>OY728156.1:1644081804-1654081804 GCA_963277665.1 Viscum album
TGTTCCACAAATACATCCTCAACTATGTACCCATTTAAAAATGTGCTTTTGACATCCATTTGATAAATCTTGAAATTCAGATGAGTTTCATAGGCAAGTAGTATCCTAATGGCTTCTAGTCTAGCTATAGGTGAAAAGGTTTCCTCATATTCTATTCCTTCCTCTTGACTATATACTTGTGCAACTACTCTGGGCTTATTTATAACTATGTTTCTAGATTCATCAACTTTTTTTCTAAACACCCATTTAGTGTCTATAGTCAAAGTGTCTTTCGGTCTTTCTACCAATTCCCAAACATTGTTTCTTTCATACTAATTTAATTCTTCTTGCATGTATATCATCCAAAATTCATCATTGATAGCATCATCAATATTTTTAGGTTCAAGCTGTGAAAGAAATGCTTGATGTTCAACCTGGTTTCTCAGAGAAGCTCTAGTTTGTGTTCCTATATTTAGATCGCCTACAACAGAATCTAAAGGATGATACTTTAGAGTTATAATACCTCTAGAAAGAGTTGACCAAGACTCCTCGTGATGTTCTATAGGTTTATATTCATCATGCATAAATTCTGGAAGATTTTTAGAACTTGTTTTTTTCACTTAGAGTTCATTGTCTTTATAATTAAGGTCCAAAATTGACATATCTTCCTCAAGATGTTCAACAGAGTTTTTGGGTTCATGTTGATCAGTATCATCAAATTTTACATGAACTGATTCTTCCACACATTTGGTTATCTTAGTGAATACTCTATAATCTTTACTTGAGATTGAGTAACCTAGGAAAATTCCTTCAACACTTTTAGAGGCAAACTTGTCAAGATTGTCCTTAGTGTTAATGATAAAGACTTTGTAACCAAAAACTCTAAAGTAATTAACCTTTGGCTTCTTATTATTCCAAAACTCATAAGGGGACTTCTTAAGAATATGTCTAATTAAGACTCTATTGATAATGTAACAAGCTGTATTAATAGATTCATCCCAAATATAGATAGGTAGATTATACTCATTACGCATATTCTAGGAAATCTCTTGAAGTTCCATATTTCTTATTTATACAACTCCATTTTATTGAGGTGTTTTAGGAGTAGATAAATTGTGATTATATCCGTTTTTTAGGAAAAAGATTCAAAATCCTGATATTCAACCTCACAGTCATGTTCACTTCTCAAGGTCTTAATTCTAAGTCTACTATGATTTTCTAAAAACTTGGAATATTTAATGAAGTAAGAACAAGCTTAAATTTTGTGAGCTAGGAAGTATAACCAATTATATCTAGGAAAATTATCTACAAGAACATAAACATAGTGCTTCACATTTAAACATGAAACTATATATGGTCCAAAAAAATCCATGTGAGCCAACTCAAGCGGTTGAGAAGTAAAAACTTCTTTCTTTGATTTGAAAGAATCTTTGTGTTGTTTTCCCTTTTGATAGGGATTAAACAGTTTGTTAAGCAGGAATTCTAATTTAGGTAAGTCTCTAACTAAACCTTTCCTAGTTAGTTTCCTAAGTGAGTGCACATTGTACTATCCTAATCTTCTATTCCATAACTAGGATTTCTTATGAAACAGATTTAAATAAGTAAAATTTTTCTTAACTGAAGAATTTAAATCAACAACATATACATTTTCATTTCTAAGAACAGAAAATATTAAATCATTTTTAGAATTAAAAATATTGCATTGATCATTTTCAAATTAAACATTGAAACCATCATCACACAACTGAGATATACTTAGAAAATTGTATTTTAACCCATCGACAAAAAGTTCTTTTGAAATTAATATAGTATTAGGGTTACCAATTTGGCCTAAGTCGAAGATTTTCCCTTTTTCATTAACACTGAATGTGACATGTCCACCATAAACTTTGATTAGGATTTTAAATCATGAATAGTCTCTTTTCATGTGTCTTGAACATAAACTATCCAAGTACCATATGGTTTTATAGGATCTCTTCAGACAATTTTCCTGCAAAATAGATTAAGTGTAGGGTAACATTGGTACCCAGATTTTCTTGGGTCCAGAGAAGTTAGTAAGTAAAATTTTGGGAACATATATTTGTCTTACATATTTCCTTTAATTAACAGATATGTTTTGAGACATAAATACTTTGGTTGGTCTTTTAGAGAATTGTTTTTCAAAATATGGTCCATAATATGAACTAGTTATGGACCGTCCATACTTTGGAACAAATTTAGTTTTAATAATCCTTCTATGTACTGGTTGATATCCTATTCTAGTTCTATATTTTGGTGCAATTTTTTTTCCTAAAAAATGAGTTAGGGTATCTCTACCAATAGTAAATTTTCCCAAATCCCTTTTTAACTTCTCATTTGATAATTTAAGTTCAATATTTTCACTTAACAAATGAGCACATTTTTCTTTCTCAATATCCAAATCAAAAATTGTACTTAGCATTTAAAGCATGTTGTCTTTTCAATAGTTTATATTTATCCTTATGTTCATTAAAGGTATCCTCAAACATTACACAACATTCAAATAGTTCTTCCTTAGTCATATTTTCATCATTGTTTGATTCACTTTCATTCCCATAATAGTAAGTATTGTGTATTGGATAATTGGGTGTTACCTCGGATGTTTCTGTCAGGAAACACAGATTTTCATGTTTGTTCTTGTCACCATCAGAAGTGACAGATCCACTTCAGCTATCTTCCGAGTCACTCCAAGTAGCTTTTATAGCCTTTTTTAACCCTTTCCCTTATCTTCATACTTCTTCTTAAATTTAAGCTTGGAAAAATCATCCATCACATGGCCTTTTCGTTTACACTCATAACATACTATTTCAGTTGTGTTATCATTCCATTTTTTATCCTTTTTACATTAGCCTTTATTATCATACATTCCTTTGTAGTTTGACTTTCAAAATAACTTCTTCTTTCCGTATAACTTTTTGAACCTTCTAGAAAAATGAGCATTCTCACAATTACTGTTAAACTATAAGTCTTCACTGGTAAATGTGTCTACAAGAGAATGAACTTTTTCCGTGTATTTACTCTTTGAGGTAACAATCTTGAATTCTACATATTTATTTCTTGGTTCTTCATCTACTTCTTGATTAACCTTGAGCTCTTCTTCGTACATCATAAGATTTTTCAATTAATTATTTCACTGGTATCTTGCCTATGTCCCAAGATTTTCAGATAGAAACAGAAGTTCATCTCCATCTGTCAGGTAGGCATCAAAGTAATCCCATTATCTGATCCTTGTTATCCACTGGTTTACCAAGAAGACTTGTGGTATTAACTATTTCATTGAACCTGAGATACATTTCAGAAATAAGTTCATTAGAATTCATTTTAAAATTATTATATTTAATAGTATAGGTATTTAATCTCATTTCTTTATCAATAGTTGTTCCCCCATGATAAATAGATAAAGTATCCCAAATTTCATATGTAGTTTTACAAGAAGATATTCTATTAAATTCATCATCACCTAGAGAATAGTATAAAGCATTAAATTCATTACAAGTATTGTTATATTTGGATTTAGTTAACTGAGACCATGTGTCCCTAGAAGTAGCAGGCAATAAATGTTGTTCTTCAATTGTGTCCCAAATTTCATGTCCCATACTCTCTAGAAACATTTTCATTTTTAATTTCCACTAATCATAGTTATTACCCTTAATGAAAGGTCACATGCTAGTAGCATCACCTTCAACTCTATTATCTACAGTGGACTAGAATTTTAAATAACAGAAAAGTTAGATATGACAGAAATTTTAAGATCTTTAATATAAAAGTAAAATCACAGTTAAAGAATTTGACAACTTTAGTAGCAATAAAAATAAGTTCTCTGATACCAAATTTTGGTCAGAGTGGAAACTCAAGAGGGGGGTGAATTGAGTTCATACTTAAAAATTTTGTTTAAAAACTTTCTTATAAAGATCCCCCAAATTTTAAATGGCCTAGTTAATTAATGTAGTAGAGATATATATGTTTAATTGGTCAATAGGTTTCTCAAATAGCGATTAGTCCTTAGTTGAATTAGTGAAAAAATCATCTTATTCTTTTGAAATAGGTTTACTGAATTAAAAAGATACACACACTAACCAAAACTAACTATCAAAGTGAATGTAAAAAAAATTATGTTTTATAAATTATAAGTAGTGAAAAATAGATAAAACAGATTATAACAAAATATAGTGCACAGTAAGGTTAAACAAGAGGATCAGTCTCAAGCTGAGACTTAATCCTCTCCACTTGTTGATCACCTTCCACCAATAGTTTATATTAACAATACACTTGATACATAGCTTATATCAGACATTACAATAGTTTCCACAAACTGTCAAGGGTTCACACCCTCTACCATAGTTCATCATGGGAAAAATAAACAAAACAGGACAAACACGGTCTCTTCCATAGTTATACATGGGAAACAAAATGTAGATGAAGTTTGATGTGAGGATATTTCATATCCTCTAGTTTAAGCACAAGAGAAAGTGTGTGTAATATACAGACACACACACTCCTCAAAAATGTAAAATGAAGGAACACAATAGAGATAAAAATATAATCTTGAGTTTAGAAATCTCTATGTGTTTTCAGTTCATCTCTTGACTCCTTGAAGTGAAGAATTTGATGTTTGAGTCTTTCTCTGAAAGTTGTTTCCAAAACAGAGTGTCGCAACTCCAGGTTCTAGCTTTGAGTGTTCTTCAACTAGTGTTGATCACAATTTGTTGAAGCAGCGAAGGCAGAAGTGAGTTTGACCTAAAAATAATCTTAGTGAGGTCTTTGGGTTCTCAGTTTAAGCATTTAATGTATCTTTTCTGATCTATCAAGTAATCTCCTTCACATGTCCAGATGTGCTTTTCATGACACACCTGCACACACTTTTCTTCCTCTGTCTTTTCATTTATATTTGAGGTCTGACAATTGGAATGAGTAGATCAGATGTGGTCTTTATCGTACCTTGTACTGTCCCCAGATACGGTATCCTAATATGTTTACAATCAGCATTAATTAATGTGAGAAGCATTAAATTTCCCAAATATGACTGTTAGAATAATCTTAAGAATTTGACAAAGTATAGAGTCGAAGGGTATCAAAAGACTCGTAATGGTATCCTTCACAATGGAATGATTCAATAGTATGAGCACACCGACTGTGACCTTCCATTGGTAACTTTCCATTGGTATCCTTCCATCGGTAACCTTCCATTGGTAGCCTTCAGTGGAAACCTTCCATCAGTAACCTTTAATGGTAACCTTCCCAATATTAGCATTGTATCGGTGAACTTTGCATTGGTAACCTTTGCATCAGTGACCTTGTCATCGGTGACCTTTGCATCAGTGACCATTTCATTGGTGAGCTTTGCATCGGTGACCATTTAATCAGTGATATTTTCATCGGTGACCTTGGCATTAGTGGCCTTTTCATCGGTGACATTTGCATCTGTGACCATTGCATCGGTAACCATTGTATCGGTGGCCTTTTCATTGGTGACCTTTTCATTGGTGATTTAAAGACTCAGAAATTGCTTGTAAAAAAATTTTAAATTAAATGGGAGTTTTACGAGTTCGTGAAAATTGACAGCGTGTGATTCCGAGGCTCGAAGTTCCTGGAGTGAATTTCTGAACTTTTTTTCCGAGTACGTTCAATAAACATGTAAGCGGGTTTTTGTAACTTTTGAACCGGTGCTCGGAATTGAAATCTGAGGGCACTGTTGAACTCGTAGCACTGGTATTCGCTTAAGGGGACCTTCACCTCGACCAGAGTAGGTCGAGGGTGAAAGATAGAATTTGGGTTTTTCATGAAAGAATAAAATAAAATAAAATTGTGTAACATTTTATTTTCTTTGGAACTCCCTTGTGAATGTTGAGAGGTGGGGACCACCAGAACTAAACCTCCCATGTGGTTTATGGTGGTGAGGACCACCAGAGACTAAAACCCCTTGAACTTACCTCTTAATGGGAAGAAAACTCTTGATCTTCCCCCACTTTAATTGTGTCACCCCCCCCCCTTCATTAGTTATACCAACTCACCAATTAATTAATTAATTCAATTTGAAATTATGCCAACAAACATAATAGATAACTTGTTCTATTTTGTGGGATACTTTTCATTTTTGTGGAATTGGGAGGAAAACGGTTGGCAAGAGGAGAACTTAGACGAACACATCCTCCAACAAAGAGATCCTCCAATGAAGAACGCTAACGCACGACTTCGACTTCTTCCCTGGGACATCCTTCAACATTGCACATCTTCAACAATGAAGAACCACCACCATTGAAGAGCATTTATCTGACGAGTGAGCTCAGGATCGGAGGCATGTGGCGGGCGCGACGAACGTCGACAACTTCGACTTCTCTCATTGACGTCAACAAAAAAATGAGGTAGGGGTTGTTATTGAATTTGTGAAATTTCTTGATTAAATTCCTTATTCTTGGAAATCATGGCGAACACGGATCAACAAAAATGAGTTGATCCACGATTCGAAGGAAATTGTAGAGTTCGACGTACTTTATTCAAGTTCTTGTTGAGTTGACTGCTACTGCTCTAACGTGGAGGGTGTGGGCCAAACAAACATGGCATGACCCCTCTGTCGTTCTTCTTTATTGGTGTGATCTTCGTGATGGTGATGGAGACCGGTGTCGGTGTTTGGCACCAGTGGAACTTGAGAATGGCGGTCAGCACCACCGTCGACCGCGATGAAGGTGACGAAGGTGACGGCGCCACGGTGCCGCCCCGCGACCACCGCCGCCCTGCAGTCATTGCGCCGCCCGAGGCCCCACCGGGCCTCCTCGCGGCCCCACCGCCCTCGCGGCCCCCACGGCCTCGTGCCGCCCATAGCCTCCAGTGGCCTCTACGTCCCCCTATGGCCTCCCATGACCTTCAAGGGCACTTGTAGCCCACGTAGCCACTGTGGCCCCTCCGCGGCCCCGTCGTGCCGCCTCGCAGCTCCACCGCTTCATGGCCCCACGCTGCCCTTGCGGCCCCTATTGCCTCACACCACTCGCGGCCTCCTGCATCCTCTACGACCCCATGCGGCCTCCCACGACCTCCCTGGCCCCTCACGGCCCCCGCTGCCCCTGTGGCCCCTCACGGCCTGTCGGACCACCCAGTAGGCTGGGCCTCCCAGTGCGGGCCGGTCCAGACCCAGCAGGCTGGGTCGATCAAAACCAGGTCGGGTCAGGCCGAGTCAGACCGGACCCATACCAGCTTCGAGCTATATCCTCTTTTGGCCATAACTTTGGCACCATACGTCCATTTTATGAACCACCAGTGGCATTGGAAACCTTGAAGCGAGACGGTCCCTTTGATTATACCCCACTAGATATTTAGATAAAGTAGGGATACGGTCGGGTTGGATCTAACACGAATCCAACCGAGCCCTTAGGACTAAAAGACTAATAACTTATAGACCGAGCGTCCGATTAATGCATCATCTGTTGCATTGAGACTGCTATGACATGGCGGTCCTTTGAGATACTTATTCATGAGACTTTGTGGAAGTTGGAGTATCGACTAGTGGCTTGTGGAGCAGACCCTCCTGGAGACAAGAGAATGTAGTATAGGAACCCTATAGTTGGATGTGACGTGAAGAATGAACGGTGATCCTGTGTGGGTTAGCACCGAGTGATCCTATGTGGGTCAGCACCGAGCGATCTAGTGTAGGTCAGCACTGAGTGATCCTGTGTGGGTCAGTACTGATCGATCCTATGTAGGTCAGCACCGAGTGATCTTATGTGGGTCAGAACCTAGCCATCATGTATGGTTCAGCAGCAGAGCCTCTTAACCGAGTAGGACGGTTCAGTAGTTACAAATAATAATCTCTACTATTGTACTTTAGTTTTACCTGGTGTGAGCAGAGTCCATACCTGAGTGATACTCTCCTTTTTGGTAATACCTTGGTGGTATTCTTCTGTGTGGCATAACTATGTGGTATTTACCTTAGTGGTGTTCTTTTATTTGCGGAACAGTTGAGCTTTGGGCTTTCGAGTTGGATTCTGTGTTTCCTCATGGTTGATATGGGTTTACTTGACAACTTAGGTATATGGATGAGAATATAACTAAGTAGGGTTATTAGTTGATTTCCTGATTTTTGGTTCATCCTTTGTGGATTTTGTGAGACCTTTAGGGTCTCGGGGTCCCTACTGAGTATCATTATACTCACCCCTACAAAGGTTATGCTCGCACTTCGTTGTGTTTGGTGCAGATGACGGACAGTGCTGACTGAGGATGTGAGTACTAGGATTGGAAGTAGCTCAGAGGTGGGCCTTAGATAAGGCGTACTACATAGGCGATCGATCGAGAGTTTTACCTACCCTTCAGGTAGGATCCTTGGTGGGTGTTCACAAGATTTGTTCCAGTTTACTTGTACTTTCAGTTTCTTGTACTTTCCAGTTGGGCTTGTATTCTGGCCCCTTTTACTTACTGTACTCACTCTGTTTACTATTCAATTTACTTGAGTTCATATCTTGTTGTGTGCTTGGTTGCATGTGCTTACAGGTTATAAAGTCAATGCCTTCCAAGTTTTAGGGAATACGCCTTCGGTACTAATCGCCAGCCCCTAGCCTATGGAAGGAGGGCTTGGGGTAGTCACGGAACGGGACCAGGGGGACGGGTCGTGACAAATTGGTATCGTAGGAGTCGGTTCTACCATAGAACATTAGACTCTAATCTTTTTAATGGAAATAGTGTTAAGTGTATTGATTGTGGTTATCAGTTTAGGGAATCCAGTGTTGGTGTGGTGGTCGATGTATCCATACACTCGGATCCTGACTTCTGATTTCCGACTCAATACATGAAAACACTGATTGCGTGTGTGTTTTGAAGATTTTTCTTTGTTATCTCTTTGTGTCAGCTCCCTACATATAACTTTTTGACTGTGGCGCGCCTGTTTCTTTTCAGGATGCCTCCATGCAGACAGCCAGCTAGGGTTCCAGATATAGTACACACTGATAGCCCACCGAGTGACGAGGCCTCGGTGCAGGGCCCACTTCTAGTAGAGGCTCCAGTGGAGGAAACAATAGTACCATTAATTGTTGGTCCACCAATGCCACCAGCCCCAACAGTATAGGGTGCACACCGCTTGAGTGCGTTGCACGAGTTCCAGTGCCAGAGGCCACCTAGGTTCAGGGGAGAAATGGACCCACAAGCGGCTGAGGATTGGATGGGGGTTGTGGTGAGAGTCTTTTGACTGGTTAGGAAACCAATTTATCTCATGGTGATCCTTACCGCCAGTCTTCTATAGGCAACAGCAGGAAGATGGTGGAGCTTGATGTTCCAGGTTCAGGATGAGGTGACACTTCTCTAGGCAGACTTTGAGAGCATGTTTCAAGTAGATTTTTTTTCCAGCTACTCTTCATGCAGTGCGCATACAGGAGCTTCTTCATATGCACCAGGGCAGCATGACTATGGATTATTACTCAGCGAGGTTCACTGACTTCTCACGCTACTCCACTGGTAGAGTTTGGGACCCATTCTTCAGGGCCTGGACCTTCGAGCATGATATGAAATCGCTAGATGACATTGACTTGATGGCATGTGTGAAGTTAGAGTTGCAAGGCCCAATGAATCAAGGAAGATTAAATAGACTACAAGTGGCAACATAAGCCCATATCATTGCATTAAAAGTCCCAAACCCAAGGTGCATGCAGGGAAGTGGAAAATGGGCTTATTATCACTCTTATTTAAGCCCAAAAGAGATGTGTAAAGCCCAAGACACATGTTTGCACGAATTTTGGAAGCCTCTCCCACATAGAGATTCTAAAATAGCATATTTAGACACCAAAGTCAAATCTGGTGGGCTAGGTAATCGAAGTCAAATCTGGTGGGATATGGGTGGAAAGACGTGCTACTTTTCCCAAAAGTATTTGTTAGACTTTATCTTTTTGACTTTAAGGGGAAAAAGTAGGTTTAGCCTTTATGACTTTAAGGTATTAGACCCTAAAATATTTTATCACATCTTGGATATAAATACCCACCCCATGGAATTGTATTTTCATCCAAGAATTAATTGACAGCTTATGATTTGTTTCTCTCCATTTTGTGAGATTTGTTCTGAATTTCATCCTTGATCTTGTGCATTCTTGCCTTATCAATCTACAATTTAGATAGGTAATCCAAAATCACAAATCCCCCAATTTCGTGCCTCAACCCAAGTGTGTTGTTGTGTGGATTGGATATCACATCCCTTCATTGAGTGGGTTGTCTAAGTAGTAGGTCGTGCTTTTTATAGCGTTGATTGACTACTTGCATCCACTACTCGTACCCATCATCTGCCACTTAGCGCTGAACCGCATCCTTCAACTACTGCCCTACGCCGTGAAGATTGGTCCACCCCATGAATCTCACATCAGTTGGTATCATAGCTCTGGTTGACACGGTACGCATCTATCACCCCCTTTTATCCCATATATCTATTACCCTTCTCATCTTTCTTTATTATCCACCTATTAAAAAACATTTTCTTTCAAAACCTCCAAAATTGGCCTTTATTGTGTATGATTGAAATATTTTTACATTGATTCAATTGGTCATCCATCTTCTTTTCGTATTTAATTTGCTATATGTGATTTTTATCCAAAAAAACAAAAAAAAATTCTCTCAACTCATCATTTGGTGCTTCTCAAAATTAATCACATCTTTTCCTTTAATAGATTTAAGAAAAAAATTGTTTTACTCCATATTCATCATCTTGTGCATTAAAAATCCAAGCACAATACTTTTTAGGGAGATTTGACAAAAAACCAGATATAATTACTTCATCATAGTGCTTTACATTATTATCACTTTTCATTTCCATACATCACTTTCTCCATCATTTTGCTTTACCCCCATATTATATTTGGATCCTAATGTTATTAATTTTTCTTATCTTGCATAATTGGGAAAAACCCAAATACCACATTTCTACCCCCTTTTCCATCCATCCTTTATCAATTTTATACCCTCTTTTCACCCTTTACCCTTTACTACTCAAGCGGGTTGTGTTAAACCAGCCCCCAGCTTCAAGCTATACACTCCTTTTTCTATAACTTTGGCACTGGATGTTCGTTTGATGAACCACCAGTGGTGTTGGAAACCTTGGATGGAGAAGGTCCGTTTGAGTATACCCCACTGGAGATTTGGATAAAGTTGGTATACAGTTGGGTTTTATTGATCATGAATCCAACCGGGCCCTCGGGACTAAAAGGCTAATAACATACAGACCGGGAATCCAATTGACACACCATTTGTTGCATTGAGACCACTATGATGTGGCGGACCTTGAAATACTTCTTCATGATTCTTCATGGCAGTTGGAGAATCAACTAGTGGTTTGTGGAGCGAACCCTCCCGGAGACAAGCGAGTGTAGTACGGGAACCCTGTAGCTGGTTGTGACATGAAGAATGAATAGTGATCCTGTGTGGGTCAGCACTGAGCGATCCTGTGTGGGTAAGCACCGAGAGATCTTGTGTAGGTCAGCCTCGAGCGATCCTGTGTGGGTCAGCACCGAGCGATCTTGTGTGTGTCAGCACCAAGCGATCCTATGTGGGTCAGCACCTAGCAATCCTGTGTGGGTCTGCAGCAGAGCCTCTTAACAGAGTAAGATGATTCAATAGTTACAACTAATCATCTCTACTATTGTACTTTAGTTATACCTGGTGTGAGCTGAGTCTGTACCTAAGCGGTACTCTCCTTTGTGGTAATACCTTGGTGGTATTCTTCTGTGTGGCATACCTATGTGGTATTTACCTTCGTGGTGTTCCTTCCTTTGTAGAACAGTTGAGCTTTGGGATTTTGAGTTCGACTCTGTGTTTCCTCGTGGTTGAGATGGGTTTACATGATAACTTAGGTATATGTATGGGAATATACCTAAGTAGGTTTATTAGTTGATTTCATGCTTTGTGGTTCATCCTTTGTGGATTTTGCGAGACCTTGAGGGTCTCGTGGTCCCTACTGAGTATCGTTATACTCACCCCTACACGAGCTATGCCCGAACTTCATTGTGTTTGGTGCAGACGATAAATAGTTTTGACTGAGGATGTGAGTACCAGTACTATAGGTAGCTCAGAGGTGGACCTTAGATAAGGCATACCGCAAAGACGGACGATCGAGAGTTGTACCGACCCTTCAGGTATAATCCTTGGCGGGTGTTCACAGGAGTTATTCTAGTATACTTGTACTTTCAGTTTCTTGTACTTTCCAGCTGGGCTTGTATTCTGGCCCCCCTTTTACTTACTATACTCACTCTGTTTACTATTCAATTTACTTGAGTTCGTTTCTTATTGTGTGTGTGGTTGCGTGTTCTTACAGGTTATAAAGACAATGTCTTCCCAGTTTTAGGGAATACGCCTTCGGTGCTAGTCGCCAGCCCCTAGCCTATGGAAGGCGGGCTTGGGGTAGTCATGACACGGGCCCCAGGGGACGGGTCGTGACAGGTGACCATTGCATCAGTGACCTTTTCATTGGTGACCATTACATCGGATACCTTTTCATCGTTGACATTTTCATCGGTGGCCTTTTCATCAGTGACCTTTGCATTGGTGACCATTGCATCAGTGACCTTTGCATCGTAAGCTTAAATAAGAGAGCAGTGAGAGTAAAAGAACATAGTTATTACATTGATATAAACATGATTTTCTCATAAATGATTATCCTATAAGAGAAACAAGATTCTTTATATATAAATGAAACATGATTTGGGATTATCAAAATAGGTGAGTCCAAAAAATATTTTCATAGTCTTCACCTCAATTATTATTCATGAATAAATGATATATTTATGCATGGAACTCAAATAAATTCACATTTCATTATACAACTTAAATAATTTACATTTAAATACACTAATGTAAGATAAATTATTATTATATACTTAGTTTCATATCTGATTACCATTAACACATGTTTCGTTAATAAATAAATAATAGTTAAATAAACTATAGATATTAAGGCAATTTAACTCTATTTCCACATTTTTTTTATGATATAACTCTAACTAATTTTTTCATCCGTTCTATATATAATTTCAGTATCTCATTCACACTCCAATACATATTAACTTCCTTATTGAAAAATACAACCAACAACTGGGCACTGAAATTTTTATTGAACGTATGTGACTTTGCATGAAAATGGAATTTCTCATTGTACAAATAATCATATGGGAAATTTCAGACCATAGTTTCATCTGGAACTGGGGTTTTCTATTGGGGTAATATGATATTCATTCACCCTTAGGTTATTAGGATTGGGTCTTCACATGTTGAATTAATTGATTAAATATATATATTTTTAGTCGATAAAGTTATATATGCCGAAAACCCTAAAGCCCATTATTAAATATTATTTAACTCTCAAAAGATGAAATCAATAAACAAAAAACCTTCAAAATCAAGAGGAATATTGAGATAAAAATGGATCTATTAAACATACTCTTAAATAAATCACAAATAAAAAATCAGCCTAGATACAATATGTCACCAAGCTATAATGGATATGGTTTAAAATGAATTTAGTATTACATAAAGTGTATCCCCAATACACATCTTGTGTTTCCCTAAGACTACTAGAATGAAATTTACAAGGGGTGTACAAATAAGTGGTTGTTTGACTACACATGACACATGGGTCAGGACCACATGTCATGTATCCCATATCCATACATAACATGACCTAAATTTTAGTACACACTGAGTGAGTCTAATGAGTCCACAAACCATGTACCCTTCCAGTGACATATCATAACCCCTTCATGGGACAAACTAAGTACCCTAACCCAACATTAAAAAAGAAGTATAAACAATATAAACTGTTATACATTATTACATTGGTATATTATCAGTGCATAGATAATATTATCCTTATTAATTGAAGTTTTTGAGATATCTAACATGATAACCTTTGTACATTGACACCTTTCATTCACAAGCCTTGAGTCTTAGAAAATTAGGGGTACTTTGGTATGGTGGTGATCATTTTTTTAGTTAGAGCTTAACCAATATGAAATCTATCCTCCCATATGATGAGTATGAAATATGGGCCATCTATTAATATAGAATAAGGAGTGTGAGATTAGACCTATATAATACATATGATACACTCTTATATTTTGATGAGGGGATGTGATGTGATCATTCATAAAGATGAATTGCATGTGATGTACTTATCAACCTGGGTAGTTTAATACTTAATGACTCAAAAATGTGAATATTGACTATATTAGATGACATATTCGGTTTATCATGGTCACTCATTGTCTTTGTTAAAGGGAATGTTTTAGGATTCACACATGCATATAATATTGTAGGTGGACATAGGTATAGAGATATATGTTTTTCAAAGAGATCAAATTAGATCCCTTTATATATTGAGTAGCATTGATACATTGCAATAAGATTCCATTTTCTTACATTTATTGATATGTTAGTTATTATTTTTTCCACAGTAAAAAAGCACATGGGGTTATATTTTTTGGTTGACTGAATGAGGACTGAGAATGACTTAGGGAGCTATTATAATATATTTTTACAGTTAATCTAAAATATTTTTGTATTTGTATTAACATTGTATTGTATATAATTTGATACTTGGTCAGGTTGATGATAGCATTTTAAAAGGTTTTAGGAGATACCAAAATTAGTTTTAGATATTTTTTAATGGGTTATTTTATATTATAAAATTTATGTTGAAATAGCACACTCATTTATTCTTCAGTACAAATGGGAGATTAAATGATATGGTTTGGACTAAATCCTTTTGTATATGATTAAACATGCTATGTCATATCTTAAGATTTGTATATAAAGAATATTATTATTAATACCACATAGTCATAATCATATCCTTAAGTAAAATTTTGAGGATACATAACCACTAATGTTTCCTTAATAGGATTCTTAAGAGTACCTTGGTTGAAATGTGTTATGATATTCTAATGATTCATATATTGAAAATGCATTGTCTCAATGTAACTTGAGACGACGGGTGATAAAAATTAAAATTTTCATGATTCTTACACATAAGATGTAATCAATAATTGTTTGTTACATAAGATATAATTAAAAGGGGAATTCCATCATACATACAATTATTTTTTTCAAGTAATTAACTCATGAATTGTAATAAGTGAGTTGATGTAAAAATTCTCGAGGATAATCCATGAGGGTCCTATAAAGATCCAACTACCATGACATGACAGTTAATGAAAGTACATCATGATTGGATGGTTGTCCTTTCTTTGAAAAGATATCTTAATTATTTTACTTTAATATTGAGGATCTATAATCCTATTCTTTTTGTGTGGATCTCATATAAATGTTGGATGATTCAAAATAACTCACGTACACACTACAAAGGTGTTATTTCTATCATCAACCACTATGATGATCTTCACCAACCACAGATGTTGAAGATATTCATTTTTTCTCATAAATGTATGTTACAAATGATGTTTATAGAGTTCATTATTTCTAGTTATATGTATGGTTATTTTAATCTTTCATGTAGATCTAGGTTTGGGTTTCTTCATTGATTTCATTACCTCTAATAAGTGTAGTTAAACCCTTACAAAACCCATGAATTTTCATCATGGTCATATTCATCACATTATGTATCATGAGGATGCTACCTCTATCATTAGAATTGACATAATATATATCTTAAATTGAAAATGGTATTTCTCTTATTCTTCTAGACATTCACCTTTTAGAATGCTCCTTCAAGTGTGAATCAGCCCCATTCATTGGACTAACTACTGAATTCAATATTTTTGTTTTATATATCATATATTTTTATATATATTTTCCTCTTTTTATAACCTTAAAAAAATTGAAATATTTTATTAATCTTTTGATATGGTAAATATAACGTGCTATGGAAGAGAATTAATGACACATGAGTATGAAATTAAAATCCATTCCCTGAAGTTGATTTTATTAGTTGTTATTGAAACTTTGTGATTAACCAACTTGGATGACATCAATAAAAGAATCATTCCTCAAATGAATTGATGAAGAAATTCCACTGGAAGTGATCAAATGATGAACATTGCATACTTTTCATACACTGAAGAGTTGAAGTGAACTTCACCAATCATTTCATGAACTATGATGTGACCCAATAAAATTTGATATCACTTATTTATTTATATACCTTGAAGGTGTTGATATTGATTATGAAGTATAAATTCTCATGATAAATCTGATATTGATTTTTTTTAATATTTCATTGTTATATTTCATTTCTCTCCTATAGTGTATTTATTGTTTATGTAACATATGAAATAAGTTAACTATCCACGAAGAAAAATATAATTATGTTTAATTTATATCCATCTTCAAAGTTGGATGAATATATTAAATTGAATTTTCAGGTTATTTTATTGATGACACCATAGAATCTGATCAAATAAATTAATTTTTTTTCATGAAGTGAATAAATATGTTTATTAAAATAATTCTATTTCATTTCCAAAAGTAAATACAAATATACATGATTTAATTTACTTTCATATTTGGGGTAAATACAAAATTTTGAAATGATATTTTTTTCCTTATTTATATGAAAAATAAATAAATTTTAATTATATAACCACAAAAAGTTGTTTGATAACAATACATATTTAAACAAATAATATTAATGTTATTAATGATTATAATGTAGTGAATCCAGGAAGGATGATATGAAAATAGTATCTTTTGAAATTATATTGATTAATTTTTTTAAATTTATTTCCCCTATTGTAGTGATATAAGGAGAAAAAATTATTTTCTATCTTGTGGTTATATATTATAAATATCATCTTGTGTAGTAAATTCAATTTTATCCCTATGAGTGGATTTTATTCTTCTTATTATTCATAAATTATATTATAGAGTTATATAACTTCTATAATCCAATATATATTTTGAAAATAGTTTTACCACATGAAGTGGTTAAACAATAGTCATCATGATAGATAAAATTTTTATTTTTCAACAAGATGGTCATTTTTTATAAATAAACATGAAACATGATGTCCAATATAAGTTCCCTTAGACTGATTGATGATTTATTTTGGTCATTTGAGTATTTTTCAACCATGATTGAGTATTAATGGAATATTTTTACATGTTTTTGAGATGGTTGTAAAGGGTTGGATCTTTCTTGGATATGTTTTGAATTCATTCATGAAATCCAAAAAAACTAAGAAAATTAAAAAGAAGTATGGATGGTAATGATAATTCACTAAATGTAAGGCTTTTATATCTGAGAATAAGTCTTTATCCTTAAGCATAATACTTTTAGGTTGATCGATAGACTTTAATCCTATGAGTGTATGAATCTGGCGTGCATTGTAAGGATTCATGTATCCAAGAATAAGTCATTGAAGCTTATAATTTAATCCATTAATCCAACATATATACTTCATAGTAGGTTGTTGTTGGGCATAAAATATTGAGAACCTACAGTTAAGTTAACCCAAACCCGCACTCCAAGGTTCGTTACTAAAAAATATTTCTTAAAACACTAACATTGATATTAATTTAGATAGACCCATCTAAAAATATTTAATTTTACATAATTTTTACATGTTGAGCATTACATATCATAGATAAACACACAATCCCATGAATGGAAGGCTTAATGTATTATTTGGACTATCTACATATGTAACTTATTTTATAAAACTTGTGAACGTTCCTCTATAATATATCCACATAATACCCCCTTTGATACTTCTCATAAGTTATAATCATCTTTAAAACACAGAGAATGTATACATAAAAAAGGGGTGAGCTAAAATTCTTCGTAATGGAAATACTCATCAACATGGAATCAAGCATTAAATCCTAAGAATATGAAAAAATATGAAGAATGGTGAAATATCTTTTTAAACATAGAATAAAACGAGAACTTTTGTATATAAGTCATGAAATATGCATATATAATCTCAAATGAACAAACATGTACAATCTCATAAGAGTGTGAGATAATAAACATGAGCATAAAACATAATAATTGGAATATGTCGTGGAAGTGAGGCATGTACATGAAATGTATCATCAAAAGAAAGTAAAGATCAATAAAAATCATAGTGAAATATATCTCTACGAACATTTTATGATACATAATTATTTCCATGATAAAAACTTATGACCATATATTATCTTAAATTACACCAACACAAAATCATATGAGCATATCATAATAGTAATTACAACCACACAGAGATAGATATCATAAATTAACTAAAATAACACCCACACACAATCTTATGAGCATGTATTTGCAATAATTACATCCACACGTAGAATTATGATTAATGATTAACCACAATTACACACATCCACATTATTTTGAGCATTACTTATCCACAATTATACCCACTCCTAATGTCATTATATCAGAAGATAGAAAAAATTAAATAATTAATTAGAGGGTGATATAAGACCCCATTAGTCAATAATCTAACCCTATGTGTTCCAATTGATAAAAATAGTTTATAACATTATAAATAACCCTTTTAAATAAAAATTTGTATTTTTTACATTGAAAAATGGTATAATGAAAATTGACATCAATAATGTATATGGGTGATGCCCAAAATTAAGACACACTAAAATAGTATTTTATAATAAAAATTAGAGTTTCATTCATGAAAATTAATTTCCATGGAAATATATCTTTCAAATATAAAGATAAACATGGTAGGTAAATCATAAAGGAGTTTTTAGAAATCATTTTTAACATTTTCATAAAAGAATAAAATATGGATCACATACAAAAGTTATTCTAAAATATGTGATGTAAAAATTTTTGTGATCATTTACATTTAAAAATAATCTTCAATAATATATCCTTGAAAATGAAATAAATATTTCATAAATATGTAGTGAAAATATTCTGAAAACATTTACTTTTTTAATAATATCCATTAATAGATCATTGGAAAACATATGAATATTTTAAAAATGTAATGTCAAATTAAAAAAATACATTTACTTTTATAAATAGTATTCAATAATAAATATTTGAAATAAAATTAAATTTATCAAAAGTGGAAATAGAGTAGAAGATATAAACTTTTATTATGAAAGGGTGGAAAACTTTTTAATGTTTTGAAATACCTTTGTTGAAACAAACACCATAAAAATACTATCAAAAAATACTTTTAAAAATATGAAAATGTAAATATAATGGTCACATGAGATAACACATAATTGAATTTCCTAATATAATGGATAATATTTATGATAATGAAAATATGGGCAAGGAGGGGAAACATTCTTTAAATTGGATTAGAATTAGTGTCAACAATGATATAATTTTTTTGGAATAAATTCATTAAGGGAAAATATTAAATTTAAAATTAATTCTCTCTAGAGATGAAGATAAAGTAACATGAAGTAAAACCTTAGATTATAACACACCATGCTTCAAAAAATTAATTTCAAGAAGAACCATTATAACTCAACGAATGTAGTTGAGTTAACAAAGGCTCTAACAACATTGGTATCTTTTAAATTTAAATACCATGAAAGATAGAATGTGTAATATATTATTAAATAAATTGAATGTAATTAAAATTATTTCAAAAATAAATCCATTTAGAATATATACACCACCAAATGAAACAAGTGATGAATTAAAATCATATCTCAAAGGAGTAAAATTGAGATGCAAAAATACTCGTATTAAATCCCACTTCTCTAAATGTTCTCTAACCTCATTTATAAAAAAATAACTATCTTAATAGAATTTTTCACAAACATATTAATCAATATAACCATTTATTTAATTAATTTTTAATCATTTATTACAGATATATTATTTATTTACATATTCTTTTTATCATCGAATGTTATTTTCTTCAATTATCTCTTTAGTACTAGTTTCATAATAGTAGTGTTAATTCATGTTTATTAATAAAATGTTAAATATTATGATATAATTATAGATACTGTAAAATATTTTTTATAATTATTTATAATTTTATAATTTCATTTTGTGTTAATTTTATCTATGATTTTTCATGACGAAGTTAGTAACGAACTTGTTTCGGTAATTTTTATCGAAGAAAAGGGTGGTACAATAATAATAAGTTAAATATTAATATAAAATTTTCAGAACCATAAAAATTTAATTTTATCTTTTATGTATAATAATATAAATATTAAATATTGCATATTAATTCATGATATATATTTATATCACTATTAAATTATGTGGTTAAACTGGCGCAAACAAGAAAAATCTTGATGTTATGGGTAAGTATGGTGAGAATGCAATTTTTTTAGAATAATCTCATTAATACATAAGCATAATTATATTTTTTTTATGTTTTTATGTTTAATTATTTTATAATGGATTTTAAAAAATAATAAAATACTAGAGTGAAAATGAAATACCTCACTTTCATGAAGGTGGTACTCAGCACATACAAACAAGTGACGCGTTCATTTTCCACATATTAGGAGGAAGATTAATAATGGTTTAAAATTTTAGAATATTATTTATATTATTTATATTATTAATATTATATTAATATTATAAATATAATTTTAGAACCATGTTTTAAAACTGTTTATGAAAAAACATGCATCTCATCCATGGTGGCGGTACACGCGTACACATAATGTTGTCTTAAGTTTTCAAAATGTTTTATAGGAATATAAAAAATGGATATTACATTATCATAATAAAATTTCAGTATGTTATTGATATTTTTCTATCATAATTTCAATGATATATTTTGTTTTATAGGGTATAAGAATAAATGAATTTAGAGAGCTTATTTGAGAACATTACCTCTCCCTCTGGATGTTTTACCTTGGGTAACACCTTATAGCTCCATAACATAATTTTGGGAAATAACATGGATTTAATGTTGTGGGTTGATAGTGTATGAGAGATTGGATAAGATTAATGTTTGAGATAATTATTTTTAATGGATGTATAAATGTGGTTTAGATGATCTCTTTTTATAACTGAAGACAAATACATTTTTGTTAACACTCATTATATTTTAAATGATGTCATAAAACTAATCAAGGGTTAATGGCACAAAATGTGGGAAATAATTTTGTGTGGTGTGATATAATATCGATCATTCCTCTTCCAAAAAATTTCACACATTTTTTAATCATGTTTAAATACATTTACCACCAAATTTGTATATTTTTCCATTTTGGTTTTTTCCTTGATAACCAATTTTTATCCAAGTAATTTTTATTTTATAAAAAATATAAGTTAGACCCTATTAATAAATAAATATATTATAAAACTCAATTTAATCTACATATAATTTTATTTAATTTCTAAAAAAATAAAAATATCTTTTAAATTATTCTATTTAATATGTTGGAAAACTATTTTCTAAAAAAATGTTGTTTTCTCTGTTAAGTGTTATTAATATTAAAGAAAATTAATTACTAATTAAATAAGAAATAATATATTATTTATATGTTTAAAAATAATATCAAATACAATATATAAAATATATTAATTAAATTTAATAGATAAATATTACAGAAAATTGGAAAAATAATTATTTTAACATAATTCTTTCACCATTATCATATTTATTAACGTTAATATTAGAAATTATACATTTTAATATAAAAATATTATTTATCAAATAATATGATAATTTTGATATAAAATATAATATTATTTTTATATATTTATTTTCTATTAGTGATGAAAAATAATTTCAAAATATGAGTTAGTAAAATTAGTTTATTGAGTAAAGTATTTATTATATTTCCAAAACCTTTTATATTGGTTTTATAAAATAAAAATAGTATTTTTTTAAATAAATTCATTTAAATTATATATATTATAAAAAAAATTCAAAAACATTTTTTCATTCTTGTATTATAAAAAAGTCATAAAATTAATGATATTAACAACATTTTTATTTATTCACTATTCCCCTAAACAATAAATTATTTTAAAGAAATATCCAAAAATCACCCTAGGTTAATTTTTTCATGATGAGTTCAAAAATTAAGTTTATTTTAAAAAATTTAAATTATAAAAATTCAAAATTAATTATTTTTATGAAAATACAATTTATAATGAAATTTTATTTCTATTTGAAAAATTCTATTTTAATTGTGTAAGTATTCTTAGTCCTACTTTATATATAGGTCTGATTGATTATAATATTTTCATTTACAATTGGTTTTATTATTATTTTATTTTCCCAATAATATTCATATAATAACTTACCGCTATTTTTAGTTTAGTTTTTCTTGTGAAACAGGTTATTGGCACAATTTTCATATAATTGAAAAGTATATAGTAATATTTTAGGGTGTTGTAAACATAAAAAATAAAGACATAGAAAAATTATGATATTATTTTGGGTGTAAAATAAAGTTTCCATAAATAGATTTTTTTTTTGAAATTTTACTCGATGTTGAAAAAACTAATCAATAATGGAAAAAAACTTAACATTTAAATTTTTATTCATGGAAAAAATTTAAATTTAAAAAATAAGGAATGAAATTATTATTATTTTATTTTGGGTGCCAGAATATTTGAAAAACTATGTGATAATCGATATTTAAGATATTTAAGAACAAGCTCTAGTTATTGAGTTTGGAATGTTTTGTGATGATGGGGTATTAGTCTTAATATCAAAAATCAATTATTGATCATGTAGTGATGAAAGATGAGTTTTGTCAAAGCACTTTTGGTTTCATTCTAAAATTTGAATACTCGACCAGATGAGTAATTGTGATGTGGTTGTTGAAAAAATTTTCATTGTTTTTGAATTTTAAATCTTTTTATCATTGTCGAGAAGTGATGGTTTTAGTTTTGGGGGGTATTTTATGTTTGAATTTAGTCTCCTAGTTTTTATTGTGGTTTAAAAAATGTAATGTTTTACATGTAAACTTATTAGGTGTTTCCAAAAATTAAAAAATATTGATTTGTAGGTTGTAATTTTTAGACTGATCTAGTTAGGCCAAGAAGTGACAAGAGAAATATATGAGTTTTTCAACAAGAGTTGTTACATATTGAGAAAGAAAGAGAAAATATTGCATTACATATCTACATCTATGGTTATTTCATTAAAATGAGTTTAAAATTTTTTAAAATTGAATTCACATAGTTTAATTTATTGAGAAGTGTAAATAATGTTGTAGGAAACAAAAAACGGGAGTTCTATAATGGTTTTTTTTTTAATTTTAAAGCCTTATTATTTGTTCTTTTACGAATAGTGAGTTTGATGGGAACCATTTTATGTTTTTAAATGGATTACCTTTTGAGAAGACCGATAATGATAAAATTGGATGATATTGAGTGTGTATTAGTGAGGTAGTGGGAGTTATTTTGCAAAGTGAACTGAGCTTGATGTGTGATTTTCAGATTTCATTATCTATATCTTCTTGAACTCGATTATCTAGTGAATGAGATTTTATATTGAGATTTGGGATTTTTACCTATCTAATTATTTCTCACATATGAAAATGTATGTTATTTTATTATGTTTTTTCCTCACTCAGACACACCTTGAGAAAACTTCCAGGGTGTTCACCCATCCTAACAGTACTCTAGGACAATAATGCTTATATATATAATGTTCTAGTTAGTTCTACTCAGGGAAAGAAAGCTACACATTATTTACATGTGTAGAGATATTTTTACTTTTATGCACTACTTATATAGTGGATTTACACCCCCCCCCCTAATGAAAAATAATGTCATTATGGAACCCACACCTCAAATCTAGGTAGGGCCACTACACTCCAACCTAGTTATTGGCTTCGATACCATTTTTTCAAGGTATGACCTCCATGGTCTATGATCCTAGTAATTTGAAACAGTAGGTATCTTTTGATACTTTAATTTTATTCCCAACACTCTATAGGATATTAACCACCATTGTCACTTGTCCGACTAATAATTTTCCTCGTAGGATAACACATGTTCTTTCATTTTTCTTTTTTCCTCCCTAACGCACATCCTAGGAAAACATCCTATTAGGTCACCCATCCAAAAATAGTAATATCCAATCTTTCATAAATATAGATTTATAATATTTTATTCTCTTAAAAAATAATTTTCTCCTTTTTTATATGTGTAGTAACATTTATCCTTCTGGATTCATGAAATTAAGTTATTAGGATTTCTGATTTTAAAAAATGGCATTTCACTTGATCCTAAAAATGTTAATGTTATATTTTCATGGGAAGATACATAAAATGTCTTTGGGATTCAATTATTCTTGTGTTTGGCAGGATATTAATAAAAATTTGTAATGTACTTCTCAATGATTTTTTACTAATATTACTGGGAAATGGGTAAAATATAGATGTTGTTTTATCTTTTAGACATACATTAACAAATTGAGGTGATGTATGAACTCAAAAACAATTTTTATATTTTCCATAATTAAAAAATGGAATTTTTTTATGATGCATTAGGTGAGGGTTTGGGTTATCTTTTTATGAAATAAGATCTCATTTTAGCATACAGATCTTGTCAGCATTGGCCACATGAAAATAATTACTTCACTTGTGATTTAAAACATACAACGGTTTTGATTTCTCTCAATATTTTAAATCATTACCTCATTGGGGAATGGTTTACTATTTATTTCAACCATTATTGTTTCAGTCACAAATTTTCTCTAAAATATATGAACCATAGAGAATGGATATGGGTAAAGTATCATTATCTATTCAATATTAAAATTGTCTATACCATAAGGAATGGTAATGTTTTTGTGGATGATTTTTGTAAAAAGTGTCATTATAAAGTAGTTATATAATCAAAGGATAAATGGTATTTGATATAACTCTTTACTTAGATACACCTGGACATGATGGAGGATGAGACTAGAGTTTTCCATCTAGTGTGTAGATGATGTCATCTTATATTAGGTATTTTAGAAGCAATATAAAGGTGAACATTTAATTAGTATAATAAACTCTTTATATTATGTGGAGATAATTTTTGTGTGGTCTTTATTTCCATAAGGAATTCATTATTTCATAAAACTATTTTTCATTCCTTCATCTGAGAGGATATATTTAATGGAAATTCAGTATTATTCTCAGTGGGTTTTTCATACTTGTATGATGAATATATTCTATAACATGAAGCATCAATTTTAGTAGCTAGGATGAAATATGACATAGTGGATTTTTAGTTTCATTGTTATACAGGTCATTAGATTAAGGTCGAACACCAAAACCCTTCTAGATTTCTTAAGCCTCTCCCAGTTCCCTTCTTGAAAGGGGATGAGATATATATGGGTATCATAAATGGTTTACCATAAAATCCATGAGGGAGGAATGAAATATGTGTAATTATTGATAAAATAACCAAGTAATCTCATTTCATTCCTATTCGTGATACTACTAAAGTTGAGTATTTGGGACAATACTATGTTTATGAAATCGTGAGGTTACACAGGGTTTCATATTCAATTGTTTTAGTTATGGTCCTTATTTTACATATTTGTTTTTGAAAGGCCTCGAGGAGTTAATAGTTCTCAGATAAATTTAATCAATTATTACCATATCATATAGTGGGGAATATGGAATGACATATTCAAATTATGGATTATATACTTCATGCTTGAATCATTAACTTTGGAGTATATTTGCATAACTATTTGAGACTGGTTGAGTTCACTTATAAAAATAGTTAAAAATTTTACATTATATTGGATCCCTTTGTGGATTTTCTTGGTCACCCATGCAAATCACCTATTTGTTGGTCTAAGGTGTATTAATTGTTTCTCAAAAGACCAAATATTATTTAGGGGGTGTCGGTGAAAATTCAGATTATTAATTAGTGACTAGTTATGGATCACAAATGTAAAAAATATTATACAGATCATCCATGCCCTCCCCTATAGTTTTAGGTTAGGGATAGAGTGTTCTGGAATGTTTCACAATGATTTGGTCACCATTATCTTGGAAGGGAAGGTAAGTTATCTTCCAGATACATGGGACCTTTTGATATCACTAAGAATATTGGAATGTTTTTTATCAGATATATTTTCTATATCAGTTGAATTCCATCTATAATGTTTTCCATTTTTCTCAGCCAAAAATGTATCATCATGATCCCTTTAATGTTAAAAAATTTAAAATTATTAATTTGGAAATACATATATGAGTAGTAAAAAGGATAGTTTAAGTGGATGATACTTAGGAAAATATTTTCTCTAAAAAATATATATTCTTTTAATATAATTTATAAGGATAAATGGGATGGATTCTCATGAGATGATGGAATGGGTATTAATGATGAGGGAGTAGCAGCATCATTTTTTCATTGATCAGTCTTCCTCAAATTGACTTGTTAATGAAGAAATTTTATATGGTGGGGGAGATTTTTCACATCTTTATTTCACATTCAAGTAATTACATTATTATTTTACCATGATTTATTTTATAATTTTATTTTATTCTTGTAGTGTTTTTTCGATGTTTTATATTTTTATAATCATGTTCACATTTTTCACATGGTTAGTCCAATATATATTCCATTCACATGAAAATATATTAATTTTTGTGTTTATAGATAGATGTGTTCTTCATGTTTGGAACATGGTCAGACAAACCATGTGTACAAACCATAAATATACTTCAAATTTCAAAAACCGATTCATGAATGGTGCATTTTTTGTTAATTCATGTGGCCATACAATGAAAATTCTATTAATTATATAAAATATAATTATACCATTTTTAATATTATTATTATTATTATAGCCATGGATATTCACACAAGGTTTTATTATTTGAGAGTTTAGAGATCCCAACACTTTCCAAGAGCGATTCACCGGATCATGTGGCACTGGATCTAGGAAACTCAAGGCAAGAGTCTATATTTAATTATTCTCCATAATTCTCATAGATCTAATCTATTTTTCATGAAAAGAAACATTTATAAATGTTATTATGTACAGATATATTTTTTTCAATGATATAATTATTTTTCTAATAAAAATGTTGTGTGAAAGGAATGTAGGGACCAGATCCACCTAAATCCATGTATTCTTCTTCAATAATTGTCTTGGTAAGTATTTTCTCTTACCTTTATCAAAATAGAGATTATTGAATCCTATTTTCTTGATTTGGGTTTCATGTATTACTTTAATTATTATGATCCTTTATTCTTTTTGGTGTGTGGTTCTCATTCTTTTTTGGGAAATACCATGTATTTTGGGTGGTGGTTTCATTAAAATAATTTCTTTATTAAACCATTATTTCTTTCGCATTTCAAATTGGATTTATAAATTTTTTAATTTAATGATATATTATTCATTAAATTTTAATGTTTGGGATTATTTTATAATATAAATTATCCATTTTTACTGAAGGTAGAAATAGATTTCAAATAATTTTTTATTTTGAATCTAGGATGATTGATTCTTTATTTTTGGTATGTCCTAAAAATTATTTGAACAATTAAAATAAAATCCCCCCAATTGTAGGTTGTTTATAAAATTTAAATCCTCCATGTTTGGGCTATGTCACATAGGAACCTTGGTTAATTAATAGGGGGATATATTGGTATTATAATTCTAGGGTGGTTTGTGGCTACCTTGAAAAGACAAATTCTATGAATATAACTTAATTTTTTAATGAAAGGGTATTCAGTGTTTTGGTTTTTCACTTATACATGTGACATTGTTCAAGATATTTGTGCACACTTGGTCATTTGATCACTGATGTGTGAAGATCCTAGAAAACATGGACCTAACTCGCCCTATGAATAGTTTTTATGGTGCTACATTTAGATTTTTTATACATAAATTTATTTAGAAATGGTATATTTGTCAGTTATTTGAAAAGAATATCATTATGAAGAACTTTTTTTAAACTGTTTTAAATGGGTGAATTTCAATGATTTATTTAAAATAATGTAATTTTATATATCATTCCTTTACTTAATTTAATTTTTTAAATTTGGTTGGTTTTATAATGAATGTTTATGGAAAACATGGAGGGATCCTATAGGGATTGTTTTGTTCACACCCTACACATACCTTTGGGTGTATGTGGACCTTGATTTTTTTTATGCAGGTGAAGGAGAGATATTTTGGGTGGTGGAGGGTGTATGTATTAATAGAGTGTAGATTTTGGTGGTGACATAGTGGAATCTTAACCCACATATAAATTGATATGGGATGTGTTTTATCATGAGAACATTGGTTTATCTATTTGGGATGGGAACTTATATTTTCCTGGTACTCTTTGACCTTCACTGAATGACATGGTATTGGAATTTTTTTTATATATATTAAAAAAATTTGTTGGTATGCTTTTTGTTAAATAAATCATTCCTAGTCTTAATGCCCAATAGCTTGTCACCAGCCTGTAGGGATCACGAACACCCTTCAGACCATTCCAAGAGCCACCTCAACTGTCCAGTTCAAGGATGAATTATTGTGGTTCATAACATGAGTAGAGATGCTTCCCATGAATTTATTAACTTGTAATTATAAAAATGAAATTTTTTTGATATTATAATCATTTCAAAATATAATTTATCCTTCAAATCATACTATCAAATGTTGTGATCCAAAAAAATTATTATTATTAAATATTACTTTTGTTCCAAAAAGTAATGCATGGATTTAAAAATTCAACATATTGTTTTTTATTATATTATAAACCTTAAATACATATATTAATGATCCAAATATTTTATAATTTTTTCAATCAAGTATACATCAGGATAATGTCAAAAAAATTAGTATTTTTAAAATTTGAATTTTTAAATATTCACCTATAAATCAATAACTATATAAAAATTCCAAAAACATTAACCCAAAGATAATTTTGAAACAATAAATTAAAAAATAATTTTCATTTCATAATATTTAAATTAAAAAGTTCAAAATATTTTATTTTAAATGAAAATAAAAGATATAATGAAAACTACGTTTTATAGAAAAATGACCCTTTTAAACTTTTAGTGTTCTAAAAATTATTTCAAATCAATTTCCCATGATTGTTAATTTCTATATTTTCAAATTATATATTTAGAATATATTTATGTTTATCATTAATTTAAATAAATTATTATCCAATTTAATTTGGTATTTTGTATATCACATACTATTCAATAAAATGTTTATTTAAACTAATACTTCTTATAATCTTGGTGTATTGCATTCTCCCCCATTAAAATAATTTTATCACATAAATTTTAATTTTTTCTTACCAAATTGAGTGTATCATCACATAGTAACAAAATTAGATGTATATTTTATCATGATTGGTAATTTTTTATCCAATACTAAAAAACATAATATTTCTTATGTAAATATTTATAAAACCAAGTTTGTATCAATATAAAACTCATACATTAGAATATGTTTTCAAAAAGCGTACCATGATTACTAAGAGTCATTTTCCAAATAAGGCTCAATAAATTTATCTTCCTTTTTCCTTATTTGAGGAATTATTTTACATTTAATAGAGAGAATATAAAAAATATTTGCTTTTTATTTCAATTCAAGAAAAAAATTCATCCTCTAGTTGTGTTCCAAGTGGTTTTTAACATTTTCTTCAACTCATATAATTAACTATGTTGAATTTTTAATTCCTAAAGCACTAAAATTAACATTTAAACAATCATAAAACATATAAATGTGATGATATTTTATTTCTCTTATCTCAATATATTTTAAAACACAAAAACAATAGTTATCTCATTTAAGGATAATATGGAAAGGAATTTAAAAAAACTATCATATGAAACGGAAATGAATTACACTAAAAACCATAAACAAAACAATAATAATTCAACATAAATTATTCTATAAATATTTAACACTAAAACTCTTAAAAATATATCTAAAATTTTTTGAATAAAAAATAAAAATTATTTGATCAAACATTCTCCGAGAATCTAACCCAAATTTATCTCGAAACGACATTAATAACTAAAAATGTCACACAACAATAATGTATACTCCCTAAGAATATATTCTCTAATATATTTTATTATATTCCAAAAATGACCTGAATATTAATTAAATAAAACCACTATAAAATAATATCTTCTTATAAAGGAAAACTAAATCATTATTCCTTAAATAATATAAATCAATTTTACATAAAACACCAACCTAGCCCAAAATATCCCAATTTCCTTTAATTGTTATAATGTTACAAAAAATATTATCAAATTATTCCAAAATAAATTTAACCAGCTAATTACCAAATCACTTTTTAATCACATGGTAAATTTTTTTACCAAATAATATAATAACCCATTTAACACAATTAACCCAAATTAGCTCAACATCAATGATCATAGTAACTATATCATCCCAGTTAGAGGAACACTCTCCTTTTTTACGTTTAATAGGTTTTTTCTTGGTTTTAGAGAGTGTTTATGGAGTATTTTGGGTTTATTATAGGTTCTTAACATCGGTTCTACCTATTGAACCATTTCACACCATCAACTGGATTATTGATGTGATTCATTTCTGGGTAGACACCATGAAATTGATTTAAGGTATGAAAAAATATGGGACATTAATGATGTTCACACAATAAATTTATTATTAAATATTAGTTTTAACCTAATGTAATGAATTTTTTGGAATACATGAAAATTGGCCACATCCCAGCATGAATTAGTGATTAGCGATTGGAATCATTCACATCCACTTGGGTTTTATGTGTTTCAAACCTAAATCCCAATTAATTCCTTTTGTAGGCTATTTTATCAAATCCTTGGTCTCTTCTATGAAATTTTGGGTGATCCATACCCTTCAGGTCACTTTTTTGGCACCTTTATCTCTAGATTGTTTTTTTATTCTCTCAAGGTAAGGAACATTTCTACTCATTCATTTCATGTGGTCAGAAAAATAGAATTGGTATTATTTTATTGAATATGTTGATCATGTGATGATTCTTATTTCTTTTTTTATTAGTTGTGTTGTTTAATTTTGGAGGCTAACCCATACATTTTTTTGGTATTTCATGGTTGTTTCTCAAGGTATGTCTAAGGTAGCCTCTACTATGACCCTTTTTTTTTATGTTATTCAATTTTAATATGTTATAATTATTGGCAATGCCTTCGTTATCATTCATTGTTACTTTTTTGGACCATTTCTCTTTTATTGTGCAACATAATTTGAGGTGGTTGGTTTTATCAATATCCATATTAGATGAAATATAATTTATATTGATTTTATAAATTACATATTAACTATTGAAATTATCTTTAATGAGTCACATTGTTTGTGTAAATGGGTTTTTGAAAAAAACCCTGATTTTTTTAAAAGATAGGTTTTTTCAAAGAATTTTGAAATGGATTATAAAAATGGGCTTTCAAAGTAAGTTTTGATAGAATGAAAAGGGTGTTTAAAATTGTATTGTGAAATGTTTAAGCCCTTTAAAATTATTTGAAATTCCACACATGGGATCCTTGGGTACTTAGGTGGAAAGTGTAGTATTGGGCCTCTTCTTTTATATTGTAAGGGAGTTAAATCTTTATAGTGTTCTTATATTACTAAATTGAGATGCATTGTTCTCTAGTACTTGATTGACATGATAGGAGGGTTCACATTCTGGGGTGTTCCTCTATTTCATGTACATTGATTCATGGGTCCCAGGGACATGTTGTGTGTACCAGCCATATTGATGTACTATTGTCTAAGCTATCTTGACTCTGAGTTATCCATGGATTATAATTACTATTATTCATTGAATTTACTAATTTTTATTTAATATACATTAATGTTTAATATTTATGGATGTTTTGATTTGAAACTATTTTATCTATATTGATTTAGAACTCTATAAAAATGGGAAATAAGTTTCCATTCCTTCAATGAAAATAGTTTCTCAAATTATCATGCCATGTTTTGTAAAGTGATGAAGTTGGGATTTTAATATAGAGAATTTATAAGAAATATTTGGGTGGTATCCTACTAATATTGTTCATCTCAAACCTTGTATAACCCTTTAGGGGTGTGTTGACCTGGTATTGTGTTTTGATGAAGAAAAAGGGAAGGCACCCTAGTGAAGAAATGCGGTTTATCTTAGTTGGGTATGGGCAGCTGGTGGTGAGATATTGGGGTGTTGCCCCAATATTAGGTGGTGTAGTTCATTATCATTTTGGTTTTCCTTGTTGGTTTTCTAACATGATCCTTACTGTTTTGTTTAGTTGTTTTGAGTTTTATCACTTTCATTATTTTCCTTTGTTTAGGGAAAATAATATTTCATGATGTTATTTCAATTTTTATTTCCTTTGAATATATGTCTAATCTGTCTTGTTACACATTTGGTGAAATCATTTCCTCCATTTTTTTTTTGATTCTCGAGTGCCAGTCACCAGCCTGTGGGGATCGAGAATTCCATTGGGGTATGTGGCATATTGGGTCAGGTGCCAATTGTTTGGTTACCACAAATCAATGTGTTACAAACTAGTATCGTACTTAGGTTATTCATCAAGTTTCCTTGTTTTAGGAAATTTGTTAGATAGGATATATGATTTTTCAAAAAATTAGAGGTATGATGCAGTGAGTTCATGGAAAACTCTTATTTTAATGATCCTTAAGTTACCATGGGATGTTGGAATATATATCATCTATGTAGGAGTTGTTTTATCTAGATCTCATTTTTTTATTCTGTTTAACTTATTTGAATTTATATTTTTCTATTTTATGATAATTATCATTGAATTTTTAAGTGTATTAATATGCTTTCATGATGTCTTCCACTGGTTTCACAAGAGGGTGTAGTGATAGATGATGTTTAATTGAATCCACCTATGTATTAGAATCTTATAGAGGCCATTATGCAGGTAGTTTATGCCATGGGAAAAACATACCATATAATAAGAACCATATTGTTTAGGCACATCCAAGAGAAAGAGGAGATAGGGGCTAATCATGGGAGTTTTTATGTGATAATCCCACATCATTTCAAGGTATGAATGAGCCTCAATAGGAGGAGGAAAGAATCAATAATATTGATAATGTCTTCAAAATCTAAGATACAACTAAAGATATTAAGGTGAGATATGTGACATTTAGTCCTAAGGGTCCAAGTAAGCGGTGGTAGGAATCCATGGTAAAGAAAAATTGGCACGTTGGTTTAGATTAGAAGGTTTTAAAGACCTCCTTATTTCAGCAGTTATGTCCAAAGTCTATAATTATAGTGAAGTATCTTGTGTTCCTCTCATTCTAGTAGAGAGATAACTTGGTGTGGGAATACACAAATTGATTTTTAAAGATGATTTCTTTCCTCTGGATGTGGTAATAATTGTTAAACTGAGGGCACAAACTTAGCTTCATGGTTTTCCAAAAGAAATTCAATCATGGTTATATATACTGAATCATTCCACATACTCGATGAAATTTAAAAGGGATATAAGGAAAACAAAATCATATCACAAGAATGATTTTATTTTTTTGAACTTCCCTTCATCTTATTGGTAGTTATGGTGGAATATAAGGGATGAAGTGGACGTTTCATTACCTTTATAGGGGTGTTGGGGGTGATATTCAACTATAGGTTCCCTCCACACTTATTGGTGTCTAGTATTTTCCCCAAGACATGATATTAGTGTTGTAAGGTTGAGCGCACTTGAAATAATTTTTTCACACCTATAAAAATATATAATTCTTATGGCTATCAAGGATATTTAAAATAGTTATGGTATACTATGTATACACCTAATAATGTTTTGGGATGTCTGGATCTAAATAAGACTATGTAATAAAAATATTCATTATATTTTATAGGGTTTTAACCACAGGCTTCATGACTGATTAACCTTCACACAATATATGAGTTTCTAGGGGATATTGATGTGATCCCAGTGATAGTAATTGGTACAATTTTTTTCATCTACTATATCTGATAATTTATTTGGTACTAGTTCCTCACACTCATCTATATCTACCTATTTCATTCATATTCTTAAACAAACAATAGAACTCATGTAATTTCTCATGGGCATCACAATTCCCATTAGAAAGTGTATAGAGAAAGGGTATCAATGTGCATATTATTCTATAATGTTATATAATGCGAAGTTAGTCTGAGATTTTTTACTTATCGATGTGTATCTATGTGACATTATCATTGGGGATGGATTGGCTTATTTATCATAATACTGAGATTAATTTTTACCATTAGTGTGTTTGATTCCTTAATCTCAGTGGGATATCTCAAGTGTTTTAGGGAGAGTGGGACCAAATGTATGGTCATGAATGACCTTCCCAACCATATCTCGTGATTTTTTTTCTTCTATTGTAGTTGATCTTGATGATGTTCATTATTATCGTGATTTCAAAATGGTTATCCGCGATTTCCAGGATATCTTCCCAGCTAACTTTTTAAGTCATCCTCTATTGAGGGAGGTAGAGTTTATTATTGGCCTTATATTGGGTAAGTAATAAATTTCAAAAAAAAATATTGTCTGGCACTAACAGTGCTAAAAGATTTAAAGGTCTAATTAAATGACTAGATAAACATTGGTTTTTTCACCCTACTGTTTCATCGTGGGATCACCCACCCCCTTTGATCATTTCCAAGAAGGTTAATGGCCCACATCAGTTTTTTTTCACTACCAAAAGTTAAATAGGGTATATTTTAAGAACAAATACAAATTTTTCATTTAGATGATCTATTTTACAAGTTAAATATGGGAAATGGTTTTCAAAAATTGATAATCGGGTGGTGTATCATCAACTCAGTGTTTGAGAGTCTAATATTTCTAATATGAATTGTAGGATAATGTATGGTCGTTATAAATATCTCTTGATTCCATTTGGTCTGAATAACGCTGATTTGGTTTTTATGGATTTGATGAAGTAGATATTCAATCAATATCTCAATTTTTTTTGTAATGTTGGAGTAATATATCATTATTTATTCAAGAACCATGTTTGAGCATGAGAAATATCCAAATTTGGTTTAGATAATTTTTAGAATCCACTAAATTCATAGAAATATTTAAAAATTAAATTTAAATATCCAAGAAGTTGTGTTATTGAGACATATGATTTATGAATATGTACTTTTATTTTATCCTAATATCATGAAGGTTTTCTTGTTATAATAAGAACCATGTAACATTTTCAATATTTAAAGCATCCTAGGTCTTTTTGGATTTTGTCTTCAATTCATCAAGGATTTATTAAAGTTTGCATCACCTTTGACTACTCATGCTAGTAAAGAGGTGAAATTAACATGGGATGCTAAATGACATAATTATTTTTATATTTTTAAATATCATCTGATATATGGTCTTATTTTGACCTTTTCTAAGACAATTAAGGGGTATGTGATTTATTTTATTGAATTTTGTGTTGGTATGGTTTGTATTCTTATGTATTAAAATCATTTTGTAGCTTATGAATCTCATGAGATTTGTCTGCATGAGAAAAATTATCCCACTTGTGATTTGGATCTTTCTAAGTTACGCATGCACAGAAATTTTGGGAATATATCTTTTTAGGGAAAGGTTTTTAATAGTTACTGATAAAATATTTTGAGTTATATCTTCTTTAATAAGGACCTAAATCCCAAGAAGATATGATGGGTGGAATACCCATGGCTGTTTGAATTAATTATTTCCTACACCCAAAAAAAGGGCAATGTCATTTCTAATACTCTCAGTAGAAAATTACCACTATTGGTTATTTTTTAATCGAAGGACAAGTGGAACCTTATGAGACTCTTAAATTTGTTGCATCTCATCCCATGGGAAGATGATTTAGGTATGGTTCTAACTATCATTCATCTATCACTTTCCCTTATAGATTCTATTCAGTAGGGTCAACATCGTGATGATGAGTTCACAAGATTTAGGGGAACACTATATAGAACGGTGACTATTTATAGTTGATATCTTCCTTCTATTGTATTGCATACTTTAATAATTAGTTTATCATCTCCTCATCTATGAGGATTCTTGTATTGCATGATTTTCATAGTTCTTTATGGTCCATTAACTTAAGAACTATAAAGATGTATTATTCTTTAAGCCAGTGTTTCTGGAAACATTTATCAAATTCTCATGAGAATTGGGATTTTGAATCATCGGTGAAGGGGAAGTGGCCTCACCTCTTTATGAATAACCCTTTTCCCACATGAATTCTCAGACACTAAAATTCTGATTATGGGGAGTTTGTGACATCCCAGATAAATGTATTCTCTCCTTTTTTTCATTTATAAAGATATTTATTCAGTTCATTGGGACTTTTTGGAGTTTTGGGGGTTTTGTATTGGGTATGGATCCAAGGGCTTCCATCTGAACCATTTCACATCGTGATCTAGATCATTATGGGAGTCTTTTCGGGGTGGAATTCAAAAAAATGGTCTATTCCATGAAAAAATAAAGGTTATAAATGATGTTCATGCCATTAATTTTTTACAATTGTTAGTTTTAAATTGAGGCAACTCATTTATTATCATTTGTGTAAATAGGATAGATCAATACATGAATTAGTAATTCATTACATGAATTGTTCACATTCAATGAGGTTTTATGTGCTTCAAGCCTGAATTCTAATTCATGACTTCTGAAGGATCTTCTCTTAAACACTAGGACCCCCAGGTGATTTCAGGTGATCCATGTAATGGCCTAAACTTTTATCAATGGAATATTTCTCTTAATATAAATATGTTATGTGGTATAATACACACCCATATGATAGATATCCAAATGAAGACATTATTCTCATAAATTAAGAATAAAATAACTGATATTCATATAAATTAAACAACTTATACCAATGGAATAGTAACTTGACCCATAGAATAGTAACATAAACATTAGGAATAGATTTCCATCTAATAAAATAGTAACCTCCTCTGTAAAATTGTTAATAATATTTAGTAATCTTATAAATAAAAATATGATAAAATTATATCACAGTATATGTAAAAAGATTTTTTCAAAATGATAAATTAAGTGTTGATATTTTGGTAAAATATAAATTTTTATTTACAATTTTATATTTAAAGTAATTCTTTTAAATGAATTTTTTTCATAAAATATATTCATAAATTAAGATTTTATTCTTATGATTATATGATAGTTTTATGATATCTTAATTTATTTTTCAAAGTGTTGTAAAATCGATTATAATATTAAAATTGATATTTTTTTAATAATAGGTAATTTTATTTTAAAACTAAAATTTTCATATTTAGAAAATTATTTTCACAAAATGGAGACCATTTTTAAATTCTACACATTTAGAAATGTTTAGGGTTAGTTTTGGAAATTTTACTAAAATAGTTAAAATTTATGTGAAAAGTGAAATGTGGTAATTTATGATATGAGATAAATACATAAATTTTTGAGTCATGTATGATGTATAGAAAATGTAATACAATAATAAAAAAACTAATTCATTATTTAACATATTTAGTGATAAGGTTCAAAACTATTGATATTATTGAGAAAAAATAATAAAATAATGTATATAATAATTAAAAAACACTCCACTCCTCCCCTATAAATACCACCCCTCACCACCTCTTATCCTCACACCCCCAAAGCCTTGAATCATGTCCAAAATCTGATCAATATTCTTCCCAGTACTCTCCCCTAATTTTATGAGCTTTTGGTCTCAATAAAAGATCAATCATAAGTTCATTAAGAAGTTTCTCAAGGATAAGAAATTTAAGAGGTAAAATCCTTTCATTATTTTTTAATTTATTTTTAATTTATTTTTCTTTTCTTATCCTCACATTAACTCCTATATCCCAAAATTAATTAAAACTATATTATATTATATATAATTTAATTTTATTATGTTAATGTAATATCCAACATCAAAATCCTTTTACTCTCCCTTTATATTTAAAAATTAAAATAGCATCTTTGATATGTCGATTTACCGCCATCATGGATAATGCATTTTCATTTTCCACTAATGACTTCATGGATGGTCATAAAACCATTATTATAGTGAAATAATATTTTATTATACATATTATAAGATTTATAATCTTCTAAAACCAATATTTAGACATTATATGAAATAAAATTATATAAGTTCATGATGGTTGTAAAAATTTCCAAAAAATATTAAATCAATTTTATTAATGTTTTATCTAATGAATCATCCTCATAACATTTATCCAAATGATATATAAGATCATTTAAACCATTTTAATTTAATTAATAACAAATAATTTTAATTTTGTAGAATTGGCATCACTTTACATAAACTTCTATACGTGTATACAAGCGAACTGATCGTGAAAACCAAGAAAATTAACACTCCCAAAACTAATGAATTCAACTATATAACTCAAAAAATGTACATAAATTAACTTAATAAAATTATAAATGTGTAATATGTTATGTATTTATTAATAAATGAATCTAATTTTATTATCCAGTATATTAAATTGAATAAACAATTCAAACATATGTCAAGGGGATTCTCAAACCCAACTCCCTTTCTGTGGGTTATTCCTCATTCATGCAAAATTTTAGTTTGGATATTCTTTTAATATTCCTAGAATATATTTCTATTATAATTCCATTTTATTTTATAGGATATAAATGTTTCTAAATTTGATTTTATGGAAATACAATGATTTTCCCAAATAACTCTTCTTTACAAAACATAATTTAACTCCACATGAGTTGTTTCTTCTTCTCTCAAGAATGAGGAATCTTATACCAATAATGTTTTTCCCTTTTCATTTTAGAATCCAATTTTTATTAATGATTGATGGATTTCTTATGAAACTTATTCCTTTACATGGGTTTCTTCATGACTCTGATTTATAGATGGTCTATGAGGCATACATGATTATGTATATGTTATGATGTGATGGGTGTGCCGAAAATTATATAGTGCTACAATGCATTGGGTAATGTGATGTGTCTAATGAGATAATGTGAAATATGAATGAACATGATGCTATATTTTTTCAAAATGAGTATTTTATGACTATTAAAATATGTTATGTATGAACATGATCCTAGATTTTTTCACAACTATGAGTTGTATTTGGCCACTAAGACATGATGTTTTATTTTTATGCATTTCCACATTTAAGGCCCTTATCGAATGCTTCATTTAATGATTATAATGATGATACTATGGTTATTTTATGATTATGATGATTATAATCACCCATGATACATTTATTCATGTCCTTCTCTATCCTCTTACTAGGCTTTTACCTCACCCATTTAATTGATGTATATCCTCAAGTGAATAAATGTACTAAAGAGATCACGAACATTATAAGAATAAAGAATATGATTTTAAATAATTTTTTATATTTTATTATGCATAAGGGATGTATGGTCATAATTTCCCCATGATACTAAACCTTTGGATCCTAGTTTTGTAACACTATTATGTTTTTTATCATTAGAATGATGTAATAGTCAAGTAAGAAAAAGTATGGTCACTATATTTTGTATTAGATAATTGTTTAGTTAATTTTGGAATTCGGATTAGAGAACATTAGTCAAAACCATTAGTATGATACTAAGTATATATATGTACCCAATAATATTTGTCTTATAAAAATGCTAAATTTAGGGATCCCACAAGATATTCCTTTAGAGTTAATTGTATGAAGGAATAAATTATTAATTCAGAACTTATTAACTTATGTTTTATTCAAACAATTTCTATTTTCTAAAACAGTGGGAACTAGAAGAAACTAGGACAATATCCCAAGTGAGGGACAATGCATAAAATATCCAAACCACAGCCCCAATTCCTTGTGATGTGGAGTTCAAAATTTCATGGCGATGCATACACAGCTATCTCAGGCAATGAACAATAACACGAATATTGTGGAACATCTTTCTTAAACTAAGAGGGAGAAATTGGGTGTAAAATATTTTATATGGAAACAAACACTGATGCTTAGTGGATCTCTAGATCCACTATTCTTGGAATAGTTGGTCAACTAAATATAGAATATAATTTCTATGCTCCACTATCCTAATAAAGAGAAGGTGACTCTAACCATATAACATTTAGATCGAGAGCCCGATTAATGATGGGGGTTGATTGAGAACACCAAGTCGAAGGATGAAATTTAAGAGATAGAGTAGGATAAATTCAAGAAAAAAAAATTAATAATTATTTCCCCAAAACTCTTTAGAAAAATCTAGAAAGAAAATTCATAGATCTGAAGTTAAAGTAAGGTGAATCTGTCACATATTTTGAAGCAAACAACACAAGTCTGGAATGGTAAGCCTTGGTTTTTTTCAACAATGATATAAAAATAAATAGATTAATTATTAGTTTATAACCACACCTTCAAAAGTATATAGCTATTGTAGACTTTGAGAGTTATGATAAAAAATTATGTGCTCTCAAAGTAGAGATAGAGCTTGGAGAATGGTCCCATGGTTATGGAGATAAGAAACAAAATATGGATTTTCAAGCTGGAGGATCCAATGACAAAGGTGGAATGAAAGATCAACCATGTTCATTTCAAAAATATGGGAATAATAACCTTGTGAACTACCTCAAGGGGACATGGAAATGCTATAAGTTCCGTAGATAAGGGTACAAATATCATGAACAACGATGAAACATGAAGAAATTGAACAATGGGATGGAGGAAAGGAGACAACCACACATAGTTAAATGCTTCAAATATAGGGAGAAAATAAATTCATTAATTCAATGAACTATACAATGAGTCCTTGAGGGTATTCACCATCAACATTCAGTAAAGAAAAAAGATCATTTGAAATCTTATTCCATCACTATTATTTGTGTAAAGAAAGAAAAAAAATCGTACAAGGTATACTTCTTATTCGTTCAAGAATAGAAAATTTCCTATTTGATTCTAGTTCTATGAATTCTTTTATATATTAGATTTTTTCTAGAACTATTTAATTCAATATCAAAACCCTTGAAGTACATATATCTATAAAAACGTCAAGTGGTGTGATAATTGCAACCCAAGTGTTGGACTCTTCTCCAATTTTTGTATGTGGAATGATTCTTCCAGTAAATATCATGATACTTACCTTGGTGTAATTATATGCTATACTGGACATGTATTGGCTCTCATTTCATAGATAACATATCAACTATTTGGAAAAGGAAATATTTTCTCAAATTCCAAAACATCCCATGCACCTCTAAAAATGCTAGTAATACTACTAATCTTCTTTGGAAAATCCCTCAACAGTGTGGATATTGATTCGCTGTGAATAAGAATAACTATCTAAAATGTTTATATCAAAATAAGGTTCCAAACTAGAGGAAATAACCATCATGAGGGAATAAAATGATTTTTTTCTTGAAGAGTTGCCCAGAATTCCCCTGGATCTTAAGGTAGAGTTCTCAATAGAACTCATAACTGGACCTACTCCTATCTCAAAATGTCCATATAGGATTCCCTCTATCAAAAAAAAGTATTTGAATAAGAGGTTTCAAGAGCATTGGGAAAAAGGGTTCTTACACCCCATTACATCACCTTTGGGTGCACCAGTGCCCTTTGTTATTAAAAAGTGTGGATCAATCCAGTTGTGTATCGATTATTGGGAACTCGACAAGATCATCATAAAGAAGAAGTATCCTCTTCCAAGGATTAATTGATTATTCGATAAACTATATGGGTATCAGTACTTCTCAAAGGTGGATATTTATTATATATATCATTAACTAAAGGTGAAGAAGGAAGATATTTAGAATATTACATATTGCACAAGGTATGAGCACTATCAGTTTCTAGTGATTCCCTTTAGACTAACTAGTTACCCCAACATCTTCATGTATTTTATATATAGGGTCTTTATACACTACCTTTACTAATTATTGGTAGTTTTTATCAATTATATTCTCATATACTACGAGATAAATGAGGAATATGAATAACATCTAAGTATTGTGTTGGTGACATTAAGGAAGGAGAAATTGTATGACAAGTTCTGAAAGTATGAGTTTTGGATGCAAAAAAGGTCACATTTTTGGGACACGAGATCACAAGTGAGGGAATTTTTGTGAATAATTCAAAGAAAAACAAAATTTAGGAATGGACCTAACCCACTAGTGTCGTGCAAATATATAGTTATTTTGGATATGTTGGGTACTATCGACATTTATTGAGAAAAGTTCTCATGAATTTTTAGACCACTTACTATGTTAATAGGGAAAGGGGTAATGTATATTTGGATGGAATAAAGTTAGTAAATATTTAGGGAGCTAAATAAGAGGTTTATCATTGGATTTGTTCTCACCTTACCAACAAGTGTGAAAAGTTTTTTTACATACTATGATACTTTACATTAAGTCTTCGGCTGTGTAATCATGCATAATGATAAATTGAGAGCCTACTCCCCATTATATTTGAATATCCATGAGTAGAACAACCTAACACATGATCTAGAGATATAAATTATTATTTTTTCCATCAAAATATTGTGTCAATACCTCTATGGTGAAAATTGTTAAAAAATTACCGATCAGAAATTTTTAAGTATATATTCACATTGAAGGAACTCAGCATGCATCAAAGGATATGGTTAGAGCTAATAAATGACTAAAACTGCTCTATTCACTATCATCATGGGAAAGAAAACAAGGTATTTTATGTTCTTATAAAAAATAATGTGATACTATATCCATGATGATGATTTAGAAAGACCCTATCTTCATGGATCTACAAAGGATGGATCTTGAAATCATAATAGTAGGGAATACATCCTACCATTTCCAAATTATTTCCAAACCATAAATATAAGATAAGATAAAAGAGGCACAAAGGGGTGATATGGAGCTTCAAAAGAAGGTGAATGCAGTAATGTAAGGGAATTTTCAATAGTTCCATATCGATGATGATAGTGTGATTCAATTTAGAATGAGGATTTATTTTCATTCATCTCCTAAGATAAAGACATATCTATTGGATAATTCACATATCTCACCTTTCTCCATCTATCCTAGAAGTACAAAAATTTATCATAATTTATGAGAACACTTTCGGTTGGATCACATGAAGAAATATATTTTGAAATATATATCAAGGTTCTTGATATTTAATCATGTTAAAAAATAGAGATAGAATTCTAAATGTATGAAGCAACCATTTCCAATACCCATATGGAAATAAAAGAATTTCATAATCGACATTATCACTAGTCTTCTGAATACATCCAAAGGAAACAATGTGATATGGGTTGTAATGGATTTAATTACCAAGACATCCCACTTTATCACTATTCAAGAAGATATATCACTTAAAAAAAATTCCAAGATATATGTGAAGGAAGTGTTTAGGCCGCATGGGGTTCCACTTTTGATCATCTCTGGTCGTGATCCAAGTTTTACATCTAAATTCTAGAGAATTATTCAACCTTCTTTGAGTAATTAATTGAATTTCAATTTGGCTAATCACCCCCAAACTGATATCCAATATTAAAGTACTATTCAGATGCTTGGGACATTCTAAGTGCCCTTTAAATGGATTTAAAAGGTAAATGGGATCAATATCTCCCATTTTTTGAATTCTCATACAATAACATCTTACACTCAAGTATTCATATGGATCCATATAAATCTCTTTATGGGAAGCGATAGAGAACTCCAACCGGTTGGGATGAAATTGGTGAACAAAAGCTACTTGGACCTCAACTTATATAAGAGATGACAAAGAAGGTCAATCCATACAACAATATATCAAAGCTACTCATAGTTGGAAAAATAGATATGCTAAAAACCATTTATGTGACTTGGAGTTCGATGATGGAGACAAAGTCTCACTTTGAATATCACTATTGAAAAGATTCATGTGGTTTGGAAACAAATGAAGATTAACCTAGGGTACATTGTCCCCTTTGAGATCCTTAATAACAAAGGAGAAGTGGTATGTTTCATTGCACTTTCACCAAGTATGGATGATTTTTATGATGTTTTCCGTGTATCACTCTTGAGGATGTACATACCTAAGCCCTCACATGTACTGAATCTAAACGTGGTACAAATGGAGACTGACCTCTCTTATAAAGAGGATCTGGTAAAGATCTTGGATCTAAGAGATAATGTCCTATGAAACAAGAAAACTACCCTTGTCAAATTTTTGTGGAGAAACCATAATTATGAATAAGTTCCTTGGGAATCAAAGAAAGAAATTAAGGATAAATACCCCCACCTGTTTATGGAAAACAAAATTTTGAGGGTGAAATTTCAAAAGGGGGGGAAGAATGTAATGACCCAAAATTTTATAAATGGAATTTTTTCCTTATTATAAATTTTTTATATCTTATAAAACACGTACATAGAATAAATATCCCAATAAAAACATTATTATAATAAATGAATAATTAAATAGGTGATATTCATAGAAATTAAAGAACTTATACTAATGGAATAGCAACATGACCCTTGGAATAGTAACATGACCATTAAGAATATAATTCATCCAATAATAATTAACCTCCCCTATGAAATTATAAAAAAATAGGTATCCTATAAATTAAATAAAAAGAAATATTTATATCATAGAATAAGTAAATAATTTTTTTTAAATGATGAATTAAGTGTTGGAATTTTTATAAAACATAAATGCTTATTTACAATTTTATAACTAATAAAATAATTTAAAAGAAATTTTATTCTTATAAAATATATACATAAATCAATATATATTTTCTTTTTAATTATAATATATTTTATGGGACCATAATTAATTTTTTAAAGTTTCAAAAAATCGATAATAATAGTAAAATCTTTATTTTTTAAATAAATGATGATTTTATTTAAAAATTTAATTTCTCATTTTTAGAAAATTAATTTCATAAAATTGAATTTATTTTTTTTTTAACATCAAATAATCATTATAGTTAATTTTTTGGTATTTTTATAAAATAGAAGAATTTTTGGTGAATAGTGAAATACGTTAATTAAAGATATAAACTGAATACCTGAATTGTTTATTCAGGGTTAATGTATGGCTGATGTCAGCCCATAATATTGAAATATAATTCATTATTTAATATATTTAGTAAAAATTTTCAACACTATCAATAGTCTTCAGTGAAAATAATAAAATAAAGAATATAATAATAAAAAAACAACCATTTCCTCCCCTATAAATATCATCCCTCACCACCTCTTCTCTTCACACCTCAAAATCCTTAAATCTTATCAAAATTGTACCAAATAATCTTCCTAATCCTCTCCCTAATTACCAAGAGCTTATTTTATCAATAAAATTCCAAACCTCAATGCCTTATGGAGGTTCTCAAGGACAAGAAATTCAGGTGTAAAATCTTCTTTCATTCTATTTTAATTTCTTTTAATTTTTTTTTATTTTCCTATCCTCTACTTACCACCAATATAAAAACATTAATGATAACTATATTATATTATGTATACTATAATTTAAATATTTTACTTTAATATCCATCATCAAACCCCTTCCTTTATCTCTTTATTTATAAAAATGAAAACATCATTCTTGATGTGTTGATTTACCGCCATCATGGATGATGCATTTACATTTTCCATTAACACCTTCAAGACTGGTCATAAAAACACTATTATGGTTAAATAATATATTATTATAAATATTATAAGTTATATAATGTTTGGAAACTAATATATAAACATGATATTAAATAAAATGATATAAGTTAGACATGCTCGTAAAAATACACAAAATAAATTAAATCATTCTCATTAATGTTTTATCTGATAAATAATTCTCATAACTTATAACCAAATTATATATAATATTATTTAAAAAAACTTAATTTCATTAATAACATATAATTTCAATTATGTTCATTTATCTAAATTTTTCGTGAACATTCATACTTGTATACAAGCGAACAAATCATGAAAACCAAAAAAAGAAACACTCCTAAAATGATAGAATTGAATTATATAACTCACCAGAATGGAAATAAATTAACTTAGTAAAATTATATATGTATTATAGCTTACATATTTAGTAATTAATGAATCTAATTTCATTATATAAGATAAAATAGTGAAGAAATAATTTAGAAATAAGGTAAGGGAATTCTCGAACCCAACTCATTTTCTTTGGGTTATTCCTCTATGATACCAAATTTCAGTGCGGATATTACTTTAATGTTCCTAAAATATAATTTAATTATCCATCCATTTTTTTCTAGGATATATATTTTTCTAAATCTTATTTTATTACAATATAAATATTTTACAAAAGAAATATTTTTCTCAAAAGATATTTTGACTCCATATAAGTTGTTTGTTATTTGTTAAAGAATAATGTATCTTATACCAATTATTTTTTACATTTTCATTAAGGAACAAAAAATTTAATCATTAATGATGAAATCCTTATGAAAAAAAATCCTTTACATAGGTTACATCTTGAATTTTATTGATGTCTATTCTGTGTGGAATTTATGATAATTTTAATTTTATGATGTGATGGGTGCACCCATAATTATATAGTGCTCCAATGCATTGGGTAATGTGATGTTTCTCATGATATAATGTGGAATATGCATGAATATGATGATAACTTTTTTCAAAATTATTATTTTTTTATTATCCTCGTATTTTTTTCATGAATATGATGCTATATTTTTTTCTAACTATGTGTGGTATTTGAATACTAAGACATGATGTTTAATTTTTATCCATTCCCACATTCAATGCCTTTATCTAATGAATCCTATCATGATTATGATGATGATACTATGATTATATTATGATTATGATGAATATAATCACACATGTAATATTGATTCATGTCCTTATCTATCCTCTTACAATGATTTAAGATCACCCCTTTCTTTGATGTATATCCTCTAGTGATTATATGTACTAAGGAGATCGTGAGCTTTATAAGGATAAAGGGTAAAGATTTTAAATAAATTTTAATGTTTTATTATGCATGTGATTTATGGTTTTAATTTTTCCAAGATAATAAAACTTTGGTTCTTGGTTTTATAATGCTATAATGTTGTTTATATTTAAAAATATTTAATATTAAAGTAAGAAATAGTAGGGTCACTATAATCCATCCCCTCCAAATCACTTTGTTTATCTCCTTAATATTCATCTTTGTTTTGTTGGTTCTCTCGAGGTAAGAATCCTTTCTACTTCTTCATTTCTCTGGTTTTTTAAAGCAACACTAGGTTCCATTAATGGGATATTCAAATCATGTGATGATGATTGTTTGATACCTTCTAGATCAGTGATGTTATTATGTTACATTGTCTATCACGTTCATTAGTTTTGGTGTTGCATGTGTGGTTCATGAGGTATCTTTGATGTAACCTCTCCACCGACCCTAGTTTCATATGAGATTCAAATCTAAGATTTGATAATAATTATTGGAACTTTTTTTTATTCTACACTCATTCTGATTATTGTGGATCTCATATCATTTAGTGTGAAATATATTTTGAGTTGTGTGGTTCTATCTCTAGCATGTGTTGGATGAGCTTTAATTTATCTTTATTTGATAAATTGCTTTATAAATGATTTATATGACCTTGTGTAAGTTTAATTATGTATGTAAATTGGTTTTTAATAAAATATGGTTTCTTGTTTCTTTAGTAAAATAAATTTTTTTCAAATCATTGCAAAATGGATTGAATAAATGGGTTTTAAATACACATTTTGATTGAAATAAAAGGGTGTTTAAAAGTGAATTGTGAAATTTGAAATAACTTTGAAATGATTTTAATGTAGTACATAGGATCCTTGGGTTCTTAGGTGAAAGGTTTAGTATTGGGTAGGTCTATTATATTCTATGGTAGTTCACTTTCTAGTCTCTTCTTCCATTCATATATCGCGATTCACATAATTATTGGTCTTGGTTTACATGGTAGGAGGGTTCTATTTCTATGGTGATCCGTTTTTCCGAGGTCCTGATTCATGGGTACTTGGAACTTGTAGTGAATTTAATTCATATTGAAGTATGATTGTCCTAACTATCCCGATCCTAAGTTATCCTTGATTTTGTTTACCATCATTCCTTCCATTGTAATTAATTGGATTGGATATACCTTCTTGAAAATGATTATGCAAAGAATGATTTGAAAAAAAATTACCTATACTGATTTAGAACTATTGAAAAATGGGAAATGTTTTTCCATACTTTTTATGTAAAATGTTTCACTCCTAATCATGACGTGTTTTATAAATTGTGGATATTAGGATTTTTATATAGGGACTTGATCTGGAACACCATGGTAGGATCCTATTAGTATTATTTATCTAACACCCTCCACACCCCTTTAACTATGTATAGACATTTCTTTGTATTTTGATGTAGGAAAAATAAAAGGATTTAGAGTGAGATAGGGAGGTTTATGTCAGATGGGTATGGGTTTCTGGTGGTGATATGGTGGTACATCCTCCAAATATCATTTCTTGTAGTTGTTTCTTATTTTTTCCATCATTTTTGTCACATATATGACATATTTTAAAGTTATTTTTCATATAATTTACATCCTTTCTTTGTTTTGGGGTCTTTCCATGCATTTTTGAAGTAAATGGTGGGTTTCCAAAATTTGGGCCAACCCAAGAGCCCATTTCCAGTTTTGAAAGTAAATTTTGTTTCCATAATAACTCCTTAGTTTTTTATCCTTTTTCACCCATTAAAATTTCAAAAGGAAATTAATTTAACTATTAAAACTACCAAAGAATTTTGGGCCCCTTAAAAATTCATTAGCATCTTGTATTTGGGCGATCAAGTTAGGTATTGGGCCAACCCAAAATCTCATTTCCAGTTTTAAAATTGTTTTGTAATTATTTCATAAAATATTCATTTTTTATTCTTTTTCGGTGATTCTACCTCTCAAATTCTCCCACTTTACCTATCTGAACCCCCAGCTATGTTTCCCCCTCTTTGGAGATCGAATCTGTCGATAATTAGTGCTGAACTTCTCTGGTTGCTAAAAACGTCCAGATTTCTCAAGTAAGTGACTATCCTTCTAAGTTCTCTCCTTTTCCTTGAGATTTCTCCTTTTGTTTGAATCCCCAAATGTCAATAATCTAGGGCTTCGTACCTAGGGTTTCATTTTGAGTTTCTTTCTTCAATCCTATGGTTTTAGGTTTGATATCACTCCCTTGTGGTGTGGTGGTCGTGCGGTTGAAGTTCCGCACTAGGATTTACGGTTCTTGACTCTTTTGGTAGGTGATTCCATTGTGCATGAAATTTTTGTGACTTATCTTGATGTGTTTTTCGTATTTTAATGTTTATTTCATTTTAATGTTTCTGAAAAAATTGGTTTTAGTGGCATTTATAAATCAAATGAATTTTAAGTGCAAATTTTTGGTGAAATTGGGGGTTTTACATACAAATCTTTTATTGGTTCATTTGGGGTTGTCCTATAATTACATAATTGATTTTATTAAATTTTATTAGGACTTGAAATCATGTTTTTAATGTTTATTGTTTTTTATTGTGGCTGTGAGAGTTTGGTTAGATGGTGTTTGGGAAGCAAATGGGCTTAAACTGCCGTGTTTGTATGAAAACAGGGGTTTTTAAAGGATATAACTTCTTGGTTCACATGGGCCTTCCCCATAACTGAATTTTTGGTTTCATTAAAGGGTATTGAACTGCCATTTTGTTTTTGTGACTTAAAAGTGTGCACATAGTGTGAAAAGTGGATATTTCAAAGAATTTTTTGTGCAAAATAATGTGAGATTTTGAGAGGTTGTTTTATTAAAAATCTAAGTGTTTTGTTGCGTGTTTTAAGTGGTATAAAATGTGATAGCTACTGTATTGTTTGTGTTTGACCATTAATTATGTTTTATATGAAAATTGATTTATGTTTCATGCTGAAATTGATTGAGAACAAAAGGGGAAGCTCGGGTGCCTAGGTGGGGCGGATTTGTACTAGTACGGCTAGTGGATCGGATGGGTTTTGTCCCTGTTCCACTTAGAATTTGGATAAAGACAACTCTAACTAAACAATTTGGATGGTTATTGGGGACCAATAGGTTATGTTTATGTTCCCTACTAGTGGATCGTGCATGAGAACGAATTTTTCTATGGTTACTTTACACCGAGGTACGAGGTACATAGGGCCCAAGACAACCTAGTGCCTAGGGGTGTTCCCAATGTTGTTGATCATTGGATTTGTAGTATCTACCCATGTATTAGGGTTTGTTTGGAATTAAATTACATTAGCTACATTTATATTTAAATGTGTGAACATTCTGAAAATTTTGGATTGAAAACTGTTTTCAAATGAAAGTTACATTTCTTGGAATTTAAACACTGCTTTTCCTTGCCTATTAAAACTGCTTGATTTATCACATTGTATTTCATTATCTTTGGAATAATTGGGTGGTATCCTACTGGGAATAGGATAACACCCTACTTACACCCCTTGGGTGTAAGTAGACTTTGTTATGTTTGATTCAAGTAAAGGAAAGGCTAAGGGTGATGGCGGTTCGGGGTGTTAGTCCCCATCCTTGGGGTGGAGTTGTAGAGACAGCTTGTGGGTAATGAACCCTAGTCGTGTGGGGTCCTTGCTGATATATTGCTGATATATTTATTTGTGTTTGGAACACTTGTATTATATTTAAACCAATGTATTCAGTTCTGGTTTTTTTTCCTTAAGACATGTTTTGCCCAAAAATTTCAGATTTTTATTATGGATTGTTTTTAATGTTTTATGTTTTCATACTCAGGTAAATCATTCCCAAATCTAAATTAATGATACCCGGTCACTTGTGCCAGCCCATGGGGATAGGGAACACCCTTTGGTCCTTTCCATGAGTCGGGTTTGGTGCCAGTTTTCTGGCGACCAATCTCGGTTCGTGACAAAATGGTATCAGAGCATGTTAAAGTTGTTGGGTTATATTACTATTTTGGGATGAGTCGGGATAGATAGGAGCTAGGAATGTTGAGGCTTGGGGTTTTGGTTGTGAGTAGGGTGTCTGGCCAGCACCTCTCATGGCAGACCTTGAGTCACCAGGGGATGTTGGAATTTATGGATTGACTTCACTTCCAGGTGAGACATGTGGGCAGCAGACCACATGTGGACATCAGGTGGATGTGGAGTAGTTGTTTATTTTATTATTGGAATGTGTTTAGATTATTAATATTTGATGTATTTGATTGAAATTTTCAGAATTTTGGTATTGATTATTGTTTTTTGACTGTTGCATGTTGTAGCAACATGCCTCCCCGGAAAGCTCTCACGCACCCACAGGAGGAAGCCAGAGAGAGTTCTCCCACACCAATTGATCAGAGGCTAGTCGAGGTCGTGGTCCAGGCTATCCAGGATCTAGGATATAGACCAGCTCCTGTTCCATCTCTTGTTAGAGAGGATGATACTGGTCCTAGAAAAGACAAGCCCCAAGAGTTCCTGAAAAATAAGCCTCCAACTTTCCGAGGCAGCTCAGAACCCCAAGAAGCAGAGGAATGGCTCGAAAAGATTGAGCATATGTTTGAGTTCCTAGAAACACCAGAGGATATCAGGGTGAAGTGTGCATCCTTTCTATTGGAGGGTTCTAACCGTAAATGGTGGGATTCATTGCTTCAGGCTGGGAAGAATGAGCAGATGCGCTGGGGAGATTTCAAGGTTGTCTTCAATGAACAGTACTGCCCTGAGGTGTTGGCTTATATCAGGTCTAGAGAGTTTATGGAACTTGTTCAGGGGAATCTATATATGTTGGAGTATGCCAACCGTTTCACTGAGTTGGTTCGGTATGCTCCAGAAATTGTCTCTAATGAGAAAGCGAAGGCCCAGAGGTTTGAGAAAGGCTTGCGACTAGAGATATACTCCCAAGTGTTCTTGTTTAAGCTGAGGACCTATGATGAGGTCGTTGATCGGGCATGCATGAAGGAGATTGATAGGAAAGGTAGGGATGGTTTCTATGGTTCAGTATCAGTAGTGGGTAGTGGCAGATCCTCAGAGAAGAAAAGGAAGTGGGATGATCATGGGAAGAAAGGAGGTCGCAGTTCAGGCCACTCTTCCAGGCAGTTTTCGTATGCATCTTCTGATGCGATATCAGTCGTGTGCCACTAGTGTGGGATGCCCGGGCACATCCGACCAGTATGTACACTTACTCTGAAGCCTTGTTACCAATGTGGAGGTATGGGGAATTTGCAGCATTTCTGTGGTGTGGCACGTCCACTTCCAAGTGGGGCTGGGTAAGTGGGTTCAAGAGGAGTGTCAGCACAATCTGAGCCGTCGAGGACTGGGGGATCTTGATTTGGCAGCCGTGGTGGTAGGGCTGGGTCATCTTCTAGGCAGAGACAGTTCATGGCACAGCCACAGACTAGAGGTCGTCTTCAGGCAGAGACTGGACATCTCCATGCGGTGGATCAGGCACCAGCAGGATCAGAGGCGGGACCGTCGACAGTTCAAGGTACCGTTTTGATTGCATCTTCTATAGCTACTACTCTTTTTGATACTGGTGCCTCTGTTTCATTCATTTCTACCCATTTTGTGGACATGCTGAATTTTCCAATTGATTTGATGTCTTTCGCGATGGATTTGGTGACACCGCTAGGAAAGAGGAAGGAGCAGGGCCTCAGGTACCCCTCGTGTGCGCTTTCCATGTCAGGGGTTGAGATGGAGTGGGACCTCCTAGTTCTAGATATGGAACTATTTGACATAATACTTGGCATGGATTGGCTAGTACACTTCTAGGCACACATCGATTACTCCTTCTATTTTTTTTATTCTTAGGTGTGAGTCAATATCTCTTGGGGTTTGGGAATTACTTTCGTGTATGTGGAAGATCTTGGTGCTAGTATTGAGTGTACTCTAGGTTGGTTTATCTTTGTAACCCAAATGATTACATTTAACATGAGAAATTTATTTATAATATAATAAAATTATTATTGTATAACCTTTATAGTAAATTATATGAATGAACATGATGCTATATTTTTTCAAAATGAGTATTTTATGACTATTAAAATATGTTATGTATGAATATTTTCCGAGCTTTTTTCACAACTTTGTGTTGTATTTGACCCCTAAGACATGATGTTTTATTTTTATGCATTTCCACATTCAAGGACCTTATCTAATTCTTCCTTTAATGATTATAATGATGATACTATGGTTATTTTATGATTATGATGATTATGATCACCCATGATACATTGATTCATGTCCTTATCTATCCTCTTACTAGGCTTTTATCTCACCCATTTCATTGATGTACATCCTCAGTGAATACATGCACTAAAGAGATCACAATCATTATAAGAATAAAGAATATGATTTTAAATAATTGTTTATATTTTATTATGCATAAGGGATGTATGGTCATAATTTTCCCATGATAATAAACCTTTGGATCCTAGTTTTGTAACACTATTATGTTTTTTATCATTAGAATGATGTAATAGTCAACTAAGAAAAATTATGGTCACTATATTTTGTATTAGATAATAGTTTAGTTAATTTTGGAATTCAGATTAGAGAACATTAGTGAAAACCATTAGTATGAGACTAAGTATATATAATTACCCAAGAATCTTTGTCTTATAAAAATGCTAAATTTAGGGATCCCACAAGATATTCCTTTAGAGTTAATTTTATGAAGGAAAAAATTATCAATTCAGAGCTTATTAACTTATGTTTTATTCAAACAATTTCTATTTTTGAAAACAGTGGGAACTAGGAGAAACTAAGAAAACAGCCCAAGTGAGGGACAATGCATAAAATATCCAAACCACAGCCCCAATTCCTTGTGACATGGAGTTCAAAATTTCATGGCGATGCATACCCATCTATCTCAGGTAATGAACAATAACACGAATAATGTGGAACATCCTTCTTAACCTAAGAGGGAGAAACTGGGTGTAAAATATTTTATATGGAAATGACTAGTGATGATTAGTGGATCTTTGGATCCACTAGTCTTGGAATAGTGGTTCTACTAAATATAGAAGATAATTTCTATGCTCCACTATCCTAATAAAGAGAAGGTGACTCTAACCATATAACATTTAGATTGAGAGCCCAATTAATGATGGGGGTTGATTGAGAACACCAAGTTGAAGGATGAAATTGAAGAGATAGAGTATGATAAATTTAAGAAAATGTTGTTTAATAATTATTTCCCTAAAACGTTTTAGGAAAATATTGAAAGAAACTTCATAGAGATGAAGTAAAAGGAAGGTGAATCTGTCACATATTTTGAAGCAAACAACACAAGTCTTGAATGGTAAGACTTGGTTTTTTTCAACAATGATATAAAAATAAATAGATTCATTATTTTTTTATAGCCACACCTTCAAAAGGATATAACTATTGGATATTTTGGGAGTTATGAACATTTTTTTCTATGTACTCTCAAAGTGGAGATAGAGCTTGGATAAAGGTCCCAAGGCTATAGAGATAAGAAAAAAATATGGATTTTCAAGATGGAGGATCCAATGACAAAGGTGGAATGAAATCTCAATCACGTGCCTTTCAAAAATATGGGAATAATCACCATGGGAACTACCTCAAGGGGATGTGTAAATGCTTTAATTTTGGCAGATAAGGGTAAAAATATCATAAACATCGATGAGACATTAAGAAGTTGAACAATGGGATGGAGGAAAGGAGACAACCACAAATAGTTCAATGCTTCAACTATATGGAGAAAAAGAATTCTTCAAGTTAGTGAACTAAACCATGAGTCCTTGAGGGTATTCACCATCAGCATTTAGCAAAGGGAAAATATCATTTGAAATCTTATTCCATCACTGTTATTTATGTAGAGAAAGAAAAAAAACCGTACAAGGTATACTTCTTATTCGTTCAAGAATGGAAAATTTCCTATTTGATTCCAGTTCTATGAATTCTTTTATATATTATATTTTTTCTAGAACTATTTAATTCAAGATAAAAACCCTTGAAGTACATATATCTATAAAAACATCAAGTGGTGTGATCATTGCAACCCAAGTGTTGGACTCTTCTCCAATTTTTGTATGTGGAATGATTCTTCCAGTAAATCTAATGATACTTACCTTGGTGTAATTATATGCTATACTGGGCATGTATTGGCTCTCATTTCATAGATAACATATCTACTATTAGGAAAAAGAAATATTTTCTCAAATTCCAAAACATCCCATGCACCTCTACAAATGCTAGGAATACCACTAATCTTCTTTGGAAAATCCCTCAACGGTGTGGATATTGATTCCCTATGAATAAGAATACCTATCTCAAATGTTTATATTAAAAGAAGGTTCCAACCTAGAGGAAATACCCATTATGAGGGAATAAAATGATGTATTTCTTGAAGAGTTTCCCAGACTTCCCTGGATCTTGAGGTAGAGTTCTTAATAGAACTCATAACCGGACCTAATCCTATCTTAAAATGTCCATATAGGATGTCCTCTATAAAACAAAAGGATTTAAAGAATAAGTTTCAAGAGAATTGGGAAAAAGGGTTCTTACACCCCATTACATCATCTTGGGGTGCACCAGTTCCCTTTGTTATGAAAAAGTGTGGATCAATCCAGTTGTGAATCAAGTATTGGGAACTCGACATGATCATCGTAAAGAAGAAGTATCCTCTTCCAAGGATTGATTGATTATTCGATAAACTATACGGGTATCAGTACTTCTCAAAGGTGGATATTTATTATATACATCATTAACTAAATGTGAAGAAGGAAGATATTTAGAATACTACATATTGCACAAGGTATGAGCACTATCAGTTTCTAGTGATTCCCTTCGGACTAACTAGTTCCCCCAACATCTTCACGTATTTTATGTATAGAGTCTTTATACACTACCTTTACTAATTATTGGTAGTTTTTATCAATTATATTCTCATCTACTATGAGATAAAGGGGGAATATGAATAACATATAAGGATTGTGTTAGTGGCATTAAGGAAGGAGAAATTGTATGAAAAGTTTTGAAAATATGAGTTTTGGATGCAAAATGGTCACATTTTTGGGACAAGAGATAACAAGTGAGGGAGTTTTTGTGAATAATTCAAATAAAAAGTCAATTTAGGAATGTACCTGACCCACTAGTGTCGTACAAATATATAGTTATTTTGGATATGTCAGGTACTATTGACATTTATTGAGAAAATTTATCATCATTTTCTAGACCACTTACTATGTTAATAGGGAAAGGGGTAATGTATATTTGGATAGAAGAATGTTAGTAAAGATTCAGGTAGTTAAATAAGAGGTTGATCATTGGATTTGTTCTCACATTACCAACAAGTGTGGAAAGTTTTTTTACATACTATGATGCTTTAAATTAATTCTTCGATTGTGTACTCATGCATAATGATAAAGTGATAGCCTAATCCCCATTATAGTTGAATATCCATGAGTACAAAAACCTGACACATGATCTAGAGATAGAAATTATGATTTTTTCCTTCAAAATATGGTGTTAATACCTCTATGGTGAAACTTCTGAAAAAATTACCGATCAGAAAAGTTTAAGTATATATTCACATAGAAGGAACTCAGCATGCATCAAAGGATATAGTTAGAGCTAATCAATGACTAAAACTATTCTATTCACTATCATCATGGGAAGTCAAACAAGTTAGTTGGTGCTCGTATAAAAAATAATGTGATACTCTATCCATGATGATGATTTAGAAAGACCCTATCTTCATGGATCTGCAAAGGATGGATCTTGAAATCATAATAGTAGGGAATACATCCTACCGTTTGCAAATTATTTCCAAACCATCAATCTAAGAGAAGATAAAAGAGGCCCAAAGTGCTGATATGGAGCTTCCAAAGAAGGTGAATGCAGTAATGTAAGGGAATCTTAAATAGTTCCATATTAATGATGATGGTGTGATTAAATTTAGAATGAGGCTTTATTTTCATTCATATCCTGAGATAAAGATGGATCTATTGGATAATTCACATATCTCACCTTTCTCCATCCATCCTAGAAGTACCAAAATTTATCGTAATTTATGAGAACAATTTTGGTTGGATCACATGAAGAAATATATTGTGAAATATATATCAAGGTTCTTGATATTTAATCATGTTAAAGAAGAGAGACATAATTCTAAATGGATGATGCAACCATTTCCAATACCCATATGGAAATAGGAGAATTTCATAATTGACATTATCACTATTCTTCTGAATACATCCAAAGGAAACAATATGATATGGGTTGAAATGTATTTAATCACCAAGACATCCCACTTTATCACTATTCAAGAAGATATATCACTTGAAAAAAATCCAAGATATATGTGAAGAAAGTGCTGACGCCGCATGGGGTTCCACTTTTGATCATCTCTGGTCGTGATCCAAGGTTTACATATAAATTCTAGAGAATTATTCAACCTTCTTTGAGTAATTAATTGAATTTTAATATGTCTAGTCACCCCCAAACTAATATACAATATTAAAGGACTATTTAGATTTTTGAGGACATTATAAGTGCCCTAGGAATTGATTTAAAAGGTTAATAGGATCAACAATCACCCATTGTTTGAATTCTCATACAATAACATCTTCCACTCAAGTATTCTTATGGCTCCATATGAATCTCTTTATGGGAAGCGATAGAGAACTCCAACCTATTGGGATGAAATTAGTGAACAAAAGCTACTTGGACCTCAACTTGTATAAGAGATAAAAAAGACGGTCAAGACATACAAAAATATATCAAAACTACTAATAGTTGTAAAAATAGATATTCTACCAAACATTGATGGGACTTGGAGTTCGATGATGGAGACAAATTCTTACTTCGAATATCACTTTTGAAAAGATTCATGTGGTTTGGAAACAAATGAAAGATTAACCTAAGGTACATTTTCCCCTTTGAGATCCTTGATAACAAAGGAGAAGTGTCATGTTGTATTTCACTTCCACCAAGTATGGGTGTTGTTCATGATGTTTTCCATGTATCACTCTTAAGGATGTATATACCTGATCCCTCACTTGTACTGAATCTGAATGTGGTACTAATGGAGATTGACCTCTCTTATAAAGAGCATTTGGTAAAGATCTTGGATCTAAGAGATAATGTCCTACGAAACAAGAAAACTACCCTTGTCAAATTTTTGTGGAGAAAACATAATTATGAAGAAGTTTCTTGGAAACTAAAGGAAGAAATGAAGGATAAATACCCCCAACAATTTATGGAAAAAAAAATTTGAGGGTGAAATTTCAAAAGGTGGGGAAGAATGTAATGACCCAAAATTTTATAAATGGAATTTTATCCCTTCTTATAAATGTTTTATATCTTATAAAACACATACATAGAATAAATATCCCAATAAAAACATTATTCTAATAAATGAATAATTAAATAAGTGATATTCATAGAAATTAAGGAACTTTTACTAATGGAATAGTAACATGACCCTTGAAATAGTAACATGAACATTAGGAATATAATTCATATAGTAAAAAGTAACCCCCCCTATGAAATTATAAAAAAATAGGCATCCTATAAATTAAAGAAAAATAAATATTTATATCATAGAATACAAAAATAATTTTTTTTAAATGATGAATTAAGTGTTGAAATTTTTATAAAAAATAAATGCTTATTTACAATTTTATAACTAATATAATTATTTAAAAGAAATTTTATTCTTATAAAATAGATTCATAAATTAATATATATTTTTATTTTAATTATAATATATTTTATTGGACTATAATTAATTTTTTAAAGTTTCATAAAATCAATAATAATAGTAAAATCTTTATTTTTAAAATAAATGATGATTTTATTTTAAAATTTAATTTCTCATATTTAGAAAATTAATTTCATAAAATTGAGTTTATATTTTATTTTTACACATAAAAAATATTTATAGTTAATTTTGGGTATTTTTATAAAATAATCAAATTTTTGGTGAATAGTGAAATATGATAATTTACGATATTAACTAAATACCTGAATTTTTTATTTAGGGGTAATGTATGGCTGATGTAAGCCCATGATATAGAAATATAATTCATTATTTAATATATTTAGTGATAATTTTTAACACTATCAATAGTCTTCAGTGAAAATAATAAAATAAAGAATATAATAATTAAAAAACAACCCTTTCCTCCCCTATAAATATCATCCCTCGCCACCTCTTCTCTTCACACCTCCAAATCCTTGAATCTTATCCAAATTCTACCAAATAATCTTCTTAATAATATCTCTAATTACCAAGATCTTATTTTACCAATAAAATACCAAACCTAAATGCCTTATGTAGGTTCTCAAGGACAAGAAATTTAGGATGTAAAATCTTCTTTCATTATATTTTAATTTCTTTTAATTTATTTTAATTTCTTTTTATTTTCCTATCCTCTTCTTACCACCAATATAAAAACATTAATGATAAATCCATTATATTATATATACTATAATTTTAATATTTTAATTTAATATCCATCATCAAACCCCTTCCTCTATCGATTTATTTATAAAAATGAAAACATCATTCGTGATGTGTCAATTTACTGCCATCATGGATGACGCATTTTAATTTTCCATTAACACCTTCAATCCTGGTCATAAAAACACTGTTATGGTTAAATAGTATATTATTATAAATATTATAAGTTATATAATGTTTTTAAACTAATATATAAACATGATATTAAATAAAATGATATAAGTTTGACATGGTCGTAAAAATACACAAAAAAATTAAATCATTCTCATTAATGTTTTATCTAATAAATAATTCTCATAACTTATAACCAAATTATATATAATATCATTTAAACTTTTTTAATTTCATTAATAACATATAATTTCAATTATGTTCATTTATCTTAATTTTTTGTGAACATTCGTACTTGTATACAAGAGAACAAATCATGAAAACCAAGAAAAGAAACACTCCTGAAATGATAGAATTGAATTATATAACTCACCAAAATGGAAATAAATTAACTTAGTAAAATTATATATGTATTATAGCTTAAATATTTAGTAATTAATGAATCTAATTTCATTATATAAGATACAATAGTGAATAAATAATTTATAAATAAGGTAAGGGGATTCTTGAACCCAACTCCTTTTCTTTGGGTTATTCCTCTATTATACCAAATTTCAGTGTGGATATTACTTTAATGTTCCTAAAATACAATTTAATTATCCATCCATTTTTTTCTGGGATACACATTTTTCTAAATATTAATTTATTACAATATAAATATTTTACAAAAGAAATTTTTTTCTCAAAAGATATTTTGACTCCATATGAGTTGCTTCTTATTTGTTCAAGAATGATGTATCTTATACCAATTATGTTTTTACATTTTCATTCAGGAACCACAAGTTTAATAATGAATGATGAAATTCTTATGAAAACCATTCCTTTACATAGGTTACATTGTGAATCTTATTGATATCTGTTCTATGTCGCATTCATGATTATGTTAATTTTACGATGTGATGGGTGCACCCATAATTATATAGTGCTCCAATGCATTGGGTAATGTGATTTTTCTCATGATATAATGTGGAATATGCATGAACATGATGATAACTTTTTTTAAAATGATTATTTTTTTTATAATCCTCATATTTTATGCATGAATATGATGCTATCTTTTTTTTCTAACTATAGGTGTTGTTTGAATACTAAGACATGATGTTTAATTTTTATGCATTCCCACATTCAATGCCTTTATCTAATGAATCCTATCATGATTATGATGATGATCCTATGATTATATTATTATGATGATGAATATAATCACACATGTAATATTGATTTGTGTCCTTATCTATCCTATTACAGTGATTTAAGCTCACCCCTTTCTTGGATGTATATCCTCTAGTGATTATATGTACTAAGGAGACAGTGAGATTTATAAGGATAAAGGGGGATATTTTAAATAAATTTTTATGTTTTATTATGAATGTGATTTATGTTTCTAATTTTTCCAAGATACTAAAACTTTGGTTCTTGGTTTTATAATTCTATAATGTTGTTTATATTTAAAAAGATTTAATATTCAAGTAAGAAATAGTCAGGTCACTATAATACATCCCCTATAAAACACTTTGTTTAGCTCCTTTATATTCAGCTTTGTTTTGTTGGTTCTCTCTAGGTAAGCATCCTTTCTACTTCTTCATTTCTCTGGTTCATTAAAGCAACACTAGGTTCCATTAATGTAATATTCAAATCATGTGATGATGATCGTTTGATCCATTCTAGATATGTGATTTTATTTTCTTACATGGTCTGTCCCATTCATTAGTTTTGGTGTTGCGTGTTTGGTTCATGAGGTATCTTTGATGTAACCTCTCCACTGAACCTAGTTTCATATGAGATTCAAATCTAAGATTTTATCATAATTATTGGAACTTTTTTTCATTCTACACTCATTCTGATTATTGAGGATCTCATCTCCTTTAGTGTGAAATAGATTTTGAGTTGTGTTGTTCCATCTCTAGTATGTGTTGGATGAGCTGTAATTTATCTTTATTTGATAAATTGCTTTATAAATGATTTGTTCGATATTTTGTAAGTTTAATTATGTATATAAATTAGTTTTTAATAAAATATTGTTTCCATTTTCTTTAGTAAAATACATTTTTTATCAAATAATTACAAAATGGATTGAATAAATGAGTTTTCAATGCACATTTTGATCGAAATAAAAGGGTTTTTAAAAGTGAATTTTGAAATTTGAAATAAATTTGAAATGATTTTAAGGTATCACATAGGATCATTGGGTTCTTAGGTAGAAGGTTTAGTATTGTGTAGGTCTATTATATTCTATGTTAGTTCACTTTCAAGTCTCTTCTTCCATTCATAGATCTAGATTCACTTAATTCTTGGTCTTGGTTTACATGGTAGGAGGGTTCTATTTCTATGGTGATACTTTTTTCCAAGGTCTTGATTCATGGGTACTTGGGACTTGTAGTCATATTAAAGTATGATTGTCCTAAATATCCTGATCATAAGTTATACTTGATTTTGTTTACCATAATTCCTTCCATTGTACTTCATTGTATTGGATATACCTTCTTGAAAATGAATATGGAAATCATGCTTTGAAATTTTTTTACCTAGATTGATTTAGAACTATTGAAAAATTGGAAATGTTTTTCCATACTTTTTATGTAAAATTTTTCACTCCTAATCATGACCTGTTTTATAAATTGTGGATATTAGGATTTTTATATAGGGACTTGATCTTGAACACCATGGTAGGATCCTATTGGGATTATTTAGCTAACACCCTTCACACCCCTTTAACTATGTATAGACATTTCTTTGTATTTTGATGTAGGAAAAAGAAAGGTGTCGTAGTGAGATAGGGAGGTTTATGTCAGCTGGGTATGGGCTTCTGGTGGTGATATGGTGGTAAGTCCTCCAAATATCATTTCTTGTAGTTGTCTATTATTTTGGCCATCCTTTTTGGTTTTCATAATTATACCATGGACTTTGGTTTAGCTATTTTTGATTTGTAACACTACCACTGTTATCCTTTTTTGTGGAACATAATATTTATAGTTGTTCTTATGAAATTTACATGTTCCATGTATCTTATTAAATTTAGTGTGAAATTACTCCTATTTTTTTCTTAGGTGTGATTCAATAGCTCTTGGGGGTTGGGAATTCTCTTCGTGTATGTGAAATATCTAGGTGCCAGTATTGAGGGTACTCTAGGTTGGTGTATCGTAGTAACCCTAATGGTTATATTTAACATGACAAATTTATTTATAATATAATAAAATTATTCTTATATAACCTTTATAGTAAATTATATGAAAAAATTGTGGGTTATATATACCTCAATCATGTATTATTTTAAATCTGAATAAATTCCTCACAAAATATTAATACTCATTTTAAACTCTAATCACATGAATCCTCAAAATGGTATATATGCCTTAAAAAATACGGTCAACCATAAAATTATTAACCCATTATGGTACCTAAAACTCATAAATAATTGACATTTTATAACTTCATACCAAATAATATTATCTAAACTATTTCATTGAAACAGATTATAATGACCATAACCTGTAAAACTGGATATAATGTTGAAAACATAATCTCCACATACAAGTTTTTCTACTGAAATAAGAATCCCCAATTTAAAATTAAATAATATAAATTTCCATCTAAAGTTAATAATATGTTAATAAAACCAATGGATCCCATGGGATTAAGCGTTTCTAAAGAAATGTAACCTGAGTGAATATTATCTAAATATATGAACACTAATGAAGGGAAGGGTGCCCATTCTGGTAAAAAAATGGATCATCCTGAGTGGTCAATGTAAAAAAGAAATCTTGAATCATTTATTCCTTCATACCACATGTGAATAAATTTCACTTAGTTGTCAATGTGAATATTACATATATGAATTTGATAATAAATGGACCATGGGATGGTGATATTCATGTAACACCACAAGTTTTTTTTTTGAATTACTATTATTTTAAATGAATTAAATATCATGGATATATTTTGTCAAAAAAAATATCATGGGTCACATAAAACACCAAATTTATCTTGTGTTACACAAAACACTGAGTATATCTTATGTTACATGTAATTCTAGGATTATCTTTCATTACACATGACACTGAGTTTTAATGAAATGTGACATAAAATTAAAACATTATTATTTAATATGATAGTCGTTGTCTAGCCATTGGGATGACGGTTATGAAGAGGATTAACTAAACTATGGGAGTATATGGTTTATACAAATATTTAAAATTATTTCTTTGGTTATCAAAAAATTACAAATGAAAATAAAGACCAATTGAATATAAATGAAATCTATTTCTAAAATAGTATTTTTATGCATGTAAATAAATTTTATATAAATTAATTAAATATATAAATTATGGTTAATTATTTTCATTAAATTTATATATTATAAATTCAATCATATTTTTTAACATTCATCTTATTTCTTTTCTATGTATAATGTAGCGACAAATCCATTTTTCTTCTTAAATACTGTATTTTTCTAAAAATAAGTTTTGTAATATTTTTCATACATAATTTAAAATTAATTTTTTATGATTTAAAAAATTATTTTGGGAAAATAAAATTGATTTTTTGAATTTATATGTAAAAATTTTATTACGTTGAATTTTTAAGAATTTTCTAAAAATATAATTTTTTGGATGAATACTAAAAAATACAAGTTTTTTTAATAATCTCCATTTATTTTAAAAAAATTGAAAAAATAAATATTATTTTACATTTTTTAAAAGAAACATAAAACAATCCCCCAATAGTACATCATGTTTGAGTATTTTCTCCATGATTCTTTCTAGCAACGCCCTGATAGAATCACTGTAAGTGACCCAAGAATCCACAAGTATGGTAGGTCTTAGGAACACTTAGACACAATGACCTCTTGTGACCCATCATTCCACTTTGTTAACATATAAAGACCTAATTTCCATAAGGGGTTGATAAAAGATCTCAGGGCATTTTTATTCCATGGCCCACTCCATTAACTTCCAATCGCTTCCTCATCTCATTACTAGGACCACCCCCACTACTCAGAGGGATTTAAGGAGGGAGGACAACCTCATGTACTCCCACCACTATGGCTTCAATATTAAAATAATTCCACACCACTTTTAAAATATAAGTGAGGTTGAACTATGAAACCTTCATCTCTAGATCAGAATGAATCTCGTTCTCTAAACTCCAAGCCTTCATAAAATAATTCTCAACATACTCTGTAAGGTATGGAACTAAGTCCATAAACTGAAGAAAATACTCATAAATAGATCCATCACCCTATTTTAGGAGTCCCATCTACATTCCCTTCTTTACACTTTCTTTCTCAGAGAAATATTGACAAAAAAAATGAAGCCTTGAAGAACTCTCAAGTAAGATCTTCATGAGGCATGTTCTCAGATAACGACTTCCACCACTTCCATAGTGAACCTTCAAGCATGAAGTTTGAAAACTTGATCTTCAAAGACTTAGGAAACTCAATGAGGATAAAGTTCCTTTCGATATTTCACATCCACTCTTCAGCTATGAGATGATCTAATTGACCATAAAAGAGAGGTGGATATAGTTTCTAAAACATGAACAAAAAATCCTTAGGTTAATCAACCAGAAGTTCTGCTAATTGGGAGTTACCTGTAACCTCACTATGATCACTCATTGAAGATCCATGGGGATAGATATCCAAAAAAGAAAAACCAAGAACCATATCAAGAACAAATTAACAACGAAACCCTCAAGAATGAACACCACAAAACCAACCAACTTTAAATATAACAAAACAATCCATTATAAATATCAAATATCCACTTATTGGAAACATTTTTTATTTCAAAAGACAACTTGGTGGATTTTCTCACTCAACAAAGGTGTTTCATTGAGCCTCACTCACATGAATATCCCCCCCCCTCTGGGAATCCGTCCCTTATGCTACACCAGGCACCTATCCACACATCTGCATACCACCACGCATGTGATCACCTATGAACAAACCAAAGGCTAAAACAAAGCAACTTCATTTTCCAAAAACAAAAAATTCACCCATTTTAAAATCAAGGACCTTACAAAGGCACCATCCTCACCATGTCAAAAATCATTTTTAGAATTTATCATAATAAACCATCTTGACATGCTTAAAAAACCCATCAAATTCCTATAAAAATCATATTTATTCTATTCAAAACATTTCTACAAATTCAATAATCTCATTTCTTCAATAATAAATTGGTTAAAAAACCATTCCATTTCATTTAAAGAAACTTAAAAAATAAACATTCACTTTCCATAAACCCCATGTTTTGATTAATAAATCCCTATTTTGTTAAACCATTTCAATTCCACCCCTAATAGGTCATTTTATAAGAAATAATTTTTTTTCTTAGGTATTCTACAACATTAATTATGAAAATCCCATTTCCACAATTCCAACACAATATTTTTTCAAAACAATTTTTTAGAATTCAAATGAGACCCAAAACAACTCAAAAAGTGAACTAGTATAGGTGGCTGACTTGAATATATGGTTAGTAGACACAGGAAAAACACACCACTAACATAGAGAGCCTTCTAGAACAATGCCCCCATCTCCACATGGCTTTCAAGGCCCTGCAATCTTGTGGAGACCACTATCATGACTCACTTTTCATATCCCAATCACCAAAAAATACCTAAATACCAAGAAACAAACCAAACTAGACATCCCATGGAAACCTAAGGATTAGAACAAGTAAGAGTTCGTTATGATCTTCTCACACCTACCCATCAACTCCTGAAAATCCAAATCCATCTACCATGACATCCCTAAGTATTAAAGGGAACTCTAAAAAGAAAGGTCCTCAAAAGAGATGACCTCCTCTGATACCATTTTGTCAAGAACCAACTCAGTTCAACCCTGAACCAGTCACCTAAACTAATTTTTTGCATGGCCCAATGGGCATTCCTGATCCCCACAGGCTGCAAACTAGTTCTGGGCTTTAATAGAGTACATTAGGGAATGATTTTTTACAATAAATAAATAATAAACTAAACAGAAGAATATGTACAAACAGTTCAATATATAATTGAAACCGAACTGAACATCATTTATACGAGAAACTGAAATTACAACCATGCTACAAAATACAACAAAATGGAAAATAATAAAACACCATCTACATGTGACCTCATAGTTTAATCTCCAAAACAAGATCAATCATCGCCCAAAGTGATCGAACTCAAGACAAAACCTGGAAAGGGGCTTAAAATAGAAGAAGAAAAACTATATGCGTAAGTATTAAAACTCAGTAGGCTATCCCGATAATCTATTTCCCAATTCACTTCCTATAAAATCAAAGAAAAATTAATTTTTAGGTTTGAACTAAAATATATCAAATCATATTATTCTATATTTTTTACTTAAAACAAATCATAACTCATTTCCCTTATTAATTTGAAAATCCATGTTCGATTCATTAGAGTTACCATATCATTTTCAAGGGGAAAGTGATGTGTTTATTTTCAAATTGCACGAATAGTACAAAACACTTTTATTTGGGAATAGTTTTCATAATCCTTTTTAAAACCAATCCATCACTTTAGAATAAAAAAAATTCACAAGAAGAAACTATAATAATCATACAATAACGGCAATGGAAATAATCGCACATGTATCACAATCATCATTACACACTACTAAAAGATAATAGACATAGGTAAACCTAGGATATCAATAATAATCTAGAAGACACCATACATGGGACCCCATCCCCGGTATCATTCCACACATGATAATTTCAAAAATCTTAGTATCCTCACCCACCCTTTCTCTAGATAGACCGAGGGAAATCCCATAGCAATAAACCTAGAATATCCACTTACTTTGGGTCACTGGTATGTACGTGACCTACCAGTGCTGCAATCATTCTTAGATAATTCTCTAAATATGCCAGGTTCATATATCTCATATTCATAATGGGGTTGATCTAACTGATTCTATATTAGAGTCCATTCATAATAAATATATATATATATATTAATAATTCACAAAAGGCCTCACCTCGAGTCTCTCCAAGGACCAATATCTTGCCATAAAATAAATAGATCATAAATGGTTCAAACTGAGGAACCCTGATAACGGATCCTGAGGATTCCATAGAAAGTACCTCCCATCTATTACATGTAAAAAAGGTATGAGAAACATATAATGGAGTTTTTATAATAAACATTTTCCATCATTTTTACAAAGTGTCAAAAGGGACCCATAAACATTTCAAAAAACAAACTTCATAAAAAATGAAATACATTTTTCAAGAAGATATTTAAAACATAGAATTTCCATTTAAATACATTTATAGAACTCTTTTAAAACATTTACATATCACTTTAAAAACATTTTCTTTGAAAATTCTAACCAGGCCATAAGTCACCATCCTATTTTAAACCAATTTCAAAAGCCAAATATAGACTTTTTTAACTTAAAACCATTAAAAACACTTTGATGAAACCCAAAACCATATATACACATGATAAATATTTATTAAAAAAGTTAAACCATGATTTACATACCAAAAATTACTCATAAAATCCAACCAAGCATTTCACCGAACACTTGGTGTGTGCTACTTAACAATACAAGCCTAATTATCCCTAAACAAGGATTAAAACTACCATTTGTAGACCAAAAATTTAAAAAAAAGGATCATATATTCATATTTATATAACAAATAGGAATTTAAAAGCAATAAAATAATGATTCTTATATTAAAAAGGCAAGTATGGGGGAAAACCTACCTCGAATCCATGGCGCAACAACAACGCACCACTAAAAATGCTCCCAGAGGGTTATACAACCCTATATCTACCAAGATGAAACATAAAAGAACAAAAACCCAATTATAAATCAATTTAAAACCAAAACCTAAGTCCAAATGATCATGTTAGAAGATAAACTCAAGAAGAAAAGGAAGTAATATGGAAAGGGAGAATAGAGGAGAAGAAATACCTTGAGAAAAATGCCAAAAACCTTGAATAAATCCTTAGATACACACCCAAGGAAGGAGGATAATATTGTGGAATAATTTAGGGGTCTCTATAAAGTAACACAAACTATTTGGGGAAGTAATAGAGTGTTTTGGGATTAAATCTCAAAAGGGGTATAATTGGAAAATCCCAAAAATTAAAAAATGGGCAAGTCGCATGGTTAGACCGTACGGTTTTCCAAACTATGTGGTAACCATAAGATATACACTATCAATGGGTGGATAACTTCATGAGTACCTAGAATTGACCGTACGTTCATGAGGTAGATGTGTGGTAGGTTCTGTAACTTGTCACACAATTTATAGACTGGTCACACGGTTAGCACTAATTGTGCGGAACCCTACGCCAGGGTCTACCAAGTCCAAACTTATATTTTTTCTCAAAAACACCCTACTAAACCAAGGATAAACCATGGGGTAAATAATTAGAAAATAATAAAATAAAAAAAACCATCACTCATTACACCCTAAAATCAACAAAAAAATACCATAAATTCCACTAGACCGGAGCATAATTCGTAATTAGAAAAACTGTGTGTGATAGGAATGGGAGTTTACTACTTGTGTTGAGAGAAAGGACCCTTTGATAATGATTGAAATGTAAATAAGGAAGCTTATAATTTTTATTTCTTAAACTATAAGAATATTTGGCCTAATAAAAATGAATTCCTTGTATTTCAAGGGAATATACCTCAAAATAATCTAGGGATCAAGGTCAATCGTATGTTATTACTACACCTAAATAAGAATGATTAATTTACTTGTGTATTTGGATTTAATAATTGTGTAGTAGATGTATTGTATAAATGGTATTCTATTTATAAAAACAACTAAATTTATAATTTTTTTACTAAAATAGTTTCATTTAAGGATTTAAATGCATATGTTAAATGGAAATGATAACCATGAAAAGTAGTTAATGGTAAGGTAAAGGGAAAGATAACCCCTAATGTGTTCCTAATGTTGAGTTAATAATGTTTAGATGGGATAAAGAAAATATTGGTGTTAAATAATTAAATGAGGTAGTACTAATACCTTGGAACTAATTTCTTATTTGAATGAGAAAGTGATTTATGTTATAATTTATGTAGTTTACTGTATTTAAGATTTTATTTAAGAAATAATGAGAGTTGATTTTTTATAATCATGCATAATTTCATTAAATTTTTATGGTGATCATCATGTTTTAAGAGACTATACGATCAATATATTTAAATATTTGGTAAGTGATATTAAGAGATACTTAATGTTATTTTCAGAACTAATTTTAAGTTGATTTTAGAGATTTAGTGAGTTTTTTTAGATTTTGGATTTTTTTAGATGTATTTTGTAGGATCCTTAAGTTTAACTATTTATGGGATGTATTTATATTAACTTTGGATATTATTTTTTTAGGTTAATGTATGATATTGGATAACATGGGCTAACCATTTTGGTTTTGGTAAATATTTATAGTCTGAAGTAATTAATTGTGGTTATTATGACTCATTAAAAGTAAATAAGGAATAAAAATAATTTTCAACTTGAATATACATTTCCTTGCATAAGATATGAAGTGTATATTTATCAAAGCACAACCAAAGTATAATATTGTTCTTATGACATGGAAAGAAATCAATCCAGTTGATTTTCTTGAGTTCTTTATCTATATAATAAAATAATCCCTTCACATTAAAAAAAGGTCCCTGTAATAAAAAATTTATCTATTTAATTTCATTACTAAGAAAACAATGGTCTTTTAACCCATCACAGATTTATGATTTTTTTGTGTTTACCTTTCTCATGAACAAGTTTTCTATCACTGTATACTAGTCCATAGGTGATAGTTTTTTCCTCCATATCGATATTTTGAATTACCACTAATGTTATAATATTTGGAAACCTATTTTTGTGTTATTTTTAGATGACCTTCATATTATCATTTCCCTCTTTTAAAAAATGGTATTATCCCTTTTTATGATATGGGTTCTCAAAAAAGGTTGAACCTTTGATGGTCGAGATGAAATTTCGAGGGCACAATTTATTTAAGGGGGTAGAATGTAACACCCCAAGATTTTAGAATATATTTATCTTTAAATAATTTACCTTCTTCTATAACTTTTTATATATGAAAAAAGTAGGTTTAAATTCGATAGATTGTGATACATGGAACACTATGTTTTAATGAGCCATGATACTCTATTATTTAAACATGACCATTATTACATAGTTGTTAAGTTGGGTGGTATGAATAATACTAACTAAATTATGAACATTATATAGTTTAAATATTTATAAATTAAATTTATTGGTTATTAATTTATTATAAATGAAAATAATAATCATTTATAAGTAAAAGAAATGTTTTCTGAGAAACTATATTTTTTTATAAATTTGTTTCTTCACGCTTTGGCACACTAATTATAAAATTACTTTTTTCCAAATTTAGAAAATGTATTTGAAAAAATAAATTTTATTTTTTAAATCATCATATTATGGAAAATTTTTGATAATTTTCTGAAAAGATTAATTTTTTTATGAATAGTGAAAAATAATTATTTTTATTAAAAATTATCTTTTCGTTTAAATTATTTACAAAGATAAATTATATTTTAAATTGTTTGTAAAGTAAAATTAGTTAAATTATATATAAATTTAATCAATTTATTTCATTATAATCAATTCCATTTTGAATTATTATATAATAACTTTTTAAACTTATGAGAACTTTTCTTTGGAAAAATGTTTTTTGTCTCATCTGTCTGTTTAATTTTAAATTAAATTTTTAAAAATATATGAATTGAATTTAGAAAAATGGATTCCATATTTGGAATCATAATAATTAATATTATTAAATCAGTTTAACTTATTTATTTTCCCTAATGAATACTGTAAATATTAAAAATTTAATTTTTGCAATTAAGGTTAAAATGGGTTTACCACGGGATAAAGTGAAAAGATAAGGGTATTATTTCTATTAAAACATGTATAAATACTATTTTTTGAAAATATCTACACGTTATACTATCAAAAATTATAGCCTATGGTAATTTGGAATCATTTTTCATGGGAATGGATTTATTATTTTGGATTCTTTTTGGAAATTTTCATGTGGTTTCAAAGAAGGACCCTTTTCCCCACTTATAAAAGGGAACTACCTTCCTTAACTTATTCACACCTATAAAGTCATATAGTTTAATTAAAACATGAATAAATCCCTTCAAAACATACTTATAAATGTTTTATAGGTTATGTTCCTCCCAAAATACCAACATTAGTGTCCTTAATAAGAGATCCACAGGAGGTTCTTTTAAGTAAAGGTAGTTTCTGTCACTAAGATCCTTTTTATTTATTCTTCTACACCTTAAATCATGTATTAAAACTTAAAATATAATAAAACCAGTATATAAAATATAATTATGTTTTATTATGTTTTTTTAATAACCTATATCCCTCTCCACTTCTATCAAATGGAAAATGAAATCATCGAGCATGTGTGCTGAGGAATACCACCTCGTGAACTGATGTAATTCATTTTCTATAACCACATTTATATAATGGATATAATTTTGGATTTAAAATATATATATATATGATATTTATGGAATTATTATACTTATGGAATTATTATATCACATATACCTTCTTACTTTTCATTCCACGGGGGGATACGATAATGTCACTCTTATGTATGGTAGACTACCGCCTCCACAAAGTGATGTGGTTAATTTCAATGTAAAAGTTTAAATAATGATAATAAGGACTTATATAATGAATAAAAATAATATTTATAACATTAATATCATTTTTCAGATTATGGAAGTATACCCTATTTACAATAACCAAAACATTCTCCACAAAATACACATGAGAAAAAAAGACAATAAACACCAAAAATAATGAAAATAATATAATGTAATTAAAAATAGGAGGTAAAATGTTATGAGTATAATATATGGTATTATATATATATATATTATAGTTATTTAATATGTTTAAAATAAACCTATATTTATTATACAAGAGGTATAAACATGTGATAAGGAAATCAGACCTGAGGTAAGGGTTTCTCATCTCACTTTTACTTCTTTGAGACATAATTCATATTAACTAATTGTTTTTATTATGTGGTGTATATAATACCCCATTTATTTTCTATATCATGAGCCTCTTTATATTATTTCTATTTAATTTTTCATTTATATTTATTTATTTCATGGGTCTTATGATTCAAAAGTTACCAAAGTGGTAATGGTTTGTTTTACAATCTCATCGTTTATCAAGATTATTTATGATTAAATTCTTGATGATGATATATTATGATATATCACTAAATAAAATCATGTATTTTATTCACCTAATGTTTGTAATGATATTTTCAAGTAATAGTACCATTTTTCCACTCTATGGTTCTTAAAATTATTGAGAATGTTTTTTTAAGAAAATATGAATTTATTTCTCTCTTCAATAAAAAATCATTTTTCTTCAAAAAAACATGTTTTCTTAAAATGTTTTTAAAAAATTTAAAATAGTAAAAATTATTTATTAAGAAAAATTTTATCCATGATTGAATTTTTACATAATGGTTTAAAGGATTCGTATTATTTTTTTCAGAATAAGGTATTTTTTAACCTTTTTACTACAGTGTGAATGAAATTTTTTACCTTATATAGAAAATATAGAATTACTAAATGTCATTAACTTTATTCTTAATTCATAAGTTTCAAATTTTATTTTCAAATAAAAGGTTTTTAAAAATAATTGGTAAATTTTTTTTTTTAAATGTGATTTTCAATGTGGAAAGGTTATTTTCCTCAAGAATTTTTTGATGATCTTTTTATGGAATTTATATTCATAAATTTTAATGACAATTATTCTAATTATTCTCCACTTGGGATACATTGTAATGATACCATATTATTTATATATCTATATGGTTTATGGTCATTTTTACCGTGGATATACTATTTTAATACCATTCTCAATATTACTCTAAATGGTTTATGATTATGTTTATTGATTGGGTTAATTTTTAAAATTTCATATGTTATTTTTTCAATGTGAATGTTTATGTTGATTTTGTTTCACCTTTTTAATATGAGGAATGAATTGGTCTAAGTAAGTGATTAGTGGGGCCCTCTGTATCCCCTAGATGCGTCTGTAGGTCTCATGAGGAAAACTAGTTTGGGTATTTGGTTGAGGTCTTTTCCATTTATATAAGATGTATTAAAATGAGACCTTGATGGTATGATTATGATTTATGACATTATATAGTCCCTCGTTATGAGATTAGTTTTTTCATGTGATTATTCCATTAGTTAAAATATCCATGGATAAGTCTCAATATCATGTGATTATTTATAGGGAATTATTTGATCATTATTTATTTCTACCATATTATACTCAAGTTATTGATTAAATTACATGTGTTTTAGTTATTTACCTTACCATATTAATTATTCTTTATTTATTAATAGCTTCTATTATACTTATACCCTTTAGGCACATCCCTTTTATAGGTTTCTTTTCCCGGGATTCCAAGATGAGTATTATGATTAATATGCATGGTTGTGCTAAGGTAAAATATAGTGTTCAAAAAATAAAACACTTTTTGTATTTTATATTTTCAATTGTAATGTGAATTTCATGTATTTATTAAGTTTACCAAGATAAATAAACTATTTAGTCTTTCAGGATGTGATTCCTTTTATCTTATGACAATTTAATAAAGTAACCACTAACCGCATGATAGTTGGTTCATGGTATTTATAATGTAAATTAAACAACATTTCAAAGGAATTTCATTCTATAAATATTTAATATTTAATATTTAAAAAGAAATAGAATAAAATGTTTGAAAATGGAAAATAAATATTCAAATTTCACACAAAATATTTTTTTATTAGAGTGAGTAACTCAAGAGAGGGGTGAACTGAGTTCTCAATAAAAAAATTAAAATAATTTAAAACTAGATCCCCACAAATTAATTAAAAACACCTAATTAATCAAAATAGTATAATTATATAAGTTTTATCTTTCAAATGATTTCTCAAATTGAGATTAATTCTTATTTAAAATAAAATTTGAAATAACTTTTACTTTTGAAATCAAATTACTAAATAAAATACTTTATTTAAACACAAATTAAGAATAACTATAAAATTAAAGTTTTGTTATAGATTTTGAAAATTTATATAGTTTTAACATTGAAATAAAAAAACAAAACTAATAAATCACATAGTGTAATATAAACAAGAGGTTTGGTCTCAAGCCAAGACTTAATCCCCTCCAATTGAAAATCACCTAATACCAAGCAATTTTTTATAACAATAAATAGATCCACAACTTGAATAGATTTTTATAATCAATAGCACATATGGTTTCCTAGCCACAAAGCATCTTCCATAGGTATAAATGGGATAGAAATAATAAATATATCACACCCAACCTCTTCCATAATTTTCATGGGTATGCGAATAAATAAATTTGGAAGAGTATATTATGAACACTCAAGTTTGGTACATGAGAGAGTACGTATAGATAAATGCAGTATTACAATACACTGTTCAAAAGTAAAGCACAACCAGAGAGAGAAAATGAGTAGAGATAAGAAAATATGATAATATTAAATTGAATATATTCTAACATTAAAAGGTCCTGGAATTTTTCTTTGTGAGAAGGTCAAATAGGTTATTCAAAAATTATATGAAAATAGAGTATCATAGAGTTTGTAAAAAACCTTGTTTTTTCTATATGTAGATGTTCAGGGTCCTTCCATGAAAAGGTGTATTAGGATTCTTATCTGATTCAACGTATGAAGGTTTGTGTTCAAATGTGTATTCCACAGACCACCATTCTCTATCCCATATGAAAGATTTATATATAATATATAACTCTCCATGTCAAATTATATGTTGAAAAATAATTATAATAATATCTTGGATCCTCGTACTGAGCACTAAATCTGTAAAGTGTGACTTCGTATTCAATTCATCCATGGTGTGATTTAGGAATAATGATTCTTAAATTCACGCCAGGATATCAGAATTTAATTCCTTAAACTAGTTGTTGAATGAATTAAAATTGAATAAGATAATATGGACAACAACAGTATCATACTAGTGGTAGATCCTTACTAATAGTAGATCAAACTGGTGGTAGCATGGTCTAGTGGTAAATATATAAATAGTAGATCATATGAACTAGATGTAGATATAATTAACATTAGATATATCAATGGTATATCATCTGAATTAGAGGTAGATCTTATTAGTGGTATATCTTCTGAACTGACTATATATGTCCTCAATGGTAGATGTGTTGTACTGACTATAATTTTTCTCAGTAGTAGATGTATTATATTGACAGTATATTTCCCCAATGGTAGATGCATTGTACTGATGGTAGATGTCCTCAATGGTAGATGCATGGTACTGATTTCAGATGTACTCAACAGTATATGCTCCAGCAATTGATGTATTCCATTAGTAGATCTAATTTTACTATCATAATATCTTCATAGTTAATGGTAGATTGTTTGAATTAATAGTAGATTTGTATATAGTTATGTTTCTCCAAACAAAATTATGTATTTTCATAAAAAATAATCTTATTTGAAATATAAAAAACATGATTTTTGATCATTAAAATAATGGGGTTCTAACAATATCTCCCTTTTTTATGATAAAAATCTTGGCATTTTATAACCATGTATAAGAAAACAAATAATAAAAAAATATAGATGAAAATAAAGAATTTTTTTTCTTAACATCTTAATCATTAAGGTGGAACACTTTCATAATTATATTCTGTCTATTCTTAAAATTCCAATCAATAATACTCCCCTTTTGGGATTATCAAAAAGATAAGAAAATAAAACAAAGATAAGGAAATATATTAATATGAATAAAGGATATTTTTCATTAGATTTAAATGTCATGAATTACATTTCAAAAATTAATAAAATAGAAAATAAAACCCCTAACAAAGTCTAATCTAAATTACGACCACTCTCAGTATGAAAGAAGCTAGGTACCACTGGATATTTACCTTTTCCAGGGACATATGGTACAGAGGGTGAAGATGAGGGTGTCAAGATAGAAGTAGGAATCTCCCTAATCTCTACTGGCATGTGATACTAAATAACCTCAACTGGTTACATGAAAAAAGGTTGAAACTAATGAGGCAGTGGTGGTTTAGAAGGAGAGGAGGCGAGGGAAAAAATGAATGGCTTCAGGTTCTATCACTATAGTCCCAAAGCATACAAAAATGGATTCATCAAATTCACAAAATCAATAATTATGTTGTCAACTCTCTCTATTGTTGTGAATAAATCCATATTCTCTTTCCTAAAAATAATGAACAATGGGGGAAAACATTAAGCTCATTAACATGTTCCTTTAATTCCTTGGATGTAGGAGGCATCCTTAAATTCTCAGTAATAAATTAAAATGGGAATTGAGCTCATGTTTGGTATAAATTCTAGAAATATGGTACTTTATTTCTTCAGTGATATTATCTTTATCACTTCAAGATTCATTAAAAAATTACTTAAAAAATTTATGTATGTACTCACCATGTTGCATGATCTGTAAAATTTACTCCTAATGAGAGGTAGGAATATCACCCCTGAAAACTTCCATCCCTTCTCTTATAATGTGACAGATTATCTCAATATAAATATAAGGATTAGTGGGAGGTGGATCAGTAGATGTTGAAGCAAAAACTATAGGTAAGGACTCTAATCTCTCGAGAATAGATAGTAGTCGAGTATCGAAGTTTTCGTTCATTTCATGCATAATAGATCTCACTTTATCCATCTGGTTGGATAACCTCTTGTTTTCAATCTCCACTTCATAAATTTTCAACATCATCTTTGGTTGAATATATAAGATAACTAAATCAAATATATTTCTTTTACCTTCTTCACTAAGTTTTGTTACTCTAAGATACATGTATTTAAGAAAATTTTTAATATTTAATAACATTCTTACCAAAAAACATCAATGACATATTTTGATACATACCATGAAGGTAAATAAGATGCAGGAATTTGAGAAGGAATATTTTATAAGATAGGTTGAGCAACTTTTCTATGCTCAGGTTCAATTGGAGGCATATTATTAGTGAAGGATTCCAACTACCCTACTTCATCAATCCTCTCAATTTTAGATCTCTTGGGTTCTTTTCCAACAACTAAGATAGCAAGTCCACAATGCTCTAGTAGACTGCTATGATCATCATCATCTCCTCCATTTTTATATGACTCTGAGTAATCAAGCCCAAATTTTACACATTTTTTGGACTTTTCCCCCTTAGTAACTGTTGTTTATTCACCTTTTCTAGGTGTATCATCAATAGTATCTTCAAGTTCAACTCAATGACTTATATAATATTAAACTTCTGAAATGGGTTGAACATCACCATGAATAGATTTTTGATTTTTATAAACTTTCAAAACAGGACTAGGTCTATCATCTTCTCTATCAAAAAAACTATTCTAATCATATATCTCAACATATTGATTCTCATCTCTATGATAATTATTATCATCATCTCTATTCTCATCACTAGATAAAATAACTTCCCTTTTTATCTTGAAGAAGAATTTTTTCTATATTATTTTTTATTTGAGACTTCAATATCCTCGGTTTCATCTACTTATTTTAACATACTTTCACTAGTTAGAAGTGAAATAGGTGGACTTATAGATCCATAAGATATATTTGAGATTTTGAAAATATATGGATCACCTCCTACTTCAATAGTGACCAACAATGATTATTATCATTCCTTAGTTTATTCTTCTTCAACTTTTTCTTCAGAGGAAGAAAATACAACCACATTTGGATCTGATCCAAGTTCAAATAAGTGTCTAGGTCTAATAAAGTATTAAACAGGATTTAAATTCTTATATAGCTTTTAATTGTCCATAACCCATTTCTTTAACAATGGGTTCCAACTGACCTTCATCGTCTTAAGAGTAAATTAGCTCAAACAAAAACCACTCTATTTGACAACTGCTTCTTCTTATTCAAGTACCAAACCCTTTTATTCAAGCATGGATGATATGAGATTATGATAGATCAAAGAATTTTACCTGGAAGAATACTCTCCCATCTCCATCATATATTCCATTAAATATCTTCACATATTTATTTTGTCTCCTATTTTCATATGAAAGAAAAGAAAAACCTCATGATACCTCATTATACTAAAATCCTCCTTCTTGGGATATAGCATGTTCTGGATAAACATGAATAGAAGTCAGAACTCTCCATCAACTTTAGCAGTAATAGACCTTTTCTAAGTAGAATTTTCGGTTGATTCCAATAATGAATCCTCATAAATGAAAAAATGAATATCACTTGGAATAGAACACTGATATTCATTAAAATTAACCTTGTGAGGAACATGTAGGTATCTTTCCCATTAATTTAGTGAAAAGGAAATGACTTGACCATCAAGTATAGATTTTACAACATCCTTTTTCTTTCCAAAAACATAATCTATAAACTGGTATAATTTATGAACCAACCTCGAATAAAATGGTTGATCATTATTTGAGAACCATTTACTCCATCTATGATCCTAAATCACTTTTAGCACCAATTACTTTATCAAACTCTACTAGTCAATATCTATTTGTTTTTCAGTAATGATAAATCGAGATGAAAACTGCAGGTTCTTCAGTTTGACTACTATAGTTGAAAAAATAAATTCTCCCCATGATTTCTTATAAGGACTCAATCATTCTATATACGATACTAAGGCGCATTTTAATCTCAACATTTCAATAATTCAATGGAAGAAGGGAGAAGCAAGTGGTTTTTAGTTTGAGATAGGAGGGAAATCGAATGGTTCAAAATCATGCATGATCATGAGAGGTTTCTCAGATTCTAATTTAAGATGAATTTATCATTTAGTGATTTTATATTTTAAAATATAAATAAATATAAATAAATCAATAAATTAAAAAATTCAATTAAAAAATCAATCGTAGAAAATAGGACTGGTGGATCTTTCATTGGTGGATCTCAAGTGGTGGATCGCCCAATGGTCAATTACCAATATTCAATCTTTGAATGGTCGATTACCAATGTTCAATATTCTAATGGTTGATTACTAACATAATTTTTCTAGAAAGTAAAACTAGAAATAAAGAGTTAACCAAATTTTATCATATCTAGTTCATGTATAATATAGTTTAATCTCTCATAATTCAAGGGATTTTTAAATATGTAAACAAATGTATCTTCAGTTCTAATGAATTCAAGATTTATTTGACCTTTTTATAAATGACCTCTCAAAAGGTGATGTCATATATAAATATGTTTTTCCCTATAATGAGATATGGGATTCTTGGAAATATTTATCACACTTGTATTATCATAATTTATAGGGACATGTCAAAATTGATATCCATAATATAGTACAGTTTGTTTCATCCACAAAAATCAAGCATAATTACTTCCTACATCTATATACTCATCCTAAAAAGTGGAAGGTTCAATAGAATTTTTCTTCTTATTGCACCATGAAACTAGAGACTTTCCCAAAAAGTGACATGTTCTAGAGGTTCCTTTTCTATCTAACTTAAAGCCACTAAAATATACATATAAATAACTCACTATATCAAATGATTTACTTCTAGGATAAAATATTCCTAAATTGGTTGTTTAATTGAGGTATTTGAAAATTATTTTGACAATAATTAAATAATATTATTTAGGTTTTTCTTGAAAACAGACACACATACATACACTAAAAACAATATTCAGTCAGATAGAAATTAAATATAGAAATCTTTCAATCATACCTTTGTAATTTGTTTAATCAAATGATTTCCTAGTTTTATCAAGTTCCATCTTACAAGTTATACACATGGTAGTATCATTACTTTTTATGTTATCCAAACCAAAACATTTTAGAAGGTGTTTAGTGAACTTACTTTTATTTGAAATAACTGCATCTTTATTTTGAAAATTTTGAAAACCAAGAAATAATTTAAGTTCTCCCATTAAAATAATTTCAAATTCACTTGTCATAATTTTCAAAAAATTAGTATACACATAATTTTTAGAAGATCCAAAAATTATATTATCAACATAAATTTTTACAATTAAAATATATTTTGAAAGTATTTTTATAAATAAAATAGGATCAGCTATGTATTTTTAAAACCTTTATAAATTTTAAAAATGTTGAGCCTATAATTCCAATCTCTAGGAGATTTTTTTGAACCATATAAAGATTTTGATAATTTGAAAACATTACTTGGAAAATGAGAATTTTGAAATGTAGGTTGTTGTTTAACAAAAACATCCTCAACTATATAACCACTTAATAATTCACTCTTAACATCCAATTTATATAGTTTGAAATCCAAAATGTGCTGCATAAGAAGGAAAATTTTTAATGGATTCAATTATAGATATTGGTAAAAAGGATTCATCATAGTCAATGCCTTCTTCTTGACTATATCTTATAGAGATCAATATTTCTTTGTCTCAAACTATAGTGCATGAATCAACAGATTTATTTATAAACACCCATTTAGTGGCAATGGTTAGAGTATATTTAGGTCTATCTAATAGTTCTCAAACTCTATTTATTTCAAATTGATTGAGTTCTTCTTGATTTCCCACCACCCAGAATTCATCATTAATTTCATCATTGATGTTATTAGGTTTAAGTAGTGATAAAAAAAGCTTTATTTTTAACTTGATTTCTAAGGTAATATCTAGTTTTTGTTCCTCTATCTAGATCACAAACTATAGAATATACAGGATAGAGTTTATGAGTCCTAATAGTTCTCGTAAATGAAGGACTGGATAAATCATTATCCTCTATAGGTTCAATTTTAGGTTGTTCCTTAGAACTAGAATATTTTTCTTCTTATTTCATAGAACTATCAGAAGCTTTGGAATTTTTATTTAGATTGGACATTTCATCTAAAAGGTTTTCTAAAGAGGTTTTAGGCTCATGTGGATCTGTTTTATAAAATTTAACAAGTTCAGATTCCTCCACAATATTTTTTTATTTTATTAAACACCCTATACAACTTACTATATGTTTAATATCCAAGGAAAATTCCTTCATCACTCTTGGATACAAATTTTTCAATTTTACCCTTTTTATTGAGAATAAAGACTTTGCAACCAAAAACTCTAAAATAATTAACCTTCAGTTTTGTTCCATTCCATAATTAATATGGGTTTTTATTTAAAATTGGTCTAATTAAAACTCTATTGATTATTTAACAGGTTTTATTCATATCTTATACACAAATATAAGAAGTTATTTTATACTCATTTAGTGTGGTTAGGTAAATCTATTTAAGGGGTTTAGTTTTCCTTTCTACAACACCATTCTACTGTGGGGTCCTAGGAGCAGAAAATTTATTATTATAGATATTTTTTGAGAAAAATGATTAAAAATATTTATTTTAAAACTCACATCCATGATCAATTATTATGTTATTAATTCTAAGTCCACTAATATTTTTTATAGATTTAACATGCTTGGAAAAATAGGAATAAGATTATCTTTTTTGAGCTACAAAGAATACCCAAGTATATTTAGAAAAATCATCTACTAGAGTATAAACATAGTGCTTCCAATTTAAGATAGAAACTTTAGAGGTTCCAATTAATTCCATGTGAACCAACTCTAGTGATTGAGAAGTAGAAACTTATTTCTTTGATTTGAAAAAGATTTTGTGGTGTTTATCTTTTTAACAAGGGTTACAGACTTTATCATTTGGGAATTATAATTTTGGAAAATACTTGACTAACACTTTCCTAGTTATATTTATATGTGAATGAATATTTCAATGGCCTAGTCTCCAATTAAAAATACAAGATTCATTGTTAAAGGAACTTAGATTAGAAAAGTATTTAGAAAATAAGAAATCTCAATTAACAGTATATACATTATCATTTCTTAAATAAATAAAAAATAAATCATTTTTAGAATGAAAAACATTGCATGAATTATTTTCAAATTTAACATGAAAACTGTCATAACATATTTTTGATATGTTAAGAAGATTATACTTTAATTCATTTATAAATAAAACATTTGAAATTAAAATAGTATTGGAGTTATAAATTTGTCTAAGAGAAATTATTTTTCCTTCAGAACTATCACCAAAAGTGAAATGTCCACTATACACTTTGATTAGGTTATTAAATCTTAAATAGTCCCCAGTCATGTGTCTAGAGAAACCACTGTCCAGATATAGTAAATTCTTACTGGATCTTTTTAATCATGTTTCCTACAAAGTATTTTTAAACCAAAAATGAATTTTGTACCCATATTATCATGGGTCTAGGAATATTAGTAAACAAGAATTTAGTAATATATAACTATATCATAGGTTTATAATAATAATATCTTAAAATTTCATAAATAAAAATTTTTTTGGTCCGACAGAATAAGAATTATTAAAAATTTTAGTAGAACTGGAGCTAGGAATGAACTTATTTTTAATAATTCTTCTTTGTCCAGACTGATAGCCTATTCTAGTAGTATATTTAGGTTTTGTTTTCCTTCCCATCATCTAGGTAAGATTATTTCTTCCATTTGTAAATCTCTATAAGGAATTTTTAAATTTCTAATTCGATAAGATTAACTCATTTTTTTCTTTTAGTAATTTTACATTTTTATCCTTCTCTATAGTAATATTTATTTTAAAATGAGTAGTAAAGGGATACTACTTATTTAAAATTTTGTATTAATATTTAATTTCATTAAAAAGTATCCTAAAAAATATTATAGTACCCAAACATTTCTTTATTAGACATATTTTATTCAATATTTTCATCTATGAAAGTATTAGAAATATGAACAGGATATGTTTGAAAAATATTATATACCACATATGTGTTTATTATAAAATAAATATTATATCTATAATGGTTATATTCTCTACTTGAGTCTGATTCACTTGATTTATACTTAGAAGCACTCTAAGTTTCTTTCATATCTCTCTTATACCTCTTATCATTTTCCTCATACTTCTTCTTAAATTTTATCTTAGGGAGATATTTTTGACATGATATTTTCTATTGAATTCATAATAGACTATTTAATTTGTAGTATCATCTGTATTATATTCTTTTCTCTAATTACCTATATTATCACAATTGCCTATGTAGTTTTACTTATTGAATAATTTATTCCTCTTTTACAATTTCTTGAATCGCCTGGCTAAGTGAGATATTTCTTCATTACTTTCTGAAGATTACTCTCTATCGCATGGGTTTTCTTCTTTAATATTCCCTTTTTCATTTTATTCAGAAGTCTTAAAATCTACTTACTTCCTATTTAGTTCATCCTCTTCTTCTATGTTTACATTGAGTTCTTAATCATGAATCATGATCTTTCCAATAATATTTTTAATAGGAAACTTACTCACTTCACATAACTCTTAAATTAACACTAAAGTTCTTCACAATCTGTCTAGTAAACATCTCAATAGGCACATAACTTGGTATTTGTTAGAAATTGGTTTCAATAGTGAATGCATCATGTTCACAATATCATTAATCCTATGTTTCATATCAAAAATGTTTCCATCAAGTTACATATTAAAAGTATCATATTTAATAGTATAAGTATTTAAATGCATTTCATTGACATTATAAGTTCCTTCCTGAGAAATGGATAAAGTATCCCAAATTTAAAATTCAGTAGTACATACAGAAATTCTATTAAATTATTCATCTCCTAAGTCACAATATAAATTATTAATGGATTTACATTTATTGTTATAGGCTACTTTAGTATGATCACTCCATTCAGCTCTTGTAGTTTTGGGTAATTCATATTTATCCTCTACCATAGTCCCAATTTTAAAATCCATGATTTTAAGATAAATTTTTATTTAAATATTCCATTGAGCATAGTTTGTGCCATTAAAATAAGGAATATTATTTTTATCATATCACACTTGTCTATTATCATCTATAAATAATTAAATTTTGAAATAAAATAAGTTTAAGATATTTAAAATAAAATGAAATCATAGTTGAAAATATGTTTACAAAAATTTCTTTGATGAAAAATCCAACTAATACCAAATTTTGGTCAGAGTAAGTAACTCAAGAGGTGTGCTACATGGAATAAGATCTAGAATAGGATATAGATAAAGGAATCTTCACCAGAGAAGAGCTAACAGATTCTGAAGAATGAGAGAGTACAGAATTTTCCATCAGTACCAAACCTATGCACCTATGCACCTATGCACATGATAGCTAACCGAACAGCCATGAAAATGTGGAGAGTTGATCATGATATAGATTCTAAGTATGTTCAATTTCAAGTAGTGGTAGTCTATAATGAATTCATTTAAGACCTTCGAGTCCTTTAATGTCATGAAGCCTATAAGACATGTAAGGGTTCCCCTTCAACCCTTAAAAGGGGTAATATCAAAAATGAATGAAAAATTAAGGCCTTCAGTCCATTCGTTGAAATTCCCTAAATTAATTAAAAACACCCATTTAATCAAAATAGTATAATTTTATAAGTTTGATCTTTTAAATGATTTCTCAAAATGGGATTAATGATCAATTAAAATAATATTTGAAATCACTATAAATTTTAAATTCAAATTACTCAATCAAACACTTTATATAAACACAAATTAAGACTAACTATCAATGTAATGTTTTGTTACATATTTTGAAAACAGATATAGTTTTAAATTTGACATATAGATTTTAAAACTAATAAATCACACAGTGGAATATAAATAAGGGGATTGGTCTCAAGATGAGACTCAATCCCCTCCACTTAGCACTCACCTGCTATCAAGTAGTTTACTTTTATAATAAATAGTTCCACAACCTAGATTGGGGTTTAAAATAAATAAAACATAAGTCCTTCCAAACACAAAGCCTCTTCCATGGTTATATATGGGATATAAACAATAAAATAGATCGTACATGGCCTCTTACATGGTTTCTATGGGCATAAAAATAAAGAAAATTGGAAGAGTATTTCAATCACACTTCAGATTGGTATAGGATATAGTGTGTATAGATAAATAGAGTAATACAATACATTACATAAAAGTAAAGAAAAAACATGGATATAAAATGAGTAGATATTAGAAAATATGATGTTGATTAATATGAATAGATTCATATATTAAAATTTCTTGGAATTTTTCTTTTTGAGAATATCAAATAGGTTCCTAAAAAATTATAGAAAAATAGAGTATCATAGAGTCTAGAAAAATACTTTTTTCTATCTGTAGTTGTCCAGGGTCTTTCCACACAATGGTGTATTATGATTGTATCTGATTCAGCATATGAAGTTTTTTGTTTAATCATATATTCCACACTTCATTGGTTTCTATCACAAATAATAGTTTACTATAGAATATATAACTCCCCAGGTCAAATTATCCATTGAATAATTATAATAAAAATATCTCGGATCATCATACTAAGCAGTAAATCAAGAAAGTTTGACATTGTATTCAATTAATATATAGAGTGGTTTAGGAATAATAAATCTTAAATCCAATTTAATATATCATCATTTAATTCCCTAAAATTTTTGTAGGAATTTAATTTGAATAGGAGAATCTATATAGCAACGTTAGAATACTGGCAGTAGATCCTTACTAACTGTATATTAGACTAGTTATTGTACAGTCTGGTGGTATATCTATCAATGGTAAATCATCTGAACTAGTGGTAGATCTAATCAATGGTATATATATAAATGGTAGATCATTTTGAACTAATGGTAGATCTAATCAGTGGTAGAACTATTGAACTGGTGGAAGATTTTCCCAATGGTAGATGTGTTGTGTTGATGGTTTATGTCCTCAATAAAAGATTTGTTGTAAAGAAGATATATTTTCTCAGTGGTAAATGAATTTTACTGATGGTAGATTTCCTAAATGGTGGATATATTGTACATATGGTAGATATCTTCAACAGTAGATGCTCTGGTGTTTTATGTAGTCCAACGGTATATTTTATTGTAATAACGATAGATCATTATATACCTAATGATAGATTGTTTGAACTAACGGTATATCTTTACTAATCTGTGTTTCTCCAAAAAAGATGTACTATCATAAAACACTAATATTATTAGAAATATTTTAGACATTATTTTTTATCATTAAAATAAAAAGGTTCTAACTTGAATTTCTCTAACTCCTCATTTCAAAGAAACAAAATCAATCATGCATTTTACTTTTCCTATTTCAAAAGTAAAATATATGTCTTTCCTTCAACCTTTATATCTTAATTTATAATTAATGTGCACACCACTTGCAACCTACCTCTCATTGAATTATTTGTACTCATATCCCATGGTAATAGATGTAATGATTTTGTGATCATAACTCAAGTACATGTCACTTACCATAGGATTTTCCAACATCTTACATCTCCACTATGTGTAGATAGAAATCAAAATTAATCATGAGTTAATTTCATTCAGGTTCAAACATCATTGAGGTTTATGTTTTGTTGGATAAATGATTAAAAATATATCTCAAATAGGATGTTTTAATCTTTAGTATACTACATGATATGAAAGGATAATATCACTAAAATACTCCTACAATGATGAATATGTAAACTTCATAAAATATCTAAATATCATAGTGCACACATGATAAAAATAAACATAATGAATGAATCTACCTCTCTTTATTTTTTCTTTTTTTAATTCATGCTTAAGAAAAATCTCATATTCACCCCCTAACCCCATACGGTCCTAAGATCTTCAGTTTGGAAATGGTTATTTTTTATCCTCCAAAGACAATCATTTTTTTATAAGATTAGTGAATAATAAAGTAAAATTAAAACATGGCCTCCCCTCAAATATCATGAAAATCCCTAGAAAAATGATGTACGTCCCCATCTATGTATGTCCTCATCCACCAAGTAAAACCAACTCCCCCATACTTAGTCTTTTAAATATCATGAAATATACTATGATTAGGGTAATAATGAGTATAATATGCCTATAATAATGATAATATCCTTTAAATTTCATTCATGTATTCTATGGGAAAAAGATGGATTCAATGTCAATGTGGGTATAGATATAAACGACTAACAAAAGGATGCCTCAATCATATTAAAAATGACCCTATTTATCCATAACCTCAATTATATATCAATAAATTTTTAGAAAACAACATTCTCTTGTCTATCAAGAAATATACTATAGAAAGAAATTGGAAATATTTGGTTCATAATTTTTCTCAGGGATGGAAAAATATAGTCTGGGACATTTACGCATGGAAATGCACAAAAAAATAAACCAATCCATATAAATATTATAAATTCAAAACATGTCAAATCAAATAATAATTTCATTTACAAAAATCAATTCATTCCAAAAAATCAGCATTTTTCAAATTTTTCTTATCATGCTCTACTCTACTTTTTCATTTTACCATTTCACTCATCTAATCATGTTAACCATAAAAATTAAAACATGGTATAATGATTATCCTAATCAACTTATGTCTCCTAGATCGATACTAGAGTTAAAGGGTTTAAAGTGAGTCATGCAGTTTTTATTAAAACTCTAAAAAAATTAAAATAATGACATTAACAATTAAATTGAGAATAAAAATTTATACTCCCCTCATAATGATGCTTTAAGTTGGGTTAGGTTTTGGTTGTATAGGTTTTTTCTGCATCATTTTCACATCGTGAATCTATTTCATGATGTGATTTATTTTGACATAGTGGATTATTTTTTATTTTATAGTGTGAATTCCATTTTTCATGTTATGAATTCCAATTTCACAACATGAATGTGTCCATATTGTCCAATTTTCATCTTTTAATGCACTATCATGGTCCTATAAAATAAAATTAAACATTAATGCATAAGTACCATGTCATTTATGTTCAAAAATATAGGGAGATCATGGTTACATTTTAATTTATTACTAAAACTATAATCAAGAATTTAATTCCTAGAAAAAAATAAATAAAATATAATGAAAGATAATTATTGGTTTTATCCCCCAAGTGGGCCTTGAGTTTTGAATGAATCTAGATTGGTATTACTTGTTGTCATCCATAATTTGGTGGTGGGTGGAGTTTCATGGACTTGAACCACCACATGTTGTTCCTTCCAGCTTTCACTTCTTCTTCTTTTTTGTGGATGAATTCATGGATAGAATTCACCAGATCCACACCATTCAGAATGAGGTAGAGATTTTATGGAGGGGATAGATGGATTATGGATCCTCCTCTTTCTTTTTTGTAACTTTTGAAGCATATTTTTTACTATCTGGTGTCTTCTCCAGTTATACTTCATTAAATCAATAGTCAGAGTGGAGTTTGTGGGTAATTTTATTTTAACAAAATTAATGCAAGAGGAATTAATATCAAAATCTCCCCATTAATTTAAGTAGCTTGTGTCTCTTGTTATATAGGTAGATCCACTTGTATCTCTTTATGGTATTCCTCCAATAAATATTCAATATCATTAGGGAGCTCTATATGTTCCTCAAAAAGTGCATCTTCTTATTCATCATCTTCCTCCAAGGAAAAATATGAGTCAACTAATTCTGAAAAATCAAAACTGAAGAGTGTGATACTTAATTAAGATTTAATAAAATTAGATAAGAATTAGTTTTTTAAAGGATCATCTCCCTAAACAGGTTCATCTGTAATCACTTCTTCAGTATAAAGTTCATATTGCAGTTGATTTTCATTAGAAAGAGGTGGGTAGTTTGGCTCCTCTTGTCTTTATTTGAATTCCACCACTTCAATGGGGTCTTCATCTTCCATAGAGAGGGATAGGTGTGGTGGCATTGATTCTTCTACCAATTATCTAGGGGGATATCTTTTCATTTTCCCATCTTCCCAATTTCTCCAATATTGATCTAGGACATATTGATCTCTCATATGTGCATCATCACATGATTTTTCATCTTCAATATCTTGATCTCCAGGGTAAGTGTCGATCTGTATCTCTAGATGGTTGGTTTGTAAATGGACTTCAATTGGAGACTCAACCTCTTCAACATCTTCAAAAAATTTGGCAGATCCAATGGTACTTCATCATTGGCCTCTGTTTCAGGTTTAGTTTTCTCTAAGGATGTATGTCAATGTGTATTTAGTCATTCTATTTTATTCTTCAGTTGTTCTATGTCTTCATTAAGTTTCTACACTTGGGCCATATTTTAATTATCTTCTTCTAATTACTATTTCACTTATGATTTATCCATGAACTATAATAGTAATTTGAATACATCATAGAAAATATAATTTTTAGGTTTATTTTTTTTTCTAAGAACACAAATAATTATATACAAAAAAAAGTGTGAAAAATAAATTAGGGACTGAATGACTACTTAGCTCCCCAGCAATGGTGTGGTTTTGATGAACCTATCATAGGGTGGTATAAAAGCTTATTTAGATTCTTAATGCATCCCATAGATTGACCAGAGTCGTATCACTTGAGGAGCATTATAATTAATCAATCATTAATTTTAAATTCACCTAGTCTATTTATTTCTGGTATTTTATTATTTTATATGAAAAGGATTTTTTGGAGTTTTTGAAAATAATGCAATGAAAAACATAAACCTAAATATAGATGAAAAACATAATGAATGAAGGTTAAAAGAATTAAGTCCTCCTGAGATAGTTTTCTAGGGAGCACCTTCATTGTCCTATTTCAAATCTATATAGTGAACACAATCCAACGTATGTTTATACACCTTAATCTACCCCATTTGTGAATGCACAGTGCACTTAACAATTTCCAAGAACAATCCACATCCACCTCCTTAATTTACAATGAATGGTTGTAAAATAAAAGTTTAAGAATTATATAACCACAATGAGGATTACACACATGGTAAATAATCCTTATATTAAACCAAATTAGAAGTCAAACATGGATTCAGGTTCAAGCACTAGATTAATCCCCCAATATATTACTTAAGTAAATTACTCATCATCGTGAGTTTAAGAATTCATGATGTAGAAAGTGGAAATAGGGAAGGAATGAGATTAAGTGATAGAGATGAAGGATATTTGGATTGTAAGAAAAAAAAACACTTAAATTAAAAAGATAAATGTGTTACATGGAATGAAAAGAAATTAAAAACAGAAAATAAAACATAATGAAGTATCATCCCTATCCTTCAACACAATGTAAATACTTGGGAACTGGTTTATCTTTCTATCCCCTATGGCCTTTTATTTATAAGCTTTACAGATTCTTGTGTTGTTATAAATGGCCTCATTAATGGGGTAAAATCATCTCAGGTGGTCTCGAATCATTAAAAGGGATCTTCAGCACTTAATACATAAAACTATGTAAAATATGGGTTTATAATAGCATTTCATGTCACGAGTAGTGTGTTCACAACGTGAGTTTTGTTGGGTCAAACAAATTATGTGTGGTTCATGCTCGTAAACCCTCTCTTTGTCATCTAAGGAAGTACAATAGAGTGACCATATGTTTCGCATCATGACACATGTATTCCTCACCTAGAAAGCTCTTTTTCATCTTATCTTCCCCTGCCTTAATGTGTCTAATGATTTCACATCATTAATATTGGATTCTCAATGTGAATTGTGTGTTTACAACATATTTCACTATGTTTTAGTTCAGTTCTTCAATTTTGAAATTTGGGCTTGGTCCTTTACTTATCCTTCATCATGGGACATTATTTTCATCTTAGATTTATTTCCTTTTATCTTGTTTTTGATATTTTATTGTATCTTTCCACAAATTATTAAAATGATTAAATATCATCAAGATTAATTAATTAAATTGTAAAACAATTATTTGGTATTAAAATAATCATGTAAAATATGACTTTATCACCTGATTTCTCACTGAAAGCCATCATTGTGATGGAACCATATCCAACTCACCCTAAGGGCCTATCTCACATCCCAAGATCTAACCATTGACACTTGGTTAGTCACCAAATTAATTTAATTTACGTTAAGAATCTTATAAAATCCACCACGATGACAAACCTCATCAAAATTTAATGTGGTGGTATGCATGTGATATCTCAAGATTCCCTCTAGCTAGGCATCATAAAACTCCCTCTGATTATAGTTTATTACACCATGTTTAAGTGGATTTAGAATCAAAACCCTAAAAAATCACTAGAATTAGGGCACAGTGAAGGTAAATAATAATAAAGGATTAAACTTAAGTAGAGTTATTGAAAAATGCCACCTAAAACTACCTAAAATCAATGAGGGAGAAGAGAGTGGATAGTCTACCATTGACTCACCTTTTTTCTCCCTCGATTGGCTAAAATAAGGGGTTGGGAATCGATTTATTAAAATAAACAAAACATACCATCACAGCATGACCAAAGGTGTCACGCTGTGAACCCCCATGGCAAGGGACTCAACCCCCTGTCTTGAAAAGTCACATTGTAAATTCCTAATTCATGGCATGATGGGCTTATAGTAGGCCCCTGCTACACCCTCTCCACTCTTCTCTTCCTCTAATGTTCCCTAGAATACCAGATTCATCACCCAATCTTTGAACCTCATCCAAAAACACCATTTATGGATGTTCAAACTCTCAGAACCTCATTCGGATACCTGATTCTAAAAATAAACCTTCCACCATACAGAAAACTCAAATTATCTTGGGAATTTTCAACCTGTAACGATGCGAGTAGTTACAAAAACAACATGAAAAATATATTCCAAGTCATTTAATATGTTTCTTAAATGAAAAATATACATATTGAACAATAAATAATTTATTATTTTAACATATAATAACACAACCAAAATATTTTAATATCCTAAAACATATCAATGTTATATATATATATATTAACATAAAATAAAATAACAAATAAAAAATAAATTATATTGATAACCAATAGAGAAAATGAAATCTATATCCTTCACTATAAATTTTTTTATTAAAACTGGTATATATTATTTTATCAAAAAAAATTATAATACTAAAATCTTTATAAATGGTCGGGAGGGGTAATTACAAATTACAAAGAAAATCTACCATCACTTAAATTATAAGTGGGGATACGTAAACTCGAAACCTCCACCCCTTATATATGAAACTACTAGGTTTTTCCTCTGGTGAATAATACTAAAATATAATTACTTTATATATAGTTTAAAAACAATAATTTTATTAGAACTTACTATGGTAACTTCTCCCTATTTCTGTGAGTTGTCGAGCAAAAAAACTAGCATCTTTCCAACACTTTCCACTGACCATATATGTGGGGGGTGGAGCAGATTCCGATGGAGTTATTTATCCCCAAATCAATCATATTCATCCCCAACTGCATCACCCATCATCCAAAAAAGTTGCCTTGTCACCAAGAAAAGCATAGTCATCCCCAACCACAACACCGGTGACAGAACATAGTGTTTCTCCCCAAGCTGATCAGGGCCTTCAGGACAACACCAAAACCATATAAAGAACCTAGTAGAGGATTAAAGTCCAATAATAACCCTAACCCACAAGTTGTGCTGAACCTGGAAGGGTGGAAATCAAAAGGTATCAAGAAAGAAGGGGGATATTATGTGTCAAGCGATAATGCATCCCCTATAAAACCCAATGTTAAATTATCTTCATCTTATGTTATATCCACATGAAACCTATATTTAGTAATTTTTTCATGAATTTAATGATGTTTGGTATCTTTATACTAAAACTAGATAGCTCATAAACATGAATTATATATTTCAAAAATGATATTACTCTCTTTCAATGAAAATTATTATATAAGGTTAAAACATTTTCAACTTCGAAAAATGGACTTATCAATTATATTGTTTTATTAAAATAATAAAAAAATTGTATAACTGTTTTTTTTTACTAAACTTGGTATCATCCACCCTACTATTGAAGTTTTACTAATGAAACCATGAAATGGGTATGGTGAGCAGAAATTATTCTTCCTGAATTGATAATTTCATCAGATAATACAGGTTTAGCAGTTAAAAACAAGGATCTAACATTAAAAGAACTTATTCAGAAAATAGCCCATTACAATGTCAAAGTTTTTATGGGTTATTTTCAATCATCTCCATGCCTGTCACTTCTATTGATTAGCTAAAAAATTTCCACTACTTTCAAAAAGATGAGAAATTTTTATTTAAATTAAAATAGATTCCTTTTGATATCGGGGACTTTCACTATAGTGGATTCTTTTTAACAATCATAAAAGGTGTAGAATCTATGGAAAAATTATTTAATTGTGTTTTCCGACAAAAATTTTGATTGGATTTATAAGTTATATTTGTTCCCAAAAAAAATTCAGAGAATTGTTCCTGTATTTTTTAAATCATTAGTTTTCTCTATGTATATCATTCAATTTTTTTATTATTATTTTTATATAAGACACTTTTAAAGGTTGAATGTGAACCTACATAATAAACACAATAACAACTTAACTATAAGTGGATAAAAATAAATTTGTAACATCCCCCAATTTGGAACTCTCTCACATGTCGAAAAAAGGTTGGTTATGAGACCTCTAGCGTGCCTCCCTATATGCCAGAGGTTGCCGACTAGCAAGGATGGTTTGAAATGTATAGTGGGGAGACTATACCACCTGGTATGAAGTGTCATAATAGTATAAAATGAACCATATAAATGAAAAAATCAAAGTATAGACATAGCATAAGACCACTATAAAATTCAACTGAATAATCCAATAAATAATAAAGAAATAATTTAATGATGTGCTAGAATGTAACTAAATATAATACTAGAAAAAATTTAATTAGAAGACTAGTAGACTCAAATAAAGACTCAAAAGTCCCCAGTCTCGATCCCCACTTCAGTACCACCTATAAACTCTAGCCCATCTAGCAACCAAGAAATCAACAGCAAGGTCCTTTTCCCTTGTCCATACCTGCATCCACATAATCTACTTAGATACCAAAGAAATTCCTAAATAGGTTGTGAGTATAAATTAATAGGACAACACCACCATGTCTAAACTAACCAGTCTGATAAGATGTATATTTAATAAAACAATAAATATGTGTATTAATTAATTCAACCATTAATAAAATACAAAAACAACCTGCTTTGGAACTGTTCTAGGATATGTCTGAGCAGGTCTTACAACCATGCCAACCGAAACCATATAACCAAGTTAAAATAACTTACTTCAGCACCATTCCAGAATATCTCAATGCATGTATTACAACCATGTAAACCACCAACATATAGCCATGCTATAGTCACAAAAATCCTAGTCAAAGCTCTATAAGCATTACAGCATATGAGTCAAAGCCCTATAAGCATTACAGTATGGGACTGGGTAGATCATGTTCTCTATAATCATTACAAAATAGGACTAAACCATGCTTTCTCAATATCAGTATTACTATATATAAGTGTACATGTTACCGGGCCAATCCCAATATATAATCATTTCAGCATGGAACAAAAATCTTATCAGACAGTATGGATATCACAATATCACATCATATATCTCAACAGTTAATTATGAAAATTTCCATTCATCTTTTGTATACCACTTTAAATTTAAATTACAATTGATTAATAGTTATATCAATAAGAAATAATTCACGAATTATGGATTCTATATCAAACAATCACATATGGTTTCATGTCATGCTAAACACACTTTAATCCCTTATCCAAAACAATTATATTCATTGTTTCCCAACCCCATGGGAAACCAAAAGTCAGATCATAAGCCAATTGAAACCAACTGACTTCAAAGAATAATCTCATTCATTATTAAATAATTTTTTGGTTCACATTTCATTGGAGTGATCACAATATTTCATAAACCTATAAATTATCAAACCATAGGGTTAAGATTTATACCCTCTAATTTTAACTAAAAAATAATGCAATGCTTCCAATGGAAAAAACCCTTAAGGAAGAAATTGTGGATGAACACCAAGAGATACCATGGATTTCTCACACAAATGGGATGTCTGGAAGTGAATTTGGAACTCAAATATTGCATGTAGGGTTTCCCTAGGTCGAGATGAGAATAGATTCAATGAATTAGAATGTAATTCATCCACACAACATACTTTAAAATAGCAGGGCAGAGAATTACATGGCATGTAATGTGGTTACACATCATATAAATATATTTAATGGGATACTCTAAAAACCCCATCACCTATGCTTTATTTTATTAAAAAACTTGAACAATTACATGACATTTAATCAATTTTCATGATGTATAAATGTTCTACATATGGGTTTTTAGTCCATTTTCCCTTTAAAGAACCCAAACATCCTTTAAATATTCTCAACTTTCCAAGAGCTCGTGAAACAATTAACCCATTTACCCAAACTCTATTAATTCAAACAAGAATAAATCCCTAAAAATCATTTAATTTTCCCCAAAAATGGATCTCCATCTCCAAACAAGACTCAACCACTAAGGATCAAACAATAAACTCAAAGAGGGATGCAGCTGAAAAAATATGGGATCTTACAACATCCCCACCATATAACAGATCATACCCAAGTTGTTCTTATTATCACTATGATCTATCAAAAATTAAGTATGACTACTAAGTTAACATATCACACTCCCTCTTCAAATTATCCTTTTTAACTCACCCATTATGCCACTACACTCAAACCTATAGTGTAGTCCTACCCCAAATATATTTATCACTACGTTCCACAACTCGTATCAGATTCTCCTCAAAGGAAGCATCAATACAAAGCTTGAATCCTGCTGTGTATATCGTATGGGAAGGTCCTGGATGGTATCTTTTTTGTTGATATATGTGCAAAACGTCATGCATGGAATTGTAGCATTGTGGAAGGGCTAACTGGTACTCCATTGTACCGACCCTTATGACTATCTCAAATAGCCTGACCAACCTGGTCGCTAGCTTTCCCTATTTCCTGATACAGCATTTTCCCAACCTAGGAGACACCCGAAGGAATTCATGATGACTAAACATGAATTATAGAGGTCATCTGTGATGGTCATCATAAGATTTATGCCTGATCTATGTGGTCACTAACCACTGCATGATCAACTAAACCTACTCAAATGTATCATACACAAGACTAGGCCCAACAAGTGTTGACTCACCTGTATCTATCCAGAAAAGAGGTGAATGGTACGAACTTCCATAAAAATCCTCAAAAGGTTCCATTTGGATCGATGCAAGGAATCTATTATTATATGAAAACTCCATGAGTTCCATATGTTGATCCCATGAACCACCAAAATCTGAAACACATGATCATAACATATCCTCCAAAACCTGAATAGTCCAATCAGATTTTTCATTAGTTACTGGATTATAAGATGTGATTAAAAGAACATATAATCCTATATCCTTATAAATACCCTACCATAAACATGATTTGAAATGAGTATCTCTATATGAAATGATACTCCTCATAACACAATTCAATTGAACCACCTCACACATGTAAATATTGCCCAGATCATTAACTTTGAAGGTTTCCCTAATAGGTAATAAGTGGGCTACCTTATTCAATTGATCCACAAAAACCCATACAACATTAATCTTATGGGTTTTCTAGGGTAATCATGTCATAAAATCCATTGTGACGTCATCCCATTTCCACTCAAAAATGGGAAAAAAGATGCAAAATCTCAGCTTCGCTCTAATGCTCAGCTTTAACCTGCTGACAAGTGAAGCATCTAGCCATTAATATTTCCACATCCTTCTTTATTCTTGGAAACTATTATTGTATATGTATATCATGATACATATTTTTTAAATCAGGATGCACCATCCATCTAGAAGAATGAAACTTCCTCATCATCTCCTCACGTAATCCTGTAGGAACCCATAATAGTCCATGAAAAAAGTGAATTTACACTTCCGAGAGACCATCCTAATGGTGTCTCCCCACCATATAATTTGTCTCTAAAAACTGAGCCCTCTGAATCATACAACTTATCAGTCATAATCTAATCCAAAAGTATGAGTATAACAGATTTTGAAGTCAGAGCTACCCATCTCCGAGACTCCTGAACATCCAGATGCATGTTTGTAAAAACGGACATTATCCTCCACTCATCACAAGATTCTCATACTTCCTATGTATGTGTCTTTTATATCAAAGATTCATCAATTACATTACCCTTTCCTAGTGTATAATCCAACTCAAAGTTGAAAGACTGCAGATACTCAACCCACCCACTCTACCGAAGGTTGAGGTATCACTAAGAAAATATGTACTTAAGGATATTTTGATCTGTGTATACCACAAACCTCTAACACATGAGATAGTGTCTCCAACATCTTAGGTAATTTACTGCTATTGTAAACTATAGATAATGATTAGGGTAATTCCTCTCATGTGGTCTCAGTTACCTGGAGCCATATATAACCACATGATCCTCCCATATAAGAACTAATCCAAGTATAACTCTTGATGTGTCACAGTACATGGTATTTTCTTTACCTAGAACAGTCAATGTGAGGATACATTTTTAGTTCATTCTTCCTCTAAACTTATAAAAATCTCTCTCACAAGAATCATACCAAAAAAAACTTCATCCCTTTCTTGGTTTTCCCAAACATTGGTACTTATAAAAGAGAGAAATCCTAGATAAATCACCAATAATAACCAACTAAACCCAGAAAGATCTAAATTTTGAATAAATTCTTAGGATGTTCCCAAGATAGCATGGTTGTGACTTTCTATGGGTCCACTAACACTCTTACCTATGATATGAAATGGCCAAAGAAGTGCACTTTACTAATCTATAAACTAAATTTGGTTATATTGGTTTAAAGATGATGCTCATTCAATGTACTCAGGATGATGTCAATATATTTGTCATGGTCATATACTGATTGAGAGTACACTAAGATATCATCAATAAAAACTACCACAAACTGGTCTATAAAAGGATAAAATATCCTATTCATTAGGGCCATGAATATCGTCGATGTGTTAGTCAACCCAAACGGAATCACTGTGAATTCATACAAGCCATACCTACTTATAAAAGTAGTTTGAGGTATTTCCTTTGGTCTCACCCTTAATTGAAGGTAACTAGATCTCAAATAAATCTTGGAGAATATCTTAGAACCTCTCAACTAATCAAAAATATCATTAATACTCAGAAGAGGGTACTGGTTCTCGACTATCATTTGGTTCAACCTCCAATAATCCACACATAAGCACAAGGACCCATCAGCCTTCTTGGTGAAAAGAACTGGAGAATCCTAAGGAGATGTACTAGGTTGTATGAATCCTTTATATTCTAGATCCTCCAACTAAACTTTAAACTCTTGAAGCTCTGCTAGTGTTATTCTGTAAGGTGGGAAAGAAACTGGTTCTTCTCACAACACCAACTTGATCGTGAACTAGATCTCTCACTCAGTAGGTAAGTCATAGAACTCATCAGAAAAAACATCCTGAAAACAATATACCACTGGAGAAATAGAATCATGCTACATTCAAAAATCATCTAAAGTAATATTTACTATCTGAGCCATGAGACAATCCAATATCCACTGAATTGGTCCTGCATTACCATCCTGAAGATCCCACTCATGTTGGTGAAAATAGATGTCTCCTTCTATATAGAAAAAAGGTAACTCTCCTCTTGTAATATAAAATATGAGATTGATATGGTACTAACAAATCTATACCAAAAATCAAGTAGAAACCTATCATTTTTGGCATGAATGGTTCCCAAAAGAAATGGAACCACCATTTTCTAGAGAACATGCCTTGTAATGTTTAATATTCTCTGACCACACTCCCAATGGTGTGTCTATGGTCAATTCACCATCCAATCCTTTCACATTAAATCCCTACACTTTTTAAAAAATAGCATATAGAATAGAATGTGATTCACTTATATCAAACAAAATGAAAGCTAAGGTATATGATATAAGAACCATACCTTTGATAGTAGATGGTTCTACATCCATGATAGCCGGAGTAGTCTATATAACGTGCAACTGACTTGCCCCACTATATTGGGATCCAGTCTAACTACCCTGAGCTATTTCCCTTTCCAGTTACTGTCAGTCAGGCATTGGGGTACCACATCCCCTTCATCGGCCAGAACGGCCAGTGGAACTCTAGCTCTGTCTTTCTGGGGGTAGTTGAGCCCCTTCCTAACTCAGGTGCTTATCCTATTCCTCTACCACTAGTTAGCTATATAAAGTCCACACAGAACCTCTAAAGATGACCCATTCTTCCATAGATATGACACTTGACTATGGGGTGAGGACATTGTGGGTGATTATAGACAAACACGGTCCAAAGATGGTTTTTCACTACCCTGATTACTCTTCCCACTACTGCCTTGGCAGAAAATATCATAGTGGTTCTTCCTTGCACTCGAATAAGAGCTCCTTTTCACCCTACTAAAACATTCTGGCTGCTGCTCGGGGCCTTTCTCATATTCCCTTTAGTGATGAGTGTTTGGTTATTCACATCCTCAAATATACTCAAGTAAAAAACATTTACCTATGACCAGACCTCATAGTGAAGATTGTACTAAAAGCGTCTCACCCTAGAGATCTCGTCAGCTGAAAAATATGCTGCAAATCATTATAGGTTGGTGAAACATCCATCATAGTCCATCACTGACATTCCCTCCTGTATCATATGCATAAAATTGTGATATTTTTCATCCCTCAATATTTTGGGATTAAAATGGCCTAGGAACATAATCTCAAATTCCTCCCATGACAGCTCATCATGTTTCATATCTTCTTCTAGAATATCCCACTAACACTTGGAAAGTCCACGAAGCATATATGCAGAAAGTTTCACCCTCCTATCTATGGGTGTATCAAGATTCTTGAATATTGTTTGGAATGACTCAATCCGAAACTCAGATGCTTAGGGGTATCCTTCCCCAATAATCATTGGTGGGTTCTGTAGTTGAAATTCTCTTATCAACTCAAACATCAAAGGAACGGTACGAAAATTATCCCTTTTCATAGATCTCATGACCCTTGGGAATCTGTCATGAAGCTGAACATCCGTATATTCCTCAAGAAATATAGTAATCTCTAGTTCAGCTGTGTTAGGAGTGTTCAGATTCCCACTCTCCTAAATCTCATGTCGAAGATGACGAGGATGCATTTTCTCTACAAGACAAATGCGCACCTTAGATAACTAGGTAGAAACAAGTTCAACCTCAATAAGAGACTAAAGTAGAGAACCACTAACTCATGGCCTCCCTAAACATGGCTCACAAGTGTTTAATCATGACACGTTAACTCATTTTATTTATCTAGTGAAACAGATGTCTCATTTTACAGTTTAGCAGGAAAGTATATATTACATGCAATGATAGAAATGCCCTTATCATGAACAATGCATGTCAATATATCTCAATGTGTCTATTATGATGCATGTTTTTCCATATCATTTCATACCAGACCATGAGTACAAACCTCAAGAAATAGTAAAATCATAAAACAATAACCCCACACAACATATGAATCACCCAAGGTGAAATAACAACAACTATAACAATCACACAACACAACATCAATCTCAACCCTAGGTACTCATATTTTTTCTCATACATTTGTTAGCTACTCCCATACATAATCTCATTACCAAGTCATGACACATCCTAGTAACCTTTCTACCTTTCCTAAAAAGTAAATCAGAAGCAAATAAATCATACAGCCTCTAATACCACTTTCTAACATCCCCCAATTTAGCACTCTCTCTTACGTGGCCAAAAAGAGTTGATTTTGAGACCTCAAGCATGCCTCCCCATATGCTAGATGTTTCTGACTAGCAGTGGGTTTGTGAAATGTATATAAGGGAGACTATACCCCCTGGTATAAAGTATCATAGCAGTATAAAACGGACCATATAAACAAAAGAAATTAAATTATAGATATAGTAGAAGACAATAATAAAATTCAATTGAATAATCAAATAAATTATAAAGGAATAGTGTAATGATGTGTTATAGTGTAACTAAATATCATACCACAAATAATACAAGTAGAAGACTAGAATACTCAAATAAAGACTCAAAATTCCCTTATCTCAATCTCCACAGCGATCCCACCTCCAAATTTCAGCCCATTCAGTAACCAAACAATCAACAGTATGGTTCTTTGCTCTTGTCCAAACCTATATCCACATAATCTAATTGAGTACCAAACAAAATATCAAATATGGTGTGAGTATAACTCAATAGATCAATACCACCATGTCTAAACTAAACAATATGATAATAAGTGTATTAAATAAATCAATAAAAATTTGTATTAATTAATTGAACCATTAATAAAATAAAACAACAGCCTGCTTCGGCTCTATACTGGAATATATCTGAACATGTCTTGCAAAAATTTCAACTACAACCGTATAAACAAGGTAAAATAACTTACTTCGGCACCATTCTAGAATATATTGGAGCATGTCTTACGTCCATGTCAGTGACCACCATATAACCATGGTATAGTCACAATAATCTGGGTCAAGGCCCTATAAGTGTTACATCATTCGGGTCAAATCTCTATAAGCACTATAGTCTGGGACTAGGCAGAGCCTGCACTCTATAAGCATTATAGAATGGGACTAGGACAAGCCTGCTCAATATCAGCATTGCAGCACATAAGTGTGCATGTTCCAAGTTCGAGCCTGATATATAATCATTTTAGCATGGAACACAAGTCCTATCAGATAACATGGATATCATAATATCACATCATATATCTCAATGGTTAATTATAAAAATTACCATTTATATTTCATATAACACTTTCAATTTAAATCAAAATTGATTAACAGTTATATCAATAAGAAATAAGACACGACTTATGGATTCTATATAAAGAAATCTTCTAAGGTTTCATGTCATGCTAAACACACTTTAAGCCATTAGCCAAAACAATTTTGTTCGTGGTTCACCCACCCCACAGGAAACCATAAGCCAATTCAATCAAAAATTGAAACCAAATGAATAAAAAGAATAATAGAATTCATTATTTAATTGTTTTGGGAACACATTTCATTGGTGAAATCAAAATATTACATAAACTTTGTAATTATCAAACCATAGGGTTAAGATTTAGACCCACTAACTTTATCATAGATAATTTGATTTTACCTTCATTGAAGCCTCAGAGAAAAATTTTATTTAGAGTGTTGATCCATGCCAATTATTGATCATTGGTGTCAACCTTGAGATATTTTGCAAATATCCTATCGACTTTATCATCTGGGGCTTGAATAAACTTGTCTTCCACTGTCTCTTTGGAATGTAGAATAAAGTATGTAGAGGTTTTTTTGGAAAATTATCTCTTTTTCTTCCTAAACATCATCACTCTTATTTTTTTTCTCACTTCAATATTCTCATTTGATATCCAATTTCAATGCCCTCAGAGCATCCATCTTCATGTGTGATCTGTTCTTGGTTAACCAGCCCCTCTGTATCCTCTTGAACTGGTCTTCTTCACCCCTTTATTTTCTGATTGTAAAAGCTTTTCCTTTGAATTTACATCATCCATAGGTCCCTTCTTCTAGGAAGGGTGGGCCTCTTTTCCCTAGTCATGAGATCATTATATTTTTGTCTAGGATTCCCCTACTTATCTTCTAGGTTGAATTACATTTGGGTCTTGTATTTTTAAAGCCCAAGACTTTTCCTATTGATCTTGTCACCATTGGTTTTGGTGATAATAATCATTCATTGAACCCTCGGGTCTTCTATCCACTAATCACTGTGTAATCTCCCATAACTAAACTCCCCTTTTCCCATTTTTATTTTTTGTTTGATACTTCTTGGTTGTCTTGTAGTCTTCTTCATAGTCAGATGATTCCAGTGAGGAAGTAATGGCATATTAACCATCCTTATTGGAGGATTCTACTCCAATTTCTTAGTACCTCTCTTTTTATTTTTCCAATAGTGCTTATATATCTTGAACAAATTTTTTATCCTTCCCATATTTCACTTTCTTCAATTCCCCAGAAGAACCATTATCTATGGGGATCTTATTCACATTCTCAACCCAGTTATGCATTCTCATATATGGAGAGTCATGATTGAAGTTCGGCTTTCCCAAAGGGACAACACTATCTATCGACTAAGACATAAGGGGTGACAAATCACTTGACCCATCTTGCTCAGAATGACCAGAGGGCTCATACTTTGATCCTTTTTTTTCCTTCAGCGACATCTCTAATGGGGGTGGAACATCCCAATTTAAATCAGTGGTTCAGATTGAGCTGCCAATTCTCACTGCCTTGGCATAGGTATGAGTTATTGAAACCTCATCATTCAGGTGTGGTATCACAAGCACCCATGCCCCTACCGATGCCCTTGCATAAGGAAGTCCATCACCAATTTATGATTGAACTCTTAGTGTATCACATGGGTTTATTATCATAATTTCCATGATATTTGCAACATAGCTGGAAATATTTTTATGAGCTCAGTAATTGTTTTTTCTTCCAACCATTTTTCTTTTATTTATCTATTATTTTTTATTTTATTTTAATTTATTTCTCTTGTATTTTTTGATTACTTTGAGTCAAAATATCAACTCCTATGTATATAAGTTCTCTGTTTTTTTAATATGTTTCATGGAATATTCAAAAAAAACACTCCAAGAACTATAATATCCTTATAGAGTTGTTTCTTTTTTGAAGGTTCCTTGGTGGGGATTAAAGACTGGTTGGGAAAAATCCCAAGGAATTGAAGATGCACAAATATGTTGTCATAGATAATGTCTGGGAGCGCATCAGTGCTGAACAAAAACTGGTTCCAGAACTATTGTATCAAATTTTGAAATTGGAGATTTTCCCAAGCTTTAAGAAGGTATTTATTTATGATTGAATCAAATATAATTTGTGAAATTAAAATTATCATTGGAGTACTTTAATATTTGATCGTTTTGTGTTATTTATTCTATGTTTAATGTTGCTCAAATTATGATTATCCAATTGGTTTATTTTAATTAGTTTTTGATGGAGGATCGATGCAGGGGTAACACAAACCACATGCACATGCAGATCATTGGAAGTGATCACAAAAACAGAAATGTATCAACAGCAACACAGTTTTTATTTCTTCTCTATTATAAATGAAATAAAACACACACTACCCTCCCTATTTATAGGGATACATCCACAAAATAATAAAAAAAGGAAAAACAAGTCCGTAGTTTGTTGCAGTAGGTGTCGTCCAATCCTCCGGATCCACACATGTCAATTCGTCTTCATGGAACTCTTCAAGCCTCTATCCCAGCAGTGGATGGTAGGTGCCATCAAAGGAATAGTGATTTTAATATCCAACATCCCCCCTTAAACTCATATTCCTCGTGACCCAGGATTTTGCATCATATTCGAGTGGATGTCCAACCGGTGCAATGACTTAGCCATAGTCAAAGCCTTCCTTTTCCTTGTAGCCTTTGGTTGTGTCGCTGAGATAGATTTCCACATCTATCACTTTGTTCCACATGTCATCAGTTTTATCTTCCTCAAATATAATTAGATTGGAAGTTGCTGAGAGACAATACAAATTTACATACTCCTCCATTGGTTCTATTCTCTCATATATATCTGCATGGATTCGAATGTTTTTTGGACATATATAAGAAATTTCTCATTTGATGTCTTCAGATGTCGGATTATTTGATGATGGCATCAGTGGTTCTTAAGTTCTTCATTCCTCTAATGGTACTTCTTTAACTATTTCTTCATAGTCTAGAGTGACTCGTACCTCTCTAGAATCATCATATTGATTCCACTTACATGTCTCTTTTTCATCAAATATAACGTCTCTGCTGAATATAATCTTCTTTGTGATGGGATTATACAAACGATATCCCATTACTCGGTCTCCATATCCTATAAGGACACATTTCATACCTTTGTCCTTGAGTTTTTTCGTTTTGCTTCTGGGATCCTGACATAGGCAATAGAACCAAAAACTCTAAGATGACTCACACTTGGCTTGTGATCACTTTAGGATTCATGTGGCGTATTTGCTTCAAGGTTTTTTGTTGGGTATATATTGAGTAGATACACTGCACACAAAGCTGCTTCATCCCAGAATATCATGGGCACTCCTTTGTCTCTCAACATACTTCTTTCCATGTTGATAATGGTGCGATTTTTCCTCTCAGCTACTCCATTGAGTTGGGGTGTATAAGCCGGTGTCAGCTGGTGCTGAATTCCATGCTTCTTGAGGTACTCTTGAAAAACATAAAAGGTTTACTCTCCACCTCGATCATAACTCAATGTTTTTATGCGATGCTTGCTATGATTTTCAACCAGTGCCTTGAATTCTTTGAAGACGCCAAACACTTCTGACTTCATTTTGAGGAAATATATCCATGTTATCCTGCTATAATCATAAATAAATGTTATAAAATACCTCATTTGTCCATATGATTTTGGATTTAATAGACCACACACATCGGTGTGAACTAGCTCCAGTGGCGTTGTAGCTTCCTAGTTGGTCTTCGTTGTAAAGTTGTTTCTATGTTGTTTTGTTAGAACACAGCTTTCACATATTTGATTCGAGTGTCGAATGATAGGAATCCCAGTCACCATCTTCTTTCTTCCTAATAATCTTAAACTTTCAAAGTTTAAATTCCCGAACCTGAGATGCCATAGCCAATATTTATCATCATGTACCATCTCCAAACATCGTGGTACGTCGAGTTGGATCAGGAGTGGAAACATGCTATTCTTCGCCATCGGTACTTTTGTGATCAACCTCCCTCTGTCATTGATAATCACCATTTGTTTATTTTTAAGGCTTATGTGAAATCCTTTTTCCACCAACTTCCCAACACTTGAGATGTGGGTCTTCATGTTCAGTACATAATAGACATTGAAGATGAAAGCATGATTGCCATATTTTTGCTTGATTATAATATCACCTCTTCCATAGACAAATACTATCGAGAGATCTCCAAATGAAATCTCTCCTCGAACCTGCTCATCCAGTTTCGTAAATAGGTGTTTGTGCCCTATCATATGATTGCTAGCTCCAGAGTCAAGATACCACATACCTTGATTTTGTGTTGTTTTTTGTTCCATCAACACATGATAATCTTCAAAATGGTCTTCTTCTTCGATGATATGTGCCTCCTTGATGTCATTCTCTATGGGTTTCTTGTACCAACATTCATTGCTATAATGTCCATATTTTTTACAATTATAGAATTGAACGTTTCTTTTGTCCAGTTGGTGATTGTTGAATCCACCCCTTCTTCCTCATCCACGTTCTCGTGGAGTATAGGTTTGATATTCATGGCCTCCTTGAGTTGGGCTTCCTCCACCATGTCCTCCTCATCCTCCTCTTCTTTGATCAAATTGTTGTCCACAGAATCCTCTGCCTCGGGTTCTTTGAGATGTCCCCCATCACTCCTTTTCAGAGTTTTTAATGTAAAACTTTGATTGTAGGTCATGATTCACTCCATTGGTATCGCTCCTGTGGTTCACCTTTAATTCGTGATCTTGAAGAGACCCCACGAGTTCTTCGATAGATATCAACTCTAGGTCCTTTTTTTCTTCTAGGGAAACGACTATGTAGTCAAATTTTGGATCAAGGGATCACAAAATTTTCTCACAAACCCACATGTCAGCAATATCTTCTCCATTTCTTTACAGTTGGTTCACCACAACCATTACACAAGTATGATACTTGGCAACAGTTTCATATGTTTTCATAAATAGGGATTCAAACTCACCTCATAGAGATTAAAGTTGAATCCGCTTCACTTTTTCAGCACCTTGTAAAGCTTTGCAAAGGGTATCCCAGATCTCCTTTGATGATTTCAATGAATCGAGTATTTCGAAAGTCACTTAATCAAGGCCTTGATAAATGTTAGATTTTACCTTGCAGTCTCACTTTCGTTCCACCCAAAGAGTGGACTTTTGAACATCTGGAAGAGCAGCCTCCGCTGATTTGGATTCTGGCTCGGTGTATCCATCCTCTACGATGTCCATGACATCTAGGGTGCCAAGTACCGCATGCATTTGGATGCACCAATTATCATAATTGTTCGTCGTTAGCTTCGGTATCATTGCTTGTGAAAATGAATTCGCCATGATGACAAATTATTTTTGATGAACAATAATAGATATAGATATCTTGAAGGGCAGAGTATTTTTTTTCATAGATTCAAACTGCTATATATATTTTTTTTCTTTTACCAATGCATATTGATAATTTTTTTTGATAGGTGGACTTGGATGGATTCAAAAATGCCTTCCAATAATTTTTTTTGAGCAGCACTGATACTAATGAATGGATTTCTTTGTTTATGGGGTGGTGGTGGAAGCAAAGTGAGAAAATGAGATTGGGTGGTGTGGAAGAAAAATAAGGGGAAATAGTTTCCTTTTTTTGTTTTTTTAAATGGGAGGTGAGAGGCATGCTAATTGGGAGGATAGAGGGGGAGACTCACCCCTCAAAATGGGGAGACTTGGGGGTGAATAAATCAATGTTGGGACCACTTTTTTGACAAATGAAAAGTGTATTAATGGGAAAGACAAATGGTCGTGGAAACAAAAAAAAGTGGGAGGAAGCCACTATTAACCTTCTTCTCCCTCCGTTGAATAATTTAAGGGTTTTAGATATCACCTTCAATCATTGTCTTCTTCACTTGAAGATCTGCAGAAACACATTAAACCTCCTCTAATACCACTAATGGTGGTTTTTGGAAGTGGGAACTTCAACATCATTTGATACCACTGATGGTGGTTTTTGGTAGTGGTAACTTCAAACTCCTTTAATACCACTGATGGAGGATCGATGCAGGGGTAACACAAATCACATGCACATACAGATCACAGGTGATCACAATAATAGAAATGGAGTAGCAACAACACGGTTTTTATTTCTTCTCTCTTCTAAATGAAATACAACACACACAACCCTCCCTATTTATAGGGATACATCCATACAAAAAAAACAAAGGAAAACACAAATCCGCAGTTTGTTGCGGTAGGTGTCATCCAATTTTCTGGATCCACACACGTCAAGCCATCTTCATGAAACTCTTCAAGCCTCCATCCCAGCATTGGATGGTAGGTGTCGTCAAAGGAATAGTGAGTTTAATATCCAACAGTTTTTTAGTTGATACTTTATGAACCAATATTGAAGGGATGTCGTTTTTTAATATTTTCTTAGTTTTTTGTTCCATCTGGATACAAAATTATGTTTGATATTTTGTTTTACATTATTGATTTCTTTTCTACCGCTGTTTATTGACAATTGTTGGGAGACGACTGGATTGAGGTCATTTCATTTTGCTTTATGGCCTTTATTAAGTCCTTGCTTGCAAGATTTCACAATCCTGTTAGAGTAGAAGGGTTGAGTGCTGGTTTTGTTTCTTGAGTGGGATGAGAAGCTATGGAGTATCTCATTTCATTTGGAGTGAAATCAGGGTGTCACGACCCGTCCACGGGGCCCATGCCGTGACTACCCCAAGCCTGCCTTCCATATGCCAACGGCTGGCGACTAGCACCAGAGGCGTAATTCCTGATAAAAATGGAAGGCGTTGCCTTTATAAAGTAAACAAATATAATAGATTACGCAACTAAAATTAAATACTAAGTAAAACTGTATACAAAATATAGTGTTGAAAGGAAAGTGGGCTGGAAATACAATCCCAATAGTAAAGTACAGTACAACTGAAAAGCTAGTACAACTGTAGTAAAGTAAAACATCAACTACTGAGTCGTCCTCCCGGAATCCCACCTGAAGAGTGGGTACAGATGGCCTCCTCAGCACCCAGGTCTGTCCGTCAGCTCTGTGTACATCTCTCCAAGTGGTCCACCTCCGAGTACCGTCCAGCTCTACAACTCTCTATCTCGATCAGTGTTATCCGTCGTCTGTAACCAACATAATGTAGTGTGGGCATAGCCCGTGCAGGGGTGAGTATAACGATACTCAGTAGGGAACCCAAGACCCCTGAAGGTCTCTCAGAATCCACAAAGGATAAACCACAAAAGGAAAGATACAATCACGAAGTATCAACCAACCCAACTTAGGTATATGCCCATACATATACCTAAGTTATCACCCACAGCCCGGCTCCAACTCTCGATCCCAAACACAACCCAGTCCACACAGGAAGTGAAAAAAATCACATTGATGATAATGATTAAAAGTCAAGACTCAGCTCACATAGGTATACATCTTTCGTATAGTGATGGAGATGATCAATTGTAGTCACTGATTCATCTAAGCTGTCGAACCCACGTAGGATCCAAGTACAGAAGTTGTCACTGTCGAACCCACGTAGGATACAAGTACAGAAGTCGTCACTGTCGAACCCACATAGGATCCAAGTACAGAAGTCCTCACTATCAAACCCACATAGGATCCAAGTACAGAAGTCATCACTGTCGAACCCACGTAGGATCCAAGTATAGAAGTCATCATTATCGAACCCACTAGGATCCAAGTACAGAAGTCATCACAGTCGCAGTCGTAGCCAGCTCTAGGGTTCTCACACACAGCACACTCGATTCCAGTAGGGTTCGCTCCTCGAGCAAAGGGATTGATAAATCAACTATCACGAATTATAGAGTTGATGTATCCCGAAGTTCCGTCTCGTCAAAAATAACTCAACGTGACAGACGACGCGTCAATCGGATGCCCGGTCTGAGAGTTATTGGATTTTCCGTTCCAGAGGCCCGGTTGGAATTATGCATGTTCCAAACCCAGCCATTTTCCAAATTTGTCCAAAACTAACTTAGATTATTGAAAAAGTACTGTCTTGTCGCAAGGATCCCAGTGCCGTAGATGGCGCGTCAATCAGATGCATGGTCTAAAAATTATTCGCGTTTAAGCGAAATGGGCCCGGCCTATCAAGCCCAGTGGGCTGGCGGGTCAGCCCCACTCGGTTTGGCAGGTTCCACCCGATTGGGGGTCAGCCCGGCCTGGTGGAGTTTGGCCCACCCCAGGGGCCCGGCCCGGCGGGTCCGACCCACTTAGGGGGTCGGCCTGGTCCGGTAGGGTGCGGCCCACCCGCGGACCCGGCCCGCGGTTGCGGGCCGGTTCAGCTCGCCTAGCAACGCCGCCCCTCCTTGCTGCCCGACCGGCAAAAGATGGCCAGTTTGTCCAGTGCAAGCGGCCCGCAGGTTGCGAGCCACGATTCCTCCGCAGTGTGGCGCCAAGAGGGTGTCGCGGTCCTCCAGCCCGACCGGTAGGCGTCCAGCCAGTTCGCCCTACAAAGCGGCCCGCACAGCGGGCCGCGGTTTTCTTGCAGTGTGACACCAAGGAGGCACCACGGTCTCCTGCCCAACTGACCGTAGCTGGCTAGTTCATTCAGCAAGCGGCACGCGGATGTGGGTCGCACCTCTTCCGCACGGCACCTGTGGGTGTCGTGGTTCACCAGCCCGGCTGGCTACAGCCGGCCGGTTCTGTTCATCTGTGCGGCTTGCGGTAGCGGGCCGCGGTTTCCTCCATGCGTCTGGTGCACGGCCGTCGCCTCCAGTCACCACTGCCTCTAGTCGTCACTGTCTCCGATCACCTCCGCCAAAATATTCAAGAACCAACGGAGGGTTGTCAGGCCGTGTTCGTTCAGCCTGTGCCCTCCGTGTTAGGCGATAACAAAAGACCAAAGACAATCTAAGGTTTTCAACGAAGAACGAGGTACAATTTTATTTAATTAAAATTTATCAAAACCCCCTACCATATTTATTGAAGAAGTTGTGGGGTGGTGGCGTCAATTCATTGATTTTCGGGGAAGAAGGAACCGAGGATGGCGCATCATCGGCGTTCCTTGCGGGCGGCTCCTTCTCTTTTGGCTTGGCCGAAGTTCGAAGGAGAAGTTCGTCGTTCTTCGGTGGTTCTTCGTTGGAAGGATGAAGCTCTCCTCTCTCTAGACTTTCCAAAGAATTATGCCAACCCTAAAAGAAATAGATTTGATCTCTATTAATCCTTCCACACAACAACACATGGTTGTGTTTAATTAAATGAGGCGACGCATTTAATTAATTCTTAGGATTGGTTCAAATTCAAATCTTAGAGGAGGTGGAGAGTCCCAATTAATGAGGGGAGGTGTCAAATTAATTAAGGGGTGTTAATGGGGAGGTGAAAAGTTTGAGTTCGTGTAGGCCCCACCACACATTATCCTCTCATGAGAGGTTATGTGGGGGTGGGACCCACCACCAACCTCCCTTTGGAGATAAAAACTACCAACTAAATAAAATTGTGTATGACATCAATTTTATTTAATTTATTATGAAACCCCAAAATTAACTTCCGCTCTGTATAAAATGAAACTGCGATAAAGGCCCACTTAAGCGAATACCGGCGCTGCGAGTTCATCGGTGTCCATAGATTTCAATTCCGAGCACCGGTTCAAAATATAGAAAAACCCACACGTACGTTTACTGAACGTACCTGAACAAAACTTCAGAAATTGATTTCGGGCACACCGGGCCTCGAAATCAAGCACCGTCAAAAACTACGGACTCGTAAAATTCCAAATAAATTAAGAAAAAAAATTCCTTGAAATTTCCAATTCTTTACATTACCCCCACCTCAGGGCTTTATGTCCCCGTAAAGCTACAACACACACTAGGGAAACAAAAGTGGGTACTGAGCACGCATCTGAGCCTCCCGCTCCCATGTGCTCTCCTGGAGGTTCTCGTGCTGCCAGCGAACGCACACCAGAGGAATCGACCGTCCATGTAGGACCTGCTCCTGTCGATCCTCGATCTCCACTGGGACCTCCGTGAATGCTGCCCCGTCATCGATGTCCAGCTCCCCATGTTCGATTATGTGGGACGATTCATGCACGTATCTCCTCAGCTAAGATATGTGAAAGACGTCGTGCACCTAGTGCAACTGAGGTGGAAGGGCCAGGTGGTAAGCCACCTCGCATACCCTGCTGAGGACCTGGAAAGGCCCAATGAATCGCGGTGATAACTTTCCGCCCCAGCCAAATCTCTGTAGACCTCGTCGAGGTGAGACCCGTAGGAAGACGTGGTCACCATCCTTGAACTCCAGTGGTATCTGTATCCTATCATCATAGGACTTCTGTCTGCTCTGTGCAGTCTTCATATACTCCTGGATGATCTGCACCTTCTTCGTCGTAGCCTGCACCATCTCTGGTCCTATAAGTACTGACTCCCCTGGGTCATTCCAGCACAGAGGTGATCTGCAAGGTTAGTCATACAGTTCCTCATAAGGTGTCATTCCTATGGTGGAGTGGTAACTGTTGTTGTACTCAAACTCCGCCAAGGGTAAGTGATCCTCACAACTATGACCAAATCTAGGAAACATGCACGAAGCATGTCCTCGAGATTCTAAATGGTCCTCTCAGTCTGACCATACTTCTGAGGATGGAAGGTGGTGCTCAAGTGAAGCCGCATGCCAAAAGCCTCTTGTAACCCCTTCCATAGCTGGGAAGTGAAACGAGCATCTCGATCAGAGACGATAGTCGATGGCACACCATGAAGCCGTATGATCTCTTGAATATAGAGGTGTCCCAAGATCTCTACTGAGCCTTGATCTCTGATCAGTAGGGAGTGGACCAACTTGGTGAGTTGGTTGACAATCACCAAGATAGAGTCGTGTCCTCTGGATGTACATGGAAGCCCCATCATGAAATCCATGGATATTTCGTCCCACTTCCACTATGGGACCTCTAAGGGTTGTACCAAGCCTGCTGGTACTTGGTGCTCTGCCTTCACCTACTGAAAAGTGAGGCACCGAGATACAAACTCTACTACCACCTTCTTCATACCCGACCACCAGGGCTGTCGTCTGAGGTCCGGATACATCTTCGCCACTCCTGGATGTACCGCTAGAGGGGAAGTGTGGAACTCCCTCAACACCTCCTCCTGTAGTGAAACTGGTACCATGGTACATCCCCTGAAGAGGATGACGTGCTCCCCACCTTCAGAAAACTCATCAGGTGCCTGTCCTGAGGATATCTGAGCACGTCGTGTCTCACATTCAACATCTCCATGTTGTGCCTCCCTGACTCGCTGAAGGAGTGGAGGAGTGACTATAAGAGACTGCAGAAAAAATGATCCGTCTCTATCCACAAAGGATATCTACAACGCAGCCAGCTACTCTATCGCCTCTCCTAGCAGTTGAATGCTCGTTCTCCTACTGAGAGCATCTGCTACAATGTTCCCCTTCCCGGGAGTATAGACTATCTCGAAGTCATAGTCCTGGAGGAACTCAATCCATCGCTGATGTCTCAGGTTCAGGTCCTTCTGTGAGAAGATATACTTGAGACTCTGGTGGTCAGAATAGACTGTAAAATGCTCGCCCATCAGATAGTGCCACCACATCTTCAAGGCGAAGACCACTGTTGCTAACTCTAGGTCATGGGTGGCGTAGTTCTGCTCGTGTTGTCTCAACTGCCATGAACCATACCCGATCACTGCTCGCTCCTGCATCAGGATACACCCGAGTCTGGTCCCTGATGGGTCGCAGTAAACTATGTAGCCAACGCCCTCATCCGATATCCTCAAGATGGTCACACTGGTCAATCTCTACCACAGCTTCTGAAAGCTCTGCTGGCATCTCTCTGGCCACACTAAGGGTTTCCCCTTCTTCATCAATGTTGAAATCGGTGCTGCAACTCTGGAGAAGTCTGGCACAAATCTCCGATAGTATCCAGCCAGACCCAAGAAACTCCGTACCTCCGTAACACTCCTAGGTGGCTCCCAAGCAAGTACTGCCTCAATCTTCACTGGGTCCACTGCAACTCCAGCCTCCAAGATGTTGTACCCCAAGTAATGAACCTCTCGAATCCATAACTAGAACTTAGAGATATTACCATAAATCTGGTGCTCTCGGAGTGTATCCAGTACCACCCGCAAATGGTAGGCGTGCTCCTTTTTAGTAGTCGAGTAAATTAGTATGTTGTCGATAAAGACTATGACAAATCGATCGAGGTAAGGCTAGAAGATCCTATTCATTAGACTCATGAACACTGCTGGAGCGTTGGTTATGCCAAAGTGAATAACCAAGAACTCGTAGTGGCTATACCAACACCTGAAGGCCGTCTTCTTCACATCCTCATCTTGAACTCTGAGCTGGTGATAGCCTGACCTGAGGTCTATCTTTGAGAACCACCGTGCTCCCTTGAGCTGATCAAAGAGGTCATCAATCCTTGGGTGTGGGTACTTGTTCTTCACTGTCACTTGATTCAGGATATGGTAGTAGACACACAGTCGTAAGCTCCCATCCGCCTTCTTGGCGAACAAAATCGGAGATGCCCAGGGTGAAACACTGGGTCGGATAAATCCCTTTCCCTGTAAGTCCTCCAGTTGTACCCGCAGCTCATGAAGCTCGGCGGGATCCATCCGATATGCTGGAGTAGATATCGGTGTTGTCCTGGGGTACAGGTCAAGGTAGAAGTCTACCTCTCTGTGATGAGGTAGTCCTGGAACATTATTAGGGAAAACATCCGCATACTGATCCACCACAATAGGAAAACTCAGACTCCACACATCAACCGATCTGAGGATGAGACTAGCCAACTGATGTGTGATCGGTTGCCCACTCCTCTGCGTAAGTCCATCCTGCGCTGCAAAGGCTCCCTTCTCACCGGTGAAGGTGAACATGGTCTCATCCGTGCGGATACACCACACCTTGAACCTAATACAGTCAATATGAGCATGAACTGTGGATAACCAGTCCATACCCAAGATGACGTCGTAAGGCCTTGACGCCACTACAAGAAGATCACAACCGAAGCTCTCGCCTCCTAGAGTAAGCTCACACTACCGGAACCAGTGCATAATCATCGAGTCTGCTCCTGTAGGAGTCTCTAGCTGTAAAGATCGAGCCAACAGCTCCGTCAGAATCTTCGAGCTCCGAACAAGGGCAGCAGCAATAAAATAATGACTCGCACCTGTGTCTATAAGTACTGCAGCAAGGGTGGAGTAGACACAGATAGTACCTTGAATCATCTTAGGTGTGTCGTGGTCGTAGGAATCGACTGCCTGGAGCTGAGCCTGCCTCTATCCGCCAGCCCCCTGTGGTCGGGGTGGACCTCCTGGTGGTGGTGGTGGTGGTAGAGCCTCGAATCGTCGTCCACCACCCGCTGCTTGACTAGCTCCTCTGCCACGTCTGCCTGCTCCCGGTGGACCACCATGGTCAAACCTCTACCTCTGTCTGGGAGGTCCCTCTACTATCTGTTGCTCGTCTGCATGGCGGGTCGGGCAGTCTCGAACCATGTGACCCTGCCCGCCGTATGCATAGCACTGGCTGCCCCTCGTATAGCTGGCTCTGTTTCGTGTGCCCTGCACAATTGAACCTGTATCCTGAGGTCGCCCACCAGATGGCATGGTCCGCTTGGACCTCTGCGACATCTGTTTACTGTCGGCTGCAGAAGACTCCGCTACGTGTCGCCCTATGGTGGGTCTCGCCACTGGTGACTGCTCAGTGAGAAAACTCTCCACTAGAAGGGCTCGATCCAGCACCCCCTCCTATGTCGGGATGCTGAGGGGAATCGTTGAAGCCCCGATCTCGTGCCTGAGTCCCTTCTCGAAGGTCTGGGCCCTAAAGAATGGGTCTTGTACCATATCTGTGGAGTATCATGAGAGATCGGTGAACCTCACTGAGTACTGAGCTACTATCATGCTTCCCTGATGCAGATGGAGTAACTCCTGAATCTGCACCGCACGAAAGGTGGCTGGAACAAACTCCGAGCAGAAGAGACTCTTGAAGTACGTCTAGAGTAAAGATGTCTTGTCATGCACATGGAGCATCAGGCTCCACCATCTACCTGCTATTGCATGTAGGAGACTCTCGGCAAGGATCGCCATAAGGTCGGCTGGTGTCCCTACCAATCTGAAAACTCTCACGACAGCCTCCAGCCAATCCTCAGCTGCATGTGGGTCCGTCTCTCCCCGGAACCTGGGTGGCCTCTATTGCTGGAACACGTGCAACGCACTCAGGCGGTGTGCACTCTCTGCTGCTGGGGATGGTGGTATCAGTGGCCCAGTGGGTAGTGGTACCACTGGTGCCTCCGCTGTGATGGGGCCCTGCACTAAGGCCTCGTTGCTCGGTGGGCTACCATCTCATACGTAACTCGGAACCCTAGCTGGCTACCTTCGTGGGGCCATCCTGAAATGTAACAGGTGCGCCACGGTTAAAAAAGTATACCTGGTAAGCTGACACAAAGTAATCACAAAGATAACTTTTTCAAAGGAAACACACACGCAATCAGTGTTTTCATGCACTGAGTCAGGAATCAGAGGTCAGGGTCCTAGTGTATGGATACGTCGGTCGCCGCACCAACACTGGACTCCCTGGACTGAAAACCACACTCAATACTCTTAACACTATTGCTTCATAGAAAAGAATGATCAGAGTCCTGAGTTCTGCGGTAGAACCGACTCCTCTGATACCAATTTGTCATGACCCGTCCTCGTGGCCCAGGTCGTGACTACCCCAAGCCCGCCTTCCATAGGCCAGGGGCTGGCGACTAGCACCAAAGGAATAATTCCCGATAAAAAGGGAAGTCATTGCCTTTAGAAAGTAAAAAAATATAATAGATTACGCAACTGAAAGTAAACACTAAGTAGAACTTTATACAAAAGATGGTGCAAAAAGGAAAGGGGGCTGGAAATACAAACCCAACAGTAAAGTACAGTTCAATTGAAAAGCTAGTACAACTGCAGTAAAGTAAAACAGCAACTACTGAGTCGTCCTCCAGGAATCCCACCTGAAGAGTGGGTACAGATGGCCTCCTCAGCACCGAGGTCCATCCGTCAGCTCTGTGTACGTCTCGCCAAGTGGTCCACCTCTGGGTACCATCAAGCTCTATTGTTGGAGTTGGTGGTCTAGAACCAACTAATTTGTACTTTATTCATTAAATAAAAGATTTATCACATCTTGATTGTTCTTCTACGTGACATGTCATGTGATAATGTCCTAAGGACAGCTGTTGCATTAAAGGGTCGTAGCGGATCCCTGCTATGATGAGAACCCGAAAGTGCCATAACACTGTTCTTGAATGTATGTTCTATGGCCGGATGATATTATTTTAGGGACACAAATAATACAGGTCATTAGGGGTGAGGACTCATAAAACTTTGAGGCACCTTCTCATGGTGTGCGCCCTTGGTAATATCCAGGAGGATATTATGAGAACGAGACCCGCCAGTAGGAAATCCACATTTCATAGTGTCATTGGATGTTCCTATCTACGGACGTGTGTATTGATCCTTAGACATTAAGATTATTATTAATGGGTATTACAACTAGCGCACTTAGATGTATTGATGAAAACTGTGACGACACACTATTCACAGCGAGGTAGGATACGTTGGGTGCGTCACGAGTAATACCGCATTAATAGATAATGCGAGAAAGGATTTGTCCCTTCCGTTCCATAATGTAAGTAGATATCTCAGGCCCTTTGATGGAATTGATATAGCCTAAATAAATCCATGGCCATGGTAAGGTATGGGCAAGTTCAATTTTGGGAAGTCAAAGAAAGAATAATCAAGCACATGGGTTGATGGCACTAGCATGCAACCCGCTTGATTGGAGATATCGAGACAAAGGGAATATATTACACGGTAAGCGTTCGTAGGAGGTGACACGTCATTGCGGTGTTAACTTCTTTCTCTATGGGTGCCTTGGTGTGTTTCTAGATGCTAACCTTGGACTTTAGGCAGGCTCAGCCTAATGCCACTGAGAAAGAGGCCTAGAGGGTCACACACTAAGTGTGTCCATGTATCTCAGTTAAATTTTAATTTAACAAGTTAAATAAATATTATTCCTGACTGTGGTTTAATAATTATTTAAGGATGTCTGATCGCATTTATTTTGACACTAGTTATTCGAGAGAATATACTGTGGATAAAATAATATATTTATTAGCGAGTAATTCAGTTACATTTATTTAAGAAATAAATTGTCATTACTCAAGGTCTAATAAATGTGGTGGAGAAAAATGGAAAATAAAAGTACACGCCGTGTATATTAAATATACACGCTGTGTAGTTTTATGGAAAACAAGTACACGTCGTGTATTAATTATTACACGCCGTGTAGTTTTTCCAATTGGGATTTTGAGGATTTAATATTGTTTTAATCAGCGTGGGCGCATGTCAAGGAATTAATAATTCGACATGGGGGTTTTCAATAAGAGTTAATGAAATAAATAAAACGCATAACACGTTTATTTATTGTCATAACTCTATTAACCTCAAACCTGATTATAAATATCCTCGCAACCCCAACATTTTTTAGTGATCCATTGTTGTGCACAATGGATTTGGAAATACTCTCAAGCCAAGAGAGAATTCCCTTTCCACCAAGAATGTCCTCAAGTTACGAGAGCAAGATCCTCCACCGGATCAAGGCGGTCGAAGGCGGACATCGCAAGCGAAGGTTCTTCCGCGCTAGCACCCGGAGATCTCTTCGGCGACGTCCGGAGATACGTGATACACGTGTGGATCACCGCTAGAGGAATCCTACACTTGGATTCTACGACGCAACGATGGATCACCGAATCGTGACCAGACACATCAACAAAGAAAGAATTCCAACGAGGTAATTCTTATGCATTAATTAAATTAATTATAATCAACATATGATGATCCTCCTCAAGGGTTTCGGGACTCATCTTTTCTTTTCATTCTTCGTTCTATTCCGAAGATTCGGCGTTTTATATCGTGACGGATCTCGGATTGAACATTGTTTAACGAAAAATTAAGTTAGGCAAACCCACCAATGCGCTTCTGCTGCGCCCGGAACCTACAAGTGGTATCAGAGCGGGTCATATCGTTGGTTATAATTATTTAGTTTTTTGTTGGTGATTTATGCATTTAATAATTTAGTTATTTCAATTCATGTTTAATCGTTCTGGAAATCTGAATATCGAGATCTATTCCTCCTCTCTCGTTTCCCGTTCACCTCACAGAAACGGATTTTTCTTTTAATTTTGATTAAAATAAAATAGATGAACTCATCCAGAGGATCCAAATGTTTTTGGCCGTATAACACCAGAATACACGGCGTGTATTCGGAAGTACACACCATGTAGTCTAGGTTCAATGCATTGAATGATCCGCCAAATCAGGCCGTGTATTGGATTCTTTCTAAGAATTTAAGACACCGTGTGTTGACCAGAAACAGGTGGCACACGGTTTCCAGAATACATGACGTGTGGTCCAATGAACACGGCGTGTAGTCCCTTTGGGTTAGGGTTGGGTCGTGTACTCCGTACATAGCCTGCCTGGCTGGAAACCGTGTAATGCGGAAACTACACGGTGTGTGTCCCACTGTACACACTGTGTACTCTGAAAATTTCTGAAGTACATTAACATGCCCTATCCCTAGGCGTGTACTTCGGATGGACGGTGAAGAAAAAGTACATGTCGTGTAGTCGGAACTACACGCCGTGTACTCACCCAAATTACGCAGATTTATTAAAATTTATTATTATATTATAGAAACCCTTGAGACGTGTACCATGGTGCAGGCGTAAAGCTGAGGCACAACACGTGATAGGTGTTTTATATATATGTGTTTAATTTAACATCTGCGTAATAAATGGGAATTCACCGGGTTGCCTCCAAGGTATAAGTTGTGTACAAGGATAATTTTAAATGAATTTATTTGTTTAAAATTATGATGGATGAGAATCTCAAGGAAATTCAGAAAAGGGATTTAAGATAAAAGGATTGATTAATTAAAGATAATTAATTGATTCGAGCGTGATTTATCTTAAATAAGAACAATTAAAGAATTGAATGCTAGTTTTATTTATGCATAAATATCGTTGCATGTATGGATGATCATGATCTAGACTGGGACCTTTGTATGTGAATGGTTTCTTTTAATTTATTTATTTAAATTAAATTTGTTGGCCTGTGAACCATCTCCTCATTAATATGTAGGGCCTGCGCGCCCAAGGATTTTTTTATGTAAAAACCCTTTTTTCCCCTAACCTGCGTGTGAGATAAATGCATATGTAATTGATGGAGCTCCCAAGCTAGTGGAGGCGGCTCAGGTCAGGAGCCAAGATGAAACCAATCCAAGGAGATACAAAGGTGGACAGGTGGAAAGCTGTAAACACGAACCCAAAAGGTTCAAGGTGTTTCTCCCCTAGGTCTTGGGTTAGTTTATCAACCGCTAGATAAACTAACCAATAGAAAAGATCATGATCATACCATTTATTTTATTTCTGTCAGTTGCATGGTTTATTTATTGTGGGAGTGTTGTCACGATCACATAATTAATGAATTAAACGAGCATGCAAGATGGAACTAAAATAAAATTGGCTTATACGTAAATATTATCTTAGACATGGTTAATCACTTAAGTATATCCCACTTAATATTAACAAGCATGTAATCAAAGATAATAAAATGGAAATTTGCGTATAAGGATAAAATCCCTCAAAATAAATATTAAGTTGGCATAGCCTTTCATAATCTTGGTTAGAATAGAACCATAGTTCAAAGTGCTTGACCAACCCTAGTTGGGGTGCTTTCAATTATCGGGGAATTCTAATTCAAGGTTTTGGGTTGACTTGACTTGGTTCGCATCAAGGGTTGACTGCCATAGCAGGACTTGGTGTGACCAAGAGGCAAAGGTTGAGGAAATCCAAAAAGGATTTCAGGATTGGGGAGTCCACTCAGCGGATCAAGGAACTGCGAGTTAATGCAGTTGACATTTGGAATGCCTACCTAAAACCCTTCAAGTTGCTTGACCAACCCTAGTTGGGGTAATACGAAGGGCAATATGGATCCTTGCCACTAGAATATTCATGCAATAGAATATTCCGAAGTCAATGGAGAGGGCTATTGGATTTAGATAAAATAGTGGGAGACTAATAAGTATTAATTTATTTATTTGTCTCATTTTTTATAATAAAGTACTAAACCTTTGCTCATCTTAAATTGTAGAAACGGCAAGAAAATAACTTCAAACATATCATTGCACACCATACTCGAAAAAGAAAACCTTCTCACCGGCACCAATTTCCAAGAGTGGCAGAGGCGTTTACGCGTCGTCCTTCGCCACGAAAGGAAATTATATGTGCTGGAAGAGCCTATTCCAGTTGCACCTGGGAAAAAGGCTAGTGATGAGGAATTATCTCTCTACATGAAACACATGGATGATGCCACAGATGTCCAGTTTTTCATGTTATCGGCCATGTCTAATGAGCTCCTGAAGCAACATGAAAACATGGATGTGTATAGCATGATGTCTCACCTTAAAGATATCTACCAAGAGAAGGCGAGACAGGAGAGGTATGAGATCTCCAATGCTTTGTTTACCACGAAGCTTGGAGAGTATGCGCCAGCTGGGCCTCATGTGGTCAAGCTTATTGGCTACATTGAACGCTTGGACATCTTAGGGATTAAATTCCCAGATGAGTTGCGTACAGATCTCATCCTATCATCATTGCCCAAGACCTTATCTAGCTTTATTGTCAACTATAACATGAGCGGCAATGAGAAGAGTCTATCGGAGCTTCTGACCTTGATTCGCCAGGTAGATAAGGACATGGGGCATGACAAACCCGTGGTCCTTATGGTGAACAAGAAAAGGAAGGACAAGGAAAAGGGGCCAAAGACTTATAAATGGTCTGAAGCCCCCGAGCACCGTCCCTCCAAGAAGGGGAAGATCCAGAGGCAGGGCAAGGAACAGGAAGCAGTGTGTTTTGCATGTGGCAAGCAGGGCCACTAGAAGAGGAACTGCACCCAGAAGCGTGGGGACGCTAAAGGTGTGTTCGTTATCGAGTGCAATCTTTCTATTTCTACACATTGGGTATTAGATACAGCTTGTGGGGATCACATCTGTATTCAAATGCAGGAACCAAGTAGATTTAGAAAGATCGCCAGAGGAGAGGTGGATCTTTGAGCTGCCAATGGCGCAAGGCTGACTGCATTGTCTATTGGCGACTATCACCTCTCATTGCCAACTAGCATGATTTTGGTTTTACAAAACTGTTATTTTGTGCCTAGTGTTACCAAGAACATAATTTCTATATCTTGTTTGGATATGGATGGATTTATTTTCAAGTTTAGAAATAAGGGTTGTATCTTTTATAAGAACAATGTATGTTATGGTATGGCACATTTGAATAATGGTTTGTATGTATTAAATTACGAAAACCAAGTGTTGGCAATCGATAACGAAACAAACTCACATGACTCATACATCACCCAGTTATGGCATCACCGCCTTGGTCATGTAAACGAGAAGCGCTTGAAAAAGCTCTACCAAGATGGATATTTAGACTCTACTGAGCTAAAACCACTTGATAGATGTCACGCTTGTTTACAAGGAAAAATGACCAAGCCGCCTTTTGGTGGACAAGGTTAAAGGGCCACAGAGCTTCTAGGATTGGTACACACAGATGTGTGTGGACCATTTCCAGTAGAAGCTAGAGGTGGATATTCTTACTTTATTACTTTTACTGATGATTTGAGTAGATATGGCTATGTCTAATTAATGAGTTATAAGTCAGAGTCCTTAGATAAATTTAAGGAATTCAAGAAGGAAGTAGAGAATCAACTTGGTAAGAAGATAAAGAAGCTTCGATCGGATCGAGGTGGAGAATATCTGAACCAAGAGTTCATCGATCTTCTACGGGAGTCTGGGATTCTATCTCAGCTCACTCCTCCATATACACCACAGTGGAATGGTGTTAGTGAAAGGAGGAACTGCACCTTGTTGGACATGTTGAGGTCGATGATGAGTCATGCGGATCTTCCATTATCTTTTTGGGGATATGCATTACAAACTGCAGCATACACATTAAACCGAGTACCAACTAAGGCGGAAAATGGAATTCCATCTGAGTTATGGAATGGAAGGAAACCCACTTTGTCGCACACACGTGTATGGGGATGCGAGGCATTTGTTAAGGCCTTCTCAGGCAACAAACTAGCACCCCGAGGCACGAAGTGTATCTTTATAGGATATCCCAAGGAAACAAAAGGATATTACCTATATAACCCCCAAGGAAAGAAAGTGACTGTCGCCAGACAAGCCGTCTTTCTTGAGAGGGAGCACATCCTCAAGAAGGATAGTGGGAGCAAGATTGACTTCGACAAAGTTGATGCTCAAGATACACAGGAGTTGGTACAGGAACAAGTTCCACAGGTCCCCGTGGAAGAGGTTCCAGAAACACAAGTACTGCGTAGGAGCTCAAGAGAGGTAAGGGAACCAGAGAGATTTGGTTTCCTAGTCACCGAGGATGGTGAATCATTATTGTTGGACAATGATGAACCTCTCTCCTACAAGGAAGCAGTAGAAAGCTCAGAAGCTGAAAGATGGCTAGAAGCTATGAATTCTGAGATAGATTCCATGTATCAGAACCAAGTTTGGGTTATGGTCGATGAGCCAGTTGATGTAAAGCCTGTTGGATGCAAATGGGTATTCAAAAGAAAGCTGGACATGGAAGGTCAAGTTAGCACCTATAAAGCAAGGCTAGTGGCTAAAGGATTCAGACAGCATCAAGGAATTGACTATGATGAAACCTTCTCACTAGTTGTCATGTTTAAATCCATAAGAATCATACTTTCCATAGCAGCTTACCATGACTACGAGATTTGGTAGATGGATGTCAAAACAACATTCCTTAACGGGAACCTTCAGGAAGATGTCTATATGACACAACCAGAAGGGTTTGTGACACCAGGTGAAGCCAAACGGGTTTGCAAGTTGCAGAAATCCATTTATGGATTAAAGCAAGCATCCAGGTCATGGAACATTCGATTTGATGAAGCCATAAAAGAATTTGGTTTCATTAAGAACGAATGTGAGCCATGTGTTTATAAGCGGTTTAATGGGAATGCGGTCGTCATCCTAGTGGTATATGTTGATGACATATTGCTTATTGGAAATGACGTACCAGCCTTACAGTCAGTTAAGGACTGGTTGAACAAGTGTTTCTTCATGAAGGACTTAGGAGAAGCAGCCTACATTCTAGGGATCAATATCATTCATGATAGATCCAAGAGGCTGCTTGGACTAAGTCAGGGTACATACATTGACTAGATACTAAAGAGATTTAGTATGGAAAAATCCAAGAGGGGATTGGTTCCAGTGTCACATGGCTTACATATTTCTAAGAAAATATGTCCCCAGACATAACAGGAGAAAGATAGGATGAGCAAGATCCCATACGCTTCGGCTATAGGATCCATCATGTATGTCATGTTATGTACCAGGCTTGATGTTGCATATGCACTGAGCATGGTAGGAAGATATCAAGCAGATCCAGGAGAACAGCATTGGACTGCTGTTAAGACTATCCTTAAGTATCTGAGAAGAACTAAGGATATGTTCCTGGTGTATGGAGGAGACGAGGAGCTTGTCATCAGAGGGTATCCTGATGCTGGTTTTCAAACAGATCAGAATGATCTGAAGTCGCAATCTGGATATGTTTTCTGTCTCAATGGAGGAGCTATGAGCTGGAAGAGTTCAAAGCAGCCAGTTGTCGCAGATTCTACAGCGGAGTTCGAGTATATAGCGGCTTCTGATGTTGCCAAAGAAGCCGTTTGGATTCGGAACTTTTTCTAGGAGCTTGATGTGGTGCCTAGTAGTAAAGATCCCATTACATTGTATTGTGATAATACTGCAGCGGTGGCTCTTGTAAAAGAACCAAGGTCACATCAATGGACAAATCACATACTCCGGAAGTATCACCTCTTGAGGGATTTCTATCAAAGGGGTGAAGTTGCAGTGAGCAGAGTGTCCACAGAAGAGAACGTGGCGGACCCCATGACTAAAGGCCTATCTCAGCAGAAGCATGAATATCATGTGAGAGCTAGCGGGTTAAAGGTTGTTAGCAGTTGGCTCTAGTCCAAGTGGGAGTCTGTTGGAGTTGGTGGTCTAGAACCAACGACTTTGTACTTTATTCATTAAATAAAAGCCTTATCACATCTTGATTGTTCTTCTGCGTGACATGTCATGTGATAATGTCCTAAGGACAGCTGTTGCATTAAAGGGTCGTAGCGGATCCCTGCTATGATGAGAACCCGAAAGTGCCATAACACTATTCTTGAATGTATGTTCTATGGCCGGATGATATTATTTGAGGGACACAAATAATACAGGTCATTAGGGGTGAGGACTCATAAAACTTTGAGGCACCTACTCATGGTGTGCGCCCTTGGTAATATCCAGGAGGATATTATGAGAACGAGACCCGCCAGTAGGAAATCCACATTTCATAGTGTCATTGGATGTTCCTATCTACGGACGTGTGTATTGATCCTTAGACTTTAAGATTATTATTAATGGGTATTACAACTCGCACACTTAGATGTATTGACGAAAACTGTGACGACACACTGTTCGCAGCGAGGTAGGATACGTTGGGTGCGTCACGAGTAATACCGCATTAATAGATAATGCGAGAAAGGATTTGTCCCTTCCGTTCCATAACGGAAGTAGATATCTCAGGCCCTTTGATGGAATTGATATAGCCTAAATAAATCCATGGTCATGGTAAGGTATGGGCAAGTTCAATTCCAAGAAGTCAAAGAAAGAATAATCAAGCACATGGGTTGATGGCACTAGCATGCAACCCGCTTGATTGGAGATATCAAGACAAAGGGATTATATTACACGGTAAGCATTTGTAGGAGGTGACACGTCATTGCGGCGTTAACTTCTTTCTCTATGGGTGCCTTGGTGTGTTGCTAGACGCTAACCTTGGACTTTAGGCAGGCTCAGCCTAATGCCACTGAGAAAGAGGCCTAGAGGGTCACACACTAAGTGTGTCCATGTATCTCAGTTAAATTTTAATTTAACAAGTTAAATAAATATTATTCCCGATTGTGGTTTAATAATTATTTAAGGATGTCTGATCGCATTTATTTTGACACTAGTTATTCGAGAGAATATACTGTGGATAAAATAATATATTTATTAGCGAGTAATGCAGTTACATTTATTTAAGAAATAAATAGTCATTACTCAAGGTCTAATAAATGTGGTGGAGAAAAATGGAAAATAAAAGTACACGCCGTGTATATTAAATATACACGCTGTGTAGTTTTATGAAAAACAAGTACACGCCGTGTATTAATTATTACACGCCGTGTAGTTTTTCCAATTGGGATTTTGAGGATTTAATATTGTTTTAATCAGCATGGGCGCATGTCAAGGAATTAATAATTCGACATGGGGGTTTTCAATAAGAGTTAATGAAATAAATAAAACGCGTAACATGTTTATTTATTGTCATAACTCTATTAACCTCAAACCTGATTATAAATATCCTCGCAACCCCAACATTTTTTAGTGATCCATTGTTGTGCACAACGGATTTGGAAATACTCTCAAGCCAAGAGAGAATTCTCTTTCCACCAAGAACGCCCTCAAGTTACGAGAGCAAGATCCTCCACCGGATCAAGGCGGTCAAAGGCGGACATCGCAAGCGAAGGTTCTTCCGCGCTAGCACCCGGAGATCTCTTCGGCGACGTCCGGAGATACGTGACACACGTGTGGATCACCGCTAGAGGAATCCTACACTTGGATTCTGCGACGCAACGACGGATCACCGAATCGTGACCGGACACATCAACGAAGAAAGAATTCCAACGAGGTAATTCTTATGCATTAATTAAATTAATTATAATCAACATATGATGATCCTCCTCAAGGGTTCCGGGACTCATCTTTTCTTTTCATTCTTCGTTCTATTCCGATGATTCGGCGTTTTATATCGTGACGGATCTCGGATTGAACATTGTTTAATGAAAAATTAAGTTGGGCAAACCCACCAACGCGCTTCCGCTGCGCCCGGAACCTACATCTACAACTCTCTATCTCGATCAGTGATGTCCGTCGTCTGCAACCAACACAACATAGTGCGGGCATAGCCCGTGCAGGTGTGAGTATAACGATACTCAGTAGGGACCTCGAGACCCCCAAAGGTCTCCCAGAATTCACGAAGGATAAACCACAAAAGGAAAGATACAATCACGAAGTATCAACCAACCCTACTTAGGTATATGCCCATACATATACCTAAGTTATCAACCACAGCCCCACTCCAACTCTCGAGCCCAAACACAACCCAGTCCACACAAGAAGTAAAAACAATCATATCGATGATAATGATTGAAAGTCAAGACTCAACTCACACAGGTATACATCTTTCGTATAGCGATAAAGATGATCAGTTGTAGTCACTGATTCATCTAAGCTGTCGAACCCACGTAGGATCCAAGTACAGAAGTCGTCACTGTCGAACCCACGTAGGATCCAAGTACAGAAGTCGTCACTGTCGACCCACGTAGGATCCAAGTACAGAAGTCGTCACTATCGAACCCACATAGGATCCAAGTACAGAAGTTGTCACTGTCGAACCCACGTAGGATCCAAGTACAGAAGTCGTCACTGTCCAACCCACGTAGGATCCAAGTACAGAAGTCGTCACAGTCGAACCCACGTAGGATCCAAGTACAGAAGTCGTCACAATCGCAGTCGCAACCAGCTCAAGGGTTCCTGCACACAGCAAGCTCGATTCTGGAAGGGTCCGCTCCTCGAGCAAAGGGATCAATACATCAATTATCACGAAGTCCAGAGTTGATGTATCCCGAAGTTCCGTCTCATCAAAAGAAACTCAACGAGACAGACGGCGCGTTAATCGGACGCCCGGTCTGAGAGTTATTGGCTTTTCCATTCCAGGGCCCCGGTTGGAATTATGCTCGTTCCAAACCCGTCCATTTTCCAAATTTGTCCAAAACTCACTTGGAGTATCACAAAAGGACCGTCTCGTCGCGAGGATCCCAGTGCCATAGACGACGCATCAATCAAACGTGCGGTCTAGAAATTATTCGTGTTTAAGCGAAACGGGCCCGACCCGTCAAGCCTGGGCTGGCGGGTCGGCCCGACTCGGTTTGGCGGGTCTAACCCGGCTGGGGGTCGGCCCGGCCTGGTGGAGCACGGCCCACCCAGGGGCCCGGCCCGGCGGGTCCGACCCGCTTAGGGGGTGGTCCCGGTCCGGTGGGGCATGGCCCACCTACGAACCCGGCCCGCGGTTGCGGGCCGGTTCGGCTCGCTCGGCGGCCCCGAGCGGTGCCGCCCCTCCTTGCTGCCCGGCCGGCTGAAGCCGGCCGGTTTGTCCGGCGCAAGCGGCCCACAGGTTGCAGGTCGCGGTTCCTCCGCAGCGCGGCGCCAAGAGGGTGTCGCAGTCCTCCAGCCCGGGCGGGCGGTTTGCCCTGCAAAGCGACCCGCACAGCGGCCCGCGGTCTTCCCGTAGCACGGTGCCAAGGAGGCGCCGCGGTCTCCTGCCCGGTCGGCCTTAGCCGGCCGGTTTGTCCAGCAAGCGGCCCGCGGATGCAGGCTGCACCTCCTCCGCATGGCACCTACGGGTGTTGCGGTTCACCAGCCCGGCCGGCCGGTTCGGTTCGTTCGTGCGGCCCGCGGTAGCGGGCCGCGGTTTCCTCTATGTGGTCGGTGCGCGACCGCTACCTCCGGTCGCCACCGCCTCCGGTCGCTGCCGCCAAAATATTCAAGAACCAACTGAGGGTCTTCGGGTCGTGTTCGTTTGGTCTGCGCCCTCCGCGTTAGGCGATAACAAAAGGCCGAAGAAAATCCAAGGTTTTCAACGAAGAACGATGTATAATTTTATTTAATGAAAATTGATCAAAACCCCCAACCTCGTTTGTCGTTCGTACACGAAGTTGCGGGGTGGCGGCGTCAATTCGTTGACGTCGGGGAAGAAGGAGCCGAGGATGGCGCGTCGTCGGCGTTCCTTGCAGGCGGCTCCTCTTTTGGCTTGGCCGAAGTTCGAAGGAGAAGTTCGTCGTTCTTCGACGGTTCTTCGTTGGAAGGATGAAGCTCTCCTCTCTCCTGCCTTTCCAAAGGATTATGCCAACCCTAAAAGAAATAGAGGTGATCTCTATTAATTCGTTCGCACAACAACACATGGTTGTGTTTAATTAAATGAGGCGACTCATTTAATTAATTCTTAGGATTGGTTCAAATTCAAATCTTAGAGGAGGTGGAGAGTCTCAATTAATGAGGGGAGGTGTCAAATTAATTAAGGGGTGTTAATGGGAAGTTTAAAGGGAGTTGAGGGGGGTGAAAAGTTTGAGTTCGTGTGGGCCCCACCACACATTATCCTCTCATGAGAGGTTATGTGGGGGTGGGCCCCACCACCAACCTCCCTTTGGAGATAAAAACTATCAACTAAATAAAATTGTGTACCATATAAATTTTATTTAATTTATTATGAAACCCCAAAATTAACTTCCGCTCTGTATCAACGCAATTGCGATAAAGGTCCTCTGAAGTGAATACTGGCGCTGTGAGTTCATCGGTATCCTCAGATTTCAATTCCGAGCACCGGTTCAAAGGATAGAAAAACCCGCACGTACGTTTACTGAACGTACCCGAACAAAACTTCGGAAATTGATTCTAGGTACACCGGGCCTCGGAATTAGGCGCCGTCAGAAACTGCGGACTCGTAAAATTCCAAAGAAATTAAGAAAAAAATTTCTTTGAAATTTTCGGTTCTTTACACATGGTGGGAACACTGAAAGGTGTGAATATGGATCAATTCATTTTAATTTACAACATATTGCTGATTATTTTTTCCTTTTAATTGCATTGTTTGTAGATTTTAGGTCATGCAAGAGTTCCACTGCATGTGATTTTCTGTTCATTCTATAAATTAATTTTCATCCTGTAAGTTATATTTAACATGCATTTCTTAAACCGTGAACCAACGTCGCAATGTTGTTTTGTAACCGTTTTATGTTTAATGTTATTTCATCAGTTCTTTTTTACTTTTCTTGTTTTATGTGGTTCAAGATAGTATGGAACCTTTCATTCCTTTGATGATGACCGACATCTTTAATGGCGTGATGCATTTGGCAGTTGATGTTCGGCTCTTGGATTTAAAATTTATTGTTCTCTTGTTCAAAACCATTTATAGTCATTTTCCTCATATGTTGACAAGGTATAATTTGGTTTATGGGGACCCATATTTTTAGTATTTTTATGATTTATCTTTGAGAGTTTATGACCTCATGTGAATCACATAGAATATAGTAATTGTTTAGACTTGTTTTATCTAAGTGAGCCTTGTATGGTTGGTAGAAAATATATTAACGCAAAAGTAAAGAACAGAAATGAAAATCAATGAAAAAAAGCAGTGTTTGGTATGCAATGAAAATGAATAGAATCGATGAGTTTATATTTGTTTGGATGAAAGTGATGACAGAAACGAAAGGAAGAAAACTAAATAATAAAATAGATGTTTTATTATTGTTATTTATACTAAAATATACTGAAATAACTATTCTTGTGATCATTATTAATATTTTTTTTAAACAGTTATATTTATAGTCATTGTTAAAATGATTATTTTTACGCAATGGGCAATTTGACCTTTATATATTAATTTCCCTTGCAGTTTTTGGAAGGAAGTTTATTCTCTACCTTAAAAATGCACAAAGTTTTGTCAACGGAAACTAGACAGACAGGGGGAAAGGAAATGGGTGCCTTTTCCTTCTCTTTGTCCCCACTTTTCCCAACTGTGCAGGGGCTTACTTTGTGGTATATTGCACCTTCATTTATATCTTTTCCTTCTTTTTAATTACGTTCAATGTTGTTTTTTACTGTTTTATTTGAAAGAGGTTGGCTTAACCGCCACCTAGACATGTGGTTCTTATTCTATGTGGACATTGTTCTGGTCCCTACTTCATCTTCCTCCTATAAGCCTTTGTCACCTTACCTGTTATTTCATGGATAGATTCTCCAGAACTATGTGAATATTCTTCAAAGAGGCCAGCTTTATCTTCAAGGTAAGAGCAAATTAAAGTTTATACTGGTTGGTCTGGTGCATTGCTTGAAATCGATTCGTTTCTAATAAGGGGAAGTTTGACAGTTCATTAAAAAATGTACGGTTAAACCATCCATTGAAGATCCCATTTTATATATTACTAGAACATTTGTTTTTGGATTTTAACAATCTCCTGTTTTGTGTTTGCGCAGGATGTGTCCCCTCATTCAATTTTGCATGATTTTGAGGTTGATTTTCCCCATGATTCGGGTACGTTAAAGTGTACTGTGCCTTTGATATAAGCATTCTAGGTTGGGAGGATTGATATGTGTTGGACTTCAATGAAAATATGGAGGAAATTTCAGTCTATATCATTCTAATGATTTAACGTCGCCCATTGATACATGCATTCTGGGTTGGGTCACTCTTAAAATTATTAGTTTGATAGCTGAACGTGGTGTTGAGACTTCTAAAATGCTGTGGGTTGATCTTTCAAATGCACGGAACAGACTCCCTGCTCCATGGACATCGTTCTGGTCTCAAAAAAAACAGGTGATTGAAATGGAAGATACGCTGGATGTCATTTATTTTTCAACCATATGAAACAATTGTCTCACTGTGGCTGGGAAGAAATCACACAAACAACATGGACCCATTGGGACGGTGGGGGGAATGTAGACGCGGGACACCATATTTCTCTCCACTTCCAACCCACACAGAACCCCATGGATATATAGGGAGGGTGGGAGGAATATAGACGCGGGACACCCTATTTCCCTCGACTTCCAACCCATACAGAACCCCGGCGTGGTCACGGACACACTCCCTGCTCATGTATCCCAGTCGGAGCTTGTGGAATACCTTGAGAGTGAGCAGGCTGTCGGAGCCGGCCTGATGGGACTTTCCCGCGATGCGATCCACTCCCAGCTGCTTCGCCACCCGATCCAGCCCCCCATACAGCCCCTCGCACGACCTCATCATGCTCTTCACGTCGTACACCGCAACCCCGAACAGAACCCCCACCACACCCACGAACATCTCCACCCGCGGCGGCAGCGGCACTCGGGTCAGAATCTTCACCAGGTACCCGAAGTCGTACGCGCCGTGGAACGTCGCCCAACACACCGCCTTTGAATACAGGAGCCCCGACGAGATCATCAGGCGGGCGAAGCGGATTGACGGGATCCCCAACCGCCTGTTCCTCTGGAAATCAATGCCCTGCCGCTCCAGCATCCGGATGGATTCCGGGTTCTGCAGGTCCCGCCCTATGTCGAAGTCGGAGAAGTTGAACTCCCAAACGCAGCCGCCGCCGGTGCCGACATCCGGGAGACTGCCCGCTGCGTCTGACAGGGTGAGGCCGAGTTGTATGATGTGCATACGGTCCACGTTCGCTTTCAGCACACCGTACTGATCGGCCGGGGTACGCTTGTTCGGCGCGTCGGGATGAGGGTTCAACACCACGCCCGGGAACTCCGTATCGATCGACAGTATTCGGTAACGAGGGATTAGCGATCGTATTAACGCGAATTCCGATGCCAGATTATACACCCATACGGACCTAACCGTCACCGCAGGTGCCTCCGACGATCTTTCACCTGCCGGCATCTTCTTCTCCGCGGAACAGACGACGCAGAGAAAGGCGAGGGAAGTGATGCGGCTGCGGAACGGCGGAGACCTATTTATACCAGCTCCCATGGAAACTTTTGTTTGCGCCACCCGTGATTTTAAAAAAATGAACCGTTAAACTCATAAAAAAAGGAAACATACCTTTTAACAAAAATTGAAAAACTCATTTTCTCGCCCCCATCTAATTTGACCATTAAATTTTTAATATAAAAATTATATAGTTACAATAAATATATATTTATTATAATTATAAAAATTATATAATTATAAATAAAAAAATTATATAATTATAATAATTATATTTATTATAATAATTATGTAATTACAATAGTTATATATTTATAATAATTATAATTTTATTATAATTATATAATAATTATAATTGTATATTTATTATATTTATAATAATTATAAATGTATATTTATTATATTTATAATTATTATAATTGTATATTTATTATAGTTATATGTTTATTATATTTATAATTATATAATTATTGTAGTTATATAATTATGGTAATTGTTTATTTATTATGATTATATAATTATTATATTTATAATTATATATTTATTATAATTATATATTTATTATAATTATATAGTTGTTATAATTATATCTTTATTATATTTATAATTATATAATTATTGTAATTATAATTGTATATTTATTATAACTATATAATTATTACAATTATATATTTATTCTATTTATAATTATATAATTATTGTAATTATATAATTATCGTAATTATATAATCATTATAATTATTGTAATTATATAATTACTATAGTTGTATAATTATTATAATTATATAATTCTTATAATTATTGTAATTATATAATTATTATAATTGTATATTTATTACAATTATATATTTATTATAATTATAAAATTGTTATAATTATAATAAATATAATTATAAATTTATTGTATTTATTTTAGTCATTATATTTATTATAGTTATATAAATATACATAAGATATATATAAAGGGGGTTGGGGACGAGTGACGTGGGGTTAGAAGAAAAAAACCCCGGAGCACTAAATGAATTGGCGCTCTAAGGTAAATGTGTCATGCGTCAATTCATTTGGCGCTCGACACACCCATTTCTCAAAATAAAAAAAACAAACCTCTTAAATTAAAAAAAAAAGACCCCTTGTCCTAATTTTGCCGAAGTAAGACGACTTGTAAGAACCCGTGTTTTTTTCTTAAACTATTGTTTTGAGCAGAAATTTGAATTTTTGTTGTTGGATGCTCATGAGGGGTAAAATGGTCATTTTCCCCAACCAACTGATCTCAGATAATTTTTCTAACAACTTCATTTGTCCTGAAATAGGGAGTTTACCCTAGGACAAAAGTTTGGTGGAAATCTGAACTGTTCGAATTTTGGTGAAATATTTAATTTTTAATATTATTAAATTAAATATTAATTTATTCGCACAGGTTCGTTTGGAAATAACTTTTAAACGGAATGTCGAATTGAAATTCTGTCTGCATCGTTGGGTCCAGAATGGGGAGTTTAGCCTAAGTGAGACATAAACTCGGGGTGGGCGTCAAGGCCGGCCCGAGCCCCTTTTTCTTCTTTTCCTTTTCTTTTCTTCCTTCTCTTCTTTCCTCCTCCTCCTTGTGCACGTCCCCTACGCCTCTTCCTTGGTCGTGTATTTTGGGGATAATTAGAGTTTGAGAAAGAGAGAGAGTGAGGAGGCAAGATGAGTACCAATTCGAAGCTCTCGATGCGTTGAGTCGGTGTGCGGCAACCGTGAGCCGTGAAAATCAACCGAAGCTTCGACGGTTTCCGCCCAAAGGTAGGGCCATTTACGTTTTGCCATAGATCCCCTTTAAACTTGTTTTTTTAAGTCTTTAAAGCCTTATATTGATTTCTTGTGGCCTCTTAAGGCCGGATCTATTGTTTCGGGGGTGAAAACGAGCGTTTCGGGCGTTTTGAGGGATTTCCCGTCAGAAAAACCAGAAGACAAGGCATGTGTTCCAGGGGAACACACCGTGTGTTCTTCCCGTTAGGGGAAGATGAAGTTTTCCAAAGTACATGTCGTGTAGTGGCAGTCGTGTGCAAAAAGGACACAAAATATTGGGTTTTAAGGAGTATACGTCGTGTAGTGGCACATGAGCATGTGTTCGGGTGAAAACGCACACGGGGTGACGTTTTGTGAACAGTACACACTATGTACATTAAAGTACACGCCGTGTACTATTACACAGGCAGACCCCATGGGCCTAACCATGTATTCTGACCATGGTCTACTTAAGCTTAGTAGTTTGGGATATCTTGTGCCCTGGAAGTCAGAATTGGGTTTGTGAGTAGTCCATTCTAAGTATTTTTTCACGCAGATCAAATGGTGGAATCCTTTTTACATTTAGAATTCATCTAAATGATGTTTTGGGGGTTTCTATCTAAATGGAGAGGTTCTTCCTCCAGTTATCGAGTTCAGTTGTCACCTGAGACATACTTAGCGTGGATGATAGGTTGGGTGTTCGGATAAACTTAGTTGAGACCTTTAATATGAGATGAGCTATGTGCTATCTCCTGTAACCTATGCTTTAGAGGACGTTTCCCTTGTGAGACGTGCCCTTATGACCTATGAGGCTGTGAGACCAGATGATTCCAAGGATACCCTAAGGGATTCCTTTACTTGTGTGATGACCTAGGGAGTCCCTGTAGGATCTCTCTCCTGTTTTTCCTTTGAGAGGACCCATGTTATAGAATGCCTATATTGTCCTTCATTTGAGGATCCCATGTAGGATTCCACCCTTACTCTTCTCTAAGGATTCCGTGTAGGATGCCTTCACACGTGTTTACCTGGAGGATCCCGAGTATAATGCCTCCTCAGTGTTTGACTTGAGGGACCCAGTGAGTGCCCATTGTTTGACCGACTCTGAGTTGTTACATCGGGTTTGGGTAGAGGTTGTGTTTGGGTGTCACCTAGAACTCCTTCCAAATTGGTAATCCCATGGGGTTATGGATGTATTGTTGGGTTGGGCGTTCGGGCCACCCTCACTCGTTTGTTTATATCTGAATTGGTTTGCTGATGCAGTAGTGGTTACCAGAGGTGCTTCCTGGTTGGTGGTTGTTAAGCCTAACTCAAGCTGTCTTCTTGTTTGTTGGGATGCCTACTATGCCTTGTGTGCCTGAGTAGAGGTGGTTCGATTGTAAATAGGATAATTTACCTTTTTGTGGATGTGTTTTCCCATGTTTCTTGATATTGATCGTTTGGTCTAGCTTTTTCGGTTAGAATGCTTTGTTTTCCATGCCAAGTATTGTTAGGATGGAGCGGTTTTATCTGACATGTTGTGATATGTTGTAGACTTTTATCCAAGTGGTTCTTGAGGTTTACTTTGGCTACCATATATCGTTGTGCATGATTGACTTACACAGGGCCGTGCGAACCTGGTGTAGTAGACCATATGAAGAATGGACGTTGAGGGCTTCTCCAGAGTGTCTGTTTACTTTTACGTTGTGAGACCATAGGGGGATGGGCGCTGAGTGCTCCCTCATAGTGTCTATAGTTCCTCGATGAGGGCCATAGGGGGAATTGGACGTTGAGTGATTTCCGAGAGAGCCTTTTAGTTACCAATACGAGACTACAGGGGGAATTGATAGCGAATGCTTCCTTGGAGAGTCTTTGTTATAGCTGAACCAGAGGGGTTAGAATGTGAGTACTTCCGAGAGGGTTGCTTGTGTTTGATTGGTTGAACCAGAGAGGTTAGTCTGTGAGTACTTCCTAGAGGGTTACTTATTTTTGTTTATCTTGCTCAGAGATATATTTCCGGCATTGGCCGAAGTAGGTATATGTCGATGGGATTACAGAACCAGAGATCGACTTAATGATACACGACTTGAGTGGCACGGCGTCCAGCTCAATGACCTTTCATAAGATGTCCAGGAGATCGAGCTTATGGTCCCAAGGATCATCTTTGTTAGAGTTGGTGTCCTAAGAACCAACTGTTTGTACTTTGATTACATGAATGTACACTTATTATATATTGTTCATTGTTATGCATGACTATAATATAATAATGTCTTGGAATATTCACTACTGGAAAACGGACCTATACCCACGGTTTGGCACAAAACCGTGGGTATAGGGTACCCCTATGCCCACGGTTTTCGCAAACCGTGGGTATAGGTGTAAAATGGTGACCTATACCCACGGTTTCATAAAACCGTGGGTATAGATCACATATACCCACGGTTTTGCACAAAACCGTGGGTATAGATTATTTTTGAAGACCTATACCCACGGTTTTCAAGAACCGTGGGTATAGGTGTTTTTTTTTGAAGGTGTATACCCACGGTTTTGGCCAAACCGTGGGGGTAGAGTTTTCCAGAAGACCTATACCCACGGTTCTTCAAAACCGTGGGTATTGGGGTTTATTTTTTTCAAGACCTATACCCACGGTTTTCAAAACCGTGGGTATAGCTTTCCCGCCATTAGGCGGGGAAAAAAATTACGCGGGACAATGGGGAAAAATTGGCGGGAACACGATTTTTATTAATATAAATACAAATATAAAAATATATGTTGAAATGACAATGAAATGCTTTAGCCCAGTCGGTCCCTTTGTTCGGCGCGATCAAGAGATTCTGCGTGAAGCCGGGTTCGATTCCCGCCGGCACTTATTTTTCATAACAGAACTAATATTAATATATATATAAAGATGTATACGCTTTATAAAGAATTAAAATGTAGCTCGGTTGGTCATTGCTGCGGTGGTTGTCCGGGGCACGGTAGGGGACGCGGTTTCGAATCCCGCTGGCGTCGATCGCTTGCCGCTTTTTATTTTACGAAAAACTGATAATATTAATATATTTATAGAAATATATACTTATATATCAGATAAGCTGGTAGATCGGTTGGTCAGTGGCCTTGTGCTACTGCGTAGCGGCCTGGGTTCGATTCCTACCTGTTGTTTTTTTAGATGTAAATTCCCACGGTTTTCAAACCGTGGGGGCAGTCATACGCCACCTGTGCAGCGGGTGACCCGTATATATACCCACGGTTCATCCAAACCGTGGGGATAGCTTAAGACCCCTATTGCGACGCCACTCAGCCCCACGGTTCCCAAAACCGTGGGTATAGGCTATACCCACGGTTTTGGGGGCTATACCCACGGTTTTGAACCGTGGGTATAGATAGTTTTTCCAGTAGTGATTTGTTGTATTAATAATGTCATGACTGATCCCCACTATGATGAGAACCTTGAAATTCTATAACAATATTCTTAAATAAAGTTCTACAGTTGGATTAAATAGTATGATAGGACACATAGTATATAGACTATCATGTGCGAGTACTCGTAAGAAGACGAGACTCTCTCTCATGGAGTTCACACTTGGTAATCTCCAAGATGGGAGATTATGAGAACAGGCCCACCAGTAGTAATTCCGCATGTCTTGGTGTCATTGGACATTACTATCTATGAGCATGTGTAATGGTCCTTAGACTGGAATATTATCATTAACTCATGTCATGACTCGCGCACTTAGATTTGATGACGAAAATCGTCACGAAGATAGTTGGTGGGAAGTAGGGTGTGTTTGGTGCGTCACGAATGACATGTTGTTAATGGATAATTTGAGGATGGATTTTTTCCTTACATATTTATGGAAGTAGATATCTTGGACCCTTTTATTGAAATAGAACTGTCACCCAAATTCCATGTCCATGGTGTAACAACGAGTTTATTTCTGGAAGTCAAATAATGACAGATCAAGCATATAGGTTTATGACACTGCCATGAAACCTTCTTAATGAGATATTGAGACAAATGGATTAAATTACACAGTAAGCGTTCGTATGTGGTGACACGTCAATGTGGCGTCTACTTCTTTCTCTTGGGTGCCTTGACCTGTTGCTAGACAGTAATCTTGGACTTTAGGCAAGCCCGCCTAATGCCAACGAGAAAGAGGCCTAGAGGGTCACACACTAAGTGTATCCAAGTATCTCAAGTAGAATAAAGATTATTCTCGTACATGGTTTAATAATTATTCAAGGAAGCCTAAATATTTTTTAATGAAGGAGGAATAATAAAATGAAAAGAAGACATACACATCGTGTATAAATGATTACACACTATGTAGTTTTCATTTTGGAAAGGAAATGAAAAACAAGTACATTCTGTGTATTAATAATTACACGCCGTGTAGTTTTTTATGAAAAAAAAGTACACACCGTGTATTAATGATTACACGCCGTGTAGTTTTTTCAGTCGAGATTTTGAGGATATAATATTGTTTTATTAAATGATATTTATTATAATCAGTGTGGGCACATGTCAAGGAATTAATTATTCGACATGAGGGTTTTCAATATGAGTTAATGAAATAAATAAAATGTGTAATGCGTTTATTTATTATCATAACTCTATAACCTCGAACCCGATTATAAATATCCTCACAACCCTAACACTTTTCCCCAATAACTGTGCACAGAAATTATGGAGAATTCTTTCAAGGATGAAAGAACTACTTCCTCCAAGAACACTCTCAAGACCAAGAGAGATCCTCCTCCATCAGATCAAGACGATCTAAGGCGGACAATTTAAGCAACGACTTCTCCATGCTAGCACCTGGATATTCCTTTGGCGATGTCCAGAGATACGTGGTGCACGTGTGGATTACCGCTAAACGAAGTCTACACTTGGATTCTGCGACGCAACGATGAATCACATCGGAACGTGATCAGAAATATCAATGAAGAAAGAACACCATAATAGGTACTTCTTGTCAATTAATTAAATTAATTATAATCAACCTGTGATGATCCTCATTTGTGGTTCTGGGAATATTCTTCTTCTTTCTCTATTTCCGTGATTCGATCCGTGGAGTTTGGCATTTATCGTCGTATTGATCTCAGATTGATCATTGCCAATGACAAAAAGCCAAGTGGGAACATCCACCCACGAGCTTCCACTACACTCGGAATCTTCAAATGCTATCATAGGGAGTTTACAACATTTATTATAGTTATTTAATTTTCATTGATAATTTACACATTTATATTTGATTCAATTCAAGATAAATCATTCTAGAAATATGAATGAATGAGATCTATTCTTCCTCTTGTGTTTCTCGATTCACATCACAGAAAAAAACTTTTAATTTTAATTTTGATTAAAATAAAAATGAGGAACTCATCCGGAGGAGCCACTCTTTCTGTCTGTATAACACAAGAATACACAGTGTGTAGTGAAAACTACACGCCGTGTACTTAGGTTCAACGAATCAGTACTGGTCCGCCAAACCACGCCGTGTGAATTCAGTATACCTAAGTATTTATTACACCATGTTGACCAGAAATGAATGGAGCGTGGAAACCAGAATACATGGTGTATATGTTGAATCAACACACCGTGTAGTCCGTGTAGGTTCCGGGCACAGCGGAAGCGCGTTGGTGGGTTTGCCTAACTTTAATTTTAACGTTAAGAAACATTCAATCCGAGATCCATCACGATTTAAAACACCGAATCTTCAGAATAGAACGAAGAACGAAAAAACTTAAGAGGGAATCCCAAAACCATAGAGATAGGATCATCATATGTTGGTTATAATTAATTTAATTAATTCACAATAATTACCTTGGTGGAATTATTTTTTCGTTTATGTCTCCGGTCACGATCCTATGATTCGTCGTTTCATCATAGAATCCAAGTGTAGGATTCCTCTAGTGGTGATCCACACGTGTGCCACGTATCTCTGGTCATCGCCGAAGGGATCTCCGGGTGCTAGCACGAAAGAACCTTCACTTGCGATGTCCGCCTTCGATCGCCTTGGTCTCTCGGTCTTGAGAGCGTTCTTGGAGGAAGGAGTTCTTTCGGTCTTGAAAGAATTATCCAGAATAGTTGTGCACAACGATTGGTAAGAAAATTGTTGGGGTTGTGAGGATATTTATAATCGGGTTTGAGGTTATAGAGTTATGACAATAAATAAACGCGTTACATGTTTTATTTATTTCATTAACTCTTATTGAAACCCCATGTCTAATTATTAATTCCTTGACATGCGCCCACTCTGATTATAATTAATATAATTTAATAAAACAATATTATATCCTCAAAATCCCTCCTAGAAAATCTACACAGTGTGTAATCATTAATACACGGTGTGTAATCGTTTTCCATAAAACTACACGACGTGTACTTTTATTTTCACTTTCCTTTATTTCCTCCACCACATTTATTAGTCCTTGAGTAATGGCTATTTATTTCTTAAATAAATGTAACTACATTACTCACTAATAAATGTATTATTTCGCCCACAATATATTCTCTCGAATAACTAGTGTCGAAATAAATGCGATCAGACATCCTTAAATAATTATTAAACCACAATCAGGAATAATATTTATTTAACTTGTTAAATTAATATTTAACTGAGATACATGGACACCCTTAGTGTGTAACCCTCTAGGCCTCTTTCTCAGTGGCATTAGGCGGAGCCTGCCTAAAGTCCATGGTTAGCGTCTAGGAACACGCCAAGGCACCCATAGAGAAAGAAGTTAACACCGCAATGACGTGTCACCTCATATGAACGCTTACTGTGTAATATAATCCCTTTGTCTCGATATCTCTAATCAAGTGGGTTGCATGCTAGTGCCATCAACCCATGTGCTCGATCATTCTTTCTTTGACTTTCCGGTATTGAACTCGCCCATACCTTACCATGGACAAGGATTTATTTAGGATATATCAATTCCATCAAAGGGCCTGAGATATCTACTTCTGTTATGGAACAGAAGGGACAAATCCTTTCTTGCATTTTCTATTAATGTGGTATTACTCGTGACGCACCCAACGTATCCTACCTCACTACGAACAGTGTGTCATCGCAGTTTTCATCAATACATCTAAGTGCGCAAGTTGTAATACCCATTAACAATAATCTTAAAGTCTAAGGACCAATACACACGTCCGTAGATAGGAACATCCAATGACACTATGAAATGTGGATTTCCTACTGGCGGGTCTCGTTCTCATAATATCCTCCTAGATATTACCAAGGGCGCACACCATGAGAATGTGCCTCGTAGTTTTATGAGTCCTCGCCCCTAATGGCCTGTATTATTTGTGTCCCTCAAATAACATCATCCAGCCATATAACATATATTCAAGAACAGTGTTATGGAACTTCTGGGTTCTCATCATAGTAGGGATCCGCTATGACCCATTAATGCAACATCTATCCTTAGGACATTATCACATGCATTGTCACGTAGAAGAACAATCAAGATGTGATAAGTCATTTATTAATGAATAAAGTACAAAGTAGTTGGTTCTAGGCCACCAACTCCAAAAGACTCCCACTTGGACTAGAGCCAACTTCTTACAACCTTTAACCCACTAGCTCTCACATGATATTCATACTTCTGCTGAGATAGGCCTTTAGTCATGGGGTCCACCATGTTCTCTTCCGTGTACACTCTGCTCACTACAACTTCACCCCTTTGATAGAAATCCCTCAAGAGGTGATACTTCCGGAGTATGTTCTTTGTCCGTTGATGTGACCTTGGTTCTTTTTCAAGAGCCACCGCTGCAGTATTATCACAATACAATGTAATGGGATCTTTACTGTTAGGCACCACATAAAGATCCTGGACAAAGTTATGAATCCAGACGGCTTCCTTGGCTACATCAGAAGCTGCTATATATTTGGACTCCGCTGTAGAATCGGCAACAACTGGCTTCTTTGAACTCTTCCAGCTCACAGATCCTCTATTGAGACAGAAAACATATCCAGATTGTGACTTCATATCATTCTGATCTATTTGAAAACCAACATCAGCATACCCTCTGATGAAAATCTCCTTGTCTCCTCCATACACCAGGAACATATCCTTAGTTCTTCTCAGATACTTAAGGATAGTCTTAACAGCAGTCCAATGCTATTCCCCTAGATCTGCTTGATATCTGCCTACCATGCTCAGTGCATAGGCAACATCAAGCCTGGTACATAACATGGCATACATGATGGATCCTATAGACGAGGCTTATGGGATCTTTGTAATCCCATATTTCTCTTGTTGTGTCTGAGGACACATTTTCTTATAAAGATATAATCCATGTGACACTGGAACCAATCCTCTCTTGGATCTTTCCATACTAAATCTCTTTAGTATCTGGTCAATATATGTGCCCTGACTTAGTCCAAGCAGCCTCTTGGATCTATCACGAATGGTCTTGATCCCTAGAATGTAGGCTACTTCACCTAAATCTTTCATGGTGAAGCACTTTTTCAACCAGTCCTTAACTGACTGTAAGGCTGGTACGTCGTTTCTAATAAGAAATATGTCATCAACATATACTACTAGGATAACGACCGCATTCCCATTAAACTGCTTATAAACACATGGCTCACATTCGTTCTTAATGAAACCAAATTCCATTATGTCTTCATCAAATTGAATGTTCCATGACCTGGATGCTTGCTTCAATCCATACATGGATTTCTGCAACTTGAAAACCCGTTTGGCTTCACCTGGTGTCACAAACCCTTCTGGTTGTGTCATATAGACATCTTCCTGAAGGTTCCCGTTAAGGAATGCTGTTTTGACATTCATCTGCCAAATCTCATAGTCATGGTAAGCTGCTATGGAAAATATGATTCTTATGGATTTAAATATGGAAACTGGTGAGAAGGTTTCATCATAGTCAATTCCTTGACTCTGTCTGAATCCTTTAGCCACTATCCTTTCTTTATAGGTGCTAACTTGACCTTCCATGTCCAGCTTTCTCTTGAATACCCATTTGCATCCAACATGATTTACATCAACTGGATCATCGACCAGAACCCAAACTTGGTTATGATACATGGAATCCATCTCAGAATTCATAGCTTCTAGCCATCTTGAAACTTCTGAGCTTTCTATTGCTTCCTTGTAGGAGAGATGCTCATCATTGTCCAATAATAATGATTCACCATCCTCAGTGACTAGGAAACCAAATCTCTCTGGTTCCCTTACCTATCTTGAGCTCCTACGCAGTACTTGTGTTTCTAGAACCTCCTCCATGGGGACCTGTAGAACTTGTTCCTGTACCAACTCTTGTGTATCTTGAGCATCAACTTCGTCGAAGTCAATCTTTCCCCCACTATCCTTCTTGAGGATGTGCTCCCTCTTAAGAAAGACGGCTTGTCTGGAGAAAATCACTTTCTTGTCTTGAGGGTCATATAGGTAATATCCTTTCGTTTCCTTGGGATATCCTATAAAGATACACTTCGTGCCTTGGGGTGCTATTTTGTTGCCTGAGAAGGCCTTAAAAAATTCCTCTCATCCTCATACACGTGTATGCGACAAAATGGGTTTCTTTCCACTCCATAACTCATAGGGAATTCCATTTTCTTCCTTAGTTGGTACTCGGTTTAATGTGTATACTACAGTTTGTAATGCATATCCCAAAAGGATAATGGAAGATCTGCATGACTCATCATCGACCTCACCATGTCCAACAAGGTGCGGTTCCTCCTTTCACTAACACCATTCCACTGTGGTGTACAAGGAGGAGTGAGCTGAGATAGAATCCCAGACTCCCGTAGAAGATAGATGAACTCTTGGTTTAGATATTCTCCACCTCGATCCGATTGAAGCTTACTTATCTTCTTACCAAGCTGATTCTCTACTTCATTCTTGAATTCCTTAAATTTCTCTAGGGATTCTGACTTATACCTCATTAAGTAGACAAATCAGTATCTACTCAAATCATCAATAAAAGTAATGAAGTAATAATATACACCTCTATCTTCTACTGTAAATGGTCCACATACATCCATGTGTACCAATCCTAGAAGCTATGTGACCCTTTCACCCTGTCCACCAAAATGCGGCTTGGTCATTTTACCTTGTAAACAAGTGTGACATCTATCAAGTGGTTTTAGCTCAGTAGAGTCTAAATAGCCATCTTGACAGAGCTTTGTCAAGTGCTTCTCGTTTACATAACCAAGGCGGTGATGCCACAACTGGGTGATGTATGAGTCATGTGAGTTTATTTCATTATCGATTTCCAACACTTGGTTTTCGTAATTTAATACATACAAACCATTATTCAAATGTTCCATACCATAACATACGTTGTTCTTATAAAAGAGACAACCCTTATTTCCAAACTTGAAAATAAATCCATCCATATCCAAACAAGATACATAAATTATGTTCTTGGTAACACTAGGCACAAAATAACAGTTTTGTAAAACCAAAATCATGCCAGTTGGCAATGAGAGGTGATAATCGCCAATATCCAATGCAGCCAGCCTTGTGCCATTGGTAGCTCGAAGATCCACATCTCTTATGGAGATCTTTCTAAATCTACTTGGTTCCTGCATTTGAATATAGATGTGAGCCCCACAAGCTATATCTAATACCCAATGTGTAGAAATAGAAAGATTGCACTCGATAACAAACACACCTTTAGCGTCCCCACGCTTCTGGGTGCAGTTCCTCTTCTAGTGGCCCTACTTTCCACATGCAAAACACATTGCCTCCCGTTCCTTGCCCTGCCTCTAGATCTTCCCTTTCTTGGAGGGACGGTGCTCTGGGACTTCAGACCATTTATAAGTCTTTGGCCCCTTTGACTTTTCCTTCCTTTTCTTATTCACCATAAGGACCGCAGGTTTGTCACACCCCATGTCCTTATCTACCTAGCGAATCAAGGTCAAAATCTCTGATAGACTCTTCTCATTTCCACTCATATTATAGTTGACAATGAATCTATAGAAGGTCTTGGGCAGTGATGATAGGATGAGATCTATACGCAACTCATCCATGAATTTAATCCCTAAGATGTCCAGGCGTTCAATGTAGCCAATAAGCTTGACTACATGAGGCCCAGCTGGCACAGACTCACCAATCTTAGTTGTAAACAAAGCATTGGAGATCTCATACCTCTCCTATCTCGCCTTCTCTTGGTATAGATCCTTAAGGTGAGACATCATGATATACGCGTCCATGTTTTCATGTTGCTTCAAGATCTCATTGGACATGGCTGATAGCATGAAAAACTGGACATATGTGACATCATCCATGTGTTTCATATAGAGATATAATTCCTTATCACTGGCCTCTTTCCCAGGCGCAACTGGAATAGGCTCTTCCAGCACATACAATTTCCTTTCGTGGCGAAGGATGACGCGTAAACGCCTCTGCCACTCTTGGAAATTGGTGCCGGTGAGAAGGTTTTCCTTCTCGAGTATGGTTCGTAATGATATGTTTGAATTCATTTTCTTGTCTTTTCTAAAAATTAAGATGAGAAAAGGTTTAGTACTTTATTAAAAAACTGAGACAAATAAATAAATTAATACTTATTAGTCTCCCACTATTTTATCGAAATCCAATAGCCCTCACCATTGACTTCAGAATATTCTGTTGCCTGAATATTCTAGTGGAAAAGATCCATATTGACCTTCACATTACCCCAACTAGGGTTGGTCAAGAAACTTGAAGGGTTTTAGGTATGCATTCCAAATTCCAACAGCATTAACTCGCAGCTCTTTGATCCGCTGAGTGGACTCCCCAATCCTGAAATCCTTTTATTTTGGATTTCCTCAACCTTTGCCTCTTGGTCACACCAAGTCCTGCTGTGGCAGTCAACCCTTGATGCGAACCAAGTCAAGTCAACCCAAAACCTTGAATTATAATTCCCCAATAATTGAAAGCACCCCAACTAGGGTTGGTCAAGCACTTTGAACTATGGTTTAATTCTAACCAAGATTATGGAAGGCTATACCGACTTAATATTTCTTTTAAGGGATTTTATCATTATATGTAAATTTCCAATTTATTATCTTTTATTGAATGCTTGTTAATATTAAGTGGGATATACTTAAGTGATTAACCATGTCTAAGATAATATTTACGTATAAGCCAGTTTTATTTTAGTTCCATCTTGTATGCTCATTTAATTCATTAATTGTGTGATCGTGATAACACACCCACAATAAATAAACAATGCAACTGACAGAAATAAAATAAATGGTATGATCATGAGCTTTTTCTATTGGTTAGTTTATCTAGAGGTTGATAAACTAACCCAAATCCTAGGAGAGAAACACCTTGAACCTTTCGGGTTCGTGTTTACAGCTTTCCACCTGTCCACCTTTGTATCTCCTTGGATTGGTTTCACCTTGGCTCCTGACTTGAGCCGCCTCCACTAGCATGGGAGCCCCATCCATTACATATGCATTTATCTCACATGCAGTTGAGGGGTAAAAAGGGGTTTTTACCTAAAAGAATCCTTGGGCGCGCATGCCCTACATATTTATGAGGAGATGGCTCGCAGACCAACAAATTTAATTTAAATAAATTAATTAAAAGAAACCATTCACATACAAAGGTCTCGGTCTAGCTCATGATCATCCATACATGCAATGATATTTACCCATAAATAAAACTAGCATTCAATTCTTTAATCATTCTTTTTTAAGATAAATCACGCTCGAATCAATTAATTATCTTTAATTAATCAATCCTTTTATCTTAAACCATTTTCTGAACTTCCTTGAGATTCTCATCCATCATAATTTTAAACAAATAAATTCATTTAAAATTATCCTTGTACGTAACTTGTATCTTGGAGGCAACTCGGTGAATTCCCATTTATTACGCAGATGTTAAATTAAACACATATATATAAAACACCTATCACGTGTTGTGCCTCAGCTTTACGCCTGCACTATGGTACACGTCTCAAGGGTTTGTATAATATAATAAGAAATTTTAATAAATCTACGTAATTTGGGTGAGTACACGGTGTGTAGTTCCGAATACACGGCGTGTACTTTTCTTCACCATCCATCCGAAGTACACGCCCGAGGACATGGCGTGTTAATGTACTTCGGAAATTTTCGGAGTACACAACATGTACAGTGGGACACACGCCGTGTAGTTTCTGAGTTACATGGTTTCCAGCCGGGCAGGCCGTGTACGGGGTACACGGTCAACCCTAACCTGAAGGGACTACATGCCGTGTTCTTTTGGACCACACAACGTGTAATACGGAAACCGTGTGCCACCTATTCTTGGTCAACACAAAATGTCATAAATGACTTAGATAGGATCAATACACGGTCTGATTTGGAAGACCAGTCCGATGCATGAACCTAGACTACACGACATGTACTTCCGAATACACACCGTGTATTCTGGTGTTGTACGGCCAGAAACGTTTGGCTCCTCTGGATGAGTTACTCTATTTTATTTTAATCAAAATTAAAAGAAAAATTCGTTTCTGTGAGGTGAATGAGAAACGAGGGAGGAGGAACAGATCTCGAGATTCATATTTCCAGAACGATTAAACTTGAATTGAAACAACTAAATTATTAAATGCGTAAAACATCAACGAAAAACTAAATAATTATAATCAACGATATGACCCCTTTGATACCACTTGTAGGTTTCGGGTGCAGTGGAAGCATTTTGGTGGGTTTTCCCAACTTTAATTTTAACGTTAAGCAACGTTCAATCCGAGATCTGTCACGATTTAAAACGCCGAATCTTCGGAATATAATGAAGAACAAAAAAACTTAAGAGGGAATCCCAGAACCATAAAGATAGGATCATCATATGTTGGTTATAATTAATTTAATTAATTCACAAGAATTAATTTGGTGGAATTCTTTCTTCGTTGATGTCTCCAGTCACGATCTTGTGATCCATCGTTGTGTCATAGAATCTAAGTGTAGGATTCCTCTAGTGGTGATCCACATGTGTGCCACATATCTTCGGCCGTCTCTGAAGGGATCTTCGAGTGATAGCGTGGAAGAACCATCGCTTGCGATGTCCACCTTCGACCGCCTTGGTCTCTCGGTCTTGAGAGAGTTCTTGGAGGAAGGAGTTATTTCGGTCTTGAAAGAATTCCCCAGAATTGTTGTGCACAACGATTGGTAGGAAAAGTGTTGGGGTTGTGAGGATATTTATAATCGGGTTTGAGGTTATAGAGTTATGACAATAAATAAAAGCGCTACACATTTTATTTATTTCATTAACTCTTATTGAAACCCCATGTCGAATTATTAATTCCTTGACATGCACCCACGCTGATTATAATTAATATCATTTAATAAAACAATATTATATTCTCAAAATCCCGCCTGAAAAACAAGTTTTTCTCTCACTCATAGATTCACTCCATCTAGGTGCATTCCGACATGTGGTGACAGAAAACCAAGGGTGTTAAACCTTCACTCAAACATTTTACAAACTCAACTTCATGATGTAATAATCCTTAAACATAGTTCCTCATAATTCTAGAAAAGTATGTGTAATAGGGGACCAAAAAAACATTTCACACCTAGTCCGGCAACGTGAAGATCGAGGGTGGCGGAGGTCTGGTAACGTGAAGATTGAGGGAGGTGGAGGTCTGACATGCGAAGATCGGGGGCGGTGGAGGTCCGGAAACACGAAGCATGAGGGTGGAGGAGGTCCGGAAACGCAAAGCTCGGGGGGCAGCAAAGGGGAGTCACAGGGTTACAGTACCGCGAGAGCTTTAGGTCGTGATAAAATGGGGGCACTATGCGACCGAATTTATAAAATATGGGACTACGATTTTATCAGCGCTAAAAAAGCGTTGATAAATCCTTCCTGTATCAGTGCTAACATTTTAGTGCTGATACAAGACTTCTTTATCAGCGCTTTTCTAGTGCTGATAAAGGTTTTCTTTATCACCACTTTTTTAGCAATGATAAAGGTTACCCTGTATCAGCGCTTAAATTTTAGCACTAATACATGGTAGCTTTACCAATTCTTTTCTAGTGCTAATAAAGATACCCTGTATCAGTGCTAGAATTTTAGCACTGATACAGGGTTTCTTTATCAGCAGTTTTTTCTTGGCACTGATATAAGGTGGCACTTCCCTTGCCCGTTTTTGTAGTAGTGAACAAAAATAGATGCACGAAATTCCACTTACAGATTAGAAGTGTAGAATTAAAGAATAACCTGATTGTAGAGAGAGCTTCGAGAGATACCTTGGGGTGAAGAGAGAGCATCAACAGTGATTAGGTTTAGGGATGCAATTGGGTGGAGGGATTCTTGAATAGCCATCAGGAACTCTAATAGTCTCTAATACTTCAAGAATTTTTTTTCTTAGGTGTCATCACATAAGAAGCACATGGAACTTGCCATTAATTTTCACTGATACACACAGGATGCAATTCTGGTTTGATGCCCCAATCCACCAAGTCACGCTGAGACCGTAAATCACCTTTTTTTCTTTCCCTTAACATTTAGAAGTATCAAAAGCAACATTTAACATATTTTTTTTCAATGTACATTACGTCTAAGCAATGACGTAACAAATTGGATGACCAATAAGGAAAATCAAAAAAGATACTCCTCTTCCTCCAATTGTAATAGGTTTCAGTGGAAACATTCTTTCTCTTTCTAGATTTTATTTGACCCTTCCCGAATAAAAAACTGAAATCTTTCAATTCATTAAGCACATGAGTTCCAGACATACACTGATGTGGATCATCGGTCTCTATGGTATTATCAAATCTTCGATGATTATTTCTATATGGATGGTCCATTGGCAGGAATCATCAATATCCCATAAAATTGAAACTAAAGTGATGTTTCAGTCTTATGGATCGTGTATTCTTCATACAAATAGGACATGACAGTTTTCCCTTCATGCTCCATCCAGACATTATTGCATAAGCTGGAAAGTCATTGATCATCCACATAAGTGCAACACGGATATGAAATATGTCTTTCAAATATGCATTGTATGTGTGCACACCCACATCCCAAAGAAGTTTCAACTCTTTTATTAAAGGTTTCATGTATACGTCAATATCAATGTTGAGATCAGAAGGTCCAGATATGAGTATACTCATGAAAGAGAAATGTTTTTTCATACACAACCATGGGGGTGATTATAAATGTGTATAAAAACTGTCCATGTGTTGTGCGAAGTAAGAATATGCCCAAACTGCAATCTTGATATTTCATTAGACATAAAAAGATTTTGAGTCTAGGGATCAATGGAAAGTGCCACATTACTTTATATGGCACACGGGATGGTGTTCCATCAGATTTTGACTTCCAGAAGGATATGCCACATTTTATACAATCATTTCATTTAGCGGTTTCCACCCAGAAAAAACTGCAATCTTTCAAGAAAGCATGAATTTTGTTTCTTGAAAATCCAAGTTCCTTAACTAACTTCCATGCCATATAGTGGTTTGAGAGAATATCTGCATCATCTAGATGTAAATTCTTCAATAAGGTAAGAATGTAATCGATTGCTGCATTAGAAATCTCATACATAGTTTTCCCATGAAACAATAGGATTAAAAATTCCAGCCTTTTCATTTTATCACACTGTTGATATACTGGAGTCGTGGCAGCATCAGTCAATTTTTTCACCCTGACAATATCATCATTTTTATTAGATGCATCATATGTCCTCATATTGAAGTCTTCTTGAGTCGAAATCCTTTCTTTTTCATGATGATGAATAAATGGAAACCAGCCATCTAACGAATTCTCCAGTCCAGTCCTTTCATTTCGATCATCATCAATTTGAGATTTCATTTTCTCACCATTGTGATACCACACAGAGGAGTTTGCTTGAAAACCATATTTGGTTATGTGGTAGTTGACTTCTTCACGGCTCAACCAAGGTCTACCAACATAATTGAAACATGGGCAGTGTATGCGACCACTATCTGAATCATTGTGAAATGCAAAATATAAAAAGCTATTCAAATTTTTTTGAAAATCGCTTGAGATCCGATCGGTTTCATACATCCAACTTCTATCCATTCTGAAAAAAAAATTATTGGTCATTTCGTCATAAGCAATTCAATAAGATTAAAGTTTAATCGAAAATATATTTAATTAAAAGATAAAGGAAGGAGTTTCTAGTTGATGTAGTGAACTATTAAAACAATGTAAAGATATACTAATTAATTCAGTTATGTGTGCCTAAATTTGTGGTGAGATGTGTTTTATAATTTTTTCATTTATCACATACCAAGAAGACACCATAAACCTGATAAAACATTGTTCAAGATATTACAAAGTGAAGGATATTCATGAAATATGCATAATGTTTAAAGAGATTTTTTTAAATAAGTTATTGATGCAAAAAAATGGAAATATTGTGAAAAGTTAGTACATTTCATAACAACCAAACTAAAGTCCATAGAAAGTACCATATCACCCCACTAAAAAAAGGAAAACCACCTAAAAGGAGTGGCTATGAAGACTTCAAATCAAGTTGATTCATATAATCATGACACTTGAATTGTAAAACGAAAATAGAAATCAAATCAAACTACACTTATTGGGAGGGTTGTCCAGGGGGTGGGAGGGTTGTCCAGGGGGTGGGGTGGTGTCCAGGGGGGCTGTCCAAGGGGTGGGAGGGCTGTCCAGGGGGTGGGGGTTGTCCAAGAGGGTGGGGTGGTGTCCAGGGGGGCTGTCCAAGGGGGTGGGGGTGTCCAGGTTGTGGGGTGGTGTCTAGGGGGGGTTGTCCAAGGGGGTGGGGCTGTCCGGGGGCGGGGGGGGGGGAGGGTGTCCAGTGGGTGGGGGTGTCCAGGGGGGTGTCTAGGGGGTGGGGGTGTCCAGGGGGGTTGTCCAGGGGGTGGGAGGGCTGTCCAGGGAGGTGGGGTGGTGCCCAAGGGGGTTTTCCAGGGGGTGGGGGTTGTTCAGGGGGTGGGGTGGTGTGGTGTCCAGGGGGGGCTATCTAGGGGGGGTGTCTAAGGGGGTGGGGTGGTGTCCAGGGGGGTTGTCCAAGGGGGTGGGGGTGTCCAGGGGATGGGGTGGTGTCCATGGGGGGTTGTCCAAGGTGGGGTGGGGGTGGACAACTCCCCTCCCTCCCGGGTCAGCCCACACCCCCTCCTAAGTGAAATTTGTATAAGCAAATCATCATCAATTTTCTTATCCCATCTGACCATATACCATACCACCCAAGGAATACCCTATAACTTAGAAATATCCTAATGTTATACACAATCCCATAGGACACAATCGATATATGGCCAATCTCATCAGCCACACTCATCCACATCCCAGCATAACACCCCTTTAGGTTGTAACCATACCCCATAGGCCACAAGGAACTCACATAACAATTTCCAACTTACCCAACTCACTCAATAATATAACCCCAAAGAGTCACTCAGACCATTATCCCTTTCAAACACATTCCATGTACTAAATGAATAAAAAAACTAAGGATGTCGCCATGTATCTTCTTATGAAGAGGTGTCACTACAAAAAGTCTACCAAAACAAAACCACACTAAGACAACATCTTACATTTATCAATAGAGACAGCAAGATAAATAATACAAATCAACGAAACAGGTTATCACATTATACATGAAATCGATGAATCATATTTCTACTACACTATACACAAAATCCCCCATAAAGCTAGATTCATTATACAACTAATACCTCTCATAATTGAGATAACATAACCCACAAAAAACAAAACCACAATTATTCAACACCTCAAATGGGTTTTCACTATCCACATGGCTCACTAGAATGCCTTACTGTACAAATGGAAAGGATTCCACTAGAAGGAACTTCTACCCAAGGTCCCCATCACATTAAATAATATAAAACCTCACTCTCATGATCAGCTCTTGCAGAAGGGTCTTGTGGCAAGGGAACATGATAGGAGAAATAGAAATAGAAGTAGACCACACAGATCTCTTTTAGGAGAAATCAAAATAAATAACAAACAAAAATAGATGCACGACATTCCACTTACAGATTAGAAGTGTAGAATTAAAGAATTACCTGATTGTAGAGAGAGCTTCGAGAGATACCTTGGGGTGAAGAGAGAGCGTCAGCAGCGATTAGGTTATTGATGCAATCGGGCGGAGGGATTCTGGAAGTGTTGCTATTTGGGGGGGAACTTTCCCAACGGTTTGTTAAAACCGTTGGGAAAGATTTTATTTACCAACGGTTTTTAAAAATTGTTGGTGTATATATAGATTTTCCATGATTTTCCCAACGGTTTAAGTAAACCGTTGGGAAGTGCTAATTCTCATCCCATTATCCCAACGGTTTGAAGAAACCGTTGGGAAAAATTAAGTATCCCAATGTTTTATTCAAACTGTTGGTATACAAGTGTTGGGAAAACACAATTTTCCAGCAGAGATTCTAGAGAGGTACGAGTCACTCTAGAAGATGAAGAAATAGTTGAAGAAGTATCATTGGAGGAACGAAGAACTGAAGAACCATTGACGCCATCATCAAATACTCGGACATCTGGAGACATCGAACGCGGACTTTCTCATATAGGTCCTCAAAACGTTCGAAGCGTTGCAGATATATATGAGAGAACAGAACCAATGGAGGAGTATGTAAATTTGTACTGTCTCTCAGCGACTTCCAATCTAATTAGCTTCAAGGAAGCTAAAACGGATGACATGTGGAAGAAAGTGATAGATGTGGAAATCTATCCCAGCGACGCAGCCAAAGGCTACAAGGAAAAGGAAGGCTTTGACTATGGTGAAGTCATTGCACCGGTTGGACAACCACCCAGATATGATGCAAAATCCTGGGTCACGAGGAATATGAGTTTAAGGGGGGATGTTGGATATTAAACTCACTATTCCTTTGACGGCACCTACCATCCACTGCTGGGATGGAGGCTTGAAGACTTCCATGAAGACGGCTTGACGTGTGTGGATCCGGAGGATTGGACGACACCTATCGCAACAAACTACAGACTTGTTTTTCCTTTATTTTTGTTGTATGAATGTATCCCTATAAATAGGGAGGGTTGTGTGTGTTGTATTTTATTAGAAGAGTGAAGAAATAAGTACCGTGCTGCGGATATATAGTTGTGTTGTTGCGATCACCTCCAGTGATCCGCATGTGCGTGCGGTTTGTGTTACCGCTGCAGCGATCCTCCATCAGAAAGAGGGTGGCTTAAGTGCCCCCTGGACATGTGGTTCTTATTCTATGTGGACATTGTTCTGGTCCCTACTTCATCTTCCTCCTATAAGCCTTTGTCAGCTTGCCTGTTATTTCATGGGTAGATTCTCCAGAACTATGTGAATATTCTTCAAAGAGGCGTGCTTTATCTTCAAGATAAGAGCAAATTAAAGTGTAAACTGGTTGGTCGGGTGCATTGCTTGAAATCGATTCGTTTGTAATAAGGGGAAGTTTGACACTTCATTAAAAAATGTACGGTTAAACCATCCATTGAAGATCCCATTTTATATGTTACTAGAACATTTGGTTTTGGATTTTAACAATCTCCTGTTTTGTGTTTGCGGAGGATGTGTCCCCTCATTCAATTTTGCATGATTTTGAGGTTGATTTGCCCCATGATTCGGGTAGGTTAAAGTGTACTGTGCCTTTGATATAAGCATTCTAGGTTGGGAGGATTGATATGTGTTGGACTTCAATGAAAATATGGAGGAAATTTCAGTCTATATCATTCTAATGATTTAACGTCGCCCATTGATACATGCATTCTGGGTTGGGTTACTCTTAAAATTATTAGTTTGATAGCTGAACGTGGTGTTGAGACTTCTAAAATGCTGTGGGTTGATCTTTCAAATGCACGGAACAGACTCCCTGCTCCATGGACATCGTTCTGGTCTCAAAAAAAACAGGTGATTGAAATGGAAGATACGCTGGATGTCATTTATTTTTCAACCATATGAAACAATTGTCTCACTGTGGCTGGGAAGAAATCACACAAACAACATGGACCCATTGGGACGGTGGGGGGAATGTAGACGCGGGACACCATATTTCTCTCCACTTCCAACCCACACAGAACCCCATGGATATATAGGGAGGGTGGGAGGAATATAGACGCGGGACACCCTATTTCCCTCGACTTCCAACCCATACAGAACCCCGGCGTGGTCACGGACACACTCCCTGCTCATGTATCCCAGTCGGAGCTTGTGGAATACCTTGAGAGTGAGCAGGCTGTCGGAGCCGGCCTGATGGGACTTTCCCGCGATGCGATCCACTCCCAGCTGCTTCGCCACCCGATCCAGCCCCCCATACAGCCCCTCGCACGACCTCATCATGCTCTTCACGTCGTACACCGCAACCCCGAACAGAACCCTGACCACACCCACGAACATCTCCACCCGCGGCGGCAGCGGCACTCGGGTCAGAATCTTCACCAGGTACCCGAAGTCGTACGCGCCGTGGAACGTCGCCCAACACACCGCTTTTGAATACAGGAGCCCCGACGAGATCATCAGCCGGGCGAAGCGGATTGACGGGATCCCCAACCGCCTGTTCCTCTCGAAATCAATGCCCTGCCGCTCCAGCATCCGGATGGATTCCGGGTTCTGCAGGTCCCGCCCTATGTCGAAGTCGGAGAAGTTGAACTCCCAAACGCAGCCGCCGCCGGTGCCGACATCCGGGAGACTGCCCGCTGCGTCTGACAGGGTGAGGCCGAGTTGTATGATGTGCATACGGTCCACGTTCGCTTTCAGCACACCGTACTGATCGGCCGGGGTACGCTTGTTCGGCGCGTCGGGATGAGGGTTCAACACCACGCCCGGGAACTCCGTATCGATCGACAGTATTCGGTAACGAGGGATTAGCGATCGTATTAACGCAAATTCCGATGCCAGATTATACACCCATACGGACCTAACCGTCACCGCAGGTGCCTCCGACGATCTTTCACCTGCCGGCATCTTCTTCTCCGCGGAACAGACGACGCAGAGAAAGGCGAGGGAAGTGATGCGGCTGCGGAACGGCGGAGACCTATTTATACCAGCTCCCATGGAAACTTTTGTTTGCGCCACCCGTGATTTTAAAAAAATGAACCGTTAAACTCATAAAAAAAGGAAACATACCTTTAAACAAAAATTGAAAAACTCATTTTCTCGCCCCATCTCATTTGACCATTAAATTTTTAATATAAAAATTATATAGTTACAATAAATATATATTTATTATAATTATAAAAATTATATAATTATAAATAAAAAAATTATGTAATTATAATAATTATATTTATTATAATAATTATGTAATTACAATAGTTATATATTTATAATAATTATAATTTTATTATAATTATATAATAATTATAATTGTATATTTATTATATTTATAATAATTATAAATGTATATTTATTATATTTATAATTATTATAATTGTATATTTATTATAGTTATATGTTTATTATATTTATAATTATATAATTATTGTAGTTATATAATTATGGTAATTGTTTATTTATTATGATTATATAATTATTATATTTATAATTATATATTTATTATAATTATATATTTATTATAATTATATAGTTGTTATAATTATATCTTTATTATATTTATAATTATATAATTATTGTAATTATAATTGTATATTTATTATAACTATATAATTATTACAATTATATATTTATTCTATTTATAATTATATAATTATTGTAATTATATAATTATCGTAATTATATAATCATTATAATTATTGTAATTATATAATTACTATAGTTGTATAATTATTATAATTATATAATTCTTATAATTATTGTAATTATATAATTATTATAATTGTATATTTATTACAATTATATATTTATTATAATTATAAAATTGTTATAATTATAATAATTATAATTATAAATTTATTGTATTTATTTTAGTCATTATATTTATTATAGTTATATAAATATACATAAGATATTTATAAAGGGGGTTGGGGACGAGCGACGTGGGGTTAGAAGAAAAAAACCCTGGAGCACTAAATGAATTGGCGCTCTAAGGTAAATGTGTCATGCGTCAATTCATTTGGCGCTCGACACACCCATTTCTCAAAATAAAAAAAACAAACCTCTTAAATTAAAAAAAAAGACCCCTTGTCCTAATTTTGCCGAAGTAAGACGACTTGTAAGAACCCGTGTTTTTTTTCTTGAACTCTTGTTTTGAGCAGAAATTTGAATTTTTGTTGTTGGATGCTCATGAGGGGTAAAATGGTCATTTTCCCCAACCAACTGATCTCAGATAATTTTTCTAACAACTTCGTTTGTCCTGAAATAGGGAGTTTACCCTAGGACAAAAGTTTGGTGGAAATCTGAACTGTTCAAATTTTGGTGAAATATTTAATTTTTAATATTATTAAATTAAATATTAATTTATTCACGCAGGTTCGTTTGGAAATAACTTTTAAACGGAATGTCGAATTGAAATTCTGTCTGCATCGTTGGGTCCAGAATGGGGAGTTTAGCCTATGTGAGACATAAACTCGAGGTGGGCGTCAAGGCCGGCCCGAGCCCCTTTTTCTTCTTTTCCTTTTCTTTTCTTTTCTTCCTTCTCTTCTTTCCTCCTCCTCCTTGCGCACGTCCCCTACGCCTCTTCCTTGGCCGTGTATTTTGGAGAGAATTAGAGTTTGAGAAAGAGAGAGACTGAGGAGGCAAGATGGGTACCAATTCGAAGCTCTCGATGCGCTGAGTCGGTGTGCGGCAACCGTGAGCCGTGAAAATCAACCGAAGCTTCGACGATTTCTGCCCAAAGGTAGGGCCATTTACTTTTTTGCCATAGATCCCATTTAAACTTGTTTTTTAAGTCTTTAAAGCCTTATATTAATTGCTTGTGGCCTCTTAAGGCCGGATCTATTGTTTTGGGGGCGAAAACGAGCGTTTCGGGCATTTTGAGGGATTTCCTGTCAGAAAAACCAGAAAACAAGGCATGTGTTCCAAGGGAACACACCGTGTGTTCTTCCCGTTAGGGGAAGACGAAGTTTTCCAAAGTACATGCCTTGTAGTGGTGGTCGTGTGCAAAAAGGACACAGAATATTGGTTTTTAAGGAGTACACGCCGTGTAGTGGCACATGGGCATGTGTTCGGGTGAAAACGCACACGAGGTGGCATTTTGTGAACAGTACACACTGTGTACATTAAAGTACACGCCATGTACTATTACACAAGCAGACCCCATGGGCCTGACCATGTATTCTGACCATGGTCTACTTAAGCTTAGTAGTTTGGGATATCTTGTGCCCTGGAAGTCAGAATTGGGTGTGTGAGTAGTCCATTCTAAGCATTTTTTCACGCAGATCAAATGGTGGAATCCTTTTTACATTTAGAATTCATCTAAATGATGTTTTGGGGGTTTCTATCTAAATGGAGAGGTTCTTCCTCCAGTTATCGAGTTCAGTTGTCACCTGAGAGATACTTAGCGTGGATGATAGGTTGGGTGTTCAGATCAACTTAGTTGAGACCTTTAATATGAGATGAGCTATGTGCTATCTCCTGTAACCTATGCTTTAGGGGACATTTCCCTTGTGAGACATGCCCTTATGACCTATGAGGCTGTGAGACCAGATGCTTCCAAGGATGCCCTAAGGGATGCCTTTACTTGTGTGATGACCTATGGAGTCCCTGTAGGATCTCTCTCATGTTTTTCCTTTGAGAGGACCCATGTTATAGAATGCCTATATTGTCCTTCATTTGAGGATCCCATGTAGGATTCCACCCTTACTCTTCGCTAAGGATTCCGTGTAGGATGCCTTCACTCGTGTTTACCAGGAGGATCCCGAGTATAATGCCTCCTCAGTGTTTGACTTGAGGGACCAAGTGGGTGCCCATTGTTTGACCGACTCTGAGTTGTTACATCGGGTTTGGGTAGAGGTGGTGTTTGGGTGTCACCTAGAACTCCTGCCAAACTGGTAATCCCATGGGGTTATGGATGTATTGTTGGGTTGGGCGTTCGTGCCACCCTCACTCGTTTGTTTATATCTGACTTGGTTTGCTGATGCAGTAGTGGTTACCACATGTGCTTCCTGGTTAGTGGTTGTTAAGCCTGACTCAAGCTGTCTTCTTGTTTGTTGGGATGCCTACTATGCCTTGTGTGCCGGAGTAGAGGTGGTTCGATTGTAAATAGGATAATTTACCTTGTTGTGGATGTGTTTTCCCATGTTTCTTGATATTGACCGTTTGGTCTAGCTTTTTCGATTAGACTGCTTTGTTTTCCATTCCAAGTATTGTTAGGATGGAGTGGTTTTATCTGACATGTTGTGATATGTTTTATACTTTTATCCAAGTGGTTCTTGAGGGTTACTTTGGCTACCATATATCATTATGCATGATTGACTTACACAGGGCCGTGCGAACCTGGTGTAGTAGACCATAAGAAGAATGGACGTTGAGGGCTTCTCCAGAGTGTCTGTTTACTTTTACGTTGTGAGACCATAGGGGGATGAGCACTGAGTGCTCCCTCAAAGTGTCTATAGTTCCTCGATTGGGCCATAGGGGGAATTGGACGTTGAGTGATTTCTGAGAGCGCCTTTTAGTTACCAATACGAGACTATAGGGGGAATTGACAGTGAGTGCTTCCTTGGAGAGTCTTTGTTATAGCTGAACCAGAGGGGTTAGAATGTGAGTACTGCTGAGAGGGTTGCTTGTGTTTGATTGGTTGAACCAGAGAGGTTAGTCTGCGAGTACTTCCCATAGGGTTACTTGTTTTTGTTTAGCTTGCTCAGAGATATATTTCCGGCATTGGCCGAAGCAGGTATATGTCGATGGGATTACAGACCCAGAGATCGACTTAATGATACACGACTTGAGTGGCATGACGTCCAGCTCAATGAACTTGCATAATATGTCCAGGATATCGAGCTTATGGTCCCAAGGATCATCTTTGTTAGAGTTGGTGTCCTAAGAACCAACTGTTTGTACTTTGATTACGTGAATGTACACTTATTATATATTGTTCATTGTTATGCATGACTATAATATAATAATGTCTTGGAATATTTGTTGTATTAATAAGGTCATGACTGATCCCCACTATGATGAGAACCTTGAAATTCTATAACAATATTCTTAAATAAAGTTATACAGTTGGATTAAATAGTATTATATGACACATAGTATATAGACCATCATGTGCGAGTACTCGTAAGAAGACGAGATTCTCTCTCATGGAGTTCACACTTGGTAATCTCCAAGATGGGAGATTATGAGAACAGACCCACCAGTAGTAATTATGTATGTCTTGGTGTCATTGGACATTACTATCTACGAGCATGTGTAATGGTCCTTATACTGAAATATTATCATTAACTCATGTTGTGACTCACACACTTAGATTTGCTGACGAAAACCGTCACGAAGATAGTTGGTGGGAAGTAGGGTGTGTTTGGTGCGTCACGAATGACATGTTTTTAATGGATAATTTGAGGATGGATTTGTCCCTTACATATTTATAGAAGTAGATATCTTGGGCCCTTTTATTGAAATAGAACTGTCGCCCAAATTCCATGGCCATTGTGTAACAACGAGTTTATTTCTGGAAGTCAAATAATGACAGATCAACCATATAGGTTTATGACACTGTCATGAAACCTTCTTGATGAGATATTGAGACAAATGGATTAAATTATAGATTAAGCATTCATATGTGGTTACACGTCAGTGCGGCGTCTACTTCTTTCTCTTGGGTTCCTTAACCCGTTGCTAGACAGTAATCTTGGACTTCAGGCAAGTCCGCCTAATGCCAACGAGAAAGAGGCCTAGCGGGTCACACACTAAGTGTATCCAAGTATCTCAAGTAAAATAAAGATTATTCCCGTACGTGGTTTAATAATTATTCAAGGAAGCCTAAATCTTTTTTAATGATGGAGGAAGAATAAAATGAAAACAATACATACACACCATGTATAAATGATTACACACCATGTAGTTTTCATTTTGGAAAGGAAATGAAAAACAAGTACATTATGTGTATTAATAATTACACACCGTGTAGTTTTTTATGAAAAAAAGTACACACCATGTATTAATGATTACACGCCCTGTAGTTTTTTCAGTTGATATTTTGAGGATATAATATTGTTTTATTAAATGATATTTATTATAATCAGTGTGGGCACATGTCAAGGAATTAATTATTCAACATGGGGGTTTTCAATATGAGTTAATGAAATAAATAAAACGTGTAATGTGTTTATTTATTATCATAACTCTATAACCTCAAACCCGATTATAAATATCCTCACAACCCTAACACTTTTCCCCAATCGTTGTGCACAAAAATTCTGGAGAATTCTTTCAAGGCTGAAAGAACTACTTCCTCCAAGAACACTCTCAAGACCAAGAGAGATCCTCCTCCATCAGATCAAGACGATCTAAGGCGGACAATGTAAGAAAAGGCTTCTCCATGCTAGCACCTGGATATTCCTTTGGCAATGTCCAGAGATACGTAGTGCACGTGTGGATCACCGCTAAAGGAAGTCTACACTTGGCTTCTACGACGCAACGACGAATCACATCGGAACGTGATCAGAAATATCAATGAAGAAAGAACACCATAAAAGGTACTTCTTGTCAATTAATTAAATTAATTATAATCAACCTGTGATGATCCTCATTTGTGGTTCTGGGAATATTCTTCTTCTTTCTCTATTTCCGTGATTCGATCCGTGGAGTCTGGCATTTATCGTCATATTGATCCCGGATTGATCATTGCCAATGACAAAAAGCCAAGTGGGAACATCCACCCACGAGCTTCCACTACACCCGGAACCTTCAAATGCTATCATAGGGAGGTTACAACGTTGATTATAGTTATTTAATTTTCGTTGATAATTTACACATTTATATTTGATTCAATTCAAGATAAATCATTCTAGAAATCTGAATGAATGAGATCTATTCTTCCTCTTATTTTTCTTGATTCACATCACAGAAACAAACTTTTAATTTTAATTTTGATTAAAATAAAAATGAGGAACTCATCCAGAGGAGCAACTCTTTTTTTCTGTACAACACAAGAATACACAGTTTGTAGTGAAAACTACACGTCGTGTACTTAGGTTCAACGAACAGGTACTGGTCCGCCAAACCACGCTGTGTGAATTGAGTATACCTAAGTATTTATTACACCATGTTGACTAGAAAGGAACGGTGTGTGGAAACCAGAATACACGGTGTATATGTTGAATAAACACGCTGTGTAGTCAGTGTAGGTTCTGGGCACAGTGGAAGCACGTTGGTGGGTTTGCCCAACTTTAATTTTAACATTAAGCAACGTTCAATCCGAGATCCGTCACGATTTAAAACACCGAATCTTCGGAATATAACGAAGAATGAAAAAACTTAAGAGGGAATCCCGGAACCATAGAGATAGGATCATCATATGTTGGTTATAATTAATTTAATTAATTCACAATAATTACCTTGGTGGAATTATTTCTTCATTGATGTCTCCGGTCACGATCCTATGATCCGTCATTGCATCATAGAATCCAAGTGTAGGATTCCTCTAGCAGTGATCCACACATGTACCACGTATCTCCGGTCATCGCCGAAGGGATCTCTGTGTGTTAGCACGAAAGAACCTTCACTTGCGGTGTCCGCCTTCGATTGCCTTAGTCTCTCGGTCTTGAGAGCGTTCTTGGAGGAAGGAGTTCTTTCAGTCTTGAAATAATTATCCAGAATTGTTGTGCACAACGATTGGTATGAAAAGTGTTGGGGTTGTGAGGATATTTATAATCAGGTTTGAGGTTATAGAGTTATGAAAATAAATAAACGCGTTACACGTTTTATTTATTTCATTAACTCTTATTGAAACCCCATGTCGAATTATTAATTCCTTGACATGCGCCCACACTGATTATAATTAATATCATTTAATAAAACAATATTATATCCTCAAAATCCTGCCTGGAAAAACTACATAGCGTGTAATCATTAATACACGGCGTGTACTCATTTTCTATAAAACTACACGGCATGTGTATTTAATATACACGGCGTGTACTTTTATTTTCACTTTCCTTTATTTCCTCCACCACATTTATTAGTCCTTGAGTAATGACTATTTATTTCTTAAATAAATATAACTGCATTACTCGCTAATAAATGTATTATTTTGCCCACAATATATTCTCTCAAATAACTAGTGTTGAAATAAATGTGATCAGACATCCTTAAATAATTATTAAACCACAGTCGGGAATAATATTTATTTAACTTGTTAAACTAATATTTAACTGAGATACATGGACACACTTAGTGTGTGACCCTCTAGGCCTCTTTCTTAGTGGAATTATGCAGAGCCTGCCTAAATTCCAAGGTTAGCATCTAAAAACATGCCAAGACACCCATAGAGAAAGAAGTTAATGCCGCAATGACGTGTCGCCTCATACGAACACTTACTGTGTAATATAATCCCTTTGTCTCGATATCTCTAATCAAGTGGGTTGCATGATAGTGCCATCAACCCATGTGCTCAATCATTCTTTCTTTGAATTTCCGGAATTGAACTCGCCCATACCTTACCATGGACATGGATTTATTTAGGATATATCAATTCCATCAAAGGGCCTGAGATATCTACTTCTGTTATGGAATAGAAATGAAAAATCATTTCTCACATTATCTATTAATGCAGTATTACTCATGACGCACCCAACGTATCCAACCTCACTGCAAATAGTGTTCCATCACAGTTTTCATCAATACGTATAAGTGCGCGAGTTGTAATACCCATTAACAATAATATTAAAGTCTAAGGACCAATACACACGTCCACAGATAGGAACATCCAATGACACTATGAAATGTGGATTTCCTACTGGCGGGTCTCGTTCTCATAATATCCTTCTGAATATTACCAAGGGCGCACACTATGAGAAGGTGCCTCAAATTTTTATGAGTCCTCACCCCTAATGGCCTGTATTATTCGTGTCCCTCAAATAACATCATCCATCTATAGAACATATATTCAAGAACAGTGTTATGGAACTTCTGGGTTCTCATCATATCAGGGATCCGCTATGACCCATCAATGCAATAGCTATCCTTAGAAAATTATCACATGCATTGTCACACAAAAGAATAATCAAAATGTGATAAGGCATTTATTAATGAATAAAGTACAAAGTAGTTGGTTCTAGGCCACCAACTCCAACAGACTCCCACTTGGACTAGAGCCAACTACTAAAAACCTTTAACCCACTAGCTCTCACATGATATTCATGCTTCTGCTGTGATAAGCCTTTAGTCATGGGGTCTTCCACGTTCTCTTCCATGGACACTCTTCTCACTGTAACTTCACCCCTTTGATAGAAATCCCTCAAGAGGTGATACTTCCGGAGTATGTGCTTTGTCTGTTGATGTGACCTTGGTTCTTTTTCAAGAGCCACCGCTGTAGTATTATCACAATAAAATGTAATGGGATATTTACTGCTAGGCACCACATCAAGATCCTGGACAAAGTTCCAAATCCAGACAGCTTCCTTGGCTACATCATAAGCCGCTATATATTCAGACTCTGTTGTAAAATTGGCAACAACTGGATTCTTTGAACTCTTCCAGCTCACAGCTCCTCCATTGAGACATAAAACATATCCATATTGTGACTTCAGATCGTTCTGATCTATTTGAAAACCAGCATCAGCATACCCTCTGATTACAATCTCCTCGTCTCTTCCATACACCAGGAACATATCCTTAGTTCTTCTCAGATACTTAAGGATAGTCTTAACGGTAGTCCAATGTTGTTCCCCTGGATCTACTTGATATCTGGATACCATGCTCAGTGCATAGGCAACATCAAGCCTGGTACATAACATGGCATACACGATGGATCCTATAGCCAAGGCTTATGGGATCTTGCTCATCCTATCTTTCTCTTATTGTGTCTGAGGACACATTTTTCTTATAAAGATGTAAGCCATGTGACACTGGAACCAATCCTCTCTTGGATTGTTCCATACTAAATCTCTTTAGTATCTGGTCAATTTATGTGCCCTGACTTAGTCCAAGCAGCCTCTTGGATCTATCACTAATGTTCTTGATCCCTAGAATGTAGGATGCTTCACCTAAATCTTTCATGGAGAAGCACTTGTTCAACCAGTCCTTAACTGACTGTAAGGCTGGTACGTCGTTTCAAATAATAAATATGTCATTAATATATACTAATAGGATAACAACCGCATTCCCATTAAACCACTTATAAACACATTGCTCACATTCATTCTTAATGAAACCAAATTCCTTTATGGCTTCATCAAATCAAATGTTCCATGACCTGGATGCTTTGTTTAATCTATAAATGAATTTCTGCAACTTGCAAACCTGTTTGGCTTCACCTGGTGTCACAAAACCTTCTGGTTGTGTCATATAGACATCTTCCTGAAGGTTCCCATTAAGGAATGATGTTTTGATATCCATCTACCAAATCTCATAGTCATGGGAAACTGCTATGGAAAATATGATTCTTATGGATTTAAATATGGAAACTGGTGAGAAGGTTTCATCATAGTCAATTCCTTAACGCTATCTGAATCCTTTAGCCACTATCTTTGCTTTATAGGTGCTAACTTGACCTTCCATGTCTAGCTTCTAGCTTTCTCTTGAATACCCATTTGCATCCAACAGGATTTACATCAACTGGCTCATCGACCAGAACCCAAACTTGGTTCTGATACATGGAATCCATTTCAAAATTCATAGCTTCTAGCCATCTTGCAACTTCTAAGATTTCTACTGCTTCCTTGTAGGAGAGATTATCATCATTGTCAAATAATAATGATTCACCATCCTCGGTGACTAGGAGACCAAATCTCTCTGGTTCTCTTACCTCTCTTGAGCTCCTATGCAGTACTTGTGTTTCTGGAACCTCCTCCACGAGGACCTATGGAACTTGTTCCTATACCAACTCTTGTGTATCTTGAGCATCAACTTCGTTGAAGTCAATCTTGCCCCCACTATCCTTCTTTAGGATGTGATCCCTCTCAAGAAAGACGGCTTGTCTGGCAATAGTCACTTTCTTGTCTTGAGGGTTATATAGGTAATATCCTTTCGTTTCCTTGGGATATCCTATAAAGATACACTTCGTGCCCTGGGGTGCTAGTTTGTTGCCTGAGAAGGCCTTAACAAACGCCTCGCATCCTCATACACGTGTATGTGACAAAATGGGTTTCTTTCCACTCCATAACTCATAGGGAATTCCATTTTATGCCTTAGTTGGTACTCGGTTTAATGTGTATGCAGCAGTTTGTAATGTATATCCCCAAAAGGATAATGGAAGATCTGCATGAATCATCATCGACCTCACCATGTCCAACAAGGTGTGGTTCCTCCTTTCACTAACACCATTACACTGTGGTGTATAAGGAGGAGTGAGCTGAGATAGAATCCCAGACTCCCGTAGAAGATCGATGAACTCTTGGTTCAGATATTCTCCACCTCAATCCGATCGAAGATTCTTTATCTTCTTACCAAGCTGATTCTCTACTTCATTCTTGAATTCCTTAAATTTCTCTAGGGCTTCTGACTTATACCTCATTAAGTAGACAAATCCATATCTACTCAAATCATCAGTAAAAGTAATGAAGTAAGAATATCCACCTCTATCTTCTACTGTAAATGGTCCACATAAATCCATGTGTACCAATCCTAGAATCTCTGTGACCCTTTCACCCTGTCCACCAAAAGGCAGCTCAGTCATTTTACCTTGTAAACAACCGTGACATCTATCAAGTGGTTTTAGCTCAGTAGAGTCTAAATAGCCATCTTGACAGAGCTTTGTTAAGCGTTTCTCGTTTACATAACCAAGGCGGTGATGACACAACTGGGTGATGTATGAGTCATGTGACTTTATTTCATTATCACTTTCCAACACTTGGTTTTGGTAATTTAATACATACAAACCATTATTCAAATATGCCATACCATAACATACATTGTTCTTATAAAAGAGACAACCCTTATTTCCAAACTTGAAAATAAATCCATCCATATTCAAACAAGATACAGAAATTATGTTCTTGGTAACACTAGGCACAAAATAACAGTTTTTTAAAACCAAAATCATGCTAGTTGGCAATGAGAGGTGATAGTCGCCAATAGACAACGCAACCAGCCTTGCGCCATTGGCAGCTCGAAGATCCACCTCTCTTCTGGAGATCTTTCTAAATCTACTTGGTTCCTGCATTTGAATATATATGTGATCTCCACAAGCTGTATCTAATACCCAATGTGTAGAAATAGAAAGATTGCACTCGATAACAAACACACCTTTAGTGTCCCCACACTTCTGGGTGCAGTTCCTCTTCCAGTGGCCCTGCTTTCCACATGCAAAACACACTGCCTCCTGTTCCTTGCCCTGCCTCTGGATCTTCCCCTTCTTGGAGGGACAGTGCTCGGGGGATTCAGACCATTTATAAGTCTTTGGCCCCTTTTCCTTTTCCTTCCTTTTCTTATTCACTATAAGGACCGCGAATTTGTCACGCCCCATGTCCTTATCTACCTAGAAAATCAAGGTCAGAAGCTCCAATATACTCTTCTCATTGCCGCTCATATTATAGTTGACAATGAATCTAGATAAGGTCTCGGGCAGTGATGACAAGATGAGAACTATACGCAACTCATCCATGAATTTAATCCCTAAGATGTCCAGGCGTTCAATGTAGCCAATAAGCTTGACTACATGAGGCCTATCTAGCGCATAATCTCCAATATTATTTGTAAACAAAGCATTGGAGATCTCATAACTCTCCTATATCACCTTATCTTTGTAGATATCCTTAGGGTGAGACATCATGATATACGCGTCCATGTTTTCATGTTGCTTCAAGAGCTCATTGGACATGGCCGATAGCATGAAACACTGGACAAATGTGGCATCATCCATGTGTTTCATATAGAGATATAATTCCTTATCACTGGCCTCTTTCCCAGGCGCAACTGAAATAGGCTCTTCCAGCACATACAATTTCCTTTCGTGGCGAAGGATGATGCGTAAACGCATCTGCCACTCTTGGAAATTGGTGCCGGTGAGAAGGTTTTCCTTCTCGAGTATGGTTCGCAATGATATGTTTGAAGTCATTTTCTTGTCATTTATACAAATTAAGATGAGAAAAGGTTTAGTACTTTATTACAAAACTGAGACAAATAAATAAATTAATACTTATTAGTCTCCTACTATTTTATCGAAATACAATAGCCCCCACCGTTGACTTCGGAATATTCTGTTTCCTGAATATTCTAGTGGAAAGGATCCATATTTCCCTTCGTATTACCCCAAATAGGGTTGGTCAAGCAACTTAAAGGGTTTTAGGTAGGCATTCCAAATTCCAACTGCATTAACTTGCAGCTCCTTGATCCGCTGAGTGGACTCCCCAATCCTGAAATCCTTTTATTTTGTATTTCCTCAACCTTTGCCTCTTGGTCACACCAAGTCCTGCTGTGGTAGTCAAACCTTGATGCGAACCAAGTCAAGTCAACCCAAAACCTTGAATTAGAATTCCCCAATAATTGAAAGCACCCCAACTAGGGTTGGTCAAGCACTTTAAACTATGGTTTAATTATAACCAAGATTATGGAAGGCTATACCGACTTAATATTTCTTTTGAGGGATTTTATCCTTATACGTAAATTTCCAATTTATTATCTTTTATTTCATGCTTGTTAATATTAAGTTGGATATACTTAAGTGATTAACCATGTCTAAGATAATATTTACGTATAAGCCGGTTTTATTTTAGTTCCATCTTGAATGCTTTTTTAATTCATTAATTGTGTGATCGTGATAACACACCCACAATAAATAAACCATGAAACTGATAGAAATAAAATAAATGGTATGATCATGAGATTTTTCTATTGGTTAGTTTATCTGGAGGTTGATAAACTAACCCAAATCCTAGGGGAGAAACACCTTGAACCTTTCGGGTTCGTGTTTACAGCTTTCCACCTGTCCACCTTTGTATCTCCTTGGATTGGTTTCACCTTGGCTCTTGACTTGAGCCGCCTACACTAGCTTGGGAGCTCCATCCATTACATATGCATTTATCTCACACACATGTGAGGGGTAAAAAGGGGTTTTTACATAAAAGAATCCTTGGGCGCGCAGACCCTACATATTTATGAGGAGATGGCTCGCAGGCCAACAAATTTAATTTAAATAAATAAATTAAAAGAAACCATTCACATACAAAGGTCTCGGTCTAGCTCATGATCATCCATACATGCAACGATATTTATGAATAAATAAAACTAGCATTCAATTCTTTAATTGTTCTTGTTTAAGATAAATCACGCTCGAATCAATTAATTATCTTTAATTAATCAATCCTTTTATCTTAAACCCTTTTCTGAACTTCCTTGAGATTCTCATCTATCATAATTTTAAACAAATAAATTCATTTAAAATTATCCTTGTATGTAACTTGTACCTTGGAGGCAACTTGGTGAATTCCCATTTATTACGCAGATGTTAAATTAAACACATATATATAAAACACCTATCATGTGTTGTGCCTCAGCTTTACACCTGCACTATGGTACACATCTCAAGGGTTTGTATAATATAATAATAAATTTTAATAAATCTACGTAATTTGGGTGAGTACATGGTGTGTAGTTTTGACTACACGGCATGTACTTTTCTTCACCGTCCATCCGAAGTACACGCCTGAGGACATGGTGTGTTAATGTACTTTAGAAATTTTTAGAGTACATGGCATGTACAGTGGGACACACACTGTGTAGTTTTTACGTTACACAGTTTCCAGCTAGGCAGACCGTATACGGGGTACATGGTCAACCCTAACCCAAAGGGACTACACGTCGTGTTCTGTTGGACCACACAACGTGTAATCCGGAAACCGTGTGCCACCTGTTCCTGGTCAACACATGATGTCATAAATGACTTAGATAGGATCAATACACAACCTGATTTGGAAGACTAGTCCGATGCATGAACCTAGACTACACGAAGTGTACTTCCGAATACACACCGTGTATTCTGGTGTTGTACGGATAGAAACTTTTTGCTCCTCCGGATGAGTTACTATATTTTATTTTAATCAAAATTAAAAGAAAAATTCATTTCTGTGAGGTGAACGAGAAACGAGGAAGGAGGAACAGATCTTGAGATTCATATTTCCAGAACGATTAAACTTGAATTGAAACAACTAAATTATTAAATGCATAAAATATCAACGAAAAACTAAATAATTATAATCAACGATATGACTCCTTTGATACCACTTGTAGGTTTTGGGCACAGTGGAAGTGTGTTTGTGGGTTTTCCCAACTTTAATTTTAACGTTAAGCAACATTCAATCCGAGATCTGTCACGATTTAAAATGCCGAATCTTCAGAATAGAACGAAGAACAAAAAAACTTAAGAGGGAATCCCAGAACCATAGAGATAGGATCATCATATGTTGGTTATAATTAATTTAATTAATTCACAATAATTACCTTGGTGGAATTCTTTCTTCGTTGATGTCTCTGCTCACGATCCTGTGATCCGTCGTTGTGTCGTAGAATCCAAGTGTAAGATTCCTCTAGCGGTGATCCACACGTGTTCCACGTATCTCCGACCATCGCCGAAGGGATCTCCGGGTGCTAGCATGGAAGAACCTTCGCTTGCGATGTCCACCTTCGATCGCCTTGGTCTCTCAGTCTTGAGAGCGTTCTTGGAGGAAGGAGTTCTTTCGGTCTAGAAAGAATTCCCCAGAATTTTTGTGCACAACGATTGGTAGGAAAAGTGTTGGGGTTTTGAGGATATTTATAATCGGGTTTGAGGTTATAGAGTTATGACAATAAATAAATGCATTACACATTTTATTTATTTCATTAAATCTTATTGAAACCCCATGTTGAATTATTAATTCCTTGACATGCACCCACGCTGATTATAATTAATATCATTTAATAAAACAATATTATATTCTCAAAATCCCACTTGGAAAAACTACATGGCGTGTAATCATTAATACATGGCGTGTACTCATTTTCCATAAAACTACATGGGGTGTATATTTAATATACACAGCATGTACTTTTATTTTCACTTTCCTTTATTTCCTCCACCACATTTATTAGTCCTTAAGTACTAGCTATTTATTTCTTAAATAAATGTAACTGCATTACTCGCTAATAAATGTATTATTTATCCTATAATATATTATCTCGAATAAATAGTGTTGAAATAAATGTGATCATACATCCTTAAATAATTATTATACCACAGTCAGGAATAATATTTATTTAACTTGTTAAATTGATATTTAACTGAGATACATGGACACACTTAGTGTGTGACCCTATAAGCCTCTTTCTTAGTGGCATTAGGCAGAGCCTGCCTAAAGTCAAAGGTTATCGTCTAGCAACACGCCAAGGCACCCATAGAGAAAGAAGTTAATGTTGTAATGACGTGTCACCTCATACGAATGCTTACTGTGTAATATAATCCCTTTGTCTTCATATCTCTAATCAAGCGGGTTGCATGCTAGTGCCATCAACCCATGTGCTCGATCATTCTTTCTTTTAATTTCTGGAATTGAACTCTCCCATAACTTACCATGGCCATGGATTTATTTAGGCTATATTAATTCCATCAAAGGGCCTGTGATATCTACTTCCATTATGGAACAGAAGGGAAAAATCCTTTCTCGCATTATCTATTAATGCGGTATTACTCGTGACACACCCAACGTATCCTACCTCACTGCGAACAGTGCGTCGTCGTAGTTTTCATCAATACATATAAGTGCATGAGTTGTAATACCCATTAACAATAATCTTAAAGTCTAAGGACCAATACAAACGTCCGTAGATAGGAACATCCAATGACACTATGAAATGTGGATTTCCTACTGGTGGGTCTTGTTCTCATAATATCCTCCTGGATATTACCAACGGTGCACACCATAAGAAGGTGCCTCAAAGTTTTATGATTCCTCACCCCTAATGTCCTATATTATTCATGTACCTCAAATAAAATCATCTAGCCATAGAACATATATTCAAGAATAGTGTTATGTCACTTCTGGGTTCTCATCATAGCAGGGATCCGCTATGACCCATTAATGCAATAGCTATCATTAGGACATTATCACATGCGTTGTCACACAGAAGAACAATCAAGATGTGATAAGGCATTTATTAATGAATAAAGTACAAAATAGTTGGTTCTAGGCCACCAACTCCAACAGTCTGATCCGGCCCATGAGAAACCGTGTACGAAGGAGAAGCAGCGTACCACATACACAGAATTTCCAGGCCGGTAACCACATAACAAGGAAGTACATGTCGTGTTAGATTACTCTACACGTCGTGTACTCCAAAAATTCCAAAGTACAGAAAACACACCAAAGACCCCGGCGTATACTTTGGATAAAGGGTTTAAACAAATACACTCCGTGTACATATAGTTGTTTCATCTGGAAATGGGGATAAACTTGTTTGTTAAAAGTTCAAACCTTCCAATCAGTTTCCAATGGGTTTATTCATAGAACCAGAAACACCCAATGATTCTATATCCATTTGGAACTACTTTCCAAAGGTAGGTGCTAATTAGTTGTGGATCGATGAGGCTTAAGAATTTTCATTGGTCGAGAGGATGGGAGGTTAGGCTCATCACACCTTTTTGGGGGGAATTATTGCCTACTCCGGGACTCTCTTATAGATTTAAGTTATGTTCACGAATCCTTATTAATTCACCAAGAGTGAAAATGAGTTTTCCTTTAGGTTTGGAAATAGATGATTGATATATATGGGATTTAGAGAATCTTTTATATTTATTTGAGGTTCTTCATCAATGGAGAATCATCTGTATGTATTAGAGATTCTTATTCAATGGTATCCTTAAATACATTATATAGAAACCTCTTGGTCATTATGATGACCATACTAGTTTTAAAGCCACTCAGTGGGGGCACTTGAAGTTTATTGTTATTTAGAAAGACAAGGATTATTTTAGAGTTGGGATCGTATCCGCAGATGGGCTACCTACATATCCTCGTTAAAAAGGAATCAAAACCCACGTAGTTCGATAAGAAGGATATAGTTTAATGTCATATGGGACAGAAAATAATTAATGAAAGACGGGATTGAACCTTATGAAGTCTTCCTACATACTCTACTTTTAAGGAAGAGATCAAAGTCTACATAGTTTGGGTGAAGAAATATGGGGCTTATGCACGGTTAATGGCCCAAAAAGAGATGTCGTGATTACTTTTAAACTCTAAACTCATGCGAGTCATGCTCGATGTGAGAAACAAGAGCTATCAGTAAACCTGAAGATTGTTTCACGAAAGATGCATTCAAATGAAATGATGTGGGGCTTATGTATGTATGACTACCCAAGTAGATGAAGACCAGGAAGTACTTCAGGAAAGAAGCCCAAGATCAGGGTCCATAAAGGTATTTGTACTTTATGGAGATTTGGAGTTTTAACCCAGGGCTTACTCCTAAGGAGGATGCCCAAATTAAAGGGGACTTATATCTTGGGGCTTACTCCTAAGAAGAAGGCCCAAATTAAAGGAATTATGATTGGGGATTATTCATGAGAAGGAGGCCCGAACCAAGGGAACTTGGGACTTACTCCTGAGAAGGATGACCTAAATAAAAAGATCTTCTCATCTTAAAAGATGAGGTTATATGGAGGAAACCTCTAACCATAGTGACATAAAGCTTGTAAGTCATGAGGTTTTGGGAGAGGTTCTCATAGAATTCCTTTCAGATAAGGAAACCAACAAAGAAACCATGCCATAAATGGCTTTGAAAAGGGGTTCTAGGGCCAATAACTTGAAGAAGAGAGGTGAATGGGAGAGAGGCACACAAATTAATTTGGTGCGCAAGTCTTGGCCATGCAAGTGTACTTGCACAACATGGGTTCACCTGAGTGACAAATAATATGTAGAGTAATACTTGGGAAAGACTTAACTCAAGCCTTTAGTATTATCGTAAGATGTTTCTAAAAGGGCAGTGCGCAAGTTTCATCGAAAGGGTAGGGTGGTACGCAAGTGTTTCCATTTTTAAGGAGGTTTGGACACTTAGGCGCGCAAGTGTTGATGAATTATAAACACTTAGGCCTTATTCTACTACTTCAGGTCTTCCATTCTAGGTAAAAAAGTTACCTTAGAATCTTTCAGAAGAGTTGAGTTGAAGAATAGGGAGACCAGAGCTTGAATTTGACTTTTGGAAAATCCGTACCCAAAATGGGGCCCCATAGGGGATATTTATAGGCCACCTTTCACCTTGGGTGAAAAATAGAATAGGGCACGCAAGTAACTTGCACGCCTCACTCCAAATGGGCTCCTGGTCCATGCTTTCATCAATTTTTTTGATGTTCTTCAAAGGGTGACCCTCTTTGTTCTTAAGGTATTTCACTTTTCCATTCATTGGACTCTATAAAAGAAAGGAGTGTCAAAAAAAGTCCCCCCTCAGAGTTGGATCCGAAAAGGAAAGAGGATTCAGCTCTGAGGTAAAGCCGGAGAAATCAAGGGTCTGTATTGGTATGCAGATGATGGGGCACACAGGTATGGCATGCAGGTTGTCTGGACCGCCTATATATACAGGCTCACTCTTGCGCAAACTCACTCTGCTTTCTGAAACTTGAGTTCTTGTCACGTAGGTGATTCTATCTTCAACGAATCGCCATTCTGGATTTTTTTGTGCTTCTGTAGAAGGTATTTGACTTGCGTGCCATAACTAGGGTGGAAAAACTTGTGTGAGTGTTTTGACTTGTGCGCCAAGTTGGGACTTGTGTTCCTTAATTCCTTTTCCATTTTTTTTTGATTTCCTTCATCAAAATTTCACAAAATAAACTTACTTTAAATTTGATTGTTTGATCTTTGTGCAGATTCGATGGCTCCTAGAAGAATTGGATTAGCTGATGAGTTGGACAGCAAGAGAATAGATAACATGATGAACGTCATCGGCCATGACTATTATGTTATCTGCAATAGAACTCTCTCGGATTTGGCTAAGTACTGGAAGAAATATCATTCCAATTTCCCATAGAGCATCTACTTTCCCTTGTATGGCCATGGTCATCTGCGAGGATTCAACATTCTAGAGGCAAAGAATTATATCCCTCATTCCTGGTTTCAGACCTATACCAACTTCTCTTTGGAAAATGTCTCATTTGCAGGATCATTTTTCAGTGATGGGATAGTGGAGAAGGAATACATAATGCATAATAGCCCATGCACTCCAGATCTGAAGCCTCACATGCCTGAGCTGCAGCCGCATTGCTATCCCTCTATTTTCCAAAATTCTCAGATGGACCAATCTAAGGGATGGAAGAAGAGTTGGGATTTCCGTCCCGGAGGAGGTGTGAAGCCGAATTGGATGTGGGAATATTGGGTGTGACAAACCTGTGCAAAGTTTGTCGATGATCTGAAGGGAGATACAATATATGAAGCTGTCTGGGTTGGGAAGACATATGTCTACAAGAATAGCGATTTTGTGCCGGAGTTAATCAGTCACTGGAACCCGAAAACGAATTCTTTCCATCTGACTCATGGAGAAGTAGGAATCAATTTGTGGGATGTCTACAAGATTTCAAAGGCTCAAATTTTGGGAGATATGTATGATGAATTCATCCCCCCACAAGGTGACTTGGAATGATTCGGAGAAGACTCCGGCTTTGGCTCGAGAGTTAATGAAAATTTTCTACAAGCTTAAGAATAACACCACCATGAAAACCCACTCGAGAAAAGATATCCATCCTGGGGAGTGGATGGACATGTTTCTGATTAAGAAGAGAGAGAAGGGACCTTCCTTCACTCATCCTACTAGTTTCCCTAGAGTAGAAAAGAGGGGTGCTTTGGGAACATTTTGGAGAACTCTGGAAGCAGGAGAGTTTGATAAGTGGGGGTATGAAGTGAACCAGAAAATTCCATGGAAGACCCATCTAGAAAGCTTTTTGGCCTTGTGGATCAGTGTTTACCTTTTACCAGTTTAGGATTCTATAGGAGGTGTGAGGCCAGGGACCTTTTTCGTTGCATCTAAGCTGGTTGAAAGGAAGATGGTTGGGTTGACCACCCCAGTTTTGGAAAATATTCCTAGGATCTTACTTCATGTTTATATGGGTAAGTATCTTCTAGGAATAGTGGGACCATTCCAAGTTTTATGGGGATGGATCGCCAACCACTTCAGAACATATGTTGTACAAAGTGGGGTACAGGTTTCTGGAAGTTCTTTCCAGCTGTCTGTTCAGGCCTTTTCTGGAATTTCTCCCTTATCCCTCAATGCTTATGATATCAAAATAAGGCTAAGCATGTTCAAGGAGTTTCACTTCTTTCCTTATAGAAATCCGCCAACAGGTCGATTTGTTGATGATGGAACAACCAGTCTAGAGTTAAGGGAATATATGCTGGTATGTAGAGATGGTACACTAGCCACAATGATTGATGGAGATATTATATGCGAGGCCTATGCTCCATAAATATTTGCACGTCAATTCAAATTTCTGTAGCAAATTACTGTATCCCCTCTAGTGCATGTCAGGTTAGAGCAGCATTTGATGGTTGCTTGTAAACTATGGTTGCTGACATCTATGGAGATGAATGGGGCGGTATTTGATCTACCAGCTATTGAAGTAGAAAGTTGATTGACTATATGGTATGCTGAGAGCTGGGTAGCATCATACCCTGAAGGGGTACTGAATCAAGCGGTCCCTCGGGTGGGGATAAAGAAGAGAACCGTTAGAAAAGAAGATCTTCATTTAGAAGGTGACTCTTCCTCACCCGGAGCTAATTCATCAGATTCCCAGGATGGGGATGATGAGGCTCAAAATTCATCAAAGCGGCCTCGTTCCAGATATAATCCTCCTACCAGAGTCAAGAGACCAACTCCATCGACTCCTATTGAGTTACATTATTGAGGCAATTTTGTCACCATTATTTTAAAGAGCAACAAGTTTCATTTTCTTATCCTTTATCTATGATTGTAGGAGCTGGGAATAAGTTGAAGTCCTAGATTTTAGGACCCTCCTCATGGCCTTCTAGTGAAAATTAAAAATATTTACGCCCAGAGGCTGTCCGAACATGGTGGAGTTTATATTGTGATGCTAAAACTGTCTGGATGAACTTATTAAAAGGGTTGTATATCCCTTGAGTGGGGAATCTCCAAGATTCCTCTAACATCCATTTTGAGGAAAACCCCAATAAAGTGAGGGATTACATCAAAGAGTTGGAAATTCTTATATATGCCATTGATGAGTCAGTTCCTATCACCAAGCTAGTGAAGGAAATGATGGACCATGGTACTACTGAGGGGATTGGTCCTTCATTAGATGAAGAGTGCCCTGATTATGTGGCTTCTGAAGATGTAAGTTTCCTTTTTTCTCATATTTATATTTTATTTTCAATTTGAATTTAGTCAATGCTTTATTATTCAAGGAAATAATCTTCTTCATCCAGCAGCTTGTAAAATAAATAACCATTGATATCCCTTCATCGCAGTATAGCCCTGGTGGCACCGCTCTTGGAGCCACTGAATCTCCTTGTGAGCCGGGTGAAGTATATCCAGGATATAAAGTCATGGATGAGGAGTTAGAAAGGGAGTTATTGTCTCTGATACATGTTTTAGGAGATGATGACACCAGTCCACCCAAAAAGGCCAAGAAGTAAAGGCATTGAAGAAATAAGACCACATTCAAACGCTTTATCAGCAGTGGTAAGTCTTTCTGATAGTCATGAATCTTAACTTATGAAAAAGTGCTCAAACTTCTCAGGATTTCAAGGGATTCTTCAGTTTCCCCTTTAAGGGAAAGGACTGACCATCCTCAGAGTACAATAGAGGGTGCTGTAGAACGGCTGCAAGTTCCTGCTGAAATGGCTATTCCTGAAGAAATACTGAGAGCAGATGAGCCGGCGTCTGTTCCCAGCACCGCTCCTGTTTTTGATGCCATGATAGAAGAGAATTCTAGTAAATTAACAATACTTAATAGAACCTTAAATGATACAACAACTAACTTCCATTCTGTGATGTTTTAGGTTCAACAAATGCACTAGAACATTTGGAAACCACCGAAGATGACCCCACAACTATATTTGAAGAAGCTATCTGGGGTCATAGATTACTAGATGAAAGTCACGAAGAAGACATGCCGAGTGCTCCCACTGGTGACACTAACCTGGGATCTGGGACATCATTGGATAAAATAATGAATATTTGTATGTCCTTTGAATAAATTTTAGAACATGTTAATTTACCACCTGATTTAGAAGATTTTGGAGATCTATTTATAAAATCAACTGGATGTGAGTTTCATCATTTCTCATGTTATTCTTCTCATGATTACACTTCTAAACATGTTTGGTTAAAAAATGTACAGTTACATCTAAAGAAACTTTTGAACCAACAATGCTTGAAAGGGGTGTAGACATTGATGTCAAACCTATTATTGCAGAAACACTGGCTCAGGTGGAACTTAGCATGGAAAACCCTCCTGAAACCCATCCTAAAAATCCTGTTCAAGTTAGGAAAGATGGGGAGGAGTCTTCACAAGTTGCTGATCTACTGTTAGGTAAAAGATGATGATATTTGTGGCTTACTTAACTTGCAAGACAATCAATAAACTTTTACTGACCTTTGAAACTAACCATACTTTCAATTGACCAAACAGGGTTATCAACTTCAATGGCTAGATATGGAGGTGAAGCCTCAGCCTCAGCCTAAACAGTAGAAGAAGGTGAAGCAACCAGGGTCAAGGAAGGAGCAGAACATAACACTTCCTTAAGTTCATTAATCCCAGACTATGTTCCTCCCTGTGATAGCGATGCCGAATCAGACCCAGAGTTTAAAAATGTGCTCTAATTCTCACGTCATAAGTCATGGAAAAATATATGGAAGATAATATCTGAGGTTCCTCTTGAAGAGATGCCTTCGAAAATTCCAAGACTTTTATCCCTGTTCATCATGTTGGGACTTGGCGGTTTTGGATATCAAGAAATCCATGTCGCAGTGAAAGAAGTCATTCAAAGGAGGGAGGAGCAAGAGAAAAGGTGTAATCAAGACCTGATCAGAGCTAGATTACTGACCAAATTTAGTGAATTTCATGTTGTAGTGTCCCGAGATGAGGCTGATCATGCTGCAAAGCTGAAGGAACTAAAGCAGAAGATCAAGGAGAAGATTGTTCAGTAGTTTCACCTTAATAAAGAGCTAGATTTTGTTACTGGGGAGCTTGACTAGCTTCATAATTCATTGGAAGAAGTCCAAGATGATGGTATAAAATCCATCACAGATGCCAAAGAAGCACTTCATCGAGCTGAAGAGAGTAAAGTTGGTCGAGTAAATGAACTTCAAGTGGCTGTTGATGAAGATCGGGATGCTTTGAAACAGATGAGAAATCATGTTGAAAGTCTTCTGTAATTTCTGAAAAAAAAGAGAAGAGACTCCAGTCTATGGATGTTCTTCTAATCTTGTTCATCAATGAAAAACAGTTCATCTTAAATCATTTGTACCTTCATTTTATTGATAATTGATCTTATTTTTACCTAAGACAATGGGCCTAGTAAACATAGTTTGATTTTTACTAGGGTTATATAAACAACCCCACAAACTTTTCATCTTTTAATTGCTCAATATTTCCTAAATCATACAAAATGTATGTTTAGAGAGATGGGACTCAACTTTTGTTCAGAGTACCCTTTATAGGTTCCAAATTTAATGAGTACCATGTCTTTTGTTATTGGTAGTTTAAAGTCATGCATTTTGGACTATAAAAAGGCTAATATTTAAGGTCAAATAGCTTTGACCAAATGGATGATATTGACTCAATTCTTGATAATTTGTTTAGAAACATATTACTATATTCATGTATGGAGGGGAAAAATTGTAAACTATGACTTGAGAAATTTTGAATCTGAGGAATGACATGGGAAAAGAGCTAAAAGGCATTATAGGAAGTCTTTTATAAGAATGAAGTTACCACTACTTGACAAAATCGTTATGGGGGACGAATTATGCAGCGCCAACTAGGGAATATGCTGGATAGTCAAATAGTAGTATCTTTTGGATGACAGGTCTGTTATGTAGACAAATTATGCAAGGCCACCTAAGGGAACCTGCTGCATAGTCGGGCAAAAAAAACTCTCAAAAATTTGACTTTCAATTGATAAAATCCGAAGAAAGTTTTATGGAGATTCAAATTTTCCAAAGCATAGAGTCTACTTTATAGAGAAAGGTACTTGAATATGGAGAGGATATTTCCAATCAGAATTGTCAAATAATTGGAGGAATGTGACTTCTATGAAGGTCTAAACCAAACGTAGAAAAAAAAGGTATCTGTGGGTTTAAATCATATGACTAAAACCGAAGATAGAAACATTATATGACATATGGTCAAGTAGTCCAAGGTTATTTTATATTCCTCTAAACATACAGAGAAGGAGGAAAATGTAAACCATAGACTTGAATACTTTCAGATCATGAAAAATAGTATGGAACAAATATGTTAAGGATGAATTTTTTTTTCAGATCCCTACATATCGTCGTTAATACCAATAGGAACAAAAGAGGATTCTCCTAAGAATGAATTTACTATTACTTGACAAACCCATTATGGAGGTTGAATTATGTAGGGCCAACTGGGGAATAAGCTGCATAGTCAAATAGTAGCATCCTTTGGCTGACAGGTCCATTATGTAGAAAACTTATGCAAGGCCACCCAAGGGCACGTGCTGCATAGTCAGGCAAAAGAACTCTTAGGTATCAGACATTTTGCGATCAAAAGTCAAGAAAAGGGTTATGGAGACCATGAATATTATTTTTATAATGTTGCGACTGGGTCCTGAATTGAGATTCTGTATGTCACTACATATCTCATTAGAGTGAGAATCATGCCACACATAGTTATTGAAATATAGTTTAACGTCATGCAGAATGAGAGCATGGAAGATCTTAGTTTAGGGTTGTAGAGCTTAGACCATAGTGAAGAAGACACATAGTGCATTTGTTATAAACCTGATGTGAATAAAGACCAGGGTGTTCCATATTACACCATGTGCTCCCAGGGGGAATTTTCAGCAAAGGGACCGAAAGTGGAGTTTGGGGTTAGGCCCAAAGGCTCAGGGCTGGACTCGAGGAATGCTCGAGCATTCCTACGTATCCCATTAGGATGGGAATCAAGCTACACATAGTTCTTCAAATACCCTCTGTACAAATTTGGTTCATACATATGAGGGGTAAAAAGGACTTTATTGCAATTGTGGCTGGACCCAAGATTAAATACTTGGGTGTCACTACGTATCTCATAAGGATGAGAATCAATCCATATGTAGTTCTTGAAATATGACATGGTTGGAGACCATGTCAATGATGATTACTCTTGAGTGAGGGTATTAGGGATTGTTGAAGTTTATTTTTCATACAAGATAAAAGTGAAAATAGTTTAAGGTCATATGCATGGACCAATGCTATGTAGTTTAATGTTTTATAACAAGGACAATGGGGGACAGTATAGTTTAACGTCATATATCTAGGACAATGGGGCGTACACAGTTTAATATCATGTAGGATGAAAGTGAATAGATATGAATATGATGGTTGATGGGGGCTTCACAGATCAACATCGTATGGGATGGAGGTGAATCGATGTGAAGAAAGTGGTTTTGGGCTTGAACCTCAGGAGGTTGCCTACGTACCCAGCCTAGGAGGCAAGGATCAAAGTCTATGTAGTTCAATTGAGAGAGATTCGGTGATCGGGGTGTACTTGAGGACAAAAAAATGAAGATGATGTTGGGACTTAAGCGTGGTTAGTGGCCCAGAGAAGATTTCATGGTCGAAGCTTACTCTAAGCTCACGTGAGTCATGCTTGGTGTGATAAATAAGAGGCACCAACAGACCTGACGATCGTGTTGCGAAATATGCGATCACGAAGGATGGTGTGGGACTTATGCATGGTTAGCTTCCCGAGGCATGCATAGAAATAGAGTTTAAAAGAAAATTGTTCATGCGTCGATCACATTTTAATGTCATGTGTCATAAACATGGGGTGCTTGGCAGTTTAACGTCCTACAACTCGGATGATGCATAATTTAATGTCATGTTGGACGATAGAGGGGGCTATGCAGTTTAATGTCCTACAACAAGGACAATGGGTGTATTTTTGTTACACAAAATACTTCTTCAATAATCTTGCATTGGTTGGAGTTGTAATGAGTTCTCCATATATTGAGATTAAAGAATAAGCTCCTTTGGAGTAGACCCTATGTATTGAGTAAGGTCCTTCCCACTTTGGCTCAAGCTTTGGAGGCTTATTTCCCGATATCATTGGGGTTCTGAGGACCAATACCAATTCTCATTTAATAAATGAATGAAGATGAAATTTTTTATTGAAAGATCATGCTATTAGATTCTGATAGACTTCTAAATGGTGTAGTGTGCACAATATTTTTTCATCTATTCATTCCAATTCATCCAATTTCTTTTGAGATTGTTCATCTATAGATAAATGATCACCAATGGTGACTCTAAGCGAAGGTAATTAGACTTCAATAGGCAAGACTGCTTCCATTCCATATACCAATGAATATGGAGTTGATCATGTTGTAGTGCGGGTGGTAGTCTGACAAGCCTAGAGAGCATGAAAAAGTTTATCAGGCCATGAATTCTTATCTTTATCCACCATCTTTTGAAGTATGTTTGAAAGAGTCTTATTGAAATCCTCTACTTGACCATTGGCCACTGCATGATACCGAGATGAATGGTTGGATCTGATATTGTATTCTTGATAAAATTTTCTTACCTCGGATGAACAAAATTTGGTGCCATTATCTGTAAATATGGTATGAGGAACACCAAATTTGGTAATGATGTTGGACTTGACAAAGATAACAATGATTTTAGCACTGAATTCTTTGAGAGTTATTACCTCTGCCCATTTGGAAAAGAAGTCAGTAGTAGTGAGAATATACTTAAACTGCTTAGCTGTAGCTGGAGGATAAGGTCCTACTATATCCATTCCCCATGTAGCAAACGACCAGGAGTATTTAACCGTATGAAGAAACTCCGGGAGTTGATGAATGAAGTTGTAACATACTTGGAAATAATAACACTTCATAGTGAAATCAACACAATCTTGCATCATTGAAGGCCAGAAGTATCCAAGCCTTCGAATTTGACCAGAAAGTCTATGTCCAGACTGGTGGGTACCACAAACTTCTGCATGTACTTCATTCATGAAAACCATTGTATCTTCACCATCAATACATATGAAGAAAATTCCATCAAAACCTCTCTTGTAGAGATTTTTTTGGTGATATGAGTTACCATAAAGAGTAAAATTGACCACACGTCACCAGACTTGTTCTTTCATGGCTCTATCAGGTGGGAGTGTTCCATTTTGAAGGTATTCCCTGATAGGTGTCATTCATCCTGTAGTATGACCATATGGTTTAGAAATGGGACTGATTTCATTGATTTACTCTGTTTTGATTTGAAAAAAAGGTGAAACTATACAACAGTGGGCAATACTGATGATTGTTTCGTCCCGATTTGGATCTGCCAGGGTTGTGGCTATAATATCCAATGCATCATCTTGGGCATTTTTTGATCGTGGGATATAAGAAAATGTCGGTTCTAAGGGAAATTCCACCATTAACTCTCTGACATAATCACACAAAGGGATTAACTCTTCCTTTCTGATGGCATAATCCACATTGATTTGTTTGATTACCAAATCTAAATCACCTTTTACCTTCAAGTGATTCACCTATGCCTAAAGCGCCAATTCTAAGCCTATGATGAGAGCTTGATATTCTGCTTCATTGTTTATACCGCCTTCCAACAATAAGAAGGAATAGGGTAACACTACCTTTTCTGGGGAAATAAGCACGATTCCTAACCCAACTTTGTTGAATTTAGGATCTTCCATTTTCTTCCCTGTTGGATTTCTGGAGGCACCATCAAAGTACATTTCACATGTTTGAGGATTATATTAAATAGAGAAGACTTCCTCATCAAGAAGTTCAATATTTAAAGATGTATCTTCTACAGATGGGTGTTTAGCATGGAAATCGGCCAGAGCTTGGCCCTTTATTGCCTTTTGAGACACATACTGGATATCAAATTGCTTCAAAATAACTTCCCACCTTTCTAGACGTCCTGTAAGCATTGGATGACTAAGGATAAATTTTAGTGGGTTATTTTTAGATACCAATTAGACCTCATGATGTTGCAGTTAGTGTCTCAATTTTTGAACTGCAAAGATTAATGCTAGGCATCACTTTTCAATACTTGAATATTGAGTTTCTGCCTCAATTATAGTCTGACTAAGATAGTAAAGTCTATTTTCATTCCCATCATCATTCTTTTGGGCAAGGAAGGCACCCAATGATCGCTCTAAAGTTTTCACATAGAGAATAAGTGGTCTTCCTTCAACAAGTGTCATTAATACCGGTGAACTCAATAGATATTTCTTGAGGATATCGAATGCTTCTTGATGTTCTTTATTCCACTGGTAGGTGACTCCATTCTTCATTAATCTGGTCAAGGGTAAACACTTTCCTACCAAATTGGTAATCAAACACCAAATATAGGCCAAGTGTCATTGAAGTCCTCTTAATTCCTTCAAATTTATAAGAGGTGACATGTCAAGGATTGATTTTTTTCTTCTCTGGATCAAATTCAATACCGTGATGGTGTACAAAAATGCCGAGAAATTTTCCTGAGGTTACCCCAAAAGCACATTTCAAGGGGTTCATCTTCAAATTGTGTTTTCAAAGTTTGTTGAATATGCTTTCTAGATTGTCCAAGTGATCAGAACATTATCTGGATTTAACAACCAAATAATCCACATAACATTCAACAAATTTCTCTAAAAATGGTTTGAAGATATGGTGCATGGCACGTTGATACGTTGCACCTGCATTCTTCATGCCAAAGGGCATTACCCGATAGAAAAACACACGTTGAGAATATCTGAAGGCTATAGACTCCTCATCTTCTGGGGCCATTCATATTTTATTGTACCCATAGTAACCATCCATGAAGGAAAGAGCTTCGTATCCAGGTGTTGCATCAATTAAGGGTTCTGTGATCGGAACTTGAAACTCATCCTTGGGACAATGCCGATTAAGATCTATGAAGTCAATGAAAACTCTAATTTGTCCTTTCTTATTTTTCACAGGGAAAATATTATCCATCCATTTGGGATATTTAACTTCTCTGATGAAGTTAGCCTTGATAATCTTATCAACTTCAGCTTCAATTTTGGAGGCATAAGTTGGATGTGTTCTTCTTGCTGCTTTCTTGAATCCTCAATGTTCTTCTGGAAAACCCAAATGATGAGTGGAAACATCGGGATCAAGACCTGGAATTTCTATATAATTCCAAGCAAATACATCTCGATTTTTATTTAGAAATGAAGTATACATTTATTTCTCTTCAAGAGTCATGACTGCACTAATTAAAGTGGGGCGTGGATATTCTTTTGTACCCATATTTATTTCTCTGAGTTCATCCAAAGTGGTAGAGATACCCTCTTCAAATGCTGGAGGAGCATCCCTGAGATCTTTATCTTCTTCTACAATATGTGATACTTCTTATGTTTTTACTTTCATAGTATATGACGAAGTAGAATTTCCATGGTCAGGGGAGAAGTTAAAATTTGAACATCTTGAAGAAGAGGCTGCCATTTCTGACCCTATTAATGATGAAGGGTCTTCTTGGGGTGATAGAGAGGAGATGATGGATTGAGAATCAACATCATTGTTTTCCTCTGGTATTGCTATAACTTCTTCTAGCCTGGTTGATGAAGTATAGAATTTCTGGATTTCAGCAGATGAAATGAAGACATCTCCATTTAAGATTTCATCACTGCTTAGCGAATCAACAATTTATCTCATGCTGTCTGGCTTGATTTCTGTAATTGACATTATGGAAGTTTCCATAAGAGTGTTTGGATTTAGGTCTATCCTGTCAATTTGACTAATAGGCAACACATAATTTGTACTCACATGTATGAATGGGTTTACTGGAATCTTTTCCAAACCATTTGGAGAATTAATTTTGGTGACCTTCTTTTCCGTGGATTTTTCCTTTCCCTCTATGTGATAAAATTCTGCCTCAATGTATTGAGATTCACACATTTTGAATGGGGAATTGTCACCATACAATGTCCCAATTTGACCATTGAAACAATATTTGAGACATTGATAGTATGATAAAGGTACAACCGCATGTTGATGTAGCTAAGGTCTTCTAAGAAAAATGTTGAAGGTGGTGTCCTGATGAACAACCATGAAATTTGAATTCGACACAAGGTCTCCAAACTGAATTCTGAGTGTTATCTCACCCATAGGTTCTTGTTCATTCTTATCATATCCTTGTAACATCAAAGTAGAAGGAGATAAATCAGATTCAGTGAGACCCAATTGATGAAGTGTATGAATATGAATGAGGTTAACTCATGAGGCATTATCAATGAAATCTCATCGGATGTCTATGTCATTGACTTTTCCAGATAGATACAAAGGTCTGATATGTCTATGTACAACATCATCTTCATCTTCATCTGTAAAAGATATCACTGCATGGAATTTTGTAGGATCATTCTCTATACGGTAGAACTCATCTGCAACAATTTCAGTTTCGAATTCTTGAGGACTTGAAAAAGCCTCAATAAGCGCCTCCCAGAGATCTTTTTATAGATTTAAGGCATCCAGAATTGATAACTTGGACTATAATTGGGCCAAATGTTTCAAGACATCATACTTTTGGTCCAAAGGTCTGTGTTTCCCAACATGAAAATGTGGTTTTGCAGGTGCCTTGGAAGTTGATGTTTTGGCAATAGATGCATCTCGTATCAGGGCAGGAATTGGAAACACTCCTGGCTTCAGTAGATTAAACCAACTAGTTCTATCTATTTTCAGAGAGGAAGAAGGTGTAACCTATAACCGGTCCTCCAAAATAACTGTGTCAGGACCGAATCTGCCATGTGTGGAAGAACATTCTTGTTCCTGTTGAGCTCAGTGAAGGGATTTTCCATGATTTTCTACCACATATACAGTTCTAGTAGGGGTAGGATTGAAATAGTAGATTCTAGAATATCCACGTCTTCCCCTATATCCTAGACCTCTGTCTCTTACTCTAATTCCTCTGTTAGATACAGGGAACTTAGTGTCATCATGATCGAAACTGTCATTGGCATAGGGATCCATTAAATTAATCATGTTACCAGAACCAAAGATCAATTCTTCATCTGATGAAGATTCTACCTGATGAACCAGTTCAGGTTGTTCCATTTGGTGGGGTGGTGCCTGTGTTTTTGAAGCAGATGGTATAAAATCTTCTAGAGTCAAAGACAACTTAGGATTTGACATGATCTCGTCTTCTTCTAACTACTCTTCTTTCTTCAAATTATGCCACTTCTTTGAGGATTTTCCTTCTGATGAAGGGGGTTTTGCTGTGGTAGAAATAGTAGAAGAAACAATTGGTTGATTCAATTGTGTTCGTAAAATGGTATGAGTTTGGTTGATCATTTTCCTGACCATCCAATCATCATATTTCTGCACATTTTTACTTTTGACTTTGTGCCACTCGCTTTCTTTCTCTGGATCAATAGCAGTAACACATGCTATCTGGGCTGAAGAACCTTTCAGTTTTACTTTTCCAGAGTCCACCATCTTTTTTAGGAGGTATTTGAAGACAAAACACTCTTGAATGGTATGCCGCAACATCTGATGAAACAAGAAATAGTTGGGTAGGTCTTCATCTCCTTCCTTGTTCGGCCTTTTGGGCCTTGGAAACTGAACCAGATTTTTTTCCAGAGCCGAGACGAAGTAACCAGGAACTTGTTCATTTTGAAAAGGATAAACTTTGTTCTTTAAAACCTCAAACTATTTTCATCTTTGATATCTTTGATCATCTTGACAAGGTGGCCATTGTTGTTGATGCTCAGGAGGTGGATCCCTTCGATATGATGAATATTTTGAAGTGGAAGCAGGTACAGGTGCTTTTTTAAGTGTAATTGTATCAGTCTCTACTTTCCCTATTCTACTTATTAGAGCTGATGGAATTGCATAAGTTTTATCCCTAGTCTATATAAGAGAGTATTCTATCTACTGAGTGATTGAAGTAAGGTCTAGAAACCCTCCTGTTTATTTCACATGGATCAATGGTGTGCGAAATTCATCACACAGATTTGCCACACAGATTGGTAGTAACTCTTCTTGAGGGAGTGATAAACTTAAGGAATATGTTAATCACTTCCAGCGAGTAACGAAATCTGAAAATCTTTCATTTTCCATTTTTTTAACATTGGTAAGAAAAAAAATAGCCATCTTTGGTAATGTTGAGCTAAATTGAAGAAGGAATGTTTGACAAAGATCTTCCCACCCAGTAATTGACCGAGATTGCAAACTTGTATACCAGACAAAAGCAGGTCCTTGCAATGAATGCAAAAAACACCTGAGATTAACTGCTTCTTGTTGTTGAGGAGTTCCCATCATAGGATCATAATTAGAAACAAAATGTTTTAAGTGTTGTTCTGGATCTCCCGAACCATTAAAAACTGGGAATGTGGTATTTGAAAAATTTGATGGGGGAGGAATTGAATCCACCCATTCAGGGTAAGATCTCTTTTCTGGTTGAACTGGTGCACGTCGTCCTTACATAGCTTCCAACCAAGATTTTAATGACTCAATGGTAGTCATTAATTCTTGAGAAACATCTGGTTGAGTATGGACCTGTGTAGGTGCAATAACTAGAGTTTGGACGAGTGTGGCAACTGGTACTGCCACTGATGGTAGTATTGCCGGTTGGTGTCACGTATGACCCATAGGATTGGACCTATGAGGGTGTACTTGTAAAGGGGGATATTCTTGATCCATACCAATAACTGCAACAAATTCCCTTGATTGATTAACTCCAGCATTCTTAGTAAGAAGATTACCTTGAATTAGTTCTGCATTTAACCTCCTTAACTCCTTCATTTCTTCTTCTTACTGTGCAAACCTTTACTCTAATGAGAATGATTGTCCTTCTCTAGAGGTAGGGTGGGATGTAACCTAACTTTTACCCTTTTCCTTGGCATGTTCCTTTCTAGAGTATGGAAGGGTATTACCCAAAGGAATGTCTTGCCTCTAGGAAACCGTCTGGCTTCTGGTATGCACACCTCCTTCATTTGTTTCTATGTATACAACCTCTTGAACAAGAACTTATTCATCTGATTCTTCTGAGTGAGACTCGTGTTTTGGGGGATTAGTGACAATGGCATTGATGCCATTTATCGATGTATAATGCATTGCATCCCTTCTATCAGCGTTTCTGCGATACTGTCTTCTTCTATTCCCTTTATGAGATATTGCCTTTTGTTTGGTTGATCCCTCAAGAACTTCTTGATGAACTGTAATTTGGAGGGAATTTCCTGATAATTCGGCTCTGCGTTCCTCTTATGGATTCTTCCCTAATCGAGAGAAGACTGAATTTCACTGAGGAATAGATTGAGAATTTGAAAAGGTCCCTAGTCTGTTGGATTGGGGATGTTTTTGTTTTCCTAATCAACTCCTCAAATCCATTATGTTGATCCTGAGGGTTGGATTAAAAGAGTCCCCAGCCTAGCAATATGAGGTGTCTCTTGAGCTAATACATCTGAAACTTTCTTAAAATCTCTCCAGATTTTCTGGATTTTAGTCCGGAAATTGGCTGGATGCATCATCCGACATCCACTCAAATCACCTGACTCAGATGACCGTTGGATTATTTCTGACACCTCTGTCACCTGATTATGTGCATGCTATAAATGAAAAGCCTGTTCAATATTATCATTTTATTAATGCAAGAGTAATTTGACAAATTTTTCTTTTTATGCCTGACTTTGGGAAGAACTAGTTGAGGCATGTTCTTGAGAAAGCCTTTGATTACACACAAAACCAGTTAGTTGTGGCCAGCCATGGGAAATAACATTGCATGAGACCACTTTTGGTGGTCTTTGTTGACTGGAGATCACAGTGAAATGAAATGCTCCATGAATACCCCATCCCCTGATATGAATACCAGATGGGGCATTGGTAATTAACTGGCGCAACCTTTTTAATGTGCTAAGGCATGTATGCTGAAGGGATCTCTACTGCTTTTCAACCTTTGGATGTTAGGAAACTGAAAGAGATGCCAAGTCAATTTGGCATTGCAACCCTTCTATTACCTTAACATGATTTTGATATTCATCATAAGGTAATATTTTCTCTTTTAAGTGACAAAGTGTTTTCCATTTGTTGAGACGAATATCGTGAATACAATCTTCTATCAACATTTCTATAATATCATACTGAGAGTTAGCCAAAGGCCAAAACATGACTGGTATTTCACCTTTAGCCAATTGTTTTCTCATATTCAGTACTTCTTCTTTGTCATTTGATGAAGATTATTCTACCTGATTGGACCAAAGTTGGTGCTTCTTTGTTGCTTTATCATATTCAACAAGATTGGTAGAGAATTAATTTGTCAAATTAGAAGATGAATTACCCAAGGGTGGTTCGGAGAATGACCTACACTCCAAGCTATCTTCTGATTGAGAAAGTATTTCACCTGCTAGCAGTAAGGAATCGGACATTACTAGCTTCACATTTGCAAGTGCCTCAAGATAAGAGGTATTTCTCATTACTGCATTTTCCATTGAAGAATTTTCTAGGCAATGTGAATTACTACTACAGAGAGGACTTTCGCAGCTAAATTCATCATCATGGGGAGGACCACCATGGCGGGTTACAGTAAAGATGAAACCTTTTTCTCCTTGGTCTTCTGGCCACGTAGAGGGTTATTGTGGCTTTCATCTGAAGATGATGCTTCCAGATTGACCGAATTTTCATGAAGTAATCCTTCATGAGGAAGTGTCTGATGAATAAATTTGGAATTATTGTTTTTATTTTCAGAATTTGGAAATGAGAGATTAGATTCTTGATTTTCAATAGATAATTGTTTGAGGGATTCAAAAACTACAGCATTGAGTAAGGCCTTATTACAGATTGGATCTTGATTTTTTAACTGTGCTGGATGGGACTTTTTCTTGGACTCCTTCTTACTCACTTTGGAAAGCACTTGTTGACAAAAGTGGTTATTATGGGCAGGTTTATGTTCCTGCTCAGGAGAAATGGTTAGGTTAGTCTGACTATCTCTATTTAAATCGGGTGTATGTGTCTGACTTGATTGTCCATATGACATGGGGGAGTATACCCCATAAACCTCTTGGACTGGAATAGAGGTGTGTATCTACTCCGGGGTGCCATGTTGATGATTCACTCCACTGATAGGGATAGATTTATGTTTCTTTCCCTGTAATGTCATTGAATTTGTTATAATATTCTGATAGGTATCCAGACTATGGGTAGGGATTTTCTTATGCTCTTTCACCATTGTTAGAATGTTCTTGGTGACATCAGTTTTCAGAATGAGAATATACGTCCATTCCGTGTTTAGAGTAGGTGTGTGTTTCTTCTCTTGTCCTCCTTTTCCTGTTAGTGAATTCTAACAGTACTCATGTGTGGGGGTAGAAAGTTGTGTCTGCCTCCTGTTTGTCATTAGAGATTTCCAATTGACATCTCCGGGTGCTACTAAACAAGACTGTTGGTTAGCATGATGAATTGCAGGTGTATGTGCATACTGATTTTTCTCCATTGAATATGATTGATGAAATTTATTCAATATTGGTAGATGAGACTGTTGGCAGAATTGATGAGTGTAAGCAGGTGTATATGCATGTTTACAGGTGGTCACCACATTTGGTTGGCGGGCTTCTTTGGATGCAGTTAGACGAGCCTACTGACTGGCTGATGATTTATAAACAAGTGTATGTGCCTGCCTATAGTACTCCACTGAAACTGCCTAGTGGGATTGGTGTGTTACTACCAGATGAGTCTACTGGGCAGTGAAATTAGGACGGACGGGTGTATATGCCCACTTGTTGTTTGCCATCAAGTTAGGTTGATGGACTTCTCTGGAGGGGGTAGAGGTAAAAATCTACTCCCTGTTGTCTGAATTTCGCCTATAATGGTTCGTCTTGCATGCTCAGGTCTGAGGAACCTAAGCCGAACACCTAGAGGCGATACCCTCATCATGTTGAGGGTGCACTACCACACGAGTCTAACGGCGATTGTTGGTGGGAGTCCTCAGGAAGGACTCCTATCTTCTTGAACTGAGGCCTTGAGTGACCTCTTGATTCACCTCCCTATAATATGGGAGGGACTAGTTGTTGCCTTTCGGGGATAAAGACCCAAAATGGTTGGAGACGGTGGTTGGAACCACCTACTTCTTGACCACTAGTCGTCACTGTCCGTACAACCAAGGTGAGTTGTTAACTTGGAGGGTTTGTTGAGCGGCCTCCAGAGTTGGGATGGTACTGTGTTGACAGTATTCCATCACCAATGCATTTGATACCCAACATTGAAGATGCTGAGTAGGTGATGTCATCCTCAGAGCGGACGAGGATCCAGCAGGAGTAGCGGATGAGGCTTTCACAGGTATAAACCTTAAAGAATCCATTTTTGTTGCAGAGAGATCTTGGAAAAGAGTGCATATTTGATATAGCAGACATAATCAAGATAAGTCTGGATAGACTACATATTTTGGATGAGCACATATGTTATTGATTGCTTTGTTGGCCCTCATATTGAGTTTAATAGGGGCCTAAAAAATAAGTAAAACATCATTTAACTTGGTTAAGGATTCACATCGGGTTCATCAATTTTTGTTTCGTCTGGAAATGGGGATGACCTTGTTTGTTTAAGTTTCAAACCTTCCAATCAGTTTCTAACGGGTTTATTTGTATAACCAGAAACACCCAATGATTCTATATCCATTTGGATCTAATTTCCAAAGGTAGGTGCTCATTAGTTGTGGTCCGATGAGGCTTAAGAATTTGCATTGGTTGAGAGGATGGGAGGTTAGGCACATCACATATTTTTGGGGAGAATTATTACCTACTCTGGGACTCTCTTATAGATTTAAGTTATGTTCACGAATCCTTATTAATTCACCAAGCATGAAAATGAGTTTTCTTTTAGATTTGGCAATCGATGATTGATATGTATGGGATTTAGATAATCTTTTATATGTATTTGAGGTTCTTCATCGATGGAGAATCATCCGTATGTATTAGATATTCTTAGTCAATGGTATCCTTCAATACATCATATAGAAATCTCTTGGTCATTATGATGACCATACTGGTTTTAAAGCCACTCAGTGGGGCACTTGAAGTTTATTTTCATTCAGAAAGATAGAGATTATTTCAGAGTTGGGATTGTACCTACAGATCTGATACCTACATATCCTCATTAAAAAGGAATCAGAACCCACGTAGTTTGATAAGAAGGATATAGTTTAACATCATATGGGACGGAAAATAATTAATGAAAGATGGGCTTGAACCTTATAAAGGCTTCCTATGTACTCTAATTTTAAGGCAGATATCAAAGTCCACGTAGTTCAGGTGAAGAAATATGGGGCTTATGAATGGTTAATGGCCCAAAAAGAGATGTCATGATTACTTTTACAATCTAAGATCACGTGAGTCATGCTTGGTGTGAGAAACAAGAGGTATTAGTAAACCTGATGATTGTGCCATGAAAGATGCAGTCACAAGAAATGATGTGGGGCTTACATATGTGTGACTGCCCAAGTAGATGAAGACAAGGACATACTTCAGGAAAGAAGCCCAGGAGCAGGGTCCATAAAGGTATTTGTACTTTATGGAGATTTGGAGTTTTAACCTGGGGCTTACTCCTAAGGAGTATTCCCAAATTAAATGGGACTTATAACATGGGGCTTACTCATGAGAAGGAGGCCCAAATTAAAGGAATTATTATTGGGTCTTATTCCAGATAAGGAGGCCCGAACCAAGGTAACATGGGACTTACTCCTGAGGAGGATTCCCTAAATCAAAAGATCTTCTCATCTTAAAGGATGAGGTTATATGGAGGAAAACTCTAACCATAGTGACATAAATCTTGTAAGTCACGAGGTTTTGGGAGAGGTTCTCATATAATTCCTTTCAGATAAGGAATCCAACAAAGGAATCATGCCATAAATGTATTTGAAAAGGGGTTCGAAGGCTAATATCTCGAAGAGGATAGGTGAACGGGATAGAGGCACACAAATGAAGTTGGAGCACAAGTATTGGACTCTCAAGTGTACTTGAATGACATGGATTCACCTGGGTGATGAAGAATCTATAGGGTAATACTTGGGAGAGACTTAACTCAAGCCTTTAGTATTATCCTAAGATGTTTCCAAAAGGGAGGTGTGCAAGTTTCATCAAAAGGGTAGGGCAGCGTGCAAGTGTTTACATTTTAAAGAGGTCTGGACACTTAGGTGAACAAGTGGTGATGAATTCTAAACACTTAGGCCTTATTCTACTCTTTAAGGTCTTCCATTCCAGGTAAAATGTTACCTTATAAGCTTTCAGAAGATTTGAGTTGAATACTAGGGTGACCAGATCATGAATTTGACTTTTGGAAAATCTGTCCTCGAAATGGGGGCCCACAGGGGCTATTTATAGGCCGCCTTGCACCTTGGGAGAAAAATCAAATAGTGAGCACAAGTGAGATGCATGACCCATAGGTGGCGCACAAGTGACTTTCACGGCGCGCAAGTAACTTGCACGCCTCACTCAAAATGGGCTCCTGGTTCATGCTTTCGTCAAATTTTTCATGTTCTTCAAAGGGTGACCCTCTTTGTGCTTAAGGTATTACCCTTTTCCATTCATTGGACTCTGTTATGGAAATTAATGTCAACAATATCCTGCATGCCATGTACCTTCTAGAAATGGAATTTCACTAGGTTTCCTCCAAAAGTACAAAGATGTTGTACAAGGAATATGGATGAGAATAATCTAAAGGAAATTCAAAAAGGAATTTAAGATAAAGAATTGATTAATTATAAGATCATAATTAATTTAATTCAAGAACGAATTATCTTAAATAATAGAATGATTAAAAGAATTTGAATTCTAAATATGCATAAATGTCATTGCATTCTATGAATGATCATGAGCTAGACCAAAGACCCTTTGTGTGTGTATGGTTTCATTTACATTTATTTAAATTCGTTGGCTTACAAGCCTTCTTCCAATAAAATGTAGGTCATGCATGCCCATGATTTCTTTAATGTAAACCCTATGTAATGGAAGATCTCCTAAGCCAGAGGAGATGGTTCAAAATCTGAAGCTCAGGGGAAACCAACCGAAGAAGATACAAAGGTGTACAGGTGGGAGCTACAAAACACGAACCATCAGGTTCAAGGTGTTTTTCCCTAGGCCAGGGTTAGCTTATCAAAATTTATAGATAAGATAACCAATAAAATCTCATAATCATGCCATCTTATTTTATTTCTATTTGATTACATGGTTTATTTATTATCTATGTGTTGTCGCGATCACATAATTAATGAAATAAAAAATCATGCAAATATGGAATAAAATAAAAACCGGACTATGTGTAAACATTATCATAACATGGTTAATCACTTAAGCAAAAATCAATTAATATTAACAAGCATGTGATAATGAAAAACTACACATAAAGAATAAAATCCCTCAAATAACATATTAAGTCAGACCAAGACTTCCGTTACTTGATTAAGGGAAAGACTCAATAAAACTATGTGTTTGACCAACCCTTGTTGGGACACTCACTTTTATAAAGGAATATCTTATGAAAGTTTTGGGTTGATTTAAACATTTTACATCAAGAGGAGTAGCCCTTGATAGACTTGTTGTAAAATGGAGGCAAGTGTTGAGGAATCCAAGTCTGGATTTCAGGATTGGGGAGTCCACTCAACAAATCAAGGAACTGTAAGATCACAATTGAGGGCCATTGAGACTTGATAAAATAGTGGGAGACTTAATAAAATTATTATTCCTCATAAAATGTATTCAAGAAAGTACTGATAAATATGCTCTTTGAATTTGTAGAATCAATATGACAAACTCGTCAACCATATTTTCTCTGTGATCAATTTTGGATAAAGACAATATCCTCACCAGCAGTAACTTTCAGGAATGGTTTAGGAACCTTCGAGTTATCCTACACCATGAATGAATGTTTTATGTGTTGGAGTCCTCACTTCCTGATTCGCCTGCCCAAGGGGTGAGTGATGAAGATTTCCTGGTCTATGATCAATATTTGAACGATGCACTCGATGTTAAATGTTTGATGTTATCATCAATGTCTAGTGAGCTCATGAAGTCTCATAAAGAAATGGATGCCTATAGCATGCTCGAGCACCTCCGTGGTCTATACCAGGAGAGAGAAAGATAGGAAAGGTTTGATATCTCTAAGTCTCTATTCTAGAGCAAGCTTGGAGTGGGTGCCCCAGCTGGGCCTCATGTAGTAAAGATCATTGGCTACATTGAGCGCTTGGAGGTTTTAGGGTTTAAAATCCCCAAAGAACTGGGTACCGATCTCATTATTACATCACTCCCCCAGTTCTTCTCTAACTTTGTTGTAAATTTCAACATGAACAACATTGAGAAGTCTCTATTTGATCTTCTTATCCTCATTCTCCAAGTGGACAATGATATGAAGTGTGAAAATCCTTCTGTCCTTATGGTGAATAAAAGGAAATGGAAGGTGAAGAGATTTAATTCCAATGCTTCTTCAAGGCCTTCCAAGAAAAGGAAGATCAAAGGGGAGGAAAGAGAACATGAGGTTGTTTGTTTTTCATGTGGCAAGAAGGGCCACTGGAAGAAAAACTACACCCATCTAAGGAAGAAAGGAGAAGCTTCAGGTGTGTTTGTTATCAAATGAAATCTATCTATTTCTAATAATTGGGTATTAGATACTGCTTTTGGTTCTCACATCTGTATCCAAATACAGGAACCAAGTAGATTCAGAAATATTGACTGAGGTGGGGTGGATCTACGAGCAGCCAACGAAGCCAGACTCGCTATTATAGCTGTCAGAGACTACCACCTCATATTTCCTACTATGATGGTATTGGTATTGAAAGGATGTTATTATGTACCCTCTATAACCAAAAACATTATTTCAGTATCCATATTAGATAATGATGGATTCATCTTCAGGTTTGGAAATGAGTGCTGATACTTTTATAAAGATAGCATTTGTTTTGGTAGGGAACATTTATATAACGGCCTTTATGTGTTAGACTATGCAAACCAAGTAATGTTAATCGATGAGAAAGTTAATTCACATGAATCATAACACACCCAACTTTTTCATCACTGGCTAGTTCATGTCAATGAGAAATGTTTGACAAAATTACATCAAGATGGGTATTTGGATTCTTTTGAACTAAAACCACTTGGTGTATGTCATGCGTGTCTACAAGGCAAAATAACCAAATCCCCATTTAGTGGGAAAGGTGAAAGGGCTAAAGAGATTCTAGAATTAGTTCACACATATGTGTGTGGACCATTTCTAGTTGAATTAAGGGGTGGGTTCTTGTACTTCATAACTTTTACTGATGATTTTAGTAGATATGGATATATTTACTTAATGAGGTATAAGTCAGATTCTTTTGACCGGTTCAAAGAATACAAGAATGAAGTTGAGAACCATCTTGGTAAGAAGATTAAGAAACTCCACTCAAACAGAGGAGGATAATATCTTAATCAGCACTTCATCGATTTCTTACGGGAGTTTGGGATTCTATCTCAACTCACTCCTCCTTACACACCTCAATGGAATGGTGTAAGTGAAAGGAGGAACCACACCCTGTTGGACATGATGAGATCAATGATGAGTCATGCGATTCTTCTATTATCCTTTTGGGGATATTCATTACAAACAACAACACACATACTAAAACGGGTACCAACTAAATTGATAAATGGTATTCTGTATGAGTTATGGAGTGGACGCAAAGCCATGTTATCAAATTTACATGTGTGTGGTAGAGAAGCATTTGTTTAGGCCTCTTCAGGTGAAAATCTTTCACCCCAAGGCACAAAGTGTATCTTTATAGGATATCCCAAGGAAATAAGGGGATATTACCTATACAACCCCTCAGATAAAAAGGTTACAGTGGCAAGACACGCCATATTCCTTGAGAGGGAGAACATCTCCAAAAGAGATAGTGGGAGTGAGATAGACTTCGATTAAGTCAAGGCTCAAGATACACAAGAGTTGGTACAAGAATAGATTCCACAAATCCCCATTGAAGAACAATCTGTTCCAGAGACACAAGAACTGCGTAGGAGCATGAGAGAGGTGAGAGAACCAGAATGATATGGTTTTCTTTTCACTGAGGATGGTGACTCATTATTGGTTTACAATGATGATCCTCTTACATACAAGGAAGAAGTTGAAGGCACAGACATTGCTAAGTGGCAAGAAGCCATGAATTCTGAAATGGATTCCATGTACCAAAACCAAGTCTGGATTTTGGTAGATCCTCCGGTTGATGTAAAGACTATTAGTAATAAATGGGTATTCAAGAAGAAAATGGACATGGAGGGACAAGTCAGCACCTATAAGTCATGACTGGTTGCAAAAGGTTTTAGACAGTGTCAAGGAATTGACTATGATGAAACCTTTTCACCGGTTGCAATGCTGAAATCCATCGGAATCCTATTGGCCATTTCCTCTTACCATGACTATGAAATTTGGAAAATGGATGTCAAAACAGCATTCCTTAACGGGAACCTCCAGGAAGATGTCTACATGACACAACCTGAAGGGTTTGTGACTCCAAAGGATTCCAACAAGGTATGCAAGTTGCATAAATCCATTTATGGATTAAAGCAACCATCAAGGTCATGGAACATTCATTTTGATAAAGCCATAACAGAATTTGGATTTGTTAAGAATGAATGTGATCCTTGTGTATACAAAAGGTTTAGTGGAATTGTACTTGTTTTCCTAATAGTATATGTTGATTACATGGTACTAATTGGAAACGAAGTACCTATCTTACAGTCAGTTAAGTCATGATTGGATAAATGCTTCTCTATGAAAGACTTGGGTGAGGAAACATATATTCTTGGGATCAAGATCCATCGTGATAGATCCAAGAGAATGTTGGACCTGAGTCAAATTACATACATTGACAAGATACTGAAGAGATTCAGTATGGAACAATCCAAGAGGGGATTGTTTCCAGTGTCACATGGTATTCATCTTTCCAAGAAAATGTGTCCTCAGACACATGAGGAAAGAAAGAAAATATCAAGGATCCCTTACACATCCACGATTGGGTCAGTCATGTATGCTATGATATGTACAAGGCTAGATGTTGCTTATGCATTATGTGCGGTAGGCAGATATCAAGATGATCCAGGGGACCGCCATTGGATGAAAGTTAATACTATCCTTAAGTATCTGAGGCGTACTAAGGATATGTTCCTGGTTTATGGAGAAGATGAGGAACTAGTCATTAGAGAACATATAGATGCAAGTTTCTAGACTGATCAAGATGACATGAAGTCACAGACTGGATACATCTTCAGTTTGAATGGAGGTGCAGTGAGCTGGAAGATCTCAAAGAAAGGTGTGGTCGCAGATTCTACAGTAGAGTCCGAGTATATCTCAGCTTCTAAGGCAGCTAAAGAAGTAGTATAGATTCCAAGATTTTTCCAAGAGTTGGATGTAGTACCTAGCAGTAAAGATCCTATCACACTCTATTGTGATAATACTGCAGCGGTGGAACTTGAAAAAGATCCAAGGTCACATCAGTGGACAAATCACATACTTTGGAAGTATCATCTCTTGAGGGATTTTTCTTAGAGAGGTGAAGTTGCAGAGAGCAGTATTTCCACAGAAGATAACATGGTGGACCCCTTGACTAAAGTCTTGACTCAGCAGAAACATGATCATCATGTGAGGTCTAGCAGACTAAAAGTCGTAGGCAGTTGGCTCTAGTCCAAGTGGGATTTTTTTAGAGTTGGTGTCCTAAGAACCAACTGTTTTTACTTTGATTACATGAATTTACACTGATTATATATTGTTCATTGTTCTGAATAAATATAATATAATAATGTCCTGGAATATTTTTTGCATTAATAAGGTCATCACAGATCCCCGCTATGATGAGAACCTTGAAATTCTATAACAATATTCTGAAATAAAGTTCTATGTTTGGATGAAATACTATGATAGGACACATAGTATACAGAACTTAATGTTCAAGTACTCATAAGAAGACGAGACTCTCTCTCTCAGAGTTCGCACTAGATAATCTCCAAGATAGTAGATTATGAGAACATACCCGCCAGTAGTAATACTGTATGTCTTGATGTCATCCGACATTACTATCTATGAGCATGTGTAATGGTCCTTATAATGGAAGATTATCATTAACTAATTTCATGACTTGTACACTTAGATTTGCTGACGAAAACCGTCACGAAGACAGTTGGTGGGAAGTAGTGTACATTGGGTGCGTCACGAATGACATGTTGTTAATGGATAAGCCGAGGACGGATTTTCCCTTCCATATTTATGGAAGTAGTTATCTTAGGCCCTTTGATTGAAATAGAATTTTCACCCAAATTTCATGGACATGGTGTAACGATGAGTTTATTTCTGGAAGTCAAAAGTCACAGATCAAGCATATAGGTTTATGACACTGCCATGAAACCTTATTGATGAGATATTGATACAAAGGGACTAAATTACACGGTAAGCATTCGTATGATGTGACACATCAATGTGGTGTCAACTTCTTTCTCTTGGATGCCTTGACCCATTGCTCGACAATAATCTTGGACTTTAGGCAAGCCCGCCTAATGCCAACGAGAAAGAGGCCTAGAGGGTCACACACTAAGTGTATCCAAGTATCTCAAGTAGAATAAAGATCATTCCCATATGTGGTTTAATAATTATGCAAGGAAACCTAAATCATTTTTAATGATGAAGGAAGAATAAAATGAAAACAAGATATACACGTCGTGTATTAATGATTACACGCCATGTAGTTTTCATTTTGGAAAGGAAATGAAAAACAAGTACATGCCGTGTATTAATGATTACACACCGTGTAGTTTTTTATGAAAAATAAGTACACACCGTGTAGTTTTTACCATCGGGATTTTGAGGATATAATATTGTTTTATTAAATGATATTTATTATAATCAGCGTGGGTGCATGTCAAGGAATTAATTATTCGACATGGGGGTTTTCAATAAAAGTTAATGAAATAAATAAAATAAATAATGCGTTTATTTATTGTCATAACTCTATAAACTCAAACCTGATTATAAATATCCTCACAACCCCAACACTTTTCCCCAATCATTGTGCACAAAAATTATGGAAAATTCTTTCAAGGCTGAAAGAACTACTTCCTCCAAGAACACTCTCAGGACTGAGAGAGATCCTCCTCCATCGGATCAAGATGATCTAAGGCGGACAACGCAAGCAAAGGCTTCTCCATGCTAGCACCTGGAGATTCCTTTGGCGATGTCTAGAGATACGTAGTTCACATGTAGATCTACACTAGAGGAAGTCTACACAAGGCTTCTACAACAAAATGACGAATCAAATTGGAACGTGATCAGAAATATCAATGAAGAAAAAACGCCATAAAAGGTACTTATTTTCAATTAATTAAATTAATTATAATAAACCTATGACGATCCTCATTTGTGGTTTCAGAACTATTCTTCTTATTTGTCTATTTATGTGATTCGATCCGTGGATTCTGGCATTTATCATCGTATTGATCCCGGATTGATCATTGCTAATGACAAAAATCCAAGTGGGGACATCCACCCATGAGCTTCTGCTGCGCCTGGAACCTCCAATCTGCTGATGTGGTTTCTTATTGTTTGATTCACCTAATCGTGAATATTCATATTTATGTATATGTGTATAGGTATGAGACTATAGATATGTGCATATATAGATATGGACATCCATGTTGGCACTTTCCCAGTTGATAGGGATTACATACCCTGAGTTCGATGGTGGTTCCACGTTTGGTTTACTTCCTTTTGATGTGTTCCAACTAGGCTGAGCACATTGCTATTGCATACACTTTTAGTAGCATAGTTATAGGTTTCTTGTCGAGGTGCCCTACTGAGATTATTTCTCACCCCTGCACATGCACCTCAGTGCATGTATAGATGTTATGTTTTATTTTTAGGTTGAGCATGACTTGGATGGTGTATAGGGATGAGTCCTGGTGTTGCATGATTGAGCAGAGCTGCTCAAGTGGTTCTACTGATTGAGCTGCTGTAGTTTGACAATGTCTGGATATCGGGTACGTGGATTGGCTCGGAGTTAGTAGTTGAGCCATTTACTTTTAATTTCAGTTTCTTTTGTACTTGTATATGTATGGCCATCCCAGTGGGTGGCTAGTGCTGTATTGTATTGCATAGTTGTTCGGGATTTTACAACATTTTACTATTACAACTTGTTCTATTTCAGTTGTTTATTTCTTCCTCACTCTGTTTACTTTCCGCTGTGTATGATACTTACTTATTTCTATTGTTTGTTACTCTGGTATGAGGGTATAGTCTTCCCACTATCACACCCTAGGCCCTCGCTACTAGTCGGTATCCTCTGGTGTACGGGGAGGCACGCTTGAGGCCGTGTGGCGAACTGGCTCAGAGCACCAGTTTAGTGGCTTTCGGGTCGGGACTTTACACGACTGCGGAAAGGTGGGAGGCCTATTTATAGGAGGTCAAAATATTTTAAATCATGTCTACATGGAAACTTTTGTTTGTGCCAGCAGTGATTTAAAAAAATATATTTCGTTTTGAAATTTGATATGAGATTTATGGGTTTCATAAAAAAGAAAACATACATCCAATCAAAAATTGAAAAATCATTCTCTCACTCGATCAAATTTGAACATTAAATATTTAGTTTGAATGACGTGGGTTTAACTACTTTCTTGAGGGGTAATTTTTTTTGTCTGAAAATAAAAAATTACTATCATTATTTCGATTAAAATTTAAAAATATTGAATATCATTAAAGACAACCGCATTTGTGTAAGTTAAAATATTTAAACAAAAAATCATGTAAATGTGTTTTTAATGAATGAGAATCACATTGAGATATTTTTAACTTAATTTTTTGGGGTGGAAAAAATAAAAAAATCCTCTAAACCATGAATCCATAATTTTAATAATACAAAATACAACACATTTTAACCTTGAGGAGACTATCCCATGCAAAGGAACCATTATAATATGCATTATTTTATTATAATAGAAATATTTCACTATTATGTCATTGCATTTAATACCAAATAAATAGTTTTGGTCATAAAAACGAATGAATAGAATAATGAAACATTAGGATATATATATATATATATTCTTGTTAATTTTTGGATTTTAATCAAATTAGTTATTTTATATTAATTTTGTTGATTTCTTATTTATATTAAACTATTTATTCATTCTTTGTTCCATAAGTGACTAAAAGGAATAACGTTGTTACATCTTTTTTATTAAACTAGCTCTTGTCATCATAGAATCATTTGGTAAATCTTATTGTATGTTGACCAAATGTAAAAGTTGATCGCTGGAATTGTATTATTTTTTTATTACTTTTAATCAAGTTTATTTGAATGATTTCTTCAATTATCTTTTAATATTTTTTTATGTTGGTAAAAACACTTGCTATATAGTAACTAAATTAAAAAAATTAGTGCTTTTTGTTAGTAATTAATTGATTAATTAATTATTATTATCATTATTATTATTTATGTGTATATATATAATATATAATAAATAAATAGTAAATTATAAATAAATAAAAAATAATTGATAAATAAATGATAAATAACAAATAAATAGTTAAATAATTAATATTAATAAATAATAAATAATAGAAAATAATAATCAATAATAATTAACAAATAAAAAATAAAAAATAATAACTAATGAATAATAAATAATAGAAAATAAATAATAAATAATAAATAATAAATAATAAATAATAAATAATAATAATTAATAATTAATAATAAATAATAATAAATAAATAATATAATTATATATAGAAAGGTAAATATATGTAAATACATATGCCTACATATATTTATTCATAATTTATAAATACATATACACATATAAAAAAGAAAATTACATAAAAATTTATTTAATTATTATGATATATAAATTTATTAATATATGAAAAAAAATATAAATATTTTATAAATATATATACATTTAAATAAATTTACCTAAATGTATAAAAATATACAGAGAGAGATAAGCACACACACACACACCAATATAATATTTATAAATTTATATAAATGTATATAAATATACATAAATTGGTATAAATATCTATAAAAATATATTGGATGCCTACGTGTAAGAGTTGTTTGCGGCTTGTAATCTCCTCCGCCGTATTAAGAAAAAAAAAATACATATAACTAAATTTACATAAATATGTATAAACACACACATATATATAATTAAATATAATTGTATATAAATATAAATATATATTTATATATAAACACATATAAATATACATGAAAACATTTAAATATATATATATACACAAATACATAGAAATATATATATATATATATACACCCAAATAATATGTATAACTATATATAAATAAACATATATATTTATAAATCTACACAAGTCTCAAAGATTGCATGTTTACTATAGTTTTTTTCCTTGTGGTGCTTTTCACGGTTGTGGATTTAATTGACCTTAGACACACACACACACAATAAGTAATAAATCACCAAAACAGAAAATATCACCAACATCGTCATATTGATAGGAATATAAAACAATGGAATAAAAGCATAGACCACCCAACATTTCCCTTCACCCTTGAAGGATCATACATTTCCAATTTTAAAATTATTTATAGTTTCAATCAACATTCGATCCGTTTCAAAATAATTTTCAATTTAATATAACTTATTATTTTTCATTGTGTATATATAAAAATATATTAGAAACCAAAAAAATGTGGTTAAAAATAATAATTAATAATTAATATGGTAATTAATAATAATAATAATAATTAATAACTAGTAATAATTATTTATTTGGAACAATTTTTAATAATTTACAATATAGTTAATTATGATATTAATTATTAATGATTATTATTAATAAAATAGTTAACAGGTAATGCTAATTACATTGTTATTTAGTATTAATTTTTTCTAATTAATAGTCAACTAAAACAAATAATGTATTAATTATTTATAAATTAATATTAATTAATATTATCAATTTATTATAACTTATTATTAGTGATGACATATAAACATACATACAAATATATTAACGAGTGATGAAATTTCACTCAATATTTATAAATTTTTAAATGAATGTGTGTAACCCTCTCATGCATTTTAAAGATGGTAAGTGAGTTGGGGGTTTAATGCCTTAATTGAGACCCATATCTTGTTATTTCAAGAAACTCATCAAAAAATCTCCATGTTGCGTGATAACCTAAAATGAAATAAAAAAGTTTTTCAAATATAATTTGTTTTCAATCATATGAAATAATTTTATCACACATTTTTTTAGTGAATATTGTATGAGATTTAATGAATCTCGGGTTTAATGCAACAATTGAATTCATGATTGAAAAAAATAAATAGTTCAAATCTGAAGGAGATGGACATAAGAGCATCCCTCCAATATATGAGCACGATAATAAAAAAACACTTCTAAAAGTGAAAAATGATAAATTTGAAATTCATAAAAATAATATTTTAAAGCAACTTTTTTAGATTTTTAGATTTTCTAACATTACAAAAAATTATTATATTTTTTGTGGTATATGAAATTATTATTCATTTCCAGCCTAAAAATTTGAAATAATTTTTTTATTCACCCTCTTATTTTTAAGTTGTTTTATCTAATGAATTATTATATTTTATGAAATATATAATAATATATTATATTTTCTAAAATTTAAAATTTTTATGGTCATAAAATATTGGTATGATTATTAAGAGTAAATTCTAAAAGTGATAGAAAACCATATACTGCATATATACACCGATATTTTAGAGAAACACATAATAAGAAATCATCATGTGAGAATTTCCATATGAACTAAGAAATCATCAAATTGATGCTACAAAATTCCAATAGAATAGTGAACAATCAATCTGGAAGGGTTGTTAAAAAAACCCATAAAAATTGTTTTAAACAAATTGTACTATTATGTTAATGTGTTAATAACATTTGTTTTAGAAATTTCTATCCATGTTTTACCCTTTCACTTTATCATTTGAGTAAATTAAAAAATTTAATAATTTATTTTTCATAGGAACTATCTGTTTAATGAACATACCTACAATGTATTTTTTATAATAAAATTAACACGGTAATACCTATTCTAAAATATAGTTTGAATAAAACAATTTTTTCGAAGTAAAAAATCATTATCCTTATTATTCTAGACAATTGAAAATAAAATTAATAATTTAGATATTTTTAAATGAAGTCTAATGGGAAACACTCTATTTTAGTTCATATAATAATATTATTGAACTACTACATGAATTTCAATCTATTTTACTCTATATTTTGACTAAACCAACATAATGACACATTTTATTAAAAAAAGGGGTGAATGTTATTTATTATCAAACACTCTATGCATTGATTATTTTTTGACAATAGATAAAATATATTAATCAAAAAGATCAGGAGTAACAAGATTGAGCAACCAGTGATGAAAACAATCAAGCCTAATATGGTTTTCTCCAAACAGACAACGAGTGGCTAAATGATGTGCCGCTTCATTACCCTCCCTTTTGATGAAGGAGAATGAAAAAGCCGTGAAGCAACGACTGAGAGCCTGAATTTTCTTGATGAGGAAGCAAACGTATTGGAGACCAAAATCATTAGAGCTGATGACATTGATGATGTTGAGATAATCATATTCAATGTATATAAAATTCCATCCATAGTCATTTGCAAAAGTCAGACAGGCAAGGATAGCTTGGGCTTCCGCAACAGCGGGTTCCCAAAAGGCGCAGACTGAATCTTGTTTGGAAGCAATGTGTTAGGTACCGGGACAGGCAGTGGAAGATGATGGGCTGGAAAATTAAATTTTTTCACATCACCAGAGCAATGTTACAACGTCGACTCCGGTGAGCTATCCCGGTACGGTCCGAGGCCAACGCGTGGATTTGACAGAGCAAAAAATAAAATAAAAATGTACCTTGTTCGGATCTGACGTGTGAAAGTATGTCACAGGAGGCTGGCAACTGTTTCTCAAAGACTCCGATGTCGAAGTCCTCTAGATCGTCCACACACGCCTCTCGAATCTGTACGTGCATCGTTCGTTGGAATCCGGATGCTAGTGGGACACACCAGTGATATCCTCAATGCAGTGGTGATCACTACAAGGAAAGAAACTTCGATCCAAGAAGGATGATCTTGAAGTTCTTCCTTGCTTGAGAGGATCACTCTCTAGAATCTAGGAGGAGAGAGAGGCTCTCAAATTTGACAACTGAATAGTTACCTAGAGAGAGCCTCTCTCTTACTTATATAGGGGATATCTAAAATACCTGGTATGGGTTCCCAACCCCCGTGTAATAGATATTCTCTGTATAAGTATTATAAGTATTAATTTATGTCAAATAAAATTATGTCATAAATAATATTTATAATTTTATCACTAAATGCAATATATATTAAATATATATTGAGTGATAAACTTGAGTCTATAACTCAACTCACTTCTCCTGAAAATATTAAACGAACCCTAGATATTTAAATCCATTCGAATAATATTTTATCTTTGTATTTACTTAATCACTTGTAAATACATATTATAAATAAATTCAACATATTATTCAAAGCTTGAATAATTAAAGAATTTATTTATTCCTTAGTGATCCATAGAATTTGGATAATACTCGGACTCTTTGGTGGGCCCACCAAGTTTAATATTCCTATTCCCGAAATAGGGAAGATTCTCAAAGCACTATTGTGTGTGAACCTCTAGGACCTTATGTCAATAGCAGTGAATAATATCCATCGACCAAGAGTGGGGTCTAGCAACCCATTGATGCCCCTATAGAGATATAGTAAATTCTAAGCAATTACTACCTTCCTATGAACACAGTCTGTATAATATAATCTCTTCGTCATTGATATCTCAATAAATCAGAATGCACACTATTGTCACCATACTTTATCTTGCTTTATTTTATTTGTTTATTTTTCTGGATGGTCTTACCTTCCACTACCATGGACATGGATTTAATGAAGGTGCAACCATCCTAATCAACCAGGCCTGAGATATCTCTTCATAAACTCAGAAGCAACAAATCCTATCTCGATCATTCAATCAATTCCATGTCACCAATGACGTACCCAACACAAAATACCTCACCATGAATTTATCTCCATGGTTTTAACCTTGCATCAAAGTACACAATTAAATGGAATTCATTGATAATGATCTCAAGTCTTGAGACCATTACACATGTCTGTAGATAGAAAATACCAATGACACCTGAAACATGTGGTGTTTCTATTATGCAGGTATGTCCTAATGATCTCAACTACTAGATATCATCAAGTGTGAACTTCATGAGAAAAAGTCCCAATACTTATGAGCCCCAAACACTTGATGGTCACACATCATCTGTGTCCTTTCAGAATGATCTTACTAGACCATAGGACATTACTTTAAGATTACTGTCATGGAATCTTGGGGTTCTCATAATAGTCTGGGATTTGCTATAACCCTTTGATACGACATGTAATCTAAGGACATTTCCATAAATAAAGTGGATGCATAAATGTCTATACTATTATGGAAATATTAACTCATATATTATAACAAACTGCATACATGTAGTGGCAATCAATGTACAATACAAGTTGGGTCTAGGGAACCCACATTCAACACAATGATCATACCACAATGATCATACCACAATGGTCCTAGACCATAAGTAATATACCAACAAAACCATCCTTGGGGAGAGAAGGATCAATATTGATCTTGAAGGTCCCTTCTGGGGGGGACTCCATCTGGAAAAAATTGAGTGAGATCCAGGTGGCCCATCCTGGCTGGGGTTCCTCGCCACCCATCGATCTAGGAAGTTTCATGATCAATCCAGAAACCACATGGTTTTTATGAATGATTAAAGATGAAGTAATTCCGTCTAACCCAGAAAATCTAATCCAAAACACAAAGCGATGCAGCCTTATCAATAGTGAATGTGGAAGACCAAATCATCAGTAGTTCTAGGAGATCCATTGCTGCATCTAGACCAAGTAGTCCAAACCTCATTATCCCCTTGAAAATAGAAATAGTTTTCATAGGGGATTTAAGTTCATCCGAGAAAAGGGGACATTGCTGATTGTCTTTAACTTGGCGGTAGGATAGAAAATCTATAGTTGGAATAATACCATTGCACACCTACCACCAGAAGTAGTGGGTCTTTAGGGGGACTTCCATTTTCCATAGTGTTTTCCAGATCCCCTCCCTAACCTCAAATGGGCATTAAGAGAAAGTATATACCCTGATTTAATTGAATAAGATCCTTATATGTCATTTCTCCAAAAGTGATAGTATTTCCATGAATTAAGAACACAGGTAATGCTAATGATAATTCTTTTATCCATTTCATTGAACCAAGAGTTTATTTTATCCAAGCACCAACCATTGTCAAAGTCATTGAAAAGGCTTCAGATAGTGTCATCCTCAAATCCTGGGGAGATCGGTGAAGTGGCTGACATACTATCCTTATCAATCAACCAAGGATCTTTCCATATATTGACTTTCATTTTATCCTCGATCCTTCATCCAATACCTTTCTCAAGAAGGTTTCGTGAACCCAAAATACTTTTCTAAAGGAAGCTGGTATGGGGGCCAAGAGAGGAGTTTTAGATGTTTGAGTGGGAGGAGTATTTTTCCAGGAGAATTTTCATAGAGGGAGATGAAGGTTGAGTTAAGATGCACCAACCTTGATTCTCCAAAAGGGCATTATTAAAAAAGTATAGATCCCAAAATCCCATTCTGCCACCTAATTTGGGGGTTCAGAGAGATTTCCAGGAAATCCAATGAATTTTTTTTCTCCCATTATCATGGACCCACTAGAATATGGCAATTAGGGAATGAATTTGGTCAATTATTTTACCAAGAAGCTTAAATAGTGACATGATATAGCTTGGGATGGTTTGAAGAGCTTCCTTGATGAGAGTTTTTGTTCCCGCTTTAGAGATTATCTTCGGAGCACAACCTTGTATTTTTTTCCCAATTCTATCCATAGTGTATGAGAAGATTTATTTTTTAGATCAGCCAACCATTGTGGGGAGTCCAAGATATTTATTATTCTTGTCCACCATTTGAATACCTGCAATAATACACAGCTCTGCTCTCTTGTTCAGTGGAACAACAAAACTGAAGGAAATTTCTAATTTGGTATGGTTAATTGCATATCCAGAGGCCCTATCGTAGATTTGTATCACATGGAAAATATAAAAGAAGTCACCATGAGTGCATCTAGAGAATATAATGTCATAATCTACAAAAAAAGGTGTGAAATTGGTTGGGTAATTTGATACACCTTTTCCGCATGGATCGAGTTGGAGGAAAATGTCATAGAAATGAGTTTGGAAAAATCATCAGCCACTAAAATAAAGAGAAAGGGGGGAGGTGGTCTCCCTGGTGAAGGCCTTAGGTATGGAAGAATACTTGGGAGATTCCACCATTAACATTGACCCTAAAATAAACAAAAGAAACACAATGTATGATAATATAAATCCATTTGGAGCAGAAGCACAAATTAGTCATTATGAACCAGAGGAACTACCATTCCACTCTATCATATACCTTAGTCATATCTAGATTCCAAGACATAATACCACTTTTCACAGCTGATCATGTTTTCATAGAGTGAAGCACTTTATTGGACACAATAGCATTATCCGTGATGGGACTTTTTTCCACAAAGGCACTTTGATTTTCAGAGATAAGGAAAGGTAACCACATGCACAGTTTATTGAAAAAAATCCTTAAGAAAATTTAATAAGAGATATTGAATAAGATGATTGGCCTGAAGTTCAAAGACAATAGGGGTTTCTTAATATTAGGGATAAGGGAAATAGTGGTTTCATTAAGGGAGAAAATGTTGATTTTCCCTATGAAAATACCTTTAATGAGAGAGGAAATGTTAGGGAAAATAATGTGTCAAAATTTGTTAAAGAAGAGGGAATGGAATCCATCTGGACCTAGCGATTTTGTGGAATGGATCTGTTTAAGGGCCTATAGGATCTCTTCATCAGAAAGATCCTTTGTGAGCTGATGATTCATATCATCAATGATCATGGGTTTGATTCATGTCTCAACCTCAGCCGAAATGGTGGACTCCGCTGCCATATATAGCTTCTGAAAATAATTGGAAATGATATCATGGATACCTTTGAAACTCGATTCAATTAATACATCATGATATGAGAGGAAAGAGATAGTGATTTTTCATTTCCTATCGGGTTATTTATGGTGAAAATAATGGGTGTTTTTATCCCCTTATTTAATGTGGGTTTCGCACGTGCACATTTCCTAGAATCTTTCCTTAATGCGAAGGGCTGCATCCGATTAACCTTGAATAAAAATAATTCTAGAAAGAATAACATTAGTAAAGGATCACATAAGGAGGGAATTTAACTGGAGTTAAAGTGAGTCACAATTCTTATCAGGTTGGTGAAATTTATTGTTGCTCTAGTCACTCAAATTAGAAGCCACTTCCTGGAGGTTGAGGCAGATGTCTGGGTTTCTACCTTTCCTTCATGAGCGAACAAACTCTTCACATTCACATTATTTTTCCCAAAAACTTCAAATATGAAGGATTTTTCATATCTTTGAGTGTGGATTCTGTAAGAGAAATCAATGAAAATAGGGTATTTGTATGATGATTTTGGTTCTAGATGAGATATTTGGAAAGTTTTGAAAATGTTGGTCCATTCTTTCAAGCCCAAAAATCTGTCCAGATGATGTGTAATGAATGTACATTCCAAATTCCCTTGAAGCTAGGTGAACGAGCTACCTATAAAGCCAAGATCAAAAAAATCTTCCCTGGATATCACATCCTAAAAGTATGACATTTCAGCATAGGATTGAAAAACAACTCTGATTTTTTCATTCTGATACAGAATCTTATTGAAGTCACTGCCAAAGAGGATAGGACCAGGTAATCTTTGTTGGAGTGAGCAAAGAAGATCCCATGATTTCCATTTCTCATTATGTGATGGCCATCCGTAAAACCCAAAAAAGTCCATGGTGGGTAGAGGGCATCATGAATTAAAGTATCCACATGACTCAAAGAGAAATAGATGATTCTAACTTCAATGTTGTCCTTCCATAATAAAAATAGCCCCCCTATATGGCCTTGGTGAGGAACTAGGAAGCCACAATGAAATCCACATTTAAACACAATACCAGTGTTGTCCTTGTTTTCCAACATGGTTTCGGAAAAAATAAACCATATCAGGGAGACTTTTAGTATAGTGGCGCCAGAGCATCCGAACTGTCTATGGGTTTCCAAGACCATGACAGTTCCAACTTATGATAATCATTATGGTAGGTGGGGTTGGATCACTCTAGACTTGACCTATTATTGTTCAAGTAGGGATCTATCTTCAACAACTTTCCATATTTTGGGGTATCTGTCATTATCCAGTGGTTTCTCTAATGACCTTTTTGATCCATGTGTTCCCATTAAGCCCAACTCACAGTTGTGATCATCTCTTGACTTAATTTTCCATAAACATGGAATTTTTGGTGTAGGCAATGCAACAAGGAAAAAGACCACAACAGGTTGTAGAGCATGCGAGGTGGGACAACACTTAGAAGTACAACTGATGTCTGGAGGGTCCGAGCATATGCGTTTTGGGATGACCGGTGTAAATGGAGGATCCTCAGAGTGTGGAGGAATATAGACCTTGGACATGGCCATTCTTGATGAGGGGGTAATCTTAGAAATGTTAGTGTTAACATTTCCCACCGATGAGAGGTTAGTCAAATAAATTTCAGTATCACTTGACTGCTTTGGGTTGCACAAGGTTGTCTGAGGAGGAGGTGGTTCAATAAATATGATATTACTGTGCATGGTGGCCTTTTGCATACAATGAGCCTTAGTGACCCTTTATCTATCTATTTTCCTTTTCACTTCAGGTATGAAATACATTCACATATTTTTTGCACGTACCCATAGACCATACTATATCACTAGATTTCCATGTTTTTCTCAATTTCCCAACACAATCCTTTCCTGAATGTCCGAGACAACCACATAAGAAGCATAATATTGGAAGAGTTTCATATTCATAGGATATACAAGATTTGGTTCCATCGATAGTCAAGAAGGTATCCCTCAGAAGAGGGTTTTCAACATAAACCAGCACTCTAATCATTACCAGAGGCCCCCATTTAATGGGGTCTGATTAATCCCATTACATGAACATACCAATGCGATTCTTAATTTCTTGCATCACCTAGTCTGATCTTCTACTGAATGGAATACCAGTTAGCCATATCCAAAAAGGGGACTTGGAAAATTATAATTGAGGATATCTTCTCCATTCTTCAGCTCTTCCAACAACAAAAAATGGTTGTCAAAAGACCACAACCTTCCTTGGAGAACTTTTTGTTTATCCTTCATGTTAAATAATTCGAAGATTAGAAGGCCCAATCCTAATTACCTTGTTGTCACTCCATCAGCCATGAACCAAACCGATTGTAGGGTATTCTTAAACGCACCCAGGTTGAAGGGTCTTTCAGAGATGGATATCTCAATTAACAATAGGTATATGCACCATATAAGGAGGTAGTCAACATCATTGTTGGTAATAATTGTTTATTTATCTTTTTCAACGAGAGATATATTTTTCCATCTATCAATTAGATCATTCAACATTAAAATGGGTAAGTATCAGAACACCAATTTTGTGAGGATATGAACCCTCAGATGAAGCTTTTCCAACTGCTAAACCAACCCACGAACATGTGGCTTCACAAATCAGAGAAGACGTGGGATGAACCCATATGATAAGCAAGGCCTATGCATACTGTTCTCAAAACACACTTCACAGGCCACACCACCGTATACCATGCTCGAAAACACCCTTCGCAGTCGAAACTCCATGAAATGAACCCAAACTAAAGATGCATGGAAGTCGTTCACATACAAGGAATTTATGTACAAGGATTCTGCGAATCGTGGAAATCTAAGATGTCAGGAATCGCAATGTGGAACACCCATAACGAACCGTACCACCATCAGTCGCCGACGATAGATCAGTGAGGTTCTTTTATGGACTCTAACCCTACAGAATCATCTTTTCAAGAAACTAATTACTGGAATCATATTCCAGATTTTAGCCCGTAAAAGGATCAAAAGCCATAGAGCTCTAGAAAATAGTAACCACTAAAGGCTCGGAAGCCGGTTGTGAGCCGAAAGAAGTTTATGGCCAACAGGACGTCAGATCTGTAGGAAGAGAGATCTAGCTTCTTGGGGAGACCAAAGATCTCAAATCTAAATGACCCTAAAACACGTGAAATATGGCAAAGATTGAGGATGGAAGTGCCACATTGGGATTCTCTGGGGAAGACCAGCTAGGGATGATGAGAGAAAGCACCGAAGAACACCGAACCCTAGGATTTCCTAGGAGGGGTAGCTCTCACAGTGGGATAGTCTTACCTATAATATTAGAAATTAATATTGTTTTCATATTGAATTAACTTATATTATTATTCTTCCATTTAAATTCTTCAATATGAATGCTAATTTTTTTTAATAAAATTATACTCAATTTAATACTCCGGATCCATTTTATTCTACTAGGTCATTACCTTGCACATAGACCTATTGTTTGGGCCACTATGTTTATCCTAAGGTGATTTGTCGCACATGCTAACTCACTGATCCTTCACAAATCTTATTCTGATAGTTGATTAACTTTGTCACCCATGTGATTTGTGTTGTCTATCTATCCCGATTCGCTTGAGTGCACAACTAGTTTTTCTATTTAGCGTGTCTACTTGGAAATTTCTGGTTGGATATGTGGTTTCAAGACACAAATGGTGTCAAGGGAATTGATCACCAATTTTTGTTGTTGTTTTGAATCACTCATCTCATTTTCACCATTATGGTTTCGTTCTCCCTTTTTATCTAGAACCTTAGCTTCGAAAAGATTGACTTTTTCAGTGACAAATCTATGTGTCTATCATCCTTCGATGTACACCATCCGTGTATAACTTCTAGTGGAGTTATGATGATGGTATATTTCATTGATAAAGATGTATGGCTGAGTTCTTGAGTGAAGAACACCTGAATTCTAGACCATTTGATTACTTTAACCACCACGAGTACAAAGATTCGCTCCAGCTTCCCAATGACGCATTGAAGAGAACATGACTGACGGACCCATGCATCCAGTGTTGTAAGTCTTCTGATTCTTCTTCTCATTTCTATAGATTTAGTTCTTTAAATCTTTTGTCATTGTTTCTATTTCACTATATTGTAAATCTTGTTTTGAGGATTAATAAAACGCGTGTGTGTAGGAACTACCAGAAAACTGGGTTTCGACAGCACTACCATTTAACAACGCTAAAAAAAAGCGCTGATAAAGGGGGTACCTTTATCAGCGCTAAAAACAAGCACTGATAAAGGTCACTTTTTACAGTGCTAAAAAAAGAGATTTTAAAAGTGACCTTTTATTAGCGCTTTTTTTAGCACTGATAAAGGAACCCCCTTTATTAGAGATTTTTTTAGTAGCGCTGATAAAGGGGGGCTTTATCATTGCTTTTTCCTAGCGCTAATAAAAGTGTATATTTCAAAAAAAAATCATAAAAAATAATATATTGATATATAAGTATATTTATATTGATATAAATATAATATATATTTTTTAAAATATGTTTTAGATAAGATAAATAGGCATTTACACTTAATATATAAGATATTTAGTGAAATTGGCTTATAAAATACATAAAAAATATTTTTAATTATTAAATTTCTTATTATTATTGAGTAATAGTCATTTAATATCAATTTGAAGATAAAAAATCAAAATATTAATAAAAGATCTAAAATAAGTTGAAAATGTAACTTAAACTTAAAACGACCATAAATTTTGATCCGGGTGTCCGTTTGAGCTCTACCACATTTCAAATTGAAGCCTGCGATGAGTTCTACATGTTGTGATTAATGAGTATTTATTTTTCTATTTTTTACATTTTTATTTTTATAATTTATTTCTATCTTGATTTTAATTTTTTAACATTTATTTATCTTTAAAAAAGACATTTGAAGGTAATTTACTAGTTAATTAAACTCACATTTCTTATATCATTTTTGAAATTTCTTGTGATTAAAATATATGATTATAAATTCGCCGATGTGGTGTGGGTTTTTTTAAAAGATATTGGAAATCATATTTTTTTTAAATTTTAATTTGTTTATTGATTTAAAATAATAATTTCAGGTGTTATTTGAAAATTTTAAATACACACATCTTTTTTTGGGGATTTGTATTTAAAATTTCATTTGCTTAAATTTTTTGATGCTTCAACTATGAAACGTGTTAATTGAAATTGTGTACATGAATTTTACATTATTTTAATGATTTAATGTGTTGACATGATTTAATTTTCAATTGCATATTTTAAATGCTTGATTCTGTTTTGTGTGTTGGGCGTTGTTGATTCGTGTAGCCTGTGATGATCCTTTCATGTGCAGATATGTCCGTGTGTGTGTGTGTGTATGTTGTATATATGTATTTATTTATTTATAAACACGCATAAAAAGAATATTTTATAAATGCTTTCAAAACTGATCTTATAAATATATATTAATATACGAATAAATATATTAGTATATAAATATACTGATATATATATATATTAATATAACTGAATATACATATATATATATATATTAATATAACTAAATATATATATATATTAATATAACTAAATATATATTAATATATATATATATATTAATATAAGAGTAAATATAACGAAATATATATATATATATATAAATAAAAATATATATTAATAAATTAAGAGAAAAACAATATGGTGGAGTGGTAAAGGTTTAAGCGCACAGGAAACAGGTCCTGAGTTCAAATCCTAGGAGAGGCAGGTCATGTGCGCAGGTGGGGAATAATGCCTAGCACTATTAAAGGGACTGGGGGGTGTTGTTAAAGGCTGGTGAGGTGGCTGGGGTGTGCGATCTGTGGTGGGGGGTGGGGGCATTGTTGAAGGGGGGATTCTTGCGCTATTGAAGCCCCTCCTAAATGTTTTTTTTTGTTTTTTTAACTTTTATCAGTGCTTTTAAAAAAGCACTGACAAAGGAGCCCTTTTATCAGTGATTTTTTTAGTGCTGATAAAAGGGTCCTTTATCAGTGCTTTTCTGAGCGCTAATAAAAGGGACCCCCTTTATATTCGCCTCAATTAACAATGCTTTTTTTAGCACTGTTAATTCCCTTTTCTAGTGCTGATAAAAGCCATATTTGTAGTAGTAAGGTAATTTTATTTTCATGCACGTAGGTAAAAATTGGATTGAAGCACGTCAAATCCTTCTATTAGTTTTAATGCTTTCTTAATTTCTTATATCATTTATGATTTGTTTCCATTTGATTCGAACAATGTGAACAAAAGTCTAAATTTGGTCTTTTTAGATTCATGCGAACTATCTATTAATAGTGAACCTTCCCCTAACAAAGTGGCATTAAAGCCTCATTGAGTTCCCTTTTGTTTCTAAATATGTTTATTGTTTCAATCTGGTTTTTGTTTTAATTTCCACCGATCAATTTCATCTTAATTCATCAATTACCTTTTCTGTTTATAATAGAAGTCACTGTAACCATAATATTTTTCCAAATTCTGAAACATAATTGGATAATCATTCATACCCATTGATATTGACCAGTTCATTGTGTTGTACACTTATCATTGTCTGCAACAACTCGATATCTAGTCTTTTTGATAAACATGTCAAAAAATAGGTTTGAAATCGAAAAATTCAACAGTGATAATGACTTTAATTTGTAGTGGATAAAGATGAGCAAGAATTCACTAAAAAATATTTAACATTCCTATAAGGCTATATTTGTTGGGAAAGAAATATTTTATATTAGAAAAACGTTTTACCAATTTATGTCCTTAACACTAAATTATTAGTAAAAACTCTATCACTAAATGTTATTGAAACAAATAAAATAATCATGTTGTAATTATAATAATACCAACAAATAATATATTTGTTGGTCAAAATTTTTAACAGATTTATAATACAGATTCATCTATTGATAATATTATTACCAACATTTATCATTGTATCAATAATAATATTAAAAATATTATTTTATCTATTATTAAAATCAATACCAACAATTAATATATGTTTATATATTATTTTTTAAATAAAATATTATTTGTGTTTTCCAATATTAATTGATAAAATTTTATATTGTATTTATTAATATAGTTATATATAATATATTTATTAAATTTATTATATAATAATTATAAAATTAGATTATATGAAACTCCAATAAAATTGTGGATTTATTTAAATAAATGTTCAAAATAACATGTATAATTATAAATTAAATTCATATTAAAAATCCATGAAGAAACATGAAGCTCCAAGAAACATGTTACAAACACGTTCAAACTTCAAGAGACACTACATGAAACTCTATCAAACTTCATCTGGTCTATTTCTCTCACACAACAGTCATCACTCCATCAAACTTTGTCTGTAATTTGTCTCATTCAACTATAACATTTACCAAGATGGTGATCATTTTCAAGATAGGAACCACCATCTAGAAACCCTCTATAAAGAAAGATACTTATACATTAGTCAGGGGAGGGGAAATAGAAGAAAAAACCTAGCTATTTTCACATAGGGAAATTCTAAACTGATACCTCCCAAAAGATCACCATAGGAAGCCACCACTTGGTTGGGACCATGGGAAATCCACAATTCCAAAACAATATCCATAAAAATTGTGTTCATAAATATGAAAAAATAGAGCATCAAAAGGATACTGATTATAAAATTTTTCTCAATAACCTGTTCAATTAGCCTTAGGTCCAGGAAGAAATGAAAATGAATATATCTATGAAATGCATCATATAGAAGTGTAATAAAGCAATAGTAAAGGATATAGTAAAAGTATGATGATTTGTACCATTGGCTCCCATTGATGTGTATGTGATGGAAGAGAAGTTTCTTACATGATTTAATGTTGTTACAAACAACTTCAATGAGGCCAGAGATGTGCTTGCAGCCTTCTTTGAGAATCACTTGTATCCCATATAGCTACATTTGGAACACCATCTTCTCCACTGGGGCTTCAGTGACTATTTCCATCATAAAGAGAATATAAACAGAAAAATTTCATCTACACCATTGCTCCACTATAATTAACAAGCACATGCTATTATGACAGAACCAAAAAAATGAATGAACATGAATAAAACCTCAACACCCAAAACAAAACATGAATAAAACAAAAAATATAGGTTATACAGATCCAATTCATTATTCAGTTTCCCATTTTCTATGATAGTCAGAGGATATCCATTTCATATTATATTCAGAGAAGGCTTAAACCATATTTCTCACCACATCCTGACCTACCAGAAAATAATAGAAAAATAAGCGAAAAATCATATTAATAATGGAAAGAAAAACTAAATAGGAAATGTATCATATGATTATGTTATCTTTATGATTTTAACCATGAGGAGAGACTCATATATAAACATAAGAAACCCCAACTCTTTCCTAAAAATATTTTTCACCATAGGTACTTGGGGATTGTAATGGTGTCAAGTTAGTCAAAATGAAAGGAGAGAAAAAAATGTGTCATCCCACAAACCTCTTCACCACATAATCATACTATGAAATGATTTCATGAGAAAAAATAACTTCATTCATCTACACAAACTATCAACTCATGTAAATAGTAAAACATTTTTCTAAAATGATAAATAGATTTAGATCTTCATCCATTGATACTTAAACCTAATTAAAAAATAGATTCATTTTAGAAATGATTTGAATTGCTAAACATGAATGAAATGGGACCTTAATCCCTTGATAATTAAATCTATCTATGAAAAAACATGACCTCAAATGAGGAAGAAGTAAAATAATTCAGTTTAGTGCAGAAGAATTCATTAACAGAAGAAAAAACATGAATTTCCTAGATATAATTTAAGAAAAAAACTTGTTTGATCTCACACATAAGTGTAGTACACAAAACATATTTAAATGACCAAATGATAGAATTTAGAATTGAATCCAGAAAGAAAAAAAGACCCCCTTCAAAATTATTGAATCATTTGAATCTCCCTCAACTGTAAGTTAGAAGTTTAATCAGGAGCTTCTGCCAAGTTCTCCCATTTGAAATATCACAGCCCCTGTTCACACTTGATAAGTCTTGAAGCTTAACTTTTATCTTGCTATCAAATCTCTTTAATACTCTCTATCCAAACACTATTGCATCCACTGGAATTAATTATTCCCACCAACCAACTAAACAAATCCAACCACCTGCCACATTAGCAACTTAAGGACCCTTCCTCTAAGTCTTCCAAATCTAAGTAATACTGTCCAATTTTTGTCCAACTAAATTAGTCCCATTCTGGGTTAGTATGACTCAAAAAATATTTAAACTAGTGAGAAAACCACAAACCAGTACCTCATTTAGAATTTGGTCAGCTCCACACATCAACTTGGTATCCAAACCACTATAAATAATAGCTTTAATGGATTCCTCATCACAGATGAAGTGAACCTACTTAATTTATTAGAAATATGAATAAGCTTTAGCAGTTAACATACCTGGATAACAAGGCTGTCCTAAAATTGTTCAATAAGGTTGTACTAAAATAGTTGTGAACATACCTGGATAACATAACTGGATAATAAGGCCGAACTTATATTTCAAAATATTGTTCAATAAGGATACCATAAAACAACATTATAAAATTTCATATCAGTTAATTAAGAAGACAAAAAAATAAACATTTGAATCTAACAAAAACAATTGGAAATTTAAAAGTAAACAATGGTAGAGACAAAAAACATTGTGGGTTAACTTTAAACAAAAATCTGATTATTTTTCTATGTCTAAAGAATAACTTAAAATTCCAAGAATATAACACTCAAATAAGTATCAAAAAAACACTTTCAATAATCAAACTAAAAATAAATATTCAGTTGAATTTGTAAAAGTAAAGGAAAAAAACTAAATCAACTATATCTCAACATTCATTATTGGATAAATAAATAAATAAATTCATTTATGCATGATCAAAAAATTTATTATTTTACATGAACTTAAAAACCTCAAACCTTTACTTACACAAAAACTATTTGGAAAACTGTTTAGAAAATAGAAAAAATATTTACAAAAAATAGGAGGGAAAAACAGTGTGGTAAACAACCATACCAAGGTCTTGGGCCAAAGATATAACTTCTGCTTCTCATGGGTGGTCTAGAAGTGGTTTTTACAAAATGTTAAAGTGGTAACTAAGAACTTATTTTACACCTCCCTCTAGTAATTATCAAGACATCAACTTCAGCATGGACTGGAAATGGGTGAACACCCTCTTCTTTGTGCCCATGCTTCACCTATAGTGTACTCCCTCCCAATGAGTGTTGTATTCTTCAATGTAACATACAACCTTCCCCCTTTTTTCTAGTAGAAATTTACTCCTTAGGATTCTGAAACAATCAATTTAAACCAATTAATATTCTAAACCTGTACATGAGGGGAATGAGAGGGAAAATTAAAGTTATTGGATGAAAAATACAAGGAACTCTTGAGCTTGAGGATATCAACGACACACATGAGTGTGAGGATGTTGATGATAAACATCACCAGAGCATTGGATTTTTACCCAAAATAATGAATCTTTCTCCACCATTCTCATCCAATGACTATAGGCACCAACACATAAAGAATCATGTAACTATTTATTATAAGTAACAAGTTCAATAAACAATTTTTAAAAAGTGTTAACAAACAGTGACCAAGTTGATTATAAAAATAAATGATGATTATACTATTTCTTTAAAACACTTTACCACCTGATGAACAATGATTATTTCTCTCTCTCCCACATCTTATTCTTTATTGGTAACTTCCTGTTCTATCTATCACACATGATCACCAGATGCACAATGATGGAAATCACTCATACTCAATTACATCATGACTAAAGGATTCCTCAACAATATATCCATATAGATTATTTTCAGTCCCATCCCTGAAAAAATGAGATTGATACGAAAATAAAAATGCTCAAACAAATAAACAAATGATGAAAATGAATACTAGAAAAAATTCCAAAAAATTACAAAACCATTGATGTATTAGTGACGTTGCATATCAGTTACCCTTACCACATATATTTAAGGACTAAGATATGTACCTGTTACTTTTTTTCTTATTTTTTCATCCTTCCCTATAAAAAATTATTTATCTAAACATCAAAAAAAAAACTCAACCTTATCATTATTTTCTTTTTTTGAATACAGTTTAACCACAAATGTACTGATTACTAATAGTATAATTTCATCACCTCCTAGATGAAAAAATATTGGGATCTGAATGAATTCAATTGGTTCCCTCTGTTGTAAGAGATAAGAGAAAGAGAATTTCACTAGATGGTTCTTCATCCTCTATCCAGTGACAATTATTCCATGAAAGAAAGTCTAAGAAATTATAGAAAATACTTCCCAATAGAGAATGAATTCATAAAATGTCTTTAAATTCACAAAATAAATTGCATATCAAACAAAATAAATCACCATAATAAAAGTCATTTAAAATAAAATTCAATTAACATTGTTTGAAATATTTTACAATGTTACATGACATATTTTTAAAGTATTTGTTGTTAAAATTCCATGAATTCTAATAAGATGTCATGAATTTTGTTAAAAATTTTACAACATCAAATTCATGCTAATATAATTTCACATAATTTTTTTCACTTTGATGCAAGGTTTTTGTTAAATATTATGTAAATTTAACAACATAAAATTCATATTATCTTTGAACTTATAACATCATGAAAAATATATTGCAATAACTTGTATAATAAAATACCATGCATTTTGTCACAATTTTATATCATTTTGTAATATTCATCAATAAAATCAATAACATTTATGAAAATAAGTAGGTCATGTCATTAAAAAATATAGTATAAAATAAAGTGTTATTTGAATACATAATATATGAATGAATATACTTCAATAATCGATATTAGATGAGCCCACAAGGGGATCTTCTCACCTAGGGTTCTCGTCGCCACCTCTATCTTCCTTCTCAGGTCAGTCCATCTCCCCTCCTCGGTGCTTTCTCGGTGAGTTTGTGGTAGCTGTTTCTCTTTATATGGTGGCATCATGTGACCCTGTTGACTCGTCCGTTTCAGCATCTCATCGTTTCTAGCCTCTTCCTGCCTCACTCCACCTAATCTGGATAGGGCTACCAATAGAGGCTTGGTGATGGTAAAATGACTGAGATCTTGCTTATGAGTCTAAGGATGGCTGCATCATCTCCTGTGTATGTGTTTGGTGGGACGCTATAGTCTTCATGAGAATAGATGGTAGTAATGGGTTTTGGATTCTGATTTTTTGTGGGATCCAACAAGCTTGCCATTCAGGTGGCTGGATTTTTGGTGATGGTTTCTTGATCTCTTTTCTTGCCTTCGCATTTTGATTTTAGATGCTGGTTGGTTGATTCTGTAGTTCATGTTTTTTTAGTTGAATGCGCTATTGGTTCAAAGTGAATATGCATTTTTTGAGGTAAATATACTTCAATAATCATATATTTAATTGGATTTAAAAAAAGAGTGAAAAAATTTTACACATTCATTAACTAAATCATGGTAGTCTTACGTAGTTTTTAAATCCTCTAGACTAAAATTTGGAAAATATACAACTACAATAGAGAATTAAAAATATCTTTTTATGTTCAATTTAGCTCTCAATTAAAATTTGGACAACCAACTATATTGAAAAATCATACCACCATGAAATTTTATACCAATGGAATGAAAAATGATCCCAGTGTGATTCTATTTAAAAAAGTATTTAAAGCTGATAAAAAATAGACCATGCCTTCAGCTAAAAATTATGGCCCCACTTTGATATGAAATTAACTTCATCAACTTCAAATACAACAATCCCATGTTTCTATACAATCCATTGAATAAACATGATGAATCATAAGCAACCATAATAGAAAAAAATGAATAAACATGAACAATACCATTTTTTCAACTTAAAGAATCAGAGGCCTTATATTGGTGCTTAAAAGGTAAGGGTAGGCCTGTTTTACCTTTATCATTGTTCATAATCGCCATTGAAGACACCTCCATTAGATTTTTGGTGAACTCATCCAGATGTTTATCTAAATTTCTCTTCTCTAGAATTCACAAATGATACAATCGATTTTATAGATATAAACTATTTTGAGAGATTTAGATTTATACTTGATTTCAAGCTTCATCTAGATCTCCTTTAGATCTGTCTGATTCATCACCTTCTGTAGAGTATTATCAGACAAATAAATATAAATCCTACTTGTCACTTACTCTCTTATATCCTAGAAATCATCATTTCTCATCATCTTTGGATACTCTGATTTTTTCTTTAGTGCCTTCACTATCTTCTCACAGGCCAAAATAATTTTTACTCATTATTACCATAGAGTAAAATAATTTTTCCCGTTAAACAGTTCAATATGGGAAAAAATATCATGGTTTGAACCACTCGTATCTAATTTGCAATAAACAAGAATAAATCCTCATGATACTAGTTGTTGAGGAGGAAAAGATCAATTCTGGAATAACAACTTAGCTACGACAAATAAATTGTAAGAACAAACAATAAAAACAGAGCGTAGAAATAAATGACAAAAAGTAAATAGGGACACAAGAATCTAATGTGGATAACCCCTAAAATACAAAAGATAAAAAACAATAAGGAAACTCCAATAAAATACACTAATAATCAGATAGTACAAAAATACATGTAAAGCTTGAAACATGAATTGAAAATACAGTATAGAAAATATATGTGAAAATACACACCCGATACACTAGTATCCTCTATATAAATCATATGTGACAATACGTTACCTTTCAAAGACCATAACTGAACATGCAGTGTTGTTGTAGCACCTTGTTGCACAGCCCAATTTTCTACTACTCGCTACTGGACATGCTAAAAAAACTTTCACCCACATATTTGTTCTCTACCACACCTGATTTTCTCTATCTGTACAGTACCCCTACTGCTCCCTCTTATAAGAAAAAAAACCAGTATAATTCAAGTGGTACACAACATCCTTTCAAATATTCAAATATATATGGTTTTAATATCTTAAAAATATATCTATGATAAATGGAGATATGAAGAAAATATGTCTATGCTTTTAAACCACACGTGATGTTAGAAAGTTTGAAAAAATCAAATCCCTAAAAAATATCCTCCTTTAAATAAGGGCTGAATCCCATCAATACTCAACATGGAACATCACTCAACACACAAAGTTGGAATAGATGAGGCATGAGGAGATCATCAGGTGGGTGAAGTGGGCATAGTGGACACCCAAACACTTGTTCATCTCGAAATAAATGCACTGCTGCCCCAACAACTATATCAATTCCAGGTCCTTCATCTCACCATATATCAATTTTGATGAATTTGAACTTCAGCATAGCCATTTCTGATATAAAAGATACTATAATCATTTTCTGATACGGCGAGAACCAGTTGGATGAGATTCATCATGTCAAAGTTGTCTTTGAGGATGCCATAGTGCTTGGTGGGGATATTCTTGTTCGACGAGCAGGTGGTGGCAGTAGGATGAGGGTGGAATATGAAACCTGAGAACTCTATATCAATGGATATGAAAGGGAAATGAGGGATGATAGATTTGATGAGGGAAGACTCCTATACAACTTTGTGCTCACATACCGACTTAAACCTTATTGAAAGACTGTCCACTAATTCTTCACATGGTGGAATCTTTTTCTCCAACATAGGAAGTTGAGAATAAGATAGAGGAATAAGACTAGGGAAAAATAGAGTCCCATTTATGCATGTTGAAAAATATAGAAACTCGTGTGAGTTCCCTACTCCAAAATATTTGAAAGGGGAAATCAATGTGAAAACAAAAACAGGTCTTTAATTGCAGTTAAGGACCAAAATCTAATTTCATTTTAAAATTCATAATTTTTTTGATCCTTCGGTAAATTTTTTTCATTTCTTGGTCCCAAACTGGAATTAACTATCTATTTTGGTCATGGATCATCATTTTCACTATTTTAAATCATGTTGAAATGGAAAATTTTGTTTGTGTTGGTGACGATTCTAAAGAAGGATTTCATTTTGAAATTGAAATTTCATATGAGAATAAGAAAAATTTATGGAATTTATAAAAAATTAACAATACATTGAATTAGAAATTGAAAATTCATTCCCTGACCCTAATATGATGGCTTGTGTTCAGTCGACGTTGGCTTTAAGAAGCCCATACTGCTCGGCGGGGCAGTGCTTGTTCGACGAGAAGGGTGCGGTGTCAAGATGAGGGTGGAAGATGATGCCTGGAAAATCTATGTCCATGGATAATAAAGGTTCATAAGGGATGAGGGATCATATGAGGGGAAATCTCGATACAAAATCATGTTCCCACACCAACATAAACCTGACAACATGAGAGTCCGTCGATTCTTCATTACAGACCTCTTTAATTTTTAAGTAAGGTGGAATCTCATTTCATTTTAAAATTCATAATATTTTTGATCCTTCAGTGTAATTTTTTCATTTTTTGGTCCCAATGTGGCATTAACTGTCTGTTTTGGTCCCAGATAATCATTTTCCCTATTTGAAATCATGTTGAAATAGAAAATTTTGATTGCATCAGGGATGATTTTAGTGAAGGATTTCATTTAGAAATTGAAATTTCATATGAGAATAAGAAAATTTTATGGAATTATAATAAAAATTAACAATACATTGAATTTAAAATTAAAAATTCCTTCCCAGGCCCTAATATTATTGCTTATGTTCATTCGATGTTGGCATTGAAGAGCCCATACTGCTTCATGGGGATGCACTTGTTCAGTGAGCAGGGGGCAACGTCAGGATGAGAGTGGAAGATGACGCTTGGGAACTCTATGTCCATGGATAGGAATGTGTGATGAGGTATGAGGGATAATATAAGGGAAAACTCCAATACAACATTATGTTACCACACTGACCTAAACCTAACGAAAGGAGAGCTTACCGATTCTTCACCTACTGGAATCTTCTTCTCCAATAGAGGAAGCTGCGAAGAAGACAAAGGAATAGGGATAAGAAAGGGTAGAGGACAATTTATACACATTCAAAAATATAGAAAATCATATGAGTTCCCTAATCCAAAATATTTGAAATCATGTTGAAAAGGAAAATTTTGTTTGCGTCAATGATAATTTTAAAGAATGATTTCATTTTGAAATTGAAATTTTATATGAGAATAAGAAAAATATTAATTAATAAAAATGTAACAATACATTGAATTAGAAATTGAAAAGTACTTCCCTAACCCTAATATGATGGATTATGTTTCTCTTATCATCTCATTTGACCATTAAATCTTTTTTATAAATTATTTGGGTTTAATTAATTTTTTGAGTGATTAACAATGCAGTAATTTTTTATAACAAATAAGGAAACATAAAAAAGTAACAATAAATTGAATTAAAAATGTAAAATTTTGAAATCATGTCAAAATGGGAAATTTTGTTTGCGTTAGTGGTGATTTTAAATAATGATTTCATTATGAAATTTAAATTTTATATAAGAATAAGAAAAATTTATGGAACTCATAAAAAATTAAAAATACATTTAATTATAAACTTAAAATCCCTTACCTGACCCATTTGGATGAGATTTAGGCAGTCCACGTTGGATTTGAGGAGCCTATACGACTCGATGGGGCTATGCTTGTTCGACGAGCAGGGGGCGGCATCAGGATGAGGGTGGAAGTCCATGCCCAGTAACTTCATGCCCATGGAAATGAAAGGTTAACAAGGGACAAGGGATCATATGATAGAAAAATCTTATACAACACTGTGTTCCCACACCAACCTAACCTTGATGGCATGAGAGTCTACCAATTCATCGCTTGGTGGCATTTTCTTTTCTAACTGAGGATGCTAAGAAAAAGACGAAGGAATATGGTTGGGAAAGGGAGGATTATAATTTATATGCATTTAAAAATATAGAAACTCATGTGAGTTCCTCACTCCAAAATATTCAAAAGGGGACATTACAGTGAAGGGAGAAAACAAGTCCTTAATTGCAGTTAAGGACATCCAACTTTTTTAAGTAAGGTGGGATAAAATTTCATTTTAAAATTCATAATCTTTTTAATCCTTTTCTGTAATTTTCTCTTTTTTTAGTCCAAAACTGGCATTAAATGCCTGTTTTGGTCTTGGATCATTATTTTACCTATTTGAAATCATGACAAAATGGAAAATTTTGATTGAATCAGTGATGATTTCAAAGAAGGATTTCATTTTGAAAATAAAATTTCATATGAGGATAATAATTCATAAAAAAGTAACAATACATTGAATTAGAAATTGAAAAGTCATTCCCTAAACCTAATAAAATGGATTATGTTTGGTTGACAATGGCTTTGATGATCCCATACTGCCTGGTGGGGCTATGCTTGTTCGACGAGTAGGGGGTAATATTGATATGAGAGTGGAAGACGATGCCTGGGAACTCTATGTCTATAGACAAGAAATAGTAATAAGGGATGGGGGTTAGATTAGGGAAAATGTAACGACCCAAAATTTCATTAATGGAAAATCCCTCTTGATCCAGTTAAATGTTTCTTTATGAAAAATGTTTTTATAAGATGTCAACTTCTTTAAGTTTTACGTTAAGATTTGTGACTGTTACTTTTATAGCCGTTGAACAGTGATCATCTGGGTAGTTTAAATATAAGGCTTTAACGAACCAATTTTCTACTCAGACAAAGGAAGCGATGGCCTCATCCAGTAGAATTGCCCCTTACGAAGCCCATTTGTCGGAGCTCGGAAAGGAGGTGGTGTCTTTGGGCTTTGCCCTTGACCAAGCCCAAGCTGAGCTTCATCAAGTCAAGCTCGAACGTGATCGTCTACGGGAAAAATGGAAGTTGATAGAGATCACCACTCGAGCGATGTTATCCGAGCAACCCCAAGAGTCTGTCATCATCGCACACCTTACCCTTAGGTCTTATGCGGCTATTTTAAGGGGTTATGTAACAAATAAGTAGCACCATGTTCATGTACATTATTTTTATATATAATAATTAATATAATTTCTAGTCATTTTTGATACATTGTAATTAGTTTTTAAAGTACAAACGGTGTTTTTAGTTATTATTTAATTAAGAATTATATTTTATTAAATTAAAGGATTTTTGAATTAAATAATATTTTAATAAAATATTATTATTAATATTAAATTAATTTTTATTAAATATAAATGATCTTATAATTTTATGAATGCAATTAAAATTTTTATTAAGGTTTGAAAGCCATTTCTGTCAAAACCCGTGAATTTTTTATAAATGTCGGTTTTTATTTTAAAAGTAAAAATTCACATATTTAGAAAATTATTTAGATAAAATAAATATTATTTTTGGAATCAGGACGTCGAAATTATCCAACGGTGAATTTTTCATAATTTTCTGAGACAGTCAAATTTTTGGGTAAAAATTAAATACCATTTAAATATATAATGTGTTTTATGACATCATAATGACCCAATGGTGATGTAATAAAATACCATAATCCTTATGTTCGGCCAATATGTGTTTTATCATTAAAATAATGAGTTTTTGGGTTTGTTTGACTCACTTTTCAAAGCATTAATGGAGCCCTCAAGACTTATTCAACACTTTGCCTTTTTAAATTAATTTCCTTGGGAGTGTGACTCACCTCCACATAAGCAACCCTAATTTTTTAATAAGTTCGGACCTTGGCCTTGTAAAATATTATTTTCCTCTTTCCTTTTCCAGAAACCATGGGAAAATACCATGGGATGGTTTGTGGTTTGGATTATTTTAATATAAGGGGTCCCAAACCTAAATAATAAAGAATTCTCTCACCTTTCCTATATAAACCCACCCAAGCTCCCACTTCCTCCTCACTCAAAGCCCTTGAAGTTCGTCCAACCTCTGCCCTACTCTCTCTAGAATCCTCTCAAGGTGCCCCAAGCTCCCAAGAAGCCTCTCACAAGCCTCTCTCTAGCCTTTGGAAGCACACTTCCAAGTAAGGGTTTTTTCTTCCTTTCTCATTTTTGTCAATTTTCTTTAAGTTGTATTGCCCTTTTAATTTCATTTATGAATGTTGGGGTATGGTTTCTCACCTCCTCCATACTGCCCTCTTATTGTTTGAATGATGGGATAACCCTTTCTCTCTCACCTCCTCCTTACTGTCCATTACATGTAAATATGATGAGGAACCCCTTTCTCTCTCATCAGCCTTTTTTATGAATTCTTATGTCACGCCGTTACGCTGCCGAAATCGCACCGATTTTCTAAGCCAATATCATTGTGTAGTGAATACCATGCCCATTTCTCCATCAAGGGTATTCACCTTTATGCACGTTTACTTATTGATTGTAAAGTTTCATGTATGAATTCCACATTCTTTTATCGTGGAATAAATGATTATGTTTTATGAATCCATGTTTTATGATCCATGTGGCACACTTATGCATGAAATGAAATATTTAAGAAGGGTGCGCCCTGATAGCGCTCCAATGCATTGGGTAAAGTATAGTATCATGATACGTCATGTGCAATGAGTGTTGACTCATGCTAATTCAAGTGCAACGAGGGTTTACTCGTGCTTCAAGTGCAATGAGGGTTTACTCATGCTCCATGTGCAATGAGCCTTGGCTCATGCTAATTCAATGTTAAGTGTTGTTGCCACATTTCCATGTTATGATTATCATGCTTTATCATGCCTTTATGTTCATGTTTCTATTATGCTCTATTGATATGCCTATTGCCTAACATGTATTTCACTCCTCATGTTATTCATTGTTTACTCCCTTATTGGGCTTTGTAGCTCACCCTTTTCTTATGCATGTCCTCAGGTTATCCCATGCAATGCTAAGTACGAAGGAATGTAGCGGTCATGTAAAGGAAGTTTTCAATAAGGATGTTGCATTTCAAGTTTAAAGTTTTTATGTAATGATCCTAAGCCCCAAAGACACTAAACCTCTCGATCTTCTTTGTTGTATCAAGTGAAGTTTTATGTAATAAAGCATGTTTAAGTTGTAATAAAAAGCAGGGTTGTCATAGAAAAATACTATACAAAATTGTGTTCCCACACAGACCTAACACTGATGACATGTGACTCTGACGATTCTTCGTTTGGTGGCATCTTCTTCTCTAACAAACATATTACACCGAGAATAGGGAAACTAAGGGAAACACAGCTAGGTAAATAGTAGAGAGAACCTTCCTGACCATTTGCACCCTTAAGAAATATGGAAACCTAATGCGTTCAGGTTCCCAAGATTTCATTTAATAAATTTTAAATTCAAATAAAATTATATTTTTAAATATACATAAATATAAATTCTTTCTTAATGGTGTAAAGATGCAAGAAATTGTATTTTTTTGAGTTATATAAAATTACTATTCATTTTCAGCCTAAAAATCTAAAATAATTTTATTTATTAACCCCCTTTAAAAAAAGAGGTTTATTTAAAAATTATTTTATTTTATGAAATACATAAAAATATATATATTATATTTTCTAAAAGATGAAATTTTTCACAAAATAATTTTGTTATGATTATTAAGAGTAACTCCCAAAAAATAATTGAAAACCTTATACTGCATAAATACACCAACATTTTAGAGAAATTCATAATGAGAAATCACCACCTAATATTTTTGTGTGAAGTAAGAAATCATCAAATTTATTCAAAAAAATTCCAATATCCTAGTGGAAAATCAATCTAGTAGGGTTGTTAAAAAAATCCATAAAATATGTTTCAAAAAAATTGTACTATTATGTTAATTTGTCTAAAATGGAACTGTTTCAGTGATTTCCCTTCATATTTTACCCATTTATTTTATCATTTGATTAAATTAAAATTTTTAATAATTTATTTTTCATAGGAACTATTTGTTTAATGAACATACCTATATAATTTTTTTTAAAAACTAACATCACAATACTTTTTCTAAGATATAGTTTGAATAAAATAATTTTATATAAGTACAAAATTATTACCCTTATTATTATGGATAATTGAAAATAAAAAATAATAATTCAGATATTTTTTATATGGAATACAACGTAAAATACCTCATTTTAGTTCTTATAATAATATTATTAAAATACTACATAAATTTCAATATATTTTATACTGAATTTTTAATACACCAATATAATGGAAGATTGTATTAAAACAGGTGAAACCTATTTATTATTAACATATAAAAGAATTTATAAGAGTGACTTAAATTTATTATTAATTTACTATGTTCTATGGTTGAAATCTAGTTTACTATGAAAATATATTATGCTGATTGAAGTATAGTTTATTAGTGTAGATTTAAAATGCATGATGTAAATTTCATGTAAATCTAACCTGTATGTTGAAAACTTGGAATAATTTGTAATGTTCAAGAAAATTTATAATATATGATGTAAATAATGTTACTATTGTTATGAATTCATTAATTTGGATTAAAAAATGAAACTAATTTCTTATTAGTTTACCATTTTCATTTTCACGTTTTCATGTTCAGTTAATTTTCATCAATACGTTTTTTGTTATGCTCATCCTTTACTATTTATAACATCACTGGTTTAATCTTACATGATATGTTTTTTATTACCATTTTGATTATTCTAACATATGTGTGCTTATCTGATGAGAATTTCCCCCAATGCGATCCACTCCTAGCTGATTCGCCACCCGATCCAGCCCCCCATACAACCCCTCACACGACCTCATCATGCTCTTCACATCGTACACCGCACCCCCGAACAAAACCCTCACCACACCCAGGAACATCTCCACCCGCGGCGGCAGCGGAACTTGGGTCAGGATCTTCACCAGGTACCCCAAGTCGTACCCGCCCTGGAACCTCACCCAACACACGAGCCTTGAATACAGGAGCCCCGACGAGATCATCAGGCGGGCGAAGCGGATTGACGGGATCCCCAACCGCCTGTTCCTCTCGAAATCAATGCCCTGCTGCCCCAGCATCCTGATGGATTATGGGTTTTGTAGGTCCCGCCCTATGTCGAAGTCGGAGAAGTTGAACTCCCACACGCAGTCGCCGCCGGTGCCAACATCCGGGAGACTGCCCGCTGCATCAGACATAGTGAGGCCGAGTTGTATGATATTCATACGGTCCACATTCGCTTTGAGGACACCGTATTGATCAGCTGGTACAGTTTTTTGGCGCGCAAGGGGGCACATCGGGATAAGGGTGCAACACCATGCCCGGGAACTCGGTATCGATGGACAATATACGGTAACGAGGAATTAGAGATCAGATTATGGAAAACTCCGATTCAAGATTGTACACCCAGACGGATCTTACCGTGATGGCAGGCGGCTCCGATGAACTTTCACCTGGCGGCATCTTCTCCACAAAAAAAGTCGACGCAGAAAATATGATGGAAGAAATACGGTTGCGGAAGGTCGGAGCCCTATTTATATGAGTTATAAATATTTTAAATATTTCCACATGGAAACTTCGGTTAGTGCGAGCGATGATTTAAAAAAAAGATTTAGTTTTGAAATTGGATATGAAATTTATCAAATTCATAAAAAAGGAAACATACACAGAATCAAAGATTCAAAAATCTTTCTCTCCACCGATCCAATTTTAATATTAAATATTTAGTATGAATCAGGTGGGTTTAACTGCTTCCTTGAGGGATAATTGTTTTTGTACAAAATAAAAAATTATTATTATTATTCCGATTAAAATTTAACAATATTGAATATCATTAATTAAAATAATAAAAAAAACCTCTAAACCGTGAATCCATCATTCTAATAATACAAAATACAACAAATTTTTCCATTGAGAAGATTATCCTATACAAAGAAACCATTATAATATGCATTGTTTTATCATAATAGAAATATTCATTGCATTTAATACTGAATAAATAGTTTTGGTCGTAAAAATGAATGAAAATAATAATGAAACATTGCTATATATATATATATATATCTCTATTATTCTATTATATATACTAAACTTGGCTTCCTTCTAGCTTACGTGTCACCACCACGCTATTCCACATCACCCAAATCCAATATTTCTTCCCTCCAAACCAAAAAAAAACATCGACCAGTCCCGCCCCTGATCGGGATTTACTATCCTAGGGTTCCCGCTGCTCTCCTCCATTCCACTCTCCTGCTCCCCTCCGCGAATACCTTCTCCCACTCCCCTACCCAAATCTCCTCTCTACTCATGCCTCCTCCTCCGCATGCTCCACCTTCAGATCCTCTAGCTTCGGCTCCTCCTCCTTTGGTTCCTCCGCTCCACCCAGGGTTTCCACATAAAACCACATGGTATGCCTCCTATTTCTCCGCCTCCACCTCTGAAACCTACGTATTTGGATGCTCCACCTACGACCGATTTGTCTCTGGCTGGTCTACCTCCAAGTTACCTGTGCATCCAAATTCTCCACCTATGATTGGTCTGCCTTCGGTTGGTCTGTGTCTGGCTGCTCCGCCTCTAGCTCCTCTGTCCACTCTGCCAGCTCCATTTTCTCCACCATTTTCTCCATCTCCATGCCACTTTGCATTTCTCAGTCATTTTGGTTGACATTAAGATTCAATTTTGAAAATGAGAATGATTATATGTAGGTTTCAGTGTTTCCAGAGTCGATGGAGAAGCACAACCAGCTTAAACACACGTCTATTGATGCGATGTTGGGGGAATCTTCCCGTGCTGTTTCTTATACTGTAACCAAACCCCATGATGTGAGAAAAACCAAATTCCATGTCTAACATTACTTCTGTTATTTCCAATATCCAAAGAACTAAATTCTGAACTATTTCTTATACGATATGAAAACAATATTGTCAATGTCTTTGTATTTCTTTACTTTTTTCATATTGCATATACTTTATTGTTTCTAGATTGCTTATACATATGTATTTTTTATACATAATTGTTTTCAGATTTCTTACACATAGGTATTTATAGATTGCATATTTCAGATTGTTTGTTGATTGTAGATGAGTAGATTTCATGTTCAATAAGTGCTGTTATGACATAAATCTTTAGTATCTATGTATCATAAATTTTTTCTTGTATCAAAAGAAAAATTATTCTATATTTTATTTCAATATATAATACTTGCTATGTTTACTAAAACATGTTTTTTTATTTCATTTTATATGACACAAAAATGCCGAATAGGTATTCATGTTTATATTATCATTGTTTTCTTCTAAACATAACATTTAAATCATTGACATTTCAGTTTTTATAAAGGATGATGAAGAAATTGAGTTGAACAAAAGTTGTTGAACTAATGTTGGGTTCGTAAAATTATTCGTACATGTTTTATCTACTCAGGTATATATCTGTACTCTTGATTTTCAGTTATTTTTATTGAAACATTATAATTGAAAAATATTCATTTTTGTTCTCATTTAATTTTTTTTGAGAATTAAAAGAAACGATTCATTTATTCTTTTCAATAGTTTATAAATCAAAATTATTTTCAAATCTCTTATACATAACTCTTTGTAGATTTCTTATATTCATTTTTGTATTTTTTTCAACTATCCATTCAGATTTTCCGCTTCAGGTTTCCCTCTACACTAGACCTAAATATTTACTGCATGAACATGTTTTCCCCATTATGGAGTTTTCCTGGTAATGGATTGCAATTTAAATTAAGTATTATTTAATTCACATAAACATTCGACAGTTACCTCTATGATGTTTTATTTCCCAATTTAATAATATACTTATTTCAATTGATTCTTATTGACTTCTGCTTGCGTTACTAGGTTGTTCCTTTTATTGATGCTAGATCAAGTGGACATGGTTTTTGGGAGTATTTTTTTTAAAAATCTACACTGGTCTGCTAGATCAAGTGGATATGCATCAGTTTTCCTTTTATCCAAAGCTAATTGAATAGCTCTGGTGTTGGATTATCATGTTTCTCCACCATGTTTTCTTTATTTAATTGATTATCATTCATACTCATTATACTTATGTGGACTATCAAGAGTTTCCATGCACCCCACTAGCTATTTTGTTTTCTATTGTTCTAATGGATCCTTTAATTTTGGATATCTATATGGCTTCCATTCCGCATGCCCTTCTTTCTTCATCTGTTATATTTTTTTGTGAGGAATTATATCCCTACTGCTTTATCTCATGACATTTGATAGGAATATCTCATTCGATTAGGTTTTTCTTTGAGTGAGTTTAGACAAGAAGTTCAAGTTTTTTACAAGATCTCAAAGAAGATGAAGTGAGAATTGAGGTTCCCAATTGGATATGTTCTCCTCAATCCTTGTCGAGCTGAACCCCTATATCAGGTCCTATAGTATATTGGAGATTTGGTGTAGAAGACGAGTTTCTTGGAATCTCTATGCTATAAATTCATGTGCGGGGGATGCCGACTTGATACGTTATATCATAACCAGGTTTGGATCAAGCAACATATATTTATAAGTGGTTTATTATCTTCCCTATAGTGTCCATTTTTATATCCTTTTTCTTTTGTGCGTACATGAGTCTATCCTAGAGTGCATAGTGAAAACTCTTCATGATGGAATTAAACATTGCCACAAGGTTCATCTTAACCAGCTTCCTCAAATAGTTTCATTGGTTATTTAATTTTGAGTCTGATTCTTTCCCATTTTTCTTTAGTAATAAAATATTACTTTTTGCGGTGTTCTCATCATGTAGGTAGAATCAACATGATCCGAAACACGTTATATCATGGTCTCCTTAAACTAATTTATATTTTTTTAGAAGAACACTCATTTGACTCTATTCAGTTAATTCATGGTTTTCCTAAACAAAACAATTTACCTAATCATTTTTGAATCCATAAAATATGAATCAATGGATCTTAGAAGATCTTTAGGACAACCACTTCAATGTTTCCCAACAAAAAATGGTACCATATCCGTACAAATCATAAAATGGGGTCTAAAATTTTAAATAGATAAGTTTGACAATTTAAATGATTTCAACTTATAGTTAGTGGTCCTGAAAATAAGGTCACCACTCTATCCCCCCAATAAAAATCCCACTATTTCAATTGGACATATCATAACTGTAAAGTGGACTGTAACTATTGTGAATTTCTTCATAATGTCATATTATTGAGAATTAATTTTTCCTCATAATTCATGTTATAAGGAAGAGAGGTGGATATTTATGCAAATTTCTTGGGTGGAAGTGTCACCTATGATGCATACCACAGAAATGGACCTCATTTGGAAGGTAAGTGATTTTTTTATTAAGCTGATTTATAACGAAACACTTATAGAAATTTGAATCAATGCTGATAGTTTTCATGCTATTTTCTCTTAATATTTTTGTTATACTTTCAGGGACGGGCATCATTCTTTTCATTGAGAAAGCCCTATCCCAGTCTGAGGCTGCCAAAGAAGATGTTAATTATGTAAATGCGCATGCTAACTCGACATCGGTGGGTGACCTGATAGAATATAAAGGTCTAATTGACTACTCTATCTAGAATCATGGGGTAAGATGATAGTTCTATCATTATCAAATTAGTGTGTATGCCACATAATTTAAGTTCACTTTGATCCAATTGTGACCCTTTTTTTCTTTAAAGTATTTTTTTCTAAGTCATGTTTGATGTTTGTAGTTAAAAGTAAATTTTACAAGGTCTATGACTGACCACCTTATTGGAGCAGTAGGTTCTATAGAAGCTATTGCAGCAGTGAAGGTATTTCATATATCCCTCTCTTCCATAGAATTATGTTGCATGTTGCTTATGTTGTGGGTATCTGATAACATGCCATGTTTGTTACTATAGAGATCCAATCAACAATATAAATTAATAACAATACGTTTCAAAGGAATTAAAGAAAAGAGTTAAAATCAATTGAACATATTGAATTTATCATTAGTTTTTTTAATTTTACATTTACATTATATTCTCTTTTCTAATTAAGGAATACTATTTTTGGGAAAATAGAATTGAATCAACTAATTAACAGAGTGTTGTGCAAATGATTAACTGTTTCAAAGGTACTGCATATATCACTCTCCCAGTCATGTTTTTTATTCTTTCCATTTTGTTACAATTTTCATTTTATGACATACACTTTAATGTATTTTTAAGTATTTTTGGATCATTGGTTCATACCTCATAATCAGTATGTTTGAGATTTTCTTCTAATGTCATAATGATTTAAATGAATATGTTTTTAGAGTGGATTCAAGAAATTGTTGTAGGTTATTGTGGCCCAAGAAATAGTTGAAATGGTTATTAGTGGCTATGTGTTTAATACATATAATTAACATTACTTCCTCAAAATGAGTGACTTTCAGGTTAATTTTATATATGTATTCATATTGTAATGTTTTATTATATAGTTTATATTTGGATTTATTTTATTAGACCTAATATCCAATTACTAAAATCTATGAAACTCTAATCAGATGAAATTTTATTTTTTCTTCAACATTGATCAATCATTAAGGGATAAAATAGTTTTTGCTGAAAGGGTTCCATAACATGTTTTTATTGAATTAATTTTTTCCAAGTTACTATCCTTTGGTGTAAGATCATAGGATTGATTTTTTTCACCCATGTTGACACTCCTTTTTCATCACAGAGTCTAAACGAAATGAAAAGGGAAATACCTCAAACAAAGAAGATTCATCCTTTGAATAAACATCAAAAAAGAGAGAGAAAGGGATGAACAAGGAGAACATTGCCCATAGATCGCTCAAGTTCCATCCTGTTCATGCAAGTATACTTGCGCACCACCCAAATGGTCGCACAGGTGACTTGCGCGACCTCTTTGAAAATCACCCAGGGTCTTCTCTAGCCTATAAATACCCCCAGTGGGCCCCCCATTAAAGGGAGGATTTTCTTCCAGAATTCAAATACAGAGCTCTGAACGCCAAAGTCTCTTCTTCAAGTCTTCCGAACACTTCTAAGGTAATTCTTTACCTAGAATGGAAGGTCTAAACAAGAGGAATAAGGTATAAGTGTTATAATTCACTAACACTTGCGCACCTAAGTGTTTTACTCTTATGGGAAATGGACACACTTCCGCACCTCCTTACCTATGCATTGAAACTTGCGCGCCACTCTTCTGGAAGTACCTCGGGATAATTATAAAGGCTTTGGTCAAGGATCGCCCAAGTATTACTCTACTGGTAAAGGATTTCCCAAGTATATATGTGTCACACAAGTATACTTGTGTGACCAAGACTTGTGCGCCCATGAAGTACTTGCACGACCCCCCAGGACTTGCACGCCCTTCTATTTTTGGGTGCCCTTCCTGCCCATTTCACCTCTCTTATGACAATCCACCTCTTCTATTCAGGATTAAGCCTTCAGAACTCTCTTCAAAGCCATTCATGGCATGATTTCTTTATTGGATTCCTTATCTGAAAGGAATTTTATAGAACATCTCTTAAAACCTAGTGATTTATATATTATCATGTCACTAAGGTCAGATATTTCATTCATTCAACCTCATCCTTTAAGATGAGAGAATCCTTAACCTGGACCTCCTTTTCAAGAGTAAGCCCCAGTTCAAATTCTCGTTAATTTGGGCATCCTCCTCATGAGTAAGCCCCAAGTCCTTATTTGGGCCTCCTTTTCAGGAGTAATCCCCAGTCTCCAAGTCCCCTAATTTGGGCATCCTCCTTAGGAGTAAACCCCAGTCTCAAACTTTCTAAATATGGGCATCCACTTTAGGAGTAAGCCCCAAGTCCCTTAACCTGGGCTTCCATCTCAGGAGTAAGCCCCAGTCTTAATTTCTCTTAACCAGTCTTAATTTACTTTTGATCTAGACTTTCTTTTCAGGAGTAAAACCCAATCATGAGTCCCCTCCTAATTTGGGAATCTTCCTCAGGAGTAAGCCCCAAGTTAGAGTACCCAAATCTCCATGAAGTACATATACTTTTATGGACCTTGTTCCTGGGTTTCTTCCCTGAAGTAAAACCCAATACTCACCTATTTTGTGCAGTCATACATACATAAGCCCCATATCATTGCATCTTTTTTGGCACAATTGTCTGGTTTCACCAATACCTCTTGTTTCTCACGCCGAGCATGACTCACGTGAGCTTAGAGTGTAAAAGTAATCAAGACATCTTTCTTGGATCCATCAATCATGCATAAACATCATACTCTCTTACTCGAACTATGTGGGTTCTGATTCCTTTTCCAAAAACAAAGGATACGTAGGTAGCCTATCTGCGGGTACGATCCCAACTCTGAAATAATCCATGTCCTTCTAAATGACAATAAACTTCAAGTGCCCCACTGAGTGGCTTTAGAACCAGTATGGTCATCATAATGACCAAGAGACTTTTATGTATTGAAGGATACCATTGACTAAGAATCTCTAACAAATACAGATGATTCTCTATCAATGAAGAACCTCAAATACATATAAAATATTCTCTAAATTTCCTACATATCAATAATTGATTTTCAGATCTAAAGGAAAGCTCATTTTATACTTGGTAATGTAATAAGGATTCACGAACATAACTTAAATCTATAAAAAGAGTCCCGGAGTAGACAATAATTCCCCTAAAAAAGGTGTGATGAGTCTAACCTCCCATCCTCTCGACCAATTCAAATTCCTAAGCCTCATCAGTCCACAACTAATGAGTGCCTACCTTTGGAAAGTAGGTCCAAATGGATATGGAATCATTGGATGTTTCGGGTTCTATGAACAAACCCGTTATAAACCGATTGGAATGTTTGAACCTTCAATCAACGAGGTCATCCCGAATTCTAGAGGAAACAAAAAATGGTGAACCCGACGTGAATCCTTAACCAAGTTAAAATGATGTTTTACCTATTTTTTTGGCCCCTATTTAAACTCAATGAGAGGCCCAACAAGACAATCAATAATATATGTGCTCATCCAAAAGATGGAGAAGCTGAAATTATATTGATTATGTTTGTTATATCAAACATGCACTCTTTTCCAATATCTTATGCATTACAAGAATGGATTTTCTTAAGTACACATCTGTGAATGCCTCTGCTGTGAAAACCTCTGCTGTGAATGCATCTGCTGCTGCTCCTGTTGGATCATCGTTCGCCCTGATGACGACATCACCTACTCAGTATCTTCAACGCTGGGTATCAAATGTGAAGGTTAATGAGTACCGTAAACACGGTACCATTCCTATAATGGAGGTTTCTTGACAAGCCCTCCAAGTGAACAATTCACCCTGGTCATCTGGACAACGACAACCAGCGATCAAGAAGCAGGTGGTGCTAACTACCATCTCCAACCATTTCGGGTCGTTATTCCCAGAATGCAATCACCATTCACTCCCGTATTATGGGGAGGTGAATGAGTAGGTCCCTTAGGGCCTTAATTCAAGGAGACATGAGTCCTTCCCAAAGGCTCCCATCAACAATCACCGCCAGACTCGTGCAGCAGTGCGCCCTCAACATGATGAGGGTATCGTTTCAAGGCATTCGGCTTAGGTTCATTGAACCCAAGAAGGAAAGATGAACCTCCAGAGGTGAAATCCGGTCAACAGTGAGCAGGTTATCATCTCTGCCATCTCCGGAAAATTCCACCAACCTAACTTGGTGGCAAGCAATGAGAGGGCACACACACACGTCTATTTTAATTCCGCTGTCCCGCAGACTCGTCTGGTAGCATCACGCCAATCCCACCAAGAAATTCCGGTGGAGTACTATAGACAGGAACATACACCTATTTATAAATCATCGGCTAGTCATCAGGCTCGTCTGACTACATACAATGAAGCCCGCCAACCCAATGTGTTGAAAACTGGTAAACAGGCACATACACCTGCTTACACTCATCAATCCTGCCAGCAACCTCATCTATCAGTGTTGAAGGAGGCTCATCAACCATGTTCGGCAGAGTGCAATCAACATGCACATAAATCTTCTAGTATTGATCAAGCCTACCAATAGTCTCGTTTGGTAGCATTCGGAGAAGTCAGTCAGAAAGCTCCGACGACAAATAGAAGGCATACTCAACTCTCTGCCCCCACATGTGAGTACTGCCAGGATTCAATGATAGGAAAAGGAGGACATGAGCAGGCACATACACCTACTCCAAACACGAAATGGACGTATATCCCCATTCCAGCAGCTGAAGTTACCAAGAATATTCTATCAATGGTGAAAGAGGAGAAGCAAATCCCTGCTTATATTCTGGATGCCTACCATGATATTATAATAGCTTTAGCAGCATCTCAGGGAAAGACACATAAATCTATCTCTACCAGTGGAGTGACAAATCAACAGTTCACTCTAGAACAGACACACACCTCTGTTCCAGTCTAAGAGGGTTGTGGGGCGTACTCACCCATATCATACGGACAACCAAGTCAGGCACATACACCTGGTTTGAGTGGAGATAATCAGCCTAACCTGATCATTTCTCCTGAGCAGGCACATAAACCTGCCAAATTGAGTAAGGAAGAGTCTAAGAAAAAGACCTGCCCAACACAGTCAAGAAATCAAAGGCCCATCTGTGACAAGGCCTTACTCGATGTTGGAGTTCTTAATGCACTCAGACAACTATCTATTGCAACTCAAGATTCTGCTCTCTCAGTTCCCAATAGTGGGAAAATTAATTCCAAAGGTCTTTATTAGACACTTACTCATGAAGGCTTGCTTCATGAAAATTTGGTTGATCTCGAGATTTCATCTTCAGATGAGAGCCACAAGAACCCTTTGTGTGGTCAGAAGACCAAGGAGTAGAATGGTTCATCTTTTTCTATAACCCACCATGGTGGTCCTCCCCATGATGATGAATTTAGCTGTGAAAGTCCACTCCGCAGTAGTGATTCACATTGCTTGGAAAATTCTCCAACAGAAAATGTAGTGACGAGAACGCCCTCTTATCTTGATGCACTTGAAAATGTGAAACCAGTCATGTCTGATGCTTTACCATTAGTAGGTGAAATACTTTCTCAACCAGAAGATAGCCCTGGGTGTAGGTCATTCTCCGAACCACCCCTAAGTCATGAATCTTCTAGTTTGATCAGGGATTTATATACCAATCTTGTTGAATCCAATGAAGCAATAAAGAAGCACCAACTCTGGTCTAATTAGGTAGAAGAATCTTCATTGAATGATAAAGAAGAAGTAATGAATATGAGAAAACAACTAGCAAAAGGTGAAGTTCCAGTTATGTTTTGCCCCTTGGCTGACTCTCAGTATGATATTCTAGAGATGTTAACAGAAGATGGAATTCATGATATTCACCTCAACATATGGAAAAATCTTTGTCAGTTGAAAAAGAAAATATTATCTTATGATGAATATGAAAATCATGTTAAAATAATAGAAGCGTTACAATGCCAAATTAATTTGGCATCTCTCTTAGTTTCTGGATATCCGAAGGCTGAAAAGCAGCAGAGAGCCCTTCAGCATTCATGCCTTGGCGCACTAAGAAGATTGCACCAGTTAATTGCCAATGCCCCATATGGTATTCATATCAGTGGGTGGGGTGTTCATAGAGCACTACATTTCACTGTACTCTCCAGTCAGCAAAGCCCGCTGAAAATGGTCTCATGCAATGTTATTGCCCATAGCCGGCCACAATCAATGGGTTTTGTTTGTAATCTAAAGCTTTCCCAAGAACAGGCCTCAACTAGTTCCTCTCAAAATCAAGAATATAGAGAAGAAGTTGTTGAATTACTCCTACATCCAGTAAAAAATAATATTGAACAGGACTCGCATTTGGAGCAAGAACATCACCAAGTGACAGAAGTGTCAGAAATCATCCAATGGTCTTTTGAGCCGGGTGATAAAAGTGGATGCAGGTTGATGCATCTAGATAATTTCCGGACTAAAGTCCTCAAGATCAGGAGAGATTTCAAGAAGGTCTTAGATGTAGCATGTCAAAAACCACCCCAACTTGCAATATTGGAGACTCTTTTAACCCAACCCTCAGAATCAACAAATAGGATTCGATGAGTTGAGTAAAGACAGCAGGAACAGCCCCTGTCCACTGGACTGGGGACTTTTTCAAATCCTCAATCCCTCCCTTAGAGAAATTTAGCCTTCTATCGATTAGGGAAGAAGACTCAAGTGGAATTAAGAGCCAAAATATCATGAGATTCCCTCCAAATTACAATTTGTCAAGAAGTTCCTAAGGGATCGAATCAACAAAAGGCAATGTCTCATCAAGGACATGGAAAAAGACAATATCGCAGAAATGATGATAGAAGAGATGCAATGTATTATGCATCAATCAATGTCATCAATGCCGTTGTTTTTGATCCACCAGATAAGGTTCATTCAGAGGGATCAGATGAAGAGGTTCCTGCTCAAGAAGTTGTACGCACAGACACAAATGAAGAAGGTGTGCGTACACGAAATCAAAGGCTTACTCAGAACCTAGGTAATCCTTCAAGTAACCCACTTCCCCCTCTCTGAAAGGGATCTAATAAGGGGAAAGAAAATAATCAGGTTACATATCCTTCCTCTGGAGAAGGTCAATCACTCTCACTAGAGAAAATATTTTCACAAAAAGAGGAAGAAATAAAGGAATTGAGGAGGATAAATGCATTACTACTTCAGAGTAGTCTTCCTTCTAAGCATGATGGATTCAGTCAGTCAAAGGAATTTGTTGTGGCTACTGAGATGGATCAAGAATATCCTCCTTTATCAATACACCCCCACAGGTCTAATCCTACAGGTCAAGTACAACAAAAATTGGTGGTGCAACCATCAGTTGCAGTACCAGCCACCACATCTGTACCATCTCCAGTCATTGTACCTATTTAGGTCCAAGATCAACCGAATGTTTCTAAAAAGTTAATAACTACTATTGAGTCATTAACAGCTCGGTTGGAAGCTATGGAGGGAAAGCGTGCTCAAATTCAACCAAAAAAGAGAGCTTACCCTGAATGGGTTGATGCAATTCCTCCCACATCAAATTTTGCAAGTACCACATTCCTAATCTTTAATGGTTTGGGATACCTAGACCAACACTTAACACATTTTTGTTCTCATTAAGATCCTATGATGGGAACCCTTCAGCAACAAGAAGCAGTTAAGCTTAGGTGTTTTGTACAGTCATTACAAGGACTTGCTTTTGTTTGGTATACAAGCTTGCAATCCCGGTCAATTACCGGGTGGGAGGATCTTCGCCAAAAATTCCTTCTTCAGTTCAGCTCAACATTGCCAAAGACAACAGTTTTTTATCTTACAAACTGTAAGCAAAGGGAGAATGAAAGGGTCTCATATTTCATTGCTCGCTGGAAGGTATTAACATATTCCCTAAGCTTATCACTCCCTCAAGAGGAATTGTTGCCAATTTGTGTGGCAAATTTACGTGATGAGTTCCGCACATCGCTGATCCCTGTGAAATACACAGGAGGGTTTCGAGAACATACTTCAATCTCTCAATAGATTGAAGATTCTCTTATAAAGACTAAGGATAAAGCTTGTGTAATTCCATCAGCTCCAGGAAATAGAATGGGTAAAGCAGAGACTGCTACAGTTATTCTTAAACAAGAACCTGTACCTGCTTCTACTTCAAGGCCTTCATCTTCTCGAAGGGCTCTGCCTCCTGAGCATCAACAATAGGGGCCGTTTTTTCAAGACGATAAAAGAGATCAAATACAGAAACAATTTGATGATTTGAAGAGAAAAACATACTCTTTCCGAAATATAAAAAGTTCTTGGTTATTTCATTTCGGCTCTGGAAAATAATTTGGTTTAATTTCCAAGGCCTAAGAGGCCAAATAAGGAAGGAGATGAAGATTGTCCCAATTATTTCCAATTTTATCAGATGTTGGGGCATCCCATTGAGGAGTGTTTTGTTTTCAAGTACCTCCTGCAAAAAATGGTCGACTTTGGACAAGTCAAACTGAAATGTTATTCAACTCAGGTAGCATGTGTTACTGCTACAGATCCAGAGGAGGAGTGTGAGTGGCAAGAATTCAAGAAGAAAAATGCACAAAAATAAGATGATTGGATGGTAAGAATGATGATAAACCGAACTCATGCTATTTTGCGAACACAATTGAAGAAACCAATTGTGCCCTATGCTATAAATGACTTAGAAAAACCCACTTCATCAGAGGTAAAATCCTCAAATAAACAACATAATTCAAAGAAAGAAGAAGGATCAGAAGAAGATGAGTATGTGTCAAAGCCTAAGTTGTCTTTGAATTTGGAAGATTTCATGCCATCTACTTCGATGCAACGAACACCGCCCCACCAAACAGCACAGTCTAAATAGGATAATTAGGCAGAGTCTTCATCTGATGAAGAATAGATCTTTGGGTCTGTTAATATGATTCACTTAACAGATCCTTATGCCAATCATAGTTTTGAATTCAATGAGTTTGAATTCCCAATATCAAACAGAGAAATCAGAGGAAGTTTCAGAGGCTCAGGATACAGAGGAAGACGTGGATCTTTTAGATGCCACTATTCCAATTCTACCCTTTCTAGAGCTGTTTATGCGGCAGAAACTCGTGGTAGATCCCTTCAGTGAGCTCAACAAGAACAAGAAAGTTCTTCTACACAAGGAAGATTCAATCAAGGCACAATTATTCTGGAAGATCAGTTGGAGGTTCCACTTTATTCCTCTCAACAAGTAAATGGATCTAATCAATCTAATTTTCCAATGCTAGGAATATTGTCAACTTCTATCCCGGTACAAGAAGCATCAACTTCCAAGGTACCTGCTAAACCACATGTTCCCGCTGGGAAACACAGACCTTTGCATAAAAAATATGATGTATTGAAACACCTGTCCCAAGTACCAGCCAAGTTATCAATTCTAGATGCCTTGAATTTTTCAAAGGATCTTCTGGAGGCACTCATTGTGGCCTTGTCAAGTCGTCAAGAGTTTGAAACTAAAATTGTTGCAGCTGAAGCCTACCATGTAGAGAATAATCCTGCATAATGCTATGAAATGATATATTTTACTGATGAAGATGAAGATGATGTCGTGCATGGACATATTAGACCTTTGTACTTATCTGGAAAGGTCAATGGTGTAGATATCCAAAGATCTTTCATTGATAATGGTTCAGGATTCAACCTCATACCCATTTGTACACTTCGTCGATTGGGCCTCACAGAATCTGATTTATATCCTTCTACTATGATGTTACAAGGATATGATAAACATGAACAAGAACCACTGGGTGAGATTACACTCAGAACTCAGTTTGGAGATCTTGTATCCAATTCATATTTCATGGTTGTTGATCAAGATTCAGCCTTCAACATCTTTCTTGGTAGACCTTGGCTACATCGACATGCGACTATCCCTTCGTCATACCATCAATGTCTCAAATATTGTTTCGATGGTAAAATTGGGACATTTTATGGTGATAAATCCCTGTTCAAGACATGTGAATCTTGATACATTGAGGTGGAATTCTACCACATGAAGGGAAAGGAGGAATCCACAACAAAGGAGATTACCAAAGTTAATGCTCCATATGGTTTGGAAAAGATTCCAGTAAACCCATTAGCACATGTGAGTACAGATTATGTGTTTCCTACCAGTAAAATTGACAGGATATACCCAAATCAAAATAATCTTATGTAAACCTCCATAATTTCAATCACGACAATCAAGCCAGATAGCATGGAAGAAAGTGGTGATCCACCAAGCAATGATGAAAGCTCAAATGGAGATGTCTTCATTTCATCTGCTGAAATCCAGCAAGTCTATACTTCGCCAACCAGGCCAGAAGAAGTTATAGCAATGTTAGAGGTTAACGATGATGTCGATTCTCAATCTATCATCTCCTCTATATTACCCAAAGAAGACCCTTCATCATCAATCGGGTCAGAAATGGAAGCTTCGTCTTCAAGATGTTCAAATTTTAACATATCTTATGATCATGGAAATTTTGCTTCATCATCTACTATGAAAGTAGAAACAAAAGAAATAAAACATGTTGAAGAAGAAGAAGAAGATCTCAGGGATGCTCCTCCAGCATTTGAAGAGGGTATCTCTACCACCGTGGATGAACTCAGAGAAATAAATATGGGTACAAAAGAAGATCCATGCCCCAATTTAATTAGTGCGGCTACGACTCTTGAAGAGAAAGAGATGTATATTTTTTTTAAAGAAAAATAGAGATATATTTTCTTGGAACTATACAGAGATGCCAGGGCTTGATCCTGAAGTTTCCACTCATCATTTGGGTTTTCCATAAGAACATCGAAGATTCAAACAAGCTGCTAGAAGAACACACCCAACCTATGCTTCCAAAATTGAAGTTGAAGTGGATAATCTCATTAAAGCTAACATCATTAGATAAGTTCAATATCCCAAGTGGTTGGCTAATATTATCCCAGTGAAAGAGAAGAATGGGAAAATTATTTCAGATATCTTAATCGACATTGTCCTAAGGATGATTTTCCAGTTCTAATTACAGAACTATTAATTGATGCAACACCTGGCTATGAAACACTTTCCTTCATGGATGGATATTCTGGGTATAATCAAATCTGAATGGCTCCAAAATATGAGGAATCTACAGCTTTTATATCCCCTCAGGGTGTGTTTTGCTATCGGGTAATGTCCTTTGGCCTAAAGAATGCAGGCGCAACATATCAGCGTTCCATGCATCGTATCTTCAAACCCTTTCTAGGATAGTTTATTGAATGTTATGTGGAATATTTGGTGGTTAAATCCAAACAAAGTTTTAATCACTTGGATGATTTGGAAATCATATTCCACAAACTTCGGCAATATAATTTGAAGATGAACCCCTTAAAATGTGATTTTGGGGCAACCTCAGGAAAATTTCTTGGCTTTATTGTATGCCATCGTGGCATCGAAGTCGATCATGAGAAGAAAAAGTCAATCCTTGGTATGTCACCTCCTCAAAATTTGAAATAATTGAGAGGACTTCAAGGACACTTAGCCTGTATTCGGTGTTTCATTGCCAATTTGGAAGGAAAAAGTTTACACTTCACTAAATTGATGAAGAAGGGAGTCACTTATAAGTGGACTGAAGAATGTCAAGAAGCATTTGATATTCTTAAGAATTATATCTTGAGTCCACTGGTGTTAATGCCACATGTTGAAGGGAGGCCACTTATCCTCTATGTGACAGCTCTAGAGCGATCATTGGGTGCCTTTCTTGCTCATAAGAATGATGCTGGGAATGAAAGCAGCCTCTACTATCTCAGTCGGACTATGCTTGAAGCAGAAACCTGATACTAAAATATTGAGAAGTGCTGCCTAGAATTAATCTTTATAGTTCAAAAGTTGAGACACTACCTGCAACATCATGAGGTCCAATTGGTATCTCGAAATAACCCACTGAAATTCATCCTTTGTCATCCAATGCTTATAGGACGTCTGAAAAGGTGGGCAGTTATCTTGCAGAAATTTGATATTCAATATGTGTCTCAAAAGGCAATAAAGGGCCAAGATCTGGCTGATTTCCTTACTGAACACCCTTCAGTGGAAGACACATCTTCATATATTGAACTCCCTGATGAGTAAGTCTTCTCTATTCAAGAAAGTCTTCAAAAATGGGAAATTCACTTCGATGGTGCTTCCAGAAGTCCAACAGGGAGGAAAATAGAAAATCTTAAATTCAACAAAGTTGGGTTAGGAGTTTTACTCATTTCCCCAGAAAAGGAATTTCTACCTTATTCCTTCTCATTATTGGGAGGTGGTACACATAATGAAGCGGAATACCAAGCTCTTATTGTAGGATTGGATTTGGTGCTTCAAGCACAAGTGAATCACTTAAAGGTGAAAGGTGATTTAGACCTGGTAATCAAACAAGTTAATGGGGATTATGCCATCAGAAAAGAAGAACTAATCCCTTTGTATGATTACATCATAAAATTAATGGCGGAGTTTCCTTCGGAACCAACATTTTCTTATGTCCCAAGATCAGAAAATGCCCAAGATGATGCACTAGCTAATATAGCCAAAACTCTGGCAGATCCAAATCGGGACGAGACAACCATCAGTATTGCCCACCGTCATACAATTTCACCTTATGTTCAATCCAGAACAGAGGAAATCAATGAAATTAGTCCCATATCTGAACCATATGGTCATACTATAGGATGGATGACACCTATCAGGGAATTCCTTCAAAATGGAACACTTCCACCTGATAGATCTAGGAAAGAACAAATCCGACGACATATAGTCAATTTTACTCTTTATGATAGCCCAGATCACCTAGAGAAAATTCTATACAAATGTGGTTTTGATTGAGTTCTCTTCAGATGCATTGATGGTGAAGAGACAATGACTGTCATGAAAGAAGTACATGCAAGAGTCTGTGGTGCCCACCAGTCTAGACATGGACTGTCTGATCAGACTCGAAGGCTTGGATACTTTTGTCCTTCAATGATACAAGATTGTGTTGATTTCACAAAAAAGTGTCATTCATGACAAGTACATGCCAACTTCATTCATCAACCTCCAGAGTTACTTCATACAGCTAAATACTCATGGCCATTTTCCACATCGGGAATGGATGTGGTGGGACCTTACCCTTCAGCTACGGCCAAGCAGTTTAAGTATATTCTTACTACTACTGACTTATTTTCCAAATGGGCAGAGGCAATACCTCTCAAAGAAGTTAGTTCTAAAAGCATTGTTAGCTTCATCAAGTCTAACATCATTACCAAATTTGGTGTCCCTCATACCATATTGACGGACAATGGCACCAACTTCTGTTCATCCGAGGTGAAGAAGTTGTATCAAGAATTCAACATCAAATCCAATCATTCATCTCAGTATTATGAAGCGGCCAATGGCCAAATAGAAGCCTTCAACAAGAGTATTTCAAACATACTGCAAAAGATGGTGGATAAAGATAAGAAATCATGGCCTGATAAACTCTTTCATGCTTTATGGGCTTATCAAACCACCACCCGCACTGCAACGCGGTCAACTCCATATTCATTGGTATATGGAACAGAAGTAGTCTTGACAATTAAGGTTCAATTACCTTCACTTAGAGTAGCCATTTTTGATAAATCATCTACAGATGAACAATATCAAAAGTTATTGGATGAATTGGAACAGTTAGATGAGAAAAGATTGTGTACCCCGCACCACTTGGAAGTCTATTAGAATCAAATAACACGAGCTTTCAACAAAAAAGTTCATCTTCATTCATTCGTTTAGGGAGAATTGGTATTAGTTCTTAGAACTCCAATGATACCAGGAAAGAAACCTCCCAAGCTTGAGCAAAAATGGGAAGGACCTTATTCAATATATAAGGTCTACTCCAATGGACCTTATTCTTTAATCTCAATGGATGGAGAACTCATCACTACTCCAACCAATGCCAGATTTCTGAAGAAGTATTTTGTATAAAAACAAAATACACCAGAAACATTCCATGCATACGACCTTAAACTATTTGCATGTCCCTTACGTCCAGCACGACGTTAAACTGCACCATCCAAGGTCCATGCATATGACTTTAAAATATTCGCACTTACATACAACATGACGCTAAACTGTATCGTCCTTTTTTTCATCCAACATGACATAAAACTATGAAAAAGTCCCTAATACGTCCAACATGACGTTAAAATGTGTTCTCTTTTGTCCTTACTGTATGACATTAAACTGCACATGCCTCTTTTTGTCCAACATAACATTAAACTGTATTGTCCCCATCGTCCTAACTACATGATGCTAAACTGTACAAAAATTCCTTAATACATCCTACATGATGTTAAACCGTATTTTGTCCCTACTACATGACACTAAACTGTGCAACACCAATAGTCCTAACTGCAAGACTTTAAACTGCATAGTCCCTTCATGTTTCCTACATGACATTAAACTGTGCATCGTTAAGGTTGTTGCTACCTCTTGTTTCTCACACCAAGTATGACTCAAGTGAGCTTAGAGAAAACTTCAACTATAACACCCTCTCTGGGCCGCTAACTACGCGTAAGTCCCAACACCATTTTTTAGGTCGTTGTCCCCAAGAACAACTTGATCACTAATTCATTCTTTAATTGAACTACACAGACTTTGATCCTTGCCTTCTAGGCTGGGTACGTAGGCAACCTCCCAAGGTTCAAGCCCAAAACCAATCTCTTCACATTGGTTCACCTTCGTCCTTACTATACAACGTTAAACTGTACAACATTTTTTGTCCTGTATGAAAATAAAATACAATATTCTTTGATACCCTCACCTGAGAGGGAATCATTATTTACATTGATTTTCAATCATGTTATATTTGAAAGACTATGTGCATACATGGTAATGCCTGAACCTTTTATCTTGGGTCAAACCATCATTGCACTAAAGTCAACTTTTCACCCTTCACATGTACGAACCAAATTTGTACAGAAGGTATTTCTAGAACTACGTTGGATTGATTCCCATCCTTATGGGATATATAGGAACGTTCCTGTGTCCCTCAAATCCAGCCCCAAGTCTTTTGGGCATAACCCCAAATTCCACTTTCATTCCCTTGGATAAAAAGTCCCTGTGAAAACACACATTGTGTATTTCTTATAATGGTCTGAGTTCTATGACCCTAAACTAAAATCTCTTTTACTCTCGTCCCACACGACGTTAAACTGTATTTCAAGAAATACATATGGCTTGATTCCCATCCTTATGAGATACATAGTGAAGTCCAATATTTCAATTCAGGATCCAGCCACAACTTGATTATGGTTAGCATTGATCTGTGTATCTCTGTATATATTGGAAAATACCCATTTTATGTGTTATAATCCTGACCTTAAATATTTTTAGATCTTCATAACTCTTTTCTTGAATTCTAGTCACAAAAATGTCCAATTTATGAGAGTTCTTTTGCCTAACTATACAACATGTTCCCTTAGGCGGCCTTGCATAAACAGTCTATATAACAGACTTGTCATCCAAAAGATACTATTATTTGACTATGCAGCCAATGCCCTTAGGCAGCCCTGCGTAATTCAACCCCCAACGGGTTGTTAAATAATGTTAACTTCATTCTTGGGAAGAAAACCTCTTTTGTCCTTATTGGTCTTATAAAAAATATGTAAGGATTCGGAAAAAAATAGCCATCCTTAACATATTTGTTTCATGTTCTTTTTCATGATCTGAAAGTATTCAAGTCTATGGTTTATATTTATCTTCCCTATGTTTGGGTCAGACCTTCGTAGGAGTGACATTCATCCAGTTCTTGGATAATCTTGTTTGGAAATATCTTCTCCATATTCAAGTACCTCTCTCCATACAACAAACTCTACGCTTTGGAAAATTTGAATCCTCATAAACTTTCACTGGCTTTTTAGTAGTAGAAAAGTAAATTTCTGATAGTTCTTTTCCCTGAATATGCAGCACGTGCCCTTAGGCGGACTTGCATAAGTAGTCTACATAACGGACCTGTCAGCCAAAAGATACTATTATTTGAATATACAGCCAATGTCCTTAGGTGGCACTGCATAATTCAACCCCATAACAGGTTTGTTAAATAATGGTAACTTCATTCTTGGGAAATACTTCTTCTAATGCCTTTTTAGCTCTTTTTCATATCATTCCTCAGATTCAAATTTTCTTAAGTCACAGTTTACATATTTTCCCTCATACTTGAGTGTGGTAATATGTTTTCAGATAAATTTTCAAGGAATTGAGTCAATTTTAATCCATTTTGATCAAAGCTATTTTGACCTTAAACATTAGCCTCTTTATGTCCGATCTGCATGACTTTAAACTGCCCACAAAAGACAAGGGAACTCTAAATAAAAGTCAAGTTCCATCTCACTAAACATAAATTTTGTATGATTTAGGTAATATTGATCAATTAAAAGATTCAAAGTTTGTAGGGTTATTTATAATAATCCTAGTAAAAAAAATCAAACTATGCTTACTAGGCCGATTGTCTTAGGTAAAAATCTAAAGCAGGTAGTAATGGAAATGAATGCATAAATGATTGAAGATGAAAATATTTTTCATTGATGCACAAGAGATTTGAAGGAAATCTATAGATTAGAGTCTCTTCTCTTTTCCAGGAAATTACAAGAGGCTATCAACATAAGTCTTCACTTGATGAACAACATCCCGAGCTTCATCAGCAGCTACTTGAAGCTCATGAACCCGACCAACTTCACTCTTTTCAGCCTGATGGAGTGCTTTTTTGGCATCTGCGATGGCTTTCATACCGTTCGTTTGAGCTCCCTACAGCTAATTATTGAGTTGGTCAAGTTCCCCAGTAATAGAATTTAACTGTTTCTGAAGGTGAATCTGTTGGACGACTTTATCTTTGATCTTATGCTTCGGATCCTTCATCTTAGCAGCATAGTCAGCCTCAGCCCAGGATACCGCAACCTCAAATTCACTGATATTGACTGATAGCTTCACCCTGGTCAGATCTTCATGGCACTTTTGCTCCTTCTCATTTCTTAAGATGACTTGTTTCACCACGGTATGGATCTCTTGATATCCAAAACCGCCAAGTCCGAGCATGATGAACAGGGATGACAATCGGGAAATCTTTGATGACATCTCTTCAAGATGCACTTCAGATATGATTTTCCATATGTTGTTCCATGCCTTGCGTCGTGAAAAGAAGAGTGCCTTAAGCACCTCCGGGTCTGATTTGACATCATCATCACATGGGGGCATGTAATCTGGGATTAATTCACTTAAGTAAGTGCCATGTTATACTCCTTCCCCCCTGACCCTGGTTGCTTCGACTTTTACTACTGTTTGGGAGGAAGTTGAGAATTCACCTCCAGATATATCCATTGAAGTTGATGGACATATTTGATCAATTAAAAGCATGGTTAGTTTCAAAGAACAATGAAAGTTGTTTTTCTATCTTGAAAACTCAGTACAATCATTACCTAACAATAGATCAACAGCTTGAGAAGACTCCTCCCCATCTTTCTTAGTTTCAACAGGATCTTCAAGATGGGTCTCAGGAGGGTTTACTGGGTTTAGCTCCACTTGAGATAATATTTCTGCAATGATAGGGTTGACATCAATGTCCACACCCTCTCCAGACATTGGCAGTTCAACAACTTCTTTGGATAGAACTGCATATTATTTTCAGTCATGATTAGAAGTGTAAATTATAAGAAAATTTACCGGACGAAGGATAACACTCACACCCAAGATCTTCTAAATCACATTATAACTTAGCATGATAAAAAAATTATTCGAAATACATGCCAAGATTCATCATTTAATCCAATGATATTTCAGAATCCTGGTTAGTCTCACCAGTGGGAGCATTTGATGTGTCTTCTTGGCGACCCTCATTCTGTAGCCCCTAACCCTGGACAACTTCTTCAGGAAGGATGGCAGATTCAGTTGCCGCGGCCGCCAATGATTTTGGTGCAGGTGTTATACCTAAAATATCATTGGACGGAAGTTAGTTGATGTTTTCATTCAACATTTAATGAATCATTGTATGAAGCATTGTTAAATTACCAGAAGCAGGTTCTTCTCTACTTGTAGCAGCAGCAGAAGTAGTACTAGGAATAGATGTTGGCTCTTATTCAGAAGCATCCAAGTAAGCTTGAATTTGCATTTGTTCCACAACACCCTTCATGGTCCTCAAAGGAGGATCAATCCTCTCCCTCAGAGGGGAAATTGAAGAAGCCCCTGCAATCCCAAGGAAAATGAGAGATCTTTTCATGGTTTAAGACTCATGATTATCCGAAGGACTTACCACTACTGATGAAGAATTTAGTTGTGGACCTCTTCCTTCGATGCCTTTGTCTCTTTGTCTTTTTGGGAGTGTCAGCAGTCTCCCTTATAGGCACTTGAATTGGAGAATGGAAAGCCATTTCCAACTCCTCATTCATGGCCTGCTGGCCTAGAGATATCTCGCCTGAATCACGAGTAGATTCAACAGTAGCCCTAATGGCAGTACCACTAGGGCTATACTGTGGCGAAGGAACCTCATTAGTTCCTTTCTTTGTAAGCTGCAAGATTAAGAAAATAACTTCCTTGATGAACAAAGCTTTGAGTGAAATTAAGTTTCAAAGTAAATAAGGAAAGAAAACATACATCTTCCGGAGCCACATACTCATGCCACTCCACATCAGTGGCGCCGTGATCCATCATTTCCTTCACCTGCTTGGTGATAGGGATAGAATCATCGGTGGCATGTATATAGGTCCTCAAATCTTTGACATAGGCTCTTAATTCATCAGGTTTATCCTTGAAATGAATATTTGCAGGAGCCTGAAGAGTCCCTATTCCAGGAAGATGTATCCCTTCACATAGCTCCAGCCAGATAGTTTCAGTATCGCAGTATACATCCCACCATGTCTGGATGGCCTCCGGTCGTAGATATGCAGGTGTACTAGAAGGCTGCAAAGAGGGTCCTACAGCCTTGGATTTTAATTTCTTTCTAGCTCCTGCAACTATAAAAAGATGATGAAAACTTGTTACTCTATAAAGTTACTAGCAATTAAATTTCCTCAATAAAGTAACTCACCAGGAGTTGATGGAGTGGCTCTCTTGATTCTGACAGGAGGATTATATACGGAACATGGCCACTTTGACACATGTTGTATCTCCTGAGAATCTGACGAATCAGCCTCAGTTGAAGAACTCAGTGAACTAGCTTCAGGAGTGGAAGAATCACCTGCCACCTGAATTGTTTCTTTCTCAATGGTTCTCTTCTTCTTCCCCACCTGATAAACAGTTTTATTCAATATTTCCTCAGGATATGACGCTACCTAGTTTTCATCATACCATATGACCAAATTGCTTACCGCTTCAGCATCTGGTAAATCAAAAACTACCCCAGTCCTTTCCATAGCCATTAACAACCATATTTGTCGAGCAACCATTGGATGCTGCTCTTACCTGACGTGCACTGGATAAGATACAACAGTTGTTTACAGACACTTGAATTGGAATTCAAATCAATATGGAGCATATGCCTCATATATAATTTCCCCATCAATTCTGGTGGCCAATACACCATCTCTGTAGGCCAGCATGTAAGACCTCTATTCCAAGCTGGCTGATCCATTGTCAAAAAATCTCCCTGTCGGCTAATTTACATAGGGAAAGAAGTGAAATTCCTTATGTATACCTAGCCTTGTCCTAATATCATAGGCATTGAGGAAAAAAGGACAAACTCCAGAGAAGGCCTAAATAGACGGCCTGAAAGAACTTCTAGGAATCTATATTCTGTTTTGAACAGAATATGTCCAGAAGTGAGTGGAGATCCATCCCCATAAAACTTGGAATGGTCTTAATAATCTCAAAGGATAATTACCCATATAGACATGGAGTAAGCTCCTGTGAATCTCTTCCAAAACTGGGGTAGCCAACCCCACCATCTTCCTCTCATCCAACTTGGCTGCAACAACGAAGGTCCCTAGCCTAACGCCTCTCTTCGAATCTATAACTAGAAAAAGATAGACACTGATCTATAAGGCTAAAAATCCTTCCAGACAGGTCTTCTCTGGGATTTTATGATTCACTTAATACCCCCATTTCTCAAACTCTCCTGCTTCTAGAGTCATCCAGAATTTTCTAGGAGAACTTCTCTTCTCTACTCTAGGGCAGCTAGAAGGATGAGTACAGGTGGCCCCCTTTTCCCTATTCTTCTTGAGAAACACATCCATCTATTCCTCTGGATGAATATCCCTTCTAGAATGATTCTTTGAAGTCTTTTAGATTTTGAGCTTATGATAAATCTTCAATAAATCTTGAACCAAATCTGGAGTCTTCTTCGAATCATTCAAGGTTGCCTTTGGAGGGATGAATTCATCATACATATCACCCAAAATTGGAACCCCTGAGATCATGTAGACATCCCACAAACTAATGCCTACATATACATGGGTCATATAGAAAGAATTAGTTTCTGGGCTCCAGCGGCTAAGCAACTACAATGCAAAATTATTATTCCTATAAACATACGTCTTCCCAGCTCAGACAACTTCATAAATTGCAGATCCCTTCAGATCCTCGACAAACTCTTCAAAAGTTTGTCGCACCCAATAATCCCACATCCAAGTTGGCTTCACCCATCCTCCAGAATTGAATTCCCATTTCTCCTTCTAGCCTTTGGATTGATCCATCTGATAATTTTGAAAGATTGAGGGATAACAATGTGGTTGCAGCTCAGGTTTGTGATGTTTCAGATCTGGTGCACACGAGCTATGATATATTATATAGGCTTTCTTTACTGTTCCAGCATTAGAAAATGTTCATACAATTGAGACATTTGCTGAAGAAAAGTTGGTATATGACTGAAACCAGGAATACGAGAGATGGTTATTTGCCTCTGGAATATTGACATCTTTCAAATGACCATGGCCATACAGAGGCAGAAAGATGCTGTGCGGGAAATTAATATGATGCTTCTTCAAGTACTTGGCTAATTCTGGGAGAGTACTTTCACAGGTGGAATAGTAATCATGGCCAATGATGTCCATCATATCATCAATTCTTTTTCTTTCCAGTTCACCAGCCGTTTCGATTCTCTTGGGAGCCATTGGAACTGCACAAAAGTTGAATAATTAACTCTTAAAGTATGTTAATTTTTCATAAAATTTGTGAACGAATTTTGAAAATTAGATAAGGCATTTAGGCGCGCAAGTCCCACAATTGGCACGCAAGTCTCCTTCGGTCGTGCAAGTATTGGGCGCGCATGTATCACTGCGCAAGTCCAAATACCTTAACAGAAGCGCGACGCAAGAAACAAGAAGCGCGGATGAGAGAAATCTGGGAGTCCACTTGCGTGCCTAGAGCAAAAAAAAAACAAGCGAGAGACGGGTTCTTTGTGAAAAGTGGGGCCATCTATTTATAGATGAGGCTGTAACCCTGCGTGCCGGACCCTGCGTGCCCGAAGCCCATTTTCGCACCATACCCTGCACGCCCTAATTTCATTTTGATTCTCGTTTTCCTCAGAGTCAAATCCTCATTCCTTTTTGGATCCAACTCTGAGGGGGGATTTTTTTTGACACTCCTTTTTCGTCACAGGGTCTAAATGAAATGAAAAGGGAAATACCTCAAACAAAGAAGATTCATCCTTTGAATAAACATAAAAAAAGAGAAAGGGATGAACAAGGAGAACATTTACCATAGGTCATGCAAGTTCCAACATGGTCATGAAAGTATACTTGAGTGCTGCCCAAATGGTCGCACAGGTGACTTGCACGCCCTCTTTGAAAATCGCCCAGGGTCTTCTCCAGCCTATAAATACCCCCGGTGGGCCCCCCATTAAATGGAGGATTTTCTTCCAAAATTTAGATATAGAGCTCTGAACGCCCAAGTCTCTTCTTAAAGTCTTCCAAACACTTATAAGGTAATTCTTTACCTAGAATGGAAGGTCCAAACAAGAGGAATAATGTCTAAGTGTTAGAATTCACTAACACTTGCACGCCTAAGTGTTTTAATCTTAAGGAAAATAGACACACTTGCGCGCCTCCTTACCTGCTCATTGAAACTTGAGTGCCACTCTTCTGGAAGTACCTCAGGATAATTCTAAAGGCTTTGGTCAAGGATTGCCCAAGTATTACTCTACTGGTCAAGGATCACCCAATTATATATGTGTCGCGCAAGTATACTTGCGCGACCAAGACTTGCGCGCCCATGCAGTACTTGCGCGACCCCCCAGGACTTGCGCACCCTTCTATTTTTGGGTGCCCTTCCTACCCATTTCACCTCTCTTATGACAATACACCTCTCCTCTTCAGGATTAAGCCTTCAGAACTCTCTTCAAATCCATTCATGGCATGATTTATTTATTGTCTTTCTTATCTGAAAGGAATTTTGTATAACATCTCTTAAAACCTAGAGATTTATATATTATCATGTCACTAAGGTCAGAGATTTCATTCATTCAACCTCATCCTTTAAGATGAGAGAATCCTCAACCTGGGCCTCCTTTTCATGAGTAATCCCCAGTTCAAATTCTCGTTAATTTGGGAATCCTCCTCAAGAGTAAGCCCCAAGTCTTTATTTGGGCCTCTATTTCAGGAGTAAGCCCCAGTCTCCAAGTCCCCTAATCTGGGCATCCTCCTTAGGAGTAAGACCCAGTCTCCAAGTTACCAAATATGGGTATCCACCTTAGGAGTAAGCCCCAAGTCCCTTAACCTGGGCTTCCTTATCAGGAGTAAGCCCCATTCTTAATTTCTCTTAACCAGTCTTAATTTACTTTTGATCTGGACTTCCTTTTTAGGAGTAAAACCCAATCATGAGTCCCCTCCTAATTTAATCATCTTCCTCAGGAGTAAGCCCCAAGTTAGAGTACCCAAATACCCATGAAGTACATATAATTTTAGGGACCTTGTTTCTGGGTTTCTTCCATGAAGTAAAACCCAATACTCGTCTATTTTGGGAATTCATACATACATAAGCCCCATATAATTTCATATTTCATGGAACAATTGTCTGGTTTCACCAATACCTCTTGTTTCTCACACCGAGCATGACTCACGTGAGCTTAGAGTGTAAAAGTAATCAGGACGTCTTTCTTGGAGCCATCAATCATGCATAAACATCATACTCTCTTACTCAAAATACGTGGGTTCTGATTCCTTTTCCAAAAACAAAGGATACGTAGGTAGCCCATCTGTGGGTACGATCCCAACTCTGAAATAATCCATGTCCTTATAAATGACAATAAACTTCATGTACCCCACTGAGTGGCTTTAAAACCGGTATGGTCATCATAATGACCAAGAGACTTTTATGTATTGAAGGATACCATTGACTAAGAATATATAACAAATACAAATGATTATTTATCGATGAAGAACCTCGAATACATATAAAAGATTCTCTAAATTTCCTACATATCAATCATTGATTGTCAGATCTAAAGGAAAGCTCATTTTATACTTGGTAATGTAATAAGGATTCACGAACAGAACTTAAATCTATGAAGAGAGTCCCGGAGTAGACAATAATTCCCCTCAAAAAGGTGTGATGAGTCCGACCTCCCATCCTCTCGACTAATGAAAATTCCTAAGCCTCATCAGTCCACAACTAATGAGCACCTAACTTTGGAAAGTAGGTCCAAATGGATATGGAATCATTGGATGTTTCTAGTTCTATGAACAAACCCATTAGAAACCGATTGGAATGTTTGAACCTTCAATCAACGAGGTCATCACCAATTCCAAAGGAAACAAACCACAACTCCTTTCTTGGTTTCATTATTATTTGGAAAATATTGGAGTTATCTTCGGGAGCAATGCTTTATCGTGACTATGGTTGGATCAACAACCTGCACCATGAGGGAGATGTTATGTACTTTGGAAAAACTACCATGAGTCCAAGAAACAAGTTCCCATACAAAGGTACATAGTTTTTTCTGAAAGGGTTCCATAACATGTTTTTATTGAATTAATTTTTTCCAATTGACTGTCCTTGGGAGTAAGATCATGGGATTGATTTCCCCCTATAAATCCATTCATGGTTTCATTATTATTTGGACAGCATTGGAGTTATCTTCGTGAGGGGACTCACAATTCTTGATCGTGACTATGGTTGGATCAAAAACATGCACCATGAGGGATATTTTCTTAACTTGAGAAATACTACCATGAATCCAAGGATCAAGGTCTCCTCCAAAAGTACATAGTTTTTTATAAAAGGGTTTCATAATAGGTTTTGATTGAATTAATTGTTTCCAATTGATTGTCCTTGGGATTAAGATCATGGGATTGATTTTTTCACCCACAAATCCTTTCTCAGTTTCATTCTAGTTTGGAAAACATTGGAGTTATCTTCGGGAGGGGACTCACAATGCTTGATCATGACTATGGTTGAATCAACAACATGCACCATGAGGGAGATGTTTTGTACTCTGGAAATACTACCAAGAATCCAATAAAAAAGGACCCAAGGTACATAATGTTTTCTAAAATGGTTCCATCACTACTAGAATTAGAGGTATTTGCGACAGGATCCCGTCGCAAATAGGCTTTAGCGACAGGGCCCTGTCACAAATAGCTCGTTGCAGAAAACGACATCGCAAATATTATTTTTTGTGACAGGCTCATCACAAAAACTAATATTTGCGATGGGAAATTTCCCCGTCGCAAATAACCATCCAATTATATACATTATATATATAAATAATCCTTTTGTGACAGGCCATCACAAATACTATTTCCAACGGGAAACTGCCCCATCACAACTAAGCCTTCGATTATATACATTATATATATAAGAACCTTTTGCGATGGGCCCATCACAAATATTATTAATAAAAATTTATATTTAGATTATTTGTGACGAGCTCCCGTCACAAAAGGTCCCGTCACAAATACAAATTTTGGGAAAAAAAATTAGTGGATTGACGACTTCTCTTTTGTCCGATGGCTCATTTACCAACAATTTCTCTCACTAAAATCACAATGAATAATCTTCTCATAGGTACACATATTCATTCTCATGCATACGATAACATATAAGCGTACATCTGAGCAGATTCTTCATTGTGATTTCTGTGTGAGAAACTTGCATGTAAATGAGCTGTCGGACAAAAGAGCCCCCTTTTTGTCGATAAATCATCTTCTTGCAACTGTCACCACCTAAACACATTATGAAAAATGTTGTCATAAGAATACATATTCAAACTCATTCATACAAGATTAGATATGAATACGTAGAATCATACTTTTCCTAATGTTTTGAGTCGGTGAAAGTTGAAAGGAGAAGAGTCATCGACCAAAAGGAGTGCCTTTAATCCACTGGAAATTGTTCCAAGTTACTATTTATTAATATTTATTACTATTTATTACCATTTTTTACTATTTTTACTATTTATTGCTATTTATTACTATTTATTACTATTTTTACTATTTATTACTATTTATTCCTATTTATTCCTAATTACTCCTATTTATTCCTAATTATTATTAATTATTCCTAATTATTATTAATTATTTCTAATTATTCCTATTTATTTTTATGTATGCCTATTTATTCCTAATTATTCCTATTTATTCATATTTATTCATATTTATTTCTATTTATTCAGAATTATTCCTAATTATTCCTAATTATTCCTAATTATTCATAATTATTCATAATTATTCCTATTTATTCCTGTTTATTCCAAATTATTCCTAATTATTATTAATTATTACTAATTATTACCAATTATTACTATTTATTCCTAATTATTACTATTTATTACTATTTATTACTATTTACTCCTATTTATTCTTATTTATTCCTATTTATTCCTATTTATTCCTAATTCATAATTATTACTATTTATTACTATTTATTCTTATTTATTACTATTTATTCTTATTTATTCCTATTTATTCTTATTTATTCTTATTTATTCCTAATTATTCTTATTTTGTTACTAATTATGCCTATTTATTCCTATTTATTCCTAATTATCCCTAATTATCCATAATTATTCCTAATTATTCCTAATCCTTCTTAATTATACCTAATTATTCTTAATAGTTACTAATTATTACTAATTATTACTATTTATTCTTATTTATTCTTAATTATTCCTGATTATTCTTATTTATTCCTATTTATTCCTATTTATTACTATTTATTAATATTTATTCCTATTTATTCGTATTTATTCGTATTTATTCGTATTTATTCGTATTTATTCGTATTTATTCATATTTACTACTAATTATAACTAATTATTACTAATTCTTACTAATTATTCAAATTTATTACTATTTATTACTAATTATTACTATTTATTACTATTTAATTCTATTTATTCCAAATTATTCCTAATTATTACTATTTATTACTAATTACTACTATTTACTAATTATTACTATCTATTACTAAAATACAGATAACAAAATAATTTAAATCTTATTTAATTACAACTAATCAACAATAATTAAAATTAACATAAAAAAATTAAAAAAATACTAAATTAAATAAAATATAAATACCTTTAAACTTGATCTCTTATTGATATAAGCGCCTTCACAACTTCTCCTTAAAAAAATTAATTGAGAGAAATTTTCACTCCAAAATTCGAGTTTAGTGAGAGAGAGGAAGTGAGAAATGAGAGGAAGGGAAAGAAAAACATAGGAGGGTATATATAGGTTAGATTTGTTGTGACGGGTCTATTAGCGGCAGGATTCCCGTCACTAATAGTACTTTTGCGATGGGACCCATCGCAAATACCTTCGACCGCATTAACTATGGGCGGTAGTTAAAAGGTTATTTGCGATGGGTCCCATTGCAAAAAGTGACCTGAAGACACACCTTTTGCGACTAGACAACATCCCATCTCAAAAACTCATTTACCGCCACCGGTATTTTCGACAGGACCCGTCAAAAATACCCTCCGACCGACACACTATTTGCGACGGGGGACCCCCCGTCGCAAATAACCTTCTCGCGCTTTGGCGTGCATCTCGCGCCAAAGCGCGCATTACCTTTTGTGATGGGACCCCAAATCTCATCGCAAATAACTTGTTATTTGCGACGAGATGAACCCCCCGTTGTAAATAACCTCTGGGATGGACCATTTGTGACGGGAATTAATCCCGTCACAAATACCCCATCGCAAAAGACTATTTTCCCCATAGTGCATAACAGGTTTTGATTGAATTAATTGTTTCCAATTGACTGTTCTTGAGAGTAAGATCATGGGATTGATTTTTTCAACAACAACCCCTTTCTTGGTATCATTATTGTTTGGACAAAATCAGAGTTATTTTCAAGAGGGGACTCACAATGCTTGATCGTGACTATGGTTGGATCAACAAAATGCACCGTGAGGGATATGTTCTGTACTCGGGAAATACTACTTTGAATCCAAGAAAAAAGGTCCCCTACAGAGGTATATAGTTCTTGCTAAAAGGGTTCCATAACATGTTTTGTTTGAATTAATTGTTTCTAATTGATTGCCCTTGATATTAAGATCATGGGATTGATTTTTTTTCACCCACAACTCCTTTCTTGGTTTCTTTATTGTATGGAAAAAATTGGAGTTATCGCAAGGAGGGGAATCACACTGCATGATCGTGACTATGGTTTGATCAACAACATGCACCATGGGGGATATGTTCTGTACTCAGGAAATAATACCATGAATCCAAGAAACAAGGTCCCCTCCATAGGTACATAGTTTTTATTAAAAGGGTTCCATAAGAGGTTTTGATTGAATTAATTTTTTCCAATTTATTGTCTTTGTTTGTAAGATCATGGGAATGATTTTTTTCACCCACAACTCCTTTCTTGGTTTCATTATAGTTTGGACAGCATTGGAGTTATCCTCGGGAGGGGACTCACAGTGCGTGATCATGACTATGGTTGTATCAACAACATGTACCATGAGGGAGATGTTCTGTACTCAAGAACAATCAATCATGAATCCAAGAAACAAGGTCCCCTCAAAAGGTACATAGTTTAAAGAGATTTAAGATTCTGTTGGAGGAAGAGATGCGTGGAAATGATCCCTAGAAGCCAATATTTTTTTTTAAATTTTAAATAGATTCTATTATTGGGTTCTTCCCCAATCTATTAAAGTTGAGACTTATAATTTGTTTCCTCCTCCATAGGGAATTTATTGTAAGGATTCAAATTCATAGTTCTAATTATTCTAATTGTTCAAAGTCTGATGGCTCTTTCTTTAAGATACTATTAGGCTACCACTATTCTTTATGAATTTATTGCCCACTCCCATCATTTTTGTAACTTCTATTTCATTATAATTTCATTATAATATACCAATCATTTGTATTTTAAATATTACCAATATTAATATGAATTATTATGTTTGAAACATGGTATTCTATTATTGAATATAATAATTGTTTTATAGAGCCGTGCGAATGCACGGGTGGAGTAATAGTATATATATATATATATATATATTCTTTCTAGTTTTCTAATTTTTTAAAAAATTAGTTTTTTTAGACCAGTTTTGTTAATTTATAGTTTATATTAAACTATTTATTCATTCTATGTTCCTTAAGTGACTAAAAGGAATAACGTTCTTACATCTTTTTTTATAAAACCATTTTTTTTCATCATAGAATCATTTGGTGAACCATATCATACCTTTACCAAATGTAAAAGCTAATATCTGGAATTTTATTTTATTTATTACTTTTAATAAAATTTATTTTAATGATTTCTTTAATTATTTTTTAATATTTTTGTTATGTTGGAAAAAACACTGGCAATATAGTAAGAAAATCCACTACTGTCATTGGCTTTGAGAACCCCGTACTGCTCATTGGGGCTGTGCTTGTTCGGCGAGCAAGGGCCGGTGTCGAGATGAGGGTGGAACACCACGCTCGAGAACTTCATGTCGATGGACGAAATACAGTAACGAGGGATGAGAGATCATATGAGGGAAAAATCGGATGCAACATTGTGCACCCACACACCAACCTAACCCTGACAATAAGAGGATCTGAAGATTCTTCGCCTGCTGACATCTTCATCTCCACCAAACAGACGACGCGGAGAAGACGGGGCAGTAATACGGTTGGGGAAGGTCGAAGGCCTATTTATACAAGTTCAAAATATTTTAAATGGCGTCTAAATAGAAACTTTTGCTTGGAAGAGTGATGATTTTAAAAAAATATTTCATTTTGAAATTTGATATGAAATTATGGAATTTAGAAAAAAGGAAACATACATTGAATGAAATTTAAAAATTCTTCTCTCGTTTGATCTAATTTGAACATTAAATATTTAGTATGAATGATGTGGGTTTAACTACTTTGTTGACTGGTTAACACAAGATTAATTTTTTCATACTAATATAAAAACTTATTATTATTATTCTGATTAAAATTTAACAATATTGAATATCATTAAAGACATCCACATTTGTGTGAGTTAAAATATTTATAGAAAAAAACCATGTAAATGTTTTTTTAATGAATGAGAATCACATTGATATCTTTAACATAAAATTTTGATGTAGAAAATATAAAAAATCCTCTAAACCATGAATCCATCAATCTAATAATAAATTATTTTATATGATGTCAACAATGTTACCATTGTTTTGTATGATTTAATTTTTATTTTCAAATGAAACTAATTGATTAGATGTTTTCTATTTGTATTTGCATGTTTTCATGTTCAACTAATTCGCCGCGTTATGTTGTTTGTTATGTACTGCCTGTGTGTCGCAACCATTGTGCATTCAAGAGCCTTTCTGCATATGCACCTTACATCTTGCTTCGCCAGTGCCTCGCCACATATGTCGAAACCATGTGGGAAGATGAATACACCTAAATTTAATGCATATTTTAGTGCACATCCAATAAATTTTATTGTGATTAATGAAGTATGTCAAAGGTTGAGATCAATTATTCACATTACACCAAAAAAGTCACCACGTGGGATTTTTTGGTGTTCAACAACTATTTAAACCATTGCTAGATGGTTTCACAATGTTTTTCGGAAACCACCACAAAATGTGGTGTCAGGAATATTTCCTGGTGCTTTTTCAAAAGGGTCGTAGAACCATTTCATGGCGGTTTTTTCATCGTTTTGCAACGATTGAAACTGCCGTTAAACACTTAACATGCTTTTTATTTTGTTTTTTAAATATTATTTATTATTTATAAATTTATATAAGCATATATAAATTCATATGCATATATAAATTTATTTATTATCAATATTCTATTTTTTATTATTATCATTAATTTAAATTTATTATTCTTCTTCTTCTTCTTTATTTATTTATTATGTGTACATATATATAATATATAATAAATAAATAGTAAATAATAAATAAATAAATAATAAATAATAAATAAATTAAATAAATAAATGACAAATAAATGAATAATAATTAAATTATAGATAACAAACAAAAAAATAATAATAATAGTAATAAATAATAAATAATAAAAATAAATAATAAATAATAAATAAAAATAAAAAATAAAAAATAAAAATAAAAATAACAAATAAAATATAATTAACAATTAATAATAAATAATACATAAATAAATAATAAATAAATCAATAAATCAATAAATAAATAAATAATAAATAATAATTAAATGATAGATAACAAACAAACAAACAAATAATAATAATAATAAAAAATAAAAAATAAAAATAAAAAATAAAAAATAAATAAAAAATAACGAATAATATATAATCGATAATGAATAATAAATAATAAATAAGAAATAAGAAATAAGAAATAAGAAATAAGAAATAAGAAATAAGAAATAAGAAATAAGAAATAATAAATAATAAATAATAAATAATAAATAATAAATAATAAATAATAAATAAATACATAATAAAAAAATATTATTGAACTACTATGTGAATTTAAATCTATTTTTACTTTGAATTTTAGCTAAACCAATATAATGAAACATTGTATTAAAAAAATGAGTGAAAGTTTTTCATCATTAACATATATAAGAAATTTATTGAAATGACTTAAATTTAATGTTAATTTACACTATCTGGTTAATGTTTGGTTTAAGATGTAAATAGACCATGATGATTGAAATATAGTTTATTAGTGTAGATTAAAAATGCATGATGTAAACACCACTAGAAATTGTGGATTTTTTTATGTGCTGAAATTGGCGACTACCAACGACGGTCGCTGAACCAAATAAAAAAACCTATCTATCACGTCCCCCACCCCCTCGCGCACCCTAACCCAACCCGCTCGCACCCTAACCCTCCTCCACCCCTCCCCCTCACTCACCCTCACCCAGAGCTACCACCCAACCTCCCACCCAACCCTCTCCACCGCACTCGGAGTTGCTGCCCATCCGCCTCCCTAACACTCTCTACCACACTCTAAGCCACCACTAAGATTCTGGAATCCTATTACCATGCTAGTAATTTGATAGATAACTTGAGTTTCATATATGAGACCATAGATGCATGAGAAAACAACCATATGTTGTTTAAAAAGGAAACCACCCATTTGGATAATCGTACGGTCTGTGACTCTTCCAGGTGAGAAGATAATGGGGGAAATCATATTCATCAAAGTCAGAATGTGAAACAGGGGAAACCAATTTATATAAAGCAAATTCATGAATAAATCTGAGGTTGAAAAGATTATTTATTTCATCTAAAGTTTTTAAATTAGCGAGATGGCATATGGAAAGAAATAAGGAAGGTGATATGCTAGCACACCTGAAAGATTATCTTTCATGGAAGGAGTTCGATTAGAGGCACCCAGACTTTTATAAAGATAGTCATAATGTCCGATTGAGGTTGGTAGAAGATAGTTTCAATCCATTTTGATATATGGTTGGTGCAACTCATAACACATGGCTCGTGGTGCTGGTTTCATATAATCTTCCTCCATGGCTTTGTATGAAACAACAATTTCTATAACTTTACACTTTTATTGACGGACCTAGAAGTCCGTCAGATAAGATTGATGCTTAGCTTCATCCATTTATTGATTAGTTGAATAATTTTGGGAATATGTTCTGATGAATTATGACTATGAAAGGAATGAAATGTTCAAATTATTGAATGATTTATTGTAAACAATCAATGAATTCCCAACCCATGCAAATTTATAAGGTTTGAGTATTAAAGGGTAATTTTCTTGTCCTTATGGCAATAAAATTAAAAATTATACATGGCTTAAACATTGTAAAAAATGGGAATACATGGGTCAAAAATGTTTTCTTCTTCCTCATCACATGTTCATAAAAGATAAAATGACATTTGATAGTTCTAGAGAATTCAACCAAGCACCAAATATCATGACAGAAGTAGAAATATTATCATAAATTAAGCAAGAAAATATATCCATGTTATATGATTTTTTGGATTTGGTGGTAAATCCATTACCCACTCTTCATGGTGTGGGTAGACAACACAGTCATAATTAGAAAATAAAAAGTATTTTTTAATCTCCCTTACTAGAAAACTAACATACTAAGGAATAATCTAAATGTCATGCACATTAAAAAAATGTTTTTGATAATATATTATCAACCATTTTGGGTGTTAGGGGTAAATAAAATAACCATGTAAATATATGATGTGATTTAGAAGAAATGGGTTTATGGAAACAATTGCATTTACAGTTGGGTGAGGGAAACAAGGCATACATTCCTGCTACATGATGTGTAAAAATTAAAAACAGACATTTCTTTCCATTTTGAAGATGCTCAAGGTTTTTGATGGCTACTCTTTTAATATTTCCAAGCATGTGAATGTGATGAGGACATTACAAGGGTTAAAAAGTCATGAAAATCACATACTACTTTAGTAGTTTATTCTAATTACAATTCATGATTGTTTATTTCCCAATGTTGTTCTACTGTTGATTGAGATGAGTAAATTTTTTAGACATCTTTGTTTAATAAATTATAAAATGGGTGATTTAAAAAAAATGAGGATAAAATTGTAGTCACTTAGAGAAATTATTTCCATCCTCATTTATTTATGTTATGGTTCAGTTGATAGTGCACCTAACTGATAAATTAATAGATGTTGGTCTAGTGAAATTTATGTGGATGTATCCTATTGAGCCATATTTAAATACATTAAAATGATTTGTACATAACAGAGGTCATCAAGAAGCATCTATAGACAATGTTTATTTTATGGATGAGTGTAATACTTTTTGTGTTGAATATATTATGTATGTTGAAACAAAATTAGATAATCCCTCTCGGATTCATGATGGTCCAGTTGGATAATGAACTATATTTGATATAGACAACATTGAGTGGGTACAAGCTCATCGATATATTTTGTTCAATAATCCATTAGTTACCATTTATGCAGTAAGTGTCTTATCAATTTTATTATTTAAATTTTACATGTTTTGTTTGAATATATAATTTGATCATTTAAACATGGCATTAACATTTGTAGGAAAATCATTAATTATCTAAAACAAGAGAAACCTCGTACAAGTGATGATCAAAATCAAAAATCCCATTATGCATCATTTCTTGATATTGTACATATAAATGGATTTTAATTATGATTGAAGTATAATACTAATTTCATTTAGAATAAATTTTTATTGAATTCTATGAAATATATAGGTCCATAACCTATGGGATTCAGGTGACCCAACACTAACTGAAGAATTTAACCAACTATCTGAGATTCCATCTATAACAACTCATCATTACAAAGCCTTAGATTATAATGGATTTCAGTTTCATAATAAATATGTTGATGATAAACGTTCAACATAAAAAAATGGAATTGGTTGTCCATATATCGATTCTTGTTATTACTACGTTCAATTGAAAGGAATCATTGAAGTTTTCTACACTCATGATCTAAAATACATACTATTAAAGTGTAATTGGGTGGATCCATTCTGTGGAAATAAAGTCAATCAATATTAGTTTACATTGGTGAACTTTAATAGTATGTTATATAGAGATGAACAAGTTAGTAATAAACCTTTAATTTTGGCATCACAAGAGGAACATGTTTTCTTTATTACCTTTCCATCTAATCTGAACTGGAAAGTTGCTATGAAAATGTCAAGGTGAGGAGTGTTTTTATTTGACTGAGATGAACTCGAGATTGTGTTACTATTGATGATGAAGATTAATCCATGATTATTTTAATTTCTTTAGAAAATTCATAAAACACATTAGTAGAAACAATGATGTATAACCATGATTATTTAACCATAGAAGGTGTTAAGTCTTCGCTCCTCTATAAAGAATTTAATTCAAAACCTAGAGCAAAAGGCAAGGTAGAGTGTCTATTTAAAAGAGTTATACCATAGTCTATGTAATGTCTCAGATTTTTCATGTATTATTTTTAAATATTATATGGAATTATTTCGAGACTAGACCTTTCAACAACATGTGATTCCGAGGCCCAGAGTGCAAAAAATAAATGTTTAAAATAAATTAAAATTTTAAAATAGCATGCATGAGCAGTTTTCCTGAAAAAGTGGAATATATTTAAAATGGGTGTCTGGATCAGAAATCTGAGGGCACTATTGCATTCTGAGTGGAGAATTTACCTTATGCAGGGCCTAAAAATGATTAGCATGGGTAGAATACAAAAGTTAGATTTTGGACATTCTAAAAGAAACATTTTAGAAGAAATAAAATAAATTAATGGTTTGTTTTATTTTAAAATGTTTCCATAACAAAACAATGCTTATTTGCTTTAAATAAGCAAGAGCCCATGGCTTGGCTCATAACCCTATAGATTTTCCCCTAGAATCCTCTGGCACCTTGAGGAGAAGCTAACCTTGGAGGATTTTTTACAGATGTTGGCGAACAACGACACTTGTATCGTTGCACAGCGAGATCGAATCCTGACCAATCTCCCTCTACATCAACAATCAAGGTAGGGTTTTTTTATTTTGATTTATTTATTCCTCGTTATTCTATTAAACGATGAACATGGATCAACCCAGGAACATGTTGATATGCGGATCGTGTGTTCTTGCGGGAGGGTTTTTATTGGGATGATTTTTGGGATTAATCCATGATGTTAAAATCCATGTTTTGATTACTTATATTTAATACTTCTAATGAGATCAGATCAATATCGTGATGAATGACACTGGAGGTTCGTTCCTCAATTTTGCTTTTGGATTTCCTTCCCCTTTCTTTTCTCGTGCGTTCTTCATGTTCTTTGTGGGGTGACGAATGAACAGATCATTGCGCATCCGTTATGCAACACAACGATCCCAAATTGGAGATCCGACATCATGATGACCTAGTAGAGGTGCGACGATGATGGAAGATGATGAATCAGATTGGATCAGAAGATATCATTCTTTGAGCATTCTTTGTGCGGGTGAATCAGAACATATTTTAGGGGCCGATCAGAGGCCCGAAACTGACAGAATCGACTCTATAAGGTCAGGGAAACCTAGAACCTTGAGTTTCATGGAGATCGTATGGCTATATAGAAGATCAAAGCTTCACTCGAGGCACACATCGGAGGTTCGCGTTTCTGTAATTTTCCAGAACACACAGCGTGTATTTCTAAAGAACACGTTGTGTGGTATCAGTGGTGGAAGCTAGGGTTTTGGGGGTCAGACAGGTATCACACGATGTGTGACCCTGGTCACACGGCATGTTGGACCTTCCCCAAAGCTCGGCATGTATTCTGGGCAGTACACGGACACGAGATGGACTATAAGGCTTCAGAACATGGTGTGTAGACCCTATACGGCATGGCAGAGGTGAAAACATGGGACTCGACATGTATCTCAGGCGATAAATGAACACAAGATGGATTACATGGTTGTTTAATCTACCACATGTCCAGACCAGGTCGGCTACATGGGTTACCCCATGTACCGGTTAAACGGGATGACACACATGGAATAAAGCCATGTATAGGCACACGACCGCATACACGGAGCTGACCCTAGCTACTCAGACATGGCATGTGATATGTCCTACACACCGTGTACTAACTTTCCTACATGACCAGCCTTGCGACATAGGCCATTGTACACAGGCAGTACCCAGGGTTAGAAGACACGGCGTGTGACACTTCTACATGCAGTGTACTTTCCAGTATATGGCTTGATCTTCTTTTCCACCATATCTTGGACATGTTTTGTTTGGGTTAGTGCCCCTTTTTCTCTTTCCCTTGAAGGTCAGGTATCATTTCCTATTATAGGAGCATGATCCCTTCAGTAGGAATTTCACGGATAAAGTCAGGTATCCCTCTGAGAGGCTTGGAGCGAGATCCTCTATCCATTCTTGACCCTAGGTAGAGTCAGGTATCGACATGACTACTTCCACGGGGCACCGATCCTCTACCTATCAGGTGAAATCCAGATGAGTTGTGGTATTCTCCAAGGCCCTATTAGTGATCCTCATCTATGTATCGTGATCTTTCCCACTCAGGAGTGTGTTCTCCCAGAATGAGTGTATCTATCTCTCGCGACCTTTCCCGACAGACAATACTTCTCGAACAGACATCATCAGAGTTATTAGAATCATTGAGTGAGTTCTCCCAGATGAGTGCTTTAGGGAATCTTCGAACTAAATCCCTAGTGGGGGTATGCTGTTTCTTGACTTGTCCCTAGACTACGGGTTTGGGATTTGAGTATATCTATATTGTGTTCTCCTATTATATGTTTAGTAGACATATACTATGTAGATATGACTGTACCTTTCCTTATGTATTGATTTGTGGTTTTTGGGGTCCTCTATTGAGTATTGTTATACTCACCCCTACACGGTCTTTTCCCACATGTGTCGTGTCTTGTGCATATGAGAATCCTTTCGACAAATTCCAGGGCGGACAAGGACATGACCAAGCTTTTGGAGTTCTCTACAGGCCAAGGTGTTTCTACGGCCATGAGAAGCAGTCCCAGTACCTCTTTGTGTTTATAGGTTGGACTTTTTAGTTTTCAGACTCTTGTTTTTGGTGGGCTGGATTCTGGCCCAGTTTACTTTTAGTAATTTACTTTCCATCATACTTTGTTGGTTGAGTTTAGTTGTATGCATGCATTTTGTTCCCTAGTGGTTTTTACATTTCAGCGTTGTGGGCTTGGAGATGTGTGCGTGTGTACATGTACTTAGGAAATTCCTCTGATGTTAGTAATATGCCTACTCGGTGCTAGTCACCAGTTCCTGGCCTATTGGAGGCGGGCTTGGGGAGTCGCGGCATGGGCCCCACTGGGACGAGCCGTGATAGAGTGGTATCAGAGGTGGTCGGTTCTACCTTAGGACCAAGAGTCCTTGAGATTAGTTTAGGGAAATAGTGTTAAGTGTTTCGAGCTCGGCTTTCAGGCCAGAGACTCCAGTGTTGGTGCGGGTGGCCAACATATCCATACACCAGGACTCTAATAACATGATTTTAGACTCAGTACATGAAAAAACTAGTTGTAGGGAAATAAAAGAATGGTATATGCATCATATAGGAATGGTTTGTGTTTTCCATGTCCTTTGTGTCAGCTATCCAGATATACTCATTAACCATGGTACATATTTTTTCCTTACAGGATGACTTCGTGACGCATACCTGCTAGGATTCAGCTGCACGATACCAAGGATGGCCCCCTTGGTGACGAGGCTTTGATACAAGGGCCAGTTCCCCAGGCGTTGCCACCAGGTGGTACGTGCAGTACTGATTGATGAGGAGTGAAGGATGAGTGATCTCTATGAGTTCCAGAGACAGAGACCCCTCAGTTTCTGAGGTGAGCCCGACCCTCAGGAGGTTGAGGACTGGCTTATGGCGTTGATTGGAGTTTTTCATCTCGTGAGGACAACATCGGACCAGATGGTGATCTTATGAGCGAGCCTTCTTTAGGGTTCGACAGGACGATGGTGGAGTCTGACCACACAGACTCACGACGAGGAGACTCTTTTGTGGACGGAGTTTGAGAAACTCTTCAGGGAGGAGTTATCTCCAATTACGCTGAGATTAGTGTGCATCCAGGAGCTCCTTCAGCTCCAGCAAGGTAGTTTGACGGTAGATGACTATTCATTGAGGTTCACCAACCACTCTAGGTACTCGATGGATATGGTCAGGGATCATTACTTCAGAGCATAGTATTTTGAGTGAGGTCTACGATGAGAAATCAGAGCTAGTGTTGTGCCTGTATGCATTTAGACTTATGCTGGAGTGCTCGAGCGAGCCTTGGTGATCAAGAGATTCTTAGCATAGCAGAGATAGATGATGGTAGTCAGCAATAGGCAGACAAGCGTGGAGACCTCGGTAGCAGGGAGATGACATTAGGCACAAGGATCAGGATGTGGGAGACATCATAGGAGGACCCATGATAGGGGACCGATAGTCCAGGGCTCTCAGACTGGATCCAGTCAACCTTGGGAGAGGCGGTGCTGCTCATGTGATGGTAGGGGAAATATTTCTAGAGATTGTCTGACCCATCGAGCTGCTGACAAGGAGGCAGTGGATGGACCCCCGAGGTAGAGGCAAAGAGTGGAGCAGGCAGACCTGCGAGGCGGCAAATGTGGCAAAAAAGTAGGCAGAGCTGTAAGTGGTGGCAGATGCTTCAATTTTCTTCAACCACCACCCCAGGAGATCCTCACCAAGCCGAGGGAGCTAGGGGAGAGGGGCGGGGACAACTGCATGCAGTCGAGTCATATGACCCAGGGACTCCAGGGATGATCCGTGGTATGATCTATGTCTTCTCTACCATAGATTCCGTACTTATAAACACATGTTACAATCATTCCTTCATCACCACATGGCTTGTGTATAACATTGATATCCCACTAGTGCCATTTACTCGATCCTTACGCTTGGAGACACCTATGGGAGGAGACTCGATGATCACGCACCTTTGTAGATAGTGTGATATGACCCTTGGAGGTGAGAGTTTTGGTTGGAAACTCTTGGTGGTAGCGTCGAGGCCTTAAGACATCATTCCCAGTATAGATTGATTATCTTAGATCCATGCCTAGATTGACTATTTTAGGCGAAGGGTGCGATGTGTCTGCGGTGATGGGATGTGGTTTTCATTTGTCAGAGAAAAGGAGACCCAGGCAGCATAGAATGGGCTCATGCATATGAGGGTGAGGCCGATCACTCATGAGTTGGATAGCCTTGACCTCGGAGCAGTAGATGTTATGAGCTCCCAATTCCCATAAGTAGTGGTGGAGTATGAGGACATCTTTCCCGATGATGTTCCAGGACTACCAACCCACTGGTAAATCGACTTCTACATCGACTTGCACCCCAGGAAGACACCAATTTCTTCATCAGCATATCAAATGGATCCTACAGAGCTTTGGGAGCTGAGGGTGCAGTTAGAGGATTTGCAGGGCAAGGGTTTTGTAAGATCAAACGTTTCACCCTGGGAATCCCCAGTCTTGTTTGCCAAGAAGGCATATGGAAGTTTGAGGTTGTGCGTGGATTACCGGCACCTGAATTAGGTAATGGTGAAGAACAAGTATCCACTGTCAAGAATCGATGACCTCTTTGATTAGCTAAGAGGGGAACAATGGTTCTTGAAGGTTGAACTTCGATCAAGTTATCACCAGCTATGAGTACGGGATAGGGATATACTGAATACATCTTTCAGATGTCGCTGTATTCACTATGAGTACTTGGTGATGCCTTTCGGCGTAACAAACGCCCCCACAGTGTTCATGGGACTGATGAACCGGATATTCCAATCATACTTAGACCGGTTCGTAGTGGTCTTCATTGATGACATCCTTGTGTACCTGGCATTAGAGGGGGAGCACAGGAGACACCTACAGATGGTTATAGATGTACATAGAGAGCAACAGATTTATGGGAAGCTCTCGAAGTGCCAGTTCTAGATTTAGGAGGTCCCCTTTCTGGGACATATCATCTCAGCAGATGGTGTAGCTGTGGACCCAGCCAAGGTGGAGGTAGTGTTAGGACGGGAGCCACCTCAGAGAGTGACGGAGGTGTGGAGCTTCCTTGAGTTTGCAGGATATTACCGAAGATTCATTCCTGATTTCTCCCTAATATCAGGACTAATGACAACCTTGTCCAGGAAGGGGAAACACTTCATATGGACAGAGAAGTTCCAAAAGGCTTTCGAGTAGTTGAGATAGAGTTTGACGAGTGCCCCAATCTTGAGATTACCAGAGGAGGGCGTTGAGTATGTAGTTTTATGTGACACATTAAGGACCAAGCTTGGTTGTGTCCTGATGTAGAGGCAGGCAGTGATTGCTTATGGTTCGTGCCAGCTTAAGCCACATGAGAAGAACTATGCGACCCACGATCTTGAGTTGGCAGCGGTAGTTTTTGCATTGATGATGTGGAGACACTACCTAATGGGCTAGCGGTTTATCATCTACTCTGAACAAAAGATCCTCAAGTAAATCTTCTCATAGATGGATTTGAATCTAAGGTAGATGAATTGGCTAGAGTTCCTCCAGGACTATGATTTTGGGATCATCTATACTTTTGGGAAGGGGAACAAAGTGGTAGATTCTCTTAGCAGAAGGTCGAGCTCGCAGCTATTGAGCGAGGCGACAGAATAGTTTCTACGTTGTAGTTATCCTTCATAGACAGAGAGGATTCATCTTACCATTAGTTGATGGTTGTCACCCCTCCACTCTTACAACGAGTTAGGGAGGCACAACTCAGGGATGTCGAATGTGAGGATTTACATGCTAAGTTATCCACAGGACCTTCTCCTGATGTATATTCGCAAGGTGGGGAGAAAATACTTCTTTTTTAGGGGACACATGGTTGTAATAGTGTCTTGTAGGAAGAGGTCCTGAGGTAATTTCATATATAAACTTTAGCGGTACATCCTGGAGTGGTGAAGATGTACCAGGATCTCCGACGATAATTATGGTTGTCAGGCATGAAGAAGGCAGTAGCAGAGTACATTTCTCGATGCCTTACATGCCAGCAGGTGAAGGCTTAGCACCAGGTTCCAGTGGGTTTAGCTCACCCCCAGGAAGTTCTAGAGTGGAAGTGGGATAGAATATTGATGGAATTCCTGAAGGGATTACCACAGATGTCCAAGGGGCATGTTTCTATTTGGGTGATCGTTGACCGACTCACCAAGTTGGCCCACTTCCTAGATATCAAAGAGTAGAGTTACATAGAGAGCTTAGGGCACCTCTACATGCAGGAGATAGTTCAGCTTCATGGAATCCCTTTGAAAATAGTCTTGGATCAAGATGCCCGCTTCACATCCTGGTTGTGGAAGGGATTTTAGGAGGCATTTGGGACTCAGCTACGCTTGAGCATGACATTCCATCCCTAGACTGATGGTCAGACGGATAGAACCATTCCTGTTCTGGAGGATATTTCTCAATCCTGTATCTTGGACTTTGGTCATAGTTGGGAGGACCACCTACCACTAGTGGAGTTTGTGTACAACAATAACTACCACTCTACCATTGGTATGACACATTTCAAGGCCTTGTATGGGAGACCCTGCTGGTCACCGCTTTGCTGGACCAACCCCGGAGAGTCAACCCTCATGGGTCCAGAGTTGGTATGAGCTACCACCAAGAAGGTGAAGATCATCTAGAAGTGGATGAAGACTGAACAGAGCCGGTAGAAGTCTTATGCTGACAGATGATGGATACCTATGGAGTTTGAGGAGGGAGACCATGTCTTTCTTCAGGTCTCATCTCGACGAGGGTTATAAAGATTTGTCTAGGGAGGAAATCTATCTCCGAGGTTCATCGGACCTTTACAGATACTACACAAAGTTGGAGAGGTGGCGTACTGCCTCACCCTACCACCACAGTTGCACCAGGTACATGATGTCTTACATGTGTTGTAGTTGAGGAGGTACGTACATGACCCATCGCACGTCATCGACTGGGGTGAACTAGACATAGAGGATGAAGTGACCTTTGCTGAGTACCCAGTGGAGATCGAGGATCAGAAGGAGAGGATCCTTCATGGGAGATCAATTCCCTTGGTGCGCATTCAGTGGCAGCACAAGAATCTTTAGTAGAGCATGTGGGAGTTGGAGGCTTAGATCTATACCCAGTACCCACATCTCTTTGAGTAGCCTTTATTTTATATTTTTAGGGATGCAAAGCCCCAAGGTGGGGATAATGTAATGTCTCATATTTTCTTTGTATTTTTTTTAAATATTATATTGAATTATTTTGAGACCATACCTTTTGACGACATGTGATTTCGAGGCCCAGAGTGCCCGAAATAAATGTTTGAAATAAATTAAAATTTTAAAATAGCACGCGTGAGTGATTTTCCTAAAACAGTGGAATATATTTTAAACGGGTGCCCAGATCAGAAATCTAAGGGCATCGTTGCGTTCAGAGCGGCAAATTTACCTTAGGTGGGGCCTAATAATGACCGATGTAGGTCAGCTGCAAAAGTTATCCTTTTGACATTATAAAAGAAACATTTTAGATGAAATAAAATAAATTAATGGTTTATTTTATTTTAAAAATTTTCTATAATGAAACGATGCTTATTTTCTTTAAATAAGTAGGATCCCAGGGCTAGGCTCACAACCCTAGATATTTTCCCCCTATAATCCTCTGGTCCCTTGGGGAGAATCCAACCTTGGAGGATTTTTGACGGATGACGGTGAACGACAACATGTGGATCGTTGCACAACGAGATCTAATACCGACCAATCTCTCTCATCATCAATGATCAAGGTAGAGGTTTTTTATTTTGATTTAGTTATTCCCCATTCTTTGATTAAATGATGAACACATGTCAACCCACGAACAGGTTGATCCACGGATCGTGCGTTCTTGTAGAAAGGTTTTTATTGGGATGATTTTGGGGATTAATCCATGATGTTAAAATCCATGTTTTGATTCCTTCTGTTTAATCCTTATAATAGGAGTGGATCAACGTCGTGAAGAATGATGGTAGAGGTTCGTTACTTGATTTTTATTTTGGATTTCTTTCCCCTTTCTTTTCTCGTACGTTCTTTATGTTCTTCGTGGGGTGACGAACGAACAGATCATTACACATCCGTTCTCCAACACAAAGATCCCAAAATGGAGATACAACATCATGAAGACCTATCGGAGGTGCGACAATGATGGAGGATGAAAAATCATATTGTATTGGGAGATATAATTCTTCGAGCGTTCTTCGTGCAGGGGAATCAGATCCCATTTTCAGGGCCGATCGGAGGCCCAAAACTAATGAAATCGACATCATAAGGTTGGGGCAACCTAGATCCTTGAGTTTCATGGTGACCAGACGACTAAATGGAAGATTAGAGCTTCACCCAAGGTGCGGTATGGAGGTTCATGTTTCTGGAATTTTCTAGAACACACGACATATATTTTTGAAGAACATGCCGTGTGGTATTGGTGGTGATGGATAGGGTTTCGGGGGTCAGACAGGTATCACACGGCGTGTGACCTTGGTCACATAGCATATTGGACCTTCCCCAAAGTTCGATGTGAATTATGGGAAGTACACAGACATGGGATGGACTACATGACTTCGGAACATGGTGTGTAGACCCTATGTGGCATGGTAGAGGTGACTACGCGGGACTCGGTGTGTATCTCAGAAGATACAAAGACACGGGATGGAGTACATGGCCGTGTACTCCACCACACGACCAAATCAAGTCTGCTATATGGGTTACCCCGTGTACCGGTTGCACAGGATGGCACACATGGAATAAAGGTGTGTACGGGCACACGACCGCGTACACAGAGTCGACCCCAGATACTCAGACACAGTGTGTGATCGGTACTACACACCATGTAGTGACTTTCCTACACGACCAGCCTTGCGACACGGGTCATTGTACACAGGTAGTACCCGGGGTCAGAAGACACAACTTGTGACACTTCTACACGCCATGTAATTTTTAGTATATGGCTTTATCTTCTTTTCCAATGTATCTTGGACATGTTTCATTTGGGTTAGTTCTCATTTTTCTCATTCCCCTGATGGTTAGGTATCAGTTCCTACTAAAGGAGTATGATCTGTACAATAGGACTTTCTGAGATAGTGTCAGGTATCCCTTCGAGAGGCCCAAAGCGAGATCCTCTATCCATTCTTGACCCTAGGTAGAGTCAGGTATCGATGTGACTACTTCCATGGGGCGCTGATCCTCTACCTAGCAGGTAAAATTTACATGAGTCGCGGTATCTGCCAAGGCACTGGAAGTGATCCTCATATGCGTATCGTGATCTTTCCCACTCAGGGGTGTGTTCTCCCAAAATGAGTGTATCTATCTTTCATGACCTTTCCCAACAGACAGTACTTCTCATATAGACATCATCAGAGCTATCAGACTCAGGGAGTGAGTTCTCCCGGACGAGTGCTTCGTGAAATATTCGAACTGAATCCCTAGTGGGGGTATGTTGTTGCGTGACTTGTCCCTAGACTACGGGTTTGGTATTTGAGTATATCTAGATTGTGTTCTCCTATTATATGTTTAGTAGAAATATACTGTGTAGAGATGAAAGTACCTTTCCTTGTGTATTACTTTGTGGTTTATGGGGTCCTCTACTGAGTATTGTTATACTCACAGCTACACGGGCTTTTCCCGTACGTGTCGTGTCATGTGTAGATGAGCAACCTTTCGACAGAGTCCAGGGTGGACTAGGACAAGAATGAGCTTTATGAGTTCCCTACAAATTGAGGTGTTCTTAAGACTACGAGCAGCAGTCCCAATACCTATTTGTGTTTATAGGTTGGACTTTGTAGTTTTCAGACTCTTGTTTTTTGTGGGCTTGTTTTCTGGCCAGTTTACTTTCAGTACTTTACTTTCCGTTGCACTCTATTGGTTGGGTTTAGTTGTACACATTCATTTTGTTCCCCAGTGGTTTTTACATTTCTACATTGTGGGCTTGGAGATTTTTGTGTGTGTACAGGTACTTGGGAAATTACTTCCATGTTAGTAATATGCATACCCGGTGCTAGTCACCAGCCCCTGGCCTATTGGAGGTGGGCTTGGGGAGTCACAGCGCGAGCTCCACTAGGACGGGTCGTGATATTCTAGGGGTAAGAAGAAAGAGTATAGTTAGGATAAAAGAAAAAATAATAAAAAACCCAAGTGTAGGTCTAATTATAGGGAAAGAAAGATTATTGACTTCCACTATGGTAATCCCAGGCACACTAAAACTGAGTGTAAAAAGCCTAAAAAAGCCCTTGAGACTAAACAACCCACTAACCAGTCCCTTCTAGTAGACTCTTTTTATGACACTGATGAAGTGTTGAATGTGTCCAGCCATGCCCTCACCCATGAGTGGGTCCTAAACCTAGGATTCACATTACATATGTGTCCCTTTAGGGAGTCATTCCTAGATTTTATAGAGAGAGTATAAGTAGATATGTGATTTTAGAAAATAACAGGAGGTGCCAAATTAAGGGAAGATCTTGTATTTTAATAGAACTTGATGAACACTACATCATCACTTTTCTAGTTGTCAGGTGGGTTATTGAACTCCATATGAACCTGATTTCCCTAGTAATTATAGATCAAAGGGGTATACTATTAGGTTTTAATTAGGTATCCAAAAGTTATAAAAAGCATCTAAAACTATCATAAATGGTTCTATCATTAATGGGTTGCATGTCTTGAAAGGGAAGACCGATTCAAGGAAGTTGGGTAGTGTTTATACCACTAATACAGATAATACCCTATTATGAAATAGGATATTGGGGGTATGTAAGATCTAACGGTTTTTAAAAAACTTAACAAAAAATGTCTGTTAACCGACATAACACAAATCAATATTCTATTTTGTAAATATTGTGTAATGGGTAAGTCCACAAGAGTAAACTTTAATAGAACTAACTTTAAAGCTACTTACCCCTTAGAATATATACATTTTGATTTTTGGGGACTAGTTAGGACTTCTGACTATGGTGGAGAGTCATATTTTGTCACCTTTATAGATGAATTCTCTAGGAGGGTTTGAATTTACATAATAAAAAATAAATCTAATGTTTTTCAAACCTTTAAAACCTGTAAAACTACAATAGAGAATAGTATTGGAAAGAATATTAAATCAATGAGAACTAACAATATCTTAGAATACCTCTCTATTGAATTTATACAATTTTTTCAATCTGAGGGGATTTTAAGACACCATATTGTTAGGTAAACCTCCCAAAAAAATGGTTATACTAAAATAATGAATGGAAATATTCTAGAGAGAGTCTGAATCACTCTTGGATGCTTGGGTCTCCTTAAATATTACTGGGCAGAGGCTACCATTACGACATTGTACTACATAAAAGGTACCCATTCTATGAAAATCACTTTTAATCCCCAAAATAACTTTGGAATAACAAACCACCCTCTAATAATCATCTAATAGTTTTTGGATACACTTCTTATGCTCATGTAAAGAATGATAAGATTGAACTATGTGCTCTTAAATGTATCTTTGTGGGATATCCTAAGGGTTTAAAAGGTTATAAGGTATGGGTTGATATACCTAATCATAAAAAATGCATAATTAGTAGAGATGCAGTGTTATATGACTCCTGTACTCCTAAATATAAATCTGTCACACCTGGTAGTAATGATCCATCCATTGATGAGGCTACTAAAAGCAATCCATCAACCCAATTTGAGGATACTATCAAGCTTCATCCACCTAATCCTCATCCTGTGACCTGAGTTGAATTAATCCCCACTTCATATTTATATTCAGATACTAAACCTCCTCCCAATAATACTGATTATCAGTTAACTAGAGATCTTTTTAGAAGGGTCCCTAGAACTCCTAATTGGTTTAGTCAATATGACATGGTCTCTATTCCCTTTTATATTTCCCAATATCTTATTGATAATGATCCTCATACCTAAAATCAATCCATTAATGAAAAATATTCAAAATAGTGGATCTCTTTCATGAATGAAGAAATGCACTCCTTGGAATAAAAGTCACACTTGGCTTATCATTGATAAACCTCCCAATGATAAAGTAATTGAATGTAAGTGGATTTATAAAATAAAATAGGATAATACTGTTAAGAATAAAACCAAATCTAAAGATCTATTAGTTTTCATGGTATTCCTTCAAAGAGAAGGAATGGAATATTTTAATATTTTTTAACCATTTGTTAAACATTATTCTATAAGGATGCTACTTGATTTTGCTGCCTATAATGACCTTTACATTGAGTAACTAAATGTGGAAACTGATTTCCTTTATGGTGACCTTAATGAAAAACTATACATGAAGTCTCTTTATGGTTACTCTAAATAATTAAAATCTAACCAATTTCACATTTGGAATAAATCATTATATGGTATAAAATAGTCCTCAAATAAGTGGTATAGAAAATTCGATTCATTTGTTCTTGATAACCATTTCACTAGGATTGAGTATGATGCATGTGTTTATTTCAAGTCAATTAAAATATCATGATTTACCTACTATTGTATGTTAATGAAATGATTATTATTTGAAATAACATTAATCTTATTACTACTATTAAATCTTAATTAAAAGGAATGTTTGAAATGAAGGACTTAAGTGAAACAATGAAAATTCTAGGTGTAGAAATAATTAAGGATAGACCAAATAAACTGTTAAATCTCTCACAACATGCTTATATTATGAAAATTCTCAAAATATACCTATTTTAATATCTAAAAATTGTTAGTGTACCTTTTTGACAACATTTTAAAGTTTTATTAACTCAGTCACCCACTGATGCTATTGATGTACGATTTCTGTTTAAAATTACCTATGCTAATTTTTTTGGTAGTTTCATGTATTCAATGATTTGTAAAAAACCTGATGTATATTTTTCAATCCCCACCCTTAGTAGATTTATGGCTAGTCTAAGGAAGCCACATTGTCTTGACCTAGTGGCTACTATGGTATTTTTCATGCACTTTTGGATTATCTTTGTATTATGGTAAAAATGTTTATGTTTTTGAAATAATTGTTGGATATGTAGATGATAACTATGTAGGGATCATTGATAATAGAAATTCATTTATTGGGTATGTTTTCACTACCTTTGGAGGCCCTATTTACTAGAAATTAAATATGTATTCTATGGTATCTCTTTTAACCACAAAATCAGAATATATTTATTTTAAAGATGCTATCAAAGAATCCTTAAGAATCAAGGGATTGTCCATTGAACTCAATATTTATGATTTTACTATTATAATGTAAAGTGATAATTAATCACTATTACATTTATCTAAGAGTTTAGTATTCCATATTAAATCCAAACATATATATTAGATTAAATTTCATTAGATTTGTTATTGATTGTGTAACGGTATGCGTCAATATGAAATATATAGATAATAACCCAGCTAATAGTCCGACTAAATCCATGGAATTAACTAAATTTAAATAATATTTTGACAAAATGAATTTGGTTCACATTAAATAACATTAGGTAAAAAATCATTTTCAATTTCAATTGAAAATGGTAGAGATTTGTGAAATTAGGTATTCATATTATTTTTATATTGAATTTCCTTGTATTATTATTCTTCCATGTAAATTATTCAATATGCATGCATGAAAAAGTAGCTTTAATTTTGTTTAATTAATATTATGTTCAATTGAATATTTTGGATCTATTTTGTGCTACTAAGCCGCTGCCTTGTGCATGGACATGTTTTTTGGGCCACTGTGTTCGGCCTAAGAAGTTTTATCCTACGTACTGACTCACAGATCCTTTGTGACTCTTATTCTGGCCATTGATTAACTTTACCACTCATGTGATTTGTATCATGAATATTTCTTAAGTCACTCGAGTGTGTTGCTAGTTTTTTTATTCGGCATGGCTCTGTGGCACTTTATGGTTGGATATGCAGTTTTGAGGCACATAGGGTGTCAAGGTAATTGATCACCTCCGCCTTCCATCATTTCAACTCAATCATCCCATTTTCACCATTCTAGTTTCATTATCCCTCCAAATCTAGAACCCTAGATTCTAAAATTTTGACTTTATATATGGTGAATATTGATAATTTCCATCCTCCGATATACACTTCTGGTGTACTACTTCTTTTGGAGTTCTGATGATGTCATTTTTTGTTGATGAAGATGTGTGGATGAGTTCTTGAGTGATGAACTCCTAAATTTTAAATAAGGTGAGTACTTCTACCACTATGAGTATAATGATTTTATATGACTTCCTAATTATGGGTTGAAGAGAATAAAACTACCAGACCCATGCATCTGGAGATGTGAGTATTTTGATCATGTTTCTCATTTTTGTAGATTTATTTATTTAAATATCCTATCACTGTTTCTATTTTGGTTAGCATATATTGTAACACCCCAAGCTTCCACTGTACGTTTCCCTTCGAATAATGCAATAGCGTGTGTTGTACGCAACCTCGAGCCCTAACACACACCACAACTAATTAAACTAGCCGTTGTGAATAGTAATACCTACTTTTTGAAATATTATAAATTTTATTTATCAAAATGGACTTCATTTTTGGATTCGGAATATTGAAATTAGCCTATGTTGAATTTTTGGTATTTTTCTGAGAACTAAATTTTTATGAATACTGAAAAATACTTAAAAACAACTTTTTTAATCAAAATAATTTATAGTGATAAATTATAATATTTAGTGGTTTTAAAGTATAATTAGAATATATTTTTACCATTTTATCCAATGGTGGTCATTAGAATTAATTTAACATTGAAATTGGACATAAACAATTGCCAAACTTTTGATATAAATTGTTTCTTAAAAACACGCTATTTGTTGTAACAGCGGGAATTAATTATAAAATTAATTAATACAACTTATATGTTTGGAATTTTGTAAAATAGACATAATTTTTGAATTCGTAATATCAATTATAGCTTAGGGTGAAATTTTGGCCTTATTCTGAAAAACTTCAATTTTTGATGAATAGTGAAACCACTAAGTGGTTGTTAAATAACTGATTTTTCGTTTAAATGAAATATTACCACTTCTGTGATTTGATTTTCAAAAATCCGACATACATGGTTTTCATTAAGAAGTAAAATGTGGTTCAATGGGGTAAAAATAATTTTTTGATGAATAGTAACTTATTAAGTTCTTAATCGCGATTAGTGGTAATTAGGGTAGTTTAAGGTATAAATAATACTTTAATAATATTAAATGACCTAGACACATGTCCCAACCTCATTGGTTGTGTCATGGCCGACCAAGACAAGCCATGTCCTAACTTGGGGACCCCATGGATCCACTTTTGTTGGGAAATAACATAAATTACTTTTATTTAATGTTAAAGTGAAAATGACACTAACATAAATTGTTTTATTAAAACAATTTTTAAGTAGGGTTACACAAGTCCAAATTTTGACTATAAATATTCATTAGAAAGCTAAAAAGATTTCCTACATCATAGTATTTGTTTTATAATTTTTAGACATTAAATAAATTAAATTATTTATGACATCATTATGATGTGGCGATGACCTCATTATTTAACGATTTAAATAAAATGAGAAGATAATGCAAAATCCAAGGCTTACACTTGTCCAAATCCTATTGGATGAGGAGATTTAGAAACCTTATCACCTTAGCCTCGAATTATATAAGTGTGGGACCTTTAGAATCCGAAAATCATTTTGAAATAATGTAACATTTCAATCTTTCCAAAAGTGCCCCTCCTCTCCTCTTATAAAAGGCCCCCACCTCTACCACCTTATTCACACTTCCAAGCCTTTTGGTTCGGCCAACCCCTGCCCAAATACTCTCCCAACTTCTCTCCCTTCATCCTAGAAGCTTTACTTTATTCAGAAAGCCATCCTAAGGAGTCCTTTTGATCAAATCAAAAGGAAGAAGCTGAAGAAGAGGTAACATTTTCATCACCCTCTTTCAAGTTTCTTTCTTCTTCCACTCCCTCTTTGTTTATTATTTCAATTCTGAAATTATAACTCCAGTATCTTCTATATACTGTGATGTTATTATAAATATGGAACAACCATATTCAGTATTCTACCCATCATTTGAATGACATGTCACCATACGTGCGTACGTACGGCTTACCGTCTCCACGTCGTGGTGTAATTGTTATTCAATATATTATTATTTAGATGGGTATAATAATGATATTTAATTCATGTAAATAATAAATATAACATGATAATGATTCTGTATATATGATATAATATCCAATTATATATTATTTAAATATCAAAATAATGATATTGTCGCTCGTGCGTACGTACGGACTACCGTCTCCACGAACGCGATGAGATTCATTCTCCGTCGTATCCATTCAAGTATAATTTTCATTTGATGATTTAAAAATAATGTTTAAGGACATGATATCATTCTGGATATTAATAAGATACAACCTATCCATGAAAAACACGACTTACGTAATAAAACATATAAAAGAAAACGAGTAAGTTAACACCCGAAATAACGATAAATCTAAGATATTGTTAACAAAGCAATGTTAAAAGATCATATATGATATCATATGAATGTATATGATTCTTGTATAATTTAATAACAATTATTTCACCATTATACAGGAGGTTAACCTACCCCAACCAAGGAAAAGTACAAGGTAAGGGTTTACTTCACAACCTCTTCATTATCCAAGGTTGTTTATACATAATTATCTACTGGGACCTCGTTATCATCCACATCCATGTTTCTTCAAAATGTATTTCAAAACATTTTTATTATTTACAAGAATATGGGTTAAAGTCATTTATACCCTTTTCGACTTTTATAAGAGGAATCTTCCCGCCATTATAAAATCTTCAAAGCTTTCCTTACAAGCTTATAAGAATATTTTCAAGAAAATGTTTTTTTTATATGGCTCTTAAATGATTTCAAAAATAGAAAGTGATATTTCTCTAAAAAGTGTTTTGATTTCATCTATGTCAACATCCTTTGATGGATTTTACGCTTATTTGAAGTTGATTTATTATAATACAAAACATCTATATTGTATTGAAGGTTTTGTGATATGTCTGACTGTGGATGTGTTATTTTATACCATTCATAGTTTATGGTGAAATTATTGACATTTTGTATGCTAGTTTTAATACGAATGTTTATGTTATGTTTAAACCTTTTCATATGGGAATGCATTGGACTTAATATGTGACGGGTGGAGCCCGCTATAGCTCCTCGATGCATCGGTAGGTCTCATGAGACAAACTAGTGTCTTGGCACAAGGCCTTGACAAAATCTTATTTGTGGTCTTGGCACGAGGCCTTGACTACGTGGTTATGATAGTCTGGCATTATGCATTCCAACATTATGAAAGTGGTTAGTGATTTTGCATGTGATTATTCGATTAGTAGAATATCCATGTGAATGAGTATATGGCATTATTTCATTTTACTTTTGCCATATTATGTTGATGTTCAAGTTTAAAAGGCTTTTGTTTTAGTTATACATTGCCTTAAATGCTTATGTTTTCTTATAAAAGCTTCCGCAATATTGTTATCCTTACTGAGCATCTGAGCTCACCCCTTTCAATGTTTTAATATTTTCCAGGATGTGAAGAAGAGTATTATGACTGACTTGCAAGAATAGTCAGTGAGGATATGAGTGTGGACTATGAAGACCATGTTATTGTAGTTTGTTTAATTTTTGATGTAATGAAAGAATTATGAATGTATCTAGTGTTTCCAAGGCTACTAAACTAATCGGTCTTTCGAGACTTGATCTTTTGTGATCATGCCAATGTTACGAAGTAATGCACCGACTCTGGGTAGCTGGGGTCGGGGCGTTACAGTTGGTATCAAAGGAAGTTTAGTACAAACCTTGGAAGCTAGATTTAGATAAACTCTGATTAGAGCACATAGACCTAAGATGAACTTTGAGGATTAGTATAGAAGAACTTCCTAGAATTTTGGTATTGTAAAGATTTTGTGAGTTTTCCGAGCAATACATCCCTGTCTGGATACGAGCAGGTAGAGGCGGCTCTGGCACAGATGTTCCTAGGGGTAAAACCCGAAAACACCGCTTTGAGCTAGACTCGAACGGGAACTGGTGCACGACAACGGGCCTTGCTGCACTCTTGGTTACGACACTCCCGGGGGATATGCTTAGGATAACTCTCATTTTCTTTACAAATCATTATGAAGGGTTTATGAGTATATACTTCCTCAAAGAAAACATTTTTATGATTATGGATTATATCCATAAATAGTTCAATTTATGATAACTATTTTATAAGTATGGGATTATGTATTTTTATTCATAAACTAATCTAGTTTATGCCATTGTTTAGAAATGGCGCCTAGTGGAAGAAATGGAAACCGTATCAATGCACGCACTCCATGTAGGGATTGCCCTCCTGCTCAAGATAATTATAGTGGGGCTGGTGATGCAACTGGGGCCGATCAGCTAATCACCATACTGGGACAACTGACTCAGGTTATGAATAATAACCTTACCCGTATGGAGCACCCTGATCCACAGCGTGGAGGATCAATGTTAGATCGATTCATGAGGTAACAACCACCAACGTTCAATGGGAGTACAAATCCCTTAGTATCCGAGCAATGGATAAATTCCCTAGAGAAAATATTTCAGGCTTTGGGGAGCAGTGAAAGGGAAAAAGTTATCATGGCAGTTTACCGCCTCACTGGAGATGCCGATCAATGGTGGTCACTAATTCAAAACACAAAGGAAGAGGATGAATTAACAAACATGGAATGGCAGGAGTTCAAAGAACTGTTCTTAGAAAAATACTTTCCTCGAGACCATCGAGCGGATATGGAAAGGCAATTTCTGAGTCTGAGGCAGAAGGAGGATGAGAATGTCGCAAAGTATGAGGCTAACTTTACAAGGTTAGCAAGGTATGCTGCAGATTACATACGTAACCCAAGAAGTAAGACTGATCGTTTCTTTGATGGGTTGAAACCATTTCTCCGTCGAGCTTTAGTATCACAAACCTTCTCTTCATACGAAGGTATTGTCGCGTGTGCTATCAAGACGGAAAAGGAATTCTCTAAGTCTTATGACTTTAAAGCAAAGCAAGAGAAGAAGAGACCTTCTGATCAATCTGGGAATGGAAATAAAGGGAAGAAGGGAAAGGTTGAATATCCATCTTGTGGAAAATGCGGGAAGAAACATCCTGGTACTTGCTTGAAGGGAATGGGAGTCTGTTACAAGTGTGGTGAAAAAGGCCACCAAGCTCATGATTGCAAGGGGAAGAAGGAAGCTACCAACGTTCGGTGCTACAATTGCAGGGAGATGGGGCATTATGCAAATGAATGTCCTAAGCGTCAGGAGAACTTACCTCAGAAAAGGCCAAGGGATCAAGGCCAGGCTTATGCTATCACTACTGCTGAGGTAGAAGCTCCGAAAGACGTGGTGGCAGGTAATTTAATGGTTTCCTCAAGTTTAGCAAATGCATTATTTGATTCTGGATCATCGCATTGCTTCATATCTTCCCAGTTTGCTAAGAAAATTAGATATTTCCAATTTGATTTAACAAGGGAGTTGTCGGTCAAAACCCCTAAGGGAAGTATTGTTGCAACAAAGTTTTGTCGATTAGTTCCCATTAGAGCACCTAAATGCTCTTTACCTGCTGATCTCATCGTCATACCCATGATTGAATTTGATATAATCCTCGGTATGGATTGGCTTTCGGACCATGATGCAAAAATTTATTGTAAGAGGAAAGAGGTTACGATTCGTGATGATGATGATAAGGAACACCTTATCTTTAGAGCCGAATCGTCACCACATAATTCTTATCTAGATCCACCCCCAGTAGCTCAACTAAATTCAATTATTGGGGAGGAAGAGAAGGAAATTACTGAGGATGAGGAAAGGAATATTCAAATAGAGGATGTACCTATTGTGAGAGAATATGTTGATGTGTTTCCGGAAGATTTACCTGGACATCCTCCAGAACGAGAAGTTGAGTTTTCCATTGATTTAATTCCTGGATCAAGGCCCATATCGAAGACCCCTTATAGAATGGCCACTGTGGAATTAGTGGAACTAAAGAAACAACTAGAGGAATTGAGTAATAAGGGATTTATTCGCCCTAGTGTTTCTCCTTGGGGAGCCCCTGTTCTTTTTGTTAAGAAGAAAGATGGATCTATGAGGTTGTGCATTGATTATAGGGAGATAAATGCTATAACAATAAAGAATAAGTATCCCCTACCTCGCATTGATGATTTGTTTGACCAACTGCATGGAGCTCAATACTTTTCAAAGATTGACCTTCGGTCTGGATACCATCAGTTGTGTGTGAAGAAGGAAGACGTTCCAAAGACAACATTTCGAACAAGGTACGGGCATTACGAGTTTACAGTAATGCCTTTTGGATTGACTAATGCACCCTCTGTTTTCATGGATCTAATGAATAGAGTTTTCAAGGAATATCTTGATGACTTTGTAGTGGTATTTATTGATGATATCTTGGTATACTCCAAAAGCCACGAAGATCATGAAAATAACCTACGCATTATCCTGAAGACTCTTAGAAGACATGAATTATATGGGAAATTTAGTAAGTGTGAATTCTGGCTTCATGAGATTTCTTTTCTTGGCCATATTGTCTCTAAGGATGGAATTTCCGTTGATCCTTATAAAACCAAGGCAATCCAAGAATGGCCAGCACCGACAAGTATAACTGAGGTACGCAGTTTTATTGGTTTAGCAGGTTATTATCGACGTTTCGTCCAGAATTTTGCCAGACTGGCTAACCCATTGACGAAGCTCACACGTAAAGGGATTAAATTTGTCTGGACAAAAGAGTGTGAAGAATGTTTTGAAGAACTAAAGAGAAGATTAGTCAATGCCCCTGTATTGACTCTACCATCGGGGAATGATGGGTTTGTTATTTATAGTGATGCATCGAAGAAAGGACTCGGTTGTGTCCTTATGCAGAATGATAAGGTCATTGCCTATGCATCACGACAGCTAAAAATTCATGAGCAAAACTATCCTACTCATGATCTTGAGTTAGCAGCTGTGATCTTTGCTTTAAAGATATGGAGACATTACCTCTATGGTGAAAAATGTGAGATTTATACTGATCACAAGAGTTTGAAGTATATTTTCACACAAAAAGAACTCAACATGAGGCAAAGGCGATGGCTTGAACTACTCAAGGATTATGATTGCACGATACATTACCACCCGGGGAAGGCAAACAAGGTGGCAGATGCTTTGAGTAGAAAAGACCATGGAGTTTTGAATGTGATGAGAATTGAAAGAGATCCAATTTTCTTGGATCTAGTGAAGATGGATATGGGAATAACTAGGGAAGGTGAAACATCAATGCTTTTTCAAATGGTTGCGAAACCATCATTACTAGAAAGGATTAAGAGCTCTCAGACCAATGATGAAGAATTTCAGAAGAAGATTAAAGGTGTGAATGATGGAAGATTGAGGGACTTTGTGTATAAGGATGGAATTTTGAAATTCGGGAAGAGACTTTGTGTTCCCGATATACCTGAGCTAAAAAGGGAATTGCTGGATGATGCTCATAGTTCCAACTTCTCTATACACCCTGGGAGCACCAAAATGTATAGAGATTTGAAGGAACATTTTTGGTGGGACAATATGAAGAGGGAGATTGCTGATTTTGTGTCGAGGTGTATGGTTTGTCAACAAGTGAAAACTGGAAGGCAACATCCTGGTGGAGTATTGCAACCTCTTCCCATACCTGAGTGGAAATGGGATAATATTACGATGGACTTTGTCATGGGACTACCAAAGACTCCTAGAAGGAATGATGCAATATGGGTCATTGTTGATCGACTTACTAAGTCAGCACATTTTCTGGCTATACGGGAGGATATACCACTTGAACGTCTAGCAAGACTATATATTAATGAGGTTGTAAGACTTCATGGAGTACCCCTATCGATTGTTTCTGATCGTGATCCTCGTTTTACTTCAAGATTCTGGAAAAGTCTTCAAAAGGCCTTGGATACTGAACTTCGTTTAAGCACTGCCTATCACCCTCAAACAGATGGACAATCAGAACGGACTATTCAAACCTTAGAAGACATGTTGAGATCATGCTCTCTTGACTTTCAGGGTATGTGGGATCAATATTTACCACTGGTAGAATTTTCCTATAACAATAGCTTCCATTCAAGCATTCAGATGGCACCTTATGAAGCGTTATACGGAAAGAGATGTCGTACACCAACCTGTTAGGATGACGTTGGTGAAAGAAAACTTGTGGGACCAGAACTGGTGGAAGAAACAATGGAAAAGGTGAAGGTAATCCAAAACCACATCAAATCAGCTCAAAGTAGGCAGAAGAGCTATGCCGATAACAGAAGAAAGGTTTTGGAATTTCAGGTGGGAGATCATGTTTTCCTAAAGGTATCTCCATGGAAGGGAGTTATACGTTTTGGTAAGAAGGGTAAGTTGAGTCCCAGATACATCGGACCTTTCGAAATTCTAGATCGTATTGGGGCTGTAGCTTATCGTTTGGCGATGCCGCCAAATCTCTCCAAAGTTCACGATGTTTTCCACGTATCTCTATTGAGGAAATACATGCCTGACACAACTCATGTACTCACCTATGAGGAATTAGAACTGGAACCCGATCTTTCCTATTGTGAAGAGCCTGTCAGGATTCTTGATGTGAGGGAGCAGGTGCTGAGAAACCGGACGACTCGTCTGGTGAAGGTTTTGTGGAGAAATCATAAAATGGAAGAGGCAACGTGGGAACCTGAGGAATTTATGATGAAAAACCACCCGAGTCTTTTTATGCAGTAATACCCTAGAAATTGCGAGGACGCAATTATTTGAAGGAGGGGAGAATGTAACACCCCAAGCTTCCACTGTACGTTTCCCTTCGAATAATGCAATAGCGTGTGTTGTACGCAACCTCGAGCCCTAACACACACCACAACTAATTAAACTAGCCGTTGTGAATAGTAATACCTACTTTTTGAAATATTATAAATTTTATTTATCAAAATGGACTTCATTTTTGGATTCGGAATATTGAAATTAGCCTATGTTGAATTTTTGGTATTTTTCTGAGAACTTCTAAATTTTTATGAATACTGAAAAATACTTAAAAACAACTTTTTTAATAAAAATAATTTATAGTGATAAATTATAATATTTAGTGGTTTTAAAGTATAATTAGAATATATTTTTACCATTTTATCCAATGGTGGTCATTAGAATTAATTTAACATTGAAATTGGACATAAACAATTGCCAAACTTTTGATATAAATTGTTTCTTAAAAACACGCTATTTGTTGTAACAACGGGAATTAATTATAAAATTAATTAATACAACTTATATGTTTGGAATTTTGTAAAATAGACATCATTTTTGAATTCGTAATATCAATTATAGCTTAGGGTGAAATTTTGGCCTTATTCTGAAAAACTTCAATTTTTGATGAATAGTGAAACCACTAAGTGGTTGTTAAATAACTGATTTTCCGTTTAAATGAAATATTACCACTTCTGTGATTTGATTTTCAAAAATCCGACATACATGGTTTTCATTAAGAAGTAAAATGTGGTTCAATGGGGTAAAAATAATTTTTTGGTGAATAGTAACTTATTAAGTTCTTAATCGCGATTAGTGGTAATTAGGGTAGTTTAAGGTATAAATAATACTTTAATAATATTAAATGACCTAGACACATGTCCCAACCTCATTGGTTGTGTCATGGCCGACCAAGACAAGCCATGTCCTAACTTGGGGACCCCATGGATCCACTTTTGTTGGGAAATAACATAAATTACTTTTATTTAATGTTAAAGTGAAAATGACACTAACATAAATTGTTTTATTAAAACAATTTTTAAGTAGGGTTACACAAGTCCAAATTTTGACTATAAATATTCATTAGAAAGCTAAAAAGATTTCCTACATCATAGTATTTGTTTTATAATTTTTAGACATTAAATAAATTAAATTATTTATGACATCATTATGATGTGGCGATGACCTCATTATTTAACGATTTAAATAAAATGAGAAGATAATGCAAAATCCAAGGCTTACACTTGTCCAAATCCTATTGGATGAGGAGATTTCGAAACCTTATCACCTTAGCCTCGAATTATATAAGTGTGGGACCTTTAGAATCCGAAAAGCATTTTGAAATAATGTAACATTTCAATCTTTCCAAAAGTGCCCCTCCTCTCCTCTTATAAAAGGCCCCCACCTCTACCACCTTATTCACACTTCCAAGCCTTTTGGTTCGGCCAACCCCTGCCCAAATACTCTCCCAACTTCTCTCCCTTAATCCTAGAAGCTTTACTTTATTCAGAAAGCCATCCTAAGGAGTCCTTTTGATCAAATCAAAAGGAAGAAGCTGAAGAAGAGGTAACATTTTCATCACCCTCTTTCAAGTTTCTTTCTTCTTCCACTCCCTCTTTGTTTATTATTTCAATTCTGAAATTATAACTCCAGTATCTTCTATATACTGTGATGTTATTATAAATATGGAACAACCATATTCAGTATTCTACCCATCATTTGAATGACATGTCACCATACGTGCGTACGTACGGCTTACCGTCTCCACGTCGTGGTGTAATTGTTATTCAATATATTATTATTTAGATGGGTATAATAATGATATTTAATTCATGTAAATAATAAATATAACATGATAATGATTCTGTATATATGATATACTATCCAATTATATATTATTTAAATATCAAAATAATGATATTGTCGCTCGTGCGTACGTACGGACTACCGTCTCCACGAACGCGATGAGATTCATTCTCCGTCGTATCCATTCAAGTATAATTATCATTTGATGATTTAAAAATAATGTTTAAGGACATGATATCATTCTTGATATTAATAAGATACAACCTATCCATGAAAAACACGACTTACGTAATAAAACATATAAAAGAAAACGAGTAAGTTAACACCCGAAACAACGATAAATCTAAGATATTGTTAACAAAGCAATGTTAAAAGATCATATATGATATCATATGAATGTATATGATTCTTGTATAATTTAATAACAATTATTTCACCATTATACAGGAGGTTAACCTACCCCAACCAAGGAAAAGTACAAGGTAAGGGTTTACTTCACAACCTCTTCATTATCCAAGGTTGTTTATACATAATTATCTACTGGGACCTCGTTATCATCCACATCCATGTTTCTTCAAAATGTATTTCAAAACATTTTTATTATTTACAAGAATATGGGTTAAAGTCATTTATACCCTTTTCGACTTTTATAAGAGGAATCTTCCCACCATTATAAAATCTTCAAAGCTTTCCTTACAAGCTTATAAGAATATTTTCAAGAAAATGTTTTTTTTATATGGCTCTTAAATGATTTCAAAAATAGAAAGTGATATTTCTCTAAAAAGTGTTTTGATTTCATCTATGTCAATATCCTTTGATGGATTTTACGCTTATTTGAAGTTGATTTATTATAATACAAAACTTCTATATTGTATTGAAGGTTTTGTGATATGTCTGACTGTGGATGTGTTATTTTATACCATTCATAGTTTATGGTGAAATTATTGACATTTTGTATGCTAGTTTTAATACGAATGTTTATGTTATGTTTAAACCTTTTCATATGGGAATGCATTGGACTTAATATGTGACGGGTGGAGCCCGCTATAGCTCCTCGATGCATCGGTAGGTCTCATGAGACAAACTAGTGTCTTGGCACAAGGCCTTGACAAAATCTTATTTGTGGTCTTGGCACGAGGCCTTGACTACGTGGTTATGATAGTCTGGCATTATGCATTCCAACATTATGAAAGTGGTTAGTGATTTTGCATGTGATTATTCGATTAGTAGAATATCCATGTGAATGAGTATATGGCATTATTTCATTTTACTTTTGCCATATTATGTTGATGTTCAAGTTTAAAAGGCTTTTGTTTTAGTTATACATTGCCTTAAATGCTTATGTTTTCTTATAAAAGCTTCCGCAATATTGTTATCCTTACTGAGCATCTGAGCTCACCCCTTTCAATGTTTTAATATTTTCCAGGATGTGAAGAAGAGTATTATGACTGACTTGCAAGAATAGTCAGTGAGGATATGAGTGTGGACTATGAAGACCATGTTATTGTAGTTTGTTTAATTTTTGATGTAATGAAAGAATTATGAATGTATCTAGTGTTTCCAAGGCTACTAAACTAATCGGTCTTTCGAGACTTGATCTTTTGTGATCATGCCAATGTTACGAAGTAATGCACCGACTCTGGGTAGCTGGGGTCGGGGCGTTACATATATGTTGTAAATATTGTTCTTTGAGCATTAATAAAATACATGTGGGTGGGTGGTGTTCTTGTCACATAGGTCCAAACCAGACTGAAGCATATTAAATCATTGGGTTACTTTTAATATTTTCTTACTTTATTTAATATTGTATGATCTGTTTCCATTTGATTCAAACAATATGAACAAAAGGCCCAATCCGATCCTTTCAGGTTCATGTGAAATATCTACTCCTAATGAACCTTATCCTAACATTAATCGTATATGAGAAATTTATTTTACGTTCTCATGTTACAAGTGAATTTATTCACCTAACATGGTTTTACCTGATGTTGGCTATTTTCATTGAGGTTATTCTTACATGTCTCATTTATTTTTTGGTTTAATTCACTACTAGAAATATGGGCTTTTGAGCCCCTTTACCTATAGCAACCGCCACTGGAGGTTGCTATAGGTAACCAATAGTGACCGCCAATGACAGTCGCTAGGTTTTCCTAAAAAAAACCGGCTTCGGAGCCCCCCAAACCCTTCCTCCCTCCTCTTGCGAAGCGCCCCCCCCCCGAACCCTTCCTCCCCATTGCTGCGCACCCTCCCCATCGCCGCCACCCCCGGTCGCCGTGTGCCCTGCCCCGCCGCCGCGCACCATCCCTCACCGCCGTCCCCGTCGCCCTTCCTCCCTCTGTCGACCTCCCTCCGCCGCCCTGCCCTCCGCCGGCCGCCCTCCACCCTCCGTCCACCCTCCGACTGCCCTCCTCCCTCCTCCAACTGCCCTCCATAGCCCCGCCCTTCGCCGACTGCCCTCCGGCTTCCCTCCTCCCTCCGGCCGCCCTCCGGCCACCCTCCGCCCTGCCCCCGCCGCCGCGCACCATCCCTCGCCGCCGTCCCTATCGCCCTTACGCCCTCCACCGGTCGCCCTCCGCCCTCCACCGGCCACCCTCCGCCCTCCGCGGGCCGCCCTCCACCGCCCCGCCCTCCGTCGGCCGCCCTCCAGCCGCCCTCCGCCCTCCAGCCACCCTCCACCCTCCGTCGGCTTCCCTCTACCGCCCCGCCCTCTGCCGGCCACCCTCCGCCCTCCGACCGCCCTCCACCCTCCGGCCACCCTCCGCACTGCCCCGCCACCGCACACCATCCCTTGCCGCCGTCCCCGTCTCCCTTCCGCCCTCCGTTGGCCACCCTCCGCCCTCCGGCCGCCCTCCGCCCTGCCCTCTATCTCCTCCGGGCTTCCTCCGCCTCTGCCCTCCGGTTCCGACCGCCCTGCACCCTGCGGCCGCCCTCCGGCCTCCCTCTACCCTCGGGCCTCCTGCCACCCGCCTCCGGAAGCCCTCCGGCAGCCCTCCGGCAGCCCTACGGCTGCCCTCTGGCCTTCGACCTCCAGCCCCTCCAGCCTCTGACCTCCGCCCTCCCCCCAGCACCCCGAACACCCCCCTGCAGCCCGCCAACCCCCGTCCCCTCCGTCTTCGTCCTCTCCCTCGCCGCACCACCGCCACCCGTCCCCTCCTTCACCATCCTCTCCCTTGCCGCACCGCCGCTGCCCGGTCCCCTCCCTCACCGCACGACCGCTACTCGTCCCCTCTCCACTGCCGCCCGTCCACTCCAGCTACCCCTCTCCTCGGTACCCTCCCTTGTCATCCCACCCTCGCTGCACCGTCGCCACCTCACCGCCTCCTCTCCTCTGGCTCCCCGTCGCCGCCGCCGCCCGTCCCCTCCCTCGCCGCACCAGCCTCGGCTCCGGCTCCCCACTGCTGCCTCTCCTCTCCCTCGCAGCACCGCCTTCGGCTCCCCTCCCTTCCAGGTTTGTAGCACAATCAGGTATGATATGGGATTTCACTTAATGAAAGGTATAATTTTTTTCCCGCTATTCAGCCTAATATAACATAAATTATCTAAACATTTTATAAATCCTTGTAAGTTTTAATCCTCACTTTTGGAAGTTTATTCAGTTATAAATATTTAGGGTGATTTAACTCATGTTATATTGATGTTATTGTCGGTGTATCTTCCCATTGAGGTATTCTTCATTTGGTTCATGTGCTGCTTGAATTTTTATTAATTCAATTTGAAATTTGGCTATGCATTGATTGGTTTTGTACATAATTTGTATATCTGTTTTGTGAACTTTATGATATTTTAAAATTCATTCACAACTAATTATTCAATCCCTTTTTGTTTCATTAACAACTGTAAAAGTTTTATTTTTTTTTAAAAACAATCCAATTTATCATTTAGACACTTTGGATAGTCCTCTTACTAATGTTTTCGATGACTGCAGACATGTCAGGGGAAGAGGCAGAAGATCCACATCATCCATCTGAGTAATCTACGTCTCAGGGTTGAGGTATGTTGGAAAGTCATTGTCTCTATTTTTTATGTAATTAATAAACATATATATATATATATATATATTTATAACATCTGTAAATTTGTTTATAAATTTTTTTTCAACAGGATCACACTCGACTGCTTCTTCCTCTCGCAGGAGAGGCCCTGGTCGTGGCATATTATCATAGAATTCTAACACGACTTTTGATGTTTCATTTGATGAGGTATTTCATCCTGTGGGATGGAATGCCCCTGCATTTATTCGTCAGCTAGGTCATATCATATGTGATCCACATTGATTTCCATTGACCACGCGTGACTGGGCTTCTATCCCTCAAGACACATTAGATTGTCTTTGGAGGGAGGTTCAGGTAAGAAGACCATTTTACTTTATTCCCTATGTATAAACAACAATAACATATGTGATTTTTTTCTTTAATAGCAAAATTTGAAAGTATGTCCCAATGAGTTTCAGCCAGTGTGTGTGAGAAAATTCCGTAAGATGTGGAAATACTATAAAGGAAAAGAAAAGAGGGACCATTGGGGTACCAAATGTGGGTGCCCCAGACATTCTGGAAAAAGTCCTGAGAGGTGTCCTCCTGGCTCAGTGGCGTGATTTAGTTGCATATTGGTCTACTAAGAGTGTTGCAGTTTGTATATTTATTTTGGTATATATATTTTCAAGAAAGTGTGATTTGTTTGAAATTTGAATGAATTGAATGTAGGAGGTGTCAACACGCCATTCTGAGAATCGAGCATTGCAGGGACCACCTCACAGGCTCGGGACTCATCACGTGTCTCAGATCTGACATGAGGTATTTATTATTCATTTTTTAATTTTTTTAATTAATATGGTTTTGTGTTTATATTCTATTCATATACAGTTGTGGGACCAAGGTTCACCAACTAGTAAAATGTCGGTGTGGATGAGGACTCGTGATCACAATGATCCAGAGGCTGCAACATTGATAGTAAGTGTTTGTACTCATTACCAATACTTACATAAAATCTGTATATTAATATATGTATATATATTTAAATATTTCACAGGATCAATTGGGTTTCTAGTGAGTTTTTTTGTGATTTGGGGGTGTCATGTGTGTTTTGGCCACATGTAATGTTTGTGTGCACGGATTGAGAAGTAACCATGAAACTGACTAATGATTTGGATATTTTTTGTTCATTTAATTTTCAATGTTTAGAATTGCATGTTCTGTAATATTTTTGAAAAAAACATGTGATTCATAATATAAATCATTAAACTTGTTTTTGATGAATGAGATGAGTTCACTATTTATAGTCCCCAGCCTACCCTGGACATCCCTCCCCGCACTCCGGACAGCCCTCCCCACACCCCGGACTTTCCCCCTACCGCGGACAGCCCCCCCGCACTCCGAACATCCCTCTCCGCACTCCGGACAACCCTCCCCACACCCCGGACGTCCCTCCCGCACCCCGGACAGCCCTCCCCGCACCCAAGATAGGCCCCCCCGCACCCCGGACAGCCCCCCGCACCCCGGACATTCCTTCCCGCACCCCGGACAACCCTCCCCGCACCCCGGACAACCCCCCCCCCCCCCGCACCCCGGACAGCCCCCCGCACCACGGACAACCTCCCCGCACCCGGACAGCCCGCCCCGCACCCCGGACAGCCCCCCCGCACCCCGAACATCCCTCCTCGCACCCCGTACAGACCTCGCCGCACCCTGGACAACCCCCTCGCACTCCGGACTGCCCTCCCCCACACCCCGGACAGGCCACCCCGCACCCCGGACAACCCTCCCCACACCTCAGATAGGTCCCCCACACCCCGAACAACCATTGTGTGATTTGTGAAATGGTCGGGCAGACGTCACATCAATCGGAGGTGTCGTTTGACTGCGGTGACCGGAAACGCGTTTTCGGTGTTATAAAACACCAAAAATGGCGTGAGATGGTTGAATTCGGAGATAAAGTGCTACGAATGACCTGAAACCACACGAAAACATTAGGAATATTATTCGTGACGTGTAGGAGGAGACGAAAGGCCCATCGGACGTGCGGTGCGCGCGGTACGACCGATTATGTCGTTTTCAGCTGCTTGGTGCACACTAAAATGGCGCGTTGGGGGGTCAAAACCACCCGAATGACCTTATAATGCCATGAAACCGTACAACAACAGCCTTTGTGTGATTTTTGAAATGGTCGGGTAGACGACATGTCAATCAGAGGTGTCGTTTGACCGTGGTGACCAGAAATGCGTTTCCGGTGTCATAAAACACCAAAAACGGCGTGAGACGGTCGAATTCGGAGAAAACGTGCTCTGAATGACCTGAGACCACACGAAAACATTACGAATATTATTTGTGATGTGTAGGAGGAGACAGAACGCCCATAGGACATGCGGTGCGCGCAGTACGGACGATTGTGTCGTTTTCAGCAGCTTGGCGTGCGCTAAAATGGCGTGTTGCGGGGTCAAAACCACCTGAATGACCTTGGAATTCCATGAAACCATACGAAAACAGCCATTGTGTTATTTGAGAAATGTTTGGGAAGACGACACGCCAATCAGAGGTGTTGTTTGACTGTGGTGACTGGAAAAGCATTTCCGGTGTCATAAAACACAAAAAACGGCGTGAGACGGTCGAATTCAGAACAAATGTGCTCTGAATGACCTGAAACCACACGAAAACATTAGGAATATTATTCGTGACATGTAGGAGGAGACTTTACGCCCATCGGACGTGCGGTGCGCGAGGTACGGCCGATTGTGTCGTTTTCAGCAGTTCGGCGCGCGCTAAAATGGCGCGTTGTGGGGTCAAAACCACCCGAATGACCTCGGAATTCCATGAAACCGTACGAAAAAATCTGCTTTTTTATTTTTGAAATGGTTGGGTAGACGACACGTCAATCGGAGGTGTCGTTTGACCGCAGTGACCGAAAACGCGTTTCCGGTGTCATAAAACACCAAAAACGGCGTGAGACGGTCGAATTTGGAGAAAACGTGCTCCGAATGACCTGAAACCACACGAAAACATTAGGAATATTATTTGTGACGTGTTGGAGGAGATGAGATGCCCATCAGACGTGCGGGGCACGCGGTACGACCGATTGTGTCATTTTCAGCAGCTCGGCGCGCGCTAAAATGACGCGTTGGGGGGTCAAAACCACCCGAATGACTTCCGAATGCCATGAAACCATACTACAATAGCTATTGCATGATTTGAGAAATGTTTGGGTAGATGAAACGTCAATCGGAGGTGTCGTTTGACCGCAGTGACCGGAAACGCGTTTCCGGTGTCATAAAACACCAAAAATGGCGTGAGACGGTCGAATCGGATCAAACGTGCTCCGAATGACCTGAAACCACATGAAAACATTATAATATTATTCATGGCTTGTAGGAGGAGACGTAACGCCCATCGGACGTGCGGTACGCGTAGTATGGATGATTGTGTCATTTTCAGCAGCTCGGCGCGCGCTAAAATGGCGCGTTGGGGGGTTAAAACCACCCGAACGACCTCAGAATGCCATGAAACCGTATGAAAACATCCATTGTGTGATTTTTGAAATGGTTGGGTAGACGACATGTCAATCGGAGGTGTCGTTTGACCGCGGTGACCAGAAACGCGTTTCCGGTGTCATAAAACACCAAAAACGGCATGAAACGGTCGAATTCGGAGCAAACGTGCTCCGAATGACTTGAAACCACATGAAAACATTAGGAATATTATTCATGACTTTTAGGAGAAGACAACATGCCCATCGGATGTGCGATGCGCGCCGTACGGCTGATTATGTCGTTTTCAGCAGCTCGGTGTGCGCTAAAATGGCGCGTTGGGGGGTCAAAACCACCCGAACGACCTCGGAATGCCATGAAACCGTACGACAATAGCCGTTTTGTGATTTGTGAAATGGTCGGGTAGACGGAACGTCAATTTGTGGTGTTGTTTGACCGCGGTGACCGGAAACGCGTTTCCGGTGTCATAAAACATCAAAAACGGCGTGAGATAGTCGAATTCGGAGAAAATGTGCTCCGAATGACCTAAAACCACCCAAAAACATTAGAAATATTATTTGTGACATTTAGGAAGAGATGACAGGCCCATCGGATGTCCGGTGCGTGCGGTACGACCGATTGTGTCGTTTTTAGCAGCTCAGTGCGCGCTAAAATGGCGCGTTGGGGGGTCAAAACCACTCGAACGACCTCGGAATGCCATGAAACCGTATGACAACAACCGTTGTGTGATTTTTGATATGTTCGGGCATACAACATGTCAATTGGAGGTATATAATTTGACCGTGGTGACCAGAAACGCATTTCCGGTGTCATAAAACACCAAAAACGGCCTGAGACGGTCGAATTCTGAGTAAACATGCTCCGAATGACCTGAAACCACACGAAAACATTAGGAATATTATTCGTGACGTGTAATAGGAGACGACATGCCCATCGGATGTGCGGTGCGCGCGGTACGATCGATTGTGTCGTTTTCAACAGCTCGGCGCGCGCTAAAATGGCGCGTTGGGGCGGTCAAAACCACCCGAATGACCTCGGAATGCCATAAAACCATACAAAACAGACTTTGTGTGATTTGTGAAATTTTCAGGAGACGACACATCAATCAGAGGTGTTGTTTGACCGCGGTGACCAGAAACGCGTTTCAGGTGTCATAAAACACCAAAAACAGTGTGAGAGGGTCGAATTCGGAGAAAACGTGCTTCGAATGACCTGAAACAACACTAAATCATTATAAATATTATTCATGATGTGTAGGAGGAGACGACACATCCATCGGATGTGCGGTGTGCGCGATACGACCGATTGTGTCGTTTTCAGCAGCTTGGCGCGCGCTAAAATGGCGCGTTGGGGGGTCAAAACCACCAGAACAACCTCAGGATGCCATTAAACCGTACGACAACAGCCGTTGTGTGATTTGTAAAATGGTCGGGCATACGGAATGTCAATCAAAAGTGTCATTTGACCGCGGTGACCGGAAACGCATTTCCAGTGTCATAAAACACCAAAAACAGCGTGAGACGGTCGAATTCAGATCAAACGTGCTCCAAATGACCTGAAACCACACAAAAAAATTAGGAATATTATTTATAACGTGTAGGAGGAGACAACACGCCCATCGGACGTGCGGTACGTGAGATACGACCAATTGTGTCATTTTCAGCAGCTCGGCGCGCGCTAAAATGGCGCGTTGGGGGGTCAAAACCACCCGAACGACCTCAGAATTCCATGAAACCATACGACAATAGCCGTTGTGTGATTTGTAAAATGGTCGGGCAGAAGGTACGTCAATCGGAGGTGTCTTTTGACCGCGGTGACCGGAAATGCGTTTCCGGTGTCATAAAACACCAAAAACGGCGTGAGACGGTCGAATTCGGAGCAAACGTGCTCCGAATGACCTGAAATGACAACATTTCTTAAATTGGGGGTTTTAAATTTTTATAGCACCATGATTTGATGTCAGATTTAATTTTATTATATGTATATAATAACTGAATAATTATGTCCAATTTACGTTTGTTTTGTTTTGTTGTTTTTTTGTCTTATTGTAGGTTTATTGAAGCAAAAGATTGAAATGGATGGACCTGCTCAGATCGTTGAAGCACATTTATCATTTATTTTTTATGACGATCTTGATGTTTATGCTGTTTGAAATTGGTTTCCATTTTTTATGATTTTTACCTTATTTTATCTCTGATTTTGCACCGTGAAGAAAAAAAAACACAATTTGTACATTTCATTAAAAAAATGAAAAATATTTTATTTAATATTATATATATATATATTTGTTTAATATATATATATATATATATTAAAATATTTAAAACATATTATATATATATATATATATTTAAAATATTTTATTTAATATTATATATATAAATATTTTCTTTAATATATATATATATATATTTTATTTAATAAATAAATAAATAAATAAATATATATATATATATATATATTTCTTTCAGTATGAATTTTTTTAATTTTTTTTTCCCAGGCTAGCGACCGCCAAGCGGTCGCTTAAGGCCGGAATTTCAGCCACCTATAGCGACCGCCATCAGCAGTCGCTATTGGCCTACAACGACGAAGCTGAAGCGACCGCCAATGGCGGTCACTGGATGGTCTCTATAGGCCTATAGCGACCGCCAATGGTGGTCGCTAATGCCCGATTTTTTAGTAGTGATTTGAAACCACTATTTGAGTTATCCTCCCATAGCCTGTGCCATTGGATGAGTTATTTTGACATGAGTCTTGAACTTCAACTTATATTGATTTTACGAGTTGTCTCCCTTTTCATCTAGTGATGATGAATTTCCCCTTTGTTGCAACCATTGACATAGAGTTGTTACAACCAATTTAATCCTATCTTTCCTTCAAAATTCAATTTTTATTCCATTTCCACCTTTTTATGTGGGTTGAGGGGGGAAATCTTAAACACACACACACACACACACACTTCCCATCTACACTGACATCATGCTTTGTACTCATGCCCATGTAAGGGAAATATGCACTCCACCTACCAATGAGTTTGTGAGTGAGACCATGTCTTTCCATGTACAAGACTGTATGTCACGACCTTTGTGCATTCGAAGCCTTATCAGTTAGACACCATAAATGCATCAACACTAACCAAATTGTTATGGTAGGAGAGTACGATCCTTTGGTAGTTTAAATATTCTTCAATAGAATATATTAGGAATAAAGAAAATGAGATGTATATAGAGGAAATAGGGGGAAGACTAGTGAATGGTGGATAGAAGCATCCCACCCATTTATACCCATTTCTTGGATACAAAAATATGGAAACCCATATCAATGTATGGGTTCTCCACTACATGTCCAAAATGAGATCATTTTAGTGGTTTCCCCTTACATTTTACCCATTCATTTTATCATTTGATTAAATTAAAATTTATAATATTTTTTTTCTCAATAGTCACTATTTATTTAATGGAAACACATACAATAGTTTTTTATAAATAATTAATATGGTAATACCATTTCTAATATATATTTTGAATAAAACAATTTTATAGAAGTATAAAATTATTATCCTTATTATTATGGATAATTGAAAATAAAAAATAATAATTTAGATATTTTATATATGAAATAAAACACGAAACACTTTATTTTAGTTCCTATAATACTATTAATGAAATAACATGTTAATTTCAATCTACTTTTACTATGAAATTTTACTAAACTAATATAATGATACATTAAATTAAGGGGGGGGGGGTTGGGTGAAAGTTATTTATTATAAATATATAATTTATTTTTATTGAAGTGACTTAAATTTAATGTTAAATTAGGATGTTTGGATGAAATATGGGTTACTATATAAATATACTATGCTAATTTAAATATAGTTTATTAGTGTAGATTTAAAATACAGGATGTAAATCTCTTATAAATCTACCATGCATGATGAAAATTTGGAAGGATTTTAAAAGTTCAAGAGAAAATTATATGTAAATTTATTATATATTATGTAAACAATGTTACTGTTGTTTTTCATGATTTAATTTTGATTTAAAAATGAAACTAATTTCTTATGAGTATACTATTATTATTTTCATGTTTTCATATTTAGTTAATCTACCTCATAAGTTTATTTGTTATGCTCATCCTTTACTGGTTATGAAATCATTGGTTTAATCCTATGCGATTTTTTTATTCCTACATAGAGCCTTTACAATTTAGTTTATTATAACATAAGTGTTTCTTATTAATATGTGATAAATTTATTTTATGTTCTCACATTACATGTGAATTATGTCACCTAAAATGGTTTCACCGAATGCAGACCATTCTGTTTTGTGGTTATTCTTACTAGGGTTGACCCACAGGAAAGCCCCGCGATCCCATGGGATTGGGAAATGACCACCATCAGGGTAACAAAAACTCACCCATAACCCTAAAATTTACCTCCCACTATGCTACTTCCCTCAACATCTCTACCTCTCTAGTATGGTTCACCTTGCCTCGCCTCACCTTGGATCACCGTCACTGAATCACTTCTCCCCAAGGCTCTGACGCTACTCTCTCCTCATCTAGTGTCATATAATTAAGATGATGCCCACACACTTACTTACCAAGTTCGTCCCATGGGTGAGCCCTATGAGCTTATGAGCTTGGGAAGCACCCTCCATCGGGGAAAAAAAAATGCACCACCAACCCTAAAATTTAACCTCCTACCATGCTCCTCCTCCTACCCATTCTCACTTTATAGTCTGGTTTACCTCACCTCGCCTCACCTCGCCTCAGCTCACCATCATTTAATTACTTCTCCTTAAGGATTTGATGTTGTGCTCTCCTCATATGGTGTCATTCGACAACAATTATTCCCCCACACTTGCTTACTTGCCTCTCATCTTCTATCTATCCCCCGCTCAATCACCACCTCGATGTCACATCCTTCCTTGATCCTACTTCTAGTGAATGATAACTTCCTCCCCTCTATTGGTCTCTGTGCTTCCAGTATTACTTCTTCCCATAGGTGAAAGTTTTTTTTTGTGTTTGATAATTATTTCATCATTTTTATTTTTTTTATTTATTATTTTGTTTAATTTTTAGGAATTTCTTGAATTAATTGCAGATTGATTGATTCCATTTCTATGTCAATTGAAATTGTTTCATCTCAACTTCAATTTGATATTTTTTTACATAGGTAATTAGAGTTTTTTTATGATCAATTTTTAATTATCATTTTCATTTTTTATTTATATTAATTTTTTTTGATTTTCAGAAATTATTTGAATTTAAAATTCACTGTTGCTTTGCCTATCTCAATTTCAATTTGGTTATTTCAATTTAAATTTGTGTTTTGTCCCTAGGTAATTTGTGTTTTTTATAATCATTTATAATTATCATTTTTATTTTTTTTATTTTTATTGACTTGTTTGTTTAATTTTCTGAAATTATCATAGTTTTGGATTCACCGGTGTCTTTCCCATCTCAATTGTATTTTTCCATCTAAATTGCAATTTTAAATTTCTTCATAGGTAATTAATGTTTCCTATAATCATTTTTCAATTATCATTTTAATTTTATTTGTTTTTATTAATTTTTTTTAATTTTTATAATTTATATAGAAATATGGATTCATTGTTGTCTTTCCCATCTCATTTGTAATTTTCGATTTGTTGATATTTGATTGGTTTCAAGTTATATTTCATTTATTTTATGATTAATTTACATGAAGATAATATTATTTTATTAGTTTATTAGTTTTTCAAATAATCAATTTTTTTGTACACACTATTTAATCTCTATAAAATATGTTATATTATATAAATCCAAAAATGTTTTTTATGAAATAAAAATGAAAATAATATAATTTTAAAGTAAAAGAAAACAAAAATTCATTTGGTTTTAGAGAATATATTTTAATTTAATTTTTTAAAACATGTTATAAATTATGTTAATTCATATTTTTCATTACATTTTAATAGCTAAAAAATGAAAACAAGAATCATTTTTCAAAATAAATACAACTTTACAATTTAGCTTTTTAATGTTAATTTTTTTACTTTTAAATGACTGCATTTAATTTTTTTGATATTGATGAAAAAAATTTGAGTTTATATTTCTCTAATTTTATTTGTGAAATGTATTAATTGATTTATATATTTTTTGTTTTTTTAGATAAATATTAACATAAATTGTTGAATATTAAATAAAAAATAAATTATTTGGAATATATGATATTTTTGAAATGTGACTATTTACTTTAAATATGTTATAAATCTAAATGAATTATAATTATTTGAATTATAATTTATAACTTGTAGGTACTTTAATGAATATAATTCAAAATTTTGGATCTCAAAAATTGAAAAATCACACAAAGAAATAATGAAATTGAAAAATAACTACTGGGTTTGATTTCTAAATTATTTGATGCAATAATTGAAAAAGAGAGTTCATATATTCAATTTAATGGGAAATATCTGGGAAACATTGTTTATGAAGTGAATGAACAATATATAGAGTAACCCATGAATCATAGTGTTGATATGATAAATTAAGGTGTGGATGTAGATTATAAGGACGATGCCAATGAAAATACTATTCATATGATTCATGATCTTGAAGATAAAAGCATGCTTGACCTTGAAAAACATGTGGATATGAATTATGATACAACATTATGGGAAAGAATCAATGATGTTAAGAGAATTTGGTTAGTTTGGTGTGGACTGATTAAAATATTAAAAAAAAATGATGCATTTCCTAAGAAAGCCAGTAATGGGAGACACTTTACTTCTATTCATTATTTTTGTCTACTTATTATTGGTTAAAAACATGAGAGGAAGTGGCTTGTGTATTCTAATGAGTTGGACAAGGTATTTTTTTGTTGTAAATTATTTAAGTCAAAATCTATGAAAAGTGATTTGACCTAAGGAGGATCTAATGATTGGAAAAACCTTCCAACAAGGCTTAGGGAGCATGAAATAAATTTTGAACACATTGTTAAGGTTGTGAAGTGGGTGGAATTTCACATTGGACTTGAAAATAAACAAATAGCTGATAAAAAAATTTAATATCTCATTGAGAAGGAAATATTTAATTGGAATATGGTACTTACTAGAATCATTGGAGTTGTGAAGGTACTTGCACAAAATAACATGCCATTTCATGGAAAAAATGAGAATATTTATGAGAAGGATAATAGTATTTTTTGTAAAATTATTGAATTTGTTGCTAAATTTGAACCATTCATGCAAGATTATGTTTTTCATGTTGTTAATAATTATATTAAAAGCATTATCTTAGTTATAAAGTTCAGAATTAATTGATAATTTTGTTGTGGAATGTGATTAAAGAAAAAATCTTAAAGAAGATCATGAGAGAAAAGTATTTTTTTTCTGATTATATTTGATTGAAATTTGGATGTAAGTCATAAAAAATAGTTTTTAATTATGGTAAGATGTGTGTATGTTGAGGAAGAATTTAAATTTAAGGTGGATAAGTTTTTTCTTTACTTTATAAATGTTGATTACACATATAGTCATGGGCTTTTCATGTCACTTAATGATACTTTGGTTGATCTTAAACTAAATATTAATGACATAAGAGGAAACAGTTATTATAATAGATATAACATGAAAGGTAAACATCAATTTTTCTAAAAAATATTCTTTATGTAAATCATAGATAATTTTTCACTCCATGTGGATGTCATAGCAAGAATCTTTCTATATGTGACATGGAAAAATCTAGTGTGAAAGACAGAGTGTTTTTGCATATATGCATAATATTTATAATTTTTTTGTAGGTTAACCACATATATGGGATGTTTTAACGACTTATATTAAGGGTTTGAAACAAAAATAATTATCAGTAACTCATCGGGAAAGTCACATTAATAGTATTATAGCTATAATAAGACAAACACTAGAGTTAAGAAATGCATTGTTTGAAATTGCTAATATTTCTAAACGTGATGATGTTGTGATGATGGATTCTAAAGGAATGTGTTCCAATGCATTAGATAATTTCAAATTGATAATTTATTTTTCATTTGGTACAAAATTTTAGATAAATTCAATCACATCAGTAAAATAATTCAATGGGAAGAGATAGATATCAAAGATGTAAGTACAAAAATAAAATATTTGATTTTTTTCTTTGAAGAACTTCAAGTGGAGGTATTTGAAGTTTTAATGAATTAAGCGAAAAAACTTGCACTAGAAGTTGGTATTGATCCAATATTTGAATAAAAAATAGTTTTTCACAAAAAGAAACAATTTTATGAGGATGTGAAATATGGTGATATTAGAAAATTGTCTGTAGAGGAAAAATTTAGAACAAATTATTTCCTTCAAATTATTGATCAAGATCTTATGTCATTGAGGGAATGTTTTATGAAATTTGGACACTTTGATGAAATATTTATATTTTTATTGAATCCATGTTTTAAAAGTATTTTTTAAGAAAAATTTAAGAAACATTTTTCTCAATTTAAATGTTTTTTGAAACACAATGAACATGATGATATTTTTGGGGATGAATTGTTTCAAGAGATCAAACATTTTAATTCAATATTACCAAGTGAACTGATAAAATCAATTGACATACTTGAATTTATCAAGACTTATTGGAGATATAGAGGGTTTAAAATGACATGGGTGGCATGTCAATTTTTTTACTATACCCATTATAGTTCCATTAGAAATGAGAAGTTTTTCTAAGCTAAAGTTGATCAAAAATTATCTTCAGGCTACCATGTCACAAGAGAGATTATGAAAATTGGAAATGAATTCATTTGAAAATTATTTTTTTGAATAGTTTTAATTATGATTATTTGATTGAATAATTTAATCAAAAAATTAAAGGAGAATTATTTTCCTTCTAATTGGATTATAAATTACCGTAATAGGGTTCGTGAAGTGCCACAACATGCTCTGGTATGTCATGCTCTATTTCTTTGTAATTTTTTATATTTTATTTGAATTCAATTGTTTAACATGTTTGATTAATAATCTATACCCTAATTCTAGTATTTGAATCAAATTTTATCATTGAAGGAAATGTGTTAAAAAAAATAAGCATCACCTTCTTCCAAAAAAATTCAATCCTTGATTTTTATATGAAGCCGGCTTCATGGTTTTACAAAAATTGGTATTGTCTTTAACTATTTAAAAGTGTGTTTTTGAATTTAGATATTATATTATTATAAATTTTTAGGTTCTAATTTTTATATCCTTAGAAGAAGAAGTCAGAGATGAAGATGAAGATGAAGATGAGGATGATTCATTATTTTTTCAAAGGATTAACATGTCAGTTTTTACAAACATTAATGCCTTTTTTTATTGGTTTTGAAGTGGTTTAAAAGGTTAAAAAGTGTACAATATTTTTTTGTTTTATAAAAATGGGGTTTTCTTTATTTACATACATAAAATACTAAAGTTTTAATATGAATTAAAGAATTATTTAACATTATTTTTTAGTAGTTTTTCAAGAAATATGGGTTTAGTTTTAAACATATATTTATGTATTATTGTTTTTAATTTTTAATATTTTACAGGCCAACATAGGAATTGGCCCAAATGTGGATTTTAATGTCTTCATATAATGTGGGTTTAAATGGATTAATAATTTTAGTTCAGTAAAGTGTGATCTCTAATCTGGTTCGCTCCGGTATAATTCTCTAACCATCCATAGTTAAAGGGAAACTTTTTTATTTTTTGGCTCAAGAAACAAGATTGTTTGGTCCGATCCTGATTCTTACCTAGATCATTTATTTTTTAGTTTAATATGAAACTACTATTTGATTTCACCTCACACAACCTATTCCACTGATTGAGTTATTCTAACATGGGCCTTTAAGTTCACGTTACATGTATTTTACGGGTTTTCTCCCTTTTCATCTGGTGATGATGTATATCACCTTCACTACTACCACTAAATCAGAGTGGTTACAACCAATTTAATTATAGATTTTCTTTAAATTCAAATTCAATTTATTTTCTCCCACCATTTTTAGTGTCTTGAGGGGGTAACCCTCACACAAAAAAACCCACAATTCCTACTTGCACCAATAATGTGCCTTGACCCCATACCCGTGTAATAGAAAGAGCCTTTCCTCCTTCTAAAGAGACTATGAGTGAGCCTGTATACACCTACGTACATGTCTCTGTGTTGTTACCATTATGTGTCTAAATACTCTCTAGTTCCATGCTGCATTTACACTCCACACTGACCAAAATGTGATGGCATGAGAGTTTTATTCTTCTGAAGGTGCATCTATTGCAACAAATGATGTCGAGAATACGATAAATGAGAAGAAGATGAAGGAAATAGAGTGAGGGCTGGGGAATGGTGGAGAGAAAAACCCAGCCCATTTATACTCATTACCTAACTTAAAAAAATATAGAAATCCATATCTACATGTGGGTTTCCCACTCTATATAAAAAATGAGATAATTTCATCCCTTTCCCTCCATATTTTACCCATTCATTTTATCATTCAATTAAATTAAAATTTTCAATATTTTTTCCTTATAGGAACTAATTGTTTAATGAACATACCTAAAATATTTTTTATAAAAAAATTAACACAATAATACCTTCTCAAAAATATAGTTTGAATTTTTTTTTATATAATTACAAAATTATTATCTTTATTATTATGGATAATTGAAAAAAAATAATTCAGATATTTTTTATATGAAAAATAATGGGAAACAATTTATTTTAGTTTCTTTAATAATATTATTAAAATATTATTAAAATACTACATGAATTTTAATCTATTTTTACTCTGAATTTTTACTAAACCAATATAATGGCACATTGTATTAAAAAAAGGTGGTGAAAGTTATGTATTATAAACATATAAATGAAAATTATTGAAGTAAATTAATTTTAATGTTAACTTAAAATATATGGTTGAAATATAGTTTAATATATAAATATATTATGTTGATTGAAATATAGTTTATTAGTGTAGATTTAAAATAAAATATGTAAATATCATGTAAATATAACATGCTTGAATTTTTTTGGAGGATTTATGTTGTTCAAGTAAATTTATTATGTAAATTTATTATATATGATGTTAATAATGTTTCTTTTTTTCATGATATAATTTTTCTTTAAAAATTAAACTAATTCCTTATTAGTTCACTATTATTATTTTCATGTTTCCATGTTTAGTTAATTTGCCTCATTATGGTATTTTTTATGATCATCCTTTACTAGTTACGATATCACTGGTTTGATCCTATGTTAGTTTTTTACCCCACCTCACTAATATCACTGGATCAGAGTTTTTATGACCGATTTAATATTAGTTTTCTTTAAAATTTATTTTTTATTCAATTTCACCCCTTTTTAAGTGGGTAGAGGGGGGAACCTTTCTCTCTCTCTCTCTCTCTCTATCACACTCACACATAGACACACACACCCATGAAAAAACTAACACACACACAACACACAGACACAACACACACACAAACACACACTCCCTCACACATAGGCACACACACGCATGCACACACACACACACACACACACGCGCGCGCGCGCACATGCACACACACATACACACCCACCCACCCATCCACCCACCCACACACATGTGCAGTGTTTTCCTACACTAATATAATTCCTTGATCCCATGTCCATGTGTCAGAAAGAGCCCCACCACCTATCAAGGAGACCACGAGTGAGCCTGTGCATGCCAACATACACCCCTATGTGTCACGACCTTCATACACGTTCATCCTCACAAACACCTGACTGCATATACTCCCCACATCTCACCAAAAACGTGTAATTACATCTAAAAATACTTATTTCCATACACTCCACATTTTCCTTTATGAAGTGGCACTTTATGTCAATATTCTTTTACTTAGAATGTTGCACAAAATTCTTCAACAAGTTGATTTTACATTTACTATCACACCTAGTAACCAATGGGTATGAAACATCATCCCTCATATCTTTAAATTGAAACTTTATCCATATCATCTGAGTTATTTCATGGTATTCTAAAATACACTCAAATTCCATTGAGATAAGAGTGAAAAAAATTTACTTCTTGGAGGACTATGAAACACATCTTCCTTTGATAAAGAACACACTTATTAAAGTTGACTTTTGATCTCCAACACCCATTTCCAAATCTGGATCAGTATAACTATAAATATGTAATGATTTATTTTTATCACACCTTAGACCATAATGAAGAGTTACTTTGATGCAACATAAGATCAGCCTTTTTGGTATAATATGTGACTCCTTCAGGTTACTTTGGAAGCATGCACAAAGTGTAACTATAAACACAATATTAGTTCTTGATGAATTTAAATAGATTAGGCTGCCAGTGAGTCCTTATAACTCTATTTTCTTCAAACTCTATCCTTCAACTTCTAAGTAAAACTTTATCCCATGTGCTGTAAGAGTGGAAAACTCTCTTTATTCATCCATAAAAAACTTTTTGAGTAAGTTACAAGCATACTTATCTCATTAGAGATAGATAAAATATGTTTTATTTACAATTTTAGATCCCAAAAATAATTTCATCTCAATAATAATTTAAATTACAAAATATATCCTCATTTGGGTAGCAAACTCCTCACAATATTTGTCTTATTTTCAATAAAAATTATGCCATCGATATACAATCATAACAAGTGAGTTGGTGTCTTCTCCCTTAACTTATATATTTAATTAAACTTTTCCCTTCTTGAATTTCATGCTCTTTAATCTATTTTATAGCTTTGAATACCATGCTTAGGGTGCCTGCTTGGGCCCATAAAGTTCCTTATTTAGTTTTAATACTCAAGAACCATCAATGTCAAAGATAAAACCTTATGGATGTTCAGTGTAGAACTCTTCCTCTAATTCACCTTAAAAAATTGTCTTTTCATCTATCTATAAAAATTTAGAGTTTTTTTATCACAAATCATAAGAAAAATTTGAATTATTTTAGGACTTGTTATTGGAGAAAAAGCCTTATCAAAATAATTACCCTCAATTTGATAGTTTCTTTCAAAAACAAGACAAGATTTATTATTTTCTAATTAAATATTGTATTGTTTTTAAAATTATTTATTTATGAATTTATTTTGGTTTATTCCACTCTAATGGTTTTGGCGTTCTTGATGTTTTGGGGAAAATGAAAGCGGAGATTTTCAGAGTGTGTAGGAATTTTCTTGAAAATGGTTGTTTTGGTGAAAAATACTAGTTTTGGTGTGCATGATTTTTTAGGGAAATGAAACTGGGGATTTTTCGAGTGTATATGCATTTTCTAGAAAATAGTTTTTTTGTAAAAAAAAGTGTTTTTTTGGATTGTGGAATAAAGTTTTCTATTACTGTTTTGTCTTGTTTACGTGGATTAATATTTTTGTTAGTAAATGGTGGTATTGAGTTTTTAGTTGATGTGTTGTGTTGGTTGATATTTTTTTTGGTTGGGAATCGCTAAAGAGGGTGGCATTGATTTTTTGGTGGATGAGTAATGTTGGGTGTTTTTTAACGTGATATTTTTTATTTTATTTTGATGGGGGGTCAAAAATGAGTTAGTAAACTCCTAGTTGGTTGTTGGGACCTAACTGTTGATGGAAAGGTGAAATGTTGGAAAATCCCATTTGGGTGTGGGAACCTTGTTGGACACAATAAGGTGAGGTATATGGGTATTCAGTCCATTCATGAGCCCGATCTTAGTTGGTACTCATGGTATATGAATCTCTCAACACTAGTTGTTTTTGGTGTCTGAGTTGAACTTTGTGCATTCTTAGTTTTATATTGTGTTGGTTGTGATTTATTATTGGTTGATTTATGGAAGTTTATTCCATTTTTTATAGAGTTTGATAAAAAGATATAAGTGGGAAATGTTTTTATAAAACTCATTAAATCTTAAAGGATTTTTCATATACATGGGGTGAATGGGGAGTATTGGATAAATCCTATTTGCAAATACTATTAGAGTTAAATATTTGATAGTGAGGAGCATTATCCTCAGAAATGCAGAGTTTGAGGTGGTGAGGTAGGGGATGGAGACACCCCGAATCTGATAATTTGGCAAGCCAAACCCTCATGAGCAATTTGTTTCTCATTTATTAATTAACCATGTATTTAAATCCTCACTATATTTACTTAACACCTCTTCAAAAAGGGTTACTATTTGGATATATAGAGACATGGATTCATCTATTTAATTTTTTATGTATCCCAAAAATTATATGATGGGTGCGAGGATAAATATTTGAAATAGTCCTATGTGTGAACACTCTAAACTACTATTAGTGTCTAAAAGAGATATCTAGTTAGTTTGTCCAGTGCATTTGTAAATATAAGATATCAATAATCTAGATCCAAGGAAAAATAAAAATAATAATAAAGGAAAAGGATATTATATGAGTTTAATTGTCAAAATAAATTAAAAAAATGTTATAAAGGTTTGATTAAGTTGCCTTGCAAGTTAAATAATTATAATTGAATACCATTTTTGTTGGATGAGTTGAATTATTGAATAATAGTTATTGTGATGTGGTTCCTACAATGAAAACATATGAATAATTAGATCGTGACAATATCATTGTAGAAAAATCATTGATGAATTATACAATTCAAACCGAGATGAATAAAAAAACTGATCACCATTTTAATGTTGAGTTGAAATGAGAATAATCAAATGACATAGGTCTAGCTGTAGTAGATGGTCAATTAATAACATTGGTTGTGTTAAAGAATCTAAAATTAACATACAAAGTGAATGAAATATGAATAGAAATAATAAATATATGAAAATATATGTAAATACACACACACACACACACACACACACACACACAAAGTGATTGTAATATGAACAAACAAACCATGGCCACGACAACTCCCCATTAGCCTATCAATTGAACCAAAAATTCAGTGATCTAATGAATCATCAATAGTATAACCTAATATTTAATGTGGGAGGAACATAAATAGTGAGAAAGTAAAAAAATAAATCTGGTGAATGATGAAAGCAACATCAATATGAAACATGGTTAGTGAGTTCATGAAATCAATAAAAAAATACCTTGTTGACCTTAAAACACCCCCTTTCGAACGCAAGGGTGAAATGCGAGTTTATCATAAAATTTTAAAACCAAAAATTAACTAATTAAATAGTTTAAGTAACTAAATCCCAGTAATTTCTTGAACCCTCATGGTCCATTACTTTTCCAATTTCTGGTGTTTGGGATGACCTGGACCCTATCTGTAAGTCCAGAGGGTGGCGTGCCAGTGGTAGAATGACACCATTATGTAACCCATCGATGCCACCGATCGGTGTGTCACTGATCAACACCACACCTGATCGGTTCCACGGGGAGGGGGGGGGGGGGTTCAGGGTTTTCTTTCCCTAGTTTCCTGTAATGCCACTTTTAAGTCTTTTGACCTTTTTAAAGTGGTTCAAGGTCATTTTTAGCCCCATAAACAATGTTTTAAATTCCCTGAGTGGGTTGACCCTCAATAGGCCTGTATTTCTCTCTTTAAATGAAATACTTTAATGCACAACTGTTATGGCCACCTCTCTAATGAGAATTATTAAATAACAATTCATTATATCGTGTGTAACCATCTAACTGTGCGGTGAAACCATGATCCACATTTAAGGCTGTGAAAAATTCATATCCCGTATCTCCAGGATATTGACTTTTATTGCATGAGAATTCTTTCTTCTTCTTGGATAGTCTCATTTTTTCTTTGGTGCATTTGGAGTCCCCCTTCCCGATGCTTGTGGTGTGCCTATGTTGGAGCCTTTCCTACTCACACTTGGAGTCCCTAGAGTTCCTCCCCTACAAGTCACGCTTCCCCAGTTCTTGGCATGAGGAGAAAAACTTTGATCATTGATCATCCAAATATGGGTTTTCTTTCATCTCTCTACATATGTATCATGAGGGTGGGTATGATAATGTTTCCTTTACGGATGGATGAAACCAAACCTTAACAAAGATAATAAATGATTTTTAAAGAATGAAGGGGTGTGTTTTATGATACTACTGTACTCTTTTACCCTTCCATATATGTTGTGAATTGTATGGGCTTTTGTCCACTAAAACTCATGGCCGTTGGTGGTCCTTTATTACGCACTAATGAACCTCTATTTTTCTGGATAATTCTGTGATTAAATAGATGTAACATGGAAATTAGTTAATCACGTAAACTCAGTTGGTTAAATGGATGTCTAGTGAACTAGAATCATCGTGTGATCACCCTGGTTAACTAAATGGAAAGAAAGAAATTAATGAATGGTGTGTTGAATCTGGAAACTCCCTTGCTCTGTCTTGGTGACATGTGTGGTTGTTCTGCTTGATGCTTGTGGGGTGACATGAATGGGGATGGGATCCCCTATTGTGCATTTGTTGGTTTGTTGATTTGAGGCCATGTGGGGACGTATGTTGGGGCTTGGTTTGGTTCTAGTACTTAGAGGGATCTCTCGAATCGCTTTTTTTTATTGAGAATTTATAAGAGAACTAGGTGTGAATGATTAATTTGCTTCTTTGTTGTTTTTCCTTCCTTGGATTATGGCTATGCCTGTTAGTTTTCCGATAGTGAATAATTATTTAAATGGAATCACTTGAATATGAAAATAAGAATGGGTTCAATGGGGAATTGTTTTCGGGGAATGTGTTTTGACTTGTTTGTGGTTGTTGTGATTCTTATGAAAGAATAGTAATGAGGGTGTTTGTGTGTGGTCTGGTTTTGGAACCCCTAGGTTGAGATGAGTGGTTGTTTACCTATAAGTATAATTTAGTTCTTATGTTTGTTATTCGCGCCCCACCCAAGTTGAGAACTTCGTGCTGAACACCCCCATTTTATGGGGGAGGGTGTTTTGATCAAAACTCTTATGAGTGGATAGTTATTAGATTCTTTTCTCCTTCCTTTCGTGAGTATTCCAAGACTCTTCGGGTAGGCTGTGATGGCCTGAGGTCCATTATAGCCCAAGATTCTTTGGGCAGGGTAGTTGTGGTGGTTTTCCCAGGTGTGTGCGGGCAGGTTGTTTCCCATGTGTCTTCGGGATGAGGCCCAGGTTTCTTCGGGCATGGTGGTAGTTTTTTTGTCCCAGGTGTCTGTGGGCATGGTTACATGCATTTGTTATGGAACAGGTGTTTTCGGGAGGGACATGTGGTTTTGGTAGCCCAAGTGTGTGTGGGTGGGGTATGGTAGTGGGACCGCGATGAGAATGGCGGGGGAGGTATGACGCATAGGATGTCTTCAATAACCCGTGGGAAAGTGGTGAAGGGTACCCAAACATCAATGTGTTAGTACTATTACTTTACTTGACTTGCATTATTTGGGGAGTGTGCCTTGGTGAGGTTTGGGTGGATATTTTTCTTACTAGGTGCTTTGGTTATCTCCTTTTCTCATGGGGCATTAGAATGCCTTCCCACTTGTGCACGAGAGCTTTTGGTTTTCCCTACCGAGTATACCTATATACTCACCCTACATATATAAAACATCCTTTAGGTTTCTAGGAGGACTTGGAGAATCATGCCGGACCCTATTAGCTCAGATGCCGGGACCGTTGATGTTGCTGCTTTTCTTTTCCATTGGTACTTCCCTTTGGAATTTTCTTATAATTTTTAGAACTTTATTTGTAACATGCATATGGGAATAGATTGTTTTGGATTTACTTTTACTTTCATTTTTGGTGTTGTTTGATATTTACTATCTTATATCCTGATCCTTCTAAATAAAAAGGGAAATTCCTTTCATTTTACATGTGATCATATACCCTTGGTACTAGTTGCCTCTTTGGGTCCTATTGAAGGTGGGTCTCGGTGTTCATTATCTCTTATTCAAATTGAGGAAGGAAGGGTCTAGAAATCTGTTGTCCCTTCCCTCATCTTGGTAAAGTTTGGTCATGATAGAATGGTATCAGAGGGAGGTTGAGAGATAGGATAGAGTCTGGAGTTAGGCACAGTGGAGATTTCATGGGATGGTATGGAAACAATGTTAGACAATCTTGGTGCATGAAATAGGCCAGAGAAGACCGGTCAAGACATTGGATTTTATCCCCCCCCTGTGATCCGATGCAAGGACTCTAGACCTACTGAATGACCATGTGAGGCTACGCTGATTATAGGATAGAGACTCTAGGAAAGGTACATGCATCATAATGACTTTTGATCTGGTGTTTCATGGGTATTTTGGGGATTTAAAATCAAATAAAAAGTCTAAAAAAAATTAAAAATAAATCTTCTACACTACTCGGGCTTAGGAATTCCTTATTTAACTTACAACTATGGTACTTGAATAGCGACCATGGGTAGCATGGGAGATCGAGGCCTAGGAGGCTGATTTGGCTGATCAGCAGAGGGATGATCGAGAGGAGGAGGACAACTAGTGGTAGAGGACGATTCGTGCCTTTCAGCGGCAGACCCTCGGGAAGTAAGAGGGTAGCGTCTCAGACATGGAGACAGAGAGATGGATCAAGGAGCTGGTGATAGGTTTCAGCTTGATCTAGGATTCGACGGAGTACTGGGTTCCTCTGGCTTTAATCCATATGTGGGGAGTGGCACATCAGTGGTGGATTCTCTATATTGGGGAGAGGAGGGAGTCTGAAGTTTCATGGACTTACATAGAGAGGTAGTTACGAGAGAAATTATTATCTTCCATGATGAAGGATGAGAAGAGGTAGGATTTACTCTCCCTTCATCATGGGAGCATATTATTGAGGTATTTGGGGATCAAGTTCAAGGATCTCCTTTGTTTTTCTCTAGACCTCTTTCCAGATGAGGAGTCTCAGGCGAGACATTTAGAGCAGGCACTCTTACCTTCTCTTCCGTATGTTGTTACTCCTTTCACTCTACCAACATACTTGGAGGTCCAGAAGGACTAAGTGGTGGAGAGGATATAGACACTGGGAGGTATGCCCTGATAGGGGATCCAATTGGGCCCATCAAAGTGGAAATCTGTCAGCAGTAGTTCTCTAGCATCAGGGCCTTCCAGGTTTTGGCCAGTGGGGAACATGCTCCAGTAGTTCTAGTTTTGATCTCCCGGTGCTCTCCCCTTCATTGCGGGCCCAAGACCAAGATTCTTTATCTGTGGTTGTCGTGGGAATATTCAAAATCAGTTCCCAGACCGAGTGCAAGATAGTGGGGGTGGAAAGGTTCAGTGCCCACCTCAGTAGTAGCATTTTATAGCCAGGCCCTTTCAGCAGCAGTAGTAGGGGAAGTGGGATCCCTCTCCTCCAAGAGAAGACATTGTAGGAGGAGGTTGACCTTAGGGAGATCCTCAGGGATTTCAACCAGGGCATGGTTAGCCGAGGGGAAGAGGAGCTGGGCATGAGTATTTTCACGCCGCAAAGGTAGCAGTTCCAGCCGGGCCAGAAGTTGTTCGAGGCACAATAATCTTGTTTAGAAATCTTTCATGTGCCCTTTTTGATTCATAAGCTTCACACTCCTTTGTTTCACCTACTCTAGCCCATTCTTTGGGTTTGGACGTTGAGAGACTTCTTGTACCCCTGGTTTTGAGTACGCCAGTCAGAGGTCAGACCAGCTTGTCTCGTGTTTGCTGAGGATGTAGACTGATGTTGGGACCACATCAGTCCAGTGGGGACCTTCTCTTACTATAGATGCAGCCATATCATGTCATTTTAGGCATCGAATAGTTGTTCTCTATGTGTACCATTATCTAATACTCCCGGTGAAGGTTTGTGTTTTTAGATATGGGTGACCGATGTGTATCTTTCATCAGTGAACGTGGTTTCTCGAAGGTTAGCCGGTGAGTAGAGCCCCTTCTTTCCTTGTTAGCCAGGCTGTTAGTAGAGTCAGCGGACTCAGAGATAGTGGATATTCCGAGAGTTGTCAGATAATTCTTGGACGTTTTTTCTGAGGAGGTTGTAACTCTACCCCCACGACGTGACGTTGTGTTCGAGATAGACTTACAACCCGGTGACCGTTCGATTTCAATGGCTCCCTATCGGATGTCACCTTTCGAGTTGTGGGGGATATAGATTCAGATTGACGATCTGATGAGGAGGGGTTTTGTTTGACCAAACGCATCACCATGGGGTTCTCTAATATTGTTCGTGAAGAAGGAATATGGTGGTCTCGGGCTGTGCATAGAATACCAAATATTGAATCAGGTAACTGTCAAGAACTGTTACCCTCTCCTGAGGATAGACGACCTTTTTGATCAGCTGAAGGGGGAAGTATGGTTCTCCAATATCGACCTACAGTTAGGATATCACCAGTTGAGGGTGAAGGAGGGTGACATCTTGAAGACTGCCTTTAGGTGCAGATATGTGCACTTTGAGTTCATGGTCATGATGTTCAGCATTATGAATGCACCAACCGTGTTCATGGGACTCATAGACTTCGTCTTCTGATAATATATAGACCGGTTCATAGTCATGTTTATTGACGACATCTTGATATACTCAAGATCATAGGAGGACCATGTCAAGCATCTGATAATATTTTTAGGGGTCCTTTGATAGCACCAGCTCTATAGAAAGTTGTCCAAGTGCAAGTTTTGGACATGAGAGGTGCACATCCTTGGACACGTGGTGTCCGAGTAGGGAATAGCGGTTGATCTGTCAAAGGTTGAATCCATTGTTTCTTGGGAAGAAACCAAGAATGTGATGAAGGTTCGTAGTTTCCGGGGTCTAGTAGGCTATTATCAGAGGTTCGTGCTTGACTTATCTAGAGTTGTAGCTCCTTTGAAAGCTTTTAATAGAAAGGACCAGGCCTTCATGTGGAGTGAATAGTGCCAGGAAGCCTTCAATTATCTGAAGGTGAAGCTGGTTAGTGCCCCAGTGCTGAGGTTTCCATTAGAGGAGGTGATTTTTAAGGTGTTCTATGATGCTTCAGGCTAAGGCTTGGGGTGTGTACTGATGGAAAAGCAGGGGGTGATCTCTTATGGGTCTAGGAAGTTACGTACCCATGAGCATAACTATACCACCCATGACATGGAGCTCATAACTATTGTGTTCACACTAAAGTTAAGGCAGCACTACCTCATTGGGGAGTGCTTTTTGGTCTTCACAGATCACAAGAGATTGAGGTATATCTTCTCTCAGTGAGAGATGAAATTGCGGCAGCAGAAGTAGATGGAGTTTCTTCAGAACTACGACTTCGAAATTTCCCACACCTCAGGAAAGGGGAACGTGGTGGCCGATGCCTTGAGCAGGAAGTTGTAGAAGGATGTGGTTTGAGAATCGGTATATTCTTGGAAGGCGATTGAGGAGTTGGATGCCCTACCCCTGGATGCAAGGGTGGAGGATAGAAGAGGCTATTCGTTCCAGATGACAGTGCAATCCTCTCTGTTGCTGTAGGTGGAGGAGTCTCAGTGGGGAGACTTAGAGTCTAAAGTGATGTGCGATCGTGTTATCCAGGGTGATGCTCTAGGTGGATGGTTGGAAGATGGGCATAATCAGATTCTATTTCATGGAATTTTTTTCTTCCCTGTGGGAATGCACGAGATTTCTTGGTGAGTTCCACAACTCACCCCTAGTGGTACACCCAAGTGTTTCCAAGATGTACCAGGGCTTGAAGGGTTAGTTTTGGTGGCCTGGGGTGAAGTGGGTAGTGACAGAGTTTGTGGGAAAGTGCCTCATGTGTCAGCACATGAAGGCTGAACACTGCGTCCTAGGAGGCTTGTTACAACCTTTATATGTACCTGAGTGGAAGTGGGATGACATCTCAATGGATTTTGTCACAAGACTACCCAGAGTTCAAGGGGGTTGCGATGCTATCTGGGTAGCGGTGGACCAGCTGACAAAGTCAGCTCACTTCCTAGCAATCTAGGAGTCGAGTGCGGTGGATGCCCTAGCACAGACGTACGTAGATGAGGTGGTGAAGTTTCATGGAGTTCCGAGCTCCATAGTCTCAGATTGGGATTCCCAATTTACATCATAGGTCTAGAAAGGATTGAAACATGATTTTGGAACCCAGCTATGCATCAGCACTACTTTCCACCCCCAGATAGACGGGCAGATAGAGCACACCATCCAGATGATGGAGGATATGCTATGGGCATGTGTTTTGGACTTTAGGGGATCATGGGAATGACACTTTCCTCTGTTAGAGTTTTCTTACAATAATAGATATCACTAGACCATTGACATGGCTCCTTTAGAATATTTTTATGGGTGGTCATGTCACTCACCCGTGTGCTGGGAAGAGGTCAAGGAAGTAGGTGTTCTTGTCCCTGAGGTAGTGCAGAGCACGAAAGATAAGGTTCAGATTATACAAGATAGGATGAAGGTGGATCATGACCAGTAGAAGTCATATGCCAATCATAGGAAGAGACCCTTGGATTTAGAGGTTGGGGACCATGTGTTCTTTAAGGTCTCCCCTCGGCATGGGCAGTGGAGGTTCAACAGGGAGATTAAGCTTTCTCATAGGTTCGTCGTAGCCTTCAAGGTGTTATGAACGGTCGGAGAAATCTATTATCAGCTGGTGCTACCACCGCCACTACTGAGGGTGCAAAACATCTTCCATGTGTCTTATCTCTGTCAGCATCTACACAATGATTCAAACGTCCTCGACTGGGGAAATCTAGATATCAAGGATGACACGACATTCGTAGAGCAACCAGTGAGGATTGATGATCATGAGGAGAAGGTGATTCGTGGATGAACCATTCCCTTGGTTTGTGTGGTGTGGAGGCATGGTGGCCTTGAGGGGAGTACCTGGTAACGGTTGGCACATATGCGCTCCCAGTACCCAGAGCTGTTTTGAGTTTTGTTCTATTTCGTTTTGTACTTGTTTGTGATGTAGTGGCTGACCTTGTTAACTATGAAATGCGTTGTTTTCCTTATTCTCTGAGTATGTGTGAAGTGTCCTGACTGTGGAAATGGGAGGACCTAATCCTTAATCAAGACACATTAAATTTTATGCGATTAAACTTGTGATGGCGAGTCAATTCCACCCAAAGTAGAAAGTATCTTGACATGGGGGAAGATACTACCTAATCCATATGACTGGATGGTGTGAACCTTATATGTTGTGTGGTCACTTGAGGGAGAGGTTTTACAAGATGTCTAGGCTGGTCTGGTCGTGATAGGTATCTTTAGAGGTGGTTGTTCAGACCTATCTCTTTACATCAGTTTAATTTTGATTCTCAAGGATGAGAATAGTTTGAGAGGTATCTAATGTAATGGACTGAACCCTCCTAGCCCATTACTTTTCCAATTTCTAGTGTTTGGGATGCCCTGAATCTCATCAGTAAGTCCGAAGGGTGGAGTGTCGGTGGAAAAATGTCACGGTGGTGTCACCCATCGGTGAGTCACCGATCGGTGTGTCACCGATCAGCCTGACACCGATCGATGTGTTACCAATCGATCTGACACTGATAAGTGTGTCACTGATCGGTCTGACACCGATTAGTGAGTTACCGATCAGTGTGCCCCCAATCGGTGGGTTGCCGATCGGCGCCACAGCTGATCGGTGCCACGAGGAGGGGGGGGGGGGGGTTGTTGGGGTTTTTCCCCAGTTTCCCGTAATTCCACTTTTAAGTATTTTAAACTTTTTAAAGTGGTTCAAGGCCATTTTTCCCCATAAACAATGTTTTAAATTCCTTAAGAGTGGGGTGACCCTCAATGGTCCCTTTTTTCTCTCTTTAAATGAAATACTTTAACGTACAGATGTTATGGCCCCCTATACAATGAGAATTATTAAGTAACAATTAATCCCATCGTGTGTAACCATCCAACCATGTGGTGAAACCACTATCCTCCTTTAAGGCTATTCAAAATTCATATCCTGTAACTCCAAGATCTCACCTTTTATCACACGAGAATTATTTATTCTTCTTGGGTGGTCTCTTTTTCTTTCCTTGGTGCGTTTGGAGTCCCCCTTCCCGAGGCTAGTGGTGCGCCTATGTTGGATCCTTTCCTGTTCACTCTTGGAGTCCCCTAAGTTTCTCCCCTACAAGTTTCGCATCCACAATTCTTGGAACGAGGAGAAAAACATTGATCATTTTCACCCAATTAAGGTTTTTCCTTCGTCTCTCTTACTGTGTACCATGTGGGTGGGTATGATAATGTTTCCTCAGGGGGTGGATGAAAAAAAACCTTAACAAATATAGTAAATGATTTTTAAAGAATGAAAGGGTGTGTTTGATGATGCTGCTGTACTCTTTTACCCTTGAATATATGTTGTGAATTGTTTGGGAGTATGTACACTGAAAATCATGGTCGTTGGTGGTCCTTTCCTGTGCACTAATGAACCTCCATTTTTCTAGATAATTATGTGATTAAATGAATGTAACATGGAAATTGGTTAATCACATAAACTTTATTGGTTAAATGGATGTCCAGTGAAAAAAAATCCTCATGTGATCACCCTGGTTAACCAAATAGAAAGAAGGAAATTAATGAATGGTGTGTTGAATCTGGAAACTCCCTTGCTCTGTCTTAGTGACATTTGTGGTTATTCTGCTTGATGCTTATAGGGTGACATGTATGGGAACGAGATCCCCTATTGTGCAGATGTTGGTTTGTGGATCTGAGGCTGTGTGGGGCCGTATGTTGGGGCTTGGTTTTGTTCTAGTACTTTGAGGGATCTCACAAATCCCTTTTGTTGTTGTGAATTTACAAGAGAACCGAGCATGAGTGTTTAATTTTCTGCTTGGTTGTTTTTTCTTCCTTGGCTTATGGCTATGCCTGTTAGTTGCTTGGTAGTGAAGAATTATTTAAATGGAATCACTTGAATATGAAAACAAGAATGGGTTCAATGGGGAATTGTTTTCCGGGAATGTGTTGTGACTTGGTTGTGGATTTTGTGCTTCTTATGAATGAATAGTAATGAGGGTGTTTGTGTATGGGCTGGTCTTGGAACCCCTAGGTTGGGATGAGTGCTTGTTTACCTATATGTATAATTTAGTTCTTATGTTTATTATTCATGCCCCATCCAAGTTGAGCACCTCGTTCCGAACACCCCCATTTCAAGGGGGGAGGAGTGTTTCCCAAAAATCTTATCAGTGGATGGTTACTAACTTTTTTTTTGCTCCCTTGCCTGAGTATCCCAAGACTCTTCAGGCAGGATGTGATGGCCTGAGGTCCATTATAGCCTAAGATTCTTCGGGCATGGTAGTTGTGTTAGTTTTCCCAGGTGTGCGTGGGTAGGTTATTTCCCATGTTTCTTCAGGATGAGGCCTAGGTGTCTTCGGGAATGACGATAGTTATTCTGGACTAGGTGTATGCAGTCATGGTTATGTGTGGTTGTTGTGGCCCTGGTGTTTGTGGGCGGGATGTGTGGTTGTGGTAGCCCAGGTGTGTGCGGGCGGGGTACGACAATGGGACTGCGGTGAAAATGTAGGGGGAGGTCTGACACATAGTATGCCTTCAATAAACAGTGGGAAAGTGGTGTGGGGTACCCAAAAATCAAAGTGTTATTACTATTACTTTACTTGACTTGAATTATTTTTAGAGTGTGCCTTGTTGAGGTTCGAGTGGATAGTTTCCTTACTAGGTTCTTTGGTTATCTCCTTTTCTCACGGGGCATTAGAATGCCTTCCCACTTGTGCAAGAGAGCTTTTGGTTTTCCCTACTGAGTATACTTGTATACTCACCCTAAGTATATAAAACTTTTTTTAGGTTTCTAGGAGGACTTCGAGGACCGTGGTGGACCCTATTAGCTCAGATGTCGGGACCATTGATTTTTATGCTTTTCTTTTCCTTTTGTACTTCCCTTTGGAGTTTTCTTGTAATTTGTATCACTTTATTTGCAACATGCATATGGGAATGGATTGTCTTGGTTTTACATTTACTTCTAGTTTTTGTGTTGTTTGGAATTTTCTATCTTATCTCCCGATCCTACAAAATAAAAAGGGTAATGCCTTCCATTTTATGTGTGATCCTATACCCTTGGTGCTAGTCTCCACTCTGGGGCCTATTGAATGCAGGTCTTGGGGGACATTATCTCTCCTTAAACTTGAGGAAGGAAGGGTCTGGCTATCTACTATCTATTCCCTCATCTTGGTGAAGGTGAGTCGTTCCAATCCCCAGGAGAACTAATTTTTTCAAATTGAATACTTTTCATCCATGCTTGATTTTAACAGTATAAGAAAGTATCATTTCATATCATTTGAATCTAGTGAAAGTAATGGTAAAATAATATCAGAAGAAAGAAATTTTCATGCATGATTATAATACAAATGTTAGTTTGAAATCAAATGGATGAACATATATAATCCAAATAATTTATGAGAATTTAGAAAATCAGTTGATTTGAGAAGCAATAGTAAAATAAAGAAAAGGTATAACCTAATTGATAGTTCCTACAATGCGTTAGTAAATAAAAAGGACAAAAAAACAACCTAGAGCGGGGGAGTACTCATATTTTCAAATCACATGTCAAAGGAACTGTTAGTCTTGCCTTTGTATTATTTGACATGATGTGAAAAAAATATGAACCTATAAAGAATATGAACTACTCTGCTAAACTTACTAAATATATATCTATAATAAATATTGACCAATAAAAAGTATGAAACTATACATTGAAGTGGAATCAATTATAAAAAAAATATAAACGACTCGTCTAAACTTAAAAAATAAGGACCTGTATAAAAAAAGTATGTGCTACTATGAAATAAAAATATTCACATGTATGAAAACATTATGTACAAATTGAATAAAAATATAAACCTGCCAAAAAAATTTAGCCCACAAATATATGAACCATGATATAAAATATAAACCTATAAGAACCGTCTGGTAACAATATGAACCCTGGTAAAAAAATATGAACCTGTAAAAAAATGAACCCAAAAAAATATTAATTGTGGTAAAATACATTAACCTATAAAAAAACTTGTAAGAAAAATGGTTAGGATAATGTAAAACTATGAGACTATCTGTAATAAAAATATTAACCTATAAAAATATGAACCCTAGTAAAAAACTTGAACTTGTTAAAAATTTTGAACCTGTTAAAGTATGAACCAGTAAAAATAAAAAATACTTGTAAAAAATATCAACTTGTAAAGAAATATAAACCTGTAAAAATATGAGTAATGGTAAATTAAATTGATGGAGTTAAGAAGAGGATGTCATAAATCAATGTAATAACAATATAATCAATGGGGATGGATGTCAAGAAGAGGATATCAGAGATCAGAGTAAACCTAGATGGAGTGATGAACTTGCTGGACTTCATATATGAACACCAGCCTTGATGAACACCAACTTACATTTATGAACATATCTTTTGAAATATGAGATCCTACTAGGAGATAGAAGAACACCTGGATAAATATCAATAAACGATGGGTGATAAGTGATTTTGGTTTCCTATATTGGATGCTAGAAACCCTACCGAAAATCATTGTATATCCGATTGAACCCCTCTCTTTGGTAGAAAGTTGAGATCAAGGGGTTGAATAAACCCTAAATGGGGAGATGGAGATGAATCCGAGGGGGTAAATGATGGGATATTGGAAGGGGTGAGGAAAATGTGGAGAGGGGGAGGGAAGAAGAAGGTGGAGGCGACATAGTAGAGATGGCGAGGTAGAGGCGTAGGCAGGGATGTGGAGGCGGAGGTGGTGAGGCGGCTAGGGGGGAGGTGTGGCAGAAATGAGGATCCATGGTGGTGAGGCAGGTATGCATGGACAAAGAGAGGATGGGTCAGGGAGAAGGGGATTCATGGAGGTGGGGAGGCAAGGTAGAGGAATGAGCAGAGGCGGGGAGATGGGCATTTGGGGAGGTGGAGGAATGAGCAGAGGTGGGTAGGAGATGGGGAATCGAGAGGGGAAGGGGAGGATAATAGGGGGTGTGGGGGAGGAATTTAGTTGGGGATGCAAGAAGAGTGAACTGAATGAAGGGTGAGCAAGACACATATGAGAAAATTGATATGGAGTTGACATGTGGAAATCTATTTACATTTTTTAGTATAGATCATGGATTTTCATGATATTTGAAAAATAGATAGTAGTGTTTTTTTAGAAGAGTAGTTATTTTTGATTCCAACTGTCACAACTAGAAATAGCCCTTTTATCAGCACTATAAATAGCTTTTAACAACTCTTTTTAGTGCTATTAATTTGAGTGAAGTTAAAGGGTGTCCCTTTTATCAGTGCTCAGGAAAGCATTGATAAAGGCCCCTCTTATCAGTTCTCAAAAAAGCGATGATAAAAGGGGGATTTTATTAGTTCTCAAAAAAGCTCTGATAAAAGGGGCCTTTATCAATGCTTTTAAGATAACACAGATAAAATTCAAAAAAAATTAAAAAAAAATAAAAAAAAATCCAAAAATTAGAGAGCCCTTTTAACAGCGCTCACCACCTCTTTTAATAGTTCTCAGAATCCCCCCACTCACACCCACCGCCGCTATCCAGCCTTTAACAGCTCCCTCCCTAGCCCTTTAACAACTCTATCCCACCCTACACATGTGTGTGCACCCCTACTTCTCCTTAGATTCGAACTCGAGACCTCTTCCCAACGCACTGGACACTTTACCACTTCTCCATGTTACTTTGTTCTCTATTTAATGATATATCTATTTATTTATATATATATAGTTATATTTATTCATATATTAAAATATATTTATTTTAATGTATATATATTTATATTTAGTTATATATATATATATATTTATTCTTATATTAATATATATATATATATATATATATATATATATATTTATATCTGTATAGTTATATTTTGTATCTGTATATTTATTCATATATTAATATATATTTAGTTATATATTTATTCATATATTAATATATATTTGTAAGATTAGTTTTAAATACATTTATAAAATATGTTTTTGTGTGTGTGTTTATAAATAACTAAATAAATAAATACAAACATATATACAACATACATACACATGTATATATTATATATATATGTGTATCTGTAAGTATAATTATACATATTTATATATATTTACATTATTATATATTAATATGTTTATTTATATGTTAGAATATATAGATAATATATATTAGTTTTCTAAAACACACACACACAGTAATATATATATATATATATATATATATATATATATAGACACACACACTATATAGGTATATAAAAATTCATATTTTTTAATTTAAATAAAATGGATATTATTTTTTATTTAGATAAGGCTTATATATTAATAAATATATTTTATATGCAAATATGTTTAATTAATTATTTATAAAATTAAATTTTTAGGTGTGAATATATAAAAAATATGTATATATTGTTATATATTTGATTATAAATAATAGTACATTGTAAAAAATTATAAAATTTCAAAACCATTATATCAATATGAATGTAAAACCTATGAATAAATTTAGTTCCCACCAAAAAATGGCCAAATAACTCCCATAAATGAGCTTGAAAATCCATCAAAAGTTAAAATATCGGAATACGCCGACTAAAAAATTAGTTTTAGAGGCATTATATTCCTTTTTTGGCCTTGAAAAACCATTTATTAGGGTCATATTAGGTCACATTGGTGTATATTGTGTTGCAAGCTTCGATTTGATATGTGGTAGAGCTCAAACAGACACCCAGATCAAAAGTTATGACCGTTTGAAGTTTGAGTTGTTTTTTCAACTTAATTTAGATCTTTTATTTATTTATTTATTTATTGTATATTAAAATTTTTATTAAATGACTATTATTTGATAAAAATAACAAAATTATTATTTAAAAAGGTTTTTAAAATTATTTCATAAGCTTTTTTACTAAATATCTTATATATTACGTTTAAATTTCTATTTATCCTTATCTAAAACACATTTAAAAATATATATATATTATATTTATATAAATATCAATATATTTATATATTAATATGTTAATATATTACATTTAATAATTTTTTTAAATATAGCCTTTATCAGTGCTAATAAAAAAGCACTGATAGGGGGGGGGTCTTTATCAGCGCTTTAAAAAAAGCGATGATAAAAGCTCCCTTTAACAGCGCTAAAAAAGTGCTGATAAAGGGGTACTTTTAACAGGGCTATTAAAATTACCCTTTATTAGCGCTAATAAAGGGTACCCCCTAATTCAGTGTTTTTTTAATGTTGTTAAAGGGGTGGTGCTGCGAAAACCTGAATCCATGGTAGTGCATTTTTTTATTTATTTCTTATTTTTTATTTTATTCTATTTATTTCTCTTATATTTCTTGATTTCTTTGAGTTAACTTCCCAAGTTGTGTATATATAAATTCTCTCATATTTGAAAATATTGATTTTCCATTAAATAGTGAAAAATACTAATATTTAGTCAAAACTATATTTTTTTTAATAATTTACAAAGATCCATTTTTTTAATAATGTTTCAATGTAAAATTATTTCTATTGTATTATTAACGATCTAATTTTGTTTATTGGAATAATTTTATGGATAAATTTGGTAAAAAGTATTTTTAAAATTAAAAAGATTTTTTTTGAAAAACAGTTTTTTGTTGAACATTGGGTTTTAATCTTAAATTAATTTCTACCACTTATAAAAATTGAATTTTAAAAAATTCATTCTATGTTTTTAATCCGGAGGTCCAAATTTGGTAAATAGAACTCTTTTATTTTGGGTCATTTTGAATAGTGACCATAGTGAATAATTGTCACCTAGGTAAGGGTAAATCCAGTAATTAAGGTTAAAAATAACATGATAAAAATACTATCTATTTACAGAGATGTAGGGGCGACGAATCACTTGACCCATCCTACTCAAATGGGCCAGAGGGCTCCTTTATTGAGCATTTCTTATTTTCCTTCTACAACAGCACAGATGGGGGTGAAACATCCATATTTAAATCAACCATTCTGGTTGATTTTCCAATTCTCACTGCCCGGACATAGGTATGAGTTATTGAAACCCCAACATCTAGGTGTGGGAGCTCAAGCACTCTCACCCCCACTAATGCCCTTTCATAAGGATCTATGTCACCAATCTTAGATTGATCTATCAGTATATCACAAGGATTATATAGCACATGTACAATATATAGATCGACACTACTACCATCGATACATGAACCATCCACCTACATAACAACACCAACAAAAAAATGGTTGAAATCCTTATTCGTGGGATCTAAAAAACGGTCTATTTGTAAGTGTCAAAGATGATTGCATAAAGATCATAAATTTATCAACAAATCAAATATGAAAGGATGTTTGTATCTAAATTCTTCTCCCACATCAATCCAAAAAAGATCCACTGGAAGTTTCAACACATCAAATTCAACACATGTGAGGGGAAACTTAATGGCTGACCAAGTGATTCCTTCTGTCCAAACACAGATAACAACCAACCATATTCCCTAAAATATTTAGTATTTTCAGATTTTTAAAAGGCAATGGAAATTCAGGGAAGCTTACCCATATAGCTATTTTCAAGGGGTCATGTTTAATATGAAAATCATAAGACCATTGGAACATAGATTAATGGAATCTATTGGGGACTCATGAAGCTTTGGACAAAGAAGGAATCACTTTGAGCATGGAAATATCACTTTGAATATTATTCAAAGAGGTCATATTTATCTTTAAGATAAGATAAAATTAAAGAATATACTTTATCAGGTGGTGAATTTATTGAAATAACATCCTTGTAAGAAGAGAGAGTTTGAAACTTCATTAAAATATGTACAGTTAAACCATCAATTGAAGACCAGAATTTATTTATTACTAGAACTTTTGTTTTTGGATTTTAACATTCTCCTATTTTGTGTTTGTCTGCAGGATGTGTCCCCTCATACATCTTGGCTTAGATTATGGATTTCCACCACTTTAAACTTTTCATTCCAACACATAAGTAAGGTATAAATGAAAGATATGGTGGATGTCATTTATTTTTCAACCATATGAAACAATTTTCTTACTTTGGTGGGGAATAAATCATAAAAACAAAATTGATACATAGGGAGTGTGGGAGGAGTTTAGACATGGGAAGCCATATTTTAAGAGACCACCAACCCATATAGAACCCCAACGTGGTCACCGACAGACTCCCTGCTAATGAATCCCAGTCGGAGCATGTGGAATACATTGAGTGTGAGCAAGCTATCAGAGCCCGCCTGATGGTACTTTCTGGTGATGTGATCCGCTCTCAGTTTCTTGGCCACTCGATCAATCCCCCCATATAGCCCCTCACACGACCTCATTATGATCTTCGAGTGGCGGCAGCAGCACTCGGTTCAGGATCTTCACCAGGTACCCCAAGTCGTACACACCGTGGAACGTCGCCCAACACACCACCTTTGAATAGAGGAGCCCCAACGAGATCATCAGGCGAGTGAAGCAGAGGAACGAGATTCCCAACTGTATGTTCCTCTCGAAATCAATGCCCTGCCACCCTAGCATCCAGATCAATTCTGGGTTCTGTAGGTCTCGACCTATGTCGAAGTCACAGAAGTTGAACTCCCACACACAGCCGCATCCGGTGCCAACATCATCCGATAGGGTGAGACCCAGTTGTATGATATTCATACGATCCACATTATATTTGATTACAACATACTGATCGGCGGGGGTACACTTGTTCTGATAGCAGGGGGGAATGTCAGGATGATGGTGTAACACCATGCTCAGGAACTCTGTGTCGATGTATAGTATACGGTAACTAGGAATTATATATCCGATTAGAGAAAATCCGATGCAATATTGTACACCCATATGGATCTAACTATGACAGTAGGTGTATCTGACGATCTTTCACCCGACAACATCTTCTTCTCCACAAAATAGACGACACAGAGAAGACAAGGGAAGTAATAAAGCTGCGGAAAGGTTGGAGGCTTAGTTATACGAGTTCAAAATATTTTAAATCATGTCTACATGGAAACTTTTGTTTACGCGAGTGATGATTTAATTTTTTTTTGTTAAATTTATGGAATTCATAAAAAAAAGAAACTTGCTTTGAATCATAAATTGAAATATCTTCTCTCACCGGATCTAATTTGAACATTAAATATTTTTTATGAATGGTGTGGGTTTAACTACATTGATGAGTGGATAATTTTTTTGTACTAAAATAAAAAATTATAATAATTATTCTGATTTAAATTTAACAATATTTAATATCATTAAATAAAACCTCATTTGTGTGAGTTCAAATATTTAAATAAAACACCACCTAAATGGTTTTAAAAAAATGAGAATCACATTGATATCTTCAACTTTATTTTTTTGTAGAAAATAATAAAAAAGTCCCCTAAACTTTGAATCAATCATTCTAATAATACAAAATAAAATAAAATTTTCCACTGAGGAGATTATTATACCAAAAAAAACCATTATAATATGCATTATTTTCTTATAATAGGAATATTACACTATCTGGTCATTGAATTTAATATTGAATAAATAGTTTTGATCGTAAATTTTACATGAGAATTGCTTCACCTAACATGGTTTCACCTAACACGGGCTATTTTATTTTGAGGTTATTCTTACATGGCTTGTTTATTTTTTGGTTTAATCTAAAACCACTATATGAGTTCACCTTATGCAGCCTATGCCACTAGCTGAGTTATTCAGGTTAAAATTGCCACTAAACACTTAACAATTTTTTTGTTTAATATTGTTTTTTAAATAATATTTATTATTTACTTATTTTTATTTAAGCATATATATGTGTTTGGTCAGATTTGAACCTCTTATATCTTGATTATTCTATAAAGACTTTATAATTTTAGCAAGCGCTTCATGCGATTACTAAACATACTACATATATATATAAATAAATATATATAAATTCATATGCATACATATATTTATTTATTATCTATATTCTATTATTTATTATTAGTATTATTTTAAATTTATTAGTATTATTAATATTATTATCATTTATTTATTATGTGCACACATATATATAATATATAATAAATAAATAGTAAATAATAAATAAATAAATAAATAATGATAGATAACAAATAAATAAATAAATAATAATAGTAATAAATATAAAATAATAAATAATAAATAACAAATAACAAATAAAAAATAAAAAATAAAAAATAAAAAATAATAACTAATGAATAATAAATAATAAATCATACATAAATAGATAAATACATACAAATAAATAATAAATAAATAATAATAATAATAAATAAAAAATAAATAAACAATATAAATATATATCGAAAGATAAATATATGTAAATACATATGGCTACATATATTTATTCATAATTTATAAATATATATACACATATAAAAAACATGATTACATATAAATTTATCTAAATATTATGATATATAAATTTATTAATATATGAAAATATATATAAATATAAATAAATATACATAAATGTATAAAAATATACAGAGAGAGATAAATAAATAAATATATACATATACACTAATATAATATATATATATATATATAAATTTATATAAATGTATATAAATATACATTAATAGATATAAATATCTATAAAAATATATTGGATGCCTACATGTGAGGGTTGTTTCTGGCTTGTAATATCCTATTTCATATTTAAAAAAATATTTAAATATATATACATATAACTAAATTTACATAAATATGTATAGACACACACACATATATAATTAAATATAATTGTATATAAAGATAAATATATATTTATATATAAACACATATAAATATACATAAATACATTTAAATACACACAAACAAATACATATAAATATCTATATATATATAACCACATAATATATATAACTGTTTATAAATAAATCAATACATTTATAAATTTACACAAGTCTCTAAGCTTGCGTGTTTACTGTAGTTTTCTTTCTTTGTATTGTGTTTCGCGGTGGTGGATGTAATCGACCTTAGACACACACACACACACACACATATTAGGTGCTTGGGGGTGTTGGAATCCTCTTGTTTTAATACTAAAAAATCATGTAAATCATGTTTAAATCTTATAACTAACGTTTACTCATGTTCTACAATTTTTTATTATGATTATGACTAACCTTAATCCATTATGTGAGTATTACTTCTTAAGACAGATGGCTATAATTTGACAAAGTATAAGACACAATTTTTGTGATCAAATTGTCTCACCACTTAGTCTGGAAATTGGCAAAGTCCGTGACACCATTTCCCTAACACTGTAACCATGCTACCGGTTCCAAAAATTAAGAAGGACCTGACACTATAACCTTGCTACTAGTTCCAAAAATCAAAGGACCTAACACCGTAACCATGCTACCAGTTCCATAATTCACAAAGGACTAGACACCGTTTCTCTAACACCATTTTGGTGACACCGTAACAAGACACCATTCAAACATTTGACAAAGGACGAGATACCATTTCTATGACACCATTTTCGTAACACAAGTTCTGTGACACCGTAACCAGACACCATTCATAAGTTCAAAAAAGGATGATATACTGTTTCCATGACATCGTAACAAGACACCGTAACAAGACATAGTTCCAAGTCACCGCTTTTAACTCACCGTGACTAAGACATCACTTTTTTCTTACCATCAACCGTGACACCGTTCCACAACAATTTTTCTATCTTTTTCAATTAAATTTAAAAGTTTATTCTTATGATCATATTTGAGTCATTTAATGAAACTAACTTTATTAATGATCTTTTATAGACATGACACCTAATAGTACGAGGTATGAGGTGTAAAGATCATGTTCTTATCGTCCATAACACAAACACCCAAGATAAAATATAAGGTGGCACACGAGTTGGAAGAGGTGAAATGAGACGATTGAGAGAGATGTTAGAGTGAACATACATGAATACAAGAACACTCATAAGAACACACAAAACACTCTCATTTTCTTCTAGCTATATTGTTGTGGATCAAAATTTTGAACATCCTTGAAGTAACAACACAAGGAAGAGAAGAAGAGAAACCCTTTGAACTGAAAACAATAACACAGAACTCATGACACTCTGTTTCTAAGTATTCTTTCTGAAGAGGACCTGAACATTAAATCTATAACAATCTAGAAGTCTAGAGCAGCATAGAACAACACTCAGAGCATTTCTATTCCCTTATTATTATATTCTGTTCTATTGTGTACTATTTTATTAATATTTTAAGAAGTGTGTGTGTCTATACTAAAAACACACACTGTCTCCTACACTAAACTTGAGGATACAAGATATGCTCACAAAAATATCTTCTTACACCATTTTCACCCACATATAACTATGGAAGAGGTCATGTGTGACCTGGATGTTATATTTCCCACATATAACAGTGGTAGAGGTCTTGTGACATGGATAGTCTTGTGCACTATTGTGTAATCCCCAATCCAGGGTGTGGATCAAATATATATATATATATATATATATATATTCCTTGGTGGTAGGGGATCACCAAGTAGAGTGGATTTGGTTTCAGCTTCAGACTAAACCGCTTATTTTAATCTACTGTGTTTTTCAAATTCAGTTTACTTTGTTTTAACTCATATTTCAGAAAACTAAGTTTCACTTTAATAGTATGTTTTGGATAGTATTTATAACTATTTTGATTTAGTAAATTGGTTTCAAAAGTTATTTTAGTCTTTTAGATTGATATAACTGAGAAGTAAACAATATCTTGAGAAATTAATTGGACAATCAAACTATTATAAACACACTATCTTGATTAAATTTCCTGTTTTGTTTTTAAATTGGGGGATCCTAAAATAATGTTTTTAACATAAATTTTTATAGGAACTCAATTCACAACCATCTTGAGTGTCCTAAACCCGCAAACATTTGGTATTAGAGGTTGTTTTTAAACTGATACTTTCAAAGGATAAAATATTTTTAAATCTTTTCAACTGTGATTTAGTTGTGTTTTAAAGATCTATAAATTTCTATTTGTTATAAATTTATACCTCTTTAAAATCTAGCCTTGATTATTTTCTATGGACAATAGATAGGATGGTGATGCTACCAACAGACCTTCCTACTTTAATGGAACAATTTATGCTCAGTGGAAAATTAAAATGAAAATGCACTTAGAAAGTATGAGGTTTGATATTTGGGTAATAATAGAAGATAAATATAAAATACCAGAAACTCCAAGAACTACATGTAGTGAAGATAAAAAAGACTCTCAAAATAATAATTGTAAAGATATGAATGACTTGTTTTGTGATTTAGGGGAAGAAGAGTTTAATATAATATCTTATTGTAAATATTCCTATGAAATTTGGGATATCTTAGCTATATCACATGAAGGAACTACTAATGTTAAAGAAATGAGACTTAATACATATAAAATTAAGTATGATAACTTTAAGATGAATCATGATTAACCCATTTATGATATGTATCTCAGGTTTAATGAAATAGTAAATACAATGAGCTCTCAAATCTAGTGGGTGCCAAAGAAAAAATTATACAACTACTTAGATGCCTAGAAAAAATATGGAGAGGAACCTCAGTATCAATTAGAGAATCCTATGACATGAGAAAGTTTCCAGTCAAGGAGATGATAGGTAAATTGAAGATGTATGAAGAAGAGTTAAATTTAAAAAAAGAGAGGATGAGGATGAATCATATAGAAATACAATCGCTTTCAAAACCACTACTTCGAAAAATAATGAAAGGGAAAGGATACATACTCATCCTGATAGTACAAGTAATGAAGATTCACTATTAGACAGTGATGAGGAAATGTCTAAATTATTCAGAAGGTTAAAGAAGTTTTATAGGAGGAAGAAATTATTCAAGAAGCCCAGCTCTAAAGGAAAGTATGATCAGAAGGGAAACTAAAAAAAGGAATATAAAAGGAATGAAAACTCAAATGAAATAGTCTGTTATGAATGTAATAGAAAGGGACATTTAAAATTTGAATGTCCGAAGCTAAATTATAAAAGTAAGTATGAGGACAAAGGTAGAAAGTACAAAAAGGAAATGAAAGTAACATAGTGTGCTTTTGAGGATAGATCAAGTGACATAGAATATTCACATGATGAAAATTCTGGCAAAACCAATATCTGTTTCATGAAAAATACATGAGAGGTAAATCTTGTGACTTTTGTAAAAAAATCTTATTACTCTAGAGATGAATGTGACCCTAAAAATATGATTAGTGATGAAATGTTTGAATACTGAAAAATTATTGAAGATACATCCAATGAATTAAATTATAAATATAAATCTTTGAATAAATATCATGCTCTTACTTCTACTATTAAATATGAGATTACTATAGAAAAGGAAAAGAATGCTCAATTACTGAAAGAGAACAATGAAATTAAATTATATAATGAGAAATTTAAAGAGGAATTAGAAAAATTTTCTAATGGAAATAATATTCTAACATAAATTCTTGGTAAATAAGTAGATCCTAAGTTTAGTACTGGTATAGGATACCAACATGAACAGAGGAACATAGCTAAAAATCATTTTATAACAAAATCTGGAAAATCTGTTTTTATATATAGTATTTAAAATCTGCAAGTTCTAGCCCTAGGTACTCATTCAATACTTCTCATTTTTTAGGACCAAATAAAGTTTACTTTACCAATACATTAAAACACTATATAGGAAATCCATGAGGCAAGTATGGGTTCCCAAAGCTCTTATTATTAATGTTACTGTACCCAAAAGAATCTGGGTACCAAAATCATATCTTGCTTATTTATTTTGTAGACAAGCTATTCGAAGAGATACTATAGAAGTCTATGGTACTTGGATAGTGAATTTTAAAGATACATGAAAGGATATTACTCATGCTTAAAGAATCTCATAAAGATTGATGGTGGACATGTCACCTTTGGAGAAAATACTAAAGAAAAAATAATTGGCCTTGGCCAAATTGGTAAATCTAACTCATTTTTAACTTCCAAAGTACTTTTTATTAATGGAATAAAATATAATCTACTTATTAACTCTTAGTTATGTGATGATGGTTTTCCTGTTAAATTTGAAAGTTATGTTTGCAATATTTTTAATTCTAAAAATTAATTAGTGTTTTCTTCTTTTAAAAATGAAAATGTTTATGTTGTTAACTTAAATTCTTTAGTTTCTCAAAATGTTTCATGCTTAAGTGTATTTCACAAAGAATCTTGGATTTGGTATAGAAGACTAGAAAATTGTAATATACACTCCCTTAGAAAGATTAATAGACAAGGTTTAGTCAAGGCTCTACCTAAACATGAGTTTCCAAATGATAATGTTTGTAATCCTTGTCAAAAGGGTAAACATAAAAAAATCACTTTCAAAACAACAAAAGAAGTTTTCAACTTCGCAACCTCTCAAGTTGGTTCACATGGAATTGTTTGGACCATCTAGAGTTTCAAGTCTAAATGTGAAACACTATGTCTATGTTCTTGTAGATAACTATTCTTGATATACTTGGACCTTTTTCTTAGCTCAAAAAAGTGAAGATTGTTCTCATTTCACCATGTATGCTAGAATAGTAGAAAACCCAAGTGTTCATAAAATTAAAAACCTAATAAGTGACCATGGTTGTGAGTTTGAAAACTAAGTGTTTGAATATTTTTCCTCACAAAATGGCTATAGTCATAACTTTTCTGCCCCTAGGACACCTCAAAAAAATAGAGTTTTAGAAAGAACAAATTGAACCTTACAAAGAACCATGCTCAATGAATATGACATGCCTATATACTTTTGGTCTAAATCTATCAATACAACTTGTTATATTATTAATAGAGTTTTAATTAGACCAATTATTGAAAAAATCCCTATGAGTTGTGGAACAATAGAAAACCCAATGTTAATTACTTCAAAAAATTTGGTTAAAAAGTTTATATTCTAAATACTAAGGACAATATTGACAAATTTGAATCCAAAATTGATAAAGGAATTTTCCTAGGTTATTCAATATCTAGTAAAGCCTATAGGGTATTTAATAAAAGAACTAAATGTTTGGAAGAATTTGTGCATGTTAAATTTTATGAAACAGATCCACATGAAGCTAAAAAATTCCTAGAAAACCTTGAGGATGATGTGTCAAATTTGGGTATAAGTGGAAAATATTTTGACCCTACTGTCAAGAAATCTTTAAAATCTTCCAGTTCTAGAAATTCTCTAGATTATAGTTATAATGAACCCAAACCTATTGAAGAACCTGAAATATATATCCCTTCTTTTTGTAGATATGTTGTAACCCTTAAGAACTATCCTTTAGATGATATTGTTTGAGACTTAGATAAAGGAACTAAGACTAGAGATTCATTAAGAAATCAGGTTGAAAATTAAGGTTTCTTGTCACAACTTGAGCCTAAGAACATCAATGAGGCAATCAATGATAAATTTTGTGTGATGACTATGCAAGAAGAATTAAACCATGTTGAATGAAATAAAGTCTAGAAAATAGTGGATAGACCTAAAGACACCTTGACTATAGGAACTAAATGGGTGTTTAGAAATAAAGTATATGGAGATGGTAATATTATAAGAAAAAAAGCTATATTGGTTGAATAAGGTTATATTCAAGAAGAAGGGATTGACTATGAGGAAACTTTTTCTCCAGTTGCTAAACTTGAATCCATTAGAATCTTGCTTGCATATGAAACACATATAAATTTAAAACTATATAAAATGGATGTTAAGAGTGCATTCATAAATGGGTATATAGTTGAGGATGTTTTTTTGAACAACCCCTAGTTTTACAAACCCTCATTTTCCAAATCATGTTTTTAAATTAACAAAATAATTATATGGTTTAAATAAATCTCCAAGAGGTTGGTATGGTAGAATAAGTAGTTTTATTATTTCCAAATATTTTACAAAAGGTATAGCTAATCCTAATCTATTTATAAAAATAATTTATAAAGATTTTTTAGTTGTTCAAATATATGTTGAAGATATTATTTTTGAATCTTCAAAAAATTACTTATGTGTTGATTTTGTAATGATAATGCAAAATGAATTTGAAATGAGTTTGATGGTTGAACTAAAATTCTTTATTGGATTTCAAATCTTTCAAAATAAGGAAGGTATTATTTTGAATCAAGGTAAATATACTAAATATATTCTATTTTTTTGGTTTGGATAGTACTAAAAGCAGTGACACTCTAATAAGTACCACCTATAAGTTGGATCTTGATGAGAATGGTAGATCTATTGATCAGACCACTTATAAAGGAATAATTGGGAGTTTACTCTACTTAACTGCTAGCATGACTAATATTATGTTTACTATGTGTATGTGTGCTCATTTTCAAGAAAATCCTAAAGAGTCACATCTTCTTCCTAGTAAAAGAATATTCAAATACATCAAACATACTACCAAATTATGACCATTATATCCTAGAGGACAATCATTTGATCTAGTTAGCTATTTAGATGCTAATTTTGGTGGATGTAAATTAGATAGAAAAAGAATCTATGGAACATGTCACTTTTTGGTAAAGTCACTAGTATCATGGTGTAGTGAAAAGCAAAATTATTTTTCATTATCTACTACTAAATCTGAATACATAGTTGCTGGTAGTCGTTGTGATCATATTTTGTTTATGAAACACACTTTTCTAGATTATGGATATCAATTTAGACATGTTCCTATAAATTGTGATAACACAGGTGCTATTAACATATCTAATAATCCTATTTATCATTCAAGAACAAAACATATTGATTTAAGACATCACTTTTTGAGAGATCATTTTCAAAAGAGTGATATTACTTTATAATTAGTTGGCACTAAACATTATCTTTCTGAACTTTTTTCTAAGCCATTAAATTACAAAAGGATGAGTTACATCATACATTAATTAGGAATGATCATCCTTGAGTGACCAGTTTACTATCTCATAGTTACTGTCTCAAATTTTCTGTCTCATGTTCGCTGTCTCATGTTTTCTGTCTCTTGTTTACTATCTCATATTTACTATCTCACTAATTATGGTCGCACTGTTTAGAGTCACACTATTATGATGACACCATGACGGCTTGTTTCGGTCTCACCATTATGGATCAGATTTTTTTGAAATCTTTTTCTTGTACCACTATATTGATTATTTTATTTCAGTTATATCACATTTTTGTGATTTGAAATGTTTGAACTCCCAAAATGATAACAAACCATCTTTTCACTTATCTATTAACTCGTACTCTCTACTCCTAAATCCAATCCCTTTTCTCTCAAAATAATCTTCTTTATTGAGCCAATGTTGAATGGCTAGGATGAAGAATCCATCTTCATCATCTTCTATAAAGTAATGGTCTTCAAAGAAACGGTAAAAGGATCTGATTACCATGCGTGAGAAACAAATAAACCCAGGTCTTGAGGATCATATAGTTGTTCCATAGAAAGAAATTTGTGCGAAGTGGATCCTATCAATTAAGTCGCTTGTTCTGAAAGTATTGGAAGAACATGGATGGTTATAGTGATTTAAAAAAGAGAAAATACTTATCTATCTGAAGACGGTTTTCAAATTTTATCAGTATGTTCAGTTCTCTTTCAAATCTGAAGATGATTTTGTGGTTAGAAGCTAGGTGAATAGACAATTATGTACCATTTATTCAAGGTTGTGGGCTTCCTTCTTAGGAATACCACATGGAAGAATTTTTGAGGACTATTAAAGAGGTCCTCCTCCTCCTAGTGACATATTTAGTTTAGAAGAGGCCTTAGGTGAGTTGACTAGAAACAAAAAGTAAATAAGGCCTATTACTGCTAAACTAGATGGAGATACTAGGTTGTTGTTTAAGTTTATTCAACATATATTATGTCCAAGGAAAGGAGACTTTTATACTCTAAAGTATCAAGATGTGTTTTTGATACATCTTCTAAAGAATGGTCACAAGATTAATATGTGAAAGTATATTATCCTTCACACATGTGACATGATAAAGATAACATCAAACTCAACCCCCTTATTCTATTCAAGTTTTATATATGCTATGCTACTAGCCAAAGGTGTGGTTGGTAAGAATGACAAAGTGGTTGAAGATTATGATTTTTTTATATCTAAGGATACATGTAGATGAATGAATATCAGTATGAATTCATGGAAGAGATCTTGAGTTGAAGATAATGACAGTCTGTATGAGGATTTTAATCCTGTTGAGAACCCTTCAAGACCTAAGGATTTATCTAATCCTATTTTAGAATATGATGAGCTTGAACAATACTGATATGAAGTAATATATGTTTATATAACTTAAGGAGAAAAATATACTGAGGAAGGTGATGAAATTATAGAAGAATATCCTAGAAAACCTCAAGATGTTCCCTATAGGGAATCTCCTCCCTCTAAAGGTTATAAAGATGCTAGTAAAGGAAGTGAAGCTATTTATATAGTTAAAGTTTCTCAAGAAGAAAATTATCCTATAGAAGAGTATGCTAGCACTGAATAATAGATAGAGGAAGAACTTGTAGAAACAAAAGTGATTTTTTCTTCTAAATAAAGAATGAAGAAAGCTTTTAAATTAGCTAGATATGTGGCTGAATCTAAAATAGCAGTGAGTGTGGAAACTGGTTAAGAGACTGGGTATCTTGGTCCTCAATGAGATGCATGTATTGAGGGGGAGAAAAACCCCAAATTGGAAAGGATTAAAGTTCCAAATCCTATTAACTCAAGTTCTATGGATACCTGGTATATGTTTCCAAGTTAATTTGATGTTTATGAGTCTCAAGGAACCTCATATGAGGGAATATATCTTTTAACTATATTTCATCTCAAACCAGTCTCTAAAGTTATGTCTGCTAAGGAACTAGAACCTATTTTATTTCCTTCTCCTAAACCTACTCAAGAAAATCCTAGTTATTTAAGTAGTGATGATTTGAAAGAGTTTGGAGACAATTTTTTGTTTGGTTTTGAGAAGCTCATGAAGTATCAACATGATCCTGTAACCAATCTCAGTAAAAGGGATGCCACATTGCTTCTGGAGAAAATCATATGTATGATCCAACCCAAGATGATTCATGAAATTCAAGAAGTCCATATTGAAAATAAGAAGTTGATTGATGAGGTGAAATCTTTAAAATATATGGTTGGGGAAATGAGGAAAGACTTGAAAATTTCTCAAACCCCTGTTGTTCATATCAGTGAGGATGATGATGATAAGATCCCAAAGATGGTAGTTTCTATGATTCAACCCAACATGATTACTGTGTATGAAAATGTGGTTGAGAAAAAAACCAAAATAGTAAATGAGATGTATAGGATTGTCTCTAAAATCAATAATCTGACCAATGAATATAAAGGATGTTTACAGACTGTTCTAAATCAACTTAAAGATCTCACATCATCTATTTATCCTCTATCTACTTATAATCATCCATCTCAGCCTATGGATAGTGAAATGATCAGATCAATATTTGGAGAAGAACTTCAGTTTGTGTTGAGTGGTACTGATCAGGAGAGTCTCTCTACAATCATTAAGAACAATAACCATATTCTTAATCTATTAATAATACATTCAAAAATTTCCACTGATCCTCAAGAAGAAATCTATAAGAATGTTTATTACAAATTCAAGAGGATTTATTCCATGCATGAGTTAAACAACCATTTCAATTATCTTGTGGATAATTTGAAGCTACTCCTGTAAATCAATATTTCAAAGATCAAGTTCAGAAGCTAAAGGGAATCACACCTACTCTAGATAAATTCATGGAAAATAATGATGACTTTGAAAAGGACATGTATTATGGTGGTGAAATCATTAAAGATTTCATAAACTTATTGAAAACATATCTTATTGTTCAGCGAATAGCCATCGTGGCTCCTATAGAAGCACCTTTGAGGATTGGTCTACCTTCTTTCACCTATCCCTATACCTTCACATCATTTTCCCCTACTAAAATGTCTGTTGCTCAGGATCTGAGGCAGATCAAACCTTTTTGTTGTTTAGAAATATTTTCCTCAGTATTCCACCAAACTAACACTTTCCCCTTCTATCATTGAAGGAGTTCCATTACCTTCCATTACTAGTGCTTCTACAACCTCCACTTATACACCTATTTCCTCTACTCTTATTGTATCTGACAAAAATAAAGAGAAGGCTGCAAAATCTGAAGATAAGTGAAAGATAATTTTTGATAGGTCTATGATGTATTATCTTTTTTTGATTGTACCTAAACTCTATTTATTCAATGAAAAGTGTTCTCTATCTTTTATTCACTCATTGGATTCATTTATTGTTTGTTTTATTACTCTATTTTTGGTAATCCAAAAAGGGGGAGAAATAAGAACTGGCTAGGAATTCATGGTAAACGAACCTTTATGAGAGAATAAATACTTTTTTACCCATACTCTATATTGCCTTGATATGATAAGCACACTGTTTATTCCTTTCTAAAATGTATGTCTTGTAAATTCCATGATTTGTTATCATAAAAAGGGGATATTGTTGGAATCCTCTTGTTTTAATGATAAAAAATAAGGTAAATCATGTTTAAATCTTATAAATCAGGTTTAATCATGTTCTACTACGTTTTATTATGATTATGATTAAACTTAATCCATTCTATGAGTATTACTTCTTAAGACAAATGATAGATATTTGACTAAGTATGATTCACAATTTCTGTGATCAAACTATCTTAGTGTTTAGTCTGGAAATTGACAAAGTCCATGAAACTATTTCCCTAACACAGTAATAGTGCTACGAGTTGCCGAAATTGCAAAGGACCTAACATTGTAACCATGCTATCGGTTCCAGAATTCGTAAAGGACTAGACACCATTTCCATAAGACCAGTTCTATGACACCATCACAGGACACTATTGATATGTTTGACAAATGATGAGATACTATTTCTATGACATCGTATCAAGACACTGTAACAAGACACAATTCAAAGTAACCACTTCTAGCTTACCATGAATGTGATATCACTTCTTTCTCACCATCAACTGTGACACCATTCCTTAACATTTTTTTGTCTTTTTCAATTAAATTTAAAATTTTATTCTAATGGTCATATTTGAGTCATTTAATGAAAATGACATTAGTAATTATCTTTTTATACATGACAGCTGAAAGTACGAGGTACGAGGTGCAGAGATCATGATCCTTGTTGGACATAACACAAACACCCAAGATAAAATACAAGGTGACACATGAGTTGGAAGAGGTGAAATGAGATGGATGAAAGAGACGTTAGAGTGAACATACATGCATAAAAGAACAATCAGAAGAACACACAAAGAACTTTCATTTTCTGCTAGTTGTATTACTGTGGATAAAAACTTTGAACATACTTGCAGCAACAACAGAAGCAAGAGAAGAAGAGAAACTCACTAAACTGAAAACCATAAAATAGAACTAAAGAAACTCTATTTATGAGTTTTCTTTCAGAATAGGACCCGAGCATCAATTCTGCTACATTATAGAAGTCCAGAGTTTCATAGAACAATACTCAGAGCATTTCTAATACCTTATTATTATATTCTTCTCTGTTGTGTACAATTTTATTAATTTTTTGAGAGGTGTGTGTGTCTTTACTAAAAACACACACTATATCCTATGGTAAAATTAAGGATACAATATATCCTCACAAAAATATATTATTACCCCATTTTCACCCATGTATAACTATAGAAGAGGTCCTGTGTGACCTGGCTATTATATTTCCCATATAGAACGGAGGTAGAGGTCCTGTGACCTGGACAGTCTTGTATACTATTGTGTAAACCCTGATCCAGTGTGTGGATCAAAGTTATATATATATATATATTTTCTTGGTGGCAGGTGATCACCAAGTGGAGTGGATGAGGTCTTGACTTCAGACTAAACCAATTTTTTAATCCAATGTGTTTTTCAAATTTAGTTTACTTTGTTTTAACCCATATTCCAGAAAACTAAATTTCACTTTGATATTTAGTCTTGGATAGTATTTATAAGTATTTTGATTTAGTAAATTGGTTATAAAAGTTATTTAATTCTTTTAGATTGATATAACTGATATGTAATCAATATATTGAAAAATTAAATAAATAGACAAAATATTATAAGCTCACTACCTTGATTAACTACCCTATTTTGTTTTTAAATTAGGGGATCTTCAAATAAAGTTTTTAATAGAAATTTTTATAGGAACTAAATTCACCCCCCTCTTGAGTTTCATACTCTAACCAACAGGGGCTACAATTACATTAAACACACACACACCACACACATAGGCCATAAAGGTAGGTCATATCCCTTTAAGGGGATTTCCCATCTATCAAGGCTTATTTATTTAATACATGACCCATATGCCCAGTGGGAATGAATCCCATTACATGGCCTTGAAGGCACAAATTTTTGACTTAAAGGGCCTCTAATGAATAGTACTGATAAAACACCTGAACTTCTATATAATACTTTCACTGCTATAATGATCGCTCATCACCAACACATTGTCACCAGTCAAAAATTCCACCGCTGCTATAGTACGCTATAGTACTACTCTAGTAACCTGCGCCCAATGATTTTTGAACCCCCATTTTTAAAAAATATAAAATTACCAAAAGAGATAAGATCACTACGATTTCAACATCGTCATATTGATACGAATATAAAACAATGGAATAAAATCATAGACCACCTAACAATGTGCTTCAACAAGGATCAATCAAACATTTCCAGTTTTGAAATTCTTTACAGTTTCAATTAGTGTTCTATCCTTTTCAAAATAAATGTCAATTTAATATAACTTATTATTTTTCTTTATGTATATATACAAATATATTAAAAACTAAAATAGGTCGTTAAAAATAATAATTAATAATTAATATTATAATTAATAATAATTAATAATAATTAGTAATAATTATTGGTTAGGAACAATAGTTAATAATTGAAAATATAGTTAATTATGATATTAATTATTAATGATTATTATTAATATATAGTTAATAGCTAATACTAATTAAATTATTATTTATTACTAGTTATTGTTAATTATTAGTAATTTTTACTAATTAATATTCAACTAAAACACATAATGTATTAACTATTTATATATTAATATTAATTATTATTATCAGTTTATTATAAATTATTATTTTTGATGATATATACATATACATACAAATATATTAATGAGTGATGGATTTCACTCAATCTTTATAAGCTTTTCGATGTGTGCATGTAACCATCTCGTGCATTTTAAAGATGATAACTGAGTTGGGGGTTTAATTCATTAATCGAGACCCATATTTTGTTATTTAAAAAAAACCCTTAAAAATACCCATTTTGAGTGGAAACCAAAAATGAAATATAAAAGTCATTAAAATGTAATCTTTTTTCCAATTATATGAAATAATTTTATCACATGTTTTTAAGTGAATACTGCATGAGATTCCATGAATTTTGGGTTTAATGCATCAATTTAATTCACGATTGAAAAAAATAAATAGGTCAAATATAAAGGAGACAAACTTAGGGCTGGAAAGCATCCCACCCATATATGTGTACAACTTCCAAAAAAAATCACTTCTAAGAGTGATAAAAAATAAATTTGAAATTTATAAAAAAATTATATTTTTAAATGTACCTACGTAATTTTTTATATTTTCTAATGATGCAGAAAATTATTATATTTTTTTTGTGGTATATGAAATTATTATTCATTTCCAGCCTAAAAATTTGAAATAACTTTTTTATTCACTCCTTTAAAAAAGTTGGTTTATCTAAAAAATAAAATGTTTTATGAAATAAATAAGAATATATATTATATTTTCTAAAAGGTAAATTTTTTTTGGTCATAAAATATTATTATGATCACTAAGAGTAACTTCAAAAAATGAAACAATAAATGCATAATAAGAAATCATCAAGTGCTATTTTTATATGAAATAAAAAATCATCAAATTAATGCTACAAAATTCCAATACCCCAGTGAACAATCAATCCATAAGGTTTGATAAAAAACCCATACAAAAATGTTTCAAACAAATTTTACTATTATGTTAATGTGTTAAAAATAGGATAGTTTCAGTGATTTCCCTTCACTTTATCATTTGATTAAATTCAATTTTTTTTTGTAAATTATTATTCATAATAACAATTTATTTAATTAATATACCTACAATTTTTTGTTTATAAAAAAATCAACACGGTAATACCTATTCTAAAATATAGTTTGAATAAAACAATTTTTTGGAAGTAAAAAATTATTATCCTTATTATTCCGGATAATTAAGAATACAAATAATAATAATTAGGACCTTTTTTAAATGAAATATAATTGGAAACACTCTATTTTATTTCCTATAATAATATTATTAAACTAATACATGAATTTCATTTTATTTTTACACCAAATTTTGACTAAACTAATATAATGGCACATTGTATTAAAATAAGGGGTGGAAGATATTTATTATTAATCACTTTATGCATTGCTTATTTTTGAAATTATGAATTTATATTGTTCTCATATTGAATTTATTTGTATTATTATTCTATCATTCAAATTATTCAATACACATGGATGAAAAATTAGCTTTACTTTTGTTTTATTAAAATTATACACAATTTTATATTCTAGATCCCTTTTATGCTACTCGTACACTACCTTGAGTAAGGGCCTATTGTTTGGGCCATTGTGTTCAGTATGAGGTTCTTTGTTGCACCTACTGACTCACTTATCCTTAAAAACTGTTATTCTGTCCGTTTATTAACTTTGTCACCCATGTGATTTATGTCATCAATCTGTCCTAATTTTCTCGAGTGCACTACTGGTTATTCTGTTTGGTGTGGATCCTTGGTTCTTTCAAGTTGGATATGTGGTTTTGAGGTGAAAGGGGTTTCAATGGAATTGATCACCCCTGCCTTCCATAATTTTGACTCACTCATCTCATTTTTTTCGTTCTATTTTCATTCTCCCTCCTGCTATGAAACCTTAACTTCATAAAGTTCAACTTTGTAAATGGTGAATCTATGTGTCTACCTTCCTCCGACATACTCCACAGGTGTACTGCTTATGATAGAGTTTTTATGATGATATCATTTGTTGATAAAGATATGTGACTGAGTTCCCGAGTGAATAACATGCCACTTCCAGACCTAGTGATTACTTTAACCACTGTGTGAGTATAATTATTTACATCGACTTCTTGACGACATATTGAAGACAACACAACAACTGGACCTGTGTGTCTGACATCCGCTTCTCATTTTTGTAGCTTTAGTTATTTAAATATCCTTTTTTTGTTTCTATTTAGGATAGCCTGTATGTTATAAATATTGTTTTTGAGCATTAATAAAATGCTTGTGCAAGGGTGATGTTCTTCCCGTGCACATAGGTCCAAAAAAGATTTAAGAACACCAAATTCTTTTTTTAATGATTTCTTACTTTCTTACATATTGTATGATCTGTTTCTATTTGATTCGAACACTATGAAAAAAAGGATAAATCTGGTATTTTTGGGTATGTTTGAACCATAAACCACAAGTGCAACTTCCCCTAATAAAGTGGCATTAGATCCTTATTGGGTTATATTTCATTTCTGAATATGCTTCTTGTTTCAATCTAGTTTTTGTTTTAATTTCCACCTATCGATCTGATCTTAATTATCCCTTTACCTATTCTGTTTATAATCGATGTCACTGTAACCTCAATATTTTTTCAAATTCTAAAACCTAATTGTATAATCATGAATACCCTTTGATATTGGATGGTTTTTTGGGGTGTATACTTATCATTGTCCGCAACAACTCGATATCTAATCTTTATGGTAAACATGTCAAAAAATAGGTTCTAAATCAGTGACAATGAATTCAATTTGTGGTAGATTAATATTATCAAGGATTTACTAAAAAATATTTAACTTTCCAACTTTGGTATATCTATTGATAAAGGAACATTTTCTATTGTAAAAAGTTTTACCAATAGATATATCATTGACATTAAATTTTTAGTAAAAACTATGTATCTAAATGTTATCGCAACAAATAAAATAGTCATGTTGCAATTATAATAACACCAAAAGATAATATGTTTGTTGTTCAAAATGTTTAAAAACATATTCATATTACAGATTCATTTGTTGATAATATTATTACCAATATTTATCATTGTATTGATAATAATATAAAAAATATTATTTTATCTATTATTATAAGCAATACCAACAATTAATATCTATTTATATATTATTTTTTAAATAAAATATCACGTGTTGAAATATTTATTGCTAAAATTTTATATTTTATTTATTAATCTAATTATATATAATATATTTGTTACATTTATTATATAATAACTATAAAATTTTCTTTTATGAAACTCCAAAAAAATTGGGGCTTTATTTAATTTTTTTTTCAAAAGAACATGTACAATTATAATTGAAAAGAAAGTTCAAATCCAAGAAAAAACATGATGATCCAAGAAAAATGTTACAAACACGTTCAAAATCCAAAAGGCACAATATGAAACTCTATCAAACTTCATCTGTAATCTATTTCTCTCACATATCAGTCATCACTCCATCAGAATTTGTCTATAATTTATTTTATTCGGCTATAAGGTTGACCAAGATGGAGAGAATCTCCCAGATAGAAACCACCATCTAGAAACCCTCTAAAAATAAAGATACTTAAGATAAATAAAAATGAAATGAGAAAGCCACAATTCCCAAACAATATCAACATTAATTGGGGTCATAAATATGAAAAAACAGAGCATCAAAATGGATACCGATTAGTAAAATTTTCTCAATAACGTATTCAATTAGTCTTGGGTCCAAGAGGAAATGAAAACGAATATATCTATGACATGAATCATATAGGATTTTAAAAAAATAAGGGTAAAGAAGATAGTAAAAGTATGATGAGTTTCACCAATGGGTCCTAGAGATGTGTAGGTGATGGTAGGGAGGTTGCTCACATGATTTAATATTGTTACGAATAACTTCAACAAGATCAGACATGTGTTTGTGGCCTTCTTTGAGAATCCATTGTATCCCATATATCTAAGTGATGGCAGATAGGTTGGTCAAATGCTATAATTTTGTTACGAATAACTTCAAAGAGGCCACAATTGTACTTGTGAGCATTTTGAGAATCTCTTTTATCCCATATAGCCACATTTGGAACACCATCTTCTCTGCCATGAATTTAGTGCATGTTGGTATCGTGAAGAGCATATAAACAACAAAATGTCTTCTGTACCACTACTCTACCATAATTAACAAGAAAAATCTATTATGAAAAAACAAAAAAAAATAATAAGAAGGAATAAAACCTCAACACCCAAAAAAATTGAATGAAACAAAAAAAGAAGGTCTTACAGATCCAATTCATTATTCAGATACACATTTTATATGAAATTATGATGAGATCCACTTCCTGTTATATCTATATAAGTCTTAACTCATGTATCTCAACACATGTTGACCTAATATAAATGTAACAACTTCAACTTTTGAATAATATTTGTTTCCTAAATTTGTTTGTTATTTCATTTTATACTCCACAAAACTATAGCCATTAATTAATGAAGTGATACAATTGGCTTTCAAATGTTATATGAACATTGGAAAATAATCTCTTAACATTACAATTATTATTTATAAATACAAGTGATATTGGTTAATTAATACAGAAAAAAAAAGTCAATGGCCTCATCTAGTAGACTTGGGCCGTACGAAGCCCATCTGTCAGAGCTTGGGAAGGAGGTAGCATCTCTGGGCTTTGCTCTAGACTAAGCCCAAGCTGAGCTTCAACATATGAAGGTTGAACGAAATCACCTAAGGGAGAAATTCAAGCTGATAGAAATCACCACTTGGGAAATTTTGTCTGAGCTGCCCCAAGATTCTATCACCATAGCACAGCTTATACATAGGTCCTATGAAGGTGTTATAAGGGGCTATGTAATGAGGCATTAGATTATTTTTGTAATACCTTGGTATAAATAAAATTTTTATTTTTTTAATGGTAAAATTTGGGATTTTCGTATGTCTGGATAAATATAGGATGAATATTATTGATGAATTTTGGAAAAAGGGTATTTTAAAATATTCATGTAAACTTTAAATAATTAATAATGTGAAATGATTTTCAAAAATGTTCTTCTATAGTTGTGATCAGTATGAAATTTAGAGTCTAAAAAGATCAACTTGATTTTTTAGTAAATAGTAAAGTATGAATAGTAACATACCCTAATGAATAGTAATGAATAGTAAATCGGCCAAAAAAAAATAGAAACTCCACCCATGAATGTATAAATACAATTTAGACATCTTAAAAATTAAAAATCGATCATATTATAAGTTTGGTTATTTTTGTAGGTCATAAATATTTTATTTAAAATTTTATAATTAATTTAATAATTTAAAATGAAAATGTATTTTCATAAAATGTAATCATAAATTTTTACTTTATTGTATTATGGTTATACGATAATTTTATGGGACCTTTATTACCTTTTCAAGGTATTACAAAATAAGATATTGTTTTAGAGTTGTTTTTTTAAATAAATAATGATTTTATTTAAAAATTAAATTAAAAATATTTAGAAAATTATTTTTATAAAATGGATTCAATTTTTTAATTAAGTGCATCTATATTAGGTTAGGGTGAATTTATGATATTTTTATAAAATGTTTTGTTTTTCGGTGAATAATGAAAATACAGTTTTGAGTTTCGGGTGTTTAATGACATCATTAATGATGTAATAATGATTTAATAATGATGTAATCATTCTGGTAGACTTTTGAATATTAATATATTCTATGAGGTGTCCCAAGTGGCCAATACCATGGGCAAGTCCATGGTTTTGCAAATACCACCGATGAGGTGTCCCTTGGAAATTAATTAAATATTCCATCACTTTTCCTATAAATACCATGACATTACCTCATTAATTTCATTAAAAAATCGTCCTCAATGAAGTTATAGTCTTTTTATTTCCCAAGGAGTCCTCCCAAGGTGCCCTCAATCCCTCCCAAGGTCCCAAACTTTAAGCTTTCTATGTTACTCTTCAAGGTAAGGGAACCTTCCACCCTCCTCTTTTAGTCATGATTTATTTTAAGTTATGTCTTTGAGTTATCATTTTATTATGTGGGGGTATGTAATTATATATTCTTATTACTGTCCATTTCATGTCCAAAGTATGAGAGACATTTTCTTCTCTCATCAATTTATTTTCTGAATTTTTAAGTGATGCCATTAGGCTGCTGAATTTTTGTAAAAGAAATTGCATTTTCTCTTTCCCTTCAAGTTTCATTTTCATGTGATGTGTCATTCCACACCATGATCTGATTTATTTTTATTGTGTACCTCTATAGAAAATGATTCATTTATTTATGGGAGACCCTTGTTGTAACACCCCAAGAATTCATAATGTGTTATTTCTTCAAAATAATTCAATAACTTGCACTACACGCAACACCGAGTTCAATTGCACCACGACTTACCAAAAATCCATTCAAAAGAGGTTATGAATAGTATTAACTAAATTTTAAACTTTATATAATCCTTAAAATTTTTCCATATTATGAGTATCTTAGACATAATGCAAGAACAAATTCATTTTCAGTATTGCACTTTTATCAACTTTTAATAGTGAACCCTTTTTAAATACAATATTTTAAACTTTTTGACTAAATGGGGACATCAAAAATTTAAAATGAAACATCCCAAGCTTCCACGGTATGCTTTCTTTGAATAATACAGTTGCGTGTGTTGTACACAACCTTGAGTTTTAACACACACCACAACCAATCAAACTAGCCGTTATAAATAGTAATACCTAATTTTTGAAATTATATATATTTTATATTTTAAAATGGACTTCATTTTTGGATTCGGAATATCGAATTTAGCCTAAGGTGAAATTTTGGTACTTTTCGGATAACTTTCATATTTTGATGAATAGTGAAAATTACTAAATTTTAATTAAAAACAACTTTTTTAATCAAAATAATTAATAGTGATAAATTATGAATTTGAGTGGTTTTAAAGTATATTTAGAATATAGTTTTACCATTTAATATAATTTTGGTCATTGGACATAATTTTACAATTAAACCGAACATAAACAAGTGTCAATCTTTTGATAGTTATTATCTCTTAAAAACACGCTTTTTGTTTTGACAGCGGGAATTAATTTTAAATTAATTTCTACCACTTCTGTGTTTTAAATTTAGGAAAATGGATTCCATATTTGGAATCAGGATGTTCAAATTGTGTAAATAGGTAACTTTTATTTTTAGACATTTTGAATAATTACTGCGGTAAATATTTTATTTACAATGGTTAATGGTAAATCCGGTAAATAAGGGTTAAAAAAATAATATTATAATAATACTAAATTACCCTAAAATGTGTCTTAACCCTATTGGTTGATACATGGTCGACCATGGGCATCTTTGGGTCGATTTTGGGACCCCATGGATCCACTTGTAAGTGATAATGACACTTTATTTTAATTAAGTTAAAATGAATACAAAAATGACACAAGCATATATCTTTTAGATCAACAATTGTTACATAGGGTTATATATGTTGGATTTTAGATTATAAATATTAATTAGAAAGATAAAAAGATTTCCTACATAATTATATTTTATTTATAATTTTTAGACATTAAATAATTTATTTTATTTATGACACAATGATGATGCAGTAATTACTATAATAGTGAAAAATTAAAATAATTGATATTATAAATACCCAAATAAATATAATATGAAACTTTTAATGAATTAAACTAATTTTCTAGGATAATATGATATATTAGGATTGATTTAATTGACTTTTTTTGAAGTAATAAATCTGTTATGAGTTTCACAAAAATCAACTATTGAATAGTGTCAAAATTGACATAAAAGAGTTCTTAAAAAAAATATTATATTATTAATTGATATTAAATTCCTAAAAATCTAATTTTCGGCCAAGAGACTTATATCATGATAGTTTCATCATTAATGGACCACTTGGGGGTCTCTTGGATGTATATAGTAAGTTTATTAACCATATTATATAAAAATACAAAGAGACATTGTAAAAGTGAAACTAATTAACTTAGAGTTAATACTTAAAGATAAGGTTAATATAAGTACCCAAACCTGTCTAAATTCTATTGGTTGAGTTGTTTTCGACCCATCCCCACCTTAACATTTAAATAATCAACTTTTGAGCCATTAGAAACCGAATATGAATTTATTATAAATTAATATTTCTAGCTTTTCCAAAGGTGCCCCTCACCCCTCTTATAAAAGGGCACTCCTTATACTCATTCCTCACACCTCTCAAGCCACTTGGATCGTCCAAACCCTGCCCAAATAAGCTCCCCACATCCCTCTCCTCCTCCTTGAAGCTTCCCCTTAGGCAAAAAGCATTTCAAGAAGTCCTTTGGTTCCAACCAAAGTGAGTTACCTAAATTAAAGGTAACGATTTCTCTTAAATTATTTTCATTTATTTTGCTTCTCCAACCCCCAAAATCTTTTTATTTCCTTTCTTTTGTAACAACACCAGTATCCACAATATACTAGGATGTTGTTATAAGAAGGATTAAAACTACACATACACACAACTCCATCTAATGGATGATGAACATAATGTTTCTGTGGATGGCAAACTAACGCCTCACGAAACGATGATTGTTCAAATACATCTTACCGCCTCTCATGGTGGCCATTATGATGGAACTGTAATTAAATATGATATTAATTATATATATTTTATATATAAGCTTCTGTAATTCCATTTTATTTGATATCATTATTCTTTTCATGTTGTATATACATACGATAATTTCATTTGAGGAAGTGCGGACTACCGCCCCCTTAAAATGATATGACTCGTTCATACCACACATGGAACATATAAAGGATGGTGTTAATGAACTTAAGTAACATATATAAAATATTATATTATACTGGAATATTAATATACCTATGTATCATTTGGATTCAATTCTTTTAAAATAAAAATTAAATGGAAGTAGCGTTTGTGCGTACGTACGGACTACCGTCTCCACGAACGCGATGAGATTCATTCTCCATCGTATCCATTCAAATCTTATTCTCATTTTAGGGTTAAAAATAATGTTAATATCATTCTGATTATGAATAATATATAATCTATCCATTACAAACATGTCTTACGTAACCAAACATTTAAGAAGAACGAATCGATTATCACCCGAAACGACGATAATACTAAGATATTATTAATAAAGCAATGTTAAAAGATCATATATGATATCATATTAATGTATTTGATTCTTGTATAATTTAATAACAATTATTTCACCATTATACATGAGGTTAACCTACCTCAACAAAGGAAAAGTACAAGGTAAGGGTTTATTTCGCAATCTCTTCATTATCCGAGGTTGTTTATACATAATTATCTAATGGGACCTCGTTATTATCCACGTCCATGTTTCTTAAAAATGTATTTCAAAACATTTTTAATATTTAAAAGAATATGGGTTAAAGTCATTTATACCCTTGTTTGACTTTTTATAAGAGGTTTATAAGGGAATCTTTCCGTTGTTTTCCAAACAAGGTGCTTTTTAACCTTTTCGACAGAATTAAGATAAGAATGTTTTTTTAACTTATACGGCGGGTGCGGTTATTTTCCGCCGTTATAAAATCGTCAAAGCTTCCCTTACAATATTATAAGAATATTTTCAAAAAAATGTTTTATTTTATATGGCTCTTAAATGATTTCAAAAATAGAAGGAGATATTTCTCTAAAAAGTGTTTTGATTTCATCTATGTCAACATCCTTTGACGGATTTTACGCTTATTTGAAGTTGATTTATTATGATACAAAACTTCTATATTGTATTGAAGGTTTTGTGATATGTTTGACTGTGGATGTGATATTTTTATACCATTCATAGTTTATGGTGAAATTATTGACATTTCGTATGCTAGTTTTAATACGAATGTTTATGTTATGTTTAAACCTTTTCATATGGGAATGCATTGGACTTAATATGTGACGGGTGGAGCCCGCTATAGCTCCTCGATGCATCGGTAGGTCTCATGAGACAAACTAGTGTCTTGGCACAAGGCCTTGAAAAAATCTTATTTGTAGTCTTGGCACGAGGCCTTGGCTATGTGGTTATGATAGTCTGGCATTATGCATTCCAACATTATGAAAGTGGTTATTGATATTGCATGTGATTATTCGATTAGTAGAATATCCATGTGAACAAGTAAATGGCATTATTTCATTTTACTTTTGCCATACTATGTTGAAGTTCAAGTTTAAAAGGCTTTTCTTTTAGTAATTCATTGCCTTAAATGTTTATGCTTATTTTTGAATGTTCCGCTATATTGTTATCCTTACTGGGCATTTGAGCTCACCACTCTTCTATGTTTTATTTTTCCCAGGATGTGAAGATGTAAGTTATGAATGACCTGCATGGATATTATGAGGGGATTATAGTGTGGACTGTGGAAACATTATGTTGTTGTAGTAGTTTTTCATTTTATGATATAATGTAAAACTTATGAATATATCTAGTGCTTCCAAGGCTACTAAACCAATCGGTCTTTCGAGATTTTATCTTTCTTGTGATCATGCCAATGTTATGTAATAATGCACCGACTCTGGGTAACTGGGGTCGGGGCGTTACAGTTGGTATCCGAGGAAGTTTAGTACAAACCTTGGAAGCTAGATTTAGATAAACTCTGATTAGAGCACGTAGACCTAAGATGAACTTTGAGGATTAGTATAGAAGAACTTCCTAGAATTTTGGTATTGTAGAGATTTTGTGAGTTTTCCGAGCAATACATCCCTGTCTGGATACGAGCAGGTAGAGGCGGCTCTGGCACAGATGTACCTAGGGGTAAAACCCGAAAACACCGCTTTGAGCTAGACTCGAACGAGAACTGGTGCACGACAACGGGCCTTGCTGCACTCTTGGTTACGACACTCCCAGGGGATATGCTTAGGATAACTCTCATTTTTCTTTACAAATAATTTTGAAGGGATTATGAGTATATACTTCCTCAAATAAAACATTCTTATGATTATGGATTATATCCATAAATAGTTCAATTTATGTTAAGTGTTTTATAAGTATGGGATTATGTATTTTGATTCATAAACTGATCTAGTGTATGCCATTGTTTAGAAATGGCGCCCAGTAGAAGGAATGAGAACTCTAGAAATGCACATGATCCAAAGAGAAGGAAGGATCATATCTTTCATGGTCTTAAGCTAGAATTTATAAGAGAAATAGTCTCCCATGTATTATCATCATATGAAGAAATAATATCATGTGTTGATAAGATAAGTAAAGAGTTTACTGAGTCCTATGGCTTTGAAGGGAAGCAAGAGAAGAAAAGGATGGAAGAGAGAAAGATGGATAAAGGGAAGAGGGAAAAGAATAATTTTCCCATATGTGGTAACTGTGGAAAGAAACACCCTGGAACTTTCCTGAAAGGAATGAGAGTTTGTTATAAGTGTGGAGGAAAAGGGCACAAAGTACGTGACTGCAAGGGCAAGAAAATGGTTTCAAATGTACAATGCTTCATTTGCAAGGAGTTTGGACACTACGCGAACCTATGTCCCAGTCATCAGACTATGCCGCAAATAATGTTATTGGATAATAATCAAGTTATGATACTACCACAGATGAAGAGGAATGATTAGAGTTCTTATGTTGATTATGTCAATTGAGTGTTGTATCAACAATGTACTTGTTATAATAATTATGGAGTATATAAGGATTGTACTGTAGTACTATTTCATTAAGGACTTGAGTTTGTGTGGAACAAAGAAAAGTGATTCAATAGCAGGATAAATTTTTGGAAAATATATGGTTGAGAGAATGATAAATCATAATATAGTTCTGATACTGAGGTAGTGATTTTGGAATAATATGTGATTGTTTTGGATAAATTATATTGGATATTATTGACTACCTTGGAACTGATTAATGATTTGTATATTCCATCATTGTTGGGGTTTAAAGTTTTTTTGGATTAATGAAGTATATCCAGCATTCTATATGGAATAAGGGAGCATGAATGTAATCAATAAGGAATATGGTAATACATGATGAAGGTATTCATATGCTATTACGGGGTAAAAAGGATCTATATTATGTTTACCTTCCTTATAAATGTTGGACTGTGAGTTTGGACAGAAGTATTTTGGATAGTTCTAGTTTGGATTATTTTGGATTGCCATAAAAGGACAACCCAGAGGTCGGGCGGCAACCCGTCGCGTCTGGCAAGCCTGCGAGACTTGAACCCGCAACCGAAGGGCGACAAGGGTGTATCACCTACCACTGGACCACGAGATGTCCTGGATTAAATAATGTAGTTTTTATTAAAACATCTTGTAGATGAATTATAAATTCGTTTATTTTGGAACCCTATACGAATAGTGTAAATATAATTTTTACATTCTATTATCTTTTAGAGTGAAAGATGAGTTTGTGGTAGAAATTTATTAATGGATAAAACTCTAATTATAATGTAAGTATATCTCCTTATGATCTTAGCCAATCTCATAAATAGATTCCTCAACATTAAGAAAAGAAACTTAAAACAAAAATGTTTTCCTAGATGGTACCTTAAATCATCACTAATTTATGGCTTTGGGATTGTTGGCCTTTTCATAGCCATGTTCTCTACCACTCTCCATCAGAGAATTGATGGTTATGTTTTTCTTCCATATCCATATTTTCTTACATGGAACCCTAGTATGTGTTATTTTCATTAATCTTCATACTTTCGACTCATTATTTTAAATAGAGGCCTCATTAATTCATTTTTCGATGTGGGATTTCAACTAAGATATTTTGAAACGTCAAAAATGTGTTATCCTAATACCCTATGTTTTGTTGAACCGATGGTATTTCAAATCATCATAGATTGATGAATTTAAGGACCTCAATTTTACACTTGTTTGTGATTGATGACCTCAATCACTACCTATAAATATTTACGTTTTTTCTCCAATTATATGTCTCTAATTGACACCAATATTCTCCTAATCGAGATCATAATTTGGTGGTGACCCTTTGATTTCCCTTTTCCTCATATTAAGACTAAATTTTAGTAACCCAATTTCTGATGTGGGTTTTCCCACAAATATATTTTCTACTTTCAACCTTTTATTTTCGAAGAACAATTTCAAATTGCGAGGACGCAATTTATTGAAGGAGGGGAGAATGTAACACCCCAAGAATTCATAATGTGTTATTTCTTCAAAATAATTCAATAACTTGCAGTACACGCAACACCGAGTTCAATTGCACCATGACTTACCAAAAATCCATTCAAAAGAGGTTATGAATAGTATTAACTAAATTTTAAACTTTATATAATCCTTATAATTTTTCCATATTATGAGTATCTTAGACATAATGCAAGAACAAATTCATTTTCAGTATTGCACTTTTATCAACTTTTAATAGTGAACCCTTTTTAAATACAATATTTTAAACTTTTTGACTAAATGGGGACATAAAAAATTTAAAATGAAACATCCCAAGCTTCCACGGTATGCTTTCTTTGAATAATACAGTTGCGTGTGTTGTACACAACCTTGAGTTTTAACACACACCACAACCAATCAAACTAGCCATTATAAATAGTAATACCTAATTTTTGAAATTATATATATTTTATATTTTAAAATGGACTTCATTTTTGGATTCGGAATATCGAATTTAGCCTAAGGTGAAATTTTGGTACTTTTCGGATAACTTTCATATTTTGATGAATAGTGAAAATTACTAAATTTTAATTAAAAGCAACTTTTTAAATCAAAATAATTAATAGTGATAAATTATGAATTTGAGTGGTTTTAAAGTATATTTAGAATATATTTTTACCATTTAATATAATGTTGGTCATTGGACATAATTTTACAATTAAACCGAACATAAACAAGTGTCAATCTTTTGATAGTTATTATCTCTTAAAAACACGCTTTTTGTTTTGACAACGGGAATTAATTTTAAATTAATTTCTGCCACTTCTGTGTTTTGAATTTAGGAAAATGGATTCCATATTTGGAATCAGGATTTTCAAATTGTGTAAATAGGTAACTTTTATTTTTAGACATTTTGAATAATTACTGCGGTAAATATTTTATTTACCATGGTTAAGGGTAAATCCGGTAAATAAGGGTTAAACAAATAATATTATAATAATACTAAATTACCCTAAAACGTGTCTTAACCATATTGGTTGATACATGGTCGACCATGGGCATCTTTGGGTCTATTTTGGTACCCCATGGATCCACTTGTAAGTGATAATGACACTTTATTTTAATTAAGTTAAAATGAATACAAAAATGACACAAGCATATATCTTTTAGAAAAACAATTGTTACATAGGGTTATATATGTTTGATTTTAGATTATAAATATTCATTAGAAAGATAAAAATATTTAATACATAATGATATTTTATTTATAATTTTTACACATTAAATAATTTATTTTATTTATGACACAATGATGATGCAGTAATTACTATAATAGTGAAAAATTAAAATAATTGATATTACAAATACCCAAATAAATATAATATGAAACTTTTAATGAATTAAACTAATTTTATAGGATAATATGATATATTAGGATTGATTTAATTGACTTTTTCGAAATAATCAATCTGTTATGAGTTTCACAAAAATCAACTATTGAATAGTGTCAAAATTGACATAAAAGAGTTCTTAAAACAAATATTATATTATTAATTGATATTAAATTCTTAAAAATCTAAGGTTCGTCCAAGAGACTTATATAATGATAGGTTCATCATTAATGGACCACTTGGGGGTCTCTTGGATGTATATAGTAAGTTTATTAACCATATTATATAAAAATACAAAGAGACATTGTAAAAGTGAAACTAATTAACTTAGAGTTAATACTTAAAGATAAGGTTAATATAAGTACCCAAACCTGTCTAAATTCTATTGGTTGAGTTGTTTTCGACCCATCCCCACCTTAACATTTAAATAATCAACTTTGGAGCCATTAGAAACCGAATATGAATTTATTATAAATTAATATTTCTAGCTTTTCCAAAGGTGCCCCTCACCCCTCTTATAAAAGGGCACTCCTTCTACTCATTCCTCACACCTCTCAAGCCACTTGGCTCGTCCAAACCCTGCCCAAATAAGCTCCCCACATCCCTATACTCCTCCTTGAAGCTTCCCCTTAGGCAGAAAGCATTTCAAGAAGTCCTTTGGTTCCAACCAAAGTGAGTTACCTAAATTAAAGGTAACGATTTCTCTTAAATTATTTTCATTTATTTTGCTTCTCCAACCCCCAAACTCTTTTTATTTACTTTCTTTTGTAACAACACCAGTATCCAAAATATACTAGGATGTTGTTATAAGAAGGATTCAAACTACACATACACACAACTCCATCTAATGGATGATGAACATAATGTTTCTGTGGATGGCAAACTAACGCCTCACGAAACGATGATTGTTCAAATACATCTTACCGCCTCTCATGGTGGCCATTATGATGGTACTGTAATTAAATATGATATTAATGATATATATTTTATATATAAGCTTCTGTAATTCCATTTTATTTCATATCATTATTCTTTTCATGTTGTATATACATACGATAATTTCATTTGAGGAAGTGCGGACTACCGCCCCCTTAAAATGATATGACTCGTTCATACCACACATGGAATGTATAAAGGATGGTGTTAATGAACATAAGTAACATATATAAAATATTATATTATACTGGAATAGTAATATACCTATGTATCATTTGGATTCGATTCTTTTAAAATAAAAATTAAATGGAAGTAGCGCTTGTGCGTACGTACGGACTACCGTCTCCACGAACGCGATGAGATTCATTCTCCATCGTATCCATTCAAGTATTATTCTCATTTTAGGGTTAAAAATAATGTTAATATCATTCTTATTATGAATAAGATATAATCTATCCATTACAAACATGTCTTACGTAACCAAACATTTAAGAAGAACGAATCGATTGTCACCCGAAACGACGATAATACTAAGATATTATTAATAAAGCAATGTTAAAAGATCATATATGATATCATATTAATGTATATGATTCTTGTATAATTTAATAACAATTATTTCACCATTATACAGGAGGTTAATCTACCCCAACAAAGGAAAAGTACAAGGTAAGGGTTTATTTCGCAATCTCTTCATTATCCGAGGTTGTTTATACATAATTATCTACTGGGACCTCGTTATCATCCACGTACATGTTTCTTCAAAATGTATTTCAAAACATTTTTAATATTTAAAAGAATATGGGTTAAAGTCATTTATACCCTTGTTTGACTTTTTATAAGCGGTTTATAAGGGAATCTTTCCGTCGTTTTCTAAACAAGGTGCTTTTTAACCTTTTCGACAAAATTAAGATAAGAATGTTTTTTAACTTATACGGCGGGTGCGGTTATTTTCCGCCATTATAAAATCGTCAAAGCTTCCCTTAAAAGCTTATAAGAATATTTTCAAGAAAATGTTTTATTTTATATGGCTCTTAAATGATTTCAAAAATAGAAAGAGATATTTCTCTAAAAAGTGTTTTGATTTCATCTATGTCAACATCCTTTGATGAATTTTACGCTTATTTGAAGTTGATTTATTATGATACAAAACTTCTATATTGTATTGAAGGTTTTGTGATATGTTTGACTGTGGATGTGATATTTTTATACCATTCATAGTTTATAGTGAAATTATTGACATTTCGTATGCTAGTTTTAATACGAATGTTTATGTTATGTTTAAACCTTTTCATATGAGAATGCATTGGACTTAATATGTGATGGGTGGAGCCCGCTATAGCTCCTCGATGCATCGGTAGGTCTCATGAGACAAACTAGTGTCTTGGCACAAGGCCTTGAAAAAATCTTATTTGTAGTCTTGGAACGAGGCCTTGGCTATGTGGTTATGATAGTCTGGCATTATGCATTCCAACATTATGAAAGTGGTTATTGATATTGCATGTGATTATTCGATTAGTAGAATATCCATGTGAATAAGTAAATGGAATTATTTCATTTTACTTTTTCCATACTATGTTGAAGTTCAAGTTTAAAAGGCTTTTGTTTTAGTAATTCATTGCCTTAAATGTTTATGCTTATTTTTGAATGTTCCGCTATATTGTTATCCTTACTGGGAATTTGAGCTCACCCCTCTTCTATGTTTTATTTTTCCCAGGATGTGAAGATGTAAGTTATGAATGACCTGCAGGGATATTATGAGGGGATTATAGTGTGGACTGTGGAAACATTATGTTGTTGTAGTAGTTTTTCATTTTATGATGTAATGTAAAACTTATGAATATATCTAGTGCTTCCAAGGCTACTAAACCAATCGGTCTTTCGAGATTTGATCTTTCTTGTGATCATGCCAATGTTATGTAATAATGCACTGACTCTGGGTAACTGGGGTCGGGGCGTTACACTTGTCCCCTCTCAAATTATTGTTTTCTAAAACCATGTTATATAACCGTTATGCTGCAGAAATTTTGTCTCAAAATATCTCTCCTTTTTCTCAAAAAATTATCTTGTTTATTTATCTAAATACCCAAATATATTTTCATTTCTAGACATATTCTTCAAGAAATAAAATTTATCTATTTGATTCTGTAACTGACATACAAGAAACCCTATTTCCTTTTCCAAGGTTTATAAAAGAAATAATGATCATTTTTCTAAGCACTTTTAAAACATCACGATTTTGAAGTGAAACCCATTAATTTTACTCTCTATGGGTAATTTATGAAATGTTGGATTATGATCTATGTGGATCACATGAAAATAACAAAATATTAAGTGAGCGCCCTGATATTTATCCAATGCATTTGGTAAAGAATTTAATCTCTAGGGATGAAAAGTTTCACGATACCTTGGTGAATAAACTTGATAATGTTTATGAAACCTTGGGGATGAACCTTGGTGATATGTTCATGAATGTATAAATTAAATGTTTTAGCCACATATTAATGTTATGGTTCAAGTTATTTTTGTTATTAAATTCCTCTACTTCCATTGTTAATGTATTTATGTTTTTCATCAAGTTCTTATTGATATCACAAATAAACTGATTCCCTTGTTTTTCTTACTGGGATTTCTGCTCACCTTTTCCTTTAATGTATCTCTCCAGGTTATGACATGCAGTAGTTGTACATATGATGAACTTTTCAAGAGGATTTTCAAGGTATTTAAAATTTTGTTTTATGCTTCCATGTATATTGTTCCTGATTAGCAAGACACTAGACTTTAAAGGTCCTCTGTTTGTAAAATGTAATGAAAAGTTGTCTTAAAAAGGTGGGATGCCATAATTGGTATCAACTGAAAATTTAGTTATTTATGGAGATTAGGATATGAAAAATTTCAGAAGAACCCTATATAAAAGTTTAAATATAGGAATACTTCCTAGTATTTTGGTGAGTATTGAGTAAGTATTTTATCAAGAAAATACATCACTTTATGGATATGAACATGTAGAGGTGGCTCTGGAACAAATGTAACTAGGAGTGGAAACTCTGACAAGGAGTTTCGGGCTTGACCTGGGATATACTGTTACATAACAACAGGACTTGCTGAACTCTTGGTTATGAAACTCCTGGGGGATATTTTTGGTTAATCATAAGATTTTTATGAATGATTATGAAGGATTTATAGAGAAATGTAATTGTTTAAATAATGAATTTTTAAGACATAAAATTCTTTATAGTTAAAAGATTCATAAATGAAATAATCTTCTCACTAAGGTTTTATTCTTTTAGAAAATGGTAGACAATAGGAGGAACCGTGCAAATAGTGACCGCAATGGACCATGCATTGAAGACTGTCTGATGGAAGCCGGAATGGAATCTTTCATGAGAATGATGAACCAACTGACTCAAGTTATGGGAAATAACTTGAATCAAGATGAGAGACTAATATCACTGTGAAGGGAACAAATTTATATTGAATCCTTTATGAGTCAATGACCACAAACATTCAGTGGATCTACTGACCCATTGATTGCTGAACAGTGGATCAGCTCTATCGAGAAGATCTTTTCTATGCTCTGCTATTCTGAACAAGAGAAGGTTACCTTGGCTGTTTATCGCTTAGTGGGAGAAGCTGATCATTGGTGGGAACTAATTAAAAACACAAGGCTAAGAGTGGAAGTTGAAGCTATGGAGAGGGAAGAGTTCAGAGGGATATTCTTCAACAAGTATTTCCCACGATCGATGAGAACAAGAATGGATAAGGAGTTTCTCAAGCCAAAGTAAAAGGAGTATGAATCTGTGGGAAGCTACGAGATAAACTTCACAAGGATTTCACATTACACCACTATCTTTGTCATGGATCCAAATGGTAAGGTTGATAGATTCTTCAGTGGACAGAGACCTCATCTATCCAACCGAGATTATGATAGCTTTGAGGAGATCATGCGAAGTGCGATGAAAGAAGAACTGGAGTTTGGTGAGACACAATGGTATCATAAATCCAATGACAAGAAAAGATCGATGGATCTAAGATTAGGGAGGATCTTTGGTCAGGGAATAGGAGGAAAGTATGTACAATTTCCCACATATAATAAATGTGGGAATAAGCATTTGGCGAACTGCCTACTCAGGAGCGGGAAGTGCTACAAGTGTGGTAGAGATGAACACATTGTGAAGAATTTTTGTAGTGGGGTGAAGCCACAATTTCCCAACACTAATGAAAAGGGGAAGATGGTGAAGGCCCTAACTGATGTCCAATGCTATAAGTGTGGAAAACATGGTAACTTTTCCAATCACTGTCCAAATACCAGGGAAGTGGAGGGGAATCACCATCATCCTCAGCAACAACCAAGGGAACAAGGTCGTACATTTGAAATCACTATGGCTAATGTTGAAGCTCCAAATGATGTGGTGGTCGGTACTCTTGTTGTTATCTCAAAGCTAGAAATTACTTTGTTTGATTCTGGTTCTAGGCATTCCTTTATTTCTGTCACGAACTAACCCAGGTCGAACCTGAGCTGGTCACCCGAGCCGGTCCGCGGCAAGTCCTGAGGGGCGTTCCCGATCCCCCCAGGATGGAAACTAGTGCCGGGAATCAAAACATACACCTATGAATGATTTAAGCCCAAAAAAATAAGCAACTAGGACCAGATAAAGAAATGAAATAAACTAAGGACGCTGCATCATGAACAATTGGAAATAAATAAAATAAACTAATCCAGATACAAGTTGCAACTCAACAGACAGAGAACTAAAATACAAAACTGAAAACCCCAAACAAACTAACCAAACCGCCACAACCTGATCCCCATGTGACCTCTTGGTCACCACCAACCATAAGACCATCTATTATCCAACATCAAGCACCTTCTAGGGAAACCTGAACAAAGACTGAACCTGCAAAATAGCTCGGGTCTACCAACACCGAGTGGTATAGGTAGGGTTTGAGCTAATCACTCAGTAGGCAAGCAACACAGATTCCATGTAATTTCTTCCACAAGATTTTACATTAATACTAGTTTGAAATACATTATAAAATTAGGTTTTCATACACACATTGCTTTTTAAAATCAAATAAACATGATCCACTACCCTTTATGTTTAAAACCAAATACATGGGGAAAGAAAGGGGAGTTGTTCTCTCTATTTCAAAACATCTAATTAAAATCCTTTTTGATGTAATCACAATTTCACAGTTTTTTTTAATAAATACCAAAACCAATGCAAAGAAAAAGTGTCCACACAAAGAGGTAAATGGATCTAATAGTACTCGTATGTGAAGTGCAATGAAAGACGAACTGGAGTTTGGTGAGACACAATGGTATCATAAATCCAATGACAAGAAAATATCAATGGAGCTAAGATGAGGGAGGATCTTCGATCAGGGAAGAGTAGGAAAGTATGTACAACATCCCACATATAATAAATGTGGGAATAAATATTTGGGGAATTGCCTACTCAAGAGCGGGAAGTGCTACAAGTGTGGTAGAGATGGACACATTGTGTAGATTTTTTGTAGTTGGGTGAAGCCACAACTTCCCAACACCAACGAAAAGGGGAAGATGGTGAAGGCCCTACCTGATGTCCAATGATATAAGTGTGGAAAACTTGGGAACTTTTCCAATCACTGTCCAAATCCCAGGGCAGTGGAGGGGAATCACCATCAGCCTCAGCAATGACCAAGGGAACAAGATCGTACTTTTTCAATCACTATGGATAATGTTGAATCACCAAATGATGTGGTGGCTGGTACTCTTGTTGTTATCTCAAAGCTAGAAAGTACTTTGTTTGATTCTGGTTCTACGCATTCCTTTATTTCTGTCACGAACCAACCCGGGTCGAACCTGAACCGGTCACCCGAGCCGGTCCGCGACAAGTCCTGAGGGGCATTCCCGATCCCCCCAGGATGGAAACTAGTGCCGGGAATCAAAACATACACCTGGGAATGATTTAAGCCCAAAAAAATAAACAACTAGGACCAGATAAAGAAATTAAATAAACTAAGAACGCTGCAGCATGAACAACTAAAAATAAATAAAATAATCTAATCCAGATACAAGGTGGAACTCAACAGGTAGAGAACTAAAATACAAAACTGAAAACCCAAAACAAACAAACCAAACCACCACAACCCGATCCCCATGTGACCTCTTGGTCACCACCAACCATAAGACCAGCTATGCTCCAACATCAAGCACCTGCTAGGGAAACCTGAACAAAGACTGAACCTGCAAAACATCTCAGGTCTACCGACACCGAGTGGTATAGGTAGGGTTTGAGCTAATCGCTTAGTAGGCAAGCAACACAGATTCCATGTCATTCAATCTCTCTCACATCATCTGCGAACAAGTGACCCTGTGCACTCTCCGTACATACTCAAGCATGTGTGACCCTCTATAAGGAGTTACAAGGTTCAAACACTTCTTTTTTCCTTACCAAATCCAAACACATACCAAGTTTTTCCAAACCAATACACTTTCTCATTAAAAACCCACTTTACTAATTTCCAAAACAATTTGGAAGAAACCCTTTTTTTCATTTAGAAATCACTTTCATTTTCAACACACACACACATCGGCCAAGTTCAAAATGAAACACAACCAATCATAAACCATCAGAATGAGGGACTAGTGTCCCTGCCTAACCCGACGAAATGGTGGTGAGCCATGCCCCAAGTAAGACATAACACTAAGAGGACCTTAAACCGGGCACTTGGGATCCACATGGGTCACCACCCCACGTGAGGCTGAAATGTGAACCGATTCGCTCCCATTGTCATCCCTCAATACAAAATAACCAAAGACAAATGACTCAAATCCCAGAGTACCACTAGTAACTCAGGTCTCGTCGTGAGCGATGGTGATTAGGCACCGACCCGTAACCTACCTCCTGAGCCCTGACAGTCCTAATATCTTTCTACTATACACCCCAAATAACAAGAACCTCACTCTGATACCATTTTTTGATGAACCAACCCAGGTCGACCCTAAACTGGTCGCCCAATCCGGTTTGCGGCAAGTCCCGAGTGGCGTTCTCGATCCCCCCGGGATGAAAACTAGTACCGGGCATCAAAACATACACCTGGGAACGATTTAAGCCCAAAAAAAATAAAAAACCAGGACCAGATAAATAAATGAAATAAACTAAGGATGCTAGAGCATGAACAACTGAAAATAAATAAAATAAACTAATCCAGATACAAGGTGCAACTCAACAGACAGAGAACTAAAATACAAAACTGAAAAACCCAAAAGAACAAACCAAACCGCCACAACCTGATCTCCATGTGACCTCTTGGTTACCACCAACCATAAGAACAGCTATGCTCCAACATCAAGCACCTAATAGGGAAACCTGAACAAAGACTGAACCTGCAAAATAGCTTGGGTCTACCGACACCGAGTGGTATAGGTTGGGTGTGAGCTAATCGCTCAGTAGGCAAGCACCACAGATTCCATGTCATTTCTTCCACAAGATGTTCCATTAATACTAGTTTTAAATACATTATAAAATTAGGTTTTCATACAAAAATTGATTTTTAAAAACAAACAAACATGATCCACTGCCCTTCAAGTTTAAAACCAAATACAAGGGGAAAGAAAGGGGAGTTGTTCTCTCTATTTCAAAACATCTAATTAAAATAATTTTTTAATGTAATCACAATTTCATAATTTTTTAATAAATACCAAAACCAGGTCCAAAGAAAAAGTGTCCACACAAAGAGGGAAATGGATCTAATAGTACTCGAAACGGGGAAACATGGGAAATCCTAGGAACGCAGAGGAAGACCAGAACATACTATACATGTGACTCATCCCGAAGGCATGCCCTAACTCGATGACGTCACAACTCCCTAATGCTCAGCATATCCCTACATGGCCTAACTGAGGGGCCCAATCCCCATAGCAGCAATAACTCAGTATTCCCCTGCTATGGGGCCACTAGCCAGTGTGTAGTCTAAACTAGTGCAGTAATCGTTCTCAATAAACATCTTTGCTATGCTAGGTTCCCATGCAAAGTTCTCAAGGGGGTGTTCCATATCATTAAAACAACAAGTCACATACATATAATCAACACACCACACAAACTGGCACCGCCCAACCACCTCAAGGGTTTGTACCTTGCCTCAAAATAATTATCCAAAGGAGGTCCCAAACCGAGGACCCTCCCATCTCATGATCAATCCATGAGGCAAGAGGCCTAACCCAAGAGGGGTTTTCCAAAAATCCTTTTGAAGATGCCAACCGAGCCTTTAGCATTTCAACATTCACACATTTACCAATAACACTTTGAAAACCATTTCCAAAACAACAAATACCATTCATTTCATAAAATACCATACAACAACCACTTTTGTAAACAAATAAACCCTTAGAAACTCATTTCAACAATCCAACCCACCATTACAAAACAACACACACTTTCAAGGTCCAAAGGGGAATATACCATTAAGAAAGTAATTTGAAAAACCCATTTAAAGACATAGGTCACCAATTTGAACATCACCAATAAATTTATAAAAAAACCAAACCATGTCTTTAAAACCTTTATTCCTTTAAAAGTGTCAACCAGACAATTTGACTAAAACATAATATGCACAATCTAACAAAATGCACCACACATTAAAATCCACTCTTAATGTCATGCGTACCTTAAAACATTTCCCAAAACCAATTTTTCTCTTCTTCCATAATTTAATAAACCATTGAAAGGCCTTATAAAACAATTTTAAATAACTCTCCAAGGTTTTTATATCGAGAACACACCCAAAACATTTAACAAGATCCTTTCCAAAACAATACCGCCTATCCACATTCAATTGCAAAGGTGAAAGCACGTGCATGAATGGAAGAACATGTAAAAACCTATTTTTAGCAAGTTAGACTAATAATAAATCATTACCATAAGCTAACCACAACTGTAATAAAGTGAAAATCAAGGTTTAATGATTAACTACTAAAACACAAGCATCACATGGAACGAGATTGGAATAAATGTCATGGAAGCACCTACCTCAAAGAATTGGCCGAGCCAATGCTTTCGAAATCACATCACCACCTGATCGCATACACGGACTCCCACAAAAGCACACGCACTAGAAAAATAACATCGGCACACCTTAACAAAACAGTCGACACCCAAAGTTAGTGTGACGAATACCAATGCACAACCAAATAAATACCAGGGACTCAAAAAAAAACATAAGGCACTAATTTGGATGATGAAAAACAAAACAGCGGGTGCATTAACCTTACCCTAAACATTGGCAGCAAGACAAATCGAGTTCACCCACCTCGCCCTTGGCGGTGGATGCCAGAATATGTACCAATGGGTCTCAATACATCAATCACATACCCCATTGAAGGAAGAACACAACAATCAAATATTAGCCAAACCTTAGGGTTTCGGCTAAATCCTAACCAGGTACCAAAATCGAAACAAATCCCCATATCAATTAAGGAGAAGCGGTCCAAGGACCAAACCTCGATGAATTGTAGAAGCAACACGAAGAAATTGAAAGAAATCTCGAAGGGCACAGGAGATCTGGGGAAAGGGGGTCGCGCACCACCGAAGTTCGGCTGAGGGTTCATACGCGCCTAAACAAGAGGGTTTGGACGGTTGTGCACTGCTGATAGAAGGGGGGTGCGGCAGCCGGAACATGGCGCAAGGAGGAGGCTGGTGGTGGAGAGCCGTCACACCCAGGAGGGTGTTTATAGTGGGGCACTTCGTATACAGGGGGGAGAGGGGAGAGATGGTGAAGGAATTAAAAAAAAACAAAATAAGAAGATAGGGGCGCGAGAGGGGAGGGAGGGAGTGCATGAGAAAAATAAAAAAGGGGAGGAAGAGTGGGGGGGGGGCATGAGAGGATAAGGGAAAGAGAAAAAAGAAATAAAAAAACAAATCAAAGGGATGGGGAGGGGTGCGCATGGTTCCTGGGCAGAATAGTATTCACTTTCCTTTTTTTATTTTTCTTATCTTAATAATAATAATAATAATAATAAGAACAACAAAAATTTTAATGACAAGATTTTTATTAAAATTAATACTTATATATTCATAATAACATTATGAATTTTTTAATGATAATAATAATAATAAAAGTAATAATAATTATAATCATAAATTTTATTCAACTTCTTTTAAATAATAACCATATTAATGACAACTAAATAATAATTCTATCTATAATAATTTCAATAACAATAATGTTATTAACAATTTTTAATAAAAAAAATATTTTTATCCATGTAAAAATATCATGATTATTAAAATTTAAACATTTAACTTATTTTATTTACATTAATCATTATTTATTTTAAACATTACATATTTTCATGGGTACTTGGGCTAATCACGCTGTCACCGCCAGCCATGCGATGTCTGTGCACAGGTCCGACACCCACCAAAAACTATTAAATTATAAAAAAAAGTTGTAGACCAGCTCTCAAATTGTGCCTTGATGAAGCTAATCGAAGTCGAGAAATAATAAAATAAAATAATAGTAAAAAGGGTTGGGGTGTGACAATTCTCCCCACCACAAAAATTTCTGCCCCCAGAAAGTCACCAAGCCAATAGTTAACATAACTTGAGTTCATGACCAGACAAAACCGAGGAAAAACTGTGCATCCTGGGATGACCTTACTCTCAACAGGTCACACCTGACCAATTCAAGAGAAAACTGAAGCCCGAGGTTGAGGGGAGAACACAAGAGGGTTATACCCACCACAAGAATTCACTAATATGGAAACCTTGAAACCCGATCATACCACCCCCGAGGGGGGCCAACACGGGAACTCCCAAACTGAACCCAATTCATTTCTCCACATGGACTGAACAACAACCAGAGACTTAAATGGAAAGCTTGCTACGAAATGAACCAACAACCCGAGGATAAGGAATTAACTCAACCCCTCACACACCAACTGAATAAAATCCTCACCTCAACCAGGGACTAGAGAATTCCTAGCCCAAACTCAGAAAGGAAACCGAAACACCACCCGCTAATTTCACGAAACCAAAAATCCCACTAACAAACACCATTGTGACCCAACTCAAAATTAGAACGATCCATTTATTTGTGGGGCCAACATCCTTCAAGGAAAACTGAACGATTTGAAAACACACTGATAACAGATAAGACCACTTAGACTGCAATAGAACAAGTTCATCACATCACCACAACTATGATGATCTTACAACGGTGACAAGAACAGAACAAGGAAACTTTGGATATTTCCATCCCAAAGCAGAAAACATGATTCAGACCAATGTTCCACACACCCTCGGCAATTACTAACTGTGCGTGAGCTTCACCCCGATACCTTTGGCTGGGGCCCTGATGGCTGAAGCATCTCTTGCCTCACAGTCAGGCATTTGTATCCTCCAGTCTCCAACTACCTCCCGAACATCACTCCTTTTTGAACTCTCCCCAGTGTCCCAAATAGTCACATGGTAGTAAGACTTCGGATAAATGAGACAAAGCAACTTAGAATGCCTGAACCAGCTACAGTAGTGGCATGCAAGAGAACGGTCTAACAAACTGGAAGTCGGCACCGATGAATAAGATTCTTCAGAAACATATTCCTCTAGCTCACCCCACTTTCCAAAAAGGGGAACCTTCATAGAAACCAACCACCACCAACTACACCCTAAACTCCAATGACAAAGGGACATCCCATCCTTACTAGTCTAGATCTGGACCCTCAAATAAACCTGAGATGGTATGAACCTTATCACCCCTAGGAGTTCCCCACAACCCAAAGACACACACTATCTCCTTGGACCATACAACTGCCTCTAATGGACTTTGACTACATCGTTAGATAGAAAACACATGAAAAGAACCGGGAACTGGGCATAGCTCATTAACAACGTTAAGAGACTTTCTGGGCAGCTTACTCATAACACGAAAAACATCATCAAAATTGGCATCATGCCAAAAATCAATTAAAGAAACAACACAAGGCAAGGAAAACAGGCTCATAAGACAAATATATACAAATACAATCATAAATAACTTTTCAAAAACCATTATTTCTTTAAAATTTTAAAACTCACCTATGGAACCTTATGAACCGTCACATGTGCGTTCATTCAATCTCTCTCACATCATCTGCGAACAAGTGCCCCTGTGCACTCTCCGTACATACTCAAGCATGTGTGACCCTCTATAAGGAGTTACAAGGTTCAAACACTTCTTTTTTCCTTAACAAATCCAAACACATACCAAGTTTTTCCAAACCAATACACTTTATCATTAAAAACCCACTTTACTAATTTCCAAAACAATTTGGAAGAAACCCTTTTTTTTATTTAGAAATCACTTTCATTTTCAACACACACACACATCGGCCAAGTTCAAAATGAAACACAACCAATCATAAACCATCAGAATGAGGGACTAGTGTCCCTGCCTAACCCGGTGAAATGGTGGTGAGCCATGCCCCAAGTAAGACATAACACTAAGAGGACCTTAAACCGGGCACTTGGGATCCACATGGGTCACCACCCCACGTGAGGCTGAAATGTGAACCGATTCGCTCTCATTTTCATCCATCAATACAAAATAACCAAGGACAAAAGACTCAAATCCCAGACTACCACTAGTAACTCAGGTCTCATCGCGAGCGATGGTGATCAGGCACCGACTCGTAACCTACCTCCTGAGCCCTGACAGTCCTAATATCTTTCTACTATACACCCCAAATAACAAGAACCTCCCTTTGATACCATTTTTTGATGAACCAACCCAGGTCGACCCTAAACCAGTCGCCCAATCCGGTTTGCGGCAAGTCCCGAGTGGTGTTCTTGATCCCCCCGGGATGAAAACTAGTACCGGGCATCAAAACATACACTTGGGAACGATTTAAGCCCAAAACAAATAAACAACCGGGACCAGATAAAGAAATGAAATAAACTAAGGATGCTAGAGCATGAACAACTGAAAATAAATAAAATAAACTAATCCAAATACAAGGTGCAACTCAACCGACAGAGAACAAAAATACAAAACTGAAAAACCCAAAAGAACAAACCAAACCGCCACAACCTGATCTCCATGTGACCTCTTGGTTACCACCAACCATAAGAATAGTTATGCTCCAACATCAAGCACCTAATAGGGAAACCTGAACAAAGACTGAACCTGCAAAATAGCTTGGGTCTACCGACACCGAGTGGTATAGGTAGGGTGTGAGCTAATCGCTCAGTAGGCAAGCACCACAGATTCCATGTCATTTCTTCCATAAGATGTTCCATTAATACTAGTTTTAAATAAATTATAAAATTAGGTTTTCATACACAAATTGATTTTTAAAAACAAACAAACATGATCCACTGCCCTTCAAGTTTAAAACCAAATAAAAGGGGAAAGAAAGGGGATTTGTTCTCTCTATTTCAAAACATCTAATTAAAATCCTTTTTGATGTAATCACAATTTCAAAGTTTTTTAATAAATACCAAAAACAGGTGTAAAGAAAAATTGTCCACACAAAGAGGGAAATGGATCTAATAGTACTCGTAATGGGGAAACATGGGAAATCCTAGGAACGCAGAGGAAGACCGAAACATACTATACATGCGACTCATCCTAAAGGCATGCCCTAACTCGATGACGTCACAATACCCTAACGCTCGGCATAGCGCAACATGGAATAACCAAGGGGCCCAATCCTCATAGCAACAATAACTTAGTATTCCCTTTCTATGGGGCCACTAGCCAATGCATAGTCTAAACTAGTGCATCAATAGTTCTCAGTAAACCTCTTTGCTATGCTAGGTTCCCATTCAAAGTTCTCAAGTGGGTGTGCCATATCATTCAAACAACAAGTCACATACATATAATCAACACACCACACAAACTGGCACCGCCCGACCACCTCAAGGGTTTGTCCCTTGCCTCAAAATAATTATCCAAAGGAGGTCCCATAATGAGGACCCTCCCATATCATGATCAATCCCCGAGGCAAGAGTCCTAACCCAAGAGGGGTTTTCCAAAAATACTTTCTAAGATGCCAGCCGGGCCTTTAGCTTTACAACATTCACACATTTACCAATAACACTTTGAAAACCATTTCCAAAACAACAAATACCATTCTTTTCATAAAATACCATACAATAACCACTTTTGTAACCAAATAAACCCTTAGAAACTCATTTCAACAATCCAACCCACCATTTCAAAACAAAACACACTTTCAAGGGACAAAGGGGAAAATACCATTAAGCATGTAATTTGAAAAACCCATTTAAAGACATAGGTCACCAATTTGAAAATCACTAATACATTTATAAAATAGACCAAACCATGTCTTTAAAACCTTTAATCCCTTAAAAGTGTCAACCAGACAATTTGACTAAAACATAGTATGTACAACCTAATAAAACACACCACATATTAAAATCCACTCTTAAAGTCGTGCGCACCTTAAAACATTTTCCAAAACCAATTTCGCACTTCTTCCATAATTTAATAAACCATTAAAACGCCTAATAAAACAATTTTTAATAACTATCCAAGGTTTTTATATCGAGAACACACCCAAAACATTTAACAAGATCATTTCCAAAACAATACTGCTTATCCACATTCAATTGAAAAGGAAAAAGCACGTGCATGAATGGAAGAACATGTCAAAACCTATTTTTAACAAGTTAAACTAATAATAAATCATTACCATAAGCTAACTACAACTGTAATAAAGTGAAAATCAAGGTTTAACGATTAGCTACTAAAAAAAGCATCACATGGAATGATATTGGAATAAATGGCATGGAAGCACCGACATCAAAGAATTGGCCGAGACAATTCTTTCTAAATCACACTGCCACCTGCTCGCGCACACGCACTCCCACAAAAGCGCACACACTAGAAAAATAACATCGCCACACCTTAACAAAATAGTCGACACCCAAAGTCAGTGCGACAAAGACCAACACACAACCAAATAAATACCAGGGACTCAAAAACAACATAAGGCACTAATTTGGATGATGCAAAACAAAACAGCGGGTGCATTAACCTTACCCTAAACATTGGCGGCAGGACAAATCGAGTTAATCCACCTCGAACTTGGCGGAGGATGCCGGAATATGGACCAATGGGTCTCAATCCATCAATTTCATACCCTATTTAAGGAAGAACACAACAATCAAATATTAGCCAAACCTTAGGGCTTCGGCTAAATCCTAACTGGGTACCGAAATTGAGACAAATCCCCAAATCAATTAAGGAGAATCGGTCCAAGGACCATACCTCGATGAATTGTTGAAGCAACATGAAGAAATCAAAAGAAATCTCAAAGGGTGCAGGAGATCCGGGGAAAGGGGGTTGCACACCACCGAAGTTCGGCTGAGGGTTCATACGCGCCTAAACAAGGGGGTATGTAGGGTTATGCACTACTGATGGAATGGGGTGTGGAAACCGGAACATGGTGTAAGGAGGAGGCTGGTCGTGGAGAGCCGTTGCACTAAGGAGGGTGTTTATAGGGGGGGGCACATCGTATACAGGGGGGAGAGGGGAGAGATGGTGAAGGAATTAAAAAAACAAAATAAGAAGAGAGGGGCGTGAGAAGGGAGGGAGGGAGTGTGTGAGAAAAATAAAAAAGGGGAGGAAGAGTGGGGTGGGGGGGGGGGCGTGAGATGATAAGGGAAAGAGAAAAAATAAATAAAAAAATAAAGGAAAGGGATGGGGAGGGGTGCGCATGGCGCCTGGGTAGAATAGGATTCACTTTCCTTTTTTTTATTTTTCTTCTCTTAATAATAATAATAATAATAATAATAACAAAAATTTTAATGACAAGATTTGTATTAAAATTAATACTTATATATTCATAATAACATAATGAATTTTCTTAATGATAATAATAATAATAAAAGTAATAATAATTATAATCATAAATTTTATTCAACTTCTTTTAAATAATAACCATATTAATAACAACTAAATAATAATTCTATCTATAATAATTTCAATGAAAATAATGTTATTAACAATTTTTAATAATAAATTTTTTTTTATCTATGAAAAAATATCATGATTATTACAAATTAAAACATTAAATTATTTTATTTACATTAATCTTTATTTATTTTAAACATTACATATTTGTGAGGGTACCTGGGCCATTCGCGCGGTCACCGCCAACCATGCGATGTCCGCGCACCGGTCCTACACCCACCAAAAACTATTAAATGATAAAAAAACTGTAGACCAACTCTCAACTTGCGCCCTGACGAAGCTAACCGAAGTCAAGAAATAATAAAATAAAATAATAGTAAAAAGGGTCGGGGTGTGACAATTTCTAACAAGTTTGTAATGAATTTAGAATCAACCCCCAATTTGCTAAAAGTAGAGTTATCAGTCAAGACTCCTAGTGGGATTATCCAAGAATCGTCAATGTTTAGAAACACTAGTATTTAATTTAGTGAGCACAATATTATCAAAAATCTAGTATTCCTTCCCATGCTGGAATTCGACATTATACTAAGGATAGACTGACTCTCAAAGTATAATGAAAATATTAGATGTAGAAGTAAGGAAATATTAGTAGTCTTGAATGGAAAACCTTTAGTTATCTCCTAAGAAGAGATATATCAACCTGATATTTGTCTAGAAGAACCACCTATATCCTTATTTATGGAGTTGATTGGTGAAGAAGAAGAAGGAAATGAGAGTTTGGGGATATAAAATGTCCCCATTATCTAGAAATATGTTGACATATTTCCTGAGGAGTTACCCAGACCTTCCCCAGAAAGAGAGGTAGAGTTATCCATTGAACTCGCACCTGGATCCCATCCAATATTAGAAACCCCATAAAGGATGGAAAATGTGGAGTTGGAGGAGTTAAATAAACAACTGACAGATCTTTTTTAGAAGTGTTTTATCCGACCGAGTTTGTATCCTTGGGGAGAACTAGTTCTCTATGTGAAAAAGAAGGATGGACCGATGCAGATATGCATTGATTATAGAGAACTGAACAGGATCACAGTGAAGAAAAATTCACCTCTTCCATGAATTGATGACTTATTTGACCAACTTCATGGGGATCAATTATTCTCTAAGATTGATCTTCGGTCTGGTTATCATCAATTGAGGGTGAAAAGAAAATATTCTGAAAACTGCTTTTTGATCAAGATACGGGCATTATGAGTTTGTTGTTATGCCCTTCAAACTGACTAATGCACCTATTATTTTTATGGATTTGATGAATAGAGTATTTAAGGACTACCTTGATAACTTTGTGGTAGTTTTTATTGATTATATTTCGATATATTCCAAAAATTGTGAGGAGCATGAGGATCATCTAAGGGTTATTTTTCAAAGTCTATGGAAGGAGAGGCTTTTTGGGAAGTTAAAATTTTTTTAATTATGGTTACAAAAAGTTTCTTTCTTGGGGAACATTGTTACCAATTAAGGAGTCACAGTTGAACCAGAAAAGACAAATGTTATAGAGGAGTGGCCTCAGCCTACAATAATAACTGAGATTTGTAGTTTCCTTGGATTATCAGGATATTATAGGAGGTTTTTGAAAAAAATTTCAGGACTTTCTAATCCATTAACCAAGTTAACTCAAAAAGTGGTCAAGTTAATCTGGACAAAGGAGTGTGAGGAAAGTTTCCAAGATCTGAAGAAGTGACTGGTTACTGCACCCGTGTTAACTATGAACTCAAGTGGAGAAGGATTTTTTATTTTTAGCGATGCATCTCTAAAAGTTCTTGGGTGAGTCCTCATGAAAAATTACAAAGTCATTTCTTATGCATCTTGACAGTTGAAGACTCATGAAAAGAACTATCCTATGCATGATTTGGAGCTGGCCATAGTTGTTTTTTCTCTGAAGATATATAGGCATGATCTTTATGGGGAGAAATGTGATATATACACAGACCATCAAAGTTTGAAGTATGTTTTCACAAAAAAAGGAATTGAACAAGAGACAGAGAAGATGGTTGGAACTTCTCAAAGACTATGATTGTTCAATTCCTTATCATCCTGGAAGAGTAAACAAAGTCACTAATGCATTAAGAAGAAAATACCCAGTTGTTCTTTCCATGATGAGGATTCAAAGAGATCCTTTAATCAATGACCGAGTAAATATGGACATGGGGATTATAAGGTAAGGGACATCATCAAACCTAACCCAAATGATTTCTCAACCGTCATTACTAGAGAAGATCAACAAAGTTCACAAAAAATATCCTTTGTTATAGAAGAAGTTTGAGGTTGTGAAGGATGAGAAGTTTCCTGAGTTCAATATTGATCAAGAAGGTGTACTGAAATTTCATACAAGACTATGTGTTCCATTTATTCTGGAAATAAAGAAGGAGCTAATGGATGAAGCTCATAACTCTACATTCACTATATATCCTGGAAGCACAAAACTTTATAGGGACCTTCGTGATCATTATTGGTGGGATAATATGAAAAGGGAGATTGCTGACTACACTTCAAGGTGAATGGTATGTCAGCAAGTGAAGGCAGAGTGACAGATTCCTAAAGGGGTATTTCAAACACTATCCATACCAACATGGAAGTGGGACAATATCACTATGGACTTTGTCACTGATCTCCTGATAACTTCTAAAGGTAACAATGCGATATGGGTTATTGTGGACTGTCTCACCAAGACTTCCCACTTTATCTCCATTTGGGAAGATTTCTATCATGATCAACTTTCCAAGATTTAGGTGAAGGAAGTGGTAAGGCTACATGGAGTTCTACTTTACATCATATCTGATCGTGATCCAAGGTTCACATCAAAATTTTGGAGAAGTCTTTAACAAGCTCTGAGCATTGAATTTAATTTCCGTACGACCTATCACCCCCAAAATGATAACCAATCTGAAAGGACTATTCAAACACTCAAGGATATGCTGAGAACATGCTCAATGGAATTTAAAGGTGGATGAGATCACCATCTCCCTTTATTTAAGTTCTCTTACAAAAACAGATTCCACTAAAGCATTCAAATGGAACCCTATGAAGCTCTATATGGTAAGCGATGTAGAACTCAGAATTGTTGGAATGAAGATGGTGAGAGAAAGATTCTTGGGCCTAATATTTTGCAAGAGATGAAAAAAAGTCCATTCCATCCAATAACACATTAAGGATGCTCAGAGTTGGCAAAAGAACAATGCCGACAACCACCAAAGGGATTTGGAGTTTGATGTTGGTGAAAAAGTTTTTCTTTGAATTTCACCTTGGAATAGAGTCATGAGGTTAGGGATGAAAGGGAAGCTCAACCATAGGTACATTGTCCCTTACCAAATCCTTGATTGTGTAGGAGAAGTGGCCTATCAGCTTGCACTTACTCCAAATCTAGGACAAGTTCATGATGTCTTTCACGTATCCCTTTTGAGAAAGTACTTACCTGAACCTTCACATGTACTAAATCCAAAGGTAGTACAACTAGAACATGAACTCTATTATGAGGAACAACCGGTGGAGATCTTGGACCGTAGAGACAAGGTTCTACGTAACAAGAATACCCACATTGTCAAGGTGTTGTGGAGGAACCACAAATGTGAAGAAGCCACGTGGGAAATAGAGGAGTCTATAAGGTAGAAGTACCCATACCTTTTCTCTTATTAGGTTATGAGTTAAAATTTTGGGGAAAAAATTTCTTAAGGGGGAAAGAATGTAATGGCTTGACATTTTGAATAATATTTATTTCCTAAATTTTTGTGTTATTTAATTTTATACTCCATAAAACTATAGCCTTTAATTAATGAAGTGATATCATTGGGTTTCAAATGCTATATGACCGTTGGTCAATATGACCATTGGAAACTAAACTCTTAATGTTACAATTAATTTTTATAAATACAAGTGATCTTGGTTAAGTAATATAGAAAGAAGATTCGATGGCCTCATCCAGTATAATCGGGCTATACGAAGTCCATCTGTCAAATCTTGGGAAGGAGTTAACATCTACGAGATTTGCTCTGGACCAAGCCCAAGATAAGCTTCAACATATGAAGCTTGAACAAAATCACCTAAGGGAGAAGTTCAAGCTATTATAAATTACCACTCAAAAAATGTTGTCTGAGCCGCCCCAAGATTCTATCACCATATCACACCTTACACTTAGGTCCTATGCAGGTGTTATAAGGGGCTATGTAACGAGACCTTTACTAATCTTTGTAATACCTTGGTATAAATGAAATTTTTATTTCTTATTATGGTAAAATTTGTGATTTTAAAATGGCTGGATAAATATATGATGAATATTATTGATGAATTTTCGAAAAAGGGTATTTTAAAATATTTATGTAAACTTTAAATAATTCATAATGTGAAATAATTTTAAAAAATGGTTATCTACAGTTGTGATCAGTAAGAAATTTGGAGTCTAATAAGATCAACTAGATTTTTTAGTAAATAGTAAAGTATGAATAATAACATACCCTTATGAATAGTAATGAATAGTAAATCGGCTAGGAAAAAAATAAAAACTTCACCCATGAATGTATAAATACAATTTAGACATCTTAAAAGTGAAAAAATGATCATAATATACGTTTTGTTATTTTTGAAGGTTATAAATATTTTTTTTTTCAATTTTATAATTAATTTAATAATTTAAAATGAATATCTATTTTCATAAAATGTAATCATAAATTTTTTCATTATTTTCTTTTGTTTATACGATAATTTTATGGGACATTGATTACTTTTTCAAGGTATTACAAAATAAGTTATAGTTTTAGAGTTGTTTTTCTGAATAAATAATGATTTCATTTAAAAATTAAATTAAAAATATTTTGAAAAATATTTTTGTAAAATGGAGTTCATTTTTGAATTTAGAGCATCGATATTAGGTTAGGGTGAATTTAGGAAATATTTATAAAATGTTTTGTTTTTCAGTGAACAGTGAAAATACAATTTTGGGTTTCTAGTGTTTAATGACATCATTAATGATGTAATAATGATGTAATAAAGATGTAATAATTCTAGTCTACTTTTTAATAGTAATATATTCTATTAGGTGTCTCCAGTGGCCAATACCATGGGAAAATACCATGGGCAATCCCATGATTTTTCAAATACCACCGATGAGGTGTTCCTTGGAAATTAATTAAATATTCCCTCACTTTTCCTATAAATACCACACCATTCCATAATTATTTTCATTAAAAAATCTTTCTCAACGAATTTATTGTCTTTTTAACTTCTAAGGATTCCTCCCAAGGTTCCTTCAATCCCCCCAAGGTCCCAACCTTCAAGCTTTCGAAGTTACTCTTCAAGGTAAGGGAGCCTTCCACCCTCCTCTTTTAGTCATGATTTCCTTTAGGTTATGTCTTCCTATTTTCATCTTCTTATGCGGGTGTATGTTATTATATATTATTATTACTATCCATTTCATGTAAAAATGACGAGGGATCCTTTCTTCTATCATCAATTTATTTTTTTAATTTTTAAGTGACGCCGTTAGGCTGTCGAATTTTCGTAAAAGAAATCACATTTTCTCTTTTCCTTCAAGTTTCATTTTCATGTGGTGTGTCATTCCACTCCATGATCTGATTTCTTTTTATTATATACCTCTACTATAAATGATTCATTTATTGATGGGATACCCTTGTCCTCTCTCATTTTATTGTTTTCTAAAACCATGTTATATAGGCATTATGCTGCAGCAATTTTGTCTCAAAATATCTCTATCTTTTTTCAAGAAATTATCTTGTTTTATTTATCTGAATACCCAAATATATTTTCATTTCTATAGGTATTAATAAATATATAATTTTTATTTTATTTTATTCTGTAATTGGTATACCAAAAACCTTCTTTCACTTTCCAAGGGTTATAAAAGACATAATGATCATGTCTCTAAGCACTTTTAAAACGTCATGATTTTGAAGTGAAACCCATTACTTTTACTCTCTATGGGTTATTTATAAATTTTTTGATTATGATCTATGTGGCTCAAATGAAAATAAATACATGTTAAGGGTGTGCCCTAATAGCTCTTCAATGCATTGAGTAAATAATTTAATCTTTAGAGATGACAAGTTTCACGATACCTTGGTGAATAAGCTTGGAAATTTTTATGACACCTTGGGGATGAACCTTGGAGATATGTTCATGAATGTATAAATTAAATGAAGTAGACACATATTCATGTTATGTTTCAAGTTATTTTCATTATTAAATACCTCTACTTCCATTGCTCATGTATTTATGTTTTTCATCAAGTTCTTATTGATATCACAAGTAAACTGATTCCCTTGCTTTCCTTACTGGGATTTCTACTCACCCTTTTCTTTGATGTATGTCTTCAGGTTATGAGATGAAGTGGTTGTACATAAGAAGAACTTTTCAAGAGGATTTTCTATGGGATTTAAAAGTGTGTTCTAAGTTTTCATGTATTTTTTTCCTGATTTCCAAGTCACTAGAATTTAAAGGTTCTCTATTTGTAAAATGTAATGAAAAGTTATGTTAAAAAGGCGAGATTCCAAAGTTGGTATCAAATAAAAGTTTAGTTATTTATGGAAAATAGGCTATGAAAACATTAGGAAGAACCCTATAGAAAATTTTAAATATAGGAATACTTCTTGGTATTTTGGTGAGTATTGAGTAAGTGTTTTATCAAGTAAATACATCCCTATCTGGATACGAGCAGGTAGAGGCGGCTCTTGGACGGATGTTCCTAGGATTGAAAACCCTGAAAAAGAGTTTTGAGCTTGATCCGGGGTATCCCGGTTCACAACAAAGGGTCTTTCTGAACTCATGGTTATGACACTCTCGGGGGATATGTTTGGTTAATCATAAGCTTTTTATGAATCATTATGAAGGATTTATAGAGAAATGTAATTGTTTAAAGAATGAAGTTTTAAGACATAAAATCCTTTATAGTTAAAAGATTCATAAATGAAATAATCTTCTCACTAAGGTCTTATTATTTTAGAAAATGGAAAGTAATATGAGGAACCATGAAAATGATGACCACAATAAACCATACACTGACGACCCTCTGATGGAAGCCGGAATGGAAAATTTCATGTAAATGATGAACCAACTGACTCAAGTTATGGGAAATAACTTGAATCAAGATGAGAGACTGATCTCACCATGAAGGGAACAACTTTTTGTTGAATCCTTTATGCATACACGACCAAAAAACTTTAGTGGATCTACTGACCCATTGATTACTGAACAATGGATCAACTCTATCAAGAAGATCTTTTCTCTGCTTTGCTGTTCTGAACAAGAGAAGGTTACCTTGGTTGTTTATCACTTAGAGGGAGAAGCTGATCAGTGGTGGGAACTGATTAAAAATACAAGTCCAAGAGTGAAAGTTTAAGCTATGGAGTGAGAATATTTCATTGGGATATTTTTTAAAAAGTATTTCCCTCGATCGATGAGAAAAATAATAGAGAAGGAATTTCTCAAGATGAAGCAAAAGGTGAATGAATCTATGGGAAGCTACGAGATGAACTTCACAAGGATTTCATGTTACACCTCTATCTTTGTCAGTGATCCAAATGGTAAGGTTGATAGATTATTTGGTGGACTGAGACCTCATCTGTGGAATAATATATCCAACTGAGATTATGATAGCTATGAGGAGATCATGCGAAGTGTGATGAAAGTCAAACTAGAGTTTTGTGAGATGAAATGGTCTCATAAATCAAATGAAATGAAAAGATATATGGAGCCAATATTAGGGAGGATCTTCGATTAGGTAAGAGGATGAAATAATGTAAAACATCCCACATGTAATAAATGTGGGAAGAAGCATTAGAGGAACTGCCAATTCGGGAGTGGGAAGTGCTACAAGTGTGGTAGACATGGCCACATTGTGCAAAATTTTCGTAGTGAGGTGAAGCAACAACTTCCCAACACTAAAGAAAAGGGGAATATGGTGCAAGCCCTACCTGATGTGAAATGATATAAGTGTGGACAACATGGTCACTTTTCCAATCACTGTTCAAATCCAAGGGCAGTGGAGGGGAATCACCATCAGCCTCAGCAATGACCAAGGGAATAAGGTCGTACTTTTGCAATCACTATGGATGAAGTTGAAGTGGAAAATTATGTGGTTGAAGGTACTATTGTTGTTCTCTCAAAGAAAGAAAGTACTTTGTTTGATTTTGGTTCTATGCATTCCTTTATTTCCTCCAAGTTTGCAATGAATTTAGAATCAACCTCTGATTTGCTAAAAGTAGAGTTATCAGTTAAGACTCTTAGTGGGATTATCCAAGCATTGTAAGTGTTTAGAAACTCTAGTATTTACTTTAGTGAGTACAATATTATCACAAATATAGTAGTAATTCCAATGCTAGAATTTGAAATTGTACTAGGGATGGAATGTCTCTCAAAGTATAATGCTAAGATCAAATGCAGAAGTAAGAAAATATCAGCAGTCTTGAATGGAAAACCTAGAGTTCTCTTCCAAGGAAAGATATCTCAACCTGATATTTGTATATAAGAACATCTTATATCATTCTTTATGGAGTTGATTAGTGAAGAAGAAGAAGGAAATTAGGGTTTGGGGATAGAAAATTTCCCCATTGTCCAGGAATATGTTGACATATTTCCTAAGGAGTTACCTGAACCTCCCATAGAAAGAGAGGTAGAGTTCTCTATTGAAATTGTACAAGGATCCCATTCGATAACAAATACCCTTTATAGGATGGAAAATGTGTAGATGGAGGATTTAAAGAAAAAACTCCAAGATATTTTGGAGAAGGGTTTTATCCAACCGAGTATGTCTCCTTGGGGAGCACCAGTTCTCTTTGTGAATAAGAAGGATGTATAGACGCAAATATGCATTGATTATAGAGAACTGAATGAGATCATAGTGAAGAAAAAATATCCTCTTCCAAGAATTTATAACTTATTTGACCAACTTAATGGGGCTAAATTTTTCTCTAAGATTGATCTTCAATCTAGTTATCATCAATTGAGTTTGTTGTTATTCCCTTCCAAGAATTTATAACTTATTCCTTTCGATCATGATATGGGAATTATGAGTTTGTTGTTATTCCCTTCATACTGACTAATGCACCTGCTATTTTTATGGATTTCATGAATAGAGTTTCTAAGGACTATCTTGATGATTTTGTGGTAGTTTTTATTGATGATATTTTTATAGATTCCAAAATTTGTGAGGAGTATGAGGATCATATAAGGGTTATTTTTCAAACTCTATGGAAGGAGAGGCTTTTTGGTAAGTTCAAAAAATGTGAATTCTGGTTACAACAAGTTGTTTTCTTAGGGTAGATTGTAACCAATGAAGGAATCACAGTTGACCCTGCAAAGAAAAAAGTTGTAGAGGAGTGGCCTCATCCTACAAAAATAACTGAGATTCGTAGTTTTCTTGGATTATCAAGATATTATAAGAGGTTTTGGAAAAAAATTTCATGACTTTATAATCCATTAACCAAGTTAACTCGAAAAGGGGTCAAGTTCATCTGGACAAAGGAGTGTGAAGAATGTTTCCAAAAGCTGAAGAAGAGATTGTTTATTACACCCATGTTAACATTGACCTCAAGTGGATAAGGATTATTTATTTTTAGAAATGAATATCTAAAAGGGCTTGGGTGCGTCCTCATAAAAAATGACAAAGTCATTGCTTATGCATCTTGACAGTAGAAGAATCATGAGTAGAACTATCCTACGCATGATCTGAAGATGTCTGTAGTTGTTTTTTACTATGAAGATATGGAGGCACTATCTTTATGGGGAAAGTTTTTATATATAAACAGACCATTAAAGTTTTAAGTACATTTTCACACAAAAGGAATTGAACATGAGATAGAGGAGATGGTTGGAACTTCTCAAAGACTATGATTGTTCAATTTATTATCATCTCGGAAGAGAATTTTTTTTTCTAATGCATTAAGAAGGAAAGACCCAGTTGTTCTTTCCATGATGAGGATTCAAAGAGATCATTTGATCAATGAAATAGTAAAGCTGGACATGAGAATTATAAGGGAAGAGACATTATCAACCCTAACCCAAATTATTTCTCAACCATCATTACTAGATATGATCAAGAAATCTCAGAAAGAAGATTATTTGTTAAAGAAGAAGATTGAGGCTGTGAAGGATGGGAACTTTCCTGAGTTCAATATTGATCAAGAAGGTGTACTGAAATTTCGTACAAGACTATGTGTTCTATTTATTCTGGAAATAAAGAAGGAGATGATGGATGGAGATCATAGATCTACTTTCACTATACATCCTGGAAGAAAAAAAATGTATAGGGAACTTTGTGATCATTATTGGTGGGATAATATGAAAAGGGAGATTGCTGAATACACTTCAAGGTGCCTTGTATGTCAGAAAATGAAGGCAAAGTGAAAACTTCTTTAAGGGGTATTGCAACCACTACCCATACCAGCATGGAATTGAGACAATATCACTATGGACTTCATCATTGGTCTCCTGAGAAATTCCAAAGGGAACAATTAGATATGGGTAATTGTGGACCGTCTCACCAAGAATGCCTATTTTATCTACATTCCGGAAGATTTATCTCTTGATTAACTTACCAAGATTTATGTGAAAAAGTGGTAAGGCTACATGGAGTTCCACTTCCTATCATATTTGATCATGATCCAAGGTTCACATCAAAAATCTAAAGAAGTCTTCAACATGCTCTGAGCACTAAATTGAATTTTAGTATGGCCTATCACCCCCGAACTGATGGCCAATCTGAAATTACTATTCAAAAACTCGAGGATATGTTGATAACATGCTCAATGGAATTTAAAGGAGGATGTGATCAACATCTCCCTTTAGTTGAGTTCTCTTACAACAACAGATTCCACTCGAGAATTAAAATGGGACCTTATGAAGATCTATATGGTAAGCAATGTAGAACTCCTACTTGTTGGAATGAAGCTAGTGAGAGAAAGATTCTTGGGATTGATCTTGAGTAAGAGATGACAAAAAATTTCCATGCCATCCAATAACACATTAAGGCTGTTCAGAGTCGACAAAAGATCTATGCCGACAACCGTCGAAGGGATTTGGAGTTTGATGTTGGTGACAAAGTCTTTCTTTGAATTTCACCTTGGAAGAGAGTCATGAGGTTTGGGAAGAAAGGGAAGCTCATCCCTAGGTACATTTCCCCCTATGAAATCCTTGATCACGTAGGAGCAGTGGCCTATTAGCTTGCACTTCCTCCAAATCTAGCACAAGATCATGATTTCTTCCACCTATCCCTCTTGAGGAAGTACTTACCTGACCCTTCACATGTACTAAATCTAGAAGTAGTACAACTAGAACATGAACTCTCTTATGAGGAACAGCTGGTGGAGATCTTGGATTGTAGAGACAAGGTTCTATGCAACAAGACTACCCACCTTGTTAAGGTGATGTGAAGGAACCAAAAATGTGAAAAATCCATGTGGGAACTGGAGGAGTCTATGAGGCAGAAGTAACAACAACTTTTCTCTTATTAGGGTACGATTTAAAATTTTGGGGGGAAAATTTCTTAAGGGGGGAATAATGTAATGACCCAAACTTTTGAATAATATTTGTTTCCTAAATTTGTGTGTTATTTTATTTTATACTCCACAAAACTATAGCCTTTAATTGATAAAGTGATACTGTTAGGTTTCAAATTTTATATGACTGTTGGTCAATATGACCGTTGGAATCTAAACTCTTAAAGTTACAATTATTGTTTATAAATACACACTACAACATAAATAGGGTTTAGCAGCGGTTTTGTGGCGGCAGTTCACAAAACCGCCACTAAATGTTTTCCGAAAAAGGTTTCGTGGTGGTTTTTAATAAACCACCACTAACCCATATTTTTTAAAAAATTCTCGACCCTTACCTACCCCGACCCCCATTTCCCCCGACCCTCCTAAAACATCGTACTCCCTTCTTCCCACAACCCCCCCGGTGACCCCGTGACGTCTACGGCGAACACGGGACCTCCGTCTCTGGAGACCCCGCGACCAGCATCTACTGCAGAGCCCGCGACCCACGACCTTGGCGACCCACGACCCCCTTCTCCCGGCAACCCTTCTCACTTCGACCACGACCCCAAAGTGAGTTTTCCATTGTGATAACATTTTTCATCTTTTTTTACAATATTTTGTGCAATATATGTTTATTATTTGATTAGAATGTTTGTTACTCCATGTTTTAGCATGTTAATTTGAAGAAAATTGTTAATTTGATACCTAATTCATGTTTAATTGAAATTGTTATTCCATGTGTTAATGGAACTGGATAAAGAAAATGAATCTGGAAATACATATTAGTGATAATAATTAAGAGGTATGTTAATGGAAATTTTCATCCTTAAAATTCAATAAAACATGAAGTTTTTATTGAAATAATATTTAAATAATTAATAGGTTATGGTAGCTAATTCCCTATGTTTCTCATAGTTTTAACCTATGAGAAATGAATCGGTTAATCCAAATTAGAAATAAAACTAGTTGTTTGGTAAAGATAACTGTTTGGGGTCGAGTGAGCCTATTTTCATGTGATGTTCAGAAACATTGTTTCTAGGGCCTATATGCCCTATTGACTCTTTTTATTGTTTATTTACTTCTATATTTTCTTTTTAATTGAGTATTTTTATATGATTCTTTTTTATCTTGGGATGGATGAAGATTTAAGGTATATGGTTAATAAGACTTGGGTTTTTGGTTGTAGTTGGCACCTGATATGGTGGATGCATGGTGATATGCATGGTGTATCAGGATTGATGGAATGAGTTGAACATGTGATTTCCAATTATTATGTTAAAATATATGATAATTTATTATGAAAAAAACTTATTTAAATTCGGTTTTTGATTTCCCATTATTTATTGGAAATGGAACCTTTAGTGGTGTCCTTGGTAGAGAATCTTATGTAAGGGTAGCATGGGAGTTTTTTGAGTTGTCTTGGAATATAAACACATGTATTCTCTATAGACCTCCTTTTTAATGATGGATTAGTTGATTGGATTTTGAGCCTAGTGAATTTTGTAATCATAACATGGTGTTAGGTTTGATGCATTCTCATTTTAATTTGATATCCTTTGGTAGGTAGTGCCCTTAGAACATTAATACCTTTCTATTATAAGGAGTTTTCTGAAGCTCAGTTCTGTTCAGGTGTTTTTCCCCTCATATGACTATTTAGTTCTAATGAAACCCTTTTTTTGGGTGGTTATTGTGTTTTTGGCCATTTTTATTTTCATGAGTATCGAGAAATTCTTAGTTTCAGTAGGATAGGCTTACCTCAAGCATTTTCATCTACTTTTTGGGTTGCATGACCCTTTATTTTTCTCAGTGTTGGACAACATTGTATGCTTTCATTCATGTTGATGGCCGTATGATTCAATATGATGTTGGTTTAAATCTATTTTATCTACCTTCTAATTCTTTAATGCATAGGGTAGAAAAACTATGTATAGTAATCAGGATGTGCCAATTTCTTATGGAACCTATGGTAACATGCTTACATCCATGTTTTTCCTGTCGAGTTCTAAATGTTGTAATGAATATATAGAGTTCGGTTAAATCATTGAACCATGGGCTGTTTTTTAAGGTGTTTGGTCATCTATGGAGTTGAGTGACCTATGAATTAAATAATCAACTATGTCTCAACGCATTGGAGGATTTCAAAAAGAATAAGGTGTTTTGGCATGCTGATCGGTTTGGTTTTGTCTATCTTTATGATTGTTATGACGTAATGAGTGTGCTTGAGGGGAGAATCAAATGTATGTTTGATGTAAATGTGATATAGATAACTTATTAGTGGCTGATATATCTCTAATTTTGATAACTAGGACACTCCAAAGGTGGGGAGAATCTTTTCATTTTTGTTAAGTGACCTATAAATTAAATAATCAACTATGTCTCAAAGCATTGGAGGATTTCAAAAAGAATAAGGTGTTTTGGTATGCTGGTCGGTTTGGTTTTGGCCCTGTTTATGATTGTTATGATGTAATGAGTGTGCTTGAGGGGAGAATCAAATGTATATAGATAACTTATTAGTGGATGATATATCTCTAATTTTTGATAACTAGGACACTCTATTGAGAAACATCATTCCTCTTGGAGGACATGTAAGGTCAAGCCTAAATAATCACATAATTTCTCAGGTTTAAAATTCATTATGACCAGTTTCAATCACATGTCAATGGGGTGTTGTTTGAGGCAACATAAATGTGTGATCGAGAGTGTTATGATAAGTGTGTAACCCAATATTCTTACTTCTCCTCAATGAGGTGTTGATGTTGTCTCTTATGGACAAGACTTGTTCGGTTGATTTGAAGTGGTAAATGTGAGCAATGAATCATATTTATTATATTATGAATACTTTATGATCAATGAGTCATCTTTATTATATTATGTTTCTATAATCTTACACTATCGTATATTTTTTTAGGCACATTGTGATATACATGGATAAAAGCTGGATCAGATTACCGAGGAACACACCTCAGTATGTTAAGGGATTGATTGAGTTTTTAGATTTTTCAATTTCTAATCGATTCGTTGAAGGGAGAATAAAATGTTCATGTTTTAAATGTAAATTCATAACATGGTTGAAGAGAGATGAAGTTTATGAATATTTAATACTGAAGAAATTCCCTGGTCAATATTTGTATTGGATTTGGCATGGAGAATCAAACTTTATAGAAGGATTGATCACTGATGTTAATCCACAGAATGAGGTCCCAAGTTCGTCGACAATGGAAAATGAAATGAAAAACCTCATAAATGATGCATTCGACACTGCAAGAAACCACTATCATCATAAAAAAATTTCAGAACAAACAGAATAGGGTTCTACAAATTGCAACGTGACAAGTGATGTTTTTGAGACTGTAACACAGGAAGATCAAGATTGTAACATATCATTGGATCCTACTCTGGATTCTATGAAGCCAAATGTAAGATAAAACTTCACTGAGGAAAATGTATTTCATGATTTAGTTGACGATGTAAATCAAGAGTTGTATAGTGGGTGTTTGAAATATTCAAAGCTTTCATTTCTACTAAAGTTGTACCATATCAAATGTCTATGCGGAATTACAAATAAGGCAATGTCCATGATATTGGAATTGATTTGTGATGAATTTCATGAAGAAAAAATCCCAAAATATTATTATGATATGAAAAAAGTTGTTAACAAGCTTGGTTTGAATTATACAAAAATACATGCTTGTCCCAATGATTGTATGCTTTATTGGAGAGAGGATTCAAGTAGACAGAATTTCAAGAAATGTTCTTCTCATAGATGGCAGGAAAAGGGTGATGTTGGAAGTCTAGATGAATATAATTTCATGGAGAATAAGAAAAGAAACACACCTTCAAAGTTTTTGCGTTACATTCCTTTAAAGCCTCGATTACAAAGATTATTCATGTCATAAAAAACCACTGAATACATGAAGTGGCATTCTGTAGATAATAACAATGATGGGTTAATGAGACATCCACGAGATTCCCAATTGTGGAATAAATTTGATTTATTACATCTAGATTTCTCATCTGATCCTAGGAATGTTCGATTGGGATTGGCTGCCGATGGATTCAACCCATTTGAAACTTTGAGTACTAGTTATAGCATTTGGCCAGTTGTTTCGATCCTTTATAATCTGCCTCCATGGATGTGTATGCAACAAACATATGTTATCCTTTCGATGATTATTCCTGGAAAACAAATTCCTGGAAATGATATTGATGTATACTTGATGCCTTTGATTGACGAATTTCCGGAGTTATAGAGAAATGGTGTTGAGACATTTGATGCTTCTTCTAAAACAATGTTTAAAATGCATGCTGCTTTAATGTGGACCATTAGTGACTTCCCTCAGCTTGGGAATTTATCTGGTCGGAACACTTACATGGGTTTGGATTGTCCCATTTGTAACTTTGATTTTGGGCCCAAATGACTACCTCATAATATAAAATGGTGATTCTTGTGTCATCGAAGATTTCTCGATGCATCTCATAGATTTTGGCTGAACAGATCAAAATTTAATGGTTCCATTGATCATAGACCACCTCCAAAGTTGTTAACTGGTTCAAAAAATATTGACATAGCTTGAAAATGTTGAAACAGAATTTGGGAAGGTTCATCATTTTAATGATAGCGGAAAACGGGTCCGAAGTGCATCGTCAAGTGAAATCGGAACGCAACAATGGAAGAAAAACAGTATATTCTTCAAACTTATGTATTGGGAATTTAATTTGTTGCGGCATAATATTGATGTGATACATATTGAGAAGAATGTATGTGATAATTTGATTTTCACATTGCTTAATGAGCATGGAGAGTCTAAGGATCATCTCAATGCTCATAAAGACTTACAAGCAATGAACATAAAACGTGATCTCTGGCCAGATGAGAATGAAAAGTATCCTCCGACAATTTTTGCATTGAAAAATAGGAATAAAGATACATTCCTTCGAATTTTAAATAATTTTAAGGTATCTAATGGGTATTCAAGTAACATCTCGATGTGTTTTGACTTGATGAATCGTAAGTTACATGGATTGAAAATTCACGATTCACATATTTTGTTACAAAAGTTACTACCATTGGCATTGCGTACATTATTACCTGAAAAATTACTACTATTGTACTCTAATTCTGCACATTTTTCAGATAACTATGTGAGAAATATCTACATCCATTTTAGCTTGACATCTTCCAGGAGAGGTTTGTGTTGACCCTTTGTGCAATGGAGATGATCTTTCCTCCGTCATTTTTTACTGTAATGATGCATTTAACTGTGCATTTGGTTGAGGAAGCTAAATTAGGAGGCCCTGTTCATTATCGATGGATGTATCCAATTGAGAGGTACTTTATTTATATTTTTTTCAGTTAAGTAAACAATTTTTGGTACTTAATTAAATACATAATTATGTTTATTTTATTTCACAAATATCTTGGGCATTTGAAATCATACGTGAGAAATAAAGCTCAACCAGAAGCCTCTATTGCTGAACGCTATTTGGCTGAGGAGAGTCATAACTTTTGTTCTCGATACTTGGATGATATTGAGAAAATATTTAATCGAGTTGGACATGTTGACGACACAATGACTCAATCTCAAATGCATAAAAAATCCAAAATATTTCCTGCTATTGGCCGATCAGTTGGGAGGACCTCAAATGTGACACTGACTGAATTGGAATTATTACAGGTACATAGATATATGATGATGAATAAGGAAATTATAGATCCATTTATTGAAGAGTTGAGGATACAAAAAAAGATATGAATGAGAGGCCGAACATGAAATGAGAAAGATATAATGAATGCTGTTAATAAAGAGCGTGTAAAATGGTTTGCACGACGTGTAGGTTCATAAATATTTCAATAATTACGAATATTAGTTTGACACATAAATTTTGTAAATCTAATAAAGTATATTTCTTTTCTCATATCATGAATACTGATACTCGAGCAGATGTGTCAGAAGATTTTAAGTTTCTTGCTAGAGGTCCTCTAAAACAAGTTTGAAAGTTCGATCCTTATAATGTGAATGGATTTAGATTTCGTACAGTCGATCGAGAAGTGGGTTTGAAAACATAGAATAGTGGTATATTTACATTTTTTGAAGTGTAATACTACGGAAAGATGCATGATATTATTGAATTAAACCACCACAAACATTTTTCTGTTGTTTTATTCAAATGAAAATGGGACGATATTATCAGAGGTGTTAAAACAGATTCCTTGCAATTTACTTCTGTGAACTCCTCTCGCTTGATGGATGTTGGTGATCGTGAACTGCATGATCCATATATCTTTGCATCGCAAGAAAAAATGGTATATTATGTGAATGATGTTGTCGATGAAGGGTGGAGTGTAGTTGCTCACGTAAAACAAAGATATTTTTATGATATGGGTGATGAAGTGGATAATTTGACCTCAGAAATTGAATTTAATCAACAACAGGAAGCATAATTATTTGTCCATCATGATATTGAAAATATTTGTCTAGAAAGGATGAATGAAGTGGATTAAGTAATGGAGTAGGAAACCAACATGATTTAAGGTGAAAATGATTGTATGTACAATTATTTATTTATTCAGCAACCACTTGTTTCATTTATGCAGTCATTCATTATCATTGTTATATATATTTTGTCTGTTAGTACTGGGCATCTATTATAATTTTTAATGTTTTTTTCTGCATAATTTTTTTGAAATATATTTTCTGAACTTAATTTTATATGATTAAATGACAGGAATGCCAATGAAGAAGTGGTATACTATTTCATCTAGTTCCATGACAGATGACGATCCATCTGGATCCCTTGCCACGACATCTGAGGCACCAGCTGCCTACACTCCTGCACCATCTCCCCCTGCACCATCTCTCGAACCATCTTTTGATGTACCATTATAGGGTGAGTCATCGACTCCCCCTTTAGGAGCCTCAGTAGTGGGGCAGCGACTCGCCCATTCCAGTTCATCACGGGCGTACTGGAGTGTCACTGTTATAGGTACAAATTTTAATTAAATAAATTTATTGCGTTTTGTTTATACTAACTGTTTGCTCATTGAAGATGAAAAAAATACAACCATGGAGAAAAAAATAAAAATTACAGATGTTTGGAATATGACTGGCAAAAATATAGTCGTGCCATTTGATTCTTATGGGGTCCCGACGGATGACGTCGTGGGGTTACTTGGCCAGATTCTAGGCCAACTTGCAGCGGAGCCCATTTACCTTCCTATTTCATATGATGATTAGAGACATATGCCTCCAATATGGAAAAATGAAGTTTTTGATTCTCAAATAAAGGTAAATTTATTACATTATGGTTTAATTGAATGTCATGTTACTAATATGTTCGAAATGAATTTCTGTATACAGATGTTCTTCCACTTTACAGTTGCTGATGTGATAGCACAGAAGTGGATGTTGAAAAATCTAGGTAAGAAATGGAATGATTTAAAATGGAGATTGTGGTGTGATTTCAATGATACCTCGTTGAATATGCAACAAATGTATGAGAAGCTACCCGATGGGGTACCGAAAGAACAATGGAAAGTTTTTGTTGATAGACATCATGATGAGAAACAGATGGTATTGAAATATATATTATTATATTATCCTCATTTTACATTTATACATGTATATTATGAGGACATTACAGTGAATACATTACTATTAAATTTCATTTTATTTATTTCAGGATATCTCAAGAAAGAATTCTTCAAACCGGGCTAAGCAAGTCATCCCTCACACTGCGGGATCAAAAAGATTTTCTATAAGCCGAACGACATTGGTAATCTTATAATTAGTTTAAATATTTATAAGAAATCATTATATGTTTAATATATTTAATTGTTGATTTATCTTTGCTTAATTTAGTCACAATGTTTTGGGCAGAAAGCATCCCGAACTGAACTGTGGTTGGATGCTCACAAGAAATCAGATGGAAGTTTAGTTAATGAGCATGCTAAAGAAGTTGGGGTATGAAGTCAATTTTTTTATTATAATAACTTATTATCAGTTTTTAATATGTTAATATATATTGATATTTGATTTATAGGTAATAATTAAATTACTATGGGATGCCAATCCTACGCAGTCCTACTCAGTCTCCCATGATGACCCGGTTGCTAAAGTCCTTGGGAAGGAGCATCCTAGTAGAGTGCGTGGGATGGGTTTGGGACCCATACCATCTGAGGTTTTTAGAAGGCCACCAGGGATATCAACTGCATCTACTCCTGGATTTAGTCATCCCATACCCAGAGATGCTTATAAAGAGATTGTTTCTCTACGAAACACAGTTCACCAGCAGGGGGATCAGATATCTGCTTTGCAGAAAGAGTTGATTGAAATACGTCAGCATATGAGTAGATATGCCCTCGGTGGTAGTGCATCGACTGGTGGTATGCAGGTAAATCACAAAAAATCAAAATTATTTAGTTTGATAACTTTCATTGGTTTTAAGTTTAAATATAAATATGCAACTGTGTTTAATTTTCAATATAATGTTTTTAAAGGTGACAACAGAAAGTTGTGATGAAGGTGGCGAGGGTGATGATGCATCATCGGACCATGAGTAGTTATATTGTTCATGTGTTGAAAAAATATGAGAATAGTTGGTTTGTATATGTAACATTTGTGGCACATAGTTGCCACCAAACATTTTCATGTCCTAAAATTTCCTTGATTTCTTATGTTTCATTTTATGAGTTTTAGTGATTTCTGATGTTTCTTTTTATGTCTTGATTTCTCAAGTGTGGCATACATCATTCCATTTAGGTCCGTGTTCGAATTGGTAGTCGAGATTTTTGATAACTAGGAGTTAAACCCATTGTTGATGTGTTGGAAAAATTGGGTCATTTCACATGCTATACTATTTTTGAATTTGAACTAAGTAATATTCTCTTATGTTGAGATGGTTTTACTATTTTTTAGTGGTGAGGGGGTAGTGGATTCATCCACACTTGTTTCATACTCAATAGAATCATGTTTCCCAACATCAATTGGGTTAACATTGAAGAAATATACTAATGTGTTACCACCAATAGGAAACACATATTTACATTGTAAGAGGGATAACATTAATTTGGGTGTGATCCCATAGGATTAATGATATTGGAGATGACCATGAGGAAAAAATGATAAAAAATTCCCCCACCCATGTAGGTTATGTTTTCAATTGTAATTTTATAGTCACAAACACCACTTAGGATAGATTCTGATGCTTTTAGATATTAGAGCATTATAACCATCCCTAGTATATTATCTAGATATTCTAATGGGCCTCAAGGGTGATTAAACTAGTAGGGGTATAAATATACTTTTGAGTGTAAGTGGTTGGATATCCCTAGTGGGATCAACTTTTAGATGCTTGAGTATAGACAATAGGAAAAAACACCCTATATATCTTCTTGAGTACTCAAGGTCACATGTTAATAAAAATGACTATAATGAACATGATACTCATAATGAAGTTCTAAAGTGATTTCTAATTTATGGTGGACATATTTATCCAAATCAACATGATAAGAGAAGAACATGTTCTCATGATCTATTGAAAGGATACAAAAAGGTTAGATGTGAAATTATGGACCAATGGTTTTGCCATAGAATATTTTTAGTTGGACAACCTGTGGAGCATTATTCCCTATAGATTACCTTGAGTGTCATATAATTTCAGGATAGATCCATATAGATGGTATTCCTGAAATAAGGTGTGAACCATCATGCACTCATTTTACAAGGGTAGGAGACAATGTATGTCAGGGTATGGGGAACATATATTCATAGAAATTGAGTCCTATGTATGACATAACAATTGTTTTCATGCCTCACCATTGTGTTCCTTATGGGTACTATCATCTTGTTTTTGGTCTTGAACATAATTGGTGCATTTGGTGATTCAATTTTAATTGAAGGATGTGATGAAGGTATTGAAAAGGAAACACAATGAAGAAACCCATCAATACATCATCAAATGTAAGAGTTTATAGTTTATAAATCCAGTTCCATGTTAATGGATTCACATTAGGTTATCTATTTTTTGATAAGAACCTCCAATGGGATTCCATGTATATGAATATTTGGTATGGATGTACTTTTAGAACTAAATTACAATGAAAGGTGTTCCCTATTGATTCATATACTATAGATTCTTCAAAATAGGTATTGGTAAAAGGTGTGATATTTTGGGATCATCAAATATTCTTTGGGTGGAATCATTTGAATTATTGGATTCCCTTATAGATTTATGATTTTTTAATGAATAATATCAAAATACTAGTGTTTAACGAGTTAACCCTATTCCTATGATCTCTATAAATATGTGTAGATATGAAAATATATGATTTTTAGGTTAATCATACATATAATACATGTTTATGACTCATTTGTTTAAGGCCACATAGTTAGGAAATTATTCATTTTTCGCCATACAAAGAGGTGGTAAGTGTTTACATTGTTGGGATCTGGCCCATGTGATGAGCATCATATGAATCTCTATAAATAGAATCATAACACACATAGTTTATTAATGATTAGTGGGATACATCATACCATTTATGTTCAATTTAAAAAGAAATATTTCAAGAATCTTAACTTTTTGTGAAGGGGAACACTTTGTGAAAGGTACCTAGAAATAGATATTGTTTGAATTTATCATGAGTTTCCATTTTAGATTCATCTTGGTATTCAATGACTAATTTGGAGAAGGTATGGTTGTGGATTAAGCCTATTAGAGGGCCCATATATTGTTTTCAATATCATAAATGTTGGTATGATGATAATGGATGAATGCTTAAGAGGATGGGGCATACAACTTGAAGATGGATATGATATTGTGATACTAGGAGGGGTATTTAAAATTAAGGACTATATAAATAATCTAATACTAGAGTCTTTAACTAAGGTATTTTGTAAAAGTGATTCATATTATTCTTATCGCATAAGAATAATAGCATGTTTCTTGATGTTGGGATTGAACCTCAGAGGGGAATATATTGTATCCTAGTTAAGAGGAATAAAATACAATATAATTGAAGGCATGCATTTTAAGGTAATGTTACATGATTCACCGTAGATTAAAATTGTGTTGAAATGACATGTGTAAAGAATTTTAGAGTCATCCAACCAGGTTTAGAAGGTGATTACTATAATGTATCTCAATAATTATTTTAAATTATGATCAAATAGAACATAATTTTTTTGTGTATCATGATTTTTTTTAAGAAATAAGTTAATAGAAGATTAGTTGTGTTACATAAAAGTGAACAATAAAGTATTGAGTGAGACTAACACACGAGCTTCTATAAGACACCTGGTATAATAGATGTGTGTGGTGATGGTATATTTGGGGTATTAAACCAAGTAGGAGGCCCACAAATGGTAAATCTAACTGTGTTTTATGCTCACTCCCTATATGGGAACACCGACACACATGTAGATCTAATGTTTCATTTTCAAGTGATATATATTATGGGGGATCAAGAAGGATCGGCTAGATGTATGTTTGGAGAGTAGTCAAATAATGGACCTATGTTTTATAGTTGATTCTTTCATATTTTTTTTTTTCAATTTATTCTATACTGATTTCCTAGGTTGATGTTTCTTGTTGTATGTTGGTATGTACAATATGGTTCATTCATATATAGCATGTCAATGTTTACTTATTTTTTTTTCAATTTATTCTATACAGATTTCCTAGGTTGATGTTTATTGTTTTCTGTTGGTATGTAAAATATGGTATTTATGGTTTGATTTGTCTTTCAGGGCAATGGTGCAGCGGAAGCAAATTTTTTTTTCTGGTAAGCTTTTCGTAGTGGTTCAAACGACTGCTAAATGTACATTGGTGGTGGTTTAAACCGCCTCTAAACGGTGGTAACCGCCATAAAATGTAAAAAAAATTACATTTCATGGTGGTTTTAACCACCGCTACATAGGTGCATCATAGGTTCTCATTCTGTGGTGGTTCTGGTGACTTCAGCGATAGTTTTACGGCCGCTGGATTTGAGTTTATTCACAGCGGTTATACCAGCCGCAAATAAACTGATATCTAGGGCTCGTAAAAACCGCCGCTCAACTCAGTAAAACCACCGTGAAATGAGGAAGCTACGATGCTTTACATAAACCTCCGTGAAATGGAAATAACCTCCGCTAATAGATTGGTGACACCGTATTAGGCGGCAGTTTGCAGAAACCACCGCCAAACCCTTTAGCGGCGGTTTAAACTACCGCTAAACGGAGATTCTCTTATAGTGACAAGTGATATCAGTTAATTAATACCTAAAGAAGATTTTATGGACTCATCCAATAGACTTGGGCTGTACGAAGACCATCTGTCATAGTTTGGGAAGAAGGTAGAATATCTGGGATTTTCTCTGGACCAAGCCCAAGTTGAGCTTCAACATGTGAAGCTTGAACGGAATCATGTAAGGGAGAAGTACAAGCTGATAGAAATCACCACTCAGGAAATGTTGTCCGAGCCACTCCAAGATTCTATCACCATAGCACACATTACACTTAGGTCCCATGCAAGTGTAATAAGGGGCTATGTAATGCGGCCTTAGATACTTTTTTTCTAATCCCTTGGTATAAATATTTTTTTTTCTTATTATGGTCAAATTTGTGATTTTCAAATGTCTAGATAAATATAGAATGAATATTATTGATTAGTTGTGGAAAAAAGGTATTTTAAAATATTCATGTAAACTTTAAATAATTAATAATGTGAAATGATTTTCAAAAATGGTCTTCTACAGTTGTTATCAGTAAGAAATTTAGAGTATAATAAGATCAACTTGACTTTTTAGTAAATAGTAAAGTATGAATAGTAACAAACCCTTATGAATTGTAATGAATAGTAAATCAGACAAAAAAATAGAAACTTCACCCATGAATGTATAAATACAATTTAGACATCTTAGAAATGAAAAAACGATCATAGTGTAATTTTTGTTATTTTTGTAGGTCATAAATATTCCATTTACAATTTTATAATTAATTTAATAATTTAAAATGAAAATGTATTTTCAAAAAATGTAATAATAAATTTTTACTTTATTGTCTTATGGTTATATTATAATTTTATGGGACCTTGATTACTTTTTCTAGGTATTACAAAATAAGTTATAGTTTTAGAGTGTTTTTTGAACAAATAATGATTTTATTTAAAAATTAAATTAAAAATATTTAGAAAATTATTTTAATAAAATGGAGTTCATTTTTGAATTTATAGAATCAATATTAGGTTAGGGTGAATTTATGATATTTTTATAAAATGTTTTGTTTTTTGGGGAATAGTGAAAATACAGTTTTGAGTTTCAGGTGTTTAATGACATCATTAATGATCTAATAACGATGTAATAAAATTTGTCGACTTGTGAATAGTAATATATGATATGAGGTGTCCCAAGTGGCCAATAACATGGGAAAATACCATGGGAAATCCCATGGTTTTGAAAATACCATCGATGAGGTGTCCCTTGGAAATTAATTAAATATTCCCTCACTTTTCCTTTAAATACCAAGACATTCTCTCATTAGTTTCATTAAAAAATCCTCCTCAATGAAGTTACAGTTTTTTTACCTCCCAAGGAGTCCTCCCAAGGTTCCCTCAAGCCCCCAAGGTCCCAAGCATCAAGCTTTTAGAGTTACTCTTTAAGGTAAGGGAACCTTCTACCCTCCTCTTTTAGTAATGATTTCTTTTAAGTTATGTCTTCCAGTTTTCATCTTCTTATTTGGGGGTATGTTATTTAATATTCTTATTACTTTTTATTTAATGTCCAAATTATAGGATAGCCTTTCTTCTCTCATCAATTTATTTTCTGAATTTTTAAGTGACACTGTTAGGCTGCCGAATTTTCGTAAAAGAAATTACATTTTCTCTTTTCTTTCAATTTTCATTTTTATGTGGTGTGTCATTCCACACCATGATCTGATTTATTTTTATTCAGTACCTCTATGTTAAATTATTCATTTATTTATGTGAGACCCTTTTCCGCTGTCATTTATTGTTTTCTAAAACCATGTTACATAACTGTTATGCTGTAGAAATTTTGTCTCAAAATATCTCTCTTTTTCTCAAGAAGTTCTATTGTTTTATTTATCGAAATAGCCAAATATATTTTCATTTCTAGAGATATTAATCAAGACATAAAATTTATCTATTTTATTCTGGAATTGACATACAATAAACCCTCTTTCCATTTACAAGGGCTATAGAAGACATAACGATCATGTTTCTAAGCACTTTTAAAACGTCACAATTTTGAAGTGAAACCCATTACTTTTACTCACTATGGGTTATTAGTGAAATTTGTGATTATGATCTATGTGGATCACATTAAAATAAAGAAATATTAAGGGTGTGCCATGATATCACTCCAATGCATTGGGAAAATAATTTAATCTCTAGAGATGAAAAGTTTCATGATACCTTGGTGAATAACCATAGTAATTTTTATGAAACCTTAGGGATGAACCTTGGTGATATGTTAATGATTGTCTAAATTAAATTATGTAGCCAGATATTCATGTTATGTTTTAATATATTTTCATTATGAACTTACTCTTATTCTATTTCTCATGTCTTTATGTTTTTCATCAAGTTCTTATTAATATCACAAGTAAACTGATTCCCTTGCTTTCCTTACTGGGCTTTCTACTCAACCTTTCCTTTAATGTATGTCTTCGGGTTATGAGATGCAGTAGTTGTACATAGGATGAACTTTTCAAGAGGATTTTCAAGGGTATTTAAAAGTTTTTTTTATGTTTTCATGCATTTTGTTACTGATTTCCAAGACACTAACTTTAAAGGTCCTCTGTTTGTAAAATGTAATGAAAAGTTAGGTTAAAAAGTTGGGATGACATAATAACACAATATAAAAATAAGTGGATGATCATAGAAATTGATAAAACACAATTTTATTGAATATTTTATCGATAATAAATGACCTAATTTCCTAAAAATTATGTTAAATATGTTTATTTATAAAATATTTGGGATTAGATCATTCAATTGAAAATTTAATGAAAATTCCAATATTACCCTTTGAATTTAACTGTAGTATTTTGATCATAAATATTTTTATGTACATTATTGGAACATAAAATTTTGTAACTATGTTCCTAACTCAATGGGTTATAGCTTTTATTCAGGACACCAGAGCTGAATTGTGCTTTTTGTAGGACTAAATGGGCCTTAAATACAAAGATGGACTGTACTCACTAGATTAGACACCACTTATGTATTTAGGCCATAAGTTTTCCATCCATTATTATAATTGGTCAATATTTGGAGAGAAGATCTTGGAAATAATTTCTCAAAAAAGAATTATTATATAAGTTCAACGTTTTTATGTGTTTTAGAGGTTAAAAAGACAGTGCAAGTTGAAATAAAATATTTGGCTGAATTTCCCCATTCACACTTAAAACCTCTTTTGACCCAACCTCTCCTCTACTCTATCAATTGGAGTTTTTATCATTTATTTGAGATTTTATGTAACATAAAGGATAGGTATTAGATTATAATTGGTTCCTTTCAATTTAAATTTACCATTGGAGGAGGGAATCTTTCAAGCTAGGACCTCCTCCAAAATGCTCTTCTCTTCCTCTTCTTTGATGTAATATTGTTGTTCTTTCAATAAAATATATTAGTTTATCTAATATTTATTATATTTTATTCAATTTAATTGTCCTATAATAATCATATTTCGGATATAAATAAATATTATAAATGATATTGGGTTATACCCTTTCCACGAGCTTTGCGAATGCAAAACATTTTTACGGTTACTACACCGCCCATGGAAGAGTAGTTATTTTTAGTAATCAATCTACCTATTACCCAATTCAATAATTTATTTTGATTAAATGATCTACTGTAATTAACATAATATGATCTATGAATTGATTTTTTATTTTAAATGAAACTAATCATGCAATTGAACAATAAACACAAAACACGTGAGGTTGAGAATTGTGTGAATTATGAGAGCGTGATCTTAATCGGTAATAAAAAACCACACTAGATCAATTTTTAGATTTCAAATATAATCCCTAAGCTCAATTAATAATATTTTATAGAGTGAATATGTGACCTAATTTACCACTGACCATAATCTAGCCTTTTAAAATTAATCAAAGTAGGGTGCTACGATTGCAGGTTCTGACAAAAGCCTAGGTTTTAATTCATTTCATCATTGTGGTTAAGTTAACTCTAATAGGGTTTGAGTTTTACAAAATTATAGGACCCAAATTAAGTGTATATTAATCTAAATGATAATTAATAATAATTAAATTAAGTGGTATAGTTAAATCAATTACTCCTTCTAAAAATATTTAAAAAAACATATTGTTGTTTCATTTTCTCAATCACATTTAAAAAAATACAATCTTTTTCTAGTATACCTATTCTATATTTATAAATAGAAACCACCCAATACTTTTAATTAGTGCATTTATTTTATTTTTAAAATACCTTTAATATTCCGCCTTAATTATTTCCTACTTTGATATATGACCTTGGTTAGACACAATACCACACCTAAAAAACTAAACACCACATATCATTTGAGTGCACCCAAGATATTGCCATTCAATTTGGCATTGTTGTCAGGGAGGAAATTAATTTAATCAACCCATTATAGTTATTTTTTATTTTTATTTTATTATTATTTTTTCTTATTTATTTCTTCTTTTACTTATCTCAATTTTTTTTCTTTTATTAATTTTTTTCTTGGACCATCAACTCAAACTTCTCATATTTTTATTATGGTTATCTTTTTTTTTCATTTCATTTTTTTTGATTTATGAAACAAACTAATCATAAGGATCTCTTATAACTTTAACCTAAGGTTTAACATAGCCTTAAGGATCGAATAATAAAATATTAGTCTATGTTATGTTTCAACTTTCAACTAGTTGGAGAATTCCTCCATTCTGGGAGCATTTAAATTGGAAACACTTCTGAATAAAACATAAAACAAAAACCAATGGCTAAATAAAGTAATAAGGAATATAATCTAAAAATTCAAGAATTGGATGCACTGGATATTAAATATCAACCAAATTGCATTTAATACCTAAATCTTGAATCATACTTTGAAATAAAATAAGGGTTAATTGACCTTCGTACAAAGTTTCATGGCCTCTATAATGAAGATCCCAACAAAAATCTAAAAGAATTTAATGGGGTTTATTCAACCCTAAAACCAAGAAATGTATCTAAAGATCAAATATAAATAAGAAAATTCTCATTCTCACTTTATGGAATTGAAAAATATTGGATGTATTATTTATAACCTAAATATGTAACTTGTTGGAGTGATTTGAAATGCCTTTTCTTGCAGATATTTTTTCTAGCATCAAGGACCACTGATATTTGAAAAGATATCTTATAAATCAAGAAAACCCGAAAGGATTCAATGTATGAGTATTGGTAATGATTCAAGAATTTGTGGTTAATATTACCACATCACCAAATCTTTGAGAAACTACTCATCCATAACTTATATGAAGGAATCACACATACAGATAGGAGCATGGTGGATGCCATAGTTGGAGGGGAATTGGTCGACAAAACACTAGCAGACGCATATGCATTGATTGATAAGATGGAACAAAACACCCAACAATTTTGCGATCAAGTTACACCACATGTTATAGGAGTACATCAATTAATTCCATCTTATCATGAAAATAATTTAATTTATACCATTTTGGATGAATTTACCACTATGGTGGGAAGATTGTTTTGGATCAAAAGACATCCCAACCCACTCCTATGAGGCCTTATGGAATTTTCACTAAAACAGACCACACAACAAACTATTTAACAAAACTACAAGAGTCAAAGGATTTCAAAACAGTATTCCCTAAGAGACCATATCAAAAACACAAACAACCACATCCCCAGAAGAAGCATGATTCTACTGACCTGCATATAACCAAGGGTGGAAGGATCGATCAGACTTGAGGTATGAGTCTGGAAAACAATTATTGACCCCTTTTAAATAAAATTTACAATATATTTCACCTTATGAATAGGGTTTCCAACAACCCCAAAGAATATTTGAAGCTCAATCATCAATAATCAAACAACAAGTAATTCTCTACCAAAGGTAGATTATAAACTTGATGATATTTTGAAACAAAATTTTCTAAATCAGCTGACAGAGCTAAAGATTTAACGTTCAAAGTTGAGGGAGTTGAAGACACAAATGAGTTAGATTTACACCACCCTCCATGAAATGGTCAATAATAATTCTGGAAATCTTCTATGCCAACCTACTCCAAATCCCAATGGGTATGTTAGTGCCATCACATTGAGAATTGGGAAGAGAACTAATGATATATCTACACCTATCATTCCACCAGGATTCACATCTACCCCAGAGAAGCCCCATTTAAGAATAGTTGATTAAAATCCAAAGGATAAAGTCAAAGGTAAGAAAAATATTGATGGTGTTCCTCATAAACCCATTCCCTTTCCAAATAGGGTTATTCAAACCAAAAATATGGTTGCAGATGTGATGAAAAAATAGGTATTGGATACATTGAAGTGTGTTGAGATCAACATACCTCTACTTCAATCCATTAAGAAAATACCAAGGTATGTCTAATTCTTAAAAGAACATTGTACCAATATAAGATGGATCAAGAGAAACGAGAGGATCAATCTTGGAAGAAATATTTCAGCACTCATTATGCCAACTCAAGCAATGCCCAAAAAGTGAAAGGATCTAGGTACATTCACCATCCCATGAACTATTGAGGTGTTATATTTTTTTGATTCTCTTTTTGATTTAGGAGATTCCATAAATGTGATGCCTCACTCTTAATTATCTTCATTATAGGTTGTTGATTTGAAGCTGACAAGAGTAGTGGTGTAGTTGGAAAATAGAGCAACAATATATCCATTTGGAGTCATTGAGTATGTACTTGTTCAGGTAAGACACATGATCTTTCTAATATATTTATATTTTATTAACATGGAAGATGATCATGTAAATTCTTATGCTCCCATTATCTTAGGTAGAACCTTCTTCAATATAGAAAAAAGAAATCCTAAATTTCCATGAGGTTATACTTTTCATAGATTTTGGGGATAAAGTTGTGATATTTAATGTTATGAAATCCATGAAGTACCCCACATAGGACCATTCATCATTTTTTATCTACCCTTTTGAACCACCAAGTAAAAACCCTATTAATTTTTATTGTCCTATGCCTAGGGATATTATGAGAATTCATTCTAGTTTGATTTCTAATAACACTTCCACACCTATTTGTAATGAATAATAATCTCTTGGATTTGATTTTTAAGTGGATTCAAATTCGGATTTTGATTATGTCCAATCTAATTATGACATGGTTGTTGAGTACGCTAATTAATTTGATTAAATATTCTATGATTTTGATGATATATATTCTGATACTATTGTTCATTGTGCACATATTTCAATTCCTTAAATGTATCCATTTTACTGTACACCCTTCATTGAAACTCAACCCATTTCCACCAAATCTCAAATACTCATACTTGTTGAGTGGTGAGATATTACTTGTTATAATTTCTAACAATATCCCTTTTGAACATGAATAATTAATTTTGAATCTTTTTAGGGAGAACATTAGGAAAATTGGGTGGACCTTGGCTGACATATCAGGTATTAGAACCTCAATTTTCATGCACACGATTGTTTTGGAGTATGGGACTAAACCGGTTAGGCAATCACAAAGGAGAGTGAATCCAAATCTTCTATAAGTTGTTAAAAAAGAAGTTGAAAAATTGATCGAGGATGGTATAGTTTATCCCATTTTAGATTCCTAGTGGGTGATTCCTATTCAGGTTGTGCCTAAGAAAAGTGGTGTTAGTGTTATTATAAATCAGAGAGATGAATTAGTTCCAATAAGGGTACAAAATAGTTGACGTGTGTGTATTTATTATATGAAACTAAATTAATCCACTCACATGGAATATTTCCACCTCCAATTTTTTGATAAAAAATTTGAGAGGATTGCTGGGAAGATACACAATTGTTTCTTGGATGGATTTTGTGGATATTTTTAGGTTCATATAGCTCTAGAAGACCAGGATAAGAAAATATTCAGTTGTCCATTTGGTACATTTTCTTACCGAAGGATGCCATTTGGACTATGAAATGACCCATGTACCTTCTAGAGATGAACGGTGATTATTTTTTTAGATTTCATTATTAACTATATAGAGGTATTTATGGATTATTTTACAATTTATGGGTCCTTATTTGATGAAAGTATCTTTAGTATGGGAAATGTGTTGACTTATTTTTACAAATAATCTGGCCTTGAACTTTGAAAAGTGTCATTTCATGGTAGAACATGGAATTTTATTAAGGAATGAAGTGTCAAAACATGGAATATAGGTTGATAGATCTAAGATAAATATTATTTCATCCTTACTCTATCCTTCATGTGTGTGTTATGTTAGATATTTCCTAGGGCATGATGGATTTTATTGGTTCTTCATAATGAATTTTAGTAAGATTGCTATTAATTTATCGCAATTACTTCATAATGATTCTGATTTTGCATTTGATGATTCTTTTAGGGTTTCCTTTGATGATCTAAATAAGTGTCTGACCACTCTTCCAATCATAAATCCCCCATGGTGGGGCATTCCATTTGAGTTTATGTGTGATGCTTAAAACTACGCAATTGGAGTTGTCTTATCAAAAAAGGTTGAGGGACATTCAAATGTGATTGCCTATGATTAGAGGAAAATGGATTAATCCCAATCAAAATAAAAAACCATGAAAAAATGTGTTTATTTATGTCATACTTTCTTTGGATAAATTCTATTTATATTTATTGGTCTCTAAAGTAGTTGTTTTTCTGATCACACAGCTCTGAGGTACCACTTGAAAAATCCAGATGCAAAGCCTAAACTTATCTGATGGATGCTCCTTCTTCAAAAATTTGATATTGAGATAAAAAAAAATAAGGGGTCAAAAAACATTTTGGTGGACCATATTAGTAGGATTAATCAAACACTAGAGGTTGACCCTTTGAACTAGGTACCACTTCAAGATACTTTTTCCGATGAACATATTTATGCACTCTTAGGTACACATAATTAGTATGCAGATTTAGTGAACAACCCTGTTTCCATTAAAATTCATGAAAATTTAAAGAAGCATGAAGTACAAAAATTAAAAAGTTACTCTATGTTTTATGTGCAGGATAATCCCTATCTTTGGCACATGTGTAGTGATCAAGTTATTAGGAGGTGCTTTCCTGATCATGAGTTTGAGTCTGTTCTGCATTTCTTCCATACACTTTCATGTGAAGGAAATATTGGACCCAGGAAAATAGCTAGGAAATTCTTATACTATGGATTATATTGACATAGATTATTCCATGATGCTCATGTGTTTTTTATGTCTTGATCATATTTCCAACACACTGGAAACACTTCGAGGAGACAAGAGATTCCCCAATAATCCATATTATTATGTGAGTTTTTTGATGTATGGAGAATTGATTTTATGGTTCCTTTTTGTAGTTCATTTTTTTATATATTTTGGTTACCTTTGATTATGTTAGAAAATGGGTGGAGGCCAAGGCCACCAGGACTGGTGATTCTCATGTTTTAGTCATTTTTTCAAGGCACAGATCTTTTTTAGGTTTGGAGTCCCAAAGGCCGTCATCAGTGACCAAGGGAAACACTTTTTCAATAAGAATATGGCATCCCACCTTTATAAAAATGGGGTGATACACAAAACATCAACACCATACCACCCCCAAACAAATGTCTAGACTGAGGTTTCAAATTTTGAGCTAAAACAAATTTTAGAGAAAACCATGCAACCAAATAGGAAGTATTTTAGCAAGCTCTTGGATGATGAGCTATGGTCCTATTTGATGATATTCAAAACTCCCATCACTATGTCCCCATTTTGGATTGTTTTTTTGTGAAAGCCTTTCGTCCCCCCATAGAGGTCGAACATCTAGCTTATTGGGCTATAAAGAAATGAAACATGGATTTAGACCAAGATGGAATTCAGTGGATGTTTCAAATTCAAAAACATGAGGAGATTCAATTGTCATCGTATGATAACTCAATACTCTACAAGGAAATATCAAAAGTTGTTCATGGTATAATGATCCAAAAAAGGGAGTTTCATTTTGGATAGAAAGTCCATCGATATAGTTCCCTACTGAAGTTATTGCGCAATAAGTTGCATTCCAAAAATTTAAGTCCTTATGTTGTATATAATGTTTATGTATATGTTGTAGTGGATATCACACATGAAGAAACCAGAAGGATATTTATAGTCAATGGGAAACATTTTAAGCAATAAGTTGAGGGTCATTCTACCGAGGAAGTTGATTTCATCACACTGCATACACTTTTATATTAATTTTCCAATTTCAAATTCTACATTTCATATGCACATATAATCTCATAGGTTCAAATTGAGGACAATGTAATATTTTAAGTGGGGGGGGGGACAACATTTTGGGGTCGATATTTAGGATTTTCATTTTTGTTTTGGGTGTGTATTATATGTTAGGTTTTATATTAAATTTTTTAAAAGAAATCAATAAAAAAACACATCATGTTATCATTTACATGTGGAACATATAGAAAATTCATGTTTTCAAAATTCCTTGGCAACATGATAAGAATGAGAAATATTTCATTATTAAGTCATTTTTATAAAAATGGAAGTCGTTAATGACATGATTGGTTGTTTCATTATAAAACCTTTTAGATTATGAAACCATTATTTGTAATATTTTCTCATGGTAAATTGTGTTATTTATTTTAAAACACAAATTTTCATGCAACCATAACTTGTGAAAATTTTCCTACTCAGTTGAATGTGTAACCAAGTTAGGTAAAAAATACACCTTATATCAATGGTTGGTCCATACGTTCGTTTCTCTTCTAATCAATTTCATTACTATACCAAATTGAACAATGTGTGTTTACCTAATATCTGATAGTTGTACTCCCTCAAAAAAATCAAAAATAAAATAAAATATAAATAAATAGTGGAGTGATGAAATTTACAACACATGGTGATATTTAGGTTGGAAGAATAAGGTTTGACTTTTGGAAATTTTTAAGTGATTGGGTCTTGAAATTTGGTTTCAAAGGAATATAGAACAGGTCTAGTGAATTAAAACAGGTAAGAATAGTTGTTCTGATTCCAGAATATACTAAATAAAGGGTGGATATTTGAACTTGAAATATTTAGTACACACACAAACATGTGAGGAATTAATGGCATGGTATACCCATAACTTGTTTCTCTATGATTAGTGTCATTAATCTCACTGAATTTTATTTTTATACTATTTATGATACAATGAATCTAAAATTTATTAATATTGACTCTTTATGTGAATCTTGCTTTGTTTATATTATCACTATGGATTGGGGAATATGAACATGCATATATCTTGTCACAATTTTTTAGAATACCTGATATGTGACTTTGCCAAGGGGTGAAAAAGGGTAAGTGTGGAGGAGTTGATAAAACAAAATTTTATTAAATATTTTAATGATAATAAATTAAATAATTTCCTCACATTGTGTTAAATATGTTTATTTATAAAATATTTGGGATTAGATCATTCAATTGAAAATTTGATGAAAATTCATGTTTTTCCCTTTAAAGTGCACTGTAGTATTTTGGTCATAAATATTTGTATATAAATTATTGGAACTGAATTTTTTTATTTGTGTTCCTAATCTAATGGGATACAACTTTAATTAAGTACACCAGACCTAAATCATACATTTGATTCGACTAAATGGGACTTAAAGAAAAATATGGTCTGGAATCACTAGATTGGACACCACTTATGTATTTGGGTCATAACTTTTCCATACATTCTTCTATTAGGACCAAATTAGGAGAGACGATCAAAAACACAATTTATCACAAATAATACTACTGTAAGGATAGAAGTTTCATGTGTTTTTTAGGTCAAATAGGTGTTGAAATTTGGAATAAAATATTTGGCATAATTTCCACATTCTCACTTAAAGCCACTTTTAACCTAACCGCTCTTACACCATATAAATTGATATTTTTATTATTTAGAGGGGGTTGTATGTGACATAGATGATTGATAGTACATGATAAGTGGTTCCTTGAAATTTTAATTCACCATTGGACAAGGGATGCATTCAAGCTAGAATCTCCTGCAAAACACTCTTCTATTCCTCTTCTTTGTTGTAATATTCTTATTATTTCATTAAAATCTATTATTTTATTTTATATTTCTTCTATTTTGTTTAATTTTATTCTTATATGATCATCATATTTGTGCAGTAAATCAAGAGTTTAAATGATATTGGGTTATAACATTTTAAAGACCTTGGCGAATGTAAAGCATTTCTACGATAACTACACTACCCATGGAAGAGTAGTTCTCTTTAGCAATCGATCTGCCACTTATCTTATTAATTAATTTATTTTAAATAAATGAGATATTGTAATTAAATTAATATGATATATGAATTGAAATTTTAATTTTAATTAATATAAGAAATAAATTTAATGATTAACACAAAACGTGCGAGGTAGAGAATTGTGTGAATTGTGAGGACGCGATCTTAATCAGTAATACAAAACCACATGGGATCAATTTTTAGAGTTAAAAAATAACCCCTGAACTCAATCAATACTTATTTACCGAGTTTATATATTACCAAATTTACTAATAACTATAATCTCTCTTTAGAATATCAATCAAAGTAGGGTGTTGCAATTTCATATTGTGAAGCTAGCCTAGGTTTTAATTCATTTCATCATTATGGTTAAGTTAAATATGATAGGGTTAAAGGGTTAACAGATTAGGGATTATAATTAAGGGGATATTAATTTAAATTATAATTATTAATAAGTAAATGAAGAGTTATATTTGGATCAATTATGACTTTTAAAAATATTTCTAAAAAAACATATTCTCATTGCAGTTTTTTAATCAAATTTTAAAAAAATACAATATTATACTAGCATACTTCTTCTAGATTTATAAACTAAAACCCCCATCCTTTTATGTAGAATTTTTATTTTATTTTATTTTATTTTTAAAATACATTTAATATGTTGTTTTAATTACTTACTCCTTTTGAGATATGACCTTGGTCATCCACTCTGCTACACCTAAACAACCAAACACCACACATCATTTGAGAGCACTCGCAATAGAACCTTTTAGAAATCATGGAAATGAAAACTAAATAAGAAACATATCATATGATTATATTACCATTATTATTTGAAAAATTAGGAGAGACTAATATATAAACATATTCAATCCCAACTCTTTCCACTAAATATTTTTCAATATAGGTACCTAGGGATAGTAATGGAGATGATTAGTGAAAATGAAAGGAGAGAGAAAAAATGTTTCATCACACAAAACTCATCACCATAATGATACTATAATATGAATTCATGAACAACCATAACTTCATTCATCTACACAATCTGAAAACTCATATAAATGGTAAAACATTTTTCTAAAATGACAAGAAAATTTGGATCTTCTTCCATTGATACATAAACCTAGTCCAAAATAGACTCATTTCAGAAATGATTTTAAGTGATAAACATGATTGAAACAAAACCATAATCTATTGATACATTAGTCTGGACATGATAGAACAGGACCACAAATGATGAATAAGTATGATAATTCATCTTAACATATAATAATTAATTAATAAATTAAAATAATATCTTAAAAGAAAAAACATGAATTTCATAGATATAATTTAAACATAAAACTTGTTTTATCCTACACATAAGTGTATTACACAACACATATTTAAATGAAAAAATTATAGAATTCATGTTGGGAAAAAATCCATCAAGGTATCATTGAAGAATTTTTGAGGTGATTGTGTTTGTTGACAAAGTGGACATCTGAGTTGTGATTGTTGACAAAGCAAAACAATGACATACAAATTTGTTGACAAAGAGGATTTCATGGTGGAATGTCGAGTTCAAGAGATGAGGTCAACGATCCATGTTTGATTCAAGAACGTCGATAAAAGTAATGGATAATCTGGAGGCGGTACAAAATAACAGATACAAGGTGGCGCCGTTTTCCAGTGTTTGCCAAATTTTTTGGCCTGAAAATCGGCAGATGAAGAAAAGTGTTTTTGGAAAAGGGACTTGCGCGCCGAGGACTTGGAGAATAGGAAACTTGCGCGCCATATGTTTTTCAAGATCAGAAGATCAAAATATGGCAAAGGAAGTAGGTTCGCACAAGTTTGGGAGTTGGTCGCGCAAGTGTCTAAAAGGAGAGAAGACTTGCGCGCCGAGACAGGGTCGCACAGGTGACTTGCGCGCCGTCGCGCAGGGTGGTCAATTTGCCTACAAATACTGGACCACCCCTCTTCATTCTTCACCGGAGTTCAACTATTTGAGAAATCAGAGCTCCCGTCGCGTAGGTGTGGTGGTCGCGCAAGTGGTGTGTGTGGTCGCGCAGGTGGGACTTGCGTGCCCGTGGTTGAAGTTGTGCGCTGGTGTTAGAAGTTTCACGCCAGTTGGCAGTTACGCGCCAATATTGGTTTGGGCGTAAAAGGAAGAGAGTCGCGCAAGTTCGGAGTTGAGGAATCTTGAGTCGCGCAAGTGTCTGAGGAGGACTTGCGCGCCCGTTGTGACTTGCGCGCCGATACTTGCGCACCGAGGTTGACTTGCGCGCCAAGTAAGGTTTGTTCTAGCAGTGTTTTTCGGGCTGCGTGGAAGCTGGAAGTTTGCCCGATACATTCGGTGCAAAGAGAGATTCATCTACGGATGAAAGTTGTACTTCAACAGAGCATCTACACACAGAGGAAGATGCATTCATTCATGCAAATGAAGAGACCTACAGGTCTATAAACTGTGATTGGATTCCATTCTGGAGCAGTGAGCTTAGGAAGAGGAAGAAGGTGATCCTCTCCACAGGCAGTGAGCCAGAGAGAGAGAAACAGGGAGTGACCCTTGGGAAAGCAGTGAGCTGACCCTAAAAATTGTAAGGGCAGTGAGCCTGGGCATAGAAGTGATCTAGCCCGAACTTTGTATCCACATCTAGTAAAGATTAGTGGAATTTGGTATGACCGGCAACTTGTCGGCGTATGCTCCTTGGACGTAGACCAGTGAGGGTGAACCAAGTAAAAATATCTGTGTCTATCTGTTTGCTTCCCTGCATTGCATTCAAAGAATCATCATTAGATAAAGAGGTAAATAAGTGATCATAGTTTACACACAAGAGCAAACAAAGTGACCCTTGTAATAAAGAGGTCAAGATCCAGTGGGGTAGAAAGGACTTTGAAAAAGAATATCCATACCCTGATTCACCCCCCCTCTCAGGGTATATAGGCCGATATTGGTCCTAACAATTGGTATCAGAGCGAAGGTTGCTGTTATCAGATTTGTTTGCTCTGACTTGGTGTAGTCGATCTGTGTGCCATGACAAAGGGAAAAACATCAAAGAAGAAGCAGAAGTCAGGTAGTATTCCTCAGTGTAGAAGTGTGTATGGAAAAAGTGTGATTCAATTAAAAGAATCAAACATCTTGATGAAGGAAGGCTTGGATGAATCAGAAAGGGAAAAGATTGATTCACTCAATCATGATGTTGGAATGAGTAAAGTACATGAGCATCAGAGTGATACTGAAACAGAAGAAGAAATTGAAGGAAGAATAGATATGCGAGCTGAGTTAGAGGCTTCTCTTGAAGAGATAGATGTTTGGAGAGCCAAAACCAAGAATTCTAACAAAGTTGCTCGCGATGCCAAAGTCTATATGCAGCAGTAGGAAGAAGAGAAGTCTGAGTTGATAAATAAAATTGAGAAACTCAAGTTATCAGCACCAGAGAACTCAGAATCAGTTAGTGAGTATAAGCTTAAGATTGAAGAACAGAAAAGGGAGATCGATGACTTGAATATAAAAGTGAAAGATCAATTCAAAATCATCGAAGAACCTAATATTCCAAGTGACGTTGGAAACACTGAAGAAGCCAAATCTAAAGATATCCGGATCAATGGATTGGAGATTGAGGTCAACAAGCTAAAAGGCTCAAATCAAAGGCTCATTGATATAGTTACTGACCTAACAGAGAATAATGATTCACATGCTGAAGAGCTGCAGAAGATGGCTAGAATGAAAGGAAAACAAAAGGCTGGTGATTATGAAGAGAGTCAAAAGACAGATGAAGCACAGAATGTTAAAACCAGAAATAATGATCTAGCAGCACAGTTGTCTGCAAAGGTTCAGAAGAATCAAAGGTTACAACAAGAAAATGCATATTGCTCTGACTCTGTCGCTCAAGAAAAATTGAAGGTAAAGGAGCAAAATGACTTGGTTGATAAGCTGAAGTATGAACTGGAAGATGAAGTGAGTAGAGGGAAGCTTCTCAAGAAAGAACTTGACGTCCAACTTGAATCAAGGGATATGCAGATTCAAAAGTTGGTAGAAGAGCTAGAATCAGTCAAGCAGGAAATAGAGAAGTTTAAATCCAAAGGTAAGCCCAAATTGAAGGATGCACTGCACTTGCTATTTGATCATCCTTCGACAAGTGATGATAAAATGAAAAGCAAATATGCTATTTCTGAAGAGAAACAAAAGAATATTTTCTCAGCTCAAAGACTAGCATGTTTTGGAAAAGCCAGTATTGGATTTGATGAATCACCTCCCATGCATGATAAGAAGAGAGCCGTGAACAGTTCTAGGAGTGGAGAAAAACCTGTAGGTGCTGGAGATAGGCCTAAGAGGTCAGTTACAAAAAGAAGTGACGACATGTGCTATTTCTGTGGGATTCATGGCCACACATCAAGCTTCTGTCCAAAGGCTCAGGAATACATTTCGTATTGTGAAAACAGAAAATGTACAAAATCTGAGAATAAGATGAAGCGTCATGAGAAATCAGAAAGAAGAGTCTCTCAAAGAAAAGTATTTGTTAAATGCTATTACTGTGGAAGAATGGGACACACCATGAGTATGTGTCAGGAAGCTGAAGAGCTCAATTTCAGAGGAAGAACTCAAGCTACATCAACATCTCGACATAGAAATGATGAAATGAGGTATGTATTTGGTGGAAGATGTTTCATATGTTCTGATTGTGGGCATTTGGCTAGACAGTGTAGAAAGAAGAAGGCAGGGAAGGAAAAGGAACGTCAAAGGAGATTCCTCACTCTAGTGGTGTCTAACGAGAAATCATACACTGGAAGACAATGTGGTAAATTGGAAAATAGGCGTAGAGCCTCAGGGGAATCACATGGAGCTGAAGAAGAAGTGTATCAGTCACCTCCTCCGTCACACTCACAACCGCCCCCTAGGAAAGAACATGAACAAATTTGGAAGAAAAAGGGAGGAAAATCTACAGCTGTGAGTAAGAAGAATGGACGTTCAGTGGAGGACCCACCACCAATTCAAAATAGGGTGGTTCCTCAGACATCTGATAAAAGAAATTTGAACAAAGAACGTATTGAAAAATTCACATGTCATGTTCCACAACAAAAAGTGGAGGAAGGTGAAAGACCCTTGCAATGGTGGAAGAAGCAGGGGATGATGACAAGCAAGGAGATTCCTATTCAGAGAAATAATCAATGGAAATGGAATTTCGGTGGAACATCAAAGACAGAAATGTGTACTAGTGGGTTTAAACCTCAAATGGTGAAAAAGGCTAAGTCTGTCGAATCTACATATCAGAGAAAGGCTTCGAATATGGGTAAAGAATGCTTAGTCATATGGCCAGAGCAGTTGAAGTTGGTAAGGCAGCTGGAGGAAGCATTTAACACCCCAAGATTTCATAGTGTGTTATTTCTTCAAAATAATTCAATAACTTGCACTACACGCAACACCGAGTTCAATTGCACCATGACTTATAAAAAAAAAATCCATTAAAAGAGGTAATGAATAGCATTAACTACATTTTTAACTTTATATAATCCTTATAATTTTAGAATCCATATTATGAGTTTCTTAGTCATAATGCAAGAACAGATTCATTTTCAGTATTGCACTTTTATCAACTTTTGATAGTGAAACCTTTTTAAATACAATATTTTAAACTTTTTGACTAAATGGAGACATCAAAAAATTTAAAATGAAACATCCCAAGCTTCCACGGTACGCTTTCCTTTGAATAAAACAGTAGCGTGTGTTGTACGCAACGTCGAGTTTTAACACACACCACAACCGATCAAACTAGCCGTTATGAATAGTAATACCTAAATTTTGAAATTATATATATTTTATATTTGAAAATGGACTTCATTTTTGGATTCGGAATATCGAATTTAGCCTAAGGTGAAATTTTGGTACATTTCGGATAACTTTCATATTTTGATGAATAGTGAAAATTACTAAATTTTAATTAAAAACAACTTTTTTAATCAAAATAATTAATAGTGATAAATTATGAATTTGAGTGGTTTTAAAGTATATTTAGAATATATTTTTACCATTTAATATAATTTTGGTCATTGGACATAATTTTACAATTAAACCGAACATAAACGAGTGTCAATCTTTTGATAGTTATTATCTCTTAAAAACACGCTTTTTGTTTTGACAGCGGGAATTAATTTTAAATTAATTTCTGCCACTTCTGTGTTTTGAATTTAGGAAAATGGATTCCATATTTGGAATCAGGATGTTCAAATTGTGTAAATAGGTAACTTTTATTTTTAGACATTTTGAATAATTACTGCGGTAAATATTTTATTTACCATGGTTAAGGGTAAATCCGGTAAATAAGGGTTAAAAAATAATATTATAATAATACTAAATTACCCTAAACGTGTCTTAACCCTATTGGTTGATACATGGTCGAACATGGGAATCTTTGGGTCTATTTTGGGACCCCATGGATCCACTTGTAAGTGATAATGACACTTTATTTTAATTAAGTTAAAATGAATACAAAAATGACACAAGCATATATCTTTTAGAAAAACAATTGTTACATAGGGTTATATATGTTGGATTTTAGATTATAAATATTAATTAGAAATATAAAAAGAGTTACTACATAATGATATTTTATTTATAATTTTTATACATTAAATAATATATTTTATTTATGACACAATGATGATACAGTAATTACTATAATAGTGAAAAATTAAAATAATTGATATTATAAATACCCAAATAAATATAATATGAAACTTTTAATGAATTAAACTAATTTTCTAGGATAATATGATATATTAGGATTGATTTAATTGACTTTTTTTGAAATAATCAATCTGTTATGAGTTTCACAAAAATCAACTATTGAATAGTGTCAAAATTGACATAAAAGAGTTCTTAAAACAAATATTATATTATTAATTGATATTAAATTCCTAAAAATCTAAGGTTCGTCCAAGAGACTTATATCATGATAGGTTCATCATTAATGTACCACTTGGGGGTCGCTTGGATGTATATAGTAAGTTTATTAACAATATTATATAAAAATACAAAGAGACATTGTAAAAGTGAAACTAATTAACTTAGAGTTAATACTTAAAGATAAGGTTAATATAAGTACCCAAACCTGTCTAAATTCTATTGGTTGAGTGGTTTTCGACCTATCCCCACCTTAACCTTTGAATAATAAGCTTTGGATTCATTAGAAACCGAATATGAATTTATTATAAATTAATATTTCTAGCTTTTCCAAAGGTGCCCCTCACCCCTCTTATAAAAAGGCACTCCTCCTTCTCATTTCTTCACACCTCTAAAGCCTTTTGGTTCGGCCAAACTCTGCCCAAATACTCTCCCAACATCCCTCAATACAACCTAGAGGCCTTAGTTTGATCAGAAATCCAACCTAAGGAGCCCTTTTGATCAAATCAAAAGGAAGAAACCGAAGAAGAGGTAATGATTTCACCACCCTTTTCTAAGTTCATTTCTTCTTCCACTTCTTCTTCCTTTGTTCTTACCATTCTAAAATAATAACTCCAGTATCTCACATATACTGTGATGTTATTATAAATATAGTACAATCATATTCAGTATTCTATCCACCCTTTGAATAACATGTCACCATACGTGCGTACGTACGGCTTACCGTCTCCACGTCGTGGTGTAATTGTTATTCAATATAATATTATTTGGATGGGTATAATAATGATGTGTAACTCATGTAAATAATAAATATAACATGTTAATGATTCTGTATATATGATATACCATCCATTTATATATTATTTTAATATCAAAAGAATGATATTGTCGCTCGTGCGTACGTACGGACTACCGTCTCCACGAACGCGATGAGATTCATTCTCCATCGTATCCATTCAAGTATAATTATCATTTGATGATTTAAAAATGATGTTTAAGGACTAGATATCATTCTGAATATAAATAATATACAACAACCATGGCTTATGTAACAAAACTTATAAAAGAAAATGAGTAAGTTAACTCCCGAAACGACGATAATTCTAAGATATTATTAGAAAATCAATGTTAAAAGATCATATATGATATCATATTATTATATATGATTCTTGTATAATTTAATAACAACTATTTAACCATTATAAAGGATGTTAACCTACCCCAACCAAGGAAAAGTACAAGGTAAGGGTTTACTTTACAACCTCTTCATTATCCAAGGTTGTTTATACGTAATAATCTACTGGGATCTCTTTATCATCCACATCCATGTTTCTTAAAAATGCATTTCAAAACATTTTTACTATTTACTAGAATATGAGTTAAAGTAATTTATACCCTTTTTGACTTTTATAAGTGGTTTATAAAGGAATCTTTCGTTCGTTTTCAAAACAAGGTCTTTTTTAACCTTTTCGACAGAATTAAGGTAAGAATGTTTTTTTTTAACTTATACGGCGGGTACGACTATTTTCTGCCGTTATAAAATCTTTATAGCTTTCTTTACAAGTTTATAAGGATATTTTCAAAGTAAATGTTTTCTTTTATAATTATGTAACTTTTAAATGATTTCAAAAAAAGATATATTTCTCTCAAAAATATGAAAATCCAGTGCAAATGTATACGTATTTAACGCAAGCTTAAAAATGTTTTCAGAAAACCTGACTCTCGAGTGTGGTAGATAGGAAGGGATTGGGAGTGGACCCATCATGGCCTATAACTAGTCGAGCAGTCTCAGAATTAGTTATTTTGTTTTCAAAAGCTTGCATAATGATTTCAGAAAAACACTAGAGTATATTTTAGCAATTTTAAACGTAAGTATCTTTTAAAAAAAATTGCATCGGTAGGTCTCATGAGACAAACTAGTGTCTTGGAACAAGGCCTTGACAAAATCTTATTTGTAGTCTTGGCACGAGGCCTTGGCTATGTGGTTATGATAGTCTGGCATTATGCATTCCAACATTATGAAAGTGGTTATTGATTTTTGCATGTGATTATTCGATTAGTAGAATATCCATGTGAATAAGGAAATGGCATTATTTCATTTTATTTATGCCATACCATGTTGAAAGTTCATATTTAAAAGGCTTTTGTTTTAGTTATACATTGCCTTAAATGTTTATTCTTATTTATGAAAGTTTCCGCTATATTGTTATCCTTACTGGGCATTTGAGCTCACCCCTTTTTTATGTTTTATTTTTCCCAGGATGTGAAGAAGTAAGTTATGAATGACCTGCATGGATTTTTATGAGGGGTTAATAGTGTGGATTGTGGAAACATTATGTTGTTGTAGTAGTTTTTCATTTTATGATGTAATGTAAAACTTATGAATATATCTAGTGTTTCCAAGGCTACTAAACCAATCGGTCTTTCGAGATTTGATCTTTCTTGTGATCATGCCAATGTTATGTAATAATGCACCGACTCTGGGTAACTGGGGTCGGGGCGTTACAGTTGGTATCAGAGGAAGTTTAGTACAAACCTTGGAAGCTAGATTTAGATAAACTCTGATTAGAGCACGTATACCTAAGATGAACTTTGAGGATTAGTATAGAAGAACTTCCTAGAATTTTGGTATTGTAGAGATTTTGTGAGTTTTCCGAGAAATACATCCCTGTCTGGATACGAGCAGGTAGAGGCGGCTCTGGCACAGATGTACCTAGGGGTAAAACCCGAAAACACCGCTTTGAGCTAGACTCGAACGGGAACTGGTGCACGACAACGGGCCTTACTGCACTTTTGGTTACGACACTCCCGGGGGATATGCTTAGGATAACTCTCATTTTCTTTACAAATCATTATGAAGGGTTTATGAGTATATACTTCCTCAAAGAAAACATTTTTATGATTATGGATTATATCCATAAATAGTTCAATTTATGTTAAGTGTTTTATAAGTATGGGATTATGTATTTTGATTCATAAACTGATCTAGTTTATGCCATTGTTTAGAAATGGCGCCCAGTAGAAGGAATGAGAACTCCAGAAATGCACATGATCCAAAGAGAAGGAAGGATCATATCTTTCATGGTTTTAAGCTAGAATTGATAAGAGAAATAGTCTCCCATGTATTATCATCATATAAAGAAATAATATCATGTGTTGATAAGATAAGTAAAGAGTTCACTGAGTCCTATGTCTTTGAAGGGAAGCAAGAGAAGAAAAGGATGGATGAGAGAAAAATGGATAAAGGGAAGAGGGAAAAGAAGAATTTTCCCATATGTGGTAACTGTGGAAAGAAACACCCTGGAAATTGCCTGAAAGGAATGGGAGTTTGTTATAAGTGTGGAGGAAAAGGGCACAAAGTACATGACTACAAGGGTAAGAAAATGGTTTCAAATGTACAATGCTTCATTTGCAAGGAGTTTGGACACTACGCGAACCTATGTCCCAGTCATCAGACTATGCCACAAATGATGCTATTGGATAATAATCAAGTTATGATACTACCACAGATGAAGAAGAATGATTAGAGTTCTTATGTTGATTATGTCAATTGAGTGTTGTATCAACAATGTACTTGTTATAATAATTATGGAGTATATAAGGATTGTACTGCAGTGGTATTTCATTAAGGACTTGAGATTGTGTGGAACAAAGAAAAGTGACTCAATAGCAGGATAAATTTTTGGAAAATATATGGTTGAGAGAATGATAAATCATAATATAGTTCTGATACTGAGATAGTGATTTTGGAATAATATGTGATTGTTTTGGATAAATTATATTGGATATTCTTGACTACCTTGGAACTGATTAATGATTTGTATATTCCATCATTGTGGGGGTTTTAAACATTTTTGGATTAATGAAGTATATCCAGCATTCTATATGGAATAAGGGATCATGAATGTAATCAATAAGGAATATGGTAATAGATGATGAAGGTATTTATATGCTATTACGGGGTAAAAAGGATCTATATTATGTTTACCTTCCTTATAAATGTTGGACTGTGAGTTTGGATAGAATTATTTTGGATAGTTCTTATTTGGATTATTTTGGATTGCCATAAAAGGACAACTCGGAGGTCGGGCAGCAACCTGTTGCGTCCGGCAAGGCCGCGAGACTTGAACCCGCAACCGAAGGGCGACAAGGGTGTATCACCTACCACTGGCCCAAGAGATGTCCTGGATTAAATAATGTAGTTTTTTTAAAAGATCTGGTAGATGAATTATAAATTCGTTTATTTTGGAACCCTGTACGAATAGTATAAATATAATTTTTTTACGAGTGAAAGATGAGTTTATGGTAGAAATTTATTAATGGACAAAACTCTAATTATAAAGTAAGTATATCTCCTTATGATCTTAGCCAATCTCATAAATAAATTCCTCAATATTAAGAAAAGCAACTTAGAACAAAAATGTTGTCCTAGATGGTACCTTAAATCATCACTAATTTATGGCTTTGGGATTGTTGTCCTTTTCATAGCCATGTTCTCTACCACTCTCCATCAAATAATTGATGGTTAGATTTCTCTTCCATATCCATATTTTCCTACATGGAACCCTAGTATGTGTTATTTTCGGTAATCTTCATACTTTCCACTCTTTATTTTAAATAGAGGCCTCATTAATTCATTTTTCGATGCGGGATTTCAACTAAGATATTTTGAAACGTCAAAAATGTGTTATCCTAATACCCTATGTTTTGTTGAACCGATGGTATTTCAAATCATCATAGATTGATGAATTTAAGGACCTCAATTATACACTTGTTTTTGATTGATGACCTCAATCACTACCTATAAATATTTACGTTTTTCCTCCGATTATATGTCTCTAATTGCCACCAATGTTCTCCTAATCAAGATCATAATTTGGTGGTGACCCTTTAATTTCTCTTTTCCTCATATTAAGACTAAATTTTAGTAACCCAATTTCCGATGTGGGTTTTCCCACAAATATATTATCTATTTTCAACCTTTTATTTTCGAAGAACAATTTCAAATTGCGAGGACGCAATTTATTGAAGGAGGGGAGAATGTAACACCCCAAGATTTCATAGTGTGTTATTTCTTCAAAATAATTCAATAACTTGCACTACACGCAACACCGAGTTCAATTGCACCATGACTTACCAAAAAAAAAAGCCATTAAAAGAGGTCATGAATAGCATTAACTACATTTTTAACTTTATATAATCCTTATAATTTTAGAATCCATATTATGAGTTTCTTAGTCATAATGCAAGAACAGATTCATTTTCAGTATTGCACTTTTATCAACTTTTGATAGTGAAACCTTTTTAAATACAATATTTTAAACTTTTTGACTAAATGGAGACATCAAAAAATTTAAAATGAAACATCCCAAGCTTCCACGGTACGCTTTCCTTTGAATAAAACAGTAGCGTGTGTTGTACGCAACGTCGAGTTTTAACACACACCACAACCGATCAAACTAGCCGTTATGAATAGTAATACCTAAATTTTGAAATTATATATATTTTATATTTGAAAATGGACTTCATTTTTGGATTCGGAATATCGAATTTATCCTAAGGTTAAATTTTGGTACATTTCGGATAACTTTCATATTTTGATGAATAGTGAAAATTACTAAATTTTAATTAAAAACAACTTTTTTAATCAAAATAATTAATAGTGATAAATTATGAATTTGAGTGGTTTTAAAGTATATTTAGAATATATTTTTACCATTTAATATAATGTTGGTCATTGGACATAATTTTACAATTAAACCGAACATAAACGAGTGTCAATCTTTTGATAGTTATTATCTCTTAAAAACACGCTTTTTGTTTTGACAGCGGGAATTAATTTTAAATTAATTTCTGCCACTTCTGTGTTTTGAATTTAGGAAAATGGATTCCATATTTGGAATCAGGATGTTCAAATTGTGTAAATAGGTAACTTTTATTTTTAGACATTTTGAATAATTACTGCGGTAAATATTTTATTTACCATGGTTAAGGGTAAATCCGGTAAATAAGGGTTAAAAAATAATATTATAATAATACTAAATTACCCTAAAACGTGTCTTAACCCTATTGGTTGATACATGGTCGAACATGGGAATCTTTGGGTCTATTTTGGGACCCCATGGATCCACTTGTAAGTGATAATGACACTTTATTTTAATTAAGTTAAAATGAATACAAAAATGACACAAGCATATATCTTTTAGACAAACAATTGTTACAAAGGGTTATATATGTTGGATTCTAGATTATAAATATTAATTAGAAAGATAAAAAGATTTCCTACATAATGATATTTTATTTATAATTTTTAGACATTAAATAATATATTTTATTTATGACACAATGATGATGCAGTAATTACTATAATAGTGAAAAATTAAAATAATTGATATTATAAATACCCAAATAAATATAATATGAAACTTTTAATGAATTAAACTAATTTTCTAGGATAATATGATATATTAGGATTGATTTAATTGACTTTTTTCGAAATAATCAATCTGTTATGAGTTTCACAAAAATCAACTATTGAATAGTGTCAAAATTGACATAAAAGAGTTCTTAAAACAAATATTATATTATTAATTGATATTAAATTCCTAAAAATCTAAGGTTCGGCCAAGAGACTTATATCATTATAGGTTCATCATTAATGTACCACTTGGGGGTCGCTTGGATGTATATAGTAAGTTTATTAACCATATTATATAAAAATACAAAGAGACATTGTAAAAGTGAAACTAATTAACTTAGAGTTAATATTTAAAGATAAGGTTAATATAAGTACCCAAACCTGTCTAAATTCTATTGGTTGAGTGGTTTGCGACCTATCCCAACCTTAACCTTTGAATAATAAGCTTTGGAGCCATTAGAAACCGAATATGAATTTATTATAAATTAATATTTCTAGCTTTTCCAAAGGTGCCCCTCACCCCTCTTATAAAAAGGCACTCCTCCTTCTCATTTCTTCACACCTCTAAAGCCTTTTGGTTCGGCCAAAATCTGCCCAAATACTCTCCCAACATCCCTCAATACAACCTAGAGGCCTTAGTTTGATCAGAAATCCAACCTAAGGAGCCCTTTTGATCAAATCAAAAGGAAGAAACCGAAGAAGAGGTAATGATTTCACCACCCTTTTCTAAGTTCATTTCTTCTTCCACTTCTTCTTCCTTTGTTCTTACCATTCTAAAATAATAACTCCAGTATCTCACATATACTGTGATTTTATTATAAATATGGTACAATCATATTAAGTATTCTATCCACCCTTTGAATAACATGTCACCATACGTGCGTACGTACGGCTTACCGTCTCCACGTCGTGGTGTAATTGTTATTCAATATAATATTATTTGGATGGGTATAATAATGATGTGTAACTCATGTAAATAATAAATATAACATGTTAATGATTCTGTATATATGATATACCATCCATTTATATATTATTTTAATATCAAAAGAATGATATTGTCGCTCGTGCGTACGTACGGACTACCGTCTCCACGAACGCGATGAGATTCATTCTCCATCGTATCCATTCAAGTATAATTATCATTTGATGATTTAAAAATGATGTTTAAGGACTAGATATCATTCTGAATATGAATAAGATACAACAACCATGACTTATGTAACAAAACATATAAAAGAAAATGAGTAAGTTAACTCCCGAAACGACGATAATTCTAAGATATTATTAACAAATCAATGTTAAAAGATCATATATGATATCATATTATTATATATGATTCTTGTATAATTTAATAACAACTATTTAAACATTATACAGGATGTTAACCTACCCCAAACAAGGAAAAGTATAAGGTAAGGGTTTACTTTACAACCTCTTCATTATCCAAGGTTGTTTATACGTAATAATCTACTGGGATCTCTTTATCATCCACATCCATGTTTCTTAAAAATGCATTTCAAAACATTTTTACTATTTACTAGAATATGAGTTAAAGTCATTTATACCCTTTTTGACTTTTATAAGTGGTTTATAAAGGAATCTTTCGGTCGTTTTCAAAACAAGGTCCTTTTTAACCTTTTTGACAGAATTAAGGTAAGAATGTTTTTTTAACTTATACGGCGGGTACGACTATTTTCTGCCGTTATAAAATCTTTATAGCTTTCTTTACAAGTTTATAAGGATATTTTCAAAGTAAATGTTTTCTTTTATAATTATGTAACTTTTAAATGATTTCAAAAAAAGATATATTTCTCTCAAAAATATGAAAATCCAGTGCAAATGTATACGTATTTAACGCAAGCTTAAAAATGTTTTCAGAAAACCTGACTCTCGAGTGTGGTAGATAGGAAGGGATTGGGAGTGGACCCATCATGGCCTATAACTAGTCGAGCAGTCTCAGAATTAGTTATTTTGTTTTCAGAAGCTTGCATAATGATTTCAGAAAAACACTGGAGTATATTTTAGCAATTTTAAACGTAAGTATCTTTTAAAAAAAATTGCATCGGTAGGTCTCATGAGACAAACTAGTGTCTTGGCACAAGGCCTTGACAAAATCTTATTTGTAGTCTTGGCACGAGGCCTTGGCTATGTGGTTATGATAGTCTGACATTATGCATTCCAACATTATGAAAGTGGTTATTGATTTTTGCATGTGATTATTCGATTAGTAGAATATCCATGTGAATAAGTAAATGGCATTATTTCATTTTATTTATGCCATACCATGTTGAAAGTTCATATTTAAAAGGCTTTTGTTTTAGTTATACATTGCCTTAAATGTTTATTCTTATTTATGAAAGTTTCGGCTATATTGTTATCCTTACTGGGCATTTGAGCTCACCCCTTTTTTATGTTTTATTTTTCCCAGGATGTGAAGAAGTAAGTTATGAATGACCTGCAAGGATTTTTATGAGGGGTTAATAGTGTGGATTGTGGAAACATTATGTTGTTGTAGTAGTGTTTCATTTTATGATGTAATGTAAAACTTATGAATATATCTAGTGTTTCCAAGGCTACTAAACCAATCGGTCTTTTGGGATTTGATCTTTCTTGTGATCATGCCAATGTTATGTAATAATGCACCGACTCTGGGTAACTGGGGTCGGGGCGTTACAATTGGTATCAGAGGAAGTTTAGTACAAACCTTGGAAGCTAGATTTAGATAAACTCTGATTAGAGCACGCAGACCTAAGATGAACTTTGAGGATTAGTATAGAAGAACTTCCTAGAATTTTGGTATTGTAGAGATTTTGTGAGTTTTCCGAGAAATACATCCCTGTCTGGATACGAGCAGGTAGAGGCGGCTCTGGCACAGATGTACCTAGGGGTAAAACCCGAAAACACCGCTTTTAGCTAGACTCGAACGGGAACTGGTGCACGACAACGGGCCTTGCTGCACTCTTGGTTACGACACTCCCGGGGGATATGCTTAGGATAACTCTCATTTTCTTTACAAATCATTATGAAGGGTTTATGAGTATATACTTCCTCAAAGAAATCATTTTTATGATTATGGATTATATCCATAAATAGTTCAATTTATGTTAAGTGTTTTATAAGTATGGGATTATGTATTTTGATTCATAAACTGATCTAGTTTATGCCATTGTTTAGAAATGGCGCCCAGTAGAAGGAATGAGAACTCCAGAAATGCACATGATCCAAAGAGAAGGAAGGATCATATCTTTCATGGTTTTAAGCTAGAATTGATAAGAGAAATAGTCTCCCATGTATTATCATCATATGAAGGAATAATATCATGTGTTGATAAGATAAGTAAAGAGTTTACTGAGTCCTATGTCTTTGAAGGGAAGCAAGAGAAGAAAAGGATGGATGAGAGAAAAATGGATAAAGGGAAGAGGGAAAAGAAGAATTTTCCCATATGTGGTAACTGTGGAAAGAAACACCCTGGAAATTGCCTGAAAGGAATGGGAGTTTGTTATAAGTGTGGAGGAAAAGGGCACAAAGTACATGACTGCAAGGGTAAGAAAATGGTTTCAAATGTACAATGCTTCATTTGCAAGGAGTTTGGACACTACGCGAACCTATGTCCCAGTCATCAGACTATGCCACAAATGATGCTATTGGATAATAATCAAGTTATGATACTACCACAGATGAAGAAGAATGATTAGAGTTCTTATGTTGATTATGTCAATTGAGTGTTGTATCAACAATGTACTTGTTATAATAATTATGGAGTATATAAGGATTGTACTGCAGTAGTATTTCATTAAGGACTTGAGATTGTGTGGAACAAAGAAAAGTGACTCAATAGCAGGATAAATTTTTGGAAAATATATGGTTGAGAGAATGATAAATCATAATATAGTTCTGATACTGAGATAGTGATTTTGGAATAATATGTGATTGTTTTGGATAAATTATATTGGATATTCTTGACTACCTTGGAACTGATTAATGATTTGTATATTCCATCATTGTCGGGGTTTTAAACATTTTTGGATTAATGAAGTATATCCAGCATTCTATATGGAATAAGGGATCATGAATGTAATCAATAAGGAATATGGTAATACATGATGAAGGTATTTATATGCTATTACGGGGTAAAAAGGATCTATATTATGTTTACCTTCCTTATAAATGTTGGACTGTGAGTTTGGATAGAATTATTTTGGATAGTTCTTATTTGGATTATTTTGGATTGCCATAAAAGGACAACCCGGAGGTCGGGCAGCAACCTGTTGCGTCCGGCAAGGCCGCGAGACTTGAACCCGCAACCGAAGGGCGACAACGGTGTATCACCTACCACTGGCCCAAGAGATGTCCTGGATTAAATAATGTAGTTTTTTTAAAAGATCTGGTAGATGAATTATAAATTCGTTTATTTTGGAACCTTGTACGAATAGTATAAATATAATTTTTTTTACGAGTGAAAGATGAGTTTATGGTAGAAATTTATTAATGGACAAAACTCTAATTATAAAGTAAGTATATCTCCTTATGATCTTAGCCAATCTCATAAATAAATTCCTCAATATTAAGAAAAGCAACTTAGAACAAAAATGTTGTCCTAGATGGTACCTTAAATCATCACTAATTTATGGCTTTGGGATTGTTGGCCTTTTCATAGCCATGTTCTCTACCACTCTCCATCAGATAATTGATGGTTAGATTTCTCTTCCATATCCATATTTTCCTACATGGAACCCTAGTATGTGTTATTTTCGGTAATCTTCATACTGTCCACTCTTTATTTTAAATAGAGGCCTCATTAATTCATTTTTCGATGCGGGATTTCAACTAAGATATTTTGAAACGTCAAAAATGTGTTATCCTAATACCCTATGTTTTGTTGAACCGATGGTATTTCAAATCATCATAGATTGATGAATTTAAGGACCTCAATTATACACTTGTTTTTGATTGATGACCTCAATCACTACCTATAAATATTTACGTTTTTCCTCCGATTATATGTCTCTAATTGCCACCAATGTTCTCCTAATCAAGATCATAATTTGGTGGTGACCCTTTAATTTCTCTTTTCCTCATATTAAGACTAAATTTTAGTAACCCAATTTCCGATGTGGGTTTTCCCACAAATATATTATCTATTTTCAACCTTTTATTTTCGAAGAACAATTTCAAATTGCGAGGACGCAATTTATTGAAGGAGGGGAGAATGTAACACCCCAAGATTTCATAGTGTGTTATTTCTTCAAAATAATTCAATAACTTGCACTACACGCAACACCGAGTTCAATTGCACCATGACTTACCAAAAAAAAAGCCATTAAAAGAGGTCATGAATAGCATTAACTACATTTTTATCTTTATATAATCCTTATAATTTTAGAATCCATATTATGAGTTTCTTAGTCATAATGCAAGAACAGATTCATTTTCACTATTGCACTTTTATCAACTTTTGATAGTGAAACCTTTTTAAATACAATATTTTAAACTTTTTGACTAAATGGAGACATCAAAAAATTTAAAATGAAACATCCCAAGCTTCCACGGTACGCTTTCCTTTGAATAAAACAGTAGCGTGTGTTGTACGCAACGTCGAGTTTTAACACACACCACAACCGATCAAACTAGCCGTTATGAATAGTAATACCTAAATTTTGAAATTATATATATTTTATATTTGAAAATGTACTTCATTTTTGGATTCGGAATATCGAATTTAGCCTAAGGAGAAATTTTGGTACATTTCGGATAACTTTCATATTTTGATGAATAGTGAAAATTACTAAATTTTAATTAAAAACAACTTTTTTAATCAAAATAATTAATAGTGATAAATTATGAATTTGAGTGGTTTTAAAGTATATTTAGAATATATTTTTACCATTTAATATAATGTTGGTCATTGGACATAATTTTACAATTAAACCGAACATAAACGAGTGTCAATCTTTTGATAGTTATTATCTCTTAAAAACACGCTTTTTGTTTTGACAGCGGGAATTAATTTTAAATTAATTTCTGCCACTTCTGTGTTTTGAATTTAGGAAAATTGATTCCATATTTGGAATCAGGATGTTCAAATTGTGTAAATAGGTTACTTTTATTTTTAGACATTTTGAATAATTACTGCGGTAAATATTTTATTTACCATGGTTAAGGGTAAATCCGGTAAATAAGGGTTAAAAAATAATATTATAATAATACTAAATTACCCTAAAACGTGTCTTAACCCTATTGGTTGATACATGGTCGAACATGGGAATCTTTGGGTCTATTTTGGGACCCCATGGATCCACTTGTAAGTGATAATGACACTTTATTTTAATTAAGTTAAAATGAATACAAAAATGACACAAGCATATATCTTTTAGAAAAACAATTGTTACATAGGGTTATATATGTTGGATTTTAGATTATAAATATTAATTAGAAAGATAAAAATATTTCCTACATAATGATATTTTATTTATAATTTTTAGACATTAAATAATATATTTTATTTATGACACAATGATGATGCAGTAATTACTATAATAGTGAAAAATTAAAATAATTGATATTATAAATACCCAAATAAATATAATATGAAACTTTTAATGAATTAAACTAATTTTCTAGGATAATATGATATATTAGGATTGATTTAATTGACTTTGTTCGAAATAATCAATCTGTTATGAGTTTCACAAAAATCAACTATTGAATAGTGTCAAAATTGACATAAAAGAGTTCTTAAAACAAATATTATATTATTAATTGATATTAAATTCCTAAAAATCTAAGGTTCGGCCAAGAGACTTATATCATGATAGTATCATCATTAATGTACCACTTGGGGGTCTCTTGGATGTATATAGTAAGTTTATTAACCATATTATATAAAAATACAAAGAGACATTGTAAAAGTGAAACTAATTAACTTAGATTTAATACTTAAAGATAAGGTTAATATAAGTACCCAAACCTGTCTAAATTCTATTGGTTGAGTGGTTTTCGACCTATCCACACCTTAACCTTTGAATAATAAGCTTTGGATCCATTAGAAACCGAATATGAATTTATTATAAATTAATATTTCTAGCTTTTCCAAAGGTGCCCCTCACCCCTCTTATAAAAAGGCACTCCTCCTTCTCATTTATTCACACCTCTAAAGCCTTTTGGTTCGGCCAAAATCTGCCCAAATACTCTCCCAACATCCCTCAATACAACCTAGAGGCCTTATTTTGATCAGAAAGCCAACCTAAGGAGCCCTTTTGATCAAATCAAAAGGAAGAAACCGAAGAAGAGGTAATGATTTCACCACCCTTTTCTAAGTTCATTTCTTCTTCCACTTCTTCTTCCTTTGTTCTTACCATTCTAAAATAATAACTCTAGTATCTCACATATACTGTGATGTTATTATAAATATGGTACAATCATATTCAGTATTCTATCCACCCTTTGAATAACATGTCACCATACGTGCGTACGTACGGCTTACCGTCTCCACGTCGTGGTGTAATTGTTATTCAATATAATATTATTTGGATGGGTATAATAATGATGTGTAACTCATGTAAATAATAAATATAACATGTTAATGATTCTGTATATATGATATACCATCCATTTATATATTATTTTAATATCAAAAGAATGATATTGTCGCTCGTGCGTACGTACGGACTACCGTCTCCACGAACGCGATGAGATTCATTCTCCATCGTATCCATTCAAGTATAATTATCATTTGATGATTTAAAAATGATGTTTAAGGACTAGATATCATTCTGAATATGAATAAGATACAACAACCATGGCTTATGTAACAAAACATATAAAAGAAAATGAGTAAGTTAACTCCCGAAACGACGATAATTCTAAGATATTATTAACAAATCAATGTTAAAAGATCATATATGATATCATATTATTTTATATGATTCTTGTATAATTTAATAACAACTATTTAACCATTATACAGGATGTTAACCTACCCCAACCAAGGAAAAGTACAAGGTAAGGGTTTACTTTACAACCTCTTCATTATCCAAGGTTGTTTATACGTAATAATCTACTGGGATCTCTTTATCATCCACATCCATGTTTCTTAAAAATGCATTTCAAAACATTTTTACTATTTACTAGAATATGAGTTAAAGTCATTTATACCCTTTTTGACTTTTATAAGTGGTTTATAAAGGAATCTTTCGGTCGTTTTCAAAACAAGGTCCTTTTTAACCTTTTCGACAGAATTAAGGTAAGAATGTTTTTTTTAACTTATACGGCGGGTACGACTATTTTCTGCCGTTATAAAATCTTTATAGCTTTCTTTACAAGTTTATAAGGATATTTTCAAAGTAAATGTTTTCTTTTATAATTATGTAACTTTTAAATGATTTCAAAAAAAGATATATTTCTCTCAAAAATATGAAAATCCAGTGCAAATGTATACGTATTTAACGCAAGCTTAAAAATGTTTTCAGAAAACCTGACTCTCGAGTGTGGTAGATAGGAAGGGATTGGGAGTGGACCCATCATGGCCTATAACTAGTCGAGCAGTCTCAGAATTAGTTATTTTGTTTTCAGAAGCTTGCATAATGATTTCAGAAAAACACTGGAGTATATTTTAGCAATTTTAAATGTAAGTATCTTTTAAAAAAAATTGCATCGGTAGGTCTCATGAGACAAACTAGTGTCTTGGCACAAGGCCTTGACAAAATCTTATTTGTAGTCTTGGAACGAGGCCTTGGCTATGTGGTTATGATAGTCTGGCATTATGCATTCCAACATTATGAAAGTGGTTATTGATTTTTGCATGTGATTATTCGATTAGTAGAATATCCATGTGAATAAGTAAATGGCATTATTTCATTTTATTTATGCCATACCATGTTGAAAGTTCATATTTAAAAGGCTTTTGTTTTAGTTATACATTGCCTTAAATGTTTATTCTTATTTATGAAAGTTTCCGCTATATTGTTATCCTTACTGGGCATTTGAGCTCACCCCTTTTTTATGTTTTATTTTTCCCAGGATGTGAAGAAGTAAGTTATGAATGACCTGCAGGGATTTTTATGAGGGGTTAATAGTGTGGATTGTGGAAACATTATGTTGTTGTAGTAGTTTTTCATTTTATGATGTAATATAAAACTTATGAATATATCTAGTGTTTCCAAGGCTACTAAACCAATCGGTCTTTCGAGATTTGATCTTTCTTGTGATCATGCCAATGTTATGTAATAATGCACCGACTCTGGGTAACTGGGGTCGGGGCGTTACAAAGCAAGAAAAGAGTCCGATTCCCTCCAAGAAAGAATCAATGGGTTGACCCATCAGGATCAACCACAATCCTCATCTTGAGGAGTCCCGAAAGATATCCCCTCTCCCTATGTATAAAATGCTATCAACTGATGATTCATGTGTTTCAGGCTCTAGGGAGATACGATCCAAGGGGAAGTGGCATCTAAGGATGCAAAGTGGATATGTGATATGCTCTACAGTTTCAATTGATTCAAATCAGGTACCAGAGTTGAAGAAGAAAGGGATCAACAGAGCACAATAGAATGTGATTGTGTTGTTAACTTTGTCTCTTGTTTCCTACACCGAGTTCCAACTCAGTAGGCTTAGAGATTTGGTTAATGGCTCGATGCTGAGTGCCAGATTAGTATAAATGGTGCACGTGGAGAAGAATGGTTATGGGTATCTACCGTTGGGCCTACCAGATAGAAGTGTTGTGTAACACAGGGAGAGGATTTAATAACAAAATTAGATGCCAGATCCGTCATGGAAATAATTGGATGACCTAGCTCAGGTGTTTTCTATTGAGATAAGACGATACCAAGAAGCTGCGAGAAGTAGTTGAAAGGAATGATTCCACTGAACAATGAAACAGTGAGAAATTTTCTGATAAACGTGATGCGGAGGAAAGCAACAAAGGGGAAGAATAAGTGACTAATGCTGATTTAGAAAAGAAAAATCCTCATCTGCACAATAGTCAAAGAGATGAGCTGAAATTGACCTGCAGAATATCATTGGTGATATGTCAGCTCTAGATCGGACAAGGAGAATGGAATCACTACAGAAAACATCTTTTATATCCCAAGTTGAGCTGAAATGCTATTCTGATGCAGCTGGAAATGAAAACTGGGTTCAGGCTATGAATGAAGAGCTTGATCAGATTGAGAAGAACTAGATGTGGGAGATTGTTTCGAGACCAGCAGACAAGAATGTCATTGGAACTAAATGGGTCTATCGCAACAAAATGAATGAATATGGAACTGTGATTCGAAACAAAGCACGACTAGTGTGCAAGGGGTACTCCTAGATCGAAGGAATAGATGTTGATGAGACATTTGCACCAGTTGCAAGGCTGGAGACAATCAGATTATTCTTGGCCATAGCAGTGCAAAGAAAGTTTAAAGTGTTCCAGATGGATGTCAAATCCGCGTTCTTGAATGGGGTTCTGGAAGAAGAGGTGTATATTGAACAGCCAGATGGTTTTCTCATTCCTGAGGATGAGAACAAAGTTTGCAGGCTGAAGAAGGCGTTGTATGGGCTGAAATAATCACCAAGGGCATGGTACTCAAGGCTTGATCAGTACTTGAAGAATCTTGGTTTCCAGCGTGGAGGAGTTGACTACAACCTCTATTTCAGCAATGACAGTAATCAAAGGATGATGGTGCTAGTGTATGTCGATGACATAATTTTTGGCGGATCAGATGAAGCTCAGTGCAGATAGTTTTCCAAATTCATGAAAAATGAGTTTGAAATGTCAATGATTGGAGAGATAACGTTTTTCCTTGGTCTACAGGTGACACAAGGAAGGAATGGAACTTTCATTTCTCAATCCAAATATGCCAAGGAGGTTCTAAGAAGGTTTGGAATGGATAATTCCAAGGAAATGAAGACTCCGGTTGCTACCCGGATGAAATTATCAAAAGATGAGGATGGCAAGGCAGTTAATATCACAGAATACAGGAAAATCATTGGAAGTCTGTTGTACTTAACCGCAACAAGGCCTGATATTGTTTTCGCCACATGCCAAGCAGCGAGATATCAGAGTAATCCCAAGGAAAGTCACATGCTTGCAGTGAAAAGAATACTTCGGTATATCAAGGGCACGGTGGACTTCGGCTTGACATACAACGAAAAATCTCAGACAGAGTTATTGGGATATACTGATGCAGACTGGGCCGGTTCAGTAGATGATAGAAAATCAACGTCAGGTGGTGAATTCTATCTTGGTGGATTGTGTATTTCTTGGCTAAGAAAGAAACAAGATTGCATTTCATTGAGCACCGCAGAAGCTGAGTATATTGCGGCCACTCAAGCATGCACATAGTTATTGTGGATGAAGCAGCAGCTTGAAGATATGGGAGTTGAAGTGAAGTCTCCGATCGGAATCCAGTGTGACAACTCAAGTTCTATAAATCTTAGCAAAAATCCTGTCCATCATTCCAGGACAAAGCACATTGAGATTAAGTATCACTTTATCAAGGAGAAGGTTGAGCAGGGAATCGTGATGTTGGAGTACGTGCCTACAGAGCTACAGGTTATAGACATTCTGACAAAGGCCTTACCCAAGGAAGATTTTGAGAGGCATCGACTGGGTCTGGGAGTTCAGTCGATTCCCCACACTTGAAATAGTGTGGCTATGGGACCACCCCCCCTCTCCCCGAGGTATGATGTGTTTTCCCTAATATGCTGATACGTGTTCTCTACTATGTTACAGACTACAAAGGAGTGTCCTTTGGGTTCGTTGAAAAAGGGGGAGAAAAGTGTTTGTTAATTTGTTAAAGGAGGATAAAATAGTGATTGTTCAAGGGGGAGACAGTGTGGAGATTTGATAACTCCTAATTGATATGGGGAGAAGCTGACAGGTGGAGTAGCCAGCAAGGGGGAGCAATGAGAAAGGGGGAGTGTACTAAATCTGACGATGCTAGAAGTGATCGATCAAAGACTAGATATCACGACAGCTGAGGATCGTGATAAAAGCAGAAGAGTGGTGTTGGAAAGTGGTGAGACTATTTCCAAATCAAAAATTGGTCTTCCAACAACTCCATCAACAATTGGTATCAGTTTAGTACAAATTGGTATCAGTTTGGTGTCATCATTGGATGTCAGAGATAAAGTGATTCATTGATGAACTTTTCATTTACTCTTGTTTCTCACGCTGAGCATTACTCATGTGGGCTTAGAGTATGTGTTGAGTAAATCTTTGATCGCTATCCGAATCGCAATGAGGCGAATGGAGGATGAAGAATCAACGATGTATCTTTGTTTTGGAAGAGTTTTCAACAAACCCAAAGGGGGAGATTGTTGGGCAAAAATCCCTCAAGGTATCATTGAAGCATTTTTGAGGTGATTGTGTTTGTTGACAAAGTGGACATCTGAGTTGTGATTGTTGACAAAGCAAAAAAATGACATAAATTTTTTTTTACAAAGAGGATTTCATGGTGGAATGTCGAGTTCAAGAGCTGAGGTCAACGATCCATGTTTGATTCAAGAACGTCGATAAAAGGAATGGATAATCTGGAGGTGGTACAAAAGAACAGATACAAGGTGGCACCGTTTTCCAGTGTTTGCCAAATTTTTGGGCCTGAAAATCGGCAAATGAAGAAAAGTGTTTTTGGCAAAGGGACTTGCGCGCCGAGGACTTGGAGAATAGGAAACTTGCGTGCCATATGTTTTTCAAGATCAGAAGATCAAAATATGGCAAAGGAAGTAGGTTCGCGCAAGTTTGGGAGTTGGTCGCGCAAGTGTCTAAAAGGAGAGAAGACTTGCGAGCTGAGACAGGGTCGCGCAGGTGACTTGTGTGCCGTCGCGCAGGGTGGTCAATTTGCCTCTAAATACTGGACCACCCCTCTTCATTCTTCACCGGAGTTCAACTCTTTGAGAAATCAGAGCTCCCGTCGCGCAGGTGTGGTGGTCGCGCAAGTGGTGTGTGTGGTCACGCAGGTGGGACTTGCGCGCCAGTGGTTGAAGTTGTGCGCCGGTGTTAGAAGTTGCACGCCGGTTTGCAGTTACGCGCCAATATTGGTTTGGGCGTAAAAGGAAGAGAGTCGCGCAAGTTCGGAGTTGAGGAAGCTTGAGTCGCGCAAGTGTCTGAGGAGGACTTGCGCGCCCGTTGTGACTTGCGCGCCGATACTTGCGCGCCAAGGTTGACTTGCGTGCCAAGTAAGGTTTGTTCCAGCAGTGTTTTTCGGGCTGCGTGGAAGCTGGAAGTTTGCCCAAAACATTCGGTGCAAAGAGAGATTCATCTACGGATGAAAGTTGTACTTCAACAGAGCATCTACACACAGAGGAAGATGCATTCATTCATGCAAATGAAGAGACCTACAGGTCTATAAACTGTGAGTGGATTCCCTTCTGGAGAAGTGAGCTTAGGAAGAGGAAGAAGGTGATCCTCTCCACCGGCAGTGAGCCAGAGAGAGAGAAACATGGAGTGACCCTTGGGAAAGCAGTGAGCTGACCCTAAAAATTGTAAGGGCAGTGAGCCTGGGCATAGAAGTGATCTAGCCCTAACTTTGTATCCACAGCTAGTGAAGATTAGTGGAATTTGGTACGACCGGAAACTTGTCGGCGTATGCTCCTTGGACGTAGCCCAGTGAGGGTGAACCAAGTAAAAATATCTGTGTCTATCTGTTTGCTTCCCTGCATTGCATTCAAAGCATCATCATTAGATAAAGAGGTAAATAAGTGATCATAGTTTACACACAAGAGAAAACAAAGTGACCCTTGTAATAAAGAGGTCAAGATCCAGTGGGGTAGAAAGGACTTTGAAAAAGAATATCCATACCCTGATTCACCCCCCCTCTCAGGGTATATAGGCCGATATTGGTCCTAACAATTCAGAATTAAATCAAAAAAGAAAAAAATACTTCCCTTAAAAAGTATTGAATCCATAAAATCTCCCTCAAATATAAGTTACGAGTTAGATCAGGACCTCATACCAATTTATCCCATTATAAATATCACAAAAAGTCTTAAATACACACTTCTACCTTGTTATGAACTACCTTTAATACTCACTATCTAGACACTATTTCATCCACTAGATTAATTATTTCCACCAATAAACTAAAAAAATCCAACCACCTACCATGTTAGAAACTTAGAGACCCTTCATCTAAGACTTATATATCTATGTAATACTAGCCAATTTATTTATATCTAAATTAGTCCCAGTGTTGGATAGTATAACTCAAAAAATATTTAAACCAGTGAGAAAACACAAAACCAATACCTCATATTCGCATTAGGCCAAATCCACACATAAAATTGACATCTAAACCACTAAAAATAATAGTTGCAATGTCTTCCTTAACACAAATGAAGTGAAATAACTTCATTAGATAAAAATCTATATAAGCTTGAGTAGTTAACATGCTTAGATAATAAGGATTTTCTTAAATTGTTCAATAAGGTTGTGCTAAAATAGTAGTGTACATACCTGGACAACATGTCCAACCTTATATTTCAAAAATTTTCCAACAAGGCTATCCTAAAATAGAATTATAAAATTGAAGATCATATAATTGAGAAGATAAAAGAATAAGCATTTGACTCTAAAAAAACAATTGAAAATTGAAAATTAAAAAATAAAAGAGAGAAGAAACATTGTGGGTTAACTTTGAAAAGATAAGTGATGATTGTTCTATGTCTAAAAAATCACTTACACTTGAATTCCAAGAAAATAACACTCAAATAAGTATAAGAGAAAAACTTTCCATAATCAAACTGAAAATAAATATGCATTTTAATTTGTAACAATACAGATAGAAAACTATAATTAAACTATATCTCAACATTAATTCTTTGATAAATAAATAAATAAATACATTTATGCATGATCAAATAATTTCTTCTTTGAAATTAACTTAAAAACCTAAAACCTTTACTTACACAAAAACTATTTGGAAAACTATCTAGAAAATAGAAAAAAATAGTTACAAAAAATAAGAGGGAAAAATAGTTTGGAAAACAACAAAACCAAGGTCTTAGGCCAAAGATATAACTTATTCTTCTCATGGGTGGTGTAAGGACCCGACCCCAGTTGCCCTGAACTGGTGCCTTATTTGATTACATTGGAATACTTACAAGGAAAATGAATCCCAAATGACTGAGTAGTTTAGTATTCTTTGAAACAAGTTACATACCTAAGTTTATCATTACAACATGAAGGGAAAAAAATCACTATTTTAATCCACTAGAAACATCACGTCTTCTAGATTATGCTTGAATGTCATTCATAAATTTCTTTTTAATGTCCTAAGAAAATGAAACATAAGAAAGGGGTGAGCTCAAATTCTCAGTAAGAGTAAGAAATACAACAGAAGATAATATAAACATTAGACATGGTGAATAATTGAAAACACACGCCTTTAATAATAAACTTGAAACATATTATGGCAGGAATATGAGAAAAATAAATAATGCCATAATTAAACATAATCATGGGTATTATACTAGTTGAATAACCACATGAACTCCAAATACTATCATGATAATGAGGGAAGTTCATATGCCAGACATCATAACCGTACTATCCAAGCCCCGTGCTAGGACCATAATCATTTTGTCAAGGCCTCGTGCCATGACCATAGTTTGTCTCATGAGACCAACCGATGCATCAAGGGACTATAGAGGGCCCCACCTGTCACATAATAATTCCAATTCATTCCTCATATGAGCGGGTATCACTATAAACAACATATACATTTATATTGAAACTATCATATGAAATGTAACTATCTTTCCCCAATCATTAAACATAAAACACTAACCATTCAGAATAATATGGTGAATGGTTTTAGGATAGATCATCCACAATAGAGTTAGTAATAAACCATTAAATCAAATATGGTATATGACTTCCTAAATGATTAATCCCAATAATACCATGGAATCAACAAGAGTGTTGAATTGGATGAAAATACTCTGATAAAATCATTAAGCAATTCAAGAGATAAATACTTTTTTATTTTGAAAAGAAGAGTTCTTTTAGAAAAATCTTTGTATAAAATAAGAAGTGAAGTAATATAGTATTTTCATAATAAAATTAGTTATTTTATAAAGATAATGGTTTCCAAAAACAGATTATATAGTGCCCTTGAAAGTAGGTAAGAATTGGAGAAATTCCCTTAAATCAGGCTTCTATTTTGGAAGCAATTTTGAAAGTTCCTTTTAAAATGTGTAACTATCCATAAAATAAGGAAGGGTTATGGTTTTTAAACATATATATGATACTTACACATAATATATGATGAGTAAATAACAATACATAAGAATTTCATTGAGTTAATTAGGCAATGAAAGTAACCCGAATGAAACTGGAAGTTCGGGTGAAAAAACCCTTACCTTAAATCTGATTGTGTTCTCCTCTTGAACTTAAGGTCCTGGAATGTGAAATTATACATATCAATAACTTATTTCAGAAACTAATAGACATATATTTAGTTTATAATAATTCTGTTTATTTCATTTATTTTATTATTTATAAGTTATTATATTGAATTTTGTCGTTTCGGGGTGTTTGTTTTCTTGATTTTCATATTTGGTTCACTCAGTATTAAGTAATGAAGTTGAATGGATGTAAATATCCAGAATTGAAATTAAATATTATTTATGAACATAAAGAATTTTTGATGTCCATTTCTATTATTTGGTTACATGGAATGAGGTTGAATCATTAGATGACAACCACTTCGATTATTTGGCGGTACTTGGATTATTATGAACTACTTTTGTCATATAACTTAATTATATGTACATATTCTGGTTCCTGAATATTAATTAGGTTATAAAACATATATTTTAGTCTGGTTCAACCATGAATATGGTTTAATGACCAGTAATGAAGAAGAAATTGAAGAATGAAACTTCATTTTCCATGAAGGGTATGAATCGAAACCTCATGGATGTCGATTTCGTTTATAAAATAAAAGGGAGGGTGTAAGAATATTTAAGATGATTCTTCCATTCACATGATATAAATCTTGTATATAGATTTTACTGTAGTTATCAATATCATTTGGATAGAGGATGTGAGGAAAGAAGAAGATAATAAAGGAATCTTAAAATGAAAGAAAACTTGTTAAATTTATCACAAAAATTCAGCAGCATAACAATGCCTCTTAAAATATCATAAAAACAAGATTGATGAGAGGAAGTGGATATCTTATAATTAATAGATAATATTTATAGTAAGGGGAAATATTTAATGAAACATTCCCACACAAGCCAAAATAAATGTAAGGGAATAACATAAAATAAAAGAAAAGAAAGAAAATAAAAGAGGTTGTTTACCTCTTGATCTCTTCTCCTTGAGATCCTTCTTAAGGGCTTTGATTGTGGTCTTTTGGGGAGACCAGAAGCTCTAGGACGTGGGGAAGAATATTGGGGAGGGAATTTGGCAGAATTTAGACAATTCTCAAGGCTTGAGAGGTGTTGGAGGAACAGGGGAGTGAGGGTGGTATTTATATTGGAGGAGGGGAGGTATTTTAGATTATATTAATCATTATTATAATATTTTTATCAAGACTATGAATAATCTCAATGAAAGTGGCCCTAAATAGTAATAATATCATGTGAGTTCTAACAAAGTGGCCTTAAATCACTTACGATGTCATAAATAGTGAATTTTACTGATAATTTGATTATACGGTATTTTATCGTATTTCACTATTCACCGAAAATTCTTGAATTTCAGAAAATTCCTAAAAATTCACCCTTACCATTTTTCGAAGTGTAGAATTAAAAAGTGAAATCCATTTTTCAAAAATAATTTTCTAAATATTATTAATTTAATTTTTAAATAAGGTCACAGTTAATTTGAAAAACAACAATAGTGAAGTGCAATTAGTTTTATGTGACATTGGAAAATTAATTAAGATCCCATTATCCTATTTCCTTGAGAAAATAAAATAATAATATTATTTACTATTCATGAGGTCATATTACTATTCATATTACTATTCATAAGGGTATGTTACTATTCACCAAAAATCAAGTTTGTTCTATCAGACTCCAAATGACTTACTGAACACAACTCTAGATGACCATTTCTTGAAATTCAAAACATAGAAGAGGATAGATTATAAAATTGAATTATATATTTATTTTCAAAAGCTTAGGGTGTTATATTCTCCCTCCTAACAAAAATTTCATCCTCAAAATTCATAGAATATTACCTAAAAAGATTTGGTTATGTCTTTAACATAAGCTCCTCAGGTTCCCATGTTGCTTCCTCCATCTTATGATTCCTCCATAAAACCTTCACCATACGAGTCATATGATTTCTCAATACTTGTTCTCTAGTGTCAAGAATCGTGATAGGCTCTTTATAGTAAGATAGATCGGGCTCAAGTTCCACTTCTTCATAAGTGAGTACATGTGTTGGGTCTGGTATGTACTTTCTTAACATTGACACGTGGAACACATTGTGAACCTTGGAGAGACTTGGCGGCATTGCCAAAGTGTATGCTATGGCTCCAATTCGGTCTAGAATTTCAAAAGGTCCGATGTACCTGGGACTTAATTTTCTCTTCTTACCGAATCGTATAATACCCTTCCATGGAGATACCTTTAAGAAAACGTGATCACCTTCTTGAAACTCCAAATCCTTCCTTCGGTTATCTACATAGCTCTTTTGCCTACTTTGAGCTATTTTAATATGGTTCTGGGTAATCTTCACCTTTTCCATTGTTTCATCAACAAGTTCTGGGCCCATGAGCTTTCTTTCACCAACATCATCCTAGTAAGTTGGTGTACGACATCGCCTCCCATATAGTGCTTCATAGGGTTCCATCTGTATACTTGAATGAAAGCTATTGTTGTAGGAAAATTCTACAAGAGGTAAATACTGATCCCACATGCCTTGAAAATCAAGTGAACAAGACCTCAACATGTCTTCCAATGTTTGAATAGTCCGTTCTGATTGTCCATCAGTTTGTGGGTGGTAGGTAGTGCTCAAACGAACATCATTATCTTGGTCCTTCTGAATAATTTTCCAAGATCTTGATGTAAAACGTGGATCACGATCAGAAACAATCGATAGGGGTACTCCATGAAGTCTCACAACTTCATTAATATATAGTCTTGCTAGACGTTCAAGTGGTAGATCTTCTCTTATAGCAAGAAAATGTGCTAACTTGGTAAGACGATCAACAATGACCCATATTTCATTGTTCCTTCTAGGAGTCTTTGGTAGTCCCATGACAAATTCCATCGTGATATTATCCCATTTCCACTCAGGTATGGGAAGAGGTTGCAATACTCCTCCAGTTTGTTGCCTTCCAGCTTTCACTTGTTGACAAACCATACATCTTGACACAAAATCAGAAATCTCCCTCTTCATGTTGTCCCACAAAAAATGTTCCTTCAAATCTCTATACATCTTAGTGCTGCCAAGGAGTATAGAGAAATTGGAACTATGAGCATCACCCAATAATTCCATTGTTAGATCAAGTATATCGGGAACACAAAGTCTCTTCCCAAATTTCAATATTCCATCTTCATATACAAAGTCCCTCAATATCCCATCATTCAAATATTTAATCTTCTTTTGAAACTCGTCTTCATCAGCCTAAGAATTTTTTATCCTTTCTAGTAAATATGGTTTGGAAACCATTTGAGAAAGCATTGATTCTTCACCTTCCATGGTTATTCCCATATCCATATTTACTAGATCCATGAAAATTGGATCCCTTTCAACTCTCATCTTGTTCAAAACTCCATGATCCTTTCTGCTCAAAGCATCTGCCACCTTATTTTCTTTCCTCGGGTGGTAGTGTATCGTGCAATCATAATCCTTGAGTAGTTCAAGCCATCTCCTTTGCCTCTTGTTGAGTTCTTTTTGTGAGAAAATATACTTCAAACTCTTATGATTAATATAAATCTCACATTTTTCACCATAGAGATAATGTATCCATATCTTGAAAGCAAAGATTATAGCATCTAACTTAAGATCATGAGTAGGATAGTTTTTATCATGAATTTTCAATTGTCGTGATGCATAAGCAATAACCCTATCATTTTTCATAAGGAAACTACCAAGTCCTTTTTTTGAAGCATCACTATAAATAACAAACCCATCATTCCCCAATGGTAGAGTCAATATTGGAGCATTGAATAATCTTATCTTTAGTTATTTGAAACATTCTTCACAATATTTTATTCAAACAAATTTAACCTGTTTTACATGTGAGCTTCGTTAGCGGGTTAGCCAGTCAGGAAAAATTCTATACAAAATGCCGATAATAACCTGCTAAGCCAATAAAACTGCGTACCTCGGTAACGTTTGTTGGCATGGGCCAATCTTAGATTACCTTTGTCTTTGCAGGATCAAATAGGATTCTGTCCTTAGAAACAATATGGCCAAGAAAATTAATCTCCTGAATCCAGAATTCACACTGGCTAAAAATCCTATATAATTCATGTCTTCTAAGAGTCTTTAGGATAATGCGCAAGTGATTTTTATTTTCTTCACAGATTTTGGAGTATACCAAGATATCATCAATTAATACCACTACAAAATCATACAGATATTCCTTGAAAACTCTGTTCATTAGATCCATGAAGACAGAGGGTGCATTAGTCAATCAAAAAGGCATTACTGTAAACTCGTAATGCCCGTACCTGGTTCGAAACACTGTTTTTGGAATGTATCCATTCTTCACACTCAACTGATGATATCCAGATCAAAGGTCAATATTTTAAATGTATATATCTCCATGTAGTTGGTCAAATAAATCATCAATGCATGACATGGGATACTTGTTCTTTATTGTTATATCATTGATCTTTCTGTAGTCGATACATAATATCATAGATCCATATTTCTTCTTAACAAAAAGGACAGGCGAACCCCATGGATAAAAACTAGGGCGAATAAATCCCTTATTACTCAATTCCTCTAGTTGTCTCTTTAGCTCCACTAATTCCACAATGTCCATTCTATAAGGGGTCTTTGATATGGGCATTGAACCAGAAATTAAATCAATATAAAACTCAATTTCTCATTCTAGAGGATGTCTGGGTAAATCTTCTGGAAACACATCAACATATTCTCTCACAATAGGTACATCCTCTATTTGAACATTCCTTTTCTCACCCACAGTTATTTCATTCTCATCCTCCCCAATAATTGAATTTAGTTGAGCTATTGGTGGTGGATCTAGATAAGAATCAGGTGATGATGATTCTACTCTAAGGATAAGGTGTTCCTTATCATCATCATCAAAAATTGTAACCTTCTTCTTCTTACAATAATTTTTTGCATCATGGTCTGAAACCCAATCCATACCAAGTATTATATCAAATTAAATCATGGGTATGATGATGAGATCAGTAGATAAAGAATATTTATGTGCCCTAATGGGAACTGATTCACAACACTTTGTAGCAATGATACTTCCCTTAGGAGTTTTGACTGAAAACTCCCTTGTTAAATAAAATTGGAAATATCTAATTTTCTTAGCAAACTCGGAAGATATGAAACAATGCGATGATCCAAAATCAAATAAAGAATTGTATAAGCTTGAGTAAACGATTAATGTACCTTCCACCACATCACGCAGAACTTCAACCTCTGCAATTGTGATTTCATAAGCTTGTCCCTAATCCCTTGGCCTTCTCTGTTGCTTATTTCCTTGATGTTTTGGACAATCATTAGCATAGTGTCCCATCTCCCGACAACTATAGCATTGTACATCGTTGGCTTCCTTCTTTCCTTTGCAATCACCAGCAAGATGACCTTTTTGACCACATTTGTATCATACTTCTTTTCCTTTTAAGCATGCACCAGGGTGTTTATTTCCATAATTGTCACATGGTGGAAATTCAACTCTTCCCTTCTTCCCCGTTTACTTATTTCCTTTTCCAGGGTTTTCAGTAGCCCTCTTCTTTTCTTGCTTTCCCTTAAATTCATAAGGCTTAGAGAATTATTTTTCTATCTTGATTGCACACGAAACTATATCCTCATATGATGAAAAGCTTTGGGAGACCAGTGCCCGCCGGAGGAATGGTTTTAGGCCATCAAAGAATCGATCAATTTTTCTCCTTGGATTTCATATATAGTCCACAACATGTCTTTCTAGCCTTGTGAAGTTGGATTCATACTTGGCTACATTTTCATCCTCCTTCTGCCTCAGATTCAAGAATTGTCTCTCCATATCTGCTCTTTGTTCATGAGGAAAGTATTTCTCCAGGAAGATTTCCTTAAAGTCCCTACACTTCATCTCCTCTATCTCTTCCTCCTCCTTTGTGTTTTGGATTATAGACCACCACTGATCTACATCTCCTGATAGACGATATAATGCATGGAAAACTTCTCCCTTTCATTACATCCTAAAGTGAGAAATATCTTCTCAAGGGAACATATCCAGTGATATGCTACAAATGGGTTCATAGTCCCGTTGAATGATGGAGGCTGTTGTCGCATAAAGCGATAAAGCATGGATCCTCCACGTGGTGGATCTAGATGCTCCATACGAGTAAGGTTATTATTCATAACCTGAGTAAGTTGTCCCAGTATAGTTATGAGTTTCTCAGCACCAGTCACAGCACCAGAGCCAATATCATTATCTTGCGTTGGAGGAAAGTCCTTATAGGGGACACGCGAATTTGGGAAATTTCCATTCCATCCACTAGGCGCCATATCTAGATAATGGCATACACTAGATTAGGTTGTGAATCATAATGTATAATCTTAAATTAACAAAATACTTAGAAAAAAATTGAGATCATACGAATGTCTAATCCCATATTAAAAAATATGGTTTCTTTGAGGAATATTTTACATTTCAATCCTTCATAATGGATTGTAAGAAAATGTGAATTATCTTAAGCATATCCCCTAGGAGTGTCGTAACCAAGAGTGCAGCAAGGCCCATTGTTGTGCACCAGTTCCTGTTTGAGTCTAGCTCAAAGTGGTGTTTTCGGGTTTTACCCCTAGATACATCTGTGCCAGAGCCGCCTCTACCAGCTCGTATTCAGACAGGGATGTATTGCTTGAAATACCCACATAATCTATTTCTTACCAAAATACCAGGACGCTATTGTATGTATATCCTCAAAGACTAACTTTGGGCTTTTTTCCCTACTATAAAATTCCTAGTCTAGTTTCCAAGTGTTCTACTAAACTTCCCCTGATACCAACTGTATGGACCTGACCCCAGTTGCCCTGAGCTGGTGCCTTATTTGATTACATTGGCATGCATACAAGGAAAACAAATCCCATAGGACCGAGTAGTTTAGTATTCTTGGAAACAAGTTACATACATAAGTTTATCATTACAACATGAAGGGAAACAAATCACTATTTTAATCCACTAGAAACATCACGTCTCCTAGATTATGTTTGCAAGTCATTCAAAAATTACTTCTTCATATCCTGATAAAATGACACATAAGAAAGGGGTGAGCTCAAACGCTCAGTAAGAGTAAGCAATACAGCGGAAGATAATATAAACATTAGACATGGTGAATAATTGAAAACAGATGCCTTTAATAATAAACTTGGAACATATTACGGCAGGAATATTAGCTAAATAAATAATGACATAATTAAACATAATAATGGGTATTCTACTAGTTGAATAGCCACATGAACTCCAAATACTAGCATCATAATGAGGGAAGTGCATATGCCGGACATCATAACCATACCGTCCAAGCCTCGTGCTAGGGCCATAATCATTTTGTCAAGGCCTCGTGCCAAGACCATAGTTTGTCTCATGAGACCTACCGATGCATCGAGGGGTTATAGCAGGCCCCAACCATCACATAATAAGTCCAATTAATTCCTCATATGAGCGGGGATCACCATAAACAACATATACATTCATATTGAAACTATCATATGAAATGTAACTATCTTTCCCCAATCATTAAACATAAAACACTAACCATTAGGAATAATATGGTGAATGGTTTTAGGATAGATCATCCACAATAGAGTTAGTTATAAACTATTAAATCAAATTTGGTATATGAGTTCATAAATTATTAAACCCAATAATACCATGGAATCAACAAGAGTGTTGAATTGGATGAAAACACTCTTATAAAATCATTAAGCAATTCAAGAGATAAATACTTTTTTATTTTGAAAAGAAGAGTTCTTTTGGAAAAATATTTGTATAAAACTAGAAGTGAAGTAATATAGTATTTTTATAATAAAATGAGTGATTTTATAAAGATAATGGTTTCCAAAAACATATTATATAGTGCCCTTGAAAATAGGTTAGAATTAGAGAAATGCCCTTGAATCAGGCTTCTATTTTGGAAGCAATTTTGAAAGTTCCTTTTAAAACGTGTAACTATCCATAAAATAATGAAGGGTTATGATTTTTAAACATATATATGATACTCACACATAATATATTATGAGTACATAACAATAAAAAAGAATTACATTGAGGTAATTAGACAATGAAAGTAACCCAAATGAAACTGGAAGTTTGGGTGAAAAAACCCTTACCTTAAATCCGAATGTGTTCTCCTCTTGAACTTAAGGTCATGGAATGTGAAATTATACATATCAATAACTTATTTCAGAACCTAATATACATGTATTTAGTTTATCATAATTCTGTTTATTTCATTTATGTTATTATTTATATGTTATTATATTGAATTATGTCATTTCAGGGTGTTTGTTTTCTTGTTTTTCATATTTGGGTCACTTGCTTTTAAGTAATGAAGTTGAATGGATGTAAATCTCCAGAATTGAAATTAAATATTTTTTATGAACATAAAGTATTTTTAATGTCCATTTCTTTCATTCGGTTACACGGAATGAGGTTGAATCATTAGATGACAACCACTTCGATTATTCGGCGCTACTTGGATTATTATGAAGTAGTTTTGTCATATAACTTAATTATATGTACATATTCTGGTTCCTGAATATTAATTAGGTTATAAAACATATATTATAGTCTGTTTCAACCATGAATATGGTTTAATGACCATTAATGAAGAAGAAATTGAAGAACGAAACTTTGTCGTCCACGAAGGTTATGAATCGGAACCTCATGGACGTCGATTTCGTTTATAAAATAAAAGGGAAGGATTAAGAATATTTAAGATGGTTATTCCATTAACATGATATAAACCTAGTATATAGATGTTACTGGATTTATCATTATAATTTGGACAGAGGAGGTGAGGAAAGAAGAAGAAAAGAAAGGAATCTTAAAATGAAAGAAAACTTGCTAAATTTCTCACGAAAATTCGACAGCCTAACGACGCCTCTTAAAATTTCATAAAAACAAGATTTATAAGAGTAAGGGGATATATCATAATTAATAGGTAATATGGATAGTTTGGGGAAATATTTAATGAAATATCCCAACAAAATCCAAAAGGAATGGAAGGGAATAACATAAAATAAAAGAAAAGAAAGAAAATAAAAGAGGTTGTTTACCTCTTGATCTCTTCTCCTTGAGATCCTTCTTAAGGGCTTTGATTGTGGTCTTTTGGGGGGACTAGAAGATCTAGGACATGGGGAAGAATATTGGGGAGGGAATTTGGAAAAATTTAGACAATGCTCAAGGATTGAGAGGCGTGGGAGGAAGAGGGGAGTGAGGGTGGTATTTATAGTGGAGGAGGGGAGGTATTTTAGATTAGTTTGATCATTATTATAATATTTTTATCAAGACTATAAATAATCTCAATGAAAGTGGCCCTAAATAGTAATAATATAATTTGAGTTTTAACCAATTTGCCTTGCATCACTTATGATGTCATAAATTGTGAATTTTACTGATAATTTGATTATACGTTATTTTATCGTATTTAACTATTCACCGAAAATTCTTGAATTTCAGAAAATTCCCAAAAATTCACTCTTACCATTTTTCAATGTGTATAATTCAAAAGTGAATTCCATTTTCCAAAAATAATTTTCTAAATATTATTAATTTAATTTTTAAATAAGGTCACAGTTAATTCGAAAAATAACAATATTGAAGTGCAATTAGTTTTATATGACATTGGAAAATTAATTAAGATCCCATTATCCTATTACCTTGAGAAAATAAAATAATAATAATATTTACTACTCATGAGGTCATATTACTATTCATATTACTATTCATAACGGTATGTTACTATTCACCAAAAATCAAGTTTGTTCTATCATACTCCAAATGACTTACTGAACACAACTCTAGATGACCATTTCTTTAAATTCAAAACATAGAAGAGGATAGATTATAAAATTGCATTCTATATTTATTTTCAAAACCTTGGGGTGTTATAGGTGGTCTATAAGTGGTTGTTCCCAATCATTAAAGTTATAACTTAGAACTTATATTCCACCTCCCTTCAGCATTTCTCAATACATCATTTTTAGCATGTAATGGAAGGGGGTGAGCACCCTCTTCGTTATGCCCATTATTTGATTGTAGTATACACCATCCCAATGAGTTTTCTATGATTCATTGTAAAATAAATCCTTCTCTCTTTTTTATAGAAGAAATTTACTCCATAGGATTCTCCAGAAATCAATTAAAACCAATTAATATTTAAAAACTATACACGAGGGGAGGTAGATAGAAAATTAAAGTTATTGGACACAAAATCCAAGGAACGCCTAAGCTCGAGGATGTTGACAAAACACATGAGCATGGGGATTTTGAAGAAACACATTAGTAGGTAATTGGATATGTACCAAAAAATACATCTTTCTCCACTATTATAATTAATGACCACAACCACTAACACTTGAATAATCATGTAACTATTTATCACAAGTAATAAGTTCCATAAACAATTTTAAAAATGTGTTGAAAAAAAGAGACCAAGTTGATTGTAAAAATAAATGATGATTTATATAATTTTTAAAAACACTTTATAAACTAATGCACAATGATGATTTCTCTCTCTCCCATCTTATTCTTTACTGGGAACTTCTTATTCTAGCTCTCACACATGATCAATAGATGCACAATGATGGAAATAAATCAAAATTAATTGCATCCTGACCAAGGGATTTCTCAATAATATATCCATATTGATTCTCTTTAGTTCCATCCCTGAAAAAATGATATATATATGAAAATAAAGACACTCAAGAAAAGAAACAAATGATGAAAATGAAGACCCGAAAAAATACTTAAAAATTAAAAAACCATTGAGGTATAAGCGATGTTTCATATCGGTTAATATTACCACATATATTTAAAGGCTAAAATATGTCCATGATACTTATTCTTCTTATTCTTTTGCATCATTCCCTATAGAAAATTATCCATATAAACATACATAAAACACTCAACCTTATCGTTATTTTATTTTTTTGAACACAATTTAACAAAAAATGTACCAATTGCTGATAGTAGGATTTAATTACCTCCTGGATGAAAAAATATTGGGATATTAATTCATTCACTTGGTTCCCTATACCATAAGAGATAATAGAAAGATCATTGTACTAGATGGTTCTTCACTCTCTACCTGATGAGGGTACCTCCATGCAAAAAAGTTTTATAAGTGATAAAAAATAATTCCCAATAAGTATTGAAGTCCAAAAATGTATTTAAATCCAAAAAATAAATTTCATATCAAATAAAATAGATCATTAAAAGAAAATTAGTTTAAAATAAAATTCAATTAATGTTATTTAAAATATTTTTCAATGTTACACGAAACATTGTTAATGTATTTGTTGTTAAAAGTCCAAAATGACTAATAAGATGTCATGCATTTTGTTAAAAATTTTATAATGTAAAATTCATGTTAATATAATTTTACATAATTTCTTTCACTTTAATGAAAGGTTTTTTGTTAAAAAATTTGTACATTTAACAACATGAAATTCATATTTTATTTGCACTTATAACAACATGAAAATTATATTGCAATACATTTTATAATAAAATTTATTGCATGTTGTCATAATTTAATATTATTTTATAATAAGCATCAATAAAAACAATAAAATTTATGTAAATGAGTAAGTCACCACATTAAAAAAGATGCTAGAAAATAAAGTGTTATTCGACTACATAATTTATCAATGAATCTACTTCAATAATCATATATTTGAATGAATTTAAAAAAATACAATGAAAAAATAATTAGACATTAATTTACTAAATCAAAATACTCTTACGTAGTTTTTAAATCCTCTAGACTAAAATTTGTAAAATATGCAACCACAATAGAGGATTACTGCTATCTTTTCATGTTCAATTTATCACTCAATTACAATTTGGACTAAAAACAATATTGAAAAATCATACCATCGTGAATTTTTCTAAAAATGGAATAAAAAATTCTCCCCATGTGATTATAGATACAAAATTATTTAAATTGGAAAAAATAGACCTTTCATTAGGGAAAAAATCATGCCCCTACTTTGATATGCAGTGCACCTCATCAACTTCAAATACATAAATACTATGTTTCTTTACAATCATAATAGAAAAAGACCATTTTTACAACTTGAGGGGCCAGAGTCCTTACATTGGTTCCTGGAAGGTGAGGGTTTTCCATTTAACTATCTCCATGAACCATTTTAAACATGGATGGTTGAACATGTTGAAGGCCAGTGGTCCAAGCTTCGTGGCCCATGAGTCGAAGATCAAAATCGTCTAGGCTCCGCTGTTGTCTTGGTACCAGATGTACATGGCCATGGAGGTAGATAATTTTTAAAGGAGTGTATAGAGAAACTTAAAGATTAAAGATGAAAGTATAAGAGGTAAAATAAGTAGAATCTAGATCCTGTGTAAAAGAATGAAATGAGACACTAAAACAGATTCCAAATTCCACATTTCAGATAGGTCAAGTGTGAAATTTAAGTATAATTCAAGTTTTGTGTGCAATATAAGTAAAACACTAAGGAAACTGGATGAGAAAGAGGTGAGGGGAAAGATAGCTCAAATTCCATAGAATATAGATATTTCAAAAAAAATTCACATAATACACTAATTCTAGAGTCCACAAAGTAAGAAACTCGTGATTATTCTACTTAGAAATTCACCCAGCTTCTACTTAGATTGCATAAATGGATGAGGGATCAATAGAAGTTAGTGATTCCACAAAAAAAATTCCATATTTCAAACCATGTAATGATAAAGAGGAGAAAACCTAACTGATTTTTTTTGAAAACACTTGATACCCATGATTTTATGTGATAAAAACATGAATAGGATAAATAAATAGTAGATAAAAGGCTAAAACATCAACTGATTGAATGAGAAATGGGTTTATGTCCATACTTCTCTCAAAACCTCATCTATATAGTTAAAAGTAGAAAAAATAAATAGAGCATTAATTGAAAGAGGGCTTTAGGCGATGGTGAATAATAGAGGGTGTGGGCATGGGCATGGGCGTCGGTGTGGGTGTGGTTGATGGCGGAGATCTAGGAATGTGAGTGTAGGAAGAGATCACTGGTCTGGAGGTAGTTGATGACAAAAATGATGGAAGAGGGGAGGCGTGGGGGGAAAGAGGCGAGGTGTGTGGGAGAATTTGTTTTTTTTTTCATTTTTCTGTTTTTTCTAATTAATTTATCATTAAATATAATGTAAAAGTTCTATTTTTCGCATACATATTTTTTAATTTCATTTTTTTAACATTCATGTTTCCCAAAAATATTTTGTTATATGGACATGATTTTTTTGATCAAATCCATATTTTTGTCTTGTAACTAAATTTATTTTTATTAATATCAACATAATTTTTTGGTAAATAGATGATTCATAATAATAAAAAAATTCTTGTTAAATGATTTGTTCTTTGTGAATAAATTATATTAATATATTTATAAGTTGACAAAAAAAATATTTATAATAATAATTAATAATAAAAGATTCATATTTTGGTAACAAAACTGTTGGTATCAAATTTTTATAATAACAAATACATATATTGATAAAAAAATGTGGGTACCTAAATTTAGTTGTAAAAAAGGTTAATATCTATTAGAATTAGTAATTTATACAAAAAAATAATATTATTTATCACTAATTTTTTTGGTACAAGTCATATGAAAGAGATAAGGAATCTAAAATAAGTAACAATTTTTTTCTTCTTCTTATTATATTTCAATTGGTAACATGTTACCTATATCATAGATATTGACTGACATCAAATATAGCTTCGTTATAAGTTTGGTGAACTCATCCAGATGGTTATCTAAATATATATTCTCTAGCATTCACAAACTATACAACCATTTAAAAAAAATTATTTTTGAGGGATTTTGATTTATACTTGATTTCAAGATTCACCCAGATATCATCTGAATCTGTTAAATTCACCTCCTTCTGTAAAGAATTATCAGAAAAATACATCTATATTATGTTTGTCGCTAACTATCTCATATCCTATCAATCATCATCTCTCATGATCTCTGGCTTCTCGGATTTTTTTCTTCAACATCTTCATTGTTGTCTCATAGATCAAAATATTTTTTAATCATTGCTACCATATAGTAAAATCATTTTACGTATTAAATAGTTCTATGTGGTAAAAAATACCATGATGTGAATTACACATATATAATCAAAAAGAAAAATGAATAAATCTCTATGATACTAATTGTTGAGGAGGGAGTATATCAATTCCAGAATAAAAACTCAGTTGCAAAAAATAAATTATGAGAATCACCAATAAAAAAAAATCACAGAAATAAATGAAAAAAATAAATACGGACACAAATATTTAATGTAGAAAAACCCTCCAATGTGGAGGATTAAAAAAACCATAGGTAAATACAAAAAAAATATAATAATAATCAGAGAGTACAAAAATACAAGTAAATCTTGAAACTTGAATTGTAAATATATTGTAGAAAAACTATGTAAAAATACACACCCCGATAATGCTTGTATTCTCTCTGAAAATCATCCATGTCAAGAAGTCACATATCATAGATCAAAACCAAACACACAGTGTTGTTGTAACAACCTCTTTCATTACCCAATTTTCCATTGATTTCTACTGCACATGATAAAAAACCATCACCCGCATATCTATTCTTTTCCCCACATGATTTTCTCAATCTATACAACACCCCTATTTTTCCCTTTTATTAGAAAATGATACCCTAAAATTGATGTCTTCACAACATATTTCCAAATATTAAAATATAGATAGAGTGATAATATCTTAAAAATATATCTACAGGAAATAGATAAATAAAGAAAATATCTCTTTTCTTTTAAACACACGTGATGTTGGAAGGTTTGAAAAAATCAATGACGTAAAAAATATCCTCCTCTAATATGGGTCTAATCCCATCAGTACACACTATGGAATGTCACCCAACATACATAGTTAAAATAGAGGATCTCATAGGATATCATCAGGTAGGTAAAGCAAGTGGAGTATATTCCCCACAACTTGTTCATCTCGAAATAAATGCCTTACCACCCTAGCAAATGGAACGATTCTGGGTTCTTTAAGTCCTTCCATATGTCAAATTGGAAGAAGTTGAACTACTATATGTAGGTGTAGCCACTATCAAGATTGGAGATACTGTATTTAGTGTTGTAGAGGGTGAGACCTAGTTGGATGAGATTCATCCCGTTGAAGTTGTCTTTGAGGATCCCATAGTGCTCGTTGAGGTTGCACATGTTCGGAGAGCAGGGGGGAGATGTTAGGATGAGGGTGTAAAACAACACCTAATAACTTTTTATAAATGGATAGTAAATGGTAACGATGTATGGGAGATATTATAGGGGAAAACATTAATACAACATTTTGTTCCCACACCGACCTAACCCTAACAGTAATAGTGTCCACTGATTCTTCACCTGGTGGAATCTTCTTCTCTAACAGAGGACACTGAGAATAAGAAAAAGGAATAAGATTGTGAAAGGGATGAATCCCATTTATACATGTTTAAAAATAAGTAAACTTGTATGATTTTCCCATTACAAAATATTTAAAAGGGGTAATCGCAATGAAGGACTATAACCAATTCTTAATTACAGTTAAGGACCTCCTGCATTTTTAAGTGGAATCTAATTTCATTTTAAAATTCATAATATTTTTGATCTTTTAGTGAAATTTTCTCATTTTTTGGTCCCAAAATGGAATTAAATTTCTATTTTGGTCTTGTGTTTTCAATTTACCTATTTAAAATCATGTCAAAGTAGAAAATTTTGTTTGTGTCATTGATGATTTTAAAGAAGCATTTCATTTGGATATTGAAATTTCAAATGAGAACAAGAATAATATATGGAATTTATAAAAATTAATAATATATTCAATTATAAATTGAAAATTCTTTCCCTAACTCTAATATGATGGCTTGTGTTTGGTCTACGCTGGATTTAATGAGACCATACTACTTAGTAGGGCAGCACTTGTTCAACCAATAGAGAAGAAAATGAGATGAGGGTGGAAGACAGTTCCCATGAACTCATTTTCCATGGATTGGAAAGGGTAACGTGGGAAGAGGGATCAAATTAGGTAAAAATTCAATACAAAAATTATGTGCTGACACTCAACTATCCATAATGACATTAGAGTCTTCTGATTCTCCGGTATATATATTCTGCATTTTTAAGTAAGGCGGGATCTCATTTCATTTTAAAATTCATAATCTTTTTGATACTTTAGGGAAAATTTCTCATTTTTTGGTATCAATGTGGCACTAACTTATTGTTTTGTTCCTGGATCATCATTTTCCCTATTTGAAATCATGTTGAAATAAAAAATATTATTTACATCATAAATTCTTTTAAAGAAGTATTTCATTTTGAAATTCAAATTTCATATGAGAATAATAAAAATTTATGTAATCCATAAAAAAGTAACAATACATTGAATTAGAAATTGAGAAATCCTTCCATGGCCCTAGTATGATGACTTATGTTCAATCAACATTGGCATTGAGGAGCCCATACTACTCGGCGGGGCTGTACATGTTCAGAGAGACAGGGGTGACTTTGGGATGAGGGTGGAAGATGATGCTTGGGAACTCTATGTCCATGGAAATAAAAGGGTAATGAGGGATGAGGGATTATATGAAGGTAAAATAGGATATAAAATTGTGTTCCCACATTGACCTAATCCTAATAACAATAGAGCCAACTGATTCTTCACCTGTTGGTATCTTCTTCTCCAATAAAGGACCCCACAAAGAATACAGTGGAATAGATATGGGGAAGGGTGGAGGCCCATTTATAGGATTTTAAAAACATATAAACTTATGTGAGATAGCCACAACAAAATATTTGAAATCATGTCAAAATGGAAAATTTTGTTTGCGTCAGTGATGATTTTAAAGAAGGATTTCATTTTGAATTTGAAATTTTATATGAGAATATGAAACATTTATATAATTCATAAAAAGTAACAATAAATTGAATTAGAAATTTAAAATTCCCCATAACCTTAATATAATGGCTTATGTTTCTCTAATTATCTTATTTGAGTATTAAATATTTCATATAAATTATTTTAGTTCAAATAATTTGTTGAGCTATTAACTATGGCATAATTTTTTGTACTAAAATAAAAAAATTTAAAAAATTAACAATACATTGAATTAGCAATGGAGAATTTTTAAGTAATGTCGAAATGATTTTTTTGCATCAGTACTGATTTTAATGAATGATTTTATTTTGAATTTGAATTTTCATATGAGAATAAGAAAAATTTATGCAATTTATAATAAATTAACAATATATTGAATTATAAATTTAACTAACCTTCCCTAACCGAGTTGGACGAGATTCTGGCGGCCCACATTGGTTTTGAAGAGATAATACTACTTGGATGGGCTGTGCTTATTCGGTGAACATGGGGAGACGTCGAGATGAGGGTGCAAGTTGATGCCTAGAAACTTTGTGTCCATGGAAAGGAAAGGGTAATGAGGTATGAGTGATCAAATGAGGGAAAAATCTGATCCAACATGGTGTTTCCACACCAACCTAACCCTAACGGTAGGATAGTCCTGCAATTCTTCTCCTGGTGGCATCTTCTTCTCTAAAAAACAGATAACACAGAGAATATGGAAAACAAGGGAAACATAGCTAGGGAAATAGCCGAGAAAACCATCATGACCATTTGTACCCTTAAAAAATATGGAAATCCAATGCATGAGGTTTCCAAAATTTTCATTTAATAAATTTTAAATTGAAATAAAATAATATTTTTAAAGATACTTAAATATAAATACATTATTTTTGGTGTAAAGATGAAAGAAATTATATTTTTTTAAGGTATATAAAATTACTAATCATTTACAACCTAAAAAGTGGAAATATTTTTTTATTCACCCCCTTTAAGAAAGGAGGTATATCTAAAAATTATTATATTTTTCGAAATACATAAAATATATATTAAGTTTTCTAAAAGTTTTAAATTTTCCTGTCATAAAATGTAGTTATGATTATTAAGAGTAACTCCCAAAAAATGATCAAAAAATGTATATTATAAAAATATACTGACATTTCAGAGAAATGCATATTGAGAAATAAACACCTAATATTTTCATACGATGAAAGATATCATCAAATTTATGTAACAAAATTCCAATAACCTAGTAGAAAATCAACCTAGTAGGGTTATTAACAAAATCCATAAAATATGTTTCAAAAAAATTGTACTATTAAATTAATGTGTCTAAAATAGAATCATTTCAGAGATTTACCTCTATATTTTACCAATTTATTTTATCATTTGATTAAATTCAATTTTCTAATAATTTATTCTTCATAGGAAATATTTGTTTAATGAAAATAATTGCATACATTTTTTTCATAAAAAAATCAACATGATGATAACATTTATAAAATATTGTTCGAAAAAAAAACAATTTTATAAAAGTATAAAATTATTAACCTGTTTATTATGGATAATTGTAAATAAAAAATAATAATTCATATATTTTTTATCTGAAATACAATGAAACCACTTTATTTTAGTTCCTATAATAATATTATTGAAATACTATGTGAATTACAATCTATTTTACACTGAATTTTGACTAAACCAATATAATGGCACATTTTATTTAAAAAAGTGGGTGAAAGTTATTTATTATTAATATTTAAAAGAAATTTATTAGTGTGACATAATTTTAATGTTAATCCACCATGTATGTGGTTGAAATTTAGTTTTCTGTGAAAATATACTATACATATTGAAATATAGTTTATTAGTTTGGATTTAAAATGTAGGATGTAAATCTCATGCAAATCTAACCCACATGATGAAAATTAGGAAGAACTCACAATGATCATGTTAATTTATTATATATGATGTCAATAATGTTTCTATTGTTTTACATTCTTTAATTTTTATTTACTAATGTAAATAATTTCTTATTAGTTTACCATTTTCATTTTCATGTTTTCATGTTCAGTTAATTTTCCTCAATATGTTGTTTGTTCGGCTCATCCTTTACTAGTTATGACATCACTGATTTAATGCTACTTGATTTGTTTTTTATTCCTACATGAAACCTTTACCATTTTTTATTCTAACATATGAGTTGATTATCTGTGAAATTAGGTATTCATATTGTTTTCATATTGAATTTTCTCGTATTATTATTTTTCAATTTAAATTATTCAATATGCATGAATAAATAAAAAATTAGATTTAATTTGTTTTATTAAAACTATACTCAATTTAATATTATAGATCCCTTTTAAGCTACTAGACCACTACCTTGCGCATGTGCCTATTTTTTGGGCCACTGTATTCATCCTGAGGTGATTTGTCATGGCTACTGACTCATTGATTTTTTATGACTCTTATTCTAGCCATTGATTAAATTTTCCACTAGTGTGATTTGTATATTAAATATTTCCCAAGTCACTCAAGTGAACCGTTGGTTTTTCTATTTGTCATGGATCCTTAGTGCTTTTTGGTTCAATATGTGGTTCTGAGGCCCAGAGGGTTTCAATGGAATTGATCACCCCTACCTTCATTTCAACTCACTTATCCCATTTTTACCGTTCTGGTTTTGTTCACCCTCAAACTCTGGAAACCTTACTTTGGAAAGTTTTATGTTCTTTTTGGTGAATCTTGGTGCCTTCTATCCTCCAACACACACTGTTGGTGTACTAATTATGGTGGAGTTCTATTTAAGATCTCCTTATTTGATGAAGATGTGTTGTCAAGTTCCTGAGTGAACAACACCCGACTTAAAGAATAGATGAGTACTTCAACCACTATGAGTAAAATATTTTTTATGGATTCCCAATGAGGACTCAAAGAGAATATGACTTCCAAGCATGTGTGTTTGGTGTTGTAATTATTTTGGTATTGCTTCTCATTTTTGAAACTTTAGTTCTTTAAATATCCTATCATTGTTTCTTTTTTGGTTAGCCTGTATGCTATAAATCTATTTATGTGAGCATTATTAAAATGCATGTGCATGGGTGATGTACTTGTCATGTACGTAGGTCCAAATAAATTCGAAGCACACTAAATAATTTTGTTCCTTTTCTTTATTTCTTACTTGATTTAATATTGTATGATGTATTTACATTTGATTCAATCATTGTGATCAAAAGTCCCAATCTGATCCTTTCAGGTTCTTGTGAACCATCTACTACCAGTGAAACTTCCTCTAACAAAGTTTTATCAGAGCCTCATTAGGTTCTCTTTTGTTTTAAAATCTGTCTCTTGTTTAAATATGGTTTCTATTTTAATTTATTCTTATCTAGATCATCTTAATTTTCCTTTTACTTATTCTATTTATAATCAAAGTCACTGTAACCTAATTTTTTTTCCAAATTATAAAACCTAATTGAATAATCATGTAGACCTGTTGATATTGGTTGGATCTTGGGGGTGTAAACTTATAGTTTTCCATAATAACTTGGTATCTAATCTTTTAGGAAAACATGTCAACAAATAGTTTCAAAATCAAAAAATTAAATGGTGCCAATGAATTCAATCTGTAGAGGATTATGATGAGAGTCTTTCTAGTTTTGTAAGGATTAATTAATGCCTTATTTGGGCCCAAAAAACTTATTATAATTGTGTTTGAAACTGGATAGTATTCCACTGTCTATCAAGATGTATTCCCCAATGTTTTTGTTATAATCCATAGCTCTATACTTCCTTATTTTGGTGATTAAGTGTGTAGATAAGTTTACTTTGAAACTAATGTTGTTGGTATATGACTTAAGTTAGATAAATTATATATAGAACCTTTATTAATTATAAAAATTTATAAAAAACATCACATGCTTACATTTAAAATAAAACATGGTATTTAAATTAGATCCCATTTAGATGAATTTAAAAAATTTATTCTAGATTCATCCAACATATATATGACTATTGATGATATATATTAATCCATGATTCTATTAATTTATTTAGAAATTTTTCACAACATATTAGTAGAAACAATGATGTATAATCGTGACTATTTATCACTAGAAGAGCTTAAGTATGCCCTATTTTCAAAATAATTGCATTCAAAATCTTGAGTGAAAGGTGTGGTATATAGTCTATTTACAATAGGTATAGGACAATATAGGGGTAAGAAGAAAGAGTATAATTTGGATAAAGGAAATAATAATAAAATAACAAATCTACGTTTATGTTTATAGAAAGAAATATTTTTTTTCTTCCACTATGGTAAGCCCAAGCACACTAAACCCGAGTCTAGAAAGATTAAACAAGTCCTTTATACTAAACAACCCACAAACCAGACCCATATAGTGGAATCTATTTATGAAACTAACGTTGTTTTTAATGTTTTTGGCCATTCCATCGCCCATGAGTGGGCCCCATACTCATGCTAGTCATTCCATATGTGTCCCCTTAGGGATTAATTCCTAGATTTGATAGAGAGAGTAAAATAATATGTGTATTTAGGCAATAATAGGAGGTGTAAAGTTAAGGGAATATATTCTTTTTTAATATAACTTGATTACCAATCCACCATCACTTTTCTAGATGTTATCTGGGTTCTTGAAATCCATAAGAATCTGGTTTTATTAGGAATTATAGATCAAAAGGTGTATACCTTTAGGTCTAAATCAGGTATCCTAAAGGTCTCAAAAGGCTCTATAACTATTATAAAGGTTATTGTCATTAATGGGATGTATGTATTGACTAGGAAGACCCATTCATGGTTGTTTGTTAGTGTGTATACCACTAATAGTGATATTACACTATTATGGAGTAGGATATTGGGGCATTTAAGATCCTAGAGTCTAGAAGAACATAACAAACAAGGGATGTTGGATGAAATTACACTAATAAATATTCCATTTTGTAAAAATTGTGTAATGGGAAGGGCCAATAGATCCACCTTCAATAGGTCTAACTTTAAAGTTTCATGCCCCTTAGAATACACAAATATTGATTTGTGGGGTCTAGATATGACTACCTCCCATAATGGAGAGTATTATTTTGTGACCTTTATAAATGAATTATCTTGGAATTTTGGGATTTACATACTGAAAAATAAATTTGATGTTTTTCAAACCTTTAAATCATGGAAATCCCTAGTAGAGAATCAAGTTTCAAAGAAGATTAAAACAATGATAACTAAAAATGGATTAAAATACCCATCCACTAAATTTATACAACATTTTCAATCTGAGGAGATTTAGAGACACCAAACTGTTAAGGAAACCCCCAATAGAATGGTCATACTAAAAGAATAAATAGATCTATTATAGAGAGAGTCTGACGCATGCTTGGATTCACAGTTCTCCTTAAATCATTAGGGAAATATCCTACCACTATGATAATTTACCTTGTAAATAGGTTACCATCCTCTTCCAATCACTTTAAAACCACTAAATTAAATTGAAATGACAAACCAACCTATTATAATAATCTAAGAGTATTTAGCTACACTACTTATGCTAATGTGAAGACTGATAAGATCGAGTCTCGAGACCTTAAATGTATCTTTTTGGGATATCACAAGGGTTTCAAAGGTTATAAGCTACAGGTTAATAAACCCAATTATCATAAATTCATAATTCGTAGAAATGTGGTGTTTAATGATTCATTTTCTCCTAAATCCAAATCTATCATGCATTGCAGTAATGATCCCACCATTGATGGGGCTTATGAAACCAAGCCATCAACCCAATTTTAGGCTACTATCTAGCATCCTCCACCCAATAATCAAACTGTGTCCTGAGATGAAATAAGCTCCACTTCAGTTTCAGATTCAGTTACTGAACATCCTACCAATAATATTGATTATTAGTTAACCCGAGATAGAGTTTAGAGGGTCCCTATACCTCCTCCCTGGTTTAATAAATATGATATGGCTTATTTTTTTCTTTATTATTTCCCATGATATTATTTATGGTGATCCTTAGACCTATAAGAAATACCTTAATGAAAAATATTCAAATTAGTAGATCTCTTCCATGAATGAATAAATATACCTCTTGAAAAAAAAATAACACTTGGTTTATCATTGATAAAACTCCCAATTCTAAAGTAATTGGATGTAATTGGAGTTATACAAGAAATGAGGATAACACTACTAGGAATAAAATAAAATTTAAATAAAGATCAACTACTAAGGGATTCCTTCAAAGATAAGGAATAAACTATTTTGAGTTTTTTTCACTAGTTTTTTAGCATTCTTTTATATGGATGATGATTTCTTTTTCTACCTATAATGACCTTCACATTGAGAAGCTAGATGTGAAAACAAATTTCTTTTTTGGTGACCTTAGTGAGAAAATATACATGAATTCTTCTAATGGTTACTCTAAATAACTCAAATCTATCCAATTTTTCTTTTTTAATAAATCATTATATGGTTTAAAACAGTTCTCAAGGAAGTGGTATATAAAATTTGATTCTTTTATACTTGATAAACATTTCACTAGGAGTTAGTATGATGTTTATTTTATTTAAAGTTAATTAAAAATAACATGCTTTACCTACTATTGTATGTTTATTAAATTCTTATTATTTGAAATAATATGAAGCCTATTACTACTATTAAAACTCAATTAAAACAAATGTTCTAAATAAAGGAATTATGTGAAAAAAATTTCTAGGTGTATAAATAATTAGGGGTATACCAAATAAACTTCTATATCTCTCAAAAAAATGATTTTGTTATGAAAAGTCTCAAAAGGTACCTATTTGAATACCTCAATCCTATTAGATTACCTTTTAGAGAACATTTTAAACTTTCATTAACCCAGTCACCCCTTGATACTGTTGATGTAAAGTTTATGTCTAATATTTCCTATGCCAAAATAGTGGGTATTGTCATGTATTTAATGATTTCTACATGACCTGATGTAGTTTTTTCAATTTGCACCCTAGGAAGATTTATGGCCATTTTAGGGAATCCGTATTGGCATGCCCTAAAGTGTATGCTATGACATTTTGCATATACTTATGGATTATCATTGTGTTATGGTAAAAATGTTTATACTTTTAAAATAATTGTTTTATTTTTGTATATTAACTATTTTGGGAACATTGATTCCAGAAATTCATTGACTGGGTATGTTTTCACTACCCACAAAGGCCCTATTTCCTATTAATGAAACATACAGTCTAAGGCTTCACTTTCAACCACAAAATCAAAAATATATTTCTTTGAAAGAGGACGTCAAAGTAGCCTTATAACTCAAGGGTTTTTTTGTCAAACTCAAACTTTATTATTATACTTTCACAATGTATAATGATATTCAATCCACATTACATTGATCCAAGAATTTAGTATTCCATGGAAAATAAAAACACATAGATATTATATTACATTTCATTAGAGATGCTATTGAATGTGGAACCATATGTGTTAAAAATAAATATATAGATAATAACCTAACAGATAGTTTGACTAAAGATATGGTATTAAATGAATTCAAATAATGTTTAAATAAAATGAATTATTTTCCTTTTCAATAACCTTAGGTGCAAGAACATTTCTAGTTCTAAAGAAAACCATTTTTGCCTGATACGATTGATTACAAGGGGTTGAATGGTGTGAAATCATTGATATTGGGTATAATGTATTAAAACAGTCTCCAACAGGTTTTTTTTCATGGATCTAGAAATACCCAATGGCTGCCATATCCCTGAAGAATCATGGAACTACTTTCCAACTATGTACATTAATTGGAGAACTCCACCAATGAAACTTAATAACTCACATTGTTCAAGAGGTTGGGAAGACAAGCTCATAGATACCTTGGGGGGGGGGAGGGAACTATTTCCTATTATGGGACTCTCTTATAGATTTAAGATATGTTTTACAATCCTTTATTCATTCTAAAGTATGCATACATGAATTAACTTGAGGTACTGATCTATTATGATTACACAAGGGTTCAGAATCATCTGTATGTATCAATGGATCTCCATAAATGTAGGTATCTATATATATCCACGGTCCTCCATCAATGTCCCCCTTTTCATATAGATAAATGATTCTTTGGTCATTTATTATTATGATTCTAGTTTTAAGACATGTGGTGAGGTGATATTGTGTTTTCTATTATCTAGGGAGATGGAAGTTGTTTTGACGTTGGGATTAAACCTATAGGATGAGCTTCCTATGCATCCTCATGAGAGGAATCAGAACCCACATAGTTTGGTGCCACTTAATAGGGTACATCACCCTTTAAGGCTGTGTGACTAGGACCGAACCATGCAGTTTAACATCATGAGACAAGGATATCTAGGTGAAAGGTGCATAGTCAAAGTTTGGTGTGGGACTTACGCCAAGGCAACCTGAGGGGCCCAGAAGAGATATGGACTCCTAGATGGTTATGTACATATAGGGGATATTCCCTAGAGAATATTATGGTGGATTTGGGTGCTAGGTTTGGACCTCATGGAGGCTTCCAATTTATCCCAATTAGTTGGGAGTCAAATCCCACATAGTTTGGTAAAATTGGGGCTTATGAATGGAAGCTTCTCATTTAAGGATGCATGATCAGGGCCTACACTCGAAATGATTCCCATATGGTGCATCTTCATTAGGAATATGGAACTTTGATGTTTGAGGTATGGTTTCAGGGATTACACCATATAAGAGGAAAAACTGAATATAGGTTGGGGATTACATCTATAGAGAAGGCCGATTTGGATTTCGGTACGTTTGGGGATTATACCGAACAAGAGGCCTATTTGAGGACTGGAATCATGTAGATGTCATGATCTACACAAACACATAACCTCACAAAATTCATACTTAATGTGAGAATCATGAGGAAGAAGTAGATCTAAATATCACATGATCCATTCAGTCTGCTGATGGATGAGTTGATAAAGCCCAAAGGGAGAGGGAGAGGGTGTTGAGTTTTCCTGAATCCTATTTTATTTTGGTAACCAGGATAGTCATATATTTATATCTATCTGACTACGTCTCATGGAATATGTGAATAGGAGAAAAATTTCCACCTCCCACAAGAAATAAAACGGGATTAATCTAGGAGGGATGCCTAAAATTGGTTTGGGGGGGGGGGATCTCATTACCTATCAAAGGGAAAGGAAAGCGTGATCCTTTACCTCACCACCCAGAATGGGGAGGTTCATGTGAACGCCCTATGGTTGGAACCCCCATTACCATGATAATCTAAAACTGAAGAAATTATGAGGTTATTCTTTATTATAAAGGTTACACACGTAACTTTTCTTACCATGGGTATATAGACAAGATAGGACACACTGATGTTCCCAATAATATGATAAAAAATGTAAAGAGACTTTGGAAGAGGCCTGGGCCTGATATCACTCGAATGGTTCATGGAGGGGATAATATGGGGCCCAATTATATGATGGAAGGGATTGATAGGCAGTGTAGAGTAGAGTTCCCCAGGATACCCCATTCCACGTAGCCGGTTCTTAGGTGGGATGGAGTTCCCTCCATGTGGAAAACTGCAATGTGGGTGAGGGTACCGTCTATGTAGCATAGTGATAAATGGACCTTGAAATTGTCTGAGTAGCATGTCTCTAGGTGGGTCCAAATTCCATCTGTATTGCATGTCATTATGTAGGGATTAGTTCCTCTTGCGTAACATTTTACTATGTGGTTCATGGTTCTGACTATATAGCATTTTCCTATGATGGATGATGGTTAAAAAGGGGACATCCATTTATACCCCACATAATGGTGTCTATAAAGGGGTTTTGAGTTCATGGATGTCCAAATTATTTATTATTTTCTCCTTACTACTATAAGGAATATATTTTACCCATGAGAAATTTATATATCTCTCTCGATTTATCTCGTAGGATTTGATTTTTGTGTATACTCTCACTCATCTCTTTCGGCTGTCTTTGATTAAATCCTCTTTCAGTCCCCATTAGGGACTTTTTATAGAAGTGTGGAGAGACTAGATACCATCATTTCCGGTCATCTGTGGTGGGATGCATACTTTATTTTGTGGGATCCCAAGGAAAATAACCCAGCCTGTGAATGACTTAGTTAGTGGATTTGTTGTTTCCAGGGATGAAAATCACCATTTGGCCCTACAAACGAATGTGTTTTCATTAGAAGGCATTGGAAGCACTAACTCATCTCATGAACTATTTTAGTCACGGGGATTTCTATTCATGGGGGGAGAAAATCACTACCTAACCCCGCAAATTAATTCATTTCATTTTCGATGGATGATTGTAACATCCCTTCATGTAAACTATTTTATTCTTTGGGTGCTTCACAAAGTGGTAGATTTCCATGCAGAGCGGTGGTTTGTGAATTGATTTGTGATTTTTTGTATTAATATATCCATCATGGATTCACCCTTTTGATACTTTTTACATTCAATATTATTCTAGGTTCATTTATACCCTTTTCTAATTTCTATAGACTCATCTTCTTCTAGTTTTCAGAATTTTCAGGACCCAAAAAATGCGCCCCATTAGAATGGATTCCGATCAGGATGAAGAGGAGGAAATTTTGATGTAAATGGTGGAACTTTTTTGGAACTAGTTTTTAGTATTATTGTGGACCCACAATGGGGGAACATACCTATAAATAGAGGTCCCAACTCATATTTCTTCTACCGGATTTCTCGGTGAACTATGTGCTCCGTAGTCTCTGATTTCCTACTTCTCCCACAATCCATTTATCCTTTGAAGACTCCCTTTCCATGAACTGATCTTATATTCCCATTAATGTTAATTTAATCATCTAAATAGAGTTCATGTGATTCATAGATAGATAATGCCGTGGACTTTCACTTCACTAGCCAACGCTTCACAAGCCATCACCGTCATGAATTGGCGCTTCCCAAAGTGATAGTTAGCAGGCCGGTACTTTCATAGATTGTTGGCTGATGGTCATGTGTTTCATGAAATGATTGTTTGTGGGAAATAAATCCATGATCTAATGGTTCAAGGATCCATTCAGCACCAACTGATGGTTCACGAGGCTTTTATAATTTTCCATTTTCATATAAACTAATTCCTTTACTTCCAGATTTTGATATAGATAATAAGATGGACCCTTCATAGGATGCTTCTACTTATGTTACTGCTCCTCTCTCTACTACTGATAAAAGGAGGAATTCTATGATCGATTCTATTAACGATAATGTTAAAATCATCATTAAAATACTTCATCAACTCCGGGATGGACATCTTAGTGCTGTTTAAAGGGGGTATCCAGTCTTGGATATGCCACCTCTTTATGAATTCAGCATACTATCTGATGTTGTGATTCTATAACTTCACCCAACAAATAAACCCACATATTGGATAATAGAAAACAATAATATCCCCTGATCCAACATCTCAACTAAGGGGGGATTCATCTGAGTAACCCATGCTACCGGGTCTCTTCTTGAATAAAAATCTTTGGTCATTGGAGGAAACCATGTATGTCCCAAATGAAAAAATACACTACTACCACAACATCACATGAAGGGCCATGAAAAATGAGCAACTTGGGAGGTCATTGAAATGAGACCTTCTCCCCATGGGTTCATTCAGCTTAGACTATGAGTGGCCATTTTAGGCCCACCAGACTTGCGAGGAATTTGAGACTAAATTGAATAAGGTGTGTATTTATGAGGTGGTCCAGGTACCACATACTTACTCTCACTGAAACTATAATATTATCCCATAACTACTTAGTAGGTGGATCTTGGACACCAACACCTTCCACTTGGTGCACGAGGAGGTCGAGATCATCCATTGGGACATCTTTTTAATTTTAGCGGTTCTCATCATCAGTGATATGCATGAAGAGTTTTTACCACCCCCTTTGGACTACGATTATGTGGAGAGGACCCCAAATCTTACCAAAAAACTCCTTGACAAGGTGAATGTCCTATTAAAGGGTGATCCTCACCTAAAGCAAGATGTCCCATTTATCGATTGGATTAATGCCTTTACAACTCCAAGTAGCAAGGAACCCCATGCATAGAGGCCAAGGACAAACCTAACTTTTGAGACCAGAAGGTGTACTAGTTCCTACTAGCCTATGCTTAGGGAGGGTAAGTTCAACGAGTGGGGATGGAAGATCATTCCTATTGATGACAGGATAGTACAACTAGTAACGTTTATTACCATGTTTTTGAGTGTTTAGTTACTACCAGTGCATGATTCTGGTACTGGGGTCATAGTCACGACTTTTATAATGGTGACTTAATTAGCCCCTGGTAGGTTTATTAACCTCAACATCCTATTACTAGAGAAGATTTACCATTATTTAGAAATATTAGTAAGGGGAGGCCACACTACTAGCTGGTGGGTCCCTTATAAGTTATCTGGGGATGGGTAGCCTCTCATATAGGAGGATTAAGATATATTAACACCCAATATATCCTAAAAGATACCATTTGACCATATCTCTAAAGCATAAGATGGGTAATTCCATCATATTGAAGTGAGTAGGAAATGATGGATCAATTCAACTACCATGATCATTTTACCTATGATACTTATGTTCCCCCTTTTGTTACTTTGGTAAATGATAGATCTGGGGACTTTGCTAAGCGATGCTATATTATCTCATTGAGATAATGAATCTCGGTTTTGAGGATTAAGGGGGAACTTATATGTGATGGGTATGCACACTATAGATTTTCATGTCAGATTAACTGCATCCAAATGAGGTTTCCTCTAACCATAATCAATAAAAAATAGGATAAATTATAAGCCCCCAAACTTAAAAATTACTTAATCTTGAGATATTTCAAGAATACACATTGGGGATCTTTTCAGGTTTAGAGTTTTAGAGAATTAGATCATAAAACATGCATTACATCCCACATTTAAACAATGTGGTTACAATAAAAGATAGTATTCATTTTTCCCATCAACGGAAACATATTTAAAATAAAACATGGATTCTTTCTTGACACTTCCTTAACACTATCATCATATCACGTACCTTTTCCTTGACCTGAGAATAACATTTCAAAAACTTGGGATGAGCATAAAAAGCTCAGTAAGGGATATAAAAGTACGAAATGAAAACATTAGTCCATGTATGAAATCATACTTTACTCTTAAAACATAATCACATTAACATACCTCATCAAATAATGAGTAAATCATAGAAATCATAAGACATAATGGTAACTTGATACATTCATAACATTCTTACGTAGGGAGTGACCCTCATGGTTACATTTGGAATACCCATCACAGTATATTCCCTAAATCTCTTCGGAGAAACCTTAACATTTAAATCCTTCGCGTAACCCAATGTATTGGAAAGCTATATCGGGCTCACCCGCCCATAGTTTATCATGGAACCACCCTTCTTCATAAACAATTCCCAAGAACCATAACATAATCGTATCACATAAAACATGCATAATGGAAACATAACATTTCCACATTTCAATTACAAGATATCAAAAACACATTGATATAATAAAAACATTACCAAAACCATTTTCAATACCAAAATAAAAGAAAAGTAAGACATGATATTTATTTTTCATTAAAAAAAATTTATGGCTTGTAGAGGAAGCCGAAACTCAAATAATGGTCACGACGACAGAGAAGTCGTTTTCGCCGCATACTTACGACAAAAAAAACATTCCCTTTTTTCATTTAGTAAATGATTCATATAAAAAGATTCCTTTTGAATAAACATAAATGTAAAAGAGGTTTATACACCATATAAAATAAAGTTGTGTATAAAACATAATATGCCTCAATGAAAGGTGATTAAGACGAAGTCCCTAACCTCGGGTCCGACTTGACTCGATCGTTCTTCAACCTCCTGAATAATAAACTTGAGTTAAAATCTACTTTCTTGAGAACCTTTTTCAAGTTCATAATTCCTTTTATATCACTTATTATCATGTCATGAACACTATGTAATTATTTAAGTTAACAATGGTCATTTTGTTGATCATTGGTACCTGAGTCAAAAATAAACTCTTTATAATTTCAAGTTGTTCATGTGGTAAAATATCCATTATATCCAGAATTATATTCATGCTGTAGATATCATATATATCATATATATCCAGTATATGCATTCATTTATAATATTACATAACATTTAGAGGTACGAAATGAAATGCACCATTCATGGAGATGGTAAGCCGTACGTACGCATGAACACTACTTCCATTTCTATTTCATATTTAATGGAATTAAAACATAATGATACATAATAGTATTATAATTCCAGTATGGTATCATATATAATATCATTAAATCTATCCTTTATACGTACCACATATGGTATTAACAAATCAAATCACTTTTAGGGGGCGGTAGTCCACACTTCCTAAAATGAAGATATCATGTTTGCCCATAATGGAAACCATAAACGAATCAAATCACTTTGAGGGGGCGGTAGTCCGCACTTCCTAAAATGAAGATATCGCGTTTGCCCATAATGGAAACCATAAAGGTATGCCATAAATGAAAAATACAGAAGCTTAAGTAAAACATAAAAATATTATATATCATATATAAATATAGTGACATCTTAATGGCCACCTTTGAAGGTGTTAAAAGAATATTGAACAATCATGTTTTCGTGAGGCAGAAATTCACCATCCACAGAAACAGTATGTTATTTAACCATTAGATGAAGGTGTGTGTAAGTTTAGATCAAATACATCTTATTACAACATCATAGTATATTGAAGATACTAGAGTTGTTACACTAGAAATGAATAAAAAGATTTTAGGGGCTTGGAGAAGTAAAATAAAACAAAAGAACACAAATGAAGACATTACCTTAAAATCAGGTAACTCCCTTTGGTTTGAACCAAAATGGTTTCTTGAAGAGCTTCCTGCCTAAGGTAAGTATTCTAAGATGAGGAGAGGGATGTGAAGGGACAAAAGTATCAGAGCTTGGCTGAGAAAAAGGCTTGAGAGGTGTGGGTAAGGAGGTAGAGGTGGGGGCCTTTTATAAGAGGAGAGGAGGGGCACTCTTGGAAAGGTATAAAATGCTACTTTATTTTCAAATGCGTTTCGGATTTTAAAGGTCACACATTGATTTATTTCAAGGATAAGGTGATAAGAGTTCTAAATCCACCCATACAATAGGTTTTTGACATGTTTAGATCTTAGATTTTACATTATCTTTTCATTTTATTTAAATCGTTAAATAATGAGATAATCACTACATCATCATGATGTCATAAATAATATAATTTATTTAATGTATAAAAAGTATAAAAAAATACTATGATGTATAAAATCTATTTATATTTCCAATTACTATTTATAGTCAAAAATCTGACTTGTATAACCCCATGTAAATTTTTTTTAGTAAAACAATACATGTTTGTGTCAGTTTTACTTTTACTTTAAATAAAAGGCATTAATGTCATTATATTACCCAAGTGGCTCCATGTAGTCCCAAAAATAGACCCATGGGTTGTCTTGGTCATCCATGACTCATCCAATAGGGTTAAGACAAGTGTCAAGATATTTTCATTTTATTATAATATCATTTTACCTTAAATCACACTAATTACCTTTAATTGCGATTAATAAAACATAAAAGTTACTTTTCATCGAAAATTATTTTCATCCCATTGAAAAAAAATTTACTTAATAATGAAAATCATTTATATTGTATTTTTTAAATTCAAATAAAAAAATTGGTAAAGTTCCATTTAAATGAAAAATCAATTTTTGTAACTACCACTTTGTGGTTTCACTATTCATCAAAAATTAAGTTTTTTCAGAAAATACAAAAAATTCACCATAAGCTATATTTGATATTCCGAATTCAGAAATGATGTCTATTTTACCAAATTCATGACATAGAAGTATCATTAATTAATTTTATAATTAAATCCCACTGTCAAATCAAATAGCGTATTTTTAAGAAACAATATCTATCAAAAGATTGACACTCGTTTATGTCCAATCTCAAAGTGATATTAATTCAAATGACCACCATTGGATTAAATGGTAAAAATATATTCCAATTTCAATTTAAAAACAATTAAAAAGATAATCTAACTTTATAAATAAATTATATTAAAAAGAGGTTTTGGATTAAAATACAACACTTTTCACTATTCCTTAAAAAAATGAACATTATCAGAAAAATACCAGAAATTTATCCAAAGTAAATTTAAATGTCCCAATCATAAAGAATAAGTTTATTTTGAAAAATATAGCTTATAAAATTGTCAAAAGTTATATTTCAAAATGGTTCGCCATCAAAAGGCGGTAAACCAATCTTTTAAAAATATTAGAGTATTCCATGCTTAAGATTGGATTTATTCTCATTTTAAGCCTCTAAAACACTATCTAATTCATAAATAGACATAGATAAGAATATATATTATTCATTACTTACTTGGGATGTTACATCCTTCCCCCCGTTAGAAAATTGTGTCCCCACAATTTATTTACTTATCGAATAAGTGGGGGTATTAATCCCTCATTGCATTTTCAGATTCCCATGTTGCCTCTTCACTCATGTGGTTATTACACAAAAACTTTACTTGATGAATCACCTTATTTCACAAAACTTGCTCCCTGTGATCAATAATCTGAACAGTTGTTCCTCATAAGATAGATTCTATTCCAACTAAACTACCTCTGGACTCATAACATGAGATGGATCTGGCATGTACTTCCTTAACATTGAAACATGAAAAACATTGTGTACCTGAGATAAAATCGGAGGTAAATCCACTCGGTATGAAACTGATCTAACTCTCTCAAGAATTTCATATGGTCCAATGAACCTTGGACTCAACTTTCCTTTCTTACCAAATCGCATCACACTTTTCCATGGTGATAATTTGAGAAAAACATGATCACCTACCTCAAAAGAGAGATCCTTCCTCCTGTTGTCCGCATAACTCATCTTCCTGCTCTGAGCCGTTCTAATGTGTTTCTATATCATCTGAACTTTTTCTGCCAACTCTTCTACCAATTCCGGTCCCATCAACTTCTTTTCACCCACTTCATCAAAGAAAACTGAAGTTTGAAACCACTTCCCATATGATGCCTCAAATGGTGCCATCTGTATACTAGAATGAAAACTGTTATTATAAGAAAACTCAACCAAAGAAAGTTGTTGGTCCCAACTTCCCTGATAATCCATCGAACAAGCACGTAGCATATCCTCCAAATTCTGAATTGTTCATTCTGACTGGCCATCTGATTGAGGATGAAAAGCTGTACTAAAATTTAATTCAGTACCCAACGACTTCTGAAGGCCTTTCCAAAAGTTAGAAGTGAACCTAGGATCACGGTCAGATACAATGGAGAGAGGAACTCCATGTAACATGACTATCTCTTTAAGATACAAACAAGAAATTTGATCTAGGGAAAAAGTATCTCGTATAGCAAGGAAATGAGAAGATTTAGTCAAGCAATCAACAATAACCCAGATTGCATTATTACCTCAAGGTGTTTTCGGCAATCCCACAATGAAGTCCATGGATATATTCTCCCATTTCCACTCTGGTACTAGTAAAGGCTGAAGCATCCCTTTCGGTAACTGCCACTTTGCTTTTACCTGTTGACAAGTCAAACACTTCATAGTAAAATGAACAATATCCCTTTTCATTCCGTCCCACTAGTAATACTTTTGAAGATCTCTATACATCTTAATACTTCATGGATTAACTGAAAACGGAGAACTATGAGCTTCACATAACAAATCTATCTTCAACTATGAATCACAAGGCACACACAATCTCTTCCCAAATCTCAAAAAAAAATCATTATCAATGTTGAATTCATGCAACTTACCCTTCTGAACCAGCTCTACCTTTTTCTGCAACTCACTGTCTTGCTTATGTGCTTGCTTAATTCTATATGATAGAGAAGATTTCACTGATACCTGAAACAAAACAGAAGGACATCCTGTACCAACAACTTCTATGCCAAAGTTCATCAAATCCTTAACCAAAGGATCATGTTCCAAACAGAACATTGTTAATGAAGCATTACTTTTTCGACTCAAAGCATCAACCACTTTATTTGATTTTCCCGGATGGTAATGAATTGTACAATTATAATCCTTGATTAATTATAGCCATCTATTCTGTCTCATGTTCAATTCTTTCTGAGTGAATATATACTTTAAAATTTTGTGATCGGTATATATTTCACACTTTACTCCATACAAATGATGCCTCAAAATTTTTAAAGCAAAAACAACAACATCTAATTCCAAATCATGTGTAGGGTAATTTAACTCATGAGTTTTCAACTGACGTGAACCATAAGCAATTACCTGATCATTCTGCATTAGGACGCAACCAATTCCTTTCAATGAAGCATCACTGTAGATAACAAACTCCCCATTCCTGGAAGGTAGTGCCAAAACTGGAGCATTCACCAATATTCTTTTCAATTCCTGAAAACAATATTCACATTCTTTTGTCCAGATAAAATTAACACCCTTCTGAGTTAGCTTAGTCATTGTACTAGATAACCATGAAAAATTCCTAACAATCCTTCGGTAATAGCCTGCCAAACCAAGGAATTTACGAATCTCAGTGACATTTGTGGTTCTTGGCCATTCTTTAACAACCTTTGTTTTTGCAAGATCCACAATTATCCCATCTTTAGAAACAATGTGACCAAGGAAAGAATTTTTTTGCAACCAAAACTCACACTTGCTGAATTTCCCATAAAATTTCTTTTCTTTTAAGTTTTGCAAAATAACCCTTAAATGTCTTTCATGCTCCTCTTTACTTTTAGAAAACACCAAAATATCATCAATGAAAACCACCACAAACTTATCCAAGAACTCATGGAAAATTCTATTCATAAGGTCCACGAATACAACAGGTGCATTAGTTAGCCCAAAAGGCATTACTACAAATTCATAATGGCCATATCTTGTTCAAAACGCGGTCTTTGGAATATCTTCTTCCTTTACCTTCAACTGATGGTACCCCGATTTCAGGTCAATCTTTGAAAAAAACTGAGCTCCCTAGAGCTGATCAAACAAATCATCGATATGAGAAAAATGATATTTGTTCTTAACAGTGATGTTATTCAAGGCTCTATAATCAATGAAAAGTCTCATTGAACCATCTTTCTTTTTAACAAATAAAACAGGAGAACCCATGGTGATGTTCTAGGTAGAATGAAACCTTTCTCTAATAAATCTTGCAATTTATCCTTCAACTCTGAAAGTTCAATTTGAGCCATTCGATAAGGGGGTTTTGAAATTGTCTTAGCATCAGGAAATAAGTCAACAGTAAACTCAACTTCCCGATCTGGTATTATTACAGGCAACTCATCAAGAAAAACATCAGGATACTCATTTACCACTGACACATCATTAATCTAAACAGTTCCCTTGTTTTCAACAATATCTGCAAGGTAACATTCATTTCCATATTTTACAAGTTTCTCGGCCTCTTGATATGTTATAAATAGTAAGTGTTCATTATTGTACACAAACTGAAAGTCTTTCTGAAAAGAAACTTTTTTAGCTCTACAGTCAATCTTATCATGGTAAATAGAGAGCCAATCCATACCCAGGATATAATCAAACTCTACTAGAGGTAAAACAATAAGGTTTTCAAGTAGGTTCTTTCCACGGATAAGGATAGAAAGATTCTTATAAATTCTTTTTACCTCAACATTTCCCCTATGTGTTTTTACCACAAGTTCAGGAGTCATTTCTTGAGATGGTATTCCCATTTTACTAGAAAAGTTTTCAGAGATGAAAGAATGTGTAGACCCCGAATCAAACAACACACTGGAATAATCTGAAAAAAAGTACCTGATACAACTTCATTTGATGGCCCGACATCTGCTGAAGTAGTTGCAATGGATTTCACCACCCCTTTCTTCTTGTAGTCTAACTGCTTCCCATCACTCAAGCTCTTTGTCGGAAACTCATTTGCATAGTGACCCATCTCATTTCACTTAAAACATTTCACTAACTGTAAATCAAATTTGGTCTTACCATCATCCCGATCTTTTTCAGTGCAATCATGAGCCTTATGTCCCATCTTAACACATTGGTAGCACTTTCCAGAATTCGGAAGACATTCCCTAGCATGCCTTTTACCACATTTATCACAAACTGGAAACTTAGTTTTCTAAACGTCAGACCTTTTTAAAGAATTCTTTCCTCTCTCCTGCCACCTTGGTCTCTTCTTCTGCTGGTTGTTATAGAACACTTGATCATCAAAAAACTCAATTTCCTCCTTCTCAGCACGTCTAACAAGCTTTTCATAACTCTTGAACTCACGATAAGATAAACCCCTTCGATATTTTGGCTTTAATCCTGAGTAAAAACGATTGATTTTACTATCAAGGTCTCGGATAAAATTTGGAGCATAACTTTCCAATTGAGTGAAACATTCTTCATAGGAAGCCACTGAGTCTTCCTCTTTCCTCAATTCCAGGAATTTGTTTTCCAACCTAAGTCGAACAACCTTAGGAAAATACTTCTCAAGAAACATACCTTTGAATTCATCCCAGTCGAGAGCATCAATCTCATCAGTGTCCCTGATATTTTTAACCATCGACCACCACTGATCTGCTTCACCCTCCAAACGGTAAATAGAAAGACTAACCTTTTGATTGCCCGAACACCCCATGAATCGAAAATATTCTCCAGTACTTTAATCCATCCTTCAGCTAGCACAGGGTCAGATGACCCTCTGAATGATGGGGGATATTGCCTCATGAAATGTTCCACCTATGACATGTTCCTCTTCAGTTGATTGGGATGATCTCATGCATGGATACCACCACCATTTATCGCTTGAGTCAACTGCGGCATTACTACAACAAACTATTTAGTTCCAATTCAGACCATATCAGGGTGCTGATTCGGAAGGTCATTTCCTTCTGTATGCCTTCCTAGCACTGCTTCCTTATTTCCTATGTGGAAAAACATTTTTAACAAACATGTCTTAGATGAAGCAACATGTTAATCTTCAAATTCTATATCATTTTAATTTGACTATAAAAAAATATTTTTGGATAATCATTTAATAGAATTCTAACTCCTAAAGTTATCTAAAACGACCTTTGATACCAACTATAAGGCCCCAGCCTTAAACATTACTTAATCTTGATATATTTCAAGAATACACATTGAGGATCTTTTCGGGTTTAGAGTTTTAGAGAATTAGATCATAAAACATTCATTACATCCCACATTTAAACAATATGGTTACAATAAAAGATAATATTCATTTTTCCCATCAACGGAAACATATTTAAAATAAAACATGGATTCTTTCTTGACACTTCCTTGAAACTATCATCATAAGATGTAAGTTTCCCTTGACCTATGAAAAACATTTCAAAAACATGGGATGAGCATAAAAAGCTCAGTAAGGGATACAAAAGTACGAAATGAAAACATTAGTCCATGTATGAAATCATACTTTACTCTTAAAACATAATCACTTTAACATACCTCATCAAATCATGAATAAATCATAGAAATCAAAAGACATAAAGGCAACTTGAGGCATTCATAACATTCTTACGTAGGGAGTAACCCTCATGGTTACGTTTGGAATACCCATCACAGTATATTCCCTAAATCTCTTCGGAGAACCTTAACATTTAACTCCTTCACATTACCCAATGCATTAGAGAGCTATATCAGGCTCACCCGCCCTTATTTTATCACAGAACCACCTGTCTTCATAAACAATGCCCAAGAACCATAATATAATCGTATCGCATAAAGCATGCATAAAGGAAACATAACATTTCCACATTTCAATTACAAGATATCAAAAACACATTGATATAAAAAAATATTATCAAAACTATTTTCAATACCAAAACAAAAGAAAAGTAAGACATGGTATTTATTTTTCATTAAAAAAAAGTTATGGCTTGTGTAGGAAGCCTAAACTCAAATAATGGTCACGGTGGCAGAGAAGTCGTTGTCGCCGCATACGTACGACAAAAAAAACATTCCCTTTTGTCATTTAGTAAATGATTCATATAAAAATATTCCTTTTGAATAAACATAAAAGTTAAAGAGGTTTATACACTGTATAAAATAAAGTTGTGTATAAAACATAATATGCCTCAATGAAAGGAGATTGAGACAAAGTCCCTTACCTCGGGTCCAACTTGACTCAATCGTTCTTTAACCTCCTGAATAATAAACTTGAGTTAATTTCTACTTTCTTGAGAACCTTTTTCAAGTTAATTATTCCTTTTATATCACTTATTACAATGTCATGAACACTATGTAATTATTTAAGTTAATAATGGTTGTTTTGTTGATCATTGGTACCTGAGTCAATAATAAACTCTTTATAATTACAAGTTGTTCATGTGGTAAAATATCCATTATATCCAGAATTATATTCATGAGGTAGATATCATATATATCATATATATCTGGTATATGCATGCATTTATAATATTACATATCATTTAGAGGTAAGAAATGAAATGCACCGTTCATGGAGACGGTAAGCCATACGTATGCATGAACGCTACTTCCATTTCTTTTTCATATTTAATGGAATTAAAACATAATGATACATAATAGTATTATAATTCTAGTATGGTATCATATATAATATCATTAAATACATCCTTTCTACATACCACATATGGTATTAACGAATCAAATCACTTTGAGGGGGCGGTAGTCCGCACTTCCTAAAATGAAGATATCGCATTTGCCCATAATGGAAACCATAAAGGTATTCCATAAATAAAAAATACAGAAGATTATGTAAAACATAAAAATATTATATATAATATATAAATATAGTAACATCTTAATGTCCACCTTTGAAAGTGTAAAAAGAATATTGAACAATCATCGTTTCGCGAGGCAGAAATTCACCGTCCACAGAAACAATATGTTTTTTAACAATTAGATGTAGGTGTGTGTAAGTGTAGCTCAAATCCTTCTTATAACAAAAAAATAGTATATTTAAGATACTAGAGTTGTTATAAAAGAAATTAATAAAAAGATTTTATGGGGTTGGAGAAGAAAAATAAAACAAAAGAACACAAGTGAAGACATTACCTTAAAATCGGGTAACTCCCTTTGGTTTAAACCAAAAGGGTTTCTTGAATAGATTTGCCTAAGGTAAGGCTTCTAGGATGAGGAGAGGGATGTGGAGAGGCAAAATGATCAGAGATTGGCCGAGCCGAATGCTTTAGAGGTGTGGGTAAAGAGGTAGAGGTGGGGGACTTTTATAATGTTGAGTCAATAAGGTTTTCCTTATGACTTTTCCATTCCTTCTTGTTTTGAAAATCACAAACACCTTATCTTTAAGGAAAATCGCTTTTGTAAGGAAAATTGCTTTTATAAGGAAAAATGTTTTCTTAAGGAAAAACGCTTTTATAAGAAAAATTTATCCTTATCATATTTTCATTAATATTTTTCTTAAGTATGAAATTCGGTTTCACTTTCTCGGAATCATTAAAACTGATAAAAAGCATTCTGTTTTAGGGTTCGGATTCTGGACAAGAACTATAAGGAAGTTTCACTCCGAATTCCGGTTATGAATTCTGACTAAGTTCTATTCCAGATTCAGGATACGAATTCTGAAGAAGAATTCTCATTACGAATTCCAATGAAGAATTCTCATTACGAATTCTAATGAAGAAATCTCATTCCGAATTCTCATTACGAATTCTGATGACGATTTCTCATTACGATTTCTGATGAAGAATTCCTATTCCGAATTCCTATTCCGAATTCTCATTCCGAATTCACTCATTAAACAGAATCTGGATATCATTGTTTTATACACTCTGAATTTGTTCACTCCGAACTTTCACTCCGAAATTTCTATTCTGAACCTTTATGTTAGGTTTTAAAACGATGTCGTACTTTCTGTTACACTTACTTTGTTATAAAACGATGTCGTCCATTTTGTTATAAACTAACCGTTGTCTAAGTGACACGTGTACAGGTCCCTCCGAACTTTAAGGGAAATATGACCGTTGGAAAAGGAGCCGACCTCACCTATAAATAGGAGCTCATTTGAAAAAGCTCACAACGAACGGATGGATGAACATTTGAACTTTGTGCATACATGCTGTTGAAGTGATTTCTAGAGAGAGAGTCTCTTATTAACTCTCAAAGCTTCGTGCGACTCCGAATGTTGGTGATTACATTCGAGGACTTCCGGGGATAGGAAGACAGAGGTGCCGACTACCTTAAAGATCGAGGGCTTTCTTGCTGAGAAAGACAGAGGTGCCGACTACCTTAAAGATCGAGGGCTTTCTTGTCGAGAAAGACAGAGGTTGCCAACTACCTTGAAGTTGAGGGCTTGCGGGGATAGCAAGACAGATACACCGATCTTCGTATCGAGGGCTTACCCTGGTGTGGGTAAGACAGACTTGCTTGAAAGTATAAATCAAGGGACCTTTATCCAAGGTTGTTGGATACCCTTCTCTTTGGGTTAAAAGACTATCATCTTGTTACTAGTAGTTCTTCTACTTGTACTTGTTTTATTCCGCTGCATTTTGTATCTTAAGGAAAGTATAATTTTCTTATACTTCCCTACTTACTTTGATTAGTTTAGATTCTATACGCTTTAAGGTAGAATCTCATATTGTAACTTTTGTTAAGTTTCAAATTCCGGAACCATATTTCCGGAACCTTCTTTTGGAATCTCTTTCCAAGTTTAGTTCAGTGTTAGAGGTGTTGTGAATCAACTTAGTTTAACTTTGTTAAACTTAGTTCTTTCCTTTTCTTAAGGAAACTCTAGTTATTCATAACTAACTTTAAAGGTTCCAAAGGAATTTTTAAAGTATACAATTCACCCCCCCTCTTGTATATTGAGCATCTCATATTATATTTCGATCCTACAATTGGTATCAGAGGTTGGAAACCTCTTACTCTATACCATTCTTACATTTGGTATCAGAGCAAGGTTACTGAAATACTTGTACTCACGTTCAAGTTTTTCTTGCTCACTTTTCAATTCCGAACTTTTTCATTCCGGATTATTCATTCCGAACTTTTCCTATTCCGAACTTTTTAATTCCGAATTTTTGTTATTAACAAGTTTGTCTCCAAGTTATTTTCAAGTATGGCAGGAATGAATGTTGGTTCGATAGACAATTTGAATCCTACAAGGCCACCAATCTTCGATGGTAATGATTATGAATACTGGAGAGATCGTATGAAGACGTTTGTTATCAATACTGGAGTAGATAACTTTGTCATGCTTACTGGTGATTACAAAATTCCTGACAAGGAAGTCAGAACCTTTACTAACCAGGAGAAGCAAGAATATCAACTCAACTACAAGGTACGCAACACTTTATTATGTTCAATGACCAGAAATATATATAGCCAAATTTCTTCTTGTGAAGCAGCTAATTGTATATGGAAGAAGTTAGAGGTTACTCATTTTGGGACTTCTAAAGTGATTGAGACTAGGAGAGCTATGCTTAGAGCTGAATATCATGGCTTTAATTTTCCTTATGGAGAACCTATCTGTAAAGTACAACAAAGATTTATGACAATCGTCAATAGTCTACAGTCTATGGGAGAGAAAGGTTTAGATGATGAAGCTCTTGTGGACAAGATAATTGACATTATGCCCAATGAGTGGGAATCCAAGAGAACAGCTATAGATGAGAACAGGAAGGTTACTCAAATAACTCTTGATGAATTATTTGGAACTCTTCTACAACATGAGACCAGAATGAAGAGAGATGCTGACAACATCAAGAAGAAGAATGGAAATGGTACTGTTGCTTTTACTACAACTTCGAATCAGATGAAAGCTAAGACTCCTGAGAGAGTAACCAGGTCCAAATCGAAGAAAGTCATTTTCCAATCCGAATCTAGTGAAAGTGAAGTTTCAGAAAATGAATTAGCCAATCTTGCTCGAAGGATGAACAAGATAGCTGGACGAAGAAACTTTCAATCCAAGTATAAGAAGAAGGATAGGAAAGATAAGAAAGATGGAGAAGTTACTTGTTATGAATGTAAGAGAGCAGGACATATTAGACCAGATTGCCCTATGCTCAGAAAGAAAGAAAGAAAGGAAAGGCATTCAGACAGGAACAGGAAGAAATATTACAAAGCTAAAGCTAAGAAAGTTTTGAAAGCTAATGACACCTGGAGTGCCAGTGGTGGTGACTCTTCAGATGAATCTTCTGAATATGAATCTTCAGGACAGAAGAATCTTGGTCTTATAGCCAGATTACCTATTGATAATCATTGTCTTATGGCTAAGGTACGAAATGCTGAATCTTTGACCAATGTTTCTTTAAATCCTAATGATAGTAAGTATTATAACTCTTCTGATGAAGAATCATCTTCTGATGAGGAAAATACTTTACCTACTTTTGAAGAAGTCTCTAGATTTGCTGAACTTCTTGAGATTGAGAATTCCAAACTCAACAAGAAACTTGATAAGGCAAATTCTAGGAATTCTATTCTTACTAAAGAGATATCAGATCTATCTAAAGATCTTGATAAGAAAAATGCTGATTTTGAAAGTATTTCAAAAAATCTTGAGGAAGTAAGTTCTGAGAAGAATAAACTTTCTAAAGAGTTAGAAAAAGTAATTTCTAATAAAAATGTTTTCGAGCCTAACTCTAGTTCCAAAACTAATGATTTTGAAGATAAAAACTTGGTTGTAAAACTCAAGTCCGAAATTTTTTCCTTAAAGAAGTGCTTATCAAACTTTACCCATGGTAAGGAAAATTTTGATAAGATGTATTCTCAAATACGACCTTTAAGAAATAAATCCGGATTTGGTTATACCCATGCAAAACCTGTTTTCAGCAACAATTATTTTGTTCCTCAAAGTGCCCCATTTTGTACTAAGTGTCAATGTGGTGGTCACTGGGCAAGAAATTGTTCCTTAAACAAAACCCAATCCTTAGGTTTTCATAAAGCTTATTTTTACAAGAAAATGTGGGTACCTAAGATTTTATTGTCTAGAAATCTCGGATCCAAGCAAGTTTGGATTCCGAAAGTCTAACTTTGTTCTTAATTTCAGGAAAATAAAGAAAGTTCCAGCAACAATGTTTGGTACATGGATAGTGGATGTTCCCGGCACATGACTGGTAACAAAAGCTTCTTTGAAAAAATTATCAAGACGAAAGGAGGAAAGGTAACTTTCGGAGACAATGCTAAGGGAGAGATTGTTGGTATTGGTAATATTGTTCTTTTAGGTAAAACTTTGATTTCAAATGTTCTTTTTGTTAAAGGTCTTAAGCACAACCTCATTAGCATAAGTCAGTTATGTGATGAAGGTTACCTTGTGAATTTTAGGAATGATAAATGCTTAGTTCACAATTCCAAGGAAGAATTTATTCTCTCAGCCAACAGGCAAGAGAATGTTTACACCTTAAACTTAGAAGACCTAAGAAGCCAAGATTTACCTTGCCTAAGTGCAATGGAAGATCATTCTTGGTTATGGCATAGAAGACTAGGACACTGTAATCTTAGAAACCTATGTAAACTCTCTAAGAAGAAACTAGTTAAGGATCTACCGGAGCTTAAATTTGATTCTTCTAAAGTTTGTGATCCTTGTCAATATGGCAAGCAACATAAATCTAGTTTTAAGTCAATCGGTGAAGTCTCAACAACCGATGCATTACAGTTGGTGCACATGGATCTTTTTGGTCCTACACAAACTGGAAGCATTGGAGGCAAATACTATGTGTTTGTTCTAGTTGATGATTACACTAGATTTACTTGGGTCTATTTTCTAGCAAGGAAATCTGAAGCTTTTTCTTATTTCAAAAGTTTTAGAGCTCAAGTTAAAAATGAGAAAAACCTTCCATTGAAAACTATTCATAGTGATCATGGAGGAGAATTTCAAAATTCTGATTTTGAAACTTTTTGTAGTAAGAAAGGTATTACTCACAACTTTTCAGCACCTAGAACTCCTCAACAGAATGGTGTAGTTGAAAGAAGAAATCGAATTCTTCAAGAAATAACTAAAACCATGTTGAGTGAATATTCTATTGCTAGACATTTCTGGGCTGAAGCTGTAAGTACTGCTTGTTATACTATAAATCGAGTTTTGATTAGACCTTTTCTTAATAAAACTCCTTATGAGTTATGGAATGGTAGAAAACCAAGGCTTTCCTACTTCAAGGTTTTTGGTTGCAAAGTATTCATTTTGAATACTAAAGATAACTTACATAAATTCGCACCAAAATCAGACGAAGGAATTTTCTTAGGATATTCCACAACCTCTAAGGCTTATAGAGTTTTTAATAAAAATACTTGTACTGTTGAGGAAACAGTACATGTGAAATTTGATGAGTCAGATCCTTTTGTTTTTAAAACCTCCCAACTTACATCTTCGGATGTGTTTTCAAAAACTGATTGTCAACCTTTGTTAGAAGAACCTTCTGATAAGGAAATTGTTCTAGAAGATACTTCTGAAACATTTACCCCAGAAGACTTTCTACCTTATGTTGATGAACAGGTTTTACAAAACTCAAATCAGATGTTTCTTAAGAATCATCCCAGTGATAGTATCATTGGTGATGTAAATCAACCTGTAAGGACTAGAAGTTCCTTAAGAAATGAAGTAGAACATCTAGCATTTCTTTCCCAACTAGAACCTAAAAGCACTGATGAAGCTTTAGGTGATGATGATTGGATCAAAGCAATGCAAGATGAGCTAAATGAATTCGAAAGGAATAAAGTCTGGACCTTGGTTGAAAGACCTAAGGAAACTTCTGTTATTGGAGTAAAATGGGTCTTCAGAAACAAATGTGATGAAAATGGAGTCATTGTTAGAAATAAAGCTAGACTTGTTGCTAAAGGCTATAATCAGCAAGAAGGAATAGACTATGAAGAAACCTATGCTCCAGTAGCTAGACTTGAATCTATCCGTATTCTACTTGCCTTTGCAGCATTCTTTAATTTCAAACTATTTCAAATGGATGTGAAATGTGCTTTTCTTAACGGTTATGTTCAAGAGGAAGTTTTTGTTGAACAACCTCCTGGATTTGAAGATACAAAACATCCTGATCATGTTTTTAGACTTACCAAAGCTTTGTATGGCCTTAAACAAGCCCCAAGAGCATGGTATGATAGACTCACTGGATTTTTGCTTCAAAATAACTATGTTAAGGGAAATGCAGATCCAACCCTTTTTATAAAGAAAGATAAGAAAAATGTTTTGATTGTTCAAATTTATGTTGATGACATTATATTTGGTTCAACTCAGCAATCTTTGACTGATTCTTTTGCTAGTCTAATGAAATCTGAGTTTGAAATGAGTATGATGGGTGAGTTAACATTTTTCCTTGGTTTTCAAATTTCTCAAAAACCAGAAGGAACCTTCATATCCCAACATAAGTATATTAAAGATCTTCTTAAAAAGTATGGTTATGACAACACTAAGAGTATAAGTACTCCTATTGGTACCTCAAACTCTTTAGATCTTGATGAAGCTGGGAAACCAGTAGATCAAACATCTTTTAGAGGTATGATTGGAAGTCTACTTTACTTAACAGCTAGTCGACCAGACTTAATGTTTTCTGTATGCTTATGTGCAAGATATCAATCCAATCCTAAGGAATCTCACTTAAAGGCGGTAAAAAGAATTTTTCGCTACCTTAAGGGAACCATGGATCTAGGATTATTTTATACTTCTGGAAATGATTTTGTTCTAAAAAGCTTTTCTGATGCTGACTTTGGTGGTTGTAGAATGGATAGAAAAAGTACATCCGGAACTTGTCATTTCTTAGGAGATTCATTAGTTTCTTGGTCATGCAAGAAGCAACATTCTGTTGCACTCTCCACTGCTGAAGCTGAATATGTAGCAGCTGGAAGTTGTTGTGCACAAGTGTTGTGGATGCAACACACACTCACAGACTATGGCTTGAGTTTTACTAAAACTCAAATTTTGTGTGATAACACAAGTGCCATTGCTCTAAGTAAAAACCCTGCACATCACTCCCGTGCAAAACACATAGATATTAGGCATCACTTTCTTAGGGATCACACACTTAAAGGAGATATTATTCTTCAGTTTATCGGAACGCAAGATCAACTTGCTGATATTTTCACAAAATCTTTACCTTCTGATAGATTTGAATATATTAAACAGAAGTTAGGAATGATAACCGTAAGGTAATCTTCCTTAATTAACTTTCTGTTGGAAAAATCTTCTCACAGTAATAAACTCCTTTTCATAGGGGGAGTACATTTGTTTGTTTATTTAACAAAGTTTTTCAAAATTTGTTTTCAAATTTTTCGGAACAAAATTTTCCGGAATGGAACTTCCGGAACTACAATTTTCCAGAATGGATATTTCCATACAAAATACTTCTGGATTAAAAGTATTCGTATTGAAAATTTCCGGAATGGAAAATTTTCGTACTGGTATTTTCATAATAGAAAAACTTTCGTATTGAATCTTCCATATCAAGTTTTTCGTATCAAGTTTTTCGTATTGAGTTTTTTTTTCGTAGTCGTCTTTACATTACCCATTACGAAAATTGCAACCCTATCTACAAACTTCCGGATTCTGGAGTTATGGGTGCAAGGGCTTATTGTACCGAGAAAAGGAGACAAGGACAGCTTGAAGAAGAGTGAGATATACATCTTAGATTTCTTGATAAATCAAAGGAAGTTCAACCTGATGAAGCATATCCTTCTTAATCTTGAGAATTTAAAGAAAGGGAATCTGAGAGCTCAGATAGTAATGTACCCGGCAATATTGTCGAAGCTGATAGTTCGGTGCCTTGAGTCCTTCAAGGTTGCTTGCAGTTCTAAACCGAAAGTTTGCAAGATCATGTTGCTCAGTGATGCAACTCTTAAAAGGATGAATATAGCTTTTGACAAGAAGTCTGGCATGTTTATTGATCTTCCTCCTCAAGAAGAAGTGACTCTGAAAGTGGCTGATCCGGAATCGCCTAAGCCGGTAAGGAAGAGGAAGCTGAAAGAAGTGGTAGGTGAAGCTGAAGAACCTAAGTCTAAGGAAGTCCATTCCGCACCTCCTAAGCCTAAGAAGAAGAAGACATATACTGATGAGGTTGCAGCGAAGTGGAGAGCTGACAAGGAAAAGAGGAAGGAAGGAGATCCGCAGTTCGGATTGGATCCCGCAGAGGCTAAAGCTCTGAAAGAAAAGGCTGCTGATGAGCTCGAGAAGCAAGCTAAGGAAAAGAAGCTGAAGAAGAAGTTGTCAGAAGCTGAGGCTGTGCAAGCCTTGTTGAAGTTTAATGAAATGGTTTCAGCAACCATTCCCGTTCCGAGAACTTTTTCTTTGGACTCTCTACCTGAGACTCCAGGAAGAAATCTCGATGATCCGAAAGAGGCTGCTGCTAAGAATGCTGAGGAAGTAGAGCTAGTGGAAGAAGTGGAAGAAGCTGCTGAAGGAAGTGGTGAGACAGGAGATGTGCTCAAACAAGTAGATGAATACAAGGGAACTCCTTCGGAACACCTGTCGCTCCGAACTTCTGAAGCCGAATCTTCAAAACTAGTTACTCCAGTAATAGAAGGAAAGGAAGGAGAGGAAGAAGTTTCTCTTCATGGAGAAGAAGAACATCTTTCACTTGATGCTGCTCAGAAAGAAAATATAGAAGTTGTTGATGAGGAAGATTTGGTTGTTCAAGTTTCTGATAGTGAGAAGAAATCTCCGGAACAGGTTTCTATTCCGAAAAAAGATAAGGGGAAACAAGTTATTGCTGATACCCCGAGTTCAGAAAAGAGTATGAGGAAGGAAGCTGGTAGTTCTTCAAAGAGGAAGTTGGAGCTTATTGAAGAAGAAAATTCTCCTAGCAAGATGTCAGATTCGGAATCATCTTCGTTGGGGCACGATTTTGTTGTTCAATCCTTGAAGAAGTTGGTGGGAACCATTCCGACTTTCTCCAGTATTGATTCTCGGTGCCAGATGCTCCAACATACGCTGAATCAGAAAACCGATTCCGTATCCATGGTAATGGATAAGTGTGTTGAGATAGAAGCCCAGTTCAAAAATTTCTTCATTGGTTACGAAGCTCATAAAAGATCTTGCAAAAGGATGACTAGCTGGTCGAAGAAGAATGTGGAAGAGATGAGGTTGCTGGATGAGTTTCAGGAGAATGTTAAGGATGCTTTTCAAACCGAGGATAAGAAGTTTCATGAGATGACTGCATCATTCGATGAGAAATTGGCAGAGGAAAAGAACATTCGGAGTCAGGAAGTAAGAGATCTGAATGGAAAGCTCAACTCTGTTAATCAAAGTTGGAAATTTGAAAGGGATCATCGGATTAATTTTCTAGAAAGGATAAAGTCTCAGGAAGAGAAAATGGAAGCTCAGGAAGAAAAGTTGAAGGCACAGGAAGAAATCATTCAAGCTCAGTCAGCAAGAATAGTTGCCTTAGAAAAGCAAGCAGAGGAAGATCATAAGGACCTCAAAAAGATCAAGACTATTCTCAAGGGGCTTATGTCAAAGGAGAAAGATCCGAAATAATCAATCCGATCTTTTTGTTGTAATCTGTTTTTGTTGCTGACATTTCAAATTTAATGAGAATCGTGCTTGTTGTTCTGCTTTGTTGTTGTTACTAATCTTTCAGGTACTTTGTTATTTTTTCCATTCCCTCGAAATTCTTTTTGAAAATCACAAAGGGGGAGAAGGAAAAGATCCTTAAGAAAAAGAGGAAATCTAACAAGTGCTTATCAAAGGGGGAGAAAGAAAAATACCCAATGAGATAGAACTCTAATAAGAGTTTGTTTAAGGGGGAGTTTTTATCTTAAAGAAATATCACTCCGGAAATATGAATATGATCCTTAGAGATTCAAAGCCTAAGGGGGAGTTAGTCGTATTCATCTATATTCTTAAACCAAGGGAGATAAGCTTTATTGTGTTTCTTTCTTCCTAGAAATAGCTTTTTCGTAAGGATGTTTGTGCTTTCCAAAAAGGGGGAGATTGTTGAGTCAATAAGGTTTTCCTTATGACTTTTCCATTCCTTCTTGTTTTGAAAATCACAAACACCTTATCTTTAAGGAAAATCGCTTTTGTAAGGAAAATTGCTTTTATAAGGAAAAATGTTTTCTTAAGGAAAAACGCTTTTATAAGAAAAATTTATCCTTATCATATTTTCATTAATATTTTTCTTAAGTATGAAATTCGGTTTCACTTTCTCGGAATCATTAAAACTGATAAAAAGCATTCTGTTTTAGGGTTCGGATTCTGGACAAGAACTATAAGGAAGTTTCACTCCGAATTCCGGTTATGAATTCTGACTAAGTTCTATTCCAGATTCAGGATACGAATTCTGAAGAAGAATTCTCATTACGAATTCCAATGAAGAATTCTCATTACGAATTCTAATGAAGAAATCTCATTCCGAATTCTCATTACGAATTCTGATGACGATTTCTCATTACGATTTCTGATGAAGAATTCCTATTCCGAATTCCTATTCCGAATTCTCATTCCGAATTCACTCATTAAACAGAATCTGGATATCATTGTTTTATACACTCTGAATTTGTTCACTCCGAACTTTCACTCCGAAATTTCTATTCTGAACCTTTATGTTAGGTTTTAAAACGATGTCGTACTTTCTGTTACACTTACTTTGTTATAAAACGATGTCGTCCATTTTGTTATAAACTAACCGTTGTCTAAGTGACACGTGTACAGGTCCCTCCGAACTTTAAGGGAAATATGACCGTTGGAAAAGGAGCCGACCTCACCTATAAATAGGAGCTCATTTGAAAAAGCTCACAACGAACGGATGGATGAACATTTGAACTTTGTGCATACATGCTGTTGAAGTGATTTCTAGAGAGAGAGTCTCTTATTAACTCTCAAAGCTTCGTGCGACTCCGAATGTTGGTGATTACATTCGAGGACTTCCGGGGATAGGAAGACAGAGGTGCCGACTACCTTAAAGATCGAGGGCTTTCTTGCTGAGAAAGACAGAGGTGCCGACTACCTTAAAGATCGAGGGCTTTCTTGTCGAGAAAGACAGAGGTTGCCAACTACCTTGAAGTTGAGGGCTTGCGGGGATAGCAAGACAGATACACCGATCTTCGTATCGAGGGCTTACCCTGGTGTGGGTAAGACAGACTTGCTTGAAAGTATAAATCAAGGGACCTTTATCCAAGGTTGTTGGATACCCTTCTCTTTGGGTTAAAAGACTATCATCTTGTTACTAGTAGTTCTTCTACTTGTACTTGTTTTATTCCGCTGCATTTTGTATCTTAAGGAAAGTATAATTTTCTTATACTTCCCTACTTACTTTGATTAGTTTAGATTCTATACGCTTTAAGGTAGAATCTCATATTGTAACTTTTGTTAAGTTTCAAATTCCGGAACCATATTTCCGGAACCTTCTTTTGGAATCTCTTTCCAAGTTTAGTTCGGTGTTAGAGGTGTTGTGAATCAACTTAGTTTAACTTTGTTAAACTTAGTTCTTTCCTTTTCTTAAGGAAACTCTAGTTATTCATAACTAACTTTAAAGGTTCCAAAGGAATTTTTAAAGTATACAATTCACCCCCCCTCTTGTATATTGAGCATCTCATATTATATTTCGATCCTACAATTGGTATCAGAGGTTGGAAACCTCTTACTCTATACCATTCTTACATATAAGAGGAGAGTAGGGGCACTATTGGAAAGGTATAAAATGTTACTTTATTTTCAAATGCGTTTCGGATTTTAAAGGTCCCATATTGATTTTTTTCAAGGATAAGGTGATAATAGTTCGAAATCCACCCATCCAATAGGATTTTTACATGTGTAGGTCTTATATTTTACATTATCTTTTCATTTTATTTAAATCGTTAAATAATGAGGTAATCGCTGCATCATCATGATGTCATAAATAATTATTTTATTTAATGTCTAAAAATTATAAAAGAATACTATGATGTATGAAATAGTTTTAGATTTCCAATTAATATTTATAGTAAAAAATATGACTTGTATAACCCCATGTAAAAATTATTTTAGTAAAATAATACATGTTTATGTCATTTTTACTTTTACTTTAAATAAAAGGCATTAATGTCATTATCTTACCCAAGTGGCTCCATGGGGTCCCAAAAATCGACCCATGGGTTTTCTTGGTCGGCCATGACTCATCCAATAGGTTTAGGACAACTGTCAATATATTTTCATTTTATTATAATATCATTTTTACCTTAAATGACACTAATTACCTTTAATTGCGATTAATACAACTTAAAAGGTACTTTTCATCAAAAATTATTTTCATCCCATTGAACAAAATTTAACTTAATAATGAAAATCATTTATATTGGATTTTTTGAATTCAAATCACAGAAGTGGTAAAGTTCCATTTAAAAGAAAAATCTGTTTTCGTAACAACCACTTTGTGGTTTCACTATTCATAAAAAATTAATGTTTTTCAGAAAAATACCAAAAATTCACCCTAAGATATATTTGATATTATGAATTCAAAAATGATGTCTATTTTACCAAATTCATAAAATAGAATTTTCATAATATAATTTTATAATTAAATCCTGCTGTCAAATCAAACAGCGTGTTTTTAAGAAACAATATCTAACAAAAGATTGACACTCATTTATGTCCAATCTCAAAGTGATATTAATTCCAATGACCACCATTGGATTAAATGGTAAAAATATATTCTAATTTAACTTTAAAAGCAACTAAAAATATAATATAACTATATAAATAAATTAGATTAAAAAGAGGTTTTGAATTAAAATACAACACTTTTCACTATTCATTAAAAAAATGAACATTATCAGAAAAATACCAGAAATTTATCCAAAGTAAATTTAAATTTCCCAATCATAAAGAATAAGTTTATTTTGACAAATATAGCTTATAAAATTGTCAAAAGTTAGATTTAAAAATTGTTCTCCATCAAAAGGCGGTAAACCAATCTTTTAAAAATATTAGAGTATTCGATGCTTAAGATTGGATTTATTCTCATTTTAAGCCTCTAAAACACTATATAATTCATAAATAGACATATATAAGAATATCTATTATTAATTACTTACTTGGGATGTTACAGAAATAGATAATGATAGATTAAAAACTCTAGCTTATGTTCACTCAGGAGGACACATGATGTTGGATCAGGCTTCCACCTTCTATGGGTTTCCTACTTGAACTTACCCAATCCAATGATGAAGTATTGAACTGATCATACCCTAAATATCAATTATAAAAACAGTTCTTATTAATAAATCCCAAAAACTAATGGAGGATAATGGGAAACAAAAGAGACGAGTATGTAAATATAGGCGTGAAAAGCAGCCAAGGAAATCCCTCATTTCTGATCCCCTATGGAAATTTTTGAGAATCTAGGGGTCAACCACCCATGCTACTGGTGCTGCCTCTTAGTATCAAACATCCATCCCTATCAATAACACTTTCCCAACATCCTAGAGATAATTATATTCTTTAAGGGATGATAATTTGGATCGTGCTCTATGGTGCTTTCTGCAAGAGAAATAGGTTGCACTAACTGAGTATAGTTACCTGTAGTCACCTACCACCATCTATTATGATGATGATCCTGAGATGGTGGGTGCCTATATTCAAGAGATTAAAGACTAAATCCATTCTAGACATAACCGACATAGATATTCTTGGTGAGTGATTTCTATGGTGAGGTATTAGGTTAATGAAGATGATGAAAATGATAGCCATGCCTTAGTGGGTGCTGATGAGGTCGATCCCTCAACTGTAATTGAGGATGAAAAAATTACTCTTTCACATCTGGGGTATCACAAGAACCTAGGCCTAGAGGGTTCCAGGATGGATGAGGCACCCAGAAAAAAATTATAGCACCTTGAACCTATCCCACATCCTAGGGAAGATCTTCCAACATTACCCATTCCCATCACTAGAGACTTCCTATAGTCTTAGAATGTGTGTGACACCCTAAGAGCTAGAGTATCTTCCAAATATATTTGGAAAAAAATCCTCCCCATAAACTTTTTGGATTTTGATTAATGATTTCTCCAACCTAGATTTATACTTACTAGGATCCTCGTGAGGTGGATATATATCAAGAACAAATGAATACCCATCTCTACTCATACAGGGACATACCTTATTAGTTTGAATGATTTGAGAATATGGGGGTGATCATGATAAAGAAATATGACAATGAAAAAGAGGTAATATAGTTGTTTTTATCAAATATTTTTATTCTTACTATCATTACCTTAAATGCATAATTTTGGTACTTGTAGGAATTGGGGATATTTGGAAGATGGTTGCTTCCATAGAATACACCGCATGGGGAACCGCTACTGAGAATAATATTCCTTTGTATGTGGGAGTCAATAGAGAGGGATACCTTGGGACATGTGAATATGGAGGTGGTCCTTGCAGATCCTGTTAGATAATTTCCACACTCAACCCTACCCACTGTTCTTTCTAGGGGTTCATCCCCGCGACATACCATGAGGATTCAATAAGCATAAAATCTAATGATAGACTTAAATACAAGGATAACAGGTGACTATTGAATTTATTTATTTAGTTTTAATGCTATGTGTCTTTATTTACTGACTAATAATCTTGAACATTAATTGGTACAACTCCGGTGAGTAATCAGGAAATTGTCTCCAAGGGACCTATATCCTTTGCATCTGCAAAGATAGAAGTGATACCATTAGTTGCTGTATTTGAACAGTATAGGGAACCCAAGACAATTGAGGTTGTTGGGGGGATCCTAGGCCCTAGGGGGCATCTCTTCATGATTGAATGAATTTTCCCCCATATTGGGGGTGTTTTCAAGGGATTATGTTCCTTTTGATTATATAGATCCTACCCCTACGGGGATCATAAACACTGAAGTGGGAGAAATTTAGGCTTGAGGAGAATTATAATCAGATGTCATCCCAAGTTCAATGATGATTATTCCTATGAGTATAGTATCAGTGAGAAAACTTCTAGATATCAATGACCTGATCAAGTATAATTCTACACCACGGTTGTCTCTTGGAGGTTCCAAATTCAAATTTAAAACCGAGGATGCAACATATTTTATTCTAGGTGATGATGAAACAATGGTGGTAAGGGATGTCAATTCCCCAAAAAGTGGAGGTGAGTTCTCTCTTCCAACCATTACTTTTTTTCACGGTTTAGGTGTTAATTGTTTCAATATGTTGATTCTATAATTATAGCTACAAGTTTATTTAGAGGCATCTGATGCTACAATCTTTCCACCTACTAATAGTGCAAAGTAAGTGGATTCTTCAAAATTAAGTCATGTCGAGGTTGTTGAATCAATACCTTCTATGGTGGTGCTTATTCCTAAATACATCCTTCCATATAAGAGTTATTTTTATGTGGAAAAGGAGGATTTGGATGACCTTTGTGCAACATTTTTGAAAATATGGAAGGGTATCTAGAAGATAATTTCTTATACCCCCTTGTGAACATGCCAAATTTTTTCCCAAATTAAGCCACCTGTTTTAATTTCTGGGGTATGGGGCGTTTGACTATCATGATATACATGACATCATCAAATAGTTGATTAGTGTCTAGGAGAGAACAAGAATGATCCACTCTATTTTCTACTGTGGAGTCTATGGAACACCTTACCACAACCATGAATATACTTCTTAATGAAACTATTGAGCATGATGATATATCAATTAGGTGACAAGGTGAAATTGTAGAGTGGAGGACATTAGTAGAGAAACTTCTTCAAGAGATGGAGTAACTTATTCAAGAACTGAAGTGGATTAAGTAGTAATTGGATAGCACTAAGGTAGATATAGATGAAGGGAAATGATTTTTGGAGGGGGAAGAAAAGGAAATATTAGACTTGGATGAGAAGGTAGAGGCACTGTGGGCCATATAGATGGTGAGACTGCAACCTTGTCCAAGCTCCATCAAGCAATAGAGAATTTAGAGCAGGCACTGCTTCAAATTTTTGAATCCATTGAGTGAGTACTGTAACCCTAATATTGAATTCACAAAGAGATACTCCAAGTTTTGGATGTTCCTCCTTTCCCATTTAAAATGAAAATCTATTTTCTATCAAATGTTTATCCTTTATCTTTTCCTACAATATCCCTTAATTAAAAATTACAATATGATTTGAAAGATAAATACTCAAATGACTAGAATTATTTTTCACTGCACATCAATTTCAATCATAATCTAGAATAACCAAATTTACATGATCATGTAATTCTCTAATTTTTTTCTGAGCTGAGGGACACAATAAGCGTTGTTTTGAGTGTTGCTAGGGTTACTTGAAAAACACTACAATTTTTTTCCTCTTCTATTAATTCCATAATTTTTTACTAATTCTACTATGGTTTAGACTTAGCAAGTGTAAATTGGATTTTTATTAGGAATCCATTTATGGGTTTTCAACCTAATAGGTTTTGTGTTTTTTTATGGCTCAATTTTTTCCCAAACCATGCAAAGAATACATCTAGCAAGCTGGTATGTGGCATTTACCTAGGGTTCCCTTTATGGATTTTCAACTTGGTGAGTTTTAGATCTATTTCTATGGTAATTTTAGAGGATTGTAAATCATACTAATGAAACTAATGTTACAGGTTGAACAAATTTTACCATGAATTAGGGGGTAAGGGCCCCAATAGGGCTTATCAACTGAGAATGTCCCAATATCATTCGGACATGAATAAGGGATTTTTATAAACCTAGGTTTTATGATTTTTGAATCCAATACATGATAAGGGGAAATTATGTGAGGTGTAACCATAAGAATGGTTTACAACATGATTCTTTTGGGGTGAACAAAGGTAGGAAAAGCCTCTATTGGGGATGGATTTATCTTTGTTTGATCGTATTTTTAGTGGGAGACTTATACATAGAAAACTGGGGCATATTATTAATAGTTAAACAAAGGTGTCCTCAGGAAACTGGCCCTCCATTTTCAATGCCCCATTAATTTGTGAAAATTTATATTTCTCAAGACCATGAAGGGGGAATTTTCAAGGGAATGACATCTTAAAATGGTAGGGGAAAATGTATCGACCATAGGCATGAATGAGAAACCACTCCTACATGAATTTTTCTTATGTAAAAGAGGGATGGATCCTAGAAAAATTTAATGTCATGAAACTAGGAAATGCACCATGTAGTTTACAATCTTACAAAAAAGACATTCACAAGTTACATTTTAAGGAAAATTAGCTTTGACCAAGAGATAAACGATTTTACCTTTTCATGGTAATCGATACAAGATTGTTCTATCATACTCCGACATAAAGGGGAAAGGTTGTAAGATATAATGTAGAGTTTTATAAATATGAGGATTGGCATGGAATTTAAACATTATTAGTGATTACAGAGACTTGAAAATCCTCTCATATGGATGAATTTTCCTTTGGTTGATAGACATTTTTTTAGAAAACTTATTTAGATAAATTTGGGGAATATTGTTCATATTCAAAAAAAGTTGTACCCAGGACAATGACCCTCCATTTTTGATGGCCAAGGAGGTTTATGAGGATTGATTCCTTTACATACATAGAGTTTTTTTTTGTGAGAGAAGAGTTTCTAAACATTAAATGGGCATTTTTTGTTCAAATTCTCTGAGAATGGGTAGAAATATTTCCGTTAAGAAGGTCTGAGAAGGTTCCCTATGTAGTTCTAACCCATGCATACAAAAGGGAAACTTATTTTGTTGCACCTGTATATATAATTAGAGATCTAGGCATCGCTACATACCTTGCATGGACAAGAATAAATCCATACATATCTCTTATGCTGTAGAGTTCCTATGAAGGTTGACCCATACATATGAATACGGGAGGAATTTTTACTTCATGAATAGACCCAGTATTGAGGATCCAGGTGTCACTATGTATCTCATCATAGTGAGAATCATTCCATACATAATTCTTATAGGGTTTCCCATGCAGGTATAACTCATGCACATGGAGTTGAAGTTTTTGAATTTTCCTATTGATGGACCCAGGATTGAATATCCAAGTGTCACTATGTATCATAAGGTGGAAAGAATTAAGCCACACATAGTTCTGTACATCATGCATATTTATTGTTAGAAACCTCTTATGTAGGTTTTTCCCATACATAGGAAAAGGTAGAGATCTATATCTCATGAATGAACCTGGTATTGAAGATCCATACATCACTATGTACCTCGTTGAGCCCAGAATCAAGATATATGTAGTTCTTAGAAATAAAATGGTTTAGTTTCATGAAACTAAAACACTATCCATGTAGTTTAAAATTATGCTGTGAGGACGACCGAGGGTATTAACGTTTTAGGTCACACGTCTAGGAACATATTTCATAAAAATAATGAGTAATAGAAGGCACACTGGGTCATGATGTTATGACATGCCTCCAACATGAGAGGGTAAAGAAAGTGTAAACCATGATTCTAGGGGTTCTAGAACTGGGTTAAATAAGATGGGGAATAAATTCCATTAGCGAAATATAGAGATATGAAAACCCTCTCTTGAGGATGAATATTCCTTTAGTTAATAGGCCTTTTTAGGGGAATCTTATACAAATCCAACTAGTGAATATTCTGCATAGTTAAGACAAGATGTCTGTGGGACACTGAGCTTCCATTTTTGATGGACAAAGGAAGATTGTGAAGATCCTAAATTTCCTAGGGCACAAAGTATGATGAATGGTATAGGATGCATCTAGGTATGTGAGAAATATTTAGACTATTATTTGACATGAAGTGAAACATTCCTTATATATATCTGACTCATATGTAGAGGTTTAATTTTTTGTTTCCATGATAGATCCCTGAATGAGGAACCTAAACTTGTGATCTCCTATATAGATATTAGTTTGTATAAAGAGGTGGGGACATTATTTTTTGTTTTCTTTAACCTATGGCTATTATTGGGACATATGGCCCATGTATCACTACGTATCTCATAGAATGAGAATCAAGAAATATGTAGTTTTTGAGGTACTATACAGTTTAATATCATGCAACAAGGACTTTAGCTATGTAGTTTAACATATTTCCATAAGGATGTTGGTAATCCGACATGAATGAATATGGATGTCATAGATCCGTGTAGTTTTACATTATGAAAAAAGGACGTTTTCCTTGTAGTTTACATCATGTGTTAAGGAAAATTTGTGTTCCTTTTAATCACATTCTACCAAGACCATGGAAACCCTGATGTGGATTGATATGCCTTGATCATGTGGGGATTCCCTTTCTAAAACTCCTAATCCCACATGGGATATTATTGGTGTGGGAAATAAGGGGTGGAAATGGTTTATTCTTCCACACATAGGTGATAAAATGAAGGATATAGCTATTTTGAATTTGTGGTGACTAGACTAGGATGAAGAATCTGAGTGTTTCTACGTATATTGTCAAAATGAGAATCAAGCCAAATTCATTTCTCAAAAAACTCTCTATGTAGATCCTACTTGCACATAGGGAGGAGGGAATTTTTTCCTTCATTATGACTAGACCCTAGATTAGAGATACATGTGTCACTATGTATCCTATGATGACAAGAATAAATCCACATGTAGTTCTAGATAGGAATTATCTATGCAGGTCTGATTCATATACAAAAGGTGGAAATTTTACCATTTATTTATTAATTGTTATGGATGGACCCAATATTGGATATCCAAGAATCAGTACATACCTTACGTGGGTAGTAATTAAGCCGCATGTAGTTTTGATACCCTGTGTAGTTTGACATCATGTGGTGAGGATTAGGGTGATGCCACATGAAAGAGGGGAAATGCTGCAACTGGGCTTGGAACCAGAGATTTAGGCATCACTACGTATTCTACATGGGTAGGAATCAATCCACACATAGTTTTTGACAAGCTACCCTTGACAGATCTAAATCATGTACAAGATGGGGGAATTTTTCTTGAAATGGACATATCAATAGGACCTAGTTTCATGACCCCTATACTTATTTAGTTTGAATAAAGGGGGGGATAAATTTCTTGTATTTCATAGCTGGGCCCAAGACAAGAGGTTTGGGAATCACTATATATCCCATAAAATGATAATCAAGCCACAAATAATTCTTTATAAAAATATCCCTATGTAGGTTTGAACCATATGTAGGGAGGAGGCATTCTTACTCTTTGTGTAGCTGAACTAGGATGTATAATCCAAGTGTCACTACGTATCATATGTAAGATGAAATCAAGCCACATATATTTCTTGAATTTGGCATGGTAGATGACCGATGCTGAGGAAAATCCTCTCAAGTTAGAACATTATGGTGCTATGCAGTTTAACGTCATACAATGAGGAAATTGTTGTTGTGTAGTTTATTGTCTTGCAACATGGATGGTGTACCATGTGGTTTAACATCATGCAATCAGGAAGATTGTGTTTTGTAGTTATGGGAAGGATAATTTATTACACCATAGATAAACATAATACCAATGTGAAAAGAGGCCTTTAGGCCCGAGGATAGTAAGACTAGCATCTTATGAATGGAGGGATACTTGTGGCTGGGCCTAACATAAGAGTTCTAGGCATCACAATGTATTCTGTGATCAATCCAAACATAGTTCAGGATCAGAATTTTTTGTGTAGCTCTGACCCATATGAAGAGGGGGAATTGTTCTATTTTTCATGGCTCAGACCATGACAAAGGGTCTCAATGTTACTATGTCTCATGTTTTGAAATAAATAAATCCAAAAATAGTTATTGATAAAGAGACTCCTTACATAGATCCGACTCTCACATGGGAACATGGGAATTTCATATTTCTCACACACAGATAAAGATCATGTGTGTTTATCCTTTGATTAAAATGGTTATTCTAGTTCAATTTAGTTTCATACAATGTGGATATTAATGTCATGCATTTTATTTTCATGTAACATGGACAATGGTGTCATTCTTTTTAAGGCCATGCTACAAAGACTAACTACACAATTTATTTTCTTGCAACTGAGATCTTGTACCATGTAGTTTATTCTTATGAAATCAGGATAAAAACCGCTAGTTTACATTCATAGAGTATAGAATAAAGGGGTAAGAACTCAAAAAGGGATATCCGTGACATGGTGTCATAACAAAATCGATGTGAATAAGGACCAAGAAGGACCACACACCACATATGAATTCTTGAGGAGGCTCACATATAGTTTTAAGTTGTGTTTGTTGTACTTGATTTTCCATTTTAAGGTCATGGAGTTTGGACCTAGGGAAGGACGCTTCCAAAATGGGCATTTGTGGCATAGAAGAGTGAAAAAACTAACATGAGTGAGAGCCTAGGAGGCCTAGTGATACAACAAAATTTCCCAATCGGATTGCACATAGTTTAGAGTCATGATTCTTAGACTTGAATATGTTGTTTAACATCATATGTTAATGATAATAGATGTTATGTAGTTTAACATCATGAAACTAAGACAATTTATCATGAAATTTATCATCATGACACCATGATCATTTATCATGTGATTACACGAAATAATTCTTTAGGAACCTTGCAATAGAGGGGGCCATGGTAAGATTTTCATACGTTGAAATCAGGGAATAAAATACATTGGAGTAGACCTTATATATGATGTAAATCAACTCCAATTTTAGTTCTAACTTTAAAGGCTTCTTTCCATGTATCATTAGAAACATGAGGACGAACACCAACTCTCATTCAAGGAAATATTAGAGGTTAACATTTCTGTTGATGGCTTAAGTGATCTTGTTTTTGTGGACTTCCAAATGATGAAATGTATGTAATATTTTATCATCCAATCACTCTAATTCAACCATCCATTTTTGTGATTGGTCCTACATGGATAATTGATCACAGATGACAACACGGAGTGAGGGAAACTAAACCTCAATGGGAAGGACTCCCTTTATCCCATATACTAATGAGTATGGGGTCTCCCATGTGGTAGTGCAGGTCGTGGTTTGTTAAGCCCACAAGGCATGTTGGATCTTGTCCATACAAGACTTTTTACCCTTAATTATCATCTTTTGGAGTATATTTTATAGGGTCTTATTGAAGGCCTCTATTTATCTGTTGTCCACTTCAAGGAAGTGGGATGAACGGTTGGACTTGATGTCAGAATCCTGATAGAGCTTATCTAATTCAGCAGATTATAAATTGGTTCCTTTTTTATAAGTTTTATGTGAGGGACACCAAATATGGTGATGATGTTGGATTTAATGAAGCTTAAAATGTTCCTTGTACCAACTTCTTTAAGGGATATATTTTTGGCCCACATGGAGAAGAAGTTGGCTGCAGTAAGAATGTACTTTAACTACTGGGATGTGGTAAGAGGATATGGCCCCATGATGTTCATTCCCCTTATAGAAAATGGATAAGAGTACTTGGATGTGTGCAACAACTATTGGGGTTGGTGAATGAAGTTGTCATTATCCTAACATGAATGATACTTTTTGGTGAATTTAGTGTTTTCCTATGTTAAAGTGGGCCAGTAATACCCAACAGTTCAAATATGGTGTGAAATCTTGAGTCTGGAATGGTGAGATCCACTAGATCTAGTGTGAAATTCCTTTATGAGTGCAGTAGTATCTTCTCCATCAATGAACCTGAGAAGGACCCCATAATGTCTCCATTTATAGAGGACCTTTTGAAGATTCATACCATTATACCAAACAAAGTTAATTGCTCATATTTGGATTTTCTCTCTCCCATATTTATCCATTGGGAGATCTCCCTTTAGAAGGTAGTACACAATCGGTATCATATAACAAATGGTAGGACTGTATGTCTAATGTAAGGGAAAAATATCATCGATTTCTTATGTTTTGGCTTGAAAAAATGGTGAGACCATCCAAAATTGTGAAATGTTGATGACTGTTTCAGCCCAGTCTAGATCTACTAGAGCTGTGGTAATATCTTCTATGGTGTCTTCCTTGGAATTTTGTGACAATGGGATGTGATTCAATGTTTTTTATAAAGGTAATTCCACCATTAGTACTCAGATGTGGCTCATCAGGGGGATTCGATCTTCATCTTTGATAACATCATCTCTATTAAACTAATTGATAACTAGTTTGGAATCACCCTTTATCTTCAAGTGATTCAATTTCACTTGATGTTTGAGATCTATTCCTACAATGAGGGTTTCATATTATGCTTTATTGGTCGTGCACCCCTCTGACAGTAGGAAGGAGTAAGGTAGGACTGTCTTTACTAGAGATATGAGAAATAATCTCAACCTTACTTTGTTGAGCTTATGGTCTTCTATCCTATTTCCTATTAGGTTTCTTGATGCACCATCAAAATGCATTTCCCATATCTGGGGGTCCTCATGAAAAGAGAAAACCTCTTCATTGGCTAGTATATTGTCCAATGATTCCATTTCTTCTGAGGGGTTCTATTCTAGAAAGCCTACTAATGTCAAGAATTTTAATGTTTTCTAAGTAACATGATGAATTTCAAAATTCTACTAGATGACTACCCACTGTGACAGAAATCTGGTCAACATCGAATGATTGAGAATGTATTTGAGTGAGTTTTTATGAGAGACCAAATAGACCTTGTGATGATACTGATAATGCCTCAACTTTTGGATTGTAAATATTAGCACCGGAAAACTCTTCTTAATATCCAAATAATGAGTCTTAGAATCAATCTTGGGTTGAATGTGATAATAGAGACTATTTCCACTTCTAGAACCATTCTTTTTTTTGTTAGTAAGGCACCCAATAATTTCTACATGGTTGTCGCATACAAAATAAGCGGCCTTCCTTCAACAATAAACATAAAAATTGGATAGAGTAATAGATATTTATTGAGGTTGTCAAATGATTCCTAACAATAATCAGTCCACTATTATATAACCCCCCTTTTCATCAACCTGGTGAAGGGAAAACATTTTCTATCAAGGTTGGATGTGAATCGGAAGATATAGGCTAAATTTTTGTGAATTACTCTCGACTCTATGATGTTTCCAGGAAATGAAATACCAAGTATATCCTTTATATTCTTGGTGTAAACTTTGATGAAATTATGGAGTATGAAGAATATAAGGAATTTCCCTGAGGTAATGCTGAAATCACATTTCAAGGGGTTCATTTTCAGGTTGTGCTGTCATAGTTTATTGAAGACGATTTCAAGATCTTCCAGGTGTTTAGAGATTTTCTATGTTTTAAACACCAGTTCATCAATACAAAATTAAAAAAAATTACCAGGAAGAGTTTAAAGATGCGATGCATGGAATGTTGGTACATATCTTTGACATTTTTCAACACAAAGGGCATTGCTCAATTGAAAAATAATCCCTATGAGACCATAATGGTGGCGTCTTTTTCATATTCTTGGGCATTTTGGATTTTATTATATCCTAAATACACATCCATTAAGGAGATATCCTGATATCCTACTATTGAAACGATCAATAGTTTTGTGATTGGGACTAGCAAACAATACTTTTGGTAGTGGTAGTTAAGATCCTTGAAGTTGATGTAGACTCTGATTTTCTTATTCTTGTTCTTTACAATGACGATACTGTCCAACCATATGGTATATTGGACATCCTAAATGAATTTGGATCTGATGATATTTTCATCTTTAGCCTATGTTTTGGAAGCACGTGTTAGGTGCATCCTTCCGGAATCTTGTTTATAGCACCAGTGGTCCTATGGTAGGCACAGGTGGTGAGTGGCCACCTCAGGATCAAGGACTGACATTTCTGTGTAGTTCTAAAAGAATACATCTCAATTATACCACAAGAAGTAGGTGTATACATTTTTCTCTTCAGAATACATGGTTTCACTAATAAAGGTGGGTTATGGTTCTTCTTTTATAGCCAGATTTATTTCTCTGAGTTCATCAACAGTGGTAGAGACACCCTCTTCAAATGATAGAGGGGTGTCCCTAAGGTCTTCCTCCTCTTATTCCTCATCCTCTTTATCTTTTTTGCATTGTTTTGATGGGTAAAAAAGTCTTGATATGATTTCTCCATAGTTAGTAGAATAGTCAATATCTTTATATTTGAACGATGAAGTGACTTACTATAACCCAGTTGACAATAAGGGATTTATGTGAAACTGTATAGAGAATGGATTAAGGTTTGGAGGAGTGTCTGTAGGACCCTGGGACACCCTAAAAGGGGAAAGATGAATCAGGGTGTCAATTTTTTCTTTTGATGTGATGTATCTTGTTCTTTATTGAGAAGGAACTCATTAAACATGTATGATGGATATGATCAATAGTCAAACATTCACATGCAAAGAGATGACACATAAGAATTTTACTTTGTTCACCAATAAGGGGTATGTCCAAGGAGTATACACGGATAGGTTTTAGGTCTTACCAAAGTCCACTAATCTTCACTAGTTTTATAATACAATATTTCAGACACATTCCCTCTATTCCAGGAACAATTCCTTTACAATGGTTTAGGGATAGCTCACTGCATCCCTCAGAAAACTTCCGTCGACTCTCCATGGCTCACTGACTTTGGAGAAGTATTAATCAGTTTATTTACATGAAGGTATCTTCAATATATTTTCATTGAAGTCTTTGTATCTATCTATCACAAGACACTACTTGCATCAAAGTCTTGAATTGATGGACTTTAAGGAACTGATCAAACAAACTGGGTACCAAAAAACTGATAGAAGCTCCACACTGCACTTATGAGCAACACATTCTATTATGCGCATGATTTGAAATTTTTTATGCAAGATGAATTTTGAGCAACCCTCAATTTAATTTCAAACCTTATATTTTTCACAACTACACTAAAGGGTTCACTTGTTCTTTTTTATAATAAAGGAACACCCTATGTGCTAGATTATCTCTCTGCAATTCTTTCACATGAAAATATTTCATGTAGTAGAGAAACCAGATCTTTGTTGAAAAATTCATATGTCTTGAGTGGAGGTAGCATCCTATTTATAGGCCTCAATGACCATGTGTACATGTTTCAGACACGTCTTCATCTATGCACATAATAATATTTCTGAGTGTGCAAAACCACTTTTGACATCGCATTGGGCACATAATATTCTTCCGTGCAACCTCATCTTTCACAAAAATTTAAATATTTCATGAAAATTTTAACTTTTATATATTTTTATGCACTGATCCTAAATCAAGAATTTCATGAAAGTTTCTGTACACCCTTTAATTTTTCATGGAAATCCATTTTCCAAGAACACTTTTCTATATATTCCAATTTTTAGAGAAATAAATTTGGTAAACACTGGGAAATGACACCACCTTCAATACTATTGTCTACTTGAATTGTAAGACCCCTCTTCTTATAAACTGCTTGATCTTTCATTGGGGATTGACAACAAACACAAACCATTATTCATTTCTAGCATAGAAACACCTTGGTCCCGATAATCTCCCCCTTTGGGTTTGTTTGAAATCTATAGATAGATTCAATAGAGCACCAACCACTATAAAAAAATGATACACAAGAATCAACTCATCCAACAATCTAAGTATACATGATAAATGATTGGTGTATAAAAAAAGAGGGGAATCATGAATTGGGTTCTCATGTTTTGGAATTCTTAACCATTTCATCCTAACAAAAAACTCTTTTCTCCATTATCATTTTCTGCGTTCATTTTCTCCTTTTCATAACTCATCATTCTCCCCCATTATAACCTATTTGAAATTATCTATTATCAATATTTCCTACAACTAGAAAAGACCATCTTTATTCTCCTCCTTTGGGCCATTTATTCTCTCTATTCTCCCCCATTGGCAATAAACCCAAAAATCCAAAAAATAACTTGTAGAGATTAAAGCAAAATCCCCCTGTATCATATCTCCCCCATAAAAATAAATCACATCCACAATCAGATTAAAAAATTTAATACAATTTAGGAGAGGAGAACCAATATAAACTCCTCTAGCACTAGGAGGTGGTTGAACACTGAGGTTCAACTGATGCTTCTCGAACATAGCTGCTACTAATGGCTTGGTCAGAATATCATCCACTTTCTCATCAGTTCCCATATGATCCATTTTAATCATTCCTTGTTCAACTTTTTCCATGATAAAGTGATATTTGATTTCAATGTGTTTTATAATAGAATGATTAAAATGATTCTTTTTAAGATCAGTTACGCTCTTGTTATCACAATGAATCACCATTGGCTATTTGACCTCATCACTAATATCCATCAAACGTTTCTTCATCCATAGTAGCTGAGTGCATTCCTTTGTAGTGAATATATATGCATCTTTAGTAGTACTAAGAGAAGTAAATTCCTATTTATTACTTAATGAAACCATAGATATATTTTCAATAAATAATGTTTCACCACTTGTGGACTTTCTATCAACAATATATCCAACACATTCAGCATCTAAAAATGATAATAGTTCATTATCTCTTCCTGAATCAAAGTATAAGCCATAATTTTGAGTACCTTTAATGTACCTCATGATTATTTTCACTTCCACCATATGTTCTTACTTCAAATTATTCTGAAATTGAGATGCTAGGCATGTTTTAAAGACAATATGTAGCAGTATCACTATCAGGTACAATAAGATTACAATGATTCTTCTGTACATTGTGGGATATACAAATGTCTCATCTACACAATTTCCTAGATTAGTTCCAACTGCAATCAGAGTCAACATTGGTTTGGAGTCATACATATTGAATTTCTTTAGCAACTCTCATTCATTCTTTTCCTGAGAGATAAAATTGAATTCTTTTCTCTAAATCAATTATATCCCTTAGAAATATTTGAGTTCACCAGTCATGGAAATTTCTAATTCTGATTTAATGTGATTGGAAAATTCCTCTACTGATCCCTACCTACTTCCATAGAAAATAACATCATCAACATACACCAGTACCATGAACTGATCTTTATGATAATTATTCACATATAGATTGTGATCCAATGATCCTCTTTTGAATTCAAGACTTTTCATATGAAAATCAAGTCAAGAATACCATGCCTGTGGTTCCTGTTTCAATCCATAAAGAGATTTCTCTAGTCTGCATACCTTCATTTTATAATTTCCAAGAAGAAAACCCATTGGTTGTTCTATGTAAACTTCTTCTTCAAGAACACCATTTATGAAAGTAGTTTTGACATCCATTCTATACACTTTGTATCATCCTTGAATTTTCATTGAAAGAGAAAGTCTAATTGACTCCAATCTACCCACATGATAAGATATATCCTCAATATCCAAATATTCAATCTATAAATATCCTTTACACACAAATCATTCCTTATTTATGATCACATTACCAAGATCATCATATTTATTCTTAAAAATACACTTCATACCAATAACATTGTGACCTTTGGGTCTATTGAATAAATCCCATGTTTGGTTCTTGTCGATCTGGTCCATCTCCTCATTCATGAATCTAACCCATGATTCATCCTTTACAGACTATTCAAATGAGGATGGTTCCACAATTGAAAGGAATGTATATTGTGCATTATTCCTCATTATCCTTGTTTTTCTGGGGGCATTCCAATACCCAATGATATTGGATTGATCAATTTATGATCTTCGATTACTCGTACGAGGTTTTGTATAATCTTCTCTAGCTATGGTTTCCTCTTATGATTCTTCTTCAGATTTAACATAACGATGCGAATCATATGAGTTTTTAAACCCTTTTTCTAATTCTATTTTTGGATCCATTATATTTTCAAATTATTCTTCATCTTTTATCATATTGTCAGAATAATTCTTTGTGGAATTTTTGGATTTATATTTAATGATCTTTACATCACTACTTTCCCTAATTTTTCCAAGATTCTTATTAAAGCATTTGTAGGCTTCACTATTCATAGGATATTAAAGGAATATTCCTTAATTGGACACATTTCCATACTTTACATGACTTCCTTCTTTGTTTTTAATAAAAAATTTACTTCCAAGAACATAAAAATACTTCAAAGAGGGATTCCTTCCATGACACAACTCATACAATGTCTTGGTTTCACCCATATAAAGACCTATTCGATTTTGAATATATACTATAGATTGAACAACCTATTTTCAGTAGATTTGATGGATTAAACTCTCAATTAACATAGTTATGGATATATTATTCACATGTCAGTTTTTGTGCTAAAAACCTCCATTTTTATATGGAGTTATACATTTAAGCTTTCATTGTGGGGGAGGTGACAAAACACAAAGATGTGATAATAAAACAGGAAAAATCATAAGCAGTAATATAGGGAAAATGATGTATAAGGAACAAAATACATATAAATCAGGTTGCTCTGGTTGGCGAATATTGACCTAAATTTGTGTTTTTTATGAATTTATCATGTCATTCCTCTACCTACAATACACAAATTTATAGACAAAGTTAGAATAATGAAAAAAATATCCATAAAAATTATTTCTTTTATAATAAGTAGGATATGAATTTGTTATCCTTTGTTGAACTCTTATCTCTTCCTCATTCAAATAGCTCCTTGCCTCTTCACAATACGACATGGTATGACCCAGATAGCCACAGAATTGACATTTCTTAAGTGGGAATTTCTTCTAATTTCAATTCATCCTCATGTATCCTTAGGAAAATAATTTGGATGCTTATCATTTATAGATACCTAAGGATAGTATTCAGTTTTTCTTTGAATTTGAATTGAGGTTTTCTTTTTCAGTACTTCAGGTGACTTCTCAACATGTTTAACTTTCATCATGCCTTTATTCTAGCCCACTTTATTTGCATCATTTGATGTTTTGACATCATGAACGATTCCAATGTTTCCCATGCATGTAGGTCTTTGATCATTCAAAAATATTTTCAAATCCATCAGAACCACATTTCTCTCTCTCCAAAGGATCATTATCTAAGAACATTCCAAACTATATTTTCTTCTTTGTTTCTTTTTAAATGGATTCCCTTTCAAGTTTACTCCTAAGAGAAACAACTTCTTCTTCAAGACCCTCAATAGTATTGGATTTCTCTTCCAGTATAGAGGTGATATAATTGATGAAATTTTCCTATTATTCAATTCTCATCTTTAGTTCCACTACATATTATATGATTTTAAGGGTTGTTGACTACACTTTCACTACTTCTTCCGGTTGTTCAATTTCAGCTTCAAGATGATCAACATACTTTGACGATTCTTCCACAACTGATCTCTATTTTTTCATCTGTTATTTTGATTCTCAAGATTACTAAGAGAATTATTAATTTATAACATTAGATCAACATCAAAAATAAAATTATATTTTATAAATTTATCTTTTGATGGTTCTAACTTGTCAACATTACCCATCATAGATGCTTGGTTTCTAGATTTAAACTCTGGTTCTTCTTCCTCAATGAATACATTATCATTATCACCTTCCTTTTCAGAAAAAAACTCCTTTTCTAAAGTTTCTTTCAAAATTTGATGATTCCCTTTAAAAAAATCATTTTCTAAGGATTCAGTGAGTTTAGAGATTCACCTTCATCATCATCAAACCTTCTTGAGCCCTGAGAAGCAATGTTTCCAACTCTACCACAACAAAAACATACCAAGGGAAGATTTCCTTATAATATACCTTTTCCTCTATTGAATTTCTTGTCAAAGAGTAAAATAAGTCAGACTTACTCATTATCTTAATCAACATTATCTACTCAAATTTCTATTTTTTATGGATTTGAATGCCCTTTCCTTTCTGAAACATGTTGTTTCATCTTTTTGATTTACTCTCATTTTGTATTTTACTAGACTTCGTAGCAGATCATCTAAAGAATGTTTAAGTAGATACATTTTCTCAAGGGCTGACAATTTTGGGATGTATAGAGTTGAGATTCTTCTCAAAATTTTCTTCAAAATGTCAATGTCTTTGATTTCTTCCCCAAGATCTCGAATTTATCCTACTAGTTCAGTAATTCGATTGAAGAAGGAATCTAAATTCTCATTAGGATGCCTCTTTAGATCATAAAACATATTGCGTATGACTTTAGTTTTGCCTCTGTCACTTTTTTTACTCCCTTATATATATTTTCAAAATTTTCCCACATATAATTTGCTGATTTAAAAATCATCACCTTTAGATAGATCTGATTAGACAATACTGTAGTGAGAGATTTCTATGCTTTAGCATCTGCATCAAGCATCTTCCTATCTGCATCCTTCACAGATAGCCCTGTTGGATTAGTGACTTGTATTTCTTGAGCAGTACAAAAACGGACTTCTGTTAAAAGATATCTTAGATGAGATGTCATCATGTTCTTCCATATATGAATGTTTCTTCCATCAAATAGAGGAACTATCCTAAAATTTAATGAATTCACCATGATGACAAGGTATAACAGATTTAACACTAGCAACCTTTCTCTGATACCACTTATAGCACCTCGAGACACCCTAAGAGAGGAGGGGTGATTCTAGGTGTCTAAGTTTTCTTTTTTATGTGATGGATATTATTACATCTTTGGGAGGAAATCATTAAACCTGTATGATGGATATGATCAGCAGTCAAGAATTCACTTGAAAATAGATAAAACACAACAATTTTACTTAGTTAACCACTAAGGGCTACATACAAGGATAATAAACTGAAAATTTATTGGTTGTACCAAAGTCCACTAATATTCACTAGTTTTGGAATAAATGATTTTGGCCATAATCACTCTATTCCAAGCACACTACTTTTAAAATGGTTTAGGGATAGCTCACTATATCCCTTCAAGCACTTCCATTGACTCTCCTTGGATCAATTCCTTTGGAGAAGTCTTACGTAGTTTATCGACTTTAAGGGCACTTAAATAGATTTTCATTGAAGTCTTTGTCTCTATCTAGAAAGAGAAACTACTTTCCTCAATGTCCTGAATTGACACACTTGAAGGCACTGATCGAACAAACCGGGTACTAAAAAACTGATAGAATCTCCACAATGCACTTGTGTGAAACACTTTCTCTTGTACACATGATTTGGGACTTGTCACAAAAGATGAATTTTGGAAACCCCTACTTTCCACGTGACCCTTATCTTTTGTGAAACTACATCAAATGGTTCACTTGGTCTTTTTAGAATAAAGTAACACCTTGCGCACAAGATTAACTCTATGCAATTCTTTCGTGCAACAGAGCAACCATATCTTCATTGGAAAATTATTAAGTCTTGAGTGGGGGTATCCTCCTATTTATAGGCCTCAATTTCTATATGTGAAAGTTTCATATGTGTCTTATTATGTGCACATAATATTCATTTCGAGTGTGCAAAACCCCTTTTGACTTTGCATTGGGCGTGTAAGATTCCTCAACACAACCTCATCTTTTGTGAAAATTTAAATATTGAGTGCACAATTTTCCTTTTATATATTTTGATGCACTAATACCAAATCAAGACTTGTGAAAAAGTTTCCAAAAAACCTTCAATCTTGTGGGCCAATCTCTTTTCCTAAAACACTTTTCTCAATATTCCAATTTTTTGACCCAAAAATTTGGAAAACAATAGGAAATGATGTCATCTTCAATATTGTTTTCTGCTTGAACTGTAAGATCCATTTTTTTATAAACTACCTAATCTTCCATTGAGGATTGACAAAATACACAAAATATTCTCCATTTATAGAATAGAAACACCCTAGTTCTAATAGTGTCTTTATCCACTTTGGGTGACGAGACAACCTATTCTGCCTCAACTGGTGAGGTAGGGATTTCCTTGAGATATAGATAAGTATTAAAGGAATTTTCATATGATATTTCACTACAATATGGGGAGTCAAAAAACATGTTAACACTTCTAGAATTAGTGTTCATGTCTAAAATCATGAGGACTACTGAACATGCATCCAAATATGGACTCATATACTCGACCTAATTGACGGGTAACACATATTCTTAGCCGACCTATTTGAATGTGATGACTTAGATCATTCTAAAACTATTTGGGGTAGTGACCCAATCTAAACCATCAACCATGGGTTGTTTCCCTTTCCCTTGATAGAATCATACATCGATATAATGTGACTTGTAGGATTCAAATAGGTACTTATCGACATCTAATGTCCTGATTTTCCCATTAATGTAGTATTTAATGAACTGATTGTACAAGGAGGTGATTTTTTCTTGATGATACAACCAAAGACTTCCTAGAATGAAATTTAAGGTTGCATTCTATAGAATGAACATAATTTTTAAGTCATCCATGAGGTCTCTAAATCAAGTCTTGATCCAGATTTGGCCCAATGGATTCTCCTCAATTTTTCATAGACCTACAATGTTATGGTGGAAAGGAACTAGGTTATCATAATTACAACCTAGCCAATGTAGTGTTCACACTGGGATGAGGTTAACTCCATAGAAATTTTAAATGAAGGATTTCCAGACATTGACACCATTTATCATGGAATACACCTATACAGTTCTAATGTTCCCTTGTATAATGAAATTTTGATATTTATTTTTGAAGGAGATAACAACCTGGATTTCCATAGAATTTGTCTATGTAAAATAAACCTCGACACCAGTCACTTAATATTTAATCTTATGAGGGCTTATTAAAGATTTTATGAGTGATTCCCTAAGGTCTTTTGATATACACAGGGCATCCAGGATCTATAATTTCACCAGTACCAAGCATATCTGTTTTAGGATTTCATACTTTTAGTATATAGTCCCATGTTTACTCAGATGGGGATTCTCTTTCATAATAAATTGAGGGGTTTGAGTATTTTATGTAGATATACCATCCCTAAAAACAAGAGTTTGAGGTTCTCCTATCCTTGGTGGGTTGGGATAGGTAGGTCTTCCTACCCACCAATGGTGATCTGACATATGTTCCTATTATGATTGATATTCTAGAGTGATGGGGTTAGGGTGGCTTCTAGCCGATACATGAGTATTTTACTGTTCCTTATAAACTCACTGAAGGGATATTTCATGATTTTCTGGAATATTGATAGTCTGAGTAGGGGTGTGGATAGAGGTCTGGATTTTGTTGTAGCTGTGCCTTCCTTGGTATCCTCAGATCCTATGACCTCTTCCTCAGGTTCCTAAATCAGATGTAGGGATGTTGGGTTCATAGTCATACTCTTCATCATAGAATATATCCATTAAATTAATGACATTAATGGAACAATAAATTAACTCATCATATAATGATTAATTTTCATAAATGACTATTTTTGGTGATGCTGTTTGGTAGGGTGGTGCCAGTTGTTTCAAATATGAGGTAATAAAATTAAATAGTTTCAAATCAAAATTTGTCCATGATACATGTTCATACTCTCACACCCCTCCTTGTCTTTCCATCTATGACACTTTTTTAATGGATGTCTTCTAGAGGTTTTTGGGACTGATGATGTCAGTTGTGTTATAATAGAAGTGTCTAGGGGAGCAATTAATTGTTTTAAACATGCTTAAAGAATACCATGAGTTCAGTTGATTATTTTTCGAGTCATCAAAATATCAAACTATTTTCTATTTTACTAAAAACATCTTTCCACTCTCCTTCTTCCTCCAGGGTAGTGGCAAAAACATTTTCCACTTGTGATGGTGGAATTACCAACATTAACTACCCAAAATCTACCATTTTATGTAGGAGTTATTTGAATATGAATCATTACTAAATGGTGTGTCCTAGTATGTGGTGAAAGGGGAAATAATCTATCTGGTCATAAAGACCTACTGGTCGGGTGTCTTAGATTCTAGAAGGTAGAGTATATCATTCTCCCAAGTGGCTATAAAATAGCTACAAAATTAATCATCTCTAAATGAGTAAAATTTATTTCATGTATCCTCAAATTGATTGCTTTTAGGTACCATTTTATCTTCTTGGTGAGGTAGGGGTTGATGTTAATTCCCTGGGGGGTGCTACATGATATGGAGTAGGATTTGGAGTTGGATTAGTGCAGATGATGGCTTAAGTGTGGTAGATTATCTGCCAACCTTTCTTGCTCTTTTCCTTGGGATTGGTAGAGTTATATAAGACATGAACTTTGTCCGTTATATAGAGTCTTACATTTTTTAGAAATGGAGGAGAAATAAAAAAATTCACTTGAATATTTAACTAGTATGAGTGGCCTACATAGCTCATTGTGTAGATTATCAATTTAGAGAGTGAGCATATCCTCATGGGGAAGTGGTCAGTTCAGGGAGTAGGTTAACAATTTACATATGGAAATGAAATATGAGACTCCATCATTTTCTCACTATTTTTAGTTTGAGAGGTCACTGATTGTTTTTTATGAAATTTTGAGATAAATTAGAAGAGGAATTGCTGGAAAAGATCCTCCTATCCTGTAATTAACTGACCTGGAAATATGGTGTACCATACTAAGGTTGGCCCTTATAGGGTTCGCATAAAGCATCTGAGTTTCATAAGTTCTTATTTCTTAGGAGTTCCCAACATGGGATCAAAATGGGATTCATTGTGCATCAAATTTTGTTACTAGTCACCCAAGCCCTTGAATAACAGAAATATAGGACTCTGAAAGTTTGGTGGTGGCGGGGTGTCACTCACCCATTTGGGTTAAGGTTTCTAATATGGATGTACTGGTGCATTCCACTCCTCTATAGCTTTCAATAAAGCTACCAATGATTTGATGGTGTCGATAAGCCTTTGATGAGTGTTCTTTTGAACTTGAGCTTGGATAGGTGTAGTGAGAGGTACGATTTGATGTTCTAATTTTTCCTTTATTTGAGGAAAATATCCAAGAAGGGACACCTTATGTGGATTTTCCTGAATCCATTCTAGATGTTCCCATAGTGGAGGGAAATATTGATATTCATCCATGATTGGATATAGGTGAATTTATGTTCCAGGTGCTGAGTTAGGAGAATGTACCGGCCTTGCTTCAATTTTTGGGATGAGCACTTGAGGATGAGGAACACCTACTGGAAGTGTATGTTGAGTCTCTTCTCAGGGATCATATTCGATAGGAATTCTACCTCAGAACATCTCAACTTCCATTTTCCTCAAGTCTTTCAATTCTTCCTCCCACTGAGAAAATCATTCTTCAAGCACAAGGATATCTTACTCCCTGAGAGGAGGAGGTGGGTCATATACAACCTTTATTTTATTCATTTCCCTAGTAGATATTCAATTAGCGGTAAATGAGGTATTTATTGAGGGAGAATCCAATTTTTGGGGGATTCTCTAGTTTCAAGTATGCACACCTTCATTCTCAGCATGGAACACATCTCGGATGGAACCATTCTCTCCTTACTCTTCTGCATTTTCATTATTTCCAATATTGTTGACAGGATTGACATCCACAATGTTTAACAATGTGTAATGAATTTTATGCATCATATTGGATGATGAATGATAGTATGGTTGTTTACATTAGTTGTTGGACCTTTCCCTTCCTTCCTAGGATCCTCTTCGAGAATCTTGGATAAGGGTAACTCTAAGGTAACCACTATGTAGCCTGGTTGTATGCCTCCCTTTTGGGGGAAATGGGTCATGAGCAAGGGGATGGGGGGGGGGGGGTATCTGGAGACTTTATCTCTTGTTGTACTCCATAAATGGGGAAAGACTAATTTTCATTGAGGTAGTGGTTGAGGTAAAATTTCCCTATACCTATGGGATGGGTTTTCTCTCTTTCTCTTATTTTTGTGCCTCATTTAGGATTTGTTGGTCTTGGGGGCATTTTTTGTTAAAAATTCCCCCAACCCTATGAGTTGGGGATGATTCTATACTATGGATACTTCCATCATCATTGCATCTCTATTGATAACATGCATTCCTGTTTATGTGTGAGCAGAATATGATGCTAGTTCTGCATGTGAACTATTTATTTATGAGGAAATTAATAGTGTTTGATGATTAGCTTCCCTTAAGTGGGGACCCTACTGAATGTTCTCAGTTACCTATTTCAAGAGCTTTATAGAATGCTCTCATAGGGCTAGAGACATTTGAGACCTACATAAGGTTGATTCTGGATGAGTATTCCATCTTTCTAGAGTAGGGGTTTTTTCTGAATGGTGGTCTTGGAATAACGATAGTGCATGATTTTCTCTCTAGTGGGTTTTGCTGAACTACATGTGGGGTGAAATGAAAAGCTCTATTCTCCCCCATGCCCATATGTGAACACCAGATAGGGCGTAGAAATTTATATTACACTACTTATGTAGTCCATTGAGGTAGGTCAATTGGAGATCTTTCCATTGTATCTTCTATTATGGTCACTGTGCAGATGGAAGGGATTACAAGTCAATTCGACAATAAATCTCTCCCAATATTTTGACATGGAATGAATACCCATTGCAGGAAAATATTTTTTTATTTCAGGTGGTGGAGAGTTTTCGATATATTGGGATGAATGTTATGTATAAATTCATTTGACAATGCACTTGGCATGAAAAACTAAGAAGTGTTGAGGGCCAAAACATAACAGGTATGTTGTCCCTAGCCAATATTATTCTAAAAAACATATTATTTTTTCTTCTAATAGAGAATCCTCCACTTGATATTTCTAGCGTTGGTTCTTCTTGACTATTTTTTCACAAGTAGCAGGGCTAATAGGGGTCTCATTGTCTTGAGAAAAGTATGGGGTGTCTTGGAGGATAAGCATTGTCTTGTGCTATATCTTGGATGATAAAGGATTCTGATTATCATTGATAGGTTATCTAATTTGTTTGGAATCCTATTTTGATGTGCCTAAGAATATGAGGGATTTATTGTATTTAACCCAGTAAGAGGAGGACCTTCTTATCGACATGAAATGTCACTATGGAGAGGATCTTCATAGATATTTATATCATGGTGAGTACTATCATCATATCTTGATACATGACTATAGGGAGAATTTCTATAGTTTATACCCTAGGGAGGACCATTAGGAAAGAAAATATCAAGGGGAGGACATTCTTACTGACATTAAATGTCACTACAAGGAGGACCTTCACTGTGAATGTAATCATGGAGAGGACTACCATCATAACTTGATTCACTAATTCATGAATAATTTCAATAGCATATACCCTACATAGAAACATATGGGTAGATGACAACAAGGGGAGGACCATTCCAATATGAAATGTCACTACGGAGTGGACCTTCATAAGGAATTACATCATGGAAAGTACTACAATTATAGCTTTATGCTCTATTGTATGGATAATTGTTTTCAGTGTATACTTTATAAAGGACCTTCAGGTTATACAAAAGAAAGGGGAGGACCTTCTTACTAACATGAAATGTCATTTTGTGGAGGACCATCATAGAGAATTCCATCATGGCGAGGACTACCATCATAGCTTGATGCCCAACTGAGGGAGAGTTTCTGCTGTGTATACCCTTGGGAGGACCTTCAAGGGGAATGGAAACAAGGAGATTCTGTTCTTACTGTTTGATATTATGGCCATGAGGAGGGACACCATGATTTTCATAAGGAGAAAATCCATCACGATCAATAAGTTAGTGACCATGAAGGGATCCTTTGTGGTCAATGCTCTGGGGAGGACCTCCAGATTTTTTGATAATAATGTTGAAGGGAGGACCTTTAAAATTGATAATGCCACTTCTATAATTTGGTAATGGATCAGTAGGATCATGAGCCACCAGGGATAGACATTTGATGAACTCTTGAACTATACCTTCCAGTGGAGTAGGTTCACAAGTATGATCTTTATTTTCCAGTTTCATTTGGCGTGATTAATTTTTAAGCCATATCTTGTGGGAAACTAGGGCCACCTACTCTAAGTGAAAACCTACATATATTGGTTTTTGTTCAAGTAGCTATTTTGAAGATGTTGGGATATTAATTTAAGATTTTAGATTTTTGGAAGGATATATTCCTACCCTGGAGTTTCCACTAAAGTGGATTGGTGTCCCCTAGTTGGAGAAAGTATTTGTGCCCACCTATTGTCCATTTATCATGGAGTATTGGAGAAGACCAACTAGGATGGGAGTAGGGATGAATGTATTTTCTTGAGTGTCCAAATAATTATGTGTATGAGTCACCCCACTTAAAGAGGTGGGGTTGTGGGCCTGAATTCTTACTATTGTTAAGGATGTGATTACATCTTGGAAAGTCTGTAGGATATGACCAGTGATTAATATATGATCTTACATCATTGTTAGGAGTTTTTTAGAGACTTCCTTATTAGGAATGAGAATATATTCCCATTATAGTGTTGTATTAGGAATATTTTCTTGTTCCGATCCTCCATTTCTTTCTACTGGGTACTGAAAATTTTCTTATGTGGGGGTAGAGGTATGAGTCTGGCCCTAATTTACAACCGGGATATTCCAACTTCTTTATTTGATTGCTATTATATTTTCATGGCTGACTTGACATGAATGAGAATGAATTTTCATATTCTCATTAGGTTTCATTTTATTTTACTAATGGGATTGATATTCATCAATAGGAATTTTCATATTCTTATATTTGGTTGCCATTATATTTATCAATAGGGTTTAGATTTTTCAATCATGGATTTTCATATACTCATTTACATTCATATTTGACTGACAAGATCAATCTGTGTTGGAATGGATATTCATCTACTTATAAATTTCTACCCTATTATCATGGTAGTACCAGAGAGAAGTAATATGAATTTGTTGCTACATTTAATTTTACATCGTATATGACTGACAAACTTCATAAGAGGGAACATAAATATACACCTGCTCAAGGGTTACCACCATATTTATATGGCGGGATTCTTCAGTAGGAATTATGAAGAGGGCCTGATCCTGGCTGTCTGAACGTTTCATAATACTGGCCTCCCTAGGAAACTAGTTCCATATAGCTTTTGTTACGGACCATGGGGCAGTATCCTTAGCATGATGAGGATACTTTGCCACATAACCTTAACGATGACAGTTTCCAGTAGGTTTTATTAGGCAAGAACCCTGTGCTACTGGGATGAAGTCATTGGTAACCAATTCATTACCCTCCAAATGGTAAAGGAGGATCTCATTAATTCATTTCAGGGATAGGCTCCCAAAAATGTTATAGACGGCTAGTAGATCCATTTGGTTCTGGACCACCCACTATCACTGAGTAGGAGGATGGTAGGGCTATATGGACTGGATGGCCTATCGAGATGCCTCTAGGTTGGGGAGAGTATAATTCTAGTGGTACTCCCTAACCAGTGCATTGGAAAACAAATGTTGAAGATGCTGGGTGGGAGATGGCGTCCTTCGTTTGATTGAGGACCCAACCAGTGCAGTGGATGATGCACATATCTGCAAAAGCCGATGAAATACCATTGGATTGAAGAGAGATTTAAATAGTTTATACAATTTATGTGAAAAATATAGGAAAAAAAAAACATAATCTAAGTATAGTATCATGACCACATGCATAATTTATGGTCTTGTTTGGACCTCTTCTATTTTAGATGAAAAAGGGGAATGATTTGTGGTAACCCCATCACCATGGTTAAGGGTTCACATCAGGTTCACAATTTTTATTCTGACAAAAACTGTTTATGCTTGATCTGGTTGATTACAAGGGGTTGTATGGTGTGAAATCACTAACGTTGAGTACAATGTATTTGAATGGTCTCCAATGGGTTTTGTTCATGGATCCAAAAACACCTACAAACTCTCATATCCATGAAGACTCATGGAAATAATTTCCAAAGATAGGAGTTCATTGGGTAACTTGACCAATGACACTTAATAACTCACATTGGTTGAGAGGATGGGAATTTAGGCTCATCACACCTTTTTTGGGGGAACTACTTCCTATTTTGGAACTCTCTTATAGATTTAAGTTATGTTCTCAAATCCTTTGTTCATTCACAAGTATGTATACATGAATTACCCAGAGGTAATAGTGTCTACCAAAAAGTTTTGATTTCATAAATGGTTAGATGATTTTTTATTTCCTACTTAATGCTATACAAGAAGATGTTTTACATATTGGGAATCAACAAATCTCTCTTTATTCATCATAGAGCCTCCTCTTTTTGTGTACCATCTCACTCGTCTCCTTCGACTCTCTTTGGTTCAGTGATCTTTTTCCCCCATTAGAGTCTTTTTATAGAAGATTGGAGGGACTAAATACCAACATAGATGGTAATCCATGATGGGCATCAAAAATTCTTTTTTGGGATCCTAAGGAGGATGTCCTGGCCTGTGAACAACTTAGTCAGTGAGGAGCGGTCATTTTTGGGGATAGAGATCACTGCCTAGTCCCAAAAACAAATGTGTTTTCATTCACAAGATCTGATAGCACCGCCTCATCCCAAAAATGATTTTTTTTCATGGGGATGGCTATTCGTGGGGGAAAAATAACCATATTTCCTCACAAACGTCTTTATTGTTTTTGTAGTGGACAACTGTACTATCTCATTCTTTGAACTATTTTGTACATGAGGGGATTCATGAAGTGGAAGAACTCCATGCAGATCGGCAGTTCGTGGAGAGATTTGTGCTTCTCGGGCTCAATCCACCCTTCACGACTTCAACATTTTGAGCTATTTTTCCTTTAATCTTCTTATAAGTTCATTTATAACCTTTTATGATTTTTATGGAATCCTCTTATTCTAGCATATATAATTTTCAGGACCAAAAAATTTCCAATTTCAATTGAAAATGGTGAAGATTTGGGAAATTAGGTATTTATATTTTTTTCATAATGAATTTCCTTGTATTATTATTATTATCCCATTTAAATTATTCAATTTACATGCATGAAAAATTATCTTTTATTTTATTTTATTTAAATTATATTCAATTGATTATTCTGGATCCCTTTTATTCTACTAGGCTACTAGCTTGAGCCTGAGCCTATTATTTTTTCCACTTCATTTGGACCAAGGTTATTTTTCTTGTATGTTGAATCATTGATCCTTTATGACTCTCATTTTGTCTATTGATTAAATTTTCCACTCATGTGATCAATGTTGTCCATCTATCCCGAGTCGCTCGAGTGCACCACTTTTTTTTTTTCTATTCGGTATGGCTCGGTGGAACTTTCTTGTTGGATATGTAGTTTCAATGTGCATAAGGTATCAAGATAATTGATCAACCTTTCCTTATATCATTTCAAATCATGCATTCTATTTTCATCATTATAGTTATATTATCCCTTTGAATATGGGACCCTAACTCTGATAAGATCAACTTTCAATATGGTGAATCTTTATGCCTAACATCATCCGACGTATTCCATTGGGGTACTTATTCTAGTGGAGTTCTGATAACGACATCCTTCATTGATGAAAATGTGTTCTTGAGTTCTTGAGTGAAGAATTACCAACTTCTAGACTAGGAGAGTACTTTAACCACTGCAAGTATAATGATTTTCCCTTACATCCCAACAATGGATTGAAGATAATAGGACTACTGAACCCATGAATCTAGTGATGTAAGTCTTTCGATCCTACTTATCATTTTTATATATTTAGTTATTTAATAATGCCATCTATGTTTCTATTTTTTAGCCTATATTTTTATAAATCTTACTCTTTGAGAATGAATAAAATGCATGTGTGTTGGTGGTGTTCTTAATATGCACACAAGCCTAAAACAGACTAAAGCACGTTAAATCCTTGCATTCCTTTAAATTATTTCTTACTTTATTTCACCTTTTATGATATTTTTTCATTCTATTTGAATACTATGTAAAAGGACCAATTTGGCCCTTTAAGGTTCATGAGAACTATTTACTATTAGTGAACCTTCTCTTAAAATTAATCATATATGAGTAATTTATTTTACATCCTCACCTTAAAAGTGAATTTCTTTACCTAACATGGTTTTAACTAATGCAAGGTGTTTTTCATTGAGGTTATTCTTATATGGCTCATTTTTTTTTCTTAATCTGAAACCACTATTTTGTGTTCACCTCACGCATCCTATTCCACTAGATGAGTTATTTTTACATGGTACTTGAACTCCACCTTACATGTATTTTATGAGTTATCTCCCTTTTCATCTAGTGATGACGTGTTCCCCCATTCACTACAACCATTGGATCAGAGTTGTTACTTCCAATTTAATTTTAACTTTTCTTAAAATTCAATTTTTATTCCATCCCCCCCATTTAAGTGGGTTGATGGGGGAACCCTTACACACACAACACCTATCTACACTGACATCATGCCTTGAACTCATGCCAATATGAGGTAAAGATGCCCGCTGCCTGCTAATGATACAACGAGTGAGACCTTGTGTTTTTATGTACACACTTGTGTTTTGTGAACTTTATGCATCCAAATATTTTCTAGAACCATTCCACATATTCACCCACACTGACCTAATTTTTATGGAAGGAGAGTCCAATTCATTGGAAGGTGGTATCTTCTGCAATAGACAATGTTAAGTATATTAAAAATGAGAAGAAGATAGAGGAATCATATGGAGGAATTAGGAATGGTAGAGAGAATCACCCCACCCATTTATACCCATTTCCTTATTCATGGATATAGAAACCCATATCTACATGCCGGTTCCCCACTACATGTCCAAAATAAGACCGTTTTAGTACATTACCTCCGTATTTTACCCATTAATTTTATAATTTGATTAAATTCAATTTTCAATAAATTTTTATTCATAGGAACTATTTTTTAATGGACACACCTACAATATTTTTTTTATAAAAAAATTAATATGGTAATACATTTTCTAAAATATAGTTTGAATAATTTTTTTTATTGATGTAAAAATTATTATCCTCATTATTATGGATAATTGAAAATAAAAAACAATAATTATGATATTTAATATGAAATATAATGAGAAACACTTCATTTTTGTTCTTAAAATAATATTATTTAAATACTATATGAATTTCAATCTATTTTTACTCTGAATTTTGTCTAAACCAATATAATGACACATTGCATTAAAAAAGGGGGTGAATGTTATTTATTATAAACACATATAAGAAATTTATTTAAGTGAATTAAATTTAATGTTAATTTACTAAATTTGGATAAAATATGGTTTACTATATAAATATACTACATTGATTGAAATATAGTTTATTATTGTATATTTAAAACATTGGATGTAAACCTCATATAAATCTAACATGCATGATGAAAGTTTAGAAGGTTTTTTAATGTTCAAGTGAAAATTTTATGAATTTTTTTATATATTATGTTAATAATATTATTATTGATTTTCATGATTTAATTTTGATTTAACAATGAAGCTATTTGTTTATTAGTTTAATAATCTTATTTACATGTTTTCATGTTCAATTAATCTACCTCATCATGTAATTTTTTATGCTAATCCTTTATTGGGTATTCTATCACTAGATTGATCCTTTGTGAGTTTTTTATTCCTATATAGAGCCTTTACCATTTGTTTTATTATAACTCTAGTATTTATTATTCATTTGTGATATATTTATTTTACATTCTCACCTTACATGTGAATTGTGTCACCTAACATGGTTTCACTTAATGCAGGATGTTCTATTTTATGGTTATTCTTACATAGATCATTTATTTTTTTGTTTAATATGAAACCACTATTTGATTTCACCTCACATAGCCCATTACAATGATTGAGTTAATTTAACATGTGTATTGAACTCCACCTTATACGAATTTTATTATCTATCTCCCTTTTTATCTAGTGATGATTCATGTACCCTTCACTGCTACCATTAAATCAGAGTTGTTACAACATATATAATGTTATATTTCCTTTAAATTAATTTTTTTTCCATTTTCCCATCATTTTAAGTGGTTTAAGGGGGGAAACTTACACACAAACAAAAAACACCTTCTTTCACCGATAATATTACATGGCCCCATACCCGTGTGAGGGGAAGATCCTTTCCACTTGCTAAGAAGACTATGAGTGAGCCTATGCACACCTACCAATATTTCTATGTGTTTCAACCTTTATTCATCTAAATCCTCACAAGTGACACAATGAATTTGTTCCCCACACCGACATAACTTTGATTATAGTAGAGTCTGATTCTTTGGCATGTGGAATGTTTTTCCACAAATTATTTCAAAAACATGGAAAAAAATAAGAAGATACAGGAAGGAGAGTGAGGGTAGGGGAATAGTGGAGAGAAGCATCCCACCCATTTATACCCATTACCTGTCTTAAAAATTATTGAAATCCTAACCGTATGTAGGTATCCCACACATTGTCCAAAATGGGATCGTTTCATCCCTTTCCCTCCATATTTTAACCATTAATTTTATCATTTGATGAAATTCAAATTTAAAATATTTTGTTCTTAATAGGAACTATTTGTTTAATGAATTTACCAGAAATATTTTTTATAAAAAAACTTTACACAATAACTCCTTTTATATAATATAGTTCAGACCAATTTTTTTTATAAAAGTACAAAATTATTAACTTTATTATGAAGGATAATTGAAAAAAATAACATATTTTTTATGTTAAATGTAATACAAAAAAACTTTATTTAAGTTTCTTTAATAATATTATTGAAATATTATGTGAATTTGAGTCTTTTTTAAATTTCAAATTTGACTAAACCATCATAATGGAACATTATATTAAAAAAGTGAGTGATTTTTTTTATTATAAACATATAGTTGAAATTTATTGAAGTGACTTAAATTTAATGTTAATTTACTATGTCTGGTTGAAATCTAGTTAATTGGGTAAATATATTATGGTGATTGAAATATATATTTTTAGTGTAGTTTTAAAATATAGGATGTAAATCTCATGTAAATATGACATACATGATGAGAATTTGCAGGTATTTTCAATATTAAAGTAAATTTATTATGTCAATTTATTATATATGATGTTAATAATATTACTATTGTTTTTCATACTTCAAATTTGATTAACAAATGAAACTAATTGCTTATTAGTTTACTGTTTTTATTTTCATGCTTTCATGTTCAGTTAATCTCCCTTAATATGATATTTGTTAGGATCATCCTTTACAGGTTATGATATCACTAGTTTGACCATATTTGATTTTTTATCCCCCCATCACTACTACTATTGTATCAGAGTTGTTACAACTGATTTAATCTTTTTTTTTCTTCAAATTCAATTTTTATTCCATTTACCTCCTTTTTATGTGGGTTACACACACCCACACAACACATGCAAACACAGGTACACCCAGACCCACACACACACATACACAACATAGACACACACACATGTCCGCACACACACTCACCCATGAAGTGATCTCCAACACTGATAGAATGCCTTGAACCCATGAATATGTGGGGGAAAGAGCATAACCTTATGTCAAGGAGACCATGAGTGATCCCGTGTGTGCCTGTTTACACACCTATGTGTCGTGACCATCATACACCCTGAGCCTCATCAATAGTTGACGCATAATCAACCCACACCTCACCACCAATGTGTACAACCAACTAAACCCACCTACTTCAACACACACCACCTTTTCCTTAATAAAGTGTTAATTTATATAAATATTATTTTACTTAAAATGATGCAACAGATTATTTGGTAAGCTTATTTCACTTTGATTATCACACAAAATAACCATTGGGTATTCAACATCAACCCTTGTATCTTCAAGTTGCTACTTCATCCATGTCATTTGAGTTATCTCTTAGGATTGTGCAATATATTCAACTTTCATTGAGCTATGGGTGGAATAATATTTCTTCTTGGAGTTCCATGAAACACATCTTCCTATGATAAAGAAAACACCTCTTGATTTATACTTTTTAAATCAAAAATCCTTTTCCAAATCTACATTAGTATAACTGTAAAGTTGTAATTATTTATTTTTATCATACCTTAGACCATAATGAATAGTTACTTTGATGTAGCACAAGATCTTTTTTGTTTTTATAATATGTGACTCCTTTGGGTTACTTTGGAAGCATACATAAAGTGTAACTGTAAACACAATATCTAGTCTCGATTACTTGAAATAGATTAGGCTTCCAGTGAGTGTTTATAATTATATTTGATTCAAACTCCTTCCTTCTTATTCCAAGGAATTTTTTTCCCAAGTGCTATAAAAGTAGAAACTTATCTTTATTCATCTATACCAAACTTATTGAGTAAGTTATTAGCATACATATCTCAATATAGATAGATAAAATATGTTGTATTTACAACATTAAATGCCAAAAATAATTTCATCTCAACAATCATTTACATATCAAAAAATTGACTCATTTGGGTAGAAAAACCCTCAAATGATTTTTGTTTGTTCCTGATAAAAATAATGCATAAATATACACAATCATAATGAGTGAGTTTGTTTCATATCCCTTGAAATATAGATTTGAGTCCACTTTTACCTTCTTGAATTGTATTCTCATTAATCTATTTTAAAAATTTGAAAATCATACTTAGGGTGCTTATTTGTGCCCATAATGCATCTTATTTAGTTTTCAAACTAATGAACCATAAATATCAAAGATAAAACCTTCGGGTTGTTCAATTTAGAACTCTTCTTCTTGTTCTCCATTAAGTAAAATAGTCTTTAAATCCATTTATAAAACATTGTAGTTTTTTTAGAACAAACTATAATAAACATTTCAATTATTTTAGGCCTTGTTATCAGAGAAGAAGTGTCATAAATATAAATAGCATAAATTTTATAGATTCTTTTAAAAACAAAAAAATATTTATTCTATTTTAGTTTACATTTCTCATTGATTTTATTCAAAAAAAACCATTTTGAATTAATCAAATTTATGTTTTTGGGATGTGACACAAATTTTCAAGTTCTATTCTTCTCAATTTGGATTAAATCTGCTTTCATTCTTGAAGTCCAATATATTGTGTAACGCCCCGACCCCAGCTACCCAGAGTCGGTGCATTAATTACATAACATTGGCATGATCACAAGAAAGATCAAATCCCGAAAGACCGATTGGTTTAGTAGCCTTGGAAACACTAGATATAATCATAAAGTTTTACATTACATTTCAAAGTGAAAAACTACTACAACAACAAAGTCTTCATATCCACACTATTAACCCCTCATAATATCCCTGCAAGTCATTCATAAATTACTTCTTCACTACCTGGGAAAAATAAAACATAGAAAAGGGGTGATCTCAAATGCCCAGTAAGGATAACAATATAGCGGAACATTCAAAATAAGCATAAACATTTAAGGCAATGAATTACTAAAACAAAAGCCTTTTAAAATTGAACTTCAACATAGTATGGCAAAAGTAAAATGAAATAATGCCCTTTACTTGTTCACATGGATATTCTACTAATCGAATAATCACATGCAATATCAATAACCACTTTCATAATGTTGGAATGCATAATGCCAGACTATCATAACCACATAGCCAAGGCCTCGTGCCAAGACTACAAATAATATTTTGTCAAGGCCTTGTGCCAAGACACTAGTTTGTCTCATGAGACCTACCGATGCATCGAGGAGCTATAGCGGGCTCCACCCGTCACATATTACGTCCAATGCATTCCCATATGAAAAGGTTTAAACATAACATAAACATTCGTATTAAAACTAGCATACGAAATGTCAATACTTTCACTATAAACTATGAATGGTATAAAAATAGCACATCCACAGTCAAACATATCACAAAACCTTCAATACAATATAGAAGTTTTGTATCAAAATAAATCAACTTCAAATAATCTTAAAATCCATCAAAGGATGTTGACATAGATGAAATCAAAATTCTTTTAAAAGAAATATCTCCTTTTATTTTGAAATCATTTAAGATCCATATAAAATAAAACATTTTCTTTGAAAATATTCTTATAAGCTTGTAAGGGAAGCTTTGAAGATTTTATAACGGCGGAAAATAGCTGCACCCGCCGTATAAGTTAAAAAAACATTCTTACCTTAATTCTGTCGAAAAGGTTAAAAAAGACCTTGTTTTGAAAACGACCGAAAGATTACTTTATAAACCACTTATAAAAGTCAAAAAGGGTATAAATGACTTTAACTCATATTCTAGTAAATAGTAAAAATGTTTTGAAATGCATTTTTAAGAAACATGGATGTGGATGATAAAGAGATCCCAGTAGATTATTACGTATAAACAACCTTGGATAATGAAGAGGTTGTAAAGTAAACCCTTACCTTGTACTTTTCCTTGGTTGGGGTAGGTTAAACTCCTGTATAATGGTGAAATAGTTGTTATTAAATTATACAAGAATCATATATAATAATATGATATCATATATGATCTTTTAACATTGATTTGTTAATAATATCTTAGAATTATCGTCGTTTCGGGAGTTAACTTACTCATTTTGTTTTATATGTTTTGTTAAATAAGCCATGGTTGTTGTATCTTATTCATATGCAGAATGATATCTAGTCCTTAAACACCATTTTTAAATCATCAAATGATAATTATACTTGAATGGATACGATGGAGAATGAATCTCATCGCGTTCGTGGAGACGGTAGTCCGTACGTACGCACGAGCGACAATATCATTATTTTGATATTAAAATAATATATAAATGGATGGTATATCATATATACAGAATCATTAACATGTTATATTTATTATTTACATGAGTTACACATCATTATTATACCCATCCAAATAATATTATATTGAATAACAATTACACCACGACGTGGAGACGGTAGTCCGTACGTACGCACGTATGGTGACATGTTATTCAAAGGGTGGATAGAATACTGAATATGGTTGTACCATATTTATAATAACATCACAGTATATGTGAGATACTGGAGTTATTATTTTAGAATGGTAAGAACAAAGGAAGAAGAAGTGGAAGAAGAAATGAACTTAGAAAAGGGTGGTGAAATCATTACCTCTTCTTCGGTTTCTTCCTTTTGATTTGATCAAAAGGGATCCTTAGGTTGGCTTTCTGATCAAACTAAGGCCTCTAGGTTGTATTGAGGGATGTTGGGAGAGTATTTGGGCAGAGTTTGGCCGAACCAAAAGGCTTTAGAGGTGTGAAGAAATGAGAAGGAGGAGTGCCTTTTTATAAGAGGGGTGAGGGGCACCTTTGGAAAAGCTAGAAATATTAATTTATAATAAATTCATATTCGGTTTCTAATGGCTCCAAAATTGACTATTCAAAGGTTAAGGTGGGGATAGGTCGAAAACAACTCAACCAATATAATTTAGACAGGTTTGGGTACTTATATTAACCTTATCTTTAAGTATTAACTCTAAGTTAATTAGTTTCACTTTTACAATGTCTCTTTGTATTTTTATATTATATGGTTAATAGACTTACCATATACATACAAGCGACCCCCAAGTGGTCCATTAGTGATGATACTATCATTATATAAGTCTCTTGGCCGAACCTTAGATTTTTAAAAATTTAATATCAATTAATAATATAATATTTGTTTTAAGAACTCTTTTATGTCAATTTTGACACTATTCAATAGTTGATTTTTGTGAAACTCATAACAGATTGATTACTTCGAACAAAGTCAATTAAATAACTCCTAATATATCATATTATCCTATAAAATTAGTTTAATTCATTAAAAGTCTCATATTATATTTATTTGGGTATTTATAATATCAATTATTTTAATTTTTCACTATTATAGTAATTACTGCATCATCATTGTGTCATAAATAAAATAAATTATTTAATGTCTAAAAATTATAAATAAAATATCATTATGTATGAAATCGTTTTATCTTTCTAATTAATATTTATAATCTAAAATCCAACTTATATAACCCTATGTAACAATTGTTTTTCTAAAAGATATATGCTTGTGTCATTTTTGTATTCATTTTGACTTAATTAAAATAAAGTGTCATTATCACTTACAAGTGGATCCATGGGGTCCCAAAATAGACCCAAAGATTCCCATGGTCGACCATGTATCAACCAATAGGGTTAAGACACGTTTTAGGGTAATTTAGTATTATTATAGTATTATTTTTTTAACCCTTATTTACCGGATTTACCCTGAACCATGGTAAATAAAATATTTACCGCAGTAATTATTCAAAATGACTAAAAATAAAAGTTACCTATTTACACAATTTGAACATCCTGATTCCAAATATGGAATCCATTTTCCTAAATTCAAAACACAGAAGTGGCAGAAATTAATTTAAAATTAATTCCCGTTGTCAAAACAAAAAGCGTGTTTTTAAGAGATAATAACTATCAAAAGATTGACACTCGTTTATGTTCGGTTTAATTGTAAAATTATGTCCAATGACCAAAATTATATTAAATGGTAAAAATATATTCTAAATATACTTTAAAACCACTCAAATTCATAATTTATCACTATTAATTATTTTGATTAAAAAAATTGTTTTTAATTAAAACTTAGTAATTTTCACTATTCATCAAAATATGAAAGTTATCCGAAATGTACCAAAATTTCACCTTAGGCTAAATTCGATATTACGAATCCAAAAATTAAGTCCATTTTCAAATATAAAATATATATAATTTCAAAAAGTAGGTATTACTATTCATAACGACTAGTTTGATTAGTTATGGTGTGTTAGAACTCGGTGTTGCGTACAACACACGCTATCACATTATTCAAAGAGAAGCGTACCGTAGAAGCTTGGGGTGTTACATCCTCCTCTCCTTCAAATAATTGCGTCCTCGCAATTTCTAGGGTATTACTGCATAAAAAGACTCGGGTGGTTCTTCTTCATAAGTTCCTCGGGTTCCCACGTTGCCTCTTCCATCTTATGGTTTCTCCACAAAACTTTTACCAGACGCGTCGTCCGGTTTCTCAGCACTTGTTCTCTCGTATCAAGAATCTTGACGAGCTCTTCGCAATAAGACAGATCGGGTTCCAGTTCTAATTCTTCATAGGTGAGTACATGCGTTGGATCAGGCATGTATTTCCTCAATAGAGATACGTGGAACACATCGTGAACTTTGGAGAGACTTGGCGGCATTGCCAATCGGTAAGCTACAACCCCAATTCGTTCTAGAATTTCGAAAGGTCCGATGTACCTGGGACTCAATTTACCTTTCTTACCAAAACGTATGACTCCCTTCCACAGAGATACCTTCAGAAAAACATGATCACCGACTTGAAATTCCAAATCCTTCCTTCGATTATCGGCATAGCTCTTCTGCCTACTTTGAGCTGCTTTGATGTGATTTTGGATTACTTTCACCTTTTCCACCGTTTCCTCCACCAGTTCTGGGCCTACGAGTTTTCTTTCACCAACGTCATCCCAACAGGTTGGAGTACGACATCTCTTTCCGTATAACGCTTCATATGGTGCCATCTGAATACTCGAATGGGAGCTATTGTTATAGGAAAATTCTACCAAAGGTAAATATTGATCCCACATACCCTGAAAGTCAAGTGAGCAAGATCTCAACATGTCTTCTAAGGTTTGAATAGTCCGTTCTGATTGTCCGTCTGTCTGAGGGTGGTAAGCAGTGCTCAAATGAAGTTCAGTATCCAGGGATTTCTGAAGACTTTTCCAGAATCTTGAAGTAAAACGGGGATCACGATCAGAAACAATCGATAGGGGTACTCCATGAAGTCTCACAACTTCATTAATATATAGTCTTGCTAGACGTTCCAGGGGTAGATCTTCTCTTATATCAAGAAAATGTGCTGTCTTGGTAAGACGATCAACAATAACCCATATTGCATCGTTCCTTCTAGGAGTCTTTGGTAGCCCCATGACAAAGTCCATCGTAACATTGTCTCATTTCCACTCCGGTATGGGAAGAGGTTACATGACTCTTCCAGGCTGTTGCCTTCCAGCTTTCACTTGTTGACAAACCATACATCTTGACACAAAATCAGCAATCTCCCTCTTCATGTTGTCCCACCAAAAATGTTCCTTCAAATCTCTATACATTTTGGTGCTCCCAGGGTGTATAGAGAAATTGGAACTATGAGCATCATCTAGCAATTCCCTTTTTAGATCAGGTATATTGGGAACACAAAGTCTCTTCCGAATTTCAAAATTCCATCTTCATACACAAAGTCTCTCAATCTCCCATCATTCACAGCTTTAATATTCTTTTGGAATTCTTCATCATCGGTCTGAGAACTCTTAATCCTTTCTAGTAAAGATGGTTTGGCAACCATTTGAAAAAGCATTGATGTTTCACCTTCCCTGGTTATTCCCATGTACATCTTCACTAGATCCATGAAAATTGGATCCCTTTCAATTCTCATCATGTTCAAAACTCCATGGTCTTTTCTGCTCAAAGCATCTGCCACCTTGTTTGCTTTCCCCGGGTGGTAGTGTATCGTACAATCATAATCCTTGAGTAATTTAAGCCATCTCCTTTGCCTCATGTTGAGTTCTTTTTGTGAGAAAATATACTTCAAACTCTTGTGATCAGTATAAATCTCACATTTTTCCCCATAGAGGTAGTGCCTCCATATCTTCAAAGCAAAGATCACAGCTGCTAACTCAAGATCATGAGTAGGATAGTTTTGTTCATGAATTTTCAACTGTCGTGATGCATAGGCAATAACTCTATCATTCTGCATAAGGACACAGCCAAGTCCCTTCTTTGATGCATCACTATAAATAACGAACCCATCATTCCCCGATGGTAGAGTCAATATAGGAGCATTGACTAATCTTCTATTCAGTTCTTCGAAACATTCTTCACACTCTTTTTTCCAAACAAATTTAACCCCTTTATGTGTGAGCTTCGTTAATGGGTTAGCCAATCGGGCAAAATTCTGGACGAAACGTCGATAATAACCTGCCAAACCAATAAAACTACGTACCTCAGTTATACTCGTAGGTGCTGGACATTCTTGGATTGCCTTGGTCTTAGAAGGATCAACCGAGATTCCATCTTTAGAGACAATATGGCCAAGAAAAGAAATCTCCTGAAGCCAGAATTCACACTTGCTAAACTTCCCATATAATTCATGCCTCCTCAGAGTCTTCAAGATAATGCGCAAGTGATTTTCATGATCTTCGTAGGTTTTGGAGTATACCAAGATATCATCAATAAATACCACCACAAATTCATCGAGATACTCCTTGAAAACTCTATTCATTAGATCCGTGAATACAGAGGGTGCATTAGTCAATCCAAACGGCATTACAGTAAACTCGTAATGCCCGTACCTGGTTCGAAATGCTGTTTTCGGAATGTCTTCCTTCTTCACACACAACTGATGGTATCCAGATCGAAGGTCAATCTTTGAAAAGTATTGAGCTCCATGCAGTTGGTCAAATAAATCATCAATACGAGGTAGGGGATACTTGTTCTTTATCGTTATAGCATTGATCTCCCTGTAGTCGATACATAACCTCATAGATCCATATTTCTTTTTAACAAAAAGAACAGGGGCTCCCCATGGAGAAACACTAGGGCGAATAAATCCCTTATTACTCAATTCCTCTAGTTGTTTCTTTAGTTCGACTAACTCTACAGTGGCCATTCTATAAGGGGTCTTCGATATAGGCCTTGATCCAGGAATCAAATCAATAGAAAACTCAACTTCTCGTTCTGGAGGATGTCCAGGTAAATCTTCCGGAAATACATCTACAAATTCTTTCACAACAGGTACATCATCTATTTGAACATTCCTTTCCTCACCGACAGTTATTTCATTCTCTTCCTCCCCAATAATTGAATTATGTTGAGCTACTGGGGGTGGATCTAAATAAGAATTAGGTGGTGACGATTCTGCTCTAAAAATAAGGTTCTCCTTATCATTATCATCAAGAATCGTAACCTCTTTCTTATTACAATAAATCTTCGCATCATAGTCCGAAAGCCAGTCCATACCGAGGATTATATCAAACTCAATCATAGGTATGATGATGAAATCAGCAGATAAAGAAAATTTATGTGCTCTAATGGGCACTGATTCACAAAACATTGTTGCAACGATACTTCCCTTAGGAGTTTTAACTGACAACTCCCTTATTAAATCAAATTGGAAATATCTAATTTTCTTAGCAAACTGGGAAGATATGAAACAATGCGATGATTCAGAATCAAATAATGCATTTGCTAAACTTGAGGAAACCATTAAATTACCTGCCACCACGTCTTTCGGAGCTTCTACCTCAGCAGTAGTGATAGCATAAGCCTGGCCTTGATCCCTTGGCCTTTTCTGAGGTAAGTTCTCCTGACGCTTAGGACATGCATTTGCATAATGCCCCATCTCCCTGCAATTATAGCACTGAACGTTGGTATCTTTCTTCTTCCCCTTGCAATCATGAGTTTGGTGGCCTTTTTCACCACACTTATAACAGACTCCCATTCCCTTCAAGCAAGTACCAGGATGTTTCTTCCCGCATTTACCACAAGATGGATATTCAACCTTTCCCTTCTTCCCCTTATTTCCATTCCCAGATTGATCAGCAGGTCTCTTTTTCTCTTTCTTTGCTTTAAAGTCATAAGACTTAGAGAATTCCTTTTCGGTCTTGATGGCACATGAGACAATGTATTCGTACGATGAATAGGATTGTGAGACTAATGCTCGACGGAGAAATGGTTTTAACCCATCAAAGAAATGATCAATCTTACTTCTTGGGTTGCGTATATAATCTCCAGCATACCTTGCTAACCTTGTAAAGTTAGCCTCATACTTTGCGACATTCTCATCCTCCTTCTGTCTCAGACTTAGAAATTGCCTTTCCATATCTTCTCGATGGTCGCGAGGGAAGTATTTTTCTAAAAACAGATCTTTGAACTCCCTCCATTCCATATTTGATACTTCATCATCTTCCTTCATGTTTTGAATCAATGACCACCATTGATCAGCATCTCCAGTGAGGCGGTAAACTGCCATGATAACTTTCTCCCTTTCACTGCTCCCCAAAGCCTGAAATATTTTCTCTAGGGAATTTAACCATTGCTCAGCTACTAAGGGATTTGTACTCCCATTAAACGTTGGTGGTTGTTGCCTCATGAATCGATCTAACATTGATCCTCCACACTGCGGATCAGGGTGCTCCATACGGGTAAGGTTATTATTCATAACCTGAGTAAGTTGTCCCAGTATGGTGATTAGCTGATCGGCACCAGTTGCATCACCAGCCCCACTATAATTATCTTGAGCAGGAGGGCAATCCCTACATGGAGTGCGTGCATTGATACGGTTTCCATTTCTTCCACTAGGCGCCATTTCTAAACAATGGCATAAACTAGATCAGTTTATGAATCAAAATACATAATCCAATACTTATAAAACAATTAACATAAATTGAACTATTTATGGATATAATCCATAATCATAAAAATGTTTTCTTTGAGGAAGTATATACTCGTAAACCCTTCATAATTATTTGTAAAGAAAATGAGAGTTATCCTAAGCATATCCCCCGGGAGTGTCGTAACCAAGAGTGCAGCAAGGCCTGTTGTCGTGCACCAGTTCCCGTTCGAGTCTAGCTCAAAGCGGTGTTTTTGGGTTTTACCCCTAGGTACATCTGTGCCAGAGCCGCCTCTACCTGCTCATATCCAGACAGGGATGTATTGCTCGGAAAACTCACAAAATCTCTACAATACCAAAATTCTAGGAAGTTCTTCTATACTAATCCTCAAAGTTCATCTTAGGTCTACGTGCTCTAATCAGAGTTTATCTAAATCTAGCTTCCAAGGTTTGTACTAAACTTCCTCTGATACCAACTGTAACGCCCCGACCCCAGCTACCCAGAGTCGGTGCATTAATTACATAACATTGGCATGATCACAAGAAAGATCAAATCCCGAAAGACCGATTGGTTTAGTAGCCTTGGAAACACTAGATATAATCATAAAGTTTTACATTACATTTCAAAGTGAAAAACTACTACAACAACAAAGTCTTCATATCCACACTATTAACCCCTCATAATATCCCTGCAAGTCATTCATAAATTACTTCTTCACTACCTGGGAAAAATAAAACATAGAAAAGGGGTGAGCTCAAATGCCCAATAAGGATAACAATATAGCGGAACATTCAAAATAAGCATAAACATTTAAGGCAATGAATTACTAAAACAAAAGCCTTTTAAAATTGAACTTCAACATAGTATGACAAAAGTAAAATGAAATAATGCCATTTACTTGTTCACATGGATATTCTACTAATCGAATAATCACATGCAATATCAATAACCACTTTCATAATGTTGGAATGCATAATGCCAGACTATCATAACCACATAGCCAAGGCCTCGTGCCAATACTACAAATAAGATTTTGTCAAGGCCTTGTTCCAAGACACTAGTTTGTCTCATGAGACCTACCGATGCATCGAGGAGCTATAGCGGGCTCCACCCGTCACATATTAAGTCCAATGCATTCCCATATGAAAAGGTTTAAACATAACATAAACATTCGTATTAAAACTAGCATACGAAATGTCAATACTTTCACTATAAACTATGAATGGTATAAAAATAGCACATCCACAGTCAAACATATCACAAAACCTTCAATACAATATAGAAGTTTTGTATCATAATAAATCAACTTCAAATAATCTTAAAATCCATCAAAGGATGTTGACATAGATGAAATCAAAATTCTTTTAAAAGAAATATCTCCTTTTATTTTGAAATCATTTAAGATCCATATAAAATAAAACATTTTATTTGAAAATATTCTTATAATCTTGTAAGGGAAGCTTTTAAGATTTTATAACGGCGGAAAATAGCTGCACCCGCCGTATAAGTTAAAAAAACATTCTTACCTTAATTCTGTCGAAAAGGTTAAAAAGGACCTTGTTTTGAAAACGACCGAAAGATTCCTTTATAAACCACTTATAAAAGTCAAAAAGGGTATAAATGACTTTAACTCATATTCTAGTAAATAGTAAAAATGTTTTGAAATGCATTTTTAAGAAACATGGATGTGGATGATAAAGAGATCCCAGTAGATTATTACGTATAAACAACCTTGGATAATGAAGAGGTTGTAAAGTAAACCCTTACCTTGTACTTTTCCTTGGTTGGGGTAGGTTAACCTCCTGTATAATGGTGAAATATTTGTTATTAAATTATACAAGAATCATATATAATAATATGATATCATATATGATCTTTTAACATTGATTTGTTAATAATATCTTAGAATTATCGTCGTTTCGGGAGTTAACTTACTCATTTTCTTTTATATGTTTTGTTACATAAGCCATGGTTGTTGTATCTTATTCATATCCAGAATGATATCTAGTCCTTAAACATCATTTTTAAATCATCAAATGATAATTATACTTGAATGGATACGATGGAGAATGAATCTCATCGCGTTCGTGGAGACGGTAGTCCGTACGTACGCACGAGCGACAATATCATTATTTTGATATTAAAATAATATATAAATGGATGGTATATCATATATACAGAATCATTAACATGTTATATTTATTATTTACATGAGTTACACATCATTATTATACCCATCCAAATAATATTATATTGAATAACAATTATACCACGACGTGGAGACGGTAGTCCGTACGTACGCACGTATGGTGACATGTTATTCAAAGGGTGGATAGAATACTGAATATGGTTGTACCATATTTATAATAACATCACAGTATATGTGAGATACTGGAGTTATTATTTTAGAATGGTAAGAACAAAGGAAGAATAAGTGGAAGAAGAAATGAACTTAGAAAAGGGTGGTGAAATCATTACCTCTTCTTCGGTTTCTTCCTTTTGATTTGATCAAAAGGGCTCCTTAGGTTGGCTTTCTGATTAAACTAAGGCCTCTAGGTTGTATTGAGGGATGTTGGGAGAGTATTTGGGCAGAGTTTGGCCGAACCAAAAGGCTTTAGAGGTGTGAAGAAATGAGAAGGATGAGTGCCTTTTTATAAGAGGGGTGAGGGGCACCTTTGGAAAAGCTAGAAATATTAATTTATAATAAATTCATATTCGGTTTCTAATGGCTCCAAAATTGACTATTCAAAGGTTAAGGTGGGGATAGGTCGAAAACAACTCAACCAATAGAATTTAGACGGGTTTGGGTACTTATATTAACCTTATCTTTAAGTATTAACTCTAAGTTAATTAGTTTCACTTTTACAATGTCTCTTTGTATTTTTATATTATATGGTTAATAGACTTACCATATACATACAAGAGACCCCCAAGTGGTCCATTAGTGATGAGCCTATCATTATATAAGTCTCTTGGCTGAACCTTAGATTTTTAAAAATTTAATATCAATTAATAATATAATATTTGTTTTAAGAACTCTTTGATGTCAATTTTGACACTATTCAATAGTTGATTTTTGTGAAACTCATAACAGATTGATTACTTCGAAAAAAGTCAATTACATCACTCCTAATATATCATATTATCCTAGAAAATTAGTTTAATTCATTAAAAGTTTCATATTATATTTATTTGGGTATTTATAATATCAATTATTTTAATTTTTCACTATTATAGTAATTACTGCATCATCATTGTGTCATAAATAAAATAAATTATTTAATGTCTAAAAATTATAAATAAATTATAATTATGTATGAAATAGTTTTATCTTTCTAATGAATATTTATAATCTAAAATCCAACTTATATAACCCTATGTAACAATTGTTTTTCTAAAAGATATATGCTTGTGTCATTTTTGTATTCATTTTGACTTAATTAAAATAAAGTGTCATTATCACTTACAAGTGGATCCATGGGGTCCCAAAATAGACCCAAAGATTACCATGGTCGACCATGTATCAACAAATAGGGTTAAGACACGTTTTAGGGTAATTTAGTATTATTATAATATTATTTTCTTAACCCTTATTTACCGGATTTACCCTTAACCATGGTAAATAAAATATTTACCGCAGTAATTATTCAAAATGTCTAAAAATAAAAGTTACCTATTTACACAATTTGAACATCCTGATTCAAAATATGGAATCCATTTTCCTAAATTCAAAACACAGAAGTGGCAGAAATTAATTTAAAATTAATTCCCGTTGTCAAAACAAAAAGCGTGTTTTTAAGAGATAATAACTATCAAAAGATTGACACTCGTTTATGTTCGGTTTAATTGTAAAATTATGTCCAATGACCAACATTATATTAAATGGTAAAAATATATTCTAAATATACTTTAAAACCACTCAAATTCATAATTTATCACTATTAATTATTTTGATTAAAAAAGTTGTTTTTAATTAAAACTTAGTAATTTTCACTATTCATCAAAATATGAAAGTTATCCGAAATGTACCAAAATTTCACCTTAGGCTAAATTTGATATTCCGAATCCAAAAATTAAGTCCATTTTCAAATATAAAATATATATAATTTCAAAAAGTAGGTATTACTATTCATAACGGCTAGTTTGATTAGTTATGGTGTGTTAGAACTCGGTGTTGCGTACAACACACGCTATCACATTACTCAAAGAGAAGCGTACCGTAGAAGCTTGGGGTGTTAAATATTGTGGGAAGAGTTGAGAGGATTTATATAAGAATATCTAAAAATAATATATTGATATAGATAATTAGTATTTGTATAGATAAACCTTTTTATTATTTATATAATAGTGAGATAAAATGTTCATTTTATTTAGATGAGTTCACTTTAGAATAGAAAAGTAGAAAATAAAAAATAGAAGGTAAATAATTCATAGGATCACATTGAAGTTACATGGACGGTAAAAATTACACCTCATACAATAATTATTACTAAAAAATCATCCAAATAAAATACACTTCAAATCAATAAAATGACTAGAGAATCTATCCTAAGAAGAGGGTATTTCTAAAATATGTGGTAGTGATCAAATCTGTCATATTGAGTTATCACAAGCCTTCCTGGATGGATTCACATAATTCATCCAAAAAATAAAGGATATAGTAAAGAAACAAGACAAACATAATTTAATTATAGATCCAAATATTCATTAAAAAGATCTGTTTATGACTGACGTAAGAGATTTTATAGCCTCTAGTGAATCTTCATGTTGGTGATCATCCAACTCTAACTCTCAGGTTACCTCCTCAAATCTCTACTAGAGTGGTACCCTGTGTATAAGGGAGTGGTGCACTTGACTTCAGGGAGCAGTGAAATTTCTTGAATCCCAACTCCTCCTCTGAGACCTAGAATTATCTATTTATAAATGTAGGGTTTTTCTCTCTTACTTTCAGGAAATTATCTAAATTAAGTATCTATCATAAACCAATGGGTAGATCATAATGATAATAGGATGGGAAAGAGGTGGTTGACAATTGGATAATATGGGATGCACGATGAATATAATATCATGATCAAATAGTCCATTGAAATAGACGAATGAAAAAAACTCAAAGGGATATAGAGCACTAAAAAATAGTTCACAAGATATAAAATCATATCAATCATGAAAAGTGATAGGGGGAACCACACCATGGAAACAAAAAAGTGCACACATGTCACCTTTGGATCAAAATGATCAATGGTTCATAGCCCCAAAGTTGAATACACACTTAAAGAAAAAGAGAAATAATTACATAGATAAAAAATATAAACTCTACTATGTTTGTATAAAAATTTAGTTTCAAAAAATATTAGAAAAAAGTATAAATCATAAATCTACACCTTGTAAGAAAAAAGGTTATGCACGATGGTGTTCCTATTACCAACATTATTGTTCTGTGAAAAAATCCATAATAAAAAAACAATGTCTAAACTTTGACAATGAACTAAATTTAGTAAAACTATAAGTTAGGTTATTATATGTGTGTATCTTATTGACACACACTATCTTAGTCTCAATAACCTCCCTAATAAAGTGATGTGTAATATCTATATGCTTGGATATATGATCACACACATGATTTATAGATAAATGAAGGGTAGAAAAACTACCAAAGTGAACATCAATACTAGAAGTATATAAATACAATTCATTTATCAATCTATTTTAATAAATAGAATATTTTATAGATTCAGTTAAGGCCATGTATTCTACCTCAGTGGTGGAAAATAAAACAATAAACTAAATATTGTATTTCTAGGATACATGTCCACCACAGTCAAGGAATACATATCCAATAATTTATTTTTAGCAGTTAACATAAACACCACAATTATAATCAATAAACATAACATCATCATCAGTTTAACTACTATTATTTCTATATTGAGGAAAAAATCAGCAGACATAGACACATACTTCAGGACCCATTTAAATGCATTAGTACGCAGTTTACCAGGTTTTCCCATAAACTTTATCAAAGTAAAAATAGTGAAGTCAATGTATTGTCTATAATAGACCATATAATACATAATACTACCAATAATATTATCATATGTGATCTTATTCATGAAGGTTACCTCTACACCACAGTTAGGGGACTGACTAAGGGACAAATTAAAGTGTTAACCCAGAGGAATTCTAATAGTATTAAGGTTCTCAAATAGATATTATTTCAAAACATTACTAACAATACCATTCCATGATATACATAATAAATTATTCCCTATATTTTTAATAATTTCCACACCTAGAATCTATTCTGTCTTACAGAGATCATTCATTTCAAAATCAAAATTAATTTGGATATTTACATGATTAACCTACCTCATATTTTTACAATTAAAACACATGTAATCTATATATAAAAGTTGTTAAATAATTTGATGAATAATAATATTTAAATAAAAATATGCATTATATTTACTTATGTTAAAATCATTTTCAATCGTAAAAAATGTTTCACCCATAGGACCAATACACTATATGAGTCGAGGTTAATTAGGGTATTCAATTATTCTTTTATTTATTGAATATTATTCTTATTATTTATATAATATTACATAAATATTACTATCCAACCACATATATGATATGAATATGCAAAAACTAAACCGAGGAGAAACAAATTTTACTTGGTTCACTTTAAAGGGTTAGTACAAGGAGTATACACCGATAATGTGTTGACGTACCATGAGTTAAAACTATTCACTAAAAATTTTATAAATGTTTAAGAAAATCACACTTTTAATATAGGGGAATTACATCTTCTTATCTCTTTATACATTCATTGAGATAAGGAATACAATAGAGATGTGATATGCTGATTTCTTACAATGAATCTCAATAAATGAATAACCCTATTCTAGAAAAGGGTGTTGTCGATAAGCATCAAATCATTATTTTAATCCCTATATGTAATGGAAATCCATCTTAATCTCTTTTATTCTATATTTTCAGTATTTTTTCTAATTTTTATTTATATTTAATTTCTCATGTTGATTCTCCTTTTATAAGCAAATTATTTTAAAAAAACATGTGCTAACTTGAAAATTTTTACCGACTTAATATGCCTTAAAAAAATCCATTAACATCCCATAAATGTGGAATAAGTCTCCTAAATCACCAAAAAATCTGGAACAAATTTGGTATCCTGTAATTTTCTATATATTTTTCAGTAATAGAATGACCTCCTTGGTCATGTCGTGCACTATATCAAAAACTCCTAGGCCATGTCACCATTTCCTTCATCACAACATATTCTAAGTTCATAAAAAAGATCCAATTTCTTCAATATAATGTATCATTTTTAATTATACAAATAGCATTGAAGGATATTTCAACATTCTTTAACTCTCAAACATGCTGCGATATGATTTTCTAGTTTGTAGCACCTACTTTTGTTCCCAAACAAAACACCCAATGATTTAAAAACACCACCATATAGATTTTTCATAATAGGAAATCATGTAATGAGTCCTTACATCATATTTTTTTGAGTGAACCTATCACATCAGAGAATTTAATTAATGGCCCGAGCACCAGATCCCTATAATCATTAAATCACCCATGCATTTTTCATGGTGAAATATACCCTCCATGGTGCGAGGCTCTTCATTCTAGAACCAATAAAATCCGCATTATCCTCTTTTTGGTGTAATGTCTATCTAATGATGTGTAACATGAAACTAGAAATATGAAAAAGTAAAAAATCATACATTTCAACTAGTAAATTCTTCTATTTCTTCCCTAATGAATCTTGCGCACAAGATCTTATGGGAAACCTAACAAAATTTTTGATCCTTAAGTAGCGTTATGACCATAATATTAACAAAAAATCTTACCAAAGAAGAATCTTATGATGTTCCATAATTACTCTTATGATGTTCCATAATTACTCTTATGATTTTCCCTAAATGATTCTTATCAAAGAGAGCTTTTCTAATCTTATAACTTCAAATTAGATCACAACATGATGGTTATAGTATTGGTGTGACCATATGGATTTAAAAGAATATCTCACCATTGAACTCTATATACTTAATGATATTTTACATGAACTTCTAATGAATCCCTAATTGATAAATAATATAACATGTAAAACAAAAATTCTCAATTTTACCCCCTTTGGATTTTACTGTCAATCCATTCTCCATTGACCAAAATCCTCTTAAATATATCTCTCCAATCATTATCCCACATTGAATATAAATTTAAAAGTGATATCCTATCCCACACCTATCAATTTTGGGAAATATTTAAACTAATAAAACATATTCTAATAATCTCAGAAGCTTACACAGGTCATCACTAATTATAGGAAACAAGAAAAAGAATTAATCACTACAATTTTTTCCACATTTTTATATTCAACCTTCAATATTTGAAAATAACCTAGATTATTTCTCATATCTTTTAAACTAAATCAAATAAATAATCCTTAATAATTAATAAATTTCTAGATAAATCACTATATATTATGGGGATAAGGGAACTTCTAAACCTCCTCAAGACGATGGTGGTGGTTGAACACCAAAGGTTAACCAATGATTTTAAAATTCCAGTGTGGCCAATGATTTTGTAAATATGTTAACTAGTTATTAATTTATACCAATTTTCTCTAGATTCTTAATTAATTTTTCAATATTATCATTAATAAAGTGATATTATATCTCAATATTCATTGTTCTATAATGTTGTAGTAGATTCTTGGAAATCTCTATCACGCATGTCATAATGGACTACCATGAGAAACCTCACCTCCACTCTGAGATCCTCCAATTGTTATTTCATCCATTCTATTTGAGTGAAAGGTTTTGTTACTAAAATATACTCCACTTAATTTATAAAAATAGAGGTGATTTCTTTATTCCTACTGATCCACCCAATAAACTATCTTTTAATGAAAAACTGTCATCCACTAGTCGATTTTATATCCCCAATGTATCTAGTCCAATACACATACAATTTTGTGTATAATTATTTTTGATTTACTAAATAATATACCAAAATATAATCAATATTACACCAAATATACATTGTGATCTAATTTACAATAAAGAGATGCTCCTCTTTGGGAAAAATTTGGTAGTGATTGACCAAGAAATTGGAAAAAACATATCCAATCCTATTGTTGTAATATACAAAAAGAATCTAACAATCCTTTGGTAAGGTATTGTATTATATTTTTTTGATTCCTAATGAATACCTTACTTGGTTCTAAAATTTTTAGGGTTGAAATTGGATTTCTATCATGCATCAAAAACTTCACCAGTAGATCATTTACATATTTTGTTTGAGAAACAAATGTATAATTCACTTTGTAATTAAATTGAATCCCAAGGAAGATTATGAGATTTATAATCATATAAATTTTAAATTTTTTGACAGTTAACTATGAAAAATCCTCCACTTAATTTTATTTTTTCCTCTAAATATAATGTTGAAAACATATATGAGTACCATAAACCTATTTCCTTAGTTGATTTCATATAAATATTTAGAGAAAAACTACCTTTTTGAATTCTATATTTCTTAAGAACATATCCAATTGAGAATACTAAGCTTGAGGTGCTTGTTTGAAGCCTTTCATGACCTTATTCAACCTATACACATTTGATTCATCATTATTGATAAGAAATCACATTGGTTTATTATTGTATATTTATTATTTGAGAATCCCAATTAAATATTATGTCCTAACATTAATTTGGTAGATTATAATTTTTATTTGGAAAACCAAAATAAAAAAGAGTATTATTGATTCAATTCTCATAAAAAATGGAATGGATTCTTCCATATAAAATCCTCCCACTTATTAATACCTTTTTAATAATAATATTCCCTTATTTTAGATTAATCTTCCATGTTCATCATGTTTATTTTTGAACACCATTTTTGTTCCCATTATATTGTGATTCGTTGGCCTATCCATGAGAACCCATGTCTTTTTCTTCTCAATTTGATCTAACTCTTCAACCATGGGATTGATTCAAGACCCATCCTTTACTGCTTCATCAAATGAGGCCAGTTCCAATAGATACAATATAAGAGTATGATCTATAGTTCTCATCATCTAAGTTTATGTTATTGTTGTTTTATCACCAATGATATTTTACTCTTCGACATCATCATATTTTCTACTTCACGGAGTTAATAATTGACTCCTTTCAATTGGTTATTCATCCACCGATTCAATATTTGAATCCACCTCACATGTTTGACCGTGAGTGTCAGTCTAATTTGTATTTAATTCGTCTTCTCTACCATTAACCACACTCAGATATGGGATTCTATATAAGGAAACATCCATAAAAGGTTATATATTATGGAGTTTTTAGACAATAATTCACTTTATTATATTCCTTAATATCTTTTAGGATTAGATTTTTAGAAATTTATATCATCAAAATTATATAATTTTCCCAAATATTACAAAGTGGACACTTCAACTCAATATCCATTTTTTTCCATAATATAAAACTTTTACAATGAAACATGTTTTCCTTTCATGAAAAATCTTCATGAATGTCATCTTTATTTATTCTTGGTTCTTAATTATCTGTAAATCATGTGATTTTTTTGAAAACATGGGATGAGAACAAAAAGCACAGTAATGGATATAAAAGAATGAAACTCATTAGTCTAATAAAAAACATGAAGACTAATAAATTTTTTACCTTTGTTCACATTATTATTTGAGTGTAAAAAATAATTCATATTTATATGGGGAAACACTTTTTTATCAAATAAAACCTTTAAAACCTATAAAAGTAAATAAACATACTTGTAGGTATCTAAGAGAATTATATTCATAACCCATGTTCACTCACATAAAAAATAATTGGATCACAGTTAAATTAATATAAGAAACCTCTCGAGTTAAGTCCCTCCTTCTTTCCATTGAAGATAAGGAACAATACTCAATTCATTTAATAACTATATCAGGCTCACCCATCATATAAGTTATATCAGGTTCAACATACTATAAACTGTATTAGGAACACATGTCATCATCTATAATAATCAGGTACCATATCATGAATAGAAAATTTTAAGATTGAACATTTTCATCATATATAACTTGAATAAATCTTTTAAACCAATATAAAAAACACTTTTAGATATCAAAATGTCCTTTCCTTTTAAAATTCCTTAAAAAACAAAAAATTCACATAACAAAGGGAAAAAGAGTTTCTTTCAAAGATCATTGAATATTGTGAAGGAATATAAATAATGAATAATGGTTAGGATGAAGAGAAAATTATATCAAGACATATATGTCAAAATAGAACATTCCTTTTGTATTTAGTAAAAAATGTTAAAACATTCTGTATAAAATAAAAAAAAATCATTTTTGAATACATTTTTAAGAAATAAAAAGGGGAAATAAAATTAAATTTTAAATTAATTAATATAAATATTTATACATTAATAATTTTTTTAATTTTTTTAACATTAAGGATAAATATTTGAAAAGAAATATTTTAAACATTTAAAATAAGGTTTTAAGTTAAAGTATCCCATACCCTGAGTCTGACAAATCATGTATTTTCTAAATATTCAGGAATAATAAACTTATATTTATTATTAACTTTATTAATAACTTTTTTATGTTTATTATTCATTTTAATAAACTTTCACCCATGTCATATTCAATTTATTAATAAATTAAGTTCACATCATACATTTTGAGGATATTCGACTCATATATACAAAATAAATTTGCTAGGTTGACTATTGTCAAATGGTTAATGATTATATAATTTACATAATATTAATCATGATATAATTATAATTTTTATAAATTAATTATACTATTATAACTAACTATGAAATATGGTTATGAAAAATGGATTATGTTACAACATGTTGATGGTAGCCTGTACGTACACATGAGAAACATTTCCAATTTTTAAATAACATGAAGGAAAGAAGGTGAGTCTAATTATATATTTAGAAAATGATTATTATATCATAAATATCATATTATTTTTTATATACAATTATATATATCATCATTTTGAGGTGGTGATGAAAAATAAATACATAGGTTCATCAGGTGGTAGTCCGCACGTACGTATGAGAAATGTTTTTATGTTTAGTTGAATGGTAAAAAAATAATTAGAATATTTATTTTACATTTCAGAAGGAAATTTTTATAATATATATATATATATATTTACTATATTATATTATTTATATCCATTATTATGACCAACCATAAACTCTAGTGATGAAAAATAAAGTACATCAACTTCACGAGGCGATAGTCCGCATATATACACAAAAGATGTTTTCATTTTCCATTATAAAGACAAGTGGATGAAAATTGGTTATACCATAAACATAATTAAATTTATGTATATGGGATATACTGATGTTATTTTAGGAAAATGTTTAAGAGAGTTTTAATGGAGGTAAAAGAAGAAAAAAAAAGAAAATACTTGGTTAAGAAGAATAACAATTCTTTAGAAAATATCCTTTGGTTTATCATTAAATCCTTCATAGGATTGTAATCTGATAAAAAAAAGAAACTGTATTACATGATGAGGGATGTTATTAAGGTATTTGAGTAGGTATTTTCTAGTATTAGAGGCTTTGGAATTATGAATAACGGCTAAGAGGGGGTGTCCTTTTATAAGTGAGGGAGAGGACACACTTGTATTTTTTCAAAATAATAAAATATATTAATGTATTACTCAAGAAAAATGGATAAAAAATCTACCATTTTCAAATAATAGATAATATAAGGTTTAATTATGACTATATATTAGGATTTAGATAACTTTATAAGTCGTTTTATCCCTTATCATTTTAGTTTTAACCCTTTAAACCCATTTAACTCTTATTATGGTAACCTTTTTTTTACCAAAGTTACCATTATAACGGTTTTGTTATATTCAATTCAATTATTATGATTTTTTGAAATTACTTTTAAAATAAACCTATAAAATGTGATGAAAAGCAGTTTTATAGAAAAATGTATTTTTAATTATAAAGATAGTTTTATAAAAAAATAAAGTGTAATGTTGATTACATTGAGATTTATTGGATTATTTAAATAAAAATAAACTAATTAATTTTTTAAAATTATTCAAAATATAATGTGACTTTGTAAATACATGAGAAGAAAATTCATTTTTCTTAAAAATCAGTATTTTATACTCTTCACCCCAAAATGAACTTTTTAGAAATTTTACTAAAAAAGATCTTTAAGATAATTTTAAATTGGTGATATAGAAATTAATATTTATTTTTTTTCAAATTTAAATTATAAAATATGAAAATTAAAAATTTAAATAAAACTATATAATACATGTAATCAAATTTAGTAAGAATAAAAATATTTTATTTTCGATTGATAAATTACTTAATATTATTATAATGAATATAAATATATATAAAAAATCATGAGTACTAAATAGGAATGAATCTTTTTACTATTAATATTACCTTGGTTGTGATATTCTTCTCCATTTTGGAATTTTAGTCATCATAATTTTATTCATTACTTAAACAAGTGGGAGTATTTTTCCTTTATAAAATTTTCTAATTCCCATGTTTCTTTTCAGCCATATGGGTTTCAGAAAATAACTCAACATTATTAATAACCTTATTTAAAAAAACTTGTTATCTATGATCAATAATATAAACTAGTTGTTCCTTATATGGAATATTATCTTCCTACTATACCACTTTAGGGATCAAAACATGAGATGCATCCAGCACATATTTCCTTAGTAATACAATGTGAAACACATCATGTACCTTGGATAAACTTAGAGGCAAGTAAAATTAGTAAGAGAATTATCCAACATGTTACCTAATTTGATTTGGTCTAATTAATCATTGACTTAGCTTTCCATTTCTATGAAAATTCATATCATTTTCCCATAGATATACATTAAGGAAAACATGATCACCTACCTCTAGTGAAGGATTTTTCTTCCAGTTATATACGAATCTATTTTTCTTATCCTGAGAGGCTATCATATGATGTGAAATCAAATTTTACTTTCTATCCATCTATTCTACTAAATATATTCCCAAAAACTTCCTTGCACCTAATTTTTACCAACAAGCTAAAGTCTGCCACCAATTTCCATGTAGTTCCACAAAAGGTGACATCTGTATTCTAGAATGAAAATTTTTATTACATGAAAACTCAACTAATGAAAGATTTTGATTCCAAATTCCAAAGTAATCCATTAAATAAGCTCAAATCATGTCTTACAAAGTCTAAATCATCCACTATGTCTATCCATCATATTTAAGAAGAAAATATGTATTGAAATTTCATTCAGTAACTAATAAATTTTGAATGTATTTATTAAAATTATAAGTAAACCTGATATCATGATCATATATAATAGAGAGATTAAATCTATATAACTTCACCATTTTCTTGAGATACAATTTAGAAATATAATCTAAATATACAATATCTTGAATTGGAAGGAAATGTGTAGTTTTAGTCAATATATTACAATTACCCAAATTACATTATTACCTTGATATGTATTTAGAAATCCCAAAAAAATAATATATAGAAATATTTCAATATTTTCACTCCAATACCAACAAATTATAAATCATCCCTTTTAGTAACTGTTATTTGTCTTTAACCTATTTAAAATTCAAACATTCTTTAGTAAACTCAACAATATATTTATTCATTCCATCCAACCAGTAGTACTTCTGAAGGTTTCTATACATCCTAGTACTGCCTGGATGAATAGAAAAGATATATTTATAAGCTTAAATTAACAATTACTTTTTGAAATGGGAGATAACTACAACACAAAACCGTTTTCCAAATAAAAAACCACAATCCTTATCAATTTTAAATTTAAAAAAATTATATTTATTTACTTATTCCACCTTTTCCTAAAAACATAGTCTTCCTTATAAGATTACTCAATTCTATGAAAAAAATATGAATTCACTTGTATCAACTCTGTTTTTCTGTTTAATACTTTGTAATATTATATAGAATATTTTTGGAGTTAGGTACAGATTAAACATGGTATTCAAGGTCCCCTGGAGCTTCAATATTGATTTTTTTAAAAATATTAATTTTATTATATCAAAAGCACATATGTTTTTTTTAAATAATGGAATATCTCACCAAGAGGATAATATTTAGAAAAAACAAGACTTCCATTAAATCTAGAATTCTGTTTTTACCAAATCCATGAAATAAATTGTTTGTGCACCATATGTTTCATTTATGTTCTGTCATAAGAGAAACAATAATAAAATAAATAAATTATATTTTTTATTTATTAAATTACTATAAATTTAATATTATCTACATAATCATGGTTATATCCAAATCCTAGGGTTAGCCACATAACCTTATGGATTGGAGGAGAAGACCGTAGAGGAGAGAATTCATGGATGATGATGGGATTATGGATTGATGATCTGTATACTAAGAAGATTGTTGTATTCAATGGAGTTATTGGTTCTAAGCAATGACAATGAAAAAAAATAATTATTCATTTGAGATCAATATATTTTTGAGGTAGGACATTTGATTTTGTTAGTATAATCCCCATTCCTGATTTGTCCATAGTGATCACAAATAATTATTTTATAAAATTAATTCAAGGGTAATTTTCCAATCTATAGTTGATTATTTTTAATTCATAGATTTAGAAATTTTTAATCCTTGTTTTCTCCCCCATTCATCAAATTCTCCATAAAAAATAAAGTCCAAAGAGAACAATGGATAAAATTCATTTTTTACTTTTGTGTTTCAAAATTTTGTCCCAATTTTTTTTGAAGTTCATCATCGATTATCGATTGGTTGATGATTTGAAAAAATACCAGACCTAATACTTGGGAAATTAATCTTTGGTAAAACTGATCATTTATATGGGTTCAATTTTAGGATCAAAGGGAAAAAGGAGACGTGAGTATGATGATGGAATTTTGATGATGGTGAAGGAGATGGTATTCCTATGAGTTATACTCTATAAGAACTTTGGGATGGTGATTGTAACGCCCCGACCCCAGTCACATAGAGTCGGTGCATTATTACATAACATTGGCATGATCACAAGAAAGATCAAATCTCGAAAGACCGATTGGTTTAGTATCCTTGGAAACACTAGATATATTCATAAGTTTTAGATTACATCATAAAATGAAAAACTACTACAACAACATAATATCTCCATAGTCCACACTATTGTCCCCTCATAATATCCCTGCAGGTTATTCATAACTTACTTCTTCACATCCTGGGGAAAATAAACATAGAAAAGGGGTGAGCTCAAATGCCCAGTAAGGATAACAATATAGCGGAAAATTCAAAATAAGCATAAACATTTAAGGCAATGCATTACTAAAACAAAAGCCTTTTAAACTTGAACTTCAACATAGTATGGAAAAAGTAAAATGAAATAATGCCATTTACTTATTCACATGGATATTCTACTAATCGAATAATCACATGCAAAATCAATAACCACTTTCATAATGATGGAATGCATAATGCTAAACTTTAATATCTTTTCAAGGCCTCGTCCCAAGACCTTGGGGCTAACTGTGACCGGAACCCAACCCGGAGTGCCTCTAATAACCGGACACCAACCCGGAGTGCCTCTAATAACCGGACACCAACCCAGAGTGCCTCTAATAACCGGAGACCAAACCAGAGGGCTTACTTTTACTAGTCCCTAACCTGGAGGGCTTACTTCAACTAGTCCCCAACCTGGAACATACTTGTCCAACACATTCATATGAAGTAAAGGTTGAAATATATCATAAACATTCTTATTGGAACTAGCATACGAAATGTCAATACTTTACTCATAAACCATTAATGACACATCTACAGTCAAACATATCACAAAAATTCATTACAAAATGGAAGTTTTATATCATAATAAATCAACTTCAAATAATCTTAAAATCCATCAAAGGATGATGACATAGATGAAAATGTTTTTTTTTAAATTATTGAGAGAAATATCCCTTTTTCATGAAAACATTTTAATGTTACACAATTTAGAAAGTAAGGCATTTAAATACATTTTTGGATCAAAGTGTCCCATACCACTTTGAAACTTTTGAATGGAATTAACACTTTTAAAACATTCATTTTCATATAAATAAATCCTTACAAACCATTTTGAAAACGTGGACATAAATGAGGATTATTTAGAAGAATAAATATTTAAAACATTTAAAATGATGTTTTAGTAAAATTTCCCTTAGAAATAATCCCTTTGAAAACTCTTTTATGAAATATGGACATGGATAGTAAATATGTCCCTGTAGATACTTACGTAAAGACAACCTCAGATATTAAAGAGATTGTGAAGTAAACCCTTATCAATTTGGTAACTTATGAAACATACAACCCATGAAAGAGGTATCATACAATGAAAATGTAAATACACATAAGGTAAAGTGTATTACACAAAGAATACAATTATGGGCAGCACATACACCACACAAAAGATAATAGTGGAAATATGGCATGAATCTCACAAAAATAAAGAGTGAGATGAAAACCCCTTACCATGTATCAACTGAGTCGTATGGCCAAAAGTTAATAACAACCAAATTATTTACAGAATAACATGAATATAAAGATAATCATTATAATATATATCAAATGCCAGTACACAATACACCACTTTCAATAATTTAGTGGTGAATAATGGAAATCTCACGGAATTGAATGTGAGATAAGAAAATCCCTTACCTTGTACTTTTACTTGGTTGGGGTAGGTTAACCTCCTGTATAATATTGAAATAATTGTTATTAAATTATACAAGAATCATATATATTAATATGATATCATATATGATCTTTTAATATTGATTTGATAATAATATCTTAGTATTATCGTTGTTTCGGGTGTTAGCTTACTTGTTTTCTTTTATATGTTTTGTTACGTAAGAAATGTTTGTAAAGGATAGGTTTTATATTACTCATATCCAGAATGATATCAAGTCCTTAAACATCATTTTTTAAATCATCAAACAATAATTATACTTGAATGGATACGATGGAGAATGAATCTCATCGCGTTCGTGGAGACGGTAGTCCGTACGTACGCACGAGCGACAATATCATTCTTTTGATATTAAAATAATATATAAATGGATGGTATATCATATATACAGAATCATTAACATGTTATATTTATTATTTACATGAGTTACACATCATTATTATACCCATCCAAATAATATTATATTGAATAACAATTACACCACGACGTGGAGACGGTAAGCCGTACGTACGCACGTATGGTGACATGTTATTCAAAGGGTGGATAGAATACTGAATATGGTTGTACCATATTTATAATAACATCACAGTATATATATGATACTGGATTTATTATTTTAGAATGGTAACAACAAAGAAAGAAGAAGTGGAAGAAGAAATGAACTTAGAAAAGGGTGGTGAAATCATTACCTCTTCTTCGGGTTCTTCCTTTTGATTTGATCAAAAGGGCTCCTTAGGTTGGCTTTCTGATCAAACTAAGGTCCCTAGGTTGTAGTGAGGGAAGTTGGGAGAGTATTTGGGTAGAGTTTGGCCGAACCAAAAGGCTTTGAAGGCGTGAAGAAATGAGAAGGAGGAGTGCCCTTTTATAAGAGGGGTGAGGGGCACCTTTGGAAAAGCTAGAAATATTAATTTATAATAAAATCATATTCGGTTTATAATGGATACAAATTTGATTATTCGAAGTTTAAGGTGGGTATGGGTCGAAAAAAACTCAACCAATAGAATTTAGACAGGTTTGGGTACTTATATTAACCTTATCTTTAAGTTTTAACTCTAAGTTAATTAGTTTCACTTTTACAATGTCTCTTTGTATTTTTATATAATATGGTTAATAAACTTACTACATACATCCAAGCGACCCCAAAGTGGTCCATTAATGATGAACCTATCATGATATAAGTCTCTTGGCTGAACCTTAGATTTTTAGGAATTTAATATCAATTAATAATATAATATTTGTTTTAAGAACTCTTTTATGTCAATTTTGACACTATTCAATAGTTGATTTTTGTGAAACTCATAAAAGATTGATTAGTTTGCAAAAAGTCAATTAAATCAATCCTAATATATCATATTATCCTATAAAATTATTTTAATTCATTAAAAGTTTCATATTATATTTATTTGGGTATTTATAATATCAATTATTTTAATTTTTCACTATTATAGTAATTACTGCATCATCATTGTGTCATAAATAAAATAAATTATTTAATGTCTAAAAATTATAAATAAACTATCATTATGTAGGAAATCTTTTTATATTTCTAATGAATATTTATAATCTAAAATCCAACATATATAACCCTATGTAACAATTGGTTTTCTAAAAGATATATGCTTGTGTCATTTTTGTATTCATTTTAACTTAATTAAAATAAAGTGTCATTATCACTTACAAGTGGATCCATGGGGTCCCAAAATCAACCCAAAGATGCCTATGGTCTAAAATGTATCAACCAATAAGGTTAGGACACGTTTTAGGGTAATTTAGTATTATTATAATATTATTTTTAACCCTTATTTACCGGATTTACCCTTAACCATGGTAAATAAAATTTTTACCGCAGTAATTATTCAAAATGTCTAAAAATAAAAGTTACCTATTTACACAGTTTGAACATCCTGATTCCAAATATGGAATCCATTTTTCTAAATTCAAAACACAGAAGTGGCAGAAATTAATTTAAAATTAATTCCCGCTGTCAAAACAAAAAGCGTGTTTTTAAGAGATAATTACTATCAAAAGATTGACACCTGTTTATGTTCGGTTTAATTGTAAAATTATGTCCAATTACCAAAATTATATTAAATGGTAAAACTATATTCTAAATATACTTTAAAACCACTTAAATTCATAATTTATCACTATTAATTATTTTGATTAAAAAAGTTATTTTTAATTAAAATTTAGTAATTTTCACTATTCATCAAAATATGAAAGTTATCCGAAATGTACCAAAATTTCACCTTAGGCTAAATTCGATATTCCGAATCCAAAAATGAAGTCCATTCTAAAATATAAAACATATATAATTTCAAAAAGTAGGTATTACTATTCATAACGGCTAGTTTGATTGGTTGTGGTGTGTTAGAACTCGAAGTTGCGTACAACACACGCTACTGTATTATTCAAAGGAAAGCGTACCGTGGAAGCTTGGGATGTTTCATTTTAAATTTTTTTGATGTCACCATTTAGTCAAAATGTTTAAACTATTATATTTAAAAAGGTTTCACTATTAAAAGTTGATAAAAGTGCAATACTGAAAATGAATCTGTTCTTGTATTATGTCTAAGAAACTCATAATATGGATTCTAAAATTATAAGGATTATATAAAGTTTAAAATTTAGTTAATACTATTCATAACCTCTTTTGAACGGCTTGTTTGGTAATTCATGGTGTTCTTGAACTTAGTGTTGCGTTTAGTGAAAGTTATTATATTATTTTAAAGAAATAACACACTATGAAATCTTGGGGTGTTACATTCTCCCCTCCTTCAATAAATTGCGTCCTCGCAATTTGAAATTGTTCTTCGAAAATAAAATGTTGAAAATAAAAAATATCTTTGTGGGAAAACCCTCATCGGAAATTGGGTTACTAAAATTTTGTCTTAATATGAGGAAATGAGAAATGAAAGGGTCACCACCAAATTATGATCTCGATTAGGAGAACATTGGTGGAAATTAGAGACATATAATTAGAGGAAAAACGTAAATATTTATAAGTAGTGATTGAGGTCATCAATCACAAACAAGTACAAAATTGAGGTCCTTAAACTCATCAATCTATGATGATTTTAAATACCATCGGTTCAACAAAATATAGGGTATTAGGATAACACATTTTTGACGTTTCAAAATATCTTAGTTGAAATCCCACATCTAAAAATGAATTAATGAGGCCTCTATTTAAAATAAAGAGTGGAAAGTATGAAGATTAGCGAAAATAACACATACTAGGAGTCCATGTAGGAAAATATGGATATGGAAGAGAAATCTAACCATCAATTATCTGATGGAGAGTGGTAGAGAACATGGCTATGAAAAGGCCAACAATCCCAAAGCCATAAATTAGTGATGATTTAAGGTACCATCTAGGACAACATTTTTGTTCTAAGTTCCTTTTCTTAATGTTGAGGAATTTATTTATGAGATTGGATAAGATCATAAGGAGATATACTTACTTTATAATTAGAGTTTTGTCCATTAATAAATTTCTACCAAAAACTCATCTTTCACTCGTAAAAAAAATTCTATTTATACTATTCATACAAGGTTCCAAAATAAACGAATTTATAATTCATCTACCAGATATTTTAAAAAAAAACTACATTATTTAATCCAGGACATCTCTTGGGCCAATGGTAGGTGATACACCCTTGTCGCCCTTCGGTTGCGGGTTCAAGTCTCGCAGCCTTGCCGGACGCGACGGGTTGCCGCCCGACCTCCGGGTTGTCCTTTTATGGCAATCCAAAATTAATCTCAAACTAGAATTTATCCAAAATATTTCTGACCAAACTCACAGTCCCACATTTATAAGGAAGTTAAACATAATGTAGATCCTTTTTACCACGTAATAGCATATGAATACCTTCATCGTGTATTCTTTTAATACACTGAAACATCCTGAATTACCATATTCCTTATTGATTACATTCATGCTCCCTTATTCCATATAGAATGCTGGATATACCTCATCAATCCAAAAATGTTTTAAACCCCAACAATAATGGAATATACAGATCATTAATCAGTTCCAAGGTATTCAAGAATATCCAATATAATTTATCCAAAACAATCATGTATTATTCCAAAATCACTAACTCGGTATCAGAACTATATTATGGTTTATCATTCTCTCAACCATATATTTTCCAAAAATTTATCCTGCTGTTGAGTCACCTTTCTTTGTTCCACACAATCTCAAGTCCTTAATGAAATAGTTTTGCAGTACAATCCTTATATAATCCATAATTATTATAACAAGTACATTGTTGATACAACACTCAATTGACATAATCAACATAAGAACTCTAATCATTCCTCTTCAACTGTGGTAGTATCATAACTTTATTATTATCCAATAACATCATTTGCGTCATATTCTGATGACTGGGACATAGGTTCGCATAGTGTCCAAACTCCTTGCAAATGAAGCATTGTACATTTGAAACCATTTTCTTACCCTTGCAGTCACGTACTTTGTGCCCTTTTCCTCTACACTTATAACAAACTCCCATTCCTTTCAGGCAAGTTCCAGGGTGTTTCTTTCCACAGTTACCACATATGGGAAAATTCTTCTTTTTCCTCTTCCCTTTATCCATCTTTCTCTCTTCCACCCTTTTCTTCTCTTGCTTCCCTTCAAAGCCATAGGACTCAGTAAACTCTTTACTTATCTTATCAACACATGATATTATTTCTTCATATGATGATAATACATGCGAGACTATTTCTCTTGTAAATTCTGGCTTAAGACCATAAAATATATGATCCTTCTTTCTCTTTGTATCATGTGCATTGCTGGAGTTCTCATTCCTTCTACTAGGCGCCATTTCTAAACATTGGCATACACTAGATTAGTTTATGAATAACAATACCTAATCCCAAACTTTTAAAACACATAACATAAATTAAATAGTTTATGGATATAATCCATAATCATAAAAATGTCTCCTTTGAGGAAGTATATACTCATAAACCCTTCATAATGATTTGTAAAGAAAATGAGAGTTATCCTAAGCATATCCCCCGGGAGTGTCGTAACCAAGAGTGCAGCAAGGCCCGTTGTCGTGCACCAGTTCCCGTTCGAGTCTAGCTCAAAGCGGTGTTTTCGGGTTTTACCCCTAGGTACATCTGTGCCAGAGCCGCCTCTACCTGCTCGTATCCAGACAGGGATGTATTGCTCAGAAAACTCACAAAATCTCTACAATACCAAAATTCTAGGAAGTTCTTCTATACTAATCCTCAAAGTTCATCTTAGGTCTACGTGCTCTAATCAGAGTTTATCTAAATCTAGCTTCCAAGGTTTGTACTAAACTTCCTCTGATACCAACTGTAACGCCCCGACCCCAGTTACCTAGAGTCGGTGCATTATTACATAACATTGGCATGATCACAAGAAAGATCAAATCTCGAAAGACCGATTGGTTTAGTAGCCTTGGAAACACTAGATATATTCATAAGTTTTACATTACATCATAAAATGAAAAACTACTACAACAACATAATATCTCCACAGTCCACACTATTATCCCCTCATAATATCCCTGCAGGTCATTCATAACTTACTTCTTCACATCCTGGGGAAAATAAACATTGAAAAGGGGTGAGCTCAAATGCCCAGTAAGGATAACAATATAGCGGAACATTCAAAATAAGCATAAACATTTAAGGCAATGCATTACTAAAACAAAAGCCTTTTAAACTTGAACTTCAACATAGTATGGAAAAAGTAAAATGAAATAATGTCATTTAATTATTCACATGGATATTCTACTAATCGAATAATCACATGAAAAATCAATAACCACTTTCATAATGATGGAATGCATAATGCTAAACATTAATTTCTTTTCAAGGCCTCGTCCCAAGACCTTGTGGCTAACTGTAACCGGAACCCAACCCGGAGTGCCTCTAATAACCGGACACCAACCCGGAGTGCCTCTAATAACCGGACACCAACCCGGAGTGCCTCTAATAACCGGGGACCAAACTGGAGAGCTTACTTTTACCAGTCCCTAACCTGGAGGGCTTACTTTTACCAGTCCCCAACCTGGAGGGCTTACTTCAACTAGTCCCCAACCTGGAACATACTTATCCAACACATTCATATGAAGTAAAGGTTGAAATATAACATAAACATTCTTATTGGAACTAGCATACGAAATGTCAATACTTTACTCATAAACCATGAATGACACATCTACAGTCAAACATATCACAAAAAATCATTACAATATGGATGTTTTATATCATAATAAATCAACTTCAAATAATCTTAATATCCATCAAAGGATGTTGACATAGATGAAAATGTTTTTTTTAAAAATTATTGAGAGAAATATCCCTTTTTCATGAAAACATTTTAATGTTACACAATTTAGAAAGTAAGGAATTTAAATAAATTTTTGGATCAAAGTGTCCCATACCACTTTGAAACTTTTGAATGGAATTAACACTTTTAAAACATTCATTTTCATATAAATAAATCCTTACAAACCATTTTGAAAACGTGGACATAAATGAGGATGATTTAGAAGAATAAATATTTAAAACATTTAAAATGATGTTTTAGTAAAAGTTCCCTTAGAAATAATCCCTTTGAAAACTCTTTTATGAAATATGGACATGGATAGTAAATATGTCCTTGTAGATACTTACGTAAAGACAACCTCGGATATTAAAGAGATTGTGAAGTAAACCCTTATCAATTTGGTATCTTATGAAACATACAACCCATGAAAGAGGTATCATACAATGAAAATGTAAATACACATAAGTTAAAGTGTATTACACAAAGAATATAATTATGGGCAGTACATACACCACACAAAAGATAATAGTGGAAATATGACATGAATCTCACGGAAATAAAGAGTGAGATGAAAACCCCTTACCATGTTAATCAACTGAGTCGTATGGCCAAAATTTAATAACCAACAAATTATTTAAAGAATAAAATGAATATAAAGATAATCATGATAATATATATCAAATGCCAGTACACAATACACCACTTTCAATAATTTAGTGGCGAATAATGGAAATCTCACGGAATTGAATGTGAGAAAAGAAAATCCCTTACCTTGTACTTTTACTTGGTTGGGGTAGGTTAACCTCCTTTATAATATTGAAATAATTGTTATTAAATTATACAAGAATCATATATATTAATATGATATCATATATGATCTTTTAATATTGATTTGATAATAATATCTTAGTATTATCGTTGTTTCGGGTGTTAGCTTACTTGTTTTCTTTTATATGTTTTGTTACGTAAGACATGTTTGTAAATGATAGGTTTTATATTATTCATATCCAGAATGATATCAAGTCCTTAAACATCATTTTTTAAATCATCAAATGATAATTATACTTGAATGGATACGATGGAGAATGAATCTCCTCGCGTTCGTGGAGACGGTAGTCCGTACGTATGCACGAGCGACAATATCATTCTTTTGATTTTAAAATAATATATAAATGGATGGTATATCATATATACAGAATCATTAACATGTTATATTTATTATTTACATGATTTACACATCATTATTATACCCATCCAAATAATATTATATTGAATAACAATTACACCACGATGTGGAGACGGTAAGCCGTACGTACGCACGCATGGTGACATGTTATTCAAAGGGTGGATAGAATACTGAATATGGTTGTACCATATTTATAATAACATCACAGTATATATATGATACTGGATTTATTATTTTAGAATGGTAACAACAAAGGAAGAAGAAGTGGAAGAAGAAATGAACTTAGGAAAGGGTGGTGAAATCATTACCTCTTCTTCGGGTTCTTCCTTTTGATTTGATCAAAAGGGCTCCTTAGGTTGGCTTTCTGATCAAACTAAGGCCCCTAGGTTGTAGTGATGGAAGTTGGGAGAGTATTTGGGCAGAGTTTGGCCGAACCAAAAGGCTTTGAAGGTGTGAAGAAATGAGAATGAGGAGTGCCCTTTTATAAGAGGGGTGAGGGGCACCTTTGGAAAAGCTAGAAATATTAATTTATAATAAATTCATATTCGGTTTTTGATGGATCCAAAGTTGATTATTCAACAGTTATGGTGGGTATGGGTCGAAAACAACTCAACCAATAGAATTTAGACAGGTTTGGGTACTTATATTAACCTTATCTTTAAGTTTTAACTCTAAGTTAATTAGTTTCACTTTTACAATGTCTCTTTGTATTTTTATATAATATGGTTAATAAACTTACTACATACATCCAAGAGACCCCCAAGTGGTCCATTAATGATGAACCTATCATGATATAAGTCTCTTGGCCGAACCTTAGATTTTTAGGAATTTAATATCAATTAATAATATAATATTTGTTTTAAGAACTCTTTTATGTCAATTTTGACACTATTCAATAGTTGATTTTTGTGAAACTCATAACAGATTGATTACTTCGAAAAAAGTCAATTAAATCAATACTAATAGATCATATTATCCTAGAAAATTAGTTTAATTCATTAAAAGTTTAATATTATATTTATTTGGGTATTTATAATATCAATTATTTTAATTTTTCACTATTATAGTAATTACTGCATCATCATTGTGTCATAAATAAAATAAATTATTTAATCTCTAAAAATTATAAATAAAATATCATTATGTATGAAATCTTTTTATCTTTCTAATGAATATTTATAATCTAAAATCCAACATATATAACCCTATGTAACAATTGTTTTGCTAAAAGATATATGCTTGTGTCATTTTTGTATTCATTTTAACTTAATTAAAATAAAGTGTCATTATCACTTACAAGTGGATCCATGAGGTCCCAAAATCGACCCAAAGATGCCTATGGTCGAACATGTATCAACCAATAACGTTAGGACACGTTTTAGGGTAATTTAGTATTATTATATTATTATTTTTAACCCTTATTTACCGGATTTACCCTTAACCATGGTAAATAAAATTTTTACCGCAGTAATTATTCAAAATGTATAAAAATAAAAGTTACCTATTTACACAATTTGAACATCATGATTCCAAATAAGGAATCCATTTTTCTAAATTCAGAACACAGAAGTGGCAGAAATTAATTTAAAATTAATTCCCGCTGTCAAAACAAAAAGCGTGTTTTTAAGAGATAATAACTATCAAAAGATTGACACCTGTTTATGTTCGGTTTAATTGTAAAATTATGTCCAATGACCAAAATTATATTAAATGGTAAAAATATTTTCTAAATATACTTTAAAACCACTGAAATTCATAATTTATCACTATTAATTATTTTGATTAAAAAAGTTGTTTTTAATTAAAATTTAGTAATTTTCACTATTCATCAAAATATGAAAGTTATCCGAAATGTACCAAAATTTCACCTTAGGCTAAATTCGATATTCCGAATCCAAAAATGAAGTCCCTTCTAAAATATAAAATATATATAATTTCAAAAATTAGGTATTACTATTCATAACGGCTAGTTTGATTGGTTGTGGTGTGTTAGAACTCGAAGTTGCGTACAACACACGCTACTGTATTATTCAAAGGAAAGTGTACCGTGGAAGCTTGGGATGTTTCATTTTAAAATTTTTTGATGTCCCCATTTAGTCAAAAAGTTTAAAATATTGTATTTAAAAAGGTTTCACTATTAAAAGTTGATAAAAGTGCAATACTGAAAATGAATCTGTTCTTGTATTATGTCTAAGAAAATCATAATATAGATTCTAAAATTATAAGGATTATATAAAGTTTAAAATTTAGTTAATAATATTCATAACCTCTTTTTAATGGCTTGTTTGGTAATTCATGGTGTGATTGAACTCGGTGTTGCGTGTAGTGCAAGTTATTGTATTATTTTAAAGAAATAACATACTATGAAATCTTGGGGTGTTACAGTGATGATGGTCATTTTTTGATCAAAGGGTTTTCTAGAATTTATCCACCAACTTAGACAATATCAAATATGAGCTTTATAGTGAAATTAATAGTATAATTGGTGGTGGTAGTGGTGCAGGTGAAGACTCATGAGAGATCTGAGATCTCTATGAAATATTGATCCACACAGTGTATGTTTTAGAAGAACACACACCATGTGGTCCTGATTCTATGGTGGATAGGGTTTACACATGAAGTTAAATGTCACACATCTGTGTGACTTGGTCACACACCATGTGGTCCTTAAGCCAGTGACCTGGGGGGTACCCTTTCATGCATAGGCACATACACGACCAGTGTACATGGGCATAACCAGTGTACATGGGTGATTTTAGGAATAACAAACATAAATATAGGTAGGATCATGCTTAATGGGACACACTTTGTTTTCCATGTACATGACGTGTACCTCTTCCAAGGTAGGTTAGAGCCCATGATCCCCTTAGAATATTTTTAGTATCTCTATGTGTTTTTTCTCTTATTACACACCTAAAATGGTATAGTGTTGTATCAACTCCTCAGTAGAGGGTGATTTATATTTTTTACAAGTCAATTTTGGATAGATTAATTTATCCATCCATGTGGCTTGGGCTGTAACCCGGTATCATTATTCCTTAGGTAGGGTTTGATATCCCATTTTTGATATCTAAGGCATGTGATCCCCTTTTTAGTGGGTTATTCTTGGTAGGGTTTGGTATCCCCCATAGTTCTTGGTAATGAACCCCCTTCCAGTGTATCAACATCTTGTGAGTTCTAGTGTATAATTCAACATGGATAGGCCCGAAGAGTATGACCTCTTAGAGGAATTACATAAGTGAAAATGAGACTCGATAATTATGTTCCCTTGAATTAATGTGACATTTTATCGTTAGGAAGAATCCTAGGGTAGTATTAAGGTTATGACATTACATTGAGAAATGGTGTCTATTTGTGAGCATATATGGGTTATTTTCTTTTCTTCTGATTGACACACACTATTATGCTTTTGAGTTGACACACTTTTATTCTTTTTAGTGATTTTGGGGGGTCCTAATAGGTATGTTTACTCACCCCTACACGGGCTATAGTCATAGGTGTCATGGATTATACAGATCATATAATTTTTGGATTCCTAGGAAGACTAGGAGTAGGTTGAGTTTAGCTATGCTAGAAAGACCATAGATGGTTCTTGGATTTGAATCTTGATAATAGTTCAACTTTTTTGTCAGAAGTTTTGAATCCTTTTAAAGTTATAGAGAGATTGTATTTGGACCTTTTCGTCTCTGTACTCTTTATCACACTATGATGTGGGATTAGTTGTTATACATGTGTATATGGTATCCATTGCTTATTTTATTTATTATTCTGGTGTATGGATATGTGTGCGTATGTACATGTACTTTGGGATTAGAACTCCCATGCATGTTATATGAGAACCCAAAGTTATTCACTAGCCCCGGGTCTATTTTAGGTGGGATTAAGGTGTCATAATTAGTTTAATACATACTAGTAATTCCTAAGTGGATTTGAGTGGTATAAAATAAGAATATCATAGGAATAGATTTTGGAGATAATCTCTCTATGTGGATTGATTTAGGAACTAGAAAAACATTTTTAAAGTGTCTTGAGTTCATCCCTCAAGATAAGAAACCTAGTGATAGTACAGGAACTAACATATCCATTCATCAAGACTGTGTTACCTGCCTATTGACTTAGAACTTGTAAGAAATGGTTATAAGGAAAACATTAGCACATGCATCATATAGGAATGGGTTGTAGATTTCATGTCCTTCTTTAGTCATCTCCCCTAATATTCACTTTGACTATGGTGAGTCTCAACTATTTTTGGATGCCTCAATGATGACAACTAACTGGGATTCTATTGGAGGGTCATGATGATGATATTATTAATGATGAGGCTTTAGTCTAAGGATATTTCAATGAGGTGGTTCCTTAGATCCATTTAACAATGTTACCTTCACCTATTGATCAATTGATTGTTTTGGTTGTACCAGAAAATGATGTGTGTAGGATGCATTCACTTCATGTGTTCCAGAAGTAGAGACTTATTAGGTTTCTGGGTAAGCCAAATCTCCATGCAAAAAGGACTAGCTCAAGGTAGTAGGGTTAGGTTTCTACTTTGTTAAGACCCCTCCCGATCAATGAGGTGGTTCCTTATATTCATATAGGATCTCTTCATAACCACAATGAGTATTTACGACACCATTTTTGGTATGAACTAAGTATCTACAGTTCAGGTGTAGATTTAATATTTTAGGAAAAGTATATGATGAGTATGAGTTTATGGGAAGATATTTTTATCTTTTAGTAAGAATGAGTCCTAGTCAAACTAGGGCGAGCTCATATATAGGCAGATACAACCAATTTACCATTAGTTGGCTAGTATGTTCCTTGGATCTTTAGACGTTGTGAGCTTAAAATTTCCAATAATGGTGGATGAGTATGATGATGTATTTTATGAGGATGTTTCAAGATTATATTACCATTTAGAGATTAAAATATTCATATAACAACACCCAAGGACTACCCTAATATCCATCCCATCATGTCCTATGGCCCTTGTAGTGTTGTGCGAGATGAAGGTGATGTTGGAGGATTTGTAAAGGTATTTATTAAACCCAGTGTGTCCCCTATGAATACCTAGTGTTATTTGATAAGAATGTTGATGAGAGATTGAGACTATGAAAATATTTTTATCTAATAAACTAGGTGACTATCAAGAATAAGTATCCACTTTTAAGAATTGATAACCTCTTTGACCAGATGAAATGGGTGAGGTGGTTCTCAAAGATTTACCTCAGTTCAGGTTATCACCAACTCAAATTTCACTAGAAGGAAATAACAAAGATATAATTTTAGTTCCTATATAGTAACTATGAGAACTTTGTGATTCACTTTGATATAAATAATTCCCCCATAGTTTTCATGAGACTCATAAACTAGATTTTTATGCCCTTCTTAGACTGGTTAATGTTATTCGTCATCGATGAAATCCTCATGTACTCAGCATCATAGGAGGAGTATGTGATACATTTGAGGATGTTTATGGACATACTTTGAGGGAACTAATATTATATGAAAATATTTAAGTGACATTTATGGATCTGAGAGGTCCACTTATTAAGGCATGTCATCTTAGATAAGTGGGTAGTAGTGGACCCCACTAAGATCGAGGCAGTATTCTCTTGGGATCCATCCATGATCCTGTATGGGGTGTGGATATTACCTGGGTTGGAAGGCACTTATCAAGAATTCATAACTGACTTCTATAGGATTGAAAAACCTTTGACTTATTTGGTCTATAAGGGGAATCATTTTGTGTGTATAGAGAAGTGTCAATAGACTTTTTAGGGGCCTAGATAGAGGTTGATAGTGCCCCCATCATAAGAATACTAGAGGAGGGTTTTGAGTACGTGGTGTGTTGGGATTCCTCCAGAGCTAGTATTGGATGAATTCTGATATAGAGGTAGGGAATGATTTATTTTGGGTCCCTCCTGGTGAGACTACATGAGAAGAACTATGTGACCCAATATATAGAGGTGGAAGTAGTTTCGTTCTGCCTTACATCATGGTGAAACTATAATAGAGGAGATTGATTCATTGTATATTATAACAATAAGTTTCCTAGTTAAATATTATTGTAAAAATATATTAACTTAAGTTAGAGGAAATTACTAGAGTTTCTACATGAATATGACTTCGAGATAGTCTATACTCATTGGAAGTGGAATATGGCAGAAGATTCTATCAGTAGGAAATATTGTTTGTATTTGTTGAGAGAGGTATTATATCAGTTTGCCTCATTATAGTTGTACCTAGTGGATTAGGATGGTGTAATAAACCTCCAGTCAATAGTTTTTACCTCTCTAATTCATCAGATTGTTAGAGAGGCACAACTTGGGGATATCAATTTCAAGGTATTTCAATAATAGATATTCATTGGACATGCTCCTATTGGATTTTATAAATTTGAGGGGCATGCCATGATTTTCCAAGGATGGATGATGGTACTAGCCACACTATGAGAGGAGGTGCTGAGGGAGTTTCATACACGCTTCTTATTGGCACATCCATGAGTGGAAAAGACGTAATAGAACCTTAAATGCTAGTTTTTGTGTCCTAGGATGAAGAGGTGTGTTGTTGAGTTTAGATCTTGATGCCTCAGTTTTTAGAAGGTGAATATTGAGCATGAGGTTCCAACGGGTTTAGCTTAACCCCTTGAGGTGATCGAGTTTAATTTAAATGTCATCTATATGTATTTTTTATGGGATTTCCATGATCATCTATGGGACACACCAATATCTGGGAATTTGAATACTTACTCACCAAGTTGGCCCATTTCTTAGCCATCTGAGAGAAGGGTTTACTAGAGAGTTTGGGATTCCTATATATGAAGAAGATAATATAGATTCAGGGAGTTACCTGAATGAACATTTAAATCTATGATTCTCACTTCATGTATTGATTATGGATGGACTATAAGAGGACTTTGAAACTTAGTTGTGGTTGAGCATAATGTTCCAATCCCAAATAAACGGCTAGACTAAGCGGACCATTCAGGTTCCATAGGAGAAGATTCAGGTTTTTGTGTTAGATTTTTTCTATATCTGGGAGGATCATATACACTTGCTGGAGTTTGTATATAAAAATAGTTATCATTCCACCCTCAGTATGGAAATATTTTAGGCCATATAAATGAGACCTTGTAGGTCACCACTATACTAGATATAGCTATGGGAGACATCATTTATATGCCTAGACTTGGTGCGAGCGATGAAAGATAAGGTGTATATCAATCAGGAGAAGATGAGGTGTAACAAAACAAAGTAGATAAATTATATTTGTTTCTTGAATAAATATATCTTATATTAAATATTATTATACATATATAATACATAGAGAAAATAAAAACAATTTATTTCATTAATGGATACCATTAAATTAATAAAAAATTAAACCAATTAAAATTCAAAAAGTTATAATGGGACAAAATATATAAAAATAGTATAATGGGAAAATTTGGATCTTTTTAATCTAATAAATTCTCATAAAAAAAACACTTTGTATATGAAACGTAATATTAATCAAGCAATTAACATCTTAGAAAATGAAAATATAGGACCACAGGAAGGATTATAGTAATTGTTTAAATAATAAATCAAGAGGTATTTGTATTAGGTAATTTGAGTATTGGAATAGTAATGTGTTAATTAGAATAGTAACCTGACCATTGAGAATAGTAACTCTACTAATAGAAATAGTAACTTGACCATTGGAATAGTAATTTGACCTCAAAATAATCATATGTAAAATAAATAATATTTATCATTAATAATTTAATAAAATAAATATATTATAATACCATAATATAAATATCAATATTAAAAACTCAAAGAAATTATAATAGTTTTTTTACTAAACTGTATTTTAATATATTTAAAAAAAGTCACATTTTTTATTTTAATAATTAAAATTACCTCTGTTAGAAAATTACTTTCATAAAATGGAATTCATTTTCAGAATAATCACATCGAAATTCTCTAAAGGTGATTTTTTTTAATTTTATGAGAAACTTCAGTTTTCACATGAATAGTAAAAATATTGTTATTCAATTACCGCATGTTTTATGACCTAATGATGATGAAATAATGACTTAATTAATTTTAAATTTTTTATTTCAGCCCAAAATAATTTTAATATATAATGGTTCATTTTAAAACAAAAAACATAATTTCAAAACCTAAAAAGTATTTTCCAAATTCTATAATCCAATTTATTCTATTAAAATAAGAATTTTTCATTTTTTCAACATTCTTTTTTAAATAAACTAGTGAATTCCGTTAATAAAGGTGATTAAAGTCCTAAATACATTTTATTTTATTTATATAAGATTCATAATTTCATGAATATCACAATTACAAGGTTTTCCTTGGATATATCAATTTATTCAATATTTTATCCCAAAAATACCCCTCACCCCAAGTATAAATAACCCCTCATCCCTCCATTGGAAAAAAACTCCTCCTACAATTTACAAAGCAAAATATATAACCAAATCATATCCAAAAATCACCTCATAATAGTTTAGGAAATTTTTTAATAAACCAACTCCAAGAATTATAGGATTTCAGTGCTGTAGAAAAGAAGAAACATTGAGAAAAGTGTAAGTTTTCATCAACTTCTCTTCACAATTTCCTCTTCTCTTATTTTTTTTCTCTATTTATTTAAAAACAATTTTTTATAATATGAATTTAGTATTATTTTAACATTATAATAATTATGCTAACCTAAAAATTATATTTAGGATGTATTTATATTTCATACTTATCTTTCTTCTTCTTTGGACAATGTCTCATTAACGATTGATAAACATCCAACGATGACGTTTTCAACAACATTTTTACCACCAAACTTATTGGTGGTTATAATAAATTATTTATTATATAAAAGTATAAAAATATATTTATTTTTAGTTTATGTAATTAATTCTACTTATATATAATTTACCATGAATAAAAATAGTGAAATTGAAACAATATAGGATATTTTTAAAGAAAATATGATATCAAAATAATTCACCTTTAATAATGGTAATTAAGGAATATAATTTGATAATTATAAATTTATTATACATGATATCAATAATGTTACTTTTGTTTTTCATTCTTTAATTTTTATTTACAAATGAAATGAATTTCTTATTAATTTACGATTTGTATATTCATAATTTCATGTATAGTTAATCTACCTCATTATGTTATGTGTTATTCTTATCCTTTACTGGTTATGATACCACTAGTTTAATCCTATGTTAGTTATTTTTTATTCCTATATGGATCCATTTTTGTATTGTTTATTCTAACATAAGTGTTTCTTATTTGTTAAATCAGGTATGAATTTTTCTTTCATATTGAATTTCGTTATATTTTTATTTTTCTATTTAAATTATTCAATATGAATGCATGAAAAATTAGTTTTAATTTTTTTTAAAATGATTCTCAATTTAGTATTTTTGATCCCTTTTATAATATTAGACTGATTCCGTGCACATGGGCATATTGTTTGGACCACTGCATTCAACTCGAGGTGCTTTGTTGCACATTCTGACTCACTGATCCTTCATGACTCTTATTAAAGAATATGATTAAATTTTTTTCCATGTGATCTCTCAAGTCGCTCGAGTGCTCCATTGGTTTTTTTGTCATGGATTTTTGGTGATTTCTAGTGGGATATGCAGTTCCATGTCACAATGGGTGTTGGGGGAATTTTTCACCCCTTCCTTCTATCATTTCGACTCACTCATCTAATTTTATCAATTATTGTTTTTTTCTTCCTCTCAATCTAGAAACATAGGTTCAAAAAGTTAAACTTTATTAGTGTTGAATCTCTGTGCCTTGCATCCTCCAATGTAAACTTCTAGTGTACTTATTCTAGTGGAGTTAGAATGATTACATCCTTCATTGATGAAGATGTGTGGTCTAGTTCCCAAGGGATGAATTGTCGAATTCCAAACTAAGAGAGTACTTCAACCATTGCAAGTAAAAATATTTGATTTGTCTTACTAATGAACGCATTAAGATAAAATTATTTTTTAACCTTTTCATAAGGTTTTTTAACTATTTTTATCTTTCTTATAATTTCTTTATATTTAGTTCTTTAAATGTTTTGTTTTTGTTTCATGAACCAACCGAACAGGGATCGCGCTACAACTACCCTAAGCCCGCCTGTATAGGCTAGAAGCTGGTGAAAATCATTAAAATGAATAACTAATATGGGAGGACTTTTCTTATGTACCTATACACACACAAACAAAACATATACATGAAAAAGTAAGGAGAAACAAAAGAAAAGATAATAACATATTGGGTAGCAATCATGCATGCAACAACCTCTAGAGAATACCCATGTATGATAGTTTAAACTGAAAATTAAAAGGTAAAAATACATGCCCAACCATAAATATGTCCCAACCTTAAAAAACTAGAAAAGTAAATTATAAGAGTACCAGGATCTAGAAATGAAATCCTTGACCACCATGTATGTTCAAATGCACTAGGGTATCCTTATGCTCCTCTATAATCACCACTGACCTGTCCGTCATCTACATAATACAAGACATGTGGAGGAATAGTCCATAAAAGGGTGAGTATATACATATCTACCAGAACACCCTAAAAGATGAAGGGGGAGAAGTAAGAGACATGATAGGAGTGAAGATATCAACCAATAACAAGATAGAAGAAAAAACCAATCAACATGGATATACACTCATAAAAGAAACCCAGATGAGAGAGAAAGGGGATCTCCATCTCATAGCCCAGCATAAGAAAATAGTCTGTCATTAGTTCCAAATTCCCATTCATGATTACCAACATCTCACACATATTTACAAATAAATATCCATGTCAAGTTCCACCTAACCACTTTGCTGTACAGTTGAGGGGACATAAAATTTCGATAGGGGACCCATGACCTGGTATAATAGGAAGGTTCTACTGTAATGGTAGAGCAACCATTCCCTAAATCTACTGGAGGGATCCAATCTAATAGTATATGACACATTATTTGAATCTATACGAGGGTTTCACTATAGTGGAGGAGAAACCATTCCCTGACTCCGCATGAGGGTTCCACTCTAGTGGTAGAGGACCCATGCCCAAACTCCGCTAGAGGGTTCCAATATAGTGGTAAATTGATAGAGGAACCATGCCCTGACTCTACAGGAGGGTTCCAATATAGTGATATATGAACCATATCTTGACTTAATAGGAGGGTTACACTCTAATGATAGAGGACCCAGGCTCAGACTCTATAGGATGGTTCCACTCTAGTGGTAAATAGATTAAGGACCCATAACCCGACTCAGTAGAAGGGTTCCACAATAATGGTAGAGGACCCATGCCCTGACTTCATAGGAGGGTTCCACTCTAGTGGTAGATAGATAGAGGACCTATGCCCTGACTCCGTAGGAGGGTTCAACTCTAATGGTAGAGGACATATGTCCAATATTTATAGGAGGGTTCCACTATGATGATCTCACCCGATCGTTGAAGTTGTCAAGTGCCGTATTAAGAAGAATCACAATTGTAAAACCATAGATAATATCTCAAATGTAAGGCCCCAAAAACAGAATCCTAGAGCTGGTGCATTATTTTAATACATTGGCATGATTACAAGGAATCAAGACCTGAAGGACTAATTAGTTTAGCAGTCTTGTAAAATAGATTACATACATGAATGTTACAATAAACTTTATAACATAGAACATAGAATAAATAATCCTTTTATAACACCATTATTACCCTAGATTAACCCTGCATATCAATCATTATACACTTCTTGGAATCTTGAGAAAATAAAACATAAGAAAGGGGTGAGCTCAGATGCTTAGTAAGGGTAAATAATTCAGCAGAAGCTATAAACTTTTAAGGAAATATGTATAATAAAAACATCATTCCTTTGAACAATACAATTAACCATAATATGGGAAAAATAATTCATACATTATCATATAAACATGCACATTAAAATTATACCACTCAAATAATCATTTGTAATAACTAATTTTATAACTAGGGAATGCATAATGCCAGATATAATAACTACTACATCAAGGCCTTATGCCAAGACCATTAAAAAATATTCTCTCAAGGCCTTATACCAAGAAACTAGCTTGTCTCATGAGACCTACTGATTCATTGAGGGGAAATAGTGGGCTCCACTGATCACTTACTAAGTTTAATGCATTCCTCATTTGAAAAGAGTAAAAAATAACATAATCATTCGTATTAAAACTAGCATATGAAATGTCGACACTTTAACCATAAACCATGGATGGTACAAAAATAACACATCTCCTGTCAAAAATATCATAACTCATTCAATAAAATATGGAATATTGTATGATAATATATCATCCTAAATCAAGAATGATATCCAGTAAAGGATTTTGAAATAGTAAAAAATGACCAGTAAAACTCTTTGAGAGAAATATACCTTTTTCATGAAATCATTTAAAAGTCACACAATTTATAAGGGAAGTTATTTAAAAGAGATTTTGGAATCAAAGTTTCTCATACCACTTTGAAACTTTTTAAATAAATTATCATTTTAAAACAGTCATGTTCAAATAAATAAATCCTTAAAATCATTTTGAAAACATGGACATTAATTAAATAGATTTTAAAAAATAAATGCTTAAAATATTTAAAATAATGATCTAGTTAAAGATTCCATTCCATTAAACCTTAAAATATTAATTTTGAAAACATTTTTATGAAATATGTAGATGGATAATAAATATATCCCAGTAAATACTTACACATAAATAATCTTGGATAATAACGAGATTGAGGAATTAACCCGTACCTTAAGTCCGACTCTTCGTATGACTCCAAAACTATTGTATAATGTTTTTAAAAATATTATTAACTTATATTATAATCATAATAATATTTATGATATCATATATGATTATTTTATGAATTTATATTAACCATTTATTAACAATTCCAAGTTAATGAAATATTTTGGGTAATATCGCTTTGTTTATCATACGTGTTTTGACCTGTTAGTATCTATCATATTACATAGATCATGATTTACTAACTTCCAAAATGTATAATATGATTTATATATTATATATTTTCATAATATAAATATATATTATATATAGATATATAAAATGGAATACTCCGTTCATGGAGATGGTAAGTTGTACGTACGCATGAACACTGTTTCAATTTTCTTATCGTATTGAATTGAAGTAAGTGAATGACATATACGTATATATATATATATATATATATAAAATTCCAGTAGACTTATTATGTCATGTAAGTCATAATTATGAATAATATATTTTTTATAATCATTCATGGACGGTTAAAGTGGAAAATGAATCATTTATGAAATTTGTATCACTATCCAACTTTTTTGTCCGATTTTAGATTTTTAGTAGCTTTATATCATCTAATAAAATAGTATTTGTTTTAAAAACTCATTTTTGACAATTTTGACACTATTTAGTAATTATTTTTTATTAAATTCAGGACAAATAGATTTCTTCGAACCAACTGTATTAAACAATCCATAATATGTCAATGTCAACCATAAAATTCTTGTATGTCATAAAAATGATCAAATTATATTTATTTTAATATTTATAAATTCATTTTTTAAATATTTCATTAATGAGGTAATCACTGCATCAGAACTGTGCCATAAATAAATTTATTTTTTTTCTGAAAATTATAAATAAAATATCATGATGTATTAAATATTTTTTATCTATATAATGAATATGTATAGTCTAATAGATCAATTATATAACCCCATATAATTTTTTTTATTAAAAGATACATGTTTAGGGTATATTTTCCTTAACTTTAAATTAAACATAATTAAATGCCATTTTCACACATAAGTGGCTCCATAGGGTCCTAAAATCAACCCAAGGATGACCATGGTTGAACATATCTCATCCAATAGGGTTAGGACATGTGTTAGGGTAGTTTAATATTATTATAATATTATTTTTTACTATTTTTTTTTACCAAATTTACCCTTTAACCATGGTAAATAAAATATTTTCTGAAGTTACTATTCATAATGTATAAAAACAAAAGGTACCTATTCACACAATTAGGAACTCCTAATTCAAAATATGGAATCCATTTTTCCAAATTCAAAACACATAAGTTACATTAATTAATTTAAAATTAATTCCAGTTGTGAAACCAAAAAGCGGTTTTTAAGAAGTAATAACTGTCGAAAGATTGACATGTGCTTATGTCCAATTTAAAAATGAAATTTCTTCCAATGAAAAACATTGGATTAAGTGATAAAAATATTATCCAATTATACTTTAAAACCAATTAAAAGTATAATATTACTATATAAATAAACTAGATTAAAAGGCTGTTCTAAATTGAAATGCAATATTTTTAACAATTCATTAAAAAATGAAATTTATCAGAAAAGTACGAAAAAGTTACCCAAACTAAAATATTATGTCCCTATTATAAACAAGAATTTAATTTGATCAAATTGAATATATTAAAGTTTCAAATATTGGATTAAATAATGGTTTTCCATTAAAAGGTGGAAAAAATGCATTTTTGAAACATAATTTTTTATCTGAAAAATTGAATTTGTTCTTATATTATGTATAAGAATTAAAAAAATATGAATTTTAAAATTCTTTGGGATATATAAAAGATTAAAAATCTGGTAAATACTATTCATAACTGCTTTTTGAAACAACTAGTTTGAAAGGTCATGGTGCGCTTGAACTCGGTGTTGCGTACATCACACACTATTGAATTATTAATAATAGGCTTACCATGGAAGATTAGGGTGTTAAATTATCCCCTCCTTCCATCAATTGAGTCCTCATAATTTAATCTCAAGATTGAAAACTATGGGTTTGACATTTAAAAATATTTTAGTTGAAACCCCACATCGTAAAATGGATTAATGAGACATATATTTTAAAATAGAAAAAAGTACCTATGAAGGTTATAAGAAATAACACATACTAGGGTTACATGTATACAAACATGGATATGGAAGAGAAAAATAACCATAAAGTTCTGATGGAGAGTGATAAAGAATATTATTAGGAGAACGTTAACAATAAGAAATCTATAAATCTGCGATGATCTAAGGGACCAATTGATTCATCACAAAAAAAAGTACTAGGAAAACATTTTTAGTTTTATGATTATTTACCTAGTGTTGTAGAATTAATTTAATTCATTGAATAATATCACAAAGAAGCATACTTAATTTACATTTATAGTTCCATCCTTTAACTAATTCCTACAACAAACTCTTCTTTCTCTTATACAGATAACACTCAAAAAAAAATCTATTTAACTCAATATTATAAGGTTAAAATTATAAAAATATACAATTTAAATTAAGAAAACTATTTTTAAATAACTAGGGTCTTCCTGTAAGCTAGTGGTAGGCGATAAATCCTTGTCACACTTTGGTTGTGGGTTCGATTCCCACGTCTATTTCTAATGCGATGAGTTATCACCCAACCTGTAGGTTGTACTTTTTATGAAAATACAGTATTATAATATTCCGAAAATAATCTTAAATAATAATATACAATGTACAAATTAATCCATATAAACCTTTAGAGTTATCCAAAATACTTTTGTCCAATATCGGTCTAAAAGGTCTCTAAATTTCCAAAATCAATTGTAACATCAAATTCCCCTAACAATATAATGCTGCACTTATTGTCACTTAATGAATTTATTATTACCTTAATCATATTAATAACTTAATGAAAAAAAGTACTCAATTATAATACTTATATATATCACATTCTTCTTATAACCAAAATATAATTCTTGAATATAAAAACACAAATAAATTAATTATTCCACATCAACTATTGTAACAACACAAGCTTGACCTTGAACAATTTTCTTTTTCTGATCTATATTTACTTGATGATTTTGACAAACATTAGAATAATTTCCCATATCTTTACAATTATAACATTTCCCAACTTCTTTCATTCCCTTAAAATCACGAGTCTGGTGACCTTTTTCTCCATATTTGTAACAAACTCCAATTCATTTTAGGAAAGTACCAGGGTGTTTTTTCCCACAATTATCACATAAGGGAAAATAATTATTTCCCTTTCTCTATTTATCTATCTCTTTCTCCACCGTTATCTTCTTATCTAGATTTACTTTGATGTCATAAGACTTAGATAATTACTTCTCTATCTTGACAGCACCCGAAACTATTTCTTTATACGATGAGAAATTTTTTGAGACCAATGCCCATCAGAGGAAAAGTTATAACCCATAATAGAATCGATCAATATTACTTCTTGGGTTACGTATGTATTCTGTAACATTCCTTTCTAACCTTGTGAAGTTAGCCTCATTCTTTTCAAAATTATCATCCTCTTTTTTCCTTAGGGTTAGAAATTGTCTTTCCACATCAGCTCGCTATTCATGAGAAAAGTATTTATCTAGAAATAGTTCTTTAAACTCTTTAAATTCTATATTTACCAATTCTTCATCATCCTTTGTGTTTTTAATTTATGACCACCATTGATCTGCATCTTCTGAGAGATGATAAACATCTATTACAACCTTTTCTCTTTCATTATTCCCTAAGAAAGAAATATTTTATCTAATTAAATTATCCACTACTCAGCTAAAAAAGGATTTTTAGTCCCATTGAATGTTGGTGGATGTTGTCTCATAAAGAAGTCTAACATTGATCCTCCGTGTTGTGGATCTGGATGCTCCATATGGGTAAGGTTATTATTCATAACCTGAGTCATCTATCCCAATACATTTATAAGATGTTCAGTACCGGTTGTGTCACCAGATCCACTATCATTATCTTTTTTAGGATGGAAATTCCTAAATGGATTACTTATGTTGATACGATTTCAATTTCTTACACTAGGTTCCATTTCTAAACAATGGCATTCAATAGATTATGTTATGAATCATAATGCATAATTCTAAACTAGTAAAATAATTTACATAAATTGAAAAATTTATGCATATCTAATCCATAATCATAAATATGGTTCCATTGAGGAAATATTTACTCATAAATCCTTCATAATGGTTTGTAAATAAAATATGAATTATCCTAAGCATATCCCCTGGGAGTGTCAAACCAGGTGTGCAGTAAGGCCCATTTTCGTATACCAGGTCACCCCAGGTCAAGCTCAGAGCACCTTGTTAGAGTTTTTACACCTAGGTACATCTATACTAGAACGATGTCCACTTGTAGTATCTAGACAATGATGTATTTTCTATGAATACCAAAAAATATCTATTTTAAAATTCGAGGATTCTCTTCAATACTTACCCTGAAATTCTATCTTAGGGGTATGATCGCTAGTCTTAGCTTTCTAAATCTATTTCCAAGGTTGTGGAAAAACTTCCTCTGATAAAAACTATAATGCACTAACCCCATAAGCCTGGAGCTGGAGAATTATTTTAATATATTGGCATGATTACAAGGACTCATGTCCCGAAGGACCAATCCATTTAGTAGTCTTGTAAAATAGATTACATACATGAATGTTACATTACACTTTCTAATATAAAACACAACATAAATAATCTTTTTAGAATGCCATTATTACCCTATATTAACCCTATATATCAATCATAATACACTTCTTGTAATCATGGGAAAATAAAACATAAGAAATGGATGATCTTATATGCTTAGTATGGGTAAATAATTCAGCGAAAGCTATAAAATTTTACGGAAAGATGTATAATAAAAACATCATCCTTTTAAACAATAAAATTTAACATAATATGGAAAAAAATAAATCGAACACTACCATATAAATATGTACATGTACATTCTACTAGTCAAATAATCATATGTAATAACTCATTTCATAATGACGGAATGCATAATGTTGGAAAAAATAACTACTACATCAAGGCCTTGTAATAAGACCATTCACAAATATTCTATCAAGGCCTTGTTCCAAGACACTATTTTGTCTCATGAGACCTACTGATGAATCAAGGAGCTATAAAGGGCCCCACCCATCACTTACTAAGTTTAATTCATTCCTCATCTGAAAAGGGTGAAACATAAAATAATCATTTGTATTAAAACTAGTACACGAAATGTTGAAACTTTAACCATAAACCATGAATGGTATAAAAATAACACATCCACATTCAAATATATCATAACTAATTCCATAAAATATGGAATATTTTGTTATAATATGTCAACCACAATCGATAATGATATCCAGTCAAGGATGTTGACATCGTTGAAAATGATCAGTAAAACACTTTGAGAGAAATATCCCTTTTCTATGAAATCATTTAAAAGTCACAGAATTTATAAGAAGCCATTTAAAAAATATATTTGAATAAAATTTTCCCATAGCACTTTGAAACTTTTTAAATTAATTAAAATTTTAAATAATCATGTCCATATTAATAAATCCTTAAAATCATTTTGAAAAAATGGACATTAATTAAATAGATTTAGAAAAATAAATTCTTAAAACAATTAAAATGATCATCTAGTTAAAGAGTCCATTCTATAAAACCTTAAAAGATAAATTATGATTTTTTTATGAAACATGGATATGGATGATAAATATATCCCATTAAATACTTACACATAAACAATCTCTTATAATATTGAGATTGATGAATTAACCCTTACCTTAAGTCTGATACTCGTTGCACGACTCAGAAATTCCTTTATAATTTTTTTAAACATATTATTAACTTATATCAGAATAATAATAATATTTATGATATCATATATGATTCTTTTATGACTTTATATTACCCATTTATTAACAATTACATGTTAATGCAACATTTTGGGTAATATCACTTTGTTTATTGTACGTGTTTTGACCTGTTATTCTTGATCATATTACATATATCATGTTTTAATTACTTCCAGAATATATAATATGATTTATATATCATATATATTAATAATATAAATATATAATATATAGATATATAAAATTGAATACACCATTCATGGAGACAGTATGTCGTACGTACACATGAACGCTGTTTCTGTTTTCTTATCGTGTTGAATGAAAGTATGTGAATGACATATATGTATATAAATATAAATAAATAAATATATATATATATATATATAATTACAGTATAATTACTATGTCATGTATTTCATAATTATGAATAATATATTTTTTATAATCATTCTTGGATGGTTAAAGTGGAGAATGAATCTCATTGTGTCGTGGATACGGTAGGCCGTACGTACGCACGAGCGACACTATCGTCCCTTTAATGATAAAATAGTTTGGAATTGGATGGAATATGAATTTTAAATAATAAATATCATGTTATAATTATTATTTAAATCCATTATATTCATCCTTATACCCATAGAAATAAAGTGTGCATGAAAAACAATTTACACCACGACGCGGAGACGGTAAACCGTACGTACACACGCATGGTGGTATTGTTTTTCATAGGATCGGTAAAAAATGAATATTGTTGTAACATAATATTAACAAAATATAATAATATATTATGTTAATGAGTTATTATTTTAGTGTGTTAACAACTTAGTTAGAGGAAGTAGAAGAAGAAATGAACTTCGAAAGAAGGGATAAAACGATTACCTCTTCTTCAGGTGTCTCCTTTTGATTTGCACAGACTCCTTATTATGGATTTATACAAAATGTTTTGAATCTAAGATGAAGTGAGGGAAGTTGGGAGAAGATTTTGGTAGGGTTTGGCACCCCCAAAGGGATTTGTATGTGTGAATTAAAGAGAAAGGGAAGTGTCCTTTTATAAGAGAGGTGAGGAGAACTTTAGGAAAATCTTGAAATATTATTTTTTATACAATTATTTTAAGATTATAATAGTTTAAAATTATTTTATTTCTAGGATAAAATGATTATGGGTAGAAATAATCTCAAAACTTAGGTTTTAGACATGTTTTGGTCATAAAATTAACCTTAACTTTAGATTTAACCCTTTGTAAAATAAGTTAACTCTTACCCTTCCCTCTTGTATTTTTATAATACATGGCTAATATCATTACTATAAAATTCCAAGAGAACCTAAAGGGGATCATTTATGAAATTTGTATCACTATTAATGTTTTTTCTGAATTTTATATTTTTAGGATTTGTATATCATTTAATAAAATAGTATTTGTTTTAAAAACCCATTTATGTCAATTTTCACACTATTTAGTAATTGTTTTTTATTAAATCCATAAAAAATATATTTTTTCAAAAAAAGGCATTAAATAATACCTAATATGTCAATGTCATCCATAAAATTAATGTATGGCATAAAAATGTTCAAATTACATTTACTTTAATATTTATAAATTCATTATTTAAATCTTTCTTTAATGAGGAAATCACTGCATCATAATTGTGTCAAAAATAAACTTATTTATTTTTTGTCGAAAAATTATAAAAAAATATCACGATTTAGGAAATATTTTCAGATTTTTAATTAATATTTATAGTCTTTTAGATCAATTACATAACCCTATATAAAAATTGTTTTAGTAAAAGACACATGTTTGGGGTATATTTTCCTTAACATTAAATTAAAAGTAATTAAATGTCATTTTCACACACAAGTGGCTCAATGGGGTCCTAAAATAGACTCAAGGATTCCCATGTTTGTAAATACACTATCCAATAGGTTTAGGATATGTGTTAGGGTAGTTTAATATTATTATAATATTTTTTACCCACATTTACTAGATTTATTCTTTAACCATAGTAAAGAAAATATTTACTAAAGTTACTATTCATAATGTATAATAATAAAAGGTACCTATTTACAAAATTTTTTACTCATGATTCCAAATATGGAATCCATTTTTACAAATTCAAAACACATAAGTTATATTAATTAATTTAATATTAAATCCCATTATCAAATCAAAAAGCGGGTTTTTAAGAAGTAATAACTATAAAAAGATTGACATGTGCTTATGGCCAATTTAAAAATTAAATTACTACTAATTAAAAAAATGGATTATGTGATAAAAATATAATCCAATTATTATTTAAAAAAATTAAAAATGCAATATAACTGTATAAATAAATTATATTAGAAGGCTGTTTTGAATTAAAATGCAGTATTTTCACTATTCATTAAAAAAAGAAAGTTATCAGAAAAGTCCCAAACATTTATTCAAACTAAATTATTATGTCCCAATTATAAATAAGAATTTAATTTTATAAATTTTTTTATATAAAGTGTCAAATATTGGATTAAAAAATGTTCTCCACTAAAAGGCAAAAAAACTCCATTATTGAAAAATACTTCTTTTATCTGAAAAATTGGTTTTGTCCTTATATTATTTCTAATAAACTCAAAATATGAATGTTAAAATTATATGGGATACATATAAAATAAAAAATTTAGTTAATACTATTCATAACCTCTTTTTAAACAATTAGTTTGATTGGTTATGGTGCGCTTGAACTCGGTGTTGTGTACATCGCACACTATTGAATTATTAAGATGAAGCATACCGTGGAAGCATGGGGTGTTACATAAAAATAAACTATGAAGGACACAATTTCATTTTATCTAGAAAAACACTCAGTATAGGATACTTGTGGCCTAAAATCCATGTCCAAATGAAGATGATATGAGAGGTAGAATTTTCCTCAAAAAGAGGTACACGATGAGTATGGAACCCACATGGTTTGTGGTCCTACTATGCTGCCTGGTATTATCCTTTCTAGTAAATTTATTACTTCCCATGTATCCCTACACAACATTTAAGGGGTCTACCCAAAAGTTTTCAGCCACCTTGGGCTAAGACGTGTTCTCCTAACCGTGCTTGTGTCCTTTGGGCTGTGTCTGTGTAACCTAACTCTGTGCACATACATGGAATATTCCTGGCCATGCCCATGCCAGTGTAATCCAAATGTACATGTTGGGTCACCATCATTGGGTCACATAGCATGTGGGGGTCCCACATGGTGTGTGACACTTATAATCTCGTAAAAAGTGTAGCATTGCAGATTTATGAAGAATATAGTATGTGTTCTTCCAAACTATAAGTGGAGTAGTCATGATATTTATAGAATCTCAGATCTACCTTGAATTATTATATATTTTCCTTCACCACCTCACATTATTACCAATGACTACACATTTCTAAAGTAAATCATCTCTGGCCAACAATTATGTCCCTTCGGTGGCAAGGAGTTGATGTTATGATCTTCCTGCATGAAGCTCGTTCACTGGAGGCCATGTGTGGTGCCTCCATAACCACTTCCAACTCGATCAAAGATCCTTGATGAAAATTAAACACATCCCATAATAATTATTATATCTCCCCAAATCATCAATCCATTCATTGCACGTGAATCTTCCATGAATTCAGGGGTCCAATCATGCTCGATCCCTCTTGAAAATACTCAAATCGTGACCTTGTGGACCAATGTTGAAGAATATGAATAATAGGTGGTGGAGAGCACAAAAAAAAGGGTGAAACAATATTTGAAAAATATATCTTGGTTAACAAGTTATATTGGGGATAGTCAGGGTTAGAAGTAATTGAATAAAAAATCTAATTAGATGCACGGGCGCATGCAAAATCTCAATTAACACATATCAAAGAAAAGGAATGGATCATTATCAATCATTTACTCATAAGGGTGAAAATATAAAAATGATAAGTCATTCCTCTATTAGGATAAATAATTGTTGAAGAATGCTACTTCCAATGAAGGAAGAGGACCTATTGCATTTGCTGCACTTCGATTCTCCTTTATCTAATTGTTGATCGTCCCCCGATCTCAATCTACCAACGAAGAACAGTGGATCCTACTCTCAAAGTTATCAGGGATATGTGTCTAACCCTAGTGATATTTCATAAAGAATAATTTATATATGTAATTAGATTTTATATCATTTGATGAAATAAAAAAATAAATAATAAATAATTCACCGAACACACCCACCAGTGGCCACTTTATCCAAACACCCGATGCTGACCAACTTTAGGTCACATCCAGGGTCAAAATCACATTTTGAATTCAACCCTTTTTTCAAATTTCTATTTTGGTACTCTATTTAGGATATATTACATTATTTCTGAAAAAACATGCAAGCATGATATAAAACATATTTAATATTTTTATAAAATTAATCATGAGCACACCAGGTCTTGGAATCATGCTTTGTCTCAATGCTTAACTCCAAAAATATTTCCAGATATATTTCAAAGCCTTACAAGGAAGAAAAGGTCTCTAAATTATTCCTTATTTCAAGCTTTTAATCATAGAGAACTAAAAAATAAACAAAAATACTGGGATATGGAGATTGCATCTAGCTATCCCACTCCCATGATCTCTCCTACATGCTCCCATGATGACATAGAACCCGAACCATGGGATTGTTCTATCCAAATAGGATCCTCTCCTTCTGATCCTCAATCTCCACTAGGTTCTTCGCCAATGTGGATCCATCATCGATATCTCACTTTCCCCAGTAAATAATGTTCATGAGATCATTCACATATCACCTCATCTAAAATACATGGAATATTTCATGCACCCTCTCTAACTATGGGTGTAGGGTGTGGTTGTAAGAAATCTCACCAACCTTCTGAAAGATCTTGAATGACCCAATGAACCTTAGGGATTGTTGCCACCCGGACCGAATCTTTGTATTCCTAATCGTGGGGATAATCTAAGTAAATCCTAGACACTGTACACGAACATCAATGGCCTAAAACATCAATCTTCATATCATTTCTTCTTGATATGAGTTATCCTCATCCAATAATGGATCAACTAGACCTTCAACATCATGGTCTGAACCTTCTATAGCCCCACAAGAGGCACCTCACTACTCTCATTCCAATATAAGGGTGACTTGTAGGGTATCCCATATAGGGACTTGAAAGGATCCATGTTGATTGTAGAGTGGTATCTATTATTATAAGAATAATACACCAAGAATGAGTGATCCTCCCAGCTCCAGTTGAAGTTTAACATGAAATATCCCAACGTATCCTCCAACACCTAGATAATATTCTCATTATGGTCATCTATCTAGGGGATAAAGGCTGTACTCATCCTCATTTGGGTCTTTAATGCCTTATGTAGGCCAGTACATAGCTGTGACATAAACTATGAATCACAGTTGGAGACAATAGTTTGGGTCACCCCATGAAGTCCGATGATATCCCATACATACAACTGCACTGAACTCTCCACTGAACTCTACTCCCTAATGGAAAGTAAGTGAGCCGACTTTGTATGTTGGTCAACTATTACCCAAATGGAATTATGGGCTATCATTATCCATGGAATCCCTATCACAAATTCCATGGATATGTTGTCCCATTTCCACTATTGGATTTCTAGAGGCTGTAAAAAACATACCGAAACCTGGTGCATAGCCTTCACCTGTTGGTAGGTGAGGCACTGTGAGATGAACTCAACCACACTCTGCCTTATGCCAGCCCACCAAATGCACTACTAAAGGTATCTGTAAATCTTACTTACACCGGGATGTACAACCAAAGGAGATACCTAAATCACTTTCATCACCTCCTCCCACATCGTGATTGGGACCACCATTTATCCTTAGAAAATGATGAATTGATTCCCTCATTAATAAAATCCATATGGTGAATCTCTTGAATATATCTAGTCATATAGGAACACATAGTTGATGTCTCCCAAATGGGAATCTCTCTTATGCATGAGGATTAGAGGATTTGACACCATGAACTAAAGAAAATACACACCCTCATCCTCAACTAGGTCCAACTATAATGAATCTAACTACTCATATGCCTCCTACAGTAAATGATATTGGTACTTTATTATATGGGACTATACTGCAACATTTACCTTCCTAGAAGTGTATGCTATCTCAAGGTCACAGTCCTGTAGGAACTACAAATAGTGCCTTTGTATTAGGTTCATGTCTCCCTGTATGAGGACACCCCTGAGACCCTGATGGTCTGAGTAAAGAACAAAGTGCTCTCGCAGAAGATAGTTCCTCCACATCCTTATAGAACAGGCTACTGAATCTTACTCCAGGTCATGAGTCACATAGTTTTGATCATGGTGTCTCAACTTTCTTGAACCATATGTGATAATCAATTACCTCTACATTAACATGAATATGATCACATCACCAAAAAAATCACAATACACAGTGGGGGAATTCATCAAAATGAGTATATCGTCACTAAAGAAAATATAATACCATCCTAAAGTTCTATAAAATATCATTCTCTAACATAGAGTATATGAGTATATCGTCACTAAAGACAATAAAAAATCATTCCATGTATGGTTGGAATATCTAGTTCATAAAATCCATAAACACAGTGGGGGAATTCATCAAAATGAAGGGAATCACCAAGAACTCATAGTGTTTCTAGAAAAATCATATTGTAAGCTTCAAAATATCATCCTTGAAAACTCTCACCTTGTTATATCTAGGCCTGAGATCGATCTTCAAGAACTATCAAACACCTCATTAATGACAAAAGAAGTCTTCAATCATCATCAATGGGTAATTTTACTTTATCTTAGTACAGTTTAGGTGAAGATAATCCACACAAAGCCATAATATCCTATATACCTTTTTCACAAACAATAATAGAGATACCCAGGGGGACACTATAGGTCTAATAAAACCCTTCCCTCAAAAGTTATCCAACTAGAACCTCAAATCATAGAGATTGGTAGGGCCCATATAATATACCTTAAAGGATATTGAAGTGATTCGGAGGTGAAATTTGATGTAATACTCTATCTCCCAACTCATAGGTAGTCCCAAATCATCCATGGGGAATATTTACATAAAATAATCCATGACTCAAGGAATTGAGAAACATAAAAATCCTACTACACCAAGGGCTATAGTCGATAACTGATGAGTAATGTGATATTGCCTCTTTCTTGAAAACCCACTCAATCTTCCATGAGATCTCCCTCACCCACAAAGGGGAATCTCATTCAATCAGTGAAAAGGCATCTGAATCATATGAAATGACAATCAATTTGGTCTCAGACAGTGGAAAACCAATCTATACCCAAGATGAAATCATAAAGTCTCATCATGAATACCAAAAGGTCCCACAAGAGCCTCTATCTAACAAGAAATAGATTGCACTATTTCCAGATAAATTATATTAAAGAATAATTCCTATAAGAACCTTAAGAAAAAGCTACTGGGATAAAGTCTTAACTAGGAGCTCTAAAAATTTCACCAGGAATAAATATATGAAAGAATGAATCAAACCTATGTCTACTAGTACTAAATAAATAGCATAATAAACAATGATTGTACCATGAATTATATATTGTGCTTCCAGGTCATACACATATATAGCCAACAACTTCCTATGACCTCGACTGCTAGCTCCCTGAGCCTAACTTGGGATTCCTATTAGTGGTGGTGGAAGAAGATAATTACATAGTCCAATAACCATAGATCATCCTCTTAAATACCCACTTGATCCTCTACCTTATCCTCCTATATGGTGGCCACCCTACCCTCTCCTGGGAGATCCATGATCACAATGCTACCTTTTTCATGGTGGTACATTTGGTATCTGGATTTCCTCCTCAGAACATTTGGTTGGGAAATAATATTTCATTTTTCCTTTCCCATTATATTCATAGTAATTACCCTATTTGGGATGCTCTGGTCCCTTTTGTGGTCCCTATGCCGCATGACGAAATGACTCAGTCTGTTCATGAAAAGATCTCCTACGTCGAGATCCTACTGACTGGAGTCTTCTTTATACTATAGATGACTTGGACCCATGACACCCACTTATAGATCAAACTATATGGATTCCCTATGATAGTAATCTCTCCATCACTATCACCCACTCCAAAAATTTGGCACAAGTAGGAATTTATAGGGGTACCACACTAGTATGGATGTCTATATAGATACCCTACTCAAACTTACGAACCCATAAGTAGACATCCTGAGTCATATTGAGGGAGTATCAACTATGGTTAGTGAACCATAAAACATACATAGAAAATGTCATCCCTCCCCACCACATCTCCAGAAGATCCCAAATCCAAACTAAAATAAATAACAATGGCAATACTTCTAACAAAACAGATGCTGGATGTCGGTCCATGAGAATGTTGACACCTCAAGCATTTGTGTAACTAGGATCCACTAGTTCCCAACTACTCTATGTAAAAGGATATATGATATCACAACCACTTGATCAATCAATTTCTAGATAAACCTGCAAACTCATATCACCAACTCTACCCAATTCTTCACCTCATGGGGATCTAGATCCCCATGGAACCTTAGAAGCCTCTAGCGTTGGAACCCAAGGAGTGTGCTAAGACTACGTGAATCATTATCCTACTCTACTGGTACTATCTACTTCTCAATAGGTAGAGGTGATACTAACTATCTCCCTGGAGGAAGTATCTTGTGTGATGGCCCCTAAACTGAGGAATCATCACCCATTAGATCATCTTCACAATACTGAATAGGTAAATAGGATGAAGGTCTTCAGTGAGGCATATTGAAAATTTAATCAAGACATACCATGGTTAGATGAGTATATATATATAAGGGGAGTGGAAAAAAGGACATTCAAAGACTCAATCCTATATGATGCATGTACCTATATTCCCTAAAACCAATCTCTCAGTATGCTGAGTCGACAAGATGGTGGTCAGAGTCCTGATGTATAGATACATAGATTTCCACACCAACAATAAGATATCTAGCCTAAAATCTACACTCAAAAAGCATTGTAACTATTTCTATAGGTCCCAACCAAATATTTATAAGGGGACAACTCCAAACACCATCGTAAAGAATGAACCACCTCTGATACCAATCTATCAAGACCCAAACCAATGGGGAATGAGCCACAACTACCCCAAGATTGCATTCACAAGCTACGAAATAGTGAAAACTGATTTAAGGAATAAATAATATGGTATATCTTTCCCTATGTACCAGTACACACACACAAACATATCAATGTATAAGTATAGAGGAATAAACGAAAAGATAGTGACATCTAGAGTGAAAATGAGGCATGTAAAAATCTCCAGGGAATACAAGGATATGATAGTGTAAATTTAAAAGTAAAAGGAAACAATACAAACCCAACCAAAAATATTCCCCAACATTGATAAACTATAAAAAAAATACTGAGATATCCTGGATCCAGATCTCTAAACCTCGAACACCATGCATAGTAAAATGCACTAGGGATTCCCTATGCACTTATGTAATTGTTGATGGCCTATTTTTCATCTATATAAGACATGAAACATGAAAGAAAAGTCTATGTAGCTATGAGTATATATATAACCAATAGGACAACTTGAAAATTGAAAGGGGAGTAGTAAGAGATGTGATAGTATTAAATAGATCAACCCACAACAAGATAGAAATGAAAACCATTCAACAAGGATATATGCTCATAAAAGAAACCCAAATGAGAGAGAAAGGGGATCTCTATATCATAACATATCCCAGTAAAAGAGTATTCCACTAGTTCAAGAGGCCCATTAACAATTCCCAACATCTTTCATGTCTTTCCAAAGAAGAATCCATGTAAATCCTCACCTCTCCATTATACCACACAATCGAGGGGATAAAAAATCTAGGTTGAGGACCCATACCATTGTACAATAGGATGGTTACACTCTAACGGTAGAAGAACCATGCCTTGAATCCGTTTGAGGTTTCTACTCTAATCATAGAGGACCCATACCTTGACTCCATAGAAGGGTTCTATTCTAGTGGTAGAGGACTCAGGCCCTAACTCCACAGGAGGGTTTCACTCTAGTGGTAGAGGACCCATTATATGAATTTTTAGGAGGGTTTCACTCCAGTGGTAAATAGATAGAGGAACCATGGCCTAAATTAAAAGGAGGGTTCCACTATCATGGTAGATGACCCATGCCTTGACTCTGTAGTAGTGTTCCACTATAGCAGTAGAGGACCCATGCCCTGAATCCACAAGAGGGTTCCACTTTAGTGGTAGATAACCAATTCCCAAACATTATAATAGGGTTACAATCTAGTGGTATATAGATAGAGAAAACATTCCTTAACTCCATAAGAGGGTTAAAATCTAGAGGTAGATGACCCATGTCCTATCATAGAAGGATGGTTCCACTTGGATGATCTCAAATGATAACTATAGTTATCAAGTACCACCTAAAGATGCATCACACTCCAAAAAACCTTGAATAATATTTCAAAAAACCACTATGATGTCCACCAACTTGTTGTTAATGAAAAAAATAAGGATATTCTACTCATGGGAAAAAATATGAGTCCATAAGAAGGATATATGAGAGGTAGATGTTTCCTCAAAAGGAGGTACACAACGTGTAGGGGACCCACATGGCATGTGGTCCCAATATGCTTCCTAGAACAATGCTTTATAGTACATGGATTACTACCCATGTAGCCCTAAATGTAATTTAAGGGTAATAAAATACATTTCTCACCCACCAAGGGCTGAGCCATGTTCTTTTGGCCATGCCCGTGTGCTTCGGGCAGTTTCTATGTACCTTAGTCGTGTGATTGGCTGTGTCCATACTTGTGTACTCATAAAGTACACACCAGGTCACTAACACTTTTTCACATAGCATACGGGTGTCCCAAATGACATGTGATACTTATAATCTCTTGGAAAACCTAGCATCATGGATTTACAAAGAACACATCGTGTGCTCTTCTGAACTACATGGCATGTAATTACGTTTTTAACAAAATATCATATCTTCTATGAATTCTTACGGTTATTCTTCCACTAACTCAAATCATTCATAACAGACACCCATTTATGATTTAAACTATCTCCGACCAATGATTATATCCCTCTGATGGATGAAAACTGATGTTACAATTTTCCCACATGAAGACCATTCACTACCGGCTGCATGTGAGACCTGCCGCACCACTTCTAATTTGATACTAGATCCATTAGTAACATTATCTGTATCCCACAAGCATTTTGATACATCTCTAAATAATCAATCCATTCATCAAACATTAATCCACCATGAATCAAAGGGTTTGATAACACTTCATCCTGCGCAACAATAGTCGAATCTTTACCCTCTGGTCCAACAATGAAGAAAAAAAAGAATGAGTGGGGTAAAGAAAAAAACAAGGGTAAAAAATATTTTTTTAAGAATTATCATGTAATGAGTCATATTTGGGATAACTGGGGTGTGAAAAAATTGAATAATGAATTTAATTGGATGTGCCAGTGTGTTCCAAGGCTCAATTAACACAGATCAAAGAAAATGAATTGATCACTCTCAATAATTTAATCATAAGGAAAAAATACAAAAAATAAAAGTCCTAACTCAATTTATATCAATAATTGGTGAAGAATGATTCTTCCAACGACATGGGAAGACCTATTGCATTCATTGTCCCTTAATTAACCGTAATCTGATTGTTGATCATTCCCTGATCTCGATCCTCTAATAAAGAATGTAGTTCCTCCTTTCAACAGTAGTAGTATAAATTCCCATCCTTAAAACATTTCACATTCTTGAATTAAGTTAATAATTCACATTGAGGATATTTTTAGTTTTATATATTTAGAGAATTATTTCATTACTTATACTTAACAAGTTGAATATTACAAGTAGACACTTCTACTCACTATCCATTTTTTTATAAAACAAAAACTCTTAAAAAAATATGTTTAGTTCTATGTTTTAGATAGTGTTAATTTTCATTGAACCCATCCTTGAAACTATTCATATTTAATTCCTATGAAAAACATTTAAAAACTTAGGAGGAGAAAAAAAATCTCAATAAGGGATATATAAAGAAAGAAAACTATTAGTCTTGGGAAAACGTTAAAACCATGATTACTTTATTATAATGTAATAATTTTCACCTTTAAGAAGTGGTAAATATACTTCACTAAATATAAGATCATTTCTTACCATTTCTGTAACCAAAATATTTCCACAATCCCACAGAAATCAATATATAACACATAAAGGAAACTTGGGACCTAAACATACTTAAATGGAATAACCATAAAATCGAATTCCACACATATTACTAAATGGAATAGCTATACAACTAACTTACATACCCAATGCATTGATGGTTATAATGTAAACACCCATTCATGGTTTATCACGGAACCACACGTTATTTGTTTTATCATGTAACCACCTATCATTGGTTTATTTTATAACCACTCGTCAAATGTCTAAGTACCATTATATAATCATAACACATAAAATATTGCAAATAACAACATTTCACTAATAACTTTTCATTTTTAATCACAATAAATAATTTAAATATATTGAAATACTAAATCCATCTCAAAATTCATTTTCAATACCAAAACAACAAAAAAGGGAATAATTGATTTCTTTTCCTTTTAAAAACAATAAATATTATAGAGGAATCTAAATAACAATTACGACAGTGGAGAGTTCATTGTCACCGCATAATTTAAGAACATTTTTTTTTGTAATTTAGTAAAAAACTTCGTAGAAAAAATATTCCCTTTGAATGGAATTAAAAGTCAAAGGGTTTTATTATACACTGTATAAAATAAGGAGGTGTATATTATAAAAATATTCCTCAATGAAAGGAGATTGAGACGAAGTCCCTTACCTCGTGTCCAACTTGACTCATTCGTTCTTTAATTTCTTAAATAATAAACATAAGTTAATTTATAAATTATTCTGAACCTTTTTAATGTTTATTATTCCTTTTATATCACTTATTTACACATTATAAAAATTACATAATTATTTAAGTTAATGTCGGTCGTTTTGTCGATATTGGGTACTTGAGTCAAAAATGATCTTGTTATAATTAAAATCTATCCATGTTGTAAAGGTACATTATCTATAGAATATTATTCATATATATATATCATATATATCCATTATATATGTATTTATAATATTCCATAACATTTGGATATAGGAAATGAAATGTACTGTTCATGGAGACGGTTAGCCGTTCGTACACATGAACACTAATTTAATTTCTATTTAATTTTTAAAGGAATGAAAACTTAATGATAAATAGGTATATTATAACTAAAGTATAATATCATATTTTATATATGTTACATAAGTTCATCAACTCCATCCTTTATACTTTCCAAGCATGGCATGAATAAGTCATATCCCATTGAGGGGGTGGTATCCCACATTTCCTCGAATGAAATTATCATGTTTACACATCATGAAAAGCATAAAGGTATGTTGTAAATAAAATATAAAAAATATTAGAGACAATATAAAAATAATATATATCATATATAAATATATTTCCATCATAATGTCCACCATGAGAGGTGGTATGAGATAGTTGAACAATTATCATTTCATGAGGTAGTAGTTCTCCGTCCAGAGAAACAGTATGTTCTAAAACCATTTGATGGAGGTGCGTGTGAGTGTAGGTCTAATACATGGAATAAAAAAATTATAATATATTTAAGATACTGGTGTTTTTATAAAATAATTGAATAAGTAGAGTTTAGCGGGTTGGATAAGGGAAATAAATGAAAGAAGCTTGAGAGAAGAGATTACCTAAAATCGGGTAACTCGTTTTCATTTAAACTAAAAGGATTTTTTGAATTGAATTATTCCCAAGGTAAGGCTTCTAGAAGGAATATAGGGATGTTGGGAGATTATTGGAGCAGATTTTGGATGAGCCAATGGGACTGAGTGGTGTGATTAAGGGATTAAAGGTGGTGGCCTTTTATAAGAGGGAGGAGTGGTACTTTAGGAATGTCTTGAATGATTATTTTATTATAAATTGAATTTCAATATAAAATGTCAAAAACTCATTTAATTTGAAGATAATATGACGCATTTTTAAAATATTTTCAACCAATAGGTTTTACAGAATTTTTGGTTTCAAATTTAACCTTATCATTTAACATTAACCCTTAGTTAAATAATTTAACTCTTACCATGTATTCCAGTATATTCATAATATATGGTTAATATAGTAACCATAAAATTACAAAAGAACCCAAAGTGGTTCATTAATGAAATTTACGACATTATCTAAGTCATTTGGCTGATTATTAGTTTTTTAGGACTATTATATCATTTAATAAAGTATTATTTGTTTTAAAAACCCATTCATGTCAATTTTTATACTATTCATATCATGGATTTTTAAAAAACCATAACAACTTGATTATTTTGAAAAAAAACAACATTAATTAAAATGAAACAAGCCATACTCATCCAAATTTTTTTGTTTGGTATAAAAATATTAAAAATAATTTTATTTTATAACTTATAATCTCATTTATTTAAATCATTCACTAATAAGGTAATCACTACGTCATCAATATGTAATAAATAAATTTATGTATATGATGTATAAAAATTATAAATAAAATACCATGATATATTAATTTTTTTATCTTTATAACGACTATTATAGTCTAAAATTTAACATACATATCCCCATATAAAAATTATTTTACTAAAATATACATGTTTATGTTACATTTTTCTTTACTTTAAATTAATTTTTATAAAATGTCATTTTCACATCCAAGTGACTCCATGGGGTCCCAAAATTGACCCAAGGAATACCATGGTTGGACATGTCTCATAAAATTAGATTAGGACCCGTGAAAGGGTAGTTTTATATTATTATAATATTATTTTTTACCCTTATTTACCAGATTTACCCTTTAACCATGGTAAATAAAATAATTACTGAAGTTACTATTCATAATGTCTAAAAATAAAAGGTACGCATTTAAAAAATTTGGAAAAACTGATTACAAATATGGAGTCCATTTTTCCAAATTCAAAACAAAAAATAGTAAGAAATTAATTTAAAATTTATTCCCATTGTCAAAACCAAAAAGTGAGTTTTTAAGAAGTAATAACTATCAAAATATTGACAAATATTTATGTCTAATTAAACAGTGAAATTACTTCCAATGTCCAAAATTGGATTAAATTATAAAAACATAATGTATTTAAACTTTAAATCTAATTAAAAAGATAATCTAACGATATTAATAAGTCATATGAAAAGACAGTTTTGACTGTAAATGTAGTATTTTTCACCATTCATTAAAAAATGAACTTTATTAGAAAAATACCAAAAATTTACCCAAAGTAAATTTTGATGTCCTAATTCTAAAAAAGAATTTTATTTTGTCAAATGGATCATAAAAAAGTGACAAAATTGTATTTAAAAAGGGTTCTCTGTCAAAATGCAGTAAAATGACCTTTTAAAAATATTAGAGTATTTCATGCTAAAAATCTAATTCATTCTTATTTGAAGCCTATAAAATTTATTGGATAAATTTAAAGTCATTTAACAAACATGTATAATCATATTTTAGTTATTTCTATTCATTATCACCAATACAATGACTATGTGTTAACAATGAATTAAAATAATAATAATAATATATTATTTTTTTGGTATAACTCAAGGTTGTGTGCAATGTAAGATTTTTGAGAAATCCATTGTTGTTTGTTGATTATTCTATCTGACATAACATCCCCTTTAAAGTAAAACTAAAATTTAATTGACAGATATTAATAAATATGAAAAATGTAATATTCTTTATTTACCTAGGATGTTACACCTTTCCCCCTTTTTGGGAATTGTGTCCCCGTAATTATATTCACTTATAAAATAAGTAGGAGTATTTATACCTTATAGAATTTTTAAATTCCCATGTTGCCTCTGCAACAATATGGGTTTTCCATAAAAACTTTTACTGGCGAATTACCTTATTCCGCAACACTTTCTCTCTTCGGTCAATAATCTGGACTGGTTGTTCCTCTTAAAAGAGATTCTCTTCCAACTGAACTACCTTTGGACTCAAAACAAGAGATGGATCCGACATATACTTCCGCAACATTGAATCATGAAAAATATTGTGCACATGGGATAAACATGGTGGTAAAACCAATCTATAGGCAACTGATCCAACTTTATCTAGTATTTCATAAGGTCCAATGAATCTCAGACGAATATTTCCCTTTTTATTAATATGTATCATAGTTTTCCATGGAGAAGCTTTGAGAAATACATGATCACCTACCTTGAAAGAAATATCCTTCCTTCAGTTATCCGCATAAATTTTTTTCCTGCTCTAAGTTGTTCTCATGTGATTCTGAATCAACTAAACTTTTTCAACCATCTCTTCAACAAATTCTAGTCCCATATACTTCCTTTTACCTACTTCATCCCAAAAATATAGAGTTCAACACATCTTTTTATATAATTCCTTAAATAGCGCCATCTGTATACTAGAATGAAAATTATTATTATAAGAAAACTCAACCAAAGAAAGTTATTGATCCCAAATTACCTAAACATCCAGTGAATAAGAACATATCATATCCTCCAAGGTCTGAATTGTTCATTTTTACTTACCATCTTATTGAGGATGAGAAGCTGTATTGAAATTTAATTCATTTCTCAAGAACTTTTAAATGAATTTCCAAAAGTTTGATGTGAACCCAGGATTATGATCAGATACAATAGAGAGGTGAACTCCATGTAACCTAACTATCACTTTAATATACAAACAAGAAAGTTTATTTTGAGATAGAGTATCTCAAATTGGATGAAAATGAGTAGATTTAGTCAATCGATCAACAATAACCCATATTGCATTGTTACATTGAGATTTTTTTGGTAACCCCACTATGAAATCCATGGGAACATTTTCCCATTTCCACTCTGGCACTGGAAAAGGCTGAAGCATCCCTTTCAGTAACTGCCACTTTTCTTTAACCTTCTAACAAATCATACACTTCATAATAAAGTCATCAATATCTCTTTTCACTCTATCCCACCAAAAATAATCCCTAAGATCTCTGTAAATTTTATTACTACCATGATGAACTTAAAATGGAGTACTATAAACATCAGATAATAACTATTTCTTCAACTGTGAATCACAAGGAACACATAATCTCTTCCCAAATATCAAAACACAATCTTCATCAATGATAAACTCAAGCGACTTACCCTTATGAACCAATTCTTCCTCTTTTATACAACTCACTATCTTTCTTCTGTGCTTTCTTAATTCTGTATGATAGAGATGATTTCATTGAATCATGAAACAAAATAGAGGAATTCCCTACACCAAAAAATTACAATCCAAAACTCATCAAATCAAAAACCAAAGGATCTCGTTCCAAATGTATCATGGTTAATGTAGCATTAATTTTTCGAATCAAAGCGTTGACCACTCTATTTTATTTTCCTGGATGGAAATGAATTGTGAAATCATAATCCTTGATTAATTATAACCATCTCTTATGTCTCATGTTTAATTCATTCAAATTGAATATATACTTTAAACTTTTGTGATTAGTATATATTTCACACCTTACACCATACAAATGATGCCTCCAAAATTTTAAATCAAAAACTACAGCTACTAATTCCAGATCATGTGTAGGGTAATTTAACTCAAGAATTTTCAACTGAGGTGAAGCATAAGCAATTACCTGATCATTCTTCATTAGGACACAACCAAGTACTTTTAACGAAGCATCCCTATAGATAACAAATTCACCATTTCTAGATGGAAATGCCAAAACTGGAGCATTCAACAATCTTCTTTTAAATTCATAAAAAAATTCATCACATTCTTTATCCAGATAAATTTAACACCTTTTAGAGTTAACTTATTTAGTGGGCTAGATAATTATGATTTTTTTTCAAAAAACCTTCAGTAATAGCTCACAAAACCAAGAAAACTATGGATCTTTGTTATATTGGTAGGTCTTTCCCACTCTTCAACAAATTTTGTTTTAGAAGGTTCAATAATTATTCCATATTTTGAAACAATATGACCAAGGAATGGAATTTTCTGCAACCAAAACTCACAATTTCTGAATTTTCCATACAATTTCATTTTCTTTAAGGTTTGGAAGACAAACCTTAAATGAATTTCATGTTCCTATTTAATTTTAGAATATATTAAAATATCATCAATAAAAAAAACCACAAATTTATCCAAGAACTCATGGAAAATTATATTAACAAGATCCATGAATAAAATAGGTGCATTGGTTAACCCAAAAGGCATAAAATCAAATTCATAATGGCCATATCTAGTATGAGACATGGTCTTCGGAATTTATTCTTCCATTACTTTCAACTGACGGTACCCCGACCTCAAGTAAATTTTCAAAAATTACTGAACCCCCTGGAGCTGATCAAACAAATAATCAATATAAGGAGAATTATACTTGTTCATGACAGTGATATTATTCAGGTCTCTATAATCAATGGAATGTATCATTGAACCATCTTTATTTTTAACAAAAAAGACTGGAGAAACCCACAGTGATGTGCTAGGTTGAATGAAACCTTTATTCAACATCTCCTATGATTTTGTCTTTAAATCTAAAACTTTATTTTGATCCATCCAATAAGGGGGTTTTAAAATTGGATTAGAATCCGGAACTAAGTCAAAAATAAATTCAACTTCCCAATCAGGTATAATACTAAGAATCTCTTCCAGAAAAACATAAAGATACTCATTTACTAGTGGATCATCATTAATCTGAACAGTTCCTTTTTTTTCAGCAATATGTGCAAGGTAACAATAATTTCCATCATTCACTAGCTTCTCGGCTTCCTAATACGTTATCATAGAAAAGGGTTCATTCTTGTACAAAAATTGAAAGTATTTTGGAAAAGAAACCTCTTCACCTCTACAATAAATCTTAACATGGTAAACAAGAAGTCAATCCATTCCCAAAATAACACCAAACTCTATAGAGGCAAAACGACAATGTTTCTAGGTATGTTCTTTTGACATATAAGGATAGGAAGATTCTTAGAATTTATTTTTGCCTCTAAATTTCCCCTAGGTGTTTTTACCATAAGTTATAGATTCATTTCTTGAGGTGGAATTCCAAATTAACCCAAAAATTTCTTAGAAATAACAGAATGTGTAGATCCAAAATAAAATAACACATTCGAAAAATCTGAAAAAATAAAGTACCTGATACCACTTCATTTGATAGTCCCACATCAACTATAGTAGTTTCAAAATATATTTCCACACACTTCTAATTTTGATCTGTTTGGTTTCTACCTTGGGTAAAAACTTTGGACACACATTGGCATAATTCTGAAACTCAATGAAACTAAAAAATCTTACTGATGACTTTTCATTTTAGGCTTGATCATCTTCTTTACAGTTATGAGCAATATGACTAGTCTTACCACACCAGAAGCAGTTTATAGATTTTGAGAGACATTACTGAAGATGATTACTACCACACTTCTCACAAGATGAAAATTTAATTTTATTACCTCCAGACTTCTTTGATGAATACTTTCATTTTTTCTTCCAATTGGACTTCTTCTTTTGCTTGCTCTCAAAGAACACCTGATCAATAGAAAACTCTATTTCTACATTCTTAGAACTTCTGACAAGTTCCTCATAGCTTTTGAATTCATGAGATGCTAATGTATTTAGATTTAGCAGCTTCAATCTTGAGTAAAACCGATTTATCTTAATATCATTATCTTAGATGAAATTTGGGGAATACCTTGCCAATAGAGTAAAATTTTCTTTATAAGTATCCAAAGAGTCATCATCCTGCCTAAATTCCAAGAATTGTTTTTCCATATTAAGTCAAACTACCTTAGGAAAATATTTCTCAAGAAACATAACTTTTAATTATTCCCAACAAAGAGTATCAATATCCTCACTGTACCTGATATTTTTAACCATTGAGCACCACTGACTGGATTTTACTTCAAAATGGTAAACAAAAAGACTATACATTTTATTGTCTGTACACCCCATGACATTGAAAATATTTTCCAGTGCTTTGATCCACTCTTCAGCTTGCATATGGTCAAATGATCCTCTAAATGATGGGGGATGCAGCCTCATGAAATGCTCCACTACATAAATGTTCCTCTGTGGTTGATATGGTTGATCTCATTCATGGACACCACCACTATTTATCGCCCTAGTCAACAGATCCATCACTACAACAAACTATTTAGTTCCAATTATGACCATCTTAAGATGATGATTTGGAAGGTTATTCTCTTATGTATGTTTTCCCAATATAGCTTCCCTATTTACTATTTGGAAAACCATTTTGAAAAAGCATATCTTAGAGGAAGCAACATGGTAATATTTAAATGATATATCATTTCAATTTTACAATAATGTAAAAATAATTTATGGATATTCTATTAACAAAATTCTAACTCCTAAAGTTATCTAAACTAACCTTTGATACCAACTATAAGGCCATAACCTTAAAAAATTTCATAATCTTGAATCAAGTTAATAATTCACATTGAGGATATTTTCAGGTTTTGAGATTTAGTGAATTAGGTCATAACTTATACTTAACAACTTGAATATTAAAAGTAGAAACTTATACTCACTATCCATTTTTTTCATTAAATAAAAACTCTAAAAAAATGAAAAATGTTTAGTTCCATGTTAAGACAGCATGAATTTTCCTTGATCCCATCCTTGACCCTATTCATATTTAAGTCATGTGAAAGAAATTTCAAAACATTGGATGACCATAAAAAGATCAATAAGGGATACATAAAGAAAGAAAACTGTTATTATTGTGATAACATGAAAACCACGAATACTTTATTAAAAAGTAATTATTTTCGCCTTTAACAAGTGGTAAATATAATTCACTGAATATAAGGCCATTTCTTACCCTTTCTACTACAAAAATATTACCACAATCCTATAGAAAGCAACATATAACATATAAAGGTAACTTGGGACATAAACATACTTAAATGGAATAACCTTATGGATGACTTCCACACATATCACTAAATTGAATATCCATACGACCGACTTACATACCCAATGAATTGGAGGTTATAATGTAACAAACCAACCTTGGTTTATCACTGAACCACCTGTCATTTGGTTCATCACATAACCACCTATCATTTTTTTATCACGTTACCACCCGTCAAGTGTTCAAGTACCATTATATAATCATAGCACATAAAATATTTTAAATATCAACATTTCACTAATAACATTTCATTTGAGATCATAAGAAATAATTTAAAGATATTAAAATAATCAATCCATTTAAAAAAACATTTTCAATACCAAAACATCCAAAAATAGAATAAGGGATTTCTTTTCCTTTTAAAAATATTACGGCTTATAGAGGAATCGAAATAACGATTACGGCGGTGATGAGGTTGTTGTCACCGCATATGTTAAAAACATTCTTTTTGTCATTTAGTAAAATGATTCATATAAAAAATGTTTCCTTTGAATGAAATTTAAAATTAAAAGGGTTTTATTATACACAATATAAATGAAGGAGGTTTATATTATCAAAATATGCCTCAATGAAAGGAGATTGAGACAAAGTCCCTTACCTCATGTCTGACTTGACTTGTTTGTTATTTAATTTCATGAATAATAAAATTAAGATAATTTCTACTTGATTTATAATATTTTTCATGATTATTAATTCTTTTATATCACTTATTACTATGTTATAAAAATTACATAATTATTTAATTTAATATATGTCGTTTTGTCGATATTGGGTACTTGAGTCGAAAATGATCTTGTTATAATAAAAAAATTTCCACGTAGTAAAAAGACAATTATATCCATAATATTATTAATATATATATCATATATATCCAGTATATATTTATTTATAATATTCCATAACATTTTAAGATAATAGTTGAAATGCACCATTCATGGAGACGGTAAGCCGTACGTACGCATGAACACTACTTTCATTTCAATTTCATATTTAAATTAATAAAAACATAATGATATATAGGTATGTTATAATTCCTTTATCATATCATATTTTATATATGATACATAATATCATTAAATCTATCCTTTATACATTCCATGTATGGAATGAATTTTTCATATCACATTGAGGGGGCGGTAGTCCGCACTTCCTCAAATGAAATTATCGTGTTTACACATCTTGAAAAGCATAAAGGTATATTTTAAATAAAAATCACAAAAGCATAAAGACAATAAAAAAAAATATATATCATATATAAATACAGTTCCATAATAATGGGCACCATGATAGGTGGTAGGAGATAATTGAACAATCATCATTTTCTTGAGGTGGTATTTCGCCGTCCACACAAACAGTATGTTATAAATATATTTGATGGAGGTTTGTGTGAGTGTAGGTATAAAACCTGGAATAATTAAATCCTAGTATATTTATGATACTGGTTTTTTATAAGGTAATTTAATATAGATATTTTTGGGGGTTGGAGAAGGTAAATAAATGAAAGAAGCTTGAGAGAATACATTACCTCAAATTGGGTGACTTCTTTTGATTTAAGCTAAAAGGATTTGTTGATTTGCCCTATACCTAAGTTAAGGATTATAGGAGGAATATAGGGATGTTGGTAGATTATTTTAGTAGATTTTGGATGAGAAAAGGGGATTGAGAGGTGTGATTAAGGGATTAGAGTTTGTGTACTTTTATAAGAGGGAGGAGGCGTACTGTAGGAATATCTTGAAATATTATTTCATTATGAACTAAATTTTTATTTATAAAGGTCAAAAACTCATTTTATACAAATATAAGATGAGGAGTGTTTTAAATACTCTCAACCATTAGGTTTTTGAAAATTTTTGGTTTCAAATTTATCCTTATCATTTAGCTTTAACCCTTAGTTAACTAATCTAACTCTTACCATGTCTTCTTTTATATTCATACAATATAGTTAATATTGTTACCATAAAATGACAATAGAACCTAAAGTGGTTCATTAATTACATTTAAAACATTATATAAGTAATTTTTATCATTATAAGTTTTTTATGAATATTATATGATTTAATAAAATAGAATGTTTTTTAAAAAATCATTCATGTCAATTTTTATACTATTCATATCACGAGTTTTTAAAAGTTCATGACTTGATTATTTAAAAAAAACACCTTAATTAAAATATGACAAGTTATAATCTTCCCTAAAATTAGTTTATGGCATAAAATGGTTCCAAATAATTTTAGTTTAATATTTACAATCTCATTTATTTAAATCATACATTAATAATGTAATCACTGAAGGTTCCGGGCACAACAGAAGCATGTTGGTGGGTTTGCCAAACTTTAATTTTAACATTAAACAACGTTCAATCTGATGAGAGACATTCTCGTTTAGTAAGTATTTATTTATACCCTGTTTAGGCCAAATAAATGTTTTGTAACTATGTCAAAAACTAGATAGGCCTCCATTATTTATCAGGATGTATCCCTTGATTTTTTGTTAAGTCCCAAAATTCTCTACTTCTTGCGTTAGGTTATAATGTGTTTAGAGAGGTTTCCTTTAAAACTAATTCTATTTGTAGATGGATTAAGTTAGAAAATATTCCATTAAATCTACACAGAGTTAAAATAGAGGAGGCTCGAGGAGATCATTAGGCAGGAAAAGTGGATTGAGTGGATGTCCAAACTACTATGCATCTCAAAATCAATGCCCTACTACCCCAACATTGAGATCAATTTCAGGTTCTGTAAGTCCCACCATATGTCTAAGTTTTAGAAGTTTAACTACCTAATATAGGTATAACCAGTGATGAGATTGAGGAGAATACTAATAGTATTGAAGAGGGTGTGACCTAGTTTTATGATATTCAATCAGTAATCCTTGGATCTGAGTACCCATAATGTTTGGCGGGGCTGTGCTTGTTCGACGAGCAGGGGTGGTGTTAAAATGAGAGTGAAAGACGAATCTTGAGAACTCTTTGTCAATGTAATGTAAAGGATAACAAGAGATGAGGAATTAGATTAGAGAAAACTAATAATCAATATTGTTCTCCCATACTGAACTAACCCTGACTAGAGGATGCGTGTTCTTCAAGTGCAATAGAGGACATCAAGAATATGAAAAATACAAGAGACAAAGTTAGGTCTAGAGAGCTTCCCGCCCATATAAGCGTGAAACTTCCAAAAAAAATTCATTTCCTTAAGTTATTAATAATAAATTTAAAATTCATAAAAAAGAATATTTTTAAAGATACATAAATATAATTTCTTTATTGTTTAGTTTTTTATATTTTTCAATGACACATAAAATTATTACATTTTTGAGGTATATGAAATTATAATTCATTTTCATCCTAAAAATTTGAAATATTTTTTTGTGTCTATCCCCTTTAAAAAAGTGTTTTATTTAAAAAAATATTACACTTTATGAAATACATAATAATACATATTATATTTTCTAAAATTTCAAATTTCTCTGGTTATAAAATATTTTTATGATTATTAAGAGTAACTCCCAAAAATGATAGAAAATTGTATACTACATGTATACACTGTCATTTTAGAGAAACTCATAATAATACATCTTTATGTGAGATTATAATATAATGAAATAAATCATCAAATCAATGATACAAAATTTCAATAGCTCAATAGACAATCAATCAATCCGGGTTGTTAAAAAAATACATAAAACCTGTTTCAAAATTTTTTACTATAATTTTCATGTTCTAAAAATGGAATCATTTAAGTGATTTATCTCTAGGTTTTATGCATTGACTTTATTATTTTATTAAATTAAAATTTATAATAATTTATTCTTCAAAGGGACTATCTGTTTAATGAACATACTAAAATAATTTTTTTATAAACAAATTAACACAGTAATAAAATTTCTAAACTATTGTTCGAATAATTTTTTAAAGATGTACAAAATTATTATCCTTACTATTTTGGATAATTAAAAAAAATCATATATTTTTTTATGAAATATAATGGAAAAAAATTTATTTTAGTTTCTATAATAATATTATTGAAATAATATGTGAATTTCAACTTATTTTTACTTTGAATTTTGACTAAGCTAATGTAATGAAATATTGCCTTAAAAAGGGGGTGAATGTTATTTATTATTAAAATATAAAATAAAATTATTGAAATGAATTAAATTTAATTTTTATTTATTATGTTTAGTTGAAATATGGTTTACTATATAAATATAATACACTGATGAAATATAGTTTATTAGTTTATATTTAAAATATAGGATTTAAATGTCGTGTAAATATAACGTGCATGATGAAAATTTGGAAGGATTTGCAATTTTAAAGTAAATTTATTATGTAAATTTATTGTATTTGATTTAAATAATGTTATTATTGTATTACATTATTTAACTTTAATTTTCAAATGAAACTAATTGCATATTAGTTTAATATTTGTATTTTCATGTTTTAACATGAAGTTAATTTGCTTCATTATGTTTTTTGTTATGCTCATACTTTACTTGTTATGAAATCACTCATTTAATCCTATGTGAGTTTTTTTTTATTTCTACATGGAGACTTTACCATTTTATTAATCTTAACATATGTGTTTCATATTTTTGAAATTAGGTATTCATATTTTTTTATATTGAATTGCCTTGTATTTTTATTCTTCCCTTTAAATTATTCAATATGCATGCATGAAAAATCAACTTCAATTTTGTTTTATTAAAATTAATTTTTTAAAGGATCATAAAAAAACTGGGGGGAGGGGGTGAATAAGTTATTTTATTCTAAAAAATTTCAAATTTAGTAAATTTAAACCCTGTGACTTGTTAGAGTTATTTTATTTTCAAATTTTAGTAAACTTAGGTTCGTGTAGAAATTGAAAAGTAAAAAATTAACACACAATTTATAAGGGTTGGTCTCAGTGTGGGAACTTACATTCATTCCATAGTCACTCCGGTGGGTCTATAGAAATTCACTATGAATAAATCTTGTGTTAAATCCCATTGGACAAATTCTATTTCTTGATAGTAATGATTATACTGAGTCCCATCAGTTTACAAATTTTTCTTACAAAAATTTACCCACAACAAGGAAATTAAATTTGAAACTTTATACTCCACAAAGATCCATCTAGAAATCTATGTTTGATCAGCCAATGTTCAATCTTCCAAAATCCAAGATCCTGTATCCAATGTCCTTATACTAATAACCATTTTCCCCAATATATGCTACTCCAAAATTTCTGATCTATCTATATAGAAAAACCACACATCTCAAAAAAATACTAAAAACATAGAATGATAACCTCATTCTTATGCTCTCTATCTAGTAATTTGAACTTGCCTTAGTCTGATATTTTTATCATCACCCTATGTTTAAAAAATATTCTTCAATATGAAAAATCATTGGTTGAAAAACTCACTTATAACTAAAGATTCTGTTTGGAAACTTCTTCTAACACAACAGATTCAAAATTTCAGATTTTTGTCTCACTATGAATAGTAACTCAATATGAGATTTACTTGTACTTCTATTTATTGGAGCTCCTAGAATAGTAACGGTGGTAAACTAAATTATTTTCCTTCTCACCCAAATTTCAAAACTCCAAATTTTACATTCATTTTAATTTCATTTTGAAAAATTAAAATATTATATACTTTCTGAGGAATTCTAAAAACTTCTTAAATATTCATATCTATTCTTGAATTTCACATCAATATAATAAATAATTTTCTAGGAAACTTAGTCTGATAATTTATTGATCATTATGGTTATCTTTACCCAATAAATAATAAAATAATTTTATTCAATATCCTCAATGTTTATCATATCAAATTTGTTAAATAGATTTTTTCTAATGGGAATCCCTAAAACTTTAAAAATTCAGAATTAATCATTAATATAAAAAACACTCTTAACGCAATTGAAATAACTCACTTATTTTTCCATTTATCTAAAGAAAAAATATAATTGTATTATATGTTGTTCTAATCCAACTAAAAATTGTTGGCTACATTGTTGACTACATTGTTGAAACTTCTAAAAATTTAGAAACCTGTAACAATTATCTAGTACTAACATCATCCATTCTAACATTTCCTTTATCTAGATACTTTGAACTCTTATAAATTCTTCTTTATAAGTCTTTAGCCACTCTCTTAATCCAATAAACTAATTTTTGATTAAATAAATTAAAACATCTCATACATATCTATTAAAAAAAGAACGTATGGTGATTTGTGTCTAGATATATTCATTCAATTATCTATGTCTAATCTTAAATCATGGACATGAATTCCACTTAGAGGTACCCTAATCCTGATTGGCCACATAGCCTCAAGCACTTCTCCCTAAGTGCCAAAGGATCCCAACTAGTAGCGAGGGCCTAAGGTGTGTCCATGGGGAGAAGATTCCCACATTAAAAGAGTGTAGTGAAACAGTTGAATATAATATAATAGTAGATAAGTACTGTAAGAAATATAATAATAAATAGAAAAAATAGAAGTAGCAGAATAAAGTAATAAACAACTGAACATATGATCAAAATAAACAATAGTTGATGATGATATATTTCATGTATATAGGAATATGAAAAACATGGATATAAAGTATCAAGCATACATACTATACAAAAGTAACAAAAAGGGAATAAAAAAAATATCCTAAGCATCCCTAGTGTTTGAAAATTTAACAATTTCATTAATTAATTAAGTTCCGGTTTATATAGTTAAGTCTTGTGAGGAATAACCAGCACTAACATCACCTCATGATAGTAATAGTAGAGGTTCCAAGGTGTAACAAGGAATCTTGTATTGATATAAATAATAAAATGGATCCAAGTTAGTAACCAAGTAATTCAAGACCTAAAGGGTCACCAAATTAGTAGTAACTACAACTTATATAGGGGTTAAGAGGGTAATCCAAGGAGAGTTATCCAAGGAATTCCACAATAGTATAATCTAACCGAGTCCATGGAATACATCCAAGGTAAATGAGATATGTAATGGTCAGACCTAAGGATGTATCCAATGTGTCTCATGTTCACTGAAGCCATGATGGATCCAAGGAGTGTATCCAGACATCATATATAGTAAATAAGGGATCCTATAATGTCATACCATGCATCCAATGATAGATGAGGATCAGGTTCTATGGTGGGTCTCAACCAAGGCTACCAGCATCTTTGAATCATAATGACAACCATGAGTGCTCAAGGAATTCCCTCAGGAATCCAAAATTTAACCCAAGTCTGACAACTCTTATAATGATGTCAAGGTCCATATATAATTAGGAAACTTACATTAGAATCATTTAATAATTGAGGCCATGTAATTAATCAAACATTTTATTAAGTTCACTTGCTTCATGACATACCTTTCATTAGCGTGACGAGGCCAAGGGGCATGCAACCATTCCTTTTAATTCATGTAAGTTATAGTAAACTAATATGGTAAACTTTGATACATTCCATCAAACATGGAATTGGGTGTTATAGATGTGAAATAAACCATTGTATTACAATTCATTAGGCCATGTCATATATATACAATATACTTTCCAATTTACCATTTAACATTGATTAATCAAATTGAATCACTTACCTTAGGCAGGTCAAGTGATAATCCTACATGTGATAGGAATTAACAAACAATAAATTGAATTAAACCATTAAATTTAACAAGGTAATGTCACAAGTCACCTGAACGAGGGCGCAAATAGGCTCAACAGGCTATTAAAGAATAATTATGGAAATCACCTCACTTGGGGTTGTTGACAATGTGGACGTAACCACCAACATAAAATAACATATACATCATGGGTCTTTGAAAACATTTCTAACAACTACAAGAAAGGAATATTAAATAATCACATGATGCCTGATGAAATCGATGTGCCCATGTGAAAATTTATAGAACGACAAATATCGAGGAGTGAGTTGTAGACCACCTACCTTGTACTCATACGATTCTTATCATCCAGTATCAACATTTAGTTTTTCATGGATAAGAAGAGATCTACTGAATGTATTAACACCCTTAAAATAGGGAATATGAGGCTGCATATAAATGGAATTTTTTATATGAAGTAAAATTATGAAATATTTAAAAGAAATTAATATCTTACTAGTGTGGATCTAACAAGAAAAATGACACTTCAATCAGACATTGGATATATGCTTGATCTAAATTCCCAATTTAGATAGATTTTAGGCTTCAAAAGGGATGAAAAAATATGGGGTTATCCATTGGAAATAAAAATTAGAGGAGTTTTGATATTTAATTATGTTTTCAAATAAAAATTTCAAATTCACTCAAAATAAGACTTTGAAAGGTTTGATGGCATGATTTTCCAAACCGTACACCAAATGTTCATGGTCTACTTGTAACGACCCAAATCCGGAGCCCCTCCACTGGTGCCCCGAACCCAGTTCGCCACATGACCTCAAGCACATTTCCCGAAATACTAGACGCTACCGACTAGCAGCTAGGGCCTTGGTAAGTTATTGGGGAAACTATGCCCTCATTTGGTAAGGTACACAAGGTAAGGAAAACAACAGTAAATAGCGAAAGTAGTAAACAATACACAACAACTGAAACTAAACAGTGGAAGTAATGAATATATAGTAATGATGATAAAGATGCATCATGTACAAGTTTATAAAGAAGAAGAAAACATAAAAACGTACTGAAATAAAAGTAAAACAAAGTACTAAAGTAACAGAAACTCCTGCAGCATCGCAAGCCTAAGCTTGGTCCCTTGCTCCCTAGCTCCAAGCAGTCAAGTACCAAAAGTCGAAGGGTGCATGACCTTATCTATAACTACGACAACGAAGTCTGCTTGGGCCCAAAATCATGGCCCAAATAGGGTGTGAGATACAATCACAGTATACAATCACCCAAATATCGGTGCCTAACAGTCAATGAATACATGGAAAGTAAAAGTGTAAGAAGCAGTAAACAGAAAAACACATACAGCTACAATCCACAGTTCTGGAATATAATGCACACAAGTAAAAAACCAACCACAAGAAGAAAAATAGTTAACCCTCTGGGTAGCTCTCATAGCCTAACACCTATGGTTCAACCTACAAGTACTAGCAACCCTCTAGGAGGCACACACAGTCTCACCCCTCTGGTTTAGCTAAGAGTAGACTTTCTGAGGAATCACTCACCATCAATTCCCCTTATAGTCTCGTATCGTGCTAAAGGCTCTCTGGGGAAGCACTCAATGTCTCATTTCCCCATGTGTCCCATGTCGAGGAACTATAGGCACTCTGAGGAAGCACTCATTGTCAATTCCCCTTCTGGTCTCGCATCATATTAAAAGTCACTCTGGATAATCCCTTACATCCATTTTCCCTATGGTCTACTACACTAGGTTCTCGCAGTCCTGTGTGAAAATAACATGCTCAGTACATGTGTATCATCGAAGTAAACCTCAATAACTACTTGGCTATCATTCTAAGGAACCGAATCATAACTGTATAATAGTTCCATTATCCTACAACTAGGCATGGAAACTGGAAAAATGCCTAATAAACAAAACATGCAAGTCAAGTCAAAGGAATATAGTATAAATTATCCTAAATTACAAGCAACCACCTCTACGTAAGTAATCATGAAAAGCAGACAGACAATAGGGAAAAACAGGAAACATGCAATACCTCGTTTAGGGGTATTGGTGGAATTTGCACAAAAGATTCAAATCCTTTATACAGAAAGGCACAAACCACATACATTGATCCTAGGAGATCAATATATGTGAACAAAGATGGAATATTATCCTTGGAACGTCGTAGATATGAGAAAACGTCTGAAACACATAAACCACAATAACTTGAGAAAGAGTAGCAATTGGAAAACAAGGCTCAAGCACAAGGAAGAACTCACCGCTGCGATTCCAAAGCAATCAACCGTGCTCGAATCGGAGAACAGACGGAGAGGTGGGGGATCATCGAAGATTTACGGATCCTCGATGCTCTCGGATGAACAGAACCTAGAAGAAGACGTTTCTGTGCATCAGGTGCGACCCCGATCCGTTTAATAAAAAAAAAAGAAAGTTCACGGAATGTACTTTTAGAGTACACGACGTGTACTAGGTCCTTCCGTACTCCGCCAAAAATGACCTCCACGTCACCCATACACTCCTTGTGTGTGGCCCAGACACGGCCAGCACATGGATTCGAGCAGGAAAAGAGTACCCAATGTGTACTCAGAAAGTACCCAGCGTGCACTTAAATTTTTTCCAGAAACTCTATTTTTCTTAAAAACTCCAGAAAAAGGAAAAAAATACCTGAATGAAGATCTGGGTTCTTAAAAACTTCCACCCTTAAAGAAATTCGTCCTCGAATTTCCCTAATGAGGCAGAGAAGGAGAAACCCCGAACAGCTCCGGCCACTGCGATCGTACATCGTCCTCCATCTCCCAGGTCTCATCCTATACTCACCCATGCTGCCATAGCACCCGTACAAGAGGGACAAACCGCCCACGGAGAACCTTCGTACTATGATTGACAATCTAGATGGGATGCTCCTCAAACGATGCATACACTTCAAGCTCAACCTCCTCAGGATGAAAGACATGAGACAGGTCTGAAAAGTAACTTCGGAGCTGAGAGATGTGGAAGACGTCGTGCATGGCCCGGTACCTCTGGGGTAGCTGCAACCAATTGGCGATCGAACCAACTCTCTCTAAAACCTCAAACGACCCAACGTAGCATGGTGAAATCTTACCCTGCCTCCGAATCCTCTTGTGTCCCAACCTCAGTGCGACATGCATGAAAACCTGACCCCTGACCTCGAACTCTAGAGGTTGTCTCCTCTGATCAGCATAAGACTTCTACCAAGACTGTACTGTAGCCATCCTCTTATAAATGAGCTCTATCTACTCTGAAGTATCCTGAACAAGACAAGGTCCCAGCAAAGCTACCTCTCCTGCCTCCAGCCAGCATAAGGGTGATCTACATGGCCTACCGTACAAAGCCTCATAAGGTGCCATCTGAATAGTCGCATGAAAACTGTCATTGTAGGCGAACTCCACAAGGGGGATATGTTTCTCCCAAGAACTGACAAAGTACAGAATGAAATCTCTGAGCATATCCTCTAGCACCTGGATCATATGCTCAGAGAGGCCATCTGTCTGGGTATGGTATACTGTACTCAAATGTACCTGTGTAACCAAGGCCTTCTAAAGTCCCTTCCAGAACCGAGAGGTAAAATGTGCATCCCTATATGAATCAATAGAGCATGGAACTCCATGCCGACGAATGATCTCTCTGATGTACAGTCATCCCAGATCATCAACATTGAAGGTCTCCTTGATTAGAAAGAAATGTGCGCCCTTCATAAGCCTGTCGACGACAACCCAAACAACTTCACTCCCCCGAGGTGACCTCAGTAACCCATTCATGAAGTCCATCGCAACATCTCTCCACTTCCACTCCAAAATGGGTAACTTCTGCAAAAGCCCTGCTGGTCGTTGATGCTCTACTTTCACCTGCTGATAGGTAGAACATCTCATGACAAAACCAGCAACATCCTTCTTCATACCTGGCCACCAGTACTGGCGATGAAGATCTCGATACATTTTGGTAACTCTAGGATGAACTGCCCAGACTGAGGAATGAAAATCCCGCATTAGCTCCTCGCGTATGTCTGCTGGCACCCATACATGCCCCTGGAAATGCAAGATATCATCCTCGCCCACTGTCCATCCAGGAAGAGGGTCCTCTCCTGACACACTCTCCTGCAGGACTAAGCCTTCTGAGTTTGATAGCTACCTCATCCGTACCCGATCAAGTAGTGTAGAGGTAACAACTACAGAAGATGGGAAGGTCTGTCCCTGTCTGTCGTGCACCTCCAGATACATCTCAGAGAACAGATCCATAAGCTTCCACTCACTGCTGGACACCTGAACTACCTAAATCTGATTTCTCCTTCTCAACAAATCTGCCACTGCGTTTCCCCTTCCCGGTGTATAGTCAAGCTCGAAATCAAAATACTGAAGATACTCGACCCACCTGTGCTGTCTCAGATTCAGATCACGCTGAGTGAAGATGTACTTAAGACTCTTGTGGTCGGTGAAGACACAAAGTGCTCTCCTAGAAGATAGTGTGTCCAAAAGCGTAAGGCGTGAACAACAGCTACCAATTCTAGATCGTGCGTTGGGTAGTTCCTCTCATGTGGCCTCAACTACCGAGACCCGTACGCAATGACTCCATCTCCTTACATAAGCACATCTCTTAGCCCGATACTTGAAGCATCACGATAAATGGTGTATCTCTTTCCTGGATCTGGAAAGACTAGTATCGGTGCCGACGTCAACCTTCCCTTCAGCTCCTGGAAGGCTGAATCACAAGAATATGACCATAAGAACTTCGCTCCCTTGGTCAGACCTGTCAAAGGTTCTATTATGCATGAAAAGTCATGAATGAAGCGTCTACAGTATCCAGCTAGCCCTAGGAAACTCCGTACCTCAAAAATGTTTTTCGGCTGCTCCCAAGAGACTACAGCTCTCACTTTCTCTTGGTCCACAGATACTCCTACCTCTAAGATTATGTGACCCAAGAAGTGAATCTGTTCCATCCAGAAGTGGCACTTCGAGAGTTTAGCATAAAGATGATGCTCTCTCAGTGTACTCAAAATGATCTCAAGATGTGTGGAATGGTTGTATCCAGTGTGAGAGTACACCAAGATATCATCCATGAAGACCACGATGAAGGATTCCATGTAAGGATGGAACACTCGGTTCATCAGTGGCATGAAATATGCAGGCACGTTCGTGAGACCGAACAACATGCCTGTAAACTCGTATAGAGCATACATGCTCCTGAAGGATGTCAAAGGTATATCTGATGGTCTAATGCGCAACTGATGATAAATGGACCTCATGTCGATCTTCCAGAACACTCGGGCTCCTCGAAGCTAATCAAAGAGGTCATCGATCCTCGGTAAGAGATATCAGTTCTTGAACGTCAACTGGTTCAGCTTCCGATAATCCACACAAAGCCGAAGGGTACCATCTACCTTCTTCACAAACAAGACAGGTGAACCCCAAGGAGAAGTATTGGTTTGGATGAAACCCTTTGCCTGAAACTCCTCCAACTGCTTTTTGAGCTCCTGAAACTCAGGTGTATCCATCCTATAAGGAGGAATGGACACCAGTGATGCTACTGGAACGAGCTCAATAGAAACGTCTACCTCACGCTCCGAAGGAAAACCCAAAAAGTCCTCTGGAAATACGTCCCTGAAATGATCCACCACTGGAGGAATGTACAACTATGAAGTCCCATAATCATCCAGATAAAGACTGGTAATCTGGGCTGTCACCCATCCTAGCCCATGATACTCAAGTCCTACTCGGCTCGCCTGTACATCCCATTTGCCTCTATGAAGAAAAGATTCACCCTCAGGTGAAACGAAACTCACTCTGCGGTGATAACAATCGACGACTGCCTGGAAGGGAACCAACCAGTCTATCCCAAGAATGACATCATAGCCTGTCATCCCTAGGATGTAGAGGTCCCATAAGAAACGTTAACCTGCAACCTCTAGAGGGAACTCTCTACACAGACGCACACTAGATGTCCTAATCCCCAAAGGTGTGTCTAGTGTCAACAATTTGGAAGAAGAAACGATAAAGATCCCAAGGCTCTCCACGATAGCAACCGAGATGAATCTATGCATAGAACCAGTATCGAAAAGAGCTGAAGATAAAATTGAGGCTACTAAAATTGTACCTCGAACTATAGAAGGGCTGGGATCCTGCTCCTACTAGGTCTGCTCCACGACGAAGGATTGGCTTGCACCACGACCCTACACCCCTGGCTGACCACTCTGAGCTGATACACCTTGATAGTGCTGAGGGACCGGTGGCTGACCGCCAAAGTCTAAACCTCCACATCAGACCGAATGGCCAGAAGAACTCCAGTTCCCCGACTGGTGAGAAACTGGTGGTACTGCTCCTGAACAAGGAGTCATGGAAGAACCCTAGTCACTAGCTGCTGGTGAGAAAACCTAGAAAAAATGCTGAAGGTGGCCCATCTTGCTGCAAGATCTGCACTCCACAGGGTATCTCTGGCACTGCGGCCTCATGTGCTTTGACCGGCCACACTGGTAGCATACCACCTGGCTGCATGACAATGCATCTCGCTTCCTCGGATCACCACATGTAGACTCCCTACAATGATTCATGATGCCATCTAGAGGAAAACTAGCTCTGGAAACAGAACCGCCCTGGCTTGCAACTCTGGAGTCTCTCAGATTTCACTCCACAATCAATGCCTGATTGACTATGGAAGTGATGGACATCAACTGGAAGATATTCATCTGCGAGCGAATCTCCTGCCTGAGACCATCCTTGAACATCCTTGCTAAGAACACCCCACTCCCATACCGGAGGGGTGTGAAACACTACATCTTGGTGAAACGAGAAGAATAATCCATGACAAAAAGAGTACCCTGCTCTAAGCTCATGAACTCCTGGGCTCGGTCGGCCCTCAGGGTCTTCGGGTAGAAGTAGTCATAAAAGACATGCAGAAACTCCTCCCAAGCCATAACCTGCTAATGACCCGCCTGTGAGATCATGTCCCACCACCTCTTGGCGGAGTCTCAGAGAATATAGTAAGAGAGCTTGACCCGCCTCTCTGGAGGCGTCTCCAGATGCTCAAATATGGTCAACATGGCTTCCAGCAATGACTTTGCAGCCTGAGGTCCTCCTTCCCCCGAGAAAGTGGGAGGATGCTGCTGCTGGAAAACCCACGTCAAGTTGGCCATAGTCGAGGTGGGGGAGGTTCTCTTTGAAAGGTCTGCATCATCCTTATAAAACCTTCCCTGAATTGCGCATCAGTGCATGCAACTAGTATGACAGCCGGTGCCAAGGCTGTCCTGACTGGAGGATCGACAGGAAGTCCCTGATCAGCCATATCTGGCGTCTGATCACTGCCTGACAACAGACGTACAACTGCAGGACGTCACAGAGGCATAGATCTGAAAGATAAAAAGCACACCTGAGATCAGAAAAACTAGGAAAGAGAACACAAGAGTAAAAAATGGGAACATGGGAAGGAAAACACACAAGTTCACAAAACACGACTACACAACATGTATAAAACCTACACGACGTGTCTTCTTAAACCACTGACATGGGCGTGTACCCCTACCCTACAGGTTTTGTAACACCTCAAAATACATGGTGTGTTGACCCCACACACAATGTGTACTTGAAAACTATTCCCCTACCCGAGTCTCTTTATATGGCTAACCCACACGGTCCGACTTAACCTGAGACTACACGGTGTGTTTTGAACAAACACAACATTTACTAGACAAGGCTTCGGTGGACCGTGTTGTTAAACACACGACCGTCTACACGGCTGAACCTTACACGACGTGTTCCGAGAAAAAACGGCATGTATAGGTGAAGGTGACACCGTCCCGTGTTGTTCGTGACATGGACGAGTACCTGAACAAGACTACACGATGTGTTCCGAAACAACATGGCGTGTCTAAGAGAAGATAACACCAACCTGTGTTGTTCATGACATGGTTGGGTACCTGGATGTGACTACACAGCGTGTTCCTTTACAACACGACATGTTCTACTCGAGCTTCCCAGACCCGTGTTGTTAGTGACACGGCCGGGTACACGGCTCCAAAATACACGGCGTGTACCAATCGTACATGAAGTGTTCTTGAAGTTACTTCTACAACAGTGTGTTCTTTCTCACACAGCCAGTGACACGGTCTAAAAACTACACGGCATGTAGTCAAAAGTACACATCGTGTATTCTGGGTTTTTCTGGGTAGTAGCTCAAAAACTGCACAGAATCCCATAAAACACAGAAAACAAGGAAAGGAGGTACCAATTTCTGATTCGTGAGGGCCCACAACACCTCAAGAATCAAAATTTAGTGTTCATTTATGAAAATTAGGAAAAAAATCCTCTAACAAGGCAGTAGAGATTCTATCAAGCATCTATCACAACGGCATGCATAATATACACAAAGTCTATCACAATAGCATGAAATCGCTAATGTACCCTAGATGGCATGGCAAGAATGCATGGAATGTGATTTCTAACAAGTGTCTATATGATGCATGAGATGGAATACCCTCATCTCATTGAGTTGCGACAGAAATAGAACCGCGATAGCAAACAACAACAACGCAGGACATCTGAATCACTCTAGGTGAAATCATATCAACCGTAAATCTCAAAACCAGAAGACTGCAATAAACGAGGTAGTATGGATTTTCCCTGTACATGGGTTAGCTACTCCTGAGCACAACTTAATACCAAGTACCGAATCTGTCATTTCCCTGGATAAAGGCTCCAAACAGTAAATCAAGATAAAGGAACCTACCTCTGATACAACTTTGTAATGACCCGAATCCGGAGCCCCTCCACTGGTGCCCCGTACCCAGTTCTCCACATGACCTCAAGCACATTTCCCCAAATGCTAGAGGCTGCCGACTAGCAGCGAGGGCCTTGGTAAGTTATTGGGGAAACTGTTCCCTCATTCGGTAAGGTACACAATGTAAGGAAAACAATAGTAAATAGAGGAAATAGTAAACAATACACAACAAATGAAACCAAACAGCAGAAGAAATGAATATATAATAATGATGACAAAGATGCAGCATGTACAATTTTCTAAGGAAGCAGAAAACATAACAATGTGCTGAAATAAAAGTAAAATAAAGAACTAAAGTAACAGCAACTCCTGAAACATCACAAGCCTATGTTTGGTCCCTTGCTCCCCATCTCCAAGTAGTCAAGTACCAGAAGTCGAAGGGCACTTTCCCTTATCTATACCTGCAACAACGAAGTCTACTTTGGCCCAAAAACATGTCCCAAATAGGGTGTGAGATAAAATCCCAGTAGGAAATCACCCAAAGATCTGTGCCTAACCATCAATGAATACAAGTAAAGTAAAAGTACAGGAAGCAGTAAATAGAAAATCGCATAGCAGCTACAATCCACAGTTCTAACATATAAAGTACACAAGTAAACAACCAACCACAAGAAGAAAAATAGGTAACCATATGGGTATCTCTCACACCCTAACCCCTATGGTTTAACCTACAAGTACTAGAAACCCTCTAAGAGGCACACACATTCTCACCCCTCTGGTTCGCTAAGAGTAGACTTTCTGAGGAAGCACTCACCGTCAATTCCCCCTATAGTCTCGTATCATGCTAAAGGCTCTCTGGGGAAGTACTCAACGTCTCATTCCCCCTGTGGCCCATGTCGAGGAACTATAGAATCTCTGAGAAAGCACTCATCGTCAATTCCCCCTATGGCCTCACATCGTATTAAAAGACACTCTAGAGAATCCCTTACGTCCGTTCTCCCTATGGTCTACTACACTAGGTTCTCACAATCCTGTGTGAAAATAACATGCTCAGCACGCGTGTATCATCCATGTAAACCTTAGTAACTACCTGGCTATATTTCTAAGGAACAAAAACATAACAGTATAATAGTTCCACTATCCTACAACTAGTCATGACAACTGTCAAAACGCCTAATAAGAAAAAAATGCAAGTAAAGGTACAAGAACACAGTATAAATTATCCAAAATTACAAAAAACCACCTCTACATAAGCAATCAAGAAATGTATGCAAACAACAGGGAAAAACAGGAAACACACAATACCCCGTTTAGGGGTATTGGTGGAATTTGAACAAAATATTCAAAGACTTTCTACAGAAAGGCACAAACCACCAACCTTGATCCTAGGAGATCGATATACGTGAGTAACAACGACAAATTCTCCTTAGAACATCGTAGATCTGAGAAAATGTCTGAAACACATAAACCATGATAACTTGAGAAAGAGAAGGAATTGGAAAACAAGGCTCAAGCAGAAGGAAGAACTCACCACTGCGATTCCAATGCAATCGACCATGATCGAATCGGAGAACGGACAGACAGGCAGGGGATCATTGAAGATTCTTAGATCCTCGACACTCTCGAACAAACAGGACCTAGAAGAAGACGTTTCTGTGCGTCTGGCGTGACCCCGTTCCATTTAATGAAAGAAAAAGAAAGTACACAGTGTGAACTTTTAGAGTACAAGGCGTGTACTAGTTCCTTCCGTACTCTGCCAAAAACGGCCTCCACATCACCCCTACACACCGTGTGTGTGGCCCGGACATGCCCCGTACACGGATTCGAGCTGGAAAAGATTACACGACGTGTAATCAGAAAGTACACGGCGTGTACTTCAAAATTTTCCAGAAACTCCATTTTTCATAAAAACTCCAGAGAAAGGAAAAACATACCTGAACAAAGATCCAGGTTCTTACACTACTGAAGAAACAGGGAACCCACCTAGTTAGGATATAAGTCCATGGAAACCATGTTCCTAGCATGCCAAACTCCTCGGCAATTTTTATATAGTTTTCACACAGCCGTACAACCCAAATCACACAGTTAGGAAAAACCGTGTGCCCTCCTACTTCTCTCTTTCCATTATCAAATTGTTAAAAATAACTATGTGACCTACCTCACACAGTTTCCTCTAACCATGTAACATTCCATTTTCTCCCACTGGCCGAAGATCTAAGCTCTGAAAAAGTTTCAGTCACCCCCATGAACATAAGGAACTCATTATTCATCCATTTTAGGTCTATAAATATAAATTAGACCAAAATTTAAATGATCCGTACCTGTGTGAAAAACTACGTTCTTACAGTCTTCCCCCATTAAAGGAACTCATCCCTGAGTTCACAATCTAATGGTGGTGAAACACTGTATGAGAAAATCTCTGGCCACTAGGCATGTACATCGGCCTCCCGCTCCCAATTCTCATCCTTTACATGTGCATGCTTCCATAGCACCCAAACTAGAGGGACAAACCAGACTTAGAGAGATTTTTTGCTCTAATCAATGATGCATATACGATACTACTCAAATGTATCATTAGTATCTAACTGAAATTCTTTATGATCGAAAGTATGATAAGGTTTAGCATGATACTAAAGAAGTTGTAAAATGTGGAATATGTTGTTCAGAGAACAATACCTCTATGGTAATAGTAACAGATAAGCTACTGGCCAGACTCCTTTTAGAATCTCAAATGACCCAAAAAAGAATGACAACATCTTCCATTACCTCTGTATCCATCTATTCCATATACTAGGTGATACCTATAGGAAAACACAATCCCTAAACTCAAATTCCAAAGGGTGTCAATAGAGATCAACATAATATTTCTGTCTAGACTGAGAAATATACATACACTTTATGACCAGCTGAACCTACTCCAAAGTCTCCTGCATGGGATAAGAACATAGTAGGGATGACTCACCTACCTCTAACTAGCACATGGGTGAATGAAATGGCCTACCATACAAGTCCTTAAATGGATCCATCTAAATCATCTCTTGAAATATATTATTATAGGAGACCACAATGAGATGGATATTCTTCTCCCAAGAATCACTAAAATCAAGGATGAAATCATGGAGAATATCCTCTAGAAACTATATCATCTGTTTTGAGTACCCATTAGTATGAGGGTGAAAGGCTATGATTAGAATGTTCTATGTACCCATAGCTTTCTGTGACCCCTTTCAAAACCATGATGTGAAATGAGAATAATTATCTAAAATGATAGTATGAGGGACCCCATGTGGTCATATGTTCTCATTGATATATAATCTTCCCAACTCATCAACTAAGAAATTCTCCTAGATAGGAATTAATTGGTCTAATTTTGTCAGTATTTCAATGTTAACCCATAAGGCATCACTACCCCTAGGAGACCTCAGTAAGATGACTATAAATTTCATGGAAAAATATTCTCATTTCCATTATAGGACACGAAATTTCTATAATAATACTGCAGGTTTCTGTTGATCTACCTTTACCTTCTGATAGGTGGAACACCTCATAATAAGGCATACTATCTATTGTTTCATCCTAGGCCACCAATATTAGAATCACATATCTTTATACATTTTGGAGATTCTTAGATGAACTACCCACTAAGAAGTGAGGGACTATCTCATAAACTCTTTTATCATATCTATAAAAACCCAGAAACATCCATGTAAATATATGATGTCATTTCTGTCCACAGACCAATCCAGAGGTGGGTAATCTCTTGGAATACATTCATGGTGAACCAAACCCTCAGGATCTAAAAATGGCATATTCTTCACCTTATCAAGGAGGTAAGAGGTAACTGTCATGGATGAGAAATAATATTATTCACGACTATAATGAAACTCCATATGCATCATAGGGAATAGGCCCATTAATTTCTATTCATCACTGGATTCCCATACGGCCTATGACTGAGTTTTCTGACTCTTCACATCTGCTTCTACATTTACATTTCTAGGAATATAGGGAAGATCAAAATAAAAGGAATAAATATATTCAATCCATATTCCCTATCTAAGATGAAAGTCATGTTGTGTTAAGATATATTTGAGACTCTTCTGGTCTGTATACACAAAAAAGGGCTCACCCAACAAATAATTTATCAAGAATCACAAGGCATGGATAACTGGTGCTAGCTCGAGGTTGTGCATCAGGTAATTTCTCTCATGAGTCCCCAACTATTGAGATCCATACACAATTACTATATCTTATTTCATTAGAACATATCCTAGGCTAATGAATAATTCATAATAGAACATTGTATAAACTATGTTAGGATCTTGTAGAATCAAAATAGGTGTCTAGATAAGACTCCATTTTGGCTCCTAAAAGTATTTCTCACATGCTTATAACCACATGAACTTGTGACCCTTCCTTGTAATAATAATAAGAATTTAATTAAGGCATGATAGTTCCTATATGAAATTAATTAAACATCAATCCATCCCCAATAAATTTTATATATCTTACATGTTCTTAGGATGATCTGAGGAAACCATAGTACTGAACTTATCTAGGTTAATAGAGATTCTAGTTTCTAGGATAATATGACTGAATAACTGAAATTTGTTGATCCATAAGTGTCATTGAACAAGATTAGCTTAATGATTATTCTCTCTTAGTGTAATAACAATAATCTAAAGTTTCTCAACATCGATTCTATGAGTTTTAGAATAAACTAAGATCCTATCCACAAAGACCACAAAAAAAAATTTAGATAAGAGTGGAACACATTATTCATCAGAGCCATTAAAATAGTTGTCATGTTTATAAGACTGAATGACATAATAAGGTACTCATATCAACCATACCTACTATAGAAGGCTATTAAACGTATGTATATTGGTCTAACTTGCACCTGATGATTGCCCAATCATAGGTTTATCTTTAAAAAGACCCTAGATCCTCAGAATTGGTCAAAGAGATCATCTGTTTTATTTAGGGGATATTGGATCTTAACCATAGCATGGTTTAACAATTAATAATCCATGTATAAACAAAGGGTACCATCCACCTTCTTATAAAATAACATAGGTGAACCCCAATAGTAAGTATTGGTATGTATAAAACCCCTAGACTCTAGATCATCTAACTACTGCTAGAGCTCTTGGGGATTTGTAGGTGACATCTTGTATGGAGGAATAGACATTGAAGCTTCTCTTGGAATAAGATAAATCATAAAATATACCTATCCCTTAAAGTTTAAGTGATAAAAATCATGGGGAAAATCATCTCTGAAACGATCCACTACTAGAGGAAATTCATCCTGAAGTAAACCCTAATTCTCTATGTATATATTAGAAATTTGGGTAGTCACTCTACCTAGCACAAGATGCTCTGGTCTAGCTCTACTAGCTTGGACATCCCACTTACCCTTATGTAGATAACTAATACCCTTTGGTGGTACAAATGATACCCTTCAATGATAGTAGTATAAAAATGTGTGACATGGATCCCACTAATCCATCCAAAGAATGACATCTAAGTCTTTCATCTTAAGAAAAAAAGAGGTCACATGAGAAAGGATAATTGCCTGCCTCAAGGGGCTAGTCCCTACACTGGAGTATTCCCTCTAAACATATTACTAATGGTGTTTGTAGATTTATTACACCACAAAAAAACTAAATTTCCAGCGCAAGACCTTCCATGATAGTTAAAGAGATAAAAGAGTGTGAAGCACCTATATCAAAAAAAGAAGACACTATAGTGGAGGCTACAATAATTATACCTCATATGGTAGATGTTCTTATAGCTCAATCCTTGGGTCTTAGCTGTAAATCATGGAAATAACTTGATCCATAACCCAGTGCAATTGTTGGACTTCCATGATCAAAACCACTTAGTTGGAACTGCAGGTGATTAGGGGTCTGGCCATTATGGCCACAGCCTCCTCGACCAGTCCTACCAGTGCTACTCCAACTCCCCATCTGACACTACATAAAAGAATATTCCCATAAAGGTGGAGACAATTCATATCATATTACACTACAATAGGATGGAATGGTCTGATATAATCTCTAAATATTCCCCATACAGCCACAAGCATGACACACTAGAGGGTCTGTATCACACTGAGGCTTCATGTTCCCCTATCATCCACATTGGAATCACACCACAGATTTACCTGCATAAGTACTCTAGATTCCACTTCCTTGAAAAAAAAACATTGATGTATAACTTTTTTCTACTATAGGAACTGTTGGCCTACCTCAACATTGGTCCTCTATGCACGGTACTATCATCATCCCTCAGGTTGTGCTCAGTGATATGGGATTGATTGATTATTTCAAAGATGGAAGTTATGAAATAAATATTCACCTTAGTACGAATGGAATACATGATACAATCCTCAATTCATCTAGTATGTGAAATATCATTACTAACTAGAAGTTTTGAAAATAAATCTGACTCAGTGAAATAATATGAGTACACCATGACTGACATAGAACCATGCTCAATATGCATGGACTCTCTAGCTCAATCAACTCTCAAAATATGAGAAAAGAAATTCTCATAGAAGGTGGTCTTAAAATTATCCCATACCATGCTCTGATGGAAAACATCCTGGGTAACTAAATCCCACCAACTATTGTCCAAATCATTCAACATATACACAGAAATATTGAACCTCCACTCCAGAGTCATATCAAGATTCTTAAAGATAGAAAATGTGTCCACAAGGAAAGACCTAGTAGGTTAGGGACCACCATCCCTCAATAATGTAGTTGGATTCTTCTACTGTAACTCATGATTAAAATAAGCCATCATAGGTGTAGGACTTGGAGAACCTTTTATAGATTGCATCAGATGTATGAAAATATCATGAAGCTGAACATCAGTTCCCAGATTAGGTACAGAAGGTGGTGCCACTAGTGGAACTCCTAGCAATAAGACTAGTAGCTCAGGGACCACCACATCTATAACATGGTAATTTCCACCCTCTTGGTGCATTACACAAGGACATCATGGAAACATTATTCTAAAATATAGCGACCCATACTTTACATACATTTTTAGTACTTCAAAATTGATGTACACTTATTACAACATATAACAAAACCATGAAAGGACCGTATAGGTATAATGTCTTTAGAAACTGGGAAACATAAACAACTGGATCATAAAGCATCTACACTATCTCCCATTTATTTCATCATATCTACAGTCCCTTTTGGAATATCTTACATAATAACCTTCTTCCTGACCTGGGGAAAGAAACATACAAAAGGGTGAGCTCAAATGCTCAGTAAGGGTAAACAAAAGAAATATCAATCACATCATATTCATAAGAACATAACATTTTGGAAATCTTACCCTGCAAAAGAGATCATAATTTCATAACATGGGATAAATCATGGTAGTGAAATGTAATCACAATAATCATAACTTAAAACATGATGCTTTGTGGCATACACACATAATCACAAAGAATCATTTCTTATTAGTCAAGACTCATTTCCAAGACTATCTTAGTGGACAAAGTCCATTTCTGAACCGAGTTCATTCCTCGTTTCAGTCCTGTTTCACTGAACCGGCTTAACCTGCTGTTCCAGCCATGCCTATCTCATGAGATATAAAATCTTTACCCAATGCATTTGAGGGAGATATAGGTCCCACCCATCTCATAATGATACCATTCTTATGTGTGCCACAAAATCATAAACCATACATCATAGCATAAGCCATGTAATAAAAATGGGAATCTTAAACATCATGACATCATAAAACAATTCATATATGATAAAGGAATTCATAAAAATAATTCCATCACAACATAATAAAATCAATGTAATAATAGGGATATAAATATAACCCTTTATTATCTTAGATGGAAAATAATTTTGATAAAACACTTGAACTCCATTCTTGAGGAAAATATCCTTTCTACTTTAAAAACACTTTTCCTTTCTTAACATGTCATACAATTCTAAACTAAAAGAAGTTTATTAAAAATAAACATGAAAACTTGTAAGGTAAGTTTCTTGGAAATAATTTCTTGAAAATCCATTCATGTCGTATAAGTTCAAAAAAACATTCTTCTCGTACTTTTGTCAGAAAAGTCAAAAAGTACCTCGTACGAAAAACGACAAAAGATTCCTTTCATATATTTTACTAAAAACTCACCGAAGGGTAAAATTGGATTTAAAATATTTTATAAGGATATAAATATTACATATTGAGGAAACATGGATGTGTATGATAAAATACTCCCCATTAAATTCCAAAGTATAAACAATCTCGGATAAAAATGAGATTGTGATATTTCCCTTACCTTAGGTCTGATTTGCTTCGTAAGTGTCTAAACCTCCTGTATAATGATTTAAATAATGTCATTGACTTATTCTAGAATCATAATCATTGTTATGATATCATATATGGTCATATTATAAGCTTATTATTAGTAATATTTCATTGCTACTTGTTATTCGGGTGTTTATTACTTTTTGTTCTTATGCGTGTTTTTTCAAATAAATTCTTATTCTTATTTTTATGTTATATATACCTCATTTCCAGAATGGTATTAGTGTAATATATATCATATTTATTCACTCAATTCATTTATGTAATCATTATGTAATGAAGATCATGTAGAACGAGTCGCATCACATCGTGGAGATGGTATTCCTTACGTACGCACGAGCGATGATATCGTTCCCATGATCATGGAATTGTATTGGAGTGTATGTATACTATTTCAGAGCCAATATAAATTTACAATAATCATATATATTCCTTATTTACACCATTATACCCATCCATGTAATGTGGTGGTGGAAAATAGATTACACCACGGTGTGGAGACGGTATTCCGTACGTACGCACGCGTGGTGATTTTGTTTTCCATAGGATGAATAGATGGTGAAATAGGGTTGTTTCATACTTATAATAAAATATCAGTATATGAGTTATAATGATTTTATTAATTCATAATGAAACAACTAAAGAAGAAGAAGTGGAAGAAGAAATAAAGTTGAAAGAATCGGTAACAGACATTACCTCTTCTTTGAAGCTCTTCTTTGAGACCTCCTTTTAGGGCACTAACATTGGTCTTTGAAGAAGAAAAAGATCTCTAGGATGTTTCTAGGGAAGTGTAGAGGATAAATTGGTAGGTTTTGACCAAGCTTGAAGGCTCAACGTTGTGTGAGGAAGAGAGGGAGGAGGTGCCCTTTTATAAGGGAGGAGAGGGGCACCTTTGGAAAAACTAAAAATATTATTTTATTATAAAGCCATATTCGGTTTTAAATAGCTCCAAATTGATTTATTTCGAAGATAAGGTGGGGATGGGTCGTAATAATCTCATAAAATAGAATTTTGACAAGTTTATTTTACTATTTTAACCTTATCATTTATATTTAACTTTAAGTTAGATAATTTTACTTTTACTGTGTCTTTTTGTGTTCTTACACTATAAGGTTAATAAACATACTATAACAATCCAAAAGAACCCCAAGTTGTTTATTATTAATATATATAACTTTATCTAAGTCATTTGTCCAAACCTTAGATTTTTAGGAATAAAATAACAGTCAATAATATAATATTTGTTTTAAAAACTAATTATGTCAATTTTGACACTATTTAGTAATTGATTTTTGTGAAAATCATAACAGAATGATTAATTCAAAGAAAGTTAATTAAATAAATACTAACATGTCATATTAACCTAGAAAATTAATTTAATTCATAAAAAGTCTCAAATTACATTAATTTGGGTATTTATAACATCAATTATGTCAATATTTAATTAATAAGATAATTACTGCATCATCATTGTGTCATAAATAAATTAAATTATTTAATGTTTAAAAATTAAAAATAAAATACCATTATGTAGGAAATCTTTTTATATTTCTAATGAATATTTATAGTTGAATTTATCTTATTTATAACCCTATATTGAAATTTATTTACTTATTAAACTTTGATTTTAACTATTTTAACCCTTCTTTAAATAAATTAATAATAAATGTCCTAATCTAATCCAAGTGGGCCTAAATTGTCATATTTTATTCCTAAGGTTTTTTGGTCGTATTACACTTTTCCAATAGAATTAGGACATGTTTTAGGGTAATAATAATATCATTTTTACACTTAATTACCCTATTTACTTTTAACCGTGGTAAATAAAAGTAAAAAGTTACTATTCACCAAAAATTATTTTCATCTCATTGAACCAAATTTTACTCACTGAAATCAACCATGTCTCTCAGATTTTATAAATTCCACTCACAGAAGCGGTAAAATTAAGTTTTATGTAAATTTGAAAATTCTCCTAGGAGGAGGGTAAAAGACGGTGAAAAGTTCAATAAAATTTTTATATATCTAAAATTATTATAAAATTACTCCAATGAATTACATTAAACTTATATAGGTATTATGTATCAATTTTAACCTAAAATAAATTTAAATAAAATAAATAATTATTTAAATAAAAATTCGGTTTTTAAATAGTAACCCACTATTTTCACTATTCATCAAAAATTGAATGTTTCCAGAAAAACACCAAAATTTCACCCTAGGCTAATTTAGATATTCCGAATGAAGTCCATTTTGAAAAATAAAATTTACAAAATTTCAAATAGTGGTTATAACGGCTAGTTTTAATAATATTTTAATAGCATATTGTTGTTTAATAAAACTCGGTATTGCGTATAACACAAGCTATCAAGGAAGGTCGTGATTGGGTGTAAAGCAAGCCAAGCTAGTGTTGTGTGTAGTGAAATATTTCTTATAAAAGTCTTGGGTGTTACATACAAATTCCAAGAAAATTCCTCAAAACACGATTTAAGAAGATATATAGAAATACTAGAGGAAGATGAATGAAAGAAAGAGCTCACTATCCATGGTATCGTACCCCAACTACCTACTTAGAAGGCCATGTATTCATAAGATCTCACTTATAAGTTACAGGGGTTCCAGTAGATGAAGGACGAACTATACCTTTCCTCATCATTTACTGGAAACCATTTAATTTAATCAGTCAAGTTTCACTTCTAATTTTCAATTAATTATTTCTATATATCAAGGTTCATTTAAAATGGATTTCTATTCTAAATTAATTAGGTACCATACTCCTTATCATTTAAAATGAAATCAATTTGATTTTAATCTAGTGGATTGACTCGGTAAATTACTGATTCCAACCCACGAGGGCCCATAATACCTCATCAATTAAAACCAATAATCATTCAATCATAGCCAAGAGTAGCACAGAAATATCTATACAAATAAGGATGACTCAAAATTACATTCGTATTAAGCTATGAAAAGAGTAAAATTCACCTATATGGCATAGAAATATGCATGAAAGATAAATTCTAGGTGCCTATGATGATGCATGTAACAAATATCCTTACCCTTATATCATCAGGCTAAGGAAAAAACAAGATCACCAATCAATATAATAATCAACAACACCACATATCATGTACGTCACCCAGTGGTGAAATGATACCTATAGTAATAAGAAGAAACTGAACCAAAAATTATAATTCATAAAACATAGCATTTACCCTGAACATGGTTCATTGACACCAAAGCATGAATTGCGATAAAGGTTCAAGTATTCCTAATCTCTAATCTATTGTCCCCAAATAGTAAAGAAAGAAATGAACTGCGCTAATACCATGTTGTGATTTCCCAGACCTAGATTCCACATAAAGGTGTCCTGAGACTAGTTGGCCACATGGCCCCAAGCACATCTCCCCAAACGAAAGAGAACACTGACTAGAAGTGAGGGCCTAAGGTGTTTCCATATGGAGACTACTCCCTCATTACTATATTTTAGCACATGGGTTAAATGTAATAAAATAATACATAAGTGGAGGAAACAATGAAATAATAAATAGAATGAACAACAAAAGTATACTAAAGTAATAAACAACTGAACATCTGATCATACACAAAAAATAAGGATGATTTATGTCATGTATCTAAAAAGGTGGAAAACATGGATATAAAGTAATAAGCATACATTCTATACAAACTTAACAAAAATGGAATCCAAAAACTCTCCAAAAAATCCTGAGCTCCAAAATGGACATCTACTACCAACTCCATCCTAATCAATCAAGAAATAAAGTGTCTGAAGTGACACATATCCCTTTATCAACAACTGTATACATGTAGTCTACTTGGGTGCCAATGGTGCCCAAATAGGGTGTGAGATAAATCTCAGTAGGCTAACAAAAATGGTTTCTATAACATACTTTCCACGTAATATAAACTAAAATAGTGTGAAAGCAATCATATATAAATAAAAAGTTGAATAGCAATGTAAATACCCAAGTACCTACTTTATCCCTCAATTGGTGTCTGAACATGTAACTAGATTATTAATTAATTAAGTTCGAGTTTATATATTTATATCATGTGAGGCATCGGTAGCACTGACATCACTTCTTAATAGTCATATTAGAGGTTTAAAGATGTAACAAGTAAAAATGTATTGATATTAATAATAAAATGGATCTATGGTAGTAAACAAAGAGAATCATCTAAAGAGTAACTATATCCTGGAAAAGGCATATGAGTGTAATACAAGGAGAATCATCCAAGGAATTCCATAATAGTGTGATATAACTGAGTCCAAGGAATACATCCAAGGTAAAATGAGATAATAAATGGCCAGAACCAAGGATACAACCAAAGCATATCATGTCCATAGAATCCATGTTGTCTCTAATGATTGTATATAATGAATATTATATAGCAAAGAAGGGATCCTACATTGTCATACTGAGCATCAACTGATAGATGAGGATTAAGTTCCAAGGTGGGTCTCAACCAAGGAAACCTAAATCCTTGAATCAGATTAGCATCCACGAGTGCTCAAGGAATTACATCAGGAATCCAAAAGCTAACCCAAGTCTAACCACTCCAATAATGATGTAAAGGTCCATATATTATTGGGAACCTCACATTAAATTCATTTAATAATTAAGTCCATGTAATTAATCATACTTTTTTATGTTCAGTTGGTTCAATCCTTTCTTTCCATTACTGTGATAAGGCCACGGGGCATGAACCCATTTCATTTAATTAATTTAATTCATATTCATCTAATATGGTTCACTCCAATACCTTCCATCAAACATATAATGGGGTGATGCTGATGTGAAATGAAATCCTTGTATTAAAATCATTAGGCCAAGTCATATATATATACAATTTACATTCTAATTTACCATTTAACATTGATTAATCAAATTTAAGAACTTAACTTTGGTGGGTGAAGTGATAAGCATACATGTGATATAAATTAACAAACCATAAATTTAATTTAACCCTTACCTCTAAAAAGGTCAATTCACATCTCAGCCAAATGGTGGCACAAATAGGATCAACAGGCTACTAAAGCATAATTATGGAAATCACCCTACTTGGGGTGGTTGTTGTTGTAGACGTAACCACGAAAATTAAAAAGAATATATGGAATGGGTCCTAGAACATAGTTTTAATGACTACAAGCAAGGAATATTAATTATATAGTTGATTCCTGATGAAATCGTCATGCCCATGTGGAAATTTATAAAATTATGAAACTTGAGGAGTGAGTTATACATTACCTACCTAATACTTGTATGACTCTACTCATCCATTATCAGCCTTTAGTTTGTCCTGGATCAGAAGAGATCTGAATAATCGATCAGCACCCTAAAAATAGGGAATATTATCTTGCATCTAAATAGCATCGTTGATAGGGAGAATAATGATTAAATATTAAAAAGGAATCGACATCTTACCGATGCGGATCTAATGAGATAAAAAATGATTCGATCAGACTTTAGAGGAACACTTGGTCTCAATTCCTAGTTTAGATATATTTTAGGCTTCAAACAAGTAGAAAAGGTATGTGTTTATCTAATGGAAATATATATGATAGGACGTGTTAGATTTAACTAGGTTTTAAGGGAAAATTGTAAATTCAACCAAAAAAAGCTTTTAAACAGTTTGGAAACACAATTTTACTAACCGTGCACCAGACATACATGGTCTGTTGATGTAAGGGGGAACCTGCATGGTTAAGAAACATAGTTAGAGAAGACATGGGCCAATCGTGTGAAAATCCTTTGAAATTTTGTCTACAATTTTCACATATTCATGCATCCCAGATTTCATGGTTAGGGAAAACCATGCACCCACCTTCTTCTCTCTGTCCAGCTTCACACGATTAAAACTAACCATGAATCCTACCTCACATAGTTTCCCCAAACCATGAGACATTCCATTTTCTCCCACTGGCCCAGATTTCAAGCTTCGAACAATCCCCGATCACCTCCGAGACCTTTACAAACTCATTAGGAATACATTTTTGGTCCATATAAGAAAAATAGACCAAAATTTAAAGGATCCATACATGAGTGAAAAACTGGGTTCTTAAATCTAATGTATTTAGTGAAAAACTCCCTTTGTATTAAATCGATAACTATTTCATGTTGGATCAGATCTTTTCAATATCAAAATAAAAATTTTCCATCTATAAGAAACTTATTCATTTTATAAACTTCAAACTTTCTCATATTTTTGATTTATTCGCAAATATTTTCTATTTATTTGTATTTTCTCATATATTCAAATCTCATATATTTAGATTCTTCATATTTCCTACATATTTGAAACACTACAACAACTCAGAATTCAAAAACCATAAATCCAATTTGATTTACTTCCAATTTGGTTAATCTGGTTCTTTACATCCAATAAACAAAATTTTATCATCAAATTATCATTTCTTCAAAATTTAGCTAATTCATACTTATAATCTTTTGAGAATAGTTGTGTTTAGTGCTTCTAGGTCTGATAAGTTGCATACAATACTCTTCACCTTTGAAAACTCTATATATTATCATTTTCTTTTATTATATAGAATCAATATTGTATCCTGATTTATTTCAAATGTATGACGAACTTAAATGAACAACAAAGAATAATTTTACTTATTTTGGAAAGTTATATGGCTTCCAAAATTTTCAAGTCTCAACAACATAACAAGATTTCTAAATCTATTTTCTAGAAACACTTGACTTCCATTAGAAACATTTTTTGAATATTTTCATCTTTGTAAAAACTTAGAAATTATAGTAAAAAAATCTTCTGATGAACTTTGATTGATTGATTATTTGATGAAAAACTTTGAAAAACACTTTCTATATCCATTTTTTAGAAACTTATCAATGAAAACGTTATAAAATACCAATAAAATATCTTTTACCAAATTAAAAAACATTCTTTTAAAAAAACATTAGTTGTCAAAAAAACCAAAACGATGTTAAAACAAAAAATCACAAATGATCCTAAATCTCCCCCTTTGGATTTATTTGAAACCTTCATTAATAAAATTTTCAACTCAACATTTTTCAACACTTACACTTTTGAAAACTTATTTTTTAAAAATTAACAAAACATAGATTTTCTCAAAAGGGAGTGATCTAACACTACACAACTAGATAAAGTAATGTTTTTTATGGAATTCCATCCACTAGTGATAATAAAATTGAGGCAATCTAAACATAAACTCCCCTTCACATAATTTTTTCACAAAATTATCTTTCCACCATTTTATGATTACTATATCTTCATATTCATTTTAGTAAAAAAATTTCTTCCCTATCCCTTGTAGTATATAGTTTTAAAGTTACAACCCTTTATCAACATAATACAAATCAAAGTGGGGGATATTTCTTAAGTTGTTTATAAAGACATTGGTGGAGGATGAACATAAATTTATAACCTCAATTACACATATCTCTCTTTTGGAATTGAATTTGTAAAGATATCAACAATTTGATACTTCATTGAAATATATTCTAGTAATACATCTCCATTAGAATATTTTTATTTTATGAAATGAAACATAATATCATTGTGTTTTTATATTGATCGTTGTACATGATATTTTGAAAGATAAATTTCACTCCGATTATAACAAAGTATCTTCAATGGTTTTTAAATTTCAACATTAAAATCATCCAACTAAACTTTCTTCCACAACATTTGAGTACAAAACAATATAGCTAAAACATATTTTGTTTTTTTATATGCTAAAAGTTACTAAAATCATCTTCTTACTATGAAAACTCAGAAAACATTTTCCCTTGAAAAATGTCCCTCATGAATTCGATTTTATGTCATTGCAATCTCAATGCAATGCAACATTATTATAACACTACTAGAACTTGTGTTATTTGCGACGGGATCTCGTCACAAATAAGCTTTAGCGATGGGGTCCCGTCGCAAATTGCCTGTTGTAGAAAACAGCGTCACAAATACTATTTTTTGGGACAAGCCCGTCCGAAAAAATGGTATTTGGGATGGGGAACTTCACCATCGCAAATAAGTCAGTGATTATATACATTATATATAAATACACCTTTTTGTGATGGGCCCATCACAAATACTATTTAAAAATATATATTTAAACTATTTGCGACGGGATCCCATCGCAATAGGTCCCGTCGCAAATACTAACCAAATTAAAAAAAAGTATATTTAAAAAAATATGATAAATGAAAAATAATATTAATATAATTAAAATAAAAAAATAATTAAAAATCTCTGTATTCTAAAAAAATATTAGAAATTCATAAAATTTTATTATTATTATTATTAGTAAAACAAAAAAACATTAAAAAACATAATACTAAAAAAAATATATTTAATAAAATTATGATTAATAAAAAAATAATTTTAATATTATTAAAATAATAAAAAAATTTAAAAAATACGAAAATTCTCAATATTCACAAAAAATATAAAAAAATCATTAAATGTTATTATTATTATTATTAGAAAAATAAACAAACCTTAAAAAATATAATATGAGTAATAAATAAAAAAAATATTAAAAATAAAAAAATTAAATTATGTAATATTCACACCAATATAAACAAAACTATAAATAGTTCATATTACAACAAATCTTGAATTCAAATGTTTTTAACATAAAAAAATCCCTGGGGGATCATCTTCTGAAAGAGGTGGAGGAGCTTTAGGAGATGATGAAGGAAAATCCATCCCTAAACTACGAGTCAGATGATGCATATACTCCATATTCTCATGATGCTGCTGCTGCCATTGATGCATCTCTTCATCGTGCTACTGATGCTGCTACTACTGCTGAAGCATCTCTTCATGCTGCTTCTGCAAACTCTCTATAAGCTTAGTCTGAGTTCGCAACTACTCCTGATACTATGAGGTAGAAGATAATGCCTCTCCACGAGCTCCTCTCTAGCTGGACGCCGACATCAGAATAGTACCATAATAAGTAATAGGAGTAAAATGAGAGCCGATTCCAACTACTCGTCCCATTTCAAAGCCATACTGAGTCGCCTACATCCATGCCGCCTCATCGAAACGGTGGGCACTGGTATGATCAATCATCATGTCCTGACTCCCAGCCTGTGTCTGAGAGGTCGCGGCCTCATATAACTCCTTCAATTCCAATTTGAAATTATAGTTTTGAAAATATTATATGTAGTTAATTTTCATACTGAAAAAAATAATACTAACCACAATCTAACGCTGGCGATCACCTCTACTCTCTCAAGTGGCTGGATCACTATACATCCCCAGATAAACGTCATACTCTGTAACATCGGGATGCTTGAATGCCTATAGAGATATAAAATAAACTATTTATATTTAAATCTATATAAAATATTTTAAAAATATACTTTCTATATGCTCTCTATGCATACTGAATGTACGGTTACGAGCTCGATGCATCAACACCTGTCTCCCCCGGTTCTGCCGACCCATTGAAGATCTCCTCTGAAATCCACCACCCAAACAGTGTAAACATAATCCATCCCAAACATGCAATGAAATGTACTCAGGTCGGTGGGCTCTATATGAATCATCAAGATTTTTCACTCCTACTTTCTTAATGGTCATCCTTCTCAAATTGTGCAAAAACTGACAGAAACCGTCATGCATAGACACCTCCCATGCCATGTGGATAACATCATGCATGCTATCATCGACCAGATACCATAAACCCTAAAAATAATTTATAATATCAAGTTATTAATAAAATAAACTTCAAAATAAATATTATTTATTTACGTACTAACCAATGATTAAACATGCTGAGCTGCACATCAACAAGAATATTTTCCCATGCGAACCATGGTGGAGAAAAATAATTGCGCAAGATAGCGCTCCCCTGTCCAATAGCTACATGCACAAAACTATGCAAAAATAATAAATAATCAAACAATATATATATATATATATATATATATATATATAAATAAATTAATAAAGGATAACTAAAATATACAGGTTCCCGTACCTCCCTGTGAGTAGATTGAAGCCAAGATCTGGACATCGCTCAGGGATAGGGCCAAGAATCATCAGCTGCATAAGACGGTGCTCCCTACGCATTCCCCATGAACCGCCAGTAGGATAAGGGTCTGATGATCCCAAATCCACCTCATCAAAAGGTAGATAAGCCTCTTATAACTCACAAAATAGATCAGGGTCCATTGGAAACATAAAATGATTTTTTTGTAGATAGTTGAAAATAACTATTATATACAGATATATTTTAGTAATGATTATAACCTGCATTTAAGTATATCAATGTTCACCTTCATCATCATCTTCGTGTCTAACGATGTCAATGTATTCATATTATTCCTCAAAATCATCAATATCCATATGAGTTTCAGTTTCATCATCTCTTATCATTTCAAATTTATTTGTAACATCATTAACATCTTCATCACCATCAACCCTTAATTGTGGGGTGTCATCCTTGATATTCACGTCTTTTTGTAAAAAAGATCTATTTTGAGTAGTATATTGAAAAAATTCAATTCCTTCCACTTCAGTGGAAATATATTCAGTTTGAGTAAACTGATTTTCCTGATATTTCATTTTTATAATGCTCCACCAATCACTCAGGTCTCTTGAAGTAGCACAATACTTTGCGTAATAATTTTTATGTGCCTATTGAGCCAGTAATTTTTTTTTATTTACAACAAGAAGACTTTTATATTTAATATTGATGATTCCATGAGTCATATGAACACTCATGCCTCTCCTAGTATCCAACCACTGACATTTAAACATCGGTATGTAATTCTTTAGGAGATAACAAAGCCCAATAATTTCATCTAGAATGCCATAAAAGTAAACTTCATTTTATCTATGATGTGATACCCTCATGAAAACTCCACTATTCATTTTTTTTATTCCCCATATGCATGTGTATGAAATCGAAAACCACTCACCACAAATGCATTATAATATTTAACCATTTTGGACGGTGGATTACTCAATATACACAGTCTTTTATCAATTTTATCAGCATGTTGAGACACCTGAAAATTTGTAAAATAATAATCGATATAATAAATAATAAACTAAATTGATATTAAACCATCAATAATTTATGTTACCAGTTTTTGAAACCATAGAGAATTTTTTTGTGTGTGCGTTCTTCAAGAGAAGTTGCTCTAATTTGTGGAATTTGTTTCTTGATATGATTATAATATAAACTACTAATAAAATAAGTTTACATACTATAACATAAATTATATAATAAGTGACTGAAGCACTAATAGTACAAATGATGTCATTTCATCACAATTTAGAAGAATATATGTACGAGATCTGTGATGTTCATCATCTGAAAGCTGTCATTCATGAACTCCACCGAAGCCATGATTTGGATAATTAAAAACTAATAATTGATTTTCCATTTCATCATTAATATTCCCATAGTTCTGTCCCAAGCTGTTGTTTTTGTAGGGATATTCAGATTCAAAATAATGAGAGCATAAAAAAGCAATTTCCTCTTGCAAATAAGCTTCAACAATTGAACCTTCAACTGATGCTTTGTTACATGCTTTTTAATTCAATTTCTCCATGAATATCTAGAATGGGTACATCCAACGAATCTATACCGGACCTCCACATTTAGCTTCATGTGGAAAATGTAATATTAGATGTTCCATTGAGTCAAAGAAATCCAGCAGAATTTTTTTTCCAGTTTATATATAATTACAGTAACATCTTCTTCTAGTTTTCTTAGCGCATCGTAGTATGTTGTTGCTGCACAATTGTCTCGAAAAAAATATGATATGTCTATTATCGAATCCCAAATCATAGAATTCAACAAACCTTTGAATCCAATCGGTATATTTATTTCCCTCAAGTGCACACATTACCCGCAAGGAAGGATCAGAGGTCAAGTTGGGGAATCGTTTTGATGTTTTATAGGATGATGAATCTATAATAACTCAAGAGGAGGTATCTTCATGTGATGATAGGATTTGTCATTCTTCAATGGATATCATGGATCTCTATCAAGGGAAAGGACCTCACAACATTAAGAGGAAGAAATGGAAATAATGAATTCATGACCTAGGGGAATGTATTGTGGTACAAGGGAAAAAATCGAAGATCCGAAATGATTACTCCCACCTGCCAAAACTCATGGAGACCAGGTCGGCCAAGGAGGGTAGGAAAAAGGAAAGCACAATGACACTGAAAAGAGAAAGTGATGTAGCGGTAAGGACTACTGGAGATAGTGATGGAAAGGATGGGGAGTTCTTGAGGCTTGTCTTGCACAGCAAGGAAGAAATTCTTGAATAACATGTATGGCCAAATTTATCAGAAGAGGTTCTTAGTAGAATTGATGAAAGAAAGATACACGTGGAGACCAATGAGGAGCAAATAGAGTGGCTAGATAAACAAGACAGCATTGTGGCCAGAGGCTTGAATGAGAATAAAATCAACAAAGTGGAATTTATTCAGACAATAGAACAGATGATCTCTCACCTGGAAGAGCTTATTATCAAGGATCTAGATACCCAGGTTAGTTCACTACACTGGAAACTATATCGAGTAGCCGAGTCATGTAATCTTAGTTTGGTGTTTAATGATTTTGAGAGCTCTTTTAGCACATAGTGGTGTATGGATTTGAACCTTGGTTTCCATTTTCCCTAAAAATGGCCTTATCTTAATAAAAAATTTAAATTTAGTGGTGGTATAAGCTTATTTTGGCTTCATTATCCTCTATTATCTGACATTTTCAAATAGTTCAAGTTTTGGTCACCTGCAAATTTGGGCAAGATCTAATCGTGCCTTTATAGAATCATTGGTCTTACCTGGTGTATACAAAACTATATGAAATTAATTATCAAAATAGTTCTCTTCAATATACATGAAATCCAATATTTGTCGGACCAACAAATCAGACCAATATGGAAGATCTGAAAAAATGCTTCGTTTTATCCAATTATGTTCTTTTCCAAAGACATTAATTTTATGTTGGTTTACTGTTGGTCCAAATGTGATGCGAGGTAATGAAAATACAACTGATTTTAACTCTGTACTTGAGATCATTTTTTGAGGTTCATCCCTTTCAATTGTTCCTTTTCTGAAATGAGATTTGTTCCTCTAAAAAGGATGATCAATTAGAAGAAATCTGCGATGAAATTCAAAATAGAAAGTTTTTTTCCATTGACGAGCATAAAGGATTTTTTGTCTTTCATACAATAAGGACATGATTTTAGACCATGTGTACTCCAGCTAGGTAACATGTCATATGTCAGAAAGTCACTAATCATCCAAATCAATGCGGCTTTTAATATGAAATTTTGTTTCGAAACAACATCATATGTACTAACACCATTACCCCACAATGCATTTAACTCACAAATCAATGGTTTCAAAGAAACATCAATATTATTTTTTGGATTTCCTCGGATTAATAGGGTCAAAAATATATATGGCCCCTTAATAAACATTCATGGAGCTAAATTGTACAGAGTTATAAAGACATGCCAACATGAATGCTGACTACCATAAGAACCAAACAGACATAAACTGTCAGTAGAAAGACCTAATCCCACGTTTTGGGCATCTAAAGAAAAATAAGGATGCAGACAGTAAAAATGTTTGCATGAATCACCATTGGATGGATGATTCAATATTTTATCAGTTGAAATCTTGGTTTTGTGCCATGACATCATTGACACTATGTTCTGAGACATAAATAAACATTGCAACCTGAGTGTAAGGGGGAAATATCCCAATTTTTTATAGGAATTGATCTAGACATCCTGGGTAGAGCTTCTTTATACCTCGATTGTCCAAATGTGGGAAAAATATCTAACAACTCATTTTCACCAGAATATAAGATGCAATCACTTTCACATGCATGAATCTTCCGATAACTAAGGCCTATATTACGAACCAACCTCTTTATCTCCTAGTAATTTATAGGAAACATATTTATTTCAGGTAAAAGTGTTTTAACCAAAGAAAATATCTGATCAAAATAGTAGTTTGACTTTGTATTATCTGATTTAGTAGCCATAAATTTTGCAGCTGCTTCTAATTTTCTTATCCTGTAACTAGGATATAATGCATCCTCAACAGACCTCAACAACTCATAAAATTTGAATGGATCCAACTTAGGAGTTAAATCAATATCATCTTGAGTTTTAGTTTGTTGAACAGATGGACCCAAAACATCATGTACTAAATTTTAAAACTGTGATGGATCCAGGATCAAGTTATTAGTATTTTCTCTGAAACTGCATTCACAGTGTTGATACCAAAAAATATAACCTGGTTAAAAACCAAACCACAATAGATGTTCCCCAACCTTGTAAAATGTGTCAAATGTTTTCAGAGAACATTTTTTATAAGGACACTTAATTGTGCCTTCGAAAACATATTCTAGTTTTGATGATGAAAATGATAAAACTGCTTCGACACCCTAAGTATATATAGGATTTAAACCAGAACCTTTTAGATTTCTATACTGATTTATCCAAGTGTTATTATTTAATAATGATTATTGTCGACTTCCTTGTTTCATATTTTTCTTCAAAATATAAATTTATCATTGTCTTTGAATAATTTGTAATTATAAAAACACTATCTGAAAAAATATAATAAATAATTACAACTAATTCTTAATAATTACCATTATTTATGGGTGACATAATTTCTAGTGGATTGACGACTACTATTTTGTCTGACGGCTCATTTACTAGGAACTTTCTCACACTGAAATCATAATTAAGAATCTACTCGTAGGTACGCATATTCATTCTCATGAATACAAGAATGTATGAGAATACGTCCAATCAGATTCTTTATTGTGATTTTAGTGTGAGAAAGATGCATGAAAATGAGCTGTCAGACAAAAGATCCCCCTTTTCGTCGATCGATCATCTTCTTGCAAATTTCAGCGCCTAAAAACATTATAAAAAATGCGGTTCTACGGATGCATATTCAAACTCGTGCGTATGAGATTGGATATGCATACGTAGAAGCACATTTTCCATAATGTTTTGAGTCGGTGAAAGTTGAAAGGAGAAGAGTCATCGAGCAAAAGGAGTGTCGCCAATCAACTGGAAATGGTGCCGAGTTCTTACAAGTTCTTACAAGCTATTACAAGTTATTACAATTTATTAAAACTGATTTTATTCCTAATTAATTATTAATAATTATTACTAATTATTACTAATTATTAGAAATTATTACTAAGTATTACTTTGTATTACTAAGTATTACAAAGTATTACTATGTCTTACTAATTTTTACTAAGTATTACTATGTATTACTACGTATTACTACATATTACTACGTATTACTAGTTATTACTAATTATTACTAATTATTACTAATTATTACTACGTATTACTATGTATTAATAATTATTACTAATAATTACTATGTATTACCACACATTACTAATTATTACTAATTATTACTAATTATCACTAATTATCACTAATTATTACTAATTATTACTAATAATTATTAATTATTACTAATTATTACTAATTATTAATAATTATAACTAATTATTTCTAATTATTACTAATTATTACTATTTATTACTAATTATTACTATTTATTACTATTTATTACTATTTATTCATATTTATTACTATTTATTACTAACTATTACTAACTATTACTAATTATTACAAATTATTACAAATTATTACTAATTATTACTAATTATTACTAATTATTACTAATTATTACTAATTATTTCTATTTATTACTATGTATTACTATGTATTACTATTTATTACAAATTATTACAAATTATTACTATTTGTTGGAAATTATTACTATTTATTCTTATTTATTACTAATTATTACCAATTATTACCAATTATTACTATTTATTACTAATTATTACTATTTATTCCTAATTATTCCTAATTATTCCTAATTACTGCTATTTATTCCTATTTATTACTATTTATTCATATTTACTACTAATTACTACTATTTATTCCTAATTATTCCTAATTATTCCTATTTATGTCTTATTATTACTAATTATAATTAATTGTTACTAATTGTTACTAATTGTTACTAATTAATACTAATTATTACATATTATTACAAATTATTACTAATTAATCATATTTATTCATACTAATTCTTATTTACTCCTAATTATTCCTAATTAGTCCTAATTATTACTAATTATTACTAATTACTACTAATTACTACTAATTATTACTAATTATTACTAATTATTACTAATTATTACTAATTATTACTAATTATTACTAATTATTACTAATTATTACTAATTATTACTAATTATTACTAATTATTACTAATTATAACTAATTATTACTAATTATTAATAATTATTAATAATTATTACAAATTATTACTAATTATTCCTATTTATTCCTATTTATTCTTACTTATTACTAATTATAACTATTTAATACTAATTATTACTATATTCTAATAATTATAACTATTTACTACTATTTATAACAATTTACTACTAATTATAACTATTTATTATTAATTATAACTATTTACTACTAATTATTAATATTTACTACTATTTATTAATATTTACTACTAATTATTAATATTTATTGTTTATTCTTATTTATTTCTATTTATTACTGTTTATTTCAATTTATTACTAATTATTCCTATTTATCACTATTTATTACTAATTATTCCTAATTATTCCTATTTATTACAAATTATTCCTATTTATTCCTATTTATTACCAATTATTCATATTTATTACTAATTGTTACTAATTATTACTATTTATTTTTTATTACTAATTATTACTAATTATTACTATTTATTCATGTTTATTACTATTTATTCATATTTATTTTTATTTATTCATATTTATTACTAATTATTACTATTTGCCGCTAATTATTACTAATTACCTCTAATTATTACTAGTTAGCGTTAATTACAATTATTAATTACAAATTACAGCTACTAATTACTAATTACCGCTAATTATTTATGTACAATACTAATTATCTTTAATAATTATTAAGAATTATTACAAATAATTTCAATTTATTATTACAAATAAATACTGATAACAAAACAATTTAAATATCATTTAATTAAAACTAATCAACAATAATTAAAATTAACAAAAAAAATGAAATAAATACTAAATTAAATAAAATATAAATACCTTTAAACTTGATCTACTATTGATGTAGACAACTTCACAACTTCTTCGTAAAAAAAAACTAACTCAGAGAAATTTTCGCTCTGAAAATAGAGTTCAGAGAGAGAGAGAGAAAGTGAGAATTGAGAGGAGGAATTGAAAAAACTGATGGGGGTATATATAGGTCAGATTAGTTGCGACGAGACAATTTGTGACGGGACCCGTCGCAAATACCTTCACCGACATTAATTACTTTCGACGGTTAAAAGGGTATTTACGACGGGAACCATCACAAAAAGTTCATACCGACACAATTTTTGCGATGGGACAACATCCCATCACAGAAACCTATTTACCGTCGCCGGGTATTTGTGACAGGACCCGTCATAAATACACTCCAACCGACGAACTATTTGCGACAAGGGAATCCCCCCGTCGCAAGTAAGCTTCCCACAATTTGGTGTGCAAACCATGCCAAACCACACATAACTTTTTGTGACGGGACCCCAAATCCCGTCGCAAATAACCAATTCTTTGCAATGGGTCAAATCCCCCATAACAAATAACCTATAGGACAAACTATTTGAGATGAGAATTAATCCCATCGCAAATAGCCCATCACGAAAATCTATTTTTCCCATAGTGTTACTATGAAATATTATTTCACAACTTATTTTTCATAATATCCCATGTGAATTTGTTCCATTAACATATCTTATAATTGTCTTTGGTACCAACATATGAGATTATTTCATATCACTCTGATATCAAGAACTTTAATCCACAAAAAAAAACAATATCATGACTTGAAGTTGTTAGATAAAGAAAAATTGCAATCAATTTTTCAAAAATCCTTCTGATTCATCTGTTTCTCAGCTTTATCTTTTATTGAATTCATCCCAAATCAAATAGGAGTAGTAACTTCATTTAATTATTTTATACCAAACTTTTGTAAAAATTCCTGGGCATACATTTCTTGAGACAAGAATTTGTAGTTTTATTTTTGTTGAACTCGTAAACCAAGGAAGAAAGTTGATTCCCCCAACATTGAAATCTAAAAATTCTTCTTCATTTCATAATAAAAGTCTTTGATTTTTTTTCTTCATCTCCATCAAAAATTATATCATCCACATAAATAATTACAATTAGGGTGATAGAGTTAACTTCTTTCACATATAAGTTTCTATCAACCTTTACTTTAGAAAAATTCAACATTATCAGACAGTTTTTATGTGTGTAATACCATGCACATGGGGATTGCTTCAACCCATAAAAGAATTTATTTAAATTAAAAATCTTTCTTCCATATTCATCAAGTAGAAACCGATAATGTTTCTCAATGTAAACTTATGATTAAATTTCACCATTTAACAAATATTGATTTACATCCATATAATAAACATTGTAACATCGATGTGAAAACAACATTAATAACATTCTGATTGTTTCTAATATTGTAATCGGGGAAACATTTTCTTCAAATTTTACACCTTCCACCTATGCATAGCCTTTACAAACAAGTGTTACTTTGTTTCTTGAAACTTCTCCAGGTTTATTCAACTTGTTTCTGAACACCCATTTTGTTCCAATAACATTTTTATTTTCTGGATGTTGAAAAAGATCCCAAGTGTTGTTTTTATCAATATGATCCAACTCTTCATTCACTGTATCAACCCATTCTTTGTGTTCAACTACTTGTCAAACCGATTCTATTTCAATTTATGAAATGAGTGATGTATGGTTTTCTAATCTCAACCATATTCTTGTTTAAACTAGATATTTATAATTCCCAAAAATATTATTATTTTAAACAAGTTTCTCTACAGTCGGGGATTTCAATGTTCCTCTTCTAGCTTCACTTTCCTCATCACATGATTCATTGGAGTTTTCAATTTCTCTGGAAATATTCATTTTTTATTCCTCAAAATTCTCAACAACTTTTGTTAATGAATTTATATTTTTGAAATCATTAACATTATATTAATCCAATAACTTTTGTAATCACCTGTTGCAACATTTATATCTTCTTGAATTGGGTGAATATCCCCAGAAAATTCCTTTTTTAGCTTTCTCATCAAAATTTCCAAGATCTAGTTTTTTGATTTTTATTAAAAATGAACTTAAAAAACATTAGAGTATTTAAATAATGGTTTTTTGTTATACCAAATTTCATAGCAAGTCATGTTGGATTCTAACCTCAACACACATATGGTTTATACATGTATAATAGTAATAATAGCTTATCTCTAATAGAACTCGAAATGTTTTTATTCCGCTAACATGCTTCTTCCCACTTCCAACAAACTTCTGTTTTTACTCTCTACAAATCCATTTTATTAAGATGTATATGAAGCATTGTATGGATATTTAATTCCATATTTCTTAAAATACTATTCCATGTAATTTCATGTGTATTACTCCCATTTATTAGTTCTCAAACTTATTATGTAAACACCAATTTCTCTCTCATCTTCTCTTCTAAAAACAATAAACATTTCTAATTCCTCTAATTTATGTTTCATGACATGATGTTAGTCATCTGAGAAAAACATCAATAAAAGCTATAAAGTAAAAATATAATTTTGGTGATCGATTTATCATCGGTCCCCAAAGATATGAATTAATATGTTTAAGTGGTCTGGTAGACTTAATCTCAAATTTATTACGGATTTTACTAACAATCTTTCTTATTTCACAAATTATACAAACATCATATTCTATTCTTTTCAAATTTAGTAAATTTCATACAACATTAACTTTATATTTTTTGTTCTTACTTTTCTTCCCAAGGTGGTTGAGTCTATAATGCCACAACTCATTCTTATCTTCTGTACATAGATAACATGAGTTATCAATTTCTCCAATTTGAAAGGGATTTTCAGGTTTTTTCGCCCCTCGTAACAACTTTACCATCTTCCATAATTTTGCGGATAAAAGAATATTTTTTGAAAATCACTTATTTTTCATCATAAAAAATATGACTTACACTAAGCCGGTTATGTTTTAACCCATAAATATACCGAAATTATTTATATTTCATCTTTTCTACTTCGATCTTATGCATTCTAATTCCTTTGATTTTTAAGGAACTATAATTCTTGAAGTTAATATATTATCCATAAAAATTATTAACATCTTTTAATATTTGAAATCACATATCACATCATATGAAAAACCACTATCAAGTATCCACGGTTTTTTATTTATAATTACTTTAAGTGATGTCTCAATAACAAAATCTCTTTCTTTAACCTTCTTACTTAAATATTCCTTTTATTTTCTAGAATAATAAATTTTCACAGGAAGAGATTTGACACATTATTCAGCATGATGGACTACCTTTTCATATCATCCATAAACTTCTTCCAGAACTTCATTTTTTTATGATGGATGTTTTCTAAAATCTTGAGATTTCACTTTTCCAACTTTTTGTGTTTTAGTAAAGTTACTCATTTTTATTCTATTGCTTCTCCCCCTTCATGCCTATTACTGTGTATAGAAATTTTGTTCCAACAATTATTATATTTTTCCCATGAATTCCACACTAGAAAAAAACCATCAAATCTTGGTCTTCTGTAAAAGTAAGATATTTATTTATAGAAATTTTGTTGAGGTTCATAAATTTTTTATATTCTATCATACTCTAGGAGTGCAACAACTTTCTTACAGATAGAATTTCATCTTATGGTAATGTGATAAACTTCTCACATCCCTTATCATGCTAATAATTCCCAATACTTTTTTTAATAACTAAAATGTTAAAAAAATCTGATGCAACATTATTTTTAGAAGGTAGAGAATTCACATAATTCATTGAATGTTATTTTTCATTATTTTTAGATGATTAAATTTTTACTTCAAAATACTTGATAAAAGTTTAATTCAAATTAATTAATTTTGGACTAAGAAAGTTTTTATTTAGACTTTCTAACTTTATATTACCTATCATACAACTTCTTACTGAGATCTTAAACTATCTTTCCCTACTTATCAATTATTAGTTTGTAGCCTAAGATATCCTAGATGTGTTCATTATCCTTATTATAAATATATCTTATTACTTCAACAACTTTTTGATTATCATTATTCATCATTCTGATTTCTTTTTTGATAGGTTTTTTACTCCAGACGTGAAACAAGTTTTAATATGAGTTGATATTATATGTAAGATTCTTCACCTCTTTTTTCTCCACTGTTTGATGAATCTTTCTACTTACCAACATTTGAGAAGAAGGTTCTGATTATTTAGGATCTTTAAACTTCTAATAAATAAATCTCATCAAAGTCAGATTCATCTTTCTTAATTTTCATGCTTCTTATGTTACGAGTTAACTTCTTATTTCCACATATATAGTTATTTTCTTTCTCAGATGTTTTATCAAACTTATTCCACTGAGGTTTCTAATCAAAATGATATTCAAATAGAATAACTTTCTTCTTAGGAAAATTCATAAAAACAATTCCCAATTACACCACAATCAGAACATTTGAGAAGAAATTTTCCTCCACATCATACTATTCATCTCTAATAGTTATTGGAGATAAGAGACATTATTTTTTTATTTATCAGATCATATTCTTTTTCTTTTGAATAACAAGGATATGGAACTTCAACATCTTGAATTTTCATCTTTCTCATTGCTTAAAAATCCATTTCATCTTTCATATTATTTTTTAAAACAAGATATTTTCTTATTTCATAAATAATAAGTAATTTATGTAGTTCATCAAGAGATAAATCATATTTATCTTTTAAAGAAGAAATTTTAGAATCAAAATTGTCTGGAAAATTTCTCAGGAGTTTATTCAAAATTGTATAATCTTATAAGACATATATGAAACCTATGATGTTGTAAACAATTTCATTTACTATGGTGAAGTAATCATGAATAGTTTCTTCAACTCTCATTCTTATGACTTAAAACATGAAACACTATATTTTTAGCTTTGATTCCTTAACTTTAGTATTCCCTTAAAAAATAATTTCTATCTTGTCCCACATAATATTTGTTGTTCCATGAGTCATGTTCTCATAAATCTAAACATATCACACCTGACAATACTGATCCATCAATTAATGAGGCTTTTAAAACTAAGCCATCAACCTAGTTTGAGGCTCCTATCATACCTCCTCCACCTGATCCTCAGCCTATGACATAGGCTGAATTATGTTCCAGTTTACATTTAGACTCAATTAAAAAATGTCATGACAATAATACTGATTATTAGTTAACCTGTGGTTGAGTTAGGAGGGTCCCTAGAACTTATTCTTGGTTTTCCCAATATGACATGGCCACTTTTTTCCTTTCATATTTCCCAAGATATTATTGAAGATGATCCTCAGACCTATAAATAATCCATTAATGAAAAAGATTCAAAACAATGGATCTCTACCATGAATAGAGAAAAACACTCCTTGAATCAAAATCACACCTATTCTATAATTGATAAACCTCCCAATGCTAAAGTAATTAGATGTAAGTGGATTTATAAAAGAAAGATAGATTAAAATATAGAGAATAAAATAAAATTTAAAGAAATATTAGTTGATAAGGGAATCCATTAAAGATAAGGAATAAACTATTATAATATTTTTTCACCAGTATTAACAATTCTTCTATAAGGATGCTTCCTATAATGAACTTCACATTGAGAAAGTTATCAGACATTTCCTGATGGGAGTTTCTAGTGATGGGATCCTATCCCAGTTACTTGGCCACATGATCCAACCTACCATACAACCCCTTGAGAAAATTCATTATGATATTCATTTCATACACCACATCCTTAAATAGAATCCCCACCACACCCAAAAAATTCTCTTACCATGGTGGAAAAAAAACTCAGGTCAGGATATTCACCAATTATTCAATGTCATATGCCCCATGGAACTTGACCCAACACACGGAGTTGGAATAGTGGAGTCTCAAAGAGATAATTTGTCTGGGGAAGTGGGTGGAGTGGATTCCCAACTTCTTGTTCATCTCTAAATCAATGCACTTCCTCCCCTAAAACTAGATTGATTCCGAGATCGACAAGTCCCGCCATATGTCTAAGTAAAAGAAGTTAAACTCCTAGATATATGCATATAAAATTCTAGTATTTGGGTGACCATCATCCACATAAAAGTGAGTGAGACCCATTTGGATGAGATTCTGGTAGTCGAGTTGGCTTTGGGGACACCATACTATTCGACTGGGATGTGATTATTCAGAGAGATGGGGGAAACATCCAGATGAGGGTGGAATAAGATACACTGGAACTCCATGTCCAAGTACAAGAATGAATAATGAGAGATAACGAATAAAATGAGATAAAAATAAGATACAAAATTGTGTTTGCACACCAACTTAACCCTTAATAGAGGAGGAATCTTCTACAAGTGCAAAAGAGGACACCGAGAATAGGGAAAACGGATGAGACCATGCTAGGATAGGGGAGCTTCCTACCCATATAGGCATGAGACATCCAGTAAAAAATTAATTTAGAAAATTGATAAATAATATATTTCAAATAATTAAAAAATAAATATTTTTAAATATACTTAAATATAAATTATTTCTTGAGAGGAGGAAGAGGAGACCTTGGAGGCGATCGGTGATGACCTAATCTGATGAAGATGATCTCTACTCCCCCCTCCCATTCGGAGGGGGGAGATCTGTATCCGCCTAATAATTATTTCTCTCATCTTGGCTTGGATTTTCCATTCCCAAGGATCCGTCTCTCCATGAAGGTCCCGGATTTGTTTCAGGCGGCACCACAACTTCATCTTCTCCTAGCTGAGATCAATAGAGTTGTGGATCTATGCAAGCTAACCCTAGGTGAATAGTTTCGTCCACAACAGCCTTCAGTGATCGAATTCAATAGGTTTGTCTCAGATTATTAGGAGTTGTAGGAGTGTACTATCGTGGGGCTTCTTGATCGAAAGCATATCATTATTTGATTTGGCTCTGAGGCAGATTTGATTACACCCTGGTCTTGAGCTCCTTGGAGATGCAATGGTTTCACCTTATTCAAGTTCAGTTGGAGCTTCAATTTCCACATGCGACGAGATCCTACAACAATTGCAACGTGGGTGAGTCTTCTTGACTTACCTCTTTCTTTCCAAAATCCCTCGATTATATGCACAATCGGCAATATGATCGGCCATTATCTTTGTTCTGATCATCAGACTGAGGCTGTGAGTCACCTGATTTTCCCCCCCGAATCTGCATGGAGGTCGATGTCTCAAGACCACTGGTGGGCTGTGTCTGGATCACAGACAACAAGGAGTTCTGATGGAGGCAGGGTGTCATCTTTGAGTCTTGGATGCGATATTGCATTGGCTGCTCCCGATTTGGTCATCTAGAAATGGTTTGTAATCGGGGGAAGATGTTTTGTTCTTAAAAGATGGTTTAAAGGAGATGTTCTGATGGTGGTCTGGATTTCGTCTTGGATTCCGTACTGGGAAAATCCAATTCTGGTGATTCTGTGATCGTGAGAGGGAGTGTAAATAGAGATTTGGGTGGACCTGTGGTGTGTTGCGGGGATGTGGTTTCTACTGGGTGTGATGAACAGGTGGGAAGCCCCTACCTTGACACAGATTTACTGGGCATAGGTTTGGAGCAGGAGGTGTGGAAAGCCTGTCATGCAGAGGTGTGCTCGCAGGACTATGCTGTGAAGGAGGTGCGGGATTCACAGAATCCATCTGTGCAGTAGGTCTTTAAGAGGATTAAATGTGGGATTAGAGTTTAGAACTGCAACGTGTTGGAGGGTGCTGTTGGACTTGGTGGTAGCATAAATAGAGGAACAATGGCTCCTGCACAGGGTGTCCTTTCCGGTAATAACTATGAGGTCTTGGAGCAGGAGGATGCACCCAATCTTATTGCTAATTCGCAAGGGACTAAAGACTTGAATATGAAGATTGGTTCCAATTTTCAGGAAAGAGCTGTAGTTGGTGTCTTGATGGGGACTGTAGAGGACCCTAGAAAAGAGGTAAATCTGCAATTTCTTGCTCCGATTGATCATAATAGGCTCTCTCCAATGCTTGGGGGTGAGACTCTGATAAACTCAGAAGGAGTTTTGGTAAGGCAAGATGGTGGGGACACAAGTTTCATCCCGATGAATCTCACAAGTAAATGGGGAAATATATCTAGCAGTGACAAGGATGATGACCATGGGGATTCAAGAACTTCATATAGTGACATCATTCAAGGTGGACAGAAGAATTTTTCTGGCAGTGAAGGTGCGACTAATGTTCCACCAAAGAGGAGGCCACAAAAGGACTGCTCTTACTTTCTGAATCCGGTATCCACCAGGTCCTCAGTCAAGAAGGAAAAAGGGGATGTACCTATTTCTAAAAAGTGTCCTATGAGCAAGCAAGCAAACAAGGAGAAACTCACTATGGAGAAACTGGAGCTCAGATAGAAGTATGCCAAGATTCTAAATCCATATGATACGAACTCTGAATAGGAGTCGACTACTGCGAAGGATGTGCCTTATTATGTATGTGGCGAGGATTATGACTATTATGATTTGTAACTGATCTTTTCGGATTGGTACTGTTATATGGATGTGGATGCACGATATACCTATACTCTTGATCTTTTCTCCTATACTTTTCTTTTATTTAATAAAGGGTTAGATGCCTCTCCTCTGACTGAGCGTTTCTAGTATAAATTATTTCTTGTGTAATTTTTTATATTTTTTAATTATGTGGAAAATGATTAAATTTTTTGAGGTATATAAAATTATTATTCATTTACGACCTAAAAATTTGAAATATTTTTTTATTCCCCTATTTTCTTAAAAGGAAGTTTATCTAGAAAATTATTATATTTTATGAAATACATAAGAACATATGTTATATTTTCTAAAATTTTATTTTTTTTGGTCAATAAATATGTTTAGGATTATCAACAGAATCTCCCAAAAATCATATAAAATCATATAATACATATATACACCAATATTTCAGAGAAATTCATAAAACGAAATAATTACATGAGATTTTATTATGAAGCAATAAATCATCAAATTGATGCAAAAAAATATCAATATCCCAATGGACAATCAATCCAATGAAGTTTTTAAAAAAATCCATAAATAATGATTCAAAAAATAGTACTATTATGTTCATGTATTAAAAATGAGATCATTTTACTGATTTTCCTCCAAGTTTAAGGAATTCACTTTATAATTTTATTAAATTCAAATTTCTGATAATTTAATCTTTATAGGAACTATTTTTTTATTTTACATACCTACAATAAATATTTTTATAAAAAATTAACATAGTAATACCTTTTCTAAAATATAGCTCAGATAAAACAACTTTTTAGAATTAAAAAATTATTATCTATATTATTTTGGACAATTTAAAATAAAAAATAATATTTTGGATAGTTTTAATATGAAATATAATAGGAAACACATTGTTTTACTTACTATAATAATATTATTGAACTACTATAAAATTATAATCTATTTTTTCCTTGAATTTTTACTAAACCAATATATTGGAACATTGTTTTATGAAAAGGGGTGAAAGTTATTTATTATTCAAATAAACAAGAAATTTATGAAAATTACTTAAATTTAATGTTAATTTACTATGTATGGTTTAAATCGGGTTTACTTTGTTAATATACTATACTAATTGAAATGTTGTTTATTAGTATAAATTTAAAATACATAATATAAATGTCACGTAAATCTAACCTCCATGATGAAAATTTAGAAGTATTTTCAATTTTTAAGTAAATTTGTTATATATGATTTTAATAATGTTACTATTATTTTTAATTATTTAATTTTTATTTAAAGATATAATTAATTTCTTAATATTTTAATATTTTCATTTTTATGTTTTCATGTTCAGTTAATTTTCCTGATTATGTTGTTAGTTATGCTCATCCTTTACTAGTTATGGCATCACTGATTTAATCCTATGTGAGTTATTTATTATTCCTATATTCAACCTAAATAATTTTGTTTATTATATATGAAGTTATGTATTCATATTGTTTTCATATTTAATTTCCTAGTATTATTCTTCTTCTATTTAAATTATTCCATGTTCATGCATGAAAAATTAGCTTTAATTTTTTTTATTAAAATTATACTCAATTTAGTATTCTAGATCCTTTTTATTCAACAAGGCTAATACTGTGTGCATGAGCCTATTTTGTTCCATTGTGATCTTCACGAGGTACTTTGCCATGCCTACTAACTCACTGGTCCTTCGTGACTCTTATTATGGACTTCGATGAACTTTTCCGCTTATGTGATTTATATCATCTATCTGTCTCATTTTAATCGATTAAAACACTTTTTTTCTATTTTTTGTGGATACCTAGTGGTTTATTGGTTGGATATGTGGTTTTTAAGCATAGAGAGTGTTAAAGGAATTGATCACCCCTACCTTACATCATTTTGACTTACTCATCACATTTTCTCCATTCTCGTTTTGTTCCCCCACCGGCTCTGGAAACCTATTTCAGAAAGTTTGACTTTATTGTTAGGGAATCTATGTTCCTACTATCCTCTAATTTACACTAATGGCGTACTACTTCTTGTGGAGTTTAGATGATGGAATCCTTTGTTGATCTATATGTGTGTATGATTTCCTGAATTAATAATGCTTGACTTATAGACCAGGTGAGTGCTTCAACCACCAATGGTACACATATTTTCTCTCATTTCTCGACAACAGATCAAAGAGAACATGATTTCCAAACCTATGTATCCAGTGATATAAGTATTTTGATAATGCTTCTCATTTTTTTAAATTTAATTATTTAAATATCCTATTATTATTTTTTATTTTGGTTATCCAATATGATATAAATAGTGTAATTTTTTCATTAATAAAAATCGTGGGCATGTGTGATATTATTTCAGTGCATATATGTCCAAACTGGACCAAATCACACTAAATCCTTATGTTCCTTTTACTTATTTCTTACTTTATTTCATTTTGTATGATACTTTTCCATTTGATTCAAACATTGTAAAAAAAAACTCCCCATCCGATTATTTCAGGTTTTTGTGAGGTATCTATTGATAGTGAACCTTCCCCTAATAAAGTGGTATCAGAGTCTCATTAGAATTTATTTTTTTTAGAATTTGTTTCCAATTTCCATATGGATTTTTTTTTTAATTTACGACTAACAATATTTTCATAATTATCCTTTTACCTATTCTGTTTATAATAAAAGTCATGACAACTACAATATTTTTCCAAATTCTAAAACCTATGTTTATAATCATACATACCCGTTGATATTGTCTAGTTCTTGGGGGTGTACTCTTTTTTTCAGCAACAATTTGGTATCTAATTTTTTTGTTAAACATGTCAACAAATGGGTTTGAAATCTAAAAATTCAACAATAAAAATGACTCCAATCTATGCAAGATTAAGATGAGAGACTTTCTTGTTTAAAAAAATATTATTTAATACCGTATTCAGGACTAATAAACTTATTTTAAATGTGTTTGAATCCAGATAGACCTCCACTGTCTATCATGATGTATCCATTGATATTATTGTTAAGGACCATAGTTTTTTGGTTATTTATTTGGGTGATAAAGTGCTTAGATATGTTTCCTTTGAAACTACTACAACTGGTACATGGATTAAGTTAGAGAAATCATATATGGTAGCTTCAGTTTTTGGTAGACTTTATAAATAAATGTCATATTTACATTTAAATTGAAACTTGTTATTTCAATTAAATCCCCTTTAGATGTTTATAAAAAATTCAATCTAGATTTAGCCAACAAAAATGTGGCTATTGATGACGAATATCAATCCATGATTCTTTAAATTTAATTTGAGAATTACTACAATGCATTAGTAGAAACGATGATGTATGAAAATGAATATTTAACCCTATAATAGGTTAAGACTTCATTCCTCTCTAAACAATTTCATTAAAAACCTAGAATAAAAGATGTGGAAAAATGTATATTTACTAGAGGTAGACCAAAATCTAGGGGTAAGAAGCTAGTGTATAATAAAGATAAATGAAATAACAATAGATAACTCATGTTTAGGTCTAAGTATATGGAAATATATATTTTTTTCATCAACTATGGTAAGACTGGGAACATGAAAACCAAGTGTAGACAAATTAAACAATCCCTTGAGAATAAAAAAACCAAAAACTAGTCCCTTTTATTGGACTCTAGTTACGTTATTGACAAAGTGTTGAATGTGTCCAACCATGACCTCACCCTTGAGTGGGTCCTAGACTTAGAATGCTCATTCCATATGCGTACATTTAGGGATTTATTCCTAGATTTGATAGAGAGGTTAGAAGAAGATTTAATTTTTGGAATTAATCGGAGGTTACAAGTTAAGGGAAGATCATCCATTTTTATAGTACTTTATGACCACTCTATCATCACTTTTATAGATGATAAGTTGGTTCCTGACCTCTATAGGAACCTGATTTCCTTAGGAATTTTAGATTAAAAATGGTATACCGTTAGGTGTGAAAGAAGTATCTCAAAGGTCTCAAAATGATCTAGAACTATAATAAAGGTTTTTATCATTAATTGGTTTTATGTCTTGAATGAGAAGACCCATTCAAGGAAGTTGTACAGTGTGTATACCATTAATATTGATAATACATTGTTATTACATAGGATATTTGAACATGTTTGCTCTAATCATCTAGAATAACATAAAAAATAAGGGTCATTGGTTGACATTACACAAATAAATATTTCATTTGGTAATTATTATGTGTTGGGTAAGGCTAACAGAGTCACCTTTAATAAGTCCAACCTTAAAGATTCCCTCCCCTTTAAATATTGACATTTTTATTTGTAAAGACCATCTAGGACTACCGATCATAATGGAGAGTCTTATTTTCTTAACATTATAGATTAATTCTATAAAAAGGTTTGGATTTATATTATGAAAAGATTAGATTTTATTCAAACCTTTAAAACCTAGAACACCCTAGTAGAGAATAATGTTGGAAAGAAGATTAAAAAAATGAGATCTGACAATGGCTTAGAATACCTCTAAATAAATTTAAACAATTTTTTTTAATCTGAGAGTATTTCAAGACACCATGTTGTTAAGTAAACCCCCAAAAAATGATTTTACTGAAATAATGAATATAACTATTTTAGAGGGAGTTTGAAGAATTCTTGGATGTGGAGGTCTCCTTGAATCTTTCTTGGAAGAGGCTATCACTATAGCAATGTACCTCATAAATAGGTGACCATCCTCTTGCAATCACTTTGAAACCATAGAAGAGATTTTTTTAAAAAAACCACCCTATTATAATCATATAAGAGTCCTCATATACATTTATTACACTCATTTTAAGTCTAATAAGATTATGGCTTGGTCTCTTAAATGTATCTTTATAGGATATCCTGAGAGTTTCAAAGGTTATAAGCCATGGGTCGATAAACCTGATTACCTAAAAAAACATAATTAGTTGATATTTTTTGTTCTATGAGTCATGTTCTCCTAAATTTAAATCTTTCACTCAAAGTATTAATGATCCATCCATTGATGTTGCTACTAAAATAGATCCATTAACTCAGTTTGAGGCTACTGTGTGGATTTCTTGGCCTAATCCTTAGTCTGTGACTTATGAAAAATTAAGCCCCACTTCAGATTGAAATTTAGATAATGAATCTCTTTCCATTAATACTAATTATAAATTAATAAATCTAGTGATAAAAAAGATTCAAATCATTTTATCTCTACCATGAATGTAGAAATGAACTCCTTCAATATAAATAACACTTTTTCTATCATTGATAAATCTCCCAATGCTAATATAATTGGATGTAAGTGGATTTTTTAAAATAAATTAACATAAAACTATGATTAATAAAATCAAATTTAATGAAATATTATTTGATAAGGTATTCATTCAAAGAGAAGGAAAAAAACTATTATATGATTTTTTCACCAGTTGTTATGCATTATTTCATAAGGCTACTGCTTTCTTTTTCTTCCTATAATGACATTCATATTGAGAAACTAGATATAAAAACTTAATTCCATCATGAATAACTTTGTGAGAAATATAAATGAAGCCTCCTAATAGGTACACTAAATAATTCAAATATAACCAATTTTTTTCCTTTTGAATAATTCATTATCGGGTTTAAAACAGGCCTCAAGGGAGTGTTATAAAAACTCGATTCTTTTATTATTGATAAAAATTTTACATGGATTCAGTATGATTATTATTTTTATTTAATTTAAATTAAAAGTATAATGGTTTACCTTCCATTTTATGTTTATGAAATGACTATTATTTTCAATAACATAAAGCTTATTACTATTGATAAATATCAACTAAAAGGAAAATTTTAATTTAAGGAATTAGTTGGAATAAATAAAATTATAGGTGTATAAATCATTAGGGATAGACCAAATAAATAGTTATATCTCTCGCAATATGAATATATAATAAAAATACTCAAAAGATACCTAATTGAATCTCTATAACCTGTTAGTGTACCTTTTAGAAAAAATTTTAAACTTCCATTAACTTGTTCATACATTGATGCTACTGATGGAAAAATTATGTCTAAAATTCTCTATACCAACATAGTAGTCACTATCATGTATTCAATGATTTTTACATGACCTGATGTAGGTTTTTCAACCTGATACTGTGGAAGATTTATGGCCAGTCTATTGGAGCCACATTAGCATTCCCTGAAGTGGTTGTTCAAGAAATTTTTCACGTACATCTAGTTTATCTTTGTGTTATGGTAAAAATGATTATGTTGTTGAAATAATTATTGTACATGTAGATGTTAAATATACAGGGAATATTGATACTAGAAACTCATTGGCTATGTATGTTTTCACTACCTACGGTGGCCCTATTTCCTAAAAATTAAATCTGTAGTCTTTGGTTTCTCTTTAAACCATATTTACTTGATAGAGGTTATCAAAGAAGCATTAGGGATAAAAGGTTTGTCCACTAAACTCAAAATTTATGATTCTTCTATTATAGTGTATTGTGATAGTCAATCAACATTACATTTATACAAGAATATAGTATGCCATGGTAAATACAAATACATAGATATTAGATGACAATTCATTAGACATGTTATTGAATATGGAACCATATGTGTCAATAAGAAATATAATAAAATAGCCCAATTGATAGATTGATTAAAGCCATGTTATTAACTAAATTTAAATACTATTTAGATAAAATCAATTTGGTTCCCATTTAATAACATTTGGTGTAATAAAATTGAAAATTTCAATTTGAAATTGTGGAGATTTGTGAAATTATGTATTCATATTTTTTTCATATTAAATTTTATTTTTATGTTATTCTTAAATTTAAATTCATCAATATTTATGCTCAAAAACTTAGATTTTTTTTTTATTAAAATCATATTCAATTTAATATTATAGATCCCTTTTATTCCACTAGGTTGTATCCTTGCACATGGGCCTGTAGTTGGACCACTACATTCAGCCTGAAATGTATTATCGTGCTTTCTAACCCAATGATCCTTTATAACTATTATTCTAGAAATTGATTAACATTTCGATTTTTGTGATCTTTTCCATCCATCTACCCTAATTAACTTAAGTGAACTGCTATTTTTTATATTTTTCATAGATATATGGTGATTTTTCGTTGGCTATAAAATCTTGATTCATATAGGGTATTAAGGTAATTTATTATAACTTATGTTTTTGTGAATAAATCATCCAATTTTCACAATTATAGTTTCAATCTCCATACATCTCTAGAACCCTAGCTTCGAAATTTTTGACTTTCTCTATGGTGAATCAATGTTCCTTCCATCCTTCGATGTACACTACTAGTGTACTTCTTCTGGTAGAATTCTAAGGATATCATCATTCATTGATTAATATGTGTGGTTGAGTTATAAAGTGAAGAAAATATGACTTCCATACTAGGCGAGTACTTCAACCACTATAAGTATAATGTTTTTATCTGACTTCCTAATGATAACTTGAAGAGAATAAGATTTCCAAACCCATGTATCTGGTGATGTAATTATTTCGATCTCACTTATCTTTTTTGTTGATTTAGTTCTTTAAATATCTTATTGATGTTTTTATTTTGGATAGTTTATATGTTTTAAATATTTTTCTTTAATCATTAATAAAATTTTTTTGTGTGGTTTGTGTTCTTTGCAGGCACATTGGTCAAATTGGACCTATGCATATTAAATATTCAAGTTCCTTTTACTTCGTTTTTAATTTTATTTCATCTTGGATAATCTATTTCCATTCAATTCATAAACTATGAACAAAAGGTCTATTATAGTTAGTTTAGGTTCATGAAAACTACATACTCCCTATTTCCCTTCTCCTAATATTAATAATATATGTGGGATTTATTTTCTGTTATCACCTTAAAAGTAAATTTCTTAACCTCACACAAGTGACATTGGATGAGTTATTATAAAATGATGCTTGAACTTCTCCTTACACAGATTTTATGATTTTCAACCTTTTCATTAAGCGATTATGTGTTCCCCCCTTCACTAAAAAAAATTAGATAAGAGTTTTTACTACCAATTTAATATCATCATACCTTGAAATTCAATTATTATTATATTCCCACCAATTTTAAGTGGGTTTTGGGGGGACCCCTTAGTCACACACACATACACCACATATATACTCTATCATCAAGCCATAACCTCTTGATTGTGTGAGGGAATGATGACCACTATCTACCTATGATACCATAAGTGAGCTCATGTGATTCTATGTACATGCCTATGTGATGTGAGATTTACGCTTTTGGATCCTTTCTAGTGCCACACCGTATGTTCACCCACACTAAACTAACTATGATTTCAAGAGATTTTGATTTTTTGGTAGGTGGAATCATCTACAATAGATGATGATGATAATAAGGGAAATGAGAAGAAGACAAAGGAACAATGTGAGGGCTTGGGATTGGTGTAGAAAAGTGTACCACCCATTTATACCCATTTACTATATTTAAAAATAAAGAAACCCATATCTACTGGATGACTCCCCACTACATGTCCAAAATAAGATTGTTTTAGTGATTTTCCTCCATACTTTACCCACTCATTTTATCATTTGATTAAATTAAATGTTTCAATAATTTCTTCTACATAGGAACCATTTGTTTAATGGACACACCTACAAAATCATATTTATAAAAAAATTAATCTGGTAATTCCTTTTATAAAATTTAGTTTGTAGAAATTTTTTTTATAGAATTTAAAAAATTATTATCCTTATTGTTATGGTAAATTGAACTTAATAAATAAAAATTCATATATTTTTATATGAAATATAGTGTGAGACACTTTATTTTAGTTCCTATAATAATATTATTAAAATACAACATGAATTTCAATCTATTTTTACTCATAATTTGACTAAACCAATACAATGACACATTGTATTGAAAAAGTGGTTGAACAATATTTATTATAAAAATATATAATAAATTTATTAGAGTGAATTAAATTTAATGTTAACCACTTCAGCATAAGTTAATAAGAAAATTAAAATAAGCATCTACCTGGTATGGGAATTTGAACCCACATAAAAACATCCCACATTTAGATAATCATTCATGATGATCTTGAGAGAAAAGTGAACCAACTCAAGAATCTGAGAAGAATATTCCATTATTGAATGGTCTCTCTCCTCCATGGTCATGAATTTAATGTCCTTTTACACAAGTAATGTCTCAGGGTAAAACTGTTGATTGAATGCCTTCTTAAAGGTAGTATTAGTGAGAACATCATGCATCTTAGCTTATATTATGGATTACCACCACTTTCCCCCTAGTCCTTTCAATATATAAGTATAGAATTTATATTTATAGGTCTCAGGGGTCCTCTAGAAGTTGAAGATAAGGTAATTCCTTTCAATTCACTCCTCAGGTTCTTGGGTTCCCTTGACACCATAGAAAACCAATGGATTATGCTTAGTGAACTCTTGGAGCATGGTCTACTATTTGTGTCTGATGTCTTCCACCATATTTTCCCAATGATTAGATATTACAGATCATGGATTCTGCTAACGTGGGGTTAAATAGAGGATTTTCATATGGATCAATCTTCACATCACCCTCTCTTTTATTATAGGAGTCCCTTCCAGGAGGCATGCTCTATAAATCCAAAGACACAAAACTCATTCAATACATAATTAAAATCCCAAAAAATTCAATTAAATCATAGTAAGACCTTAAAATAAATATAAAAAATGATCATTCACATTAATAAATATTCCAAAAAAAAATCAGGGGTGAAAAAACCATAAAAATTAACTTTTCCTCACTATTCATAGTTTGACCACATGGTCTGGAAAGCCATGCACTAATCATGAAGAGTTCCACTGGAGGGATCACATACTAGGCTTTATCATTTTTAAAACTATAATCCCTAACTATGCAGATATAATTTCGCTCCTAGATTCACCTTGGAACTAAAAATTTCACAAAATAACTAATAGGATTACCTGAATCTCATAACTGGAAGGGAAACAAATAAAATTCCAAAAGAATAATTAAAAATCAAGCTCAATTAAATGATGCAATTCCTGACATCCCATGGTAAATCAATTTTTGACATGATCAATTTATATCCAGGCACTCATCCACATATACCCTTTAATACCTAATAGTTTTATCTCCTTGATAAAACTAACCCCAAAATAAAAAATAAGTCTTTAATACCATTTTGTAATGGACTATCCTAGGTCGCCCCAACCTTGCATACTAGAAATCCCAATGTGCATTCCCAATCACCATGGGATGTCAATAAGAACCAAGGTATCAATATAAAATACAAATGGGAATGATTTTAGCCTCAGAATCTAAATAATCAAACCATGGATTCTTCCAAAAATTCCAACATGATCCATCCATAACTTTGACATACACATAATCAAATAAATAGTCATAACAATTTAAAAATATCCAAAAACAACATACATATTAATAGCAAAAAATAGATATCATGAAAAACATAAATTAACAATTTATAAAATAAACATATGTAAAATATCCATAAGTTAACATAACAAAAATATCAAAATGTGATCGCGGACAATGATTTCAATACATAAATTAACAACAATCAAAAATCCTAAAATGATTCACATGAGATGAACTCTATGAGATTATCATCTCCACCATCTCAAACCAGTCACACAAAACCTTAATCAATACGAGCCACACAACGACAAGGTTACCTAACCATTAACTATGTCCAATAAAACTATGTCTGAGGATGCCCAATGGAATATGTGGGGTGTGAGGAAAAGCCCAGTATCATACCACTATAAATCTACATAAGGTATTTATCTGTGAAAACTAATAACTCAACTTTACAATCCATATTTAAAACAATTTCACTTTGAAAAAATTTATTTATAAATAGCTTGGGTTTTAATTAAAAATAATTCATGTTATAAAAAAAGGCATAAAAATACTCAATAAGTAGAAGGGAGGTCATATGGAATAAAAAGGTAAACTACCTCACACATTCCACAAACATAAGCATCACCACATATCCAACATGAAACAGAAGAATTCATAACAAACAAGTCACAAAAAACATGAATCATGGGATTTAACCAACAAGGTCTATCATAAATTTTTCTACCACAAGATTCACTATTTGGATAAGTGAAAAAATAAAGATTGGGTACTACCTTTGTCTCCCCCTAGGACCTATATACCTCTTATGGTTTCCTTTTTTCTTCTTGGGAAACATTCCAAAACTAGTTCACAACCTATACTAATTATTCAATTGTCTAAGATACTTACACACACAAGGTCTCCCATGTGCCATAGTCTTCTAATCATTCAAAATATTATAAATTCCAATTCCATAAACCACACACACTCATAATAAATCAAGAATCAATCATAAGGTGAAAAAGTTCCAAAACCCCCATTAGAAAATCCATTTAAAACCATCAAACTTATTTGGGAAATTTCATCAAACACCTTGCATACATCAAAACCAACCCCATTGAAGAAACGATAAAAAAACTATTAAATTTACATCACACACCAGAAATAAAATTAAACAAATATAAACCATCAATATCAACACAATTTAATGTCAATTTAACAAATGAAAATTAAAGGAAACCTAGAACTAATGGCGAGACAAGGAAAATCTCCCTTAGGTAAATACACATAACTCAAAACTATATTGAAACTCTCTACCTATGATAAAAACCAATAGAATTGAGTTGTAAGTATCCTTATGAACCTAAAATAATAATAAATTCCATCAATAATATACTCTAAACCAATGTTTGTCCCCCATGTCATTATAGTGTTCCAATACTCCATTGAAACGAAAGAATAATAAAGAAAAGGTTTAAGAAAGAATGAATCAAATATAAATCATCCTTATATCAAGAAAAACATCCAAATTAAGAAATTGAATATACTAAGAATCAAATATATAAGATATTAATGATAAGGGGGAGGGTTGTCACATGAATATGGAGGAATATGGGAGAGTGAGAGTTTAATTCATCAAGGTAAATATAGTAAAACCATGCTTTTTAATAATCTAGAATTGGGCATAAAGTTTGGCTATACGGTTTGGAAAACCATTCACTAAACATGCATGGTAAACAAAATCACATGGTTTCTTAGAAACCATCACACAGTTTGACAAGACATACAATGTCCATACAAAACACACACACACACACACACACATATCCCCATGTTAATGAAAACAATAACTTATGGACTATATACTTTCTACTTATCAAATATTTATTTCATTTATATATTTTCATTATCTTCCTTATAAACCTTCGACTCCATGTTTTGTCAATGATGCACTTCTCCCATGATCAATCATACATTTCCAATTTCAACATTCTTCACCATTTCAATTGGTGTTCGTTTCATTTAAAAATAATTATAAATTTATTATAAATTATTTTTTTATTTATATATATATAATAATATATTAAAAATTAAAAATGGAAGTTATAAATAATCATTATTAATTAAAATTGTAATTAATAATAATTAAAAATAATTATTAATTAAGAAAAATAGTTAATAATTGGGAATATAGTTAATTAAAATATTAATTATTAATGATTATTATTAATTAATAGTTAATAATTAACTCTAATTACATTTTCATTTATCAAAAATTATTTTTAATTATTAATAATTAATAATAACCTAAAACAAATAATGTATTAATTATCTATAAATTACTATTAATTATTATTATCAACTTATTATAACTTATTATTTGTAATGAAATATACGCACACACAAATATATTAAAATCTAAAATAAAAAATTATTTTTGTTTTCGTTAAAGAATTAGTGAGTGGATTTCAATACTAATTCATTATAAACCCATTTCATATTTTGTTTTTTCAATAAAACCAATAAAAAATCCACATTTTTATTGATAACCTAAAATAAAATATAAAAGTTATTAGATGTAATTTATTTTTAAACCATATAATATGATTTTGTCTCCTTGGATGATAAGGAAGCATAAAAACATGGGGACATAGGAAGGGTGGGAGGAATTTAGATGTGGGATACCATATTTCACATAAAGTCCAGCCTATATAGATCCCCTACATAGTCATGGACACCATACTATGTGATGTACAACTACTAGAGCTTTTGTAATATAATGAGTTTGAGAAAGCTATTAGAACCTACCTGATGATACTTTCCAGAAATGAAATCAAGCCCAAGTTTCTTGGACACCCTTTCCATCCCCCCATGTAGTCCCTCACATGACTTCATCATGCTCTTCATGTCGTACACCACATCCTCGATTAGAATCCCCAACACACCCAAAAAATTATCCAACCTTATCGGTAGTGGCACTGATGTTAGGATCTTCACCAGGTACCCATAGTTGTATGTGATATGGAATGTCACCCAATAAATGAAATTAAAATGGAGGATTCCCAAGGATATCATTAGGTGGGTGAAGTGGGTAGAGTGGATTCCAAAACTCATGTTCATCTCAAAATCGATGCCCAAATACCTTAGTAGTTGGATGAATTATGGTCTCTACAAGTCCCAACATATGTTAAAATCACAAAAGGTGAACTCATAGATGTAGGTACCACCAATTCCGTGATTGAGGAGACTACTAGTTTCATCAGTGAGGGTGATACCTAGTTGGAAAAGATTTATGTGGTTGACGTTGGATTTGAGGACCCCTACTTCTTGGTGGGGATGCGCCTGTTTAGCAAGAAGGGCATGGCATTGGGATGAGGGTGGTAGATGAAACCTGCAACTCGGTGTCCATCTATATGAAAATGGTAATGTGGTATGAGGGATTAGATGAGAGAAAACATAAATACTATTGGAAATTCCTGACTGATCAACACCCATGAAACATAAGTGAACATCTTGGAAAGAAAAAGAAAAATATAGAACTCAAGAAAAGTTGTGTGCATTGAAAAATGTGATATTTTTCTATAGGGGGGTTTCATCACTTTATAAACACACACAAAATCTAGGTATATTTACAATGTAATTAAAACCACACGGGAGACTCAATGAGGTAAAACCACATTAATACCTAAAATAAATACACAAATTAGTTAGAATAATGAGGGGGATGGAAAATAATAGCCAGATTAATCCCAATTATTGAAATTAGTCAACAATCACCCCATAAATTTTATTTTTTTCACCAAATATCAATGATTCAAATTTTTATGGATATCTCCTTAAACCTGGAACATCCATGTGTCATCGTGAGAATGTATCCAAGTTTCTCCTCGGTGTGAGTGTGCTCAAGAATTATTTTCCCACCATTAACATAATCCCAAATGAAATGGAATAAGGTGTGGATGTTATTGTTATATTCATGTAATATTGGGTTCCTGCTTAAGGAAATGTTATAATTTTTTTCCACTTTGAGTACTAGTGCATTAAGGTCTGATAAGATAAATATTCCTATCAGTTGATCCAACCAGATTCTATGGCATTCCATAGTCATTGTAGTAATGTAATCCACTTCACATGAAGATAATTCCACAACATATTTCTTATATGATTTCCAAGTGATGAAATTTTATCCAAGGGAGAAGAACACCCAAGTTTTTTTTCTTATAGTCATCAACATCTCCAACCCTGTTGATATCTTTGAATCCCCATAAGAATGAATAAATATTTACCTTACTTGTATAGAAGACACTGCAGTTTCAAGTACCAGAAATGTATCATAATAGGTTCTTGACTATAACCAAGTGATTTTCATGTAGTTCCTCTATGAGCCAAATTACATAACTTACTATGTAGGTAATGTCTAACTGTGTATACACTAGGTACCAGAGGATGTTGATGCTACTCTATTATGGAATGGCATTGACCAATAGGTAGGTACTAGAATTACTCAACTTTTGGTAAACCTACATCATCACTTTAAATTATTTGTACTCTCTCATTATGTTCTTCTCCAATAGTTTATTCATGTAGGTAGATTTACATATAGAAATGCCTCTTAGAACTTGGTTCATTTTGATGCCGAGGTAGTAGGAACACAATCCAAAGTGACTGATCCAAAAGCAATTCTTGATATCATACTTTAACATGATGATGTTGGTGACATCAAACCTACTATTTTGAAACCCCAATGTTAGAATATTGGAATCAAGGTTGGTATTCCATGCTCTTAGTGCTTGGTGGAAGAAATATAGTGCTTTCTGAAGCTATAGAACATTGTGATTATGGTTTTAAATGATTAATCTAGGTGATTTCATGACGTATACCACCTCTTAGAGTCTTTCATTTCGGAATGGAAATTTTATATGGATAAGATGAACCTCCCAAATTTCTTATGCAACCACTGTGACAAGGATTTGAAGATATTCTGTGTGTAAAATAGGGGAAAAGACCTCCTCGATGTTGATCCCCTACTACTAGATGTATCCCTTTGCAATGATCCTCACTATGTGATTTTCTACCATGAAATGTTCGTCATGCTTCACCTTGAATAAAAAATTTCTCCCAATTGGATGATGTCTAATGGGAAGATTGATAAACTCCCATGCGTCGTTTTCCTCAACTGATTTCATATCCATAAGCATTTCCTTGCGCCAATACTGATGTTGTTTTGCTTCAATAAAGGAGGTTGTCTTATTGACCATAGTGAAATGTTTCTCACAAGGGTCAAGATTACATAGTGAAAACATAGGTGGCATTATGGCCAAAATGATGTTGTATGTGGTGCAGAATCGAAGTGGGGCATTGCCTTGATTGATGTCAAGTGATTCTTCCAAGTTAGATAGCGGCGAGGGAAACTATACTATAGTGGAAGGGGAATGAATCAACTCATACATACATTGTGTTTAAGTGTTTTAAAAACAAGCTCTGTTGGGTGTGGGTGATGATCCCTAGACTATGGATGTGTTTTCGGTCTCTTCCTGCCCTTGTACATATAATTTAGTGTACTCGATAGTGAATTGATCATCACTAGTCAACATAACTTGTTCTTCTTGAGCACTTCAATACCACTAATCAACCTCATTGAAGACTACATCGCGTGTTATGTGCACTCACTTTCAGACAGGATTGTACACATTGTATGCCTTGGATCCAGACTCATACTCAATAAAGATCATCAGTGTACTCTTGTTATCTTGTTTCTTCAGGTAAGCCTTCACGATCATGACATGTGCAATGAATCCAAAGGTGAATAGAAAGTATATTGATAATAATTTTTTATGCCAGGTCTCATTTGGAGTTATCTCTTCATGGATTCATGTAGGTTCTTGGTTGATGATAAAGATGGAAGTGCGGAATACCTCACCCTAGAACATCCTTGAATGACCCTTTTCCTTCAGCATGCTTCAATACATGGAAACTATGGTTTTGTTTAATTGTTCAATGATTCCCTTTTGATGTAGTGAATAAAGAGACATGAGTTACTATTGTATTCCATGATCAGAACAATATTCCTCAAATTATACTAATGTAAAATCACTATTGTAGTTCATGCGGAGGACCTTCAACTTGTATCTTGTCTCCACCTCCATCGTGGTCTAAAAGAATTTCATTTCTACCGTAGCTTGGTCCATTATTGTAAATAGATTGATCCTAATGTAGTGGCTCATGTCATTCATGAGTAGAAGAAAGTAGTGGTTCTATCTTTTCATTTTTGGCATAACCAGACCGCAAGGGTCAGCATGAAAAAGGTCAGGTACAAACATTACATGATGATTCAATTGTTTAGGTAATGAAACTCATTAATTATTCCCAACAAGGAAATTTTCATAGACTTGATCCACTTTTTTAATCCATGGAAGCCCTCACACAATATCACATAGAAAAAGATTTCATAGAGGCTAGAATTTTTCATGTATCTTCCTCACAATCCAGTGCCATGCCTTCTCTGATCCCCTTGTAGAAAACCATACTAATAGTGCAATGTTGAGTCTAAGCTTGTACATCCCTCCAAAGAAGAACCTCACCATGGAAAATAGGCACTATTTCTGGTCATATATCCTTAGGATTTCCTCTTCAATCGTCATATGGAAACAATTACCATCAATTTATTTGATGATAATGATGTTGGTGGTGAGAATAAGACGAAGTACCCCTCCATGAGCATGCATTACTCATTGGTTTTGTTGGAAGACATGATGCTCCTACACCCCTTAGTGTTGATGATGGATCCATCTCTAAAATTAATTGTACCATAAATCCCAGATCCAAATTTGGAGAAGAAAGTGTGGGATCCATTCATTTATTTTGTGGAAATGGTGTTGAGGTACCAAAATTTATTATCATTCACCTACTCTTGACCCATTTATGAAAAGACATTCAACATTACCATCTATAGAGGTATGCAATGTGGTTATAGAATATTAGGGGAGGCAGATTATGTTAGTGGAGAATCAGGCACCATAATGGACTCCCTTGATATAAGGAGTGTAGGCTCATCGTTGTCACCATGGGTTATTAGGGCCTCTCCCCTTTTTGGCCCGTTATGGAAATATTTGACCCAATGTTCTATTTTTTTTATTTATGACATTTTTCCCTTAAGACATGATGACCAATGGTATATCTTGAGCCATGATTTCCATTTTCTCCATTGACGTTTTCAATCTTTTGTTGTGGTGGTCAGTGATGCCCATTACTGGACTTGGATTCATTGAAGGATGTATCCCTAATATACTACTCCTTCATCCATGCATCACATTCCTCCTTGACAAGGAGTAGTTTCCCTCCAGCGTTGGCAATGGGTGGTAAATGAAAATGGTCCTATGCCACTTTGAGTCACTTTGTTACCTCCTAAATAAGGAGTATCGAGATGTAGAATAAAATTTTAATGGAAGTTAATTTTAAGAAGAACTTGGAGGTGATGATGCACAAATAAATTTCAATGACCATGTGTTGAGACTCTGAATTTCTAAGGGTTGCGAGTTGGTTGACCAAACTAATGTGCCAAATCCTGAAGTGATGTATTGATTCACCATAGTGAAGATAAAATCCTTCATACTCCTTGTAGTGCTTCTGAACATTGGCCTTGGACACTCGATCAATGATGAGATGCATGGTCTTAACAGTGTAACATGATTCCATAGAACTTTCCTTGATGGCGAGTATGAAGATCATCTCTAGTGTAAAAGTGCACTGGATGGCCTCTCACACCATCCATTCCTCCAAGAGTTTAGCACTTCCAGTATCGATGAAATCGTAGAGTCTTTATGCTTTGAGCATATCCTCTATCATAAAGGACTAGTCATTATAGTTTTTCTTCATGAGGATTGGATACATTTCTAATGCACTGAACTCCTTAACTAACCAATGTACAACTACAAGGCTGTTTTCACCTTCAACAAGGGATATGGGATGTGTCAATGATGTATGGGAGTGTTAGAGTGATGAGGGGTTAGAGTCTGACATCATGGATAAAATAAAACTCTCTCTAATACCAAATATTGGAGTTGAATGACTGATTAACACTCATAAAATACAAGTCAATGCCTTTTAAGGACAAAAGAAAAGACAGAACGCAAGTGATGTTTTTTTACCATAAAATGAGATGCTTTTCTAGAGGTTTTTCATTTCATTATATACACACACAAAATAAAGGTTGATTTACAATGTAACTAAATCACTTTGGAGCCTAAATCGGGTTAAACCATGGTTAGCCATAAAATTAATATATAAATTAAGAAGAATAATGAGGGGGAGGTAAAATAACAATTAAATTATTCCCCATTATTGAAATTATTCAACTGATACAACATTGTGTGCCCACACCAACCTAAACCTGATGGAATAAGACTTTAAAGATTCTTCTCTTGGTAGGATCTTCTTCTCCAAAATATAGATGATATAGAGAATAGGGTAACCAAGGGAAACAGAGCTAGGTAAATGGTGGAGAGAACCATACTAACCATTTATACCCTTCAAAATATTGAAACTAAATGTGTGTGGGTTCTAAATTTTTCATTTAATAGATTTGAAATTAAAATAAAATAAAATTTCTAAAGACACTTATCTATGAATTATTTCTGGATTGTGTAATATTTTATACTTTTTAAAGATTCAAAAAATTATATTATTTTGAGGTATAAAAAATTACTGTTCATTTACAACCTATAAATTTGAAATAAAATTTTTATTCACCCCTTTAAAAAAAGAAGGTTTATCTAAAAAAATATTATATTTTTTGGAACACATAAAAAATATATTGTATTTTATAAAAGTTTAAATTTTAATCATCATAAAATGTTGTTATGATTATTTAGAGTAACTCCCAAAAAATAATAGGCAATATTATGCTATATATATATAGCATCATTTTAGAGAAATCCAAAGTAAGAAACCATCATATAAAATTTTCATACGAAGTAATAAATAATAAAATTGATGCTACAAAATTCCAATATCCTAGTGGACAATCAATCCAATAGGGTTGTTAAAAAAATACATTAATTTTTTTAGAAAAATTGCACTATAATGTTAATGTGTCAAAAAACGGAATCATTTTAGAATATTACCACCATATTTTTCCATTTTATTTTATCATTTTATTAAATTAATAATTTTAATATTTTTTTCACCTAAATTATTTTTGTAATGAATATAACTACATACAACATGGTAATACCTTACATAAAATATAGTTCGAATAAAACTATTTTGTTGAAGTAAAAAATATTTCCTTTATTATTATTGATAACTGAAAATAAAAAATCATAATTAAGACATTTTTTATATGAAATACAATGAAAAATTTATTTTAGTTCCTATAATAATATTATTAAAAGACTACATGAATTTCATTCTTTTTTTGCACTGAATTTTGGCTAAACTAGTATAATGGTAAATTTTATTAAAAATGTGGTTGAAAGTTATTTATTGTTAATATGTATAGGAAATTAATTAGATAAAATTAAATTTAATGTTATGTTATTTTGTATGTTGTTGATATATATTTTATTATGGAAATATATTATGCTGATTGAAATATAGTTTATTAGTGTTTATTTAAAATGTATGATGTAAATATCATTTAAATCTAATATGCATGATAGAAATTTGGAAGGATTTCAATTGTTTTATGTAAATATATTATGTAAATTTATTATATATAATGTGAATAATGTTAATGATATTTTCATGATTTAATTTTGATTTAAAAATGATACTCTTTACTTATTATTTTACTATTTGTATTTTCATGTTTTCATGTTCATTTAATCTGCCTCACTATGTTGTGTGGTATGCATACCCTTTATTGGTTATGATATCACTGGTTTAATCCAACATGAGTTGTTTTTATTCCTATATAGAGCCTTTATAGTTTTTATTGAAACATAAGTGGTTTTTATTTGTGAAATTAGTTATTGATATTGTTTCCATATTATATTTCCCTGTATTATTATTTTTAAATTTAAATTATTCAATATGGACTCACACAAAATTATATTTAATTTTTTTTATTAAAATGATTCTCATTTTAATATTACTAATCCCTTTTTTTCTACTGGGATGTTGCCTTGCATATGGGTCTATTTTTTGAGCCACTACATTCAACCCGTGGTGATTTTCTTCCCCTGTTGACTAAATAATTCTTTGTGATACTTATTCTGGTCGTTGATTAAATTTTACGTTGTGTTATATGTCAAGTTTCTGAAGTGAATTTTAGGTTTATCTATTCAGCATGGATCCTTGGAACTTTCTATTGGGCATAAACCCAACACCATGTCAGTTTATTCAAAGTATAGTGGATCACATATAATCTTGAATGGTAAATTCCTCGTACAACCCAAGGGTTCTAAAAGAATACTCTATAAGGGTTTATGTATTAGGCCTAGAAGATATAGTGATGGTGGAAATGGATCTTGAAAAGTGGTATTAGAGGCATGGTTTAGCCCATGTGGGATATGCATGGTCCCAAAATAGTTTGAGAATAATAATTATGGCTCAGGTATTAGCATGTGGATCCATGGTGGTGCCTTGTATCAAAAGAATATATGACCAGTTGTGAAAGATGATTTTTAATAGATGGATTATTATTTAAGGGATGGACCAGTTGTGTGGTATTTGGTTTTAGGGCCGGATTGTCAGTTGCAAACCCAATCCCACACTAGATTCTGAAAAGGATGGTTGCTCATATGTAGTATCTGATGAAAAATTCATCTGAGAACCCCTGGGTTTTAGGATGGAACCCTAGAAGAGATTACGTGTTGGTCCAAGAAGACATAAGGCTAGATGAAATGGATCCCGAAACTTTTTTGTTAGATATACAGTTTCCTGAACAAAGGGTGTTAGGGTAATTTCTCACCCCCACATTCTTCCATTTCGAATCACTTATACCATTTTTTACATTATAGTTTCAGGCTCCCTCCAACCCTATAAACCAAGCTTTTAAAATTTTTAATTCCTCGGTGGTGAATCTATATGCATGTTATCCTCTAACATACACTACTGGTGAACTACTTCTTGTGAAGTTTGGATAATGACATCCTTTTTTGATAAAGATGTTTAACTAAGTTCCCTAGTAAATAATTCTCAACATATAGACTATGTGAGTAATTAATCCATTATGAGTAAAAATATTTGATTCATATTTCCTATAAAATCTTGAAGAGAACACTATTTCTAGACCCTTATATCCAGTTTTGAAGTCTTTTGATCACATTTCTCATTTTTGTGGATTTAGTTATTTAAATATTATATCATAGTTTCTATTTTGGTCAGAATGTATACAATAGATATTTTTCATATATAATTAACAAAATCTATGTGTTTGATTGATATTCTTGTCATGCACATAATTCCAAACCAGATTGAATCACGTTAAATCATTGTGTTCCATTTACAACTTTTTTACTTTCTTTCATATTGTATGATCTATTTCATTTGATTAGAACACTATGAAAAAAGGACTAATAAAGTATTTTTGGGTTCATGAAAAATATCTAATACTAATAAAACGTACCCTAAATTTTTTTTATTAGAGACTCATTGGTTTCTCTTTTTCTTTGAATCTATTTCTTTTTTCAATCTGGTTTTTATTTTAACTTTATATCAATCAATATGAACATAATTTTTCCTTTACCTATTCTCTCTATAATATAAGTAACTATAACATCAATATTTCTCTAAATTATGAAACTTAATAGGATAATTATTCATACCCATTTATATTGGTTAATTCATGGGGGCCTATACTTATCAATGTCTGCAAGAAATCAGTATATAATATTTTAGGGAAAAATGTCCAGAAATAAGTTTGAATTTAAAAAATTGGATGGTGAAAATTACTTCAACATATGGTGTATTATGATGATATCCTTCCTAGTTTAACAATGATAAATTGATTCCACGTTCAAGTATAAGAAACCTATAATAAATGTCTCTAAAACTGGATATACCCCCACTATTTATCAACATGTTTCTTTTCATTTTATTTTTATGTCCTATAGTTCTATGATTCTTTAATTTGGTGATGACGTTTTGAAGAATTTTACTTTAATTTTTTTACTAGTGTTTGTATTAATTTATAAAAATTATATATGATATCTTCATTTTTTAGTTGGATTTATAAAAAACATTACTTGTTTACATTTAAAATGAAACATGATATTTTAATTAATCCTGTTTAGATGAATTTAGAATATCCATGCTTGATTTAGATAACATAAATGTGAATGTTGATTATAAATATTAAAAAATTATTCATTAAATTTATTTGGACAGTTCTGACAAAAAAATACTAAAAATAATGATGTATGAAAGTGCCTATTTAACTCCAAAAGAGATTAAGTCTACTCCTCTCAAAAGATTTTTATTCAAAACCTAGATTAATAGGTGAGGGAGAGAGTCTTTTTATAAGAGGTATACCAAAATATAGGGGTTATAAGAAATAATATAATAAGGACAATGGAATGAAAAATAAACACCCAATGTTTAATTCTAATTCTTGGGTTTCTTCCACTGCCCTAAGAACATACACACTAAAACTGAGTGTAAAAAGCTTAAAAAATACTTGAGACTAAACAACCCACAGACCAGTCCCTTTTAGTGGACACTAGATATTTCACCACCTAAGTTTTGAATGTTTTCATCCTTGAACTCACCAATGAGTGGGTATTATACTCAGGATGCTCGTTCTATATGTATCCCTTTAGGGAGTCATTCCTAGATTTGATAGTTAGAGTATAAGGAGATGTGATTTCAAGAAATAATGGGAGGTTTCAAGTTAATGGAATATGTTTTATTTTAATATAACATGATGAACACACAATCATCACATTGATATATATGTTAGGTGGGTTTCCAACCTCTATAAAAAACTGATTTCCTTAGGAATTTTGAATCAAAAGGGGTCTACCTTTAGGTTTGAATCATGTATCTTAAATTCCTCCAAAGCCTCTAGAACTATAATAAGGGGTTCACTTATTAATGTGATGTATTTATTGAATGGGAATTCCTATTAAAGGTTGGTGGGTAGTGTGTATACTAGTAATACATATAATACCTTATTTTGGAATATGATATTGGGGAATATAAGATCTAGGGTTCTAGAAGTAATCAACAAAAAAGGGATATTGTGTAAAGACCCCAAACCCTATTTCCCAGATCCATTGCCTTATTTTATTACATTAGAATATAAAAAAGGAAGTCATATCCCTAAGGAATCAATAGTTTTAATGCATTGGGAAACTAGATACATACATAATTGTTACATTATAATATAAAATGAAATACAACTTATCAACTTCACATAAACTTATAGATTATCCCTACAAGTCATTCATAATATACTTATTTTTTTATAGGAAAAAATAAAACATAAGAAAAGGGTGAGATCAGATGCTCCGTAAGGGAAGGTATTATAGTAGAAGCATAAGTAATAAGGCATGATGAATAAATAAAATCACACATTCTATTAAAACATAAACTTGAGAATAACATGGTATAGATAAAAGTTGAATAAGTAATTCCATAATTAAACATCACAATGGATACTCTACTAGTAGAATAATCACATGGAATTTCAATTAATAGTTTTATAATGAGGGAATTCAGAATACTTGACATCATAATCATACTGTCAAGGCCTTGGCCAATACACCGTACATAATGGGTAAAAAACCCAGGCTAGATTATCTCATGAGACCAACTAATGCATGAAGAGGCTATAGTGGGACCCACACATCACACACTAAATCCAATGAATTTATCATATGAAAGTTTAGAAACATAATCAAAATATACATTAATATTGAAACTAACCTATGAAATGTAAGTAACTTTCCATAATTAGTAAACATAAACACTAACCATTCAGAGTAATATGGTGAATGGTATAAAGATAGAACATCTATAGTCAAACTAATCACAAACCATTAAATAAAATATGGTATATTATATTATAAAATATTAATCACAACTACATATAATAATCAATAAGAGTGTTTAAAGAAGTGGAAATACTCTTATAAAAAACTCGAGTAATACTTGAGAGATATACTCATTTACTTTGAAAAGAAGAGTTCTTTTGAAAAAATCCTTGTATAAAACCAGAAGTGAAATAATATATTTTTTTTCATAATAAAATTATTTATTTAAGAAAAATTGTTTTGGATTAATATATATTATATATTGCACTTGAAAATAGGTAAGAATTTGAGAAGTTCCCTTGAATCAGGCCTATTTATCATAAATAATTTGAGAAAGATCCTTTTAAAACATGTAACTCCCCAGAAAATAAAGAATGATTATTATTGGTATATATATATAGAACAATAACATAGAATTTAGTATTATTACCAAATAATAATTAAGAATTTCATTGGTGTAAAGGGAGAGAAAGAGTAACCATGAATGAAAAATGGAGGTTTAAGGGGAAAACCCTTACCTTATGTCAGAATGCATTTCTCATTTGACCTTAACATCTGGGATAATAAAATTAAATCCATTAATTAATTAATATTTAAACTTATCTATGTTTAATTTTTTTATTATAATATATTTAATTTCATTTTTTAATTTTTGATTAGTTATAAGATACAAGACTATCGCTCGAGGGCGTTCATTTCCTTTGTTTTCATGATCGGTATACTTGTATATATGTAAAGAAGTTCATGTGGAATAGATATAATTTTCTAGAATTGAATTTAAAGGATAATAAAAAAATACATAAGATTAAATGGTTATATAGATCATTTGGTTATATGGTATGAGAATGAGTTATTAGATAAAACATTAGTGATAATTGTTTAGATTATTACACCGGAATTTTTGATCATCACAAACTTGTTTTGTCATATGAATTAGTATTATGTATATATAATTGTTATAGAATCATATGATATAATACACATTTTATAATTTGTTTAATCTATAAATATGGTTTCATGACCTGCCTTTAATTAGAAATTGAAGAATGAATGTTTGTCATCCATGAAGGTTGAACATCGGCACCTCCCAGATGATGATTTCGTTTTTAAAATAAAAGAAAGAGTGATAGTAGTTTGAGGAAGGTTATTACATTAACATGATATAATTATAGTATATATATATACAAGATCAATCATGATCATTTTGATAGAGGAGGTAAGGAAAAGATAATAAAATAAAATAAATTTAAAGTGGAATTAAAAGAAAAGTAAGAGGGTTTACCTCTTGAAATATCCTCCTTGAGAACCTCTTTAAGGGAAGGGGTTTTGGTCCTTTGGAATGACCAAGATTTCATGGGTGTGGGGAGAGACTAGGGAAGAGGATTTGTGTATAAATTTTACAATCTCCAAGGATTATAAGAGTTATAAGAAGAGGGATTTAGGGGTAGGTTTTATAGTGGAGGAGAAGGGTGATTTTTGGAAAATCTTATTCATTATTTTATTATTTTGCTTATGAAAATCAATAGTGTTTATTATTATGAAAAAAAAGGAATAGGTTCTTGTGATTTTGAACCAAGTGTTCTTACATTATAAACACATCATTTATGACTCAATAAATCTTGTATTTAGCATTTATCGTTAATTATCATATTTTACTATTCACTAAAAATTCAAGTATTTTAGAAAAATCCCAAAAATTCAACGTAACCATTTTTTGATGTTTATAATAATAAAATTTACTCCATTTGATAATTTTTTTTCTAAATATGTGAAATTTAATTTTTAAATAAAATAATTATTTACTTGAAAAATACAGATTTTGAATTGAAAACTAATTTTATAATACGTTCAAAAATTAACTGAGGTCTAATTAAATTATCCTAAAATCATTGGACAAAAAAATATTTATTTTGGAATAAATTTTATTAAAATAAAATTTATTTTAAAAATTTTATTAATTTTAAATTTTAATTAATTTTTTATTACTCATAAAAATACCAACAGTTAATTATTAATTTTTTAATTATTCACTCTCATTTATAAGGTACCTAAATTTTATTTATACTTACTTGGTTGAGGTTACTATTTATAATATTTATATAACTATTCATAAGGGCATATTACCATTCATAAGGTTTAAGTTACTATTCATAAAAAATGTAAGTTTATCCTATCAGACATTAATATATTACTGTTAACAACTATTTATATCTTTTTTTCGAAATAAAAAACATAGAAGTGACAAAATTATGTCTAATAGATAGGTTATAACTAAATACTATAAATAAAAACTATTTGTTTCACAGAAACTCAGTGTTTCATGCATTCTATGTAAAATTTATTTTCAAATCCTTAATGTGTTACATTCTCCCCCCTTATTAAAATTTCATCCTCGAAATTAGAAAAATGTTACCTCGTAAAAAGATTTGGGGAGTTCTTCATCAAAATCTCCTCAAGATCCCATGTCACCTCTTCAATTTTATGATTTTTCCAAATTACCTTCACCAGTTGAGTCATCTGATTCCTAAACACCTATTATTTAGTATCCAGAATCTGGATAGTCTCTTCAGAGTAAGATAAGACATGTTCCAATTATATACATTCAGAAGTGAGTACCTGTGTTGGGTATGTCATGTAGTTTCTAAAAAATGTTATATGGAACACATTGTGTACCTTAATAAGGCTATGATAAATTTCCAATAGATAAGACACAACTCCAATTATCTCTAGAATTTCAAAAGGTCCAATGTACCTAGGGCTCAGTTTCCATTTCTTCCCAAATCTTATAATACCCTTCCATAGAGAAACTATTAAGAAAATGTGATCTCCAACTTGAAATTCAAAATACTTTTTTAATTCGTCAACATAGCTCTTTTTCTGACTTTGAGCTACTCTGATATGGGTTTGAATAGTTTTTACCTTCACTGTTGTTTCTACCACAAGATCTGGGTCCACAAGCTTCTTTTCACCAACTACATCCCAACATGTTGGTGTACAACATCTCTTTCCATACAATGCTTCATATAGTTCCATTTGAACAGTAGAATGGAAGATATTGTTGTAGGAAAACTCCACCAAACATAACAATTGATCCCACAAACCTTTATAGTCAAGGGATCATGATCCCAACAAGTCTCATAAATATTAGATCATACTTTCTGACTACCTATATGTTTGAAGGTGATAATTAGTACTCAAATGAGGCACATTATCCAGTGATTTCAAGATAATTTTCTAGAAATTTGATATAAACCATGGATCATGATTAGACCCAATAGAGATAGGTTCACCATGAATTTTAACAACTTCATTAATATAGAGCAATTAAAGGTTCCTTAGTGGAAAATCTTCTCTTATAGTGATGAAATGTACATATTTGGTATGTAAATCCACAATTAAGCATATTGAATCATTCTTTCTTAGAGTTTTTGGTAATCTGGTAATAGAATGCATAATAATGTCATCCCATTTCCATGTAGGAATAATAATAGGTTGCATGAATCCTCTAAGATGTTATCTTTAGACCTTCACTAGTTAACATACTAAACATCTTGATACATAATCAGAAATTTCACACTTCATGTTGTACCACCAGAAACGTTCCTTCAAATCTCTATACATCTTAGTGTTACCAAGGTCTATAGAGAAATTCAAACTATGTGAATCATCCGATAACTCCCTTTTTAGCTCTGGGATGAAGATAACACATAACCTCCCCCCAAATTTCAGACTTCAATCTTCATACACAATGTATTCCGAATTCCCATCATTAAAATATTTAATTTTTATTCTATTATTATCATCATCAGAAGAATTATAACTTTTAATTATTTCCAATAAATATTTTTTGGTAACCAATTTAAAATAGTAGTCATGTTTTACCTTCTTTGATAATTACCATATCCATTCTTACTAGATCCATGTACCTATGATCTTTATTAATTATTATATTGTTTAAAACTCCACGATCCTTCCTACTCAGTGCACCAACTACCTTATTTTACTTTCTTATGTGGTACTGTATGGAGTAATCACAATCCTTGGATTAGATCGACCAATCACCTTTTTCTCCTATTGAGTTCTTTTTATGAGAATATATATTTCCAGCTCTTATGATTAGTATATATCTCAAATATTTATCAATAAAGATAGTTTATACATATTTTCAGAGAAAATATTTTAGATGCTAAATCAATATCATGAGTTTGATAGTTTTGTTCATTAATTTTTAACTTCCTTGATGCACAAGAAATAACTGTATCATTCTACATAAAGACACATCCAAGTCCTTTATTTGATGCATCACTATAAATATGAAATCCACCATTTCCAAATGGTAGAGTCAATATTGGAGAATTAAATAACAACTTATTCAATTCTTCATATTTATTTTTCCATATGAACTTAACTTTTTTATGATAGGTTTGGTTAATAGGTTAGCTAATCGTAAGATGTTTTGAATGAAATGCCAATAATAACATGCTAAAACAATAAATCTAAATACATTGGTCATGTTAGTTATTGTATTTCATTATTGATCTACCTTTTCCTTTATATGATAAACTAATATTTCATATTTAGAAACATCATGGAAATGAAAAGAAATTGTTTGAAGCCAGAATTCACACTTTCTAAACTTCTCATATAATTCATTTCTTCTAAGAGTCTTCAGAACAATCCAAAAGTTTTTCTCATGGTCTTCTTAGATTTTATATTATACAAATATATCATAAATAAATACCACACAAAATTCATAAAGATATTCCTTGAAAACTATATTCATTTGATCCATGAAATCAGATAGTGCATTAGTTATTCCAAAAGGCATTACTGTAAACTCATAATGCCCATACCTGGTTTGAAATGTTGTCTTTGGAATATATTTTTTCCTCACATGCAACTGATGATATCCAGATCAAAGGTAAATCTTCAAAAAATATTGAGAATCTTGAAGTTTATCAAATAAATCATCAACACAAGGAAGATGATACATGTTATTTATCACAATAACATTGATCTCCCTATAGTCAGTGCACAACGTCATAGATCCATCTTTCTTCTTAATAAAAAGAAAATGATCTCCCCATGGATAAATACTAGGGTTGAAAAATCCCTTATCACTCAATTCCTCTAGTTTTTTCTTTAGCACTACTAATTCCAATGTATACTTTATATAATGGGCTTTTGATTTAGGTTGTGCACCAGAAATTAAATCAATAGAGAACTAAACTTCCAACTATTGGGGATGTCTAGGTAAATCTTCTAAAAAAACAACAATATATTCTTTGAATATAGGTACATCATAAAATATATGATTCCTTTACTCAACCATAAATATTTGATTCTCATCCTCCAAAATAATTTCATTTAGTAGATCTACTGGGGGTGGATCTAGAAAAGAAACAGATGATGATGTTTCTACTCTAATGTTAATGGATTCTATATCATTCTTAGAAATTGTAACTTCCTTCTTTTTGCAGTATATTTCTTCATCATAAATTGAAATATTGTTCATACCATTAATTATATCAATGTCAATCATGGGTATAATGATAAGGTAAGCGACTAAATCACGTGTATGTATCATAAAGGGGACTGATCAACACATCTTTGTTACAATGATACTTCAATTAGTATTTTTGAATAATAACTCCTTTATTAAATCAATTTGTAAATGTATAATTATATTTGAAAACTAAGAATATATAAAACAATGAGATGATTCAGAATCAAATAAATCATTGGCTATGTTTGAGGAAACGATTAAAGTACCTTCCACTACATCATTAAAAACTTCAACTTCAGCAGCTGTGATGTCATAACCATGGGCTTGATACCTTAGCGTTATCTGGGGAATGTTTCCTTAATGCTTTGGAAAATAATTTAAATAATACCCATATCTTTTCAATTTTATCAATTAATATTCGTGGCTTCTTTATTTCCCTTACAATCATGGGTTTGGTGGACTTTTCCTCCACAATTTTAATAAACACCCATACTCTTTAGGAATGTACTGGGGTGTTTCTTTAGATAATTATCACATGTTGGAAAATAAATTCTTCCCTTCTTCCACTATGCCTAATTTCCTTTTACATATTTTTTATAATCCCTATTATTCACTTACATTACTCTAAATTTATAGGACTTAGAGAATTATTTTTTTATCTTTATAGCACATGAGTCTATATTTTCGTATGATGAGATACTTCTGGAGACTAGTTCTCTTCATAGGAATGGATTTAAACAATAAAATAATCAATGCATATTGAATATTGTATCATGTATGTAGTTTAAAACATTCTTTTCCAATCTTGTAAAGTTGGATTAATACTTTGCAGCATTTTCATCATCTTTTTGTTTTAGGATCAAGAATTACCTCTCCATATCTACCCACTATTCTAGAGGAAAATATTTTTCTAAGAATATTTACTTAAATTCCCTATAATTCATTTCTTCTATTTATTCCTCCTTCTTCATGTTTTGAATTAAGAACCACCACTGATCCCCATCTCTCGATAGATGGTAAACAATAATAAAAACTTTCTCCCTTTCATTATATCCAAAAGCGATAAATATCTACTCTAAAGAACATATCCACTACTCTGCTAAAAATGGGTTCGTATTCCCATTGAATGATAGAGAATTTTGTGTCAAATTGGTCTAACATTTCTCCTCCATGTTGTGGATCAAGATTCCCCATATGGGTAATGTTATTGTTCATAACCTGAGTCAGCTGTCCCAATATAGTTATACGTTTCTCAGCACCAATCATAGATCCATAACCAACATCATTATCTAGCAGAGGTGGGAAGTCCCGACATGGGATATGTACATTCATGAGGTTTCCATTCCATCAACTAGGCACCATTTCTAAAAAATGGAATACATTGAATTAGGTTATGTATATTGTCGAACTAGAAACACACATTACGTAAATTTAAATTTTATGCATGTTTAATATCATAATCATAATAATGGATACTTTGAGGACATATTTACTTTTAAATTGTTCATAATGGTTTATAACTTTTTTTATTTATCTAAGAATATCCCCTTGGTGTGTCAAACTAGGTGCATAGTAAGGTCGATTGTCGTGTACCAGGTTACCCCGAGTCATGCCCAAAACACCTTTTCAAAGTTGTTACTCTTAGGTACATATATTCCAAAACCACATCCACTTATAGTATCTTCAAAGGGATTCATTTTATAGAATTATCCAAATACTATATATGATTCTATAATTATAGGATGTTCTTGTATAATTATCCTCAATTTCTATGTTAGAGTTTTGTTCAATAATATACGTGTTCTAAATCTAGTTTCCACATTTTCTATTAAACATCCTCTGATACCAACAATAAAGACCTCGACCCTAGTTGCCCAAAGATGGTTCCATATTTTATTAGATTGGATTATAAATAAGGGAGTCATATCCCAAAGGAACACATAGTTTAATAGGATTTTAAAACCAAATACATACATAATTGATACATTAGAAAATGAAATGTAATAAAACATATTAACATCACATAAACTTATAGATTATCCCTAAAAATCATTCATAATATACTTATTCTCATACTAGGAAAAAATAAAACATAATAAAGGGGTGATATCAAACTCTTAGTAAGGTAAAGTAATACAGTGGAAGCATAAGTAATAAGGAATGGTAAATAAATAAAGGTATACATTCCATTAAAACATAAAATTTAGCATAATATAGAAGGAATAAAAGCTGGATAAATAATGACATAATAAAACATAACCAAGGATACTCTACCAATAGAATAATCACATGGAATATCAATTACTAGTTTCATAATGATGTAATTAATAATTCTATACATCATAATAATACCATAAAGGGCTCGGCCAAGACACCATACATAATGGGTAAAAACCTGGGCTAGTTTGTCTGATGAGACCTACCAATGCATCAAGTGGCTATATCGAGCCCCTCCCATCACTTAATAATTGCAAAAAATTCCTAACATTAAATTTAAGAAACATAATAAAAATATCCATTCATTTTGAAACTAACATATGAAGTGTAAATAACTTTCCCCAATCAGTAAACATAAACACTAACCATTCAGAGTTATATGCTGAATTGTATCAAGATAGAACATACACAATCAAACTAATCATAAACCATTAAATAAAATATGGTAGATGATATAATATAAGATTAATCCCAATTACACATAATAATCAAGAAGAGTGTTGAAATATATGATATTACTTTTATAAAATCATAGAGAAATACTTGAGAGATACACTCTCTTACTTTAAAAAGAAGAGATATTTTGGAACACTACTCAAATAAAACCAGAAATGAAAAATTATAGTTTTCTCATAATAAAATTATTTATTTAAGAAAAATAATTATGGCTTAATATAGATTTTAGAGTGAACTTGAAAACAGGTAAGAATTTTAGAAGTTCCCTTGAATCGAGTTTCTTTATCAAGAATAATTTAAGAAAGATCATATTAAAACATGTAAATCCCCATAAAATAAATAAGTATTATGACTGGTAAATATATATATATCACTCACATATAATTTATCAGGAGTAAATAATGATAATTAATAATTTCATTGTGGTAAAGATTGAGAAATATTAATCCTGAATGAAAAATGGAGGTTCGGGGAGAAAACCCTTACCTTATGTCCGAACATGTTCTACACTTGACCCTAACATTCAGATAATAAAATTAAATCCATTAATTAAATACCTTAGAACCTTATATATATTTAATTTATTTATAGTAATTTTATTAAGTTCATTTATGTCCTTTTTGATGAGTTATATGATACAAGATTATCACTCAGGAGTGTTCGTTTCCTTAGTTTTCACGATTGGTGTACTTAAATGTATGTATGGAAGTTGATGTGGAATGGATATAATTTTACAGAATTGAATTTATATGATAATAATGAACATTTAAAATATTAAATTCTTATATAATTCATTTATTTATATGTTATTAGGATAATTTATTATATAAAACATTAGTGATAATCGTTTAGATTATCACGACAGTATTTTCGATCATCACAAACTAGTTTTGTCGTATGAATTAATATTATGAATATATATTTGTTTCAAAATCATAAGATATTATATATATTTTACAATTTTTTCCAACCAAAAAAATTGTTTCATGACCATCCTTGAAAAATAAATTCAATAAAGAATGTTTGTCGTCCACGAAGCTTGTTCATCGGCACCTCCCGGACGATGATTTCGTTTATAAAATAGAAGAAAGTGAGATAGTGGTTTGAGGAAGGATATTACATTTACATGATATAATTACAGTATATAGATGATACTGGAATTATAATTATCAATTTGACAATGTTGGTGAGGAGACGATAATAAAATAAAATCAAATTAAAAAAAAGGAAGAGGGTTTACTTCTTGAAATATCCTCATTGAGAACCTCCTTAATGGAAGGGGTTTTGGTATTTTGTAAAGACCAAAAGCTCACTAACATGGGGAGAGATTAGGGAAGAGTATTTTAGAATAAAATTGAATAGATTTGTGCATGGTGGAGTGAGGAGAATAGGGAGTGAGGGGTGCTTTTTATAGTGGAGGAGAGGGGTGATGTTTTGAATATCTTTTTCATTATTTTTTTATGACAATAAATAGTGATGATTATTATGAAAAAAAACAATAATAAGTTCATGTGAGTTCGAACCAAGTTATCTTACATCATCCATACATCACATATGACTCAATAAATCATATATTTAGCAATTATCGTTAATTATCATATTGTACTATTCACTAAAATTTCATGTATTTTAGAAAAACCCAAAAAATTCACCATAAACATTTTTTGATGTGTTTAATTATAAAATAGAATCCATTTTTTCAATTTAATTTTATAAATATGTGAAATTTAATCATTAAAAAAACTATTTCTTACTTGAAAAATATAGATTTTAAATGAAAAACTAATTTTATAATACTTTCAAAAATTAAATAAGGTCTCATAAAATTATCCTTAAATCATAGGGAAAAAATATTTATTTAGGAATAAATTTTATGAAAATGAATTTTATTTTAAATGAATTTATTGACAAAAAATAACAAGTAAATATTTATTTCTAATAAAAATACTAACACTAAATTATCAATTCAGAAAATATTCACTCCCATTTATATAGTGCGTAAATTTTTTTTATATTTACATGGGTGGGGTTACTATTCATAAGGGTCATATTAATATTCATAAGGATAAATTACTATTTATAAGGGTCAAGTCACTGTTAACCAAAAATGTATGTTGATTATATCAAACATTAAATATCATACTAATCGCAACGGTGTATGTCCATTTTTCAAAATTCGAAACACAGAAGAGGAAAAAGTATGTCTAACAATTAGGTTATAACAAACTCTTATAAATAAATTTTTTTGTTTCACAGAGACTCATTGTTTCATAGTTTCTATATTAAATTTATTTGTAAATCCTTAGAGTGTTACATATTGGATTACATTACACCAATCATTCTTACCTTTTGTGAGGATTGTGTAATGGGTATGTCCAAAGAGGCACCTTTAATAGGTATTAATTTAAAGCTTCCTACCCCATAAAATCTATACATTCTGATTTGTGGGGACCAGATAGGACTTCCTCCCATGATATATAGTTCTATTTTGTTAGGATTATATATTACTTCTCTTGAAATGTATTTATTAACATAATTAATAACAAATATTATGATTTAAAACCATTAAAACATTGGAAACCCTAGAAGGTAATCAGATTGGAAGGACTATCAAAATAATGAGAACTGATAATGGATAAGAATACATATCTACTAAATTTAAAAAATTAATTCAATCTAAAGGTATTTCAAGAAATCAGACTATTAGGGATACCCCACAATAGAATGATCTTTCTTAAAGGACCGAATAAAACTATTATAGAGAGAGTATGAAGCAATATTAGATGATTGGGTCTCCCAAAATATTTTTGTTAATAGGATTCTACTATGATAGGGTAACTCATGAATAGGTTCCCATGCTTTACCAATATATTTAAAATCCTAAATCAACATTGGAATAACAAACCACCCTCTTATAATCATCTAAGAGTCTTCGACTACAATGCTTATACTCATGTGAATACTGATATGCTTGAGAATTTTGATCTTAAATGTATATGTGTGGGATATCCCTTGGGTTTCAATGGTTATAAGGTATGGTTAGAAAATCATAGTTACCAAAAATTCATAATTAGTAGAGATATGGTGTCCCACAAGTCCTGTTATCCTATATCCAAATCTGTCACACTTAAAAGTAATGATCCAGTCATTTATGATGATATTTAAACCAAGCCATAAACCTAGTTTGAGGCTATTATCCATCATCCTCCACCTAATACTAAACCTATTACTAGATCTTAATTAATATCAAGTTCACATTTAGATTCATATACTAAAGATCCTAATAATAATACTTATTATTAATTATCCCAAGATAGAGTTAAGAGGGTTCTTAGAAATCATTATTAGTTTAGTTAATATGACTTGGACTTTTTTTAAATTGTTATTTATGAAGATATTATTGGTGATGAACTTCATAAATATAAGAAATATACAAATGAAAAACATTCAAAATAGTGTATATCTACCATGAATGAAGAAATGAACTCTTTGAATCGAAATCACACTTGTCCTATCATTGATAAAACTCTCAATTCTGAAGTAATTAGATGTAAGTGGATTTATAAAACAAATGAGGATAACATTTCTAGGAATAAAATAAAATTTAAATAATGACTAGTTTCTAAGGGATTATTTTATAGAGAAATAATAAACCATTTAGATATTTTTCCCCAACTGTTAAAAATTATTTCCTAAGGCTATTGCCTACATTTTCTCATTATAATTCACATCACATTGAGCAACTAGTTTTAAAAAAGTGTTTCCATCATGGAGACCTTAGTGATAAATTATACAAAAATCATCATTAGGGTTAATATAAATAATTCAAATATAATATTGTTTCCCTTTTGAATAAATCATTATATAGTTCAAAATATGACATAAGAAGGAGACATAGAAAATTTGATTCTTTTATTCTTAATAACCATTTCACTAGGAGAAAATATGATGTTTATATTTATATCAAGTCAATTAAAAATACCATTCTTTACTTATTGTTTTATTTTGATGGAATGCTTACTATTTTCAAGAACATGAATCTTATTATTGCTGTTAAATCTCATGTAAAGGAAATGTTTGAAATGAGGGACTTAGAAGCAGAAAATAAAAGTCTAAGTGTATAAATTAGTAGAGATAGACCAAATAAATTCTTATATCTCTCTAAACATGATTATATTCTTAAAATTATCTAAAAATATGCCCATTATTATCTCTCAAACATGTTAGTGTACCTTTTGGATAACATTTTGAACTTTCATTAACCCAATCAGCCACTGAGGCAGTTTATGTACTGTTTATTAGAACAAAGGATTTTCACAGCTGGAATAAGAGTGTATTTTGTGTTTGTTTTTAATACAAACTAGGTTAAACATGTATTTCTCAAGGAAAGTGATATTACATTGAAGGAAACTTTATTATTGAAGGTGGACTCATCTCCCAATGTTTAAAAAACAATTGGGTCTCAAAATCTAGAGAAACAGTAAGATTCACAAAACATGGATGTATAGTATTAAATCATCAAAAATATGGTAAAGTAATGGATCTCACAAATATTGGATTTTTTGAATGTATATAGCTTCATGAAGTAAACTAGTGTCTCAATGGTTTGAAGGTGTGTGATTGAATGATGAGGTGATGGTAAATGTATGTGACTATGAGAAGCTTCACGAGTGGGTAAAATTTCATTACAGATTCTTGAAGACTAGGATATTTACAAACATGAATAAAGAGGTTCACGAAAAGGCCATGGTGATCTCTAAAGATTTGTGAATTGAAAAGTCGATAAATAGGTTACAACACACATCATTTGAGTATGAAGAGAATTTGATAAAATGGTGAATCAATCTGAATTCACAAAGGCCAAGAGGTTCATGAATCAAGATCACTTTGTGAGCATAAGCATTGAAAATTTTCTAGTTATGATTTAACTGATTCCAAGGATTTTTAGAAAAGGGTGTTTAATTAAGACTAGGAGTTTCATGAATACTTAGAGTTCCATGAATGTTGATTTTTTTGTGAAGGCTATAATATTTGAGATGGTTTTTAGATTTTTGAAAGTTCGTGGGTTGATAATTTCTGATGTATCTTTAAAACATAAAGAGGGTTTTGAGAAGGTTGGGATCTTCACAAACAATAGTTTTGATCATCTGGTTTAATTGAATAGTGATTTAAAGTGCATCAACTTAGGAATATGATGCAAGAAGAGTCTCATGCCTATCAGGGAAAAATAATGAAATTCATAATCTACTTAAGTAACATTAAAGTTGTTAAACTAAGAATGAATTCATCCAATACAGTGACCTATGGGGAGTCAATGGATGTTATCTAAGGGAGGCCGTGAGATAACCCTAAAATTCTTATATAAGTAGTGTGCATGGAATATTGAGGCTTTGTCTAATCTTCTGTAATCCATAATAACTAGTGAATTATATTGGATTTAGGAACAACCAACACACTATCGGAATATGATCATTGGACTAGCCATTAGTGGTGAATCAAGTAAAAGTACTATGTTTTCTATCGACATATGAATGTTTAATAACAACATGATTCCATCAGACAAGTTTTACAAGTTCTTACCAACATGGGAACAATATACATCTCATTAAAATAATAACTTGAAACCCCGATTCACCCCTCTCATATCTGGGTGTTCAAGGGTCCTTTAAGTGGAATCAGAGCCTAGGTTCAGGTTATAGGTGTTAAATATTTCTTCTTTGGTTTTAATGAAACATTAAATTAATTTTTGGAGAGTTTCCCTCTTTTATATAAGAAACTTATAGATTTTGAAGAATAGGATGAGATATCATTTGATATCCCTCAGGATGTATGCCTTTTAGGCTATAGCTCAGGGGGTTTAGGTTACTGATGTGAAATTTGTTTTTATGACTTAAGAAATAAGAAAATTCTGGATGAAGATTCTAAATCTCAAAATACTCTTATTTCAACACTATCTAATCAAATATATTTTAAGGTAATGAGTTTCACTATTTCCAAGTCCATGTGGGAGAAAATAGAAAATATATATGAAGGAGATAAAAATATAATATGGGACAAACATCAAATCTTGCACAATCATTTCAATGATCTGAAAATAAATTCATTTGAAAAATAGATAGTTTCTTTAATCTATTAACTAAAGTTGTTGGATCTATTCAATGTATGGGTGAAGAAATTAAGGATATTTAAATTGTGAAGAAAATCCTAAGAATTATTACACCTATATATAGTCCAAAATTTTTATCCCTTTAAGAAATATATTGGTCTATGTTTATCTTGATAATATGTTAAGTAGTCTGGTGGCTTATGAAATGATATCCAAATAAGAATATGAAACAACTAGAGTAATTAAGGAAATTTAATTAAAATACTTAAGAAACATGAGATTTATAGATCTGGTGTTGATGGAGATGATAAGAAAGATGAACTTATCTATATTTTATCCATGAAATTCAAGATATGAAAAATAAATATTTGAAGGAAATATTCCTTTGTATTGTCTTCTATGTGGAAAAGTAAGGAACATTTCTTCCTAATTCTCAATGAAATTTGATGATGTAGAAAGGGAGTCCAGAATCATGGAAAAGCCTCATAAAATGTTCCCTCAAAATGGAGACATTATATCAGGAAATAAATTACATAGAAAGGGTTTTTTCTGCAAATAAGAATATGATGATAATGAAATATTGGAGGATGTAGAACCAGAGATTAAAGCTAATGCTGAAGCATCAATGATGGATATATATGAAAAGGTAGTACTTATAAAATATAAATATAATAAGTAAATTGATGTTTTTGATATCAAGGTTGAAATTAAGGGTGATAATGATGATATTTTCATTCAAAATATGAAAAATAGAAAGATAATATCTTTATTAAATGATTCATCAGAGTATGTGGATTATCTTGAAGCCAAAACTGATTGATTTTAAGGATAGGTAGAAGAACATTGAATAACTTCTGAAACCTCAGATGCCTGTGTGCTTCTGATCAAGCGTTTCCTCCCCATCATCCTTCTCCCTATACTACCTTATCTTCTTTATGGCCCATATTTCTCTCATATCCCATTTATTATAGGGTTCTATAACTCTGGTGGGATTTCATTATTTAATTTGTTATGTTCTCCCTTATAATTGACATTCTTCTTAGGAGGGGTTTTGTTGATGTTGTGTTTTAGGTCCTAGTTTACTAGAGCTTTTATTTTTCTTATGTAGTTGATTCCCCAAGCTGAACCCATTGGTCTATATTCCTCTAATATTACCTTCTTATTCTATGTCATTACCCACCTATCCATGATTTATGGTTTTTTGTTTGGGAGGTACTAGATGAGGTGTTATCTGTGTCCAAGGAGGAATAACCCATGATATAATGTTAGGGGTTATACTTTTTCAAGCATCTAGTTCTTATTGAATTTAGTTTAAGGAGGTATTATTGTAGAGTATTTTACGTTCACTTGGTTAATTTGTGAAGGTGGTCAATAACATACCTGGTGGCCTAACCATCATTGGGTTCTTTTTTATTTCTAACGACGCTTCTATCCTGATATTCATGTTAGTTAAATGTTTTAGGTGCTTCATCCTCAATGATGTTGGTGGTTCCAGTTTCTATGTTCACTATGGTTTTGATGGTTCTTAGTATTATGAACTAGTGTTCATAATGGTCTAATTTTTTTGGTCAGAGTATTTAATCTAAGAAGTCTTTTGTTCCTGGTTCCATGATTGTTGTACTGAGAAGATTATTTGTTTCTACATTAGTGATGGTGGAGATTTTAGGTGGTTATAGTGGTTTTAATGATTGTATTTGTTCATATAGTGTCTGTCTTGGATGTTTTAAATGGATGGGACTTTTGGTTCTGGGGGTATTGGGGATGATGATATTGGTGGCGGATTTATTCAGGTGATCATGATAGCATGTAATTATTTTTTTCTTACGATGCATCCTAAGTTGACTCGTGGAATGTTGAAACAATTTTAGACCTCATGGTGAAACTGTAAGCGTATATTTTAAATTTAAATTTTTCTGATGGGATTTTGAATTTTTAACATGTGTTTTTTTGGTTGTTTTTTTATTTCAGGTATCTATTGGGTCCTCTAAACCATAAAGTAACTTTTGTGAAATAAAAAAATGTGGATTTGGAGCCTTACATTGAGACTAGAAGAAAAGGATAAGATAATTGAGGTAATTGAAGAAGAAGTTGTTAGTTTAAGGTGTAAATCGGAAACTAAATCAAAATCAAACGAAAGAAGAATAAATTACAGTTTGGAGGATTTTTAGATTCTTAGCTATTAGAAAGTGCTAAATGTGGTTCTAAAGGAGCAGAGAAGGCCTTTAATTATCCGAGACACACATTTATAAGAAAAATTAGAAATATCTATGATGTTGAAACATTAATGTTTGGAAGTTGGATGATCCAAAATAAATGGAAATAAAATTTTTCACTTATCAAAATGGTTCTTGATGTCCAAAAAAATAATTATTTAAATCGATTAGAAAAGAGAGATGAAAATAATCATCATGTATCTTGAGAGTATTGTTTGTAAAATTCCATTAAAAATATAAATGGAAAAGTGGAGAAATGGAAGTGAGAAAATATTTCCACATATAAAATGTTAATTTTGTGGTTTTCTTGGCCATACCCTATATTCATTTTTAGATTGAAGGAGATATATAAATGAGGATGTTCCTAGAAGTCATAAAGGTAAAATGAGACCACATCCTTCATCTTATAGAATAAATAGTTTCTATGGATATTATTTTCACTATTATAACTATGTCGACAAGGATATTCATTGAAGGTAGCGGTAAGGAAGGAACAATACCTATTGAACTCAGAGAAAAGTCAATACCCATCAAATAAGAAGGGTGAATCTTGAAAATTGATATTCTTATATAGAATAAGAATATGAGTATGATGAAGCCATGCGTTTTGAAAATATATTGGAGGGTCCATACTTTTGTGCCACTCCATTAGTCTTCTCATTGAAGGAAAAAAAGAATATTGATAAATAAAACCTATAAGAAATTTATCTCAATGCTATAAAGAACAATAACACCAGAATTACTGAGAGAAGATACTCATGCCACATGACTGGAAATGAATAATTTTTGAAAAATATTAATAAAAGGGTTGATTTAAGTGTAATATTTTGTAATGATGATTCCTTAAAGATAAAAGGAAGTTGAAATACAAAATTAAAAAATGATCAGCTAATGGAAACAAAATTTCTATATGTGTATGATTTGCATTACAATATCTTGAGTGTGAGTCAAATCTACAACTTAGTAATGGTAGTGAAATTTAATTAGTTGAGATGAATAATTACATTAAAGAAAATTAATTCTCCCATGATATTCTACAGGACAAAAATAAATTTATACGAGGTAGATAGTAAGGAAAAAGCTTTTTTCTTAATAATTGATGAGGAACAAATCTTATGGAACCAGAGGTTGGGTCACATTAATCAAAAGAGAATGGAATACATATAAAATATAAATATTTATGTTTAGATTCCCAATACAAATCATAAACTATAAAAGAAATGTGATTCCGGCATGCAATGAAATAAATTTCAGAGTTTATATCTGCTAAATAATAAAAGGGAAAAAAATTTCTAGATCTCATCCACAGAGACGTGTGTGGCCTAATAATTATGGATTGATTTTATGAATAGATGTAATTAATTATTTTTATTGATTATTATAGTATAATGGATTGTGTGATGTTTGAAAAGAAGAAATGACAAGTTCTTGATTGCAAGAAGAGTTATCATCAATGAGATGCTAATGGAACTGGCCACATAATCAAGATTCTATGATCTGAAAATGGAGGAGAATACACATCTATTGAATTTTAAAATTACATTGAAAAACATGGGATAAATCATGAGGTGTTTTTAATGACATCACCGCAAAAAATGGGGTCATTGAACACATAAATTCACAGGTGAATAATATTGCTATAAATATGTTGATTAAGATTATTGTTTCTCATCATTATTGAAAAGAGTCTATTTAAGTGGCGGTGTAAACTCAAAATAAAAAAGGGTTTTTTATAGGAGATACGAGGACACCATATAGGATATATCATGGAAGTAATCCTTCTCTAATATATTTTAGTTTTTTGGAAGTAAATCATTCATGTAAAACTAAGAAGGAAATCAAGGAATGTATTGTGATGTTGTAGATAAGGGAATATTACTTGGATATTCAATGAAAATTAATTCCAAAAAATCTATAATAATATTATTAGAAATATTTTGGAAAGAAATTATGTCATGATAATTGAATATCAAACCATAAATACCTCAAGGAGTTCATATATTGATATGATTGAAGATGTAGAAGTAAGTGGAAGTGTACAACGGATAGAGTCGAATAACGAAATAATGGAAGGCCTAAAAAATATTCAAGGATCTCAAAATGATGATGATTCCGAAGACTAATCATAATAGGAAACCATTTATAAAGAAACTTTATATAATATCATAGGAGAAATAGAATAATATAATTCGATCAAGACCACATCATTGGGGATTGGACCACACCTACACTAATAAGAAGAATGATAAATAAAGAACATGTTGCCTTCCTATCAATTATATAATTTACCTTATTAGATGAATCAATGAAGGATGAATCGTAGGTTAAGGAAATTAATGAAGAACTAGATTAGATTTACAAGAACCAGACATTGTATCTTGTTAAGAGACAAAAAATCAAAATTTGATGTGAACAAAGTGGATAATCAAATTTTTTTTATGAGAATAGAAATGTGATCAGAAAAAAGGCACACATAGTGTGTAAATGAAATGCATAGATAGAAGGAATTGATATTGAAGAACCTTTTTCTCTAGTTGATTAACTGGAGTCGATCAGGATCTTCCTTACCATGTAAATTTAAAGAGGGTCTAAAGTATATCAGATGAATGTCAAAAAATATTCTTAAATGGTGTTCTTGAAGAATAAGTCTAAATTGAACAACCAATGGGATTCGTGATTGGAAAAGATGAAACAAAGGTTTTTAGATTAAATAAGGATTTATATAGTCTGAATAATTCCCCACAAGCATGGTATTATTGTTTGGATGCATATCTAAAAATGAAATAATTTAAAAGAGGACATGTCGACCATAATATCTATGTGAATAATTATTAGAAAGATCAATTTATGGTTATTTTATATGGGGATGATATTATATTTGGTAGATAAGGTCATGGATCAATTGAATAATTTTATAATCACATAAAATTAGAATATGAAATCTCCATGATTGGTGAACTGTCATACTTTTTTGGGGATAAATGTGATTCAAAATAAGGATAACACCTTCATTTCTTAGAAAAACATTTTTAAGAGATATTTTTAATTAGTTCAACTTTTTTGACTCCAAACCCATTTTTAATTTGATTATGGTTGGGTCCAAACTTGGAAAGCATAAGGATGGGGCATCTATGAATTCCAACCTATATAGGAGAATCATTGCATGATTATTATAATTGAATGAAACATGGATTAATATCATCTTTGCAACATGTTTAGAAGTTTGATTTCAAAGGAATCTGAATGAAGAGAATTGGGTAGCAATTAAAATAATCATGATGATTATTCAAGGTAATATCAACTTTCTATTATAATTTATAGTTGGATGAGATGAAAAATTATCAAATTTTTTAGATGATGAATGGGCTGGAGATGTGGTGGATTGAAATTCCACCCATGGTGGTACATTCTTCATTAGAATAAAATTTGTGGGAAAGTTGTGCAAGAAACAATAAAATTATTCCCTTAGTACTTATAAGGAAGCTTATATCACTGTGATAAAGGAATTCACTCAGATATTATGGATAAAGAAAAATATTACTAATATCAGAGAAGAGGTGAAATAACCGATGATGATACATTATGAAAACAAGATCACAATTTATCTTATGAAAAATATGGAACAAAAATATCATACAAAACATATTTAGAATAAACATCACTTCATCAAGGAAAATTTTGAACAAGGTGTGATTCAAATAGAAAAATTTATAACTAATGATCTCGTTTATAACATTCTGACTAATTTTTTTGTAGATTTTTTTTGGAGAAACATATATTGAATGTTAGTGTTCAACCACCTACCATTACATTAAGAGGATCTGGTTGTTTTCCTCTCCCCATTTGTGTTAACTTTTTAAATCTATTTTTTTATGTTACATAGGCCTATGGGGGAAATACTATATAGGGAGAGTTTTTTAGAATTAAAAGTAAAACAATTGGTTCATTGGGTTTATTTCCGAAGGGGGAGATAAGATACATTTTCTGAAGTAGGTTTATAGGTTTGGTAGCAGGATTGGTCGGTGGTCTATCAAGGAATAGAATTCTCTTTTACCACTCTTTTTTAACACATATCTTCACTCATGTATAATTACAATGATGGAAGAGATATTTCATGCAAATCTGGTTTTTTTAAAGCTACTACTTTGTTGAATTTATTTGATTAAGAGAAAACCCAATCGGGTTGATTGTTGGAACTAAGGAATTTCACTGGTGGAAATACATTTTTTTCAATCCAAAATGGGTTTATTAGATAGTTTTCAAAGAAAATGATCTTATGATGAAGGAAACCTTAGTTTTGAAGGTGGAATCATTTCCTAGTGTTTTTAGAAAAAAATTGTGTTTCAAAATAGAAATAATGGGTAATATTAAAAAATATGGATTTCTATGATTGAATCATAAAAAATATGGTAATTTCATGGATTTTATTAATATTGGAGTTTTGGGATGGTATGGATCTTTGAGAAGGAAATCAGTTCTGTGAAGGTTTGAAGGTTCACAAATACATGATGAGGTGATGGTAAATCTATATATCTATGAGAAGCTTCATGAATGGGTACAATTTTGTTTGAAATTTTCGAGGATTGGGAGATTAATGAACATGGATTAAGAGGTTTAGTAAAAGGCTATGGTGAGCTCAAAATCTTAATGAAAGAAAAATTCTATAAATAGGCAGTGACATGCATCATTTGATCACAAAAAGAATTTGAGAAAAGGGTGAATCACTCTGAATTTGTGATGGTTGGGACCATCATGAATTAGGAACTCTTAGAAAGAATAATACTTAGGAATGGTCTGGTTAAGACTTAACTGATCATAAAGATTTTCAAAAAATGGAGTTTCAAAAAGACTGAGTTCTGAAAAGACTTAGAGTTTGGTGGAGGTTGGAAACATTGAAAAGGTTGGTAGCACCAAAAAAGTGTCTCGGTTCATGAACTTTGTTGTATCTTTTAAATTTAAAGGGGGTTTCATGAAGTCTGTGATATTTATAAATAGTGTTAAGAATTTAGTTTATGTGAACAGTGATTTCATGTGAATCAACTTTGACTACAATGCAAGAAGAGTATTGTGCTTATCAGGGAAAAAGACTTAAATTCCCAACATACTGAAGTGACCTTAACATCATTAAACTAAGTAAGTATTCACACAAGGTAGTGATATATGGGGATTTGATGGAGGTGAACTAAGGGAGGTTGTGTATTGAACCTAAAATTCTTGTATAGGAAATGTTTCTAACATAGAGTTATTGTGTCTGATCTTCTGTACTCCACAATATCTAGCGAGCTTAGTGAATTTAGTACGAATTAAACATTGTTAGAATTTGATCCATAGACTAGCCCTTAGTATTAAATAAAGTAAAACTACTATGTTGTATATTGAAATATTAATTTTTAATAACTACATGATTCCATCATATAGGATTTATAAGTTCCTACCAACAATGGGAACAAGATCTATCACATTAAAAGAAAGAGTTGACACCCTGATTCACTCCTCCCATATTAAGGTTTTCTAGGGTCCTACATAGTTTATATCAAAATTTAACTATTATATCATAGTTTTAAGTTTCATGTATTATATAATTTTTAAAAGTCTTGATGTATATTTTCAACCTGTGCCATTAGCAGAATTATGGCCAATATAGGGAAGCCACATAGGCATGCCCCAAAGTCGGTGCTGTGGTCTTTTTCATGTACTTTTGGTTTATCTTTATGTTGTGGTTAAAATTTTGATTATGCTGAAATAATTGCTGGATATGTAGATTATGAATATTTAAAGAACATTGACCCAAAAAAATCATTGACTGGGTATATTTTCACTGCTTTCGGAGTCCCTATTTCATATAAATTCAATATATAGTCTGTGGTAGTTCTTTAAAAAATAGAATCAAAATATATTTATTGTATATAGGATATAAAGAATCATTATGAATCAAGGTTTTTTCTACTAAAATATAATTTAGTAATCTCCTATTATAGTGTTTAGTGATAATTAATCTACATTAAATTTATCCATGATTTTAGCATTCCATGTTAAATCCAAACACATATATTATAGATTACATTTCATTAGAGATGTTATTGAATGTGGAACCATATGTGTCAATAAGATACACAACGATAATAACCTGGATGAGAGTTTGACAAATGTGTTTGTATTAAATAAATTCAAATATTCTTTAGTTAAAATTAATTTGGTTCCCATTCAATAACCTTAGGTGTAATAACATTAGTAATTTCAAGTGAATGTGGAAGAGATTATTGAAATTAGATATTCATATTTTTTTCATATTTAATTTTCTTGTATAATTATTAGTTCATTTAAATTATTCAATATGAATGAATGAAAAACTAGCTTTAATTTTTTTTATTAAAATTCCTATCAATTTAATATTCTTTATCCCATTTATGATATGAGACTACTCCATTTTTCATTGGCCTGTTGTTCGGGCCACTACATTCATCCTGAGGTGATTTTCTACACCTACTGACCAAATAATCATTTTTTAATATTATTCTATTAATTAATAACATTTTTATCTATGTAATCTATGTCATCCATATATCCTGATTATTTTGATCGTGCCAATGGTTTTTATCATCTGTGTGGCACTGTAGTGCTTTCTGTTTTGATTTGTGGTTTTGAGGGACAAAGGGTGTTTGGATAAATGATCACCCCTATATTCCATCATTTAGACCCAGTTATCCCATTTTCATCATTCTTGTCTCATTCTCCCTTTAGATCTAGAAACCCAGCTTCAGTAATTTCAACTTTCTCGGTGGTGAATCTCTATGCCTTCCATCCTCCGATGTACACCACTAGTGCACTGCTTCTTGTGGAGCTCCGACGATGAAATCCTTCATTGATGAAGATGTCTGGAAGAGACTGTAAGTGAATAATTCTAAACTTCTATATCATATGAGTTCATAAAACATTTCAAGTATAGATATTTGATACAACTTATGGATTATGTCCTGAAAAGGACATGATTTCTAGACTAGTGCATCTTTTTTTGTACGCTACTTATCATTTTTGTAGCATTAGTTCATTAAAGTGTCTATTGTTGTTTATATTTTAGTTAGTCTTTTTTATTTTAAATATTATTCTATAAGAATTAATAAAATGTTTTTGTTTGAGTGATGTTCTTTTCATGCACAGTGGTCCAAACCAAACTGAATCACATTATGACCTTATGTTCCTTTTAATAATTTCTTACTTTATTTCATCTTGTTTGATCTATTTCGAGTCGATTTGAACAATGTGAAAAAAGAATAATCTAGAATTTTTGGGTTCGTGTGAACTATCTACTTATATTACACCATTACCAAACAAAGTGTTATTGTATCCCAATTTGGTTATCTTTTGTTTTTGAATATGTCTCTTGTTTCAATATGATTTTTTATTTTAATTTTTCATATAAATATCATCATTATTCACCCTTTAATTATTATATTTATAATTGATGTCACTGTATATTCTATAATTTTTCTAATTCTAAAATCAAATTATATAATCATGCATACCCATTTATATTCACCAGTTCTTAGGGGTGTACGCTTTTAATTTTCCACAATAACTCAGTATCTATTCTTTCTGGTAAAATTTTCAACAAATAGTTCTGAAAATGTAAATTTTTATTGTGAAAATGACTTCAATATATTCTGGTTTCATTTAAGAGACTTTCTGGTTCAAAAAGGATTAATTGATTCCATTTTGGGCCTAATAAACCTATTTTTACTATGTATGAAACTAAGAACTTCCACTATTTATCAAGATATATCCCCTTATTTTCTTTTCAATGCCCATGGTTCTCTACTTTTTTTCTTTAGGTGATAATGTGATTGGAGATTTTTTTTTAAAAATACTGCTACTAGTATATGGGTAATGTTCGGAAAATTTTATATGTTAGCTTCAATTGTTGGTTGAATTTCTAAAAAACTCACATTTTTACATTTAAAATAAAACCATTTATTTCAATTAAATCCCATTTAAATTAATTTATAAAATCCATGCCAGATTTCTGTAACATGAATGTGACTTTTGATGATGAAGATCAGGCCATTATTCTTTTAATTTATTTAGAAAATGCCTAAAACTCATTATTAGAAACAATGATTTATGATCATGAATATTTAACACTAGAAAATGTTACATTTTTCCTCCTCTCAAAATAATTGCATTCAAAACCTAGAGTTAAAGGTGAGGCATAAAGTCTATTTGCAAGAGGTAGACCATAATAATGGGGTAAGAAGAAAGAGTATAATAAGTATAATGCCTAGAACAATAAAAAAACATTGTTTTAATTATGATTATAGGGAAATAAATATTGTTTTTTCCACTATGTTAACCGCAGGCACACTAAACCAGAGCGTAAAAATCCTAATCCAGACATTGAGACTAAAAAAACCACTGACCAGTCCCTTCTTGTGGACTTTAACTATGACACTGCTAAAATTTTTAATGTGTCCAACCATAACGTAACCCATGAGTGGGACCTATACTCATTATACTTGTTTAATATGTGTTCATTTAGGGATTCCTTCATATATTTTATAGGGATAGTAGAAGGAGATGTAGTTTTAGGAAATGATTGGAGGTGTCAAGTAAAGGGAAGATGTTCTATTTTAATAGAACTTTATGAACACTCCATCATGAATTTTCTAGATATTAGGTGGCTTACCAAATTATATAAGAACCTATTTTACTTAGTAATTCTAGATCAAAATGGGTATACATTTAGGTTTTAATCAGGAATCCTAAAGGTATCCAAAGGCTCTATAACTATCATAAAGGGTTATCTCATTATGTGAAATTATGTATTGAATGGGAAGACCCATTCAAGTATGTTTTATACTATGCTTAACAATAATACTATTAATAACCGATTATGGTAGAGGATATTGGGGAATGTAAACTCCAAGGGTATAGAAGAACCTAGAAAATAAGGGTCTTTGGCTAACATTACACAAAAAAATATTCTCTTTCACAAAGAATTTGTAATGGGTAAGGCTAAGAGAGTAACCTTTAAAAGATCTAAATTTAAATATTCATAACCATTAGAATATATACATTATAATTTTTTGGGACCACCTTGGATTACCTCCCATGATGTAGATTATTGTTTTTTTACCATTATAGATAACTTCTTTGGAAAGGTTTGGATTTACATACAGAAATATATATATGATGTTTTTCAAACACTTAAAACATGGAAACCATATAAGAGAATTAGTTTTGAAAGAATATTAAAATAATTATAATTAAAAATGGTTTAGAATAAATATTTACTGAATTTATACAAATATGTCTATCTGAGAGAATTTAAAGAAACTTGACTATTAGGGAAACCCCCAATTGAATGGTCTTGCTGAAAGAATTAATAGAACTATTCTATAGAGATTCTGAAGCTTGATTGGATTCTTGGGTCTCCATAAATATTTATGGGAATATGATTCCACTCTGATAGTGTACCTCATAAAAAAGTTTATATCCTCTACTAATCACTTTAATGCCTTGAATGAACTTTGGGATAACAAAACACCCACTTATATTCATCTAATATTCTTAATATGCATTTATTATACTCAAGTAAATACTGATAATCTCGAACCTTGAGATATTATATGAATCTTTGTGGGATATTACAAGGGTGTAAAAGGATATAAGTTGTGTTTTGATAGACTTAGTCACAAAAAATACATAATTAGTATATATATGGTGTTCCATGAGATAGTTTCTCTTAAATACAAATAATAAAAAATGAAAATAATGATCTATCCATTGACGAGGATGCTAAAACTGAGCCATCAACCAAGTTTTATTTTACTATCCAGCCTCCTCCACTCAATCATCAGCATGTGCCTTAAGTTAAATTAAGACCTAATTCACCTTTTGATTCAGATACTAAACCTCTTAAAAATAATATTTGTTATTTTTTAACCTGAAATAGAGTTAGGAGGGTCCCTAGAACTCATGATTTGTTATTTCCATATTCCATGATCAATTTTTTCCTTTCATAGTTCCCAATATCTTATTATTGATTAGCCTTAGACCTATAATAAATCCCAAAATGAAGAAGATAAAAAATAGTGTATCTCTACCATGAATAAAGAAGCACACTCCTTGAATCAAAATCACATTTGGTCTATCATTCATAAACCTACCAATAATAAATTAATTGTATGTAAGTGGATTTCTAAAAGAAAGGAGGATAAAATCGATGAGAAGGAAATAAAATTTAATGAAAGATTAGTTGATAAGGGTTTCCTTAAAAGATAAGGAATATACTATTCTAATATTTTTCACTTGTTAATAATCATTATTCCATAAGGCTACTACTTTATTTTACTGCCTATAATGACATTAAAATTGAGAAACCTGATGTGAAAACCACATTCCATCATGGCGACCATAGTTTAAAACTATACATGAAGCCTCATGAAAGTTATGCTAAATAATTAAAATATAACTTGGTTTTCCATTTGAATAAATCGTTATATTCTTTAGAAGAGGCCATAAGGAGGTGGAATAGAAAATTTTATTCTTTTATTTTTTATGACCATTTAACTATGATCGATTATGATTCTTGTCTTTAATTTAAGTCAATTAAAAATAGCATGCTTTTCTTGCTATTGTATGTTGATGACATGCTTATTATTTTCAAGAACATGAAGCTTATCACTTCCATTAAATCTCAATTAAATGAAATGTTTGAAATAACTAACTTAGTTCTATAAAAGATAATTCTTTCTATATAAATCATTAGGGATAGACCAAATAAATTCTTATATCTCTCACAACATGCTTATATTCATAAATTTATCCAAATATATGTACTTGAATCTCTCAAACCTATTAGTGTACCTTTTAGACAACATGTTAAAATTTCATTAACTCTATCACCCAATGATTCTACTCAAACATTTTATGTCTAAAATTCCCTATGCTAACATAGTTGGTAGTGTCATGTATTCCAGAATTTGTAAAAAATCTGATGTATATTTTTCAATAATCACCCTTAACAGATTTGTGTCCAATCAAGGGAATACACATTGTCATGCCCTAATGTGGTTGTTGTGTAATTTTTCATTCACTTTTAGTTTATATATTTTTTATTTTCAAAATGATGATGATGCTGAAATAATTATTTGAAATATATATGCTATCTTTGTAGGGAAAATTGATACCATAAATTCGTTGACACTTTATTATTTCTCTTCTTATAGAGGTCCAATTTCCTAGAATTGAAATTTGATATTTTTTGTAGCTCTTTCATAAATAGAATCAAAATATATATCTTGGAAAGAGGCTGTCAAAGAATCCTTATGGCTCAAGGGTTTTTTCATCTAAACTAAACTTTTATGACTATTATTACAGTGTATAGTGATATTAAATCATCATTAAATTTATCCAAGAAATTATTATTCTATAAAAATTCCAAACACAAATATGTTTGATTACATTTCATTAGTGATGTTATTAAATGTTGAACCATATGATTCAATAAGATACACAATGATAATAAATCATATAATAGTTTGACTAAAGTTGCGGTATTTACTAAATTCAATTTTTTTAGTTAATATGAATTTTGTTCCCATTAAATAACATCATCAATTTCAATAAAAAATGGAAGATATTTATGAAATTACGTATTCATAAAGTTTTTATATTGAATTTCAATGTATTATTTTTCTGCCATTTAAATTCTTCAATATGCATGCATGAAAAATTAGCTCAAAATTTATTTTATCAAAATTACACTCAATTTAATATTCTTGATCCTATTTATGCTACTAGGCTGTTACCTTGTGCATGGGCCTTTAACATCCCAGTTATTTTGAGAAGGTTGAAATCCTCACCCATTTTGAATTTTAGGAGTCTTGTGGGTTGACAAAATTGTTTCCCATTTATCATAACTTAATCAAAAGTTTTACATTAATAGAAAACCTATTTTTTAGATGAATTTAAAGGTTTGGAAAATTACTTGGGAGTTTGGATGAGTTTCAAGTGTGTCAGAGGCTTAAAGACCTAGTTTTGTAGAAATACAGGTAGAGGTACATAGTTAGATTTAACCATGTATCCCCCAAGGAGAAACAGTGAAGCCCTAATTTTCACTAGTCATGGTTTGGGATAAATATGTAGGGTGAGGTGCATGGATGTGTAGGAACTCTTTAGTTTTTAATAGAGGTAATATACAATGTTAGTGCACAGTTTTACAAACCATGAACAATCCACACATTTAGTAATATTTGGTTAGTAACCTTGCATTGTAGTGTGCACAATTACCATAGGGTTAGGCTTAACCATGTGGGATAATGATGTCAGGCTTTGTTCTTAAGTACCAGGATATGAATAGCTTCCACAAAGTTTGGAAAACCATGAAATCTATTCCTACTACCTTTATAAAGTGTGAAAATATGGGTTTTACCCACTCCCTCATTTATTTATTTCTTCTTCCTTTCTCCTCTCTTGGTCATGAAAAACAACATGGAAGGCTCTCCATTTTTCTTATGGACAGGTATTGATCCCTTTTATTCATTCGAGATCTGTTATTTTAGCTGTCATTTGCATTGGATCCATCTCGGAAAGAATCTCCTCTCTCTTTCTTCTATTTCACTTTTCGATCACCTTATGGACCTCTAAATCTGTGTACATTGTCTTTTACTATGTTTAGGGTGTTCATCAAAAAATTAATTTCATACAAATTGGTTAGAGTTAGAGGCTAGGATCAGACATGCCTACATCTTTGAATATGTGGTATGTGGTCCAAACTATTCTTTACGTTTTTGTGAGTGTTTTAGGGGCATAACCTTTAGTTTATCATCGTGTTGAGAAAGTTAAAACCTTATAGTTCAGTGGATTATTTAAATTAATTAAACTTAATTTGTGAGATGTCGATGGGATTTCTTGAATGATGATACAAGTGGTTCGATCCACATGAGAGGCTCTGGACCCTGTGCATTTAGGTTGGGATGTGTCATTTTCTATTAAATCGAATTGTTTTTATTGAAATAAACTATTCAACTGAATATGAGTTATTCAATTAAATCATATTTAATTGTTACATAAATTTTAAATGCATGTGATGTGCTACTGAGTTCCAGTAGAACATGACGAGTGAGGTTTGAGGATTGAGGTGGTGATGGCCACCCAGATGAGGCAATTTAATTGCCAGGACAAGCTTGGAATGATAAATTTGGGTGATGATGATCACCGGTTGGGAGACTCAGTCATCAGTTGAGGTATAAAGGACATAAGGTTTTGGGAATGGAATAAGATATAATAGATGGTGAGGCCATCATATTTGAGAGACATGTTCATAGGGGAATATGGTGTAGAGATGGTCTGGCCCATGTCATATTTGGAAATTGTCTATATCTTGTGTTGTCCAGAGTGCTGTTTTGAGTCATGTGCACATATGTTGACTCAGGGATGAGGTGTTTTTGACCACTCTAGTGGCTAGAGGCCCCCAATATTTGTATCTTAGTTAAAAGGATGTGGGATTTTTAAATATAAATCCATGAGGATGATGAGGAGAAATGAGGTGACAATATGAAGGCTATTAATTGGAGGATGAGTCTCTCCATGTGTGAGCCCTTTGAGCTCGGATAATTTCAGAGGATGGGAACCATCATACCACAGGATGTAGGAGGTTGAAACGAAGATGGTTATTGATTAACGACATGAATCATTATACCTCCGGGTGTCATGCTTTGAGCCGAGAAGTGATTTTGAGAAGTGGTCTATGGGATAAAATTCTTTGTTTGGGAAGGCCTTTAGGACGTTAGTCACATGGTTGATATAACGAGGTGCCATGTGTATTTTGGAGGTTGAATATGAGGGTTCATCTAGGAATATATGAAATTAGAGGATGCCTTGGGCTACAAGATAAGGATCATATCCTCTTCAGTTATTATGGAATTGGATGAAGTAGGTGATATATTCATAGTGGTTGTTGAGATCTAGGGAATCTTGTGTTTAATTAATTGCATGTAGTTAATTATTTATTTTCTACATAAAACTTCTTAATAAAAAATGTAAGGTACTCACATGTTGGTAGGGACCTATTGAGACTCATTCCCACACCCTACAACAACCCTTTGAGATGTGTGTAGACTTCATTCTTTTTCATATAGGTAAATGCCTAATATTATGACATAGATCATAGAAGCTATTTAGCATGGGATGGAGGGCAAGAGACAATTGGTTCTTTCCTCAAATGTAGTTTCCATTTGTTTATTTTTTTTATCAACATATTATATATATTTATTACACATAGGTCAGCCATGAGATAACCTTTTTTTCTTCTTAATATGTATGAACTATATTGGATGAATTTCTTCTTAGTATCTATAAATGAAATTTTTAGCTTGTTTATTTATTTTTAAGATGTTTAGTTATTTATTATGCTATTGATATTTATTGATTGTACTTCTTCCATTGAAAAGTTACTAGTTTGAGTCATTATGGAATTTTATTCCACTGCTATATCTATATTGACCATTATCATATTATCACTAGAGGGTAGAGTCTCACCACTATCTCTATTTATACCCCTATTTCTATTTGGAAGCCTTTGGATTATAAGTAGGCATGCCTAAGGCCAGTATAACTTGATCCAAAAGCATTGTTCAAATGGATAATTAGGTTGGTGCACTACATGCCTATTGTTTGGGCTATTTCATTGGGTATGAGGTGCTTTTTAATGACTACTAACTCACTAATCCCTTTTTAATATTATTATAGTAATTGTTTAACTATATCTATCATGCAATCTGTGTCATACATCATTCCCGAGTTGATCAAGTGCACCACAGTTTTTTCTATTCAATGGGGCTCTATTGAAGTTTTTAGTTGGTTATGTGGTTTTGAAGCACAGAGGGTGTCTGGGTAATTTATCACCCATTCCATTCATAGTTTCAACCCACTCATCCCATTTGCACTATTCTAGTTTCATTCTTCCTCCAATTCTAGAACCTTAGCTTTGGAATGATCGAATTTCATTGTGGAGAATCTTTGTGTCTGCCGTCCTCTAACATACACTATTGGTGTAATAATTTTGGTGGCATTCTAAAAATAAAATAATTAATTGATGAACATGTGTAGCTAAGTTCCTAAGTTTAGAACTCCTGAATTCTAGGCTAGTTCAGTACTTCAACTATTTAGAGTACATTGATTTTCTTTGGCTTCCCGGTAATGGCTTGAAGATAATAGAACTACAAGACCCATGCGTCTGACATTAAATGAATTTCAATCTTGCTTCTCATTTTTTATCTTTATTTCTATAATTTTCTTATAACTATTTCTATTTTTCTTATCCTGTATATTGTAAATATTATTCATTGACTATTAATAAGACATGTGTGTGTGGGTGGTGTTCTTTCCATGGACATAGGTATAAACTATGTTGAATCACATTGAGTCCTTGTGTTCTTTTTTTCTACTTCTTACTTTCATTCATATTGTATAATCTATTTCCATTCAATTCAATCACTGTGAACAACATGCCCAATCTAGTCCTTTTGGTTTTGTGAGAACTATCTACAGTAAGTACACCTTCTCTTAACATTATTAATATTTGAGGAATTTATTTTACATTGTCACCTTATAAGTGAATTGCTTTACCTGACATGGTTTTACCTGATGTTTACTATTTTTCTTTGAGGTTATTCTTATATGTCTTGTTAATTTTTTTGGTTATTCTTATATGGCTTGTTAATTTTTTTGGTTTGTTAATCTAGATGGATTATTTTTACATGGGCCTTGAACTTCACCTTACATAGATTTTATGAGTTGTTTCCATTTTCATCTTGTGATGATGTGTATAACCTTTACTAATACCATTTAATCAGAGTTTTTATGATTTATTTAATATTATATTTCCTTCAAATTAGATTTTTATTCCATTTCCACCCCTTTTCTAGTGGTTGAGGGGGGAACCCTTACACACACACAACACCTATCTATAATGAAAACATACATTAACCTCACACCCATGTGAGGTAAATAACCTTTCCACCAGACATGGAGACCGTGAGTGTGCCTATGCATGTCTGCATACGCACCTATGTGTGATGACCTTCATGTTTCTAGAGCCTCTTAATCACTACATCGCATATGCACCAACATAGACCTAACGATGACATTAAAAGAGTCTAATTTATTGTAATGTGTTATCTTCTCCAATAGTTGATGTAGAGAATATTTAAAATGAGAAGAATATGGATGAAGAAGAGTGTGGAATAGGGAATGGTAGAGAGAAGCATCCCACCAATTAATACCAATTTCCCAAATCAAAAAAATATATATAAACCCACATCTGCATGCTGGTTTCCCACTCCATGTCCAAAATAGTATTGTTTCAACACTTTCCATTTTTATTTTACCAATTAATCTTATGATTTGATTATATTCAAAATTTCAATAATTTTTTTACATTAACTATTTGTTTAATGAACATACATCTATTTTTTTTCTTACAGAAAATTAATATAGTAATACATTTTCTAAAATATAGTTTGAATAAAACTATTTTGTAGAAGTAAAAAATTATTATCCTTAGTATTATTGATAATAAAAAATAAAAAATAATAAAAAATATATTTTATATGAAATATAATGAAAAAAATTTATTTTAGTTCCTATAATAATAATATTTAAAAAAATTTCTAATTTCAATCTATTTTTACTTTGTATTTTGACTAAACCAATAAAATGACACATTTTATAAAAATGGGGGTAAAATTATTTTATTATGAACATGCATAAGATATTCATTGAACTATAATAATTTTAATATGCTTATTTGATATATGGTTTACTATTTAAATATACTATGATGATTGAAATAAATTTTATTAGTGAATATTTAAAATGAGGCATGTAAATCTCTTGTAAATATAACATGGATGATAAAAATTTGGATTGATTTTCAATGTTTAAGTAAATTTATTATGTAATTTATTATATATGATCTTAATAATTTTATAGTTGTTTTTAATTATTTATTTAAGATTTAAGAATAAAACTAATTACTTTTTTCACTATTTTTATTTTCATGTTTTCATGTTTAGTTAATCTTAATCATTGTGTTTTTTGTTATGCTCATTCTTTACTGGTTATGTAATCACTTATTTAATCCTACATGAGATGTTTTTATTTCTTGGTGGATACTTTTCCATTTATTTTATTCTAGAATAAGTGTTTTTTTATATGAGAGGAATTTATTTTATGTTCTCACCATACATGTGAATTTCTTTACCTAGCATGATTTCACCTGACATATGCAATATTTCTTTAAGGTTATTCATATATGGCTCATTTATTTTTTGGTTTAATTTTAATCCATAGTATGAGTTCACCTCACACAGCCTATGCCACTAGAGGATTTATTTTTAAAAAAATCCTGAACTTCAACTTACATGGATTTTATGCGTTGTCATCCTTTTCATCTCGTGATGATGCAAGACCCATTAACCACTACCATTGGACCATAGTTGTTATGAATGATTTAATCTTCATTTCACTTAATGGTAAATTTTTATTCCATTCCCCCCTTTTATGTGGGTTAAGGGGGAACAATTACACACACACACACACACAAAACACCTGCCTACACTAATAACATGCATTCATCCCGTGCCTGTCTGAGGGAAAGATCCTAGTTTCCTGCCATGGAGACCGCTAGTGAGCCCTTTCATGCCTACATACATGCCTGTGTGTCATGACCTTTGTGAATCTAGAGACTCAATAGTGTTGTCTTGTATATGTGACCCACACTAACCTAATCGTGATGGTATGGGAGTCTAATTCATCAGCAGGTGGAATCTTTTTCAATAGAGGATACTAATAATAAGGAAAATGAAAATGAGATATAGGAAGAAGAGAAAGGGTAGAGGGAATGGTGGAGAAAAGTGTCCAACCCATTTATACCCATTTACTGGATTAAAAAATATGGAAAACCATATCTTCATGTGGGTTCCCCACTCCATGTTCAAAATGGGACCGTTTCAATGCTTTTATTCCATATTTGACACATTCATTTTATCATTGATTTAATTCAAATTTTGAATAATTTATTATTCACCAGAACAAATTGTTTATTTAACAAACCTATAATACATTTTTTTGTAGAAAAAGTAACATGATAATACAGTTATAGAATATTGTTCAAATAATTTTTTTATTGAAGTACAAAATTATTATCATTATTGTTATGGATAAATAAAATTTAAAAATAATAATTAAGATATTTTTATATTGAATGTAATATGAAACACTTTGTTTCTCTATAATAATATTATTAAAATAATATATAAATTTGAATCTATTTATTACTCTGAATTTTTACCAAACCAATATAATGACACATTGTGTTAGAAAATTGGGGGAAAGTAATTTATTATAAACATATAAAAACAATTTATTGATGTGACTTAAATCTAATGTTAATTTATAATGTCTAGTTTAATTTTAGTGTACTATGTAAATATATATGGAGATCAAAATATATTTTATTTGTGTAAATTTAAAATCCAAGATGTAATTATTAGGTAAATATAATTTTCATTATGAAAAGTTTTAAGGGTTTTCAATGTTTTAATAGATTTATTATGTAAATTGATTATATATGATGTTAATAATTTTAATATTTTTCACCGTATTTAGTTGTGATTTACAAATGAAACTAATTTCTTATTATTTTAATTATTTGTATTTGCATGTTTTCATGTTTAGTTAATCTTCCACATTATGATATTTTTTGTGATCATACATTTCTAGTTATGACATCATTGGTTTAATCATATGTGAGTTGTTTTTTATTCTTATATAAAGCCTTTACCATTTGGTTTATTATTACATAATTGTTTCTTATTCACATGTGAGGAATATATTTTATGTTCTCACCTTACATGTGAATTTTTTCACCACACATGGTTTCACATGACCTGGGCAGTTTATATTTGAGTTTATTCTTATGCAGCTTGTTTATTTATTTTTTGTTTAACCTGAAACCACAGTTAGAGTTCACCTCACACATCCTTTTCTACTGATTGTGTTTTTCTGACACGGGCCTTAAACTTCAATTTACATGAGTTTTTTTAGTATTCTCACTTTTTATCTGGGGATGATTCATGCCCCCTTATCATATACCATTGAATTAGAGTGGTTATAACCTATTGAACCATACATTTTCTTAAAATTAAATTTTTATTCCATCCCAAACTTTTAGGTGGGTTGCGTGGGAAACCGTAACACACACATAAACACAAAAATTCACAACATGTGTATTCCCAAAAAAACATGCCTTGATCCCATGCTTGTGTGAGGGAAAGATCCTCAACGCCTACCAAAGAAATTGTGAGTGATCACATGCATGCCTATGAACATGCCTATGTATTGAAACATTCATGCACCTCAATCCCTTCTAGAATCACACCATATTTTCACCCCCACCAACCTAACCATGATGGTAGGATATTCTGATTCTTTCGTAGGTGGAATCTTATGCAACAGACAACACCAAAAATAAAGAAAATGAGAAGAATATTGAGGAATCAGAGTGAGGGTCATGGAATGGGGGAGAGAATAATCACAACCATTTAACTCTATTTTATGGCTTAAAAATATAGAAAACCATTTATACATGTGGTATCCCCACTCCATGTATAAAATGGGTTCATTTTAGTGCTTTCCCTCTAAATTTTACACATTTATTTTATCATTTTATTAAATTAAAATTTTCAAGAATTGTTTCTTCACAATAAGTTTTTGTTTAATGAATATACCTACATTTTTTTAATAAAAATATTAACCTGAAAATACCTTGTCTAAAATATATTATAAATAAAACAATTTTATAGAAGTACAAAATTATTATCCTTATTATTTTTTATAATTGGAAATTAAAAAAAATAATTAAGATATTTTCTATATGAAATAAGATTAAACACACTTTATTTTATCTCATATAATAATATTATTGAAATAATACATGATTTTCATTCAATTTTTACTCTAAATTCTGATTAGAATAATATAATGACACATTTTATTGAAAAAGTGAGTGAAATTTATTTATTAAAAACACATACAAGAAATTTATTAAAGTGACTTGAATTTATTGTATGTTTACTAGGTCTGGTTGAAATATAGTATAGAATGTCAATACATTATTTGTTTAAAATATAGTTCATTAGTGTAAATTTAAAATTTTGGATGTAAATATCATGTAAATATAACATTCATGTTGAAACTTTTTATGTATTTTAAATGTTCAAGTAAATTTGTTATGTAAATTTGTTATATACAATGCCAAAAATGTTACTATTGTTTTGTGTTCTTTAATTTTTATTAACAAATGAAAATAAAATTCTTATTAGTTTTCTGCTTTCATTTTCATTTTCTTCATGTTCAGTTAATCTAACTCAATTCATTATTTGTTTTTCTCACCCTTTACTAGTTATGAAATCACTGGTTTAATCCTAAAAGTGCTTCTTTATTCCTATGTGAAGCCCTTATCATTTGTTTTATTATAACATAAGTGTTTCTCATTCCTATTTGAGACATTTGTTTTGCATTATCACATTACATGTGGATTTCATCACCTGACATAGTCTAACCTGATGCAGGATAATTTTCCTTGAGGATATTCTCACATTGCTCATTTATTTTTTAGAATAATCTAAAAAAAACTATTTATTTTCACCTCATACCATTGTCCAATGGCTGAGTTATTCTGATACGAGTGTTTAACTTCACCTAGCATAGATTTTATGATTTTTCTCTCTATTAGTCTTGTGATGATGTTTGTCCCCTTCACTTCTTCCATTGGATGAGAGTTTTTATGATCGATTTAATATTAGATTTATTGAAATTCAATTTTTATTCTATACATCCCCCCTTTTAAGAGGGTTTATGGGGGAAGATAATGCCTGAGAAGTTGGTATCCATGGACAAGAAATATTTTTTGTTAGTAATCTATACCCCTAATCTTTATTCAGTTATTTTAACCACTTATAGTTTTTTCAGAATTATTAATCATTCAACATAACTATTAATTATACCCATAATATTTACTCAATGAATTAGTTAAATCATAATAGAAATTATTTAAATTAAATATAGTTCTTTCAATTATGTGAACAGGTGTATATTGAAAAAATTTATCGAATACATAATGTGTACAATATAGATCATACATATATCATTTAATGTATACAAAATATGTTTTCAACTCTTACCTAATTTGATATTTGGTCCATAAAAATGAAAAAATGGGGGATTATATCTAACACATCAATACGGTATTGAAATATACATTTTTAATTTAACATCTAAAACATATATCTAAATATGTATTGACCTCACTACAATAAAATATTAAATAAATTATCAATATATTAGAATCTAATGGAAACTATGCCTATACCCACACATCTATACCCATGTTTTATAGAAACCATGGGTATAGATTGGAGGAATATTTCTATGCCAATGGTTTATATAAACCATTGGTAAAGACTGGATACCCAAAAAGATTTTAAAAGATTTTGGTTTTGGTTAAGCTATACCAATGGTTTTTTAAAATTAATGGTATAGCCTTCTCTCATATCCCTCAACATCCCACAACCCCCTTCACTCATGATCCCTATTATCCTTTCAACCAGGCACCAACCGAATATCCTATCCTAAATTTTCCCCTAACTCATAGATTTTTTGATTATGATCTTCTTAAACATAATATTTGTGTGTTCCAAATCCTTTATCGCTTCTATAGACTATTCTTTTCCTTTTTATCTATGTATGAAAACCTAACAAAAATATAGTTTGGTTATGATTCTGCTATATTATTTGAAATAAGTCTCTTTAAGATTATTTTTTATAACATTGAAAACTAAATATGATAGTAGTAGATATATTTATTGTTTTAATTTAGTTATCAACTACTTTTACATAAATCCCATACAATTATTTTATAATATATATCAACTGATTATATAAATAATTAATTTAGTAATTTGGTTCTTTCATAAATTAATTTCGGGGATATTTTATGTTCTGTGATTATATAGAATAATTCATGAGTTACCTTTACTTAGATATGTATACCCTTTCATAGCCTTTAACTTTTCCTTATTACATTAACATAGGTTAGTGTACTCTTACACTTGTTAGAAAGTCAGTCTCACCTTTACGCAGGTATTGCAATACATAAATGACCATTATGTAGATTCTTCAATGGAAAAATCCTACCCTTAGACATGTGTGAGGATCATTCCACTTAAAGATTTAGTTTACACCACCAGCAATCACATTTCTTACAATTTATCTATAATGAATTATTCTCTCAAATGAGGCTATGTAGATTTTATGAGAGAATAGTTATCTGCCTCTAATTTTTTGAACCTATAGACACCACTTATTAAAACTATTCATTTTTGAATAATTATTTTTCCATGTAGCTTCAGAGTAACCTAAAAAATACTCATAAGACACAAACATGTTAGTTTATAACAAGTCCATTGAAAGGATTTCTAAATATCCTAACATCATTAGTAAAACTAAAACATGTATTTGAAACCTGAATCACTCCAAAATTGGATTAATATCCATTGTATCTTTAATATTTCAATAGATTCATATATATTCCAGCAATTACGGTCAAATTCAAAATGATTTACACTAAATTTATGATTTTCTATATTTCAAAATTATCAAGAAATTTCATGTCATCATGAACTATAATATTTGTAGTAATTCGTTTAATGCACAAAGGATGAATAAACACCATTGATTGTATCTACCCCTCCATCACACATCACTCAATTTATCATATTTAACAATAAAGTAAAAGTGGATATGGGTACATATGACATCCTTAGGTTAATGATTATGTTTTTTCTTGATGAACTAACTATTTTCTTCGAGTCTTCCTCCAAACCTTAGTAGTCGCTATTTTTTTTGTAAAAACACATGAAATGATTAAATTTGAGATGTTCACTATGAGATTGTTTATCTTTCTTGGCTTGGGCTCCTTCACCATTATAATACTAATTCCACTAATACATATATATTCTTTTGACAAATTTTTCTTTCACCCTTCAACATGTTTCCTTTTCTAACATAGGGATATTCTACTAACTTTGACCTCTTTCCTTATGGAGTGATTTGTGAGATCATTAAAGAATACTTTGTGCTACCCCTCTTCTTTGATATCCATAAGAGTCACTTTAGACTTATTATTCCGTAGTGAATCCTTATTTAAGGGAACTTCCATCACAATTTATGTACACTCAATGTGTATATAGACCAAATTTACATTGAATTTGGTATTTAAAAGTTACTATTTGAGTTAGTGGGTGATAATTAGATATTATTATGTCTTATAGAAGGAGATAAGTGATACATTTTTCTTTTCCAATTATAGATTAATAATTTTCTCTAACAAAATTTGTAATTAATTTCATATATCATAAAACTTTTGGATTCCATATCAATTATTAAATTTTGTATATATTTTTGTTATTTTATAAATATTTGTTTCTTTGATATTTGGATTGGATTATTATTTATATAAATATCAATTATAGTATAATTTTCATGATATTATTATACCATGTTTTTTTGGTTTTGATGTTAGATGACACATTTTTTTTTAATCTTGAGTAAATATTTTTCATCATAAAGGCAAATGAATTTATGTGGATTACTTTTATATTCAAAACATGGAAATTTTAAAAAAAATTGCTTCATAAAGACAATTGTATTTAATTATATCACACAAAAGGTGTTCCACATTTCATTTCTTATATATTTTATTGTTCGTTAATTGTAGGAATCTCTTCTAGCATATTTTATTTATCTTAATCTTTGTTTTTCTAGCTACTAGTGTTATTTGATGACTTTCATATTAAATTTTTTGGTAATGAATTTTGTAATTATGGTTTACATTTTTTATTTGAATATAACTTTTTATCTTGTTATAGAATGTATAAAAGTTGGATGTATCATACCAATTGGATTTCAATTGAGTTTTAAAATAATTTAGATATTTTTTTTAGAATTTTCATTTATAAATACTTTAGATAGAGGTTATATATAGTGTCAATGTTATAATTTTGTTTGAAGACTATGGTTTAGTTAGGAAGAAGTTATCTACCATATAAAAAAATCTCGATTTCAATCAAACTATTTTTTTGGAATCATAATATAGAGAAAAGAAATTTTTAAACTATTTATGAATGGAAATAATTAATTGATATAGAGAATTTGATATTTGATTGGTTTCCATTTTTTCATCATCATGAGAGAGAAATTATTTTAGTGCAAGAATATAATGATATAAATAGACATGAGGAAAATAATGAATTTGATGATGTTGAGAGAGAGAAAAAATTAAGGGATGATTCCAAAAATAATGTATGTTAGGAATGTACTAAATTGAAAAAGTTATGTTTTTTAATATTTTTATTTCATTGAAAAAATATATAGAATTTATAATACTGTGGTAGATTATATTATTACCTTTTAATGGGATTTCTCCCTGATGGTTAGATATTCCATCAAATCCTTAGAGGTCATGGAAGTTAATTAAACAACTTCCATGTCCTAATAATAAAATTCATGATATTCAAAAATATTGTTGTTTATTTTAGTAGAAAATAATAAAAATTAATTACTATAAAGAATGTGGAACAACTAGTTGGAAGAAAAATATAGATGGAACACCGTCTCATGTTTCATAGAAATTCATGTGGAACTTTTCATATATTCATAGGATTAAAAATATATTTAATTCTATAAAAATCACAACCCATATGTAATGTAATGATTTTAAGAGAATTATAGATAATGATGATTTGGTTCATTATGAATATGGATTAACATGGAAATAATTTTTTTTCATAACATACTGATTTTATAGCTGATGTGCTTTATTTTAGGTTGGGTTTACCTTGTGATTGTTCTTAATCTGTCTGGTTAGATGCTGACTACTCATAGCATGTGACCAATTTTTCAATTCAGTACTTCCACTTTTTATTACAACTGATTTTTATTTCATTAGGATACATCTACTAAAAATAGGGAATAATTTTGGATGATTCTTATGAAATGATGCATTATTAGAACATAAAGGGAAAACAATCATGTCCTATTTTTATGAATAATACTTCCCGAGAAAACATAAATATCATCATAGTTTCAATTTCATGGGGCATCGATGATTCATGATAATGGATAATCAATATAGGAAGAATCATTGGAGGTGTGATAATACCATTGAAACTGAACAACCACCTCAATGTATGTCAGGAATGGATGCACTTAATGAATTGAAAATTTTAGTTTTTCATTAGGTAAAGTTCACATTGAATATAAAAAGTGGAAGGATGTTGACACTAAATCCACTTACAATTGGGGAATGAAAGTAACATTTTTGAGTTTTCATATTGGTCTATAAATTTTTTATATCATTTTTTATACATAATTCAAATTTATAAAAATATATGTACATTTTTTCTTTTCATTATTCTATATATCAAGGGGAAGACCAAAGATGATGGTTGATCTCACTGGGACTTATTGGATTCGGGTATTCGACCTGACCTGAATCCTGTGTGTATTGGTGAAAAAAAGTAAATTCCTTTCTCTTATTATGTGATGAAACCTTTAGCCACAAATAAATTTCTAGAATTATTAATTAATATCAAGGATCCTGATTGTTATTCTAGAAACATAACTAAATGATTTAACATAGGGGAGTTGATAATAAAACCCCTAAAAACTCAATATTATCTCATCATTATTTATGAATTGATTCCAATAGTATTATGAAATTTAATATTCAATAATTTAATGGTGATGGTGATTCAATTGTTCCAACTAAAAAAATTATTAGGGGACCCATTTATTTTCAGTGGATGTATCCTAATGAAATAAATATGTTCACAATTAAATCTTTTGTTTGAAATAAGAATCATCCAAAATGTTTTGTTGTGAGTGGTCATCTGGCTCAAGAATGTATCGATTGTTTTTCAATGTATTATTATGATGTCAGAAAAAGACATATCTAACCAATGATAAATGAAGATGAGTAGTGTGGGTAAATTAATCCCTCATTTCATTATCTTCCCAAAATAAGAGTAATTCATGGATCACATACATTGGCTCCAATGATCATTGTAGAGTAGTACACAACACATCACACAATCTTGATTAAGTGTGGTTTGTCGATGACTATATCAAGTAAGTAATTTTTATATTTATATGTTATCTCATACAATGTAATTTCACAAGAACCAAAAAAATTTATTACCATTTTTTAGGGAATAAAAAAAAGTATAATGAGACTTTATTGATATTTTCCTTTGAGAAGGAGAGAAGTTTGTATAAAAAAATCTTACTAAATAGTTGAAATCAATCGTATGAACATTAATTTAATTAACTTGAAAAAATATATTCATTTAATTGTATTATTAATATATATTTTAGGTATTGAGTTTACCTATTGAATATGTCTCTCAAGAATTAAGAGCATTAGATATTGGTCCCAGTTATATGGTTCCTGAATGGAAATATTTTATAATCAATGGGTATAAATTCGTTACAACTGATCGATTGATGAAAATGAGAATAAAACATGGAGGTGTTATGTTTACAACTAAAATAGAATTGTATTCTGGTGAATTAGATAATAGGCCTTGAAATGATTTTTTTAAATTATGGACTTGTTGATAAAATATTGTTTTTATATTAATACTATAATGTTCTAGTCACTCGGATGAAATGTAAATGGTTTGATTCAATTACAGGACATGGTATATTTATTTATGACTATAAATTTTGAGTTATTAAAACAATTCAATTCTTATATATCGATGAACCATATATTTTGGAATTAGTGGTAAAATATCTATTTTATGTGAAAGATCAGCTAAGACATGATAATGCTGTCATTATTGAAGTAATCACAAGACATATTTTCCATGATAGTGGGAACAAATTAACACCATTAATTCCACATTGGTGTTGACCAAAATATTATATTTGATGAATCAAATTTTCCCATTTTGAGAATTGACTTGGAACATAATGTAGTGGTGTGTAATATATATAAGAAACCATACATGTTCACAGTTCACTCAGTTTAACTCAATATGGGTTTCTCAGGTTGGTACAACTATAGTTACTTTAATTTTGTTCCAATTTGGAATGATATGTTTGTTTTAGTATTTTTTTTTCATTTAATTTAATATTATTTATTTAAATTAAAAAACCATGTTTAAAATGGATTTATAAAAAATTTATAACTTAGTTTTAAATTATTGTTTCTAAAACATTTCATAACATTGCTGATAAGTTATTTAAGTTCTAAGTTGTATATTTTTTTAAAAAACCCATTTATAAAAAATGTAGATTTCATTATTTTGTATATTTTGAAAGATATTAAAGAAGTTATGAGGAAGATATTATTTTATAATTATCTATGGATGCATGAGCTAGGGTTGCCTCCTATAATATCCTTAGTGACTATAATAATTGTACCAATTTTTTTTCTGCCCTACATTTAATGTCATGTAATTATTTGTGATCAATGTGTTTAGTGAAATTAATCTAAAAAAGTTTTTCCTTATTCTCATTATACTAGTTTGAATCCAAGAGGGGGTGATCCTAGTGCTACACAGAGCAGCCATCATACCCATTCACATCCTGAACTACTAGCAGACACCATATCTACCACACCTTTTCATCCTCCACTTGAGCCCGTAGAGATGTTCCCAACCATGCATTTATCATCATCTTATTTATAAATTTATTCTCATAAAATTTCTATACCACTTCTAGGGAAGTTCCCACCTATAACATATCTATATCCTAAGATGTATCCCCAACCCTTCTATCCTTATCCAACCATGTCTATGCCGCCTATATTTTTCTACCATCCATCCAGGATCTAGTGATTTTGTTTCTTTAGATTCCACTATAGTGCATGAAGATGACCTGGTGCAGGCATGGGAATAGGAACAAACTTTAGTGAATACCTATCTTGGATAGACCATAGATCCATCGAGTCTAAATGAGCATCCTACATTAGGATTTTTTTATTACAAGTTTATCAAATTATATCACATCATTTTTTCCCTGTTGTAGTATGAATTAATTATTATTTTATCATTTTATATTACATAGTTGGATATACTAATAGGTGACATGGGTGTATTTTTATGACTGAATCCATGAATCTTCAAACATAAATAATGGTGGATTGCAATGAAGGCAATCAAATGAAATGTAAAAACACTAGGTAGTGTAAATGTTTTATGGGAACTTTATCCATGTACAATGATATCATTCTGATTATAAGAGTCTCATGGAGGAATATTGTAAAGTAAATCAAGGGGGAATAATGGTTAGATATATGGTTGAGAAAATTTTTAAAATTGATATTGATATTTTTTTATATTTATATGAAATAACTTATTTTTTTGATGAACTAGTTTAACTTTCTGGATGGTGAAGCTGATAAGGTTACAAGATTGATGGATCTTGATGTGTTTTGGTGATCATATAAGCCCAAATTATATGTTGGTTGGAAGAGTATAGTCTGTTTGGATTTAGAGGGTCTACCAATATTCCCCAAATGCCTAATAACATAATATCATGAAATTATTTCATATTGGAAGAGTAATGTGTTTAATGTATTCTTAATATTTAATGGTTTTCATTCATATTTTAGTAATTTTTTAATTTTATTGATTTTTTGTTTTTAGGACGCTTTGGAAAAAAAGTAACAAAGATGTTGTGACACATCTTTACACATTGGGGTACACTGCAATGTCTAAGCAGAAAAGGTGACATGTACTATAATATGAATACAAATAATATATATATTTTTATGGTGAATAAAGTGGTAATTTAACTTTTTTTTGGATTTTAATGAAGTATAAAAATAGAAATAGTTATATTTTCATTCTAAAATTAAAAAAAGGTTGTAAATTCCCCATTCAGTTATATTTGCATGTTGAAATTTTAGTTTTCTTCTAATGAAATCAATTAATATAAGGCTGGAAATTCCGCTTTAAAATAAGAATATATTTTTTAGGATTTTTTGGTTTAATTTGAGGAATATTTATTTAAATGGGTTGAATTATAAATTGCTACTTTTTAAAAATAAAACTATTCTCTAAAGTTATTCTTTGAATGGGAATTAGTTTTGAAAAGTGGTGGGTATGTTGAATTGAATATTTTTTAAAGTAATTTGGGAGAGTGTTGTATAAAAATATATTTGAAATTAAGTTGATTTTTTTTGTATAATATATATTTGAAATAAAAATTTTGGTGGATTTTAAAAAATATTGTTTCTTTGGTGAAACTATGTTGAGGTGTAATTTTTTTGATAAAATGATGTTTATTGGCATGCATGAAAAGGTAAATCCATAGTGATTTGGTTTTATGTCTTGGAAATTATTTTTTATATGTATTTAATGTTTTTTGGGTTATATAATAGTTTTGGGATATTATTTTCCTATTAGGTATTTGGGATTAAGTATTTTGTTGTTTGAGTTAAATTTTCAAAATCACACATCATAATAATGGTGCATATTCAATATATGTGCTAGTGTTTTAATTAGGGATTGATAATTTAGGTATTAATTAGATATTTTATGTGGAATTGGTTCATATTTTTAGGTTTTTTATGTTTTTTACTATATAGGTTGTAAAAAACAATGTACTAGTGGATTAGAGTAAAATGGGAATCCCATAAAACCCCAAAAGACATAACCCAAATTGTACAAAATAACCTAACCAAGAAATACCGAACCCAAAATGAAAAAAATAAATAAACCAAAATAAAAAAATAACCTAAACCCAAGTAAACCAATGGTTATAACCAAAAAATGAACAAATGACCAAGTCAAGTAACCAAAAATTACATAAACCTGAAATGAACCAAATGGTGTAACTCAAAATAATCCAACTGACCTAACTGAATGATAATCCAAATTACATAACCCAATATATACCAAATTACTCAAATAAAAATAAAATTACCCAAAGAAGAACCAAATAACCAAACCCAAAATTAACCAATTGATATTACCTAAGATGAACTAAATGAACAAACCCAAAATTAACCAAATGACAAAATGCAAGAAGAACCAATTGACGTAACCAAAAATTAACCAATTGACATAACCAAAAATTAAACAATTGACCTAACCCAAAATTAACCAATTAAAATAACCTAAAACAAACTAAATTAACAATCCTAAGATGACCAAACCCCAAATTAACCAAACGACATAACCCAAAATTAACCAAATGACCAAATCCTAGATGAACCAATTGATATAACCTAAGAAAAACCAATTGAAATAACCCAAAAGTAACCTATTGACATAACCCAAGATTAACCAATTGAAATAACCCAAAATTAACCAATTTTCATAAACCAAAATTGACCAATTGACATAAACCAAAAATAACCAATTGGCATAACCCAAAATTAACCAAATTACATAACACATGATTAACCAATTTACACAACCCAGAAATAACCAATTGATATAACCTAAACCCAAGATGAACCAATTGATCAATTGACATAACCCACGATTAAAAAATTGACATAACCAATGATTAAGAAATTGAATAATTAACCAATTGACACAACCCAGTATTTACCAATTGAAATTAAAAAAAATTAACCAATTGACATAACCCAAAATTAACCAAATGATGAAACCCAAAATTAATAAATTAAAATAAAAAACTAACCAATTGACATAACCCAAAATTAACCAATTGACATAACTCAAAATTAACCAATTGACATAAACAAATATTAACAAAAGATTAACCAATTCAAATAACACAAGATTAACCAAAAAACATAATCCAAAATTATCTAACTGACATACCCCAAAATTAACCCAAAATTAACCAATTAACATAACCCAAGAGTAACCAATAGACATAACCCAAAATTAACCAATTTATATATAAAAAAATTAACCAATTGACATAACCCAAAATTAACCAATTGAGATAACAAAAAATTACCAAATTATCATCACCCAAAATTAACCAATTAACATAAACCCAGATTAACCAACAGACAGAACTCATAATTAACCCATTGACACAACCCAAACTCAGGATGATCCAATTAACTAATTGATATATCCCAAGATTATCCAGTTGACATAACCCAACATTAACCAATTAACCAATTAATAAATTTACATAACCCATGATTAACCAATTAACATAACCAAAAAATTACCAATTGACATAACAAAAAATTAACTAAATGACCAAACCCAAAATTAACTAATTTATATAACCCAAAAATTAACCAATTGACATGAACCAAAATTAATCAATTGACATAACTAAAAATTAACCAATTCACAAAACCCAAGATTAACTAAATATTAAAAAATTAACACAACCCATGATTAACCAATTGACATAAATGAAAATTAATCAATTAACATACCCCAAAATTAACCCAATATTAAGAAATTTACATAACCAAAAATTAACTAATTGATATAACCCAAAACAAACCAATTTACTAATTAACCAATTGGAATAACCCCATATTAACCGATTGACATAACCCAAAATTAACCAATTTAATTAACCCAAAATTAACCAAATTACCAACACCAAGATGAACCAATTTATATAACCCATGATTAACCAATTTACATAACCCAAAATTAACCAATTGACATAACCCATGACCAACCAATTGAAATAAACCAAAATTAACCAATTAACATAACCCAAAATTAACCAATAGACATAACCCAATATTCTACAATGGACATAACGAAAAATTAAACAAAAATTAACTAATTGTAATAACCCAAGATGAAACAAATGACCAAACTGAAAATTAACTAATTGAAATAATCTAAAATAAAAAAATGGAGAAACCCAAGATAAACCAAAAAACCAAACACAATATGAACCAAATAACCAGAAACCAAATTATCCAATTGGAATAACCAATGATGGAGAAAATACCCTAATAAAAAATGAACTAAATAACATTTACAAATTAAAAATAAATAAACCAACCCAAAATGAACCAAATAACCTAACCAAAAAATAAACAATTGATCAAATGACCTAATCCCAAACAAACTAATGGCCAAAAGACCAAAATGAACCAAATGACATAACCCAAAAAATACATAACACAAAAATAAATCAAATGGACTAACCCAAAATAAACTAAATAACTTTACATAAAAAAGGGACAACCAAAAAATGGACAAAATAACCTAACCTAAAAGATCTTACCCCAAATGCGGAAAATGACATAACCCAAAATAAACAAAAAACCTAAACCCAAGTAAACTAATTGTTCTGGAAAAAAATGAACATGTTCCAAATAAACTACGAAAAAATTACATAACCTTGAAATTAACCAAATAACATAACCCAAAATAAAATAAATGACCAATGTCAAATATAATGTAACCCAAAGATGATCTAAATGATAAAACCCAAAATGACCTAAACCAAAGTAAAAAAATAATATTATTTCCCATAATAAACCAAATTATATAACTCAAAAACTAATTTACCCAAAATTGAAGTAGATTTACTAACCTAAACTAACCAAAATGAAATACCATAAAATAAACAAAATGATATAGCCAATGAGAAAATGGCCAAATATGAAAAATGATATAACCCAAAAATGAACCAAATGACATAACTCAATAATTAAAGAAACACCCTCACCCAAAATGAATCATATGAGGAAATAAGAAAATTTTTAAAAACTCTAACTGATGAACTAAATGACCAAATAACCAAATGACCAAATTACCAATCAACCTACTGAAAAAGTGAACCTGGTGACCAATGATCAAAATTACCAAGTGACCAAATAACCAAATAACAAAACATAAATAGAATTTGACCAAAATGAAAATAAAAGAGGAATCCATATCATACCTATCTTTATAATTATAATCAGTATGTATTGATTATGTTATGACACTAGTATTAGATATCTAGTTAAATTTAAATTTAGGTGTTTTTTCATTTTATGGATTTCTTCAAATGATAAAATTTTAATTAATTATATGTTTATAAATTTTATATTATTTAATAATGTAATATTATCCTAATCAATGTCATTTTTATCAAGAGGAATTGGGAATCAAAGGTTGTGTTCCTTGAGAAAAAATATTTTTCTTGAGTAAGAAGAAAAAGGATTGAAGTGCAGTAACTGCATAGACATAAAAATCATGTTAAATATTTTTATTAATATTTAATATTTTTATAGGTAATTTTTAATTAAATATCTTGCTTATATTTTCAATAGTGTTACTAGGAGGACCTCGATGAAAAATAATATGCCAATGTTCGGCTGAATGATCATTTGAGACAGGTATTTGGTTTGGAGAACCAGGGGAGAGTTTAATGTTGAGATGGGGAAAACATCATCCACACTAGTTATTGGCCCTCATCATGCACCTCTCAAACCTATCACACCCTCGAGCTATAAAAAGGTCATGCAAAAGAAGACGAAGACAAAAAATAGCTATATATGAGTGTGAAAGAGGTAAACTAGTCACCAAATAGTTTGTGAAATATCTATCACTTATATGTAAATCACTTACAATAGAGGCTTCTAATGTTTTTTATTCATCTATGGAAAATATTCTCTCAATTTATGATGCATTGAATGATGAAAATGACAGTCCTAGAGCCTATTGAGGTAATGATACTACTACTACAGGTGCTGCTCCTCCTCCTCCTACAACTAATGATGGTGAATAAGAAGAATATGATGATGATTATGTTGCTCTAGAAAATATTTTTGGTGATGGTGGTTATTAGGATGTTAGTGATGGTGATGAGGATTTGGATGTTGGTGATGGGGAAGATATTTATCCCCTCCATTTTTGGTTAGCATTATAGAGTATTGTGGATACTATTTAATGACATGAATTGATTGATTATGTTGATGTATATGTGTGTTATAGTATTGTATTTGTTTTGAAAACTAAAACAAGATATTGATCGAATTATAAATATACTGTAGTCTTATTTCATTGAATGTGTTCTATGGTTTTTTCTGTAGCTTCTGGACGGGATAGATGGGCTATTGCTGCTGCCTATTGGGGATAAGTACCTAAACCGTAGGTTTAATGAACCATTAGTATATATTGTATGTGGGGACAATATGTACCCTTGTTTCTCTTAAATATTGGTATAAACATATACCCACAGTTTTTATTAAATCGTGTGTATTATGAATACCTCATTGTCCATAACAACAACTTTATGGGCTATAGCAATGGTTTAGAACCATGGTAATAAGTTGAGTTTCTAGTTATTGGAACATCAATATGTCAGGAGTGATGCATTTATAAAATGAACTAAACTAAAAAAATATTTCAAGGAATATTTATTAAGGTAGATTAATCCCTAAAATATACCTCCAACATTTATTTAATGAGCCATGTCCAACATTTTAGAAATTAATGAAGTTATAAATTTCCTAGTAAATAATATAAATATGTAGTATCAATTTAATTATATAAATACCGAATGTATTCGGTAAAAAACATTGATATTACATAAACTACATACAATAGAGGGATTATATAAGAGACATCATTATGGGAATGGAGTGTATATTTTCAATTTAAAATATAAATCATATATTTAAAAACATTCTAATGGTACTGGTTTCAAATATAATAGAAAGTAAAAATATATTAGAATAATAATATATTAGAATTGTAGAATCTATTATTTTTATTTTACTGCATACAACTTGTCTTTAATTTGTATTCAATCAGTTTACTCACTAAAATATACTCTTGATATTTATTCAATTAATTATAAGTTTTATTTTTTAAATTATTAATGCTAGATATGTCATAGTTAATTATATGAACCATATAAAAATTCAATTATATAAAATTACTACATTATGAATAATGTATATATCATACAACTATCATTGAATGCATTCTATATAAGTACACTTCTTTTAGATCATTATATATTAGTACCATAAGAGTGAAAAAATGATAGGGATTCCATCTGAAACATCAATATGATAATGCTATGTTCATGTGAAATTTAACCTCTAAAAGATTTATGTAAACACATAATTAATTTATAAAATTATTAGTACTATAATATCTCATAAGGGTAACATTTATAGTGTATTAAACTCTACAAATACCGTTATTTCAGAGTATTTTACACAATTAATTATAAATTTTATTTTAAAAATTAATGAGTCTTGATAGTTCATAATAAATTATATCAAGAATGTGTATATTAAGAAAATTATAATGAATCCACAATGAATAAAATATACAAAATATAAATAATATTTACTTTATACAATATAAATAAACAATTATTACCTGACTCCATAGTAGTGAATAAATCCAAATAGTTATATCAAAGACATCAATATGGTAATGCAACGTAAATTTTAAATTTAACACCTATAACATTTATATAATAGATATTGAGATTACTCAATTAAAATTTAACAAAATCTAAATTTTTAAAATAACTACAATATGTAAGGAATCATTTAAATAGTGTTTGCATAAATATTTTCAACAATATGTATACAATTAGTGTAATCACTAAACTATATAATCTGGAAAAAAATTCAATAAGAGAAATATACAACCAATTAATTATATATATTTTACTAACATAATAATAGACACCATTTTATAGAAATATAATGTAACTCATATTTTTTAAATATAAATCCAAAATGTGGTAATAATTTGAACAAATACTACAAATAAATCTATAAGTAAGAAGAAAATCATACCTTTTTTATCCAAAGATGTTTGAATGAAACTGTTTGATAATAAATATTTTCTCGAATTTATATGCTTAGTGGAAGGATAACCACTTGAAATTATCCAGTATAAATAGTATGACTACACGAGAGATGGTTGTGTAGTTCGTAGGGGATTGACAATGACATGAGAGGGGGAGCGGGCATTGGGGGTCAACAAAGAAAGAGAGGGGGAACATGTGGTTGTGGATACTGATATGAGAGAGATGGGAACATAAAACATGAATGAATGGTGATGGGGGAGGGGGATTGGGTAGTAGAGGATCAACATGGGTGGGGGTTAATAACGTCAGAGAGGGGGTGGCCAGTAGTGGGGCTCGGTAATGGTGTGAGAGGATTGAGCATGTAGTAGATCCGATGATGTGAGATAAGGGGAGTGTGTGGTGGGGATCGACGATGGTGAGGTCAGTGATGGTAGGGCCTGATGGTTCGTGAGAGGGGGGAACAAGAGGGGGGGGGGGAGTAGGAGAGTGACATAGGAGGAAGGGAAACTTGACATGGGAGGGGTGAAATAGGGGTGAAATAGAGTGACATCCATTTACCAATAATTTAAACCTATATAATGAGAAAAGGTAATTTTTTCATAGTGATTTCACTTAACTTCAAACAAAAAAAACCACATAATGATCACATAAATCATCCCGTCTAATGTATAACTGTTATATCTTTTGGAATATATTCCGTATCAGAAAGCTATCAAACACTACCTAATGAGACTTTTTGGAAATGTGATCCAATACCAATTTCTTGGAAACCCAATAAAACATGTCATACATGCCCTCACATGACTTAATAATTCTCTTCATTTCATCCACCGCATCCTAAAACAAAAGCCCCTCCCTAAAAATTATCTTCTCTAGTCATGAAGGTAGTGGTACCCAGGTCAGGATCTTCACCATGTACCCAAATTTTTATGTGCTGTAGAACATCCCCAAATGCACGAAGATGGAATAGAGGGGGCTTGAGAAGATCATCCACTGGGAAAATTGGGAAGAGTGGATACCCAAAAACCCAATCTTCCCAAAATTAATGCCCAATCAGGCTAATATCTAGATAGATTATTGGTTATCTAAGTCCCATTATATGTCAATGTTTTAGAGGTTGAACATTTAGAGGTATGCATAAATGGTGTTAAGATTTGGGATATCTTCATTGGTTTCATATAAGGTGAGACCTTATTGGATTATATCCAAAAAATTTACATTTTCTTTGAAAATACCATAATAGTCAGTGGGGAAGTGTTTGTTCAGTGTGTAGGGGGATGAATCAGGATATGGATGTATGTTGATGCCTAGGAACAAACAAAGAAACACACACACACACACACACCTATAAAGCACCTTCCTACACTGATAATGTGCATAAACTATGTTACCTAATCCTTTCTAGAACCTACCTATATATTCACCCCACATCTTTCCACTATAATGTGTTGTAAACCATACCCATGTACCACCACACTCTCCAACTTTTCTTTGAGGAATTAACTACTCTGTAAGGTGGTCAAATGAACAAATAATCAAAATGCTCATACCTTATCCTAAAGGATCACTTTGGTACATGCTCCTCTTAGACCCACAACTGGTGATACCCTAACCTCATATTAGTTTTCAAAAACCACTGAGGTCCCTTAAGATAGTAAAAAGATAATCAATTTGAGAAAACATATATGTTGGGAACAAGATCCCTCAAGGATTTTTCTTGGTGTTTTTGGGTGGGATTATGTTTTTTTTGAAAAATCCAGATGACTGTGTACGACTATGGTTGGTGTTTTCTGAAATAGGTTTTTAAGATGATGCAGTTTTCTAGTGTTTTCCAAATTTTTGGGCCTCAAAATTGGGAGTTTCTTTTTGTAAAACGAATATTTTCTAAATAAGAGTACAGAATTCATAGACCACATAACACAGTTTTCAGACTATAGAGGAGTACATAGAATGATGAAGGAAATTGTAAAATTAAGGATTTCCGTATAATAGTGTTATACTGACCACGAAGCATGGTGCAAAAACTGCATAGGGGAAACAATTCACAGGATGAATTTGGTTCATGGGTTAAATTGCTGTTTTTGGGAAGAAAACATTTTGTGGATGGCTCTTCATTTTCAGCTAAGAGGTTTTGATACTTTTTTGGAAAGAATTGGACACTATAAAGGAACAGAGATGCTACATGGTCTGTGAAGGGAAAACAGTTTGTGGTAGGGCTGTAGTATATGGGGAAGGTTGTACTATATCAAATATTTGAGTAAAACAAATTAATGATATTTTAAAATTTATTTTTCTATACAAGGATCACTAATACCATCATTACTTATAATGAGAATTTTGTTATATAAAATCATCACTCCAGGAAGAAATTTGGATAGGTATGAAGTGGTTCGTGAGGGAGGATTTCACTAAGTGAAGAGTTCACAAGGGATAATTCCAAAAAGGGTGAAGTAGTTCGTGGGAACAATCTATTAATGGTTTTTGAGGGGATCTGCATCTTGAAAAGGAAAAGGGACCATATAGGGGGAGTTGTTCTGTGGAGGAAGAGTTGGTCTGTAGAAGAAGAAGTGGTTTACAGAAGGAGGATAGTCTGTTGAAGTAGAGAATGTATGTGGGGGAGAGGTGATCCATGAAGTACTCGCACCATGCGGTGTAGTTCAGTTCACAGAGGAAGTAGGCAAGTCTTTGGAGGACTCAAGGGTGTTTTCGAAGAGACTAAAATAGTTCACGAAAGGAATTTATACAAGCTAATAATATGTGGAAAAGTGGATTTCATTTATGGGTGACAATGAAGCTTCAACATAGCATCTATCTACCAATGAGGATCTGTGATTTCATGAATATTAAGGGTCTAAATGTCTATAAACTATGAGTGGATACCTTCTAAGAGTAGTGAGAAAAGGAAGAGGAAACCAATGATTTCTTCCAATAGAAGTGATATAGAGAAAGAGACATTGGGATTGTCCCTTGGGAATGTAGTGAGTAGACCATAAATCCTATAAAGGTAGTGAGATTGGGAATAGAAGTGATCTAGTCTAAACCTTGTAATTTAGTAGTGGGCCTTAGTGGATAGTTTTACATCAACACATTGTCATTGTATTCACCTTGGATGTAGCATAGTGAGCATGAAAAAAGAAAAAATCACTATGTCTCATGCATGTTTTCATTTATATTCATATATTTCTTTGAGAAGATGATAGAAGAGCATTTTCTTTAATAAAGAAACAAGATCAGAAGGAATAGTTGTTTCAACCTTTCATACCAGGATTCACCCCTCCCCTCTCAGGGTATTTAACCTAATTGGGATAACAAATGGTATCGGAGTGAAAGGATGAAATTTATTGGTTCTCTCTCTATAAAAGAAGTGAAATATTTTAATCACAAATGGATTTTGATCTTCTATGGAAAAAATTTTAGTTATAGAAGAATCGAATGTCGTAATACTTCCGATCATTAGGAATGGATTTCATTACAACATCTATGCATGGAATATCAATCTTTATCAGTAGTGGTGATTTATTATAAGCTAATATAAGGTAATTGGATGTTGATTATAAAAGGATTAATGATTTAGGGGTATCCATATCTAATGAAATCTTTATAAAGGTGATGTCATGTATAACATCACATTTTATGTTGGAAAAGCCAAAGAACATTTATGGGGGTGAGTCAAAAGTAAGAGAAGCAAAGGTGATGGATTTATAGAACATATATGAGGATCTCATAATTCACCCTGATGTGTTTGTTGATAATTTTTTTGACTGGGTGAATGTTTTCATTGAAGACATGTATGGTCTCAGAGAAATTATTGAAGATGTAAATATTTTCAAGCACATATTCATAAAACATCCACCTTGGTTTAATCTGAAGGTTTCTGTATTGGAATACAAAGATCCTAAAGAGTGGAAATTGGATAACATGCAAAAAAATCTTATATCATATTATATTAGAAATGATGATAATGATGTTGTGGGAAAGGGGAAGTCCAAAGAAGTGACATTAAAGTCCATAAAGATGCTCTATGTTTAAAATAGCCATGTAGAAGAAAGTTTGGATGATTTATTATTATTTATCTCTTTAAATCTACAACGAGGAGTGGGAATGTTCAAAGGTAAAATCCCACTTGAATATTTATGATGTGGAAATATTGGAAATATTACAGTAATGTCTCTTAAAAATACTCTAGTTGATGATGAATATAGTGATGAAATTCCCCAGAAGAGGTATTCATCAAATGTGATAGGTAGGACAAGTGATAAAATGAACTTCTTCAAAAATAGAATCTACTTTCAAAAGAATATAAAAGTTTAGAAGAATATGAGGCATAATAGTTGTAGGACTACAAATATCATAAAGTAGATTCTATGGTGGTAGTTTTGGGAAATTCCCAAATAGTGGAATAAAGAGATAATAGTGAGGGAGAAGTAGAAGGAATAGTTGACCTACATGTTGAATTAGATGCGTCTATTAAAGAGATATATTTTTGTGGGGAAAAAAATCCAAAAAAGTGGTTTGTGATGTAAAACATTATATGAAACATAATGAAGAATAAGAGTCTGAGCTGAATGGAAAAATTGAAAAACTGATGTCTTCAATGGAAAAAGCTCAAAACTGGTGGTTGAGTACAAACTAATAATTGAATAATTGAAAAAAAATATATTGATAGTTTCTCTAATACTAGAAAAGATCAAATCTAACATATTAAAGTTCTTGAAGTGAAAGTTGTTATTATGCGAGGAAAAGTAAAAGATCAGGATAAACATTTGATTCTAGAAATTAAGGACACCCAAGAAATGGAAAAAGGAAAAGTAAAATTCAGAGTTCTAGTGAAGTTGAAAAAGGAGTGCCAGGAAAGGAAAATGATTGATCAGAATGATATAGCTGTTATTAGGATTGATCATAAAAATAAAGAAATAAGGGTTAAAATTAGATAACAAGCTACCAATATGATGTTGATGATTGATTTGGGTATGAATCAGAATCTGAAGACTCAGAGATCCTAAGGGAGACCTAGTAGTGCAATATTTCCACATAGGAATGCAAACCACATTAGATGCTATTGTGGTGGAAATATGGGACAGATAAAAAATATTTGTTCCATAGAAAAAATGTATCAAAGGGAACCAGACCAACTGAGGATACAATACATATCTCAATATTCCAATACATCATTTGATGGTTGCTGTTTTAGGTGTGGAGAATTTTAGGACATGGTAAGATACTTCTCATCGAAAGTATAGATAAATGTTCTAAAGTATAATTAATGTATCCATAAGAAGTATCCAAAGGTATCATCAAATGGGTTGAAAATGAAAAATCAATTTATAGATATTCAAGATGAAGATGGTTTATCATTATTCTAGGAATATCAAGATTATCAATCTATATCAGGTTTGAAGTAAAAAAATGGATAAAAAATAAAAATATGTTTGAATATGAAGTGGTTTCATAAATCACTTTTAAGGAATCATATCACATAGAAATATGGATTATTGATAGTTGATTCACCTCTCATATGAATTTTAATAAAGATCTAGTGACTAGAATTAGATATGATAAGTAAGGTATTGTATGATTTGGTAAAGATGAAGGCTTGAAGATTGTTGGTTCCGGAAAATCCATGTTTGTGGGAAAAGGCATGAGGAATGTTGAGGTATTAGTTGTTAAAGGTCACAGTCACAACTTTCTTAGTTTCGGTCAACTGTGTGACTCAAGACATTCCATAATCTTTTCAAAGAAATTATGCATCATCAAGGAAAAATACGATGCTGTTTTTTAGGGAAATTATACAAAAGGAAATATATACCTAGTAAGTGGATAGAAAGATATGTTTTTTGTCCAATGAATTAGAAAAAATTTTACGACATAAGAACCTTTTTAATTTGACCCAAATGTCATTGGAGGATCTATTGAAATATAATGATTCTCGGGACATCCCAATATTATCACGTGATCGTACCCATGCATATGATTCCTGTCCAAAAGGGAATATCATTGAAAATACATAAAATGAAAAAGATAAATGGTCAAAAAATATACTTGATTTTTGAGAATATTGATGTGTGTGGAATAGTTTCACTAAGATATTCAGATGGAAGACGATATTATGTTCTACTAATTAATGATTTTAGAAGAAAAGAATGGATATTAATCATCACTCACTAATATGAGGTGTTCGATTTCATAAAAACTTATCAAAGGTTAGTTGAAAATATGTAGGGTCAAACAATCCATAATATCTGAACAGATAATAGAACAAAGTTCACAAATTTCCATGTGGAGTATTATCTTGAGAGAAATGGGAAAAGGCACCATGTTTTAGCAGTAAGAACTCCATAAAAAATGGATTAGTTGAAAGAATAAATTAGATTATCAATAACATAGATATAACAATGATCATTGAGAATGACCATCCAAATAAAATTTGGAAAAAAGTAGCGATGACATCATTATACACATCAAAAATAACGTTACTATGTTTGAAAAAAGAGAAGACTCCATATGAGACATGGCATGGAATTAAGCCATAATTTATGTACTTTTAAGTCTTCTAATGTAAGTGTTTAGTTTTCAATAAAGAGAAACACGAGATGTTTGAATCCTAAGAAGATGAAGATATATTTCTTAGCTACTCAAAGAAAAGAAAATCATATTACTTTTTCATTAAGATGATGGGAAAGGTAGTTTAAATTCATGATGTAACTATAGTTGATAATGAGAAGAATATTTATAAATTAAATGACCAGTCTCTAGAGGATAGTGATGAAGAGATAAGAAGATAAAGGTATGCTACAGTTATAGATGCTGATTTAGAAGAAGATTCAGATAATGGAAATTATGACCACAATTTTGTATCTTCAGAAATATAGAAGATAAGAGATGAAATTGATAGAAAAAACAAAATCGATGATCACACAGTTCCAATTAAGACAAGGATGATGAAGACTCTACAACAAGAATCATAATTATCGTAGGTAGAGCCTACATGTTTTGATAAATCAGTTAGAGGTGAGAATTTATTTCAGGATATGAATGAAGAGTTTCAACAAATTTAAAGGAATCATACATGGGAGATTGTTTGAAGGCCAACAGATAAGAATGTCATTGGGACTAAACATATATTTCTCAATAAGATAAACGAAGACAAAAATATTATTCCAAAAAAACCCAGGACTAATGTACAAAGGGTACTCCCAGATAGAGGGAATTGATGTTGATGAGACATTTTCACCTGTTACAAGGCTAGAGACAATCAGATTATTCTTGGACATATCAGTGTAAAGAAGGATCAATTTTTCCAGATAGAAAAAAATTCATTATTTTGAAATGGGTTTCTTGAAGAAGAAGTGTATATTGAGAAAAATATGGTTTTCTTATTCAAGAATATGAGAACCGAGTGTGTTGGCTAAAGAAGGCACTATATGGGTTGAGGCACACACTAAGAGTGCATTATTCAAGGATCTATTAGTTTTTGAAGAATCACAGTTTCTAGGGTGGTGGAATTGACTAAAATATATATGTCTACAATGATATTCATAAAAGGATTATGGTGCTAGTGTCTTTTTGTGACATAATTTTCAGTTGATTAGATGAAGTTCAGTGAGGAAAACTTTCTAAATTCAGGAAAAGTGAGTTTGAAATTTCATTGATTGGCAAACTGACATTTTTTTTTGATTTTTAAGTAACACAAGAAAATTATGGAACATTCATTTTTCAATATTAATATGACAAGGAGGTTTTGACAATATTTGGAATATATTATTGAAATGAGATAAAAAATATGATGGCTACCCGAATGAAACTTTTATAGGATGATGAAGGAAATTCATTCAATATCAAAGAATATAGGAAAATCATTAGACCAATATTGTGATTGATAGTAAAAAGGCATGATACTGTTTTTTACACATTCCAAGTTGCAAGATATCAAAGTAATCATAAGGAAAATAACTTGATTAAAGTGAAAATAATACTTCAATATATTAAGGGCACAATTGATTTTAGTTTTTTGTATAATGAAAAATCATCGGAAGAGTTATTGGGATATATAGATGTATATTGGGATGGTTGACCATATGATAGAAAATCGATATTAGGTGGTGAATTATATCTTGTTATATTGTTTATTTCTTGGCTAAGTAAGAAAAAATATTGCATTTCATTGAGCACCGTAGAAGCTGAATATGTTATTGCTACTCAAGAATTCACATAGTTAGTATGGATAAAGTATTAGCTCAGGGATTTGGGAGTTGAAGTGATTTCTCTGATCAGAATCCATTACAATAATTCAAGTGGTATAAATCTTAAAAAAAATATAGTCCATACCTCAATGACAAAGAACATTGAAATCAAGTATCATTTTATCAATGAGAAGGTGGGTCAATGGATTATGAAGTTAGAGAATGTGCTTAGAGAACTATAGGTTTTAGTCATTCTGAGAAGCCTTTCCCAAATAAGAATTTGAAAGATATCAACTAGCTCTGGGAGTCTAGTCAACTTACTTCACTTGAAATATTATGGATGTGGAACCCCCTCTCCCCAAGGTATGGTATGTTTTTCCCTAATATGCTAATATGCATTTTTACCCTATTATACAACATAAATAAATGGCCTTCATGTTGTTGAAAAAGGGGGAGGAATTGTATTATAGATATAAAAAAGGAAGTAAATTTCTTAATCAAGATAGTGGAGAATCTGATGTCTTAATCAAGATAGGGGAGAAGTTTCTAGGTGGAGCAGTGAGATAGGGGGCGTTTAAGCTATTATAGGGAGAAGTGACATAGGGGGAGTATTAAATCTAATGATTCTAGAAGTTTTCAATTGATAATTATATATCATGATAGCTAAGGTCCATGATGAAAGCCGAAGAGTGTTTTTAGAATGAAATGAAGTGTAACGTTGAAGAACATTGTGTTATACTCTTTTTTATCACAATGAGCATGGATCATGTGAGATTAGAGTATGTGTTGAGTAAATCTTTGATTTATATCAGAATAGTAAGAATAAAATGATGGAAAATAAGGGAATATGTTTAATGATGTATCAAAATGAGAAGATTTTTCAACAAACCCAAAGGGGAGATTATTGGGAAAAAATAAATCAAGGAATCCTCTTGTTTTTTTCGGTGTGATTGTTTTTGTTGAAAAATCTTGATGACCACAGATGAGTATGGTTGATTTTTTCTGAAGCATGAGTTAAATATGGTGTAGTTTCTTAGTGTATGCCAATTTTTTGGCCTCAAAATTTGGTGTTTTTGTGAAAAAAATATTTTCTTCATATGAGTACACAGTTTGTGGGCCATCTAGCACATTTCGTGTAGTAAAAAGGGAGAACTTGGAATGGAAAAGAAACTAAAAAAATTATGACTTTCCACATACCAATACTATGTGGACCGTGAAGCACGGTACATAGGCCGTGTAGGGAAATAGTTCACAGGATGAAAATGTATTTCAGGAAGGATTATGGTTTATGGGATAGAAATAGGTCATGGATGGATCATAATTTATATCTGAGAGGTGGTGATTCATTTGAGAAATGAATCTTCCACTGAAAAGAAACAAAGAAACTATGCCGAAGACAAAGGGAAAATGGTTCATGGTAGGAGAGAAGTATGCGGTAAAGGTTGTATCGCATCAAAGATTTGAGTAAAATAGATTAATGATATTTTCAGATCTATTTTTCTATATAAGGATCTTTTATCCCATCATTACTTAAAGGGAGAATTTCATCAGAGAAAATCATTACTCTGAGAAGAAATTTGGCAATGTTTGAAGTGGTTCACAAGGGAGGATTTCGCGATGTGAAGAGTTTGCAAGAGATAATTCTATGAAGGATGAAGTAGTTCACATCCAAAAAAGGGTTTTGTGGGGCTCTGTAGCTCCAAAGGAAAAGGGACCATATAGGGAGTGTTGGTCCACATAAGAATAGTTGATCTATGAAATAAGAAGTGGTGTATAGAAGGATGACAGTCTGCGGAAGCAGAGGTAGTTCGCCGAGGAGAGGTGATCTATGAATCACTCACACTACATGGTGCAACACAGTTTTCAGAGAAAGTAGGGAAGTCCATGAAGGACTCAAGGAAGTTATTAAAGAGACTAAAATAGTTTTAAATAGAAATTTCCACAAACTAATAGTATGTGGAAAAGTGGATTTCATCTATGGGTAAAAATTGGACTTCAATAGAAAATCTATCTATAGTTGAGGATGCATTATTTCATGCAAATGAAGGGACCTACAATTCCATAAAAGTGAGTGTATCCCTTATAAGAGTAGTGAGAAAAAGAAAGTGGTATATGGTGATAGTTTCCACTTGTAGTAATTATAAAGACCCGAATCTGGATCCCCTCCACTGGTTCCCCATACCCGGTTTACCACATGACCTCAAGTTCATTTTCCCAAATGCTAGAGGCTGCCAACTAGCAGCGAGGGCCTTAGTAAGTTATTGGGGAAAGTATGCCCTCATTTGGTAAGGTATACAAGGCAAAGAAAACAACAGTCTATAGAGGAATTAGTAACAACATACATAACTGTAACCAAACAGCGGAAGAATAAATATGTAGCAATGATGATAATGATGCAACAGGGACAAGTATCTAGGGAAAGGAGAAAACACAACAACGTGATGAAATATAACTGAACACAAATTACTAAAGAAACAGAAACTCCCGCAGCATCACAAGTCGTAGCTTGGTCACATGCTCTCCAGCTCCACAGTAAGTCAAACACCTAAAGTAAAAGGGAGATTACCCTTATCTATAACTACAACAACATAGTCTTCTTGGGCCAAAAAGTATGGCCCAAACAGGGTGTGAGACAAGGTCCCAGTAGGAAACCACCGAAAGATCTGTGCCTAACAGTCAATGAATACATGGCAAGTAAAGTACAGGAACAGTAAATAGGAAATACACAACAGCTACAATCCACAGTTCTATCATATAATGTACAAATGTAAACAACCAACACCAAGTAGAAAATAGGTAACCCTTGGGTAGATCTCACAACCTAACCCATATGGTTCAACCTAAAAGTAATAGCAACCCTCTAGGAGGCACACACAATCTCACCCCTCTAGTTCAGCTAAGAGTAGAATTTCTAAGGAAGCACTCACCATCAATTCCCCCTATAGTCTCGTATCGTATTAAAGGATCTCCGGGGAAGCACTCAACATCTCATTCCCCTTGTGGCCCGCATCAAGGAACTACATACTCTCTGAGGAAGCACTCATCATCAATTCCCCATGTGGTCTCACATCGTATTAAAATACACTCTAGAGAAGCCCATACGTCCATTTTTTATATGCTCTACTACACTAGGTTCTCACAGTCCTGTGTGAAATAAACATGCACAATGTGCGTGTATTGCCCAAATAAACCTCAAGAACTACATGGATATCATTATAGGGCTCAGCAGAAAAATAGCACAACAGTTCCACTGTCCTACAACTAGGCATGGAAACTGGCATAATGCCTAACAGGAAATGCAAGTATGGAAAACAACCAGATTACAAAAAAACTACTCTATTCAGAAGGGTAAACCTCTACTATAGGAATCAATAAAGCAGACAATCAATCAAGGGCAAAACACAAAAATGCACAATTCTCGTTCAAGGGAATTGGGAAAATTGCACAAAATATTCAAATACTTTCTACAGAGATGAACAAACCACCTACTTCAATTCTAGGAGTTTGATATACGTGAACAATGACGACATATTCTCCTTATAATGTCATATATCTGAGAAAATGTTTGAAACACATAAACCATGATAATTTGAGAAAGAGGAGGGATTGGAAAACAAGGCTCAAGAAGAAGGGAGAACATACCGCTGAAATTCCAACACAATCAACGGTGCTCAAATTAGAGAATGGGAAGAGAGGCGGGGGCTCGTCGAATATTCGCGGATCCTTGGCGCTCTTGGGTGAACATAACCTAGAATAAGACCTTTCTGCACATCAGGCGTGACCCTGGTATGTTTAATGAAAGAAAAACAAAGTACACGATGTATACTTTTAGAGTACACGGTGTGTACTAAGTGTTCTGTACTCTGCTAAAATCGGCCTCCACATCTTAGCTACACACCGTGTGTGTGGCCCAGACATGGCCAACACACGACTTTGAGAGGGAAAAGAGTACATGGCGTGTACATTGAAAATTTCCAGAAACTCTATTTTTCTCAAGAACTCCCAAAAAAGGAAAGGCGTACCTGAAACGAAGATCTGAGTTCTTACAGTAATTCAATGAAACAAACATATGTAGTGACCCTTGGGAATGCTGTGAGAAGAACCTAAATCTTGTAAATGCAGTGTGCCTGGGCATAAAAGCGATCAAGCCCAAGCCTTGTAATTTGTTAATGAGCCTTATTGGATTTGGTACATCAGAAAATTTTAATTGTATGCTCCTTGGACATATCCCAATGAGTATGCACCAAGAAAAAATCATTATGTCTCATGCATGATTTCATTTATGATAAAATATTGTTATGAGAAGAAGAGAGAAGAGTGTTTTGTTTAACGATGAAATAAGATATTAAAGGGAATTTGTATTAATATTTCATACCCTAATTCACCCTCTACCACTTAGGGTATTTAACCTAATTCAGATAACAGTGTATTTATTCTTTATTTTCACCTAATTAATCTTGTGATAATCTATGTAAATTTTATGCCTCATGTCCACCTTGTTTGAAAAGGAACCGAAGATCTCCATAATGAAACATTTGATTGAATAAGTCTATTACTTTTAGGGTCCACTATATAATATTTTAAATCTTTTATCTCGGTAGGATCCATCCAATATGATGGTATAGAAATGGGGCACATCCTAGGGAGAAGGTTAATAGTGAGCTTGACCTATCACTGTGTAACGACCCAAGATTTTATCAATGGAACCCATTTATTCTTATAATAATGTCATATACTATAAACCACATAAAATCACTTATGAACTACTATAAAATATTTATAAATAACGAATTAATGAGATAATAAGTGTTTCTATATGTTAAGGAACCTATATTGATGAAATAGTAACACGACCTTTGGAATAGTAATTTGACCCTTATATATAGTAAACCGACCAAATGAATAATGAACTCATGCATCAATGTATAAATATATTTTTTTTCATCTTAAATGTGAAAATATTATATAATTATATTATAGTATGAGTATGAAAATATTTAAAAAATTATTAAGTGTTGGTATTTTTATAAGTCATAAATATTTCATTATAATTTTGTAATAAATTTAATAATTTAAAAGAGAATTTATTTTTTATAAAATGTCATAAAATATTAATGTCTTATCATTTTAAGATAATTTTATGAAACCTTAATTAATTTTTTAAAGTGTAATAAAAGTAGTTTTAATTTTTAATATTTGTATTTTCCATGTAAATGATGATTTTATTTAAAAATAAAATTACTAATATTTAGGAAATTATTTTATAAAATGGAGTACATTTTTTTTATACACGTTGAAAAATGGTTGGGGTTAATTTGTGAGATTTTTCTAAAATACCTGAATTTTTTGATGAATAGTGAAATACAATAATTAACCAAATAAGCTAAATACCTGAATTATAGAGTCATGGATGATGTTCTGTTGATGTATGAACCGTTGGTTCGAACTCACATTCTCCGGTTACAATATTTAGTCATGTAGGTTCTGGGAACAACAAAAGCGCATGATTGGCTTGTAGTCAACATTGCGAATTGCAATAATCGATGATTAATCTAGGATCAATATGATGATGATTCCAGTATCCACGTAATTGGATCAAAGATAAAAGATAAAGTATAGAAACTGAAAATGATAATAGAGGATCAACATATTTTTTTCATAATTAATGTAATTAAATTATAGAATTACCTCCAAGGTGATTCTTTCTTTGTTGATGAGTCTGGCCACGGGTCTGAGTTGCAACATCAGTGTGATGTAGAATCTAAAGATAAGAATCCTCTAGTGGTTATCCACACATTATCCACATATCATCAAATGTCACCGAATGTTTATTCAGGTGCTAGCATGGATGATCCTTATGCTTGCGATATCTTCCATCGATCACCTTGAGAATCGCTACCAAAGCGTTCTCCTTGATCCGTTGGAGGAAGATCTATCTCATTATTGAGAGAATTCATGGAGAGGAAAGAGTTCTCTAGGCTTGATATATTTTCTCCAAGTATGTTGTGCACACAACGATTAGTGAGATAGTCTAATTACCCCTTTGATAATAATGAGAATAATAGCATTACATGGAATTTAATTCACTAAGTAATAAAAAATAATTACCACAAGTGTCATTACTTAATTTATTATTCCATGTGAAACCCCATGTCAAATAATAATAGACATTCTATTATTTCAATGAGATGTGATTAACATGCATGTTATATTATAATATCATTTAACCAAATAATATTTAATATTATTTCTTACCATACCGATAACATGGTCCACCAATCCTCTTTAATATTTACCAGGCCGTGAATAATGACTATTTACATATTAAATAAATTTTACTGAATTATTTACCAAAAAAAGTGTTCCATCCCCAATATTTTCTCTTGAATAACCAGAAACCAAATAAATGTGACCAAACATACATGAATACTTATTAAACCACAACAGGGAATAATATTTAATCAACTTCTTAAATAAAATTTTTTTTTAACTGAGATACTAGCTTCACTTCGTGTGTGACCTTCTAGGCCTCTTTCTCATTGGCATTAGGTGGGATTGCCTAAAGTCCAAGATAAATATATATAAATAGGTCAAGGAACCCTAGAGAAATAAGTTTATGTCACAATTACATGTAACCTCATACGAACTCTTATCATGTAATATAATCCCTTTATCCTGAAATCTTTAATCAAGCGGGTTATATGCAAGTGCCATTAACCTAAATTCTCGAATTCTCATTCTTTGACTCCTGGGAATTGAAAATTCCTAGAGAACACCATAGAAATGGATATAGATAGGCTATATCATTTCAATAAAAGTGCCTGATATATCTACATTTTATTAGAAGTTCCAATTATTTTTTCGCATTATTCATTAATTCAGTTTTACTTATGATGCAGCCAACATATCCTCCTTGCCAAGAACATCTGTCATCATGGTTTTTTTTCAATACATCTAAGTAAGAGATTCATAATACCTATTAATACAAATATTAATGTATAAGTACCAATACACACATATGAAAATATGAACATCCAATGAAACTTATGAATGTAGATTTTCTATTGGAAGGTCTTATTCTAATAATATCCTCCTGAATATTAACAAGGGAACACAACATGAGAATGTTACTCAATGTTTCATGAGTCCCCACCCTAGATATCCTGAATTATTTGTGTCCCATCAAATTATATCATCCAACCATAGAAAATATATTCAAGAATAGTGTCATGCCACTTTTGGGTTCTCCCCATAGAAGGGATCTACTATGAGCTTTTAATGTCACAACTATTCTTAGGTTATTATCACATACTATGTCTTGTAGAAGAATAATTATGATGTGGTAAGTAGTTTATTAATATTCATCCAATTAATAAATTTTTATCATAAAGTACGACAAATTTGGTTTCTAGGGAACCAACTCCAACAGACTCCCACTTGCACTAGATCCAACTGTTGACAACCTTTAGTCCGCTAGCTCTCACATGATATTCAGGTTTCTAATGAGATATGCATTTCTCAAAGGGTTCCACCACTTTCTTTTCCTTGGAAACTCTTCTCATTGAAAATTCAAACCTTTAACAGAAATCCCTCAAGATGTTCTACTTTTGGAGTACGTTCTTTGTATATTGATGTTACATTGGATCTTTTTCAAGAGCCACTACCGCATTATTATCACAATACAACGTAAGGGGATATTTACTGGTAGGTACCACATATTGCTACTATAAAAAGTTCCAAATCAAGATGGATTCCTTGGTTACATCAGAAGCCACTATATATTTGGACCCCATTGTAGAATCAGTGAAAAATGGCTACATTGAACTCTTCAAGATCACAAATCCTTTATTGAGATAAAAAACATATCCCTATTACAACTTCAGATCATTCTGATCTGTCTAAAATCTAGAAACAACATACCCTTTGATGAAAATCATCTCATCTCCTCCATTCACTAAGAACATATCCTTTGTTCTTCACAGATTCATAAGGATCGTATTGAAAACATTGAAATTTTGTTCTCCTTGATCTTCTTGATATCTTCCTACCATGCTCAGTGTATAGGTAAAATAATGTTTGGTACATAACAAGGTATACATGATAGAACTTATCCACATAGCATATTAAATATTACTCATCCTATCTTTCTCATGTAGTGTCTAGGGACACATTTTTCTGGAAAGATGTTTACCATGTGACACTAGAACCAATCCCCTCTACGATTTGTTTTAACTAAATATCTTTAGTATTTATTCAATGTACGTACTTTGACTTAGTCTAAGAAGCCTCTTCTATTTATCATGAATTATCATGATCCCCAGAATGTAGGATGATTCTCTTAAGTCATTCATGGAGAATCACTTTTTCATCCAGTACTTAACTAACAACAATACATGTATTTCATTACCAATAAAAAATATGTCATCAACATACACTACTAGGATAATGACCTCATTCCCATGTAATTGCATGTAAACACATTTCTCAAATTCATTCTTAAAGAAACCAAATTCTCTTATGGCTTCATCAAATAAAATGTTACGTGATCTATATGGTTTCTTTAATCAATAATGGATATCTACACCTTGTATAACCTTTTAGAATCACCTGGTGTCACATACCCTTCTGGTTGTGTCATTGAGAAATATTCATGAAGGATCCCGTTAGGGAATGCATTTTTGACCTATATCTACCAAATCTCATGGTCATGGAAAGCTTCTATGGAAAGTATGATTCTTCTGGTTTTAAACATTGAAATTGGTGAAAAGGTTTCATCATATTCAATTACTTTATTCTTTATAAAACCTTTATCCAATAGCCTTGATTTATAGGTACTAACTTGACCTTCCATTTCTAGTTTCATTTTGAATACCCATTTACACCCAACAAGATTTAAATCAACTGGTGCATTGAAAAAAAACCAGAATTGGTTCTGACATATGGAATCCATCTCAGACTTCAAATCTTATAGACATCTTGCAACTTCTAAGATCTCTACTAATTTCTTTTAGGAAAGTGGTTCATCATTTTTCAACAATAATGCATCACCATCCTCAATGACAAGGAAACCATATCTCTTTGGTTACCTTAACTCTCTTGTGATCCTATATAGTACTTGTGTTTTGGTAATTACCACTTCCATTGAGACCTGTGGAATATTTTCGTGTCCCAAATCTTGCATATCTTGAGAACCCACATCATTAAAGTCAATATTTCTTCCACTATTCTTTTCAAGGATGTTCTCCATCACAAGAAAGAAAACCTGTCTAGAAATAATCACTTTCTTGTCTGAGGGGTTGTATAGGTTGTATCCCTTTATTTCCATGGGATACCTTATAAAGATACATTTCATACCTTGAGGTGCTAGTTTTTTTCCTGATAATTCCTTAACAAACGCCTCTCATCCCCATACACATGTATACGGAAAAGTGGAGTTCATTACACTCCATAGTTCGAAGGGAATCCCATTTTCTAACTTTGTTGGTACTTTGTTTAATGTGTATGCCAAATTTTGTAGTTCATACACCCAAATGGATAATTGATGATTTTCATGAATCATCATCAACATTACCACGTCCAACAATGTATGGTTCCTCCTTTCACTAACACCATTCCTCTATAGTGTATAAGGTGGAGTGAGTTGAGATAGAATCCTAGACACCCATAAAAGTTCAATGAACTCTTGGTTAAGATATTATCTACCTTTATCCAATTGAATCTTATTTATATTCCTACCAATCTAATTCTCTACATTATTCTTAAACTCCATGAATTTCTCAAAGAACTCAGACTTATATCTCATTAATTATACTTATCCATATCTTCTCAATTGATTAGTTAAAGCAATGAAGTAAGAATATCCACCACTAGCTTCTACTAGAAATGGCCTACACACATCAGTGTGTACCAATAATTGAAGATTTGTGTCCCTTTACCGTATCCACCAAATAATGGTTTTTTTATTTTCCCATATAAATAAGCGTGACATCTATCAAGTAGTTTTAGCTTGGAAGTGTCTAGTGATGCCACAACTGGGTGCGGTATGAGTCATGTGAACTTCATTTGTTAATCAATTTCCAATAGTTTATTCTCATAATTTAATACATACAGATCATTATTTAACTGATCCATACCACAAAATATGTTTTCCTTATAATGTAACAATATTTATTTCTGAACGTGAAAATAAATCCATCTGTATCTAAACTCGATGCGAAAATTAGGTTATTTGTAACACTAGGTATGTAATAACAGCCATGTAAAACCATAATCATTCCCAGTGCCAATGTGAGGTGGTAGTCACCAATGTAAAAATCATCCAGCCTCACTCCATTGGTAGCTCGCAGATCCACCACCCCTATAGTAATTTTCTGGAATCTACTTGGTTCCTAAATTTGAATATATATGTGATCCCCACAAGCTGTATATAAACCCAATGTGTAGAAATTGAATGATTTCACTTGATAATGAATTCACCTTTGGTTTACCTTTTCCCCTGGGTGCAGTTCCTCTTGCATTTTCCTGACTTGCAACATGCAAAGCATACTTCCATATTTTCCTTGCCCTGCCTCTGGATCTTCATCTTCATGATCAGATGATGATCAGAGGATTTAGATTGTTTATAAATCTTAGGCCCCTTTTCCTTGTCGTACCTATTCATATTCAATATAAGGGCTTCAAGTTTTTCACACCCCATCCTTATCAACATGGAGAATTAGGGTAGGAAGCTCTAATATAATATTATCCTTATAGATCGTTTTCTAATTAATAATAAATCTAGAGAAGGTTTTAAGCATTGATGATAGTATGAGATCTGTACACAACTCACTTGGGGATTTAATCCCTAAGATGTCTAGACTCTCAATGTAGCCAGTAAGGTTTCCTACATGTGGTTCAGCTAGCATAGACTCGCAAAGATTTTTTGTGAAAAAACATTGGAGATCTCATACCTCTCTTGTCTCACCTTCTCTTGATATAGATCCTAAAAGTGATATATCATGCTATAATCATCCATTTCCTCTTGTTACTTCAAGATTTCATTGGTCATGGATGATAGCATGAGGTACTGAATAACCGTAGCATCATTCATATGTTTCTCATTCATAGATAGTTCCTCATCACTCTCCTCATTTTCCGGTGTAACTGGCAAGGGCTCTTCCAACACATAAATTCTCCTCTCATGTAAAAGGATATCATGAAGGCTCCTTCACCAGTATTGGAAATTCATTCCAGTGTTAAGGTTTTCTTTATCGAGTATAGATTGTAATGATATGTTTGATGTCATTTTGATTTCTATTTATAAAAATTAAGATTAACATAGCTTTAGTACATAATCTTGATAAATATAGACAAAAAAATAAATATATATTAGTCCCCACAATTTTATTGAAACCCAATAGCCCTCACCATTGGATTTAGAATATCCTGTTTCTCGAACTTTCTAGTTGAAAGGATCCGTATTTCCTTTCACATTACCCCAACTAGGGTTGGTTATGCAACTTGTAATGTTTTAGGTACACATTCCAAATTCCAACTGTATTAACTCATAGCTCCTTGATCTGTTGAGTGGACTCCCTAATCCGGAAATCCTCAATTTTGGATTTCCTCAACCTTTGCCTCTCAATTACACCATGTCCTACTATGGAAGTAAACCCTTGATGCAAACTAAGTTAATTCAACCCAAAAATTCACATTAGAGTTCCCTAATAATTGAAATCACCCCAACTAGGGTTGGTCAAGCACTATTAACTATGGTTCGATTCTAACTAAAGTAATGGAAGGCTATACCGACTTTAAATATTAATTGATGGATTTTATACTTTATTCCAAAATTTTTACTTATTATCTTTTCACATGATTGTTAATGTTAAGTTGGATTTACTTATGTGATTAACCATGTATAGATAATATTTATGCATAATCAATTTTATTTTAGTTTCATCTTCTATGCTTGTTAGTTTATTAATTATATGACAACGTCAGACATCTATAATGAATAACCATACAACTAATAGAAATAAAATAAATATCTTTATCATGAGATTTAATTTTGGTTAGTTTATCTACTGGTTGATAAACTAACCCTGACCTAGGGGAGAAACACTATTAACCATTTAAGGTTCATGTTCATCGCTTTACACCTATCCACCGTTGTATATCCTTGGATTGGTTTCACCTCAGATCTTAACTTGAACTGTCTCCACAAGCTTGAGAGATCCATCTATTATATATGATTTCAACTCACATGTAGTTGAGGGGTAAATGGTGGTTTAGATAAAAGAAACCATGGGCACACATACCCTACATATTAATGAAAAGAAGAAACACATGCCAAAACTTTTAATTTAACAAATAAATTAAAAGGGAACAAATCACATTCAAAGGTCTGGTATAGCTCATGATCATCCGAATACATGCAACAAATTTAGTATTTAATAAAACCAACATTCAATCCTTTAATAATTCTTATTAAGATAAATTACACTTGAATCAATTAATCATTATCTTTAATTAATCTATCCTTTTATCTTAATCCTTTTCAAAATTTTCTTGAGATTATTATCCATAAGCTTGTAAATAACTTGTACCTTGGAAGTAACCCGGTAAATACCCATCAAAAACTACCCAGCATAAATTTATACATGTATACACTTTTTTCTTTGTGACATATAGAATGAATGGAAAATTATAATTGTAACACAACTCATACATTATGTGTTGATCTTTAAACATTATGCAGATGATAATTAAACCCCCCAACATATATATATATATATATATATCAAAATACCTATCACATGTTGTGTCCCAGATTTATGCCCAAACAAAGGAATATGTCTCAAGAGATACATACTATAATAATAAATTTTTAAATATGCATAATCTGGAAATAGTACATGACATGTAGATCTGGATACATGGCATGTACCATCCACATAGTCCATCCGAAGAACACTCTTGGAGAAATAGAAGGTGAGGTGTACTTTAGAAATATTCGAAGTACACGATGTGTCTAGTGATCCACACATCGTGTAGACTCTGTGTTACACATTCACCATCCCGGCAAGCCATGTATTTGATATATGACTTGAACCTGACCTGAATGGACTACAGGTCATGTCCAGTGGGCCCCATGATAGGTAGTCTGACTGACTATGCTCCAGTATATCCTAGTCAACATGCAGTGTAATAATTAACTACACCACATGTCATTAATTAACATGGTTTATGTAATTTCTGAATTAATCCTGATGCATTTAACACAAATACACAACATGTAGATACAACTACACAGTGTGTATTATTTTGTCATCTGCACAAAACTGTCTGTGCATCCCAATGAGATCCTCAATTTATTTTTAATCATAAAACTATTCATTTTTTATATCTGTGAGAAATGATATTGGAGTAATAGATCTTGAAATTCAGATTACCAGAATGATTAAACATGAATTCACAAACAATATTATTAAAGAATATATCATCAATGAATTATTTAAATAATTATAAACCAAAATATGACCCCTTGGATACGACTTCTGGTTCTGGGCATAGTTGAAATGTAGGATGGGCATGTACTGAATTTTGATAATTTTCATAATTGATGATTAATTCTGGATCTATAATATGTTTAAGGACAATACCCATATAATTTAATAAAAGATAAAAGACAAAGGAGAGGACCCAAAATAGAGAATAGAGGACCTAGAAATTTTATTTATAATTAACTTATATAAATTCAGAATTACCTCTAAGGTGATCCCTAATGGCATGATTTTAGTGTTAACTACACAAAAGAAATAATTATTTATAACTTGTTGACTTATGTTTTGTTCTAAAATTATCTATTTTAGAAAATGGTGGGAACCATGAGAAACCATTCCAACAACCAGTTCAAGGGATAATGAAGTGATTTCCCGAATGACATTCCCAATGATTTGGGAGGTGGATTTCAAAACTTCATAGAGATGATTACCCAAATATATCCGGTTATGAACAATAAATTGAATAATATATAACATACTCCTTCACCTAATAGGGAGAAACTAGATATTGAGTTTTATATATGACAAAAAACATTGATGTTTATTGAGTCTTATGATCCACTAGTTGTGTAACAATGGGTCAAATCAATGGAGATGATATTTTCTGTTCATCACTGTTATGAGATGGAGAAGGTGACTTTGGCCATTGACCATTTATATGGAGAGGCCGATCAATAGTGGGAATTGATTAAGAAGACCAAGATGAGGGAAGAAGTTGAATAGATAGAGTGTAATACTTCAAGATAATGATTCTCAACAAGTATTTCCCACAATCTCTTCATATAAAGATGAAGAGAGAATTCATAGAGCTAAAGTAAAATGGGGGATAATATGTCATGACCTAAGAAGCGAATTCACAAGGCTTAGAAGGCACTCTTCAGGCTTTGTTATGAACAATGATAGAAAAATTGATACATTATTTAGTGTATTAAAACCACCAATTTTAAAGGATATAGAAAATAGATACTTTGGTATATATAAGAAAGTTTTTTGTCGTGATCTCAAAGTGGAGAGGGAGTTTGGAGAATGGTCCTGAGGCTATAGTGATAAGAAATTAAAGATGGAGTTTCATGCGAGAGGATCTAATGAGAATGGTGGATGAAGAGTCAACCACCCAAATGTAAAAAATGTGGGAAGAAGAATTATAGAAATTGCCTCAAAGGGATGGGGAAATGATTCAAGTGTGGGAAAGAAGGCCACAAATCTCATCAATGTCAAAAAGACATGAGAAAGAAGAACAATGTGGTTGAGGGAAGGAGAGCACCACCCATGGTCCAATGCTAAAAATGTAGGGAGAAAGGTAACTATGAAAGCTAGTGTACTAAACTTCAAGTCCTCAAGGGTAATCATTGTCATCAGCCACCAAATACAAAAGAGAAATGAATGAATTATTCCATCACTAGTGGGAATGGATTGGCTCTCGTTATATAGAGCACATATAAACTGTCGAGAAAATGAAATATATTTTTTTTCCAAACCATCCCATTATTCTCTATAAATGAAAGGAAGACAATGAATATCCTTTAGAAAATCATTAAATGGTGTCGGTGTTGATTCCCTATGAAGATGCATACCTTGCTCAAATGCTTGAGTCAAAGGGAAGAGTCCACCTAGAAGAAATTACCATCATGAGGGTATACATTGATTTATTTCATGAAGAGTTACCTGGAAGTCCTACGAATCATGAGGTAGAGTTCTCAATAGAACTCATACCCGAAGATACTCAAATATCAAAGTGTCCCTATAGGATGGGTCCTATTAAATTAGAGGGGTTGAAGAAGTAGTTGCAAGAGTATTTGGACAAAGGGTTTATACACCCAAGTGAATCACCTTAGCGTGCACCAATGCTCTTTGTGTAGAAGAAGGATTGATCAATGCAGATGTGTATCGATTATTAGAAACTCAAAAAGATCCCCATAAAGAACAAGCATCCTATTTAAGGATTTTTGACTTGTTAGATCAGTTGTGAGGATCTTAGTACTTCTAAAAGGTGGATCATTATTCTTGGATATTAACAATTTAAGGTGAATAAAGAAGATATTCAGAATACTTCCTTCTATACAATGTATGTGAACTATGAGTTTCTGGGGATTCCCTTTGGACTTAATAACTCCACTTTAATATTCATGTATTTTATGAATAAATTATTTATACATTACATAAACAAATTTTTGGTAGTGTTTATTGATGATATTATCATATACTCTAGGTGAAAAGAGGAAAATTAAGAAAATATATGGCTTGTATTTGAGATTTTAAAGAAGGATAAGTTGTATGAAATGTTCAGAAAGTGTATCTTTGGGATACGTCAAGTCACATACATGGGACATGTGATCAAAAGTGATGGAATTTTGGTGGATCCCTTAAAAACAAAGGCAAACAAGGAATGGAACAGACCCTCTAGTGTCACAAAATCTATAGTTTTCATGGCTTAGAAGGGTACTATCGATGTTTTGTGAAACATTTCTCATGATTTTCATGTTCTATAACTATGTTAACAATAAAATAGGTGAAGTATGTTTGGATGGAAGAATGTGAGGAAAGATTCAAGGAGCTCAAGAGAAGGTTGATCAATGAACTTGTACTCACATTACTAAAGAGTGGATAATTTTTTATGATATACAGTGATTATTAAATGAAAGTATTGGGTTGTATACTCATCAAAAATGATAATGTGACAGCTTATTCCTCATGCCAGTTGAATATCCATGAATAGAACTACCCAACACATGATCTAGAGCAAGCAATTGTGATTTTTTCCTTGAAAATCTAGAAGCACTACCTATATGATGAGAAGTGAGATATATATAAAGACCACAAGAGCCTAAATTATAAATTCACACAAAATAAGATCAACATGAATTAAAGATATGGTTAGACCAAATCAAATAATACTATTACTCTATTCACTATCATCCCGACAAGGTGAACAAGGTACTTGATGCACTTAACAGAAATGAACCTACAACTCTATGCATGTTGTAGATTGGTAAAGACCCCATATCCTTGGATATAAAAATGATGGATTTAGAAATCATAAGGGTGGGGAATAAATACTATATTTCCCAAATTATTACCCAACAATAAATCCAAGAGATGATTAATAAGGCAAAATAGGATGATCAGAAGTTGAAAAAGAAGATGAATTTTGAAAATAAAGGGAAGCTAAAAGAGTTCCATATTGATGATGATGGTGTTATTTGGTTTGGAATGAGGCTTTTTATGCCCTCATCAAATGATATAAAGAATGGTATATTTGATAATGCACATATCTAAACATTCTCTATTCCTCCTAGGAGTACCAAGGTGTACCGTGATCTATGGGAACACTTCTGGGGGGATAAATTGTATAAGGAGATTGATAAGTATATCTCAAGGAGCTTGATATGTCAGAAAGTTTAAGAAGAGTAATATAAGTCTAAAGGGATGATGCAACCATTTCCTACACCCATGTAGAAATAAGAGAATTCCACTATAGACTTTGTCATGGGTCTCCAGAAGACAACCAAAGGAAATAATGTGATATGGGTTGTGGTGAACCAACTCATCAATGTTGAACACTTTATCATTATTCAAGATGATATATATCTTCAAAAACATAAAACGATATATGTGAAGAAAGTAGTGAGACCACATGGGCTTCCACTCATGATTTTCTCTGATCATGATCCTATGCTCACATCTAAATTCTGGAGGAGTCTACAACATTCTTTCAATAATAAATTAAATTTCAGCATGACATATAACCCACAAAATTATGGCCAATATAAAATGCCTATTTAGATTCCTGAAGATATTCTCAGAGCCTACTATTTAGAATTCAAAGGTGTATGGGATCACCATTTCCCATTGGTTGAGTTCTCATACAATAATAGCTTCAAATCGAGTATTCAGATGGATCCATATGAATCTTTGTATGGAAAGGGATGTATAACTCCAACTTATTGGGATGAAGTTGACAAAATAAAGATACTTGGACCTGATTTGGTGAAAGGGATGATAGATAAGGTTAAACTCATCCAACCATATATCAAAGCTATTTAGAGTCGGAAAAATATATATGCTGAAAATTGTCAAAGGGACATGGAGTTTGACATTAGAGATAAAGTCTTCCTTAGAATAACACCATGGAAGAGAGTCATGTAGTTAGAAAAGAAAGGGAACCTGATACCAAGATAAATTTCCACCTTTGATATCCTCAACCGCATAAGAGCTGTGGCCTATTGGATTGCACTTACCCTGAATATGGATAAAGTTCATGACGTGTTTCACGTATCAATCCTGGGAAAGTACATACCAGATCCATCACATGTACTGAGATCTTAGGCGGTACAGCTGAAAGATGATCTCTTTTATGAGGAGCATCCAGTAAAGATTCTTGATAGGAGAGATAAGGTTATACACAACAAGACGACCCACCTTGTCAATGTGTTTTGTCGGAAACATATGTATTAAGAAGCAACTTGGGAACTGGAGGAGGCGATGAAGGAGAAGTACACTCACATGTTTTTGTAAAATGAAATTTTGAGGGTGAAATTTTAAAATGGGGGAAGGATGTAATGACCCCAACTTTTTTCAATGGAATTCATCCATTCTTATAGTAATTTCATATACTATAAACCACATAAATTCACTTAGATACCATAATAAAATCTTTATAAACAATGAATGAATGAGATAAGAAGTGTTTCTAGAAGGTAAGGAACCTAAGCTGATTGAATAGTAATATGACCTTATGAATAGTAATATGAAACTTATGAATAGTAATCTAGAAAAATGAATAGTGAACTCACCCATTAATGTATAAATAAAATTTAGTCATCTTATAAGTGAAAATATGATATAATTATATCATAGAATGAGTATGTAAATATTTTAAAAAGTATTAAGTGTTTATATTTTTATAAATCATAAATATTTAGTTAATATTTTTTAATTTATTTAATAATTAAAAAAAAATTCATCTTCATAAAATATGTTCTGAAAATAATGTATTATGATTTCAAGATCATTTTATGACACCTTATGTAATTTTCTGAAGTGTTATAAAATATGTTTTAGATTTAAAATATATATTTTCCAAGTTAATGAGGATTTTATTTAAATAATAAATTATACATATTTAGAAAATTTGTTTTCTAAAATTAAGTTATTTTTTTGGATTCTACACATTGAAAATTGGTTAGGGTATTTTTTTTAATTTTTCTGAAATACTTGAATTTTTGGTGAATAGTGAAATATAATAATTTACCAAATAAGATAAATAAATGAATTATAGAGTCATGGATGATGTTATTATGATGTAATAACCATTGTTCCGAACTAACATGCTCAATTTACTTTATTTAGTCATGTAATCATCTCTATTTCTAGTATTTTTGAAAAATAATAAAATAGTGAATATAATATTGAGAAAACACCCCTCTCCTCCACTATAAATACAACCCATCACACCCTCTTCTCCTCACACCTCAAAAGCTTCAAGACTTGTCCAAATAATTCCCAAAGATATTCCCTATCCACTTACCCAATTCCAGGAGCTCTTGGTCTCATCAAAATACCAATCGTAGGTGCCTTGAAGAGGATCCCAAGAGGAGAATTCAAGAGGTAAATCCTCTCTATTTTTTCATTAATTTCCTTTCAATTTCATTTCTTTTATTATTCACTCCACACATCACATCATTAAAAAGGAATTATAACTCAATAATGTTTTATATAATGTTATTATATCATGTTAATATAGTATTATTCATTGAAATCCTCCTCCCTCTCTTTCATTTTAAAAATGAAATTGACGCCCGCGATGTGTCAATTTACCGACATCATGGGTGTTGCACTTTCATTTTACATCAATGAATTCAAGGATATCAATAAAACCATTAAATGGTTAAAAATAGGATTTAATTTTTATTTTTAACCGCTTTTATGTTATGTAACTAACTTATATACAAAATAAATAATGATAAAATAAAATAAGTTCATTGTGATTGAACAACTACCAAAATTTACCAAAAATGATCATCATTAACATTTATCTATTGATTCATCATCATGGTATATAACCATATTAATTATAAGATAATTTAACTCATATAATATTTCTAATAAAATATAATAACAATTCTAGATATTCATACTCATTTTAAACAATCTTCTATTCATGTATACACACAAACCGATCATGAAAACTATGAAAACAAAAAGTCTAGAATGATGAAATTAAACTCTAATACTCATACAAAGGACCATAAGAGAATTTAATAAGAGAACATTAATTATATTCTTGTATAAAATGTTTTTTGGTTTTAAATTAATGAATCTAATGTTATTATACATGACATTAATGTTAATAAAGAATTCGTTCACAAGGTAAGGGTATTTCTAAAACCCAACTATATTTTTTTGGGTTTTACCTCTTTCACCACATCCTCTGCATAGTTATTACTTAAAAATCATTTCTTCATAATTATATTATATTTTCTAGGATTTACACATTTTCAACTACAGTTTATTAGAAACACAATGTTTTCCAAAATAACTCTTCTTCCAAGACCCACCTTTCACTTCTAACTCAAGGTTGATGATTCTTATATGAAGTATGTTATTACCCCTTTAATTTGGGAGCCCAAAGTTTATTAAAGAATTATTAGAAGATGAAACCAATTTTTTATATTGATTATTTATGTTCATTATTGATATATGTTCTATTTGGCATGCATGATAATGTAAATGTTATGATATGACGGGTGCACCTAGAATTATATAGCACAATGTAAATGTTATGATGTGACGAGTGAACCCAAAATTATATAGAATTTCATTTCATTAGGTAATGTGAATAACCTGATGAGTAAAGTGGAATATTAATTAACATGATGATATCTTTTTTTATAACTATGTTTGTTAGTTGAACACTAAGACACGATGTTTCATTTTTATACATTTCCACATTCCAAGTCTTTTATTAACGCTTCCTCTCATGATTATGATCATATACCTATGGTATGAGGATAAATATTATTCTCACCCCATGTTATATTGTTTCATGTTCTTATCTATCATCTTACTAGGATTTTATCTCACCCCTATTTTATGTATATCTTTAGGTGACTAGTTGTATCAAGGAGAATTCAGGATCCAATAAGAAGCTAGAGAAGATGGAATTAAATAAATATTTACATTTAACTATAAATGTTAGGTATGGTCCTAGTTTTTCCAAGAAAATAAACCTTTGGATCTTTGGTTTGTAATGATTTTATGTTATTTGTCATTAAAATGATGTAATTGTAATGTTATAAGAGCAGGGTCACTGTAAACTTTAGTGATAACCCATAAAAATCACCCAAATATACCTCAGGTTACAGGTCCACCATCACCACTAAAAGGAGACCATCTTCCCCCACTATAAATTTTCAATTAACAATATAGGAAATTTTAATGAAATCAATATTGAATCCAATAAAATAGGTCCTACCCTCCCTAGTCTTGGGCCCCACCCACCCTAAAAGTTGGTCATGTTTCCATCAGGAGATTGAAACAGGAACCTATGGTGGTAGTTGTGAATTTGAGTTTTAAAATGTATCAAACAATCCATATGAATGATGAGATAAAAAAAATCAAGTCCCAACACTATGAATCCCCCACACGATCTCCACACTATCGATTGAAAAAAAACACCATGGGAACCTAAAAGCTTACTTCTTCTTCCTTCCTGATGGGTTAGATGGATTTATCATAAATTACATCAACTCCTCATGCATACAAAAATAATCAATAAAAAACATTAATTAAAGAAAGGAATGATAATCACTCGTATAAAACAAAGACAATGATGTTGAAGAAGTAATAAATACCTTAGCTATCATAGTGGTTAACCCAAAACCAGAGTCCTTAGGTTCTATCTCTGTTGCATAAAGATTCCATGACATAGGCCCACCATGAGTTCTATTAGGGAGATGAAAATCCCCTTTAGACTAAGGAAGAGATCCAATACCCTTAAAATAATTAGATCACACTTGTGAACCCTTATAAAATTACAAACCAACTCCACTAATCTACAGGACATTCCTATAGAAATGTTGAAGATGACCTAGTTTATCACACCAATGGCACATCCTAGGATCCTCCAAGAAGTTAAGAATAGTGTGTCTTGACTTTCCACAATAAAAATGATACACATTATTATACCCTAAAGAAGCCATTTCCACTGAATATGGTCATTTTTTAGCACCTCTACCACTACATTGAGGATGCTAATACATATTCATTTTTTTGGATAAAGGAAAATATTTGTATACCCCTTACAGTTGAAGAAACCCCACGCAGACCCATATTCCCAGCTAAGTCTACCTCATCCATAAATTATTTATCAACTAATTTAGAATAGTTTGATAGGAAAAGGAATATAATCATCAAACTTGTATTAGGATTAAAAACAACTTCAAAACATCACACCTTGAGATAGTCATTCCTAATGAGATCACGGGACAGGTAAACCAAATGAGGAAAATGACTAGTATATTCCATCATTGAATAATCTCCCAACTTTTTGGTCATGAATTTAAGTGTTTTTTCACCCATAAGGTCTCAGATAAAACATTTGATTGAATGAATTCTTAATGGTAATCCTGGAGAGAACATCATGAATCTCTTCTTAGATTATGTATTTCCACCACTTTCAACTAGTAATTCAAACATGTAAGTAGGGAATCTAACTAATTTAACTGGAAGATATGTTGGATGTAATTTATTTTTCAACCATATAATTTTTTTATCATTTTGGTTGGGACAAAATAATGAATAAATGGGTACATAAGAAGGGTGGGAGAAATTTAGATATAGGATGCCATATTTCACAGAACCTCCAACCAAGACAAGACCCTGATGTGGTCATAGACATTGCCCTAGATGAAGTATAGGTGTCGGAGATTCAAGAATATGTTGAGTGTGAGGATCCTATCAGACCCTTCCTGATGGAACTTTTTGGAGATGATATGTAGTCCTAGCTACTTGGACACCCAATACATCCCCTCATATAACCTATCACATTACTTCATCATGCTCTTCACATTGTACACTTCATACCTGAAAATAATCCCCACCAAACCCATGATCTTCTACAACTGTACTGATAGTGGAACTTATGTCAGAATCTTCACCACGTACCTGAATTCGTGCACACCATGGAACATCTCACAACACACAAACTTGGAATAGAGGAATACAAATGAGATCATCAAGAAGGTGAATAAGGTGTACTGGATTCCAATTAGTCTGTTCATCTCAAAATCAATGTCCAACATCCCTAGTATTCTGATCATTTTTGGGTTCTGTAAGTCCTTCCATATGTAAATGTCTTAGAAGTTTTACTATTAGATTTAGGATCAATCAATGATGAGATCAGGGATATTTTCAGAGATTTTAGAGAGGGTGAGACCCAGTTGAATATGATTTAGGTTGTCAATGTGGGATTTGAGGACCCCATACAGCTTAGTGGAATTGCACTAGTTCAGTGATCATGGGGTGGCATTGGGATTAGGGTGGAAGACCACGCCGAAGAACTCCATGTCCATGGATAGAAAAAGGTAATGAGGGATGAGGGATCTGATGAGGAAAAACATGGATATGAAAGTGTACACTCTTACTGACCTAACCATGACTGTAGGAGACTCCAAGGATTCTTCTCCCCGGGGAATCTTCTTCTCTAGCACACATACGACCTAGAAATGAAGGATTAATATGGTTGGAGAAGTTCAACGTCATATTTATAAATGTTAAAAAACATTTAAAATCATATGTAAATAGAAACTTATTTTTGGAATGTGATGATTTTAAAAAAGGATTTCATTTTTATATTTCATATGAAATTTAAGGAATTAATAAAAAATTAAACATACATTGAGTTAGAAATTGAGGGATCCTTATCTTACCATAATATAATGGATTATGTTTCTATAATTATCTAATTTTTCTATTAAAAATTTGTGTAAATGGTTTAGGGTTAACTACTTCATTGAGTGGTTAATAATTGGAAAATACTTTTGTACTAAAAAATTATTATTCTGATTAAAATTTAACAATATTGAATATTATTAAAGATATTAGTAGTTGTGTGTGTTAAAATATTTAAACAAAAATCCATGTTAATGTATTGTTTAATGAATGAGAATAACCATGAGATTTTCAAATTTTGTTTTCCCATATAAGATATAAAAACCCTCTTAATATTTTATTCCGTATAAGATATGAAAATCTAATATGAATAAAGAAAAATTGGAAGGATTTTCAATGTTCAATAAACTTATTAGGTAAATTTATTATATATGATGTCAATAATGTTACTATAGTTTTTAATACATTAATTTTTGTATTTAAATGAAACAAATTACTTAGTAGTTTATTGTTTTTATTTTTTTTTGTTTTCATGTTTAGTTTATCTTACTCATTATGTTGTTTTTATGATATTTTTTTGGGTCACAACCATTATGTGCTCAGAGCCTCACTATCGCCTCACCGTACATATACATCCCAGAGCTTGCCTCACTATCATCTCACCACATATGTCAAAACCTTGTGGAAGGATATATGTCCCAAAATTTAAATCATATTTTTGTGCACATCTAATAAATTTTATTTAGATTCATGAGGTTTGTCAGGAATGTGTTTGGTTGAGATTGTTTATTCACACTACACCAAAAACTACATTAGATGATATTTTCAAAGTTTAAAATTCATTTTAACCATTGGTAGATGGTTTCACGATGATTTTCTGAAACAGCTGTGAGATGTGGTGTCGGGAAACATTTAATTGGATTTTTTCAAAAGCACCGTAGAACCATTTTGTAGTAGTTTTTTCATCATTTAGAAACGGTTTAAACCACCAGTAAATATATAACATGATTTTATTTTAGTTTTTAATATTGTTTTTAATTATTATTTATGGGTTATTATTTATTATTTATTTAAGCATATATATTTATATGTCTGTGTGTGTGTTTGCAGGGATTTGAACCTCATACCTCTTAATTATTCTATATAGACATTATAACTCCAGCAAACTCTTCATGTGGTGAATAATAGACATTAATATATATATATATATATATATATATAAATGCATATTCATGTATATATTTATTTATTATCTATATTCTATAATTAATTTTTTGTATTCTTTTTAATATATTATTTATTATTTATTATTAATTACTATTATATTCATTTATTGTTATTATTATTTATTATTTATTATGTGTATATATACATTATAATAAATAATAAATAAATAATAAATAATCAAATGAAAAATAAATAAATAGTAAAAAAATGATAGATAAAAATAAAAAAACTAAAAAATAAAAAATAAATAAATAATAAATAAATACATAATATTAAGTAATAAATTAATAAATTAATAAATAATAAATAATGAATAAATAATAAATAAATAATAACAAATAAATAATATAATTATATATAGAATGAAAAAATATGTAAATACTTATGCCTACATATATCTATTCATAATTTATATATACATATACACATATAAAAAATATAATTACCAATAAATTTATTTAAATATTGTGATATATAAATTTATCAATATATTCAAATATAAATTAATATCTTATAAATATATATATAAATGAAAATAAATTTACAAAAATGTATAAAAATATATAGAAAGGGATAAATAAATAAATATATACACCAAATTAATATATATATATATATATAAATTTATATAAATTTATATAAATTTATATAAATATACACAAATATATATAAATATACGTAAATATATATTAGATGCCTATGTGCGAGAGTCGTTTGTGGCTTTAAATACCCTCTACCGTATTAAATAATAAAAATAGAATAAAACATCTTTAAATATATAGACATATAAATAAATTTATATAAATACATATGAACCCACAAAAATATATAATTAAATATTAATTTATATAATTAAAAAAATAAATTTATATATAAACACATATAAATATAAATAAATACATTTTAATATATATATATATACAAAAAAATACATATAAATATCTATACGTATACCCACATAATATATATGACTATATATATACATATTTAAAAATCTACCGACGTCTCTGAGATTTCATGGTTACTATAGTTTTCTTTCCTTGTTTCGTGTTTCACGGTGGCGGATATAATCAAATCTATATATGTATACACATATATATTTAATAAATAATAAATCATAAAAATAGATATGAACACTACTATTGTAGAATCATAATATCGATAGGAATATAAACAACGTAACAAAGTCATAGACCATCCAATAATCAAAAGAAGACTATCTTAAACAAAGTAGAAAAATCCATCAAATGTTAAAAAACCAGGGTATCTCAAATAAAAAATCAGGCTTGGAGTCCTTATAGACCTTTTTTGAGTAATATAAACTGTGTACTAAGATCTACTTTATCTTATAAGACACAATTCTTATTGTAATATTTGATTTTATTTGTCGTGAAGCCCAAAAAAACACCCAGATCAAAAGAAATGGTCGTTTGAAGTTGAAGTCCGATTTTCAACATTTCATAGAACATTAATAAATTTATTAATCTTAACTATTATGAAATTATTATCAAATTTTATCACAGTTAACTTCATAATATTTTATTTGATAGGTCTTAAAGAACAAATGGAGACCTAGATCAAAATTTATGGCCATTTGATATAGAAGGCCAATTTTTAACTTCTCTTATAACTTTATATAATGTGACATTTTGGCCAGGATTTTCATGTATGGATATATGTATTTATGTTTCTGTGTGTGATTATATGTAAATATATAAATATATAAATAATTAATAATTAATAATTAATATATTTTTCAAATAATTACAAAATAATAATAATAATAAATAATAATAAATAATTATCACTTTATAATTAATTAAATTCCAAATAATAACATTTAATTAATATAAATAATAATAATAAATAATAAATAATAAATAATAAATAATAAAGGATTTTAAATAATAAATGTTTTTAAATAAGAAATAAGAAATATTAAATATTAAATAAAAATTAATGATTAAAGATTAATGAATTATTATCATTAATTTTAGTAATGGTTTATTAAAAAAATCACTGATAATTCACGTTTATTTTCTAAATTTACCACTAAAATTAAAAAAAATATGTTTTTAAATTTAAATTAAAATTTCGTGGGGGTCTTCAATAAACCACCACAAAAAATTTATAGATGAAGCATTTAGCGGTGGTTTTGAAAACCTACCATAAAAGGCTTCCACTAAATTCCCTATTTATATTAGCTTCATCATATCAAAAATAATTATAGATTGTATGTGAATAAATATAATCCCACAATATTTCATGTAGATAATGTTGCTTATATAGTGAAATTAAAGGGTGGAAAGTATATTTAAATTCTAAGGAGGGATTGAAATAAATTAAGAACAGGTTAATCTAATTACTCAAAAGTATATCTCTAATATAACTATATATTTAAGGAGGATAATAAGTATTAAGTTTTTCTGTGTTCAGGCTCAATGAATGGGAAGAAATGATTTGATCCTAGGGAATATCCTATTAACAGAAAGTATAAAATTAGATAGCATAAATACTAATCCAATATCTCTAAAACCAATACAACGAGTTGAGTAGAAAACATACAAACTCTAAGAATGTTGTGAAGGTTAAATTATATGGTGTTCAATCTAAGGAAATATTAGGCACAATCTATGATCTTAATGGACTAAAATTTCATACTAGATACCATCGCAAAGGGACTCTTAAGAAGGGTCTAGATAAGCACTATTTTTCTCTTTAATTTGAGCCCTATAATGATGAGTAAGGGAATATGAAGATCGATGGGTTAGCCCAGTCTATTTAAGACTAGAATACTTTTAAAGAGGATAGGCAACATGAGGCTATTTCTTTACAAGACCCAACTAGTTCCCAAGAATCAATCACTAATATGCATGATTTGGATTTTTACATGAACTTGATCAAACCCTTGGTATTTCTTCTAAATAGTTCGACTAAATAGAAACTAAGGATCTTGTTGAAGGACAATAATTAGTGGCTAAAATTTATGTGACACAAACACTGGAGCCTATGAATATCGCAGTGCAAGCACCATCCTACTAAAGTTTATTCAAGGTATTTTTCATTTAAGTTTTTATGGAAACATTTGAGGAAATATATGTAATGTTTAGTAGAGCCTCATTACATAAAATGTGGAAAACAAAGAATGATTCTATTATTCTGTCACCCAAGTATGAAGAGATAACTTCCCTGGAGAGTTTTCCCAAGTGTCTCCTTGCTCTTCAATAAAAATGTTTTTATTTTCAATTGGGTTTAACTTTTGATGAATTGAAATTGGTGATTTTCTCACATTATAATTATTTGGTAGTTCTATATCTCATTTCTTATAAAATAAAAGATAAAATTCATGCATATCACTATCTTGACATTAGTGAATTAGTATGGAAATATTAGTGAGTCCCTTTTAGAACAAGACTTTAAGAACCATGACTTTTATATTCTCTTTGGTTATGGATCATGTTCCTTGAACTAATCTATGATTGGTTTACACATTCCCTTATGTATACTTTTTAAAATCAATAAAAATTAAATTTGAATGATATATCAATGGTTATAGGACAAAATATATATCACCAAAATTAATTTTCACTCATTAACTTCAAGAAACAGTGATATTGAAATCTAAAAAATATGTTCTCATAATAATCTTGAAATTTTTCCCCAAAGGAATGAATAATATTTTTTAAAAAATTGATCCATAAAATTATGTTGCAATGGATGAAAATCCTATCATCATTTTATGGGGTAATTAGTAATGGTTCCCTCTTTTTGCCTTTCATCAGGTTTTTCTAATTATGTTTTCCGGAAAAGGTTTTTAATGATGTAGAGTTCAATTACTTTGGTTTCACTTGTTTTTTCCCATAGAGTTCATTATGTGAAGATTATATGAGATTCTATGAAATTATGAAATCAAAGGGAGAGTGTTATGAAATGTTTATTATATAGATTTCATAATTCCTAAATCATTATTACTTATAATTCCCAACTCTAACCCTCCATACACACAACCCTTCATTTTGTCCATTTTTTGTATTCCAACTATTGGATAAGGCATGGGATATGTTGATTGATTTGGAGTGATAATTACAATCTTCTTGTACGTTATATATATATAAATATTCTGCCATGTTAATGAAAATAAGAACTTCTAGCCTTCATTCTGTCTCCTTGTCACATATTTATATCTTTTATATTTTTTCTTGTTATAGTCTTTATGAATATTCAACTCCTTGGTATGTCAATGATGCTATTCACCGATGATTGATCATACATTTACAAATTCGATATTCTTTATAGTTTCAATCAAAATTTTATCCTTTTCAAAACAATTATGAATTTATTATCACTTATTATTTATCATTATTTATATAGACAAATATATTAAAAACTAAAATATTTTAAATCATGTCGAAATGGAAAATTTTGTTTGTTTGTGTAATGAATTTTATGAAGGATGTCATTTATAACCATTGGCTGGCTTCAAAAATATGGAAACCCATATCATCATGTGGATCCCCCACTCTATGTCCAAAACAGGATCGTTTAGCAGTTCCCCACCATATTTTTCCCATTCATTTTATAATTTTATTAAATTTAAAATTTCAATAATTTTTTTTCACAGGAATTATTTGTTTAATGAAGATACATAAATTATTTTTTTATAAAAAATTAACATGGAAAATCTTTAAATAAAATATTGTTTGAAGAAATTTTTTTATTGATGTACAAAATTATTAAATTTATTATAATGGAAAAGTGAAATTAAAAAATAATAATTCTGATATTTTTATATGATATATAATGAGAAACAAAATATTTTATTTCTTATAATAATATTATTGAAATACCATGTGTATTTAAATATATTATTACATTGAATTTCAACTATTCTAAAATAAAGAGAAATATTTTTAAAAATAGGTGGCTGAAATTTATGAATTATAAAAAAATACAAGAAATTTATTGAAATAAATTAAATTTATATTAATCTAATAAGTATTATTGAAATCATGTTCACTGTGTAAATATACTATGATAATTGAAATAATTTTTATTAGTGTATAATTTTAATGAAGGATGTAAATATCATGTAAATCTAACATGCATGATGAAATTATGTAAGGATTTGATATGTTCACATAAATTTATTATATAATTTTATTATATATGATGTCAATAATTTTGCTATTTTTTTTATTATTTAGTTTTTATTTACAAATTAAAATAATTGATTATTAATTTACTATTTACATTTTCATGTTTTCATGTTCCGTTAATCTACCTCATTGTGTTGTTTTTTATGCCCGTCCTTTAGAGGATACAACATCACTGGTTTAATCCTAGATGACTTATTTTCTATTCCTATGTAGATCCTTTACTTTTTAGTTTATTCTAACATAATTTTTTCTTATTCATATGTGAGGCTTTTATTTTACATTCTCACCTTTCATGTGAATAGATCCTCCTAAAATTGTTTCACCTTATGTGGGTAGTTTTTCTTTTAGTTTATTCTTACATGGATCATTTATTTAGTGGTTTAATCTGATACTTATATTTAAGTTCACATCACATAGTATATTTCACTGGATGAGTTATTCTTATATAGAACTTGAACTTCACCTTATGTGGATTTTATGATTTGTCACCCTTTTCATTTGGTGATGATGCATGTCCCCTTCAGTGCTACTATTTGATCAGAGTAGTTATGACTGATTTAATATTTCATTTCTTTCAAATTGGTTTTTTCATCCATCCCACAACATTTTAAGAGGGTTTAGCAGTGAATATGACCCCCAAGAACTCTATATCCAAGGATATAAATGGGTGATTATGGATGAGGGGTCAAAGGATGTGAAATTATAATAAAAGATTGTATACCCACGCTGACCTAATCATAATGAAAGGAGAGTCTAATTCTTTATACGGTGGAATATTTTCCAATAGATTACACCAAGAATAGTGAACATTAGATGGAGAGAGATGAGGTAGATCTAGGTATGGGTAATGGACAAGAGATGTTCCCCACCCATTTATACACTTCCCAAATATGGAAACCCACTTATGCGTGTGGGTTTCCCACTCCATGCCCAAAACAATATTTATTCCCCGATTTCCCTGCATATTTTACCCATTCATTTTATCATTTGATAAAAATCAAATATTAAATAATTTATTCTTCACATGAAATATTTATTTAACGAAAATAAAAAATATTTGGTTTAAAAAAATTAATATTTTAATACCTATTAAAAAAATATAGTTCGAATGAAACAATTTTATATAAGTACAAAATTATCATCATTATTTTTATGGATAATTGAAAAAAATTGATATTTTTTAATGAAATATAATTTGAGCCACATTATTTAATTTCTATAAAAATATCATTGAAATACATTAATAATTTCAATATATTTTTACTCTAAATTTTGACTAAAATTATATAATGACACATTTTTTAAAAAAAGAGGGAGAATGTTATTTGTTATAAACACTTAAATGAAATTTATTGAAGTGACTTAAGTTTAATGTTAATTTAATATGTTTGGTTGAAATATAGTTTACTGTGTAAATATTCAATTCTGATTGAAATACAGTTTATTAGTGTAGATTTTAAATGCAGGATGTAAATCACTTGTAAATCTGAAATGCATGGTGAAAATTTGTAAGGATAAACAATGTTTATTTAAATTTATAATGTAAATTTTTTAGATATGATTTCAATAATGTTACTGTTGTTTTTTATGGTTTAATTTTTATTTAAAAATGCAACCAAATTTTTATTATCTTATTGTTTTTATTTTCGTGTCTTCATGTTTAGTGAATCGTCCTCATTTAGTGGTATGTTATGCCCATCATTTACTAGTTATGAAATCATTAGTTTAATAATCTATTATTTTTTATTCCTATTTAATGTATTTATATTTTTTTATTCTAACATAAGTGTTTCTTATTCATATTTGAGGAATTTGTTTTACGTTCTCACCTTAAATGTCAATTGTTTCACCTAATATGTTTTTACCTGACACAAGATATATTTCATTAAGGATTTTATTATGTTGATAGTTTATTTTTTCATTTAATCTAAACCACTATTTGAGTTCACCTCATGCAGGCCATGCCTCTATATGAGTTACTATGAAACAGACCATAAAATTCACCCCACACAGATTTTATGAGTTGTCTCCATTTTCATCCAATTATGATGAACAACCCTTTCACTCCTACCATTGGACCAGAGTTGTTATGAAAAATTTAATCTTAAATTTATTTCAAATTTATTTTTTTATTCCAATCCCCATTTAAGTGGGTTGAGGGGGAAACCATTACTCACACACACACAACATCTTCCGACACTAACAACATTCCTCGAACCCCTACCCATTTGAGGGAAAGAGCCTCAATGCCTTCCAAGGAGACTGTGAGTGAGACTATTCATGCCTACATACATGCCTATCAATGATGATATCCATGTGCATAGAACCTCACTAGTTCCACACCACTTATACACCCCACACCATCCTAACCATGATGACATGAATGTTTTATTCTTAAATTTGTGGAATCTTTTGCAGTATATGATGTCAAGAATAAGGAAAATGAAAAGAATATAGAGCAATGAGAGTGAGTAATGTGTAATGGAGGAGACAATCATCCAACATATTTTTACAAATTTCTGGGATTCAAAAATATGGAAAACCATATCTATGTATCAGTTCCCCACTCCATGTCCAAAATGGGATTAGATGAGGGAAAACTCCAATACAAGATTGAACACCCACACCGACCTAACCATGATTTGTACCATATTCTCTAACACATAGATGATATAATGAATATGGATAACTAGACGAAGAAGAGATTGGGGTGGATAATGTCCCTCCTATTTAAGTGCGTGGGTTTCAATATTTTTTTGAAAAATAATAAATTTGAAATTAAAAAAGTAATATGCTTAAATATACTTAAATATAAATTCTTTCATAATGGGGTAATTTTATTTATATTTTTTAAAGTTAATTATTTAAATATTTAATATCTTCTATATTTTTAGTTATAACAAGTTATCATATTTTTTGAGGTATATGAATTTATTATTCATTTCTAGTATAAAAATATAATGTAAAATTTATAATTAAACCCCTTTAAAAAGATGGTTTACCTAAAAAATTATTATATTTTTTGAAATAAATAAGAATATATATTAGATTTTATAGACGTTAAAATTTTTATTATTATAAAATATTGTTATTAATATTAAGAGTAACTCCAAAAAATGATTTAATATTGTATAGTTCATATATATACCAACATTTTAGAGAAATGAATAACAAAAAAATCATCAGGTAATATTTTAATATGAAGAAAGAAATCATAAAATTTACACTAATAAATTCTAATAGCCAAGTGGAAAATAAATCCAATAGGGTTGTTCAAATAATCCATAAAAAAAATTCAAACAAATTATACTATTCTGCTAATGTGTCAAAAATGGGATCATTTCTATTATTTCCTTCCAGGCTTTACCCATTGATTTTATCGTTTGATTAATTTAAATTTTTTAATAATTTATTAATCACATTGGTTATATGTTTTATGAACATATATATAATATTTGGGTTATAAAAAATTGAATTGATAATACCTATTCTAAAATATATTTCTAATAAAACTATTTTATTGAAGTAAAAAACCACTATCCTTATTATTTTGGATAATTAAAAAAATTAATAATCCAGATATTATTAATATTAAATTTAATGTGAAACACTTTATTTTTGTTCCCACAATAATTTTAGTGAAATACTATGTGAATTTCAATACATTTTTACTCTAAATTTTGACTAAACCAATATAATGAAACATTTTATTTTAAAAAGGGGTAATTTTTTTTTATAATAAACACATACAAGAAATTTATTGAAGTGACTCAAATTTAATGTTAATTTAGTATTTCAAGTTGAAATCTAGTTTACTACATAAATATACTATAATTATTGATATATAGTTTAATATTATTGATTTAAAATTTAGGATGTAAATATCATGTAAATATGAAAGGCATGATGAAAATTTGGAAGGATTTTCAATGTTCAAGTTAATTTATTATGTAATTTTTTTAATATATGATGTCAATAATACCACTGTTGTTTTCAATCATTAATTTTGATTTAAAAATGAATCTAATTGATTACTAGTTTACTGTTTATATTTTCTTGTACTGTCAATCTACCTCATTATCAAATTTTATAGGATCATCATTTACTGGTTATGACATCACTGGTTTAAACCAAACTGATTTTTTTATTCTGACGTGGGGACTTTATAATTTTTTTTATTTGAACATAAGTATTTCTTATTCACATGTATGGAATTTATTTTATGTTCTCACCATATATTGGAATTACTTGAACTGGAATGGTTTTACATAACATGGGTTGTTTTTTCATTGATGTTCTTCTTATATGACTCATTTATTTTTTGGTTTAATTTGAAACCACTATTTGATTTTACCTCATGCTGCCTCTTCCACTATAAAAATTATTTATATAATTAATATTAGAAATTAATAAATAAATTTAATTAAATTACAAAAATATTTTTAAAAGTGAATTCGTAACATTTACAAGAATTAAAATCACATAAAAAATGAATAAAAATAAATAAATAGATAATATTAACTAGATAAATAAAACAATTATTAAAAATTAATTATATTGACTATAATAAATATTAATAAGTAAATTGAATAGAATTAAATTAAATCAATTTAAATCAAACACACAAATATATTTTTGATGAATATATTAAAATAAATATATATTGAAAATGAGTAAATACTAAAAATAAAAAAATATAATAAAATACTAAAAATGGAGAGACATTAAAAAATAATAAGTTATACTAAATCAATAAACACACACACACACACACATCCCTATGTTAATTAAAATAAGAACTTTTGGCCTTTATAGTTTCTCCTTGTCACATATTTATTTCTTTTATATTTTTCTTTATCACCTTCCTTATGAACATTCAACTCCTTATTTTGTCAACAATGCACTTCACCCATGAGAAATCATATATTTCTAGTTTTGAAATTCTTTATAGTTTTAGTCAAAATTCAACCTGTTTCAAAATAGTTATCAATTTAAAATAACTTATTATTTTTCATTATATACATATATATATTAAAAACAGAAAAGGTTTTTAAAATAATCATTTGTAATTAATATTTTTATTAATAATAATTAATAATAATTAGTAATAATTATTGATTAGAAACAATAGATAATAATTTGTAATATAGTAAATTATGATATTAAATATTAATGATTATTATAAATAAAAAGTTTATTAGTTAATACTAATTAAATTGTTATTTATTACTAATTTTTTAATTATTATTAATTATTACAAATTAATACACTTCCACAAATTGTGATTTTCCATCAATGTATTTTATCAACACTAAAAAAAGTGTTGAAAAAAGGGTGAACTTTATCAGTGCTAGTTAAAAGTACTGAGAAAGGTAACTTTTATCATTTCTAAAAAAATAACTAATAAAAGTGAACCTTTTTTTAATTTTTTAGCACTTATAAAGGTTCATATTTATTAGCAATTTACTTTGAAGAAAATAATTTTTTTTAAAAAAATATTATCAATACATATATAGTTATCATATTTATAATAAAAAACTAATTTTTAGTTATATAAATTAATTAAAAAATTAATGTATATAATTAATATAAATATGATATATTTAAAATTGGGATTGAATCCACTTTTTATTATGAAAACAAAGACCTCTTTTAATATAGGTAGAGGGTGACCCAATACATAGATCATAATCCCAAGGCCAAGTGGCCCATGAACATGACTTGAAGACCCAGTGTAGCGTCATGCCTGCATCATCTTGCTCGGGTCACGAGGCATGAATCATTCTTATGTCACCTCTTGCAACATAAATTCCACAAGGGGTTTTCTTGGATTCAAAACCATGTCTTTTGGATGTAGGATTACAAGGATTACAAGTCCGGCTCCACCACAATCACAATATAGATTTTATATATTGTTATATATATATATATTGATATATAAATATACACATATAATTCATAAAATTATATATATATAAATAACGTAATGTTTATATGTGGCATTTGATCTTATATATTTATATCAATGTCTACGTCTATATAGGTGTATGCATTATGTTGTGTGTGTGTGTGTTTTGTGTATGTGTATTTACAAATATTATACATATACAAATGTTTATATGTTTATATATATATATATATACACATGAACATGGGATTTTCATATATATATATATATATATATAACGTGGGTACATATGAATGTGTGACAAATACTTACCAAAACGACTCAACCATGGTTTTGAAAGCCTAACCCATGACTACAAATTTATTAATAACAGAAAAGAATACATGGAGGGAAACTTGTAAGGAAAATTACAAAATTAACCCATCAAAAGGAAGAAACCAAAAACATCCCATTAATTAATTCAAGTCCCTCAAGATCCAAAATTCCTAAGAAATATCCCTATCCCCCATGGATATCCCCCCCCACCATATATTGGCCCTTTATATGGGATCATATTCTACATTCGATGATGATTACTAGAGATCCTCCAAAGTGGAGTAGATCCTAAATATCCAAGATAGGTCTCAAAATTCCATCCCTAAATTTGAATAGAATCCATCTTCAATGTTAATTGAAAACAACTTACAAACTGTTAAATAGTCATTGTAGCAAAAAAATATACCTCAAGGAAATAAGTGGCTTTATGTTGTGAGAAAAGTAAATCTACCACTTCATTAATGTGACCATTAGTATGAATTTCAGCTTTCTACCCCTCTATAGGTGTAATACTAGAGTTTTTATCTCATGAAATATCATATTCCTTAAATATAGGCTTGCCCAAAAAATACATATGCATTTTTCATTATATTAGGAAACTAAGATGGATAATACCACCACACATTCTCATAATCATTAGTACTCTTACATGAAGGACTTCCATTTGGATGTTCCCCTTGCAAAGGGTTCACATCACTAATTCAAATCCGATCAGAAGATGTCTGTACCAACTCAGAAATAGGCATATGTGCTCTGAATTTCCCTGGAATTACCAACTGGAAACCCTCTTTATCAATTATTTTTTCTTTCCTTTATGAAACATTATTGAAATCAACTGATCTTCGAAAACTTACTGGTCAAAAGATCATGTCCAATTGCTTAATCAATGTTGTGGTCATCTATTAAGACCTCAATAGGTCTATCCACTACCATATGATCTACCAAGGAAACATCAAGCACTTCCCATGTGGCACCTAGATTCTCCTTCTACTGGGCCACAACTTCATCAGATGAGTGACTTTCAATTGACCACTCTTCCTCCACTATATCAATCCATGATCCGGTAACTTTTTATTAATTAAAGTATCTTAGAATAACACCAATAGCCTTGGTGTGAGAGTTAGAAGCAGCCACTAAGGCAGTGCATTACTTCTAATCATCCCCAATAAAAGCCTTCCAAATCATAGAATCAACAGATCGAGCTCTAGAGAGCACTTCCTGACCATCTAATTGCACCACTATTTTCTAACCAGGCTTATACCCACACCCATTCCTATCCTGATCCACTTGTGCATTCACTCTACTATTCGGAGATAGAACCTATCCTACGTTTACAGATGTATTTATTATATTTATAATTATATATGTTTATATATTAATAAATATATATAAATAAATATAAATATAAATATATATATATAATTGTATTAAAATATCATTAAATATATTTATTTATAATTATTTATTATAAAAATATAATAAAAATATTAATTAGATATTTATAATTATATAAATTAATATATTAATAAATATATACAATTATATAAATATATTTATAATTAAATACAAATATTTTTAAATATATATATTTGTAATTATAAATATAAATAAATAAATATATGTTTAAATAATTATAAAATTATAAAAAATATATTTAAATAGTAAATATTTATTTATAATTATATTCATAAATACATATTTTTAATTTTTTAAATATTTATTTATAATTAAATACATTTAGTTTTTTAATTATATTTATTATCTTATTAAAATTTGATCTCTTTCACTGCTTTTTTAAAATCCAAACTATACCCAGGTATGTCCCTCCTTGAGTTTTTCATTATACCATGGAGGTTGAGTTTTGTTTGATGATTGAGAGACTTATTAGGGAAAATAACCAAAAATTCAAGGATGTATGTTTGTTTGAATTAATGGAGTCCGGGTATAAATGTGTTAAATAAGATTATGAGGGATTTTCATGGTTAGGAAAGGTTCAATGATATTTGGAGATCTTATGCATAAAATGGTCTGAGAACTACCTAGTAGACATTTACACATAGTGAAAGTTTTACCTGAAATGTAAATGCATAGGTAGATATTGTTAACCAGTTCACTATGTAAAGTAGTTAAACATCATGAAAACTTTTCACATTGTGTATAAGTCAAGTAGGGTTAAATATTAATTATAGGTGATGGTTTTTTTGGGTACCCCTCTAAAAATAAATACATGACATTTAAATGTATTACATACTATGTAAATATCACAATAAATGGTTTCATGTATCATCATACACCTATTTCTCATTCCACTATTTTTTGCAGCCCCTACTCTCAATTCCTAGGTGACTCATGGTAATTTTGAGCTGATTTCATCACCTATGGATATTGTAGTTTGGTGTTTGATCCCCGGTAAGTCTCTTTGATTTGGTATTCTCCCCCCTTTTCCCATTATTCCATTAAAGTGGTGTTTTATTCTGATATCTAATGGGAAATCATGTTAATCTTTTTTCCATGTGACCTAGGTTTTCATTATTTATTTACATCACCTTTGCTTCCATCTATGTTACTAGTTGTTGGTGTGGCTAAATCGCTGGATAAAGGTAGGGAGTCTAAACCTAAATATATGGTATTATTAAATTTCAAATATGTAAATGATTACTATTGTGCTAACTTAATGTGATATTTAAATTAAATTATTTATTAATTAATGGTAAATCACTGACTGGAGTATTGGTTGGATTAAATTATTGATGCGACCTGGATTTTGGCTACCCCTTGGTTGAGAAAACCCTTATTTAATATGAATTGGATAATAGATAATAGTGTGTTTTTCATGACATGATACCTTAGTTGATTTCTTGATATATAATCTCTAGGTAATGGATTATTTCTTAATGTTGTGACTGTTGATCATTTGAGATATAAATGAAAGTTTAATAGAAATATAAATGGTAATTTTCATAATGAACCTTTGAGGAATAAGATGTGATATTATGTCATCCTTGATATTATATATTCTTTTGTTATCATGATGTAATGCTTACATTGATAAGTTTTGGCATAGTCCCATGTTATAATGCTTATATTGAGCGGGATCGACTAAGTCCCATGATGTAATTCTTATATTGAGTAGGCTATGCCCAGTCTGATGATGTAATGATTATATTGAGTGAGATCTATCTAGTCCCATTCTGCAATTCTTATATAGCTGCCTCAACTTAGAATTGTGTGATTTTTCCATGCTAATATGGTTCTTGGTAGGGACAGTTGTGAAACATGCTCAGAGATATTCTAGAATGGTTCTGAAGCAGGTTGATTTATGTATTATATTAATTGTCTAATTAATACACCCATATAATTATTTATTGCATAAACTTAGTATCAAAATGGTTCTGTTTAGACATTGTGGTGTTGACCTACTAATTTTTACTCACACCATATTCAGTCCATCATTTATTACCAAAGCAGATTACATGTATTTATGTTTGGATAAGGGCATGGGCCCTTGTTACTGATTCATTTGTAGCATTATGGATAGGATATAGTTTTGTGATTGGTTCTACATGTGTTTTGGGACCAGGGTATTTTGGGATTATTTTTTTCAGTTGACTCTTTTATTTTATAATTTTTTTCATTTTTACATTTAGATAAATTTCAAGATTTCATTACATGATTCATTTTTATTTTATACTGGTTCCCCTTAATTTTTTTTAGTTGTATGGTATATAATTTACTCTTTTATTCATTACATTGATATTTGTTATTACCTTTTTATTTCTACTATATTATACAACATACTTGAGGGTATAGTCTTTCCACTTTACATATCACACTCCCCATACTAGTCAACAACCTCTGCCGTATGGGTAGGCAAAATAGAGACCTCGTAACCAACCCTTTTTTCCATTTGATAGAGTTATATATCAAAGGATGTTACAATGTGGTATCCGAGTAGAAGGTTTTTATTTTTTATTTATATACTATTTGGGAAAGTTATAAAGGATACAATGATGTGTCAAGACTTAACAATAAGATTGTTAATTGGAGTAGCAAACCCATGCATGAGGGAAAATCCATGTGACTGGGGATGAGATAATTGTTTATGATGTTCTCTTATTATAGTTGATGTTATTTCACCCTAATTGATTCCGAATTTGTTTGATGTTTTTGTTTCATGATGTTATTTTTTGTTTAGATATATACTCATGGATTAGTATGGTGAGATATGATTATTAATGAATCATGATAGGCACACAAGGATATATATTTACATGAATTGTTCATGATATGGACATATTTATTTCATGTGTTATACAAATAACTATATGAACAATGTTATGGGATATCTGTTATATATGATAAATGAAATCAATTGTTATGTCGTGCTAAAACATATGTAATCGATGTTTAGAGAGACCATGGGAAGTGGTTCTCTGTTGTTGTCACCTGTTGAGGTTGAACTTGTTTTTATGGACAATGTTCTATGGAGTGTGTTGGTATTGTAGAGAAAATACCTCACATATTTTTCTAGTTGAGAATCAGGAGAGTGGAAACTAGAACACTCCTAATGTAGATGATTTGGAGCCTCTAATGGATCATTAGGATCATATGGATGTTTATATTCATGACCACTTTATTATGGTCATGTGATTGATGGAAAGGCATATTGTTTACATCATGCCTTCAATGACTGAGCTGAAGAAAGAGTTATAGCTACAACATCATCTTACATTCACTAGGGTGGGAGGCCCCTAGGCAGCCAAGTTTTGGATTTAGTCTGTACTGATGATCTTGTATGATCTGGAGACAACCACTTATAGGAGGGTGATGTTTACTGCATATATGATTAGTGGACCTACCAAGCGTTGGTAGGATATTGTACATTAGGATGGGAAGAAATAGAAGTTTAATTGGAAGTACTTAGAGGTTCTTTAATTGATCCAATTTTATTTATATAAATTGAGGGATGGGAAGGCTCATGAGTACATACATCTAACATAGGAGGGAACAACAGTAATGGACTATGCTGAACGTTCACTGACCTACTTTGATTTGTTCCATATTTATATACTGATGATATCTATAGGGAGAGGAATTTTTACGATTTAAATATCTAGAGATCAAGTCCAAACTCAATGTTTTTCATCTAAGAAGACCTTTAAATGTGATGAATTAGACATTCACCATAGAAGTGAATCTAAGAGGGACACCGAGCAGTGACCATAATATTTCACCAGGGAAAAATTTGAGCTTTTCTTTTGGTGGTAAGAAGTGATACTAAGATAATTGTCACCAAGGAAATTTTGGACAGAGTAGTAAAGGCATTGGGATTCCATCTCCGGACGACGTTATATTGTAGTGTTTTTATTTTGGGAATTTGGGCCATAATCAACCTCAGGGCCTTCACCCCACTTTGGAGTATCATTCATGATACAGGATGGCCGTACTGTAGAGGTTTTTTAGGGGAATGAAATAAAAAATGTAAAATGATTAAGACAGATACTAGAGGCTGGGAAAGAACTAAGCTACTCCTCATTAGACAAGTAGCTAGAGTTCGATAGGACTCTCATGTCGAGGAAGGGGACATTGTACCCCAGTGGGTGAATGGAAATACCAAGTAGAGAAAATAGAGTAGGGGAATTCATCAATATCCTAGGGAAGAGGTGGTGGTCAGCTGCACATCATGAAAATTAATCTTTCAATTTTGGATACATGACCATCCACTATCAATGGTATAATTCATGTACCACATACCCTTTCATTTATTTTTTTGATACATGAGCATCACATTCCATTTTTATGCATTCCTTTTTCAATTTGTTTGGGATTTATTATATAAATCTTAGATGATTATTTGACCATCGATACACTATTTTGAGTGCCGCCATAGAATATCAAATGTGGTAAAGTGTATTCTTTAGAGATCAGTGATTAATAGTTCTTATAAGTGCCATTTTTTATTAAATTAAATGTTTTGATTTTATTCGTGGTATTGATTGGTTAGTCCTATATGAAGAACATAATGAATTTTAGTAGGGGAGTGTTACCTTTTGATATCTAGAATGAGCCAGCTATTCTTACTAGGGTGAGTGTAATATTTATGATAGTTTTGACAGACCAATTTAGTGGACATTGGTTTACCTCATTGTTTTGGTAGAATTCTATTTTCTAGATGATGGTGAAATGTAACATGATTATTTTCATCCAGTGGAAGGCCATTTTTAGTATTTCTTTCCTCATGAGTTCTATGGCTTATCTATTAAGAAGGAGATTGATTTCATGACCGAGTTGGTGTTGGGAGAAGATCCATTTTTTATTCCTACTTATATAATGGTACTATTAAATCTTATAGAGTTGAAAGTTTAGATGTATGATATAGAATAAAAAGGATTCATATGGACAAGTATGTATCAATAGGGTTATCCTATAATTTTCTCCAATAAGGAGGATGATACTTTTTGATTTTGGGTAGATTATCATAGATTAAACTAGATAAAGACCAAGAATCGGTATCCTCTTCAATGCATTGATGGTCTCTTATATTAGGTGGCACCACTTTTAGAATTGACAAATAAGGGAGTGATGTTTTTAAGTCAGATGACTATGAAGGAGATTTTTTGGTGCTAAAGAGAAGAATGAACCCAACACCTATCCTCACTTTACCTATGTCAAGTAAACATTATTCCATGTACTATGATTCATTTGGAGTTTGACTCAGAGTAGTTCTATTGTTGGAGGATCGAGTAATTTATTATGGTTCTAAACAGCTAAGACCACATGAGAGGAATTATCCGAATCACGATTTTGTGTTAGTTGTGATGGTACATTCCATAAGATTTTGGAGACACTATATTTTGGCCCAGAGGATTATTGTGTATATGTTGTACAAGTGCCTCAGGTACATATTTTCTCAGTCGGACCTAAAACTTTGGTAGATGAGGTGGGTCTTGTATTAGTATTCTTTCGACATCGAGTTAGATTATACACCAGGAAATAAAAATATTTTTTCTATTTATTTGAGTTGAAAAAATATAAAGAGGTAGTTTTGGAGTCTTATAATGAGTGGAGAATGATGAAAATCTTTTAGACATGCATCTATATGTTCTGAAGTCTCAAATAAGAGTAGCTATAATTTTGACATCTATTAAACTTATGATTTTAGACCATATCAATAAAAATTAGTTATTTGATCCAGATGGCTTAGTTATGAGAGATAAATTATGGCAGTGAGGAACCATAAGGATGGTCTCTTAGAAGTGAAAATTATCTTTATTCCCATGGCCATGTATGGGTTCCCATGGGATTGTACGAGGAGCTAATGTGAGAGTTTCATTCTTCTAGATGAACAGAACATCCTAGTTTGAAAAAATGTGTCTTGATCTTCATAGAAATTATAGGTGGATAGAAATGAAGAAGGATATAATAGGCTTTGTGGAATGATGTTTCATCTGTCAACAGGTGAAAGCTAAAAATTTTAAGCCATATGGGCTGTTATATCCTCTTCTCATTCTGGAGTGGAAATATGATGATGTCACAATGAATTTTGTGATAGTATTACCCAGTAAAAACCATAATAATGATGCAGTATGAATAATCATGGATCGATAGAAAAATGTATCCCCCTTATCTCATACCATGGAGACCTTCACCATGGATAATCTAGATAGTATATACCTGTACAGGCTAGTTTGGTTTCATGGTTTTCTTAAGAGTATCATTTTAGATAGAAATACTTATTTCATGTTCTGATTTTGGAAGGGTATTCATAAGGCTAAGTGATTATAGGTTCTTTTGAGAACAACATATCATATTCAGGATTACGATGATTCTGATTACACAATTCATGTTCTAGAAGATATGTTATGGTCCTATGTTTTGTATTTTTTTTGGTTCATTGGAGAAACATATAGAAATTATGGAGTTATTACACAATAACAAGTTATAAACATCGATCTAGATGGATTCTTTTTATGGTTTATATAGTAGGTCGTGTCGTTCAACACTTTGTGGGACGGGGTTAGTGCTTATTGGGCCTAGTTTGATGAACGAGATGTATAAGAAATTTTATTTGACCAAGAGGTGGTTTTTGATTGTTCAGAGGAGGAAAATATCATATGATGACCATTTGACATGACTTTTGGAGTTAGTGGTTGCTCATCATGTTTTCCATCAAGTGTCTCATAGGTGGGAGAAATTCCACATCAGGAAAGAAGGAATGCTAGTGCTCATGTTTTTTGGGCCTTTTGATAGATTGGATAGAGTCAATCCATTGGTGTACTAATTAACCCTTAAAAAATACTATAATTCCTTACATGAAAATTTTCACATGTCACAAATTTATAGATATTATTGTGACCATTATCATGTGTTAAATATCTTTGACATCGATATTTTTTCAGATTGATCCATTTTAGAGAATCCAATATGAATTGTGGACTATAGTGAGATGTTTATCTAGGGTAGGACTATACCTATGGTTCAAATGCAGCAGAAACATGTGAATTTTCAGGAGGATAACATGGGGAGGGAGTCTGATATGCGATCACGGTGGACATACATGTTCATCAAGACCCTGTAGTGATTCTTGGATCAGCTTGGGGATGATCTATTATCTCGTGGAGAGGTTGCGAGATCCCATATTTTTCAAGTACATTCCTACTTGATTTTTCCATTAAGCCTTTGTAGTTGAGTCTTTTTTGAAGAGGGAGATCCTTGTTGGGGGAAATTAAGTAATGTTCAGGGATGTATGTTTGTTTGAATTAATGGAGACTGGTTATAAATGTGTTAAATTGGATTATGAGGTTTTTATGGTTTGTAATGGTTTAGTGATGTTTGGAGATCTTATGCAAAAAATAGACTAAGAACTACCCACTGGACATTTACATTCCCTAAAATTATTACAAAACTTTTAAATACACATATAGATATTGTGAACCAATGTAGGGTGTGAAGTAGTTACAATTTGTTCAAACCATGCAAATTGGGTTAAATTAGCGCAGGGTTAAATAATAATTTGAGGTGGTAATTTTTTCAATATATCCCTCTAAAAAGAATTACACATCATTTAGAGTGTTACATGCCATGTAAATATCATGGGAAGTGGTTTCAATTGAAATTTTATGCTTGTGTCGCATTCCACCATTTTGTGAAGCCCCTCCTCTCAAGCATTATGTGAGTTCTGGAAATTATGAGTCGATTTCATCACCTTCGGACATCACGACTTTATGTTTGGTCCATATTAGATCTCCTTAATTTGATTTCCTCACTTAATTCCTCATTATTCCATTTAAGTGTTGTTTTATTCTAATGTTCACTGTGAAATAATGTTGATCTTGCTTCTGTGTGAACTAGGTTTTCTTCTTTGTTCACCATCGACTTCATTTTCATTGGTGTTACCCATTTTTTGTGTGGATAAATCACTGGTTAAAGGGATAGAATCTAAAACTAACCCCATGGTCTTCTTAAATTTAAATTATGTGAAATATTATGATAGATCCAACATAACATGAACTTTTAATTAATTTATTCATTGATTAATGTTAAATCATGGAATATAATATTGGATGGATTAAATTGTTGATGAGACCCAGATTATGGATACCTCTTGGGTGAATAAACTATTATTTAATATGAAATGGATACTTAATAAAAGTTTTTTTGCATGACATGAGACATTAGGTGATTTCTTGATATATAATACACAAGTAATGGATTATTTATTAATGATATGAATATTGATCATTAGAGATATAAATTAAATAGTAATTGGAAGATAAATGGTAATTTTCATAATTAAACACTTAGGCTTATGATTTGATATTATGATATCCTTGGTGTTATGAATTTTTAATTTATCATACTTTATTTATTATGTTGAGTGGGATCAGTCCAATCCCATTTTATAATTCATATATCGCTAGGTATTGGCCCAATCCCAAGTTTTAATGCTTATATTTAGAGGGCTATGCCCAGTCCCCTTCTATAATGATTATACTAATCAAGATCAGTCTAGTCCCATGTTGTAATGCTTATATTGAGGGGGGCACCACCAGTCCTATGTTTTAATGATTATATCAAGCGAGATCTTCCAGTCCCATGATGAAATTATTATATAGTGGGATCATCCTAGATTTGTGTGATTTTTCCAAGGTTATATGGTTGTTGGTTGTCACGGTTGCATTAAATTCTTATAAATATTCTAACATGATCCCAAAATAGGTTGATTGATGTATTTTATTAATTGTTTAACCAATACACTTATTTATCACGTTGTTTCATACAATTAGTATCAGACTAGTTATATTTAGACATGATGGTATTGAGCTATTGAGTTTTAATCACACCCTATCTGAGCTAGTTTTTGTTACCTGAGAGTATTACATGAATGTATGATCGGATAAGGGCATGAGACATTGTTTTTGATTCTTTTATAGATTGCTAGATGGACATGAGTTTGGTGACGGGTCCAACATTGGGTTCGAGTCTGGGGTATTTTAGGATTATATCATGTTTGTTGATTCTTTTTTTATATTGTTTTATTTTTGACATTTAGTTAAAAATAAGCATTTCATGACATGATTTATTGTTATTAGATATTGGTTCCTATTTTTTTTCATTCCAATTATATGGTATGTGGTTTCTATTGTTCTTTGTTACATTAATTTTTATTATTAATAGATTATTTATGCTATATTATACTTCATACCAGTGGAATGGTCTCTTAAGTATACATATCACACCCCTGAATCTATTTAGTATTTTTTGGTGTATGGGGAGGCATGGTTGAGGTCTCATAAAAAGATCTTTTTTTTCCTTGCGATAGAGTTCAAGATTAGGGGATATTATAACTTTGTTAATGCTGATAAATATTTCATTTTATAATTGCTCAATAGGCATTGATAAAACATATCTTTATCACCACTATAATTTTATCCCCAATAAAGATACATTTGAGAAGAAATTTTTTAGAAGCACTATTAAAATACATACCCAATATTTTAAACAGAACCCTAAAAAATTCCTCCTCCCCGCACCGTTCAAGATTTCATGGAAATGAAACCTCAATGTTTATATTCATTAATATTTTCAACAAATTTATTCTATATATATATAAGATATGTAATTATTTGTTATCCTATTTAATCGGGATCTTCTTCCATATAGGTATTTACCCCCTCACTCCTCTATAATGTTTTATATATTTAGTTTCATGATTTTGGGGCTTCAATTTTGATTCTTTGTTGGGGTTTATGATGTTGGTGATATTTATTCCCTGAATATTAGACCCATCATGTTTAACTCTAGTTTTAGAGATTCTCAACTATGTTCATGGCAGTTTAGGTTATACTAGTGGAGGTGTTAGATTCTTTTTGTTTTTTCCCTACGGCTATGGATCTATTATGAATCCATCATTCAATTCTATCTATACTCTTATTACCTATTCCCACATTTTTTATCCCATATTGGTCCTTTATGGTGGTTCATTCTGGGTTGATTTAGATGTGTTGGTTAATCCATTGTTAGTGTTCCAGGTGTGACCTGTACTGGTTTGATGTTCGTTATTTGGTGGGTAACTAGTGGTTCGATTTATCTGTGGTTCATAGAGGCATTTGAAATTGGGGGACGGTTTGTCTACAAACCTGATCTAATTCCCATCCAACCTTATCTCATCACAACCAGTCATATTAATAATATATATATATATATATAATATATAATTTTGAATTAAATTTTTTACTTTGTATTAGTAATTGTGAATTAATACTAATTTTGAATTAATAATTCCAATTTAATAGTATTTTTGAATTAATAATTTAGAATTAATAATTTTGATTAACTTGAATTAATAATTTTGAATTAATAAATTATATAAATTTTTTATAAAATTTTTATACCTGGAATTGAATTTTTTTATTATTTGTGTATAAAGAATTTTAATTACAAATAATTATGTGTATATAAATAATATTGATTATGTGTATATAAATATTTTTTCAAGCTGATTTATAAATAATAATAAAATCATAAATATATTTTTACATATATATTTAATATATTAATAAAATATGTATAATTATAAATTTATTTTGTAAATATATATATTTTTGAAAGAATATTTATATAATTATATATAAATATACATATTTATATATAAATATAAATATAAATATAAATATATAATTATATTAATATATTTTTAAATATATAAATATATAAATATATAAATATTTTTAAAGAAATATATATATATATATATATATTATAAATATATTTTTTTTAAAGTCAGAGATACAATTTAAAATTATAATATTTTTTTATTTCAAATAATGGAGTATTGAAAAACTATATTTTTAATAAAGGTTATTTTTTTCATATTTCCAAAAAAAATTTCTTTTTAAATTTTAAAAAATTTCACCAAAAAATTATTGATAAATAACAATAATTTCATTTATTTTTCTATAATTCTCATAGAATTCAAATAAAGATAAATTAAAATTACAATAATTTATTTATTTAAACATTTTTTTAAAATTTTTAAATTTGTATTAATATATTTATCCTTGTTTAAATTTAATATAATGTTGCTATCTTGAAATTATAATGATATATTAAAATCATGTTACGTGATCACTCTTGATCTTTTCCCCCCATGAACATCAGTTTTTTATTTTACTTTTCCCAATTGGTATGAATTTCACATGCATAAGTGATCATATTATTCCTTTTTCTACCTCACTAACTCTCCACACAATCCCTCTTTCATTTATCCCTTGATGGTTCACCATGTCCCTCTCATTTAGGTCCATTTTCACTCATTCAAAATTATTTATCAATCCCATTACACGGAGCTCATAGTTCTGCACGGAAAAATCCATGCCTGCTTTTCATGTAAGTCAGTCACTACAAATGATAAGTAGGAAGGGATTCTATGGGGCACAATTGGTAATTATATCAAATTTCCAAGTATCTCTTTCTCTCACATGTTCCACCCAATATCTTTTTCATTGAGAAATTATTGGTTCATTGTCTTCCATTCCTTTACCTTACATCTAACTCATTCATAATTATTTGTTACTACAATAGCACAGAGCTCCTATCTATGCCCCAAAAAACACTTCCTACTTATCATGTAAGGTGGTTAATGCAAAATTATAAGTAGGTAGTGTATTTTTTGGTGACAATGTGGAAATTGACTCTTTTTTCTTGAGTATCCCTTCTGTTCCCAAGGATAAAAAAAATTTATTCCCATTTTCTTCTTAGTATCCATCCTACTCAAAAGGATTGAAACCAAAATCTATTATTAAAAAATTCCATTACATTGTGTATTTTCTTTTTAGTGATCATTAGTGTATCATATTTTTATATTTTTATCTTTTCATGAAACCAAAATATGGAATGTATAATGTTCCAAAAATTGAGAGAAAATTTTAAATCTGATCAATTGTAATTTATATATAAAAATAGTTACCAAATATTTATATAAATAGTTGGTTTTGAATTATTGTATTAAAGACCATATATTGATCACCCCTATGTTGGGTTCTGATAGGGGCTGCGGTCTCTCTTGGAACCTAACTTAGTGAAAGAGATGGTATTTTAGGTCCATATAATATAGAAAATAATAATGATAACAAACTTTAGTAAAATCATAACCATTAATAAATCAATTTATGTCATTAAAATCATAATTTTTAATAAAATTAATATACATTAATATTGTTATCATAAGTTGGACGTTTTATATGAAATAGTTTTTACACGTTATTTATATTGTTAAATATTAATGTTTACAAATCAAATATGAAAGATATGAATCAAAAATTGACAGAAACCCATTTTTAACACCAGATTATAAGGATGGGGTGAATGATTTAATCATGTTTTCAAAAGACCAAGCACATGAATCTTTTCAAATACCTTTTCCATGTTTATGGTGAAGTTATTCATGACTAATTTGTCTATAATAGTAGGATGTAATGTTTATCTATCAAATATTAGATTGAAGTAATAAATGATGGAATAAACATTGGGAAAAATTGAAAGCAGCTAGTTAAAGGGATAATACTACATTTTATGGATCATATGATATGATTACAAAAGTGGAAAATTACAATGACCCTATCGTGGATGTTATAATAACTGTGAATGATGATGAATATCTTATTAATGAAATAACAATGACAGTTGAAAATGGATTTCATGGTTATCTAAAATTGTTTTATAAGTTAATTATTTGTGAAAACATTTTATTCTATGCTGGTTTTACTAAATATACAACATTTTCATCCATACTAAATCTATATTAATTTAAAGCTAGAAACAGATGGAGTGAAACCATTTTTACTTAACTACTTGATCTATTTAATGATATTCTCATAAAAGATAATATTTTTCCTTTCTGAACATATAAATCGAATTTATTGTTATGTGTAATGGGAATGATCTCTGAATGGATGCATGAATGTCCAAATGAATTTATACTATTTTGGAAGTACCACAAAATAACTTAAAAAATTCCCAATGTGTGGTTCTTCTTGATATAGAAATGATGATTCAGGTACTAAAAAAGTTACATGGTACATTTTAATAATTAAAAGGTGTAGGTACCTATATGAAAGTGATGAGACTACAAGAAAAATTATTTGGAACACAAATAGAAGAAATAAACATGAAAAACATAATCATAGAATAGAATCTCCTCAGTGGAATAGAATTAATCATGAGTATTCTGAATTTTGGAAATGAGCCAAGAAGCCTTCATCTTTTGATATCAATAGATAGAGAGAATTCTTTTTATTTTCAAAGGATCAATAAAAATAAATTTCTAGTTTTGTTGGTGAATTATAAATTTCCATAATGGTTATGCTTAAATGAAAATACATCATGTTATCTCTTATTATATTAGGACCAAAAAAACTAGGCAATGATATTGATGTTAGTAGGCTCCATTGATCTAAGATTTTGAAATTATTATGGTATTCAAGTGTTATATGGTATAATTCTTACAAGAATGATGATTTTATTATGATATATATGTTTTATGGTATTATAAAAGAATTTCCTACTTATGGAAATTTGTTAGGATATGGAATTAAAGGAACTCAAATATGTACCAATTTTTGAAAAGTTACGTAGTCAATTTGGAGCAAATGTTCATCAAATAATTTGTTTCTAGGACATCACACATTTCTACCTCATTGAAATAAGAACTATTCTTGGATGACATCATTCAATAGAAGTTTGGAAGAATGTACAAAACCATATCCACTAACAAGTAATCAACATTTTGAGAATGTGAATGATATGGAATCATCTTTTAGTAAACCATTTTTTTTGAAAAACCATATAAAAAATAATTATAAAACGAGATTAGTTTTTTTTGAATTTACACAATATAATTGTTATTACATCTTAAATTTTCTTGATTTTATGCATGTGTAAAATTAAATGTATGTGATAGTGTCATTCGAACATTACTAAATGTACCTAGAAAAAAAAGGATGAAAATAAGTCTAGTTTGGACAAGATTGACATGGGAATACATAGAGAGTTGGCTCTAGTAATGGATAAGAAAAATACTTTTCTTCCTCAAACTGATTACACTCTTTCCAAGAAGTAGAGATATCAGTTTTAAAACTTATTGAATGATATAAAGCTTCCAAATGGGGTATTTATAGAATATAAATATTTTCAGGTCAATGATTTATTTAAAGTTAAAGGACCTAAAATTATATGAGGATCATGTTTTGATGAAAAATCTATTTCTTATAGCTTTAGGTTTCATTTTTCCCAAGAATTTTCATCATACATTAACAAAGCTTTTTTCTTTTTCAAATCTATATGCAGAAAAGTTATAGTCATGACAAAACTTCCAACTGCATAAAAAGAAATTGCTACCATATTTTGTAAAATGAGGATATTATTTCCATTTTTATTCTTTGATATGATGGTTCACTTGATGGATCACTTGGTAAGTGAGATTAAACTATGTGGTCTTATAAATTATAGATAGATATACCCCATTAAACTATATATGAATATTTTGAAATGGTGTGTACCAAATCAAAGTCATTCAAGAGGTTGTATTGTGGAGTGATATGTTGTTGATGAATCCATTGAATTTTGTACCAACTATATTTTTGGTGTGGAAATCATTGTTCTAATAAAATATTGTTAGACCAGGAAGCTTACGGGTGAGGAAATTCCCAGAATATATTTTGTCCCAATTAATATTATAGATATAGAATATGGATAACTTTATATTTTTCATAACTGTTTAGAGGTTTACCCATATTTTGAAATACAGAAAGTAATTCATAGAAATTTAAATATATCAATATCTGAACGATGGATTTAAAATACACATAATCAATAGTTTATAGGATTGTTTGGAAACCATATTTTTAAGGATAAAAATAAAAATATGGATTCAATATTAGAATGACTTCGATGGATAGCCAGCGGACCATGTGTGAATGTATTATGTTATAATCGTTATTTAATTTATGGACCTACATTCTATAAAAATGTAAATGATTAATGCAGTACCACGAAAATAGTGGAGTTACACTTGTGGTTGAAGTGATGCATGTATTTGGAACCAAGGAAAAAAATATAATTTATTTTAATATTTCATACTATTTCACTATAAAAAAAATTGAGAGTTTTATTATACAACATTCCAAGTGCTAGTTTTTAAATTCATGTGGATTGATAACATGAATAATACTAAAATATATAAATTGGGATTCATGAAAGTTGATTTTATTATGGACGGGTACAAAGTTGAACTATTTATAATGTAATCACGAGTAATATATTTATTTTATGTTTTAGATACCACAAAATGAAAGTAATCAATTATTCTGTTGTCGATCAGAACCATTGAATGTTCAGAAGTCGATTCAATTGAGGATTAACCTTTCATTGGGAAATTTCAATAATTTTGAAGTGGTCCCAATGTAGATGAGATCTTGTTTGTTATATGAGACCATAATGAAGGTATTTTAATACTCAATATAGGTTCCAAACTCCTTCAACCATTTTAAAAAATATAGTTAAATAATATGGTTATATATATTTTTGTAATATAAATCACATTATATATTATTATTATCTGTTCACTAATGTATTTATGTACTCTAAATTAAATGTTCCTCCACTTCAGTAGATAATTACTTTAGAACATGTCGATTCTCCCAATCCTGATTAACATCAAGTTTCTCCACATGTTGGTGCTCCAAATGTAGAGGAAAAAACCATATTCACATACTTATGTTACCAAACCATAGGAACAATAAATTGATGATATTAAAGGTGACGAAATGGTATATGGTGAATGAATAATTTCTTAAAAAAATAGAAGCTCCATAGCATGAAAATGTTAGAAAATTTATTATTGTGATAGACAAAGGAATCAAATTAGAGGATGGATGGAATGCATGAAGCTAACCTATTAACTCCAACAAAGCAATTTTCAGTAGTTACATTGGGATCACTACTCATATGAACCTGATGATTGATGTATATTTGTTATACAATGTCTTGATTATGCTTAATACCATGATTTGGAAAGTGATTAGGGTAAACTTATGATATACTTTCTTTAATTTAAACAAAAACAAAATAATGAAATTTTGAATTACTCTTCATCATCCCTTAAAGAGTGCAATTATAGAAGACAAATTCTGAATGAAATTTTTATAATTACTCCCCATAATGGAGAACATAAATTTTTTCATAATTACTATAAAGTTTCACCATAAATATGTTGAATGGAAAATAAACCCACACCCACCACAAATGTTGTCACACCTGATAAACCAACAAGTGTGGGATGTGTTTACTGGTCATCATGATGAGACATATTTTCAGGTAAATTATTATTGGTAATAAATTTATTGACAATATGTGTATTAATTTTGTTGATTAATAATTTTTAATTTTTGAAACTAAATTTGGGTGTCGAAATATAAAAAAGGGAGAAAAATCTACATAACCCTACTATAAAGTAAGGATGGGGTACGCTTTACTTAAAAAATATATGTTTAAAATCCACTATAATAATATTATTTGAATTGAATCTACAATATAATTTTGTTCAAATATTTATATGAAAATTGATTAATTGAAATATAAATCCACTTCCATCCCACATCATGTATTATAGAAGGAGGCACCTGTATATAAATAAGGGACACTAAAAAAATGAAAACACAAAAAAGTGTGGGAATCATGTGAAAGTATCACAGAATAATTTTTTCTTTAAATCAATATTAAATAATAATGATTGCTTATTTTCCTATATTTATTATTTAACTTGGACATAAGAATCATCATAAATTGTACTCTATTAACTACTACTATCACTATCCTTGAATCCGATAGAACACCACAACCATGTCATATGTGTGGGTTTTGGGGTGTTACCCCAAAAATATTATGAGAAAAAAGTGAACAGAGGATAAAGATATGAAAATGGAAGAGTTACAGGAAGATTAAATTCCTTAGAAGAAAAAATAAATTGAATATTGGTGATTCTATAAAATCTTATGGGAAAGAACTAATGTGAACAAAAAAAAAGAACAACCCCTATGTGAAGATCCCCTGACCCCACTATCTTTGAGATAACCCATTCCTCTTAAAAAGATATCTTTTAATATGTTATCTATATATTCATAAAATTTTCTATGAAATGTTTACTAGGAAACAACTGATACATTTCCTATACTGATATTATATAGGGTGAAACTTATTGTGATTTATATCTATCTATACCACCCATTTATTTTTTTGCAAGGGATACCATGTTCAATATTAAAGGAGATAATATTTTCAGTAAATATCTTCCCATAACTTATGTGAGAGTGGGGATTAATAAATATAATGATATGATAACTTAGATGCTTGTTCCACTAGATGATGTGAAATTAATATGGATGAGAAATCTACTGGAACATTCTTCCAATGGCTGTTAGATCTTGGAAAAAAACTTATTGACAATAAGGTATTCATTTAAAATTTATTTTTCATGAATTTTTTTTCAAAGTAATGAAAAAGGTTTGAACTGATGAATATTATTATAGATAGTCAAAGTGAAGGGGGTGAAATGGAATTTTGTAGAAAAATTATCTAAATAATTAACTAACCAATAAAAAAGATATTAACAATGTACCTTTAACCCACCCATTAAACTTGTATATTTACCAACATTAAAGGTTCATGAAGATAAAATGTTAGAAAATTTTGTTTTGATCACACTTGATTGTGAACAAAAGATATATGAAGCGGACATTGAAACTATATTGGTATTGATAATGTAAATGAAATCATCACACATGAATTTATAAGAGTCTTAGTTGTAAATGAATACATGTGATGTGTTTTCTTGATTTGTTTATCCAATAGATGATCTAATATGCTAATTAGGAATGAATACTATTCATAATTTTTTCAAGCATATATATGAATTCTATTTTAATGGAAAACCATATGAATAGTAATTTGGACTTGATTGTCCTCACAAAACTTCTACATAAGAATACAAATTGGTACCAAAGAAAGTTGATGTAATAAAGGATAAAAAGGTCATAGTGTTTGAAAGAAAACATATAAACAGTAGAATATTCTTAATACCCTTGATGCATGGGTAAAAATATATAATTCAATCATATAAAATATAATTTCATTCATTTAATTACTTATTTCATTTTTAATCATCATTGGTTACTCATTATAATCAATTTTGATACTCTAAAGATCTATTTTATGGATTCAATACATGGATAGCCAAATAAATGACCATATGTTATGGAACTTATCTATTTTTTATATAGTGGAAGCAAAATTTTACAACTAAACATACAGTTATAAATATTATATAACGTTTTAAGTAAAATTATGTTATGATAGGATAGTGTTTTAATATCTTCAAAATCATGGAATGATGACATTATTCGAATATAAGGAGCCTATCATCTTGTAAAATTAGATAATTATAATGGTTTATATAAAATTATTTCACTATAAAAAATATGACAAAAAAAATTACTTATTTTTCAGCTACTGAAAATAAATGATATCCCCATTCCCTATCACAATGGTTTTCCCAAACCGCTAAAATAGGGAATCCATTACAATGGTTTTCTAAAAACTGTAGCCTGGAATATTCCAATGTTAGGATAAAACTAGTGCTCCCCTCATGCTCACCTTCTCCCATCCTTAACCCCCTCGTGCTCCACTTCACCCATCATGAGAGCCACTCCCCTCCTCCCCTAGCAGCACCGTTCTGCACTTGCTGTAACACCCCAGGTAAATAAAGAATATGACATTTTCATATTTATCCATATTTGTGAATAAAATATTAATATTAATTTAAAGGGGATGCTATGCTCTATGGTGTACCCAACACGCAACAACGAGTTTCTTGGGAATCTTACGTTGCACTCTAATAATAAAATAATATTATTTTAAATGGTAGTTAACATGTAGCCGTTGTATTGGAGGGAATGGATAGAAATAACTAAAATATGATTATATATATTTTTAAATGTTTTTACATTTATCCAATAAAAGATAAAGGCATAAAATACGGAAAGAATTCAATTATAGGCGTATATGCCCCAGTTTTCACTAAAGGTTCACTTATCGCCTATTGATGGAGGACCATCATTAAATATAGTTTTGTTCACTCTTATACATCCTTTTGGACCAAATAAAACTCTTCTTAAGAATTGGGACATCAAAATTTACTTTGTGTAAATTTTTGGTATCTTTCTGATAAAGTTAATTTTTTTAATGAGTAGTGTAAAATGTTGTATTTTAATTCAAAACCCCTTTTTAATCTAATTTATTTATATGATTAGATTATCTTTTGAATTGGTTTTAAATTGAAATTAGAATATATTTTTACCATTAAATCCAATAGTGGTCGTTGGTATTAATTTCACTTTGAAATCAGACTTAAACTAGTGTCAATCTTTTGGTACTTATTGTTTCATAAAAACACGCTATTTGCTCTGACAGCGGGAATTAACTATTAAATTAATTAATGTGACTTATATGTTTTGAATTTTGTAAAATTGAGTTCATTTTTGAATAAGGAATATCAAATATAGCTTAGGGTGAATTTTTGGGATTTTTCTGAAAAACATCAATTTTTGATGAATAGTGAAACCAATAAGTGGTACTTATAAAAACTGATTTTTCCGTTTAAATGAAATTTTGCCATCTTTGTGTTTTGAATTTCAAAAATCCGACATACATAGTTGTAATTAAGAAATAAAATGTGGTTCAATGGGATAAAAATAATTTTTGGGTGCATAGTAACTTATTAAGTTTTTAATCGTAGTTAGAGGTAATTAGTGTAGTTTAAGGTAAAAATAATGTTTTAATAATATGAAATGAACTTGAAACATGTCCTAACCTCATTGGATGTGTCATGGCCGACCACGAAAACCCATGGGTCAACTTGGGGACCCCATGAATCCACTTTGGTTGGAAAATGACATTAATATCATTTTATTTAAAGTTAAAGTAAAAATGAGACAAACATGAAATGTTTTACTAAAACAATTATTACATGGGGTTATACAAATCTGTTTATTGACTATAAATATTCATTAGAAAGATAAAAATAGTTCCTATATCATAGTATTTTTTTTTTAATTTTTAGACATTAAATAAATTAAATTATTTATGACATCATGATGATGCAGCGATGACCTCATTATTTAACGATTTAAATAAAATGGAAAGATAATGTAATATATAAGACCCAAACATGTCCAAAACCTATTGGATGAGTGGATTTCGAACCCTTATCACCTTATACTCGAAACACATCAATGTGGGACCTCTTAAATACGAATACCATTTTAAAATAAAGTGACTTTTCTTTACCTTCCAAGAGTGCCCCTCCTCTCCTCTTATAAAAGGTCCCCACCTCTACCTCCTTACCCACACTCCCAAAGCCTTTGGCTCGGCCAACCTCTGCCCATTTTGTCTCTACACTTCCCTCTATTACTAATTGAAGCCTCACTTTGGGCAGAAGTCTTTCCAAGGAAGCCTTTGAGCTCAAACCAAAGGGAGTTACCCGATTTTAAGGTAATGTCCTCACTTGAGTCCTTTTGTTTTATTTTGCTTCTCCAACCCCCTAAACTCTTTTTATTCATTTATTTTGTAACAAATCCAGTATCATCAATATAATAGGATGTTGTTATAAGAAGGATTCTAGATACACTTTCACACACCTATATCTAATGGTTAAAGAACATACTGTTTCCGTGGATGGCGAATTTCTGCCTCCCGAAACGATGATTGTTCAACATTATTCTAACACCTTAAAAGGTGGCCATTAAGATAAACTATATTTATATATGATATCTAATATGTTTATGTTTTACTTAAGCTTCTGTATTTTTCATTTATGGTGTACCTTTATGGTTTCCATTATGGGTAAACGCAATATCTTCATTTAAGGAAGTGCGGACTACCGCCCCCTCAAAGTGATTTGATTCGTTAATACCATATGTGGTACGTATAAAGGATATATTTAATGATATTATATATGATACCATACTGGAATTAAAACACTATTATGTATAATTATGTTTTAATTCCATTAAATATGAAATAGAAATGCAAGTAGCGTTCATGTGTACGTACGGCTTACCGTCTCCATGAACGGTACATTTCATTTCTTATCCCAAAATGTTATGTAATATTATAAGTACATATATATAATGGATATATATGTAATACATTACATATAAATTATGGATATAATTATGGAATTATAACATATATATATCTCTCTCATTTTGTTTTAATTCCATTAATATGACAAAAAATGAAAGTAGCGTTCATGCGTACGTACGGCCTACCGTCTCCATGAACGGTGCTTTTCGTTTTTTATCTCCAAATGATATGGAATAGTATGAAATGATTATTTAATGGATATATATGATATTTTAATCATTAATACTATTCTGGAAATTATTTACTTATAACTACATGGGCAATCTTTTTTCAAACAAGTTCATTTTTGACTCATGTACCAAACATCGGCAAAAACGTCTGATATGAACTAACATTATTAAACAATTATTATAACATTATAATATGTGATATGAACTGAATAATAATCTCTAAAGTAGGTACTTAGGAAATTATTAATTGACCAAAGTTTATTATTCAGGAATATAATGAAATGAACAAGACAAGTTGGACTTGAGGTAAGGGATCCTACTCCTCTCTTTCTTCTTAAGTACACTCTTTTATGTCATTCCTTTTAAAGATCATATTTCTTGTTATTGGGATGTTCTTTTATATTACCATTACTATAATTTTTATGTTCATAGGATGAGAGACCCTAATCTCTCTCATCAATTCATTTTGGATGTTTTGAGTGGCGCCATTAGGCTACCGAATTTTGGTAAGAGATCTATCCTCTCTATTTCTTTTTAAGTACTCTCTTTCATGTCACTTATTTTAAGCTCTTCTTTGTTATTTTGGGGGATGTTATTTTATATTCCTCTTTCTTTAAACTTTATTTTAATATTATTAGAGACCCTATTTGATCTCATCAATCCATTTTTGGATGTTTTTTGTGGCGTCGTTAGGCTGCTAAGTTTTCGTAAGGGATTTTTCATCCCACTTTTATTCCCGTGAGATTTATGCTACATTTGCCATAATTTCATTTGAGTGGTGTATGTACTGCCCATTATTTTACACATTGTGTAATATACTTTATTTTATGAGTATTTACATCAATGTTGTATTGTCCTTATTTCACGAGGTGTATGTTTCGAAAGATACCCATGTCGGTAAGGGAACCTTTCACCCTCCTCTTTTTAAAAGACTTCTTTTGTTGGGTCTTTTAATTTACATATTGTTATGTTTGGATATGTTCTAATATATCCTTATTGATGTAAATTTTATGTCCAAGTGATGAGATACCCTTTTTTATATCTCTCATCAACTTATTTTGATGTGACGCCGTTAGGCTGTCAAGGGAACTTTTTAACCCAATTTTGATTTCATTGGGTTCAACATGTAGTTATTGAATATGTCATCCTTTGAATATGTGTGAATGACCTTTGATTATTTTACACATAATATCCACTTATATTTGGTGTATTTGTTTGTCACACATAGTTATGTAACTGATTTATCCTTAATCCAAGGATACCGTCTTTGTATGGGACTTCGTATCAATATCCTTTCATTGAGGCATATTTTGTTTTATACACAACCTTCTTTTATACGGTGTATAAAACCCTTTGAATTTTACTTTTATTCAGAAGGAATCTTTTTTATACAAAGTTTTTACTAAATGACAAAAGGGAATGTTTTTGTCGTACGTATACGGCGACAACGACTTCTCCGCCGCCGTGACCATTATTTGAGTTTCGGCTTCCTTTACAAGCCATACCTTATTTATAAAGAAAAATAAATACCATGTTTTACTTTTCTTTTGTTTTGGTATTGAAAATGGTTTTCATAATGTTTTTATATCAATTTGTTGTATTGATATCTTGTGATTGAAAGGTGGAAATGTTATGTTTCCTTTATGCATGTTTTATGTGATACGATTATGTTGAGGTTCTTGGGAATTATTATGAAGACGGGTGGTTCCATCATAAAATAAGGGCGGGTGAGCTCGATATAGCTCTCCAATGCATTGGGTAACACAAAGGAGTGTAACATTAAGGTTTCTGCGAAGAGATTTTGGGAATATACTGTGATGGGTATTCCAAACGTAACCAAGAGGGTTACTCCCTACGTAAGAATGTTATGAATGCCTCAAGTTACCTTTATGTCTTATGATTTCTATGATTTATTCATGATTTGATGAGGTATGTTAAAGTGCCTATTTTTTATGGGTAAATTATTATTTCATTCTTATGTAGATATGAACTCATGTTTCTTTTCCATATTTTTATAACCCTTACTGAGCGTTTTATGCTCATCCCAAGTTTTTTTGAAATGTTTTTCACAGGTGAATGGAAAGGTACATGATGTGATGATAGTGTCAAGGATGTGTCAAGAAAGAATCCATGTTTTATTTTAAATATGTTTCCGTTGATGGGAAGAATGAATACTATCTTTTATGTAACCACTTTGTTTAAATGTGGAATGTAATGCAAGTTTCATGATCTAATTCTATAAAACTCTAAACCTAAAAAGATCATCAATGTGTAATATTGTAATAACTCAAAATTAAGTAAGGTTTAAGGATGGGGCCTTATACTCGCTGCCACTCAACTCTCCCGTCCTCCCATCCCAAGCCCTAGAAATATTTCTCACCAATGCTCTCCCCAAAAAATATCCTCTTAACCACAAACCCTCATCTACCCCCACAAACCTTCTCCCCTGATTATCGATCTCACCTATCTTTAGTGTGAACCCTCTCCTCTCACCTACCAAACCACTTATACCTTGATTCCTATATTATCTATCACACTCATCCCACTCAAAGACGAAACCCTACCTTGACACTCCTCTTCCTTATAATTTCACCATTCCAACTTCAACTTCCGTCCTACCGATTAATGATCAAAGGTAATATATTCTTTGATTGATATGGTTCTAAGAGGTAATATCTTTTAATATATTATTCTCTATATCTATAACTATTTTATATTGGTTCCTACTTCTCCTACAAAATATAAATTTCTTTTTGGATATTATAGTGTCCATAGTGAACCGAATATTGGAGATTTTTATGTTTAGAGATTATGGATTACACCTTCTTCCTCTTTTATGTTCTCACTACTAACGGCGAAATGTTTTGAAATTTTCAGTTCAATGTCCACTTTTTTGAGCTCCTTGTTTCATTATAATTTCTTAATTTTTGTATTCAATGAGTGGTTGAGTTTTATAATTTCATTATAAAAGAAATTATTGCCGCATTTGATAGTATGTGGTGTTTCTAAACAGATCAATTAAATTTATTTCAAGACATATAGCAGTTCATTTATGAATCTCAACTGTCTCTTTAGAATAAATATCTATCCATTCTTAAAACCTTGTAAAAATGTATACTATAATTTTAAAGTCATTTTTGATATAAATTCAAGGATTTTATCCTTTTTTGGTTTTTAGATAGGGAAATACATGTTTTAGAAAGGGTTTCATGAAATATAAATAGTTTTTCCAATTGTAACAACCTCTTTGGAACATCATGGGTTATATGGTTGATCTCGTGGGGGACCTCATTTATTTTCTTATTTTGGTTACCATGTTTTGGATACATTATATGTGATTTTGGAAAGAGTTTTTTTTTCTATGAGGGCATTATAGGAGAGGGTGATCTAATTATTTGTGTGTTTTCCCTCTATATTATCTTGCATGTTCAATCACCACCACTTGTTTTTCATGGGAACATGAATAACTAGGTGGTATTTCTATATTTATGCTACACTAGTTAGAATGGAGGCCTCTAGTGTAACCTCTTGCGTGATATTGGACATGGTGGGGGTTATGTCAATGATGTTGGTGTGGGAAATGAGAGTGGATTGTATTTGGTAGAGAATCCATAGGCTAATAAATAATCATATATTGGTTTGTTAAATTCTAGATCATCTAAAATCGGGATCTAGGATAGATACCAGGACACATACTCCTTGACTTATGGATTAAATAAGGGATTATTATCTCATGGATGATTGTATTTTCCACTTAATTATATTATTGTGGCAGTATTGTCTCATTTACATTCATTTTTTACCTCCTGATGGGTGGTGGCTTCTAAATGGTATGAATTTCACTTGTGTGTGGCTTGATTAATTTTAATTATTTTTTAAATATTTTTATGGAAACCATTTTAAAATAAAGGCACCCTTTGTGTGTTTTCATATTTTTTTATGAAATGGTTGTTTTTGATTAAAAATGGATAAAACCATGGAATTTGATTTAATGTGATTTTTTCATTTAATGAAAAAAATGGAATGTTTTTTTTAAATTGTAAGGGTCTTGATATTTGATTGATTATGTGTATATTTTAAATAAAAAATTTGTAATTTTATTTCAAATTAGTGTTCAAAAATTTCTAGATGAATGAAATTACATGGATTCATTGGTAATATCTTATGAGAACTCTTAGTTGACATCCTACATATCTATTTGTGTGTGTTTTTAGCTCATACTATGTGTATATGTTCAAGATTCATCATTTTGAAAAATAATCTCATGTTTTTTATTGATGGGTGAGTGGGGATATGGTGATAAACATGATATTATATAATGGATATATGGGTAGAATTGATTTTTTATTCAATTATTGTATGTGCTATTATATTTTTCAACTCTTCCTTGTGTATGTTTGATTTTAATTTCATTGAATCTTATTTTTATGATTCATTTTTTAATTTTTAATTGATGTTAATTATGTTAATATAATTTGGGTTATTTTTTTACTTCTATTTATTTATGTTTCCTATATTTCCAATGTATGGGTGACCCAGTCAATACTGTTAATAACTAATTAAATGTCTTTAACATAGTTTTAAGGATGAAACTGTTCATAAATTATTGTTTTGTGATGATCTTGTATTAGTCTCTAGCTAGTAGCGATAAAAAAACTTATACGATATTTGTGTTTTCCTCTCCACTATTCATTTCATTTTCAATTACTGCGTTTGAAATTATATACTCACTAATTCTTGATTTATTCAATTACACATCCATTAAATAGGTCCAATCATCCTCTTTTTCTAAACTAGCCATTTTATTTTCCCTAATATTCATTTTTTTATTGTCTATTTATTGTAAAGAAACAACATTACTTTTTATTTTCATGAAAACTCTCAAATTTCTACCAAATTTTGTGGCCATATCCAAAAATTAGTTTTTTTGGGAAAAACTAAAAGTTAATCATGGGTTTTGGGTATGTTTTATTACATTTCAATTATTTATCTTTTTCAATTTATGGATTATGGGGTTTTGAGTTTTCTATGTTTTCTAGAGTGTTTTCTAGCTCGCTACGGGGGTTTCGTGTTTCCGTTTTCAAAAGGCGACTTGAAAATGTATTCATAGGTAGAAATATACATATATAAGTTCCCCCACATGTACCTATCCACTCATGGTGGTATGCATATATATATTGGGGATAGGTGTTCTTATGTATATATATAAAAAATGTATATGTCTGTAAGGCAAAGGGGTATATGCATATATAAGCATATGTTTAAGGATACCCTTGTATATATTTTTTCAAGAAAATTTTTACATAGGGGTTAGGTTTCCTTATATATATGATAAATTTCAAATGTCTGCAAGTGATATATGGAATATTTGGGTTTCCATCTTCATAAGTAGATTACCTTGAGTTTGAGGTAGGTTTCCTTATGAATTGAAATATAAATGTTTTATAATCATTGATTTCTTTTATTTCACACCATGTCTTTGTACTAAATAATGATATAGATTTCTTAGAATAATTGTCTAATATGAAATTAATTTTTTACCTAATTGAATTAAATTGAATCAACCTAACCTGATTTAAATCAAAACAAACCAAATTAAATGAAACCAACATGAACTCATTCAAACTGAATTCAATGAAATATGACATAATATAAGAAGGAAAACCCAAAAAAATCTAATTGAATTAATCTATAAAGAGTAAAATTGAATATTAAAAAATGTATCTAAAATAAAATAAATTATCCTATACTGAGTAATTAAATTAAAACTAACCAGATCGAAAAGAAATCTTATCATGATGTACCAAAGAGAATCATACATAATTAGCATAATCCAGTTAGACCTCTACTCACCTACCTTGATTGGAATTACATCAAACATAATGATCCAAGATGAACCACAAAAAACCAAACCAAGTAATATTACGAAGATTAAACCCAAAATTAGAAGAACTAAATAAAGCAGCACCCTAAAAACCCACAATAAATAGAATAAAATCAAATGACATATAGAATGAAACATAAAAAATCAATCACAAAATAGTCAAAACTTACTGGAATAAATGTATATCATATCAACCAAAATAAATCTAGAATGATAAAAATCATGAAAATAGAATTCAAATAGAAAATATAGAATCAAACTAAATTAGACCTAGTCAAAATAATATAACATGAAACATGATGTTATTACAAATGATGAATTAAGTTGAACTAAATATACTTAATTAAAACCTCTATGACTGCAATGGACATGAACTAAACTAAACTAAACCAAATATATCTGAACCAAATGTAATCAAATTGAATCTATTAGAGCCAAAATGAATGAAATTGTCCAATATAATATAAACAAAACCTAGAAAAACTAAATGTAATGAAAATGTCCCAACAAATTTATATCAAACCAAACCAAACTACTATAAAACTCAAGATAAACTTATTATATACCATTAATAAGAAGAAAAATTTTTAATTAATTGGAATATACTATTTGGTTGTGTTATTTTGAAACTTTGATCCATTTCCCCTTGCTTGCAGGAACATGATTTTACCCCAAGGGAATTGTAGTTCTTATATGCTAGGAGGGGACTTTTATAGTAAGAGGAGATAGGTATCTCATCGTTTAGTTTTTTATTTTATATTATTTATCACATTGATCACTTATGCCTTTTACCGCTTTCTATAGATGAAGGGAAGTTATTTTCTGTAAAGGGGCACAGAAGGGAACTAGAGGAGACTATGTGGTTTTATTTATAGGGGAGGGAGATCAGGGTCGTGGAGAGATTAATTATTGTGTTTTAATTTTCACTCTTTATACTATTTTTCTTATATATATTTTCTTTTCCTTGGGTGTGGACATCTGATGTATAGATGGGTCATGTCAAAATCTATTTATCTTTCGATTCAATTTTAGTTATTGTTTTGTGGGTGAAATTGTTCCCAAAAGACGATTCTTTGATGCCTGAACACTCATGACAGCCCATGGGTGTATCCCATCCACCTAACTCCACCTTATATATTCATATATTAGAGTATAACTAGGCAAATACAATGTTGGACAATGGTAGGGCCTAAGAATGATGGAATAATCGGGGAGGGATTGGGAACATCTTTACAATTTTATTAAGAATGACCATACAATAAAGATGATTTTAGATCATATGACTAAAGGGACCTATGGGAAAAACAAATACCATATGTTATTGGTGTACATATAATTGGACAGAAAAATATGTCAAAATAGTTATATAAAACATTTTTACAATTAAACACGTTCCAAAAAACCACACAATGCTAAAAAATGAATAGAAAAAACAAAAAATGCACTATACATAAAAATGAAAACCAAATGTGTTCTTAGGGTAAAATAAGGGAGGTGTTTCATATGTAAAATCCACATGAATTATATTAGTAAATAGTATATGTGAAACACATGTGAACAAACTCCACACATCTGTCAAGAACTACAAGAGACTCCACCAAATCCCCAGACTGAATGAGGGTCTAACTCCTTCAATTACCATATCTAGAAGAACCACAAACACCATACAACTAATGAGGTACATTAATAGAGTCATAATAATAGATTAATTTATATTAGAGTTTTCATGAATGGTGTTAGTACATACATTCTCTATATGGCACCACAAACAAGCCTTTACAGAGTAATAAATAATATGATGTATGTATAAACATGTCTACTCATTTAATTACATATTAAATAACACTAATTTAATATATTTTTTTGTAATTTAGAAAATAACATGTTAACATATGAATTAGAAGAAATATCAAATTACTCCCTATACATGAGAGGATCCTGACCCAATGTTACCTTGGGTTTGCCTACTTCGAGAAATATTAGTATCAATATCAGGATAAAGGTAAAGAATTCTTGCATCCTTTCCTATCTTCGTTGGGAATTGGTAAATATTGTATCCTATCTTACCTATGAGAACATCTAGAGTTGGGTAAAATCTCATCCTATTGAAAGGGGAGGAGAAATAAAAAATAAAGGTCTTGGACTGTCCCTTGGAATATTGGAAGGGATATGCGGAGCCATGTAATTGAGAGCTTATCCCATCACCATACTCTATAATAATATGTATGTAATTAAAAAAAATTTATGGTAGGAATACATTTATTCATACACCACCTTTCTATCATGCTTATCAACCATCAAAGTAGTAACCATGATAAAAAACAAATCAATCATTATGATGTTTTCTAACAATGATATACATGCTCCGATACTAAGATTCACTATTGTAATAACATAATGGTATTAAAAAAAAGAACATAGATCCGATATAAATTGATGTAGATCACAACATGTTATATGAATTTTATGTTCTTAATCATAACTAGTACGAAACCCGTGAATTTTTATTTCATAATAATTTAATTAAAAATTCACATACACACAATCATAATTTAAAGTTACTAAAACATTTGGAAGACTTTAAATTATAAAGCTTTTCCCATAATATGTTAATATTATCCAAAGATGAGTGACTCTTCATATTTAATAATTTTTTATCTCATCAAGGGAATTTTCATTCACCTATGATACATCAATGTGTAAACAATTTGAATAATTTGAACATTATATCTTAGGGAGTACACTGACCATCAAAACTACCCAATATCAAAAGAAATCCCTTTTAGTGTTTTTCTAGTTGGTCCTAAAAATATCATTGAAAATATTCCTTTTCATTTTGAATTGTATTCCCTAGAAGACTTTATTAACATGTACATTTCCCATGCCCTTAGTTTTTCTTTTCAGTGCCCCCTTCAAAAAAACTTTTAGATTCCACAATGTTTATACAATCTGAGCATCCAAGTAAAGGTCCACTTCTTTTATCACACCTTTAAGTCAATGGTTATTATATAAAACAATATTCACTACCTTTCTCAGATCTTCATCAGAAAATCTAGTGAGGGGTTTTATCTAAAACAATAATCCCCTTCTTGATTTTCTTCCCCTTTCAAGATGATGAAGTTATATGTTATACATTGGACAAATTGGAAGGGACTAAATGAAAACTCATATTTTTGTTTTTTAAGCCGTCAATATAAAAGACTCATTATATTGGAACAATGTGAGGTTTTTTGGTTGCAAAATTATATAAGGCAATGTAAATATAAGAATTTAGGAATTCAAGAATGGGGTGTAAAATGATAAGTTTCATGTGATGTACAATAAAAAAAGAGTGAATCAAATGTTTAATTAAAAACCCCATAAATCCATTATTCTTATAAAATAGTGTAGTATAAAACTCGTTCACATGTATACTTATATAACAAAAAACCTAATTTTCATATTTTAAAAATAAGAAGGTTTAAATGTATTTAGATTTGGAAAATTTTAAAATTTAAACAGTAGTGGTTAAAACTTAAAACCAAGAGGAAGATGGTGTTCATGTAAGAAACATAAAAATTTGAAAATAGACATAATATAAGAGTTAAGGAAGTGGGATTAATCATTAAATCAGTAAATGGTGGGTTTTTAGATCTCTATAAGCCTGCTAGAGTGGAAACCCAGAGAAATAATTCGGATATACTTCAGGGTGTTAGTCCACCATTAGCATGTTAAATGAACATCTAACCCCAACTCCAAAGTATAAAATTACAATCTAGATAATTGGCATGAAATCAATCTCACAAATGACATAATAGGCCCTTCCCTCCCTGATATAGGGTCCCACTCACTGTGAAGGATGTACATATTCCCATTTAGAGATATAAATAGGACCTTATTGTGGTAGAAATAAATTTGAGCTTTAAAATGAATCACCTAATCCATGTCGATGATTAGATCGAAAACCTAGAGGTCTAATAATGGGAATTCCCACACGATTTTCGTGGAATATATTAAAACACAACTCCCTAGTCACCTAAAACCCCAGTTTACTTCCTTCCCAATGGATTTGATTTATTTATCCTAAATGGAATCAAATTTTATAACATAACCAAATAGTAAAGAAACATTAATGAGATAATGGAATGGGAATCACTCATATCAAACCAATCGAAGTCCATAAAATTTGGAATAAATACCATACCTCCCATGGTGGATGACCCAAAATCAGAGTTCCCAGGTTCCATATTTGATGCATGAATGTACCTTGACATAGGACCAACTAGAGTCCTCTTAGATGGTTTAGAATCCCATCGATAATGAGAATGAGGTCATGTACCCTTATAAGAATTAGTCACACTTGAGAACCATTATAAAATAAAGAACCAACTCCATTACTCTATAGGAGATTCCTATAGAGGAACTACAGATGAATTGGATTCCAAAACTAGAGGCACATTCTTCTATCCTCGATGAATTCATGCATAGTATGGATAGACAATCCACAATGAAAATAGAACACATGATTATGACTAGAAGAATGTATTTCCACTAAACTTTATGATTGTTGAGAACCTATTCCACTACTCTAATGAGGTTCATCCAACATCTTTGTATAGCTAGAAGAAAATATTTGTCTAACCCATACGGTTGAAGAAAAACCAACCATACCTATCTTCCTAGATAATTCTACCTCATCCATAACTGATTTGTTAACCACTTATGTGTAGATTGATAGGAAAAATAAAATAAGCATAAACCTGGCCTTAGGTATCAAAACTGCTTTAAAATATCTCACCTTGATATAGTCATTCATGATGAGCTCAAGGGACAAGTGAATAGACTCATGAAACTGAGTAGCATATTCTATCTCTAAACATTATCCCTATTCTATGGTCAAGAATTTTAAGGTTTTTCCACCTATAGTGTGTCAGATAAAACTACTAATTAAAGGCCATTTTCAATGTTGTATAAGAGACAAAACAATACATCTTCACTTATATTATGGACTTGAACATATTTTACTTTTCATTGCAGTATGTAAGTAAGGGATATAACTTCATTAAATGGAAGATACATTTAATTTAATTTATTTTTCAATCATATGAAACATTTTTATCACTTTTTCTAAGAATTAATCATAAAACAAAGAGGAATAGGAAGGGTGGGAGGAATTTAGATGCATGAGTCCATTTATAATGACCCATACATTACATATAGATATTAATTATACATTAAATAATATTTATCAAATAACATAACAAAACCACACCAGTTCTTTATAGGTTTAGTGTCATTAGAAATTGCGATACATAAACAACTGGTTCATATAACATCCCCATTGTCACCCGCACAATTCTTCATAACTAGACTCCCTTTTGACATATCATACGTAATAACCTTCTTCAGGACCTGGGGAAAAGAAACATATGAATTTTTTAGCTCAAATTCTCATTGAGGGTAAATAAAGGAAATATCAATCATAATCACAACATTTAAAATTCTTATCCTGCATATAAAAGCTCATAATATCATGTCATTTGATAAAAAATAAAAGAGAAATGTAATCAGAATAGCCATAACCTAAGACATGTAATTTTGTGGCATACACACATAAAAAAAGAAAATAATTTCATATTAGTCAAGTATCATGGTCGAGACTATCATAGCCGATAAAATCCATTACTGAACTGAGTTCACTCCTCATTCCAGCCTTGTATTACTGAACTAAATTTAATTGTCATTCTATTTATGCCTATCTCATGAGATATAAATATTTACACATTTCATTTGATGGAGATATAGGTCCCAACCATCTCATAATGATACCATTCTTACATGTTCCTCAAACACAAAAAAACATTCACCATTGCATAACCCATGAAATAAAATGGTTTTCTTAAACATTATTCAATCATAATTGATATAAAAGAAATGGATTTACTAAATTAAATTACATCATAAAAAAATTAAATCATTGTAATAACATATATATAAATATAACCCTATTTAAATAGTTTCATCTTAGATGGAAAATAATTTTGAGAAAACACAAGAAATTAATTTTTGAGAAAAATGTCACTTCTTTTTCAAAAAGGATTTCCTTCCTCAAGATGACACACAATTTTAGAAGAAATCATTTTATGCGAAAATAAAATTTTATTATTATAAGGGATGATTCAAGGAAATAAGGCATTATGAAAGTGTAAAAATCCTTTCATGCAAAATAAGTTAAAAAAACATTCTTCTCATACCTCTGCCAAAAATGTCAAGAAATACCTTATAACAAAAACGACAAAAGATTCCATTCACAAAATTTAGTATAAATTTAATAATAGATGAAATTGAATTTTAATAACTTTAAAAGGATATAAATAATATTTGGAAATAAATATTTTGGAAACATGGACGTGGATGATAATTATACCCTCATAAATACTTACGAATAAACAATCTCAGATAAAAATGAGATTTTCAAAGTTATCCATTACCATAGGTAGGATATGATTTATATGTATGATAAAATCTTATATAATGATTTAAATAATGTTAATAATTTATTATAGAATCATAATAACTTATTTGATAACATTTATGATCATATTTTCATATGTTTGTTAGTAACATTTCATTGTTACTCGTTATTCGACTATTAAATGCTTTATATTCTTATGCATGTTTTGTCCGATAAGTTATTATTCCTATTTTTAGGTTGTAGGTATATCATTTACATCATGGTATTAGTAATATATATATAATATTTATTAATTAAATTCATTTATATAATCACACTTTAATGAATATTATGTAGAACGAATCACATCGCACCGTGGAGACAGTAAGCCGTACGTGCGGACGAGCAACAATATCATTCCCATAATTGTTGAATAGTAAAGAAGTGAATGGGGTAAAGTATATCAGAATAAAAATAATATTATATTGGTTATATAAATATTTATTAACTCCATCATTATACCCATCCATGTAAGGTGGCGGTGAAAAACGGATTACAGCATGACGTGGAGACAGTAAGTCATACTTACGCATGTAGGGTGATTCCATTTTTCATAGGATGGGTAGAAGGGAGAATATGGTTGTTTCATGTAATAATGTATTAGTATAAGAGTGATACTGTTGTTATTAATTTATAATGAAACAACAAATTAAGAGTTTATAGAAGAAGAAATAAGTTCGTAAGAACCAGCAAATGACATTACCTCTTCTTCGATGTGCCTCCTATAAATATCCACTTAGAGCACAAGAGTTGGACATTTATGATTACCAGAAAATTTATAATGAAAATAGGGGAGTTTATAATGAAGAAAAAAGGGTATGGCCAATCTTTAAGGCTTAAAATTCAGTTAAGAGTTGAGGGATAAAGTGCCATTTTATAATTGAGGTGATGGGAACTTTTCGAAACTCCATAAATAATAATTTATAATAAAATAAAACCTTACTCAAAAACCACAAAAAGGTCCCAATTTCAAAGATCGGATGATATATATTTGTAATCTCATCATCCAATAAATTTTGGAAAATTTATTTTTTCAATTTAAACTATATATTTTTAATTGACACTTTGTTTTTATATTTAATTTTATTTGTGGTAATAACATTCTAAATCTTTATTGATTATAAATATTTACTTATATTGTATTAATTGAACATAAATGGATATTTTAAGAAATTTTAGATCTTATAATTTTCTCTTTGTAATTTTTAGACATTTTTATGATTTTTAAATAATTTAATAGAATGTTATTTTCATATAATATCAATAGTGTCAATTTTGACAGTATTTATTTATTTGACTTTTAAAAAAATCCACACTGGATATAAATTTGTAAAAAATATTTAGTAAAATTATATAATTTTTTATTCACCTATAAATTTTTTTTAGAACATTAATTAGTTTATATTATATTTATTTTAATATTTTTCAAAACCATTTATTTGACATTTCTATTAATAAATTTTTTTACATACTATTGAGTCATCATTAATTGTAATTATTTAATCTATAAAAATTATAATTAAATTACTATTATATAGGTAATTATTTTATATTTACATTGACTATCTATAGTCGATATTATATTCAATTTATCAATATATTAAAATTAATATACTTATACAAAATAAGATGGATACATTTTTTCACATTCATTAGTTTTTATTACATTCATGGCATATTCACAGGTAAGTGTCAATAAATTGATTCAATTTCAAAACAAACATGATAAGGGTGTAATTTAGTCATCCTATATGGTTTTTTTAGGTGTTATAGTAATTTTATAATATTACTTTTACCTTAAATTATGTGATTTACCATTAACCATGGTAATAAAAATAAAAACCAATGTTACTATTCATAATGCCAAAACATAAATGTAGTCTATTAATATAATTTGGGCCTAATGATTCCAAATATGTAATAAAATTTTCAAAATTAAAAACATATATTTTTCAATAATTAATTTAAAATTAATATCATTTTTGCAATGAGAAAACAAGTTTTAAAAGATAAAACATTACAAAAGATTGAAATGTTTTTTCCTATGAATTCAATGTTAAATTAATGTTATTGAAATAAATTATATTAAATGAGAAAAATATGTTATATTTATACTTTAAAACCATTAAATATTATAATTTAGGCATATAAGTTATCTCGATGAAAAAATTTGTTTCTAATTAAAATTTAGCATATTTTCACTATTCATCAAAACAGGAAAGTTATTAGAAAAATAAGAATTTTTTTTCCAAAGTAAATTTTTTTATCCCGCTTAAAAATAACATGTTTATTTTTTCATATAAAACATATTATTGTGTCAAAATCTTAATTTAAAATGGGTTCTCCATTCAAAGGTGTAAAATTAACCTTTTTAAATAGGTTTTTATACATCAAATAGGGTTTTATTCATACCCAATGACTAAAATATCTGTTGGATGAAAATAACAAATATTTTATTAAGTATATAACACATTTTTATCTCATTAATTTCATTACCATATGAAATTCACTTAGAATAATAATATCTAATTGATTTATATTTTTCATAAATAATTGATAGCCAATGAATTCATAATGCATTTTCATAAGTTAGTTATAATTATTCCCACTATCCTAATGGATAGGCTATAATAGTAATTTTATAGTAAGAGAATATTTTGGTTCATTTAAACTCATTATTGTGTGAAAATAAAGCTACTAAAGTAGAAAAATTATTTAATGAAAACATTTCATAAAAACATCGAGGAGTTACATTCTACACCCCTTAAACTATATTTCTACCTTGAAATTAGTCACTTGAAAAAAATAGAGGAGAATACCTCTCCCTCATCATATAGTGATGTTCCCATTGAGCATATTCAAATTGGAGGTTCCTCCATAACACTTTTTCCAAGTGATTGGTCCTGTTTTATAGAACTTTTTCATTACGATCCAAAAAATCTATCAATTATTCTTCATAAAAAAGACCTTTCTTCAGTTAGTACATTTAAAAGACTGGGTATGTACATTACCAGGAGAGATACATGTAACACATCATGAACACGATTGTTATTTGGGGGAAGCACCAATCGAAAAGATACCATCCCAACGTGATCCAGAATATCAAAAGGACCAATTTACATAGGGCCCAACTTCCCTTATTTCCAAATCTCATTACTCTATTCTAGGGAGATATTCGTAAAACATATCATCACCCACTTCAAACTCTAGGTCTTTTCTTTGGTTATTAGTATAATCTTTTTTCCGACTCTGAGCTTCTCTTATGTGTTGTGGAATAGATCTAACCTTTTCTTCCTTTTCATTAACAAGGTCCGGTTCTAATAGCTTTTTTTCCCCAACTTCATCCTAAAAAGTTTGAATTATACACTTCTTTCCATAGAGGTCTTTATAAGGATCCATTTGAGTACTGGAGTGAAAGCTATTATTTTATGAAAATTACTCCAATGGTAGGTGTTGATCCCAACCAACTTTGAAATACATAGAGTAAGCTCTCAACATGTCTTCCAGAGTTTGAATTGTCCTCTCAAACTGACCATATGTCTGAGGATGATAAGAAGTGCTAAAACATAACTCTCTATCTAGTGCATGCTGAATACTTCTCCAGAACTTCGAGGTAAACGTTATATCCTAGTCGGATATAATGGAATGTGGTACTCCATGATATCTTAGAACCTTCTTTACATATATCATGGCATGTTGATCCTGAGAGAAATTCTCTCCAATATCAATGAAGTGTGCTGACCTCATAAGGAGATCAACTATTACCCAGATTGTATTATTGGATTTAAATGTTTTAGGAAGTCCGATGACAAATTCCATAGTGATGTTTTCCCATTTCCATCATAGTATGGGTAATGTTTGTAAAATATCCTTATACTTTTCTCTCTCAGCATTAACTTACTAACAAACCAATCATCAAGAGACATATTCGGCGACATCCCTTCTCATTCCATCCCACCAGAAGTAATCTTTGAGGTCCATGTACATCTTTTTTCTTATAGGGTGACTAGGGAATTAATAACTATGAGCATCAACCAATAGATTCTTTATTAATTCTGGTATGGGAGTAAAAAAACACGGTTCCTGAACCATAATATTTTATCATAATAAATTTTGAATTCAAGAAAATTTCTCACTTTCTTTTGTAACTCTACATGTTCCTTATACACCTCTTCAATATTCACTTGTATAGATTGTTGAACATTCATTTGAGAAAGATAATATTTCTCCCCTTCCATTAAAATTTCAAGATCCATTATTTTCAAATCCATAAATATTGGATCTTGCATGATCATCATCATGGATAAACTATCATGGTCTTTTGACTCAGGAGTATGATGATGGGGTGAAAGAGTTCATCATGTTAGAAAATGACCAAACACATTACCCTTATCATATACTTTTTCCATGTTTACAGGGTTGTTATTCAAGTCTAATTAGTCCATAGGAGTATGAAGTACACTTGATCTATAAAAGAATAGATCGAAGTAATAAATGATGGACTAAACATAGGGAAAAAATGAATGTATCTTGTTAAAAGGATAATACTACATTTTATGGATCATACCATATGGTTACAAATATGGACAATGAAAATGACCCTGTTGAGGATGTGATTATAATTGTGAATGATGATGAATATCTTATTGAGTAAATAACAATGATAGTTGAATATAAATTTCATGATTGTATAAAATTGTTTAAAAAGTTAAATAGTTGTGAAAATATTCCATTCTATGATGGTTGTACTAAATATAAAACATTTTTAGCCATACTAAAGCTATATAATTTAAAATCTGACAATATATGGAATGAAACCTATTTTACTGAAATACTTGATCTCTTGAATGATATGATCATAGAAGATAATATTTTTAATTTCTGAACATATAATTCAAATTGATTGTTATATTCAATGGGAGTGATCTCTAAAAGGAATCATTCATGTCCAAATTACATTATACTATTTCGGAAGGACCACAAATCACTTTAAAATTCCCATTGTGTGGTGATTCCTGATACCAGAATGATGAGTTAGGTACTACAAAAATTACATGGTATATTTTAATGAATAAAAGGGTTAGGTACCTATATGAAAGTGACGATACTACAAGAAAAATGTTTTGGCACACAAATAGAATAAATGAATATGAAAAACATCTTCATTGAATAGACTCTCCTCAGTGGAAGAGAATTGATCATGAGTATTCTGAATTTGGAAATGAGCCAGGAAGCCTTCATCTTTAGTTATCTGCAGATAGAGAGAATTATTTTTATTTTGAAAGGATCAATCAAAATATACTTCTAGTTATGTTGGTGAACTGAAACATTCCACAATGGTTATGCTTTAAATGATAATACATCATGTTATCTCTGCTTATATTAGGACAAAAAAACCAGAAAATGATATTGATGTTAGATGGCCCCATTGATCTATGATTTGAAATTATTATGGTAATCAAGTGTTATGTTGTATGATTCTTACATAAATGATGATTTTACAATGAGATCCATGTTTTATGGGATTATAAATTAACTTCCTGGTTATGGAAATTTTTTAGGATATAGAATTAAAAGAACTCAAATATGTACCGTTTTGGATAAAGTTCCATAGTCAATTAGGATGAAATGTTCATCAATGAATGTGTTTCTAGGATATAACACATTTCTACATCATTATTATAAGAACTAGTCTTGGACGACATCATTCAATGAATGATTAGAAGAACGTACAAAACCATCTCCACTAACAAGCCATAAACATTTTGAGAAAGGGAATGATATAGAAACAAACTTTAGTAATCCATTTTTTTTGAAAATCCGAATGAAAAATAATTAATAAATGAAGTTATTATTTTTTGAATTACCACACTACAATTGTTATTACATCATGAATTTTTCTGATGCTGTGTATGTGGAAAAATAAATGTATGTGACAGTGTCATTGAAACATTACTAAATAAACTTAGAAAGATGAAGGATGAAATTAAGGCTAGTTTGGACATGATAGATATGGGAATAAATGGAGAGTTGTATCTAGTGATGGATGCAAAATAGTCTTTTCTTCCTCCAACAACATACACTCTTTCCAAGAAGGGGAGATATCAGTTTTAAAACTTATTGAATGATATAAAGGTTCCAAAGGGGTATTTATCTAATATAAATAATTTCTTTTCAATGATTAATTCAATGTTAAAGGACCTAAAATCACATGAGGATCACGTTTTTATGAAAAATCTAATTCTTATAGATTTATATTTGGTTTTTCCCAAGATTTTTCATCATACATTAACAATTATTTTTTTCTTTTTCAAATCTATATGCAACAAAGTTATAGTCCTGAAAAATTTCCAAAGGCATAAAAGGTTATTGTTACACTATTTTGTGAAATGGAGATGTTCATTCAATTTTAATTCTTTGATACGATGGTTCAATTGATGGATCACTTGGTTAGTGTGATTAAACTATGCGATCTTATAAATTATAGATAGATATACCCCATTAAACTATATATGAATATTTTGAAATGTTGTGTCAAAAATTAATGTCATTCAAAAGGTTGTATTGTGGAGTGATATTTTATTGACGAATCCATTGAATTTTGTACTGACTAACTGTCTGGTGTGGAAATCACTGTTCTACTAAAATATTGTTAGACCTGGAAGCTTGAAGGTAATGAAACTCCCAGAATAGATTTTGTCCCAATTAATATTACAGATCTTCAATAGGACCACCCTTATGTTTTTCATAAAAGTTTAAAGGTTCGCCCGTATTTTGAAACATAGAAAGTTATTCATAGGCATTTAAATATATCAATATCTTAAGGATGTATTTCATATACACATTATCAATTATTTATAGGATGGTTTTGAGACCTTATTTTTAAGGATTCAACTGAAAATGTGGATTCAATTTCAGAATGACCTCAATGGATAGTCATAGGACCATGTGTGAATATATTATGTTATAAAGGTTATAAAATTAATGGATATAATTTATATAAAAATGGAAATGATTAATGTAGTACCATGAAAAATTGTTGAGTTACACTTGTGGCTGAAGTGATGAATGTATTTGGTACCAAAGAAAAAATGTAATTTATGTGAATATGTCATACTTTTTCACTATAAAAAAAATATGAGAGTTGGATTATACAGAATTCAAAGTTTTATTTTTCAATGAAAGTGGGTTGATAACATGAATTATATTAAAATATATAAACTGGGATTCATGAATGTTGATTTTAGTATGTAAGGTTACAAAGATGAACCAATTAAAATGGAATCAAAAGTAGTACAATTATTTTATGTTCAAGATACCACAAAATGAAAGTAATGAATTGTTCTGTTATCAATCAAAACTATTGAAAGTTGAAATTTCAAATAAATTGAGGATGAAAATTTCATTAAACTGTTTCAATAATTTCGATGTGGTCCAAATGTAGATGAGATCTTTTTTGTTACAGAAGACCATAATGAAGTTATTTTAATACTCAATAGAGGTTCCAAACCCCGTCAACCATTTTAAAAAATAGAGTTTAATAGTCTTGTTATATATATTTTTGTAATATAAATCACATTACTTCATATTATTATCTATTCACTATTGTATTTATTTAATCTAAATTAAATGTTCTAACACTTTAGTATATAATGACTTCTGCACATGTCGATTATCTCAATCCTGATTTACATTAGGTTTCTCAACCTTTTGGTGATCCAAATATAGAGGAAAAAACCTTATGCACATACTTATGTTACCAAACCATAGGAACAATATATTGATGATATTAAAGGTGAGGAAATGGTACATGGTGAATGAACAATGTCCTTGAAAAAATAGAAGCTCCAAAGCATGACAATGTTAAAAAAGTTATTATCGTGAGAAACAAAGGCATCAAATTCGAGGTTGGATGAAATTCATACAGCTAACCTATTAACACCAACAAGGCAATGTTCAATAGTTACATTGGGATCACCACTCACATTCAATTACTGATTGATATAGATTTGTTACAAAATTTCATGACTATGCATATGATCTTGATTTGGTAAGAGATTAGGGTAAAATTATGACATACTTTTTTTAATTTATACAATAAAAAAATAATGAAATGTTGAATTACTTTTCATTATCCCCTGCAGAGTGCAATTATAGTAGATAAATCCTAAATGAAATTTTTATAATTTCTCTTTATAAAGGAGAAAATAAGATTTTACATAAATATTATGATGTTTCATCTCAATGATGATAAAGGTAAAATAAACTCACACCCACCATATATGTATGCACACCAGATAAACCAACAAGCATGGGATGTGTTTAATTGTCATGATGATGAGATATATTTTCAGGTAAATTATTACTGGTAATAAATTTCATGAATATATGTGTCTTAATTACCATGATTAATAGTTGTTAATTTATGAAACAAAATTTGAGTACTGAAATTAAAAAAAAAGGAAACAAAACCTATATACCCATACTATAAATAAGGTTGAGGTATGCCTAACATTAAAAATATATGTATTTTAAGTCCACTATAATAATATTATGTGACATGAATCAACAATTTAATTATGTTCAAATATTTATATGAAAATTGATGAATCGAAATATAAAAACACATCCATACCACATCATGTTCTATAGAAGGAGGAACCTATACATAAATAAGGGACACTAAAACATGAAAACACAAAAAAGTGTGGGAAGCATGTGAAAGAATCAAAAAATAACATTTTTATTTAAATCAGTATTAAATAATAATGATTGCTTATTTTACTATATTTTTTATTCAAGTTGGACACAAGAATCATCATCAGTTGTAGCCGATAAAAAACTACTATCACTATCCTTGAATCAGATAGAACACTATGGCCATGTCATAGGTGCGGGTCTTTTGGTTTCACACCAAAAATATTATTAGAAAAAAAAGAGAGGATAAAGATAAGAAAATGGAAGAGTTTCAGGAATGATTACATACCTTAGAAGATAAAATAAATTAGAGATTAGTGTTCCTAGAAAATCATATGGGAAGGAATCAATGTGAAGAAACAACACAAGAATAACCACTATGTGAAGATCCCCACACCCCACCAACTCTGAGGTCATCCATTCCAAATGAAGAGTTGTCTTAGAATATGTAATCAATATTCTCATAAATTTTTATATGAAATGTTAAATTGGAAAAAATTGATACCTTTCCTATAATGATATTATATAAGGTGAAAATTATTATGATTTATATCTATCTATACCCACCCATTACTTGGTTGAGAGGGCTACCATGTTCAATATTAAAGGAGATAATCTATTTAAAAAGTATCTTCCAATATCTTATATGAGAGTGGGGATTAAAAAAGGTCATGATATGATCACTAAGACACATGTCCCACTTAATGGTGTGGATATCCATATGGATGAGAAATCTAATAGAACATTCCTAGAATGGATGTTAGATCTTGTAAAAAACTTATTAACAAGAAGGTACTCATTTAAATTTTCTTTTTCATGATAATCCTTTCAAAATTAATGAAAAATGTTTGAATGATGAATATTATTATAGATATTCAAAGGGAATGGGGTGAAATTAAAGTTCAAAGAAAAATGATCTAAAGTATCAACCAACCAAAAAAATGATATTAATAAAGTACCTTTACCCCACCAATTCAACATCCATATTTACTAACATTAATAGTTCATGAAGAAACAATGTTAGAATATTGTGTTACAATTACACATGATTGTGAAAAAATTATTTATAGAGAGGTAATTAAAACTATATCTGTATTGAGAATGTAAATGAGATAATCAAACATGAATGGATAATAGTCTCAGTTGTAAATGTCTACATTCAGTTAATTTTCATGATTTGTTTATCCAATAGCTGATCTACTATGTTAATTTTGAATAAATACTATTCATATTTTTTTTAGGCATATATATGAATACTATTTTAATGGAAACCCCTATGAATAGTAATTTGGACTCGATTTTCCTCACATCACTTCTACATAAGAATAAAAATTGGAACAAAATAAAGTTGAACTAATAAAGTATAAACTGGTCACAATGTTTGAAAGAAAACATATAAATGATATAATATTCTTAATACCCATGACACAAGGGTAAAACTATATAATTCAATCATATAAAATATATTTTCACACATTTAATTACTAATTTAATTTTTTAGTCATCATTGGTTAGTAATTACAATCTATTTTGACACTCTAAAGATCTATTTTATGGATTCAATACATGGATACCAAAATAAATGACCCAACGTGATGGAATTTATCAATTTGTAATACATTGCATGAAATATTTTACAACTAAACATGAAGTTATTCATTTTATATTATGTTTTAATGAAAAATATATTATGATAATATTTTGTTTAAATATCTCAAAATCATGGAATGATGACAATCCAGGAATATAAAGATCCTAACATCTTCTAAAAGTAGATAATTATAATGGTATATATAAAATGATATCACAATAAAAAGATATATCAAAACAAATTACTTATTTTTCAAATATAGAAAATAGTGTCTATCTATATTCCCTTATCAAAATGGTTTTCCTAGACCTCTAAAATAGGGTAGCCATTCTAATGGGGTTAAAAAAAATTAGCCTTGCATATTCCCACATTAGGATAAAACAAGTGCTCCCCTCATGCTCCCCTTTTACCATCCTGAATACCCCTCATGCTCTGCTTCTCCCATCCTGATATCCACTCCCATCCTCCCCTATATGGACCGCTCCCCACTCAACACCACTCACTTCTCCCCTCCTCCCATCCCAATCCTTAGCAACATCACTCACCACTGCTCTCCCCTACAAAATATCATCTCGACAAAAAACCTTCGTCTCCCCTAAAAAACATCTCCCCAAATTATCAAATCGCACTTATCCTTAGCATGAACCCCCTTTTCTCCACTACCAACCCTCATCTACCTAGATTCATATGTCATCAATTGTGCTCATCCCACTCAAAGATGAAACCCTACCTCAACACTCCGCTTACATCTAATTCCACCATTTTAGCTTCAACATCCATCCTCCTAATTAATGAACAAAGGTAATCTATTCTTTGTTTGATATGTTTTTAAGAGAAAATTTTTCTTAACATATTATTCTCTATATCAATCACTCTTTTCTATTGGTTCCTACTTCTCCTAAAAAATCTACATTTCTTTTTGGATATTATAGGGTTCATAGTGGACTGAATATTGTATATTTTTATATTTAGAGCCCATGGATAACACCTTCTTCTTTCTTTATGTTCTCATTAATAATGGAAAAATGTTTCAGAATTTTTGGTTCCATATTCAATTTTTTGAGGTCCATGTTTCATTGAAATTGCTTAATTTTTATATTCAATGATTGGTTAAGGTTTATAACTTCATTATTTATAAAATTATTGCTACATTTGAAAGTATGTGGTGTTTCTTAACTGATCATTTAAATATATGTCAAGACAAATACTGGTTCATTTATGAATCTCAATTGTATCTTTAAAATAAATATCTATCTATTCATAAATCCGTTTAAAAATGAATATAGGAATTTAAAAGTAATTTTTAATATAAATTCAAGAATTTTATCCTTGTTTTGTTTTTAGATAGGGAAATACATGTTTTAAAAATGGTGTCCTGAAATGTAAACAGTGTGTCTAATCATTAAGACCTATTTGGAACTTCATGGGTTAGATGGTTGATCTCATCAGGGAACTTATTTATTTTCCCCTTTTCGTTACCATGTGGTGGATATATTATATGTGATGTTGGAAAGTTTTTTTTCTATGAAGGGGAATTATAGGTGAGGGTGATCTATTTTTTGTGGTTTGTCCCTCAATCTTCTCTGGCATGTTCAATCAACACCACTTTTTTGGTTATGGGAATATGAATAACTAGGTGGGATTTCAATATTTATGCTACACTAGCTTGAATGGAGGCCTCTAGTGAAACCTCTAGAGTGATATTTGACATGGTGGGGGGGGGGGGGGGTTATGTCAATGATGTTGGTGTGGGAAATGCGATATGATTTTATTTTTTAGAGAAACCATAAGCCAATAATTAGTCCTACAATGGATTGTTAAATTCTAGATAATATAAAATCATGATCTAGGATAGATATCTAGACACATGCTCCTTGACTTAGGGATTGTATAAGGGATTATTTTTTTATGGATGATTGTATTATACACTTAATTATATTATTGTGGTAGGATTATCTCATTTAAAATCATTATTTACCTCATTATGGGTGGTGGATTCCCAATGGTATGAAGTTCACTTGTGTGCGAATTGATTAATTTTAATTATTTTTTAAATCTTTTTATGGAAAAAAATTTAAATTAGAGGAACCCTTTTTGTGTTTTTATATTTGTTTCTAAAATGGTTATTTTTTACTAAAAATGGGTAAGCCCATGTTATTTGATTCTATGGGATCTTTTCATTTAATAAAAAAATGGAATGTTTTTTTTAAAATGGTAAGTCTCTTGATATTGTATTTATTATATGTATATAATAAATTAAAAATATGTTTTTATTTTTTTTCAAATTAGTTTTAAAAAATTTCAACAAGGATAAAATTGCATGGATTTATTGGCGATATCCTATTAGACCTATTATCTTACACCATAAATTTCCATTTTTGTGCATTTTTAGCTCATATTATGTGTATTTGTTCATGATTAATAATTTTGAAAAATCATCTCATGTTTTTTTATTGATTGGTGACTGGGGATATAGTGATAAACATGATATTATATAATTGATATATGCGTATAATTTATTTTTTATTCTATTTTGGTATGTGATAATATATAATTCAAATCTTCCTAGTGTAGGTTTTATTTTAATTTGATTGAATCCTATTTTTATGGTACATTTTTTAATTTTCAATTGATGTTAACTATGTTAATATCATTTGTGTTATTTATCTTTTTTACTTATATTTATTTATGTTTCCTAGATGTCTAATGTATGGGTGACACATAATATACTGTCAATAACTGATTCAATGTCTTTAGCATAGTCTTAAGGATAAAACTATTCATAAGGTGATGTTTTGTGATGATCTGGTAGTTTTCTCTAGCCTGTAGTGATAAAAAAAACTTATGTGATATTGGTGTCTTTCTCTCCATTATTCATTTCATTTTTAATCACTGCATTTGAAATTATATACTAACCAATTATTGAAGTATTCAATTTCACACCCATTAAATTGGTCCAATCATCCTCTTGGTCTAAACCAATCCATTTTATTTTCCCTAATTATTCATTTTTGGATTTTCTATTTATTGTAAATAAACATTATTTCTTTCTGTTTTTATGCAAACTCAAAAATTTCTACCAAATTTTGTGGCCATATCCTAGAATTAGTTTTTTGGGAAAAACTGAAAATTCACCATGGTTTTTGGGTATGTTTTGTCACATTTCAATTATTTAATTTTTTTTTAACTTATGGATTCTGGGTTTTTTTTCATTGTTTTTCTAGAGTGTTTTGGAGTTCACTGCGGCGGTTTTGGGTGGCGGTTTTCAAAAGGTGACTTGAAATTGTATGCATAGGTCAGAATATACATATATAAGTTCCCCCACATGTACATATTCACTCATGTTGGTATGAATATATATATTAGGGAAAGGTGTGCTTATGTATGTATATGAAAAATGCATATGTGTGTAAGGAAAAGGGGTATATGCCTATATAAGCATATGCGCAAAGATACAATTTTATATATTTTTTCAAGAAAATTTGTTCATAGGCGATATGTTTCCTTATATATATGATAAATTTCATATTCCTACAATCATTAAAAGTAATATTCGAGTTTCCATCTTTATAAGAAGAGTACCTTAATTTTGAGGTAGGTTACCTTATGAATTGAAATATAAATTTAAGTAATCATCGATTTATTGTATTCCACACCATGTATTTGTACTAAATAATTATATAGATTTATTAGAATAATTTTATAATATGAAATGAAGTGTTTACCGAATTGATTCAAATCAAATCAACCTAACCTATTTCAAATCAATGAAAACCAAATAAAATGATACCAACGTAAACTGAATTCAATGAAATAGGACATAATATAATAAGGAAAACTCAAAATAATCTAATTTTATTATACTATAAAGATTAATATTTAATATTAAAAAATGAATCTAAAATAATTTAAATTATACTATACAGAGAAATTTAATTAAAACTAACCAGATCTAAAAGAAATATTATCATGTGGTACCAAAGATAATCATACATAATTATTATAATCTAGTTAGGACTATTCCAACTTACCTTGATTGGGATTACATCAAACATAATGATCCATGATGAACCACAAGAAACCAAACCAAATAATATTATGAGGTGTAGACCCAAAATTAGTTGAACCAAATAAAGCGACACCCTAAATACCCACAATAAATAGAATAAAATCAAATTAAAAATATAATGAAACATTAAACAAATTCAGAAAATAATCAAAACTTACTGAAATAAATGTAAACCATATCAACCAAAATAGATATATAATGATAAAAATTAAGAAACAAGAATTCAAATAGATTTTTTTAATGAAACTATATTATACTTTTTCAAACTAATCTAACTTGAACCAATATGATATTACAAATAATGAATTAAATTGGACTAAATATACTTAATTAAAACCCCTATGACCACAATCAACATGAACTAAACTGAACTAATTTTTTTTATGAACCATATGTAATCAAATTGAATTTATTTGAACCGAAATGAATTAAATTGTCCAAGATAATATAAACAAAAACAAGACAAACAAAACATAATGAAAATGTCCCAAAATAATTTGTATCAAACTAAAACAAACTATGCTAAAATTTGAGCCAAACTGATTATATACCATTAATAATAAGAATAAATGTTAATTAATAGGAATGTACTATTTGGTTGTATCACTTTGAAACATGGATCTATTTACCATTTCTTGTAGTTACATGATTTGACCCCCCGAGGCATTTTTGTTCTTATATGCTGGGAGGGGACTTGTATAGTCATGTAAGACATGTATGTTATCTTTTAGTTTTTTATTTTATTTTCTTTATCTCATTGAACACTTAGGACTTTTACCAATTTCTATAGATGAAGGGTTGTTATATTCTGCAAAGGGGGCCAGAAGGGAAATGGAGGTGACTACATGGTTTTCTTTATTGGGGAGGGAGATCAGGGTTGTGGAGATATTAATTAGTGTGTTTCATTTTTTACTCCTTTATACCATTTTGATTCAATTTATTTTTTCCCTGCGGTGTGGATGTCTGAAGTATAGATGGGTTATGTTGAAATTCTATTTATTTTCCACTGCTATTTTAATTAATTGTTTGTGGGAGAAATTGGTCCCAAATTTCGATTCATTGATGCCCGAACACTCGTTCCTACCCATGGGTGTAGCCCATCCACCTTAATCTATCTTATTGATTCCTATATTAGTGTATAACTAGGTCATTAAAATGATTTAACCCTGGGAGGGCCTAGGAAATATGGAATAACTAGGGATGGATTGGGAACATCTTTACAATTTTGTTAAGAATAACCATACAATAATGATGATTTTAGAAGATAGGACTCGAGGGAACTATGAGACAAAACAATACCATATGTTATTGGTGTACATATAATTGGATATAAAAATATGACACAATAGTTATACAAAAAATGTTTACAATCCAGCACGTTCCAAAAAATGACACAGTGCTAAAAATGAACAGAACAAACAAAAATGAACTATACATAAAAATGAAAACCAAATTTGTCATTAGGGTAAAATAGGGGATGATTTATATATGTAAAATCCCCATGAATGATTGTAGTTAATAGTCCATGTGCAACCCATGTGCACCAACTCCACACATCTGTCAATAACTATAAGAGACTCCACCAAATTCCCAAACAGAATGAGTGTCTAAATCCTTCAATTACAATATCTAGAAGAACAATTGACACCCTAAAAATAATGCGGTACATTTAAGGCATCATAATAATAGATAAATTTATATTAGAGTGTTCGTGTATGGTTTTAGCACATACATACTCAATATGTAACCACAAACAGGCCTCGACATAATAATAAATTATATGGTGTATGTGTAAACATGTCTACTCATTTACTTGCATATAAAATAAAACTAATTTTGGATTTTTTTTGTAAATTAGAAAATAATGTGTTATCAAATTAATTATAAGAAATATCAAATTAATCCATATACTGAGAGGATCCTCAGCCAATATTACCTTGGGTTTTCTTACATCGGGAAACATTGGTATGAATATCAGGCTAGAGGCAAGAAATTCTTGCATCCTTTCCCAACCAGGTTGGGGGTCGGTAAATATTATATCCTATCTTACCTAGGAGCACATCTAGATTTGGGGAGATATCCCATCCCATGTAAAGGGGAAGAGAAATAAAAATTAAAGTCCTTGGACCATCCCATGGAATATGGGAAGGGATATGTAGAGCCATGGAATTGATAGCCTATCCCATCACCGTCCTCTATAATAATATGTTTACAATTAAACAATTAATATGGTAGGAACACATTTATGCACATACCACCTATCTATCATGCTTATAAACCATCAAAGTAGTAACCATGCTAAATAAAAAATCAATCATTATGATGTTCTTTAACAATTAAAGACATGCTTCGATACTAACATTCACTATTGTAATAATATAGTAGTATTCAAAACACACATAACATAGATCCAATATAAACCGATGGACTTCACTACATGTTATATGAATTTTATGTTCTTAATCATAACTAGTAATCAACCCATGCATTTTCATGGCATAATCATTTAATTAAAAATTCACATACACACAATCATAAATTAAAGTTATTAAAAACTTTGGAAGACGTTAAAATATAATTGTTATCCCATAATGTGTTAATATCCTTAAAAGATGAGTGAATCTTCAAATTTCATACTTTTTTATCTCATCAATGGACTATTCATCCACCTATGATACAAAAATGTGTCAAAATTTTGAATATGTTAATCATTATCTCTTAGGGAGTACATTAACCTTCAAAACATCCCAATATCAAAACGAGGCCCTTATAGTTTTTTTGTCGGTAGTCCAAGAAAGATCATTGTAAATATTCCATTTCTTTTGTAATTTTCTTCTCTAGAAGATTTTATTAATTTTCACATTTCTCGTGCCCATACTTTTTGTTTCCAGTGCCCCCTTGAAGAACACTTTCAGCTTCCACAATGTTGATTCACTCTAAGAATCCTAATCAAGGTCCACTTCTTTTATCCCACCTTCAAATAAATGTGTTTTATCCAAAACAATATTCACTACCTTACTCAGATCTTCTGAAGACAATCTGGTGAGGGTTGTTATGCAAAAAAAGATCCCCCTTCTTGATTTTGTTCCCCTTTCAAGATAGTGATGTTATATGTGAGACATTGGATAAATTATAAGGGACAATATGGAAACTAAATATATTGTATTAAAATCCATAAACATAAAATAGGACTTATCTTGGAAGAGTGTGAGGTCATTAGGTTCTAAAAATTATATAAGGCAATGTAAATATCAAAATTTAGGAATTTAAGAACAGGGTGTCAAATGAGAAGTTTTGTGGGATGAGAAAAAAATAGTGAATCAAATGTGTAAAAAAACCCCCATAAATCTATTATTATTATAAAATAGTTTTTTATAAGACTCATTCACATGTATATTTACATAATAAAAAACCTAATTTTAATATTGAAAAAATTATATGGTTAAAATTTTTTCTGATTTAGAAAATTTAAAAAATATAACAGTAGAGGATTAAACTCAAAACCAAGAGGAAGATGATGTTCAAGTAAGAAATATAAAAATTTGAAACTAGACATAATACCTAAGTTAAAGAAGTGGGATTAATCACTCACTCGGTAAATGGTGGGTTATTAGATCTCTATAATCTCGTGGGTGTGGAAACCTAGAGAAATCATTCAGATATACTTTAGGGTTCTTGTCCACTATTAGCACAGGAAATGACTATCTAACCCCATATACAAAGTAGAAAATTACCATCTAGATAATTGTCTTGAAATAAATCTCACATTTGACATTATATGTACTTCCCTCCCTGATATTGGGTCTCACTCACCCTGAAATATGTGCATTTTATATTTTAGAGATATAAATAGGACCTTATGGTTGTAGAAATAAATTAGAGCTTTAAAATGAATCACCCAATCCATGTGGACGATGATATTGAAAACATATAATCCCAACACTGGGAATTCACACAGGTGTTTCATGGAATCTATTAAAACACAACTCCCTAGGCACATAAAACCGGACTTCGTCTTCCTTCCCAATTGAGATGATATATTTATCCTAAATGGAATAAAATTTGATTACATACCCAAACAGTAATGAAACATTAATGAGATAATAGAATAGGAATCACTCATACCAAACAAATCCAAGTCTATAAAAGTAGAAATAATCACCATACCTCCCATGGTGGATGACCCAAAATCAGAGTCCTTCGGTTGCATATTTGTTTAATAAATATTCCATGACATAGGACCAACTTGATTCCACTTAGATAGATGATAATCCCACTGAGAATGAGGATTAAATAATGCACCCTTATAAGAATTAGTCACACCTGTGAACCCATAAAAAATAAAGAACCAACTCCACTCATCTATGGGATATTCCCATAGAATAAGTAAAGATGAATTGGACTTCGAAACTATAGCCACATCCTTCTATCATTGGTGATGTCATGCATAGTGTATATAGAAATTCCAAAATGAAAATAGGACACATGATTACACCCTGAAGAATATATTTCCACAAAACTTGATGATTGTTGAGAACCTATTCCACTACTCTAATAAGGTTCATCCAACTAATTTTTATATCTAGTGGAAAATATTTGTCTAACCCATATAATTGAAGAAATCCCAACAAGAACTATCATCCTAGACAAGTCTACCACATCCATAACTTCTTTGTTAACCACTTCAGAATAGGTTGATAGGAAAAATAAAATAAGCATAAACCTAGTCTTGGACATCAAAACAACTTTTAAACATCTCACCTTTATATAGTCATTCATGATGAGTTTGAGGGACATGTGAACTGACTTAGAAAACTGAGTAGCATATTCCATCACTGAATATTCTCTATACTCCATGGTCACAAATTAAAGGGGTTTCCCCCTATAGTGTCTCAGATAATAGTACTAATTGAATGCCATTTTCAATGTTTCATAAGAAACAAACTAATGAATCTTCACTTAGATTATGGGATTAATCATCTTTTACTTGTCATTCCAGTACGTAAGTAGGGAATATAACTTATTTAAATGGAAGATACATTGAATATAATTTATTTTGCAATCATATGAAACATTTTTATCACTTTTTCTAATAATAAATCATAAAATATAGAGGTATATAAAGGGTGGGAGGAATTTAGATGCGAGATTCCATTTATTAAGACCCATATTTTATATATAGATATTACTTATAAATTAATGAATATTTATTAAATAACATAAAAAACCACACCAGGAATGCATATGTTTAGTTTCTTTATAAATTGGGAAACATGAACAACTAGTTCATAAAACATTGACATTTTCTCCCTCTTATTTCTTCATAAATAGACTCAATTTTCAAATATCTTACTTAGTACCCTTCTTTATGACTTGGGGAAAAGAAACAAATAAAATGGTGAGCTCAAATGCTCAATAAGGGTAAACTAGGTAAATATCAATCATAAACACAACATTTGAAAATGTTATCCTACATATAAAATCTCATAATATCATGTCATGGGATAAATCATAAAAGTGAAATGTAATCCCAATATGCATAAAAAACATTAAATTTAGTGTCATACACACATAAACATATAAAATAATTTCATATTAGTCAAGTATCATTGTTGAGACCATCCTAGCAGACAAAGTCCATTACGGAACAGAGTTCACTCATAGTTCTATCACTGTATTACTGAACTGGATTTACTTGTCATTCTAGTCATGTATATCTCATGAGATATAAATATTTACCCAATTAATTAGAGGGGGATATATGTCCCACCCATATCGTAATGAAACCACTCTTAAGTGTTCCCCAAAAACATAAAAACATTCACCATATCATAACCCATGAAATAAAATGGGTTTCTTAAACATCATTCCATCATAATTGATATAAAAAATAGATTTAATAAATAAAATTCTATCATAAAAATAATTAAATCATTGTAAAAACATAGATAGAAATATAACCTTATTTAAATAGTGTCATCATATATGGAAAATAGTTTTGAGAAAAAATTGAAATTAATTCCGGAGGAAAATATCCCTTCTTCTTCAAAAATGTTTTCCTTCCTCAAAATGCCACACCATTTTAGAAGAAATCATTTTATGTGAAAATAAAATTTTAATATTTTTGGGGATGATTCATGGAAAGAAGGAATTATTAAATAGTAAATATCATTTTATTCCTAACAAGTTAAAAATAACATTCTTCTCATACTTTTGTCAGAAATGTAAAGATGTACCTCGTACCAAAAAACAATAAAAGATTCCATTCATAAAATTTAGTAAAAATTTAAAAATGGATAAAATTAAATTTTAATAATTATAGAAGTATATAAATAATATTTTGAAAGATATATTTAGTAAACATTGATGTGGATTATAATTATACCCTATTACAAACTGACAAATAAACAATCTGTGATAAAAACGAGATTTGAAAAGTTATCCCTTACCTTGGGAATGACATGATTTGTATGTACATGAAACTCTAATATAATTATTTAAATAATGTTACTTATTTATTTCATAATCATAATAATTTTTATGAAAACATTTATGATCATATTTTCATCCATTGTTTTAGTAACATTTCATTGTTACTCGTAATTCGACTATTAAATGCTTTATGTTATTATGTATGTTTTGTCAGATAAGTTCTTATTACTATTTTTAGGTTATAGGTATATCATTTACATCAGGGTATTATTATAATATATATCATTTTTATTCATTTAATTCATTTATATAATCATTGTTTAATGAAGAATATGTAGAATGAATTAGATTGCACCATGGAGATGGTAAGCTATTTGTACATACGAGCAACAATATCATTCCCATAATTGTTGAATGGTATTGAAGTGAATGGTGTATACTATTTAAGAATCAAAAAAATATTATATTATTCATATATATATTTATTAATTCCATCATTATACCCATCAGAGTAAGTTGGCATTGAAAAACAGCTTACAACACGACGTGGAGATTGTATGCCATACGTACCCACACATAGTGATTTCATTTTTCATAGGATGGGTAGAAGGCGGAATTTGGTTTATTCATGTAATTATATGTCATTATATGAGTGATATTGATGAAATTAATTTATTATGAAATAACTAATGAATGGTAATTAGAAGAGGAAATAAATTTCGAAGAATAAGTAAATGATAATACCTCTTCTTTGATGTAGCTCCTATAAATCTCCTCTTAGAGAACTACAATTGGTCTTTTAAGATGAACATAACCTCTATAATGAAAATAGGGAAGTATAGTATGAAATATTGTAGGGTATGAACAATCTTGAAGGCTCAAAATGAAGTTAGGAGGTGAGAGATAAAGTGCCATTTTATAATTTAGGTGAGGGTAACTTTTGGAAACTCTATGAATAATAATCTATAATAAAATAAAACCCTACTAAAAACCCCCAAAAATGTCCCAATTTAGAAGATCAGATGATATATGTTTTTAATCTCATCATCCAATAAATTTTGGAAAATTTATTTTTTCAATTTAAACCATATATTTTTAATTCACACTCAGTTTTTCTATTTTATTTTAATTGTGGTAACAACATTCTAAATATTTGATGATTATAAATATTTTCTTATATGGTATTAGTTGACCATAAATGGATATTTTATGAATTTTTAGATCTTATAATTATTACTTTGTAATTTTTAGATATTTTTATGATTTTTAAATAATTTAATAAAATGTATATAATATCAACAGTTTCAATTTTGACACTATTTATTTATTTGACTTTTAAAAAAATCCACACAGGAGATAAATTCAAAAAAAAATTCAGTATAATCTTAAAATGTCTTATTCATATAGAAAATTCATGGAGAACATTAATTAGTTCATATGATATTTATTTTAATATTTTTCAAAACCATTTATTTGACATTTCTATTCAATAAAATAATTTTTATATCAGTATTGTGTCATCATTGATGATAATTATTTAACCAATAAAAATTATTAATAAATTATTATGATGTAGGTAATAATTTTGTATTTCCATAGACTATATATAGTAGATAGTATCTCCCAGTTATCTATATATTAAAATTAACATAATTATATAAAATAGGACTGTAAAATTTTGTCACATTCATTAGTTTTTATTATATTCATGTCATATTCCTAGTTAAGTGTCCATAAAGTGATTCCATTTTGAAAATGAGATGATAATTTTCTAATTTAGTTATTTTATAGGGTTTTTTCTGGTGTTACAGTAATTTTATAATATTATTTTTACCCTTAATTACCAGATTTACCATTAACCATGGTAATAAAAATAATTACCAAAGTTACTATTCATAATGCCAAAAAATAAAAAGACTATATTAATATAATTTGGGAATACTGATTACAAATATTTAATCTATTTATCAAAAGTCTAAACATAGAATTTTAAAAAATTTATTTGAAATTAATCCTGTTGTAATGAGAAAACAAGTTTCAAAAGTTAAAACATTGTAAAAGATTGAAATGTTTTTACCTATGAATTCAATGTTAAATTGAGGCTATTGAAATAAATTATATTGAATGATAAAAATATATTCTACTTATACTTTAAAACCATTAAATATTATAATTTAACCATATAAATTATCTCGATGAAAAAAGTTGTTTCTAATTAAAATGTAGCATATTTTTACTATTCATCAAAACATGAATGTTGTTAGAAAAATATAATATTATCCTAAAGTAAATTTTTATATCCCTATTAAAAATAACATGTTTATTTTGTCCGATAAAACATATTAATGTGTCAAAATATTAATTTAAAATGCGTTCTCTATTCAAAGGTGTAAAATAAACCTTCTAAAATATGTATATACATCAAATAGGTTTTTATTCATAACAAATGACTAAAAAATCTATTGGAAGAATATAAAAAATATCTTAATAAGTATATGACATATATATATATCTCATTAATTTCATTACCAAAATAAATTCACTCATAATAAAAATATCTAAATGATTTATATTTTTCATAAATAATTGATAGTCAATAAATTCATAATGCATTTTCACAAGTTGGTTAGAATTATTCACACTTACATAATGGATAATCTATAATGATAATTTTATACTAATGGAATATCATGGTTCATTTGAAATCATTATTGCGTGCATATAAATCTACTAAAGAAGAAAAATTATTTAATGAAAATATTTCATAAAAACATCCAGGGGGTACATTATACCCCCCTTAAACTAAATTTCTCCCTTGAAATTTGTCACTTGGAAACAATCAGAAGAGAATACCTATCATTCATCATATTCTAGAGTTCCCATGTAGCTTCTTCATGTTATTGGATACTCTATAAAACTTTAACCAAGAGAGTGGTCTTTTTTATATAATCGTTTCGCTACGATCCAGAATCTCTATTGATTGTTCTTCATAAAAAAGAACTTCCCCAGTTAGTACATGTGAAGGATCAGGTATGTAATTTCCCATGATAGATACATATAACACATCATGAAATTAAGATATATTTAGTGGAAGAACCAATTTATATGATACCTTCCCAACATGATCCAGAATTTCAAATTGACTGATTTACCTAGGTCCTAACTTTCCTTCTTTTCAAATCTCCTTACTCTCTTCCAGGGATATTTTTATAATAATATATTATCACCCACTTCATACTCTAGGTATTTTATTAAGTTGTTAGTATAAATTTTTGGTTGACTCTGAGATGAGCTTATGTGTTGTTGAATATATCTGACCTTTTCTACTATTTCATCAAGAAGGTCATGTTCTAACAGCTTTCTTTCCCCAAATTCAACCCAAAAAGTTGGAGTTATAAACATCTTTCCATAGAGGTATTTATAAGGATCCATCTAGATACTGGAGTGAAAGATATTATTTTAATAAAATTACTCCAATGGTAGGTGTTTATCCCAAACACCTTTTAAATTCATAGAGTAAGATCTCAATAAGTCATCCAATGTTTGAATTGTCCTCTCAGACTGACCATATGTCTGAGGATGATAAGTAGTGATGAAAATTAACTCTGTATCTAGTGAATTCTTATGACTTCACTAGAACATCAAGGTAAACCTCAGATCCTAATCAGATATAATGGAAAGTGGTACTCCATTAAATCTTAGCCCTTCTATTACATATATCAGGATAAGATGATCAAGGGAGAAATCCTCTCTAATAACAATGAATTGTACTAACTTCATAAGGAGATAAACTATAACCCAGATAACATTATTGCCTTTGAATGTTTTGGGAAAAATGATGACAAAGTCCATAGATATGTTTTCCCATTTCCATTATGGTATGGGTAATGGTTGTAAAATACCCTTAGACTTCTGTCTCTCATCCTTAACTTGCTGACAAACCAAGCATCAAGAGACATATTGAGTGATATCCCTTTTTCATGCCATTGCACCAGAAGTACTCTTTCAGGTCCCTACACATCCTTGTTTTTCTAGGGTGAGTAGGGAATGAAGAACTATGAGCCTCATCCAATAGCTCCTTTATTAATTTGGGTAATAGAGGAATAAAAAAATGGTTTCTGAACCTTAATATTTTATAAAAATCAAGGTTGAATTCAAGAACATTTCTCAACTTCTTTTGAAAATATGCATCTTCGTTCTATGCCTCTTTAATCTTCACTCGTATAAATTGTTGAACATTCACTTGAGAAAGACAATATTTCTCCCCTTCCATTAAAATTTCAAAATACATCCTTTTCAAATCCATAAATATTGGATTTTCTCGATCCTCATTATGGATAAGCTATCATGGTATTTTTGACTCAAAGCACCCGCCACCATGTTCTCTTTCCCAAGGTGGTAGTGTATTGAGTAGTCAAAATCTTTAATAAACTCCAACCATATTATTTTGTGCATATTCAGCTCCTTTTGGGTGAGATAATACTATAAAACTTTATGATAAGTATAAATATCACACCTTTCACCATAAAAATAATTCCTCCATGTCATTAATGAAAAAATTTCTGCAGTTTACTCCAAATTATGAGTTGGGTAATTTTTCCCATGAATTTTCTGTTGCAGTTAGACATAAGCTATCATGATATCATTTTTCATGAGTAAATACCCGTACCCCATCTTGGATTCATCGCTTTAAATAACAATATTTTCTCCACTACAAGGATGTTTGATCACAGGTGCACCGACTAACATTCTTTTTAAATATTTGAAATTATATTCACATTACACTGTCCAAATGAATGTAAATACATTTCAAGTCAACTTGTTGAGTGGATTAGATAATCAAGATAAATCCTTCACAAAAATTCAATAATATCCTGAAAAACTAAGAAAACATTAGATTTTAGGTACCACTATTGGTCTCGACCATCTTTCAATATCCTATGTTTTCTAAATACATAGATATCCACTCTCTTGAGATTATGTGATCAAAAAAATGAAACTTTTAGAAGCCAAAATTCACACTAGGTAAATTTTTCAAAAATATTATCCTTTATCAAGGGATTTAGTACAATTATCAAGTGATCTTCATGTTCTTCATTTCCCTTGGAATAGACAAGAATAGTTTCTTTAAATACAACCAAAAATTGATCAAGATAGTATATAAACACTCTATTCCTTAGATCTATTAATATATTGTGGAAATTAGTAAGAACAAAAGGCATCTCTATAAACTCATAGTGTCCATACCTTGTATAGAATGTTGTCTTTGGAATATACTTCTTCTAACCCTTAATTTATGATATCCTAAATGATCATCTATATTGTAAAAGTATTTATCTCCACATATATGGTAAAATATTTCCTCAATTAGAGGATGTATATATTTTCTCTTGATAGTGATCTTGTTACGTTCTCAATAATCAATACAGAGGCTCATTGATCCATCTTTCTTATTAACAAATAGAACAATATCTCTCCAAGGTGATGCACTAGGGTATATGAATCCATTATCAAGATTCTCTTGGAGTTGCTTCTATAATTCCTAAAACTCGATTGGGGCCATTCTATATGGTGTATTTTCAAAAAGCATAGAACATGGAATGAGTCCTATCAAAAAATCTACTTCACGAATTTGTGGAAGACTTATAAATTTCTTCAGAAAGACATCATCAAACTCCCGTGAGATGGGAGTATTCTTAATAAAGAGTTTCTACCAAACCATTTGAGATAAATAACCTTCATTTATTGGAATCAAGACACATAAGATCAAAGAAATTTATACTAGAAATATATATTCATACTTGCATAGATAGATGATCATTGATTGATCTGGAATATTTAATGTGAATTTTCTTCCTTGCAAATTGACACGAGATTTATATAGAGAATGCCAATTTATTCCAAGAATCGCATAAAATTACACTATAGGAAGGATCTCTAGATTTACAAGAAGCACTTTACCACAAACTTTAATCGGAGAGGAATTATAAACTTATGATGCGATTATTTTTCCATTACGAGTTGTCACAGCTAACTCAACATATAATTATGGAGGTAATATAGTGATACCCTTAGGAAATTATTCAGAATCAAAATATTGGGTGGATCCATAATCAAATAAAACATTTTCTACTTTAGAGTGGATGGTAAGTGTACCTTTCACCACCTCATTATCGTACTCCATGTCGCCGATAGTGATAGCATGTGACATTCCATTGTGATTTCTCCTTAAGAGTTTATTGACATTGGTCATCATCAATAACCCTTTTATTAGGGCATTGGTTGGTATAATTACCCATTTTATTTCACTTGTATCATTGAAGTGTAGGATGTTCATTATGTGTAGCCTTTTCTTTGTTCGCATCAATAGAAATATTTTTCCCATCACTTTGGCATTCAATTTCCCGATGACCTTATTTTCCACACTTAAAAAATTTAATATTCCCTTTAAGAAAATTCCCTCCATGTTTCTTTCCCCACTTTTAGAATAAAGGAAAACTCATCTTCTTTGTAGTGTGGTATTTAGATTTTACTTTGATTTTCATTTTTTTTCTTCTTATCAAACCCATATGACTGATGGGTTACTGAAATATGAATCTCAACCTTGAGAGCACATTGGACAATTTCTTCATAGTTATTGAATTCACATATGGCTAATGACCTTTAATGATATGGTTTTAAGCCACTAAATAATGGATCAATATTACTCTCAGGTTAGATAATAATTCCAAAAGTGTACCTTGCATGTCTTGTAAAATTTTCTTCATAAGTACCAATGGATTCATTATCCTTTTTCTTATGTTCAAGGAACTGGTTCTCCATCATTGTTCGAAGAATACAAGGAACATACTTATTGAAAAATTAGTTCTTGAACTCATCCCATTCCATATACTCAATTTCATCTCTTTTCATTATATTCTTGATAATATTATACCATTGAGTATATTATCTTTCCAAATGATACTATGCTAGGATGAAATTGTCATGTCCAAAACATTTTAGAGCTAATAATATCATTTCAGTGGTACTGATACATTGTTCATCCACTAAGGGATCAGAAGACCCACTAAATGAGGATGGATGATGTCCCATGAAGGACTCACCATAATGTTGATCAATAATATTCTTATTCGGAATTCTTTCACGATTCATATCTTGAGAAAGTTTTGTGATCATTTATATAATATTTTTTAATCCAGATCCCATAACATTTGGTTTCTTGGGGGACAATCATTGCATTCCCTGTTGCATCAAGCATTAATGCAGTTCCTTTGGGTTTCATCTAATGACTAAAACCAAGAAGCATAGTGTGAGAAATAGTAATAATAATAGTAATACCACATAATAAAGAATAAATTTTCAATTTAGGACATTTTATGTTTTATCCTTGGTTATTCATGAACTTCTATAAACCACCAAGATAAGATTGTAACCTATATTTAGACATATTCTTAGGGTTCTTACTAAGGTTCTCCCATCCTAGTTTTCAAAGGTTAACTATAACTTTTCTATAATACCAACTATATTAGCCCATACATTACATATATATATATAACATAAATATTGATGAATATTTATTACATAATATTACAAAACCACTCCATGACCGTAAAGGTTTAATGTCTTTAGAAACTAGGATACATAAACAACTGGTTCATAAAACATCAAATTTTTCTCTTGATTATTTATTCATAACATGAATTCATTTTGAAATATCATAATTAATACCATTCTTTATGACCTAGGTAAAAGAAACATATGAAAGGGTGAGCTGAAAAGATCAGAAAGGGTAAATAAGGGAAATATCAATCATAAACATAACATTTATAAATCCTATCCTGCATATAAAAGATCAAAATATCATGTCATGGGATAAATCTTAAAATTGAAATGTAATCCAAATAGTCTTAAAATAAGTCATGAAATTTCGTGGAATACATACATAAACACAGAAAATAATTTCATATCAGTCATGGCTCATTTCTAAGACCATCATAGTGGACAAAGTCCATTACTAACCCAATTTCACTCCTCGCTCCCGCCCTGTATTATAGAACCAAATTTAATTTTCATTCCAGTCATGTTTATCTCAAGAGATATAAATATTTACCCAATGAATTAGAGAGAGATATAGGTCCTACCCATATCATTATTAAATCTTTATTACGTGTGCCACAAAAACATAAAAGCATTCACCATATCATAAACCGTGAAATAAAATGGGTTTCCTAAACATCATTCGATCATAATTGATATAAAATAAATGGATTTACTAAATAATATTCCATCATAAACATAATAAAATAATAGTAATAGTTGGTATAGAAATATAACCCTATTTAAAGAGTTTCATGTTATATGGAAAATAATTTTGAGAAAACACATGAAATCAATCCCTAGGGAAAATATCATTTCATCTTAAAAAATGTTTCCTTCATCAAAATGACACCCAATTTTAGAAGAAATAATTTTATGAGAAAATAACCATGTATTATTACGGGGGATGCATGAAGGAAATTATGCATTACGAAAGTGTAAAAATCAATTCATTCCATACAAGTTAAAAATCATTCTTCTCATAATTTTTTTGAAAAAGTCAAAATGTGCCTCATACCGAAAATAAAAAAAGATTCCATTGAAACCATTTAGTAAAAATTTACAAACGGGTAAAATTGAAATTTAACAATTATAGAAGGATATAAAGAATATTTTAAAATACATATTTTGAAAACATGGATGTGGATGATAATTACACACCTGAAAATTCTTACAAATAAAAAATATTGGATAAAAATGAGATTTGCAAAGTTATCCCTTACCTTTGGTCCGATATGCATCATACATATCAAAAACTCATGGATAATGAATTAAATAATGTTTATTATTTATTATAGAATCTTAATGGTTTTTATGATAAAATTTATGATCATATTTTCATCGTTTGTTAGTAATATTTTATTGTTACTTGTTATTTAGGTATTAACTACATTATATCCTTATGCATGTTTTTGTCGGATATTTTATTATTCATATTTTTAGTTTATAGTTATATAATTCACAGTATGGTATTAGTATAATATATATCATATTTTCTCATTAAATTCATTTATATTATCACACATTAATGATGATTATGTAGAATTAATCACATCACACTTTGGAGAAGGTAAGTCAAATGTATGCACGAGCGACGATATCGTTCCATTAATTAATGGATGGTATTGAAGTGCATGGTGTACAGTATCTTAGAATAAGAATAATTGTATATTTTTCATATATATATATTTATTAATCCCATCATTATACCCCTCCAAGTACTCTGGTTGTAAAAAACAGATTACACCACGGAATGGAGACGGTATAACGTACGTACGCATGCGTGGTGATTTCATTTTTCATAGGATGGGTAGAAGGTGGACTATTGTTGTTTATTGTTTATAATAAAATATTATTATATAGGTGATATAATTGTTATTAAATTATAATGAAAAAAATAATAAAGATGCTGTAGAAGAAGAAATAACTTTGAAAGAATTGATAAATTATGTTACCTCATTTTCGATGTCCCTCCTCTAAATCTCCTATTAGAGCACTAGATTTGATCTCTGAAGATGACCAGAACCTCTAGACTGAAAATAGTGAAGTTTAGAAGGAATAATTTTAAACGATGAAAATGATTTATTTATCAAAATGAAGTGAAGTGGTGAGGGAGGAGGTTCCTTTTTATAATTGAGGTGAGGGGAACATTTGGAAACATCATAAATAATAATTGATATTAAATTCAAAACCTATCTAAACCCTCCAAAATGTCCCATTTTAGAAGATGAGATGATACAAGGTTGTAATATCATCATATAATAAATTTTGGACACATTAATTTGTCAATTTAAAAAATACATTTTCAATTGAAACTTATTATTCTATTTAATTTTAATTGTGGTAATAACATTTGAAATATTTAATGGTTATAAATATTTACTTATATGGTATTAGTTGACCATAAATGGATATTTTTTGATATCTTAGAGCTTATAATTATCACTTTTTAAAACATTATTGTGTCATAATTAATGGTAATCATTTAATATCTAAAAATTATAAATAAATTCCTATAATGTAGGTAATTGTTTTATATTTCTAGATACTATATATTGTTATTATTATCTTATTTTTATCCATATAAGAAAATTTATATACATATATAAAATGAGACTGTGATATTTTGTCACATTCATTAGTTTTTTTACATTCATGTCATATTCATAGGTAAGTGGACATAAAGTGAATACAATTCAAAAAATATATGACAAGTGTATAATTTAGCCATCCAATAGAATTATTCTACGTGTTAAAGTAATTTTATAATATATTTTTACCCTTAATAAACCGATTTACCTTTAACCATTGTAATAAAAATAATTATCAAAGTTACTATTCATAATTCCCAAAAAATAAAATTATTCTATTAACATAATTCAGACCTATTGATTCAAAATATGGAATCCATTTTTCAAAATTCAAAATACAGAATTTTCAATAATTAATTTAAAATTTATCCCATTGTTGAGAAGAGAAAACAAGTTTTAAAAGTTGAAACATTGCAAAATATTGAAATGTTTTTACGTATGAAATCAATGTAAAATTAATGCTAATGAAAAACATAATATGGAATAATAAAAATATATTCTATTTTTAATTTAAAACCATTAAATATTATAATTTAACCATATAAATTAACTCGATATAAAATTTGTTTTAAATTAAAATTTAGCTTATTTTTACTTTTCATCAAAGCATGAAAGTTTTCAGAAAAATATCATAAATTTTTCCAAAGTAAATATTTATATCCCAATTAAAAATAACATTTTCATGTTGTTATATAAAACTTATTAATGTTTCAAAATCTTAATTTAAAATTGGTTCTCCATTCAAAATTATAAAATTATCCTTTTAAATAGGGTTTTATACATCTAATAGGGTTTTATTCATTCTCTATGACTAAAATATCCATTGGATGAATATAAAAAATGATTTCAGATGCATGGAGTGGCCCATTATTCATGGCGTAGGGTGGTGGATGATGTATGTGGTTTGGGGATAAGTGGATGATGTTTAATATTGACAGCGGATGCAACTAGTCAATAAATGCTATAAAGACCATGACCTACAACTTAGAAAACACGCTTAAGGGAGGTATGTGATAGTCAATCCACACAAAAATTAAATTCGGTTGATGAATAGAAATGAGGGATATGTGATCTTGGATCACCAATATAACTTGTAGATTGACAAGGCAACAATGCACAAGATTAGTTGAAAAAACCGAGACGATCCCCATGCAATAGAGAGAAACAAAGCATACGCTCTCAATTAAACCGTGAATGAAAATACAATTCCACAGGGTGACTATTTATAGCTAAGGGGTGATAAAATAGTAAAGGGTATAATAACCTAAATTCATAAAGGATAAATCTACCTTGTACCATTAAAGTTAAAAAGATAAAGTCTAACAAATGATTTTGGAAAATTAATGCACAACTATCCAACTATAGCCCACTGTATTTGACTTTGAGTGCATAGCCCAGTGGATTTGACTTTTTTATCCAATGATGAAATTTCTAGAATCCTCCATGTGGGAAACTCATCCAAATTTATGTAACCATGTGGGATAAACTTTAAACAAAAATTTTGTTGGACTGAATAAGGGATATTATAGGCCCATTTTATCTATCGATGCAAGGAAAGTTCCATTGGGCCTTTAATGAAGCTAGATGAGCACCCATTATAGTATTGAACCTCTTTTATATCCCTCGCGTTATTGGGCTTTGAAAATCCCACTCTTCCTCCCACGAAATCAACTCAGTGCCTTTAACATGGTTCTCATCATCCTCCCCCTCTTGAAAAGGATTCTTCCACGACTCTTCATCCTCTACACCCAAAAAGGAGAAAGATCAGCAACATTGAATGTTTCAATTACACCATACTCACCTAGAAAATATATCTTGTAAGCATTGTTTTTTATCTTCTCGATCACTCAGAAAGGTTTGTCTCCTCATAAAGTGAGTTTTGATTTATGCTTTTTGGGAAGTATCTCCTTTCACATATGAATCTAGACCAAGTCTATGGGCTCGAACAACTCTTGTTTGCAACCCTTGTTTTCACGATCAACATATTTTTGGGTTTTCCAATCGATATTTTTCTTTTCATTTTCATGGAGTTGTTTGATGAATTTCTCGATCCCTTTCACATCCATATAAGTTGTTTCCTATAATGGAAAATGAACTAGATCAATATGGGAAAGAGGGTTAAAACCATAAACCATTCTGAATTGGATAATATTGAGTAGTGCAGTGCTTGATCCTGTTATATGTGAATTCCACATGTGGTAGTCACTCCTCCTAATTCATGATATTCTTCCTGTCAATTTTTTGCAGAAGGGATGATATTGTCTGATTCACCAACTCTGTTTTTTCATCCATTTCAGATGACAAGTAAAGGAAAATAGAAACTTCATTCCTAGTTTTCTCCCTAGGGTCTTTGAAAAGTAATAAAGAATTTTGTGTCTTGATTTGACACAATATTCCTTGGCATTCCATAGAGTTTGAATACATTTTGAAACAAATGTGTTGCAATTTTAGTGGAATCATATGTTTTGTGACAAAGAATATAATTTTCTATTTTTGAAAACCAATCCACCACAAAAAAATGGAATATCTCCCCCTCTTGGTCCATGGTACCCCCACAATAATGTACCTTGATATGTCATCCTATGGGGTGTTGGGGATTGGGATAGGAATATTTTATCCATGTGGGTTCAGTTTTGATTTGTCATTATGGTAGACAATGCACTCTCCCCAAAATTTCTCAACATCACTAGATGTCCTAGTCCAATAAAAATTCCCACTAAAAACACATAGAGTTTTTGCAAAACCAAAATGTCCCATTAACCCACTGAATGTAACTTCTTCATTAAAAGTAAATGGATAGATAAATTGGGAATTCAATGATTATTAATCTGGAATAAGAATCCATCATGTAAATAAAACTTTTCTCAACTAAATATAGGTTTAAAATGTTCCTAAGGTTCTCTAAAATCACTATCAGTGGCACATAAATATTTAATGTATTCAAAACTAAGGTGTTTTGAATACAACAAGGATAAAAGAGAATATATATGTGAATTTTCATCAGCCACAATATTTTCTTTACCCTTTTTATGCTTGATGACATTTGGAAATGATTAAATGAATTTCATCCATCTAGCATGTCTCATATTTTGTTTATGTTGGATTTTAAGGTATTTATGAGTCTCCTGATCAGAATGGATCAAAAATTCATTAAACCAAAGATAATGTTTCCATGTTTATAGAACTCCAAACAATTCTTACAAATTTTTTATCATATGTAGCATAGTTTAGGTTTTTTCTATTTAAATTCTCACTAAATAAAGAAATAGTATTACCTTCTAGGATGAGTACTAATCCTATTCCAATTATTCTTGCATAACATTCAATTTTAAAGGTCTTAACAAAGTCTGAAAGTGCAAGTAGTGGGGAATGGGTGAGTATCTCCTTAATATCATGGAAGGCCTTCTCTTGAGTTGTCCCCCAATATAAAGTAACCTTCTTCTTTGTCAACTCGTTCAATGGTGCTTCTACTATACTGAAGTCCTTTAAAAATCTCTTTTCAAAAATATCAAGCCCATGAAAACTTCTAACCTACCCAAGAGAGGTTAGATTTGGCCATTCTTGTATTTCTTTGATCTTCTTGGTGTCCACTTTAACTCCATTCCCGCTCACAAAAAATCCAAGGAAAAAAATATTATCAAAGAAAAATTCACATTTATTAATGTTTCCAAAAAATTTCTTTCCTTAACTCCTCTAGGAATTTTCTTATGTGATGTAAATGTTTATCAGAAGTCATAATATACACCAGAATATCATCACAGTAAACTACCATATATTTTTCAATATGTTAATGTAATACATGATTCATTAAACACATAAATGTGCAATGTGCATTAGTGAGACCAAAGGGAATCACTAACCATTCATAAAGTCCATGTTTTGCCTTACATGCATTTTTTCACTCATCTCCTTATTTTATACTAATTTGATGGTATCCACTTCTTAGATAAACTTTTGAGAAAATTGGTAAACCATTTAAATCATCTAGCATATCATCTAACCTATAGATATGATGACGATACATAACTGTGACGTTATTGATGGCTCTATAGTCAATGCACATTCTATATGTTCTATCATTCTAGGGTAATAGAAGCATCAATAACACACAAGGACTAAGGATCTCTCTATCATACCCCACATCCAAGATATCTTGAACTTGCCTTTGAATTTCTTTTGTATCCTCTTGGTTAGTACGATATGCAGGGAAGTTCGGTAGTGATGCTCCGAGAATGAGGTCAATTTGATGATCAATACCTCTGAATGGTGGAAAACTAGGTGGATCCTCTTTGGGAAACACATATTCAAATTCCTACACCAATGACTCAACAACATGGGGAAAAGGAGATGTTTAGTCTTTATTTTTCAACAACACTTCTATGTACATAAGTACTCAGATATTTTTATGATAAATCAAAGATTCCATAACCTCAATATTTATTACCAACATCACAAATTTTCTCTCCTCTCAAATGTTTTTTACCTATTTAGTTTTCATTGCTCTCCATTTCCTTTCTTCTCTAATCATCTATTTTTCCATCATTATCTCCTTTTTAATTTTGTAATTTTTTTCCTCATCACTCTTTTTTTTCTTTTATCTCAAAATGTAGTCTTCCAAAATTATCTTGGCGGGAAAATGGGTGGAGGTTTATAGGTTCCCCTCGGAGTACAAAAGCAAGATTATTCATGAAATCATCATGATTAACCCATCGATCATACTCCCACGACCGTCCCAACAACAAATGATAAGCCTTGATACGAAAAAGATCACACAAAACCTTATCTTTTTACTTATTTATGGTGAACGATACCTTCACATTCATGGTAACCTTCAGCTCACTGAATTCATTCAACCACTAAAGATGATACAAATTTTGATGCCTCAATGTTGGGAGTCCAAAATTCTCCCCCAACTCGGTTCTCGCCACATTTCTACAACCTCCCCCATTAATAATAATGATATATACCTTCCCATTGATCTTTAATAGTTTATAAAAAATGTTCTCTTTCTTCTCCTTCTCTCCAATGGTCATTTGTGCACTTACAACTCTCATAGTAAAAATGATCTCACCGACTTTAAAAAAATATCTATTATCAATTTCTAGAGATTCTTCCTCCTCCTATTCTGAGCTCTATCTATTAGTCTCCCATTCTCCATACTCATTGATGGTCATGGTGCACCAATTTGGTTACTCACTAGAAATGTGATCTATTCCTTGACATTTGTGACAACAAATATCCAAATTCCTAGTTTGTTCATCCTTAAAAGTAGGTTTCTTTGGTGAAAGAATTACCTTTTCAATTTTGGGATCAACCACCTCTTTTGACTTTGATGGTTCTCCAATATTCTTCCTTGGATTTATCCATGGCATGAAAGGGATAGCATGTTTCCTAATGTTGTTCTTCCTTCTGATTTTTTTCTACATATTGGTGGCTTGATGGATCATATCTTGTATTTACACATGTTGATAGAAATCCATTTGATCAGAAATCTCTTGATTGAGCCCATATAAAAATTGGTCTATGGTTCCCTATGGATCATCCTCAATGTTTTCCCAAATCAAAGAAATTTGACTCTCCTTGTAATAATCTTCTATGCTCATACTTCCTTGGGTGAGGCACTGAACCTTTTTGTGGAGATCTCTATGGTAATGTGAGGGAACAAACCGCTTCCACATGGAAAACTTCATGTCTTCCCAATTTGGGATAGAACATCCTCCATATCTAACTTTCTCCTTTTGAACTTGATCCCACCATATTAATTCAGAATCAATGAATTCAAGGGCTTAATGTTTTACCTTTTTCTCCTCATAATAATTATGACATGAAAACAAATTCTCAATCCATATCTCCCACTCCGAGTATGTTTCCGGATCACTTTTTTTTGGAATAAAGGTACCTTCACCTTGATGCCACCAAGTAGGTCATCATCATTTGGTGTCCTTTGGCCTCCTCTAGGTTGTCAGTAGAACCTAAAACTTTGTGGGACATCCTAAAAACCACCATCAAGGTTTTAAATCTCCTCCTCTATGATGTGGGGGTGATGTGGTGCCAGAGCTCACTACGGGTTATCATGGACCATGCTTGGGATTGGTTGATTCTCATGGTTATCAATACTCTCACGTATCACCTCCAACTTCCATTATAGAAGCTTATAAAAGTGTCTCACCAATGCATTCTTTTGGATTTTCATAGCGTTGAGTGTGGGAGATCTACATGTACTTCCTTCATCACTAACATGATCAATTTTCTTCCCATAATCTTCTACCATGACATGTTACACAAATGCAAACATGCACAAGGAGAAAGACACACACAATGATACACACTCACTCACACACAAGAGATGTACACACATATGCAGAAAATTAGTACACACTCATTCAAAAAATGATACAAACTCACACACGCAAGATATACACACTCAAAAACATAAGCACACAAAAAATTACACACACGATATGTACACACACACATACGCACACAAAAAGATGTACACACTCACTCACATAAGATGTTTTTGGTTATTTATCTTCACTATCAACACTCAAATCAAATTCCATGATCTAATGAAATATAATACCATTTTAGGGTGATCACCTTCCACCAATCCTTCCACAATCATGATTGTGTTCGGGGATGGTTTAACACAGCCCGCTTGAGTGGTAAAGGGTAAAGTCAGTAAAGAGGGTAGAAAAATAGATAAAGGGTGGGTGGAAAAGGGGGTAGAAAGGTGGTATTTGGATTTTCCCCAATTGTGTAAGATAAGAAAAGTTAATAACAATATGATCCCAAAATGATAGGTTGATGAGGTAAAAATGATGAAAAAAGTGACATATGGAAATGGAAAGTACAAATAACGTATGAACGGTGATAAAGTAAATGTATCCGCTTTTCTCTCTCTCTTTTTTCATCAAATATCCCCAAAAAGTGTTGTGCTTGGAGTTTTAAATCCCAATATGAGGAATGGTGAGTAATTTTTTTTGAAATCTCTCAAAGAAAGGATGTTCTTAATTTTGAAAAGCACAAAATGATGAGTTGAGAGATTTTTGTGTGTGTTTTATTTTCATATAAAAATCACATATTAAGAACTAAAGAAAAATATAATATGGATGAATAATTGACTCATTGTAAAAATATTTAAATCATGCACAAAAAGGCCAATTCTGATGGTTTTAGAAGAAATGGATTTTTTTGAATGGGTAGATAATAAGGAAAGATAAGAAGGGTAATGGAAAAAAGTAACGTAAATAAAGGGATAAATGCATACCATTCCAAATAGATCTCTGATTCCAATTGATATGAGATGCCCTGGCATGCCCAATATTCAAGGAATATGGTGGTGGATGAAGGATGTGGTTGGAGGCTAAGTGGAAAATTTTGGATATGGATAGAAGATGCTAGTAGTCAATCAACTCTATAAGAAGCATGACTTACTACATAGACAAAACACTCAAGGGAGGGTTGTGATAGCCAATCTACACAATAATACACTTGGGTTGAGGCACAGAATTGGGGGCTGTGTGATCTTGGATCACCAATATAACTTGTATATTGAGAAGGCAATAATGCACAAGAGAAGGTGCAAAAAAAATTGGACGATCCTCACAGAACGGAGAGAAACAAAGCATAAAATGTCAATTCAATCATGAATGAAAATAATATGTCCTGGGGTGGCTATTTATAACCAAGGGGTGATACAATATTCAAGGGTCTAATACCCTAAATTCATAAAGGCTAAACATACCTTGTACCCTTAAAGTCAAAATGATAAAGTCTAACAAGGTATTTTCAAAAAGTAGAACACAAATTTCCAACAATAGCCCACCCGATTTGACAATGAGTGCATAGCCCCCCAGATTTGACTTTGGTGTCCAAAGATTCCATTTCAAGAATCCTCTACCTTGGAAAGCCATGAAAATTCATGGAACCACGTGGGAAAAGATTTAAACATCAACTTTGGGCTTGAATAAGTGATATTATAGTCCAATTTTCTCCATATATGAAAGGTAAGATCCATTGGGCCTTTAATGAATCAAGATGTATGACCATTATAACACTGATCCAATTTAATCTCCCTCACGTCATTTGGACTTTAAAATCCAACTCTTCCTCCCACATAATCGACTCGGTAACTTTAATGTGGTTCTCCTCAAAAAAATATTTTATTAATTATATAACACACAGATGTATATATCATTAATTTCATTACCAAAAAGAATTCACTCAAAATTCAAATATCTGATTGATTTATATTTTTCATAAATGAGTAATATCCAATGATTTAATAATGCATTTCAAAAGTGGGTTATAATTATTCCCACCAACCTAATGGATATGCTATAATGGTAATTTTATAACAAGGGAATCTTATGGTTCATTTAAAATCACGATTGTGTGAAAGGAAAACTACTAAAGAATAAATTTTTTTTAAGAAAATATTTCATAAAAACTTCTCGGTGTTACCCCATTAGTGGAACTTCCAACCTATACGGAACCCCAACATGGTAATGTACACAATTCCAGCTGATGTCAAGTTACCCAAGTATCTAGAATATGTTGAGTGTTAAAAATCTATCCAACCCCTCTTGATGAGACTTTTCAGTGATTTGATTCATTCCCATCTTCTTGTACACCCAATCTAGTTTTCCCTATATCCCCTTGAATGACATCAACATTCTATTCACATTGTACACATTATCACCAAATAGATTCCCCATCACACCCATGAACATATTCATTCATAGTGGTAATAAAACGTGGTTAAATATCATGACTAGGAAACCACTGTCATACGCACTGTATAATGTCACCCAACACGTTGAGTTTTAATATTGGAATGAGGATATCATTAGGTAGGTGAATCAAGAAGAGTATATTCCAAACCTCATTTTTATCTTAGAATGGGTGAGACCCAGTAGGATGAGATTTATATGATTGATGTTGGATTTAATTACACATACTACTCATTGGGGTTTCACTAGTTTGGTGAGTAGGGGGAAGCATCAATATGAGGGTAGAAAATGATGATTGGGAACTTCCTGTCCATGGATATGAAATGCTAATAAGGGATGATGGATCAGATGAGGGAAAGAACTAATACAACATTGTGCACCCACACCGACCTAACCCCTGATGGCATGAGCAACCAATGGTTCTTTGACTGGTGGAATATTCTTCTCCAACAGTCAAGTGACAGATATGAAGATGTAGGAATAGGGTTGGGTAAGGGTGGAGGCCCATTTATATGTGTTAATTTTTTTTTGAAACCCTCATTGGTTCCCCAGTTCAAAATATTCTAAATCATTTTCTATTGAAATTTTTACTTCCATCAGTCATCATTTAAAAGAATTACTTCATTTTGAAATTTAAATTTCATGTAAGAATACAATTTTTTTCAGAATTAATAAAAAAGTAATAATACATTGAATTAGAAATTTAAAAATCTCTATACGACCATAATATGATGGATTATGCTTCCTTGATTATCTCATTGGAACATTAATATATTTTTAATAAATGATTTGGGTTTTAATACTCTATTGAGTGGTTAATAATGCGGAATTTTCTATACTAAAATAATAATAATAATTATTCCTTGTAAATTTAACTACATTTAATTTTAGTAAAGATGAAATCATTTGTATGAGTTAAAATATTAAATAAAAAAACCATGAAAATGTTTTTTCTATAGAAAAAAATACTGTAAACAATTAGTTATAATAATACAAAACATAAAAAATACTGTAAACCATGAATCCATCATCATAATAATACAAAATAATACACATTTTGATGTTGAGGATATTATCCAATACAAATGAGCCATTATAATATGCATTATTTTATTATAATATAATTATTCGACTATTTTTCCATAGAATTTAATAATAAATAAATTGTTTTGGTCGTAAAAATGAATGAACATAATATTGAAATAATGGGAAATGTTTATTCTTGTTAATTTTCTAATATTTAATGAAACTAGTAATTTTATATCTATTTTGTTAATTTATTATTTATATTACACAAATTATTTATTTTATATTACTTATGTGACAAAAAGGAATAACATTGTTTTATCTTGTCTAGAAAAACAATTTATTTTTTTCATCGTATCATCATTTTTTGAATCTTATTGTATTTTTATGAATGAAAATGTTGGCCATTGGAATTTTATTATTTTTTATTACTTTTAATTAGACTCATTATGTTGTTTTTCATGCTCTTCCTTTATTAGTTTTGACATCAGTTGTTTAATCCTACGTTAGTTGTTTTTTATTTATACATAGAGCCTTTACCTGTTATCTTATTTTAAGATAAGTGTTTCATATTCATATGTTAGGTTCCCAACTTACATGTGAATTGATTCACTTAGCATGGTTTCACCTAATGTGGGATGTTTTATTTCAAGGTTATTCTTATATGGCTCATCTATTTTGTGGTTTTATCTAAAACCACTATTTGAGTTCACCACACACATCCTATGCCACTGTGTGAGTTATTCTAAAAAAAGTATTTAACATCACCATATGAAAATTTTATGAGTTTTATCCCCTTCTCATCTGGTCATGATGTGTGTTCCCTTCACTACTACACTTGGATTGCAATATTTTCGACCGATTTAATCTCATATTATCTTGAAATTAAAATTTTACCTATTTTTCACGATTTTAAGTTGGTTTAGGGGAGAAACTACACACACACACACAAAAATACACACACACATACACTTACATGGAGACTACGAGTGAGACTATGTGTGCCTATGAACATTGTTATGTGTCGTAACCTATGTGAATTTAGATCCTCTCCAGCTCCTCGATGCATATAAATCCCACATCTCACCTCTCTGGTGCCTCGCTTCATATGTCAAAACTATGTGGGAATATGCATGAACCTAAATTTAATGAATATTTTAGTGCACATACAATAAATTTTATTTCACTTAATAAGGAATACCAAGAATGTGTTTGGTTGAGATCTGTTATTCACACTACATCAAGAAAAACAATTTATTTCCTTTTTGGCATTTAATAATGGTTTATACCTTTACTAGATGGTTTCATACTGATTTTATGAAACTATCACAATATGTGATAGTAGGAAACATTTCGTGGTGATTTTTCAAAAGCATCGTGGAACTATTTGATTAATGGGTTTCATTGTTTAGGTGCAGCTTAAACCACTGATAAACACTTAACAGGCCAGTTAATATTATTTTTTAGTAATATTTACTATTTATTATTTATTATATATTACATATTTTTATTTGAGAACATATACGTGTTTGATGAGATTTGAATATCTTTCCTCTTGATTATTTTACAAATACTTTATAACTCAATAAATCTCTTCATGTGGTGACTAAAGTAAATTTTATATATTTATATATATAAAAATATATATATATAAATTCATATTCAAACACATATTTATATGTTATCTATATTCTGTTATTTATTTTTAGTATTATTTTAAAGTTATTATTTTTTATTTTTTATGTATACATATATAAAATATATAATATATAAACATTGAATAAATAATAATAATAATAATAATAATAATGAAATAAAAAAATAATACATAATGAGTTTATAATAATACAATTAATAAATAATGGAATATAGAAAACAAAAAAAAATATATGTATGCATATGCATTTAATATATATATATAGACATATACACACACAAATACATATAAATACTTATATATATACCCCCATAATATATATAACTATATATAAATAAACAAATATATATATTTATAAATCTACACATGTCTTCAATCTTACATGTTTATTTCATTTTTCTTTCATTGTGTTGTGTTTCACAGTGGCATATGTAAATTACTATATATAAATATATTTATATATATATTCATTAAATAATTAATAATTGATGACCAAAAGAGAGAATACCAATATGATTTCAACATCTTCGTATCAATCAGAATGTAAAATAATGGAATAAAATCATATAACACCAAATAATCAGAAGAGTGCCATCTTAAATAGAGTTGAAAATTCCCCAAGGGCCTAGCCTAATGGAAAAGGGCCATGTGGGGTGTTGGGGAGGTCTTAGGTTTGAGTCGCCCCATCTTTATGCATGCGTGTGTTCACATGTTTCTTTGTATCTTTATATTTCACCTTCCATGACAATTTTTAATATAAATAATGTTGAATATCCATAGAATGTTAAAAAAATAGCGTCTCCCAACCAAAAAATTAGTATTAGAGGCCTTCTTTACCTTTTTTGACCAAGAAAAAATAGGTACCATGTCACATCCCACCCATCACCCATTTGATTTGGAAGAGGTAGTGAGTGTTACTGGAATTATGTGAAATCTCTAAAACACCAAATAATGGAAAAAAATTTCAATGGTCTCAAGAGTAATTGGGGGATGATTTTCCCTTCGAAAGATAAACATTCAAACCACAAAGTAAATAACCATACAAACCTATAGATGATGAAGGAGTATAAAAATACAAACAAATACCTAGCTAAGAAAAAAAACATATTATATTACATCTGAAAACCAAGTGATATAACCAAATAAATCTAAATACAACAAAACCCAAAGGCACCAAGGACATTAACCCACATCTCCAAACTCCCTCTAAGAACCAACTTGACAAACCATTCCCATTGTACCAAGAAGAATCAATAAAGAAATGAGATAAATTTCCTTTACTTATTTCATGATAGAATAAATCCACAAACATACTAAAGTGATCAAAAAGGGGGTAATTTTGAACTCATTTGAATTTCCCTAACAACTTCCCAACTCAAGACATAAGGAAAGAACATGTTATCACATTTATATAAAATAGTTTAAAATATTTAAAACAATTTATTTGAAATCCAGAACAGTTTTCCATGAAATCAAATAAAACAAGAATTTAAAATATTTATAATTCCATTTTTAATATCTATTCCATGATATCAAACACCAACACATACACACATGAATTCCCAAGTGACAGCTCTATACTCATGTGAGGTTTCTTGTCTATATAACCAATCAACAAAAGGCAACCAACACCAGATGCCCCAATGAAACATGCATAGTCGATAGGTTCACCTCAAATGAAAATGAACCCACACCAACCATGTATGAAAAAAAAAATTAATATCTATTTAAAAAATAAAAATTATTTCTATAAAAAACATTAACAACCTTTTTCCAAGTACTAAATCAAAACCATAATTTTAAAATCACTGATTTAAAATTATCTACAAAGTGGATTTTCCAAAAAACCACCCAATTTACAAAATTTCTCAAAACCATCCCTAAAAATATTTCCCATCAAGAATAAGATAATAATATCAAAATCATTTTGAAAAAAACACACATTTTAAGCTAAGACTTGAATTTCTAATCATGTGGAGTCAAGAGAGAATCTATATACCTCACAATGGTTGTCAGATGTAAATAACGACATAAAGATTCTCTAGATATGATAATGAACTACCGTTACTTCCATATATCTTGCAAGTAATTATTATTATCTCATCAGGAATATATCAATGAACATTGATATAACCCCAAAAGATTAAATAAGGAGTTTCAAGATAGAAGAAGAGAAGGGATCTAATATGAACAACTAAAAATAAATAATTTCAAAAAAAATTATAGATTTTCAAAAGGATTTTAATATCCTAAAAAATATCCTAAATTGAAAGATAATCAACTCTTATGCCTTTAGAGAAAAAAGAGTTAAAGATTATGAAATTTTAGGAAAATAAAATAGGTCATAAAAATTAATATGAGTTAGATACATAAATTTAAAATCAATAACATTACTCAGCACAAGTAGGCTATATGGTTAGGCAGACTCTACACCAACCGTGTGATGATTCTTCCTTAAGAAAAACTCTCACACAGCAATACAAATAGTACCCCAACTATTCTTTCCACATCTCTCCATAAATTCATGGTTACCCATGGACATGTGTACAGTTTAGACAAATTATATGCCAACAATTTGGATATACTACCCCTCCTTCCACAATACATAAATTTTCTTAGCTGGTGGGCATATTTTGTACGAACTGTTTGTAAAATGTGAACCTCAAGAAAAACCTCAATATCTTGCCAAATCATCTCTAAAACATCCAAAAAATAACTTGATCAATATATATACATAAAATATATAATAAAGGGTCAAGTAACTCAAACTGAGGGTGATACATTCTCCCATCCATTGGTCTTTTCAACTACAGAAATTAGAATATCCAGAGTTTTCTAGGAAGAGTTCGGCCATTACTCCATTATTTAATTCTCGTAGTCCCATGTTTCTTCTTGAATCTGACCATGATGCCTTAAAACCCACAATAGACAAATGATTTATCCATATGAGACTTTTTCTTACCTATCCAAAATCCATACCAGCACATCAATCAACATAGTATCTAGCTATAGGTCAATTTGATCCCATTGAATCACATGGTCAGGATCAGGTTGTTACTCCTTCAATTGAGATAGATGAAACAAATTATGCATTTAAATAAACCTTGTTGGAAAATCCTACTAATATTCTACCTCACCAACATATTCACATACCTCATAATGGCATGTTTATTGTGGTTGTATCTTGATAAAATTACTAAAATCATGATACCCAAGCCTTGGAGAGATTATAAAGAACATATGATCACTCACGTAAATTGATAAGGACCATCCACAAATATCGTCATATGATTTATGACATCTCAGAGCCATCTTCATTCTCTTTCTGATCAACTGAATCATTTCTATTGTCTCTTGCACAAGGCTAGGTCCAAACAGTAAACTCTAACCTATTTTGACCAAAAAAGTGCAGAACAATGAGGACAACCATACAATGATACAAAAGGATCCAAATCTATCATGTCCTAGTAATTGTTGTTGTATGGTAATTCTAATAACGGTATGGGGTCCATCAATGAGCCCCTAAAATTCATTACATAAGCTCTAATAACTCCCCCCAATGTTTAGATCATCCTTTAATATTGCCAATATGTTTGAGGATGATATTCCATGCTCATTGTCAATTGAGTCACAAGGTATTTATATAAGTATTTACATAAATTAGATGTAAACTTGGGGTATCTATATGAAAAAATTAAGAATGTGATTCCATGCATCCATATAACTTCTTAGATAAAGATTTTGGATAAGTCATCTATCAAATCAGTTTCAAAAATAGGGATGATTTGAGCCTTCTTTGTGAGGTAATCCACTATCACCCATATGGAATCATGTTTCCGAAAATTAATTGGAAAACATGTTACTAAATACATTGTTATATGATCCCATTTACATATGATAATATGTAAAGAATGAAACATACCTACGGGTCATTGGTGCTCTAACTTTACCTACTGATTGATGAGGTATCTCAAAACATAATCTACTACATCTCTTTTCATGATTTTGCACTAAAACTATGCTTTCATCACTATATACATATGTTTAATTCCTAGATGAACAACTAATTTCGATTGGTCATAAGAAGTAAGAATTTGTTCCTAATAAACCAAAGGTACCATGATCCGATATCTAAATCGCAAGAATGAATTCCCATATAGCTTCCATCCCTCAATGGGTTTTCCACCATTGAGTTTTGACATCATATAAATACATTTAGAAATATTCATTTTTAAATTTTCAACATGATCAACCAAATCAAGTTCAAATAATAATGAGAAAAAATATAACATCACCCTAGTTGACAAAATCCTGGTGCATTTCTTCTTTAATCAACCTCAGCTACCACTGATCTGAAGACTATTTAGCAAACTAATTATATGAATTCCTACTTAATACATCATCCACCAAATTTCCTTTAATTTTTGTATACATAAATTTGATGTTGAATATTTTAAGGCATTCCAACAATATTTTTTTATTATATTCAATTCTATTTGTGAGAAAATGTTTTTCAAACTTTTATGATATATAAACACCATAAATTTATATAAAAAAAGAAAGCGTTAAAAGGTCTTCAAATAATGGACTAAAAAACTAATTCTAATTTTTGTGTTGGGTTATTCTTCTAATGAAACAATAACTTCCATTAACCATAATCAATGAAATGAAATATTTGTACAAAAAAAGTTGGGACCACTTTAGTGTATTGAGTTGCATTTGTTGTCAACAATGTCTATGATGATAAATATGAATAAGGAGCTCTCATAAGTCCAGAGTTAATAGAGAAAGGAAAAATCAGACATTGGTTACACAAATATTAAAGTTAAAAGAACTTGTATTGACAAGTGATACATTGATTACAACATTGAAGTAGAATCCTTTTAAGGATGATTGAAGGGATTTGGAATTGATAATCCAAAATGAAAAGGAGGAAGAAGAAGGTTCAATAAAAGGCATGGTGTTCTAGATGTGGACATGCATCTTATTTCTTGTATACATTTATATTAAACCTTTTTTTGTGGTTTATATTTAAAAAAGGGCCAACCCATTATCTATTTACCCAACCTCAATCGAAGGTACATGCGAGACCATAGGGGTTGACCGTGCCCATGGGGAAGCCTTGAAGATAAATCTTGAGAGCGCCATAGTGGACACAGATCATGCTCGCAGAGTGCACATCATTGTGCAGGGATTTAGGGAGGCAAGGATGCATAGGGTGGGTGCAGGGTGTGCCCACAAAACACAGTACGGGGTGGTACTATGAAGAGGGGATGATAATTCAGAGTGAATGATGGGACAACTTGATACTTAATCCATGAATCTCTGAGACTTTATTTCGATGTGGGATGAATTTTTTAAATGAATTAACTAATCTCAAATGTCCATTGCATTCCACACATCGCTCGACCATCCGATCAGTGTGACATCTGATTATCTAATCTTGGCCTCCCAACCATCCTCTGCTACATGAGTATGAAATCTATCTATTCGATTATCCCATGATGAATGAAGCAGCCACGCCATCATCCTCCTTCGCCGCTTCTCAATTCCTCTTCTACCTTTCCACTGTAGATGATCAAAAACCATTTCATAACTACCATGGTCTATTATTTTAACACCATGAGCATCATTGGATCACACAGAATCCATGAATGCAAGTTACGTTGTTCATGAATTAGAATACCTTGGAGAATAAGGTTTATCCAAGGTAAACAAAGTTTCTGTGGCCACATAAAATATTTTTGGGTAGACTCGGATGAATATTTTCATGTGATCCTCATTGAACACATGAGATTTCATACATTGAGTGAAGGATCCCACATTGAATATGAAACACCCGAAGATATCAACATATCTTCAAATTTGGATTTGAAGATTTAAAAATACCAAATATCCCAAGATTTCAAGACGCGATCTTCATGGAATAACTCTTTGAATTTGAACACAGAAAATATTTGATATATTCATATAAAATTATAACCACAAATCTGAGAAGTGGCTACTGCTCCCAAGCTTTCGAGAGCTCCTCTTTTGAAAAATAGAGATTCTATGTGCTTCATTTCGCAAAGGGATAGAAAAGAACTATGAACCACTATTGGTTCATGAGGAGAAGAGTTGTAAACTATTTATGCTCATGAATAGATATCCTGAAAATTGTTATATGTTCATGAATAAGTGTTACCACGTACTACTATAGTTCTAAGAAATGAAGTCCTGCAAAACAGCTCTAGTACAGTGAAGTGGTGAACCATGTACCTTCCGGTTCTACAAAGGATAACCAAGAACCACATAGTATCATACCACATGGTATGTGAAGGAGGCCTGCAATCTCTGTGTGTAGAAGTTCCATACATAACTTGCATGAGGAGGAGCTATGAACCATCCTTGTTTGCGAAGGAGACATTCACACTCTGTGTTTGAAGAATAGTAAAAATCACATGCATGATGAACATAGAAATCATGTTTATGATTTGAGAAACCCATGTGTTCCAGAATAAGGCCAAAAATTACAACCAATTTAGTTTAAATAATATAACATACTAATAAATATAATGAAGTAAATTGGACAGTGCGTGTGTTGAGAAAGGGAGAATAAGGTGATTTCTTGAAGAAGGGTCGTACATACATGGATGCACTTATATTATTTATTTGATGAAACCTAACAATTAGTGTGTCTGTGCGTGTGTGTGTAAAGGAATGTGGAGGTTTCATGCATGGTGCACATGAATACATGTGCATGAGTTGTGACCCACATGTGAAGAAGAAGAAAAAGTGATAAGATTAAGCATTCTCACATGTATATATAAAAGTCTACAATACAGTTGAAAAAATACTAACTACACCAAGTGAAACAGAAGGACACAAAGTGGATATTGCATGAACACTTGAATGCATACCTATGGAGATGAAAGAAGAAGAAATTGATTCTGATGATGCCTAGTAAGCTGATCCTCATTTCTTGAACAATCACAAAGGTACATTTGATTCTAGCTTAATAGAGGAAGAAATGTGAGTGAATTAAATAAATTTCACTAAAGTGGAAAACTGAATATAAAAGAGAATCAATTTGGACTACAATTTATGAAATGCCTCATGCTAAAAAGAGACAAAGAATTCCATGAAAATATGTTGAAGTGACCATCATGTCGATAAACTATGTGAAGAATCTTCCAATGTAGTGAGAATGTGGGATTCAATGGAAATGATCCAGGTGAAGTAGTGAGATAACCCTAAAACTTTGTAAAGGTGGTGTGCTTGGGATAGAGATACTATGTATGAACCTTTGTAATGAAAAAATAGTTAAGATTAGTGGAATTTGGTATGACTGACCACCTGTCAGCGTATGATCCTTAGACACTGCCCTTAGTGGTAATCCAAGTAAAATCACTGTGTTGTCCTTCTACATGTGAATGTTTTAATTACTGCACATATCAATCATATAGTGTTAAATAAGTTCTTACCGATGTGGGAAAAAGATCCATCAGTTTAATAGAAAATAGTGACACCCTGAGTCACCCCACACTCAGGGTGGTTTGGGGTCCTTCAATTGGTATCAAAGTTAAAGGTTTATATATGTTGGATACTCTATAGTAATTATATTCTAGAAGATGAATCGATTTTTCTTTCCTAATTAAACAATGAAGTACAGAATTGATGATGATTTATTCATCTCTGATTAGAAGTCTAAATCCAACAAGACTGTGAGAAACAGGAAAAATAAAGAGAAGAGACAGTTGAAGAAGTCCATCACATCCGAAGAAGATGCAGTGTCTAGTGCTCCATTCCCTTCCAATAATAAAAAAATATCAGGCATGGAATGTAAAAATAATCCAAATTAGGTTTATTATAAATGAAAGGATGATACTTTTATCTATTTGTCCAGTGATCAAGAGAAATTAAGAACCCATCTACATGATATTCTGGAAGAAAGAGTTGCTGCTATTTATAGAATATTTCAATGTATGCAAGTTGAGATCCCCCAACTGTAAAGAGAATATGAAGATGTGGAAAAGGGAATGAAATTAAAAATTAATGAATGATTAATGCTCACTAAATAGATTAATTCCTTTGAAGAAAATATCCACACACATGAAGTTCAGTTGAAGAAAAGCACTGAATTCAAGAGTTTATATTTGAAATAAACTTCCAAAAAATTCAAGGAACTCGTCTATTTATTAAATAAAAAAGTCATGTTGCATGAAGTTGAAGTTTAAAGAATGAATAATTCATGTGAAGAGAATATTATTATGATTTTAGATCATAAATTCATTATTAAATATGAAATTTTATAACTTGAAACTCAATTGATCAATATTGAGAAGAAACATACTAAGTCTCCACAAAAGAAGGAAACAATTTTTGCTCGTACTCAATTATCACTGGAGGATTATATTGTCAAAATACCTCTAAAACGTGATAATAAGATCATGACTTCACTCATTGATCTACCACAAGTAGCTGATAATTTAAATGTACCATCCAGATAATCTTTTAATATTGTTTCTAAATATGATTCTAAAAAAATACAGGTTGGAAGAAAAATTCAAAATAATTACAGATGAGGAAATGTGATGAGAAGAAATATTTCACCCGGGATAGGGTTTATTGGAAGAAAAATCTAGAAGATCGTTCCCTAGATAGATCACAACACATTATGAAGTAGGTCTAAACAACCTTATACAGAAGATATAAAGAAGATAAAATTTTTGAGTCAATGTTGGTGCAATAAAAGATTTGGGCATTGTGCACTGGATTTTTGGTACAATATATTAAATGAAAAAGCATAGATTAATCCTATATCAATGGTGAATATTCTATAGAAGAAAAATAAATATCAATAGATTTAGAAGCATCTGTATTCTACAAAGAGATTTGGAATGCTAGACATCATCTGTGGTGTACACAGTAGGTGTGGTGATAAGATTGTAGGATACTTATACCAACATATATATAGAGATGATAAGAATAGAAGAACATCTAAGACAAATAAGATAGAAGAAGCTTCCTTGGGAATAAATCCGATGAATGTAGCAAAAGAAAATTCTCTGAAGAAGAATCCATGAAGAAAAGGTGGGAATTCCATGGATTCAAAATCCAAGAAGATGAAGAGTGAAACATCCAAAAGAACTCATAAGAATGATGACACTCTAATGAATCCATGTGGAAAATCCAAACATGCTACCATAGTTATTAAAGAAATATTGTTTATTTCTCTTGCAGATTTAAAAAAATGAGAATGAAAGAAGATGTAGAGGCTAAGGCTAGTGAAACAGGAAATAAGAATATTCCGCAAAATGATATAGAAGCCCTATTTGTGAGGTGCAACAAAGAGGGTAGCACTATTAGAAATTGAATTGAATTTATTCGATATCAATAAGAATTTTTCAAGAATACAAAATTTTCACCAAGAGATTCAAGTTCTTGGAAACCTCTAGAAGAAAGAAGATAAACACACAAATAGATGGAAGAATATTAAGATCTGCACTACTACAGTAAAAATTGAAGATCAAATGTGAAAGTGTGAGGAGTGAAGAAAATGAATCATCTTGGTTGTGAAAATCATATCAGTATTCCTGGTCATAATGAAGAATAACGAAGGATCCACCATATTCACTTAAATCTTTGTTAATTTTATTTGTTATTATCATACACAAAAATAAAGGTGAAGCAAGCTCTCAGATGGAGAACGTGAGAATCTGTGGTGATAGGTATTCCCTTAAGGGGGAGACACATGAAAAAGTTTCCCGAGTTATTATTTTAACTATTATCAACTTCAGTTGGTATAAAATTCAATTACTCAGAATATTTTTTGAAGGTCAATTCATCAGAAAAGGATTTTCAGGTTGATAATTTCATATCATACTTATTATCCTCATCATGGAATGAATGTGGAAGACCCTTGATGACAATTACATGAGTTTTCATGTCATGAGGTATCATGATCAGTAGATAATGGAAAATGGATTGGTATTTAAATTAAATCCACTTCTTTTTTACATCGAGCATTGCTTAAGTAGACATAGAGTGAAATGAATGATGTCACTTTGCTTAAGTGTAGATTGATATCATCTCTACCATGAAATTTGTATTTTTTTTCAATAAAGAGGATAAAATGTGAAATGATAGAGAGATAGAGAAAGAAACGTAAGGGGAGAGAGAATAATCTCATTTTGACATTGACACATTCATATGAAAGAAAATTTTGAGGTATTTACAAAAAAATAAAAAGGGGGAGACTGTTGGGACCAATTTAGTGTATTCAATTGTATTATTTGAAAAAGATTTCAATAATGATCAATATGAAGAATGATCTCTCCAAAGTTTATTATTATTGGAGAATGAAAACATAAAATAATAGTAGCACTGATCTTATATTTTAAAGAACTTGTATTGACTAGTGACGAATTTTTTACGACATTGAAGTAGCACCCTTTCAAGGATGATTGAAGGGATTTGGAATTGATAATAAAAACTAAAAAGGAGGAATAAGAAGTATGAAGCAGAGGTTTTGTGTTCTAGAGGTTCCCATGCATGAACTTTTGCATACTAGGTGGACATTAATCTTATTTCTAGTTAACATTTATGCTAACACGTTTTTTTGGATTAACTGAAAAAAGGGGCCAACCAACCAGCTTGCTACCCAGCCTCAACTTGAGGCACATACGGGACCACAGGGTAGGACCATGACCATGGGGACTCCAGGAAGAGCCATCCCGAGAGTGGAATACTAGACGCAGATCATGCCCATAGAGTGTGACTTGCATTGCAGGGAGACATAGAGGCAATGATGTATACGGTGGGCTCATAGCGCATCCGCAGAACACGTTATAAGGTGGTACTCTCGACAGGGGAGGAGAATTCCGAGTGAATGCTGGGACGAATTGATACTTAATCCATGAATCTCATTGCCTCTCTATCGATGTGGGATAAATGATTTTTATGACTGAACTAATCTCAACCATCCATCACATCCCACATCTCGCACGACCATCTGATCAACATGGCATCCGATCATCTAATCTTGGCCTCCCATCCATCCCCCACCATGTGAGTATGAACCAATGCCGTCTAATTCTCCCTTGATGTTAGAACCAGCCACTCCTTCATCCTCCTTCACCACTGTTCAATGATATCGCTGCCTCTCCACTAGATATGATTAAGAACCATCCCCGAACTACCATACTATATCATTTTAACACCATGATAATCATTGGATCACACCAAATCCATGCTTGAAATTTTCATTTTTCATGCATGAAAATACGTCAGAGAAGAAGTTTTGGAGAAGAAAAAGAAGTTTCTGTGGCCACTTTGAAGATTTTTGGTTATAATAAAATGAATATTTCCATGAGATACTCATCGCACACAGGAGATTTCCTCCCTAAAAATAAGGAGCCCGTGTTGAAGAGGAATCAATTGAAGTTATAGGCATATCTTCAAACACGAATGTGATGATTTCAAAACACCAAATATTCCAAACATTCAAAATAGTTATATTCATGGAATATCATGAGGAATTTGAATGAAGAAAATATTTTATCTCTTCTTATAAAATGAGAACCACCAATTTGAGAAGTGGCTACTGCTCCCAAGATTTCAAGTTCTCCTATTTTAAAAAATAGAAACTCTTCCTGATTCAGTTCTTGAAGGGGAAGCAAAGAACCTCAAACCACTATTGGTTCATGGTGATAAGAGATTTGAACCATTTCATTTTTCAAAGTGAGGTCCTGCGAACCATTCTATGTTCACAAAGAAGCAGTACTACGCACCGTTATGGTTATGTTAAGTGATGCCCCATAAACCAGTTCTAGTGCGGTGAATTGGAGAACTGTGTACCTCTTAGTTTGTGAAGGTGAACCGCATCCATTTCAGTTCCATAAAGGATGACTACAAACCAATCAGAATATCCATGTCCAATTTTAATGTTAAGGAGGTCTACAATCTCTGTGTGTAGAAGTTTCATGCATACCTTGAGAGAGGAGGAGCCGAGAACCATTCTTGTTTGCGAAGGATACCTTCACACTATGTGTTTGAATAAGAGTGGATATCACATGCATGATTTACATGAAATTCATGTGAATGGTCTGAGACACCCAAGTGTGCAAGAACATGCCAAAAAAGTTCAACCATTTGAGATTAAGGAATATCACATACTAATAAATATAATGATGTAATGTTGGAAGTGTGTGTGTTGAGAAAGGGAGAAGAATGTGATTTCATTAATAAGGGAAGTATATACATGGATTCACTCATATGGTTTATTTGAAGAAACACAAGGCTTTGTGTGTGTGTAAAAGAACGTGGTGGATGCACGCATAGTGATCATGCACAAATGTTCCTGTGTTGTGACCCAGATGTTAAAAATTAGAGAATGTGAGAAGATTACACATGATCACATGAATATGTAAATGGGTGAAATACAGTTGACAAATCATAACTACACTAAGAGAATGAGTAGGAGAAGAAATGGATAGTTCAAGCACACCAGCATGATAGAATTAATACTTGTGGAAAAGAATGAAGAAGAATCTGATTCTGATGATACCCAGTAAGATGATCTCTATTTCTTGCACAATCACAATGGTACTTTTGATTCAGATAAAAATAAAGAATAATAAAATTTTGTTCATTCCATAATTTCACTGATGGATAAAACTGAATATAAAAGATCATAAATTTTGGACTTCGATGCATGTTGTGTCTTGTACAGAAGAAATTAAAAGACTTCCATAACAATCTATTGAGGTAACCTTCAAGTTGATAAACTGAGTGATGATTCTTCCAATGCAGTGGGAAAGGGGTATTCAATATAATTAATTCAAGGGAGGCAGTGAGATATCCTTGAATATTTGTAAAGGCGGTGTTCCTGGGACATAATGACTATGCCCAAAACATTATAATCCTATTATAGTGAAGATTTTTGGAATTTGGTACTATCAAAAACTTATTGGCGTATAATCCTTGGATGTTTCCCTCAGTGGTGAACCAAGTAAAAGTGATATGATTTCCTTTTACAGTGATTGCTTTAATTGCTGCACATTTCCATCATACAGAGTTAAATATGTTCCTACCAATATGGGAACAAGAATCATCAGTTTAAGAGAAAACGGTGAAACCCATATTCACGTCCCTTCTCAGGGTGGTCTAGGGTCCTTCAAGAACAAATATCAACCCAAATCCCAATGTATCATAATACACTATATATCATTTCCCAGATTATAGAAATGTAATGATTGGTGCTAATGTAATTCTATCCTTAAAATTTTTAAATATTTTCTGAAATTCATAATTCCTTTGGAGAGAAATTAATTTTTTCATCAAATCTATCATCAATGATTCCAAATGGGATAATTTAGGTAAAAACATCTTTAGTGTCCCACTTATCCAAGGAAACTACATATCTTAATTAAATTATTTTTCTATTTCCAAGAGATAACAACTTACATATTTTCAAGGTTGACAAAAATACTTTTTTAGAAATGAAATGGATAAGAAAATGTTACTCTTGTATCTATAAATCGTATTTTGGTAACTTGGAATACAGAAGATTCTCTTGCAAGATACCTAACACTATAAAAAAGTGTTTTTCATGAAGCTCCTTTGTCCTATAATACACTCGTATATCATAAATAAACACCACCAAAATGACATGTAAATAAATTTTAAATATCTTATTTATTAATTCTATAAATATGAATGGTGAATTTGTAGGATGAAATGAATAAACAAAAAACTCACAGTAGACATATTTTATTCTAAAATCTATCTTCAAAATATCCTCCTTCAAAACCCATAGTTCTTGATATCCTAGATGCATGTAAATTTTTGAGAACCTCTAGGATCCCCTAAATATATTATAAAATTCATCAATTCCTATAAGAGGATACCAATTATTTATCACAACTTGATTAATATTATGATAATCTACACACAACCTATGATTTCCACCCTCCTTCACAAAAGAACTGGTGCTACCAGTAAAGACATACTAGGTCAAATGAACCATTTACATTACAACTCATAAAATTGATCATTCAATTCCCACAATTATATTAGTTCTATATGATAACATGGATGAAAATTGGATTGGTCTCTGGTAGGAGATCAATAATAAAATCCAATTCTCTTTTTGGTGGTAACTCTAATAAATAGTTAAGAAAACCATAAACACTCATGTATTCAAGCGGTCACTGTATCCATATCATGTGAGTTGTGTATTGGTATTTCACAACATACTAGTCTTCCATTATGCCCAGAGTGAAGAAATTTTAATTCTTGGAGTGAGATGAAACATATATTCCTTCGATAAATAAAGCATCACTTGAAGTAGACTTTTGATCTCTCATATATCCTTCCCAATATGCACCAGTATAGTCATAAATCCAAAATGATTTAATTTTATCATACCTAAGACTGAAATAAAAATATTATTTTATGTATCAAAATATATACTTTGTATCCATAAAATTTAACTTTATTTGGATAATTCGGAAGCATGTATAAAGTGTATCTACAAACAAAATATATTCTCTTGATGCCATTAAATATAGCATGTTGTTAGTGAGTCTATAGAACTCAGTTTGTTTCACACTCTTTATTTATACAAGGAAAAAATTATCCCATGTTCTATAAGAGTATAAAAAACTATTAATTATTCCATACTAAACTAACTGAGTAATTCACAAGTATATGTATCTCACGAGAGATATATAAAATGTACTGTATTTAATGATTCTGTATCCAATATGAATTTCATCTTAATAAGAATTTTCATTTACAAAGGTCTTCTAATTTTGGTGGAAAATTCATCAAATAATTCTTATTTTCCCCAATAAAATTTATGTCATAGATATACACAATCACAATGAGTGATTTTGTGACATCTGCCTTGATATATTAGAATCCACTTTTCCCTTATTTAATTTAATTCTCTTTAAACTATTTTCCATATTCGAATACCTTGATCATGGTGATTTCTTGATACAATAAAGTTAATCAATCTTCTTTCACACTCAAGAACCATCACTAAAAAAGATATACCATTCTGGTTATTCAATGAAGATTTATTCCTCCAGTTCACCATCATTGAACACATAATTTACGTCCATTTAGAATAAAATGTTATTTTTTATCATATTTTGAAATAAAATTTTGAGTAATTTTTGGCCTTGTAATGAGAGAAATATTCTCATAAAAAATCAATATAGTCAAATTGAGAGTTTATGTTTTTTAAAAATAAAAGTTTTATTATATTCTACATCACATTTATCATTGATTTTATTCCATCAAACTCATTTTATATCAATTAATTTTTTATCTTCAGGATGTGACACCAATTACCATGTTCCATTCTTCATAATTTAGATAAAATATTATTTTTTCACTGATATCCAATGAGTTGTGGTAAGAATTGAGAGACTATATACAATGATAGACAATAAACAATGGTTCATATATACTGTCATGATTTTTATAGTTAAAATATTTTATTATTTCTAAAATAAGGAGAGAAATTATTGAATAGATTTAGATGATCATTATTAGATGTCAAAATTAGGAAAGAAATAGAACAAGGTATTATGTTCATTGGTTCACATTAAACCTATGTACATGGAGAAAACACCACCTCAGAGTAACTTTTTTGCTAAATGAATGAATCCAATTACAATGGAACTGAAATAAATAAAATGATTAGAGAAACTATCCTAGGAAGTGTGTCTCGCTAAATTAGGTAGTAGTGATCAACCCCATCACATAGAGTTGGAACTAGACTTCTTTGATTGATTCCCGCAATGCATCTAGAATATAAAGGATATGAAAAAATAAAAACAGAAAAAAAAATATAAGTCTCTTATAGATAAAAATATCAACTACTATGATATGGTTATGTTAGGAATGTTCTATTTTATAGCCTCCAACAAATCTCCATTTAGGTGACTGCCCATATAGAACTCTCTGATCACCTATTTTGATCTCCATAGAAGCAGTATTCTAGTAAAAGGGTAATAGTGTACCAAACTATAGGGATTAGTGGAAGACCCCATGTCCCAAATCCTCCAATAATATCTCAAATTATCTCTTTGGAAAACTGGGGGTTTTATCTCTTAATCAAAAGAACCGAACTGAATGAATCAAATAATGTAAACCAATGGGCGGTGCAAATGATAGAGGGTAGGTAAATCAATGAGAAACAATCAATTAATATGGGATTCATGATGTGTGGAAGATCATGATCAAACTGTTCTGTTGAATAACAGAACACATAATAACTGAAAGTGAGATAAAGAACCATTAAATAATACACAAGATATAAATGCTGATCAATCTTGAACTATGAGAGTGGATAAGTAAACCATTTAAAAAAAAGTACACATGGGGCACCATTAGATCATGATGTTCAATGGTACAAAGCCCCCAATCTGAATACCACTGAAATAAAAATCAATAATTGCATCAATAAAAGAAAATGGAAGTATCTCAATCAAAAGCATGCACAACATGAATGTTAGAAATAAAAATAATCACAACCATATATTTTTAAAAAATAATAATAGTAAGAATATATCATAAATCTTCACCTATAAATAAAAAATATCATGCATGATAATGTTCCTAAAACCAACATTATTATACATGGACAACATTAATAAAAACTAAACAATTTATAAACATCAATAATAAAATATACTTAGGTGAACTATCTGTTGGGTTATTATTAGTGTGTATCTTATTGAACTGCAGTATCCTAATCTTAATTATCTCATAAAAATGATGTTTAATGTCTTTATACTTTTATATAGCGTGGAATAAATGATTTATAGAATATTTATGGGTATAATGATGATTAAAGTTCATATCAATAATAGAAGGAGATAAATACAATAAATTTATCAATCAGTTGACTAAATAGTATATTTTAAACATCCGGTTAAGTATGTTTATTCTACCTTAGTAGTAGATAGTGAAACAATATATTTCATGTTGCATTTCTATGACACTGGTTCTCCACAAGAAAGTAATAATTACCAACCAATTAATTTTCTAGAGTTAATATTATAAGCATATAAGAAATAAAAAAACCCAAAAAATTTACCACTATAACTAATGTTATTTCTATATTGGATTTGTAAAAATGTAGACATGGGCACATACATGAAGATCCATTTCAATTCATGAAAATATAGTTTACCAGGCTTTCCCGTAAACTTTGTCAATGTAAAAAAAATGAAACATCTAGTCTAGAAAAAACATATCGTACATAAAAATATCAACAATAATAGTATAGGGAATGTAATTCATGAAGGCTTCCATAACATCATAGTTAGGGCACTGAATATGGGAAAACATAAAGTGATAACCCAAAATAATGGTAATAGGTTTATGATGCTAAAATAGATATTGTTTCAAAATCATTCTAACATAATAATATTGTGTGACCGCAATATTAACAACATGAATTTCCAGAAAAGACTCTTATGATGTTCCCTGATGAGTCTTATGATTTTCCCTAAATGATTAGTATGGAGGAGGATTATTTAATTTTCTTACTTCAACTCAAATCATGACTTGAATATTATATTTTCAGAACAACCATGATATTTCCATAATCCACACAAATATGTCACTATTCATATCTATATATATCAAGATCTTTTACATGGTATTCCAAACAACTCCTAATTGAAAAAAATCCAATAATAAAATCTAATGTTTCAATATTACCCCCTTTGGATTTTTTTCAATCCATTATATATTCACCAAATACCATTTCAATATCTCTCTCTAATATTTTTCCCCATTTGATAATATAATTAAAAGGGTTCTCATATTCCATTCCTATCAATTGTGATAATTCATGAATCTTAGAAAAAATGTTTAAATAATTTATCTAATCCTTTACTAATCAAGAATAATTGTAGGAAAGAAGAGAAAAAAATGAATTTCTATAACTACCTATATTTTTATGATCAACCTTAACTCTTTTCAAATACCCCTAGATTTTATCTACCCTATCTTATAAACTATATAAAAGACATATTCCATCATGAAAAATGAATTACTAGATAGATCATTACATACAATGAAGAGAAGGTAACTTACAAACCTCATCAATTTGGGGGAGGTGATTAAACACCAAAGTTTACCCAATTATTCTAAAATACTGGTGTGGGAAATGGTTTGGTAAATATTTTTTTAAACTTATTGAATAATACATACATGATTTAGTATCATATATCTTATTCAATATTCTCCTTATCAAAGAGATGTAAGATCTCAATATGATTTGTTTTGGAATGTTATACCAGATTCATGGTTATCTCTATCACACATTGGTTGTCATAATGGAATATCATGATAAAATTCAACTTCACAATGAGATCCTTACATGTATATTTTTTCCAAGGAATTTGGGTGCATGATTTTGTTACTGAAATAAACTCTTCTTTATCTATTTTGAAATGGGTGGTTTCTTACTTCTTATTTATCCACCCAAAATAGTAACTTCCAATGAAAAAGTCTCATGCACTAGTGGATTCTCTATCCCCATTGTATCCATCCTAATCCATATCTAATTTATTGTTTAATTTTTTTAATTTCATATAGAATATACCAAACCAAGATCAATAGTTATTTGATTGTACCTCATGATATACATTACAACTAAGAGATGCTCCACTTTGGGATAAATTTTTAGCAGTAAAAATTGAATATTGGATAAAATATATCCAATCCTATTGTTTTAAGAAAAAAAAGGATCTAATAATCCTTTGGTAATGTGTGGGATCATCTTCCTTTTCTTCCCCAGGTCTGCATTACTTAATTTAAAGAATTATTAGTGTTGAAACCAGTTTCTATCATTCATCGGAAACTTCTTTAGTTACTTACTTTTAGATTTTTCCTGATAATATAATGTATAACTACCTTCTAGGTTAAATTGAATCTTAAGGATGAATGTGAGCTCCCTGATGATAGACATTTCAAATTTTCTTTTCATTAACTATGCAAACCCCTCCACCAAATTCTATTTCCTCAATATGAATATAATATTATCAATATAGATGAGGACCATATACTAGTCTTCCTTAGTATATTTTACATAATTATTGAGTTCAAAAACAATAACTTTTAATTCCAACATTCTTAATAATGTTTCAAATAGAGAATACCAAGCCTGAGGTGCATGTTTCAAGTCATACAAGACCTTATTCAATCTATATACCTTTGATTCATCCTCATCGACAAAAGATCCCATTGGTTGTTTATTTGAGACATTTAATTTGATAATCCCACTTAAAAATGATGTCTTAACATCCATTTTTAGATTAAAATTTTTATCTAGAAAACCAAAATAAGGACGAGTCTTATTGAATCAATTCTATGCGAAAATTAAATGGTTTATTCTATATAGATTCCTAATATTTGTGCATAAACCTTCCATATAAATTATTCCATTTTTTAGATCACTATTCTATGATCATCATGTTTATTTATAAACACCCATTTTGTTCTTATAATATTTTCATTCGTTGGCATATCCATAATCTCACATCTTAGTTTTTTCTTAATATGAAAAAATTCGTAATTCATGGTCTTGTTCTGGGACTCATCCTTTGTTTCTTCTTCAAATGAGTCAAGTTACATGTGAGACAATAAAGTAGTGTGATATATAGTTCTCATCCTTTAGTTTTTATTAGTGAAATTTTATAATTGATGATATTTGATTCATTGACCTTATAGATTTTTCTTCTCTATGGAGTCACTATCCAACTCCTTTAAATGATTTATTCATCCACTAATTCAGTCTTTGAATCCTCCTCACATGTTAGACCATGAGTGTTGTTATGATTTGTATCTAGTTTATCTTATCCATCATTTAACACACTCAGATCCAGGATTTCGAATATATTCATATATTTTTAATCATTTTTTATAGAAATTTTCTCTAATATATTGTTAACCATTTTATTTAGATACATATATGTAACATCCCGAGATTTTATGAGAAATATTATTAATTTATTTGATGTATTCTATTGTACAATACACCATGATCATCTTATACTATATGCAACAACATATTAGCTTTCAGTATACGCAACACTATTCTTGGCTCATGTTACACACAATTTCAAGTTCGTTTTGTGGAAATTATTCTACACAACATTAAGTATAGATTTTTTTTAACATATAAGTGAAGTAAGTTTTGATTATGTCATACGCAACACCAAAGTGAGCATACACTACACGTAACTCTGACTTGTCTTTCATTACACGCAATCACGACCTTCCTCGATAGCTTGTGTAGTACGCAATACCGTGTTTTACTAAACAACGATATGTTATTAAAAAAATTATATAAACTAGCCGTTATGAATAGTAATACACACTTTTTGAAATTTTATAAATTTTTTATTTCAAAATGGACTTCATTTTTGGATTTGGAATATCATAATTAGCATAGGGTGAATTTTTGGTATTTTTCTGAAAACATTCAATTTTGTATTAATAGTGAAAAACACTGAGTTATAGTTTAAAACCGAATTTTTATTTAAATAATTGTTTAATTTATTTAAATTTATTTAAATTTATTTTATGTAAAAATAGAGACATAATACCTATAAAAGTTAAATGTAATCCATTGGAGACATTTTATAATAATTTTATATATATATAAATTTTATTGAACTTTTTACCGTCTTTTACCCACCTCCTATGAGAATTTACAAATTTACATAAAACACAATTTTACTGCTTCTATGAGTAGAATTTCAAAAATCTGAGAGATATGGATGATATCAATAAGTAAAATTTTGTTCAATAAGATAAAAATAATTTTTGGTGAATAATAACTTTTTACCTTTATTTACCACGGTTAAAAGTAAATAGGGTAATTAAGGGTAAAAATGATAATATTATTACCATAAAACATGTCCTAATTCTATTATATAATTGTAATTCGACCAAAAACAACCTTAGGAATATAATATTACCTTTTTGGTCCACATGGATTGGATTAGGACATTTATTATTATTTTATTTAAAGATGTGTTAAAATAGTTAAAATCAATGTTTAATAACTAAACAAATTTTAATATAGGGTTATAAATTAGTTAAATTCGACTATAAATATTCATTAGAAATATAAAAATATTTCCTACATAATGTAATTTTATTTATAATTTTTAGAAATTATATAATTTAATTAATTTATGACACAATGATGATGCAATAATTACATTATTAATGAAATATTAACATAAGTGATTTTATAAATACCCAAATAAATGTAATTTTAGGCATTTTTATGAATTAAACTAATATTATATGTTAATATAACATATTAGGGTTAGTTATATAAATTTTCTTCTAAGTAATAATGCTGTTATAATTTTATAAAAAACAAAATACCCAATAGTGTCAAAATTGACATAAAAGAGTTTTTAAACAAAATATTATATTATTAATTGATATAATGGTCCTAAAAATCTAAGGATAGGCCAAAAGACTTATATAATAATTTATATAAAATTAATGTACTAATTGGGGTTTGATTGGTAGTTTATAGGAAGTTTATTAACCATATGGTGTAAGAATAAAGGAAGACACGATAAAAGTTATATTATTTAACTTAGAGTTAAATCTAAATGATATGGTAACCTAAACTTGTCTAAAACCTATTGTTAGAGAGGATTTAGACCCATCCCGACTCTAGACTTTAAATAAGTCAGTTAGGAGCCATTATAAATAGAATATGAATTTATTATAAAATAACATATTAAGTTTTTCCTAAGGTGCCCCTCACCCCTCTTATAAAAAGGGCACTCCCCCTTCTCTCTAATTCACACCTCCAAACCCATTTGGCTCGACCAAACCATTACCAAATACCCTCTAAAATTTCCTCCCTTAATCCTATAGGCCTTCCTTTAGTTATAAAGTCAACCTATGGAGCCCTTTTGATTAAATGAAAAGGAAGAACCCGAAGAAGAGGTAAATATCTCACCACCTATTTCAAGTTCCTTTCTTCATTCACTTCGTCCTTACTTTTTGTTTCCATTATAAAATAATAATTCCAGTATCTTATATATAATATGATGTTATTATAAAAATTTTACAACCATATTAGTTATTTTATCCATCCTATGATTGAAAAAGTCACCACATGTGCGTGTGTACGACCTACCGTCTCCATGAACGGTGTATTTCATTCCATTTATCGATATATCATATGTATTTATATACTGATTATATATTATATATAAATCAGGTTTTAAATTCTGAAATTAAGTAAATCAGGATATATGTAATAATATCCTGAACAACAAGTCGAAACATGTACGATAAATGAAATAATTTTACCCAAAATGCTACTTTAACATGGAATTTACAAAATAACGGGTAATATAAAGTCCTAAGTGAATCATATATGATATCATAAATATTATTATGGTTTTTTACAAGTTAATAATATTTTTAAACCCAATATATAAGAGTCTAGGAAACATATGGAAGAAATTGGGCATAAGGTAAGGGATAATTTTTCAAATCTAATTTTTATCCGAGATTGCTTATACATATTTATTTACTAGGGTTATGTTTATCATCCATGTCCATGTTTTCTAAAAATGTTTTCATAAAATGTTTAAAATTCATTCATGTATGTTTAAATTAATTTTAACCCTTTTTTGACTTGTTAATACATTGTATGGAAGGAATATTTCCTTTGGTTACCATATAAGGTACTTTTTGACTTTTTCGTCAAAAGAACGAGAATAATGTTTTTTAAATTATACGGCATGAATGGATTTTTACAGTTTTATAATGACTATTTCAATGAAAATTTCTCTACAAATTTTCATGATTATTTTAAAAAAATCCTTTTCACTTAAAATTGAATGGCATTTTTTGAAATGGAAATGATTTTGAAGAAGAAAAGAAATTTTCCTCAAGAATTCATTTCAAGTGTTTTGTCAAAACAATTTTCAAACAAAGATGAAATTATTAAGTATGATTATGTTTCAAGTATAGTGTCTCTATTATTTAAATAGTTTTATTCTTCTTATGATGAAATGATATCCATTTGTTTTTTATGGATTATGTTATGATTAGATGGTGTTTATGAAACCCATTTTATTATTTGGGTTATGATGAATGATTTATGTTTATTTTTTGGCACAAATAAGAATGGTTTCATTATGATCTGGGTGGGACTTATATCTCCCTCCAATGCATTGGGTATATATTTATATCTCATGAGATAAACATGGATGTAGTGGCAAGTGAATCTGGTTTAGTAAAACAGGGCTGGAACGACAAGTAAACCCGATTCAGTAATGGACTTTGTCTACTATGATGGTCTTGGCAACAATGCCTTGGAAACTATGGAAATAATATATTGTGCTTAATGATTTTCCATAATTACATGTTTTATTCCAATTCTATTTTTTCATGATTTATGTTCCATTATGATATATGACTTATGTACTGCCATGTTTTTTTGTCATTGCTCAAGATTTTGATGTTTAAACATTATGTTCAGGTTTTTAAATTCAAATGTATATGATTTGTTTTATTTTCTACATGCTTACCCTTATTGAGCATTTGAGTACACCCTTTATATGTTTTCTTTTCCATATGATGTAAAGTAAGGTTTTTGGTATGAAAACAAAAGGGGGACCGCTTTATGTGAGATTTTGATGATCTTTCACCATGATTAAAAGATTATGTTCCGAGTCTCCAAAGACACAAAACTAATACGGTCTTTAGGCATCTCTTTTTTTATGGTATTATGTATTCTGAAAAATAAATGTCATTTATATGTACGTCAAGATATGGGTATCTACATTTTGTATGAGAGAAAAGGAGGTAGGAATGAATCTGATCCTTGGGAACTCTCACGTGTGGGCATTGGACAAAGCATGGCTCTCCGCCCAAGGGCTTCATGAGGAAATGGCTCCCACTGGGGATGGTGGTGTGTACCACCCAGGGGGTGTAGCCACATATGGAGTGCTTTGATAGGTCTCAATTCTAGTCCACTGGAATTAATTCTAGACCAATATAGTTGGTATTAGAGTAAAGGTGTATTTAACCTTTGCAAACTAGGATGGAAAAACTTTAGATCCCTAGAGATTTTTCTAAGGTATGTCTTGGTATGTCCCTAAGGTTATGTATACGTATAGGTTATAGACCTAGAATTATGGTAATGATCATATAATTAAACCTAAGATGTTAGAGATTGAATGTACTCCCCTTTATTATGTTGTTTTCCTATCATGATTTTTTCCTCTCACACTATTCTTTTTGGGTTTTAGAAAATGTCTAGGAAAAGGAATATTCATGTTAATTGAGAATATGATGGACAATGGAATGATATTCTTGATGAGCATCCAAATGAAATGGGATTTGGAAGGCAAAACATCTTTATTATTCCTAATCAACAATCTCATAATATGATCAATAATATCAACTTTGGTAAGTTTCCTGAATCGGCTAATAAGAGAATGATAGAGTTTCATGATGATCATATAGGAAAGAAAGTTCAATTTCCCTCATGTAAATCATGTGGGAAGAGGCATCAAGGAGAATGTTTCAAAGGAAGTAGAAGATTCTTTGGGTGTGTAAAAGAAGGACACAAATCCATTAATTGCAATGTAAAATGAGTAGTTAACACAATAGACAAGGATAATGGTATTACTAAAACATCAACCGAGGTTAAATGTTTTAAATGTGGAATATACTGGAATTATGCAAACCAATTCACTAAGGGAAAATCTCATGAAAATAATTATCATGGTCGTATGGGTAGTATTTATGTTGATGATGATGAAGAGACTACAAATGATATATGAGATGAAAGAAGTGTTGAGGAATAAAATGAAGAATCTTAGTCAATGGTTTAAAAATATAGTGGAATGATTTCAATTTTTTATCAAGAATAATGTATGGTACTACGGAATAAACAAAGAAAATTAGGATTGTTACAGTATTGTTTTTCCTTCAATACTTGAAAGTATTTGTTGAATGGTACCGGTAACCATGAAAAGTGATTGAAATATTTTTGGAAAAAACCTAATTTGCGCATAAAAAGGGATAAAGAGAAAATGAAATGTTTGATAGTATTAATGTGCTCATGACTGATATAAGGACAAAGTGATATCATGGTTTGAGTATATCAAATTTTTGGGATTTTGGTATGTGGAAAGAGTTACCTTTTGACTACATTCATGTTTTCACTATGTTTCTATAGTAATTTATGTTTCCTAATAATAAATGATTAAGGTATTCAATTTTTTGGAATGCAATCAATATGATATATCTTGTGATATATGGGGGATAAATGATGGTATTCACGTTCTTGTTATGTGACCCTTCCAATAATCGTTGTCTTTATACTATGATATTGGACAGATGTATTTTGGATAAATTTAAACATTGGAATGGATTTTTTCAGACATCAGATATTATTTTTTAAGGCTATAACTTTTTTCGATATTATTTCTGTAATGTTATAATTGTGTAGTTTCAGAAAAAGGGAAACCTACAGCATGAGCGACAATCCATAGTGTCGGACAAGGTTGTGGAAGTCGAACCCCCAACCGAAGTGCGACGAGGCGTTATCTCCTACAACTGGCCTACAGGAAGTTCCATGTTAGTAGAAATTAGTTTTATTTTATTAAGAAGTATGATAGTTTAAGTATAAGTCCTTTTTTGGAATCATATACGGTTAATATCACCATAAGATGGACTTATGTATATATCTTTTACTAAGCTTATGTTTGAGACAGATGGAATGAACTATCATTCTATAGAATGATCTACTAACACTTCACAGAAGACAAATTCAACTTTATATCTTTAAGTGATTACGTGGAAATTGTTAATGGCACAAACAACATTGAGATTTTACCAAAATCAATTATGTATTTCTTTTAATTCTTTAACATAAGAGAAATGATATTGAAAAACAAAAACATTGTCCTAGTACCCTCATATTCGATGAATCAGATGGTACCTCAAATCATCACAAATTTATGGCTTTGTGATTCTTGGTTTTTCATAGTCGTGTTCTCTATCACTCTCCATCAGAACTTGATGGTTAGATTTCTCTTCCATATCCATATTTTCACCTATGTTCTCTTATGTGGAAACTCAGTGATGATTTAATTTGGGTAACCTTTACATTTCATACTTCACTTTTTAAAATTATGTTTTATTATTCATTTTTACGATGTGGGATTCTATGAATGAAACATTCAAGTAGTAAACCATTTATAACCCTGATGAATTTAGATGGTGAAATTCATTTTAAGGGGGGTAGAATGTTACACCCCGAGATTTTATGAGAAATATTAATAATTTATTTGATGTCAACTATTGTAAACTACACCAATATTAGTTTGTACTATACGCAACACCATATTAGCTTGCAGTATATATAACACTATTCTTGGCTCGTGTTACACATAATTTCAAGTTTGTTTTGTGGAAATTATTCTACGCAATATTAAGTATAGATTTTTTTTAATTTATAAATTAAATATGTTTTGATTATGTTATACAAAACACCAAAGGGATCTTGCACTACACACAGCCCTGACTTGGCTTGCATTATACGCAATCACGACCTTCCTTGATAGCGTGTGTAGTACGTAATACTGAGTTTTACTAAACAACGAAATGTTATTAAAATATTATATAAACTAGCCATTATGAATAGTAATACCGACTTTTTGAAATTTAATAAAATTTAACCTTAAATATGGACTTCATTTTTTGGATTAGGAATATCAAAATTAGCCTCAGGTGAATTTTTGGTATTTTTCTGAAAAATTTCAATTTTTGATGAATAGTGAAAAACACTGAGTTATAGTTTAACCCAAATTTTTATTTAAAAATTTATTTAATCTATTTAAATTTATTTTAGGTCAAAATAGATACATAATAAATATATAAGTTCTATGTAATTCATTGGAGACATTTTATAATAATTTTAGATATATAAAAATTTTATTGAACTTTTTACCGTCTTTTACCCACCTCCTAATAGAATTTTCAAATTTAAATAAAACTTAATTTTACTGCTTATGTGAGTGGAATTTAAAAAATAAGAGAGAAATGTTTGATATCAGTAAGTAAAATGTGGTTCTATAAGATAAAAATAATTTTTTGTGAATAGTAACCTTTTACTTTTATTTATCACGGTTAAAAGTAAATAGGCTAATTAAGGGAAAAAGGATATTATTATTACCGTAACACATGTACTCATTCTATTTGATAAGTGTGATTCGACCAGAAAAACCTTAGGAATAAAATATTACCCTTTAGGTCCACTAAGATTAGATTAGGACATTTATTATTATTTTATTTAAAAATGAGTTAAAAACGTTAAAATCAAAGTGTAATAACTAAAACATTTTTAATATAGGGTTATAAATTAGATAAATTCGACTATAAATATTAATTAGAAATATAAAAAGATGTACTACATAATGGTATTTTATTTATATTTTTTAGACATTATATAATTTAATTTATTTTTGACATGATGATGATGCAGTAATTGCCTTATTAATAAAATATTAACAGAATTGATATTATAAATACCCAAATAAATGTAATATGAGACTTCTTATGAATTAAGCTAATTTTATAAGTTAATATAACATATTAGGGTTGGTTATATGAATTTTTTGATGTAATAATGCTGTTATGAATTTAGAAAAAACAAAATTCCAAATATTGTCAAAATTGACATAAAAGAGTTTTTAAAACAAATATTATATTACTAATTTCTATAATGGTCCTAGAAATCTAAGGTTAGGTTAAAAAACTTTTATAATAATTTATATGACATTAATGAAGCAATTGGGGTTTGATTGGCAGTTTATAGTAAATTTATTAACCATATGGTGTAAGAATACAAGAAGACACGGTAAAAGTTAAATTATTTAACTTAGAGTTAAATCTAAAGGATAAGGTAACCTAAACTTGTATAAAACTTATTTTTTGAGAGGAATTATACCCATACCCACCCTATAATCTAAATAAGTTACTTTGGAGCCATTATAAACCGAATATGAATTTATTATAAAATAATATTTTATGTTTTTCCTAAGGTGCCCCTCACCCCTCTTATAAAAAGGGAACTCCCCATTCTCTCAAATTCACACCACAAAACCCATTTGTCTTAGCCAAAAACTACCCAAATACCCTCTAAACTATCCTCCCTTTATCATAGAGGCTTTACTTTAGTCAGAAATCCAACTTAAGGACCCCTTTTGATCAAATGAAAAGGAAGAACCTGGAGAAGAGGTAAATATCTCACCACCTATTTCAAGTTCCTTTCTTCTTCCACTTCCTCATTCTTTGTTGTTTCCATTCCAAAATAATAACTCCAGTATATTCAATATACTGTGATGTTATTATAAAAATTGTACAACCATATTAGTTATTTTATCCATCCTATGAATGAAAAATTCACCACACGTGCGTACGTACGGCCTACCGTCTCCAAGAACGGTGTATTTCATTCCATTTATCAATCTATCATATATATTTATATAATAAATATATATTATTTATAAATAAGGCTTTACATTATGAAATAAAGTGAATCAGGATATAATTAATAATATCAATAACAACAAGTCTAAACACATATGATAAATGAAATGATTTTACCCAATACACTGCTTTAACATGGAATTTTCAAAAGAACGGGTAATATAGAGTCCTAAGTGAATCATATATGATATCATAAATATTATTATGGTTCTATTACAAGTTATTAATATGTTTAAAACCACTATATAGTATTATATGACACATACAAATGAAATTGGACATAAGTTAAGGAATAATTTTGCAAATCTCATTTTTATCCGAGATTGCTTATACGTAATTATTTACTAGGGTTATGTTTATCAACCAAGTCCATGTTTTCTAAAAATGTTTTCATAAAATGTTTACTATTATTTAATGTATGTTTAATGTCATTTTTACCCTTTTTTGACTTGTTAACACATTTATGGAAGTAATCTTTCCTTTGTTTACCATATAAGGTTCTTTTTGACTTTTCTGGAAAAAGTACAAGAAGAATGTTTTTTCTATCTTATACAGCACGAATGGATTTTACAATTTTATAATGACTATTTGAATGAAGATTTCTATAAAAATTCTTATTATTATTTTCAAAAAAAATCCTTTTCATTTAAAATTGAATTGAATTTTGTTAAATGAAAATGATTTTGAAGAAGGAAGGATATTTTACTCAATAATTCATTTCAAGTGTTTTGTCAAAACTATATTATAACTGAGATGAAATTATTTAGAACGATTATATTTCAAGTATAATATCTTTATTATTTACATGGTTTTATTCTTCTTATGATGAAATGATATCCATTTTTTTATATGGATTATGTTATGATTGGATGATGTTTATGAAACCCATTTTATTCTTTGGGTTATGATGAATGATTTATGATAATTTTGTGACACAAATAAGAATGATTTCATTATGAGATGGGTGTGACCTATATCTCCCTCTAATGAATTGGGTAATGATTCATATCTCATGAGATAAACATGGATGGAGCAAAAAGTGAATTTGGTTCAGTAAAACAGGGCTGGAAGGACAAGTAAACCCGATTCAGTAATGGACTTTGTCGACTATGATGGTCTTGACTGCAATGCCTTGGCCACTATGGAAATAATATCATGTGATTAATGGTCTTCCAAAATTACATGATTTATTCCAATGATATTTTATCATGATTGATGTTCTAATATGATCTATGCCTTACGTACTGGCATTTTTTATGTCATTGCTCAAGATTTTGATGTTTAAACATTATGTTCACGTTTTCAAATTCAAATGTATATGGTTTGTTTTATTTTCTCCATGCTTACCCTTAATTAGAATTTGAGCTCAAACTTCATATGTTTTTTCCCCAGGATATAAAGAAAGGTTTTATGTAAGAAAACAAAAGGGGGAAATCTTTATGGGAGATGTTGAAGATATTTCACCATGATTAGAAGATTATGTTCCGAGTTTCAAAAGACACTAAACTAATACGGTCTTTAGGCATCTATTTTTGTCTTGTATTATGTATTCTGAAAAAGTAATGTAATTTATATGTATGTCAAGATATGGGTATCTACAATATAGGTTTTACACTCGAAATAGTAACCTAAAAATGCATCTTTATATACTCAACCTCTATATTATCCTTATTTTCATTATTCTAAATATAAAATCTCTTCACAATTACTCTATAGTGATTAAATGTTTGTTTTATACCATGAAACATCTCATACCAGGTCAATGTTTCTCCAGGGAAAAGAAAACCCCAATTATATGTTCAAAATAATACTTGAACAACTTCCTTCCAATAGTGGAAAGTGATGACACTTTCAATGAGAAATGATTTTTCCATTAGGTTCACCATTCAATTTCTCTTTTTCACTACATCATTTGTCATTAGTGTAATAATTTATGAGACTTTGTTATTGATATCGTGATTCTCAATGTAAACTGATACCTCATGATAAGTATACTCTATTATATTTTCAGACCATGGATCCTTTATAGTTTTATAAGTTTAATTTTTTCCTCTCCTTGGAAACTAATAAATGGAATCAATTACCTCTTTCTCAGTCCACATAGGCCTGATAAACCCCATTCTAATATAATGATATTTTAACAGAATTATGTACCTATGACCATATATTCTTGGAACATTCATGGGTCCACAAACATTAGTTTTAATAAGGTTAAGATGAATTGATTCCATAATCTTATTTTTTAAATATGTATTTCTCACTAGTTTCTATCTTACTCAACCATCATAGCTCTTCTCTGAAGCTCATTTCAAATTTGGAATGTTAGTTTAAACATTTAATATGGATATATTATCTATATTTTTTCATTGATATGTTTGGACATATAATTCCAAAGTTTATTTTCTTTCTATGTCATAAGAAAAAATTATTTTTTTCCATTCAATTTACATGATAAATATATAAATTGGTTCACTAAACATTCAATAGAGAGTCTATAGTTTTTCCTTTGGTAGAGAAACCTTTCTGATAGAATGTGACCTCAATTACAGTGTCACAAATTTGACCCTCTCTAATAATATTATGGTGAAGGGTTTTTATATTGAGAACTTAAGTATTATTTAGTTCATCTCTAATGATCCTCATCATTATCCTTCCCTATATTTTGAATGATATCTTATTATCAAATCAAACCATTCAATCATCATGACTCGGTAAATTCATTAGGATATTTATATTTCCATTCATGTGGGATGAAAACCCACTTCCAATGATATATATAGTTTTGTCTTTAGTTTCTTAATGAACAGTATATTCAAACATAGCCTCCTAAGTCTTCCTTTTCTCCTATGAAGAGATTCCCAGTTGAGTAAAGACATGAGGTGGTCTCTCCTCAAATTTTTCATCATAAGAAATAAGATCAAACTCTTCTTACTCCAAATGATATAATATTTTTTTGAAGGAATCTTATATGGTTGTTCAACTACCTTTCTTATATGAATCCTATTGATGTTAGTTTGATATATATATTGTTATATTTTATTTACTTTTGATGAAAATTAGAGTAGGTATAACAAAAAACATAAAATAATTCCATCATAGATATGTAAGAAATATTCTTATCCTTAATTGTTGTGTCCCTGGAGACTCACAACTCAAATATATTTCTTCTTCTATTCACTAGGTCATTGTATGTCCATGAAAAAAACATAATTTGAATTAAATCAATGTATAGTCATCAATATCACTTATTACCCACATATTTATATCCTTGGAGTAGTTTTGTGACTATTGGAATTTACTTGGTGGTTATGAGACCTCATCAATATTCAACATTACTTCATTTAACATTGAATATTTACTAGATTATTATGTATGGGATTAAACTTTGAGCCTAATATTCTCATAGTATTGTACCTATATTAACTAATGATCTGATTAATAGTTTTCGTATTTCGTCTGACACTTTTTATCAAATCCTCATAAGAGAAATTTATGAATTTTAAATTTTTATCATCACCATCAATATTAGTTTTGGATTTGTGATTATTTATTAAATAAATGATAAATTTTTTAGATATTCAACATATTTTCTTATTTATTCCATCTAGATATTGATATTATCATTAATGTTAGCTTTATCATTTATTTCTACCATGAAAACAATCACCTCTTCTAATTTATCTTGTGAATAATAGAAATCTTCCACTATATTATCCAAACAATTAATTTTATATTCATTTTTATCAATATATACTATTTAAAATTTAATAAAACCACATATCTCTGGATTTATCAAGAATTTAATGTACAACTATAGAAGGGTTCCCTAAAGTATGACATTAATGTTAATAACTCATCCAATTTGATCTTCTTATTCATTTTCCTACTTTCTTCCATAAACTATTTACATCATAAAATTATAAAAATATGAAATGAACTAAACATTATCATCATTGAGGAGCCTTTCAAATCCTTCTTATTTTTTACTCTATATATTTTTATCCTAAGTCATCCTTCTAGTTAAACTTATAGTTTTAGAGTATCATATTAAACAAAACCATCATTGGTGTGTTGATAACATACCATCTTCACCTCTATTATATTCCTTGGGAATATTTCTATAATATTTAAAAAATTTATGTAATTGAAAAAAACCAATGGATGTTTACCTTTATACTTTCCTTTACCTTTCATGAATCTACTTACGGTAATTGAATGAAATTAATAACTAACATCTTCATCATTTCTCCCATCATCATGTATCTCAATATTCTCTATTTAATTAAAATTAATATCTTTTGATGATTGAATATATATTCCTTAATATTTTAGATAAATACGATAATATACTATCTTACTATAAAGATCATTAACAGATGTATCCATGAGATCTTGTTCTATAAGAGATGACACCTTTTCACTGTACAAGGTTGAAAATATTCTGAGAATTTTTTTTATAATATAAATATCCTTAATCTGAACATCTAGTCCTCATATTTCTCCCATAATTTAAATGCATGATTGAAGAAGAAATTAATATTCTCATTTGGAATAATTTTCAAATCATTAAACTTTTTATTCAACACTTGTAATTTTCATCCTTTAATTTTTTATACACTTTAAAAATATTTTCCAGTTTATCCCATATATATTTTTCTAATGTTTATTCCATAACATTCATATATATTTTTATTGAAAAGGATCTAAATAAATCATTTTGATTCAATTTATTTGCATAAAAAATTTTGTCATCTTCTTAATTCATTGACATTCCCCTAATATTTTTGACTTATATTTCATGTATTGTATCGGTGAAGACATAATGTCTGAGAGAACGTAAGGTATATCTCATATAATTCTTCGATATATGAAAGTTATATCATTAAAAAAAGGACCCAATTAAATTAATCACATTAACTATATAAAAAACATTTAAGATAAATATTTTTCACGAAAGAACCATGTGGCTCTAATAACAATGGTTTCCCCACCAACCCAATACACCCAAAGGTGGAGGATTAGGGTGTTCAATTCATAAATTTTTTTTCCAGATCTTGTAATGGTGTTGGTACATAGAATGTGAACCTTCTTGATCTTAAATCACACATATGATATGTAGATACATAAATTAATGGGAGAACACATAGATTTTACTTGTTTTAACTCAAAGGTCATGTCTATAGAGCGTAAACCAAAAATGTTTCAATGTACCCGGAGTTGACACTATGTATTATAGATATTAAAAATTTTATGAAATGGAGCCCCTCCAATATAGGGGAAGATTTCTTTTTATCTCATTGTGCACTAATTTTAGATAAGTAATATAGTAGAGACACAATATTATGATCACTTATAATGAATATCAAAAAATTATTAACACCTATCTTGAAAATGGTATTGTCGATGAGATTCAATTACTTCTTCAAATCATATTTGGTAAAGGAAATCTATCCTTCCATATTCACTTCAATTTATGAATATTATAATTATTTTTATTCATATTTTCCTTCTCCCATTGATTATCCTTTAATTCAGAACTCATTTCTATAAATTCATGTGTTTTAATTTTATTCTTTTCATGCACTTAATTGTTCTTTCAATAATCCATTTACTTCCCATAAATGTTTAATATGTCTCCTGAATCTCTAGAAAATCTAGGAAAAATTCAATCTCTAGAAATTCATTGTCTATTTTTCAGTAACAGATCAACCTCCATGATCAAGAAATATTTCTTTTAAAAAAAATACCAAGTCATGGTTTGATTTCATTTATCACAGTTTGTTCCAATTTCAATCAATTGATCTAATTTATTTATACGGATATATACTTTTTAATTCACCAAATACCCTAGTATGATATTTCCACTTTATTTAAATCTAAATTGTGCGACAAAATGAAGTTTTTATTTAAGTTATGTACTATTATTCTGGTGCTAAATATATTGAATATTTAAAATCCCAACCCTATATATTTTTTAGGGTAATACGTCACATCGAATTCCCTTTAACAATATTTTCAATTAAACCTATCATGAAGAAAAATTTCATTGATGACGTGAGAACCAAATTTCCCGATCCAAAAAAATCACTAATATATCCCTTGTGGTGCATTATATCCTCTACTACATGAGAATCTGTATTCTATAACAAATGATATATTCATGATATTATTCACGGAAATCATCTTTTTCATGACATGTTACATGAAACTCTAAATATGAATTTTTTTAAATATTATGTTTTAACCAATATCTTATTATATTTTTTCTGAATGAATGTTGTGAACGAGCCTCTATGGGTAATTATATAAATTTTTGATCATTAGGATTCAGTTTAATCATATGATTTATTAAATTACATACCAAAAAAACACTGTTACAATATTACTTAATGACACCAATGATTTTCCTTGAATGTTTTCTATGGAGAGAAATTTTCCAATTTTCTAACTTCATATGAAATAATGACATGACACTTATTCTAATTGTATGAACATGATACTTCTATAATACAAAAAATAATTCACATTGAAGGAAAAATTTCGGAATTCGAGTAGATTTATATTTTATTTCTAACACCACATTATTATCTTCCATCTATATAGAAATCAATTTGCAACCAATTACATTAATAATTTAAAGATAAGTTTTAATGTACTGCTATGATGTTTGAGAGGGTAATTCATTTGATCTTTCATTGTATTAAACCACAACCTGAGTTATTTATATTTTAGAACTTAATTAATATTCATTAATATTTATAACATGGGTAATATTAAATGCACATATAGCTACATCATCATGAATAAACCAAGAGTGAGGTCTAATGGTCCTCATAACTCTATATAGGGTAAACTAATAATCACTGAGACGAATACATACATTCATATATAATTAAAATAGAAATTAGATGTCATTGATCTTATGGGAGAGGATAAGTGGAGATAGACACACATTCATATTACTCAGAAGACTCCAAAATATACAATCCTTAACACCCTCTGGATAACCAAAAATGATAAACTTGACGGCCAAAGATTCCATCTTATCATTATTATTATTATCATAACATGTGGATACAAAGACATTAAGGTGCGAATATAATATTTTATTTTCTTATTCAAACATCTTTAGGTGTTTCAAAATCATTAGATATATACAGAAATTTAATAATGTGGTATACATATATAGTGGTAGCTTATACCCAAAAGGAATGAGGAAAACATGTGTGTGAGAGAATGTATCTCACTCTCTTTAGGATAGTTCTATCCATGCACTTAGCTATTCTATTCTATTAATGGATTTTCATAATAGTTAAGTGTGTATGGACCCCTACAGAGTTAAATTTATACCAGATTTTTTTTCCACCCCATTCTTCTAGGTTTAAATTTTTTCATAAAAGTATTATATTTGTGTTTCATTATATAAATACAGGTTTTCAAGGAATAATAAATAATGGAGGTTTTTAAGTAATAACCAACACCATAAGACGGAATCCTAGATGGAACCCATAGACTATAGTGGACTTAATCATGGAGTTTCCCATCTTTATACATAGGCCTATTTAAACTTACATTCTTGGAATTACCATATAATCAATCTTCACAAAATGGAGGATTTTTGGTGGTTATATTAGTTAATATCCCATGTTTACTGATTTTATGTAATCCCTTATCACCCATGAACTCAAGTAATCTATTCCCTAGTATAGTGTTATCATACATCGATACATGTGTGGAATTTAATGTATTTGGGGAAATTTGACCATGTAATACATACAAGCCATTTAATAGTGTTTCTTTCATTACAGTAAGGGTGTAAAACTATGTGATTTTAGAATAAATTTATATTTATAAATTTGAAATTCTTTATAGCTTCTGATTCATGCAACACCAAACCTAATCTAATAATAATTTATAAAAATATAAAATTATTATATATTTAAATGAATGTTATAAAATAAATGACTTTGTAAAAAGTTGTAAAATCACTTAAGAAAATACAGTTATTTCCTGATAAACTATTTTTAACCGGTTTGTTGAATCATGTATTTCTATTAAATTTTATAATTTATCGGAACAATATCCATAAATAGTACTAATAAAATTTAATTAATAATAAATAAAAGTTATTAAGTACATCCATGAAATGGTTAAATAATGATATGGAATATCTGTCTAATAAATCTGGGTTAAGCAAAAATGTTTTGTTTACAAGACTTGTTTTATTATATATATTTTATTTAAAATAAATATATCTTATATATCTTATTAAAAATATGAAAAACATGTTCATACATTTATAAAAAATTATGATCATTCATAAATTTATTGTTAATTTTTTATAAATGGTGATATGATAATTTGATGATAAAAAGTTTTATTTTCCAATTTTTTTAATGTGTACAATTCATTTTTATATCAAAAAATTAATTTAATCACATTTTATGAATAGTATTAATAAAATTTAGAAAATTATATATTCAAATAAATTAATTAATATTCATTTTATAGTTATTATTAGCGAAAGTATACGGATACATTCATTTTATGCTAAAAATAATATTTTTTTAAAAAAAAATGTGGTTTTCACATTTTATATATGGATTTTAGTATTCATTTCTACCAAATATATAAATTGAATCTTATAAATTTGATTCCTTATTTGGAATCACAATTTTCATTTTTTACATGTTCAATGTTTTTATTCATAATGAAAATTTACTATAGTAAAATTCATGTTATCACTCTAATGGTTAAAAAGGGTTTAAAGGGGTTAATATAAGGGATAATGACTCTAATATCACAAAAAAATAACTTTATTTTTTTATTTGTATTTATACCCCCCCAAAATTATAAATTTCATTAGGCTTATTTTGTGTCACATTCTAAGGATAATGACTGTATATTATTATAGAGTTAAGGGTATTTACCAGGGTTTCACTTCCCTCACATAAAAAAGTTCACTTTCTCTCCCCACTTCTCCTCACATGTTGATAAACTTATATCAAAAAATATATGATAAAATATGTTACCACATCTCTTAACCACATCCTAAATGTAATTTTATCCCAATGATATCAATCTAAGAAGGCTTAATGTGTAATCTAATGGATGATATCCAAGGAAGAGGTAATTATCTTAAATGAGTTATTTCAAGTTAATTTCTTCTTGTACCTCCTACGAATATGTTATATTTATAATAATATGAAATATAATGTATCATAAATATATTCAAATTCAATTTTTTTGATCTAAAATACATTATCTACATGTTATCCATCTACTGGAAAATGAGAGTGTCACTAATGTGTGCGTGCAGACTACTGCCTCCATAAAGCGATGTATTACATATTTCATCACTGCATATCATGGAAAATAATATAGATGAATTTAATGAAAATATATTATTACATATTAATGATTATATATTTATAAATTATGTCCATAATTTATTTCCATCCATTGATATATTAAAACACCACTCCTGTGTAGGTGAAAACTACCACCTCCATGGGGTGATATAATTCATTTTTCCTCACCACCTTACATGAATGGATATAAAAGTATATATAATAAAAATAATAAAATATTTATGAAACAAGTAATATTATATATATTATTAAAACATTATCATGGTTCAAGGACCATAATCACCATACTAAAACATGTGTGAAAAATAAAACAACCAACACCCAAATAGTGATTTTAATGAATAAGGTTTAATAAATTGGAAATTGAATAATATATGGGAATTTTATATTCTAATATAACTTATAATATTATTTTATATATTTATAATAATTATAAATTTATTATACAAGAGGTTAGAGTGCGTACAAAGCAAACCATGACCTGAGGTAAGGGATTTTGTTATACTCACTTTTTAAAAGGATTATTTATCTTTTAATTTCCTCAAACACCCATGTATTAGTAAAGTATTTTATTTTATGTTATTGTTGTGTTTTTTAGTTCTTTAAATTTTCAATCTTTAAAATTTTAAATTTTGGAGGTTTTTGGGTGTGGAGGGTCATGTTAAATGGTTTGGGGAAAACATGTAGTGAATGTGTGATAGTGCTGTAGTTTTTGATAGTTCTATTTTTCATTAACATCACATGATTATTTAAAATATTTGGGGTTCTAGAAGAAACCATGTGGGGATCATAGGTGTTTACAGTGTAAGTAACATTATCAGTTCATGATTGGGTAAACCACGATAACAAACTATGGAAACATCCCAACATAAAAAAATCTAGGTATTTACCAAAATAACCTCTAGGTTTTAAGACACCCTCACACCTTTTCTATACCCAATAACATATCTTGTCCGTGGGATCCCATGGAAAATCTCTAACTTCATAAATCCTTTAATTTTAATGTCTCTTATTTAAATATCAAGATATTTACAAGGTATTTCTATTTCATTTTTATCCTCTTATCCTCACCACTCCCCAAACCTTTTACCCTAGATTTACTTCCTCCATAGAAACCTAAATCACTTTGAAAACATGGTTATTGATTTGGGATGGTTTTCACTAAGGTATTTTATTTAGTTTTTGTATTAAAGATGGTCAATTATTTCTTGGTTTTTAAATTTATAATTAAGGATATGGGTTTCCAATTGATTTGAGGTTGGTGTTTCTCTACAAAAATTTTATATTATATGTCATGGGGTTCTTGAGTGTTGAAAAATGGTTTTAATTTCAAATGACTCTTATATGTATGTCCCATGAGGGAATTATGTTTATCTCAAAGTCATCTTGACCATTTTAAATGAATGATATTTCATTCCTTGTGTTTTTTAATATTCCCAAGTGGATCATCAAAGGTATATATGGTTTTCAAAAAGGTAGTTAAAATTGATTTGAGATTTTAAATGGGTGTTTCTCACCAAATGGTTTCTAATTATGGGTTTTTAATGTTTTTTAAATGGTTTTCTTTATTAAATAGGGACATGTTGTCCCATGTGAGTTTTATTTTGAAACTTTTTAGCAGCATAGAGCTCTTTAATGGAGAATTCAAGAAAATTATAAATTAAAAAATATATTTCAAGAAAAGTATTGATAATTTGTTTTCAAGAGTAGTAACAAATGATATTTTAAATATTGTGTGTTATCTTAGTACCCCATAATTTTTTTGAAAATTATTGTTTAGAACCATATGAAAAAGAAATTTTATGAACGTTATGAGACCCTCGTTATACCCCTTGGGACTATTTATCCATTTTTTGGGTGGTTCATCACATATGTGGAGACACGGTGATTGATCTAAGGGGATGTTTTGTGATAGTTAGTTCGAGGTGAGATGAGGAATTATTTGAAAAGAAATAAAATTTTATTGATTTCCTATAATGTGTTCATTTTTTTCTCACGTACTTGATTGATGTCATAAAAATCTTCGTATATAGTAAACGAACTAGATGAGTTCTAGCAAAATGTAAATTTTGTATTAACAAGGGAATGTTTTAAAGATAAATTGATTCATAAAGACCAAACGTGGTAGAAGGATGTACAATGGCCTGTCGTGGTAGTCTTATCATGGGAGGTTTTATTTTTTGATATTTTGATGGGACTCTTGGGGATGTGGATAGGTTCTTTAGTGACAACCTAGGTTAATCATCACCAGTTTAAGTACTTATTACTATAATCCATTGGATTTTAATATGGTGATAGGTTCTTATTTAGGATAATTTAGGTGATTCCTTACTTTACATTATTTATAGCCCATATATATTGTATGATTTCTTTAAACATATATACTGTTCAGTAATTTCTCCATTTCACACGACATTGATATCATGGTATCAGCTTATTTGTAATTCATTTTAAGTTTTTAGATTATTTTAAAATGTTTAAAAATATAATTTTAGGATGGATTTTAATGAAGCATAAAGGTTTATTTTTTTATTTACCTTTAAACTATTTATTAATGGGTTTTAAAGGGTGAGTTCTTTTAAAGGAGGAGTATTGTTTTTCTAAAAGGGTGTTTAAATTATTTTTATATAAAAGTTGAAATAATGATTTTTTTTAAACTCTATACTTTTACATTTTATTAAAATATCATTTTAAAAGAAAATATTTAAACCATGGTGTGAGGTTTTATGTAATATTTTAGGGCTCATGTGAATTATTTATTTTTAAAGGTGTTACCTAGGTTTAAGAAAGAAAAATGGACATAGTTTTTATTTTGTCCCTTATTCTTTCCCATGTTAAAGGAAAAATTCATAATTATTTTCAAACTAGTATTCATGATATTATATAGGCCCAGTAACCGGTGACCTACCAGTATGTATAAATCAAAACTATATATTCTTTAGGTTTCAAGTTTTAGTTGGATTGTGGTTTTTTCCTTTAGTACATCAGTGGGTGAGATGGTATGAGATTGAGAAAATATATTTTCTATAGTGATTTATTCCATGATTAAAAAAATTTAGGTTTTTATAGTGCCCATCAAATGTGGAGAGGTTCATTGGAGTGGTTCGGTGTTTTATATTGGTTTTGGGTAGTGTATCCATATTTTGGCCAGTGTATTTTATATTTGGATTTGTTTATATCTACTTATATTTCTCATTTATATAAGGATTTTATTTTATGTCGGGATTTGATGTTTGGTAATTAAATCACATTTTTTGGTATATTTAATTTTTCCAAAACTTTTTTATATTATTACATGAGGGAGAAAGTATTACCAATATTTTGTTGTGATGATAATGAACTAGTTTCCAAAATGTATGGATCTGGAATGCCCTATAGGCTAGTGCTGGGCTAGTTTAGGTGCTGGTACAAGTGTAATATTGAGACGATTCATTACAAATGGTATTAGATCCTAGGTTCTCAGTAAGGCCTTGGTTCTCAAAGTTATCTCTCGTAATTTGTGGATATCATAGTATGAAGATAAGGATATTAATACATTAGAGGTCGGTGTAGGAAGAGTGTTAGGAGGTCTTTACTATTTTGAGCCTTGAGTCTCCCTAGGAAGACTGGATTTTGGTTTTGATTTTGGTTCACCATTTGATGTATATTTTGGATTGTGATTTAACATTTATATTTTTGGTTATTTGATTCTCAATAACATATCCTGAGTTGCCTTGGGGTTTATGCTTGGTGGTTTCACATATTGGCTGAAAAAGGAATCTGTGATAGATACCAAGCCACTATTATGTTTTATTCGGATATATATATATATATATATATATTATTGGTGTGTTTGGGAGTTGGAGGATGCGAACCGAAATTTTTAGGGAAAAAGTCCCAAGTGCATGGTTAGAACATGGTTACTCGAAACCATGTAGATAAAAATGCAATATGACTATTTGGGTGACATTAGAGGTTTTCAAATCATGAGTGTAATGACCCAAACAATTATAAATAAAAATATCCTTTTTGAATTATTTAAATGTATAATTATCTATTATGGTTATAGAAAACACATGAAAATATTTGGCCCTATTATATCCAATTTAAAAGACCATTAAACATTATTAACATTGATAAAATATCTTTTGAATAGTGATCACATGAATAGTATAAATATAGGGTTTTAACAAATCCAATTAACACAAACAATGGAAGTAATGACCTTAACCAGTGGGATCAAACCCTATGAATCCCATTTATCAGAGCTTCCAAGAGAGATAGAATCTATTGAATTTTTTCTTGAATAAACCCATGCTAATATCAAACAACTTAATCTTGAGGAAATCCATTTAAGCGAGATTTTCAAGCTCATTGAGATCATGACCCAAACCATGTACGTAGAACCACCCATTAAAGTTTAACTTTCACAAACCTTTCTCTTAGTGAATGTTATAGTTTATTAAAGAGATATATATGAAGACCATAATAATATGAACATGTATATTATATTTTCCAAATTGAATAATGTTAATATTTTCTCATAATAATTACATCATAAATGATCTTTATTTTTACACAATAAAACAAAAATGGTATTATTAATTAGTATTAAATTTCAATTAAGAAATTTATTTTGATGAATGAATTTATTTTTGAAATAAAAAATATTTTAATGTATTATTACTATTAGATACTTTTTATTAAATATAAATGATCAAATACTTTTTATAATGTCAAATGTAATTTTTATAAGAGTTAAAAACTGTTATATTCAAAAATCGCATCATTCATCAATAAATGTAATGAATTATTTTAAAAGTGAACATGAGACTATTGGGAAAATTATTTTGATAATATGAATATTATTTTTTGAATTATAATGTCAAAATTATCTAATTGTTAATTTTCCTCAATTTCCTAAGATTATAGAATTTTTCGGTAAAAATTTAATATTGTATAGATATACGGTCTGCATTTTGACCTCATAATGACAAAATAGAATTGTAATAAAAACTATAAAGGGTATCCAAGACACAATATGTGTTTCCATTTAAAATAATATGACTTTAATGTAAATACCTAGAAATTCTGTGGAAATTTTTTTACTAAATTCATGGGAAATTTATGAGCCCGTGAAAATTAACGAAGCATGATTCCGAGGCCCGGTGTTCCTCGAATCAATTTTTGAAGTTTTATTTTGGTATGTTTAGTAAACGTATGAGAGGGTTTTTATAACCTTTGAATAGGTGCTTGGAATTGAAATACGAGGGCACCGTTGAACTCGTAGTTCCAGTATTCATTTAAGGTGACTTTAACTTCGACAACAGTGGGTCGAGAATAAAAGTTAGTTTTTGGGGTTTTTAGAGATTGAATTAAATAAAAATAATTTGTGTGGATTTATTTTTATTTGACGGTTAAAATATCCTCATGGAAGTTGGAGGTGGGACCACCACACCATAACCTCCCATGAGAGATTTTGGTGGTGGGGGCCACCCGAACCTAACCTCCAGCGAGAGGTTATGACGTAGGGACCACACGGGGATAAACCCCCCTATTAACGATGGGAGTGGAAAACCTCTCAACTCCCCTCATTAATGAGGGAGAGTCTCTCTACACCCTACCTCTTTTATGGTGTTACCTTCCCTTTAATTAAATTATGCCAACCCCCTAATTAACTTGTGCCAATCCTCCACTTTAATTAAGTGGAGCCAATTAATTTATTTCACCATTTGAATTCTATGACAAAAAAATAATAGATAAACCTATCTATTATTATTTTCTTTGGAATATTGGTGGAAACTTGGGAGAAGAGGGAAGAAATCTCTCAACGAAGAATGAAGAATGCCGACCTTCTTCAACTTCTTCCTCAGAACTTCTACTGACATGGGACGTCTTCAACCGACCGACCCTCCGCATCATCATCAACGAGCCGACACAGCTCGAGATTGGAAGCATGAAATAGACGTGATGAACATCGATCTTCTTCATCTATTTTCTGTGACTCCGTCAACGAACGACAAACGACGAACAATGGTAGGGGGTTTTTACATGTTGATGCTTTCCTAGAATCTTATTAAATGGTAGGAAATGAATTGTTTGTTGGTGAGTTTTTGTTCATATTCTTAATTTTTGATGAGCCAATTGATACCACCCCAAATGCGGAGGGAGTTGGCCAATCCAACATGGCCCGACCCCTTCTCCATTCTTGTTTGTGAAGATCTTTGGCATGGTGATGAGGCGATAGAATGACGAAGGTGGCGATGACAAAGGCCACAATACCTACGGCCTCAGAAAACTGTGCCGCCCCCGCAGCGCTCTGGTGCTCCGGGTCGAACCACATCCCTCCGACCGAGCCACCCAGGACGCACCGCTGCTGGCCCCGCCACCCAGCTTTCGGCCGCCGGCCCGCCTGGTCGTGTCCTGCACGTCCTCCCGCCGGCCCGCCTGGCGCCCTGCCTGTCCACCCTCCGGCTCACCTGTCTCCCTACTTGGCCACCTGTCGGCTTTCCTGGCCACCCACTTGCCCACCTGGCGCCCTACCTGGCTGCCTTCCAGTCGGTCCGACCACCCTCTGGCCCACCTGGCCGGCCGCCTTCTGGCCTGAATGGTCGCCACCCGACTGAACCGATGCCCTGACCGCACCAGCCTCCCGAGCTAGCTTGCGGGCCCCTCGTAGCACCCTGGCTGAACCGTCCTGACTACGCCCTCTGGGCCGATCTACCCCCGACCGCGCCCTCACGAAGCTCCGGGTAGAACCGACCGCTAGCCTGGGCCGAACCGCCCACGTTGCCTGCTGGGCTAGGCCGTGGGGCCGGATCGAACATAATAGGCTGGCCCACCCAACGGCAGTGCCAGACCCAAGAGTTCTGACCTGGTCGACCCAAACCGGGTTAGCCCAGGCTCGGTCGAGCCGGGTCGGTCCTATTAGGTCGGACTGGACCCTGGCCCACTATGGACCCTTTACTTTCATTGGCCATATCTTTGGCACCAGACGTCTGTTTGATGAACCGTCAGCGGTGCTGGAAATCGTGCAGCATGTCGGTCCCATGAGTATACCCCATAGGAGTTTGGGGTATAGCTGAGATACGGTTAGGTTGGATCGTGCACGAATCCATCCAGGACCCCCTGACTAAAAGGATAATTATTCATAGTCCAAGCGTCCAATTTACATGTCTTCTATTGCGTTGAAACCTCTACGATGTGGAAGAACATTGAGATACTACTTTGTGGAACTTCGTGACAGTTGGATTATCGACTAGTAGCTCGTGGAGTGGATCCTTCCAGTGACAAGCGAGCAGAGTGTAGAAACATAGTAGCTGGATGAGACTTGAAGACTGCTGACCGTTTTGATTTGGAGTGACTCTAATAGCCCAGTGGGGAGTTCCATGGTGTCGTGGGAGACCCGCAGTGGGGAGTGCCTTGGTGTCGCAAAAGACCAATGGTACTGGATAGGAGGAGTCCCTCAGCAGGCTACGAGGGGGAGTGCCTTGGTGACACAGAAGAATCATGGTGGGGATGCCTCAGTGATGCAGAAGACCCATGGTACATGATAGGAGGAGCACCTCATCAGTCCAAGTATAGTGGAAAGCGCCTTCGTGTCATGGCAGACCCACTATACTCAATTGAGCAGGAGTTCTCCAGCAGCTGAGTTTTCGATAACTAAAATCATGGTGGAGCTGAGTCAGTAACATTTGTGTTTTCCTCATGATTGAGATGGATTATATGATAACTTAGGTATATGTATGGGCATATACCTTAGTGGGGTTATCTGTTGATTTCATACATTGTGGTTTATCCTTGTCAGTTTTTTGAGACCTTGAGGGTCTCGAGGTCCCTAGTAAGTATCATTATACTCACCCATGCACGGGCTATGCCCGCACCTCATTGTGTTGGTTTCATATGATGGAAAATGCTAACGGAGGCCAAGAGTTCCAGGACTGGATGGTAACCGGAGGTGGACCACACGACATGACGGTACACAGAGGAGATGGATGGACGTGGAGTGTTGTGAAGGCCATATGTACCTACCCTTCAGGTAGAAATCCTCGAGGATGACCCAACATCTGTTTTAACTTTCTTCTGTTGTGCTTTTGTTTCCATTTGTACTTGTACTTTCATGTTGGGCTTGTATTCTGGCCCCTCTACCTTCAGAACTCTTTTGTATATAGTTATAATTAGTGTTTTTCTTCCAACTCGTACTCTATTGTGAGCATTTTCAAGTTATAAAGGAAATGCCTTCCTAGTTTAGTGATTTACGCCTTTGGTGATAGTCTCTAGCCCCTGTCCTATGGAAGGCGGGCTTGGGGTAGTCATGACACATGCCCCGGGGGTAGGGTCATGACAGATTAGTATCAAAGGAGTCAGTGATACTGCAAAACTTAGGACTCTGATCATTATTTTCTATGAAGCAATAGTCTTAAGCATACTCAGTGTAGTTTTTAGTTTAGGGAGTCAATTTGTGGTGCGATGGCCAATATATCCATATACCATGACACTGACTACTGATTTCTGACTCAGTGCATGAAAACACTGATTGAGTGTTTGTTTTCAAAAGTTTTCTTTAAGTTAGCTCAACCAGGTCTGCTCACCAGGTATAATATTTGACCGTGTGGCATCTGTTTCTTTCAGGATGCCTCCTCATGGACGACCAGCTAGATCACTAGGATTTGTACATGAAGATAACCCACCGAATGATAAGGCCTTGGTGTAGGGACCTCTTCTAGTAGAGGCACCAATGGTACCACTCCCCATTGGGCCACCAATGCCACCATCCCTAGAAACATACGATGCACGCCTCTTGAGCATGTTGCATGATTTCCAGCACCCGGGGCCACCCAGGTTAAGGGGAGAGACAAACCCACAAGCATCCGAGGATGGGATGGAGGCTGTGGTGAGAGTTATCCGACTGGTTGGGAAACCAGCTGACCTCTTGGTGATACTTGCTGCAAGAATTCTATAAGAAGCCGAGGGAAGATGGTGGAGCTTGATACTCTAGGTTCATGACGAGATGAAACTTCTTTGGGCTGACTTTGAGAGCCTGTTCTGGGCAGAGTTTTCCCAGTGACTCTATGCACAGTGCACATACAAGAGCTAATTCATCTGCAGTAGGGCTGCATGATGATAGATTAGTACTCAGTGAGGTTCACTGACCTCTCACTCTACTCCAAAGATATGGTACTAGACCCATTCTTCAGGGCCTGAACCTTCAAGCTGGGAATAAGGAGAGAGGTCTGAGCTTCGGTGATCTCACTCAGAATCCCGATGCAGGCAGGGGTGTTAGAGAGAACCCTCTTAGTAGAGAGTTTCCTTGCTGACCAGTCTCCAGCAGCGAGACCCGCCACTATTCGACATGCAGTAGAGTCTTATAAACCTACCAGTAGGCAAATGTACCAGAGGTCCAAGAGGACCAGACCCATAGGTGGACGACTGCATGACTCGGGATCGGTTTTGCGGGGCACTCAGAGTAGAGACACAAATTCTAGGAGCAGGAAGTGCTTCTCATACGGTGGGTAGGGTCACATGGCTCATGACTGTCTAGCCCTCCAATCTAATGATCAAAATATGGTTGAAGGACCACCCATGAAAAGTCAATGATTCGATCACAGGGAGCAGGTGGATGTGGAAAATGAGCTGGTCGTGCAGCTGGTGATGGATGACGTTTTGAGGTGTTACCTCCACCACTACTTGGAGGTCCACCCCGACCACAGGGAGTAGGTGTACAGGGGAGAGCTCAGCTCTAGGTAGATGATACCTATGATCATGGCACTCTGGAGATGATTTTAGGTATGATCTGTGTCTACTCCACCATATCTATAGTTCTTATAGACACATGTGCCAGTCACTCTTTCATTGCCACTTCCCTCGTTCGGAGCTCGATGATTCCGATGTAGCTGTTGGCTTGATCCTTACAGCTAGAAACTCTTATGGGAGAAGAATTTCCAATTACGCACTGGTTATGGAAGTGTGAGCATACTCTAGGAGGTGAGAGCTTCGACTGAGAACTCCCAGTAGTGGCGTTGTGGCCTTATGACGTCATCTTGGGAATGGTCTGGTTATCTACAACCCATCCTCAGATCGACCGTATTAGGTGCAAAGTGCGGTGTGTCTACATGGATGGGACTAGGTTTACCTTCCCTGGTGAGAAGGGTGCCTATGAAGTAGAAGACATAATTAGTTGGAGGAGGGTACATCCGATCACTCATCATTTGGCCTGCCTTACCCTGGAAGCAGTTGATGTGGAGAGTCCGAGTTATCCTGTAGTAGTGGACCAGTATGTGGATGTTTTCCACGATAATGTTCCAGGACTACCTCCTCATAGATAGGTGGAATTATACATTGAATTATACCCCAGGATGACACTGATATCTACACTAGCATATCTAATGGCTCCCGCTGAACTTCGTGAGCTGCGGGTACAACTGGAGGACTTACAGGGGAAGAGATTAATCCGACCCAGTGTTTCTCCCTGGGCAGCCTCGATTCTGTTCGCCAATAAGTCGAATGAGATCATGAGGCTTTGTTTCGACTACTATCACTTAAAACATGTGACTGTGAATAACAATTACCCACTCCCGAGGATTGATGACCTCTTTGATCAGCTGATGGGAGCGCGATGATTCTTGAAGATAGTCCTCAGATCAGGCTATCACCAGCTCAGAGTTTGAGACAAGGATGTGTAGAAGAAGAATTTCATATGTCGGTACGACCACTATGAGTTCCTAGTCATGCTATTCAATGTAAACAATGCTCTGATAATATTCATGGGACTCATGAACAGGATTTTCTAGCCATACTTCGATCTCTTTGATGTAGTCTTCACCGACGACATTCTGAAATACACGACTACTATAGAGGAGAATGCCTACCATTTGTAGGTAGTACTGGACACACTCTAAGAGCACCAGCTTTATGGTAAGATCTCTACGTTCCAGTGTTGGATCAGAGAGGTTAGCTTTATGGGACATGTCATCTCAAAGGCTAGATTTGCATTGGATATAGTGAAGATTGAGGCGGTAATTGCTTGGGAGCCACCCATGAGTGTGATAGAGGTACAAAGTTTATTGGGATTAGCTGGTTACTACAGGAGGTTTGTTCCAGACTTTTTCGGAGTTGTAGCACAACATCAGCCTTGACGAAGAAGGGTAAACCCTTTGTATGGTCAGAGAGATGATAGCAAAGATTTTTGGAGATGAGGTAGAGGCTGACTAGTGCCCCCATCTTGAGGATTAAATAGGAAGGCATAGGGTATGTAGTCTACTGTCATGCATCAGGGACCGGACTCGGGTGTGTCCTAATGCAGGAGTGAGTAGTGATTGCGTGTGGTTCTCGACAGTTGAGAGAGAATGAGAAGAACTATGCTACCCATGACCTGGAGTTAGCAACAGTGGTCTTTGTCTTGAATATGTGGCGACACTATCTGATGGGAAAACATTTTACTATGTACTCTGATCACAAGGGTCTCAGGTATATCTTCTCTCAGAAGGACTTGAACCTGAGACATCGACGATGGCTTGAGTTCTACCAGGACTATGACTTCGAGATAGTCTATACTCCTGTAAAGGGGAATATTGTAGTGGATGCACTCAATAAGAGATCTGGTATGTAGCTGTTAGGAGAGGTGACCGAGCAGCTGGATGCTCTACAGATATCCTTTGTGGATAGATAAGAAGAAACCATTCTTCATTCTCTTTTAGTCACTACCCCACTTCTTCAATGATTCAGGGAGTCACAACATGGGTACATTGACTTTGAGACACGATGTGCTCAGATATCCACAGGGCAGGCACCTGATTGATTTTCCGATGGGGGGTAGCACATCATCATTTTCAGAGGACGTACTATGGAACCAGAGTAACTTCAGGAGGAGGTAGAAAGATCTATACATCCCCTCTAACAGTACATCCAAGAGTGGTGAATAAGTAACAAGACCGTCGATGGCAGCATTATTGGCCAGGTATGAAGAAAGCAGTTACCGAGTTTGTCTCTTGATGCCTCACTTGTCAGCAAGTGAAGGCGGAGCACCAGGTACCAACATGCTTGGTTTAGCCTTCAAGGGTTCTAGATAGGAAGTGGTATGGGTTATCCCTGGGCTTCGTGACTAATCTTCCACATACATATAGAGGTCATGACTCTATCTGGGTGATCATCGACTGACTCACCAAGTCGGCCCACTTCCTACCGATCAGAGAGAAGGGTTTAGTAGAGAGATTGAGATGCCTCTATGTGCGGCAGATTGTGCAGATACATAGAGTAACTTATTCTATCTTCTCCGATCATGATTCAGGCTTTAATTACCAGCTTTGGAAGGGGTTTCATGAGGATTTTGAGATGTAGCTTCATCTGATCACTACCTTCCATCCTTATACAGATGGTTAGACTGAGCGGACCATTCAAACTCTTGAGGACATGCTCCGTGCCTGCGTCCTTGACTTCGGTCATAGATGAAAGGATCACTTACCATTGGTCGAGTATTCATACAATAACAGATATAACTCCACCATTGGGATGTCACCTTTAAAGGCGTGGTACATGAGACCTTGTAGATCACCCTTGTTCTAGACAGACCTAGGAGAGTCAGCACTAGTGGGACCAGAGATGGTATGGGATACCACAGAGAAGGTGAAGATCATCCAAAAGCAGGTGGGGACTGCATAGAACAGTCATAAGTCATATGATGAAAGGATACAGAGACATCTGGAGTTTGAGGATGACGACCACATCTTTCTACGGGTCTCACCTCAACGAGGACTACAAAGATTTGGTCGAGGCGGCAAGTTATCTCTGAGATTCATCGGACCTTTCCAGGTCCTCACCAGGTTTGGCGAGGTGTCATATCGCTTAGCTCTTCCACCACAGTTGTACTGGGTGCACGGTGTCTTCCATGTATCCCAGTTGAGGAGACACGTGAATGACCCTTATCACATCATCGACCATGGAGAGTTGGATGTCGATGATGGGGAAAATTTCACGGAGGTTCCAGTGGAGATTGAGGATTGATTGGAGCGGGTCCTACATAGATAGTTGATACCTCTGGTTTGCATTCGCTGAAAGCACGGGAACCTCCAGGAGAGAACATGGGAGCGGGAGGCTCAGATGCATGGTTTGTACCCCCACTTGTTCCCATAGTTTGAGTTGTAGCTTACGGGGACATAAAGCCCTGAGGTGGGGAGAATGTAAAGACCTGGAAATTCCATGGAATTTTTTTTCATAAATACATGGAAATTTTACGTGTCCTTGAAAATTGACAGTGCATGATTCCAAGGCCCAGTGTTCCTGGAATCAATTTACAATGTTTTGTTCAGGTAAAATCAGTAAATGTATGAGTGAGTTTTTATAACTTTTGAACTGGTACTCAGAATTGAAATCTGAGGGCACCATTGAACTCACTGTGCCAGTATTTTCTTAAGGACACTTTCACTTTGACTACATTGGGTCAAGAATAAAAGTTATTTTTTGGGGTTTTTAGAGATTGAATTGAATAAAAATAATGTGTGTGGCTTTATTTTTATGTGACTGTTAAAATCTCCTCATGGAATTTGGAGGTGGGACCACCGCACCTTAACCTACCATGAGAGATTAAGGTGGTGGGGCCCACCCGAACCTAACCTCCCGTGAGAGGTTATGAATTGAGGACCACACAATGTTAAAATCCCCTATTAATGGTTGGATCAGAATACCTCTCAACTCCCCTCATTAATGAGGGATACTCTCTCCACACCCTCCCTCCTTAAGGTGCCACCTTCACTATAATTAAATTGTGACAAATCCCCTAATTAACTTGTTTCAATCCTCCACATTAATTAGGTGGAGCCAATTAATTTATTTCACCATTTGAATTCTATGCCAATGAAATAGTAGATAAACCTATCTATTATTATTTTATTTTCCATCTTGGTGGAAACTTGGGAGAAGAGGGATGAACTCTCACAATAAAGAACAAAGAAAGCTGAACTTCTTCGACTTCTTCCTTGGAGCTTCTACCGACGTGGGACGTCTTCAACCGACCTACCCTCCACATTGTTGTCAACGAGCCGACGCAAATCGGGATTGGAAGTGTTCATCAGACGTGATGAGTGACGATCTTCTTCGTTTACTTTTTGCGACTCCATCAACGAATGATGAACAACGAACAAAGGTAGGAAGTTTTTACATCTTTATGCTTTCCTTGAATCTTCTTCAACGGTTGGAAAGAAATTGTTTGCGGGTGAGTTGTTGTTCATCTTCTTACTTCATGATGAGCCAATTGACACCATCCTAAACGTGGATGGTACGGGCCAAACCAACATGGCCTAACCCCTCTACCGTTCTTTTTTGTGATGATCTTCGGCATGGTGATGAGGAGATGGAATGACGAAGGCAGCGATGACAAAGGCAGTGCTACCCGCGGCCTCCGCAGACCGCGCCAGCCCCGTGGCGCTCCGATGCTCCGGGATGAACCATGACCCTCCGACCAAGCCACCCAGGCTGCACCACCACCAGGCCGCGGCAGCAGGCTCCTGACCACCGGACCGCCCGGTGGTGCCCTGCCCGGCTGCCTGCCTGCCTGCCCGGCCGCCCGCTGGCCCACCTGCCGGCCTTCCTGGTCGCCAACCGACCGAACCAGTGCCCTGACCGTAATAGCCTCATGTGCAGGCCTATGGCCCCCCTCACGATACCCTGGTAGAATTGGATCGGGCGTGCCCTCTGGGCCGAACTGTCGCAGGCCGTACCCTCACAACGCTCCGGGCCGAACCAGCCCCTAGCCCTGGCCGAACCGCCCACGCGGCCGGCTGGGCGGGGCCCAGTGGGCCGGGTCGAACCTAACAGGATGGCCAGCCCAACAAGCTAGGCCAGACCCAACAGGTCTGATCGGGGTGACACAGACTGGGTCGGCCCTGATTGGGTCAGGCCGTGTCCGTCCGACTAGGTGGGACCGGACTCGGGCCCACTACTGACCCTTTACTTTCTTTGGAAATATCATTGGAACCGGACGTCCGTTTGAAAAAACGTCAGTGGAACTGGTAATCTTGGAGCATGTCGGTCACATGAGTGTACCCCACTGGAGTTTCGGGTATAGTTGACATAAAGTTAGGTTGGATCGTGCACGAATCCCATCACGCCCCCGGTACTAAAAGGCTAATAACTCACAGACCGTGCGTCTGATTGACGTACCGTCTATTGCGTTGAGACCCATATGACGTGTCTGACCTTTGAGATTCTTCTTCATGTTACATCATTACAGTTGTAGTATCGACCAATAGCTCTTGGACCGGATCCTTCTTGATGACAAGCGAGCATAGTGCGGAGACCAAGTAGTTGGATGAGACCGGATGACTGCTGACCTTTTTGACTCGGAGTGACTCTACTAGCCCGGTGGGGAGAGCCATGGTGTCACAACAGACCTACAGTGGGGAGCACCTTGGTGTCATGGTAGACCCATGGTACTCGACAGGCGGAGTACCTCAGAAGGCTATGAGGGGGAGCACCTTGGTGATGCGGTAGACCCAAAGTGGGGATCACCTTGGTGACGCATCAGACCCACGGTACTTGAAAGGTGGAGTACCTCAGTAGTACAATGTTAGTGGGAAGTGCCTCGGTGTCGCGGTAGGCCCACTGTACTCGATTGGGAAGAAGTTCTCCAGCAACCGAGGTTTAGATAACTAAAATCTTGGTTGAGATGAGTCTGTAACTTTTGTGTTTTCCTCATGACTAAGATGGATTACTTGATAACTTAGGTATATGTATGGACATATACCTAAGTTGGGTTGTCTGTTTATTTAATACTTTGTGGTTTATCCTTATGGGTTTTGTGAGACCTTTAGGTTCTCGGGGTCCCTACTGTGTATCGTTATACTCACCCCTGCACAGGCTATGCCCGCACCTCGTTCTGTTGGTTGCAGACAATGGATAGCGGTGACCGGGGATGAGAGTTCCTAGACTAGATGGTAACTGGAGGGATACCACATGACGTGACAATACACGGAGGAGATAGACGGATGTGAAGTGTTTTGGAGGCCATCTGTACCTACCCTTCAGGTAGGAATCCTGGAGGATGACCCAACAACTATTTTACCTTTCTTATGTTGTACTTGTTTTTTCAGTTATACTTATACTATCCTGTTGGGCTTGTATTCCGACCCCTCTACTTTCAGAACACTTTTGTATACAGTTTTACTTAGTGTTTTTCTTCCATGTCAAACTCTTTTGTGTGCATTTTCAAGTTATAATGGCAATGCCTTCCTAGTTTAGGGATTTACGCCTTTTGTGATAGTCTCCATCCCCTGACCTATGGAAGGCGGGCATGGGATAGTCACGGAACGGGTCCCGGGAGACAGTTCGTGACATTTATATTGATTTTATAAATTTTATAAAGCCAATATGAATTCTCTAAAACCATTAATATATTTCAAGGTTTTAAAATCATTTCTTTAAGAGTGTAACTCACATACAAACCATCAAGGGTATTATTTTATTATGTTAGGCCCTTGAAATTATAAAATAATAAAAACCACTCCCATTTTTTAGAAACCATTTAAAAATACCACGGGGAGGTTTTTGGTTTGGTTATTTTTTTGTAAAGACTCCAAAACCTACATTTGAGAAATAATAAATAATTCCCCACTCATTTCCTACATAAATCCATTAAATATCCCCTTTATCTTCACTCAAAATACTTTGATCACGTCATTACTCATTCATACTCTCCATACAGTCTTCCCAATGTGCCTTAAGCTCTCAATAAGCTCCACCCAAGAATTTTGAGTCACACTCTCAAGGTATTAGATCCTCTCATTCTCCTCTTTATTCAAGTTTATTTATTATCTTATGCATTTTATTTCTATTTAATTTATTTGGGATAGGTTTTTACCTATCCCAATTACTATAATTATTTTTCCAAATGATGATAAACCCATTTATCTCTCATAAACCCATTTTATGAATTTTTATGTGACACTATTATGATGTCGAAATTCCACCATGATTTCCCATGCCAGAAACGTTTTTAGTGAATACCAATACCAATTTATTATCAAGGGTGATCACATTTATGAAATTATACTCATTTATTGGGTACATATATGTATTTATTCTAATTTCTATGATCATTTAATAAATTTTAATGATAAAGAATTCCATTTCTATGATCTATGTGGCACACGTAAGCATGAGAATAAAATGAATGTGACGGGTGGACCCAGAATTATATAGTTCCAAATGAATTGTGTAATGTTTACTTCCGTGAGACATATTGTTGGGATAGGGATTACACCCAACTACTTTACGGGGATTTTTTCTTAACCTTGTATTTAAAGTTATCCTTGAACTATTTTTACGATGTAGTTTTTTAAATTGTTTTCAAATTTCCCATGTTGCCTTTATTATTATCAAGTTATATCATGTATCATTTGCCATCTTTATGATTCTAAATACTTTTATTCTCCATTGATATTTTTATTTTAAAAAATTTATTATTCACTTCATTTTATTCCATTTTTATTCCCTTACTGGGCTTTATAGCTCACCCATTCCTATGTATGACCTCTTGATATCACATTCATTTTTTAAGTATGAAGGAATATTATGATAATGTTAAGGTGGGTTTAAATAAAGCTGATTTATTCCTTCTTTTAAGTTGTTATGTACTGTACTCATCCCCAATGACAATGGATTTCAAACTTAGAAGTTTCACTATGAGTAATTTTATGTAATAAATCATGAATAGTTGTGTAATAAAGATAAGAGTTGTTATTGTTGGAATCAAAGTAAAAGTTTAGTACTTGTTGGGATTATGATTATAAAACCCTAGAGAGACTTAGGGATAAGAATAATTATAATAAAATATCCATAAATTTTGGGTAAGTATATAGTTAGTGGTTTATTTGGAAAATACATCTCTGTTTGGATAATACAAGTTGATGTGGATTTGGCACAGAAGTACATATGGGTAAAACCCAAAAACACAACGTTGAGTTGGACTCGATTGGGAACTGGTGCACAACAATGAGCCTTACTGCACATCTAGTTTTACACTCCTAGGGGATATAATTTTTTAAAATAATAATATCATTATGAACCATTTTTATGGGAATAAAAAATACCTATAAGAATATATGTTCAGAAATAAATAAAGAATAACATATATTGAACCCTAGAAATTCATAGTTAATGAAATATTTATAATTTATAATTTGACCGTTTAACATCATTGGATCCCACTTTATGTATTTAATATTTTGAAAACAAACATCCCTAATTTTTTTTATTTGAACTAATGGACAAAAATAGGAGGAATTTGGTAAACATCCAAAGAGATGGGAAATGTGATGATTACCCTTACGAGATTCCCAACCCAATGAGAGTGGGAATCAAAAACTTAATTAATATACCCTCTACGATGACTTAGGTTATGAATAAAATCCCTAATTAGGAGGAGTTCCAAAATTCCCCCAAGGAAAAACAAGCTACAATTTAGACCTTTATACGATAGTGGCCTCTAAATTTCAATAGATCATCCAATCCCTTAATCACAAAAAAGGGATCAACTCTATTCACTAACTGAAAATGACTTTTCCTTAGAGACCAAAAAAGTCAATGTGGTAAAAAAGTGGTATAATTCTATGGAATCACTACTACAAAATTATTAAAATTCTTAGGGAGAGATCCTATACTATGATTAATATTTAAATTGTTAACTAGACCTCCTTTACTTTCATGACAATCGAAGGCAAGGTTTCCCTCCCTCTAGGGGTGAAGAATTTCCATGCCACTATGGATCAACATGTTTCATCTCGTAACAATGTTATTTAAATACCATGGGTGAAATATTTTCTGATCAAGATGTTTTCAATGATATTGGAGTCCGATTCAGCTATTGAAATAGTGATGTTGTGATTTTGGAATTAAGAAAGGATGTTGAGAAGAGATCTAGATTCTGCTTCAAAAGGGTTGCCTAGGAATTAATGAGCACTAAATCCTAGAATGATGGATCCCCTACCATCTTATAAAATCCTTCCTCCTCTCATGATACATTGAATGCATGAGTCATCCATGTTGATCTTAAGACCATGTCCAGGGGGTACTAGTAGTCTGGGACACCACATGCTCCCCTATGTGAAGAATAATAGAAAATTACTCCATCAGTAAAAGATAGAGAACCTTCAAGAACATATAAGACACACAGGTTCCTTCTTACTCATTGTTTCTCAATTCTTAAATGACCCAACAATGCAATGAACAATCCACACCATAGTGCTTAATATCATGAGGCTTATTCTCCATTCCCCAAAACTATAAGGGTAAGAATTCCCCCCACCCCAACTGTATATTTGTACTGAAATTCCCATATGTTTTCCATCTAGGTCCCATGCATATCTCTCTGAGATGTTTTCTCTGATTAGGTGTCATGCTGGCTCGAAGGTTCTACTGACATAACACATGCATCAAGAGGCAATATGAATTCACTTCTTCTTAATATTATCATCCATTAGGATGAACCTATTTCAAATCCTCCAAACCAAGAAGTTAAGATTCATTTGAATATCATTGAACCAATGACTACTCACCCACAAGCTATTCCTCTACCTAATGTGGATTGACGCGATGAAAGAATGTGTATAGAATGAACTAGATGATTAATTAGGTTAAACACATTTTTTTGGTTCATCAGAAACAATAATGTTCCAATACATTTTTTTTTCTTGACATCCAGAGTGCTAGAAAAGAAACCAAGCTGTAAACGACTTTGGTTGAGAGAGATAACCCGAATAGAGAATACTAGAAAATAAATCTTGCACCCAACCCAGTTTTATTTTGAGTATCATATGTCACCCCTACCTATCACCAATCAAGACATGTCATCGAGTATAGTAAGAGAGTTTTGAATGCATTTTGTTAACATAGAGAGGCCATGTGAATGATTTCTTTAGTTTCTCTAATATTCCCTATACCTATCTCCGATGAATCATCCCCGAAAATTCTTCCCCTTGATGATGTCCCATGAATGATTATTGTGCATTCCCTGGATACTCGCTAAAACATTTCAATGGTTCACACCACCATCATTGATTGGCCAGCCCATATGGTTCCATGAAGCCCAGCTGCATGTTTCCCCTTTCATATTGTCCCAGATGAAAAAATTAAGGATCTTCTCGATCAATAAAATAGACCCCTTGGATGGGATTATATAATAGAATATGGGAATAGGTAGGATGAAAAAAATAATATTGGCCAACATAATTATGACCTCAAATGATAGAAACCTCTTCATCCAGTTGAAAATGCGAGCTGTGATTCTACTAACTGGTTTTCAAAAACGACCTTATTGATTTCCCCTTTATAAATGGGAATTGCAAGGTAATCCATGGGAAGATTACATTTGGGATGCCAAAAACCTTCTCATTCCATTAATGTTCTGAGTAAAAAAGGTTCTAGTATCTGTTTATCATATGGATGGAGAAGATGATCAGTGGTGGACGTTGATAAAAAATATAAATCATAAGAAAGTGATCAAAGCGATGGGGTGGAAGGGATTCAATTTTTTTCGATAAATACTTCCCTCACACTATCCAAATTAAAACAGAAAGAGATTTCCCTACACACTAATAAAAGGATGATGAATATATCAGGGAATATGAGTCATAATTCATAATATTTTATCAATACCCCATCAGATTTATTTTTACCCCTGACTGAATGGTTTAATTATTCTTTGGGGGGATAAAACATAGTCTAAAATTATCCCTCATGATCTAATACATTGATAGCTATGACGAAATTTTCAAATTTTCCGAAAAAGTTAAGATGATGATTTAAAAAAGACAAGGATTTCACAAGGATAAGAAGAAAAAGTTAGAGTATAATTCTAGCAGACTGATGGAGAAATTAAATGGTGCTATGAAATTTCAACATGACACCTATAAAAGTTCTAGAAATAAGTACCCTAGAAATCACCTAAGGGTGAAGAGGAGATGATTTAGGTATGGTAAAAAAGGACACCTAGCTAGTGACTAATGACATGAGAAACCCACCAATGAAATATAGGAATGGAATGATCCGTTGAACCCTTAGCGCATTTTACATTACATCAACTAAAAATAAACATGTCAACTTGTAAACCAATGCACTATGGAAATAGTTTTTGTGGAAAAAACAAAAAACCTCAATGGTAGTAAGGGAGATATTTTTACAACGCAACCACTGAGGTGGATTTTGAAAATTATGTGGGGATATTTACTCTAGTTATTCATTCAAGAATAGTGAATGTACTTTTTGATTCTGGTTCTACATATTCATTCATATCACAAAAGTTTAGTAGATCAATTGAAAGACCACCATAAACCATGAAAGTGGAGTTGTTTCTGAAAAAGGAAAATAAGGAAATTATTGCATACCAAGTATACAACTCCTCTCCTATCACAATTTTCTGGTCGAACATCCTAGTGAAACATTTCATAAACCTTTTTTTTGGAATTTTAGGAAATTATTAGTATGGACTGAATTTACCTATATGAAGACAACTTAAATTGTAACAAGGAGGAAGTCAATATCTATATTATAAATCATCCTATGATTCTATACAATCCAAATGAGGAGGATGCATCTTATTTCGCACCAACATATCAATATTGGTTATTATTTCCCTATGATCAAGAATATCTAGATTAAATCACTTAGTATAAGGATGGAATAATTCTAGAATACATTCCCATTGTGATGGAATATGCTGATGTGTTTCTTGAAGAATTTTATAGCCTTCCTCATAGCTGAGAGGTTGAATTTTCAATCGATCTTATACCTAGGGTGTTATGATTATCCAAGCCTAGTTATTGAATAGATTCTGTGGAATGTGAGGAGCTAAATAAATAATTATAGGAGAACCTAGATAAATGGTGTATATTCCCATGTGCATTACCTTAGGATACACCAATACTCTTTGACAAGAAAAAGGATGGGTCAATAAACCTTTGCATTGATTATCATTAGCTCAATAAGATCATGAAACAGAACAATTATCCTTTTATGACTTGTTTGATCAACTATATAGATCACAATACACCTTTAAGGTGAATATGGGGCTGGGATATTAGAATGTTATGGTGAAGAAGGAGGATATCCCCAAGGCCGATTTTCATACAATTTATGAGCACTATTAGTTCATAGTATTTCCATTCAAAATCACTAATTCTCATTAAATATTCCTATACATGATTAATAGTGAATTTAGGGATTTTATCAATACTATTTTTTTCATTATTTATAGATGAAATCTTAATACACTAAAAAATAAAGGAGGGGCATGAGGAGCATCTGAGCACTGTGCTAAAGACCATAAGAATGGTGTAGATTTTTGAAAAGTATAAAAATGAGAGTTATAGTTAAAGAATTTATCATTATTGGGGTATATAATCACAAGAAAATTTATATATATGGACCCTTAAAAAATAGAAGCACTTGAAGGATGGATGTGGCCAAAATCTGTGAAAAATAACTATTTTTTCATTGGATTAACAGGGTACTATCATCAATCGTGCGAAATTTCTCATGATTATCAAACCATCAAACCATGATAACTTGAAAGGGAGTAAAGTTTTATTGGCATGATAAATGTGAAGATAGATTCACAAATAATGAATCTGTTCTCTCCCAGAGGGATCCTTCGAGAACTCCCCTCCTCCTAGGGTTTCCTTCCCTGGAGATGGAGTATCTTCTCATAGATATGTTTCTTTATTTTCACCTTTCCATTGAATATGCTTCTTATCTACCATATTTTCTTTTATTTCTCCTCAGGTTACCCATTTTGGATGTGATTATATTCTTTGGAGACCTAGGGTTCTTGCACGTTTCTTCGACATGAACCATGGCTACATTGAAAACCGGATCTACCATCTGGACCCAATATTTGGTCCCATTAGGCATTCATCATGGTGGATTGGGAGGTGTTGGTGGTTCACAGTTTTCACTCAATACTGAGCCCCTTTCCCTGTTCTTCCTCTGTTCTTCTGTAATTTAGGTTCTGGTTTTGCGGTTTGTCATCCTTTACGTAGTCATATTTATTTGGTGAGGGTATTTTTCTCATTGGAATCAGTGTTTTATTTTTTTTGGTTTTGTTCATGTTGGTTGGATTTCTTCTTGGTTTAGTCATCCCTCTATGTGTGGGTCTCCGTCATGTACTTCGTTTCTCAACTCTTCCCGGGCTTCAAGGTCCAATGATCCTGTCTGGGTTGGATTGGTGTGATTCTTTAGAAGGAGGCTTTGGGAGGTGTTGTTATAGTGGCTGAAGGCATTTCAGGAGGTTCTTTGGCGTGGGGTTTTCTTCAGCTTTCTGTCTGATCACCTGGGTGGTGGTTCTTCATCCTTGACACTGGTTTCTTTCTATTTACATAGTGTCTTCGATGGGTTGGTTGGTTCTCTATTATGTTGCGAAGTGGAAAGGTTTGGTCTTTCGGTTGATTTGCTTCTAGGTCGCGGGTGCAAAGGTCCTGCGGTGTTCTATTGTATGTTTTTCGATGAAGATTTTGATTAATGATGATGAAGTATTCTAGAGGTCATTCATTGCTGTCGTTTTGGTATGACAACGATTTTGATCTGTGTCAGTGTACACGGATCATGGTGATGTGGCCCGAGGAGGTGATGTGGTTACAGTTTGAAACTTAAAATTTGAGTGTTGAGTTTTGAAGTTTGAGTCGTGTTTTTTGTGCTGTATGCGTGGGATGAATGGTGTTGTAGGTTCCCAGTAATACAAAAGGGGTCATTCAAAATAATAAAAAAGTGATTGAGTTAAGATAGATTCAAGGATTTTAAAGTAGGCTCATTACTTCGACTCAATGCACACAACCCAGAAGTGGAGAACATTTCATGGTATTCATTGATGCTTAAAAGGGGTGCTTGGGATGTGTGTTAATGAAACATGATAAAGTGATATCCTATTATTCAAGTAAGTTTAATGTTTAGTAATATAACTACCCAACACAAGATCTGGAGTAAGCTACATTGATTGTTGTGTTGAAAAACTATAATAATTACCTCTTTAGAGGGAATAATGAGATATATACGGATCATGGAAGCCTCAAGTATATATTCAAATAAAAATATTTGAATATGAACTAGTGATGATGGTATGATCTGATCAAGGACTATGAATAATCAATCCAGTACCATCCTAGTATGGAAAATAATTTGGTGGATAATCTAAGTAGAAAATATCCAACAATTCTATCATTGGTGGGAGTTAAGAGGGATCCTATCTTCTTATACCTAAAGAGTATGGACATGGGAATCATAAATGAAGAAACATCATCAATCCCTTCACAAATTATTGGTAAACTATTTCTTTTAGAAAGGATAAATGGTTCTCAAAGTGAAGATGTAGAAATTCATAAAATGGTGGAAGCTAGAGAGAATAGTAATCACCAGAGTCTAAAATTTTTGAGGAATGATTCATAAGATTTGGGTCAAGACTATACATACCATCAAATCATGAGATAATGTGAGAGATTATAAATGAAGCATCCATATAAAAATCTTATATTCACCTAGAGAGAACAAAAATGTATAGATATATTTGAAAGAACTATTGGTGAGAATATATGAATAAAGAGAACACGGAATTTATATCAATATTCGTAGTATGTCGGCAAGTGAATGATTAAAGACATATGTTTAAGGGGACGATGAAACCATTACCCATACCAATATGGAAATGGGAAACCATCACCATAATATTTTTCACAGGAATTCTAAATAAATACAGAGGAAGTAATGCTAAATGGGGTTTTGTGGATCATCTTATAAAGTTAGACCACTTTATCACAATTAGAGAGGACTTATTACTCAACTAACTTGTAAGAATATACATCAATGATGTGTGGAGGATACATAGAGTACCCCTATCAATCCTATCTAATATAGACTATAGAGTTACCTCCATGTCTTGAAAAAATATCCAACATTCTCTAAAAATGGAGATGAAATTCTGTATAACCTATCATCTTCAAACTGATGGGAAATATAAGTGGTATATTAAAACATTGTAATAAAACTTTCAAGCATGATATATGGACGTAAAAGGAGGATTGGACCAAAATTTTTCTCTGGTTGACTTCTCATATAATAATAGTTTACAATTAGTCATCCAAATGGATCCCTATTAATCCATTTACGGGAAGAGGGGCATAACACATGCATGTTGGAATGAAGTTGGGGAATGAAAAAGTCATGGTCCAAAAATCGTTGAAGAAATGGTGGAAACTTTTAGGACTATTCAAAATCACATAAAGTATGCTCAAAGTCAAAAAAAGATCTAAACTAAAAATAATTGATTAGACCTAATGTCTATTGTCGGAGACATGGAATTCCTCTTCATGTCTCCCTGGAAGAAAGTGATGTGATTTTGGGCGAAGGGAAATATTAGTCCAAGATACATCAACCCCTTTGATATCCTTGATCGCATCAGAGCGATGACTTATTGACTAGCACTCCCACCTAAAGTATCTAATATACATGATGTATTACATGTATCCCTCTTGAGGAAGAACATACCAAACCTCTTACAAGTACCCAATCCATAGGTTGTACCATTGGATAATGATCTTTACTATGAAAAGAAGCCGATTATAATATTAGGCCATAGAGACAAAGTTCTATGAAATAATACAATGCACCTTGTCAGAGTGATATTGATAAACCACGTGATTGAAGAAGAAACATGGGAACTATAGGAGGTCATGAAATAAAGTTACACTCATCTTTTTTACTATGGGTAATGAAAATTTTGTGCCAGAAATTTCTATATTGGGGAGATTGTGACAACCCAAACTATTATAAAAAAAATACCCTTTTTGATTTATTTGATTGTATTATTATGTATTATAGTTATAGAAAACACATGAATTTATTTTCCCATATTATATCCAATTTTGAAGACCATTAAGAATCATTATCATTGATAATATAGTATTATAATAGTGATCACATGATTAGTATAAATATAATATTTTTAAAAATTTAATTGAAAAAGAAAAAGGAAATGATGGACTCGACAAGTAGGATCATATCCTATGAATCTCATTTATTTGAGCTTACATGGGATATAAAATATTTGGTATTCTCCCTTGACCATGGAATTTTTAGATCCAAAAAATTATTCTTATGGAAAACCATTTACGAGAGAAGATCAAGACCATGAAGATAAAAACTCAAACCAGGTATACTGAACTAGACCATAAAAGTATCATTATTTCACACCTTACACTTAAGGTGTTTGTTGTTATATTAAAAATATATGTTTTAATATCATAATAATAAGAATATTTATATTGTATTTTTCAACAAAATAATGTTCATATTTTCTTCTTATTATTACATTATGAATAGTTTTTATTTCTATACAATAAAACAAAAATGGTATTTTTAATTAGTATTAATTTCATTAAAGACATTTATTCTGAGGAATTAATGGATTTTTAAATTAAATAATATTTTCATAAAAAAATATTATTAAATATTTTCTATTAAATTTAAATTATCATATAATTTTTATGAATTCAAATGTAATTTCTATAATAGTTCAAAAACAATTATTGTCATAAAACACACCATTTATCAAAAAATCATTATCATTATTTTAAAAATGAAAATTCACATATTTAGAAAAATATATTGATAAAAAAATATTATTTTTTGAATTAGAGAATTTAAATTATCCAATAGTGAATTTTTCATTTTATTCCAAGTCAATCGAATTTTAGGCTAAAAATTTAATATCTTATAAATATGTGGTGTGTATTATGACATCATAATGACCCCAAAGTGATGTAATAAATATTATAAAGGGTAAAACAAAAAATTTATTTTTTAACCATTAAAATAAAAAGAATTTATGTTTATTTTATTAATTTTATTAATCTTTTATGAATTCCCTAATGCCATTAACATATTTTATGTTTTAAAATCATTTCTGTAAGAGTGTGACTCACTTTCACATCATCAAGAATATTATTTTATTAATTTCATTCCTTTTACATATAATATATTTATTAACACTCCCATATGGTAGAAAATATGGGAAAAACATGGTAGGGGTTTTGGGTTTTATTATTTTATTATATAGAGTTCAGAACCTAAGTTTGAGAAATATTAAGTAATTCTATACTCATGTCTAATATAAACCCACCCATGGTCCCATTTATTTTCAATAAAAATACTTATATTACATAATCAATCTTCCATAACCATTCTATAGTCCTCCCAAAGTTCCCCTAAGCTCTTAAGAATCCCCACCCATGTTTTTGGATTCACACTCTCAAAGTAAGGGATACTATACTTCTCTTCTTTATTTATGTCTCTTTATTATCTTAAGCCTTCTATTTATGGTTTTAAATTTTATGGGATTTGTTTTTACATGTACCTATTAATTTTCATTTTATTTCCAAATTATGAGATACCCTTTATATATCATCCACTCATTTTACAATTTTTTAATTAACGTTGTTGTACTGCCGAAATTCCACCATAATTTTCCAAAAAGAAAACTGTGTAGTGAATACACATACCCATTTCTTATCAAGGGTGTTAAAATTTATGAACATATAATTAGTTACTGGGTATATATATGTATGTATTCAAAAATAAATTATCATGTAATATAATTTTATGATAAATTATTCCATTTTTGGGGATCTATGTGGAACACTTAAGTATGATAATGAAATGAATGTGATGGGTGTTCCAAAAATTATATAGCGCTCCAGTGCATTGGGTAATTTTTAGTCTCATGAGAAGTAATATTGTGATATGTTGTAAACCTAATTACTTTATTTGACCTTTTCCATCATGATTACCTAGATTTTATCTGGGGAAAATGTTTATAATGCAATGTTTTATGTTTTTTCCACATTTCCCATGTTTAAATTATAATAATCCTGATATATTATATCTCACACTTTTGGAAAATGGACCTATCCCCACTATTTCCCCCAAAACAATGGGGATAGACCCCCTTATGCCCACGGTTTCGAAAAACCGTGGGTATAGGTGAATTTTCAGGACCTATACCCACAGTTTTCTAAAACCGTGGGTATAGGGGGTCAATCCCCACAGTTTTCCAAAACCGTGGGGATAGGTCCTGAAAAGTGACCTATACCCACGGTTATTAAAAACCGTGGGTATAGGGGTACCTATCCCCGTGGTTTTGGGGGAAAATGTGGGGATAGGTTTGGGATAAAATACCTATACCCACGGTTATGAAAAACCGTGGGTATAGGTCACTTTTGTGTGCACGGGAAAATTTTATTTTTCTGTGGGAAGGAAATTTTTTTGGCCGGAACCCTATACCCACGGTTCATCCCTCAATACCTATAGTTTTTATAACTATATTTAACTATATATATATAGGTGATGTTAGGGTAGTGGTTAGACATGGTGTTTATAGTGAAGAGGTTGCATGATCGAAACTCGGTGCATACATTATTTTAGGACCTATACCCACAGTTTGGAAACCGTGGGTAAAATCCATTGACATCATGGCAGATGGCTATGTTTCGGTGACACGGTTGCAGGACACCTATACCCACGGTTTTGGAAAACTGTGGTTATTGGTTGGGGACCTATACCAACATCGTTCCAGCCCACGGTTCCCAAAACCGTGGGTATAGGCTATACCCATGGTTTTGGGGGCTATACCCATGGTTTTGAATTGTGGGTATATGCGGTTTTTCCAGTAGTGTCATTATTTGTGTTTATTATTGGTACTCATTTTATGCCCCATTTATATGCCTATTTTATAACATTTATTATTCCCTTGATTTTATTCCCTGTTTATCCCTATATTAGGATTTATATGTCACCCCATTCCTATTTATGTCACAAGGTTTTCCCATGATTTTTTACATAAGAATGAATATTATGAACAAGTTATGAAGGTTTTCAATAAATAAGTTGTATTCCTTGTCTTAAGATGATATGTAATGTACCTATTCCCCAAATAAACTATAATTATTGATCTTATGACTGTATTATGTGTACTTTTGTGCAATAAATGAGGAAATAATGTGTAATAAAGGGGATGTTTTTTATTTTTAGAACATATTGCCTAGCCGTGAGATGGTTTCAAGAAATTGTGTGACTTTTCTTTTGGGGAGATAATAACTCCCGAATAGTTGGCACATGGTTTTCCAAACATCGAGACCAAACCATATGGATTATGCATGTCATTGGAAAATTGGTTTTTACTGTTTTCACTTTCTATTTTTGAGGTTTATAACCATCATTTACTTTTCCACTTGTACACTGCCTCTTCGCTAGATGGTGATTTCCCCCTTTATTTTGGTGGGCTCACCTTTGATCTACGATGTTCTATATTTTGGTAATCTGGATTTCTTCATGATTTCTCTATCCCATTTATGAAAAGTTATTATTCCATTATATTAGATAATTGAAACCCTATCTTGTGTATTCGATGAACATTGGATTATTGATGAGTGTTTTGTGCTGATTCTTTGTAGTTTAGCTATGTGAGGACTCTACCAACTCGATTGAACTATTTGTCATAGAAGGTGACAATATTTGGTTAAATATTGATGTAGGCATCTCTATTTATGGTTTCTTTTAAATGAAGTTCAATTTATTATTGATTCCTGTTGTTTTGGTTTTCTTAAATTAACCCTTAATTGAGTTATTAGTAAATTTCTTTTGTACACAATTTGATTTTTGAAATGGTAGGAAATTTGATTTTCTAAAGTGTCTTTTCAAAGGGAATATAATTTAATGCACTCTGTATGTTTGTTAACATGATTGAAAGAAGTTTTATGATTTCAAATGGGTATTTAAAATGTATTTTAATGTGGTATTACATGGTTTTTAATTATTTAGTATTTATTGGAATGAATGGTTTAAGAATTTGGAAATTAATTGGATTATATGATTGGAAGTTGTGGATATTTATGTTTCAGACATTTTGTAGCACATGGAATAACTTAGGTGTGAATGTGCATGACTTAGAAAAATAGAAATTTAGCCTTTGTCTTGGACTATCTAGGGGGTGTTATCTACGGGAGCAATGGAGCCTTTGGGAGGGATACCAAGGGTGCTTCCAAAACAAGGCCATGTAGACTTAGAGTTCCCATGATAGTATTGATGGGCCTGAAGAATACTTATAGAGCTACCAAACATGTTATATATTTCCTATATAGCTAATAGAACTTATCTTATACTAAATCACACTATAAAATATTGGTTAGATTCCATGATGCATATTACATGTTCCCAGTTGGTTTTTATATACTTTATGAAATATTTTAGTGTGTTAATTGATTGAGACATGTTATGCTTATACCATTTTCCGTCATTTTATTATTTGGTGGAGTTTATACTTATACTCATGTTAATTCCACCTTTTGGTGTGTTGATCTTGTCTATAATGGGTGGATTCATTTCTTTTTTTATTCTTGTTTCCACATTTTCAACAAATGGAATTTTAAAAAAAAAACAATGGGATTTCTAGAGAATTGGTTCCAAGTGAACTATTTTTGTAAAAGTGATTTTAGTTTTGACAATGAGATTTGGAAATAAATTTAATGGGGTTCATGGGTAAAGGCCTTACAAAGATTCACAGTGGTATCCTACTAATATTTTTACCTCACACCTTGTATATTTTTTTGGGTGTATACAAACCTAGTTTCATAAGTCAAAGGTATAGGAATGGGAATTATAAAATTTAGAGGATCTTCATTTTTACCAACACATATGGTCATTGTAGGATTGTGTAGCTATAGTCTCATGGAGTTTAAATCTTATGGAGAGGTTTTGGAATTTTGGTTGTTTGGATGATATGTAGTTTCCTTTTGGTCTTATTCCATATTTTGAGAAATTGACTATGGATATCATATATTTTAGTGTTGGTTATGGGTTGTGAGGTAATAAGTTCTGGATATATGCTTTTAGTCATAACAACATTTAATCTATTTTAAATTTATATATTTTCAGGTTTCTTATTCTGTTGGTGTATCCATCAAATTTATGGATAAGTCATTTCATATTTACAAGGGAGAAACCATTCCTAAAGAGTTATGTCATGAACCACCTTCACCAAGATGATGGAAGGGATACCACATTTCCAAACCCTTACTTACTCAAGTTGAAGGAGAGATAATGACCTCTGAGACCAGCCTTCAATAGGACCCGGAGTGGCGACTAGCACCAAGCGTACAAAATCACATGTAATATGGAAGGCATTGCCCTTTTTGTTTAGTATTATCAGGATATAAGATAGTAAATACCAACATCACAAATATGGAAGTAAAATTAATGCCAAAACAACCCATTCACATATTCATATTCCAATGATAATGTGCTATAAAAGTACAAGAAAACTTCAAAGGAAAGTACCAAATAATGGAAAAATAGCAACAACAATTGTGCCAACATCCAAGCTAGTACGGTCCTGTACGATCCCCGATGTCCTCCTAGAAACCTAAAATAAGTTCTATATACCTAGGGTGAGTATAAAGGTATACTTAGTAGGGAAAACCAAAATCTATCATGCACAAGTGGGGAGGCATTCTAATGCCCTATGAGAATAAGGTGATAATCGAACCTCATAGCAAGGAAACTATCCACCCAACCTCACCGTGGCACAATCCCCAAATAATGCAATTAAAGTAAAGTAATAGTAATAAAAAATAAATGTTTGGGCACCCCCACACCACTTTCCAACTTGTTATTGAAAACATTCTACACGTCAGACCTTCCCCGTCATTTTCACCGCAGTCCCACTGCCATACCCCACCCGCACACACCTAGGCTACCACAACCACACATCCCGCCCGCAAACAACTTGTCCACAAAAAGAACATGTATCCATGCCCACAGACAGCTGGGCCAGAACAACTACCACCATTCCTAAAGATACCTGGGCCCGAACAACTATTTCCATGCCCGAAGACACCTATGCCTCATCCTTAAGACACATGGGAAACAAACTACCCGCACACACCTATGCCAACCCCCACAACTACCCTGCCTAAATAATATTGGGATATAATGGAACTCTGGCCATCACAGCCTACCCGATGAGTATTAGGATACTCAGGAAATTGAGAATAAAAGGAGCTAATAACCATCCACTCATAGAAGTGTTGGAAAAAACAGCCTCCCCCATGAAATGGGGGTGTTTAACATGATGTTATCAACTTGGTTGGGGTGCGAATAAGAAACCTAAGAACTAAAGTATACATATAGGTAAAAAAGTACTCATCCCAACCCAGGGGTTCCAAAACTAGCCCATACACAAACACACTCATTACTATTCATTCACAAAAACAAAAAAGCTACAACCAATTCACAAATCATTCCCAAAAAATAGTTTCCCATTTAACCCACTCTTGGTATCATATTTAAGTGGTTCCATTTAAATACTTTTTCACTACTGGGCAACTAACAGTCATAGAGACAAGGGAGGGAAGGGAAACAATCAAACAATAATTTAATCATTCACACCCAGTTTCCTTGTTAGTCACAAAAACAAAAGGGATATGTGTGATCCCTAAAAGTACTAGGAACATACCAAGCCCCACCATATATCCCCACACGGCCTTAGATCCACAAACCAAAAAATACACCACAACAAGGGATCTCATCCCCATCCATGTCACCTGAAAAGAATCAAGCAGAACAACCACACTTATTACCCAGACAAGGTAGGGGAGTTACTAGATTTGAACACACCATTCATTTAGTTCCTTTTTTTTCCTTTGGGTTAACCAGAGTGATCACATTAGTACTTTTTTTACTAGACATCCATTTAATCAACCGAGATTAGGTGATTAACCAATTTCCATGTTACAAGCATTCAATCATCATAGAACATAGGGGGTCCCATAGTGCAGAAGAAAACACCACCAATGACCATGATTTTCAGTGGATAGAATCCCATAAAATTCCCAACATATAAGCATTGATGAAATAGTATAACAACATCATCAAACATACCCCTTTATTCTTTAAAAGTCTCGGTATTATCTTCATTAATGTTTGGTTTCATCCATCCTCATAGAAAACATTATCATAACTTCCCCACCTGATACCCATTAAAGAGAGGAAAAGGAATATCCTTACATGGATGATCAATGATCGATGTTTTTCACTATGCACCGAGAACTAGGGATGCACGACTTGCAGGGGAGGAGATTCAGGGACTCAAAGAGAGATTAGAAAAGGCTCCAGCACAGGTCCACCAGTAGCCTCAGGAATGGGGGACTCCAAATACACCAAGGAAAGGAAATAAACCAACCAAGAAGAATAAATAATTCCATGCAATAAAAATGCACATTCCTGGAGTTATGAGATATGAAATCTTGGTCAACTTTAAAGACGGATTGTCATTTCAACCCACAGTTGGACGATTACACATGACAGAATTAATTGTTATTTAATAATTATCATCCGATGGGTGGCCATAATAGCTATTCATTAAAGTATTTCCATTAATTAGTGGAAACCACGTAATAGGGGTAGAACTACAAAGTACTAGAAAAGGGTGTGAATCCGAGGAAAATGCTAGATGTTATGGTAATTCAAGGGTCAATCGGATCTTGGGGAATTTTTGATATCATTTATTGCATATTAATGGTTTGATAGGGGTATTAAAACACTATTACAACAAAATATACATTGAAGGAGAGAAATTGGAAGAAGAAATAAATGTGTGACACCATTTTGTGAGACACTATAAGCTGTGCCATGATCACGATGCCACCGTCTCGGTGCCACCCTCACGGTTCCACCATCACTGTGACACAGTCATGGTGCCATCGTCCTGGTGCCACCATAACGGTGCCACCGTTACGGTGACACCTTCATAGTCCCACCATCATGGTGACACCATCACGGTACTACAGTTTCAGTGTGTAACCGTGTCCAGTGCCATCGTGACTGGTGCCACTGTTTTGGTGGAATCGTTTTATGGAACCATGTTTTTGGAAAACTCCTTAATGAGTCATTTCCCGGGCCATTAAAATTTATTTGTGATTCCCTATAAATTTTCACCATCCTATAGTGATTAAAAACATACTTTGGGCCTTATGGAATGCTGTCTAAGGTGGAGAGTTTGGTCGAACCAAGATGGTTTGTTAGAAAATGGCATTAGAGACCTCTTTTTATTTGGGTTACATTTGTAGGGTGAAGATAAGATCATTGGGGCTTTGGAGGTAGGTGAAGAAGAGATTGTAGCGATATCTTCCTTATGCCATGCCTCGAGTCGCCGTTGGTTTTTAGGTGTTTTGTCTTTGATTTAGACTGCACTTTGAGATTTTTGATGATATTTATTATTTTTCATAATTAGATATGGGTTTTAGGAAGAAATCACGATTAAATTTAGATATTTTTAGTTTTGGGGAGGAATGGGAAAGAACGGTAAATTCACACATTTAGTATTTACTATGAAAACCCATGCACCATCTAGTATGTAATCTATCCATGTCGATTAATATGGATGGTGCATGATTTTTCTAACTGGGGTTTCCAAACCATGAATAATATAAAATGTTTAAAATTTAAATGCTTTCACCCATTACTTATTTGAATGTTATTTTTATGTTCATGATTTTTCTTGAATATTATAGAGGGGTTTATACAGTTTATTTGATGTTTTTTATATTGAAATTCTTATTAAATAAATTTAATCGAGTTTTTTATTGATAATAACACCCAAAAGGACCTATTATGGTTCTAAAGAGTGATTTTTGAATTATGAACCATAGTAAATCCCTTATATTCATAATGTTTTAGGGGAATTAGTGATCTGAATAATCCATTTCCGAAACCAAGAGGGTGACATGGGTTAGGGACGGGAAGTGGACCATGGTTGGGAGTTTATTAAGAAGAATCCACCATTCTTTAGTCATGATAGGGGTATCCTTGATAATAAGGAATGGATCGATATGATCATGTGTATCTCTCATTTTATGAAGCCCCATAAGACCTAAAATTTAGACTTTTCCACTCAAAAATTGGAAGGATATGGTCAAAATGGTGGGAATCCCTATAGAAAGAAAAGAGGCTTAAGAATCTCACATTGAATAATTTCAAATAGTATTTTTAATCAGTATTTTTATAATTATACACTGATGGTGGATAAGTTCGGTTAGTTTATGACAATTGAGGAAGGAGAATTATCTATGATAGATTATGCTATTTAGTTTTTTGATTTAGTCCATTTAATTCCTAATCCCATCAAGAAAAACTATCTTAATGTGAGAAATTTTGAAATGGGCTTGAAGGGAAATACCAACTCAATAGTTATTCTCTTTTTACTACCAACATATACTAACGATGGGGATAAAGAAGTTATGAATGTGGTGGATTTATCTAAGAAGACAAGTATCAGTGGAGTTTGTTCAATATTTGGTGGTAGACAGAGTTATTCCACTAGTTTGAAGAGGATGTTGGACAAACCTTTTCAGATTAACTGAAATGGTGCTTAACAGCCATTAGGTACAACACCAATGGTTTCTTTTCAGTATTAGCCTATAAATTTTCATCGGTATGGGATGTCTCTCCATACTAGACTTAATTTCCTAGAGGATCATAAGACATGCTATCGCTGTGGGAATCTAGGCCATCTTCAGCACTTATACAAGGCATCTTTTAGGGGAGGATATTTTCACTACCTTATCTAAGGGATAAAAAGTGAAATAATATTCTTATAGTTGAGTTAAATCTCACCCTTTTCCTAGAAGGGATTCTTTTACAACTTAAAAGACTCTGGGAATGCTTGATTCAAGAAGCCTCTATACAGTAGTTAGGACACCTAGGGACGCAAAATCTGATCTGACCACCATGAGAGGTACAATGTTTGTTAGTCCATTTATGGATTTATACATATTTGTAATATGTTATTTACATCCATTTATACCATTAAATGTTCTTCATGATTTGGGTATTCATGTATAGTTGATTATATTTGTGATGGATCTACTCACCCCATTGGGAAGGAAGAGGGAGAAAGGTTTTAAGAGTCAAGAGTGTCATGTTTTAATTCATAACATGGAAGTGGTCTGAGAAATACTTATGTTGAACTTGAACATTTTCAATATCATAAATTATACTGATTGAATAATAATAAGAAAAAATATTATTGACTGAAATAATCATAGAGTTCAGTTTCTATCTTTTGATGGGAGCACTCATGTATTCAAAGGCGACTGGGATTTGTGGCTAGGAAGGGTATGACTAGTTTCTCTAGAAAAGGTATTTATTTCATGTTAGTTATCTTATTTGTTATTTGATTTTATGGAGTATGTATTAGGTGTTTATCTTTAATTATGTTACAATGACATTATAAAATGATTTCAGATTATTTTTATGGGTTTCCTCCCATGTGATAGGTTTATTTCACCACTGATATACTCTCTTGGATGGGCCTCATCCCTTTTTTGTCATACTAGATTGATCCTATATAGTATAAGGAGTTGAAGGTTTTTCTAGAAGAACCATAATGTTAGGTATTCATTCATCCTAGAAATTTACAATGTGATTTTCCAATTCTTTTTTCAAACATGATAGATGAGATTCTCCAAATTTATATAGACTATCATATGTTCAATCTGTTTACCATTAAGAACAAATACCCATTAATTAGAATTTATGATATTTTTAACCAACTCAAGGGATCCTAATGGTTTTTAAAAATCTAGCTAAGGTCAGGATATTAGTCATTGAGGATTTGGGGAGATAATGTTTATAATACCACCTTTAGGAGTTAGTATGGGATCTTTGGGTATCTCGTTATGTCTTTTGACACTACTAATGCTCACATGGTCTTTATGGAATTGCTAAACTCGATCATTCATCACTTTATATAATCCATCATAGTAATTATTTTGATTAAATATCAGAATAATACAATATATAAGATTACCAAAAAGACCATATAAATAGTATTTCAATAATCTTAATAGAGAAGTATCTCTATGATAATATTTCAAAATGTAATATTAGGATCCATCAGGTAAATTTTTTGGCCCATGTGAATGCTGAGAAATGGATTTTTTTATCCTTAGAATATCTAAGAGGTTATGTCTTGGGAATGAACCAAGAATGTGTTTTAGATCACGATATTTCTGTTCTTATCCAAACATTATATTAATTTTTTGGGACATATCTAGGGGCTATTTTTTCATGGAATCACTATCCTAGAAATTGAAAAATTTTGAGTGAAAAGATAAGTGACAACATTATTTTGAATGTTTTGAGTTTTTTTTCATCAAATACAATTTTGATTCTACATGATCCTAAGAAAGGATAAGATATGTATTGGGAAACCTCTGGTTTGGGGTTGGGGTGTGTTATAAAACATTATATATTTTGGTGTCCTATAACTTATGTTGTCTATGACCACACGAGAGCACTTATTCCACCCAATACTTAGCATTGTCAACTATGATGTATGCATTTAATATTTTCCACCATTAGCTCTTCGATAAATTATTTAAATTTTACATAGATAATAAGACCCTAAAGTACATATTCAACCATAAATACATGATCCTCAAGAAAGACATTAGGTAGTATATCTCTAAGACTTTTATGTCAATATTTATTATACCTCTGGGAATGGGAACACTGTAATTGATGCATTGAGCAAAAAATTAATAATCCAAGTTGTTAAAGAATCAGTCAATGAGTAGTGTTTGGTGGGTTTGTTTTCTTATATGCATGTGGAGTTATTGCAGGATAGAGTGTCAGGACCCCCTCCCCACAAAGTGTACCCCTCCTGGTCCGGCAATGTGAGAAAGAAGATATTGACCCATGAGTCCCGCCTCTAGTAGGCCTCGGGTTGGCGACTAGCACCAAGGGTATAGTAAACACACAAATGGGAGGCATTACCCTCTAAGAGAACACATGTAGAAGAGAGAAATAAGATACACACCAATCAACTCCAACTCAGAAATGAAATATAAAAGAAACCCAATTACATATATGAAATTTCATGCAAAAGTACTACAACTGAAAGGGAAAACTAAAAGTACCCAAAAGAAAGTAAAATGACAGCGACCAAAATCCCGAACAGCTCCTCCAACCACAATCTAGTAGTAAACAGCTTGATCTCCAACCTGCTCCAAGTGACCTGAAAAACAGTTTATATATACATAGGGTGAGTATAACAGTATACTTAGTAGTATCCTCCCCAAGCCTCTCATAAAAAGTAAAGAAAGAATGCTAAAGCCCAGTGAACAACAAGTGAAACTAACTCGTCACTTAAACAGGTATACTAAGTTCTCAACCTCACCATGGCTACTCTCACCAAGTAATGCATACAAGAATATAGTATATAATAAAGAATATCAAGGGAACCCTGCTACTACTTCCCCACTGGTTTTCCGCTTTTCCCCAATGACATACATCATGTGCATCTCTCTCCAAAGGCTTGCCCGCAGACACCTAGGCTAAGCTCCACAATTTGCACCTCATGCACCACAAAGGCTTGCCCGCAGACACCTGGGCAGAGCACCACACCATCCTCACAACCAAAAGTAACCGGGTAAGTTCTGGGAGCCACCACAGCCCACATAATGTGTATCATACATCATGTATTACACCTCAAGCCATTATAGCCCATACACCGAGTAGGGATCCTCAAGCCATCACAACCTATAAAAGTTACACCTATAGTAGTCCAAAGGATACTATATCTAGAATATATGTGTGTGAAATAACCACAAGCCATTACATCCCTCTACACAAATATATAGGGAAACCAACTTTTGTGCCTGCTGGCACATGTATCTACCAAGAGAAGAGAGCGGGGCCAAAGGGGGTAGTCAGCCATTCATCCTCCCACTGGAATATTGGGGAAAACCACCCCCCTAGAGCTCAGAATCCCCAGGGTGTTAGTTTCTCTTACCGACAGGGTGGAGTAGCTTATAGAAACAGAAAAAGTACAGAATATATATATAACTCACATCCACACTATGGACATTACCTAGTCTTAGATACAGCTGCAGCTAATGTCTCTCAGACTCCAGGCTGCTACTTCTAAGACTAGGTATCCTATAAGCACACAAACATTTGAAGAGCTTTATTAGATTACCCTATTCACATTTTATCAGTTCCACTGTACGTTAATTAATTCTTTAAACATTAATTAACCATGAACAATTCCACATTAAACTGATTTGACATCACATTCAAAATAAACTGCTCCTTTTAAGATTCACATCACCTTTAAATTCTAGTATCTCTATCTCCGTGGATTATCACCATTAATCAAACTCTCATTACAGAATTACTTTCCCATATTCCCAGGCATTCTAGAAAGGCATCCTATAATACTAAACACAAAGGGGACTCAACACGGTGAGTATATATACTACCCGTCGAGTCTTTGCCGCCTATAGCAAGAGCATAAACCCATTCTCCCTCGAGAGGCTAAACAAGGAAATCACGTGGCATACCCCATGTGTCTTCGCCTCCTTTGGAAGGAGGGTAAGAAAGACCAGCTGCCTTGAGCAGTGGGGAAAAGTAAAGAAGATAAACAACCAAACAAAACCACCAACATCTAGCCATCACATCCATACCATACCATCATCCTTGGTGTCCTCCCCGACACCCACATGCATAAGTTGATGCATCTCACCACCCAAGGCATCATCCGCTGCCACAACCACAAGTCCACATGCCTCCACAGATCACAACAGCCATCCAGGCTCACATCAAAGCACAAGCAGCAAGAAAACACAACATCACATCAATGGGCTCTTGACCCTTTAACAATCAAGAGGGTAACTCAGAACCCTTTAATAAATTCTCACACAATCTATTCTTTAATCCATATTGAATTAGAAGATTTTTCATTCGTAGGTTCCCATTACGGGATACCTAATCAGTAAGCTATCACAATTTAACAACCATGCTTACTTCCCTAACTTGATTGACATCAAATTAGAACAAATACAACAACAACATCAACCGGATTCATTTACATGCCTCTATCTTTAGCCAATTAATTAACAATTAATTCCAATTTTACGTTCGTTATAAATTTCCATCAATAATGAACAACTAATCAATGAAATCATAGATATCACTCTATCTAGAAAAACATGAGGTAAACCGTTATCATGGTACAAAGCAACAACATGCGATCAAACAATTCTTTTAATCCAGTTCAAGTATTTAATTGGGCTAATTTCATTGTTATCCAAAGGTCTAAATCATGCTAATTCTATGTTTGCACATATACAATTAGAGAAGACATGAATCCTCCACCTCAACAATTCTTGACGTTCTTTGTCCACACAACAGGTCACAATCCTCCTCTGGCGACAACTACATCCACCCAAAGATGCCACGGTACGACAGTACCAAGCAAACCCCAAGAAAAACCCATTATAAGCATGGAGATTACAAGATTTACCAAGGAAAGGAGAACAGGAGAAAAATAACCCCAATGAATGATGATACAACATACCTTAAATGGAATATTGATCAATACAGCTCGGTTGCATCAAAACTGAGCAGAACCAATCCTAGGAGTAAAGTTTGACTGTACAACTCCTACATGAAGGATTTAAAGGTTCTAGCATCTCATAGGTGATAACAAAGAGGAAGAAAAAGGAAGAATGATATCAGATCCCTTTTTGAAGATTTAATGGGACGACAGTTTAATATACGTTTAATTCCCCATTAAAAGAGGATCGCATTAACCCACACGGTTTGACCAAGTAAAACATCCCGAGCCATAGGAATAATTAATATAGGATTTATAGCATTTGAATCAGCCTTAAGAGTCCTTAAAACAAGGCTTTAAATGTATTTTACATCAAAGGAAACGTCAAAGGGGTGAAACTGTAGGATGCTAGAATCACTGTTCACATACTCAAAATTTGTAAAAGGAAAGAAAAGGTCACCGATAGACATCACCATTATGGAAACACTGTTAAAGTCTACAGTTAGAAGGTCACTGTTAAAAGGTTACCATTCTAGAAACACTATTCAAGTCTACAGTTAGAAGGTCACTGTTAGAAGGTTACTATTCTAGAAACACTGTTCACAGAACTGGAAATTCAGCAAAGTGTTGGGGATAAGTCACCTTGACCTTCTGGAACACCTCCAATAGCACAATTCAACAAAGTAATGGACCAGAGAGGTCCGTGCCATTACATTAGATACCTATTAAAACATTCCCATCCTCGAGAATTAAAAACCAACCCAGAAGAAAAGTGGGGTCCGAACAACCACCCAATAAGATACCTCTCAGGGGAAAACCACCATGAGTTGTTCGAAATTTGGAACAAAAATACGACATCTGAGAGTATGGGAACAAAAAATCCATATCCAAACAATTAAATCATAACATTACATCAAAGGTACATAAATAAAACTCAGCACAACAACTTGAAACAGCTCTGGGTACTGGACACACATATGTGACTCATATTCCCAGGTACACTCCTCCATGCCACCGTGTCGCCACAAGACTCGAACCGAGGGATTATAACTCCCATGCAACACCTTCTCCTTGCGGTCTTGGATCTCTATAGGTCGCTCCTCGAAGGTTGCGTCATTATCAATATCGATCTCTCCCCAATCGATAACATGGGATTCATCATGAAGATAATGACAGAGCTGTGATACATGGAAAACATCATTTATCCGACTCATCTAAGGGGGAAGTGCTACTTGATACGCCACGACTCCAAAATGAGCTAACACCTCGAAAGGCCCAACAAACCGGGGATAAAGCTTACTTCCATGACCAAACCTTCATTTCCCACGATGGGGAGTCACCTTTAGAAGCACATGGTCCCCAACATTAAACTCTAAGGGTCGCCTTCTTTGATCAGCATATGATTTCTGATGATCTTGCGCTATCTTCATCCTCTCAGGAATCACCTGAGTCATCTCTGTTGTATTTTTCACTATTTCTGGTCCGAGGATTACGGACTCTCCGACCCCAGTCTATCACAACGGAGAACGGAAAGGCCGACCATATAGGGCTTAAAACGGCACCATACCAATGGTGGGGTGAAAACTATTATTGTAAGTAAACTCCACCAAGGGTAGGTTCCTCATCTATGAACCTCCAAAGTCAATAACACAAGAGCACAACATGTCTTCAAGTGTCTGGATTGTTCGCTCTGTTTGACCATCCGTTTGAGGTTGAAATGAAGTGATAAGGCATAACAGAGAACCAAAGGCATGTTGGAGACCCCTCCATACCCTAGAGGTAAAATGTGGATCTCAATTAGAAATGATCGTCCTACGGACTCCATGAGGTCTCACCACCTCCTCCAGATATTTACTCGACAAAATTTCCACTGAGCTTGACTCCTTGATCGCTATGAAGTGGGCCGATTTTGTTAAACGATCCACTACCACCCATATAGCATCATGTCCTCCTGGAGCTTGAGGTAAACCTATAATAAAGTCCATTGAGATGTCCTCCCACTTCTACTGAGGAATCTCTAATTGTTTGAGAAGACCACCAGGAACACGGTGTTCAGCCTTCACCTTCTGGAAGAATAAACATCGAGACAAACACTCTACAATCGCACGCTTCATCCCAGGCCACCAAAACTGACTCCTCAAGGATTGATACATCTTTTTCACACCAGGATTTACTGCCAAGGGTGAACTATGGAACTCTAGGAGAACCATCTCGCGCATCACCAAGGGAACAAAAATCCAGTCATGATACAACACTCGGTGTTGTTCATCCTCCGACCAACCATTAGGGGACTCACCACAAACAACTCTGTCTCTACAAACTTCCACATATAGATCACCTGACTAGGAATCTTCCACATTATCCATTAGGGATGACTGCACCATCATCTGGAAAATACAACCTCTACCTCCAACCTCTTTCATATCAAGATGCAAAGATGGCAGTTCCTCCATTACTCTCCAGGAATCACCATATTCACGCACACCATAATTACGTGACTTTCGGCTCAGTGAATCAGCTACAAAATTCCCTTTTCCAGGTGTATACGATATTTCAATGTCGTATTCCTACAAGAACTCCATCCACCGATGCTGTCTCAAGTTCAAGTCATGTTGGGAGAAAACATTCCTCAAACTCTTATGATCAGTGAAAACCACAAATTGCTCACCAATGAGGTAATGTCTCTACAACATCAGAGAAAACACCACGGATTCCAACTCAAGATCATGGGTGGAAGAGTTGTGTTCATGGGGATGCAACTACCAAGACCCGTAAGAAACAACTGACCTCTTCTGCATGATAACGCAGCCTAGCCCCAGATGTGAAGCATCACAAAAAACATCAAACTGGACCCCCTCTACTGGAAGACAAAGGACTGGAGCACTTAACAACTTCTCCTTTAGATACTCGAAAGATACCTGACACTGATCTGTCCATATAAATGCTTGATCCTTCTTAGTCAAAGTTGTTAGAGGAGTCGCAACTCGGGATAAATTGGCTACAAACCTCTTATAATAGCCTGTAAGAGTAAGGATACTTTGCACCTCTGACACAGTCTTGGGGCTGCCGAAGACACCACTGCTTCTATCTTCGATGGATCCACAGCTACTCCCTGTTGGGACACAACATGCCCCATGAAACGAACTTCTAGAGCCCAAAAATCACACTTCGACAACTTCCCAAACAACTGATGTTGGCGAAGAACTCCCAAAATGGCTCGTAGATGATCTGCATGCTCCTCTTCAGATGTGGAGTACACAATGATGTCATTGATGAAAAACAGAACAAAGTTGTAAAAGAATTCATGGAACACATCATTCATCAACCCCATGATAATAGCTGGAGCATTTCTCACACCAAATGGCATTACAACAAACTCATAATTCCCATGATGACAACAAAACGTAGTCTTCGGGATATCCTCATCCTTTACATGCATCTGATGATATCCTGACTGCAAGTCGATCTTTGAGAACCAACTTGCACCCTTTATTTGATAGAATAAGTCATCAATCTGCGGGAGAGGATAGAAGTTCTTAATTGTCACTTTTTTTAATCAATGATAATCGATGCACAACCGAAAAATGCCGTCATCCTTTTTCAAAAACAAAACTGGTGCACCCCATGGTGACACACTTGGACGAACAAAACCGCACTGCAAGAGACCATCAAGCTGAATACGTAGCTCTCGTAACTCAGATAGGGCCATCCTATACAGAGACATAGAGATAGAAGACGCTCATGGTTGTAGCTCGATCCCAAACTCGATCTCTCATCGAGGGGGTAAGGATACAACCTCTTCTGGAAAGATGTCAGTGTACTCCTCTAAGACCCTAGGAAACACCAACTGCTGAACCTCTAAAGAACTCAGCATCATATCAGCCATCATGGATGATAAGGATGGAACTTGTCTATGACTCATCCGAGGATCTTTCTCACCATCAAAAACCACTTTCCCTCCATCTACATCAAAGAAAACACCTTTCTTCCAGTAGCAATCCACAATAGCCTACACAGAATACAACCAATCCATGCCGAGGATGACATCATATGGTTGTATTCGTAAACATAGGAAATCTCCCCAAGAGTGGTGTTGCCCCAACACTATCTCACTGTCTCTAAATATTTCAAACAAGTTGGCTCGACCTCCAACTGGCATAGTCAATGACAAGGGCACTGGAAGCCTCTCTACCTCAAGTCCCAAAGCATGGACAAGGGTAGGTGATATGAAGGAGTGTGTTTCTCCTGAATCAAAAAAGGCATACACCAAGGTAGAAAACAAGAAAAGGGTACCTCGAATGACATCTGGCTCGCCTGGGGCTGGAAATTCTAGAGCATGAAGCTGACCACGACCTACTCCACAACCTCTCTGAACTTGATGATGACCACCACCACGGCCGTGCTCTGCTCTCTGAGGACGGGGAGCGTCATGGGGATGTCCTCTGCCTGCTCCATCTACCCTCTGTTGATCTAAATCTGGTGCAACCAGCTTATGTTGCCTCAGTTGGAACTACCTCAATAGAGGAACCTAGAGCGGAGCGCCCGGTGCACGATGACTGGTCTGAAGAGTCGGGCACTCCCACTGCTGATGACCATGACCACCACAAGAAAAACAGGTGCCTGATCCCTTGGCATAGGCTTTATAGTTACTGCCTCCGGAGAAACATGATGGGAAGGGCTGGGACCTACCCCCAGGTGAACAGAAACTCTTCTGCCCTGAAAACTGGGATCCCCAGACCACACCTTTGCTTCGTGAGGAATCATGACGATTCCCCTCTTGTGATGATCCGGTCCTAGTCAAAGTCATCTCAACAACCTCTGCCCTTTCCAGCACCTCAAGATATGTATTTAGCATAAATCGGGTGACCTGGTGATGGATCTCTGGATGAAAAGCCTCATCGAAATGCCTCGCCCTAGCCTCCTCATCCGGTAACAGGTCTGAAGCATATCGTAGAAGGTTCCTGAAACGGATTCCAAACTCTCGAACACTGGATCTCCCCTGTCGAAGGGTAAGAAGCTCCTGGCGACTGGATGCCTTCAGAGTCTAAGAATGAAACTCGACTCTAAACCTGTATCGAAACTCCTCCCATGAGATCGCTGACTCCTCGTGATCCCCGAGGAACAAGAACCACCACTGCCTCGCTACTCCATGCAGCACCATCACAACCAAGGACACCCAGTGTTCCTTCCGATCATGAATTGAACTAAAGCCTATATCGACCTCCTCCAACTAGTATCCTGTGACTGCATCTGAAATGGAGCCCTCGTACTTCTGTAGACTCTGGCACCAAAACTCTCAGAGTGTCTTCCTCCATGTTTCATCGTCGTCAACCTCTACCTGACAGCGATCTGCTGGAACAGCCTGCTGGGCATCTTCTGCGCAAACCTGACGAGGACGTCGACCTGGAGGCATACCTGTAAAATAACAACTGTTAGAGCCCCTAATCCAGGAATATGGAAGACTCGACATTAATTAATTATTTGTTTTGTTTTATTAATTTTAGGTTAACTTGTCCCAAGGTCTACCCATTCAAACACAGGCACAAGGAAGAATGATGCATGATCCTTTCCTAGGTCTCAACCCTACAACCAGTATCACTTTGTTTAGTAGACATTGTAAACATAAAGGTCTGTACGTCAGAACATAGGGGGCCCTAAATGCCTATGTCTCAGTCGGTCTCTAGTGTTTACCTAACTTTCTAAACATGAATGACACTGTTTCCCTACCATCCCCTGCAACCTCATGTGTGCCTAACTCCAAACCCCATCCTATCCCTCAACCAGACCTCTGATACCACTCTATCACAACCCCCTCCCCACAAAGTGTACCCCTCTTGGGCCGACAATGTGAGATGGAAGATAATGACCCTTGAGTCCTGCCTCCAGTAGGCCCCGGGTTGGCAACTAGCACCGAGGGTATAGTAAACAGACAAATGGGAGGCATTACCCTTTAAGAGAACACATGCAGAAGAGAGAGATAAGATAGACACCAATAATCTCCAACTAAGAACTGAAATATAAAAGAAACCCAAGTACATATATGAAATGTCATGAAAATGTAATACAACTAAAAGGGAAAACTAAAAGTACCCAAAAGAATGTAAAACGGCAGCAACCACAAGCCCGAACAGCTCCTCCAACCACAAGCTAGTAGTAACGAGCTTGATCTCCAACCTGATCTAAGTGACTTGAAAAATAGTTTATATATACATAGGGTGATTATAATAGTATACTCAGTAGGATCCTCCCCAAGCCTCTCATGAAAAAGTAAGGAAATCTTGCTAAATCCCAGTGAACAACATGTGAAACTAACTCGTCACCTAAACAGGTATACTAAGTTCCCAACCTCACCATGGCTACTCTCACCAAGTAACACATAAAATAATATAGCATATAGTAAATAATATCAAGGGTACCCTGCTACTACTTCCCCACTGGTTTTCTTATTTGCCCCAACGACATATGTCCTGTGCATCTCTCTCCAAAGGCTTGCCCGCAAACACCTATACTAAGCTCCACAATCTGCACCTCGTGCACCACAAAGGCTTTCCCACAGACACCTGGGAAAATCACCACACCATCCTCACAACCTAAAGTAACCGGATAAGTTTCAGGAGCCACCACAGCCTACATAACGTATATCATACATCGAGTATTATACCTCAAGCCATTATAGCCCATACACCGAGTAGGGATCCTCAAGCCATCACCGCCTATACATGTTACACCTATAGTAGTACATGGGACACTATATCCAGAATATATGTGTGTGAAATTACCACAATCCATTACACCCCTCTACACACATATATGGGGAAAGGAACTGTTGTGCCTGTCGGCACATGTATCTACCAAGAGAAGTGAGCGGGGCCAAAGGGTGTAGTCAGCCATTCATCCTCCCACTAGAATGTTGGGGAAAACACCCCCCAGTGATCAGAATCCCCAGGGTGTCAGTTTCCCTTACCGATAGGGTGGAGTAGCTTATAGAAACACAAAAAGTACAGAATATATATATAACTCACATCCACACTATGGGAATTACCTAGTCTTTGATACAACTGCAGCTAACGTCTCTCAGACTCCAGGATGCTACTTCTAAGACTAGGTATCCTATAAGCACCTAAACATTTGAAGAGATTTATTAGATTAATACATTATCATTTTATCAGTTCCAGTGTACGTTAATTAATTCTTGAAAAATTAATTAACCATGAACAATTCTACATTAAACTGAATTGGCATCACAATAAAAATCAACTGCTCCTTTTAAGATTCACATCACCTTTAAATTCCAGTATCTCCATCTTCGTGGATTATCACCATTTAATCAAACTATCATTACAGAATTACTTTCCAATATTCCTAGGCATTCTAGAAAGGAATCCTATGCTACTAAATGCAAAGGGGGATCAACACCATGAGTAGATATACTACCCGTCGAGTCTTTGCTGCCTATAGCAAGAGCATAGACCCATTCTCGCTCGAGAGGCTAAACACCGAAAGCATGTGGCATACCCCGCGTGTCTTCGCCTCCTTTGGAAGGAGGGTAAGCAAGAACAGCTTCCTTGAGTAGTGGGGAAAGGTAAAGAAGATAAACAACCAAAAAAATCGCCAACATCTAGCCATCACATCCATCCTATACCATCAACCTTGGTGTCCTCCCCAACACCCACATGCATAAGCTGATGCATCTCTCCACCCTAGGCGTCATCTGTTGCCACAACCACAAGTCCCCATGCCTCCACATATCACAATATCCCACCAGGCTCACATCACAGCACAAGAATAATGAAAACACAACATCACATCAATGGGCTCTTGATCCTTTAACAATCAAGAGGGTAACTCAGAACCCTTTAAGAAATTCTCACATAATCTGTTCTTTAATCCATATTGAATTAGAAGATTTTTCATTCATGGGTTCCCATTACGAGAGACCTAATCAGTAAGCTATCACAATTAAACAACCATGCTTACTTCCCTAACATGATTAACATAAAATTAGAACAGCTACAACAACGACATCAACCAGATTCATTTACATGCCTCTTTATATTTAGCCAATTAATTAACAATTAATTCCTGTTTTACGTTCTTCATCAATTTCCACCAAGAATGAACAACTAATCAAAGAAATCATAGATATAAATCTATCTAGAAAAACATGAGGCAAACCGTTATCACGGTATAATGCAACAACATGCGATCAACCAATTATTTTAATCCAGTTCAAGTATTTAATTGGGGAAATTTCATTGTGATCCAAAGGGCTAAATCATGCTTATTCTACATTTTCACATATACAATTAGAGAATCCATGAATCCCCTACCTCAACAATTCTTGACGTTCTTTATCCACACAACGGGTCACAAACCTCCCCTCGTGACAACTGCATCCACCCAAAGATGCCACGGTACGACAATACCAAACAAAACCCAAGAAAAACCCATTATAAGCATGGAGATTACATGCTATAATATGTAAAGGAGAACAGGAGAAAAATAACCCCAAAGAACGATGATACAACATACCTTATATGGAAGATTGATCGATACAGCTCGGTTGCATCAAAACAGAGTAGAAACAATCCTAGGAGTAAAGATTGATTCTACAACTCATATGTGAAGGATTTAAAGGTTCTAGAGTCTCATAGATGATAAAAAAGAGTAACAACAAGGGATAATGATATTTTGTCCCTTTTGAAGATTTAATGGGGCTACAGTTTAAGATACGTTTAATTCCCCATTAAAAGCAGATCGCATTAACCCACGCGGTTTGACAAAGTAAAACATCCTGATCCATAGGAATAATTAATATAGGATTTATGGAATTTGAATCGGCCTTAAGAGTCCTTAAAACAAGGATTTAAATGTATTTTACGTCAAAGGAAACGTCAAAGGGGCGAAACTAAAGGAAACTAGAATCACTGTTCACATACTCAAAATTTGGAAAAGTAAAGAAAAGGTCACCATTAGACTTCACCGTTCTGGGAACACTATTCAAGTCTACTGATAGAAAGTCACTATTAGAAGGTTACCGTTCTAGAAACACTATTCAAGTCTATAGTTAGAAGGTCACTGTTAGAAGGTTACTGTTCTGGAATCATTGTTCACAGAACTGGAAATTCGGCAAAGTGTTGGGGATAAGTCACCTTGACATTCTGGAACACCTCCAACACCACAATTCAACAATGTAATGGACTAGAGAGGTCTAGGCCATTACATAGATAGTTGGTGCACATTACCAGTGATTAGGTCACACCCTCTCTTATTGACCATGTTCAGTTTGAGTAGGAATACAACCCTGAAATAATTATTTTAGAATATTTATAAAAGTTAAGGAGACCATGAGAGATTTATCTTGGTTTCTAGATGGTACCCACTTATTAAAGATTCATATGGTGGTTTTCTTGACCATGAGGTAGGAGGTGATGCATGGGGGATATTATTTTAGGGGGTCCATTCACAGAGGGTCTTCTAGAATTTTTTGTACTCTAAGTATTATGTACTAGTTTCTTAGGTTGAGATGGCTGGTTGTCATTTTTTTATCCTCATGTTTTACTTTCTAGAAGATCATTGTTGAGAATTAGAGACCACCGAGGTTGGTTCAACCTCTTCCCATTTTAGTTGAAAAGTGGGATGTAACAACCTGAGATTTTATGAGAATTATTCTTTTTAATTTCATTGATGTCTTGTGTTGTACGCTACACCAAAATTAGCTTCCACTATATGCAACACTGTATTAGCTTGCAGTATACGCAACACTATTCTTGGCTCTTGTTACACACAATTTCAAGTTCATTTTGTGTAAATTATTCTATGCAACATTAAGTATAGATTTTGTTTGATATATAAATGAAATAAGTTTTGATTGTGTTATATGCAACACCAAATGGAGATTTCACTACACGCAGCCCTGCCTTGGCTTGCATTACACACAATCAATACCTTCCTCGATAACGTATGTAGTACGCAATACCGAGTTTCACTAAATGAGATATTATTATAATATTATTATGAATTAGCCATTATGAATAGTAATACGCACTTTTAAATTTTTTATAAATTTTATCAATCCAAATGGACTTCAATTTTGGATTTGAAATATCAAAATCATCCAAGGGATAGTTTTGGGTATTTTTTTGAAAACTGTCAATTTTTGATGAATAGTGAAAACCCTAGGTTGCTATTTAAAAAGCTGACTTTTTATTTAAATAATTATTTATTTTTTTAAAATTTATTTTAGGTTAAAATTGATATATAATACCTATATATGTTCAATGTAATTCATTGGAGTTATTTTATAATAATTTTAGATATATCAAAATTGTATTGAACTTTTCACCGTCTTTTACCCACCTCCTATGAGAATATGAAAATTTACATAAAACATAATTTTACAACTTCTGTGAGTGGAATTTCGAAAATCCGAGAGACACAATTAATATCAAGGAGTAAAATGTGGTTCAATAAGATAAAAATATTTTTTTTGGTGAATAGTAACTTTTTACTTTTATTTACCACAGTTAAAAGTAAATAGCCTAATTAAGGGTAAAAATGATATTATTATTACCCTAAAATATGTCCTGATTCTATTGGATAAGTTTAGTTCGACCAAAAACAACCTTAGTAATAAAATATTACACTTTAGGTTCAATTTTATTAAATTAGGACATTTATTATTATTTTATTTAAAGAAGAGTTAAAATAGTTAAAATTAATGTTTAATAACTAAAATTTTATTAATATAGGGTTATACATTAGATAAATTCGACTATAAATATTAATTAGAAAGATAAAATAATTTCCTAAATAATGGTATTTTATTTATAATTTTTAAAAATTAAATAATTTAATTTATTTAAGACACAATTATGATGTAGTAATTACCTTATTAATGAAATATTAACATAATTGATGTTATAAATACCCATATAAATGTAATATGAGACTTTCTATGAATTAAATTAATTTTATATGTTAATATGAAATTTTAGTATTGATTTAATTAACTTTTTTGAACTAATCATGTTATGATTTTCACAAAAATAAATTACCAAATAATGTCGAAAATGACATAAAATAGTTTTTAAAACAAGTATTATATTTTTAATTGTAATTATATTCCTAAAAATCTAAGGTTCTGCCAATGTAATTATATAATGTTATATATATTAATAATGAACCACTTGGGGTTCATTTGGCTTGTGTTAGTTTGTTTATTAACCATATAGTGTAAAAAAACAAGAAGACACGGTAAAAGTTAAAATATTTAACATAGAGTTAAATCTAAATGATAAGGTTAAAATAGTAACCTAAACTTGCCGAAAACCTATTGATTGAGAATATTTTGACACATCCCCACTTTAGATTTTAAATAAATCAATTTGGAGCTATTATAAACCAAATATGACTTTATTATAAAATAATATTTTAAGTTTTTCCTAAGGTTCCCCTCTCCTCCCTTATAAATAGGGCACCCATTCCCTCTTCTCTTCACACCCTTTTGAGCCTTGAAGCTCGGAAAACCCCTGAAAATTTCTCTTATAAACCTCTCTAGTTATATCATATAGGTTATGGTATTCTCAAAATTCCAACTCTAGTTCCCTAAGAAGAAGTTTAAAGGAGGTGCGTCGAGGAAGAGGTAATCTCTTCTACCGACTCTTTCCAGTTTCGTTCTTCTTCTACTTTTTCTTCTTATGTTGTTTCATTATAAAGTAATAAAATCAGTATTAATTATATACTGATATATTATTATAAATATGAAACAACCCAATTTCACCTTCTATCCATCCTACGGAAAACAAAATCACTGCGCGTGCGTACGTATGGAATACCGTCTCCACGCTGTGGTGTAATTAGTTTTTCCACCACCACCTTACTTGGATGGGTATAATGGTGTAAAGATTAACTATATATGATTATTATAACATAATAATGATTCTAAGATATTATATCATCCACTCTAATTTCATTCAATAAATATGGGAACAATATCATCGCTCGTGCGTACGTATAGATTACCGTCTCCACGACGCCATGAGATTCATTTTCCATGTTAATAATTAAAGAATGATTATAAAGTATATATAATAAGTAATCATGAAATATATGACCTAATAATACTACTGGATTTATGTATATATATATATATATTTCATCTACTTATTTCCATTCATGTCAATAAGGAAAATAAAATAGCGTTCATGCGTACGTACGACCTACCGTCTCCATGAACGGTGTATTTCATTTCATTTATCTATCTATTATATTTATATATATATTATGAATATATATGATATATAAATCATGATTTACATTCTTGAAGTAATTAAATCATGATATAAGTAATAATAATATCAAGAATAAGAAGTCTAAACACGTACGATAAATAAAACGATTTTACCCAAAATGCTGCTTTAACATGGAATTTACAAAACAACGGGTAATATAAAGTCATAAGTGAACCATATAAGATATCATAACAATTAATATGATTCTGAAATAATTCAATGACACTTTTTAAATCATTATATAGGAGGTTAGGATACATACTAAGCATATCAGACATAAGGTAAGGGATAATTTTGCAATCTCATTTTTATCTGAGATTTCTTATTTTTAAGTATGTACTAGGGCTATATTTTTCATCCATGTACATAATTTTTTTCCATAAAGTGTTTAATATTATTCCATGTATTTTTAACTTCATTTTTACCCATCTTTACTTTTACTTTGTGTTATGGAAGTAATATTGCATTTGATTACCATATGTAGTACTTTTTGACTTTTCAATTAAAAGTATGAGGAGAATGTTTTCTTTAACTTATAAGACAAGAACTGATTTTTATGGTTTTATAACGCCTTATTTTCACGAAGATTAATCTAAAATATTTTATTTCTATTTTCAACAATATATTTTTCTTCTAAAATTTCATGGCATTTTTAGAAAAGAAAATGATTTTGAAGAAGAAAGGATATTTTCCCCAAAAATTCATTTCAAGTGTTTTATCAAAACCATTTTCCATCTAAGATGACATTATTTCATATGTGTATATTTAAAGTATAATTTCTCTATGATTTACATTGTTTCAATTTTCTTATGATGAAATTATATCCATTTGTTTTATATGGATTATGTTATGATGGGATGATGTTTATAAATCCCATTCTATTCTTTTGGTTAAGATGATTGATTTATGTTTATTTTGTGGAACAAGTGAGAATGATATCATTATGAGATGGGAGGGACCTATATCTACCTACAATGCATTGGGTAATGATTTATATCTCATGAGATACACATGGCTAGAACGGAAAGTTAATCTGGTTAAGTGATACATGACTGGAACGAGGAGTGAACTCGATTCAGAAAGGGACTTTTTTCCACTAAGATGGTCTTGGCAGCAATGCCTTGGATACTATGGAAATCATAAAATGTGATTAATGGTTTCCACAATTAAATGTTTTATTCCCATGATATTTTATCACGATTGATGTATCTATGCCTTATGTACTTCTATGTTTTTTGTCATTTCTCAAGATTTTGATGTTTAAAAATTATGTTCTTGTTTTTAATTTCAAATGTATATGGCTTGTTTTATTCTCTAAATGATTACCCTTACAGAGCATTTGAGCTCACCCTTTATATGTTTTCATTTTCCCAGGATATAAAGAAAAGTTTTAGGTAAGAAAACCAAAGGGGAAGATCTTTATGGGAGATGTTGAAGATCTTTTACAATGATTAGAGGATTTTGTTCCGAGTTTCCGAAGACACTAAACTATTACGATTCTTGAGTGTTGTTTTTTTGTTATATATTAAGTATTCCAGAGAAGTATTGTAATGTTCTTGTATGCCACGATTTGGGTCTCTACAGTTGGTATCAGAGGTTTGGTTAAGTCAACCTTTGGAAACTAGGATGTGAGAATTTATTGAGATCCCTAGAGATATTTCTAAGGTATGTCTAGTGATGTCCCTATGGTTAAGTATAATTATAGGTTATAGTGCTAGAATTATGGTAATGATATTAGAATTAAACCTTAGACGTTCGATATTGAAGTTACTCCCCCTTGATTATGATTTTGGTCTCTCACACTATTCTTTTTGGGTTTTAGAAAATGGCTAGAAATAGTAAGATTCACGATAATGGAGGATATGATGGACAATGGAATGATATTATTCATGAGCAACCAAATGAAATTGGATCTGAAAGTCCACATATTGTTATTATGCCTAATCAGAAATCTCATAATATGATCAATAATCTCAACTTTTTTATGTTTTCTGACTCAGCTAATAAGATAATGATGGAGTTTCATGATGATTATAGAGGAAAGAAAGTTCAATTTCCCTCATGTAAATCATGTGGGAAGATGCATCAGGGAGAATGTTTCAATGAAACTGGAAGATGATTTGGGTGTAGAAAAGAAGGACACAAAGCTAGTAATTGTAAAGGAAAAGGTTCAGTTAACACCATGGAAAAGGATAATGGTATTGCTAAGACATCAACAACGGTTAAGTGTTTTAACTGTGGAATGTACGGGAATTATGAAAACCAATGACCTAAGGGAAAGTCTCATGAAGGGAATCATCATGGACGTATGGGTAGTATTTATGTTGATGATGATGAAGAGACTACAAATGATATGTGAGATGAAATAATTGTTCAAGATCGGTTAATGGTTTAAGAAGGTAGTGGAATGATTACATGTCTATCAAGAGTAATATGGTATAAGTAATATCATGGTACTATGGAATAATGAGACATCTAAGGATTCTTACAATATTTTTTCCTTATGTTTTGGAAAGTATATGTTGAATGGTATTGGTGACCATGAATGGTTATTCAGATATTTTTGGAAAGCACCTAATATGCATATAAATAAGTGATAACGAGGTAATGAATTGTTTGATAGTATTAATCAGCTCATGACTGATATAAGGGCAAAGTGATATCATTGTTTGAGTATATAGAATTTTTGGGATTTTGGAATGTGGAAAGAGTTACATTTTGACAGAATTCATGTTTTCACTATGATTTTATGATAATTTATGTTTTAAGAGAATACATGATTAAGGTATTCACATGTTTGGAATGAGATCAACAAGATATATCTTATGATATATGGGGGATAAAAGATGGTATTCACTTGCTTATTTCGTGACATTTCCAGTAATGATTTTCTTTATACTATGTTCTTAGATTGAAGTATTTTGTATAAGGATAAAGATTGAAATGAATTAAGTTAGACATAAGATAGAATTGTTTATTCCTAGAACCTTTTTTTTGATATAATTTTGTAATATTATAATAATGTAGTTTTAGAAAAAGGACAACCTGTAGGACGAGGGACAACCCATAGTGTTAGACAAGGATGTGGGAATCGAACACACAACTGAAATGCGATAGGTCTTTATCACCTACCACTGGACTACAGGAAGTCCCTGGTTAGTAGAACCTAGTTTCATTAAGCAGTATGATAGATGAAGTATGAGTCCATTTTTGGAATCATATACGATTAACCTCACCATAGATGGACTTATGTATATTTGATAACTTTTGCTAACCTTTTATTTGAGACATATGGAATGACCCCTCATTCTATCACATGATCTGCAAACACTTCATGAATGAAAAATTCAACTTCATTTCATTAAGAGATGAAGTGGAAATTGTTCTAGGAACGAACAACGGTTAGATTATTCCGAAATAAAGTAAGTATTTATTCTAATTCAAATTCTTCAGCTTTTGGGAAATCATCTTGAAAACAAAAAATGTTGTCCTAGTGCCCTTATATATGATGAATCAGATGGTACCTTAGATTATCACAAATGTATGGCTTTTTGATTGTTGGATTTTTCATAGCCATGTCCTCTACCACTCTTCATCATAACATGATGATTAGATTTTTCTTCCATATCCATATTTTAACTTATGTTATCTGATGTGGAAACCTAGTAATTAGTTAATTTGGGTAACCATTACGTTTCATAATTTAGTTTTTAAAGTTCAGTTTTGGTATTCCTTTTTATGATGTGGGTTTCTATGAAAGAAACTTTCAAGTAGTATACCATTTATAACCTAGACGAATTTCAAGGGCGAAATTCATTTTAGGGGGGGGGGGGAGTAGAATGTAACAACCCGAGATTTTATGAGAATTAATCCTTTTAATTTCATTGATGTCTTGTATTGTACGCTACACCAAAATTATCTTGCACTATATGCAACACAGTATTAGCTTGCAGTATAGGCAACACTATTCTTGGCTCTTGTTACACACAATTTCAAGTTCGTTTTGTGGAAATTATTCTACGCAAAATTAAGTATAGATTTTGTTTAATGTATAAATGAAATAAGTTTTGATTATGTTATACACAACACTAAATAGAGATTTCACTACATGCAGCCCAGACTTGGCTTGCATTACACGCAATCAAGACCTTCCTCAATAGCGTGTGTAGTACGCAATATTGAGTTTCACTAAACGATATATTATTATAATATTATTATGAACTAGCCATTATAAATAGTAATACCCACTTTTTGAAATTTTATAAATTTTATCATTCAAAAAGTACTTCATTTTTGGATTCGAAATATCGAAATTAGCCTAGGGTGAATTTTTGGTATTTTTCTGAAAACATTCAATTTTTGATGAATAGTGAAAACACTAGGTTACTATTTGAAAACCGACTTTTTTTAAATAATTTTTTATTTTATTTAAACTTATTTTAGGTCTAAATTGATACATAATACCTATATAAGTTCAATTTAATTCATTGGAGTCATTTTATTATAATTTTAGATATATAAAAATTTTATTGAACTTTTCACCGTCTTTTACCCACCTCCAAGGAGAATTTGAAAATTTACATAAAACGTAATTTTACCGCTTCTGTGAGTAGAATTTTTAAAATATGAGAGACACGGTTAATATCAAGGAATAAAATGTGGTTCAATAAGATAAAAATTATTTTTGGTGAATAGTAACTTTTTACTTTTATTTACCATGGTTAAAAGTAAATAGGGTAATTAAGGGTAAAAAATATATTATTATTACCCTAACACAAGTCCTAATTCTTTTGGATAAGTGTAGTTAGACCAAAAACAACCTTAGGAATAAAATATTACCCTTTAGGTCCACTTGGATTATATTAGGACATTTATTATTATTATATTTAAAGAAGAGTTAAAATAGTTAAAATCAAAGTCTAATAACTAAAACATTTCTAATATAGAGTTATACATAAGATAAATTCGACAATGAGTTTTCATTGAAAAGGTAAAAATATTTCCTACATAATGGTATTTTATTTATAAATTTTAGACATAAAATAATTTAATTTATTTAAGACACAATTATGATGCTGTAATTACCTTATTAATGAAATATTAACATAATTGATGTTATAAATACAAAAATAAATGTACTTTGAGACTTTATATGAATTATATTAATTTTATAGGTTTATATGACATGTTATTATTTATTTAATTAACCTTTTTCGAACTAATAATGTTGTTATGAGTCTCAAAAAAATCAATTACCAAATAGTGTCAAAATTGACATAAAATAGGTTTTTAAAACAATATTATATTTATAATTGTTATTATATTCTTAAAAATATACGGTTTGGAAAAATGACATAGATAAGGTTATATATATTAATAATGAACCACTTGGTGTTTTTTTGGCCTGTTATAGTATGTTTATTAACCATATAGTGTAAACAAATAAGAAGACACGGTAAAAGTTAAATTATTTAACTTAGTGTTAAAGCTAAATGATAAGGTTAAAATAGTAACCTAAACTTGTATAAAACCTATTGGTTGAGAGACTTTAGACCCATACCCACTTTATATTATAAATAAATCAATTTGGAGCTATTATAAACTGAATATGACTTTATTATAAAATAATATTTTATGTTTTTCCAAAGGTGCCCCTCTCCTCCATTATAAAAAGGGCACCCTTCCCTCTTATCTTCACACCCTTTTGAGACATGAATCTCAGCCAAAACCTGCCAATTACACTTCTCATCCTCTATAGTTATGTCATATTGGTTCCGTTATTCTCAAAAGACCAGCTCTAGTTCCCTAAGAATAAGTTTAAAGGAGGTGCATCGAGGAAAAAGTAATCTCTTCTACTGACTCTTTCAAGTTTCATTATTCTTATACATTTTATTCCATAGTTGTTTCATTATAAAGTAATAACATCATTATTAATTATATACTTATATGTTATTATAAATATGAAACAACCCTATTTCACCTTCTATCCATCCTACAGAAAACGAAATTACTGTGCGTGTGTACGTATGGAATACCGTCTCCACGCCGTGGTGTAATCATTTTTTCCACCACCACCTTACTTGGATGGGTATAATGGTGTAAAGAATAACTATATATGATTATTATAACATCATACTGATTATAAGATATTATATCATCCACTTCAATTCCATTCGATAAATATGGGAAAAATATCATCGCTCGTGCGTACGTACGGATTACCGTCCACACGACGCGATGAGATTCATTTTCCATGTTAATAAATCAAGAATGATTATAAAGTATATATAGTAAGTAATCATGAAATATATGACCTAATAATGCTAATTTTTTATGTATATATATATATATATGTCATCTACTTACTTCCATTCAAGTCAATAAGGAAAAGAAAACAACGTTCATGCGTACGTACGACCACCCGTCTCCATGAACGGTGTATTTCATTTCATTTATCTATATATATATATATATATTGAATATATATGATATATAAATAATGATTTACATTCTGGAAGTAATTATGTCATGATATAAGTAATAATAATATCAAGAACAACAAGTCTAAACACGTACGATAAATAAAACAATTTTACCCAAAATGCTGCTTTAACATGGAATTTACAAAAGAACGGGTAATATAAAGTCATAAGTGAACCATATATGATATCATTAAAATGAATATGATTATTCAATAAGTCAATGACAATATTTAAATCATTATATATGAGGTTTGGATACATATGAAGCATATCGGGCATAAGGTAAGGGATAATTTTGCAATCTCGTTTTTATCCGAGATTTCTTATTCGTAAGTATTTACTGGGGTTATATTTTTCATCCATGTCCATAAAAATGTTTTCATAAAGTTTATAATATTCTTCCATGAATTTTTAAATTCATTTTTACCAATCTTGACTTTTAATTTGTGTTATGGAAGGAATCTTTCCTTTGTTTACCATATGTTGTACTTTTTGACATTTCCATTAAAAGTACGAGGAGAATGTTTTCTTTAAACTATAAGAAATTAACTGATTTTTATGGTTTTAAAACGCCTTATTTTCATGAATCTTAATCTAAAATATTTCATGTCTATTTTCAAAAAAATCATTTTCTTTTAAAATTTCATGGAATTTTGAGAAAAGAAAATGATTTTTAAGAAGAAAGGATATTTTCCCCAACAATTCATTTCAAGTGTTTTATCAAAAACATTTTCCATCTAAGATGACATTATTTCATATGTGTTTGTTTCAAGTATAATGTCTCTATGATTTACATGGTTTCACTTTTCTTATGATTAAATGATATCCATTTGTTTTATATGGATTATGTTGTGATGGGATGATGTTTATGAAAACCTTTTTATTCTTTGGGTTATGATGGATGATTTATGTTTATTTTGTGGCACAAGTAAGAATGATTTAATTATGAGATGGGTAGGACCTATATCTCTCTCCAATGCATTGGGTAATGATTTGTATCTCATGAGATAGACATGGCTGGAACGACAAGTTTATCCGGTTCAGTGATACAGGACTGAAATGAGGAGTGAACTCGATTCAGAAAGGAACTTTGTCCACTAAGATGGTCTTGGCAGAAATTCCTTTGCTAATATGGAAATTATAACATGTGCTTAATGGTTTCCACAATTACATGTTTTATTCCCATGCTATTTTATCATGATTGATGTATCTATGCCTTGTGTACTGCTATGTATTATGTCATTACTCAAGATTTTGATGTTTAAACATCATGTTCATGTTTGTAAGTTCAAATGAATAAGGTTTGTTTTATTCTCTCCATGCTTACCCTTAATGAGCTTTTGAGCTCACCCTTTATAAGTTTTCCTTTCCCTAGGATATAAAGAAATGTTTTAGGTAAGAAAACTGAATGGGGGATCATTGTGGGAGAAGTTGAAGATCTTTCTCATGGATTGGAAGATTTTGTTCTGAGTTTTCAAAAACACTAAACTATTACGATCCTTGAGTGTTGGTTTTTGTTATGTATTAAGTAATCCACAAAAGTAATGTAATTTCCTTATATGCCATGATTTGGGTCTCTACATGGGATGAGATCTCCATGGTCATTTTTATTGGTCAACCTCATAGTCTTATTGGAAATATATTATTTTGGTGATTATAGATTGATTTAATAATTTATCTTGATTTCTTCCCATTATTTATATAGTAGCCTAAGATAAACATGTATATATTTTACATTATTTACATTAATCAAAAAATACATTAAAAAATAATCCATACAACCTAAGAGTTGATAGGTTTAGTGTTTTGGTGATCACCAACATAAACATCTTAATCTATAATACTTGTGAACATTACCTCATAATCACAGCATATTAAACCTTCTTCTAAACTTATCATAAGATATGATCATCCTCATAACCTAGGGTATGGAAACATAAAAAAGGGGTGTGCTCAAATTATCATTAAGGGAAAAATTTTAATAAAGCATAATGGTTAGATAATAATTATGTAATAAAACATGGATAAAATGATAAATATATAGAAAAAATATAATAGGAGAATAAGAACATTGTAAGTTCATCAATGTGGTATAAAAATCATATCATATATTTAAAGCATAGAACCATAATATTAGATCATAGAAACCAGAATATAATTTCGAATATCCTATTAAAATAGAAAAAACACAATCATATGAAGATAAAATAACTTAGTGTTGTATGTGTCACAAATTGATTCCCCAATCATAGTGGGGGTAGGATAACAACACTTGTGCCCTTTTTAAGCTAGGGTAAAAACTTGTTTACCTATTTAAGCTTCAGAGAAAAATAGTGTACCTCTTTATTCAATATATATAACAAATATAACTCTTTAGGCCTGGGAAACAACTCATGAACCTATTTACGATTGGGAAATGACCAGGGTTCCTCTTCAGTATAGGACTATAACCTATGTATCTTCTTAAGACCATGAGATATTAAAAATTATGAAATTCATCATAAGTAGATATCAGACCCCAAAAATCATCATACTTAAATATGTGTTCCATAATTTTTAAATAATCTGTTATATAAACAATATCTAATGAAAATAACATTAGGTTCCTAAAATTTTAAAATAGTATAAAAAAAATTAATTTAAGAAGTGGTTTGATTGATATCTGAAAATAAATCACCTGAATGAATTATTCCATAAATTTATTTATAAGGTATTCATAAAACATAACCCCATGGAAGAAATACATTTTGATTTTAAATGTTAAAAATAAAACAAAACATAAAAGAGTATTTTATAAAACATTTTTTTACATTTCATATGTAGATGATTTCATGATTCATTTTTAGAAGACATTTTTAAAAGGTGGGGGTGAAAGCTGTTGGAAAATTTTACTATAAAAATATTTTTCCAAAAATAGATCCTGGAAAAATTCATAATGTAATCTAATGAAATTTGGGTTGGATGAAAAAAGATTTTGTCATTGAAGGTAAAATTCATTTGAAATTTTGAAAGTACCTTTATTGAAAAGCCACTTAGTAAAAAAGTAGTAAAACATTATTCTAAAAATATTAATGGAAAATATTATATCCACATGAGTTTATATATAATAGGGTTTAAAAATATTATAGTAAAACATTTTTGGGAAGGTTAAACATGGATAAATAAGATAAATACTCACTTTTAGGGGATGATAATAATTCAAAACATATTATAATTTATAAAAAAATGAATACATTCATTGAATGATATTTTTATCACAAATAATTTTACCTAGTGAGATAAAAGAGATAAGATTATATTAATTTTTAAATGGGAAAAAATAGCAGAACTATGTTCAAGATGTAACCATATTACTCTAATATAGAAGCTTGATTTTCCAAAAATTCCTTACGAGAAACATAGTTCACACAATAATAAACATTTAAAGTGGGGTTGATTTGGTAAAAATATAAATCAAAAAAATTCGATATAAAATATTAAACAATTCATTAATAGGGTATAATGTACAAAAATTATATAAAAAAAAGCTAATTTAGAATAATCATTACTTAATGAATGATAACTGTGTTAATAGAAACCCTTATAAATTTAGGGGCATTTAAATGAAATCCCCCTAAAAGAGATACATTTAAATTGAAAAATAAATTCACATTAATAAAATGTAATTTATTATAGAATATCTCAAATATATATTATATTCATAACATAAATATAATTAGGTGCATAATACAAAACATATATCAAAGTGAGGAATTTGAGATGAAACCCCATACCTTATATCCCAGCTTCCATGAATGAACTCTAACCTTCTATATAAAAAACATAAATATCATAATAACTTATTTAAAAACCTTATTCATTACTATAAATATTTATACACTATATATATTATTATTCTCAACATGTTATTAGTTATTTTTTCACATTGAGTGTTGTTAATTTTGTTCGTTTGTACTAGTTTTGCAAGAGTGGTGTCGATAATCCTTCATCAAATAAATTTCATCCATAAAATATTATTAAAGGTACTGAATATCATATTTTATAATAATTTATTATGTTTCAAATTCTATTCATGTTGGTTTTATTTTTTATCCTTGTTGATAAAATCAATAATGAGCATGCTTCGTTTATTATTAGAAAAAGAATGGTTATTTCTTACTAAATATTTTTGCAAATATTATAAAATAATAAATAAATAAAATTTTATATATTTATACCATATTATACAAATTATTAAATTACCATGTAAAAAAATGGTATACTTTCATAGAATTTTTCAAATAGGTGGCTAAACCGACCGAAATAAGAACATACGGTGATTAAAGGATGATTATGAGGTGGTTTAGTTGTAATATCATTATTAAACAAGAATAATGAAAGTATTTAGTGTTAATTAGTGTGAAATATCATAATTTAAATGAATTAAATAAATAAAAAAATTCATATAAAACTATTACTTATAATGAACAGATCTTTTTCCTCTTAGTATGCTTGTTTTGAATATTTGAATTTTTGACGACTGTTTTTCCTCATATCATTAATAGGTCATAAATTTTGTTATAAAACAACCTTTATGATTTCATAAAAATAATATTTATCCTCTAAATCAACTCTTATATTAATCAATTATAGGATACAATGAAAAATAGAACACTCTATTCCATGGAGGAAGTAGACCACGAGTACAAATTGATGATTATTTTGTTTTAATTAAATGAGAGAGAGGAGTAATATGGTTTGTAATTTTATAAACAAAAATAATAAAAAAATATACCATTATAAAATAAATTATCTTTTTAACTATCCATTTTAGTTAGTGATCTAAGACACACATGTTACTTTGTGGATGTGGTTCTCCAGATATATACACGATTCACATTTTTATTTTACTTAATGGAATGGGGAAATGCAGTTACTGCTTGTATCATAAATATAATAATATATAATTATAATATTGATACGGGTGTTATCATTATAATATGTTTTAATGTAATTTTTTAAATAAAAAGTTATTAAAAATAATTAAAAATCAGAAAGGAGAGGTTAAAATTTTATACCTCACTTATTAGATTATTTTATTTGTGAGGGGGGTTAAACCTTTGAGGGATGGTCTTTTGAAAAGAAAAATAATATTTTTAAATTGTATAATAACCTTTATTAAAGGATTGGTAATATCATGGCGTAGAATTAGGGTTATATGGTGTGAGGGGCTGCGAGGAGAGGATATCCCCTTTAATAAGTGAAATAATAGATGGAATTTCTTTAAATACCTAAAATTTTCAAAAATGGGAAGTCACTCTCAAGGTAAATTTTTCCAAAATTGATAGATAATTGATATGGGTAGATATAGTTTTCATAAATTCCTCAAAAACATATTCTCATATATGTTTTAATTTTTTTTGAATTTCTTTAATCATAGATTATTTACTTTTAACATTTTACATTTTAATATGATAACTAGTAGTTACCAAAGTAAATTATCCTTTATGATTAAAAATAAATTGGTATTATTTATATAATTTATATCCAATGATAATTTTTTGATTTAATTTATTTTAATTTAATTTATAAAATATATAAAAATTGATTTTAAAAATAATAAATCTCAAATATATTAAAAATAGTTATTAATGAAATATTACATAAGTTATAATATATCAAATATATATTATTAATTCAAACATAATATTTTAAAATATATAATTATACATACAAAAATTATATTTTGTTAATATAATGGTTTCATAATTTTTATTATATACTTATATCCACGTGGCGGCATAAAATTCATGGTATTTTCGAAAAAAATATTTTACCCCATTCAACTAAAAATAAATTATTTTAGAAACATATCAAAAATAAATATTAATATTATATTTAAATTATTAATAAATTTTTTTCTCGTTTTCTAAAAATATATTTTTAATAATTTATAATTCAATATTTATATAAAATCATAAAATATAATGGAAAACTCTTCATATAAGAAAATATACTTTTAAATTGTTATATATGCCTTATTATTGTTTCATATCTATTACTAATTAATTTATTGGTAATATATTATTAGTATTATAAATATATTTTATTACTATTTAATCATAATATATTTTGTTTCTATAAATAAAACACTAGTCTAAGATAAATATTTCTTTAAGAATAAAATAATTTTTAGTTTTTTTAGTTATGCTAGTTTTATTTCATTAGTATTAAAATTTGTCGGTATTTTTCATTATAAACATATTTCATATTTTTGTTACTACTATTTACACCGTCTAATTTAGTGTTTATGTTTTAATGTTCATATTTATTATTTATATTTTACCTAAATATATCATGGTTTTCTTTTTTAGTTTGGAATTGCGTATAAAGAATTCTATTGAACATAGATTTTATTTAAAGAAAATATATATTGAAATATCACGTTGTTACATTCCACCACTTAAATAAATTTAATCCTCAGAATTTTAATTATCACATAATAAAAAAGTTAGTTATGGGTAACTATAAAATAGATATGACTTTTGAGTTAATTACAATTGTCGTATCAACCATGATAATTCAAATGATACATTAAATATCAAATATTCCTTCCTAAAAGGCATATCCATATTTTTATTTTCTTTCCATCCACTTGAGAAAAAAACACCCATGAATAATTTCCCTAGAGAATTCATTGTTATCATTAAATGATAGATGATCATAGGTTTATTTATGAGATGAAATATTATTTCTTTATTTCATAAATTAATATAGAGTCTACATGGGACTAACTAATAATTTCTAAAAATGTAATTAATTTTATCTAAATGGAAAATTCAAATATTCAAATTCCCATAAACTTCAATTTAGGTCAAAATAATCTTATAAATATAATTTGTCTTTGATGCTGAAATCATAAGGCTGTTGATTCAATGATCATAGAAAACTTGTTGATATATTATTATGCATAGAATAGAGTTGAATAAAAAATATAGAGTGGATGAAAATAGTTCCCCAATTATTAGGATCCACTTTGGTAGTCATTTAGTAAGTATATATCTTTCCCATTTCTAAGGATGATGAATAGTTCTGTTTTCCTTGTCCTCCCATGGGATAGGTCATCGACTTGGATAATTCCCAAACTCCACGCATCTAAAGCATTGAAAATTCTTCTCCTATTTTGAAATTTTTAGCTTCTTCACCCCAAATTAATAGTTATGATCTTTATGAGTTGTACTTATACACGTGAAAAAGTTTGTTATTCCCTAGAGGAATTTCTATGGGTGATTTTTCTGACATTTTTTGACATGATTAAAGTTGAATCTAATTTATGTTATCATCATCACCACCCAAGAATATACAAAACTCTATCCTTATCACCATTGGTTAATTTTAGAGTTTTTTAAGATTAATTTTTTTAATCATGACTCGTGATATATGGTTGATCATAACAATAATTTTTCAACACTATATTGAATCATATTGGGTTTTGCCTTAGTATTATCACTACATTTTCTATCTTTTCCATTTATGACTTGATCCTTTATAGATATAACCATTACTAAAAAAAGGGTTATCATAAATGGTAAACTACATCATAATTGTATTACCATAAGTATCCACTGAAAAAATCACCTTAAAATTTATTAAATTTTTTTAGTATATAATTATTTTAATTCATTCTATATAAAATTTCATTAAACATTATCATTAAACCATAACATATATCATTCTGGATTCAACTTAGTTTACTTTAAATTGAGTTATCTCAAAATTCTTAAGATAAATCCACAAAGTATATAGGAAAAAAATCCATTACAGATGTTTTTAGATAACATATTATTAAGAAAATCATATCCTCAGATATTGTTTATCTAGTTGTGAATTTGTAGGCCTAATCCTCATGAATTGGAGTAGAGATTGAGACAATAATAATATTGTAACATCCCATGTAAATAAAGAACATGACATTTTCAAATTTACTAATAATTGTGAATGAAATATTAATTTTACTGTAAAGGTGATGTTGTGATTCGATGGAATACCTGATATGCAATAATAAGTTTCATGGAATCTTACGTTGAACACAATGCAGAGTCATACTGAAAAATAATAATATAATATTAGTATTTTAAATAGTTGTTAACGCCTAACCATTGTAATGGTAGGAATGAGCAGAACTAACTACAATATGATTATACACGTTTTTAAATGTTTTCTTATTTATAAAATAAATTATAAAGCCTTAATATAAGAAGGAATCTAATTTTATGCATAAATATTCTAATATTCTTTAAAAGGACTATTTACCACCTCTTAATGGCGAGCCCTATTTAAATCTAGTTTTGGACACTTTTATATGTTATATTTGACCAAATAAAATTCTTCTTTAGAATCTGGGAACCAAAATTTCCTACAGGTAATTTTTTGGTATTTTTCTGATAAAATACATTTTTTTATTGAATAGTTAAAAATACTGTATTTTAATTCAAATACACCTTTTAATATAATTTTTTATATGGTTAGATTGTCTTGGTGTTTGGTTTGAAAGTGTACGTAAATTATATTTTTACCATTTAATCCAATTTTGGTCATTTAAATTAATTTCACTTTGAAATTGGACATAAACAAGTGTCAATCTTTTGATAGTTATTGTTTTTCTTAAAAACACGCTAATTATTTTGACAACGAGAATTAATTTTAAATTTATTAATGAAACATATATGTTTTGAATTTGGTAAAATAGAAATAATTTTTGGATTTATAATATCAAATATAGCTTAGCGTAAATTTTTGGTAATTTTCTGAAAAGCATCATTTTTTGATGAACAGTGAAACCACATAGTATTAGTTAAAAAACTGACATTTTCATTGAAATTAACTTTTACCACTTATGTGAATTGAATTTCAAAAATCCGCCATACATGTTTTTTATTATTATATAAAATGATGTTCAATAAGATGAAAATAATTATTTGGTGAATAGTAACTTTGGACTTTTATTTACCGCGGTTAAAGGTAAATAGGGTATTTCAAGGTAAAAAGAATCTCATAATAATTCCAAATTATCTTAAAACTTGTCATAACCTTATTGTATGAGTAATAGACGACTATGGGCATCTTGAGGATGATTTTGGGACCTCATAGAGCCACATAAAAATGATAATGACACTTTATTTTAAATAACATAAAGTGAAGGAAAAAATGACATAAACATATATCGTTATTAAATCAAATTTTACATGGGGTTATATAAGTCATCTTTTTGACTATAAATATTCATTGGAAAGATAAATTGATATAATACATCATGGTATTTTTATTATAATTTTTAGACATCAAATAAATTAAATTATATATGACAAAATAATGATGCAGCATTTACCTCATTAATAAATGATTTAAATAAATATGTTTATAAATATTATAACAATATCCAAAACCTATCCAATTATTATTGGATGATTTTATTTCAACCATGACTCATCATATATTTGACTTTAACTAGTTTTGGACCTTTTTTAACTTAATATCATTATTTAATAAAATAATATTTTCACACTATCCGAAAGACCCCTCATCTACCTTATAAAAGGACCCTAATTCTAACTCATTCCTCACACCTCTCAAACCTCTTTTCTCATCCAAACCCTGCACAAATAAGCTCTCAAAATCCCCTCTTCCTCCTAGAATAATTAACTTAAGCATAAGTAACTTTAAGAATTTATTTTGGTTCAAAAAAAGGATGTTTTCTAAATTAAAGTAAGAACATGGAACATACGAGTCATGTCGGACACAAGGTAAGGATATTTCATATCTCACTTTAAATTACATGAGATTTCCATTTTTCGACACTTATTCATTGCATGTGGTGCATTGTGTACTTCCATTTGATATATATTATCATGATTCTCATTATATTCATGGTATTCTATGATTAATTTGGTGGTTATTTACATTTGGTCATATGACTCAATTGATTTCAACGTGGTAAAGGGTTTCACCTCACATCTTATTCCCATGAGATTCATGCTATATTTGCCACTATATCCTTTTGTGTGGTATATTCACTTCCCATTATTTTATTATTTCTATAATATAATTTAAATTTGGGTATTTACATCTTCATTGTATGATCTTTTTTTCCTGGGGTGTATGTTTCATATGTTACCAAATCGATAAGGGAACCTTTCACCCTCTTCTTTTTAAAAAGACTTAATTTTTTTATGTATTTAATTTAAATCTTATTGTTTTGGGATAAGTTCTTCTATATCCTTATTGATGTAAATTTTAGGTCCAAGTGATGAGATACCCCTTTTTCATCTCATCAAATCATTTTATGAATTTTAAAGTGATGCTGTTAGGCTGTCGAATTTTTTAAAGGGAACTTCTTAACCCAATTTCAATTCTTTGGTTTGAACTAGTACTTATTGAATATGTAGTTATATGAATATGTGTGAATGACCAAGTATTATTTTAAACTTAATATCCACTTATATTAGGTGTATTATTATTTTTCACACATAATTATGTAATTGATTTATCCTTAATCAAAGGATACCGTCTTTATAAGGGACTTTGTCTCAATTTACATTCCATTGAGAATTCATTGTTGTTATGAAAACATTCACTCTTATATAGAGTATATAATGTCCTTTGGAAAATTATATCATAAATAAATTTATTCTCATGATATTATAATGTTCTGATTAAATGTTATTCCACAATTATTTGTATTCAAGCATATCTCATTTTGTTAAAAACTCTTTAACTAAAATATCCTTTTAAATGTTTTAGAGTTTTACACATATAAATATTTCTCATTAATGTCCATGTTTTTAAAATGGGTTTAAGAATTTATTTATATGGACAATAATTTTTTAAAATTGAAATTCCTTTCAAAATCATCAAAGTGTTATGCGAAACTTTGATTCAAAAATCTCTTTTTAAATGGTTTTTGAAAATGGATTGATTATTTTAATATCTTGAAATTATTTCATATGACTGAAAATGAAATGTTATTAGTGGAATATTTGTATTTTAAATATTATATGTGTTATTATTGTTCTTGGACATTTTATTGGTGGTTACATGATAAACCAAATGATGGTTGGTGTCGTGATAATCTAGGATGGTGGTAACATTATAACCTCCAATGCATTAGTTATGGAAGTCGGCCATATGGCTATTCCATTTTTTATATGTGTGCTAGTTGACCATACGGTTATTACACTTAAGAATGTTTATGTCCCAAGTTTCCTCTATATGTTATGTTTTCATTATATAGGTTTTATGGTAATATTTTGGTTACAAAAGGGAAAGAAATGATCTTTTATTCAGTGAAGACCATTTACTACATCAGAAAGGTGAAATGTATTACTTATGATAAATTATTTAGGGTTTACTTGATGTTTTTAAATACTAACATGTTTTCTCTTTGTGTATCCCTTACTGAGATTTTTATGCTCATCCCATGTTTTTGAAATTTTTTCATAGGATATAACGTGGAATAGGGTCAAGGATGGGTTTAAGAAAAATTCATGCTATCTAAAACATGGAACTAGAAATGTATCATTTATTGAAGAGTTTTTATTTTATAAAAAAAATGGAAAAAGAGTAGAAGTGTCTACTTTGTAATTTTTGATATGTAATGTAATTTTTATGCCTAATTCTCTAAAACTCTAAACCTAAAAAATTTCTAAATGTGAATTATTTATTAGATTCAAGATTATGTACTGTTTAAGGCCGAGTCCGTATACATCCAACCCATTTCTAGGTGATTACCCCTTGGTGAATCTATACCCCAAATTTATTCACCAATAAGTATCCATATATGCATATATTTATGGGAAAATCACATAATAATACTAATATTGTAGGATATAATCCTATAATTAGAATCATCTCTAGGGTTTTAATGAAGGTTATCTATCCATAATCCCAAAGGTAACTAAATTAATATCAATAAATAACTAAGACCTTTATTTGATACTAACCATATTAAACCAAGATATACAAGAATATATTTCACATAATTTCCTTAACTAAAATTTAAATTACATAATAATACCAATGTTTTTTTAATTTATTAGGCTAATGTCTTTAGATATTAGTTTTAGAAACATCTTATTCTTTGATACTTCTAAACATTACTTCATAATCACACCATAAAAGACCTTTTTCTATACTTCTCATAAGCTATGTTTGTCCTGATATCATGTGTAATGGAAAAATAAGAAATGGGAGAGATCAAGTTCTTAGTAAGGGAAACATTTCAATAAAGCATAATGGTTAGATAATAAGTTTGTTAGGAAATAAATATAGGGATATAAATATATAACAAAAAAATCATATGAATACAATACCATGATAAGGTCATATAAGATTATTAATAATAAAATCATAGCATTAAGGAATAAAAATATATTCTCATGTCATAAAAATATGAAAATAAATTTTAGTATCCTAGAAAAAAAGAACAAACATAAGAATATTACAATAAAATCACTTAGTAGAGTAGGCATCACAACCTAATTCCCATATCATATCAGCATTGAGATAAAAACTTGTATACCATCTTTAAGCTTGGAATAAAAACTCTATACCTTTTTAGGCATGGGAAAAACCCCACATACCTTTTTAGTATTTACACATAACCCATCTACCTCCATCGGATTTTCAAATAACCCATGTACCACATTAGGCATGGGGAATAACCTGTTCACCACTTCAGTCTTGGGCTATAACCCATGTACCTTCTTTATGTAATGAGATATTTAAAATTAACCAATGAATTAGATGGTGATATAGGAATGAAACCATTATTATACTAATTTTTTTTTCCATAATATATAAATAATTCATCATATTAAAAATAAATCATGAAAATAAAATGGGTTTCATAAAATTTCAAATTATTATCACATAAGAAGACTTCAAGAATTGGTTTGGTTGATATTTAAAAGTAAATAACCTCAAGGATTTTTTTAATAATTTAATTTAGAGTATTATTCATAAAACAGAACCCATTAATGAATTGTCATTTTATTTTAAATATTTAAATTGAAACAAAACATAAAATATTTTTTTTATAAAATATTTGTTAACCTTTTATAAGGAGATGAGGTTTCAGGTCATTTTCAGAATACAATTTTAAAAGGGGGAAGGGATATTTTTTTGTAAAATTTTAATTTTAAAAATAATATTAAAACAAATTATCATTTAATAAGAAAAATATGCATCTACAAAAATTATGTTTTGAAGACAAAACATTTGATCATAAAATATAAAGAACAATTGATATTTTAAACATAAAATTATTAAAAACCTACATCATAAAAAGAGTAATAAAATTCCATTATGAAATATGATAATCACATGATTTTATTTGTAATAGGGTTGCAGAATATTATCGGAGAATATTTTTGATAAGGTTAAAAGTTAATATCAAGGAGAAATCATCACTTATGTAGGATGTGAATAATTAAAAACTTATTATAATTTTTTGAAAAAGGAATTCATTCATGGAAAGAGGTTTTTATCAAAAATTATTTCCAACTATGAGATAAATGATTTAATATAATATAAATCACTAAATGGAATAATTTATATAACTTGGAAGAACAATGTTAAAGTAGAAACATTATAACTGAAAGAAGGAATATTTATTTACCAAAAACCCCTTATTGGGAACATAGTTCATGATGTAAGATAATTTTGAAGAGAGGTTGCTATGGTAAAAAATATAAATCCACATAATTATGTAGAAAATACCAGATAATTAAATCATTTGAAATAATATACCTATATTTTATAAAATAAGTTCAATAATAACAATTATACCACAATAAAGGAGAATTTAGTTAATAAAAACACTCACAACAAAGAATTTAAATATATCCTCATGAAATTGAGATATTTAAATTGAAATTAAATTATTATCAATAAAATATATAATATGATATAATTTTGAAAATAGTATTTATAAACACCACATAAATTAAATTAGGTGCATAATACAAAACATGTCTCAAAGAGAGGAATTTGAAATGAAATCCCTTAACTTATATATTTACTTCCATGAATGCAATATAACCTCATGTATAAAAAAAATATCTATAATAATAACTTATTCTAGAACCATATTAATACATATAACTATTTAAATATAGAATTTATAATTAATCACTATATGTATATTAGTTATTTTTTTTCATATTCTCCCACATCAGGTGTTTATAATTTTGATCATTTATACTATTTTCATAAAAGAGGTGTAATTATTATTTTTCCATAAAAATATAATAATTCTTATATTATTTAAGTTATGTAAGTGGTTGTTTTATAATAAATTATGAATTTTATAATTTCTTTGATGAGGGTTTTTTTTATCCATGAACATTAAATTGAAAACGAGTGTCTTTTAGTGATTCTTAATGAATGGAATGAGTTTCTTTAATTAACAAGTTAAATGTAAAAAAAATTATATGAAAAAAATAAATTATAAATAAATTATTTGTATAATATTATACCAATACTTAATTTATCTTGGTCATAGATGATATAATTTCATAGCATTGTTCAAGTACGTGGTTAAACTGACCCGAATATTAATATACCGTGATTATTGGATGATTATGATATGGTATAGTTTTTATATAACTATACCATAAGAATAATGATACTATTTAGTTTTAATTACTTTTATATATCATAATTTTAAATATTTATGAGAATAATATAGCTCATATTAATCTTTTTCTAAGAATGAATATATTGTTTTCCTCTTAGTATACTTGTTTTGAATGGATAAAATTATAATTTTTTTATATATAATAGCATTTTCAGGATCTCATGTTTTCTATGAAATAACATTAATTATTTAATTTAAATAATATTTATACCTTAAAACCATTATTATAAATATTCATTAAAGGAAATAATGAAAAACGGAACACACCGTTCCATGGAGGTCGTAGTCCGCATGTACGCATGGATGACGATTTTATTTTTATTGAACATGGTAGAAAATAAAAATTGCTTATAATTTTAGAGTACTAAATAAGTAATAAATATCATAATTATACATTAAATTAACTTTTTAATAGTCCATGTTTGGAAGTGAATGAAAATGAACACTTTACTTCCTCGATGCAGTAGTCTACACATACACACGGTTTCCATTTTTATTTTTATTAATATAAAAAGTTCAGGTGGTTAATTATCATAACATAATTATAATAAAATTTTATAATAATAGTTTTACTTATGTTATAATTTTAATATGGTTTAATTGAAATTTAGAAAGAATAATTGCACATAAATAAATATAAACATGAAGGAAGCGATTAACAAATCTATACCTCATTTCTTGGATTATCTCCTTTGCAAAGGGGTTAAACATTTAAGGGATGGTATATTGAGAATAATAAAAACTCAATAATTTTTTAAAGTTATTTGAAGGAGATATTTGGGTATATGTTTGGTTGATGTAAATGGGGTATGTTGTGTGGTGGTAATTAAGAGTATAGATCCCTTTCTTAAGTGAAATGGATGAATTTTATGTAAATACAAAAAAAACTTTTGATATTTAGAATTAATATTAATTAAAGTGGATAAAAAATGTAAACATAATTAATAGAGGAATATATAAGGTCATTAAATTCTTCAAAAATCAATTTTCACCCTTTTTATAAAAATTGTTTATGACATTTCTCTTAGATAATTAATTTTATCATTTTATATCTTTCTGTGATAACTAGTTTTTAAATAATTAAATAACTATTTATGATTAAAAATAAAATAAAATTATATAATTTTGACACAATGTTTCAAAATTTTAAATTTATTTAATTTAATTCTTGTTCAAAACGTTAAAAAAATAAATTTTTTAAAAAAAATGTATAATTTATAAAAAACAATTCATTAGAAAATATAACCTAAGTTCTATGATATTTAATATTGTTTATTAAAATAAATAAAATATTTTAAAACATATATATAAATTTATAGAGATATATTTGGTCAATTAAAAGGTTTCATATGTTTTAGGTCATAATTATATGCATGTGATGTCATTAAAGTCATGATATTTTCAAAAATAGTATTTTATACTATTCACCTAAAAATATATTATTTTAGAAAAATACAAAATACTAATCCTAAGAATATATTATTATTATTATTCGAAAAATTATTTTCCTTTTTTAATTTAAAATTCAAATATTTAAGAAATCAATATTTAAATAAAATCATAAAATACAGTAGAAAATTGTTTATATAGGAAAATAGATTTTTACATTTTTTTAACAATTATTCATTATTATTTCTGATAAATTAATAATTAATTTATTGTCAATATATTATTCATATTATCAATATATTTTATTATTATTTAATCATATATTAATTATTGTCCTGAAATAAAACACCAATTTTAGGAAAATGTATTTATACACGTTAAATAATTTTATTAGTTTTAGCTATAGTAATTGCATTTAATTTGTATTAAATGTGGTCATTATTTTCATAACACACATATTTTATATATTTATTAATCATATTCTTTCCAGATAATTCAATGTTTAGGTTTTAATGATCATATTTAATATATATATTTTACCTTAATATATCATGGTTTTTTGTTTTAGTTTGTTGTTGCACAAGGAGAAAACTATCAAACCCGACATTTACTTAAGGAAAATATATAGTGAAATCTAGAATAATTTCAATGGAGTTGAAGAAGGTGGAAGAGATCAGGAAATTATATGTCGCGAAGGCTAACAGGGTTCATGGAGTGCCTTCAATGATAGTTTCCAACTAGGATAATTGTTTTACTTATCAGTTTTAGAAGAGTCTCTAGGATTCCATCAAAATATTATTAAAGCTAAGCACATTTTATCTCCCACATATGGATGTTTATACTGAGCAGCTTATCTTGATTCTTGAGGATATTCTTCGTGTATGTGTGATTGAATCCAAAGGCTTAAGGGAGAGACATATATTGTTGGTATAATTTGAATACAATAATAGTTGTAATTCCTCTATAAAAATGGTGCCTTTAATGGAATTTTATTAGAATCCAAATTGGAATCCCTTATGTTGGGCTATTCTTGGTGAACATTACTAATATGAACCAAGTCTTATACAAGAGGTGATAAATAATGTTCATGTGATCAAAAATTGGTTAGTGAATCTTTAGAGTCTCAAAAATCACATTCTGATCATCTTCACAATCAATTAGTGATTGTATTTGGTGACCAAGTGTTTCTATGGTATCTATTCAACTAAGTCATCATATATTGGAAAATAAGGGGTGGTTGGTGCCAAATTTTTTCTAGAAATTCTAGATCGTTGAGAATCTTGGGAAGGTGTAGTATCATTAATTAGTTTATCCATGAAAAACCTCAATCCATGATGTTTTCCACATATCCCAGTTAAATAAGTACTATCCAAACCCATCTCATGTGATAGAGTGGGAAGATTTGTATTTATAACCTTGCACCGTCATTGTGTAGAATTTTTTTCATATCCTATATTATCAGATTAAGGTGATCAGTAGTAAGTCAATTCTATTACTTTGTTCTTTTGTATCATGTTGAATATAGACATGAAATATGGTAGTAATAAGTTTCAGTGAGGGTGTAGTGGCCACACATAATTTCTTTTAAAGATCATTGAGGAATTTCTTAGGGTAGAAAGTGGTACAGTATGGAGTGTTGTTACACCCAATGGCTTACTAATAAGTTTTATTTTGATAATTATTTATTTCATATGGTTTTTTATACTTAATGGAGGTTGCCAATATTGGTTTTTTAGAAATATGCCTCAGAATATGGTCAGATCATAGTTAGTGGAAATCACATGGCTAACCATGTGAGGGTGTTTCTTAGGGGAAAGTGGGGATTTAAATAGTTGGATATTTTTTTAAAACCATATGGTGATTTATAATACTAAATGAATTTGGTTTTTTCTTGAAATGGCTCCCACAAGTCTGAAGTACGATTTTCCTTACATTGTGGATAAACCATATTGTTTTTCTTGGTCATTAAAAAAATGTATTTTTACCATTTTTTCATTTAAATTATATGTTTTATAATCATAATTTATTTCCCCACACATGTAAAACATCTCTTTTAAACCTCGGAACTTTTCTGCATTAAATTTTTTATATATTATCCTTGGATATTTGGTGTTCTATATTGAGTTAATCTTGATTTCATCCCGATATCTCCTTAAATACCCATGTTATCCCTTATTCTTACACTTTCATAAATAACTAAAACAATATCCTTAATTTAAGAAAATCATATCATCATTGGTAGCGTTCCTTAATATTTGTGACTTATGTGTGGTAGGGATTTACCCACTGAATTCAATTCATTTTCATCGAATATGTTTTTTGGTTAATTATTATAGAAGTTGTGTTTATTTAATGGTAATTTTCCATCTATTTCCATTTAATATTTTTTTCATTGGTTTTTTAGTTATATGGTTCATAATTTGATTTATCAGGGTTGGTTGATCAATGATAATTTTTATTTTTAAAATGGGTTATCAATCTTATAGTCTAAAGTAGATTTTTAGAATGAGTTGGATTTTATATACTCCATATGTTTGTTAAAATTTATCAAAGAGGTTTTAGGATGTCTAATGGGGTTTGAAATGGTGTTTTTAAAGAGTTGATGCATGATTTCTAATTATTGACTTGATATGGTCATGAATGTTTTATGATATTGAATTTTAATGGGATCATGTGTTCGATATTATTTTATTTTTATGTGTTTGGAATTGTGAAACATGTGGAATATGATGGGTTTGTGTGTGTGCATTTGTGTGAGAATAAAATAGAAAAATAGAACGTTAGACTCTGTCCTCAACTAGTTAGGGTGTTCTAACAATGACTAGAAGGGATCCGTTAAGAGAGAGACTAATAGAGCTTCCAAAATGTGGATATGTAGACCAAGAGTGCCCATGGAAGTATTTTTTGGCCCAAGGAAGGTGGATAGAGTTTCCAAACATGTTATACCTTTCTTAGATATCTAAAAGACCTTAAATTAGAAAAATTCACACTATATCATATTGGTTAGAACCCATGGTTCATATCATCTATAGGCAGTTGGTTTTTTTTATTTATGAATGATGTTAGTTCCTTGATTGATTGAGTCATCTTATTCTTATGCACATTTTCCATTATTTGATTATTTAGTGACGTTTAATGTTTTTATATTTCTTATTAAATGTTTTTGTGCGTCTATAATGTATATGTTGGTTGGATTTATTTCTCTATTTGAGCCTTGTTTTCCATGTTTTCAAATGATTTTTTATGGATAAAACCCAAAGGGGTTACTAAATAGTTGTTTTCAAGTAAAATTTCCTCTTTAAAATGGAACCTATTTTGAAAATAACACTTCAAACTCCATTTAATGGCTTACATGGGTAAATTACACACATATATTTCTGGTGGTATCCTAATAGGTTTTATGACTCATGCCATATATATTCCAATAGGTTTATGAAAAACTCATTTTCTAAGACCCAGGTAAGGGTAAGGGCACTATGTAGTTTTTTGGATCTTCTTGATTACCAATATCTGTGTTGGAGATTTAGACTCTTAGAGATTATCTATTATGGAGTTATTATGGTTTATGGGATGCTATGTAGTGACCTTGAAGTCTTATTCCATATTTTTTTAGTTTTACTCTGGATATCATATGTATATATAATATCTATGACATGGGATGTGATGATGTTAGGATATATTCCATTATCCATTGTTAAATTTAGCGTATTGTATATTTATATTTATTGGTACATGTTATTTGGTTGATATAGTTGTACAATTATTGAAGATTTCATGCCATATTTTATTGACAAAACAATTACAAAATGGTAATTTATGATTCCCTGGTGCTTGTTGCCATCCCATTGTGATTACAAACATTCTTCGACAAATATGGTTTGCCGACTCGGGTGAAGGGTTGGGTCGACTTGCGATGGTTTTCTAAAATCGAAAATATTAAAGCTATATTTAATTCCATGTGAAACCTTGTGGTGAGAAAATACATTAATTTAGGCATTTTAGGGATTCTCACATGATTGGAGCATGTTCCATCAAATAGTCTGATCATTGGGCCTATTATATTCCTATAATGTATTGGTTAATGTTTTTATCTCATGATATAAATGGGTATATAAGAAGTTATCTCAATTCCAATAGGGTATATCCATGGTTAGCCTAATACTAAGAAGGTATAAAAGTGGTTAAACCAAGGATTGGAAGGTACATGAGTGATTATCCAAATAATAATTTGTGAAAAATTCCTTGGTGGGTGCCTTGACATATTTTTTTATGTTTATGAAACTAAATTTATTTCACACTCATGTCTTATTAGTATGATATCTCTCATGGATCATGATTAATTATAGATGATTTCACAATATTACAACCCATGTTTTTTACTATGATAATGCCTTATGCCATGACTCCAAATTTCTGGTCTAAGACACAATGGATATGTTTTCATTAGTTATGATCATGATCACATACCCTTATTTTAATCTTATTCTCACTTATGATCATCATACTCTATCCCCCATTACTACCCATACTAATAATTTATATCTCCCTTTCTTAAGTTTTCATTTCCTTAGGATCTGAAGAATAATATTTACCAGTACGTGTAAAAGAAGGCATCTATGTGAGAATAAAATTAGAGGAAATGTTAATGTTTTTTCAAAAATAATTTTATTGTGTATATAGTCTTTAGAGACACTAAACATTTAAAGTTCTTTGGAATAATTTTTTAGGATATATATCTATTATTCAAAAAAATGATAGATTTTGTATGTATGTTATGCTTGGGTCACCTCAAATGGTATCAAAAGAAGGTTTATATATATTTGTTTTATAAGGAATAAAAGAAATAACATATAATAACCATTGATAAGATTACGTGATATTGGATGAACCTAATGTTTCATAAGATTATAAGAAGGTACATTAATTTTGGAAAACCAAATATTGATTTTAATTATCAGAAGATTGATTACATTGATTAATATTGATTGTTACACCCAGAAACCTTTTCTCTCTAGGAAAATTAAAATAACATGAGTCAAATAGTGAAATATAGTCTTAATTTACTTTCAAGAGCCACAAATTTCATATTTTAAAATGGTTATACCCACACTTTTTTTGAGATCACATTATGTATGAGTTTTATTTATTTTTCAATGATGGTTATTTATTTTTTAATGGTTTCCAATGAAATAGAAATATTTAATTAATTTTACATATTTAACAATTCATAAGGAAATAATTTTTTAGAATTTTCTATGACATTAAAGATTAACATTAATATAGCTTGGATAAATGGACAAAGAAAAATGTAAACAAGTATTTTTATCTTAAAGAAGTTATTTTTAAAAATTTATCTTTTCAAATCATATGGTTTTTGAACTAATATTCATGTCAATGAATTGTGTCAATGTTTACCCATTGTTTACAACAAATAAAAAACGTGAAAAAATGAGATTATTTTTTGTTGAAGTATTTTTTATGAGAATTTATATTCTTAAAAGAGAAAATAATGAAATAAAGAAGATCATGAAAATTTTTATTTTCATTAAGTTAATTTGTAGAAGCCCATAAAAAATAAATAATATTTCAGACGGTGTTTTGAATATTATCAATCACCTTAAAAAGATATATTAAAAATGTATTATTTTTTCATGGAATTTATTTCAATAATTCATTTTAGAATGTCTTAAAAATTTATATTGAGTGTATGCATTGGTATATTTTACATATATTTACTTTAATTGTTGGAAACAAAATGGCCAACCATTTTCTAGCAAACCAGAGACCATCTCAACAACACATGAGGTACACTTCGGTTTAAAATGTGTTTGATAGTCACCCTAGAAAGACATCTATGGTGTAAAAAGAAGTGGGGGAATAATTCCCACCTAGAGTACATAGGTGGGTGGAGACGAGGTGTTCTTAGTGCATGCATGGGTGCTCGTGGACCGTGTAATGATGTAGAACAACCCATGAGGCCATGAGATGCTTTTTTGTGGGTTTGAATCCCCCATAGCTAGTCTTAAATCATAGCAACATGAGATCATTAATAAATTTCCACTCAACCATAGTTGGGATCAATGTTGGATGAAGAATTAGAGTGGGTACTGTTAGTCTACTAAAATGATACTAAAATAATACATCTATCTAATATGAATTGATTTGACAATAATTGAGCCTATACGTAGTTATCTCAATTATCCCAAAATAATAGCTCTCGACTTCATCATTTAGATGATTAGACACCACTGATGAATAATCCATGCATCAAGAATCATCTTTAATGATCAAACTGAGCTTCTGTGATTATACCATTTTATAATCGTAGAGAATCAAACTGGATTGAATCATCATAAAACTTCACTTTCATAAATTAAATTTACACTAATGAGCATGATACAAAAATTCAGGAGGATTCTCATTCATCCATAATTCATGAGGGAGTTTGAGTATAAATGTAAATGTGATGTGAATCTCATACATGTGATAATATTCATCATGAGGGATGTATCTCCATGTTTCCCAATTTAATAATACTTAAAAAATATGGAATGAATCCAGTGATATAAATGAAAAGAATCAGTACAATTCTCAAAGCCTTGACACTATATAAAAAGAAGAGGACTAAGGCGGTGCAATGTAGTGAGAAATTACCAATAAATATCTAAGAATCCAAGATCAGAGAGGGTTCTCCCACCCATGATTTATACAAGTGATCTATTTTTTCATAAAAACAACACATCTCTATATAATCTTTAACATTAAGAGGAAATGATTTCCATATTCCTCCAAGGATATGTTAAGAGTGTATTTCAATGTACTACATACATAAAGAAGAATATTTGTGATCTATTACTTGACTTACATACTCTCATGGTTGTTTGGGAATAAAAAGATCCATTATTTAATGCTTTGAGTTAGCCTTCATGATGACATGATTGTCTGAGTTCCATAAGATTGTTTAAAATCTTCAATGTTCTTTGAAAAGAACATGTTCTGTGAATTCCTTCAGGTATGCGCGAAGTCCCTATGCGTAGGTACTAACCCATATGTGTAGGTAGTGATTTTATTGAGATCAAATAAACTATACTCATATACATACATTGTTTGGGATAAAATTACATGAAAGGATATTAAACATGTCAATGTGATTAATGTTGATAGCTAATATCATTATTCTATTTTCAGGATCAAATACCCTCATGGGTGTGCAGAAAGAAAATAGTTCAATCAATGATATTTGAATTTATATGTAAATAAAGATATAATCAAGAAAATGTGAATATATTGTTATATAAATAGAATAAAAGAAGAAAGAGTACATGTTTGCATATGTGAAACCATATTCACATGAGAATTTAAATTGATAATTAGTTGACCAAGGATTATTTCGTGATAAATTTCACATGTTTTATTAGTACCATGAAAATTTCTATACATTCATAATATAATATGATATTATTAGTGAAGTTTAATTAGCTTTTAAATAATACTCAATTGTACTCACAGGACAGAAAATAATATAACAGTTGAGGATATTTTATATCAAGGGAGTCATTAAATTTAGTCCATAGAAATATTTTTATCATTGAGACTTAATAATTATGTTTTTCCCAACTATTAATTAATTACTTTTTTGGTAAAAAATAGTTTTGATGATGCTGATATGGACATTCATTGTTGTGATAATAAAACGGTGTTTTGCAATTATATAATTGGAAACAATTTAGAATAATATAAGGAAGAAGAAAGATAATAAATGAAATCTAGATGACACTAATGAAGTAGAAGAATAAATAGAAACAATTAGGTTACTACTATAAAGAGGTAGAAGAGTCTCTTTATTGCTGCCGAGAAAGTAAAAATTGAAGAATCTTGTGGAAGAATAATGTAGCACTATGAGATTCAATAAAAGACTCATCTGGTTGAAGAAATTATTGATGTTACAAAGTACCTTATACGAGAAGGTAAAGACTATCTTCATAGGTAGTATAAAAAACTAGAAAAGAATTTTAAAACAAGCACTGATAATTTATAATAGTTCCACCTAAGTGAAAGGTTATTCCCTACATGATATAACCATGATTAATGGATTATTTTTTAGTGGTTCTGTGTTTTGATTATTTTTAGACGATTCCATGGACTGTTTTCTATTTTTGAGTAGTGAATATTGTATAATTATCATGCATCACTTTTCATTATTTCATATAACTTCAAGCTATAAGAAAATTAGAAAATGAGAATTAATATCCTATGATGGAAAAGATGTAAAATAGATGTAATATTTATTTTTTGAAAACATTGTCAACACTAATTCACCCCCTCTCAGTGTATTTTATATCCCAATGTGTCCCTCTCAAATATTATTAATTACAAGGTTTAGATCTATTGGATTCTGTACTTTTTATTTATTTTTTTGAGAATAGTTTTGTTCCCATACTATGTTAATAATGGATTATTTTTTGTAGATGATTTAGTTAAATATGATAAAAATTTGATATCTCCTTAGACTATGATGAAGAGTAGAAAGAAAGGGAAAATAATTTGAAGATGATATCCTAGTTCTCAAATTAAGTGGACGTATCAGTTTTTCCATGCCTTACCAATGATGAAGACATATTAGTCCGGGACAGTAACTAGTAAGTTTCTCAAGTTTCTCAAAAGGAGAAATACTATATCCATACCTCAAGTTTATCAATATTGGTAAGTGATCATGAGGTTTGTGAATATTTATATAGAAACTATCTGAAATAAAGCGATTCTATAGTAAATGTTGATGATTATTTATCTACAGCTCATGATATATTAGTTGATAATTAATGATATATTCTACATTGCATTCCCAGAGGAAAAAGTTTTCCTATTTAGGGAGTATTTAAACATATTTATGAATAAATCACCAAGATGGAAGTGGATCATTATTATTTGGAGAAGTATTTATGAAGAAAGAATTATAGAATCATTATTCTATCTATACTAGTTGGATCCTTTGAATCAATAAAAAGGGAGCTTGAAATTAGTTCCTTAGAAGGGTTTAATGAAGTTAGTGAGAATAAGGGATTCAAGAATAATCTGGAAGAAAATATAAATCCACTTGAAGAAATTATTAAAAATAAAATAGAGATCAATTATTTGAAATTGGATGTAAAATCTAATAAGATCATAAAACATGACACTTTTTTACCAAAAAAAATTAATATTTATAACATGGATGTTTAATTAATGGAGATGGTTTCTGAAGAGAAAGTGAATAAAATCAATTATTTTAATTACATAATCTATATAAAATGAATATAATTTGATGATAATTTATCCAATATTTAGAAGAAGAATATCGAGACCTCACAAAAGAAGGTGACTGTTACTACTGCCACTGAATTATCATTGGAGGATTATATTCTTGTAAAACATCCAACATGTGATAAAAATATCATTACTTCATTCAATGATATATCTCATGAAGTTGTGAATAAATAAGTACCATACAAAATTTCTTGTAGTAATGACCATAAATCTATTACAATGAATAGAACCTGAAAAAAAAACAAAACCTGTACAAGTATAACTAAATAAATGTGATGATAACCCTACCACCATAACTAGGGTGGATGGGAAAAAGATTATGGAACATAGTTCCCCATATAGATCCCAAGAATCTATAAATAAGACACAAAAAAATTATATAAAAGAAATAATAATATATTGGTTTGTGGGTTAATATTGGTACTGCAATAAATCAAATCACATGCACTAGATTTTTTGTACACTCCTATAAATTATACAATACAAGGATGCACCAGGTCAAGGGGGAGAAAACCAGAGGAGATGGTGAAAAAACCAAACATTAATAGTAATTTATAATGTTAAAAAAATTAAATATTGAAAATATATGCGTTATATGCAATGAATATTGTTTGAAAGTTGGTGAATACTTAACACGACATGTATCTAATGTTGACATGAAAAAATACCACAAAACATGTCTAAAAATAATTAGAAACCTTTGGAATTAAATAATTTTTAAACAAAGGTTTTCTCAATAAGAAAAGGTGGAAGTTCATTAATTTTAAATTTATTAATTTTATGGAAATTACATTATCCATAAGAAAAACTAATATGGATAACACTAAGAATAATCCATCTGAAATATCCAAACATGCATCCAATGTTCCAAAGGAAATATTACAGATATGGATAAATGTTTTTGGAAGAATCTGTAAAATGGAAGATGTATAATATAAGGCTAGTGAAAAAGGAAAATTAAAGATTCTAAATGATGAGGAAAAATAACATTTTAGGTTTTTAACAAAAGATAATTCTTATGTTAATAATATTTTTTTTGAGAGATGTGACAAAGGTGGCCATTATGAAAAAAATTGTTTAACTATTCATATAGAACATGAATCAGTCCTTAAGAGAAGTAATAATTTATTATCCATGAATGCTGTTAATATAAAATTGTATCCATTAATAAAATATGAGAGTTTGAAGATATCCATGATTCCCCAATATAAATCAAAATAAAAGTGTGGTTGTAAAAACATGAATACTGTAGAAAATTGTGCAACTTGATTGAGAAAATCATCTCACACTTGTTTTTAGATTGAGAGTAAAGTAATATACTCTATGTTACATTAATATTTTTTTATTTTATTTGGTCTTATAATATGGGTAATTTAATGTTATGAATGTTCTTAGAGAGAGTACCATATAAGAAGTGCGTTCTTTTAATTTTTTACTCCAAAGCTGAAGATTTCACCATCCATGAATGATTCCTAAATTGGTATTCAAATAAAAATATGAAAGAGAATCATATTTGATGAACATAAAGACTATTCTATCATATCATAGAAGAAATGGATAAAGAAGATACCATCTTGGTTTGATCTTATTTTCGGTATCTAGAAAAATAAGTATTATAGAAGATCATTCCTGGTGACATTGTACATGTTCTAAAATCTAGACAATAAAAAGATGAAGATCCATTTTGGCATATTCTCTAAATTAAAATATAATGAAATTAATTCTTTGATAGATCCACCATTATTAATGTATGGAAGAGTGTTTCCCTTGATGGATATAATAATGAATAATGTTGATGTTCATTCCAAAATAATTATCAGAATTGATATCAAATCTATTTATTTTGGAAATTTATTGAATTTCATGTCATTATAAAAGTAATGTATTTTTATAATCTATCATCCTTGGTTATAAAAAATATTAAACTCAAAACAGAGGGGTAGTAATTGAATTAATCAATGTTATATTTGATGTGTGTGAATAGAAGTGATATAAGGTAGCTTATCCGGATTCTTGCACATGAATGTTTTTGATATGTTGATTGAAGTGAATGTATAAGTTTCTAGTTGATTTTTATTAAAAATCACATTTTCATCTTTATCCTAGAATAAAAGTGGACAACCATTGGATACAAGTATATTGGTTCTTATTTCATTATGAATCAAGATTAGTTGTTAAACTAAAACTCTTTATCTAAGTCAAATACTCTTGTTTTCTACACCGAGCATGGATCACATAGACATGGAGTGAAATTATAGATGACAAATTTATTAAGTATATAGTGATACACATTTACCCTAAAATGTTTATTTCATACCAATAAGGTAGAGAGAATTTGAAAATAAATTTTTGAAATGAAAGGGGAGAGATCCACATATTGACATATTCATTAAAAATAATTGTAAAGGTATTTAAAAAAAATAAAATGGGGGAGATTGTTGATCAGACTTTATGAAAGTTTTTTATTTTTTTCAATTTTTCTATTGATTTTTAATAGTTTTGAACAAAAAAATATATCTCATTGATATAAATATATTAAATAATTTAGAAAGAAATATGTTACTATAAGTATCCTAGATATCCAATCTTGACATATATGTTTCTTGGATAAATGGATAAAGAATAATGCACTCAGGTCTTATTATCTGAAGGAAGTTCTTTTTTATGTCTTTTATTTTTCAACTATATTGATTTTTGAACTAGTCATCATGTAAAATAATTATGTCAATGGTGGCACATTGTTTATAAAATTGATGATGATTTGAATAAGTGATACGATTTGATTTTGAAAAAATTATTTGGAATTTTATTCCATAAAGGGAAGAAGAGTAATTAAATAAGATCATGAAAATCATTGTTTTCATGTATATAATTATAAAAATACCATGAAATATAAAATTTATTGTGTGATGAGGTTTGAATATTATTGTAGAGAATGAATAATACATGTGAATATATATATTAATTTTTAATAGAATATAATTTATGAAATAATTTTAGAATAGATTGGAAATTTATGTTGAGAGGATAGTTTTTAGTACTTCACATAGATTTATTCTATGTATGGAAAAAATTGTCCAATCATTATTTATCCAACTAAGGACCACCTCAACCACACATGTGGGAACCCTTGGGTCAACCATGTTGGAGGTATTTGACCTAGAAATACATCCATGGTGGTAGAGGAAGTTGGAGAATAGATCCCACATGGGGCACACATGTGGGTGCAAAGGTGGTGTGCTAAAAGTGGTGGTGGGTTCATGTGGAATGCATACTAGGGTGGTATGGCTTGTGTGAATTTTTGTTTTGTGTGTGATTCTCATACTGATCCCCCGCTTCTTTCTCAAATAGTTAGTGGCACTGGATCATTGATAATGTGAACCTTATCTGCCAAAGGGATTAATGTTGGATGATGAAGCTGAGCATGTACTGTTAATTTTCTAAAATGAAATGGACATAATGTATCTGTCTAATACAATATTACTAAAGGATCACAAAGAATCCACATAATCATATCCCTACTCCTGATATGAGAGATACTCAACCCCATACATTTGATGACCACATAATCATCTCTGACGATCTAATCGAGATTACATGATTATACCATTTGATCATCTCAATGAATCTAACTAGATAAAATCATTATGAAAAATAATATATAAGAATAAATTTGAGACATGTGGGGAATACATGAATATATAAGATAATTCTCATTCATCCATAATGAATTAGGAAGTTTGTGTTTGAAAGAGAACATGATGTGCATCTCAGGCTTGTGATTATATTTATATCAAAGGATACAAAACCATGTTTTTTGTATCAAAATACATGATAAATTAAAATTATAGAATTTATATAAAATAAATGATGTGGAATAATTATTGGATCCTTGAAAAAGTAAAATGAGTAGAGGAATAATGTGGTGAAAGGAAATGAGACCTTTCCTATAAATATATGAGCATCAAAGACAGGAAAGGTTACTTATACTTATGATTTACAAAAGTGATATCGTTTTTCATAAAAACATTGAAAATCTATTCTGTATTTTACAAGAAGTGGTAGATAGGTCAACATTCCTCCTATGATACAAGAATTGGGGGTTCCACACATTACTATCATGAAGAAGAATAATCATGAGGAAGTTGTTTAGTTACATAGTCCCACTATCCTCCCCAAATGAAAATATCCATTCTTTCATGCAGTGTATTATCCATCAAGACAAGATAATTCTCCGAGTTACATGAAGTAGATTAAGATACCCACTATGATTTTTATAGAATATGTTATGATAATCCATTCATGTTTGTGTGAAGTACTTTTGTGTAGGTACTATCCCATATGTGAAGGTAGTGACTATTTGGAGATTACAGGAACCCTACCGACACACACACACACAGACACACATATACTATGCATGATAAAATCATGTGAACTAATATTAAACAAGGTAGTATCTTGGAAGGGGACAACATACACCATGATTCTTTTTTGTATAATCAAGAACTAAATTTCGTGTGTGAAAAGGAAATAGTGCATGCATTTATACGTGAAGGCATATACACATGAAGATATAATCACGAAAATGTGAATATATTTGTGTGTAAAAATAATAAAGAAGAAAGAGAACAAAAATGCACACAAGAACCCTTATGAAATTGAGAACAAAAATCCAGAAGATTGGGACCAAGGATGATTGGGTGATAAGGTTTAAATATTTTAGAAGACCCATGTCAATTACTATACCTGAATAAGATGATATGATATTATTAATTTAGTTTAATTAGTGTTTGAAAAATACTTAGTTTCAATTATAAGAGATCTAGTAATTTAACAATTGATGACATTTCATATTAGGGACGTTAGAGAATTTAGTCCAAAGTAATATTCACATCATTGATATTAGTGAATACAATGATTTTTCCCTCCTACTAATTGATTACTATTTAAGAAATAAATAATTGTGAAGATGTTGATATGAACATTCATTATTCTGATAATCACAAAGGTGTTCTTTTATTCTAGGATGAAAAAATATTTAGTGTACCAGAATGGAAAAATAAAGATAATTAACACAATTTCCTCATCACTAATGAAGTAAAATAAGAAAGGGTAGATTTTAGTTTTATTTTTTCAAGAAGAATAATAATTTCATTCCTACTACTGAGAATGTGGTAGGTGAAGAAGCTAGTGGAAGAAAAAATAATCATCATGACATTAAAGAAAATTATCATCTAGGATAAGAATTTATTGGGGACAAAAATTTCCTTAAACAATAAGGAGAAGAATTTCTTAAGAGGTAGTATAAAAAACTATGAAGGAACTGTAAAACAAGCCCTAATACTTGACTATAGTGTGATGAATGTGAAATGATATTCCTTGATTAATATAACAATGATTAAAGGGTTATTTTATAGTGGTTATATGGTTGAATTTTCTCTAGACAGTTCCAAGTAATATCTTCACTTATTATATAGTGAACCTTGTAAAAATATTATGTTCTATCTTTACCTGCATTCATATACATGTACACAAAAAAAATAGAAGTCATAATTAGTGAAAATATTCCCAATACAGATTCAACACACCTCTCACTATTGTGTATATCCCAAAGTAGTCTCCAATATTTCATATTTGAAGAATTTGATAAGTTTATCACATCATAGACTTAATGATTAGATATTAAATTATTACTGAATACTACATATGTTATGATGAATAAATTTCATGTCATAACCCCACTTTATTTTTCTATTATAACGTCCTTCTGGAAAATCATTTTATTATCACTCAAGTTGAATTTAATGTGATTTTGAGAATGTATAAGTTATATATATATTGAGTTCATATAAATTTCTAATAAATTGAGGTACCATTTCATATTTTTAATCAACCCATAATCATATATTAGTGATAGGATGACCATGAACGTACAATATAAATTACATACAAAAAATTGGCCTTATAAGTTATTCATAAGGGGTATTTATTTCAAATTCTTGGGGAGAAACTCAATATTGATGATATTTATACTATTAATAATTCACTGATGTATTTTCTTAAGAGTATTCTAGTCTTCCTCTGAATCATGATGTTGAGTTTTCAAAAGAACTCATACGTGGTTCTATTAATAATATAAAGACTCCTTATATAATGGTTTTAATTGAGTTTTATTAATTGAAGAATAAAATCTTGGAGAATCTAGAAAATGGATTCCTATTACCTTATGTTCCATATTGGGGTGAAACTATTCTTTTTATTATGAAGGAATATGGGTCAATTCCCCTATATATAGATAATCTTGAACATAACAACCTTTTGTATATGTCATGGACAATATGAATTTATAGTGATACTATTTTGACTTACCAATCCCCCAACTATCTTCATGGATATAACGAATATAGACTTCATAGATTACCTTGATAAACTTATTATTGTCTCTATAGATGATATTCCCATACATTCTATGAGTAATGATGAGAAATAAGATTTTTTTAGGATCATGTTGTAGGCCTTGATAAATAGTAATATATATGTAAAATTTATCAAATGCTAATTCTGGCTACATAAAGAATATTTAAGTGGTCATTTAATTACGAGTGTGTATCTATGGATCCTTCAAAGATGATGGTTTTTAAACAATTTAACAGAACAAACAAGGTGATAGAGATCCATAGTTTTCTTGGATTCATTGGATATTATAAAAAAAAATTCTATATTTTACATAGATTTCAAATACACTAATCAAGTTGAATCAAAAGGGATCCACATTATTTTCGATAGAAGAATGTGAAGAAAATTTCAAGGAGTTAAAGATAAGTTCAATCAATGGACCTATTATTAAACAACCCTATAGTAGAAAAGTGTTTTTTGATAAACAATGATGCATCAAGGAATGTATTGGGATTTTTTCTCATAAAAATAATATGGTGGTAGAATATGCCTCACTCCAATTGGATGTTCATGATACCCAATTTCCATAATCTTCATTTGAAGATATAAATTGGGGTTTTTTTCTTTCAAAATATAAAATGATTTTCATTACAGTGAGAAGTGTGAAATATATATATTTATCATAATGTGTTGAAGTACACATTCACAAAAAATAGAGTTGAATATGCACTGAAAGAGATAGTTAGAGTTGATTAAAGAGTATGAATGCTTCATAGATTACCACCCTAGGAATGAAAACATGGTGACTAATGCTCATATCAAAAGGAAGATGTTATCTTGATCATGATGATGATTGAAATTGATCTAATAATTATGGATGTTTTTTAATATAATCCTTGAAATAATAATAAAATTGGAGAAATATTACGTTTATTAGATGACTATGCAATAGTATATCCAAGTTAAAATTAAGGAGCCCCATAAGAAATATTTAAAGCTGTAAAAGAAGGTAAGGAATGTTCTAGAGTTAAACCATGATCTTGAAGGAAATATATGATTTAAAAACTAGATATTTATCCCTTAAATACTAGAATTTAAAGGACTACTTGGTAAACCACATAGATCATCATTTTATAGACATCATGGAAAAAATGTGTTATAAAGATCTCAAAGAGAATTTATGATAGTAAAACATGAAAATATATATTGTGAAATTTGTATCTCAATCCCTGGTATTTCTTCATGTTAAGGGTGAACATAAAAATATTAATGGGATGATAAAACCACTTCACATACATATATGGAAATGGAAAAAATAACCATAGATGTTATCACTAGAATACCATATACATCTAAAATCCATAACACCATTTAGGATGTAGTGGATTTTCCATATAAAATATATGAACTTCATTAATATTAGTGAATATTAATCACTTAAAAAATATTCTAGTGTATGCATTACAGAAATTGTAATGATTCATGAAATTCCACTCTCAATAGTGTCTGATTGATAACTAAGCTTTACATCACAGTCCTAGAAATATTTTCAATGTTTATTGAATATGAAATTGAATTTTAATATGGGATATCACCCCCATACTGAGGTCCAATTTTTAATAACCAACTAGAAATCTAAGGATATGTTGATATCCTTCTCTATGTACTTTAAACAAGGATGGGATCAAATTCTTTCTCAAGTTGTTTTTTGTTTAATGATATCTTTCACTAGATAATTCATATGGAACCTTATAAATCAATCTATGATAAGAATAGTGGGACTCCAACATGGTGGGATGAATTTAGAGAATGAAAAACTATAGTATTTGAACTAGATAAGGTAATTGAAGAGAATGTTGGGTGTATTTAGTAGCACAATAGAGCAGCACATAGTTAACAGAAAGGTTATGGTAATAATAAATAGAGAGATAAGATTTAGAATTTGGTGATAATATATTCCTTCCAATATCTCCTTATAAAATATTATGAGAGTTGGAAGGTATGCGATGATAATCCTCAAATATATCATCCCCTGTAAAATTCTTATCTCTATTGAAAAATTATATTAATTATGGTCATCTACACCAATCCTCTATCAAGTTCTTAATGTGTTCCAGGTATAAATTTTGAGAAATTAAAAACCTGATCCATCACATGTATTGAACTTAGAGGCTTTAAAACATAAGAATGATATTTCTTATGAGGAATAATCAATGTAGATTCCTAATTTTAGAGACATAGTGATGATGAAGAAGACCACTAACTTAGTCAAATTTTATTGGTGGAATCAAATTTTTTAGAAATCTATGTGGGAATCTAAGGAAATCATAAAGAATAAGTATCATCATTTGTTTTTCTTCATAGTAACTGACATTTGAGGGTGAAATTGTTATAAGGGGGTAGAATGTAACACCCCTTGATTTTAGAATATATTTATCTTTAATTATTTTAGTTGTTCAATATCTTGTGATGCACGCATCAAAAAACTTAGGTGAATAATTCTTTTCTAAAAAATAAAACTTTTATAAAGTGAAATGAATTTTAAAAAATAAATGACTTCATAAAAAGGGTCAAAATCACTTTAAGAAATTCCAATGATTTTTGGGAAAATATTTGTAACACTTTTGTTGAAGTATACATTTTAATTAAATGTAATAATTTTTAGGAATGGTATTATAAAAATTATTGATAAAATTGATGTAATAATTGAGAAAATAAATTATGAATATCTATGAAATGCTTATTTAATGATAATTAATACCAGCATAATAATTCTTGGTTAATAAGAAATATTATGTTTAAATAGAATGATTCATTATATATCATTTAATTAAAAGTAAATTTTTATTATTTAGAGTAGTCAAAATATGAAAAATTATTATTTATACATATATAAAAATTAACGATCTTTCATAATTCGATTATAAATGAAGATAAATTCCATTAAATTTAAAAAGCGATATTTTTCAGGAAATTTTTTATGTGTGAAATATATTTTCATATCATTAAAGAAAATTATTATGTTTTTTTAAATGTGTTTAATGAAATTTTTTGATAATATAGTTAATTAAGTAATTTAACATTTATATAATGGTTATCATTACACAATAAATATGTATATATTCAATTTATGCTTCAAACATACATTTTTTCTAAATAGGGTTATTATATGTTTTGTGGTAAGATATTTGAATTAATATATATCACCATTATATATATAATATAATAAAATTTATTCAATTTTCAGAATCATCATGTTTAATTTTTTTATAAAATCAATTTTACTTTTTAATCATAAACAATAGTTACCATGGTAAAAGATAAGTTGTCATTGAAATGGGGAAAATGAGTTAAACTATGGGATGTGGATTCTAATATCAAACAAATTATTTGATTGGTTGAGTGTAATTACATCTACACCCACCTTATCTTAAAGTTTTTGATTATTTTCATTCAATTTACCATAATAATAAAGCTATATTATTTTAATGTTAATGGTCTTTACAAGTGTTTAACTCCCCTCAATTATAAAGTGAAACCTCATCTACTCACTTATACACTCACATTGAAAACAATAGATCAACAAAGATATTTGAAAATAACATCCAAAATCCCCTCGCCACATCTTATATGTTATTCTATCAACAAGATACCACTATAATAAGGCTCTATGTGTAGGGAAAAAAAGGACACCTAAGGAAGATATAATTGTCTTAACTATGTTCATTAATGTTAATTTATTATTCCACAAACACAGAATCTATTATATCCAAAATAATAGGATTAAATATATATAATAAATAATCTCAATTTTTTTAAGTTTTTTTTAATATCTATTATTAACTTCTTATCCATCCAATGGAAAATGATATAGTCACTGATCTGTGCGTGAGAACTACCACCTTCATATAGTGATGTATATCATTTTTTATCACCATCTATGATGGATGGTTATAAAGAAGAATTTTGGGAATAAATGTGATATTTATGACATAATTATGAGTTATTAATGATATATTATTTAATTTATTCCTTTATTTCCAACATCTAAATTATTAAAACATTGCTCGTGCGTGTGTGTGGACTATCGACTCCATGAAGGGACATAATTCAATTTTTATCATCACCTTATATTGAGAGTTATAAATGTATATATAATGAATAAATATTATTATTATGAAATTTTTATGATTGTATAGTTTATGAAACCCTGAACAAGTTTCAAATAATCGAATCTATGAACTGAAAAATGCGTGGAAAATATAACCGATGAAATCAAAATAATGATTTTAATAAATAATTGTTAATAAATGGGTAATTGGAAATTAAAATGGAATTATATTTAGTAAAATAAGTGTTTATATTTTATTATATTGATACAATACAAGAAAACCACCATGTAGAGGCAGTTTTGTTTTCTTTTAGCAGCGGTTTAAACCGACGCTCTATGGTTTGGCGGTGGTTTACAGAAACCGCCGCTAAATCTGGTGTCAGAAAACTATTAGCAGTGGTTTTTTTTCAATTTAGCAACGGTTTAAAGGAATCATCGTAGCTACCTCATTTAGAGGCGGTTCTCACCACTTTAGTCGTGGTTTTTACGCACCCAAGATTTTTTTTATTAGCGGCAGTTACAACTGCCTCTAATAAAACAAAATCAAGTGATCGTAAAACCTCCGCTAAAGTCTAAATAACCATCAAGGAATGAAGGTGTGGGATTCGACTCTTTAGGAGCAGTTAAAACCACTGCTAAACGTAAGTGTTTTTACATTTAGCAGCGGTTTTAACCGCCGCTATAGTTTTATCTGTATACTATTCGCGATGGTTAAAACCGCCGCGAAAAGATGACCAGAAAAAAAATACTGCTTCCACTGCATCACTACCCTAAAAATAAAATCAAACTAGACAAACCAAACACAATATCATAAAATAATATCAACTCAATGATGCATTGGACCTTTCAAGGATGTTAAAATTAAATAAGTGGTTGTTTATCAAAACATTTATGGTTAAATGGGTTGTGTGATAACTAAGGGGATAAATAATGAATGGAAAATGTGGGAATATCCATCTTATAATATGGAATTGAAAATACATACAATGGTTTTTGTTATGAATGAATAGTAAAATAGAATAGTTATGGAATTACGTTAAGTATAGTGAAAGTGATAAACTATGTGAATATTGGTAAAATAAAATAGGTTAAACCTTGATATTTTAATTTGTTAAAAAGGTCAAGTGTGTTTGAACTTGTAGAATGTGTATTGATGGAATAGTAAATGATGAGGGACACAATAGATCCCACCCATGGGTAAGGATATTTTTACAAGGAACTCCTTATCTTTGACGTGGGATGGCTAGACATGAAATTTGACATAATGGACTTGATATGATGTATATGGAGTTTCCTATTCTTGGATAGTGTATTGACATGGATTTCCAAGCACTAAAGCCTATGTGTATGATATGATTGAACTGATTAGTTCACCACAATATATGAATTTGAAATGATTAATGAATTACCATCGTTGTTAATGAAAATGTAAAACACATTTATATAAATGGAATATAATTTTGACATGGATGAAGATGGTTTTGTGGGATTTGATGTCATTATAAAACCGAAGGATATACAGGGTTAAATGCTTGATATTTAATTATGGAACGTGTTTACCTTTTCTTCCTAGTTCATTATTTAATTGTACTTATGTATATAGTATTATTTTTATTATAATATTTATTTGTTTAGAAACTATTGGTGGTGTCCTCTTAACCTATACTCACACACTTTTTAGTATGCCATTGATACCTGAGTAGATCTCATGGTTATAAGGAAGTACAAGGGAAAAACCTTTTAATAGATGGTTGGTGTGGGATATGGTATGGAGCATGTGTGAGGGAACTGGATGGAAATCAAGACCCATTTTAGGATTTTTATGGGTTTTTTTTCCTTAACACATGACACTTGTATGAACTGATATGTTTAATATATTGGTTTCAGGGATTTACCTAATTTTTGGAATTTAATACATCATACATGATTATTCTTACAACATACTTGGTTATCATTTAAATTGATTTATACTATTGGTTTACACTGTTAAGGATGGTATATTATCCCCACATACCTCATTGGACCCTCAATACTAATAGGAAGCCTCTTGTATATGAGGAGGCATTCCTATGGTCATGTGGAACATTTTTTTGGGGAACTAGTTTAGTGGAACCTTGGTAATGGCATCACAAGGTTGTATAAAAACCATTTTATTTTCTATTGAATATTTTTTTGAATGTTTTATATGATATTAAAGTGTTTCAATCCTTGGTAATGTGTTTTTTGTGGGATTATCTAACCCATATATAGGGGAAACCTCAGGTTCTCGATGTGGGGTTGTTGTTCTTGTTGTTTGATGTAATAGTTGCATGTTATTTCACCTTGGGTGATACGCTAACTTTGAGATATTATTGTTTTCTGAGGTTTTATTCATGTAACGACATGTATTTTTTTATATATTCATGAATAATTTTAGGAAATCAAGATTTATATAACATAAATCATATTAGGCTCAAATAGAAAACAAGGTTATGTTTGTGTTATTGAAAATAAAAATCATTTTCTATTGGTTTCATAGAAAATAGTTCCTAATAAAGAGTTATTAATCCACATGTTTTTGTGATTTAAGGTGTCATAGGATACCAATGCCGAAAGGGTTTACCTTCTTGGATGATGATATTGAATAATTATATATTATAATATTAAGCATCCAGAATTTATTCAATACATCAAAAATGGGTTTAACTCCTAGTTATCCAAAATCTCGACTAACAATTCAAACACATGCATAACTGGAATGATGTAAACCACACTCGAGAAATCAAGACATAAAAGAAAACATCAAAAATCAATAAAATACAAAAAAGGAAACATGAGAAATCAATAAAATTTTAGGACATGAAACTTTTTGGTGGAAAATATGTACCACAAATGGTACATATACAAACCAATTGTTCTTATATTTGTTCAACACATCAACAATACAACTCTACTCACAGTCCGATGATGCATCGTCACCCTCTCCACCTCCATCTGTACTTTCTGTTGTTACCTGTAAGAATATTATATTGAAAATTAAGTATTGTTTCATATTTATATTAAAACTTAAAACCAATAAAAGTTTTCAAACTAAATGATTTTGATTTTTTGTGATTTACATGCTGACCACTGATCGATGCACTACCACTGGGGGAATATCTTCTCATCTAATGATGTATAGCAGTCATCACTTTCTACAAACCGGATATCTGATCCCCTTGATCTTGAACTATGATTTGTAGAAAAGAAATATCCCTCTGAGCAACTTTTGGTATGGACTAACTATAACCAGGAGTAGATGCAGCTGGAATCCCTGGTGGCAAGCCAAAGACCTTAGATGGTACGGGTCCAAACCCCATCCCATGCACTCTACAAGGATGCTCCTTCCCAAGGACTTTAGCAACTGGGTCATCCTAGGAGACTGAGTAGGACTTCCCAGGATTGGCATCCCATAGTTCATTAATTTTTACCTATAAATCAAATATTAATATATATTAACCCAGTAAAAACTAATAATAAGTTATTATAATAAAAAATTGACTTCATACCCCAACTTCTTTGGCAGGCTCATTAACAAAACGTCCATATGAATTATTGTGAACATCCAACCACAATTCAGTTCAGGATGCTTCGTTCCCTAAACTATGTGACTTCATTAAGAAAAGACAAATCAATAATTCAATATATTAAACAGATAATATTGTCTTATAAATAATTAAAATAATTAAAATATTACCAATGGATTTCGACTTCTAGAAAATCTTTTAGAGCCCGTAGTGTGAGGGATGACTTTCTTAGCACGGTTTGATGCATTCTATCTTGAGATATACTGAAATAAATAAAATGTAATTTAACAGTAATGTATTCAATGTCATCTCCACTTCATATACATGTATAAATGTAAAATGAGGATAGTATAATAATATATATTTCAATACCATATGCTTCTCATCATGATGTCTGTCAACAAAAACTTTCTACTGTTCTTTCAGTACCCCACTGGTTATCTTCCCATACATTTTTTTGCACGGGCAATGAAGTATCATTGAAATCACACCATAATATCCATTTGAAATATTTCTGTTTCATTCCAAGATTTTTCAACGTCGACTTCCGTGCTATCACATCAACAACTGTAAAGTGGAAGAACATCTGTATACAGAAATTCATTTTGAACATATTAGTAACATGACATTCAATTAAACCATAATGTAATAAAATTACATTTATTTGGGAATCAAAAATTTTATTTTTCCATCTTGGAGGCATATGTCTCCAATCATCATAAGAAATAAGAAGGGAAATGGGCTCCGCTGCTAGCTTGCCTAGAATCTGGCCAAGTAATCCCGCAGCGTCATCAGTAGGGACCCCATAAGAATCAAATGGAACGCCTATTTTCTTTCCATTCATATTAAAAGAATCTGAACTTTTTATTTTTTTCTTCATGGTTTCATTTTTTCATCTTCAATGAGCAAACAATTAGTAAAAAAAATGCAATAAATTTATTTAATAAAAATTGTACCTATGACAGTGACACTCGAGTATGTCCATGATGAACTAGAAGGGGCGTGTCGATACCCCACATGCTGAGGCTTTTGAAGGGGGAGTCTATGACTCAGCCTCTAATGGGAAACCCACTGATCGTGTGAGATATGGCGTAGGGGGAGATGGTGTAAGGGTGTAGGAAATTGGTGCCTCAGATACCGTGGGGAGGGAGCCATATGGATCTTCATCTGTCACAGAACTATATAAAATAGTGTACCATTTTTCCCTAAAATTACCATTATTTAATCAAATAAAATTTAGTTCAGAATATATATTTCAAAAAAAATTATGGAGAAAAAAAATAAAAAATGATGATATCTTCCCAGTACTAACAGACAAAATATATATAACAATGATAATAAATGACTGTAGTAATGAAACAAGTTGTTGCTGAATGAATAAATAATTTTACATACAATCATTTTCCCCTTAAATCATGTTGATTTCCTGCTCCATTGCTTCATCCACTTCATTCATCCTTTCTAGACTAATATTTTCAATATCATGATGGACAAATAATTCTGCTTCCTATTGTTGATGAAATTCAATTTCAGAGGTCAAATCTTCCACTTCATCACCCATTATCATACAAATCTCTTGTATTATGTGAACAACTACACTCTAACCTTCATACAAAACATCATTCACATAATATACCATTTTTTATTGCGATGCTAATATATATGGATCATGCAGTTCACGATCACCAACATCCATCAAGCGAGAGATGTTCAAAGATGTAAATTGAAAGGATTCTCTTTTAACACCTCTGATAATATCGACCAATTTTCATTTGAATAAAACAATAGAAAAATATCCATGGTAGTTTAATTCAATAATATCATGCATATTTCCATACTATCCCACTTTAGAAAATGTAAATATACCACTATTCTGTGTTTTCAAACCCACTTCTCGATTGACTATATGAAATCTAAATCCATTCACATTATAAGTGTCAAACTTTCTAACTTGTTTTATAGGACCTCTAGCAAGAAACACCAAATCTTCAGAAAAGTATACTTGATTATCAGTATTCATGATCTGAAAAAAGAAATATAATTTAATTGATTTACAAAATTTATGTGTCAAACTAAGATTCGTATTTATTGAAATATTTATGAACTTACACGTCGTGAAAACCATTCTACAAGCTCTTTATTCACATATTTCATTATATATTTCTCATTTCATGTTAGGCCTCTCATTCGTGTCTTTATTTGTATCCTCAACTCTTAAATAAATGGATCTGCAATTTCACTATTCAGTATCACATATCTACGTTCCTGTAATAATTCCAATTCTGTCAGCTTCACATTTGAGGTCCTCCTAATAGATTGGGCAATAGTAGGGAATATTTTTGATTTATGATGCATTTGAGATTGAGTTGATGTGTCATCAACATGTCCAACTAGATTAAATCTTGTCTCAATATCATCCAAATATATGGAACAAAAGGTAAGACTCTCCTCAGCCAAATAGCCTTCAGCAATAGAGCCTTCTGGTTGAGCTTTATTTCTCAAATATGCTTTCAAATTCCCAAGATATATATGAAATAAAATAATAATATAATGAATTTATTTAAATACCAAATTTTTTTTACATAAATGAAAAACATATAAATAAAATACCTCTCAATAGGATACATCCATTGATAATGAACGAGACGTCCTAATTTAGCTTCCTTACCAAAATCCATAGTTAAATTCATCATGACAGTAACAAACGATGGAGGAAAGATCATTTACATTGCACAAAGGGTCAATAAAAACCTCTCCAAGAGGTTGTCATGCTGAAATGGATTTAGAGATTTCTCACATAATTTCCTGAAAAATGTGCAGAATTGGAGTACAACAGTAGTAACTTTTTTAGGTAATAATGTACACAATGTCAATGGCTGTAACTGTTGTAACAAAATATGTGAATCATGACATTTCAATCCATGTAACTTACGATTATTCAAGTCAACACACATCGATATGTTACTCGAATACCCATCAGATACCTTCACATTCTATAAAATTTGAAAAAATTTATCTTAATCCATATTTTTTATGGCAAAAATGGAAGGAGCATACTTTTCATTCTCATTTGGCCAGAGATCACATTTTATGTTCATTACTTGTAATTCTTTGCGAGCATTGAGATAATCCTTCGACTTTCCATGATCATTAGGTAATGTGAAAATCAAATTATCAGAGACATTATTCTCAATATGAATCACATCATGAATCTTCCAAAACAAATTAAATTCCCAAAATGGGAGTTTGAATAATATACTTTTTTTCTTCCATTGTTGCATTCTGATTTCAACTGACGATGCACTTCGAACCTGTTTTCCGCTATCATTCAAATGATGAACCTTCCCAAATTATGTTTTAACATTTTCAAGCTATGTCAATATTTCAGAACTAGTTAACAACTTCGGAGGTGGTCTACGATCAATGGAACCATTAAATTTTGATCTGTTCAGCCGAAATCTATGAAATGCATCGAGAAAACATTGATGGCACAAGAAGCACCATTTCCTACTGTGAGGTAGCCGTTTGGGCTCAAAATCAAAGGTAAAAATGGAATAATCCAAACCCATGTAATTGTTCCTACTAGATCAATTCCCAATCCCAGGGATGTTACTTATGGTCCACATTAAAGAAACTTGCATTTTGAACATTGTTTTAGAAGAAGCATCAAATATCTCAACAACGTTGCTCCACAACTCATGCAATTCGTCAATCAAAGGCTGCAAGTATTCATCAATATCATTTACAGACATTTGTTTTCCAGGAATAATCATCGAAATGATAAAAGATGTTTGTTACATACACATCCACAGAGGCAGATTATAAGGTATCAAAACAACTGGCCAAATTCTATAACTGGTACTCAAAGTCCCAAATGGGTTAAATCCATCGGCAGCCAATCCCAATCGAACATTCCTAGGATTAGCTGAGAAATATAGATGTAATGAATCAAATGTCATCCCCGATTGGGAATCTCGTGGATGTCTCATTAACCCATCATTATTTTTATATACAGAATGCCACATCATGTGTTGAGCGGTTTTCGATGACATGAATAATCTTTGCAATCAAGTATTCAATGGAATGTAATGCAAAACCTTTGCAGGTGTGTTCATTGTCTTCCTCTACATGAAATTATGTTTATTTAGACTTCCAACATCACCCTTTGACTTCCATATAGAAGAAGAACACTTCTTGATATTCTATCTACTTGAATCCTCTCCCCAATAAATCACACAATCATTGGGACACTCATGTATTTTTGTATAATTCAGACCAAGATTGTTAACAACTTTTTTCATATAATAATAAGATTTTGGGATTTTTTCTTTAGGAAATGCATCACGAATCAATTCCAATGTCATGGAAACTTCCTTATTTGTAATTCCACATGGACATTTGATACGGTACAACCTCAACAGAAATGAAAGATTTGAATATTTCATACACCCACTATAAGAATCTTGATTTCCATCGTCAACTAAATCATGAGACACATTTTTCTCAGTGAGGTTTTCTCTTACAAAAACATAATATAATAAAGATGATTCCATGAGTTAGATATGAACCCTCTAGTATTTTGGATAGGGGAAGTTTCTTTGGTAAAGAGAAACAATGTGCTAACAATTTCCATATTACTCAATTACCACATAGCCAATACTAAAAGTTATGATAAACAATATTCCTATTATGTTTCTCCCAAATCTAAAAATTTTCAACCCTTGACTTTTGAAATCATTTATAGGATCAAAATATAATATTAGATAAAAAATTAACATAATAATAACTTGGTTGGAATCATATTTCATGAGGAAAAAATTAATGTTTCCAATCATGATGAAGAAGCATAGAAATAGCAGAATGTAACCTTTAATTGGTGTTGAATGTGTGACTATAAATCACAAAGCAAATGGTATGGGATTCATGATCATAAACTAAATGACCCATGTTCCAAGACCGTATCTACACCTTCATTTTTTGGAATTATTGGGAAATTTGAACTGTTTTCCTTTTTTATAAAAATTCTTCCATGATTATCACAGAATTATTAAATTAAAATGAGAATACTTCTATTTTTTTATATAGAAATATTCTAGAACACCTAGGTGAGATCCTACATATTCTTGTATCTAACACCCTATTCCCCACTTATGTGGTCATTATGATTAATTTTATTGAGTTATAATTAATTATGAGATCATCCATATTCATGATATCATATTTTACCAATTCATATCATTTTAACATGGAACATTTCTTCATGTAGGATACCCCAGCTTATGGTCCACACATCATAATCTTAAACAATGTGCACCAATTGTAAAGATAAACCTTAAACATCATCTACATCGGCACAACATGCATGTACTAAAACTATATATGTAAATAGACACACAACTCTTCAAGGTGAACAATTTTAAAGAGAAACCAAGGTAAAAATGAGTCTCCACTAACTGGATATAACACTAACCTAATATAAGTTAAGATTTTGGAATTGAAAAATGGAAGAAATCCTGTTAGGTTGAAAATATGTAAAGGGAAACCAAATAAGAAGGAAATTCCTTGTGAACTATGCCTCCCCAATATGAGGATCAAGAAAAATTTAAGGTGATAAAATAAATAACTTAATGCTTCTGGGGTTCATAATATTATCCTAGAATAAGTCAGGTTGTACTTTCTAGGCCCTTTTGAATATGAAATTTTTTAAGAATTCACTTGTTCTCGTATCCCCTATTTATCAGTCCATATGTATATTGAATAAGAGAAGGCTATATTCTTGGACTACCTATTCCTCTCAAGAAGTGATAAAATGATGGATAAGAGCATATAAGTTACATTAATTGAACCGAATTATGCCCAACCAATAAAATATTTGGAGATGAAACTCCACATTTTCAATATTCTCCTCTATCCCCATGATGATAGAAAAAAATTGGCACCAAACACATTTTATCATAGCATATTTTTTTACAGTGATCTTGGGTTCCAAATACTATTTACTTGATTCTGTTAGTAGGAACCTAACGATACTGTAGTAGCCTCCCTATTTTATCCCCCCATGAAGCCACTATAACGAAAAGATAGAAAAACTAAGAATGTAGATACTCTAGGAAAATAAGTAAATTAGGATATTGTTTAGAGTGTAGAATAAGATTTTGTGGATGTTGGTAAGGGACCTATGAATCTGGAACATCATTAGGTAAATCATTTAATAGAACTTATAAAATAGAATCCACTGACATTTTTAAGAAATTTTAGACCCAATAAATCAGTTGTGTTTTCATATAGTAGTTCTAGTTTTTTATAACATTGATGGGAAACCATATGAGATAAAAGTCAAAGTTGTAATGAAAATTCTTGAGTACCTGATGCTAGAATTATTATACATAGTTGTTTTGGATATGTTGTTTAAATACCTCACTTGGAAAGTATTTATATACTTGTAATGTAAAATAATTATTCTTGAAACCCATTCAGGTAATAAATGCAGAATAATTTGTTAAATTTGAGCATGTATGTGTATAAGAGATTAAATATACTTCAAAATTCAATCACCTTGTTCGTTGTTCGTGAGAGGAAACACCTAGAAAAGGACTGAATGAATAGATCATTATTTAAGGTATATAAACTAAGGATATATCAATATTTTTAATATTCTATATTACATGCCACCTAGAAATTGATAATAAGGAGTTGGTTGGAGGAAGAGAGTTTGGATGGAATATTAGGGTAAGAGACACCATTGTTCAGCTATGTGAAACTAGGAGCATCCACATGGGATTTAAACATAATATGTAGAGTCAGTCCTATGATAGTAACGTAAGAGAAAACCAACCAATGGGATGCATTTCTTATAATCCATATCACATCAATTGACTAGGTTTTTTATAGTGCTTCTTGAATCTACACATGAATAATTAATTCATATCACCACTATTGAATATACACCATTGTTCCATGAATGGGAATCTTAAAAAATATTTTTATAAAATTATATGACCAGTTGGTGCAACAAGATCAACTCTACCTATAGTTTTGTATGCTCAGATGGAATAGTTCTATTAGACTAGTTCTTAACAAAAGACTTAGGAAAACTAAGAGGCATCTAGGAAAAATTAATTTTATTAGGATGGGCCTCATTGGAGAATAAATAACTATCTTGTGACATTTTATAAGTAGATTTATACATAAGTGAAGGATATCATGAACATGAAAAATTATTACTATATGGTTTGGGGTACCATTTGTCTAAAAATGGAAATTATGGATATCATATATGATATTTTTGTATTGGATACATCCATCATTCTTCTATTTTTAATCAACATGTAGAAACTATTCCTCATACCATCAGTGTCAATACAACTCATAGATAGTGGTAGGGTGGAGGATTGAAATGGATAAAATTCTACATGACTATTATTGTAGTATAATTTATCTAGTTTATTCAGATCATATACATGTATTTCATTGATTTAATATTTTGTATAAACTACATGGTGGGATTTAAAGCTGGTATAGTCCACCAAGATTATTAGGTAGTGTTCACATCTGTATACAGAGATCTTCATGAATTCACATGGGATTTAGTTCTAAATATAGTTAGAATTAACGATATACTAATTGTGGTAGGAAAAATCAAGGACAAGTTAGTGTTAAAAAATTTGATTGCTGCTAATGAAACATGAAATGTAACTCTTCCTATCATAGTGTATTGACACACCAACATATTTCCAAATTATTTCTCTAGGTTACCATCCAAGAATGAAATAATATATTATATCAATCTACTTCAGTGATCATTCCCATAACTTACTATTTAAATCCAATTTATAATGAATAACCAATTAACATATATTATATTTACAATCGCAACTCATTTATCACATGTATCAATTCCATACCTTAACCCATTTAACACAATAAAATTATACCAAATTCCCCCTTATGTTATGTCATCAACAAAACACATTTATCTCTAATTTCATTTAATAAAACAAGTTAACATGCCAACCTAATTGTTGGGGGTTCTATCTCACTAACGCATATTTCATTTAAATGACCATGTTCTCAATATATCTTTAAAATCAAATCATGGAATAAAAAATAATTTCAGATACTCAATTGAAAAAATCTTGAATCCACCCTTCATAAAATGAGTCTTCCTCTTTTAAAAACTCAGCATGTCCCAAGAATTTCATTTTTATTTACAAACATAAAAGGTAATTTTAAATCATTTTCAAAAAAGGGGAACCACACCCTCATTTCTAATCACCATTTGAAATCTATTAAGATAACCCCTTTTTTCCTACAACATTGAGGTCAAAACCTCCTTTTCGAAATAATACCCACTTTCAAAAGATTTTTGTCCTTCATGGAAAACCATCACCAATTTAATGTTACAAATAATTATTTTAATCCATTTCAGAATCCAACTAGGTATTTCAAAAAAATACCAATTCCATATTTCAAATATCCCATTAACCTCGACTACATACCAACTTACAATTCTATACCCATTCACTTTCATAAATATATTATTTCAATGTTTAAAAAAATATTTCACCAACCTTAAGGGGTTTTCATAACCCAAGGGTAGTCCTAGGTATGATCTCAAACATCAATGGACCCACAAAGTCCTTAGAGGGTTTCATACCTCAATCTAAGTCCTAATCCCACTTTTAGTACTCAGGAACACAAAACATTGTAAAGAATTAAATTGGAACAACCACATACGCATATAATACAAATCTTTTATGGGAAAAATCTTCAATACCACCTGGGGTCGCGGGGTTGTCGGGGTCGTAGGGGGTGGGGGTCGCAGGATCGCTGAAGTCGCGGGGTCGCCGAGGTTGCGGGGGGCTGGGGTCATCGTGGTCGCAGGGTCGCTGGGGTCGCAGGGTCGCGATGCTAACAGGGTGCCGGGGTCGCAGGGGAAGTGGGGATAGTAGGGAGAAGTGGGGTCAGGGTGGGGCGGTGAAGGGTCTGCTGTGTTAAAAAATATGTTTCATGGCAGTTTATAATAAACCACCGTGAAACCATTTTAAAAAGAAGTTTAGCAGAAGTTACCAAAACCACCGCTAATAAACTGCTGCTAAAACCAATTTCTATTATAGTGATAGTAAGTTTGAATTTATTATAAATAAGTTTTGAGTTTTTTAAATAAATTCAAGAATTAAGGTAAGGGTTTATGTTATAATCTCACTTTTTATTGGGATCGTTTATGTTTTAATCCCCAATGTAGGAAAAAAAATGTTCAATCTATTATAAACCAAATATATAATCTTATTTTTTGTTTTTTTGGGGATTTTTTTATTCATTAATCTTTTTAAATTTTATATTTAAAAATACTAAATAATATATTTATGAAAATTGAAACATAAAACTACTTTTTTATTAGAAATTATTTTTGTCCATTTAATTTTTCTTAAAAATATTGTTATAGAAGTTATTATATAATTTTAAATGACTTCCAAATTTATTTTTATACTATATTTAACATTATTTTAAAAAATATTCACTATTCTTCTTTTCATTTTTCTAAAGGGTAATTTTTTATTTTCTTTACAAAATTAAGAAATGAATGTTTTTTAAAAGTTTGCAGTATGAAGAAATTTTCCTTCTATATGTACCTTCATCATCATGAAGATTTTTCTACAAGTTTCCAAGGATTTTCCAAGAAAATAACCTATCAATAATTATATTTTTTTAGTTTTTAAATTTTATAAAGAGAAAAGAATGTTTTTTTTTCAAAGAATATTTCTAATGTTTTTATAAAGGTGTTTTTTATCTATGTAAATATATTTGACATATTTTATTGATTAACTGAGGACATTATCTTATGTTAATATCCACTTTCATTCTATATATGTAATATAAAGATGATATTATAAGCATGTTTTTTTTAAAAACCCATTTATTCCTCACATGATAACTAAACAATGATGAAATGATGAATGATTTTGTGATATTGTGGAATACATTTGTATGATTTATAATTATGGTACTGGCAGGTCCATTATAGAACTATAATACATTTATTAATATTATATATATCATGTATTTAAATGGTATACATGAAATTATTCCAAGCCAAATATGGTATTCATGTAGTTATCCTAAACCTGCTAGAGTATACGAGCGGTTATCCCAAACCCCCGAAGGTACACAAGTGGTCAATACATGCCTATTGTGTAAATAATGTCTTGATGTGTAACCTTGACATATGATTTATATTCTTATATTTAGGAAAAAATGTTATCCTAAAAAATTATGACTTATTCTTATGATATGCTCTCATGGCACATTATTGATTATTGATGATTCCACGATCATATGACTCATGTATTTTATTATGACGAAGATAGATAACAATGTTGATCAATCCAAAACTTTGAGATGAAGGAAGCATATCATAAAATAAAAAAGTACACAAGGGGTGGTGTTGGATCAAGATGATCAACAATATAGATCCCTCTAGAAAAATATCCACTTTAAGAAAAATAAATAACACATAATTTCCAGATGAAAATCAAATTTAAATTTTACTACATAAAACCATACAAAATATGAATTAAATAAATAAAAAATCATAAACATTTAATTAAATAAATACCCGTAATAATTTTATATAAAAAAATATACACTATATAATAAAAAAAATTCATGACGGTGTTCTCATAACAAATGTTATTGTTCTAAGAAAATATTCATAATTTCAAAAAACTTTATAAACATTGATAAAAGAACAATTCATATGAAACTAGCATAATGATTATCGGATGTGTGTATCTTATCAACACACACTATCCCAGTCTCAATAACCGCTACTAGAAAATGAATTGAAATGTCTATTTTTTAGTTCTACCATGAAATACATGATTTATTTAAAAATGAATGATAGAATAAATATCAAATTGTACACCTCTACTAGAAGTGGGTAAATAAAATTCATTTACCTATCCTTTTCCATAATATATAATTTTATGCATTTATTCAAGGCTGTGTATTTTTCTTTAGGGGTGGAAAACTCAATAAAGAACTGCATGTTTTATTTTTGTGACACAGGTCCCCCAAAGGTAAGAAATTCATGCCGTGTAATTGATTTTTTAGTTTTAACATTAAAACCACAGTCAAAATCAAAATACCTAAAGACATAATTAGTATAACTTTTATTATTACCCTTTTTAATACGTAAATCCAAAGATATGGACACAAACCAGAGGTTCCATTTCAATTCATACAAGTGAAATTTAGTATGTTTTACTATAAAATAACTAAAAGTACAAACGTCAAAGGGGATGAATAGTATATAACACACTATAGTATATATAAGACCACTAGTATATGGTATCTTATTTATGAAGGTCACCTTAGTATCCTATTTTGGGCACTCACTATGGGAAAACATAAAGTGTTGAAAAAAATTATTCAAATTGGTTTAAGGTGCTCAAATAGAATTTATTTAAAAGTATTTATAACATAAAATTACTGTGATAGACATAAGACCTAAACCACTCTATAACAAATAATTTCAATATATATAATATATTTTTCATTACTGATATCATTTATTTCAAAAATATAATAATGAAGCATGTTTACTCGATTAATCCAAATCATGTTTTGATAAATAAGAATCATATAATCTACATATAAAATAATGTAAATCATTTCATTCTTAATAAAATTTAAATAAACACATGCATCATATTTAATTCAATTAAAATGGTTTTCACTCATTAAAGAATGTTTCACCGACATGTCCATTAGAGCAAAAGAGGGGGGGGGGGGCATTTAGTGTGATCAATTCATCTTTTCTTTTTTGAATTTTGTTCTAATGATAAAATAAACAATACAAATCAATAAGTATTCCAGAAATAATATTAAATTTATATATAGAAATAATATATGGGAAAATTTATTATAATTAGATAACCTTAAATGGCTAGTATAAAGAGAATACACTGATTGTGTATCAATGAACCAAGAGTTAAATCTATTAAATTTAGATGTAAAAAATGTTTTGAAAATATACACTATAGATCCCAGGGAACTCCCTCTTATTATATAATGACATAGTACATTGAGATAGGAAATAAAATAGAGAATTTATGTGAAAATGTCATACAAATAATCACAACAAATGAAAAACACTACTGTAACAAATTTTTTTATTAATACGATTCAATTAGTTCTTTAAATATAGATCTAAATTAGAAATCTCTCCAACCATATTTTCTTTTATATTTTAAATATTTTTTGTCATTTTATTAATATTTAATTCCACCAATTTTTTATCCTTTATCAAGTGAACTATTTCTCTAAAAACACATTCATTAAAATTTCATATTTCGCAAATTTAATGTGTCTTAAAAACCATCCATTTACATCCTGAATTTTTTGAACAAGTCTTATAAATCTATAAAAAAATATAGAACAAATTTTATCTCCTAGAATGTTCTATATATTATTCATTTGTGGTGATACCTCTATGGTTGTGGAATATACCTTATTAAAAACATACAGTTCACAATGTTATTTTTTTTACGTTGTGTTCCATGTTAAACAACAAGATTCACATTATTTGACTATACACATCTTATTTTATTCTATGAATTCCATGGAATGATAATTAAACTCACTTGAAATATTATAAGATTCACATATCGATGTCCTTCTTCAGGGTGCTTACTCTTGTTATAGTACTAAACAACCTATATATCCAAAGTCAAGGCCCTATAGTTTTCTCATCATAGGTAGATGTAGTGAATTTACATCAATAATATATTATAGTTAGACCAATCGTAAAATGTAACTTTATTCATGACATGATTAGTGGATTGTCACGACCCATCTTCGGGACCCGTGCCGTGACTACCCCAAACCCGCCTCCCATAGGCCAGGGGCTGGTGACTAGCACCAAAGGCGTAAATCCTTATAACTGGTAAGGCATTGCCTTTAAGAAATGTAACCACACACACAACAAGAGAACAAGCGGAAGCAAACACTAAGTAATTCAATATAACAAGATTTCTGAAAGTACAATGGGGGCCGGAAATACAAGCCCAACAGTAATGTACAAGAAAAAGAAAAAAAAGCAGGGAGGTGTCAGGCTGCTCCTGGATCGTCCTCCGGAGTCCCTACCTGAAGGGTAGGTACAGATGGCCACCTCAGCTCTCTACGTTCGTCTGTCTGCTCCGGGTACCGTCTCGTCGTGGAGTCCACCTCCAGGTACCCTCTCTTCGTGAAGTCCACCTCCGGGTACCGTCTCGTCGTCACATCCACCTCCGGGTACCGTCTTGCTCTACAAGCCTCAAACTCAATCAGTGATGTCCGTAGTCTGCATCCAACACAACGAAGTGGGGGCGTAGCCCATGCAGGGGTGAGTATACGCTACTCAGTAGGGACCCCGAGACCCCCTAAGGTCTCCCATAATCCACAAAGGATAAACCACAAAGGAAAGATATAATCATGAAGTAACAACCAACACTACTTAGGTATATGCCCATACATATACCTAAGTCACCAATTCCAGTTCGGCTCCAAAATCTGAGCCCAAGTACGATCACGTCCATATAAGATATTACAACCCAATCCACACAGAAAAGCACAACACAATCCACATAGGAAAACAATTCCATAATATCGAAGATAATGACTGAAATTCAAGACTAAGCTCACAATGGTATACTTCTTCGTATGCTGATAGAGATGATCAGATATAGCCACTGATTCATCTAAGATAGGACCCACGTAGGATACTAGAATAGCTAAGCTGTCGGACCCACATAGGATACAAACCAGCTACTCTGCAAGACCCACGTAGGATAGAAAGAATAGAGTCAGACACTGCCAGACCCATGTAGGATACAAGAAAAGTAGTTATTGTCTTCGAACCCATGGATGATTTCAGTATGGTCTTCATCATTGCCGAACCCACAGGGGATTTCAGTGCATTCTCCATTTCTGTCGAACCCACGGAGTATTTTAGTACGGTCTTCATCACTGCTGAACCCACATAGGATTTCAGTGCAGTCTTCATTACCGTCGAACCCACGGAGGATTTCAGTACGGTCTTCATCACTATCGAACCCACATAGGATTTCAGTGCAGTCTTCATTTCCGTCGAACCCATAGAGGATTTTAGTACGGTCTTCATCGCTGCCGAACCCACATAGGATTTCAGTGTAGTCTTCATTGCCGTCGAACCCATGGAGGATTTCAGTACGGTCTTCATCACTAGCAAACCCACAAAGGATTTCAGTGTAGTCTTCATTGCCGTCGAACCCACAGAAGATTTCAGTACGGTCTTCATTGCTGTTGAACCCACATAGGATTTCAGTGTAGTCTTCATTACCGTCAAACCCATGGAGGATTTTAGTATGATCTTCATCACTGCCGAACCCACATCAGATTTCAGTGCAGTCTTTATTGCCGTCGAACCCACGGAGGATTTTCGTTCGGTCTTCATCACTACCGAACCCACATAGGATTTAAGTGCAGTCTTCATTTCCGTCGAACCCCCGGAGGATTTAAGTACGGTCTTCATGACTGCCGAACCTACATAGGATATCAGAGCAGTCTTCACAGTCGCAGTCGCAGCCAGCTCTAGGGTTCCCACAAACAGCATGCTCGTTCCGGGAGGGTCCACTCCATGAGCCAAGGTGGTCGATACATCAACTGAAACTTAGTCTGAAGTTGATTTATCTCATAGTTTCGTCTCGACAAGAGGAACTCAACGTGACTAATGGTGCGTCAATCGGACGCCCGATCTAAGAGTTATTGGCCTTTTCGTTCCAGGGGCCCTGTTGATTTTTTAAGTCAAAAACAACCCGACCGCACTCCAAATACATCCAAACCTCAAGCTTACTAAGTAAAAAAGTCTTTCTAACTAAGAAAAATCCAACAAAGTCGACGACACGTCAACCAGATATTCGGAGCTCAAGTTATAAGCGTTTTCGCTCCGAGGGCCCGGTTGGTTTCGTGCTCGAACCAACCCGGTCGTACCCAATGTTTTCCGAAACCTTGAGTGTAATATACTGAAATTACCGTCTCGAACCAAGGATCGCATATCAACTGACGGTGCTTCGATCAGAGGTTCGTATCCCAAGACATGGGCTAAAGAACGAACTTGTCCGGTTTTTGGGGGTTTTGGGCCCGGACCGACCCGGCCCGAGACCACCTGGGGCGGCCCGAACTGGGTCGACCCGAACCGGGTCTGGGTCTGGCCCATTAAGGCATGGCCCAACCTGGTGGGTGTGGCCTGGCCCAGTCGGCAAGGCCCGAACTAGCCTGTGCGGCCCGGCCCGACCTGGCGCGCTCGCGCGGCCCGCGTGGCCAGCTCGGCCAGCACCGAGTTGAGCGGAACAGAGGGGGGGGGGGGGGGTGGTGCTGCCCCCTGATTGAGAAAATGTGGCCCCCACATGGGGGGCTTCTCCTTCGGCCAGCCGGGGGTTACGACCCCCGGTTTCTTGGAAGCCGGTCGGCCCGGTTAGGCCGACCGGTGCTGCTGCTGTGGGACCACCGGGGTCCCGCCCCTCCGAGGTGTCGGCAGCCGGCGGTTCTGGTCGTCCAGCCTTGCACCACCGCAGCTTCGAGCCATGATCGTGTTCGACCGGCACGGCGCGAAGGCTCCGTGCTCCTCCACTGCGGCCCCGCTCTAGCCGCGGTGCCTTTGTGGTTCTCCGGCGCAGCGCGACGGCGCCGCGCCCCTTCACTGCGGCCCGACTCTGGCCGCTGGTTCGTTTGGTCTCAATGGCACGGCGCGGCGGAACTGCACATCTTTTCCACATTTCCCCATGTTTCCACGCAGTGCCTTTGCACCGCGCCACCTTCTTTCGAACCGCAACAAACACAATCATCAAAGGGGGGAGGAGGGTCAGCCGTGTTCGTGCGGTCCGACCTCCTCCCGTTATTACGATAACTTGCAGCCCAAATAGAAGTCGATGAACAGAAAAGGAAAATGTAACACCCTGAGATTTTATGAGAAATTTTTTTATTTTATGTGCAACACCAAAGGAATCTTTCATAGCACACAATACAGATTTGGCTTGCATTACATGCAATCACGACCTTCCTTGATAGCGTGTGTAGTATGCAATACCGGGTTTCACTAAACAATGATATATTATTATGGACTAGATGTTATGAGTAGTATTAACTAAATTTTGAATTTTATAACATTATTATTCATCTTACACATTTTCTAGAACATGGTAAGAGAACAAAATAATTTTTTTGGGTAAAATAAGTATTTTTCAAAAAATGCAGTTTTGCCGCCTTTTGATGGCTCACCCACATTAAATCTAGTTTTTGACATGTTTATAAGTTCAATTTGGAAAAATAAAATTATTCTTTTGAATCAAGATATAAAAATTTACTTTGGATAAATTTTTGATATTTTTCTGATAACTTTTATATTTTGATGAATAGTAAAAATACGTTAATTTTTAATTAAAAACAACTTTTTTCATTGAAATAATTTATATGGTTAAATTATAATATTTAATGGTTTTAAATTATAAATATAATATATTTTTACCATTTAATATAATTTATTTCATTATCATTAATTTCACATTGAATTCATAGGTAAAAACATTTCAATCTTTGGCAAAGTTTTAACTTCTAAAACCTGTTTTCTTAACAACGAGATTTATTTTAAATTAATTACTATAACCTATATGTTTTGAATTTTGAAAAATGGATTCCATATTCGGAATCAGTGGTTCCAAATTATGTTAATAGGCTACTTTTTATTTTTGGGCATTATGAATAGTAACTATGGTAAATTGTATTTACCATAGTAAAAGGTAAATCTGGTAATTAAGGGTAAATATAAGATTATAAAATTATTCTAACACCTACAAAAATCCTATTGGATGACTAAAAGTCGACCCATACCACCTAAGGGTCATATTAGATTCATTTAATGGACTTTTTTACATGAAACTTATTAATTTATTATTAAAACCAAAGAATGTGACAACATGTCACTTTCTTAAATCTTATAAGTATAATAATTTTAATTTAGTGATAAAATTAATGAAACATCTAACATTAATGGTCTCCAGAAATCTAATAAAATTATCTACATCATAGTAATTTATTTAGAATTTTTAGGGATTCAATAATTATCATTAATTATGACACAATAGTGATGTTGAAATTATTTTATTAAATAAAATATCAAATAAATGGTTTTAAAAATATTAAAATAAATATTATATGAACTATTTAATGTGATCCACTAATTTTCCAGATACATATGACATTTTATAAATCTATTAAATCTTTTAGTCCGAACATATCTTCTATATATATTTTTTTTAAATTCAAATAAATGAATAGTTTCAAAATGGACACTATTGTTATTTTATAAAAATAACATATTATAAAATTGTTTAAAAATCAAAAAAATATTTAAAAATTATAAATTAAAATTAATATGGTCAAGAATTCCATAATTTGTCAAATTATGGAAAATTAAAAACACATATGTAATTATTTATAATAATATAGAATTTAGAATATTATTACCACAAATAAAATTAAATTGATAAATAAGGATAAATCAAGTTGATAATGTTTAAAATAAATTCCTAACATGTATAAATTTTATTTTCTGATGATATTAGAACCCTATCTCATCTAATCTTCGGATATGAGTCATTTTGGAAGTTTTTAAGTGGGGTTGGGATTTAATATAAACTAATAATTCTTATATTTCTAAAGGTGCCCCTCTCCTCCCTTATAAAAGGGCACCTCCTCCCTCTCCTCCTCACACAAATTTGAGCCTTCAACCTCGGCCAATACCTGCCCAATTCACTTCCCCACTTCCCTAAAAACTCCCTATAGGTCCTGTTCTTCTTCAATGTCCAATTTTAGTGCCCTAAGAGGAGGTCTCAAAGAGGCGCTTCAAAGAAGAGGTAATGTCCGTTACCGATTATTTCAACTTTATTCCTTCTTCCACTTCTTACTCTTTAGTTGTTTCATTATTAATTAATAACATCAGTATCACTCATATACTTATATTTTATTATAAGTATAAAACAACCCTATTTCACCATCTATCCATCCTACGGAAAATGAAATCACCGCACATGCGTATGTACGAAATACCATCTCCATGCCGTGGTGTAATCTATTTTCCACCACCACATTACTTAGATGGGTATAATGGTGTAAATAATAAATATATGTGATTATATTAAAGTTTTATTGATTCTAAAATAGTATACATACACTCCAATACAATTCCATGATCATGGGAATGATATCATCGCTCGTGCGTACGTACGGAATACCGTCTCCATTATGTGATGTGATTCATTCTACATGATCATCATTGAATAATGATTATATAAATGAATTGAATGAATAAATATGATATATAGTACACTAATACCATTCAATAAATGAGGTATCTAGAACCTAAAGAGAAGAATAAGAATTTATTCGACAAAACACGCATAAGAACAAAAAGTAATAAACACCCGAATAACAAGTAGTAATGAAATATTACCAATAAGAAGATAAGAATATGACCATATGTGATATCATAACAATAAGTATGATTCTGTAATAATTCAATAACATTATTTAAATAATTATACAGGAGGTTTGGACACTTACGAAGCAAATCGGACCTATGGTAAGGGAAAATATCACTGTCTCATTTTTATCTGAGATTGTTTATACTTTGGTATTTACTGGGGTGTATTTTATCATCCACATCCATGTTACCTCAATATTTAATATTTTTTTCCATCCAACTACAATGTTTTAAATCCAATTTTACCCTTCGTTGAGTTTTTAGTAAAGGATATGAAAGGAATCTTTTGTCGTTTTTTCGTACGAAGTACTTTTTGACTTTTCCGAAAAAAGTATGAGAAGAATGTTTTTTTAACTTATACAGCATGAATTTATTTTTAAAACATTACTTCCAAGAAGCTTCCTTTAAAATTTTTCAAGTTTATTTTTAATCAACTTCTTTTAGTTTAAAATTGTATGACATGTTAAGAAAGAAAAATGTTTTTGAAGTAGAAATGATATTTTCCTCAATAATGGAGTTCAAGTGTTTTATCAAATTTATTTTTAATATAAGATAATATAGGGTTCTGTTTCTATCCCTATTATTACATTGATTTTATTATGTTGTGATGGAATTATTTTTATGAATTCGTTTATCTTATATGAATTGTTTTATAATGTCATGATGTTTAAGAATCCCATTTTTATTACATGGGTTATGAAATGATGTATGATTTATGATTTTGTGGAACACATAATAATGTTATCATTATGAGATTAGTGGGACCTATATCTCCCTCAAATTCATTGGGTAAATATTTTATATCTCATGAGATAGACATGACTGGAACGGAAGGTTAAACCGGTTCAGTGAAACAGGACTGAAACGAGGAGTGAACTCTGTTCCAAAATGGACTTTGTCCACTAAAATAGTCTTAGAAATGAGTCTTGACTAATAGGAAATGATTCTCTACGATTAGGTGTGTACGCCACAAAGTTTCGTGTTTTATGTCATGATTATTGGGATTACATTTCACTACCATGATTTATCCCATGTTATGAAATTATGACCTCTTTTGCAGGGTAGGATTTCCAAAATTTTATGTTCTTATGAATTTGATGTGATTGATATTTCTTTTGTTTACCCTTAATAAGCATTTGAGATCACCATTTTGTATGTTTTCTTTACCCATGTCAGGAAGAAGGGTATTAGGTATGATATGCCAAAAAGGGACTACAGATATGATGAAATAAATGGGAGACAATGTAGATGCTTTATGAACTATTTGTTTATGTTTCCCTGTTTCTAAAGAGACTATACCTATACGGTCCTTTCATGGTTTTGTTATATGTTGTAATAATTATGCTTCAATTTTTAAGTATTAACCATGTATGTAAAGTGTGGGTCGCTATAGTTGGTATTAGTGGAAAGGTATAGTGAACCTTTGGAAACTAGGATGTGAAATCCTTAGTAAGAAACCTAAGGATATGTCTAAGCATAGAACACAATATTAGTGTTTTAGAAATGGCCATGAACAACCTATGATAAGACCTTAAGTGTGAAATTTTATTCTTGATTATGTGGTGTTCCTATTATAATTAGTGTTGCTCACACTATTCTTCTTGGTTTTAGTCAATGGCTGGAACTCGAAGAAACCATGTTATTGCGGAATGCGACGGGAAATGCAATGATTGTCCCCCTGAGCAACCAAACGTTATGGGAGCTGGAATGCAAAATCTTGTAGCCCTGGTCACACAACTTTCTCAATCTCTGAATCATGCAGGACTTCCAAATGAGCAATGGAAGGAGAAACATTCTGTTGAATCCTTCATGAGGCAGCGTCCCCCTTAATTCAGCGGGTCTTCTGATTCATTATTGGCTGAACAATGGATCAGTACCACTGAAAATATATTTTCTATTCTTCAATGTTCTGAACATGATAAAGTCATCTTAGCAGTGTATCGTTTGGAAGGTGATGCTTATCAATGGTGGAATCTTATTAAGAATATGAGGTAAAGGGATGAAATTGAGTCCATGGAATGGGACGAGTTCAAGAACTTATTTTTCAATAAGCATTTCCCTCGTATTCTTCGAAAAAAGATAAAGAAGGAGTTTCTTGAACTGAAGCAAAAGGATGATGAATCCGTTGGTACCTAAGAAGAAAATTTTACAAGACATGCAAGGTACGCTTCCTAAATTATTATCCAACTTGAGAGTAAGATCGATAGATTCTTTAGTGGATTAAAACCAAGCCTTCGAAGGGCATTAGCCATAAGGGACTTCAATAGCTATGAGGAAATCGTTCGATATGCTCTCATGGTTGAGATGGAGATTGGTGTAACCCATCTGTCACATGGGTTTGATAAGAAGAGGAAAATGGAATTCAAAGGAAAATCTAAAGACCACACTGAAAAGAAGATGAGTTTTCCCTAATGCTCAACATTTGGAAAGAAACATGGAGGAAATTGTCTTAAGGGGACAAGAAAATGTTATATGTGTGGAAAAGAAGGTCATCGGGCAATTGAATGTCGAAATAATGGGAAGAATATGTCTAATGATGCAAACACAGCAAGGGATACACAGAATGAAACTACTACACGTCAATGTTTCAAGTGAAAGGAGATGGGGAATTATGCCAATCAATGCCCAAATCCAAGGGTTGATGATGATGATCAACATCAACAAACTCTCAAGGCCAAAGACAAAGGAAATTCATATTCAATTACTATTGGCTATGTGGAGTATGACAATGAAGTGGTGAGCGGTACACTTACCATCCACTCTAAAGTAGAAAATGTTTTATTTGATTCTGGATCCACCCACTATTTTATTTCTGAAGAATTTTCTAAGGGTATCACTGTATTACCTAAACAATTTGATGTTGAGTTGGCTGTGACAACTCTTAATGGCACAAAAGTCACATCAAAAGTGTACAATTCTTCTTTGATTGAAGTTTCTGGGAAAGTGCTTCTTGAAAATCTTGTGATCTTTCCTATAGTAGAATTTTATGTGATTCTTGGCATGGATTGACTTTCTTTATATGCATCTCATGTCAATTGCCAAATAAGGGAAGTCACATTTCATATTCCAGATCAATCTATGATGGTCTATCGATGCAAGGATGAACATAACCTTCCAGTGAAAATTTCTTCCATCTTATGGGCCTTGATTTTACTAAATGAAAGATATTTATCTCAAATGGTTGGTAAAAAACTCACGATTAATAATATTCCCATTGTACGGGAGTTTGACGATGTCTTTCCAGAGGAATTATCGGGTCTTCCACCAAATCATGAAGTTGAGTTTTCAATAGAACTCGTACGGGGTGCTTTACCTATTTCAAAGACACCTTATAGAATGGCCCCAATTGAGTTGTAGGAATTGAAGAAGCAACTCCAAGAGAATCTTGATAAGGGGTTCATACGCCCTAGTGTGTCACCTTGGGGAGCACCTGTTCTGTTTGTTAAGAATAAAGATGGATCAATGAGACTCTGCATTGATTATCGATAACTTAACAAGATCACTATCAAGAACAAATATCCTCTCCCATGCATTGATGAACTATTTGACCAACTACATGGAGCTCCATACTTTTCCATGATTGATCTTCATTCCGGGTATCATCAATTAAGGGTCAAAAGGGAGGATGTACCAAAGACGGCTTCCCATACAAGGTATGGACACTATGAATTTATAGTGATTCCATTTGGTCTTACCAATTCCCCTCCTATCTTCATGGATCTGATGAATAGAGTCTTTAGAGACTATCTTGATCAATTTGTGGTAGTCTTTATAGATGATATTCTTGTCTATTCAAAGGGCAAGTAAGAACATTAAGATCACTTTAGAATTATATTGAAGACCCTAGGAAAGGAGAAAATTTATGCCAAATTTACCAAGTGTGAATTTTGGCTTCAAAAAGTTGCATTTTTGGGTCACATAATCTCAAAAGAGGGGATATCTATGGATCCAGCAAAAACAGAGTTTATCGAAAGATGGTCGAGACCAACAAAAGTAACTGAGATCCGAAGTTATCCTGGTTTGGATGGATATTACCGTCGTTTTGTGAAATATTTTTCAAGGTTATCTAACCCATTCACCAAGTTGACTCGAAAAGAAGTTATGCTTGTTTGGACGGAGGAATGTGAAGAAAATTTCAAAGAGCTAAAATGAAGGTTATCTAGTGCACCTGTGCTCACACTACCTTGTAGTGGAGAAAGGTTTGTGATCTATAGTGATGCATCCAAGAAGGGATTGGGGTGTGTTCTCATGAAAAATGATATGGTGATAGCTTATGCCTCATGATAGTTGAAAATCCATGAGCAAAACTACCCAACTCATGATTTGGAGTTAGCTGTGGTAATATTTGCATTAAATATTTGGAGGCATTACCTTTATGGTTAAAGGTGTGATATTTATACTGATCATAAAAGTTTAAAGTATATTTTCACACAAAAGGATCTGAATATGCATCAAAGAAGATGGTTGGAGCTGATTAAGGATTACCACTGCTCAATTCATTACCACCCTGGGAAAGCAAACAAGGTAGCAGACGCATTAAGTCGACAGGACCATGCTAGCTTAACCATGATGAAGATCACAAAAGATCCAATATTTATGGATTTACAAAGGATGGATCTTGGAATTTTAATGGAAGGGGAGAAATTTTATATTTCTCAAATGAATGTTAAACCATCTATACATGTGAAGATTAAAGAGGCGCAGAAAGAAGATGTCGAGTTACAAAAGAAGGTGAGAAATGTTCATGAATTGAACCATGATTGTGATGGGATAATAAAGTTCAAGAATCGGGTTTGTGTTCCTCCCATCCCAGAATTAAAGAAGGAGCTGCTGGATGAGGCTCATAGTTCTTCATTCTTTATTCATCCTGGAAGCACAAAGATGTATAGAGACTTGAAAGAGTACTTCTGGTGGGATGGCATGAAAAGAGATGTTGCTAAATATGTCTCTCGATGCTTGGTTTGTCAGCAAGTTAATGATGAGAGACAGAAGTCCAAGGGGATGTTACAACAATTACCCATACCAGAATGGAAATGGGAAAAATCACTATGGACTTTGTCACCGGACTTCCTAAAACATCTAAAGGCAATAATGCTATCTGGGTCATAGTTGATCGTCTTACAAAGTCTGCACACTTCATTACTATTAGAGACGATTTCTCTGTAGATCAGCTTGCTAGGATATATATAAAGGAAGTGGTAATATTGCATGGAGTACCACTTTCTATTATATCTGATCAGGATTTGAGGTTTACCTCAATGTTCTGGCGAAGTCTTCAGCATACTCTGGATAGAGAGTTGAGTTTCAGAACTGCTTAACATCCTCAGACAGATGGTCAGTCTGAGAGGACAATTCAAACTCTAGAAGATATGTTGAGAGCTTGCTGTATAGATTTCAAAGGTGGTTGGGATCAACACCTACCTTTGGTGGAATTTTCTTATAATAATAGCTTTCACGCTAGTATTCAGATGACTCCTTATAAAGCTCTCTATGGAAAGAAATACAGAACTCCAACTTGTTGGGATGAATTTGGGGAAAAAAAGTTATTAGGACCTGATCTCGTTGATGAAATGGAAGAAAAGGTCAGATCTATTCAACAACACATAAGAGCAGCTCGGAGTCGACAAAAAAGGTATTCCGACAACCGAAGAAAAGACCTAGAGTTTGAAGTTGGTGATAAAGTGTTCTTACGAATATCTCCCTGGAAGAGGGTCATGAGATTTGGAAAGAAGGGAAAGTTGAGGCCTAGATATATCATTACTTTTGAAATTCTGGATCGTGTTGGGAAGGCAGCTTACTAATTGGTGCTTCCACCAAATCTCTCTCAAGATCACTATGTGTTCCATGTTTCTCTCCTGAGAAAGTACATACCTGATCCTTCACATGTACTCAGCTAAGAAGTTGTACCACTGGAGCAAGATCTTTCTTATGAAGAACAACCGATTGAAATTCTGGATAGTAGTGAAAAATTCCTACGGAACAAGACCACTCTCTTGGTGAAAGTTTTATGGAGGAACCACCAATTAGAAAAAGCTACATGGGAACTTGAGGATATGATGAGGGAGAGGTATCCTCATCTGTTTGTAATGAAGTGACGAATTTTGAGGGCGAAATTCATTTTAAGGGGGGTAGAATGTAACACCCTGATATTTTTTGAGAAATTTTTTTATGTTACATACAACACCAAAGGAATCTTTCACAGCACACAATACGGACTTGGCTTGCATTAAACGCAGTCACAAACTTCCTCGATAGCGTGTGTAGTACGTAATACCGGGTTTCACTAAACAACGATATATTATTATGGACTAGCTGTTATGAATATTATTAACTACATTTTGAATTTTATAACATTATTATTCATCTTACATATTTTCTAGAACATGGTAAGAGAACAAAATAAATTTTTCGGGTAAAATAAATATTTTTCAAAAAATACAGTTTTGCCGCCTTTTGATGGAGCACCCACATTAAATCTAGTTTTGACATGTTTATAAGTTCAATTTGGAAAAACAAAATTCTTCTTTTTAATCAGGATATAAAAATTTACTTTGGATAAATTTTTGATATTTTTCTGATAACTTTTATATTTTGATGAATAGTAAAAATATGCTAATTTTTAATTAAAAACAACTTTTTTCTTTGAGATAATTTATATGGTTAAATAATAATATTGAATGTTTTTAAATTATAAATAGAATATATTTTTACCATTTAATATAATGTATGTCATTATCATTAATTTCACATTGAAATGAGAGGTAAAAACATTTCAATCTTTGGCAATGTTTTAACTTCTAAAACCCGTTTTCTTAACAATGGGATTTATTTTAAATTAATTACTGCAATTTATATGTTTTGAATTTTGAAAAATGGATTCCATATTCGTAATAAGTGGGTCCAAATTATGTTAATAGGCTTCTTTTTATTTTTGGGCATTATGAATAGTAACTACGGTAAATTTTATTTACCATAGTTAAAGGAGAATCTGGTAATTAAGGGTAAATATAAGATTATAAAATTACCCTAAAACCTACCAAAATCCTATTGGATGACTAAAAGTAGACCCATATCACCTAAGTGTTGGATTGGATTCATTTAATGGACTTTTTTCCATGAAAATAATTTAATTATTATTAAAACCAAAGAATGTGACAACATGTCACTTTCTTAAATCCTATAAGAATAATAATTTTAATTTAGTGATACACATAATGAAACATCGAACATGAATAGTCTCCAAAACTCTAATAAAATTATCTACATCATAGTAATTTATTTATAATTTTTAGGGATTCAATAATTATCATTAATTATGACACAATAGTGATGTTGAAATTATTTTATTAATTAAAATATCAAATATTTTTTTTTTAAAATAGTAAAATAAATATTATACGAACTATTTAATGTTCTACACTAATTTTATAGATACATATGACATTTTATGAATCTATTAAAGCTTTTATTTCTAATATATCATCTGTATATATTTTATTTAAATTCAAATAATTGAATAGGGTCAAAATTGACACTATTGTTATTTTATAAAAATAACATATTAACAAATTGTTTAAAAATCACAAAAATATTGAAAAATTATAAATTAAAATTTATATGGTCGAAAATGACATAAAGTGTCAAATTATGGAAAATTAAAAACACATATATAATTATTTGTAATAATTTAAAATTTTGAATATTATTACCACAAATAAAATTAAATTGATAAATAAGGATAAATCTAGTTGATAATGTTTAAAATAAATTCATAACATGTCTAAATTTTATTTTCTGATGATATTACAACCCTATCTCATCTTATATTTGGATATGAGTCATTTTGGATGTTTTTAAGTGGGTTTTGGATTTAATATAAACTAATATTTCTTATATTTTGAAAGGTGTCCCTCTTCTCCCTTATAAAAGGGCACCTCCTCCCTCTTCTCCTCACACCAATTTGAGCCTTCAATCTCGGCAAATCCCTACCCATTTCACTTCCCCACTTCCCTAGAAACGCCCTATAGGTCTTGGTCTTCTTCAAAGACCAATTCTAGTGCTTTTAGAGGAGGTTTCAAAGAGGCGCTTCAAAGAAGAGGTAATGTTTGTTACCGATTCTTTCAACTTTATTTCTTCTTCCACTTCTTATTATTTAGTTGTTTCATTATTAATTAATAACATCAGTATCACTCATATACCGATATGTTATTATAAGTATGAAACAACCATATTTCACCATCTATCCATCCTATGGAAAATGAAATCACCGCGCGTGCGTATGTACGGAATACCGTCTCCACGCCGTGGTGTAATCTATTTTCCACCACCACCTTACTTGGATGGGTATAATGGTGTAAATAATAACTATATGTGATTATTTTAAAGTGGTATTGATTCTGAAATAGTATACATTCACTCAAATACAATTCCACGATCATGAGAATGATATCATCACTCATGCGTACGTACGGAATACCGTCTCCACGATTTGATGCGATTCATTCTACATGATCTTAACTTCATAATGATTATATAAATGAATTGAATGAATAAATATGATATATAGTACAATACTTCCATTCTGGAAATGAGGTATCTATAACCTAAATCGAATAATAAGAATTTATTCGACAAAACATGCATAAGAACAAAAAGTAATAAACACCCGAATAACAAGTAGTAATGAAATATTACTAATAAGAAGCTAAGAATATGACCATACAAGATATCATAACAATAAGTATGATTCTGGAGTAAGTAAATAAAATTATTTAAATCATTATACAGGAGGTTCGGACACTTACGAAGCGAATCAGACCTAAGGTAAGGGAAAATATCACAATCTCATTTCTATCCGAGATTGTTTATACTTTGGTATTTACTGGGGTGTATTTTATCATCCAAATCCATGTTCCCTCAACATGTAATATTTTTTTACATCCACTTAAGATGGTTTAAATCAAATTTTACCCATTGGTGGGTTTTTATTAAAGGATATGAAAGGAATCTTTTGTCGTTTTTTCGTACGAAGTAATTTTTGACTTTTCCGAAAAAAGTACGAGAAAAATGTTTTTTAACCTATACGGCATGAATGGATTTTAAAAAAATTATTTCCAAGAAACTTCCTTTACACACTTTCAATTTTATTTTTAATCAAATTCTATTAGTTTAAAATTTTATGACATGTTAAGAAAAGAAAATGTTTTTGAAGTAGAAAGTATATTTTCCTCAAGAATGGAGTTCAAGTGTTTTATCAAAATTATTTTCCATCTATGATAATATAGGGTTCTGTTTCTATCCCTATTATTACATTGATTTGATTATGTTGTGATGGAATTATTTTTATGAATTCCTTTATCCTATATGAATTGTTATATGATGTCATGATGTTTAAGAATCCCATTTTTATTACATGGGTTATGCAATGATGTATGATTTATGATTTTGTGGCACACATAAGAATGGTATCATTATGAGTTGGGTGGGACATATATCTCCATCCAATTCATTGGGTAAATATTTTATATCTCATGAGATAGACATGGATGGAATGGAAGGTTAAACCGGTTCAGTGAAACAGGACTAAAACGATGAGTGAACTCAGTTCAGAAATGGACTTTGTCCCCTAAGATAGTTTTGCCAATGAGTCTTGACTAATAAGAAATGATTCTCTATGATTATGTGTGTATGCCACAAAGGTTTATGTTTTAAGTTATGATTATTGGGATTACATTTCACTACCATGATTTATCCCATGTTATGAAATTATGATCTGTTTTGCAGGGTAAGATTTCCAAAATGTTATGTTCTTATGAATTTGATGTGATTGATATTTCTTCTGTTTACCCTTACTGAGCATTTGAGCTCACCCTTTTGTATGTTTTCTTTCCCCAGGTCAGGAAGAAGGGTATTAAGTAAGATATTCCAAAAAAGGACTATAGATATGATGAAATAAATGGGAGACATTGTAGATGCTTTATTAACCAATTGTTTATGTTTCCCAGTTTCTAAAGACACTATACCTATACGGTCCTTTCATGGTTTTGTTATATGTTATAATAAGTATGCTTCAATTTTTATGTATTAACCATGTATGTAAAGTATGGGTCGCTATAGAAAAATTCACGAGCAAAAACAATTAACCCCTTTCTCAAGTGTTGTTGAACGAAGGTTCGTCGCGGGGAAGGGACATCGCAGAAGACGGCATCGCAGAAGGAGGATCGTCAACGTCGCGGTACACGGGGTCACGTCATCGATCTCTGGGGAACTAGTGTTCTTCGTCGTCTTCCGTCGGAGGCCGGCATTCTTCATCGTTCTTCGTGTTCTCCAATGAAGAAGATGAATATTCAAGGATTTGAGTAATTCCTCTCCCAATCCCTCTCGCACTACGAAACAATAATAATAAAATATGGTGTTGCCTTATTTTATTACTCATGTCATCTGTTTTTGAAATTCAAAATTAAATTACGATTTAATTATCAAGTGTTGAACAATTAATGAGGCGTTTAATAATCCAATTAAATGTGAGAGTTGACTTGGAATTTAAGAGGGGGTGCGGGTGAGTTACCATATTAAATGCACGTGGGAGTTAAAAAGGAAATAAAAGGGTGGGGCTCGTGTGGGCCCCACATGACTAATATCCTAGCTTGGGTAGTTAAGAACTAGTGGGTCCCACCCTAACCTCCAAGAGTAGGTTTAAGCTACCATAAATAAAAAAAATTGGTTGCACAAATTTTTTTTTATTCTTTAGTTAAGCTAATTAATTAATAACCTCACCCGAGAAAACGCATCTCCAGAAAAAGAGTTCTTAAGAAATTACCGATGCTACAATTCCATCGGTGCCCTCAGAATTCGATTCCGAGCACCGGTTCAAAAGTTAGGAAAACCCGCTTGTTCTTTCACTTAACATACCCAAGCCAAACTACGGAAAAAGATTCTAGGCACACCGGGCCGCAGAATCAGGTGCCATCAGAAACTGCGTTCTTGTAAAATCCCAAAGAAAATTAAGAAAAAAAAATTTCCCTTCAATTTTACGGGTCATTACATTGATATCCATAGTCACTGAAATCATCTTTTCAGCATTCTTGGTGTGATATATCCTCTACAACATGATCCTCTCTATTCCAGAACCAATGAAATCTTCTTAATCTTCTTCATTGCATGACATATATTTCTTGACATGTAAATTTAAAATCTAAATTTTAAAAATAAAATTTCTTACTTTTAATACATAAAATTATCATGTATCTTCTTGTGGACCCTTATGCATATGTACTTATATGGGAATTATCCAAAAAAATTTATCCTTTAGTCACAATGAAACCATAAGTTTCACGAAATGACTGATTTTTTTTACAAAGTTTCAGGATGAATCTTATTATTTTCCCTAAGATATTCTTATGGAGGAAGAGTTTTAGAATTTTAAAACATCAAATTCAATAATGGTGTCACACTTATAGTCAAAACTTGATGAATCTTTTTCCAAAACCAATAAAACATTTTACCAGTAATCTCAAAATACTTCAATCACCTTTACTAAAATTGGATTTTTTCCAATCCATTCTCCATTATCTAACATGATCTTCAATATCTATCTCCAATAAAGTTTCCCCATTTGAAAATAAAATTAAAACGTTTCTCTAATTATAAGCCCCTGAATCATGACCATTCTTAAGACCATGAAATTTGATTTTAATAATTTCTCTAATATAACATTATTCAAGTCAAGTTATAGTAAACAAGGTAAATAATTAATAACTATAACACTATCTGTATTTTTATGACCAACCTTCACTCCAAACAAAACCCCCAGGATTTTATATAATTCTATATTATACAACATAAAAAAGATATATTATTGTAAGTATAAAAAATTCCTATAGAACAAAGTATAAAAAATGGTGATAGATAAAAATTAAAATTTCTATGATATGTGGGAGGGGGCTAAACACTAAGGTTCAATAAATGGTTCTTAAAATATGGTGTAGAAAGTAGTTTTACAAATATGATTTCCACTAGTTAGTTTAAACCCCTGAGATCTCTTTTTATAATGCCGCTTTAAAACATATATTTTATATAGTGATAAGATAACGTGATTTGATTTATTTTGGAATGATGGACTTGATTCATTTCAGTAATACCTCACATTGGTTTTCAAATTAGTCTACCTTGGAAAACATTACCCCTTATCTAAGTTCCTACAATAGTTGTTTCTTCCATGTCAGTTGTGTGAAACATTTTTTCACTGAAATATACTCCTCTTTATCTATACAAATAGTGGTAACTTATTTCTCTAGGTTGAGCCTCCCAAAACACATACATTTGATAAAAATTATTCTCCAATTATGGATTTTATATCATTAAAGTCTCCAACCCAATCCTTGTCTGGTTAGGATTATAATTACATATGATATTTATTATAGATTATACCAAAACATAATCAATAGAACCAAAAATGTACCAATGGATGCAATTTATCACCAATAGATAGTCCCCCTTATTGAAAAATTCATAGAGGAAAATAAAGAATATTGAACAAAATATAACTATTCTTGTTGTTTTAAGATAAAACATGTTTCCAATCATCATCCAATAAAGCATTAGATCAATTAATTTCCCTTCCCCTTATCTTCAAAACATAGTTCCAATAATTATTCAGGTTGAAACCAACTTAGTGTTATGAATCTAAAACATCATCGGTAGGTGAATTATATAATTTTCATGAGAAATAAATTTATAAATTGTTTCCCATTAACATTTAGCCTAAGGAAGAATGTGAGCTTTCTAATTATATACATTTCAAATCTAATTCTAAAAAATAATCAAAATTCATCCTTAAAATTTGTGATGATCTATACATTATTAATGTTATTTTTTCTGATTAAACACTAGTTATATTGTATAGTATTATACAAATACAACACATAAAAAAACTATTGAAACTTAATTTCATTAACAGGGATCATTAAATTATTAAAAAATTAAACACTTGAATATTAAATGTATTGTAATGATAAGAAAAGAAAATACAAAAAATAGAATGAGAAAATTGTGTTCATTCTAATGTGTTAAAATTATTTCTCTCATAAAAAACACTATGAGAAAGAAACAAAATAGTAGTAATCTAATAAATATTTTAGTAATGAAAAATACATTACCATTAGGGGAATTTAATGGAATTATTAATGATGCAATAAATAGGTATTTATAAGAAGTAATATTACCATTGGAATAGTGATATGACCACTAGAATAATAACCTACTTGTTAGGAATAGTTACATGTAGTTGGAATAGTAAATTATCCTCAAAATGTTAAAATTTCATATTAATAATATTTATCCCCTCTAATTTTATAAAATATAAATATTATCATGATATAAAATAAATTTCAATTTTATAAACTCAAATAAACTCTACGAATGTTATTAATATGTTATATTTCAATGTATTTTATAAAAATCATATGTTTTATCTTATTAATCAAAATTACCAAAGTTTGAAATTAATTTTGATAAAATTCATATCATTTTTATTATAAGAACCTCTAATTTTTTTAATGTTTTTTGGTAATTTTATGAAATACTTCAATTTTTAAGTGAATAATAAAAATACAATTTATACATCACTGGTCTATTTTAATTCAACCATTATATTTTTAATAATAACCTAATAAATTATAGAATTCTAGGATAAAACAAAAAATAATTAATAAGTTAAATTATTTAAGAAATTCATTTTCCAAACCCATAATATTTTTTTCAAATTCTAATTGTTAATGTAATCCATTAAAAAATTAATATTTCCATGTTCTATTTAATGAACTAGGGAATTTTATATATAAAGGGTTTTTAAGTATTATAGATATTATTTTTAATCATATATAATTAATAATTTCATAAATTTCACCAGTAAACAGTTACCTTGAAATTTATTTTTATTCAATATTTTATCCAAAAATATCACTCTCCTCAAGTATAAATACCTCCGCTCCACCCCTGGAAAACCACTTCACATACACTTTAAAAATCCAAATATCTACCCAATTACCTTATCTTAATACCATTATAATAATTATTTAAATTTTATAATATCTTAACTCTATGCATTCATGGACTTTTCTACCGTATAAAAGAAGCATCATTGATAAGAGGGTATGGTTTCTTTGTCTTTTTCTCTATTTTTCATATTCCCTTCCAAATTTATCCTATTACCTTCATAACCAAACCTTATGAAATTAATTTTGTATTACATAAACATTATATTAATGATATTAAACTACTATAATTATTATATTTATTATTCATTTATATTTTATACTATTCTTTCCTCCTCTTTTTATGATGTTTCGTCAATGGTTGGTTAACTGCCTACGAGGACATTGCCGACTCTGTAATTTTTGCAACAGTTATGGATGATTATAATAATTTTTTACAATATATAAAAATATAAATATATGTATCTATATTATATCAGAGTTAAAAATAATAATTTATATCTATCAATAAATAAATAACATTAAATTGAAGCGAGATATGTTATTTTAAAAAATATATGATATCATAACGTTTCACCATTTCTTAAGGGAATTGTGAATCAAAATCTGGTGATTATAATTGATCAACATTGATATAAAAAAAATATAATTCACTTCTGGTTCCATGTTTTGACAAACCAAATCTTATTATATAAGAGTTATAAAAGTGATGAAATAAATCTGGATCTATGGTAAGGGGATTCTCTATAACTACTCTTTTATTTTGGGTTATATCCGCTTTTAAAAACAATTTTGTATGAATATTCCTCTAATATTATTAAAAATTATTTTCAATATAATTTACCTTTTATTTATGGGTATATTCATGTTTCTAAATTGATTAAATTATTTTTAATCTAAAATGTGATGTTTTTTTCCAAAAGACCTTATTTTTTATGAAAACACCCCTGTCACTCCTATTGAGTTGTTTTTTCTTCGATGAAAAATAATATTTCATGCCAAAATATGACATAAATTATTAATTTCTGAACATAAAAAGTTGTAATTAAATATATATTTATGAAATTCTTAATTAACCCATTTCTTTCCATGGGTTTATTTCATGACTACAATTTTTATATGTTCTCATTCCTTAGAGAATGCATGATCATGATCATTTTATTATGAGATGGTTGTACCCAAAAATACATATACGTTTAATGGATTGGTTAATGTGATTTAACTTTTTAGATTATATGTATTATGTTTTAACATGATTCAAGATTTTTTCACAATTATAATGTTGTGATTTAAAAACATATGTTATGCATGAAAACAATGTATTAATTGGTCACAATTGGGTGTGGTATTTGAAACCTATGCTATAATATTTCATTAGTATGCATATTACATATTTCATACCTTTTTAAACTGATTCCCTCTTTATTATGATTATGATTCTATGATTATTTATTCTCACCCATTTACTATTGATACATGTCCCTTATTCCTACCTTGAAATTCCAACCCTTATTGGTACTTTATCTCACCCATTTCTTTGATGTTCATCATAAGTGATTTCATGGAAAAAAGAAAATACGAAATATTTATGAGGGATTTGAATAATTGTAACACCCCGAGCTTCCACGATACGCTTCTCATTCAATAATGCAATAGCTTGCATTGTACGCAACATCGAGTTCTAAAAAACCGCGACTAATCAAAGTAGCCGTTATGAATAGTAATAACCACTTTTTAAAATTATAGAAATTTTATATTTTAAAATGGACTTCATTTTTGTATTCGTAATATCGAAATTATCCTAAGTTGAATTTTTTGTAACTTTCTGAGAACTTCCAATTTTTTTATGAATAGTGAAAAATACTTAAAAAACACTTTTTTAATAAAAATAATTTATTGTGATAAATTATACTATTTAGTGGTTTTAAAGTATAATTAGAATATATTTTTACCATTTTATCCAATGGTGGTCATTAAAATTAATTTAACATTGAAATTGGACATAAACAATTGCCAATCTTTTGATATAAATTGTTTCTTAAAAACACGCTATTTGTTGTAACAGCGGGAATTAATTATAAAATTAACCAATGCAACATATATGTTTGGAATTTTTTAAAATAGACATCATTTTTGAATTTGTAATATCAATTATAGCTTAGGGTGAAATTTTGGCATTGTTCTAAAAAACTTCAATTTTTGATGAATAGTGAAACCACTAAGTGGTAGTTAAATAACTGATTTTTCGTTTAAATGAAATATTACCACTTCTGTGATTTGATTTTCAAAAATCCAACATACATGGTTGTCATTAATAAGTAAAATGTGGTTCAATGAGATTAAAATAATTTTTTGGTGAATAGTATCTTTTAAGTTCTTAATCGCGATTAGAGGTAATTAGTGTAGTTTAAGGTAAAAACAATGTTTTAATAATATGAGATGAGCTTGACACTTGTCCTACTCCTATTGTATGAGTCATGGCCGACCAAGGCAACCCATGGGTCAACTTGGGGACCCCATGGAGCTACTTTATTTGGAAAATGACATTAATATATATTTATTTAATGTTAAAATTAAATTGACACAAACATGAGTTGTTTTACTAAAACAATTTTTAATTGGGGTTAAACAAGTCCAAATTTTGACTATAAATATTCATCAGAAATATAAAAAGATTTCCTACATCATAGTATTTTTTTAATAATTTTTAGACATTAAATAAATTAAATTATATATGACATCATTATGATGCAGCGATGACCTCATTATTTAACAATTTAAATAAAATGAGAAGATAATGCAAAATACAAGGCTTAAACTTGTCCAAAGCCTATTGGTTGAGGATATTTAGAACCCTTATCACCTTATCCACGAATTATATAAGTGTGGGACCTTTAGAATCCGAAAAGCATTGTATAATAATGTAACATTTCAAACATTTCCAAAAGAGCCCCTCCTCTCCTATTATAAAAGGCCCCCACCTCTCCCACCTTATTAACACCATCAAGCCATTTGGATCGGACAACCTCTGACCAAATACTCTCCCAACTTCCCCCTCTTACTCGTAGAAGCCTCACTTTGGGAAGAACTCTTCCCAAGGAAGCCTTTTGCTCAAATCGAAAAGAGTTACCCGATTTTGAGGTAATGTCTTCTCTAATGTTGTTTTGTTTTATTTTTCTTCTGCAACCCCCTAAACTCTTTTTATTTATTTATTTTGTAACAACACCAGTATCCTCAATATACTAGGATGTTCTTATAAGAAGGATTCGAGCTACACTTACACACACCTACATCTAATGGTTAAAGAACATACGGTTTTTGTGGATGGAGAATTTCTGCCTCACGAAACGATGATTGTTCAACACTCATATAACACCTTCAAAGGTGGCCATTAAGATGTCACTATTTTTATATATGATATATAATATGTTTATGTTTTAATTATGATCCTGTATTTCTCATTTATGGAATACTTTATGATTTCCATTATGGGTAAAACGTGATAACTTCATTTTAGGAAGTGCGGACTACCGCCCCCTCAAAGTGATTTGAATCGTTAATACCATATGTGGGACGTATAAAGTATGGAGTAAATGGTATTATACACTATATTATACTGGAATTATATTATACATTTATATCATTATGATTTCGTTCCATTAAATATGAAATTGAAATGAAAGTAGCGTTCATGCGTATGTACGACTTACCGTCTCCATGAACGGTGCATTTCATTTCTTACTTATAAACATTATGTAATATTATAAATGAATGCATATACTGGATATATAAGATATATATGACATCTAAATCATGAATATAATTCTGGAGATAATGGATATTCTACCACATAAACAACTTGTAATTATAAGAAGTTTATTGTTGACTCAAGTACCAAAGATCGACAAAACGACCGTTATTAACTTAAATAATTACATAATGTTCATATCATTGTAATAAGTGATATAATAAGGAAAATGAAATTGAAAATGTTTCTTAATAAGGTATATATTAACTCAAGTTTATTATTTAGGAGGTTAAAGAATGGTTGAGTCAAGTCAGACACGAGGTAAGGGAATTTCTTAACCCAACTTCCATTCTTTGGGTTAATCTCCTACTTTCAAATTATGTCATGATGCTATTATGTCCTATTTTGTATTTTTACTTTCTTTATGTGTACCTTTAGTGAATACACATAATAGATCTATTTTATTTTAAAAATGATCTTTTTAAGGACTTCGTCTCAATCTGCTTTCATTGAGGCATATTTGGTTTTATACACAACTTTATTTTATACGGTGTATAAACCCCTTTGACTTTTAAGTTTATTCAAAAGGAATCTTTTTATACGAAGCGTTTTACTAAACGACAAAAAGGGAATGTTTTTCCTTTCCGTACATATGCGGCGACAATGACTTCTTCGCCGTCGTGACCATTATTTGGGTTTCAGCTTCCTCTACAAGCCATCACTTTTTTTTAATGAAAAATAAATACAAAGTTTTAACATTCTTTTATTTTGGTATTGAAAATGGTTTTGAAAGAATTTTTACTATATCCACGTGTTGTATTGATATCTTGTGATTGAAATGTGGAAATGTTATGTTTCCTTTATGCATGTTTTATGTGATACGATTATATTATGGTTTATGATATGTTTAAACCTATTCATATGAGGAATGCATTGGACTTAATAAGTGACGGGTGGAGCCCGCTATAGCTCCTCGATGCATCGGCATGTCTCATGAGACAAACTAGTGTCTTGGAACGAGGCCTTGACAAAATCTTATTTGTGTTCTTGGCACGAGGCCTTGGCTACGTGGTTATGATAGTCTGACATTATGCATTCCATCATTATGAAAGTGGTTATTGATATTGCATGTGATTATTCGACCAGTAGAATATCCATGTGGAGAAGTGAATGGCATTAACTCATTTTACTTTTTCCATATTATGTTGAAGTTCATTTTTAAAAGGCTTTTGTTTTAGTTATACATTGCCTTAAATGTTAATGTTTATTTATGAAAGCTTCCACTATATTGTTAACATTACTGAGCATCTGAGCTCACCCCTTTAAATGTTTTAATATTTTTCCAGGATGTGAAGAAGTATTTTATGAATGACCTGCAGGGGTAGTCAGAAAGGGATATGATTGTGGACTATGAAGATCATGTTATTGTAGTTTGTTTACTTGTTGATGTAATGAAAGACTTATGAATGTATCTAGTGTTTCCAAGGCTACTAAACTAATCGGTCTTTCTAGACTTGATCTTTTGTGATCATGCCAATGTTATGAACAAATGCACCGACTCTGGGTAGCTGGGGTCGGGGCGTTACAGTTGGTATCAGAGGAAGTTTAGTACAAACCTTGGAAGCAAGATTTAGATAAAATCTGATTAGAGCACGTAGACCTAAGATGAACTTTGAGGATTAGTATAGAAGAACTTCCTAGAATTTTGGTATTGTAGAGATGTTGTGAGTTTTCTGAGCAATACATCCCTGTCTGGATACGACCAGGTAAAGGAAGCTCTGGCACAGATGTACCTTGGGGTAAAACCCGAAAACACCGCTTTGAGCTAGACTCGAACGGGAACTGGTGCACGACAACGGGCCTTGCTGCACTCTTGGTTACGACACTCCCGGGGGATATGCTTAGGATAATTCCCATTTTCTTTACAAACCACTATAAAGGGTTACGAGTATATATTTCCTCAAAGAATTTTTTTTTATAATTATGGATTATATCCATAATTAGTTCAATTTATGTTAAGTGTTTTACAAGTATGGAATTATGTATTTTGATTCATAAACTAATCTAGTTTATGCCATTATTTAGAAATGGCGCCTAGTGGAAGGAATGGAAACCGTATCAATGCACGCACTCCGTGTAGGGATTTCCCTCCTGCTCAAGATAATTATTGTGGAGCTGGAGATACAACTGGTGCTGATCAACTTATTACCATACTGGGACAACTCACTCAGGTTATGAATAATGACCTTACTCGTATGGAGCACCCTGGTCCGCAACGTGGAGGATCAATGTTAGATCGATTCATGAGGCAACAACCACCAACGTTCAATGGGAGTAAAAATCCCTTAGTAGCCGAGCAATGGATAAATTCCCTAGACAAAATATTTCAGGCTTTGGGGAGCAGTGAAAGGGAAAAAGTTATCATGGCAGTTTACCGCCTCACTGGAGATGCTGATCAATGGTGGTCATTGATTCAAAACAAGAAGAAAGATGATGAAGTATCAAATATGGAATGGAGGGAGTTAAAAGATCTATTTTTAGAAAAATACTTTCCTCGCGACCATCGAGCAGATATGGAAAGGCAATTTCTGAGTCTGAGACAAAAGGAGGATGAGAATGTCACAAAGTATGAGGCTAACTTTACAAGGTTAGCAAGGTATGCTGGAGATTATATATGTAACCCAGGAAGTAAGAATGATCGTTTCTTTGATGGGTTACAACCATTTCTTCGTCGAGCATTAGTCTCACAATCCTTTTCATCGTACGAAGACATTGTCTCATGTGCTATCAAGACAGAAAAGGAATTCTCTAAGTCTTATGACAACAAAGTAAAGAAAGAGAAGAAGAGAACGGTGGAACAAGAGACAGATAAAGGGAAAAAGGGAAAGAAGGATTTTCCATTATGTGATAATTGTGGGAAGAATCACCCTGGTACTTGTCTAAAAGGAATGGGAGTTTGTTATAAATGTGGAGAAAAGGGTCACCAGGCTCGTGATTGCAAGGGAAAGAAAGAGGCTATCAAAGTTGAATGCTATAATTGTAGAGAAATGGGTCATTATGAAAATGAATGTCCTAAGCGTCAGGGAAACATACCTCAGAAAAGGCCAAGGGATCAAGGACAATCTTATGCTGTTACTACAGTTGAAGCAGAATAACTAATGTATTGGTGCTTTTGGACTCATGGATTATATTTTGGTTATTAGAATAATGTGATATATATATATAAGGATTTTACTGTAGTACTTGTTGTTTCAGTAAGGTTTTAATATGATGAAGGTAATCAAATTTTTAGTATGTGACAATAAGAGAAACTTTACTTTGTTTGGGGAATCTGATAATTTAATTTTGGAATTAAGAGACATTTTAGAGAAAGTCTAGACAGAGGAATTTTGGATAACTATAAAGGTTGGAGTGGATTAAGTTGATCTTTGGATTGTATTGTTTAAGGTTAAAAAATTTATGAAGATTATTTTTGGAATATTATAATACTATAGTTTTAGGAAAAGGACAACCTGCAGGGTGGGGAAAATCCCGTCGCGTCGGAAAAAGCTGCATGAATCGAACCCACAACCATAGTGCGACAGGCCTTTATTTCCTACCACTAGCCTACAGGAAGTCCCTGGTTATTAAAAAATAATTTTACTAATCTAAATGGTATGTGTTAATATTTGGAACCTTATACAATTAGGATAAGTATAATATTTTTGAGTTCTATTATCTTTTTGAGTGAAAGATGAGTTGAAGGTTGAAACTATAATTGTCAAGCATAAATATATATATACCTATCTCTTATTCAATGAATAAATTAATTCTTAATATTAGTAAAGGGATATTAAAACAAAAAAATGTGTTATCCTAATACCTTATGTCTTGTTGAACTGATGATATTTTAAATCAACATAGATTGAAGGATTTGAGGCCCGAAATTTGACAGTTGATTGTGATTGATGACCTCAATCACTCCCTAAAAATATTTATGTTTTTTCTCCAATTATATGTCTCTAATTTCCACCAATGTTCTCCTTATCGAGATCATAATTTGGTGGTGACTTTCTTATTTCCATTTCCCTCTTATCAAGGCTAAATTTTATTAACCTTATTTCCGATGTGGGTTTTCCACAAAGGTATTTACTATTTTCAACCATTTATTTTCAAAGAAAAATATCAAATTGTGAGAACTCAATTTATTGAAGGAGGGGAGATTGTAACACCCCGAGCTTCCACGATACGCTTCTCATTCAATAATGCAATAGCTTGCATTGTACGCAACTTCGAGTTCTAAAACACCGCGACTAATCAAAGTGGCCATTATGAATAGTAATAACCACTTTTTAAAATTATAGAAATTATATATTTCAAAATGGACTTCATTTTTGTATTCGTAATATCGAAATTATCCTAAGTTGAATTTTTTGTAACTTTCTGAAAACTTCCAATTTTTTTATGAATAGTGAAAAATACTTAAAAAAACATTTTTAATCAAAATAATTTATTGTGATAAATTATAATATTTAGTGGTTTTAAAGTATAATTAGAATATATTTTTACCATTTTATCTAATGTTGGTCATTAGAATTAATTTAACATTGAAATTGGACGTAAACAATTGCCAATCTTTTGATATAAATTGTATCTTAAAAACACGCTATTTGTTGTGACAGCGGGAATTAATTATAAAATTAACTAATGCAACATATATGTTTGGAATTTTGTAAAATAGACATCATTTTTGAATTTGGAATATTAATTATAGCTTAGGGTGAAATTTTGGCATTGTTCTAAAAAACTTCAATTTTTGATGAATAGTGATACCACTAAGTGGTAGTTAAATAACTGATTTTTCGTTTAAATGAAATATTACCACTTCTGTGATTTTATTTTCAAAAATACGACATACATGGTTGTCATTAAGAAGTAAAATGTGGTTCAATGAGATTAAAATAATTTTTTGGTGAATAGTAGCTTTTAAGTTCTTAATCGCGATTAGAGGTAATTAGTGTAGTTTAAGGTAAAAACAATGTTTTAATAATATGAGATGAGCTTGACACTTGTCCTACTACTATTGGATGAGTCATGGCCGACCAAGACAACCCATGGGTCAACTTGGGGACCCAATGGAGCCACTTTAGTTGGAAAATGACATTAATATATATTTATTTAATGTTAAAATTAAATTGACACAAACATGAGTTTTTTTACTAAAACAGTTTTTAAGTGGGGTTACACAAGTCCAAATTTTGACTATAAATATTCATTAGAAATCTAAAAATATTTACCACATAATAGTATTTTTTTTATAATTTTTAGACATTAGATAAATTAAGTTATTTATGACATCATTATGATGCAGCGATGACCTCATTATTTAACGATTTAAATAAAATGAGAAGATAATGCAAAATCCAAGGCTTACACTTGTCCAAAGCCTATTGTTTGAGGATATTTCGAACCCTTATCACCTGAGCCACGAATTATATAAGTGTGGGACCTTTAGAATCCGAAAATCATTGTATAATAATGTAACATTTCAATCTCTCCAAAAGAGCCCCTCCTCTCCTCTTATAAAAGGCCCCCACCTCTCCCACCTTATTCACACCATCAAGCCATTTGGCTCGGCCAACCTCTGCCCAAATACTCTCCCAACTTTCCCCTATTACTCCTATAAGCCTCACTTTGTACAGAACTCTTCTCAAGGAAGCCTTTGGCTCAAATCAAAAAGAGTTACCCGATTTTGAGGTAATGTCTTCTCTAATGTTGTTTTGTTTTATTTTTCTTCTCCAACCCCCTAAAATCTTTTTATTCATTTATTTTGTAACAACACCAGTATACTCCATATACTAGTATGTTTTTATAATAATTATCCGAGCTACACTTACACACACATACATCTAATGGTTAACGAACATACGGTTTCTGTGGATGGAGAATTTCTGCCTCACGAAACGATGATTGTTCAACACTCATATAACACCTTCAAAGGTGGCCATTAAGATGTCACTATTTTTATATATGATATATAATATGTTTATGTTTTACTTATGCTCCTGTATTTCTCATTAATGACATACTTTATGATTTCCATTATGGGTAAAACGCGATAATTTCATTTTAGGAAGTGCGGACTACCGCCCCCTCAAAGTGATTTGAATCGTTAATGCCATATGTGGGACGTATAAAGGATGGAGTAAATGGTATTATACACTATATTATACTGGAATTATATTATACATTTATATCATTATTATTTCATTCCATTAAATATGAAATTTAAATGAAAGTAGTGTTCATGCGTATGTACGGCTTACCGTCTCCATGAACGGTGCATTTCATTTCTTACTTCTAAACGTTATGTAATATTATAAATGAATGTATATATTGGACATATAAGATATATATGACATCTAAATAATGAATATAATTCTGGAGATAATGGATATTCTACCACATAAACAACTTGTAATTATAAGAAGTTTATTGTTGACTCAAGTACCAAAGATCGACAAAATGACCGTTATTAACTTAAATAATTACATAATGTTCATATCATTGTAATAAGTGATATAATAAGGACAATGAAATTGAAAATGGTTCTTAATAAGGTATATATTAACTCTAGTTTATTATTCAGGAGGTTAAAGAACTGTTGAGTCAAGTCAGACACGAGGTAAAGGAATTTCTTAACCCAACTTCCATTCTTTGGGTTAATCTCCTACCTTAAAATTATGTCATGATGCTATTATGTCCTATTTTGTATTTTTACTTTCTTTATTTGTACCTATAGTGAATACACATAATAGATCTATTTTATTTTAAAAATTATCTTTTTAAGGACTTTGTCTCAATCTCCTTTCATTGAGGCATATTTGGTTTTATACACAACTTTATTTTATACGGTGTATAAACCCCTTTGACTTTTAAGTTTATTCAAAAGGAATATTTTTATACGAAGCGTTTTACTAAACGACAAAAAGGGAATGTTTTTCCTTTCCGTACATATGCGGCGACAATGACTTCTCCGTCGTCGTGACCATTATTTGGGTTTCAGCTTCCTCTACAAGCCATCACTTTTTTTAGTGAAAAATAAATACAAAGTTTTAACATTCTTTTATTTTGGTATTGAAAATGGTTTTGAAAGAATTTTTACTATATCAATGTGTTGTATTGATATCTTGTGATTGAAATGTGGAAATGTTATGTTTCATTTATGCATGTTTTATGTGATACGATTATATTATGGTTTATGATATGTTTAAACCTATTCATATGAGGAATGCATTGGACTTAATAAGTGACGGGTGGTGCCCGCTATAGCTCCTCGATGCATCGGCAGGTCTCATGAGACAAACTAGTGTCTTGGAACGAGGCCTTGACAAAATCTTATTTGTGGTCTTGGCACGAGGCCTTGGCTACGTGGTTATGACAGTCTGACATTATGAATTCCATCATTATGAAATAGGTTATTGATATTGCATGTGATTATTCGACCAGTAGAATATCCATGTGGAGAAGTGAATAGCATTATCTCATTTTACTTTTGCCATATTATGTTGAAGTTCATGTTTAAAAGGCTTTTGTTTTAGTTATACATTGCCTTAAATGTTAATGTTTATTTATGAAAGCGTCCGCTATATTGTTAACCTTACTGAGTATCTGAGCTCACCCCTTTCAATGTTTTAATATTTTTCCAGGATGTGAAGAAGTATTTTATGAATGACCTGCAGGGGTAGTCAGAAAGGGATATGATTGTGGACTATGAAGACCATGTTATTGTACTTTGTTTACTTTTTGATGTAATGAAAGACTTATGAATGTATCTAGTGTTTCTAAGGCTACTAAACTAATATGTCTTTCGAGACTTGATCTTTTGTGATCATGCCAATGTTATGAACTAATGCACTGACTCTAGGTAGCTGGGGTCGGGGCGTTACAATAATGTTTATGTTATTTATTCCCATGTGAGTTATGAAACTATTTTCCACAAGAACCAAAACCTATTGATCCATGAATGTATCACAATTACATTATTTATCTTAAAAATAATTTCATGGTCATGTATGAAAAGGAAGGATCACTATAGTTGGTATCGAAGAATGGTTTTGTAAATTTGGTAATTAAAGCTAGACAACGTCAGTTAAAACTCTATGGATAGGTCTGGATTTTTAGTGATGTATCATAATGTTTTGGTAAATTATATGTGCATGCGGTTTCAAAGAAATGAAATCCTCGTCTAGACACATCATGTTGATGTAGTGCTAGAATTGATATTACTAGGGGTAATGAACCAAAAATGGATAATTTGGTATTAACCAATCTTATACATGGTTCATAAAAAAGTTTCCTTAACGCACACCTATTTTGGAACTCCCAAGGGTTATGATTAGGTTAATAAAAATATATATACAAAGCATTTTAAATGATATATAGAAATTGAAATTATTTATTTTAAATTTATAATAGATTAAAGTACACGACCACAGAAGCATCTTTTCAGAATAAGTATATACTAAACATTGAGATCCAATAATATATGACAATAAAATTAATTTTTAAATGAAAATAAATTATTTATTTGTGCCTTATTGATTTATGTTTTTTCAAACCATAAGTATTTTAGAAAATGGTGGGATCCATGAGAAACCAGGATGGAATCCCAAGTGAGGGACCATGAAATGATTATCCAAATAAAATTCCCAATGAAATAGGAGGTGGATTTCAATAATTCATGGAGATTATTACTTAGAAGTTTTAGGATATGAAAAATAACTTAAACTATGTGTAATGTCCACCATCACTCAAGAAGGACTAGCTAACTATTGATTCCTTTATGCGGCAACAACCACTGATATTTTGTGGATATTCCGGTCCCCATTTTCATAATATTAGGTTATTTCAATAGAGAATATATTATCTATGATTCAATATTCTATGATGTAGAATGTAACTTTTACATTTATCATTTATATGGAGAATCTAATCAATGGTTGATATTAAATAATAATATTAAGTTGAAAGATGAAATGAAATTAATGGAGAGGAAACATTTAAGAAGATATTTTTTAACTAGTATTTTCCATAAAATGTCCAAACAAAAATATAGAAAGAATTTATAGAGAATATGTAGAAGGATATTGAATATTTTATGGATTATGAAGAAACTATAAAAATGATTTCAAGATACACATTCATATTTTCTATCAATAGTGATAGAAAAATACATAGATTCTTTAGTGGATTAAAACCATATATTTGAAAATATCAAGATATATAATATTTTTGGAGTTACAGTGATGTAGTTAAAAGTTCCCTCAAATTCGGTATGGAGTATAGTGAATGGTTAGATGTCTATGTAGATTAGAAGAGAATAATGGAGTTTCAAGATGGGATATTGAATTAAAAAGGAGGAAAGAAGTTCCAACCACCCACATATCAGAGATGTGGGAAGAAGCATTAAAAGAATTTCTTTAAAGGTATAATTAAATGACTTAATAGTGGGATATAGGTCCATAGAGCTCATATATATTGAATATACATGAAGAATGCAGCCAACGTGATTCAGGAGAGGAAGGGAACTCCCAATGCCCCACCCATTTTCCAATGATTTAACTATAATGACCTAGAGAACTATGAAAGAGAATGCACTAAACCGTGATTCCTTAATGTAAAACAATTTCGACAACCACAAATTTCAATGGAGTAATGGAATTCTTATGAAATAACCATGACTAATGTGGAACATGAAAATTATGTCATATAAGGTGAATTTACAATTCACTGAATAATGGAAGATGTTTTATTTGACTATGGTTCTATGCATTCCCTTTATATCATTCATGTTTTCTTGAACTACTGAAACACATCCTCGATACCCTGTAGTAGAGATATAAAAAAAACCTAGTGGTGTTATCATTATAACCCAGGTGTTGGACTATTATCTAATTTGTGTCTATTGTAAAAATCTTATAGAGAATATTATAATCCTTCTATTAGTGAAATCTAACTCTATACCATACTTTTACTGGTTCTCATTATACAAAGCTTCACATATAATTTTATATAAAGGAAATATATTTCCTTATCTCAAACTGTTTAATGCTCCTGTATAAATGCAAGGATTATCATGGATATACTATATATAATTTCTCAATGTTAGGGGTGATGACACTTAGTAAATAAGAACATACAGACTAAATGGTTATGTTAAAGGAAAGAATCAAATTTGTGTAAATTCCCATTGTGAGTGAATATATTGATGTATTTTTTGAAGAGTTTCCTGACCATCCCCCATATCATGAGGTAGAGTTCTCAATTTAAGTCATACCTAGAGCCACTCTTATCTCTGAAAAACCATATAGGATGGACACAATATAATTGGAAGTGTTAAATATTTCATTATAAGAGAATTTGGATAAAAGATTTATGTTCCCTAGTATATATACTTTGGTTTCTCTACTTCTATTTTTCTTATGAAAAATGATGAATCTATACAGATGGTCACTGATTACTTGGAGCTCAACAAGATCACTACAAATAATATATATCACCTTCCACGTATTAATGACTTATTAAATCAAATTTGAAAAGATTAGTAATTCTGAAAGGTGGATCTTTATGCACGATATCATAATCTAAAGGGTGGGAATGAAGATATTTATAAGACCATTTTATACAAGTTATGAACACTATGAGTTCAGAGTGATGCCATTCATACCCACTAATTCCCCAAAAATATTTATGGATTCTGATGAATAATGTATTTATATACTACATTGAAAATTTTTTAGGAGATTTTATTGATAAAATTATAATTTTCTATGAGTGTAGATATGAACATATAATGTATAGAGGGATTGTTCTAGATATAATAAGACATGACAAGTTGTATGATATTTTCAGCAATTCTGAAATTTGGATACAGAAAAGAACATTATTAAGGGACATTATCACATGTTAGGGAATTTTTTGAAACCCTTGAAAGAAAAATTAAAATTAATAATGACATAGAAAATCATATTTCATAGAAATAAATATTTTTATTGTATTAAATAAGTTCTACCAATAAATTTTTATAAATTTATCATCATTATATTTCCCACTAACTAAGTAAAAATGAAAAAAGGTAATGTATGTTTAGATTAATGAATGAAAGGAAAGAATTAAGGATCTTATTAAGTGGATCATCACTACACCTTTATTCACATTACCTTCAACTAGAGAAGTGTTTTGTTATATAGTGATGGTTCAAAGAAATTATTGGATTTTGTACTCATGAAAAATTAATCAGTGATATCATATTCCAAATAAAAGTTGATGATCTATGAGTAGAACTACCACATCCATGATCTACAGTTAACATATGTGATCCTTAAATTGAATATTTGGAGGCACAACCTCTATTTTGTGATTTATTAAATATATAAATATAATAGGTGTATAATGTATATATTTATATATAAGTATCTCAATATTTATCAGTGAAGATGGACAGAGATGACCAAGTACAATGATTTCTATATTCACTGCCATCTTGAAAGGTGAGTAAGATAACATATGCTCATATCAAAAAATGACCACCTACACTTTCAATGATTTAGATTGAGAAATATCCCATCTTCATGGATATACAAATTAATTATATGGAAATCATAATGGAAGAGAAGACACCAAATCATTCCCAAATTATTTCCTAATTATCTATCCCAGGTAAGATCAAATAGGTACACATGGATTATTTTTATCATCAATATAAGGTGATATTGTGAAAGAAATGGATGCATCATGAATTAAAAATCAATAAAGATTAATTTATGTAGTTTGGAACTAAAATTTGTATGGAATCATAACGTATGATAAAGAATGAGATATTGGATGATTAATATAACCCATGATTCTATATCAATCTTGGAAGTTCCATGATGTACCATTATCTTTGAGATCACTTATGGTGGGAAATTATGAAGGTGTATACTTTTGAGTATACCACAATTCTCATGGTATGTTTTTAGTTAAATAATAGAGACATACTTTCAAGGGTATGATTTAACCATTTCTCATACCCACATGGAAATTGGATAACATATCCATAGAATTTATCATCGGTATCCCGAATACACCCAAAGGAAGAAATGAAATATGGGTTATGATGGATTGGAGAAAAATGGGTTAAATCATAATTACTATTTAGGGTGATTTCCCTCTTGAGAAACTAGATAATATATACAAAAAGGAAGTGGTGTGGCAACATGGGGAACTATTTTCAAGAATTTTTTTATCTTGATCCAAGGATCAATTATAAATTATGGAGAAGTCTTCAACATGATCTGAATACTTAAATGATTTTTTGTAAAACATATCCCCCTCAAAATAATGGAAAATATTAAAGGACCAATCAAAAACTTGAGGACATGCTGATAACTTGTTCAATGGAATTTAAAGGAGGATGATCTCAATATATCCCATTGGTGGAGTTAACATATAATGATAACATCCAATCATATATTCAAATAGCCTCATATGAAGGTATATATGTGAAGTTGTATAAAACTCCAACCTATTGGAAAAATGTTTGTGAATTGAATCTATTGGACATAATCTTGTATAGGAAATGAAATATAAGATTCAAGCCATCCAATAACATTTAAAAGCCTCATAGAGAAAGCAGAAGATCTAGGATGACAATTGTCATAGGGACCTAGAGTTTGAAGTTAGAGAAAAAATTTTCCTTTGAATATCAACATATATGTGAGTCATGTTGGTTTGAAATAAGGGAAAACTTTTTGCCAGATACATTATACCCTTTGCGATCCTTGATTGCATAGAATATTTGGAATATTGTTCATAACATCCACTAAACAAGGCTCAAATTCATGATGTGTTCTATTTATCTCTCTTGAAGAAGTAAACACTATACCCCTCACATGTACTAGATTCAATGGTGGTATAACTAGATAATAACCAATCTTATTAGGAGACCTATATGAAGATATTACATCATTAAGATAAGGTTATATGTAATAAAACAACTCACCTAGTTAAAGTGATTTGAATATATCACAAGTATGGTGAAAAGACATGGGTATCTGAGGAAACAATGAAATAGAAGTAGGGTAATCTATTCTCAACTAGGAATTTGAGTTGAAATTTAGGGTAAGAAACTATTAAATGGGTGAAGAATGTAATGAACCAAAATTTATTAATGATATTTTTCTAAGTAAATGTCTTTTATATTGTATAGTATTATTATCATACAATACATATAAAAAATTATTTCATTAATGGAAATTGTTATATTATTTAATAATTAAACTCATTAAAATTAAACATATTAAAATAGAAGAAAAAATAAAAATTAGAAAAAGTAGAATGATAAAATTTTAACTATTCAAATCTAATAGATTTATATTTCAAAGGAAAAAAACAATGGAAAAGATAAAAAATTTAACAAACCTATTAAAACATATGAAATTAAAAATATACAACCATAAGAGTAATTGAGGTAACAGATGAGTGAAGAAATGAAGATGTATTGATTGGATGTAATATGACGATTGGAATAGAAACATGAATGATAAGAATAGTAACCATAACATTATAATAGTAAATTGTCATCAAAATATTAAAATGTTGTATAAATAATATTTATCCTTTGTAATTTAATATTATATAAATATTATAATTTTGTAAAAATAAATATCAAGATTAGGAACTTGAAGAAACTATAATAATATTTTAATAAAATGAATTTTAATGTATTTTATAAAAATCATAATTTTATGTTAAGAATTAATACAATTATTGTTACAAATTATTTTCAACAAAATCAATTTCATTTTTATAATCATAATATTAAAATTATCTAAAGCTTATTATTTGTTGTAATTTTTGAAATTTTTAAGTGATTAGTAAAAATACTATTTCTACATAACAGACCTGTTTTAATTCGATTAGTTAATATATAATAATGAAAAAATAAATTAAAAAAGGTTATGATCGATCAAAAACATGTTAAATAAGTGAAAATATTTATGAAATTCAATTTAAAATCTTATAAGGTATTTTACAAAGATTAAATTCTAATGTATTCCATTAATTTTTTTCATCTTATGCACATTACTTTTTTATTTACAAATTATTTCGGTTTATAAAGGGTTTTAATTTCATAAAAACAATTAGTTGTAATAAAATATAATTCTTATTGTCCCGAAATTAGCATTTACAATGTTTACCAAGGAAATTATATTTTATTCAATATTATATCATAAAAATACACCTCTCCTGAAGTACAAACACCCCTCCCCCTTAGAAAACTACTTCACTTACTCTTACAAAACCCAAATATCTACCCAATTACCTTATATTAATCCATTTATCATCTATAGGGATGTATTTTAGTCACTAAAATCTAGTAATTCAATTTTTTTTGTGATGTATAAAATATGAAACACTGAGAAGAGGGTAGGTTTTGATCAAATTTTTCCCTCATTTTCTTCTTTTTTCCCTTGTTTTCTCTATTAACATCAAAACCAAAACATATAAGAATAATAAAATTGTATTCAAATATTATATTAATTATTTTAATATATTTTAATTATTATATTTATGATTTCCTTATATTTCATTATTATCTTTACTCTTTTAACATTGTCTGGTCACCAGTTAGTTAACCACCCATGATGAAATTTTTGACTCTCTAATTATCATAAATACTATGTATGATAAGGGAAAATTATTTATAATATAGAAATTTATAAATATATGTCTTTATATTCTTATGAAGTTAGTATTTAAAATTTATAAGTATAAAAAAATACGGAATATTAAATCGTGGAAATATAGGATTCTAAAGGAAAGTACAATATTAAAATATTTCACCTTTTTGAAAGGGAATTAATAAAAATATATGACGATAATAATTTATAAGAGTGAAAAAATTAACATAATATACTTTTGGTTATTTTTTTAATAATCAAATGTTTAATATACAAGAATATGCAATGTTATGAAATAAATCAAGATCTACTTTAAGAGGATTCTCTAATCCAACCCTTTATTTTTCGCTGTATCTACTCTTTAAAATTATTTTCACTATGAATATTACTATAACATCATTAAAATGTAATTTCACTATTATTTCCTTTTTATTTATGGGCATATACATATTTTTAATTCATCAAAATTATTTCTAAGATAAAATACAATTATTTTTAAAAAATATTTTAATTTTTTAATAGATATCTTTGACTCCTCTTGATTTAATTGTTATTTTATGAAAAATAATTGTTTATTAGAAAATATAATCTCACTTATTCACTTAGGAGCCCAAAATGTTATTTCTTAAATTATGGTATATGAAATCTCTATGAAACTCATCCCTTTATATGTATTTATTTCATGGATATAATTGTTATATATTCTCTTTCCATGTGGATTGCATAATCATAAGAATTTTATGATGTAATGGGTGGGATCAGAATTATATCGACTTATAATTAATTTTTTAATTTTATATATCACAATATATTATGTGTATTATGAAATAAGATGATGATTTATTAGTTTATAATTATTATGTTACAACTTGGGCACATATGTTATGCCAGAACATGATGCTAGCTTTACCCGCAACTGTGTGTGTTATTTGACCAATATGTTATGTTTTTTAATTTTCTTCCATATTCCATATTCTATACCTTTTACAAATGATTAGATCATAATTATTATTATGAATGAGTGATTATGATATGATGATTATGACAATTATTAATCCCACCTATGTACTATTGATTCAAGTCCCTTATTCCTCCCCTTATAAGGAATTTAGGTCACCCCTTTATTGGATATTTATTCTTAGATGATTTAATGTCCTAAGTAGAACATGAGATATTTTTGAGAACTATATAGAAGGAATTAATTAATTTTTACATTTTAATACGTACAAGTGATGTATGAGCATAATTTCTTAAAGATACCAAACCTTTTGATCCTTGAATGTAGTAATATTATGTCATTTATCAAAGAAATGACGTAATTGTCATATAATAAAAAGGAAGGATACTATATAATTTTTTTACTTCCTTAAAATATGATTTATTCACCATAGTAAAGAACAATAAATTTTTCTTCCTTAGTCAAATTCACAGATATATTTCGACTAATCCTCATTTTCAAAATCCCGCCTTTCTTAAAAATGAATCTAACTCGGAATAAAAATCATAAGGGGTTTATATAAATCAATATAGATCTACCTTCAATATTCACACCTTTGATTCATCATTACAGATAAAAAATCCCACTACATAATCAATATGGACTTCTTCCTTAAGATTTTCATCTATAAATGTTGTATTGACATCTATTTGGTATATTTTAAATTTTCTCTAAATAACCACTATAATAGAGAGTCTTATTTACTCAATTATTACCAATGGTTGGAAGGTTTAATCCACATAAATTTCGTTCACATGTGTATACCCCATGCAAACCAATATTTCCCTATTTCATTTTACTCTACATTGTTCATCATATTAATTTCTAAACACCCTATTTATTCGTATGATATTTTGATTATTTTGCTTATCCACAATCCCCCAAGATTGGGTTTTCATGATCTTAACAAAATCATACTTCATTTTCTTTGACCCAAGAATCATCCTTTTGCACTTCTTTTAAAAAGTTCAATTCTACTTGATACAAATGGGTGGTGTAATCTGTAGTTCTCATCCTCTATGTTTGTGATGGTGTAGTTTTATCACCATTAATTTTTCACTCATCAACCTCAAATAATTTTATTCTCCATGGAATCACTGATTGACTACATTCAATATATTATTCAACCTCTGATTCATTATCAAAGTCGTCATATGTTAGACTGTGAGAGCATGTATGATTTGTATCTAGATTTTCCGTCCCATCACTGAGCACACTCTTATGTGGTATTATAGATATGTTCCTATCATTTTATTTAATATGTTTTACATGCCTACTCTATATTATCTTGTTAAATAGTCAATTGATACACTTATAGGTTTTGTATATGAAGAGTAACCTAAAAATACAACTTCATTGTCTATATCTCATATATTATCATTGGTTTATTTGTTACAAACATAAAATCATCCCCCATACACTCTAAAGTGATTAAATTTTGTTTTTTTCATTCCATATCTTATAGAGGGTTATATTTTCTCAATGGATTAAGAATGCTTAATTTTATGTGTATATTTTTTGTTGAATTACTTCCCTCCAATAGTGGAAAGATAGGACAACTTCAATAAGAAATGTGTTGGCCATTGTGTTCACCATTCAATTTCACTTTTATACAAAACTAGTTAATTATGGTGTTCTCACTAATGATGATTTATGATCGAACCTATAATTCGTTGAGTAATTTTACACCTTATGAGATGTATACACTATTCTATTTTCCAAGAAAAGAACCTTTCTTTTTCTACTAATTTCACCTTCTACTCACCTTAAAAATGGATTACATTAATTAGTCACCAGTGTCATAGATTTAATTTACATTATAAAACCCATTCTATTATAATATTCAATAACTATATTTAGTAACTTCTAACTATATGTCACGGGAACCATCATGGGTCTAAAAACAATATGTTTTATTCGACATCCGAAGATTTGAGTCTCTCTTCTTCTTTGGAAAGTATGGATTTTTCACAATTTTACCTTTTAATATCACATACGAGGTATTCTCTTATCCTCATTAATGATTTTTAATTCCATTTTCATATTTCAATTTAGATATATTCTATATATTTTATTGATTTATATATATGGGACTCTCATTAAAATTTCTATTTTCTTTATCTACCACAAGGAAATTAGTGTTAATTCGATTCTTTCAATTGGCATGACAGATATTTATATCTATTCTAAATCACTTCAATAGAGAGTCTCTCATTTTGAATTTGATATAGAAACCCATTCAATGGAACTCGAACTCAATACAATATTCAAAAATTGACTCATACTAAAAATATTATATTGAAGTCTGTTTACATAAATTACATTTGTATTTTAAATTCATCTCCATCCAGCCTCATCTTTCAACATCCCATGAATTTTAATGGCTTATCATTATTGAATATAACTCTACCAGAAATAAGGATATTTACAGTCATTAATATATTTACATTTTTATTCTTGTGGGAAGAACACTCATTACAAATGATCCATATACTACTATTTTTTTGTTTCTTGATGATACATGTTTTCCAAGATACCTTTCTTGGTATTTATTTTCTCATTACAATAGAATATTAGTTGATTCAAGAGTTAAGGTGTTATATATTCACCCTATTTATTATTTTCTAAAATATCATACACCTATTACATCAAATGATATAATATATTTTGAAAAGGAATTTAATTTTGGTTTTCAGCTATCTTTCCTCATTTTCATCAATTGGAGTAAACTTGTGTTTTATATTTCAATTAATTTATTACCTTCAGACCAAAATTATATAAGTTATAAAAAGAACCATATTTTTTAGTTGGGATGTCAGATATATTCTCAACCTTTGTTTCAACATTTGAGGATATTTAACTCTCATATAGTCTTATGATTCTATACACTAGGTCTTAGTATGAATAAGAAATTAATAAAATTAGAATTTATTCAATGGAAGTATCTCTCATCACTTAATCTTCTCATATTTCCATATTTGGGGTAGTTTATTAACAATTGATGTTTCCGTAGTCGCTAAGAGACTTCATTAATTTTATACATTACTTTACTATGAGCAATAAATCCACCAACATTGGATGTCTAACTTTCACATATGCGCCCAATATTGCAAATAATTATGGGATTACGTTATTTTACAGCCATCTAAATAGTTCTCATAACTTTTTTTCTCTTTCTATCATATCATTATCATTGAAATTATCAAATTATAGATTTTTATTTTCACTATCCTTTTTTTATTTTCAACTTCAAGAATATTTCTAAAATACACAATCTTATCTTTTTCATATTTAACCTCCTTCATTCTTTCTTCCAATTGGGTATTGGGATCATAAATAATTTCATATTTCTATTTAATTTATTCCATGAAATATATCAATTATTCTTTTTTAGATTGATAAAATTTTATTTCTTCCATCACCTTCTACTACTAACTATTTTTTCATTCATGTTGATCAATATATTTGATTGTTTCTTAAATAAAACCATATTTCTTTTGGGTTTTCTTACATAGAATGTAAATATTGTTCTTTTTCTACTTTATGTCGAATTTCATGTTAACAACTTGTTTGGGTTGATGTTATATTTCTTATTCTGACTTGATTACATAAACTATTTCATTCATAACACCTTCCACATTGGAATTCTACTCAACATAATATTATTTAAGGAACCTTTCATATCCATATTTTTTTCTTTATATGTTTTTCCTATAAAACCAATTCTCTATTGAAATCCCAAAATTAGAGGTTCATCAAAAATAAAACCATATTTCTTATGTTAATGACACATCATCTATGAATCCATTCTCTATATTTATTAGGAATATTATAATAATATGACTAGATATTTACCTTCATTCCTTCCTTTTCCTCACTTGAATGTTCATTCTAGTAGTGAAGTAAATTCATAACAAGTACATTTATCATTAATTACACATGCATGAATAGTGATATTCTCCATTTCATGGAAATTAATATCATTTGATGATCTACTATATGTTCCTTTCATTTTCACACACATCTTTTCAGCCATCAATAAATCATGAATATCTTTTAGATCAATATCCATGATATCTTTTTCTTTATGAGATGAAACTTTGGAATTGTATAAGGGTGGAAGTAAAATGAGAATATTTTTCCTAATATCAACATCCTTAATCTGAAAACCATGTCCTTTGATGGATACCATAACATCAATGATTCCATTTATGTTGGAGTCAATATTTTCACTTTTATAGGAGCTACGAATCACACAAAAACAAGGGGTTCCAGAAGATTAGATAATTAAAAGAATTCCCAAAATAAGAATATTTCCAAGGATAAAAATGGATATTATAAATATTGTACTAGTTCAACATGAAAATTTTATTTTTTAATTTCAAAGTGGTGGAAAACCATAAAAGGACCAAAACCATTCATCAATATATTCATATTCAAAAGCCCACATAATTTGTAATTATTGAACCAAAGAAGGATTATTCCAATGGAATATCTATATTGGATAACATTGGATATCATTTGATTGGAGTTCATAAGGGATCTCTCTCAGTGGAAATCCTCTAGGTCCTGACAAATTTTTTAATGGGGAATGTTTATGCCTACACCATTGATGACCAAATGGTTACATGTGATTTTCAAAAACCAGAAATGAATTTCATTATGCTAATTGTTATATGAAAAATAAATACTAGGATTGAATTATTCTTTAGAAGTTCATTGGGAAACTCAATGACAACATTAATGATCCATGGATGATATTAAATTATTTTAGTACTATTCTATCTCCTTTTGAAAAAAATTTGATCTATCTTCTATTTTATCTCTACTAGGTAGTTTTGGAACTACATTGAAGAATGCAATCATGAGTAGATTAACCAGGTCAGTTTCAAGCACACCTAGTTTGGGAGGAACCACTCTAAAATAAATACAAGTAAAATTGAAATATCATGTAAAAATGATATAAATCTTGATCGGTGAGATTCTATTTCTTATGTAACCCTTCTTAAGATAAACATTGATCATCATCCTATACTTGTTAGTCTTATGTCCATAGACATCAATCCCCCATTTCCTTTCATGATCAACATAGCTTGTGCATCTAATCCTGATTGTGATAGGATCAATTTTGAATTATATAAATATATACATTGTGTAAAGGATGATGTGGTATAGATTATCTAATTGAAACTTCTAAAATACAATCATAAGATTTTGAATAGAGATTCTTTTTATAGGATGGATAAATAAATCAATTCTCTTGATACTACCATACAACATGTGCAAAAGGAAGTCAATAATAGTGACTTTACCACCAAACTATATCAAGAGGTTTTTATTTCCTCTATGCTGAACACTCTTCTGTAAATAAAATAAATGACCTAAAAAGAAGATTTCAATAATAAATTTATTAAGGATAGTTATCAATGTCTGAAATTTTATGACTCTCCTCATAGTGATAAAAACACCTACATGCCTATATTTTTATGGATGGTTGATGGTAATACCATGCATTATATAGAGATTATATCTGATTGAATTTTTTTAAATTACTCCCATATTTTCAATGGGAATGGAATCAAGGGTGATATTATTTAGGAAATTATAGATCATCCTCTTAGACATGAAGACAATACCTTTCATATCATCATTCTTATTGAATATAAAATCAATGACTCTATGTTTATTCTTAATTTTAATATTTCTCCTAGACTTAATGGATTATCCAACAATTTTTTATAAACGTATTGGGATTTACCACATGGTGATGTCTAAAGTATTGTTTCATCTTTCTTTATTACACACACCATTCCTTAGGGGATCATTTCGCAATTTCTTCAACGTATACCAATGTTGTAAAATACCTCTGAAATCTAATTTTTGAAGCCCAATTCTCTTCTCAATTCTATTTGTAATATTATTAGTAGGATTATTGAAAATAATATTGATTTTTTACCAACAAAATTGTTACATATAATCTGTTTGGATTTATTGAAGGAAGGTTCAAACAAGACTAAATTTGAATATCTTTTTAATGTTTCAATGACCTTGAAAATTCAAATAGGATTGGTATTATTTCCCTAAAAATTTATATTAAGGTTGATTTTGAGACAATGATTATGGATTTCATCTTCAAATTGTAATATGTTTTTTCCATAAATAAGTGTTTTATTGGTTGGGTGAAGTCACTATTTTGGTCATCTAATATCTATATTATCATAAATGGTTTCCCCAATAGATATTTCACATTATCTAAAGGTGTCATACAAGGGGAACCTCTCTTAACATCCATATTTTATATTTCAAAACACTACCTTAGTCATCTCCTCAATTGAATGGTGGTCAAAGAAAACATTAATATTTTTTATACCTCTAGGGGTATCAATGTTAATACTTATCTACTCTATGAATTTGAAATTATACTCTTATTATAAGCTATTTGGAGGAATATTCAAAACATTAATGAAATTATTTATCATTATGAAAATGTCTAGGGACAATCCATCACCTGGAAGAAGTATTTAATTTAATCTTTTACTTGATTTACACTATCTATAATACATAGTATTAATATGGATATGGGAATAAGAGAAGGGTCGATTATTTTTATTTATCTAAGCATGCCATTTTTAGGGTATGCTAAAATCCATTTATTTCATTAGCCATATTGATGAAATTTAAAACCAAAATTATTCTTTTAAGGGTAAGGCCCTCTCAATGTATGGTTGATTTTCCCATATCAAATGAACCATTATCACTAAGTTTATACACTATTTCATTGTATATAAATGAAAAATTGGAAATATTAAAAATATTAATTCCTGTGTTAGGATTTTTTTTTTCAAGTGGAATCATCCTTGAGAGGATAATGGTAATAATTCCTTGGAAAAATTGTAGAAAATTTCTTAGCACTGGTGGTATTGGTTAGATTATTAGTAAGATTCTTGTAAATAAAGTTGCATCTTTTACTAATTAAATTTTATCTTGGAATATATTTTGTTTTTTTAATGGATAGTGAGTCTATAAATGAATTGGAATGGATTATAATTTTTTTCAATTTCCTCAAAAATTCAAATAGTGGTTTTGTAATTTATCTCATGCTTGATACTATGAAATCAATTGAAAAAATGAATTGTGATTTCATCTTCAAAGTGTTATATGGTTTTGGCTTTAACAACACTTTTATTTGTTGGGGGAAACCTCTATTTGGTTAAAATCATATCCATGTTCTCTTAAATGTTTCTCCAAAGGGATATTTCACATGATATAATGGTGTTAATAAAGGATACCATCCCTCATCCATCTTATTTTCTATTTTTAAATACTACCTCAGTTATCTCCTCAATCATTTGGTGGTCAAATAAAATACTAATTCTTTTCATTCCACTATGTTACACACTATTCATAATCATATAATCTATAAATATGTAGTTATTATCTTCTTATAAGATAATTAGAGGAATATTCTCAACCTTACAAAAATTATTCATCATTATGAAAATGTCTCAAGATAATCCATCAGTTTAGAGAGTTATTTCATTTACTTTTGGTAATTCATTTCCACTATGAAGAATCTATAGTATTATAATTGATATGGGGATAAAATAAGGGTTCATTATTTTTATTTATATTGTTATTCCATTGTTTTGGGGTAGGATGAATTCCAGTTACATCCTCATTAATTTTGATCAAATTTAAAATGAACTTTCTGCTTGGAAGGGTAATGATATCTCAATGGATGGATGTATTTACCTTACCAAATAAACCATTTTCTATAAGTTGGTCCCCTCTTTAATGGTTTATAAATGGTACATAAGACTTATCAGAAATAATAACTCTAATGTTATTATTTTTATGAGTGGAAGTATCCTTGAGGAGAAGATGGTCACAATTCCTTGGAATAAATGTTTCAAATCTATTTGTAGTAATGGTATTGGCCTAAATTATATTAATCATTTTCATAAATATCTCATTGATGGTTTTAACAGGAATCATATAAATATAAATTATTCGGATTTGGGTTTCCTCATAAGTATATTCCTTGAGAGATTGAAGCATGGTATATATGAATACATGGATTTATCCCTTTTTCCATGCATTAAAACATCTTTTTTCAACTTCACAACCAACTCTAGATGGATTGATAGGACATATTACTCTCTCTGATTCTAGATTGATAATTAAATTGGGACCCCTACAACTTCTAATTCCTATCCTTAATTGGACTCACATATCTATATTAAGGACTTCCTTAATTATCCTTCATTGAATATGTAGAATAAAATTATAGACATCATTGATAATTATACCTTTTCACCATGTGAGGATGTCATAATTTGGGAACCATCAAAAAAAGAACTTGGAATAGTATCCTTTATTACAAATATATTGATTCTAACTCCCAATAAGGATTAAACTGGATTAAAAATTGTATAAGAGTCTGGATCAAACCTTTACGACTCCCACTAATATGGTGGATTGCACAAAATTGAGTCACACTGGTAAATTTTCTTAAAATAATTCAATGTGTCCCTCTAATATAGGTTAATATTATACAAAAAACATCAAGAAGACCCTTATCATATCTTTCTTAATTGTGTTACTGCATCGGCTCTACAGCAAGTGATTTATGATCTTTTTATGATTCTTTAGTAAAGAAATGATTTTATAAGGATTATATAGAAATATTATGTGGGTTAACTTTCACAAAAAATATACAATATATTTCACCTGGTAAAGGAGGATGTGTTGGAAAACATTTGGTATGGATATAATAAACTCTTCCATTGAAAAAATCCTTTTAATCTATAGTCAGTAATTTCAAATATATTTATTGTCTTTTGGGAATATATTGTGTTGAAATAAGATTCATGTTATAATTGAATTAAGGACTTTAGATTCCTAAAATGGTTATGTTTTATTGGAATTACAAATCTCCAATAGGGGATGCATATGTTTTCTAGTAATCTCTACTCCAATATTAAATAAAAATCTATTTTGGTGGTTCTTCTAAATAAAATCATGGAACTTAGGGCTATGGCGATGTCTATAGTTATCATAATGTGAATATATTTGGATTTTTATTTGATTCACATAGACTAGAAATATCTATTGAAGTCGAGACTCTTAAAATCACTAGAGATGTATGTTTTTATGAATCCAAGGGTTGGAATAATTTGTGTCTTTTAAGTGACTCAACTACATTGTGTTAAATTTTTTATATTTTATGTCGCATCTCTAATAGAGGCTTACTACTCCTTGGATAAAATGTATTGAATTTCCCTCTAGAATTAATCACATCACTACTCATTTCTACTGGAAGGTGAATCACATTGCATATCTCCTTTCCAAAAAATACATCAACATGATCCTTACATGGCTAGATGATATTCCTTCTAACAATCCTTGTCTATCTTACTATATAAGATATTATTTTGAATAATAAAATTTCATACTTTTGTAATGATTTTTTATTAATTAATTAATTATCCTTGGACTCTTTGGTCAAGTAACCTCTTAAAAATATTTTCACTTGGGATGATCTTCAAATAATCAAAATTGTTATATTGAAATTATAAATTTTCTTCACTCATTTCTTTATCCTTTATAAATTTTATAATATTTTCCCCATAAATATTTTTATTGATGTAAATTATATCTATTATATATATATATGGTCCAATATTTCCCAATATTAATTATCTTGAGCCGTCTCATCAATATAAAAATGTTTCTTTTCATATTCTGTCATTTCTAATACGAGAGGGTAGACAACTTTTATGCCATGTAATGTAGTTGTGAATACATCTTTTCTAAGAGATCATAAGTGATTTCACATGTTATTCATTAATATATCAATGTTATATATGTCAAATAAAAGGTTATATTTTACATTAACCATGTTCTATATATCAGTAACATTCAAGAGAAATATTTATCATTTAAGAACCTAGTGTCTACAATATATCTTAGTCTAGCCACATGCTCAATACACCCTAATAAGGGGTTGGTTGGGGAAATACACTATTTAATTCTCTATTTATTATCTATATATTTTTCTCATTTTACCAAGAACAATAGAAACTGGTCAATATTAAAGAACACATATGATATGAATATGAATAAATTAATGCATCGATACACATATTTTAATTGGTTTACCTTAGTGTTCGAGTTTAGGGAGCACACATCAATAGTGTATCAATATAGATGGAGTTAACACTAGGAATTTTAGATGTCGTAAATGTTTGGTAAAGGCACACTTTTAATCTAGTGGGAGTCCATCATCTTATCTCCGCGTGTACTACTTTGAGATAAGGAATACGACAAAGAGGTGATGTAATGATTAATTATAATGAATCCCAAAAATTGAAGAACACCAATCCCAAAAGGGAGTCTCAGGTGAACATAAATTCCTTATTAAAATAGTTATCTGTAATGGAAACATCACATGACCTATATCGTTATAAATTCTTAATATTTTTTCTCTATTTAATTTTCTTAATTCTATCAATGATTTTTCTTTAATAATAAAATCGTTTCCCCAAAAATGTGTGCATTACTCTTCCTCCTTCCTCCTAAATAATGGACCTTCAAAATCATCCATGAACTTCTCATAAATCAATACCATGTCTAATGAATATATATATGATTAGAATTAAATTTTATCTTTTAGAATTATCTATATATATATTTTTCACAACATGGTCTCATTAATCATGGTGTGTACCTTATTAAAAAAATTCCCAAGTCAAGATATGATTTCCTTTATCATAATGTATTACTAGTACAACAAAAATATAAACTATATTAAATTTAATATATCATTTTTAATTATATGAATATCATAGTGTGATATTTATACTTTCCTCAACTCTTATATGTGTCAAATAATAGAGTTATTATTCTTTGTTAATACTCTTATTATAGTGTAAAAATTATAAAATATGAAAAAAATACATGTGGATTTTTATGGTATCCAATAATGTTGTGAATCTTTTAAATATATTCTCTGATATAATATATCTTGTTATGAAATTTGATTCATTTCACAAGAACCATATCTATAAATTCACTAAAATCACTCAGGTGTCTTTCAGAGCATGATATATCATCCATAACATGAGTCTCTATATACTATATCCAATGCAATATTCTTAATAATTTTATAGAAAAATGTATTTATCATAGTGTGTAATGTGAATGTCTAAATATGAAATGTAAAAATACTACATTTAAACAGAATATTCTTATTATTTTTCCTTGATGGAAGTTAAAAATAAGTCTCTGTGAGAGTAATAACAAAATATTATATTTTTTGTTAAAGAAATTAAAAAAATAGTCATGAAAAAACATACCAGAATTATATCTTCCTATGTTCCTTTATGATCATTGTGATTTTTTCAAAATGATTTTTATGGAGTGGGATTTTCTAAATTTCAAACTTCATCTCCAATTATAGCGTAATGAGATTAGTTATGGAGTGACCTTGTTTTTTCCAACACCTTTAAAATATTTAATTTCATAGTATCCCTTTCAAAGTTATCATATATTTAAATTTATTTTTTTAATCCCCAATGGTATATTAATTCTATTTAAAAATATATTTTCAATGAATTACTTTTAAAAAATTTATGTTTGATAACAATGGTCCATGTAGTAATTACAGGAATCAAATCCATTTCATCTTCCAAACAAATAAACCCCTACATTTATTATTTCTATTTTATATCTTTCGTAAAGTTGTTTAGATGATCAAAATATAGATCATGAGAAATATTAAATGAATAAGCATCCACATTAGTGTGACTGAACTGAGTAGGGGGGGAATAATTATCTTATTAAATCTATGTCATGTTAACATATAATAAAAAATATTATCACCACCCTCTATATATTATTTATAATATGAAATAGGCTTAATTTAATTCCATGGGGGAGGAATAGTGGTGGATGAATCACATTAATATTGGTCTTGAGAATCCACTGTATCCTCAACAACAAAAGGTTAGGGTGTTATTAGTCTAACATTCTCAATAAACTTCCTTTTATGAAAAGAAGACAAATGGAAAACCCCATCATTACTAATGATTCACTTATGGTAATTGGGTTTATCCATACATTATATATAACTCTGAACACCCTTTGTATAACTAATAAAGATATGCTTGATAGCCTTAGGTTCTAACTTATCTTTCTTAGAATGACCATAAGTTGTTGATCTAAAAAATATAAGATCTGAAGGACTTTGGATTTTTAATATCCAAAATTCATCATGTTTTTAACTATAATTAGATATAGAAGGGTTTTGATTAATTTTTTACACATCCCCAGAGATAACTTTCTCCTAAAATAATTGCGGAAAACTGGGGTGTGAGAGCATGCATCACACTCCCTCTAGAATAGTCATATCCATGAACTTAGTTGATCCATTACACTGAGAGGTTTCAAGAATAAATAAAAATTATAAGGAACTATTTAGTGTTACAAAATTATATTAAATTATTAGACTAATACTCTGAACCATTTAATAGTTCTAAGAGTCATTAAATTTTTAACCGATTGGTTCTCCACACTGAACTTCCAGATTTTAAATGCTAGAATTGTTTCATACATATTTTTTTGAATATAAATCAATACTTTCCATGTTTAATCATCAATTAAGGTTACAAAGTTATTTCCTCCACCATTGGAGGTAGTCCTAGATAAACAAGATATATAAGAGTGGATACACTCAAGGAGATTATAATCATCATATGTAGACCTATGGAAACTAATTTTTTAGAGTTACCATATACAAAATATTCACAAAATGAAATATTTATTGTGGTTTATGTTAGTTAATATCCTTTTTTTATAAATTTCATAAGGAACCTTGGAACTCATGTGCCTACACAATATATTCCATATGATAGTTTTATTACATATTGGTACATGGGTGGAATTAAATTGTATTAGATGAATTTTACCCAATAAAATAAATATTCTATATAAGATTGTTCCCCTTGAAATATTGATCTTTTCATGAGTGATTCTAAAACTAATATAGTATTACAATATAGTGTAATATTTATGATAAATAATGATAATGGAAATGAGGTTTATTTTTAATTTTGATACCCACAAAACCTTATTAAAAGTGAAAACCATACCATTATGAAGTTATATGAAACAAAAAACTATACCCAGGATTCAAATACTCTTATTATTACCTTAATAGATATTAGAAAATAGTTACACTCTAAATTATATGAATTACTATCTCTTAAGACATATGTGAAAAGAACATATATAATCCTAGATCCACTATTCAAAAATAGAATGATAAAAAACATTCAGGAAATATATAGTGTTGAAGTCCTACTCAACTACCAAGGAATGAAAATTAATTTATTTTTAATAATTTTTATTTTAAGAAAATTTCTTCAAATGTTCCCAGGTTTCTTACATTAAAAACTCATAATTACAATATTATTTGACTTAGACCGCTTCTTCTGAGCCCGTATTTTATCACTCCTCTTACCACTATGATCATTATTATATTTAATCATTCATCCCATATATTAATAGAGACCCCAATACTAAAAAAATATCCTTCAACAGCATTAGAAATGGAATTTATCAGCGCTAGAGAAGTGCTGACTATAGGACACAGGTTACAAGTTGTGGTATTTTATCATCGCTGAGAAAGCATAGATAAGGGGGTCTTTCATCAACGCTTATAAAAGAACTTATAAAGATTCATTTATCGTAACTTATAAAATCATTGATAAAGATCTCATTTATCAGTGCTTTGTTTAGTATTGATAAAGTTCCATATTGTAGTGTGTTGTAATAGCACACTTCAACACCATTGCAATGTGCTATAACATCACATCAACTCAACAAAAACACACTATATATCAATAAAAATAAGTACCAATACATGAATTAAATGAAATGAAATTGAAAACACAAACACAAGAAAAAAACACTATGTTATATACATTTCAAGCAATGTTTTATAAAAATACATAAATTAAAATTATTACAAACATTAAAAAATTGTAATGTTCTTTTATATTAAAATCCTTACCCGATTCTTGAAATTGCCGATAAAACCACCCCTTCTAAAGAAAAATAGTTCTCCTATATAAGAAAAAAATTGTTATATCAGTAATATTATAAAGAAATAAATTAATAATAAGTGTTCATTTTACTAAATTTGATGTCAATTTAAAATAAAATGATGCAATTAGAGTCATATTGTTCATACCATGCATTAGATTGTAGTGAGGTTGATTCCAAAACATCTAAAATAAATTATGGATCATTGTAATAAAGTATTTAAACAATATTAACATGTTTTCTCATATTTGAGTTTTTCAATTGTCTTAATTGCTAAAATGTTATTATAAATTGGAAACATGCACTTTTGATTCATTCTAACCACATCGTGGATCAGTTTAAAATCAAGCAAATTTCTTCATGTCACAAATGAAATATGATTCATTGTACAAAATAATCAAGAAAATTTAAGCATGTTTGATCAGTTTTCAGTGAGTGATACTTTTTTAACTAAAAAGTTGATTTTAAACTGATAACATAAACTTTAAAAAATACTAGGTACATAATGTTTCTAATTGAGGTGTAGTTAATTCCTATACATAAAATATGACTTATGGATATTTTTCACAAAGTATAAAAATAACCGAATTGTGTTTTTTTATGAGGAATGATTTCAAGTTTACTAAAATTGATGATAATTGTAAAAAAATATTTCCCATGGAGTCATATCGATCACACCATCTATAATATTGTGTTGCAGCTCATTCATACATGTCCCAAATGACTTATGAATCATTGTAAAAAAGTTTCAAAACAATAAGAATCTTTTTTATCAGTTTTAAGTATGTCACATTTCCTTTTGACTAAAATGTCATTTAAAATTAAAACACACACTTTGACAGATACCGATCATATTGTGTATCAAATATAGGATCAGAAGATTCATAAACATCAAAATGATGTATAGATTGTTGTATAAAAGTATTTAAACAATGTGACTTTTTTTCCTCAGTTTTGGGTAGGTCCGTTGACTTCTTCTCTAGAATTTATGACAATTTAAATAAAATGATGCACTTTGAATCATACTAGTCACACTGTGTATTAGATTGAGGTGAGACTGGTTCCTACTTGTCCAAAATGACATATTCACCATCATCCTAAATTTTCAAAACAATATGAACATGTTTTCTCAGTTTTGAGCATGTCAATTGTCTTTTTTTTACTAAAATACCATTTTAAAATTTAAACAATACATTGACTCTTACCGATCACATTTTGAATCAGATTTAGTTGCAGCTGATTCTGACACATAAAAAATGACGTATGGGTCATTTTCCAAAAGTATTGAAACAATTTGAATGATTTTTCCTTGTTTTGATTATGTCTATTAGCCTTTTACTAAAATTGTTTTCAATTTTAAATAAAAATACACACTTGGATTCATACTGGTCACACCATGCATCAGATTATTGTACGAATGATTCATTCATGTCTCAAATATCGAATGTATTACTGTAATAAATTATCAAAACAATCTCAATGTGTTTTCTCAGTTTTGAGTATGTCTCTTTTCGTTTTATACTAAAATTTCATTTTTAACATGAGACACACAGTTTGAATCATACAGATCACATCGTTTATCCTTTTGAAGTTGGACAGATTTCTAAATGTCAAAACATATTTTTGGATTGATGCCCTAAATTATCAAAATAATATCATCACATTTACTCAGTTTTCATTGAGTGAAACATTTGTAATGTAAAATGTCAATTTTAAACTAACAATGGATACATTGAATCATTTAGGAAACATCATGTATCATATTGTGGTGTGGATGATTTCTACACATCAAAAATTACTAATAGATCATTTTCTTAGTGTATCAAAATAATATGAATATGTTAGCTTAGTTTTGATTATATCCGTTGACTTTTTTTACTAAAATTAATTTAAATTTTTAATATAAAAAAATATATGGAGTCATACCAGTCACATCGTGTTTCTAATTGTAGTGTTGGTAATTCCTACACATCCCAAAGTCTCAATACAATCCTAACTATCATTGTTACAATGAATTACATTGAAATTATTTTTATAACTTCCTAAACTGCTTGAGAAGCTTCGAAGAAATCTCATAAACTCATAAAAAAGAATCCACCTATATAAGAAAACAACTATTATGAGTATTTATTAAAATAAATAAATCAATTTAATATTAATATTAATTAATACATTAATTTTATGGAAAATGATTTTACTATAAGAATATCAAGATTACATCTATGATTGATCAATGGAGTGAACTTAAAGGAAAATGATAAATTCCCACACTATAGTGGTGAAAACATTTGAGGAAGAGTATGTCTGTGCATGTTTTTTTTGTAGAAAGGTATGAATGATGGACATATCACCCAAAACAAAAGAAACCACCTATAAAAGAAAATAATTAGTTTTTGAGAAATACTAATAAGTAATAAATTAAACATAAGTAAGAAACAGTACATTAATACTATGGATAATGATTTTACTATGAAAACATCAAGATTACTTATTTTATTGAGCAGAGACATCATCATTAAACTTTTCATGAAAATTGGGCAGAGAACATATAAGAATGTAATAAATGATGCACTATAAGGGTGAAATGGTTTTGAGGGAGAAGAAGCATGAAAGCTGAATAGAGCACCCCAACTTGAACAAAAAACTCCCTTTATGTAAGAAAATAATTATTATATGAGTAAAACTAAAAAGAATTAAATAAAACCTAAATATGAGAAAATAAATTAATTCTATGAGACATAATTTTACTCTGAAAATATCATAATTAAATCTATCATTGAGGATAGGCAACATCGTTTCTCTTCCAACAGAGGTAGGGGAAGTGAATTTAATGAAACTAATAAATGCACCACTATAAGGGTGATAATGTTTAAGGGAGAATAATTATATCTATGTTGTAGTGAAGAAAGGGATGAAATACAGATAGAGCACCCAAACCCAAAACAAAAAAATCCTCTTATATAGTAAAAAAATTATTATATGAGTAATACTAAAAAAAGATGAACTAAACAAAAATATTAAATAATAAATTAATTCAATGGAAAATGATTTTATAATGAAAATATCAAGATTACCTCTGTGATTGAGAAGAGGAAGCGTTGTTTCTCTTCTTACAACCAATAATTTATTTTTTATTATTATTAAAATTTGGGAAACCTTCCCATTAAGCAAGGAAGTTCTCTTGGTGGCATTAAATGATGCAAACCAAGGGCATACCCTTGTACAAAATTATTATATTCTTGAAGCAGTAAACCCAAACTTGAAAAAATGATCAACGACACCTCCAGGCTACTCCCTCAAGAGTGGTAATCCGTAGCGAAATTGGCCTCCCTATGCATGTGTCGAATCGAGAAACCATTACTAAGCTCCAAAGATCAACTAAAAACAAGATTAGTTAGGTGCCAAGAGGGTCCCACCTATCTATTTACAACATGAACAATAGTTTCAGAATCTGACTCCACCTCTGAATGCAACAACACTATGTTATTTCAAATCATGATATTGGTGTGAATCTCTTTCATCTCCTCACCCAACGAACTCCCCAGACCATAAAATCTACTAACGTAGAATGACACCAAACCAAACACATCCCGTATTAGACCTCCCCATTAATTTTTCTATTCATAAATGAACTATCCACATTATGTTTATATACATTTAATGATGGCATCCATCTGATCCAGATTCCTTGAGAGATGGGCGGAACAAGTGTTATGTTGAGTAATCTTCACATAACATTAGACTGATGTCCGACTTTAACCAGTGAACCCAACTCAAAAATAGGCCCCTCCATTATAAATATATAAAGTCGATCAAAGGTCCCACCTCTGTTCTAGCCTAGTTCCTTGATTCCAAAAGTGTCTAGAAAATAAATTGCACAATGATGCCTTGGCTATTGAATTCCAATTCTTGGTTTCACACTTCTAAAAACTATCTTGGAAGAAAATATTGCATGGAAGAGTAGGAGGATTTAAAAAGACCCTATTTTACCATAATATACCACAAATTTATTTCCCATTCTCTCTTGATAAAAATGTGGAAATATGACTCTGATTTTGGCCTAGTACAATAGTAGTAGCACGAGGAAATGAAAACTCCATTCTTCTGAACATTATCCTCTGTCGGCAATGATGATTCCACACACTCTATTCCAAGAAATTCATTTTTGTTAGGAACTCTTTTAACCATAACCAAGAATACTATTCATCATTATCCCCTCTAGGAAGAAAGAGCATCATATAATCCTTCCCATTAAACTGTCCTAAAGACGATCTTGTAAACAAAACAAGATCATAATCCTCCTCAAATGCAATCTCCTTGAAGGCCACCATCTAATCCGTACAAAAAACATAATCCATAATTTGGGGATACCAAAAATCATCCTTAGATATCATATCATGGAGAGGGAAAAACATGAAAAATAGCTTCACAATGACCCATTTATCACACCATAAATTGATCTCTCCTCTCCTCACCACCCAACATGAGGAGTCCTGAAGAATATCAAGATGATATAAGAATATGTTCACTAGGATCGATAGTTTCTATCTGTCCCACTCCTCACAATGTTGACCATATTTGTTTCGGATAAATTTGTCCCACATCGATTCACCACCAATAAATTCCCATTCAAAGAATGTCTTTATGGACTGTATCATTACTGATATATATTATAGACTGACTCCTCCCTCCTCGATTGGTTTTCTCATGTAAACTCCATTAATCCCAATGATCCCTCCATAGGGAGTTATCATTACATAAGAAATAATTCATAGATATCTCCATCAATGCAATAACACCTTTGGGAGGAGATATAACTAATATAACATGCACTAGGATTGCATCTAGAACACTATTAATCAATGAAACATGACCACCGAAGGATATAAATTTTTCCATCCAACTAAGAATACTCCCCAATATTCTATTGAAATGTTTATCAAATATTGTCTTTTTTACACGCCCATTGTCAATAGGTGCCCCATGGTAAATCATTGGAAACTGCTTCTGTTGTATTCCCATAATTTCCTAGATGTCCTAAGCCCTCCTTCTTGAACATTTATTTTAAATGAAGAAAAATTATATTCCTCAAATTGATATGTTGTCCTCGTATCCTACCATTATCCTCTATAATTCCTATAAGACTAATAATAGAGGATCTCCTTCCATTAAAGAAAATTGGAATGTCAACTGTAAACATACGGTGTGAATGGGAAATATCTGAATATTTGGAGTGATAAGGATGAATTCTCCTTTCCACAATTCCTCAGTGTAAATTCTGTGAAAGATCATATTGGGAAATAATAAACATTAAGTGAGACAAAGGAACCCTTACCTCACTCGTCGCACTCTTTTGAAATAGCCAATGGCTTTACCCATAATAGATATGATAATCCATGGAGATGAATAAAAATGAAAGCATAGATCACACACCCAATAAGTAAATCCTAGTTTCCTCATGACATGTATAATAAGATTCCATTTAATTTTATCATATGCCTTGTCTATATCCACTTGGATGATGATGTTGGACCCGATCACCCTTTTATTAACATATTCTACTAATTCTTTGGCAATTAAAATCTCCCCTTATATTCCTCTACCCTTGATAAATCCATGATGCTCCTGGGAAATCACTTTTGTGATCATCATGTTCAGCCTCCTAGCAATAAAACTCGCCAAAACTGTGTAAGAGACATTACACAAATAAATGTGTCTAAAATGGTTATTGGAGGAAGGGTCATTGAATTTCAGATGTAGAAAAACTATATAGGAACATGTGCCCCTATCAATGGTTCCTCCACTAAAAATCTTGAATAGTCTAAGTAACATGTATCCTGAAAAAAGCCCACACCTCCACAAAGAAACTCCTTGGAAAGAAATCTAGGCCGGGTTCACTATCCAACAACCTGTTGTGAACTGTGCCCCAAACCTCATCACCTATCAGAGATACCATGAGGGCGTTGTAATACTCCATTTCAAGCTGGATAGGAATGGATACCATGAATTCCTCCTTCTCCTCCACTGAAACACCATTCTCCAGGTTCCCCTGGTTATCACCTGCAAGTAACATCTCGAAGTGCACCAAGTCTAGCCATCTAGCTACATTAACATCAGAGTGGTATGATCCATCCTAAAATTTATTGTTTATTTTCAATTTATGTCACTCCTTTAAACACGTATGAAATAAAGTGGAATTTCGATCACCATCTTTGAGAAATAAAAACCTGGAATGTTTCCTATAACATCTTTCAACATCAAGTAATCTCTCGGCTAAGAAATAATGTTTATTGTATAATATAAGTAAGATACCCTCATCCCATATGTGCTGTTTTTGGCCCTCAAAATTATCAATTTCCACCTGAAGTTAATCCACAGGAATATCCCGAATTGGATTAATAATTTTCCAATGAAAAATATCCACCTTAAACTGTTTCAACCGCCCAGCAAGCCACACCCAGGCCCTCCCATCAAACCCCGACTCCCAAGAGTTCCTCATAATTTGTAAAAAACCCTCTAAACTATTCCATCTAGATGAATACATGAAAGGATTAGTCTTCTGGATCCTTCATTTAAGCTCATCCAGAAGCGAGGCATGATCTGAGAGAGCATGAGATAGGTGCGAGATAGAGGAAATAGAAAAGGAATCTATCCCTTGGATGTTAGACAAACATATGTCTAGGTGACTGCATATGCATCTAATACATTTATGGTTGTTACACTAGGTATATTTTCATCCGTTGAATCCCAGATCCATTAGGCCCTTACTAGACATAAAATTTTTAAAGTCCAAAGGCATCATCATTGTTTTTCCAACAAACTTAGTGGTGGTAACTTGAATGAAAGTGATAAATGTACCACTGTAGGTGATAAAAGGTTTCGAGGGAGAAGAAGAATGAAAGTTGGACAGATCACCCCAAATCGAACAAAATATTCCTCCTGTATAATAAAATTATTATTATGATATAAATACAAAAAATAAATAAATTAAACATTAATATTACATGATACATAAATTTTATTGAAAATTATTTAACATGGAAAACATCAACATTACCTTTGTGATTGAGGAGAGACAACATCTTTGCTCTTCCTACAAATGCATGAAACATGGACATAAATATTCTAAAACAAATAAACTCTATAAGGAATATTGATAATTATTTCAACATTTAATTATAATATTTTTTGGTAAAATAGATAATGTATATCGTAACATTGCCTTTACATCATTACAAAGAGTTTACTTCATATAGTTTAATCTTCCATCATGTATAAAAGACATTTCTTGCATGAGTAGTGTAACAACCAGAGATTTTATAAGATATATTCTTTTTAATTTCATTCATATCTTCTGTTGTATGATACACCAAGATTATCTTGCACTATACGCAACACCATATTATCTTGTAGTATATGCAACATTATTCTTGGATCATGTTACACACAATTTCAATTTGTTTGATAGTTGTTATTCTATGCAACATTGGGTGTGGATGTATATATATATATATATTCAATGTATAAATGAAATATGGTTATATTTTGTTATACGTAACAACAAAGGAGTCTTTCACTACACGGAACCCTGTTTTGGCTTGCATTATACGCAATTGCGACCTTCCTCGATAGCGTGTGTTGTACGCAATACCGGGGTTCACTAAACAACAATATATGGTTATAATATTATCAGGAACTAGCCTTTATGAATAGTATTAATTAAGTATTGAATTTTATAACATTATTATTCATCTCATACATTTTTTAGAACATGGTATGAGAACAAAATAAACTTTTCGGGTAAAATAAGTATTTTTCAAAAAATGCAGTTTTGCCACCTTTTAATGGCGCACCCACATTAAATCCAATTTTTTACATGTTTATAAGTTCAATTTGAAAAAATAAAATTCTTATTTTGAATCAGGATATAAAAATTTACATTGGATAATGTTTTGATATTTTTCCGATAACTTCCATATTTTAATGAATAGTAAAAACATGCTATATTTTAATTAAAAACAACTTTTTTCATTGTATTAGTTTATATGGTTAAATTATAATATTTAATGGTTTTAAAGTATAAATGGAATATATTATTACCATTTAATATAATTTATGTCATTAGCATTGATTTTACCTTGATTTCGTAGGTTAAATCAATTCAATCTTTTGCAATGTTTTAAACAAAAACTCATTTTATTTCGATAACAGGAGTAATTTTAATTTAATTTCTGCAAATTTTGTATGTTGAATTTGGAAAAATGGATTCCATATTTGGAATCAGTGGGTCCAAATTATGTTAATAAGATACTTTTTATTTTTGGGCATTATGAATAGTAACTTTGGTAAATTTTATTTACCATAGTTAAAGGTAAAACGGGTAATTAAGGGTGAATATAAGATTATAAAAATACCCTAAAACCTGTAAAAATCCTATTGGATGACTAAAAGTCGACCCCAATCACCTAAGGGTTGGATTAGAATCATTTAAAGGACTTTTTTCTATGAAAATAACTTAATTATTATTAAAACCAAAGAAAGTGACAACATGTCACTCTCCAAAATCCTATAAGTATATTAATTATAATTTAGTGATAAACTTCATGAAACTTAGAACATTAATAGTCTCCATAAAGCTAATGAATTTATCTACATCATATGAATTTATTTAGAATTTTTAAGGATTAAATAATTATCATTAATTGTGACACAATAGTGATGCAGAAAATTGTATATCTAGTGAAAAATCAAGAATATAGTTTTTATTAAACTAATAGTGACCAAAAAAGGCACAGAACCCTGACCAAAACTTATTGGTCATGTAAATGTAAACCATAATCATATAATTGTCGAATATTTGACCATTTGGAGCCATATAAAAGTGATTATGACACTTATATTATTTTATTTTAAATGATTCCAAAGTTGTCACCTTCATAATTTAATAAATATAACACTTTAAATATTGTGATTTTAAGATTAAAAATTCGAGTAAAAGTATCATTTTGAAAGGTAATAGATTTATCTTCATCATATGATTTTAGTTTTAATTTTTATGCAATAAGAAGTATATTAAATAATTATAAAAAATTATTTAGTAATTATTTTATTAACAGATAAACCAAATAAATGGTTTTAAAAATAATGAAATAAATATTATATGAACTATTTTATGTGATAAACTAATTTTATATATACATATGACCTTTTATGAATCTTTTAATACTTTTATTTAGAACATATCCTCTTGTATATATTTTATTTAAATTCAAATAATTGAATATTGTCATAATTGATACTATTGTTATTTTTTAAAAATAACATATTATTAAATCGGTTAAAAATCACAAAAATATTTAAAAATTATAAATTGAAATTTATATAGTCTAAAATATTATAAAGTATCCAATTATGGAAAATTAACAACATATAAGATATTATTTTTAACCATTTATAATATACAATTTTACTACCACAAATAAAATTAAATTGATTAAATAAGGATAAATGAAAATGATAAGGTTTAAAATAAAATAAAAACATGTCTAAATTTCATTGGATGATGATATTACAACCCTATCTCATCTAATATTCGAATATGAGTCATTTTTGGAGGTTTTTTAAATGGGGTTTGATTAATTATAAATTAATATTTTTAAGATTTCCAAAGGTGCCCCTCTCCTCCCTTATAAAAGGGCACCTCCTACCTCCCTACCTCACACAAATTTGAGCCTTCAAGCTCGGAAAACCTCTACCAAAATCTCCTATCCACTTCCCTAGAAACATCCTAGTGGTCCTGGTCTTCTTCAAAGTCCAATTTTAGTTCCCTAAGAGGAGGTCTCAAAGAGGCGCTTCAAAGAAGAGGTAATGTCCGTTACCGATTCTTTCAACTTTATTTCTTCTTCTACTTATACTTATTTAGTTGTTTCAATATGAAGTAATAACATAAGTATCACTCATATACTTATATGTTATTATAATTATGAAACAACCCTATTTCACCATCTATTCTTCCTACGGAAAACGAAATCACCGCGCGTGCGTACGTACAGAATACCATCTCCACGCCGTGGTGTAATATGTTTTTCCAACACCACCTTAATTGGATGGGTATAATGGTTTTAAGAATAACTATACATAGTTATTATAACATCATAATGATTATGATATATTGTATCATCCTATCCAATTCAATTCAATAATTATGGGAATGATATCATCGCTTGTGCGTACGTACGAACTACCGTCTCCACGATGCGATGAGATTCCTTCTTCATGTTAACCATTTAAGAATGATTATATATATGCAATAATAATGAAAATATATGACATTATAAAGCTACTAGATTTATATATATATATATGTATTTCATCTACTTAATTCCATTCAACTCAATAAGGAGATGAAAACAGCGTTCATGCGTACGTACGGCCTACCGTCTCCATGACCGGTGTATTTCTTTCTATTTATCGATCTATTATATATATGTATATTCTGAATATATATTATATATAAATCATGTTTTATATTCTGTAATTAAGTAATCATGATCTAATTAATCATATTAATAATTAAAAGTCATAACACGAACGACAAATGAAACGATTTTACCCAAAATGCTCTTTAACATGGAATTTACAAAAGAACAGGTAACATAAAGTCATAAGTGAACAATATATGATATCATAACAATGAATATGATTTTGTAAACATCAATGACATTATTTAAATCATTATACAGGAGGTTCGGATGCATACAAAGCATATCAGACATAAGGTAAGGGATAATTTTGCAAATCTCATTTTTTTATCTAAGATTGCTTATACGTAAGTATTTACTGGGGTTATTGTTATCATCAATGTCCATGTTTTCTAAAAGTGTTTTTATGTATTTTTAATGTCCTTTTTACCCATTTTGACTTTTACTACATGGTATGTAAGGAATATATCATTTGTTTACGTTACGAGGTACTTTTTGACTTTTCTGGTAAAAGTATAAGAAGAATGTTTTTTAACTTATACGACATGGATGGATTTTTACGGTTTTATAAAGCCTTATTTTTATGAAGCCTACTCCAAAATATTTCATGACTATTTTCAACAAAATCATTTTCTTTTAAAATTTCTTGACATTTTGTAAAAAGAGAATGATTTTGGAGAAGAAAGGATATTTTCCTCAAGAATTCATTTCAAGTGTTTTATCAAAACCATTTTCCATCTAAGATGAAATTATTTCATATATGTATGTTTCAAGTATAGATTCTCTATGATTTACATGGTTTCACTTTTCTTATGATGAAATGATATCCATTTGTTTTATATGGATTATGTTATGATGGAATGATGTTTATGAAACCCATTTTATTCTTTGGGTTATGATTAATGTTTTAAGTTTATTTTGTGGCACAAGTAAGAATGATTTCATTATGAGATGGGTGGGACATATATGTCCCTCCAATTCATTGGGTTAATATTTATATCTCATTAGATAGACATGGCTGGAACGGTAAGTTAATCCGGTTCAGTGTTACTGGACTGAAACGAGGAATGAACTCGATTCATAAAGGGAATTTGTCCACTAAGATGGTCCTGGCAGCAATGCCTTGGCTTCTATGGAAATCATAACAAGTGCTGATTGGTTTCCACAATTAAATTTTTTATTCCCATCATATTTTATCGTGATTGATGTTCCTTTATGATATATGCCTTACGTACTTCCAATATTTGTCTCTTTTCTGAAGGTTTTAATGTTTAGATTTCATGTTCAAGTTTTTGCTTTCAAATGTTTATAGATTGTTTTATGTTCTCTATGTTTTCCCTTACTGAGCATTCGAGCTCACCCTTTTTATGTTTTTTTCCCAGGAAATAAAGAATGGTTTTAGGTAAGGAAACAAAAAGGGGAAGATCGTTATGGGAGATGTTGAAGATATTTCAACATGATTATATGTTTATATTTCGAGTTTCCAAAGACACTAAACTATTACGGTCCTTGTGTGTCTGTTTTTATTATGTATTAAGTATTCCAAAAAAGTAATGTAATGTCCATGTACGTCAAGATTTAGGCCTTTATAGTTGGTATCAGAGGAAAGGTTTATTCAACCTTTGGAAACTAGGATGCAAAAACGTTAGTGAGATCCCTAGAGATATTTCTAAGGTATGTCTAGGGATGTCCCTAAGGATAAGTATACATATAGGATATAGTCCTAGAACTACGGTAACGATAATAGAATTTAACCTAAGATGTTAGATATTTAAGGTACTCCCCCTTGATTATGTTATTTTACTTGTATGATTTTTTCCTCTCACAAAATTCTTTTTGTGTTTTAGTCAATGGAGGGAACCAAAAGGAATTCGGTTAGCATTGAATCCAATGGACAAACTGGTGACTATGAGAAATGAAATTGTGTAATGCCTAGAGATAAATATATTGTGATTATTCCGAATCAGTCATCGCGATATATGATTAACCAGATTAAATTTAGTGGTATGCATAATTCATCAAAAAATAGGAAGATAGAATTTTATGCATGTTCGCATGTTGAGGAGCATAAAGAAAGGAAGATTGAGATTTCTAAAGAAGGGAAGAAGAACCTTGACGAATACCTCAAATGGAGGGACATATGTTATCTATTTATAGAAAAGGGTCATAGAGTAACAGACTGTTATGGTGTTCAATGTCTTATTTGTAGAGAACATGGGCATTTCACAACTCAATGCCCTGACCTAAAAACAATCTTCTAAAATCATGGAAGGACTTATTCCAGGAAAATCATTGAAGAGGATGGATTGAAGTGTTTATGTATTGGTATTCAAGAATAATTTTTTGAGGTACTTTTATGGTGTATTAGAATATTTTTGTATTAGTCTATTGTGGTTTTCAATAGTTTTATTGTACCGGTAACCATGAAAATTGATTCAAATATTTTGGAAAGTAGATGATATGCGCATAATGAAGGGATAAGGAGAAATGAAATGATTGAAAGTATTCATGAGCTCATTATTGATATAAGGACTAAGTGATATCATGGTTTGAGTATATAGAATTTTTAGGATCTTGGTATGTGGAAAGAGTCAACTTTTGAGAGCACTCATGTTTTCACTAAGATTCAATGGGTATTAATTTTTCAAGAGAATACATGATTAAGGTATTCACATGACTGGAATGTGACCAACAGGATATATAAGGGATAAATGATGGTATTCATCTGCTTGTTATATGACCATTTTAGTAATCGTTCTCTTTATAAAACGAGTTTGGAAATAAGTATTTTGGATAAGCCTAAATATTGGAATGGATAGTATTGTTTAAGGATAGAACATTTTGTTATAATAGTATTGTTTTAGAAAAAGGATAACCTGCAGGATGGGCGACAACCCATCGCGTCAGACAAGGTTGTAGGAATCAAACCCACAACTGAAGTGCGGCAGGCCTTTATCACCTACCACTGGCCTACAGGAAGTCCCTGGTTAGTGGAATGTAGTTTTATTTTATTAAGCGGGCTGATAAAAAAAAATATAAGTCCATTTTTGGAACCATATATGATTAATCTCACCATAAGATGGACTTATAAATTTTTCTAACCTTTTGTTTGAAAAAAATGGAATGACCCATCATTCGATCACATGATCTTCTAACACTTCACGAATAACAAATTCAACTTCATTTCTTTAAGAGATGAAGTGGAAATTCTTCAATTCACGAACAACAGTGAGATTGTACCAAAATCATGTAAGTATTTCTTTTAATTCATCAACTTTAGGGAAATGATCTTGAAAACCAAAAATGTTGTCCTAGTGCCCTTATATCCAATGAATCACATAATACCCTAGATCTTCACAAATTTATTTCTTTATGATTGTTGGCTTTTTTATAGACATGTTCTCTACCACTCTCCATCAGAACATGATGGTTATATTTCTCTTCCATATCCATATTTTCACCTATGTTCTCTTATGTGGAAACCTAGTGATTATTTTATTTGGGTAACTGTTACATTTCATACTTTAGTTTTTAAAGTTAAGTTTTGGTATTTCATTTTACGATGTGGGTTTCAATTAAAGAAACATTCATGTAGAAAACCATGTATAACCCCGGTGAATTTTGAGGGAGAAATTCAATTTAAGGGGGGTAGAATGTAACAACCCGAGATTTTATAAGATATATTCTTTTTAATTTCATTCATATCTTCTGTTGTACGATACACCAAGATTATCTTGCACTATACGCAACACCGTATTAGCTTGCAGTATACGCAACATTATTCTTGGATCATGTTACACACAATTTCAAGTTTGTTTGATAGTTGTTATTCTACGCAACATTGAGTGTGTATGTATATATATATATATATATATATATTCAATGTATAAATGAAATATGGTTGTATTTTCTTATACGCAACAACAAAGGAGTCTTGAACTACACGGAACCCTGTTTTGGCTTGCATTACACGCAATTGTGACCTTCCTCGATAGCGTGTGTTGTATGCAATACCGGGTTTCACTAAACAATGATATATGGTTATAATATTATCAATAACTAGCCGTTATGAATACTATTAATTATGTATTGAATTTTATAACATTATTATTCATGTCACACATTTTCTAGAATATGGTATGAGAACAAAATAAATTTTTCGGGTAAAATAAATATTTTTCAAAAAATGTAGTTTTGTCCCCTTTTAATGGCGCAGCCACATTAAATATAGTTTTTTACATGTTTACAAGTTCAATTTGACAAAATAAAATTCTTCTTTTGAATCAGGATATATAAATTTACATTGGATAAAGTTTTGATATTTTCCCGATAACTTCAATATCTTAATGAATAGTAAAAACAAGCTATATTTTAATTAAAAACAACTTTTTTCATCGTATTAGTTTATATGGTTAGATTATAATATTGAATGGTTTTTAAGTATAAATATAATATATTTTTACCACTTAATATAATGTATGTCATTAGCATTGATTTTACCTTGAATTCGTAGGTTAAATCAATTCAATCTTTTGGAATGTTTTAAACAAAAACCTGTTTTCTTTCAACAACGGGAATAATTTTAATTTAATTTCTTCAACTTTTGTGTATTTAATTTGGAAAAATGGATTCCATATTTGGAATCAGTGGGTCAAAATTATGTTAATAAGCTATTTTTTATTTTTGGGCATTATGAATAGAAACTTCGGTAACTTTTATTTACCATAGTTAAAAGTAAAATGGGTAATTAAGGGTGAATATAAGATTATAAAATTACCCTAACACCTGTAAAAATCATATTGGAAGACTAAAAGTCGACCTATATCATCTAAGGGTGGGATTAGAATCATTTAATGGACTTTTTTCTATGAAAATAACTTAATTATTATTAAAACCAAAGAATGTGACAACATGTCACTCTCTTAAATATTATAAGTATATTAATTTAAATTTAGAGATAAACTTCATGAAACATCGAAAATTAATAGTCTCCAGAAATCTAATAAATTTATCTACATCATATGAATTTATTTGTAATTTTTAGGGATTAAATAATTATCATTAATTGTGACACAATAGTGATTTAGAAAATTGTTTATCTAGTGAAAAATCAAGAATATAGTTTTTATTAAAATAATAATGATCATAAAAGGCACAAAAACCTGACCAAAACTTATTTTTCGTGTAACTGTAAACCATAATCATCAAATTGTCGAATATTGGACCATTTGGAGCCTTATAAAAGCGATTATGACACTTATATTATTTTATTTTAAATGATTCCAAAGTTGTCACCTTCATAATTTAATAAATATAACAATTTAAATATTGTGATTTTAAGATGATAAATTCTAGTAAAAGTATTATTTTGAAAGGTAATAGATTTATCTTCATCAAATGATTTAATTTTAATTTTTATGCAAAAAATAAGTATATTAGATAATTATACAAAAATGATGTAGTAATTATTTTGTTAAGAGATAAACCAAATAAATGGTTCTAAAAATAATGAACTAAATATTATATGAACTATTTAATGTGATCAACTAATTTTATAGATACATATGAAATTTTATGAATCTATTAAAGATTTTATTTTGAACATATTTTCTTTTATATATTTTATTTAAATTCAAATAAATGAATAGTGTCCAAATTGACACTATTGTAATTTTTTTGAAATTAACATATTATTAAATTGTTTAAAAATAACAAAAATATTTAAAAATAATAAATTTAAATTTATATAGTCTAAAATATTATAAATTATACAATTATTGAAAATTAACAACATATAAGTAATTATTTTTAATCATTTAAAATTTAGAATTTTACTACCACAAATAAAATTAGATAGATTAAATAAGGATAAATAAAAATGATACGGTTTAAAATAAAATAAAAACATGTCTAAATTTGATTGGATGATGCGAATACAACCCTATATCATCTAATATTCTAATATGAGTCATTTATGGAGGTTTTTGTAAATGGGGTTAGATTTATTATAAATTAATATTTTTAAGATTTCCAAAGGTGCCCCTCTCCTCCCTTATAAAAAGGCACCTCCTCCCTTCCTTCCTCACACAAATTTGAGCCTTACATCTCGGCCAACCCCGGAAAAATTCTCTTCTCCACTTCACTAAAGAAATCCTTGTGGTACTGGTATTCTTAAAAGTCCAATTTTAGTTCCCTAAGAGGAGGTCTCAAAGAGGCGCTTCAAAGAAGAGGTAATGTCTGTTACCGATTCTTTCATCTTTATTTCTTCTTCTACTTCTTCTTCATTAGTTGTTTCATTATTAAGTGATAACCTCAGTATAACTCATATACCGATATGTTATTATAATTATGAAACAACCCTATTTCACCATCTATCCATCCTACGGAAAACGAAACCACCGCGCGTGCGTACGTACGGAATACCGTCTCCACGCTGTGGTGTAATATGTTTTTCCAACACCACCTTACTTGGATGGGTATAATGGTGTAAAGAATAACTATACATATTTATTATAACATCATACTAATTTGGATATATTGTATCATCCTATCCAATTCAATTCAATAATTATGGGAATGATATCATTGCTCGTGCATACGTACGGACTACCGTCTCCACGACGCAATGAGATTCATTCTCCATGTTAACCATTTAAGAATGATTATATATAAGCAATAATAATGAAAATATATGACATTATAAAGCTACTATAATTATGTATATATATATATGTATTTCATCTACTTAATTCCATTCAACTCAATAAGGAAACGAGAACAACGTTCATGTGTACGTACGGCCTACCGTCTCCATGAACGGTGTATTTCTTTCCATTTATCGATCTATTATATATATGTATATTCTGAAAATATATTATATATAAATCATGTTTTATATTCTGGAATTAAGTAATCATGATCTAATTAATCATATGAATAATTAAAAGTCAAAACATGAACGACAAGTGAAACGATTTTACCCAAAACGCACTTTAACATGGAATTTACAAAAGAACGGGTAATATAAAGTCATAAGTGAACCATATATGATATCATAACAATGAATATGATTATGTAATAAGTAAATGACATTATTTAAATCATTATACATGAGGTTCGGATACATACGAAGTATATCAGACATAAGGTAAGGGATAATTTTACAAATCTCATTTTTTTCTGAGATTGCTTATAAGTAAGTATTTACTGGGGTTATTTTTATCATCTATGTCCATTTTTTCTAAAAGTGTTTTTATGTATGTTTAATGTCCTTTTAACCAATTTTTACTTTTACTACATTTTAAGTAAGGAATCTTTCTTTTTTTTATGCTATGAGGTACTTTTTGAATTTTCTGGTAAAAGTACGAGAAGAATGTTTTTTTAACTTATACGGCATGAATGGATTTTTACGGTTTTATAAAGCCTTATTTTTATGAATCCTCCTCCAAAATATTTCATGACAATTTTCAAAAATACCTTTTCTTTTAAAATTTCATGACATTTTTTAAAAAGAGAATGATTTTGAAGAAAAAAAAGGATATTTTCCTCAAGAATTCATTTCAAGTGTTTTATCAAAGCCATTTTCCATCTAAGATGAAATTATTTCATAGCTGTATGTTTCAAGAATAATGTCTCTATGATTTACATGGTTTCAATTTTCTTATGATGAAATGAAATCTATTTGTTTTATATGGATTATGTTATGATGGAATTATGTTCATGGAACCCATTTTATTCTTTGGGTTATGATGAATGTCTTAAGTTTATTTTGTGGAAAAAGTAAGAATGATTTCATTATGAGATGGGTGGGACCTATATCTCCCTCTAATGAATTGGGTTAAGATTTATATCTCATGAGATAGAAATGGCTGGAACGGTTAGTTAATCTGGTTCAGTGTTACAGGACTGAAACGAGGAATGAACTCGATTCAAAAAGGGACTTTGTCCACTACGATGGTCTTTGCAGCAATGCCTTGGCTACTATGGAAATCATAACAAGTGTTGAATGGTTGCCACAATTAAATTTTTTATTCCCATCCTATTTTATCGTGATTGATGTTCCTTTATGATATATTCCTTACTTACTTCCAAGATTTATGTCTTTTCTCAAGGTTTTAATGTTTAGATTTAATGTTCAAGTTTTTTCTTTCAAATGTTTATGGATTGTTTTATTTTCTCTATGTTTTCCCTTATTGAGCATTCAAGCTCACCCTTTTTATGTTTTATTTTCCCCAGGTAATAAAGAAAGGTTTTAGGTAATGAAACAAAAAGGGGAAGATCGTTATGGGAGATGTTGGAGATATTTCAACATGATTAGAAGTTTATATTTCGAGTTTCCAAAGACACTAAACTATTATGGTCCTTGTGTGTCTATTTTTGTTATGTATTAAGTATTCCGAAAAAGTAATGTAATGTCCATGTACGTCAAGCTTCGAGCCTTTACAAGTAGTCAAAAATTTAATTATATTATGTTAATGTAGTAGAGAACACATAATATTATGAGGAAAAACATAGTATATTAAAAAAATATTTATTTTCTCATTGAACCCTCTTTATTTTTTAATGGTTTTCAGGATTTTGTTCCTCTATATAGAATCTCAATCCCCTAGTTGTCGTCCCTACTAACATACAAGACATTGTCTACATTATGACTAATATGAACTGATTGTGATTTCCTAATGAAAGGGACATCCTCGATTGAATTTTCGTCTGACTCAACATTTGTTTTAGTCACCAGAAATACAATCGACCAATTCTTGTTTGTTGGATCAAAGGCATAAAATTATTTCACTGCATGTGATTCCATTATGACCAACTCATCTTTTTCCCCATCAACACAAGAATTCACCTTCACAAATCTCATTTCATCAACTTTCACTCAATTGATATTGTCAAACCATTTACAATGGAAAATAGACACTTGAAATGTTGTATAATCCAACTCATATATATGTTTGATAATGCCCAAATATTTCAAATTTTCATAAATTGGATTTCAATCCTTAGAACCAAATACGGGCATCATTTTAGCTCCAAGTGTAACACCACTATTTTTATTCTTACTAAAGTCATATTTTTCTTTTGTGAAAAATTTACAACCATTGATTAAAAACCATTTTAAGATATTATATTTTCATTCTGTCATATAGCTAGCCATTGATGTCATTCAAAAATTGAATTCAGATTTTCAGATATCTCTTTATAAATTTGACCTCTAAAACATCTTAGAAATGGTTGATTTTATGTATTTGATATCCATCCTTAATCCATTGATGGATTCAAATATCTATTCATTTATTTGTGGGATTCAATGTATGGATCAAAATCTTCACTACTATGTAATATGTAAAGATGTGCTTGCTACTGCTCTATCAAGGTAATTGTAACAATAACTCTTCCAAAAATCCCTCACCCATAAGGCGGTCATTGTGATGAGACTTTAGGAGGCCGATAATTTCAACATCTGATAGGTAATCAATATATAATTCAATAGCTTATTCAACTATATATCATTCTTCAATATACACTTCTATCCAACTTCGATTCTTAAAATACCCTTTTAAAATATTCATATACTATTCAATGGGGTAAATCTATCTATATTATAAAAGAAAACATTATTGAACCTCTATAACGAAGTGAAAAATCTGGTGTACCATTATATAAAAGAATTATGGTGGGAATAACATCTTTAATTTACATAATATGACTGTAATCTATTCACTCAAAATGGGAAACATCACCAGGTTTACAAATTTACTAGATATGGATTTGAAAAATTAAAAGTGTCTAGTATGTATGTCATGCATTTTGAAAAACAATGAAATGGAAATCAACAAACATTAAATCTCTTATCAAAACAAGACAAGACTATGATTTTAGTCCTTGTAACCTCAAATTATTCATTGATATGACATTATATATATATGATCAATACCCATGTTGATCGTTGACACTAGTAATGAAAAGGAAAAATTGCAAAATTTCTTATCTATATTGACTGTATGCTACTGGAGGATAAAAATTCCACCTTTTATCCTTCAATGGTGCCTACTCTTCCCCAATCCCCATTTCAATCTAGTCCAACCTAGACTTGATGCTATCAATATTTTTTTAGTAAAATTTTGTAACCTGACAATAACACTATAAAATATTATTTTCTATATACATGAAATCAAAAAAATGAATCACATAAAAAAATTACAATATAGTAATATAAAGAAAATTGATCTCCTCTACCATTCTAATTTTGTATGGTTTTTCAAAAAATCTTAACCAAAAATAGTGTCAATATTATTTTGTAGTTTTTGATCTCCCATTTCTAGAGATGGTGTTGTACCTTGTTCGATATTACCATAGAATGTTATCATCTAAGATTTTTGTTTATGTCTTCAAGGTAAAAATTTCCAATTTCCTAGAAATATAGTCTTTGAAAAATGATTCAACCGAACTGAGTATGTGAATTTTTTACAAATGGGACACCCCAACATTCCTTTAATGCAATAACATAAGAAATTTCCATAATATGGGAAGTAATTTATCATTCCATAGAACATGGAAATCAATGTGAATTCTTCACATCTATGAACGTCATACAATGTAACACCCATATCCCACATAAATATTGTTTATTTAGAAATATATGGTATAAAATGTTGTGTATTTAGAAAAACATGAATAAAATTGTTTCTTGGAACATCTATTTAACTCCTCAACTAACATTGAACAATTAAGAATGTCATCTTCAATTTCCATTATTATTTATTCCATGAAATCTCCATTATATTTTACAAAGCTATTTATATCAAATGATTCATAAACTATAGAATGATATATATTGATGTAAACATTCAATTTTTTCCATTTTTTATTCCAAAATTTAGAGTTTTTATCTATTCCATGACAAATCAAATGTTCTCCAAACTCTTACAGACTATTTTGTCTTCAATAAAAAAGAAGGTAAACATAAACATAAGATTTTTAAAGGGTGTTCTGCATGATCTCTTTCAAACTTCATGAACTCCTTAACTAAATCTTCATATTTTTTTGTCAAATGATTAACATGCATCAATTTTCAGTTCCTATCCACACTATTGGGTTTATAAAAGATTAATTTTATAATATATATATATAAATAAACATAATATATTCATTATAAAAAGTGGAATTTATAGACAACTATAATATTAGAAACTCCACATTTTATTTTTTCAAATAATAATTGTGTGTTGAAGAGAATGGGTGATCGAATCTATAAAAACAATTAATCTACATGAAATCATTATGAAATACCCTAAAAAATTGAAAATATAATATTGTCAATTAAGGAGTAATAAAAAAGTCAAATATGATAAACAAGAGTAATAAAATCTAATCAAACCAACTAGAATATATAAAAAAGTACTGGAATAAGTGTTGGTGAAACCTAAGGAATTATTAAATTTAAAATTAATGGAATATCAATATTTAAAAAAATCTCAGGACTCTTGGGATGTCACATCACTACACAAAACCATCACAAGGGAATATAGGATACTATTACTAGATGAAAAATTAGCATTAACTAATTTATTACACAAATAAGAAGTTTACATCAAACAAATAGATAGTTCTATCATTATTTTATATGAGAATAATGTTTGTAAATTGAAAAATGTGGTGTATGAATTGAAACAAGATATAAGATCATAATATTTAATGTTAGTTTAATTATTAAAGAATATTGGATTTAAAAAATTTGGAATTGATCATAATTATTACATATTTATTAATTTTATGGATATATTGGAAGTATTTATTAATGTAGATGAAATAATATTTAGAGGTCCAAGTTATGATTTATGATAATAATTTACTACATTAACAATGGATAATGTTTAAATTTTGATGATTAGTGAGTTGAAATTTTCCTTAGTTTATAGATGACTCATATAAGTAATGAGATATTTATTTCCAAATCCTTGTATTTGAGGGAATTGTTGTATAGATTTCAAAAGGAATATTGAAAACCCATGTTTACACCAATTGAAAATTGACTTAAATTTTCAAATTTTGTGGATGGAAAGTCAATATATATCATGGAGTTGGGTTGATTCATCATATTCCATGTTTTTTTAAAGTATAAATGTTTGAAATAAAATTTTTATACTTTTAATATTGGTAGGTATCAAAGCGATTCCATGAATACGGACTTGTTATTATGGAAATAAATTATAAAAAAGGAGAAAAAAATCATGAAAATATACATTTTTGAGAAATAAATTATAATGTATTATAGTGGTAAATAGGTCTCAGAAAAAGTGGTAGAAACTAGACAACGATAATCTCAAGAGGATATTTTTTTTTAAACTATTAAGAGAGAGAGAGAGTATGATTATGATGAAAAATTAGAATTTAGTTGGAAAATAGTACATAGAATCAAGGTATAACATTTCATATATTATTAGTCAGAGGATTTATAAATAAGGTTTTATTAATATAAATACAGAGAAAAATAAAATATTTTTTTAAAAGTGTAGGGACAAAGGATATTGGATTATTGAGAAAAGGTAAACACATTTTACAATAGATGTAGTTTCCAAAACAAAGCAAAGACAACCATATATCAAACACCCGAGAAATCCCATGATATTGTCCAAGGGTTATTCTTGATCAACCTTGGACTAGAAACAAGCACCCAAGAATGAGAAAAACACTATGGAAATGATTTGACCATAAAATTAATAAAACTAACAGAAATAAAATTTAAATAAAAACTGCCATAACTCATCTATACATTGGATTCCCACACCAATCTAGATGAGTAAAAAAATAAGATATGAATTATTATAATATTAAATAAATCCCTCAACCTATCATCAACTCCCTCACACACAAAACTCCTAGTTTCAATTTAAAAAATATCACATGTATGGAATACCATATATAAAATAAGGATTGAAAAATATGTATGATATTTTCGGGCAATCAATTTGGGAAATTTAAAAAAAATTAAACAACCAACTAAACTCCGTGCGACTCCATGTGTCACCATAGAGTTCCTAAATAATAAAATCTCCATAGGTGATCAAGAGATAAATAAAAATTGGTAACTGGGAAAATATGAAGATCTACCTCCCTAGTATACAATCACCAAACCACAAATAATGACATCATCAAAGAAGAAATAAAAAAACAAAATTCACAAATTAAATCAGAAGGTCTGCCTCAGTTGGATGAAGAAAATACCAAAGCATCTTCGGAAACCCTACCATCAATTGAACACTAGATATCAGACAAGATATTCTAGAGGCTGTCAAGTGGTGTGATTCGAGATTCGATTCCCTGATGAGGATCACTAGAAATGGGTGGATTCCACAAAAATCATTTAATATCATGACGTGTTAGATAATGTTTATGGGTTTTTAATTAGATGGGGTAATTTTTATTAGTACTAAAAAATTGTTGAATAAATCAGTATTTATCAATGTGTAAATGCGCATATAAAGATTCTTTTATCAACACTTGTTACATAATCACAGATAAAGTATTTATCATTATAATTATAACTAAAAAATCGTAAACATTTATATATACTTAATAAATATTTATAAATATAAATATATTAAATATATTAATTTTTAAATATATTTATTATAATTTTATAATTATTTATTTTTAATTATAGAAATATTTTAAAAAATAATATTTATATCTTTATATAGATTTACATAATTACACACAAATATATATATATATAATAAATATATATAAATACAGAAAATATATTCATTATTTATGTAAATTTATTATAAATTTAATAATTATTTAAAAATAAATATTTAATATTTTATAATTGTATTAATACTTATAAAAAATATTTATTTATCTATAATTATAAAAATATAATTTTATAAATATAGTAAATGTATATTTATAAAAATATTTATTTATAAATATTTTTTACAAATATTTTTTTATTATTATTAATGAATATCTAATTTTAATTGGATACATATATGTTAACAATGATTATAATTAAATAAATTAAGAATACGTAAACTTTATCAATATTGAAAAAATGAAATAGTTTTATATGTGAGCATTTTTTTTAAAAAAATGGACTACTTACATATAAGTGAAATCAATATAACTCATATCTGATCTATATTAAATTGAGAAATTAAATGGAAATCAATTATATGTCGAGTACTATGTAATTAGTTAATTTTTTTTAATTCATATTAATTTTTAATTCTAGACCATTATTCAATAAATATATGAATATTTAATGTAAAGCACATAAATATTTTGTAATTTATAAATCATATTTATATAAATTAATATATATCCATATAGTTGTTATATAAAATTTAATAACATTAATTTTCATAAATAGAAAATTAATAAAATGATTATAATTAAATAATTTATAATTAATTTATTCATTTTTATAAATAATTATTTAATTAATATTATATTTGAATTTTTTTAAAACACATTTTTAATTTTAATTTATTTAATTGTTTAATTTTATTTATTCATACCTTTATCAGTACTAAAGAAGCATTGATGAAAGATATATTTATCAGGGCTAAAAATAATTTACTCATAAAGGGTGCCCTTTTTCACTACTTAAAATAAATCAATTTAGTGGTAAAAATAATGCACTCATAAAAAGTTTAATTTATCATTGCATTCCTTAGCACTGATAAATATGCCATTTATCAGTGTTTTGTTCTAGCACTGATAAATACCAGTGCTGTTAAATGCAGGTTTGGTAGTATTTCTTACTTATTACGTTCCTTATAAATTAAAAAAGATTTAATCTATTCAATCATAATAGTATCCCTTCTATAAATATTAGAGTCTTTAATATAATTAAAATACTCATCATGAGATGTTAAAAAATTATATCTTGGTCTTGATCACCTATCATGATATCGATGATTGATACTTCTGATAAAATTATATTAAAATCAACTATATGTTCTCTAATTGTAGATTTAGGATTCATTTTAAAAGCATATAATATCATCTTCTTATATAATCTTTGAACTAAATACATACTAATTTTAAATTATTATAATTTGGACCAACATTCAATAACAATGAATTCGTATAAGTCCACTCAAACAGATTTATCTCATAAGAAAAAACAATATAAGAATATATGTTTTACAAAAATAAATTATTAAAGACATCTATATAGGTGACAATATACTTTCCATGTTGAGGAAAATTATTTTTCTCTGACCATAGAGAGCATAAATAATATCATTGTGATATAAAAGTGTACTCACATTAATTATCTAGTTATTAAATTCATTTTCTCCATCAAGTTTAACTTTCTAAAATTTCATAGATGATGATGGTTTTGAATCAATTTCCTTTGATACCAATTATTTTGTATAGTGTTGAAAGGTTTTACATAATAATATTGAAGAAATATTGATTGATATATATGGTTATAATTATTATAGTCAACTAATTTAATTATTAAAAAAATTGTGAGATTAAACATTGATCATATTTTGATAATAGCGATTTAGAAATTAAAACCATAAAAAGAACACAAGATTTAAAATTATTTAATTCAGATTGAACAAACATGCAGAGATATAATTCTACAACATACAAAATTAATTAATAAATTAATTTTTTTAAAATACAAGATACTTAAATTTATGAAAAGGATCATAGAATCAAGACTAAGAAGCAATTCTTTCTAATCCATTTGGTGGTGATCAGCTCTATTAAGTGGATTTATCATCCACCTTCCCAAATAAACTCATGAAGCACACCCAAAATATAAATAATTAAGAAACAAAAAACAAAACAAATTATAAGTTTATTATAGAGTCAGATCTCCTTTACTATGATCTAGTTATAATTGATTAAGGGGATTTTTTATTCTCTAGAAAATATTCCTTACTACTGGAATTTTTAAATCTATCATGAGAATTATAAAAATATACATGTATATTTAGAATCTCCTCACGTTTCCTTGCATAACGTAAAATTATTATTTAATATTATAATAAATAGAAAATTATTATTTTTAGGGCTTTAAAATATCTAACATAATTATTTAAATCTTCACATGATTCTTGTTGTAGGACTGTTATATTTATCTATTGGGTGTATAGCCAAGAAATATTCTTTCATCTTCCCTATCATAAAATAATCAGAAATTATTTCCTTTAATCTGGAAAACATATGGGGTTTTGAATAACTTCAAAATATTTATGTATGACTTCTTATTGTATCGATCATTCAATAAATGGAGTATAGGGTTCGTAGCTAAGACTTGGATTCTGATACACATTACGATAACACACGACATGTTGGTGCTTCATAATCATTTTTAAATTTCATAGGATTAGTAATTCCATAAATAAATCATAAAAATGATTCAAATATCATGTAAACCATTTAGAATATGTATTCTTGGTTATGTACTCATATCTCATATCGTATGCAACATGGATAATGAACATGGTTTATCAAAACCTCTTTATATTTGAATTATTTTTTTAAAAAAATTAATCCTAATGCTAAGGCCTAACTTTGGGACCCTATGAGACATTGTAGAATTTAAAAAAATTATGTCATACTAGTTTCATATATGTATGTAATGAATAGACTACAGAAAAACACTAGTTCCACTTAAGATAAAAAGGGGTCTGGTGTGATTTTAGTCAAACATACTTGTATCTCTATATGAACATTTTCAAAACAATATGTTTCATATACATAAAATATTTATATTTACATGACATATTTTTTAATTGATATTGAGTAAAAATTAGAAAAGGAACATCCTAATCTAGTATAAGATGACTCATTTATGAATATTCTTTAAAATAGACTAACCAGTATGAATGAATGCATCACATTTCATTAATAAAATTAGTGGAGAACATCACACATCACTAAACAAAAAATAGACACACATTTCATCATTCAAATTCAATCAAGGTACCATATTACATTAATTTTTATTTAAGTTGATAAGTCTGATATTTGTTGATCTCAAATGGATTATATGATTAGCAACATACCCATCATCACCATATTAGCTAAGACCTTAGTCTTGTAGAATAAATGTATCAATGTATGAAGGTTCTCAATCTATATTTCTACCATACCTCAGGTAATGGTTATTAATAATAAGTATAAAACCTTAAGTATATCAATAACCATATTATATTACACATAATATACATTAGTGTTTCTATCCAGATAATAGGTCTTTAATTGAAATCTCAATAGTATATTCTTTGCATATTATGTAAAACTATTTGTATAAATTACAATAAGAAACTCACACTAAAATTAACATAAAATCACAAACCGTATTATTACATGAAGATCATTGATCAAGGAAAACCCAAAGTCATAATTTTAGGGGATAATTATCAATAATAATAAATTACACGGAATAGATGTACATGGGATAAATATAGTCTTATAAAACCATTTCTTATATAGGAATCAATAGTTTGTGATATTTGCCCATTAAAGGTAAATATTTCATTCACAGAGGATTAAACTAGATCCATGAGGCCTCATTTTAGATTATGTAAGATTAATCATACACATGGTTTCTATATAGGATTAATATCTCTTGGCCCGCATGAGATTAAACTATCTTATAGTGTCAGGAATATGAATAATCAAGCTTTTATATATAAGATTAATTCAACTCATCAATGTACTGCATGTGATTTAACATAGTTGGTATAAAAACATATGATACATGGGTTATGTGAATGATTAATATTCTCCATGAGGACCTTTTAGGGTGATCTATCATGAAACATATATAATTAAAAACATATTTAATGTCATGTAACATATTATAAGTTGTTGATAAGTATTCCTATGATATTAATCATGTGAGTGCAATAAAATTCTAGCGTATCTAAATATGAGTAATCCAAGGAGCTCGGAATATCTAAGTACCTAAAATATGGATACAATATGACATTAAATCCATTAATGCATGGGATTTGGTTTTTATGACATATTTTATACTATAAGAGAGATTTGATGAAATATTTTTCCCAACATATTAAAAACTCATGTGATATTCTTCATATCTTACTATTCCGCATGTTAAAAACTTTGACATTTTAAAATCAATGGAAATCACAATAGATACATGATGCTTAATCACAAATCATTTACCCTAGATATTTATCATGTTATTATATTAGATTAATGGTAAATAAAATGATGTCCATCTTCTTCATTTTCAATATGATATCAAGAATCAAATCAAATAGTGATGGTGTAATACAACTACTAGGTTTCTTAGGATCATATATCACTTATACAATGATACTGTAATGATTTTGAATCAAAAAAAAATGAAATAAATTTGTTTAACTAAATTCCTTATATATATATATTAAAATGAATAACTTCTTTTGTGTACCATACATTGCCAATCTACTACCGTCATTACATTCAATCATGCTTGATGAAGATCACAAAAGAGAGAATCAAAAGGAATCACCCATCAATAGTGTATCCAAGTGTTGTTTAGATTTCAAAATTCTTGGGTGGTATCGTTCAATATTCCATGGAGTTCACGTGCCACTTGAATGTAAATAGTGGAGAAACAAAGAGACCTTCGAGTTGGGTTAGATTCAGCAAGATTTTAGGCAGTCGTATGCCCATCTCAATGGAAGCCACCTATTTATATTGATTTAGGAAATTCTGAAGGGTTTTATGGATTTTACAAAAAAAAATTGTAATTTTTGAGTAAACCCTTCATTTATGAATTATTCTGAACCAATATCTGATTCTATTCCCACTTGTTTCATCACATTAAACAGTTAACTAAATGACAACTAACATAGACTATTTATTGAATGATAACATTTAATAGTCCACTACCCATGATCAAGGGATATAATATTCCTATATTTATATTTATTACACTCTACATGACATTATTATGTCGAATAATATGATACGTCTTGTATATATCATATATATGAATATTTAGGGAAAATAAAAAACAACAATGTAATTTTTTTTAAATTTTAACAATGAAAAAATGGTTCTCTAAGGGTGAAATGATCATCTCACCCATTCTTAATTATATATTTTAATTGGAATAATCTCTCATTTTTCATCCATATGAATCATTTTCCCTTATTTTTGGAGGTTTTATATGAGAGTACATGTTTATCTCACATTTTAAACGAATATTCTTTATTTTATTTGGGAAGATTATTATACCTAAAACTCTTTAATTGTTGATATTTTTTTATTATTTATAATTTAAAAATTATTTCATTTTATATCATAAAAAATAATAACAATGTTAACTTATTTTTGTTTTCTTCTTAAATTATATATGAAGAAATTTAAATGAGGGGTGTAAATTTAATCATGATAAAATTACACTATGTCGAAGACTAGGAGTCAAAAAACTAGTACTATGATTTGGATTTTTAGTCCAACCTATGATTGTAAAAAAAATATAATGTTTTAAATTGAAAATAAATTCCAAAAATTAAAATATCATATAATTCTATGAAATACTTCGGATTGAGTTGGATTTAAGTTAAACCAATTTTAGGAAACTTGAAAATAAATTTTCGGGTTCAATTATTGTCTAGCTAAACTTAAATATTGGTAATTTGATCCATAATATATTTTTGAGCTAAAATATTTTTATTATAAGTCTAGTATCAACTACTGAATATTTAACATAGTCTGACCATTACCTAAAAATGGTGATATGATCTATCTTGTCACCTTGAATAAGAAATAATTATAAGCATACTTGTCTATATATTTAATGTTGTGACTTCAAATTAGACTATATAAATGAATAATAACATACATAACAAGGACCCAAATGACATAGAAAAATTTATTCACATAACATTTCATTTTATAAAAAACCCAAACCATAGAATATTTGTATAATATAATTGGATGGATTGCATTTTTATACAACATTTAATGAGATTTTTTGAAAAAAATAAATTATAATAATGGATCTAGGTAAAATATATTTTCAAATAAGGGCCCCAAATAAAGAAAACCCCCTAACTCATTTACCTTTAAAGAAAATTTTTAGGGGATTCAACACATTCCATTAATTTATTATAAAGAATGAGTGAAATCACCAAACTATTTTTTTTAAACAAACATTTTTTAAATTCCATGTTCAATTTTAAATGAATTTATATATATAATGACAATTTATAAGTTATAAAATATTTATAATAGTAATTAATTGTAATTTATAAATAATTAATAACTATTGATACATTATTAATTTTAATTATTTAAAAATTAGAAATATTTACTAATAATTAATAATAATTATTAATAATTAATGTATTTATTTCTCCACTGAAAATTCATAAAATTTACTAAAGGAATATTAGGAATTATTGAACAAACCTCTAGTACCTCCTTAGATTATTTCACTTTATAAAGATGAGCTAACATTGGAAAATTTGGTCCATAAATTTATTTATAATTATTTTTTTCTCTAAATCATAATAAGTATATCAAACTAGAATTTGAAAATTACCTTTTATTTAATTTGAAAAAAACAATTGTATTTCCTCTACTAGTTATGTGTATTATATTTCATATTCATCATTGACATCCCATGATTCATGAATTATTAAACTATTAGTTATGTTTGAAACACAATAGATGAACCTCAGACCATAAATTAAATAATGTCTTATTATGTAAAATTGTACACTAGGATAAAAGTTTTGGAAAAAATTAAAATAAAAATATATCTTAACTTGAATCAATATACTAGGAAATATTAATTCATAGGATTATCATTACTGATATAAGAATCTTCCTTTCTGAAATAATGGGACAATTCACCTTACTTTTAAAATGAATCTAAGATTCCTTTGAATACATGAAAATGAAAACATTACATGTCACAATGAATATACATGAGGTAGATACAAAAAAAAATTTCTTCTTCGATATGTTGTTTATTCTCTTTCATAGAAAATTCCAGCTACATGAGAAACTAGAAACATCCTCTTCACTACAGTGCCCTTAAATGTTTTGTCTTTTTAAATTCATTTTAAAGCTTCCTTACACATTAAAATTTTCATGGCCTTTTAAACATTTTTATTAACGTATTTTATCAAAATTAATAAGAAACCATGTTCTCTCCAATCTTTATCCTTCCAACAAGACATGGTCAAATGATTCATAGGTGGCTTCTCCATAATGTTTGTCTAGTAATACCAGATAAAAATGGAGCATTCTGGTGATAAGGATGATATTATGATATCAATATATAATTTAATATCCATATAGAATCGAAAATTTTCTACCAGATGAATATAATTCAATAATTAGAATCATATAACAGTAGTTAGGAACCCATGTTCTAGTTTACACTGATATAATATAGTGAAAATCTTCTCTTTCTAAAGACAATATTTCTACTCATCAAGAGATATGAGATAAGTATCATTCTACATGTATCTATTTATTTATTTTGAATATTTAGATAAACATATATATATATATAATATGATGATTAAATATACATTTGGATCATCCTCCATGTAAATATTATAGGCATATTTCTCACATACACTCGCTATTGAGGATATAGATCAAGAATTAGGGACACCATCACATAATATATATATTCCTACAGTAATGTAGATTATAAATGAATATTACATTCTATGAAATATATTTTACTAAAGTTATGTTATATTTATAAAAAAATATCACTATGATCATGTGGTTTATATTTAAATTTTTTATATTAACAAAAAGAGATTTTTATTACTTTAAATTAATTACCAAAGTGAGACATAGTAAAATTTACTTATTAGTCTTCTAATTTTTTAGAAAATCCCAATATCCCTCACCATTGGATTTATAATATCATATTATATGGATATTATAGTGGTAAGGATATATATTTCCTATCTTAGAAAACAAATTATTTCCAAGAATAAATTACTCCATGGAATTTTGGTAGGCATTCGGTCCTAATACATTTTCTCATATTTCCTTGATCAATTGAGCAGACTCCCAACCCTGAATACCTAAAATCATATTTCCTTAATACTTTCTCCTCCTAGTTTCATAAATTATTATAAAGGCAATGAAACCTTTTCGGAAACTAGATCCATTTGATCGAAAATTTATTAAAACCCTATGATAATTGAAAGCACCATAACAGAGTCCAGAAAAGTAATTTGAAGTATGGATGCATTTGAGCGATTTTTATTTAAGGAATAAAATTTAGTTATTTTAACCATTTGCATACTTATTAAAATTGGGAGTGTTTTTTTATAATTGACTAACCATATTTTGATATAAATAATTATCCACAATCCACTTATTTTATTCGATCTCTCATGCTTGTCAATTAATTTACATTATGAGCTATGTAATAAAAATGAATCTCATAAATAAATAATTATCCCTGAATTGGGGGAAATAAAATAAATATTCAAGTCATGATGATGAAATTTAACTATTTCCAATTTTATTGAGAAGATAATAAAATAACCCTTGAACATAAGAGAATAACACCTGGATCCTAGTTTGGTTCAAGTTGGATCATTCCCACTTTAACATGGGTATCTCCTTGGTTGGTTTCACCTCAACAAGGGTTTTGAATCACATTCTCTCATTGGAGAACCATTCTATAGACATAATTTATCTCATTTAGTTGGGGAAAACTAGGTTAATTGCATTACATTAAAGAAACCATGGAAAAATAGGCTTGCACATAATAATGGTTGTAGGGTGGGGGATGACTATCATATCATCATATATAATTTAATAAAAAATTTATCACATAATAAACTTTTGAAATAAATATTAAATTAAATAAAACCCAATGTATATATAATTTTTTCAAGACCTTGTGAATACATATATACAAAGATTAAATATTTAATTAAACTACCAATAATGAATTTATATTTATTCATTATTAAGATAGATCACTTGATTAAATTATCACATAATTTAATTATACTTTTATCTTATTTGTCCACCCATATAGTCCTAAAAATACCCAACCACTGTAATTTAAAATAAGTTAGCATTATATAAAATTTATTCACAAATATTTTCTATTGATATAAGACAAAACAAGCACTAATAGAGAACATTTTGGGTATCTGTTTTTTGTTTCAAATTGTATCTGGAAATTTTGATTATACGTTCTAAATGAAAATAGATGTTTACCATTTTGATCTACATTATATGTATTATTAATCACATGGAATTTGACTACCCTCTATATGGTTTCATTGATTTACCATATACATACACATCTTGAATCATACAATACATGACATGATATTTCAGGATGTGTAGTTCCATTAATCAAGATATTTAGTCTTCATGAAAATTATGATTACATCGATTTCCATTAATATTAATGGGGTTTATTTTTTAATTCAGATGAATACCAGACATGTGTGATGACAATACATAGTTTTTTGTCCGAAAATCACATGGAAGAAATTTATTTTAGAATTTAATATAGTGAATATCATAAGGAAATCACTTGATGTGTATTTGGTCTGGAAAACCATATCACATGAAATGTACACCATATACATTCTGTGTAGTTTACTTTAATGTTGTAGATAATTTATTTGTAATTATTAATTAATAAGGTTATAGAGAAGATCAATTATACTGAACATGAATAGGTACAAGTTACCTGAAATGTGTGAAGCTCTATACATTGTACACTCTACTATATTGTTATTCACATCCCAAAACTAGAGATTTAGTGTGTATTCCACTTGACAATTTCTGTGAATATATATTTTATTATAGATAACCATTTTGTAATCACATATGGACCATTTTATAGAAGTAGGAGTAATTAATAATCATGTATTAATTATTTGTAACATTCATTAACCATACAATATATGTGATTCCCACAGGGAAAACCGAGTGTGTTTACCTGGTATGCACACTAGTTACAAACTATGAAAACCCATCAAAATGAATTGTATTTGGCCCAATAAAAATTTAGAGTTTACTGATATCATATATTATTCTCATATATTTAATTTCTTGATTATCATAGCTCTTCTTAATGTACTGAACATAGGTACAAGATGTTGACATTTCAGTTACACACCATGTATCCGTGTTATTTGATTAGAATCTCTATAACATTTGGATTGTATCTTTGATCAGTATTTATTTATTTTTATCTTGATTATATGGTCAGTTAAAGGTAATTAAGAAATTTATATTGAATTTAAAATTATGAAAAAATAAATAGAAAACTAAAAACTAACATCAAATGTGTAAATCAGTCTATGAATCGATAAATAATTATAAATGAATATGTGACTTGTCAAACATCACTTAAAGGTTATTGGTGAAATGGAAGTGTTTGGCCCCATTCCCAAAAATATATTTCCTTATTGTATTGGATGAAGCCTCATAACAAGATTAAAACAACCATATATGAATTATATACATAATTATTTATCATATAATTTAAAAAATTATATAGATGCCTCATCTTGGAATTCAATATTCCTTGTCAAATCGGCTGACCTTTTTTTATTCCATCAATGTGATGTAAGATCTAAGATTATAATCCCACTATCAATATCCAAACATGATCCATGAATATCAAAATATCATCATTGGAATTATAGGTGCTACTGTGGTGGACCCAGACCACTTGAATCATTCATCAGTAAACAAAACAAGAATCTTTCCCCTCCCAAAATACCATCTTTTTTCCTTAAAAACTCTTTATATGTAAGGGTAGAATCATCAATATCCATCCAAGATATATTTCTTGAGAATATATCACATGTGTTAGAGATAATTATATTTGAAGAGTTTTATATGCACAAACAATCCCATTATCATCTCAAAATGATATAAACGAGTTTATATATATAGGGCATAGAATTACATTTTCTAAAAAGATCATAACTAATAAATTAATATAAAATAAAATCCGATGCTGAATTGTAATAATAATAATATTATTACTATTAACCTTATGTTTTCATAACCCGAGGTCATTTAAATAACAATTCTTTTGGACCCTTAATGTAGCCCATCGGTCCTCACTAGAATTTACTAAACCTTGAATATTAAATAAATAAATAAATAAATAAATATCAATTTAATATTAATTTAATAAATAATAAAATATTTTATCCTCAAAATGACAAATAAATATTTATTTAATATTCATATAACTATTATATAATAATTTGTTACCTTGGAAATAAATTAAAGATAAATAAATATTATAAATTTATTTAAATATTTATTACCATAAAAATACATATAATATTTTAATTTTCAAATCACATTTAAATTATATTAATTAACTAGTGATTTAATTAATGTGTACAAAACTTTCTAAATAATTATTAAACCACAATTCATGAATTATCATTAATCAAACCGCTAAATTCAAATAGAAATTTACTGATATTCTTGAAACACATGGTGTGTGAATCTCTTAGAATCATTATCTATGGATTTAGGATAACTAGAATAAAGTAATAGGTTAGTAACAATAAAAAAATTAATACACTAATAGATAAATATGTTAATTTCAGAGTGAAAAATACCTCATACAAACTCTAATTTATCAATATGATCCATTTTTCTTGATATCTAATTATGTGGGCTGCATAATTTTTTCTCATCAATCTATACATGTGATTTATCTTTATTTTATTTTCTAAAATGAACTTGTCAATATCACATTATGGTTATGGATTTATCATACAGTTCCATTTCTATAAAAGGTATAGTAATTTCTACTTTAATTACCTGGTAGGGGAAAATCATTTATCGACTTATTTATTAATTTCATATCACCCATGAATATATCCTACCTCTCCAAGAGTATATATAATCATGATTTCACCAATTCATCTAATCACATGGGTTGTCATATTAATTGATAAAAATATCAAGTATGAGGACCAATACACCTATCCATAAATAGGAATATCTAATGACACATACAAAATGTGAAATTTCTATTAGAGGGGTTGTTCTCACAACCTCTTTTCTTGGATAATAGCAAGTTAAAAAGTCATGGGAAGAAGTATCAATATATTATGATTCTCCTATAACTCATAGTTTTTATCATATGTGTCCCTTTATATTTATTTCATATAAAAATATAATATATTTCATAAAATATTATTATGGCACTCCAAGGTTCTAAAAGAGTTGGAAATTTTTATGAAATTTCAATGGGATATATAATATATGTAAATTATAACATTAATGTTACATAGATGAATTCCCATCATGTAAAGAGATATTTATTAATATTCATGTCATTTAATATAAAGGTAATAAGAATTATGAATTTTGTTTGTTCTAGTGCCCCAACTCTAATAGAAACTCACTTGCCTTAGAAGAAACTATTAACCAACTAATTAGTCTCACATGATAAAAGTGGTTCTAATTAGGAATGATTATAGACTCAAGGACCACCATGTCTTGACGATGGTATTATTTAATAATATTTCACCCCTATGGGGAAATCTTGTAAGTGGTGATCTTATCGAGTATTCACCTTTTTCCACTATAAAAAATTGACACATTGGATAAAACCAAGTCCTGGAAAAAATGTTCCTAGGTTGTTTCTTAAGATGCATCAAAAGTCACAATTTACCCAATATATATAGTGGTGTATACCACTAGTTATACTATGTATTTTTATTATACAATACTATTCTCTAACTATGATACTGGATCAACGTCATTTAATATAATACTAATTTTTCATCCCCTTGATAACTAAAATTTTTATTTATCCAATTTTCAAAAACACATTTCTATACTTTATTAGGTACCATTGGGAATTTCTTAAAATCATCCTATGTAGTTCTACAAATTATGATTGATATTATCCTTTTATGCTTTAAACTTAAGAAATATAATTCTCAATACATATCAGGATATGTGAGAAAGATTTCTAAATTACTCTAATGAATGTATAGTATATCCATCAGAATAATATCACTCTATGTTCCTAGACATAAAACTAGATAGATTTGATACCATGAAGAAGAATAAATTATACCTTTTCGATATATGTACTATGAACCTTCATTATAAACACCATAGACATATTTCTATAAATCATTTTCCCTGGATTTAGGTTTTTACAAAATTCATTCTTAGATATACTGTCCTTAGTCTCTATTTATGTCAATATTAATAATCTATTTTATATATTCTATAAACATATACGTCTTGTAAAACAACATCGCTCCCACTATCCTCTTGTAGACAACTTTAACAATTTCATTCCAATCAAATATTCTATGATTTTGATGCTTTCTTTAATATATGAATAGATCTATGAAAACTGAATTCATTATTGGAACTATGGTGTCAAACAACCTTTATATTTATGTTTTATAAAAATATATCATAGGGTTTCTTCTAAGTAAGGTGGCCCTAAAAACCACTTCCCAATATAATTATCATAAACAAACTAATACTATTATAATTATAATGAATTTTATCATGATGAATTCATTCAAGGTTTTTTTAATATATCCATACATATATGGAACCTTCAATAATCAATATATATTTACTAGTAACAACATATACCTTTCATATCTAGTTCCTATTAAAACCATCCCAATTTATTGACATCAATTGGAGAATCCACCCAAAAAATTGGATTTTAATTGATGGAATTTACATTTGAATTCATATGAACTAATAAATGGTTTCTAGTTTTTATTTAATACTTCTATATAAGAATAATTATTCTTATCAAATTTTATATCACTTTTTTGGTGAATATAAAACCACCAATTTTTTCTTATCATTACTACATAGTATGCGTCATTGGAATAACTCCTCCCATTATAAATTGGGAAGTTTAGAGTATCTATTCAAAATCGGGTACATCTAAATCCCAATATTTATTGAAATATAACTAGATACCAGTATATAAAAATATATGTTATTCCATTATATAAGTATAATCAATATTACATAATACATTAATATCTTAGGGATATTATTATTCTAATTTTCTGGAGGAAAATTAACTAGTATACATCTTTTGTTTCCTTTGATGTATATTTGAATCGTAATACAACTTAAAAAAATGTTCTCATCAAATTTATAAGGCTTTGAAATGGTGTATTCCCATAAAATCAGAAATTATATGATTTCCATTAGTCAATATAGTTAGAATGTGGTTAGTTATATTGATATTTGTGAAATATGTCTGAAATGGAATCATGGAATACTTGCAATACAAATAAGACTCACAATCAATCTACCATGTATTATAATCACCTCAATGATGTCAATACGGTATTGTTGGTAGAGGAAATCTATTAATCTGAATTTAAATGATCAATTAATATAGTGTTAATATATACTTTAAAAAATCCCCTAGATAATATAATATCATTCAATATGTGTATTCATTTATTCACTAAAAATTCCTAAATTTCATTATGGAAACTCATGGAGTATTTGATATTTCCTCTAAATTAACGTTAGATTATTTCACATGATTAATATGAACAATGTCATGAAACATTTTTTATTACCTTTATGTAAAAATGTTTATTTTTATAGAACATAATATGTTTGTGGATCAAGGGTGTCATGATTACCTTTAGATTCATTTGACCAAGAATTATCTTTCGACACTTGGAAATGAGTCTTGTATTTTATATTCATTTTTCATTTTTTATGATTCAAGTATTACTAAACTATTAGTTTTTTATAAAACACCACAAATAATGTTCCTTCAATACATAAAATAACATCCCATTTTATCTAATGTGACACTGAGATAAATGTTTTTTGGTAATACTCAATAAATTTAATAGGTTTACTTGAATTAATACAGAAGTGATATCAGAAAACCTCATTCTCTGTTACTGGGGAAGTTCACCTTACTTTGTGAAATGTTTTTATCTTAAATGGAAAAAAAGTAAAATATAAATACTAAATGTAAAAATTAATATATCTAAAGTTGATGAGACCATTTTACTCTTCTTTAAATAATTTTTCTTCAAAAAATAATAACCTTTATGGCCACATATGATGCTAATAACTTCCAATTCTTTGAACTGACCTTGAATCATTGTTATTTACTACGATGATATAATTTATCCATGAAATTTGAATTTGTTATGAGATTTTAAAGCTTATAATTCACATCAATTATCATAATTATAAAAGAACCATATTCCCTCTAATCCTCATATTTATATTGAAGCATACTAAAAAAGATTCATGAGAGTCTTTTCAATAATTTTCATCCTATAATAGTTGATAAATATGATGTATCAATGTGGAAAAGATGATAATATGAGATTAATTGATAATTTATTATCTATAAAGATGCCAAAATTTTATAACTATAAAATGTACATCATCATTCATAGTGCAGGATTATTAGATATACACCCATATTCCAATTTACATCATTATAGTGTAGTGAAAATATAATTTATCTTAATCCACTCTTTCTACTTCTCAAGAGATTGTTGATGAGATATTATGGTACATGTATCCATGTATTTATGTTTTATATTCATCACCCTATACATAGTTGATAGGATGATGAAACATATATTTGAATTATTCTCCATATACCTAATTTAAGAATCACTGTTACCATTTCTCGCTACATAGGTAAAAAATTATGAATTCGGGAATCCAACACATAGTCTAATTCTTCTTGTAGTGGTATAGTGTATAAATTATTGTACTGTTACTCAAAATATTTTCTAGAAAATAATTTTGATTTTTCCATAAATGATGGATATGATCTTATGATTTTTCATGACATTTTTTAAATTAAGTACAATATGTTATTAATACTGTATATTGATAACCAAAATGTGATGTAATAAATATTATTAATGTGTCTCCAACTATTTTATTATGTCCCAATGAAATTATCTATTAAATTTAAAAACACAGTTGCATTGATATTCTAGTGTAAATGATCTATATTTCCCTTTTTTATAACCAAAATGAGGTCCTAGAGTAAATTATTCAATTGTATTTTTGTAGATAGTATTTCCAACATCATTCAATTAGTGTCCCATGATCTTTTGAATAGACTCCTAAATATTGAAATCCTAAATCAAATTTCCTCAACACTTTCCTCTTAATTATACCATGACCTGTGTTTGAATTTTCCAATAATTTCACTAAAATGATATGGATATGATCTATTTGACTTAAAGATACATTGTTTCCAAAATATCCATAAGCCCATATATTAGATTACATTAGTTCCAATGTTTTCTTGATATATGAGATGCAACTAGAGGCTACGTTTCACCCAACTTATTAGGTATACATGGAAAACATTACAACCACATTATCTACCAAAATATTTTTTAGTTATAATATATTATGAATGGATTATTTATTATATTCACCCCTTCATTAATGTATTCAATGAAGAAAACTCTAATAGGTGAAAATATATGATACTATTTTGATTATACGCGATTGATAAAATTCATGGGACATTTACTATAAAATGAATGACTTCCATTTACTGGATGTGGCTAGAGATCATTCATTTTATTTAATGATTTATATCACCCTTCTCATTCCCATAATATCGTTTATCACATATAGTGATGGTGATAGAACCCCAATTTGTGTATTGGAATCCCAAAGTTGTAAATTAGGATCCAAAGGATCATGGGTTACCTATAGAGAACAAGATCCAACATTTTCTACTCATATGATCATAATTTAAAAAACCAAAGATATATAGGATATTTGGTATCTTAAATAGGTACAATGTTATACTTTTTGAAGAAAACTGATTCTGTCAAGGATAAATTGATCTATGTTTTGATTTTCTTCTAGTACATAAGATTATTGAATGATCCACTAAAACCCATAACTGGTACGAGAGACTTCAACTTGGATGAATCAATCTGTTTATTTCAATGTTTAATGAATAACATGTTTTATAAAACATATACTAGAATGAATTACTAAATACTTCGTTATATGGTAACATAATATTGGGTTCCCTCCCTTGAAATCATATTAAATAGTTAATGTAATATCATGTAGTAATCAACATTATGTAATTTTGATTATTTAATGTAGAGTGTTAGGAACATTGTGTGTTATATAGATAAAGTAGAATTTATCAAATTATCAAGAGAAAATAGTGTAATTTTTCACTTTCCTATCATTAAATTGAGTGTCAACACAATTTTCATTATGAACATGAAATTAAATTGAGTATTAATGTAATGTTAGGGGAACACCCACATAAAAGATAAATGATACCATATATGAGTGAGTCCCAAATAATAATTTCACTTATATACGTGATTCTTCATTACCCAATTTACATAATAATACTCTCATTTAATTATATTATATCCATCCTACTGTGTAGACATTTCATCCATGCCAACCAAATAGGTTTTCTCCTTATGACACTACCCTACACTTTTCCTAGTAGTAATAACCTATACAAGTGTTCTTCACCAGGACAATAGATTGGGGGTCAACATATTGTCTAGTGAAAGGATATAAAAACTAATATATTTTTTTATTTGGTTATTTTTTAATATAATTTGTAAAAATTATATAAATTATAAGTATTTTTATTTATAAAATGTATTTTTATATTGCCATGTTTGATATAATAAGTTCATATGAATTTCTTAGATTAAATAATGAAATAAAGAAATTATTTATTATTTTATATTACTGGTTCTTAGAAATTTTTATAGAATGAGAGACTTTTTTATTTTTTATTTATGTGATAAATTTATTCTAGTAGACAGAGCCTTAAATTACATGTTTGGTATGATATCATATGATTTGATTATTCATCTACCTTGAACATCATTTTTTAGAGTAATATATTGGAAAATTGTATTTGAAATTAATTTTTTCATATTAGGTGTTAATGATATCATGAATTGATTTCTAACTTGATTAATGTCTCCCCAGAGGGGGGATATTTGGGTTACATTACCAACCAAATTAGATGATTGTGCCTTATTCTAGAAATGTGAGAGGTTGGATATCTATATCTCCGAGGTTAACTATGTACGGATTTTCAATCTCATACTACTCAATAACTTTACCTTAAAAAATTTCATATACCTTATACATGATATGGATTAATGTAATCATGAATATACATAGATTATTATTTTATGTCAGTAACACAAACTTTTGGATTGTGTAAGTAGTTACACATTAATGTCGTGTGAAAAAATTAATTTGGGGGATTGAATAGGAATTAAAAAACTAAATATTTAGAATAATGAATACTCAATGGAAAAAACATTAGAAGATAAACATATCATGAAATATAATAATTATGAAATTTAATATTAATATGATTTATATTAATTTTTTGAGACATTCCTATGGAAACAATTGAAAATAACAATTATGTGATTCCTTCTAAAGTGAAAAATTTCATGACCTCAATCATTCAGTATGGGTGACCCTAATAGTTAGGTGATTAAGATTATATTATATAATTGAATCGATAAATAATGCTGCCCCAATGGTCATGTCCCTTATTTTTTGAATTTTCTTTGGGTCACAAAATATAGGAATCCCAAATGGTTAGGATAATAGAATGATAGAGTCAAGTATATTTATAAAATTGTTTTTAATAAATAATGTTATCAACTCAACTATATATGAATCATATAAGGTGTGACTAAAAAATATTTGTTATATTGGATATTTTAATAACTTATTTACTCCATTAACTAATGTATATTCTGATAAAATATATGTCTTCATTAACTAAAAAGTTATGATGTTTGGGGTAAATATTTTTAGTGGGAGTACATTCTTTAAATGAACTTTAGAAAAAGATATAATACATAAATTTAACAAATGGATATTAATCTATTATAGGTTATGGATTATTTCATGATTATCATATTGAGATCCCTTATATAACTAACATATAAAATAGGTAAATATTTGTATATAGAGTTGTGAAGTGTTCTTAAATAGAGGAATTATGAGAATATGAGTGTGAATGTTGTAGATTTAAATATCTCCATGTGACACGAATTGAGTCATTGGTAGTTATTTAATTTTAATTTTTTATATGAATTTTTCGAAGTGTTATCATTAGTTCAATGAAAAAATATTGAAATTTTTGGTAAATAAACCCAAGTGAATACATAGGGAATGATTATTAATAACACTGTGCCAAACCATGAAGATCTATTTGGAAAATTCAATATCTATCTCACATAGTCTCTGCATATTTATCTAAACCCTACAAGAAAATACAAGAAAACTCGTGTCTTTAGAAAATGGTTAGGGGTGACCTTCACAGTTTTCACAGGATTTGGCAATAAACAATCCCTATGGCCTACCCATTTTTTTAAAATTTAAAATATTTATAAATTCCTAGTCAATTCTATGACCCTCATGCTTCCCATTTTCACCCTCCACTAGACCAGGAGTTCCTCCAAGATGAATCACTCCACCATATTTTATAGTTTTATTCTTCTTGGTTTTTGGTTGATTTCATCTAGGTTAGTCAATTTTCACTTTTTCCAATCCTTTTCTCTACATTTAATCACTTTTTCTTCCATTTATTCCTCATCACGCTGTCCCAAATGACCATATAAGTATAAACCTAGGATTTAAGTTTGAGTTTTGATTAATTTATTAAGAATTTAGGATGATGGCGATCCCTATTCCTCCATATTTATGATATAATGAAAAGTTGAATATATTTCATAAATTTTGAGGTAGTTGTATCTATATATCTAGAATTTTCCATTAGATTACACTGGTTCCTATGTTTTCTTCTAAATATCCACCCCAATAGCCTAGAGTCGATAATTACTTTATTAAATTGGAATAATATATAAGTAATCAAACCCCAAATGAAATAATAGTTTAATATTCGTGTTATCCCCGATATTGTGGTTACATAACTACATTCGAATAAGATACAATTATTTAAATCCCTTATGAATAAATAGCTTATTTGTCTTGGTAAATTATATACATACTTGAAATTAAAATTTCATTTTAAAACACAAAATACCAAATAATATCTTTGAGAATCTATATATTCCCATTAGTGTATCTAGATATATCAGTCACAAAACACTACCTCATATCATAGAAAAAAATGGAACATAATGAAGGGTCGAGCTGAAATATCCAAAAAGGGTAAGTATCGAGTGAAAGGTATGAATAAACACGGAGTAAAAAATCTGAAAAGTTAAATAACTAAAACACATGTAATTTAATCAATAACATGAGTATAAAATAGAATGAATAAAATTTGATCCAAAATTTCCATACAAATAATCACATGATAATGAAAATTTACAATGGATATTATATTAATCAAATAATCATATTGAATGTCAATAAAAAAATTCATAATGAAGGAATCCATAATGTGGGGCATCATAAACATACCATCAACGCTTTTCAATACCTCATACGTAAGTGGGTAAGACATTAACCAATACACAACCTAGTTTATCTCATAAGACCAACTGATACATCGAGGGGATATAGAGAGACCCACCGATTACTTAAGAAGTTCAATTCATTCCTCATATTAAAGAGTGTAACATAATCAACTTAAATATTATTATTAAAAACTAATATACAAAATACTAATACTTACCCAAATCAAATGAACACAATAATAAACCTTCTAGAGTAATATTGTGATCTATATCAAAATAGAAAATCCAAAAGAAAAATAATCATGAACCATACAAATAAATGATAATTAATACATAAATACAATATATCCCCAATGTATCATAAGTACATTGAAGGATTGATTTCATTGATAAGAAAATATCTTTTAGAAAATTTCTTTTGAAAATAACCTTTTCATTTTGAAAAGAGATTTTAAAACTAAAAGTTGATTTTTTTTAAAAAAATTCTATGATGATTCTTTTTTTGAAATTATAAAATCATTTTCAAAACATTTTATGTTAATTATAGTTGAACATTCCTTACATGTTGAAAAACATTTCCTTTCACATTTCTGATAAAATCCCAATGAAAATTATTTTTAAGACAACATGAATATTATTTTCAAATATTTGAAAAAATAGGTAAAATCTAAATAAATCATTTTTAAAAGTTTAAAAACATTTTGAAAACCATTTTAGAAAATAGAGTTTTAAAAAACAGATTTTTGATTTAGAAGAGTAATGAGGCTAGATTTTATTCATAAACATTTACTGAATATTTGTGAGTATCAAAGATGGGAATAACGATAATATTACATAAAAAAGTTGATAAATTACTATAGTTTCTGAAAATAAATTTATTTCAACATGGAAATATCAAAAAGTTATTCCAAGGGAGACTTAAACATAAACAATATCAAATAATGATGAGATTGTGAAATGATCTCTTACTAATTTGTAATAAGTTGAATCATATTCCCCATAAAGGAATAAAATTTAAAAAAGCCTTAAATATATATATAATTAATAGATTTAGGATATATTATGTCAATGGGAAGAAATATATACAACCTAGAAAATAATATTGGTGAAAAACATCAAAAAATGCCTCAATGAATGAAACTTGAGATAAAGTCCCTTGCAAAGATAAAATAGTTGAAGTAATAATTAATATAATGAATTGATTATGTGTATAAAATGTAAATATAAATAAAACATGTTTAAATAAAACATTAGATAACAAAAAATAAATTTCACACATAATATTATAATGACATAATCAATGATGTATAAGTTTATCCCAATGAATAGAAATTGAGTTAATAATTCCCTTACCGAAGGATTTACATTAAATGAAAATGATTTAAACTCATATATAATGGTTTCAATTATGTTATTAATTATTAATAGATCCATATTTATATTTATGATTTCATATATGATCCAATTTAATCATCCTATCACCTTTTAGTTAATAATATTTCGATATTACTATTGCTTTGGGTGTTAACTACTTCATTTTTCAATGCATGTTTTGTGGTGTAAGTCCAATTTCATGTGTATAGCATATAGTTAAATCACATTAAGAATTATATTAAGGTAACATATGAAATTTATATTAATTATATATATTTTTAAAAATAAATCATTAATATTGAACATATGAAATTAATCACAGTGTGTCGTGGAGAATGTAGGACGTACGTACACAAGAGAAACAATATCATCCTGTTAAAGTGTGAAATTGTAAGGAAGAGGGTGATATATTAGTTCAATAGAATAAATATCATGTCATATGTAAAATATATATTCACTATTTTGACTATTATAACATTACATGTAACGTAGTGATGAAAAATGAATTACATTGCTATGTAGAGATGATAAACAATATGCACACACAAGCGGTACTTTAATTTTTCATAGGATGGATAAAAAGTATAATATAGTTGTTTCATCAAAATAATAACATCTCAGTGTATATATTATAAAAGATATATTTTTTAGTATCTTAAAAACACAAGAAAAATAGTTAGAATAAGAAACAAACATGAATGAGCTAATAAAAAGGATTATATCTTCTTAAGTGGACTTCCTTTAAATGTATTATTAAGGGACATGGGGTTTTTATTTTGAGGATACTTGAACCTTAAAAAATTTATATGGAAGCTTATAAAATTAAAGGGTAGGAATTGGTTTTTCTATAAGGATCAAGGTGGTGTATGAAATTATGGTAGGAGTTCCCTTTTATTATTGAGGCGAGGGGGCAATAATAACTTCTTAAAATATTAATTTAATATAAATCAATTTTCTATTATAAACTGTTCCAAACATAATAATTTAAAATATAATGATATTACGTGTCAAAATTATAGCATCCAATAAAATTTATAAATTTTTTTAAGGAATTTATTTCATTTTTTTGTTTTACGCCTTATTTAACCTCTTTAACTCTTACCATGACAACATGTATTTTTACAATTTGTGGGATAATATATTTTCTATAAAATTTAAAAAGATTGATAAATGGATAATGAATGATATATTCAACCATAGCCAAATAACTTTGAAAAAATAAATACTTTTATTAATTTTATATCATTTAAACAAATTTATTTTATTTTGAAATATCATTAATGTAAATTATGACCCTATTCATTATTTTAACTTAAAAAACAATTGAACTAGATAAATTTGATTTTTTTAATACTTCCCTAAAATTTCTGGGTGATCTCTAAAATTGTTTTATGACAATAATTATCTCAAATTATATTTGTTTTAAATTTTATTTATTATTTATTTATTTTTTATTTAAATAAGTATTTCATCAGTGTTGTGAAATAATTTTTGATAATTATTTATTCACTAAATATTAAAAATAAATTACCATGTTGAATAGAATTAATTTAAATTTCAAAATACTCTTCATATCCTAAGATATCTTCTAGATACCATCATATTAAAAATGTTATAGTTATTAAAATAATGATTGTGAAATCTCTGGCTTTTCATTAAATAAAATATTATTAGAATAATAACAACATTATATTAAATAAATGGTCATATATCAAACAATTGAATGATTATATATAGAAATAAATATCTGATAAAATTGTGGGACGTTTCATGGTCATTTTATAGTATTTGTCATTTTATTTTTAACCTATATTACCCATTTTACCCTTTTTATGTGGTAATCAAAATTTCCAAGGTCACTATTCATATTAACAAAAAAGTGTACTATTTAATAAATTTGAATATTATGACTTAAAATATTTCATAAACTTTTGAAAATTCAAAACACATAAGATTCAGAATTTAATTTTAAATTAATATTTGAAAATTCAACAAAACAAAATTTGCAAGAAAAATATCTTTTTAAGAAAAAGATGTACTTACACCTCTATAAGATATAAGGGTGATTTAAATTTTATTAATTTAATTATATATAACTAAATATTAGTAAAGGTAATTTTAGATCAAATAAAATTTATATAGATACTCTTAAATATAATGAAAATGATAGTTTTATAAGAAATGGTATTTTTACTATTAAATATAAAATCAATATTTTTAGAAAATTATCAAAAAATCCACAAATTTAAATTCTAAAATTTTTATTTCAAAAAAGGTCATTATTTTAATAAAATAAAATTTATATAATTTCTAAAAATATATTGGGACATTTACTCCTAAAAAATTTAAATCCCATTTAAAAAATTATTTTTGATGAATAAATATATTTACAAAAAAAATATCTTATTCAAAAAGAGTTAATTAATAAATTAATAGTGAGTTGTAAAATTATATATTGAGTAATGAAGTTAAAACAATTCATTACCTCAAATTTAACAGCTTGGTAATAACGATAACATAATAATATTTCGTTTTTTGTTTAATCTGGGTGTTGTGCGAAACGAAAGACATCAAATAGGTTTTATTTAAAAAGAGGCAAAATCTAAAATCATGGGGTGTTAAATTCTACCCTACTTCAATAAATCACATCCTCAATTTTTAATATTTTACTTTAAAAATTGAATTTTTATATTTTAAATTTCCTTTTTGGGAAACCCATATCAGAAAATGTGTTAATAAAAATTATACTTAAAAGGAGGAAATTGAAAACGAGAAGGACACAAAAACACTTGGATTACAAATAGTAAAACATTAGTGGGATGCGAATGTATGTGAATGGAGGGGAAATATAACTATTAAGTTATAATGGATAGTGATATAGAATATGTTTATTATAAATTTATCCATCCCAAAACTATAAATATGTGATCGGTTAAAAGGCCATTGATTTATCATAATGAAAAGTAAATGGATAATGTTTTTGTTCCAAAATCATTTTCCTAGAGTTTTGGGATTCTTTTTCTATGTAAATAAAGTACATGAGAAAATAAAATAACTTGATTTCATTATACATAATAATCACATCATTTTTACTTTCTTAGATCTATTTACACTACCTTTTGCGCACATGGATCTCAATATTAAAAAACACTTTTATGCTTGAAATTCTTTTATCAAAAGATCTGTAAGTTATTCCTTCAGACATTAAATATTTACCAAAAGTAAAATGGTTATCACATGGTTTCCAATATAATAAATAATTTTTTAACCTTATACAATAAAATCTATTGTTTAACTTAATCTATTACAAAAGTATTTAACCTAAAGACTCATCCAAGATACATCTATCCAAGAATATAGGAGGAAGTTCAATAAATTTACAAAAATCTACCTAACATCATATTTTACCTAAAAAAATAATGAAGCTATTTTTTTCACATACCAAATATATGAATACCTTGATCACCTTCAAACCGTAATGAAAAAAATCATGCTTCTAAAAATAAAATGTTAGTTTGTTGATTATATTCCTTCAATCCAAATATCTAGTAATCCTGTCAAAGATAACATAAACCATAAAATCAAAATCCACATTCATGGTCACCTATACTATCGTAAAAACATTTATATATCATTTTTAACTCAACATCAAAACCCTATTAAGGTCATATTGTTCAAATAATGTGTTTCTCAAATGATAAACAGTCCATATAATCAGTTCTCTTAGTTATTAGAATTATTCATCACAAACATCCAAATCCTTAAATAAATAATACAAATGTATAACAATTGTACAATACATTATTCATATAATGAAAATTTATAAAATATTTTTTAAATATTTTTTTGGATCCAAATACATAAGTATAATAATCATTCCACTTTGTCTATATCAATAACATACGTTAGACCACGATCCCTTTGGTTCTTCTGGAGTATATTCTATAAGGCTTGGGGTATTCATTTGCATAGTTCCCCATATACGTATAGTAGGAATAATTTCACATTGGAATGTTATTTCTTACCCATGAAATCACTAGCATGGGGTCTTATTTGACCACAATTGAAACCAAATCCATTTCTTTTTAAACATGCACTGAGGTGTTTCTTTCCAAAATTATCACATGTTGGAATTTCCTTCTTTCCATCCATTATTTTGACTATCCTATTCTCTACCATCATCTTATTATATTTCTTCTATTAAATGTAATAATAATTTGAGAATTATTTCATAATATTTTTATCACATGATACTTTGTCCTCATATAATGAATATAATTTGGATACAAGTTCCCTTTGGATGATTGTATTAAACCCCTCAAATAAATGATCATTAATACTCTATGTATTATGTGAATTGATAAGGTTTCCATTATTTCCAAGAGGTTCCATTTATATGAAAATTTCATAAAATAGATTAGATCATCACATTATGGAACATAATGCATAATCTCAAAACTAGTGATGTATTAAAAAATATATAGAGAGTTTTGGTATTGCCAATCTCTAAATCATTATTTTAGTTTATTTGGAAAAATTTCCAAATTATGTCATAAACTTTACATTTCTAATATATGTTTTCATAAATGTAGTTCCCATAGTTTCTACTAAAATTTATCAAATATCAACTTTAAATACCCCAATCCCAGTTACCCAGAGTTAGTGGTTGATTTATTACATTAGCATATGATTTAAGGAATCTATTTCAAAATGAACGAATTGTATAATATAATTATTATCCAAGAGTATGTGGTTACTTTATTACAGTTTTATAATATACAGGTTATTACATCCTAAAGAATCAAATACATTAGTAGTATCAGTAAACTAGATACTTGGTTGAAATTCAAATTTCATTTTAAAACATAAATTAAAAAAAAAATTATTTAATAATTCCATAATTCCCTTTAGTGTATCCCTACATATCAATCAAAAAACACATCTATTTATCCTGGGAAAAATGATAAATAAGAATGTAATGGGCACAAATTCATAGTAAGTATAATAATAAAGAGTAATATATGATAAAATAAGGAATGCACAATATGGTAAGGTTATTAACTGAAACACATGGAATATGATCCTTAACTTGGGAATAATATGGAATTAATAAAATATGATCAAATATTTCCATATAAATTATCACATGATAATGAAACTTAACCATGGATATTCTTCTAATCAGAAAACCACATGGAATATCTATAACTGACTTCATAATGTTGTAATACATCATGCTGGAAATCACAATCATTCTTTCAAGGCTTCCCCCATAACACCATACATAAATTGGTAAGACATCAAACAAAAATTGAACTAGTTTGTCTAATGAGACCAACTGATGTGTCGAGTGGATATAGAAGGGAATATACATCACTTACTATGTCTAATGAATTTCTCATATGAAAGGGTGAAACATACTCAAGTTAAAAATTCATATTAACAATGAACACATGAAATATTAAAACGTACCCCAATCAATTGAACATAATCATAAACCATCTTGAGTAAAATGATGAATGGTATCAAAATAATATATCATGAATCAAAAATATCATAACAAATACAAATAAAGAATATGTATGACATCAATACAATGTATGAATGTTAGATCATAAGTACATTAAAGGGTTGATGTCATTGATAAAAATATTTTGAAAAATATTGTTGAAGAAAATATCCTTCTCATTTTGAAAATTACTTTTAAAACAAAAAGCTCACGTTTTTTTAAAATACCTTTATTTGATGAAATAGTTATAAAAAAATGTAAAATAATCTTTAAAACATTTAATGTTTATCATATTATGAAATTAAATAAATTCCACACACATTTAAAAAATGTTTCAATTCACATTTTTTATAAAAGCCAAATGAGAAATCTTCTTAAAACAACATAAAGATTATTTTCAATTTTTTTTATAAAATAGGTATAAGAAATATTTAATAAATCATTTTTAAAAGTTTAAAGATAATTTAGAATTTTTTTTATTAAACATGGGTTTTAATGAAGGTGTATTTACAATCAAAAATATAAATAAAGTAATATTTTATTAAAAAACATTTTAAGAATCATTTATGTACCAAAGAGGGGAAGAGTGGTAATATTAATTGAAAAAGATAATTAATAATGGTTTCATATGAAAATATATTTATTTAAATATAATGATATCCAATTATTCCCTCAATGGCTACATAAACGAAAATAATTTTGAATAATGATGAGATTGTGGAGTGATCCATTACCAGTTTGTAATCAGTCAAATAAGATTCCCAATAAAATAATAAAATTTAAAAAAACATCAAATATCATGGGAATAAATAAATTTATGTTATAAAATGTCAATGGGATGATATATATACATGATGAAAATAATATAGGTTCATAACATTAAAATATTTCTCATAGAAGGAAACGTGAGACAACATCCCTTACAAATATCAAATCACATAAGTGATAATTAATAAAATGGATTGACTATTAATAGAAACAATAAATATACATAAAATAAGTTTAAATAAAACATTATACAATCAAAATTAATTTCAGACATAATATTATCAAGACATAGTAAATTGAGTAGAATTTTAACCAAATAAATGGAAATTGTGTTAAGAAACATATTACCTTGCACTTTAATTTAATTGAACATGATTTAACCTCACATATAATTGTTTAAATAATTATATTAATTTATACCAGAGCCATATTAATATTTATTATATCACATATGATCTTATTATATCATATTATCACTCGTTGGTTAATAATATTTCGTTATTACCCTTGTTTTGGGTGTTAATAACATAATATTCCTATGCATGTTTGATCATGTAATTCCCACTTCATGTGCATAGGATATACTTAAATCATATATTAAAATATTAAAAGGTAATATATGACATATTTATTCATTACATATATATTTTTATAAGAAATATTTAATGTTGAATATGAAATAATAATCACATCGCAATGTGGTGGCAGTAGCCGTACGTACGCACGAGCGACAATATTATTCTATTAATGGATAAAATAATAAGTAAGTGGGTGATATATTTATTTTTAATAATCAATATAATTTCATAAGTAACATATATATGGTCTATTTCCATTATTATAACCATCTATGTAAGTTGGTTATGAAAAACAAATTACACTGATATGTAGTGATGATAAGTCATACATACAAACGTGTGGTGATTTGGTATTTCATACGATGGATAAAAAGTTTAATATAGATTTTAATAATAATAATAACATCTATGTATATATATTATACTATATTTACTTTTTTAGTATGGATTAATCAAAAAAAGAGGATGTATAAGAATAAATAAAAATGAAAGAGATGATAAAGATGATTACCTATTATTCGGTGGACTTCTTTTATATTTATTCTTAAGGGACATACAGATGGTATTTTGAAGATAGTAGAACCCAAATAACATGAATAAGAATATTTAAAAATTTAATGTCTATGAAGTGGTCAAGATATATAGCTAAAAGTTATGTAATAATTGAATGAAGGAGCTCCCTTTTATAATTGAGTTGAGGGGAACTTTATGGATTTCTTAAAATATTAATTTAATATAAATTAATTTTTATTTTAAAATTGTCCCAATCATATTAATTTACAATATAATATTTTTATGTGTCTAAATAAAATCATCTAATAAAATTTAAATAAGTTTTGAGAAAATCGGTGCACTTATCTTTGGGCTGTGACACTTATTAAGCACTCTAACTCTTACCATGACAACATGTATTTTTACTCCCTAAGTGCTAATATAGTAGCTATAAAAATATAAAATACCAAAAAAATGGATCATGTCAGATATATTAAACAATATCCTAATCAATTGGAAAAATTTAAAATTTTTAGAAATATCATATCATTTAATAAAATATATTTTATTTTAAAATAGCATTAATGTCAATTTTACCACATTTCATTACATGTATTTTTAAAAACATCAACAAAACAAGATAAATTCAAAAAAATTAATAAATAACCAATATGTCTAGGTGATATATAAAATATATGTATGAAATTAATTATCTGAAATTATATTTATTTTAATATTTTTAATATCATTTATTTGATTTTTCCAATAATTAAATAATTATTGCATCAGTGTTGTCAATGAATTTAAGGTAATTATTTCATCACAAAAAATTTAAAAATAAATTAAAAAGATGAATAAAATCCCTTTATATTTCAAAATAATTTCTATAGTTTAAGATATATTCTCGATAACACCATATTAAAAATGTTATAGTTATTAAAATGATGAACATGACACATTGACTTTTCATTAAATGAAATATTATAATGGTTGTAATCACATCAAAATGGAAGAAAATTGTCATATATGGGATATTAAAAATTTTATATATGAAAATATATCATCCAATAAAATTAGGGCATGGTTTTGGGGTTATTTTCTATTCCGTTCATTTTATATTTATCCTATATTACCCAATTTACCCTTTATCACGATAACAAAATTTACTAAGATTACAATTCTTATTAGCTGAAAACAAAAGAGAACAATTTAATAAATTTTATTACAAATAAAAATATTCCATTAATTTTTTAAAACTCAAAACAAAAATTTACAGAATTTAATTAAAAATTAATCCCGCAAAACGCAACAAAAAATAGTTTTCTTGATGAATGCATTTTCAAGCCAGAATATGTACTTACACAAAAAGAAATCACTTGGATGAATAAAATGTATAGATTAAATTATATCTAAATAAATATTACTTAATTTAATTTTAGATAAAATTCAATTCATACAGATACATTTTAATATAAATTAAATGAAATTGTTATAAAATTCAGTATTTCCCATATTCACTATAAAATAAATATTTTCACACAATTACAAAAAATTCACCACAATTTAATTTTAATATGATGATTTTAAAAAATAATATTAGTTTAATAAATTATAATTTATTGTGGTTCCAAATTTTTTTATAATATTTACTCGTAAAAATTATAAAAACCATTTTTGAAGAAAATTCATTTTTGATTAATAATTAACTTTACTAAAAATTAAGTTCATATTCATAAATAATTAATGAATATGTGTAGAAAAATTAGGAAAATTATATATTTAATAATGTTTTTCATAATATTCATTCACTATAATAAACTTCTAGGTCATAAAAATCTCAGAATAATATTTCATTATTTATTTGAGATGGGTGTTGCATGCAACACATATTATCAAAGAGGTCAAATTTAAAAATATGAATACTATAAAATATTGGGGTACTACTCCTTACAAATGATCAATATATGGGTTGTTTCTGGTGGGTTTTAGGGTACCATTTTTATTTACTATTTAGGTTTGCATAGTCTGCACAATGCTTTGTGAGAAAGTCACAGACACATAAAGATCATAGGTCATAGGTTCTCCATGTGGAACATATTATTTTTTCTTGTTATGTAATTTCTTTATTTCATGACCACCTTTTGTTTGATTTTAGTCACTTTTTTATCTCTTCATTCCCCTCAATCATACTTATAATTGTATTACCATGTCACTTAGCTTGAAAAATTATGTTATAAAAAAACAAAGGATTTTAATAATGATTAAAAAAGAAATGATTTTCATAACATTGTATTTTAAACTATAATTAGTGGGTTTCGTTGTAAATAGTGGTATATTTTTTCATGGACGTATCATACCAGTATTTATATGGAACCCTACACAATCCATTGGGTGTATGAAGACATGGTTTTATCTAAGATAAAGAAATGAAATGGTGTCGCATCTCATTGAGGGGATCCTTGATGAACATGTCATCTTCTAGGATGTTGTTTAGTAGTGCCCAAGGGATCTTGGAGACTGGTTGTCTGTCATTTTGGGATCCTCTATGTTTTTGTATTTTGTGTTTCTTCTATAATGTCCAACTTATCTAGGGATATACTTTTCTCTCATGCATAATTATTTGATGTTGGGTTTACCTACTTTAGTTTCATTACGTAATCTATTTATGGTTTATGGTTATGATTATAATGATTAAACTATTTTGACATTGTTTATATTATTTTAAATATTTATTTGATAGTATGGATAACCATCATATGGATGTGTCATTTTGGATTATATATTGGAATCCATGAATGTTATAATTGATTCTATGTTTGAAATAATTCACAAGGGTTATCATTGGGACCCCAACAATTGTAACATTTTGTGGGTGATCGAGATTATGCCTTAGAAATTATGAGAATCTGACCTTGGTGATATGGTATGCTGACCCTGTTGGATCATTAAAAAAAGTATCTGATCCCTTCTTTCTATTTAGGTATGTGTGGTTTTATAGAGTAGGACTATCAATACTTGAGTAAGAATCTGATAGAGTTCTTAGAAATATGCTCTTCATTCTATATGTTTAGTTACTAGGGTGGTTGGAATCTTGTGTCATTAGAAATTTATTATGAGTAATTTTAGGGATTTTTTTCACTTTTTTCTATTTCATGTTTTCAGTTGATTCAAGATATTATTTTCTAAATTAAATTTAAATGAATGATGTATTTATTCGATTTTTATATCTTATGACTTTAGAACATTCATCCTTTAAGGGATAAAAGAACATAGAGGGACGGAGCTGTAGAGAGTACTCTACTGACCAACCACCCTACATATCCAAAATAATAGAATATAAAATCATGTTTATATAGTCTCTTGTGTAAGTTGGTGACCCGGGGAATTTTTTCTGAATGGATCATGACTAGGATATCATGAAGAATAACCCGCATACATTACATAGTTACCATTGGCCTCAAAAATTGAAATAATAGTTAGAGAATATTTAAAGTTTATTTGAATTTCTCTAGACACCTGATACTTAAAAGTATAGATGTTTACCCAATTTCATGGATTTTATGAGTCAAAGGTGGTGAAACTAGGTTGTGTTGGATAAAAGATATGATGATATTACTGGGATAAGGTACAAAATTATGTTTAACTATAAATTTTACATATAGAATTTGAAAGTAGAAACGACTACGGAGTTCTTAGCTTTTGGTCAAATGGATAGATCTATGATGGAGTACTCGAACCTATTTTTTGATATGGTATATCTTTCACCTAAGTTCCTTATGAATGAATACATGAAGGTTTTTTTATATGGTATTAAATCCAAAAATCAGGCCTATGATTTTCCTTATATGATTTCCTACCTTTGATAAATTTGTGGATAAAGTTTCCATAGGAAATATTGATATTGCAGAGATCACTAGTATGAGTTATTCACCTTTTACCACTGGTGTGAGATAATTATCCTATTTAGGAAAACATAGCATGCATGGTTAATCACAACATGGTGGTACCAAGATTCTACATCATTCCTTTGACACTATCTTAGTAGCCTCCTTACGTGGGAAACATGTTATGTGTTATCAATGTTAAAATAACAAGTATATCAAGAAGTGTTTGCAGAAATATCTGAGGAACTTCCACTGATATGGACACTTGATACATCATTATCTATATTATAGTTACTATATATAGAGTATTAAAGTGTTTTAAACTTATACCAAGGGTTACATGGTGCATCCAGATGTTCCAAATGGGATGTGATCTCATTCCAAAGTTAATGGGGACTCTCATTCCACAAAAAATCTCAAAGTTAGACTAATTTTTGAAACATTTATATTGTGGAACATGTGAAAAAAATTGTCAAATGTGGGGATAGTAACAATTATAGGTAAATTTTTTATTAGTTAATCTATGGATTTAGAATTATTTGACATCATTGAATCCAATTTATTAATATTATCTTATCTAATTGATTCCATGGGAGTATGATTTTAGTTGTTGTCACACATTATAGATCATTCCACGCTATTGGAAAAGAGGATAGAGTGGGGTTTTAAGTTCTTAGAGTACAGTGTGATATTTTTCAACATAGAGTTTTTATGGAACTTTCTTGTTCTAGTTCTGGACATCTTTTTCTATATAATCAGCATAGATTAGATTGTGAGCATTAAATATAAGATTGACTAATGCCACTGAAATGTTTCATTTATCTCTTTTTCAGGGTACACTCATGTGTTTTAGGGTTATTGGGATTCATTTTCATATAGATAATATCCAATTATTTCTATGGTGGGATATATTTCATGTCAATTCTATGAGTAACTTATTATTTTGATCAAATGGGGTTCTGGTGACTAGCTTTTGTTAGTGATTCATGGGTAACTTGAGGTATTTTCTGTTGATTTTTATAGGTAACTGCCCTCGAGGGAGGTCCAGTTAACCATTGGAAATCTATCGAGGACAATATTAATATCTATTTTGAACAATTTCATGTCACCTAATGAGTAAAATGAGTTAAATTTAAATTTAAATATATAGATATAAAGGGACTACTTCTCTCGAGCATGTCACAATGGGAATCACTAGTTTGATTTGGGAAACAATAATATTTTAGACTTTTCCTTTTCCTTGAATAGAAAAATTTCAATGTAGTGACAGTTAATAATATGTATTTCATACCTATTATCGATTATTTGTTTGATCATATTAGGTCTGAATAATGGTTTTTAATGATTAACTGGAGTTTATGGTACCACCAGTTGAGTGTGATGACAGAAAAAATTAGTAAGACTTACTTTTAGAGATAGAATGGTCATTTTGAGTAGCATTTTAATCCACAATGTCTCACTAATTTCCTTATAATCTTCCTATCCCTAATGAACTAGATTATTCATTAGTGTCAAGACTCTTTTAGGGTGGTATTCATTAATGATATCCTATTTTACTCTAAGATGAATGAGGTATGTGAGGACTATTTTGATGTTATTTTGGGAACCATAAGGGAACATAATTTATATAAATGTACCTCATTTATAGTTATGGATATGAGAGGTGAAATTAATGATTTATATAGTTTCAAATTGTTACATTTTTGGGGTCCTATAGAAAATTCATGCTAGGATATCTTGTGAGAGACTGAAGAATGTATTAGACATATTGAGTTTCTTGGGACATCCGGATATTATAGGTTCTTTTGACATGAATTATAAAATATACAATATCTATTGAAATCAATAACATAGATGGTGTGAATCTCTTATGGGATGATAAATTTTAGAGATCAATTGGGTAAATAAAAATGAGGTTTACTTATGATTTATTGATCCTCCCAAAAATATGTATGGGATGCATCATATATTGTGATACCTCACTTATGTAGTTGGAGTGCATTTTGAGGAATAATTACAATGTCATATACTATGTATTATGCTATTTTTTCCTTATATAATATGATAATCATGATCTTGAATTAGTGGTAATGATGCATTCCCTAAAAATTTTTGCAAACACTTTCTCTTTATGAAAACTTTTATAGTGTATTGAAACCAAAAAAAACTAAAGTATATATTTACCTAGTGATGGATGAATCTAAAGAAAATTAAAGTTAAATATCATAACTAACATACTAATAAGAAAAAAATGACACCTGTAGTGAAAGAGTCTAAGGAAGAATTAGGTATGATGATATTATTTTCTAAAATTCATTTGAAAGTGGAAGAGGAGGATGAAAATATTTTTTTGACCAGGGTGTAGATCACCACTTCCCTTGATGATATAATTAACCGTATGGAGAAATAAAAACTAGACTTCCTGCAGTATTGGTGGCTCAGGATGAAATGATCAATTGTATAATTTGTATCTTGGTGCTTCTTTGGTTAGAGAATCAATTCCAAACACTAGAAGTCAGATGAGTTACTACCACTTATCCCTATCTCTATATAAAAATCATATGAGATATTTATGAATTTCATTATTATATCACCATGATATCTTATTGTAAAGGAATTTATAGTGGTATTCATTGATTTACTAACAATATTGAACCATTTTATTCCAACTAAGGGATGAATAAAATTGGAGGAACTTGGATGCATTTACTTCCAATAATTTTATTTGATTTATGGTATGCTATCATCAATTGTTTTAGACTAAGTCCCACATATTACAACTCATTTTTAGATGGTCTTCTGGGATGTTTTGGTTTATTAATAGAAACTCATCATGGATTACCATCCACATATTGATTTCCATTCAATTGGAGTTATCAAGATCCTGGAGGATATGCTCCAATCTTTTGTCCTTGAATTTAGTGGATCACTGGAGAAGAATTTTTAATTAGTTTAATTTTATATTAATAATAGATACCAATAAATTCTAATGATTCCCCATTTAAAAGATTTATGTCGATGGACATACCAATCCCCTCTATATTTTTCTTAGCTAGACCATGTTCATTATTGGGGATGAGTATTGCAAAGGAGAGGCTGAGAAGGGTTAAGTTGATCTTGAAAAGGATAGCTAAATATGAGAGTTTCTATAAATATTATTATGAAAATAATCATCACCTAATTGAGTTTATTTTATGTGATTAGTTATTTCTTAAAGTCTCTCCTCATACGGGAAACCACTATTTGGAAAATTTGGGTAAGATGACACTATGCCATGTTGGGCCTTTGAGATTATGGATCATATAAGAAAGTTGGAATATTGGTTGTCCTTGACTACCCAAATGACATAAAGTATTTATAAATTCCTTGTTTCCAAGATGAATGAGTACTATATAGACCCATACCACATGATGAAATGGGATATATTGGATTTGGATCCTGACACTTCAAAGGCTGAGTAGTCTGTTTATATTTTGAACGTTCATATCACATTTTTATGAGAAATTCAATTACACTAGACCATGCGTTTTTGAAACATGGATGAGATAAAAATGATATATGGTAGTATATAAACTTGATAAGAGAGTAGTGGCATTATATATTTTTTTGTAAAATCTGGTACTTTGGGACTTTATTATGGAATAAAGCATCATAGTAAGGAGAATTATGACACCCCCGGGTCACCGATAGATATCTTATTGTAATTTTAATTTCATACTATGTGTTTGTGGATTTGTTAGGATTTCAATGTAAAAATATTAAAAATTAGGGGAAGTAAACTGAAGTGCTTGACTTGGACACAATTAGTAGTAGTAGTGATCTAACAAATGTAGAAGGGGGTGAGTCCTTCCAGATCTATTTCACACAGTCTGTGAGGAGTCATCCAAACTGTTTGTGACTTTATATAAAACTATGTGGCTTGATATAGTGGGTAGGGGTGTCCTTATAAATGCGTCATAGTTTGAAAAATCATGTGGTAAAATCATTCGGTCTTTCCAATATTATTTAAATTAAACATTTTCTTAAATTACCTCAAATTATTATAATCATCAAACTTATCATTTCACCATACATTCTTAACTAGGTTCTCCACCCAACAAAATGGATCCCACCCCTTCTATTTTAGTGTGAATACTCTAAGGTTTTGGAGTAATATTTCAAGGATACTGGATTTCTCTTTGTTTCCTCCCTTTACCTCCCTATAATCTATTTTTATCCATGTCTTCTTCATTATTATAGCCCTAATGACCATGGAGGAAAAACCTAGGTTTTGGGTTGGGGTTTTAATGAATTTTTTGAATTTTTTGGCTAGTGGGGATCCATCATCATATATCATTATGATATATTAAGAAGGAATAAATGTTTCATCAAATATGATGTATGTGTCTCTATATATCCTAATGTTTCATTTTTATTACCTAGTCTCTTGAGTCTTCTATTCATTTTTATAAATCTATTATGATTTGATTTTTTAGGTTTATTATACATTTGTTATTACATTTGTTGGATCTTGATAAAAAATAGTGTTTTCTTTTGGGTTCTCTTGGGAAATAATGTTTATTCCTACAAATAGTTTGATAAAAATTATTTAATAAAACTAGAGATTTATAATGAAATTTTAACGAGACATTAAAATTCTATTTTTTGGGAAAACTAATTCTTGACCATGGGCCTTTTTGTGTGTATTATGAATATGGTTGTGAATACAGATGGACGACCATAGGTGTATGGGTTATAGGATGGGAGTTTCCATATTCATTGATATGATCTAGATTGTGGTTGATTTTGATGAAATTTAAAGGCCTAGGATAAAATACATGTTTTTGTTCACATATGCCAGTAGGTGTTACATGAGTGAGTCCTACAATCCTAGAGAATATAGGCCAGAGCCCCCAATGTGGAAAATTTTATTTAGTTTTATTATGACATGTCTTTCTTTATTCACATGGGTTGTTTTATTTTGATCAATTGGTTTTATTTTTGTGACTGGAATTATGGTTTTTGGTTATTATGTTTATTCTTATACAACTTTGGATTGTTCTATATTGTTATAAATATTTATTTGATGGTGTGGTATGACCTATTGAATGGTCATACAAGATTCTCAATTAGATTCCATGACATTTTTTAATTTATTTTGGTGGTGAAATCATTCCCGCACGTTAGAATTGGTACCTAGAACATGTTTTCTTCTAGGGGTGATTGTGAAAATGCATCTTGATTTGTTGAATGTTGTCCCAAGTGACCTGGTAAGATTACCTGGATTTTTTTACACTCTGACTTTGACAAATGTGTATTAGATACTAGGTTTACATAACATATTTGTTATGATAATCACAGTCTCATATGTGATAGGTAATTAATAAAGGCTGAATTAGATCATTACATCAATAATATATAAAGAGTAATTTTATTTTAATTTGGAACTTATGATCCAATTTTACAGTGTGGATTTATACTACAATTAGTGAAATGTAATTATGTTCCTACCAAAAGATGAAATTATGATTTAAATATCATGTTTGGACACGAAGGGATTCTCATTAACTAATAAAATAAAGAGTTATTCTATATATCTGAATGTGACATTTTATTAATTATGAATATGATAAATTTTTTATATATACTATATATGGATAATACAATTTATATTATACTTAATTGGAATTTCAAGGTTGATTCAAATCCCACCATCCTTTGGCATTATCTCCTTGGAAATATAAATGAGAAACTCATTCAGTATATCTATTAATATGGATTATTAGAATCATATGAATATATTGAATTTAAAAATTTTGAATCTTATTTATAATGAATGATGACCAAATCACATTTAATATAAAAGGTGAATGGAATTATGGACTATTAGATCGTAAAAAAAGTGATGTATGTTGACCAATGAGTAGCCAATAAGTTGGTAGTTATATGTATTTTATAACAATAATCATTGAATTTAGTAAGTATAAAGATGTGTTTATAATATTGTTACATAATTCAATCCTCTTGGGAAAATGAATTGTAATGTTGTGTCGAAGTGGATTAATGGTAAATTGTAAGGAATTATTAGATTAATGATGAGTCAATGTGATCTTGTTATTTATTTCATGGTTTATGATCTATAATATATTGAATTTTTACTAAAACACATTCTGTATAAATTATTTTTAAAGAAACTATATGATATATGGAATTTCAAATGTACTATTATATATATTATAAATATTTATGGATGAAAAAAATTATATGCCATTTTAATTTTGATATGGTTGACTCTAAACTTCAAAAATCCGTATTTCATGGAATTTAAGAGGAACCCATGATATATTATTTATATATTCCTACCCAACACAATGGATTTTAGGAATTACATCTTTTTTTTCTTGAGAAATAACAGATAATTCAAGGATTAAATTGGAGGAAAGTTGAATTTGGAGAAGTTCAAGAACATCAAGTAGGAATTTTCCATGATATATACGTTGACATGAGCCCACAAAGAGTTGTGGAAGAATAACCAGATAAAATTACACCAAATCTTTGAAGGCATGGTAGAATTCATCAACATATAAAGAGATATATATTTATCATATCTAATATTAAAGAGGAAATGTATAAAATAATTAGACATACTACCTGTCTAGAATCCCTGAAGTCTAATAATTATAAGAAATGGTTATTGGATATAGAATCTATTGTATACTCCTCATACAAAAACCATGTTTGGAACTTGTTGGATTCGCCAAAATGGGTAAGGCCCATAGATTGAAAGAGTGGTTTCCACAAACAAAAATAATATGTATTATAAAATTTATACATATAATTAATTCATACTTCTAAAATGTTATAAAAATATTCACAATATTGAATAGAAATAATCCTTTTCACCAATAGAGATAATAATGTCCCTTTATAAATTTCTCGATGTTTCTTCTTAATTTGAATATGATATAAACCAAACTATTGTAAAAAATTACTTCCTTAATGGTAACTTATTCAAAGGTATAATAATGATACTACCTAATGGGTTTGAGGTACCTAATGAGACTGTTGTGGTGTAAAAGATGAAGTTGTCTACTTATGTTCTAATGTAATGTTATCAAAGTTGTAATATTATGTCAGATGATGAAATAAAAGTGTTTGGTTTTGTAAAAATGTGGATTATTCCTCTCTATACAAGTGTATTAATGGAAGTGTTGTAGTTATTCAGATATTGTATATAGATAAATTATAGCTTATTAGAAACTACATCCTAATAATTCATTATTAGAATACATGAATAGGTAAGTTATTCTTGATAAAATACATGGGTTAATCTACCTACATATTTTATATGAATATCTATAACAATATACCTATGTTATTTCTTTAATATTGTTAAGAAAATGTCATTGGTAAAGTTCTAAAGTGTATTTTCATTACAATGTTTAAAAATAGGAATTTAATAGGGTTACATGGAATGAATCAAAGAAGATTCAAGATCCTTTTATATAGTTTTCAAGGACATATATGATTACATATATTTATATTATAGATTTCATCATGTATACAATGTTACATAGTCAACCCTATGTTTCCTATTATCTAATAATAACAAGTAAATACCAATCCAATACTAGTGAGAGTTAATATAATATTTCTAAGAATACTCTTAAGTACTTGGGAAGGGATATATATATGTTTTTATTTATTGTATAATAGGATGAGATCTTTGTCAAGGGTTACTTATATGATTGTTTCCAATTCGAAAAAGATGATTTGGAATCTCAATCTTGTTTTGTGTTTTGTGAAAATATTGGAGAAATTAGTTAGAATAGTTTAAACAATACACCATAAAAGACTTGAAAATAGAAGTAGAGTATGTTTCTATATTAGATGTTGTTAAGGAATTTGTTTGGATGAGGAAATTAATTATTGAACTTTTTTTGGTTCCAAACATTTAAGGAGAAGTTGAGCTTTACTTTGATAAATAGTGAAGCTTTTTATGATAAGGAACCTCGATCTCACCATATAAAAAATGATCCATCAGAAATACCATATCACATGTAACACCTTGACATAGGTGATGTAAATATCAGTTGGGTGTCTACATATGGTTATATAATAAAATCCATTGATGATTCCATTATTAAAGAAGAATAATGAGGATCATTTAGAGTGTCTTGTTATACAATACATAAAGATTGATGTAATGGTTTTATAATATATCATATTATTATAATAATGGTATTCCTAAATTATCATTCATTTATATGTGTTCTAATTTAATTTAAATGATCATTTAAATAATAAGATCAACTCAAAGTCTTCCTTTGAGTTGTCCATAATCAATGATCATCATGAAGTGTAATGGGTTGTGATGATAGGTTATTGTTAGATTTAATATAATAATATAATCATTACCATGGGTTGCATGTGAGGTATGAATAATATATTAATGAGGTCTTGAGTGAAGACTTATTATTCGGATTGAACCAACTAGTATATTTTATAAAATTTCATAAAATAATTGATATACTTAAAGGTGAATTCTTATTAAAAGTACTTATTAGTTAAGGCTTTTGAGATACCTAGCCTGAGATCTTTTATAATTTTTTACACTATCCATTGTGATTAGATAATCATGGGTTGTTGGGTATTTTACTATTCATTTCATCATATAGAGCATGACCTAGATGTGATTTTCCACCCATACAACGAGTAAATACATGATGACCATGATTGAATTAGATTTATTAAATTCATGTTCATTATTTTTTGAGTCACATTTGATATGTTAAAATAATTGGATGAGGGTCATGTGACGTACTCATCTGTGAGATGAATTATATGTGATGTATTCATTGACTTGGCCTATCAATTTTAGAGAATCAAGAAAATATGACATGTCTTATACTTGATTGAAATTGATTCATGTATATTAGTCACTCTATGTCATAGAAAAGTGGGTTATATAAGTCCACCAATGATGTATACTATAAATAAATTGGTGGATGTGTTTATATAGAGATATGAGTATGTTTGTTAGAGTTTACACAAGACCCATTAGTGTCTTGAGTAACACTAATGCTTTTCTTTAGGATGCACTTTTCCTAAAGTGATGAAATATTTTTTTTCATTTATAATAAGGCCCAAAGGATCAAATATTTATGAAATTATATAAGGATGAATTTTTGGATGATGCTTTTATTCCAAAATAATTTTTTTGATAAATCATATTCATTTTGGTGAATGGATTGGAAAAGAGTTGTGATGATTGGAACAACGTCATATTGGATTTTAGTATAAGTGCAAGGATATTGTATTTTTCTAAAATGATATTAATATTAATAATATGACTTAATTATAAGTTATTATATAATATCCTTAAGGTTGGGCCCAATATTACATTGGTGTTAATGCAGTCAAGAATCATTTGATATAACCCAAGACTATATTTGACCCAACGTAATATATACACATCGAAAAAATAGAAAATAAATTATCTATTTCATTATTAATTAGCTATAATAAAATATGAATGGATAATTTATTTCATATGAACCATGATTAAAGTGTTTTATTAAGAACACTAGAGTATTCTATAATATAGAAGTTGTTACTGACACTTTTAATTTAATAATGTGTGTCATTCATGGCTAGTAGAAGGGGATGAGATCCCTTAATTGGGTGATGTTATACATAAATATTTTCATGAAAAAAGTTTTATAACTCTATTCAATCCGTTAACATAATTTTTCACATCCATTGAAGTTGTTAGTATGGAATCCAAACTTTTTATTACATAAACCTTTCATTACATGGAACAAAAAGTGGGTATATTTTAAAGTTTAGTTTCTTAGAAATCAAAAACATAATACATGAAAATATAAAAAAACTTATAATTCACTTTTAAGTATTATTAATTTATTAATCCAAATTAAATTTACTAAATCTCATATCCTGGGGACATACATCAATGGAAAGGGGTGATCATGTGTCCCACTAAGCGAATAATCAAGGGAAACAGTTTACTTGTGATAATGAGGAATGTAAATAAGAACATGAGGAATATCATTATGGAATTAGAATGGGGAAAAAGAAATAAAATAATAAAAAAATGATCCATAACATGGAAATAAGACTATAACTTTTTTAAGTGATACATTCAATAATCATACAACAATGTTTTGTCACCATGGTGTCATAAATAAAAATTACTAATGTTATTAACTAAGGTATCATAAAACATTTCATCTATAGAGATTAAATTCATTATGCAATTAATTTGAGTGCTCTAATGGTGCATCATTAATATTTATTACTTAATGTGATTTACATAGAACATAATAAATCATTTCATTAATACCCCATAGAGAATAAATAATGGGTTCTTTATCAAAATCATGGTGTATAAAACTACATAATGACACAATTGTTGCGTCGTTTTTAGCCAACGAAAAGGGAATGTGGGTTTCATATGTGAAAATTCCTAATTAGAATAAATAATTTTTTACATCCAACTGAATAACCTTGCATTATAAAATGGTTTGTGTATTCATAATATAAAAATTAAAATTTATATTCTAAAGGAGAAGAGAGAAATTTTTGAAATTAAATTTGACAGCATGAAAGGTATAAAACATGGTTTTAGAAAAGGGTAAAATAATAGAGGAAAATAGTATAACATTGATAAAAATAATTTCATAGTTAGGGTATGATCAAAAGGGTAATAAAAAATTGTGATAATAACAATTAGAAGACATATACAAAAATAGGTTCTTAAATTGAAGAGAGAAGAAGGATAATATCATTACCCTGAATAGCCACTCCAAAATCACCAGGATTGGGACCTTTGTGGAATGAGTGAACCTTGGGGAGATTCTTTGGAGGAATAACCACTAGAGATTTGTGGATGATGTATTTCAAGTGAATGTAAATGGAGAATTGGGTGGCTATTTGTAGAGAAAATGGAGGATTTGTTTAATAATTTACAAATATATGACTTGGTAAATTAGTTTATAGAAAATGAAAAACCATTGGATTATCAATGGTTTTTGACATTTATAAAACCATAACTGAACACCTATTTTATTACTTATTTTTGGCATGGGAAAGTAAATTTTCCCTAAAGTAGCATTTTTGATGTCAATGCTTCCATTTCAGACTTTGGGAAGCCACTTATAGATTTTGAAATTGAATAATTTATATTAAAATACTTTTAATTAATAAAATTAAATATTTTAGCTAATTAATTATGTTTAATTAATTTTGAAAATAGTATATAATAATTATTATGTCATTAAACACTGTAAACAACCCAGACTATATTTTTTCTATTCTTAGGAAAATAAATTATTTTAGAAAACTATAATAAATTCACCATAACATAATTTTGACCTGATGATATCATATATGATATTTATTTTAAAAGTTAAATTCTATAAATATGATAATTTTAACATTTAAAAGTAAAAATACTTACTTATTAAAAAATAGAATCTTGTTGGGCACATTCAATTTACTGACACTTAAAAATTACGTAAGGCATAATAAAATTATTTTACCATTTATATTTATATAATATTATTCTTAAAATACTATTTCACTAAAATAAATAATTTTTTTATACCATTTTTTATTATAAACTCTTATATATTTTATAAAAATTCCAATTTTTTATGAAAAATAAATTTATCAAATTCATCTCTAATAAAAATATATATTATTAAAGAAAAACTATTATTAAAATGTAATTAAGAAAATTCAAATTGTATTTATATATTGTAAATAAACATTAAGTGAATAAGGTCTGGAGACATGCCCCCTTATATCACCCATAGAAAACCAAAGGGTAAGGTTTGCGATGGTGTTAGATTAATGGGGTGGCTCAACTAACATTGGAAAAGAGGTAATTTCAACTTACATGAAATTATAGGACAATAGATTTTTAAATTGATTCACTTTATGAAGCTAGGATTGGGCTTGGTAAACGGTGAAACCCAATAACACTACCTCTATCCCATGTTATGACAAATGGGCTTCATATAAGTCTACTAGTTGATGACATCTACTCTCCTTTTTGAATTAATTATCCTTATTCATTACTACTTATAATGTTTAATTATGACATTATATTTATTACCACTGGGAATAGTTATTAATGGTTTAAATTTTATAATGGTTATATTGACTAATGTTCATATTTTAACAAAAATATTATAACAATCAATTTACAAAAATCACATTTCCCTTTATACTCTATAAATAACACTTCATTATTTTATTAAAAAATTATCTATAATTTATACCAAGGTTACATATTTTCAGTTTCTATGATGTTTATTAGTAAACTAATTTCATGTTTTATTTATATAGTGTTGGTTATGGGGGTGATGATTCTAACATATTTGATCGACCCATATTTTCTCATTTTGGATTTTCAATATTATATTTTTGTGCAATTATAATGTTTGGTATTTTAATTTGTTTATATATGGATAATATATTGATAATTATTAAATAGTTATTTTTTTGTGTATAAGATAATATAACACATATTTAATTAGTAAAAAAATATCATTTAAAAAAACTAGGTTGTTATAGTTAGAACCCATCTCGGTGTATGATAATCATGATGTTGTGAATGGGGATCCAAAGTCTAGGGGATTATCTATAAATACACGGAGCCGACGTCTTCTAATATTATAATAATCATAAAGAAAATTATATTTTTATGGATGAAACTGCATCACTTAATAGGTATTCCATTCTTCATTATTCATGAATATTGATTCTATTAAAGACAGATTGGGTTGTATTAGGGTTTGATTTTGTTATATTAGATTATATAATGATCCCACAAAACCCATAAAAATAGAAACATGATTATGAATAATTTAAATAGAATGATTTTTTTGTTAAAACATCATGATAATTTAATGAATCTTGATAGAGTCCAAGTAAGTATACTTACATATGGATTCATTTTAACTTGGGTAATGAAAGGGTACACAAAATTAATATTTTATTTGATGGATTTTTATCTTGCGAATAAAGTTTATCTATTTTGTCATTTTAAATACATGTTACAATTTTTTAGGTTTTATATTATTAGCTAACCATGTCTTGATAAAATAATTTATGTATAATCCATTCATTTTATTCCATAATGAATGATTGTTGATTCTGTTACTTTATATGATCATTAATAAACTAGTATAGCATAAATAATAAATTATCCATGAAATAGATATAACTAAAATAAATATGAGTATATTGATAATGATCCTTAACCACAAGTTAGTTTATCAATGGAATCAAAAACCCACCATTAACCTTAAGGGAATAACTCCTATAAGGATGCTTGGTTTGAGTGGAAATATTCCCACTCTAAATTTTGAATCTCCTTGATTGGTTTTTACCCAAGTCATATTCTAAACCACATCCTCTACTAATATCACCATCCATTATATTTATTTACACACAAATGGGAAAGGGGAATTAGGAATGTGGAAACCTAAAATAACCTATGGACAAGTAGACCTAAACATAAGAAAGGTTGGAGTTATAACATGCATAGCTTCACATTTAATTAAATAAAACATTTACCATGTAATTGATCCTTAAATAAATGTAATAGAAAATATAAACAAACCACATACATTTATTTAGTCATGAACATTAACATATATGCATTAAACTGTTACACATTTAATAAAACTAGATAGCATTAATTTCCATTCATTATTTATAAAGACAAATTGATTGAATTAATTATCATATCAGTGAACTATTTTATTTTAATTTACTATATAAATTATCTTGGAGATTTTATAACCCTAATAATTTACCATATTTTCCCTTTAGAATTTTTTTTTTTATCTTTCAAAAAATGCAATACTATGTTAGTTTTCAATGCACACAACACCTTCTTTAAATAACACATTATTTAGTCATGTTTGGAAAAGTCTGTTAAATTGTAACACTCATAAATAATTTATAAATTAAAATTATAAATTATATATCAATATAGTATAATACTATTTATATTCATATAGATGATTCAATAGGCATATTATAAAAACAAATCCAATTTTACGTAGAAAAACCCATATTTTATAAACGTAGTTTTACATCATTTTAACAAAGAATGTATTTTAAATAATTTTTTAGGAAACATTTTAAATATAATATTACAAAATATACTTAATTATTAAAATTGAAACATTATAATTAGGTTTGGGTGATTTTTTGGCAATTTTATGTGAAGTTTTATTTTTTAATGAATAGTGAAAATATTTAATTTTATTTCAAAATTGCTTTTTCATATAATATATTTATATGGGTAATTATATAACTTATTGGTTTTAAAACTTAATTAGGTAAATTTTAAATAAATTAATTTAATTTAGTTCATTTTAACAAAATTCAGTTTGAAATTTTATATAAAATCCTTCCAATCTTTTGAATATTTTTACATTGAAACCCGCATTTCCGTCATGTCTATGGGATTATATTTAAATTAATTTCTAAAAATTCTGTTATTAAAATTTATAAACAAGGATTCCATATTTTTAATCATCATAATTAATATTTTTTTAAAAGTTAAACTTATTTTTTTCCATAAATATTTGTTAAAGAGATTAAAATTAATTACAGCAATTAAAAGAATCATTTACTTAAAAATGGACTAAACCTTAAAATTAACTCCCAAAATGAACTCTAAACAAGTCCAAAATCTATTTTATAGAACCTTCTCTCTAATACAATCCCTTTTACGGAATGTTTATATTATTATATCTAATTTTCCTATGAAAAACAGTGGTGGAATTCTATTTTCTAAAATTTACAAGGATGACACTCCTCCAATATAAAAGACACTCATCTATCCACCTAAATCACACCTATCAAGACCTTTGGATAACCCAAATGATACTAAAATAATCTCCCAACATCCCTCCCATCAACTGATAAGCCTCAATTTTGAGAGAAATCCATAAAAGAAATCACATTGGTTCGAACAAAAAAAAGCTACCCAAAGAAGAGGATGTTAACAACCACAAAAAAAGGAAGCATAAGGTAATAGATTCTTGTCACTCTTTGATTTCTATGACAAATAATCCTTTATCACTAACTACTTATTATGTGTGGATGTAATACCACTTTTCACTCGTTATATCATAAATACTTTTATCTTTACGGTATTTATGGTTTTACTTTATATTATCTAATCCAAGTGGTTTTGAATTGAAAATATCCAAGTGATAAAAGTTATATTTAAAATATCAATTTATTTAGATATTATAAGATTTATTTAGAAAAATAAAATCCTTATGATATTTTTTATGGTACATTATACTTGTATTAAATTTCAATAATCTTCTGTAATTGATAATATTATTTCCTAACTGTATCCCAGTTTTACATACGGTGTTCACTTTAACAGGTATTTGATAAACTGGGGAATTATTGATAAATCCATATCTTTTATTCAATAAGTATATTTGATAAGGAACATTTTTTATTTAAATATATCTCTTTACATTTGATGAATTCTTTGGATTGGTACAACATAGGTGGGGCCCGACTATAGATAGCTTATAGATGCATTAGCAGTCTCTTGTGTCAATTCATTTGGGAAAATTAAATGGATTTTTACCCAACATGTTAAACCACATTTCAAAAGGTTTTAATGGTAAATGTAACATTTACCTAGGGAACATGGAATATAATAATTAGTAAATTGCCTTAGTTTATACCTAGTTGTAATTTATCCATGATATTTTTTATTTGACTTACCTATGGATGCTTTATATTTACATTTTATTGAATGAAATGATTCTTAGTTTGTCTTTTTTTGTATTTATTATTCCATAACAAGTTATTATAATTTCATGTTTTATTAGTTATTTACCTCTCCATGGTAATTATTGTCATAAATTATTATTTTCCTCTACTTTACATACCCTTACTAATCATTTGAGCTCACCCTTATTATGTTTCCTTGCGCCAAGTTATGAAGAAGAATACATTGAGTATGCCTTCAAGGGTGAAACATATTTAATTTTATTACCTAGCATGTTTTATTTTCCATTTATGAATGTAATATAGGAATCATGTATTAAATTTTTTTTCCAAAACTACCAAACCATTTGGTCCCTTGAGATTTAATGCTTTCTTCTATGATAATGTAATAATGTAATGCACTAGCTCCAGACATCTAGGGTTGGGGAATTATAGTTTTTATCAGGGTATTCTTAGTAAAAACCATTGAAAATGTATTTAAAAATCATATATTAGTGAACATAACCATAATACAGAATTTAAATAAACTTATAAAATATAATACAAGAATTTTTCTAAGGTAGAGATTGTGTGGGTATTCTTATAAATGCATCTCTATCTAGATAATTCAAGAGGTTGTGGTTTTGGCACAGATGTACCAAGGGTTACAAATTTGAAAAGGCGTGTTAGGACTGACTCGATGTAACCTAGTACCTGAAAATTGTCCTTACCATACACATAGTTTGACACACCTAGGGGATATTCCTATGATAATTCAAATTTTATTTACAAACCATTATAATGGATTTATATTAAATATGTTTTTGAAAATACAAAAGTTTATGATTCTAATATTAATATTTCAAAAATTTATGTTCTTTTCTATAACATGTTTGGATTTATATATTACAGTATTATTTCATAATTGGGAGAATTAAATTTTTTATAAATGGTGTCTAGAAGGACGATTGGTATAAATTCCCATGGAAAATATAATTATTTATCTATAAAATAAACCAATACATCTAGTATTAGAAGAATTAAACAATGAATATATTATGGAAAATTTATCAGGTTATGACAAAAACCCTTATTGAATGGAGAAACCTATTTAGTAGAGAAAATATCCAATTTTATATTTAGTTATGAGACTTAATTACCAATAGTTTTGTGGGACTGATAATCTAATTGTAGGTGAGAATTGGATTAAGCCTATGGATAAAATATTTATTCCCTTGGGATATAGTAAAATGGAAAAGGTTACACTTATGGTCAATTGTATCCAAGGAGATGATGATCAATGGTGGTCATTGATCTTGAATACTATGGATGGAGAATAAATATAACTCATGGAATGTAGGACTTTTAAGGAGGAATTATTTTATAAGTACATCCCACATGATGAAAACATTGATTTGACTAAGAAGTTACTTATCTAAATCAAAATGAAGTAGAAGGTTTTTAAGATTATGTTGATACATTTACAAGGTTATCCACTTATGATATAGATTATATATGAAATACAAAGTGCCACATTGACCAATTATTTGACGTTGTTAATCCAAATCTCTAAAGGTTACTTGTTTCTTTGAATTTTTCATCATACGAATAAATAATTTTATGTGATATCAAAAAAGAGAAATATTTATTGAGATCCAGTGTATTTAATGGAAACAAAATAGAACAAGAAATCTTCTAACAACTACATAAAAGTGAACACATCAATGAAGAATAATATGTTTGAGTGACTTCTATCTTGTGGAAACTATGGAAAGTGTCACCCGGGTGAATTCTGTTAGGTAATGTATGTTTTTTATAAATTTGGAGAAATGGGTCATCGTGCTAATGAATGCATGGGTAATAATTAGAAAACTATAATTCATTGTCACAACTATAATTATATTTGGGACTACAAAAGATAATTCCCTAATCATTTGGGAAATATACCATAGAAGAGGACAAGTGGAGATGAGCCAGCTTATGTGATCACTATAATGGAGGTAGAAGTACCATATGATGCAGTGGAAGGTACAATAATCATATATTAAAATTTATCCAACTTCTTATTTGAATCTATATTATTGTACTCTAATATATCTACCTAGTTTTCCATGAAAATTTTACATTTCCCTTTTCATTTCATTAGAGGGTTGTTAGTAAAATATTTCAAGGGAAGGCCCATTGAAACATTGATGTGTTGGGAAGTCCCCATTAGTATACATAAATATGATTTTCTTACTAAACTCCGTACATCTCCAATCATTGAATTTGATATAATCTTTAGTATGGAATTTGTCTCAAAATATGATGCCTAAATTTATTTCAAGATAAAGGAAATTATTATTTTTGAGGAAGATTTAGAATCCCTCATCTTTAGAGAAGAATATTACTTAGCTTAATCTTATATAGATCCACCCCTAGTAGCACCACATAATAAAATTAAAAGGTAAGAATAGAAAAAAATATCTAGTGATGAAGGAATTAATCTCCAAAATTATGATGTTTCTATTGTGTTGGAATACATTGGTGTATTTATTGAAAAATTACCTAGACATCCCTTAGAGTGTGAGGTTGAATTTTCCATTTATTTAATCCCTAAATCATGCCCAATATCAATGAATCCCTATATAATGAAATCTGCAATTTTTAGAGTTGAATAAACAAATAGAGGATATGGGTAATAAGGGATTAATTCACCATTTTATTTTACCATGGTATCCCATGTTCTCTTTATTAATAATAAAGATGTATCAATGAGGCTGTGAATTGATTTTATGGAAATCAATTCTATTAAAATAAAGAAAAAGTATATTATACCATGAATTGATGGTTTTGTCTATCTACTTCATGAATCCCAATATTTTTCAAAGATTTATATTCATTCTGTGTATCAATAATTGTGAGTGAATAAAGATGAAATTAGGAAGACAACTTTTCAAATAGGGTAGGTATATTATGTGTTTACAGTAAAACCATTTTTATTGACTAATTCATCCTCTATTGTTATGGAACAAATGAACAGAGTATTCAAGGAATATATTATTGATTTTATTTGGTATTCAATGATTATATTCTAGTGTATTCTCAAATCTATGAGGTCCATTGGAATAATATTCATATAATTCTCAAGGATTTTATAATGGAAGAGTAATATAAGAAATTTAGACAGTGAGATTACTAGCTCCATGAAGTTTATTTTTATATCCATATTGTATCCAAGGATGGAATATCAATTAATCAATAAAAAACAAGATGTCAGAAAAATTACTAAAACATCAAGAATAAATGAGTTATACAATTTCATTGGTTTGATAAGTTACTATCAGTAATTCATTTATAATTTTTTCCATTGGGCTAACCCATTAACTAGGCATACATTTAATGGGGTTAATTTAGTTTGGAAAAAGGAATGAGAAAGACGATTTGATAAAAGAAATATTATTCAATGCTAATATTTTGACTCCATGACCTGGTAGTGATGGGTTTGTCATATATAATGATGCATTAAAGAAGGGACATAGTTGTTTTCTAATGAAAATTTTTAATGATATTGAATATAAATCAAGGAAACAGAATACACTTGAATAGAACTATAAAACCCATAACCTTTATGTGTTGGTTGTAATATTCACTTTGAAAATATGAAGAAATATCATGAAATATTTAATATATTCAAAGATCATAAAATAAATAAATACATCTTTTCTTAGAAAGAGATCAGCATGAGATAGAGGCAATGGATGGATCTACTAAATGATTATTATTGCATGATATAATACCACACATAAACAGTGAATAAGGTATCAAATTCATTAAAAAGGATAGCTCATGGAGTTCCATCCCAAATGAGTATTGAGAACGATCCTATTGTTTTTGATCTTGTAAATATGGATATGATAATTACTAATGAAAGGGAGACATCACTAATTTTTTAAATGATTGAAAATCCATCTTTATTAGAAAATATAAAAAATTCCCTATATGGTTTTGAGAACTTTTAGGGGAAAATTAAGGTCGTTAAAAATTGAATATTAGAAAACTATGTTTTTTAAGATATTGTTCTAAAATTTGGAAAGAGACTTTGTGTTCCATATATACCTAATATTAAAAGAAAATTATTGAAAGACTCTCATGGGTAAAATTTCTCTATTCATATTGGTAGCAGAAATATGTATGAGGTCATGAAGGATAATTTTTAATAGGATAATATGAAGTGAGAAATGTAGATAATGTGTTTATATGTTTGTTTTTTCTACAAGATAAAGATATGAGTCAACTACATAAAGGATTCCTGCAACCTCTTTATATTCTTGTATGGAAATGGCATAAAATTACTATGGAAGTTTTCATAGGACTACTAATGAATCCTAGGATGCAAGATTCAATATTAGTTATCATAGATCTCATAAAAAAATATGACCATTTCCAAACTATAAGATAAGACATGGCACTTGAGAAAACACATATGGATTTATATTAATGAAGTTTCAAGATTTCATCGAACACCTCTATCAATTATTTCTGATCATGATCTCAAATTTACATTGAAATTATGGAAATGTATTCAAGAGGATCTTGACACTAATATACATTTGAACACTACCAACCATCCACAAACTAATGAAAAATATGAAATAACAATTCAAAGAATAGAGGACATGTTTAGGTCATCCTCCCATAACATTCAAGTTATGTGGGATCAATACCAACCTTTGGAAGAGTTTTCATATAATAATAGTTTCTATTGATTTATTAAAATAATTCTATATAGACCATTACATGGCATTAGAGGTCATACTCGAACATGTTGGGAAGATGTTGGTGATGGGAAAAAACATAGGACTATAAATTTTGAAAGAAATTATGATAAAGGTAAAGGCTATTTAGGCACATATTAAAGCATCTAAAAGTAGGAAAAAGTTTTATTCAGATAATCAGAGGAAGGTTTTATAATTTCATGTGGGAGATCAAGTTTTCATGAGTGTATCTCCATGGAAGGGTGTTATAAAGGATAATAAAAGGGAAAAATAAGTCTCTAGTACGTTGGACCCTTTTATATTCTTGAAGGAGTTGAAATTATTGGTTATTGTGGGGCTATGTCGCCAAATCTGTAAAATGTACAAAATGTGTTCCATAAATCTCTAATAAGAAAATACATATCAGACCCAACACATGTGCTCACCTCTGATGAAATATTGTGGGAACCTGACCGTTTATACTGTGAAGAACCCATCAAAATCCATGATACCAGAGAGTAAGTATTTAAGAACCAGACAACATGTATGGTAAAGGCACTCTAAAAAAATAAAAAAATAGAAGAAGCAACACGGGAACCAGAGGATTATATGATGGAGAAATATTCCCATATTTTTATAATATAATAACCCTAAATATTTTTGGAATAAATTTTTTTCAGAGTAAATAATATAGAACCCCAAAAAATTCCATATTTTCATCTTAGAATAAATATTTTGTTGATAAAACGCAAACTACACAATAGTATGTTAGCTATCAATGTACATAATAACCAGTTTAAACAAAACACTATTTATTTTATTTTTCATAGTTGACTAAATTATAACACTCATAGAAAATTTATATAGAAAATTTATATTTTACATATCAAATAAATTGTTTTTTATATACATCTAATATATTCCATAGGCATATGATAAGAACAAAAACTATTTTATGCATAAAACCCATATTTTATACAGGACAATTTAATGCCTTTTAATGGAGAACCTATTTTAAATCGAATTTTTTACACCTTTATAAATTAAATATATAAAATTGACATCATTTTTTTTAAATTGAATCATCAAAACAAGGTTATCAGGGATTTTTATTTTATTTTATGTGAAGCATAATTTTTTAGTGAACATTGAAATATACTTAATTTGATTTCAAAAATAATTTTTCATCTAATACATTTATAATGTTAAATCATATTTTTGATTTGTTTTAAAAAAATTATATCTATTTTTGATAAAATAATCCAATTTACATCATTTAAAACAAATTTTACTTTGAAATTGGATATAAAAACTTAGCGATCTTTTGAACATGTTTACATTGAACCCTGATTTTTCGTCCCATCTACATGATTATATTTAGTATCATTTATCAATCTTAGGTTATTGTAATTAGAAAAAATGGATTCCATATTTTTAATAAGGATAGTTTATAATTTTTAAATTTTTCAACTAGTTATTTTACCAAAAATATTAGTGAAATATAATAAAATTAATTATGATGGTTAATGGAAGATTTAGCTGAAAAAGGGTCTAAAACATAAAATTAAGGGCCCGAAAGACCTATAAAATTGTTAAAAAGTATGTTGGATGGGAATATTTCGACCCTATTCAAAATTGGGCATAATTTGGTCTGTTATTAGAGACACATTTCATAGGAAAAATGTGAGTGGAATTTCTAATTTGAAAATTTACAATAATGCCACTTCTCCTCCAATAAAAAAATTCACTCACCCCTCCCCCATAATCACACCACTCATGCCCTTTGAATCAATCAAAATATGATCACATAATATCCCAACATCCCTCTTATAATCCTAGAATCCTACCTCTGGGTATAAATTCATTAAATAAGTCCCTTGGGTGCAATAAAAACGGTGTTTTCCAAAGAAGAAGTTGTTAATGACCATAGAACAAAAAGGAAGGATAATGTAAAAAATTATTATATCACTTTACATTAAATGTGTAATAATCCATTATCAATAATAAAAAAAAATTTGTCATTTATATACTTCCCATTTTGATATATTATATCACTAATACTTTTATTTGTATGGTATTTATGGTTTTACATTAAATATCTCATCTAGTGGGTTTTGACTAGAAAATATCAATGTTGTAAAAGTTATCTATACAATATCACTTTATTTAGTGATTATTAACTTTATATTTAAACAATCACATACTTATGATCAATTTTATGTTACATTATAATTTTATTAAATATCTATATTCTCATTCCATGGATAATATTGTTTCTTAAAATTTATTCCATTGGTATATACGTTGTTCACTTTGATAGATATTTTATTAAGTTGGTAATTATTGATAAATATATGTTTTTTACTCAAAAATAATATTTGACTATGAATTTTTTTTATTTAAATATATTAGTTGATATAAGAGGAATTATTTGGACAGGTATGACATGGTTGGAGCCCGATTATAAATAGCCCCTTGATGCATCAGAAGTATCTTGAAACCAAATAGTTGGGAAAATTAGATGGGTTTTTACCCAATATGATAATTCGTCATGTGAATGGTATTGACAGTAATGGTAGCATGAACCTAAGAAGTATGGAATCTAATAATTTAGGAATTATTTCATTAATACTTATTTTTTATTAATCCATGAAATTTTTTCTTTGACATATATGGATTTATTTTATTCTCAGTTAATTGAATAGAATGTGTTTCTATTTCTTACCATACTGTATTGATTATTCATTAACTAGTTATTTTAAGGGAATGTGTTATTAGTTATTTACATTTCGATGTAGATTATTCTTAGGAATTAATATTTTATTGCAATTTAGTTACCCTTACTGAGCATTTGATTTCACCCATATTCGGTTTTATTCCCTCAATTTATGAAGAAGATAACTTTGAATAAGCTTTAAAGGATGTAACTTATTTAATTTTATTATGTATCATGTTTTATTATTTATTTCCCAATGTAATATGGGTACTATGTATGTATTCTGATTGTTCAAAACAGCTGTGTTTTTTTGTATATAGGGATTCGATGCTCATATCAATGCCAATGTAACAAATTAATGAACTGACTCTGGGCTTATAGGATTGGGGAATTATATAGATACCCATAATTTGTAAATTTTAAATAAATATAAAAAATAATTTTGATGAAAATTAATACATACATGATGTGTTTGGATAGAGTACACTATATTCACCCCATTGGTTAGTTTTAAATTCCTCATGGAATTTAACATGGAATATACTTGTGGAAACACTAAATATACCCACATACTCAACAGGTGTGTATTTTAATTCACATGGTTCGTGATTAATCTCTATATGGTTTTGTTCATTTACCATAAACTTGTAAGGAATATAGCTCACAATACATTTCATGATATTACTCATTGTATCGTCTCATGTGGCATGGAATTTATCATACACACCATTATGACCACAATATGACCCCATTAATATATTAGTGTGTAAAATTAGCAGTGTACATGACATACATTGAATTTACAGTGATCATAAATAATATGAAATACCAAAATCATGCATAAAATAATTATATTTTCTTTTAATATTCTAAATAACATGACAAAGTAACTTCACATGTATTTGGTTATGAAAACCGTGTCACATGACATATAAGAAAACTAAATTCCATGTGTTATGGTTTAGTGTTATAATTAATTTGTTCTACTAATTAATTCACATGGTTATATCTTGTCTCTATGCATAATCCTTGTGACTAGGTATGAGTTATACAATGTTTAAAGCCATCTAAATTCCATGAACTCCATTCTATAGTCATCTGTATCCCTTTCATAGGGACTAGACATGTATTTCATATAAAAATTGATGTGTTACACAATTTTTATTTCAGCTACAAAACATGTAACCACAATAGTCTAATGTTTCTTAAACAGAAGTCATTACATAATGTGTATTATTTACTTTCTCTATATATTGATCACATGGATTCCCAATTCTTTCGAGGAAAATTGTGTTGGGTTACGTGGATTCTAATCCAGGAACATACTATATAACTGTATAAAAACCCATTATATATATAATTTTTGATACATTATGTGTATTGACACTGTGTACTATTCACACACATAACATCTCGTCATTGTCACAACTAACCTAGATGTAGTGAGTGTGGGTACATGACATGTATTTTTTAGTTACAGATTGTATACACAAGTTATCTCGCCATAATATGAAGCACATATTAATGATATCTATAATCATTCTCCATATTCTATTAGCCTATTCTTTTTCATATTATGGTAATCAAAAAAGTTATAATGAATTTTTAAATATTAAGTAATAAAATTAAAATGAAATTCTAACATCAAATTTATAAATACAAAAACTAGTTAAAAAATAATTATCTATTAATATTTGACTACTTTCCAACCGCATGAAGGTTTTAGGGGTACTGATAGTGGTTTCACCCATTCCCAAGGATAAATTTTCATAGTTTATTTGGATGAATCCATATAACATGATGTTAGAAGACCTAAAATAATCACAACTTGTATATTTCCACATATAAATCATAATTATATTAAATATATTACTTATGCATAGAATTATTTATTCACTGTTGAATTGATTGAACATTATTTTCATACCTTCAATATAATGAAGGATCAAAGATTATAATCACTCATGTAGTATTGACACGTGGACCACAAATCATGGAACATCACTATAGGAATTGGGGATGTTTGTGTGGGGGATCCAAACCACTTTGATTCTTAACCATTGATTCCAAAAATAATATTCTCATTTTTAAAAGAATATCTAATATTCATTCAATATTTTGATTGGTAAGAGTAGAGTTATTACTATACGTTATTGAGAATATGTCTCTTGGGTTAGAGAGAATCATCTTGGAATATTTTTTTCACAAATAATATTATCATCCTCCCAAAATTTTATAATTTTGTATATATATATATATATAGGTTGGAGAATTTGTTTTTCACAAAATAAAGTAACTGATCTATTAGTCCAAAATCAAAACCCTCAGAAGATAATAATAAAAAAACTAATATTATTTCCTTGATGTGAATAAAACTCACAATTATATAAATACCATTTTTCATATACCCTAAACATGGATCCTCAATACTCCTTGAAATTTTATGAACCTTGAATAATAACTTTTTATTTTAATAAATTAATGTCACTAAAATAATATTCTAACAAATATATAAATATTTTTTACCAAAACTGGGGAATATATATTTATTTAATATTCATGCAACCAAATAAATATTAATTTGTTACAATTATAGTAAACAAGAGATAAATAAATATTATATATTCATGTAATTATTTATTACATTTTGAATAAATATTTATTTAATATTTTAGTCACATATGTATTATATTAAACAATTTTTATTGAATTATTGTGATCAACACATGCTGAATAATCATTAAACAACAATAAAATAATAACAATTATTAAAACTATTTATTAAAAATAGATGTGTATTGAGATTCTCAAAACACATAGTTTGTGACCCTTAAAGTCTCATTCTGGTTGGAATTAGATGAACTATCCTAAAGTCCAAGACCAAAATATATACACTTGTAATAGAACCTATAGATTAATAATTTAATGATTCATTGAAAAAAAACATCATGCAGATGTTCTCTACGTTATATGAAAACTTTACATCGATATATCATAAAGAAGGTTGTTTAATTTTCATCATTAACATATATAATTGATTTACCTATCTTTAAATTCTTGAAATAAACATGTTGAAATCACACCCAAGATATGGATTTATTATATAGTTCAATTTCAGTCAAATGAAAAATATATCTACTATGATTTTCTTGAAGGGACAAATACTTTATTGACATATTCATTAATTCCATATCACTAATGACACGCCCATTGTATCCAATCTCACGACAAGTATATTTCTTCACGGATTTTATTGATATGTCTACGTACAAAAACAAAGATAAGAATTAATAAAAAAAATCTGGTCTAAGGACCAATACACATATCATAGATATGAATATACAATGATAAATACAACATGCATAATTTATATAGAATGGTCTATCATCAAAACCTCCTATCTTGAATATTACTAAGTGAATGTTGTATAATAAGAAGTATCAGTATTTTATGATCCTACTATACTTGATGGTATATATCATCTATGTAATGTAAGATAGATTTCATTTATACATAGAACAAATATTTTTGAATATTATTATAGAACTACAATTTTCTCACAAATGTGGGGAGGTACTACGAATGTTCATTGAAGAAGATACTCTAATAGAATTATCTCTATAATTTTATGAAGATGAATAGTCATTATGTGATAATATATTTATTAATTATTATATATATGTGTAATGAAATTTAAAAAGTCCATTTATTATAAGTAATAAACTCTAAAACATTCTAAAACAACATTATGTCAAGTGGATAATCAATTTTCACCTTTATAAATATTTAAAATAAGAAAATTAAAATATTATTGATTCTCAAAACATTATCTAATCACAGATAAAACTAGTGCGGATATGGACGACTTAAAATATCCTCTCCACATTGATGATCAAGTATAAAATAACCTAGAGTCTATCCCCATTTTAATGAAGTGATCCATTTTTATTCTCCACTATTTTTATCAAATGAAATGGAATAAAATAGGACAAACCCATGAAATAATTACAAGGATTTCCGGAAATAAATCACTCTCAACTGAAAGGATTCCTTCATCCGAGGTCATATCAATGTATATTTATATAAATATAAATATTTATTTATTTATTTCTACATGATTATATATATTCCACTAACATTTTCCAGTTCTCCACCTTTTTCTTGATGACGTGTCACTTGATATCAGTATTCTTTAACTTTGAATGTTTAAATATATTATTTTACAATATGATTACATTTTTATTATCTTATCAAATTACTAATGGTCATACAACATCAACTGTCATGTTATCAAGAAATTACTTTATCCATATCATTTGAGTTGTGTCTTAGGATAGCATATAATACATTACTTTCATTAATCTAAGAGTAAGAGAATTCATATTCATGGAGTTACACGAAACACATCTTCCTTCAATAAAGAAATCCATCTTTGATATAGTCTTCAGATCTCTAACACATCCGACCCAATTTATATTAGATAAATTTAAATGATTTTATGTGTTTTACTTATAAATTTGAGTATAATCGAGAGTTCTTATATTGTAGAGCAAGATCTGATGTGCTTATATATGATATGAATCCCTTGGTTTACCTTTGATTCATTGAAAATGTGTATCTGTAAAACAATAGCTAGTCTGGATGTTGTTAAATATAGTAGGGTTCTAGTGAGATTTTTTTACTCTCTTTGATTCACACTCCTCCCTTATCAATACAATTATAAATTTATACCATGTACTATTTTAATGGAATCCTATCATGATTTATCCATTCCAAACACACTGACTTTCTCACAAGGATACATGTCCAATGAGAGATAGATATAATCCTATATATTTTCAACTATTTATCCCAAAAAAATATCATAAAAATCATTGAAATTTCAAAAAGTATGCTCATTTTTTAGAAAACATTCCAATATATTCAGATTTGTTAAAAAAATTCATTAAATTACACAATAACAATGAGAGAGTTTTTGTCTTTCCCCTTGACATGTATATTGGAATCCACTTTTCCTTTATTTCATTTCATTCACTTTAAGATACTATGTAGCCTCTAACACCATGATTGGGGTTCTTATTTGAGTACACAAAGTAAATTATTTAGTTTTTAAACTTGAGATAGATCACTATAAAAAATAAACCCTTCCAGTTGTCCAATGTAAATATCATCCTCGAGTTACAAATTAAGAAATGTAAAATTTACATCCATTGGAAAAAATTATTTTCACTGGGATCAAATCAAAATAAAATTTCATTAGTCTTAATCCCTATAACATGAGAAAAAAAGTCTCATTAAAATCAATACCCTCAGTTTCCAAGTTTAAAAAGAAAAAAATATAACCTCCATTCCATATTACATAACCTTAATCATTTATTATATTCTAAAATACCAATGTTTCTTGAATCGCATTATTTCCTTTAGAATGTGACACCAATTCCAATGTTCCACTCTTCATAATTTGGTCAAAAAATTATTTCATTTCTGAAAATAAATGTGTTTTTGGATGTGTTTAAAGGAATTCCACCATAATATAGATAATCCATTGAATGATATATATATATAGTCATAGTTCTTATAGTCAAACATTTTTTGTTGTTACTAATATAGTGAGATAAAACATCAATTAATTTTAAATGAGAATGGTTCATAAATGAAAAAAAGGATGAACACATGGTGAAACATTATTCGACATTCATTAAACCTATGTTCATAGTAAGAACCCATCATTAGACTATATTTATTAAAAAAGTAAATTTTCAAAATGAAAGAGACCTAAAATTGAGAAAATAACTACAGAAGCTTTCCTGGGTAGAACGTCTTGAAAAATAATGTTTTAGTGATCAACTCCATAAATATAGATTTAGTTATGGACTTCTTGGATAGACTCATGCAATATAACCGGAACATAAAGTCTTACAACATAGAACAAAAAATATAATTAGTTGAAAATAGATCCAGAACTCATTTATCTAGATCTGGTTATAAATAATAAATATGATTCTAAAATATCAAGTATATCATGGAGAATTTGATAATCCATATTCAAATGTTCAGTCAACTCATATGATCTCCACTAAAATAATACTCTAGGAATATGAGAATAATGTTCTAGAATTTAGGGGTGGTGGAAGGCCTTAGATCCCATTTCCTATTATGATATCCTAGATTCTCGATTTGGAAAATTGGGGGCTTTCTCTATCGGTCACAAGAACCAAATTGAATGAAGCATTTATCACAAATAATATTTAAGAGAGAAATGATAGAAAGTAAAAAAATTGATGACTGGTATATAACTGAGTGAAAATATATAACACATGAGTATATTATAATATATAATGGTTCAATAACACACAGGGAAATGGGGGGACCTGCAATAATCCACAAAATAAACAAGTAGACCAATCCATAATTTTGAGATGGAATAAGAACATTGTGGAATAAAAAATTACAAATAGGGAACTGTTGGAATTGGATTATCAGTGGTGTAGAGACCCCCCAACAAAATACCTTATTAAAGGAAACAAATTACAAATAAATACTTAGATAAAATATTGAAATTTAAATATATATAATATTTCATTATATATATGAAGGTATTAAATATATTACTAAATATCTTATTGAAACAAATACTAGGAGAAAACAAATATTAAAAATCATCACATTATAATAAAAAGGTTATGCATGATAGTATTCTAATAACCTAATTTACTATACCAGGAAAACATTTATGCGACTGAAAAAATTCCTAAACATTGATAAAAAATAACTTTATTCAAATTATTAATAAATATATTATAAGTCAGTATGTTACTGACAGACACTTTCCTAGTTTTAATATCCTCTATTCCAAAAGATGTATGTTGTCTATATTCTATAATATAATATTACATTCATGATTTATAGAAAAAATTAATGGAATAATGACAATTATAGTTCATGTAAATATGATAATTAGATAAGGAAAATTCATTTATAAAGACCTTTAAACAAATATCATCTTTTATATATTTAGTTAAGGCTATGTATTATGCCTCAGTGGTGGAAAATGAATCAATAAATGACTTGTTTTATTTACACAACACAATTCCACCATAGGCAATGAATACATACATATTAATTGGTAATATATTATAAACATTAGAAACCCTGTTAGATCTAATTCATATTAGTGGATTCTTGTATGATCCTAGCTACTAGAAGAAAGCCCAAAATGCATCTTGAACTTTTCTCGGTAGGATAAAATGTTTTTGAATATGAAAAATACTAAAAAATAATGAAAACTTGGATCACCCATTAAGTATACTCCATCGCTTCCTTCAATGGAATATGGTTAATAAAAATAATAGGAGTGATAAGAAATATATTACAACTTTCATTGTTAATTCATTGACCGTAGTCTTAATGAACATTTCATGATGATTATATTGAGTAAAAAAATGACGCTACAACCCTTTATATATGCGATGAATGTAGGTAAAATAGGAATAGATTATAAAAAAATTAAATTAATGTGATTATCAAAATCACCACAAATTGTCTCTCAATTTATTTGAACACCAATGAGAGAAAAATACATTATATAAGTTATTTATGATGCTCCTCTATGAATAATGAATATGCCGAACACATTGGGTGTCATCATATGACACCCTAGAATTATATCTCATAGAAGAGTGCATTGAATTAATTAAATTAACATATTAAATTTTATTTATACTTTTATAATTGATAAAAAAAATTAGGAAACCACATGGGAAGGTGGTGACATACACTTGAAGTCAACATTCATTCTTAATATATATCCCATAAAATAGTGTTCATGTATCATATGAATGTATTCTATAAACACACAATAATTTATTTTATATACTTTCATGTTGTTAATTTTACATCAAACAATACACTAATTGGACTAAAATATAATTTTTTTCCAAACTTAAATACTTTTTAAGAATCGATCCAAACATTCTTGGAAATAGTTTTGAATGCACTCTTAATGTTGCAATAAACACATTGTCTAAAATTTAATTCGTATCCAAAAGGATAACTTTGTGACCCTTTAGGACTTATTATCCTTGAAAATAAATATGAAATTATTATTTAATAGTAGTAAAAAATTAGGTCTTAAGAAAATCCTCAATGATAGTCAAACAACTAAGGGGTTTAATGTGATCTCTATCAGATATACTCATATTTCTATACAAATATTTCCACAAAAATAAGAATCATATACATAATATGTATAACCAAGTAATCCTTTCATCCATGACATAGAGTGATCACTTTACATGGACCAATTTCAATATAATATTGGCTATCTCATCATTTTTGGATTCTCTTAAAAATATTAATGAAGTTAATGAATACATAAAATTTAATTCATATTGTATTAGAGAATATCACATTTCCCTCATAAAATTACCTAAACACATCATATATGACTCGACTAAGAATGTCCATGTATTCCCATAGTACAATTCAATTAAGGGATAAATTCCTTTACTTGTCATATCAGTGGAAAAGTTATATCTGGTTGTGCTCCAACCGACCACGTGGTTAACAACATACGCAACCAAACCGTAATTATCTAATTCTTGATTACTTATGTAATAAAGTGATCAAATTATAAAGGTTTTCATACTTGGTATCTCACCAACATATGTTAAGAAATTTTGAAAAATGTACATACACCCCATTTTATACTAATGACAGTATAACATTCCAGGAGTTATACTTTAGTAGGTCAATATATGAAATATGTATCTAAATATTACATCATGAATATATTGTTTATATCACTTATACAATTCCTTATAATAAGTAAAATATTATATTCAGGATAGTATTATCATATCATCACAACTTATAATATTCTATGATAATAATAAATTTTGGAAACTCAATGTTTTACATTAAGGGCCTTCTATCTTTATAAAACTCAAAAAATGTAAATTATATTAATCCTGAATTAATTATAAATAAATTTTTACTTTATTATAATAATAGAATACATTATTGAACAATTACATCAATATATCATGTATCATATACCATGGACATTAGATGACCACCATGCTCCTTTTACATTAATGGTTTTGTCAAAGGATCCACTATATTTATAAATATATCATCTTAAATCCCTATTTATAATCCTAAAATCAATTATACTGGATTATTCAACCATGTATTTCACTAAGAATAATTTTCCCAACCACACCTTCACATAGTGAAGTGTTAGGACATCATTTATGATAAGGATTATTTCATATATACAAAATATAACAAATACTATTATAATCTCATTCATCTATTTATATAATAATGAATAATTTTTTCTCTTTATTATACCAAAATAAATGATTTAACCATCAAATTAGATACTCTAACTTTGAGAATCCTTATAAAAGCTATAACTCGACTGTTTCGTCTTACAAACCTTAGCATTCTCATTTAGAACATAAAAACATTACAAATGTTACATATACACATCCTTAACTAAATCTAAATTGATAAAATTTATTTTGGATTCCATATGATATATATCATAATCAAAATTATATGTAATGAAATGTATTATCTAGATCTATTTTATCCTCATAATTGGTGAAATGGTTTCTTCATACATAATACTATGAAATTTCTATAACCTTTTTTCACCAGGAATTATTTATATTTAAACACTCTATAATCTCTGACAATTTTATTATAGAAAACCAACTTTCAGGTGAATATACAAAATTCTAAACATGGTTACTTTATATAGATTCCATTTCATATTACTTGAATTTTAACTATTTCTAGGAATTCAATCGCTTAGTATCAACCAACAATGTGGCAGTTTTGTCTCATATAAAAGTTACAACATCATATTTCCCTATAATAAATTAATATCTTATGTAATCATAAAAAATACTCTCATACCTTCATGGTTCTTACATATATTTTATATGGTTTTTCTTCTAAAACTATTTTTGTAACTAACACTACCTATACCTCAATAACACTTCATGTTTTATGTTATTAAATTTACTGAAGATTAATTTTCATCTGACTAGATCCTATGTTAATATATTTCTTATTTCGGAATACACGATTTTAATCCATAAAATTTTTTATTCAGTATGATTATAGAAATAATAACCTATAGTATCCTTGGGATAACCAAAAAATAATCATTTTTCATATATAATTTAATGGTTATTAATGTAAAAACTTCATAGATATATTTTCTCATCCAAAACAAACTATAGAATATAAAATAGGGTGATTCGTAGTCTATATCTCATATGTTGTCTTTATAATTTACATATATGGAATTAAATTTAGTATAATATATCAGCCGTAATATTATTTCCCCAAAATGAAATTGAAATATCACATTGACTCATAATCCATCAAACCATGTCTAAAAAGGTTCAATTTCATCTCTAGGACACACCATTATATTATGGTGTTGTTTCTAAAGATAGTTGTGAAAAAATTCCATAATATATCACTTGATTATTGAATTCTTAGATCAAGTATTCACCACCTATATTTGACAAAAAAATATAAATATTTATGCCTGCTTCATTTTTTTTACTTCATCCCAAAAATTAATTATCATTTAAATAGTTTCATACATTTATTTTATCAAATGCAAATCTGAATACTTACTTAATTGATTGGTAAAGGTATAAAATTACCAAAAAAACATTTTCTTTATTACTCATTACTCAACATACATCACTTTAAATTAGATTCAATAGTTAATGAGCCCTTTCATCATTTTAATTAAAATTTTATTTATTTATTTTTTCAAATAAACAATATTCATAATTCTAAAATGAATAAACAAATTAGTTCCAATAAACCATATTTATGGAGTCATTGGATTCATTTATCATTTATATATCAAAGTTGATAATTCCAAATATTTTTAGTATGATAATGAATCATAACCAAATTATTTTTAATGATATAAATAGGATTATCCATTCCTAGAATTTATAAATGGTTTACTATATTCCCAATGCAATAAAACATATCATTCACATATATAGAATATCACTTAATTTTTCATATGAATGAAAATCCATTATTTTCCAATATATAAACAAAAATATATTTTTTATTTTTTGAAAAAACATAAAAATAGATATGTAATTGTAATATCGATCCACCGTGTAAAAAAATATGAAGTTCCAACCACCAATGTAGAAACAATTTATTTATTACGGATATTGAAATCTACTTCTAATTTCACAAATTCTCTCTTATCTCTGAGTCTATGTTTATGAGAAAAAATATTCTTAATTCACACACTATATTTAATATCTTAAATTCAAAGTTGTTATAATTTATCCCTATAACATTCATTTTCAAATTTTCAGAATGAATATGAACATTATTTTCATTATTTATGTCAAAACCTATAGCGAAGAAATATCCATTGGTTATTATCATGTATTATATCTTCTAATAAATGAATTTTAATGAATTTACTCACACTAAAATTAATTATCCAAAACCTGAAATCTATTCAGGTGAGAAAATGTTTATATTTCACCATTTCATGATGCCAGTATATAGTTCCTCTAAATAATTTTTTATTTATGTTAGGAAACATCACATTCATAAAATTTATTATTATTGGATAGTTGAGTAGAAAAATCCTTCCCCAGATATATCATATGTAAAAATAAACATTATTACTCTAATATCATAACCATGATGATTTATTAACTTAATTTTACCCGTATAAAATTTTTAAAATTTGTCTAACAAATGAAAATCCAAAGGAACCCTTCTTTAAAATAACCTACCAATGGATGATCTGATGTTACCCATTACTTTTTTTCCTAACACAAGATAATCTAGAGGGAGCCCTATTCTGTATGACCTACTTGTAGAATGATATGGGTCATGAATAGTATCTCTTTGATAAGAATCTCGCACATAGTATTTATTAGGATTTCCTTTGAAATGTCTCAAAAAATTAATATACATCATATTCATATTAATTTCACTATTTTTTCTATAAGGATCGAGCCTTATAAATTTAAAAATATAGCTATTTCACTATATTTAACTTCTTCACATTTTAGATTATCATTTCGTTTTAGATTATTAGAATATTAGTACATAATTTATACATATCAACCGATAAGAAAACAGTGTGGGTACCATTAAATTAGTATATATTTCTTCCAAAGCATAAATTTTTTAACACAAAATAATAACATGATTACATTGATGAATCATGACATCCTTCGTTCACATACACATCCTCATAACCAATGAAAAACATTAAAAACAATGTATGAACATAAAAATATCAATAATCAATATAAATAGAATTGAAGAAACCATTAGTCTATGAATACTTAAAAACATATGAAATCATTTAAAAAAAATACTTTTCACACATATATACTTAAATTATGAACCATGAGATTTCCATCAAACAATAATGAAAATATAAAAAAAATATTAAGGTATATTGGTGAATTATTTACTTATATTATAACCCTCAATGGTATCTTCTGATTTGTAACCCTCATGACTACCTTACAATGTAACCCTTATGGTTACGTTATGGTGTAACCATCATAGTCACACTTGGAGTAACTATATGACTAACCCCTAAATTACACATACCAAAAGCATTGGAGGGAGATATAGGTCCCAAAAATCATCATAAAAAAGACCAAGACCAAGAACATAATCATAAAAAATGAATAATTGCATAAAAACATTGCTTTTGAATTTTCTAAAATATAATTTTTTGAGAGATTTTTTGGACAAAATTCCCATAAAAATATCATATAATTGAATCAATAATTAAAATAAAGAAATGAATTTGTGTACACACTATAAATACACATAATAAAACATAATATGAATTAAATTAATTACACAAATAATCTTAGTGCCATATTATTAGTGAAATAGAAGGTTAATCCAAAGAATTAAAACTAGGTAAAGAATTTCCTTACCTTGGGTTCTTCTTACTTAAAACTTGTTTTAAACTCTAGTATAATGGTTTAAAGGGAGTAATTATTATTTTACCGAAACATATTCATTTTTATAACACCTTATATGATTTTTTTATAACATAATTCGACCCATTTGTTAATAATATTTTGTTATTTCCAATGTTTCAAGTGTGTTCTTTACTTGATTTCCATGGTTGGATCAAAATGATTTTCAAGTAGAATGGAAGAGAAAATCAGGATGTGGAATAAAATGGTTTTAAAATGGTTCCAAAATATGAAATCATTCCAGAAATCAATTTTATTATATAGTATGAAGATAAATAATTAGATAAATCATTAGTGGTATTTATTTAGATAATTTTGGTAGTTCTTCGATAATAACGATCTTGTTTCACCATATACCATTAAAATTATGTGAGTATGCTTACTAGAGAACATAATAGAGGAAATATAATAAATTTTTGAAACTATTTTAACCATTTAAATGGTTTTACAAACTGATTTGAAGGATTTAAATGAATTTGAAGACACACCGTCCATGATTTCAGTAAATCAACACATCACAGATGATATTGTTTTAGAATAAGAGGAAGTGGAGAGGAAGAATGATGATTAATTTTTACAAATAACATGAAAATAATGAAGAATATATATATTAATTTATATTTAATTCCTCATGAATAAGGTGGGTAGAAGAGTGAATAAAAAAATAATATAATTTAAAAGAAAACACAAGAAAATGAAAGAGGATCAATACCTCTAGATCTATATATTCTTCTTAAGATCTTTTTGAAGGCCTTTGGGATTGGCCTTTTGGAGAGACCAGTATGTTCTGGAAGTGGGGAAGATACTTGGTAAGGATATTGGGCATAATTTAGACATTTGTAAAACTTGATATGTGTAAAACCCAAATATATTACGAGACATATTATTCTGTAATTTATTTGATGACTTGTATGGTACGCTACATCAAGATTAGCTTGCACTATACGCAACACCATATTAGCTTGCAGTATACACAACACTATTCAGGGATTGTGTTACACACAATTTCATGTTCTTTTGATATAATTCATTTCATGCAAGACCAATTATAAGTGATAACTAAATATTATGACCAAGTAATTATAATGAAGTGTATGAATGGTATTAACTTCCTTAAAAACTATTTAAATGAAAATAAGTGATATATAAAACAATAAAATTAATCATTATGGATTTAATTAGTAAAATATATATCTAATATATTCAATATAATGTTTAAAATTAAGATTATAAGTTTTCTAAACCTGATATAAGATCAAATTAAATTTTAAGGATAAGATGTGAATTTATATAAAAATGTAGTTTTACTTCCTCTTGATGACGAACCCATTTTAAATATATTTTTTTACACTTTTATAAATTATATAGTACATTATAAACTCTTTATTTATAATTTGGAAAAAAATTACCTTGGTTAAAATTTTGGTATTTTTCTGATGAAATTATTATTTTAACAAATAGTGAAAAATAATCTATTTTAATTCCAAATGCCTTTTTATACAATATATTTATATAGTTAGATTATATTTTTAATTGATTTTAAAGTGCAATTGGAATATTTTTTACAATTTAATCCAATTTTGTTAACTGGAATTAAACACATATTTAAATTGGACATAAACAAAGGTCAATATTTTGATTGTTTTTACTACTTAAAAACCCGCTTTATGGTTTTGAAAATTGGAATTAATTTAAAAATAATTAATGTTTATTCTGTGTTTTGAATTTTGAAAATATAGATTCTAGATTTTGAATCATAAGGTCAAAATTATATCAATAGGTACCTTGTATTTTTTGAAATTATGAATGTTATCATCAATAATTATTTTTATTTTCCATGATTAAAGGGTAAATTAGATAAATAAGTGTAAAGACCTAGAAATTTCAAGGGATTTTTTATTCTTAATTTTTTGGAATTTTACGATTCTATGGTTTCTGACAGAACCTGATTCTGAGGCTTGGTGTTCCAGGAATAAATTTCTGAAGTTTTGTTTGGGTACGTTCAGTGAACGTATGTATGGGTTTTTCTATGTTTTGAACCGGTGTTCGGGATTAAAATCTGAGGACGCAGATGAACTTGTAGAACCAGTATTCTCTAAAGGGGACCTTTATTGTAGTTTCGTTTAATGCAGGTTGAATGTTAATTTTTGGGGTTTAATAAAAAAAGTTAAATAAAATTGTTGTGAACAATTTTATTTATCTTCGGTAGTTAAATCCTACATAGGGAAGTTATTGGTGGGTCCCACACCCACATAACCTCCCATGAGAGGATATTTGTGAGGTTGGGACCACACGAGTGCTAACCTTTCATCTCCCCTTAACTCCCTTAAACCCCCTTGTTTATTATGACAACACCCCTATTAATGAGATCTCTCGACCTCCCTCTTAGTAAGTTTGCCAGCACAATTAAATTAATGACTTCATCAATTTAATTGGCACATCTCAATTTGAATTTATTTGTTTGCATCGATATTCTTTAAAAAGGGAGAAGAATTTTATAATATTTTGGATAGCAAAATTTTTGGTGAGGAACCTTTAGAGAAATAAAAATTGGTCTTCTTTCAACGAAGAACACCTCCGTCGAAGAACGTCATTCTCCTTCGTCGAAGAATGCTCCACGATTCGAAGGACGAGAAGAAAATTCATCCTTTTCTCTTTCCTCAAAGTCAACGGAATAGACGTCGTCATCCACGATGCTTGTCTTCCAAAGCTCGATGTTGTGCTCCGCTCTTGAAACTGTGGTAGGGGATATTTTATAATTACATATTTGTGATTTATACCATTGAACATGGGCATTTATTTGTTGGGTGATTATTTTAACCACTAACGTGGTTGGTAGGGGATAACGAACATGTTCGGACCCAACACCAACTTGTTCATGATGCTCGGAATGTTTGGAGATGGACGAATGGAAGAGAAATGTTGATTTGAGGCCGTCGTAGTGTATAGCGGGACCTGAGGAGGCCGTAGGCGCAGACGAGAGCTAAAATGGACAGTTGGAATGACTCCGGTGGCCCGTGAAATATCATGAGAGCACCAGTGACCAGAGACGGTGGGACCCTAGCACGCCGCCGGTGGAGGACCCGCCACAGCACCGGCCGCGACAGCGGTGGAGTGGATCCCGCGCCACGCGGGATCCAGGGAGATAGGCCGGTGCCAGCCTGGCGCCGCCATTATGAAAAACCTGGGGAGGTCGTGCCTTCCCCCCTGCTCGGCCGGCCTGGCCAAGATGCCGCCAGCTGCAGGCCAGGCCGAACCCAGAACTGGGTCAGGTCGACCTGCTTCGGGCCGATCCAAGGGTGAGTTGGGTCGTGTCGGACAGGGTCAATACCCCCCTCTTCGAACCCTTTTCTATTAATCACCCATAACATGAGCTACAGACCTCCGATCGATACACCGCCAGATGCATAGGATTCCTCGAATAGATAAGGTTGTTTTGCTATATTACACTCAAGGTTTTGGCAAAGTTTGGGTATGGTTGGTTTGGTTCGAAACTGAAACCAACCGGGCCCTCAGAGCAGAAACACTTATAACTTAAGAACCGGACGTTCGATTGATGTGTTGTCAACTACGTTGGTTTCCTTATGTTGAGATGATTATTTTGGAATACTCCACATGGGATTTGGATGAGATTGGATTATGATCGGGTTGGTTTTAGCTTAAAAACCAACCAGGCCCCTGGAACGGAAAAGCTGACAACTCACATACCGGGCGTCCAATTGACAAGCTGCCTGTTGCATTGAGACCCCTTTGACGTGTCAGTCCTTTGAGATACTACCATCTGCGATTTAGTGACACTTGGAGTATCAACCAGTAGCTGGTGGAGCGGATCCTCTCGGAGATGAGAAGATAGAGTGCGGAGACATAGTAGTTGTAGACATGAAAAATGCTTGACCGATTCGACTCAGAGTGATTCGACTAGCCCAGTGGACGGACCTCCCAGTTTGGCGGCAGACCCACGGAGGACAGAGTGCCTGGTTTGGCAGTAGACCCATGGTACATGATAGGAGGAGTTTTCTCTAATGGCTATTAGGGGGAGTGCCCAGTTTGGTGACAGACCATCAGCAGATGAAGCACCCGGTTTGGCAACAGACCCAGGGTACTCAACATGAGGGGTACCTCAGTAGTCTTAGGTTTGTGAGTAGCTCCTCAGAGTAGTGAAAGGTCCATTGTACTCAACAGAGGATGAGTTCTCTAGCTGTCATGGTTTTGATAATGAAAATTATGGTTTGAGCTGAGTCAATGACCTTTGTGTTTTCCTCATTATTGAGATGGGTTACTTGATAACTTAGGAATATGTATGGCCATATACCTAAGTAAATGTTATCTATTGAGATCATTCATTTTGGTTTCTCCTTGTTAGATTTTGTGATACCTTGAGGGTCTTGGGGTCCATACTGAGTATCGTTATACTCACCCCTGTATGGGCTATGCTCTCACCTAGTTGTGTTAGATGCAGATGACGGACAACGATCACCGATGCAGAGTGTGTCAGGACTGGATGGAGCCTAGAGGTGGACCTCATGACGAGACGGTACCCGGAGGAGACGGACAGACGTGAAGTGCTGAGGAGTCTATCTGTACCTACCCTTCAGGTAGGATCTATGGAGGATGATCCATGAGCTGCTAGAAACCTTCCAGCTGTTTGTCTTTTAGTTGTACCAGTTTGTCTTTTCCTTGTACTTAACTGTTGGGCTTGTATTTCCGACCCCTTTTATTTTCCAGTACATCTTTTGTTATACAGTTTTTCTTAGTGTTTTGTTCTGCTTGTAATTTGGTTATGTATGTTTATGTTTTATATAAGCAATGCCTTGCCTTTTTATCAGGATTTATACCTTTGGTGCTGTCGCCAGCGCCTAGCCTAAGGAAGGCGGGCTTGGGGTAGTCATGAAACGGGCCCCATGGACGGGTCGTGACAAATTGGTATCAAAGGAGTCAGTTCTACCACAGAACTCAGGACTCCGATTTTTCTTTCTGTGAGGCAATAGTGTTAAGAGTATGGAGTGTGGTTTTTAGTTTAGGGAGTCCAGTGTTGGTGTGGCGGCAGAGGTATACATACACCAGGACCGTGACTTCTGATTTCTGACTTAGTGCACAAAAACACTAATTGCATGTGTGTTTTCAACAGATTTATTAATGTCAGCTCAAACCGGGTCAGCTCACCTGGTATAGTCTTTTGAATGTGTCACATCTTTTCTTTTAGGATGCCTCCCCATGGACGACTAGCTAGAGCCCCGAGAGTTGTATGTACTGACAGGCCGCTGAGCGACGAGGCCTCACTACAGGGCCCTCTACCAGTGGAGGCACCAGCGGTACTACCACCCATTGGACCACCGATGCCACCAGCCCCAGGTGCAGGTGATACATGTCGCTTGAGCGCATTGAATGAGTTCCAGCACCAGAGGCCACCTAGGTTCTGTGGAGAGATGGACCCACTGGTGATTGAGGATTGGATGGAGGCTGTGGTGAGAGTTTTCAGGCTGGTAGGGACACCATCAGACTTTATGGTGATCCTTGCTACCAGCCTCCTTCAGGAAGTAGCAAGTAGATGGTGGAACCTGATGCTTCATATGCATGACTAGGTGACACTTCTATAGGCATACTTCGAGAGCACGTTCTGGTCAGAGTTTGTACCTGCCACCATTCGAGTGGTGTAGAAAAAATAGTTACTGCATCTTCAGAAGTGTAGCATGACGGTGGCACAGAACTCAGAGAGGTTCGCCGACTACTCGCGCTACTCCACTGATATGGTACGAGACCCATTCTTCAAGGCCCAGACCATTGAGCAGGGACTCATACGATAGATTAGAGCTTCAGTTGTTTCTCATAACATCCCGATGCAGACAGGGGTGTTGGACCGAGCCCTCTTAGTGGAGAGTTTCCTTGCTGAGCAGTCTCTAGCAGTGGGACCCACCACTAGCAGACATGCAGCGGAGTCTTCTATAGCTGGCTGTAGACAGATGATGCAGAGTTCCAAGAGGACTATACCTATAGGTGGTCAACCGCACAACTCCGAATCGATATTGTGGGGAACCCAGGGCGGAGACAGAGCCTGGCATACTAGGAACGGACAGTGTTACTCTTGCAGTGGGCTTGGTTAGATGGCATGTGACTGTCTGACCCACCATGCAGACGATCAATAGATAGATGAAGGACCCCCAGGCAGAGGCAGAGGTTTGATCGTGACAGACCGCAAGGAGCTGGCCGTATAGTAGTTGGTGGATGACGCTTCGAGGTGTTGCCACCACCACCACCAGGAGGTCCACCCCGACCGCAGGGAATGGCTGGATAGGGGAGATCACAGCTTTAGGCAGCTGAAGCATATAACTATGGAGTTCCAGAAGTAGGTGGATAGGATAGGGACTATTTCCATGCATAGAGTCCTTTGTTCATGATGCTTCTAGCTTCGTTATTGTCATTATTTTGGTTTCTTTGTGTCTTTGTACTTTGAGCGGCAGTAATAAAAGACACTTTTCCTTGTGACGTTTTACTTCCTTCCTTTTTGTGTGGTTAATACTAAGAGGTTCTGGTTAAAAATTGTTGACTTGACCCTCACTTTCGATATTTCTACTGGAGGATACCCAGTAACCACACACTGATGCTGAAAATGTGACTCAATCCTTGGAGGCAAGAGTAATGGTTGGATCTCTTTGTAGTAGCGTTGAGGCCTTACGACATTGTCCATGTCATGAATTAGTATCATTCATGTCAGGATTGACTGTATTAGGCAAAGGATGTGGTTCATCTAGGGGATGAGACCAGATTTCCCTTTTCAGGAAAGGAGAAATCTTAGTAGCTCTTGTAGAACGTGGGAAAAGAAGGGTGAAGACGAGTTCTTACAATTGGCTAATTTCAACAATTATTCGTTGAGCCAATGGTTTATGGTTCACTCTAATCTCAATAGTCTCAGGTGTGTTTTCTTCCAGAAGAATCTGAACCTACGACAATGGAGATGGATTGAGTTCCTCCAGTATTATGACTTTGAGATAGTATATACTCCTGGGAAGGGGAACGTTGTTGCAGATGCACTCAGCAGGAAGACTGGTATTCAGCTGTTTGGAGAGGCGACAGAGTAGCTGCCTACCTTACATATATCCTTTGTGAATAGAGATGGTACGGCCTATCTACAGTCACTTACAGAAACTCCTCCACATCTTCAGTGGAGTAGGAGAGGTGGATTACATCCTAGCCCTTCCACCTCATTGCACCGGGTGCATGACATCTTCCAATTATCTCAGCTGATGAGATATGTGCATGTCTCGTTCAACATCATCGACCATGGGGAGCTGCACAGTGATGATGGAGCGACTTTCACAGAGGTTCCAGTGGATATTGAGGATCGACAGGAGAGCTTCCTATGTGGATGGTCGATTCCTCTGGTGCGCATTCACTGGCAGCATGGCAACCTATAGCAGAGTACATGGGAAGAGGAGGCTCATATGTGTGCTCAGTACCCCTTTTAGTTTCCCTAGTGTGTGTTGTATCATTATGGGCACATAAATCCTTGAGGTGGGGGTAATGTAAAGACCCTGGAATTTTAAGGAATTTTTTTCTTAATTCTTTGGAATTTTACGAGTATGGGATTTCTGACGACACCTAATTCTGAGGCCCAGTGTGCCTGGAATCAATTTATGAAATTTTGTTCGGGTAAGTTCAGTGAACGTATGCGCATGTTTTTTTATCTTTTGAACTGTTGATCAAAATAGAAATCTGAGGATGCCAATGAACTCGCAGCGCTGGTATTCTCTTAAGGGGACATTTATCGTAGTTGTGTTTAATGCGAGTTGAAAGTTATTTTTTGGGGTTTAATAAAAAAAGTAAAATAAAATTGTTGGGAACAATTTTATTTATCTTGGGTGGTTAAATCCTACATGGTGAAGTTATTGGTGGGGCCAAAACCCACATAACCTCTCATGAGAGGATATTTGTGAGGTGGGGGCCACACAAGCCCTAACCATTCATCTCCCCTTAACTCCCTTAAACACCCTTGTTTATTATGACAACTCCCCAATTAATGAGATCTCTCCACCTCCCTCTTAGTAAGTTTCCCAACACAATTAAATTAAGGGATTCATTAATTTAATTGGTTCATCTCAATTTGAATTTATTTGATTTGCATGACACTTCTTTAAAATGGGAGAAGTATTTTATAATATTTGCGTTAGAAAATATTTTGGTGAGTAACCTCTGGAGAAATAAAAATTGTTCTTTTGACGAAGAACACCTCCAATGAAGAACGTCATTCTCTCTCTTCGAGAAACGCTCCACGATTCGAAGTACGAGAAGAAACATCATACTTTATTCTTTCCCCGACGTCAATGGAATCGACGTCGTCATCCGCGACGCTTCTCTGAAATCATACATTTCACACAACATTGAGTTATATCAAAATATAATACAATAAAAATAATATTATTTTAAATGGTACTTAATGACTAGTCATTGTGTTGGAAGTAATTAAAATAACTAAATACAATATGATTATACATGTTTGTTAAATGACTTTACATTTATCTGATAAATTTCATAGGCTTAAAATAAGAACCAATCTAATTTTAATCATGAAATAATCTAATATTTTTAAAAGGTGATTTTACTTCCTTTTGTTGGCGAACCAATTTTATAAATAGTTTTTAACACATTTATATGTTTTATTTGAGAAAATAAAAATATAATCTAGATGTGGAAAATCAAAATTTACTTTGGATGAAATTTTGGTATTTTTCTGATAAAGTTCATTTTTTAAAAGAATAGTGAAAAAACACTGCATTTAATTTCAAAACCATCTTTTCCTCTAACTTATTTATATAGTTTGATTTTAATTTTGACAGGTTTTAAAGTATAATTGGATTAAATTTTTACAATTTAATCTAATTATGTTCATTTTAAGTAGTTTTACATTTAAGTTAGAAATAAACACATGTCAATATTTTTATATTTATTATATATTAAAATCCCGCTTTTTGTTTTCGACAACAAGAAATAATTTTAAATTAATTTATTAAACATATTTTGTTTTTATTTTTGGGAAATATATTCCATATTTTGAATTAAGTGGTCAAAATTTTGTAGATAGGCACCTTTTCTTGTTATACTTAATAAATAGAAATTCAAGTAATTATTTGATTTTCCATGGTTAAAGATAAATCTTGAAAATAAGCGTAAAAAATAATATAATAATGATATTAAAATACCCTAAAATGTGTCCTAATCCAATTTTATGAGATATTAAAGACCATTCATATCTTTGGGTTGATTTTGGGATACCATGGAGCTACTTTGATGTGAAAATGACATTTTATATGAATTAGTTTATTGTAAAAAAATAAAACCTAAACATGTATATTTTTGTAAAATATTTTTTATAAGTGGTTATATAAATGATATTTTCAACTATATGTTTTAATTAGAAAACTAAATCAATTTCCTACATCATGGTATTTTATTTATAGATTTTAGACTTCAAATAAATAAATTTATTTTTCACATAATGATGATGTAGTGATTACCTTATTATTGGATGATTTAAATAAATGAGATTATAAATACTAAAATAAATTTATTTTGAAATTTATTAATCCATAAATTAATTTTTTGTGTTTCTTATGACTTGTTATCATTTAATTAATGAATTTTTTTCTAATGAATAAAGATCTTATGTTTTTTTAAAATTCATTATATGAAAAGTATAAAAATTGGAAAAAAAAAATGAGTTTTTAAAACAAATACTATTTTATTGAATGATATAATACTACTAAAAATAAAATATTCATCCAAATTACTTTGATAATGATTAACATTTCATTAATGAACTACTTGAGGTTCTACTGGTATTTTATTGTATCTATATTTAAAATATAGTATGGATATATAAGAAGACATAGTAAAAGGAAAATTAGTTAGTTAATGATTAAAACTAAAAGATAAGGATAAATTTGTGACCTAAACATGTATAAAACCTATTGGTTGAGATTTTTTAGACCCAAAAACAACTTATATTTAAAATAAATGACTTTTAGAACATTTAAAATCTAAAATAATTTTATAATAAAATAATATTTCAATACCTTCCAAAAGTGACCTTCCTCCCTCTTATAAAAGGGAATCACCTACAAACCTTACTCACACCAATAATTCCCATTATCTCATCCAAAATCTCCAATAATAATCTCCCAAAATCCCTATATTACTCATAAGAGCCGTAACTTTGGAATAAGGAAATTCAAGGAGTCCTTTTAACTTAAAACAAAGTTACCTAATTTGAGGTAATGTTTTCTCTCAATCTTCGTTAATTTATTTTCCTTCTAAAACCCCCTAAACCCTCTTTATTACATTATTTATTTCCAAAAAAGTATTTTAAATATACTAGGATGTTTTTATGATAAGTATTCTAAATACACATACACATAACTCCATATAATGGAAACGAACTTACTATTTTTGTGTACGTCAAACTGTAGTCCCACAAAATGATGATTGTTCAATTTTCCCTACCACTTCTCATGGTGGACATAATGATTGAAATGTATTTTTATATGATATATATTGTATTTATATTGTCTCTATGATTATGTTTTTTTAATTTAAATCATACATTTATAATTTCCATTATATGTAAATACGATAATTTCATTTGGGAAATGTGAACTACCGCCTCTCAAAGTTATATGACTCACTCAAGATAAACATTGAACATATAAAAGATGGTTTTGTTAAAATTATGAGACATAAATGAAATAAATATAACACTGGTGTTATAATATACATTAATATTAGTTTGTTTTCATTCCATTAATATGAAAAATAAATGAAAGTAGTGTTCATGCATACGTATGATCTACTGTCTGCATGAACAGTGCATTTAATTTCTTATCACCAAATATTATGGACTCTTAAATTATAAATATATAATTTATAAATATGATATTTAAATCATGGATATAATTATTGATATAGTGTAGTTTTGACCACATAGACAATTTTTACTTATAACAAGTTCATTTTCGACTCAAGTACTCAATATAGACAAAATGACAGATATTAACATTAATAATTATGTAATTTTTATAATGTGGTATTATGTGATATAAAAGGAATAATAAAATTGAAAAATGTTATATAACAGTATAAATTAACTTAAGTTTATTATTCATGAAGCACAAGGAACATACACGACGAATCTGACTCAAGGTGAGGGATCATTTCGCCATCCACTTTTAGTCAAAAATTCTTTTATGTTGTGTATTTTAATTTACAGTTTCAAATTTTCGGATATGTTATAATATATCCTTATTTATTTCCATTTTATTTCCAAGTTACAAGGGACCCTTTTTTCTCTCATTGACTCATTTTATTAATTTTTATGTGATGCTGTTAGGCTGCCAAATTTTTTTAAGGGAACTTCTTAACACAATTTCCATTTTGGGGTTTATCTTCTACTTCGTGACTATGCCATTCTAGGATAATGTGATAAATGAATTTTGATATCTTATCTAGTATTTATACTTTATTTATGTGTATTTATAGTGAATACACATAATCAATCTATTTTATTGATAATATGATCTTTGTTAGGGACATCATTTAAATCTCATTTCATTGAGGAATATTCTGATAATATTAACCTCTTTTTTTATACAGTGTATAATAAACCCCATTTACTTATAAATTCATTCAGTGAAAATATTTTTTCAAGGAATCATTTTACTAAAAGAAAAAAAAGGAATGTTTTTAATATATGCGGTGACAATAAACTCTCCTTTGTTGTAAACGTTATTTGGCTTCCTCGATTTTTCTTAATATTTTTAAATAGAAAATAAATACCTTATTCACTTTTTGGGTGTTTTGGTATTGAAAATTGTTTTTCAGATGGATGTAATATTTTAATATCTTTAATTTAATTCCTGTGATTTAAAATGAAATATTATTTTTGGAATGTTGATATTTTCCATATTTTATCTTATTATGTTTATATAATGGTACTTGTAAATATGATGGATGTTTAAATGAAAAAGAAATGTTAGGTGGTTACGTGATAAACCAAATGATAGGTGGTTACGTGATAAACCAAGGATAGGTGGTCATGTTATAACCTCCAACGAAATGGGTATGGAAGTTGGTCATATAGTTATTCCATTTAGTGATATGTGATTAAGTAGGCCATATTTTTATTCCAATTAAGTATGTTTAAGCCCCAAATTTCCATTATATGTTATATGTTGCTTTCTAGGGGATTATGAAAATATTTTTGTTAAGAAAGTGTAAGAAATAAGATTTTACTCAATTAACTGTTTTTTTACTTCTAAAATGTGAAATGTATTACTTTATGATAATGTTTTAATGGTTTACAGGTTTTTTTAAGACTAATAGTTTTCTTTCCTTATGTATCCCTTAATGATATTTTTATTCTCATCCCAAGTTTTTAGATGTTTTTCATAGGAAATAATAAATAATATAGTCAAGGATGGGATCATGGAAAATTTATGCTGTTAAAACATGAAACAATGTCATTTTTCTTTTTAAATATTTTTTGTTTTATGAAAAAGAATAGTGAGTAGAAGTTTCTACTTGTAATATTAAACGATTTTATGTATATGTTATGACATAAGTATCTAATTCTCTAAACCTGAAAAGATCCTCAGTGTGAATTAAAGTCAAAATACAGACTTATATCTAGATTAAGTAATGTTTAAGGTTAGGGCCTTATAATTAGTATCAGATGCCGATTTAGATTACTTTATAGGTTATGGTGTTATTAAAGCATAGGTGACATAACCATAATGTTTATCATTTTATAAAGAGTCGTGATTATTTTAGAAAAATTAAACATGTTTAAGATAACGTGAATAAGTATATCTTAGTGTTTACCCTCCTCATAAGATTTTGTATGATGATTTTACTAATACAACCACACTGAACTTTTTGGTTTTAATAAATGGATGGATCTAGAAGGCACAAAAGTAACAATGGATGTGAAGGAAACTGTGGTGGTTTTTTTATTGAGCAACTGAATGAAATAGGAGCTACAATAATAACTCTTATGGTTATTCTCAACCAGCTATCTGAAGTCATGATTTACCACTTAAACCCTGATGATTTTTCAGAGGCATCATATATGCAAGAAACGAATCCCTATGGAATTTTAGGTAATAATCATAAAGTTAAGTATATTTAAAAAATGTTTTTTTAAAGGAAGTGTAAAGAAACACCTAGTAAAATTCTCCATGGGGATGGGAAGATGTTAAATATTGGTAATGAAGGTTATAAAGCAATAACCCTCTATGGAAAACGGAAGATTTCAATTGACTATAGGAAAGAGAATGAAGTTCTTTTTAAGAGGTTAATTGAATGTTGTAAATGTAGTGTGCATGGTCATTACACAAATAGATGTCCTAAAAATAAGGTTCGAGAATGGTATCTATAGGACCACACAAATATATGTTTACCAATATCTAATGTCATTCCAATATAAGACAAGGAAACTAAAAATGACCTATGAATGTTATGGATTATTTCATAGCTCATGTTTTGACATTATTGAAATATTGGCACATTATTCATGATTTTGTATGAAGAAAAAATGTATAAAATAATATGATGAAAAGACATTGATAAAACATCCTAAAGAATGTTTAATTATTAATATTTCTGTATTTTTGGAATTGAAGTGGTATGTTGGATCTATGGATGATTATATGATTAAATTTATTATTGATGTGATTACTTTCGAAAACATCTAGTATTTTTAACACTTAAGTTGTTATATAATAATTTTAATTGGGGAATAATTATCTTTTCTTTTTTGGATATAGTTCTAAAGAACCATTAGGGTTTATATGATACCTGAATTTGAGCCAATTATGGGTTACTACTTTTCAGGATGCAAAATACAGGGTATGGGATTACCTTTGAGGTTAAAATATGTTATGGTTATTTTTAGGAAATTATCTCATTTTTGGGAATGTTGTAAAATTATATACTTTTTGAAAAAAGGATAACACAATGACTATGTGACAACCCATCATTTCGAAAAAAAAGTTATGGGAATCAAACCCATAACAAATGTATGGCTGGGATTTATCACCTACCACTAGACTAGGTTATGTCCCAATTTAGTATGACTAATATTTTTTAGTTATATTATTTTATAGATCAAGAATAAGTTGATTTTGGGAAAATATGTTTTATCAAATGGATATTGTTTGAATAGGAAAATTATTTGGTGATTAAGTGATAATGATTATTTTAGAAGACGTTCTCCCTTTGGGACCACTATATACCTAAGCAAAATAGAATACTATTGGATTTAATTTGTGGATAAATGGTTGAAATTTTATTTTGGAAGAATCTATGTTTTTATTTTGGAAATATACTGATTTGGGTTATTTATGGAAATGATTAACCTATCATAGAGAATATGCGATTATTTTAATTAGACATCATTATGAGACTTTTAGAGTAGTCATTGTTATTTGGAGGTAAATTTTAAGATTTACTATGGAAGACTAAGTGATTAAATCATTCTGTGTTTTGGGTCTTAATATTAATTTGAATTATTTTGAATAATTTTTAGGAGCTTTGTTTATTTGTTGATCTTTGGTTATTATTTTTCAAAATTCTAGATTAAGAGTAGTATTTATTTTTATAAAGGTTTATCCTTTTGGGGATTATCTGATCTCATACTAACCATTTTGGTTTTGGTTAATGTCTAATGCTAGGGGAAATATATATTTCTTATTTTATGCATTATTTGATTCACTTGAAGTTGATTATAGTGCTTTAGGTGTGACTATATCATCATGAATACTCATCATTTGGAGAGAAGACGTGTTTGTGGTATAAATTTAATAAAGGATGAAACTCTAATTGAAAGGTAAGTATTTTTATTTATGTTCTTATTAAATATCATAAATAAATTTCTCTAATTTAAGAAATGTAACTTAAAACAAAAATTTGGTACGTACATTTTTCCTATTGGAGAATCAATAACTGTTTGACCCATCAAAAGTTTTTGGTTTTTTGGTAGTTTACTTTCTCCTGATCATGTTTTCTATCACTCTTCATCAGAACTTGACACTTAGTTTTTCTTCCATATCCTTGTTTTCTTACATGGAATCCTAGTATATGTTATATTGTGTGACATTTTTTACTTATCATTATTTGTTTAGAAGTGATAGTTTTATTGACTCTTTTTTCAATGTTGGATTTTCAATGAAGTTTCTGAGCCCAATTATAATGTTCTGAGGACATAATTTCCCAAAGGGGGGAAGGATGTACCGACCTAGATATTTATAGAATGATTAATTTTCATATCTATTAATATTTATTAATAATATATTATTTTTAAATTAAATTAGAATCTTCTTCTGATAGCGTACTCAACACGCAGTAAAGGATTTCTCTGAAATCATATTTTGAACACAACTTTGAGTTACACCAAAATATAACACAATAACAATATTATTATATTAAATGGTATTTAACTCCAAGCCATTTTATTGGTGGGAATTAATATAACTAACTAAAATATTATTATACATGTTTTTTAAATGTATTTACATTTACTTGATAAATTTTAGAGGCTTAAAATAATAATGAATCTGATTTTAACAATGAAATATTCTAATATATTTTAAATGTTTTTTTAATGAATTTTGATGGGGATCCCTTTTAAAGTATTTTTTTGACACCTTTATATGTTTTATTTAACAATATAGATTTTTCCTTTGAAATTTGTACATAAAAATTAACATTGGATGAAATTTTGTTATTTTGTTTTGATAAAGTTCATTTTTTTTATGAATAGTGAAAAATACTACATTTTAATTTAAAAAAATCTTTTTATATAATTTATTTATAGAGTTAGATTTTACTTTTAGTTAGTTTAAATGTTTAATTGGATAATATTTTTATCATTTAATACAATTATGTTTATTTTAATTAATTTCACTTTTAAATTGAACATAAACTCGTGTCAATCTTTTTATAGTTATTACTTCTTAAAAGCCGACTTTTTGGTTTCGACAACTTGAATTTATTTTTTATTAATTACTAAAACTTCTATGTTTTGAATTTGAAAAAATGGATTCTAAATTTTAAATCTAGAATTCTATATTTTTAAAATGGGTACATTTTATTTTTAGACTTTATTAATAATATCTTCAGTAATTATTTTATATACAATGATTAAATGATAAATCTTGTAAATAAGGGTGAAAAAACAACATTATACTAATATTAAACTACCCTAAAAGTGTTATAATCATATTGGATGAGATATTTACAACCATGTTCATCCTTGGGTTGATTTTGGGACCTCATAATTGATGTGAAAATGACATTTTAAAGGAATTAATTTAAAGTAATTTAAAAAATAACATAAATAAGAATATTTTGTAAAAAAAATTTATATAGTGTTATATAGTGGATATTTTAGACTATAAATATTTATTAAAAATATTTTTAATACTTACTAAATCATGTTATTTTATTTATAATTTTTATGCATCATATAAACAAATTTATTTACGACACAATGATGATGTATTGATTTCCTTATTAATGACTGATTTAAATAAATTAGAATATAAATATTAAAATAGAATTATTTTGAATCTTTTTGATCCATAAAATAATTTTATGTATGACTATGACATGTTATAATTTAATTAATGATGTTTTTTCTAAATAATAAAGCCATTCAATTTTTTAAAAAAGTCCTGATATGAATAGTATACAAATTGACATAAATGAGTTTTTGAAACAAATACTAAATTATTAAATGATACAATAGTCCTAAAAATATAATATTACACCAAATTAATTATATAATGTTTATAATGTCATTAATGAACTTCTTGAGGTTTTTTTCCATTTTATAGTAAATCTATTAACCATATATTATGAATATACCAGAAGACATAGTAAGAGTCAAATTAGTAAACTAAGGGTTTAAACTAAAAGATATGGTTACATTTGTTACTTATACTTGTCTAAAACATATTGTATGAGAGGTTTTAGACCAAAAAACAGAATATATTTGAAATAAATGACTTTGGGATCATTTGAAAACGAAAATCATTTTATAATAAAATAATATTTCAAAACCTTCCTAAAGTGCCCCTCGTCCCTCTTATAAAAGGGAATCACCTGTAACCTTTACTCACACCTCTCAAGAACCGTGGATCATCAAAAATAATCCCAAATAATAATCCCAAATAATCTCCCAACATCCCTATATTACTCTTAGAATAGTCACCTTGCGAAAAAATAAATTCAAGAAATGCTTTTAGCTTAAATCCAAAGGAGTTACCCGACTTGAGGTAATGTCTTCTCTCAAGCTTCATTCATTTCTTTTTAATCTCAAAACCCCTAAACTCTTCTTATTCCATTAATTTTTAACAAAAATATTATAATAATTATATTAGAATGTTTCTATGATAAGGATTGAAACTACACTTATTCACACCTCAATCTAATGGATACGAATATACTATTTCTGTGTACAGCGAACTGATGCCTCACGAAACGATGATTGTTCGATTTCCCCCCACCACCTCTCATGATATCCATTATCATAGAACTATATTTATATATTATATTTATGATATTTATATTTTATCTATTCTAATTATTTTTTTATTTAAATTATACTTTTATTCTTTCCATCTTGTGTAAATACGATAATTTCATTTTAGGAAGTGCGGACTACCACCCCCTCAAAGTGATATGACTCGTTCATGAAATACATGGAACATATAAAGGATGTTTATACTAAAAATACGAGACATACATGAAATAAATATAATACTGGTATTATAATATACATTTATATCATTTGGTTTTCATTCCTTTAATACCAAAATGAAATGAATGTAGCATTCGTGCGTTTGTACGACATGCCTTCTCCATGAACGGTGCGCTTCATTTCATATCTCAAAATGTTATGGAATATTATAAATACATATTTTATGAATATAAATTATATTTAAATCATGAATATGATTTTGTAGATAATTTAATTTTTACCCCATAGACAATTTGTAATTTTATCAAGTTCATTTTCAACTCAAGTACCAAATATCAACAAAACGACCAATATTTAAATAAATAATTATATAATTTTTAAATCGGGATATTAATTTATATAAAAGGAATAATAAGCATTAAAAATGTTCTTATAAATTTAGGAATTAATCTACGTTTATTATTAAGGAAGAAGAAGAAACATATGTGATAAATCCGACTCAAGGTAAGGGAAACGTTCATTTTTCTCTTTTAGTCAAATACTTATTTTATGTTATGTATTTTAATATAAAATTTTCAATTTTGGTATATTTTAATCTATTTACTTATTTCTTTCAATTATATGTCTAAGTTATTATGGGCCCTTTTTTCTCTCATCGACTCATTTTCTGAATTTTTAAGTGACGTTGTTAGGCTGCCGAATTTTCATAAAGGAACTTCTTAAACCAATTTCCATTCTTTGGGTTTATCTTATACTTAGTGATTATGTATTTCTAGGATTATGTGAGAAATGAATTTTGATATATTATCTAGTATTTATACTTGATTTTTTTGGTGAATACAAATAATCAATCTATTCGAATTACAATATGATCTTTGTAATGGACTTCATCTCAATCTACTTTCATTGATGCATATTTTGATAATACACACCTATTTATTTTATAAAGTGTAAAAAAACCCCTTCGAATTTTACTTTTATTAAAAGGGAATATTTTTTTATTAATAATTTTTCTAAACTACAGAAGGAATGTTTTTAATGTATGCGACATGAATGACCTCTCCATCGTCGTAATCTTTATTTGGCTTCCTCTATATGACTTAATGTTTTTAAAAGGAAAAGAAGTATATTATTCCCTTTTTGGGTGTTTTGGTATTGTAAGTGGTTTTTGAAATATATTAAATATTTTAATATATTAAATAGATTTCTTGAGATTTTAAATGAAATTTTATTAGTGGAATGTTGATATTTTGAATATTTTATGTGTTATAATTATATAATGGTACTTCAACATTTGACATGCGGTTACGCGATAAACCAATGAAGACTTGTGACATGATAAACCAAATAATGGGTATTTTTTGATAATCCAAGGACATGGGGTTATATTATTACATCCAATGCATTGGGTATAGAAGTCAGTTGTATGGCTATTACATTTAGTGATATGTGTGGAAGTAAACCGTATGATTTTTTCATTTAAGTATGTTTATTTACAAGTAATCTTTATATGTTATATATTGATTTATATGGTATTTATGGTAATATTTTGGTTTCAAAATGGGTAACCAATGAGATTATATTCGGTGAAGTGTTTTTTCTACTTCATAAAGGTGAAAAGTATTAATTTTTTATAATGTTTTCATGGATTAATTATTTTTTAAATACTAATAGTTTTATTTCCTTATGTATCACTTACAAAGATTTTTATTCTCATCCCATATTTTGAAATTATATTCATGTGACATAATGTCGAATGGAGTCAAGGAAGGGATCAAGGAAAATTTATGATGTTAATACATGAAATGTTGTTATATTTATTTTTAAAGAGTATTTGTTTTATGAAAAAAAAGGATAGTGAGTAGAAGTGTCTACTTTTAATATTCAATGATGTTGTGTGTAAGTTATGACAAAATTATATAAAGTTCTAAACCTAAAAAATCCTTGATGTGAATTAAAGTAAAATTATTGACTTATCTATAGATTATGCAATGCATAAGGGTGGGGACTTATAATAACTTGATGGTTATATTTTTCTTCCATATCCATGTTTCACTTCCCACCTTTGATCTCCTATGTGGAAACCTAGAGATGAGTTACAATGGTTAACTGTTATGTTTGTAACATTTGTTTTAAAATGAAGTTTTAGTATTCCATTTTATGATGTTGGTTTCTACGAAAGAAACATTCATGTAATAAAACTTTTATAAACCCAATTAATTTAGAGAGAAAAATTTATTTTATGGGGGGTAAAATTTAACACCCCAATATTTTATTAGATAAATTCCTTTTAAATTATTTAATGTCTTGTGTTATAAGCTACACCAAGATTTGAGGGTGCTATACACAACACAATATTATTTTACAGTATATGAAATATTATTATTGGATTTAGTTAAACAAAATTTATAGTTATTTAGATTCAATTAATTTAACATAAGACTGAGTATAAGTGATAACTAAATATTATAACTTAATCATTATAATGATGGGTATGAATGGTATTAACTTCCTTATAAAAAAAATAATTAAATGAAAATAATATAATCTATAAAATAAAAATATAACTCTTCAATGATTTTATTTTTGATATATATTTTTAATATATTCAATATAATCTTTAATCTTCATATTATATGTTTTATAGACATTATATAAGAAAAAATTTAATTTTACGGATAAAATGATTGTTTCCTAATACTGTAGTTTTGTGGAATTTTGATAGAGTGTCCATTTTAAATCTATTTTATACACTTTTATAAGTTCTATTTGACATAATAAACTTTTTATTTTGAATTGGGATATCAATATTTAACATGGTTGAAATTTTGGTATTTTTCTATTTGGATTCATATTTTAATGAATAGTGAAAAATATTGCGTTTTAATTCAAAATTGCATTTCCAAATAATTTACCTATATAGTTATATTATATAATTAATTGGTTATAAAGTTTAATTGGTTTATTTTTTAATCATTTAATCCTTTTTTTCATTGGATTTAATTTCATGTTTAAATTGTACATAAACATATGTCTATATTTTGATAGTATTTATTTCATAAAATCGTACTTTCTATTTTCTACAATGGGAAATAATTTTAAATTAATCAATGAAAGTTATGTGTTTTGAATTTTTTAAAATAAATTCCATAATTTTAATCAGAAGGTCAAAAATATGCAAATATTAACCGTTTATTTTGTGACAATATGAATAGTAACTTTAGTAATTATTACTATTTACCATAGTTAAAGGGTAAATTAGGTAAATAAGGGTAAAAAATATTATAATCATATAAAAAACACTAACATGTGTCCTAATATTATTTTATCAGTCATAGAAGACCCAAAAAATCTTTAGTTGAACTTTATTCATTTTGGAGGCACTTGGGTGTGAAAATTTCATGTTATAATAATTAATTTAAAGTAAAGGGAAATATAACATAAACAAGTATCTTTTCAATAAAAAAACATTAAAGGTGGTGTTATAAAATTGATCACATTGAAAATAAAAATTCACTATAAAGATAAAAATATTTCATACATCATGGTGTTTTATTTATTTTTTAGACATTAAGTAATTAATTTTATTTATTAAACCATTATGATGCAGTGATTACCTTATTAATGGAAGATTGCAATAAATGATATTATAAATATAAAAATAAATATAATTCGATGTTTTTGAATCTAGAAAATAATTTTATTGATTATTATGACATTTTAACTTTTTATTAATTTATTTTACTCCATTAAATTATGTTTTTATATATTTTTAAAAAATAAATTTATAATTAGTGTCCAAATTGACATAAATGACTTTTTAAAACAAATAATATTTTAATAAATGATATAGTAGATATAAAAATATAAGACTCATTTAAATGACTTATAGAATGTTATAAATGTAATTAATGATCCACTTTAGGTTATCTTGTAATTTTATAGTAACTATATTGACCATATAGTGTAAAACTACAAGAAGACATGATAAGAGTTATTTAATTTAACTAAGGGTTAATGCCAAAACATAAGGTTACCTTTGTCTCCTAAACTTGTATAAAACATATTGGGTGATAGATTTCATCCCATACCCATTTTATAATCTAAATATATAACTTTGGAGCAATTGTAAATAGAAAATAAATTGAAAATAAAATAATATTTCAAGACATTCCTAAAGTGCCCCTCCCCCCTCTTATAAAAGGCCACCACCTCTATCCACTTAATCACACCTCTCAATCCACTTGAATCACCCAAATTATACTCCAATATTATCACAGCATAGATACCATTATCCTAAATAACAGTCCTTTGGTACAAAACTATCTTATGAATACCATTTCTACAAATCAAAAGTTAATAATCGAAAAAGAGGTAATTGTTTTATCACCTATTTCAAAATTCATTTCTTATTCTACTCCCTAATCAAATTTTTTCCATATTAAATTAATAAATATGGTATATTAGACATCCTAAGATGTTTTTATAATTATGGTAAAACCTTATTCATCCTTTTACCAATCCCATGATTAAAAACTTTACCACGCGTGCGTACGTACAACTTACCATCTCCACACCGTGGTGTAATTTTATATTCAACAATACTTTATTTGGATGGATATAATGATGAGTATAATGGATGTAAATAATTAATATAACAAGATAATTATTCTGTATAATTAGTATATCATCTAATTCCATACCATTTTACCATTAAGTGAAAGATATCTTCACTCGCGCGTACGTACGGACGACCGTCTCCACGATGCGATGCGATTCATTCTACATGATATTCATTAAACCACAATTCAATACATGAACGGAATGAATAAATATGATATATATTATATAAATATCATTATGAAAATGATATAACTATAACCTAATAATTTTAACGTAATCATATTCGAAAATACTTGCATAAGAACATAAAGTGGTTATTATCAGAATAACAAGTGACAATGAAGTGTAATTAACAAACAGATGATAATATGATCATATAAGATATCAGAAAAATGACTATTATTCTATAATAAGTAAATAACATTATTTAAATCATTATTTATGAGGTTCAGATACATATAAAGGATATTGGATTTATGGTAATGGATAAATTTTCAATCTCATTAATATCTGAGATTGTTTATACGTAAGTATTTACTAGGGTATATTTACTATCCACGTCCATGTTTCCAAAATATAAAATATGGTTTCACAACTTATACGATTTTTTAAATTAAATTTAAAGCCTTGGTGAATTTTTTTAAACAATATGGAAGAAATATGTCTTTCTTTTTCCATACGAGATACTTTTAAATTTTTTTGGAAAAAGTATATGGAGAATGTTTTTATTTTATATGACGTGATCATATTTTTAAATATTCTTAATGAATTATTTACATGAATATCACATTAAATTATTTCAATTTAATTTTTTGTTAAATTATATTCTTTTAAAATTGTATCCAATTTTGAGAAAAGAAAACATTTTTTATGAAGAAATGATATTTTCCTCAAGAAATAATTTCAATTATTTTATTATGAAACTTTTTACAACTAAGATGACATTATATAATTCAGGTTATATATATATAACTATTATTACTATAATTTTACATTGTTTATGATGGAATTATATTTTTTAAATCCATTTTTTATAAGGATTGGGAATTAATTATGTTAAAGAAACCCATTTTATTCCATGGGTTATGCTATGATGAATGATTTTATTTATATGAACACATATGTAGGATTTAAGTATATGATGGGAGAGACCTATATTTACCTCCAATGATTGGGTAAATATTTTTATCTATTGAGATGGACATGTTTGAAATGAAAAGTAAATATGGTTTAGTAATAAAGGGAGAGAATGAGGAATGAACTCGGTTCAGTAATTGACTTTGTCAGCTATGATGGTTATGGAAACAAGCCTTGGATGACATGGAAATGATTTTCTGTACGTATTTATTTTCCAAAATTAGATGTCTTATTAAAATGATATTTTATCATGTTTCATGTTCCTTTATGATTTACTCCTTACATACTGTCAAGATTTATTTCATGACTCGATATTTTGATTTTCAAAAAAATTTCATATTTTTATATTCTTATTTTAATGTTATATTTGATGATTCACATGTTTATCCATACTAATCATTTTATCACACCCTTTTTATTTTTTATTTTTCCTAGGATATAAATAATGGTTTTAGGTAGGTACACTAAAGGGGATGACTTTCAAGGGAGATGTTAAAGATCGTTTACCATGTTAGAAGAATGCGTTCCAAGTTTCCAAAGATGCAAAAATAATATGATCTTTTGACTTCTATTTGAATAATATATTAATTTTTTTCGAACAAGAACTGAAATTTCCATGTACATCAGGATTGGTTAGTTAGATGAGGTGTGAGAGGAAGAGGGGGTGAGGATGTTATTTATAGTGAAAGTGATGGAGTTTTTAATTAATATCAGAGGACACCTCATTAGTGGTATTTGAAAAACCATGGGATTTACAATTTTTTTTACCCATGGTTTTGGACAAATGGGACACCTCATATCATATTTTAATCCTCATGGGTTTACCAGAAAGATTACATAAATATTACATCATTATGATGTCATCAGGCACACTAAAAACATAAAATTGTAATTTTACTATTCCCCAAAAATTCCACTATCTTAGAGAAATACCAATAAACAACCTAACTATTTTTCGATGTGTAAAATTAAAAAATGGTCTAAAATTTATAAATTTTTTTCTAAAAATAAGGATATTAATTTTTATATAAAATCACAATTTATTCCAAAAATAATAAATTTAAAACTATAACTCATTTTATATTCCCTTGAAAAATTAATCAAGATCTAATTATCTTGTACCCTTATGAAAATAATATAACAATAAGATTTATTATGCATAAGGGTCATATTACTATTCAAATAGGTATGTTACTATTCACTAAAAAACAAGTTGATTCTATCAGACTCTAAATAACTTACTGATCACAACTATATTTGTTTGTTTTTTAAAATTCAAATAATAAAATTGGTAAATTATGTTTAATGACTAGTTTATAAATATCTAGTGAAGAATAGGTTTCATTATGTAGAGACTCAGTGTTTCATTAATTTCAATTTTTTTAAAACCTTGTGTTGTTACATTCTCTCCACCTTCTAGAAATTTCATCCCCTCAATTTTATTTACTTATTATACAAGTGGGGGTACCTTTCCCACATAACATTTTTAGATTACCACGTTGCTTCTTTAACAATGTAGTTTATCCACAAATCCTTTACCTGGTAGATTACCTTTCTCCACAATTTATTTTATCTTTAATCAAGAATATAAACATGTTTCTCTTAATAAATAAGGTTCTCTCCAAACTGAAATTATTTTGTGCTCAAAACATGAGATGAATCTACCACATACTTTCTCAACATCGAAACCTAAAAAAAATTGTGTACTTAAGATAAAATTTGAGGAAGAGCTACTCGGTAGGAATCTATTACAACATTCTCCATGATTTTATAAAGTCCAATAGACTATGGACTTAGTTTTACATTCTTACCAAAACACATAACACTTTTCCATGGTGAGATTTGAAAAAAACATGGTCACCTACCTTGAAAGAAATGTTCTTCCTCATGTTATATATATAACGTTTCATCATACATTGAATGTTCCTCATGTGTTTTTTGATCATATTTACTTTCTCACCCTCTTCCTCTACTAATTAGGGTCACATCAACATCTTTTCCTTGACTTTATACCAAATTGAAGGATTTTGACACCACTTCCTATATAATACCTCAAATGTTTCCATCAGTACATGGGAATGATAATTTTTATTTTAAGAAAACTCAACTATTGAATGATATTGATCCCAACTTTATTGGTAGTTTATTGAACAAGGTCAAATTATATCATTCAAAGTCTGAATCATCTGTTCTGAATGCTCATATGATTGAGGATGAAATGCTATACTGAAATTTAATTATGTTCTGAATGATATCTAAAGGCCTTTCCAAATGATAGAAGTAAACCTGGGATCATGGCCAGATATAATAGAAATTGGAACACCAGGTAACCAAAAAATATCTTTGAGGTACAATTAAAAAAGCTGAACCAAAGACATAGTATATTGAATTGGAAATAAATGAACAGATCTAGTCTGTCAATCAATAATAACCATGATATTATTATTACCATGATAAGTATTTGGTTGTCCTATAATGAAGTCCATTGATATATTTTCCCATTTACACTCAAGAACTGGTAAAGGCTGAAGCATCCCCTTCGGTAACTACCACTCTGCTTTAAAATGTTGATATGTCAGACATTTCTTTGTAAAATAAATAGTATCTCTTTTCATTCCATTCTACTAGTAATACTCATGACGGTCACTGTACAACTTGGTTCCCCTTGGATGAACTAAAAAAAGAGAACTATGAGTTTCACTCAACAATTCATTCTTCACCTAGAAAACAAAAGTCACACCAAATATTTTTAAAATTACAAAACAAAATCTTTATCAATGTTAAATTCTGGTAACCTAGCCATTTTAACCAATTTTAAAAAAATTTATAGCTTCCCATTTGCCTTATATTCTTTCTTAATTAAATCTAACAAATATGAATACACTAAAACCTAAAAGAAATATAATAATTTCCTACAAAAATAACTTCCCTGACAGAATTCATTAAATCATAGATCAAAGGGTCTTCTTCTAGATGTAACATAATTAATGATGTATAATGGTTTCGACACAAGGAATCTGCAAATGTTTTTGTATTTCCATGATGGAAATCCATTATGCAATCATAATATATTATTAATTCAAGACTTCTACTCTACCTCATGTTTAATTATCTCTGAGTGAAAATATACTTCATACCTTTGTGGTCAGTATATATTTTACATTTTGCTCAAAATAAATGATGCCACCGAATTTTTAATGTGAATAACACAACTAATGATTCAAAATATTGTGTGGGATTATATAGGTTCTAAGGTTGTAGTTTCCTTAAAGCATAATAAATTACCTAGTAATTCCGCATTAGAATACAACCAAGTTCCATTAATGAAGAATTACTGTATTTGAAATACTCACCATTTTTGGATTGTAGGGTCATAACTATAGCATTCACCAATATTCTTTTCAATTCCTTAAATAATCATCAAATAATTTTGTCCAGATAAATTTAACTACATTTATATTTAACCTAGTCACTGGACTAGATAAAAGTGCAATATTTTCCATGAAACATCAGTAATAACCATCCAAATGTGGAAAACTATGAATCTTTGGTATATTTTTGGGTCATGGTTATTCATAAACAACATTCCTTTTATCATGATCAACAGTTATTATATGTTTAGAAACAATGTGACAAAGTATAAAAAATTTGAAACCAAAATTCACACATTCTGAATTTTCCATACAATTTATTTCATTTTAATTTTTGAAAAACAACCCCTATATGTTTTTTATTCTCCAATTTACTTCTTGAATATACCAGAATGTCATCGAAAAAAAACCTCAAATTTAAATGTAAACTCATGAAATATTTTATTCATAAGATCCATGAATAAAATAGGTTCATTAGTTTACCCAAATGACATAACAACTAATTCATAATGACCATTTTTAGTTCAAAATGCAATTTTTAGAATTTTATACTCTTTCACATTCTGTTAATGGTACCCAAATCTCAATTTAGTCTTTAAAAAATTACTAAACTCCCTGGAGCTGATCAAACAAGTCATCTATGTGAGGAAAAGGATAATTATTCTTAATAGTAAAGTTATTCAATGTTCTAGAATCAATGAAAATTATCATAGAACCGTATTTATTTTTAACAAAAAAATGAAGATCTCCCTATGGTGATGTTCTAGGATGAATGAATCCTTTATCAAGAAACTCATAAAACTAATTTTTCAATTCAATAAGTTCCATTTTATACATTCAATATGGGGGATTTGAAATTTTATTAATATCATAAACACTATCAATTAGTAATTCAACTTCTTAATTAGGTGTAACAATGGTTAACTCATCCGAAAAAACATCAAGGTATTCATTTACCACTAGCACATAATTAATCTAAATAGCTCCCTTGATTTTAACAATATATAGAAGATAACATTATTTCCATCTTTCAACAGTTTCTCATCTTCGTGATATGTTATCAACTGGATGGGTTCATTCTTGTATACAAACTACGAACCTTTTTGGATAGCAACTTATTTATCTCTACAATTGATCTTACCCTGATAAACAAATACCCAATCCATAACTAGAATGTCATCAAACTCTACAAAGAGAAAAAAAATGTTTTTTGGTAATTTAGTTCCATATATAAATATAGAAATATAATTAAAATTACTTTTTACTATAACATTTCTCTCAAGTGTTTTAACAATTTGTTCTGGTCTCATTTGTTGAGTTTATATTTCGAATTTACCAAAAACTTTCTTTGAAATAAATCAATGTGTAGAACCTATATCAAACAAGACATTAGAAATATATGGGTAAATAAAAAAGTACCTAATTCCACGTCATTTGATGGCATAACATCTACTAACATAGTTGCAAACGATCTCACTACACCTATCTGCTTATATTCTGGCTACTTTCCATCACTCAGATCTCTCTTTGGGTAGGAATTTTCATAATGACCCATCTCACAACATTTGAAACACTTTATAATTTTATTATCAGAATTGATCTTAATATCATTATCATTACAATATTAGCCCATTTTTCTTATCTTACCAAATCGATAATACTTCCCAGATTTAATATGGAATTCCCCAAGGTGCTTTTACCACACTTTTCACACATTGGAAACCAAACATTCTTAGAATCAATTTTCATTGATTGATTATTTCCCATCAATTTCCATCTAGAAATATTATTCTCCTTATTCTCAAAGTACACATGATAATCAGTGAAATCACAGTATAACTTCTCATCACTGCATATATGTTTCTCATAACATTTTAATTCTACATAGTCCAATGCCCTTCGATATCATGACATTAATCCTTAGTAAAAATTATTGATTTTTCAATCAGGATCCAAAATAATATTGGTAGCATACTTTGATATTCAAGTTATGTTCTCTTCATACACATCCATAGAATCTTCCTCCCTTTCCCTAAATTCAAGGAATTTCTTCTCCATCCCAAGTAAAACCCCATTAGGAAAATATTTTTCAACAAAAATAATGTTAAATTCATCCCACTTAAGGGATTCAATGCCCTCTCTATCCTTGACATTCATGAACGTTGACCACCATTAATCAGATTCACCATTAAATAGATAAATGGAATGACTAACCTTTTTATTATCTAAATATCCCATAACATCGAATATATTTTCAAGTGATTTAATCCATAATTCAACTGCAACAAGGATAAAATATCCACTGAAATAATTAGGGTGTTGCCTCATAAAATGTTCCACTATCATAACATTCATTTGTGGTACCTCTGGTTATTCTCATGTGTTGATTCTAGGGCTATTTCTTTCCTATATCAGATAAAATATCACTCTCACAAAATTCTTGGTTCCAATTCTCTCCATTCATAGTTGTGGATTTAGATATATATCAGACTCTCAGTTCCTTTAAACTTCATCATCCCTGTTTCTTATTTGGAAAACCATTCTAGAAAGACATATATTAGATAAAGCATCATAGTAATATTTATATTATATACCATTCCAACATAAGCATAATTCTAAAATCATTTATATTATTCTGTTAAAATCATGCTAACTACAAAAGTTATATAAATCATTCCCTAATACCAACTATAAGGACCCAACCCTAAATGTCACATAATCTAGAAATTTCAACAATATTTTTCTTCATTACATTTACAATGATCATTTCAATTTAGATTATTAGAATTTTAAGACAAAACCTATACATATCAACCCACAAGTATACAAAGTTGGTACCATTAAATTAGTATCTATTTATTCCAAATCATAAAATGTTTAACTCAAAACAACAACATGATTTGATTGATAAATCTTGGTTTCTTTATTTATCTTAACCATCCTTATAACCTATGACAAACATTTAAAAACATGGGATGAGCATAAAAATCACACAAAGTTATATAAAAATAAAGAGAGAAACTGTTATTCAGTGAATACTTAAAAACATATAAAATCATTTTCACAAATACATACTTCTCACCCATATATACTTATTTTTTCAAACATTAGAGTTATATAAAACATTAAAGAACATATATAAAACTAAAAAGGTATATTAAATAATAACTTACTTATATTGAAATCCCCACTTTTATGTTGTGATTTGTAACCATCATGTCTACCTTACAATGTAACCCTCATGACTACCTTATTGTGAAACGATCACAGTTACACATGTAGAAACCATACCACCAACCTCCAACATACACATACCCAATGAATTTGAGGGATATATAGGTCTCACCCTTTTTAATTATCAATTCTAAATAATTATAGCATAATCACAGAACACGAATTATTTCATAAAAAATTGGTTTTCTTTTTTTTTAAATAATATTAAAAAATAATTTTTAAATAAAATACCATTAAAATATCATGTAATTGATGTATGAATTGTTAGAATGAATGAAATATCTATATACATTATATATAAACATAATAAAACATAATATTAATTAAATTATTTAAGTAAAAAATCATAGTACCACATAATTACTGAAATATAAGGATAACATAAAAAATGGAAACTGGGTTAAGAATATCTGTACATATGGTTTTTCTAACATAAAGTTTGTTTAAACATCATGTAAAATGTATTAAAGGGTGTTATTAATATTTTATAAAAAATATTAATTTTTAAAACACCTAATATGATCCTTTTTAACCTCATTTGACCAATTTATTAATTATATGTTTTTATTTCCATTGTTTCGGACGCGTTCCTTACATGATTTCTATAGTTGGTTCGTAAAGGATTCTCTTGTCGAATGGGAGCGAAACAACATAATTTGGATGAAATTGGTTTAATATGTTTTTATAATAATAAATGATTCCATAAATCATTTTTATTATATGTTAAGGGGATGAATCATTAGATAAATCTTAGTGATATTCTTTTTTATCATTTTGTTGGTTCTTCGATATTCACAAACTTGTTTCATCATATACATTTAATATTATGCATATAAGTTAATGAAAAAACATAATAGAGATAATATCATACACATTAAAAAATATTTTTATCAATTGAAATGGTTTTATATCCATATTTTATGTAATTAAATGAAATTGAGGACACATCTTCCTCAATGTCGTTAAATCAACATAACACTGACAATGTTTTTATATTTAGAATAAGAGGATAAGGAGAGGAAGAATGAAGAATAATTTTTCCATAAAAATCATAAAAATACAGAATATATATAACATTGGGGCTTTCATGCCTCTTTTATATGTGTATCATAAAATAGTATAATAAAATAAACGGATTCAAAAGAACACACAAGAAAATTAAAGTGGTTTTTATCTCTTGATATCTTCTCCTTGAGATCCTCTTTAAGGTATTTAGTTTCAACATTTTGGTGAGACCAATAATTCTTGGATGTGGGGAAGATCCTTTTTAATTATATTTTGTAGAATATAGTCAATTCTCAAAGCATTAGAGGTGTGATATGAACTGGGGGGAGGGTGGTATTTATAATGAAAGTGAGGAAGTTTTTAATTAATTTCAAAGGACACTTCATTAGTGGTCTTTACAAAGCCACAGGCATGCCAATGGTTTCTACCCATGGAAATTTCCACTTGGGACACCTCATATCATATTTTAATACTCAATAATATACCAAAATGATTAAATAATTATTACATTATTATGATGTCATCAAACACACTGAAAACATACAACTATATTTTTACTATTCCTCAAAAATTAAACTATCTTTGAAAATTCCCAAAGAAACACCCAAACCATTTTCTGAGGCATCTAATTCAAATAATTATCTCAATTGTTTCAAAATAATTTTTTAAAAATGAGAAAATTACTTTTTAAATGAAATAATAATTTATTAAAAAATTTAAAAATTTAAAAAAATAACTCATTTTATATCACCTTGAAAAATTAATCAAGATATCATTATCTTATAACCTTAAGATAATAAAATGACAATAATATTTACTATTAAAAAGTGTTATATTACTATTAATATTACTATTCATAAGTGTTTTATACAATTCACAAAATAAAATATGTTGGATCTTGCAGAATCCAAATAACTTACAGGTCGTAACCCTAGGTATGTGATTTTTGAAATTAAAATCATAGAAGCGGGAAAATTATGTTTAGAGGCTAGTTTATAACTATATTATTAAAATAATTTTTTATTATGTTTAGACCTAGTGGCTCATTCATTTCAAATTATTTTTAAATACTTGGGGTGATATAGTTTTATCATTTTTAATATGAAAATTTTTCTGTTTTTTCATTTTTGTATTCCTGCTTCAATGAATTTAATTTTGGAATACTTATTCTATTAAACTTATAAATTTCCAAAAAACCACATTAATTTGTAACATTTACATTCACCAAAGGTTTGTGATACCCATATAAAAATAGAATCCAACTATATTCAGACATATCCATATTCATCTCATGCATAAGTTATATGAAATTTTCATGTAAAGGTATAGAGTTTTAAGAAATTGACAATATCCACTTAAGTAGGATCAAAGAGATTGATATCGAACACCTTCACCTTTCTTGAAAAATTAATAAGAATGTAGGATAGTCAGTAGATAGACCTCAAGTCCCTCTCCCTGAAGGGACTTTACTTAATAAAGTTTTCAACTAATAATATATCTAAAACCCAACAACTATTCTCAAGATCATATATCTAAAAAAACAATTTTCAAGGTATATTAAAAACAAAATATCAAAGAGTTTCCCCTAGTAGGTCATGAAAGGATATATATTCTAGATTTCATTTCTCATATTAATAAAAACATGGAATTTATTTATATTATGAAAAATATTTATTAAAATGAGTAATTATAAAGGAAAAAACAATTATATAAACATTTTATTTATTATGTAAAACATATATAGAAATTCATATTTTGATTTAGGATTGTAAAATTAAATTAAATTAATCTTAAATCTTCTCATTTATAACACATTTATAAATTATATGGATAAAATATTTCATTAAAAATAATAAACAATAAGAATTTTGTTTTTAGAAAATATATCATATCTGTAGCTATCCCAATAGAGTAGTTGACCAATGAAAGGAAATTCATCCAATCTCATGGATATGAAAACCAAGAGGGTATAAAATTTGTTGTAATGGGTCAGTGTATGTAAGAGAGGGGCATAGAGTGATATTGTAGAAGGGTTAGATCTATCATGTGGGTGTGTAAAAATGGAATGTTGGAGTATGTAGACTCTAATGGATTTGAAAAACCACCTATAACATATCCTTAGTAATGAATAAGTGCCCATGTAATTTTTTTATGATGTGGGACATGCTCAGAATGGAACTATTCATACTTGAATGTGTGATATGTTTTTCTTTAACCACACATTTTATGCATAGACCACATTTTGCATGTTTACAACACATCTTCATGCATTGGTTTCCACACTTGTTCTTCCATCCATGATTGATATCTATATGTTAGCGATGAATTACCACACTATATAACTTACTCAACAACTATATTCCTTGCTCCAAAATATTCTAGGATTTCATTTTTTCTTCATATGGTTCATTTTTCATTACATATATTTCTTATCCTATAGTTTACTATATAAGTTACAAATGAAGATCATATGTTATTTTTTTAAGGTACCTCAATCTTTATTGGTTACTTTTATATGGCGTGAAACACTAATAGAATTATTTATTAATTATTATTTCAATTCACCCTCCAGGTTATCTTAATTAAATTACTTAATACCCAAAATAGAATAAGGGAATTCATAATTTCATTATCACATAATGATAAATCGAATGAAAAAAACTATTAATAATACATATGACATATTCATTATTTAGAAATGATAAAAAAATGTTGATCCACCAATGATGAAGGATATGAAACCACTGACGATTATATGAGGAAAATCATATGATCCTAGGTAGTGGAATAAAAACCAAAACATATCTTGACCTACTCTTGATATGATCAAATGTGTATGAAAATAGAAAACACTAAAAATAGAGTATAATTGGTACACCTATGAAAAAGTCTCCATCATCTCATTATGTGGAATATGGTGGATGAAAATCACTAGAGTTTAATGTAACAGATTCATTCCTCTATATGTAATCCACCTATATCTGGATCTATGGAAATTTTTTCAAGATTCCCAAAAGGTTGATAGGGTTGATTTTTCCTTTGCTGTATGTAATGAATAAATCTATATAAATGAGAGATTCTAAAAAAAACTACATGAAATTGATGATCACTATAAATTTGAATACTCACACAATCAACACCAACACCATGGAGAAAATTTTACTTTATATATGTGATGTTTGATGATCCTATATGAATAAAGAACACATCCACCACGTCTAGTTTCATTAAATGCCACACTAGAATTATGTCTCCTAGATGAGTGCATTAAAATTGTTAAATAAATGCATGCTATATCATTAATCCATTTTTAATTGATTTAGAAACTGTATAAACCAACATGGGAGGGTAGTGATTGGTTTATGCACTCAACCAACAATCTGTTTTTGTATTTCATTAGATAATTTATGTTCATCACATGTATATAATCTTTTTTCCATTCCTCACAAACATTGTTTAGTTAATTGGACCTCTAATAGAATAAAAAATCAACAATATCATCAACAGAAAAACTGTTATTTCCATATTGAATTCATAAATCAGAATACAAAGGATCATATAAGAGGATCCATTTTAAATAATTCTAATATGATTTACTAGGTTTTCCCATTAACCTTATTACATTAAAAATGGAAAAGGAAATGTTTGGTAATGAAAAAACTATAACATACATAATAATACCAATAATATTAGTATATGGGATATTATTTATGAAAGATACCTCAACAAAAAGGTAAGAGGATTGAGTAAGGGACAACTTAAGTTAATGATCCACATGAATTATAATAGGGTTAAGGTGATAAAACATTTTTACTTTCACAACTTTAATAACCTAAAAATGTTATGACAGATGTATGGATTTAGCCTCTATATCTAATGATTTATATAAATATAATTTGTTTTTGATTACCTATATAATTCATTTCGAAAAATAGAATTATGTTGTTACTTTAAATGATTAATTGGCCTCATTTTTTTAAAAATAAAATCACTTCATATACATGAAGAAGATGGTAAATAATTTTATTCTTAACAGGCTTAAAACAAAAACATTCACAGTATTTACCTATATTCATAATAATTTTAATTATAAAATAATGTATCACCCATAGGCCCGGTTAACACTAGTGGGTGGGATGTTAATTAGGGCTTTCAATTAATCATTTCCTTACTGAATATTATTCTTACATTAGAATGAATAATATGAAACTATCAATATTGAAATTCACATATGATACGAATATACAAGAATTAAATAGTGGACATACAAATTATACTTGGTTCACCTCAAATGGATATTCTAAGGAGAATACGCTGATAGTGTGTTGATATAAGAGGAGCCAACACTATACACAATAAATAATATAAATGTTCTATAATAGTGTATTGGTGATCCAAGGGAAAACAATATTCTTATATTCTGTGCAATGATTTTATATAATGAATAAAATATAGATATTATATGATTATAACTTAAAATGAATTTCAAGAAATAAATAACACCAGTATAAAAAATGGTGTAATTGATGAGATTCAATACCTTTTTCAAAACATTATTTATAATAGAAATATCTAAATATTTTTTCTTCTCGAATATTAATATTTTCATTTTTTTCATCATATTTAATTTATCAAATTAATTTTTCTTTAATATAGGAATCATTTCTCTAGAAACATGTGAAGTAATTTCACACATATAATCCAATTAATGTAAATTCTATAAAATATGTTAACAATCCATAAATTTCAACCATGCTTCCAAAATATCTAAAAGAAGTGGAAAAGTTTTGATCTATTTAAATTTTGTATATATTTTTTAGTCATCGAATGTAGTTTATGATTACATATTTTACCTTATCAAAAAAACATTGGATATGGATTAATTTCCATTATCATGTAATTTTCAAAGTTCAAACACTAGACCAGCATTATTCTACTGAATAAAACTGTTTTAATTATCGAAATATCGAGATGTGTTATTTACAATTTCTTTATCTATTAGGTGTGTGGTGGAGTGAGGCTATTCTTCATGAAATGTACTACTATAACAATAATAAATATTTTGAACCCACTAAAATCCCGTCCCTTATGGGTTTTCATGATACTCGGTTAGAGGGTTAATCCATTATTCATATTTTTAAATTGAACCAATCGTAATATAGATTCTTATTCTCAATAAGAACACCATATATCCAGAACCACAAACATCATCTAGGTATCATTCACAGTGTCATATATCCTCCATTAAATGTACATATCCATTCATGAATGAATGAAATGTTACTAATATTATTCATGTTTTGATGTTTGTTTCACAGAATGTAATGTGAAACTCCAAATAAGACAAAGTAAAAAAATCATATGTTTCTAACAGAAGATTCTTATGTTTATTCCCTGATGAATCTTATGCACAGATCCCATATTGGGGACTTATATAATGTTTTGATCCTTAGGTAATGACATGAAAAACATATTTAAGGAAGGAACTACCGAAAAATAATCAAACAATGTTCCGTGAAGAGTCATAAAAGTTTCAAAAATGATTCTTTCTTATGAAATGTTTTAAAAAAATTTCAACTTCAACTCCAATAACAACACAGATATTATATTCATGGTAAGAACATTATATTTCATGATTATGAAAAATTTTACACCATCCATATCCAAAAAATTTGATATCCTTCACCTGATCTACTAATAAAATTTAAATTTCCAATAAATCAAACATGGCAACCCAAATGTTACAACATTCCCCATGTGTACTTTGTTGTTAATACTTTATCTATTATCCAACCACCTCTTAAATATCTCTCTCCAATCATTATCCTTCTTTGAAAATAAAATTATAGGGGTTCTCTTATTTCATTCCTATATAATATTCCCATTCTTAAAAATGATCTAATGGATTTTAATAATTTTTCTATACCTCCGTGAGTCAAGAATCATTGCAGGAAACATAATAAAGAACTATTCACTAAAATACTTCCCATATTTCTATGACTGTCCATAATTATGTAAATTTTCACCTAGGTTCTATGTCCTGTATATTCTATAAAAAATAAAATATGTATTCATATAAGGAAAAACAATTCTGAGATAAAAAATTATATATAATGAAGAGAGGGGAACTTTTGAACCTCCTCAAGCCGAGGAAGACAGTTAAACACCAAGGATCAATCGATAATTCAAAAATGATGGTTTGGAAAATGGGTCGGTAAATATGTTATACACTTAATGATTTTTGGTGTCATGATCCTATTTGATAATTATTTATTCAACCAACTTCTTAATAAATTGACAACGTATCTTGATATTCTTTATTTTGGAATGCTATGCTAGATTCTTGGTTAGTTCTATAAAATTCTGATCATCATGAAAAACTACCATGTGAAATTTCTCCTCTTTCTAATATCTAATAATTTTTTTATAATCCATGATAGTTATGTTCCATATTTATGTGTCGATATATACTTTACTTCATTTTTAGTGAGATACATGATTTATTGCTTTATGATGAACCACCCAACACACATAATTTTAATGAAAACAGCTCCTACACATTTGTACTTTCTATCGATAACATCTCCAGACCAATCATAATCAAATTAGGTATGTTATAAATTTTCATTTCATGTAGAATATCCAAAAAATATCAATATTTCCCTAAATGTACCTGATGATCAACTTTACCACCAAAATATGCTCCCCATTGAGGTTACTATGGTAATGGGAACAAAACAAATTAATAAAATTATATCTGTATATATTTTAGTAAGATATTAAAAACATCCAATTATCCTCTGGTAAAGTTTTGGATCAACTAATTTCCATTCCTCGTGTTTTCCAAACATGAATTTTACCACTATTAGGGTTGAAACTATATTTATATCATGTATTTTAAACTACTACAGTGGCTCCAATGGATATTTTTCTAAATAAATGACTAATCAAATACATTTTAGTTTAACATGAGCTAAATGAAGAATATGATCTCCCATATAATATAAATTTCAAATTCCATTCTCCTAAACCATGAAAACCCTTATTCCAAATTATTCTTGATTTATCTAAATATGAAATTATTATCAATGATTGCACCATAAAATATCTACCATAGTCAACATTACATAATTATTGTGATTAAAACTATACATTTTAAAATTTATATTTATTAACAATATATCAAATAGATCATACTAGTCCCATGGTTCCTTTTTGAATCAATATGGGTCCTTTTCAATCTTCATACCTTCGATTCCATATTACTAATAAGAAATTACACTGATTTATTAATATATAATTATTATATAAGGATTATTTTTAAAAATTATATCTTGTCATACATTTTGATGATTTTAAATTTTTTATGAGTATCTATAGTTTAAATGAATCTTTTTTCCTCAACTCTGTCTATCGGTGTGATGGTTACTTCTATATCAATTACTTTAAATTAGGGACACATGTTGTACAAAAATATTTCCTAATATTAGATCACTCTTCCATGCTCACCATGTTTATTTCTAAGCACCCATTTTTTCATATGATATTATGATTCATTGGATATCCCTGAGTTCCCAATTCTAGTTTTTATTAATTTAACCTAAATAATCATTCATGGACTTGAACAATGACTCATTCTTCCCAACTTATTCAAAAGAGGTCAGTTCCACTTGATGTAATAGATAAATCTTATCTATAGTTCTCACAGATTTGTGTTTTTTTATGAATTTTTATCATTGAGGAAATTTAAGTCATTAAATTTATCACATTTTCTTCTCTATAGAGTCATTAATTGAATCCTCCCAATATATTCTTCCTCCATTGATCTAGTCTTCTAATCCTTCTAATATGTCCAATTATGAGAACTATCCAAATTTTTATCCAGTTATTATTCTACATCACTGTCCACACATATATATGATAATATACATATATTACTATATTTTTATTCAGTTATATTTACATCAATTCTCTATATGATATTGTTTATTATTTTTTAAGATATTTCAAGACTTTACCCTTAAATAATTAACCTAAAATAATCCTTCTTCATCTATATCTCTATATTTTCGTGGTTTCCCTTCTATTGTTTCATATTTATAATCTGATCCTATACCCTCTAAATTTATTCAATTATGATTTTATTCCATGAAACATCTAATATGGGGTTATATTCTCTCTATGGTATAACAAATTCATATTTTTAATGTACACTGATACTGGGATAAATTCCGTCCAATGTTGTTGACAGATAATACTTTCTATTGGAAATGTTTTGTACAACATGTTTAGAATTAGATTTACCCTTCCACTACACTATTTGGTTTATGTTTTATCACTGAAAAGACATAATTATTGATATTGTTCTTCTCCAACTAATTTTTTACTTCACAAGAGGTATAATCATTTATATTGATAAATTAGATAAACTTTATAGTTCTCCTAGTTTCATTTTAATCCCTTTAATGAAACCAATTAAAGAATCCAATCACCACATTCTTAGCCTATATAAAAATGATAAAACACATTCTATGAAAATTATCAATGAACATAATGAATTAATCATCCCTATATGTTCCTAGAAGCTTCATGGGTCCATTAATATCAATATGACTTAGGAAAAAAATATTTTAATACATATTATTCTTTGGTTAGAATGAGTTTTCAACTATTTTCCCTCTTACTCAAGCATCACATGTCTTCTCCAGATCTAATTTTAGATTTGGAAAAAAAATTGTAGCTTTCTGTTTTATAAAATTTCTCCATACTTTGTTGATTGATATTTCTAACCATCCGATGATAAATTCCATTTTTTATCACTAGTGTAAGGAAATAAGATTTTTTCCTTTTCAATATACTTGATATTGATTTTAATTAGTCCATATCGTTTCAATATAGAGTCCATGGTTCTTCGTTTGAAAGGGAATCCTTGTTAGTGGAATGTGACCACATGTATAGAGTTGATAATTTTACTTGCAGCAAAAAGATTATATCAAAGTCCATACACATAAGAAATTTTACTATTCTTTATTCAATCTCCATCTGACCTCATATTTAACCTATAAATTCTTTTTCATGATTCATCATTACTAAATCAAATCATTATATCAATATGGGTCTTCACATTCTATAGGATATTTACATTGTCAATAATGTGGGATAAACATATGCTATCAAGGATATATTTTCTACTATTGTTGGTTGCTCGAAGTTAAATCTATGATAAGATATCCTTCTCAATTATCTTTTTATCCTTTTAAAATATTCTCAGTTGAGCTAAGACACAAGGTTTTATATCTTTATATTCTCCATCATATGATATAGGATGACAATCCACTTGATCTAAAGGATGTAACCTATATTTCATATTCATATCATATAGGCTTTTATCGATATTTCTTATTTAGATTCAATTAGAGAAAGTTTAAATTATCTATTTCTTATAATCTATAAATTTGTGAAATAAAATAATAAATTTATTGCAATATAAATAATAATAATTTTTTCTTTATAATGTGAGATATATTCGCATCCTTTTTTCTGATTCATGGGAACTTCACATATCAAATAGTATTTCAATTCAATAGAACACGCCATTATATATCTAATAAACTCATAGAATTGAAATTTTATTAAAGGAAAGATCTCTCCATCACCTCCGCTCAATATAATTCCATATTTGGAGAAATTTCATTACTATTTGGGATGCCTTGGCAGTTTAGAGACATCATTTCTTTTCTTCATTCACTTATTCTCTACAGAAACAATTCCAACATTATATGTCTCAGCTTCACTTTGGATCCCACTTTTCTCATACGCATGGGCCTATAATCATTAATTATTTTAAATATAGTCCTTATATGTAATCCTTCCAATTTTATCAACTCATTATTCAAGAAATTACTGAATTATATATTTTTATTATCACAATCTATTTTAGTATCATCTTTATGATTATTTATTAATGTCCTAATATCTTATTTTATGGATTCAAACTCCTTCGTTATTTTTTCTAATAGGGTATCAAGAAAATCAATGGTTTTATCTTTCTCTTTAATAACTATTTTGAAATATATTATATCATCATATGTTTCTTGAGAAGCATCGAGGTCTTCAACCACATTCTCCAACCATGTACTTTCAACATCATGTCGATCAAATTATATTATTAAACATTTGATAGAACCACCTATATTTTGGGTTTTCTTGTCTTTAATGTATTACTATTCTAGAGATCTTTTACATACTAATTTAAAGTTATTAATATTTTGAGTTGATATTATTTTACATATTCTAACTTATTTCCAATAAATATATCGATTATAACATAGTCCACAAATGAAATGAACACAAAATCATCATTTTTATAGACACTTTAATCATCCCCATTACACAATAATGGTTTTCATTCAAACTATTTTCTTATTGAACTCTCAAATTTAGGGTTTAAACTTAGAGTAAAACTTTATTTGTGTTTTAATGAAACATCATCTTCAGCTCCATTTACCACCTCCATTATAAATCATTCTTTAATATTCCCAACCATTAAATAATTGAACATCGTGAATGGTGGTTTACCTTTATAACCTTTTTAGCACACATGAATTTAAATATACAAGTGATTTAAACTCATCATTTTTTATGCACTGTGTTTTTGAAAATTATATATTTCATTTAATGTAATCTATTTTGATGATTGAATTCATGAGATTTTTAGTTTCACACATTCTTATCAGCCACCAAATTATTTTTAATATCATCACCTTGGTATTGTACATGGGTTTAAATATATTTAGAATATTTTTTCAAATATCTATATCCTTAATCTAATCCCCACATCCCAAGATTTCCCTAGAGACTACAATTAGATAAATAAAGAAGAATTCAACATTATCATTTGGATTTATCTTCAATTAATCAAATTTTTTTGTGGAAAATATAATTTTCAGTCATTTTAAATTGTTTTAGAATTCATAAATACTAGAATAATTTTCACTTATATATTTTACTTATGTGTATTCCACCACTTTAATGTAGAACTAGATCAATAAAACCTCAAATAAAGCATTTAGTTCCTTCTCATTAACATAAAAAAGTTTTGTTTCAACTTCACTTATTGACATTACCATTGGTTAATCTAATCATATTCCATGTAATACAGTAGTTAATATATTAAGCTTGAGATATCTTAAGTATTTGTATATGACATCTCTTGAGATTCATTCATATTTAAAAATTATATATGTGAAAAATGGGTCCCCATTTACATAAACTATATTATATATATCAAAAACCATAAAGAGACAAAATTCATCATTCAAAAACCAACTGGATTTGATATAATTTATGACACCAACATAAAACATAAACCCTAATAGTGGTGGTGAATTATTTTGTTTAATTGTTTTCTAGATTTTATCAACATTATTGAAGAATAATAAGAACTTGCAAATATTTAACTACTTATATGATATGTAGATTTTGAATTTAATGTGGGGACTCCCATATTTCAGATATTTTACCTCAAAAGGATAGTTTTGGGAGAATAAATTAATTTTTTGTCAAAACTACATGAAATTGACTCTATACCAACTGATCTATACCCACGATTTAGAGAAACAATTGGTACAGAGTTTCTGGCCAAACTAATACTACTGATTTTAAAAAACCATTATTATATAATTTTATATACAAATTATTTTTTAAAGGCTGTTGGCATGGAGATTTAGATAGGGAAGCCCACCCAGGATCCTCCTATGATACACCCCATTCAAACTCTAATCCCTCCCACGTGTCCACTCTTCCCCACTCCCCTTAGTTGATTTTGGTCACCTCCCTCCCCTCTTTAATTGGATTTGGAATCCCCCATCCCATCCTTAGGTAATTTTTGCCACCCTCTCCCACCTGAGGAAAATTTGGTGCACCCCATTTGACATTACAACCATGATAATTTGTTATTCCTCTATTTGTGGAAATTCATTTTTTGTGAACTTTGAGTGTTCAGATTTTCTTTCACTATTCTTATTTTTACTTTTGTCTTCCCACATTTCATTGGCATGAGTTAATTTTATAAATATAATTCAGGTTGATATTTTTATTTGAAATTATTTTTCAATATTTTAAAACCTAATTTGTTTTAAATATAGTATTTTAATATTTTATAAGTATTTTATATTATAGAGGAATAATTTTGCATTCTAGTATATGTCTTTTTTGGGAAAAAAGATTCAAAATGGTTTACTTGATTACTCAAACCTATTTATAAACCACTAGAGATTAGGATAGTGTGGATTAGAGAATATGATAACCTAGTTTAAGTATAAATACTTGGGCCACCAAACTCATTTATTACAGTCAAGACAATTTTATATTGTGAATGTACCTAATAATGGAGTTTTTAAATTGAGAGATAAAATGGAACACATATATTGATGGTTATTACATGGAATTTACATAAATAAATATATTGTTTTTCCCTTCATTATATGCCATTGATGTTATATCTTTTTTTCTAATTTGGATGACATCTCTTTTTTTTGGTCTATAATCATTGATTCCAGATTAGTTCTGTCTTGATGAAGGCTACCCTAGTTATTTATTGGGTATTTAGTTAGTTACTCAACCTGAGTGATGGTTCATTTGGAAATTGTATGTGCATCATTTTTTATGAATTACCTTATGTGATTTTCACTATAAACCATTTTTTCTAGTTGGTTCTGGTATGGATTGAACATAAGGCGAATAAATTTTTCCATGGGGTGTATTTTTATTTCTGATTATATCATGGAATTTGATGACATTCCATGACGAGTGTTTGTAAAAATTAATAATGTATTTTAATGAATTTTTTTTGTTTAAATATTTATTGGGGAGAACATGCTTGATATTTTGGAAGTTGTTCCCATTTTAAATGAATTTTAATCTTATTTCATGGGTTTCTCTGAAAGTGTTTAAAGTATTTTACTTGGGATGTTTTATTTTAAAAGGAACTATGTTAACTGATCTTCTCTATATTAGAAACCATTTTTTGATCATGTTTTATTGATAAATAATTTTTTTGAGGTTGAAAAAATTAAAATAAATAAAAAATGTGTTTTTGGATTACAAAGGGTGATTTATCTGATGTGGATTATGTTCTTAAACTCAATTGTGGATGAGAATGTCTATCAAGGTGGTGTAATGGGAAGTGTGGGTTCCCATTGAGTTTAAAGAAGTGTTTTTATAAAATTAGCCTTAAAAGTAAATCTAAATTTCTTTTTAAAGGATAAGTTAACATGTAATTCAAAGCATGTTTCATTAAAGTGAAGGAATTATTGGTATTATATGAAGAATGAGTTTATTAGAAAGGTTTTAGACCCTCTTGCTCCCATTTTCAATCATGAATTCCCATGTCTCTTGTTATATCTTGGGGTAATGTTTATTATTGTTACATATATATTCAATACTATTGTTTTTAAATAAATTGGTATTCTTCTTTGTGAGGATATGGGAGGTGAGGTTGTTTTTAATTTATAATGGTTTATACTTGATCTTTATAATTTATTGATTGTTCTCACTAATTTTTACTTTTAATAGTAGACATGTGGGAATGGGGTAGGTTGATTACGTGGTTGATTCAATAACCTATGATTATGTTTTCAAGGAAAATTTACCCTAAACATGGGATCCAATACAGTTGAAATTTCTCAAAGAGACTATGTGAGCCTGTCTATTGGGGAACAAGAGAGCCTTGTGGGGACTAATACATCCCATGGAGGAATGAGAAATCATCCATATTATATATTCTTGTAGTGGGATTAAAAAAGACTACTAAAATTTTCATTACCCACCTATATTTTATAGTTCCGGGTTTCTTCCAATTTGTTTCACCTTTTTATTTTCCTAGGGAGATGTTTGGATAGTGACCATTATAGTGAATTATTAAATTTTATGGATACCCACGTTGTTTCATTATTTGTAGGTGTCACTCTTAGCATATTTTATTTATTGTATTCTGTTTTTTATAGAAACTAGTATGATTTGATGAATTTAATATTAAAATTGGTTGTAATGAATTTTTAATGTATGGTTTACATTTTTTATTGGAACATAAATTTTCTTTCCTTGCCCATTTGATTGTAGTTTAGTATAGGAGGAAAAGTATGACCTTAATGACTATAAAGAATGTTATATATCTTGATAGATGGAAAATGCAGATGGAATTCTATCTTGTGTAACACAAGAATTCATGTGTCACATTTCATTGATTACCAGGTTTCCAAATCTCTTCTTGTAATTATAAATCTCTTCCAATATGTGATGTTTTGATTCCATGATAATTAAAGTTAATAATGATTTGCTGCATCATGTAGATGGGTTAGCATAATAGTAATTTGACAACCTATATCTTGATTTTTTAGCTGAGGTGTGTAATCTTAATTTGGGTCTATCATGTGATGGTTTTTAATCCATTTGTCATATTCTTACTTTTGGTAGCAGATGGAATGTTTTTATTCACCTTTATAATATTATTCTATATATGTGTATGAAATGTTCATTAAATTTTTTGAGTATACTAATATATGGATCTTCTGATCTGGATAATAATATATCCATCTACATAAAACCATTAATAAGGGAGTTGAATTAGCTTTGGGATATGGATATGTTCACATTCGACGCTTCTTTAAAAAAATATTTTCGATGTGTGATGCCCTTATTTAGATTATAAATTATTTCCTTACTTATGTAATGTTGTGTGGTTGGATCACAAAGGGAAAAATATCATGTCCTATTTTTATGAAGAATACACTATCGAGAAGGATTAAATATCATCATATTTTTAGTCTAATGGGGCATCAAGGATTCATTCCAATAGATAATCAAAAAAGTAATAATCATCAAAGGATTGATAATAATAGTCTCACTGAAAAGTCACCACAATTTTTTTCAGGAACAAATGCACATAATTAAATGAATGATTTCAGTTTTTAATTAATAAAATGTTAGATTAAATCTAAAAAGAGGAAGAATGTGGACATAGAAACCACATACAATTGAAAAAAAACGAATTATATTTTTTGACACTACTAGAAAAATACCCTATACCAACGGTTTCAAACAGTTTTTATAGGCCTCCAACCCGTTGGTATATCCTATACCAATGGTTTGAAGAACTGTGGCCAAGTAAGCCATGGGGATTGGTCTATACCAAAAAATTTCCCAAAACCGTTTGTATATAACTATACCAATAGTTTTCAAAACCGTTGGTATAAGTAATATGAGAAATCTATTCCAACGGTTCCATAAAACCGTTGGTATATGTATTTAAAAAAAGAATCATTCAGTGGGTTTGGATCCCATCACTTGAAGTTTATTATTGAACGACCTAACAACTAACCTGACATGACTTTTGTGAACAGAAGTTCATAAATATATATATGTATTATCATAAATATATTAAATTTTGTTTTATTTAATGTTCTCTGTAAGAAGATTCCATAAAAAATACATGTAACAATACCAACTGTTCTCAAAACAATTGTCATAGACCTATACCAACGGTTTTGAGAACTGCTAGTATAGATTCATAGATTTTGTGACCTATCCAATGGTTTTAAAAAAACTCTTGGTATAGGGGGTACCTATACCAATGTTTTTTCCAAAACTGTTGGCATATGTCCATATAAGTTACCTGTACCAATGGTTTTGCCCAAACTGTTGGTATAGGTCCCCCCTATACCAACAGTTTGTCCAAAAACCTTGGTATATGTCCAAATTAGTGACCTACACCAATGGTTTTGTCCAAACCATTGGTATAGCTTCATATAAGTGAATTATACTGATGGTTTGCACAAAACTGTTGGTATAGATATTATTTCCAATAGTGTGAGTTTCCATATTGGTATACCAATTTATTATTTAATTTTTATAAATAATTCACATTTATAAAAATATATGTGAATTTTTGATTTAAATACTTCTAAATATCAAAGATAAGACAAAAGATGACTAATGATCTCACCAGGACACGAGGAATTGGGGAATTCGACCAGAACCGCACCCCATGTGTATTAGTGGAAAAAAATGGAAAGTTCCTTGTTCTTATTATGTTATGACATCATAAGATAAGAATAAATTTTCGGAAGCATTAGAGAATATCAATGTTCCTGGTGGCCATTCTAGAAACATATCAAAATGATTCAAAAAATAATATGATACTAAAATCCCTAAAAACTCATGATTATTACATCATTTTTCATGAATTGATTCCAAGAGAAATTTGGAATTCTATATTCAATAATTTAAGGGTGATATCGATTTGATTGAGACATTTTTATATAAATTTCTGCTAAAAGTTTACCCAATTCATTCTTTATAAAAATGCAGCAACAGGTTCCATTATGTTTGTTTGAGTTGGGAAAAATAATTCAAACATTTTTCACATTCATGCTGCATTTACCAGTCCATCATCCACCTAAAACACCTTTTTGGGGAACCATTTCTTTTTGATGGATGTATCATACTAAATCAATTATGGGCATAATAAAATGTTATATCCAAAATAAGAATTATCTTGTAGGTTCAATTTTGAGAAGATATCTTTCCCGAGAATGTTTGGAGTTATGCTCAATATATTTTTCTGATGTGATCATAAGAAATAACATACCATTTAGAAATGAAGATTAGTAATATGGGGAAATTGAGAACTCATATTCTTATATTCCCTAAATAAGAGGAATTATAGGGACATATACATAGGCTATATTAATGCCTGAGAAGTGGGATATGGAACATTTCTCAGTCTTGTTAAACTATGGTTTGTTTGATTAATATATCAATTACATAATTTTTTATTTATATGTTATCTCATACAATGCTATTTCACATTTACCATAGATTTTCTTATCATTTTATATAGGGAACATTACAAATTATGTGTATAGTTCATCGATCAATTCTTTTGAGAAGGAGAGAGGTTTTTCATAGCCAAGAGTTTCCTTCATGGTTGAAATCAATAGTATCAACATTACATTAATTAAATTAAAATATAGATATAATTTTAATTTTATTATTAATATATATTTAATATATTATGTTTACATGTTTACTTCGTTTCTAAAGAATTTAGAGCATTGGATTTTGGTTAAAATTCTTTTGTTCTTGTGTGAAAATATTTAATAATCAATGGGTATAAATTTGGTATAACTGATCGAGTATGAAAATAAGAGAACAACATGATGGTGTTATGGTCACTTATACAATGGAATATTATACTAGGGAATCAAATAATCATAATCAATATGCATATGTGTATTATAATGGATTTTTTTAGAAAATATTGTTATTGGATTATGAATCCTATAGTCTAGTCAATATGATGAATTGTAAATTTTTTTACTCAATGAAGTGATAGGGTACATTTATTGATGATTATAAATTTAGATTTATCGATATGATATTATTCTTAGATACCAAAGAACCATATATTTTTTCCTCAATAGAAAAAAAGTGTATTATGTGAAAGATCATTGAAGACCTGATTACAATGTCATTAATGATGTAATACCATGACATATTTTCCAGGATTCTTGGGAGAAAACTAACATCATTAACAAACCAATTGGTGTTGAAAAATATATTTCATTTGATGAATCAAATTTTCTGTATGTGGTAGTTGATGTTGAACCTGAATTAGTGGCATGTAATATATTGAAGAAACCATATATGTTGACATTTATTTTAGTTTACCAGGACATTAGTTTCATAGGTTTCTATTACTATAAATACTTTAATTTAGTTTTAGTTTGGAATGATATGCATGTTTCAGTATTTTTTGATTTCATTAAATTTAATTTGATTTTTTTAATTCAGAAAACTAGGTGTTAAATGGGTTTTTAGAAAATTTATAACTTGGCTTTAAATTATTATTTCTAAAGACAATTTGTCACATTGTTTATGACCACTTTTACATCTTATATTTACATATGATTTTTAAAAATAGTTCTTAAAAAATGTAAATTTCCTTCTTATTTATATTATGAATGTATTTTGCGTAAGATAATTACTTGATGATGATAAATAGAGGAAAAAGTATGTGTTTGATCCTCTTTTTCCCTTTTTTTGTATAATAATTTTAATATTTTTATTCTGGATTACAGATAATGATATGTTTCTATTCTTTATCCAATTTTTTTTAGGGAAATTTAATTGGACAATATTTGTCTCCTCCTCATCCTTCTAGAATGGGTCCATGTAGGGATACTCCTAGACCTAGATAGAGCACCCATATCACATGTTCCCACCCTAAACAACCAGTGAACACCCAATATACCACATATTTCCATCCTCCACTTGAGCCTCCATGGATGTTCCCACAAATTCCCCGAATATCATCTCATTTATCCTCTTATTAACATACCATGTCTACACCATCTGTAGGGACTTTCCTACCCATTCTTCCATCATTATCTCACTTATCCTCTTCTTCCCATACAATGTCTACATTACCTCTAGGTATGTTGATGAAAATTATTCTATCATCATCATCTCATTTAGACTCTTCTTCCCATACAATTTATAAACCTCTTATAGCGATAGTTCACCAATAGTACTTTAATATCCATCGATTTATCCCCAACCCTACAACCCATATCCTATCATGCTTGTGTCATCTCTATTTCCATATATCCGTCCAAGATTTGATAATTATATTCCATCAACTTCCACTCATGTGATTGCAGATCATGCAGAGAAGGAATTAAAATAGATTCATCATTTAGATCCTACTAATCTAAGATAGACCATGGATCCATCAGATCCTATTGAGTATCCTATATCATTTTTTATTATAATCATGTGAAATTATATCACTTCATTATTTTCTTATTGTACTATGACTCAATTATTATTTTTTCTATCTTTTATCATATTAAGGGTAGATTTTAGTAGGTGAAGTGGGTTCACCCTTATGTGAGGTGCCTAGAATTGAAAAACACAAATAATGGTGGATAACAATCAAGAAAATCATTTGGTTGGTATAAATTCCAAGCAGTGTAAGAAGTTTCATGACCACTTTATTAAAGTGTTATGATATCATTCTAGTGGAACCTATCTCATGGAGACATCTTGCTAATGACATCTAGGACAATTCGTGGGTACATATAGGGGTAATAAAATTTTCTAAATTTACATCTATATTATTATTATTTTTTTGAATTAACATGTTCATTTGAGAGTTGATTTAACTTTCTAGATGGTGAATCTACTATGATTTCAAGGTTGATTAATCATGTGGTTTTATGGTGATCATAAAATCACAAGTTTAATATTGGTGGGAGAAGCATATTTGGTTTTGATTTAAAGTATGTACCCAAATTCTCTAACTATCAAAAAAATCAATATTAAAAAATTATATCATATTGGTAGACTGATGAGTTTAAGGTATTCCAAATATTTAATTTTTTCATATAGAATTTAATTCTTATTACTTATATTAAATTTTTTGTTTATAAGAAGTATTTAGAAGAATAAAAAAACGTGTCTATGATGTATCTATACATATTGGGGTTCACTTCAATGCTTGATCATGAGAAGTTATAGGTACATTAATATGAATATAAATAATACCTACATTGATATTACTATTTAGTTATCTATGTATATTTTCATATCCTTTTTCTATTAATTATTAAAAATTGATATTGTAAATATCATAATAAAGTCATGTTATGATATTAAATAATTATGATATACCAAATAATTTAATTTCATCTTCTAGGAACCTTTCCTGCCACATGTAATTTATAAATCCTCCTATTTATTTCTCTATTGTGGTAATAATCATTTTTATTGAATGTTGGTACTGTTCACTTGGATTTTATTACCATTTTCATCACTAAATTATAGATGATATTTTTGGAATGTTTATAATGAGTATCTATAATTATACAGTGTTTATCATCAACTTTTACTTATAAATATTCAATCAATGTTTATAACATGTTTTAATTTTTTAATTTTTCATTCCTTTAATTGTTATTCGATTTTATTTTTATTCAATATTATAAAATTCAAATATTTAAAATATGAGTATACTAATCAATTTCATTTTTAGGAAGATGTATTGGGAATCTAATGTTGTGTGACTTGGGATAAATTTATTTTATCATGTTAAATGAAAAATAGTGCAAGTTTAGTAAATTCACAAACAAAAGATAAGTATTTTTCATTATATTTCAAATATATATATATATATAATATTAAATTAATATATTTTTTATATTTTAGACAGTCTACAATGGAGGCACTTGATTCTAAGAAATACTTTAAAATCGGGCCAAAATATCATATGATTTAGGTGTTGGGCGAGAAGAACGAGGGGAGATCCCGATATTGATTGGGGGAAAACATTGTCCAATATATTTATTGGTTCTCATAGAGATCCTCTCAAACATCTTAGACCCCCTGAGTTATAAATCACTCATGAAAAAAGTATCTAAGGAAAAAATATCTTTATAGGAGCATGAAATAAGTAAAAAGAGATTGAAATATATAAGATGATCAACAAAAATTTCCTAAAATCTATTTTAGAGAAATGTCAATAACATTTATTAGATGATTATATTACTATTGATTCACATATAGAATCAATTCAATCTTTAAATGATTCCTCGTGTGATGTCAATGAGGGTCATATTGTCTGTGAAGCTAATAGTGGTGGCGATGATGATGTGGATGATGTTGATGCTCTAGATGATACAATGGATTCCCTAGATGTTGTTATTGTTCTTGAGGATTTTACTGATGGTGATGATGAAATTGATAATTATGATGAGGATGAGGATGATGTAAATGGAGAAAATATTGATCCAATCAATTTTTGACTCAGTAGGAAGGATAGTTATGGATTTTTTTCAGGACTTGAATTTATTTCTTTTATAGATGTATATGTATGTTTTTTATTGTATATGGTTTTAAAATCATTACAAGGATTTGGTTGAATGGTAAATACACAATATTTTCACTGCATTGAATGTATAATTTGTGTTTTATTTTATTTATAGGTTTTTGTGTAAGAGGTATGGCTGCTAGTGATGCTAAATATAGGAATGTACATTTATCCATAGTTCTCAAAACTATGGGAATAGTTTATCTACTCGATTGAGCTATACCCATGGTTTGAAAAACCATGGGTATGATACAATCATTTGGACCTATACTCACGGTTTGAATAAAAATAGGGTTGTAGACCTATACGAATTCATCCATCAGCCAAAGTTCCCAAAACAAGGGGAATAACCTATACCCATAGTTTATAATTATTGGTATTGAGTAACATTCACGTAGTGAACATACTATCTACTAACATTATAAACTATAGATTTTAAAATTATTGCAGAAATGTGCACTATTGATCTATAGGAAATTCTAATTTTTATCTCTTTGGTAAGAACTTTCAGATAAGAAATACAATAGATATGTGGTATGATTATCACTCTTAAATAATCTCATCAAATTAATAACACTAGTGCAATAAATACTACTATGGATGAGCATTAGTTCACTCATTATTTCATGTTTTGTAATATAAATATCTTTATAACTCTATTCTTCCATATTTTCTATATTTTTTCTATTTCTATATGTATTTTACTTATCCTATTTGTTCCCTTATTTTAATAAATTATTTATATAAAAAAACATGATTGAATTTTCCACATTTAACTCACATTATGGTTCCTCAAAATCAATCCATTAGTATCCAATAAATATTTACCAATCCTCTTTAATCTACAATAAATTAAGAATCAATTTGATTTAATTGAATTTTATGTATATAATTGGGTTGTAGAAAAAACTCATTGACCATGGAGTGTTCCTTATCAAAAAATCTTAGGCCATGACATGATTTCCTTATCATGTAATTTTACATGTTCAACCACTAGATCCACTTTATATGGATGGTTTTATCTTTCTTAATTTTTTTAAATATAATGGAATGACATTTCCACTTTATTTTACTTGGAGATATGTAAAAAATGTGGGGTTCTTCATCATAGTGAAAACTCGTATTCGATTGATGAGTAGAACAAGGACCCAAAACCATGATCAGGTGTCTTTTTCATGGTAGACAGTCAAATCATGATTCCTTCAACAATATTTTACAATTGAACCTATCATAACACAAAATTTCTTTTACACTGTGAGAACTAGATCTCAAGAATCACCAAAAATCAGCAAGGAAGCCTTTAGTTTTTGATATATCCTCCGTAGTATGAGGCTCTTTATTCCAGAACCCAATGTAACCTTTTTAATCATATCTACAACATGATGTATATGTCATGAGATGTAACTAAAAATTAAAATATAGACAAGAAAAAATCATATGTTTTTACCGGCAACATCTAATGTATATTCCTTGACTAATCATGTGTATAGAACTCTATTAGGTACTTAACAAAATTTTTGATACTTAGGTCATGACGTTCCTATATGATTTCGGGAATGTCTTACTAGAATGGAAATATGAAATGTTCCCTTAATTGTATTTTGATTTTACATAAATGATAATTATATAGAAGTAATTTTTCAATTTTACAACATTTACTCGAATCATGTAATGACACTTATAGTCATTGATAAACCACGGTATTTAGATAATCTTAAAAATATTTCATATTTTAGGAACTCTTTGGAAACTAGACATAGCATATATTTAATTTTTAACTTCCTTGTGTTGTATTCATTCTATTTAAAAATCCATTTATAACCACCAAAACTAAAAAAAATTAGGTTTTGTTTTAATTTTTTTGGTTCATCAGATTTTATATTCTGAAAATATTAAAATCATATATATCCACCTCAATGTGAAGGAATATAGTAGGGGGTCTAATTATACTCTTAAATCTATCTCATGTATACTAATAATTATTTATATTATCACTTCTGATTATCTATAATTTAGAATATGAACCAAATTCACCTTGATCCTGAGGGGGAGGATCAAGGGAGATGAATTCACATTAAAACTAATCTAGAGATTTCAAGGGAAACTTAACACCCAAATAATTGGATGTACTGGTTCTAATACGATCATTATACTTTAGTTTAAAAAATATAGACTCAGGGAAATCCACATCATGACTAATTATGAACTTTTAGTAATTACTTATATCTATCCACAATGTATAACCCTTAACACACTCTGGATAACCCAAAAAGATAAACCTAAATACACTAAATTCCAACCTATCATTTTTACTAAGAGTGAAAACGCGATCCAAATACTCTAAGCTGAGTAATATTGGTTCGTCTTACTATCAAAAATTCTTTAGGTGTTTAAAAATAATTTACATTTGATTTTAAGTGATTACTGAGGTACACTTCTATAATGGATGATTTCATATAAAAGTATGAAGAAAAAATCTAATGTAAAATCCTGAATCAACCAATCTATAGGACAGTCTTGTATGTCTGTTTGCTCATTTACTCTATTATATTGAGGGGTTTCCACAGTAGTATGGTTATTAGGGACCCCTAAAGAGTTAAAATTTTAAATAAGTCATTAGATATATACTCTAACCTATTATCAGTTCTTGTAGTATATAATATCCCTCTTCAATAATGATCATTGAGGTTTCAAAAGTCCTAAAGGTATCAAATTTGGGGTTTAGTATAAAAATCATGGATTTCCAGGAGTAATCATAAATTAAAGTTACAAAGTAGTATCCCCAATATTGAGAGTCACTTATATATGTAATTAATAGGTCGGTTTAGAGATACTAAAGGGGGTTCCTAGATTTTTATGAGGTCCAATTTAAATTCACATGTTTGTAATTACCATGCACACAATCTTCATAGAAGGTATGAGTATTGGGGATGTATTAGTTAATATCCCATGATTAATAAGTTAATATAAGAACATGAAACTATTTTTCAAATCTATAAATTTTATAGTATAATGTTATTAGGCATTGAGAAGTTGGAGTAATTTAATTGATTTATTTTAATTCCACCATTTAACACAAACAATCCATTTAATAGAATTACCTTTATCGTGGTGAGTAAGATATGCAAGATTATTAAAAAAACATTTTATATCCAAAATTTGAAAATTTTCTAGATAAAAAAACCTAGGTAAATAAGGTTAATTTATTAATTCAGACACCCATATTACCTCATAAATAGTTTTAACCTTCCCAACATAAAGGTTTATGGAAAAAAGAAACTCTAACTTAGATATTATTACTCTTATTTTTCTATAAATATATATCACTATACTATAACTATTTCAATTAAAATATGTACTCTATCATGGGACACATTCTAAATGAGTATCTAGAATCTATGATCCTTGATTCAAAAATAAAATGGTAAAAAACACTAAATACATTATAATTATTAGATTATTTCAAAAATTATATTGAATGACGATTATTTTCTTTATAATAGTTTGTTATGTTTTGAAAATTCCACATAATGCTCCTAGGTCAATTATATTGGAAACACATAATCACAATATTCTTATGATTATACTGGATATACCTTAAAATACACATATCTATCCACCTACCCTTATGTTCATTCTTGCTGATATCTTTTACTCCATAAACCTTTGTCTCATAAAATCTTCACTTTTAACGATTTTTAGACCAAAATGAAGACATAAGCTCTTCATGTGTACTAGTATCCCTACCATACAACAATTAGTCTTTCACATAACTAAAATCCTCATGTAGAGATATTAATAGAAATTTAATTCTCATCACCGATATTGACATCTATGTTTCACAAATAAAACAATATTCTATCAAAAATATCTATATGTTCCTTGGTTGTAGTTCCAAGATTCATTTTAAATGTATATAATCTCATATTATTATAAAATATTTATAATAAAAATTTAGCCATGTATATGGATTCTAATTTGGTCCTAATTCTATATAATTACACACATACATGACATATTGAAGATTTTTTTACCTAAATAGACATTAAAAGGCTATAGGCTCTATGAATGACATTAGCAGATACTTCTACATAGGTTACAACATATTTCCAATAGGGGATAAATTAGTGACATTCATTTTCAAATCATAGAGATCGTCAATAATAACATTATGATCATGAAGTTCCTTTATATTGATTCCCTAGATAATAAAATCATTTTATCAATACAATTTATCTATCTCAAATTTCATTTTATGGAATCATCAACCAGTTTGACATTACTATCCATTTTTAATAAAAATAAATAAATGGAAGAAACATCATAGACTGGTATCAAAACTTGAGAATATTTGTCAAGAAAGAGAATAACCCTTATATATTAGAAAAACCATTACTAAATAATCCTAATGGGGATTGTATTAAAAAAAGAATTTTATTCCTACAATAAAATCTAGAGGACTCAGGGGTCGCTCCAATTCATATGCATGTTACAGTGCGATATATGCTGAAGAAGAATAATTATTCTATGGGTTCTTACAACATTATAGAAAAACTATAGATTCTCTATCAATAAAAATCATTATTTGAAAGGTATGAAGTTTTAAAGGTAGTTATTCAATGTAAAATAGAAAATGAAACTTCAATATCAACTCATATGCACAATATTATTTGGAATGGTAAATAATTTGAGAGGATAGGTTCACATCATAAACATAAAATTTTCATATATTTCATTACACACTCAATCCCATAATGGTTATATGAGTTTTTTATTAATTAAAAAATTAATTATTTATTTAAATTATTACTTGATATTCTCAATATGTTGAGGATAACATTTCAGTACATGGTTGGTTTATGATCAAGTGCTATTGTGATGGTGTTAAAAGATAATGGTAATTTTTTTAATAAAGGATAGAAAATTCCCCTCAATAGTTCACACAAAAAAAATAAAATAAGAAAAAAAAACAATACAAATGATACCATTGTAGCCAAAAAGGATATTATGGGAGATATTTTCCTGAATAGATTAAATTTGATAAGAAATAAAGTATAGAGTCTACTTATGTTATGAATGATTTACAATTCAATTATTAAAATATTATTGGGTATATGACACCAAATTTATTGCTTGAAAATGTTTTCAATATTCAAGAGTTCATATGTAGAAGAATTGTATGATCAATCTTTATGTTATGGAGAAAGAGGTTATTGGATATGGATTAAATGAACTTCAAGATGATCTGAATTTTTTTTATTTAATGTGTATCCATCTCATTTATATTTATAAAAATATTTATTGTATCAATAAATGAGGTTATATTATTGTGTCACATTTCATTCCTTTATGTTCTATAATATGTTTATAATGTATAAATGGATTACTTTTTTATCCAGAATAAATTTATAATCTAGTTATTTAAAATAATGAGTATGTTTTTTCCATCACTCTTTGGTGAAATATTTTTATAGAAAAAATTTACCTTTAATTATTATTCTCTAAAAACATAGAATAGAATGTGAGATATGAATACAATAGTTAATTTGATAAATATTAATACTAAAATTAAATAAATGTTATTTACTAAACATAATGATGTATTTTGTGAATCATAATTAAATATTTTATGAATAATATAATGTCTAGGAGGATATTGGGAGAATGTTTGAACATAGAGAATCTCAATGTTAATAAATTAAACGATATTACCAGTCTTGGTTTAAGTGATTATTCACCTAATATCCTAAAATATAGCATATATTATATTAATGAAAAATATAAATATGTATATTTAGATACCATGAAAAATTAATTATCACTATTTACAAAAAAAAGGATTATACCGGTCTATAATGTGAATGACACTTCAAAGTTAAAAATGTACAAAAGTTAATTTATTTCAAGGAATTTTTTTTATGGAAATAATTATACAAGTATCACTATTAAACTTTTCATATATTTCATTTTAATTGTGGAATGTAAATAATATGATTACTAAGTATCACTATTATTTAAACTAGATTACTTTATATATGTTACTGATGTAAGATTTTAGTGGGAGTGTCTTATCCAGCGTTCGTAGGTTGAAATGTGATAAGAGTTACATATTGATGTAATGAATTATTGAAACCTTCATCACATGAAAATAATGATGGTCATATGATGATTCATGTAAATGGATGTATTAATTATAAATTATATCATAGTATCATAAGAAAGGAAAATTTTATTTATAATTTATTCATGTGTCATGAAATTTACACTACAAGAATTTTCGAATGATAATATCCCATATTTTTAAGATAATGTATTATCCCTAATCTAAAATCATCACGGAGTATATTGGTTTATCACGATATGTTATGGTAGGTATGAACATTATATTTTACTTGTTATAAACAGTTGTATAATAGATACTCCAAATGGATTCATGAGGTATTAAGTATAGATTATTACTTTTATTGACTAGCCAAAGTATATATTAGGGAATGTAATATAGTCATTTTTATAATTAGGAGGTCATTCAGATAATTAATTCAAATTACCTATGATTGGTGAGATAACTAACATGATAACCTTTGTAAATTTATACCTCACTTTCATAATTCATAAAATTTATCTAAAACATGGTTGTTTGGGTACATTTTTTATCATACCATTCATTAGAGTTAAACCAATATAGGATTATTCCACTCGTATGACAAGAAATAATTATATACCTTGATTTCATGCCTATGTTTAGTTAAAGTCACATATGATGTGATTATATTCTTATGTGAGAGTCATTGATGTGCTCATCTATTAGATGAATGACATGCGATGAATTCATAAACATGGTCATTCTATTTCTTGTAATGAATATATATAGAATGCTAATATAAATTATATCATATTATATATATATATATAGTACACATATTATACATGGATATCATGCCTTTAGATTATAGTAATATGATTTATGTAAAATATTCGTGTGAAGGATGTATATATATGGTCATTGCATGCAGTGATACCCCAAATGAAGAAAAAATGTGTGGTAAACCACTATGTAAATAAATCCCTTCCCAAGTGGTTCCCATTTGTTTTAATCCATTAATAAGGGATTAAAACTTTTGTATAATTATCATTAAAGTCATTCATCAATAGGGAATCAATCTGGGGTGTAACTTGATGACACACACAAAACTAGACATGTTTTTCATATCCATGGTCCTCACTCTAAAAAGAAGAAATGGTTCTCTTAATTTTAGTACTTTATTTCCATGTTTTCTCAATGATAACAATAATCATCAATTTTTAGAGGTAGTAGGAATTCATCTACAACTCCTCGTGGTCTTCCTCAAGAAATCTATCAAGATCTAAGAAGAAGAGTTTAATTTTCAGCACACCTAGTAAACTTAGTTTTCAGTTGTTTTTTACTTATCGTGTATTTTATTTTTAATTCAGGACATGTCCTTCTTATTTGTGTTCTGTTATACTCCCAATGTGTCATATGATGACCTAAAAGATGTAATATATTTTTACTAACAAAATTTCCCTCTTTTGGTAAACTAGTTAACAAATGATTCAACCACAAGAATCACCTTACTCTAATAAAAAACCCTCCATGACTTCAAAAACCTTAACTCTATCGTCTAATTACCCTATGTACCACATCATGTCATTCTAAATTAATATGGTTCTGGTTATATAATTATGAATATCCAATGAAGATATTATCATATTTCCTCTATCAAATAATATTTCATGAACATTATATAATAGATTAGTAGTGGGAATGAGGTTTTATCTAGAAATTAGCATGTTTTAATTTTTTTAATTTGTTTATTTGGTACGATGTGTGAGCTAAAAATAGTTACCATATTTTATTTAGGATTTTTATTAGTTAATTTTGAATTTAGTTGAATATATATAGTGGTATGTTTGAGGTTTATCACCTCGTTCTTCTTTAAAATCATTATTCAAATTTTCTTCACGATCTATCTCTGGTCAAATTAAATCTAATTTGATTCCCCTAATGTAAATATTTTGACAAAAATATGGAAATATTATAATAAATTCACCCCATAATATTCCCTAGACTAGCGAAAAAATACCTCTAATTACCCTCAGATCACCCAAAATTTCACCATCATAGATATTTAATAGAATTTAAGTGGACTGAATATGAAAATGAGGGTGATACAAGAAAAAATTGAATAAAAATAATAAAAAAATATAATATTTAATTAGAAAAATAACTTATTGAGAGATGAAAATAATATATTTAAAAATTAATGGAAATAATTCACTAATTTGGGTTTGTTTGAATCTCCTTTCATCAACCATTAATTTCCTATTAGTTCATCATGAGAGACATTGTAGATAATAAAAGTAAAGGAATACAATAAGTAGAATTTCAAATCAATCCTAAAACATCAATAAACCCCTCCCCCAAGTGAAAAATATTTCACTTATTGTAGATGTTGGGGTTCCTAACTTTTAGAAGTTACTATTTCCTTATGAGTCACTCTGGACTTTGACTTATGCATTAATGATTCCTAAACCTTTTATAGAATCATAAAATTTAATAACCAACTCATTATCCTTCTATTATAACCTTGTTAAATGCTCTAGTTTAATGATGAATTTATTTTGGATCCTATTAAATCATCCACATAGCTCACATTCTTCCCACGATCCCCAAAATGTTACTTTTTTTATGATTTCTACATTCTTATTCTATTAAATATCTTTTTTATTTTCAAAAATAGTGGGAATGAGTATTGATCTTAGGTATAACATTTATATTTTATGTAATTTAGATTTTAATCCCATTTTTCAACTAGGAATGTCCTTCTAGATCAAGAGGAATGGTTGATTGAGAGGCCTACTCAATAATTGTAAGGTATATTGGGAGAAGGAATGTTAGATCGAGATGCATAGTTAATTGAGATGCAATGTTGATTAAGAATCATGATTGATATTCACAAGGTCTCTTAATCATCCTAGTAAATGAAAATAAATATGTCATTGATCTATGAATTTATATAATTTTCAGTATAGATTATCAGATGGATATATTTATCATCAAGTAATATTAATCGTGAGGTCTATTACATTTAACACATGATCACTTGAGATAAGGAATGATAATTTATGGGATGTGCAGTCATTCTTCAATGGAAAGTCATATAAAATTATTACAAAAGTCATGTAGAATTCCAAAGTCATTTTTTCACTCAGACATAAAAACATGAAAGTAAATTTTTTTGTGTGGGATTTATTTTATTAAATGTAAAAATTAATGATAAAATTTTGGAAGATATTTAATATTATTTAAATTGTTAAACTGAAAATCCCTAAATCAAAGAATGGATCCCTATTTAATAAAAATTAATAAAAAAACATAAAATACATTAGTTAAACCATTTTTCAATGAATTTCTAGATTATAAAAAGTGTAAAAAATAAAATATATGCTCACATTTTATTAAGATTAATAATTTTTTATACATTTGAAATTAGTTTAAAATTTGGGATTTGTTGGGTTTCATCACCCACCAACTCATACACTATTTCATCCTCATGAAATTAAAAGAATTATTCATACTAAAATTATGTGTACAACAAAGACTTATGAACTTAAAATATAGAATAATATAATCATATATTTATCCTCAATTTATGTTATTATGCCTCTTTAATAAATCTAATCCACTTACCTTAAACAAATTTAATCAATATTTCTTGTTCTAGGTTTGTAAACTGAATCAATATCATTAAAATTAAGATTTTAACATGTGGAAAAATCTTATATCACTGAAGCCTAATATTCCTTTCCCAATGCATATTTTCAAACATCAATTATACTTCTTAAAAGATATGTAGATATATCATATTCCACTTCCTCATCAATGTTTAGAATTACCCAAACATTTTCATCCCCTTTATCAATAAAAAGTTATTATGTTTTCTCATTCATATTTATTTATAAATGTTTATTGTATGGATGTAGAAATAACTGGAAATAATCCATAATTTGATATTAGGTACCCATTAGGTCTAATTGAAATATATTGGTTAAATGAAATTCTTGGTAAACCACCTCTCATACCACTCTAACTATAATTTTATGGAAAACACACACACACAAAATTCTTATGCTAACTATGGATGATTTAAAAATAATTTCTCATCTCATTATTTTACTCTAATTCATATGATCTATCTAGGTGTTTTTTATTGAGTAAACCTAATTCAATTTCTATATCAATATTTAGGTTACCTAGGTTTGAATTCATCAGTCTAGTTTCCCCTTACTATGATTTTGGTTCTTCTATGTTTTTTTAATTTACATGCCTTTTTCATATATATAAAAAAAATCCATGAAATTAGTAGTAAGATACACTCAATAATCATCTAATTAAAAAATTCATAGATTAATTAATTTTCTCTACTCTATAATTTTACAATTTTTTAAGAATGAAAACAGAAAACCTCAAGGTTTTCTATCTACAAAAACTAAAAAATATTAGAAAAATGAAATAATTAATAAAAATATTAAAAAATAGTATGTTAGAATAAATTTATGAACATTTTGATTCATTTTATTTTGTTTTAAAGTACAAAAAGAAAAAAAATCATTAAATAATATTTTCATCATAATTTACTTATGTCTCCCCAGGATTATCATAGTGCCCACTTCTAAATAATTTTATCATTAAAATTTGAATGATAAATAGACTTAAATAGTGAGTATATAGACTAATATGAGGGAAATAAAAAACCTCCCTTAATTTATTCAAAAGTATATGGTTATAGTTTGGAATCCTCCATTATATCATTCCAACATTCATCATTGAAAATTTATATCTTTTCTCTATTCACCTTGAAGTGGTGTTTTGATTCAGGTCCATTTATTTAAAATGATACAAATGGTAATATGTTAGTTTATATAAATGGTCAAATCCACATGGAAAGTTGTTTACTAGGCATGATATTTCTTTTTAAGCAAAATAAAAAGATTTCATCTTGAATCTCAATGTTTCTTTTTTAAATGTGTTTTTCTTGGATAGATCCGGATTTTTTCTCATATATCAAGGGATTATCATAAACATACCTTATCATCTAATCTTATTCAATCATTTAGAGATTCCTTTTCTCCACAAAATTTGTAAACTCTAGGTAAAATATCGTTATTAACTTGTAGGATTTATACTAAAACTTAATAAGTATCTGATAATTCTATCCATAGACAATTAATAAATGGTAAATACATAAGGGGTTTTTATAAGAAGTTTTGATAACCCATAATGTATCATCCAGCTTTGTACTAAAGTCCTTATGGGTTAGTTTCACTGTATTTTCCAAAATAATCATTTTTTGTACTTTTATAAAATTAGCTTGACTATTATTTTGTGGGTGGTATGTAGTTGTGGGCCTATATTTAACTTCATATTATTGTTGTACAAGTGTTCCAAAAGATCACTAATTATGGATTGAGTAACTCCAAACATATTTTTTTATCTTATAAACTCAATCATAGTTTTTACAACATAAATTCGTGTTTTTTTCATTAATAAAATTAGGAACACAATATAACAGTAATGGAATGTAATAAAATTCAATTAATATTGATTATGGGGCCATGGAATCTAATATTCATCCATAAAATGTTTCATAAAAATAAAAATGTTATTAGGGGTAATTTTTCATATTTATGAAATTTCACCAATAAGTTGACAATTTGAACATGGTTTACGGATTTCATGTGAGACTTTAAAAATTGAGATCTAAAACAAACAAACTTCTAACCCCTCCAATTCTATATTTATTGTTCAAAATGGCCTCAATGAGAATGTTCATAAAATAATTAATGAAAATACTGAACTTATTCTTCTGGGATACTCCTCTTAACCACTTGATATCTATAAACCATCAATAAATAGGATCCTCTTGAGATAAAATACATTGACTCAGATTTTAATTTAAAATTTTTATGACTAGTAAAAGAGGAGGATGGAATTGATGTAACTAAATAATTTTCCAATTCATCATAATATACCACTTGGGTAACTCTATACTACTTCTAACTAGGGAAGGAGTCATCCTAGTTAGTTCTTAATGGTTGTTATACCTTGACAGTGTTAGGTAACCTACATATGTGGTATGAAACTATATATTCATATAACTTATTATCCTTAATATCACAACAAGAAAATTTAATAAAAACAACCATATTACCATATTTTTTTTATTCACCTTTCATCATTAAATACTTAATTGTATCATGTTCAGAAAAAAATCATGTCACTTATAAAAAAATAAGGTTGTGAATTATCAAAAGATTTTTTGACCAAAACATTCTTTCTATTACAATATGACTGATTTTGGTTGTATCCATAGTCTGAGAAGTATATGATATCACTTAAAAATGTACATCATGTTTCTATGATAACACGACTCCAAAAACATTATTTTAGGGATTATATAACATATCAAATGATTTTTTTCATGTCTTATAGATTGATCATAGGGGATATAATTACTCTCTAATTAATTTTTTTCAAATTTTACCTTACATGAATCATCAAACAAAAACTTACATGCCTTTTAAAAAAATTTAGTTAAGGATAGATTAATTTTATAAAATATTTAATAAATATTATATGAAATTTAGAATGACCAAAAAGTGATATATTATATCTCATAGTGGTGGGGTTTGGTGGTTTAAAAATAATGTTAATTTTTTTCTTTATCCCCTTAAATATAATATTTAGAAATAATGTTCCCTAAATTATTTCCTTTTTCATCCATCAAATTTAAATTTCAAAAGTATAAGACCAATTAGTTATCAGTACCTTTCCTTATAACCCATTCAATATTTTCTAGTAATTTTTCAAATCATGTTCCATAAATAGTAAAATCATCAGTAAATGCATTCAATAATCTCTAAATCTAATATAAAATGATACATTCTATAAAACACTGAAATATTTCTATGTAATTTCATAACCTAAAAAGAATCCTTTTGTAATAAAATACCAATATGGTATATGGATGTATATTTAGCATGGTATTACATAGATCTAAGTACATGAAAACATTGAATAATCCATTATTAAAATATTAATTCTATTTACTAACCATCTTATCAAACTATTTATAAAAAATATGGATAGGTAAATGGTTCTTTTGGGATACATTCTTTAATACTGAATAATCATTATAGAGACTCAACCTATTTTTAATTCTAGTGGGAAGTAGTTTAGTATTCTAATTTTTTCACAATAGTGAATCCAATATTTCAGGGATTATCTAAATAAGAATCACCCATTGGGAGTAAAAGAAAATGTATATGATTTCAAATCCTAAAAGTCTCCCAGATTCTTTTTTACAAATTATATAATGTTTTTGATGAGTGTTATCTGGGTCCATATCAATGGTTTTAACCCACTCTATAGAAATATATGACTAAAAAAATATTTAGGGATAATATATCAGAAGTCTCTTACTAATTATCCTATTACCCAATTATTATTTCTTAAATTTCTAATAATATCTACTATTTACCCATTCCAGTTTTTTAAATTATGACCAGCATTTTTGCATTTTATTTACTGTAAAAATATTTTATGTTTATGGGAGTCAACATTGATTCTTCTTCTCGAGGAAGTTTACTAATTTTTTCAGCTCAGTTTTAACCAAAAATTTAACATTCACAAGTAAGGGAAAAATTAGTTGCATTTCTAGAGTAGATCATGAAAATATTCATAACATTTTTCTTCAAAATATTCAACACAAAAAATATATTCTTCAATTTGGTCAATTTAAAAAATATATTCATCTCTATAATTATGTTTTTATAGGGAATCAGTTAGTTTTGATCAAGAATATAAATCCTTTACAAATAATAATAAGAAATTTCATAACGGTTAGGTATGAAAATAGATTATTCCTCATAGGGGTATTTTTTTGAATATAATACTATCCTCTTTATAGTTTCTTCCCAAAAATACATATAAAGGCTTCATTCATTACCATTTATTTTATTTTCATTTCATTTAAGGAATATCATACCTATAATATTATGGGAATGATCTTTTTCTCTTTTTTTCCACAGAAAAATTTAAATTTTAACTAAGAGCATCATTCCATTCAATTATAAAAAGTCATATTTTAAAACTCCAATTGTGTATTCATTTTTTTAGTTTGATAATATTACAACTAATCTACTGGTTTTGAGATATCCTACATAAATGGAAGAGTAAACAGATTCAGGTAGTACATTAATTGATATTCCTAAATAAAACAATTCATTTTAAAAAATTATTCCTCTTATTGTGAATGGTATTGTGAATGTATGTGGATCCTAACATTTAATATGTAGTTATTGGGTAACAATGGTAGATAAATTTCTTCATAAAAATACATTTTCATGTCCTTGATGTTTCCATTTAATATAAAATTTCTACTTGAGATACCTTTCTTACCTTTGGAATTTGTGGATGTCCTCTAGAAAAAGAAAGTTGATCTCTACTCTTTTGAATGCCTCAGAGACTTGTTACAGTAATACACCTTCTCTGGTCTTCAAGATTTCTTTTATTCTTATAGAAAAGGGTAGTTGGTGTATATATAGGTCTCCTATATTTTAATTTCACTGATTTTTCATTAATGGTAGTGTCTATATAGGGATATTCACTTTAGATTCATTTTTTGGGGTGGATTCTTCTTGTTCTATGGACGGTATACATATAGATTTAGCTTGAGACGGTGAGTCATTACAATTTATAATCTCCTTGAAACTTTTTAATTAAATATACATAACATTTATATTGTGTTAAGGAATTTATTGGGTAAGGATATAAATAGAAATTTTGTTTGCCTATGTGATGGGGGGAGAAATGATCAAGCCAAACATTCCATTTCAGATACATAAGTTATCCTGCATGAGTGCTGATAGTAGTTTTTTTAGTTGGTTTGGGATTCCACAAGCTATTTAATTATGTCAGTAATCAATGGTTCCAGATTTTATCCAAGTAGGTATCTTTTATAGTGTTGATACACATTCATTTGAAATAGAGGGGGCTAAAAAGTTTATAAAAAACCTCATTGGAAGGGTGGAGTCTGAGGTTGTCTATTGGAAGATCAAAATTGATAATTAAGGAACATTTTAATCATTTATTCCTTGTGGATTGTTGATTGTACAACCTCCACAACATGGCAAGAAAAATTTCTTGATCATGAGGGTATCTGAAAGTGTAATGTTCTAGGGTGAGGAAAAGATATCACACTCTCAGAGGTGTGGTGGGTGACACTTCATTAACATTGTTCAAATACAATTGTCCCAAATAATAGCATAATTATTAAATTCTAATTAAATATAATATATAGTTATAACTCATTGAATTATATAATCCCAGAGTTCTGGTTCTTATTTTAAATTTTTTAGAATTTTGAGAAATACATTATGTAATATCTCTTGTTTCGAAGGGGTATTATCGATCAAAGACTCTTCATAGGATGAATACATAAGGTACCAATCGTTTTCCATAAATCCTTGATAAAATAATTTTAATAAGTGGTTATCTTCAAAGGGATTATATAGGCATGATGGTTATAATCACTTCAATATCTCTAAAAATAAAAAGGGTTTCCAAAATTTCTTATTAGATTTTATATAGTTCTTTTTTAATCTACGTAATCCATGAGGAGGGGAATAATTTCTTAAGGAAATCCTTTTAAAGGCCATTATATATTGTTACTTCTCCATGATATAAGTTTTATAACAAATCCTTGGAAGATCCTTCTAGAGAGAATGAAAACTACATTCAGCTGATTTGGTCTTCTAAGACTCTCCTGAGATTTAAGCTACTATAAACACCATCAAATCCTCATATATTATAGTCAGGATCCTCTCATTCCAAGACAAAAACATTTTTAGGAGTTAGAAAAATAATCCTAAAAGCATTATATCTTATTTGTTGCAAGGTTATTGAAGAAACTTTTTATTTTTAAAATTAGGTTCATATAACTCACTCAGTGTCCTATTTAATTTAACTAGATATTCATCTATGTTTTAACAACCTAATATAATGTTAGTGGGAGAGATGAGGATAGGGATAGAGTCATTAGATGTATGAAAATATCTCTCAACACTTACTCATGGATTAATCTTTTCCAATTTCTTCCCAGAAATGTACTACAATACCCTAGATCAAAACCAAATAGGTGAGTTGAGCAAGACCTTAGTCATGTATCAAAACCATCTCTCAAATGGAGAAACGAAGATATGTGTAATCATCCTCCCTAGAAAAAAAAATATTGGTATATTGGTTAATCTTTACTAGGGCTCATATCAAATAATATTTTGTAAACAAGAATTATTACAGTAGTAGTATGGCTCAAGTTGACTCTAAAGAGAAAATTGTTTTTATTGTTTTCTTGTATTTAGTGGGTTTAGTGTCTGTATGATAAAAATTGTGACCATGTTTGATTTTGGATGAAATTAAATTGGTTTTAAAACCAGATTTAAAGATAGTGGTCTGACTTGTTTTTATCACATCATTTTATTATTAAATAATTATTTAAAAAAGTTCCCATGCTCACTCTATAATCAAATGAAATATAATTTGATTACAGTCACCTTATTTTTTCAGCATGAATAAAGAAATGATATAATCACTTTACCCCCTAATATTCCTAAGAATAATGGTAGTATATCTATAATAACTCTCTTATCACCCCCTATACTCACCATCATAGGCAGTGAAGAGCATCTAAGTATCCTACGTGCACAACCTAGAAGAGAGAAAAAGAAATTTAATGTTAAGAATTATGAAAATATCCAAATATATAAAGAAATAAAGAACTTCTAGATATATGAATAGAAGATATTTTTAAATTAATGATAATAATTAATTCACATGGAATATGGAGCTTCTACTTGGATAAACCGCTACTGGAAAAGTGTTCCATCATCAGATAAATTATATTAAATGAAAAGAAGGCAAGAAAATCAGCAATAGATCACCTCAATAAATAAGTGGTAGTAGTAATCCCCCCTTGAGTGAATAATCATTTCTTAGAGTAGTTTTTTGGTATTCTTATATTACTATAGTTCTTCCCTAAAAAATACTTTCACAAGCCTCCTCTTCATCCTCTAATGATTTATAAACATTTGGGAAACTCCTCAAATTCAATTCTTAACCCCATATTATTTTATTTTCACCATGTCACTATGAAAGTCTCATGATGGCTTTGAATGGGTTCTTCTCAAATCATCCTCATATCTTCCATTCTTCTCATACTCCCCAAATTCACTTTCATCTTGATGATTACTGGGTAGTTTATCTATTAGGGCTCATACAGATTTTTCCAAACAATGAGAATGAGAATTCATTTTATATAAAAAATATTAATTTTAGGTATTTTGGATTTGAATCCCTAATGTGAACCAATAAGTTCATGGTTGTCCAAGAGCAATGGTTGGTAGAGTGGAACAATATATCACAAAGTACAATAGATATTCACATGGTCACTTGAGAGAATGATTTCTCAATAGAGAGGAATAGTCAATCAAGATGCATGGTTGATCTTTATGAGTTTTTAGAAGACTCATGACTGAAAATAATCAAATTGTAGTCAATATATTGTTTTTCATAATTTTTAAAATAACTATTTTTATTGAATGGATAATCTGGTTGTAGATTTATGTGTGCGGTCTATTGTAATCTATATGTAGTCACTTTAGAAGATGGACAATAGATTAAGGGATCTGAAATAGATCTTCCTGGTAAAGTCATGTGAAATGAATGGAAATATCAAATAAAATTTCAAGGTCATTTTATCTCTTAAATCTAAAAAAATAAATATCATAATTACAATGTATCATTTATTCTAGGTAAGATAAAATGAATGAAAACATTTAAGAAAATGTGAAAAATCTATTAAAGTGTGAAATCATAATTCTTGAAATTAATGTAATACTGTTAAAATAATTACAAAATAAATAAAAACACTTAAAACTATGAGTTAACCTATTTATCCATGATGTTACACATTTTAGAGAGTATAAAAATGAAATATTTTCCGGATTTTTATCAAGATCAGTATAGATACATGGACACTTCTTGAATAATTATTATATATTATTAGATTAATTTAAAATACATATGATTATGATCCAGGGAAGAACCATAATTTTTTACTGTATCTGGAAACATGGATATATAAAAAAACTATTAAATAAAATATCTACATCATTCCCCCTTATTTATTCAAAACTATCACTCTTCTTAGACATATCATGCTTAAAACATGTCTTCATATCCTGGGGAAAAGGAAACCCAATAATGGGTGGGTTCATAATATAAGTTAGGGTAAATGTAAGAGATATTAATAAATGATCATAAATGAGCATAAGAAAAGGATAATGCTATTGTAAAATTATAATAACATAAAAAGCCCTGCCCAATTAGTTAAGGATCTTCAATTAGGAATCCTGGAATAATGATTTTTCACGAATTAATGCATAATTAATAGGTTTAAAAATCATCAATAATTAATAATAAACCACAAGTTCATAAAATAATCAGAAGGTATAAGTTTGTGGCATACACATACGTATATGAAATAACTTAATGATTAATTTTTTAATCCAAATATTATCATTGTGGGTAGAATACCCAAATGGAAATACCTACCTAGTCATTTCCAACATTCTCAAAGGATTAACTTTCATATGGTTATCTCTTTCATCTATTTGAAATTTGTTATCATCATTGTCTATTAATAGTTTTTCAACTACATAATCATTTCCCAATGTATTTGTGGAGTGAAATATACCCACTAGTTATCATGATCTATATTTGTCTCTCCCATCATATAATATAATCCATATGAGTTCCACAAGATCATAATAAATTTTTCATTTCATCGTAGAAAACACATGAAATGAAAATAGGTTTCATAAAAATTTCATCATTGTATTCATAAACCATATAGATAAATAATAAGTATAGTAACATTGGATCATACCCTTATAAAATAATAATTAACATCAGTTGATGATGGTATAGATGAAAATAACTTTAAAATATTAATGGAGAATTTCCATATAAAAATACCATTTTTGTTTTAGAATGAGTTATATAAAATCTAATAAGTTAGAAAATATTCATGAAATAATTATTTTCATAACGAACCATGGAAATATTTGAATGATGATTCAAAGAAAATAGTAGTTATTATGATGGTAAAATCCATTCATGTAGTGTACATTAAAACAAAGATTCCTCTCACAGTTTTGTTAAAAAAGTCAAAAGTACAATGTTTGGAAAATGATAAGAAACTTACTTTAAATTTTTTTATAGAAAGTAAATCAATTTTAAGAATGAATTTAAAAAATATTTATAGAATTGTAATAGTATTCTTGAAATCATTTTAATTAAAATATTGGCATGAGAGAAAAGATTCCCTACCAAATAGTGAAATAAAGTACACTTTCCTTAAAACATTATTTCTATATCATGAGTTTTTAAAGGGAGAAAAATGAAATGAAAAAACATAGTCTATATAAATAAATATAATGGAATAAAATAATTTTTTTTTAAATATCACATAATTTCATCATATAAAATTTTTTCATAACACTCCTAGTAAAAATGAGATTTTATCATATAACTCAGGGCTCTAGTTTATCTTACTTCATACTTGTGATAGAATTCTATATAAAAAATTTAAATTTATTATAATCCTAAACCAAAATTATTATCATATATATAATACTGTACATGGTTTACTTGTAAAATTTTATCACTTATTCATTAATAATCATTCAATATCATCATTATTTTGGGTTTTAACTACATCCTTTCTTCCTATCTGTTTTAGTTCAGCAATTATGTTCCCTGAACATTGATCATGGTTAATTTACCTCCATACATTTAATAATAATATAGATATATTATATATTCATTATATACATATTTATTACCATTCATATAATGATGAGATTCAAAATTAATTACATCACTACGTGGAGATGGAATTCCATATAAACACATGGGAGATGTTCCCATTTTTCGATGGATGGAAAGAAATAAAGAAAACTAACAACTAAAATTTATATAATCGTTATTATAACATAAATATCACACACACACATAGAAAGAGATATATATATATATATATATATTTAATATATAATAATGACCAGTCATTAATGATGGTTATAGAAAATGAATCATATCATTAAGTGGATGCAGTAGTCTACCCATATACCCAAGCAATAATTTCATATCCCTTTTGATAGATAAGAGGTGGGGAAAATTGATTAAATAATCATAATACCATATAAATATATTTATGATAATTTAGTAATAATTTCATGATTGATAAAAAAATATTTATAGTGAGTATAATAAGAAATAAACTGATAGAGCATTGTTAATATGTATGCCACTTCTTTGAGATATCTTCATTGGATTGATCTTTAAGCCTTAGAAGAATGGTATTTATAGAATAAAATATGATCTAGGATGAAGGTAATGATTATAATAGGTTTTTGGTGTAGGGTTTTTCTGATATATAAGGATTAAATTATGTGACTGAAGGAGGATAAGATACTCCCTTTAATAATTGGGGGAGGGACACACATGGAATTAATTAAAATATTTCATTAATATATTGATTCTTTCATGTTTGAGTGGCTCAAAATGGAAAAGGATTAAAATTTAGGATAATATAATTTTTAAATATATTCAACTAATAAGAATTATACAAGTTTTGGTGAAATTCATACCCTTTCCTCTTGGTTTAACCGCCATTGAACCACTTTTAACCATAACATAGTAACAAAAAATTAATGAATTTACTGTTCATCATGAATAAAAATTAAGTTGAAAAAATTAAATTATTATAATTATTATAATTAAAAATATGAAACCCATTTTACAGAATTCAATTTCTATAAGTGGCATAATTTAATTTTAAATAAGCAAGTAAAATGTAATGAAATCTTATTTTATAAAAATTTATTTTAAGAATAAAACCTAATTTACCTCCATTGCATACCTTGTAAGAACACTAAAATGAATCTAAATAGATATGAATGAATTTAAAATATATTAATTTAATCAAAAAAGTTATAAATATAGATTAATTGAATATATTAATATAATGACACCCTATGTATGTCAATGTTTTTTTTAAAAAACAATTATGCCAAAAATGATCAAATACCAAATAAATTATAATGATTATTATTATATAATAAATAGAAATATGTATAAATAGAGGATATGATTTTATTTTAATAATAAATTACAAACATAAAGGGACTTATTCATGAAATTAAATGAATTTTTTTACAAAAAATGCTACTTTACACTATTATATAAAAGTAAATATTTTTAGAAAAATAAAAAAAAATCATGAAAAGATAACATCGATGAACTGATTTAAAAAATGATTTTCATTAAATTAAATTAAATTGATAAAAATAATATAAATTAATTATAATTTATATATTCAAAATACAAGAAAACTATTTTTGAAGAAAACATAATTTTGAATAATAAAATGGCCTCACTAAAATTTTATTTCTTATTTATTATGAATTAATAAATAAATTATAATTATTTATAAAAATTATAAATATATCTATAATGATTTTATTACAACTCAAATCTTATAATTAAAGTAATTGGTTATAATGATTAACTATATTGAGGTTCATAGAGACTCAAGGTTGTGTGTTAGGAAAACTATGGAATAATTCATTATATTTCAATGAAAATACATAAAAAATTGTAGGTTAAAACATTCTAACCCACTTAAGTTGATTTTTTCCTTGTAATTACATCATAATAATACCATCATATTATGGTATTTCTAATTCATCACATCCTTATATTCCCATATAACTTCTTCAAATATATAATTCCGTTATATAACTTTAATTAGGTGAGTAGTATTTTTTTATAGTTAATTGTCTCTATGATATAGTATTTGTATTTTTTTTCTTCATATTAAGGGTCATTATCTAGTGGTAAAATCTCAAAATTTAGTGCATTTAATGTATCAGGAATGTAGACTATGAATATAGATACATGGATCACATCGTGAACATTATATAGGTTCCATGGGAGCTCTATGAGATAAAATATAATCCAAATATGATAATGAATATTGAAAGTATGAATATAAAAATTTATCAAATTTAGCTTATTTTTTTGATCTCAAAACCTTCCATCATGGAGAAATTAACATGAATTCCTTCTCAAAAATCCCTAATTCCCTATATTTTTAAATATTCTAAACATAACTCTTTTGTTTACACTAAGATTCCTTGATGTTCTAATGAATGGTTCCAACATTCTGCAACACTTTCATAACTAGATGAGTACACACTAGACATTTTTCCCTAACTTTATCCAAACATGTTAGATTTTGGAACTTATTGACATAGAAGGAATCATAAGGATCCATCTAAATTCTGAATGAAATATATTGTTGTAAAAAAACTCTTCTAGAGAAAAGTGTGTATCCCATAAGCCTTTTAAATATATATAACAAGATAGTGAAATATCATATAGCATTTTAATGGTCATTTTAGACAAAAAAAATTTCTAATTGTGATAAATAGAATTAAAAATTAAATATTTATCAATAGTTTGTTGAAGAATTCTCTATAACATCAAGTTAAACCATTGATCTTGATCAACTTCAATACACTGTGGAAATCCATGAAACCTTTCTAATTCATTATGTGATTACCTAGACTCTCTTGGTCCTTCCCTTTTCCAAAATCCTGGTCCTAAAGGAGTGGCGTCTCGGCGAGACCGATCGGTGAGACCGATCGGCATCACCCGGCCTTGTCAAGTTGTTTCCAGTAGAGCTCCTTTGCATAAATAGGGTTTTAAAACCTATTCTGACTCATTTAACCATCTTTTTAAGACCCGTAACGCCCATAAGAGTTTTAATTAAATGATTCATCAATTCATGAGTCGGCTTAAACCACCCGACCCCCTTTTTGTGACGAGTGGAGCCTCGTGATCAACCCACGACCCCCGTGCCTTACGCGGTTTCACTTTTTCACCTCAACCGTCCCCGGCTCTTATAAACTAAGGGTTACTCGTGGTTTCTCCTTTCCTCGATCGTGACTTTTCAGAAACGGCTTCTGGTGCATCGAGCCCACCGCATCGTTATCCGTAAAGTTCTGCACCCCCAGCATAAACGTCGATCATCTATCAACAAGTAGGGAATTTCTCCTTTGTCTCTCTCTTTTGTGTATCATGCGGGGTGGGCGTGCTTTTGATCCTGTAGAATTGGGTAAACCAGAACTAATTAAAGATAAAGAATGAATTCTATAAAGAAAGAGAGGGGGGGCTGTGATCGTTGATGGTGTTTTATATTTTGATGTTGTTTCTTCTATGACCATCTTGTTGAGTTGTGCTGGCTTATGCCTCTTGAAAATCGAGGTCGTTGGTGGTTGTTGTTTGTCCACTAATAAACCCTGCTGATGTTTTAAATGGATTGTTTGTGGTTGTAAACTCTTGCTGTGAAAAGTGAATCGGTTAATCACGTATATCCGGCTGAATAATTGAAAGCGCCTGGATCAAAACATTTGTGATAACTCCCGGTTATAACACACGTAATTTGAAATCATGGAGTGTGTTAAGTCGTTTAAATCTGAAAATCCCGGACTTGTGTTGGTGGTGGTAGTTGGTTGTTTTCCTTTCGGGTCGATTGCTGGAAATGTGGGAGGGGATGGGATCCCCGGTTCTTTCATACTCTCAGTGGTTGTGTAAATTTGGGGGATGGGATCTCTTGCTGGTATGGATTCGGTGGTTGTGAGTTTTAAATCCGGGTGGTTACTTGTTTATATCACAAATTGGGGTGGAATCATCTGTTGTTGAGAACCAGGTGTGGAAGTTTTGGTTGATGTTTGACTGTTTAATTTTCTGGACTTATGCCTATGCCTACTCGTTGCCCCGAAGTGCTTAAATGTAAACATTATTACTGAACATGAAATAAGAAAGGGGGAAAATGGGTTGTTGGCGTGAGTCGTGACTCGGACTTGAGTGTTGTTGTGATCTGTAGGCTGTCTGAAAAAAAACCTAGCTTTGGGTGAGTGCTTGTTATATATATATATATATATATATATCTGTAGCTTTGTTTTTCTTATTCGTTCCCCACCCAAGTTGAGCACTTAGTTCTGAACATCCCCATTTCACGTGGGAGGGTGTTTTTCCCAACACTATTCATAGTTGCTGGTTATTAGCTCCTTTTCTGCTCCCTTTCCCGGATAACCCAAGTATCTTCGAGCAGGATGTGATGGCCTGAAGTCCATTATTAGCCCAAGAACCTTCGAGCGGGGTGGTGTGGTGGTTGGCCAGGTGTGTGCGGCAGGTGGTTTCCCAAGTGTCTTCGGGATGAGGCCCAGGTGTCTTCGGGTGTGGCAGTGGATCCTTTAGCCAAGGTGTCTTTGGGCGTGGTGGTGGTTATTATGGCCTAGGTGTTTGCAGGCATGGTTACATGTGACAGTTGTGGCCCAGGTGTGTGCGGGCGGGATTCAGCAGTGGGACTGCGTGCGGTTGAGGCCCAGATGTGTGTGGGTAGGATTTCGGCAGTGGGACTGCTTGTGGTTGTGGCCCAGGTGTGTGCGGGCGGGTGTGGCAGTGGGACTGCGGTGAGAATGGCGGGATTTGTCCGATGCGTAGGATGTCTCAATAACCGGTGGGAAAGTGGCGTGGGGTACCCAAAAATCGATGTGCTCTTATTATATATATTACTTGACTTGCATTATTTGGGGAGTGAGCCTTGGTGAGGCCTGGGATGGATAGTTTTCCTTGTTAGGTGTTTGGTTTACTCTTTTTCTCACGGGACTTTAGTACGTTCCCCCACTGGTGCACGAGAGTCTTGGTTTTCCCTACTGAGTGTACTTGTATGCTCACCCTACGTATATAAAACTGATTTTAGGTTTCGAGGAGGACTTTGGGGATCACGCAGGACCTTACTAGCTCGGACTTTTGGTGCAGTTGCAGTTGTTGTTTTTCTTTTTGGTACTTACCTTATAGTCACCTTTTTGCACTTTGTGGCATTTACTTTTGAAACATGCATGTGGGAATGGTTTACTTTTGGCTTTACTTTTCTTTCTACCTTGGTGTTGTTGGGTTTTCTTCTCCTTATCTCTCGATCCTATAAAATAAAAAGGGTAATGCCTTCCATTTGCGAGAATTTTCTATAACCTTGGTGCTAGTCGCCACTCCGGGACCTATTGGAGGCGGGTTTCAGGAGCCATTATCTCTCCTTCAAATTAAATAAGGAAGGGCCTGGCAATCTGCTGACCCTTCCCTCCTTTTGGTGAAGGCGGGTCGTGAAAGAATGGTATCAGAGGTGATGGTTGAGAGATAGGATGGAGTCTGGAGTTAGGCACAGTGAGTATTTCATGGGATGGTAAGGCAACGGTGTTGTGTGACCTTGGAGCGTGAATTAGGCTAGGGAAGACCGGCTAGGACACGGGATTTTAGGGCCCCCCATGATCTGATGCAAGGACTCTGGACCTACCGAATGACCAAGTGAGGCCACACTGATTGCAGGGTAGAGACCCTAGGAAAGTTACATGCATCATAATGACTTGTGTTCTTGTGTTTTTGGGATGTCTTGGGAATTAAGAATAAATTTAAATCTTAAGAAGTTTTAAAAACGATATTCTACACTACTTGGGCTTAGTCATTCATTGTTTACCTTGCCGTTATGGCACCTAGAAGGCGACCACGTGTGGTACAGGCGATCGAGGCCCCTAAGACTACTTTAGCCAATCGGCAGAGAGCTGATCGAGAGGAAGAGGACGACCAGTGGCAGAAAACTCTTCGAGCCTTCCAGCGACATTCCCTCAAGAAGTATGAGGGCAGCACCTCCGATATGAAGATGGAAGGCTGGCTAGAGGAGATAGTTATAGCCTTCAGCTTGATTCGGGCCTCGACCGAGTATTGGGTTCCCCTGGCTGTTAGCCAGATGCGGGGAGTGGCACGTCAGTGGTGGATGCTTTACCTGGGGGAGAGGAGAGAGTCTGGGGTGGCTTGGGTGGATTTCGAGAAGGAGTTCCGGGCGGAATACCTCTCCTCGACGATGAAGGCAGAAAAGAGCAGGAACTACTCTCCCTCCAGCAGGAGAGTATGTTTGTGAGGGAGTAAGGGATCAAGTTCAAGGACCTCCTACGTTTTTCTCAGGACCTCTTTCCCGATGAGGAGTCTCAGGCAAGACGTTTGGAGGAGGCACTCCGACCCTCCCCCCAGTATGTTGTTACCCCCTTTACCCTGCCGATGTACTTGGAGGTCCAGAAGAAGGCCGAAGTGGTGGAGCAGATGCATTCTCTAGGGGGAGTGTCGTGAGAGTGGATCCAGCTGGGACCATCAAAGGGGAAAGCCGTCAGCACCAGGCCTCCAGCGTCAGGACCCTCTAGGTTCCGACCCGCAGGGAGCAGGCTGCAGTAGTTTCAGTTTCGATCCTCTGGTCCTCGCCCTTTTTCTACGGGCCCGGGACCACAGTTCTTCATCTGTGGGAGCCCTGGGCATCTCCGGAGTCAGTGCCCAGACCGGGTGTAGTACAGCAGTGGCAGTCAGCCCCAGCACCCGCCCCAGCAGCAGCTTCCAGCCAGACTTTTACAGCAGCAGCAGCAGGGACAGCGAGTTGCCGCTCCTCCGAGGGCAGACGTAGGAGGAAGCCGACCTCAGGGCGCTCCACAGGGACCTTGACCAGGGTGTGGTTGGGGAGGTGGCCGACAGCCGAGGGGCAGGAGAGATAGGCATGGATATTTGCATGCTGCAGAAGCAGCAGTCCCAGCAGGGCCAGAGGTTGTTCGAGGTACGATCAATCTGTTTAGAACTCTTGCTTATGCTTTGTTCGATACCAGAGTTTCACACTCCTTCGTTGCACCCAGTCTAGCTCGTGCCTTGGGTATAGATGTCGAGACACTTCCAGTGCCATTCGTGTTGATCACACCTGTTGGAGGTCAGACCGACTTGTTGTTCGTTTGTCAGGGATGTAGACTGCTGGTAGCGCCACATCAGTCGGTTCGCGATCTTCTTCTGCTACAGATTCTGCCATACGATGTCATCCTAGGCATCGACTGGATATTTTCTGTGTGTGCTGTCATCGACTGTTTTCGAAAAAGGGTGGTGTTCTCTGACTTGTATAGCCGGCGTGTTACCTTCACCGGTGAGCGGAGCAGTCCGAAGGGAAACAGGAGAGAGGAACCTCTCCTCTCTTTGTTGACCGAGCTGACGGTAGAATCAGTACATGCGGAAATGGTGGAAGTGCCAGAGATCATCCATGAGTTTATGGACATCTTTCCTGATGAGGTGATGACTCTACCCCCTCGACGTGATATCGAGTTCGGGATAGACTTGCAGCCCGGTGCTCGTCCAATCTTGATGGCTCCTTACCGGATGGCACCTTCGGAGCTACGGGAGTTGCGGATACAGATTGACGATCTAATGAAGAGGGGTTATGTTCGTCTGAGTGCATCACTGTGGGGTGCTCCGGTATTGTTTGCAAAGAAGGAAGATGGAGGTCTTAGGTTGTGCATAGACTACAGGAGGTTGAATCAGGTGATGATCAAGAATCGCTACCCTCTCCCAAGGATAGATGATCTTTTTGACCAGCTGAAAGGGGCAGGACGGTTCTCGAAGATCGACCTAGCTGAGGGTGAAAGAGAGCGACATCCCGAAGATAGCGTTCAGATGCAGGTATGGACACTTCGAGTCCGTAGTCATGCCCTTCGGTGTTACGAACGCCCCGGCTATGTTCATGGGGCTTATGAACTCAATCTTCCGGGAGTACCTTGATCGGTTTGTGGTTGTGTTCATCGAAGACATCCAGTTCTACTCTAGATCAGAGGAGGACCATGCAGAGCACTTGAGGACGGTTTTGGAGGTCCTCCGACAACACCAGCTATATGGGAAGTTGTCAAAATGAAAGTTCTGTACATGAGAAGTGCACTTCCTTGGGCACGTAGTGTCTGAGTGGGGGGTAGCGGTCGACCCATCAAAGGTTGAGGCAGTTGTTTCTTGGGCAGCACCCAAGAATGTGGTAGAAGTCCGAAGTTTCCTCGGGCTGGCAGGTTACTACCAGAGATTCGTACCCAACTTCTCCCGAGTAGCAGCCCCTTTGACGACTCTGACCAAGAAGGACCAGGCTTTCGTATGGAGTGAGCAGTGCCAGTCAGCCTTCAGCAATCTGAATGAGAAGTTGGTCAGCGCCCCAGTTTTGAGATTACCAGAAGAAGGGGTGGCCTATGAGGTATTCTGCGATGCTTCGAAACAAGGCTTGGGATGTGTGTTGATGAAGTGACGAGGGTGATCTCTTATGGGTCCAGGCAGCTATGATCCCATGAGCGTAATTACGCCACCCACAACCTAGATCTTTCAGCGGTCGTTTTTGCGCTAAAGTTATGGTGGCACTACCTCATCTGGGAACACTTTGTGGTCTTCACGGATCACAAAAGATTGAGGTATATCTTCTCCCAGCAGGGCTTAAACATGCAACAGCAGATATGGGTGGAGTTCCTCCAGGATTACGACTTCGAGGTCTCTTATACTGAGGGCAAGGGAAATGTGGTGGCCAATGCTTTGAGAAGGAGGACACAGAAGGATGCGGTCTGAGAGTCGGAAGATGCCTGGAAGGAAATGGAAGAGTTGGCTGCCTTACACATGGATGTGATGATGGATAGCGGCAGAGGCTGCCTATATCAGATGAAAGTGAATTCATCCCTGTTTTAGCAGGTGGAAGAGTCTCAGTGGGGAGACCTAGAGTGTGAAGTGATGCGTGACCATGTTGACCAGGGCAATGCTCCGGAAGGATGGACCGAGGATGGTCAGAACCGGATTCTTTTCCAGGGAAGGTTTTTTGTCCTAGAGGCGATGCGCGATAGGGTTCTCAGTGAGTTCCACAACTCACCCCTGGCGGTACACCTTGGAGTTTCCAAGATGTACCAGGGTTTGACGAGGCAGTTTTGGTGGCCCAGAGTTAAGCGAGTGGTGGCAGAGTTTGTGGCCAAGTGCCTAGTGTGTCAGCAAGTGAAGGATGAACACCGAGTTCCAGGAGGCCTACTACAGCCCCTAGGTGTCCCCGAGTGGAAGTGGGATGGCATCTCAATGGATTTCATCATGGGACTAGCCAAGGCTCAAGGAGGGTATGATGCCATCTGGGTGGTAGTGGACAGGTTGACGAAATCGGCTCAAATTCTGGCGATCGGGGAGTCGAGTGCTATGGATGCTTTGGCACAAAATTGCGTGGATGAGGTAGTGAGGTTTCATGGAGTCCCGAGGTCTATAGTATCGGATAGGGATGCACGGTTTACCTCGCGGGTCTGGAGAGGATTTCAGCATGTGTTTGACACCCAGTTACACCTTAGCACTGATTTTCATCCCCAGACAGATGGACAAATGGAGTGCACCATCTAGACCTTGGAGGATAAGCTGCGAGCATGTGTTCTGGACTCAGGAGGGTCATGGGTGCAATACTTGCCTCTGGTAGAGTTTTCCCACAATAATAGCTACCACTCTACCATTGGTATGGCCTCGTTTGAGGCTTTGTACGAGAGGCCATGCTATTCGTCTGTGTGTTGGACCGAAGTAGGAGAGGCAGGCATCCTTGGTCCGGAGGTGGTGCAGAACACGACAGAGAAGGTTCAGCTCATACGGGAAAGGATGAAGGCATCCCAGGACCGATAGAAGTCGTATGCTGATACCAGGAGGAGGCCCTTGGAGTTTGAGGTTGGGGACCATGTGTTCTTGAAGGTCTCCCCTCGGCGTGGGCAGCGGAGGTTCGGCAAGGGGAGTAAGCTTTCCCCTAGGTTCATCGGACCCTTCCAAGTGTTGCGGCGGGTCGACAAAGTGGCTTACCAGCTAGCGTTTCCACCGCCGCTACTAAGGATACATGATGTCTTTCATGTGTCCCAGCTCCGTCAGTATATGCACGACGATTCGCACGTCCATGATTGGGGTGAGCTGGACATCGAGGACGATGCGAACTTTGTGGAGAGACCAGTGATGATCGAGGATCGAAAGGAGAAGGTGCTTCGTGGACGAATCATTCCCTTGGTTCGCGTGTTGTGGAGACATGGTGGGCTTGAGGAGAGGACGTGGGAGAGGGAAGCACAGATGCATACCCAGTACCCAGAGTTATTTTGAGTTCTGTTCCTTGTTGTACCTGTTGTGATAGAATGTTTTGTCTTTTGGCTATGAAATGTACTGGTTTCTTTCCTCTTCTTGTGTGTGAAAACCCCCGGCTATAGGGAAGGAGAGAACCCGACCCCTAATCAAGACGCATTAAGGTGGATGTGATTAAACCCGTGCGGGCGAGTCAGTGCCGACCAAAGCGGATAATATCTTGACATGGGGGAAGAGACTCCCCAACCCACGTACCCGGGTAGTTTGGCATGGTATGTTGCTTGGTTCGTGACAGGAAGATGTTCTTAGTTAGCGATGAGGTTCACTCTTGAGAGGTATCTTTTGGGGTGGTTGTTCGGACCCGCCCTTTACTTCTGGGTTGTCTAAATTCTCGGGGACGAGAATAGTTTGAGAGGTATCTGATGTAATGACCCAGACTCTCTTGGTCCTTTCCTTTGCCAAAATACAGGTTCTAAAGGAGTGGCGTCTCGGCGAGACCGATCGGGGAGACCGATCGGTGAGACCGATAGGCAAGACCGATTGGCGAGACCGATCGGTGAGACAGATCGGTGAGACCGATCGGTGAGACCGATCGGTGAGACCAATCGGCGTCACCCGGCCTTTTCAAGTTGTTTCCAGTAGCGCTCCATTGCGTAAATTGGGTTTTAAACACTATTCTGACTCGTTTAACCATGTTTTTAAGACCCATAACGCCCATAAGAGTTTTAATTAAATGCTTCATCAATTCATGAGTCGGCTTAAACCACCCGACCCCCTTTTGTGACGAATGGAGCTGTGTGATCAACCCACGACCCCCGCGCCTTACGCGGTTTCGAGTTTTCACCTCAACCGTCCCCGGCTCTTATAAACTAAGGGTTAGCCGCGGTTTCTCCTTTCCTCGATCGTGACTTTTCACAAATGGCTTCTGGTGCATCTGGCCCGCCGCATCGTTATCTGTAAAGTTTCGCGCCCCCGGCTTAAACATCGATCATCTATCAACAAGTAGGGAATTTATACTTAGTATCTCTCTTTTGTGTATCATGCAGGGTGGGCGTGCTTTTGATACTGTAGAATTGGGTAAACCAGGCCTAATTAAAGATAAATAACAAATTCTATAATGAAAGAGAGGGGGTGATGTGATCATTGATGGTGTTTTATATTTTGATGCTATTTCTTCTATGACCATCTTGTTGAGTTGTGCTGGCTTGTGCCTCCTAAAAATCAAGGTCGTTGGTGGTCGTTCTTTGTGCACTAAGAAACACTGCTGATGTTTTAAATGGCTTGTTTGTGGTTGTAAACTCCTACTGTGAAAAGTGAATCGGTTAATCACGTATATCCAGCTGAATAATTGAAAGTACCAGGATCAACCCTTCTGTGATAACTCCCGGTTAGAACACACGGAATTTGAAATCATGGAGTGTGTTAAGTAATTTAAATCTGAAAATCCCTGACTTGTGTTGGTGGTGGTAGTTGGTCGTTTTCCTTTCGGGCCAATTGCTGGAAATGTGGGATAGGATGGGAGCCCCTGTTCTTTCATACTCTCGGTGGTTGTGTAAATTTGGGGGATGGGATCTCCTGTTGGTATGGATTCGGTGGTTGTGAGTTTTAAATCCGGGTGGTTACTTGTTTATATCACAAATTGGGGTAGAATTCTCTGTTTTTGAGAACCAGGTGTGGACGTTTTGGTTGATGTTTGGTTGTTTACTTTTCTGGACTTATGTCTATGCCTACTCATTGCCCAGTAGTGCTTAAACGTAAACATTATTACTAAATGTGAAATAAGAAAGGGGACAAATGGGTTGTTGGCGTGAGTCGTGACTCGGACTTGAGTGTTGTTGTGATCTGTAGGCTGTCTGAAGAAAAACCTAGCTTTGGGTGAGTGCTTGTTATATATATATGTATATCTGTAGCTTTGTGTTTCGTATTCGTGCCCCACCCAAGTTGAGCACTTAGTGTCGAACATCCCCATTTCATGGGGGAGGGTGTTTTTCCCAACACTATTCTTAGTGGCTGATTATTAGCTCCTTTTCTGCTCCCTTTCCCGGATATCCCAAGTATCTTCAGGTAGGCCGTGATGGCCTGAGGTCCATTATTAGCCCAAGAACCTTTAGGTGGGGTGGTGTGGTGGTTGGCCAGGTGTGTGCGGTAGGTGGTTTCCCAAGTGTCTTCAGGATGAGGCCCAAGTGTCTTCGGGCGTGGGCGTGGATCCTTTAGACCAGGTGTCTTCGGGCGTGGTGGTGGTTGTTCTGGCCTAGGTGTTTGCAGGCATGGTTACATGTGACAGTTGTGGCCCAGGTGTGTGCGGGCGGGATTCAGTAGTGGGACTGCGTGTGGTTGAGGCCCAGGTGTGTGCGGGCGGGATTTCGGCAGTGGGACTGCGTGTGGTTGTGGCCCAGGTGTGTGCGGGTGGGTGTGGCAGTGGGACTGCGGTGAGAATGGCAGGATTGGTCCGATGCGTAGGATGTCTCTATAACCAGTGGGAAAGTGGCGCGGGGTACCCAAACATCGATGTGCTCTTATTATATATATTACTTGACTTGCGTTATTTGGGGAGTGAGCCTTGGTGAGGCTTGGGATGGATAGTTTTCCTTGTTAGGTGTTTGGTTTACTATTTTTCTCACGGGACTTTAGTACGTTCCCCCACTTGTGCACGAGAGCCTTGGTTTTCCCTACTGAGTGTACTTGTATGCTCACCCTATGTATATAAAACTGCTTTCAGGTTTCCAGGAGGACTTCGGGGATCACGCAGGACCTTACTAGCTCGGACTTTTGGAGCAGTTGCAGTTGTTGTTTTTCTTTTTTGTACTTACCTTGTAGTCACCTTTTTGCACTTTGTGGCTTTTACTTTTGAAACATGCATGTGGGAATGGTCTACTTTTGGCTTTAATTTTCTTTCTACCTTGGTGTTGTTGGGTTTTCTTCTCCTTATCTCTCGATCCTGTAAAATAAAAAGGGTAATGCCTTCCATTTGCGAGAATTTTCTATACCCTTGGTGCTAGTCGCCACTCCGAGACCTATTGAAGGCGGGTATCGGGGTTCATTATCTCTCCTTCAACTTAAAGAAGGAAGGGCCTGGAAATCTTCTGACCCTTCCCTCCTTTTGGTGAAGGCAGGTTGTGACACATTAATATATTTATTTAATAGTTGATTATGAGAGAAATATTATCTTATAGAAAAGAATTGTTCCATATTTTTATTTTGATCGAATACAGTCTAGATAAAATTTTGGACATTAGAAATCTTAGGTAGTTTGATGATGAAATCCCTTGTGATTTTTCTCATTTCTATTCTAGTATGAGTAATGGTTGAAACATGCACTAAGACTTATGTCTCCCATCCTTAACACAATGAAATACAAAGAAATGAGATACATAATTTGTAATATCTCTCTTATTGTTTCCCTCCGTAAATACTCTTTTAAATATGTAAACATCTTAATACTCCCCATATGAATATAGAATGATGAGATTTGATATTCCCATAATAAATATTTTTAATTATCTAGTATTAATAGGACTCATACACAATTCATTAACTATATAATTCTGTCAAATTCATGGTTTAAGGGACATTTATTACCTTTTTTAAACTCTATATCATATTTCTTCAGCTCTTTAACAATCATATGGATAGACAGTTGAACACCCATTTGAGAGAAATATGATATCCGCCCTTATTTTAAAAATACAAGGAATATCCATTTAAAACAGGGAAATATTTTATCCCTTTTTATCCTTATCCACGATAAGGTATCATTCTAATTTTGTCTAAAAGAATCATCCACCTTGTTTTCTATCCAACGTTGGTAATGTATTGAGATTTCCTATTCATTAATTTAATCCAACCATCTAATTTAATTCATATTCTACTATTTCTGGGTGATTATATTCATTAAAATATGATAATATGTATTTATGTAACAACTTCCATCATAAATATAAATCCTCTAAATCATTCATTAAAATATTACAATTTTCAACTCTAAGGAATAAGTTGGGTACTTTTTTTCATGAAACATTAATTATCATTAGGCATAAGATATCACCGAATTATTCTACATTATACCACATCACAACTATTTCTTTGAAGCATCACTATAAATAAAACAACCTTCTCCGCTACAGTGTAGTGTTATCATAGGATCACAGACTAACCTTACTTTCTAGTATGCTAGGATAGTTGATTAGATAGTCATGATAAATCCATCACAATGCGTCAACAATATAAAACAAATCTATGAAAATGGTGGTTCTTAGTCATAGTTGTTGTTATAGTTTAAGGTTCAATAACTTCAATATTTGATAGATCCATTTATATACACTCACTTGATATTATATGACTCAAAATGAAACGTTAGGTAGAAAAATTCACTCCTAGTAAATATTTCATAGATGTTCTCCTTATTTAAGGTCTTTATTAAAATCATTAGGTTATCTTGATGCCCTTCCTTGCTCTTGGAATATATAACAATATCATATATAAAGAATACCACAAACTTATCAAGGTAATCTATTAATTATCTATCCATTAAATGCATGAAGATGGTGAGAACATTAGTATAACCAAATTGAGTCACTAAAATTGTTAATTTCTATACCTATAATGAAAGGATTCCTTGAGTATGTCATCACTTTTTAACCTCTAATGATTGTATCCATATCTAAGATCAATCTTGGAAAAATATTTTTATCCCTTCAATAAGAAAAAAACAATCAATATGAGGTAGGTGATACTTATTCTTGATAATTATATTCTTATTTTGTAAATAATCAAAATAGAGTTTCACTAAAAATAATTTATAAAAAAATGAATAGGTAAACCTTTTGAAGATTCACTTGAATGAATGAATCCCTTATCAGGATTCTCTTGATGTTGATTCTTTAATTCATGTAACTCAATTCGGTCTATTCAATATGGTGTCTTTGAAATTGGTTTAGAATTGGGTATATGTTTTCTTTACAAACAATAATACATTTTTCAGTGTAATTATAGGAAAATATTCTAATAATACATCATAAAACTATTGTAAAATAGAAATATCATTGATGTTGATCTCCTCCCTTACCATCTCAGAAAAATACCCCATTTGAATAGGAACATGGTCTAATGAAATAGATGTAATTTCCATTGGATGTTCATATTTATCCTCTTACAAATAGACAATAATATATTGGTTTAGAATATAAAATTTTTATACCCTTCCATAAAAGAATTATATGGTATTTAAATAAGTAATTACAATTCATAGCCAAAATAATATCCAATTCAATTATAGGAATAATAATAAGATTTTCAAAAGGCACATTACAAAAAATGTCAACTGGGGAAGAATCATAGAGTCGATATGTGATCATCATAACATTAGTAGTTTTTACTATTAATTCAATGTCTAATAGTTGAGGTTCAATTATGATACCATTATAAAATTAATTAGATATAAAATAATAGGTAGTACCAGAATCAAATATGAAATTTTAATTTCCCTTGTGGATGATAAGTATGTCTTTCACAACATTATTATTAGGCCCCACATCAATAATAGTGACTACATGGAATTTCACATTGTCACTACACTTAATATGTTACTAATGTTGATCACAATCATTAACCCTTCGATTCAATCACTAATTTGTGTAATTTTCATAATTATTGATATTATAACATTGTACTGTTATGGGGAAATTCTATTGAGCTTTTTTATCATTTAGTTCATTATATTTCATTTTTGAACCACTTTATCATTATTTTGTTCAATGGAATTATTTTCTACACGAAACCATTAAACAGTCTCATTAAGACAATTTTATCTATTTCTCCTTCCACGCTTCCAGAATGAAGGAAGACACATAGTCTTCCCTCCATGGGTTTTGTTATTATAATTTCCTTTGAATTCCATATTTCTTTTCATATCAAAACAATGACAATGATGGGTGAATCCAATATCTATTTCCACCTTGACATCACAATGAATAGTTTTTTCATATCTAGTTAAGTCTCTTATGGATATCTCTTTTTAGAGACTTGTTTTATGGTATTATAGATTTGATAAATCTTAAATTACAATTCAATTAAAATACCGGAATTTGATGTCAAAATTATTCTAAAAATATCTCATATGTACTAATGGATTCAACATTTTAAGGATTTATCTTAAAGGGATCCTTATCTATTCATGTATTTATAATATAAGGAAAGTACACATTGAAAACAATATAGTAAAATCATCTTACTCCATGGATTTAAGTTGTTCTCATTGCATCATATTCTTTATAAGAGGCCACCCTTTCATCTTATTGACCTTTCATTTGTTAAAAAATAGAAATAACATTTTTATGTTTTGAGAATTAGAGAACGGAAAATATATCTACATTGTAACTATAAATTTATTTGTAATTAGTGAATTAATATAATCACTAAAATTAGATTTAATTTTACTTGTGAATTACTTAGTAGTATAGTGTTCGCTCTTTTTAACATTTAGAATCTCAACTTGATTCATGTCTTGAGAATGTGTTGAAAGCATAAGAACAAATTTTATCATTCTATCAACCATAAAAAAAATTTCATAAGAGGAAAATCATTTTAATTTATGTATCATTAAATGATAACATTGTTAATTCTAGTTCAAATTGTTCAGTAAAACTAAAAATAATTGTATGAGTAGAGATAATCATACTGTTAAATTATATAATCACAAAAATAAATTATATGATGTAAAAAAGTTGAATCATTTTTTCAAAATATGAAAAATTAGGTTTAACCTAGGACATTATAAAATGGTGATTATCAAGTTAATACCCAATCAAGATTATATAGAATTGTTACCCTACGGGCTATATGTACCACAACCTCACACAGTTTCTAGTATTTAGGTAGTGTTGTATCTTCTTGGAAAGCCACACTCTTTTCATTACCATAACATATGACATTATCTTATTCATATAATTATTCTAAGGGTTATCACTAAAATTTTATCTTCCCATTTTCAAAAAGTAACTAAATTTTGTTTTAATTCCAACTATTGTGACATCACATTTTCATACTTAAATATTAAATCTTATTAAATGAATATTCCTTACATATCATTAAAATCTAGGATAGAACTTTACAATTATATTGTCATTATAGAGTGGGATAAATAAAAAACATGTTCAAAAAGTATCTACCTCATCTCCCACTTAGTTGCTCAAAAATTATAACCATCATAGACTTATCATACTAAAAACCTTTCTTCATATCCTGAGGAAAAAGGAAACTGATAATGGGTGATATTAGATGATCAGTAAAGGGGAAATTATGAGATATTAATAATGATCATAAATCATGATAATGAAAACATAACGGTAGGATAACATGGCCAAAACAAACCAAACTGATAAAAAACTAGTCATTGATATTTAATACGAAATCATGGTATAAGGCTTCGTCATAACTGAAGAAATAAGTGATAAGACTGTTGTGTCATTAAAAATCAATTATGATCTTGGAGAACTTAACACAAACATAAGGAATAATTTTTTGTCATATATATATATATATAATCACTTCCTTGGTCATGGTTCACTCCCAAGATTATCATAGAAGAAAAATTCAAAAAAGTAGAAATGCCTGCCTGGTGATTTCTAACATTACCATAGGATTAACATCCATATATTTAACTCCACCATCGCTTAGTAGTTTATTAACTCAGTCATCTCTTATGAGTTTATAAATATTGTAATCATTGCTTAATTTATTTGAGGTCATTAATAGAACCACCTATCATCATTACCTTGATCAATCTCACCTGTCACATAATCAGTATCCTTACATATGAGTTTTATATGATCATAAAGCATTAATCATTTCATTGTAGCATTAACCTTGTAAAAAATGGTTTCATAAAAATATCTAAATCATTTTCATAAACAATTAAGAGAAATAATAAAGACTAAAAAATAGGATCATATCACCAGTAAATCATAAGAAATATCAATGAATTTTTTATATATATGAAAATAACTTTTCAAGATCAATGGAATTGTTTTTGAGGAAAATTCCATTTTTATTTTGGAATCAATTATTTAAAATTTAAACATTTAGAAAATATAAAAGAAAAAAAATTAATTTTAAATAACCATAAACACTTATAAAGTGATGTTTAAAATAACTTTTAGTCATACTAGAGGGATGTTCTTTTCATATAATGTATGATAAAATAAATATTACATTCACATTTTTTTAAAAAAAGGACCTTGTTTGGAAAATGAAAAACAATATTAATCATAGATATTAGTATAGAATATAAATCATAGGAAAAACTACATTTCACAAATATATCTAAAATATTGAAAAAATTCTGTAAATCATTTCAAAGAAAATATTTACATAAAGTAATTGATACCTGACTGAAAAGAAAAATAAAGTCTATTTTTCTTTAAAAATTTCTTTCAGTCTCTTAAGTACATAAAAAATGAATATAAAAGTAAAACTTGTAATATATAAAAATAAACAAAGGATAAAAAATTAAATAAACTTTTTTGGGAGATATAAAAGTATATTTCATCATAAAAAGTTTAATAGTAAAAAATTATAATAAAAATCATATTGTAACTTAACCCATTACCTCAAGCTTGTCTTGCTTCACAAGCACTCTAAACTCCTATATAATTAATTTAAATATTTATAATTCCTTATCATATCCATATTCCTAACTATAATGTAAAACCATGAGTTTTTAGGGACCAATTTTTTGAATAAATTTAAATTTTCATTTATATCATTCATTACACAAAGTAAAATATTTCTTTTTCATTCAACATTGACTTGAAGTACGTTACATGCAACACTTGGTCGTTGTACGATAAACACAACATAGAGATTCTATGGAACATATATTTTTGTTGTTTTAATTATTTAAATAAGTTAATTATAACCTAGGTGTTAAACTTAGTTATATGAATAGTAATAACTACTTTTAAAATATTTTTTATAATTGTTTTTTGGTAAATTCTTCCAATGTTTAAAATTATTGTTTTCTGAAATAATCCGCTTATAATGACCATGCAATAAAATAAATTTTAGAAACATTAAAAAATGTAATTTTAAAAAAAATCATTTTTGAATTCATAATTTCAAAATTATCTTAGGTAGAATTTTTGGGATTTTTCTGAGAAACTTCATTTTTGGGCGAATAGTGAAAAATATTGCTTTTTAATTAAAAATTGAATTTTTGTCTAATTAATTATTAAGGATAAATTATATTATAAATTTCTTTAACTATCACATTATATATATATTAAATCTATTATTACAATTTAATTAATAGGAATAAATTTCACTTTTTTACTAAATATAAAATCATATCAAACTTTTCAACTTTTTCCAAGTTTAAATCCCCGTTATTTTGTCCTGTAACTGATCATATTTTTTTTGCTTATGTGATCCGAATTTTAAAAATTCAACATAATATATTGTATTAATATTAATATTTAGAGTCTAATTATACAATTTAAATTTTTTACAAAAACTATTACTAAAAGTGAGTAAATTTAATCAAAATAGTTAAGGCCAAATTAAGAATAATTAGTCACAAAACCATAATCTTAAGTGCCCAAATGACCAAGAAACTTTTGAAACAACAACTCTTTGTAAATTGATCTTCCATAATCCTTAAATAATTGATTTTTTTCTACTTTTATGAAATGTTTTGGTAATAATACATACATACCTAACTTGTTTTTAAAAATTCAATGTGACTATTTTTTCTCCTCTATAAAACGTCACCACCTCTACCGATTCCTCACACCTCTAAAAGAATTTAATTTCATCAAATATCAGCCCAATTATCATTCAAATAAACATCCATTATACCTTTAATCATACCTTTGGTAATAGGTCATCTCAAATAAGTGTTTTGTCATAAATCCAATGGTGTTACCCGATTAAGAGGCAACGTCTTCTCTCAAACTCTTTTTCATTACCATCTTTCCCCACCCCATCCACTATTTATTAAATTATTGTGTGACGACACCATAATCCTACATGTACTAGGATGATGTTAATAAATGTGTATTACATACACATACACATACACACACCTACATCTAACGGATGTTGAACATACTTTTTTTATTTACAATGAACTACTGCTTCACGAAATGACGATTGTTCATTCTCCTTTACCACAAATCATGGTGGCCATTATGATAGGGAATATTTTTATATATGTAATATATTATATTTATTATATCATTAATATTATTTATTCTTTTTACAACATTAATGTAGAGACCCGAAGCTTATCGTACATGGACATTACATTACTTTTGCGGAATACTTAGTACATAACGAAAACACACACACAAGGATCGTAATAGTTTAGTGTCTTTGGAAACTCGGAACGTAATCTTCTAATCGTGGGGAAAGATCTTCAATATCTCCCATAAAGATCTTCCCTTTTTTTTACCTAAAAACCTTTCTTTATATCCTGGGGAAAAGAAAACATAAAAGGGTGAGCTCAAATGCTCAGTAAGGGTAAACAAAAGAAATATCAATCACATCATATACATAAGAACATAGCTTTTGGAAATCTTAACCTGCAAAAGAGCTCATAATATCATAACATGGGATAAATCATAGAAGTGAAAATGAGATCCCCATAATCATAACATGAAACTTGAAACTTTGTGGCATGCACACATAATCATAGAAAATCATTTCTTGTTAGTCACGACTCATTTCCAAGACTATCTTAGTGGACAAAGTCCCTTTCTGAACCGATTTCACTCCTCGTTTCAGTCCTGTATCACTAAACCGAAATAACCTTCCGTTCCAGCCATGTCTATCTCATGAGATATAAAATCTTTACCCAATGCATTGGAGGGAGATATAGGTCCCACCCATCTCATAATGAATCCTTTCTTATGTGTGCCACATAATCATAAATCATACATCATAGCGTAACCCATGTAATAAAAATGGGATTCTTAAACAACATGACATCATAAAACAATTCATATAAGATAAAGGAATTCATAAAAATATTTCCATCACAACATAATCAAACCAATGTAATAATTGGGATTAAAACAGAACCCTTTATTATCTTAGATGGAAAATAATTTTGATAAAACACTTGAACTCCATTCTTGAGGAAAATATCCTTTCTTCTTTAAAAACATTTTCCTTTCATAACATGTCATACGACTTTAAAATAAAATAAGTTGATTAAAAATAAACTTGAAAACTTTTAAAGGAAGATTCTTGGAAATTTTGTTTTAAAAATCCATTCATGTCGTATAAGTTAAAAAAAACATTCTTCGTACTTTTGTCGGAAAAGTCAAAAAGTACCTCGTATGAAAAACGACAAAATATTCCTTTCATACATATTACTAAAAACTCACTGAAGGGTAAAAATGGATTTAAACAATTGTAGTTGGATGGAAAAAATATTACATATTGATGAAACATGGATGTGGATGATAAAATACACCCCAGTAAATACTTACGAATAAACAATCTCGGATAAAAATGAGATTGTGATATTTCCCTTACCTTATGTCCGACTTGCTTTGTAAGTGTCCAAACCTCCTGTATAATGATTTAAATCATGTTATTGACTTATTCCAGTATCATATTCATTGTTATGATATCATATATGGTTCACTTATGACATTATATTACCCGTTCTTTTGTAAATTCCATGTTAAAGAGCGTTTTGGGTAAAATCGTTTCATTTATCGTAGGTGTTTTGACTTGTTGTTCTTGACATTATTATTACTTATATCATGATTTACTTACTTACATAATATAAAATATGATTTATATATCATATATATTCAGTATATATATGTATATAATAGATAGATAAATGAAATGAAAAACACCGTTCATGGAGACGGTAGTCCGTACGTACGCATGAACGCTGTTTTTCTTTCCTTATTGTCTTGAATGGAAGTAAGTAGATGACATAAATTTAAATATACATAAATAAAGTATCATTATTATGTCATATATTTCATTAGTACTTATTATATATACTTTATAATCATTCATGAATGGTTAATCATTGAGAATGAATCTCATCGCGTCGTGGAGACTGTAGTTCGTACGTACGCACGAGCGATGATATCATTTCCATAATTATTGAATTGAATTGGAGTGGATGATACAATATATCAGAATCATTATGATGTTATAATAACTATTTATAGTTATTCTTTACACCATAATACCCATCCATGTAAGGTGTTGGTGGAAAAACAGATTACACCACAGCGTGGAGACGGTATTCCGTACGTACGCACGCGCGGGGATTTCTTTTTCCGTAGGATGGATATATGGTGAAATAGGGTTGTTTCATACTTATATTAACATATCAGTATTTGAGTGATACTGATGTTATTACTTCATAATGAAACAACCTAATAAGAAGAAGTGGAAGAAGAAATAAAGATGAAAGAATTGGTAATGGTAATTACCTCTTCTTCGAAGCGCCTCTTTGAGACCTCCTCTTAGGGCACTAAAATTGGTCTTTGAGGAAGACCAGAACCTCTAGGATGTTGCTAGGGAAGTGGAGAAGAGATTTTGTCAGGGGTTGGCCGAGCTTGAGAGCTCAAATTGGTGTGAGGAGGAGGGGGAGGAGGTGTCCTTTTATAGGGGAGGAGAGGGGCACCTTAGGAATATCTCAAAATATTATTTTATATTAAAGTCAAAATCGGTTTATAATGGTTCCAAAGGGTCTTATTTCGAAGCTAAAGTGGGGATGGGTCGAAATCATATCAACCAATAAGATTTAGACAAGTTTAGGGTATTATTTTAACCTTATCAATTAGATTTAACTCTAAGTTAAATAATTTAACTTTTACCGTGTCTTTTTGTTTTCTTTCACTATATGGTTAATACACTTACTATAACATTCCAAACGAACCCCAAATTGTTTATTATTAAAATATATATCTGTATCTAAGTCATTTGGCCGAACCGTAGATTTTTAGGAATAAAATAACAATTAATAATATAATATTTGATTTAAAAACTATTTTGTGTCAATTTTGACACTATTTGATATATGATTTTTTTTGAAAGTCATAACAGAATTATATGTTCGAACCAAGTTTATTATATCAATAATAATATATCATAGTAACCTAAAAAATTAGTGGAATTCATAAAAGGTCTCAAATTATATTTATTTTGGTGTTTATAACATCAATTATGTCAATATTTCATTAATAAGATAATTACTGCATCATCATTGTGTCATAAATAAATTAAATTATTTTATGTCTAAAAATTAAAAATAAAATACCATCATGTAGTAAATCTTTTTAGCTTTCTAATTAATATTTAAAATCTAATTTATCTTATGTATAACCCCATATTAAAAATTATTTACTTATTAAACTTTGATTTTAACTATTTTAACCCATCTTTAAATAAATTAATAATAAATGTCCTAATCTAATCCAAGTGGGCCTAAATGGTCATATTTTATTCCTAAGTTTGTTTTTGGTCGAATTACACTTGTCCAATAGAATTAGGACATGTGTTAGGGTAATATTAATATCATATTTACCCTTAGTTACCCTATTTACTATTAACCCGGTAAAAAAAAGTAAAAAGTTACTATTCACCAAAAATTATTTTCATCTCATTGAACCACATTTTACTTACTGACATCAACCGTGTCTCTCGTATTTTTGAAATTCCATTCACAGAAGCGGTAAAATTAAGTTTTATGAAAAATCCAGTTTTTTTAACTACCACTTAGTAGTTTCACTATTCATCAAAAAATGAAGGTTTTCAGAAAAATGCCAAAATTTCATCCTAAGCTATATTTCATATTCTGAATTCAAAAATAAAGACTATTTTACCAAATTCATAACATAGAAGTTGAATTAATTAATTTTATAATTAAATCCCGCTATTAAGACAAATAGCGTGTTTTTAAGAAACAATATCTATCAAAAGATTGACACTTGTTTATGTCTGGTTTAAATGTGAAATTACGTCCAATGACCAACATTGTATTAAATTGTAAAAATATATTCTAAATATACTTTAAAACTACTCAAATTAATAATTTATCACTATTAATTATTTCGATTAAAAAAGTTGTTTTTTAATTATAATTTAGTAATTTTCACTATTCATCAGAAAATTGAAGTTATCCGAAATGTACCAAAATTTCACCTTAGGCTAAATTCGATACTCCGAATCCAAAAATGAAGTTCATTTTGAAATATAAGATTTACAAAATTTTAAAAAGTGGTTATTACTATTCATAACGGCTAGTTTTAATAATATCTTAATAGCATATCGTTGTTTAGCGAAACTTGGTGTTGCGTACAACACACGCTATCGTGGAAGGTCGCGATTGCGTGTAATGGAAGGAAAGTCAAGGATGTGTGTTCTGAAAGCTTCTTTTGGTGTAGCATACAACACAAGACATTAATGAAATTAAAAATAATATTTTTCATAAAATCTCGGGGTGTTACATTCTACCCCCCTTAAAATGAATTTCGCCCTCGAAATTCGTCGGGGTTATAAATGGTTTACTATTCGAAAATTTCTTTGATAGAAACCCACATCGTAAAAAGGAATAACAAAACCTAGCTTTAAAAACTAAAGTATAAAATGTAACGATTACCCAAATAAACTAATCACTGGGTTTCCACATAGGTGAAAATATGGATATGGGAGAGAAATATAACCATCATGTCACTACTGGAAAACTAACCTTTACCAACGGTTCCAAACCGTTGGTATAGGCCTCCAAACCGTTGGTATAGCCTATACCAACGGTTTGGAGAACCGTAGCCAAGTAAGCCGTTGGGATAGGTCTATACCAACGGTTCTCCGAAAACCGTTGGTATAGACCTATACCAACGGTTTTGGAAACCGTTGGTATAGGTAATATGAAATCTATACCAACGGTAATGGAACCGTTGGTATATAAATTCCAAAAATAAAATCACCGCTGGGATTTGATCCCAGGACCCCTCGTTTATAATCGAACGACTTAACCACTAGGCTAACATCACTTTGTAAACATAATTTCATAAATATATATATGTATTATCATAATTATTTAAATTTTTGATTTATATAATGTTCTCCGTTAGTAGATCTGGAAAAAAATCAATGAACATATCCCAACGGTTGTCAAAACCGTTGGGATAGACCTATCCCAACGGTTTTCAGAACCGTTGGGATAGGTTCTGGGGGGTGTATTTCTAGTAGGGTGTATGCTGGATTTTTGCCCTGTTTTTCCCAACGGTTCTTGAGAACCGTTGGGAAAGAGTACCCTTTCCCAACGGTTCATCAAAACCGTTGGGAAAGGGCCTAAAAACACACCCTTTCCCAACAGTTTCGGTGAACCGTTGGGAAAGGGTACTCTTTCCCAACGGTTCTCAAGAACCGTTGGGAAAAAGAGGGCAAAAATCCACCCCTTTCCCAACGGTTTTGGTGAACCGTTGGGAAAGGTCACTCTTTCCCAACGGTTCACCAAAACCGTTGGGAAAGGGTGTGTTTTTAGGCCCTTTCCCAACGGTTTTGATGAACCGTTGGGAAAGAGTAGCTATACCAACGGTTTTTACAAACCGTTGGTATAGAAGTGTTGGGAAAGATCATGTTTCCAGTAGTGTGTTCTGATGGAGAGTGGTAGAGAACATGGCTATGGAAAATATAGCAATCACAAATCTATAAATTTGTGACGATCTAAGGTACCATCTGATTAATCAGATATAAGATCACTAGGAAAACATTTTTGGCTTTCAAGATCATTTCCCTAAAGTTGAAAATTTGATTTAGAATAAATACTTACTTTATTTTGGTACAATCTCACTATTGTTCGTGCCTTGAACAATTTCCACTTCATCTCTTAAATAAATGAAGTTGAATTTGTTATTCGTGAAGTGTTAGCAGATCATGTGATAGAATGACGAGTCATTCCATCTGTCTCAAACAAAAGGTTAGTAAAAATTATATGCATAAGTCGATCTATAGTGAGATTAATCATATATGGTTCCTAAAATGGACTTATATTTCATATATCATACTGCTTAATATAATAAAACTAGTTTCTACTAAACAGGGACTTCCTGTAGGCCAGTGGTAGGCGATAAAGGCCAGTCGCACTTCGGTTGTGGGTTCGATTCCCACAGCCTTGTCCGAAGCGATGGGCTGTCGCCCGTCCTGCAGGTTGTCCTTTTTATAAAACTATATTACTATAACATCCCATCAATAATATCGAAAAAACTTCTATCCTTAAACAATACTAACTTATGTCCAACATAATCCATTCCAATCTTTAGGCTTATCCATAATACTGCAGTCCATTCTCATAACATAGTGAAAACGATTACCAGAGATTTAATACTGTCGTTGATCCCCACATATCATAAGATATGTCTTGTTGGTCACATTCCAAACATTCAAAGTCCTTAATCGTGTATTCTCTTGAATACCTTAGTGAAAACATGAGTGCAGTTAAAAGTTAACACATTCCACATACCAAAATCCTCAAAATTCTATATACTCAAACCATGATATCACTTAGTCCTTATATCAATCATGAGCTCATGAATACTATCAAACATTTAATTTTCTCCTTATCCCTTCATTATGCGCATATCATCTACATTCCAAAAATATCTGAATAACCTTTCATGGATACTGGTAACATTAATCATACACTTTCAAAACACAAGGAAAGACAACAGTGTAACAATCCATAGATGTCTCTTTATTCCAAAATTACACATGATAAACATGTAATCATTCCACTACATTCTCAAACCATTGACCGAGCTTCAAAAATTCTTTCATCTCACATATCATTTGTAGTCTCTTCATCATCATCCACATAAATACTACCCATATGACCATACTGATTCTCTTCATGAGTCTTTCCCTTAGGGCATTTGTTTTCATAATGCCCATACATTCCACATTTAAAACACTTAACCATTGATGATGTCGTAGCAATACCATTATCCTCATCCATATTGTTAAATGAACCTTTTCCTTTGCATTTACTTGCTTTGTGTCCTTCTTTTCCACACCCAAAGCATCTTCCAGTTCCTTTGAAACATTCTCCTTGATGCCTCTTCCCACATGATTTACATATGGGAAATTGAACTTTCTTTCCTCTATGATCATCATGAAACTCCATCTTTCTCTTATTAGCCGAGTCAGGAAACTTACCAAATTTTACTTTATTGATTATATTATGAGATAGCTGATTCGGCATAATAATGATGTTTGGACTTCCAAATCCCATTTCATTATGAAGAATATCATTCCATTGTCCATCATATCCTCCATTATCGTGAATCATCTTGTTTCCAGCCATTTTCTAAAACCCAAAAAAAATAGTGTGAGAGGAAAAAATCATGCTAGGGAAAACAACATAATAAAGGGGGAGTACCTTCAATATCTAACATCTTAGGTTTAATTCTATGATCGTTAGCGTAGTTCTAGTACTATAACCTATACGTATACTTAACCTTAGGGACATCCCTAGACATACCTTAGAAATATCTCTAGGGATTTCACTAAAGTTTTTGCATCCTAGTTTCCAAAGGTTGACTAAACCTTTCCTCTGATACCAACTGTAGAGACCCGTATCTTGACGTACATGGACATTAAATTACTTTTGCGGAATACTTAGTACATAACGAAAACACACACACAAGGATCGTAATAGTTTAGTGTCTTTGGAAACTCGGAACGTAATCTTCTAATCGTGGGGAAAGATCTTCAATATCTCCCATAAAGATCTTCCCTTTTTTTTACCTAAAAACCATTCTTTATATCCTGGGGAAAAGAAAGCATAAAAGGGTGAGCTCAAATGCTCAGTAAGGGTAAACAAAAGAAATATCAATCACATCATATACATAAGAACATAGCTTTTGGAAATCTTAACCTGCAAAAGAGCTCATAATATCATAACATGGGATAAATCATAGAAGTGAAAATGAGATCCCCATAATCATAACATGAAACTTGAAACTTTGTGTCATGCACACATAATCATATAAAATCATTTCTTGTTAGTCACGACTCATTGCCAAGACTATCTTAGTGGACAAAGTCCCTTTCTGAACGGAGTTCACTCCTCGTTTCAGTCCTGTATCACTGAACCGAAATAACCTTCCGTTCCAGCCATGTCTATCTCATGAGATATAAAATATTTACCCAATGCATTGGAGGGAGATATAGGTCCCACCCATCTCATAATGAATCCTTTCTTATGTGTGCCACATAATCATAAACCATACATCATAGCGTAACCCATGTAATAAAAATGGGATTCTTAAACAACATGACATCATAAAACAATTCATATAAGATAAAGGAATTCATAAAAATATTTCCATCACAACATAATCAAACCAATGTAATAATAGGGATTAAAACAGAACCCTTTATTATCTTAGATGGAAAATAATTTTGATAAAACACTTGAACTCCATTCTTGAGGAAAATATCATTTCTTCTTTAAAAGCATTTTTCCTTTCATAACATGTCATACGACTTTAAAATAAAATAAGTTGATTAAAAATAAACTTGAAAACTTGTAAAGGAAGATTCTTGGAAATTTTGTTTTAAAAATCCATTCATGTCGTATAAGTTAAAAAAACATTCTTCGTACTTTTGTCGGAAAAGTCAAAAAGTACCTCGTATGAAAAACGACAAAAGATTCCTTTCATACATATTAATAAAAACTCACTGAAGGGTAAAAATGGATTTAAACCATTGTAGGTGGATGGAAATAATATTACATATTGATGAAACATGGATGTGGATGATAAAATACACCCCAGTAAATACTTACGAATAAACAATCTCGGATAAAAATGAGATTGTGATATTTCCCTTACCTTATGTCCGACTTGCTTTGTAAGTGTCCAAACCTCCTGTATAATGATTTAAATCATGTTATTGACTTATTCCATAATCATATTCATTGTTATGATATCATATATGGTTCACTTATGACATTATATTACCCGTTCTTTTGTAAATTCCATGTTAAAGAGCGTTTTGGGTAAAATCGTTTCATTTATCGTAGGTGTTTTGACTTGTTGTTCTTGACATTATTATTACTTATATCATGATTTACTTACTTCCAGAATATAAAATATGATTTATATATCATATATATTCAGTATATATATATATATATAATAGATAGATAAATGAAATGAAAAACACCGTTCATGGAGACGGTAGTCCGTACGTACGCATGAACGCTGTTTTTCTTTCCTTATTGTCTTGAATGGAAGTAAGTAGATGACATAAATTTAAATATACATAAATAAAGTATCATTATTATGTCATATATTTCATTAGTACTTATTATATATACTTTATAATCATTCATGAATGGTTAATCATTGAGAATGAATCTCATCGCGTCGTGGAGACGGTAGTTCGTACGTACGCACGAGCGATGATATCATTTCCATAATTATTGAATTGAATTGGAGTGGATGATACAATATATCAGAATCATTATGATGTTATAATAAATATGTATAGTTATTCTTTACACCATAATACCCATCCATGTAAGGTGTTGGTGGAAAAACAGATTACACCACAGCATGGAGACGGTATTCCGTACGTACGCACGCGCGGTGATTTCTTTTTCCGTAGGATGGATATATGGTGAAATAGGGTTGTTTCATACTTATAATAACATATCAGTATATGAGTGATACTGATGTTATTACTTCATAATGAAACAACCTAAGAAGAAGAAGTGGAAGAAGAAATAAAGATGAAAGAATTGGTAACGGTAATTACCTCTTCTTCGAAGCGCCTCTTTGAGACCTCCTCTTAGGGCACTAAACTTGGTATTTGAGGAAGACCGGAACCTCTAGGATGTTTCTAGGGAAGTGGAGAAGATATTTTGGCAGGGTTTGGCCGAGCTTGAGAGCTCAAATTGGTGTGAGGAGGAGGGGGAGGAGGTGTCCTTTTATAGGGGAGGAGAGGGGCACCTTAGGAATATCTCAAAATATTATTTTATATTAAAGTCAAAATCGGTTTATAATGGTTCCAAAGGGTCTTATTTCGAAGATAAAGTGGGGATGGGTCGAAATCCTATCAACCAATAAGATTTAGACAAGTTTAGGGTATTATTTTAACCTTATCAATTAGATTTAACTCTAAGTTAAATAATTTATCTTTTACCGTGTCTTTTTGTTTTCTTTCACTATATGGTTAATACACTTACTATAACATGCCAAACTAACCCCAAATTCTTTATTATTAATATATATATCCTTATCTAAGTCATTTGGCCGAACCTTAGATTTTTAGGAATAAAATAACAATTAATAATATAATATTTGATTTAAAAACTATTTTGTGTCAATTTTGACACTATTTGATATATGATTTTTTTTGAAAGTCATAACAGAATTATATGTTCGAACCAAGTTGATTAGATCAACAATAATATATCATAGTAACCTAGAAAATTAGTGTAATTCATAAAAGGTCTCAAATTATATTTATTTTGGTGTTTATAACATCAATTATGTCAATATTTCATTAATAAGATAATTACTACATCATCATTGTGTCATAAATAAATTAAATTATTTGATGTCTAAAAATTACAAATAAAATACCATCATGTATTAAATCTTCTTAGATTTCTAATGAATATTTACAATCGAATTTATCTTATGTATAACCCCATATTAAAAATGATTTACTTATTAAACTTTGATTTTAACTATTTTAACCCTTCTTTAAATAAATTAATAATAAATGTCCTAATCTAATCCAAGTGGGCCTAAATGGTCATATTTTATTCCTAAGTTTGTTTTTGGTCGAATTACACTTGTCCAATAGAATTAGGACATGTGTTAGGGTAATATTAATATCATATTTACCCTTAGTTACCCTATTTACTATTAACCGCGGTAAAAATAAAGTAAAAAGTTATTATTCACCAAAAATTATTTTCATCTCATTGAACCACATTTTACTTAATGACATCAACCGTGTCTCTCGGTTTTTTGAAATTCCATTCACAGAAGCGGTAAAATTAAGTTTTATGAAAAATCCAGTTTTTTTAACTACCACTTAGTAGTTTCACTATTCATCAAAAAATGAAGGTTTTCAGAAAAATGCCGAAATTTCATCCTAAGCTATATTTCATATTCCGAATTCAAAAATGAAGTCTATTTTACCAAATTCATAACATAGAAGTTGAATTAATTAATTTTATAATTAAATCCCGCTATTAAAACAAATAGCGTGTTTTTAAGAAACAATATCTATCAAAAGATTGACACTTGTTTATGTCTGGTTTAAATGTGAAATTACGTCCAATGACCAACATTGTATTAAATTGTAAAAATATATTCTAAATATACTTTAAAACTACTCAAAATAATAATTTATCACTATTAATTATTTCGATTAAAAAAGTTGTTTTTTAATTATAATTTAGTAATTTTTACTATTCATCAGAAAATGAAAGTTATCCGAAATGTACCAAAATTTCACCTTAGGCTAAATTAGATACTCCGAATCCAAAAATGAAGTTCATTTTGAAATATAAGATTTACAGAATTTTAAAAAGTGGTTATTACTATTCATAACGGCTAGTTTTAATAATATCTTAATAGCATATCGTTGTTTAGCGAAACTTGGTGTTGCGTACAACACACGCTATCGTGGAAGGTCGCGATTGCGTGTAATGGAAGGAAAGTCAAGGATGTGTGTTGTGAAAGCTTCTTTTGGTGTAGCGTACAACACAAGACATTAATGAAATTAAAAATAATATTTTTCATAAAATCTCGGGGTGTTACAATTAATATTTTTACCTTACATTTGTTGTTAATATGATAATTTCGTTTGAGGAAATGTGTACTACTTCCCCTCAAAGAGATGTGATTCATTCACACACCACCTGGAATGTATTAAGGATAGTTTTAATGAACTTATATGATGTATATGATATTTTAATGAAACTCTAATAATGATATATATATATATATATATCTAAATAAATACATATGTATATACATACATACTTATATATATATATGGCATTTACATACATTCTTTCAATACGCCAATAAAGATGAAAAACAATGTTCATGCATACATATTGATTACCTTATCCATGAATGGTTTATTCTATTATGTAATTAATAATGATATATATTATTATTATATAAATATGATATATATGCCTGTAATTTATATCTTGTTTTACATTATGGAATCATGATATATGTATAAGGATCAGTGATATAACAAATTAAGACACATGTGAAGAACAAAGCGAATACTACCCGAAGTGAAACCTAAAACATATGATCATTAAAAAAGGTAACATAATAATATAATTATTATATATATTATAATATATATAATAATATTAATCTTTAAATACTTATTATAAAATTATATTTTTTTACATGAATCTTGTACGAGTATGGAGAGAGTCAAGACACAATGTAAGGGGATTCCATCTCACTTTTAGTTTTTGTGAGATACAAGCTATGTTCTCCACTCTTTCCATTTGTGTGGTGTATATACTGAACATGATCTTATTATATGTATATTTTACTTAAATTTATGGTTATTCAAATATCCATTTTTTGAACCTTCTTTTTTGGGGTTTAGTTTCCAAAATTTACCAAATTGGTAAAACCGTTTTGTCTCAATTTTCCTTATTTGAGACTCATGTTTTGTTATACACCTAAAATATTCTTTAATGTGTATATAATTGAATTTTAAATTTTATATCCTGAATATCATTATTTTTTTATATATTAAGATTAAGGTAATTTTCTTTTCCTACATGGAGATTATGATCCCAAGTCACCATGATATCAGCGTATACTAAGACAATCTCTTAATTTTTTTCAAGATTATTTATGTTTTTTTTATCTTGATAAAATATTGTGATACATCATTCAATAATATTCAGGGTTTTACTTATTTCCTATTTATTCTAGATATAGTGATTTTTTAGAACCATTTTTTCCATTCATTGGTACTTAAGATAATGTTTTAGTAAAATATGACCTCCTCTATCGTCAAATTAAAATGTGTTGTATTCAAAACCAATGTTTTCAAAAAAAATTCAAAATTACATGTATTTAATTATCAAGAAAAATGTATTTTAAAACCATTTTATGATTTTAAAATCATAATTAATAAGTTTTAAAATCTATTTTCAAAGAAAAATATTTTCAAAAGGTGTTGTGTAATAAAAAAATTCTAAGAAGAAAAGATATTTTCCTTAATAAGTTTTTTTAAAATATCTTTGAAAATTATTTCCCAAATAATATAACATACATTGTTGTTAATCATACCATTATGTAGAATTTTTCAACATCTCCACTCATAGTCTTTATCTTAATGGATTATGTTTTGCTGATATGATGTTATGAAAAATGTTTCTCTTTTAAAGGTTATATGATTTTGAAACCCTCTTCATTTTACAGGTTATGTCTATAGTGAAATTATTATTAAATATGTATCTTTCCATATGTTGTGATAGGATTACGTGTTTATGATACCCATTTCATTTCATGGTATATGAGTTGTTCATCTATTATATTGTGGAACATGTATGTATGATTTCATTATGTGATGGGTGGATCTTATATCTCTATCCAATTCACTGGGTAAAGATTTATACCTCATGAGATAAAACATGAATTAAATGAGGGTTACTCGATTCAGTACTACAGGGCTGGAATGAGGGTTAATTTGTTCAATAATACAAGGCTATAACGAGGGTCATTCGGTTCTGTAATACAGGGCTGGAATGGGAGTTATCTAGTTCATAAATGGATTTTTTCCTCTAATATGGTCTTGGAAATGATGACTTGGCTAAATGGAAATCAGTATATGCTTATGTGTTTCAATAATTCCATGTATTATTCCTACTTTATGCTTGTAAAGAATATGCTCTTTATTTAATAATGATTCATATCTAATTAACTACAAATCTTTATGCCATTATCATTGATATACAGGGTATGATCTTCTATTTTCATGATTAAATTCTCATACACTTATGATAATTTTATACATATTTGTATCCCTTATTTACCCTTACTAATAATTTGAGCTCACCCCATTTTTTTCCTTCGACAGTTTGTGAATTTATGTATTATTATTTAGGTGTCTAAGAAGGGTTCTAGTCAAGAAGAACCTTGTGAAAGATATTGTAGCTCACTTATGTATCAGTGTGTATGTATTTCATGTTTCCAAAGGCACTAGAATTCAACGGTCTTCTTATATCTGTTTTAATAAAGTTTTTGTATTCCACAAAAGTAATGTAATTCTAATGTTTGTAATGTGGCATTCATTATATTTGGTATCAAAGGATATTTTTAGTTAACCTTTTGAAACAAGGATGAGAAAACTATAGTGAGACCCCTAAGAACATGTATTAGGATAATTATAGGGTATAGTGAAACAATAGGAAAATTTCCTCAAATTTTTGTGAAGGATAGAGTGAATGGTTTCCTAGAAATACATTTATCTCTAGATACAACAAGTGGATATATCTATGGAGCAAGTGTACCTAGGGGTAACAACTCTAACAAGATATTCTGGTATTGAATCGTGGTAATCTAGTAAATGATAACATGCCTTGTTTCACACCTGGTTTGACACTCTCGAGGGATATTCATTGGAATTAACAAAATGTTGATCAACCATTATGAAGGATTTAATCCTATGTTGACTCTGAATAGCCTAGGATAAACCTAATGTGTCATATATTAAAGAAGGAATCATAAGTTTGAAATCATATAAGTGATTTTTTCTTATTATGTGATTCCTCATTATGATAATAATTTATTATTATATGATTTTGGTTTTAGTCAATGGATGAAACCTGAATGAACAATGTTACTAGATATTTTGACAGAAAATATAATTATTTTCCTCCTGAAAAACAAATCTCTAAGGGATAATGAATGAATGACTTCATTTCTATGCTCACACAACATTCTCAAGATTTGAATCACGGAGTCCTTCCAAATGAGAAAAAGAGGGAACAACATTCTATTGAGTCATTAATGAGGAAACTTCCACCATCTTTCAAAGGTTATCCTTGTCTACTTGTTTCTAAAAATGAATTAGTACCACAGAAAATATATTCTCTTTTCTTCAGTGTCCAGTGCATGGGAATGTCATTTAGGATGTTTATCGGTTATAAGTTGAAGTTTATTAGTTGTAGACACAAATAAAAAATATGTGGAAGCATGATGAGATTGAATCCATGGTTTAGGAAAATTTCATGAACTTGTTTTTCAATAACTACATTACTCTGATTCTTCATCAGAAGTTGGAGAAAGAGTTCCTTGATTTGAATAAAATGGATAATGATTCTATTGGTACCTTTACAGCTAATTTCATGAGACTTGTGAGGATTGCTTCTAGAATTATCAACCAACCTGAAAGTAAAATAGATAGTTTATTTGGTGGATTAAATCCATGTATTGTAATGTAATTGTCCATAAGAGACTTTTTTAGATACGAAGATATTGATTATTGTGAAATCAGGTTTGAAATGGATGTTGGAGTTAGGTATCAATCTAATTTATTTGAAAATATGATGATGGTGTAATTTAAAATAAAATCTATGAAACTAGGAGTAAATAAGAGGAGCATTCTTTTATGCACCAAGTGTTGGAAGAATCGTGAGTGAAATTTTCTTATGGGGTCAAATAAATGTTTTATATCTGGAAGGGATGGTCATAATGCAATCGATTTACGAGGTGATGTGAAGATGTTTTCTTAAAATTCTAATGGGGAAAAGCATGAAAAAATGTACCTCCCATTATTCAGTGCATCAAGTGTATATAGAATGGTCATTATGCTAACCACTTCCAAAACCCAAGGGTTGGTGATGATGATCAACATCACAAACCTATTAAGCTGAGGGATAAGGTTAAATATCATGTAATCTCTATTTCTAATGAGGGGTGTGATGAAAATGTTATGAATTGTTCACCTACCAGCCACTCTAAAATAGATAATGTCACATTTGATTTAAATTTTCACCAATATTTCATATCTTAATAATTTTTCTAATGGTGTTAAGATTCCATCAAAACATTTATAAGTGAAATTAACAGTGAAAACCCCTAATGGTGTGATGATTACATATCATGTCTATGAATCATCTCTAGTAGAATTTTGTGGGAATGTGCTTCATGAAAATATTTTCATTCTTCCATTGGTATAATTTTATGTCATCCTAGGAATGGATTGGCTTTCTATGCATAAATCCTACATCAACTTTCATGTACGGGAAGTTATGTTTGATATTTCAATTCCTCCTACGATAATCCATCAATGTGATGATTTTTTTAAAATTTATATTGAGATTACATCCATTTTAGGTGTATTTATTCCCAATTAATATTGTTTTTTATCTCAAATGTTTGGGGAGAAGATCATAATCAATGATATTCTTGTTGTTATAGATTTTGTGGATGTCTTTCTAGAAGAGTTTCCTGGTCTTCCACCAAAACATGATGTTGAGTTCTTAATAGAACTTGTACCAGGTTCTACACCATTTTCATATACTCTTTATATAATGTCCCCAATCGAGTTATAGGAATAGAATAAGCAAGCCCAAGAAAATATTGATATGAGATTCATTCGACCATGTGTGTACCATTGTGGTGTAGTAATTCATTTTGGGAAAAAGAAATATTGATCAATGAGACTATTTATTGATTATCAGGAGTTCAATAATATCACAATCATGAACAAGTATCCTCATCCCCATATTGATGCATTTTTTGATCAGCTACATAGAGATCAATGATTTTCCATGATTGAGCACCATTCTGAATATCATCAATTGAGGGTCAAAAAGTATTATATACCCAAGATGACATTCTATACAAGTTATAGTCTCTATGAATATATATTCATTCCCTTTGGTTTTACTAATTCCACTACTATATTCATGGATTTAATGAATATAGTATTTATATATTCCCTTGACAAGTTTTAGTAGTGTTTATAGAAGACATTCTTATCTATTCAATGTGATAAGAACACAGTGAATATCACTTGGGTATTATACTGAAGACCCTATGGAAGGATAATTTGTATGAAAAACATACCATTTGTGATTTTTTTCTAAAAATATTTTATTTTGGTGTCAAATAATATCAATATATGCTACAGAAGTATATCCATCAAAGAAGAAGGTTATTGAATACTAACCTAAACTAACCAATGTGACTGAGATCCATTGATTTCTTGGTTTAGTTGGATATTATCAATGGTTTGGGGATAATTTTCCAAGACTATATAATCCTATGACCAAGATAACTTGAAGGGTGTCATGTTCATTTGGATAGATGAATGTGAAGAATATCTCATGGAATTGAAGACAAGGTTGGTCATTGCCCATGTGCCTACACTACCCTTTAATGGAGAAGGGTTTCTAATCTATATCAATGAATTTATGAATGGATTGGAAATTATTCCTGTGAAAAATGGCATGGTTATAGCCTATTCATCATAGCAATTTAAGATTCATGAGAAAATTAACCAACTCATGATTTGGAGTTAGCAGCAGATATGTTTTAATTAATGATATGGAGGCATTATCTTTTTGGGTAAAAGTGGGTTATATATATAGGTCATAAAAGTATGAAACGTATATTCACATAGAAGGAGTTGAGCATCTTCCAGAGAAGGTGGATAGAGTTGATAAAGGATTATAACTGCTCAATACATTACAACCCTAGGAAAGAGAAAATGGGGTTGATGCTTTCAGTCAAAAATATCATGCTAGCTTACCTATGATAAGGATTACAAAAGATACAATATTTATTGATCTCCAAAGTATAAATCTAGAAATTATTAAGGATGTGGAAAGTCACATTTTTCATAAACGAATGTTCAACCATCTATTGAAGTGAATATTAAGGTGGCGTAGAAGGAAGTTGAAAAGATTTAAAATGACAAAAATGTTCCTGAGTTTATCCTTGAACAAGATGGAATGATAAATTTTAATAACCCTATATGTGTTCTTCCCAAGCCATATTTAAATAATGAGATGTTAGAGTAAGAACATATTTCTTCATTATCTATTCATCATGGAAGTATCAATATGTTTATGGACTTGAAATAATACTTATGAAGGGATGACATGAAGAAAGATATCATGGAGTTTTTATCTGATTGTTTTGTATGCCAACGTGTTATGGATGAAAGAAAAAATTCTAAAGGGATGTTTTGTCCATTACCCATACTAGAATTCAAATAGGAGAACAATACTACATATATTTTCATTGACTACACAAAACCTATAAATGGTTTAATACTATATGGGTGATAGTTTATCTCCTTACAAAGTTAGTAAACATTATCACCATAAGAGGATATTTCCATATTGATCATCATTCCATAATATACACTAAGGAACTTGTAAGGATGCATGGAGTACCACATTCCATTGTATCAGATAAACATATGAGGTTAACCTCAAAGATCTCATGAATTATTTAGAAATAACATTATACAGAATTTAATTTCATTATGGATTATCATCCTCAAATATATGGTCATTCTAAAAGAACAATTCAAACCCCAGAGGATATTTTGAGATCATGTTATCTAGATTTAAATGTTGGTTGGGATCAACACCTTCCATGAGTTGAGTTTTCTTACAAAAATATCTTTCAATCAAACATTCATATGGAATCTTATGAAGTCCTATATGGGGTGAAATTTTGGGCTCCAATGTTTTGGGATGAGGATAGAGAAAAAATGCTACTAGGACCTGTGATTGGTGATGAAATGGTCAAGAAGGTTAGAACTATTCAGCAGCATATTAAGGATACTCAAATATGGTAGAAAATATATGCTAAGAACCATTGGTGTGATCTAAAATTTGAAGTTCGTGAAAAGGGGTTTCAATGAATCTCACCCGAAAACAAAGTCATGAGATTTATAATGAAAGGGAAACTACGACTTTGGTATATTAGTTCCTTTGAGATTCTTGATCATATCAGAATGGTGTAATTTTTCTTAGAACTTCTTCCAAATCGCTCTCAAGTCCATGATGTGTTCCTTGTGTCGCTTTAAATGAAGTACATATCTGACCCTTCACATGTACTGAACTTAGAGGTCATATGGCTGGAGAAAGATATTTATTTCTAGGAACAAAATGTTGAAATTCTAGACTAATCATAGAATGTTATATGAAACAAGACCACTCGCTTCATCATAGTTTTGTGGAGAAATCACCAGTTATAGGAAGCTACATGGGAACATAAGGATATGATGATGCAGATGTTACCTCATTTATTTTTACCTGTGTGGGGAATTTCATGGGAGAAATTCATTTTAAGGGGGATATAATGAAACACACTATGTTTTAATGGAATTTTTTTTTTGAATAAGGTTAAATATTCATTTATATATTGAAATACACTATGTAAAGTATTCTTTTTTCATGCAACACTGACTTTGCATATGTTACACACAACACTGAGTTGGCGTACGATACAGACAATAATGATTTTATACGAAACACAAATTTTTATTGTGTTAATTATTTGAAAAAGATAATTATAACCTATCTATTAAACATAGTAATATGAATATTAATTACTACATTTAATATATTATTTATAATTGTTTTTGGAAAAGTATTTATATGTTTACAAATACCATTTTCCCAAATAATATGCTTTTAATTACATTATAATAAAATTAATTTTTGAAACATTTAAGAATTTTAATTTGATAAAATAATATTTTTTTATTTCAATTTTTTAAAATTAGTTTATGGTGGATATTTAGGATTTTTCTAAAAAACATCATTTTTAGATGAATAGTGAAAAATAATGCTTTTTAGTTAAAAATTGGATGTCTGTATTATTAATTATTAATGATAAATGATATTATAAATATTTTTTATGGTAAAATTAGATATTTATTAAATATATTAGTACAATTTAATTCATTAGAATCAATTTCACATTGTAGCTGAATATAAAATCTTAATAAACATTTGATCTATTTTCTACATTAAAACCCCATTATTTCATCTCATCAGTGGAATTATCACTAATTTTAATTTTTCCACATCAATAAATTGAATTTAAAAAAACTGAAATAAACCATTTTATTCAGTCTAATATTTTTATTCTAATAAGTCTATGTCAACTTTTTACCGAAATGATTAGTAAAAGTGATTAAAATTAATCATAGTTGTTAAGCCAAATTAAGCTTAATTAGGGACATAACCATACATGTAAGTTCCAAAATAACCTATAAACTTTTCCAACGCCCATTGGACATGTATAGTTCTATCATAAACCTTCCATTTCTGTGTATTCTTGGTACAATATTAATTTTTAGGAGAGAACATTTTCCCACCAAACTTTTTTCTAAATATTCTATGTGAGTCCTTTCCCTTCCATGTAAAAGGACACTACCTCTTCCCATTCCTCGCACCTCTCAGAAATTTTATGATCATACATGATCTTCCCAAGTAGCCTCCAAAAAACCATCCCTTCGACTGGGAATCCTCCCTTTGGGAATAATTCTTGACAATGAATCCTTTTGGCATGAACCAAAAGGAGTTTCCCAATTAAGAGGTAACATCTTCTCTCACGATCCTTTCCTTTATTTTCATTCTTCACCCCATAAAATATATTTATTCCATTATTGTGTAAAAAAATTATCCTCCATATATTAGTATGTTTTAATACAATTTTTCTAATATAAAAACACACACCTTTATCTAATGAATGTGTAATGTACTATTTCTATGTACGGGAAACTACAGCCACGTGAAATGATGATTTCTCATTTATCCTTTACCACCAATCATGGTGGCCATTATGATAGACATTATATTTATATATTTTATATATTTATTTATTATTTCTTCATGTTTCTTTCTTTATTTTACAACACATATCTTTTTAGCTTCCATTTGGTGTTAATAAGATAAACCTGTTTGAGGAAGTGCGGACTACCGCCCCCTCAAAGCTATGCGAATCATTCACACACCACATGTAATTTATTAAGGATGATTTTAATGAAATTATATGATATATATTATATATTAATGGTACTATAATAGTGATATATATATATATATATATTTCATTTACATACTTTCTTTCAATACAGTAATACAGATTGAAAACAACAATCAAACGTATGTACGACTTACCATCTCCATGAATATTGTATTACATTGCATACTTAATTAGGATATTGATTATTATAATATACATATACTAGATATAACTAATATTTATATAATTTTATTCATTATGGAATCATGATAATAGTATAAGTATCAACAATATAACAAATTAAGACACATGTGAAGAGGAAGGAGAATATTACCTGAAGTGAAAACTTAATAACAAATCGTTAAAAAGTGGGTAATATAAAGTTATAATAAAACCATATATGGTAAAATATATAATAATATTATTCTTTAAAAAATTTATAATAAACTTTTATTTATTATACCAGAATATTTTATGAGTATAGAGAGAGTCAATACAAAAGGCAAGGGGATTTCATCTCACTTTAAATTTCTGTGAGATACGAGCTATATTTTCCACTATTTCCTTTTATGTGGTGTATATACATACCATGATTTTATTATATGACTCTTTTACTTAAATTTAGGGGTATTAACAAATACATTCTATGATCATTATTTAATGGGGTTTAACATTCAAAGGTTACAAATTTGGAAAAACATGTTTGTCTCAATTTTCCGTCATTAAGACTTCTATTTTCTTATGTACCTAAACACTTTTTTGAGGTGTATATAATTAAATTTTACATGTTATATCATGAATATAATTATTTTAAATATATATTATGATTAATTTAATTTTATTTTCTTATATGGATATTATGTTCCAATGTAACCATGATATATGTTTTTATTGAGACAATAAGCTCATTTTTTTCGAGATTGTTTATGTTTACGCTTCCTTTGAGAAAATATTATCATCCATATTTTAGGAATATTAATTTGTTTACTTATACCTTATTAATTCATGATATGATCAATATTCAATACCATTTTTTCACTCTTTATTACTTAAGATAATGATTTAGTAAAATCTAACTACCTCGGTCTTTGGTCAAAAATCTAATGTATTCAAAACCCATGTTTTCAAAAAAAATCAAATGATCCTTGAAGATAATTATCTATGTAAAATATATTTTAAAAGGGTTTTATTATTTTAAAAGTTTCTTTGATGTTTTTTCAATAATATTTTCAAATAAATTGTTTTCTAAAAAAGTTTTATGTAATAATTTTTTTAAAAGAAGAATGGATATTTTCTTCGAGAAGTGTTTTTAAAATATCATTAGAAAATATTTCCCATATATGATAACATCCATTTATATTAATCAGGACTTAATAGGGAATTATTCAATGTATCCATTCATATTATTTATTTGAATATTCTATTTTTTGAAGACATGATGTTATGAAATCTGTTTCCCTTTCATGGGTTATATGATTTTGAAACCCCCTACATTTCATGAGTTGTGTCTGTGTTAAAATGATTATGAAACCTATATCTTTCCATTGGTTTTGATATTTTTAAATGTTCATGATACCGATTTCATTTCATGTTTTATTATATGTTCATTAATTATCTTATTTGACATGAATTTATGGTTTCATTGTGTGACCGGTGGGACCTATATCTCCCTCCAATAAATTTGGAAAAGATTTATATCTCATGAGAAAAATAGGGATGGAACGAGGGTTTCTCAGTTATGTAATACATGGATAGAATGATTGTTACTTATTTTAATAATATAGGGATAAAAGGATGTTCACGATATTCCGTAATATAGGGCGGAAAACGTGGTTATCTAGTTTAATAAATGAGTATCTACTAATATCGTCATTACAATGATGTATTGGCTACTATAAAAATCAGTATATTCCTATGTGTTGCCACAATTCCATGTATTATTCCTATGTTATGATTTCTAGGACTATGTTCATTATTTCATTTTTATTCATTTCTTATGAACATATAATGTTTATGTGATAATATTTGATATGCAGGGTATGATATTTTATTTTCATGATCACGTTATCATACCATTATTCTCATGTTTATGCTTATATATCTCCCATGGTTACCCTTAATCAACATTTTATCTCACAATATTTTATTTTTACATTCCCAAGTTGTGAGGATATGTATTATGGTTGAGGTGTCTATGAATTGTGTTATTCAATAAGAACCTAGTTGGAGATAATTTAGCATACTTATATATCGGTGTTTATGTATTCCATGTTTCCAAATATATTATACTAGAATGATCCTCTTGATTATTATTGTATAATGTCTTAGTATTATGAAAATTTGTGTAATGTTAATATTTTTAAATATATGGTATCTATATAAAATACCACACATGTTTTACTTATATGTTCTTATCACCCATTCATTAAAAATAATTCATTATCATCATAATTTAGGTTTTTAACTACTTCTTTTTCAAGTATATTTTGGATCAATAGTTATAGTACGTGCACATTGATCTTGATTCATTCACTAATATAATATAAATAGTGATATAAATATATTATATATTCATTATATAAAAATTTATATCCATTTATATAAAGTGGTGATGAAAATTAAACTATATCACTGTGTGGAGATAGTAGTTTGTGTGTACGCATAAGCGATGTTTCATTTTTGAAGGTTGGAAGGAAAGAAAGGTAGGTAAAGTATTCACCTTCATAAAATCATAATTATATAATAAATATCATAAATATACTTTAAATCAATCATAATAAACAAACATAAAATATTGTAATGGATTATGAATCTTATTTTTATATGGTTGCAGTAGTCCACATGTACGCACAAGTGATACTTTCATCTCCCATTTGACTGAGAATATATGGGAAAGGGTTTTTATATCATCATAATAACACCGCAGTATTTATATTACACTATATTAATCATTTAATGATTTATATAATAGTTTTATATGAATTATATGAATAAATAAATAGAAATATCTCAATTAGTATTAATACCACTTCTTTGAGATACCTCTTTTGGCTTACACCATAAGCCTTGAATGATTGGTCGTAAGAGAATATAAAATATTCTAGGATAAATATTGGTATTATAAAATTTTTTGGAGTAGTTATTTTCTAATCTATAAGGATAAAAACATTTGAATAGTGGAGGATAAGATGTTTCATTTTTATAAGTATGGGTAAGGACACACATAAAATTACTAAATGAGTTCAATAATATAAGGTCACATTCATGTCTAAGTGTATCAAAATAGAAAAATATTAAAAAAAATCATTACATAAGTCTAAAATATCTTAAAATTTTAATAATTTGATAGCTTTGGGTGACATTCCTACCCTTATCTCTTGGTTTATCCCCCATGTAAAGTTGTTTTATCCTTAACTATAGTTACTAACTTTTACTATTTTTACTAATCCCCATAAGGAAAAATTATGTCGACCCTATAAAATTATATTGATTATTCTAATTAAATATATTAAATATATTTTACTACATTAAATTTCAATATGCTGGAGTATTTAATTTTAAATAATGGTATAAATCAAAATGAAAACCCATTTCAAAAAAATGATTTTTATACATAAAACGTAATTTAAATCTATTTCATGCCTTTTAAAAATCATAAAATTATTTTTACGATCTATTATTAATTATATAACCTATAAATTTCATTAAATCCATTAATAAATTGATATTAATTTAAATTTTTTAGACAAAGAAAATGTTTTACATAAAATTTGTTTTTAGAAAAATGTGTTTTTAAATACAAATAAAAATTACCAAAAAATCAAGTATAATAATTATTTGTAATTAGTTAATTATATTTATTCTAATAAAATATATTTTACTACATTAAGTCGACCCTATAAAATTATATTAATTATTCTAATTAAATATATTAAATATATTTTACTACATGAGATTTATGTATGTTGGAGTATTTAATTTTAAATAATGGCATAAATCAAAATGAAACCCCGTTTCAGAAAAATGATTATTATATATAAAACGTAATTTAAATCTATTTCATGCCCTTTAAAATTCATATAATTATATTTAAAATATGTTATTAATTATATAATCTATTAATTTCATTAAAACCATTAATAAAAATAGATTAATTTAATGTTTTTAGACAAAATAATGTTTTGCATAAATTTTTTTTTAGAAAAATGTGTTTTTAAATAAAAATGAAAATTACCAAACAAAAATAAGTATAATAATGATTTCTAATTAGTTATTTAGATTTATTTTAATTATAAGATAATTAAGTAACTTTACGATCATATTAAAAATTATAAAAGGATTTTTTAATGAAAATAAATGATCTATTTTTCCAAAATCTATATATATTTTACGATTCAATTAAAATTATATATTTGAAAAAAATAATTTAAATTAACGATGAGATAATATTGATATTATGATTTCAAAATGATATCAATTCCCTCATATAAACATTCTATAAATTTAATAAATTATTTATAATGTATTTGTGAAGTATCCAATAAAGATGATTTTTAAAGAAAACATTCTTTTGAATTATTAAACAACATTACTAAATATTGAGTACCTATATATTATGAATTAATAAATTCACTTGTATTATGTAGATAATTAATAAATAATTTTGATATTTTGTTTATTAATATTCATATCTATATATTTAATTTAAATATTATAATGGTTTAGTATATCATGGTTTATATAGTCATGAGGTTTCCTATAAGGAATTTCAGTGAATACATGAAGTTTATTTTAAAGGAAATACATAAAAAACATGGGTTTATATAATTTAGGGGTTAATATTTATTTAAAATTAGTTCAAAATTAATAAACATTGTTTTTTATCAAGTAAAATCCAATATCTAGTGTCCAATCCCATTAGTGGAAGAAGTCTCTCCAACACCATCCTCTTATCATTGAATCCCCCCCAGGTCCTTCTGATCTCCATACATTTGTACAATGACCACCTCATCAACACATCATCCTCCAACAAAATTATTTATATAGGTAATATCCTCCTTCTAGACAAATAACTTCCTATATCTAAGTTTATTTACATTATCTCTTCGTTTTATTCACATATGGATTGAACTCTTTTAAATTAAGTATAGATAAGTATTCTGTAGTTCTTACTCCTTCAGAAATCATAAAAAATTATTCATGGAAGTAATGGTAAAATATAAAATGGTTTATCATGCTTTTCAATATATGGAAGCTTCCCCTTTTCCTCTCCCTATGTAATCATGAAGTCCTCCCAAGTACATGCATCAGATTAACATATGCTTCATTCTCACACTCTAACCACTAACTTCCAGGGAATAGTGAATGCCATCTTCCACTCTAAATTAATGAGTTGATGAATATCCTTTTCCAACAGCCATGAGATAATCCATCTATATCCCCTATCAGTTACTTCATGTATGTTGTGAACTTTCACACTCTACATCACCAACATTGAAATATGTGCTTCATAAAAAATATTCCTTTTTAATTTACATTATTGATTATGAGGGAACATGACCGACTCCCCAAGTGGTACTCTGAAATGATCCTAATTTGATTTACCGCTCATAAACTTCCACTATTATCCATTTACTAAACTCGGTAATCAATCTCCATTGGATTCATTCTACTAACTCACACCATCAAATGTGATTCTATTTCATTATATGAAGTAAAATTATCTAGACTGATTCCACTGACCTAACACACTGAGGCATTGTCAAATTTTTTAATCACTCTATTTCTACTATTGAACTGACATTAATTTCTTGAAACTAGAAATTCATGGTGATAGTGTATTGTCTCCATCTGTTTTACCAAGTGTTACATTTGTTGAACTGAATCCATAGCATCCAACACTTAAAATAGAAAGAAGTTCTCACATCAAACCTAATATTACCCAACATAATTATTTTATTTATAGGTTATACTGAAAATATATAACTCATATATTATACATATTCCCACACAAAAGTCACATAAGTAAGTTTTAATTTACCTTCATTCTATGACACTAGTATGGTTCTCCCTTGAGATGCTTCTAATCATTCAAACTCCCACAAAATGAATTATCCCTCAGTCATCTAGAATTATTATTTTCATTTCCACAATGTTTTGTGAAATGAAATTTAAAAACTCCATTGAATCCATCAAATGAAATAGGGAATTGAGATTCCATGCTGAAAATTTTTGAAAATTCCATCAACAATCTTGGTCATGTTCTAGGTCTATGTCCTTGATCTTTCCATATTTTTAGAACATTAAATGAAACTTCCTCTAATATTCCATTATCCATAATCTAATCAATGCACTAAAATGCAATGATATTATTGAAATTTTAGAAAATCTTGAACTTCAATTTATAAAATTATGATTTCATTAGTATAATGAACTCTCACTGAATGTTTACTTTAGTGAAACCATGGAAAATGTTGTCTTTTTGTTCAAATTATTCCATTTACATTTGACCATTATAAGGATTTAACCACTATTACAAGGGTACTTATATTACATGAATTATCATTTTAGGATTATTACAGTATATTCCTAAGCCCTTGTAAGGTAACTCACACCATCACTTGGGGTAGTCCTTCTCCTCACATCAGTGAGACCAAAGTTTTAACCATCCATAGACATTTAAGATAATTAAAAAATTTGTCCTTATTATAGAATTTTAAAATTCTCTCTTCATACTATAATATTATAGACCTATGATTCGACTCAACATAATCATTGTTATTATTTTGATTATTTTCTATAAAGGTATATTGATATACAATTGAATTATATGAGAGAAACCACTATAACTTCATCACTTTCCAATTTCCAAGAAAACCTTCTTATATAGCATGAACAAAAGCCACTACCACTCACTACCGTTGTGTTTCCGAAAAACATGGTATGAATAATAATTCATAATAATCATTATCTCATTCTCATGTGGTAATGAAAACCTTTCCTCAAAATCCAAATTTTAGGCATATGTCCCCAGACATGTCGTCCTACTTCTAAAGCATGAAACCTTTCCATAAGATCCATTACATTGAATCCACCTGTTTTACTTCCATACTCTTCCCTGTTCCTTATACTTTATAAATGATGATCTTTTAAATTATCAAAAACATGATGATATATATCTTCTTCTTCTCATCATTTTGACCAAACCACTAATTTTTAAATATTATTGAGGATCCCTTAACAAATTACTAATCTAATATTCACAGACATTAAGTGAAGAAACCCCATAGTAGTCTGAACTAGCTCAATATGGGATCAAGTGAACACTTTGAAATACTTTCATTCAAATCCTCGAGATATATGTTTAATGAAACACTAAATATTGAAATTATAGAATAAACCACTCGATTTGTATAGAAATCTCATTCAACTATAACTACCAACTGATGTCACTACTAACAAGTTCATCTCAAATAATGAGTCCTATAAAATAACATCAATATCTAGAATAATCTTTACACATACCTCCATGGACTTTAAGTTCATTGTCCTTCATTTCTTAAAAAACTGTACAATGTATTTTATTCTTCATGGGTGTCATAAGATTAGAAATTTATATAACCCAACTAGAACTATTATATAGGTACATAACACTGGGGATGACCAGGGTCCGAACCACAGAAAAATGATGGAAACTGTTGGTGACCAAGAAATTTGATCATAGAAGCCAATTCCTCCCTTGGATACAAAGAGGCTCATATTTAAACTATGTAGATTAATTTTACATCAGTTGATTAAATAAGGGGTTATAATCTATTTAAAGGATAAAACAACATAGGATAAACCTAAATATAACATGGGAAGGTCTATTGGATTAGACATTGTATCTATTCAAGAATCACTAATTTATACTTGGTCCAGAAACATTGATCTACCAAACTTTTCACTCGTTTGTCCAACTATGGTTTCAAACCTAGATATGTTTTATGAAACTAAAAAAGTTGTAAATAGATTAAAATTTATGTAAAATTTTTTATTCTTCTAATTATTTTTGGATTCATCCATTGAAATATTCTATACTGGAACATATTAGGGAATGTGATTTTATTTTATTATCATACTAATTATTTTTCCAATTTATTTCCCCAGTTTTGATTTAGTGATTCTATAATGAAATACTACTTAAAACCTTGACCCTCACACTTAATAAGTTTAGCAGCACATAGAAAAGATAGTGTTAATAATGAAAATAATTAACCCAACTGAAATAGGAATCATTAAAATGTTAATAAAATAACACAATGGAAGTCTATTTCAAGGAAAATAATAAAACAAACAATGATGTAATATGAAATCTAAAAAGAATCAATTGAAGAATAATGGAACGTAGTATACACATTGAAGAAATAAAAGGGAACTAAAGTTTCATCATGTAGAATAAGATTGGAAAGAAGCTTCTGAAAAACCATAAAGAATGAACAAAAGTAATAAAAAAGAATAAAATATGGAGAATCCACTTGACTTTTCTACTGCCTAGAATATATATTGACTAATGAAACATGTGGTGTTATTTACTTTTAACCCATAATTGTTTTTGATATTTTCTCTTCCTCTTAATTTTCTAACATAATTTTCGATGTTATGTCATAAATTTAATCATTTATCTCCTCAATATCTAAATATCTCTAGAATTTCTGATATGAATAGGATTTGTGTGGTCTTTTAGTCTCAAATGATTCATAGTGTAAGTATGACCATTTTTCCTTAAGTTTTTATTCCACATGATGGTTTTACAACTTCAATAGACAATATATATAGGGTCATAAATTTTTATATATAGAAGAATTTATGCAAAACAAAATAAGTTTTTATAGTGTAAATAGTTTGAAATTGTATATTTTTTCACCACTTATACTTTTTCAACAAAAAAAAACTATCATGAAGAATAAAAAATAGAATCAATGTTCGAAACATGAGTAATTACAAAAAAAAATTATTCCAAACTAAATATATATATTAATATTATCAAATACCCCCACACTTTAACATTTGGTACTCCTCAAGAAAAAATAAAAACAACAAGGATTCAAAAGGGAATAATTTTTAATTGGAAACGATTATCTGTACTAAGATATGGAAACAAAGTGTTAAAATAAAGGTTTATTTATTCAAAATAACCCATAAAAGGATTTTCAGTAATTACTCATAGTCATATTTTTTAATCAAATACCTTTTTCCTTTAATCAAAATTTTGGAAATATTCCTTAGAAAACTATATGTATGTTTCAATTTACCACACAATTAATGTTCCCCCATAACTCAAGGTAAAATTAAATTTGTTTTATTCTCATAATTAGGATAGATTTTCCAAACAACAGAATTTCATGGGATCTAAAATTTCACCCCATAAATAAAAATAACAAAATCAATCATGAATGATTTTTAATAAGGGTCAGATGACTCTAACATTGAGGATATGTGGGTAAATGATAAAATAAAATATCAATAAGGGTAAAATATAATGTATAATTAGTTTCAACTTTGAATAGTGTGATGAAGAACCTCCTCTATATGTACCGTATACACACTCCAAAAATCTAAAGGAATGTCCCTTTATGTTCCATAAATGTGTAATGAAAGTATCCTATTTCATTTTTTATGAAAGTATTGATTATGAAAGATATCACATCTTCCACCTAACAACTTACGATCTTTTGTGTGATACATTGGTATGTTAATGGTGATTTTTTAGCTACGTAATTCGCAACCTATATATTTTCTTTTTTTAGGAAAATGATAGTATTAAAAGTACATCATAAGTAACCATGAACACTTTGATCAAATTTTTTGAAAATTTCACCATCAATCTCCTTAGTAACAAGAATACTATTTCTATAATTAATGATCATTCTCCCACAATTATTCAATTAAAGATCATGAAATCACACAAAAAATAGTATTGGAAGTGATTAATGGTCTTGCAACATGGCTCAATCCTAATAAGGATATTCTTGGCATGTAAGATCTTAAGAATAAATAATGTAATGGCTATTGTTAGGTAAAATAGATCAATAATAAAAAATTATTCAATCATATTAAAAGTGTATTTTATTTATTCATAACGTTGATATGATTCTATTTCATGTTCTGATAGGTTTAGAATCCCCATGTATCTCTCACGAAATATTCTCAAAAAAGAATAGGAAAAATAGGACCAGAGTCCTCTCAAGAATATGAATACATATAAATGGGGAAATCACTCACGAAATAATTACTAGTAGAACTTCAATTAAAATAATTTCACAAATTTTGAATTATCATAAAATTACTAAACTCATTAATCATGATAAAAATATATGAAAGAATATGTTTGAATGGTGCAGCTAGATCTGATTTTATGATGTTGTTCCAAATGTTTGAGGCCCATAAAGAACACCATGACATATTCCTACAAGTCGAGATTTTTGGGGGTTAAAGGGGAAATGTGCCCCTAGTCTAAGGCCCAAGGGGAAACAGCCCCTGGATAAAATTTTTCAGAAATGTAGAAACATTGATTGACTATAGAATATCTAAGTAGAAAACACTGAGAGGGTGCTAGAGTAGTGAGGATTTTGGAGATAGTAATATTGTGGCTCCATGGAATTCCATCCACTAGCCACAATTGTAGCTTGGATGTGGGTGGCTGCGACATTATACCAATACAAACTTCCGACCACCATTATCAATATAAAATTGAACATTTTATGAGGCTGGTGGAATAATACTGCATCTTATTTATTAATTCAATTTGGTATATGGTTTTTGTGATCATGAAACTATGAGACAATCCATTTAATGTGTTCTTCTAGATCATAGTGATATTTTTTTATCTCTCTCTGGATAGATGGATTACTCCCGAAGTGTGTAAATATCTCTCTGTGTGTATTATTTTTTATTATACTATTTTTTTCAATATTTTCATATTCTAAAAACATGTTATGACAACGATACTCACATCATTTCCACCACAAATGGTATCAAATTTTGAGTTTTGAATTCAAAAGTTAAATTATGGCTATGAAATAATGAAATATAATTATCGATCTCATCGATGGAAATTTATTCAGTTATTGGAGGATTCCTATAGAGGATTATATTAATAAAAAAAATAAGAATATACCACATATGGGTAAAAATACAGTGGACATGGAGTAAAAAGAGTTGCACCTACTTGATCGATAGGTTTTGGGAATTGTTTACCTTAAGCAGGAAAAAACATAGAGGTAAAAATTAGAGATGATAAGATGATGATTGGGCCAATGAAAAATCCCATGAATATGTACAAGAATATTTTTTCATGAAACATGGTGAACTTGCTATGAAAAGTTTTCAATCTGAAAATGGTTAAAAAAAATAGTTTCATATCACATCAACGAATTCAAAACCATCATAAGTTAGTTGAAATTGGGGGAAATTGAATTTGAAAATGAGGTATGTTCATTAGTTTTACTATCTTCATTAATTTGATAGTTGGGAACTGACTGTAAAATATGTGAGAAGTTCTTCAGGGAATTCCATGCTGGTTCTGAAAGACGTGCGGGACCTGATCCTTAGTGAGGATATTTGAAGAAGAGAATTGGGTAGGTTATTTAGTTCTACTCTGAACATCGATGGAAGATGAATATATTCAAAGTGATAAAATTTCATATAATAATCAAAGTAAATATGAAAGAGATTATGAAAGGAAAGGTGGAAGTTTCTACCTATTGGATTTGAGGGAATAAAGGAAATGTCAAAAAGGAGTGTTGAGATAAATGGAAGGCAGCTAAAACCAACACAGTAAACATAAAGGCAGAAGAAACTGATGATGTAATGTTGTTGAGCATAGATATCCATATGGATTATTTTATTTTAGACTCAACTATGTTTTTTAACTCTATATTAAAGATGGTTTTCCAAAAAAATTGTTAATAGACATTTTGGAAATAACATTTTGCTGATGCTGAACTTTTGTTGATCATAGAGAAGGGTGATTCATGGATCTAGACCAATAGTGGGAGTTTTTAGGTTCTGTAAAACCTGAGTTACATACATAGTTTTAGAGTAAATATTATTTCTATTATACATCTTAATGATATAGGAATTAGTACCACGTTTACTGGTGGTTCCTGGAAGATTACCAAGGGATCTATGTTCATAGCTCAATGTGAAATGAATGGTAACCTATAAAACATGATATATAATTGAATGGATAAGTTCATATCAATAATCACTATTAGGGATTCAAAACTATGGAACTACAGGTTATTCAACATGAGTGAAAAGGGAATGAAGGTACTGGAGACAAAAGGATTGCTACAAGAGCTGAATTCAGTGGAAGTTGGTTTAATGTGATTATTTCATCCTTGGAAAGAAAAAATGTATTATTTATAAAAGGAGGCAGAACACCAAAGGCTGGGATTCTAGACATGGAGAAAAATAATGTTTAGTGTAATGCACTAGTACATTCTCTTTGAGCGTCACAATATTTTGTGAAATTTATAAATTAATCAAGAATTATTATATGTGATTACATTATAGAAGGAAAATATGATGTGTTTAAGATGGTTTCGAATTGGCAGACCATTGTAGAGAATGATTGTGGAGAAAAGATAAAATGATTTAGTTCTGACAATGCTATAGAGTAAAATGATAATGAGTTTAGAGAATTCTGTGAAAATAATAGAAATATGTGTGAGAACACTATCCTAGGAACTCCACAAACAATGGTGTATTAAAATGGATGAATACGGCACTAAATGAACAATCCAGAAGAATCAGACCACACTTAGGGTCATCCCAAAACTTCCAGGATAATGTAGTGAACATGGAAGTATATCTCATTAATAGAATTCCATATTTACCGATTAAAGTATGTATAACCAATGATATATGGTCTATAAATGAGGTTAGACTCTCAAATTTATGTGTCCTTAGTAGTTTGGAATATGTAAATAGTGATTATAATTCATGGGAAATGATCGATGCTATGTCCAAACCATTATTCTTAATTTATTATAGTGCAGATGAGTTTAGTTATCACTTTTGGTACGATCTCAAAAAAATGATCATCATGTTAAATAACGTGATATTTAAATAAGTTTTCATGTACATGGATCAATATGTACATAAATATGGACTTGGGAACAAAGAATAATAGTGAAATGATCAAGTGTATATTGAAGGTGTACCTGATCACGTGACATCAGAACCATGGAATCCTACACCTCATATAGATTTAAGGATATCAAAAAGGGTTAGAAGTCCTATGTAGAGGTATTGACCATCCCGAAAATATCTTTTATTAACTGATAGTGGAGAACCAAAATGTTTTCAAGAGACAATGTAGTTGATGTAATCAAGCAAGTATGAGATGGTTATGAAAGAGGATATTTCCTCATTTCATGATAACAACACTTGGGAGTTGAGACCTCTACAAAGAGGAAAGAATAAATTGTAGAAAAAATAGGTATATTTGGTAAAGAATAATATAATGGAATGTGGAGGTACAAGGAAAGTCTAGTGGTGAAATGGTTTCAACTGAATGAGGGTGTGGACTTCACTTAAATCTTATCTCCTATAAAGAAGCTTTCTAGCTTTTAGGTGGTTATCAATATTATTATATCAGATGATTTATACCTTGATTAGCTTGATATGAAGAATAATTTCCTTCATGGATATATGGAGGAGGAAAAATATATGTTGTATCCATAGGGGTATGGTGAGTCTAGGAAGAAATAACTAATTTTAAAACACGAGAATAGCTCATATGGGTTAAAGAAGACACACATGAAGTGGAACAAAAGGTTTGATGCATTCATGACTAAAACTTCATTACAAAAATATGGAATGGATCAATATTTATACACAAAAAATTTATAGTGATGAATATATTATACTTATTCTATATTTGGATGATGTACTTATTGTAGGATCATGTATGAAAATGATTAATGAGATCAAAGGTAAGTTGGTAGAGGAGTTTGAGATGAATGATCTTGGAGATTCTATAAATATTTTGAGGATAAAGATCAAAATAGACCAAAAATCTGGAATCTCTATATTATCATTGGATAAGTACATTGGAAATGTTCTGAGAAGATTCAGTATGCTAGAGGAAAATCATATCTTTATTCCCTTAGAGGAACACTTCAAACTATTAAAGGAGAAATCACTGAAGTTGGTAGAAGAGGTTGAGTACTTGGAAGAGGTTCATTATGCAGAAGGTTTTGGATACATGAAGTATTCTATGTTATTTACTTGACCAAACATTTATCCTGTAGAGGGACTTGGGATTAGGAACATGGCTAACCCTGGAAAGAAACTTTGGGAAGCTATAAAATGTATAATATGGGTTTTAAAAGGTAAAAATGAATTATTTCTATGCTTCGAGAATGGAAATCCATTGAAGGGGAATGTTGATGCAAACCTTGGAGGTTACTTAAGCAATAGTAGGATTATCACGAGTTATGTATTTAAATGTGGTAGAACAACATTAAGTTAGATAACATTATTGTAGATTGTGGTGACCTTATCCACCATAGAGGAAGAATACATTGTCGTAAAAAAATATTGAAAGGAGATGTTATGGGTGAAGAAATTATGGGATGATCTCAGTAGAAAGAAAGAGGAAAATGCATTTCTCTTTGAAAATTAGAGTGAAATTCATTTGGGGAAGAACCTAGTATTTCATTCCTATATGAATCACATTTAGCTGAAGTACCAATTTATTAGAGGCTTGATACATGATGTATTTCTTACACTAAATACGAATTGCAGGAAAAATAATCTAAAATATTTGTTGAATAAGTTGATGGTAATAAATAATTTCATGCAATTTTGTGCCTCTTTTGGTCCCCACTGATGAATGGAGGATGAAATATTGAATATTGGAAGACACCAAGGGTGAAAAACGGAAAGAAACTGGTATTTGATGAATTGTTAGCTTGAAATTGTAGTTGTGAATGGAAATAATTCCAACAGTGGTCGAAAAGAAGTAGTATCTATGATTAAGTTAGTTTTATATGTTAGTAGAAGTGAATTAGGCTAGTGTAGAAGATGAATCTCCTAGTTGTATATTTTTGGATTTGTGTAGCCTAATCCGATTGGATGACATTGGGTTGAATTATTACGAACTATACTACACACTATGCTATAACTTAGTGGACTTCCAACCACCTTCCATTGTAGTAGTTTGGACTTGGGTTGTTGAAAAACTATAGCGATGCATAATTCCAACAACATTTCACCATACGATAGTGGAAAATCTATGTGGTTAGTGGAATAGTGCATTATTTTCATTATTATCCTATTTTGGGATAGGTTTTCTATGTACATGAAACTTAGAGATACTCTCTATAATTTTTTCCTCTACATCATTTTGATATTTCTCACTCTCCCTGAACATGTTCATTATTACCGAACCATGTAAATCTCTATGTCAACATTTTTTTATTCTTTTTTTTGAATTTTTTTGTCCACAAACATGTTTTGTCACTACGGATCACATTATTTCTAAAATAGAATAAAATTTATATTTTATCAATTTTAATGTAATATTTTTCGTTAATTTATATGGGGATAATGATATTTCAAGTTAAATAATGAATCCAATGAAAAATTTATCCACGACTAACAAGAAGAGGCGAAAATCTCGGTGTATATACAATATATCTCATGGTTGATCCCCCATACTAATGATTAAATTCTGTCTGAAGTATTTTTGGAAGTGATGTGGGATATATAGAAATAACATAATAAACAACATTTTAAATGGAAATAATGAAATCAGTTTACAGAATTTAGATCTCCCTATGATAAATTTCATTCCATGTGGGGATTTATTTTTTGTAAAACCAGGATAGCAATAATAACATTATAAAGAAACATACTTTCACTAAAAAAATTAATTTTTAAAGGATATAGGAAAAATGTAAGCAGTAAATGGGCTTGCTAACATAGTATTAAAATATTGATATCATATCATATAAAAGTATGTATTAGAATAAAAAATAATCTTGATAGACTAGTTTAGAAGAAATATCTATAAATAAAATAAAATAACTAAAAATACTTAACTAAGCTCAAAATAATGAAATATGTTTTTCCTCCCATAAAGTTATAACAATGACATCATCATCCTTGAATATAAAAAAAGATAAATTGGAATAGTTTACTAGATCAGTTGTCCTTGGACTTTTAAGGGAGCATGAGGTAGTGCCCCTAATCTCTAATGGTTTATTGGGTCGATTGACCACCTCATCCATGGACTAACCAAACATCTCCTGTGATAACTAGAGCATCTGATAAGGCTATGGATAGAAATTCTAGGGTAGTCCCTATATCATAGAAATATGAACAAACACTTCATGGGGAGTTGCATATGGAAGCCTTGCAAGATCATCACTGGTTTCAATAGAATAATATGATCTAGATACAGTAATTGAATGCACAAGTAATTTGTAAAGTGAAAGAGAACATTTCTTGGACTAAAATGGTTTATTCATTCCATTATATAAATAATGCTATATAACTAGGGAATGTGAATATTGAAAAAATAGAAATATATCAAAAAATGAAAAATAGTATAGGGTTACATTGAGGAACAACTAAGCATATTAGGAAGAATCTTCACAAGTAACATCAGTTTTCCCACCCCAAAATCATAGCAGCTATATCTTTCCACAAATGTCAATATCAGTGATAGTCATAGGGGAATGCGACACAACCAATGTAAGAGGTGTTATGGTGCTGGAAGAACACTCATTAATCACTGTTGGAGTGGAGGTGATGATTCGTACTAAGGTTTTATGTCTATGAGTGGGATTGATGAATGAAAACTCAAAGGTAGATAGAAGAGTAGGGTCCTTTCCTCACCGAGTGTTATCTATTATGAAATATTTTTAGGTAGTATATTTAGTGATCTCAAGGAGAAGATTGACGAGGGTTGAAACATGTTCTAAGGTAGATGGTTCAGAAGAAGAGTTGTAGGTTTGATGAATGGTTGTATGATGAGGGAGGATAGATATAGTGGTTAGGGGGAGAGTAGATTATGGGGAATGTATAGGCTCATCAAACAGAATACCAAAGTGATGGAACATCCATCTAGGATTCTCTAGCATACTCTTGATAATGTAATTATGTATATGTATAACCTATTATATATCTATGTTAATAGAGATAGGATGATAATAAAAATATTATACATGTTTGATAGTGGTGGTCTTATCAACTGGAATGGTATGTCCAACTGAAACTACATGATCTGAAGTCTATTCACCAAACACAACATACTCAGGTTTCCAATCATATTAATCAATAACCTTCTAATGTATCCCCATGTTATGGATCAAGGGGAGGTATGTGAAATACATGATACCTAAAGATGATAGAATCTTGGAGATGTCAAAGATTTCCATATATATTTCTTGGTGTGTAATAAAGATCCACCTATTAGAGTATCGTTCTTCCAATTAAACTGATGCTCATAATACAACACAAACTTTTATTCCATGTATACTGAAGGGGATCCCATGAATTCGGATAGATTGGAATGGATTTTTTGATGGATTTTTTGGAGTGACCACATGTTATATATTCATGGTATATGGAACCATAGATAATACTTATATAGGAAAACTTCAACATTGTTATCTTGGATGTGGGAGAATAATGGATCTTCAGGGGTCATGGGAGAACTTTTCCCAACTCATTGGCATATCCATCTTGTATGGATAAATTTTCAATGTTGTATTTGTGTGATATGTAGTAAAATAATTTGAATAAACACCTTGGATTGCACAAAACTATCCCTGAATAATCTCAAAATACTTTCCTCCTAATAAAAGTTGACATGGATGATATCCATCTCAAAAGTGGTTAGGATCTCTAGAAAACCCCCAAGAAAATATCCTCACATACCTTAGAAATGTGTGAGAGGTTAATCTTCTGAGGGACCTCCATATATTTGGTGTTCATGATGATTTTGTGAAGAATGAGAAAATAAAATAATTTCTTTATTATCATTGGATCGGCCTATACATGGGTTAAGCATACTTGAAGATACTGGTCCTTAAACCATGGATATGGAAGGTTAGGTGGAGAAGAATCTAATGAGTGGTGTGATATGGGAAGTGAAACCATAATTAAATGGGAGGAATATGGGAAATGATCATTTGATATAATTGATAAAGGTGAACGTGGATTTGGATTTGGAGCCCTATTTTTTGCCATGAGAGGTTAGAGCCCTAAGCCACAGTTTTGGAAGAGGGAAGGCCAACACCAATGGCCCAAAACATCATGTTAATACGGATATGAGGATGGGTAGAGAATGTGGACAAGTTTTTGAAAAAGTACTGGGTTTAAAAGGAGAATGAGTGAGATCTATGAGATGCTTCAGAGTATAAGAAATAGGGGAAATGGTGAGAGGAGTGGGGGGGGGGGGTTCGATGACCATGGATATAAATCCTTACCATATAGGTTAGGTAAGAAATAAAAACAACCATATAGAATAAATTTATTTTTTAAATTATATGTTTTATGAAGATTGAATTTTTAAATTGTGAAATATTATGGTGTAAAATATGGGAGTATCACTTAAATCCATTTCTTAGCAAAAAAATATTCATCCAAACAATATAGATCTATATATTTTCTAAATAAAAAAACACATTTTTCCTCCTTGATAGTTCTTCATTTTATGTTGACATCTGGATTTCCCTCATATCAATTTAATTTTAATAAATGGACACAATCTTTTTGAAATGTCTCATGGTAAATTTTTAACCACAAAACATGTTCATTAATGGATAGTCGAATTCCTTTTTAAATTTTGATAGTCCAATATGTAAGACTTTAAAAACATAAAATGGACATGAACAATATGATTTTAGTTTTTTGTGGACTAATTTTTTCATGAATTGAACAACAAAACATTTTCCCCTAGTGTGAATTCATGTCACGTGATGCATCAGTAATTCCAGTTCATTATTTTCTCATTGTAATGATTATCATTTTAGTAAGAGTATATCTTGATTTATCTCATCTCATGTAGATGTATAAATATCTATTTCCCCAGTTTTGGTGTACCAAGGTTACAATTTTAAATATCCCTGTAGGATAAATGTTCTAATTCCACTTGAAAATGATAATGTTTTCCAAATAAAAGATGGGGAGGAGTTGATCAAATGGGTGTTTTGTAATCTGTTTGATATTCCAAAAATGGATAACCAATTTTCATACCATTGTCCTTTCTATTTGTATTTTCTATATTTTAGAGGATTTTTTTGGTCCCCTAATTAGAAATCATTCCATAACCATTAGCTTATGAGTGTAATGGAGTGACAATATTGTGTATAATGTCGTAATTTTCAAGAATCGATTTTATGGAATTATTATGGAAGTTAATTCCATGATCAGTAATGGGTAATATATGATATAAAAATTGGAGAAATATTTTTTCTTCTGAAATTACATAACAACTTTGGCCATTTAAATGGTGTTAGATTAATATTCAACCCACTTTGAAATGTATTCCACACTAAAAAATTTGTATAACAACCCATAAGAATTTTCAAAGAGTCCCATGAAATTAATTTACTAAAAATTAATTATTTATACTTCTATGATATGTTTCCTGTTGATTTAATTACATTTCCCAATCATGCATATTCACTTACACCAATCAAATCTTTGTAAAAACAACTATTTTCTTGATGGAATATGGGTTAAAAGAATATAATCTGACGAATTTTTTCCATGATACACTAATACCCAGTGTTCCCCCAATTCAGTGAAATATAAAATAGTTCCCAAATAACTTGAATTTCATCCAATGAAATAGAACATTTCATTAAACCATTAACTAAATGTTATAATAATTGAGGCTCATCCTATTAATTGTATGACATATATGATATAAAATTATTGATCAATTGATAGGAGGAGGGTGCGTATAGGTATTCAGAGGAAATATAGTTTTCTATGACAAAAAACTGTGTTCATTCATGGACATCCATTTTCAAGAGTGTCTCATTTGGTATGTAATATATAATTCTCATCTCTACATCATCTTTAATTTCTGTTAGATAAAATCTAGAGAGATGGTCTACAATATCATTTTTATTTCATATCTTGTCCCTAATGACTATATCAAACTATTTTACTAGAAGTATAAACTATATCAATCATGATTTGACATACTTCTTATTAATAAGGTATTTCATTTCTTCATTATTAATGTAAACAATATATCTAAAGAGTTCCAAATAAGACCTAAAATTATAAAATATGAAAAATAATACTAGATTCTAATTCTATATGGTTTTATAATAAGTTTCACTTAAATTTAGATTGTTACTGGAATAATAAATGAGATCAAAGATATTTACAACCTAATATTCTAATATAACACTCATAATGAAGTCTCTGACATCACATATAATCTAAATATCTTTACCAACGACCTATGATACATTGAAAGGATCAGCCACCAAATTATTTATCAGAGAACAAAAGGACCATCTAAATTATTAAATACGTTATAAAGTCATATCCATTGATGGTATATGAATTAGTGGTTGGGTGGTTTGTGAAAATTTCATAAAATGTGATGATATAAACCTTTATGGCCTAGAAAACCCCTTATTTATTTTACTTTTGTGGGTTCAGGTAAGTCTTTGAATAATTTGATTTTCACTTCCTTTAATTATATTCCATTATTTGAAATTTTTTTCTTGAGGTATATGTCTTCGTAAAAAATGAAATGAAATTTCTCCTAGTTCAACATTGAAACTTCACATAATAGTTTTTTAAATCTTTCTCCAAATTTCTTAGATTTACCTAAAATGATCATCTAGACATAAAAAAATCAACCATGATGATTTATTAGAACTTTTCTACCATATTGTGAATGATATGTGTCACAAACATATGGAATGTTTATAGTTAATTACACATCCCAAATGAAATCCTTTGATATAGGATATTTATTAAAGGATAAGTGAATGTTTCCTTTGAATAATAAACTATTACAATAATTATTTTGTATATTTGTAATATACATCTAGGTAGTAGTAGAATTAAGTACTAGACAATCCCTTATACGTATAATCCATGAATGGGGGAGGGATGTTTTATTTTCTTTTTTCAAAATTGATGTTTCTGTAGATGACACAGACCCTCTATCCAGTAATGGTTCATGTTTGGTAAATTATCATTATTTCTGGTTATAGTAAATCATCCTTTCATTGTTTCCACTTTTAGCATGATCACCCATTTTTTTATTAGAGATAGAAAATATAATACCGGTATAGATAAGAATCAAGACTTCATTCTTAAAAAATTCTTTTACAGGTGGGGTTATTTCCTTCTGGGGGTTTCATTTCAATTTTTAGTCGTCCTAAAAAAACCTTTATGGGTACATATTATTGGAATAATCCCCTTGATATCTGCTACACCATAATATTTTGACTTATTATTCCTCTTTAGTAATTTTGTTTGTTTTTATTCTTTCTCCCATTCGGTTATGAGTTAATAAGGAATATTATGAAATGTTTTTTCCTTAGGAATGATTATTTATGTGTTCTTGAAAGTGGATTTAATTCAATTGTGAGGGGATTAATAATTGAATTTTTAATCACTATAAAGAGTCTCTCATTAAAGGATCAATGTAATTTAACACTTCATATTCCCTACACCTTCTTCATTTGGAGAAATAATCTCCCTCACAACATCAAAATCTATGAAGTAATCTTTTTCATCGGTTTGGAAAATCTCTAGACAATCTAATGAGTCACCACTTATCTTATAAGATTTTACTAGATCAGACAACACTTATTCTTCATTGTATATGAATATAAATATACCCCAGTACCATCAATTATATATTTTCTTGTAGAAATAAATGGTCATTCTATAATATTAGGAGATATCATTTTTAATCCATATATTAGAGAAACAAATCGGTAGGAAATATGAATTTTCTATCTTTGGCACAAATATCCGAAAGAATATCGTAAGGATACATGAATGAGTGGTCAATTAGCTAATGTTTCACTCTCATAATCATTAGGTATTTCTACCCCAATTTTTTTAATATGAAAATTGAAATGAGATTTATATGTTCTATAAGATAATTTAATAGTATTACAAAATTTCACATCCCAATAGTATATGGGATCGATAATCCATAAAGTTCTCTCATCATTGGTTGAAAATTTTATCGAATAATTGTAGAAAAGTTTTCAATTATGGAAATGAACATGATGACTTCAATTTTTCACATATAGGATAGAATATACTTTATTAATTTATCATAATAATTTTTTTGAGAAGTAGATTTAGTGAAGGGTATATTTATGTTGATTTGTTTAAAATTCTCTAGGAATTTCATATACTACCGCTCTATCATCCCTTATATCATTATCTATAGGAATGGAAGAGGGGGTATGTATGGTGGTGGTGCCACATAGATTTTTTTATGGTAATATATTTTACTTGACCTTTTTTACATAGATATATTTATGGTGTTTGTTTTTTACCTGAATTTTATGTGGTCTCATCAATTTCATTATCAATGACCGACACTATTGATTATGGTTTTTTTATCCTATTGGCCTCATAGTTTCATAGCTACTAAATGTTTACCCTTTTACACTATTAAGAACTATATTTTTAGCCTATTCTCTTGGGTTTTTATTGATATCACATGGTATTTTGGCTACTAATAAGTCTTATATAGTCTTATACATCTACCATACTTGGATATCAAGGTTTTAGAGAGAATCCATTTAAATTTTTATCTTTTCATCTTGAGTACTAATTCATTGGTATTATTTTATGTGAGTGTATTGTGAAAATTATATAGGATTGTCTTATGAGGTGGGTATTATGTTTTTCTAAATAGAGAATTCAGAAATTTTTGCTAATGTGGAGGTGAAACTGGTAATCCATAGTGGGAAAATGTTGTTTTGTGAAGGTTTTTTGTGGCCATGGATCTTAGTTTTGTGGTGGGTAACTTGGTGGTCCCTGAATTTTTGGTGGGTGTTGAACACTTTTCTGTTTATATTAACCTGAATTTGGGTGTTGTTGTTATTGAGATAATTTCTTTGGGTAAAATAGATGGTGAAATTATTGTGGTTGTTGAAATTGTTGGGGTTATTGATTTTAATTTACATAATTACAATATAGATGGTGGGGTTCAACTATCACTACCTAGAATTCATGGTATGGTAGTGGTAATACATACATATCATAGGATTTTACATTCAAAACATTATAATGTAGTGGTGTTTGGTGTTAAGGTTTCTGATAATTTTCATAATTTTTTATAAGGGATTCAACTTGGACAACAAGGTTCTTGATCCCTTATACATGGAAAATTTTATATTAATGGTGTAAACAAACACTCTCCCAAAGACTAGAATTATGATAAACCTCATCTAAAAGTGTTATACCCACTTATATTTCCTTTATCAGAAATCTGACATCAACGGAGAAATCAACCACATTCCAGGTAAGGACTTGTAGGCCCGAAAAAAAAAGGTTAGAGATGTCACCACACTTCAAGTCTATGATGTCCTAATTTTTTATTCAATTCCTTAAATCAATTTCAATACCCCCATTCCCATTCTCCATCTTCCTAGTAATTGTTTTGTATTTTATTCCACAACTTCTAGATACGTATGGGTGGAAAGTACTGGTTGAGGAATTATTTTGATAAATTTTCCCAAATAGTAATGGCCTTAGGATCTTGTATTTTTTTCAATCCTTGAATCATTCGTGATAGGAGAAGGGAAATATCCTAATATTGATTAATTAGAAAGATAAAACTTGATTTCGGATGGGGCTGCATACTATTAAGATGTTTTAAATATGATCATTTAGATCATCTCTTAGAAGACCATAAAATTGAACCATTCTCTAGATCATGTGGGTTGTTCTTGATTTTCTTCCATGTGTCTGTGCTGGAATGGGAGGCTGAATTATGCTAGATTCATCTCCAATGATGGATAGAAATAAATAGTCTATAATAGAGTGCACTTTTCATAGTGGTCTCTCTCTCTCTATTCATTAGGGGTCACATATTGATCCCTTTGAGGATTATGTTGAATATGATTGTGAATATCCCCCTCGATTGTACGATGACATGAATAAATGTAACTTTTGATTTATATTTTTAAAGAAATTATTCCTTGAGTTTCCAAGATCCTTAAATTAGTCAAATTAGCCAAGCTCCAGTATTAACCATGATACAGAAATAGAGAAACTAACCCAGGTTGGAAGCTTATAAAAGGGAAATATGGGAAGGGAGAATGTCATAATCCTAGGTCCATTACAAAGTCCACCATGTAAAATTAAATTATCCATGGAATCAATTGAAAAATTTTAATAACCTGCACAGTATCATTGATTCTTCACACACGTGATCACATTAGAAATTTATATAACCAAAATAAATCTACTGCATATGTACATAGCATAATGGTATACTTGGGTCAAACCTAATGGGTAACTATAGAAATCGATAGTGATTAATAATTTTAAACCCAATCATTGATTCCGTAGAAAAATATAAAGAGTTTGGGTTATAAACTAAACAAATGAATTTAACTTCATTTGATTAAATAAGGGTTCACGATCAATTTTGGGGACCATACACATAGGATAACCATAAATCTTACAAGGGAAAGCATACTGTATTAGAAAAAATAGATATTAAAGTGTAACCAATATAATTTTAGTCAAGAAAATTGATTTTACCCTAACTAAATTTTTTTCTGTAAATAAGGATTCCATCCTAGAAGCATTTGGTAAAACTAAAAAAATAGGAAACGAATCAAATTATTGGTTCTAGTTGGTTTATTCTAATTATTTCAAGATCATTCCCTTGATATATTCTAGTATGGTTCATTAAATGGTGTGGGATGTGATTTTATTATGAACCAAATTCCTTATCCAACTGATTAAACTAGTTTATATTTATAGATCCATTAATGTAATTTTATCTATACTCTTGATCAATATCCCAAATCATTTTATCTACACATGGAAAATGTAGTGTTAAGAATGAATATAATAAATTAATTTTAATAAATAATAATTTAAATGATAAAAAATATATAAAAAACTTATATTTATCATAATTAAAGTAAGAAATTAAACCACGATAGAATAATAAATTAGTAATCAACTATTGGAGAAGAAGGTAAAGTCGCACACATATTGAAGCAACAAAGGCAAATTGAGATTTCATCAAATGGAATGACAGTTTCAAGATGAAAATTAAATATACACAAATGTGTGTGTGTGTGTGTGTTTGTGTGTTTGAATTTAAATTCATCTAATTATTATTACATTTATATGGTTAATATAAAATCATATTTTCCATAAAAATGCATTTCTTGATAAACTATTTTTAACACATTTATAGGTTTAGTTTTAATTAATATTATGATTCTTATATGAGTTGAATCTAGAAAAGAGGCTTATATATTTTTAATTATAATAATTTATATAATATAATAGGTTCGTCTTAATTTTTGACTAAAATGAATTCAGAAAAAAGAAACAATTATTTACCCTATATAAGGTTAAAACAGGTTTACCGAGCGTAAATTAAAATAAAAGGGTAAAAAAATGACCCAAAACATTCCTAATTAATTTTTCCTAGCCATATTTCGGAATAAAATATTCTAATGTTCTAAAATAATTCATTTTATATCCTTTTCTCATGAAAAAAAATGTGTTTGAAATTCGTTTTATTCAAAAATACCAAGTGTGTCCTCTCACCCACTTATAAAAGGACACACCCCCTCATCGCATTTCCTCTCTTCAAAAACCAATTGATTCAGAAAATCCTCACCCAAATAATTTCTTTTACCCCCCCCCCCTCATCCAAGTATCAATCGTTTGGTCAAAAATACAAACAAGTATGATTTTAGTGAAAATCATAATAAGTTTTTTGAAGAAGTGGAAACATTCTTAACCAAGAGTTTTACTTTATTTCTTATCCCACCTCATTGAAATATTATTAAACCATACATATATAATAAAATCATTAACTTACACATACTAAGATGTTGTTATGTTAAGATAATTACCTCCAACCATCTCCTCCTCTCTAAAATTAGAAATGAAATTGTTGATATTTTGTACAACAGATTACCACCTCCTGAATCAATCTATTTCATTTTCCATAACCACATCTTATAGATGGATATAATGAATTATCAAATGTTGATATATTATATTTATTATATATTTCTACATTTAGATTTATATTATCATATATATATATATATATCTTGTAACATCCCAAGGTCTTAAAAGAGAAACATCATGATCGAAGGAATATATGAAATGGAACACCAAGATTAGAAGAGAATGTATCACCCCAAGACATTAAAATATATTTATTTTAAAATAAATTCAACAAATTTCATTTCTTATAATTCACACAACATTGGGCTTAAATGGAAAGAGATACTCTATAAAAATATTATTATTTAGACATGACCATTATAACCTACACATTAAGTTGGAAGATATGGATAAGACTAACTAACTTATAAAAATAACATGTTTTAAATATTTATAAAATAAATTAATTGGATATTTATTGATTAGGAATAATTTAATAATCAATAAAATGAAAAATATATTCCTTATGAATAATAGTATTTTTCTAAAATGAGTTTTAGTCACGTTTTACATACAACATTTAAAATTAATTGTTAATAGTTTTTTAAAATTTATTTCATAAAATAATAATTTTTGAAATATAAATTAAATAATTATATTTGGAACTTTTTTTTAATGAAATGATAATAATTTTTGATGAATAGTGGAAGATTGTGTTTTTATTGAAAAATGACTTTTTATTTGAATAATTTATATGGTAAAATTATTTTTAAAATTATTTTCAATGAAAACTTTGTTCAATTATAATAAAACAAAACTGATTTATCTCCTCATAATAAATTTTATATTTAATTTTAATATAAAATATTTTATTGTTTTTAAATATTTTTCCTTTGAAAACCCGTATTTTCAATGTGTCGGTGGGTTTAAATTTAAATTGATTTCTGCCACATTTACGAACTAAATTTGGAAAAAATTGATTCCATATTTTAAAAAATAATATTTGATAATATTTAATAATGAGAAAAATAATTTTTTACCCTGATGAATATTAAATGTAGTGAAAATTTATTGTTGTGGTTAAGGTAAAAATGGGTTTAATATGGGTTAAACTAAAATGATGTGTGTTAAAAATGACCTAAAAATTGTCCAAAACCTATTTTATGGAAATTTTTCAACTTTATAACCTATAAGTGTCAATAATTACCAATTTTTAAGATTTTTGAATGATAAAAATGTGGGAATTTATTAATCTTTTAAAATGTTCCATGTTTGTCCTCTCCCCAAAATATAAACTGCCACCCCTTCTCCTCCTCTATTCATACATAAAAATAATTTGTTTCAACCATGACATTCCCAAATGTTTTTATTACTTACTTTACTACATAATTTATTCAATATTGTGATTATTAAGACCTCTTATGAAGGATTTAGATTAAACATAAAGATGTTTCCTGAAGAATAGGTAATAGATTTTAACTATGTGTTTTCATTTTATGTATTATTATAAATCATTATAATATTATTAATATATTAAAAAATAAAAAAACCTAATAACAATATATAATAATATTTTAATATGTGAATTAATGACCTATATCAATATTCTCTTTAATTATATTGGAAACAAAACCAATAATTTTGTGTATGGTAGACCACCGCCTCACAAACTGATGTAATTTTTCTCAATCACCACCACTAATGAATGTATATAATTATTGATTTAATATATGTATATGATATACATTAAATTATTATAATTAATTAATAATTATATCTCATAAACCATCTTACTTTACATTATGTGGGGGATACGATAATGGCACTCGTGTGTACGGTGAACTACGGCCTCACGAAGCGGTGTGATTATTTTTGTTCTAAACATTAAAAAGAAGGTAGTAAGGATAAATTTAATGAATATATGAGATATTTATGACTAAAAATTTTTATATAAATATATTATCATATATGTCTTCTTTCATCCCAATTCGTTAGAAAATAATGACAATGGTCATGTGTACGTGTGGACAACCTCTTCCACATAGTGATGTGATTTTTTTATTTTTTTTACAAGGATGTTAATAAGTATATATTTGATTAATATAAATTATATGTATGATGTAACGCCCCGACCCCAGTTACCCAGAGTCGGTGCATTATTACATAACATTGGCATGATCACAAGAAAGATCAAATCTCGAAAGACCGATTGGTTTAGTAGCCTTGGAAACACTAGATATATTCATAAGTTTTACATTACATCATAAAATGAAAAACTACTACAAAAACATAATGTTTCTACAATCCACACTATTAACCCCTCATAAAATCCCTGCAGGTCATTCATAACTTACTTCTTCACATCCTGGGAAAAATAAAACATAGAAAAGGGGTGAGCTCAAATGCCCAGTAAGGATAACAATATAGTGGAAACTTTTATAAATAAGAATAAACATTTAAGGCAATGTATAACTAAAACAAAATCCTTTTAAATATGAACTTTCAACATGGTATGGCATAAATAAAATGAAATAATTCCATTTACTTATTCACATGGATATTCTACTAATCGAATAATCACATGCAAAAATCAATAACCACTTTCATAATGTTGGAATGCATAATGCCAGACTATCATAACCACATAGCCAAGGCCTCGTGCCAAGACTACAAATAAGATTTTGTCAAGGCCTTATGCCAAGACACTAGTTTGTCTCATGAGACCTACCGATGCATCGAGGAGCTATAGCGGGCTCCACCCGTCACATATTAAATCCAATGCATTCCCATATGAAAAGGTTTAAACATAACATAAACATTCATATTAAAACTAGCATATGAAATGTCAATACTTTCACCATAAACTATGAATGGTATAAAAATAGCACATCCACAGTCAAACATATCACAAAACCTTCAATACAATATAGAAGTTTTGTATCATAATAAATCAACTTCAAATAATCTTAAAATCCATCAAAGGATGTTGACATAGATGAAATCAAAATTCTTTTTAAAGAAATATCTCCTTTTATTTTGAAATAATTTAAGATCCTTATAAAATAAAACATTTTCTTTGAAAATATTCTTATAATCTTGTAAGGGAATCTTTGAAGATTTTATAACGGCGGAAAATAGCCGCACCCGCCGTATAAGTTAAAAAAAACATTCTTACCTTAATTCTGTCGAAATGGTTAAAAAGGACCTTGTTTTGAAAATGACCGAAAGATTCCTTTATAAACCACTTATAAAAGTCAAAAAGGGTATAAATGACTTTAACTCATATTCTAGTAAATAGTAAAAATGTTTTGAAATGAATTTTTAAGAAACGTGGATGTGGATAATAAAGAGATCCCAGTAGATTATTACGTATAAACAACCTTGGATAATGAAGAGGTTGTAAAGTAAACCCTCACCTTGTACTTTTACTTGGTTGGGGTAGGTTAACCTCCTGTATAATGGTGAAATAGTTGTTATTAAATTATACAAGAATCATATATAATAATATGATATCATATATGATCTTTTAACATTGATTTGTTAATAATATCTTAGAATTATCGTCGTTTCGGGAGTTAACTTACTCATTTTCTTTTATATGTTTTGTTACATAAGCCATGGTTGTTGTATATTATTCATATCCAGAATGATATCTAGTCCTTAAACATCATTTTTAAATCATCAAATGATAATTATACTTGAATGGATACGATGGAGAATGAATCTCATCGCGTTCGTGGAGACGGTAGTCCGTCCGTACGCACGAGCGACAATATCATTCTTTTGATATTAAAATAATATATAAATGGATGGTATATCATATATACAGAATCATTAACATGTTATATTTATTATTTACATGAGTTACACATCATTATTATACCCATCCAAATAATAATATATTGAATAACAATTACACCACGACGTGGAGACGGTAAGTCGTACGTACGCACGTATGGTGACATGTTATTCAAAGGGTGGATAGAATACTGAATATGGTTGTACCATATTTATAATAACATCACAGTATATGTGAGATACTGGAGTTATTATTTTAGAATGGTAAGAACAAAGGAAGAAGAAGTGGAAGAAGAAATGAACTTGGAGAAGGGTGGTGAAATCATTACCTCTTCTTCGGGTTCTTCCTTTTGATTTGATCAAAAGGGCTCCTTAGGTTGGCTTTCTGATCAAACTAAGGCCTCTAGGGTGTAGTGAGGGATGTTGGGAGAGTATTTGGGCAGAGTTTGGCCGAACCAAAAGGCTTTGAAGGTGTGAAGAAATGAGAAGGAGGAGTGCCCTTTTATAAGAGGGGTGAGGGGCACCTTTGGAAAAGCTAGAAATATTAATTTATAATAAATTCATATTCGGTTTCTAATGGCTCCAAAGCTTATTATTCAAAGGTTAAGGTGGGGATAGGTCGAAAACCACTCAACCAATAGAATTTAGACAGGTTTGGGTACTTATATTAACCTTATCTTTAAGTATTAACTATAAGTTAATTAGTTTCACTTTTACAATGTCTCTTTGTATTTTTATATAATATGGTTAATAAACTTACTATATAAATCCAAGAGACCCCCAAGTGGTACATTAATGATGAACCAATCATGATATAAGTCTCTTGGCCGAACCTTAGATTTTGAGGAATTTAATATCAATTAATAATATAATATATGTTTTAAGAACTCTTTTATGTCAATTTTGAAACTATTCAATAGTTGATTTTTGTGAAACTCATAACAGATTTATTACTTCGAACAAAGTCAATTAAATCAATCCTAATATATCATATTATCCTAGAAAATTAGTTTAATTCATTAAAAGTTTCATATTATATTTATTTGGGTATTTATAATATCAATTATTTTAATTTTTCACTATTATAGTAATTACTGCATCATCATTGTGTCATAAATAAAATAAATTATTTAATGTCTAAAAATTATAAATAAAATATCATTATGTAGGAAATCTTTCTATATTTCTATTTAATATTTATAATCTAAATTCCAACATATATAACCCCATGTAACAATTGTTTTTCTAAAAGATATATGCTTGTGTCATTTTTGTATTCATTTTAACTTAATTAAAATAAAGTGTCATTATCACTTACAAGTGGATCCATGGGGTCCCAAAATCGACCCAAATATGCCCATGGTCGACCATGTATCAACCAATAGGGTTAAGACACGTTTTATGGTAATTTAGTATTATTATAATATTATTTTTTTAACCCTTATTTACCGGATTTACCCTTAACCATGGTAAATAAAATATTTACCGCAGTAACTATTCAAAATGTCTAAAAATAAAAGTTACATATTTACACAATTTGAACATCCTGATTCCAAATATGGAATCCATTTTCCTAAATTCAAAACACAGAAGTGGAAGAAATTAATTTAAAATTAATTCCCGCTGTCAAAACAAAAAGCGTGTTTTTAAGAGATAATAACTATCAAAAGATTGACACTTGTTTATGTTCGGTTTAATTGTAAAATTATGTCCAATGACCAAAATTATATTAAATGGTAAAAATATATTATAAATATACTTTAAAACCACTCAAATTAATAATTTATCACTATTAATTATTTTGATTAAAAAAGTTGTTTTTAATTAAAATTTAGTAATTTTCACTATTCATCAAAATATGAAAGTTATCCGAAATGTACCAAAATTTCACCTTAGGCTAAATTAGATATTCCGAATCCAAAAATGAAGTCCATTTTGAAATATAAAATATATATAATTTCAAAAAGTAGGTATTACTATTCATAACGGCTGGTTTGATTGGTTGTGGTGTGTGTTAGAACACGAAGTTGCGTACAACACACACTACTGTATTATTCAAAGGAAAGCGTACCGTGGAAGCTTGGGATGTTTCATTTTAAATTTTTTTTTTATGTCCCCATTTAGTCAAAAAGTTTAAAATATTGTATTTAAAAAGGTTTCACTATTAAAAGTTGATAAAAGTGCAATACTGAAAATGAATCTGTTCTTGCATTATGTCTAAGAAACTCATAATATGGATTCTAAAATTATAAGGATTATATAAAGTTTAAAATTTAGTTAATACTATTCATAACCCCTTTTGAATGGATATTTTTTTGTTAAGTCATGGTGTGATTGAACTCGGTGTTGCGTGTAGTGCAAGTTATTGAATTATTTTGAAGAAATAACACACTATGAAATCTTGGGGTGTTACATTCTCCCCTCCTTCAATAAATTGCGTCCTCGCAATTTGAAATTGTTCTTCGAAAATAAAAGGTTGAAAATAGAAAATATATTTGTGGGAAAACCCATATCGGAAATTGGGTTACTAAAATTTAGTCTTAATATGAGGAAAAAAGAAATGAAAGGGTCACCACCAAATTATGATCTCGATTAGGATAACATCGGTGGAAATTAGAGACATATAATTGGAGGAAAAATGTAAATATTTATAGGTAGTGATTGAGGTCATCAATCACAAACAAGTATAAAATTGAGGTCCTTAAACTCATCAATCTATGATGATTTGAAATACCATCGGTTCAACAAAACATAGGGTATTAGGATAACACATTTTTGACGTTTCAAAATATCTTAGTTGAAATCCCACATCGAAAAATGAATTAATGAGGCCTCTATTTAAAATAAAGAGTGGAAAGTATGAAGATTACCGAAAATAACACATACTAGGGTTCCATGTAGGAAAATATGGATATGGAGGAGAAATCTAACCATCAATTATCTGATGGAGAGTGGTAGAGAACATGGCTATGAAAAGGTCAACAATCCCAAAGCCATAAATTAGTGATGATTTAAGGTTCCATCTAGGACAACATTTTTGTTCTAAGTTCCTTTTATTAATGTTGAGGAATTTATTTATGAGATTGGATAAGATCATAAGGAGATATACTTACATTATAATTAGAGTTTTATCCATTAATAAATTTCAACCACAAACTCATCTTTCACTCTAAAAGATAATAGAACGTAAAAAATAATTTATACTATTCGTACAGGGTTCCAAAATAAATGAATTATAATTCATCTACCAGATCTTTTAAAAAAACTACATTATTTAATCCAGGACATCTCATGGGCCAGTGGTAGGTGATACACCCTTTTCGCCCTTCGGTTGCGATTTCAAGTCTCGCAGCCTTGCCGGACGCGACGGGTTGCCGCCCGACCTCCGGGTTGTCCTTTTATGGCAATCCAAAATAATCCAAACTAGAACTATCCAAAATACTTCTGTCCAAACTCACAGTACAACATTTATAAGGAAGGTAAACATAATGTAGATCCTTTTTACCCCGTAATAGAATATGAATACCTTCATCATGTATTCTTTTAATATACTGAAACATCCTGAATTACCATATTCCTTATTGATTACATTCATGCTCCCTTATTCCATATAGAATGCTGGATATACTTCATTAATCCAAAAATGTTTTAAACCCCAACAATGATGGAATATACAAATCATTAATCAGTTCCAAGGTAGTCAAGAATATCCAATTTAATTTATCCAAAACAATCATGTATTATTCCAAAATCACTACCTCAGTATCAGAACTATATTATGATTTATCTTTCTCTCAACCATGTATTTTCCAAAAATTTATCCTGCTATTGAGTCACTTTTGTTTGTTCCTCACAATCTCAAATCCTTAATGAAATAGTACTGCAGTACAATCCTTATATTATTATAACAAGTACATTGTTGATACAACATTCAATTGACATAATCAACATAAGAACTCTAATCATTCCTCTTCATCTGTGGTAGTATCATAACTTGATTATTATCCAATAGCATCATTTGCGGCATAGTCTGATGACTGGGGCATAGGTTCGCGTAGTGTCCAAACTCCTTGCAAATGAAGCATTGTACATTTGAAACCATTTTCTTACCCTTGCAGTCACGTACTTTGTGCCCTTTTCCTCCACACTTATAACAAACTCCCATTCCTTTCAGGCAAGTTCCAGGGTGTTTCTTTCCACAGTTACCACATATGGGAAAATTCTTCTTTTCCCTCTTCCCTTTATCCATCTTTCTCTCTTCTATCCTTTTCTTCTCTTGCTTCCCTTCAAAGCCATAGGACTCAATAAACTCTTTACTTATCTTATCAACACATGATATTATTTATTCATATGATGATAATACATGGAAGACTATTTCTCTTATAAATTCTAGCTTAAGACCATGAAAGATATGATCCTTCCTTCTCTTCGGATCATGTGCATTTCTGGAGTTCTCATTCCTTCTACTGGGTGCCATTTCTAAACAATGGAATACACTAGATCAGTTTATGAATCAAAATACATAATCCCATACTTATAAAACACTTAACATAATTTGAACTATTTATGGATATAATCCATAATCATAAAAATGTCTCCTTTGAGGATGTATAAACTCATAAACCCTTCATAATGGTTTGTAAAGAAAATGAGAATTATCCTAAGCATATCCCCCGGGAGTGTCGTAACCAAGAGTGCAGCAAGGCCCGTTGTCGTGCACCAGTTCCCGTTCAAGTCTAGCTCAAAGCGGTGTTTTCGGGTTTTACCCCTAGGTACATCTGTGCCAGAGCCGCCTCTACCTACTCGTATCCAGACAGGGATGTATTGCTCGGAAAACTCACAAAATCTCTACAATACCAAAATTCTAGGAAGTTCTTCTATACTAATCCTCAAAGTTCATCTTAGGTCTACGTGCTCTAATCAGAGTTTATCTAAATCTAGCTTCCAAGGTTTGTACTAAACTTCCTCTGATACCAACTGTAACGCCCCGACCCCAGTTACCCAGAGTCGGTGCATTATTACATAACATTGGCATGATCACAAGAAAGATCAACTCTCGAAAGACCGATTGGTTTAGTAGCCTTGGAAACACTAGATATATTCATAAGTTTTACATTACATCATAAAATGAAAAACTACTAAAACAACATAATGTTTCTACAATCCACACTATTAACCCCTCATAAAATCCCTGCAGGTCATTCATAACTTACTTCTTCACATCCTGGGAAAAATAAAACATAGAAAAGGGGTGAGCTCAAATGCCCAGTAAGGATAACAATATAGCGGAAACTTTTGTAAATAAGAATAAACATTTAAGGCAATGTATAACTAAAACAAAAGCCTTTTAAATATGAACTTTCAACATGGTATGGCATAAATAAAATGAAATAATTCCATTTACTTATTCACATGGATATTCTACTAATCGAATAATCACATGCAAAAATCAATAACCACTTTCATAATGTTGGAATGCATAATGCCAGACTATCATAACCACATAGCCAAGGCCTCATGCCAAGACTACAAATAAGATTTTGTCAAGGCCTTGTGCCAAGACACTAGTTTGTCTCGTGAGACCTACCGATGCATCGAGGAGCTATAGCGGGCTCCACCCGTCACATATTAAGTCCAATGCATTCCCATATGAAAAGGTTTAAACATAACATAAACATTCATATTAAAACTAGCATATGAAATGTCAATACTTTCACCATAAACTATGAATGGTAAAAAAATAGCACATCCACAGTCAAACATATCACAAAACCTTCAATACAATATAGAATTTTTGTATCATAATAAATCAACTTCAAATAATCTTAAAATCCATCAAAGGATGTTGACATAGATGAAATCAAAATTCTTTTTAAAGAAATATCTCCTTTTATTTTGAAATAATTTAAGATCCATATAAAATAAAACATTTTCTTTGAAAATATTCTTATAAGCTTGTAAGGGAAGCTTTGAAGATTTTATAACGACGGAAAATAGCCGCACCCGCCGTATAAGTTAAAAAAAACATTCTTACCTTAATTCTATCGAAATGGTTAAAAAGGACCTTGTTTTGAAAACGACCGAAAGATTCCTTTATAACCCACTTATAAATGTCAAAAAGGGTATAAATGACTTTAACTCATATTCTAGTAAATAGTAAAAATGTTTTGAAATGCATTTTTAAGAAACATGGATGTGGATAATAAAGAGATCCCAGTAGATTATTACGTATAAACAACCTTGGATAATGAAGAGGTTGCAAAGTAAACCCTTACCTTGTACTTTTCCTTGGTTGGGGTAGGTTAACCTCCTGTATAATGGTGAAATAGTTGTTATTAAATTATACAAGAATCATATATAATAATATGATATCATATATGATCTTTTAACATTGATTTGTTAATAATATCTTAGAATTATCGTCGTTTCGGGAGTTAACTTACTCATTTTCTTTTATATGTTTTGTTACATAAGCCATGGTTGTTGTATCTTATTCATATCCAGAATGCTATCTAGTCCTTAAACATCATTTTTAAATCATCAAATGATAATTATACTTGAATGGATACGATGGAGAATGAATCTCATCGCGTTCGTGGAGACGGTAGTCCGTACGTACGCACGAGCGACAATATCATTCTTTTGATATTAAAATAATATATAAATGGATGGTATATCATATATACAGAATCATTAACATGTTATATTTATTATTTACATGAGTTACACATCATTATTATACCCATCCAAATAATAATATATTGAATAACAATTACACCACGACGTGGAGACGGTAAGCCGTACGTACGCACGTATGGTGACATGTTATTCAAAGGGTGGATAGAATTCTGAATATGGTTGTACCATATTTATAATAACATCACAGTATATGTGAGATACTGGAGTTATTATTTTAGAATGGTAAGAACAAAGGAAGAAGAAGTGGAAGAAGAAATGAACTTGGAGAAGGGTGGTGAAATCATTACCTCTTCTTCGGGTTCTTCCTTTTGATTTGATCAAAAGGGATCCTTAGGTTGGCTTTCTGATCAAACTAAGGCCTCTAGGTTGTAGTGAGGGATGTTGGGAGAGTATTTGGGCAGAGTTTGGCCGAACCAAAAGGCTTTGAAGGTGTGAAGAAATGAGAAGGAGGAGTGCCCTTTTATAAGAGGGGTGAGGGGCACCTTTGGAAAAGCTAGAAATATTAATTTATAATAAATTCATATTCGGTTTCTAATGGCTCCAAAGCTTATTATTCAAAGTTTAAGGTGGGTATAGGTCGAATATCACCCGACCGATAGAATTTAGACAGGTTTGGGTACTTATATTAACCTTATCTTTAAGTATTAACTATAAGTTAATTAGTTTCACTTTTACAATGTCTCTTTTTATTTTTATATAATATGGTTAATAAACTTACTATATACATCCAAGAGACCCCCAAGTGGTACATTAATGATGCACCTATCATGATATAAGTCCCTTGGCCGAACCTTAGATTTTTTGGAATTTAATATCAATTAATAATATAATATTTGTTTTAAGAACTCTTTTATGTCAATTTTGACACTATTCAATAGTTGATTTTTGTGAAACTCATAACAGATTGATTACTTCAAAAAAAGTCAATTAAATCAATCCTAATATATCATATTATCCTAGAAAATTAGTTTAATTCATTAAAAGTTTCATATTATATTTATTTGGGTATTTATAATATCAATTATTTTAATTTTTCACTATTATAGTAATTACTGCATCATCATTGTGTCATAAATAAAATAAATTATTTAATGTCTAAAAATTATAAATAAAATATAATTATGTAGGAAATATTTTTATCTTTCTAATGAAAATTTATAATCTAAATTCCAACATATATAACCCCATGTAACAATTGTTTTGCTAAACGATATATGCTTGTGTCATTTTTGTATTCATTTTAACTTAATTAAAATAAAGTGTCATTATCACTTACAAGTGGATCCATGGGGTCCCAAAATCGACCCAAAGATGCCCACGGTCGACCATGTATCAACCAATAGGGTTAAGACACGTTTTAGAGTAATTTAGTATTATTATAATATTATTTTTTTAACCCTTATTTACCAGATTTACCCTTAACCATGGTAAATAAAATATTTACCGCAGTAATTATTCAAAATGTCTAAAAATAAAAGTTACATATTTACAAAATTTGAACATCCTGATTCCAGATATGGAATCCATTTTCCTAAATTCAAAACACAGAAGTGGCAGAAATTAATTTAAAATTAATTCCCGCTGTCAAAACAAAAAGCGTGTTTTTAAGAGATAATAACTATCAAAAGATTGACACTTGTTTATGTTCGGTTTAATTGTAAAATTATGTCCAATGACCAACATTATATTAAATGGTAAAAATATATTATAAATATACTTTAAAACCACTAAAATTAATAATTTATCACTATTAATTATTTTGATTAAAAAAGTTGTTTTTAATTAAAATTTAGTAATTTTCACTATTCATCAAAATATGAAAGTTATCCGAAATGTACCAAAATTTCACCTTAGGCTAAATTAGATATTCCGAATCCAAAAATGAAGTCCATTTTGAAATATAAAATATATATAATTTCAAAAAGTAGGTATTACTATTCATAACGGCTGGTTTGATTGGTTGTGGTGTGTGTTAGAACTCGAAGTTGCGTACAACACACACTACTGTATTATTCAAAGGAAAGCGTACCGTGGAAGCTTGGGATGTTTCATTTTGATTTTTTTTTTTGACGTCCCCATTTAGTCAAAAAGTTTAAAATATTGTATTTAAAAATGTTTCACTATTAAAAGTTGATAAAAGTGCAATACTGAAAATGAATCTTTTCTTGCATTATGTCTAAGAAACTCATAATATGGATTCTAAAATTATAAGGATTATATAAAGTTTAAAATTTAGTTAATACTATTCATAACCCCTTTTGAATGGATTTTTTTTGTTAAGTCATGGTGTGATTGAACTCGGTGTTGCGTGTAGTGCAAGTTATTGAATTATTTTGAAGAAATAACACACTATGAAATCTTGGGGTGTTACATATGAAATAATTATAATTAAGTAAAGGTTAATTAATATTTATTTTCTTTTTGTTCTATATTTCTAGAAAATTAGAAATGATGTTCGTGCATACCTACAACCAACTATCTCTAGAAAAGGTTCAATCCATTTCCTATATCTAACATTTATTTATCAATATAAATATATATAGTAAAAATATATGACATATTTAATATTTTTAAAATTATGGAGATAATGAAATCATGATCAACTTAGAAATAGAAAAATACCAATTCAAAATATACATGAAAAACAAAGTTGTTCTTACTAGAAATAGTTATTTTAACCTAGAATATTTAATGACTATGATTTATCCATTTATTACTTTTGGATAATATATAAATTATTTTGGGAGATTATTTCTGAAAAGGAATTATCTTATGAAGTCCGGTAATCCTAAAATTAATTTTTGAAATATATTAAATATCACGTGTTCGCAGTTTTCTTGAAATAGTGGATTAAATCATGATCATAGTCTCAATTCTAGTATATGATGCAACTGATGAGCTTAGAGAGTGGGTTTTACCATAGACATGACATAATCCCTGTCAGTTTTATGAAGTTGGTTAAAATCCACTGTAGGAGAAAATAAAAAACTAAATAATCTCAGTTATTTATTTTATTATGTTGACATAACAAACATTCCTTTCTCGTCTATAAATATATGGTTTTGAGAAGATATTTGGGTTTTCCACTTTAACCTGCATATCTATAGGAAAATTGGAGGAGATTTTACATGGTGGATGACCTCACATTGGGGTGATACCAAGGATCATTGTTCCATCCCAATTTGAGGACCACACCAATGACAGTGAAGCAGAATCATTCTTTATTAGTGATCAATCCCTTTGAGGTACAACATTTTTTATTGATTTATTCTTTTTTATTATTATTATTTAGAATACAAATCAATCTACTAACAAATTGATTCACATATAAAATGTATTATAGGAAATGGTTATATTATCTGAGAGTGGGGTATTTCTATTAATGGATATATTATATGTCTAAGTTTTTTATTATAAAACAAATGAATCAAGGCCAACATGAAAATTTTTTAAAGCCCATTCCTCATGTTTTTGTTTTGTAGATTTTTTCTACCATAATTCATTCATTCATCACCGAAATTATCATTTGTCATTGGTTTAAACTATACACTATAAACAATGTTTTCACACTCATTTCATGGTGAAATAGATTGATATAAGAGATTTAGGTTCATATTGATGATGGGATAAAGTTATGATGATGGATTGGGAGTAGATGAGAGTGATTCATGTGTTTTTTGGTTTAAGATGACTATTATATGTGATAAAAAGCTTTTCTCTTATGATTTGGTGGCCTGATTCAAGTGAGAGGCGAAAAAAGGATCATCTAAACAATTTTCTTAATTACTCAAATGATTCATGGCCAGATCTAATCATGGAGGTGAAGACCAAGATTTCTGACATAAATCTTGGATTCTGGAAAACCATTGTTTATAAGGCACATAATTCAAAATTAGACACCATGTGGGACCCCCTATGTAGGGATATTGTTTATACACTGATGTAAGGATCACACACCATGTGGTCCTTACCACATTCTATTTGGTCCCAAACTCATTATTCTTTGTCCCTAGTTGGCTAGATTAATGTGTTCACAAGGTACAGGCCTAGGATATCAAGTGGAATTACACTCTATGTAGGAAATTCCACACACTATGTACACCCTTCTAGATAGATCATCATTTAATTGGAGTAGAGAAATAGGGGATCATGTGGACCAGACACCATGTGTGGTGGGCCACATTACATGTACTCATACATGGACATATCATGTTTCATGATACATTGGTAGAACCCAATACTAAATGTACACATTTTGTACTCATATTACATGTCGTGTACCTTATTAATGAAGTATTCAGTCCCCTTTCCACTTTATCTTCGACATGATTCATTAAATAATAATCCCTTAATTCCCTCCCAATGTGATTATGATGGAATTACTTCATATTACTTAGATTGTGATCTCCCTATGAGGAACTTTGGTATTAGATAGACTTCTTGGAATCCATTCTTGTGGCCCCAAGTTAGAACCTCTATCATCATCATTTTCTATATGTGGGCTTCTCAAAATATCCATTGATAATACTACATTGTAATTGATCTCCTACTTAGTGGGTTAATCTATATTTTTTAATTGGTATACCCCATGGCCTTGGATATGATCCTCATCTATCTATCTATCTCTTCAGTCATCTAGAATATACTGATAATATAGATAATTTATTAGAATGAAATCTCGGATAGATTCCAATAAAGTTATCTATGTAATAGAGTGTGTTCTCCTAGAAGATTTTTATATGGAGCCTTCATGAAGGAATCATAGGGTGGATTTATAGTTGTGGACATATCATCAAAATGTGAGTCTACTATGAGTATATCTATATTTTTATCTAATATATGCCATTGAAACATACCGGTGATGATCTCACGGTTATTATGAAATTATATGCATAATGATATCTAGGTGTCCTATTTTCCATCATTATACTCACCCCCGCATGGGATTTTCCTACAAATGTCATGTCTTTTGTAGATGATCGAAATTTTGATGGTTTCATAGAGGTACCAAGATAAGGTGGAGAATAGTGAGCCAAACAGAATGAGGCATGTACCTATATTTTCTATTGACATGAATATTATCTAACTCTACAGGTTTAACTTGTTTTATGTTACATTTGGAGGGATTGTATATGACCATTTCATTCTAGTTCTTTATTATTGAACATTGATGGTAGGATTTTCAATGTTGGAATATTTGGATATTTATTATATTAAATTTCATATTTTTTGGATTGGAGATGTGTCAATGTATACAGGTACATTAGGTTAAGGCATACCATGTGTTTGATATTTATACTTGAATTTGGTCACCATCCCTTAGATTATTATATTCAATATTGGGGTAGTTATGGAATGGCCCATGTTGGGTTCAGTCTTGATAGAGTGGTATTGTATGAGGTTCTACCTTAAGACCAATTTATGTGAGAATGGTTTGGATTTTAGCGGAATAGTTTTAAGTGCTTTGAGATGGGATCTATGGCCTGAGACTCTGGTGTTAGTGTAGTGGCAGAAATATCCATAGACTAGGAATTTGATTTATTTGTTTAAATGGTATATTTAGGAATTGGTTATAGGGAAAATAGTTGTACATGCATCATATATGAATGAGTTGCGGTTTCAATGCCATTTTTGAGCCATCTCTCCTGATATAATCATTGACCTCAGTATGTCATGTCGATCATAGGATTCGTACATGATGTTTTCAAGAAAGGATTTAATAGTAGTATCCTGAGGATGATCCCCTTAGTGATGAGGATTCTATACAGTGACATTTTTAGAATGTGTTACCTCCAGGTGGTTCCCTAGACATACCACCACCTGTTGAATAGTAGATGCTACCAACATTACAAGCAGATGAGGAGCATAGACTAAGATCGATTCATGAGTTTCAGTTATGGTGACCCCTTATGTTCGGATGTGATTGAGACCCATATTTGGATAATTTTTGGCATGAGGTAGATATGAAATACTTTTTTTCTTTTCAAGACTCCAACAAATGAGATGGTGGTCATGGTAGTGAGCCTTGTTCATGGATCTATAGGGTAATTGTGCGGCATAGTGACCCTATAATATGATGACGTGACTAATTAGTGGTCATATTTCATGTTTCTTTTCAGAGAGAAGTATTCTATAGATTTTTTTGGGGATATACACATCTAGGATCTTCTACAGCTGCAACATGGTGGTAAAATGTGGTTGACTATTCATCGAGGTTCACTAACCTCTCTCTATACACAATGGATATAGTCTGTGATTAGTTCCTTGGAGATCAGACCCTAGAGAGAGGACTACATAGAGACATAAGATCCAACAAGTTATCTACATGAATTAAAACTTATTTTGGTGTGTGGGAGTGTGTGTTACTGGTTTAAAGATTCCTGGCTAAGAAGATGCATGTAGTTTGTGCTAGGATTGGGCACACAAAAGCTTAGACATTGGCTGTAGGTATCTGATGATAGATGAGAGGTATTCCATGTGAAAAAAGTTTTATGAGGGATCCTAGGATATACTTTATGTGGTTCAGGGCTCACAATATTGATCTAGTCATCCAAGGGAGAGGTGGTGCTAATCATGTGACGACATGGGACATCTCACATGGGATTGTCCGAACCTACATACTACTAATAGAGAGGGAGTGGATGGGATTCCTAGTTTTAGAAAGTGGTAGGATAAGAAAGGTATGAATGGTGGAATACATGGAATAGGATATGAGAGTGTTTTTTGATGTGGAATACCTTACAACTTGTTTCCACCACCACCCCAGGTGGTCTACAGCAGGCTTTGGGTGTTGGGAGACAAGGGCGAGGGCTATTGTAGGTGGTTAAGGATTATGATCCAAAGTCTCTATGGATGATATGAGGTACAATATATTTATTCTATTCTTTATATACATTATTTATAATTATTGGTGTGAGAAACTCCTTTACTTCAACAAATCTCGTCTAAGGCCAAGATTTTTTTTTCTGAGCCTTTGGTTCAAACATTGTTCTTGTAGACTCATACTAAAGGAAAATCAGTGATCACACACTTCTACTAATGGTGTGGATGGACTATTAGAGGTTCTAAATTCTTTTTAGCTCTTTTTTTAGTATTTATGAGGCTTCAAGAAGTCATCTTAGCTATAGACGGGTTATTTATAGTCTATTCCTAGATATACTATTTTAGGTGGAGGATATGGTGTTTCCGTAAGGATGGGATGATGTATATAATTATGAATCAAAAGGAACAATATATGGAGAAGGATGGAAAAATATATAGGAGAGTGTATTTTATCACACACCAATTGATTAGAAAGACTCTTGGTTAAATGTATGGATGAGATTTTAGTTTCCTTCAGTGGTGGTAGAGTATGAGGATGTCTTTCCTAAGGATGTTCCAGGATTACCTCCCCACCAAGAGATAGACTAATTTATTTATATATAATTTGGGATGACACTGATATCTTAACCAGTATATTTGATGTCTCCTGGAGAGCATTTCTAGTTGATGGTGAAGTTGGAGGACTTTTAGAGGAAAAAAATTATTAGGCACAATGTTTCACTATTGGAATCCCTAGTATTATTCACTAATAAGGATGACATGAGCTTGAGGTTGTGTATAGATTATTTTCTCCTAATCCATGTGAAATTTAAGAACAAGTGTCTATTAATATGGATTGATCACCTTTTTTATCATTTTAGAGGGGTATGAAGGTTCTCGAAGATTGATCTCAGATCGGGCTATCACTAGCTTCAAGTATGAGATGAGTGTATAACAAATATTGATTTTTAATATTTTTATGGCCATTATGAGTACTTATGGAATCCATTTAACATGAAAAAAATCATATATGTGTCCATGGGACTCATGAACTATATCATTCAACCTTTATTATACCATTTTTAGGTACCCTTCATCAATAATATCCTAGTGTGCTCAATGTACATGGATAATAATGTGAGAAACATGAAGATAATCTTCTATGTGCTCTAAGAGAACTAGCTATATGGGAAGATCTGAATGTGGTAGTTCTAGATTCATGAGGTCCACTTTTTGGGACATGTTATCATAGTAGACAGTGTAGTAGTGAGAAGAGTGAAGATTGAGGTAGTGTTAACTTTGGAGCCACCCAAGAGTGTGAGAGAGGTGTAGAACATACTTAGGTTGGAAGGATACAATCATTTATTCACAACTGATTGCTCTTGGATATCAGATCCCTTGACCTCTTTGACCAAAAGTGGGTATCCTTTAATGTTGAAAGAGAGTTACTCGTGGTATTTCTAGGAGTTGAGGTAGATATTGACATGCACTCCCAATTGAGATTTCTGGAGGATGGTATCAATTATGTAGTTTTTTTTATTCATTATGGATTAGTATTGGCTGTGTTTTGATGAAGTGGTAGTATCCGATGTTATATGGTTAACATGTTTTGAGATCACAAGATCATAAACATGTGACCAATGATCTTGAGCTAATAGTACAAGTCTTCACACTAAAGATGTGGTGAAACCCCCTTATGGGGGAGTGATTTGTCACATATTATGACCATATGAGTCTCAATAATATATTCTCATATGATTATATTATATGGAGATAGAGTTAATGGATAGAGTTCCTCTAGGATTATGACATAGATATTGTATATACACCTCAAAAGGGAATGGAGTGGAAGATTATATCAGTATGAAATATTGTTCATAGTTATTAAGTGAGGAATTAAAGTAGTTGTCCTCATTACAGTAATAATTAATAGTTGGGAATCGTTTAGATTACCTACAATAGATGGTTGTTACCGCCACCACTTATATTGTGAATTAGGGATTCTCAATAAAGATATACGAAATGCAAGGTTCTATATAAAAAGATATCCATTGGACATTATCTTGATGGATTTTACAAAGGTGGGGAGCACCTCATCATTTTTAGAGGATACATATTGGTACCCATAAAATTATGGGATGAGGCTTTGAGATATTTTAATATATCTAAATTCACGGTATATCCATGTAAGTTGAATATGTACCAATACCTCTAACATCAGTTTTGGAATCAGGGATGAAGAATTGAGTTTTAGATTTTTATCTAAATACATTGCTTGTAAATAAGTGAAGGATGAGGACCAGATCCTATAGGTTTGGATCAACCATTTGATATTACAAAGTGTAAGTGGGACGAAATATCTAGGTAATTCATGGAGGGGTTTCCATAGATGTGTAGAGTACATAATGATATTCATGGGATCATAGACTGACTCACCAAGCCATCCCACTTCCTTGATACTGGAGAGTAAATCTCAGTAGAGAGTTTACGAAACATTAACATGAAGTTGATAGTAAAAATCCATGTATTTCATTCAATTTTACTTTTTTATTGTAATAATCACTTCAAATATCAATTATATAATGTATTATAGGAGGAATTTGGGAATTAGTTATGTTTCAGTATGAAATTTCACTCCCAAGTTGATGGTTTGACTAAGAGAACCATCTAGGTTTTGAGGAAATTATCTTATCTTGCCTATTAGTCATTGGTAGTAGTTGGTAGGATCACCTACCCTTGATGGTTTTTTGTACAAAAACTGGTACAATTCCACCATTAGTATGACACTATTTAAGGCCTTTTATAGGAAACCCTATAACTCAATACAATGTTAAACTAACTAATGAGAGATAGCACGTATGGGAATATAGTTGGTTTGTGCCATGATACTGATTTTAAAGATCACAAAATAGTGAATGAGGATTGAAAAATTCCATCCAAATTGTTATTCAGATATATGATGGTATCCCTTGAGTTTAAGGAGGGACACCATGTGTTCCCAAAGAAATAACCTCGATGCAGATGATTGATATTTGGATGGGGTGGTAATATTTCTCTAATATTTATTTTCCCTTTCATAATACATAGTCGAGTTCTTATGGTGGATTACTACTTAGATCTACCTATATAGTTAGACCAGGTACATGATGTCAGCCACATGTCATAGGTGAGGAGGTATGTGCACAATCTGTCACATGTTATTGATTGGGGAGGTATAAAAATCGAGGGTATAACTACCTTTATAGAGTACTCGTTATAGATTGAGGATCGGTAGGAGATGACCCTATATTAGAAAATGTCTTCCTTTAATGTGTGTCTTGTGGATGCACGAGAATCTCTAGGATAATATATGGGATTAGGAGACCCATATGCAGGCTCAGTACCCACATCTCATTGTGTAGTATTTTAATTTTATTTGTATTATGAAAATCCTAATGTTGGGGTGAATTTGAGGAAAATGATTTTTTTCATGTATTAAATTTGAATATTATGTGGATTATTTTCATAGATTGGTGCTGAGATTACATGATATTTTAGTGCTTGATTAGAATGAAATTAATTTATTAGATATATTAAATATATTAAATATCACACATGTAAACATTTACATAATGAGTGTGATAAATCATTAATAGAGGATTTGATTAAAAAAATATGAGGCTTCTATTCAGTTCAAGTCATGATTTTTAATGTAATAACAATATAATCTTTTTTTGGCATCAACTATTTGGATAAAATAAATCATGGTCATAAATAATAAAATAAACCAATAAATTTAATTTTTTTATTATGTTGAGGCAATGAAATTTATTTTCACTATATAAATATATGGTTTGTAGTAGATCTAAGGTTGGATGATTACCCTTAGAGATCTAGAGTACCATTGAAGGAGCATTATCCTAGAAGATGCCATCAGATCCAAGAAATATCGATGATCATTGAATCATTGGAATCAATTATTTCACCAAAAACAATTTGTAGTATCATTCATTGTCAATGACTGACCAATCTCAATGTAAAGGTATTTTTTATGTGGATTTATCCTTGTTTGGTTACTCCTATTGAAAATGAAAATCAATAAACTAACAAATTGATTTGCAGAATGATTTTATTATGGGTAATTTCAAGATTTTCACCACACAAAAAGATTTGGGAAGTAATTCATCATAATATCCTCCGTCTCCTACTTCACCACTTCAATTTTATGATTTTTCAGAAGTACCATTTCCTGCTAATTAATCTGATTCCTCAACACCTATTATTTAGTGTCCATAATCAGGATAGTCTCATCATAGTAAGATGATTCATGTTCCAGTTACATTCCTTCAGAAGTGAGTACATGTGTTGGGTCTGGTGTGTACTTCCTTAACAAGGAGTCACGGAACACATTGTGTACCTTGTAAAGGCTAGGCATTATTTTCAAACAACAAACCATAGCTCCAATTCTCTTTATAATTTCAAAATCACCAATGTACATGGGGCTCAATTTCCCTTTCTTCCTAAAATCTTATGACACCCTTCTATGGAGATACTGCCAAAAAAATAATTTCCCATTTTAAATTACAAATCCTTCCCTCGATTATCATCAAAAATATTTTTCCTACATGGAGATTCATTGATATGGGTTTCAATAGTTTTTACATTTATTGTGGTTTCCTCTACAGGATATGGGGAAACAATCTTTCTTTAACCAACTTCATCCAAACATGTTGGTGTACAATATCTCTTTCAAAACAATGCTCCATATTGTGCCATTTGAATACATGAATGGAAAATATTATTAGAGTAATATTATTCAAAGTAAAATAGTGATCCCACATTTATTGTTGAGGGATAATGATCTCAATATGTCTTATAATGAATGGATGGTTCTTTTAGACTACCCATCAGTTTGAGTGTGATAAGAAGTACTCAAATTAATATTAGAATCCAAATGTTTCTGAATAATTTTCTAAAATTTTGATGTAAATTGTGGATCACGATCAGACACAAATATAATGTGGTGCTTTGTGAAGTCTTGAAACTTCATTAATATAAATTCATGCAGGGCGCTCTTGTGGAAAATCCACCCTTATTGAGAAAAAATGTGTCAATTTGGAAATTCGATCAACAATCACCCATACTGCAACATTAATTCTTGTATTTTTTGGTAATATATGGAAAACAATCCAAACTGATGTCATCACATTTCCATTTAATAATTATAAGGGGCATCATGACACCTCTAGGTCATTTTCTATCAGCCTTCACCTATTGACAAACTAAACATCTTGGTACAGAATGAGCAATTTCTCGCTTCATATTATCCCACTAGAAATGTTCTATCAGATCAATAAATATCTTAGTGCTACCATTGTGTATAGAGAAATTTTATCTATGGTCATCATCCAATTACTCCATTTCAAGCTCAGGTATAGAAATAACACATATCCTCATCCCAAATTTTGGAATTCCATCCTCACACACGATTTCTGGAAATGTACCATCATTTACAACATTTTTTGTATGATTATCATCATCACAGTGAGAACATCTAATTATTTTTAATATATATGTTTGACCAACTAGTTGAAAATTTAATGATATTTCACCTTCATTGATAATTCACATATATATATTTTCTATATTCATATACATGGGGTCCTTTTTAATCCTTATATTTTTTAGAACTTCGTGATAATTCATGCTCAACGCATCTTCTACCTTATTCACCTTCTCAAGGTGTTGGTGTACAAAACAATCATAATCCTTTAGAATCTTGATCTATCACCTTTTCATCATGTTGATTTCTTTTTGTGAGAAGATATATTTCAAAATCTTCTGATCCATATATAACTCACATCTTTCACCATAGAAAGAGTGTATCTAAATCTTTGGAAAAAAGATTACAGCTGCAAACTCAAGATCATTAGTTGGATAGTTTTGTTCATGATTTTTTAACCACCTTTATTTATAGGAAATAAAACTATCATTATACATAAGTAAATAACTATGTAATTTCTCTAATGCATCACTATAAATAAAAAACCCACCATTTGTTTATGGTAGATTCCAAATTAGAGCATTTACTAACCTCTTCTTCAATTCATCAAAAAAATCCACATATTTTTTTATCTATTTGAAAATAAACCCCCTACAATTGAAATAAGGTAATAGGTTTTCTAATAAAGAGATTTTATAAAAGAAATAGTAACAGTAAACTTCAAAACCAATAAAACAATGTAACTCAGTTATGATCATTGGTGTTGGCCATTTCTGAACTGCCTTTGTCTTCGAGGGGTCAACTGAGATTCCATCCTTTGAGAAAATATGGCCAGGAAATGAAATTGATGTAAACCAAAATTCCCACTTGATAAAATTCTCATATAAATAATTTCTCCTACAAATATTCACATAAATAAATATGTTATTCTCATGGTTTTAGTAGATTTTTAATTATACTAAGAGATCATCAATCAGTACCACAACAAAGTCATCAAGATATTACATGAAAAAAAAATTCATTAGATCCATGAAAACAAATGATGAATTAGTCAGCCCAAATGGAATTACTATAAACTATCAATGCCCATACCTGGTTCGAAATGTTATCATTGGAATATCTCCCTTTCTCACACTCAATTGATGATATCTAGATCATAGTTCTATTTTCAAAAAATATTGAGCTCTATGAAGTTTATAGACTAAATAAACTATAAAATGTAGGGAATATTTGTTCATTATCATAACAGAATTGATTTTTACATAGTCAATGCATATCCTAATGGATCCATATTTCTTCCTGAAAAGGATAATAGGTGCTCCCAATGGAGAAAATCAATGCTTGATAAATCTTTTATCACTCAACTCCTCTAATTATTTCTTCTGTTATACTAATTCAATTGTTTCCATTCTATAAGGATCCTTTGATAAAGTTCATGAACTAGAAATTAAATAAAAAGTGAACTCAACTTTCCACTCTAGAAGATTTCCATGTAAATCCTCTTGAAATAATTTATTGTATTCTTGCACAATAGGTACAAACTCAATTTGATTATGTCTTTACTCACCCATTAACATTACATTCTACATCTCCTAAAGAATTGAATTTAGTAGAGCTGCTGGGTTTGGATCTAGATAATAATTAGATGTTGATGTTTTTTATCTAAAGATAATACATTCAACACCTTCCTCACAAATCATAATTTTCTTCTTCTTAAAATATATCTTTTCATCATATTTTGAAAAGAAATCCATATCTAGGATTTTGTTAAATTTAAACATAGTTATGATGATAAAATAAGTAGATAAGGAATGTTTATATTACATAATGGGAACTACCTGACACAACTTTGTTGAAATGAGACTAACCTTACGTGGTTTGACTGAAAAATCCCTTATTAAAGAGAATTTGACATATCTAATTTTTAATGAAAATTGGGATGATATAAAGTAATGCAATGATCCAGAATCAAATAAATCATTGTATATGTTTAAGGAAATGATTAATGTACTTTCTAACACATTATTATGAACTTTAACCTCAATAGTCTTGATCACATAAGCTTATACTTGCTCATGTGGCCTTCTCTAAGGAATGTTTCCTTGAGGATTTAGATAATAATTTCAATAGTGTCCCGTATCCCAACAATTGTTGCATTGAATAATGGTGTCTTATTTTTTTCCATTACAATCATGGGCTTAGTGTCCTTTTTCTCCATACATGTAACATACTCCTTTTCTTTTTAAGAAGGCTTTGAGATGTTTCCTTCCAAAAGTGTCACATGTTGGAAAAAGAACATTTTTGTTCTTCTATTTATCCATTGTTTCTTACACCACCATATTCTTATATTTCATTACCTTAGCATCATAATACATAGAGAATTATCTTTCTATCTTAATAGGACATGATATTAAATCTTAATACATTGTGAAATTTTGGCAGACTAGTGCCCTTGAGAGGAATGTTTTTACACCATCAATGAATCGATCAACCATACCCCTTGGATTACATATGTGGTCTGCATAATTACTTACTAAAATTTTAAAGCTAGATTCATACTTGGTTATATTTTTATCCTTTTTTATCGTATTTAATAGTATATTTTCCACATCAACTTGTTTCTCATAAGGAAAATATTTTTTTAGGAAAATTTCATTAAAATTCCTACATTCCATATTTGTAATTTCTTCCTCCTTTTATTTGAATTAGTTACCTTCATTGATCCACATATTTGGACAGACAATAAATTACCATGACATAATTCTCCCTTTACTTCCCAAAGCAAGAAATATATTTTCTAAGGAACATATCCACTGCTTAGCTAAAAATGGGTTTGTTGTCCCATTCAATGATGGAGGTTATTTTTGCATAATTTGGTATAACATTTCCCCTTCTAAATTGTGGATAAAGATGATTCATATGGGTATTTTTATTATTCATAACCGGATTTATCTTTTCCACTACTGTTATATGTTGTTCAATACCAATCATAGCTCTGATACTGACATCATTATCTTGAATATGAGGGTAATCCCTACACAGGATACATGCATTGATATGATTTCTATTCCTTCCACTGGCCACCATTTCTAAATGATGGAATACACTAGATTAGGTTTTTAATAGTAATGTATAATCTCAAACTATAAAAAAACATAACATGAATTTATGTTTTATGTTGAGAAAATATCATAATCATAAACATGGATTATTTTGAGAAATATTTACTTTTTATATCCTCTATAATGGTTTTTGAAGAGAATGTGATTTATCATAAAAGTATCCCTAAGTAGTATCAGAGTAGGTGTGCAGTAATGCCTTTTTTTGTGTACTAGGTTACCCTAAGTAAGACCTAAGACACCATGTCAGAGTTGTTACCCCTAGGTACATCTGTACCAGAACCACAGCCACTTGTAGTATCTAAGTAGGGATGCATTTATTGAATGATCCAATTAATCAATACCATAAAAAATTTCTAGGATGTTATTATGTTCTTATACTTAATTTCTATCTGAGGGTTATATTCCCTATACTATGGTTTTTAAATCTAGTTTCCCAGGTTTCTACCAAACATCCTCTGATACTAACTATATGAACCCCAACCACTATAGCCTAGATTCAGTGACTTACTTTATTAAATTCGTTTCACTATATGTAATGAAATTTTGACGAACCGAATAGTTTTGTATCATTTGAATACCATATATGTACATAATAGTAACATTGCAACATGAAATGAAAAAAATATAGATTCTATTTGGAACATATATAACACATATATTATCCCTACATTTCATTCATAATATTCCCCTCCACATCCTAGATAAAAATAAAACATAAGAAAGGGTTGAGTAAATATGACCAATAAGTGTAAGAAATATAGTAGAAGTTATCAAAAACATAAACATTAGTCATGGTGAATGTCAAAAAACACATTCTGTTAAAAATAAACATGAGCATAATATATAAGGAATGAAATCTAAGTAAATAAAGCCATATAACTGAAAATAAGAGAAAGGACCATAGTCATGGGAATTATACTAGTAAAATATCACAAATTTCATCAATTTATAATATCACAATGAGGGAATCCATAATTTCGAACACCCAAAATATATTTTCAAGGCCTCAGCCAAGACATCTAAAAATACTAGGGTTAGGTCTTAGCCAAACCCTTGTATTATTTTCTATCATGAGACCTACCGATGAATCAAAGGGATTTAGAGGGCCCTACCAAAAACTTTATAAGTTCAATTCATTACTCATATTAATGGGTCTAATCATAAAAAAACATGAAAAAATTAAATGTAATTAACATTCCCAAATCTTTAATCATAATCACTGATCAATTCGAGTAGTATGGTGAATGGTATGAAGATAGTAAATCCACAATCAAACCAGCCATAAACTATTTAATAACATATTGTAGATGACAATAATAATATTTATGTATCAATAGTTCATAAAATTCAATATAGTTGTTGAAATATATGAAAATACTCTAATAAAATCATCATGGAATTCTTGAGACAAATACCCCTTTTACATTATAAAGAAGAGTTATTTTGGAAAAATATTTTTTACTTGTCCTAATTTTTCTATACAACTAGTAATGAAAAAAAAATATTTTCATGAAAAAAAGTAGTGATTTTATAAAAATAATTGTGTATTAATATAGATAACTGATGGTAATGGATAATGGGTAAGAAATTAAGATTTTTCCTTTCATCAGGCTTGTGTATCCGAGATAGTTAAGAAAGGAACGTTGTAAAAAATGTAATTCCCATAAAAAGGATGAAATGATCTAGATATATTATTTTGGAACATATAAAACGAATATATTATAAGTAAATAATAAATTACATTGTTGTAACGTTAGTGAAAGAATAACCTGAAGGAAAGATGGTGGTTTGGGTATAAACCCTTACCTTATATCTGAATGTGCTCTGCACATGACCATAACAACCTACATAATCTAATTAAATACATTAATTAATTAATTCATAACCTTATCTCCATTTATTTTATTTATGATAATTTTATTAAGTTCATTTATGGAATTTTTGATAATCTATAAGATACATTTTTATTGCTCTAGAGCATTCATTTCCTTGGTTTTCATAATCGTTATACTTGTGTATGAGTATAGAAGTTCATGTGGAATTGGTATAATTATCATGTATTGAATTAATGGGATATTAATGAACATACAGATGTCAAAATAGTTATATATATATAAATATATATATATATATCATTTGAATATATGTTATGAGGATGAATCATTAGAAAGACATTTAGTGATAAACATTTAATATATTACAGTGGTTATTGATTATAATGAAATCATTTTTAATTAGTTAGTATTACATAAATATATAACATACAGAAAATTAGAAAGGTTGTAATATATATATTAGAGTACGGTTTCACCATAAAAATTTAATCATTACCATCATTAAAGGATAAATTTAAGAATGAAAATCTTTCATCCATGAATGTTGTCAATTGGAACCTCACGGATGATAATATCATTTTTAAAATAAAAGAGAGAATAAAAGGAGTTTTTTGAAGTTTATAACATTATATTGATATCATTATTGTATATATATGATACTAGAGTTATAATGATAATTTTTATAGAGTACGTGAGGATAAAATAATAAAATAAATGAACTTGAAAAGAAATTAAAAGGAAAAGGAAGAGGCTTTTTACATCTTGAATACTCCTCCTTGAGAACCCCCTTTAAGGGATTGGTTTTGGTTTTTTTGGTGGAAAAGAGCTCCTAGATGTGGGGGGTGGGAGTCTTGGAGATAATATTGGTTTGAAATTTTATAATGATTAATGATTTCAAGGTGTGATGAGATGGGGTGGGTAGGGGTGGTATTTATAGTGGAAGAGGGGTGATTTCTCTTTATTTTAATCATTATTTGATTAATTTGTCAATACGAAAAATATAGTTTATTTATTGTGAAAAATTATAGTAATAATTGAATGTATTTTTTAAAAAAGGGTGCTTACCTCATCCAAACATCACCCATGACTCAATAAAACAAGTAATTATAATTTAATGTAAATTATCATATTATACTATTCAATAAAAATACAAGTAATTTAAAAAAATCGCAAATATTAAACATACCCATTTTTAGACATGAATAATTAAAAAATTATATTCATAATATAAAAATAATATTCCAAATACCAGAAATTTACTTTGTGATTAAAACCACAATTTACCCAAAATATTATGATTTTAAATCTACAACTTTTTTTATAACACTTTCAAAAATTAACTAAGGCATCATCAAATTATCCTAAAATCGTAAGACAACAAAATAATAATTTTTCAATACATTTTATATGAATATAATTTCATTGAAATAATTTTATTAATTATAAAATTATAGCTAAATATTTAAGACTTACAAGAAACCAACATTTAATTTATCAATTTTTTAGATATTCATTTATTTATATTTTGATATAATTTCAAGATACATTCGTTTATAAGTTCCCTATATTTTATGTATACTTTCATGGGTGATGTTACTATTCATTATTCTAATTTACTTTTCATAAGTGTAATGTTACTATTCAAAAGATGAAGTTAATATTTAATCTATATAGGTTCCTTAACATTGAGAAATACCTTTTATTTCATTAATTAATTATTTATAATGTTTTTATTATTTTCTATAACTAATTTTATGTGATCTATACTGTACAAAATAAACAGAATAAGAGAAGTATCATTGATTCAATTTTGGTTCATTAAAATATGTGATATATATGAAAATATATTAATTCTATAAACTAAGTACACAATCCACTCCCTTACCCTTTCACCCATTAAGGAAATGATATTGTAACTCGTGCATTTTTACAACCTACTATCTCCATCAAGAAATGTGATCCATTAATCAAGTTCAATATTTAATAATAATATTAAATATATATATATATATAATAAAAAATTATATTTAAAAAATCAATATCTTCATGTATATTATTTAACTATAACCTATGTTCAAGATTCGTAACTATCGTAGAAAAAAATCCATGAGAAAAATAGGAAATCATCTACTGAAACATTACTGATAATGAAATATTATTAATGAATAGGTAATAATATGAAATAAAATGACAATATAGGATATTATAAATTATTTTATTATTATTTTTCTATGTAATTATCATGAATAAAAACACTATAAATGAGTTTAATGAGTAATAAACTAATAATAAGTATGAGGTAAGGCGTTTCATACCTCATTTTCCATTCATTTGGTTATATGTCTACATTAAAGAAAAAACTATGCCAATATTATGTATGAAATGAAATGATTTATTTTATATTAAAATTTTTTACTTGTGTGGTTATAATTTTTTTACACATAATCAAGTAATTGATTATCTCTTACTTGAATGATATGTATATATTTGGGGGTTCATCTCAAAACATCTTTCTTTGAGACACATGTTCTTTTTTGAACCACATCTATTCTAAATGGTGTTTATAATTATTGTTTCCATAATATATAATGAATCCTTACTAATTCATGTTGTTTTAAATTATAATTTATTCACTTAATTCATGGGATGCTATGATTCAAAAGCTACCAAATTGTTCTTCGATCTTCTTTTAATCAAGATTATTTATTATTGAATTTCTATTGTTGGAAATTATTTGATAATTACAAAGTAAAAACCATCACTTTTATTATAACATTTTTATTCAAGAAAATTTCTTGAAATAGTGAAATTTCCCTCTATTTGGTAGTTATGATTATTTATAATTGGTTTTAAAAAAAATCAACATCATTTCTCATTTCGATCAAAAACAAATTTTCCTCCATATCCATATTTTCAAAATATGTCTTCAAATTTTTTTTACTATACTACAAAAGTTATTAAAATTAATTTTTACCACTATTTTATTTTTTAAAAATGGTTTAAAAGTAATCTTAATGTCATTTACTTAATAATAATATTTTGATCCTGTATCGAAAATGTGAAAGGTGTTTTTGTTTTAACATGTATGGAATGAATAAAAAAATTTCCCTAAAGAAAATTATTTTAAATAATAACTACTTTATAAATTTTCAATGATATTTTCAAAGAAAATTCATGACACAATATTTTGTGATTTTATAGTTTTTAAAAATTGATTTACAATGTGGAAAGGTTATCTTCCTCAACAATGTTTTTAATTTTGTTAATTTTATTTATATTCATAAATGAAAACAACCATTAATGTTTTGGAATGACCCAAAATTATTTTTATATAAATCTTACATATATTTCTACCTTGTTCTACCTCTATATGATGGGGTAATACATGTATTATGACCATCTCTCTAATTTATTCATTAGGAAATATCATTTGATTATGTTATGGGATAAGATTATGAAACCCATTTCTTTCTTTGGGAAATTATTATAATTATTACTTATGATTGATATTTTTAGATGGAAGTCATATGAATGTACATGAAATGAATGTGATGGGTAGGCCCAGAAAAATATATCCCTTAAATGCATTGGGTATTGTTTGAGTCTCCTAAGATATCAGGTATAGGATTATGGAGAGATGTTAATACATTATTGGGATCTATCTGAAATGTGTTGTTGTCTTGGAATTTAGCCTTGAATTATTGTTATGTCATGTTTTATATTTCTGAATGATTTCCCACGATGTCATTTTCTTATGATTTCATGTTCTTTATGATATTCTTCCTTGAAATTACTAATGGGACCTCTATTTTATGATATCATGTTATACCCTTGACTCACGCATTATGTTTCTTTGATATGGTTATTATCTTAGTGGGGTTTTTATCTCACCCTTGAATGTATTCCCAGGGTATCCCATTACTATTTAGTGGCTCAAATGGATTTTATGATCTCACAATGGAAAATAAAATATTTATTCCATGTTATATATGTTAATAACCTAGTATTATAATGACATTATGTATTTATGATCCTTTTATTCTATTAGTGGATAATAATGTTTAAGAATAGTGTAGGAAAATATGTAAAATATATTGACTGTCATACTTTTTTAGTAGGATGGTTTTGCCGCTTGAATTAACTTTTCATCCTTGGTCTCTGAGTTTCCTATCTTGATGGATTTAGGGATAATCTTGTTTTTATGTTGTAAATATTATGAAATTGTATATTTTTTGAGTACTTATCTTATTTAAATCTTAACTAAAATATCATATAGAAACTAATAATACCCACATAATAAATTTATAAAACATGAATAACGGGGAAAAGATAATTCAAAATAAATATATAAATTAATCATATTAGTTTTCTACTGAATTCTTTATCCAAAGTAACTATATACCCTCTATGAGTATTTAGATACGTATTCTTGAAGATCTACATATTCCAACATTGAGTCATTAAATTATTCATAAAACATTGAAAAATTTTCCAAAGAAAACAAAAAATCCCATAAAATCATTACAATATAAGGGATCATAATATTCTATAAGAATTACACTAGTCTTTTACCTATTTCTGAATGCCACCAAATTGAAAAAATAATCCCTATGGAACCGCCAGACAAGAAAACATTTTGTATTTATGTAAAAATGTTAGTAAAACCACTTATTCTATTGAAATCCTTTTGATAACATGATAGACCACCTAAATAAGAGAAACCCAACAATATTTAAACCATTATATAACTATCACCAACAAGTTGAAAACATCCTAGAACTCATCAAAATTAAGAGGAATTTCAATATCTTGAAGACCCTATTGTAATTTATGTGTTCCTTAAGTAACTTTTGGTAATGTACATAATAAATTCCTTTAGAAAAAACTTCTTCAAACATGAATTTCCTAAAAAAACTACAAAAAATACTTATTACCACTTGTAGTGGATTAGGAACTAGAATGAGAACCCTCTAATATGATACCTAATAAGGATGTGGGAATGTATTTTGATCACCCTAAATTTTTCCATTAGATAATTTAGTATAGTATAACTTCAACCATACAAAGCACATTCCATTGATAAAATATCCCGCATGACTTCAAATACTATAACTAATAATTTTATCCACCTAATTCATCAACATATGTCATCCTCATTTCATATGGTTCTTTTAACCTCACTAGATAACAAGTACCTGATAATCACACACATATAATAACTATGTAAAAAACATAGGAAAATTATTATGTTCTGTAGAATTTATTTCTTATATTCATATGGGAACAAAAAAAACCATTTTAGTTCATTTAGAAATAAAGAACATGAGTTACATGGACAAACCACTATTCTGTTTCCTATATTCAGAAACAAAAGAAGACACCTTAATTCCATAATTTCAATACTTCATCCCCCTCTACTTCATCCAATATGCATCCTTAAGAAATTGGACTTGTTCCTCAACACATTATCCTTTGGCACCTGGATGTTCCCAGGTGGTCTCCCCTTTTATGGGCCACCTCCACCACTATTTCAATGCATCTCTACCTTCGATATTTTCTTCAAATTTGAACCATACATTTTTATAGTGGCTCTCTTAGATTATCCATTAGTGCATAGTATTCTAGAAAAAAAATTTAAATATGCATGATAATCAATGATGAAATAAAAAACTACTGACCCTTTTATTTATCCCATAAAAGATACCACATAAAACATCTTCACTCTATCCACTAGAAACATAATCACTTCCAAAGTACATGTATCTGATGTACCTTTTGAGTTCTACAACACTTTGACTAAAAAATTCTAATAAATAGTTCATCTATATTTTTATCCACACTAATCACTAAATGAATATTTCTTTTCACTATTCTTGAGGTAAGTCATCCAGGTTTCTCCATTAGTGACATCACATAAGTCATGAATGTCTATAATTTTCAACAACATCTTGAAAAAATGTCCTAAAAATATAATCATGCCCATCTTTCTATATTTATGATTCCTCTAAATGATATTAAAAATATAAGAAATTACTATAAAAAAATTCTTTTTGATTATTAAGGTTATACTTAAACAATTATTCATCCACTGAACCCATCCATCTAGGTGCCTCTAGTATATTCGGTGAACTCACAATGTCTAGTATGTTTCCATTATATCAGGTTAAATAAAAATATCCAATATTATTTTACTGACATGACATCTTAATCAACCTATAAATTCTATTTGATTGAGCTTTTATATTTTTTTGAACTATATTCATCTTTCTAGTACTATAAATTCATGGTGATGGTGTACTATCTCCATATGAATCAAAAAAATATAACTTCCAATGAACTGAATCCAAATATTCTAACACTTAATCAAGAGAAAAAATCTGATAACAAATCCCACATTTCATTTTCAATATTCTATTACACACTACCTTATGTTAATTTATAGAGACGTTATCCCATCCCAACTTCATGTTCATATGATCCATCCTGCCATAGAGGCCCTCACAATATGTCATCATGCTCTTCATGTTAAACATCTCACCCCTGAACAAAAGCCTCACCACACCCCCAAGCATCTATAGTTGTGGTGGTAGTGTATCATGGTCCCCAATATTCACTAGGTTTCTGAGTCCGTATTCACCATGAAATAACACCCAACACACTGAGTTGAAATTAATGATTCCCAATGAGATTATCTGGTGGGAGTAGTGGTAGGAGTGCATGTTAGAGCGCATGTTTGTCTCAAAATAAATTCCCTTCCATTTCATATGTCTGAAAGATTATATTTTATGTTAGTCATATAATATTTCTAATTCATATATGATTAACACCTAGATGTTCGTTCAGATAGTTCCAAGTTTATAGAGATATTCAACAATTTCATAGAGGGTGAGACCATGTTGGATGAAATTAAGGTGGTTGGTGTTGGCTCTGTGGATCACATACTGGTCAGTTGGGCTATGATTTTTTTGAGAGCAAACGTAGCATTAATATAGATATAATAAATTATTCAAAGGAACTAATTGTCTATGGGTAGTGATGGGTAATGTAGGATGAGGGATCAAATGATGGAAATATCTGATTCAGGATTTTTTCCCACATCAACCTTACCATGATGAAAGGAGAGTCAAATTATTCATAATTTGGAATTTTTTAAAACTGACGATGCTGAGGAACAGAAAACGAGATGGGGATTGAGTAATAAAATTAAGGCCTTGAGAATGGTGTATATAAATATCCAACCCATCTATAAAAAATTCTTGGTTGAAGAAACATGATTTTTTCTTCTATTTTCCATCCATATTCTACCCATTCAACTTATCATTTGATATTTAAAATGTTGAATATTGACTAATTTATTCCTTATAGGTATTTTTCATTTAATGAAAAGGCATAAAAAATTTTATTTGTAAAATATTAATACATAATACATTTTTAAAAATATAATATTATGAAAAAAATCATAGTATAAAATTTTCATCATAATTATTATTGATAATTAAAAATAAAATCTAAAAACATATATATTTTTTATATGAAATATAAATCAAGATGATTTATTTTATTTCATATAGTATAATTAAAAAATCAAGGAATTTAAATATATTATTTATTCCAAATTATATGTAAACAAATATAATTGAAAGATGTAATAAAAATGAGGAAATGATTATTTATTATAAAAATATACAAGAAAATTTATGATGTGGCCTAAATTTAATGTTAATATACTACGTCTTGTTGAAATATAATTTAATATGTAAATAAAAAATTCCTATTAAATTATTAATTATTATTATAAATTTTAAATCTAAGATGTAATTAAATATCATGAAAATCATAAAAAATATATAAATTTGGCTAGATTTATAATTTTCATCTAGATTTATTTTAAATAACTAAAAATATTTTATTATTTTTTATTTTATTTTGATTTATAAATTAACCTAATTATTTATTTTTTCGGTTATTATTTTATTGATTTCTGGTTTACATAATATTCCCTATTAGGTTCTGCATTTCAAATATTTCCATGCTCAGGCCATCCATGCTAGGTTCCAAAGGTTGGAAGTTAGGTATACTGTCAAATACAGGTAATTAAATGTCCAAATCAAGAAGCACCTCACATGATCCATGTTACAATATGTATCTACTCTAAATTTGTACCCTTAATCATTTTTTCTTATATGAGCAATTTCTTTATAGTTTTATCCCCTTTCTAGGATGTAGATATTTTTGTCAAGCCCAAATATCAACTAATGTGGCTAAAGACACATAATGGAAGAAATCAAATGATAACCAAAATCTTTTTGGGATGCTAGTAATTTTTGTTGGAGAGAGGATTTCATGGGATGTCATAGTTTTTTTTTTGAAGAATTCAAATGTCTCTATCCATGGTATGGGATTTCTATTAATATTTCATTTATAGATACGATTATATTGTTGGAGATTGATGTGATTTTTTGTTTATAGACCAAGATTCTCAATGGTAATGTGGGACCTTTAGTAAAGATGATTGGGGACCATGTATGTGAAGCTTCATCTAATAACACATAATTTTTCATGTTTGGCTCTCGGAGTAGTGAAAACATCAGGCGACAAACTTTTTTCTGTTATAGAGGAATGCAAGAAAGTTTTTTTCCAAGGATATACCAAAAATTACCCTTCATTACGAGGTAAAATTATGTACTGATTTTTTACTTCTGAATCACTTAAATAACATTCAATGATTTTTTGATATTCTTGAATGACCATAAATATTTGAAGGTGTGTTTTGAGGACCTTATAGAGAGTGGTTTCTTTATGTATATTGTATTTCCATGGTAATCTCTGTTGTTTGTCACAAAAACTGTTGATGTAATTTGGAGACATTGAATCAAGTATCACCACTTGAATTAGGTGAAAATCCAAAATAAATACCCTTTATCAAGGATTGGTTAGATCTTATTAGATGAAGGGGAAGAACATGGTGTTTATGGTTAATTATTAATCAATCTTCCGTTATCTTTTTATTTTGAATATTTTATATTCCTGTGATTGGGTCCTATTTATAATATTGAAATTATATGTTTCTGGTGGTTCATTTTAATGATTAAAATTTCCAAGCTCTATTCATGGGACTGATTTACCAGATAAATCATCCTTTATTATATAAGTTCATGGTTTTTTTATTGAATACATCATCATCTATTTTTCATTATAGAATGAGAATTTATAGAATTAAAGGATTTTCTTATTCTTAAATTGGGTTACCAACTTAATTCAATGATCTCTCAGTGTTAGTTGTACATTTAAGATGTCCAATTATTGGTACAAGTCATCATAAAGGGTGGATTATCTATGATCCCAAAAAAGATCAATGTAGTGCTACCAGGGATCTATTAAAGAGCATATGGGTTATGTCTTGATTATTTGGGTTGATCTGTATTAATATAGATTTATAGTAAATGTCTCATATATTATGACACCCTTGACTAACCATACCCAAAAAGAGAATCCACTCATTTGGTTTGAGATATACCAGAGAGATTTTGATGAGATGAAGTTAATGTTTATAAGCGCTCATATCTTGAGAAATCCATAGGGTAAATTCTTGTTTATGGTGTTATATGATTCCGCTATAGTTGGGATTTTTTATGATATGTTGTAAAAATATGTTGGCATAACTACTGTGTCCAGAAAAATGAGACACCATGAGAAGAACTACAAAACCCATGATTTGGATTTAGAAGCGGTAGTTTTCACCTTGAATACATAGAGGAACTACCTTCTTGGTTAGTATTTCAATATATTTATTGACCATAATAATCTATGATATGAATTTTATTGTATAGATATTATCCAATTGAAATGTCATTGTTTAGAATTACTATAGGACTATGGATTTGAGATTTTTTTTACTTTGTAAAAAAGAAACTTGGGGGATGTTTCTCTTGGATGGAATTCCATTCTCCAGGTGTTGTGGGAGGTATCTGAATAGTGAAACCCATTAATTGTTTCTTTAATAGATGAACGAGATGCAGATTATCTTTGATTAATGGTGGTCATACCTCCTTTTATTCATCATGTATGGGATACTTTACCATGAGACATTGATTATGAGGTTTTTCATGTTTATATATCCTCAATCGATAAAACAAAAGGGTATTCTGACTTAAGGGACTATGTTATCCTATTTCATGGATAGACAATTTTTCTATTTAAGATCTATGAGGAGGAACTGGATGAGTTTGAAACATCAGTATTAGAATTACATCATAGAGTGATGATGAAGTATCAATAACTCAAATATCAGTTCTAGAGAGCATGTATGAAATTATGTTTTTTTAGTGTATCTCATGAGGCATAAAATATTATCACATGAAGGTGAAGCACTAGGTCCTAGCAGGTATAAACCAACCTCACAATGTTTTAGAGAGGATTTGATATGACGTATCAATGGATTTCATGATGGAGGTCCCACGATTAGTGATCATTCATGATTCTATTTGGGTCAAAATAGACCAACTCACTAAGTCAATCCACTTTAATCTTCATTATAGAGTATATTTCATGGGATGTCATGGGATTTTTGTACAAGTATGAGATCTACTAGCTTCATGGGGCACCTTTAATGATCATTTCCAACTGAGATACTCAATTTATGTCTTCTTTATACATAATATTATTGGATAAATTATATACTCATTTATGAATGAGTAAAATATTCAATCCCTAGATTTATTATAAGACCAATTAAACCTTTCTGGTTCTCAAGGATATTTTAAAGGCTTGTGTGTTATATTTCAGTTAGGTCTAAGAGGTTAACTTTCCTTTTATTGAGTTTGGATATAAAATTATTTTAAATTCCACAATTTACAGTGATAGATTGGGTATATAAGTGGAAATAGTTTTTACATTAATTACAAGTATATTTCAGGTATTGATTTCTAATTAAACATCTTTTTACATGTTGGTTGATGTTTAATATATTTCTCTAATCTAATAATGTACACCACACTGATAAGGTCATTAAAATTCCCCACTATGATGAGATTCATCATTTGTTATGATCATATTCTTATGTAATCTCAAGTGGTAAGATAACATACTATGATGGGACAAATTGTACATATAATGTTTGGTGAAAGTACTCATAAATAGATGCAACTTCTTCCCATGAAGTTTTCACTTGTTAATATCCAATATAGCATATTACTAGAATAGAAACACTGGTAAGAATTACTCGTGTTTTGGTTTCATATGATATTCTTATCTACCATTGTGTGTGATGGTCCTTAAAATTTAATATTATTTTTAATTAATGTTACAAATTTTCTAATTATATATATTTTATAAACCATGATGATAATAGTTCATGTTAAAGTTAGATACATTTGGTGCATCCTGAGTGGCATGTAATTAGTTGATATGTTAAAGAATAATATTCACCTTTCATTATTTTGTAATCTGATATCTCTTCCATTTGATTGTAATAGAACTATCACCTTAAATTAGGTTGGCATGGTGTAATGATGTGTTTATTTTATATATTCAAAGAAATATGTGTTGAGAATATAGTTTGGTGAACATATGTAAAACCTCATTAATGAGATATTGAGACAAAGGTATTATATTAAAAAGTGGGAATTCATATGTGGTTTTCATCGTTCAAAAATATGTTTTTTTTTTCATGGATGCCTTGAACCATTGTCAGACAATAATCTTGGAATTTAGGAAATATCACCTACTTCCAACAATAATGTATCCTAGTGGGACACACACTATGATTTTTTTGATATTGATAAAATTTTATTTGAATTTAATTATTATAATAACTATTATTCTCAATATAGAATAATAATTTAATTCATGTTTTATTGATCGCTAATATTCACAAGGTAATGAATAATTATTTTTTTAATAAATACATTATTTGATTATGTGAATATATATAAATTAATCATTCACTAGAACTTGGATAAAATATAAATTTTATTTATTGAATATTTTTTTAAAAAAATATTCTCTAGATTATGAATAAAATATAAATTTTGGAATAAAATAAGTATTCGGTTTTTCAATAGTTTCTAGAGTAATTAGAATGACTCATGAATAATTCCAATGAAAAATATTTATTAAACAAACCATTACATAATATTTATTGTGCTTGTTATATAAAACCACAAAATAATAATAATGATATTATTATTTTGTAGAATGAGGTTTATTAAGGGTAACAAATAATATTTAATGGCTGATATTCTATTAAATAATATGTCATCCTAAACCCTAACTCTATAAATAGATGGTTTTATATAATATATATTGCATCCAAAATAAAAAATGTAGAACTTTTTCACATGAATTTTTTCCAATCGACTCCCCTTTCTCTCTCCCTCACAAGAATGAGAAGTGAAAGAGACATTTCATCAAGACCAAAGAATGAGTGATCAAGAATGAACAATGAAAGAAATTCGATTCTTTTCATTAGCACCCAATGATCAAGTGGTGTTTCTTGAAGATCATTGTAGATTGTTTGGATCACTACTAGAGGGTATCTATCCATGGATCCTCATAGTGAAATGAAGGAAATATTAAGGTACATTTTTAGAGGATTGAAAATAATCAATTAAAAAGGTTACTAAGCCCATGTATTTATTTCTTAAAGATATTAAATAGATTAATTATAAATTTTATATGCACAACCCCCACTCATAGTTTTGGGAAATATTGGTTAAAATAAATTTTAATATATATCCCACCACCACATGCTTCTATTGGACTCAGAACCCTAATGTGGTATTAGAGCAGTCATGTTTAAATTTGAACCTATTTATTTGACTGTTGATCCATACGAAATCATGGATCAATCTTAATTTCTAGTTATTTATTCTTTAATCTGAATTGAAATATCATTATTTGATATATTAATCATATTCATTCAATGTTTATTTATCTTAAAGGTTTAAGAATAGATGAATAATTACAAGAGATTCCATCATGGAATTCCAAATATTTATCCTATCAAACTAGGTTACTGTGTGTTTAGTCATAGTATACAATGTGTACCCATGTACATTGTACCTAGATTTTGTGTGAAGTTAATTAAAAAAAACTAAATTTATTTCAAACCAAATGTTGATCAAGACATCATTGCACACAAAAAGTAGATACACGGTGTGTAGCTACCATGTACATCCCATATAGTCTGGTGAGTTAACACATGGAAACCTCAAGAATGTGACTCAGATACATGAAAACGGAGGTACACTACATGTAGATGCATTGTACATGCCCTGTAGTATATCATTAACATTCATAATTAATAGTTACATTAAATTTAAAATTTGAGGATTAAAAAAATATTTTATTTACTGGAACATCAAGTGTGTTTGAATATTTAATAATGGATTTAAAGAATATTAAATTATAAATTAATATGTCATTATTGGTTTTACAATATATTTTACATGAATGCCTTAAATGATGGGTATCTCAAATTATGATCGGATGATCATTAAAATGAAAGAGAATTAATTAATCCAATCATGTTTATCTGAATAATAAAAATGGATAATGAAATTAAATTTAATTAGTTACTTTTGTGTATTTGTGGCTTTTATGGTTGATCATGAGCTTGACCAAGACCTAATTATGTGATGGAACTCGTTTAATTTAATTTATTTCATCAGTTTTCAATTATTTAATATTAAATTACATGAAGTCCTATGAGTTATTCCTGCCTCCATTATTATGTAGGACCTACTTCTCCAATGATATTATTGTAATCCCCTTTAACTAATACCTTTGTTACCCTCTCCTTAATGTGAGTATTAAATAATTTTAATTAATAGAGTATCTCAATGCATTTGGAGGAAGTTCACGACAAAACAAGGATGATGTAATCTTAGTGATACACATATATATAGTTGGACTGTTGTAACTCATTCCATGACATGAAAATGGATTTATTCCCTAGTTCAAAGGTTGATTTAATTTCCAATCATTAAATCAACCATTAGGTAAGCTCCGGATCGAGTCATTTACTTTATTTATTTATTTTTTTTCTATGTATTGTTTATTTTATGTATGAAAGAATGCAATCAAATAAATGAATGAATTAATACGAAAAGAATGAAATTAAATAATTGAATTATGTGTAAATGTTTTACCCCACATGGTTGTTAATTAAGTAACATCCACAAAATATTAACAATATATGTAATATATAAAATAGATAAAAATGTTTTATAAATAAATTAAAATCCCCTAACCTAAAATATAATTAGACTAATCCTTCCACTACTTGATTTGAAATGGAACCATATATCTATATTTAGTACATGGAGAATGTATAGACAATTACTTTTATTGGGGAGTTATTATGAGATGTTTGGGTTTAGATAACCAAACATGTATTGATTTTAATGGTCAATTTCCTTTCAACACAAATTTGGAGGAATGTTTTGAGAAAATAAATGTCTATTTTTCAAGATAGGGTGACCCACTCAATGAATCTTGGAGCTAAAATCCTATAGTTAGAAGGACTGCCCACCTAAATTAATTTCTTATGGTTTACATAGACAAAATCTAGATCATCACGAAAAGTAATGGGGATCCATTTCTCTATAATTTCATGGAAACTATACATTCTGAGTTCAATAGAGAGTGTTATTAGGACATGATTAAATAGTGGTATATTTAATAAAATTTTTATTTATTTATTATTTCCCACATAATTTTTAATCAAAAAAGTAAAAAAAATATATTCTTATAATTGTAGAATAAAATGGAACTATTTCATCCACGTAGTCCATATGATCAATATTGGAAAATTAAAACCTACCAACTATAAGTAACTTTTAGGAGTGGCCTTCAGGTTGTGATACAGTATGAATAAAAATATGATATGCTACAATACTGAATGCCTGATCAACCAACTAAATAGATGATGATGAAGTGTTCCATATCTACAGAAAACATTTGAGTAAGATGGTTGATGTTCAACATTTGATTCATGCATCCATGTCTGATGAACTAATGAAGTCTTGAAAAATCATGGATGCATATATCATGATAGATAACCTTCATGGTATGAAATAGGGGAGAGAAATACCTGAATGGATTCGTATTTCCAAGGAACTTTTTCTGAGCAAGTTTGGAGAGGGCTCTCCAGCTAGGCCTCACATATTAAATCTAATTGGCTATATTTAGGACATTGATATTATAGATTTTAAAATCCCCAAAGAACTGGTCAACAATATGATTTTGGAAATACTACCTCATAGATTCTCTAGATTTATTTTGGAATTTAAATATGAACAACATTGAATAGTCTATGCTAAATAATCCTCCTCTTCTTCTACAATTTGATAAGAATACAAAATAAGAAAATCCTCCCATAATTTTGGTGAACAAAATGAAAGGGAAAATAATTATCTCTATGTCAAAATTATATTTACACCCTTTCAATAAGGGGATGATCATTGGTAAATTTATGGAATATGATTTGGTTATTTCATATGTGGTATGAAGGGCCGCTGAAAGAAAACATTTATCTAGCCATTGAAGAAAGGGTAATATTCTGTTGAATTTTTATAATGTTTAATTTATGTGTTATAATAAATTGGTAATTAAATACATTTTTTGTTCTCTCATATATATTAAAATACAGGATCAAGTATATTTATAAAGATTTACTATAGGGAGGTAGATCTAAAAAAATCTAACAGATCTAAACTTGTTTTTGTAGATATCATAGACTACCCCCTCACATTTATAATTAGAATGGTCATATTTTTAATGGTTTTTTATTATGTGACTTCAATTACAAAAATCATTATTTTTATATCCAAACTAGATATAGATGGATTTATTTTCAAATTTGGGAATAAAAGTTTCTTATTTTATAATGATAGTGCTTTTATGGTAAGGCACATTTAACTAATGGTCGTAATGTGTTGGATTATAAAAACCAAGTGATGATAATTGATAAAAAAGTTACTTCACATGAATCATACTACAAACAACATTGGTAGCACTAATTAGTTCATTTTAATGAAATTTGATTGACCAAATTACATCAAGATGTATATTTAGAATTTTTTGAAATAAAACCACTTGGGGCATGTCACACATGTATACAAAGAAAAAATTGGAAAATTACCATATAGTCAGAAAGGTGAAATGGCTAATGAGATTAATGAATTAGTTCATACTGATGTTTTTGGACTATTTATAGTTAAGTAAATGAGGTGGGTACTAATAGTTCATAAATTGTACTAACTATTTTAGTTATTATGGATTTTCTACTTAAGGAGGTTTTTGTAAACTTTTTTTAATAAATTCAAGGAATTGAATAATCAATTTGAGAAATAGCATGGTAGGATGATTAAGAAGCATTTCATAGAATATGGTAGATAATATATTAATCAATACTTCATTGATTATTTAAGGGATTTTAGGATATTATCTCAACACACTCCTCCTTATACGCCTTAGTGTAATGGTTTAAAAAAATGGAGGAATGACACCATATTGGACATGGTATGATCAATGATAAATCATGTGAGTGTTCCATTATCCTTTTGGGGATACACATTACAAACAATAGAACACGTAATAAACTGAGTGAAAACTGATAAAAAAGATTATATATCATACCACTAATGGAATGGAGAGAAACCTATGGTGTCTTAATTAGATGTGTGGGGTAACGAACAATTTTTTAAGGACATATTAGGTAAAAAGGTTTCACATGAGGAATAATGTGTATCATTATAGGATATACCATAGAAACAAGGGGATACTACCTATATAAGCATTCAGACAAAAAGGTTGTGGTTGAAAGGCAACCTACATTTCATGAGGAGGATCTTATCTCTAAAAGAGATAGTGTGAGAAATATATAATTTAATGAAGTATAATCTCAAGATACACAAGTGTTATTGTATGAAAAAGTTCAGAAAGCACCATGGAAGAATAAATTGTTCCAGAGACAAAGATTTTGTATAGGAGTAATTAATATGTTAGAGAACTAGAAAAATATGTTTTTCTTGTCACTAATCTTGGTGACTCAATATTATTAGATAATAATGATCTTCTAACATAAAAGTAACTATTTAGTAATATAGATGTTTCCATGTGGCTCGAGGAAATGAATTATAAAATTGTTTCCATGTACAAAATCAAAGTCTAAATTTTTTTAGACCATACTGTACATATATATGCCATTTTTCAAATGGTTATTCAAGAAAAATCTATAGATGTAATGATATTTCAGTACCTAGAAGTTGATATTGGTTATAAAAGGGTTTTAAAAACATAATTTTATTGACTAAAATGAAACATTTTCACCAGTTTCAATAATGAAATCCATCATAACACTACATTCCATTATATATTTCAATTATTATGAGATTGGAAAAACTAATTTCAAAATAGCCTTCCATATAATGTCTTATATTTTCCATGTATTATTTTTGAATATTATATGGGATTATTTTGAGACCAGGCATGGAGAAAGAGGGTTATTTTTAGGCCCAGTTTTCCAGAAAAAAATGTTTGAAAAATATTAATATTTAAATATAATGTACGTGTGGTTTTCATAAAAAATGGAATAACATCTAAACGGGGGCCTAAATTAGAAATACAAGAGAACCATTGAGTTCATTGAAGTTATTTTACCCTATGAGTGACATAACATTGGACGACATGGTTTGACTGCGAAAAGTGGTTTTCCTCTATAATGGGAATAAAAATATTTTAATAAAAATATTTTTTATTCAACATAGTGATTTACTTATTTTAAGGATTTTCAGGATTCCAGGGTTATCACAATAAGCCTGGATTTCCTTTGAAATATTGTACATAGAGAAAAACTAGAGTATCCATACAATAAATGAAAAATAGAGCTTGGATCGAGCATCGAAAAATCAACGCAACCATGAATTTTTTGGATCAAGGATTGACAAACAATGGTGACGCAACATCCCTCTCCATCAACTATAGTTCCAAATCAAAGTAGGTCATGTGTTTTAATTTGATTTCATCTATACTATTTATTAATATGATGAACATTTATCAATCAATCAAAGGATTGATTCTTGATTCATGCATATTGTAGGAAGGGATTATATTTTTTGGATTTATTATTGGTGTTGATTTGTTTATAAATTTGATATACTTTTGTGATCGTTCTTACGGAATGGATCAAGCCCGGAATGAACAATGACTGAGATTTGTTCATTAGGATGCTCCATGATATTTTCTCCCCTGATGTACATTGTGTTCTTAATGTTCTATTTTTTTTTTTGATACAAATGATCATTGTGCCTTTGTTTTGCGATGTAATGACCCTATATTGAAGATATAACCCCATGATGATGTTGTACAGGTGCAGAGGAGAAGGTGCAGCGCAATTTGGCAAGGAAAGTGGTGTAAATTGGTGCCTGTAGTGGTAGCTGGGGAAACTTCTCTAGTCGGTCCAGGTGAGCAGTAGTGTGGATCTTGGTAGACAGTGAGGCGGACGGTGAGCCACCTACGAGGTGGCCGGTGGAAGAGGAACGTGGCCTGGGGGGGCCATGTGGGAACCCGCAGGAGCAGCAGCGCTATGGGAAAAGAGAGAACCTAGGTAACATAGACGTGGAGGAAAATATTTGTGGGATGACACATGAAACATTGGGGGAACTATGGGCAAGTGGTCGGGATGGACTGCATGCGGAAGACCAGACCAGACCGCGTGTGTACGGGGCGGATTAGAGGATTCTTTCTGCTCAATCGGCCCAAAAGGCTGGACTATTTGGAAAAAAATTCCATGTTATATTAGGACCAATGGTCTAGGCCAGATCAACCAGACCAAGTCGAGCAGTCGATGGGTCAGGTCGGGTCTGGTGGGTCGGATCAGACCCAAAACGGACCCGGGTCAGACCTTTTTATGAAGACAGCCATAAAATTCTAATTATTTTCTCATTTGATAAGAAGTTTTAAATGGTAGGACCCTTTCTATAAGACTTTCCTTTCATGGTATACAATTTTGGTTTTTTTGGTTGTGTGCATACGACCTAATGTTTTCAGGATTAGTTTATAATATAATGAGCGCGCTATGAGGGGAATCTTATGGCTACTTGTGACATTGATACTACATGAATTTCTGAGACTACATGAATTTCTAAGAAAACATCACATACCAAGACTACTTATATTACCAATACTACATGTATTATTAAGACTACATGTCTTATAGATACTGAGTGTCTCATCAGGACTACTTGTCTTATTGATAATGGGTGTTTTTGGATTATGTCTGATAATACTATTTTATGATTATAGACATATACTTGGGTGAGATGATTGTACTATTTATTTGTGTAATGCATAAAGTATTTATTTTTGTTATAAATCATGCATTTATTTTTGGTATACTTCTTGTATTTCTTTGTGGTATACATCATGAATTTCTTAGTGGTATTCAATTTTGGTTTTGGGGTGTCTGACTAAGTATTGTTTTACTCACCCCTACATAGGCCTTGACCGCATGTGTTGTGTCTTGTGAATAAGATTGAATATATTATAGAGTCCAAGTTGGACTAGTACCAGGTGGTTCTTAGAGAAAAAAATATTAGATTTGTGCTCCTATGGCGTCAAATAGTTATCTTGTACAATTCCCTTTATGTAGGGTTTTTTGCAGATGATCTTTAAGAAATTGTGCATTCACATTTACATAATATTTATTTTGGTTTTCTTGAATTCTAGACAAGTTTACCTTCCAATTTTATACTTTCACACTCATTGGTGGGAATATTAGTGTATAAAGGAATTATTTACATAGTGCATTTACATTTCAGCATTTTGTACTTGGAGATGTGTGTGTTTGTATAGGTACTTTGGTAAATGCCTCCCATTTATGGGATATGACTACTCGATGCTGTTCACCCAACCATAGATTATTTGGGGTGATATTGGGGTAGTCATAGAATGTTCCCCTTTGGGATGGGTATAACAGAGTGGTATCTGATGGGGTAGATTATATATAAGGACCATGAGTCTAGGAGGGTGGTTTGGGGAAATATTGTTACATATTTTTAGTTCAGTGCTCAACAAATGGATTCTAGTGTTGGTGTAGCGGACAAACTATCAATACACCATGACTTTAGATACCTAATTTTGGGCATGGTACATGGAAATACCAGTCGTAGAAAAGTAATTTTACATGAAACATATTGTATTTGTGTATGTTCTCATGTCCTTCTTGAGTCGGTGCAAAAGGTATACTCTTTTAATTATGGTACATCTTCTTCTATTTTAGGATGCCTCCACGTAGACATCCAACCAATATTCTAATGTTTGGTCATGAGGATGATCCACCTAGTAGAGAGGCATCAGTATAAGGGAAGGTACCAGAGATAGAACCTCTAGGTGGTTTACCTGTGATACCACAACCTCTCAAGCAGTAGAAACTACTAGCACTAAAAGAAGAGGATTCATGCAAACTGAATGAATTTCATAAGTTCTAGAGGTAGCGACCTCCTAGGTTTTGGGATGAGATAGACTCCCAGATTGTTGTGGTTTGACTGGAGTAAATTACCCTTGTATTCCACCTTCATAGAACATATTATGAAAATAATGTAGTCCTAGTCATTAGTCCTATTCATGGATCTGTGGGGAGATGGTGGAGCATAGTGAACCAGACACATGATGAGGTGACTATTTATTGGGTATACTTTCTTTTTATCTTTAAAAAGAGTTCTTTCTAACTACATTGTGATAAATGCACATACATGAGCTCCTTCATCTGTAGATGGGATGTTATATTGTGGTAGAGTACTTTGCGAGGTTTACTTAACGTTCATGATAATCCATCGATATGGTATGAGAACTGTTCTTCAGGGCTTGGAACATTGATCAAGAATTACACCAGGATATCTGGGAATCAAATATAACCCTTAATATTCTTATATATGTTTGGGTTCCTGGAAGATCTCTACTAGTGGATATTTTTCATGGGGAATAAACTCTGGTAGTGAGAGCTACCACTGGGAACTAGGTAGTTGAGTCTTCGACGGTACATATCCTACAACAGTCACAGGGACCCAAGTGGGTGAGGAATATCAAAAGACAAACCCTAGACATAGGATTATTAGTGTTGGGATACTAGGGTTGACCGAGTGAGCTGAAGGACAGGTCGTGTTACTCATTTATTGGTTGGGGACAACTTTCTCGAGATTTCTTGAACCATAATGCAACTGATCTGGATACAGTTGAGGGACCATAGAGACAGAGGCAGAGGAAATATTATGGTATTATGTAGGGGATAGAAAATATAATAGGAGAATGCAGTATGGTAGGAGGTGGGCATAGGTTTGACGTATTACAACCACCAACCCCTAGGTGGTCCACGACATGCCGAGGGAGCTGGTGGATAGGGACAAGGCCAACTTCATGTGATGGAGGCTTATGAACTCAATAATATATGTTTTATTTGAGGTATGATATATTCATTTTTTACCTTATCTATATTTTTTATAGACACATGTTCCAGTCAGTCAATTCATCCCAGAATCCTTGTTTGAGAGTCAGTGATTACTGTGGAAGCATTGACTCAACCCTTACATTTAGAAACTCTTATAGGATTTGATTCAATGATCACACAATGTTATCAAAATTTTGACCTTACTCTTGGTGGAAAGAGTTTCATTTGGTATCTCTTGGTAGCTGCATTGATGCCTTACAAATTTATTCTTAGTAGTGACATGTTATATGTAGTCCATGATCAAATTGACTGTTTTAGGAAAAAAGTGTGTTGTGTCCAAAGTGATGTTAAAAGATTTTCCTTTTTCATTGAAAATTAATCCCAATTAGTTCTCTATTTACTCACACATAGGAGGGTGAAACTGATCACTCATTAGTTGTCTAGCCGGACCCTCGACCCAGTGGATGATATGAGTCATCAGTTTCTTATAGTGGTGGAGGTGTATGGGGAAATATTTTTTTAAGATGTTCCATGATTAAATTGATTTAGGGAGGTGGACTTATAAATTTATATATAACCCTGTACAACATCGATATCTACATATGAATATTGGATGTCTCTCATAGTGATTCGAGAGTTGAGGGTACTGTTGGTGGAATTTTAGAGGAAGGGATTCATGAAACCCAGTGTTTCACCCCAGGTATCCCTAGTTAAGTTTTCCAATATGTAATATAGGATCTTGATATTATGTGTGGTCTTATGACTCCTAAACCAAGTGAAAATAAAGAATGTGTATCCATTAACTAGTTTTTATGGCATCATATATCAGTTGAAAGGAGCAAGGTGGTTCTCAAAGATTGACCATAGGTATGGATATCACAATCTTCTAGTATGGGATGCAGATATACCAAAGATGACTTTTAGATGTTGATATAGACAATACGTGTACATGGTGATGTTACTTGGTGTGAGAAATTCCCCAGCAGTTTTCATGGGAATCATGAATAGGATATTCCATCCTTACATAGATCAGTTTGTGGTGGTCTTAATTGATGACATCCTACTTTATTGCAATCCTATGAAGAGAACACGATATACTTGATGATGGTCCAAGACATACTCCAAGAGAAAAATATTTATAGTAAGCCTTCAAATTGTTAGTTATGGATTATAGAGGTCCATTTTCTCAGACAAGTCATTTAAGAGGAAGGAGTTTCTTTGGATCCAGTGATGATAGAGGGGGTGATTTCTTGGGAACCACCCAAAAGTGTTACTAAGGTATAGAGTTTCCTAGGATTTTCTAGGTACTATCAGAGTATTTTACCAAAATATTCTGAGGAAGAAGTATCCATGATAGCTTTGACATGAAAGAGACAACCTTTTGTGTCGACCGAGAAGTTCCAATAATATTTTCAATAGCTAAGGTAGAGATTGACAAGCGCTCTAATCCTGATATTTCCAGATGAGTTTCTCTAGTATGTAGTGTTCTATCATTCATTAGGAACGAAAAATGGTTGTGTCCTGATGTATAAGAAATAGGTGACTGTCGATGGGTAATTAAAGTTGAGGGAACATGGTCATAACTATACAACCCATGATATTGAGTTGGAAGTGATAATATTTGCATTGATGATATGGAGAAACTACCTTATTGGTTAGTGGTTTATCTTCTACTCTGGCCACATGATTCTTAAATATATTTTCTCTCAGATGGATCTGAACATGAGATAGAGGTTATGACTATAGTTCCTCTAAGACTATGACTTTGAGATTTTCTATAATATTGGGTAGAGGAACATGGTGAAAGATTCTCTCAACAGGAGATCGAGTTCATAGTTGCTAAATGAGGCATTAGTATTTTTGGTTTTGTTGCAGATATCCTTTGTGGATGGAGATGGCGAATCTGGTCTCCAATCGATGGTTTTCACCCCTCCACATTTATAGTGAGTCAGGGAGGCACAACTCAGAGATGCTGACTGTGAGATTTTATGTGCTCAGATTTACATTGGGAATTCCCCCGATAGATATTCAAAAGTTAGGGAGCACATCATTATTTTCAAAGGATGCACAGTAGTACCAATAGATTTAGGATAGGTGGATTTGATGGAGTTCTATACATATCATTTTTTGGTACATCTAGCTTTGGGGGTGATGTAACAAGACCTTTAAAATCCGTTCTGGTGCCTATGAATGAAGATGGCAATTACAGAGTTTGTCTCCTGGAGCCTCACTTGTCAGCATGTGGAGGTTGAGCAGTAGTTTCCAACAGGGTTGACTGAAACCCTTGAGGTTCTAGAATGAATTAGGATGGGATATAAGTGGACTTCATGATGGTTATACCTTGCACACCCTGGGTACATGATACCATCTATGTAATCATTGACCCACTCACTGACTCAGTCCACTTCCATCCTATTTGGGAGTAGAGTTTAGTAGAGGGCATGGGGAACCTCTAAGTGCAGGATATAGTTTGGATTCATGTATTTCCATTGACGATTGTTATAGATAATGATTCTAATTTTACATACCAATTTTGGAAGATAATTTAGGAGATATTTGGGACACAGTTATGCTTGAACATGTAATTTCATTGCTAGGAAAATGTAAAGAAGGAGAAGACCATTCTAGTTCTGTAGACTTCAGTCATAGTTGGAAGGATCACCAACCACTGGTGTTCGTTGTTTACAACAATAGATACCACTATTCCATTGGTATGGAACTATTCTAGGCTCTTTATGGGTGATCCTTCAGGTCACCACTTTGTTGGACTGACCTAAGAGAGTCAGCACTCATGGGCCAAGAGTTGGTACGATCTACTACAAAGATGGTGCAGTTCAACCAAGAGAGGATGAAGACAGTGTAGAGCTGGAAGAAGTCATATGCTGATATGGGGCATATCAATTTGTAGTTTGATGATGGATTCCATGTGTCCTTTAGGCATCACCTTGACATGGTTTGCAGAGAATTGGTATGGGTGACAAGTTGACTTTGTGGTTCACAATCCCTTTTCAAATAAAGCGTAGAGTTGGAGAGGTGGTATAATGTCTAGATCTACCCCCAAAATTGCAGTATAAACATGACATCTTCCATGTGTCGCAATTGAGGAGTTACGTACATGAACCATCACACATCATTAACTAGGGTGAGCTGGAATTTGACAATAATGAGAATTTTTCTGAGTACCTGGTGGAGATTGTTGATTGATAAGAAGGGATCCATTATGGGATAGTGATTACCTTGGGGCATGTCTGGTGGTAGAACAGGAATATCTAGGAGAGAACTTGGGACCAAGAGGCTCATATTCATGCTCAGTACCATCATTTACTTGTATAGCCTTTGTTTTTGGATTTGAGGGATGTAAAGCCCCATTTTGGGGAGAATGTCATGTCTTAGATTTTCCATGTATTATTTTTTAATATTGTATAGGATTATTTCAGGACCAGGAAAAGAGATGGTGCATGATTATGAGTACTGATTATCCCAAAATAAATGTTTGGAAAATATTAAACATTAAATCGCATGTGGGAGCGGTTTTCCTAAAAAAATTGAATAACTTCTAAAAAAGATACAAGATCATAAATATGAGAGATCCATTACATTTAGAGTAGAATGTTTACCCAAGGGGAAACCTAACATTTTTCAGCATTGGTTGAATGAGAAAAGTAGTTTTCAGACACAATGAGAATGAAAATATTTTAATAAAAATATTTATTATTGGACACAAAGATTTCATTTTTAAGGAATGTTAGGATTCTATAGTCATCACAAAAACATTGGAATTCTTATAATATTCTAGAGATATAGAAACTCTATAGAATATATCCAAAAAATGACAAACGGATCTTATATCGATGATCAATGGATCTATGCAACCACAAATTCGGTAGATCAGGGATCGAAAAATGATGATGGTGCAGCTTCACTCTACATGAACAATCATTCCAACATGAGGTAGGGTGTGTGTTTTAATTTTATTTCTTCCTCTTTATTTATTCCTATGATGATTTTGAATCAATCGACGAATGTATTGATTCACTGGTCTTGTGTATTGCAGGTTGGGTTTATATTTTAGGGATTTATTATCAGGGTTGATTTGTTTAGAGATTTTATTTTATTTTTTGATCATTCATATGGAATTGATATAGGACAGAATGAACTATGTTCGAGGTTCATTTCATGGGATGTTACATGTTCTTTTCTCCCCTGATGTTCTTCATTTTCATCATGTTCTTCAGGATTTTGAAAAGAATTATCAGTTTACCTTTGTTTCATGGTGAAGAAATTTGAGAAGGAACAACTGAACTCTTGATGATGCAGCGAAGGTGCGATGGTGAAGGTGTGATGTGACTTGACAAGATGGTGGCACACTACAGTACAGGCAGCTGATCATGGCAAAAACCGATGCAATGGTTGCAGTCAGCCCTGGCAAGATGCGGCACAGGACTAGGGGCTAGTCCAAGCTTGTAGTGAGGCGACTAGAGGAGGAGAAACACAGGAAATTGGGGTCGCATGGGATGAAACATGGTATAATGGATGAAATATGGGGCACACAGTAGGGGAAGACTACATGTGAGATGTCATATTGTCTTGTGTGAGTGTGGGTCAGACCTGAGGTATCATGCCACTCGAGTGCGCTAGGCCATTTTGGGAACATCCAAGTCAACCAATAAGTTTTGGTTTTCCTGAGGTTCTGTCCAGGTCTGGAAGGTTGGATTAGAACTGAATCTAACCCATGACTGACCATTTTACTAAAACAGTCACAAAATTTAAACCATGTGTCCGTTTGATGAGCAGTCTATAGTGTTGGGACCCTTGCGACGAGACTGTCCTTTTGAGATATCATAAGTGGGGTTTTGTGGAAGTTTTCATACTAAATAATTGATTTATGATTAGTTCCCCCTCGGGACGTGTATTTTTTGAGAGGAATATTGTGGAAGACTATGACTTTGAGACTACCTAACTTTCTGAGCCTACATGACTTTTCGAGACTACGTGAATTTCTAAAACTATGTGTCTTTCTGACAATAAATTTCTTACCAAGACTATGTTTATTTTTAATACTGAGTGTCTCATGAAGACTACCTGACTTTTTGATAGTGGTTATTTTTTGGATTATGTCTAATAATCTTGTTTTTCAAACTATAGACTTACACCTTAGTGAGACAAATGTACTATTTATCTAAGGTATACATTTGGTATTTTTTTGTGGTATACTTCATGTATTTATTAGTGGTATACTCAATGTATTTCATTTTATTTTACTTCATTTATTTTTTAGTGGAATTACTTTGTGGTTTCAGGGTTTCCTACTAAGTGTTGCTTTACTCACCCAATCACAGGCCTTGCCCGCACATGTCATGTCTTTTACAGACAATCAACACTTTGACAGAGTCCAAGGTGGAATAAGAATAGGTGGATCATAAAGATTCTAGATAGTCATGTTGTTCTCCTATGAATCAGATTGTTTTCCATTACCTTTTATTTTAGGTAGGGTTTTCTTCACATGAGTTTGACAAACTCTTTCTTTTGATGGGCATGTATTCTGGACCTATATACTTTCCAGTTTTATACTATCATACTCTGTAGTTGTTATATTAGTGTATGCATTCATTTTTTACATAGTGTTTTTATAGTATATCATTTTGTGCTTAGAGATGTGTGTGTGTGTGTGCATGCACAGAGAAAAGTTCCTCCCATTTGTAGGATACTCCAACTCATTTCAAGTCACCAGCCCCTGACTTATTAGTGGCGGGATTTGGATAGTCATGGAATGGTCCCCTATGGGATAGGTTGTGACATTATTTTACAAGAATATTTTGGATGATATCATTATATATATGATATGACCTGATATTTTTGTGACTCTAATTGTTTTCAATAAGTTATAAAAGATTCAAAGATCAATTTATGGATTAAATCGGGAAATGAGTGTAACAACCCGAGATTTTATAAGATACATTCATTTTAATTTCATTCATATCTTCTATTGTACGACACACTAAGATTATCTTGCGCTATATGCAACACTGTATTAGCTTGTAGTATACGCAACACTTTTCTTGGATCTTGTTACACACAATTTCAAGTTCATTTGATAGAAGTTATTCTACGAAACATTGAGTATATATATATATATATATATATATATTCAATGTATAAATAAAATATGATTGGATTCTGTTATACGCAACAACAAAGGAGTTGTGCACTACACGCAACCCTAACTTGGCTTGCATTACACGCAATCATGACCTTCCTCGATAGCATGTGTTGTACGCAATACCGGGTTTTACTAAACAATAATATATTATTATAATATTGTTATGAACTAGCTGTTATGAATAGTGTTAACTAAATTTTGAATTTTATAACATTATTATTCATCTTACACATTTCTAGAACATGGTATAAGAACAAAATAAATTTTTCGGGTAAAATAACTATTTTTCAAAAAATGCAGTTTTGCCGCCTTTTGATGGAGCACCCACTTTAAATCTAGATTTTGACATGTTTATAAGTTCAATTTGACAAAATAAAATTCTTCTTTTTAATCAGGATATAAAAATTTACATTAGATAAAGTTTTGATATTTTTCCGATAACTTTCATATTTTAATGAATAGTAAAAACACGCTATATTTTAATTAAAAACAACTTTTTCATCGTAATATCTTATGTGGTTAAATTATAATATTGAATGGTTTTAAAGTATAAATAGAATATATTTTTACCATTTAATATAATTTATTTCATTAGCATTGATTTTACATTGAATTCATAGGTTAAATCAAGTCAATCTTTTGCAATGTTTTAAAAAAACCCATTTTCTTTCGACAACGGGATTAATTTTAATTTAATTTCTGCATCTTTTGTGTATTGAATTTTGAAAAATGGATTCCATATTTGGAATAAGTGGGTCCATATTATGTTAATAAGCTACTTTTTATTTTTGGGCATTGTGAATAGTAACTACGGTAAATTTTATTTACTATAGATAAAGGTAAATCAGGTAATTAAGGGTAAATATAAGATTATAAAATTACCCTAACACTTGGAAAAATCCAATTGGATGACTAAAAGTAGACCCATATAATCTAAGGGTCAGATTACATTCACTTAATGGAATTTTTTCCATGAAAATAAGTTAATTATTATTAAAACCAAAGAATGTGACAACATGTCACTTTCTTAAATCTTATAAGTATAATAATATTAATTTAGTGATACACTTAATGAAACTTTGAACATGAATAGTCTCCATAAATCTAATAACATTATCTACATCATAGGAATTTATTTAGAATTTTTAGGGATTAAATAATTATCATTTATTATGACTCAAATATGATGCAGAAATTGTCTTATTAATGAAATGTTGACATAATTGATGTTATAAATGCACAAATAAATGTAATTTGAGACTTTTTATGACTTACACTAATTTTATAGGTTAATATGACATGTTATTGTTTATTTAAGTAACTTGGTTCGAAATTATCTTTCTGTTATGAATTTCATAAAAATCATGTACCAAATAGTGTCAAAATTGACATAAATTAGTTTTTAAAACAAATATTATATTATTAATTGTAATTTTATTCCTAAAAATCTAAGGTTCGGCCAAATGAATTAGATAAGGTTATATATATTAATAATAAACAACTTGGGGTTCGTTTGGCTTGATATTTTACGTTTATTAACCATATAGTTTAAGAAAACAAAAAAAGAAACGGTAAAAGTTAAATTATTTAACTTAGAGTGAAATCTAATTGATAAGGTTAAAATAATAACATAAACATGTCTAAATCCTATTGGATGAGAGGATTGCGACCCATCCCCACTTTAGCTTCGAAATAATACCCTTTAGAACCATTATAACCCGAATTTGACCTTAATATAAAATAATATTTTGAGATTTTCCTAAGGTGCCCCTCTCCTCCCTTATAAAATGGCACCTCCTCCCTCTCCTCCTCACACCAATTTGAGCATTAAAGCAAGGCCAACCCCTGACAAAATCTATTCTCCACTTTCCTAGTATCATCCTAGAGGTCCTGGTCTTCTTCAAAGACCATCCTTAGTTCTTTAAGTGGAGGTTAAGTGAAGGCGCGTCAAAAAGAGGTAATATCCATTACCGATCTTTTTCTATTTTTTTCTTCTTCAACTTCTTCTTATTTAGTTGTTTCATGATAAAGTAATAACATAAGTATTTCTTATATAATGATATGTCATTATAAATATGAAACAACTCTAATTAACCTTCTATCCATCCTACGGAACAAGGAAATCACCGCGTGTGCGTACGTACGGAATACCGTCTCCACACCGTGGTATAATCTATTTTCCGCCACCACCATAATTGGATGGGTATAATGGTGTAATGAGTAACTACATATTATTATTATAAATTGTTATTGATACTGAAATAGTATACATACAATTCAACACAATTCCACGACCATGGGAACGATATCATCGCTCGTGCGTACGTACGGACTACCGTCTCCACGACGCGATGAGATTCATTATCCATGTTAACCATTCCAGAATGATTATAAAGCATATATAATGAATAATAATGAAATATATGACATGGTAAATATACTGGATTTATGTATATATATATGTATGTCATCTACTTACTTCCATTCAAGACAATAAGGAAAGGAAAACAGCGTTCATGCGTACGTACGGACTACCGTCTCCATGAACGGTGTGTTTCATTTCATTTATCTATCTATTATATATATATATATATACTGAATATATATGATATATAAATCATGTTTTATATTCTGGAAGTAAGTAAATCATGATATAAGTAATAATAATGTCAAGAACAACAAGTCCAAACACCTACGATAAATGAAACGTTTTTACCCAAAACGCTTTTTAACATGGAATTTACAAAAGAACAGGTAATATAAAGTCATAAGTGAACCATATATGATATCATAACAATGAATATGATTCTGTAATAAGTTAATGACATTATTTAAATCATTATATAGGAGGTTCGGATACGTACAAAGCATATCTGACGTAAGGTAAGGGGAAATATCACAATCTCATTTTTATCCGAGATTGTTTATACTTTGGTATTTACAAGGGTGTATTTTATCATTGACATCCATGTTCCATCAATATGTAATATTGTTTCCATCCACCTACAGTTTTTTAAATCCAATTTTACCCTTTGGTGAGTTTTTAGTAAAGTATATGAAATGAATCTTTTGTCGTTTTTTCGTACGAGGTACTTTTTGACTTTTCTGGCAAAAGTACGAGAAGAATGTTTTTTTATCTTATATGGCACGAACGGATTTTTATGGTTTTATAAAGCCTTATTTTCATGAAGCTTCCTCCAAAATATTTCCTGACTATTTTCAACAAAATCCTTTTATTTTAAAATCACATGACATTTTGTGAAAAGAGAATGATTTTGAAGAAGAAAGGATATTTTCCTCAAGAATTAATTTCAAGTGTTTTATCAAAACCATTTTCCATCTAAGATGAAATTATTTCATATGTGTATGTTTCAAGTTTAATTTCTCTATGATTTACATGGTTTCACTTTTCTTATGATGAAATGTCCATTTGTTTTATATGGATTATGAGATGATGTTTATGAAACCCATTTTATTCTTTGGGTTATGATGAATGTTTTATGTTTATTTTGTGTCACAAGTAAGAATTATTTCATTATGAGATGGGTGGGACCTATATCTCCCTCCAATTCATTGGGTAAAGATTTTATATCTCATGAGATAGACATGGCTGGAACTGTAGGTTATACCGGTTCAGTGAAACAGGACTGAAACGAGGGTGACTCGGTTCAGAAAGGGACTTTGTCCACTAAGATATTCTTGGAAATGAGTCCTGACTAATAAGAAATGATTCTATATGATTATGTGTGTATGCCACCAAGTTTCATGTTTTAGGTTATGATTATTGGGATTTCATTTCACTACTATGATTTATCCCATGTTATGAAATTATGCACTCTTTTGTAGGTTAAAATTTCCAAAATGTTATTTTCTTATGAATGTGATGTGATTGATATTTCTTTTGTTTACACTTACTGAGCATTTGAGCTCACCCTTTTATGTTTTCTTTTCCCCAGGATATAAAGAAAGGTTTTAGGTAAAAAAAAGAAGATCTTTATGGGAGATGTTTAAGATCTTTCACCACGATTAGAAGATTATATTTCGATTTTCCAAAGACACTAAACTATTACGATCCTTGTGTGTGTGTTTTTGTTATGTACTAAGTATTCCGCAAAAGTAATGTAATGTCCATGTACGTCAGGCTTCGGGTCTCTACACTGAGGTAATAGAACATTTCTTTTGATGAATCCAAAATGAAATTTGGTTTCATAAAGAATGAATTTGATCGATGTGTCTATAAACAGATTATTGGGAGTGCATTAATATTATTACTAATATATGTTGATGAAATATTACACATTGGAAATCAAAGAGAATTCTTACAATATGTTAAACCATGGTTGAATAAATGATTCCCTATGATGGAATTGGGTGAAGGTGTATATATTCTTGGGATCATGATTCATCATGATAGATCCAAGAGGTTACTAGGAATATCTCAAAGTAAATAAATTGAAAAGATAATAAAAAGATTAAGTATATAAGAATAAAAGTGGGTATTTTTTCTGGTGTCACATGGAATTCATCTTCCTAGGAATATATGTCCATAGAAACATGATGAATGAAACATAATGGAAAGGAGTACATACACATCAGTGATTTGGTCAGTCATGTATGTTATTCTATGTACTATGATATGTGTCACCTACACATTATGTTTTGTATGAATTTATCAAGATTATCTATATGACCATCATTAGATGGTAGTCAAGTATATTCTTAAGTGTCATAGGGATACTGATGATATGTTTGTGGTTTATTGAGGTGTTGAGGAACTATTTATTAAGGATATAAATATGAGAGTTTATATACTGATAATGATTATATTATTTCAAAAAATGGGATATAATTGATTTTTAATAGAGGTACTGTGAGATGGAAGATATTAAAGAGGGATGTGGTGGAAGATTCTATAGTAGAGTCTAATCATATTGTGTCTGTTGAGGTTGCTAAAGAACCATTATGGATGTGTAACTACATCCAAGATGTTGACATGATACATAATAGTAAATATCTGATCACACACTTTTGTGATAATACTACAACAGTGGATCCTAAAAAATAGACAAGTTCACATCAGCAGATAAAGCACATACATCATTAGTATCATCTCTTAAAGAATTCTTGTCATAGAGGTGAAGTTATAGTGAGTAGTACTTCCAAAAAAACCACATGTAAAACCCCTTATCAACAACCTTGACACAACATAAACATGACTGTTATCTGAGTTCTAGTGGACTAATGGTTGTAGGCAATTGGATATATTCCAAGTTGGAGTTTATTAGAGTTTGTGTCATTGGAACAAATATTTTTAAATTAATTTCAAGTATATTTTATGTATTGAATATTAATTAAAAAATTTACCACATATTTATTATAATTCTACATGGATCCAGTGTAATAATGTCTTAAAGTATATATCACATTGACATGGCCATGGTAGTACCCTAATATGATGAGAACCATAATGTGCTATGGTGATATTCTAAAATAATGTTCTATGGTTGGATAACATACAATAATGGGATGCATAGTATATATATTTTCAAGAAGGGGTACTTGTAAGAAGTTGAAGATTTTTCACATGATGTTTGCACTTAGAAATCCCCAAGGTGGAAGATTATGAGAATAAACCCTCTAGTATCAATTCCATATGTTTTGGTGTCATCTGATATTTCTATCTTTAAGCAGGTGTAATGGTCCTTATACTATAATATTATTATTAATTTATGTTATAACTCACATACATATATGTATTTAATAATCCATAACGATAACATTTCAGGTAAAAGTTTATACATTGGTTGTTTCATGAGTGACATGTCATTAATTGATAATTCGAGGAAGGATTTGTCCCTTACATTATTATGGAAGATTATATATCAACCCTTTTATTGGTATGAAATTGTCACCCTAAATTCCATGGTCATGGTGTAACAATGTCTTCATTTCAGATTGTCAATGAAAGATGTATCAAGCGTATTGGTTGATGAAATGGATTTGAAAAATTCTTGATGGGATATTGAGACAAATATATTATATTACATAATGAGCATTTGTATCTTGCTTTCATCATTGCAACATTATGTTCTTCCTCTTGGGTTCCATGACTCGTTGCTAGAAAATAATATTGGCCTTTATGAAATCCCATCTAATTCCAATGATAACTAATCCTAGAGGGTCACACATTATGTGTTTCAATTGATCTCAATTAAATTATATTTTAATATAATTATTTGAATTAATTTTATTCTCAAGATGGAGGAGTAATTTTATTCATGTTTTATTGATCACTAATATTTACAAGGTAAAAATTAAATTTTTTATGAATTTATAATTTATTTTATTATGTGAATATATATATATATATATATTCTATAGACTATGATTAAAATATTAATTTAAGAATAAAATATTTATTCTGTTGTTCAATAAATGCTAGAGGAGTTAAAATGGATCAAGAAAGAGTCCAGTGAAAAATATTAATTAACCAGACTATCAAATAATATGTATTGTACATGTTATATAGTGTAATTACCCATGTATTCCTACAAGGTGAATACATTTTTTCGGTTCAAATTATTGTTAATGGAATAATGTGAGTACCCAATATGGTAATGGGAGTATTGAGGGGTGCTCAAGACCTGTTTAGAGCCCATAGCTCTACTTTTTTTTAAAAAAATGTCAGGTCACACAGTTAGTAGAAACATTCTAGGATATGAAACATAGTTACACTAACCATACGAGGCCTAGATATAGAGGTGTAGAAGGTCACATGGTTGAGGAAATTGTATGACCTCAGGTTCACACCCATGTAGGGGGTGTACAATTATTGACAGTGATAGAGACACAATTTTAGCCCTGTTAGTCAAACGTTTCACATGAAACTGTGTGAGGTTTCCCGTGAGACATTTAAGAGAATAGATTTGGTGTATGGTTTGTCCAATTGTGCAGCCAAACCATGCTAACTTGATAAAAGAGATAAAATTATATATTTTCCCTTAAAAATATTTAAAACCTAAATATATTTTTTCTCTTTCTAGACAATACCTTGAATGTGGGAGCTCTCATATTAATTTAAAAGTGTAGGATGTGATCCCAATTTGAATATGGATTTGAACACCATTGACCTCATTGTATTTTCACCTGAATGCACTATAGTCCTCTTCTATAATTCTTCATTCTTCTTGGTATCAAAGAAGTTATAAAAGTGCAAGATAATGTGATCTATTTTCTAGATTATTTTTTCTATTATTCGTTTTCTATTGATCTTGACTGAATAATAGTTTTATTTTGGATGAGTTTTCTACTATTAACCTATGGTCGGTGTTCAATAACAGTCCCTTGAGGTTTGAGGTTTTATATTCCAAATTTTTGTTGTGTCTCATGACAACCATTATGATGGATCCTAAATAGTGAATTAAATAACTCGGTTATATGTTTTTGGACTTGATAGTTATGACAGAAAGAACCTTAGAGTTTTTTGGAGGTTTTTCCCCCAACCTAGGTCACCCATGAGGTGTGACATTGTTATCTTCCCTTTTGTTACACCACCCATAGGTGTGTGACATAGATGTATATATTAGAGTAATATTTGTTGATATGTTATGGAATATATTTGAATTATTTGGATAAGGTTTTACTCCTTTTCCATGTGATAACAAGATGATGAGTGATTTAATTATTTAAATAAGTTTTAGAGTAATTGTGTAAATGAGTGGGTACAATCATGAAATATAATTGATTGTGAATTTATGAAAGAAATTTTATGATGAATTTAAGATGGTAGTGGATGAATTGGTTAGCATACCTTGGATCCTGAGTCCATTAGACTCCATGGAAGTTGTCCCACTGAGTTTTCATTCTGATATTGGACACTTTGTATTTTTTTCCTACATGGGTATTGATTTTGTAGGGTTCCTTAGGCCTTGGTACCCCTTGGATCTGTATTTCATGAAATCAAATTGGGAATGTTCAGTTGACGTGATCCTTGGATTCCACCAAGGTCTTTTCTGAGTTACCATGAAGATGTTCATGGGACTCGACGTGGATTCCTTGGTATTCTATACCTTGTATCTAGCCCGTCGTGGCCGGTCATCTGTGATAACATGGCGCAATCATTATCGATAACATGATTATATGATGGGGATGGGATGAATGTTATATGAAACAATATATAGAATGCATGTAGTAGTTGTTTCCAATTAATTTTATGGTTTGGTCATGGTGGATCTCTTGGAATTCTAAAAAGGTATCATCGGTATGGTTGTGAGATTACAGTGAATTGACTGTACTATATTAAACCAATTTAGTTATATTTTTTGTCACTACACTTGATATGGGTGCTTTACTGTTCTTTCAGGTACACATATTTGTTTTGATAGTTACACTTTAATTGTATGACATATTCCTTGAATCATTGTTTCATTTTTTATATAACTTTGATATACATTGAACACACCATAGATTTTGTTTCACAACCTTGATTGGTATAGACTCTATTGGTGGGGAAAACTAAGTGTTATCACACACCCTGTTGAGGCTATCGTTGGGTACCTAGACATACCTCATGGATGTAGGTTGGGATTGGGGCATGAGCCCACAATACGAGGCTTCATTTTTGAAATTCATAAGCTCAGGGGAGTATAGGACCGAGTTTATGTTCATGATGTTAGCTGGGATAGTTCTTTTTGGTCTTTCTGGTATTTTTATATATATATTACACCAATTCATGTATACTGTTTTAGATGCTTTTTAGAGACATGAAACGAACATTATTTTTAATATGATATTACTTCTATAATTTTTTATATTTTCATTTCTTGGATGTTTATCTTATTTCAAGTTGACATGATAATTTCTATAATGAATTTTATTTTTTACTAACCTTATACTATGCTCAAACCTGATGGAAAAGTCTCCCCATAGACACATCCTAGGTCCTAACTATAGGTCAGAATCCTCTAGTGTCTGGGGAGATGTTCTTGAGGATATTTGGCCCACCGGCAAAGGGCACTGCATAGTGAAATCCGGGTCAGTATGTTACAATGTGGTATCGGATGATTTTTTTAGTTTTCATACCATTTCAAGAAATTATACATGGATTATGAAGAATAATTATTTGGTAATGGGTTTTTCTCCAGAGTATCTAATCCACCTACCAAAAAAATTCATGGAATGAAATTTCTATTATAGGGATTTCACTTTATTAAAGATGATTTTATTCCACCATTAGGTGATTCACATGCTACTTGATATTTCATTTTATTACGGATTTCATTTCTTCATGATGAGATGAGGGTATGCATCTCATGCATCAATTGTAAGCACTATTACAGGATTCACATTCCATGCATTATGAAATTTTATATCAGATGCATTACTCAACTTCATTACTTTGTAATATGTTCCTTGTGTGAAATAATAGATTTTTTATGAATGATTCATGAAGGATATAGGGAAACATGGTTAGTACATGCAGTGATTACCAAAAATTAAATAGTTTTATCTTTATTAGGGAAAATAGACATTCAAAATAGTCAACTATGGACTGTTGATTCAAAGACCATTGTTCACTTGGACCGGAACATGTTATGAAATAGATTAAGAGGAAACTATATTTTGGTTAACAAGTTTTGTGGATTCGTATGGAACAAATTTGGGGAACCATTTGGTTCAACCATTTAATGAAAATTTTGGTATAAATTGGAATTAAATTTGAAATTTAATTTTTGAATAAAGAAAATGACCTAGAGTCGACTTTAGAGTGGGAATAAGCAGTGTTTCTAATGATATATATGACTGTTTATTTGAAAAAGCCCCAAATTTAGGAGCATGATGAGGGGTATGCCTTTTTTATAGAAATGTTTTAAACTATCACATGTTTTAAAATGTGATCAATTGATTTTCATTACTTTCTGAGTGTTGAGAAACATATTGTTTTCAACAATATATAATAATGTTATTTAAAGGGGGAGATTATTGAAAATAATACTTTGTCTCTTTGTGATAATTTTGATGCTCACAAATACCCTTAGTTATTTTCTAATGATTTTATTTAGAATTTTTTGGGAATTTATTAATTTATTTTACTCTTGAAATAACGAGAATTTATTACTTATTCAGAATCTACTTTAAGCACGTTCTGGAATCACTATTCATTCCCTATGTGGATAAACGTAGCGTAAGGATGAAAAGCGTGTATACTTTTTGAGATAAGAGAAAAGTATGGTTAAACAACCATACATTTTCAGCAAAGTATGGAAGAAGAACCTAACGTTGGGAAGGAACCTTATGTTTTGGTTATCAGCAAAGTACGGAAGGAGAACCATACGTAGGTACTAAATGTTAAGTTTGTTTCTCAAAAGTATGGTTCATCAACCTTACTTTTGTGAAAAACCATACATTCTTGGAAATGTATGGATTAAGTAAAAGTATGGATATTTTACCGTAGGTTTTAGTTTTGAAGAAAAAGTATGGATGATCAACCCTACGTTTATGATGACCCTTATGTTTGAAGACTATTTTATCAACCCTACATTTGGAGGCCACGTCATCAACCGTACGTTTGGCATCAGAATGTTTTGAAAGACGATATTTTTATGCAACGGTCAGCAAGTTGATTATTGGGAAGATTTCAATCCGGATTTAAAGTCATTTTTAAAGTACGAATTTGACCAATTCAAATCCATTTTATTATTGGATTAGAGATCGAATTAAAAGGATCTTTTTATGCCGAGTCTTCATGGAAGTTACAACTACTCTGTAAGTTCAAATTTTTGAATATCATGAATTATAAGGTGAATTTTATGGATCTAAATGTGCAGAATATATGCTCAGCTTTATTATATATGTTCTCTCAGAAAAAACACCATATATATACAGGAGAGTGGTGATCAATCTAATTAATTAAAAAAGTGCAAAATAGAGACTGCAAAAAAAATCATGTTGATCTGCTGATTTAAAAAGGAGCATCAAAGCTCTGCTCAATTAAGATAAAGGAACTCGATAGAATATTCACTTGTTCTGCATCGAATATCTACTGTGGATCTACTACTGCTGAAGTTGTGAACTATATCTTTATATCTATTGCAACCAGATCGACTCAGAACTACTTCGTCTTGAAAATAAATATTTCTAGAGATGACAATCCATCTTCTTTCAATTTCATTATATTGTAATTGTGGAGATCATCTGGAAAAAAATATTTCTGAAGTTCTTTTTATTCTTGAGTAACCAGCTTCTCATTCTAACCTATGTAGGTACATGTTTGAACCAGAATGATTTATTTTTCCTTGTATTGTAAAGGTGTCAACTTCCTGTATTCAGTTGTGGACCGGTCTATTGAAACGAGGACCAGATAGTGAAAATCATCAAACTCAAGGAGTTGAGTGTTGGTGGAGTGGACTAGAGGCCTTCTGTTCCCCAAACTAGTATACATCTTTGAGTGCCTGCTTTTATTTATTTGTGCTGCATGATCAAATCTGATAAATCGTAGAGAACAGAACTTGTTCAATTGAAGAGTTAATGAAAAAATTTGAAAGACACAATTCACCCCCCCCCCCCTCTTGTGTATAATCTATATATTCAAGATCCAACAATTGGTATCAAAGGAGGAGCTTATGATAGAGCCTTAACACGCTAGAAGCTTTTACAAGATTATATAACAGAGAATCATGACTGATACAAGAGAAGGGATGTTAATGGTCAGAGAACCATATTTCAATGGAGATAACTATGGCTGCTGGAAATCACACATGATAATATATCTAAAAAACCTTGGATATAAAGTTTATTCAAAGATTCTGAATCCATATAAAATTCATGAAAATCCTAGGATATGGAGTGCTGCTACAGAGGCAGAGTATGATATGATTTTGAAGGCTATGAATGAAATCATCTCTGGCCTAGGACCAGATAAATTTAACAGGGTATCTTAGTTCCCGACATCATATGAGATGTGGAAGACAATAGCTGTTGCATATGAAAAAATAGACAATGATAGGAAAATGAGATATGCAACTGCAAAAATAAAATTTGATACTTTCAGAATGTTTGAAGGATAAATCATTACCCAAATGAATGGGAGATTGATAAAAATTTTCAATAATATAACAGCTCTAGGAGAACCTATCAAGCAGGCTGATCGAGAATGAATAGTACTAAGGGTACTTCCTACTCGATGGAATGGTATCTCTGCTACAATCAGACAATCAACACATGTCAAGAATATAACCATGAGAGAGCTGATTGGTACACTGATGATGTATGAAGCTGAAATGCAAGATGAGGAAAATTAGCATAAAGACTACATTAAAAAGGATGACACTACCTTGAGAGTAACTTCACAACAATAAAATAGAAAGATGCAGAACAGAGAAGTCAAAGCTAAATCAAAGAGCTCTGACTCATCAAACTCAGATGAAGAACTGGATCAGCTAGCCAGGAAATTTAAAAGGTTCTACAGCAAGAAAAGAGGCTTCAAAAAATATTTTAAGAAAGATGATAAGGAAGTAAGATTCTATGAATACAAGAATATGGGGCATATCAGACCAGATTTTCCACATTTTATGGAAGCAAAGAAGAATAAATTCTTCAAACGATATGACTATGAGAAGAAATACAAGAAAGACATAAAAGCAACTTGGAGTGTATCTGAAGACTCCAGTAGCTCTCCTGAATCAATCTCAGAGAAAGTAGAAGTCAATCTAAAAGAAAACATGTGTTTTATGGTCGAAACTGATGAGGTACACTCATATTACTCCTCTGAATGAAATAGTGAATCAAATTCTGAATCAAACTACACAAATGAAAAACTTGTAGCCTACTGCAATATGCTTGAAGTAAAATATGACTCACTGTTTAAGAAACATATGTAACTAAAGAACAAAAATAAATATGTTTTAGATGAAAGAGATACAATGCTGAAAGAAAATAAGGAATTAACTGATAAATACAATTCTATTAACAATAACTATATTAATTTTGAATCAAGAATAAAAACACTGCAGGATGAAGTAGAATCTTACAAACAGGCTGCATTGGTTTTTACAAAAGGATAGAATTCATTAAATGAAATTCTTGGAAAAACTATCCTTAAAAAGGAGAGATTTCGAATTGGTAGTAAAGAAGAAAAACCTAAGCTATATAAAAATTATTTTGTTCCTAGCTCTAAAAAGGTTAATTGTAACTTTTGTGGGACAAAGGGACATATAGCTAAAAATTGTTTCTTAAGACAGCCTCAAATTTGTGGTATTAAGAAAGTTTATGTATCAAAAGACTTATATAATTCAGCTGATTTTAAAAGAACAAAGCATATCTAGATACCCATATCATTTCTAGCTAACACCCCTGGACCCAACAAAATATGGGTACCAAAGCAATTTTTTTGAATGTCTTTGCAGGTAGCAGGCCACCAGAGAAGAAAAGATATATAGTACATGGACAGTGGCTGCTCAAGACATATGAGTGAAACTCATTGAATTTATCTTCACTCACTCAAAAGGAAAGAGGACTTGTCACATTTGGTGAAAATTCCAAAGGAAAAATCATTAGCATTGGGACTATTGGAGATCCAAAAACAGTCTCAATCAAGAAAGTACTTTTTGTACAAGAATTAAAACACAATATGATAAGTATCTCTCAACTTTGTGATTATGGATATATTTTTGAATTTACTAACAATTGTTGTACTGTTTCTAAAGATAAACTGTTTCAATTTAAAGCACAAAGAACTGAAAATGTCTATACTTTGGATTTAAATTCATTGTGTAAACAACAAGAAAACTGCTTGACTGCTAAAGTAAGTGATTCTTGGATCTGGCATAGGAGACTTTGACATTGCAATATATATTTTTTAAATAAGTTCTCTAAGAAACATTTAGATTCTGATTTACCTATTCTCAAATTTGAAAGTAACCAATTTTGTGATTCATGTCAACATGGAAAGAAACACAAATCATCCTTCAAATCTGTTAATAATGTTGCGACATCTAAACCTCTAGAACATATTCATATGGATTTGTTTGGACCCTCAAGAGTAGAAAGCTTAGATGGTAAATTATATTTTTATGTTTTAGTTGATGACTATTCAATATTTACATGGATTTTCTTTCTAAAATTTAAAAATGAAGCTTTTAATTTATTTGAATGTTTCTGCAAATCTGTTCAAAATGAAAAAGGTTTTAATATAATCTCATTGAGAAGTGATCATGGTAGAGAATTTGAGAATTAGGAATTTAATTTATTTTTATCAAACATGGGTATTAAACATACATTTTCTACACCAAGAACACCTCAACAGAATGGGATTGTAGAAAGAAGAAGTAGAACAATTCATGAAATGGCTAGAACTATCTTAAATGAATATAGCCTACCTATATATTTTTGGGCAGAAGTTGTGAATACATCTTTCTATATAATTAATTGAGTTTTAATTAGAGACCTATTTTGAAAAAGACACCCTATGAACTATGGAATAACAGAAAACCTAAAGTAAATTACTTTAATGTTTATAAATGCAAGGTTTACATATTGAACACCAAAGATAATCTTGGTAAGTTCAATTCAAAATCTGATGAAGGTATTTTCATAGGATATTCTCCTACCTCCAAAGCTTATAGAGTCTATAATAAGAAGTCAAAGATTGTTGAAGAATCAGTTCATGTGAGATTTGATGAATCTGATCCCTTTAGGAAAAGTTTAGATCAAATGGATGAACTTGACTCTAATAATAACATGAGACTTGAGAACTTAATGAATGTTTTTGAAAATGACATAAAATAAATTCAGTCTAGTTCATAGGAACATGATACTGAAGAACCTTTAAATGTTTTTCCTAGAAAGTCTATAACCCTAAAGAATCACCCTCTAGAAACTGTGATAGGTGACTTAGATACAGGAATTCAAACTAGAAGAAACATAGGAAACCTAGTGGAATTTCTTTCCTTCCTATCTCAACAAGAACCCAAGACTATAGAAGAAGCTTTATATGATGAGATCTTGGTAATAGCAATACAAGATGAATTAAACCAATTTAAAAGAAATGAAGTTTGGGAATTAGTGGAAATACCTAAGAATTATCTAGTAATAGGAACCAAATGGGTCTTTAGAAATAAACAGGATGACCAAGGCACAATAACTAGAAATAAAGCAAGATTAGTAGCTAAAGGATACAATCAAGAAGAATGAATAGATTATGATGAGACTTTTTCACCTGTAGATAGGTTAGAAGCCATTATAATCCTTTTAGCCTATGAATCTTATATAAATTTTAAATTATTTTAGATGGATGTTAAATCTTCCTTTTTTAATGGTTATTTAGTGGAGGAAGTTTATGTTGAGCAACCTCCTGGTTTTGAAAATTCTCAAAAACCAGATTCTGTTTTTAAAATTACTAAGTTTGTTATGGCCTTAAACAAGAACCTAGATCTTGGTATGAAAGATAAATTTATTTTATTTTGAAAAATGATTTTACTGTTGGAATGGAAGACCCAACACTCTTTAAGAAAACTATAAAAAACAATGTTTTATTGGTTCAAATTTATGTTGATGATGTAATTTGTAAATCAACTAATAAAACTCTTTGTCATGAGTTTTCAAAGTTAATGCAAAAAGAATTTGAAATGAGTATGATGGGAGAACTAAATTTCTTCTTAGGACTTCAAATTTATCAAAATGATTTTGGAAATGTTTTGAACCAAAGAAAATACATTACTGATTTACTTAAGAAATTTGGACTTGAAAACAGTAAGACATTTACAACTCCTATGTGTAACAATATAAAACTTGATTTGGATGAAACTGGAAAATCAGTTGACAACAAGTTATATAGAGGTATGATTTGTAGTTTATTATATCTTACTGCTATTAGGACAGATATAAAATATTCAGTATGTCTTTCTGCTAGATTTCAATCAAATACTAAAGAGTCTCATCTAACTGCTGTTAAAATAATTTTTAGATATCTAAAAGGAACTATTTTTCAATATCTTTTTTATCCTAAATCTTCTAATTCTAATTTGATTTAATATTTATATGCTCACTTTGGAATTTGTAGGTTAGATAGAAAAAGAACATCAGGAACATGTCACTTTTTAGGAAAGTCTTTAGTGTCACGGTCTAGTAAGAAACAACATTCAGTTTCCTTGTCAACAGCCTAGGTAGAATATGTTTTTGCTGGTAGTTGTTCTGCACAAGTTTTGTGGATGAAAAACACTCTTATGGACTTTGGATTGAATTCTAATAATACACCTATTTTATGTGATAATACAAGTGCAATTAATATTTCAAAAAATCCTATTAGTCATTCTATAACTAAGCACATTAATATAAGGCATCAATTTTAAAGAGAACATGTTATTAAAAAGGATATATTTTTAGAATTTATAAATACAGAAATTAAATTAGCAGATATTTTTACTAAACCACTTCCCAGTACAAGGTTTGATTTTATTAAGGGGGAGCTAGGTTTAATTGATTTTAAATAAAATTTTATTTCACAATGTTTTTTTCTCCTTAAAAATAATTTTCCTATTTTGTTTTTAAAACATAATAAGTTTCTTTTATCCACATAATTTATTTTATATTATTTTTAAATTATTGTTATGAGTATTAAAAACATGGGAATCAAGGTTGTCAGAAACCCTTTCGACTTCTAAACTATTTTACTTCTATCGAAACCTTTTTGAATCTGCAAACCGCACCTCTACTCGTGAACCCTAATCTTCGATCCTCTGAAACCCTAACCTTTAAACCTTCAGAGATTCTCGAGGAGATGGTAAGGACTAAAAGAGCTTGTGAAGTCAAGCAAAGAAATGTCAAGAGACAATGCACAGAAGGAAGAAAACTCTTACAGGTCAAGGTAATCAATCTCGACTTGTTATTTCAGACAAATCTACTGTTGAAACAAGTGATGTCGTTTAAAAACCTTGAACAGACATTCAATAGTGAAAATAAGGAATTTATGTATGAGGTAGAACTTAGATACTTCTTCAAATCTGTACAGTTTAGTTTGGGGGATACTGAGGATAGTATGGTGGCTAAAATAGAGGATAGGGATTTATCAATATCGTTAGTCGAAATTGTCCATATTCTCAACTGCCCTCATGAGGGATTTTTTCATTTTTATTTGAAGAATATAGGAGATGTTGTGCATAAATCTGAGGATATTATGTCTATTTTTTGGAACATCTACTATTAAGAAAATGATGGTGAAAGATTTAGAACCAGATCAGAAGATCTTGGTTAAATTTGTTCAGACAGGAATAGCTCCCAGAATGGAAGAAATGTAAATGATGTTGTACCCTGATATGTACATAATGTATCTTTTGTTATGTGATATCAAGTTAAACTTCCCAAGGTACATTGTCTGGTACCTCAATTATTGTTTCCAAAGTAACGCCTGAATGAACTTTTATCCTTTTGGTCGGTTTATTTATAAACTATTTCTTAAGAAACACATGGTGAGATTAGTGGATGCCCGAGTACACTATCATCATAGTAATATGTTTAATTCTAGAACATTGAGGAAGATTGGATATTTATGGAACACAATTAAAGGAAAACTCTTGCCAGTATGAGCTGAGGAAGACTTAGAGAGTGCTCAGGCTCAACCTGCTAAGTCCGAGGAGGAACAGGCTAAATCAAGAGTCAGCAATGTAGCAAGAAGGATCTTATTAGATTTGGAAGATGCTGAAGAAGAAAGAATTCAGGAGGGACTTCAATCTCGAAGAACTAGAGCTGTTAAGGAGGAAATTAATTCCCCTTCATTGGAAACAATAGAAGATTTAATTTCTTATTCTTTTTTAAGAGAAGATGTTATTGATAAGACCATGGAAGCTATTTGTGAAAGGATAGCACTAGTAGAGGGATCAGAAGCTCAAGAAGAATCCCAAAGGGATAATCAAGAACTGATTTTAGATGATGTTGAAGTTACACTTCAACAGGACCAAGATAATGAGGTAGTGCCTGGTGAGGAAGTGTCCAGACCTCAGGAAACTCCTGAAAATCTTGTTCTCGAAAATCTAGTGGAATGCCAAGATGCTGATGTTTGTGGTGAGAATGCTTCTGAAGCTCACACAGAAGTAATTCAAGAGGATTTTTTTGTAGAGGAGTATGCGGACTCTAAGGAAAAATATATGGACCAACCTACTCAGGACAAAGAAAAAGAGAAATCTGATACTGAATCATTTCCTTTGGTACTGCTACATCATCCAGATCCTGAGAATGCGAATCAAGTATAGGGTGCCTCTGATTCAAGGAAGAAAGAAGTTGAAGAACTGTACAGAAAGGTGTCTTAGTTAGAATCTGAGAATGTCACTCTGAGAAATTCCTTAACCTTTGAACAATTGAGATTTCAAAAGCTAAAAGAGATTACAGTCTCAAGGCAAGAAGTTGAAATGTTTAAAGAGGATATGCTAAATGTAGTTGCAAATTTGAAATCTGAAATAGTTATGAAGATAGATTTATCATATCTGAAGTTGTTTATGGAGAACCAATTTGCATCAGTTGAAAATAGTGTTGTTAGTGGATCAGGCACTTCACCTGATTTAATCCGAAGATTTCAATCCATCACAGCCGCGATGAGAAACATGAATGACCGGTTGTAAGATCTTCAATGTAATAGTGCTCCATTATCAGTGTTTCTGGACAATCAGAAATTTTTAGTGGATCAACTGATATCTAGTGAGCCACCAATCAGAAATCTGTTAAATCAGATATCGGAGAAGCTGTCAGTGTTTATCGAAAAAGAAGAAAGGATGCATGAGTTTTTCAGATTCAATTTAATCGAGGATATTCATATGACTCAAGATAACAAAGAGTTCATTATCAAACTTGTATATGGGATGATGAATAGACTTAGGGAACAGTTCACAGAAATCAAGAATGCAATCCAGAGGACATAGAACCTATTACCTATCTTGCCCAAACCTTGATTCATGTGTTTATCATACTTGTATCTATTTTTCATTTTTAATGAAAATCTATTTCTTCCTTTCTATTTGTTTTACTGTCTTTATTTTTGATATTCTAGTACTCTAGATTTATTTATTGATAAATTTTTAATAATAGAATTTACCTACAGTTCAGTGCAACATTAAATGTGTTCAACTACATAATTTATCATTCTTTTTTATATCACAAAAGGGGGAGAAATTTGGATAACACAACATTTTATTTTAAAAAAGCTTGATTATTCAGAGGGAGAGATTTGGAAAGAAAAATTATTTTATTTTTCAGGGGGATAAATTTTTTATTATTATTTTTTTATTGAAATTTTTATTTATTTTGTTAAAATTAAAATATTGTTTTAGTCTCTCAAGATTATAAAACTATATGTAACTAATTTTGCGAGTCAATTTCATATAATTTGTTTTATTAACTTATGTGTTTTGTGATCATCAAAAAGGGGGAGATTGTTGAGCAAAGTATTGTTTCCAACAATATATAATAATGTTATTTAACGGGGGAGATTATTGAAAATAATACTCCGTCTCTTTGTGATAATTTTGATGCTCACAAATACCCTTAGTTATTTTCTAATGATTTTATTTAGTATTTTGCCGGAATTTATTAATTTATTTTACTCTTGAAATAATGATAATTTATTACTTATTCGGAATCTGCTTTAAGCGCATCCTAGAATCACTGTTCATTCCCTACATGGATAAACATAGCGTAAGGATGAAAAGCGTGTATACTTTTTGAGATAAGAGAAAAGTATGGTTAAAAACCATACGTTTTCAAAAAAGTATGGAAGAAGAGCCTTACGTTAGGAAGGAGCCTTATGTTTTTTTTATTAGAAATTTATGGAAGGAGAACCGTACGTAGGTACTAAATGTTATGTTTGTTTCTCAAAAGTATGGTTCATCAACCTTACTTTTTTGAACAACCATACGTTCTTGGAAAAGTATGGATTAAGTAAAAGTATGGATCTTTTACCGTATGTTGGAGTTTTGAAGAAAAAGTATGGATGATCAACCCTAAGTTTATGATCAACCTTAAGTTATGAACCTTACATTTGAAGACTATGTTATCAACCCTACGTTTGGATGCCACATCATCAACCTTACGTTTGGCGTTGGAATGTTTTGAAAGACGATATTTTTATGCAACGGTCAGCAAGCTGATTATTGGGCGGATTTCAAGCCAGATTTAAAGTAATTTTTAAAGTACGACTTTGACAGATTCAAAGACATTTTATTATTGGAATAAAGATAAAATTAAAAGGAGATTTTTATGCCTAGTCTTCAGGGAAGTTATGACTACTCTGTAAGTTCAAATTTTTGAATGTCGCGAATCATAAGGCGACATTTATGGATCTAAATGTGCAGGAGACATGATCAACTTTATTATATATGTTCTCTCTGAAAAACACCATATATATATGGGAGAGTGGTGATCAATCTAATTAATTAAAAAAGTGGAAAACAAAGACTACAAAAAAAATCACATTGATTTTCTGATTCAAAAAGGAGCGTCAAATCTCTGTTCAATTAAGAAGAAGGAACTCGATAGAAGATTCACTTGTTCTGCATCGAATATCTACTGTAGATCTACTATTGCTGAATTTGTGAAATATATCATTATATGTATTGAAAATGGATCAACTTAGAACTGCTTCCACTTGAAAATCAATATTTTTGGAGATGACGATCCATCTGCTGTCAATTGCATTCTTTTGCAATTGTGGAGATCATCTGGAAAATATTATTTCTGGAATTATTTTTATTCTTGAGTAACCAGCTTATCATTATAAGCTTTGTAGGTTCGTTTTTGAACCAGAAGGCTTTGTTTTCCCTTGGTTTGTAAAGGTTTCAACTGCATGTATTAAGTTTTGGACCGATCTGTTGAAATGAGAACCAGATAGTGAAAATCATCAAGCTTAAGGAGTTGAGCATTGGTGGAGTGGACTAGGGGCCTTCTATTCCCCGAACCACTATACATCCTTATGTCCCTACTTTTATTTATTTCCATTGCATGATCAAATCTAATAAATCATTGTGGACATAACTTGTTCAATTGAAGAGTTGATGAAAAAATCTGAAAGACACAATTCACTCCCCCCCCTCTTGTGTGTAATCTATATATTCAAGATCCTACACTGAGGTGTGTCTTTGGAATCATAGATACATTCCTCCCAGACAACCTCAAATCATATTCCATGTGGGTATCAATAACCATGATCCATAGGTGGTGGGTCATGGCCAACCATTAGACCATCCTTTATTGAAATTTACGGCATCTGAAGTTTTATCAGACATAAGATGGGATGAATAGTTCAGCAAGGGTTTTATACACTATATTAAGAATTTGCAGGGATACCTACAATATTCCTTGTCTTTGGAAGAGCTAAAATTGGTGTTCTAATAGAAACATCCTCCCACATTTTTAGGGGATGGTTTTAAAAAGGTCATGAGATGTGGTTTGAGACTAATTTTTCTATCTTTGAGCATCTGGAGACATCTTCTGAGAGGAGAGTGAATCTAATAACTAAATTACATCGTGGAACAGTAAAGTGCTAGTGGGATGTTTTCGAACTAGGGTGACAGGCTATGCGATATAATTTGGGGTGATTTACAAACCAGATTCTAGGACTAATTTTTTCATTAGTCTCTGAGAGATGATTGGGCTGGTGAGTTCAAGAATCTAGAGCATAAAATGGTGAATTTTATGGATTATTTGGAATTTTTTTATTAGATGTATCATTTTTCAACGATATACCTTCCTGATGAGTTATCGAGGCTGAGATGATTCAACGAAGGTCTCAAAAATAATGTTCGATGTGGGGTAAATGTATTCATGATGAGGAATGTTATTGAGATAGTGAGTATGATGCCTATTATAGAGAGTAACCCAAGGTAGTGTAGGGGTGATGTGTAGGGTTTTTCATCCCCTCGACCTAGTGTTTCTGCATTTTCTTGTTGGAAACGCCATATTGAGGTCTCTCATGATGCATGTACTTTCCAAATATATGCATGATTGTTGTGATATTTTCTATGAATAGTGTATAATATGAGTACATATAATTAATTAGTGTGATTGAGGCCCATTTGAGTGTTGATATTATAGTTGGATGTACACCGTACATCATTTTTGTAGGACTTTTCCTCCAGTAGTTTGTGGAAGGGTCTTAGATCTAACTCCACGTTTAGGAGTGGATTTTATAGTTTTAGATCAGGAAGGGAGATAGTGTAATACTGGTTTATTAGGCTGAAGTGGATGTTTTTTCTGATGCAACCAGGTGCCATTTATACTTAGAAAACAAAGTGGGATTGCTCCGGGATGTGAGGCAGTTTCATAGGGATACAGTTCATGAAATATTTATTTTGTACAGTTTACTCACAAGGAGTTGATTTATAGACTGTATACAGTGAGAGGTATAATCTTAATATCCTCTACTCTTGTTTCTACTATTTTTGATATAGGTCGTTCACAGAGTTTCATATATATATATATATATATATGTATATATATAACTGTGGTGGAGAGTCTTGGGATCGTTGTCCTATTTTCTGAGGACATTACAAAATTTCATACTCCATTGGGGATCATAATAGAGAGTGTATGTTAATATAGGGTGTTCCCCCTGATGTTGGTGGGTTTCACCACATATGGAATCTTTTTTCCTTGAGACGATAGGGTTTGAAGTTATACACAAAAAGGAATTGTTAATTTTGTATCAGGAATATGTTGGTTTCTATCATAGAAGGATGACTTTCCCATCACTATAGGGGTATTTTTTATTCACAAGGGAGAATGGGATGTCTAGGTGAGCCGAGATGTACTAGATCATCATGGGATGGGAGGAATGATAGACCATATTTCTAGTATATGTATGGATGATCATGGATTGCATCAGTTATATTTCCCTCTAGTGGTTGATTATTTTAGGGACATTTTCCTTAATAACTTTTCCAGTTTACCTTATAAGAGAGAGCTGTAGTTCTCTATTGAGATAGTTCTCAAAGCTAAATCGATATTTGTTACTCATTAAAGTATTTATACTATAGAGTTTTAGGATCTCAAGATGAAGATAGAGGAAATAGAGGTAATTGAGTTTACACGACCCAATACATCTTCTTGGAATACAACACTCCTTTTCCTTAGGATATGTTTGGAATATCCTAAATTGAATTGGTTTATGGTTATGAACTAGTATACATTTCCATGGATATATGGTTTTTTTAATTAGCTCTAATGAGCTCAGGTATTCTAAAAGAATTATTTGAGATTGGGATATCACTATGTGCGTGTTAGACCAGAAAACATACCATGTAAAACTTTTTTTTGTTTGAATAGTCTCTATGATTTTCTAGTTATGTCAGTCAATATAACCAAAAATCCATCAATTTTCAGCAAACTGATGAACTAAGTTCTCCATCCTTATTTTGATTCTTCTACATTGGTATTCATGGATTATGTATTTGTGTATTATACCAATAAACACTCTTGAGATCATTTTGGATACCTTGACACAACATCAGTTATGTGATAAACTCACAAATTTCCACTTATGGATTGATACAATTCACCTCCAGGCTTATGTTATCTCAGATACAAGAGTATTAGTTGACCTAGAGAAGGTGAGAGTTGTATTTTCATGGGAGGAGATGAAAAACTTATTTGACATGTGGATTTTCGTGGGGACAGATTGACATTATAATCATTTCAAAGAGGGATTATCATTCTTATCAATGTCATTTAAGATCTTGACTAAGAATTGTGTAAAGTTGGTACTGTAATATATTTGTGAGGCATCCTTTCAAGAGCATAATAGAGGATAGACATCAGTGTTGGTCTTCATTTTGTCAGAGTCTGGTAGCAGCTACACTGTGTATTATTATATATCAGGCATCAGGATATAATAATTTTCGATTCATTGAGATAGAGTCATAGAGTAAATGCCTCATTAGCTAAGGCCACATATAAATAATTACCCAAAATAGGATCACAAGTTAACTATAGTTGGTCATTCATTGCAGTATTAGGGACATTACCTACTAGGAGTGAGTTGTTTAGTATACACGGACCATAAAATCCTCAAGTATATATTTACATAGTGAGATGTGAATTTGAGGTAGTGATGGTGGGTTGATTACCTATAGTATGTTGACTTCAATATCACCAAAATGACTATGAATGGAAATGTAGTTGGTAACACACGGAGTAGGAGGACTCATAAATAGGTAGTTCAAGAGTCCTGTAGCGAGTGGAAGAATATGGATTTGTTTTATGAGATTCACTTGGGGGAGAAGGATAATCAGGAAAAAAAATTCATTCATCCTTATTTGTGACCTATACCATTCTAGATAGTGTGAGGATGGGGTAGTTATCTGTTTCTGAGGGCCTATTCCTATGGGAGAGTTTGGAGGATGAGGACCGGACTTCTAGTTGGATGGTGGGTGAGGAAGAGATATTTTATAACCATGGTTGGATTTAAGTTCCCATAGATATATTTTACGAGATGATATGTGAGTTTCATGCCTTATTTTTGGGTAGTGTATCCCCAAATTATTATGATACACCATGATTTAGGTCACCAGTATTGGTGGCCGATAATGAAAGGTGGGGTTTCTAGTTTTATTATGAGATGTTCCACCTATCAATAGGTGAATCTATAAAATCTGTGAAAATGGGATTTTATAATAGTTACTCATTCCTGAGTGGAAGTGGGGAGATTTAGTGATGGATTTCATGCTCAATTTTAGAGGTCACCTTGAGGTAATGATGTTATTTGGGTTGTTTCAAATAGGATCATTATGTTTTTTAATTTCTTACTGATTGGGAAGACCTTATCAGTGGATAATATTGGGATTGTATATCCAAGCGATGGTAAAACTTCAAAAGGTCCCTCGAACTAGTTAATTAGATATTGGGGCTCAGTTTTCATCTCATTTTTAGCAGAGCTTTCTTATGGATTTTTTTAAATAGGTGATTATAAGGATAGAAAACCAACTTCAGACTAATGGTTAGTCATATTGCACAATTCATTTTCTTGAGGACATGCTGCGAGCATGTGTTTGAGATTTTTGGGGATCTTGGGAGAGGTATATACCTCTAATTTATTTATCCATCAATAATTGCTATCAGAAGACTACAAAGATGGAACTTTATAAGAATTTTTATGGTAGGACATGTTTATCACACATGTTCTAGTTAGAGGTAGTGTAGGTAGGTTTACTAAGACTGCATCTCATGCAGGAGACTTCTGAGTAGGTCCAGTTGATCAAGAATTGGATGAATACTACACGGTCTAGATAGAATTGTTTTGATGACCTCCATTGAACCATATAGAGTTCAAGGTTAAGGAACTTGTACTTTTTATGTATCAAAAAATGGTTTTTTAACTTTTTTATATGATGATAGGGTAATATTTCATCAATATATGTCGATCCATTTGAGATTCTAGAGAGATTCGAGATGGTAGTATATCGATTATAACTACCTCAAAGGTACTGTTCCATCCATAATGTCTTCCATGTATCTTAGTTGTGTAAATATCACTTATATCATTATCATAATCTATATCCTAATGTGGTGGATCTAGAGGTTTATGTGACCTTCGAGGAACATCATATTGTTCTATTTATAAGATAATGAATATTCTCTAAGGACAGTCAATTCCTCTATTATGGGAGTTATGAAAGAAAATCATTTTACTAGATGAGACTTGGGATTGGGAGGCTAATATAAATTCTTAGTGGTTGGAGTTATTCTCAAGAGATTCTTGACTGCCCTTGAGTGGGAAATTTAGGGATGAATTGCTATAATTTGGAATGATTTTAAGATCCATGGTTTTTTCATGAGGTGTGGAAATTTTGATTTTTGGTTTAAACTTTTTTTTATAGTCGATGTGATTCCATAATGTGATAATGGGTGTATCTGGCCTGTCTTGGGAATATTCAGAGTCCAAATACCCACTTTGTCTTAAAAACAACGTTGGCCACATGGTTATTAGAAACCGTACAAGATAAGATGCATGATTACTCTAATCATGTGAGGCATGGACATAGGGATGAAGTAGGGAGGATGGTATGGGGAATCCATGAAACCTCTTTCTCACACCTGTGTGAGGGGATCTATATTTTTTATAGTGGATGAGATGTATTTTTTGAATTGTTAGTCAAACTGTGTGCATGAAACCCTATTAAGTTCCACTTTAGAGTGAAGGTCCTATAGTTGGTGCACGATTTGGCCGATCGTGTATCCAAATTATTCTATCTAGATAAAATAGGATAAATTACTTTTTTCCCTCAAAAATATTTAAAAAATAAATATAATATACTTTCATTCATTGGACATCACCTCAAAAATGGGATCTCCCTTTTGAAAGAGAAATTATAGGATTGGCTCTCATTTCTTGATCTAATCTCATATTTAAACATTGTCAATCTCATTGGATTCACACTGGTAAGTATTAAAATTATCTTATGTCATTATTTGTTCATCATGGTACCGATGTAGTTATTTAGGTGAAAGATAATATTCCTTATATTTAGAAATGTTATTCATTCATCATTTTTCTCTCAATCTAGACCAAATTAGAGCTTCATACTTGATAAATTCTCTACTACCAACCTGCAGTAGGTTGTTTATACATCTCCCTTTAGTTTTGGTTTTTTATATTTCTAGTTGCAGTTGTTCCACACATCATTATTTCGAGAGGGGCCCCTATAATTAATTGAATGACTTAATTAAATGTCTTGGGATCTGTTATAGATTCCCACTAGCACATTTGAGTTTGTATGAGGTCATTTCCTCAACCTAGTCCACCCATGGGGTGTGGCATTGTGATTTTCCCATATGTTACACCACCTACGTGTGTGTTATTGTTCTTACCTAGTTATATGAATCCCAATTAAAATGTAATAGAATACAATTGAATTATATGGAGAAGGTTTTTCTCTTTTTACTTGTGATAACATTTTCATGATTGATTTTATTATTTAAATGAATCTTAGATAAATTGTGGAAATGAGTTAGTAAAATCATTGAATGTAATTGATTATTAATAGATAAATGAAATAAAATGATGAATGAATAATGTTATTAAATTCCTCGGTTCCCAATTTCCTAAGACACCATGTTTGTTTCCCCCATGGGTCTTGATTGTTCTATTGGATACCTTAGGCCTATTTCCTCCTTGGTTCTTGATTATGTAGGATTTCTTCTGCCTTAAAACCCCTTGGATATTTATTTCTTGAAATCACATTGGACATATTCTAGTGACATGATCCTTGTACACCATCAATACTTTTACTGAGTTTCTTTTGAGATGATCTGGGGATTGAACATGGATTCCTTGGTCATCTATACCTTAGATCAAACCGTTCGTGGTTTGACACCATTCATTTCATGACACAACTGTTGTGGATGACATTAATATATGACAATGCCATGATGAATTTTATATAATGGATTATATATCATAGTTGTGGTAGTGGTTTATACTTGTTGTATGGTGTGGCCATGGTGGATCTACTGGCATCTTTCAAAAGTACCTCGGGTTTGGGAATAAGATTATAGTGGATTGACTGGGCAATATTATACCTATTTATTTATATTTTTTCAACTTATATTGATATGGGAACATGAATATGTTTTCAGGGAGCCTTGTCTGTATAGACATTTAATCTTTACTTGTATGTCATACGACTTAGAACTTTGTTTCATTTCTTCTATACATTTTATATACATTTCATACTACTTATCTTATATTGCACATCCTTGATTATTATAGAAACCATTTGTGGTGTCCTACTAAGATTTGGCTCACACCCTATTTTAGCCATCATTGGGTACCCGAAAATAACTCATGGATGAAGGTAGGGACCAAGTCAAGTGCCCACAAAATAATTCATGATTTTTTCCTTACGTAAGAGAAAGGGATAACATAACCAATTTGAGTATCGTGATGCTAGATGGGATAGTTTTTTTGGTATTTTGTTATTTTGATACGTGTATTTTACTGATTCATGTAAAGGTATTTTTATTATTTGTAGAGACAGGAAATTATAATCATTTTGTATATTATATACATTTCATGGTTTATATATTTATTTCATGGCTAGTAATCTTCTATCTGGTAGATTTACTACTTATTCTATTCATTTTTATTGATTATTATTATTGTGCTATAGTCTAACATGAGTTACTAGACTCTAATAGACACACACAAGACCATCTCTCCTAGTCGATAGCCTCTAAAATTTCAGAAGATGTTTTTGAGGCCATGTGGACCATAAAGAGAGGGGAACTGTATAGTGACATCTTGGTTAGGATGTTACAGTGTGTGACAAAAAGTAATTATAACATTATTATTATCTAGAATGGTGTTTATTAATGGTCTTAAATATTGTTTATTATATGAAATTACATTAAATAATATTATATCACAAATAATAATTCTATAAATACACATTTATATCTACTATATATTCCCTCCAAAATTGAGAATGGAGATTTTTTAAAAACCAAAAATTCTCTCTCACTCCTTATATATCCATCATAAGAACAATAAGTGCAAGAGATAATTTAATAAGAACAAAGAGGGAGAAATAATGAAAATACATGAAAATACATTTGATATTTTATTCTAGCACTCAGTGATCGAGTGGTGTCTCTCATGATCATTGGATCAAATGTGGATCACCATTAGAGGGATTTTATCCTTATATCCACACATTTTAATTCATAAAATAGAAAAGGGTATTTTTGGATGATCAAAAATCACCATTGAATAAGGTTTCTATGTGCATTTATTTTTTCTTCAACATATAAAATAAACTAATTATAAATTTTACATGAAATTTACTCTCTCATGGTTTAGAAAAATGATTATTAAAAGACATTTTATTATATCTCCCACCACAACATGCTTTTATTTCACCTAAAACTATAATAGATGTCACCCTTTGAGGATTTGTATGGAATGCCCAACTTATTGGTGGTTCCGAGTCACAACACATGTGGATGGGACCATTCCCAATAATTAATTTTAATTAGTTTATTTATATTAAATATTTATAATATATTGAACACAATCACTGATGATTTGAAGAGAGAATATTTTCAAAAATAATATATTTCTAATTTATATACAAACTAATTTAATTTTCTTGTAATTATTTATTAGTTTTAAAATTGGTTGAAAATATTATTGTATTATCATTGTAATCATGAAATAAAGGTTAAAATACCTTATGTGGTATCCAAATATTATCAACGAACCTTTAAACTTCACTATTGATACTTAGAGTACTAGTAAAAAAGAACAAAATATCTTGTGTTGATCATTGTTGATTAAACCCAGAATCCCTTCAAGTATATAAGGATTCTATTTTTTCTACCAATAATAAGAAGGATAAGTAGGATTGACACTCCTTATTCCTAATATAATTCTTGAGAATGTTCTCTCTGGGAATGAGAAGGTATTCTAGAGAAAGTTTTGATCACAACAAATCTTTTCCTTAAAAATGTCATAATCAGCTTATATACATAGGCTGGAGAATCATGTATTTAAAAAATAACCTTTACTAATATTTTAATAATATTTAAAATCCCACATTTAAAAGTAAAAAATATAATGTTTTTATTTCATTTATGTTAAAAAACATGCATATTTGAATATAATTTCATAAAAAAAATTAACATTTATTTAAATGATATTGAATCAAATATATCATTTAATCTAGACCAATAACTTGGCTTTTCAATCCTCCCCAAAAAATTTTAAACATTGAATAATAACGATTTATTTATATAAATAAATTTCACTATATTATACATTCAATAAATAAATATATATTATATTCACTAACTTCTGAATAAATATTTATTTAATATTCAACTCACATTAGTATTATTTTGAATAAATATTGACTAAACATATGAATATAAATAATTTCAATAATTATTATTCCTTGAACATGAGAGAAGTATTTATTTTATGTTAAATTCAAATATAATTTAACTATGGTTATGGACCCACTTAGTGTGTGACCCTATAGGACACTTTCCCACTAGCCATTGGTGAATCAACTTATGTCCGAGATTAGAGCTTAAAAAATCAACATGGTTCCCATTGAGAAATAATTTAATGTTGTAATGACAACAATCTCATATAGATATTAATTGGGTAATATAATCCATTTCCCTCAATATCTCATTAATCGGTTTGTATTAATTTTGTGGCCATCCTATATACATGATATATCTTTCCTTGACTTCGGGAAATAAACTCGTTGAAAAAACTACCATAGCCATGGACTTAATTAGATAGTCAAATTCTACTTATAAGGCCTGATATACCTACTTCATTTTAAATCGATAGGATAAATACTTTATTTACTTATTCGTTATTGTAATGTCACTTATGAAACACCCAACGTATTCAACCTTACAATGAGAACATATCCTTATATATTTTTCAATAAATCCTTTTACATGAATCAGGATATATTTTAAGAATAATATAAATTCTAAAGCCAATAAAAATGTCTGAAAATAGTAATATCTAAAGACAGATAATATATGTGGAATTCCAATTAGAATGTGTTTTCATATAATCATCCCTTTTTGAGATTACCAATTAAGGAATTTATGGGATGAAGTTTATTTTCTTATGATACCACAATACATTCTCTATTTTATCTATAGTTTCCCACCATATAAATGTAATTAAACTATAAAACATATGCTAATGAGCCTATACCCAAGTGGTATAGGCTCTTTCTTGGCATCTGAAAGACCTGAGATCAAATCCAGGTAGGGAAGAATTTCTGGGTTACTGTAGAAGTACTGTAGATGCAACAGTACTGTATCAGGGGTGGAACTGTAGTAGCGATGGTAGTGTAGTGGTGAAGGCATTGTAGTATGCAATGTAGTGGAAGCACTACTATTGTAGGTACTACAGTAGAACAGGTGTTGTAGAAGTAATGTTCCCTAAGGGTTCCTTTGGGCCAAAAAATGGGCTTTCAAGCCTTGTATTCAGGAAACTTGACCCTGGGCCTTCATGCTATGTAATTTGTCTCCCACTACCAACACTAAAGATGTATTTTCCTTAATAATAAATTGAGGCTTCTTCCCCAACCTTAAAAAAACTTATAAATTTTTCAAAAATTTCATAGAACTTCAAGGTTCTAATCAGTGTGAGGAATTAATATAATCTTTCAATGTGAAAGATAATTTAAGGACATTACCAAATTAATGATATGTAGAAGAAAAATCATCATGTGAGAAAATATTTTTTGAATATTAAATAATATTAATATATTTTAAATTGAACGTACAATGTAGTTGGTTTTAGGGAACCCACTCTAATAGACTCCCACTTTTACAAGATAAAATTGATATTGAATTTTAGTATGCTCGATCTCACGTGATGTTCATGCTTTTTATGAGATAAGACTTTAGGCAAAAAATAAATTCACATTCACCTATATGGAAACACTTCTTACACTAACCTCAACCCTTTGAGAAAAATCTCTCAAGCGGTGATAATTCTAATTTATATTAATTTTCTATTAGTATAACATTTGGTTCACTATAATTAACAAAACTAAAATATTATCACAATAAAATTTTATATTTTCATTACTGTTAGACCACACAACAATCTCCAATATGAATATTAAAATCCAAAATAATTTTTAGTTTCAAAATAAATACCAAAATATTTAGACTCTATTGTAGATCTGTAGACACTGCATATTGTGATCTCTTGTCGGATCACAAATCATCTATTTAGAAAAAAAATACATATGCTAACTATGATTTAAGTTATTTTTGATCTCTATAGAAACTAGAATCTATATACCCTTCTTGAATGTTTCCCTTAACTTCCATAAACAAATAATATATCATTTGTACACATTAGATAATTTAGAATGGTATCTACTAAAGTCCAATGATGGTATCCTTGGTCAACATGAAAACTTTCTACCATGATCACGGTGTAAGAAACAACAATCCAAGTATATAGCATGGAATAAATTGATGAACCTATAAAAAATAAAAAGGGATTATATATTTCATTACTATCTTTAGTTATGTTCGAGGACATATTTACTCATAGATATGTATATCATGTGATACTAGAAACAATCCCACTTTTAATTGTTTCATACCAAGTCTCCTCATTATCTATTAAATTTATATACCTAAAAATAGTCCAATAAGGCTCTCATATCTATCATATATGAACTTGGTCCCTATAGTTTAAGCTAATTAACCCAATTCCTTTATAGAGAAGAAATTATTAAACAATTTCTTAACTAACAACTTGTTTGGTATTTCATCTCAAAACATTAATATATAATCGATATATACTAATATGTAAATGACTAAACTCCCACAAAATCTATTATAGAAAAAGGGATCATATCAATTCATTATGAAAAAATACCCTATGGATTATTTAAAGTTATTATTTAATGATATTGACTAATTATTTATTCTATAAATAGATATACAAAACAACCATACCGTATTAATACCATTGGGAGTCAAAAAAAATTCTAGTTGTGTCATATAGACAACTTTCATAAGTTTCTCATTAAGGAATCACTTCCTGAATTTTTTGTGAAAATATCTTAATCATGATGGGAACATATGGAAAGAGAAGTTATAATGGATTGTGGAAAAGTAATCTCTTAAAATTTTTTATTATAGTTTTTTCCTGGACATTACATAAACACTTTAGAAACCATCCGTGATAATTTCTACCAAGTCACAATAATTGTCTAGTTTCGTGTATAATACTCATGTGCATCCAATATACTTAACATATACTATATTATATATGAGAACATATAACTATTTTTAGTATACATAACCCATTATATAATTCATGGATTCTTTCCATATTGAAACATTTGAGATTCATACTTGTTCCTTTTAAGATATAGGTTCATCATTTTCACCTAATAATGATTCAGTAGCCTCAGTGGATTGAAAAATATTGTTCAATGGTACTCTAACCTATATTTTCATCTTAAATAGTATATATTACTATATAATAACCTCTTCCATTTGTCCTTGTGAAATGTGTTTCTATGACAAATTCAGTGTATATTGAGCCTAAACTTCACCAAAGTCAATATTTTTCATATTCTCTCTTATAATTATGTTCTAACTCTTAGTGAATATGAAACGTATAGCCACTAATACCTTTTTATATAAGGGGCCTTATAGATAATATCCCTTTGATTCCTTGAGATATCCTATAAGTAAACACATTGTGCCTGAGGGTGAATGTTTATTTCCAAAAGTGATATGTACGGAGGATGGAGTTTAGATAGAATCCTAAAAACCCTTATATATTCCATGACCTTATTATTAATATATTTCTCCCCGTGTTCTAAGAAAATATTCTTAATCTTATTACCAATATGATCCTATAATTAATTTTTTGAACTCCTAACAATTATTTATGGGTTAAAAATTATACATTATTAATAAAATATATCAACTTCATCTATAATTGTTGTTAAAAGTTATGAATAAAGATAATATACCTATAGATTCAACTAAAATATATCTTTACACATGTGTGTAAACTAATTTCAAAATATCTATGGTCATTTCACAATTTCCACTAGAAAAAGTGATCTTGTTATATTACCATGCAAACAAGAATGAAACATACCAATTGGTTTTAGTTTAAATTAATGCAAATATCCATTTTGATATATCTTTTTTATGTACTTACTATTTACATTAACATGTAGGTGACTCCATCATTAGGTGTGATATGATTATTTTGAACTCTATTCATTATTGATTTCTAATACATATTTGTTTTCTAGTATATACAGACCATTTTTAAGATGCTCCATAGACAAGGATATCGTGTCATTTTAAATTTGAATACCATTATACCCAAAAATGATTAAAAAATCATCCATGTCTAAAGTAGAATGAATATATTGTCTTTTGTAACACTCAACCCATAATAACATATATTCATTACTAAAATAATTAATAGCATCATGGTAAAGTGGTAGTATCCTATAGCTATTGTATCTATTCTTTCTTCAGTGGTAACATAAAGATACACCTCACCTCTTGCAACCTTTGTGAATCCACAAGGTTCCTATAATGGGAAAAAAATTATCCCACCATGTAATATCTAATATAAAACATGTATAAATATTGATATTTGTTTGATAACTAATGAGTTCATTGGACATTTAACACTGTTTATTTAATTTTCACAAATACCTAAAACTGTAACAATTAGGGTCGAAACCATTAAGATGGTGTAGTGTTTTCTTACCAAAGAAACTAATAAAAACTCAATGAAATAGAAACTTAAATATTAACTAAGGTAGTAGAAAATAATTATTGGTTGGATTGAGTGTCTCAAGAGGGGGTGAATTGAGTACCCAATAAACATTTATGTTAAAATGGATTATTTTTAAATCCTCTAAATTCTTAAAATATGGGAACATTTATCAAAATAGGTATTATTATATATATATTAATCTTTATAATGATTTATCTAAATATTAATTAGGTATATGATGAATAATATATAATATTATTTGACCCATTGAAATCAATATACTTGATAAAAATACTATATGATCAAAAAAATAAGATAAAATATCTGAGTATAAATTTTATTTGTAGGTAAAATAATTTTTAGTTTTATAGTGGAAGAAAAATAAAACCAAATTAAAACAGATAGTGAAAAGATTGAATATAATAGGTTCAGTATCAAGTCGATACTTAGTCTTCTCTACTTAGTAATCACCCCGTACCATGAAATTTATATAAAATAATCATAATTATATACAACATAGATCATGTTTATACACCATTCTACAACTATCTCGGTCACACATGGCATGTTCCATAGTTATGCATTGGAATAAAAAGAAACAATCCAAACATGGATCTCCACCACTCTTATCCATCAGAATACAAATAAGAAAAGTGTTTGAGAATATATCTATCATCTTCCATTTTAGCGTAGGAGATAGTGTGAATATATAAACTAGAGTATGTCACATAATTCTCAAGGAGTAATAAATATAAATATAATTCAAAAAACTAGGAGTGTAGAGTTGATAAATGCTCGGTATGTTTCAATGCAGCTTGTGACTCTTGATTTGAATCAATAATGAATAATGTGTTAGGTTATTTAGAAATCGTTAGAAAAACAGAGTTTTACCACTCTAATTTTCTAAGTGGGGGAATTAATCTGATGTGATGAGCTTTGGGTTACTCATTTGATTGTTCACAATAGTTTAGCTATTTATGTTTTTAATCATGTTTTTCCCTTTAGCTATTGGATATTCAGAGAATCGTGAGATATTTCTATCCATAGTGTTTATTTATTCAATATATTATTCTCTATATGACTACATATCTATTTTTCATGAGGGAGTGTGCTACACATTTTATCAGAAGTAGAAGGAACATACAAACCAGTTGGTTCCTCATACTACTCATTCTGACATGCTTTCTATTGATATTTTAGGATACAGTCATTAAAATAGCAAATATCATTAAATTTGATGAATATATCTGTTAATGTGATTTAATTCAAAATAACTTAAGTAAAAAAATATGTACGGTGTCTTAGGATCTAGAAGTGTCAAATTCAGGTAGTATAATTCTTTGGTGGTGTCAAGATCTGGTAGTGCCAATCTCTGTTGGTATAAAATAGATGGTGTCTTAGACTTAGCCAAATTTTTAGTATGATGGTAGTGTCTCAATTAATAGTGTATGATCAGACTATGTCTTGAACTCAGAAAACAAATGCAGAGATGGTGGAATGAGCCTGAAGGACTATCATATTGAATTATCTAATTCTTTTATAAATTTTCATTCTAACAACAAGACATATTGGGTGTGTATCGATCAATGGTGTTTCATACACTATAATTTAATCAGTCCTGCAGTATGATAATCTGATGGTGTGATGTCTTAGTAGTATCTTTGACTTAGAGATTTTTGTGATGGCGGTGTGTCATGTATATTGGTGTATGACTTAACGGTGTCTCATACCTAGAATTATTTATCACATATTCTCAGAGTACATATTTCATACAAGAAGACATGAAAATCATTAGTATTATTAGAATCATGATTTTGTGATCATTAAAACTAGAAGTTCAATAATATCACCCTTTTTGTATAAACAAAAATCATGGGATCAAAAGAATATTATAAATTAAAAATAATAATTAAAGGTATTACACCAGTTGGGACATGATTTCAAAGGTAAGTTCAAATTATAAATCAAGACTTATCTTATATATAGGATCTTTAGATGATTCACAGAAAATAATTAGAAAGAGAGTAAGTATCAAAGGTAGAAACTTGTTTCAAAGATAGAAAGATTTAAAATAGATAGTATCAAATATAATATTTTTACAAAAATAGAGACATATAATTCTAGATAGTAACATCATGTATTCCAGAATAATTTTCCTAAACAAATATAACAAAAAAATTTAACCCATTTTGGGATTATAAAATAGGTAAAATATCATATTATATAGGAAGAATAAACAAATTAAGAGATTAGAATGTCAGTCAATAGTATATAGACAGAATGAGAGATAATAAATACCTTTAAAATTATGATCACAATGTTATTAAAAATTTTATCCCATCAAAGAAAGTATAGTCTAAGCTAAAAAAATATAATTTTTTGCATTTGAAAGCGTGATCCATCAGTTCTTTGCATTGAGATTTTGTCACGACCCGTCCTCGGGGCCCGTTCCATGACTACCCCAAGCCCACCTTCCATAGGCCAGGGGCTAGCAACAAGCACCAAAGGCGTAAATCCCAAAAAAATGGAAGGAATTTCCTTTATATAAGTAAACAAACACCACAGAGTACGCAAGATGAAGTAAACACTAAGTAAACTGAGTACAAAAGTAAGTGGTGGAAAGTAAATGGACCAATATACAAATCCAACTGAAAGTACAGTACAACTGAGGAAGAAATTACAACAACTGAAAAGTAAAGCAGCAACCACCAAGTTGTCCTCTGGAAATCCCAGCTGAAGGGTGGGTTCAGATAGTCTCCTCAGCTCCTTGGGTCCGATCGTCTGCTCCATGTACGTCCCACCAAGTGGTCCACCTCTGGGTACCAACCAGCTCCACAAGACTCCACCTCGATCAGTGCAGTCCTTCGTCTGCATCCAACACAACGTAGTGCCGGCATATCCCATGTAGGGGTGAGTATACGATACTCAGTAGGGACCCCAAGACCCCCGAAGGTCTCATAGAATCCGCAAAGGATAAACCAAAAAGAAATGATACAACACTAAGTATCGACCAACTCTACTTAGGTATATTCTCATACATATACCTAAGTCATCAATTCTAGTTCGGCTCCAACTCACGAGCCCATGTATAACCCAGTCCACACAGGAAAGCACAACCCAGTCCATACAGGAAAGAAAGCCAATCACATCGATGATAATGATTGAAAGTCCAGACTCAGATCATAGAGGTTTTCATTTTTCATAAGGAGATAGAGATGATCAGATGTAGCCACTGATTCATCTAAGTTGTTGTACCCATATAGGATACAAGTCCAGATAAGCTATTGGACCCACACTGGATACAAGACCAGCTACTCTGCTGGACCCACACAGGATACAAGTACAGAGGTCAATACTACCGTACCCACACAAGATACAAGAACAGTAGTCATCGTCGTCAAACCCACGGAGGATCCCAATACGGTAGTCATCGTTGTCGATCCCACAGAGGATTCTAGTACAGTAGTCGATGCAGTCGCATCCGTCTCTAGGGTTCCCGCACATAGAATGCTCGATTCTGGGAGGGTCCGCTCCTTGAGCCAAGGGGTCGATACATCAACTATCATGAATTATGGAGTTGATGTATCCCAAAGATCCGTCTCGTCAAAAGAAACCCAACGCGACAGACGGTGCGTCAATCGGACGCCCGGTCTGAGAGTTATTTGTTTTTCCGTCCCAAGGGCCCTGTTTGTCTTTAAACTAAAACCAACCCGACCGTACTCCAACTGCGTCCAATCCTCAAGTGGATTTAGCCAAAAGGACCATCTCATCATGATGAATTCAACGAATTTGATGGCATGTCAAACAGACGTCTAGTACTTATGTTATAAGTGTTTCTGCTCCAAGGGCCCGGTAGGTTTCGTGTTCGAACCAACCCGACCATACCCAAACATTACCGAAACCTTGAGTGTAATATATGGAAACGGCCGAATTGGTCCAAGGATTCCTACGCAACTGATGGTGAGTCGATAGGAGGTCTATGGCTCATGTTATGGGTAAAAGATCGAAAACGGGCCAAAGTGGGGGTCTGAGCCTGGTCCTACCCAGCCCAACCTCCCCTGGGTTGGCCCGAACCGAGCATACCTGACCCAGGTTTGAGTCTGACCCGGTAGGGTGCAGTGCGGCCTGGCTGGGCGTGGCCCTATTCGCGTGACCCGCCCCGGCCCGGCCGGGGGGGTGCGCGGCTCGGCCAGTTGGGGCTCATGTGGTCCCCACCTCTCCTACATCCACGCTTAGGTAGTCTCCTGAAAAATAGTGAACACAATATAGTTTACTAATTTTTATTAATTTTCATGAAATTAATCATTGATTGGTTTGTGAAATTTTATTTATAAATTTGTTCAAAATTTACAGATTCAAAATTACATGATATAAGTGATGATCATAGTGGACTTGGATAAACATAATGCTAAGATATCAATGAATCAAATTTTTACCAATTCTAATTCTATAATATTGTCGTAGATATATTACTTTATTGATTCATGTCTCCCTTTTGGCCATATGGTGATGATAATAAAATTCCTAATCAATTCTCAATTAGTCTTCCCTCACTCCTATGTTTGTGGAATTGTAAAAGATCCTTTTAATAAATTTAGTAAATTCCAAATTATATATTGTTATTCCCTAATTAACAACAATCCCCATCAAAATCCCTCACATGTTCTGGTGATCTCTTAGCAACAACCACCCAACCCTAATTTTTTTCATTAGAAAATTGCTTGGAAATGGGTGTAGGTAGATATGGATAAACAACCAAGGAAATTGAAATAAATATGATCTAACCCTAATACTAATGAATTTTCAATTAATAACAAAATTAAAAATTCAATCCAATTTGAATAAGAAAGACAAAATATTTTATTCCATTAAATATAGAAAATCCAACATAACAACTGGTAAATCCTCCCCCTTTCCTAATCCTTAATTGAAACAACCCCTCCGAAGATGGGGAGTTTGAGTTGATTGGGAATAAGTGATACATCATAGAATAAAAAAAATAAATGAAATGAAAATTTGGGAAATAAATATGCTATAGGTCATCATACATAGCTTCCCTAATCGATTGATCCTCTTCAATTCACTAATGAACCCTTATTTATAGGCATAGATCAGGCCTGAGGTTCCATAATTAGAAAAATAAATATTCATAGTTCATTTATCACCTAAAAGATGATTATAAGAATATATTCTCAGAAAAACTAAAATTTTTGGGTATGATTGAGTTATTTACGTCATGTGAGTGATATTATCGATGTGCAATGTGCATCACTGGACCTCTAATTCCTAAAAGTTCACAAATTATGAATAGTGGATTCAAGACATGTAATGTGAAGCACATTCCTTTTAATGTATTGTGTTCATGCTATGTAATTATTCATGTTACACATCATGTATGACTTGAATGATGTGTAATGATGATTTAAATTCAGTTTCACATAAAATTATCCCAATTATTCATTTTCAGGATTTAGGATTGGTCCTTAACATTTACCTTCTACATTGGAAATCATATACACAATCAAATCATCATATTTTAGCTTCCAAAAACTAGTGTCTCACCATGACACATTCCTCCATGGATCAATGTGTTTGTGGCTCACTGTATTTATCTACTTTTGTTCAATTGTTTTTCAAAAATCCATATCTTTCCAAAAATCATAAAAACAATCAACCTTTGAAAAGAATAATAAATTATTTTATACAAATGAATCATTTTATATCAAAAAGTACATGTATAAAATGGTACTATCAATTCACCCACACATATAAATTTTTTATCCTCAAGCCTGTAATCTCAACATAAATTAAGGAGAAACAACATGTTACCAATATTCAAATATTCAAGAAATTAATTCAAATTATAATCAAAAGGGGGTTTATCATTCAATATTCACATAAAACATCAATTCAAATTCATTCACTTCATATAAACTAATCATCCATGGTATTTTAATTTTTACCTTTAAAAAATGGTGGCTCTTATTCTCTAATTCATTCATATATCAAAATTCATTATTGTTAAATATTCCAAGTCATGACTTACCACATAATGGATTCTTTTCTCTCATTACCCATGTTACAATTTTATGTATATTTATGTTTTTATAATGAGTACATGATACTTTTCCATAGTCATGAAACATAATTACTTTCTCCATCATCTAATGTTAAAATTTACATAAAATCATTTGGGAGTATCCAAAAAGTATCATATGATTTTAAAGATTAAGGATGGAATAATTTTATGTTCAAAATTTTAATGCTCAAATTTATGGTTATACCTAAGTCATACTTCATGATATCTAAAGTAAAGTTCCATGAAAATATCCTCTATAAAAATTTATAACTTCAAATCCTCGAGACTCAATGTATGGTCATAATAAATGCAAGTATAATGAAATAGTTCATACTTCTTTACTATTATACTTTTTCATTATTTTATTATTTTTGTTACCTTTTTCAAAAGTTATTCTTGAAGAAACCCATGTACACCACTTCACCACAAAAAATAAATAGATCACCAGTCTAGTAATAGTGATTTTTTATTTTCAAATAATATATTCAATATTTTTTTACATTTGTTAGAGGGTAAAAAACTGAAATGTATGAAAAATGATATCTTACCCATACCAAAAATAGAACCCCCATACTCCATCCTTAAAACATTTTATATTATTTATTCTGAGACTTCCCTCATCCCCCACACTTAACCTATTAAATATAAAGAAATAATAATAGTTCAGGGTAGTAATGGATATAAATGTATTGTCATGTGGATCATTGCTGGAGAGGATATTAATGAATTATATGGGTAAAAAAGGAGTAATTTCAATAGTGGATTCAAGGAAAACTGATTAACAGTAAAAAATTTCTCAATAATTTTAATTGTAGGTTTTCAAGATTCTATCCTTGACAAGTTCCAATGAATATTCTAGAAGGTGTCATGCCACAAGATCACTTAAGAAACATGAATATCATATAAATAGAGATTATTTAGTCTATAAATCCTATTGATAATGGAACATGAAATTTGGTACAATCCCACATGGCATTTAGTAAAATCACAAATAAATCCAAATAAATTTTATAAATTAAATGTGTAAAAATTGTAGGAAAATTTCATTTAGTTGAGTAAACTAATTACATCAAATCATGTGATATTAATTCAATATCAATGCTCCACTCAAACTAATATATTATTAATTTTACTCATTAAATATCATTAATTTCAAAATATAAAAAACTGAATCAATTAATTTTTAATGATTTATTGTCTCTTAAATCAGTCGAGAAAAGAAAAAATGATATCTGTGAGAGTGAAATTTTATTTTAAGGATAAAAATTATGTATTAAAAAAGAAATATTGATAATTTAAAAGATATTTAATGTAAAATAGAACTATTTTTTTGTAATGGTACTTCAGTTATGTTTTACAAGTCATGTTCCTTTAGTTTTATGTCATCATTATGATGTGGATACATTTCATGATGTGTATTCTACTTAGTTTATTAATTATACATCCTTGTATCATCATCATTAATGGTTCTCAAAATAAGCATAATAAAATGGTATTATATTATTGTGAAATCATGAAAAAATAATATTTAGGGGAATATTTTACTAAGGAAAAAAGTAGGTTTTCTCCTAGAAGTGCTACTATTTAATGTCATTATATGGACTAAAAATGATTTTTTTTAGAATACTAGCTTTCAAGTTTCACTCCCAAAACATAATCAATGTAGTGTACTAAATTCATTCCAATTAATTTTTCTTGTAAATATAAATAGGATTGAATTACTATATTAAATTAAATATAAAGGTAATACATAACATGGTTAATAATCATAGGTAATAAATGTGAACGAGTGTAAAATCCCCTCCTGTTAATGAGGTATGGCCCCATGGAATTTTTTAGTATCTTCCCATTTATTTTGAATGTGTTCCATATTCATTCCCTTACAATATAAACAAAACCAAAACGGTATAACTAAGTAACTATAGGAAATTCTTCCCATATAAAATGAAATTTACCAAGAATAAATTTAATTATTGAGTTTTATACAAGTACATGATCTCTAGGGTTGAAGGTTCTTGGTTGAATCATCCTATAATAGTAAATCCTTGTTCACTCCTTTTAAATCATTTACTATTAAAAAACAACTCTCCCTGTTTAATATATCCCTTTTATAATCAATATACATTCTTTCCCACCTCTTTCATGGACTGTATTCATCTTTCTCATGACATAGAAGGATTTGTATTGCAATTCCACCAGAAGGCATCATATATTTTTGTAAATAACTATTTTAGCGCACATTATAATGGTCCCCTTATAGGTGGTCCTATAATCCCAAATGTTATCATCTAACTTATGGATCCATTCCATCAGGTTGGGTTTTACCATCTTTTCCAAAATCCCCTGATTTCTCTCTTGGAAACATTTTTTTTTACATTTTTTGTGGATGATATGGTGATTATGTTTAATAGTACACCCAAAACTAGTTTATCAATGTCAACATATTCCTATTGAACAAGTGGGTATCTTGGTTTCTAATGATGGATCTTGGTACTCTAGATCTTATGAATATGTTAGTCTTAACAAAATCATAGGCCACGGTATCATTTTTAGTCCTGGTGTCTTTTACATCCACCCATTTTGAAACATAATCAACATAAACTATAATATATGAATATCCAAATGAAACTGGGAATGTTACCTTGAAGTGTATAACCTAAAATTTAAAAACGTAAAATATTGTAAATGGTTTTTGGGGAATTTTATGTCTTCTTGCGATGTTTTTGAAAAACTAATATTTTTTCAAATTTTTTAAAGAACTCATGTGAATATGTAAATAATGTGGGACAATAAATTATTGGTTCAATGCTTTATTGTTTGTACTTGGGATCTAAAAATGGACCCCAAAGCTAATGAATGAAAAAAATTAAAACTTATTCACATTAACTTTTGAGTAGATATCCTCTAATTACTTGAACGATGCATATATTTTATATTAATGAGTCATCTCAAATATAAAACATATAGTGAGATTTATTTTTTTTCTTCTGGTGAGTGTTTAAACAAGATGGTTCTTGAGATGTGACTAAATAATTGGCAATACTAATGTACCACGGTACTTCTCCTTTCTAGACGTAAATATGTTTGTGTTTAAGTTTATCATTGACTGGGTTTTCATTTTTAATTTCTACTTTAGTGGTGCGGAGTATTCAACTCATATGACCAGACACATGATTTCAAAATCCCTTTTATCTTTGGTATTTAGTTATAACTCCTATAATATGAGAATCCAACTCATAATTTTTAGTTTATCATAATCCTTCTTCATTAGAAAATTGAGAGGTTTATGATCATAGAAAACAAATACATTAGTTCCATGTAGATAGAATCTAAATTTTTCTAGAGGAAATTTGACTTCAAGTAACTTTTTTTTAGAAGTCATATAGTTTATCTACATTGAATCCAATGTTTTTTAGACATATGGTATGAATTGAGTATTTATACCAATTATTTGTGAGACTATGGATCCCACTGCATGATTTGATGTGTGCCTAAGAATCTAAAAATTATGGTCCTAGTTTTGTGGTTAGATTATTTGGAACATAATAAACCATTTTTTTAATTCATTAAACACTTTATAGCACTCATAATCCTCATTAAACTCATCATAATTTAATAGTAATCAAGATATAGGTAGAGAAATATTAATGAAATCTTCGACAAATCTTCCCTATAATCCAACATGGTATAAAAATGATCTAACATGCAAAAGAAAATTTATATATGATAATGAGTTTATTACTTCATCCTTTAACATATCTACCTCAATTACTTTCTCTAAAAAAAATTCCCTAACACTATTCCCTTTTTTAGCATGAAGTGACATTTTTTCATGTTTAAAATAATATTTTTCTCATTTAATGTATTCAGTACATTTTTCAACATTCATATGAAATGATCAAAATAAATAAAAAAATACTAAAATAATTTAGAAATACCTCTTGGAAATACTCATTAAGATCTAATAAAATATTCCCCATATAACATTTAAATTTACCTAGGGCATTTCATAAAACAAAGGAAATACTATTAAAGGAAAAATTATAAAAGTATAGGTGATGGACATAATCTCATATTCTTTTGGAGGAATTGGTACCTAGATATATCCTTTGAATCCATCTATAAAGAAATAATGATATTTTCAAGATAATATTTCAAGAATATTTTCAACGAATGGGATAGATAAGTTTTCTTTCTTGGTCACATGATTTAGCTTTATATAATCAATAAAAATTCTCATGCTATTTTTCATTGTCCTGAGGATTAGTTCATTTTTATAATTCATGAAAATATTTTGACAAATTTTCAAGTGTATGACATGGATTGGGATAACCCACTCTGAATTAGATATTGGGTAAATGATGTCAGCTCCTAGTATATTTTATATATCGTTATAAAAACTTCAATGATGGTGGGACTAAGTATCCTCTTAGGATATCTAAATGGTCTAATATTAGTTTCTAAAAATATTCTATGAGAGATGAATTTGTGTTTGATTATTTTTATATAACCTAAACTCCATCATATTGCATGCAAATTTCTTTTTAGAAGGACAATAAGTGTTTATTCATGGTAATGGGATAGGTTATTGACAATGATCACATGAAATTTATCTCCTACCATAAGGTAAAGAAACTTTAAATCACATGGTAATAGTTTTACCTCCATACTTGGGGGTTTTTTTGAGGTATGATACTAAGTTGAGGTTCCATACATCTAATATTTGGATCACTTGTATGAACTCAATTTTTTAGTAAATCATCAAAAAAATTAATTTACTTCATCCTAAAATATGAGAATATGATTTTTGTTTCTTTGTTTGTTGGAATTTTAAATTGAAAAATACTCCCCTAATGTTAACAATTCCTGAATTATACCTAAATATTTAATAGGTTATATACCTTCATTGTGAGAGATTGAAAAATTGAATTATTTTTTGATGGATGCTTTAGTGAATCCAGATTTTTAAGATAAACTATTATATATCAAAAAGCTATAGTAAATTTACCTTCATGTATATTGATAATGTTTTTCACAATATTCAGGAAAGGCCTCACCAAAATGATGGTTGAGTGGCCTAGTTCTTTGTCTTCTTCCCGGGTAAGGACATAAAAGTTGGCTGGAAGGATCATTCCTCTTACTCCTACAAGTAAATATTTTTATCTCCTTCATAGAAAATGGCTGAAGTATTTTCTAACTATACAAAAACTCATGTAGGATTCAATTCTATGAGACGTAATTATGAAAACACCAAGTGAGGAGAAACATTTTTTGAAGCACCTATATCACGCATTGATTAGTAAAATTTTAAGATCTAATAGTTTTAGGAATAGAAATTTTCACTAAATCTTTTCAATTTTTATAGAATATGTTGTTTGATTAGTTATAAGATGGTTTAACTAGGATTATTATAATATTTCCATCTAGTCACCTTCTTTTTTTCACACAACCTTAATAAATTATGCATATTTTGGGATTTTCTAGATGTCCTATATATTTGGGATATTGATATATATTTTTTGGATGGTTTGTAGAATTTAATGTTGATGTACCTCATCCTCACCCTTCATTGACTCTACTAATATAGAAGGGGATGGTGCATGGATTTCCATTTTCTCCCTTTGTGGTTTTTACAATGGTGTTTCTAGACTTTCCTTCTAAAACCATATTCAGGTACTTCTTTGTTTTGTTCTCCACCTTGGGATGTATGGGTTGAGTTCTACATGGATTTGTAGAATCATTATCCATACATTGTTTAGTAAGATGTACCTTTTTCTTGCTTTGTGTTTCAATAACTCCCACACATTCCTTGACATTCTGAACTATCTATCCTAGTAGTTTTCCATAATTATTTGTCATAATTTCCATAATACAACTTAATCTGTTCATGATATTTTCATTATTTTATTTTAATCCCACAACTTTTGTTCTCATGTTCTTTTCTTATATTTTTGTTGCACTGGTGGGAGGCTTCTTATAATTCATTCACTGGATGGTGGTGGTTAAAAGGTGTGTTGTTATTTCAAGGTAAGTTTGTATGATTTATGGAATGGTGTGAGGTTTTAATATTGTTAATTGAAAGCTGGATTTTTGTTAAAATGGTGTATGGCCTAGTTTTATTGACCTCTAAATCCATTTTGGGATTTCACTTCTCTCATTTTTCAATTTTTTTGAAATTTTCTTGGTTGGAGTGAAGTTCCACAACTATCTATACCATTTATCTTAGTACATTGATTAGTGAAATGTTTTGTGGGAGAATATATACCAAAAACCTAAGGTGGGGAAGATTATTCCCTTAATTAATTCACATAAAATTATTAAATAATACTAGATAGCTCAACGATTATTTTTATATATAGTGGTGAAGAATCATAATTTTGTACCTCATGAATACCTCTAGTTCATGCACCACTAATACTAATTTTTTGTGAGTTATGAGAAATATTTTCAATTAGACCTTATGTGTCTATTGGATATTTTTTAATTAGGGCCCCTCGAGATGAGGATTCAAATAGGTTGTGGTCATTTTCGAGAAAGTATTGGTAGAAGAAAACACTGAATTATATATCCTCCATTTGAAGATATGGGAAGCTAGAATAATGATTCTTGAACAACTCCTACTACTCATAGAGGGTTTCTGTAGCTGAATTTTGTATGATGTAAATATCTTTTTGGATTACGGTTCTCATGTATGTGTGGATAGTAATTTATTGAATAATATTTTTAGATCTTTCTAATCACTAATCTAATCTAGTTTTAGATTGTAAAACCATTCCTTAGCTGATCAACAGAGTGATAATGGGAATTCCCTTCACAATAATTGGTTTTTAAGGGATCCTATAATGATAAATCTTGATAAGATGAATTCAAATTCATTAATAGTTATATTTGGGTATTCTCCTTTAAGACCATGACATTTTGGATGCACAATATCATATTGATGCATTATTTTAAATCATTCTATGAAATGGGTGCACTATGTTTTTTATTTTTATTTGTAATTTGAGGAATTCAAAAATAGTTCATGGTTTGGCTCTAATTTCATCCATAAAAACATATTCAAAGTGAACAATGAATGTTTCACATCGATCTAAGAGGTTTATTTTTAACATTTTCTTTAAGGATTGTTATCTTTAGTTTGATAAATATTCATTCGATTTCCGAACCAATATCAATTAATTTGTTTCATGAACTCTGAGTCAATTAAATTAATTTTTTATAATTTTTGTTTTGAGGAATTACATCCTTAGAAATAGATCAATGTATGATAAATTCCTATCATGGGGAATGAGAAACAAATTATTAACTTGTATAGTAGTAGTTGTTAACCCTGGTAGTCTCCTAAATATGTGTGCACACAAAACATTTTTTAACATTTCCTTGACTTTCATAAAATTAATTTTTCATTATTTTGAGAAATTTAATAAAGAATTATTTTTAAAATGATAGATTATAAATTAGAATATTGAATCGGTTATTGGGGTGGGTTTGAGTAATCATTCTTCTATTTTATGATTGTGTCCAATTTTTAGCAATTATACATATAATGACTCGTAAGAGAGACATTCCTATAATGATTCATCTCTCCCCCTTTTCTAGATGGGGATGGTAAGGACATTCATAATCAAGTATAATCGATTTACCCTCCTTATTATGTGGGTGGAAATATAATGGGTCCTTTTGATAAATTATGTAAATTTTTAATTGGTAATTGTTATTCCTTAATTATGAACAATCTCTATCACTATTCCTCACATGTGCCGATGATCACCAAAAAATCAACACCCAAACCTAATATATTATGTAGAAAATTGAAATGAGTTTTTTGGAGGGATATACGGATGTTCATCCAAGGAAGTTGAATTAAAAATAATTTAATGATAGTGAAGATGCATTTGGAAATAATGAAGATAATTAATAGTGGAATCTATTTGAAAAAAAAAGAAGAATATTTATATTCAATTAAATACGGAAAATCAAATATAAAAGTTGGAAAAGCCTCCCCATTTTATGATAACTAATAAGAAATACCCCACTAAGGATGAGGAATTTGGTTTGATTTTGAAGATGGGACGCATCATAGAATGATTAAAAGAAAAAACAACAAGGAAATAAATCTGGAGTATACCATCGTCTAGAGATACCCTCGTTGATCGGTCCTCTTAAATCATCCAATATAATTCTATTTATAGTAAAATATCATGAATGTGGAATATTAAATGTCACATAATATATCCATGGGTAAACCTAGGTCATAAAATAAAAGGTAGTGGCATAAATTATAAAAAAAATTATTTTGGGTATGTCTGAATGATTCACGTCGTGTAAGTGATATTCATGACTTGTAACATAATAGAATGGCCCCTTAATTTCCAAAAGATTACATGTTGGGACTAGGGTAGTCACGTTGTGTAATGTGTGGGAATATATATTCCATGTCTTCTTTTCATATTGTGTAATTATTCATGTTAGATATTGTGAATTACTTACATAATGTGTGATTTTATTTCTAGATGGTTTTACTCCAAATGAACATGTTTCTTCATTTTCAAGTGTGTCACTTGTTTTTTAACTTTTACCTTAATTATAAGACATCATATACATCATAAAATAATCATATTTTAGCTTTTATAATTTTTTGTCACACTATGTCACTTCACGAAGTAGGGTGAAATTTGTATATCTTACTATATTTATCAAATTTTGTTCATTTTTTATCAAAATTCTTATCCTCAAAAAAATCCAAAAGAAAATTATATTTTGACAATTTTAATCAACTTATTTATAAATAATTCATTTAATATCCAAACATACATGCATAATTCTTTTTTCAAAACAAAAAAATTGTTTTAAATAGGATTGTGTCCTTAACAGTGAGAAAATCCTTTCATGTCCTAAATATTAAAAATAAACATTATTTACAAACTTTTTGTAAAGAGAGTAAAATGATACCCTTGTGAAAAAATTAATAAAATTAATTTTTCAAACAACTAAAAAAGGTAAAAAATCATTTAAAATAAATTTAGAGTATCTTTTATGTTTATAAACTAAAATTATTAATTTTTTTGGAAAACATTGATAAGAAATGGAATGATACCTAATTTAAAATAGGATTAAAGATCAATAACACTTACTAAAAAATTTCATGGCGATTATTTAATAAATAGGTGATTAAATAAAAAACGAGCATGTACAGAACATTTAAGCGTAGAGAATAAGAAAACGTATATTGTTTAAGATAATTAGATCATATGATTTCCCCCATAGAAACCTTGAATATAAAAAATCATTAAAATAAATGGGATTGTAACATAAAAACATTACCACATTTATAACCGTTGAAATGAATATTCATAGAAATAATAAATAAGTTATGTATCTATAAATTTCATAAATTACATGAAGTAATGTGGTAAACTTCATTTACTCAGAGTGAATACACATAATAAGGAAATCATGGTTCACAAAATTAATCATATCTATAGAAAATGATATTGAGACAAAGAAAACCATTGCAAAGATCATAACATTTTATGTGATAATTAATCCATGAATTGATTATGTGAACATATTTAAATCCACATTATAAAATTGAAAATTTAAAATAAAACAATTTTGGGATCAATTCACACATAATCAGGGAATAATGAAGTAAATGAAATAGAAGTATTACGTAATACATGTAAATTGACATATGAAAATCCTCACCACTTGGTAACTTGGAACTCAAATCCAAATTTATGAAATAATTTGAATTTAAACTAAAAATAGCATGAACTAAGATGGATTCATGATATAACATGTAAAATGGGATTTATGTAACCTATATGAAAGAAATTAGGTTCATAATATTAAAATATGCCTTAATGAAGGGAAATTAAGACAAAAACCTTTACATTTTGTATAAAATTTCCATATAGGTCTTTAACATATTAAATAATATTATTATATGATTTGTATTATTTCTAAATATTATTTTCTATGATTAATACATTATACATTTACCATTTATTTAATTTATTTTAATTTAATTGTTAACTACTTAATCTGTTAAGTCCACATTGGGTGTTTTGAGGATGTTCGATGCATAGTTTGAAAAAAAATTATGTATATTTATTACCGTAAAATTGGTATTTTTTATATAATATATAGAATTATAATTATTAAATAATTATCATTTTAATATATTAATTATTCATTTTGAACCAAACATGAACGATAGTTATGAAAAATTAACTGTGTTACAATCATTGAGATTCTAGGTCATATGTACCACCACAAAGATATTTATTTTATTAAAATAATAGGATTATAGAAAAGGAATTGTATAAGGAAAGAGGATCTAGGTATTAAGAAGGTCTGATGAAATGAATAACAAGTGCATCCGCATAAAAAATCTTCCCCACCTGGGGGAAAGAACCACGATATAAAAACAACTTTACATACCCTGGATCTCCTTATAAGCAAATAACTCTGGAAATTATATTACCTTCATTCTAGGTATGACAAACATCAGTGCGGATATACACAAAACCTTTAATTTTTGAGGATGTATTCAATCAATCAGGGGTCAGTAAAATACCACACAGATCATTACAAACCAATAGATAATTTGTTTCAATTGTCGCCATATTTATATTCATTTGGATACACAGTTGAAGGCAAGTGGACATGGATTTGGCTTCGTATAAGAGAGAATCACTACTCCCAAAGAAGGTAAAAAAAACCATAACCACGAATCCCTTGTTGTACCAAATGACCCCCCATCCTAAATGAGCCTAGTGTTATATGAGCATTCAGTGTTCATCATTAGCCCGGAGCGGTGTCGATACAAGCAGACCCATATTACCTACATGATTCTAGGGACATTATTAAGCAATGAGGTTCCTATAAGGATCATTTTCCTAGAAGGGTTGGCCTACGATTATTTACCAAGGATAAGGATATCATTAAGAATGTTCAATGTCTTGAATATGAGGTTAGTTCCCATACGAGGGTACCCCATGTTTCTGGCATTGTTCCATTCTCTCTATGTCCACCAGCATTCGGTCACCAAAATAAGTGATCTTTCCTTCCACATGGACCCGATGTCCCCCAATCCTTGAAACAACTGGTTGAGAAATGTTTCACTCAATGACCCTTGATGATTCCATCTAGATAATCCATCAAATGTGTGGCACACATTTATTTCCCAATAACCTTGATAAATGATATGGTCAATGGATTCAGTCTGGGATTCCCTACAACAATGAAATCAACAAGACTAACTAACACCTTCTAGGTGATTGTTTTCAATAGTTGGAAAATATTAGTTCCTAACCCACCATGCTAAGAAATTCATTTTTTATTCAATCTATTTGCACTAGATTATTTCATCGCACACATCATGATTGATGGTCACCGCTTTTATTTTTGAGATATAAATTCACTAAAAAAATTCCCAAGGAGGATCCTATAAAAAATTAATCTATCTTGTCCCATGTTGAGCTCAATGTTTTAAAATATAATTTTATGGTCTTTATTAGAGATTAATTCGAAAAATCTTTGCTACGTTGAAAATTTATTGAAGGTAATCTAAGAGGTGGGACATCCTGGGAATCCAATCCTTATTACTTTCCATTTTTTCTTCTAAATATTTTTCAATCCTCTACCCACTATCTGGAAGGTGTGTTGATAGAGTTTCAGTACGTATATATATATCAGGATATGTGTACCTGAAGGCCTCTATCTTGGCTTGTGTATATAAGCACCATACCTATCATCTTTGGTAATTACCCAAAGAGATGTGCCCGAGATTACCTCCCATGATAACTTAGCTAGAAAGCCTACGATTATTTTTGAAATACCTATAATGTTGATACCACGCATAGATAAAGGTTTTTCCATAATATTCCAAGTCTCTTAGTGGTTTCCCGTTCTGAATATAAATTTCATATAAACGATTCCATAATATTTACCATTACAGAAATTACCAGTTTTGTCACCCTGAGAGTAGAAAAAACATTCATGGGAATATATGAGATAATACTATTAATCAGTGTGATCTTCTTCTAAATGAAAGGAACCCAATTTTCTATTCCATGATTCCCCTTTTTATTTTCCCCATAAACTTATTAAAATAGTGGAATTGATTCCCTCTTGGGGAAATTGAGGAACCTAATTGTTCCATGGGGAATTTTTCTTTATTCATTTACAAGACACTCTCTATTGGTCTATCCCTCATTTCATAACTCCTACTTGAAATATAAATTCTATTTTTGTTCCGGTTGATTAATTGGGTATCCTATTTGGAGTACTCCTCCAACATTCCATTAATCACCTAGATGGATCTATTACTATTATTCACAAAAAAAATTCTTTCCTCGTCAAACATAAAATGATACATATTACCATAGTAGTTCTTGGAATGAAAAGGGAATGTAATGCCTAACATCATTCATTTTTTGACGTAGTTGCTTAAATAATCTTGAATGAGTTTAAAATGGGTGAGTGAATGTGGGTATTTGTACCTTAAGCCACATACCTCTTTGAGGAATCCATATTAGTTTCCCATAAAATAAGATGATATACATGAAGAGCTAATGAATTTAGATAGAAGGTCAATCACCCATGTTGAGAAACCCATGGAAGATAATACATTGGGGATGTAGATCCCCTCCATTTTATCATATGCCTTGTTCATGTAAATATTTATTATTATATTTGGGCCAAAAAAATTTGATTAATATACGCTATAAAATCATAATGCAATCAAATTACACCATGAATTTATCTTCCCTTATTAAGAATGTTTTATTCAGAGGATATCCATAAAGGATGATAGGTAGAGAATATTTGATTAAGAATGCATTCAACCTCATTATAGGAAAAATTAAATATGAATATATGGTGATATTGTAGAATATAGTATGAATATTTATTATTTGGAATCATAACACATTTTGTGGCACATAACACAAGAGTAAAATTGCACCTAAGGAATAAATCTAATACAGCTTATATCAGCTTGTTATTGAGTAAGTCCCAAGAGGCCCTATAAAAGGACCTATGAAATTCATTGAGTCTTGGAATACTGTTAATATTGGGATACCATACTGACTAATATATATTCATCTCCTCTAGAGTGTCCTTCGCCGAATAATTCACTAGATCAAAGGATTCCGAGGAGATATCATCAAAGTGATCAGCACAGCCCCTCAGGTATCCACAATGCATATGACAGTTATAACCCTCAAGAAGATATTTTAAGAATGAATCAACCATTCTTCCCACCACATCATGATCATTCAATTAAGGACCATATTCCATGGGGATATTGGTTATTTTCATGAATCTTTTTTCTATGATGCATGCATGAAACTAACCCATATTCTGGTCCCCTTCCCTTACGCATTAAATTTTTGATTGATCATAAGCTAAACATTCTTTTTTTGGAAACATGTCGTCCAGGGTACCCTTATTATTTGAGAGCTCCCAAAAAAAATATTCATCCCAATCGACATACTATTTTCACCTTAGATTTTTTATATTTAGGTTGATTTTCTCTAAATCCTGAAAACAAGAGGGTTGGTTTCTCTTCAAAATTTAGAGATCACCCCCAAGCTTCCTATGTTTTTCACGCAGCCTCATCCATTCATAAACCTGATAATAATTATTCAATGAGTAGCTAAACAACTAAAGTAACTCTAGTACTTCCATCTAGATATGGTAAAACAAAAAGTTTTCACCATTTTCAAACCTACAATCCCATGAAATAAATAGTAGAGGGTGATCAGATGAGATTCAATTGATTTTTAAAACATTAATTTTATGGTAATAATAACATTTGTTAAAATTCACCATGCATTGATCAAGGTGAAATAGTGTACAACATCTTCGTCTCTAGTTGTTATACCATGTATATTAATCACCCTGATATCCCACATCTAATAGCCAACTAATAGACATACAGAAAAAGAATTTAATGTTAGAATGGTGGGGAAATTATCTTCTCCCTTTATTTTCTTTAGGTTGTAATGTTATGTTGAAATCACCCCCCCACCCCCCCACAATTCATGTCAACACACCTTCGATGAAGAAACCAAGCTCATACCACAAAGACCTCTCTGCCCGCATATTTCATTTTGTTTACATGAATGTGAAGAGAAGAAAATATGCTCCCATAGATATTTTAGTATATATATGTTGATCTAAGGCTTCAATAATTTTTTTAGTGACATTGGATTTCCAAAACCACTAGATATGAAAATTTAGTTAGTCTTCATGAATAAAATTTTGTAAGTTCATTTTGTGCACAAAATTTGTGATATTTTATGAACTTTTCTTTGATTCCAACACTAAAACCAAGAAGAAAATTTTATTATAGATTTCATTAGTGATGAATCCAGTCTTGAACCTACCCCCAAGACTATTGGTATTCCAAATAAGTTATGAAATCCTTAGATTAAACATCATCTGGTTTTGGCCACATACATATGGAAACACAATGTTGGAGATGCCAAGGGGTTAACCCTAAGATTTGATAAATATCTAGTGAAAACTCATTCATGGATAAAAGGGCAGGATAATTCCAATTATTCCATTTCTTCATGGCATTCAGGTTCTGGTGGTCTATCACTGGATGAATGAAGAGGTGAAATTATTGATCATGGTGGAAACAATTCCTTTCTAGAGGGGATTCACTAGTAAGTGCACAAGGAAGAGTGGGTTGAACATGCTGTAATACACTGTTACTTGTGGTTGGAGGGGATGGTGATCACCCTGATAGTCCAAGATCCCTAGGATGAGATAAAATGTTAGAGAAAGTGATTGTTCTGTAGATTATTTGATCAATACATAGAGGCCCCACCTTATGAGTTCAGTTGTCCTTCAACATGATCAGTCTGGACTTTGTCGAAGGAGAGGAAGGTTTGTAAAAAACCTTTCCCTGATAATGATCTTCTGGATCTATATGAACCAGTAGGGATTCAATGATGTTTAGAAATTATGGATCAAAATAATTACTTGCAATATTTAACTGACATCGATCTATCAAAATCCGATGGTTCCTACAACACAAGAGTAAAGAGTTCCATGGAAGCTGCAATGAGAACAAAACTAGGGCTTAGAGGGGTACACCAACTACTAGGATCAGTCATCTAATTCCACTACTATGAGAAAAATTCATGCTAGGAGGGGCATATCCAAAACCTTTTCCAGGTAAATCTGAGGAACCAATGTGTATTCAATCTAGAGAGATCATGTGTCCTCACTGATGAAATAACCCAAACAGTTCCTAATCCCACAAAAGAAGAAAGGGTTCTGACTTAGAAGGTAGAGTCTTGAAATAAGAACCCAAATCATTGCCTGAGAAGGATCCATTCCTTCTTGGACCTCCATCGACCCTCTAAACAGATTGAACCTAAATTGGCCAATAGATCTGATGTAGGAGCTCGAAGCATTAGTGAGATATTCATGAGAAGACATAATTATCTAGAAAACATTTTGGTTTAGAGAGAGACATTTCTAGGTAATTCTAAATCCCATGAGTGAAAAAAATCAAAAAATAATAGAATAGTAGTTTTCTCAATTCCAAATATAGCAACCAAAGTACATTTTAAATGAGTTTATTCTTATGAAAAGGAGGAGGATAGAACTGATAAAACTAGACTACCACCACCTAAAGAAGAAACTGGTTCCTATGGAACTCTAGAAAATGGAAAACCCATCAATGCATGAGGATCCAGTTGATGAAAAACATCCATGAAGGAATGTTCATGCTGACGACTTGTATATATAATTTGATCACTATCCCACACATGTCTCAATATGGGAAAAGGAAGGCAGGGGATGGTCCAAAATATAATGATCTTGCCAATATAGGAAGGGGAGAACAAACTAGGATACCAGTAACTGGTAGAAAATTTTAAATTCTAAGTGGCCTCTACTGCTCATTTGTTTCCATTTTAATAAAAAATAGTCACCAAACAACCGGCCTCACATAATCTATGATACCCAATCAATAGATCTTATGTACAAAGGAGTTACTTTTTCAATTTTCCAGAAACATGATAGAAAGAAGGTATGTATTATTTTATCATTCCAAAATTATGATTATATCATAAGTATTTTGTCATAGCTTTAAATAAACTGAGTTTACTAGCTATGTGATTCAATGATGAAATATTAATCACATTGCTTCATGGAGGTGGTAACTCACATGTATGCATGAACAAAGTTATCAGTTTTCAGTGGATGGAATATGAAGGAAAAATACGCTGTAATATATTTCCAGAATTATAATTACTCCACTAATTTCAATATATACATTAAATCCATCATTATAATAATTTGTGTGAGGTGGTGATGGAAAACATGTTACATCCTTTTGCAAGGTGGTAGTCCACCATACTAATTAATGATGGATTAATTTACCATTTAAGAAAGGTTATGGATATAGGTTATTCCATTAACATTGAAAAATCTATATATAAGTAATATACTATTGATATTATTTCAACATGATTGAATAATATTTTATATTGGTATAAGTATAAATAGAACTAAAACAGTAGGTTAAAAGTTATACTTTCACTTTGGAAAACCACATTTTCCTTACACATTAATCCTTATAAGGTTTGTATTTTTTCCTCAAATAGACCTATAAAATGTGGGAAGGGGTGTTAGAAGGTATTTAAGTTGGTATTGTATGAGATAGAGTCTTAAATTTTGTGAGGATGAGAGTAGAGGAATTTCCATTTTATAAGTGAGGGGAGGGGTGTCACGACCCGTCCCCCGGGGCCCGTGTTGTGACTACCCCAAGCCCACCTTCCATAGGACAGAGGCTGGAGACTAGCAACGAAAGGAATATCCCCTAATATCGGGAAGGAATTTCCTTTATAACTTGTAAACACACTCAACCAAGCACACAGAAAATACAAAAACAAGTAAACTGTATAGAAAAGGAGTGCTGAATGTAAGAGGGGACGGAATACAAGCCCAATAGTAAAGGTACAAGTACAACTGAAATACAATACAACTGAAGAAAGAGAAAGATAGCTACTGGGTTATCCTCTGAGGTTCCTACCTAAAGGGTAGGTACAAATCGCATCCTCAACACTCCACATCCACCAGTATCCTATGCGTACCGACATGTTGTATAGCCCACCTATGGGCACTGTCTAGTCCTGGTACCCTCAGCATCGATCAGCGATGTCTGTCATTTTCACCAAACACAACAAGGTGTGGGAATAGCCCATATTGGGGTGAGTATAATGATACTCAGAAGGGACCCTGAGACCCTCAAGGTCTCACAAAATCCACAAATGATAAAACACAAAGCATGAAATCAACTGACAACCCTACATAGGTATATTCCCATACATATACCTAAGTTATCAAGTATACCCATCTCAAACATAAGGAAACACAAGGTCCATCCCAAAATCCCCAATCTCAACTGTTCCACAAAGGTAGGAATACCACGAAGGTAAGTACCACGCAGGTATGACACATAGAAGAATACCACCAAGGTATTACCACAAAGGAAAGTACCACACAGGTAAAGACTCAGATCACACCATGTATTTCTCATGTACAATAGTAGTGATTATTAGATATTACTACTAAATCATCTTACTCTATTAAGAGGCAGAGCCACGAAGGATCCCAAATTACAGACCCACACAGGATCCTAGTACATCGTCAAACCCACACAAGATCCCGGTACATCATCAAACCCTCACCGGATCCTCATATATCTTCAGACCCACACATGATCCTAGTGCATCGTCAGACCCACACAGTATCCTAGTACATCGTCAGACCCACACAGGATCCTAGTACATCGTCAGACCCACAAAAGATCCTACTACATCATCAGAGCTAGCTACATGGTACCAAACACTTATGTATGCTCATCTCTGGGAAAGTCTGCTCCTCAAGCTACTAGTTAGTACTCCAACTTCCACGGAGTTCCACGAAGAAGTATCCCAAAGTAACACCATGAAAAAGGTGTCTCAACGAAACAAACGGTGTGTCAAACCGATGCTTGGTCTTTATGTTTTGGGCCTTTTAGTCCCAAGACCTTGGTTGGATTTTTCCCTGATCCAAACCGACCGTACACCCAACTTTATCCAAAACTCTTGTCAGGTATACCAAAAGGACCATCTCACTCAAAGGTTTCTGGTGTTGTATAAGGTTCTTCAAATAGATGACTGGTGCTAAAGTTATAGCTGAAATAATGTATAGGGTCCAAACTGGTGTGGGTATGGTCCGACCTGGTTGGACCGACCCAGCCTCACCCGGCCTGGGCCGACCAGCCCCTGTTCGGGTCGACCCAGCCCACTGAGTCCGACCTGCGTAGGGTTTCCTGGCATGGTGGCCCAGCCTAGATGCATGCAGGGGGGAGTCACGTGCCCCCTTCCCTCGAACACTGAATTTCCAAAGTCGTTCGGTCACCAGTTGCATGCGGGACCCACCGTGGGTCCCGCTCGATACAGATCGACTAGCCATAATCGCCGAACCTAGGTCTTCTTGGTGGCGTGTCATGCACTGACCCTCCGTGGCCGGCCGAATGCTAGCTGCCTTCCACCATCCATCTAAGCCAGGCGGGCTGCAGCCCCTTACTCCGACGGCGGTGCATCGGGCGTCGCCCCTCCGCATCCGGCTGAACATCGGTCGCCCTTTGTCCACCTTCGCAGTCGGCAATAGTCGGCCACCCTCTGGCCTCCAAGCACTCTCTTCCTCTACCGGTGGCACCAGGGAACACCACCATGGTTCCATATGGCTTTCCTGGGAGGCAGTTTCCACCTATCTCCACCGCAAAGAATACACCAACCATGAAGAATAACGGAGGGATTTGGCCATGTTCATTTGGCTCGTACCCCCCGCATTAGGTCGGTAGCAGGCAGATCAAAATGATTAATTCAACTCAAACCACGAAAAGTAACAAAACCCCTACTTCAATGGTTTGTTGACATCAGTGAAGAAGGAATGACGGATGTCGGTTTGTCATCATTGAACATGTCCCGCATTAGAGAATGTCACAAAGAAGAAGTCTAAGATGTTGGAGAACGTCAGCGTTATTCGTTGGTGAAGCCTTCTTCATGGGAGAAGTATTCTTCCACAATTTATCCCCTTCTCCTTTTTCAACAAATCCTTTCAATGAAAAGAGGTTCTAATATAAAATATCATTTGTTGGAATAAATGGACTTGGTATAATTAGTTCGCTCAATTAATTGGTTTAATTAATTGGCTCAATTAAATGGGAGGTTATTTTGGAGTTGAGAGGTTTTCCCCCCATTAAGAGGGGTTCGGGTGGTCCCCACCACCATGGATTTGAATTGGGGGTTTTTCTAGCTCGGGTGGTCCCCACCTCCATAACCCATGTAGAGAGGTTTCAAAAAGAAAATTAAATGTTAAACATTTTAATTTTCATCTTCCATAAAAAAAATGAAAACTAACTTTCACCCTTGACCAAATGTGGTCGTGGTGAAGGACTCCTTAAGATTATACTGGCACTGCGAGTTCAACGGTGCCCTCAGATTTCAATTCCGAGCACCAGTTCAAAAGTTACAAAAATCCACTCGCACATTTACTGAACATACCCAAAAGAAAGTTTAGAAATTATTTCCATGAACACCAAGCCTAGGAATCAAGCGCCATAAATTTTTGCAGACTCATAAAATACCTATATAATTAAAAAAATAAATGTAATTCTTGGGTCTATACATTCTCCCCACCTCAGGGATTTACGTCCCTATAAGACATAAGTCAAACTGAGGAAACAAGTTGGGGTACTGAGCACGTATCTGAGCCTCCCGCTCCCATGTGCTCTCATGGAGGTTCCTATGCTACCAACGAACTTGCACTAGAGGTATCGACTACCCAAGAAAGACTCGCCACTGTCAATCCTCAATCTCTATTATAACCTCCGTAAATGTCACCCCATCATCGATGTCGAGATCGCCGTCTTCGATGACGTGAGATGGGTCATGCACATATATCTTTAGTTGGGATATGTGGAAGACTTTGTGCACCCGGTGAAACTAAGGTGGAAGAGCTAAGTGGAAATCCACCTCTCTAACTCTGTTGTGGACCTGGAAGGGACCAATGAACCTCGGAGATAACTTACCGCCTCATCCAAATATCCACAAACCTCATCAAGGTGAGACTTGTAGAAAGATGAGGTCACCATCATCGAACTCCATAGGTCTCTGTCTTCTATTGGCATAAGACTTCTGCCTCATCTGTGTAGTCTTCATCCACTCTACGAAGCTTTTTGCCTTCTCTGTGGTAGCCTGTACCATCTTTGGTCCCACATGTGCAGACTCTCCTGGGTCAGTCCAGCACAAAGTCAATCTACAAGGTCGGCCTTACAATGCCTCAAATGGTGCCCTACCAATGGTGGAGTGATAACTTTTGTTGTATGAAAACTCCACCAAAGGAAAGTGATCCTCCCATATGTGACCAAAGTCAAGGACACAAGCACGCAGCATGTCCTCGAGGGTATAAATTGTCTGCTCAGTCTGTCCATCCGTCTGAGGATGGAAGGCGGTGCCCAAATGAAGCCCCTTCATGAAATCCTCTGGCAACCCCTTCCATAGCTGGGAAGTGAATCATATATCACAATCGGAGACAATCGTTGAGGGTACTCCATGTAGCTGCACAATGTCCTGCAAATAGTGGTGTCCCAATCTCTCTACTGAACCCTGGTCTCTAATTGGTAGGAACTGGGCCGACTTGGTGAGTCAGTCAGTGATCACCCAGATAGAATCATGAACTCTAGATGTATGTGAAATTAATTTCACGAAGTCTATGGATATCCCATCCCACTTCCACTCTAAAACCTTTAAAGGATTCATTAATCCTGGTAGTACCTAATGCACCGCCTTCACTTACTGACAAGCGAGGCACCGGGAGAAAAAATCTACTACTTCTTTCTTCATTCCTAGCCACCAATTCTGTTTTCAGAGATCCTGGTATATCTTATCCCTTTTTAGATGTATCGCTAGATGGGATTTGTGGAACTCCCTCAAAATTTCCTCTCGAAGCGACACTTGTACCATGGTACGTTCTTTAAAAAGAATCGTGTGCTCCCCATTTATAGAAAATATATCAGGTTCATGCCCTATAGATATTTGTGCATGTCGAGCCTTATAGTCAGTGTCCCTATGTTGCACCTCCTTAACTCACTGAAGAAGTTGGGGTGTGAATATAAGAGACTGAAGAAAAGCTGCTCCATCTCGATCCACAAAGGTTATCTACAAAGCGGTAAGCTACTCCGACGCCTCACCTAGTAGATCTATACCAGATCTCCGGCTGAGTGCATCTGTTACAACCTTCCCCTTCCCAGGAGTATAGACTATCTCAAAGTCATAGTCCTAAAAAAAGTCAAGCCTATGCCACTATCTCCGGTTCAGGTTCTTTTGGGAGAAGATATACCTGAGACTCTTATAATCCGAGTAGACTGTAAATCGTTTTTCCATCGAGTAATGTCGCCACATCTTCATGGCGAATACCACTCCTGCTAAATCCATGTCATGGGTAGCATAGTTCTTCTAATTTTGTCTTATCTATCGATAAAAATATGTGATCGATGCTTAATCCTGCATAAGGACACATCTGAGCCTGATCCCTAATGCGTCACAGTAGACCACGTACCCTACACCCTCCTCTGGTAGCCTCAAGATGGGGCACCAGTCAGCCTCTACCTCAGCTCCTGAAAACTCCACTGGCATCTCTCTGACCACACAAACGGTTGCCCCTTCTTCATCAATGCTTATAAAGGTAATGAAACTCTGGAGTAATCTGGTACAAATCTCTGATAGTATCTGGCCAAACCTAGGAAACTCTATACCTTTGTCACACTCTTAAGTGGATCCCAAGAATATGCCACCTCAATCTTTGCTGGATCCACTACAACTCCAGCCTCTGGTATGACATGTCTAAGAAAGTGAACCTCTAGGATCCATAAATGGCACTTCGAGAGCTTACCATAAATATGGTGCTCTCCGAGTGTGTCCAGAACTATCTGCAAATGATGGCCATGCTCCTCCTCAGTAGTCAAGTATATCAGAATGTCTTCAGTGAAGACTACTACCAAGAGATCAAGGTATGGCTGAAATATCATGTTCATGAGTCCCATGAATTCTACTGGAGAATTGGTTATTCCAAATGGCATAACCAAGAACTTGTAATGGTCGTGCTGACATCTAAAAGTCATCCTCTGCACATCCTTGCCTTGTACTCTGAGCTGGTGATAGCCCAACCTAAGGTCTATCTTTGATACCTGTAGAGACCCGAAGCTTATCGTACATGGACATTACATTACTTTTGCGGAATACTTAGTACATAACAAAAACACACACACAAGGATCGTAATAGTTTAGTGTCTTTGGAAACTCGGAACGTAATCTTCTAAACGTGGTGAAAGATCTTCAATATCTCCCATAATGATCTTCCTTTTTTTTTTACCTAAAACCTTTCTTTATATCCTGGGGAAAAGAAAACATAAAAGGGTGAGCTCAAATGCTCAGTAAGGGTATACAAAATAAAAATCAATCACATCATATTCAAAAGAACATAACTTTTGGAAATCTTAACCTGCAAAAGAGAGCATAATTTCATAACATGGGATAAATCATAGTAGTGAAATGAAATCAAAATAATCATAACTTAAAACATGAAACTTTGTGGCATACACACATAATCATAGAGAATCATTTCTTGTTAGTCAAGACTAATTGCCAAGACTATCTTAGTGGACAAAGTCCCTTTCTGAATCGAGTAACCCTCGTTTCAGTCCTGTTTCACTGAACCGGTATAACCTACCATTTCATCCATGTCTATCTCATGAGATATAAAATCACTACCCAATGCATTGGAGGAAGATATAGGTCCCACCCATCTTATAATGAATCCTTTCTTATGTGTGCCACATAATCATAAAACATACATCATCGCATAACACATATAACAAAAATGGGATTCTTGAAACATCATGACATCATAAATCAATTCATATATGATAAAGGAATTCATAAACATAATTTCATCACAACATAGTCAAACCAATGTAAAAATATGGATAGAAACAGAACCCTTTATTATCTTAGATGGAAAATAATTTTGATAAAACACTTGAATTGAATTCTTGAGGAAAATATCCTTTCTTCTTCAAAAACATTTTTCCTTTCATAACATGTCATAAAACTTTAAAATAAAAGAAGTTGATTAAATATAAACTTGAAAACTTGTAAAGGAAGCTTCTTTTAAGTAATGTTTTAAAAATCCATTCATGCCGTATAAGTTAAAAAAACATTCTTCGTACTTTTGTCGGAAAAGTCAAAAAGTGCCTCGTACGGAAAAACGACAAAAGATTCCTTTCATATTCTTTACTAAAAACTCACCTAAGGGTAAAATTGGATTTAAACTATTTCAAGTGGATGGAAACAATATTACATATTGAGGGAACATGGATGTGGATGATAAAATACACCCCAGTAAATACTTACGAATAAACAATCTCGGATAAAAATGAGATTGTGATATTTCCCTTACCTTAGGTCCGATTAGCTTTGTACGTGTCCGAAGCTCCTGTATAATGGTTTAAATAATGTTATTGACTTATTCCAGAATCATACATATTTATATGATATCATATATGGTCATATTATTAGATTCTTGTTAGTAATATTTCATTGTTACTTGTTACTCGGGTCTTTATAACTTTTTGTTCTTATGCGTGTTTTGTCGAATAAATTCTTATTCTTATCTTTAGGTTATAGATAATTCATTTCCAGAATGGTGTTAGTGTATTATATACCATATTCATTCATTCAATTCATTTATATAATCATTATGAAATGAAGATCATGTAGAACGAGTCGCATCACATCGTGGAGACGGTATTCCGTACGTACGCACGAGTGATGATATCGTTCCTATGATCGTGGAATTGTATTGGAGTATATATATATTATTTCAGTATCAATATTACTTCATAATAATCATATATAGTTACTCATTACACCATTATACCCATCCTTGTAAGGTGATGGTGGAAAATAGATTACACCATGGCGTGGAGACGGTATTCCGTACGTACGCACGCGCGGTGATTTCATTTTTCCGTAGGATGGATAGAAGGTGAATTAGGGTTGTTTCATATTTATAATAACATATCAGTATGTAATTAATACTGATGTTATTACTTTATCATGAAACAACTAAAGAATAAGAAGTTGAAGAAGAAAGAAATTGAAAAGATCGGTAATGGATATTACCTCTTCTTTGGAACGCCTCTTTGAATCCCCCACTTAAGGAACTAAGATTGGTCTTTGGAGAAGACCAGGACCTCTAGGATTATTATAGGGAAGTGGAGAGGAGAAAATGGCAGGGGTTGGCCGAGCTTGAGGGCTCAAATTGGTGTGAGGAGTAGGGGGAGGAGGTGTCCTTTTATAGGGGAGGAGAGGGGCACCTTAGGAATATCTCAAAATATTATTTTATATTAAAGTCAAAATCGGTTTATAATGGTTCCAAAGGGTCTTATTTCGAAGCTAAAGTGGGGATGGGTCGAAATCCTATCAACCAATAGGATTTAGACAAGTTTAGGGTATTATGTTTAACCTTATCAATTAGATTTAACTCTAAGTTAAATAATTTAACTTTTACCGTGTCTTTTTGTTTTCTTTCACTATATGGTTAATAAACTTACTATAACATGCCAAACGAACCCCAAATTGTATATTATTAATACATATATCCTTATCTAAGTCATTTGGCCGAACCTTAGATTTTTAGGAATAAAATAACAATTAATAATATAATATTTGATTTAAAAACTATTTTGTGTCAATTTTGACACTATTTGATATATGATTTTTGTGAAAGTCATAACAGAATTATATGTTCGAACCAAGTTGATTAAATCAACACTAATATATCATAGTAACCTAGAAAATCAGTGGAATTCATAAAAAGTCTTAAATTACATTTATTTTGGTATTTATATTATCAATTATGTCAATATTTCATCAATAAGATAATTACTGCATCATCTTTGTGTCATAAATAAATTATATTATTTGATGTCTAAAAATTACAAATAAAATACCATCATGTAGGAAATCTTTTTATCTTTCTAATGAATATTTATAGTCGAATTTATCTTATGTATAACCCCATATTAAAAATGATTTACTTATTAAACTTTGATTTTAACTATTTTAACCCTTCTTTAAATAAATTAATAATAAATGTCCAAATCTAATCCAAGTGGGCCTAAATGGTCATATTTTATTCCTAAGTTTGTTTTTGGTCGAATTTCACTTGTCCAATAGAATTAGGACATGTGTTAGGGTAATATTAATATCATATTTACCCTTAGTTACCCTATTTACTATTAACCGTGGTAAAAAAGTAAAAAGTTACTATTCACCAAAAAATTATTTTCATCTCATTGAACCACATTTTAGTCCTTGATATTAACCGTGTCTCTCGAATTTTCGAAATTCCCTTCACAGAAGCGGTAAAATTAAGTTTTATGCAAAATTCAGTTTTTAACCTACCACTTAGTAGTTTCACTATTCATCAAAAATTGATGTTTTTCAGAACAATGCCAAAATTTCATCCCAAGCTATATTTCATATTCCGAATTCAAAAATGAAGTCTATTTTACCAAATTCATAACATAAAAGTTTCATTAATTAATTTTATAATTAAATCCCGCTGTTAAAATAAATAGCGTGTTTTTAAGAAACAATATCTATCAAAAGATTGACACTTGTTTATGTCTAGTTTAAATGTGAAATTACATCCAATGACCAAAATTGTATTAAATTGTAAAAATATATTCTAAATATACTTTAAAACCACTCAAATTTATGATTTATCACTATTAATTATTTCGATTAAAAAAGTTGTTTTTAATTATAATTTAGTAATTTTCACTATTCATCAGAATATGAAAGTTATCCGAAAAGTACCAAAATTTCACCTTAGGCTAAATTCGATACTCCGAATCCAAAAATGAAGTCCATTTTGAGAGTTAAAATTTCTAAAATTTGAAAAGTGGTGATTACTATTCATAACGGCTAGTTTTAATAATATTTTAATAGCATATCATTGTTTCGTGAAACTCAGGATTACGTACCACACACGCTATCGAGGAAGGTTGCGATTGCGTGTAATGCAAGGCAAGTCAAGGATGCGTGTTGTGCAAGCTCCTTTTGGTGTAGCGTATAACACGAGACATTAGTAAAATAAAAAAAATAAAAAAAAATATTTTTCATAAAATCTCGGGCTGTTACATTCTACCCCCCTTAAAATGAATTTCGCCCTTGAAATTCGTCGGGGTTATAAATGGTTTACTATTTGAAAGTTTCTTTAATAGAAACCCACATCGTAAAAGGGAATACCAAAACTTGGCTTTAAAAACTAAAGTATGAAATGTAACGATTACCCAAATAAACTAATCACTGGGTTTCCACATAGGTGAAAATATGGATATGGAAGAGAAATCTAACCATCTTGTTCTGATGGAGAGTGGTAGAGAACATGGCTATGGAAAAGCCAGTAATCACAAATCCATAAATTTGTGACGATCTAAGGTACCATCTGATTCATCAGGTATAAGAGAACTAGGACAACATTTTTGGTTTTCAAGATCATTTCCCTAAAGTTGAAAATTTGAATTAGAATAAATACTTAATTTATTTTGGTACAATCTCACTGTTGTTCGTGTCTTGAACAATTTCCACTTCATCTCTTAAATAAATGAAGTTGAATTTGTTATTCGTGAAGTGTTAGCAGATTATGTGATAGAACGACGGGTCATTCCATCTGTCTCAAACAAAAGGTTAGCAAAAATTATATGCATAAGTCGATCTATAGTGAGATTAATCATATATGGTTCCTAAAATGGACTTATACTTCATATATCATACTGCTTAATATAATAAAACTAGTTTCTACTAAACAAGGACTTCCTGTAGGTCAGTGGTAGGCGATAAAGGCCAGTCGCACTTCGGTTGTGGGTTCGATTCCCACAGCCTTGTCCGAAGCGATGGGTTGTCGCCCGTCCTGCAGGTTGTCCTTTTTCTAAAACTATAATACTATAACATCCCATCAATAATATCGAAAAAACTTCTATCCTTAAACAATACTAACTTATGTCCAACATAATCCATTCCAATATTTAGGCTTATCCATAATACTGCAGTCCATTCTCATAACATAGTGAAAATGATTACCAGAGATTTAATACCATCGTTGATCCCCATATATCATAAGATATATCTTGTTGGTCACATTCCAAACATTCAAAGGCCTTAATCTTGTACTCTCTTGAATACCCATTGAACCTTAGTGAAAACTTGAATGCAGTTAAAAGTTAACACTTTTCACATACCGAAATCCTCAAAATTCTATATACTCAAACCATGATATCACTTAGTCCTTATATCAATCATGAGCTCATGAATACTATCAAACATTTAATTTTCTCCTTATCCCTTCATTATGCGCATATCATCTACATTCGAAAAATATCTGAATAACCTTTCATGGATACTGGTAACATTAATCATACACTTTCAAAACACAAGGAAAGACAACAGTGTAACAATCCATAGATGTCTCTTTATTCCAAAATTACACATGATAAACATGTAATCATTCCACTACATTCTCAAACCATTGACCGAGCTTCAAAAATTCTTTCATCTCACATATCATTTGTAGTCTCTTCATTATCATCCACATAAATACTACCCATATGACCATACTGATTCTCTTCATGAGTCTTTCCCTTAGGGCATTTGTTTTCATAATGCCCATACATTCCACATTTAAAACATTTAACCATTGTTGATGTCGTAGCAATACCATTATCCTCATCCATGGTGTTAACTGAACCTTTTCCTTTGCACTTACTTGCTTTGTGTCCTTATTTTCCACACCCAAAGCATCTTCCAGTTCCTTTGAAACATTCTCCTTGATGCCTCTTCCCACATGATTTACATAGGGAAAATTGAACTTTCTTTCCTCTATGATCATGATGAAACTCCAACTTTCTCTTATTAGCCGAGTCAGGAAACTTACCAAATTTTACTTTATTGATCATATTATGAGATTGCTGATTCGGCATAATAATGATGCAAACACTTCCAAATCCCATTTCATTATGTAGAATATCATTCCATTGTCCGTCATATCCTCCATTATCGTGAATCATCTTGTTTCCAGCCATTTTCTAAAACCCAGAAAAGAATAGTGTGAGAGGTAAAAATCATGCTAGGGAAAACAACATAATAAAGGGGGAGTACCTTCAATATCCAACATCTTAGGTTTAATTCTATGATCGTTAGCGTAATTCTATTACTATAACCTATACGTATACTTATCCCTAGGGACATCCCTATACATACCTTAGAAATATCTCTAGGGATCTCACTAACGTTTTCGCATCCTAGTTTCCAAAGGTTGACTAAACCTTTCCTCTGATACCAACTGTAGAGACCCGAAGCTTATCGTACATGGACATTACATTACTTTTGCGGAATACTTAGTACATAACAAAAACACACACACAAGGATCGTAATAGTTTAGTGTCTTTGGAAACTCGGAACGTAATCTTCTAAACGTGGTGAAAGATCTTCAATATCTCCCATAATGATCTTCCTTTTTTTTACCTAAAACCTTTCTTTATATCCTGGGGAAAAGAAAACATAAAAGGGTGAGCTCAAATGCTCAGTAAGGGTATACAAAATAAAAATCAATCACATCATATTCAAAATAACATAACTTTTGGAAATCTTAACCTGCAAAAGAGAGCATAATTTCATAACATGGGATAAATCATAGTAGTGAAATGAAATCAAAATAATCATAACTTAAAACATGAAACTTTGTGGCATACACACATAATCATAGAGAATCATTTCTTGTTAGTCAAGACTAATTGCCAAGACTATCTTAGTGGACAAAGTCCCTTTCTGAATCGAGTAACCCTCGTTTCAGTCCTGTTTCACTGAACCGGTATAACCTACCATTTCAGCCATGTCTATCTCATGAGATATAAAATCATTACCCAATGCATTGGAGGGAGATATAGGTCCCACCCATCTTATAATGAATCCTTTCTTATGTGTGCCACATAATCATAAAACATACATCATCGCATAACACATATAACAAAAATGGGATTCTTGAAACATCATGACATCATAAATCAATTCATATATGATAAAGGAATTCATAAACATAATTTCATCACAACATAGTCAAACCAATGTAAAAATATGGATAGAAACAGAACCCTTTATTATCTTAGATGGAAAATAATTTTGATAAAACACTTGAATTGAATTCTTGAGGAAAATATCCTTTCTTCTTCAAAAACATTTTTCCTTTCATAACATGTCATACAACTTTAAAATAAAAGAAGTTGATTAAAAATAAACTTGAAAACTTGTAAAGGAAGCTTCTTTTAAGTAATGTTTTAAAAATCCATTCATGCCGTATAAGTTAAAAAAAACATTCTTCGTACTTTTGTCGGAAAAGTCAAAAAGTGCCTCGTACGGAAAAACGACAAAAGATTCCTTTCATATTCTTTACTAAAAACTCACCTAAGGGTAAAATTGGATTTAAACTATTTCAAGTGGATGGAAACAATATTACATATTGATGGAACATGGATGTGGATTATAAAATACACCCCAGTAAATACTTACGAATAAACAATCTCGGATAAAAATGAGATTGTGATATTTCCCTTACCTTAGGTCCGATTAGCTTTGTACGTGTCCGAAGCTCCTGTATAATGGTTTAAATAATGTTATTGACTTATTCCAGAATCATACATATTTATATGATATCATATATGGTCATATTATTAGATTCTTGTTAGTAATATTTCATTGTTACTTGTTACTCGGGTCTTTATAACTTTTTGTTCTTATGCGTGTTTTGTCGAATAAATTCTTATTCTTATCTTTAGGTTATAGATAATTCATTTCCAGAATGGTATTAGTGTATTATATACCATATTCATTCATTCAATTCATTTATATAATCATTATGAAATGAAGATCATGTAGAACGAGTCGCATCACATCGTGGAGACGGTATTCCGTACGTACGCACGAGTGATGATATCGTTCCTATGATCGTGGAATTATATTGGAGTATATATATATTATTTCAGTATCAATATTACTTCATAATAATCATATATAGTTACTCATTACACCATTATACCCATCCTTGTAAGGTGATGGTGGAAAATAGATTACACCATGGCGTGGAGACGGTATTCCGTACGTACGCACGCGCGGTGATTTCATTTTTCCGTAGGATGGATAGAAGGTGAATTAGGGTTGTTTCATATTTATAATAACATATAAGTATGTAATTAATACTGATGTTATTACTTTATCATGAAACAACTAAAGAATAAGAAGTTGAAGAAGAAAGAAATTGAAAAGATCGGTAATGGATATTACCTCTTCTTTGGAACGCCTCTTTGAATCCCCCACTTAAGGAACTAAGATTGGTCTTTGGAGAAGACCAGGACCTCTAGGATTATTCTAGGGAAGTGGAGAGGAGAAAATGGCAGGGTTTGGCCGAGCTTGAGTGCTCAAATTGGTGTGAGGAGTAGGGGGAGGAGGTGTCCTTTTATAGGGGAGGAGAGGGGCACCTTAGGAATATCTCAAAATATTATTTTATATTAAAGTCAAAATCGGTTTATAATGGTTCCAAAGGGTCTTATTTCGAAGCTAAAGTGGGGATGGGTCTAAATCCTATCAACCAATAGGATTTACACAAGTTTAGGGTATTATGTTTAACCTTATCAATTAGATTTAACTCTAAGTTAAATAATTTAACTTTTACCGTGTCTTTTTGTTTTCTTTCACTATATGGTTAATAAACTTACTATAACATGCCAAACGAACCCCAAATTGTATATTATTAATAAATATATCCTTATCTAAGTCAGTTGGCCGAACCTTAGATTTTTAGGAATAAAATAACAATTAATAATATAATATTTGATTTAAAAACTATTTTGTGTCAATTTTGACACTATTTGATATATGATTTTTGTGAAAGTCATAACAGAATTATATGTTCGAACCAAGTTGATTAAATCAACACTAATATATCATAGTAACCTAGAAAATCAGTGGAATTCATAAAAAGTCTTAAATTACATTTATTTTGGTATTTATATTATCAATTATGTCAATATTTCATTAATAAGATAATTACTGCATCATCTTTGTGTCATAAATAAATTATATTATTTGATGTCTAAAAATTACAAATAAAATACCATCATGTAGGAAATCTTTTTATCTTTCTAATGAATATTTATAGTCGAATTTATCTTATGTATAACCCCATATTAAAAATGCTTTACTTATTAAACTTTGATTTTAACTATTTTAACCCTTCTTTAAATAAATTAATAATAAATGTCCAAATCTAATCCAAGTGGGCCTAAATGGTCATATTTTATTCCTAAGTTTGTTTTTGGTCGAATTACACTTGTCCAATAGAATTAGGACATGTGTTAGGGTAATATTAATATCATATTTACCCTTAGTTACCCTATTTACTATTAACCGTGGTAAAAAAGTAAAAAGTTACTATTCACCAAAAAATTATTTTCATCTCATTGAACCACATTTTAGTCCTTGATATTAACCGTGTCTCTCGGATTTTCGAAATTCCCTTCACAGAAGCGGTAAAATTAAGTTTTATGCAAAATTCAGTTTTTAACCTACCACTTAGTAGTTTCACTATTCATCAAAAATTGATGTTTTTCAGAACAATGCCAAAATTTCATCCCAAGCTATATTTCATATTCCGAATTCAAAAATGAAGTCTATTTTACCAAATTCATAACATAAAAGTTTCATTAATTAATTTTATAATTAAATCCCGCTGTTAAAACAAATAGCGTGTTTTTAAGAAACAATATCTATCAAAAGATTGACACTTGTTTATGTCTAGTTTAAATGTGAAATTACATCCAATGACCAACATTGTATTAAATTGTAAAAATATATTCTAAATATACTTTAAAACCACTCAAATTAATGATTTATCACTATTAATTATTTCGATTAAAAAAGTTGTTTTTAATTATAATTTAGTAATTTTCACTATTCATCAGAATATGAAAGTTATCCGAAAAGTACCAAAATTTCACCTTAGGCTAAATTCGATACTCCGAATCCAAAAATGAAGTCCATTTTGAGAGTTAAAATTTCTAAAATTTGAAAAGTGGTGATTACTATTCATAACGGCTAGTTTTAATAATATTTTAATAGCATATCATTGTTTCGTGAAACTCAGGATTACGTACCACACACGCTATCGAGGAAGGTTGCGATTGCGTGTAATGCAAGGCAAGTCAAGGATGTGTGTTGTGCAAGCTCCTTTTGGTGTAGCGTATAACACGAGACATTAGTAAAATAAAAAAAAATAAAAAAAAATATTTTTCATAAAATCTCGGGCTGTTACATTCTACCCCCCTTAAAATGAATTTCGCCCTCGAAATTCGTCGGGGTTATAAATGGTTTACTATTTGAAAGTTTCTTTAATAGAAACCCACATCGTAAAAGGGAATACCAAAACTTGGCTTTAAAAACTAAAGTATGAAATGTAACGATTACCCAAATAAACTAATCACGGGGTTTCCACATAGGTGAAAATATGGATATGGAAGAGAAATATAACCATCATGTTCTGATGGAGAGTGGTAGAGAACATGGCTATGGAAAAGCCAGTAATCACAAATCCATAAATTTGTGACGATCTAAGGTACCATCTGATTCATCAGGTATAAGAGAACTAGGACAACATTTTTGGTTTTCAAGATCATTTCCCTAAAGTTGAAAATTTGAATTAGAATAAATACTTAATTTATTTTGGTACAATCTCACTGTTGTTCGTGTCTTGAACAATTTCCACTTCATCTCTTAAATAAATGAAGTTGAATTTGTTATTCGTGAAGTGTTAGCAGATTATGTGATAGAACGACGGGTCATTCCATCTGTCTCAAACAAAAGGTTAGCAAAAATTATATGCATAAGTCGATCTATAGTGAGATTAATCATATATGGTTCCTAAAATGGACTTATACTTCATATATCATACTGCTTAATATAATAAAACTAGTTTCTACTAAACAAGGACTTCCTGTAGGTCAGTGGTAGGCGATAAAGGCCAGTCGCACTTCGGTTGTGGGTTCGATTCCCACAGCCTTGTCCGAAGCGATGGGTTGTCGCCCGTCCTGCAGGTTGTCCTTTTTCTAAAACTATAATACTATAACATCCGATCAATAATATCGAAAAAACTTCTATCCTTAAACAATACTAACTTATGTCCAACATAACCCATTCCAATATTTAGGCTTATCCATAATACTGCAGTCCATTCTCATAACATAGTGAAAATGATTACCAGAGATTTAATACCATCGTTGATCCCCATATATCATAAGATATATCTTGTTGGTCACATTCCAAACATTCAAAGGCCTTAATCTTGTACTCTCTTGAATACCCATTGAACCTTAGTGAAAACTTGAATGCAGTTAAAAGTTAACACTTTTCACATACCGAAATCCTCAAAATTCTATATACTCAAACCATGATATCACTTAGTCCTTATATCAATCATGAGCTCATGAATACTATCAAACATTTAATTTTCTCCTTATCCCTTCATTATGCGCATATCATCTACATTCAAAAAATATCTGAATAACCTTTCATGGATACTGGTAACATTAATCATACACTTTCAAAACACAAGGAAAGACAACAGTGTAACAATCCATAGATGTCTCTTTATTCCAAAATTACACATGATAAACATGTAATCATTCCACTACATTCTCAAACCATTGACCGAGCTTCAAAAATTCTTTCATCTCACATATCATTTGTAGTCTCTTCATTATCATCCACATAAATACTACCCATATGACCATACTGATTCTCTTCATGAGTCTTTCCCTTAGGGCATTTTTTTGCATAATGCCCATACATTCCACATTTAAAACATTTAACCATTGTTGATGTCGTAGCAATACCATTATCCTCATCCATGGTGTTAACTGAACCTTTTCCTTTGCACTTACTTGCTTTGTGTCCTTCTTTTCCACACCCAAAGCATCTTCCAGTTCCTTTGAAACATTCTCCTTGATGCCTCTTCCCACATGATTTACATAGGGAAAATTGAACTTTCTTTCCTCTATGATCATGATGAAACTCCATCTTTCTCTTATTAGCCGAGTCAGGAAACTTACCAAATTTTACTTTATTGATCATATTATGAGATTGCTGATTCGGCATAATAATTATGCAAACACTTCCAAATCCCATTTCATTATGTAGAATATCATTCCATTGTCCATCATATCCTCCATTATCGTGAATCATCTTGTTTCCAGCCATTTTCTAAAACCCAGAAAAGAATAGTGTGAGAGGTAAAAATCATGCTAGGGAAAACAACATAATAAAGGGGGAGTACCTTCAATATCCAACATCTTAGGTTTAATTCTATGATCGTTAGCGTAATTCTATTACTATAACCTATACGTATACTTATCCCTAGGGACATCCCTATACATACCTTAGAAATATCTCTAGGGATCTCACTAACGTTTTCGCATCCTAGTTTCCAAAGGTTGACTAAACCTTTCCTCTGATACCAACTGTAGAGACCCGAAGCTTATCGTACATGGACATTACATTACTTTTGCGGAATACTTAGTACATAACAAAAACACACACACAAGGATCGTAATAGTTTAGTGTCTTTGGAAACTCGGAACGTAATCTTCTAAACGTGGTGAAAGATCTTCAATATCTCCCATAATGATCTTCCTTTTTTTTTACCTAAAACCTTTCTTTATATCCTGGGGAAAAGAAAACATAAAAGGGTGAGCTCAAATGCTCAGTAAGGGTATACAAAATAAAAATCAATCACATCATATTCAAAAGAACATAACTTTTGGAAATCTTAACCTGCAAAAGAGAGCATAATTTCATAACATGGGATAAATCATAGTAGTGAAATGAAATCAAAATAATCATAACTTAAAACATGAAACTTTGTGGCATACACACATAATCATAGAGAATCATTTCTTGTTAGTTAAGACTAATTTCCAAGACTATCTTAGTGGACAAAGTCCCTTTCTGAATCGAGTAACCCTCGTTTCAGTCCTGTTTCACTGAACCGGTATAACCTACCATTTCAGCCATGTCTATCTCATGAGATATAAAATCATTACCCAATGAATTGGAGGGAGATATAGTTCCCACCCATCTTATAATGAATCCTTTCTTATGTGTGCCACATAATCATAAAACATACATCATCGCATAACACATATAACAAAAATGGGATTCTTGAAACATCATGACATCATAAATCAATTCATATATGATAAAGGAATTCATAAACATAATTTCATCACAACATAGTCAAACCAATGTAAAAATATGGATAGAAACAGAACCCTTTATTATCTTAGATGGAAAATAATTTTGATAAAACACTTGAATTGAATTCTTGAGGAAAATATCCTTTCTTCTTCAAAAACATTTTTCCTTTCATAACATGTCATACAACTTTAAAATAAAAGAAGTTGATTAAAAATAAACTTGAAAACTTGTAAAGGAAGCTTCTTTTAAGTAATGTTTTAAAAATCCATTCATGCCGTATAAGTTAAAAAAAACATTCTTCGTACTTTTGTCGGAAAAGTCAAAAAGTGCCTCGTACGGAAAAACGACAAAAGATTCCTTTCATATTCTTTACTAAAAACTCACCTAAGGGTAAAATTGGATTTAAACTATTTCAAGTGGATGGAAACAATATTACATATTGAGGGAACATGGATGTGGATGATAAAATACACCCCAGTAAATACTTACGAATAAACAATCTCGGATAAAAATGAGATTGTGATATTTCCCTTACCTTAGGTCCGATTAGCTTTGTACGTGTCCGAAGCTCCTGTATAATGGTTTAAATAATGTTATTGACTTATTCCAGAGTCATACATATTTATATGATATCATATATGGTCATATTATTAGCTTCTTGTTAGTAATATTTCATTGTTACTTGTTACTCGGGTCTTTATAACTTTTTGTTCTTATGCGTGTTTTGTCGAATAAATTCTTATTCTTATCTTTAGGTTATAGATAATTCATTTCCAGAATGGTATTAGTGTATTATATACCATATTCATTCATTCAATTCATTTATATAATCATTATGAAATGAAGATCATGTAGAACGAGTCGCATCACATCGTGGAGACGGTATTCCGTACGTACGCACGAGTGATGATATCGTTCCTATGATCGTGGAATTGTATTGGAGTATATATATATTATTTCAGTATCAATATTACTTCATAATAATCATATATAGTTACTCATTACACCATTATACCCATCCTTGTAAGGTGATGGTGGAAAATAGATTACACCATGGCGTGGAGACGGTATTCCGTACGTACGCACGCGCGGTGATTTCATTTTTCCGTAGGATGGATAGAAGGTGAATTAGGGTTGTTTCATATTTATAATAACATATCAGTATGTAATTAATACTGATGTTATTACTTTATCATGAAACAACTAAAGAATAAGAAGTTGAAGAAGAAAGAAATTGAAAAGATCGGTAATGGATATTACCTCTTCTTTGGAACGCCTCTTTGAATCCCCCACTTAAGGAACTAAGATTGGTCTTTGGAGAAGACCAGGACCTCTAGGATTATTCTAGGGAAGTGTAGAGGAGAAAATGGCAGGGTTTGGCCGAGCTTGAGTGCTCAAATTAGTTTGAGGAGTAGGGGGAGGAGGTGTCCTTTTATAGGGGAGGAGAGGGGCACCTTAGGAATATCTCGAAATATTATTTTATATTAAAGTCAAAATCGTTTTATAATGGTTCCAAAGGGTCTTATTTCGAAGCTAAAGTGGGGATGGGTCGAAATCCTATCAACCAATAGGATTTAGACAAGTTTAGGGTATTATGTTTAACCTTATCAATTAGATTTAACTCTAAGTTAAATAATTTAACTTTTACCGTGTCTTTTTGTTTTCTTTCACTATATGGTTAATAAACTTACTATAACATGCCAAACGAACCCCAAATTGTATATTATTAATACATATATCCTTATCTAAGTCAGTTGGCCGAACCTTAGATTTTTAGGAATAAAATAACAATTAATAATATAATATTTGATTTAAAAACTATTTTGTGTCAATTTTGACACTATTTGATATATGATTTTTGTGAAAGTCATAACAGAATTATATGTTCGAACCAAGTTGATTAAATCAACACTAATATATCATAGTAACCTAGAAAATCAGTGGAATTCATAAAAAGTCTTAAATTACATTTATTTAGGTATTTATATTATCAATTATGTCAATATTTCATTAATAAGATAATTACTGCATCATCTTTGTGTCATAAATAAATTATATTATTTGATGTCTAAAAATTACAAATAAAATACCATCATGTAGGAAATCTTTTTAGCTTTCTAATGAATATTTATAGTCGAATTTATCTTATGTATAACCCCATATTAAAAATGCTTTACTTATTAAACTTTGATTTTAACTATTTTAACCCTTCTTTAAATAAATTAATAATAAATGTCCAAATCTAATCCAAGTGGGCCTAAATGGTCATATTTTATTCCTAAGTTTGTTTTTGGTCGAATTACACTTGTCCAATAGAATTAGGACATGTTTTAGGGTAATATTAATATCATATTTACCCTTAGTTACCCTATTTACTATTAATCGTGGTAAAAAAGTAAAAAGTTACTATTCACCAAAAAATTATTTTCATCTCATTGAACCACATTTTAGTCCTTGATATTAACCGTGTCTCTCGGATTTTCGAAATTCCCTTCACAGAAGCGGTAAAATTAAGTTTTATGCAAAATTCAGTTTTTAACCTACCACTTAGTAGTTTCACTATTCATCAAAAATTGATGTTTTTCAGAACAATGCCAAAATTTCATCCCAAGCTATATTTCATATTCCGAATTCAAAAATGAAGTCTATTTTACCAAATTCATAACATAAAAGTTTCATTAATTAATTTTATAATTAAATCCCGCTGTTAAAACAAATAGCGTGTTTTTAAGAAACAATATCTATCAAAAGATTGACACTTGTTTATGTCTAGTTTAAATGTGAAATTACATCCAATGACCAACATTGTATTAAATTGTAAAAATATATTCTAAATATACTTTAAAACCACTCAAATTAATGATTTATCACTATTAATTATTTCGATTAAAAAAGTTGTTTTTAATTATAATTTAGTAATTTTCACTATTCATCAGAATATGAAAGTTATCCGAAAAGTACCAAAATTTCACCTTAGGCTAAATTCGATACTCAGAATCCAAAAATGAAGTCCATTTTGAGAGTTAAAATTTCTAAAATTTGAAAAGTGGTGATTACTATTCATAACGGCTAGTTTTAATAATATTTTAATAGCATATCATTGTTTCGTGAAACTCAGGATTACGTACCACACACGCTATCGAGGAAGGTTGCGATTGCGTGTAATGCAAGGCAAGTCAAGGATGCGTGTTGTGCAAGCTCCTTTTGGTGTAGCGTATAACACAAGACATTAGTAAAAAAAAAAAAAAAAAATTCATAAAATCTCGGGCTGTTACAATACCCATTGTGCTCCATTCAGCTGATCAAAAAGGTCTTCAATCTTTGGGAGTGGGTCCTTATTCTTCACGGTCACCTGGTTCAAGCGCCGATAGTCGACACAATGTCTCAAGCTCCAATACACCTTATTGGCGAACAAAATTGGGGTTTCCCAAGAAGAAACATGGGGCCGAATGACCCATTCCCCTATAAGTCTTCCAACTGTACCCACAGCTCACGAAGCTCCATGGGAGCCATCTGATACGCTGGTGTAGATATTGGTGTCATCACAGGATACAAGTCAATATAAAAGTACACCTCTCTATGAGGAGGTAAACCTGGAACATCATCAGGGAAGACATCCATGTACTGGTCCACCACTATAGGATAGCTCAGTCTCTCCACATTAACCACTATGAGGGTAATTCTATCCAACTGATGAGTGATCGACTGCAATCTCCTCTGAGTAATCCCATCATGTGTTTCAAAGGATCCCTTCTCACACATAAAGGTAAACCTAGTCCCATCAATGAGGACACACCACACTTCGTGCCTAATACAGTCAATATGATCACAGACTGTAGATAACCAGTCCATACCCAAGATGACGCCGTAAGGCCTCGACGGCGCTACAAAGTGATCCCCGCCAAAGCTCTCACCTCCTAGAGTAAGATCACATTGAAAGAACTAGTGAGTAATTTTTGAATCTGCTCCCATTAGAAGTCTCTAGCCGTAAGGATTGAGCTAAAGACTCCATCAGAATCTCCAAGCATAGAATGAGGGTAGTGGAAATAAAAGAATGACTGGAACATGTTTTTATAAGTATTGCAGCTAAGGGGGAGTAGACACTAATCTAACCTCATATCATCTCTAGAGTGCCAAGGTCATAGGACTTAGTAGCCTAGAGATGAGCTCGCCCCTATCCACCAGCTCCTTGTGGTCAGGTTGGACCACCAGGTGGTGGTGGCGGTAACACCTCGAATCGTCTCCCACTGCCAGCTGCACGACCAGCTCCTCTCCACGTCCACCTACTCCCAACAGACCTCCCTAGTCAAACTTTGCCTCTGCCTGGGCGGTCCTTCTACTGTCTACTGAACATCAGTATGGTGGGTCAGATAGTCACGAGACAAGTGACCCTTACCACCACATGTGAAACACTGCATGTTCCTCGCATGACTGGATCTGTCTCTAGTACCCCTCACAACCAACACAGAATCCTACAGTCATCCAACTGTAGGACTGTTCCTCTTGGACCTCTGTGACATCTGTCTGCTGCCAACTACCGAAGAATCCACTATGTGATGTCTAGTGGTGGGTCTCGATGCCGGTGACTACTCAGCAAGAAAACTCTATACTAAGAGGGCTCTCCCTAACACCCCCACATGTGTCGTGTTTCTGAGAGAAATCATCAAATCATTGATCTCCTACCTGAGTCCCTGCTTGAAGGTTCAAGCCCTGAAGAATGGATCATGCACCATATTAGTGGAGTATTGTGAGAGGTCGGTGAACCTCACTGAGTACTGACCCACAGTAATCATTCCCTGTTGTAGATGACGAATTTCATGAATGTACACTACATGAAGAGTCGCTGGAACAAACTCTGCCCGAAACAAGCTCTCAAAGTCATCCCAGAGAAGTGTCACCTCATCGTGAACCTAGAGCATCAAGCTCCACCATCATCTATCTATTTCCTATAGAAGACTGGAAGAAAGGATCACCATGAGATCAGCTGTTATCCCTACCAGTTGGAAGAATCTCACCACAGCCTCCAGCCAATGCTTAGACGCCTATGGGTTCATCTCTCTCATGAACCAAGGTGGCCTCTGGCGCTGGAACTTGTGCAACGCGCTCAGCCAGCATGCACCCTCTGTTGTGGGGGCTGGTGTCATTGGTGACACAATGGGTAATGGTATTTCTGGTTCCTCCGTTGGTGCCTCTACTGGAAGGGGGACCTGCACCGAGGCCCTTTTGCTCGGTGGGATATCAGTGCGTACTATACTCGGAACCCTAGTTGGCTACCTACGTGGAGGCATCCTGAAAAGAAACAGGTGCACCACAGTCAAAAGGTTATACCTGGTGAGCTGAATCAACGAGATCACAAAGAAAACTCTTAAAAACCACACACTCAATCATTTTTTTGATGCACTAAGTCAGAAATCAGAAGTCAGGGTCCTGGTGTATAGATACATCGGTCGTTGCACCAACACTGGATCCCCTAAACTAATAACCACACTCACTACAGTTGACACTATTTCTGTTAAAAAGATCAGAGTCCTATGTTCTAAAGTAGAACTGACTCCTCTGATACCAATTTGTCCCAACCCGTCCCCCGGGGCCTGTGTCGTGACTACCCCAAGCCCACCTTCCATAGTCCAGGGGCTAGCGACTAGCACTGAAAGGGGTATTACCAATAACCGGGAAAGCATTGCCTTTATAACCTATAAACACACTCAACTAAGCACAAATCAAATACAAACACAAGTAAAATGTATAGAAAAAGTGTGTTGAAAGTAAGAGGGGCTAGAATTCAAGACCAACAGTAATGGTACAAGTACAACTGAAATATAATACAACTGAAGAAAGATAAAGACAGCTACTGGGTCATCCACTGAGGTTCCTAACTGAAGGATAAGTAAAGATCGCCTCCTCAGTACTCCAGGTCTTCCCGTCTCCTCAACATACCAACACACCGTATGGACCACCTCTGGGAACCGTCTAGTCCTAGTACCCTCAGCTTGAATCCACGATGCAAGTCATCTGCACCAAACACAACACGGTGTGGGCATAGACTATGCAGGGGTGAGTATAATGATACTCAGTAGGGACCCGTAGACCCTCAAGGTCCCACAAAATCCACAAAGTATAAATCAAAAATCATGAAATCTACTATCAACCCTAATTAGGTATATGCTCGTATATATACCTAAGTTATCAAGTACACCCATCTTAAACATGAGGAGACACAAGGTCCAAATCAAAATCCCAAATCTCAACTAGTCCACAAAGGTAAAAATACCATGAAGGTAAGTACCACACAGGTACTCTACATAGAAGAATACCACCAAGGTATTACCACGAAGGAAAGTACCACACAGGTATGAACTCACCTCACACAAGGTTTATCTGACATACAGTAGTAGAGATGATTAGATGTAACTACTGAACCATCTTACTCTGTTAAGAGGCAAACCCATGAAGGATCCCAAATTACAGACCCACATAGGATCCTAGTACATCGTCAGACCCACAAAGGTTTCTAGAACATTGTCAGACCCACACATGATCCTAGTGCATCATCAGACCCATACAGGATGCTAGTACATCGTCAGACCCACACAGGATCCTAGTACATCGTCTGATCCAGCTACAGGGTACACGCACATAAGCTTGATTGTCTCTAGGAGAGTCTATTACTCAAGTTACTAGTGGATACTCCAAGTTCCATGAAGTCCCACGAAGAATTATCCTAAAGTACTTCCATGAGAAAGGGGTCTCAATGCAATAGATGGTGCGTCAAACGAATGTCAGGTCTGTCTATTATTGGACTTTTAGTCCCAAGGGTCTGGTTGGATTCATGCTCGATCAAACCCGACCATACCCCAACATTATCTATAACTCTATTGGGGTGTACCAAAAGGATTGTATCGCTCCAAGGTTTCTGGCGCCATTGACGCTTCGTCAAATGGATGTCTGGTGACAATTTTATGGCCAAAAGAATGTATAGGGTTGAAACTTTTCTGAGTCTGGTCTGACCCAGCCGGACCGACCCGACCCACTGGGTCTGGCCCAACCTGTGTTGGGCAGCCCGAAATTACCTCAGTGGCCTGGCCTAGCTGCATGTGGGGGGGAGGTGGAGTCGTATACCCCTGCTCTTGAACACCGAACGACCGAATCCATTCGGTCGCCAGCCGCATGAGGGACTTATCTTGGGTCCAGCTCGGCCGGCTGTAACGGCCATCCCTTGGTCCTCTCGGTGGCGCATCATGCGCCGCCCCTTCATGGTCGGCCTAATGTCAGCTTCCCTTTGTCCACCGCCACAGCCATCAACAGTCGTCCACCCTCCGGCATCCGCGTGATCTCTTCCTCTACCGGCGGCGTAGTCGCACGCCACACCTGTTCCATGCAGCTAGCCCAGGAGGAAGTCTCCACATATCTCCGCCGTGAAAAATACAACAATCATGAAAAATAGTGGAGGTATGGGGTCGTGTTTGTTTGGAATGTAACCTCCGCATTAGTTCGGTAGCAGGTGAATCAAGTGGATTAATTCAATTCAAACCACGAAAAGTAACAAAACCCCTACCTTGAAGGTTTGTTGACGTCAGTGAAGAAGGAAGTAAAGACATTGGGTTTTCATTATTTAAGAGATCCCACATTGGATAATTTCACTAGGAAGAAGTCGAATACATTTCATAATGTTGGAATTCTTCGTTGGAGAAGCGTTCTTCGTTGGAGAATAATTCTTCGTTAGAGAAGCGTTCTTCATTGGAGAACCGTTCTTCCAAAAGTTCTCACTTTCTCATTTACCAACCGATCCTCTCAAAGAAAAGAGGCGCTAATATAAAATATCATTTACTAGCACAAAAGGAGTTGGCATAATTAGTTAGCTCAATTAATTGTCTTAATTAATTGGCTCAATTAAATGGAAGGTTATTGGGGGGGTTTGGAGGTTCCCCCCCCCCCATTAAGAGGTGTTCGGGTGGTCCCCACCACTATGGATTTGAATTGGGGTTTTTTCAAGCTCGGGTGGTCCCCAAATTCATAACCCATGTAGAGAGGTTTCAAAAAGAAAAATAAAAATGTTAAACATTTTATTTTTCTTCTTCCATAAAAAAATCTGAAAACTAACTTTCACCCTCGACCAACTACAGTCAGGGTGAAGGTCTCTTTAAGAGAATATCAGCCATGCGAGTTCAACGGTACCCTTGGATTTCAATTCTAAGAACCGGTTCAGAAGTTATAAAAACCCTCTTTCACGTTTAATGAACTTACCCAAAAATTAGTTCAGAAATTCATTCCGGGCACACTAGGCCTCGAAATCACACGCCGTAAATTATCTAGGACTCGTAAAATTCCCATATAATTTAAAAAATTACATGGAATTTTTGAATATTTGTAAGGTCCCTCCTGAATTGTTTAAAATATTAAAATATTAAAAAGTCTCATCCATGGAAAAATGGTTTATAATTTGATTATTTTGAATTAAATACGATATAGGAATGAAATAAACTCAAACAATATTTCATCGAAATGTTTTGGAAACATTTTAATCCTTATATACTAGTTAAACTCATTTTAATCATAACTGTGAAAACATAACTTTTTTACCATGAGAAATTAATTATATGAACAAAAATAAAAGAATTATTATAATCTAATTTATACATTTTTAAAATATTTTTGAATAAATTTTATTGGATTCAATTTCACTATGTTATAAGAATTAATTTGAATATTATAATAAAAAATGCATGAAAAGCAATTTTTAGGAAAATACACTATTTTAGAGTCAAAATCATTTCACCTAAATATAAACTAATTAATTATATTCAAACTATTTAAATTCTAAAGAAAAAATTATTTTTTTATAATTTTTGAATAATTTCAAAATAAATTAAGTTATTCAAACATTTAATTTATTGCAAACAGTTAAAAATATATTTTAATTTGAATAAAATACAACTTATCTATATAATTTGTTTTGATTAGGTTTATAATTTAAATATGATTTTTTAAAATATATTATATAACTAATTTAAAATACCTTTCATATTAAAACACTCATCCAATAAGATAATAGAAACTGTTTGGTTCATTTTAATATTTTACCTTATAGTTTTATCACTATTTACACCATTTTACCCTTTAACAATGTGTAAAATTTTATTTAATTACTATTCATAATGCCTAAAAATAAAAGGGAATGATTTAAATATATTATAACACTTTATTGAAAATAAAAAAATCCATATGCCCATATATAATTTCCATAATTTCTATAAATAAATTTAATATTAAAATAAAATACTGAATGAATTTATTTTTAGATAAATGCATTTTGGTTCCAAAAAAAGTACTTATACAAAAATAAGCTATAATGATTAAAAAACTAATTAATTATATTATATATAAATAAATAAATCTTATGAAAAGTTTATATCTAATACAAATTATAATTTTACTTTTAAATGAAAAAAATAATTTTTTATAAATACTTTATTTTTTACCATTCATTGAAAAATCAATCTATTCAGATAAATATGAAAATTTGACCCAAATATAATTCTGATATTATGAATTCAAAACAGAATTCCATTTACCATATTTTTTTTAAAATGTAGAAGAAATTTAATAGAAAATTTTTCTCATAAAAATAAATACAAATTAGTTTAGAATAAAAGATATTTTTGAAGCATAAAATGAATTCACTTAAATATTGAGTGATTATTTACTATGAATTATTCAATACACATGAATCGAGTTGGAACATTATATATATTTCATAATGTGGATAATCCAATTCATACCCACCATTTCAAAGTATATGGTATAATGATCATATATAAATAATAATATTTCGTGGATCATTTATGGTTGGTGTTGTGTGTTGTAGATATTATTGAATAAGGTATTTTTTTAAATACCTGGATAATTAAGAAATGACCTTTTTAACTTTGATAATTACATGATAAATCATTATTAAAGAACATAATTCCTTAAAAGACATCAAATTACATTAATATTTTTAGGATGGGTAGTTTTTAAATGACTATAATATTTTCATTGTTAACCTCTATACCCATGCTTCAAAACAATGGACCAAGAATAATTCCTATAGTGACCATAAATTGAAATTTTTTATTAATTAAAATATTTTTTCATTTTTATTTTTTGTAAAAAAATTTCTAGATTCTTGAGACAGCTTTCAAAATTACTTCCAGCAATTAAAGATAAATCAATGGACACCTTAATTATATTTTACAACACTTATGAAAATATATCTATCATGCATCTTTGAATGGTTACTAGAGCACCACACATGACAGAAAGAATTTTAAAGTAGGAAAATGTTCCAAATGGGCATGTTAAAGTGGCCATTTCCTTACCTTTAGTGTCTATTGTACCTTGATTTTTACTAGAATATCCTTTAAAAAATAAAAAATAATAATTCCACCTAAATTATCATTATTTTATAAAAATATGGAATGTGAAAATGATATTTATGAGTGGAACGATTTATTTTTTCTATAATTATTACAAATAATATAGTTATTGACTATCTTAGTTTTTTTTTGTTTTTTTATTTTATTTATAATATAAAATAATATTTTTAGGAAAAAATAGATAGGGAAAACCCATGGTCTATCTGATGTAGAAAATATAATTCTAGTATCAAGTATTTTTCTCACCTCTTCCCTAATGAATTATTTAATGTTGTGGTATAGTATTCTCCAACCCTTTATTATTAGCTTGTGTCCATGCTCTGTATGAGTTCTATGCATGAAGAATGAATAGATTATTACATTATTATATTATATGGTTTAATCAATAAATTATATAAACTTATTAAATATTTTAAACAAACACTCCTCCTAGATTTCTCTTAATATGGATGAGATGATGTTGGGTATTGAAGATTGATCTCACAAAAATGAGTATTTCAAGTGACATAGAAGGGGTTTAACCTCCAAATTGTTTTATTTTTTTACTATATATAAGGAAACTGGGCCTAATAGATTAAGGGTCCCCAATTTATCTCTTAAATATATCCTATTATTCATTTATAATGTCCCAAGAAAACTATTCTTCGGGTTTAGACTTTATTTTTGGCTATAGAATGTTTTCTTTTGCATGCCCTTATAAATGGTTTAAAAAACTTCCAAATACTCGTCTAAAGGGTTTTCTCTATAAATTGTGGAGAATCATATACATGTTTATATAGGAATAATATTTCTTTTAATATCATCAATCATCCTCAATAAATCCTCATCTTATTCATCAACTAGTTCCTTGAATTATTGATGCTCATATCCAAAATATTTTTTTCTAAATTAAGTTGAAAAATATTTAATATTATTAGGTAAGAACCTATGGGTTTTATATGATCATTTAATAACTATATGAAATATAATAAAAATCAAAATATAGTCAAATATATCTTCAAATAATAATTCCTAAATAATACTATAAATATAGTACCAAATATTCAAAGGTTTCACTAGCTTCCATCTTCCATCAGTGGAGATTTTTTGAGAAATTTCCTGATGTTTACTGAAAATTTTCACCCTTACTCTGAGGTTATAGACTAATAATAAGAATCCATGAATTCCTCAGAATTGAACCTGTAATCAGAATGGGTGATATATCCTTATCAAAATTAATAAACTATGTTTTTTGAAGAAGATAAGAGGCTCATAAATCATGTATCACACACCAATAGAAGGATATCATAATCATAAATAGCTGAAGCATGAGGCTCCCCCAATGCATTGTATACATTTATTCCAGTTGTGATAGAATTCATTGAATAATTTAAATGAATTTATACAAATAATTTAATCAATATGACTAAACAATAAAACATTTGGATAAAATAAATAATATATGTATCATATATATAAATTATTTCATGCATCGCATGCATGAATAATACATGCATAAAATGAATTAATTAAACATATAACATATATAATATTCAATATATTGTATATATTAATATTTCTCATACATAATATTTAGGTTTAAGTGCCTCTCATGTATATACATTTTAGTTCCAAAATAACAATATCCCACTTATACTAAAATCCCATAGTGGCTTTACACAATTCATCACAAATCTTTGTGAATCTATCAAGACTCATTTGCATTTGAGTTTTTATCAAAAACTCTTTGTATTGAATAAAAATTCAGAAAGTTATCCTTAACTTAGGGACTAACTATAGTGACCCATAATTTTCATACATATTTATTTCATATTATTAGATAAGTATTCATTACATAACATAATGATCCATTTAAGAATCATATTGGAGCAGTGCCTTTGGAATCTTGGATACGTAATTGAATTGTTCATGTATTATCTATAACATCTCAAACTTAATTCTTCATAACATGCACCCTTAATATATATATATATATATATATCATTCTAAAAAGAATACTTCAAATGGTGGGGAATGGAAATATAAGAAAGGGTGAGATGATATGGTTAGTAAGGTTAAACAAAGGATATATCAATAATCATATAATCTTAACATGATAATAATGTTATTAAAACATGATATTAACATTTAAAAAACATACCCTACATATAATAGAACACCATCTTGATTTAGGGATTAAATCATGGTAGTTCATAAGACATGAATCATAAATAAATCAATTAACATGATTCATGAGTTTATAATACTGAAGGAAGACACAAAATTGTTTTAGAAAGGTTATGATATGAATTGGTATCCCGATCCATGCCCCATAGGGAATTTATTAAAAAACAAAAGATCACAGTACAAGAAAGAGTTGTAACATACTTACACTAGTAGGGAATTAAATATTATACATGATAAAGCTTTAAGAATACCAAAGTCAAATAGGAGACACATCTGCAAGAGTTTTCCATCATATATAAGCGCTTGAAGAAATTTAATCCATCCCTCTCAAGAAACAAACCTGCAACTTCAATCCTGAAACACATGAAACCATAAGTTCTATAACCGGACAACACCCATCCATCCAAATAGAAGACCTAAAAATGAGACCATGGTGTGAAAGAGACAATAGAGTAGCAAGGACAATTATTATTGATAAAAATCCATACTAAATTTAATTCACTCACCATTACATTCTAATTTATTTCATGTGATATCCATCATTACCCAATGTATTGAATGGGTATATAATTTTTGTCTCATCTATCACATTATGCAAATAATACATACATGTTCCAAAATATCATAAAACATTCATCATATCATAATCTATGAAAAAATGGGTTTCATGAAAATTTAGTCATGGAACAACCCAAGGAAAATAAATAGGTTTAAAAATTATTTTTCTACTTAATCATATCATAGCACATAGAAATAGAATTTATTTCATAAAAATTTCATCATTTCATTATAGCATAACCCATGGAAAGGGAATGGGTTTCATAAATATTTGTTTCCATCATAATCATAAATAAAAAAAATAAATAATTTGGATGGTAACATGGGATAATGTCCCTATTAAATAATACATAACATAAAATTATTTAAAAATAGATGAAATTTTCATTGAAAGATTAATTGGATCATTTCATGAAGAAAATAACATTTTCAATTTGAAATCACATATCTAAAATAAAACAATTAATCAATGTTACATAAAAAATTACTATGAAAATAACCTTATAAACATAAAGAGTAATATTAAAATAATTTTCTTTTCTTAAATTTGTGAAATTCTATTCATGTTTTATAAGTTAAAAGAAAGCATTCAACTCACAATTTTGATAAAAAGGGAAAAATGTACCTGAATCAAAAATATAAAAGAATGTTCCTTTTAAAACTATTTTTAAATTTTGGATCATTGGTATGAATTTATTTAAATAATCATAAGATATTATTAAAAACATTATTTTATTTATTTCAGAATATATAGAAATGTAAGAGAATGTATTTTCAATCAAAGAGAGAAATAATGTATTTTTTCCTCAAAAACATTATTTCATTATCTTGAGAAATTAATTTGGGAAAAATGAAAGGAAAAAATATATTATTTTTAGTTAAACATAGGATAATTAAATTAATGGTCTTATTGAGTGATAAATCCTGAAATTTCATTATTGAAAACAAAAGTATTAAAATCTCAATTAACAATTAAATTGTTATATAAATCACTTACCTCGAGTTTTTCGTGCTTGGAAATTACATTAAGATCATGTATGATAAATTTAAATTAATTATAATTATATAAAAATAATAATTTACATGGTTATAAAATCATATACTATCCACTAATAATATTTCAACACCCATTTATTAATAATTCTTTATTAAAATCATTTTTTCGAGTGTTAACGTTTTCATTTTCCATTACAGTTTTGGTATGATAGTTATAGTCATTATACACTAACATTGGTTAAAAAATATCCCGAAATATAATCATTATATAAATATCATATATATTCCTTATATAAAGATTTATATATATATTCTTCCACAAAATGTATATATTGAAAAATGAATTACTCCATTCATGGAGATGGTAAGTTATATGTATGTATAGAAGTTCTTTCACTCTTTGATGGTTGGAATAAAAGAAAATTAAATTATACTTAACCATTATAGAATCATAACGAGATAATATTTATCATATATATTCATAAAATCTATCTTTATTACCGTCCATGTAATGTGGAAACACATAAAATCTTATCATTTCGTTGAGATGGTAGTGCAAAACTACGCATGAGCGACGTTCTCATTTTATAATGGATTAGATGGTAAAATATATTGATATTATATTATAATTAAATAATCATAATTATTTCTTAAATATAATTTATTATCTTTAAATCAATCATAATAACCATCCATTAATGATGGTGGTGGAAAATGAATTTTATCTCTTTGTGGAAGCAGTAGTCCACATGTATTCACGAGTGATACATTAACATCCCATTTCATAGAATAAATGGTTGATATTTGCGGTTAAATAATAATAATAACATTTCAGTGTTTTTAGGATAATAAAGTTATTATTTCATTATGAATACCACATATTTAGCGGAGTTATAAGAAAAAACAAATTTGATGAGGTCAGGTAAGATGATTACATCTTATCTAGTATTCCTCTTTAGATCCATTCTTAAGGAACCTTGGAGTGGAATTTCATGAATATTATAGCATATAATTTGTGTCTAGGGAATATTAAATTATATTTGTATATGGTTTTTCATGTTATATGGCTCAAATTTGTGTTAATAAATGATATAATGGGTGTCCTTTTAAAATTGGGGGGACATGTAGTTTGGAAATTTCATAGAATATTAAATAAATATAAATTATTTTTCAAGAAAAACAGATCCAAATTGATATAATTACATTATAAGATAACTATGTATCAAAATAATTTCATCCAATAAATTTTGGACAAGTTTTTATTATTGTTTCACCTTTACCGCTTTTTTAACCCATGTCAAACCTTTTTTATAATTATAGCAACAATAATTTTTTTAAATCTTTGAGGGTCAAGACTGTTAGAAATAAAAAAAAGTTGTCCTAGAAATTGACCATTGTTGATATTTTAATCCATAACTCATTCACTATATTTATTATAAATTTTTATAATTTTATGATTTAATTAATTATTATATTCATAAAATATAAAAAATTTATTTTTTGGTATTATTCATTTAATTTGACTTTAAAAACAACTTAAATATGGAATTCTAATTTAAAGATTTAACACATCCATAACATGTTATATTAATCTATAAAATTCATTTAACATTATCATTCATCAATTTTGTATTACATTTAAAATTTTTAAATCCATCTATTATGATTTTCTATTAATTAAATAAATAATGTATCGGCGTTATGTAAGTATTTAAGGTAATTATTCTGTAACAGCCCAAGATTTTATAAAAAAATATATTCTTTTTAATTTCACTAATGTCTTGTATTGTACGCTACACCAAAAGGAGCTTGCACAACACGCATCCTTGACTTGCCTTGCATTACACGCAATCGCGACCTTCCTCGATAGCGTGTGTAATACGCAATACTGAGTTTCATTAAACAACGATATGCTATTAAAATATTATTAAAACTAGCCGTTATGAATAGTAATAACCACTTTTTAAAATTCTATAAATCTTATTTTTCAAAATGAACTTCATTTTTGGATTCGGAGTATCGAATTTAGCCTAAGGTGAAATTTTGGTACTTTTCGGATAACTTTCATATTCTGATGAATAGTGAAAATTACTAAATTATAATTAAAAACAACTTTTTTAATCGAAATAATTAATAGTGATAAATCATTAATTTGAGTAGTTTTAAAGTGTATTTAGAATATATTTTTACAATTTAATACAATGTTGGTCATTGGATGTAATTTCACATTTAAACCAGACATAAACAAGTGTCAATCTTTTGATAGATATTGTTTCTTAAAAACACGCTATTTGTTTGAACAGCGGGATTTAATTATAAAATTAATTAATGCAACTTTTATGTTATGAATTTGGTAAAATAGACTTCATCTTTGAATTCGGAATATGAAATATAGCTTGGGATGAAATTTTGGCATTTTTCTGAAAACCTTCAATTTTTGATGAATAGTGAAACTACTAAGTGGTAGTTAAAAAAACTGAATTTTTCATAAAACTTAATTTTGCCGCTTCTGTGAATGGAATTTTGAAAATCCAAGAGACACGGTTAATATCAAGGACTAAAATGTGGTTCAATGAGATGAAAATAATTTTTTGGTGAATAGTAACTTTTTACTTTTTTTACCACGGTTAATAGTAAATAGGGTAACTAAGGGTAAATATGATATTAATATTACCCTAACACATGTCCTAATTCTATTGGACAAGTGTAATTCGACCAAAACCAATCTTAGGAATAAAATATGACCATTTAGGCCCACTTGGATTAGATTAGGACATTTATTATTAATTTATTTAAATAAAGGTTAAAATAGTTAAAATCAAAGTTTAATAAGTAAATTATTTTTAATATGGTGTTATACATAAGATAAATTCGATTGTAAATATTCATTAGAAAGGTAAAAAGATTTCCTACATGATGGTATTTTATTTGTAATTTTTAGACATCAAATAATTTAATTTATTTATGACACAAAGATGATGCAGTAATTATCTTATTAATGCAATATTGACAAAATTGATAATATAAATACCAAAATAAATGTAATTTAAGACTTTTTATGAATTCCACTAATTTTCTAGGTTACTATGATATATTAATGTTGATTTAATCAACTTGGTTCGAACATTTAATTCTGTTATGACTTTCACAAAAATTATATATCAAATAGTGTCAAAATTGACACAAAATAGTTTTTAAATCAAATATTATATTATAAATTGTTATTGTATTCCTAAAAATCTAAGTTTCGGCCAAATGACTTAGATAAGGATATATATATTAATAATAAACAATTTGGGGTTCGTTTGGCATGTTATAGTAAGTTTATTAACCATATAGTGAAAGAAAACAAAAAGACATGGTAAAAGTTAAATTATTTAACTTAGAGTTAAATCTAATTGATAAGGTTAAAATAATATCCTAAACTTGTCTAAATTCTATTGGTTGATAGGATTTCGACCCATACCCACTTTAGCTTCTAAATAATACCCTTTGGAACCATTATAAACCGATTTTGACTTTAATATAAAATAATATTTTGAGATATTCCTAAGGTGCCCCTCTCCTCCCTTATAAAAGGACACCTCCTCCCCCTCCTCCTCACACCAATTTGAGCACTCAAGCTCGGCCAACCCCTGCCAAAATCCCTTCTCCACTTCCCTAGCAACATCCTAGAGGTTCTGGTCTTCCTCAAAGACCAATTCTAGTGCCCTAAGAGGAGGTCTCAAAGAGGCACTTCAAAGAAGAGGTAATTACCGTTATCAATTCTTTCATCTTTATTTCTTCTTCCACTTCTTCTTCTTAGGTTGTTTCATTATGAAGTAATAACATCAGTATCACTCATATACTGATATGTTATTATAAGTATGAAACAACCCTATTTCACCATCTATCCATCCTACGGAAAAAGAAATCACCGCGCGTGCGTACGTACGGAATACCGTCTCCACGCCGTGGTGTAATCTATTTTCCACCACCACCTTACATGGATGGGTATAATGGTGTAAAGAATAACTATACATAGTTATTACAACATCATAATGATTCTGATATATTTTATAATCCACTCCAATTCAATTCAATATTTATAGAAATGATATCATCGCTCGTGCGTACGTACGGAATACCGTCTCCACGACGCGATGAGATTCATTCTCCATGTTAACCATTTAAGAATGATTATAATGTATATATAAGAAATAATAATGAAATACATGACATTATAAAGCTACTGGATTTATGTATATATATATACATATGTATGTCATCTACTTACTTCCATTTCAAGACAATAAGGAAAGAAAAACAGTGTTCATGCGTACGTACGGACTACCGTCTCCATGAACGGTGTTTTTCATTTTATTTATCTATCTATTATATATATATATATACTGAATATATATGATATATAAATCATATTTTATATTCTGGAAGTAAGTAAATCATGATATAAGTAATAATGATGTCAAGAACAACAAGTCAAAACACCTACGATAAACGAAACGATTTTACCCAAAACGCTTCTTTAACATGGAATTTACAAAAGAACGGGTAATATAATGTCATAAGTGAACCATATATGATATCATAACAATGAATATGATTCTGTAATAAGTCAATGACATTATTTAAATCATTATACAGGAGGTTCGGACACATACGAAGCAAATTGGACCTAAGGTAAGGGAAATATCACAATCTCATTTTTATCCGAGATTGTTTATTCGTAAGTATTTACTAGGGTGTATTTTATCATCCACATACATGTTCCCTCAATATGTAATATTATTTCCATCCACCTACAATTGTTTAAATCCAATTTTACCCTTCTATGAGTTTTTAGTAAAGGATATGAAAGGAATCTTTTTTTCGTTTTTCGTACGAGGTACTTTTTGACTTTTCCGACAAAAGTACGAAGAATGTTTTTTTTAACTTATACGGAATGAATGGATTTTTAAAACATTACTTCAAAGAAGCTTCCTTTACAAGTTTTCAAGTTTATTTTTAATCAACTTCTTTTATTTTAAAGTTGTATGACATGTTATGAAAGGAAAAATGTTTTTGAAGAAGAAAGGATATTTTCCTCAAGAATTCAATTCAAGTGTTTTATCAAAATTATTTCCCATCTAAGATAATAAAGGGTTCTGTTTCTATCCATATTTTTACATTGGTTTGACTATGTTGTGATGGAATTATGTTTATGAATTCCTTTATCATATATGAATTGATTTATGATGTCATGATGTTTCAAGAATCCCATTTTTGTTATATGTGTTATGCGATGATGTATGTTTTATGATTATGTGGCACACATAAGAAAGGATTCATTATAAGATGGGTGGGACCTATATCTCCCTCCAATGCATTGGGTAAAGATTTTATATCTCATGAGATAGACATGGCTGGAATGGTAGGTTATACCGGTTCAGTGAAACAGGACTGAAACGAGGATTACTCGATTCAGAAAGGGACTTTGTCCACTAAGATAGTCTTGGCAATGAGTCTTGACTAACAAGAAATGATTCTCTATGATTATGTGTGTATGCCACAATGAGTAATGTTTTAAGTTATGATTTCATTTCACTACTATGATTTATCCCATGTTATGAAATTATGCTCTCTTTTGCAGGTTAAGATTTCCAAAAATGTTATGTTCTTATGAACATTATGTGATTGATATTTCCTTTGTTTACCCTTACTGAGCATTTGAGCTCACCCTTTTATGTTTTCTTTTCCCCAGGATATAAAGAAAGGTTTTAGGTAGAAAAAAGGGATGACCTTTATGGGAGATATTGAAGAACTTTCACCACGATTAGAAGATTACGTTCCGAGTTTCCAAAGACACTAAACTATTACGATCCTTTAGTGTGTGTTTTTGTTATGTACTAAGTATTCCGCAAATGTAATGTAATGTCCATGTACGTCAAGATACGGGTCTCTACAGTTGGTATCAGAGGAAAGGTTTAGTCAACCTTTGGAAACTAGGATGCGAGAACTTTAGTGAGATCCCTAGAGATATTTCTAAGGTATGTCTAGGGATGTCTCTAAGGTTAAGTATACGTATAGGTTATAGTCCTAGAATTACGCTAACGATCTTCGAATTTAACCTAAGATGTTAGATATTGAGGGTACTAACCCTTTATTATGTTGTTTTCCCTAGCATGATTTTTGCCTCTCACACAATTCTTTTGGGGTTTTAGACGATGGCTGGAACCCGAAGGAACCGTGTTAATGCGGAATGTGATGGGCAATGCAATGATTGTACCCCTGAGCAACCAAACGATATAGGAGCTGGAATGCAAAATCTTGTAGCCATGCTCACACAACTTTCTCAAGCTATGAATCATGCAGGACTTCCAAACGAGCAAAGGAAGGAGCAACATTCTGTTGAATCCTTCATGAGGCAGCGTCCACCTTCTTTCAGTGGGTCTACTGATCCATTAGTTGCTGAACAATGGATTAGTACTACTGAAAAGATATTTTCAATTCTTCAATGTTCTGAACATGATAAAGTCATCCTAGCAGTGTATCGTTTGGAAGGAGATGCTGATCAATGGTGGAATCTTATTAAGAATACAAGGCAAAGGGATGAAATTGAGTCTATGGAATGGGACGAGTTCAAGAACTTATTTTTCAATAAGTACTTCCCTCGTATTCTTCGAACAAAGATGGAGAAAGAGTTTCTTGAACTGAAGCAAAGGGACGATGAATCTGTTGGTACCTATGAAGCAAATTTTACAAGACTTGCAAGGTATGCTTCTGGAATTATCATCCAACCTGAAAGTAAAGTTGATCGATTTTTCAGTGGCTTAAAACCAAGTCTTCGAAGGGCATTAGCTATAAGAGACTTCAGTAGCTATGAAGAAATTGTGCGTTGTGCTATCAAGGTAGAAATGGAAGTTGGTGTTACATATCCAACTCATGGTTTTGACAAGAAACGAAAGATGGAGTTCAAGGAGAAATCTCAGAATAATGGTGAAAAGAAGATGAATGTTTCCTTATGCACAAAGTGTGGAAAGAAGCATGGTGGAGATTGTCTAAAAGGGACTAGAAAATGTTTTAAGTGTGGAAAAGAAGGTCATCGAGCAGCGGAGTGTCGAAGTAATGGAAAAAGGGTTTCTAATGATAAAGCAAACACTGCAGAGAACGCACCGCCAACACTTCAATGCTTCAAGTGCAAGGAAATGGGGCATTATGCTAATAATTGCCCTAATCCAAGGGTTAGTGATGATCAACATGAGCAACCACTGAAGGCAAAGGACAAAGGGAAATCACATGCGATCACTATTGGCAATGTTGAATATGACAACGATGTGGTGGAATGATTAAGTGTTTATGTAATGGGATTCCAAAATAATGTTGTATCATTGAGTATTGCAATATTTATTGATGTGGTATTCAAAGTGATTGAGATATTTTTTTTTTTGGAAATAAGATGATATGCGCATAATGAAGACGAGAAAATGAAATGTTTAATAGTATTCATGAGCTCATGATTGATATAAGGACTAAGTGATATCATGGTTTGAGTATATAGAATTTTGAGGATTTTGGTAACTTTTAACAGCACTCATGTTTTCACTATGGTATTCAAGAGAATACACGATTAAGGACTTTGAATGTTTGGAATGTGACCAACAAGACATATCTTATGATATGTGGGGATCAACGACACTATTAAATCTCTGGTAATCGTTTTCACTATGTTATGAGAGTGGACTGCAGTATTATGGATAAGCCTAAAGATTGGAATGGATTGTGTTGGACGTAAGTTAGTATTGTTTAAGGATAGAAATTTTTTTTCAATATTATTGATGGGATGTTATAGTAATATAGTTTTGGAAAAAGGACAACCTGCAGGACGGACGACAGCCCATCGCTTCGGACAAGGCTGTAGGAATCGAACCCACAACCGAAGTGCGACTGGCCTTTATCGCCTACCACTGACCTACAGGAAGTCCCTGTTTAGTAGAAACTAGTTTTATTATATTAAGCAGTATGATATATGAAGTATAAGTCCATTTTAGGAACCATATATGATTAATCTCACTATAGATCGACTTATGTATATAAGTTTTGCTAACCTTTTGTTTGAGACAGATGGAATGACCTGTCATTCTATCACATGATCTGCTAACACTTCACGAATAAAAAATTCAACTTCATTTATTTAAGAGATGAAGTGGAAATTGTTCAAAGCACGAACAACAGTGAGATTGTACCAAAATAAAGTAAGTATTTATTCTAATTCAAATTTTCAACTTTAGGGGAAATGATCTTGAAAACCAAAAATGTTGTCCTAGTGATCTTATACCTAATGAATCATATGGTACCTTATATCATCACAAATCTATGGATTTGTGATTACTGGCTTTTCCATAGCCATGTTCTCTACCACTCTCCATCAGAACATGATGGTTAGATTTCTCTTCAATATCCATATTTTCACCTATGTGGAAACCCAATGATTAGTTTATTTGGGTAACCGTTACGTTTCATACTTTTGTTTTTAAAGATTGGTTTTGATATTCCTTTTTACGATGTGGGTTTCTATTAAAGAAACTTTCGAATAGTAAACCATTTATAACCCCGACGAATTTCGAGGGCGAAATTCATTTTAAGGGGGGTAGAATGTAACAGCCCAAGATTTTATAAAAAAATATATTCTTTTTAATTTCACTAATGTCTTGTATTGTACGCTACACCAAAAGGAGCTTGCACAACACGCATCCTTGACTTGCCTTGCATTACACGCAATCGCGACCTTCCTCGATAGCGTGTGTAATACGCAATACTGAGTTTCATTAAACAACGATATGCTATTAAAATATTATTAAAACTAGCCGTTATGAATAGTAATAACCACTTTTTAAAATTCTATAAATCTTATTTTTCAAAATGAACTTCATTTTTGGATTCGGAGTATCGAATTTAGCCTAAGGTGAAATTTTGGTACTTTTCGGATAACTTTCATATTCTGATGAATAGTGAAAATTACTAAATTATAATTAAAAACAACTTTTTTAATCGAAATAATTAATAGTGATAAATCATTAATTTGAGTAGTTTTAAAGTGTATTTAGAATATATTTTTACAATTTAATACAATGTTGGTCATTGGATGTAATTTCACATTTAAACCAGACATAAACAAGTGTCAATCTTTTGATAGATATTGTTTCTTAAAAACACGCTATTTGTTTGAACAGCGGGATTTAATTATAAAATTAATTAATGCAACTTTTATGTTATGAATTTGGTAAAATAGACTTCATCTTTGAATTCGGAATATGAAATATAGCTTGGGATGAAATTTTGGCATTTTTCTGAAAACCTTCAATTTTTGATGAATAGTGAAACTACTAAGTGGTAGTTAAAAAAACTGAATTTTTCATAAAACTTAATTTTGCCGCTTCTGTGAATGGAATTTTGAAAATCCAAGAGACACGGTTAATATCAAGGACTAAAATGTGGTTCAATGAGATGAAAATAATTTTTTGGTGAATAGTAACTTTTTACTTTTTTTACCACGGTTAATAGTAAATAGGGTAACTAAGGGTAAATATGATATTAATATTACCCTAACACATGTCCTAATTCTATTGGACAAGTGTAATTCGACCAAAAACAATCTTAGGAATAAAATATGACCATTTAGGCCCACTTGGATTAGATTAGGACATTTATTATTAATTTATTTAAAGAAAGGTTAAAATAGTTAAAATCAAAGTTTAATAAGTAAATTATTTTTAATATGGTGTTATACATAAGATAAATTCGATTGTAAATATTCATTAGAAAGGTAAAAAGATTTCCTACATGATGGTATTTTATTTGTAATTTTTAGACATCAAATAATTTAATTTATTTATGACACAAAGATGATGCAGTAATTATCTTATTAATGCAATATTGACAAAATTGATAATATAAATACCAAAATAAATGTAATTTAAGACTTTTTATGAATTCCACTAATTTTCTAGGTTACTATGATATATTAATGTTGATTTAATCAACTTGGTTCGAACATTTAATTCTGTTATGACTTTCACAAAAATTATATATCAAATAGTGTCAAAATTGACACAAAATAGTTTTTAAATCAAATATTATATTATTAATTGTTATTGTATTCCTAAAAATCTAAGGTTCGGCCAAATGACTTAGATAAGGATATATATATTAATAATAAACAATTTGGGGTTCGTTTGGCATGTTATAGTAAGTTTATTAACCATATAGTGAAAGAAAACAAAAAGACATGGTAAAAGTTAAATTATTTAACTTAGAGTTAAATCTAATTGATAAGGTTAAAATAATATCCTAAACTTGTCTAAATTCTATTGGTTGATAGTATTTCGACCCATCCCCACTTTAGCTTCTAAATAATACCCTTTGGAACCATTATAAACCGATTTTGACTTTAATATAAAATAATATTTTGAGATATTCCTAAGGTGCCCCTCTCCTCCCTTATAAAAGGACACCTCCTCCCCCTCCTCCTCACACCAATTTGAGCACTCAAGCTCGGCCAACCCCTGCCAAAATCCCTTCTCCACTTCCCTAGCAACATCCTAGAGGTTCTGGTCTTCCTCAAAGACCAATTCTAGTGCCCTAAGAGGAGGTCTCAAAGAGGCACTTCAAAGAAGAGGTAATTACCGTTATCAATTCTTTCATCTTTATTTCTTCTTCCACTTCTTCTTCTTAGGTTGTTTCATTATGAAGTAATAACATCAGTATCACTCATATACTGATATGTTATTATAAGTATGAAACAACCCTATTTCACCATCTATCCATCCTACGGAAAAAGAAATCACCGCGCGTGCGTACGTACGGAATACCGTCTCCACGCCGTGGTGTAATCTATTTTCCACCACCACCTTACATGGATGGGTATAATGGTGTAAAGAATAACTATACATAGTTATTACAACATCATAATGATTCTGATATATTTTATAATCCACTCCAATTCAATTCAATATTTATAGAAATGATATCATCGCTCGTGCGTACGTACGGAATACCGTCTCCACGACGCGATGAGATTCATTCTCCATGTTAACCATTTAAGAATGATTATAATGTATATATAATAAATAATAATGAAATACATGACATTATAAAGCTACTGGATTTATGTATATATATATATACATATGTATGTCATCTACTTACTTCCATTTCAAGACAATAAGGAAAGAAAAACAGCGTTCATGCGTACGTACGGACTACCGTCTCCATGAACGGTGTTTTTCATTTTATTTATCTATCTATTATATATATATATATACTGAATATATATGATATATAAATCATATTTTATATTCTGGAAGTAAGTAAATCATGATATAAGTAATAATGATGTCAAGAACAACAAGTCAAAACACCTACGATAAACGAAACGATTTTACCCAAAACGCTTCTTTAACATGGAATTTACAAAAGAACGGGTAATATAATGTCATAAGTGAACCATATATGATATCATAACAATGAATATGATTCTGTAATAAGTCAATGACATTATTTAAATCATTATACAGGAGGTTCGGACACATACGAAGCAAATTGGACCTAAGGTAAGGGAAATATCACAATCTCATTTTTATCCGAGATTGTTTATTCGTAAGTATTTACTAGGGTGTATTTTATCATCCACATACATGTTCCCTCAATATGTAATATTATTTCCATCCACCTACAATTGTTTAAATCCAATTTTACCCTTCTATGAGTTTTTAGTAAAGGATATGAAAGGAATCTTTTTTTCGTTTTTCGTACGAGGTACTTTTTGACTTTTCCGACAAAAGTACGAAGAATGTTTTTTTTAACTTATACGGAATGAATGGATTTTTAAAACATTACTTCAAAGAAGCTTCCTTTACAAGTTTTCAAGTTTATTTTTAATCAACTTCTTTTATTTTAAAGTTGTATGACATGTTATGAAAGGAAAAATGTTTTTGAAGAAGAAAGGATATTTTCCTCAAGAATTCAATTCAAGTGTTTTATCAAAATTATTTCCCATCTAAGATAATAAAGGGTTCTGTTTCTATCCATATTTTTACATTGGTTTGACTATGTTGTGATGGAATTATGTTTATGAATTCCTTTATCATATATGAATTGATTTATGATGTCATGATGTTTCAAGAATCCCATTTTTGTTATATGTGTTATGCGATGATGTATGTTTTATGATTATGTGGCACACATAAGAAAGGATTCATTATAAGATGGGTGGGACCTATATCTCCCTCCAATGAATTGGGTAAAGATTTTATATCTCATGAGATAGACATGGCTGGAATGGTAGGTTATACCGGTTCAGTGAAACAGGACTGAAACGAGGATTACTCGATTCAGAAAGGGACTTTGTCCACTAAGATAGTCCTGGCAATGAGTCTTGACTAACAAGAAATGATTCTCTATGATTATTTGTGTATGCCACAATGAGTAATGTTTTAAGTTATGATTTCATTTCACTACTATGATTTATCCCATGTTCTGAAATTATGCTCTCTTTTGCAGGTTAAGATTTCCAAAAATGTTATGTTCTTATGAACATTATGTGATTGATATTTCCTTTGTTTACCCTTACTGAGCATTTGAGCTCACCCTTTTATGTTTTCTTTTCCCCAGGATATAAAGAAAGGTTTTAGGTAGAAAAAAGGGATGACCTTTATGGGAGATATTGAAGAACTTTCACCACGATTAGAAGATTACGTTCCGAGTTTCCAAAGACACTAAACTATTACGATCCTTTAGTGTGTGTTTTTGTTATGTACTAAGTATTCCGCAAATGTAATGTAATGTCCATGTACGTCAAGATACGGGTCTCTACATATTCAATCCGTGAAAAATCAATCATGATAAAAAAAAATTAATTCTTATTTGAAATAAACTTTTATAATGGAAATTAACCCCTTTTAACCTTATGTAACACTTTTCGTGATATTAAAGTCTCAAGAGGAGAATTTTGTATTTATTATTTTCTAATATAATATAATGTCCATAATCAAAGAAAAATTTCACCAAGTGGACATATATTCATGAATTTTATGAACATGAAAAAATTATACTCATACAATAGGATAAATTAGGTGTTTTATAAATATTAATTCCTTATCACATAGTTTTAACAATATTTACCGACTTTACCATTACTGAGTTGACAATTATTTTCTATGTTTACTATTCATAATGAACAAAAATAAAAAGGTCCAATTTTTAAAATTGAACCACCTGATTCAAAATATGGGATTCATCTTTTGTTAGATAATAAATTTACACTGTAGAACTAAATTTTAATATAAATGAATGAAATGTAACGAAAACCATTTTTAGAAAAAATGAACTTTTAAGAATAAAATTTAACATATATAAAAGTAATCAATGGTTAAAATTAAGAGAGAAATAATAAAATTATTATAAATAACAATTTTCATATATCAAGTAAATATTAAATCTAAAATATATAGAGACTTTTAAATTACTTTATTTAACTAAAAAGTGATAGTAATTGAAAAATATTTATTTTCCATTGTTCCTAGAGAAATAATTCATTTTAGAAAAATACCAAAATTTTACCCAAATATAAATTTGATATAATTATTAAAAAATAAAGTTAAATTTATAAAATACATTTTCTAATATTTGAGGAAATTGAATATAAATTTATATCACAAGAATAAAGAAAGTATTTTTTGAAGGAATCATATTTATTAAGCTTAATTTGTGTTTACAAAAAAATGGATCCATATTTATTTAAATTAATCATTACATTTGTGTTGAGTAGTAAATTTATTTATATTTCATAACATAATTATTCTTATTTATACTCTTTAATTTTATGGCTAGGTTGTGACAATAATAATTAAATAATAATATTTCATGGTTCATTTAAGAATGTTGTTGCCAATCTTTTATGACAAAAAATACTATTAACTTAAAATTATATTAGTTTTATGTTCTTCCCCTTTAATAAATTTAATCCATATGATTTTTAAAATTTTATTCATAATTAAGGGATTGGTATTTGAAAATTCTATTTTTGAACACCCACATCGTAAAAAGGATTAATAAAAATTCTTCTTGAAAAGAGGGAATGAGAAATATGAAGGTTATCTAGAATAAAATATAATAAGGTTTCCTAATGGAGAAAAAATTATATGTTAGAGAAAATATATACATAGAATAAAAATAAATGATCGAATCATTTTGGAGAGTGATATGGAACAATGATAGTGAATTTTAATGATCGTGAAAATGTTAATGAACGCAAAACCATAAATCAATAAGGTGTGAAAAGATCATTAATTCATCGTAAATGAATGTAATGTAACAATATTTTTGTTTCATGTTATTATTCCTGGATTAAAGGAATTACTTTACAATCTAGACCTAAACGATAATGAAATACAATTACTCAAAAATTATAATTTCATCCATTAATCTATTTCCAACACAATCCCATTTTTTCCTCTAAACATTTTTTATTAAATATGAGTTTTTCATGTTCTAAGAACTAAAATAAACTCCATAATCCACAATGTGATATAAATTTATTCCCCATATCTTTAAAAATTCACCAAAACTGTATTTTTTCAATGAGGTATGATAATATCCAACGTGTATAAACATTCCATTTTGACTACGAAATTTAAACAGTAACAACAATGTTCCCACTTAGATAATTTTATAAATAACCCTACTTCCCATAAATCCTCAATAACTTCAATATTAAAAGATTTTTTAACATAGCTGTTGATATCATTCTTTTCATCTTACATCCAATGTAAGATAACTTCATTCTTCCCAAATAAACTTTCATGCTAAACCACATTTAAATCCTAAGGGTTAAATATAACTCAACACATTGAAATGTCTCACCAAATATCATTAATCACTTTTATAAAATTATAATATAAAGAACATCCAAAAAATATCATGTATAAAATTTATCTAAAAACTTTAAATGTAATCCTTTTCTTGACCATAAATATCAAAGAAAAAAATTCTTCTTCAATCAATAACTTTTGAACCATCATGATGATCTATACCCCACCATCCAATAGACCTAAATTAAAGTAATGTTAAATCATATAATATCCCAAAGGTAAATTTTAACCTCATCAATGTATTATTCCTAAAACCTAGTAACTGTTTCAAATTACCTCAAAATACCATCAATAAAAACATCAATAGGGGTATCTATGCTTTTAAAATTATAAAAAAATGATTTTTTACATAACACTTGTGCCAGTGTCACAAGAAAATGTATATACCTTAAAAAAGAAACACAATATTATTTATCAAATGAAATAATAGTCTATTTCTTTAAATAAAAAATTAAATAAACTTAATCAAAGATTAACTTAATCACTTTATTATCAAACCACTAACCAATTTCAAGTTTACCAATATTGTCCTATTTAATTTATAAATATAAATAATCTCCTTATTCCATCTTAACATTAGTAACTAAAAATTAGGAAATTATTAATGACTATCTTTCTCTTAATCATTTTTCTTCAAAACATATATCTCCATTCCACTAAATAAATATTATTTATTATCAGTAACATTCAACAAATGTTATCAGTTTTTTATTCAAAACTACCATGAAACTTCCCTTACATGTTTCATGATTCTTATTACAATAATTTCATTTATATTACACTTATAAAACATAATTACTAAATCCCAATACATATATAATTTAATCCTTTAAATGTTTTTTTGTAAGAACATAATACCTTCCTTGGACTATGAGATAACCCTTGGATTAGGGAATTGACTTGGATAATTCCCATGTTCACTATAAATAATACATTGCATTGCTCAGAAATAAATTTATCTATTAACTTAATTTCCATTTAGAAAAAACATTCCCCCTCCATTAAGATATTCTCTTGGATACTCCTTCCCACATTAATTACATGATGAAAATTAAACATATTTCCTCTATAATTATTACCAAATGAACATTCATAAAAATCTATCTTACTCTTATTTGATGAATTATAACCCTCACTGATATTTATGTTATTAATCATATATCAAAATAAGTGATTAGGAACAATCATAATGTTTCACATTCTAGTTAATATTTTATTTTGTTTTTCATGAGGGAAATAATTACCTTGTCCATCACATACAACATTAACATGAAACCTCCTAGATTCATCCACTTTATAAATCAAGAAAATATGGTGAGAAACAATAATCATATTTAGTGAAAAGTTCCATGTTTTTTAATCTTGTTAAATTTATAACAGTTTTTAAAAAAAATAACGGTATATCGATGGGTCGGTTTTTAAAATGAGCAGCAGAACATAATGCGGTGTAACAGTTATGTGAAATTAATGATGCTTTTGGGTATCTCAAAGAAAATTTTTTTAATGAGAAGATTTATAATTGATGAAGAACTATTTTTTAACAATGTAACACCCCAAGATTTCATAGTGTGTTATTTCTTCAAAATAATTCAATAACCTGCACTACACGCAACACCGAGTTCAATCACACCATGACTTACCAAACAAGCCATTCAAAAGAGGTTATGAATAGTATTAACTAAATTTTAAACTAATATATCCTTATAATTTTAGAATCCATATTATGAGTTTCTTAGACATAATGCAAGAACAAATTCATTTTCAATATTGCACATTTATCAACTTTTAATAGTGAATCCTTTTTAAATAAAATATTTTAAACTTTTTGACTAAATGGGTACATCAAAAATTTAAAATGAAACATCCTAAGCTTCCACGGTATGCTTTCCTTTGAATAATAAAGTAGCGTGTATTGTACGCAACTTCGAGTTTTAACACACACCACTACCGATCAACTAGTCGTTATGAATAGTACTACCTAATTTTAGAAATTTTATCTCTCAAAATGGAATTCATTTTTGGATTCGGAATATCTAATTTATCATAAGGTGAAATTTTGTAACTTTTTGAATAACTTTAATATCTTGATGAATAGTGAAAATTACTAAATTTTAATTAAAAACAACTTTTTTAGTCAAAATAATTAAATGTGATAAATAATGAATTAGAGAGGTTTCAAAGTATATTTAGAATATATTTTTACCATTTAATACAATTTTGGTCATTGGAAATAATTTTACAATTAAACCGGACATAAACAAGTGTCAATCTTTTGATAGTTATTATCTCTTAAAAACACGCTTTTTGTTTTAACAACGGGAATTAATTTTAAATTAATTTCTGCCAATTCTGTGCTTTGAATTTGGAAAAATGGATTCCATATTTTGAATCGGGATTTTAAAATTGTGTAAATAGGTAACTTTTAATTTTAGACATTTTGAATAATTACTTCGGTAAATATTTTATTTACCATGTCTAAGGGTAAATCCGGTAAATAAGGGTTAAAAATAATAATATAATAATACTAAATTACCCTAAAACGTGTACTAAACTTATTAGTTGATACATGTTCGACTATAGGAATCTTTGGGTCTATTTTGGGACCCTATGGATCCACTTGTAGGTGATAGGGACACTTTATTTTAATTAAGTTAAAATAAGTACAAAAATGACATAAGCATATATCTTTTAGAAAACCAATTTTTACATAGGGTTATATATGTTGGATTTTCGACAATAAATATTCATTAGAAATCTAAAAAGATTTCCTACATAATGATATTTTATTTATAATTTTTATACTTCAAATAATTTAATTTATTTATGACACAATGATGATGCAGTAATTATCATAATAGTGACAAATTAAAATAATTGATATTATAAATACCAAAATAAATATAATTTGAGACTTTTAATGAATTACACTAATTTTATAAGATAATATTACATATTATGATTGATTTAAGTAACTTTGTTCGAAGTAATAATTCTGTTATGAGTTTCACAAAAATCAACTATTGAATACCGTCAAAATTGACAAAAAACAGATTTTAAAACAAATATTATATTATTAATTGATATTAAATTCCTAAAAATCTAAGGTTCGTCCAAGAGACTTATATCATGATAGGTTCATCATTAATGGACCACTTGGTGGTCTTCTGGATGTATATAGTGAGTTTATTAACCATATAATATAAAAATACAAAGAGACATTGTAAAAGTGAAACTAATTAACTTAGAGTTAATACTTAAAGATAAGGATAATATAAGTACCCAAACCTGTCTAAATTATATTGGTTGAGTTTTTTACGACCCATCCCCACCTTAAAATTTAAATAATCAACTTTTTAGCCATTAGAAACCGAATATTTATTTATTATAAATTAATATTTCTTGCTTTTCTAAAGGTGCCCCTCACCCCTCTTATAAAAGGGCACTCCTCCTTCTCATTTCTTCACACCTTCAAAGCCTTTTGGTTAGGATAAACTCTGCGAAAATACTCTCCCATATTCCCTCACAACAATCTAGGGGCCTTATTTTGATCAGAAATACAACCTAAGGATCCCTTTTGATCAAATCAAAAGGAAGAACCCGAAAAAGAGGTAATGATTTCACCACGCTTTTTCAAGTTCCTTTCTTCTTCCACTTCTTCTTACTTTGTTGTTACCATTCTAAAATAATAACTCCAGTATCATATATATACTATGATGTTATTATAAATATGGTACAACCATATTCACTATTCTATCCATCCTTTGAATAACATGTCACCATACGTGCGTACGTACGGCTTACCGTCTCCACGTCGTGGTGTAATTGTTATTCAATAAATTATTATTTGTATGGGTATAATAATGATGTGTAACTCATGTAAATAATAAATATAACATGATAAGGATTCTTTATATATGATATACCATCCAATTATATATTATTTTAATATCAAAAGAATGATATTATCGCTCGTGCGTACGTACGGACTACCGTCTCCACGAACGCGATGAGATTCATTCTCCATCTTATCCATTCAAGTATAATTATAATTTGATCTAAGGACTTGATATCATTCTGGATATGAATGAGATACAACCTATCCATTACAAACATGGCTTGCGTAACAAAACATATAAAATAAAACGAGTAAGTTACCACCCGAAACGACGATAATTCATAGATATTATTAACAAAGAAATGTTAAAAGATCATATATGATATCATATTAATGTATATGATTATTGAATAATTTAATAACAATTATTTCACCATTATAAAAGATTTTACCCTACCCCAACTAAGGAAAAGTGCAAGGTAAGGGTTTATTTCACAATCTCTTCATTATCCGAGGTTGTTTATACATAATAATCTACTCGGACCTCTTTATCATCCACATCCATGTTTCTTAAAAATTTATTTCAAAACATTTTTACTATTTACAAGAATATGGGTGAAAGAAATTTATACCCTTGTATGAATTTTTTTAAGAGGTTTATAAAGGAATCTTTTCATCGTTTTCCAAACAAGGTCATTTTTAACCTTTTTGACAAAATTAAGGTAAGAATGTTTTTTAACTTATACGGAAGGTGCGGTTATTCTATGCCATTATTACAAATTTGAAGCTTCCCTTACACACTTGTAAGGATATTTTCAAAATAAAGGTATTCTTTTATAATTATGTGATTTTTAAATGATTTCAAAAAAGATATATTTCTCACAAATATATGAAAATTCCAGTGCAAATGTATACGTATTTAACGCAAGCTTAAAAATGTTTTTAGACAACCTAACTCTCAAGTTTGGTAGACAGGATGGGATTGGAAGTGGACCCATAATGGCCTGTAATTAGTCGAGCAGTCTTAGAATTAGTTATTTTGTTTTCAAAATCTTGCATAATGTTTTTAGAAAAACACTGGAGTGTATTTTAGCAATTTTAAATGTAAGTATCTTCAAAAAAAATTGCATCGGTAGGACTCATGAGACAAACTAGTGTCTTGGAACAAGGCCTTGACAAAATCTTATTTGTAGTCTTACCACGAGGCCTTGGCTATGTGGTTATGATAGTCTGGCATTATGCATTCCATAATTATGAAAGTGGTTATTGATGTTTCATATGATTATTTGATTAGTAGAATATCCATGTGAATAAGTAAATGGAATTATTTCATTTTACTTTTTCCATACTATGTTGAAGTTCAATTTTAAAAGGCTTTTGTTTTAGTTATACATTGCCTTAAATGTTTATGATTATTTTGGAAAGTTTCTGCAATATTGTTATCCTTACTGGGCATTTGAGCTCACCCCTTTTCTATGTTTTATTTTTCCCAGGATGTGAAGAAGTAAGTTATGAATGACCTGTAGGGATATTATGAGGGGATAATAGTGTGAACTATGGAGACATTATGTTCTTGTAGTAGTTTTTCACTTTATGATTTAATGTAAAACGTTATGAATATATCTAGTGTTTCCAAGGATACTAAACCAATCGGTCTTTCGAGATTTGATCTTTCTTGTGATCATGCCAATGTTATGTAATAATGCACCGACTCTGGGTAACTGGGGTCGGGGCGTTACAGTAGGTATCATAAGAATTTTAGTACGAACCGTGGAAGCTAGATTTAGATAAAATCTGAATAGAGCACATAGATTTAAGATGTACTTTGATGATTAGTATAGAAGAACTTCCTAGAATTTTGGTATTGTAGAGAATTTGTGAGTTTTCTGAGAAATACATCCCTCTCTGGATACGAGTAGGTGGAGGCAACTCTGGCATAGATGTACCTAGGGGTAAAACCCAAAAACATCGCTTTGAGCTAGACTTGAAGGGGAACTGGTGCACGACAACGGGCCTTGCTGCACTCTTGGTTACGACACTCCCGGGGGATATGCTTAGGATAATTCTTATTTTCTTTACAAACCATTATGAAGGGTTTATGAGTATATACTTCCTCAAAGGAGACATTTTTATGATTATGGATTATATCCATAAACTATATAATTTATGTTATGTGTTTTACAAGCATGGGATTAGGTATTGTTATTCATAAACTAATCTAGTGTATGCCTTTGTTTAGAAATGGCACCCAGTAGAAGGAATGAGAACTCCAGCAATGCACATGATCCAAAGAGAAGGAAGGATCATATTTTTCATGGTCTTAAGCAAGAATTTATAAGAAAAATAGACTCCCATGTATTATCATCTTATTAAGAAATAATATCATGTGTTGATAAGATAAGTAAAGAGTTTACTGAGTCCTATGGATTTTAAGGGAAGCAAGAGAAGAAAATGATGGAAGAGGGAAAGATGGATAAATGGAAGAGGGAAAAGAAGAATTTTCCTATATGTGATAACTGTGGGAACAAAAAACACTGTGGAACTTGCCTGAAAGGAATGGGAGTTTGTTATAAGTGTGGAGGAAAAGGGCACAAAGTATGTGACTGCAAGGGTAAGAAAATGGTTTCAAATGTACAATGCTTCATTTGAAAGGAGTTTGGACACTATGCGAACCTATGTCCCAGTCATCAGACAATGCCGCAAATGATGTTATTTTATAATAATCAAGTTATGATACTACCACAGATGAAGAGGAATGATTAGAGTTCTTATGTTGATTATGTCAATTGAGTGTTGTATCAACAATATACTTGTTATAATAATTATGTAGTATATAAGGATTGTACTGCAATACTATTTCATTAAGGACTTGAGATTTTGTGGAACAAAGAAAAGTGACTCAATTGCAGGATAAATTTTTGGAAAATATATGGTTGAGAGAATGATAAACCATGATATAGTTCTGATACCGAGGTAGTGATTTTAGAATAATACATGATTGTTTTGGATAAATTATATTGGATATTCTTGACTACCTTGAAACTGATTAATGATTTGTATATTCCATCATTGTTGGGGTTTAAAACATTTTTGGATTGAAGGAGTATATATATTATTCTATAAGGAATAAGGGATCATGAATGTAATCAATAAGGTTTTATGATAATTCAGGATGTTGTAGTGTTTTAAAAGAATACATGATGAAGGTGATCACATGTTATTACGTTGAAAAAAAGGATCTTCATTGTGTTTACCTTCCTTATAAATTTTGGACTGATGTATTTTTGATAGTTCTAGTTTGGATTATTTTCGATTGTCATAAAAGGACAACCCGGAGGTCGGATGACAACCTGTCACGTCCGGTAAGGCTGCAAGACTTGAACCCACAACCAAAGGGTGACAAGGGTGTATCACCTACCACTGACCCACGTGATGTCCAGGGTTGAATAATTACTTTTTTTAATGGTTCTTCTAGATGAATTATAAATTCATTTTTTAACCCTATACGAATAGGATAAACAGAATATTATTTTTATGTTCTATTATATTTTAGATTGAAAGATGAGTTTGTGGTAGAAATTAGTTAAAGGATGGAACTCTACTTGTCAAGAATATATTTTTCTTCTTCTCTTATTCTATGAAGAAATTAATTCTTATACTTTATCTAAGGAATCCTAAAACCAAAAATGTGTTATCCTAATACCCTATGTTTTGTTGAACCGATGGTATTTCAAATCATCATAGATTGATGAATTTAAGGACCTCAACTTTACACTTGTTTGTGATTGATGACCTCAATCACTACTTATAAATATTTATGTTTTTCCTCCAATTATATGTCTCCAATTTCCACCAATATTCTCCGAATAGAGATCATAATTTGGTGGTGACCCTTTCATTTCTCTTTTCCTCATATTAAGACTAAATTTTAGTAACCTAATTTATAATGTGGGTTTTCCCACAAATATATTTTCTATTTTCAACCTTTTATTTTCGAAGAACAATTTCAAATTGCGAGGATGCATTTTATTGAAGGATGGGAGAATGTAACACCCCAAGATTTCATAGTGTGTTATTTCTTCAAAATAATTCAATAACTTGCACTACACGCAACACCGAGTTCAATCACACCATGACTTACCAAACAAGCCATTCAAAAGAGGTTATGAATAGTATTAACTAAATTTTAAACTTATATATCCTTATAATTTTAGAATCCATATTATGAGTTTCTTAGACATAATGCAAGAACAAATTCATTTTCAGTATTTCACTTTTATCAACTTTTAATAGTGAACCCTTTTTAAATAAAATATTTTAAACTTTTTAAATAAATGGGGACATCAAATATTTAAAATGAAACATCCCATGCTCCCACGGTACGCTTTCCTTTGAATAATACAGTAGCGTGTGTTGTACGCAACTTCGAGATTTAACACACACCACAACCGATCAACTAGCCATTATGAATAGTAATACCTACTTTTTGAAATTTTATCTCTCAAAATGGACTTCATTTTTGGATTTGTAATATAGAATTTATCCTAAGGTAAAATTTTGGCACTTTTCGGATAACTTTAATATTTTGATGAATAGTGAAAATTACTAAATTTTAATTAAAAATAACTTTTTTAATCAAAATAATTAAAAGTTATAAATAATGAATTTGAGTGTTTTTAAAGTATATTTAGAATATATTTTTACCATTTAATACAATTTTGGTCATTGGAGATAATTTTACAATTAAACCGGATATAAACAAGTGTCAATCTTTTGATAGTTATTATCTCTTAAAAACACGCTTTTTGTTTTAACAACGGGAATTAATTTTAAATTAATTTCTGCCACTTCTGTGTTTTTAATTTGGAAAAATGGATTCCATATTTGTAATCATGTTTTTCAAATTGTGTAAATAGGTAACTTTTATTTTTAGACATTTTGAAGAATTACTTCGGTAAATATTTTATTTACCATGGTTAAGGGTAAATCCGGTAAATAATAGTTAAAAAATAATATTATAATAATACTAAATTACCCTAAAAAGTGTCCTAAACTTATTGGTTGATACATGTTCGACCTTAGGCATATTTGGGTCGATTTTGGGACCCCATGGATCCACTTGTAGGTGATAGGGACACTTTATTTTAATTAAGTTAAAATAAGTACAAAAATGACATAAGCATATATCTTTTAGAAAACCAATTGTTACATAGGGTTATATATGTTGGATTTTCGACTATAAATATTAATTATCAATATAAAAAGAATTCCTAAAGAATTATATTTTATTTATAATTTTTAGACTTTAAATAATTCAATTTATTTATGACACAATGATGATGTAGTAATTATCATAATAGTGACAAATTAAAATAATTGATATTATAAATACCCAAATAAATATACTTTGAGACTTTTAATGAATTAAAATAATTTTATAGGATAATATGACATATTAGGATTGATATAATTAACTATTTTCGAAGTAATCATTCTATTATGAGTTTCACAAAAATCAACTATTGAATAGTGTCAAAATTGACATAAAAGAGTTTTTAAAACAAATATTATATTATTAATTGATATTAAATTCCTAAAAATATAAGGTTCGTCCAAGAGACTTATATAATGATAGTTTCATCATTAATGGACCACTTGGGGGTCTCTTGGATGTATATAGTGAGTTTATTAACCATATAATATAAAAATACAAAGAGACATTGTAAAAGTGAAACTAATTAACATAGAGTTAATACTTAAAGATAAGGTTAATATAAGTACCCAAACCTATCTAAATTATATTGGTTGAGTTGTTTTAGACCCATACTTACCTTAAAATTTAAATAATCAACTTTGGAGCCATTATAAATCGAATTTTAATTTATTATAAATTAATATTTCTAGCTTTTCCAAAGGTTCCCCTCACCCCTCTTATAAAATGGAACTCTTCCTTCTCATTTCTTCACACCTTCAAAGCCTTTTGGTTCGGATAAACTCTTCCAAAATACTCTTCCACCTTCCCTCACTACAACCTAGAGGCCTTAGTTTGATCAGAAGGCCAACCTAAGGAGCCCTTTTGATCAAATAAAAAGGAAGAACCCAAAGAAGAGGTAATGATTTCACCACCCTTTTTCAAGTTCCTTTCTTCTTCCACTTCTTCTTCCTTTGTTGTTACCATTCTAAAATAATAACTCTAGTATCATATATATACTGTGATGTTATTATAAATATGGTACAACCATATTCACTATTCTATCCATCCTTTGAATAACATGTCACCATACGTGCGTACGTACGGCTTACCGTCTCCACATCGTGGTATAATTGTTATTCAATAAATTATTATTTGGATGGGTAAAATAATGATGTGTAACTCATGTAAATAATAAATATAACATGATAAGGATTCTGTATATATGATATACCATCCAATTATATATTATTTTAATATCAAAATAATGATATTATCGCTCGTGCGTACGTACAGACTACCGTCTCCACGAACGCGATGAGATTAATTCTCCATCGTATCCATTCAAGTATAATTCTCATTTGATCTAAGGACATGATATCATTATGGTTATGAATGAGATACAACCTATCCATTACAAACATGTCTTACGTAACAAAACATATAAAAGAAAATGAGTAAGTTAACACCCGAAACGACGATAATTCTTAGATATTATTAACAAAGCAATGTTAAAAGATCATATATGATATCATATTAATGTATATGATTATTTAATAATTTAATAACAATTATTTCCCCATTATACAGGAGTTTAACCTACCCCAACCAAGTAAAAGTGCAAGGTAAGGGTTTATTTTACAATCTCTTCATTATCTGAGGTTGTTTATACGTAATAATCTACTGGGACCTCTTTATCATCCACATCCATGTTTCTTTAAAATTTATTTCAAAACATTTTTAATATTTACAAGAATATGGTTTAAAGACATTTATACCCTTGTTTGACTTTTTATAAGAGTTTTATAAAGGAATCTTTCCATCATTTTCCAAACAAGGTCCTTTTTAACCTTTTTGACAAAATTAAGGTAAGAATGTTTTTTAACTTATATGGCAGGTGTGGTTATTCTCTGCCATTATTACACCTTTGAAGCTTCCCTTACACACTTGTAAGGATATTTTCAAAATAAAGATATTCTTTTATAATTATGTGATTTTTAAATGATTTCAAAAAAGAGATATTTCTCTCAAATATATGAAAATTCCAGTGAAAATGTATACGTATTTAACGCAAGCTTAAAAATGTTTTCAGAAAACCTGACTCTCGAGTTTGGTAGACAGGAAGGGATTGGGAGTAGACCCATCATGGCCTGTAATTAGTCGAGCAGTCTTAGAATTAGTTATTTTGTTTTCAAAAGCTTTCATAATGTTTTTAGAAAAACATTGGAGTGTATTTTAGCAATTTTAAACGTAAGTATCTTTAAAAAAAATTGCATCGGTAGGACTCATGAGACAAACTAGTGTCTTGGCACAAGGCCTTGACAAAATCTTATTTGTAGTCTTGGCATGAGGCCTTGGCTATGTGTTTATGATAGTCTGGCATTATGCATTCCATCATTATGAAAGTGGTTATTGATATTCCATGTGATTATTCGATTAGTAGAATATCCATGTGAATAAGTAAATGGAATTATTTCAATTTAATTTTCCCATACTATGTTGAAGTTCAAGTTTAAAAGGATTTTTTTTTATTTATACATTGACTTAAATGTTTATGCTTATTTTGGAAAGTTTTTGCTATATTGTTATCCTTACTGGGCATTTGATCTCACCCCTTTTCTATGTTTTATTTTTCCCTGGATGTGAAGAATTAATTTATGAATGACCTGCAGGGATATTATGAGGGAATAATAGTGTGGACTATGGAGACATTATGTTGTTGTAGTAGTTTTTCACTTTATGATGTAATGTAAAACTTTATGAATATATCTAGTGTTTCCAAGGCTACTAAACCAATCGGTCTTTCGAGATTTGATCTTTCTTGTGATCATGCCAATGTTATGTAATAATGCACCGACTCTGGGTAACTGGGGTTGGGGCGTTATAAACAAGGTGGTTTTGGGTTTTATCAATGGTTTGAATAATAATAATAATGACATTATTTTTTTTATTGTTTTATGAGTGTTATAATTATTATTGTTTATGGTAATTAAATTGGGGTTATGGTATTAATAACTGAAGGTTAATGTAAAAAATAATAATGATATTATAATCATTATTATTATGTGTATTATTATGGTTATATTTTTTTATCATTATTAACATATTAATGGTATTATTATTATAATTTTTTTTCTTCCATTTATGATTTTATAAAACATAAAGGGAGGATCTCCTCCCTTTTTCCTATAATAGGTGCGTGAGACCCCCCCCCCCCACTGAAACCCTAGGTGCAGTGCAGACAAGGTTATCCTCCCCTGAATAAACTCCCCATGGTCGTATCTCTCTCCCTCTCCCAAACATCTACCATATGGTGTGACCCAGTACCAACCACGCTAGTAGTGCGCGATCCCTACAAGGCAGAACAAACTGCCTGTGACCCCCTCTTTCGTGATCCCTTTTCGTCGATTATTCCTCTTTTCTTCTCTATAGTTTTACTCTAATTCATCATGGTATGATATTATTTATTGTTATTCTTGATCTCTTTGGCGATTTTATTCTCTTTTGACATCAGATTAGGTTTTGGCTGAAACCATAATGTTCTTGTTTAATCCAATTTTTGTGTTCCTCTATTTTCAGGGGATGTAAATGTTGACTCAGAACCCATTGGTCCAAAATCCATAATCTGCCTCTAAGGGAGAGGCAGATAGAATGAAATTACCTTGCCCTCATTGCTACAGAAAATTCATACACACAGATATATATATATATATATATATATATATATATATATATCTAAAGGTGTGTGTGTGTGCGACTGCAGACCTATTGTAGATCGGTTTCCACTGTATGTTAAGCCACTGAGTATTAATCTGGTTACACCATGTGTAACACCCCATGATTTCATAGTGTGTTATTTCTTCAAAATAATTCAATAACTTTCACTACATGCAACACCAAGTTCAAGCACACCATGACTTACCAAACAAGCCGTTCAAAAGAGGTTATGAATAGTATTAGATAAATTTTAATGTTTATATAATCCTTATAATTTTAGAATCCATATTATGAGTTTCTTAGATATAATGCAAGAACAAATTCATTTTCAGTATTGCACTTTTATCAACTTTAATAGTGAACCCTTTTTAAATACTATATTTAAAACTTTTTGACTAAATGGGGACATCAAAAATTTAAAATGAAACATCCCAAGCTTCCACGGTATGCTAGCGTGTGTTGTACGCAACACCGAGTTCTAACACACCGTAACCAATCAAACTAGCCGTTATGAATAGTAATACCTACTTTTTGAAATTATATATATTTTATATTTTAAAATGGACTTCATTTTTGGATTCGGAATATCGAATTTAGCCTAAGGTGAAATTTTAGTACATTTCGGATAACTTTCATATTTTGATGAATAGTGAAAATTACTAAATTTTAATTAAAAACAACTTTTTTAATCAAAATAATTAATAGTAATAAATTATGAATTTGAGTGGTTTTAAAGTATATTTAGAATATATTTTTACTATTTAATATAATGTTGGTCATTGGACATAATTTTACAATTAAACCGAACATAAACAAGTGTCAATCTTTTGATAGTTATTATCTCTTAAAAACACGCTTTTTGTTTTGACAGCGGGAATTAATTTTAAATTAATTTCTGCCACTTCTGTGTTTTGAACTTAGGAAAATGGATTCCATATTTGGAATCAGGATGTTCAAATTGTGTAAATAGGTAACTTTTATTTTTAGACATTTTGAATAATTACTGCGGTAAATATTTTATTTACCATGGTTAAGGGTAAATCCGGTAAATAAGGGTTAAACAAATAATATTATAATAATACTAAATTACCCTAAAACGTGTCTTAACCCTATTGGTTGATACATGGTCGACCATGGACATCTTTGTGTCAATTTTGGGACCCCATGGATCCACTTGTAAGTGATAATGACACTTTATTTTAATTAAGTCAAAATGAATACAAAAATGACACAAGCATATATCGTTTAGAAAAACAATTGTTACATAGGGTTATATAAGTTGGATTTTAGATTATAAATATTCATTAGAACGATAAAAAGATTTCCTACATAATGATATTTTATTTATAATTTTTAGACATTAAATAATGTATTTTATTTATGACACAAAGATGATGCAGTAATTACTATAATAGTGAAAAATTAAAATAATTGATATTATAAATACCCAAATAAATATAATATGAAACTTTTAATGAATTACAATAATTTTCTAGGATAATATGATATATTAGTATTGATTTAATTGACTTTGTTCGAAGTAATCAATCTGTTATGAGTTTCACAAAAATCAACTATTGAATAGTGTCAAAATTGACATAAAAGAGTTCTTAAAACAAATATTATATTATTAATTGATATTAAATTCCTAAAAATCTAAGGTTCGGCCAAGAGACTTATATTATGATAGGTTAATCATTAATGGACCACTTGGGGGTCGCATGGATGTATATAGTAAGTTTATTAACCATATTATATAAAAATACAAAGAGACATTGTAAAAGTGAAACAAATTAACTTAGAGTTAATACTTAAAGATAAGGTTAATATAAGTACCCAAACCTGTCTAAATTCTATTGGATGAGTTGTTTTCGACCTATACCCACTTCAACCTTTGAATAGTAAACTTTGGAGCCATTGGAAACCGAATATGAATTTATTATAAATTAATATTTCTAGCTTTTCCAAAGGTGCCCCTCACCCCTCTTATAAAAGGGCACTCCTCCTTCTCATTTCCTCACACCTCTCAAGCCACTTGGCTCGTCCAAACTCTGCCCAAATAAGCTCCCCACATCCCTCTACTCCTCCTTGAAGCTTCCCCTTATGCAGAAAGCATTTCAAGAAGTCCTTTGGTTCCAACCAAAGTGAGTTACCTAAATTAAAGGTAACAATTTCTCTTAAAGTATTTTCATTTATTTTGCTTCTCCAACCCCCAAAATCTTTTTATTTCCTTTATTTTGTAACAACACCAGTATCCTAAATATACTAGGATGTTGTTATAAGAAGGATTCAAACTACACATACACACAACTCCATCTAATGGATGATGAACATAATGTTTCTGTGGATGGAAAACTAACGCCTCACGAAACGATGATTGTTCAAATACATCTTACCACCTCTCATGGTGGCCATTATGATGGCACTGTAATTAAATATGATATTAATGATATATATTTTATATATAAGCTTCTGTAATTCCATTTTATTTCATTCCATTATTCGTTTCATGTTGTATATACATACGATAATTTCATTTGAGGAAGTGCGGACTACCGCCCCCTTAAAATGATATGACTCGTTCATACCACACATGGAACGTATAAAGGATGGTGTTAATGAACATAAGTAACATATATAAAATATTATATTATACTGGAATAGTAATATACCTATGTATCATTTGGATTTGATTCTTTTAAAATGAAAATCAAATGGAAGTAGCGTTCGTGCGTACGTACGGACTACCGTCTCCACGAACGCGATAAGATTCATTCTCCATCATATCCATTCAAGTATTATTCTCATTTTAGGGTTAAAAATAATGTTAATGTCATTCTGATTATGAATAAGATATAATCTATCCATTACAAACATGTCTTACGTAACCAAACATTTAAGAAGAACGAATCGATTATCACCCGAAACGACGATAATACTAAGATATTATTAATAAAGAAATGTTAAAAGATCATATATGATATCATATTAATGTATATGATTCTTGTATAATTTAATAACAATTATTTCACCATTATACAGGAGGTTAACCTACCCCAACAAAGGAAAAGTACAAGGTAAGGGATATTTCACAATCTCTTCATTATCCGAGGTTGTATATACGTAATAATCTACTGGGATCTCTTTATCATCCACATCCATGTTTTCTTAAAAATGTATTTCAAAACATTTTTACTATTTACAAGAATATGGGTTAAAGTCATTTATACCCTTGTTTGACTTTTTATAAGAGGTTTATAAAGGAATCTTTCCGTCGTTTTCAAAACAATGTCCTTTTTAACCTTTTCGACAGAATTGAGGTAAGAATGTTTTTTTTTAACTTATACGGCGGGTGCGGTTATTTTCCACCGTTATAAAATCGTCAAAGCTTTCCTTACAAGATTATAAGAATATTTTCAAGAAAATGTTTTATTTTATATGGCTCTTAAATGATTTCAAAAATAGAAAGAGATATTTCTCTAAAAAGTGTTTTGATTTCATCTATGTCAACATCCTTTAATGGATTTTACTCTTATTTGAAGTTGATTTATTATAATACAAAACTTCTGTATTGTATTGAAGGTTTTTTGATATGTTTGACTGTGGATGTGCTATTTTATACCATTCATAGTTTATGGTGAAACTATTGACATTTCGTATGCTAGTTTTAATCCGAATGTTTATGTTATATTTCAAACTTTTCTTCAGATGAATGTGCTAAACAAGTATGTTCCGGGTTGGGGACCGGTAAAAGTAAGCCCTCCAGGTTGGGGACTGGTAAAAGTAAGCCCTCCAGGTTGGGGACTGGTTAAAGTAAGCCCTCCAGGTTAGGGACTGGTAAAAGTATGCCCTCCGGGTTGGTGTCCGGTTATTAGAGGCACTCCGGGTTGGTGTCCGGTTATTAGAGGCACTCCGGGTTGGTGTCCGGTTATTAGAGGCACTCCGGGTTGGGTTCCGGTTAGAAGTAACCCCTAGGTCTTGGGATGAGGCCTAGACAAAGAAATTAACGTTTAGCATTATGCATTCCAATATTATGAAAGTGGTTATTGATTTTTTCATGTGATTATTCGATTAGTAGAATATCCATGTGAACAAGTAAATGGCATTATTTCATTTTACTTTTGCCATACTATGTTAAAGTTCAATTTTAAAAGGCTTTTGTTTTAGTAATTCATTACCTTAAATGTTTATGCTTATTTTGAATGTTCCGCTATATTGTTATCCTTACTGGGCATTTGAGCTCACCCCTTTTCTATGTTTTATTTTTCCCAGGTAGTGAAGATGTAAGTTATGAATGACCTGCAGGGATATTATGAGGGGATTGTAGTGTGGACTGTGGAAACATTATGTTGTTGTAGTAGTTTTTGATTTTATGATGTAATGTAAAACTTATGAATATATCTAGTGTTTCCAAGGCTACTAAACCAATCGGTCTTTCGAGATTTGATCTTTCTTGTGATCATGCCAATGTTATGAAGTAATGCACCGACTCTGGGTAGCTGGGGTCGGGGCGTTACAGTTGGTATCAGAGGAAGTTTAGTACAAACCTTGGAAGCTAGATTTAGATAAACTCTGATTAGAGCACGTAGACCTAAGATGAACTTTGAGGATTAGTATAGAAGAACTTCCTAGAATTTTGGTATTGTAGAGATTTTGTGAGTTTTCCGAGCAATACATCCCTGTCTGGATACGAGCAGGTAGAGGCGGCTCTGGCACAGATGTACCTAGGGGTAAAACCCGAAAACACCGCTTTGAGCTAGACTCGAACGGGAACTGGTGCACGACAACGGGCCTTGCTGCACTCTTGGTTACGACACTCCCGGGGGATATGCTTAGGATAACTCTCATTTTCTTTACAAATCATTATGAAGGGTTTATGAGTATATACTTCCTCAAAGAAAACATTTTTATGATTATGGATTATATCCATAAATAGTTCAATTTATGTTAAGTGTTTTATAAGTATGGGATTATGTATTTTGATTCATAAACTGATCTAGTTTATGCCATTGTATAGAAATGGCGCCCAGTAGAAGGAATGAGAACTCCAGAAATGCACATGATCCAAAGAGAAGGAAGGATCATATCTTTCATGGTCTTAAGCTAGAATTGATAAGAGAAATAGTCTCCCATGTATTATCTTCATATGAAGAAATAATATCATTTGTTGATAAGATAAGTAAAGAGTTTACTGAGTCCTATGGCTTTTAAGGGAAGCAAGAGAATAAAAGGATGGAAGAGAGAAAAATGGATAAAGGGAAGAGGGAAAAGAAGAATTTTCCCATATGTGGTAACTGTGGAAAGAAACACCCTGGAAATTGCCTGAAAGGAATGGGAGTTTGTTATAAGTGTGGAGGAAAAGGGCACAAAGTACATGACTGCAAGGGTAAGAAAATGGTTTCAAATGTACAATGCTTCATTTGCAAGGAGTTTGGACACTACGCGAACCTATGTCCCAGTCATCAGACTATGCCGCAAATGATGCTATTGGATAATAATCAAGTTATGATACTACCACAGATGAAGAGGAATGATTAGGGTTCTTATGTTGATTATGTCAATTGAGTGTTGTATCAACAATGTACTTGTTATAATAATTATGGAGTATATAAGGATTGTACTGCAGTGCTATTTCATTAAGGACTTGAGATTGTGTGGAACAAAGAAAAGTGACTCAATATCAGGATAAATTTTTGGAAAATATATGGTTGAGAGAATGATAAACCATAATATAGTTCTGATACCGAGGTAGTGATTTTCGAATAATACATGATTATTTTGGAAAAATTATATTGGATATTCTTGACTACCTTGGAACTGATTAATGATTTGTATATTCCATCATTTTTGGGGTTTAAAACATTTTTGGATTGATGAAGTATATCCAGCATTCAATATGGAATAAGGGAGCATGAATGTAATCAATAAAAAATATGGTAATTCAGGATGTTTCAGTGTATTAAAAGAATACATGATGAAGGTATTCATATGCTATTACGGGTTAAAAAGGATCTACATTATGTTTACCCTCCTTATAAAAGTTGGACTGTGAGTTTGGATAGAATTATTTTGGATAGTTCTAGTTTGGATTATTTTGGATTGCCATAAAAGGACAACCCGGAGGTCGGGCGGCAACCCGTCGCGTCCGGCAAGGCTGCGAGACTTGAACCCGCAACCAAAGGGCAACAAGGGTGTATCACCTACCACTGGCCCACGAGATGTCCTGGATTAAATAATGTAGTTTTTATTAAAAGACATTGTAGATGAATTATAAATTCATTTATTTTGGAACCCTGTACGAATAGTATAAATAGAAAAAAAAATATTACATTCTATTATCTTTTAGAGTGAAAGATGAGTTTGTGGTAGGAATTTATTAATGGATAAAACTCTAATTATAAAGTAAGTATATCTCCTTATGATCTTAGCCAATCTCATAAATAAATTCCTCAACATTAATAAAAGGAACTTAGAACAAAAATGTTGTCCTAGATGGTACCTTAAATCATCACTAATTTATGGCTTTGGGATTGTTGGCCTTTTCATAGCCATGTTCTCTACCACTCTCCATCAGATAATTGATGGCTATATTTTTCTTCCATATCCATATTTTCTTACATGGAACCCTAGTATGTGTTATTTTCGGTAATCTTCATACTTTCCACTCTTTATTTTAAATAGAGGCCTCATTAATTCATTTTTCGATGTGGGATTTCAACTAAGATATTTTGAAACGTCAAAAATGTGTTATCCTAATACCCTATGTTTTGTTGAACCGATGGTATTTCAAATCATCATAGATTGATGAATTTAAGGACCTCAATTATACACTTGTTTGTGATTGATGACCTCAATCACTACCTATAAATATTTACGTTTTTCCTCTGATTATATGTCTCTAATTGCCACCAATGTTCTCCTAATAGAGATCATAATTTGGTGGTGACCCTTTCATTTCTCTTTTCCTCATATTAAGACTAAATTTTAGTAACCCAATTTCCGATGTGGGTTTTCCCACAAATATATTATCTATTTTCAACCTTTTATTTTCGAAGAACAATTTCAAATTGCAAGGACGCAATTTATTGAAGGAGGGGAGAATGTAACACCCCATGATTTCATAGTGTGTTATTTCTTCAAAATAATTCAATAACTTTCACTACATGCAACACCAAGTTCAAGCACACCATGACTTACCAAACAATCCGTTCAAAAGAGGTTATGAATAGTATTAGATAAATTTTAATGTTTATATAATCCTTATAATTTTAGAATCCATATTATGAGTTTCTTAGATATAATGCAAGAACAAATTCATTTTCAGTATTGCACTTTTATCAACTTTAATAGTGAACCCTTTTTAAGTACTATATTTAAAACTTTTTGACTAAATGGGGACATCAAAAATTTAAAATGAAACATCCCAAGCTTCCACGGTATGCTAGCGTGTGTTGTACGCAACACCGAGTTCTAACACACCGTAACCAATCAAACTAGCCGTTATGAATAGTAATACCTACTTTTTGAAATTATATATATTTTATATTTTAAAATGGACTTCATTTTTGGATTCGGAATATCGAATTTAGCCTAAGGTGAAATTTTGGTACATTTCGGATAACTTTCATATTTTGATGAATAGTGAAAATTACTAAATTTTAATTAAAAACAACTTTTTTAATCAAAATAATTAATAGTAATAAATTATGAATTTGAGTGGTTTTAAAGTATATTTAGAATATATTTTTACTATTTAATATAATGTTGGTCATTGGACATAATTTTACAATTAAACCGAACATAAACAAGTGTCAATCTTTTGATAGTTATTATCTCTTAAAAACACGCTTTTTGTTTTGACAGCGGGAATTAATTTTAAATTAATTTCTGCCACTTCTGTGTTTTGAATTTAGGAAAATGGATTCCATATTTGGAATCAGGATGTTCAAATTGTGTAAATAGGTAACTTTTATTTTTAGACATTTTGAATAATTACTGCGGTAAATATTTTATTTACCATGGTTAATGGTAAATCCGGTAAATAAGGGTTAAACAAATAATATTATAATAATACTAAATTACCCTAAAACGTGTCTTAACCCTATTGGTTGATACATGGTCGACCATGGGCATCTTTGTGTCAATTTTGGGACCCCATGGATCCACTTGTAAGTGATAATGACACTTTATTTTAATTAAGTCAAAATGAATACAAAAATGACACAAGCATATATCGTTTAGAAAAACAATTGTTACATAGGGTTATATAAGTTGTATTTTAGATTATAAATATTCATTAGAAAGATAAAAAGATTTCCTACATAATGATATTTTATTTATAATTTTTAGACATTAAATAATGTATATTATTTATGACACAAAGATGATGCAGTAATTACTATAACAGTGAAAAAATAAAATAATTGATATTATAAATACCCAAATAAATATAATATGAAACTTTTAATGAATTACAATAATTTTCTAGGATAATATGATATATTAGTATTGATTTAATTGACTTTGTTCGAAGTAATCAATCTGTTATGAGTTTCACAAAAATCAACTATTGAATAGTGTCAAAATTGACATAAAAGAGTTCTTAAAACAAATATTATATTATTAATTGATACTAAATTCCTAAAAATCTAAGGTTCGGCCAAGAGACTTATATTATGATAGGTTAATCATTATTGGACCACTTGGGGGTCTCTTGGATGTATATAGTAAGTTTATTAACCATATTATATAAAAATACAAAGAGACATTGTAAAAGTGAAACAAATTAACTTAGAGTTAATACTTAAAGATAAGGTTAATATAAGTACCCAAACCTGTCTAAATTCTATTGGATGAGTTGTTTTCGACCTATACCCACCTCAACCTTTGAATAGTAAACTTTGGAGCCATTGGAAACCGAATATGAATTTATTATAAATTAATATTTCTAGCTTTTCCAAAGGTGCCCCTCACCCCTCTTATAAAAGGGCACTCCTCCTTCTCATTTCCTCACACCTCTCAAGCCACTTGGCTCGTCCAAACTCTGCCCAAATAAGCTCCCCACATCCCTCTACTCCTCCTTGAAGCTTCCCCTTAGGCAGAAAGCATTTCAAGAAGTCCTTTGGTTCCAACCAAAGTGAGTTACCTAAATTAAAGGTAACAATTTCTCTTAAAGTATTTTCATTTATTTTGCTTCTCCAACCCCCAAAATCTTTTTATTTCCTTTATTTTGTAACAACACCAGTATCCTAAATATACTAGGATGTTGTTATAAGAAGGATTCAAACTACACATACACACAACTCCATCTAATGGATGATGAACATAATGTTTCTGTGGATGGCAAACTAACGCCTCACGAAACGATGATTGTTCAAATACATCTTACCACCTCTCATGGTGGCCATTATGATGGAACTGTAATTAAATATGATATTAATGATATATATTTTATATATAAGCTTCTGTAATTCCATTTTATTTCATTCCATTATTCGTTTCATGTTGTATATACATACGATAATTTCATTTGAGGAAGTGCGGACTACCGCCCCCTTAAAATGATATGACTCGTTCATACCACACATGGAACGTATAAAGGATGGTGTTAATGAACATAAGTAACATATATAAAATATTATATTATACTGGAATAGTAATATACCTATGTATCATTTGGATTTGATTCTTTTAAAATGAAAATCAAATGGAAGTAGCGTTCGTGCGTACGTACGGACTACCGTCTCCACGAACGCGATAAGATTCATTCTCCATCATATCCATTCAAGTATTATTCTCATTTTAGGGTTAAAAATAATGTTAATGTCATTCTGATTATGAATAAGATATAATCTATCCATTACAAACATGTCTTACGTAACCAAACATTTAAGAAGAACGAATCGATTATCACCCGAAACGACGATAATACTAAGATATTATTAATAAAGCAATGTTAAAAGATCATATATGATATCATATTAATGTATATGATTCTTGTATAATTTAATAACAATTATTTCACCATTATACAGGAGGTTAACCTACCCCAACAAAGGAAAAGTACAAGGTAAGGGATATTTCACAATCTCTTCATTATCCGAGGTTGTATATACGTAATAATCTACTGGGATCTCTTTATCATCCACATCCATGTTTTCTTAAAAATGTATTTCAAAACATTTTTACTATTTACAAGAATATGGGTTAAAGTCATTTATACCCTTGTTTGACTTTTTATAAGAGGTTTATAAAGGAATCTTTCCGTCGTTTTCAAAACAATGTCCTTTTTAACCTTTTCGACAGAATTGAGGTAAGAATGTTTTTTTTTAACTTATACGGCGGGTGCGGTTATTTTCCACCGTTATAAAATCGTCAAAGCTTTCCTTACAAGATTATAAGAATATTTTCAAGAAAATGTTTTATTTTATATGGCTCTTAAATGATTTCAAAAATAGAAAGAGATATTTCTCTAAAAAGTGTTTTGATTTCATCTATGTCAACATCCTTTAATGGATTTTACTCTTATTTGAAGTTGATTTATTATAATACAAAACTTCTGTATTGTATTGAAGGTTTTTTGATATGTTTGACTGTGGATGTGCTATTTTATACCATTCATAGTTTATGGTGAAACTATTGACATTTCGTATGCTAGTTTTAATCCGAATGTTTATGTTATATTTCAAACTTTTCTTCAGATGAATGTGCTAAACAAGTATGTTCCGGGTTGGGGACCGGTAAAAGTAAGCCCTCCAGGTTGGGGACTGGTAAAAGTAAGCCCTCCAGGTTGGGGACTGGTTAAAGTAAGCCCTCCAGGTTAGGGACTGGTAAAAGTATGCCCTCCGGGTTGGTGTCCGGTTATTAGAGGCACTCCGGGTTGGTGTCCGGTTATTAGAGGCACTCCGGGTTGGTGTCTGGTTATTAGAGGCACTCCGGGTTGGGTTCCGGTTAGAAGTAACCCCTAGGTCTTGGGATGAGGCCTAGACAAAGAAATTAACGTTTAGCATTATGCATTCCAATATTATGAAAGTGGTTATTGATTTTTTCATGTGATTATTCGATTAGTAGAATATCCATGTGAACAAGTAAATGGCATTATTTCATTTTACTTTTGCCATACTATGTTGAAGTTCAATTTTAAAAGGCTTTTGTTTTAGTAATTCATTACCTTAAATGTTTATGCTTATTTTGAATGTTCCGCTATATTGTTATCCTTACTGGGCATTTGAGCTCACCCCTTTTCTATGTTTTATTTTTCCCAGGTAGTGAAGATGTAAGTTATGAATGACCTGCAGGGATATTATGAGGGGATTGTAGTGTGGACTGTGGAAACATTATGTTGTTGTAGTAGTTTTTGATTTTATGATGTAATGTAAAACTTATGAATATATCTAGTGTTTCCAAGGCTACTAAACCAATCGGTCTTTCGAGATTTGATCTTTCTTGTGATCATGCCAATGTTATGAAGTAATGCACCGACTCTGGGTAGCTGGGGTCGGGGCGTTACACCATGTGGTAGGGTCCCGAATCCTTATCCCTTTATTTATAAACTCTTATTTTATTTTTTAAATAAAATAAGAATGTGAGTATCCATGATTATGTAACTGCAATGTTTTTGTAAAATTCTGAATAAAGAAATTCAATTGGTTAGTGGTAATGCCAAAACATGATTGTGGTAGTTTGGTCTTTTATCATGTCTTCTTGCTATTGGATAGATATGTTATGTCGATGCATGACACCCATGGTGTTATTGAGTGATGTTGTCCATATGAGATGAACTATGAAATGTCCAATAGTTGGTTTTAAGGTTGTATTGATGTATATTTATTTACTTCCAAGTGAATATATTCAGTTTATGCCCAAATCATTAAATGGTTAAACAATAAGTACCGCATGGGTCTTCTTATTAAGTGAGGCTAGAATGTCGTTTGGACTTAGATACCCTTAGATTTTCTTTTTTACCCTATGTCACATAATGTTAATTACACGATTCATTGTATATCTGTGGTGAATTAAATGATTTGAATGGGGTAGGATGAGTAATGGGGTAATTAATTAAATAATTAAATATCAATATGTGAATTGGGAAATTGTAGCATTATTGAATATTGGGAACAATGAATTTAGAATTACTACATAACATGTTATTTATCGGATGATAAATTATAAACCAGTAATGATTGATGGATTGATTAATTATTAAATGTTAAATCATTAATGGTTAATCAATTTATGATGTGGTTATGAGATATTTATTGAACTAAATGAGATAATTGGTATGGATATTTGGTATATTTAACTAATCAATTTATTTGTTTTGTAGATTAGTTAATTTATGGATTAATTAATGGTAATGTGTACTTATATAATTGTTGTGTTAACTAATAGTTAAGGAATATTCAACTAACTGATTGGTTTAGTAAGGGAATAAGGATAATTAATTGGTGAATTAATTATCATGTTTTCAGTTAAGGAATTGGGATAACAAAATGTTGAGTTAATTATTTAGTTGACTTGCTTGTGGTTAAGAATAATTATTTGTTAATTAATTATTAACTACTGATTTGTTGAATGGTTAATTAATTGTAGAATTATTTGATGGGTGACTTATGTTGTTAGTTTGTTGTTGAATTAATTAACAGATTTGATTAATTAATTTATTAATTAATTAATGGATGGATTTGGGGTGTTATACATGGAGTTCTACACCAATGATAAATATATATGTATGATTGAAAAATAGGTTTTTAGACTAGGATTGATGCTCAAAATACTCACAGGTTTATAGAAATGGCGTTCTATGACCAGATTGCTTGTAAATGTTCTTTTATGTGATAGGGACGGATGCTCAAAATACACATGGGTTGAGATACAAGGACTGATGCTCCAAATACTCACGTGGGTGATAGATATGAGGTTCTATCTCCGTTAATTGACAATGGATTGTGGGTCCAATTGGTCATACATAAATTTAATTAAATGGTAAACGGGAGCCGATGTGAGGTAATGAATTGTGAATTGAATATGGTAAATGGTTCAGACCCAAGCACGGCCGAGGCAAGTACTGAGATATGAGTATCCAGGGGATCTAGAGGATTTGTGTGGTTAAATAAATAGTATCATTTAATGTGTTAAAAAGTTTATTTATGTGATATATATGTATATTTCATGTTAAAACCATTATTTCCCGCTATGATATGAAGCATGTATCTCCATCAGGTGTTCCTTAGGAACATGGATGGGTTGTAGTTTATTTATTAAATCATCTTTTTACTTTTTTATACATGCACACTATTTATATTTCACTGTTTGGATAAGGCTATAAACTGGTGGTTCTAGCCTACTTATATTTATATATCACACCCAACATGGGCCACCATTGAAATGTGGTTCCCAAGTAGTCCTTTCTTGTTTATAAGACTGTGGAAATTGGACCTTACTTATTGCTATATGCTAGTACCTAGAGATAGGAGAAAAGGACTGACATGGAGCTCAGGATTATAAAGAAGTTTTCCCTTGGGTCTTTGATTCATCCCTTTATTTTTATACTGAGATGTAAATCATGTTTGTTTGTTTAATTGTTTCAAATATGTATTAATAACACGTCATAAAATCATCTATTATAGGAAATCTTTCTTCTTCTACTTTATTGTTATTCACACTACTTTCGCTATTTGCTCATATTTTCTACTATTTTTACTCTGATAATATTGTATTGTCTCCCCACTAACTATCCTTAGACCCTTGCTGCTAGTTGGTAGCCTCTGGTTTATGGGGAGATGCGCTTGAGGTCTTGTGGAGACTGGTCCGGCCACCTCTTCCGGGGTGAGCTTGGACGAGACATTACAAAGTGGTACCAGAGGGTTCTTTTCATTTTTTCTTTCAGTTTTGGCTTGGTAGACAGGAGACTATGAATGTGTCGGTGCATGGGTACATAGCTATGTTAAGGACTAATCACCCCATTTATGGGAAATAAATAAGTGTCCAGGGCTGGGAAATGATGTTCATGCTTTTCAATATTATAGTTGATATGATTTTACCTTGAGTGACTGGTGTATTTTCCACTTCTTATTGATTTTGAGAGTTTTGAAAAAAAATCATGGCCTCATAAGGAATGAAATTTGCATACATGCATCATCTTATGCACATAGATATTCACATTCCATGCATAAATTCCATGCCATGTAGTGTAATTAGTTGGATGCATGCTAATATTGATTGTGTGCTTTGAATATGTGACATGATTGGAACCTATTTAGCATTCCTTTAATATAGAATTTTTTGGTGAAAATTTTAACCTTCTTGGGAATTTATATGATATAATGCTTCTGTGATTAGTATGGATTATAATTTTTTCATACTTCTATGTTAAAAAATTCTATTTTTTTACTTCTTATGATAATATTCTAGAGATGTTTTGATGAGTAAAAAGGGATTCTAATGTTAAAATGATAAATGAATTCTTATTGTAATAAATGGGAGCCAAATTCTAGTGATAAGGTGTATGTGGGCCTTATCGATTGGTAGATGGAAACCCATGTGACTAAACCATATAATCGTAGTATGTTTGAAAATGGTTATTAATGTAAAACTGCTATGTTTTGATTGTGATGAACTATCTTGGGGTTGCTTTTTTAAGAACCCAGATTGAATAAATGGGACCCTTGGAGGTCACCTTTTTGGTAAAAGGAATTTAATGCTAAATTACCTGATAAAAATGAAACAAAATTGACTGTTAATTTTTTAAAGAGGATGTTTATTATAGCATGCCTGTTCTTCCATATTTCATTGTTTTGATAACCATTTGACTTGTTATGAAAAAGTACTTGTGGGTTTTTTGAAATTTCATCAAATTTTTAAATATGGAAAGAATTACTTAAATTTCTAAAAGGAAAAATTAAGCTTTTGAGAATAGTGATATTGGTTTTGTGTGATTGAGAGAGAGGGTCAAAGTTAATGTTTCATAGGATACTAGCATGTGGGACCTGGGTGATTTGACACATTGGTTGGTTTAAATTTTGGCCTTCATGTGATAATGTTTGACATGGTGATCCTCATTTGAGGAATGTTAAACATGTGTTAAATATGTTAATGAAAAATCATGCTTGAGATCTGTTAGTTTTTTATCGATGGCATGGACACTCCTAAGGTGGGTAGTGTCACATCAGTGGGTGTTTGAGAGAGTTTAAATGGTGAGATTTCAAAGAACATAGATTCCTTGGGTGAAATAGGCATTGGGTTTTTGTTGGTGACACATCAGAAAGTGAAGCTAGGTTTTTCATAAAGAGTTGACTGGTAGTAGTCCAACTGATCTTCATGGTGACCAAGGTTTTCTCTTAGTGAGATCTTATTAATATGATGAGCACGTCCTCTATCTTGACCTCATCATGGAGACACTAAGATAGCGCCGGTCTTACAATGCGCTAAAGTTCTAAATGATCTTAGGCTTGATTAGTGGTTGTTATCTTGGTTATACATAGTATGCATGGTTTATTTGGGATACCTATTCATTCATGTTGTGGAACGTTAATTTTTATTAAATAGACTTGTGATGGATTGAATTAGTAATATCACCAGATTTTGGATATAGACTTTGGTGTACCTGTGATTGGTTATGTAATAATTTTAAAAGGCATGTCACCAGTTTAAGGGTGAGTGTGGGTTTAGGGAGTGTAATGACTTTCAAAGAAATCATCAAAAATTAGTTTCTATTGTTCAATCGAGATTTGACCTTTTTCTTTAATGAGGTTCCAATAATTGCCTCAGATGTTAGCTCTGTTTCGGTGAGCTTTGGCTCGGTTTGAAAACAATAAAGTGGTTAGACTTATGTTTTGTTTAGTAAAGCGTCTAGAGTTTAGAAACGTAACATCATTGTTCAAAAAAAACTTCTCATTCTTGGTGGTTTATAAGATATTTTATTAGTTAAAAAATAATTCTCCGGGATGAGAATATTTTAAGGTGGGTATATTTTAAATTCTCATGTTTTTGAACCGGGTTAAAATTATGAAGGTTTTCAAATTTTGAACTATTTATCGATGGTTTAGTTTTTAAACAGAGCTTCAGTACTTCCTTCCCAGATTTGTAACACTTAAAGGTGATGTTTTTGGACTTGGTAAAATACTCGATAATTTTCAATGGTGTCCTAATGAGTCTCGGGATGATTGGATCCAGAAAAGTCCACTTTAATGGATATGCATGGGCTATGCATGGTTGCGTTCCAACCCCTACAGTTTTCCTAGTTTAATATTTTATTTATTTTATTTAAATATGATTAAAATGAGAGTTTTGTGTTTAAATAAAAGAAAGTGTTGATAATAATAATAAAAATTTTATTATTATTATTATTGTGTTTATTAAATTAATTTGATTTTAAGATATTTTAATTGGATGATTAATGGGGTGTAATAGTTAAATGAAAATAATGAGGCTTTTGGATATCTCAATGAACTGTTTTTTATTAAGGAGTTTTAGAATTTATGAAGAAGAATTTTTTTAACATGGAGGTTTTGGGTTTTATACTTGGATTTAATAATAATAATAATGAGATTATTATTTTTATATTTATTTTATACGTTTTATAATTATTATTAATAATAGTAATTAAATTTGGGGTTATAGTTTCAGTAAATAAAGGTTAATGGAAATAATAATAACGTTATTATGATTATTATTATGTGTATTATTATGGTCTTATTTATTATCATTATTAATGTATTAATGGTATTATTATTATAAGTGGTTTTCCATATTATTTATGCTTTTTAAGAATATAAAGGGAGAATCTCCCCCCTTTTTCCATAGTAGGCGAACAAGCCCCCTTGAATCCCTAGGTGTGGAACTCACTATGTTCTCCCATGAGTGGTCAAACTCCCCATGGGAGGATCTCCCTCCATAGGCCGAACCTCCTCCCTAGGGCGTGACCTACTCCAGGCCACAGTAGTAGTGCACGATCCCCACCAGGAAGAACAAGCAGCACGCGACCCCCCACTCCTCTGGTATCTCCTTCTGCGGACAATTCCTCTTTTCTTCTCCATGGGATTAGTTCAATTATTCAAGGTATGATTTATTTAGTGTTATTTTTGTTCTCTTTTGAGATTTAATGCTCTGTTGACATCTGATTTGGTTTTGGAAGAAACCCAAAGCTTCGTGTTCAATCTGGTTATCGGGTTATTATGTTTTTAGAGTATAAGAATGTTGACTCAGAACCCATTGGTCCATAATCCTCCATTTTCATCAAAGGGAGAGGCGGATGAAATAGAATTACCTTGTCATCAATTCTCCGGAAAATGCACACACACACACACACAAATATATATATATATATATATATATATATATATATATGGAGGTTTGTACACTTGTGACTATGGAACAATTTTGGATTAGTTGATGTCGTATGTCAATTCGCTAAGTATTAATCTGGTTCCACCCCAAGGTAGGGTCCAAAATATTTATCTCTTTATTAAAGGATGCATGTCTACTTTTTTAAATAAATTTTGAATGTGAGTCTCCTTGATTATAGAGCTACAATGATTTCTTAAAATGATGATTAAAGATAAAATTATGGTTATTGGTAATGTCATAACATACTTGGGGTATTTTGGGCTTTTAGTATATCTTCTTTCTAGTGCTGATATATGTTATGTCGATGCATGGCACCCTTGATGTTATTGATAGATTCTGTCTATGTGAGATGAATTAGGACTTGACCACATGTTGGTTTTAAGCTTGTATTTCTAGATATTTATTTTCTACCAGCTGAATATGTTGAGATTATTCCTGGAGAATTAAATGGTTAACAAGGAAAAATCTTATGGGATATCTTAGTAAATTAGGCATTAATTTTGTTCGGACTCGGACATGCTTAGGTGTAACTTTTTTCCCAAGTCCTAGAATGTCCATTAAACAATTAATTGAATATATGTTGGTGAATTAAATTATTTGAATGGAGTATGATGAGTAATGGGGTAATTAATTGAAGAATTACAGATTGAGACGTGAATTGGTAAATTGTAGAATTATTCAATATTGAGAACCAAGAATATGGAATTACTACATAACATGTTATTAATCGAAAGATAAATTGGAAACTGGTAATGATTCATGGATAGATTAATTATTACATATTAAATAGTGAATGGTTATTAAATTTATGAATTGGTTATGAGTTATTTATTTATTTGAATGAGATAATTGATCCTGTGATATGGTATATTTAAAAGATCAATTGATTTGTTTTGTAGATTAATTAATTGATGGATTAATTTATGGTAATGTGTACTTAGTTAATTTTTTCATTAACAAATAGGTTTGGTATATATAACAAATCAATTGATTTAGTATGGGAATAAGGATAATTTAATGGTGAATTAATTATCATGTTATCGGTTTAGGTATTGGGATAATAGGATGTTGAGTTAATTGTTTAATTGACTTTATTATAGTTAAGAATAATTAATTGTTAATTAATAAATAACTATTGACAAGTTCAATGGCTAATTAATTTTAGAATTATTTGATGGGAGATTTATCTAGTTAATTGGTTGTTTAATTTATTAAAGGATTTTATTAATTAATTTATTAATTAAATACTAGATGTGTAATGGCCCGAACCCCTTCTGTCCATTACATTGTGAAAATGTGGTGTTGGAGGTGTTCTGGGAGGTCAAGGTGACTTATTCCCAACACATTGCCAAATTTCTAGTTCTGTGAATAGTGTTTCTAGTTATATGAACAGTAATGGTAATTGAAAAGTGTCTCTATCAGTGGGGTTCAGTGAATAGTGTTTCTATTGGTGAGGTCTATCGGTAGACTTGTATAGTGTTTCCAGATCGGTAGACTTGTATAGTGTTTCTATCAGTGAGGTCTATCGGTAGAATTCTATAGTGTTTTCAGATCGGTAGAATTGTACAATGTTTCTATTAGTGAGGTCTATCGGTGAGGTCTATCGATAGACTTGTACAGTGTTTCTAGATTGGTAGACTTATACAGTGTTTCCAGAACGGTGAAGTCTATCGGTAACCTCTAACGGTGAGGTCTATTGGTAACCTCTAACGGTGAGGTGTATCAGTAGCCTCTAACGGTGAGGTCTATCAGTATCCTCTAATGGTGAGGTCTATTGGTAACCTCTAACAGTGAGGTCTATCGGTAACCTCTAATTGTGAGGTCTAAAGGTGACATTTTCTTTCCTTTTCCAAATTTTGAGTATGTGAATAGTGTTTCCAGCTTCCTACAGTTTTGCCTCTTTGACGTTTCCTTTGATGTAAAATACATTTAAAGCATTATTTTAAGGACTCTTAAGTCCGATTCAAATGCCATAAATCCTATATTAATTATCCCTATAGCTCGGGATGTTTTTACTTTGTCAGACCACGTGGGATAATGCTATCTTCTTTTAATGGAGAATTAAGCATATCTTAAACCGCCGCCCCATTAAATCTTCAAAAGGGACAAGATATAATCATCCCTTGTTCTTCCTCTTTTTTCTTGGCTATGAGATTCTTGAACCTTTCAATCCTTCCCGTAGGAGTTTCACAATCAAACCCTACACTTCTGATTGGTTCCGCTCTATTTTGGATGCAACCGAGCAGCGTCGGTCAATCTTCCATATAAGGTATGTCTTATCATTGTTCATTTGGGGATCATCTTCTCCTATTTATCCCTTCCATATTATACCAGGTAATCTTCAATATTCTAATGGGATTTTCTTGGGGTTTAGTTAGTGTTGTCATACCGTGGCATCCTCTGATGGATGCAGTTGTCGTGAGAGGTGGATTGTGACCTGTTGTGTGGATAAATAATGTCAATAATTGTTGAGGTAGGGGATTCGTTGCTTCTATTTTATTTTACGTGCAACTGTATCGTTATCATGTTTTTTCCTAGTGGATCACAATTTAATTGACATAATAAATATTGAACTGGATAAATAAATTTATATCTATCCTATGTTATTGCCTCTTGTTTTTCTAGATAGTGTGATATCTATGCATGCTTTGTTTACCTATTTTTTCTTGATGGAAATCGGTAAAGAATGTAAACTGGGATTAATTGATATGTTTTGGCTAAAGATAAAGAGGCATGAAAACGAATCTGGTTCTTGTTGTAATTTTATGTTAATCAAATTAGTGTAGTAAGCATGTTTATTTATTTGTGATAGCTTACTGTTTAGGTTTCCCAAATTTGGAACCTATGAATAATAAACCTGTTAATTCGAGATGGATAAAAGAACGGATTGTTTGATAATTTCTTAAAGGGTTCTGAGTTACCCTCTTTATTGTTAAAGGGCCAATATCCCATTGATGTGATGTTTTTTTCCTGCTGCTTGTGTTGTGATGTGATCCTGGAGGGGTGTTGTGATATGTGGAGGTAGGGAGGCCTTGTGATTGTGGTAGCATATGACGCCTAGGGTGGCGAGATGCATCGGTTTATACATGTGGGTGCTAGGGAGGACACTGGGGATAATGGTATGGGATGGATGTGATGGCTAGATGTTGGTGGTTTTCATCGACGACATCCTTGTGTACTCCACATCTGAAGTGGAGAATGCAGAGCATCTATGAGCTGTTTTGGGAGTTCTTCGCCAACATCAGTTGTTTAGGAAGTTGTTGAAGTGTGAGTTTTGGGCTAAAGAAGTCCGTTTCTTGGGGAATGTTGTGTCCCAAGAGGGAGTAGTTGTGGATCCATCGAAGATAGAATCAGTCGTGTCTTGGGAAGCCCCCAAGACAGTGTCAGAGGTGAGGGGTTTCCTTGGTCTCGCAGGCTACTACCAGAGGTTCGTAGCCAATTTCTCTTGAGTTTCGACTCCTCTGACAGCTTTGACTAGAAAGGATCGAGCGTTCATATGGGATGATCAGTGTTAGGGAGATTTCGAGTATCTAAAGGAGAATTTATTAAGTGCTCCAATTCTTTGTCTTCCGACTGAGGGAGTTTAGTTTGATGTTTTCTGTGATGCTTCGCATCTGGGGTTATGTTGTGTCCTCATGCAGAAGAGGTCAGTTTTTTCTTATGGGTATCGGCAGTTACGTACCCATGAATGTAACTATGCCACTCACGATCTTGAGATTGAATCTGTGGTTTTTTCCCTGAAGTTGTGGAGACATTACCTCTTTGGTGAGCACTTTGTGGTTTTCACCGATCATAAGAGTTTGAGGTATGTTTTCTCCCAACGTTACATGAACTTGCAACAACATCGGTGGATGGAGTTCTTGAAAGAATATGACTTCGAAATATCATATACACCTGGAAAAGGGAATGTTGTAGCTGCTGCGCTGAGCTGAAAGTCACGTAGTGATGCTGTGTGATAATCTGGTGATTCATGGAGAGTAATGGAAGAACTGTCATCATTAAATCTTTATATGGGAGAATTTGGGGGTAGAGGCTGTCTTTTTAAGATGACGGTACAGTCATCCCTAGTACAGAAGGTGGAAGAGTCCCAGTTGGGGGATCTAGAGGTGGAGGTTTAGAGAGACCGAGTTGTTTGTGGTGAGACCCCTGATGGTTGTTCTGAGGATGAACAACACTGATTGTTGTACCGAGGATTTTCATTCCCTTGACGATGTGCGATATGGTTCTCAGAGAGTTCCACAAGTCACCTTTAGTAGTACATCCTGGTGTGAAAAAGATGTAGCAATCATTGAGGAGTAAATTTTGGTGGCCTGGGATTAAGCATATGGTTCGAGAGTTTGTGTCTCGATGTTTAGTTTGCCAGAAGGTGAAGGCTGAACACCGTGTTCTTCGTGGTCTTCTCCAGCCATTAGAGATTTCTCATTGGAAGTGGGAGGACATATTAATGGACTTTGTTACAGGTTTACCTCGAACTCCGAGAGGAAATGATGCTATATGGGTGGTAGTGGATCATTTAACAAAATCGGCCCACTTCATAGTGATCAAGGAGTCGAGATCAGTGGAAGTTTTTTCAAGGCAGTATCTAGAGGAGGTGGTGAGACTTCATGGAGTCCCTAGGATGATCATTTCTGATCGAGATCCTCGTTTTTCCTCCATGGTGTGGAGGGGTCTCCAACATGATTTCGGTTCTCAACTATGCCTTAGCACTGATTTTCATCCTCAAACGGATGGTCAGACAGAGAGAAACATCCAGACTCTTGAAAACAGGTTGTGTTCTTGGGTTCTTGATATTGGAGATTCATGGATGAGGCACTTAACCTTGGTGGAGTTCTCATACGGTAATATTATCACTCCACCATTAGTATGGCATCGTTTGAATCCTTGTATGGTCGGCCTTTCTGTTCTCCGTTGTGCTGGACTGGGGTGGGAGAGTCAGCAATTCTCAGACCGGAACTAGTGCAGAATACAACAGAGATGGTTTAGGTGATTCATGAGAGGATGAAGAAAGTGAAAGATCATTAGAAATATTATGCTGATCAAAGAAGGAGACCCTTAGAGTTTAATGTTGGGGATCATGTGTTTATGAAGGAGACTCCTCATCGTGGGCAACGAAGGTTTGTTCATGGAAGTAAGCTTTCTCTATGATTTATTGGGCCTTTGAGGTGTTAGCTCGTCTTGGAGCTGTGGCATATCGAGTAGAACTTCCCCCAAAGCTGAGTCAGATACATGATGTTTTCCATGTATCTCATCTTCGTCGTTATCTTCATGATGACTCTCACATTATTGATTGGGGAGAGATCGATGTTGATAATGATGCAACCTTCGAGGAACGACCTGTGGAGATCCAAGACTGCAAGGATAAGGTGTTGTGTGGGCGTTCTATCCCCTTAGTTCATGTCTTGTGGCGACACAGTGGCATTGAGGAGAGTACCTCGGAACGTGAGTCAGAGATACGTTCTCAGTAACTAGAGTTTTTTGATTTTTAACTCTTTTCATGTAATTATGTTTCCTTTGTGGTTAGGCCATTCATGAATTATTTATAAACTTCTCTTTTTCTTTTTGTGTCTTGCTCCCTTTTGAGTGGTATCTGGATGGGTGGTTATTCGAACCTAGTTTCTTTTTTTTTGACTCTTTAGGTTGGTTATTAATTCTCGAGGATGAGAATGTTTTGAGAGGTATTTTATGTAATGGCTCGGACCTCTTTGGTCCATTACTTTGTGAAAATGTGGTGTTGGAGGTGTTCCTGGAGGTCAAGGTGACTTATCCCTAACACTTTGCCAAATTTCCAGTTCTCTGAACAGTGTTTCCAGTTTTATGAACAGTAATGGTAAGTGAGCAGTATTTCTATCAGTGAGGTTCAGTGAATAGTGTTTCTATCAGTGAGGTCTATCGGTAGACTTGTACAGTGTTTCCAGATCGGTAGACTTGTATAGTGTTTCTATCGGTGAGGACTATCGGTGAGGTCTATCGGTATACTTGTACAGTGTTTCCAGATTGGTAGACTTATACAGTGTTTTCATATTAGTAGACTTGTACAGTATTTCCAGATCGGTAGACTTGTATAGTGTTTCTATCGGTGAGGTCTATCGATGAGGTCTATCGGTCGACTTGTACAGTGTTTCCAGATCGGTAGACTTGTATAGTGTTTCCAGAATGGTGAAGTATATCGGTAACCTCTAACGGTGAGGTCTATCGATAACCTCTAATGATGAGGTGTATCAGTAGCCTCTAAGGGTGAGGTCTATCGGTAACCTCTAACGGTGAGGTCTATCGGTAACCTCTAACGGTGAGGTCTATCGGTAACCTCTAACGGTGAGGCCTAAATGTGACCTTTTCTTTCCTTTTCCAAATTTTGAGTATGTGAACAGTGTTTCCAACTTCCTACAGTTTCTCCCCTTTGACGTTTACTTTGACATAAAATACATCTAAAGCCATATTTTAAGGAATCTTAAGGCCGATTCAAATGCCATAAATCCTATATTAATTATTCCTATAGCTTGAGATGTTTTTACTTGGTCAAACCCCGCGGGATAATGTGATCCGCATTTAATAAAGAATTAAGCGTATTGTAAACTGTTGGCCCATTAAATCTTCAAAAGGGACAAGATATCATCCTCCCTTGTTCTTCCTCTTTGTTCTCGGCTATGAGATGCTAGATCCTTTCAATCCTTCTTGTAGGAGGTTCACAATCAAACCCCAATCCTCTGATTGGTTCCGCTATATTTTGGATGCAACCGAGTTGTGTCGATGAATCTTCCATATAAGGTATTTTTTATCGTCGTTCCTTTGGGGCTCATCTTCTCTTGTTTCTCCCTTCCATACTATACCAGGTAATCTCCAAGATTTTAATGGGTTTTTCTTGGGGTTTGGTTGGTGCTGTCATACCATGGCATCCTCCTATGGATGCAGTTGTTGCGAGAGGTGGATTTTGACCCTTTGTGTAGATAAAGAATGTCAAGAATTTTTTATGTAGGGGATTCATTTCTTCTCTTTTCTTTTTCATGCAACTATATCATTAGCATGTTTTATCCTACTGGATCACAATGGAATTGACATAATAAATCTTGAACTGGATAAATAAATTGATATCTATCGTATGTTATTGCCTCTTGTTTTGATAGATAGTGTGATATCGATGCATTCTTTGTTTATCTATTTGTTCTTGATGGAAATCAGTAAAGAATGTAAACCGAGATTAATTGATATGTGTTGGCTAAAGATAAAGAGGCATGAAAACGAATCTAGTTCTTGTTGTAATTTTATGTTAATAAAATTAGTGCAGTAAGAATGCTTATTTATTTGTTATAGCTTACTGATTATGTTTCCCAAATATTGAACCTAGGAATAATAAACCTGTTAATTCAAGATGGATTAAAGAACTGATTGTTTGATAATTTCTTAAAGGGTTCTGAGTTACCCTCTTGATTAAGTGCCAAGATCCCATTGATGTGATGTTTTTTCCCTGCTTCTTGTGTTGTGATGTGACCATGGAGGGGTGTTGTGATATGTGGAGGCAGGGATGCCTTGTGATTGTGGCAGCGAATGACGCCTAGGGTGGCGAGATGCATCGGTTTATTCATGTGGGTGTTAGGGAGGGCACCGGGGATGATGGTATGGGATGGATGTGATGGCTGGATGTTGGTGGTTTTGATTGGTTGTTTATCTGCTTTACTTTTCCCCACTGCTCAAGGAAGATGTTCTTGCTTACCACTTTCCGAAAGAGGCGAAGACACATGGGGTATGCCACGTGCTTTCCGTGTTTAGCCACTCGAGGGAGAATGGGTGTTCGCTCTTTCTATAGGTGGAAAAGACTCGATGGGTGGTATATCTATTCACCGTGTTGAGCCCCCTTGTGTTTAGTATCATAGGATCATTTTCTAGAATTCCTGTGAATATAGGAAAGTAATTTTGTAGTGAAAGATTGATTAAATGGTGATAATCCATGGGGATGGAGATGCTGAAATCTAATGGTGACGTTGTAACTTTTAAAGGAACAATTGTTATTGAATGTGATGCCAATGAAGTTTAATGGGGTTTTGTTCATTGTTAATTAATGTGAAAAAAGCTAATTAACTTAAAGTGGAATTGATGAAAAAGGGAGGAAAGTGACCTAACGAAGTTCTTTAATTGGTTGTGTGCTTATAGGATACCTAGTCTTAGAAATAGCAGCCTGGAGTCTGAGAGATGTTAGTTGCAGTTGATACTAAGACTAGGTTATCCCCATAGTGCGGTTGTGAGTTATATATATTCTTTACTTTTTGTGTTTTTATACACTACTCCACCCTGTCAATAAGGGAAACTGACACCCCGAGGATTTTGAGCCCTGGGGGCTATTTTCCCCAGCATTCTGATGGGAGGTTGAATGGATGACTACCCCCTTTAGCCCCACTCTATTCTCTTGGAAGATACTTGTGCCAACGGTCACAGTGGTTAGTTTCCCTATATGTGTGTGTAGAGGTCTATAATTTCTTGTGGTTATTTTACACACATATATTCTGGATATAGTATCATATGTTCTACTATAGGTGTAACGTGTATAGGCTGTGATGGCTTGAGGATCCTTACTCGGTGTATGGGTTGTAATGGCTTGAGGTGTAATACCAAATGTATGATAGATGTTATGCAGGCTGTGGTGGCACTCGGAAACTTACCTGGTTACCTTTGGTTGTGAGGATGGTGTGGTGCTTCTCCCAGGTGTCTACGGGCAAGCCTTTGTGGTTCATGAGGTGCAAATTGTAGAGCTTAGCCCAGGTTTCTACAGGCAAGCCTTTGGAGAGAGATGCACATGATGTATGTCGTTGGGGAAAAGCAGAAAACCAGTGGGGAAGTAGTAGCGGGGTACCCATGATATTCTTTATTATATGCTATATTATTGTATTTGTTACTCGGTGAGAGTAGCCATAGCGATGTTGGAAACATGGTATACCTGTTTAGGTGATGAGTTAGTTTCACTTGTTGATCACTGTGCTTTAGCATTCTTTCTTTACTTTTGAATGAGAGGCTTCAGGGATTATCCTACTGGGTTTACTATTATACTCACCCTAAGTATATATAAACTGTTTTTCAGGTCACTTGGAGTAGGTTGGAGATCAGGCTGGTTACTACTAGCTTGTGGTTGAGGAGCTGTTTGGGCTTGTGGTCGCTGCTGTTTTTACTTTCTTTTGGGTACTTGCAGTTTCCACTTTCAGTTGTAGTACTTTTTCATGACATTACATATGTGCACTTGGGTATTTTTATACTTCAGTACTGAGTTGGAGTTGGTTGGTTTCTATCTTATCTCTCTCTTCCGCGTGTGTTCTCTTAGAGGGTAATGCCTCCCATTTGTGTGTTTATTATACCCTCGTTGCTAGTTGCCAACCTGGGGCCTACTAGAGGCAGGACTCTGGGGTCATTTTCTCCCTTCTCACATTACCAGCCCAAAAGGAGTACACTCTGTGGGGAGGGGGTCGTAACAGGATGGTTTGGGGGTGTTAGACATGGCATTCTACACTAATGATAAATATATATGTATGATTGATAGAAAAGTTGTGAGATATGTACTGACGCTCCAAAGACTCATAGGGTTCTAGACATGGGATTAAATACCCAAATTTCTTGTAAATATTCATTTATGGGACAAGGACTGATGCTCTAAATACCCATGGGTTGTGAGATAAGGACGGATGTTCCAAATACTCACGAGGTTTCTAGACATGACATTCTACTCTAATTAATTAACATTGAACTATGGGTCTAATTGTTCATAGATAAACTAAATTATATGGTTAATGAAAGCCAATGTGATGAAATGAATTGTGAATTAAATATTGGAGATGGTTCAGATCTCAAAATGGTCGAGGAAAGTATTGAGATACAGTTGTCTAAGGGAACTCGGGGATTTATGCGGTTAAATACAAATTATCAATTAAAGTGTTAAAAAATTTATTTATGAAATATATATGTATAATAATTATTTAGACTCTTATTTTCTACTATTATTTGAAGAAGGTATCTCTGTTAGGTTTCCCTCAAGAACCTGTATGGGATGTTGATTATTTATTCATTCAGTAGTTTCTTCATTATACCAGTACACGATTTATATTTCACTATCTAGATGGGGCTCGACACCGATGGTGATAACCTACTGAGATGTATTTCTCGCACCCTACTCAAGCCCCCATTACATTTGGGTAATCGAGTAGACCTTTCTTGTTCGCATGACTGTCAACCTTAGACCTTGCTTATTGTTATATGCTAGAACTTTAAGATATGAGAAAAGTATAGAGATAAAGCTCGGGATGCTCATTGATTTTTCCCTTGGGGCTTTGAGTATTTTATTTATTTCTATACTGAGATGTAAAGCATGTTTTTTTTACTACATTCAAAAATATATCAATAACATGTCATGAAATCAACTGTTATAGGAAATCTGTCTTCTACTACATTATCGTTATTCACACTACTTCTGCTATTTGTGGATATTTTCTACTGTTCTTCCTCTGATAAGAGCGTATAGTATCCAAATTTACTATCCTTAGATCCTTGCTGCTAGTCAGTAGCCTCTGGCGTAGGGCGAGATGCTCTTGAGGTCTTGGGGCGACTGGTCTGACCACTGGTTTATGGTCGAGCCGGGACGAGACGTTAAATTGAGGGATATTGAAAAATAATTTTTATAATTTCTAAATCATGAAACATTCATTCTAATATATAACACCTTATGTTTAACATCGTTAATCAATGATCATAATCTATTACAATACATCATGATGTTTCAAATAGATGATGTGATTTAACAAAATAATAACTCCAAGAGTTTCAAACCTGGAATGCAATAAGAGAAAAATAACATTACACCTGCATGATCACCGATATACACAGGACTAACTAATTTTTGGATTATTAACCCTATATTAATTTCTGATAACACCACTTCCAAAAATATTATCCATAAAGGGATGTATTGATAGTAAACCCACATAATCTCTTCTTCACCAAAACATTATGATGCAATCATTTGAATAGAGTAAACCACATGGGCTTCAGTAAAGTTCATTAATATTAATCATTAATTATTATATAAAACCTGATTTGATTCTAACTATAGATACCCATAATTTACATACGTATATATTACATCTTATTAGATGAATTTTAAAATATAACAATCCACGATAGAATAATATAGTTATAGTTCCTTTAGAAACTTCAATAATGAAACAACATGTTCATATAAGATATTATTCTTCTCCCACTTAATTTTTCAAAACATGATCCCTTCTTAAACTTATTTTAACTAAAAGATTCATTAATATCATGGGGAAGGGAAAGAGAATAATGGTTGAATCATATTCTCAGTAGGGGTAAAAATAGGGATATGTCAGGGATCACATAATCTTAACTTGAACGTAAGGGTATTAAAACATGATCATGGCATTAGAAAACTATACCCTGAGTATCATATATCATAATCTTGAGTCATATAATAAATTTTGGTAGTTTATTAGACATGAATAACTATGGAATCAAAGAACATGATACATGAGTGCATAACATTTGTTTAATAGATTTATTTTTAGCATTAACATAATGACAAAAAAAAATTATTTGGAAAGCATCACAACCAATACAATTACAGTGGATTGGGTTCACTCTACATTCCATCTCATTAGTCACGGTTAACTCTCATGACTATCATAGTGGGAAGAGTCGCTTAATGAACTGGGTTAACTCCCCATTCCATTCCTATTTATCTCATGATATATCCTTCTTTACCAAATAAAGTTGAGGGATATATAATTCTGGACCCACCTATAACATAATTAAAATCACATATATCTTCAACTTATTATCATAAAATATTCATCATATCATAAACCATGTAAAATTATTGTGATTTTCTAAACAATTGCACATTAAAACCCTCGTGCAAATATAAAAGGTTTCATGATAATTTTATCAATAACTAATATCATTATCCGCAAAAAAGGAACAGGTTTTATAAAGATTTCATATATTCATCACAGCACAACCAATGAAAATGGAATGGGTTTCATAAACAAATTTCATCATATTCATAAAAAATTTATAGAGAATACAAATATGGTATTATTGGGTCAAATAAAGAGTAAATATTAAGTAATATTAATGGTATTAATCTAAGATAAAAAATTACTTCAAAATACCACATGAAATATTTCTTAAGGAAAATATCTTTCTCAAATTGAAATCACTCATTTAAAATATTAAAAATTTCAAATTTATTAAGAAAAATGTTTTTTATGGAAAAATTTAAATTAATATTACAATAAATTAATGGTCATTGTGGTGAAAAATTCCATTAATTTCATATAATATAAAAGAATACATCATATTAACTATTTGGTAAAAAATGTCAAAAATAACCTTGATAGGAAAATTCTAGGAAAATTACTAATAAAAATTTTGATAAAAAATAAATAATGTGTAAAAATGAATTTAAAATATCTTAATTGAATAATTAAAACATTAATTAAAAACATTTTTTGAGATGGAAATTACATAGAAAGGATTTGTAACTGAAGAGAGAAATGATGTCATTTTTCCTTAAAAATATTCTATCTCTTTCTTGAGTACGTAAAGCTAGGAAAATAAAAGGAAAGAATTTATTCTTAATAAATAAACATAGGAGAAGAAAATTAAAGAAATTATATAAAGATATATCATGATATTTCATCATCGAAAACTTAATTATAAATAATACTGATAAACAATAAAATTATAACATAAATCTATTACCTTGATTTTCACATTATTTGAAAGTGATTTAACTTAACATTTAATAAATATAAATTTATTATAATTTTGTAATAGAATCATTTACATACTTATAATATCATATATGTTACAATGATTATATTTCAGTAACCACTTATTGATAATTCATTATTTAAATCCTGATTTGCGAGGGTTAACTGTTTTTTTTTTCAGGATAATTTCAGTTTAGTAGTTATTGTCCTTATTTTATGATCATGGTATCATAATATAAATAATGTGAATAATGATTTAAATGTCATATAAATTATTAATTATATATATATTTATTTATTTACTTACTTTTACCCATAAAATTTAGAGATTGAAAAATTAATTACACCATTCATGGATATGGTGGTTCGTGTGTATGCATGAACGATGTTTCCATTTTTCAAAGGATGGAACCAAAGAAAGGTCAATAATAATTAAACATTATTGAATAAATATTATATAACATAAATCATATATATTAATTATATATATCCTTATTTTTATCCATGTGAACAGAAAGAAATGAATCACATCTCTTTATCAAGGTGGCAGTCCACACATACGCACAAGCAACATTACCTTTTTCCAATGAGTTTGAAGGTAATATATATATGTGTGTGTGTGTGTGTGTGATATTATTATTTAAAAAAATTATTTATATCATAAAAAAAATTATAATCTTTAAACCCATCACAATAACCATCTATTAATTATGGGGATGGAAAATTAATTATATCTCCACATTGATGTAGAAGTCCACACGTACACGCAGGTTATGCTTTTACTTCCCATTTTATTTGAGTGGGTACATATTAGGGGTTACCTAATAATTATAAAATATATGTATATTCATTATATTTATGTTATTATTTCATGATTAATACAATATAAAGTGGTGGAATAAGAAGAAATAAATTTAATGAGGTCATGTAAGATGATTACCTCTTCTTTGGAAGGCCTCCTTTAAATTCCCTATTAAGGACCCTTAGAATTGCCATTAAAGTAAAAAAAACCAAAAATTAATGGATTAGAAAGGTTTTAATATATTTTTGTAGTTTTTTTTATCAAGATGACTCAATTTCGGGTAAATATATGAAATAATCGGTGAAATTTTAAAATTTTGTGTAGGTGTACTCTTCAAATTATTTAAAATATTAAATTAATAAAAAATGATTTTTATTTAAAAATGAAACAAAAAAGAAATAATTTTAAGATAATATGTGTATGTGTCTAAATAATCTAACATAATAAAATTTTTACTATTTTAGATTTTTTTCACACTTATCTCTTTTTTTAAACTCCTAATTTCCCTTTTTGATAATTACGACAAAGGAAAACAAATTTACTCTTTAAAGGAAATGAATGATACCATAAAAATGAATGTGTCCAATAAATAAACCACGTTTAATATTTTAAAGCATATAAATTTCATTTTGAATAATATATGATTTTTATGAATTTTAAATAATTTAATAAATCATTATTTTCATAAATTATCATTTCTGTAATTTTTGACACTATTCATTCAATCTGACTTCAAAGACATCCATGAAAATATGGAATTTTAATATAAACCTTTCACACATCCTTAATATGTTATATTAATATATAAAACACATATAACATTATAGTTCATCCCAATTGAGTTAAATTTAATTTAATAATAGTTCATTTTATTTTTCTATCAATTGAATAAATACTATGTAGGTGTTACATAAGCATTTAAGGTAAATATTCAATGACTAAAAATTAAAAATAAATTACCATGATTAAAAATTTATTCATATTTAAATAATAATATATAAATAAATATATCATACATTTATACTTATTTAAGAAATTTGAGAAATTAAAGTCAAGAGATTGAAATGTTATATTTATTGTTTTCTTAAAATAATAAAAATGTCATAATAAAATTAAAATGGAAATGAGTAGACATTTATATAAAGAAATTATGTAATTGGATGAAATAATATTATAAAATAGGATAAAAATATATATGAGAAATTTTAATTCCTTATCGCAATATTTGAACCCTATTTTACTCATTTAACCCTTATTGAGGTGGAAAATATTTACCGTTGTTAGAATTCATAATGACCGAAGATAAAATGGGATTACTAAAAAAATTTGAATAACCCAATTCCAAATATGGAATCCATTTTTCAAGAATCAATTTATATAATTAGAAGAAGTTAATTTTAATATAAATGCATAAAATGCAATGAAAACCTGTTTTAAAAAAATGTATTTTTTTTATAAAAACTATTTCATATAAAAATAATGAATATTACTAATTTAAATTGAATTAATTAGAATAATATAAATAATATATATCATATTTAACTTCAATATCAAATCCAAAAATATTATGTTACTTTAAGATTACTTTATTTAATGAAACAAATTGACAAAATTTGAAAATTCTATATTTTCACTATTCACATAAAAAATCTATCATTTCAGAAAAATACAAAAATGACACAAAAAGATAATTTTTATATTCTATTTTAAAAAATTATTTTAATTTTATAAAATAAATTATTTAAAATTTTAAAAAAAAATTAAATATAATATATTCTAAAAAATATAATACAAATCATTTTTCAATCAAACATATTTTTAAGAATAATATAAATATTAAAAATTGAATTCTTATATTCGTGAATTAATCAATAAATTTTTACTAATTAGGATAATTATATATAATGAATAATATTTGTATTCATATTCAAACCCACAAATTCTTTGGTTAGGTTATAAAATTCACATTTAAATAATACATAGCATTTTTTATGATCAATATTATATATTTTAAACACAATCATACATTGTGTTATTTTAAAAAAATTAATGTGTTAGACTAACTGTATGATCTTATGTGGCAAATAAAAAAGAAAAATAACTATCATATCCCAATTTCATATATGTGATCAAATATAGACCTCTTGAAAAACATTAGTGCAACTAAAGCTACTATGTGGTATGGTGTGATCTCTACTAAACATCTTCATCTCCCTGTATGAACATGTACTTCACAAGAAGTATCATATATTATACTTTCTTCTCAGACATTGGTTGACCAATAGACATGGAACATGTCAATCTATAATTTACATCTTATCATTTCATGATTCTCCAATAAATACTGATCAAATCATTGAATACATCAAATTTCACTCATATAAGTTGATGAACACATCATATGTTAAACAACTAAGAATAAACTTATAATTTATAAATATAATTTTTTAAAAGGGAAAATGTATTTTCTTTTGATATACCTAAAAAATCCTATTTTTATTGTACTTCAACAGATTACATAATCAACAACATACCGAACCACCACTCAATTATATAAGTTTATATTTTTATTTTCATAAGTAGTGTATAAATGTATGAAGGTTATCATGCCAGGTATCTCTCCAACCTCACGTACGAAGGACTAAAAATAAATATACATCTTTATGTATAGGTATGATGATATGAAATTACATGATTTAAACTTTATAGGATCATTCCCTATAAGAAGTCTCCACATATTACCTCCTTAATATATTCTTCATTTCCCATATACAAATAATTATAAAAAATATTTGATTCTATTAATTCTATTGTTATCATATCATTACAAACCTTAACACTCCATAATTATCATCAGTTCGGGAAAAATCAATGTCATACTTTTATAAGATATTATTATTCAACTATTCATATAAAATAAATATGAATCACACATAAGTTAATGATAATTTTATATTTATTAATATTATAATTACATGATACATTTAAAACTATTACAATCAATATATCATGTGTCAAATACCCATTGATTTTACATGACACTCATTTTGTTGTTGTTATAATGGTTACATCAATGGATCTACTACATTATCCCATGTGTCCACCCAATTGATCTTTTCATCACACCTATCAAGGATCTATTTTATTAAATTGTATTTGTGAAGGGTGAGTTTAGTCCTTTGATGAGATAGGGTCCCTTAGCATGAGAAACAACACTACTATTATCACAATAATATTGATTAATCCCTTAATACAAGGAACCACTCTGTGTTAAAAAATAAACTTTTGACCCAAACATATTCCTTCCTATAATATGATGTAGGGATGTATTCTACCTCTATTGTAGAGTCATTTATAGTGTCTTGTTTGGAACTCTTCAAACTAATTTCTCCAGAAATTCGAAAAAAAGTGAATCCTTACTGAGATTTTGTGTCATCTTTGTCAAAGAGGAAACTAGAATCATTGTAACAATCAACCTAGAGCTCATCCTCTCCTTAAAAGACTTATAAAAAATCCTAAATCCTTATTAAGTATTTAAGGGTGTTATTCTTTGCAATCTAGTGACTCTAACCAAGATTTAATTGGTATCTATATATTATTCTGAAAAAATAATAAACATTATGACTAGTACATAATATATAATATATGATGGATCCTATGGTGGGAATATAAGGAATATTATCCATCCTACCCATAACATTGTTATGATCTAATATCTTATCAATATTGAAGACATGAATCACTATTAAGTACTCTTTTATGAAGTTCTCTATTCTAATCCATTTTAGAAAATTACTATTGTATGAGTTCTGACTTAGTCAAAGACAACTCTTTGATTTATCTCTATAGATCCTTATACCAAGTATGTAATGTGTGCTTCCCATTTTATTCATTTAGAATCATTTTCAGAGGCATATCATTAAGGATTAAATTGTCAAGACATAATTTAAAATATGAATCATTTCATATACATATAGTATTAGACATACTCCTATAATCCATCTATGTTTTTTGTATACAAAAGAATCACCCATGTTCATGATGAAACAAAAATCTTTGATTACATAACCAAACCGGATGTTTGAACTCTAAAAAGCATGCTTCAGTTTTTAAATTCCACCACCCCCGTAGTCCAAAGTCAGTGGTAACATTATTTTATTAGAATAAGATACAAGTACGTAAAATTCTTTAAGGACTAACTAGTTTAGTATTCTTGGTAAACTAGATATATATATATGAAATTCACATTTTATTTTATAACTTAAAATAAATAAATAATTTAGTTCAAAATTCAACTATTACACTTAGTGTAACCTTTTATATCAATCAAAATATAGTTCCTCATATCCAAATAAAATGTAAAACATAATAAAGGGGTGAGTAAAAATTCTTAGTAAGGGTAAGAATATAGTGTCTTATATGAGTAAATAAGTCATAAAAAATATCGAAATGAAAATTACTAAAACACATGTCTTTTAATAAATAACATGATCATAATATGGCTTGAATAAAATATAGTGAAATATTTTCATATAAATAAACATGTGATAATGAAACATTCGCATGGAAATTATTCTAATCTAATAATCACATGAAATATCAATACTGAATTCATATTTGGGTAATTCATAATGCATACATCATTAAAATGTCATCATGGATTAGAGAATGATACTATACATAAACATGTAAGGCTTCAATAAATACCTAAACTAGATTTTTTCATGAGACTAACCAATGCATCTAGAGGCTATAGTCGGCCATGCCCGTCACTTAATAAGTCTAATTCAATCCTCATAATTGAATAAACATGCCTTAACAAAATCAATAACCATCTGTATTAGAATAATTATTCATAAAAAATATCATTATTTTCTGGTGAAACTAAAAATAAACCATCTAAATAAATAATGATAATGGTTTCAATATAACATATCCCTAATATATCATAAATACATTAAAGGGTTTAATTCATTGATGAATTGAAGTATATTTAAAAAATTACGGAGAAAAATAACATGTTCATTTCGAAAATCACATTTTAAAAATAACAGTTCACACTTTTTTTAAAATATATTTATTGTAATATATCCTTTGAAAATTTTTAGACTAATATTTGAAACATTATGTGGTCATGATATTAGGGAATTCTATTTATAAATTTTCATTAAAATCAAAAAAGGAATTATTTTGAAAAACAATAATTATTATGTTAAAAAAATAAAAAATAGTTACAAATGCTTAAAGTAAATAATTTTTAAAATTTAAAAATTCATTTTTGAAAACCTATTTATAAATAATGGGTTTTGATGAAAATTGGGTGTATGAGAGAAATAAAGATGGGTTTTCTTTATAAAAAATACTAATCATTTTAAGTACCAAAGAGTGAAAATATGGTACTATCACTTGAATAGTTGATGAATGACCATAGAAGAAAGAAATATATTTACATAAAAAAATATATATTAAGTTATTTCCCCAAATATTCTTAAATAAAAATAACCTCGAATACTAATGAGATTATGAAATAAAATCTTACCTCTTTGGTAAATTCAAAATTGTAATCCCCATAGAGGTAATAATCATCAAATGAAACAATTAATACCATTAATATTATGAGATTTATGATATGATATACCAAATTCATATTATATTACCCATAAAAAGGAAATAAGTAGTGAATAAGGCATATATCTCACATAAGTAAATGTGAAATGGGAAACAGTTACCCTGACCTTTTCCATTAATTGAACACAATTTAACCTCGTGTATAATGGTTTAAATCATGTTATTAGTTTATACCAGAATATTATTCATATTTATTATATCATATATGATCCTATAATGTCATATTATCTCCTGTTTATTAATAATATTTTGTGATTACACTTGTTTCGGGTGTTAACTGCTTCATCTTCCTGTGTATGTTTGGCTATGTATATACTAGTTCTTATGATTAAGATATATTTATATTAGTGAAATAATTTTATTAAGGTCATAGATTGCTTATTAATTCATTATATATAAATATATATATATATTAGAATCAATCTTAAATATTGAACATGGAAAATGAATAACATATTTTTGTGGAGACGTAGGTTATATGTACACACGAGTGATGATATCATTCCATTAATGGGTGAAATGGTAATGAAGTGGGTGATATGTTAATTTTATAGAATCAATATACATTCATAAGTACCAAATATTTCAACTAATTCCATCACTATGACCATCCTTGTAATGTGGTGATGAAAAATGAATTCCACCACGCCATGGAGATGGTAAGTCGTATGTTCGCATGTGCGATGATTTTGTTTTTCATATGTTGTTTAAAAGGTAGAAATTATTTCTAAATAATCATTATAACATATCATTATATATATTATAGTTTATTTTTTATTTTAGGATGGTTGAAACATAGAAATATGAAGTAGAAGACAAAATAAACATGGAAGACTTAACAGAAATGTTTAACCAATATTTAGTGGAATTTTTAAGATCAATTATTAATAGACTTATGGTTGGAGTTTTGATGAGAATATACCAAACATAACATATATAATTATGTTTCAAAATATATTTTAATGTAATTGGTCTATCTAGATTGATCAATGTTGTGTTAGAAGTGAATGAAAGAGTTCCCTTTTATAATTGAGGTGAGGGGCACTTTAGGAATTTATTAAAATATAAATTTGATATAAAATATTTTTCAATTAAAAATGAAAAAAAAACGAATTTATTTAAAATATATTATAATTATGTCTCTAACACTACTGGAAATAGAGGATATACCAACAGTTCTAAACCATTGGTATAGGCTAGAAAACTGTTGGTATATTCTATACCAACGGTTGTCCAAACCATAGGGAAGTAAGGCATGGGGAATGATCTATACCAACGGTTTGAAGTAAATTGTTGGGATAACCCACTCTATGTATTGATTTCCCAATAGTTCAACAAGAACCGTTGGTATAGGTTTACCCAACAGTTTAGAACTGTTGGGAATTCTATAATTATGATCTTATACCAACGGTCACAACCGTTGGTATAGTTTTTTTCCCAATGGTTTTAATAAAACTGTTGGGAATTCAATGATTTTGATCTTATACCAACGGTTGTAAACCGTTGGTATAGCTTTTTTCCCAACGGTTTCAATGAAACCGTTGGAATATGTTTAAGTATAGTTTTTTTCCAATGGTTTATTGAACCGTTGGTATAATTCTTTCTCAACGTATACCAATGGTTTACAACCATTGGTATTCTGTATTTCCAAAATTATTGCACAGCAGCCCCTCCAGTGCATACACCTGCATAAAAAACACCACTAAAAACACTGACAGACTTAAAACAACATAAAATAACACCACCTCTTTGATTAGAGACATGGTGAATAATTCCCCATTTTAATCTTCATATGACAACAATCATCCAGTATAGTTGAATCAAGGTTTCAATAAATCAAATATTATTTACACCCATTTCAATCTTAATATGACAACCACTTTTATAATATATGGTGAAAAGGTATTTTCATAGGAGTCTCATCACTTGTGACTCCATAAGTACCACACTGATCCCCGAATTGAGTCTGTGTTGACCGGTAAACGTCACATATGATCCATGGATCATTTTCCTAAAGTATCAACACAATCAGAATCTGTTTGATCGGTTTGGCATATGTACGTAAAATATTATCCATTTTGAACAAAAGAGAGGCATTTTGGGTGTTCCCCGCCCCACGGTGACTCGTATTGAGGCAGGGTTGACTCTTACACATCATATATGACCCAGGGATCATTTTCCTAAAGTGTCAACAGAATCCAAAGGCATTTGGTATGTTTCCCTTATGTCAGTTGTTGATATCACTTACAATTTAGTCCATTTTGAAGAAAAGAGATACCGTTTGAGTGGTCCTGGACACAATGTGGCTCGGATTGAGGCAGGGTTGACTCGTACACATCAAATATGACCCATGGATCTTTTTCCTACAGTTTCAACAGAATTCAGAGGCATTTGGTTGGTTTGGCGTATGTCAACTGTTGTTTTCACTTAAAATTAAGTCCATTTTAAACAAAAGAAAGACACTTTGAGTGGTGCCGGCCACACTAGGCCTCATATTGAGGCGGGGTTGACTCATACACGTCACATATGAGTCATGGATCGTTCTACCAATGTTTCAACACAATCAGAATCAGTTTGATCAGTTTGGCGTATGTATGTAAAATATTGTCTATTTTTAACATAAGATAGACAGTTTGGGTGGTTTCAGCGTCACCGCGCCTCAGATTGAGGCAGTATTGACTATTAAACATCACATATGACTAATGGATTGTTTTACTAAAGTTTCAACCGAATTCTTAGGCATTTGGTCAGTTTTCCGTATGTCAGTTTTTGTTTTCACTTAAAATTAAGTACATTTAAAAAAAAGAGGAACTTTCAATGGTGTCGGCCACACCGGGCCTTGGATTGAAGCAGGGTTGACTCATACACATCACATATGTGTCATGAATCATTGTCCTAAATTTTCAACACAATTAGAATCTGTTTTATCATTTTGGCGTATGTACATAAAATATTGTCCATTTGGAACAAAAGAGAGGCAGTTTGGGTGGGCCCGGCCCCACGGTGCCTTGGATTGAGGCGGTTTTGACTCTTACATGTCACATATGACCCATTGATCATTTTTATAAAGTTTCAACAGAATCCTAAGGTGTTTGGTCAGTTTCCCGTATGTCAGTTGTTGATATCACTTACAATTTAGTCCATTTTGAACAAAAGAGAGACAATTTGAGTGGTCCCGGCCACACCGTAGCTCGGATTGAGGCGAAGTTGACTTGTAAATGTCACATATGACCCATGGATCTTTTTCCTAATGTTTCAATAGAATTAGAAGTTGTTTGGTTGGTTTGGCGTATGTCAGTTGTTATTTTCACTTAAAATTATGTCCATTTTAAACAAAAGAGAGATAATTTGAGTGGTTCTGGCCACACCGTGGCTCGGATTGAGGCGAGATTGACTCGTACACATCACATATGACCCATGGATCGTTGTCCTAAATTTTCAATAGAATCCTAAGGCGTTTGGTCAGTTTCTCGTATGACAGTTGTTGATTTCACTTACAATTTAGTCCATTTTGAACAAAAGGGAGACAATTTTAGTGGTCCAGGTCACACCACGGCTTGTATTGAGGAAAGGTTAACTCATACACATCACATATGACCCATGGATCATTTTCCTAATGTTTTAATAGAATCAGAAGACTTTTGGTTGGTTTGGCATATGTCAGTTGTTTTCACATAAAATTATGCCCATTTTAAACAAAAGAGAGACAGTTTGAGTGGTCTCGGCCACACCGCGGCTCGGATTGAGGCAGGGTTGACTAGTACACATCACATATGACCCATGGATCATTTTACTAAAGTTTCAACAGAATGGGAAGGCGTTTGGTTGGTTTGGTGTATGTCAGTTGTTGTTTTCACTTAAAATTAAGTCCATTTTAAACAAAAGAGAGTCACTTTGAGTGGTGTTGGCCACACCGGGCCATGGATTGGGGCAGAGTTGACTCTTACACGTCACATATGATCCATGGATTGTTTTCCTAATGTTTCAACACAATCAGAATCCGTTTGATTGGTTTGGCATATGTACGTAAAATATTTTCCATTTTTAACATAAGAGAGACAGTTTGGGTGGTGTCGGCCACACCGTGACTCAGATTGAGGTGGGATTTACTCTTACACATCACATATGACCCATAGATCGTTTTCCTAATGTGTCAAAAGAATTCAAAGGCGTTTGGTTGGTTTCCAGTATGAAAGTTGTTAATTTCACTTACAATTTAGTACATTTTCAACAAAAGAGAGACAGTTTGAGTGGTCCCAGACACACCACGGCTTTGATTCTATTGGGGTTGACTCGTACACGTCACATATGACCCATGTATCATTTTCCTAAAGTTTCAATAGTATCTGAAAGCGTTTGGTCTATTTTTATTATGTTAGTTGTCGTTTTCACTTAAAATTAAGTCCATTTTAAACAAAAGAGAGACACTTTGAGTGGTGTCGGCCACACTGGGCCTCGTATTTAGTCGGGGTTGACTCATACACGTTACATATGGTCCATGGAATATTTTTCTAAAGTTCCAACACAATCAGAATCCATTTAATCAGTTTGGCGTATGTACATAAAATATTGTCCATTTTGAACAAAAGAGAGACATTTTGAGTGGTGTCGGCCACACCGGGTCTCGGATTGAGGCGGGGTTGACTCGTACACATCACATATGATCCATGGATCATTTTCTTAAAGTTTCAACACAATCAGAATCTGTTTGATCGGTTTGGCGTATGTACGTAAAATATTGTCCATTTGGAACAAAAGAGAGGCAGTTTGAGTGGTCCTGGCCACACCGCGCCTCAGATTGAGGCGGGGTTGACTCGTAAACGTGACATATGACCCTTGGATCATTTTCCTAAAGTTTCAATAGATTTTGAAGGCATTTGGTTGGTTTCCCGTATGACAGTTGTTGATTTCACTTACAATTTTGTCCATTTTGAACAAAAGAGATACATTTTGAGTGGTCCCGGACACACCATGGATCGGATTGAGACGGGGTTGACTCGTACACATCACATATGACCCATGGATCGTTTTCCTAAAGTTTTAACAGAATCATAAAGTGTTTGGTCAGTTTGGCGTATGTCAGTTGTTGTTTTCACTTAAAATTAAGTCCATTTTAAACAAAAGAGAGGAACTTTGAGTGGTTTTGGCCACAGCGGGCCTCGGATTGAGGAGGGGTTGACTGGTACATGTAAAATATGATCCATGGATAATTTTACTAAAGTTTAAACACAATCAGAATCCGTTTGATCAGTTTGGAATATGTACGTAAAATACTGTCCATTTTGAACAAAAGAGAGGCAGTTTGGGTGGTTTCAGCCACACAGGGCCTCAGATTAAGGAAGAATTTATTCATACACATCCAATATGACCCAAGGATCATTTTCCTAACGTTTCAATAGAGTCCGAAGGCGTTTGGTCTGTTTCCCGTATGTCAGTTGTTGATTTCACTTACAATTTAGTCCATTTTGAACAAAAGAGATACAGTTTGAGTTGTCCCGGCCACACCATGGCTCAATTTTTGGCGGGGTTGACTCATACACGTCACGTATGACTCATGGATCATTTTCCTAAAGTTTCAACATAATTCGTAGGCGTTTGGTCCGTTTCCTGTATGTCAGCTGTTGTTTTCACTTAAAATTAAATACATTTTAAAAAAAAGAGGAACTTTTAGTGGTGTCGGCCACACCGGGCCTCGGACTGAGTCGGGGTAGACTCGTAAACGTCACATATGATCCATGTATCATTTTCATAAAGTTTAAACACAATCAGAATCCGTTTGATCGGTTTGGCATATGTACGTAAAATATTGTCCATTTTTAACAAAAGAGAGGCAGTTTGGGTGGTCCCGGCCCCACGGTGCCTCGGATTAAGGTGGAGTTGACTCGTACTTTTCACATATGACCAATGCATTGTTATCCTAATGTGTCAATAGAATCCTAAGGTGTTTGGTCTATTTCCCATATGTCAGTTGTTGATTTCACTTACAATTTAGTCCATTTTGAACAAAAGAGAGAGAGTTTGAGTGGTCTCGGCCACACCGTGGCTTGGTTTGTGGCGAGGTTGACTCGTACACATCACATATGACCCATGGATCTTTTTCCTAATGTTTCAATAGAATCTGTAGGCGTTTGGTCAGTTTTCCATATGCCACGTGTTCTTTTCACTTAAAATGATGTCCTTTTGAAACAAAAGATAGACACTTTGAGTGGTGTCGAGCACACCACGCCTTGTATTGAGGCAGAGTTGACTCGTACACATCACATATGAACTATGTATCGTTGTGATAAAGTATCAACACAATCAAAATACGTTTGGTTGGTTTTCTATATGTACTTAAAATGTTGTCCATTTTAAACAAAAGAGAGACACTTTGAGTGATCCTGACCACACCGCGGCTTGGATTTAGGTGATGATTACTCCTATACATCACATATTACCCATGGATCTTTTTCTAAAGTTTTAATAGAATCCGAATGAATTTGGTCGGTTTTCTATATGTCAACTATTGTTTTCACTTAAAATGAAGTCCATTTTAAACAAATGAGAGACACTTTGAGTGGTGCAGGCCACACCGCGCTTTGGATTGAGGCGGGGTTGACTCGTACACATCACATATGACTCATGGATCATTCTTCCTAAGCATGACGAGTTCATCCATGAGTCTTTAACTTGTAACCCATGTCTTATCCTTAAAATTAACAAGTAAACCAAATCAAACAAGGCATAATTCACATAACATGGATAATGTACAACAAGGATTTGTATTAAAATTAAAGAATATCATCACATGCATTTTATGAGCATGATCTAATAAGATTACAAATAAATTCATATAGTTCAGGACATAAAAAAATGGAATAATCCTAAATAACATTGCATGATCATAGAAATAAAAAAAGTCATGTGAAATCAATATGAATACAATTACATATCATCCATGAGGTATAACATTTAATCAATTTGTAGTAGAATTACACATAAGGCATATGAGTCTCATTTACTTGCATACACAGTGGTACAAAAGGAAAATGTTATTCGTGTTCAGGGGGCTGTCTGGGGTCCAAGGAGGAGGGTGGGGGGCTATCTGGGGAGCTATCCAGAGTCCAGGGAGGGTGGGGGGCTGTCCGAGGGGTTGTCCAGGGACCAAGGAGGAGGGTGGGGGTTGTCTGGGGGGTTATTCGGGGTCTAGGGAGGAGGGTGGGGGGGGCTGTCCGGGGTCCAGGGAGGAGGGGGGGCTGTCTGGAGGGGTGTCCGGGGGGCTGTCAGGGGACCAAGGAGGATGGGGGGTTGTCTGGGGGGCTGTCCGGGGACCAAGGAGGAGGGGGGCCTGTCTGGGGGGTTGTTCGGGGACCAAGGAGTAGGGTGGGGGGGCTATCCGGGGGCCTGTTCGGGGGCTATCTGGTGACCAAGGAGGAGGGTGGGGGCTGTCTGGGGGCAGCCTAGTGGGCTATTCGGGGGGTGTCCGAGGGGCTGTCCGGGGTCTAGGGAGGAGGGTGGGGTGGATGTAAAGGGGGCTGTCCGGGGGACTGTTCGGGGACCGAGGAGGAGCGTGGGGGATGTCCGGTGGGGTTGTCTGGGGTCCAAGGAAGACAGTGGGGGCTATCTGGGGGCTGTTCGGGGGGCTGTCTGGGGACCATGGAGGATGGTGGAGGGGTTATACAAGGTCCTGGGTGGAGGGTGGAAGAGGGACTATACAAGGTCTTGGGTGGAGGGTGGAGGGGGGTTGTCTAAGGTCCAGGAGGGAGGGCTATCCAGGATTCAGGAAAGAGGGGGTGGGCTATCCATGTTCCAGGAAGGGGGGTGTCTAGGGTCCAAGAGGGGGGTGTCCACGGTCCAGGACGAGGGGGGCTTTGTTAAAGAGAGGAAATCCCTATATAATTCTTTGAAAGTTATCTAAACCCAATACAAACAATATCACAATTCCAATCCATCACCCAACCAACATCCAATTCATCCTCAATATCAGTAACCTTCCCATTATTCCTTGAACAAAAAATATAAATACAAAACACATATCCATTTTTTGAACTAAACTAAAGTCCATAGAAACTACCATATCACCCCACTAGAAAAATGGAAAACCACCTATGCCACTACCCCAACCGTCCGCAATCACTTCACATGGAACATCCTTATATCTATTACCTACCTCAAGACAATATGAATAAACAAACTCTTTATCATCTTTGAGTGGGGATACATCTCACCAGCACCTCCATTGGTTCATATAGTTCACTAAATACACGGAATTATTGTCTATGTAGACTTGAAATAATGTTGATCCATACAATCATGAAACATAAGTATTGAAGATAAAAAAAACAAATAAAATTGCACATGTTGGGTATTCCATGCCATAAACATCACAAAATGGTTTATACCAAATTAAAATAGAAAACAAAAATAATAGATGCAAAAAATTTAAACAAAGGTAGTACTTACAGATTTAGAGTATAGAACTACAAAATTCTTTGATTTAAGATGGATCTATCAAGTGGAACAAGTTTCTCAATCTGGGTATAGAGAGATCCCTCATGTTTAGGTAAAATAAAAATAGAAAATAAAAAAAATAGATGAAGAACATTAGAACTGAGTTAGGACTTACAGATTTGAAGTCTAGAATAGAAATTTTTTTGATCGAATAGGATGGATGGAGTTTCCAATACTAGTAAGAAGAGAGAGTTGGGAAAGAATCAATTTTAGGGCTGCAGTCGTGTGAAGAGAGAATTGGGGGCTCTCTATATTTGGAGGGAATTTTTCCCAACGGTTCATTGAAACCATTGGTAAAGGTGATTGAATGTGAAGTTTTCCCAACGGTTTCATTGAACTGTTGGGGAAATGTTGTTGAATCTCAAGTTTTCCCAACAGTTTCATTGAACCATTAAGAAAAGTGTATGTTTTACCAACAGTTTATGTAAACCATTGGTAAAAGTGGTCAAATTGTGAGATATCCCAACAGTTTAATGAAACCATTGGGAAAGAGGTCTGTAATCCACATATGCCAACGGTTTTCTAAAACCGTTGGAACCAAAGTTTTGGTATAGCTCTCTATTCCAGTATTCTAAAACCAATAATAAAATAAAATTTATATATGCTTGGACAAAATATATTCCCTTATATTTTGGTTTTAACCCTTATTTAACCTTATTAACTCTTACTGTCACAACATGGATTTTTACTCATTGAGGGTTAATATAGTAACTATAAAATGTAAAAATATCCATAAATGGATAATATATTACATGTAAAATCTTATCCAAATAATTTTTCCAAATTTAATATTTTTAAGAATTTAATATCATTTAATAAAATATTATTTACTATTAAATATTCATAACGTCAATTTTAAAAACACATCATTACATTCACATTAATAATAACAACATAAAATCTATATTTCTAAAAAATAATTCTATTTCATCCCTATAATGTTAATTTAGTCTATAAATTTCTTTCATCACATTAATTACCTCAAATTATATTTATTTTTATATTTTTTAATGTCATTTTTTTATTATTCTATTAAAGAAATAATTACTACATCAGCATTGTGAATGTTTTTATGGTAATTATTTATTCTCTAAAAAATTAAAATTAATTAAATTGATATATATAAATAAATTATTTAAAATTAATATTTATAAAAGATGATATATTCTTGATATCAGTATATGAAAAATGTTATAGTTGTTAACATCATGAATGAGGTATATTTGACTTCTTATTAAATGAAATATTATAAACCTAATAATCTCATGAAAATTTCAATAAATAGTAATATAACAAAATATTAAATTCTAATTAATTAAAATAATATAGAAAATAAAATTTGGTCTTTTTTTAGGGTCGTTTTATTGTGCTTATCATTTTATTTCTAACCAAAATTATCCAATTTACTCATTACCGTTGTAACAAAAGTTACCAAGACTACTATTAATATTGATAAAAAATAAAAGTAATATATTTAATAAATTGGGACCTCATAAATCCAAATATTTGTTCCATTTTAAATTATTAAAAATATATACTTTTCATAATTTAAAATAAATGTAATCCCAAAAAAACCCAAGGAAAAATAGTTTTCTTGACGATTGTATTTTTTGAGCTGCAAAAAATACTTATACCAAAATAAGGTATAAAGGTGATTAAAATATAATTAAATAAATTATAAAAAACAATAATAATTTAAATTTAAGATCAATTTAAAATCATAAATATAATTTTAATATTATGATAGTGAATGTTTTATAAAAATCGGTATTTTAACAAATTCACTAGAAATGCAATCGTTTCAGAAAAATTCCCAAAAATTAACCCTAACAAAATTTTAATAATATGGGTAAAAATTTAATTTTTTTTATCAGATAAAATTTATAAAATTATAAAAAAATAATTATATTTATTTTATCATTTAAATAAAAAAATTATTTTTTAGGGAAAAAAATATTTTAATAATAAAAGCATTTTCCTTAAAATTAAGTGTTTATTTACTAAGCATAAATAAATTTTTATTGAAAATAAAAATCATATATATTTCAGAGTATAATAATTATTATTCACACCCACTAACATAATAGCTAATTCAAACTGTCATATTAAAATAATAATATTTAATAATATATCATGGTTCATTTAAACTTGATATTACATGTTACACAAGATATAAATTAAATTTTATATATTCCCGTATTTTGGGGTGTTAAATTCTATCCACCATAAAGAAATTTCATTCTCAAAATATTAAATTTCATATGGAAAATAAAATTTTTATTTCTAAAAATTAATTTTTGAGCAACCCACAACATAAACAAAAGTTAACAAAACATCATATTAAAAAGGGGGAAAGATAACTGCGAAGGTAACCAAAAAAACTTGGATTCTTAATAGGATAACAATACTGAAAAATGAAATTATTTAGATGAATGAAAAATCATACTATAAAGGCCTTATATATAGTGATATAAAAAAAATTCATGATAATTTTGATCATCATGAAATCAGAACATTGTGAATGATTAAAAGACCATTAATTTTATGGTAAGAAAAGTAAACAGATTTTATCTTTGTTCCAAAATCATTTTACTAAAGTTAAGGGATTATTTTAATATCCAGATAAGTCAGTTGATATAATAAAATTACTTTATTTCATTCCCTGGAATAATCCAATCCCTTTTTTGGTATTTTACCTATTTCCACTATAATTCCTACAACTAAAGACGAATATTGAATACAAATTTTTATGTCTGAAGAACATATATCAAAATATCCATAAGTCGTTATTTCAGCCTCAAAATAACTACCAAAAGTAGAATGGTTATCACATGCTATCCAATATAAATAATCATACTTTAATATAAAACAATAATTTCCATTTTTCAACTAAATCCATTCCCCAAGAAGTTAACATTAAGACTCGTCCAAAATACATCTTCCCAAATTCATATTTCAAAAATATAGAAGGAAACATAACATTATATTTCCCAAACAACATAATATATCTTGTATTGTCATATAACAAATATATTTATACATTTATCACCTTAAAACCATAATGATAACATGAATTATTTCAAAAAATAACTCAATTTCTGAAATATATTCTGTCAATCCAAACATGTAGTAAATACATCAAAGAAAATATAAACCAAAAAATTATTAATAAAATTCATGGTCACCAATACAATCCCACTAATGTGTATTTATCATTATTATATTAAAATAAAGAACATATTAATCTCATCTTACCTCAATAATGTTTTTTCCAAAAGAGAATAATTTCAAATAATCAATGTACTTCATTACCAGTACTATTCATAATATGCTTTCAAATCTATAAATAAGAAGTATTGTAATAAAATCCTTATATATATCATGTTTATTATGACTATAATATTAATGAAAAAATATTTTTAAAATGTAATTTGTTAATAAAAATACACAAGAACTTTAATCCTTCCACTTTGATTATATTAAAGCCTAAGCTTGACCATGATCAATTTTATTCTTCTAAGGTTTATTCGTTTGATGATTGAGGCATTTATTTTCTTAGTGCCCCTATATTTATAATGGAAGAATATAACAATGTAAAATTCATTCCTAAGGTATGAATCATGAGAATTTGGATTCTTTCCAAAAACCCAAACCAAACTCATTATCCTTTTAAGCATGTTCCATGGTTGTAATGACCAATTGTTTTAGAAAAACTATGTTTGATAGCACATGTTATATGCTACACTGATCCCAAAAAATATTGATTACTTAAATATGAACAATTTAAACATTCAATGAAATTTTCATATATGAGTAAGATTAACTAATTTATGAAATATATATATGTACTAAATATATGGATAAATTCATAGTAAATAATCAATATATTTTAGGTAATGCCTTTTTTCATCGAAATATGTTTTCTTCAAAAATAATTTATTTTATTTTTATGAAAAAGGATAATAATTAATTTCTTAAACATTTAGAAGATTTATTGGATTAAAAAATTAATTTCTAATAACTCTGTTTCAAAATTTTATTAGGGAAGAATTTTGGGATATTTTATATATTATATATTTTTTAGTGAATAATTAAATTCATCCACCTATATGAATTTATTTTGATAAAATGGATTCAGTGTTTTTAATAATCTTAATTTATACTTGGTAGTAAATTCAAAATTGTTTTGAGACAATCTGAATAGTAAATCTAGTTAATATATATTACCACGGTAAAAGGAAAATAGCCTAATCATTGGTATAAATAATTTATCATGTACTAGAATCAAAGTAACCATAATATTATCAATATTCATATTCACTTTTAATTGAAATATCGATAATATGTATTCCTTATTTTTTTACTTTATAAAATATTAATTAATATATTTGGTAAAATTTTAATTATGATACGATAAAAGAGAAATTATATTTTTTTGTGTTATGAAATTTCAGTTAATAAATTCCTTTTAATGAATTAATAATTTTTTTTAAATGGATAATAATTTAATACAGTAATAATATTAAATTATTAATATTAAATGTAAATGATAATATTTTTTTTAAAATGTTAATTTTAATTTCTATAATGGTTTTTGAAAACTTCTATTATCATAAAATACACCATTTGTCAATAAATATGAATTATAGTTTAAAATTTATAATGTGTATATTTATAAAAAAATTGATAAAATAAATATTATTTTTTCAATTCGAAAATTGAAACTATTCAGTGCTGAATTTTTTATAATTTTCTCAGATGGTCGAATTTTTAGATAAAACATAAAAATAGTATGAATATAAAGTGTGTGTTATCACATCATAATGACCCAAAAGGTATGTAATAAATGTTATAAAATGTTTACATGACCAAATATATGTTACCCCATTAAAATAATGTGATTTTATGTTTATTTTATTAATTTTATAATTCTTTCGTCTATCCTCCAAAACCTGTGCAATATTTTAAGGTTTTATAATCATTTCTTTTAGGGAATGTCTCACTTCCACATCACCAAGGGTAATATAATAATGAGTTGACCCATTTAAAATATAAAATAATTAAAAACGTCCATATTTTTTAGAAAATAGGGGGAACAACTATGGGATGGATTTTGGTTTTTGATATTTTTTTGTATAGAGTCCAAAACCTATGTTTGAGAATAATAATGTACTCCCCTCTCTTTTAAAATTCCAAACTGCCCAAGATCCCCATTATCATCAATAAAAAACCTTTTGGAACATTATTAATTTATACTATAATATATAGAGTCCTTCCATGGTTCCTCATACTTTCATAAAGCTCGTACAATGCTTTTTGGATCACACTCTCAATGTAAGGGATCTCCCACTCTTCTTTTTATTCAAGAACAACATTTATGTTATGCCACATAATTATAATTTTTTATTGTTTTAGTATGTTTTTAGACATCCTTATTAGTGAAATTTTATTTCCCTCAGATGATATACTGATTTCACTCTCATTAAGCTTTCCCATGATCCTTTTTGTATACTAGTTACCATGCCAAAATTTATTTTTGGGATCCATTATTTCTTTTATTTATTCAAAAATAATATTTAATTTTAATTTTTTATTTCCAATTAATAATATTGGGATATAATTCTATATTTCCACTCACTATCTATTTTATTTATAAATGATGAGATACCCCTTTATCTCCCATTAAACTAGATTATGAATCTTTAAGTACCATCGTTATGCTACTGAAATTTCATTGCAAAATTTCCATGAAAAATATTTTTACTGTGAACACCATTGGTATTTCCACTCAATGTTATTCACCTAGACATAACAATAATTCTTTTATTGGGGAACTCCATTTATTTATTCCACACTCCTTGATTATGGAATTAAAAATTACGAGATATGTTTCTATGTTGAATGTTCTTGGTGGCACACTTCTGTATGTACATGAAATGAAAGTGATGGGTGTGCCCGAAAATATATATCTTGCCAATTCATTGGGTAATGCTTTAGTCTCATGATATGTCAAGAAAATAATTATGGTTTAAACCTAATCCATCATGATTTCTAAGATTTTATCCATGAGTTATGTTCATGCTTCCATGTTTAATGTTCTCACGACATTCCTTATATTTCCTTTTTGTTACCATGATATATCATGCCTCATTCTTCATTTTTATCATTATCGCCCCTTTTATGACACATTGAAATTAAAATTTTCTAACATTTATATCCTTCATCATGTTATTCATTGTTTATTTCCTTATTGGCCTTAATATCCCACACATTTATTATGTTTTTCCACAGGTTATCTCATACAGTATTAACATCTATGGAATTTTAGAAGCATATTAAGGAAGTTTCCAATAATTCTATTTTACCCCATATACTAGATGTTATTATATGTACCTAATTCCTAAATACACTATACTTCTCAGTCTTTTTAGTTGTATTATGTGTAACATTATGTAATAAATGAGGAATTAATTTTTAACAAAGACATGAGTTGTCATAGTTGCAATCAATGGAAATGTTTTGTTATTTCATGGATTTGGATTAGAAAATTCCAGCCAAATCCATAGCGATAAGACTAAAAATAAAAATATATCCCTAAATTTTGGTAAAGTATAGAGTGTATAGTTTCCAATAAAATGCATCTCTATATATATACTATATGTGGATGTTTGTCTAACATATATTTACCTAGTTGTAAAACCTGAAAAATCTTATTGAGCAAGAAATTATTGGGATTTGTTTCATGACAAATAGCCTTAATTTGCACTTAGCATGACACTACCAGTGGATATGCTCTTGTAAATTCACAAGATCGTTGAAAATAATTATTAAATGAACAATAATTCACATTAGAGTTTATGTTAGTAAATATATCATTGATAACCTAGATCAAAGACTATAAGTTCATAAGTTAGGGAAATTTATAAAATTTATAAGTTACACATTTAATTTTAGTTGGGTCCCCATTTATGTGTTTAATTGTTTAAAAGTACTCATCCCCGATTTTTTCTTTTATTCTAGTTAGAATCGAGTTGATAAGAAATGTGATGGTAAATGTGAATAATTTTAAAATGATATTCATACCATAATGATAACTCAACTAATACATCTTGTGATTAAGCCAAAACAGGTATAAAAAATCACAATTGACAATTGGAACTTAATTTAATTCCCAAATAAATCAAAGAATGGGATGAAATAGTCTCATGGAAGTTCAACTAATTAGGTAGATAAATTAAAGAAAGTTCAATTTAATGCATTTAAAAAATATGGAAATAAGAACCAAGATAAATTCCAAAATGAACTCAAATATGTTTTCGAGTGTGAAAAAATTGGTCATAATGTGTCTAGTTTCTATAAAAAAAATTAAGTGTATTATAGAAGAGAATATATTACATCCTATGAAACAAATTTTTTGTTCATTTCCTTATGTGTGGAGAATATGGTAATTACTTGAGTCAATGATCTAATATAAAGGTTAAATAATAGAATAATGAAGGAATTATACTATAAAATCATTGATGTTTATGGATTAAAGAGTTAATTTATTTGTATTTGAGGGTTATGTTATTGAAAAAAATCAATGAAATTATAGATATAAGAATTATGAAACATTTATGTATTATTCCATGGTAGTTTTTTATATGGACATGAAATATATGATGAATGGTACCGATAATAAATAAAAGTTATTCAGTGGTAGAGTGATATTATAGAAAACAAATGACTAAGGGATTCATAACCCTTAATAGGATTTTGATGTTGGGATAAACCAACATTTTCTTGGGATGATATATCTAAGCATAGATTTATATATATAATAGTTGATACAACTTTTAAATATTTATGTGATAGATGTTTAGTATGATATTTTTTAAACATATTATACGATCAAGTCCTATTAATTTGGATGTGATTAATGATATTTTGGGAGATATTTTATTTGGTTAAGGTGTGTAAACCCATTTTCACTACATCAAAAGAATTCTATAGTGTTTTTTGAGGTGTAAGATGAAGGCTGTGAGATACAAATTGAGGTTAATACATTCTTTAATGATTAGGTTATTAGTGTTATATATGGCTATCTACTTCATGAATTACCTATAGTAATCCTTTGATATTAATTGTGGAATTTTTGAAATTAATGTATCAAGGATTATTAATTTTCAGTATTATATTATTTATTGCTAACATTTTTTTGTTCGGTGAAAATATGAGGTATGTCATGTTATTATTTGGTGGATTATGAGATCCATTAGAAGCTTATTCTAGTGCTTTAAGAAATAAAAAATTTCATCTCCAATACTCATCATTATGAGAAAAGATTATATAGTAGTATAAATTGATTAAAGGATGGAATTAAACATATAAATAAAGTATATTTCAATATTTACCTAGTATATATTGTAAATTAATTCCTTAAATTTAGGGTAAAAATCATAAAACATAAATGTTTTCATATTATAATCATATCTGATGAATTGATGTTCATTTTACCCATCACCAATTTATGGATTTGTGTTCATTGACCTTCTCCTCACCATATTCTCTATCACGATCTATTAGTTATTTGGTGTTAGTTTTATCATCCATGTCTATGTTTTCACTTCCCACTACTTTTCTCGTATGTGGAAACCTAGTTATGTGATGACCATCTTGCCTCCATTTCCCTCCTTTCAAGTGGATTTTTATTAACCCTTTTTTAGCATATGGATTTTCAACAAAGATATATTAATATGTCAATAAATATCTTATTGAGTTTAATTTTAAAGTTTGAGGTCATAATTTATTAATGGGGGTGGGGTGAATGTAATTCCTTATGTTTCTAAACGCGAAAACTATAATCGATAGCGTATGCGATATTAAACATTGAACCCAAACAAAAAATGATTATTTAAACATGACCGTTTTAACCATTCTATTATATTTTTTATATGAGTAATATTAACCACATTATGTAATATATATGTGTCATAAATATATTGATTAATTACTAGTAAACAAACAATAATTTTTTGGTAATTTTTTTGTTATTCAAAATATGGTTTCTTCAAAATTGATTTTTATATATTTTTGTGAATGAATATTATAATAATTTTATATAAATATTAGAAAATGTATTGGATAAAATGAATATGGTTTTTTATATGGGAATATAAAAATTAAATTAGGTTGAAAATATTGGATTATTCAGAAAATATATATTTTTAGTGAATAGTGAACAATATTGTATTATGCAATATTTTCATTTTTTTTGATAATTTAATAAATTTAAAATAAAAACTATTATTTAAATTTTATTTCAAGGTAAAATATGAATTATTTAGTTATATTTAATTTAACTTATTTAATTTATTTTATCATTATAAAATATTCTAGTAAAACTATATTTCAAGGCATCAAAACACATTTTTCAAAAAATAGCTATAAAATGAATAACATTTCACCATTTTAATAAATTAAAAATATCCCATAATGTTAAATTATTAAAATTAATTTTATTGATTATATATCTAAAATTATTAATTAAAATTCATATAGTTAATATTAATAGTTATAGAGATGAAGTAAAACCATTATTTCTGCCAAAAATACATCTTTCAGAAAAACTACATTCCATCATACTTGCAGGTTTTATTTTAAAGTAAAATTTTCCACCTATATGAATTTATTTTTATAAAATGGATTAAATATTTGGAATAATATTAATTAATATTAGGTAATACGTTGAACATTTTTTTTGGAAAATAAAAATATAAATGGTAGTAAATATGTATTACCACTGTAAAAAGAAAATAGGTTAATTAAGGAAAAAATTATTTAAAAAATACTAGAAACAATATTACCCCAGAAGAATGCATTTTTATATTCAATTTTCATTTAAATAATGATTATATTTATTCCTTATAGTTTTTCCTTTATAAGTGATTATGTAATCAATTTGATAAAAATTATATTTTGATACGATAAAAAAAATTATATCTGGAGTCTTATGAAATTTCAATTAAGATATTCCTTTCGATGAATCAATGTTTTTTTATAAAAATTATATATTTCTTATACAATATTTAAAATTATTATTTTTAAATTTAAATGATAATATAGTTTTTATGATGTCAAATGTAATTTATATAATGGTTCAAAAAATTCTACTATAAAAAAACCATACATTTCTCAATAAATGTCTATTCTATTTAAAAAGTGAAAATTCATATATTTATAAAATTATTTTTATAAATTAAATATTTTTTTGAATCATCACGTTGAAATTTTTCTAATGGTTAATTTTTTATAATTTTCTAAGATATTCAAATTTTCAGGTGAAAATTATTATTATTTTTTAAATATATGGTGTGTATTATGACATAATAATTACCTAAAAGTGATGTAATATGTGTTATAAAAGGTATCCAAGACCAGATTCATTTTAAAAAAATTAAATACTTTTATTTTAACTATATGTTATTAATTTTATAAATCCTTTATAAATCCTCCACAATTAATATTATATTTTAGGGTTTTATAATCATTCAGTTAAGGACATGACTCCCTTCTACATCCCCAAGTGTAATATTTATACAATTTCAAAACATGGACTTATAAAATAATGAAATATAGCCCTATATGGAAGAAATCAAGGTCAAAAACCACTATAAGGTTTTTGTTTTTGGTTATTTTATTATATAGATTCCAAAACATATGTTTAGGAAATAATAAAGTACTCAATTATCTTTTCATATATAAAATCACCCAAGATCCCCATTATCATCTATAAAAAATCCTAGATCACTTCATCAATATACCCTTACCTCTATAAATTCCTCCCATGGTTCACCATGCTCTCATTAAGCTCTTTTGATGCCTTTGGAATCACCCTCTTAAGGTAAGGGATCTCCCACTTTTCTTTTTATTCAAGAACCTCTTTATGTTATGTGTATTAATTCCCATATATTCTTATTTGGTAGGTTTTTTCTACATAATTATTATTTACCTATTATTTCAATGAGATTAGATACCCATTTAACTCTCGTTAAACCTCACAAGAACCATTATTCCCACCTGTTACCATGCCAAAAATTTCATTAGGGATCATTTCCTTCTCTTGTTTATTTAGGAATATTTTAAATTTAATGTCATTTATTTCAAATTTATAATCTTGGGATATGATTATATAGTTCCCTATTATAGTATATTTAATTTAGAAATTCTTATAGACCCATTTATCTCTCATTAGGCCATTTTATGTATATTTAATTATTGTTGTTATGCTGCCAAAATTTTACTGTGTTTTTTTCATGCCAAATCTTTTTGTTGTATATACCATCACTATTTCCACTCAAGGGTATTAACAGAATCATATCTATACTCCTTCTATTTGGGACTTTCATGTATTAATTCCAACATCCTTGAGTATGGAATTAAATATAATGAAATATGATCCTATACTGAATGTTATATGTGGAACACTTATGGTTGTACATGATATAAAACTGATGGGGGCCATAATTATATAGCACTCCATTGCATTGTGTAATATTTTATTCTCGTGAGATGTCATGTATGGGTTAATAAATGAACATAATCAATCATGGGAATTTTTACACCAAGATTTATTTGAGGATATCCTTGACCTATGTTTATGATTCAATGTTTAATATTGTTTCAACATTTCCTATGTTGCATTTATATTACCATTCTATTACATGACTCATTATTCAGGTTATTGATTATCAACCATTTTATATCCCATTACAATGACTAGTTTGTAATAGTAAATTCTTCCACGATGTTATGATTTTTTATTCCCTTAATAGTCCTTATAGCTCACCACCTTCTTATGTATCCCCCCAAGTTATCTTATGTAGTTTTAAAATATATGGAATTTTAGAATCATGTTAAGGAAGTTTTCAATAATGTTGTTATACCCCATGTTCAAGATGTTATTCTATGTACCTAATTCCGAATGACACTATATTTCTATATCTTATAGTTTTTATTATGTGTAATATTATTTAATAAATCATTAATTAATGTTTAATAAATATATGGGTTGTCATAAAGGTATTTCCTTTAAGAAGTATCATGTGTTATGAAGCCATTCTTTCCCCTCATCACTTTATATGCCATTTATTTTACCACCATATTACTATATTTAATAACTTATAATTCATAATACAGGGATAATTATGTCTCTATCTTTTTTTCACAGGATACTATGTCCGCATATGATGATAATGTTTGGGAGGCTAGTTTTTTTTCAACGATTAGAGTAAAATCTTCAAAGAAACGATCATTCTAACACATTGAATTATGTGAACGTATAAAATTCCCATTTGTTATGATAGTATACATTTATAAAAAATTACATACACAAGATTAGATCATAATATTATGAAACATAATGTATAATATCAAAACAAGTTATACACTTAACAAAAATTCAAAATTTTGGTATTAAAAATCTCTAATTCATATGCTTACTTTATTTGGATTTATTTCCAAATTCTATAATAGAGTTTCATTCTCTAATATATTTTTCACTAAATCTCCTTCCCAAGGATTTTACTAAGCTAATTTTGATACCAATAGTAAATACCCTGACCCAATTAGAACATAGTCAGTTGTTACTTTATTACCTTGGCATGAGATATGAGGAAATCGCATCCTGAAGGACCGAATAGTTTAGTAGTCTTGATAAACTAGATACATACCCAAAATTCACATTTCATTTTAAATCATAAATTAAACATAAAATATAAGAGATAGGTGAGATAAAATACTTGGTAAGGGTAATCACATATTGAAATATGGGAATAAATAAGGCATAACCAATATGGAATATAAAATTATTGAAATGCATTCCATTTAATAATTCACCAGATCATAATATGGTGGGAATAAAATATGATAAAAATATCCATATTAATAATAACATGATAATAAAACATAATATTGGATATTATAATAAAAGAATAGTCACAAAGAATATCGATAACAAAATTCATAATTATGGAATGCATAATACATGACCTCATAAACATACCTTCAAGGTGTTGAACATGACACATACATAAAGGGGTAAGGAATTGGCCAATAAACAAACAATTTTCTCTCATGAAACCCAATGATGCATCAAGGGGTGATGGAGGGACCCACGCATCACTTACTTTTCCAGTGAATTCCTCACAACAAAATCAATATTCCTTAACAAAATCAGTAACCATCTATATTGGAAGAACTAGTTATACAGAATATCAATAATTTTCTAGTAAAACTGATCATAAACCATCCAATGAAAAAATATGGATGATAATAATACAACATAACCCTAGTGGATCATACTAACATAAAATTTTTTATGTCATTGATGAATACAAATATCTTTTAAAACACTCTTGATGAAAATATTCATTTTAGTTTGAAAATAAATTTTAAAAAATTAATGTTCACCAGACTTTGTGAAAATAATTTTCTTTTAAAATAACCTTTTAAAACATGAGAAATAATCTTTAAAACATTTCACGGTCATGACAGTAATAAATCAGGTTCTTTTCATACACGTTAAATAAAGGTTTCCTTTCACATTTTCAATAAAACCAAAAGGGTTATTGTTTCAATAATGGCATGAATATTCATTACAATACATTTTATAAAACTAGGTAATTTTTTTGAACCAATAATTTTTAAATGGTAGAAATACATTTTTTATAAACATTCTAGATAACAAGTGTTTGGGTGAAATCATATTTTCTACCAAAAAGTGAAATAAAGATGGATTTTCATTAAAAAAAATATAATCATTTTTAAGTATGAAAGTGTGAAAAATATATACTATTGCATAAAAAGTTCATTAATGAAAAAATATTAATTAAATAGATTTATTTAAACATATAAATATTAAATAATTACCCTAAGAGAGACTTAAACAAAACCAACCCCTAATAATGATAAGATTGTGAAATAAACTCTTACCACTTTCATAACTTATTAATATTAAGAACCATAAAAGTAATAATAATAATAAAATGAAATATTTAATACCATGATGATTATGAAATTCATGATATTATATACCAAGTGGTAAGTATATTCCTTACAAAAAAGGTTTTTAATAAGTCATATATCTCACAAAAATAAAAATGATATGAGAAACCCTTACATTATGATTTCCTTTAATTGATCATTATTAAACCTCCAATATAATTTCTCGAAGCAAGTTACTAATTTATTAAAGAACCATATGCATATTTATTATACCTTATATGATCTTATTATATCATCTTATCATCCATTTTTTTAATAATAATTCATTATTACCATTATTTCGGGTGTTATCTACAACATTTTCCTATGTGTGTTTTTTCATGCAAGTCCTGATTCTTATGCACATGATATAGTAACATAAATTCAAGAATGATATTAAGGTAATATATGTCATATTTATTAATTATAAATATATTTTATAAGAAATATTTAATTTTTATCATATAAAAGTAATCACATCACATCGTGGAGACAGTAGGCTGTACAAACACATGAGTGACGATATCATTAAATTAATGGTTGAAACTTGAAGGAATTGGATGATAAATTAATTTTATATAATAAATATCATGTCATAAGTACCATATATATACAATATTTTCCCATTATAACAATCCTTGTAATGTATTGATGAAAAATTAATGACACCACGATTCGGAGATGATAAGCCATATGTACGCACGTATAGTGCTTTCATTTTTCGTAAGATGTATAAAAGGTGTAATATAGTTATTTCATAATAATAATAAAATATAAGTATATAGATTCTAATGTATTTATTATTTATTTATAGAACCAACACATGAATGGGAATTATTATAATAAATAAACCTGATAGAGTTGATAAAAAAGTTAACCTCTTCATCGGTGGAATTCCATTAGATCTCTTATTAACAAACATAGTGTTAGTCTTTTGAGGAGACTAAAAAAATCCCAAAATTGGATATATAATATTTTAAATGTAGTTCTTATGAATTTTTTGAGCTATATGGATCAATGTACTATAAGAAGTGAAGGAAGGAGCGCCCTGTAAAAATTGGGGAGAGGGGCAATTTAGGAATTTCATAAAATATTAGTTTCTTAAAATATTAATTTAATATAAATTAATTTTCATTTAAAAATGAAAAAAACCTATTAATTTAAAAGTATTTTATTATTATAGGTTAATATCTCATAATCCAATAAAAGTTTAAATTTTTTTACGAAATTTACCGCCTTATATTTTAGCTTTAACCTTTATTTAACATCTTTAACTCTCTTATTAAAATATAGATTTTTTACTATTTGAGGGTTAATATAATCACTATAAAATAAAAAACTCCCAAAAATTACATATAAAATCTTATCCCATTCATTTTTATTAATTTAATATTTTTTGAAATTTTATATCATTTAATAAAATATTCTTTACTTTAAAACCTTCATAATGTCAATTCTAGGAACTATTCATTACATTGACATTAATAATATCAAGATAACACTTATAATTTGGATAAAATATTATATTATATTCATAATATTTCATTTTACTCAAAAAATATTGTTAATGACAATAATTATGTAAAATTATATTTATTTTTAATATTTTGTAATATCAATTATTTGATTTTTCAATTAATGAAATAATTACTACATCTGTAATTTGAATGCTTTAAAGTAATTATTTATTTCATAAAAATAATATTTAAATTAACATGATTTATATAAATCTTTTAATTTGAAAAATAATATTTATATTCAAAGATGTCTTCTAGAAATAATCATATTTAAGGTGTTATAGTTTTTAAAATGTGGAATCCCAATAAAATATTATAAAAATAATATCTCATTCAAATGGCCATAAATAGTCATATAACCTAACATTAAATTATTATCGATATCAATTAAACATATTATAATTTTCTATTCAAGTGTGAGGGTTTGTTTATTGTCCTTATAATTTTATTTTTAAGATTAATTACCCAATTTACCCTTGACTGCGATAATAAAAATTACCAAAGTTAGTAATCGGATTGGTCAAAAATAAAAGGAATATATTTAATAAATTTTTACCTTATGAATAAAAATATGGGATTCATTTATAAATATTAAAAACATAAAATTATAATATTTTAATTTTAAATTAATCTCGAAAAATACATTGAAAAACGTTTTTCTTAAAAAATGAATTTTGAAACCAAAAAAGTACTTATACAAAAATAATGTGTACGAATAATTAAAATATCATTAATAAAATTATAACTAAATAAAAAGTACAAAATTTACATTTAAATCATATTTAAATCATACATATAGTTTTTTATATATTGGAAATAATAGTTTTAATAAAATTTGTATTTATCGCTATTCATTGGAAAATCCATATTTCCATAATAATTACCTAAATTCATCATAAGATAATTTTAATATTATGATTTAAATAATGTTGTTAATTTTATCAAATACATTATCGAAAAGTGTGAAAGATAAATTATATTTATTTTATCAGAAAAAGAAATAAAAATATCTTTTTAAAGAAAACATATTATTAAAAAATAAAATAACATTAATGAAAATAATGTGTTTATTTCCAAATAATAAATAAATTTTTATTGAATATGTAAATAATATATATTTCAAAATGTAATTATTTCTTCTCACACCCACTAAATTAATGACTAGTTTATAATGGTCGATTAAAAATAATAATATTTAATAATATATTGTAGTTCATTTAAGCTCAGTGTTGAATGTACCAAAAATATTAATTAAATTATATATATTCTAAAACATGGATATGTTTAATATTTAATAAATGGATCATTAAAATATTCAAAACTATTTATTCTATTTTGGAACATCAAAACGATTTGGTTGTGTCATAGATACACCCTTGACTAAATTCCCATAAAAGAAAGTGATACTAAAATCTATTTGATATATATCATATTCATAATTTGTTACAATGGATATAAAAATCTGAATGGACTTTAACAATATAATATTTGAAAAGTTCACGTCATATTCAATACCATGAAGTTTTTTGTAAAATATTTCCCCTTGGTGTCCTTTTTAGGTAGACACTCTACCATGAATTTTTTTGTTTTCTTTTGGAAAACCTACTTTCTTTGTATGGGTATTGACCCTTCATATCCATCCAAAACATTCCAAAAATGGCCAATGTACATGGATTTCATCTCAGATTATAAGTATTTTAACGATTTCTCAAAATCATAACACTCAAACGACTCTTGGTAGGATATAGGTCCATCTTCAATGAACATTAAGTCAACATCATTAGCTATGATAAATCCATAACTACCTAGTTCTGATGAATCTTACCAACTATTCAATGTTCTTCTGTAACTTTTGTTGGTTCATCTTCTGTTATTTTTTGGAGAACTAGTTCAACATCCATCTAAGTAACATTGCCTGTTTATGGTCTTGAAGTTCTCCAAGTTCAAATTTCCTCTCACTAACACCTCAAGTCATGTTTTTATTCTCAAGAAAATAATATCATCAATATAAAAAACATTATTTTCAATAGTATTATGAATATAAAATACCAAATTTTGTTTTCGATAACCAATAAATAAAAACATATTATAATTGGAGTTTGTTTTTTAAAATATAGTCATCACAAAAATTCTCCACATCCCTAAATCCTTATAAAATAAAAACTAGTAAAACCCTCATACCATATCACATATGGTGTCTTTATGGATACCTTATATGGAATGAGGTTTATTAGGAATATGAAATTATTTATAAAATAACATCAAAATGAAATAGAAAGGTCACACAAACTCGTCATTAATAAAACTATGTACAAAAAGGTATTACTTCTCCATTCAGGTGCACAATTCCATTATGGTGTTATGGGAGTAAGTTGTGAAATAATTCCACAATATCTTAGATGAGATTTGAATTATTATCTCAAGTATTCTCCATACCAATTTTGTTATAGGACTTTAATACTTTTTCATATTTGATTCTATACTTTTTTCTTAATATCATTGAACTTTTGAAAATTTTCATGTTTGTGTTTCATTGGTAACATATACCCATACCAAATAAAGTTATCTGTAAAATTAATGATGTACCTAAGACATATATTTTATTTAGTAGTAATTAGTACACATACATCACTATGTATAATATCCAATAGTCCATTAAATCTTTCACCATTTCTCCCCAAATGTATACTTCATGATTATTTAAAGTAAATTGGATTCACATTTATCAAAAGATTCATAATTTAATGAGTCAAACAATCCATTTCTATAGAGTCTTTTACATATTTCCCATTTATATGTCCAATGAATAAATGAAAAATCTAAGTGATATTAAAATAAACCTAAACCTTATTATTATAAATGTTATAAACCAGATTTTCCATATTCAGAATATATAAACCATTCATTATATTCCAAATTACATAAAAAATTTCATTCTTATGTATATAAAAACTCTTTTTCTAAATATGGAATGAAAAATTCATCTTTTCCAAATAAGATATAAAAATTAAATCCCTAACTAAGGTGGGAAAATAATAACCATTTTTCAATTCTAGGTTCAATCTAATTTGTAAAATGTGATCATAATATCTAACATAAAATGTAACAAATCATAATCCATTACTTACATGATTATCAACTTTACCCTTAATAAATTCCATATTATCTATGAGTCTGTGTTTTTCATAAAAAATGTGAAACACGCGCCCATTTTCTAATACCCATGATCCAAAATTGGAGAATTTAATTTCAACAGCATTCAAATTTATGTACTATGAATGTTTCTCCTTGATAACACTTAACAATATTAGATACCCATCTTTCACTATTTTATAGTTCATACCTATCTATAATCTCAATATGATTAGTTTTATGTTTACCATAATATAGAAAAAATACATATCATTAGGTGTGTATCATGTATTAGGAATTTTCATTAAAGGAGTGAAATAAAAGTGTTACCTCTAAAAATCATAACTTTTTATATCATATCCATATATTGAGACAATATTCATATTTTAGCTTATCATACAATAGATATAATTTAACTAAGAAATGATTATTGAGGTAGGGGATAATCAAATTAATCACATTTATAATTCTTGGATAATTGAGTGGATAACCACTTATCCATATGCAACCTATGGATTCAGTAAAAACTATTCCTCTATAGTCCTAATTTTTAGGGATTTCCATCAATTATATACCAAATAAAAATCCAAAATAATACAATTATGGAAAATCAAGGGATAATCATGCAAATCTTGACAATACCCAACATGAAAATATCAAATTTAGTATTTTAGGGGTTTAGTCACATCAATTTAATATTCACCATTTGGTTATTTAATTGATAACTATTATATCATAAGTAATCATTATATTTTCATTTTTTCTATTTTTTGTATGCATTTTTCTTATCAATTTAGTTGTGGAAATCCATATTCCAACCAAAACATTAATGAGTTGACACCAAATTATTGTATACCTCTTTACATAACCCACCTATCTATGTTAAACCCCAAAAATCTAAAGTAAAGTATATTCATACATACCCAAATACATAATATGCATAAGGTATAATTATTCCTTATATATTTACATAGAATTATATGATATTATTAGACTCCACATGAGAAATATTTAAGTGCTAGATACCTTAACCAATTAAATTTTCTAGAAAACGATATTTTAAATGAATGTAAGTGGTCATATCCCCAGTCCATACACCAAAGTACACTTTACTGAAGAGTTAATTCAATTCTTAAAAAATCTAACACCTAATATGAAAAAACTATTCCCAATAGCTATTCTTAATCTCATAAAAAAATTACAAACTAATGTCAATATATATGAAAACAATAATTTATGATATTAAACCTACAAGGACATGAGAGGATATATACAAGAATAGGTTTATCAAAAAAATAGGTATATATGATATTCATATTTCATAAAAAAATTCACAAAAAATGAATATAAAAAAATTAACAAATAAATATAAAATTTATTCATTTTACTAAACATGATAAATTTATGAGATACTAATAAATAAAACCTAATTATAAAACCTTTTATAATTTAAAAATAAATATTATTGAAATTACATTATTTTTAATATAAACCCTTTATATTCATTTCAATATGAACACTTTCACATTTATCATTATATGGAATTTAAATTTTAAATATATTTTATTTTTAGAATAATAAACAATTTATTATTCAATTTTAATTGTGAAAAAATTTCATAGAATCTATGTATCATATAATTAATTATTATTTAAACCTTGATCATATCAAGCATGAAAAACCCCCCATTGATGTGGCTTAATTAATATCAAAATAAGGACTCTTTTTATTTTTAAAATTTCAAAAAAATTAATTACGATCAATTCATAATTCAAATATAAAACTTTACATTATTTCAATATTTCATTATTTATAAACCATTCTAAACTATTAGTTATGATTTCTAAAAAAAACTTTTATTTTTAGATAATAATTTATACAGGAAAATTCGTTGCAGGGTACTTTATATCATAGCATTTAATATTTGAAAAAATATATTTCATAAACATTTATTTATTTAATTATACAGTATTTATAATTGATTAACTAATTAATTAACTATAAATTAAATATTCCCAAAACACCATTTAATATGATTTATAAATAGTTAATAAACTATAAAAACCATTTCATGTGGTAAAACAAATTAATACATTTTTTACCCTTAAGCAACACACCTAATATTCATAAGGGTGTCCCCTTACTACACTTACATAAGCACCCTACATAAGGGTATTGATATTTTTAGATTCTAGATGAATGTGTTACTCAGATTACCTTTATATACCTTCATCACATAATTGAATCACCTATTATGAAAATCCTTTGTACAAGGGTAATCAACTGGTTTCATATGAAGCATATTGGTAAACATGAAGGAACATTTCACATATTCTCAAAAAAGTTTATGTGTATGTGTAATGTTATGATTATCCTTAAAGAAGACCATTTGTATAAGGGTACTATCTTTACATAACACTATTTAATTTTCATATATGGGTACATTTTTCTACTTTTATGTAACCAGATCACATAAGATTATAACATTTACACAATAACTTGGGTAAGGGTATTACCTTTACACAAACTACTGAAATATGGGTATCACAGAAGGGTAAATAATATTTACCATAATTAAACATTACTATATATTATTATTACCATTATGAATCCTATTTGAGTATAGGTAATACATTGGTTAAGCTTACATTGTCCATCTACAAAAGGGTATTAATTTTACGTCACTAATATGCATAAGGGTAAGTCATATTTACCCTTACATATCTTATATAAGGGTCTAAATCCTTCTCTAGTTTTATGAAAATGTTTTATATCATTTTTCATTGAAAAATTTTGATCAAGAACATTAAAATCATGAATAAACTCACTTATATATCATTGATGGGTTTCAAATGATCATCTAGAGACCATATGTAGTGAAAGACAACACAAAAATATAGTTAGATATATCATGAGTTAATAAGTTTTAAATAATACTATAAACATAGTACCTAGTATTTAAAGGTTACAAGAACTTCCATATTCCATCAATAAATAGTGTTTGAGGATAATCGTGAAGATTAGTGAACATAAACTCCCAACCTCTGATGTGATACAATAGTAACATGAATACAAAAAACACTTCATAATGATTCTTGTAACCCAAAGGGGACATAGAGCCATCTCAAAAGAGTCATTATAAAGAATAAAAGAGGCACAAACATGTCACATTACATCTCTAATCAGATGATCTCATCCTCCTATATGGATGAAGCATAAGGCACCTCTAAATCATCGTATGGGTTTATTATTGTTGGGATATAATTAATTGAATGGTTTCAATGTATTAATACAGAGTAATTAATCTGTGTAATTGATGAATAAAACATTGGGATAATATAAATAATATACTTTTTTTTATTCATTGAATTCATTAATAATTCTTGAATAAAATAAATTTGTTAAATTTAGACATATATAACATACAATATATTATATAAAAATATATCTAATGAATCATATTATTGTGTTCTTGTATCATATGCATGTATATTTTAGTTCACATCGAACACAAACTAGGTGAGTGAGAGACATATTATGCTGGATATGGAGCATCTAATAGAGAAGATTTCATTTTTTCCAATTATTTCTTTTATCTATTTATTCTTGTAATGGAATTTTTTGTCTGTATATATTATATAATATTTCTTATATAAGCATTGGATTATTATTTATATTCTCCCAATGCAACGATCAAATTATCATTAGATGCACTTATAACATCTCCCTATATGGCTAGAAAAGCCCTATTAAGGACTCTTTAAACTACTTTATCATAAAAAATGTATAATATTATAAATTAGAAGGAAGGTACATATTTCATACTCTATAAAAAATCATCCACTCTCTTAATTGGGTGTGTAAAAAATTTGATTGGAAAATCTAAAGATAATTGATTTTTTTTGTGTTTACCCTAACCTACAATTTTGGAATAATTATAAGGGTATTTTTTAATAATCTCACTAAGGTCACATAAAAAGTTATAAAGGCCACTATCCCCAAAGGTTCATGGAATGAAAATTCCTTCCAGATCATGATGTCTATCTTGTATTCTAATCAAAAGTATAATACAAAACTCCGCTTTAAGTCTTTCATTTGAAAAACAATCCAAGGGTTTTTTTGTTTGAAATAATTTTCTTCAATGATTTAAAATACGGTAGAAATTGAAAAAAGGATTAAAGGAAAAGAATATTTATTTTAAGTTCTTTGAAAAGCTTTTGAAACTTGATATGTTCTGGTTCATTTTATTTTTCAAAATTATTGGAGGGAATGAGATTTTTGGAGAGAAATTCTAAAAAATAGTAGTTATACTCTCAATATCTTATTCCAAATTTTTTTCCTCTTATTATCATCAGTTTTTCAAAAACATTATTTGATTTCTAGAAGTATAAGTATAAATATAATCATTTTCAACATTTGTTTTCCATATTTACATATTCTAAAAATTAAATTTTTTTACTTTTATGGTTCTTCCATAATTTCACTTTCTGAAATCATCGTGTCATTATGAGTTTCATGATGTTTTTTGTACTGTGTGTGGTTTTAATAATGATATGATTTTCTCTATTATTAATATTAGTCACAATTTTTTGTTTCTTAAGTTTTATACCATAGAATTCTCTATCCATTTTATATATTAGATTTTATAAATTGGTTATTTCATTTTTGAAGACTTATTTTTTTGTATTCCATGTGAGCTTTATATTATTCTTATTGAGCATCAATCCTACATGGAACATCATGAATAAATAACTCTAAATTCCATTTTGAATTATAAGACTCATCCATATATTGGTTTTAGAAATTTTTTCCTAGGTTATTGTGGGATCCCAAGGGGAAAAAACTATTCAAAACATTTTGTGATAATTCCATGAATTGTTTGAATAGTTTCTATAACCCAGGTTATAATTATTTGAAAATGGAACAGCATTATATTGCAACATTGTAAAATACCAAGTAAAATTATATTTTTGGGATAATTTGGATGGAATATAAAAATTGGTACAAGAAAACATAGTATTTCCATACAATACATAGTTTTGGAATTAATCTCCACATTAAATTTCATAGTTTTCATTGAATGTTCTAAAATATTGTGTATTTTATTTTGCGAAAAAATTAGTTTAATTTGTATAATGGTTCTCCTCTTTAACCATTTTTATTATTTAATTTCATGAAAGTGTATTGATAATATACTAAATATATTTAATAGTTTTGAATAATACATAACCTTTTAAAGATTGATCTACCATTGTTTGATGATAACTGGTGATGCTATTATAAAAGGTATCCATCAGAAAATTTAGAGAAAATTTGTTGTTGGGAAATTTTTTAAGAAGACTCCTAAATATATCCCATATTTCATATAACAAATCTCCCTTATATTAAACAAAAAAAATTAATTATGTCTAATAATAGTATTCATTCATCTATAGAAAAATTTCATGACTAAAAAATATAACAACTCATCCCATGTGTCAAAAATATACTCATAAATTTAATAAAAAAAATTCCTAGCATAACCTTTATGGTATACTGGGATGCTCAAGGGAAAATTTTTTCCTTTATCAGTCCGTAATATAGATTTTTTTAAACAAAAATATAGAAATTTCTAATGAATTCAATAAATACATTATTAAGAAATCATTATCGAATGGAATCATAAAAAGGTGGAGCTATTTGACATCATAATTTTGAGACCTAGGAGTCATCAGAATGAATATGGATTATTAGAAACTTTTATAAGTTGAAACTAACTAAGTATATACCTCTCAACTAATTATTAATTTTTTTTATGTGGAATTATGTTTTGATGGTGATTAAATACCTCTATATTATCTTCTATTTTAGTTTTTTCTTATGATTTAGCAAAATTAATAGTCTCTTAATTTTAAGGATAATACAATCTAATTTATGTTTTTTATCATATGTGCATTACCAAAAATTGGTTCCAAAAATTGAAAAGGTATATGGACATATCAATTTTTTATTTATCTCCTAGTATGATTTAGAATAAAAATTGGAATGTTCTAACAAATAGGTAATGTGGAGTATGCATTGACTTAAGAATCCATTTAAAAATCAATAGAACATTAGCTAAAATAAGTAATGTATTAAAAATAATATTTTAATTTAAGTACAAGGGATGATGAAATAATGAAAGGACAACTAGTGATTAGGAAATGATAATGATTATATACAGAATAAATATAATATAACAATTTGGTAATACCATTTGATTATATAGGGGAATTGATAACGGTTGGTTGAAAATGTTTTCATTCATTGCAAAAATAAATATGGTCTAAAAATGATAAATAGGGTTAACTTTATCTATCAATGGGTTCACCTATGATAGAATAAACCCATATAATTCATCAACTATATATTATATTCATCCACTAGAATGGAGAATTCAATTTTCATTAAAATGAAACTTCCATTTGGTCTTGAAGTGTTACTCTTCATAAAAAAATATCTTATCAGATTGAATTCCCTATTGATTATTTCATTTTTAAAATTTGATAATGATCAATATTTGTTTATTATGCATGCTATATAATGGATTATAACTAGATGAAATGAAGAATATAGTATCAATCTATATTATGGGAGTAAAAATGAAGTAAAAAACTAATTACTAGCATAATCTTACTTCCATAAAATGTTCATAAAATCAATATTCTACAATAAAAATAGTTATATAATTCTATTAAAATAGAATCTGAAAACCGGAAGAAAGGAAAAAAAATATTGTATATCGAGGAGATCTAGATGTTTCTCTATTTTTCAATTATTATCCGGGTTCTCACCTAATGATTTCTATTCAGTCATTTCATTAACTAGAAAAATACATCTTTAGAATTGGATTGATCCTCTATTTAAAATAATTACTCCACCAAATTACATCTCTCTTAAAAATTCATTCCAGTTCATTATGTTGATAAAAAATGGCATATTTACCTTATGTAAATATTATCAAGAAATATCCCCATCATATTTATTTCATGTGTTAGACTAGTGGATAGTTCTCCATGAATGAGATCATATTTATCTAGCTCATACTCAACCATTATTTGACCACACCTAGTGAATCCTTTGGAATTAGATTTTATGAAACCTATGTGAAATCCCAAAGTAAAAAACATCTTGTTCAGTCATCTTATATAATGCACAATTTAAATATAGATGAAAACTTCTTAAAATGTTCCATATTCTTCATGTTATCTTCATTTGTTCCTTAAATTTGTCAAAAAAACTCAAATTCATTAGAACGATATTAGTCATATAAATAGAATAATCGGAGGGTCATGTTTCTTATTGGAATTATATTAAGTAATTGTCATTCATCAACCTTGATCATTATATTTAGTTAATTACGTATGATTGAGGCTGTTGTATAGTCTTTGATCTCAAACATGTATAAAAATAATCCAAAAATTGTGATCCAATTATTATAAATATATTATTTACTATCAGAATTTATCATCATATGTTCTTCATCCAGTATTAGAATTGTTCTTGGACTCATGTATTTAGTTTATGATACATCATTTTAATACTTAGTCAATGATATTTTTAGAGATCACAACCATCCTTCCTCACTCGATTTCACTTCATTAGATTTATCTAAGGTTCATCTATGAAGAGCTTCTACATAATATTTCCGTAAATCACAATCTCAAAAGCATTGATCTGATTAAAAATCATCTCCAATTTAGTTTCTCATTTTTGAATAACTTTCATTTTGACTTCGGGTTCAAGATACCCTCACATGATGTAGTATGAGATTTAAAATTCTTTCAATTCTTATTCACACCGTATATTTGGGATTCATGTTTTGATAGGTTCATTCAATGACAGGGATTTTATATTTATAAATGTCATTCTCATATAGAAAGTCTTATGATTAAACCTAAAAAATCATGAGATTTTTCTTTTAGAAAAGGATTATTGAAAAATATGATAGTGAAATGAAATAAAATTGCTTAAAAATTCATCGAAGTCTTAGTTAAATGATGAAGTCAAATTTTAAATCATTTTAAAATATTATGATAAAAATATAAATGACAATAATTAAAAATATATGGAATTTAAATACATATAGAAAAAATATATATGAAAATAGAAAATTTTCATTTTTTTCTAGAAAAGTACAATTTTTAATAACTATTTAAATACTATAAATAATTTTAAAATAAAAAACATCGAATATATATCATTAAAATGAAACACCTAAAACACATTAAAAATTATATTTTTAAATTAAAGCTAAAAATAATTGAATATTTTTTATAAAGTTGATGGAGAAAAAATCCTAACAACTTTTTAATCAATTTAAGAAATTATTAATTTGATGAAAATATTTAAATAATCAATATTTCCCTTTAATAATAATCCAATATTTAATAATTCACTAATTAAAGAACATTTGAGCATTAAAAATTGAATTATTTCTCAAAATGACATGGTAAAAACTCTTTCAATTAATGAAACATCAATAATAAACACACATAAAGATTAATTATTCCTCTTTATTGTGGTCTACATCATCTTCCATTGAACCAAAATTAAAAATGAATAATATTATACATGTTATTCCTTTACCTACCTCTATATCTCTCACTTACTTTTGGGTAAGTGAGCATAATACTGAGATAAGAAATTAGTTATTGGACCCATTTTCCATGACATTCCTCTTGTTCACTATAAGTACCAACGGGTTTTTACGCCTCTTATAATTATCGTCCAAGATAATCAATGAAATAATATCTAGGATAGGTTTATTAATATTTTTAAAATTAAAAATCATAATAAAACTAGAGAAGATTTGAGGTAGTGAGGAAAGCATGAGGTCAGTGCACAACACATCAGGTTAATTAAAACCTAAAATGTTAAAACATTTAATATAACTAATCATTATGAATAAATAAGTTCTGATTCGTGCACCATATAAAATGTTTAATGTGATAAGTAACTTTGATATCACATACCTGTCCCATTTATCCATCTCTTGATGAAGATTAATGGTATAGAAAATCATGGTATATTCATCCATGTACTCATAATGATTTTAAAGCTCAGTGTACATGGATGCAATATTAGGCATTAAAAATCCAATGCATCATCTACATTTTTAAAGTAGAGAGTGTTTCACTCCCCACTATAACCCATAAAAGGAATATTCTCTAGAATATGAGACTCTACCATATATAATTTCTTCTCCTAGAATATTACAATTCCCACAAACCTATACCACTCTTGGAAATTCATTCCAGTGAGGAGATTATATTTATCTAATATCGATCATATGGATAACATTAGTGTCACATTATTTTCCATTTCAAAAAATAAAATAGGTTTTAGTACATTATCATGATTAAAATATGTTACATAATAAATTTTATTTATCAGCCTCCCACTATTTTGTCAAATACCGAGAAACATAACCATTGGATTCAGAATTGCCTATCACGTAGAATTGTTACTAACATGGATCCATATTTCCCTTTTCATAACCAAAAAAGGGTATGGTCAATTACCTGAAGGTATTTATTTATATTTTATTTATAAATATATTAACTCATACTTCCGTGATATTTTAAGCAGAATATTCAATCATAAAACTCTAGGAGTTGAATTTCCTCAACACATGCCTCCATGTTATACCATGTAATGTAAGTGAAACTACTATTGACACTCACTTGGTTTGGTCAACCCAAAAATTTATTAAAACTCTTTAATAAATAGAAGTATAATGATAAGGGAAAAATGAATACTTCAATCTATTTTTCTAATAAAAATAAATTAATGGAAGGAGTTATATGACATAATATTTCCATTGAGTGATTTTTTATTATACATAAATATTCTTTATTTTATCCTTTTATATTATTGTAAGTATTATTAGTATTTTGAATAACTAGTTAGACTTGTCTTGATAAAATAATTTTTTATATAATCTGTTAATTTTATTCCATATTACATGCAAGTTAATTCATTTACTTTATGTGATCATCAATAAACATACATCTCATAAAAAATAAATAACCATGCACAAGAAATAATTAGAATAAAAAGTGTCATGGTCATAAGATTCTATTATTTTTTAGTTTATCCATCAGAAGATAATGTTACACTTGTCCCTAGTAAAATAAATTCTTCAAAAGATCTTGGTTCTAATAATAGCATTCAACATTTCAATTTAGTATATTTTTGCTCGGTTTCACCTTTTATACCCTTGAACCAAAACCTCTCACCTTAGAACATATACCTTTAAATATGCTCACTCACAAAGAGGTGAGGAGAAAAATGGGTTAGGGTTACATAAATTCATCCTTGATATGTTGTCCCATACATAATTTAGATGGGACGATTTACATATCAAAATATTAATTTGATAATAATAATATCAAAAATAAAAATAATAATAGTTAAATGAAACAAATACCAACATGTACATAGTTTATTAAAGTTAATTATCATCCATGAATGTAATTAATGCACACTAAAACTATTTATAAATTAGTTCAATTAATTCTTTATTAACTTAGAATTCCTAAATTAATAAAGTAACTATTTTGTAATATAATAATTAATTTTATATTAAATTTCTTATCGATGAAATCCTTGATATTATCAACCAAATAAATTTATATAAATTTTATTTATTTTAATGTTTATAAATATAAATAGTGAACTGATAAGTTAAAAACATGTAACATTCTGGTTATTATTAAACTCTATGTGGAATATATCATGGAATGTACTGAAGGTTATAGGTTGTGTACCATTATTCATTACATGATGTGTAATTAATCTCACATGGAATTTTTTTATTCTTTGAGGGGCCCTTATTGTATACTATGTACTTATAAAAATGTAGAAAACATGACATGTCACAATATTACATAGTGTATAGTTGAGTGAGTCAAGAAACACAGTTAAAATATATTTATGACTATAAGACATACCATCAATATACATAGCATGAACCTCTATGAATTCCAATGAAGTACATCTTATGCTTGATGAATATACACACTGTGTGTTTCTATAATAACATGGAAAAAATTTAATATAAGAATTTAATTCCAAATGGCCCGCTGAAAATCACTGTGGTATAATTAATGGTTAAACCCTATAATATGGAATGTAAAATAGTAACTAAATGTATAGTTTTCTTTTAAGGATATAATTAATATTTATTCTATGTAATTAATTCAACTGGTAAAACGTATCCTGTCACATAGTATATGTGACTAAATTCATGATACATGGAATATAAAAGCTAATAAATTTTATTTACTCTATTATCTTCTCACTCAGGAAACATGACCATTGGCTTGACGTGTAATACATGTGGGAATTAATGTTTTATCCAATGTGTACACCAACTACGCACTACGTAGTCCAGATAGTCTTATTTTTCACTGATATTTTTAATACTCAACATGTATTAATTACATACCACATACATTGAACACATGACTTTTTCAATTACCATAGGGAAAACCATGTGGGGTAACATGAATTATACACGAGCTGCATTCCATGTAATCTTGTAAGAAAATGTGTCAACTTGATGGTCAATATGTGATGTTTAGGGATACTTCATTTATTATTACACTTTATGTTCCAAGATTTTCATAGCTCGTCCTTGTATTCTTGACTGTGGGTACATGATGTGTATTTTTTAATTATACAATATGCATCTGCGTCATTTTTCCAGGCACCTTCAAATGGAATATTTAGAAATCATTTATCTATTCTTCACATGATCATGATTATATGAAACTAAATGATCATGTTATATGAACATTAATATTAATAATGAAAAACTAAAATTGAAAAGATAACAAAAAATTTATGAAATCCAATAAAAAATTAAAATTAATATAAATTAATATTTGACTACTTTGATACCACATAAAGATTTTGGAGTAAAAACTATGATTTTGGGCATGTTATCAATAATGGGTTTTTAATAGGTCATTCATGGTAAATCCTTAGAACTCGATGAATATTACACCATAATATTCAAAGAGAGGATATTTTCATATATAATTTATAATTAATTTATATAGACACAAATTACCTTTTCCATAAAATATATATTCCTTGTCAAGTCCATTGAGCAATATTTTCACATCATCATTGTGATGAAGGATTCAAGTGTAGAATCCCTCTAGTGATATAAACACATGCTCCATAAACTAAAAAACATCATCTTTGGAACTCTAAGTGCTATAATAGATGAAAAAAAATCTTGTGTTGTCCAACATTATCATTAATAACAACCTATTCCCATTTAAAAAGATTATATCAAGTTCTATCAATCTTGAGAGGAAGTATGAGGATTGATGTTCACTATTCTTGACAGAGTACTTGATAATGTTCTCTCTAGTATGGAGATAACTATCTATGTAGAATATTTTTCATAAAAATAATTTTCCTTGGAAATGACATAAATAAAGTTATATACATAGGTTCGATAATTAGTAATTGAAAATTTACCTTAACTAACCTATTAATTCTATGTCAGAACCCATAAAAAATAATAATAATAATAATAATAATAATTTTGGTATTTCATTCTCATGCACTAAACACAAAGACATTTAAATATCATTTGATAAATTAATAAATCATTATTTATTTAATTAACATTAAATAAAACATAGAAATTCATTCAAAAACTCAAATCAGTGCATTAATCCTCCATGGAATTTATTATACCTTGAATATTAAATATTTTTTAAAATAAAAAAATATCACTGAATAATTTTTTTCAATAAATAAATAAATTTTTCATTCACTAACTCACAAATAAATATTTATATAATATTCAACACATACATGTATATTCTTCTAAAAAAAATTTATTAAATATATGTTATTCCCATAACCTAAATAATTATTATTCCTTATACTTGAAAAAATTTAATGTCATAATATTATATTCAAATATAATTTTATTGAGGTTCTAGATACAATTATTTTTTAAAACTCTAAGCCTCATTATTTGTGGAATTATGCGACTAATCCTAAATTCTAAGATCATCATCTAGAAACTTTTAAAGGCACAAAAATATAATGATTCTAATGTTTCAATGAAAACCACGTCCTATAAAATCTCACTGTGTAATATAGTATCTACATCCTAATATCTCATAAAGAAGGTTTCATTACTTATTTCATCAACACATATTCATATATATAATTCTTTTACTTCTTAAAATCAAATCATTGATAAAACATACTTGATCATGGAGTTAATGAAATAGTTCCATTCCAATTAATGTTTTTGATATATGCACTTCAATTAAAAATTAATAGATGAATCCTTTCATTAATTGTTCTTTAATTTAAAATAAATTATGATGCACCCAACGTTTCATACCACTTCATGATAGTATATCATTACTTTTATCACTAATACATATTAGTACATGATTCATGATGTAAATTAATAATAATATCATCTAAAAAGACCAATGAACATTTTTATAGTAAAGTATATCCAATGACATATAAATATTATAGATTTCATATTGATGGGTCTGTTCACATATGATCATCTCTTAGAGATTACCGTGTGAGTATATAATATGAAGTAATATAAAATTTTTATGGGTACCATAAAATGGATAGCTTTCATCAATTAGTCATGTAAGATAGATTCCTGTTGAACATTACACATATGTAATTAAGAATGATTTCATAGAACATCAATGTTCTTATCATTACAGAAACTGTTTTCACCATTAGATGTGATAAATGTTCTAAAGACATTATAAAAATAAAGTTATATTGATTAAAACTCATCATGTGATAAGATATTTAATAATAATAAATATTTTGAATATATGAGTGATCAAAAGTAAAATGTATTTGAGCCTAAGCAACCAACACTAACACATGTCTACCATGTATTAGACTAGGGTGGGTGTGTCATCACTTATGGTGATATAGTTGTTAGGGGTGATAAAATAAACGTTATATGTGATTCTGAAGTTGATACTTTCTTCATAGACACCTACTAAGTTCCACATAGTCTTTTTATAGAGTCGTTTTGAGTTTTATAAGGGAGGCCATGTTTTCTTTAAAGTCTACCCGTAATATTGTTTATAAATTTTTGGTTAGGGGGTAAGTTGTCCTCAAAGACATTGGTCGATTCCAAATCATGTTAAGCATGGGACATGTTTCTAACAACCTTTAGTATTCAATATAACTATACTATGTACACAATGTATTCCATATATTGTATCTAAATATATACTTCAATGATCCATTTCACAACATTAAAGTGGATTAGCTGGACATCAAGGAAAGAGATATCTTCTTGGAGTGCCTGATGGTTTTCCAGTCTTGATTGTAGAGGACTCTTCAGGGATGTTCTACTCGAATGGGAGAGTTTCATTGGTACTATGGTAATATTTTGGAGAAAATTTGGGAGTTATATAATCATATTCCATCTTAGTACACTAAAAATTTCAAGAAGGTTTCACTTTTCAGGTTGAAAATCCTTTATGTTGGGGAGGATGTAGCGACCCGGGTTGTTTTATGTTTAAACCTTTAGAATATTTTAAATAAAATTTTTTATGTTTGTTTTTGAGTTGTTTTTTTATTTTGGTGGTCATGGGGATTTATAAAAATTATATTAGAAACAATATATTAAATTTTTATAGTCTAGATCAAGAGTGATCACAAAGAGGGGTGTGGGAGAATCAATGATCTTTCTCATTTTTATGATTTATATATTGTTAATCAGGCTTTATGGATGGTGAAAGACATATAAAATATTCTTATTTTATCTTATCCTTACATGAGTATACAAATTATAAACTTATCTATACATAATGACATATATGTATTGACATTTAAATCCTACTCCTTTCATGGTTCAGGTGATAATTTGCGATCTAGATTCATTGTTATGAATCAGCTAAATAAAATTCGAAAGATATCTCCAAAAAATATTTATGATTAATATCCAAAAATACTCAGCAGATAATATTTGAAAATATATAGAATTAATGTGTTCATAACAGCCACATTCTAATGCATTTTTATATTATCATTTCATCAATATACTCTATATCCATAAAAGCATCATCATTCCCCTTCCTATGGGATCCCTAAACTAACTCCCAAAAGTTATATAAGGTTTATCATTACTAATCCATAAATAGGACTATGAATCTTTATTCTATTGATATAGATATTAGATCTTTTTCATTTTCAAGTATTCACATTCTGTTTTTTGTGGGGATTGATTCAACTTCCTCACAATAGTTTTATAAATGAAAAACTATTCTTCTTCTAACAAATTGATTCATAGTATATATGGAATTAAATCATCTCTACTATTTCATATTAAAAACAAATTTTTTTCATAAATTAATTGAATTATTCTTAGATATACAATATATAATTTATAGGGTTTTCGTTCCAGTGAATCTCAAAATCTTGTTTTAAATTTTTCTTCTTTTTTTCATATAGAGTATTGATAAAATATTTTGTGAATATAAACTTCATAGTAATTATTATAAAATCCATGATTTTAGCTGAAAATATAAAATAATTTTAAAATAAATTAATTGTATAGTTAAGGACTCCCTTTTAGTCACTTTAAAACCCAGTCTTGAGTGTTCACACTATATTTCATTAACTAAGTGTTTATTTTCATCATTAAGTATCATGCATTCATGTGAATTAATTCTACACCATAATTAAATTAATTGTTCATATATTATTCATGAATTATCCTAGAGTATAATTCATTATCTCTTGTGATATGATTAACTACCCCACATCATTAAATGAACTATTTTCATATTACTATCATATATATTTCATGGGGATAAACATAACAACATCATCATATTTAAATTATTGATAGTCTTAGCTCTCCCTCCTTACTTTATACATGGACAATTTCCTGTATTTCACTTACATTAATCTTTAATGGAATGTATGTAATGAATTAACATCAAGACATCCTTCTTCAGGGGGTTACTCATTAACCTAAACCTTTATTGAAACATTCATGATACTCTATTTCAAATACCTTACATGAATGACAATGTCCTCCTTATAGAAAAATATTAAAGGTTTATATAAGCCTAAATTAATGATATATGTATCACACTATATAATTATTTTATTCATGTAGAATTATTTTATGAAATCTTAAATACCAACATGAAGTACACGAATCATCCATAAATACCCACTGCATTTTCTACTCATTTCAAGTAGTATAAATATTCCAAAAACTCTCAATGGAGACCTAGTCTTTTCATACAAAAATATTAAATCATTTAATATTCAATATATTCACAAATACATTCCCATATACTATGAAATTTTTGTTTCATTAGAGAAAAGGTAAACAATATTCTTATTTCATGAAATATATTCAATATCTCTAACAAAGATCATTCCATTTTGTACTCTTTATAGGCATGCCCTATATAAGAGTTTCATTATAACTTGTGGAAAAGAAACAAAATAAAGAATGTTTCCAGATACACAATATGGGAAAACATGAGATATAGCAATCGATGATCATATAAATGCATAAGATAACCATAAGTGTATGAGATCATGAATATAATTTAAAAATTGCATACCCAATCAATCATTGTTCATAAACATGACTCCTGGAATTCAAATTTTCATTTCAAAATACATGTATCATTAGAGTGATAAATAAACATAAATAAATTATGAACTATAAGTTTATGTTATAAGAGTGAGACACCATTTATGTATAGAACCCATTTAATATGTAAATATTAACTACCAATACCATAAAATCATAATAGATCATGAATAAACACATATTTCTCATAGTGGATAAAGAACATTGAATAGTTTCATATAACAGATCAACAACATCGATCATTTCCCATAGTGGATCAAGGACATCGACTTATTTCCATAGTGGATCAAGCTCATCAACTTGTTTTTTATATCTATCCCATGAGTTATAAAATTTTACCCAATGCATTAAAGGGATTTATAATTATGGGTCCACCTATAAAATTATGAAAACCATATATATGTCTACCAATATGTCATAAATCATCCATCATTACCGAGGCCATGAAAATTAGTTTCATAAAAATTTAATAATATCATCATTTCATAACCTGGGGAAAATAAATGGATTTTTTAATAATCTCATCATCATAATAATAAACCATCCAATGATCGGATAATTATGGTATCATGGAATATTATTCCCATTAAAGAAAATTTAACATCAAAGTATGTTATCATAAATGAAAATTTATTTAAATGATAATTTGGAATATATTTTTTGGTTCATACCATTTCATTTCAAAATCACTAATTTAAAATCTAAAAATTCCCAAAAATTAGGGAATTTTTTTTATTTTACAATATCCTTAGAAACATGTAATGGAATATTTAATGTATTGAGTGGTCTTTATGGAATGAAAGTTAATTAATTCTCTATAAGGTAAAAGAAGACATTCTTTATACATTTTTGAAAAATTTCAAATCATAATTTGTTAAAAAACCAAAAGATGATTCCTTTTAAAAAAATTTGTTAAAATTCAAATAATGGTAAAAACTAATTTTAATAATAATGGGGGAATAGTGAAAATATTCTTGATAAAGTTTTTAGGAATAACATACATTGAAGACAAATATTAACAACTGAATAATAACACATATTCTATTTTTGTTTAAAAAACATCTTTCAGGGAAATGAGAACTTAGATTGGGGAAAATAGAAGGAAACATGTATGATAGATAAATAACAAGATTATAAGAAAAAGTAAAGTTATTTATTAGATAAATATCGTATAACTTCCTTAATCTAAATTAATGCATAAACAATCAAGAGGATTGAAACATAAATCCCTTATCGCTTTTGTAACTTTTGAATCACAATCCCCATGAAAGAAAGAAACGTAGATGGATATGTATATACCATAACATTCATGAGAATAATCCTAAAATAAATTAATGGGAGACGAAAAACATGGAATTTATTAAAATAATAAAATATAATAAAATCATTCTCAATAAAAAAGTTTCCAAATTTATATTAATTTGAATAAAAATGTTATCTGGTTGAAATAACATAAAAAACGAAATTTAAATTGGTTTTGGTTTCATTTTACAAATTTTTTTTGATTAATACATTTGTTAATTATTATTTACTCTAACTGTTGTAACCCCTATTTTAACCAGAATCGATTAATAATTACGTAATAAATGGACAACTAACTCATAAATGGATTTCAAATGATGTGTTCACACATATTCTACTCATTTGTCTCAGGATATCATTTATATGAATTCTAAATCATTTAAAAAATAATTATATATTTTAAAATATCATTAATGTGAATTTTGGAACTATTCATTTAATATATCATTAATGGAAAAAAACCATGATTAAAGTCAAGTAAAATCCTTTCAAAAATTAATAATATGTCATATTCATTTATAACATTCATGTAACACTATTATTCATTCAAAATATATTACTTTTAATATTTTTAGAATAATTTCTTTTATTTTTTTAATTGATGAAATATTATGTGAGTATTACATAAGAATTTAATATAATTAAATAACTAATAAAATTTATAAATCAATTTATATTCTTATTATAATTTTATTAATCAAAAACTATATATTTATATTTGTTTGCAATAATAATTTTTCCTTTTGTGAATACATACGAGATATTTAAAACTAAAAGTGTGATAATTTGTAACTCTCTTGGCTTTAAATATTATATAGTTCATTTTCATGAAATTTTTCCATTAAATAATCATTTATTAGAAAAATTTGGTAATGTTATAATTACATTCATCCAATAATAATTAGGATGAAATATTATGTCCTTATCACTAAGTTTTAACAAATATTTACCTGATTTACCCTTTACTATGGTGAAATGTTTTACCACAGTTACTATTCATTAGGCTTAATATTATTTTTCAATAATTTACCTAATTGGAAAAATATATTTATAAATATGGAATCAATTTTATTAGACTGAATTCCTATAAGTTGAAAAAATTACTTATAAAATAAATTTGAACAACGTGAAGAAAATCACTTTTTAGAAAAAATACATTTTAAGAATAAAACAAGATTTATTCTAACCTCGTGCTTTAAAAAAATTAAATGTGTGTTAAAACAATTTATTTAATAAATAATTTAAAAACTTTATTAAATTCGTTTTAAAATAGTTATTAATTTAATTTATTAATACAAAAATACATTTCATGCGTAAAAACTTATTTTCAGTGATATATCTTTTTTTAAATATTTTTTTCATCTAATTAATTGATAACCAATGATTTTATTTTACACATGTGTAAACACAAATTTTTTTATAAATTAGTTAATCTTATATATACCCACCAATTCAATATATTGGTTATAATTATATAATATATTATGTTTTATTATAATGAGATTTTCATGTATCACCTGTTAGTGAAAAAAATTATTTAAGGAGAAATATTTCATGAAAAATCGATGTGCAATATTATAACCCCTTAAAATAAATTTCTCTCACAAAATTCATCTCCATACTATAAAAATGTGGATATATCTATTTCTTTACCCCCTTTGGTTTTCATGTAGCTTTTTTAAATTTTTGATTCCACCAGAGAACTTTTACTTGGTGAGAAGTCTTGTTCCATAGAACATTATCTCTATTATTTAATTTTTATATTTTTTTCCGAATAATAATGATCAAACTAAAATGGTAAAACCATAAAATTTACTTCATATTAAGGATCAGTTATGAACTCCCTTATGAGAGATACATAGAACACATCATGAACTTTGAGAGAGGTTCGGTGGAATCCCCAAGTGATAAGATAGTATCCCTCCTTGATGAATAATATCTAAGGGGAAGATATTCCTAGGGACCAAATTTCTTTTATTACTGAATCTTATAACATTATACCATGATGAAATTAAAATAAATATCAACTAACAAACATTAAAATCTATATTTAGCTGAACATTTTAAAAATAAATTTTCTATGAACATTGAGTTGCCTTGGTATATTACTGGATGGGTTTATCTTTTTATAATATTTCATCAACGGTATTAGGTCCCAATAGTGTTCATTCTCCAACATCAACCTAATATATTGTATTTCAACACTAATTTCAACTTAGGTATTCATAATGATCCATATATATTATCTTTTGAAAGATTTTTTTGTATGAAAACTTAGCCAGAGAAAGGTGATAATCCTAGCCACATTTGAAATACATAGGCCAGGATCCCAACATATCCTCTAGGGTTGTAATGGTTCACTCAGACAGATCATATGTTTGAGGTTACTCTATATCTAGAGTATTTAGAATATTTTACCATAATTTTATCGTAAACCTCGGATCCCGATCAAATACAACATAATTTTTTACTCCAAAGAAACCTTACCAATTAAATAATACTTATTATATAAAGATAATTAAGAGGGAAAAATTATTTAATGTAAATGAATTGTGATGAATTTTTATAGTTATAAACTACAACCCAAATAGAATTACTAACTTTAGATGTTTTGGGGAGTACTATGAGAATATATACGGTGATGTTTTCCATTTTCCACCATTGTATGGGTAATAGTTTCAAAATCCCCTTAGACTATTATCTCCCAAACATAACTTGATGATATACCAAGAACCAAGATACATATTATGTTTGTCTCCCTTTTTGTTTCCCCACCATAAATAATCTTTTAAATCTCTATACAACTACATACTTCTAGGATTAATAGAGAATGAAGACCTATGATCCCCCTATAATAACTCATTCTTAAAATTTGGTATAAACAGAACACAAATTTGGTTCTTAATCCTTATCATCCCATCACAATCAAGGTTAAACATACACACATTTCTCACCTTATTCTATATATAATCATTGTTCTTCTATGTTGTTTTCATCTTCACGTGAATAGATGGTTGAAAATTCATTCGGGATAGATAAGATTTTTCACCGTACATCAAGATTTCTATATCTATACTCTGTAAATCAAGATAAATTAGATCTTTTTTATTATCATTATTGATAATTTGGCATGATTTTTTCAAAGAAAACAATAGTTCACCTTGTAAGGTTTCCTAGGGTGGTAATGTATTGATAAATCATTATTTTTAATCATCCTCAATCATCTTTTATGCCCATATTCATATCTTTTTGGGTGATTCTATACATTAAACATTTGTGATTGGTATATATCTCACACCTTCTTAAAAAAGATAATTACTATATATTTTCAATGAACATATTTCATTATGTAACTCAAAATAATGAGTTGGTTAATTTTTATCATGATTGTTCAATTGGAATGAGGAATAAGTATATTTCTAGGCATGCGAGTGCATCCCTGTCCATTCTTTGATGCAACATGATATATTACAAATTCATATAAACTACAGGGTTATTGATGTATAGATCCACTGACTAACCCTATGTTTAATTCCCTGAAATTATCATCACATTCATATTTACAAAGAAACATAGCTCCGATCCATGTTAAAATGGTGATTGGATTATATATCCAAGTGAAATATTCCAAAATGTGTCGATAATATCAAGACAAACTAAGAATACTACTAATCTTAGTCATAGTGGATTGTCTTGGACAACATTCAAATAATCTTTTCTTTGATGGTTCTACTAGTACAATCTCACTTGAGATTAAATAACCCATGAATGAAACATTACAATTACAAAACTCAGACATTATACATTTTTCATAAATATTATCATTCTTGAGGGTCCTTGAAACAATACTCATGTGATATTTCTGATCTTTCTCTTTGAATGGGTATGAAGAGAATCTATAAATACTAAAACAAACTAATCATGGTAATCTATAATGACTAAATTTATTAAATCCATGAATTCATAAGGTGAATTAGAGAGTTAAAAAGTAATCACCATAAATTCATAGTGTACATACATTGTATTGAATGATTTCATGGGGAAATAATCCATCTTGGAAGTAAATTTATTTTATATAGAACAAAGTCCAAACATAGAAATATATTAATCTCGACACATTTGATCAAAAAAATCCTCAATATAGGGTATAAGAAACATTTTTCTCATTTTGATATTTTTATGTTCTGGATTATTACTACAGAGTATCATTGATTTGTATTTCTTCTTAATAAAAAGAACATTTGCATGCCACAATAATAAAATAGACCAAATGAATCCTTTTTCATGATTCTCCTAGAGTTTCTTATACAATTCCAACATGTCAATTAGGAATATTCTATATGGATTATTTAAAATAGAGTGTAGAACTATGAATGAGTTGTATTAAGAACTCAACATCAAAATTTGTAGTTATACCAAGAAATTATTCTATAATGGCATCAACAAACTCCCAAAAAATAGGCATAGATTCTGTGTTGAGTTTTTCACAACCATTTGAGAAAACCTCTTACATGGATAGGAATTAAGACCCACATGACATATGTTATTTCCATTTTACATTTCTAATCATACTCACACTAATAAATGAGCATGGGCTAATTTGGAATACAAAAGGTGTATTCTAGACCCAATAACTAGATTTTGGGTCTATATAAATAAATCCAATCCATTCATAAAATCAAATTAATTTAAACTAATGGGATATTCACAATAATTTCATGAATCACATTCCAATTAAAATTAATTGGAGAGTAACTATATACACGAGATAATATTGTCGTACCATTATAATTTTTCACCACTAAATCAATATCAAATCATTGAGTTGGTAATTCAATTCCCTTTGAAAATTACTTAGATATAAATGATTTTGTATAGGATTAAAAAAACAAGACATTAGAATATACAAAGTATATGATACATGTACTTTTTACCACATCATTCTCATAACCCAATTTAGAAGTCATGATCTCTTGATATTACCCATTTTTCTTGAATCTATGAGGTTGCTAATTAAAATAATCATAATTAAACTTCATATTAATGGAATGGATTTAATAATTCATAGACTCTTAAGATTTGATGAATTGGATCATGAATGATGTTCATTTTGGAATCTTCTTCTCTTTTGTAGCATCAACAAACCAAATCATCACCTTATGACATTCATGAGAATTATGACCGAACATTACACATTTAATGTACCTCCTAGTTTCTTTTAAGAAATCCAACAGATATTTCTTCACACATTTTTTGCAAGTAGATGAATGAAATTTCTCCCTACCATGGGTCTTATTCAGGTTTTCATGAGTCTTGATCTTCTTTTTCATATAAAAAAATGATGGAAATGGTGGGAATATCTAATTTCAATTTCTAATTTTAGTTCACATTGAAAATTTATTCATTGATAATAAACCTCATATAGTTAACACATTTTAGATTATTGGTTTCAATCCACTTATTAATATATCATTTTTTCTTTTAAGGATAATAATTAATACAAAATAACAACTTTCACATATTGTAAAATTTTACTCATAGGTACCAATGGATTCTTCCTAATTTTTTATATATCCATGGAATTCCTTATCCAGCTTTGTATATGTAATATGACAGATTCTCTTATTGAAAATATTCCATCAAACTCATCACTTTCCTTAGAGCCACTTTTTCTTCTTGTCTCATATTCTTAAGATGGTTCCACCATTAATCTACTTCAACTTCTAAATAATAAATAGTTTAGAGAACCTTCTCAATTTCCAAGAAATAGAGAATAGAACATTTATTATCAATGTTTATTATCTATCACTCATCTACTACTAGATCAAAATTCCCACTAAAATAAAGTGGATGTTTCCTCCTGAAAGACTCAAAAATACATTGTTACTTCTTCTGATTAGTTGGAAGCTCAACGTGATTCATGGTTTTTGAATGTTGTGTGGCCATATAAACCTGATTTTTCATTATATCTCCCAATGCATTTGGTTACTCAATTGAAAAATAATTTAATTTATATAAAATTCATTATTATAATGATTTATTATGGGTCCAACCATTTACTATGATGAAAAATAAATGTTTATGAAACAAAATTCATAGTGGGTAACCACATAATAATTAAAAAAAATTAGGATGTCTAAATGATGAAACTGTTATTTCATCAAATAACAACCAAGGTTTTACCTAGGTTATCTATGATCATAATTTACTGAAATAATTAATATTGTTTCATATATAAGATGTGGATTAACCTAATAATCTATCCTAGGAGTGTCAACCCACGTGAGTAGTAAGGTAACACTCACCATGGACCTGAATGATGGATAAGATATATATGACCAAATGTTTTTTACTGTTGTAACCTCTATATGAATCTATACCGAAAAAACATAAACTTGTGGTATCTAAATAGGTTCTTATTTCTAAAAATCCCACAAAATCTATTCCTTAAAAATTTTTTGGATATTATCCTATATTTATATTTACCCCTGTAGTTTCCACAAATGTTTTGTAACCCTAATTCCAAATATTTAATAAAACACAATCTGATAGAATCTATAATGGCCTAGTATTTTCAAACATAAATACTATATCTTTTTAGATAAATATTACATAAATTTCATAAATATACACCCAAGTAACATAATTTTTTGGTGTCTTTATATATTAGATAAAAAATCATCTTATTTCAAGAATGTTATTTGACATCTCCCTAAAATATATTCCCATTTATAACTCTTTATAAACTTTCCAAACTTAAAAATTTCTCCATAACATAAGGAAAATATTTATAATAAAGGATGTTCTCATATTCTCACTAACCATTAACATGGTATATATAAATCTATGACCACATGAAATAATAATTTATAAATAAGGGTATGAGATCATGAATATAAATTAAAATGTTCATTCCCAATATATCAGGGTTATTAGACATAATTCATGGAATAAAACATTATCATTTCAATAGAAATGTATAATAAGAGTGATAAATCATCATAAATCTATCATGAACCATAAGTTTATGTCATAAAATAATGGAATCATCATAATTATAAAAACCATTTCATATGTCAAAGATTACTACCATGAATATATAATTATAATAGATCATGAATAAATAACTATATCTATTATAAGATTATTCCCATCAAATTTTTACCATAAAATATCAACCACATATACTTATTTTATATATTATATCAAGTACATCAACTTTTTCCCCATACTGGATCTAGAAAATTCAATCGTTTCCCATATCTATCTTTTGATATAGAAAACATTACCCAACGCATCAAATGGATATATAATTCTAGTCACAATCTTTACAAAAAAAAACATAAAAATATTTTCTATAGTATCATAAAAAATACTCAAATCATAACATCATTAATAATGCAATGAAAATTGGTTTTATAAACATTTCACAATTCCATAATGAAACATACCATGTCAAATAAATTGGTTTGGTAAAATTTTATTCATCATAATAATAAAACCTCTGGAAAAATAATTAGGATGGTATCATTGAATCATATCCCTAGTAATAAATAGTTGGTATCGAATGATGTTATCATATATTAAATTTCTTTGAAATTAAATTTCGAATATTTCTTAAAGAAAATACACTTTCCATTTTTAAATTACTTATTCTGAATATACATACTCCCAAATATTATAGAAAACATTTTATATGAAAATTTAATTCAAAACATGAAAAGTAATATTCAATTATATATATTTTTCATGATGGATGGTTATTTAATTCATTTCATATATGTAAAAAAAACATTCCTTTCACATTTTTTACAAAAAGTAAAAAAGTGAATTTTTTAGAAAACAACATGAGGAATCATTTTAATATATTTTTAAAGCTAAAAAGGGTATAAATTATATTAAACAATCAAAGGATAATATAAAAATAATTATTGAAAACATTTTTAGAAAAAATGTATTTGATGAGAAATATTCTCGACTGAATATTAAAACACAGTTAGTTTTCCTTATAATTTCTTTTTTCATCACATGACTTCTTAAATTGAGTAAAATGAAAGGAAATATTTATTCTCAAGAAATAACAAGAGTATAATAAAAATTTAAGGGATTTATTAAATAATAATCATACAATTCTATCAAAATAAAATCAAGCATAAATAATCCTGATTAAAAATAGTATTTAAACATAAATCCATTACCCCTTTGAAAACTTTTGAATCATAAGCCCCATGAAAGAGAGAAAATTAGATGGATATGTATATCATAAAATTTTTAGGATCATAATCCTAAAATCCATTCATGGGTAGTATATATACGACATAAATGAAATAACTGATGAAAATTGTATGTGCATTATATAAATAAATCTTATATGAAAATCCCTTACCTCGAGTTACATTAGATTCAAAAGTTATTTAACATCATATGCCTAGAAACAATCCTCAAGATATAAACTTAAAGATCCTAGGGTTATTCATTTGTGAAGAAAAAACCTCTATAATTTATCTATGGAAGTTTATAAAGTATTTCTAGTTTCTTATGGTCGAGAAAGAAGGGCCAAATTTTTGTAAGGAATAAGAAAGGGGGTTGTACATTTATATGGGATGGATAAGACAAACATGAAATATCATAAAATATTAAAAATATAATAATGAAATTATCATTAAAAATTAATCCAAATAAAAATAAATACAATCAAAAAGTGTATATGGTTGAAATAACATCACCCAATGAAATTGAGATAGGTTTTGGTAACATTTTAAAACTTATTTATTTTCTTAATCACTTTTTTAATTAGTTTTGACCCTAAGAATAGTGAGAACTATTTTAACCATAAATGGTTCAAAATGTTTCCATAAATAGAAAATTGACCCCGAAAATGGACCATGGATGATTTTTTAACCAATATTACACTGACTTGGATGAAGATAATAATTTTATAAATTTTAAATCAATCAATAAGTTATAATTTTCTAAAAAAGTTCATTAATATCAATTCTATAACTATTCATTTAATTTTACCTTAAAGACACAAAAAAAATTATAGAATTATAATATAATACCCTATAACAAGCATAATATGTCATATTAAGATATAAAATTCACTGAATACTATCACTAATTCAAATAATATAACTTTTAATAATCTTAAAATCCATTATTCTATTTTTCTACTAATTGTAGAAATACAACGTCAATGATACATTAGAATTTATGGTAAATAAATAATTAATAAATATTAGAAAAAACTTTCAAATATAAATATAATTTCATTATTTACATAATATACATTTATTTTCATTCATAAATTTATTTTTTCTCAATGTGAACACGTGATATCTTTTTACAACTAAAAGAGTGACACTTTGTAACTTTCATTTCATTAACTATTATATAGGTCATTTTTATTGAAAATTTTTAATTTAACAAATAAATATTGAGCCTAATGTAATATATTTCTAATTATTTTCCTTCTATAAGAATTATTATTAAATATTTTATCTTTATAACTTAGTTTTAATCAGGATTAATCTGATTTTCCCTATACATCACATAAATTTAACCATAGTTACTATTCATAATGACTAAAAGTAAATGATCTATTTTCCAAATTTAAACTTCAAGATTCCAAATATGAAATAACTTTTTTCAAATTCAATATATATTAGGGGATGAAAATAATTGTAAAATAAGTGTGAGAAATGTGATGAAAACTGATATTTAAGAAAATAAATTTTAAAGCATAAAACTTGATTTATTCTTATCATTTTCTTAGTAAAAATATTAAATGAATGTTAAAAATTTTAATCTAATATAAAATATATAAATATTATTAAAATCATTAAAAAATAGTGATTAATTTAATTAATTAAGATAAATACATTTTTCCCATAAAAAAGGCTTCTGAGAAAAAAATACAACTTTTTTATTTTAAAATGGTTTTTATTTTTATTTCTAATTAATTGATAATGAATGGATTTATTTTATACATGTGTAATAAATTTATTTATCAGAAATTATTTTACCATATTTATACGCACCAATTTAATGGAAATTTTTTTATGTCACCAGCTATTGAAAAATATTATTTAATGAGAAATATTTTTTGAAATCATGGGGTCTTACACTCCACCTTCCATAAAAACATTAAAGAATAAATCTTATATACATATCATAATTGTTTCATCATGAAATATACTCATTCATGGAATTTTAATGCATTATATTTATAAGATGAAAATTGATTGTGATGTATCGGTATAAATATTTATCTTCTTCTGAATCAATTTACATGCAAGTGGAACTACATGTATATAATGATATTTGGAGATCACTCCATTAATTTAAATTCATATAATGGTTCAACATATATTTAATCTCCATGTTGAATACTTATGAATTAATCATGTAAATTCTTAAGGTTTTTGTATATCAATCATATATACAAAAGGTCCTCAAACATCAATGATTATTCTTCCTAGATGATCTGTGGAGGTTTCCTGAGAGATTCATGAAGAATTCTCATTATACAGAATATTTTTTCTCATTCACATGTATTTTGTAGCTCAATTATCATGTATTTTATTTTAATATCTCATGAATGAATGAATTATAGTCACGGATGATCTGTGCTTCTTCATGTAGAATTTCTATGTTGACTTTCAAAATAGATTCCTTTTCACAGTTGATCAAATGTACTCACGGAATATCCTTCTTTTTATAAAATATTCTATCATTATTTACAATTTTTCTATGTTTTTACATAAATTCATTCACATAAAAGATCCATAGAAGCATTAATCATGGAATATTTTGGATTGATAACATAATATTGATATATATTAGATTATGTGATCTGTAGATTCGTTCTGAGAAAAAGAAACTTTGATCATGAGGATAGAGACAAAGTGGAAATACCGATCGGTTCATGTAGGCTGGTTTGACCAGAACAATGTGGTTATAATAATACATTTTAAAATGTATTAGCACTTTTTTACTCTCCAAACTTCAACATCAAATATTTTTTTGATATCTTAATGCTTAATAAAAATCTCCATTTTCATAGCCAAATGATGTTAATAAACATGGTTGTTATGGGATCCCCCTCATACGCAACCATCATTCTTCCATGGATAGGGGTTCCTCTTCAAATCATTGTTTACTCTTTTTATTCTTCTTCATTCCTGTGATGGTTCTCTGACTTTATTATTCTCCCTAGTCACCTTGGTACAACCTAAGGTGGAAGGATCTTGTATAGTTATGCCAGCTCCCACAAGTGTAGTTGAACAAGCATGGCTTGGATAATTTGAGGATGGAATATTATCTAGCTAATACCAATTAAATTTTTTTATCAAATAATAATTTAAAATTATAATTACAAACTCTCAAATATAATTCTTGCATATAAAAGTTTTCTTGGTCCTTACCTTAATTAATATTTGTTTATAAATTATATATTTATGCATGGCTTCAATTAAAATTCCATTTAATCATCCACTATGAAGATTATTATTTAAAATACATCAAAGTATGGTAACTTCATATTGCAATCATAGTTATATATCAAATTAACATTATCAAATGTTACATTATGCAATGAATAATAGATCAACAATCATAAAATATGAAGTTCTCATTAACCTATTTCCACATGTTCTTCAAGAATCAAATACAATCAACACATGAGAAATTTAATTTTCATCTTTGTGTTTATTTTCAATACCTTCTAATCTATGAGAAAATATGTGTGATTTTTTATCTACTCATTATTGAAAATCACATACAAAGGTCTTGGAGGGAATGGACCTTATTTTATATTTCCTTTTTATCCTTTTGAGAAAATGGATTTAAATATTCACTTATTCTCCTCTCATATTAGATCTGTATGTTAGCCTATTTCAGATGTTGATATAAGTATTAAACCACATTTTACTCTCACTAATGATCCATAAAATAATCACTATAAGTATACAATGGATAACATGATGCATAAAATAATATATCATAAACTATACATTCAATGTTTTCCATAACAAACTCACATGTGATTCCATTATCAATGTTATTAATTCTAGGGATGTTCATAAAATTTTTAATGAATATATAACCTACACAACTTCCTTAAGTGTTACATCATTAAATTTAACAATATGTTAAATAACTCCCCATTTATGATATCATCCACCACTCAACTGTCATAAATATTATTCATAATGACATAAGAGTGAAAAATGGGATTGATATTAACTAAGACTTCATCCTTTTATAAATATCCATAAATTTTAGTTTTCAAAATGAAATTTAATATTGTAGACACTTTTTAATTTTATATCACATAAAAGGCTCACTCAGATTTTCCATATTATGGTTAATTATATTTATCAATAAATCATGATGGAAATTCATTAGATGATATCTATCAATTAAAGTATCATATATCTCCCACATTGAGTTTGAATCCTTTAGTTCCCATCATGTTAGAATATAAATAGATCTAAGCGAATAAAGTGGGGGATATTATCATTGTTTTTTAATAAGAATAGTGTGACTAATTCTTTGATATCTTCCCAGTGACACTTTTCCTTATATATGTAAAGTGTCTGCTCTTCTTGTTTTCACCATTGTTCTTAGTTGGAATAATATTATCTGTTTAAGAAGATTAAGTTGATTGATTCCTTTATACTTTTTTCCTTTCTCATAGACCCTTCTAATTATTTGGGCTAAATAACAAGGCATTCCCTTTTGACATATTTTTTCCTTGGGTGTGTGGATTCTTTTAGAATTTCATTCATAGAACCTTTAATCATAAGAGAATTTCCTAAATATTTTATTTCCTTGGACAATATTTTCATACATTTGATATCCACATAACCTTCCTAGTTACACCATATTCATACATGTTCATTAATTTTTGTTTTTACCTTATTTACTAGATTCTCAAAGTATTTACAAGGAGTGTTAATGACTACGCCAATTTTCTTATGTCATTCTTAAGTTGATTCTATTTGTTTTTCAAATCATTCCCTTTATTCTTAAGTTTGATGGATATTTTGTTAGATTTTATGTCTGAGTATGATATACTCTATAATACCAAATGTAAGATCGAATATGTAAGGATGAGATACTCATCTACAAGAGGGGGGTGAATTGTATTCTTTAAAAATCCTTAAGGAAATTTTGAATAACAAAAATTCACAACTCGTCTAAGTTCTAATAACTTGCTTGATTCTTGAAAAGTGATTCCAGAAATGAAACTTAACAAAATTTTACAACAACTAAGATTATACCTTAAAGCGTATAGAATCTAACTAAATATAAGTAAAAGTATGAGGAAGTATAAGAATGTTATACTTTCCTCAACAATAAAAATGCAGTGGAAAACTTGTAACAAGGCAAGTAACAAGTAGTAAGTCTTTTAATCCAAAGTGAAGGGTATACAACAACCTTGGATAAAGGTACCTTGATTTATACTTTCAAGAAAGTTTGTCTTACCCACACCAGGGTAAGCCCTCAATATTAAGATCAGAGTCTATCTTGCTATCCCCACATGCCCTCAACTATCAGGTAGTCGGAACCTCTTTCTTCATCAGTATGGAAGTCCCCAACTTCAAGGTAGTCAGCACCTCTATCTTCCAATCCCAGGAAGCCCTCAATTTTATACAACAACAATCTGAGTCGCACGAACCAAAGATGAACAAGTAGTTCAGAACACATGAGGCAATAAAAGTATCTCTCTAGAAATCACTTCAACACCATGTGGTCTCTATAGTCTTAGAACGGTTGTAAGTGTAATTAACTCTTTCAAATGATCCCCTATTTATAAGAACAACTTCAACGGTCGGCTCCCTCCTCCAATGGTTATATTTTCTCTTGAATTTCAGAGGGATGTGTACACGTGTCACTCAAACAACGATTAGTTAGTAACTGAAATCACAACATAATTTTATAACAAAACAAGTGTAAGAAAAATATGGTTACATAACTAAAGTCAAATATTCAGAATGTAAGAAAATGAAAGTTCATAGTCTAAGAAAAATTTAATTAGGAGTCTATAAGACAAGGATATTCAGATTCTGTTTTGTAGGAATTCGGAACCTGAATTCTATAGAATTCCAGAGTCTGAATTTCAAGGAAATTCAGAATCTGGTTTTCATAAGAATTTGGAACCTGAACTTACAATGTTTGACGTTATAGTTAATGAGAATTCGGAGTCAGAACTCATAGGAGTTCAGAGTCTAAATACATAGAACTCAGAGTTAGAAATTAGAGAAGTTTGTATCCAGAATTCTTATTCGGAATTCAGAGTCAGAACTTAGAAAGTTTGTAACCAGAATTCTGATTCAGAATTCGGAGTCAGAACTCAGAAAGTTCGTATCTAGAATTCTAATTCAGAATTCGTAGTCAGAACTTAGAAAGTTTGTATCCAGAATTCTGATTCAGAACTCAAAAATTTCATATCCAGAATTCGTATCCAGAATTTGGAGTCAAACTCTATGAGATTTCGTAACTAGAATTCTTAGTCAGAATTCAGAGTCAGAACTCATAGGAGTTCAGAACCAGAATTCTGAGAATTCAGATCCAAGAACAGAATGCTTCATATCTAGGTATTTATGTAGATCTGAGGTTTTGGTTTCAGTCTGAGTTTTATACCTAGAAAAATTATAATGTGGACAATGAAACAAGGTAAGGATATATTTCCTTGGGGAAGGAAATTCTTCTTTATAGAAGTAAAACATAGGGTAAAAATAAATTTTCCTTGAGATAAGGTGTTTGTGATTTTCAAAACAAGAGAAATGGTAAAGTCATAAGGAAACCTTAATGACTCAACAATATGCCCCTTTAATGAAGAAATGGAAAAGTCGTAAGGAAACCCTTATTGACTCAATAATCTCCCCCTTTTTAGAAAGCACAAACATCCTTACAAAAAAGAATATAAGGACTTAGAAAAAATTTATAGACTTTGAAATGAATCTTATCTCCTTTTACTTACGAAAAATGGTGAATACAACTAACTCTCCCTTAGGCTTTGAAACTATAAGGATCATATTCTAGATTTCTGTAATGAGAAATTTCATTATCTTGAGAATGGAAATCTTCGTAATGGAAAACTCTCCCTTAGATAAACTCCCCATTACTTAGGGATGATTCTTATTTTTCTTAGAATTATTTTTCCTTCTCCCCTTTAGAATTTTTTTTCCTTCTCCCCCTTTGTGATTTTCAAAAAGATTTTGAGGGAATGGAAAAAAAATGTGGAACCTAAAATATTAGTAAACACATCCAAATAAAACAAGCACCCACAATTTCATTATGATTTAAATAATTTGTATGAGGAAAATCAAATACAACAAAAGATTGTATTTGGATCTATTTTGGTTCTTTTTCCATGGGAATTATATTCTTCACAATGGTCTTCAGCTTTTTCAGCTCTTTGTGATCCTCCTCTACTTGATTTTCTAGAGCTTTGATCCTGTCTTCCTGAGCTTTCATAGCCTCTGCCTGAGCCTTTAGCAATTCATCTTGCTTCACCAGCTTTTCTTGGATCTCAATCCGAAGATCCTTTTTAGTTTTCCAACACTAGACAACATAAATCAGCTTCCCATTCAGGTCTTTGAAATCCTGAATCTGAACATTTGGCTTTAAAGTTAGATTTTTCTCAAACTATCTGTAAGATCCTTGATTTTGATGTCGTTGATATCAAAAGCTTCCTTGACATCTTCTTGAAATTTATCAAGGTCAGTCATTTCTTTTACTGTCTTCTTTGACCAGCTGGATATCGTCTTACATGACTTTCTGTGAGCTTCGTAGCCTATAAAGAAAGTTTTGAAATCTGATTCCATCTTGACACACTTGTCTATCACCATGGACACCGAATCTGATTTCTGATTAAGAGAATATTGAATCATCTGGAACCTAGATTCTATGCTTTAAAAATTCAGAATGGACCCGACAGGATTCTTCATGGATTGTTCAAAAAAATCATGACCAAGAGAAGATGATTTAGAATCCGAGACTTTACTTGGTGATGCTTGTTTTTCTAGCTTAACAATATTCCTCTTTAATGTACCTTCAACTTTCTTCTTCTTCACTATAGATTTTCTAGGAGTATAAACAAACACTTCTTTACCCTTATCAATTCTCAATACGGATTCCTCATCAGTAGATTCCTGCTCATTTTCAGATAACTATACAATCTTATCTTCATCAACTTTCTCCTTTTTAGCTCCTGCCTCAATGTCTTCATGAAGAATAAAGTCATGATTATGACACTCTTCCTCAGATAACTTTTTTACTTCTTCTTCACCCTTCTCATCTATTCTAGGAGTATCAAGTTTTGAAGATACGACTTGGGAATTCCGGATTTATAACTTTTTAGAAGCACTTTCCTTATCATGAAATTCTTCTACTTGCTTTATCAGATCAGTTGTCTCTTCAGAGCTCTGAGCTTCCTGAACTTCTTCCACAGCTTCCTTCTCAACTTCCATATCTTTGTCTTTTTTCGGAGACATTTACTTATTTCTCGAAGTCTCAGACAATGGTTCAACTACGAAGTTTTTTTGGTATGGGAATTTTTTCGGATTCTACTTCAGTGGATTTTAAAAGAGATTGCACAATCTCTGCCTCTGACATCTTTTTCTTGAGCTTCTTCCCCTTAGCTTGCTTCTCAAGATTATCAGAATCTTTTTCTTTCAATACCTTGACCTCAGATGGGTATATGACAAATTGAGGTTCCCCTTCCTTTCTATTCTTCTTATCCTCCCTCCACTTTGCAACTAACTCATCCAGATACGCCTTTTGTTTCTTAGGCTTTGGAGGTGCGGATTTGATTTCCTTGGCCTTGGCAGTTTTCTCTATTTCATCCACTTCCTTTAGTTTCCCCTCTTATTCAACCTTCCTTGATGGTTCAGCTTCTTCAATATTCTTCGGAATGGCTTCTATAATATCCTTAGGTAGATCATAAAACTCACTTGTCTCCTCGGAGAAACCAACCTTCATCCTCTTGAGGGTATCATCACTGATCAACATTACTTTTCAATTCCTCATCTTGGAATTGCAGGGGATCTTGAAAGATTCAAGGCACCGAACTATCCGCTTTGAGATTAAGGTTGGATACATGATAATCTGATCTCTTAGATTCCCATTTTTGATATTCTCAATCATAATGGGGATATGCCTCATCATATTGATCTTTCTTATGTTTACCAAAAAAATCCAAGAAATATATATAACTCTTCTTAAGAGTGTCCTTGTCACCCTTCTTTAATGCGATAAGGCCCAGAATCCATAACTATAGAATCTGATTGTTGGTAGTCAGATGTTCAATATTTTATATCTTTATATTAGTAAGCCCAAGGAATTCTATAGACTTCACCTTGATGAAACTACATTGAACATCAGAAAGCTTATGAGAACAAAACTCGGCTTCCCCTTCATATGATACCCCAACTATGCTCACAGCCTTGATATAAGAAAGTTTATAAGTTTTTATATAACTCTTGAAGAAAAATATTTCTCTACCTTCTTCCTTAAAAAAGAAAACTGATTTATAGAATTCTTTGACCAAATTTGGATACACAACATCCTGAGCTGCTTTCTTTGAAATGGATACACTCTCCCATCCATTAAGCCTGATATTCTTCGAGATAATAGAATTGTACTTGTTGAAGATATTTTTGTGTACCAACCTCTCCCTATAAATTTTCCACTCCACAATGGGCTTGACAGTAGACATTTCCTGAGAAGAAACCTCTACAGACATTTAGATTTGAGCACTTCTGAAAATCTGGAACGGTCTTTTATAGAGGGGAAGTGCTTGGAGATTCAAAAGCATTAGAACTGATGTGGGACAACCATTGGGGGTCCCCTTTATATAGGCATTGAAGCAACAGTTCATCTTCCCATTTGAATCCAATGACTGAGAAAACTTGAAATCTGATCTGACGGTTGAAATGATAGCCGCAAGGAGAAATTCAGTTGAATCTGATTTTTTGAGGTTTTTAAAGGAAAAAATTAGGATTTAAGAAAACTAGAATCCAAGAAATTTAAAAAAACAAAAGAAACTAACAGCAAGTAAAAGGTCATTATGAATACTCAAGAAAAAAAATCATACCTTTTGGATTATCAAGAGAAATATTCATATTGAGGAAAATTCTTCTTGAAGGAATTTAGATTTCAAAAAAAACTTGAGTACGAAATAGAAATTGAGTACACAGATATTCATTATAAAAATTTTCTTTACGAAAATCTTTAATATGAAAATATTTACTGTAAAAATATTTAGTACGAAAATCTTCAGTACGAAAAACTTCACTACGGAAATTTTAAGTACGAAATTTTCCATTAAGAAAATTTCAAGTATGAAAATTATGAAATACATCATTAAAAAAAATATGAAAAGCTTCATTAAAAAAAATATGAAAAACTTCATAACAAAAAATATGAAAAACTTCCTAACAAAAAAATATAAAAAACTTCATTACGAAAAACATGAAAAACTTCATTATAAAAAACATGAAAAACATAATTAAATATGAAAAACTTACAACCAAATGTACTCCCCCTATGAAAATGAGTTTATTACTGTAAGGAGATTGATTTCAATAGAAAGTTAACAAGGAGGATTAATTTATGGTTATCATTCCTAACTTCTGTTTAATGTATTAAAATCTATTAGATGGTAAAGATTTTGTAAAAATATCAACAAGTTGGTCTTGCGTTCCGATAAATTGAAGAATGATATCTCCTTTTTGTGTGTGATCCCTAAGAAAGTGGTGCCTAATATCTATGTGCTTTGCATGAGATTTATTTGCAGGGTTTTTACTATGGGAAATGGAACTTATATTATCACACAAAATTTGTGTTTTGGTAAAACTCATATCATAGTCTGTGAGTGTGTGTTGCATCCACAATACTTGAGCACAACAACTTCCAACTGCTACATATTCAGCTTCAGTAGTGGAAAGTGCTACTGAATGTTGATTCTTGCATGACCAAGAAACTAATGAATATCCTAATAAATGAAAAGTTCTGGATGTACTCTTTTTATCCATTCTACATCCACCAATGTCAACATCTAAAAAACTTTTTAAAACAAAATCTTTTCCAGAAGTATAAAAGGGTCCTAAATCCATGGTTCCCTTTAAGTAGCAAAAAAATCGTTTCACTACCTTTAAATGGGATTCCTTAGGATTAGATTGATATCTCGCACATAAGTATACTGAAAACATTAAGTCTGGCTGTCTAGCTGACAAGTAAAGTAGACTTTCTATCATACCTCTATTTTTTTTTTGATCCACTGGTTTCCCAGTTTCATCAAGATCAAGTGTATTTGAGGTACCAATGGGAGTACTTATACTTTTATTGTTGTAATATCTATACTTTTTAGGAAGATATTTAATATACTTATGTTGGGATATATATATTCCTTCTTATTTTTGAGAGATTTGAAAACCAAGGAAAAATTTTAACTCACCCATCATACTCATTTCTAACTCGGATTTCATTAGATCTGTAAAGGAATTGGTTAAATATTTCTAAGTTGAACCAAATATAATGTCATCAAAATAAATTTGAACAATCAAAACATTTTTCTTATCTTTCTTTATAAAAATTTTTGGATCTGCATTCCCCTTAACATAGTTATTTTGAAGCAAGAATCTTGTAATTCTATCATACCAATCTCGAGGGGCTTTTTTAAGACCATACAAAGCTTTGGTAAGTCTAAAACAATGATTAGGAAGTTTTGTATCTTCAAAACTAGGAGGTTGTTCAACAAAAACTTCCTCTTTAACATAACCATTAAGAAAAGAACATTTCACATCCATTTGAAAAATTTTTGAAATTGCAGAATGCTGCAAAGGCAAGTAAAATACGAATAGATTCAAGTCTAGCTACTAGAGCACAGGTTTCTTCATTGTCTATTCCTTCTTGTTGATTATAGCATTTAGTAACTAATCTAGTTTAATTTCTTACAATGAGTCCATTTTCATCACACTTATTTCTAAAAACCCATTTTAAACCAACTACATAAGTTTCCTTAGGTCTTTCAACCAAGTTCTATACTTTATTCCTTTCAAATTCATTTAGCTCATCTTGCATGGATTCAATCCAATCATCATCACTTAAAGCTTCATCAGTGCTTTTTGGCTCTAATTGGGAGAGTAATGATAGATGTTCTACTTCATTTATTAAGGAACTTCTTGTCCTTATAGGTTGATTTACATATTTAATGATACTATCACTAGGATGATTCTTTAGAAACGAATGATTTGGGTTTTGTAAAAACTATTCATCAACATAGGGTAGAAAGTCTTCAGAGGTAAATGTTTCAGTAGTATCTTCTTGAAAATTTTCCTTATCATAAGGATCTTCAATCAAAGGTTGATAATCATTTTTTGAAAACACATCTAAGGATGTAGGATGGGGTTGTTTAAAAACAAAAGGATCAGTTTCATCAAAGTTAACATGTATTGTCTCTTCAATAGTACAAGTGTTTTTATTAAAAACTTTATATGCTTTAGAAGTTGTAGAGTAGCCTAAGAAAATTCCATCATTAGATTTTGGTGAGAATTTATAAATATTATCTTTAGTATTAAGAATGAATACCTTGCAACCAAAAACCTTGATGTAGGAAAGTCTAGGTTTTCTACCATTCCATAACTCATCAGGGGTTTTATTAAGAAAAGTTCTAATAAAAACTCGATTTATAGTATAACAAGTTGTACTTACAGCTTCATCCCAAAAATGTTTGGCAACAGAATACTCACTCAACATGGTTCTTGTTATCTCTTGAAGAATTCTATTTCTTCTTTCAACAACACCATTTTTTGAGTTGTTCTAGGTGCTGAGAAGTTATGAGTAATGCCTTTTCTACTACAAAAAAGTTTCAAAATCTGAATTTTGAAATTCTCCACCATGATCACTATGAATAGTTTTAAATGGAAGTTTTTTCTCATTTTTAACTTGGGCTCTAAAACATTTGAAATAAAAAAAACCTTCAGATTTCTTTGCTAGAAAATAGACCCATATAAATCTAGTGTAATCATCAACCAAGACAAATACATAGTACCTTCCCCCAATGCTTCCAGTTTGTATAGGACCAAAAAGATCCATATGCACTAACTTTAATGATTATGTAGTTGAGACTTAAGTGATTAATTTAAAACTTGATTTATGTTTCCTTCCATATTGACAAGGATCACAATCTTTTGAAGAATCAAATCTATGCTCTCGTAGATCCTTAACTAATCTTTTATTAGAATGTTTGCATAATTTTCCTATGTTACAGTGTCTTAAACTTCTATTCCATAACCAAGAATGATCTTCCACTACACTAAGGAAAGGTAGATCTTGGTTCCTAAGGTCATCTATGTTTAGTGTGTAAACAATCTCTTACCGATGGGCAGAAAGAATAAACTCTTCCTTGTAATTGTGTACTAAACACTTGTCATTCCTAAAATTCACAAGGTAACCTTCATCACATAATTGACTTATGCTAATTAGGATGTGCTTAATACCCTTAACAAACAAAACATTTAAAATCAATTTTTTTCAAATAAGAACAGTGTTACCTATAACAATAATTTCTCTCTGATCATTATCTTCGAAAGTTACTTTTCCTCCATTCAGATTGATAATATTTTAAAAGTATTTTTTCTTACCAGTCATATGTTGGGAACATCCACTATCCATGTACCATGTATTTTTGTTGTTACTTTCTCTATTTTCTTGAAAATAAGAAAAAAGTTAGATTTTTGGAATCCAAACTTTCTTGGATATGAATTTCAAAGAAAACAAAATTTTTGGCACCCACATATTCTTATAAAAATGGGCTTTATGAAATCCTAAATATTGGGTATTGTTTAATAAACAATTATTTTCCCAGTGTCCACCACATTGACACTTAGTACAAAAAGGAGCACTTTGAGGAACAAAATAATTGTTACTAAAAACAGGTTTAGAACTAGTATAATCAAAACTAGAACTATTCCTTAGAGGCCGGATTTGGGAATACATTTTATCAAAATTTTCTTTACCTAAGGTAATGTTTGAAAAACACTTCCTCAAGGAAAATATTTCGGATTTGAGTTTGGTAACCAAGTTCTTGTCTCCAAAAACATTTTTTTTTTATCTAAATCAATGCTCGAAAACATTTTTATTAGAAATTATGTTTTCTAGATCTTTTGAAAGATTATTCTTCTCAGAATTTACTTCCACAAAATTTTTTGAAATACTTTCAAAATCAGCGTTTTTCTTATCAAGATATTTAGAAAGATCTGATATCTCCTTAATAAGAATAGTATTCCTAAAATTTGCATTATCAAGTTTTTTCATGAGTTTTGAATTCTTAATATCAAGAAGTTTGGGAAACCTAGAAACTTCTTCATAGGTAGGTAAAGTATTATCTTCATCAGAAGAAGATTCTTCATCAGAAGAGTTATAATATTTACTATCTTTAGCATTTAAAGTAACATTGGTCAATGATTCAGCATTGTGTACCTTAGCCATTAAACAATGAAGTCTGGCTATTAGACCAAGATTCTTCTGTCCAAAAGATTCATAATCTGAAGATTCATCTGAAGAGTCTCCACCACTAGCACTCCAGGTTTCATTATCTTTCAAGACTTTCTTAACTTTAGTCTTGTAATACTTATTTCTGTTTTTCTCAGAATTCCATTCCTTTATTTATTTTCTCTTGAGCAAGGGGAAATCAGGTCTTATATGTCAAGATCTCTTGCATTAATAGCATGTGACTTCTCAATATTTCTCATCTTTCCATTCCATTTTCTTATATATAGATTGAAAATTCCTCTGTCCAGCTATATTGTTCATCTTTCGACCAAGATTTTCTAATTTATTCTCTGAGGATTCACTTCCACTAGATTCGGATTGGATAAAAACTTTCTTATTCTTGGATCTAGTAACTCTCTAAGGAGTATTGTCTTTCATATGATTAAAATCATTAGTAAAAGAAGCACTTCAATTTCCATTCTTCTTCTTTACAATATCAGCATCTCTCTGTATTCTAGTCTCATGGTGAGGAAGAGTTCCAAAGAGTTCATCATGAGTAATTTGGGTAACCTTTCTATTCTCATCTACAGTATTCCTCTTGGATTCCCACTCATTGGGCATGATGTCTATGATATTATCAACAAGTTCTGCATCATTTAATCCTTTCTCACCCATGGATTGTAAACTATTCACAATAGTCATGAATTTTTGTTGCACCTATATATGGGTTCTCAATAAGGAAAATTAAAACCATGATATTCAGCTCTGAGCATGGATCTTCTGGTTTCAAAGACTTTGGAAGTTCCAAAGTGAGTAACTTCAAGTATCTTCCATATAGAATTTTCTACTTCACATGATGAAATTTGTCTATATATATTTCTAGTCATAGAATAAAGTAAAGTATTGTGTGCCTTATAATTCAGTTGATATTCATTCTTTTCTTGGTTGGTAGAGGTACTAACTTCCTTTTTAGGAATTTTATATCCTTTAATAAGCATAAAAAAATTATCTACACCAGTATTGATAATAAATTTATTCATACGATCTCTCCAATACTCATAGCCATTTCCATCAAAGATAGGTGGTCTAGTTGGATTGAGATTGGCTATAGAACCACCATTGATTCCTTTCATCTTTAAGAAAATTCTTTCCACAGAAAACTTGTTAATAGAAAAAGTTTGTAAACAAGAGTAACTCTAAGAAAAAATTGAATCCAAACATAAGAATCTGAAAAATAGATTCTGAAAACAAATATGAATCTAGAAAATATGATTCCAAAAAATCAGTTTTGAAAAGTAAAAAGAAGAAGAATTATCTTATGAATCTAATTCTGAGATTAATTCAGAGGTAAAAAATCCTATGATACCAATTTTTAGATGGTATGTCTGAATATGATATACTCTATAATACCAAATGTAGGATAAAATATGTAAGTATGATATAATCAACTACAAGAGGTGGTGAATTGTATTCTTTAAAAAATCCTTAAGGAAATTTTGAAATACCAAAATTCACAACACCTCTAAGTTATAATAAGTTGCTTGATTCCAGAAAAGTGATTCTGGAAATGAAACGTAACAATAGTTTACAACAACTAAGATTCTACCTTAAAGAATATAGAATCTAACTAAATCAGATTACAAGTATGAGGAAGTATAAAAAAGTTATACATTCCTCAACAATACAAATGTAGTGGAAAATTGTAACAAAGAAAGTAACAATTAGTAAGTCTTTTAACCCAAAGTGAATGGTATCCAAAAACCTTGGATAAAGGTCCCTTGATTTATACTTTCAAAAAATTCTGTCTTACCCACACCAGGGTAAGCCCTTGATACAAAGATCAGAGTTTGTCTTGTTATCCCTGCAAGCCCTCAACTATCAGGTAGTCGGAACCTCTGTCTTCCTTAGCAAGGAAGTCCCCAACTTCAAGGTAGTCGGCACCTCTATCTTCATATCTCCAGAATACCTCGATTGTACATACAAACAATCGAATTCACACGAAGCAAAGCTGAAAAAGTAGTTCAGAACACACAAGGCAATGAACGTCTCACTCTAGAAATCACTTCAAAAGCTTGTGGTCTCTAGAGTCTTAGAATAGTTGAAAGTGTCATGATATCTTTCAAACACGCCCTTATTTATAGGCATGGCTTCAATAGTCGGCTCCCTCCTCCTAAGATCATATTTTTCCTTGAATTTCGGAGGGACTTGTACATGTGTCACTCAAACAATGGTTAGTTAGTAACTGAAATCACGACATTGTTTTAAAAAAAGTGTAAGAAAGCTATGGTTATATAACTAAAGTCCAATATTCAGAATGTAAGCAAACGAAAGTTCTGAGTCTAACCAAAATTGAATTAGGAGTATATAATACAAGGATATTCAGATTATATTTTGTAGGAATTAGGAACCTGAATTATATAGAATTCGGGAGTCTGAATTTCAATGAAATTTGGAATTTGGTTTTCATAAGAATTCGGAACCTGAACTTACAATGTTTGAAGTTAGAGTTCATGAGAATTCAGAGTCAGAACTCATAGGAGTTCAGAGTCTGAATATAGAGAACTCAGATTCAGAACATAGAGAAGTTCATATCTAGAATTCGTATTCGGAATTCAGAGTCAGAACTCAGAAAGTTTGTAACCAGAATTTTGATTCAGAAATCAGAGTCAGAACTCAAAAAGTTCATATCTAGAATTCTGATTCAGAATTCGGAGTCAGAACTCAGAAAGTTATTGTCGAGAATTCTAATTTAGAATTCGGAGTCAGAACTCAGAAAGTTCATATCCAGAATTCATATTCAGAATTTGGAGTCAAGCTCTGTGAGAATTCGTAACAAGAATTATTATTCAGAATTCGGAGTCAGAACTCATAGGATTTTAGAACCTGAATTCTGAGAATTCAGATACTAGAACAGAATGCTTCATATCTAGGTATTTATGTAGATCCAGGGTTTTGGTTTCAATCTGAATTTTATACTTAGAAACATTATAATACGGACAATGAAACAAGGTAAGGATAAATTTCCTTGGGGAAGGAAATTCATCCTTATAGAAATAAAACTCAGGGTAAAAATAAATTTGACTTGAGATAAGGTGTTTGTGATTTTCAAAATAAGAGAAATGGTAAAGTCATAAGGAAACCTTAATGACTCAACAATCTCCTTCTTGAATGAAGGAATGGAAAATTCATAAGGATAACCTTATTGAATCAACATATTTAAAAGTAATTGATCATGTATACTCTCTTAATATAATAGAAGAACCACATTCAATCTATTTTGACATCATTTTCCCTCTATATCATTGACTTATTAGAATTTTCATTTTTCTCAGTGATTACTTTTATCCAAGTGGAAAATTTATCTACCTTATTTGCATTCATACATTTTTGTTGTTGTGGATTTATCTTTATTATAAGACAAGAATTTTTCTATTTTGGCTTGTACCAGTACTCTTAATAATTATGGCCATATATATAATATTAATTACAAAAGTTATTAAGGAATCCATATCATTTTTTTGATGAAAAAACACTTTTTTTTGAAATTTTATTCTATAAAATAATCCATTATCTTTACTTGAACTCCACCAATACATTGCGAACTTAGGTAATTATCATTTATATAAATGTTGCACTAAAGTTCAATGGAATTATTACCAAACATCCAAAAACACCAAAAACATTCAATAAATTTTTATCTTTAATTTTATTTTTCCTCGACCATATTTCATTACCTAAAATTTTTTAGTTGAAGTACCACCACATTAGACTATTATTCAAGAAGAAGTAAACATTCTGGAATCCTTATTTTATATTTTAATGGGATGGTTGAAAATATTAGGTACTTATTTTTGTATATTTTTTCTTTAATATTGAAAAAAATGATACAATAATCGAAAAATATTCATTTTTTATTTTTTATGATACTTTTTTTGATGATGTTGGAGGGTTTACATAAAAAGATGAGAAGAATTTGTTATTTGTATCATTATATTCATGTTTGGAATTATGAACATAAATTGAAACTATCATGAAAAAATTGTTCCTCTCACTATTTTGGGAAGTTTCAACTTGAAATTATTTATTATTCTTCGACATTACATCATGTTTTAACCAATTCATATTGAGGTGATATTTTTCAACTTCAATAGTCCTCAACATATCCTTCTATTCTATTTTCCTCTTCTTAATTTAATTTGAATGGATATTTTTTGTCTCTTATAAAGTGTTTTCATGTTCCTTAATTATATTTTATTTCACCTCTATATTAGCATCATCAACATTTACAAAGGTGATATTAAATTTTACAAAATAATGGATTAAATCTTCAACAAAAAATTTCATTAATACATTCTCACAAAGTTTACTTTAAAATTACACATCAAATAGACAATTTTTTTTATGTAATGAGAAATTGATTCTTCTTTGTTACGCATGAGTTGTGTAAGAATTTTGTATCTTTGATACATTTAGCTAAATTAGTCTCTATTACATCAATTTATTTTTCAATATTTTATTTGTAATATCTTAGTTTCTCAAGAAACACAATGACATATGTTACACCTTTTTAGTTAATTATTCACATACCATTAACTTTTATAGAATATATCTTAAATAGTTTTAATAGACTCGTCATATTTTAACTCCTCACATCAGGAGATTATTTACCCAAAAGAATCACTTTCAACATAATTAGAAGTTGAATTAATACCACTTTTAGAAGATTCAATTGGTGGTAAATTATTTATTTTTTTCATTAAAATCTTATTATATGTTCTTTCATGTTTAATCTTCATGTTCTTCAAGGTTTTTTCTAAAAACTCTCTCTTTTTACAAACGGATATTGTCTAATTTCTACATTTGTGGTCCATCAATATTTTTTCAAATATTTAATTCATGTATTATTTGAAAAATAACAATGATTAATTTGGAACTAATTATAGGTTAACCAAGATTTTATAAGATAATATTTGTAGAACCCATATCTTGTATGATCACTGAGAGTGGGAGGGGATAATAAGTTATCATTTTTATTTTAGTGATTTATATTTGTTTAATAAAACACAGTTATCAACTTATTGTGAGTCATTTATTCTTTTTATCTCTCATACTTACTAAATTATTATGAATATAAAATGGACTATAAACAGGGATATACAATTTTTAACTGTTAAAGCACATTCTTTTCTATGTTTGGGTGATATTTTTCGGCTGGATTATCCACTATAAATCACTTGAATAAAATGAAAAATTTATATACAAGAAAATATTGATTATTTATCTACTAAAATATTGATATGATAATCTCCAAAAATAACCCATCTACAAGTGTTCAAAAATCCACCTCTTGATGTGGTTTTCTACAAGATTTCCTCCAGATGAAGCTATATCCCAAAAATATTCCTACTACAACCTTTTAGTTGAAATTTTATAATACCTCTAAATATTTTTTCAAGGGTCCTTATAACTTCTCCTTGAATATATCTTCAAATATATCTTTTATTAATGTAGAAACTTAGTCTTCTTCATCTTCAAGTCTAAAAATCCACCTTTTGTGAGGATTTATTCTCCTATCTCAAATTAGTGAAATAAATGTAACACTGGTGTTCTATTGACACTATGATGCATAATATATCATGAATAAAATCTCCTCAAATATTTCCTCCTTAACCCACTATTATTTCATAGATGTGTTGTACTCTTCTACAATATATAGTAGTTAATTTCAAGGGTTTCAATATCGAGGGCTCTCATAATCTCTTTTTATATTTTTCTTCTCATTTACTGAACATATAAATATTCAAAGAATATTTCATGAATACCAATTCCATAGTAATTATGGAAAGATATCTGATTTAATTTTTAAAATATGTTATCATTTTAAACATAATTAATTCTCAATTTATATTCTATATTAGAATGTCCTTAAATCTTTGTTAGGGTTTCTCAAACTCTATTTGATTAATAGCATACTCATCTTCTTTATCAATGCTTATGTATGCATGTGAAATAACTCCACATATTTATTAAATTAATTCTTCATATATAATTCACTCGTGAACCTAAAGAATAATTCATTCACATTTGAAAAAAAAATTAAATACCCATCATTTTGATCTCAGCCATTGTCGTATTACAATGAAATTTTTTTCCCAAATATTATCATAAATGTGTCATTATATTTAAATTATTTAATGTTTTAGGTCTTCCTACTTAATTTATTCATGGAAAATGTCATTTTTTTCTCATGCTTTCATCATGATTGACATGAAAACAATGCATTTTCCTTAGGTCATCATCTTTTATGATGTCAACTATTAATGACAACCTTCATGGAAACATGCATGATACTCTATTTTGTATACCTTATATGTATAGAAATATCATCCTTACAATAAATATCTGAAAGGTTCAGATAACACTTATTTAATGATACATGTATCATGTGATATCATTATTTTTTTCATGATATATTATTTTTTAAGATCATAAATACCCATAAGAAGTACATAAATAATCTATAAATAACCATTACATTATCTCTTCATTTCATAATATATATAAATTCCATGAACTCCCCTTCATTAAAATTATACAAGTATGGGTCCTATAAATAGTTTGTAATTTATGCATTCTGGTATGCGTTTATGCATGGAACGTTCATTCATTATGCTTCCATGGTGAAAATGGATCACAACTAACTTGTATATATGTTTATATTCTTCAAAAAATATTTACTTGAAAGTGGGTCTGCTTGCATATAATGATATTTTGAGCCAACTCCATGCATTTAAATTTACATAATGGCTTGACCTATGTTTGAGCTACATAGAGGTTACTCATGGTTTAATCCTATTCATTATAAGTGTTTTGTTAAAATCTCTCATATACATGGAAGGTCCTTACACATGGAATATCATTCCTCAAGGAATATCCCTGGAGGGATCATGGAAGCAACATGATGACTTCTCATGACACAAAAGATCCATGCCTTTCCTCACATAAGAAGATACTCAACACTCATGGGTGGTGTGTCAAGATCTCATGGAACAATGAATCAAACTCATAGATCATATATTCTTCTTCATGTAGAAGTTTTATACCGACTATAATTGAATATTCCCATTCATGATTGATTATACTTAATCACTAAATATACTCATTTACACTTATGATCTATGAAATCTTCACATAGAACATTCGTGTTCACATTGAAGCATGTGCAGGGATGATCCTTGGAGAAATTAATGGTAAATTATTGGGGCTTGATCATGGAACGTGGATTGACAACGGTGGAGTGATTTGTAGATTTTTTCTATGTAGAAGAAACCTCGATTGAGAGGTTGAAGACAACATTGAAATATTGATCAGATGGGGTATTTTGGTTTGTTCAGATGGTTATAGTTACAAGGGTAACTTTCAAAATGGTTGAATATTATAGCATGATCCAAAATACAAAAACATAGATTATATTGTTCTCATGACACTAAATAATCATTTTTGTTCCCTTAGATGATCAATGTAAGTAACTGGGTCTACTCTAGGATCCCCCTAACATAGAAATATTGGTCTTCCCTACATGGTGGTTCCACTTCCACTAATAATTCACAATGTGTGCAGTACATCCTACCTATATAGGGCCCTTGTGTCCATTGTGATCCCCAACCACCTCGATAATGCCTAGCTAGGTGGGAACCTCAGTGGTTGAGCTTGCTCCAACAAGTTCTGTTGAGCTATCATGGCTTGGCTAGTTTAGGGGTGACATGTTTTTAGCCAACACATATAAAAAGTTTTTCTTAAATATCAAATTTAAATTAATATCCAAAATATTAAATAAACATAATGAAAATAAATATTTTCATGGTCTTCACCTCTATTAATCTTCATGCATAAATGATATATTTATACATGGATCTCAAAAAAATCACATTTACTCAGACACCATGAATATTGTACATCTAAATAGACCAATATATTATAAATTATTATTTTATACATAGTTCCATATCCAATAACAATTAAAACATTACACATTAAACAATAAATAATAGAAAAAAAAATATTCAGATATAATGGTTATTTAACTCTATTACCACATGTTTTTTAGGATATAACTCTTACTCATTGTTTTATTATTTTCTATATATAATTGTAGTATCTCATTCACACTCTAATATATATTGAATTAGTTATTAAAAATACAAAAACACATATGAAGTTAAATTTTTAGTCAATGAATTTCCCTTTGTGAGAATATGGAATTTCTCACTATATAGATAATGAAATGTGAAATTTGAGACCATGGTTGCATCTGGAACTAGGGTTTTCCATATGGGTGATATGATATTCATTCACTCAGGGGTCCTTAGGACTGGGTTTTCATAGGTTGAATTAATTAATTAAATATATTAATTTTTGTTAGATAAAGTTATATATATGGAAAACCATATACCTCGTTATTAAATATTATTTAAACCAAAAACCACGATAAAAAACGACACAAAAACCTTCTAAATCAAGATGAATATTGAGATATAAAAATGGATATATTAAACACACTCTTCAAGGAATCAAAAAATAAAACTCGGCATAGAAAAAATCTTCATCAGTGATCGATACATTAGTAAGGTAGTTCCTTTTTTTATCCATTCATTAGTATTTTTTGCATGATTTCACATTCTTGGATAATTTCTTCTACTATACAGAACAATTGTTTATCATCTTCTAGCATTGGAAAAAGTAATTATGATTCACTATTTATCCCTATTTTCTTCATCATTATATAATCTATACCTAAAAAAATGTGTCTAAATTATTACACCATACACCCACCTATCTAATATAAATTATTTTCTTTTTTCTTTTATTTACTTTTTTATTTTCCATTTTTATGGATTAAGATTGATTAATCATCAATAAGTTGTAGAGTAATTGATGTTCTAGTCTTATGATAGACAAATATTGGCATGGTATCATAGTTCAAAGAATGTAGAGTCAAGGAATAGAGTTGTTCATTCATGGGACGAAACAATGGTGTGGGAAAATCAAGGAAGTGATGTGTACAACTAACACGGTTGAATTTAAATCCCATTAAAATTGGTATTCTAGAAATCCTCACCCTAAAACCTGAAAGAGATATATTACTTAATGAAATTTACTAAATATGAATCAAGTATACATCATTTTTCATGGAATATAATGACACTTTCATCGATAGTATGGGTAGAAATCAATAAATTTTCCATATAATCTATCATTTAATTTAATGTTTCATAAGATAAAGCATGAGGGAGTTGTTTCATTCATATATTTGACTCATGAACTAGCACCAGAAGTAGCATATCTATTATTAATGCTTGATTAAATTCTAAAATCATTGAGGATCATCCTTATATATATTTAAATTAACATCCTTATGATTTTAATAGTTATAGGCTATTTTTTTGACTTTGTTGATACTTAGTACAACCCAAATCTCTCATCATTATTATATTTTTCATTTGAGGCACTAACATTCAATAGAGATAGAATGGATCCCATTAAAATATCAAGTGATTCACAAAACCTATGGATACCTCTAGATGTGGGATATCATTTGTATTCCTATCATTCATTTTTATCAATAACATCAAAATGTGATTAAAGGTAATAAATATTATTTATATTTTCTTTAGTGAAAGACATATGTCTACAGCAATGTTATTTTTTTAGTTTATATGAATTTTTTATATTTTATGAATTATAGATCATGGATAATAGATTTAATTGAATCCACCAGATCTAATAATATTCAATAGACTCTAAAAAGTAAAAAAGAAATAAAATTTGGGATATGATAGCAATGGGGTAGGTTTTTGGTGGTGTTTCGAGCACCATTGCAGGAAATAATAATGGTCACGGGGCGATTATCGATGTTTAAAAGATAATCAAGAAGACATGATCACAAAACATGTTGTAAAAACCCACACACAATATATCACTAATCTATAGCGGATTTGGATTCAAAGTAATTTAGTATTACAAAAAAGTGTATCCTTGATTCACATCTTCTGTATCCCTAAGACAACTCGCAAGGCCTGTACAAGGGGTGAACACCTTGGTGGTTCATTAACCACACATGACACATGGGTCAAGACAACATGTCGTGTATAATATGGCCTTACATGACATGAAATCAATGTATGTACACACTGTGTGAGTTTGATGAGTCCACACACAATGTACCCTTCGAGGGACACATCGAACACCCTTCATGGAACACACCAGACACCCTATCCCTAACATGAAATAAATGTATAAACCATTTGAAGTTTCATACACTGTTACATTGGTATATTTTCAATGAATAGATCATACAATCCTTATTAATTGAGGTTTTTGAGATATCTAACTTTAGAACCTTTGTACTTTTATACCTTTCATTCACAAGCCTTGAGTCTTAGAAAATAAAGGGGTTCTTTGGTATGTTTGTGATCATTTTTTTGGTTGGAGCTTAACCATGATGAGATTTTCCCCATGTATGAAATGTATGAAATATGGTCCATAGATTAATATATAATAAAAAGTGTGATATCACACCTAGATAATAAATATGATAGAAATATGTATTTGGATGAGGGGATGTGATTGATCATTCATAAATATGAATGGCATGTGATGTATTCATCAACCTTGTTAGTCTATTTTTAATGACTCAATAATGTGTATATTGACTATATTAGATGAAATATTGAGTGTCCCATGGTCACTCAATGTCATTGGAAAAGGAAATGTTTGAGGATACACACATTCATATAATACAGTAGGCGGACATGAGTGTAGAAATATATGTCTTTCAAAGAGATCAAATTAGATCCCTTTGTATATTGAGTATCATTGATACTTTAATAGAGGATTCTATTTTCTGAAATTTATTGATCTATTAGTTCGTATTTTTTCCACACTAAAAAGAAACATGGGGTCACACTTTGTGGTTGACTGAATGTGGACGAATTATGACTCAGAGAGGTACTCTAAAAGTGTTTTGAGTTAATCAAAAATATTTTTTGGATTTGTATTAACTTGGTATTGTATATAATTTGATACATGGTCTATTTGATGATAGCATACCAAATGAGTTTTTTGTGATATAAAAAATAGGTTTATACATTTTTTTTATGGGTTATTTTATATTATTCAATTTTATTTGAAATAATAGATAATCATTTATTCTTTAGTACAAATGGGAGATTAAATGATATGGTATTGTCTAGATATTTTTGTATACGATGGAACATGCTATTTCATATCATATGATATGTATATGATGAATATTATTATAAATAACTTGTATCCATAAATATATCCCTAAGTAAAACCTTGATGAATCATAACCACTAATGTTTCGTTAATTGGATGCTTAAGAGTACCTTTGTTGAAATGTGTTATGATATTCTAAATATTCATATATTGAATATGAATTGTATCAATGTAACATGAGAATATTAATGATAAAAATTAAAATTATCATGAATCTTTCACATAATATAGAATAAATATAGGGTGGTTACATAAGATATAATTAAAATGGAGATTCCATTATGCATACAAATATTTTTTTACGATGAATTAACTCATGCATTGTAACACACGAGTTAATGTAAAAATTATCAAGGAGAATACATGAGGGTCCTATAAAGTGCCCATTACCATGATATGATAGTTAATTCAAGTATATAATGCTGGGATTATTATCCCTTCAACCCAAAAATATATTAATTATTTTCCTTTAATAGTGAGGATCTATAATCCTATGCTTGTAGGATGGATCCTATCTAAGTGTTGGGTGATTCATCTTAACTCATGTATACACTACAATGGTGTTACTTCCATCATAAACCACTATAATGATCTTTATCAACCATAGATGTTGGATATTTCAAATATTGTTTTTCATAAATGTATGTTACCCATGACATTTATAGACTTCATTATTTCTAGTTATATGCATGGTTATTGTAATCTTTTAGTAATATCTTTATACGGGTTTCTTCATTGATTTTATTACCACTAATAAGTGTAATTAAGCCCTTAAAACCCATGAGTTATCATAATGATCATATTCAATAAATTATTTATCATGACTATTCTACCTCCATAATTAGCATTGACATAAGATATATCTTATTTGAAAATAGTATTTCTCATGTTATTCTAGAAATTCAACTTTTAGAATGCTCTTTCATGTGTGAATCAGTACCACTCATTTGATTAACTATATTATTCATGATGTTTGTTTTATATATCATATATTTTTACACATATTTTCCTAATTTTTATGATCATGAATTTTTGAGAATTATTTCCATAATCTTTTGTTATGGGAAGTATACTGTGATCCAGAAGAACAATAATGAAACACAATTATAAAATTAAAATTCATTCTATGAAGTGGATTTCATTGGTTGTTATTGAAATTTTGTGGTTAACCAATATAGATGATGTTATAAAACATCATTCAGCAAATTAATGGACTAATTAATTTAACAAGAAGTGATAAAATGATGAACATCACATACATGTTTTTCACCGAATAGCTGAAGTGAACATCAACAATCATGTCATGAACCATGATGGTGACTCGATAAAATTTTATATCTATTATTTAATTATATACCATGAAGGTTTTGATATTGATTATAAAGTATAAATTCTCATTACAGAGGTGATATTTAGTTTTAATTTTTTTAAATATTTCATTGTCGTATTTCCTTTCTCTCTTATAGTGTATGTATTATATATATATTATATGACAAAAATTAATTGTCCATAAAGAAAAATAAAATTATATTTAATTTATATCCATCCTAAAAAGTGGATGAATATTTTAAATATATTTTTATGTTATTTTACTAATGAAACCATAGAATCTAATCAAATAAATTTATTTAATTCCATGAAGTGAATAAAAATGTTATTAAAATAATTCTATTTCATTGCCTAAAGTAGATACAAATATAAACACTTTAATTTAAATTCATTTTGGGGTTGAATATAAAATTTTGAAATGATCATTGTGCCTTATTTATCTAGAAAATAAATAAATAATTACAATATAACCACAAATAGTGGTTTAATAACAATATATATTCATATAGAATAAGGAATGTTATTAATAATTATAAAGTAGTAAATCCTAGAAGGATGACATGAAAATAGTATCTTTGGATATTATAATGATGAATTTTTGAAAAATTATTTTTTCTATAGTAGTGATATCAGGACATAAAGTTATTATTTATCTTGTGGTTATGGATTATCAACATCATCTTGTGTAATTCATTCAATTTTATCCTTATGAGTGGATGTTATTATTCTTATTAATCATAAATGTTATGATAGAGTTATATAAATTCTATAATCCAGTATATCCTTTGAAATAATTTTACCACATTAAGGGGTTAAACAATGTTCATCATGATAGATAAAATTATTATTGTTCAACAAGATGGAAATTGTTTATAAATAATCACGAATCATGATATCCAATATAATATCACTTAGACTGATTGATGATGATGTTTGGTCATTTATGTTTTTTAACCTTGATTGAGTATTAGTGGAAGTGTTTGAGTTGTTTTTTAGATGGTTTTAAAGGGATGGATGTGTCTTTGGGATGTTTTTAATTCATTCTTAAAATCATGATAAACTGAAAAAATCGAAAAATTGCTAATGGAAAAGACAATTCACCAAGTGTAAGGCATCAATAGCTGAGCATAAGTCTTTATCCTTAATAATTATAATTGTACGTTCACTAATAGACTTCATTCCTATGAGTGTAATAATTTGGAGTGGATTTTAAATATTTAGGTATCCAAGAATAGGTTATTGAAGATTATAAATTAATCCATTAATCCAACATATGTACCACATAATAAGTCATTATTGGGCATAAAATATTCAGTATCTTTGGTTGAGTCAAGCCAAACCCGCACTCTAAAGTTAGACATACAATAAAAATTCTTTAAAAAATAACATTGATATTAATTTATAAATCCCAAGATAAAAATATTGTATTTTACATCATTTTCACCAGATAAGAATTATATATCTTAGATAAATAGACAATACCAAGAATGGAAGTCTTAAATCCTTTGAGGACTAACTGCGTAAGTAACTCTTTCAATTAAACTTTTGAATGTTCCTTTATAATATTTCAACAAGATACCCCCTTTAGTACTTCTCATACATTATAATCATCTTTAAAACATAGGGATTGTACACATAGGAAAATGGTGATATCAAATTCATAGTAAGGTAAACTCTCATCAGCATTCCATAGAGCATTAAATCATAAGTACATGAGAAAAGATGAAAAAGGGAGAAATATAATTTTAAACAAATCATAAAATAAGAACAATTGTCCATAAGTGATGAAATATGAACATATAATCTCAAATTAACAAACAAATACAATACAATAAGATGGTGGGAAAATAAACATGAGTTACAACACATAATAATAGGAATATTTCATGGAAATGAGGCATGTACATGAAACAAAGAATAACAAGAAACTACAGAACGAGCAAAATCATAGAGAAACATATCATTATGATCATTTTTTATTCAAAATTATGTCCTTAAAAAAACATATGAGCATATATAATTTGAAATTACACCAATAAAAAATTATGTGAGCATATCTCAACAGTAATTACAACCACACACAATCAAGTGATTATAAATTAAACAAAACAATCCCCACATAAAATCTTCTTAGCATGTATTTACAATAATTAAATCAACACACTGAATTAGTATTATTGATTAACCAAAATTACACCCAAGCTAAATATTTTGATCTTAACTTATCCAAAATTACACGTACACCCAAATTCATTATCTCACAAGATATAAAAAGATAAATAATGCATTAAAGGGTTATATAGGACCCCACTGGTCAATCATAAAATCTTCTATGTTCTAATTAATAACATTCATTTATAACAACATAAATTACCCATTAAAATGAAAATATATTTGTTTACATTTATAAATGGTATCACCAAAATTAACCTCAAGAATGTAAATGGGTGATACCCAAAATTAAATCACCCTAAATAGTATTTTATAATAATTATTATTGGGTTATTCATGATAATTAATTTCCATGTAAATAAATCTTTGAGATATAAAGTGGAAGATTATTGGGAAATGATAAAAGAGTATTTAGAAAACATTTTTAACATTGTAAAAAAAATAAGTTATGTATCACATTCCAAAGTAATTTTCAAAAATGTTACGTGAAAATTGTGTTGATCATTTACATCTAAAAATAATTTTCAATAGTTTACCCTTGAAAATAAAATAAATATTTTATAAATATGAATTGAAGACATACAGAAAAATTATATTTTTTAATAATATATTTTAATCAATAATTGAAAAACATAAAAATATTTCAAAAATGTGATGTGATTTTTTTGAAAAACTTCACTTTTAAAAAGTATATTCAATAATAGATATTTGAAATTAAATAATGTTTATCAAAAGTGAATGTGGAGTAGAATAAAAAATCATTTATTATTCATGGGTGGAAAAAAATTTAATATTTTTAAATACCATTATTGAAACAAAAACCATCAAAAGACTATCAAAATTACTTTTGAAAATATGAAAATGTAAATATAAGGTTAACAAGTCATAACACATAAATTTGATTCCTAAAATAATGGATAACATTTATGGGAAATGAAAATAGATTCAATGAGGGAAAACCTTCTTTAAATAGGATGACAATTAGTCTCAACAATGATAAAAAAAATAGGAATAAACTCATAAAGAGAAAATATTAAATTAAAAATATATTATACCTAAAGAGGAAGAGAAAGTAACATAAAATAAATCCTTAGGGTTTAATCCACTGTACTTCAGTGAATTAATTTCAATAAGCATAATTATAACTCAACGAATGGAGTTGCCTTATCAAGGACCCTTAAAACATTGGTATCTTTTAAATTGAAATACCACGAATGATAGAATGTGGAATAAATTTTTAAATAAATAAAATACAATGAAAATTATGAAAAAAATAAAACCATGGATAATATATACACCACTAAATGAAACATGTGACGAGTTAAAATCATATCACAATGGAGTAAAATTGAGATTCAAAAATATATACATTATATCCCACTTGTTTGAACATTCCTAACCTCATGTATCAAAAAAATAAATATCATAATGAACTTTTTCTTAACCTTTTTTCATGAATATAACCTTTTTTGTCCTTAATTTTTAATCATTAGTTACAAATATATTAGTTAATTACACATTATTTTCGTCATCGAATGTCATTTGGACCTATTGTCAGTTTAGTACTAGTTCATAATAGTTGTGCTAATTCATGTTTATTGATTCAAAGTTAAAAATTATGATATAATAATATGTATTGTAATTTATTTTTTATAATTATTTATAATGTTAAAATTTCATTTCATGTTTATTTTAGATATGATTTGTGATGAAAATGTTAGCGATGAACTTGTTTTAGTAATTTTAATGAAGAAAAGGGTGGTACAGTAATAATAAGATAAATATTTAATTAAATTTCTTAGAACCATAAAAAAATATTTTCTTTTTTTTTATAAAATAATTTCAGTATTCATGTTTACATATTAATCCATTATATATATTAATATCATTATTAAAGTAGGTGGTTAAACCTACCTAAACATGAAAAAACAAGATGTTATGTGTAAGTACGGTTAAGAATGTAATTTTTTTAAATAATATGATTATTACATAACGTTAATTATTTTATTTAGTTGTTTTTAAGATGGATAACTATTTTATAATGGATTTTAAAAAATAATAAAATGCTAGAGTGAAATGAAATACCTCAAATTCATAGAGGTGGTAGTCATCACGTACACACAAGCAACATGTTCATTTTCCACATATCATGAGGAAGTTACATAATTGTGTAAAATATTAGATTATTATATATGTTATAAAGTTCATATTAATCCGTTATATATTATTTTAGAACTATATTTTTAAATTGGGTATGAAAAATCATGCATGTCATTCATGGAGTCGGGTTACTTGTATATATAATGGAGTATTAATTGTTCAAATAGTTTTTGAGGAATATAGGTAATAGATATTACATTACTATAACAAAATTTCAGTATATTATTGATACTGATTTTATCATAATTTCATGTATATATTATGTTTTATAGGGTATAAGAAGAAAGTAATTAAGAGAGCTTGGTTGAGAACATTGCATCCCCCTCAGGATGTTTAGCTTCAGAAACACATTAAGGCTCAATAAGGAGACTTTTGGGAACCACCATGGATTTAGGGACATGGGTGGAGAGTGTAAAATAGATTGGATAAGAGTTATGGTTGAGATAATGATTTTAATGGGTGTATAAATGTGGTGTAGGTGATATCCTTTACAAGTTAATACAAATACATTTTTATATAGAATCATTAAATTTTAAATGATGGCATGACACTATACAAAAGTTAATGGCACAAAACATAGGAAATATTTTTTTTGTAGTGTGATATAATATTTAGCAATCCTCTTCCAAAAATTTTCACACATTTTTAAACATGTTTAAATACTTTTACCACTATATTTTTATATTATACCATTTTGGTTTTTTCCTTCGTAACCAATTTTTACCCAAGTAATTTTTATTTTATAAAAAATATAAGGTAGCCCCTATTACTAAATATTGATTTTATGAAACTAAATTTAAGCAACATGAAATATAATTAAATTAAAAAAATAAAAAAAAATAACTTTTAAATTATTCTATTTAATATTCAATGTTGGACCATCAGAGGGGTAGTTGTTTTAATAATCACAAATTGTGCCACTTTACAGATCATACTTATTCACATATTAAGTTATAAGTAATGTTAATCTTGTAAATGACTATTTATAAATGAATAAATTATTTCACATGGTATAATACATTTCAATAAGCTAATAAATTATGGATATTTATGTTTCAATATATATACAAGTTTATATTTACGTGTACTTCTGCATTTTACTTAATCTGGTGTTTTCCTATATAACACACTTTCTACGTTTTTCAATTTCCTTGACACCAATATTTCAAAGGAGTCAATGTTGTCGAACAAACCTATGAGGACTCACCGATCAAAGAAGACACAAATAAAGTACTCCCCAATATAATAAATGACACACCGATGAACAAATCACTGATGATCTGTCACAGCGATAGATCAAGAGATTCACTGATAGGTGACTCACCAATGAGAGACACACTGACAGGTCAAAATGAGTCATCGATGATGACTCAACGATGCCCAAATATACTGATAGCACAAATGAATCACTGATACCCAGAGTCCTCGATACCGATAGAAATGTATCACCGATATAGAGAGTCACTAACGATGACAGACTGATGCTGACAGACTGATACAATTGACTCATCGATACTTTTGACTCACTGATGTTTATAAAAAACAATTTTTAATTTAATAATTCAAATTTATATCTAACGGTCATATTTAGACAAATTAATGTTTCTGACATTATTTAATGTTGTCTATAGGATATTCAGAGTACATTACAAGGTAAATGCATATAGAAAGATCATTGTATCTACAAGACCATGAAGTATAAAATAATTACAAGTCGTATCATTCAACATATGATAAAAAATATATTAGTTAAAATCAATTAAAAAATTTAAGAATAACTCCTTCAATTATTGATAATACTCAAAAAAAACCAAGAACTCTAAATGAAGAACTTACGAGGAGATCAACAAGACAAGATAAACATCTTGAGTCGACCGGAACATATTACCAATATGAATATGACAATTTCACACTCCTAGAAGCTAGACTACAGAGACTAAAATACTCTGTTTTAGAGTCAAAATCATGAATATGATTCATACATCAATTCCACTAAATAAAAGAAGTTCAGAACTACATTTCATGAAACACATAGACATCTAAAACATACTCTACATCCTTATCTCTGTTGTGTCAATTTATTTACATTTTTCAGTAGTGTTTGTATTTGTCTATTATACACACAAACATTGTCTCTTATGCATAACTATATGATTCTTTATATCCTCAAACTCACACTGTCTTTATCCCTTTTATCCCATATATAATTGTGGAAGAGGTATTGTGTGACATTTTTGGTGTTTTTTCCATGAATAACTATTGTAGAGGTTTTGTGTGACCTGGATAGTTCTTGTGTGGTGTTGTGAACTCTGATCTAGGTTGTGGATCTATCTTGTTTATTAATTTAAACTTCTTGGTGGTAGGTGATTACCAAGTGTAGAGGACTAAGGCTCGGCTTGAGACTGAACCTCTTGTTTTAATTTCTACAGTGTTTATTGTTTTATTATTTTATTATGTTTTATAAAATATTTCATTCAAACAAAAAAAACTCTAATATTTAGTTTATCAAGTGTTTATAATAGTTTTTTACAAGTAGGATAGTTTCAAAAGTTAAAGTAATCTTTAGATTAGAATAACTGAGAACTAATGAAACCTTTGAGAAGTTAATTTAACATTCAAGATTCTTATAAATTCCCTACAAACTGAATTTGATTATATTTTTAGTTTGGGGATATTTTCAATGAACCAATTCTTAAGATAATGTTTTATAGATAATCGATTCACCCCCCCCCCCTCATGATTATTCTACTCCGGCCAACATTTGGTATCAATGGATTTTTGAATTTTCAGTTTTTAAAACTTTTTCAACTGTGATTGTAGCTGTATTTCAAATATCTTTAAATTTATGTTAATACTAAATTTTAATCTATTTTAAATCTTTTCAAAAATTTATTATGGACAACATAATAGAAGGGTCTTCTATAAATATAAAATCTTTTTTTAGTGAATCAAATTATGCTTAGTTGAAGCATAAAATGAAAATACATTTAGAAGGTTTTGGATTTGTAGTATGAATTGTTATTGAAAGTAAATATGCAATCCCAAAAACTGCTAGAAACACTTGGGATGAAGCTACCAAGAATTCCTATAACAATAACTATAATTCAATGACTACTCTATACTATGCACTAAAATATGAATAATTAAATTGCATTTCATCCTGTAAAACTTCTCATGAGATTTGGGACACTTTTTCTATTTCCCATGAGGGAACATCTAATGTGAAAGAGATGATATTAAATACTAACACTATCAAATATGAAAATTTTAGAATGAATCTTGATGAATCCATTTCTGATATGTATCTCAGGTTCAATAAAATTTTTAACACCAAGATTTCTTTGGGAAGAGTTGTCACAACAATTAAATAGATCATAAGTATTTTTGATGTTTACTAGTGAGATGGAGAGGGACATCCATATCTATAAGGGAATCATCAGACATTGATAAGATTCCAGTGAGGAAACTAATTGGAAAAATGATGATGCATTAAAAGGAACTGAAGGTAAATCAAGTGGTGGAAGAGCCAAAGATAAAATGTGTATCCTTTAATACTACAACTACAAAAATCAAAGTCATTGAGAAACATCATGCTGCTGTTGAGAGCACAAGTAAGGAAAAATTAGCTTTGGACAGTGATGAGGAAATGGCTCATCTGGCCAAAAGATTAATAAAATTTTACAAGAAGAAAAAGTTCTTCAGGAGATCAAACATTAATAGATAATATAAAAATAAATGAAATTAGAAAAATTATTTGATGAATCCTGAAAATTTTGAAGAAATAGTTTTCTATGAATGAAAAAGGAGAGGGAATGTTAGAGGTGACCGTCCTAAATTAAAGTGTAAAAATAAGAATGAGTATAAATATAAAAAATATAATAACGTAATGAAGTCCACCTAGAGTGCATATTAGGATATATCTAGTTAATATACTTCTACTCATAATGAGAAAGAAGATATGGAAAACATTTTCTTTATGAAAAATACCTCATACTTACTATTAAACTCTCATGTACCTAATGACAATTATTCTAGAGATTAATCTGATTCTAAAAATTTGACAAATGATGAACTATTTGAATACTGTAACATGCTGGAAGATTATTGCAATGAACTAAAGGATAATAATAATTCATTAAATGAACAATAAGATCTTACTATAACTATTATTTATGAACTTACTACTGAGAAATAAAATAATGCTCAACTGCTTAATGAAAACAATGAATTAAAAATATCTAATGAGAAATAGAAGAACGAAATAGAAAAGTTTACCAATTAAAAAAATAATCTTACTAAATTTCATTGTAAACAGATATCTCTATGTAGACTTCTCGTATTGGATATTAGCCTAGACAGAAAGACCTATCTAAAACACATTTCATTGATAAATCTGGAAAATCCGCATCATTGTCCAAAAATCTCTATTTCACTACAAGTTCTGGTTCAGAAAAATCTTTTACTGCATCAAGTTTTCATATACCAAATAGTGTTTATTTTACAAATAATGTACATTATACATATAGGATACGCAAAAGATAATTTTGGGTTCCTAAAGACTTTATTAAAAATTATTATAGACCCACAAAAGTATGGGTACCAAAATCATTTCTTGGATGAATTATTTAGTGGGTAAATTGTCTAAAGAGCTCTTGCAAAATTATTTAGTATTTGGACAATGGATATTCTCAAGAGATATGATAGAAGACTACTCAAGATTCAAGAATCTCATCAAGATTCATGGATAAAAATCCACCTTTGATGACAATGGTAAAGGAAAAATCATCATCTTAGGCTAGATTGGTAACCCTTACTCTATTTGAACATAAAAAGTAATTTATGTTGATGGATTAAAGTATAAAATTCTTATAAAATATCAATTTTGTGATGATTCATTCAATGTAAAATTTAAAATTGATTCATGGCATGTTTTTTATTCCAAGAATAACTCATTATTTACTGCTTTTAGAAATTACAATATATATGTTGTAAATTTAGAATCTCTGGCCTCACAAAATGTTTCCTCCCTATGTTCCTTTCACAAAGAGTATGGGCTCTGGTACAAAATATAATTACAACTTAATGTACAATACTTTTGGAAATTAACTATAAAAGTTTTAGTTAAAGACTTTCCAAACTAGAGATTCCATAAAATATTTTGAAATCTTTGTCAAAAGGTAAAGCAACGTCAAATCTCATTCAAACCAAAGATATAAGTTATAACTTCTCAACCTCTTAATTCGGTTCACATGGTCTTTTTTGGAACATATAGGGTTTCATGTATCAATGAGAATAACTCTGTCTTTGTTCTTGTAGATGACTTCTCTAGGTACACTTGGACCTTTTTATTATCTCACAAAAGTGAATATTGATCTCACTTTATCATGTATGCTAGGAATATAAAAACTATAAGTATACATAAAATTAAATCCTTATGAAGTGACCATGGATGTGAGTTTCAAAATCAAGACATTGAATCTTTTTTCTCACAAAATGGCTATAGGAACAAATTATCTTCCCCTAGGAAACCTTAACAGAATGGTGTAGTAGAATGACGAAATATAATATTACTAGAAATTTCCAAAACTGTGATCAATGAAAATGACCTACTGATTTATTTTTGGCCTGAAGTTTTTCGTAAATCATGTTACATAATAAATAGTCTTAATCAGACCTATTCGTAATAAAACTCCTTATGAGTGGTAGAATAATAGTAAACCCAAGGTAAATTATTTTAAAGTGTTTTGATGTAATGTTTATATTCTTAACACTAAAGATAATCTAGATAAATTTTCCTCAAAATGTGATGAAGGAATATTCTGTGTATATTCAATATCAAGCAGGGCATTTAGAGTCTTTAATAAAATAACCAAATGTGTGGATGAATCTTTACATGTCACATTTGATGAAATAGATCCACATAAACCTAAGACCAAACTAGAGAATCTTGAAGAGGATATGTACAATATTGACATTAATGCTAAACCTTATAACAATACTATAAAAGAATCCATTGAAACTAACAGTTCTAGAGATTCTCCATATTCTAACCATAATGAACAAGAGCCAAGTGACGATCATTAAATATCTATCCCTACTTTTACTAGACTGACTAAAACCATTAAAAACCATCCCTTATATTTTGTAGTTGGTGATTTAGATAAAATAACCCAAACTAGAGTTTCCTTTAGAAATCAGGTTGAACATCAAGATTTCTTGTCACAACTTGAGCCTAAAAATATCCATGATGCTATCAATGATGAATTTTGGGTGAAGACTATGCAAGAAGAGCTAAATCAGTTTGAGAGATATATAGTATGGAAGCTTGTTTATAGGACAAAATATACCTTGACAATATGAAGTAAATGGGTGTTTAGGAATAAATTAGATGATGCTAGAAATATAATTAGAAACAAATTTAGATTTTTTTAACAAGGCTATAATCATGAGGATGGAATTGATTATGAGGAAACCTTTTCAATAGTTTCTAGACATTAATCCATTATAATCTTACTTACATATGAAACACACATGTATTTCAAAGATTAACAAATGGATGTCAAATGTTCAATATTAAATGGTTGTATAATTGAGGATGTTTTTGTTGAACAACCTCCATGTTTTACAAAACTAAATTTTCCAAAACATGATTTCAAATTCACTAAAGCTTTATAAGGTTTGAAACAAGATACAAGTGATTGGTTTGATAGAAGTAACTTTCTTATTTCCAAAGGTTTTATAAAAAGAGTTGTAGATCCTAAATTATTTATTAAAAAATTCTAAGGATTTTTTATTAGCTCACATGTATGTAGATGATTTTATTTTTGGATCTTCTAAAATTTATTTATCAATGATTTTTCCAAAATGATTCAAAGATAATTTGAAATGATTTTTATAAGTGAACTTCAATATTTTCTTGGATATCAAATATTTAAAAAGAAATAAGGTATTATTATAAATAAAAGTAAATATACTAATAATATTTATAAAATATATGGATTTGATGGCATTAAGAGTAGTGAAACACCTTTGAGTTCTACATGTAAGGAATATCTTGATGAAAATGGGAAATCTGTTGATCTAACTACTTAAAGAGGAATGATTGGGATTTTTTATTTACTTTACTTACAGTATTCCATACATCATCTTTAGTGTTTGTATGTGTGAAATATTTTATTTAAACCCAAATGAGTCACATTTAAATACTATTAAATTTGTTTTCAAATACCTCTAATATACAACTAATTTAGGACTATTCTACCCAAGAGTAAAACCTTTTGATTTGGTTCGTTATTAAGATACTGACTTTGGTGGATGTAAGTTAGATATAAAGAGAACCTCTAGAAAATGTAAGATATTTGGAAATACTCTAATCTCATGGTGTAAAAAATGAGATTTTTTGTTTCTTTATCAATGACTAAAGAAGAGTACATTGTTGATGGTGGTTTTTGTGCACAAATTTTGTGGATGAAACACACTTTGTTAGGCTATGGATTTCAATTCAGACATATCCCCATTAAATGTGATAATACAAGTGATATTAACATTTATATAAATATGATTTCTAACTCTATAAAAAACATATTTACGTAAGACATCACTTTTTGAGAGACCATTATCAGAAAGGTGATGTAACTCTTTAGATTATTGGGACTGAACATCAACTTGCAGACATTTTCACCAAAAATTTAAACTATGAGAGGATGATCTACATCATACATGAACTAGGAATGATAAATCTATAAATACTATCCAACCTTATCCCCTTAGAAAATTTTGTTTTTCTGTGACACTAATCAATGTTACACCGATCAGGTGAAACTTTTTGTGTGAAACTGATCATGTGAAACTAATTAGTGAAACTAATCGTGTGAGACCGATCCAGTGAAACTGGCCAGGTGAAACCATTCGAGTGAAACTGATCATGTAAAAATAAGTAGATAAAGTTGATCCCATGAAACTGATCATGTCATATCGATCGAATGAGTCTGATGTCGTTATACTTACACTGATACTGATTGATACTTTTTAGCAAATTTGTGATTATTTATCTTTTAAGTAAAACAACACAATTTAGTTCTTTTTCATTTTACCATTATTCTATTTTATTTTTTTAAGAAGTAAAATCCCTAAATGATAAAACCAATTTGATCCAAACTACTTCTACCCTTTGAACCTTCACTAACCTCACTTACCTTTGAGCCTTCGGCCTTTTGACTCCCTTTGAACCCAAACCTTAAGAATGGAAAGAACCAAGCATGTGATAGAGGGACTAAGTGAATCTTCATCGGCCAAGAATCAGAATTATAAATATATTATTGGAACAGGTTCTGTGACGCCAGGATTGGGAAGTGACATAGTGACTCTAGAGAAAGAAGTGTCTGTTGAGTGGTTTTTGTCGAGAAAGTCTCTCTTGCTGAATGTGTTGTAATCCCAAGGGTGGATTAGTTGGTCTCAAAAAATTGAGAGACTGTTCTTTCCAAATATGATACATAAGTTTTATCTCAATTTAAATGTGGTTTTGGATGGATCTGAGGAGGAATGGATGAAGTTAGTTTTAAAGGGAAAATAAATTTCATTTTATTCGAAAGAGTTGGCTGAATGTATGTAGATTCCTCATGCGGGGATATTTACTGACTAGCAGGGTAATATACCACCATCCTCAGATTTATTTTCATATGAAAATGTTTTTAAATAATTTATTGGGAATGAAGATTCTAGGAGAGATGTAGCTATATAATTATAGGGAGAGGCCATACTACTTTTCATGTTTATTAAACACCAAATCTACCCAAGTTAGAGAGATCTTGCTGCATTGATGTATCACGATATTTTCTTGATTTATTTTTTGAAGAATGGGGTTGAAAGTAAATACGTGTAGTAGACTTATGGTACAAATTCTTGAGATGATTAAACCATCCAAGAAGGAAACTTGTTTATACAACCCAGGGATGATTTCTTCAATGCTAAAGAAGCTAGGATGTATGTATGATAGAGAAGAGGTGATCATTGTCTGTAGTGGATTTTTTCGGCACAAGGATTTCTGAAAAATAATTAATATCTTTTGAAACCCATAGAGGATAAAGTGGGTAGGAGATGAGGGTAGATTATTTGAGGATTATAATCCTACAGATCATTCTACCAGAGAATGTAAACAAGCTATTCTAGTTCATAAATATGGTGAGAAAGTTATTTATTATGATGAGGAACAAGCTAATCCTAATCTTCCTAGAGAATAGGGGTCTCTAATAGGTGATAGTAGTGAACTAGATATTTCTAAAAAACCAAAAGAAATGTCATATGGACCTATAAATCCCCCTTTAGAACTACCTTCTCGAGAACCTTTATTGGGTGATGAATATGAGGAAGAGACTGATGTCTCTAGAGTGAAAGGATATGTGAGAAAGATTGATGGTGATGATGAGGATGATGATGATGATGATGATGAAGGTTATAATGCGAGTGAAACACTGAAAGTAAGTAAATATGTAGTCAGTTCTGGTGAGGAATCTTTTCATGGAGAGGATTATGAGGCTGGTAGACAGGATCATGTCGATCATGTTAGACAGGATGTGGTTGATCATGATAGAGATGAGGATGGAAATTCTAGAAATTATGATATAAATGACCACCTATATGATGATTCCCAAGGTATCATTTAAGATATTAATGATGTTTTGGATAGTGGAAAATAGGAAGAAGATGAAGCTCATCCTGTTCCAGTGGCTCAGAATGAGGGACAGCCTCGTATGGCTAGAATAGTTGGAGGACAAGTAGAAGCTCGGGTATATAATGTACTAGTTGCTCAAAATATTACATTAGTTGAAAATAAAGAATAATAAGATAAAGATAATATTTTACCTATAACTAAATGTAGGAGAGTGGTAATTAATATTATGGAGCCTAGTGACTAGACCTATACTTGTGAGTTGAATAGAAATCAACGTTATATACTGTTTGGGCTTGATTATAACTCAGATGAGGAGACGGATTCTCTTCATTCTCCACAAGATGATGTGGAACCGATTTATCCTTCTTCACATGTCATACCAAATATTTATGATCTTGTTGTACCTATAGTGCCTAGTGACAATATCACCAAGGAATACGTTGAACTATTTAGAGATGATATTTGTAAATCTGTTAGATCTTCCATTGTAGTTTGAAATGATTCTTCTACTTCCATGAGTAATTCAGAGGCATATGCTGCTATTATTGAAAGAATGGTCACTTAGGATATATAGCCCAATGTAATCACTACAGTGAAAACATAGTTAGAAATAATAAAACGATGAAAGAAGAAGTGAAGAGACTAAGTAATGAAGTGGAATCTCTAAACAATTATTTAAAGTCCACACTTGGTGGTGTTATGGAGGTTCTTAAGAACCTTGTTATAGATCTACTGAGTGTAGATTTTAATATTTTGAAAGAGGATCTTAGCAAAATTATCTATGGTGCATCTAGTTCTAAAGGTACCAGGCCTAGTGCTGCAGATATGTAGTCCCTCAAGACTATGATAAGAGAAGGGGTCAAGGGTGTTCTGAGTGACTCTAATAAAAAAATTTCACTAAAGATCATAGGAAAACTGACCTTGTTTATAATATGGTGAGACAGTGTACAAATGAAGCATATTCTACTCAAATAGAGAATATAGAAAAAGTGGATAAGAATTTCTATAAAATCTACACCAAGTATGATCTGATTAAAAATTTTAAGTACTTAGTGGAGAACCTCATGATTTCACTAGTAACAAAGGATTTCAAAAGTTCGGTGGTCCAGTTGAAGGATTTTACACCCACATTAAAATAGCTCATGAAAAACAAGGAGGATTTTAAAAAGGGTATGTAGTATGGAGGTGAAATCATTAATTCTTTTATCATGATTTTGAATCCCTACTTGCATGTGCATTCTAAATATATAGTGGTCCAAGCAGATGCATTCATTACACCTGGTTCTCTACCTCCTGATCAAATGTCTATATCTCAAGCCTTATATCATATCAGGCCAGTGATCCAAGAGAAGCCTCAATGTCGTTTTATGTCATAGAGGAGACCAATCCTTGTCGTTAATGTTCCAATAGGCATTGCATTACCTGGTTTTTCCATTCGATCATTTCTTCCAACATCCACCACACCACCTCCTAACCCTCCTATTCACCCTTCAGACAAAGGGAAAGCTCCTCAACAGCCCAAGCCTTAGCTTTGGATCCTTCTTTGATAGGTCTTTGTACTTTTCATTTTTTTATGATAGTCTTTTGATGATTGTATTCTTGTGCTTTAATGAATATAAATTTGACTTCCATATGTTTCAAATTTTTTCAATGTGATTTTTATTTCTCTTCTCTATTTCTTTTGGCTAATACCAATGGGGGGATAATTATATGGATGGAATCAACACTTAATCAATGGGGTAGAACTATATAGAATAGGAATGATGGCATGAAATAAAAAGAAAATAAAATATAACTTATTAAGGGGGAGCATGAAGGTTCTATGATATTCCTCTCTTAAAAAGAACCTTTTATATATTCTCAGGCACAATTATAGAGGGGGTCTTAAATGGAAAGACTTTATAGTTATATTGAGAATTCACATTGACTATTGGTATGCTAATTAAAGTAATTATTAATCATTAACATCATATATAACTCATTACATCCATGATTTTTGATAATAAAAAAGGTTGAGATTGTTGGACCAACTGTGAGATAGTTGTTTTAATAATCACAAACCATGCCACATTGAATTTAATGATTATTCACATATTAATTTATAACTAATTTTAATCTTTTCAATGAAGATTAATAAATCAATAAATTATGTCAAATGGTATAATATATTTCAATAATCCAATTAATTATTGATATTTATGATTAAATATATTTAAAAGTGTATATTTACGTGTACTTATGTGTTTCACATATTCTGGGACTGTTCTGTATAAGACAGAAACATTGTAAGTTTTTTCAATGTCCCAGACACAGATAGATCAAAGGAGTTACTGTTGGCTGACTCACTGATGAGGACTCGCCAATCCATGAAGACATTGATGTAGGACTCACCGATATAATAAATAACACACTAATGAACAAGTCACTGATGATCAGTCATGCTAATAGTACAGGTGACTCACTAATAGGAAACTCACTGATGGGAGACACCCCGATAGTTCAAAATGAGTCACCAATGATGACTCAATGATTCCCAGATAGATCGATATCACAAATGACTCACTGATGCCCAGATCCATTGATACAGATGGAAATGACTCACTGATACAGGGAGTCATCGACGCTGACAGACTGATGTTGACATACCGATGCTATTGACTCACTGATACTTATGAGTCATTGATAGTCATAAAAAAAAATTCTTAATTTATTAAATCAAATTTATATCTAACTGTCATATTTAGATAAATTAATGTTTTTGACATTATTTAATGTTTTCTGTAGGATATTCAGAGGAAATTACGAGGTACATTCATGTGGGAAGATCATTATGTCTGCTGGAACTCAAAGTATAAAATAATTACAGGTTGTATCATTCATCATACAAGGAAAAACATAGTCATGAAAAGAAAGTGAAAAATGGTAGAAGAAATCCTACAATTCTTGAGAATACTTCAAAAACCCAAGAACTCAAAAGGAATAACATACAGGAAGATCAAAAAGAAAAGATAAACCTAATGAGTTGACCAAAACATCTTACCAACAAGAATCTGTACATTTCACACTTTTTGAAGCTAATCTATAGAGACTATGTTACTTTGTTTTTGAGTTAACTTATAGAAGAAGACTCAAACATCAATTTCACTACATCAAACGAGTCCAGAGATGCATTACATAACACATAGATACTTCTAAACCTTACTATAAATCCTTATCTCTATTGTTTCCACTTATTTACATTCTAAGTAGTGTGTGTATCTCTTTGTTACACAAACACTGTCTTCTATGCATAACTAGAGGGTACTTGATATCCTTAAACTCACCATCTCTTTATCCCTTTGTATCCCATATAGAACTATGAAAGAGGTTGTGTGTGACCTGTTTGGTGTTTTTCCCATGAATAACTATAGTAGAGGTCAAGTGTGACCCATAAAACATTATGTGTAGTTGTGGACCCTAATATAGGGTGTTGATAAAACTTGTTTATTAATTTAAACTATTTGGTGAAAGGTGATCACAAAGAGTATAGGACTAAATTGCATCTAGAAACTAAAACTCTTGTTTTAATTTATGTTCTGTTTATTGTTATATACTTTATTATGTTTTATAACTTATTTCATTCATAATAATTCTAATTATGATAGTTTATTTAGAAAGTGTTTATAACAGTTTTGAACCAGTTGGATAGTTTAAAAAGTAATATTAATCTTTAGATTAGTATAACAGAGAACTGGTCAATCTTTTGAGAAATTAATTGACCATTTCGTACTCTTATAAATTCACTACAAAATAAATTTGATTATATTTTTAATTGGGGTAAATTTTCAAAGAACTGATTATTAATAGAAATTTTTATAGATACTAAATTCACCCCCTCTTATGTGTTCTACTCCTAACCAACATGTATGAAAGCTATTTTGTAGAAAAATCTTGCTTCCATAATTAAGTGTTATTAATTTTAATAAAAACTAATTTCCAATTAAAATAGTGATAAATATATTCACTATATGATTAGTAATATTATCAAATACATTATATAAAATATATAAATTAAATTTATTAGAAAAATATTATAGAAACATGGTAAAATAAGTATTATAAAATAATCATTTCACCATTATCATAACTATTTACTTTAATATTAGACATTATAAATTGAAGACTAAAAATGAATTTTATTTTATCAAATACTATGAAACAATTGATATAAAATATTAAATTAATTTTATATATTTATTTTCTAAAACATATGAAAAATGATATCAAAATATAAGTTAATAAAAAGAGTTTGTTGAGTAAAGTACTACTTATGTTTCCAAAAAATTAAAACATGGTTTTATAAATTAAACAAAGTATTTTTTAAATAATATAATTTAATATATATATATATATTAGATTTTTATTTTTAAAATCATTTATTTCATTCTTGTATTATGAAAATTTCATAAAAGTGACAATATTAACAATATTTACATTTTTTCACTATTCAAAAAATAATCAATTGTTGTAGAGAAATATTTAAAATTCACCATAAGATAATTTTAAAATGATGAGTTCAAAAATTATTTTCATTTTAATAAAATTATATTATCAAATTATCAAATTTATCTTTTAAATGAAAATGCCATTTTTAAATAATTTTTGTTTTTGTTTGAGAAATTCCATTTTAACAGTTTAAGTGTTCTTAATCATATTTTATATTTAGTATTTATTGATTATAATATATTCATTTACTATTGGTTCTATTATTATTTTATTTTCTTAATAAATTTTCATATAATAAGTCACGACTCATTTTAGGTCAATGTTTCTTATGAAAAAAGCTATTGGAAAAAATTTCATATAATAAAAATGTATATATTAAAATATTAGGGTGTTATAAAATAAAAAATCATGATGTAGAAAAACTATAAGTTTATTTTTTGTATAAAATCATGTTTCCATAAATTGATTTTTTATGCAATTAAACACGATGATGAAAAAACCACTCTATAATGGAAAAAACATCACATCTAAATTTTTATTCAAGGAAAAAATAAATTTATAAAATAATGATGATAATTATGACTATTATTTTAAATTTTGTGCATTCATATTTAAAAAACTCTATGATGATTGATATTGAGGCTCTTCAAAAAGATGCTTCAGTTACTGAGTCTCGAGTGTTCTGTGATGACGATGTACTAGTCTTAAAATCAAAAATCAACTTTTTATCATGTAGTTATGAAAGATGATTTTTTTTCAAATCACTTTTTGTTTCCTTTTGAAATTTGAATACTCAATGAGATGAAAATTGGTGATGTGGAAGCTAACAATGTTTTTAGGGTTTTTGAATTTTAAATCTATGTATCATTGCCGGGAAGTGATGTTTTCGGTTTTTGGTTGTGTTTTCTATTCCAATTTGGTATATTGGTTTTTCCCTTGGTTTAAAATTTGTAAAGATTTACTATTAAACATAAAAATTGTTTTTAAAAAATAAAAAATACTGAATATAAGGTTGTAATTTTTAGACTGATCTAGGTGGGACAAGATGTGACAAGTGAATTAAATGAGTTTTTCAGCCAGTGTTGCAGCATCTCAACAAATAAAAAGAAACTATTTTAGTAGATATCTACATATAAGGTTATTTTATTCATATGATTTTAATAATTTAGAAAATTGAATTCGCATGGTTTTCTTTATTGGGAAGTGTAAATAAATTTTTAGGAAACAAAAAATGGAATTCCATAATGGTGATTTTTTAAGAAAATTTAAAATTCATAATGGTTTTCCTTTTACGGATACTATGTTAGGTGGGAACCAATTAATATTTACAAATGGAGTATGTTTTGAGAAGATTGATACTGATAATATTGGATGATATAGAGTGTATAATAGTGAGGTAGTGGGAGTTATTTTGTGAAGTGAAGTGAGCTTGATGTTTGATGATCTAATTTTATTATCTATATATGCTTGAACATGATTATCTGGGGAATTAGATTTTATATTGATATTTTGGAAGTATACCTATCTAAGGATTCCTCACATAATATAATAGAGTTTCTTTCAGTATGTTTCTCCTCACTCAAACACGCCCGGATAAAACATCCCATGTAATGACTCAGATTTTCCTAGTTTTATTTTTAGAAAATTTCTGGGAAAATATCAAGACTAGGTGTTGAAACAGTGTGTGATTTTCGGGCCCTGTGTTCTTGTATAGTCCATTGAAAAATGTTATGTTTTAAATAGTGTGCATTAGTGGGTTTCCAGAAAAAGTGGAATAACTCTTAAACGTGTTCCTGAATCAGAAATCTGAGTGTACGATTGCGTTCAGGATGGAGGGTTTACCCCATGTGCAACATAATTTTAGTCGGCGCTTGCCTCTAGTGAGAAAACCCAAAAATGGAATAACCATAAATAAAATAATTAAATAAAATTATTTAATTATTAAAATCATTATAAATCTTGAATGGTGACTCATATTGAAAATATGAGACCACCATTGAGCTCGTGAGGGCGTTCATTCCTTTGGAAAAGCATAACATTGCTCAACGCATTCTAACTGTGGAATATATTTTTTGGGATGTTACCATAAATAAAATAATTCAATAACGATTATTATATTTTTCATATACTTATAAATCATAAAGGGTAACTCGGATTGGAAATTTGAGAGTACTTTAGATCTCGTGAGGGTGTTTTTTCCTTAGGTAGGGTCTAAACTCAATCAACGCGGGTCAAGGGTAAATGTTAATATTTGGGAATTATAAATAAAAATATAATAAACTTAAGAATTTTTATTTGATTAAAACACATTTCTCTACAACTCAACTGTATGGAAACTGTTTCATTTAATAAATGAACTAGTGTAATGACATTATGGATTAGCATAACAAAAACACTAAAATACATTTTTTTATATAATGGATAATAATAGTTATGAAATCAGGGGACCACCTCGGAGTTTTCTCCGAACCTTTGAGAACATCCAATGGCGATCACTGAATGGTGAAAAATGAGAAATCAAAAACAAATAATAGATCATGGCATCTCTCAACAGATCTCTTCCAAACTAAGGATCGTGGCATTTCTCAATGTATCACCGGTGATGATCAAACCCTAACACCATTCGATCATGTTTTCCAAGTAAGGGGTTTAATTCTAATTGAAATATTTCCTTACACACTCTTTGATTTGAGAAATGAACGTGGGTCAAACCACGAACATGTTGACCCACAAATCGACCACATGTTTTTGGGATGAGATTTATCTTATGGGAATTTAAGGGAGTTGGATTCACACAATGTTTTCTATTCTTCATCAATCCACCAAATAAAGATGAACCATGATAACACTAACAAAGTTCATTGTTTTCCCTTAATGATTTCTTTGTAAGTTCTTATTCTCTACCTTCTTCCCATTCTTCACTGAGATGGAAATAAGTGGTCCTAGTGGGACCGTGGCGGTAGGATATCCCATGGAAGGAGGCCGTGGTAGATGGTGGTGCTAGGTGACTGCCGGCTCGGTAGCCGATGAGAGGAGAGGTCGTGGCCAGGCATGTCATGGCAGTGATGGAGGGGTGTAGACACGAGTGTCGCAGTGTTAGAAAAGGCATCCAACATCAAGGAAGATGATGACAGAACCAATGGAAGCCACTGAGGGAGTTGGATTGGGGATGTCGGTAGCCGGCTCGGTTAGACGCGACTAGGAGTCGTCTCTCGCCACCAAAAATCTTATTCCTATTAGACTACAGTTGGGACCCTACGGCAATGTATTGGGGAATTTACACGTCAGAACCGCCGAATTTCACGGGGGGTCCAAACAGATGCGGTGAGTGTCACTTCCAAGGTAGGATAGAGATGGCCTGGCATAGCAGGTTGGACTAAGGAACTAAGCCAATAGGTGACTCGGCTAGAAGAAAATCAGCACGCTAGTGCAGGATGGGCTGGATGAGGACCAGGCCATTGGGAGGCCCAGTGGGATGGGACCAAGGACCGACGAGCTAGAACAATAGCATAACGGCCCTTGACCATGGCCCAGGTTGGACTGGGTCGGGTCGGCTGAACCGTGTCGGGTTGGTTCGGTCCCACCGGGTTGGGCTGGGCCCTGACCACGCCATCCCCTTTTTACTAAAATCCCCATAACATCCAACCCATGTGACCAATTAATGAGTCGATTGTAGTGTTGGGACCCTCATGACGAGACATTCCTTTTTAAATACTCCAATTCATTTTTTGTGGAATTTGAAATATGACCAATGGATTTAGAATTACATTCTCTCATAATCAAGTGTGCGCCGAGCGGGAATCCTGTGGTTGGTTGTTTCTTGAAGGAAGTAATGAGTGGACCTCAATGGCCCAAAATACCATAGTGAGGTGAATACCTAAGTGGCCTAGAAGATCTCAGTGAAGTATGGACCTCAGTGGACCAATAGACCTCAGGGATGTATAGACCTCAGTGGCCCAGCTGACTTAAGTGAAGAGTGTACCTTAGTGGACCAGTATATCTCAGTGACATGAATACCTCAATGGATTAGAAGACCTCAGTGACAAGAGAACCTTACAGGCCCATTAGACCTCAGTGACTCATCAGGGAGGAGTCCCTCAGCAGTATAAGATTTTCATCATTACAATTGATAGTCTTGTTTTATACATTAGATTGTACCTATGTGAGCTAATGCTAGTGACTCTATTGACTATAATTCTTAGAGGATACACTTCCTGTACCACTTTTTTAGTCTAAATTGTGTATTAAATTGGTGTATAATATTGTGGTTTGGGGTCCCTACTAAGTATTGTTTTACTCACACCCTATATGGGATTCGCCCGTATGAGTCGTGTCTTGTGCAGGTAATCAATGCTTTGATAGAGTCCTTGGTGAATTGGGGCCAGGTGGTGCTTAGAGTAACCCAAAAGAAGAGATGTACTTTTGCTGATTTATAAAATTGTTTTTGTACCTACCCATTAGGCAGGGTTTTCTGGAGAGGAGTTTCATAGATTTGTACTTTTACTTTTATGTTTTAGTTGGTCTTGTATTCTGGACCCTTTACATTCAGCATGCATTGTTTACTCTCAGTGGTTCTATTAATAGTAAGCATGTATTCCTTTTCAGAATTTTGGGAAGGGGTTGTGAGTGTTTGTGTGTACATGTACTCAGAAAATGCCACCCACTTGTAGCATAATGCATTTGGTGCTGGCCTCCAGCCCCTGGCCTTTGGGAGGGGGGCTTGAGGTTGTAACATAATGGGACCCATTGGATGGGTCATGATAGAGTGGTATCAGAGGATCTCGATTCTACTATAATAACCTAGAGTATATGATTTTGATTAGGGGTAACAATGTTAACTGTTTCGAGTTCAGATTTCAGGATAGGGAATCCAGTTTTGGTGCAGCAGCTGATGTATCCATTCACCATTACCCTGAATTCTATTTTTCATCTCAGTACATGAAAAAATGAGTTATAGGGATAAAAATGATGGTATATGCATCATACTAGAATGGTTTGAGTTTTTCATGTCGTTATTGAGTCATCTCACCAAGTATACTCTATTGATAGTTGTACATCTTGTTTTGTTTCATGAAGCTTCCAAGTAGACATCCAGCTAGGATTCCACCGTATGATCACAAGGATGATCTCCAGTGTGATGAGATAGGTATAGGGGTTTTTTCCAAAGACAACACCACTGGGTGGTGTACCAGCTATACCACAACCTGTGGAGTAGCACATGGAATTTGTAGTACTAGAAGATGATATGTGTGGGCTTAGTGAACTTCACAAACATCATCAATAGAGAACCCTCAGTTTCTGAGGTGAGCCCAACTCATAGGTGGCTAATGACTTGCATGAGGTGGTGATTGAGTGTTCCATCTAGTTAGGACACTTTTAGATTAGATTGTGGTTCTTGCAGTGAGCATTCTATGTGGCTCATGAGGGTGATGGTGGGGTTTAGATTACCCAATATTATGATTAGTTGACTTTTATATGGATATTTATTGAGAATCCTTCTCAGAGAAGGGACTATCACCATAAAATCTATGATCTATTCATTGCCAAGAGCTTTTATACCATCGACAGGATGACATGTTGGTGGCTGACTTTTCATCGAGGAATACAGACCTTTCCAAGTACCCAATAAACACGATACGACCAGTGATTTAGGGCTCGAACCTTTGAGTGAGGTGTGTTTAGATACATCTACATCAGTGATATTACTTTGTGCACTAATACTTATTACAGGGTGATAGTGAGAATATTTTGGTTGAATGTATGTTGGATGAGCGGATACAGCCAGTGGATGTCTATAGTGGGGAAGTAGGAGTAGTGGCCTCAGAAGTAGGAGTATGACATCAGTCTCAGGGACTCAAATGTGTGTGACATTTTGAGAGGAGGTCCCATGATAGAGGATATATAGCTCAAGGCTCATAGGGTGAGTCCTGTTGTCCTAGAAAGAGGTAATTATTTTCAGAGGATGAACATTAGTAACAATGGACGCATTGAGTGATGACATGAATTGGGATATGCATGCGGGTGTTAGGTAAGACACATGGGATGACAGAACATGTTAATGTTGTGCTTACCTGTTCATATAAAAGTTGGGAATTTTTTTAATTAGTTTCATGGTTTTTCAAAACACCATATCGATCCCATCTACTTAGAAGGGGTTTATGTTTTCATCATTGGGGTGACAAGAAGAGAGTGAAAAATGATATCTATATACTTTATGATGGGTTTACTGAATACATGCAGGGGAAACGATACCATTTGGGTGATTGTTTCCCAACTCACCATGTCTGTCACTTTTTAGATTTTCAAGAACAAAGTCACATTGAGATAATGAGATTCATCAACGTGAAAGAGATAGTTTGATTCCAAAAATTAAAATCAATGATAGTTTTAGATCAAAGTGCATGCTTTGAATCCCAGTTGTGGAAAGGATTGTAAGAGGTATTTGGGACTCAGATGCACTTGAGTAATGCTTTCCACCCATAAACAGACGACCAGACAGAGTAGACCATTCATGTCTTAGAGGACATGCAATGTTCTTACATCCTCGATTTTGGACATGGTTGGGAGGATCACATGAATATAATGGAGTTTCTATAAAAAGAAAGATACCACTCCACCATCAGCATGGAACCATTTGAGGCATTGTATGATAGACCCTTCTGGTTTCCACTTTGCTAGACTTCCCTCGGAGAGTCATCCCTCATGGTTCCGTAGTTGGTGAGGGCTACTATAGAGAAAGTTTCATTCATCCAGGAGTGTATGAATACTGCAAAGATCCATCATTAGTACTTTTCTGGTAGGCTATAGAGACCCTTGGAGTTTTATGAGAGAGACTATAGGTTTCTTGGGGTATCTCTTTAATGCAGGATATAAAGATTTGGTCGGGATGGCCATTTATTTCATAGGTTCATCATCCTTTTTTCTGATACTTTGTAGAGTGGGTGAGGTGGTGTACCAATTAGTTCTACCTCCATAGTTATAGAGGTTTCACAATGCCTTACATGTATCCCAACATAAGAGATACAGACATGACCCATCACACAACATTGATTTGGGAAATTAGGTCATTGGTGATATAATTACTTGTGTGGAGTTTTTGGTAGAGATTGAGGATTGAAAAGAGATGACTCTCCATGGGCTATCGATTAGTCTAGTTGATATTCAGTGACAGTAAAGCAATTCTCTAAGAGAGCACGTGGTAGCAGGATTCTTAGGTTCGTTCTCATAACCTTATCTATTTTTGAATCCCTTGGTTGGGATTTTAGGGATGTAAAGACTTAATGTAGGTAAGATGTTTTAGCTCTGATTTTCCTAGTTTGAATTTGAGAAAATTTGTCAGAAAATTCCAAGAACATGTACATAAACAGCATGCCATTCTGAGGTTCAGTGTACCCAGAACGGTCTATAAAAAATGTTATGTGTTAAATAGAACACATGAGTGGTTTTACTAAATAGGTGGAATAACTATTAACAGGGTGCCTGGATCAGAAATTCTAGGGTACCCTTGTGTTTAGGATGGAGGGCTTATCCTATGTGTGATTTAATTTTTATCGATGTAGGCCTCTAGTGAGAAAACCTAAAAATGGAATAACTATAAATAAAATAATTAAATAAAAATATTTTATTTTTCAAATCCATATAACTCACCAATGGTGACTTGGATTGAAAATTAGAGACCACCTTTGAGCATGTGAGGGTGTGATTTCCTTAGGCGGATCCAAACATTTGGTCAGCTCAGGCCAACTGTGGAATGTATTTTTTGAGATGTCACCATAAATTAAATAATTAAATGAAAATTATTTTATTTTTCAAATCCTTATAAATCATAAATAGTATCTTGTATTGGAAATACAAGTGTATCGTTGATCTCCTGAGGGTGTGCTTTCTTAGGCAGGGCCTAAACTCGATCGGTGTGGGTCGAGGGTAAAAATTTTTTGTCATTCTAAAGAAAAATAAAATAAACATAAGAATGTTTATTTTATTCAAAATCATTTCACTATGACACAATGATGATGTATATATTTCATTTTATAAATAAAACAGTATGATGACACGACGACTTAGTGTAACAAAAATGAAGAAACATGTTTCCTCTATTAATGGATAATATAAGTTAAGAAAACATGGGATGACCTGGGAGTTTACTCTAAACCTCTGAGAACTTTCGTTGGTAAGAAATTAATGAAGAAAAATGATGGATAACCAAAAAATTATGGGTCGTCGCATATCTCAATGGATCTCCAAAAATCGATGGATCATGGCATCTCTCAACGGATCTTCAATGGAAATCGATCCCCAATATCGACCGATCATGTTTTCCAAATTAAGGGATTAATTCAAAGTGAATTATTTCATTCCCCATTCTTTGGATTGAACAATGAATGCGGGTCAACACAAGAATGGGTTGACTCATTGATTGACCGTGTGTTTTTAAGGATAGGATTTGACTTTTAGGAATATAAGGGAGTTGGATTCAAGTATTGTTATATGTTCTTCGTCAAACCTCATAACAAGGACAAACCATGAAAACACGAACAAAGGTCATGGGTTATCATTCAACTAATCTTGGTGTATTCTTATTCTTTATCTTCTTTCCATTCTTCATGGTAATGGAAATATATGGTCTAGGTTGGACCACAGTGGTAGGATAGCCTATGGTAGGAGTACATAAAATATGGTGGCGCCAGGAGACTACTTTCCCGATAGCTGGTAGCAGGGGAGGTCACTGTCAGGTGGGCCATGACAGCATTGGAGGGCCATGGCAGTGGGGAAAGCTATCGGATCGAAGGCCGACGGAGGATCAATTAGATGTGGTTTGGACCCCACAGAAAAGACATAGTGCATTTATATGGTGGTCCATGGTGTCCGAACGGATGTTGTGAGCACTGCATACCTAGTTGGAAAGAGTCATCCTGGCTTGAATGAAACTAGTTTGACAATGTGGACTGGGTCAGAGGAGGACAGAGGAATTCGGTGTCCCGACAGTTTGGACCCATGTCCCAACAGGCCGAGTCCAGCAGGGCCAAGGGGCTAGGTAAGACTGGGTTGGCCCAGACCCGACGAAGCCCATAAATAACCATCCTAATTTTACAAAAACACCCATAACATCCAAATCGTACATCTAATTGACTAGATGATGGTAGTGTTGCAACCCCTGGGACAATACAGCCCTTTTGACAAATCTAGGTGAGTTTTTAGGGATGTTGAAATAAGACCAATGGATTGCATAGTAGATTTTCATAGAATCAGGTGTGCAATAAGTAGGATTCATATGGTTGGCTATGATGATAATGAAGTGGTGAGAAATCTTCAGTGGACCAGCAGACCTTATTGATGTGTAGGCCTCAGTGGACTAGTATAATTGAGGGATGTGTGGACCTCAGTGGGCCAGTAGACCTCAGTGGCCTGTCATACCTAATTGACATGCATACCTCAGTGGCCTAGTAGACCTCACTGATGTGAAGACCATAGTTTCCCAACAGACCTTAGTGACCTATGGAACTCAGTGGCCTAGTGGAACTTAGTGACATAAATACCTTATTAGCCTAGTAGACCTCAGTTATTTTTGGACCATAGTGGGCCAGAAGGCCTTGGTTATGAGTGGGAGTCATTTTCTATGTTGTGGGCATGGGTTGTGAGTGTGCTTGTGTATAAGTACTTAGAAAATTCCTCCCACTTACAAGATAATACCTTCGATGATAGTTTCCATTTCTTGGACTTTGGGAGATAGTCTTGGGTTATTCATGGCATAAACCCTAGGGGAAGGGTTGTAACATCCCATATGGTCACCCATCCTAACACTACTATTAGCTAATATTTCTAATATATACTTTTCTACTTAGGTCTACTTTGGAATGAAAGGTGCACCCCGTTGACATGTCTAGTAGTATTTATACATTTATTTCATACTTATGTAAGGCTATCCCCCCCTCTAACAAAAAATAGTATCATTGGGGATCGCACACCTCAAATCCAGGTAGTACCACTACCCTCATACCTATTTATTAGCTATGATACAATTTTTCAAGGTTTGGCCTCCCTGGTCCATGAACTCATGATTCTAACTCTGCAGGTATCTTGTAATACTTTTTTTTTCTTCCCAACACTCGATGGGCTATTACCCAGCATAGTCACTTATCTGACTAATAATGTTCCCACATGAAAATACATGTTCTTTAATTTTTTCCTCACTAATACATATCCTAGGAAAACATTCTATTAGGTAACCCATCCAAAAACTGGTCATATAAAACCATTATTAAATGTTGAGTTATAATATGTTATTCTTTAGAAAAGTAATGTTCACCATATTGACACGTGTAGGATTTGCTGTTTCAAAACATGAAATCTCACTTGATCCTAAAAATGAAAATGTTATATTTTCAAGGGAATATCCATAGAATGTCTTTGGGATTCAAATATTCTTTTGTTTGGTAGGATATTAATTATAATGTGTAAAGGTACTCTCAAATATTTCATCTTCATTAACTAATCTTACTAGGAAAGGGGTAAAATATATATTTTATTTTATGTGCAAAAATTAATTTAATGAATTGAAGTGACGTCTAACCTCAACACCTATTTATATTTTTACCAAAAGTATGAAATGGTAGTTTTGTGTTTTATGATGCATAAGGTGATGGTATGAGTTGTCTTTTTTATGATATAAGGTCTCATCGTAGCATATGGATCTTGTTAGCATTGACCACATGATAATAATTATTGTACCCATGATTTAAAAAATCCAACAGTTATGTTTTCTCTCAATATATGAAAACATTATCTCATTGAAAAATGGTTTAATTTTTATTCAATAATAACTGTTTGACTTGAATATTTTATTTAAAAGATATTAACCATAGACAAAGGATATGGGTGAAGTATCATCATCCATTCAACATTAAAATTGTCTATACCACAAGGGATGGTAATTTTTTTGTGGATTCTTTATGTAAAAAATTTCATTCTAAAGTAGCTATATAATCAATGGATGAATGGAATCTAATATAACTCTTTACTCAGATGGACCTAGATGTGATGGAGTTTGAGACTAGTTTTTATTCACCTAGTTCATAGATGATGTCATCTCGTCTTAGTTATTTTAGGAGAAAAAATTTAAATATTTAATTATTATAATAAAATATTTATATTATGGGGAGACCATTTTTTGAGTGGTTTGTCTCCCATTAACGAATTCATTTTTTTCATAAAACAGATCATCATTCCTTCATCTGGGAGGATGGATGTGACAGAAATTCATGATTATTCTTTGTTGGTTGTTCATCCTTGTACAACTAATATATACTATAGCATAAAACATCAATTTAGGTATCTATAATGAAATATGAAATAGTGTATTTTGTATTTCATTGTTATACAAGTCAGTAGATTAAGGCCAAACACCAAAATCCTTCTAGCTTCCCTATGCCTCTCCCAATACCAGTCTAGAAAGGGTGTGTGATATTTATGGATTTCATCAATGGGTTGCGATAAAATTCAAGAGGGAAAATTGAAATATGTGTAATGATTGATCAAATTTCCAAGTCATCTCAATTAATTCATAATCGAGATACAAACATGGTTTAGGATTTGGGAAAGCTTTATGTTTAAGAAATCATGAAGTTGTGTAGGGTTCTGTATACAATTTATTTATTTACGGTCCCTATTTTACCTCACTATTTTTGAAAGTCCTATAGGACTTTATGGTTATCATATTAATTTAATAATTTATTACCATCTTAGACAGTGGGATGGATGTCATGACATATTCAAATTTTGGATTATAAACTTAAAGCATGAATCATAGACTTTAGAGGATATTAGGTTAACTATTTGAGACTGGTTGAGTTCATTTATAACAATATTTACCATTTTTACATTAGAATGGATCAATTTCTGGGTTATTTAGGTCACCATTTCATATCACCTCATTATTGGTTTAAGGTGTGTTAAATATTTCTTACAGGACCAAATATTTTAGGAAAAGTTAGTGAAAATTATGATTATTCATTAGTGACTAGTGACAGATCATAAATGTAAAAAATATTATACATATCAATCATTCCCTCCCCTATAGTTTTAGGTCACTAATAGAGTGTTCTTGAATGTTTCACAGTGGTTGGGTAACCATCAGCTTGCAAGGGAAGGTAAATTATCTTCATGATAAACTTGACCTTTTGAGATGATAAGGAACATTAGAAAGTGGTTTATCATATATATTTTCCATCTCATATGAATTCAATCCATAATGTTTTCTATTTTTCCTAGCATAAAATGTCTCATCGTGATCCCTAGAATGTTCCAAAATTAGAATATATTAATTTTGAACTACATATATTACTAATCAAAATACTGGTTCAGGTGGATGATACTTAGGAAAATATTTTTTGTAAAAAATATATTCTATTGGTGTGAGTGATACAGAAACATTTGATGGATTCTCATGAGAATATGGAATGGGAATTAATGATGATGGAATAAGGGCCTCATTTTTTCATTGATCAGTCTTCTTTGAAATGATTTTTTAGTGAAAAAATGTGATATGGTGGAGGAGATTTGTCACATCTTGATGTCATAATCAAGTACATATATTAATTTGTTTACCATGTTTAATTTTATAATTGTATTGGTTTGTTGGAGGTTTGTTTTTGATTTTTTAATTTTTTATTAGACTTCTCAAAATTGTATCAGTGTTAGGAAAATCTATATTCCATTCAGAAGAAACTGTATTAATTTTTGTGTTTAGGGGTTGAGTTGTTCTGCAAGTTTGGCACATAGTTAGAAAAACCATGTGCACAAACCATTAAACTATTTCAAATTTTCAAAAACAGGCTCGTGAATGGCGAATAGTTTCTTAAATCATGTGTCCATAAAATGAAAACTATATTAATTAATTAAAAAATATTTTCTTGACTATTATTCTACCATTTGTAATATTATTCTTATTATAACCTTGGATATTGACACTAGGGTTTCTACATTTATATTTTAGATATCCTAACTCTTTTAGAGAGCGATTCAGCTGGATCTTATGCCACTATATCTAAGAAAATCAAGGTAAGAGTATTCTTTTCATTGTTCTTCATCATTCTAGTAGATCTACAGATTTTTTTCATTAAAGGAAACATTGATCCACGATATTATGTATTGATATATTTTTTCCTCACGATATACTTATTTTTCTAATAGTTATGTTGTGTGAAAGGAATTTAGGGACTAGAACCACAAAGATCTGTGTATTGTTCTTGATAAATTTTCTTGGTAATCATTTTCTTTTTCCTCTATCGAACTAAAGATTATTGAATCCAACTTTCTTGATATGGGTTTCATGGTTTAATATAATTATTAGGATTTATTATTCATATTGGCATGTGGTTCTCAATCTTTTTTTGAAATTACCATGTATTGCAAGTATTGGCCTCATTAAAATCATTTCTTTATTAAACCCTGATTGCTTTCTCATATCAACTTGGGTTTATAACTATTTTTATGGAATGATCTATTATTCAGGAAATATTAACTTTTTGGATTATTTTATAAAATAAATTCCCCATTTTTTATTCATATTATAAATGGATTTCAAATCATTTTTATTTTGAATCTAGGATATTTAATTATTGAGGTTCGGTTTGTCCAAAAAATGATTTGAACCTTGAAAATAAAATTCCCCAATTATAAGATGCTTATAAAATTGAAATCCTCAAACTATGGGATATTTCCCATGGTAACTATGGTTAATTAAGAGGGGGATAGATTGGTATTACAATGCTAGTATGGTTTGTGTCTACCTAGAAAGGAAAAATTCTATGTCTATAACTAATTTATTTATGAAAGGGGCTTAATTTATTAGGGTGTTCTCTAATACCTAGGACATTGTTTAAGGTATTTGTGCACACTTTGTCATTTTATCACAAATGTGTGAATATCCTAGAAAACATGGACCTAAATCTCCCTGGTAATAGTTTCCATGGTTCTCCATTTAGATTTTTTATACATAAATTTATCGAGAAATGGTATATTTATTTGTTCTTTAAAAAGAATATATTTATAAATAAAATTTTAAACTATTCTAATAGGGTTAATTTCCAGGATTTGTTGAAAATAATGTAATTTTTTATTTCATTCCTTTACTTAATTTATTTTTTTTATAATTTGTTTTTCATAATGACTGTTTATGGAAAACATAGAGGGATCCTATAGGGATTTTTTTCCACATCATACGCACAACATTGGGTGTGTGTGGACCATGATTTATTTGATGCAGGTAATGGAAAGTCATTGTATGGTGGTAGAGGGTATATGTGTTATTAAAGTGCAAAGCTTGGAGGTGACATAGTGGGATGTTTACTTACATATAAAAAAGAAATATTGGATGTATTTTATCATGAGAAATTTTTTTTATCTTTTTGGGATTGGAACTTATATTTTCGTGGCACTCTCTAATGTTCATTAAATGAAATGGTATAGGACTGTATTTTTCTTATATATATTAAAATTATGGGTTGGTATGTGTTTTATTTCAGAAATTAATCCCAATGGTATCTCGTAATTCATTGTATCTTATTACCAGTATGTGGGGTTTAATAACACCCTTTGGACCATTCCATAAGCTACCTCAAGTGCCTAGTTCAAGGATGACTTGGTGTGGTTCATGACAAGAGTAGTGAAACTTCACATGAATTTGTTAACATATTAGTAATCAAATGATTTTTTTTTACATTATAATTAGTACAGGATATAATGTATCCTTCCAACCAAAGTATTAAATGTTGTTATCCAAAAATAATATTTTATTATAATTAAATATGATTTTAGTTCCCAAACGTAACAGATGAGTTTCAAAATTCAACATATTTTGTTAATTATTGTATAATTATCATTAAATACATATATGAATAATACAAATATTTTATAATTTTTTCAATTAAAATACATCATGATAATGTCAAAAAAGTTTGAGTATTTTAAAATTTTTAATTATTTACTATTCACCTACAAATCAATAAATTCATAAAAACTCCAAAAAAATTACACTATGATAATTTTGAAATAATAAATTCAAAAAAAACATCATTTCATAACAATCAAATTAAAAAATTCAAAATATTATCTTTTAAATGAAAAAAAAATATAAATAAATCTAGGTTTTATAGAGAAATGACCATTTTAAACATTATGTGTTCTCACCCTTATTTCAAATCAATTTCCAATGATTGTTAATTTATATATTTTCACATTTTATATTCAAAATATATTAAGGTTTATCTTTATGTTAAATAATTTATTTTTTCACATTATTTTGGTGTTGTATATATCACATACTATTAAATAAAATATTTTTTTAATGAAATACATCTTAAAAGCCCTGGGCATTGCATTCTTCCCCATTAAAATAATTGCATCACATACATTATAATTTACTCTTATCAAATTGACTGCATCATGACATAGTAACAAAATCATATATATATTTTATCAGAATAAGAAATTTTTAATCTAATACTAAAAATATCATTTTTATTATGTCAATATTTCTAAAACCATCTTTGTATCAATATAAGACTCATACATTAGAATATGTTCTCGAAAAATCATACCATGATTACTAAGAGACATTTTTTATAGAAGGGTCCATAAATTTCTCTTTCCCCTTTCATGAGTTGAGGAATTAGTTTACATCCAAAATAGAGTACATGAAAAAATATGTATTTTTTATTTCTATTTAATAAAAACAATTCCAAACTCTAGTTGTGTTGCAAGAGGTTTTTCATGTATTCTTCAGCTCATATAATTAACTATGATTAATTTTTCATTCATGGAGCACTAAAATTAAAATTTAACAAATCATAAGTTCTCTAAAATTGATGATACGTTATTTCTTTTATCTTAATATATTTACTACAAAAATTGTTATATCTCATAAGGATAATACAGAAAGTGATATAAAGAAACCATCATATGAAAAAGAAATTAATTACACTAAAAAAACTCAAAAAATAGTCAAAGTTCCACATAAATTATTCTATAAATATTTAATACTAAAACTCCTCATAATATATCTTGAAAATTCTGAATAAAAAATCAAAATGATGTGATCAAACATTCTCCCAAAATCAAATCAAAATTTATCCAAAAATAATAATTAATTATTCAAAAAGTCACACAACAATAATATATATTCTCTAGGCATATATTATCTAATATATAGTATTTTATTCAAAACATGACCTGAATCTCAATGAAATAAAACCACCATGAATTAATTTATTCTAATAAAAGAAAAAAAAATCTATTCCTCAAATAATATAAATCACTTTTACATAAAACCCCATCCTAGCCCAAAATTTCCAAATTACAATAATTGCTTTAATGTTCCAAAAAATATTATCAAAATATTCAAAAGTAAAATTAACCACTTAATTACCACATAACATTTTAATGACATGGTTATTTTTTTACCAAATAATATAACAAACCATTTAACATAATTAACCCAAATTACCTCAACATCAATGATCAAAATATCTATAAGATACCACTTAATGGAATGATCTTCTTTTTATGTTTTATTGGGTTTTTCTTTGTTTTGGAGAGTTTTATGGAGTTTTGGGTGTTTTTTATAGCTTCTTAGCCTGGACACTACATGTTAAACCATTTCAAATCCTGAATTTGAATCATGATGTCAGTCATTTTTGGGAAGACACCCTAAAACTGATTTAAGGCGTGAAAAAAATACTGGACATGAATGATGTTCACACCATGAATTAGTTCTTTAGGATTAATTTTAACATATGTTAAGGCATTTTTTGGAATACATGAAACTAGGATAGTTAACACTATTAATTAGTGATTAAATATGATAATTATTCATATACTATTGAGTAATATGTGTTTTAAAACTTAATTGCAATTCATTCCTCTTTTAGGATATTTTATCAAATACTATGACCCTTTTATAAAAATTTTGGTAATCCATACCCTTTGGATCACTTTTTTTGGCACCTTGATCTCTAGATTTATTTTGTTAATTCTCTCGAGTTAAAATACCATTATACATATTCATTTATTTTTGTAGTAATAATAGCATTGGGATATAATTATTAAATATGTCTATTAAGTGAATACTCTTAATTGTTCTATTTAGATCAGTTGTGTTGTTTTCTTTTATATGACAATCAATACTCTTTTTTCTCTATCGTGAGTTTTTATCTAGGTATATCTACTGTAACCTCTCATATGACCCATTTTTCTTATTTGATTCAACTGTAAGATGTGAGAATCATTTTCAGTGTGTTTGATATCCTTCATTGTTCCTTTTGTAGACCCTTCTCATTAGTATGCAACCGAATTTGAAGTTGGTAGTTTTATCTATAGCCATATTGGATGAAATATAATTGATATTTCATTTATAAATTACTTTATTAATGATTGAAAAGATCTTTTGTGAGACCATTTGTGTGTGTAACTGGGTTTTGAGTAAAACAATTCCACTGCATTCATTATAAGATAGGTGTTTTCAAAGAATTGTGAAATGAAATATAGAAATGAATTTTTAAATTAGGTTTTTATAGAACAACAATGGAGTTTGAAAATGTATTATTAAATGCTTAATCCCTTCAAAAAAATTTGAAATTCCACACATGGGCTCCCTAGGTACATAGACGGAAAGTGTAATATTGGGCCTCATCTTTTATATTATAAGGGAGTTAAATCTTGAGTGTGTTCTTATATTCCTAAATTAAGATGAATTTCTCTCTAGTATATAATTTTCATGATAAGAGTGTTCAAATTTTTTGGTGTTCCCCTATTTTGTGTACCTTGATTCATGGGTCCCAAGGATATGTAGTGTGTACTAGTCATATTTATGTACTATTATGCTAGCTATCTTGACTGAGAATTATACTTGGATTACATTTACCATTATGCTTGGAATTTTACTAATTTTTCTTTAATATATCTTAATGTTAAATATATATGAATATCATTCTTTGAAACTATTTTACGAGGGTTGATTTAAAACTATGGAAAAGGTGAAATAATTTTCAATTTCTTTTATGAAAAATATTTCTTTATTTACCATTACATGTTATGTTATGCATTTAAATTGGGATTATTATAAATAGAATATTTATGAAACAAATGGGTGAGATCTTAATGATCTTGTTTAGGTCAAACTCAATGCACCCCTTTGGGGGTTTTCTGATCTGGTATTTTCTTTTGATGCAGAAAAAGGGAAGGCACCCAAGTGAGGTGGTGTGGTTTATTTTAGTTGGGTATCGGTAGATAGTGGTGATATATTGGGTTGTTTCCCAAATTTTCAGTGGTTTATTTATCTATCATTTTTGTTTTCCTTTTTGGGTTTTAAACATGATCCTTAGAGTTTTGTTTAGTTGTTTTTATTTTTATCACTATCACTGTTTCCATTTGTTTATGGAAAATAATATTTCAGGATGTTATTTCAATTATTATTTCCTTTGAATATATTTTCCATGTATCTTGTTACAACATGGTTGAAATCATTTCATATCTTGTTGTTTCTATTCAAATTCCAGTCACCTGCCCGTGGGGATTAGGAATTCCATTCAGGTCTATAATAGATCAGGTTAGGTAAAATTTTTAGGGTAACTCAAACCAATGTGTTAAAAAATAGTATCGTAGATATATTATTCCTCATGTTTCTTTGTTTTGGGAAATATATTAGATAGAATATAGGATTTTTGGAACTTGAGAGGAATGATTCGGTGAATTTCTAGCCATATTTTATCATGATGAGCCTTATGATACCACAGGATGTCGGAATATGTGTCTTCTATATCAGGATTTTTTATTTGGATCCCATTTTTTCTTATATTTATCTAGTTTGAGTTTATATTTTTCTATTTTATTATCATTAACATCAAATTTTTATGTATATTAATATGCCTTCATGGCATCATCCATAGGTTCAAAACTATGGTGTAGTGAGACATGATACTAAATTTAATCCACCTATGGATTAGAATCATATAAACCCTGTCATGGAGAAAGTTCATGCCATGGACCAGAACATGTCATGTGTTAAAAACCCTATTGTTTAGGTACATCCAATAGAAGGGAGAGACAAGTTCCAATCACTATAGTTTTTATGTGATAATACCCCATCAATTTGAGGTATTAATTCACCTCAATATGAGGAGGAATGAATCAATAATATTGAAAAAGTCTTCAAATTCCTAGATACACCTATGGATATCAAGGTGTCATACATGAAATTCAGTCCAAAGAGTCCTAGTAATCCATGGTAGTAATCCATGGAATAGGAAAATTGGCATGTTGGTTTGGATTATAAGGGTTTCAAGACCCCATTGTTTGAGATGTTATCTCCAAATTCTCTAATGATATTGAACTCTCTAGAGTTTTTATTTTTGTAGTAGATATATCACTTGGTTTTGGAAAATTCAACTTGTTTTGTAGAGTTGGTTTCTTTTCTATGAAGGTGGTAAGAATTTATAAATGGAGGATACGAGAATATATTCAAGGTTTGGAGAAAATATATTCAATCATAGGTATATATATACTGAATTTATCCACATAGTCAAGGAATGTTAATAGGTATATAATAGAATAAATTGATATGATAATAAATATTTTATTATTTGGAACTTATATTCCTCTTAGTGGAAGTTATAGTAGAATACAAGGATGGAATTTGAAGTGTTAGGATCTTCACAAAGGTGGTGGGGTGGTATTAAACTGTGGGATCCCTCTATACCTTTATTGGTGGCTAATATTATCCCCCTGGCATGATAGTAGTGTGTTATGGTTGGTCACACCTGAAATAATTTTTCCATGCCTATGAAAATATATAATGTTTATGGTTCTTAAGTCTATTTATAGTAGTTATATCATACTATGTATACACCTCAATATGTTCAGGATTTTTAGATCTAAATACCACAATGTCATAAATAGATTCTTCAAATTAAACAGGGGTTTATCCACATTCCTTATTATTGATGAACCTTCACATAATGGATGATTTTATAGTAGAGATTTATGTGAGCCCAATGACAGTAAGTGGTACCATTTTTTGATTCATCTTCTATAACTGATGTTTATTTGGTATTGGTTACTCACACTCATTTGTATCTACCTATTTCCAGGATATTTTTAATATTACAACTGAACCGATGTCCTTTTTCATGGGGTTCACAATGCCTCTTAGAAAGAGTATTGAGAATGGGTTTAGATGTCAATATTGTTCTATAATGGTAACTGACACGGAGTTAGTCTGGGTTTTTTAGTTCTCAATATGTATCTGGATCACATTATCATTGGGAATGGATTATCTTATTAAGAATAATACTGGGATTAGTTTTTACCATTACATTGTTTGAATCTTTACTTTTAGTGGGACCTCTCAAGTGTTTCAGGGAGAGTGGGACCCAATGTATAGTCATGAAAGACCTTCCCAAGAAAAACTTAGTATTTTTTTCTACAATTTCAGTTGAGACTAATGGTGTTCCTTATTCTAGTGAGTTCCCAATGGTTGTCCTTGATTTCCCTGATATCTTCCCAACTGACTTGTTTTGTCTTCCACTACTGAGGGTGGTATAGTTGATAATCAAACATCTATTGGGTAGAAAATAATTCTCAAAACAGTCTTACTGTATTTCACTAAATTGGCTAAAAGAGTTGAAGGTCTAATTAGATGACCAAATGAAGAATGTATTTTTTTCCCTATTGTTTCGTCATGGGATTCCCTTTGTTATCATTTCCAAGAAGGTTGAAGGTTAAATTTGGTGGTTTTTTCACTACCAAAAGTTGAATATGGTGTCTTTTAAGTATAAATACGTTTTTTTTCACATGGATAATCTATTTGAACTGTTAAATGGGGTAAATGATTATAAAAAATGATAATTGGCTAGTGTATCATCAACTTAATGTTTTAGAGTCTAATATTTCAAATAAAACATGTAGGATCATGTATGGTCATTATAAATATTTCCTGAATAATTTTTTATTAATAAAATTCATTTAGTTTTTATAGATTTTATGAAGTAGATATTCTACCAGTATCTCGATTGGTTTTTTTAATGTTAGAGGAAGATATCTTTCTATATTCAAGATCCAAGTTTAAGCATGAGAACTATCCAAATTTGGTTTGGAAAATAATAAAGAGGAATCGACTTCATATAAATATTTTGAAATTGAATTTTATTATCCATTAATTAGTGTTATTGGGACACATGATTTATGAATATGTATTTTCAGTTAATCCTAAAAAAGGTGAAGGTTTTTTGGTTATAAGAAGAACCATGTATCATTTTAAATATTTAAAGCATCCTTGGTCTTGATGTATTATATCTTCAGTTCATCAAGGATTTCATAATGTTTTCATGACCTTTGACTACTATTACTAGTAAAAAGGTGAAATTCACATGGGATGCTAAATGTCATACTTATTTTGATGTGTTGAAATATCTTATGATATCTAGTATTATTTTGATCTTTCCTAATCCTATTAAGGGGTATGTGATTTAATGTGATGTATTTTGTATTGGTATGGGTTGTATTCCTATGTATGGAAATCATTTTATAGCTTATGACTCTCATGAGATTTGTCTTCATGAAAACAATTACCCCAATCGTGATTTATATATTTTCAGAGTTATGAATACACTAAAATATTAGCAATATATCTTTCTGGGGAAAGTTTTTTAAGATTTTATGATAAAGATATTTTAAGTTATATCATCTTTTATAATGATCTAAATTCCATAAAGAGGCGGTGGGTGGAACACCCCTAGATGTTTGAATTCTCATTTCCTACACCCCAAAAAATATGAATTTTATCTCTAATGATCTCAGTAGAAAATTACAAATATATGCAATTTTATAACTGAAGGACTAGTGGAACATTATGAGACACTTAACTTTTTTTCATATGGACCCATGGTAAGATTATTCAGTTATGGTTCTAACTATAATTCATCTATCGCCATTCCTTCTAGAGATAATTCTTCAGGATCAACCTTGTGATGATGAGTTCATAAAATTTAGGGGAACACTGTATGTTAGGGTTACTATTTCTTATTGATATCTCCATTATGGTTATATTATCTTCTTTAAGCATCATTTTACAATCCCCTCATCTATGAGGAGTCCAATATTACAAGATTTTAACAGTTCTTTATGGTTAATTCACTTAAGAACTATGAAGATGTATTGTTCTTTAAGCCAATATTTCTAGAAACATATATCTAATTCTCATTATAATTGGGAGTTTGAATCATCCATGAAGGAGAAGTTGCCTCTACCCTTTTTGAAGAACACTTTTTCCACATGAATTCTCAGAGACTAAAATTCTAATGATGGGGAGTTTGTAACATCCCTGTCAAAGGTATAATAACTTTTTTCATTTAAGAAAATATTTCTTTGATTTGTAACAAATTTTTGGATATTTGGGGGTTTTCTGTTCGTTCTGGATCTGGGATCTTCAATCTAAACAATTTCACAACAAGAACTAGATTCATGATGAGAGTCTTTTCTAGGAATAATTCATGAAACTGGTCTATTATTTCAAAAAATAAAGGCCATAGATGATGTTCATGATTATTTTTAACCTGAGGCGACACCTTTTTTAGCATACATATAACTAGGATAGATCAATACATGAATTGGTGATTCATGAAACTAATTGTTCACATTCAATGAAGTTTTATGTGATTCATGCCTAAATTCTAATTTATTACTTTTAGAGGATCCTATCTTAAATAGTAGGACCCCCCCAGGTGATTTAAGGTTATCCATGTAACGAACCAAACTTTTATCAATGGAATTTTACCCATATTATTAATATGTTATATGGAATATGACACATACATTTGACAGAGATCCAAATAAAAACATTGTTCATATAAATTAGGAATGAAATTAGAGGTATTCATTAAAATTTAAAAACCTATACTGATAGAATAATAAATTTACCCGTGGAATAGTTACATGCCCATTAGGAATAGATATCCATATAATAGAATAGAAACTGCCACTTTAAAAGTATAAATAAAATTTAGGCATCTTATAAATTAAAAAATGATTATATTGTATCATAGTATCAGTAAATATATTGCTTAAAAATCTTAAATTATGTGTTTATATTTTTTTAAAGAATTAATTTTTATTTAAAATTTATTAATTAATATAATAGTTAAATAGATTTTCTTTTCATAAAATAGATTCATAATTTAATATATTTGTTTCTTATGATTATAAAATAGTTTTATGATATCATAATTAATTTTTTAATATGTTAAAAAATAGATTATAATATTAAAATTGATATCTTATGAATAAAATATGATTTTATTCAAAAATTACAATTTTCATATTTAAAAAATTATTTTCATAAAATAGAGTCCATTTTTAATTCTGAACTTGTATAAATATTTAGGGTTAATTTTTGAAATATTTTTAAAACAGTTAAAAAATTTTGAATAGTGAAATATGATAATTTATGATATAAAATAAATACATAAATTTTGGATTCATGGATGATGTATGGATAATATAATACCATAATCACAAAAAATAATTCATTGTTTAACTTATTTGGTGATAATGTTCAAAAGTAATGATATTCTTGATCCAAAATAATATTATCATGAATATAATAATCAAACAACACTCTTATCATCCCTTATTAATAACACCCCACACCACCACTTCCCCTCACACCTATAAAACCTAGAATCTTGTCCAAATTCTACCCCATATTCTTCCCAATCCTCTCCCCCATTTTTAAGAGCTTCTGGTCTAAATAAAATATCAATCCTAAGTGCCTTAAAGAGGTTATTAAGGATAATAAACTCGAGGGGTAAAATTCTCATTCCTTCTTTTTTAATTTATTTTAATTTTATTATCATCTCATTAAATCCTATATCACAAAATTAGTGATAACTCTAGTATATTATATATAATTTAATTTTATTATCTTATTTTTATATCCATAATATAAATCGTTCTCCTCTCCCATTATTTTGAAAAATGAAATAATCATTCATGATGTGTTGATTTTCCTCCATCGTGGACAATGCATTTTCCTTTACAATAATGCCTTCATGGCTTGACATAGAACCATTATTATAGTTAAAAAAATTATTATACATATTATAATATTTAGAATCTTCTAGAACCAATATATAATCATGATATTAAATAAAATTATATAAGTTCATGATGGTGGTAAAAGCCACCAAAATAAATTAAATCATTTATATTAATGTTTTATCTAATGAATCATCCTTATAAAATTTAAAAAATTATATATAATATTATTTAAACCTTTTTAATTTCATTGATAACATGTAATTTCAATTTATTATAATTATTATCACTTTACATGAACTTCCATATTTGAATACGGTTGAACTGATCATGAAAACCAAGAAAATGAACACGCTGAAAACAAAGGAATTGAACCATATAACTCACCAAAATTTCCATAACCGAACATAATAAAATTATACATGTGTAATATATTATTTTTTTAGTAATAAATGAATATAATTTTTTATCTATTATATTGATGTGAATAAATAATTCAAACATAAGTCAAAGGGATTCTCGAACCCAACTCCCTTTCTATGGGTTATTCCTCTTTCATGCCAACTTTTAGTGTGGATATTATTTTAAAATTCTTCAAATATAATTTAATTATCCTTAATTTATTATTTTAATGGATATAAATGTTTCCAAATATGAATTTATTTAAATACTAATATTTTTCGAAAAAACTTTTCATTCTAAACATATTTTGACTCCTCGTGAGTTTTTTCTTCTTCGCTCAAGAATGATGATTCTTTTTCCAAGTATGTTTTTCAATTTTCATTTAAAAACCCAATTTTTATTCATGATTGATTAAATTATTATGAAACTCGTTCTTTTCATGGGTTACTTCAGGTATCAGATTGATATATGTTCTATGTGACATGCATGATTATGTAAATGCTATGATTTAACGGTTGTGCCCAAACATACATAATGCTACATTGAATTGGGTAATGTGATGAATCTAATGTGGTAATGTGAAATATACATGAATATGAGATGGTCTTGGGTTATTCATGGCACAAAACCTAGGGGAAGGGTTGTGACATCCTAGATGGTCACCCTTCCAAACACTACTATTGGATAATATTGCTAATATATAATTTTCTACTTAGGTCTACTTCAGGAATGAAAGGTGCACCCCGTTGACATGTCTAGTAGTATTTATAGTTTTATTTCAAAATTATGTAAGGATATTCACCCCCCCCCCCTAACAAAAAATAATATCGTTGTGGACCACACACCTCAAATCCAAGTAGTACCACTACCCTCGTACATGTTTATTAGCTATGATACAATTTTTTAAGGTTTCGTCTCCCTGGTCCATGAACTCATGATTCTAACCCTACAGGTATCTTGTAATACTTTAGTTTTCTTCCCAACACTCGATGGTCTATTACCCAGCATAGTCACTTATCCGACTAATAATGTTCCCACATGACAATACATGTTCTTTAATTTTTTCCTCATTAATACATATCCTAGGAAAACATTCTATTAGGTAACCCATTCAAAAACTATTCATATAAAAGCATTCTTAAGTCTTGAGTTATAATATTTTATTCTTTAGAACAGTAATTTTCACCTTATTGACACATGTAGTAACATTTTTCCATCTGTATACATGAAATTAAATTATTAGGATTTTCGGTTTCAAAACATGACATCTCACTTGATCCTAAAAATGACAATGTTATCTTTTCAAGGGAATATCCATAGAATGTCTTTGGGATTCAAATATTCTTGTGTTTGGTAGTATATTAATTATAACGTGTAAAGGTATTCATAAATATTTTATCATTATTAACAAATCTTACCAGGAAAGGGGTAAAATATATATGTTATTTTATGTGTAAAAATTAATTTAATGAATTTAAGTGATGTCTAACCTCAACACCTATTTCGATTTTTACCAAAAGTATTAAATGGTAGTTTTGTGTTTTATGATGCAAAAGGTGATGGGATGAGTTGTCTTTTTTAGGAAATAAGGTCTCATTGTAGCATATGGATCTTGTCAGCATTGACCACATGATAATAATTATTGTACCCATTATTTATAAAATCCAACAGTTATGTTTTCTCTCAATATATGAAAACATTAACTCATTGGTAAATGGTTTAATTTTTATTCAATAATAATTGTTTGAGTTGAATATTTTATTTAAAATATATTAACCATAGACAAAGGATATGGGTGAAGTATCATCATCCATTAAACATTAAAATTGTCTATACCACAAGGGATGGTAATTTTTTTGTGGATTATTTATGTAAAAATTTTCATTCTAAAGTAGTTATATAATCAATGAATGAATGGACTCTAATATAACTCTTTACTGAGATGGACCTAAATGTGATGGAGGATGAGACTAGTTTTTATTCACCTGGTTCATAGATGATGTTATCTAATCTTAGTTATTTTAGGAGAAAAAAATGTAAATATTTAATTAGTATAATAAACTCTTTATATTATGGGGAGACCATTTTTTGAGTGGTTTGTCTCCCATTAACAAATTCATTTTTTTCATAAAACAGATCAGCATTCCTTCATCTGGGAGGATGGATGTGACGAAAAGTCATGATTATTCTTTGTTAGTTGTTCATCCTTGTACAATTAATATATATTATAGCATGAAACATCAATTTAGGTATCTAGGATGAAATATGAAATAGTGTATTTTGTGTTTCATTGTTATACAAGTCAGTAGATTAAGGCCAAACACCAAAATCCTTCTAGCTTCCTTATGCCTCTCCTAATACCTGTCTAGAAAGGGTGTGTGATATCTATGGATTTCATCAATGGGTTACAATAAAATTAAAGAGGGAAGAATGAAATATTTTTAATGATTGATCAAATTTCCCAGTCATCTCAATTAATTCATAATCGAGATACAACCATGGTTTAGCATTTGGGAAAGCTTTATGTTTAAGAAATCATGAAGTTGCGTAGGGTCCTGTATACAATTGATTTAGTTAAGGTCCCAATTTTACCTCACTATTTTTGAAATTTTTATAGTACTTTATGGTTATCATATTAATTTAATAAATTATTACCATCTTAGACAGTGGGACGGATGTCATGACATATTCAAATTTTGTATTATAAACTTCAAGCATGAATCATGGACTTTAGAGGATATTGGGATAACTATTTGAGACTGGTTGAGTTCATTTATAACAATATTTACCATTTATACATTAGAATGGATCAATTTATGGGTTATTTAGGTCACTATTTCATATCACCTCATATTGGTTTAATGTGTGTTAAATATTCCTTACAGGACCAAATATTTTAGGGAAAGTCGGTGAAAATTATGATTATTCATTAGTGACAAGTGATAGATCATAAATGTAAAAAATATTATACATATCAATCATGCCCTCCCCTATTGTTTTAAGTCACTAATAGAGTGTTCTTGAATGTTTCATAGTGGTTGGGTAACCATCAGCTTGCAAGGGAAGGTAAATTATCTTCATGATAAACGAGACCTTTTGAGATGATAAGGAACATTAGAAAGTGGATTATCATATACATTTTCCATATCATCTGAATTCAATCCATAATTTTTTCCATTTTTTCTAGCATAAAATGTCTCATCATGATCCCTATAATGTTCCAAAATCAGAATATATTAATTTTGAACTACAAATATTACTAGTTAAAAGTCCAGTTCAGGTGGATGATACTTAGGAAAATATTTTTTGTGAAAAATATATTCTATTGGTTTGAGTGATACAGAAAAATTTGATGGATTCTTGTGAGAAGACTGAATGGGAATTAATGATGATGGAATAAGGGCCTCATTTTTTCATTGATCAGTCTTCTTTGAAATGACTTTTTAGTGAAAAAATGTGATATGGTGGAGGAGATTTGTCACATCTTGATGTAACAATCAAGTACATATATTAATTTTTTTACTATGTTTTACTTTATAATTGTATTGGTTTGTTAGAGGTTTGTTTTTGAGTATTTAAATTTTTATTATACTTTTCAAAATTGTATCAGTGTTAGGAAATTCTATATTCCATTCAGAAGAAACTGTATTAATTTTTGTGTTTAGGGATTGAGGTGTTCTGCAAGTTTGGAACATGGTTAGACCAACCATGTGTACAAACCATTAAACTATTTCAAATATTCAAAAATAAGCTCATAAATGGTGAATTGTTTTTTAAATCATGTGTCCATATAATAAAATGTTTATTAATTAACTAAAAAAATATTTTCTAGACTATATTATTCTACCATTTGTAACATTATTCTTATTATAACCTTGGATATTGACACTAGGGTTTCTACATTTAGATTTTACAGATACCAACTCTTTTAGAGAGTGATTCAGCTGGATCTTGTGCCACTATATCTAAGAAAATCAAGGTAAGAGTATTCATTTCATTGTTCTTCATCATTTTATTAGATCTATATATTTTTTCATGAAAGGAAACATTAATCCATGATATTATTTATTGATATATTTTTTTATTGTGATATAATTATTTTTCTAATATTTATGTTGTGTGAAAAGAAATTTAGGGACTAGAACCACATAGATCTTTGTATTTTTCTTGAGAAATTTTCTTGGTAATCATTTTCTCTTGCCTCTATCGAACTAGAGATTATTGAATCCAATTTTATCGATATGGGTTTCATGGTTTACTATAATTCTTAGGATCCATTAATTATATTGGTGTGTGGTTCTCATTCTTTTTTTGGAAATACCATGTATTGAAAGTAGTAGTTTCATTAAAATCATTTCTTTATTAAACCATGATTGCTTTCTCATATCAACATGAGTTTATAACTATTTTTATGGAATGATCTATTATTCAGGAAATATTAACTTTTTTGATTATTTTATAAAATAAATTCCCCATTTTTTATTCAAATTATAAATGGATTTCAAATCATTTTTATTTTGAATCTTGGATGTTTGATTATTGATGTTCGCTTTGTCCAAAAAATGATTCGAACCTTGAAAATAAATTCCCCCAATTATAGGATGCTTATAAAATTGGAATCCACCAACTATGTGCTATTTCACATGGTAACTATGGTTAATTAAGAGGGGGATAGATTGGTATTACAATACTAGGATGGTTTGTGGCTACCTGGAAAGTAAAAATTATATGACTATAACTAATTTTTTTATGAAAGGGGCTTCATTTATTAGGGTGTTCTCTAATACCTAGTACATTGTTTAAGTTATTTGTGCACACTTTTCCATTTTATCAAAAATATGTCAATATCCTAGAAAACATGGACCTAAATCACCCTGGGAATAGTTTCCATGGTCCTCTATTTATATTTTTTATAAATAAATTTATCGAGAAATGGTATATTTGTTTGTTCTTTAAAAAGAATATATTTATGAATAAAATTTTAAACTATTCTAATAGGGTGAATTTCCAGGATCTGTTGAAAATAATGTAATTTTTTATTTCATTCCTTTCCTTAATTTCTTTTTTTTATAATTCGTTTTTCATAATGACTATTTGTGGAAAACATGGAGGGATCCTATAGGGATTTTTTTTCACACCATACGCACACCATTGTGTGTGTGTGGACCATGATTTGTTTGATGCAGGTAATGGATATTCATTGTATAGTAGGAGAGGGTATATGTGTTATTAAAGAGCAGAGCTTTGCAGTGACATAGTGGAATGTTTGCTTATATATAAAAAATAAATATTGGATGTATTTTATCATGAGAAATTTGGTTTATCTTTTTGGGATTGGAACTTATATTTTTGTGGCACTCTCTAATGTTCATTAAATGAAATGGTATAGGATTGTTGTTTTCTTATATATATTAAAATTGTGGGTTGGTATGTGTTTTATTTCATAAATCAATCCCAATGGTATCTCGTAATTTTTTGGATCTTATTACTAGGATATGGGGTTTAAGAACACCCTCTGGACCATTCCATGAGCCACCTCAAGTGCCTAGTTCAAGGATGACTTCGTGTGGTTCATGACAAGAGTAGTGGAACTTCACATGAATTTATAAACATATAAGTGATCAAATGATTTTTTTGATATTATAATTAGTACAGAATATAATGTATCCTTCCAACCAAAGTATTAAATGTTGTTATCCAAAAATAATATTTTATTATAATTAAATATGATTTTAGTTCCCAAACGTAACACGTGGGTTTCAAAATTCAACATATTTTTTTAATTATTGTATAATTAGCCTTAAATACATATATGAATAATCCAAATATTTTATAATTTTTTCAATTAAAATACATCATGATAATGTCAAAAAAGTTTGAGTATTTTTTAAATTTTAATTTTTTACTATTGACCTACAAATCAATAAATTCATAAAAACTCCAAAAAAATTACACTATGATAATTTTGAAATAATAAATTCAAAAATAAACTTCATTTAATAACAATAAAATTTAAAAATTCAAAATATTATCTTTTAAATGAAAAAAAATATAAATAAATCTAGGTTTTATAGAAAAATGACCCTTTTAAACATTATGTGTGCTCACCCTTATTTCAAATAAATTTCCAATGATTGTTATTTTATATATTTTCACATTTTATATTCAAAATATATTAAAGTTTATATTTATGTTAAATAATGTATTTTTTCACATTATTTTTGTGTTGTATATATCACATACTATTAAATAAAATATTTTTTTAATGTAATACATCTTAAAAGCCCGGGGCATTGCATTCTTCCCTATTAAAATAATCGCATCACATACATTTTAATTTACTCTCATCAAATTGACAGCATCATGACATAGTAACAAAATCATATGTATATTTTATCAGGATAAGAAATTTTTAATCTAATACTAAAAAACATCGTTTTTATTATGTAAATATTTCTAAAACCATATTTGTATCAATATAAGACTCATATATTAGAATATGTTCTCGAAAATCATACCAAGATTACTAAGAGACATTTTTTATAGAAGGATCCATAAATTTATCTTTCCCCTTTCATGAGTTGAGGAATTATTTTACATCCAAGATAGAGTATATGAAAAAATATGTATTTTTTTATATTTAATAAAAACAATTCCAAAATCTAGTTATATTGCAAGAGGTTTTTCATGTATTCTTCAGCTCATATAATTAACTATGATTAATTTTTCATTCATGGAGCACTAAAATTAAAATTTAACAAATCATAAGTTCTCTAAAAGTGATGATATGTTATTTATTTTATCTTAATATATTTACTAAAAAATAGTTATATCTCTTGAGGATAATACATAAAGTGATATAAAGAAACCATCATATGAAAAAGAAATTAATTACACTACAAAACCTCAAAAAATAGTCAAAGTTTCACATAAATTATTCTATAAATATTTAATACTAAAACTCCTCAGAATATATCTTGAAAGTTTTGAATAAAAAATCAAAATGATGTGATCAAACATTCTCCCAAAATCAAATCAAAATTTTTCTAAAAAAATCATTAATTAATCAAAAAGTCACACAACAATAATATATATTACCTAGGAATATATTATCTAATATATATTATTTTACTCAAAACATGACCTGAATCTCAATGAAATAAAACCACCATGAATGAATTCACTCTAATAAAAGAAAAAAAATCTTTATTCCTCAAATAATATAAATCACTTCTACGTAAAACCCCATCCTAGCCCAAAATTTCCAAATTACAATAATTGCTTTAATGTTCCAAAAAATATTATCAAAATATTCAAAAGTAACATTAACCACCGAATTACCACATAACATTTTAATGACATAGTTATTTTTTTACCAAATAATATTACAAGCCATTTAACATAAATAACACAAATTACCTCAACATCAATGATCAAAATATCTATAAAATCCCACTTAATGGAATGATCTTCTTTTTATGTTTAATTGGGTTTTTCTTGGTTTTGGAGAGTTTTAAGTAGTTTTGGGTGTTTATTATAGATTCTTAGCCTCAACGCTACCTGTTGAACCATTTCAAATCCTAAATTTGAATCATGATGTGAGTCATTTTTGGGCAGACACCTTAAAACTGATTTAAGGCCTGAAAGAAGTACTGGACATGAATGATGTTCACACCATGAATTTGTTCTTTAGGATTAATTTTAACCTGTGGTAAGGAATTTTTTTGAATACATGAAACTAGGCTAGTTATCACTATGAATTAGTGATTCAATACGATAATTATTCACATATTATTGGGTAATATGTGTTTTAAAACTTAATCGCAATTCATTCCTCTTGTAGGATATTTTATCAAATCCTAGGACCCTTTTATAAAAATTTTGGTAATCCATACCCTTTGGATCACTTTTTTTGGCACTTTGATATCTTTATTGATCCTTTTAATTCTCTCGAGTTAAAATACCATTATACATATTCATTTATTTTTGTAGTAATAATAGCATTGGGATATAATTATTGAATATGTATATTAAGTGAAGACTCTTATTTGTTCTATTTAGATCAGTTGTGTTGTTTTCTTTTAGATGATAATCCATACTTTTTTTCTCTAGCATGAGTTTTTATCTAGGTATATCTAGTGTAACCTCTCATATAACCCATTTTTCTTATTTGATTCAACTGTAAGATGTGAGAATCATTTTCGGTGCGTTTTATATCCTTCATTGTTCCTTTTGTAGACTCTTCTCATTAGTATGAAACGAATTTGAAGTTGGTGGTTTTATGTATAGCCATATTGGATGAAATATAATTTATATTTCATTTATAAATTACTTTATTAATGATTGAAATGATCTTTTTTGAGACCATTTGTGTGTATAAATGGGTTTTGAGTAAAAAATTCCACTACTTTCATTAAGAGATAGGTGTTTTCAAAGAATTGTGAAATGAAATATAGAAATGAATTTTTAAAGTAGGTTTTTATAGAACAACAATGGAGTTTGAAAAATGTATTATGAAATGTTTAATCCCTTCGAAATTTTTTGAAATTCCACACATGGGCTCCCTAGGTACATATATGGAAAGTGTAATATTGGGCCTAATCTTTTATATTGTAAGGGAGTTAAATCTTGAGTGTGTTCTTATATTCCTAAATTAAGATTAATTTCTATCTAGTATATAATTTACATGATAAGAGAGTTCAAATTTTAGGGTGTTCCCCTATTTTGTGTACCTTGATTCATGGGTCCCAAGGACATGTAGTGTGTACTAGTCATATTAATGTACTATTATACTAGATATCTTGACTGAGAATTATACTTGGATTACATTTACCATTATGGTTGGAATTTTTCTAATTTTTTTAATATATCTTAATGTTAAATATATATGAATATCAATCTTTGAAACAATTTTACGAGGGTTGATTTAAAACTATGGAAAAGGGGAAATAATTTTCCATTCCTTTTATGAAAAACATTTCTCTAATTACCATTCCATGTTATGTTATGTGTTTAAATTGCGATTATTATAAATAGAATATTTATGAAACAAATGGGTGAGATATTACTGATCTTGTTTAGGTCCAACTCAATGCACCCCTTTGGGGGTTTTATTATCTGGTATTTTGTTTTGATGTAGAAAAATGGAAGGCACCCAAGTGAGGTGGTGTGGTTTATTTTAGTTGGGTATCGGTAGATAGTGGTGACATATTGGGGTGTTTCAAGAATTTTAGGTGGTTTAGTTATCTATCATTTTCGTTTTCCTTTTTGGGTTTTAAACTTGATCCTTAGAGTTTTCTTTAGTAGTTTTTATTTTTATCGCTACCATTGTTTCTATTTGTTTATGGAAATTAATATTTCAAGATGTTATTTCAATTATTATTTCCTTTGAATATATGTTCCATGTATCTTGTTAAAACATGGTTGAAATCATTTCATATCTTGTTGTTTGTGTTCAAATTCCAGTCGCCTGCCTGTGGGGATTAGGAATTCCATTTAGGTCTGTGGTAGATCAGGTTAGGTGAAACATTTTAGGGTACCTCAAACCAATGTGTTAAAAAATAGTATCGTAGATATATTATTCCTCAAGTTTCTTTATTTTGGGAAATATATTAGATAGAATATAGGATTTTTGGAACTTTAGAGGTATGATTCGGTGAATTTATAGCCAGATTTTATCATGATGAGCCTTAAGATACCACAGGATGTCGGGATATGTATCTTATATATCGGGATTTTTTATTTGGATCTCATTTTTTCTTATATTTATCTAGTTTGAGTTTATATTTTTCTATTTTATTATCATTATCCTCAAATTTTTATGTATATTAATGCACCTTCATGACATCATCCATAGGTTCAACACTATGGTGTAGTGAGACACGATACTCAATTTAATCCACCTACGGATTAGAATCTTATAAATCCTGTCATGGAGAAATTTCATGCCATGGACCAGAACATGTCATGTGATAAAAACCCTATTGTTTAGGTACATCCAATAGAAGGAAGATACAAGTTCTAATCATGATAGTTTTTATGTGTTAAGACCCCATCTATTTGAGGTATTAATTCACCTCAATATGAGGAGGAATTAATCAATAATATTGAAAAAGTATTCAAATTCCTAGATACACCTATGGCTATCAAGGTGACATACATGACATTCAGTCCAAAGAGTCCTAGTAAGCCATGGTAGTAATCCATGGAATAAGAAAATTGGTATGTTGGTTTGGATTAGAAGGGTTTCAAGACCCCATTGTTTGAGATGTTATTTCCAAAGTCTCTAATGATATTGAACTCACTAGAGTTTTTATTATTATATTAGATATATCACTTTGTTTTGGAAAACGAAACTTGTTTTGTAGAGTTGGTTTATTTTCTATGGAGGTGGTAAGAATTGATAAATGGAAGATAGGAGAATATATTCAAGGTTTGAAGAAAATATATTCAATCATAGGTATATATATACTGAATTTATCCACATACTCAAGGAATTTTAATAGGTATATAATAGAATAAATTGATATGATAATAAATATTTAATTTTTTGGAACTTATATTCCTCTTATTGGAAGTTATAGTGGAATACAGGGAAATAAGTTGAAGTGTCAGGATCTTCACAAAGGTGTTGGGGGTGGAATTAAACTGTGGGATCCCTCTATACTTTATTGGTGGCCATTACTATCCCCCTGGCATGATATTTGTGTGTTATGGTTGGTCACACCTGAAATAATTTTTTCATGCCTATGAAAATATATAATGTTTATATTTGTTAAGTCTATTTATAGTAGTTATATCATACTATGTATACACCTCACTATGTTCAGGATTTTTGGATCTAAATACCACAATGTCATAAATAGATTCTTCAAATTAAATAGGGGTTTATCCACATTCCTTATTATTGATGAACCTTCACACAATGGATGATTTTATAGTAGAGATTTATGTGAGCCCAATGACAGTAAGTGGTACCATTTTTTGTTTCATCTTCTATAACTGATGTTTATTTGGTATTGGTTACTCACACTCATTTGTATCTACCTATTTCTTTGATATTTTTAATATTACAACTGAACTGATGTCCTTTTTAATGGGGTTCAAAATGCCGCTTAGATAGAGTATTGAGAAATGGTTTACATGTGAATATTGTTCTATAATGGTAACTGACATGGAGTTAGTCTGGGTTTTTTAGTTCTCAATATGTATCTGGTTCAAATTATCATTAGGAATGGATTATCTTATTAAGCATAATACTGGGATTGGTTTTTACTATTACAGTGTTTGAATCCTTACTTTTAGTGGGACCTCTTAAGTTTTTTAGGGAGACTGGGACCCAATGTAAGGTCATGAAAGACCTTCCCAACCAAAACTCGGTATTTTTTTCTACCATTTCAGTTGAGACTAATGGTGTTCCTTATTCTAGTGAGTTACCAATGGTTGTCCGTGATTTCCCTGATATCTTCCCAACTGACTTGTTCAGTCTTCCACTACTGAGGGAGGTATAGTTTATAATCAAAAATCTATTGGGTAGAAAATAATTCTCAAAACAGTCTTACTATATTTCACTAACTTTGCTGAAAGAGTTGAAAGTCTAATTAGATGACCAAATGAAGAATGTATTTTTTCCCTATTGTTTTGTCATGGGATTCCCCCTGTTCTAATTTCCAAGAAGGTTGAAGGTTAAATTTGGTGGTTTTTTCATTATCAAAAGTTGAATAGGGTGTCTTTTAAGTATAAAAACATTTTTTCACTTGGATGATCTATTTGAACTGTTAAAGGGGGTAAATGATTATAAAAAATCATAATTGGCTGGTGTATCATCAAATCAATGTTTTAGAGTCTAATATTTCAAATAACACATGTAGGATCATGTATGTTCATTATAAATATCTCATGAAGAATTTTTTATTAATAAAATTCATTTAGTTTTTATGGATTTTATGAAGTAGATATTCTACCAGTATCTCGATTGGTTTTTTTAATGTTAGAGGAAGATATCTTTCTATATTCAAGATCCAATTTTAAGCATGAGCACTACCCAGATTTGGTTTAGAAAATAATGAAGAGGAATAAACTTCATAGAAATATTTCGAAATGGAATTTTAGTATCCATCAATTAGTGTTATTGGGACACATGATTTATGAATGTGTATTTTCAGTTGATCCTAAAAAGGGTGAAGGATTTCTGGTTATAAGAAGGACCATGTATCATTTTAAATATTTAAAGCATCCTATGTCTTGATGTATTAAATCTTCAGTTCATCAGGGATTTCATAATTTTTTCATGACCATTGACTAGTATTACTAGTAAAGAGGTGAAATTCACATGGGATGCTAAATGTCAGACTTATTTTGATGTGTTGAAATATCTTCTGATATCTAGTCTTATTTTGATATTTCCTAATCCTATTAATGGTTATGTGATTTAATGTGATGTATTTCGTATTGGTATGGGTTGTCTTCCTATGTATGGAAATCATTTTTTATCTTATGACTCTCATGCACTTTGTCTTCATGAAAACAATTACCCCACTCAAGATTTAGATATTTTCAAAGTTATGAATACAATAAAATATTAGCAATATATCTTTTTGGGGAAAGTTTTTTAAGAGTTTCTGATAAATATATTTTAAGTTATATTATCTTTTATAAGGATCTAAATTCTATGAAGAGGTGGTGGGTGGAACACCCCTAGATGTTTGAATTCACATTTCCTACACCCCAAAAAATGGAAATTTCATCTCGAATGATCTCAGTAGAGAATTACCAATATATGCTATTTTATAATTGAAGGACTTGTGGAACATTATGAGACACTTAAATTTTTTTCATATGGACCAATGGTAAGATTATTCAGTTATGGTTCTAAATATAATTCATTTATCACCATTCCTTCTAGAAATAATTCTTCATGATCAACCTTGTGATGACAAGTTCATAAGATTTAGGGGAACACTATATTTTAGGGTTACTACTTCTTATTGATATCTCCATTATGGTTATATTATCTTCTTTAAGCATCAGTTTACAATCCCCTCATCTATGAGGAGTCCAATATTACAAGCTTTTAAAAGTTCTTTATGGTTAATTCACCTAAGAACTATGAAGATGTATTATTCTTTAAGCCAATATTTCTAGAAACATATATCTAATTATCATTATAATTGTGAGTTTGAATCATCCATGAAGGACAAGTAGCCTCTCCCCTTTCTAAAGAACACTTTTTTCACATGAATTTTCAGAGACTAAAACTCTAATGATGGGGAATTTGTAACATCCCAGTCAAAGGTATGATAAAGTTTTTCATTTAAGAAAATATTTCTTCGGTTTGTAACAAATTTTTGGATATTTGGGGGTTTTCTTTTCGTTTTGGATCTGGGATCTTCAATCTAAACAATTTCAAATTAAGAACTAGATTCATGATGAGAGTATTTTCTTGGAATAATTCATGAAACTGGTCTATTATGTCAAAAAATAAAGGCCATATATGATGTTCATGATTATTTTTAACATGAGGTGACACCTTTTTTAGAATACATATAACTAGGATAGATCAATACATGAATTAGTGATTCATAAAACTAATTGTTCACATTCAATGAGGTTTTATGTGATTCATGCCTAAATTCTAATTCATTACTTTTATAGGATCTTATGTTAAATAGTAGGACCCTCCCAGGTGATTTAAGGTTATCCATGTAATGACCCTAACTTTTATTAATGGAATTTTACCCATATTATTAATATGTTATAAGGAATAAGACACATACATTGGACAGATATCCAAATAAAAACATTGTTCATATAAATTAGGAATTAAATAAGTGGTATTCATTGAAATTAAAAAACCTATACTAATGGAATAATAAATTTACCCGTGGAATAGTTACATGCCCATTAGGAATAGATATCCTTACAATAGAATAGAAACTGCCTCTTTAAAAGTATAAATAAAATTTAGGCATCTTATAAATTAAAATATGATTATATTGTATCATAATATCAGTAAATATATGGTTTAAAAATATTACATTATGTGTTTATATTTTTTTAAAGAATTAATTTTTATTTAAAATATATTAATTAATGTAATAGTTTAATAGATTTTTTTCCATAAAATAGATTCCTAATTTAATATATTTGTTTCTTATGCTTATAATATAGTTTCATGAGATATTAACTAATTTTTTAATGTGTTAAAAAATAGATTATAATATTAAAATTGATATCTTATGAATAAAAGATGATTTTATTCAAAAATTAAAATTTTCATATTTAAAAAATTATTTTCATAAAATGGAGTCCATTTTTAATTCTGAACTTGTATAAATTTTTAGGGTTAATTTTTGAAATTTTTCTAAAACAGTTAAAATTTTGTGAATGGTGAAATATGATAATTTATGATATAAAATAAATACATAAATTTTGGATTCATGGATGATGTATGGATAATCTAATACTATAATCACAAAACCTAATTCATTGTTTAACTTATTTGGTGATAATGTTCAAAACTAATTATATTCTTGATCCAAAATAATATTATAATGAATATAATAATCAAACAACACTCCTATCATCCCTTATTAATAATACCCCACACCACCTCCTCCCCTCACACCTATAAAACCTAGAATCTTGTCCAAATTCTACCCCATATTCTTCCCAATCCTCTCCTCCATTTTCAAGAGCTTCTGGTCTAAATAAAAGATCAATCCTAAGTCCCTTAAATAGGTTCTTAAGGATAATAAACTCGAGAGGTAAAATTCTATTTCCTTCTTTTTTAATTTATTTTAATTTTATTATCCTCTCATTAAATCCTATATCACAAAATTAATGATAAATCTAGTATCTTATATATAATTTAATTTTATAATATTATTTTTATATCCATAATATAAATCATTCTCCTCTCCCATTATTTTAAAAAATGAAATAATCATCTGTCATGTGTTTATTTGCCGCCATCGTGGACAATGCATTTTCCTTTACACTAATGTCTTCATGGCTTGACATAGAACCATTATTATAGTTAAAAAAATATTATACATATTATAAGATTTATAATCTTCTAGAACCAATATATAATCATGATATTAAATAAAATTATATAAGTTCATGATGGTCATAAAAACCACCAAAATAAATTAAATCATTTATATTAATGTTTTATCTAATGAATCATCCTTATAAAATATAAAAAAATGATATATAAGATTATTTAAACCTTTTTAATTTCATTAATAACATGTAATTTCAATTTTTGATAATTATTATCACTTTACATGAACTTCCATATTTGAATACAGTTGAACTGATCATGAAAACCAAGAAAACGAATATGCCCAAAACAAAGGAATTGAACCATATAACTCACCAAAATTTCCATAACCAAACATAATAAAATTATACATGTGTAATATATTATTTTTTTAGTAATAAATGAATATAATTTGTTATCTATTATATTTATGTGAATAAATAAGTCAAACATAAGTCAAGGGGATTCTCGAACCCAACTCTCTTTATATGAGTTATTCCTCTTCCATGCCAACTTTTAGTGTGGATAATATTTTAAAATTCCTAAAATATAATTTAATTATCCTTTATTTATTATTTTCATGGTTATAAATGTTTCCAAATCATAATTTATGGAAATACAAATATTTTTCTAAAAAACTCTTCATTCTAAGACATATATTGAATCCTCGTGAGTTTTTTCTTCTTCGCTCAAGAATGATGATTCTTTTTTCAATCATGTTTTTCAATTTTCAATTGCAAAACCAATTTTTATTCATGATTGATTAAATTATTATGAAACTCATTCTTTTACATGGGTTACTACAGGTATCGGATTGATATATGTTCTATGTGACATGCATGATTATGTAAATACTATGATTTAACGGGTGTTCCCAAACATATATAATGCTACATTGAATTGGGTAATGTGATGCGTCTAAAGTGGTAATGTGAAAAATAGATGAACATGAGGCTCTATTTTTTCACAATTATTATTTCATTATTATTCAAATGTTTTATGTATGGACATGATGCTATATTTCTTCACAATTATGTGTGGTATTTGACTATAAAGACGTGATGTTTTATTATTATTCATTTCCACATTACATGACTTTATGTAATGCTTCCTTGAATGATAATGATAATGATCTTATGGTTATTTTATTTTGATGATGATTATTATCACCCATGAAACACTAATTCATGCCCTTCCTTATCCAATTACTAGGCTTTTATCTCACCCATTTCTTTGATGTATATCCTTAGGTGACTACAAGTACTAAGGATGTCACAAGAATTATAAGGATAAAGAATATGAATTTAAATAATAGCTTATGTTTTATTGGTCATAAGGGATGTATGGTCCTAATTTTTTCACAATAATAAACCTTTGGATATTGTTTTTGTAACACTATTATGTTTTTTATCTTTAAAATGATGTAATAGTCAGGTATGAAAATGTAGGGTCACTATAGTTGGTATTAGAAAAAAGTTTAGTTAATTTTGGAATTATGAGAAGATAACATTAGTGAAAACCCTTTGTATGAGACTAAGTATATATAAGTACCCATGAATCTTTGAATTAAAAAAATTATAAACATAAGGATCCCACAAGAAATTCCTTTAGAGTTAACTTCATGAAGAAATAAAATATTAATTCAGGTCTTATTAACATATGTTTTATTCAGACCACTTCTATTATATAAAGTGGTGGGAACCAGGAGATACTAGGAAAACAACCCATGTGATGGACAATGCAACAATTGTCTAAACAACATCCCCAATTCCTTCTGAGGTGGAGTTCAAAATCTCATGGTGATGCATACCCCACTATCTTGTTCATAAACAATAACATGAATAATATGGAACATCCTCATTCAACTAAGAGGGAGCATCTAGATGTCAAATATTTTATGTGGCAATGACAATGGATTTTAATTGTATCTTCAGATCCACTAGTCGCAGAAAAATGGGTCCACTGAATATATAAGATATTTTATGTGCTCCAATATTCTAATAAAGAGAAGGTTACTCTGGCCATCTATCATTTAGATCGAGAGTACGATTAATGGTTGTGGTTGATTAAGAACACCAATCCGAAGGATGAATTTTAATAGATAGAGTAGGAAGAATTTAATAAAATATTTTTTAATAATAATTTCTTTCAAACTCTTCAGAAAAATAGATAGACAAAATTAATAGAGTTTAAGAAAAAGAAAGGTGAATTTTTCATGAATGATGAAGAAAACATCATGAGTCATGAATGGTAAGACTTGGGTTTTTTTAAACAATGATAGAAAAATTAATAGATTCTTTAGTGGTTTAAAACCACTTCGTAGAAATGATCTATCCATTCGATACTCTGAGAGTCACTAAAAATTTTTTCGATGTACTCTCAAACTGGATATGGAGTTTGGAGAAATGTCCCATGGCTATGGAGATAAGAAATGAAATATGGATTCTTTAGCTGTAGGATCCAGTGAAAATGGTGGAAATAAATCTCAACCACTCAGATGTCAAAAATATGGGAATATTCACCATGGGAACTACTTCAAGGGGATGGGGATATGCTATAAATTTTTTAGATAAGGCTACTAATCTCATGAATAGAAATGATGCATGAAGAAGTTGGCCAATGTGTTGGAGGAATGGAGATAACCACCCATGGTTCAATTCTTCAACTATAGGGAGAAATGTCACTATGAAAGCTAGGGAACTAAACCATGAGTCCTCAGGGGTAATCACCATCAGCATCCATCAATGACAAAGTATAAATGGAAAAATTATTCCATCACAATTGCTGATGTAGAGTAAAAAAACAATGTCTTACAAGGTATACATTCTTTTCAATCAAGAATGGAAAAAATTATTATTTGATTATTGTTATATAAATTCCTTTATATCTTGAATGTTTCTTAGAACTATTTAATTAAATATTGAATGACATGAAGTACCTATATTTGTAAAAACACCGAGTGTAGATATCATTGCAACCCAAGTGTTGTACTCATCTCCTACTTTCATATGTGGAAAGATTCATCAATAAAAATTCATGATACATAACTTGGTGTAATTAGTTTCTATACTATTCATTGATTATCTCTCAGTATATATATAACTTTTTAATTATTAGGTAAATGAAATATGTTTTTAAATTTTAAACCATCCCATGATCCTATACAAATGTAAGGAATACCATGAATCTCCTTTGGAAAATCCATCAACACTGTGGTTGTTTATTCCATATGAAAAAGAATACCGCTCCCAAATGGTTGAGTCAAAGGAAGGTTCCAACTAGGAGGAAACACCCATTATGGGGGAATAAAATTATGTATTTCTTGAATAGTTACCCAGACTTCCCCTAGATCGTGAGGTAGAGTTCTTAATAGAACTCATAACCAGACCAACTCTTTTCTCAAAATTTTTATATTGGATGTCCTCTATCAAACATAATGAGTTAGAGAATATGATCTAAGATAATTTGGACAAAGGGTTCATATACCCTAGTGGAAACCCATGGGGTGCACCAGTGCTCTTTGTTAAGAAAATGGATGGATCAATGTGGCTGGGTATCGATTATTGAGAACTCAACAAAAATTTTCATAAAGAAAAATAATCCTCATCCAATGATTGATGAATTATTTGATGCATATATACTTCTCAAATGTGGATCTTCATTCTGGATATCATTATCTAAATGTGAAGAAAGAATATATTTATAATACTACTTTATATAAAAGTTAGGGGAACTATGAGTTTCTAGGTATTCCCTTAGGATATTCTAATGCCACTAATATCTTCATACATTTTATGAATAGAGTCTTTATACACTATGTTGAAATTTTTTTGGTTGTTTTTATCAATGATATTCTCATCTACACATAGATAAAGATAGAATATGAAGATCATTTAAGGACTGTTCCAGTGACATTAAGGAATGATAAATTGTATGCCAAGTTTAGAAAGTATGAATTTTTGATGAAAAATTCACATTTTTGGACACGTTATCACAACTGAGGGAATTTTTGTGAAGAAATATATGAAAAAAGAAAATTTAGGAATGGCCCAGACCCACTAGTGTCATAAAAATCATTAATTTTTTCCATTGGATTGGTACTGTCGACATTTTGTGTGAAATTTCTCATGATTTTCTATCCTAATAACTAAGATAAAATGGAATGGGTAATGTATATTTGGAAATAATAATGTGAGTAAATATTCAAGGAGATAAATAAAAGGTTAATCATTGCTCATGTGATTATATTACAACCAAGTGGAGAAATTTATTTTATATACTATGATGATTTAAATAATTTCTTGGGTCGTGTACTCATGTATAATGATAAAGTTATAGCCTATGCATCATTATAATTGATGATCTATGAGCATAACAACCTACCACATGTTAAGGAGATAGAAATTGGGATTTTTTCCCTTCAAAATATAGTGGTAATACCTCTATGGTGAAAATTGTGAAAAATGTACCGATCAATGGAGTCTAATGTATATATTCACATAGAAGGATCTCAACATCCATAAAAGGATATGGTTAGAGCTAATAAATAACTAAAATTTCTCTATTAACTATCATCATGGGAAAGAAAAAATGATATCTGATGCTCTTATATGAAAATAGCATGATACTATATCCATGATGATGATTTATAAAGACCATATCTTCATAGATCAGTAATGGATGGATCTTGAAATCATAATGGTAGGATATACATCCTACTGTTCCCAAATGATTTCCCAAAAATCTATCCATGAAAAGATCAAGTAGGAAAAAAGGGATGATATGGTGCTTCAAAGGACGGTGAATGTAGTAATATAAGGGAAGCACCATGAGTTCCATATCGATGATGCTGGATTGATTCTAATTAGAATGAGTATTTGCGTGCCTTCATCACCTAATATAAAGTTGGATCTATTGGATAATTGACTTATCCATCTTTATCCATCCATAATTTAAGTACTAAGATGTATCATGATCTTCGAGAACACTTTTGGTTGGATAACATGAAAAAAAATATTCTGAAATACATATCAAGGTGCTTAAAATGACATCGATTTAAATAATATGGATATAATTAAAAATGGATGATGCATCCATTTCCTTTACCCATATGAAAATAGGAGAAGTTAACAATAAGAATTGTCAGTGGTCTCTTGAATACATCAAAAGGAAATAATTTGACATTGGTTATGGTGGATTGACTCACCAAGAATTCCAAATTTATTGCTATTCAGGAAGATTTCTCACTTGAAATGAATTTCATGATATATGTGAAGGAATTGGTGAGGCTTTATGGGGATCCAATTTTGATCATCTCTGGTCAAGAACCAATGTTTACACCTAAATTCTTGAGAATTATTCGACAATATTTGAGTAATGAATTTAATTTCAACTTGGTTAATCAACCAAAAACTGATATCCAATATAAATGTACTATTAAGACACTCAATGAAAATCTAAGAGTCTACTCACTAGAATTAAAAGGTTTATGGGATCAAAATCTAAAATTTTTTGAGTTATCATACAACAGTAACTTCCACTCCAGAATTCAGATAGATCTATATGAGTCTCTATATGTGAAGCGATATAGAACTCCAACCTGTTAGGATGGAGTTGGTGAACAAAATGTAATTGAAACTCATCTTTTACATGATATGAAAAAGAAGGTAAATCCATCCAACAATATATCAATTCTACTCAGAGTTGGAAAATGAGCTATGTTTACAACCGTTTAAGGGACATGGAGTTCAATGTTGGATACAAAGTCTTACTTCGAATATCCCTATGTAAAATATTCATACAATTTGAAAACAAATTAATGATTAGCCTAAGGTATATTCTCCCATTTGAGATCCTTGATTGTAAAGGATATGTGGCTTATTGGCTTGCACATCCACCAAGTATGTATCAAGGTCATGATATGTTCTATGTATCACTCTTGAAAAAGTACATATCTGACCCCTCACATGTACTAAATCCAAAGGTGGTACAAATGGATAATGACCTCTTGTATGAAGACCTCCTGGTAAAGATCATGGAACTAAGAGACAATGTACAATAAAACAAGACAACTCCCTATGTCAATGTGTTGTGGAGGAACCATAATAATGAAGAAGTTCCTTGGGAACCATAGGAAGAAATGAATGATAAATACCATCACTTTTTGATGTAAAACAAAATTTTGAGGGTGAAATTTCAAAAGGGGGTGAAGAATGTAAGGACCCAAAATTTAATAAATGGAATTTCTTCTTTCTTATAAATATTATATGTGTTATAAAACACATATATAGTATAAATTAAGAATGAAATAAATGATATTCATTTAAATTAAAGATCTTATAGTAATGTAATAGTAACATGACCCTTAGAATAGTAACTTGACCATTAGTAATAGTGTTAGACCAATAGAAAAGTAACCTCTCCTGTGAAATTATTAAAAAATCAGAATCTTATATATTAAAATATGATATATTTATATGATATTATAAGAAAATAAATATTTTTAAAATGATAAATGAAGTGTTGGAATTTTTATAAAACATAATTTTTTATTTACAATTTTATAATTAATATATTATTTAATAGAAATTGTATTTCCATAACATAGATTCATAAATAAATATTTTTTTGAATAATGATTATAAGATAATTTTATGAGACCTTAATTAAGATTTTAAAGTGTTGTAAAATCGATAATAATATTAAAATATGTATTTTCCAAATAAATGTTTCTTTTATATAAAAATTAAATATATCATATTTAGAATATTATTTTCATAAAATTGAGTTTATTTTTTATTTATACACTTATAAAAATTATTATAATGAATTTTTGGTGTTTTTCTAATATATTTGAGTTATTTGTGAATAGTTGAATATGATAATTTACGATATAAACTAAATATATGAATTTTTTATTCATGGGTGATGTATGGATGATGTAATCTCATAATATAAAAATATAACTAATTATTTAATATATTTAGTGATAATTTTCAGCACTATCGATAGTCTTCAGCCAAAATAATAAAATAATGAATATAATAATAAAAAACACCCCTTTTCTCCCCTAAAAATATCATCCCTCGCCGCCCCTTCTCCTCACACATCCAACGCATTGATTTTTATCCAAATTCTGTCCAATAATAATTCCAATCATCTCCCTCATGTCAAAGTGCTTATTTTATTAACAAAATATGAATCCAAAATTCTTTACAGAGGTTCTGAAGGATAATAAATTCATGAGGTCAAATCCCCTTCATTCTCTTTTTATTTGTTTTTATTTTCATATCTTTATCTTACCTACAATATAAAAACATTTATGATAACTATAGTATCTTATATATACTATAATTGTATTATTTTAATTTAATATCCATCATCAAACCCCTTATCCTATCACTTTATTTATTAAAATGAAAATATCATTCTTGATGTGGCAGTTTACCGCCATCATGAACGATGCGTTTTCATTTTCCATTAACACCTTCATATTAGACCATAAAACCCTTTTATGGTTAAATAATTTTTTATTATAAATATTAAAAGTTATATAATGTTCCATATCCAATATATAAACATGATATTAAATAAAATGATATAATTTCATGATAGTCATAAAAATCACCAAAATAAATTAAATCACTCTCATTAATGTTTTATCTAATAAAAAATTCTCATAAAATAAAACCAAAAGATATATAAGAACATTTAATTTTAATCAATTCCATTAATAACATAAAATTTTAATTATATTCAATTATTATAACTTTACATAAACTTTTATACTTGTATATAAGTGAACAGATCATGAGAACCAAGAAAAGAAACACTCCTAAAACGGTAGAATTGAACTATATAACTCACCAAAATGGCTATAAATGAACTTAATATAATTATATATGTATTTTATGTTCTTTATTAAGTAATTAATGAATCAAATTTTTTTATATAGGATACTAAAGTGAAGAAATCATTTAGAAATATGGTAAGGGGATTCTCTAACCCAACTCTTTTTCTTTTGGTTATTCTACTATCATTCCAAATTTCAATGAGTACATTATTTCAATGTTCCAAAAATATAATTTCATTAACCTTAAATTTTATTTTTTGGGATATATAGTTATATAAATATGATTTTATTACAATATAAATATTTTACAAAAGAACTCTCTTTCTTAAATGATATTTTGACTCCACCTGAGTTATTTCTTCATTTCTCAAGAATGATATATCTTATAGAAAGTATGTTCTTCCATTTTAATTTAGGAACCACAAATTTTTTCATGATTGATGAAATCCTTGTAAAAAATTCTTTAATATAGGTTTCTTCATTAATCTTAAAGAAGTATGTTCAATGTGTAATGCATGATTATGTAAATGTAATGATGTAATGGGTGGACCTATAACTATATAGTTCTCAAACGCATTGGGTAATCTGTTATTTCTAATGAGATAATATGGAATATGCATGAACATGATGATAAATTTTTTCCAAATTATATTTTTATGATTATTCACAAATTATATGCATGAACATTATTCTATCTTTCTTCACACCTATGCGTAGTATTTGAATACTAAGACATTATGTTTCATTTTTATGAATTCCAACATTTAATGACTTTATCTAATGATTCCTCTAATGATTATGATGATAATTCTTTGATTATGTTATGATTACTATGATTATTCTCACCCATGTAATATTCAATAATTTCCTTATCTATCCTCTTATAGGGATTTAATATCACCCCTTTTTTATATATATCTTCCAGTGATTATATTTACTAAGGAAACCATTAGATTTAAAGGAAAAAGAAGAAGATTTTCAACAAACGTTTATGTTTTATTATGCTTAAGTGATTTATGGTACTAATTTTACCAAGATATGAAAACATTGTTTATTGGTTTTGTAATGATATTATGTTGTTTATATTTATAATGATGTAATAGTAATGTATGAAAATTAAGGTCACTTTAATATATCCCCTCCTTATCACTTTGTTTAGCTCCTTCATATTCATCTTGGTTTCATGGTTATTCTCTTTGTAAGTATCCTTTATACTTGTTCATTTCTCCTGTTCATGGTAGCAACACTAGGTTCCATTTATGGGATATTCTTATCATGTGGTGATTCTTGTTTGATCCCTTCAAGATAATTTATTTTTTTATATTCTATAGGATAACCCTTTAATTGGATTTGTTTTGGTGTCTGTGGTTACTAATGTAACCTCTCCACATACCCTTATTTCCTATGAGATTCAAATATAATATTTGATAATCATTTTTGGAACTTTTTTTCATTGTACATTCATTCTGATTATTTTGGATCCCATCTATTTGAGTGTGAAATCGATTTTGAGTTGGGTTATCCCATCTCTATCATGTGCGGGATGAGATGTAATTTATCTTTCTTTTATAAATTGTTTTATAAATGATTTGTAGGATCTTTTGTAAGTTTGTTTTTGTATGTAAATGTGTTTTCAAAAAAATATGGTTTCCAATTTTTTTATTAAAATAATATAGTTTTCAAATCATTGTGAAATGTATTGAATAAATGGGTTTTTAATGTGAATTTTGATAGAAAAAAAAGGGTGTTTAAAAGTGAATTTTGAAATTTTCACTACCTTTGAAATTATTTTAAATGCAGTACATAAGAGCCTTAGTTTCTTAAGTGGATGGTTTAGTATGGGGATGATCTATTATATTCTATAGGAATACACTTTCTAGGATCATCTTTTATTCATAGATCAAGATTCATTTATGTCTTGGAATTTATTGTCATGTTTGGGGGGTTCTATTTCAATGGTGTTCATTTTTTCATAGATCTTGATTCATGGGAACTTACGACTTGTAGTGAATGCAATTTATATTGATGTACGATTTTCCTTACTATCCTGATATTATTTTATCGTTATATTTTTTTTACCAAAGTACTTTTATTTTTTAATTCTTTGGATTTGATATACTTTCTTACAAAAAATATGGAAATAATCATTTTAAACAGTTTTGCCTCGATTGATTTAGAACTATAGAAAAATGGAAAATTCTTTACCATTGTTTTAATGTAAACTTTTTTACTCTTAATCATGACATGTTTTATAAATTGAGAATATTGGGATTTTTATTTAGACACTTGATCTGGAATACCATGGTAGGATCCTACTAGTCTTATTTATGTATCACCCTTCACACCCCTTTTGTTGTTTATATACATTCTTTGTCTTTTGATGTAGGAAAAAGAAAGGTGTCGTAGTGAGTCAGTGAGATTTATGTCAGCTGGGTATGGGTTTCTGGTGATGATATGGTGGTACATCCACATAATATAAATTTTTTCATTGGTTAATTGTTTTTTTCAACCTTTTGGGTTATTGAAATTACACATGGGAGTTTTGTTTAGCTATTTTTGATTTGTACCACTACCACTATTTTGTTTTTTTTATGGAACATAATATTTATTGTTCTTCTTATGAAATGTAAAATATGAAATGTATCTAATTAAATGTTGGTTGAAATTATTTGTTCTAATTTTGATTGATTATTGGGTTCTAGTTGAAAACTCTTGGGGTAGGGAATGCCATTATTGTATGTGGAAGATTGATACAGATGGCATTATTGAGGGTACTCTGGGTCAGTATATCACAGTAACCCTAAAGGTTATCTTTAACATGAGAAATTTATTTCTAATATAATAATATTCTTACCATATAACCTTTATAATAAAATAAATGATATAACTTAGGGTTATATATACTTTAATCGTGTATTTTTTTAAACCCATTAAATTTATCATAAAATATTCATTATCATTCTGAACACTCATCACATGAATCCTTAAAAGGGAATATAATCATTAAAAACAATCGTCAAACATAAAATTATTAACCCATGATAGTACCTAAAACTAATAAATAATTATCATTTTAAAACATCTTACTTGATAATTTTATCTAAGTTATTTCTTTGAAACACATTATAATGACAATAACTTTTACACATGGATCTAATTTTGAAAAAATAATATTCACATTCTAGCTTTCCTACTGAAAAAAGAATCCCTAATTAAAATTTACAAAATTGAAATGTTTGTTTAAAGTTAAAAATTATTTTAAAAACCCAATGGATACCATGGGATCAATGGTTTCTAAATAAATATATCCTGAGTGAATATGCTATAATAAGATGAACACTCCTAAGGGGAAGGGTGCCCATTCTAGTAAAATAATGTATTATATTGAGTGGTCAATGTAGAAAGAAAGTTTGAAAAATTATTCCATTTATACCACATGTGCATAAATTTCACTCATTTTTTAATGTGAATCTTATATTTATGAATATAATAAGAAAAGTACCATGTGATTGAGATATTCATGTAACCCCCACATTTTTTTGAAATATTATTATTTTAAATAAATTAAATTTCATCAATAGTGTGTGTCACACAAAACAATAAATTTAGACTGAGTTATAGGAAACACCAAATTTATCTTGTGTTACACACAACACATAGTTTATATTATGTTACACAAGACACCATGTTTATATATCATTACTTGAAAAATTGAGTTTTAATGAAATGTGACATACTATAAAAATATTATTATTTTTTGTGAAAGTTGGCATTTAGCCATTGGGATAATGATTATAAAAAGGACTAACTAAACAATGGTAGTATATGGTTAACAAAAATATTTTAAATTATTTATTTTATTATCAAAAAAATATACATGAAAATAATGACCATTTTAATATTAATGAAATATTTTTCGAAAATAGTATTTTTATGCGTGTAAATTAATTTTATATAAATGAATTAAATATATCACTTTTGGTGAATTATGTTAATTAAATTTATATATTATATATTCAACTAATTTTTTTAACATTGTTTTTCTTAATTTTTAATTTATAATATAGTAATAAATCTAATTTTCATCTTAAAGACTTCATTTTTTTTAAGTTTTGTAATATTTTGCATAATTATTTTAAAATAAATTTTTTACTCCATTAAGAAATTGATTTGGGAAAATTAAATTTATTTTTGGAATCTATATGTAAAATTTATATTAGGGTGCATTTTTTATAATTTCTTGAAAAGATAATTTTTGGATGAATATTAAAAAATTCTAGTTTTTGTTAGGAATTATCATTTAATTTAAGGAATTTAAAAATATAAATAATTTTTTAAAATTTTTTTAAAAGTATAATTATTTTAAATATATATTTTTTTAATCCAATATATCTTATTTTAATAAATTTAAATTTGGATTGGGATACTAAAACCTTCCATACTTATGAAAACTTTCTCTTTGGAAAACTTCTTTTTTCATCTCGTCTACAGGTTTAATTTTAAATTAAATTATACAACTTATGTAAATTTAATTTTGAAAAATAGATTCTATTTTTTATTAATCATAATTTAAATTTTATAACATGTAAAACATAATTCCTTACTATATAAAAAATATAAATAAATAAAATTAACATAGTTAAGGTAAAAATAGGTTTTTTGAGGGTTATACTAAAAACATGTCAGGGTAAATGACCTAGAAACATGTAAAAGACCCATTATCTGGGAATATTTCTAATTTAAAACCTCTAATGTTCAATAATGACCCATTTTATATCTTTTTTTTTATAAAAATTTGTGTACACCTTTTTCTTTTTAAAAAGTCCAATAGTTCCCACTTCGCCACTTATAAAAGGCCACCACCTTTCCTCTCCTCTTCACACGTACTAAAGCCTTTGTTTCATCCAATACCTACCCAAATACCTTAAATACTTCTCTAATAACATTTTATAATAATTATTATCATCACAAAGTCATCATAGGAATGCTTTTTGTGCAAACCCAATGAGGTTACCTGGAGAAGAGGTAATGTTCATCAACAATATTTTTTATTTTACTCATTCCTCCACCTCCTTCTATAATTATCGAAGCATGATGATATAATTAAATATTTATGTTAAATATACTAATATGTTTTTTTTGTTATGTTAATTACATATATCCATCTCTTCTTCCCTAAAATGTGAAACGATAACATCACTCATGTGTATGACAGGCTATCGTCTCGTGAACCGATGTGACATGTTTTCAATAAAAACATCTCATGGTTTGGTATGATGATGAATATAACATATATACATTATATTTTTAATATAAATATATTTATATTAATATAATAACAATTATACCTTTTTTACTTTTCATTCCATTGGAGATAAGATAACATCGATTATGTGTATAGAGGGCTAACACCTCATGAAGCGATGTGATTCATTATCAATAACACATTAAATGGAAGATAATAAATATTATGTTATTTAATATGTGTGATATATATTATTTCATAATGATTCTATAAAATTAATTAATTATTTAATTTTCTTTCATTCCATCCATCGAAAAATTAAAATGGTGTTCATACATATAATCCAAGATGAAATCCTTTGATATTGTATAGGTTTCACTTGAGATATAATACAAGTGGACCATTCTTATTAATTTTCATAATGATTTATTTTTATAATGAAAATATGTTTATAAAACCCATTTATCTTCTATGGTTTATACCATGATGAAATTTTTATCAAATCTCTTCCTTTTTCAATAGGTTATGTTGTGATGATATGAAGAAATATTTTTGACAATCTATTTTTTAATCAGTTCAGATATAATGAATGTATATAAAAAAAATATCTATGATTTTCATTATGTGATTGGTGGGACTTATATATCTCTCTAATTAAAAATTTAAATATTAATGTTCTACGAGCTTTGAGGGTACACATGAGGTTATTTCAATCCTAAAAAAAGAGGTTACACGAGACTTTATCCCAACCTCAAAAAGATTGTAAATGGAAGATATCCTAAGACTGAAAAAATGGCAATACATGAGGTTATCCAAATCCAAAAAAGTGGGTAAATTTTTTTTAACCCAATCTCAAGTCATGTTCATGGGTAGTTAACCCAATCCTAACATGTTATGAAAGAATCATGGGTAGATTTGACATAATTTTTTCTCTTCTTATGTGTACAGTTCCATGTCCTATTCAAATGTTATTATCTCTTAGATCATCATATTTAATTCCTTTATGATTATTTTCTTATGAACTACCATGTTTTATACCTTGTATTAATATTATTATCATTGTTATGTAGGGTATCATTTTTCAAAATTTAATCTCATGTTATGATACCCTTATAATCATGTTACACTTATGCGATCATTGATAGATTCTGTTATACGCATACCCCTATTGAGAATTTAAGATAACCTTTTCTCATTATTCTTTTCCACAGGATGCCAATAATTTCTTTATGATGGATATATATGGATATAATAAAGGGGATAATGGTTTTCTTAGTGAAAATGAAATATTTTATTTTATATTTTCAAATATAAAATATATTTTAGTATGTATCTATTTTACCATGACTAATAAACTATTTGGTGCATTGGGATGAGAAAACATGTATCTAGAACCAATGTAACAAAGAACCCACCGACTCCATGATACTAGGTTTGGGGTATTTAAAGTGGGTATCATATAATTTTTAACAGAATCCTTGAGAACTATATTTAATAATACATAAATTTTAAAGCATATACTGGTGATTGACCTTGAGGATAATCATTGGGGAACATACTAATTTTTGGGAAAGTAAGAGATTATGTGTTCTTTCGTAGAAATACAACCATGTCTGAATACTAAATGTGGAATCTGTTTTGGAACATATGTACCTTTTGGTAATAACTTAGAAAAATAAATATCATTCTAGACTAGAACATTACCAAGTAATGGATAAAGTTCCTTACTACGCATAAGGTTTAACACTCCATCGGGATATAATTTTGTCACTCCAAATTTTCATTACAAACCATTATAAAGGATTTTAATAGATTATGATCATGCATAACTAATTAATGATGAGAGGGTTTAGGAACCACCATCGGGACTAGTCACCATAAATCTTTTTATGGGGCAATGCTAGCCGGTTAGCAATGCAAGGTGGGGAGCTAGGAGATCAATGATGCTGAAGTTGGGGAGGGTAAGTTTTAGTAGGTTGGTCTTATAGGTCATGGAATGGTTATAGAATTCCTCTGGGCCTTCAGGTCATGTATTGGCCTTTAAGTCATGTCGGGCCTTTTTCCTTGGGCATATAGGTTATGTTAAGGTTCCCCCTCAAACCATAAAAGGGGGATTATCCATAATAAAATAAAAAATAAGGCCTTCGGGCCATTCGGGGGGAAACCAAATTTTATGGGATCTAGAATAAAAAATATCACTGAAAAGATCCCAAAAATTTCCTAATCTACAATTCATGTTGAGCCACATAACAATCAAATAATGGGAGAATGTATTGTTGGTTTTTTAATAAGAAAACATCTGCCTAGTTATAGTGTAACTTTTTATCCACTAATGGATGACTGATAGATCAACACCACTGAGAAAATAATTTCTATTATCTAGTACTCAAAACATTAAATGTTTATCCTAGATATGTATCATTTAGAATGAGATTCAGGTATATAGTGGACCTTTATTAAGAATACGAGTAATGAGGAAGAAATATGCTCTATGGAATGGGATTAGTTTTAGAGGATATTTCGTAGAAATTAATTCCCTTGCATTCTACATATAAGGATGGATAATTAATTTCTTGAGCTCAAACAATAGGATGATGGATCTATTGGGACCTATGAATCTAATTTTAAAATACATGAAAAGTGATTTTCTATTTCAAAAAACAATCCATAAATTAAAATTGATTGATTATTTGGTGGCGTAAAACTAATTCTCTAAAATGCACTGGATATAAGATACTTTAGTAGCAAAGTGTAACTAATTTGATGTGCACTGAATGTAGAAATGAAAAATTTTATATTCCAACCATTACCATGTTTTTTATAAGAAAATAATGATCACATATGATGATAAATAGAATAAAAAATGGTGGAATGAAATTTCAGTAACCTGTATGGAAATTGTTTTGAAACAACCAATCAGGTGAATGACTAAATGTAACAAGAGGGTGTTACTGGTGTGGGGATCACGTCCATCAAGAAAGATAATGTATAAGTTATTTAAATATTACATTCAATGAAATTAATAGAGATATATCTTAATAGAACACATCACCCACACTCCAGTGCTTCAAATGAAATGATTTTGGGAATTATGAAAATCAATACCCTAATCCATGGGCTAATGAGATTGATAATCTAACATAACCATTAGAGCCAAATGTTTATGTTAAATCTCAAAAAAATCATGAAAAATAAATTAAATCATGATAATTAGAGAACACTTATCTTCCACTCTAGAGTTAAGAATTTCATTTGGGATTTTTGTATGAATGAGCTTGATAGAATTATTATTGTGCATCATTTAGTGAAATTTCATGTGATTTTGTTTAGTGATTATCTCTCTCTGCATAGATTCTAGAATAAGGAAATCACATTTGATACCATGAATCAATTTTTCACCATCTATTAGGTAAAGTATAAACCATGATTTACAATTAAAACTTTTTTGGCTAAGATTAGAGATTATTTAACAGTTTGAAGGGTATTATATTTTAGAATCATATATGGTTTTATTATGACCTATTTCGAAGTGATTAAGGTAAATAATTTTTTATATGGGAATTTATAGATGATTAAAATTATTAATAACTTGAACATGGAAGGATATGATATCAAATCATTCTAATATTTTGGATTTAATTTTAGTAAGACATATTTAGGAGAATCCTTAAGGTTACCTATTCATGTAATGGACTAGGATAATGTTGGATGATATTTGATTACTAATGTAAATCATTTTTATTTTTTGGTATATATATAAATAAAATATGGATAAAATTTCATTATTTTATGGATATTATAATATAGAGACCCATGATTAAAATACATGGATATAACATCATATTAGATGAATATTTAGTTCCTTATAATAATACATGACTGAGGATTTTAATAGTTTAATGTCATTGCAAAACATGGAAAAAACATCTATCCTAGTTAATGGTCTTCAACATCACTCATAAAGATCTACACCTTCAGTACTTCTACCAAAAATGATTCTTCATAACCTAGAGAAAGGAAATATACGAAGGGGGATGTCATATACTTATTAAGGGTAAATAAAGAATATTCATAAGAAAAACATGAACAAAAGGGTAAATAATTTGATCATAATATTTGAAGATCATACCCTACATATCAAAGATCATAATAAATATTTGAATTTACTAAGACATGAATCATAATGAATTATTGAACATAATCCATGAAATCATAATAGAGGAACAAAACATGGAATTTTAGTAGGCACAAAATCATATAATATTGTGAACATGTATATGTAGACACATGTTCACTCATTAGGTTAAGGACATGAGATCAGGCCCCCACATAAACTGATGAACATGGAACCAGGTCCATGAACAACATAGTGAACATGTAATTAGGTTCATCCATAGTACTCAAGGCACCACATCCATGTCCATCTTGGTTGTATGAGTTCACTCCCTATACTATATTGGTAGTCCTAGTTCACTCCCATGTCCATCTTAGTAGCATGAGTTTAATCTTAATACCATCTTGGTAGTCATGGATCACTCCCATGACCATCTTAGTAGCATGATTTCGCTCATCATTCTATCTTGGTAGTCATGGTTCACTCACATGGCCATATTAGTATCAATATTTCACTCCCCATTCTATCTTGGTAGTCATGGTTCACTCCCATGGCCATCTTAGTTGAATGAGTTCACTCCTCATACCATCTTGGTTGTCATGGTTTACTCCCATGGAAATATTAGTATTCAAGGTTCACCCCCAAGACTATAATAGTCTATCTAATGATTAATAAATCTTTACTCAATGCATTGGAGGGAGATATAGGTCCTACCCATCTACTAATGAAAGCATACATACATGTGCCACAATATCATAAATAATCATATCACAAACCATGAAATGAAATGGGTATTATAAAAATATAATCAAATCATAACTTATATAAAAATATAGGATTCATAATCATTTCATTATAAACATAACCCGTGAATAGAAGTAGGTTTAAAAAACATATAATACATGATATAGAAACATGTTTCATGAAGACCGTGAAATTAAGCGTAACCCATTCATAAAAATAATATTAATGAAACCTTTAGATAATTTCCTAAAATGGAATGAGTAAAATCAAAGGATTTCCTTGTTTATGTAAAATAATTTTGACATATATTTAAAAAAATTCATGAGGTAAATATCCTTGGTTATTTGAAAAATGATTTTTAGTATACAAACCATTTCAAAATCATTTTCTTATAAAATACCATTAAAACATGAAATTATTTGAAAACATTTTTCCATGAGAAATAATAAATTAAACTTCAAAACATTTTGAAAACATTTTTCTTAAAAAACAAATTTAAAATTTACAAAGAATTCAGGAAAATGTTTTGAAAACCATTTCTTTGAAAATACATTTAATACTTAAAAATAAGGCATGAAAACATTTTGAAAACTATTTTCCTTGAAAATTTAAAAAAAATCTTGAAAAAATTATGAATATAATTTTTTCATTTAACACATATAAAATAATCATGAAAATATTTTTGAAAACCATTTTCTTTGAAAACTTATAAAGAAAACATTAAATCGTTTAAATTAATTTTTAAAACAAAAATCATTTTTGAAAACCTTTTTCTTTGAAATTAACTTTAAAATAATAATTAATGTCCCAAATATTAGGAGAACATTTTATTTCTAAAAGAGTGACTTTTTAATCTTTTAATGGAATATTCAAGGGAATTACAACATGTAAATTCATACATGTTATATGAGGTGAAATGAACATTCCTTTTTTTTCAGGGTAAAATTTTTAGAATGGTTCATCATTTAGAAAGTGACAAGAAGATTCAAATGTATACATTTGTAAAAGAAAAAAATGAGTAAAAATTTAATTTAATGATTAAATTAAAATGGTAAAATATTCTTGGAAACCATTTTTATAAAATATTGTTTTGAAGTAACATAGATTTCCGGCCCAAGAGGGGGTAAAGATAGGTTTTCTTAAAACTGATTTCTTAACTATCTTATGAACCAAGGTATGGAATAAATGGTACCAATATATGAATTAATCATTAATGTATATTTTATAAGAAAATTCATGAATTATTTTGAGATATGGGTCATAATATTTCATCAAAGGAAGCATAAACATAAACAATCTCGAAAAGCGATGAGATTCTTTCAATAAACTTGTATACCTTGGTATCTTGGGATTATAATTTCTATGTAAGAAATGGAAATGAAATGAAATTTAAATTATCATTAAGAAAATTAAATTCATTAGATAACATGTAAAATTTATGTATATACACCTTGAAAAGGAATTTAGGTGCATAAAAATCCTGAATCTCAAAGAAGGAAAATTGTGACAAAACTATTTTATGGATTTGGTAACTTTTGAAACCTAATTCCCCATGAAATAAATGTAATATAATGGATACAAAAATACCTAAACAATAATTATAAGATACATAGAATAAAATCATGGTCATTACATACACCACACAAAAGGAAATAGTGGAGAGCATAGCATGTACGTCATGGATATAAAAAGTGAGATGAAATCCCCTTATCTTGTGTCTTGACTCTCGTCGTGCTCATTCAAACCACATGTATAATAAATAAAAATTTATTATAAATATTTTACAGAAATATATTATTATATCTAATATCATATACGGTTTTATTATGACCTTATATTACCCTCTTTTTAACCAACATATGTTAAGGTTTCACTATGGGTAATATTCCCTTTGTTTTTCATATGTGTCTTAATTTGTTATATTGTTGGTCCTTATAATTATATAATGATTTCAGAATGTAATAAATGATATAAATATTATTTATATACAGAATATTTGTATTATAATTATATATATAATATATAATTAAGAAATGGAATACACCATTCATGGAGACGGTAGGTCGTACGTACGCATGAACGCTATTTCTGTTTAATTGTAGTGTTTAGAGAAAGAGAGTAAAAGACATATATGTGTGTGTATATATCATTATTATATTAGTTTTATTATACCATATATATCATATATATTCATTGAAACTATACTTAATACAATCTATGTAGTGTATTAATGAATCATATAGATTTGAGGGGGTGGTAGTCCACACTTCCTCAAACAAAATTATCGTATCTACAAAAGATTGAAAGAATAATGGTATGTTCAAAATAAAAATTAATGAATAATGAAGACATTATAAATATAATATATATCAAATGTAAAAATATTTTCCATAATAATGGCCACCATGAAATGTGTTAATGGAAAATGAGAAATTATTGTTTTGTGAGGAAGTAGTTCACCGTATAGAGAAATATTATGTTTGTTACCCATTATATAGAGGTGTGTGTAAGTGAAATTAGTCCTATTAGCATAAAAAAATACTTGTATATTTTTTATAATTTTTTTATAAAGTAATAGAAAAAATTAAATTGTAATAGGTGGGGAAATAAATTAAATGAAAGAAGATTGAAAGAAGGTTTTACCTCTCAATCAGGTAAATAATTTTTGTTTGTGCCAAAAGGCTACCTAGTATTTCTTTCTACCCAAAGGGTGTTCAAGGAAAAATAGAGGAATATTGGAACTATATTGGTCAGGGATTTACCTAACTTAATATTTTTTAATGGTCTGAGGAAGTGGGAGTGGTTGTGGCCTTTTAGAGGGAAGAAAATAGACTCACTTTGAATTTTAAGAAACATGATAGTTGTACACATGTTCTTACCTACAAGAAGCCATACCAAACCAAAAAAAAACTAAATTATTGATGGTTTAAGGATGATATATTTACATTAAATTGGTTTTCTACCAGTGGATATGTCATTTGGGCCCTTAATTTTAGATTTTAGTCCCTAATTAAGATTAATTAGGCCTTAATAGTAGTGATTTATTTAATCATATTTAGTAATCATTTTGGTCAAAAATTAAAATTTCCTTATTGGGATATAAGTATTATTCTTTATAAAATAGTGTAGTAATTATTTTTTAATTCAATCCATATATTTGGAATATTTAATATTATTTCTAATTTCATAGACGATACGAGATAATGGGTTTTAAAAGTAAAAGGAAGATCAAAATATTAGTAACTTGTAATATTCAATTTCAAGGGAAAATTGATTATATTGACCTAAATTATATTAATATATTCAATATTGATCTAATTATACCTTATAAAAAATTATAATATAATTTAACATTATTTCTTAATTAAAAAAAAGTATGTTTTTAACTAAAAATCAGTATTTATAATTATTCATCAAAATTTAATTTTTCATAGGAAAATACAAAAAATTCACCCTAGGTTAATTTTAACATTATGAATTCAGAAATGATGTTTATTTTTATCAAATTAAAAATCTAAATTTTTCTAAAGTTAAATTTATTATCCTTCATAGAAGGACATTAAAAGCAATTCATTTGTGAAAATGATATTTTTAAACTTATAAGAAAATTACCAAAAATTATATTTTTCATTAAAAATATGTATTATTTATATAAAACCATTATAATAATGATTTAAACTTATTTATGACTCTTAATTTTACTATGTTTAATTTATATGTTATAATTATGTCGATTAAATATTGTACCAATAAAATGATGTTTCATAGAATCATCGGTGAGGTGTGTAAATTACATCAAGTCAATATGTTGGTAGATTAATACAAGATGGTATTGTGTATAGTAAAATCTAATTAGGTACTAACTTTAGCACAAGGCAATTCATTGTTGTGTGAAATGAATAATTTACTTAGTGTTTTAATATATATATAAATAACTATTTATAGTGTCATGTGAAATGAAAAATATCAAAAAGATAAATTAATTCGATAAAAAATATTTCCAAAAATATATGGGTGTTACATTCTCCCCCCCCCCCAAATGATTTTTTCTCTTGAAATTATTCTGGGTTATCAAAAATTTAACACTTAAATGTTTCATTCATATAAACTCATGTTATAGAAATGAATACTAAAAATCCCTTAAAATGGGAAAGTATGAACTATAACAATTACCCAAAGTAACATATAACTAGTTTTGACATATGAGAACATAGGTTGGGAGTGAATAATTGAAATTTATGGAAATCATAAATATTTATAGGGATTTATTGAGTCCATCAATCACAAACAATTGAATTATCAACATAAAGTTGAGGGACTCAAATTCATAAATCTATGGTGATTTATAAGGCCATCAGTTCAAAATAAATTAAGGTATTAGGGAAAAACCTTTTCTTTTGATCATTATCCTAACATTGAGTAATTAATTTATTTTCCATGAATATAATGAAATACACTTTCATAATATATTTCTATAAAAAAATTAATTCTTTCGATGTTCTTTTATCAATTTCTAATTCATCCATTACTTCATGTAATAGAAATCCAAAAATTAACTTTGCTGAGTGAAGAGATAAAAAAATTAGCAGCTCTTAAGACCCATAAAATAATTAAAATCATAAATATTTATATATAATTATTCATAAAAATAAACATGGTTACTATATTAATCTGTAAAAATAAAAAATAACACTATTGATTCATCGTAAATAAATATTCATAATTTTACATTAACCATGACATTACATAGGCTACTAGTAGATTTGAAATCTTTATCATCCTTCTGTCATGGGTTCAAGACCTGTGGACTTGCCAGACATGATTGGGTTTCACCCAACATACATTATGTCCTTTTCTAAAACCACACTAATATAATTTCTAAAAATAAAAAAGATGGATATCTTTAAAATAAGGTAATCATTAAATATCTATTAAACCAAGGTTTCCAATACAAAATCATTTCATAAATAATATATATGAAGTTTAACTTAAACATTTCATGAATGGTTAACCTTATAACCCTTCTACATTATAAAAATAAAAAACATTATAAAGAGATTCATAAAATTAGCCTAACATTGATTCCCCTATATATAATAAAGTATCTCATAGTTTTCATATTCCAAATATCTGAATACCCACTTAGTAAATTACAATAAATCTTTTTGGAAAACATGTATGCTTTCTTATTCCAATTATTACTGAATATATTCATTAAATCCATGTTTTTGTAAATGTAATCCTTGATTACATAGAAAACATTTTCAATTATTAGTTCAAGGTGAATATATACCATCAAATTTACTTTTTCCTATCCAATATATCATTATTCTATGATTATTATTTCAATTTAAGTAATTAATTAAGGGTTTCCTTCCCATAATAAAAATATAACCTTTAAATGATATCACTTTTCTATTTATTCCTTACCATTAAATGTGTCCTTTTCAATCCTTAATGAAATATTATACTGAAAATACTTATACATTTCCTAATTCATATAATATAATATTTGAAATTTGAAACGTAAATACTTCATTAATCCAACATTATTATTAAACCATTACTCAGGTACCATAAACATATTCCTTAATACCCATTTCTTATAATATTAAATATGAATCATGACTTAATATTCCTCAACCTAAATCTAATAATTCTTCTTTTTTAATGTAAAAAATACAGCAATAACATCACATTCCTTACACTTGTCATTTGTGGTCTCATTATCTTTATATGTATTAGAAATACTCAAATCAAGTTCTTGATTCTCATTATGAGATTTCCCCTTAGGAAATATATTCACATAATTTCCATGCTTTCCACATATGTAACATTAAATGTTAACCATGATCCTTGTAGTTATCTCCATTGAATAAAATAATAAATCACCAAGTGAGAAACAAATATCATATAAAAAATCCACATAATCATGAAAAATTACTTTTAAGATATCTAAATCATGGATCATACTTCATTAATATTAGAAAACATAGTTCTATAATTGGTTATTCAAAGAGAACATATATCTAAATCATTCATGGTGGATCATGAAGTGTTTTTGAATTTCCAAAGCATAGCCCCTAGGAGTGTCAAACTAGGTGTGTATCAAGGCCCATTGTCGTGTAATATATTACTCCCAGTGTGGACCAAAACATCTTTTCAGATTTCTTACCCCTAGTTACATCTATTCTAAACCCACATCTACTCTTAGTATCCAGACAGGGATGTATTTCTAGGAAACCACTCAATATATTCTTTATAAAAATTCCATGACATTTTCCTAATTATTAACTCATCATTATACTTATCCTTAGAGTCATCCCTAGATACATCCTTAGAAATATATGTAGGGATATAACTAAAGTTTTATCTTCCTAGATTCCGAAGGATGACTAATCCATTCATTTGATACCAACTATAGTGACCCAAGCTTAACATACATGGTTATTTCATAATTTTTTATGAATATTTAGTACATTGAAATAATACAAGCCTGAAGACCATAATAGTTTAGTGTCTTTGGAAACATTGAAAATCATCATCTATCATGGTGAAATGTCTTCAAGTTCTCCCAAAAAGATTTACACCATTAGTACATATACCCAAAACCTTTCTTTATAACATAGATAAAGGAATCATAAGAATGAGATGAGCTCAGATGCTCAGTAAGGGTAAATAAAGAAAATGTGCGGGTATAACATGAACAAAAGTGTACGGAACATGAGAATAACATTTTAAGATCATGCCCTTCATATCAGATATCGTAATAATGATTTTCAGTTCATAAGACATTAATCATAATGAAATATTGAACATAAGTGATAAAATCATAATAGAGGAACAAAACATGGTATTTTGGCATACACATAAGAATATTATATTGTGAACATGTAAGTAGAAACAGGTTCACTCATTTGCTTAAGTACATGAGATTAGGCCCTCAAAAAAATTATGGACATGCAACCTAGTCCATGCATAACATTTTGAACATGTAATCTGTTTCACTAATTTTAGTCAAGGCATCTCTAACAAGTTTATCTTGGTAGTATTGGTTCATTCCCCATAACATCTTGGTAGTGATGGTTCACTCCCATTGACATATTAGTTGCATGATTTCCCTCCTAATACCATATTGGTAGTCATGGATAACACCCATGATTATCTTTTTACCATTACATCACTCCTCATACCATCTTGGAAGTCACAATTCACTCCCATGGACATCTTTCTAGCATGAGTTCACTCCTCATAACATCTTGGTAGTCATGGTTCACTCCCATGGCAATATTAGTAGCATGAGTTCACTCCTCATACCATATTGAAATTTATGTTTCCCTCCAATATACATATTAGTAGTGAAGGTTCACCCCCAAGACCATCTTTGTCTATCTCATGATATATAATTCTTTAGCTAATGGATTGGTGGTAGATATAGGTATCACCCATCACATAATGAAATCATACATACATGTGCCACAAGAACATAAATAATCATATCACTACCCATGAAATAAAATGGGTATTATAAATAGGTAATAATATGATAACCTATGGAAAAAATAAAAGTTACATAATCATTTCACTATATACATAACTCATGAATAAAAGCGGGTTTAAAAAGAATATAACCCGTGATAGAGAAATGGGTTTCTTGAAGACCAAGAAATTTACCATAACCCATTCATAGAAAGTATATGAATGGAACCATTATATAATTTCATAAAAGGTCATAAATAACATTAACCAATGTCATCCTAGATGGAAAATAAGTTTAAAATATCTTTCAAAAATTTTCTAGAGGAAAATATGCATAATTCCTTAAAAAGGATTTTTAATAAATAAAACCATTTGAAAATAATTTTCATTGAAAATACCATTACAAATTGAAATCATTTTAAACAAATATTCTTTGAAAACATATAAAATAAGATTAAAACATTTTAAAAAACATTTTATTTGAAAATTGTGAAAACTTATAAAGAATTCTTGAAAAAGTTTTGAAAAAAAATCCTTGAAAATACTTAAAAAAATTTAAATAAGGCTTGAAAAAAAATTAAACAATTTTCCATGAAAAAATATAATATTATCTTGAAAACATTTTGAAAATATTTTTTCGGTGAAAACTTATATAAAAATCTTAAAGACGATTTGAAATCCATTTTCCTTGAAAACATATAATAAAAAATTGAAAATTTCTAAAATACCTTTTATAATATAAAAAATTTGAAACCCTTTTTATTTGAAAATAATTTTAAAAAATAATGAATATACAAAATATTAGGAGAAAATTATTTTAAAAAATAATAAATTTTTAATCTTGTAATGGAATCTTCAAGGAATGATGGAAGGTAAATCTGTACATGTCATATGAGGTGAAAATAAAATTACTTTTTATGTGGTAAATGGTTATAATGTTGCCTCGTTCAGAAATAGAAAATGAAATTCCACTGTGAACATTGGTAAAATAAATAAGTATAAAAATTTATTTTCAATATTAAAGGAGAGTGGTACAATATTCTTGGAAACCCTTTTTAAAAAACATTCTTTTTTAGGAAAATATATTTCTGATTGAAGAGATGATAAAGTTAGGATTTCTTCAAAACACTATCATAACTATATTATAAATCAAAGAGTGGAATAATTGGTTCCAATATATGAATAAATCGTTAATATCTATAACATATAAAAATTCATTAATATTCTTCATATATGGGTCATAAGATTTCATAAAAAAGCATAAACATAAATAATCCCAAATATTGATGAGATTGTTTCAATAAACTATTTCAACATAGTAACTTGGTATCATATGCTCTATGTAAGAAAATGAAATTAAATTGAACATAAAATATAATCAATGAAATTAAATTCATTATATAACAATTAAAATTTAAGTATATACCCCTCAAAAAATAATTTTGGTGCATACAAAAACATGAGTCTCAATGAAGTGGAATTGAGACAAAATATATTTTACTGATTTGGTAACATTTGAAACCTAAATACCTACAAAAGAAAGTTACTAAAATGGATATGTGAATAAACATAAATTTAATTATAATATAAAGATAATAAAATCATGGAATGTATATACACCACAAAAAAGGAAAGAGTGGAAAGCACAGAATGTATCTCATTGAAAAAAATGTGAGATGAAATCTTCTTACCTTGTGTCTTGGATCTCATCATACCCATTCCAAAAACAAATATAATAATTATAAATTTATTATAAATATGTTAAATAAAGATTTTTTAATATATAATGTCATATAATTTATTATTATGACTTTATATTACTCTCTTGTTAACCATCATATGTTAAGCATTCACTTCGGATAATATTCACATTGTTTTCATATGTTTCTTAATTTGTTATATTGTTGGTCCTTATACTTGTATAATAATTCTAGAATGTAAAACATGATATAAATATCATTTATATATAGAATATTTTTATTATAATAATCTATAAAATATATTATTATGAAACTGAGTACACCATTCAGGGAGACAGTTGGACGTACATACGCCTGAATGTTATTTCTGTTTATTTTTCGTGATGAGATAAAGAAAGTAAAAGAGACTTGTGTTTATATATAGATTTATATATATCATATTATTAAATTATATTTACGATATCATATATATATATATATCATATATATTCACTAAAACTATCATTAATACAATCCATGTAGTGTATGAATGAATCACATCTCTTTGAGGGGGAGTTAGTCCACACTTTCTCTAACAAAATTATTGTATTGACATAAGATGGAAAGTGTCAATTTACGTTAAAAATAAAAATTAAAGCAGTATAAATACATTATAAATATAATATATATATTCAATGTAAACATATTTTCCATATTAATGGCCACCATAATACATGGTAATGGAAAAAAGAACAATCCTTGTTTCGTGAGGCAGTAGTTCACAGTACACAGAAACATTACATTCGTCACCCATTAGATAGAGGTGTCTGTATGTGTAATTAGAACCATTAAAATAAAACCATACTAGTATATTGATTATATTATTGTTTTAATAAATCATGGAAAAAAATAAAGTGGGGGTGGATAAATAAAGTAAAACAAAGAAGCTTTGGAGGACTTACCTCTTAATTTGGTAAATTCATTTGTTTTGTGAAAAAATCCTACCTTGTATTACCTTCTGATGAAAGTGGTAAAAAAATGTGGAATATTGGTATTTTTAGATGTTTATTGGGAAGACAATGGATAAAATTAGTAGGTTTTAAATGTGTGACTAAGTTTTATTGGTGGTGGCCTTTTATAGGTAATGAAAAGACTCACTTAGAATTTTTAGAAAGAAGTTAGGTGTACACTTGTTCTTACCCAAAAAAATATAATACCAAATAAAAAAATAATATTAGAAGTTTTATTGAAGAAATATGGACACCCAATTGGTTTTGGACAACTGTATATGTCATTTGGACCCTTAAATTTAAGTTTTATTCCCTAATAAATCTAAATTTGGCTTTAATAGCTGTGATTAATTTTAATCACTTTTATTAATCATTTTGGTAAAAAAATAACATAGTCTTATTAGACTATAAATATATACCTAATTAAATTCTGTATGTTAGATTTTTAAAATTCAATTCACAGAATAAGAAAAATTAAGGTTACTTCCAATCTTGTAGATGGGTTGAGATAATGGATTTTTAAAGTAGAAAGAAGTTTAAAATTTTAGTATGTTTTAATATTCAATTTTAAAGTGAAATTGATTATAATGACCAACATTATAATAATAGATTTAATATTTCTCTGTTTTGACCTTATAAAAAATTTATAATATCATTTTTCAGTAATAATTAATTAAAAAATGTAGTTTTAACTGAAAATTAGTATGTTTCACTATTCATAAAAAATTTATGTTTCTCAGAAAATCCCAAAAATTCACCATAATATAATTTCATCATTATGAATTACAAAATAAAGTTTATTTTTTAAAATTAAATTTATAAATTTTTCTAAAATTAATTTTATTCTTCTTCAATGAAAGACATTAAAAGGAGTTTGTTTGAGAGAATAGTTTTTTTAAGCATATAAGTACATTACCAAAAAAATTTGTTCTTTATTAAAAATATGATGTATTTCTATAAAACCATTATAATAATTATTTTAAAAGTAGTTATAAATATTGATTTTACTATCTTTAATTGATTATAATGATATCTATTAAATAATTATAATAATAAAATGACATTTCATTGAAATGTCGGTATGGAGTGTAATGTACGCCATATTGGTGTTGCAGTAGTACAAGCCAATTTGGTATTACATGCAGCATAATCTAGGTTATTAATGCATGTAGAAGAATCCAAGTCAATGTTGTCTGAATATAATATTTGAATTAGTGTTTTAATATAAATATATATATATATAAAGAACTATTTACAGTGTCACATAAAATGAAAAATATAAAAAGATAAATTAATTTGAAAAACAATATTTCACAAAATCTTAGGGTGCTACATATAATCTATTGAAATTTTATTTCAGTGCTTTAGACATGGAATGTTCATCTAGGATATTCATCATTAGGATAAGTAGACTAGACCATGATGAATTTTCATTAATATAGTAAATTATACTAGTTAAGTATGTATATTTATTTATTTTTTTAGCCTAGGTGGAAATGGAATCTCACAACTTTAAGAAGAGGATCTTGAGATAAAAATGTTATAATTTTTCCATCATTTTTTATGAATCAATGGTATTTGTACTCATAATAATTTTTTTTTGGTTGTTAAAATTATCTTAAGCTTGTCTTCTATCACTCTTTATTAGTGTGTGGCAGTTAACTTTTCCTCCATGTCAATATATTAATTTACACCAATGTTCCCCCCATGTATAAACTTTTTTTATGTGTTATATTTGGAAATATTTATGAATACAAATTTTCCTTTTTAATTGATGTTTTATTATTACTTTATATGATTTGGGTTTAAAAAAATTAAATTTCAAATGTTAATACTTTTATGACTGATATGAATTTTTAGGGGGAAATCCATTTTATGGGGGTAGAATGTATCACCTTGATTTTTAATGAATTATTATTATTTTTTAAATAAATTAAATTTCATTAATAGTCTACATTACACTAGACTCTAAATTTAACTTGAATTACATGAAACATAAATTTTATCATTCATTACACACAAAACTATGTTTATCTTATGTTACACAAAAAGAATTTATCTTGAATTACACCCAACACTGAGTTTTAATGAAATGAAAAAACCTATAAAACATTATTATTTAATGTGAAAATTGATGTATAAGAATTTTGATTATGGGAATGAATAGTATTAAATAAATTATGAAATTATATGGTTTACACAATTGTGTAAAATTATTTATTTTATTTTTTATTAATTATAAATGAAAATAAAGACTAATTGAATATAAAGGATGTATTTTTTTAAAATATTATTTTTATGTGCACAAATGCATTTTCTCCCAATAGATTAAATCTATCACTTTTTATTAATGATTTTATTTAAATTTATATATTTTATATTCAATAAAAAATTTAAAATTCTGAAAATATGTTTTCTAGAAAAAATATAATAACAAATCCAATTTTAGGCTTAAAACAAAATTTTTATTAAAAAAAGTTTTATCATATTTTGTGCACTAAATTTTAAATTAATCTTTTCAACTTTTAAAAAATTAATTTATTAAAATGTAATATTTTTTCATAATCTATGTGAAAAAATATTTTATGCTTATTTTTTTGTGATTTTTATCCAAAAATAAATTATTCAATAAATCGTGAAAAATTCTAGCTTTTATTAAGAATTTTCATTTATTTTACAAAATATTAAAATTGGAAAATTGTTTTAAAATAGGTTTGAAAGTTAAATTAGTTATATTGTGTATTTATTAATCAAATTAATGTTATTTTAATCAATTCTATATTGAATCGAGATATAAAAATATTCTATACTTATGACAATTTTCTCTTTGGAAAATCTCATTTTCATTGTGTCTGTGGTCTTAATTTTAGATTAAATTCCACCAATTCTGTGAATGTAATTTGAAAATATTTATCCCATTTTTATCATAATCATATATTATATTTTCTAATATGTTCAACATAACTATCTACCATTACAAATAGTAAAATCATTAAAAATTAATTACCACGGTTAAGGTAAAAATGATTTTACCAAAGGTTAACCTAAAATAATAAGGGGTAAAATGATATAAAAACCTTTCAAAACCCTATTTATGGAAATATTTAGCCCTTTAAACCAATAACTTTCGATAATTAACCATTCTGGATTGCTTTTTCATTATAAAAATATGGTCACACCTTATTCTTTTTTAAAATTCTAAGTGTCTCCTCTCCCCAAATTATAAAAGACCAGTCTTATCCTCTCTTATTAACACTTAAAAAAGCCTTTGATTCAGAAAATACTAGAAATTATATATTATTTACCTCCTTCCCCACATCTTATAATACTTAGTGTGATCATATCCAACCTAGGAATTATTTTGTTGAAAAACCAAAGAGGTTACCCGAAGAAGGGGTAAGGTTCTTCAATGAACGTTCTTATTTTATTTCTTCCCCCACCTCCATAAATTATCGTCAAAAAATGATGATATAATAACATAATTATCTTAAAAAAATATCTATTTTTATTTTAAGTTGTGACCTATATATGTATTCTCCTCCCTCAAATGAGAAATGATAGCATCACTCGTGTGAACGGCAGACTATCTCCTCACGAACCGATGTAAGACATTTTCCATCAACACCCATCATTGTTTGGTAAGATGATAGATATAATTTATATATATATATGTTATATTTTTATTATAATTATACCTTTTTTAAATATAATATCCCTTATAACTTACATTATATTCCTTGGGAGATACAATAACGTCAATCATGTGAATAACGAACTACCGTCTCACGAAGAGATTTGATTCATTATAACTAATACTTTACATGAAAGGTAATAAGGATTATGTTAATAAATATATGTGATATATATGAAATAATTTTTATTATTTAGAATTAAATAATTATTTATAATTTTTATTCCATTCATCAAAAAATGAATATATCATTCGTGCATACGTACGACCTACCATCTCAATGAATACTGTATTTAATTTTTCTATCACTAAATATTATGGACAACTACAAATTTGTATATAATTAATATATATTATATTTATAAAATTATTTATATTCTTGAGATTATGTAATTATGGTTAATGTATAATGACCAAAACTCTCAAACCAATTACTCAAATGTAAAACGAAATAGTTAACACACATAAATAACTATTTTATAAAGTAATCACTAATAAAATGGTGTTGAAACGTTATTAGGGGTCATATATGATGTCATAAATATGTATATTATTCTGGGATAGATGTATAATAAACAAATATTTATTATTTAGGTGGTTTTAACATGTATAATGGAAGTCAAGAATTAATGTAAGGTATTTTCATCTCACTTTTTATATATGTGAGATACATGCAATATTTACCACTTGTTCTTTTTCTGTGGTGTATGTACATCCTATGAATGTATATTATGTTAAATAAAATGAATATTATTGGTATTTACATAAGTATTTTAGGATCTCTATTTCAAGGGGTTTACGATTCAAAAGTAATAAAAGTGGTAAGGGTTTTATGTTGAATCTCATTGTTCATCATAATTGTTTGTGATTATTCTATAAATTAAAATATATTATTATACATTTCTCAAGATATTCAGGAAATTTCTTCATATTATATTTTTTTATTATAGTAAACATTTTTTCTTCATTTTCTTCTATTTACACACTAAATAATTCAAAGAAATATTTAAAAGAAAACATATTTTATTTTTCTCTTCGATTAAAACCCCTTTTTCATCCATATACAAGTTTTTTAAAAATGTTTTAAAAAATATTTTATGGTTCTTACATTATTTTTCAAAGTAATTTTTACACTATTTTTAAGTCATAAAAAAATTAACATGATTAATTGTGTTTTTTTCCCAAAAAGGACCATTTTTCTTTTACTGAAAATGAGAAAAGAATATATATTTTATTAATTGTATGGTACAAATGGAATTTTCAACCATCATGGCCTTTCAATTATTTGAAGTTTAATTTATAATAATACATGGTTATTTAAAATAAAACTATTTTTAAATTTTTTGATGAATTTTTATTTTTAATTGATTTTCATAGTGGGTGGCATATTTTCATTAATAAATGTTCCAGGTTGTATTTCAAAATCTTTTTCTATCTTTGGTGACATAAATTGATATTACATATTATTCACTAGGGAAAAGACCCAAGTATAAAATAATTAATCTTTCTCTGAATGGTATATGTTTATGATGGAAATATGTTTATAAAATAGGTTTATCAATCATGGGTTATACCATGTTGAAATTCTTACGAAAACCCATTCCTTTTTCCATGGGACATGCCATTATGATATGATAAAATGTTAATGATCCCCATTTATTTTAATGGTTTCTGATATGATGAATGTTTTGAGGCACACTTATATTTTATTTTCATTGTGTGATTGGTGGGACCTATATCTCTCTCCATTTAATTGGGTAAATATTAATGTTTTAAGACATTAGAGGATACAGAGTAGGTTATCACAAGTCCAAAAAGAGGGTATATATGATTTTATCCAAAGAATAAAAATTTGGATTCATAGGAGGTTATCCCAGAAAAAAAAATAGGACACCCATGAGGTTATCAAAATCCTAAAAATAAGATACCCACAAGATTATCTGAATCCTAAGAAAAAAGGTGCATGGGACCTTAGGCCAAACCTGAATCTAGTACATGGGTGGTTATCCGAATCCTAACATGTTATTAATGTATTTGTGGGTAACTATAACATAAAATTTTATATGATTATCTGTAGGCCAAAATTTCATGTATTATTCCAATTTTATGCTACTGTAGACTATGATTTTTCATTACTTTATGATTTATATTTTATGAACTACCATTCTTTATACAATGGATTATAATTATGATCTTTGTTATGCAGGGTATGGATTTTTAATGTTTAGTTTGTGTTCTAGTAAACTTATAGACAATTTATTCTTATGTGATCATTGATATCTTCCATTATATTCATACCCTTAATGGGTATTTGAGATCACCCTTCATTATGTTTACTTTCCCTATGAGGCTAGGAAGTTCAGTATTATTGATATGCAGGGATTTGTAAAGGTAATGATGGTGCTTTAATTGAAAATTATATGTTGTATTTAATGTCTTCAAATGAAAAACCTATTTTATTATGTATCTAGTTTAATAAGACTATTAAACTATTTAGTCCTTTTGGATGTGAACTCTTGTATCATGAACCAATGTAATAAAGAAACCAATTTCTCAGGGATACTGGGATCTAGGCCTTTACACTTCTCAAATAGAATGTTGTTTATGAAGAAATATTTTTGATTAAATCAAGGCCATTATAATACCATTAGTTTTATGGACCTTAATACCATTGGGTATGGCACTGAAATTTTCAAAGAGGGAGTCTCCATGTCTATAGGATCCACTGAAGGCGATAATAATTGATCATATGGGGTTTCAAATGATGATGACTCCACACATGAGACTAATAATTCAATATCCATAAATGTTGTTCTTAAGGATACTACTAAGGGATTCCAATAAATATATTTATCTTGAGGTGGTTGTCTCTAAGTCATGTACATACCCATAAATTTTTAGGTTTATTTATTTAGATAATTAGGTAAATGATTTCATAAAAAAATCCATGTATTTCTCATAAAACGAGAATTTTTTTAATTTTATCCATATTTTTTTATTTAATAGGATGTTTTCAACAATTCCCACTAGAATTATCCATACATGATACCCTAATAAATATAATATATATATATATATTACTTCTATTCATTACATGATTAAATTAAAATATAATAATGGTGAACTCAACTACATAGTATGGAAAAACATAGGCTTTAATAGTCAAAGATCATAAGTCAACATAAGATAATCATAAGGGAATGAGAACATAATGAGAGTGAATAGAATAATATATTTATACCCAAAAAACATGTTTCATAAATTATGATTCATTCAATAAATAATTTTCAAAACAACATTCAAGAGTCATTTGAGATAATTCTAGATACTTGAGAAATCAATCATCATTCTGATGATAAAATTGAACTTATATAAAGAATATAAAAACATGTAAGTATCTTAGGACATTATATTCATAACCTATGATGAAATATTTTTAACTGGTACTAGAATAACTTATAATTATTTAATTACTATAATCATTTATGTTGAGAATTAATAATTTCTTAATATGTTGGATAGTTATATCAGGGGATCACATGTTATCATCTATAATGTCCAAGAAACATAACATGAACAAAACTAACTGGTCTTTCATTTCAATATAAAAATAATAAAACTTCTATCATTCAATTATATCTTGATTAATCATTGGATAGGGAATGAATTACATGTTTATTTTCATGAAAGAACATCATAAGTCATCCATATAAATAAGGTGTACCTATTAATTAGAATGCATCCATAGTGAAAAAAAATAATCAATTAAAATATATTTACTTCTTAAAAAAAATTTAAAAATATGTAGACATATTCCATGAAAAACAAAAGTATATATCATTTTCTTTTTATAACATTTACAAAACTAATAATTTATAAATCAATGGGAATAAAATTCTCTTTAGAAATCATAAAATATTTTAATTTAATTTTGATCACGTAAAATTAGTATGAAATTGAGAAAATACATTCATACCATATATATGAAAAAAATCCTTTCAAACTCTTTTAAGGAATGTAAAAAATGATTCATAAAGAAAGTGTTTGAAAAAACCATTTTAATAATTTTTAAATAAATTATATGATTTTTGGAAATACATTTATAAAACATGTAGGTATAGATAAAAACATATTTAATATAATTTAAAGATCATTTATTTAGAAAATAATGAGTTTTAAACATTTAGAACAACATTTTAAAAAATTACCTTAAGACTATTGAAATCATAAAAAAAATTAGACAAATAGCATAAGAAGGAATAAAAAATACCATGAGTGTAAATAGATTAAAGATATTACATGACATATAGGGATTATATAAACTATATAAATAAATATATGTCCATAAATAATAACATGACTAACAAAATTCTCAATTATAACTTCCCAGGTGGTCACCCGTCTAGGTACTACTCTTGGAAAATCCTGCTCAATTATAATTTTCTAATCAAGAATTCTCTTGGAAAGAAATTTCCACATCTTTTATATGTGTAAGAACATTATTACTTTTATGTTTCACTTATACATGGGTTTTATACTCCCCTTACCCCCTTTAATGTACAATACCATCATTATAGACCCCACACCTCAACTCTATGTAGTTCCACTACACCACATCCTTATTATTGGATTTGATATCATTTTTCATGTTCTGACATCCCATATCCAAGAACCTAGTAATTTTTTCTAGTAGGTATCATGTAACACTTTAATTTCCTTTACCCCACTCAATATTCTATTAACCACCACAATTATTTATCTGACTAATAATTTTCCCCACAAGAGGACAAATGTTCTTTCTCTATTCTTTTTACTCACTAATACACATACCAAGAAAAAAGCATAGGAGGTCACCCATATAAATAATAGTCCTTTCCAAGTCTTCTTAACTGTAGAGTTATAATCTAATATGATCTTGAAAATAATGGTTCACCTTTTTGAAATGGTTAGTAACATTTATCATTTTGAATTCATGAAGTCATGTTATCATAATATATAGTTTCAGAACATAAAATATTACATGATCCTAAAAATTTGAATGTAATATTTTAATGGGATGAACCCTAGAATTTCTTTGAGATTAAAATCATCTTTTTTTTCATAGGATATTATCATCAGTGTGTGTAGGACTTCTCTAATCTTGAATCTCTATTGAATTCTCTTTCCAGTAAAGGGTTCAAATATATATGTGATTTTATGTGTCAGAATTAATTAGATTAATTGAAGTTAAATCTTACCTAAAAACCTATTTTTATTTTGATAGAATTATAAAATTACTGTGTGGGTTTTTTTATTCTTTTCATGATGGTTTGGGTTTTCTTTTTTTGAAATAAGATCTCATTATGGCATAAAGATCTCATCAGAATCAAAAACATGAAAACAATTTTACTACCATTGATGTAGAAAAGAAAATAGTTATGTGGGATATAAATAGTTATAAATATTACCTATTTGGGGAAATATTCACTTTTTATTCTCACCATAAGAGTTTTATTTACATATTTTCTTTGAAATAAATGAACCATGGAAAAAGGATGTGGGTAACATATCATGAGCCTTACAACTTTTAAAATGATTATACCATAGGGAAGCTGAATGTTATTGTGGATAATTTATGTACAATGGTTCATTATGAAGTAGTTATGTAATCAAATGATTAATGGAATCTTATGAAACTTTTTTCTCAGATTCACCTATATGTGATAGAGGATGAGAATATTATTTTCTATCTTGATATTAGTTGATGTCATATCATGTCAAGTTTAATTTCTAAGAGTAAGTGAAGGAAAATTATTTCATGATTATATCAAACTCTTTATATTATTGGGAGACCATTTTTGAGTGATCTTTATCCACATAAGTCATTCATTATTTCAGAAAATAGGTTTTTATTCCTTCATCTAAGAGGACGGATTAATGAGAAGTTTTTATTATTATATATAGTTTATTCGTAATGATACAATGAATATTTACTAAAACATGAATCATTGGTTTTGGTATCCTAGTTTACATGTTACATAATTGATTTTATGTTTCTTTCATATACCATCTAGTAGATTAAGTTCAAACACCAAAAGCCATATGGATTTCATTATTATCTCTTGGATATTATCTAGAAATAATATTAGATATATTTGGATTTCAACAATGGGATACCATGAAATCTATGTTGAAAGAATGAAATATCGGTTTAAATTCATCTGATAACAAATTCAGATCATTTCATTCCTATTCGAGACACTGCCATGGTTGAGGGTTTTGGAAATATTTATGTTCAAGATGACATGAGGTTGTATAAGGTTCCATATATAATGTTTCATATAATATCCCAAGTTTACCTCTCAATTTTTTAAAGGCCTATAAGAGTTGGTAGGTTATCAAATTATTTTAAGAAATGATTACCATCCTCATATAGTGCGGTGGATGGACACACCTATTCATATTTTGGATTATATAAATATAGCTTGAATCTTGGACTTTATATGATATTGGGATAACTATTTGAGACTAGCTGAGTTCCCTAATAAGAATAATTAACAATGGTACATCATAATGGTTCCCACTAATCCTTTTCTGTTTGGCTATATAATTCACATATTTATTGGTCTAAGGATTTTGAAATATTTTTTGTGGGACCAAGGACTGTTCATGGGAGGTTAGTGAAAATTAAAATTATTCATCATTGATTAATAACGGAATGTAAATGTGAAAAAAAAATTATAAAAATAATTCATCGTATCCTAGAGGGTTTTAGAAAATTGAAACAGTGTTCTTAAATTTTTCACAATGGTTGGTTCACCATCATCTTAGATTAAAAGTGATTATCTTTATGATAAGTGGTACCTTTAGAGATCGCTGGACAAATTGGAAAGTGGGTTATTAGTTAGATATTCCATTTTAGTTTAATTCAATACATAATGATTTCCATGTGTCTTAGAATAAAAAACCATAATGATCCCTCTAGTGTTCATAACATAGGATATATTTATTTGGAACTAGATATATGAGTACTTAAAAGACTAGTTTAGGTGGATGATACTTAGGAAAATGATTTTTCAACTAATTATATTCTGTTGTTTTGAGTGTTTTGGATGAATTCAATTGACTCTCATGATAAAATGGAATGTTAATTGATGATGAAGTAGAAGTTTCATTATCTTTTAACTAACCATTTTTATAGAATTAACTTTATTGTGAAAAAATATGATTTGGTGGGGTTATTTGTCACATATTGATGTCACATTAATTTATTTATATTCATTTTTTACCAAGTATTATTTCTAAGCTCTATTAGGTTGTTGTAGGTGTTTTTTGGTGTTTTTAGAGTTTTTATCATGTTCATAGTTAGCTCAATATTTGGATAAAATTAATTCCATTCATTGGAAACCATATGAATTTTGGTGTTTAGGGATATAGGTGTTTTTCATGTTTGAAAAATGGTTATATCAACCATGTTCACAAACCGTACAACTATTTAGAATTTTTGTAAATAGGCTCATGAATGGCGTATATTTTGTTAAATCGTGTTTCCATTAAATGAAAAGTGTATTAATTAATATGAAAAATATATTCATGAAAATATAATACTCCCATTTGTAATATCCTTCCTCTTATTTCATTGGATCTTGACACTAGGGTTTACATATAGAGATTTTAGGGATATAAAATATTCTGGAGAACGATTTAGTTTGATCTTATGGTGTGGGATCAAGGAAAATTGAGATATGGGTCTATTTTCCATTATTCTTCATTATTCTCAAATATCTTTTATAATTTAAATGAAAGGAACCATTTATCAGTGATATTAGGGATGGATCTATTTATTTGTTTCATGATCTAATTTTTTTTCCTAATAGATCTATTTATTAAAAAAATGTGGGGACCATATCTATATAGATTTAAGTGTTCTTCTTTAATAATTATCTTGTTAAGTGTTTTCATATTACCTCTATCAAACTATATATTATTGAATACAAATATCTTAATTTAGGATTCATGTTTTAGGGATACCCTTCAATTCTTACAATCATTAATTCTTCTTGGGGTAAGAATCCCAATAATTTGATGGAAATACCAAGTATTTAAGGGATTTCTTGATGAAAATCCTTTATTTATTAAACCATAATTTCATTCTCATTATAAATTGGTTTCATAAATTTTCTTATCTAATCATATATTATTCTGGAAATATCGATATTTGGGATTCTTTTATTGAAATGATTTCACATTTTTTTATTGGATGTGTAAATGGATTTCAAATCATTTTTTATTTTAAATATTGGATGTTTGATAATTGTTTCATAGTATTCCCAAAAACTGATTTAAACCATGAAAATAAATACCTCTAATAGTGGGATGTTTTAAAATTTAAAGCCTCCAATTGTGGGCTACGTCACAAGGTAATGCTTAATAATTATAATGGTACATATTTGTTCAACAATTCTTGGGAAATTTTTAGCTACCTAACAATTACAAACACTACAACAATAACTAATTTTTTTATGACATAGGGTTAATTTGTTGGGGTGTTCTATTATATGTAGGATTGTGTTCTATAGATTTGTTCTCACGTAGTCATTTTATCACTGATGTGTTAGGATACTATAAATCATAGACCAAATATTACCTATGAATATTTTTCATTGATCTCTATTTGGATTGATTATATATACATTCATTGAGAAATTTTTTAATTATAAATTATTAGAAAATAATATTTTTATGAATACATTATCAACTATTATAATAAGGATAATTTTTATGATTTATGGAAAATAATGAATGTTAAATTTCATTCCATTCCTTGCTTTAAATTTGTATAATTGGTTTGACTTATAATATCTATTTATGGAAAATGTGGTGGGATCCTACTAGTCTTCTTTTGTTCATTATCTACAATACCTTTTGGTGTGTGTACAAATTATTTGTTTGACATAGGTAAAATCAAGGAACATCATGGTGGTGGAAGGTATATTTTTTTAATAGAGTGTAGAGTATGGTAGTGATATAGTGGGATGATAACTAATATATCACAAGGATATGGGGTGCCTTTTATCTTAAGAACTTTGCATTATCTATTTGGGATTGGAACTTATATTTTCTTTTCACTCATTAACATTCCCTGAATGACATGGAATTGGAATTTTTTTCTTATATATATTAAAACAGTTGGGTTATAGGTTTTTTGTGGGATATATAATTCCCAATGGTAGTTCATTAATCCCAGGATCTTGTCACCATCTTGTGGGGATCAATATTTCCTTTCATACCTTCCCATGAGCCTCATCGAGTGTCCAGTTCAGGGATAAAAATGTTTGGTTCATGAAATTCATATTGGTTATTACCATGAATTTATTTTTTAATCATTAAAAAAATCAAGGCATATTTTATACTATAAACACTCCAAAAAATTAATGTATTTTTGTAACCAGACTATTAAATGTAGTGATCCAGAAATTGTTTTCTATAAGAATTAAATATATATTTGGTTCTAAAAATCCTCACACATGTTTCCAAAGTCAATATAATGATTTTAATTGTTATATCATAATACTTAAATAAATATATTAACAATCAAGATGTTTTATAAAATTTTTAGTCAAAAATACATCATAATGATATCAAAAAGGATAGATTGATAGTAAAAAATTAGTTTTTCACTATTCACCTACAAATCATTAACATCATAAAAATTCAAAAGAAACCTAAAGATAATTTTGAATTGATAAATTCGAAATAAATTATATTTTATAAAATAAAAATATTAAAATAAAAAATATTATCATTTAAATGAATATTAAAACTACAAATAAACTAGATTTTATAAAAAAAACTAACTCGTTTACACTTTATATGTTTTCATCCTTATTTCATATCAATTACTAATGATTTTAAATTTATATATTCATTAATTTATTATTCATAATATATTTATGTTAATAATTAAGGAAAATAGAGTTTTATTCATTTTGGTGTTTTTTATATCAAATCTGTTCAATAAAATATTAATTTAAGAAAACACATCTAAATTAATAGGGCATTACATTCTCCCCCATTAAAATAAGTGTGTCCCTGTAATTTTAATTTATTCATACCAAAATGTGAGTATCATGACATAGTAACAAAATAATATGTATATTATTTCATGATTAGAAATTTATATTCCACTACCAAGGAACATAATATTTCTTAAGTAAATATTTCTAAAACAATCTATATATCAATATATAAATCATACAATCTAATACGTGTTTCAAAAGAATACCATGATTGATAAGATTAATTTTCCATGAAATAATAAATAAATTTATATTCTTCTTGATTGAGTTAATAAATTTTTTTATAGTCAAGATAGTTAATATGAGAAAATATACAATATTTCTTTTTATTTAATAAAAAAATTTCATCCTCCATTTTTATTTCAATTGGGTTTCAACATATTATTCATCTCACATAATTAACTATGATGAACTTTTCATTTGTATAGAACCAAAATTAACTTTTAACCAATCATAAGATCAGTAAAAATGATAATATATTATTTCTATTATCATAAGAAATTTATAGTATCCAAAAATAGTTATCTAATGTAACGATAATACTAAAAAGTAATATAGATAGACCATCGTATGGAAAATTTATACATGACGCTATGAAACATCATACATAATAGTAAAAGCTCCACATAAATAATTATATAAATATATAACACTAAAACTATTTAAAATATCTCTAGAAAAAATTGGAATAAAAAATCAGAATTATTTTATCGAACATTCTTCCCAAATCAAATTAAAATTTATCTAAAATGAAAATTAATCATTCTCAAGGTCACATAACAATAATTCATATTCATAGACATATATTCTATAAAATATATTATGAATTTTTTAAAATGACCAAAATCTTTATGAATTAAAACAACCAAAAACGTATATATTTTTATAAAATAAAACTAAGCCATTATTACTCAAATAATAATGACATATTTTACATAAATACCATCTTAGGACAAAATTTAACTATAATTTTTATGTTTAATAAATTTTTTATTTGGATTGGATAATGTTTATAGTGTTTTGGGGGTTTACTATAGGTTCTTGGGTTGGGGGATACCTGTTGAACCAATTTATATCATGAACTGGAATCAAAAGTTGAGTCATTTCTAAGAAAATGCCATGAAATCAGTTTAAGGTGAGACAAAAATATATTATTTGAATGATGTTCAAAACCTGAATTTTTGTTCAGGATTAATTTTAACCCGATGTGAGGCCTTTTGAATAAACATGAAAAATATGATAGTTTACATCATGAGTTTTTCGCGATATGAATCATTCGTATCTAGTGGGGTTTTATGTGTTGTATGCCCCAATCCTAAATTGTTCCATTTATAGGATCATTTATCAACCCCTAGGTCTCTCCCATGTGATTACTAGTGATCCATACCCCCTGAATCACTTCATTTGAAACCTTAACCTCCAGATCGGTTGTGATGATTCTCTCTAGGTAAGTAACATTTCTACTTCTACATTTTTTCACCACAGAAATGGATTTGGACTATTTTTATGTGATATTTTGGTCATACAATGAAACTTATTTTATCTATTTAGATAATTTGTGTTCTTGTCTTTCAAAGGATGGACATTGTATTTGTTTTAGTGTGGAATGTATGGTCCCCAAGTTTTCTGTGATTTAACTTCTCATATGGACCTTGTTTTTTAATTGATTTGATTATAATATGTGAGAATCCTTGTTAGGTTCTAATTTATCATTATGTGCTCTTCATAGTGATTTTGGATCCCATCTAATTAAGTGTGTGACTGAGTTTGTGGTGGGTGGTTCCATCTCTAGCCTTTGTTAAATGAAATATAATATCACTTACTTTGATAAATTTATTTTTAAATGATTGAAATGGTCTTTTGTGAGTTCATTTTATTGTGTAAAAGGGTTTTAAAAAAGTTCCATAAATTTTGGTAAAATACAGGTGTTTTCAAAGAATTGTGAAATGGATTGTAGAAATGGGATTTCAAAGTAGCTTTTTATGGAATGAAAGGGTTTTTTGGAATTATATTATGAAAATTTTAAGCCATTTTAAATGATTTTAAATACGTCACATGGGATCCACGGTACATAGGTTGAAAGTGTAGTGTTGTGCCTCATCTTTTTTATTGTAAGGGGTATAAATCTATAGGGTGTTCTTATGTTCTTGGACTGAGATGCATTATTTACTACAACCTGATTTAAATTTAAGGATGGTTCACATTATGAGGTGTTACTCTATTTTTTGGACCTTTACTCATGGATTATAGGGACATTAGAGTACACTAGTCATATTTATGTATGATTTTCTTAGATATAGTGATTATGAGTTGTCCTTGGATTCTATTTTCCATTTTACTTGGAATTTTAAAACTTTTTCTTTGATATACTTGCTTAAAAAAATTTATGTAATTTTTTATTTAAATCTATTTTACCTAGATTGATTTAGAACTGTGGAAAAAGGGAAATAAATTACTATTCTTATTATATAAATTATTTTACAGATTATCATTCCATGTTTTGATAACTGGGTAAATTGGTATTGTTATTTAGATACATGATATGAAACAATCTGGTGGGATCCTACTGAGTATGGTTATCTCATACCCTGCACACCCCTTTTGTGGTGTGTAGACCTTGTATTGTCTTTGGGTGAAGGAAAAAAAATGAACCACAATGAGATGGTGTGGTTTATTTTATTTGGTTATGGGTATCTTGTGGTGACATAGTGCGGAATTTTCCAAACATTACGTGGTATAGTGATTTCTCTTTTTGGTTGTCTTTATTGGTTTTTAAACTTATTCCTTGAAAAAAAATTAGTTTTCTTTGAGTTGTATGACTACCACTATTTTCCTTTTTTTATGAAAAATAACATTTCAAGTTGTTAATTCACTTTTTTTTTTCTATTTTGTATATTCTCCATGTATTGTATTATACGTTGGTTGAAATAATTCCCTATTTTGTTTGTTTGATAATCAATTTCTATTCATCATCCCATGGGTATCAAAAATTCAATTCAAGTATGTGGAATATTGGGTCGGGTGCTTGTTTTGAGAATACCCCATTTTAGTTCATTACAAACTGGTATCATAGGGAGGTTAGTCTACAAGTTTCTTTGTTTCAATAAATTTGTTAGATAGAAGATCAAATTTTTAGAACATTAGGGTTGGAATATGGTGAGTTCCTTTCTAGTTATTTTCATGTTGATATGTAAGTTACCATGATATGTTATAATGTGTGATATCTATATTTTCACTTTTGATCTAGATTTCATTTTTTATTCTACTTATCTAGTATAAACATTTATTTTCTTATTTTATAATAATTCTCACCCAATTTTTATGTGTAGTAATATTACCTCAAAAATTCTTCCATAGGATTAATTCAAGGGTGTAGTGAGAGATGTTTCTTAATTTAATCTACCTTGGGATAAGAACATATCGTGTGTTCCAAACACTATTGTGGAGGCATCGACAAGAGTAGTATGAGATGGGTTTAAATCACGATACCTATTTTATTTGAATCCCTAAGAATTTTGAGGTAACAGGATGAATGGATTTATAATATTGATATGTTCTTCACCTTCTTGGATACACCTAATTACATCAAGGTGAAGGTCGTGATAATAAGGCTTGAGGGTCCTAGTAAGTGGTGGTGTGAATCCATGGTATAAGTGAATCGACATGTCGATTTGGATTGGAAAGGTTTTAAGACCGCGTTATTTAATATGTTCTATACAAAGTATCCAATTATAGTGATGTATCTAGAGTTCCACTAGTTCCATTGAGGATTTAACATGGTGTTGGAATATACTAATTATTTTTTGTAGTGGGTTGTTTTTTCTCCACAGGTGGTAATGAATGATCAGTTGAGGGTTGAAAAATACTGTCAAGGTTATCAACCAAATATTCTATCATAGGTATATATTGTGAATCTTTCCATAGAATTGGAGAATGTTAATAAGGTGGTGATGGTATAAATTGTTATGACAAACATATTTTATTTTCTTGAAATTTTCTTCCTTTTAGTGACAATTATAATAGAATGCAAGGGAACAAGTGGAAGTGGTATGATCTTCCCAATAGTGGTCTGGTTGTACTCAATAGTGGGAACACTCTAATCTATTATTGATGGAAAGTATTGTTCCCCTGAATTTATATTATTATAGAAAGTTTGGTAATATATAACTTAATTTTCTATCACCTATGATGATATATAATGCTTGTGGCTGCCAATTCCATTTACAATTGTTATTCAATTCTAGGTATATGCCTCAGTATGGTTAGAGATATATAGATCTAAAGTCCAATGTAGTTCAACCAGATGATTCTAATTATAATGGGATATAGACATAGGCACCAGGAGTGATGCACCGACACATGAAGGATTAGATTATAGTAAATGTTTATGTGGTCCCATTAAAAGATAGTGTTGATGTTTTTTCATCTTTTATGGATAATGATTTATTTGATATTGGATCCTCTCACTCATTTGTATCTATCTATTTCATTTATATGACTAAAAATCCAATATAGATTATATCCTTTTTCATATTCTTGACAGTTACTCCTAAAAAGTTTATAGAAAAAGGATTTTGATATTCATTTTGTTCTCTAACAATAGCTTACACAGAGTTAGTTAGGGATTTTTTAGTTCTTGATATGGATCTATTAAACATTATAACTAATCATGGATTGGTTTGTTTCTCATAATTATATTATTTATTGTTATCATGGGTGTGTTTAATTCCTTATTGACGACAAGATATCTTATGTGTTTCAATGATAGTGGGACCTGATATATGCTTGGGTCAGACATTCCCACCCAGAACAAAAACAATTGTTGTCTATTATTGTTGTTAAGCCTAATGATATTCTTTCTTTTGGTAATTTCCCCATTATTTTATGGGATTTCATTGATATCTTCCTAGATGACTTATTTAGTATTCCTCTAGTGAGGTAGATAGAGTTTAAGATTGAACAAGTGATGGGTAAGGAATCAATATCTACACATTATTATCATATGAAACCAATAGAGTTAAAATATTTCAAGGTCCGGTTATACGACCTGATGAAGAATGGTTTTTCCCTATAGTGTTTTTTAATTGGCTTCCCCCCACCCTTATTTTCATTTACATGAAGGCTGATGGTTCATTTTGTTTTTTTGTGGAATACCAAGAGTTAAGAAGTGTTACTATTAATAAAAAATACCCTTTGAATCAAGTTCATGAACTGTTTAATTAGTTAAGGGGTAAACCTGATTATCAAAAATTGATATTTCATAAGTTTATCATTATCCTAGTGTTCAAGAGTATAAAATTATAAAGACCACATTAGAGATCTTTTATGGTAATTATGAATGTCTATTAATTCTATTTTTTTAATAACTCTCCTTCAGTTTTTAGATATTTAACGAATCAAATATTCCATTAGTATATTGATAGTTTTTTCAATATGTTTGAGTAAGATATCTTATTGTATTAGATATCCAAGTGTGAGCATGAGCACTATCTGATTTTTTTTTTTTTGAAATCCTAAGGATCCACTTACTTTATGGAATGATTTCGAAATAATATTTCCGTATCCAATAATTGAATTTATTAGGAAATGTGATTTCTGAATATTGACTTTTACTCGATACTAATAATTGAAGTCAACATTTCTATGGAAAAAACCACATAACATCTTTAACATTCAATTCATACAATTTATGGATGTATTCTATCATTTTTTCTTTAAGGATTTATTAATGTTGGTAACACCTCTTACTAGTCTTACCATTAAAGGAGTGAAATTAACATAAGATTACAAATGATAGAATTATTTTCATGTGTTGAAATAGATTCTGAAATCTTATCCAATTTGATCCTTACTGATCTAGTAAGGGGTATTTGATTTACTATGATGAATATGGTGTTGTTCTGGGTTGTATTCTTACGTAGGATGATTACATTATGGCATACAACTCTCGTTATCTTCAGACTCGTGAGAATAATTAGCCCCTAATTATTTATAGCATTCCATAGTAATGTATGCATTGAAATGTAAATAACATATATTTTTTTGTGAATGTTTTGTAATATTTTTTTATCATTATAGTTTGAGATATATATTATTTTAAAATTAAATTAATATTAGGAAAAGGCGGTGGGTGTAATAACCCTATATGCATGACTTCATCATTAGATACAACCTAAGAATGGAGAATTTAATTGCTAATTTTCTAAATGGGAATATTCCACTAAACATTGTTTTGGAATTGAATAAATACTAGAACCTTATGTGACTCTTAATTTTTTTACTTCTAGTCCTTCAAAAAGATGATTCAATTGAAGTTCTAACTAGAGTTTCGTTATCGTAATCCTTCATAGACTCTCTTCTGGAAGGTTTGTAATAGGACTTTGTGTTCATATTTATTTCGGGAAACTGTCTATGATGGGGTGACCATTTCTAGTTATCCTATCACTTATTATTATATTCTCCACTTAAGGGAGCACTTTTTCATCCCCTAATCTGTGAGGAGTTTAATCTTACATGATTTTCACAATTACTCATGGTTTATTCACCTATTAACTATGAAGTGGTATTATGAAATGAGATAACATTTCATCCTAAAAATATTAGATTCTCACAATACGTGGGAGTACAAATCATCGGTGAAAGAGAAGTTGCCTCGCCACATTTCGAAGAACCTTCCTTACACATAAATTATTTAGGACAAACAAATTTCTTATGGGGAGTTTTCAGCATCCTAATTAAATCTATTATATCCTTTTTATGTTTAAGATTCTATTTCCTTGGTTTGTATGTAATTTTTGTATTTTTTGGGGTTTTCTGTAAGATATGGACCTAAGAAATTCCAACTGAACCAATTAACATCATGAACTAGATTCATGACACGAATTTTTTCTTGGTGGAATCCATGAAACAAGATTATTGAGTGCCAAAAATATAGGACCTAAATGATGTTCACACCATGAATGTTTTTATTATGATTAATTTTAACATGAAGAAATAATTTTTAATGTTCTTGAAACTGGGATAGTTCACTCTGTGAATTAGTTATTCATGACATGAATTTTTCACTTACATTGATGTTTTATTCACTTCAAGTATGAATCCTAATTCATTACCAATTTAAGACCCTATCTAAAATAGTAGGAATATACCTGGTTATTTTAGGTGATCCATCCCCTTTAGATCATATCATTTGGATCCTTGACCTCTATCTTGGTTGCATTAGTTCTCTCTGGGTGAGTGTGCTTTCTACTTCTTCATTTCTCTAGATCATTACAGCAACGTTGGGTTTCATTTATGTCATATGTTCATCATGTGATGATTCTTGTTTGATCACTTTAATATAAATCATTTTCTTAACTTCTCGAGGCTGACCATTGTGTTGGTTTTGGTGAATCCTATGTGGTTCTAGAGGTATCTATAAAATAATCTCTCCTTCCACCCTTGTTTATTATTTTATTCGATTCTAAGATGTGAGAATCATTGTCAGCACAATATTTTTCATTCTTTGTTCATTTAGATTGATGTGTATTATGTCATTTTGAGGGTGTGACCAATTTTTAGTTGGGTGGTCCATATTTAGCATGTTTTGGATAGGCTATACTTTTTATTTATTTTATAATTTTATTTTCAAATGATTGGAATGATATTGGGTAAGTTCATTCATGTGTGTAAACGGGGTTTTGAGAAAATATTTTTCCCCTATATTGGTAAAATAAAGGTATTTAAAAATCTCTATGAATTGGATTATAGAAATGGTTATTTAATGGAAATTTTGATAAAAATAAAATGGTATTTGAAATTGTACTATGAAATGTTTAATCCCTTTGAAATTATATGAAATATAGCACATGAGAGTCATGGATACTTAGGTGTAATCTAAATTATTGGGCCTCATGTATTATTTTGTATGGAATTTTACATTCTAATTTGTTTTTTCATTCCTATATCAAGAGGAATTTGTCTCTTAGACTAGATTAACAAGGTATGAGGGTTAAATTTCTAGGGTGTTCCTTTGTTTCCCAGATCTTTATTCATGGGTCTTTGGGAATTATAGTTCACACAAGTTATATTGATGTATGATTATCCTAGCTAGATTGACTATGAATTATCCTTGGATTATAATTGCAATTGTTCTTGGCTTTGTAATACTTTATATTTAATATACCTTCTTGAAAATGTTTAGGAAATTTGTTCCTTAAAATTATTTTACATGGATTGATTTAGTTATATGGAAATGGGAAAATGTTTTATGATGATTTTTATGTAAAAAATTTTACTGCTTATCATGTTTAGTAAATTGAGCATATTTGTATTTTTGTAGATAGACATGATATGGAACAATAGGGGGATCTAAGTGGGATTGTTAATCTAACACCTTGGACACCCCTTTAGTAGTGTACAGATGGTGTTTTGTCTATTGATGTAGGAAATGGGGAGGCACCATAATAAGGTAGTGAGGTTTATATAAGTTGATTATGGATAGATAGTGGTGATATGGTGTTTATTCCCCAGATATCATGTGGTGTAGTGGTTTCTATTTTTTTATTCTTGTTGGTTTTGGGAATTTCCCCTTGGAGTTTGATTTAAAAAAATTTATTTCTATCGATGATTCTATTTTCCTTTGTTTATGGAACATAATATTTCTAGTTGTTCTTAGGATATGCATATATTCCATGAATATCACTAAAATTTGGGTAAAATAATTCCTACAATAATTTTTTGAATCTTGGGTTCTATTCACCATCTTCTGGGGATCATTAATGACATTCAAATATATGGAATATTTGAATAGGTTCCAGTTTTGAGGGTACCTTGGGTCGATGCATCATAGTAACCCTAAAAGGATATCTTGACCATGAATGATTTATAGAAAATATAATAACATAATTAAAAAAATAAACATTATAGTAAACATATGACAAGCCTAAGGTTTATATATACCCCATCCTTGTATTCTTCCTAACACAACGTTAATTCCTTACAAAATATCGATATTTATCTTATACTCCCATCATATAAAACCCTAAAAGGGTATCTATTCATTAAAAATTATAGTCAGCCGTAAAATTATTAACCAATGATGGCCATAAATACTTAGAAATAAACATTATTTTATAACTTCTTAACTTCTAATGTTATATAAACCTATCACTTAAAACCAGCCATAATTCCCATAGCCCATACACCTAGATCCAATAGTAAAAACATACTCTTCACATAAAATCATTTATAACAACCTAAGTGGACATTATTTAAAATTATATAATAGAAATTTCCATAAAAAGATAATGATTTTTATTTAAAAACTAACGGATAATGTGGGATCAAGAGTTTATAAAGAAATTTAACCTAAGTGCATATGCTCTAATAAAATCAACACACTCAAGGATAATGGTGCCAATGCTAGTATAAAAACGATCATCCATAATGGTCAATGAAGAAAACAAGTCTGAAAAATTTGTTCCCTTGATACCACATGTGATGAAATTATTCTCAGTTCTCGTTTATAATATTACATATATGAATATGATAATAAATAGACAATGGGATGGTGATATTCTTATAGCAACCTGATTTTTTTAATTATTATTATTTTTTAAAATGTTAAATTTCATCGATAAATTGCATTGAAAAAAAATAAATTTATATTTTTTTACATGTATCATTGAATTTAACAATCACTACACACAACACTTAGTTTATCTTGTGTTACATGCAAAACAAATTTTATCTTCTATTACACACAACACCAAGTTTTAATGAAATGTTACATAATATTAAGACAGTATTATTTAATGTGAAAATTTTTATATGGCTATTGGTATGGAATGTATGAGTACAATTAACTTAATTATGAAATTATACAGTTTATAGAAATATCTAAAATTAATTTTTTTATTATCAATAAATTATAAAATAAAATAAAGTCCAATTGAATTTAAAAGAAATCTTTTTCTAAAATAATATTTTTATGTATGTAAATATGAATTATTTGAATAAATTAAATTTATCAGTTTTAGTGAATTATTTTAATTAAATTAATATATTATATATTGAATAAAATAGTATAATACTCATAGTTTTTTTTCCTACGTATATTATGGGAACAAGTCCAATTTTATGATCAATAATTGGATTGTTCTAAAAAAACATTTGTCACATTTTGTGCTCTTGTTTTAAAATTAATTTCTAACACATAGAGAACAAATTTTCTAAAATGAATATAATTTTTGGAATCTCAGTGTAAATATTACATTATGGTTAATCATCAAAAAAATTATGAAATGATAAAAATTTCAAAGAATAGTGAATAATACTTGTTTTTTTAAGAATTTCCATTTATTTTAATGCATTTAAAAAACAAAAAAAATGGTTTTTAAAGTAAAAATTATATCAATTATATATTTATTACAGTAATTTCGTTTATTAGAATCAGTTACATTCTGAATTGGGATATAAAAACTAGTTGTACTTATGAAACTTTTATTTGTAAAACCATTTTTCTGTCGTGTTTATCTGTTTAATTTGAAAATTTATAAAAATTCTGTGAATTGAACTTGGAAAATATTGATATAATATTTTGATTAATAATAATTTATAATTTATAGTAAGGTAAAATAAATTTTTTTCTATTATTAATAGTAAAATTGGTAAATATTAATTACCTTGGTTAAGGTAAAATTGCTTTTAGAAGAGGTTAAACTAAAAATATATGGGGTAAAATGAATTATAAGGTTTTCCTAAACACATTTTATGGATATATATATATATCAATTTAATGACATATAAGGTTATATAAAAACATATTTTTGAGCCTTTTTACATGATTAAAGCATTGGCGCACTTTTTTCTTTTCAAAAATTCCATGTGTGCCCTCTCCCCCACTTATAAATGGCCACCCACTGTCCTATCTTATTCACACTCCTATATGACATTATTTCTTTAAATACCATCCCAAATATTTTCTTGAAAAACCTCATAACATCATATAAGACTTATTTTATACCATAAATCCAAACTAGGAAGGCTTTTGGTCCAAACCTGAGGAGGTTACCCAAAGAAGAGGTAACATTCTTCAATGAGAATTTTTATTTTATTTCTTCTTCCACCTCCTTAAATTATTTTTAAACCATAATGATATAATAAAATAATTATATTACATGTATTAATATTTTTTTATGTTATGTTAATAACCTATACCCATCATCTCTTCCCTCATATGTGAAAAGATAATGTCGCTCGTGTGTAAGGTGGACTGCCACCTTATGAACCGATGTGACACGTATTCCATCAGCACCTCTCATGGATGGGTATTATGATAGATAAAATTTATATACAGGATATTTTTAATGTATTTATAAATATAAAAATACAACTTTTTTTAATTTCCATTCCATAGGATATATGACAATGATGATCATCTGTACGACAGGCTTCCGCCTCACTAAGTGATGTGATTTGTTATCACTAAAAAATTACATAGAAGGTAATAAGGACTATGTCAAAGAAGATATTTTATTCATCAGAAATAATAATTATTCTGTAAAATAAAAAAATCATTCATTCCATCCATCAAAAAATGAAATCAACATTCACGCATATATACAGCCTACTGTCTCGATGAACGGTGTATTTCATTTCTCTATCTCTAACATTTATAGATTAATATAAAAATGTATATAATGAATATATATATATGATATTTATAATATTATTTAATTTATTTATATGATTTAATTATGTTCAAAGTACATTTACAGAAACTGCAATAAAAATCACTCATTTAAAACAAAATTGTTAACACCTAGAAATGATGTTTTATAAAGTAATTATTAGTAAAAGGGTATTGAAAATTTATAAGGGGATAAAATATAATATTATAAATATTTATATTATTCATTTATTGATTTAAAATAAACATATATTTATTATACATGATGTTCTAATGTGTATAAATTAATGTTATCATTAAGGTAAGGGATTCTTACATCACTTTTTATAATTTTGATACATATGTGATATTCACTAATTTTTCATTTTACATGGTGTATATAGTACCCATTAATTTATTTTTTGATTATTATCATGAAAATTATGTGGTTTTACATTTCCATTTTGAAGATATATCTTTAATTGGGTTTATGATTCAAATGTTAACAAATTAGTAAGTGTTTGATGTTACAATCTCATTATTTATCCAGACTATTTATGATTACACTTTTAATGATTAAATTCAATGATCTATTTCAAAAGAAATTAATTACATGTATTCAAATATATTTTTTAAAATAAAAAAAAATTCTTTCCCTTCATTTTCCTCTCTTTATGTGTTCAAGTTTCCAAATGATTTTTTTAATGAAAAATGATTTTATTTCTCTATTCACTTGAAAACACTTTCTCTTTTATGACCATTTTTTATAAAAATGATTTCAAAAAAATGTATTATTATTTATCTATGATTTCATAAAGTAATTTTTATCATTTTTTACTTTAAGAAAAATGATTCTAAAATGAATATTCAAATCATTTTCCAAACAATGGTTGTTTGGATTTTACCAAAAATGTGAATGGGATATTTGTTTTAACATGTAAGGAATGAAAATAATTTTTCACCTTAATGACCAATAATTTAAATGAATATTCCTTTAACATTATACCCAGTTATTTTCAAATAAATACATTCTAAAAAAATAATTTTCATTTTTAAGAGATTTTCTAAGTGGAGAGACTATTTTCCTCACAAAATGTCCAAAGAGATCATTACAAATCATTTTCCATATAAGATGACATCTTTTGATTTTACTAATGCTTCTATGGCGATATGATCTAAGTATACAAAATTTATTATTTCTATTAATGTTGTATATTTACGATGGTAAAAAAATTGAAACGCATTTCTCTTTCATGCGTTAAACCATAAGTAATTTTTAACAAATTCATTCCTTTATCCATGGGTCATTCAATGATTATATGATGAAGTGTTTATAAAACCCATTTCATTCCATGGGTTATGATATGATTAGTGTTTTATTATACACATATTTATGATTTTCATTATGTGATGGGTAGGACCTATATCTCCCTCCAATTTTTTGGGTAGGTATTAATTTTCTATGAGTTCATAGGGTACATAAGTGTATATTCAAAGCTTAAAAACTATATTACCAATGTAGCTATAAAATCCCATAAAAAACGGTACATGAGAGGTTATCCCAATCCTGAAAAAGTGGGTACATGGAAGGTTATTCCAATCCCGAAAAATAGGATACATTGGTGGCTAGCCCAAGATCGAAGAAGGTATATGGGTGGTTCACCCATGAATAACATGTTATGAATGTCTTGTTGGGTAGCTGTGACATAAGTATTTATATTCTTATTTGTATTCCATATTTGCATGTATTATTATATTGTTATTCTCTCATGGTTCATGCTCTTTGATTCATTTATGATTTATGACTTATTAACTTCCAGGATTTATCCCAATTTCCAAGATTATGATATTTGATATAAAAGGTGTGGTTTCTTCATATTATAATCTCATTTTATCATATCCCTATACTAATGTTACAATAATGCGATTATTTATACTTCCCATAATATGAATTCCCTTAATGGTAATCTGAGCTTAACCTTTCTTGTGTTTCCTTTCCCCAGGATGCAAAGAAGTGCTTTATGATTGATATCAAGGGATATAATAAAGAAAATAATTGTGTTTTAATATAAAATGATATTTTTTATTTTATTTTTTCAAATATAATGGGGATTTTAGTGTGTATCTAGCTTACTAAGGCCACAAAAGTATTTTGTCATTTGGGATGTGAATAGTTGTATCTAAAACCAATGTAGAAATGGAAGTGCCAGCTCTGGGTGACTAGGGTAAAGGAATTTATAGTTATCATCAGATAATATTTAGTTGAATCATTGGTAACTATATTTATAAAATCATATATTAGAGAACATAATCCTAATTTTTAATTTTATAATATGATTAGGATAATATCCTAATGTTTTTTCTAGGAACATAATATATGGTTTTTCTTAGTAATATATCATTTTTTAGATAATATAAGTAGAATTGGTTTTTGAACTAATGTATCTAGGGGTAATAAAATTTAGAATTTTTTGGAAGTCTTAACTCGATCTTAACTTGGTACAAGAAAATTGGTCTTACAACACACATATATTGATACTCCCAGGGGGTATTATTTATTAATCCACATTTTCTTTATGAATCATTATGAAGAATTTGAATAGATTATGATCATGGATCACCTATGTTAAAAAAAGGGTGTCGTAGATTTAAATTATTTTTTCATTATTTCTCCAATTTTTAAATGTTTTCAACAATTAAACTGTTGTCAACTATGACTAGTATTTATTATAATATGATTTTTTTTAGAAAATTGATGAAACTTGAATGAATCATGTAAATGATTAAGGAGATTGATAATGAAATTATTTTCAACTTTAGAATACAAATTATATGTGGATTATAATGAAAAATATCATTGTTGTGATCAAAAAACATTCTGAAGTCATGAATCCTTTTGAGAATCTTAACGATCAATGAAAAGAACAATGTACTATTGAGACCTTCTTAAGAAAATATCTCCATACATTTAGTTTATATTATAATCCACTAATGGATAAGTTAAGGATTACCACCATTGAGAAAATATTTTTTATTCTCCACTAAATATAACCACAAAAAATTGTACTAGATATTTATCATTTGGAAGGCGAATCAGATCAATGGTGTAGCCTTATTAAGAATATAACTCAAGAAGAAGAAACTGACTTTGTGTAATGGTATAAGTTTAACAGGATATTATTCAGAAAGTGAAACCCTTTTATCTTATATACAATAATAGAGAATGAATTTATCAACCTTGAATAGAAGGATTATGAATCTATCGATACCTATGAAAAATATTTTATAAGACTTGCAACATACACTTTTGGTTTAATCATCAGTCTAGAGAGAAAAACAGATTGATTCTTTGGAGGTGTAAAATAATTTATTTAAAAGGAATTCCCTATAAGAAAATATAGTAGTTATGAATAATTCATTTAATGTTCACAAAAGGTAAAAATTGAAAATTTTAAATTCCCACCATTCCTATAATTTTGAAAATAAAAGGAATGTCGAGTTTCATAAGAACTCGAATAAATCACAAGGTGGAAAGAAATTAAAGTGAGCAATATGCTATAAATATAGAAAGAAGAACTCGGGTGAATGCATAATAGAGAAAACATTGTATTATAAGTGTGGGAAGCTTGGACATTAAGAAAAGGAATGTAGAGGGGATGTGAATTAGTTTTTCAATGAAATGAATGAAGAGATATCTAAATAGATTGCATTGCCCGCACTCCAGTGATTCAAATTAAAATAGTTTGGTAATTATGAAAACTAGTTCCCTAATTCAAGGGATAATGATGATGATGATTCGTAACAGCCATTTAATATAAAGGAAATAGGGAATTACTATATACTCACAACAACTAAAATGAATCATGATAATTAGGGCACACTTATTCTTTACTGTATATTTGAAAATTTCATGTTGGATTTTGGTTGAATTGGTTCTATGAAAATATTATTATATAGCCTTTAGTTAAATTTAATGTGATTATAATCATCTATTATCTCTGTACACATGCATTATATAATAGGTATTTTTTTTGATATTATGAATCAACTTCTCACCATCTATTGGTGAAAGTTGAACCATGATTTTTAATTCAATGTTTTTTGGATAACATAAGAGACTATTTATGGAATAAAATGAGAATTATCTTTTGAAAAAATATATGTTTTTATTAAGACCTATTTGAAGTGATTATAGTATATATATTTTAGTATGTGACTTTATGGATGATTAGAATTATTATGAAGTTGATCATGGATGGATATGAGATCATATCATAACAATCTATAGTAATCAGTCTGGGTAAGACATATTTGGAAGGATCCATAAGGTAAACTAGTTATGGAATATATTAAATAGATGTTTTTATGATATTGGGTAAGTAGTGTTAATATTATTCGTTTTGGGTAAATATATATACATAGTATTAATGATTTATCATTCTTTTAAGGATCTTATAATCTGTTAAAAGTAAATTGTAGTGCTTTATGTGTTTAAAAATCATCTTGAATACTCATAATTTGGACCAAAAATGAGATTATAATGACAGTTGATTAAGAGATTAATTTATAAATGTAAAATATTTTTATTTCGTTATGTTATTATCCTAGGTGGTAATGGAATCCCTAAAATATAGAAATGGTACCTTGAGATAAAAATGTTATACATTTACCTTCAATTTCAACGAATCGAAGTTATTTTCACTCATCAAAGATTTATGGTCTTGTGGTCAATAACTCTCTCTCAACCATGTACTTTATCAAACTCTATTAGTATTTGGGAGTTATTTTTTCATCCATCTCAATATTTTAATTTCCATCAATGTTTTTCATATATGGAAACCGATTTATATGTTACTTTCAATACGTTTTATGTTTCTAATTATTATTTTTTAAGGGATATTTTATTATTATTTTGTATAATGTGGATTTTAATAATGTAATTTTCTATTTTTAACCCTTCTATTCTTTACATTAATTTTATGGGAAAAAATATTTTTAAGGGGGTTATAATATAACAACATGAGTTTTAATGAATTATTATTATTATTTCAACAGATTAAATTTCATCAAAATATTTCATTACATAAAACACTGAATATGACATGAGTTACACACAACCAAAAATTTATCATGAATTACACACAACACCATTTTTATCTTCAATTACACACAAAATCATGTTTATCATGTGTTACATGTAACACCAAGTTTTAATGAAATGTGAGATTCTACTAAAAAATTATTATTTAATGTGAAAGTTTTCAACTATTCGTTGGGATAAAAGTTATGAATAGGATTATATGAATTATGAAATTATATATTATTATAAAATATATAAAAATAATTCTTCTATTATCAATCAATTATAAAATGAAATCAATTCCAATTGAAAATAAAGTAAATCTTTTTTTGTAATGTTATTTTTATGCACACAAGCCCATTTTATCAAAATAAATTAAATATATCACTCTTGGTGACTAGTTTTTCTAAAATTTATATATTATATGTTCATAAAACAAATTCATAAGTCATATTATATATTTTCATGGTATAATATAAGAACAAATCTAATTTTATGCTTAATATTTTATTTTTCTAAAAAACCGTTTAATCGCATTTCACGCACTGATTTTAATATTAATTTTTACCAATTTTAGAAAATAAATTTTTGAAATTTATCTTAATTTTAATAATATATATTTAAAAATTAACATAGGTTTAATTTAATATAATTTTATCAAAAGATAAAGTTTTTGATGAATAGTGAAAAATATTAGTTTTTATTAAGAATTGTCGTTTATTTTAATGCATTTAAAAACCTCAAAATTGTATTAAAATATTTTTAAAAGTGAAATAATTTCAATTATATTTCTATTAATATAATTTAGGTTATTTAAATAAATTTCTTACTTAATTTTTATATTAAAACTTACAATACTTAGTAAAAATTTTCATTGGAAAATCACTTTTTCAACACGTCTGTGGGTTTAATTTTAAATTAAATTACACCAGACCTATGAATTGAATTCATAAAAATGGAAACCATAATTATAATAATAAATATTAATATTTTATAATAATTTAATCATAGTTTTTTATCATTTTGAACATTAAAAGTAGTAAAATATAACTACCGCGGTTAAGATAAAAATGGGTTTATCGGAGGATAAACTAAAAAGTTAAGGGAAAATGTCATTGAATCATTAAAAAATAAATTTTTTGACATATTTTTACTTTATAACCTATAAGTATTAATAAATACCCATTATGGATCCTTTTTCTAGGAGAAAAACTTGGGAAAACCTTTTTCGTTTCAAAAATTCCAATTGTGTCCAATACCCTACTTATAAAAGGCCACCCCAATTCCTCTTCTATTTGCATTTAAAAATGAATTATTTTCAGTAAATACCTTCCTAAATTACCCCATCACATCTTAAAATCCTTATTATGATCATAAATTCATCCTAATAATGATAGTTTTGCAAACCTAATGAGATTACCAAAATATTGGTTATCATTCTTTAATGAGGGTTTTTATTTTATTTCTACCTCCACCTACTTATATTAATATTAAACAATTATGATTAAAACCCCTAAATATATTAATTATATTTATATTTTTTATTTTAATGGAGTGACCTATATTTATCTCCTCTTTCAAGTAATTGAAAATTATAATGTCCCTCATGTGTATGGCCGACTACCGCCACACAAACCGATGTGACACATTTTCCATCAACACTTATCATGGTTGGGTATTATGATGGATATAATGTGTTTATATTATATTTTTAATATTATTATAATTTTATAAATATAATATCACTTATACTTTTTGACTTTCAATTCTGTGGGAGATACAATAACATTGATTGTTTGTATGGAATATTACTGCCTCAAGAAGTGATTTGTTTTGTTGTCACTAATGATTTACATGGAAATTAATGAGGATTTTATTAATTAATATATGTGATACATATTAAATAATTATTATTATATAAAAATAAAAAAAATTATTTAGTTTTCCTTCATTACATCCATTTAAAAATGAAAACAATGTCATGCGTACATATGACAAACCATCTCTATGAGTGGTGAATTTCATTTTTTTTATATCTAAATATTATGGATGAAACTAAATATGTATAAAATGAATATACATGATATTTATAAAATTAATTAAAATCTATTTATTATTTAATAATGGTCACAGTAAAAGGACTAAAACTATCAAACCAAAACTCTCATTAAAAACTAAACATTTAACAACCATAAATGACGAATTTATAAATGAATTATTAATATAATAGTGTTGAAACAATATAAGGGGATAATATATTATATTATGAATATATATATTATTCTCTAATTTATGTATAATAAACCAATATTTATTATATTGAATGCTCAAACTTCTACTAATGAATTCGAGAATTAAGGTGAGGTATTTTCATCTCACTTATTTTATTTGTGAGATACATGATATATTCAAAACTTTTTCCTTTTGAGTAGTTTATAAAATAACCATAAATTTATTATATAATTCATATCATTAAAATAATGGGGATTTATATGTAAATTTTATGATCCTAATTTCTTGGGGTGTATGATTAAAACGTTATTGAAGTGGTAAGGGTTTTAAGAGAATACATGTTTTCAAAAAAGGTTTTAATGTTCCTATATGAATGTTTAAAGTCATTTTTTCCAATGTTTTAATTTTTGATAAACTTTTTAAAATGAATCTTCATTTTTTTCAGAAAAGGACAATTTGGATTTTACCGAAATGTGAAAGGAATCTTTGCTTTAACTTTTATGATAATAATGTAATTTTCCACCATTAAGACCTATCGTTGATTAAAAGATTTTTTTTAACAATAAAAGGTTATTTTAAATGAAAATTTTTTATAAAATGTTTTCTTAATTATTATTTTAATGTTATTTACAAATTGGGAAGGATATTTTTCTCAAGAAATTTTCTGGGTGGTCATTCAAACTCATTTTCCATCAAATATGAACTTCCTTTGATATTACTTGTGATTCTATAAGGATATGATCCCAGTATACCATTTTAATTATTTATCTAAATGATTAATGTTTATTATTGAAAGATTTTTATGAAACTTATTTCTCTTCCATGGGTTATAACATGATGAAATTCTTATGAAATCCATTCCTTTTTTATAGGTCATGTTATGATGATATGATAACATGTTTATGAAACCCATTTGTTTTCATGGGTTATGATATGATGAATGTTTTATGTAACCCATTTGTATTATTTATTACTATTTGATGGGTGGGACCGATATCTCCCTCTAATTCATAATGTAAATATTAATTTTCTATGATCTCATAGGGTAAAAAATAGGCTATCCTGAGCATAATAGTGGGTACAATGGAGGTTATCCTAATCTTGAAAAAGAGGTTACATGGTAGGTTTTCCCAAGATATAAAAATAGGGTACATAGGAGGTGATCAAAATCCTAAAAAAGTGGTTACACAGGAGGTCATCCAAAAATTTAAAAAGAGTGCACATCGGTGGTTATATCAAACCTAAAACAGGTGCATCGGTAGTTCTCCCCAACCTAACATGTAATGAATGTATTAGTGGGTGGCCTTGAAATAAGGTTTTATATGCTTATGTGTTGGCCACAATTCTATTTCTTATCCAAATGTTATTCTATCATGAATTATTCTATTTGATTCCTTTATGATTCATGTCTCATTAACTACCATGCTTTATTACATAGATCAAGATTGTGATCTTTTATATGCATTATGTTTTTCCAAATTTTAAGCTCATGTTATCATACTAATATACTCATGTTATATTAATGTGATCATTGATATATTGTGATGTGTGATAACCCTTATTTATCATCTATGCACACCCTTTTGATTCCTTATACTAGGATTCCAAGAAGTGCATTATGATTGATATGCAGGGATATGATATAAAGAATAATAGTGTTCTCAAATAAAATTATATTTTGTATTTTATGTTTTTAAATGTAAAATAGATTTCAGTATGCTTTCATTTTACCAATACTACTAAACTATTTAGTCCATTAGGATTCCAACACTTGTATCTATCACCAATGTAATAAAGAAACCACCAAATCTTGGATACTTGGTTTGGGGTCTTTACACATCTATTATAGAGAGTTTTAGATGGGAAATAATCTATTTCAATCAAGGACACTATAATACTATTTGTGTGAGATACCTCAACACCATTGATTATGGAACATTCCTTTTCATTTAGGTAGATTCAATTTCTATAGGATCTTCTTAAGGAAATAATAATTGATATTATGGTGTTTTAAATGAACCACGCCACATGGGATCAATATTTCATGATAAATTGATGTTGTGATTAAGGAAACTAATTGGCGGCTTCCAAAAAATAAATAGACCTTGAGGTGGAGTCCTATGAGTCACTTACATACCTATGAATTGTTTGGTATACAGATTTATATAATTATGAAAACATTTTCATATAAAACAAATATCTTTCACATAAAATGATAATTTTTTTTATTATACCCATATTTTATTATTTTATAAGAAGGATTCAAAATATCCCTTGAAAAAATACCACACATGATACCTTATAGAAATAAAATATGTATTACTCTTCTTCATAACCTAGGGAAATGAAAATACAAGAGGGGTTAAGTCAGCCGCTTACTAAGGTTAAACATAGGCTTTAAAAAAATATGATCATAAGTTAGAATAGGATTATCTTAAGTAAAAGAGAACATAATAAAAGTAAATATAATAATAGATTCATACCCAGCAAATAAAAATTCTTAAACAATGATTCATTTCATAATAATTTCCATTAAAAAGTCAAGACTCATATGAGACAATTCTCAATCCATTATAAATCAATATTTTTTCCTGGGATCAAATAGAAATCATATAAATCAGATAAAAAATGTGAAGGTATATTGGGAAACTATATTCATAACCTATAATCACTCATCTTTAACCTGTAATTTAATAACATATAATTATTTAATTTTTATAATCATTTCCCTTGAAAATTAATCATTACCCAATGCATTAGAGAGTTATATGATTTTATCACCTTTCATTATCTATAATATCAAAGAACCATAACATGAAAAAAAATCACAGATCCTAAACTTTAGTATAAATATCAAAAAAGAAACCATCATTCCTTTATATCTTGATTAACCCAGAGATAATAAATGAGTTTCATGTCTATTTCCAAAAAAACATCATCATAATTCATCCATAAAAACAAGGTGTATGGATTCATTAGAATATATCCATAGTAAATCATAACAAAAAATAATATATTTTTACGTAGTATAAATTTAAGTCTTTAAAAATATATAGAAATATGTTTTGAAAAACAAAATAATATAATGTTTTCCTTTGGAAATATTTTTAAAAACTAATAATTTTTAGATGAATGAGAATATAATTATAAAACCATGAAATATTTTAATCAAATATTGATAATGTAAAATTATTTTGATGTTGAGAAAATATATTCATACTATATATGTAAAGAAATATTCCTTTCATATTTTTGTAATGAAATTAAAAATGATTTATAAATAAAATGTTTGAAATAATTCATTTTACTAATTTTTAAATAAGTTAAATGATAATAGAAAATATATTTATAAAACATTCAGGTGAAGGTAAAAATGTTCACAAGAAAATTTAAATAAATTTTACATTAAAAATATTTATTTTTAAACATTTAAAACTATATTTTAAATAAAAATAATGTAATACTACTAATATATTAAAATATTTTTAGACAAATAAAGTATAAAGGAAAATAAAATTACATGATTATAAATAGATTCATGATATTATATGTCATATAAAGATTATATAATCCACATAAATAAATATCGGTTCATCAATTGTAACATGCCTCAAAGAGTGAAGTATGAGATGAGAAACCCTAACAATGTTTTCTCCTCACTCAGACACACACTAGGAGTACTACCTAGGTGGTAACACATCTTGACACTACTCTAGGAATAACATGACAAATTGTAATTTTCTAATAATGTATTCTCCTATAAATAAAGGTATACCTTGATGGCATGCATGGTAAAATTTATATTTTTTTAGTATCTCTTATTTAGGGGTGTTACAACCCCCCCCCCCCCCCCAATTTAATGTATAATACTATCATTGTGGACCTCAAATCCTGGTACTACTACTACATATTTTCCTAGTTATTAGCTCTAATACTATTTCTAATAGTTTATCCTCCCTAGGGAATGAACCTAGTAATCTAACCCTTTATCTCTCTTGTAATAATTTATATTCCTTCTTAATTCTAGATAGGCTACTACCCACCACAGTCACCTATCTGACAAATATCTATCCCCATAGGCCAACACATGTTCTTTCAGTGTAATTTTACCTAACTATGACACATTCCTGAAAAAAATACTAGGATGTCACCAATCCAAACTTTATTACTATTCAAGAATGCTTAACTGCAGACTTATAATCATGTATGCTTACAAAAAGAAAGGATCAACTTGTTTACATGGGTAGTAACATTTATCCATTTTTATTCACATAGATAATTTATAAGGAAATGTGGTTTTGGAAAAAAAACATCTCACTTGATCCTAATAATTTTATTTTTTTCCCTTTCATGGGAAGATCCATGGAATGAACTTGGGATTCAAATATTATAGGGTTTGATGGGAAATTATTAGTAGTGTGTAAAGTAATTCTCAAATAATCCATCTCATTTCACTAATATTAATAGGAAAGGAATTAAATATATAAGTGATTTTATATGTCAGACTTACATTGGTTAATTAAATTTATTTCTAACAGAAACACCTATTTTTATGTTACTAGATGTCAGCAAATGATTTTTGGTGTTTTTTGATGTTGTAGGTGATGGTTTGGGTTGTGTTTTTATGAATAAAGTTCTCATTTTGGCATAAAAATCTCATCATCATTGGTCACATGATAAGAATTATAATACCCATGATTTATAAAATATAGTGGTTATGTATTCTCTAAATAGTTTAAAACATTACCTTATTGGGGAAAGGTTCACTTTTTATTCTGAACATAAGATTTCAGGTTACATATTTTCTCTAAATAACTAAACAATATATAAAAGATACATGTAAAATATCATCATCCATTGACCATTGAAATTTTCTATATCACAGGGTAGGGTAATATAATTATAGATTATTAACATAAAAATGTTCATTCTGAAGTATTTATATAATCAAACGATTAATGGAATATAAATGGACTCTTTTCCTAGATGCACCTATATGTGATGGAGAACGAAAAAAGTGTTTTTCATTCTAGTACATAAATTTTTCATCTCATGACATGTAAATTGTTTGGAGCATTATCATGAAGAATATTTAATTATTATAATAAAATATTTATACTATAGGGATTCTATTTTTGATTGGTCTTTCCCCCCATTATGAAATCATTATTTCAATGAACGATTTTTCATTCCTTCATCTGGGGGGATGGATGTGATAAAAGTTATCATTTTTCTCAGTGGAATGTTCATCCTGGTACAATAATTATGTACTATAATATAATGCATCAGTCTTTGTAGCCAGGTGGAAATGTTACATAGCATATTTTTTTTTCATTGTTATATCAGTTAGTATATTAAGGTCAAAGACCAAAATCATTCTAGCTTTCTTAAACCGCTCCTGATGACCTTCTAGAGATAAGATGATATATCTATGGATTTTATCGATGGTTTACCATGAAATACAAGAGAGAATAATTAAATATGGGTTTTTATTGAATTAATACCCAAGTTAGCTCATTTTATTCTTATTGAAGAAACTGTCAAGGATGAGGATTCTAGAAAGCTTTATGTTTTTTAAATCATGAGGTTTTACGGGGTTCTATATACAATTATTTTAGATCAAATCCCTAGTTTACCTTTATATTTTTTAAATTCATCTATCAGGTTTTGTGTTATAAAATAAATTTAACAAATTATTACCATCAATAAACAGTTTTGTAGAATTAGTGGCCAATTCAAATTTTAGAGTATATGCTTCGATCTTGCATTATAGACATTGGATGACATTGAGATAACTATTTGATACTATTAGGATTTTCTTATAATGATAGTTACTAATTTCACATCAAAATGGACCCCTTTGAAGAATTTGTTGTTTATCCATATAGGTTGCCTCTTTATTGGTATACGGTGTGTGAAATATTTCTTGTACAACCAAGGATTATTTAGGATATGTTGGTGAAAATAAATTTTATTCATCAATGACTAAAGATATATCATAAAGAGAAAAAATATTATAAATATTATTTATGGCCTCAAATAGAGTTTTATGTTAGTGAAAGAGTGTTCTTGAATGTTTTATACTGGTTGGGTCAAAAATATCTTGGATATAAAGGGAAATTAGATTTATGATATGTGGGACCTTTTGAGATCACCTATAAAAATGGAATGTGTATTATCATTTAGAATTTCCATCTTAGTTGAATTCCAACCATAATGTTTTCCATATGTCTCATATTAAAATGTATCATCACGATCCCTATAATGTTTATAATTTGGAAGATATTGATTTGGTACTATATAGATGAGTATTCAAAATACAAGTTCATGAGGATGATACTCCAGAATTATTTTTGTGAAATCTATTCTATTAGTCAGAATGTTTTGGATGAATGGGATATATTCTCTTAAGATCAGGGACTGGGAATTGATGGTGAGGGATTACTGGCTTCATTTTTTCATTTTCCAATATTCATAGACTTTAATTTTTAGTTAAAAAATGTTATATGGTTGGCATATTTTTCCCATATTTATGTCACATTAGATTACATACATTATTTGTTTACCATGTTTTATTTTGAAACTCTTGAGTGTTTTTACCGCCATTTTTTCCATAATTTTTAGAGTTTTTTAGTGTTTTCATGATTGGTTCACAGTTAGGAAAAACCATCTTCCATTCACAATAAACTAAATAAATTGTGGTGTCTCGAGATAGAGGTCTTTCACAATTTTTGCACACAGTTATACAAACAATATGCGCAAACCATGTAACTATTAAGAATTTTCAAAAGTATGCTCATGGATGGAATATAATTTTTAAAATCATGTGTACATAAATTTAAAACTATATTAATTAATAGAAAAAAATATTTTATAAATAATACAATTAAAACATTTTTAATATTTTTCATCATATAACTCAGGATTTTACACTACGGTTTCCACATGATGTTTTTTCTAATCCCAACTCTTCCAGATAGCAGCTCAGTTGGATATTGTGGTGTGGGATCTAGAAATATGAAGTTAAAAGTCATTTTTTCATTTTTCTTCATCATTATCTAAGATATCCTCTACTTTTCAAAAAAGGAACCATTGATCATTGATATTATAGATGGATCTATTTATAGCATCATGATCTAATTGTGTTTCCAATAGATATGTTATGTAAAAGGAAGGAAGGTAGATACCGGATCTACCTAGACCTATGTTTGATTCTCTATGAATTTTCTTGGTAATTGTTTCCCTTACCTCCATCAAACTATATATTATTGAATCCAATTTTGTTGATATGGTTTTCATGGTTTAGGGATACCCTTTAATTTGTATGATCCTTCATTCTTCATGGGGTGTAGATCCTATTCTTTTATTAGAAATACCATGGACTAAAGGGGATCCATTAATCAAGTTCCTTTCTCTATTAAACCATGATTTACTTATCATTTGAAATTGGTTTTATAAAATGATTTATTCCATTGTATTTTATTCTTAGATATTAATATTTGAGATTCTTTAATAAAATTAATTATTAAATTATTATTCAAATTGTAAAAGTATTTTCAATAATTTTGTATTTTTAATCTAGGATTATATATTTTTAATGATTTTTATTCCCTTGAAATTATTTGAAACATGAAAATAAATAAACATCAATTATGGGTTTTATATAAAATTTAAATCCTCTACGTGTTGGTTATGCCACATAAGAACCTAGGATAATTTGGAGGGGTACAAATTATAAGAATTTTAGGATGGTATTCTGCCACCTAATAAGGAAAAATAAGAAAAACTATAAATAAATTATTTTAGGAATGGGGGTTCACTTGTTGTGTTGTTATCTTATACCTAGGTCTGTGTTATATGGATTTTTGCACACTTAGTCATTTTATTAGTGATGTGTGCGGATCCTAGAAATCATGGACCGAATATACCCTAGGAATAATTTCCATGGTGCACCATTTGGATTTTTATATATAAATTCATTGTGAAATGGTTTATTTTTGTATTATTTGAAAATAATATTCTTATAAATGATTTATAAACTATTCTAAATTGGTGAATTTCCATGATTTTTTGAAAATAGTGTAATTTTATATTTCATGCCTTTACATAATTTAAATTTTTATAATTGTTTTAATTTATAATAAATATATATGGGAATCATGGTGGAATCTTGTTTGTATTTTTTTGTTAACACCCTACACATACATTTGGGTTTGTGAGGACTTGATTTATTTGACAAAATTAATGGAATGACACTGTATGGTGGTGGTAGTTATATGTTTTAATAGAGTGAAAAAATTTTATGTTACGTAGTGGGATTTTAATGCACATATCACATGGATATGGCATTAGTTTTTGTCTTGATCACATTGGTTTATCTTTTAGGGATTATCACTTATATTTCCCTAACACTCTGACAATTTTTGAATGAAATTTTATTGGAATGTTTTTTTTTCATGTATATATTCAAAATGTTGTTTGATAAGTTTATTCTGGGACACATCATTTTCAGTGGTAGTTCATGATTCTTAAGAGCAAGTCACCAACAACTGGGGATCATGAATTCCCTTTGGAACTTTCCATCAACCACCTCGACTGTCCAGTTCATGGATGACTCAGTTTGGTTCATTGCATGAGTAGTGGTACATCCCATGAATTTATTATCTTATTATTAAAAAATTAATGATTTTAAAAATTATATTCACTCAAAAATATAATTTCTTCTTCCAACCATACTATTAAATATAATGATGAGAAGATAGTTTTTTATTATGATTAAATATAATTTTTGTTCAAAAAAGTAATGCATGTGTTCCCAGATTAAACACAATGATTTTAATTATTATATTATACAACTTAATTACATATATGAATGTTCAATATATTTTATAAAATTTTCCTTCAATATTACTTCATGTTTTTTTAAAAAAGATAGAGTATTTTTAAAATTCTAATTTTCACTATTCACTTATAAATCAATAAATTCAAAAAAATTCCACAAAATAACTCTAAAACAATTTCACATTATAAATAAAAAAAATTGAATTTAATAAAATTGAAAATTTTATATTCAAAATTATTTTCTTTTTAATACAAGTAAATAATATAAAGAAAACTAAATTTTATAGAAAATAACCCTTTTAGACATAAAGTGTTATCAACCATAATTCAAATCAATTAAAAATGATGGTTAATTTATGTATTTTCTAATTTTTTATTCATAAAATATTAAGTTTATAATTATGTTAAATAATGTATTATTCAATTTAATTTGGAGTTGTGTATATCACAAACTATTAAATAAAATATTTATTTAATGTAATTCATAATTAAATCTGATGGAATTATGTTCTCCACCATTAAAATAATAGTATCTTTCAATTTTATTTTTTTTTTACAAAATCAAGTGTATCATGACATAGTAAAAAAATCAGATGTTGATTTTTCATGTTTATTAATTTATATTCCACTACTAAGAAACATAGTATTTCTTATGTAAATATTTATAAAACATTGTATGTATCAATATAGGACCCAAACATTTGAATAAGTTTTCCAAAATCATATATGATATCTAAGAGTCATTTTACAAAAAAAACACAGTAAATTTATTATCATCTTTCTTGAGTAGATGAACTATTTTACAGTAAAGATAGAGAATATGAGAAAATATACATTTTTTATTTATACTTAATAAAAAAATTCATCCTTCATTTTTGTTTCAAGTGCATTCCTTGTCTGTTTCATCTCATATAATTAACAATAATGAAATATTCATTCCTAAAGAAATAAATTATCTTTTTACCAATCATAAGATCCCTAAAAGTGATGATTTATCGTTCCTCTTATCTCACTATATTTACAAAATCCATAAACAGTAATCTCATGTGAGGATAATACTAAAAGGAATATAATTAAACCATTATATGAAAAAGTAGTATAATATTCAATAAAACCTCAAAAATAATACTCAAAGTTACAATTAAATCATTCTATAAATATTTAACACTAAAACTCTTCAAAATATCTCTATAAAATATCCAATAAAAAATAGAATGATTTGATAAAACATTCTTTCAAAATAAAATTAACATTTATCCCAAAACAAAATTAATCACTCACGAAGTCGCATAGAAAAAATTCATATTTCCTAGAAATATATTCTCTAAAATATACTATTCATTCCCTAAAAGATCCTGAATCTTAATGAAATAAAACTTCTAAAAAATTATATATTCTTAGCATAGAAAACTAAATCTTTATTCCTAAAATAATATAAATTGCTTTTAAATTAAATCAAATCCTAGCAAGAAAATATCCCAATTTAAATACTTAATATAATATTTCAAAAAATATAGCATGCATATTCAAATATTATTTTGACCACTTAATTACAAAATCAAATTTTAATCCCATGGTTAATTTTTTTACCAAATAATCTAAAAAAACTTTTATCATAATTAACCATAAGTACCACAACTTCAATGACCACATTAACTATAACATGTTATTTGAAGGAATTCTCTCCTTTTTACAATTAATAGGTGATTTATTGGGTTTCGAGGGTTTAATGGGTTTTTTGGGGATTTTTATAAGTTCATTCTTAGGGAGATACCTACTGAACCAATTCACATAATGAATTGGATTAATGGCATGAATTATTTCTAGGTAGACTCCATGAAACTAGTTTAAGGTGTGAAGAAAATATAGCTCACTACTAGGAAAAAAACCCTATATCCATGGTTTATAACTATCGGTATATACCCAAATTCCACGTGTATAGTTATACCCACAGTTTTCAAAACCATGGCTCAAGAGCCATAGGTATAGACCTATACTCATGGTTTCAATAGAAATTGTGGGTATATCCCTATATATTTTATCATACCCATGGTTTAACCAAAACTATGGGTATAAATATAGACCCATGGTTCTCCAAACCTTGGGTGTAACTTTTTCTAATGGAAAACATATACCAAGATTCTCTAAACTTTCGGTATAGGTATATGTCCCCATTTAGCAGTAGCAATAGATCTTCTTTACCCTGAACCTATAAATAAAATAATAAACATATTATAGATTCAATGAAATAACAATATTATATATTTATCATTCAACATACTACATGTAATAATTTTCAAACCATTTACAATACTATAACATACATATTCATCCATACAACAAATCAATTCAAGTTATTAAGAAACATCCACATGTCTCTTTACTTCGATGTAAAAAAATGGTGGGGATCAATATCTTCCCTGTCACAAATATCCTCATACTCATCATAATCATCAACATCCTCATCACCAACAACATCATCTGGAGTAGCTACACCATCATCATCATGGTCACCATCATCATCATCAGCACTACCATTTTCTCAACTACCACTTGGACCCTCATGGGTATCACTCAGGGCATAATTTGAAGATCGTATTGATGCCATAAATGAATCAATAGTAGTATAAGCATCTTCTGGAAGTTATTGACTTATAACTGACTTAGATTTTAGGAAGTGTTTGGTGATTAGTATACTTATTTCATGCTTCTATAAAACCACTTTTTTGCATCAGATACTTCTACATGAGAACTTTGTAGCTTAGTGTTCTGATTATTTTGAGAGGATCATAATGAGGAATAATACATAATGGAGATAATTTTTTTCTCATATTTCCATCGTACAATCACATGGTTCTCCTCACATAATACCTAACACAAATGATCATTTGGCCTGAATTTGTCATCTTATTTATCACTGGGGTACTCCAGGATATACTTTTGAAAATATAAACAATATATTTAATTATGAATTTTATAGAAACATTTGAAATATAAATAAAAAAAATACAACATTTTATTTTGTTTTTGAATTTATTACACTTCTATCATTTTTCTTGAAACTCGAGAAATATAAATTTTCTTAAGGGACACAACCTTTAATACCCAATACCCCTTATTTATAATGACATAGATTACTATTCACATATTTGGAATATAACCGTTTTATAATATTAAATAATAATAAAAGTGAATAACTTTTAAATGAGTATACAATTCATAAATTTTAAAATGTGATAAACAATATTGAAAAAATTCATAAATAAAAGTTAATCATAAACACTTTATAATTTTGGCTACTCATTATGAATATTCCATAATCATGAAAATGAATTATTTATATTCATTTCAAAATATGAACTACATCATATTATTTATTATATATAATTTCCATTATATATATGAAATTTTCATTAAATATAAATATTTTATGTTTCACTTTACTGCAAAAACTATTTAGATTCTCTCAATTTCTCATAGTTAATAATATTTAATCCTTCATAAAATAAATCATCAAAAATATTTTTATGTGGTTTCAATAATATCAAAATAAGGACCCTAATTTGAATAATTAAAATTATGTATTTATGAAAAATCCATAATATTTAAATATAAATACATTATTTATAATTCATAAGGAATACCAATTGGTCTAATGGTCTAATTTCCATTAGGCCAATTTTTTAATTGTCCATTAGGTAGTTATTAAATTAACCCAATTTTCTAATTTTTCATTATTCTATTAGGTCAATTTTTCCAATTGGTCATTAGGCCATTAATCCAACTATCCAATATTCCATTAGTTCATTAGGCCAACTGGTCATTAGGACATTAGTCCAACTAGATAATTATCCATTAGTCCATTATTCCAATTTTCCATTAGGCCATTAGATAAATTGTTCTTTATTCCATTGGAAAAGTTTCATGTTATGATATTAGGCCAATTATAAATTAATACATTAGGTCAATTGACCATTTGGAAACTAGGAAAATTGGTTTGTAGACCATTAGTCCAATTTCCCTTTAGTCCATTGGGCTTATTGTATATTAGGAAGTTAGGCCAAATGGCCATTAGGACATTAGGCCAATTGGGCATTAGGCCATTAGGAAAATTATCCATTATGCCAATTGGCCGTTAGATCATTATACCATTAATCCAATGGGAAAATTTTCCATTAGGTCATTAGACCATTATGACAATTGGATGTTAGGCCATTATTCCAGTAGTAAAATTTTCAATTAGTACATTATTACAATTAGTCATTATTCTATTAGGACAATTTTCCAATTGGACATTAGTTCATTACTCCATTAGGATGTTAGGTTGTTAGGACCTTATGCCAATTTTCCAATTTTCAATTAGGTTGTTAGGAAAATTAGTATAGTTTTCCATTAGGCCATTGGAAGAACTGGAAAATTGGTTGTTGGTCAATTAGTCTAATTATTTGTGAGGCCATTTGGCCAATTTGATGTTTGGCCAATTTAATTTTATGTCCTTAGGAAAATTGGTCATTATACTATTTGGGCAATTAACTATTAGGCCATTTTGTCATTAGTCCATTAGGAAAATAATCCATTATTCCAACTGTTCATTAGGAAATTCAACCATTAGGAAATTAGGATAATTTGGCCAATTTTCCTTTATAATATAAGGACATTATCCCATTAGTTCATTTGTACAACTATAAATTAGTCCATTAGTAAAATTTTATGATTATCTAATTGGTTATTAGTTCATTAGGCCAGTTGGTCATTAAGAAAAATAGACCTTAGGACATTAGGTTATTAATGAAATTGGTCATTAGGTTGTAATTCCAATTGTCCATTAGGTTGTTAGGACAATTGGACATTAGGCTACTAGGCCAATTAGCCGATAGGCCCTTAGGCCAATTGGTCAACTGTTTATTAGGACATTATTCCAATTGGATATTAGGCCATTATTTTTATTGGTCATTAGGACATTTGACCATTAATAAAATTTTCCATTAGGACATTAAAAAAATTGACCAATTGGACATTATGTCATTAGTCAATTAATCCAAATAGGATCATGTTAATGCCATTGGGGGTGTTAATAGTGTCAATTTTTTCCTCAACATAATGAAAAATATTTGTTAGGATTACTTAATTAATGACACCATAATCACGTCTCAGATGATCTTTCACATAAAACACTTTTTTTCCATTGATGTTGAAATATATTGTTCATCGGTAGCCCAAAATTGAAAAGTTTCTATGTATATGAATCCATCAATATAATTACCTTTTTTCATTGAATCAAACCATTTATGTTTCATTATAGTGAATCTATCATTAGAGTAAAAACCCAATAACAATATTTTCTCAATAATTTCATAATAAGACACATTTTCGTATTGGGGTTGAATATCTGATGAACTGGAATAATAGTATTTTGTTGTTGATAACATAATTCCCTCATGTTGTTTTCTCATTTTCACCACTCACTTATTTGTATCAAATTTATAGTCTGGTTTTATTAAATATTTTCATTCACTAAAAAAAGAATTGGGACCAAAATCTGACACTCTTAATTCTTGAGAAACTGATTAACCAGGAAAAATAAATGACTAAAATATATATAAATAATAAAATTAAATGAATATATATATATTATGTTCATTAATGTATTGGTAATAACATTAATTTAAAACAAGCAGGAAACTCTTGTCTATGAAATGCCTCTCTATTTCTCAAAGGAAAAGATCAATGAACACTGCTTATAATTTTTTATATTCCCTACAAAAAATGATAATAACAGTTTAAGGTATATGTGAAATTACATAGTATGATATTAAATATAAATTTCCAAATTTCTTACTTGATATAGTCATCAAATAAACCAATGTTAAATAAGATTGTGTGATGAGACATATCCTACTCTTCAAGGCTTAATGAAGACAATGTATATGACCTAGTAATTCCTATTTTTGGGGTAATAGATGTAAATGAGGGATCAATTTCCACAAACATCTCATATTTAGTCCTCATTAGATGTTGTGTCTTGTACTCACATCAGAAAAATACATTGAATAAAAATACATGCATTCGTGAGCCAGAAAACCTCTCACAATGGAACCTTTATAGCTATTATTGTTCTAGACATAATATTTCATTGTACATATTTTTATTTTAGTAGGATACATCCACGTAAAATCAATGGGTCCCCCATGAACTATTTTAATTAGAAGATGAACTGTTAAATACAACATCTAGGAGAAAAATGACAGAGAAATTTTTGTACCAACTCACACAAAATTAATAGTCCCTCTTGCTGCATTTTTATCAAGAATGAATTGGATAATATTTTATCATAAAGGTCGATAAAAATTAAAGAATTTATTCACTATCACCCTTAAATTATTGGATAGAAAATGACTGATTCTTATTGGAATCAATTCATCAAGAAGGATGTGATAATAATGATTTTTTAGTTATTTTATATTCAAATCCCTTATGTTTACTCATTTAGATATGTTGTTGGAATATAAACTAGGATACTTGATATTCTATAATAATTTTAGTAATTAATTTTGATATAAATATTTTATTATATTATAACACAAGAAAATTTCGATTTTTTCACTAATACACAAAGGACGTGGTTCTGGTCAAATACCCCAATCCAACAAGTCTTGTTAAGATGAAAATTCATATTTAGTCTTCCCATGGATATTTAGAAGAATTGAAAGAAATATTACACATATATTTTTATCAATGTGAATTAATTATAAACTATAATGTAAAAAATTGGTAAAGTAATATTAAAACTCCAAAAAGATACATCTCCTTTCCAATTATAAGTGGATTAACTATAAAATTTATTCTTATTTTTAGATTGTATATAACCTTTACCTAATTAAAACTAAAATATTTCAACTCATTTTGTACATCAATTCCTAGCATAGGATGAGGTGGTTGTTCATTATCACCAGTATTATCAAACCTCTAGTGATTCTTTCAATATTGATGATCCAGTGTAAATAATTATAGATTTTCCATGAAACTAAAACTATGATGAAATTTTAACCATCTAAATTTTGTATTCTTCTTAAAAATAGAACATGATAGATTTCCCTTCGTGCTCCAAACATATATCATTACATATATAGAGAAATAATTTATATTCTATTGGTTAGCATTCATCTGAAATATATTTTTTGAAGAATCATTGAATGTGTGCACACCCATATCCCAAAGTTTCTTAAAATCTCTTTTTAATGGATGAATGTAGACATATATATAATTTCTAGGATCAAAAGTTATACATATCAATATAATCAAGAACTTAAAATGTATTTTCATAGAAATACATGGATGATGATTTTAAACCTGAATAAAACTGGCCATGTTCTTTGAGAAGTAAGAATATGACCAAAAAGATTAAAACCATCACAAGAAATACCAAACATGAAATTATGCACTTCAGATGAAAAATTGGGATGTTGTGCATTAAATTCACACAATGATAATCCATCTGTAGGATGAACCAACTCATCATTACCTTTAATTATCTCAACATCATTCTATCACATATTAGCTGATATTTTTCTATACATGAATATATTTTGAGCATAGGAATTAATATAAAGTTACACATGACGTTCTATGGTAACTAAGATGGTGTTCTATATTCATTTTCTGTCTATTGAGATATAATAGCTTCTTTATAGTCATTAAGGTTAGATATTTCCTCCAATAATAAAATACAATCTTTCAAGAAAGCATGAATTTTATTAGTATAAAATAGGGGATGCTTAATTGACATTTATGACTTATAATGATTTAAGGGAATATGTTCACTATTATGAAGAAATTACTTTAAAAGGGTAAGAATATAATCAATGGTGGTATTAAAAATTCCATACATGTTTTTTCCATTATATAACCACATTAAAAATTCCAACATTTTAATTTTAGTACAATATAGATATACATTATTTTTGGTAAAATCAATTAAAATTTTCACTCTCTCAACATCATCATCCTCATTATTTTCCTTATGTGTATTGATTTCATTACATTCTATAACTAGAATACTATCTCTCTTTTAATGATTCACAAATAGAAATTGATCAAATATCAATTTCACTATACCATTTCTTTATTTATTTTTATGAACAATAAAATATTTTTTCATCTCTCTATGGTCATACCAAACAAAATAGTTTTTTTGAAATCCATATTTCTTTATATGGAAGATAAATTCTTCCCTTAATAACCATGGTCTTCCACACTATTATAACATGGAAGTTTTATACAACCTCTATCTTAAGAATTGTTAAATGAAAAATAAAGAAAATTCCAAATTCTTTAAAAATCGATTGAAATATGATCAGTATGATACATGCACGTTTTATCCATTATATTACAGGGAAGAATGTTATATTCCAATAAACAATGTTACCTATAATTACAATGATATCCAAACTCAAAGGAAAATTAAAAGTATAGTGTAACACTATTAGGAAACCAAATTGAATAAAATTCATGATGCATGTAACCATTATATAATGTTGATATCCATCAAAACAAAGAACAGGGAATATCATAATGAAGATCTAAGGAATATTCATAGAAATGAGAAAACAGTTAATGTATTGGAATAAGAAAACTATGGAATACTAAACTTATATTATTTAATGTTAACATTACTTATATTATTTAAAAATAGGGAAATGTATAACATGAAGGTGCAAATTATGTACATTAACTAGTATCTTTTAGAAGATGGACTATATACCTCAACATTACAATAATTATATATTTCAATATATGTATAAAAACCTAAATATATGTTATTGTGACTTCATGATATCCTTAAATTAAATGTTACATAGTATCTAAGATAATTTTATAGGGAAATGGGAAATATAAGAAAATGGTGGGCATAGATTCATAGTATAGGATAACAAATAACATAACATACATAAATAAACACATGATTTTGGCATAAATCAAATTCAAGAACGAATGTTGAAAATAATTACATTAAAATTTAACAAGAACCATAAAAAAAATAATCGAAATATAAAATTTCATATATCATAAACATATAATTGATGGCCAATTATTTGAAAAAACACATATAGTGTAAGGACACAACCTTTACTTTATTTTAATTGTAATATGGGAATTAAAAGTTGGTCAAGGGATTATATAAATCTAACCCTCATTTTTCACATATAATATTTAATGAATTTATCAATGAAGTTCAATTTACTTCAATATTCCTTATCTTCCCAATTTCAAATGATACATAAAATATCTAATATATTATAAATGAATCTTTTTATATGAAAAATATTATTAAACAATAACATGATCCTAAACAATTATGATGTTTTTAGGTCATCCTTGGGATACTAATTTATCTTTATCATACATATTTATTAGTATTTATGATTGAACAAAAAAATATTTTTATTTTAATTATCTTTTTAATAGATCACTATATCAATACTTATTGTTATAAAATAAGGGATATTGTTGGTTCATTCTCCAAAAAATATAATTCTCATCCATTTAAATGACAAGTTTTAAATATCACAACACACACATAATTTTATTTAATAAATCTAATGAAGTGTTTTCTTTAATGAAATTAATTTTTGATATTTATTAGAATATGGAATGAATAATAAATATAAAAGCATACCAAAACCTACTAATATTCCTTTGTATCATAATGGAATCCAAGGATTCCATTAATTGAAGTAGGAATTAAGTGAAAAACATAGTTCTCGCTCCTATGGAATCATCACCAAAATCCGAAATATATTTACCAGTAACAAAACCAGAAATAATGGTAATTAAAAATGTTATAATGTATTTTCAATATCATGATGAACATATATTATAATCACATTCATAGATAAAAATGAAAATAACACCTAATAGTAGAGAATATGGATCAGACACTGATGTTAAAGATGATTAGAAACAAGAAAAATCCTTTAATTAGGTAAGAACACTATAGTATAGAATCGTTCTTCAGTTTGGTGAGGGGAGAATAAATAATTAGAGGGATGAAAAGAATATATATTGCAACAAAAAATACTATAAATGGATAAATATCGCATTTGGATAGGTAGAAAACTCACCAGAGGAGAGTGGGGGATGAAAAGCTCATATATGGGGAGGGGAATAGGGCTTGGAAAATGAGGAGGGGAGGGGGAATCCTAAGTGTAGATAACTACTTAAGGGATCTATAACCATGTTTTTCAAAAAACCATGGGTATAAGATAAGATATACCAATGGTTTTTTAAAATTATAGTTATAGCTTTGGGCACAACATCTATACCCATGGTTTCTCTAAACCATGGGAATAGATGCATTGGGATTGACCTAATTTCCAGTAGTGGGTCGTGAATGATGTTCACAGTAAGAATTTTTCATTAAAATTTAATTTTAACTCGAGGTTAGGCCTTTTTGCTGCATACATGCAACTAGAATAGTTCACACCATGAAATAGTGATTCATTATATTAATCGTTCATGTCTAAGGGGTTTTATGCACTACAAGTATGATTCCTAATTTATTCCTTGAATTTTATATTCTCTAAAATCCTAGGTAAATCCCATGTGATTCTTGGTGATCCCCTAAGGATCACTTTTTTGGAACCTTCAATTATAAATAGGTTGTGTTTCTCCTCTATAGGAAAGAAACCATTATACTAATTCATTTATTTTCATCATATAAAAGGATTTATGCAGTATTTATTTGATATTTTGAACATGTGATGATTCTAATTTGATCTTTTAAGATTTATTGTATTCTTATCTTTCATAGGTTGACTCATTCATAGGTTTTGGTGCAGTATGATTAGTTTTTGAGGTATGTGTGGTGTAACTTCACCTATGACCCTTTTTACTTTTTTTATTCAATTTTAATATGTGAGAATATTTTTTAAGGACTCTATTATAATTTTTTATTCCTTACGGTTGGTTTTGGATCCATACTCTGGAAGTGTGTGACAGATTTTGAGTTGGGTGGTTCCATCCCTAGACTATGTAGGATGAAATTTAATTGATCTTTCTTTTATAAATTATTTATAAACTATTAAATTGGTCTTATTTTAGTTCACTTCTATGTTTAAATAGGTGTATGATAAAAAAAATTCCCTACCTTTGGTAAAATTTAGGTGTTTTGAAGGAATTGGGAAATAGATTGTAAAAATGGGTTTTAAAATCATGTTTATACAAAATAAAATAGAAATTGGTAATTTATTTGTGAAATGTGCTACCCCTATAAATGGTTTTAAATGTCACTCATGGGATCCTTGGAAACATAGATAGAGTGTGTAGTATTGAGCCTCACCTTATATATTTTAAAGGAGTTCAACTTTTACAGTGTTCTTCTATTCCTCAAATGATATGAACTTTTCTATACTAGATGATTGACATAGGGATAGGGTTCCATTATAGGTTGTTCCTATATTAACTAGACCTTGATTCATGGTTCATTGGGATATGTAGTTCACACTAGTCATATTGATGTCTGATTGTCCTAGATATCCTGATTCTATGATATCCTTGGAATATGTTTACTATTGTTCTTAGCATTGTACTAATTTGGATTTGATATACTTACTTGATAAATGTTAATAGAATTTATAATTTGAAACTATTTTACCAAGATTGGTTTAGAAATATTGAAAAAGTGGAAAAAATTTACCATTATTTTTATATTGTGTTTTTACTAATTATTATGCAATGTTTTTTTAATTGAGTAAATTTTGATTTTTATATAAAGAATTGATATGAATCAACTATGTGGGATCATATGGATCTTGTTTATCAAAAACCCAAAAAAAACCTTTGGCATTGTGTAGACCTTGTATTGTATTTTTTTTAGAAAAAATAAAAATAAACACAGTGAGGTGGTGTGATTTATTTTTGTTAGGTGGTGGTGGATAGTGGGGGGTTTTAAAATTTTCAATTGGTGTAGTGATTTCTCTTTTTGGTTGTCCTTTTTGGCTGTTCATATTTTTCCTAGAATTTTTGTTTAGTTTTTTTGAGTTATATCACTAAAAAAATTTTCCTTTATTAATGAAATATAATATTTCATGTTTCTCATTCACTTTTTATTTATTTTTTTTATATATTCCTTGTATATTGTTACCAATTGTGTGAAATAGTTCCCTTTATTGATGTTTGATGATCAGGTTATAGTCTCCAACCTATAAGGATCGAGATTTCCATTCAATTATATGGATTATTGGTTTGGGTTCCATTTTTTAGGGTACCATGGGTTAGTAAGTTACAAACTTTCATCAATTGTAGGTTAGACCTCATGTTTCCTTGTTTGAGGACACGTGTTAGATAGGAGATAGGATTGTAAAAAAATGATGGGTTTGATGTGGTGAGTTGCTAGATAACTCTTACTATGAAGAGACTTAACTTACCATGGGATGTTGGAATGTGTGTCTTATATGTAACACCCTGAGATTTTGTGAGATAGATTCCTTTTAATTTCTTTGATGTCTTGCATTGTACGCTACACCATGATTAGCTTGTGTTATACACAACACTGTATTAGCTTTTAGTATACACAAAACTATTCTTGTCCTGTGTTACATAAATTTTCATGTTCTTTTGAAATAATTAAAATTATACAATGCCAAATATAAGTGATAACTAAATATTATAACCCAATAATTATAATGGGGGTATGAATGGTATTAACTTTCTTCTTAAAAAAATATTTAAATGAAAAAAATTGAGCCCATAAAATATCAAAATATATATTTATGAATTTTATTAGTTTAATATATATGTAATATATTAAATATAATGTTTTAAACTCATCTTATCTATTTTGTAGATATGATATAAGAACAAATTCAATTTTATAGATAAAAAGACTGTTTTTCTAAAAATGCATTTCTACCACCTTTTAATGATGAACCAATTATAAATCTAGTTTTTAAAATTTTATAAATTATTTTTTATAAAAATAAACTTCTTATTTAGAATTGGAACATCAAAATTTACCTTGGTTTAAAATTTGGTATTTTTCTGATAAATTTTATATTTTAATGAATAGTGAGAAATAATGCATTTTAATTCAAAACTACATTTCCATCTAATTTGTTAATATTGTTGTACTATATTTTCAATTAGTTATAAATTGTAATTATATTATTTTTTTATCATTTAAAACAATTTTGATCATTTAATGTAATTTTACATTTAAATTCGATATAAACACATGTCAATCTTTTGATAGTTTTTACTTCCTAAAAATGGCTTTCTGGTTTTGACAAGAAAAATTAATTTTAAATTAATAAATGAAACTTATGTTTTTTTTATTTTTAAAAAAAGTATTTAATATTTGGAATCATATTTTCCAAATTATATAAATAGGTACCTTTTATTTTTGTACATTTTTAGTAGTAACTTTGGTAATATTTATTTACAACAATTAAAGGTAAATCGGGTAAATTAGGGTAACAAACAATATGATAAGGATAATAAAATTATATTAACACTAGAAAAAATCATATTAGATGAATACAAGAATACCCATATCACCTAAGGGTTTTAATTTATTCATTTAATAGTCTTTTTTTCATTGAATGATATATAATTATTATTAAAGTGAAAGAAAGTGAAACATCTCACTATATTATCTCTTATAAGTATAATAATTTTAATGTAGTGATAATATTCATTTAATATAGAACATAAATACTATCCATAAATATAATTAAATTATATACATAATTATAATTCATTTTTATTTTTTATATATTATATAATTTTCATAAATATTGACACAACAATGATATGGTAATTATTTTATTAAGAGAAATATCAAGTAAATGATATTATAAATATTAAAAGAAGTATTATATTACATAATTTATGTTATCCACAAATGTTATGTATGAATATAACAATTGTTTATTTATTTAATGTATTTTTTTCTAATTAATCAATTTTTTATTAATTTATGGAAAAAGTCGAGTATAAATAGTGTCGAAATTGACATAATTCATAACTGAAAATATAAAATAGTTTATTAAATATTATAAAATTCCTAAAAATATAATATTCGACCAAATGGTTAATATAAGTCCAAATATTTCATAAATTCCACTTTTTTAGGTCTTTCTACATTTTATGATAATTAAATTAACACACAAATTGTAAATAACATGATATCACGGTAAGATGAAAAAGGATAAAATAAGGGTTAAATAAAAAACATAATGATTAAAAAAATTTCCAATAAATGTCAAAAACTTATTGATTGATTTTATTTCAACCCATACTCATATTATATTTTCAATAATCCAATTTTAATTAATTTTAAATTAAAAATTATTTTATATTAATTTAATAGTTTTGGTATTTCCAAAGGTGCCCATCCCCTCTCTTGTAAAAGGGCACATCTCCTTATCTTTTAATCTCACCTATAAATCCCTTTTTCTCCACTAAAACCAACCCATTTTCTCTCCCAAAGTCCATTACATCATCCTCAAGGCCACACTTGGGGCATATAGACATCCTAGAAAGACCTTTTGTGCAAATCAAAAGAAAATACTCAAAAAAGAGGTAACTGTTTCATCACATATTTCAAAATTCTTTTCTTCTTATACTTATTCTTCTTATATTTCTTTCAGACTAAGGTAATAATATAGTATCTTATACAAACTAATATATTATTATAATTATGTAATAACCTTATAGCTTCATTTAACCATTCTATGAATAATAATATCACCACACGTGCGTACGTACGAGTTACCGTATCCATGTTGTGGTGTAATTTTTAATTCAAAAATACTTAATTTGGATTTGTATAATTATTTATATAACGGATTTAAATACTTAATATAATATTATAATTATTATTTATAATTAATATACCATCTAATTCAATAAAATTTAACCAATAAGTGAATGATATTGCCGCATGTGCATACATACAGCCTACCATATCAACGATGAAATGCGATTCATCCTACATGATCTTTATTAAACAATGATTATATAAATGAATGTATTGTATAAATGTTATATATATTATACTAATATAATTATTCAAATGATATCACTATAACATAAGAATTGGAACATTAACTTATCCAAAAAAACATGCATAAGAACATTAAGTAGTTAATATCCGAATAACATGTGCCCATTAAATGTTACTAACAAACAGATGATAATATGAACATATATGGTATCAATAAAATTACTATAATTCTGGAATAAGTCAATAACATTATTTAAATAATTTTACATAAGGTTCAAGTACATACAAATCATATCAGACCAAAGGTAAGGGTTAGTTTTTCAATCTCGTTATTATTTGAGATTGTTTATAAGTAATTATATACTAGGGTATACTTATTACCCACCTCCTTGTTAACTAGAAATTTAATAATGCATCTATTCATTTAAAAAAATTTAAAATCAATTTTACCCATTTTTAAAATTTTAATAAAGGTATGAAAGGAATATTTTGTCGTTATTCGATAGGAGGTACCTTTTAGACTCCCCCTAAAACAGTATGAGGAAAATGTTTTTTTCTAAATTATGTAGTATGAATGGATTTTTACGTCATCATAACATCTTATTTACATAGAGATTCATCTACATTATTTCAAGTTTATGTTCAACTAAATTATTTTCATTTAAAATGGTCCAGCATTTTGATAAAAGAAATTTTTTTTAATAAAAAATGATATTTTCCTCAAGAATTAAGATCAAGTCTTTCATCAAAAAGAAATTCCATCTATGATAATGACCTATAAATATGGTTATGTTTATATACCTATTATTACTATGATTTTATTTTTTTTAATGATGGAATGATATTTTATATGGATTATGTTATGGTGGAATTGTTTTTATGAACCCCATTTTTTTCTTACGTTATGCTAAGATGAATGATTTATGTATTTGTGGAACTCGTAAGAATGATTACTTTATTAGATAAGTGGGAAATATATCTCCCTCAAATGCATTAGGTAATTATTAATTTCTCATGATATTCATGTAAGAAACCAGATCTTCTTTTCATGTATGTTTTTCCTTTTCTGATCATTTGTTGAGGAAAAGAGGAAAATCTGAAAAATTTTGGAAGTACACGTCGTGTACTTTGTGAGTACATGTCGTGTACTGCGATGTCGCTAGAGGCTTTGTGTTGGTCGTGTCATGGCCACACAAATGGACATGTAGGGTTGACATGGATACCTCCTAAAGAGGAGTATGGAAAAGGTGAGTACACGTCGTGTACTTTCTTTTTTTTTCATTAAATGCACTGGGCTCACGTTTAATTGCTAGAACGCGCTCCTTTTAGGTCCCATTTGACCGAGAGCACCGTACAGCCACAGATCTTTGACGAGCCCCTGAGCATGCATCTGTCCTCCAATTCAAACACCGTTGATTACGTTGGAATCGCATCAGTGAGTTCTTCCTTCTCCCAGAGAATCATTTTCCAATTCCTCTTCTTTTCTAAGTTATCATGGGTTGAATGTTTTATACGTTTATATAGATCTATGCCATTATAAGGTGATTCAAGAATTGAGGTTCAATTATATCGATCACCTAACGCCAAGGTAGGTGTTTTGTGTCTTTCTTTTCAAATTCTTTGAGTATTATGTGCAATTTTGACCAATACCCTTGAATGGGGTATTGCATGTTTACCGTTTTACCCATATTGTCTTCCTTACATGCTTAGAGGTTGAATGGATAAGAATAGGTTTGTTTTTCTATACCTTCTATGTTTTTCTGATGCATGTTCTATTTACAACCATTTGTTCGTGTTTAGCCAGTTTGACCACCTTGCATGTTTTCCATACCTGTTGTTGTAGGATGGAGAGTTTGAATCCTGACATACTTGATATGATGTAGACTATTTAGCCAAGTAGATCTATAGGTTTACTTTGGATATATTTCATTGCTATTCTGTTATCCTACACACGGTCTTGAGAACCGGGTGTAGTAGACTATAAGGGGAATTGACCGAGTGAGCTTCCTTAGAGAGTCTTTGAGCATTAGGCTATAGGAGGATAGATTGTTTGAGCTTCCTCAGAGAGCCTAAGATTACATTGGGCTATAAGGGGATTGACTGTGTGAGCTTCCTCAGAGAGTCCTTGACTTATTTAGACTATAAGGGGATAGACCGTGTGAGCTTCCTCCAAGAGTCTTTGTTTTACTTTGAATTATTGTGCTTACCTCAGACTATAAGAGGAATTGACTGTGTGAGATTTCTCAGAGAGTCTTTGAATGACCTAGGCTATAAAGGGAATTGATTGGGTGAGCATCCTGAGAGAGTCCTTGACCTTGGGGCTATAAGGGGAATTGATCATGTGAGCTTCCTCATAGAGTTCTTGACTACATTAGAATATAAGGGGAATTGACCAAGTGAGCTTCCTCAAAGAGTCTTATAGTGTTCATATGACCAAACCAGAGAGGTTAGGCTAATTGTACTTACCAGAGGGTTGCTGGTACTTGTTAGGTAAGACTAGAGGGGATGGCTATGAGTACTTCCTAGAGGGTTACCTATTTGTACTTAGCTTCTTGTTAGTTGTTTCTTTATATTGGAATTGTGGATTGTTTACTATTCATGATGTTCCGGTTTATTGCTTTCTGTACTTTTACCTTCCAAATATTCACTTACTATTAGGCATAGATTGTAAAGACCCGTAAAATTCAAGGAAAATTTTTTCTTAATTTTCTTTAGAATTTTACAAGAGCGCGGTTTCAGACGGCACCTGATTCCGAGGCCCGGAGTGCCCGGAATTAATTTCCAAAGTTTGGCTCGGGTACGTTCAGTGAACGAACGAGCGGGAATTCCTAACTTTTGATCCGGTGCTCGGAATTGAAATCCGAGGGCACCGATGAACTCGCAGCGCCGATATTCGCTTAAGGAGACCCTTTCGGGAGTTGCGTTTGTTGCGGGACGAAAGTTAGTTTTTGGGAGAATTATAAAATGTTGAATAAAAAAATGTGGATTCTTTTTATTTCACTTTTGTAGGTTAACTCCTCTCAAAAGGAGTTGGGGGTGGGACCCACACCCACTTAACCTACTTTGAGAGGATTAAGTGTGGTGGGACCCACACGAACCTAAACCTCTCAACTTCCCCCTTAAACTCCCCTCTCTCCCTCTTAATTGTTTGTAAACTTAACATCAAATTAATTACACATGACATGTTAATTAATTAAGTGTTATGTTTGAATTTTGAAGTTTTGAATTCCTAGGCTTGGTAAATAAAATAAGGAGAGACCTTATTTTATTTTGTTAGCCAACTTGTGTGGTTTTCATTTGAGAGCTCCTCCTCCATCTTCTTCATCTTGACGAAGAACGTTCATCTTGACGAAGAACGCTCAAACTCCGACGAAGAACGACGCCTCTCTTCTTCGTCCTCGGTGTCAACAAGAGAGAACGCCGCATCCTCCTCGGGCCTTCTTCGTCGGCAAACGAAGATCCGCCAACAACGTGTCGCATCGGACGTAACACTTCGTCAACGGAATTTGACGAACGTCGACCGCGACACCCGACCTCCGCGACGCCGTCTTCCGCGGAGCGTAGCCGAACCTTTGAATCTTAAACCCGAGGTAGGGGTTGTTGGTTCATTATTTCTTTATTCTTTTCCTTGAACGTGGATCTCGCATGTCTAACTTGATGCTTGATTGTTTAAGTTGCGTTATTAATTTAACGTGAGGGGGGTCGGACCGCATGAACACGGCCGAACCCCCCCTCCTTAGTTCTCGTTTTATTCATGCGGGTGGAAGCAAGAGGCGTGGTGCCGTCGCACCACGCGGATGTACATGCTTATAATTTTCCGCAACGCCGCCGCGCTACGCCGAAGAGAGTCTTCAAGAACGCGACGCCGTCGCGCCGCGTTGGAAGGATTCATGGCACGGCGAAAGGGGCGCGGTGTCGTCGCACCGCGCCGGACGACGAACACCGCGGCCGGTTCCGGGCCGCGGTGAGACGAGGAGACCGCGGCTGGTTCCGGGCCGCGGCGGAAGGAAAGACCGGCGGCCGGGCCGCCGGCGTCGGAAGTCGAGGGCGGGACCGGAAATTCCGGTCCCGTTGGTAAAAACCGGCCGGCCAGCGGGCCGGCCGGATGTCATAAAAACCAGGGGATTAAACCCCCGGCCGGTCCTTCAAGACCCCCCTCTTAATGAGGGGGGCGGTTCATTTAAGGAGGGGGGGGCAAAGCCCCCCGGTTTTATTCAGCCGGCCCCCACTTGCGGGGGCCGTTTCTTTTGCAAGGCACGGCTTATAGCCGTGCCGTTTTGTGAAACGCGGGGCTTAGCCCCGCGTGCCTCCCGCCGCCGCCACGCGGCCCGCCGCCGCCACGCGGCCCGCCGCCGCCGCCACGCGGCCCGCCGCCGCCGCCGCCGCCACGCGGCCAGCCGCCGCCGCCGTCCGCCGCCGTCCGCCGCCGCCGTCCGCCGCCGCCGGCCGCCGCACCGTCCAGAGGGGGGGGGGGGTCGGGCCGGGTCGGCCCGGACCCGGACCCCCCGTTTCGGACCAGTTTCGGTTTTTGGCTCATAACTTGAGCCTCGGACCTCCGAATGACGAACCGTCTGCGGCAACGCGATCCTTGGATCGAGACGGTCGTTTCGGTATATCGCACTCAAGGTTTCGGGTTACTTTGAGTTCGGCCGGGTTGGTTCGTTCACGAAACCAACCGGGCCTTCGGAGCGGAAACGCTCATATCTTGAGCTACGGACGTCCGATTGACGTGCCGTCAGTCGCGTAGTGTTCCTCTTAGTGAGACGGATCTTTTGGCATACTCCGCCCGAGGTTTGGACGCAGGTGGAGTACGGTCGGGTTGGTTTTGCCTTAAAAACCAACCGGGCCCCGGAAACGAAAATGCCAATAACTCTCAGACCGGGCGTCCGATCGACGCGCCGTCTGTTGCGTTGAGTTCCTGTTGACGATACGGAACTTTTGGATACATCAACTTCGGTCTTCGTGACAGTTGATGTATCAGCCTCTCGGCTCGTGGAGCGGACCCTCCGTACGAGCTTGCTGTGTGCGGGAACCCTAGTGCTGGCTGCGACTGTTCTACTGCTACGACTGCTACTGTGACTGCGACGACGACAGTACAGAGATCCTGTGTGGATTTGACGACGACAGTACAGAGATCCTGTGTGGATTTGACGACGACAGTACAGAGATCCTGTGTGGATTTGACGACGACAGTACAGAGATCCTGTGTGGATTTGACGACGACAGTACAGAGATCCTGTGTGGATTTGACGACGACAGTACAGAGATCCTGTGTGGATTTGACGACGACGACTACAGCACTCAGCGATCCTACGTGGATCAGTGCTACAGGTTCTGTGTGAGCCCGATCCTGTGTGGGTCCTTGCGCTCAGCGGTTCTGTGTGAGCCAGCGCCTACAGGTTCTGTGTGAGCCCGATCCTGTGTGGGTCTTCTGCGGGGGTTAGTTACCTATCGATCCTTCGTGGGTCTGACGACTTAGATGGATCAGTGATCATCTTATCGTCCTCTGAAGAAGTATACCTGTGTGAGCTGAATCCTGTTGTTTTCCTGTGTGTATTGTGTTGTGCAATCCTGTGTGGATTATATTTTGCTTCCCTTTGTGGATTACGTATACTTTCCTGCGTGGACTGAGTTGTACTTGGGCTCGGAGGTTGGAGCGTATCTGAATTAATGACTTAGGTATATGTATGGGCATATACCTAAGCAGTGTCGGTTGTTACTTCGTGATTGTACTTTTCTTTGTGGTTTATCCTTTGTGTATTTGAGAGACCTTCAGGGGTCTCGGGGTCCCTACTGAGTAGCTTATACTCACCCCTGCACGGGCTTCGCCCGCACTACGTTGTGTTGGTTGCAGACGACGGACAGCGTTGACTTAGCTGAGGCTTGTAGAGCGGGACGGTACCCGGAGGTGGACCACTGGGCGGGACGTGCACGGAGCGGACGGCGGGACCCGTGGAGCAGAGGAGCTATCTGTACCCACCCTTCAGGTGGGATTTCCAGTGGACAGCTCGGAGTAGCGGCTTTACTTTTCAGTTGCTGTTTTTCCCTTTTTGAGTTGTACTTTACTTTCAGTTTGGGTTTGTATTCTGGCCCATTTACTTTTCCGCACTTTCAGTCGTACTCTGTTTGCTTAGTGTTTACTTTCCGCTTGTTTACTCTGTGGTGTGTGTTTACTTTTCAAAGGCAATGCCTTCCCTTTTACCGGGAATTACGCCTTGGTGCTAGTCGCCAGCCCCTGGCCTATGGAAGGCGGGCTTGGGGTAGTCACGGCACGGACCCCGAGGGTGGGTCGTGACAAATTGGTATCAGAGGAGTTCGGTTCTACCGCGAACTCTGATCTTTTCTATGTGAAGCAATAATTTTTAGCGTATTGAGTGTGGTTATCAGTCCAGGGAGTCCAGTGTTGGTGCGGCGGCCGACGTATCCGTACACCAGGACCCTGACTTCTGATTTCCGACTTAATGCACGAAAACATTTACTGCGTGTGTGTTTCAAGTTTTCTTTGTGATTACTTGTGTCAGCTCACCGGGTATACTGATCTGCTTTATGCAAGTCTCAAGTTTTCCTTGTGATTACTTGTGCCAGCTCACCAGGTATACTGTTCTAACCGTGGCGCACCTGTTTCCTTTTCAGGATGGCCCCACGACGGCAGCCAGCTAGGGTTCCGAGAGTCGAGCGAGACGACAGCCCACCGAGCGACGAGGCTTCGGTGCAGGGCCCTTTGTCAGCAGTGGCACCGGCAGTAGCTTTACCCGCCGATCCCCCGATGCTTCCAGCAGCAACCGCTGACGATGCACGTCGCCTCAGCGCACTGCATGAGTTTCAGCGCCAGCGACCGCCCAGGTTTCGCGGGGAGACGGATCCCCAGGCAGCAGAGGACTGGCTGGAGGCAGTGGTTCGAGTGTTTAGGCTAGTGAGGACACCAGCAGACCTCATGGTGATCCTCGCTGCGAGCCTACTACACGCAGCAGCAGGACGATGGTGGAGCTTGATGCTCCAGGTGCACGATGAGACATCTCTTCTTTGGACGGACTTTGAGAGCATCTTCCGCTCGGAGTTCGTCCCAGCCACCCTTCGTGCGGTGCGTATCCAGGAGCTTCTACAGCTGCGGCAGGGCAGCATGACGGTCGCTCAGTACTCGGCGAGATTTACCGATCTCTCGCGCTACTCGACCGACATGGTACGGGACCCATTCTTCTGGGCCCGGACCTTCGAGCAGGGTTTGAGACACGAGATCAGGGCATCGCTGATCTCCCTCAGCATACGGACTCAGACAGGAGTACTGGAGCGGGCTCTTCTGATCGAGAGCTTCCTTGCTGAGTCTACACCAGCACAGCGACCCACCGCAGGGCGGCACGTGGCAGAGTCATCTGCAGCTGGCAGTCGACGAATGACTCAGGGGTCCAGACAGACCAGACCTCAGGGCACTGGCTCAGCAGTGCAGGGCACACAACGCGGAGCCAGTATTTCGAGTGGAAGACAGTGCTATGCATGCGGCGGGCGAGGCCACATGGCTCGTGACTGCCCGACCCGCCATGCGGAGGAGCAGCAGACGGTTGAGGAACCACCTAGGCAGAGGCAGAGGTTCGACCGTGGCGGTCTGCAGGAAGGAGGCGGACGAGGCAGAGGAGCAGGCCGAGCAGCAGGTGGTGGACGACGCTTTGAGGCTCTACCACCACCACCACCACCAGGAGGTCCACCCCGACCGCAGGGGAGAGCTCAGCTTCAGGCAGCCGAGGCCTTCGATCGTGGAGCTCTGGGAGCCGATGGACAGGAGCAGAACTAGTGGTTACATCCTTTGTACTTCTGGTTCCTTGTTGCTTTTGTGTAGCGTGTTGTAATACGAGCTGCAATAATAAAAGACGCATACCTTGTGATGTTTTCGTTCCTGTCCTCTATCGTAATGTTACTAAGAGGTTCCAGTTTTGGCTGTTGACTTGACCCTCACTTGTGAGACATCTACTGGAGGAGACCCAGTTACCACACACTGATGCCGACAGTGTGACACAACCCTTGGAGGCGAGAGTAACGGTTGAATCTCTTAGTAGTAGCGTCGAGGCCTTACGACGTCATCCTTAGTATGGATTAGTATCATCCATGTTAGGATTGACTGTTTTAGGCAAAGAATGTGGTTCATCCAGGGGATGAGACCAGGTTTCTCTTTTCGGCAAAGAAGAAATCTTGCAGCTCTTGTGGGACCAGAGATGGTCCGGGCCACGTCAAAAGAGGTCCATGTCATCCAGGAGCGGGTCCTACATGGGCGATCGATTCCTCTTGTGCGCAACAGATGGCGGCACGGGAATCTCCAGGAGAGCACATGGGAGCGGGAGGCTCAGATGCGTGCTCAGTACTCTCTTTTGGTTTCCCTAGTTTTTGATGTAGCTTTACGGGGACGTAAAGCCCTGAGGTGGGAGTAATGTAAAGACCCGTAAAATTCAAGGAAAATTTTTTCTTAATTTTCTTTAGAATTTTACAAGAGCGCGGTTTCAGACGGCACCTGATTCCGAGGCCCGGAGTGCCCGGAATTAATTTCCGAAGTTTGGCTCGGGTACGTTCAGTGAACGAACGAGCGGGAATTCCTAACTTTTGATCCGGTGCTCGGAATTGAAATCCGAGGGCACCGATGAACTCGCAGCGCCGATATTCGCTTAAGGAGACCCTTTCGGGAGTTGCGTTTGTTGCGGGACGAAAGTTAGTTTTTGGGAGAATTATAAAATGTTGAATAAAAAAATGTGGATTCTTTTTATTTCACTTTTGTAGGTTAACTCCTCTCAAAAGGAGTTGGGGGTGGGACCCACACCCACTTAACCTACTTTGAGAGGATTAAGTGTGGTGGGACCCACACGAACCTAAACCTCTCAACTTCCCCCTTAAACTCCCCTCTCTCCCTCTTAATTGTTTGTAAACGTAACATCAAATTAATTACACATGACATGTTAATTAATTAAGTGTTATGTTTGAATTTTGAAGTTTTGAATTCCTAGGCTTGGTAAATAAAATAAGGAGAGACCTTATTTTATTTTGTTAGCCAACTTGTGTGGTTTTCATTTGAGAGCTCCTCCTCCATCTTCTTCATCTTGACGAAGAACGTTCATCTTGACGAAGAACGCTCAAACTCCGACGAAGAACGACGCCTCTCTTCTTCGTCCTCGGTGTCAACAAGAGAGAACGCCGCATCCTCCTCGGGCCTTCTTCGTCGGCAAACGAAGATCCGCCAACAACGTGTCGCATCGGACGTAACACTTCGTCAACGGAATTTGACGAACGTCGACCGCGACACCCGACCTCCGCGACGCCGTCTTCCGCGGAGCGTAGCCGAACCTTTGAATCTTAAACCCGAGGTAGGGGTTGTTGGTTCATTATTTCTTTATTCTTTTCCTTGAACGTGGATCTCGCATGTCTAACTTGATGCTTGATTGTTTAAGTTGCGTTATTAATTTAACGTGAGGGGGGTCGGACCGCATGAACACGGCCGAACCCCCCCTCCTTAGTTCTCGTTTTATTCATGCGGGTGGAAGCAAGAGGCGTGGTGCCGTCGCACCACACGGATGTACATGCTTATAATTTTCCGCAACGCCGCCGCGCTACGCCGAAGAGAGTCTTCAAGAACGCGACGCCGTCGCGCCGCGTTGGAAGGATTCATGGCACGGCGAAAGGGGCGCGGTGTCGTCGCACCGCGCCGGACGACGAACACCGCGGCCGGTTCCGGGCCGCGGTGAGACGAGGAGACCGCGGCTGGTTCCGGGCCGCGGCGGAAGGAAAGACCGGCGGCCGGGCCGCCGGCGTCGGAAGTCGAGGGCGGGACCGGAAATTCCGGTCCCGTTGGTAAAAACCGGCCGGCCAGCGGGCCGGCCGGATGTCATAAAAACCGGGGGATTAAACCCCCGGCCGGTCCTTCAAGACCCCCCTCTTAATGAGGGGGGCGGTTCATTTAAGGAGGGGGGGGCAAAGCCCCCCGGTTTTATTCAGCCGACCCCCACTTGCGGGGGCCGTTTCTTTTGCAAGGCACGGCTTATAGCCGTGCCGTTTTGTGAAACGCGGGGCTTAGCCCCGCGTGCCTCCCGCCGCCGCCACGCGGCCCGCCGCCGCCACGCGGCCCGCCGCCGCCGCCACGCGGCCCGCCGCCGCCACGCGGCCCGCCGCCGCCGCCACGCGGCCAGCCGCCGCCGCCGCCACGCGGCCCGCCGCCGCCGCCGCCGCCACGCGGCCAGCCGCCGCCGCCGTCCGCCGCCGTCCGCCGCCGCCGTCCGCCGCCGCCGGCCAGAGGGGGGGGGGGGTCGGGCCGGGTCGGCCCGGACCCGGACCCCCCGTTTCGGACCAGTTTCGGTTTTTGGCTCATAACTTGAGCCTCGGACCTCCGAATGACGAACCGTCTGCGGCAACGCGATCCTTGGATCGAGACGGTCGTTTCGGTATATCGCACTCAAGGTTTCGGGTTACTTTGAGTTCGGCCGGGTTGGTTCGTTCACGAAACCAACCGGGCCTTCGGAGCGGAAACGCTCATATCTTGAGCTACGGACGTCCGATTGACGTGCCGTCAGTCGCGTAGTGTTCCTCTTAGTGAGACGGATCTTTTGGCATACTCCGCCCGAGGTTTGGACGCAGGTGGAGTACGGTCGGGTTGGTTTTGCCTTAAAAATCAACCGGGCCCCGGAAACGAAAATGCCAATAACTCTCAGACCGGGCGTCCGATCGACGCGCCGTCTGTTGCGTTGAGTTCCTGTTGACGATACGGAACTTTTGGATACATCAACTTCGGTCTTCGTGACAGTTGATGTATCAGCCTCTCGGCTCGTGGAGCGGACCCTCCGTACGAGCTTGCTGTGTGCGGGAACCCTAGTGCTGGCTGCGACTGTTCTACTGCTACGACTGCTACTGTGACTGCGACGACGACAGTACAGAGATCCTGTGTGGATTTGACGACGACAGTACAGAGATCCTGTGTGGATTTGACGACGACAGTACAGAGATCCTGTGTGGATTTGACGACGACAGTACAGAGATCCTGTGTGGATTTGACGACGACAGTACAGAGATCCTGTGTGGATTTGACGACGACAGTACAGAGATCCTGTGTGGATTTGACGACGACGACTACAGCACTCAGCGATCCTACGTGGATCAGTGCTACAGGTTCTGTGTGAGCCCGATCCTGTGTGGGTCCTTGCGCTCAGCGGTTCTGTGTGAGCCAGCGCCTACAGGTTCTGTGTGAGCCCGATCCTGTGTGGGTCTTCTGCGGGGGTTAGTTACCTATCGATCCTTCGTGGGTCTGACGACTTAGATGGATCAGTGATCATCTTATCGTCCTCTGAAGAAGTATACCTGTGTGAGCTGAATCCTGTTGTTTTCCTGTGTGGATTGTGTTGTGCAATCCTGTGTGGATTATATTTTGCTTCCCTTTGTGGATTACGTATACTTTCCTGCGTGGACTGAGTTGTACTTGGGCTCGGAGGTTGGAGCGTATCTGAATTAATGACTTAGGTATATGTATGGGAATATACCTAAGCAGTGTCGGTTGTTACTTCGTGATTGTACTTTTCTTTGTGGTTTATCCTTTGTGGATTTGAGAGACCTTCAGGGGTCTCGGGGTCCCTACTGAGTAGCTTATACTCACCCCTGCACGGGCTTCGCCCGCACTACGTTGTGTTGGTTGCAGACGACGGACAGCGTTGACTTAGCTGAGGCTTGTAGAGCGGGACGGTACCCGGAGGTGGACCCCTGGGCGGGACGTGCACGGAGCGGACGGCGGGACCCGTGGAGCAGAGGAGCTATCTGTACCCACCCTTCAGGTGGGATTTCCAGTGGACAGCTCGGAGTAGCGGCTTTACTTTTCAGTTGCTGTTTTTCCCTTTTTGAGTTGTACTTTACTTTCAGTTTGGGTTTGTATTCTGGCCCATTTACTTTTCCGCACTTTCAGTCGTACTCTGTTTGCTTAGTGTTTACTTTCCGCTTGTTTACTCTGTGGTGTGTGTTTACTTTTCAAAGGCAATGCCTTCCCTTTTACCGGGAATTACGCCTTGGTGCTAGTCGCCAGCCCCTGGCCTATGGAAGGCGGGCTTGGGGTAGTCACGGCACGGACCCCGAGGGTGGGTCGTGACATAGATATTCGCGTGGTTGCCTACTGGGATTTAGTTTCACACCCTATTTAGGCCATGCTTTTGGGCCCAAATAGATTATATTATTGCAAGAATAGATAAGGGAAAGTTCCCTTTCCACTTTAGGTACATGACTTGCTATAGAGCTGGAGAGCATGGGACCAATCCTAGGCTTGCGATGCTGAGGAGTTGTTATATTTTTCTCTTTTACTTAGTTCAGTACTATTTTTATTCATCATTGTGACTTTTTTGTCTGTTTTTCCAAGACATATGTATCATGCATTATTTATTATTCATTGCTCCAAATCTTTATTATCTTAGTCTTCAACTGTTTACTTTTTTTGGATATTTACTGCTTCTGCTATTGCAAGTTTGTTTAATTCCGCTATGTACTCTGCCAATGAGGGCATAGTTTCCCCACTATCACACCCAAGGCCCTCACTGCTAGTTGGCAGCCTCTGGTATTTGGGAAAATGTTCTTGAGTCCATGTGACCAACCGGGTACGGGGCGCCTCTGGGTGGCTTTCGGAACCGGGATGTTACAAAGTGGTATCAGATGGATTATTTTCTCTTGACATATTTTCTGGAGCCTATAGACAAGGATAGGATGGAATAGGTACTTGGTAATAAGCTATGCCCAGGAGTAGCTATCCCATGTACAGAGAAAGGCCAATCTACCACGTTTATTTCAATTTTTCTGATTTTTAAATTTTAAAATTTATTTGACTTTCACCATTGGATGACTCACATGTATTATGCTGTTATTGTTGATGATATTGAGGTTCTATTTCTATCACAACCCGATGAGATGAGGGTATTTCATCTCAGCCATTATATAGGCACTTTCTATAAATCACATGTCATGCATTCTTGTCATGCCATCTAGGATGCATTAGAGATTACATATTGTTGTGATAGATGTTGTGTATAATATGTGTGTTATTTTGATAGATGACTTGATAAAATACATGTTTGATATGGTATTTTTTGTGTAATAATTTGTCTAGATGAATGCCAAAATTTGGTTCTTGAGGTGTTATGGGCCCTCATGGACCAGAATTTGGTGGATCATCGCCTTTTTTTCTTGTTATAACATGTATAAGATGCCAACCTCTGATTCACGGGGAGTATGGGCCCTCACGGATTGGAATTTGGCACTTTTAACTCTTTTTTTAGTGTTTTCTGGGTTTCGGAGTAGTTTCTGAGGCTTATTGTCCAGAAAAACCCAGAATACACACCGTGTAGTTTTGACTACATGCCATGTGTTCTTCTATTCTAGAAGAAACATTTTTTCTTAATTACACACCATGTATCTTATATACACACCAAGTAATCCCTAACTGTGTCATATGTCGTGTGGTAGAGACACGGGGTGGGGAATTCCTTGTAGGAACATGTCGTGTACCAGTTTCTCACACCATGTAGTCTAACCCAAGTACCCAGCCATGTCACAAACAACACGGGTCGATGTTATCTTTTCACATGCATGTCGTGTTAGGATTTTAAATGTCGTGTAGTCTGACCTAGGTACCTGTCCATGTCACGAACAACACGGGTCAGTGTTATCCTTTCATGTACACACTGTGTCGGTCTAGAACACACTGTGTAGTGTCAACAGTGTGTTAGGACATGTCACTAACAACACGGGCCAGGTGAATCTTGTCTAGTACACGTCGTGTCTTCCTTGAACATCATGTACAGTCTTGTCTTAGAATATCCATGTCTCATAACCGTGTAGAAGTAATCTAGAAAAGAAATGGGATTCAGGTACACGTCATGTTCTAGGACAACACGTTGTGTGTTTTGGGGTGTTACACAACCAGCTGTGGAGGAAGTACACGCCCTTGTGAATGAATTAAGGGAACACGCCGTGTAGGGGAAAATACACGCCATGTAGTCATGTTTTTCTTAACTTGGATGCTTTATTTCTATGGTTTTCCTCTTGTGCCTCCAGTCTTCAGTCCTTGATAATCTTGAATCTAAGTGTGCATTTGACCTTGTAGAAGCATGCCACCTAAACGTCCTCATGTTGAACACTAGTTGCAGGGAAGTGATCAGACGCCTAATATGGCTAATCATGGACTTCCTGTAGATCATCTTGTTATTCCAGCCTTGGCACCAGCAGTTATACTAGTTGCGGGTATCGATGCGCAGTTTAGGGAGGGTTTTCTGAGGATGATGCAGACCTTCCAGAGAGCGTCGCCACCTGCCCCATTGATGGAAAATTTAACGTAGGTTTTCTAGCGGAAACATCCTCCCACCTTCTCAGGGGAAGTAGAACCATAGGCTGTAGATTCGTGGCTCAAAGCCACACTAAAGATCTTCGAGCATCTTGAGGTACCACCAGAGAGTATGGTGAAGCTCGTGACCTACATGCTCCGAGACTCCGCCAAGAGGTGGTGGGATTTCATCTCTTAGGCAGGACACCACAAAAATATGTCTTGGGAGGAGTTCCAGCATATCTTTAATGATTACGTCTACCCAGAGACCTTGAGGGTCGATCGATCCAGGAAGTTCATGAGCCTGGAGCAGGGTACTCATTATGTGATGGAGTATTCCTCTTGCTTCACAAAGTTGCATCATTTCATGTCTATTCTATCAGGTGATGAGTTTTTCCTGGCTAAGAAGTTTGAGGATGGTCTCAGGTAGGAGATATGTTCCCACGTGAACATCTTTAGGTTGAATTCAATATCCTCTATCGTCAACCAAGCACTGATTACTGAGCGCAATCTGAGGGATTATGGAGCTGTGAGCCAGGGCGGTTCGGCATCCAGAGTTAGTATTCCTCCAGATGATAGCAGGAAGCGCCATAGGAAGACTGCATGGGGATATCAGAGTAGGCCGGATGTACCTTCTGGTGGACATGTGGTGTACAACCAGTGAGGGAGGAGCGGGCATATGAGGCCACATTCCTGAGAAACCCATTGGAGTGACGATCTTGTGGAAAGATGGGCCATCTCCATCATTTCTGTCAGTTTTTATCTCCATCTGTTGAAGACAGGGGTTCTTCTATGACCCCACATTTAGTAGCATCACCACCAGTTCCTCAACAGTCTGGGAACTAGATCTATTTTTTCCATTCAGGACAAGGTGGAGGTTGTGGCCGGGGTAGTCAGTCACTGGTACTTTAGTGACAGTAGGGTGGATCAGCTCAGAGCGGTTAGGCAGGGTCACAGGGCCATGGAGATGGCCATAATTTTACAGTGGAGTAGACCCAGTAGGAGCAGGATCCTGGACCCTCTACAGTTCGAGGTACAATCTTAGTAGCCTCTATTTTATCTTCTACTCTTTTCAACACAGGGGATTCCCATAACTTTATATCTGTTGCTGTTGTGGAGAGACTTGGGCTCTGTATCTTTTCTTCTTCAAATAATTTGATGCTTGACACACTGTTTGGAACGAGAATATCTAGAATACGTCAGTGCAAGGATTTCCCTCTAGAGGTTGGTGGATGTCACTTCTTAGCAGACCTCAATGTCCTAGAGATGATGATCTATGATGTCGTTCTCAGAATGGACTGGCTAGTTCCCTTCCAGGAATTCATCGATTGTTATCACCGTAGGGTGAGTTTCGTATCACCAGAGTGTGGGTCTTTTCTTCATAAGGGCGAGTGGGATGTCCAGGCAAGCAGATCAGGACCAGAGCATCATGGGTTAGGAGGAGTTATGACCCAGATTGCTAGTCTAAATCTAGATGACCAGGGGACTTCACAGTTAGACTTTCTTCTTGTGGTGGATCATTTTAGAGACGTCTTTACAGAGGACTTTTCAGGTTTTCCTCTAGAGTGTGAGGTGGACTTCTCTATTTAACTTGTTCCAGGAGCGGTACTAGTGTCCATTACACCTTATAGGATGGCCACACTTGAGTTGCAGGAGCTCAAGAAGCAGTTGGAGGAGTTGCAGGTAAAGTGTTTCATCCAACCCAGTACTTCTCCTTGGGGTTCGCATGTCTTGTTTGTGAAGAAGGAAGATAGAACCGTAAGGCTTTGTGTGGATTATTGAAAGTTGAACTGGTTGACGATCAAGAACTGATATCCCTTTCCTAAGATTGATGATCTCTTTGATCATCTTTGAGGATCCCAAGTTTTCTCAAAGATTGACTTGAGATCTAGTTATCATCAGTTGCGTGTTAGACCATCTAATATACCTCTTAAATCCTTTCGGAGTAGGTATGGTCTATACAAGTATATGGTTATGTCGTTCGGTCTCATGAACGTGCCTGAAGTTTTCATGGAACTCATGAACTGAGTGTTCCATCCTTACTTGGATTCCTTCATGGTTATCTTCGTGTACGATATGTTGGTGTACTCTCACACTCAACATGACCGTGCCATACATATTGAGATCATTTTGAGTACACTAAGGGGGCATAAGTTATATGTTGAGCCCTAAAATTGCCACTTTTGGATGGACCAGATTCACTTCTTGGGCCATGTCATCTTAGAGACAGGTGTATCAGTAGACCCAGAGAATGTGAGAGCAGTAGTTTCCTAGGAGCAGCCGAAGAATGCCTTTAAGTTGTGGATTTTTATATGGTTGTATAGATAATACAGACGCTTCATACAAGACTTTTCACACTTAGAAGCACCACTGACAGGTCTGACTAAGAAGGGTGCGAAGTTCTTATGGTCAGATTCTTGTGATTCAGCCTTTCAGGAGCTGAAGGGGAGGTTGACATTAGCACTGATTCTAGTCTTTACAGAGATGGGAAAGATCTATACTGTTCACTGTGATGCATCAGGTATCAGGCTGAGAGTTGTGCTTATTCAGGGAGATGGAGTCATTTTGTATAGGTCTTGGCAGTTGAGGCCACACAAGAGGAACTACCCGACACATGATCTGGAGTTGGAATATTTTTTTCATGTCTTATATTGTTGGAGACAATACCTTATGGGGGAGAATTTTGTAGTTTTCACTGACCACAAAAGTCTCAAGTACATTTTTACTCTGCGAGATCTAAATTTGAGATAGCGAAGGTGGGTCGAGTACCTACAATCCTTTTATTATGAGCTTGCTTATATACCTAGAAAAGGAAATGCAGTGGATGATGCATTGAGAAGAAGGACTCGGATACAGGTAGTTCAAGAGGCCAACAGTGAGTGTCAGCTTAAGGCTTTGTTCTCTAAGATGTACTTGGAGGTGCACGATAGACAGGGGCAGACTTTTCTTTCTTTTGTAGTTTTTTACTCTACACTTCTTGATTGGGTGCGAATGAGATAGCTATCATACTTAGAGGGCCTAGTCCTACAGGAGAGTGTGTCAGAAGAGGAATATATTCCTAGATGGACCATAGGCAAGGATGAGATCTTTCATTTCCAGGGGCGTGTATGGGTGCCAGCAGACATACGTGAGGAGCCGATGCGGGATTTTCATTCCTTAGTTTGGGCAGTTCATCCTACCATCACCAAGATGTATCGTGATATACACCACCAGTATTGGTGGTCGGGTATGAAAAAGGATGTTGCTAGTTTTCTCATGAGTTGTTCCTCTTGTCAGCAGGTGAAGGTGGAGAATCAGTAACTAGTAGGGATTTTAAAGTAGTTGCTCATTCCCAAGTGGAAGTGGAATGACGTCATGATGGATTTCATGACTGGGTTGTCGAGGTCGCCTTGAGGGAATGACATAGTGTGTGTTGTCATTGACAGGCTTACAAAGGTCGCTCACTTCTTTCCGATCAAGTAGACCTTTAGTTTTTATGAGCTGGGCTGGTTTTACATCCTAGAGATTGTATGTATGCATGGAGTTCCACACTCCATTATTTCATAGAGGGATGCGCATTTTAATTCTCGGGTCTGGCAGGGGCTTTAGAAGGCATTGGGTATACAGGTACTTTTGAGTACAGCTTACCACCCCCATACAGATGGCCAGTCCGAGCGTACAATCTAGGTGCTTGAGTATATGCTTCGAGCATGCATTCTATATTTTGGAGGTTCTTGGGAGAAGCATATGCCTCTTGTGGAGTTTTCCTACAACAATAGTTTTCAAATAAATATTCAGATGGCACCTTATGAGGATTTGTACGGTAGGCCATGTCAATCACCCTTATGTTGGCTGGAGGCAGGAGAGGCAGCTTTGTTGGGAGCTCATCTTGTTCAGGAGACCACATAGCAGATAGATTTGATTCGGAAGAGGATGGATATTGCGCAGTCTTGACAGAAGTCTTATGCTGATCAGTAGAGACGACCACTGGAGTTCGAGGTCGGGGATCAGGTTTTCATATGTTTCACACCGAGGTTGGGACACAAGAGGATTAGGAGATAGGAAAATCATTCGTTGAGGTATGTCAGGTCATTTGAGGTGTTGGAGAGAGTTGGGTTGGTTGCCTATTGGTTTCAGTTACCTCAGAGGTATCGGGATATGCATGATGTTTTTCACGTTTCTCAGCTCCGACGTTACTTTTCAAACTCGTCTCATGTCTTTCAACCTGAGGAGGTTGAGCTCAAAGTGGAATCATTGTTTGAGGAGAATCCTATTCAGATTGTTGATCAAAGTTTGAAGGTTTTATGTGGTCGGTATGTTCCTTTGGTATGGGTGCTATGGTAGCATGGGCGAGTGTAGGAGAAGACATGGGATAGGGAGGCCGATGTACGATCACAGTGTCTAGAGCTGTTTGGGGTTTTTTCTTCCACGCCACCTTGATAGGGAAATGCGAGGATGAATTTATTTAAGGGTGGAAGTTTGTAAGAACCCATATTCCTTTCAAGAATGTTTTCCCTTTTCTGGTCATTTTTGAGAAAAAGAGGAAAATCTGGAAATTTTTGAAGTACACGCTGTGTACTGCGATGCCACTGGAGGATGTGTGTTGGCCGTGTCATGGACACACACATGGCCATGTAGGGGTGACATGGATGCTGCCTAAAGTGGAGTACGGAAAAGGTGAGTACATGTCATGTACTTCAAAATTACACGGCATGTACTTTCTTTTTCTCATTAAACGCACTGGGGTCACGTCTAATCGCCAGAAAACACTCCTTTTAGGTCACGTTTGACCGAGAGCACTTTACGGCCATGGATATTCGATGAGACCCTGAGCGTGCATCCATCCTCCAATTAGAACACCATTGACTACATTGGAATTGCATTGGTGAGTTCTTCCTTCTCCCAAAGCATCATTTTCTAATTCCTTCTCTTTTCCAAGTTATCGTGGGTTGAATGTTTTATACTTTTTCGTAGATCTACAATGTTCTAAGGTGATTCAAGTGTTGAGTTTTAAGTATATCGATCACCTAATGCCAAGTTAGGTGGTTTGTGCCTTTTTGTTCCATGTCTTTGATCATTATGTGAAATTTCCATCAATACCCTTGAACGGGGTATTGCATGTTTACCGTTTTACCCCTGTTGTCTTCCTTCCATGCATGGAGGTTTAATAGATAATAATAGGGTTGTTTTGATATGACTTGGATGTTTTTCCCATGCATGTTCTGTTTATGACCTTTTGGTCATGTTTAGCTAGTTTTTCCACCTTGCATGTTTTCCATTCCTGTTGCTGTAGGATGGAGTGTTTGAATCCTGACATGCTTGATATATTGTAGACTGTTTAGACAAGTAGTTCAATAGGTTTACTTTGGCTATATTTCATTGCTATTTAGTTATCCTACATAGGGTCGTGAGAACATTGTGTAGTATACTATAAGGGGAATTGACCAAGTGAGCTTCCTTAGAGAGTATTTGAGCATTAGGCTATATGGGATAGACTGTGTGAGCTTGCTCAGAGAGCCTAGGATTACATTGGGATATAAGGGGATTGACTGTGTGAGCTTCCTTAGAGAGTCCTTGACTTCTTTAGACTATAAGGGGATAGAGATTGTGAGCTTCCTCAGAGAGTCATTGTTTTACTTTGAATTACCATGCTTACCTTAGACTATAAGAGGAATTGACTTTTTGAGCTTCCTCAGAGAGTCTTTGAATGGCCTGGGCTATAAGGGGAATTGACCGAGTGAGCTTCCTCAGAGAATCCTAGACCTTGGGGCTATAAGGGGAATTGACCGAGTGAGCTTCCTTAGAGAGTTCTTGACTACCATAGACTATAAGGGGAATTGACCGAGTGAGCTTCCTCATAGAGTCTTATAATTTTCGTATGACCAAACCAGAGAGGTTAGGCTGAGTTTACTACCTAGAGGGTTGTTGGTACTTATTAGGTAGGACCAGAGGGGGTGGTTGTGAGTACTTCCCAGAGGGTTAACTGTTTGTACTTAGTTACTTGTTAGTTGTTGCTTGATATTGGAACTGTGTATTGTTTACTGTTCAGCATGTTCCTGTTTACTACTTTCTATAGTTTTACCTGCCATATATTCACTGATTGTTAGGAACAGATCTTCAGGTGGTTGCCTACTGGGATTTAGTCGCACACCCTATTTGGGCCATGCTTTTGGGCCCAACCAGATTATATTTTTGCAGGTATAGATAAGGGAAAGTGCCCTTCCACTTCAGGTACTTGACTTTATATAGAGCTGGAGAGCATGGTACCAAACCTAGGCTTGCGATGCTGAGGATCTATTATCTTTTTTTTTGTACTTGGTTCAGTACTATTTGTATTCATCATTGTGACTTGTTTGGATGTTTTTCCTATATATATGTATCATGAATCATTTATTATGCATTTCTCAAGTTTTTTATTATCTCAGTCTTCCATTGTTTACTGTTTTTGGATATTTACTGCTTCCGCTATTTCATGTTTGTTTACTTCTGTTGTGTACTCTTCCAATGAGGGCATAGTTTCTCCACTATCACACACAAGGCCCTCACTACTAGTCAGCAGCCTCTGGCATTTGGGGAAATGCTCTTGATGCCATGTGACCAACTAGGTATGGGGTGTCTCTGGGTGGCTTCCGGAACCAGGATGTTACAATAAGCATGAATGGAATTTCAAGTAAAGCTGATTCTGTAATACAGGGCTGGAATGAAATTTAAATCTAGTTCAGTAATACATGGTTGAATAGTATGTGTACCCAGTTCAGTAATAGATGTTGTACACTATCATGGTCTTGGAAGCAATGACATTTCTAATATGGAAATCATATTATTCTTTTTCCAAAATTCCATGTTTTATTCCAATTATATTTTATCATGGTTAATGTTCCATTATGATATATTCCTTACATACTACCATGATTTATTTCATGACTCAATATTTTGATATTTAAACCTTATGTTCATGTATTTATATTCTTATGTTTGTGATTCATTTTATGTTCTCCATGTTTAACCTTACATATAATCTGAGATCACCCATTTTATGTATTATTTTCATCATAATATATAGAATTTGTTTAGTTAGGAAATCAAAAGGGGAAGATCCTTATGGGAGATATTCAAGGTATTTCACAAATTATAATATTATGTTCCACGTTTCCAAAGACACTACACTAATTTGGTATTTGGGAATATATTTGAGTAATTTAATAAGTATTTAGGAAAATAAATGTAATGCCCATGTATGTCAATATTGGGTCATTAGAGTTGGTATCCGAGGAATGTTTTTGTTAACCTTTGGAAACATGGATGTGAAAACTTTATTGATATCCCTAAAGTTATTTATAAGGCATGTCTAGGGATTTTCCTATGGGTAAGTACAACTATATGATACAGTCCTAGAATTATGTTAATTATCATGAATAACCTAGGATTAAACCTAATATGTTATAGATTGAATGTAATCCCCCTTGATTATGTTTTTTTCCAAGTATGATTATTTCCTCACACTAATATTTTTGGGTTTTAGAAATTGTTGGAAATATGAAAATTCATGTTAATGAAGAATATGATGGAGAATGGAATGATATTTTTCATGAGAAACAAAATGAAATGGGAGTTGGAAGGTGAAACATCATCATTTTACCTAATCAAAAATCTCATAATATGATATATAATTTTCACTTTGGTAAGCTTCCTGACTAATCTAATAAGAGAAAGATGTAGTTTCTTGGAGAACAAAGATGAAATAAAGATCAATTTTACCCATGTAAATCATTTGGGAAGAGGAATCAAGAATAATGTTTCAAATGAATTGGAAGATTCATTGGGTGTGGAAAAGTTCACAAAGCCAGTAATTTAAAAGGAAAAGGTTTAGTTAACACAAAGGTATTTCTAGGACTTCAACAACGGTTGAATGTTTTAAATGAGGAATGTATGGGAATTATGAAAATCGATCACCTATGATAAAATCTCATGAATATAATCACCATAGTTATATGGTTAGTATTAAGGTTGTTGATGATGATGAGACTACAAATGATATATGAGATAAAAGAAGTGTTAAGGAATAAAACAATGAAGCTCAGTCAATGGTTTTAGTAGAGAGTGGAATTGTTGAATTTTTATCAAGAATAATTCTGTATAAGTAATTTTATGGTACAATGGAATAAATAAACCTCGTAGGATTTTTAAGATATTGTTTTTCCTTAAGTATTTTAATGAATATGTTGAATGGTACTGGTAACCATGAAAAGTTACTCAGATATGTTTTTTTAAAAACATGATATGTGAATAATGATGGGATAAAAAGATAACGAGATGTTTAATAGTATTAATTACCCCGGAATTGATATAACAACAAATTGATATCATGGATTTAGTAAATAGAATTTTTTGGATTTTTGGTATGTCTAAAGAGTTAATTTTTGATAGCATGGATGTTTTAACTAAGGTTCTATAGTAATTTATGTTACTATCATGTTTCAAGAGAGTACCTGAATAAGGTATTCAAATGTTTGCATTGTGAAAACCAAAAATTCCTTTATGAGATATGGGAGATAAATGTTAAATTGATTTAGTTTACCTCTTTCTAAAGTTGTATATTTTTAGTTTTTGGTAGGATTTTAATGTTATCCATTATAAGTAATATTATTGTTGAAGTTTGTCAGATTAATGTATTATCTCACTATAGGTGGACTTATGCATATTTTATAATCTATGGTAACATTTTTTAAACAGATGTAGTGACCTATCATTTTGTTTATGGATCACATGATCTGCTAACACTTCAAGAATGATAAATTGAACTTCATTTCCTTGAATATGAGGTGAAGTGTTAATTGTTTAAGGCATGACCAACTGTGATATTGTACTAAAATAAAGTATCTATTACTTCTAATGTTATTAATATTTATGTTAAGGATCTTGAAAACAAAAAAAAATTATCCTATTACCTCCTTATCTGATGAATCAGATGGCCCCCTTGATCATCACAGATTTATGGCTTTCTTGTTGTTAATTTTCTCCAAACCTTGTTATCTATCACTATCCATCGAAACATTATGGTTATATTTTTTATCTATATCCATGATTTTACTTCCCACCTATGCTCTCTTATATGGAAACCCAGTGATGAGTTACTTTGGGTAAAAATTATGTTTCTAACATTCTTTTATAAAATGAATTTTTAGTATTTTTTTATAAAGTTGATTTCTATGAAATAAAATTTCAAGTAGTAAAACTTTTATATCCCTGATGAATTTTGAGGGAGAAATTAATCTTAAGGGGGTTAGAATGTAATACCGATATTTTATGAGATATATTCTTTTTAATTTCTTTGATGTCTTATATTGTGCACTACACCAAGTTTATCTTGTGATATACACAACATTGTATTAGATTGTAGTATACGCAACACTATTCTTGCCTTGTGTTACATACAATTTCAAGTTATTTTGAGAGAATTAATTTCATTTAATATAAAGTATAATTTATAAGTAAATATTATAACTCGATAATTATAATGACGGGTATGTTTGTTATTAACTTTCCACTTAAAAAATCTATTTAATAGAAAATAAGTGAGTCTATGAATAATAAAAACTCTCTTTATGGATTTTATTAGTGAAATATATATGTAATATATTCAATGTGATGTTTTAAATTTATATTATATGTTTTCTCAATTTGATATTATAATAAATTCAATTTTACGGATAAAATAAACGTTTTTCTAAACAAGCAGTTTTATCTTCTTTTGATGTAGAACCCATTTTAAATGTATTTTATTATGATTATATAAGTTATTATTGAAAAAATAAACTTTTACTTTGGAAATGGGAAATAAAATTTTACCTTTGTTGAAATCTTGGTATTTTTCTAATTAAATTTATATTTTAACATATAGTGAATAATACAACATTTTAATTGAAAACAGTCTTTTTTCCTAATTTATTTATATTTTTATTTTATATTATTAATTGGTTTTAAATTGTAATTACATTATTTTTTTATCATTTTATCCAATTTTGGTAATTGGAAGTAATTTTACATTTAAATTCTACATAAACACATGTCAATCTTTTGAAAGTTTTTCCTTTTTAAAAACCTACTTTATGGTTTTGACCATGGGAATTAATTTTAAATAAATTAATGAAAATTATGTGTTTTGAATTTGGAAAAATGGATTCCATATTTTTAATCATAAGTTAAAAAATAAGTAAATATGTATGTTTTGTTTTTGGACATTATTAATAGTAACTATGGTAATTTTTATTTACCACAGATAAAGGTAAATCTAGTTAATTACGGTAACAAACAATTTGATAAGGATAATAAAATTATTTTAATACTTACCAAAATACTATTAGATGAATAAAATTAGACCCATGTCACCTAAGGGTTTTAAATGATTCATTTAATTTAATTTTTTCAGTCAATGGGATGTAATTATTATTAAAGGAAAATAAAGTGACAACATGTCACTCTCTTATCTCTTATAAGTATAATAATTTTAATTTAGTGATAAAATTCTTGAAAATTTGAAAATAAATAGTCTCCTGAAATATAATTAAATTATATACATAATGGGAATTTATTTTTAATTTTTAGATATTATATAATTACTATAAATACTGATAGAATAATGATATAATAATTATTTTATTAAGAGAAATATCAAATAAATGATATTATAAATATTAAAATAAATATTATATGAAATAAATTATGTCATATGAAGATTTTTTGGATGAATATGACATGTTATTATTTATTTAATTTATTTTTTTGAAGTATTAATGTTGTTATTAATTTTTGAAAAAAATCTAGTATGAATAGTGTTAAAATTGACATAATTCATAACTTAAAATATAAAATAGATTATTAAATGATATAATGTAACTAAAAATATAATTTTCCCCCAAATGTTTAATATAAGACATAATATGTCATAAATTCATCTTTTTCCTGTCTTTTTACATGTTATGATAATTATATTAACCCATAAAGAGTGAATAACATGATATCATGATAAGATTAAAAAGGGTAAAATAAGGGTTAAACCAAAAAGATAAGGATTAAAAAAATATTCAAAACTTTTTACAAAATTATTGGATGATTTTATATTGACCCATACTCATATTATTTTCTAAATAATCAACTTTTTAGGCATTCTAATTTTAAAATTAATTATCTTAATTTAATAGTTTTTATATTTCCAAAGGTTCCCATCCCCTCTCTTATAAAAGTGAACATCACCTTCTCTTTCAATCAAACATCTAAATCCCTTTTTCATGACCAAAACATACAAATTTCCTATCACAAAATCCCTCAATTCATTATAGACGTCATTATTTTGGTAGAAAACTACCATAGGGATACCTTTTTATCATATCAAATGGAGATATTCCAAAAAGAGGTAATTATTTTATCACCTTTTTCAAAATTATTTTCATCTTCTACTTCCTATTCTTATGATATTTCAATACTAAAGTTATAAATCCAGTATATTATATATTTTTATATATTATTATAATTATTTAACATCCTTATACCTCATTTTATCCATCCTACGAATAACAATATCACCATGAGTGCGTACGTACAGCTTACCATACCCACACTGTGCTGTAATTTTTTATTCAACAATAGTTAATTTGGATGGGTATAATGATGAGTATAATGGATTTAAATAATTAATATAATATGATAATTATTCTTTATAATTAATATTCCATCCAATTTCATACCATTTAACCATTAATTTAATGATATCATCCCTCATGCGTACGTACGGCCTTCTGTCTCCATGATGCGATGTGATTCATTCTACATGATCTTCATTAAACCATGGTTATATACATGAATAGAAAGAATAAATAAGATATATATTATACTGATATCATTTTTTAAATGATATTAATATAACTTAAGATGTGGAAGAGGAACTTATCCAACAAAAAATGCATAAGAACATAAAACGGTTAATATCTAAATGATGGGTGACAATGAAATGATACTAACAAACATATGATAATGTGATCATATATGATATAATAAAAATTAATATGATTCTATAATAAGTGAATAATATTATTTAAATCATTATACATGAGGTTCAGATACATACGAATCATATCATACCTAAGGTAAAGTTTAATTTTTCAATCTCATTATTATCTGATATTATCTATACGTAATTATTTACTGGGTTATATTTACCATCCACATCCATGTTCCATAAATATGTAATAATATTTATATTATTATAAAATTATGTAAATTCAATATTATCCAATGTTAAATTATTAATAAATGGTATGAAAGTAATATTTTTTTGTTCTTCGATACGAGGAAAATTTTGACTTTTTCAGCAAAAGTATGAGGAGAATGTTTTTTTAAATTATATGACATGAATGGATTTTTACGTCTACTTAATGCCTTATTTCCATGAATATTACACTACAAAATTTTATGTTTACTTTCACATAAATTTTATTCATTTAAAATAATGTATAATTTTGGGAAAAGAAATTGGTTTTGAAGAAGAAATGATATTTCATATGTTTTATCAAAATTACTTTCCATCTAAGATAACGCCCTTTAAATAGGGTTATATTTCTATCCTTATTATTACTATTATTTGATTGTGTTAATGATGGAATGATATTTTATATGGATTATGTAATGATGGAATTATGTTTAAGAATCCCTTTTTATTTCTTGATTTATGCTATGACGAATGATTAATGTTTTTGTGGAACATGAAAAATGGATTTCATTATGAGATGGGTGGGACCTATATCAACCTCTAATGAATTGGGTAAAGATTTATATCTATTGAGATAGAAATGAATAGAACATAATGTAAATATGGTTTAGTAATATAGGACTATAAGGACAGGTATATCTGGTTTAGTAATACATTCCTTGAACGGAATGTAAACCCATTTTAGTAATTCACTCTATCTACTATGACGGTCTTCGCAGAAATTCCTTGGATACTATTGAAATCATATTATGTGCTTATTTTTTTCCACAATTACATGTTTTATACCAATTATATTTTATTATGGTTAATGTTCCATTATAATTTATTCCTTAGGTACTTCCATGATTTATTTCTACACTCGTGATTTTGATATTTAAACTTTATGTTAATGTTTTTACATTCTTATGTTTATGGGTTGTTTTATATTCTCTATATTTACCCTTAATGAGAATTTGAGCTCACCCTTTTTATATTTTCTTTTCCCCAGTATATAATGAAAGTTCTTAGGTAGGGAAAAATGGGATGATCATTATAGCAGATGTTGAAGTTATTTCTCCAAGTTAGAATATTATGTTCCATGTTTCCAAAGACACTAAACTACTATGGTCTTTGGGCGTATATCTGTGTATTATATTAAGTATTCCAAAAAAATAATTGTAATGTCCATGTGTGTCAAGAAAGTTTCATTAAATTTTATGTAGGGTATTTTTATCTAGACATAATTTTTTATTAGGTCTATCTAGTCAGAACATATATTTTCTTATTTTCTTATCATTCTCATCTATTTTTTATGTGTATTAATTTTATTTTGAGACCTCTTCCACAGGTTACACTATATGATGCAATGATAAGTGCTTCTCAATTGAATCCACCATTGGATGAAAATTTTATAGATTCCATTATACGGGAATTTTATTCCATGGACAACAACATACCATGTTTCCAGATCCCTATTATTGAGGCAAAGACTGGAGCAGGAGGAGATAGGTATCGATCACGATAGTTATTATGTGAGAATCCCCTGACCTATTGAGTTATGAATGAACCTCAATGGGTGGAAGAATGTCTCAATAATTTTTATTAGGTCTTACAATTACCACAAACACATAATTATTTCATGGTGAACTTCACGATGTTTAGGCTTGAGGACCCTAGTAAGTAGTGGTGGGAATCCATGGTATAAGAAAATTAGTACATTGGTTTGGATTAGATGGGTTTCAAGACCCCCTTAATTCAACAATTCTGTCCAAAGTCACTAATGATAGTGATGTTACTAGAGATCATATCTTTCAAATAGGGAAATCACTTGTTGTCATAATACACTAATTTTATTGAATATTTGGTTTGTTTCTATCTAGAGGTGGTAATGAATGATCATATGAGGTCACATAAATACCAGTAGGGTTTTCAATGAGATATTTGATCATAGGTAAATATGATGAATATTTACACATACTCAAATAATTTTAATAGGGTTTTTATTGAATAAATTGATATTATATGAATGATTTTATTGTCTAGAACTTCTTTTCCTCTTAGTGGAAGTTATAGTGGTATACATGGGAAGAAGTGAAAGTGTAATGATCATCATGTGGGTGGTGGTGGTGTTACTTAATAGTTTGACCCTATGATCCTTTATTTATGGTTATTACTATGACAATGAATTTATATTAGTGTGTAATGGTTGGGAACAATATATATACTTATTCTGCACCAATGAAGATATGTAACTTTTGTGCCTGTAAATGAAATTTACAAAATTTCTCCCATGATATGTATATTCCATGTTATAGTCAAGGGTATTTTGATCTAAATTCCACTTTTTTGTAATTAGATGCTTCAAATTCTTTAGGGATATATCCACACGTCTTATAAGTAATGCACCTTCACACAATGATGAGTTTCTAGCAGAGGTTTATTCAGACCCAACAAATGTAATAGGTAACATTTTTCTTTCATCTTTTATAGCTACTGGTTTATTTAATACTAGTTCCTCCCAGTCATTTGTATCTTTATTTTTCATTGATAAGATTAAAATTTAAATATATCTCATGTATTTTTACATGGGGTTGACAACACCTCTTATAATTACTATAGATTAATTGTTTTGACTTTCTATTTGTTCTTTAACGATAACTAGCATAGAGTTAGTCTGCGATTTTTTGTAATCAATATATATCTGTTTAAAATTATCATCAGGTATGGATTAGCATGTTTTTAATAATTTTAAGATTTATTGTTATCATCAGTGTGTTTAATTCCTTACAGTCGACAGGATCACTTACGAATTTCAAGGAGAGTGGGACTCGATTTTTTATCGTACATGACCTTCTTATCCAAAACTCATAAGTTTGTTTTCTACCTTTGTAGTTGATCCTAATGATGTTATTTATTTTGGTTATTTCCCTAGGTTTTTATGAGATTTCCCCGATATCATCCTAGATGACTTCTTCAATCTTCCTCCAGTGAGGGAGGTAGAGTTTATAATTGACCTAATGCTGGGTAAGAAATCAATATCAACACATTCTTATCACATGGAACTAGAAAGGATTTAGTAGTTCATTGTTCAGTCAAATGACTTGATAATAAATTATTTTTTCTCCCCAATGTTTTTTCATTGGCTCCCCCTACAATCCTTATTTCTTAAAAAAGGGTAGTTTTTCACATTGGTCATGTGTTGACTACCCAAACTTGAATAGGGTTATTACTGATAGAAAATACCCTTTTCTCCATTTGAATGACCTTTTAGATAATTTAAATTTGGAAAACTACTTTTCAAATATTGATATTTAATCAGTGTATCATCATCTTAGTGCCCATGAGTCTAATATTATGAAGACCATGTTTAAGAGAATGTATAGTCATCATGAATATATATTGATGAAATTTGGCCTGAGTAAAAATCCAAAAAAAATATTTCTTTGATATATGAGATATTATATTAGTATCTTGAAAATTTTATCATCATGTTTGAGGAAGATATCTTACTATATTTAAGATCTGAGTGTGATAATGATCGTTATCTGAATTTGTTTCATGAAATAATGAGTATCCACTAACATTATTTAAATATATGGAAATAAAACTTAGGTATCCATGAAGTGAAGTTATTTGGACACCTGATTTTCTAAATATGAAATTATTATCAATCCTAAAAAGGTGATGGATGTATTTTAATGGGAAGAACCCTGTATCATATTCAAGATTCAAATCATCCAACATATTAAAGGATACATTATAGGTTCTTCATGTTTTTTTAAATTTTGGCATAACAGGAGACTACTCTTATGGGTAATGGAGTTAAATTCACATGGGATAATAATGTTTGGTTTATTTTGATGTGTTGAAATAGATTCTGGTGTATACACCTATTTAAATCTTTCTGAACTTATTATGGTGTATATGATTTACTGTGATTCATATGGTGTTATAATGGTTTTTTTTCTTCTGTAGGATGATCACATTTTGTTCTATGGCTCTTGATAGATTTGTCTTTATAAAAAAAATTACCCCACTCAATATTCAAAGATTCATAGATTTATGCATGCACTAAAATTTTGGTGGTATATCCTTTAGGGGAAAGGTTCATAGTCTTTTCTAGTCATAAGAATTTGAGTTATATCATATTTTTTATAGACGTGAATATCTAGAAGAGGTGGTGGGTGGAATACCCTCAGATTGTTGAATTCAATAGTTCCTACACCCTGAGAAAGGGGAATTTCATTGCAAATGATATCAATAGGAATGTGTCATTATATGATATTTTAGAATCAAATGACTAGTGGAACCATATTGGGCTCTTCACTTTTTTCATCTAGTTTCATAAGAATATGATTCAGGTATGTTTCTAACTATAATTTATTTTTCATTATCCCTAGTATCATTTAGTTATCATAATACTTCATAGAGACTATTTTGTAGGGTCATTAGTAGGATTATGTGTTAAAAGTAATTTGAGAAACCAAATATGGTGGGGAGACTATTTCTAGTTGGTATCTCCCTTATGATTATTTTATCCTCTTCAAATAGTAGTTTTTCATCACATTATCTATGAGAAGTTTATTCTAACATGATTTTCATAGTTCTTCATGGTCCATTCACCCTGGAACCATGAACATGTATTATTATTTGAGATAGAATTTTTGATGGTATAGATCATATTCTCATGATACATAAGAGTTTGAATCATCAGTGAAGGAGAAGGGGCCTCACCACTTTCCAAATAACCATTCCTCCAAATGATTTCTCATGGATGGAAATTATAATTATGGGGAGTTTGTAACATCCCAATTAAATTTATTTTCTATGTTATATTTTTAAGAGGCTATTTCTTTGGTTTTTAGGGTATTTTTGGTCTTTTGGTGGTTTTATATAGGTCTTGGACTTGGTAATTACCTATTGAAACACTTCACATTATGAACTGGATTCATGATATGAGTCTTTTTTGGGTGAAATTCGGGAAATCAATTTATAGTGTGAAAAAAATATAGACCATAAATGATTTTCACACCATGAGTTTTTTATCATGATTAATTTGTAGTCTATGTGACTTTTTTTGTATATTCATATATGATAGTTCGCTACTATAATTAGTGATCCATGACATGAATTGTTCACATTCAGCGAGGTTTTATGTACTTAAAGCTTGAATCATAATTCATTACATATGAAGGATATTCTCTCAAACACTAGGCCTCTCCTAAGTTATTTCAGGTGATCCCTCCCCTATGGATCACTTCATTTTTCTCCTTTATCTCTATCATTGTTGTGTTACTTCTCTCTATGTAAGGGTCATTTATACATCTTCATTTCTCTTGTTCACAGAAGTAGCATTGGGTTTCATTTATGGTATTTGTTTGTCATATGATGATGTTTATTATATCATTTATAGATCAATAATGTTATTAACATCTAGAGGATCACCCTTTCATTGGTTTTGGGGTGAAATGTGTGGATCTCATGGTATTAGTGACCAAACCTCATGGCCAACCCTTGTTGCTGATGTGATTTAACTATAATATGTAATAATAGTTGTTACATCATATAGTTTTATTCTATGTTCAATTTTGTTTTTTAAAATCTCAGTATATTTATTTTATGGATCAGTTTGAGTTGGTTTGATCCATCTATAGTATGTTTTGTAAGAACTATAATTTCTCTTTATTTTATAAATATTTTTTATAAATTATTGGCATGATCTTGTGTAAGTTTATTTGTGTGTGTAAAAATGTTTCTGAGAAAATATAATTTCCCTTTGTTTTAGTAAAGTAAAGGTGTTTTCAAAGAATTGTGAAATGTATTGAATAAAGTGGTTTTAAATGCACATTGTTTTTGAAATAAGAGGGGGTTTTAAATTGTATAATGAAATGTGTAATTCTTTTGATATGATTTTTAATGAAGAACAAGGGAGCCTTGGGTACATAGGTTGAAGGTGTAGTATTTGGCCTTGTCTATTATATTGTATAGGAGTTCACGTTATATGGTGTTCTTTAATTCCAAGATCGAGATATATTTCTCCCTAAGAATTTATTAAAATTGTTCGAGGGTTCAATTTCCAGGGTGTTCCTGTGTTTCTTTTATCTTGAGTAATGGGTCCATGGGACATGTAGTGCACATGAGTCATATTGATGTGTGATTGTCATAGCTATCCTGATAATGATTTATACTTTTATTTTGTTTACCATTGGGCATGGATGTTTTCTACTTTGTATTTTATATACATTCTTGAATAATTTTTATGGAAATTCATCTTTGAAACAATTTTACCTAGATTGATTTGGAACTATGGAAAATGGGGAAATGTTTTACCATTATTTTCATGTAAATTGATTTAGTTCTTATCATGAAATGTTTTAAAAAAAATTATATTGGTATTTTTATATGGTAACATGATATAGAAAACCATAGTGGGATCCTAGTAGGATTTTAGATCTGACACCATGCACAACCCTTTAGCAGTGTATAGTCCTTTTTTGTCTTTTAATGTAGGAAAATGTAAGGCACTATAGTTTCGTGCTGACGTTTTTGTCATATGTATATGGGTAACTACTGGTGAGATAGTGGGACATTCCATAAATATCACATGGTTTAGTAGTTTATTGTTTTTTCCATTATTTTTGGTTTTTGAAATTGTACTTGGTAGTTTGGTTTAGTTGTTTTTTATTTGTATCACTGCCATTGATTTTCTTTTTTATGGAACATAATATTTCTATTTTTTCATCCACTGTGTATATGTTCCATGAATCTTACTATAACTTGGGTGAAATAATTCCATCTATTGTTTTTAGAAGCCTGTTTTCTAGTCTCCATCCCAAGGGGAGCAAGAAGACCCTTTGGGTATGTGGAGGATTGATACAACTTCTAGTTTTAAGGGTACCATAGGTTTATGTATCACAGTAATTCTAAAGGTCATATTTACTTTGAAAAAAATATTGATAATATAATAATATTCTTCCTAAATAACCTTTATTATAAAAAAATGAAAAACCTAAGGGTTATATATTCTTGATTAATGTATTCTTCCTAAACCTCAATAAATTCCTTAGAAAATATTAATATTCATCTTACACTCCCATCATAAGAAACCTAAAAATGGTATTTATGCATTAAAAATTATGGTCAACCATAATTTTAATTACCCATGATGGTACCTAAAACTCATAAATAAAACTCATTTTATAATTTCTTGACCACTAAGGTTTTTTAAATCCTTTCATTGAAACCAACTATAACTCCCATAACACGTACACTTGGATCCAATGTTGAAAACATTCTCTTCATATAATAGCCTTGATACCAACATAAGTGCCCCTAATTTAAAATTACATAATAGAAATGTCCATTAAAAGTTTATAATTTTTATTAGAACACCAATGGATCATGTGAGAATAAGGGTTTCTAAATAAATTTTACCTGAGTGCATATGCTCTAACATAATCAACACACTTGTGAGGAAGGGTGCTAATGGTTGTAAAAAAATTAAATAGATCATCCTAAGTGGAAATTAAATAAAGTATGAAAATGTATTCCTTCATTCCACATCTGAATCAATTTCACTTGGTTGTAAATGGTAATCTTAGATCAATGTATATAATAAGAAATGGAGCATGGGATGGTAATATTTTTTGTAACACCCTAAGATTTTATGAATTATTTATTCAATAAATTTAATTTCATCGATTTCTTACATTACATAAAAACTGAACTTATATTTTTTCACGCAACATTGAAATTTGATAGCATTATACACAACATCGAGTTTATCTTACATTGCACATGACACTATGTTTATCTTTTATTACATGAAACACCGACTTTTCACAAAATGCGACAAACTATTAAAACATTATTATTTAATGTGCCAGTTGTCGTCTAGACTTTGTGATGGGAGGTATGAATATGATTAAATAAATTATGAAACTATATGATTTAAAAATATATCTAAAATAAAATCTTTGATTAAATATAATTTATAAATGAAAATAAAGACCAATGAAATGTAAAGGAAAGCTTTTTCAAAAATGTTATCTAATGAGAACAAACACATTATATCTCAATAAATTAGACATGTCAATTTTAGAGAAACATTTTAATTATATTTATATATTATATATTCAAACAAATTTTCAACATTGATCGTATGTCTTAAAATTTTATAAGCTAAGAATAAATCAAATTTTATACTTTAAAACAGTATTTTTATAAAAAAGAGTTTTGTCACATTTTGCACACTTATTTTAAAATTAAATTTTTCTAATTCTAGAATATTTATTTTAGAAATTTAACTTCATTTTGGGATCCTAAATGTAAAAATTCTCATAATTTTAATTTTATTTAATTTTCTGAAAAGATAAAATTTTCAATGAATAATGAAGAAATAATGATTTTTATTAAGAATTATCATTTTTTGAAAGAATTAAAAAACATAAACATTATTTTAAAATGTTTTTAAAAGTAAAATTGGTTATAATATATAATTATTAATTAAGTTTTGTTTATTTTATTAAATTAGATATTTAATTGAGATATTAAAACTTTTTATACTTATAAAAATGTTCTCTTTCAGAAAACGCTTTTTGGTCGAGTCTACAGGTTTAATATTAAATTAAATTATACCACTTATGTGAATTTACATTGGAAAATATTATGTCATATTTTTAATATTTAAAATTTATATTTTCTAATAATTTCTACTTAATTTTTTACCCTGATGAATACTAAAATAAGTAAAAAATATATTCCCATGGTTAAGGTAAAAATGGGTTTGTTAGGGGGGATGGGGGTAAAAAAAGATCAGGAATAAAATGACATATAAACATTTAAAACATCCATTTTATAAACTTATTTAAACTTTTTCACCAATATTTTTAAAACATGGCCCATTTTGGAGCACTTTATTCATGAAAATAACTTAGAATACGTTTTTCTTTTCCAAAATTCAATGTTCATCCTCTCCACCCATTATAAAAATACACCCTCAATCCTCTCTTATTCACACATCTATGAGCCTGTGGTTAAACCAATAGATAACCAAATTCCTTTCTTACCTACCTCATCACATTCTATAATCTTTATTTTTATTATAAATCTAACCTATGAAGGCTTTTCGTGAAAACTGATAGAGGTTACCCAAAGAAGATGTAACATTCTTCAACGAGCATTTTTAATTTATTTCTTCCTCCAATTATTTAAATTATTATTATAATATCTTTAGATAATAAGATTTTATATTAAATATTATAATATTTTTTTATGTTATTTTCATGACCTATACCCATCTCTTCTTCCCTCAATTGTGAAATGATAATGTCGCTTGAGTGTATAGTGTACTACTGCCTCATGAACTGATGTGACATGTTTTCCATCAACACACATAAAGGTTTGGTATTGTGGTTGATAATGTATAAAAATAATATTTTTAATATAATTATAATTAATTAAATATAATATCAATTATATATTTTTTCCTTTTTATTTTGTAAGATATATGATAACTTCGATCGTGTGTACAACATACTGTGGACTCTCAAAGAAAAGTGATTTTGGACCACTAATGATTTACTTGGAATGTAATAAGGATTTTGGTAATAAATATATGAGATATATATGAAATAATATGGATTATTTTAAATTTAATAATTATTTCATTTTATTTCATTTCATCATTCAAAAACTAAAAACATCATTGAAGTGTACATACAATCTACCATCTCCATGAATAATATATTTCATTTTTCCATCACAAAAAAACATTCTGACTAATAATATGTATATATTTGATACATATAATATCATTAACATAATTTAAATTCTTGATATGATGTAATGATGGTAAATGTATAAGGACCAAAACTAACAAACCAAATTCTTATTTAAAATGATATTGTTAACACAAAAAATGGTGATTTTATAAATGAATTATTAATAAAAAGGTGTTAAAATGTTATTAGGTGTAGTATATGATATTATAAATAATTAAATTATTCTATAATTGATTCATAATAATCCTATATTTATTATACAGTAGGATTAAACATGTATGAAGGAAATGGGAAATTAAGGTAAGGGATTCACATATACCTTTTTATATATGTGTGATGCGTGTCATATTCACCACTAGATCATTTTTTTTGTGTTTATACTACCCATGAATGAATATTGTTATGATTTAAATGAAAATAATGGTTATTTACATATCTATTTGAGGATATATCTTTAACATGTTTTACTATTAAAAAGATACCAATGTGGTAAGGGTTTGATATTATAGTCTCATTATTTATTGGGATTGTTTATGATTATGCTTTCCATGATGAAATATTATGATATATTTCTCAATAACATAATTAATTTTATTATCATCTGGTTATTTAATGAAAATGCATTATTTCCCTTTATTTTTCACTCTTTATTTACTCAAGATTCCAAAATAATGATTTTGAAGAAAACTAATTTCATTTCTCTCTTAGGTTGAAAACCTATTTTCTTCCATATCCATATTTTTTAAATATGTTTTTCAAAAAATTAATGTTACTCTATAAATTTTTAATTCTATTTTTACCCTATTTTTATTTTATACAGAAAACATTAAAAGGAATCTTCATGTTGTTTTCAAAACAAGGCTGATTTTGATTTTACTGATCATGTGAATGGAATATTTGTTTTAACTAAAAAAGAACGAACAAAATTTTCCACCATAATGATCGATAATTTTTTTTAAAATTAATTTCTAATAATCCAATATTATATTTAAATTAATTTATTTTGAAAAATGTTTCTGAGTTTTTATTTTTAAGTGAATTTTAAAATAGAAATGCAATTTTTTTCAAGAAATGTTCCTAGTGGTCTTTCAAAATAATTTTCTATATAAGATAACATACTTTGATATTAATTATAATTCCATGGTGATATAATATAAGTATACCATTATTATTATTTATCTTAATGGTTTATTTTTATTATGGAAATCTTTTTATGAAATCTTTTTATCTTCCACGGGCTATACCATGATGAAATTTTTAAAAAACCCATTCCTTTTTCTCATGGGTCATGCTATGATGATATGAAGAAATGTTAATGAGACCCATCTATTTTCAAGGGTTTTAATATGATGAATTTTGTATATCACACATATGTATGATTTTCATTATGTGAAAGGTGGAGTCTATATCCCCCTCAAATGAATTGGGTAATGATTATTATTTCATGATATTAGAGGTTACATGAGATTATCTATGGCCCAAAAAAGATGGTACACATGATGTTATCACATGCTCAAAAAACTCGGTACAAGGGAAGTTATCCTAGGACTGAAAAAGGGGTATAATGGAGGTTATCCCAAGCCCAAAAAATAGGGTACACAAGTGGTTATCCTAATCCCGGAGTAGGTATATGAGTGGTTTGACCAATCCTAACATGTTATGGATATCTTGGTTAGTAGCCTTGGTAGAAGGTTTTCTATGATTATTTTTATTCCACAATTCCATGTCTTATTAAAATTTTATGCTCTCATGGATCATTCTATTTTGATCCTTTAATATTAATGTTGTATGAACTACAAGTATTTATTCAATGTCCCAAGATTATCATATTTGATATACAGGGTATAGTTTTTAAAATGTTAATCTCATGTTATAATACCCTTATAATCATGTTATGGTTATTTGATAATTTGTAAATTTTTCTGTATGCATACCCTTACTTGTCATCTAATCTCATCATTTCTTATGTTTCATTTCCCCATGATTCGAAGAAGCGCTTTATGATTGATATGATGGGATATGATAAAAAGAATAGTGGTGTTCTCAAAAAAAATGCATTTTTTATTTTTTGTTTTCAAATATAAAATAGATTTTAATATATATCTAGTATACAAAGACTATTAAGCTATTAAGTCCTTTGGGATGAAAAATTCATGCATCTAAAACTAATGTAATAAATAAACCACAAACTGTGGGCTACTAGGGTCGAGGCCTTTATAGTTGGTACCATAGTAAGTTTAGTAGAAACATTAATAACTATATTTAAGAAAACATAGATTAGGGAAAATAATCCTAAGATCAGCCTTATGGATAAATTTAGGAGAACATCGTATAGTTTTGTAAAGGAGGATATTATGTATTTTTTTCTAGTAATACATCCCCATCTATATTGTCAGGACCCCCTCAAACCAAAGTTACTACAACGATGGGAGAGGGCTAATGACCATTGAGTCCTGCCTCCTGCAGGCCCTGGGTTGGTAACTAGCACCAAAGGTATAAAAATCACATGAAATGGGAGGCATTACCATATAATTATATTGTATTTGTAGATAATATTAATAAAAAATAAACCAAAACCATCCCACATGAATGTATAAAGAAAACAGATACAGATAAGAGTCTCTACAAGTAAATACCCAAACACAAATCTAAATGAGCAACACAAGATCTATACAAATGTATAAGTTAGTAATGTACAACACGGTCCACATAATATTCCTAGAAAACTAAAAAATTGTTCATTAACATAGGGTGAGCATACAAGTTTACTCAGTAAAATACCCAAAGTCTCTCATGTACATGTGAAAGAAGATTACCAATGCACCCATGAGAAAACAACACAACCAACATCACCTAATCATGTCAAATATCTATTCCATCCTAACCTAGGCACACTCACAAAATAATGAAATCCAAGTGTAATAACATAATGAAAATCATATAGACAAATGGTACCCCGCACTGCTTTCCCATTGATTTTCCACTCTCACATCCCAAAATCATACATCATGGCACACCCATCTCATCAAAATAACATCCAAAAGTTCCTTAAAGCATGATCATAGCATATATTGCACGTATAAACCTGGTAAACCACCCCATAACAAGGTCACATAACATCTCACCTATAGATACTTGGGTCGTAACCTAGATCACTAACAGACCATCAACCATCATAGATTGTGTATATCTACTTTCTTGAAAGAGAGAATATGGAAGATAGGGTAGATAGTTATCCATCCTCATCACTTGGATGTTCAGAAAAACACCCTTCATGTGAATATAGAGTTTGTGGTACATAGTTCTCATGTGAGTGGGGTGAATATAGAAATTGCAATGAATATACCAGTATTTACATATATACACACACAATCCCAACCTATGTGTTCAAAAACAAGCACAAAATAACTCCCCACATCCCCACTAATGTGTCCACCTCTAAATGCACAACACCACACAATAAGCCACAAGTTCCATTTCAAATTTCCATCCAATTCCACTATCCAAACCATTCATTTCATTATTTATCATTGACCATGTTTGAAAATACATCCCATCATTTATTTTTTTTTATTAGTAATTTCCATCCAATTAACCAAACCAAACCAAACCCCAATCATCACAATCATTATTAAATATTTATAATATCACTACCTAGGATTTCAGTATAGTGAAACCACATATCAAAATAATCTTATAATTCTCATACAACCATTTCTTCGAAGACCAACAACCACGGCCAAACAACCACCACATCACTACCCAAAAAGCACGACCATACAACCACCATGTCATAGCCCCAGAAGCTCGAACAAACAACCTCCACGTCGCTACCCAAAAATCAAAACCACATCTCCCCCAACAACCCCACATCACATCAAAATCACACATCACCACCACATAAACACAGTCACACATCAGAACATATCAAAGACTATTTTACATATTTAGCAATGGATATTTTATCACATTTCATTTATTTTTAGGGGATTTATCACAGAATCCATAAATTCAGGGCCAACTATTTCATTATCAAAATATTAGTGGATAGACAATTTCTATTTTTTGGGATGATATTACAATAATTAAAATAGACACAGTAGTCACAAGACATGTAATCCATCACAAACAATGCCCCCAATGGACATAATTTTCAATAGGGAATCAAACTTGTACCACCCATCATATAATAATAATATCAATACTGTAAAAGCATGTGAATAATTCTCTTTTTATCCTTCACTTTCAATTAGCTAATTCATTATCTTTAATTAATCCAGAACAACCATAACACATAAATGAAAAAGAGAAAATCCCTACCACATGATGCACAATAAAAATAACATGATGTATTATGTACCTCAAAGAAGATTTTCTAACTTGTTGTGCACCATAGGGAAATGAAGAAACTCCCACAAACCACACCACATGGGAAATAGTCGATCAAACTACACTGAACACAAAGATCCTAAAAACAAAAACCAACTCACACCCCCAAAATAAAACTACATAACCATAAAAAATCATCAGGGGGAGAATGAAAAAAAACAAAAGGGAGAGAAGGGAATACCATCGATCACAAACAGGCATCAAGTAAAGCAAATAGATCAAAGGAAGAGACATCAGGATATATTCTTCCCAAAACATTCTAGGGATCACCGCCACTAATGGATGAGGAATGGTTATTGATTAATAAAGACAATCTAGAAATAAAATTACTTAAAACCTATAATCCCATCGGTTTCACATCATTTAAAATTTAAACGGTGTGTAATTCACATGTTTTTTTTCGAAATTAAATATTTCACCAAAAAACATCACCTTGGACTTTTCTTATTACATGTTTTTTATTACACTTACATCACACAAATTCATTAAATAGTTTCCCCCTCTAGTGATTTAAAATACATGAAATCACTTGTTGTACAAATAGTGAAATGCTAGTCTACATCATCTAAACATTACACAACATGAATTCCCTTTTCCAGCTCTTTTTTACTTCCATCCTCTACTGAAAAAATCTGAAAACCTTCCTTAAAAAAATCCAACCACCAAAACAAAAAAATTAATTTTCTGACCATACATAGTCATTACAGCAGATACCCCTAAAATGATTACCTCTCTCAAGAATCCAAAGATAGTAAAAAATAAAATGGGTTCAAACAACCACCTCATGAGATACCTCTCAAGAATCTCTTTACTCATCAATCTTACCCCTAGATAAATGCACCAAATATAAAATCCACAAAACATATTTAATAACCTTGAAACCAGATAACCTCAAACCACATCCTCTCACAAAACCACCCCACCACCAACCATCTCAACCTATATGTGGCCCAAATCAATAACTGTCATAATCAACGAGCTACACTACCCCAAACATATGAATTAGTGAATTCCATCATCCATGTCAAGATATTATCCACTATGGAGGGCACTGACTCACTTGCATGGGTTTCATCGCATCATATTTTAATTTATATCAATTAATAATTGGGTCCTCACTATTTCATATGTCAAAATAATATCACACATCATACATCAAGGGAAAACCATATTATAAAACAACACAGTCTCAAATATCATATCACAATAAAAAAATGAAAATAAAATCTCAAAACAACACTGGGTATTCATCATGAATATGAATCACTCACACCCAAGTACTCTCTTCTAGGCCACCATACCTCCACAACACATGAAAAAATGTAATGTTCTATCTATACACTACCTTCACATAGTGATCATAGATCCCTATTGGATTCTCCACAAATGTCGCATCATTATTGATATCCAACTCTCCCAAATGAATTGCATGGGAGTCATCATAAAGATACCAAATATGCTGGGAGATGTAGAAGGCATCATGGACCCACTACAACTGTGGTGTAAATGCCAACCAAAACTACACCTCTCCAACTCACCCCAAACCACAAAGGGACCAAAAAACCTATGAAAAAGCTAACCCCCAATTCTATACCTCCATTGACCACATTGAGGAGAAAACTTAAAGAATACATGGACTCTAACCGTAAACTCCATGGACCCCTCCTATGAATGACATAAGAATTATTCTGGTCTTATGCTACTTTCATCCTCTCATGAACACGGTAATCCTTCATAGTCATGCTCTGCACCACATTTGGACCAACAACTTCTACCTCCCCAACCTCAATACAATAAAAAGTATGATGGAAAAATATCTAATAAAAATCCATAAATTGATAAATTCTAATGGATGAGTTATAACTATTATTGTACATAAACTTAACTGAAGGTAGGTGTCCGACCTAAGAGCCACCAATTTCCAAGAATCATTTCAATAACATATCCTTCAACATCTAGATGGTTCTCTCTCTTACTATATGTCTAAGGGTAGAAAGAAGTGTTTATGGATAACATTGTTCCAAAATCATGTTTAATCCCCTCTATAATCATGAAGTAAAACATGTGTCCTGATCCAAGAAAATGGATCTCATAACTCCATGAAACTTAACCACCTCATCCATATACCTCTAAGCCAAATTATTCATTGTTCTAGAATCCTTGACCCCTAAGAAGTGGGCCAATTTCATTAATTTATCTATGATCACCCAGATATCATCACACCCTCCCTGAGCATAGGGTAACCGTATAATTAAATACATTTATATATCATCCCATTTCTACTTCGTAATATCTAAAGATTGAAAAAAAACCACCAGGAACATGATGCTTGGACTTTACCTACTGGAAACTCAAACACTTCTCTACAAACCCTTCCACTACATGTTTAATCCTAGGCTACCAAAACTGAATCCTCAAGCCATAGTGCATCTTGGATACTTTTACTTGTACCACCAAATGTGACATATGAAACTCATGAAAGAATCCCTCATGCATCACTAATTGAAGAAACAACCTCCCATGAAACAACAACTGCTCATGAACATCCCTTAACCATCCCTCCGGAGAATCACTTTGTCTATCACACTCGCACAATGCCTCTACCTATAAGACTCCACCCTGGGACTCCTCTACCTTCTTCATCAGATGAGACTATATTTTCATCTAAAAAATCTTCTACCATTATAAACTATTTTATCTATGTGTAAGGCTATGAACTCTTCCATTTCTCTCTAAGCATCCCCAGACTCTAAAAAAAATCTATCACTGAAACCTAGATCAATTAATCAACCACAACATTCCCTTTTCCTATGTGTATGATATCTCAAAATAATAATCATGAAGAAGTTCCATCCACCTTAATTTCTACAAATTATGATCATGCTATGAAAATATATACCAAAAACTCTTCTGTTCCATGAATACCATAATGTTCTCCCTAATGAGGTAATGTTGGAACAAATTTAGCACAAGACTAACTGCTTCAGCACAAACACAGCCTCTTCTAGATCTAGATTATGTGTGGCATAGTTATAGTAATCATGATGTAACATCCAATACTGATAAAAGATAAATTCTCTATGATTCATCAACATGCATCCCAAAATAAGACTAGAAGCATCACGAAACACCTCAAAAATCACACCCTCATTAGGAATATGAAGGACAAGACTACAGATAAACATCACCTTTAGGAAAGTGAATAATATGTGATTAGTCCACAAAAAATCCTAGTCTATCTGTTTCAACATTTTCATTGAGATTTCTACTTGAGATAAATTTGTTACAAACCTCCAATAATTTTCTATAAGGCTAGGAAAACAATGAATATATACCATGTTATTGGGTGATATATAAGAAAAAACTACATCAACATTGAATGGTTATACTTCCACAACCTAATAATACAATTAATTTTTAAGGAAATACACCTCTCATGTCAAGAATTAACACTCGAACAACTTTCTATAAAGCTGTTGCAGCGAAGAACATGCAAGATGGCTCCGATGTGATCTTCATGTTCTGCCTCTTACTTCTAGTAGATCAATATTACATCGATTAAAATGAGGCATAAATGGTATTGGAATCCATGGAACACATATTTCATGAGTCTCATGAACACATCTAGTGTGTTTGTGACACTGAACAACATGATTATAAACATGAAGGGCCCATACCTAAATTTGAAGGTAGTCTTAAATATATCTCCCTCCTTCTCCCTCAACGAGTGATATCCAAACCATATATTAATCACAGAAAATCAACATGAACCTATCAGTTGTTATGAAAGATCTTTTATCCTTGGGAGAGGGTAAAAGTTCTTGATCATTTCCCGATTCAACCTCTGGTAGTATACAAATAAACCTCAGACTATCATCTTCCTTCTTGAATAATAACACCAGAGATCCCCATGAAAACACAGTATGATAGGAAAAAACCCTCTACATGAGATCATCAATCTGAATCGTCAAATCTCACAACTCAAAAGGTTCCTTCTGATAAGGATCTATTGAAATTGGAGAATCGTCGAGATGCTAGTCAATCCCGAATTCAACATCACATTGACGAGGTAGTGTCAAAACGTCCTAAAACATCTAGAAACTCCCAAATGACCTTGGAGACCTCAATTATCCTAGAATCCACTTATTCAATATACTAAGTAGCTAACCTAGAAAAAGGGGATCCACACACAGACTTCCCACCAAAAAAACCCTAATCTCTAATAAAAATCACACATTGGTCATCCACATATGAGAACATTGAACTACTCTAAAATAATTTGATAACAACAAGAATGGAGTACAAAAAATTAATTCATAGGATGAAATCTTATGGCTTCATCTGTATTAATAAAAGATACCCATGGGACATATGTTCACCAATAATCAGACTACACCCCTGATACACATAAAATAATATAGTATAGCCTATGACTGATATAGTTAACACCAAGGGAATGGGATGACTATATATGTCTAGTCCCAGATCAAGGTCAATAGTGGGTGGAACAAATGGGTGATTAGATCCTAAATCAAACAAGGCACAAATAGGGGTACTAAAAATTGATCATTCCTTTATAAATCTCTAGCCCCTCTGGAATATCCTTCCCTATTGTGTGCAACTAGACAAGACTAGCTCCTCTTACTCTCTACTAAAGGCCTCCTCCGTGACCATTCTCATTTTAAGGTCCCTGAACATGAGGAATTTACAACGGTATACCTATGTCTATTTTATCACCCCTCAGAAGAGTATAAGTATGATTCCCCTACTGCTAAAATGGTCTCACTAAAAAATACAGCACCGTCTAGAACATAACATGTCCACCTCACCCAATCTAAGATCAAATAATCACTGGGATCTAGTTTGGGTGATAGTCATCAACCCCAAAACAAAAACACAATGGCTTAAAATCTCTAGGAAAACCATGGAAACCACTAGCCCCAAAAGGCTAAATATGAAACTATTGTGGTCAAATTTCCACAGGTTAAAACCTTGAAGTCCCTAGAACCTGATACTATCCAATGACATCTCTTCTTCTTAAAGAACCATACTAGTTCCCCTTTTAAAAAAATACTCATGAGTTCATCATCTTGATTACCCCCTCCTTCTAAAATTCCAGATACATTAGCAATGTTAAAGGTGTAATTTCATACTATATAGACGGATGAAGTGCCGCCTCAAGACAACTCGCATGAGACATATAGTCTATAAAAATATCTAGGAAAATCACATAAGGAACTTGAACAAGATTCACAACTCCCACACTGACATGCTGTCATACTGAAGTGAAAGAATCACTTTCCACATCACTTCCTTCATGGTCGATGAAAGTAAATCTACCCATAACTCTTTCTAAAAGTAAACCCCTAAAACATCTTCCTCCTGGTCTCCAAGATACATTATCCACCAATGATCTGTAGTTCCTCACATATAACTAACATATAAAGGGGAACAGATCAAAATGAATGTGATCTCAAGCTCCTCCAACATACTATCTATCTCCACATTTGAAACACTTCATTTATACTTTCCCAAATCCTTCTGCTGAATGCCACAAAATTTCTTCTAACACTGATCATCCTCCTAAACTGTATCAACCCTCTCACAATCGACTGGATTATCCATCATTACATCAACTACCTGAGCCACATGCATAAAATGAACAAGATCTATATCTAAAATATGAAACAAATATTTCTTCATCTTTTTTACTAATGAATTTTATTTAGACTCGTTTTAATTCACCTTATTCATTTTATCATTCAAAAAACAACCCAATTAAAACTAGAACACAAGTCATCATGATGAAAGTGCCTCTCCTAGGTCTCTATCCTATAAATAGTTCCAACTCTCTTTGTCATTCAATAAGAATAGCGCTCATGAATTGGATCATGGGGAGCCCAAATATCCTATGTTCTAGTTAGTCTTCCAAGCTTAAGTCATTCACCAATTCCAACTAACATTCTTTCTATACCAACCCATGAAATTATCTTTTTTCCAACCACAAACACCATCATATATCTCAACCATGACCTCTAATACCACTCTTTCATGATCCCCCTCTCGTGAAATATACCACAATTAGGGGAGAGAGATAATGACTCCCATGTCCTTCCTCCCATAGGTATCGGTTTGGTGACTGGCACCGAGGGTATAAAAATATCATGCAATGGGTGGAATTAACCTTTATAATAATATAGGATTGGAAGATAAGATAAATCATCTGTAAAAAACTCCATGACATAATATAAAAAGAAACCAAAACCATCCCATATTCATGTATAAATAATGAAAAGGTAAACACATAAAAGATAATAGAAAGAAAAGAAAGGTAAATACCCAAAAGAAAAGCTAATTAAATGACACAAAAGAAAACCAAATGCCTGAGTTTTTAATTTAAGATATGGGTCACATAATCCTTTTGTAAACCTGAAAATCAGTTTATATATGTTGGGTAAGCATAAAATTATACCAAGTAGGAAAACTAAAGTATCTAATGCACATGTGAAAGAATCATACCAATGCACTCATGAAAAAAAACACAATTGAAATCACCTAAGAAAGTCAATTATCTATCCCAACTTCACTATGGCACACTCACTAAATAACTCAAGTCAAATACAATATCATAATATAAATAATATTGGTAAAGGGAACCCCACACTGATTTTCCACTCTCAAGACCCAGTTTCATACCTTCTGATGGTCTCATCTCTTCTAAATAAGAAATACCACTACCCCATAGCATGGTCACGTCCCATGTCACTGGTAGAAACTAGGTCCACCATCCTATAACACATTCACATCTCATCTCACTCGCATACACTTGGTCCATCACCTAGTGCACTTTCAGACCTACAACCTTCATAGTATGTGCATATCTACTCACCATGAAGAGAGACTGAGGAAGAGTGCATAGAAAACCATCCATCCTCATCACCAAGATGTTTGAAAAAACATCCCCATGTGAATATACGGGTTTCAAAACATAGAGATCAATGTGGGTCAGGTGCATTTACAAATCATAAGGAATATACAAGTACATACATATAGAAACACACAAACCAAACATATTGGTTTACAACCAAACACTACCAACTCACAAAATCCCCAATTTCACTACAACCTCTAAATACAAAACACCACACAACAATACACAAGCCCCATTTCACATTTCCAACCAATTCCACTATACAAGCCATTTGTTTCATTATTAAGCATCATATAGGTTTAACCACACAAACCATAATTTATTTGTTCATTAGTCATGTCTATCCCATTAACCATAATAAATCACATCCTTCTCAATCATTATTAAATAATTATTTCTTCAATACCCAGGATTCTAGAAAAATGACACCACACATCACAAGTAGCTTATCCTTCCCATCAAACAATTCCATTGCCACCCCAAAAGGACAACCAAACAACCACCACCTCTCCACCACAAAATCATGGTTAAAAACACCAAATAATATCCCTAAAAGCACATACAAACAACCATAATCACACTACCCCAAAAGGATGACCAAAAAATCACCACCTTACTTCCCTAAAATCATGGCCAAATAGACACCCCAAAAGTATGTCCAAACAACTACCATATCACCACCCTGAAATCATAACCAAACGACCACCACCTTGCCTCCACAGGAGCACAACTACATCTCACCCATTATCCCCACATCACATGGCAATCACACATTACAACCCTATAAGAACAGACATAGATCAAAACCATTTTGAAAATTTTAAAAGGGGGATTTTATCTCATTTAACTTATTTTCAAGGGTATTATCATAGAAGACATAAATATATAGTAACCCATTTAATTATCCAAATTTATGTGGTTAGGAAATTTTCTTTTTTAGGTTGATATCCCAAGAATAACAACAGACATATCAATCACAACCCATGTCATAAAATTACAAAAAATTTCCCATGTGACACAATTTTTAGCAGGGCATCAATCCCATATAATCCATAATAACACAATAATATCAAAGTTATAAAAGAATGTGACTTATTTCCCATTTTCCCCTTCAATTTAAATTATCCAATTATTTAACTTTATTAAACTTGGAACAATTAAAGCCTATAGAGGAACAAGATAAAACCCCTCCTAGAAGATAATAAATAAAGAGAAAAAAGGGATTCCCTACTTCAAAAAATCTTTTCCAACTCACTACGAACCTTAGGGAAAATAAGAAATTCCCTCAAACCATAACCTCATCTGGGAAACTACAAATAAACCTACAATGCATAAAATATCATAAAAATCATCTCAAATCAAACCCCAAAACAAAACAATATAATCATAGTGAATCCCCAAGGGAATAATGAAATAAAATATCCAAAAGGGAGAGAAGTTTTTACAATTGATCACCGTAGGTCATCCACTGAAACTAACAGATCAAAGGAGGATAAAGAGAGTTAGAATTCCTCCCAAAACTACCTAGGGTTTTCCACAACCAATATAGGAGGAAAGGGTATGGTAGAATAAAGAGAATAATATAATAAAATGACTTAAAACAATGAATCCCACTAGTTTAACGTTTTTTAAACTTCACATGGTGTGTAATTCATGTGTTTTCCAAAAATTTCCACTATCTCTAAAAATCATTTCCTAGAACTTTATTTAATAAAAATAGTGTATTCCTCTTAGAAATCATGAATCTATCCCATGGTTTCCCCTTCTTAAAATTTACACGAAATGAACTCACCATATATACAAGTTGTGAAACATCAATTCATGTCATGTAAACATTACACAACATGAATTCCAAGAATCATCTCAATTGCACCTCCATCCTTCACAGAAAACTCCCAGAACCTCCCCCAAACACCTCTAACCACCAAAACCAAAACATTAACATGATAATGAGGCACTATATATTACATGGATATTGAAAGTGGATTTGTTTTGTGAACATATGTACTTTGGGGTAAAAACATGGAAAAAGGCGTATATGGCTTAACTCAAGCATCACTTGGTACATGAAAACAAGCCTTACTATGCACCTGGATTGACCCTCCCAGGGGATATGCTTTGGTTAATATAAATTTTATTTATGAATAATTATGATGTATTTGAATAGTTGATGTTTATGGAAGACCTAGGTAAAACCTATGGTTTTATATATTGAAATTAAGTTGTCCTGAATTATACATCTTATAAACAAATTCATAATTATATGGTTTTACACTATAATAAAGTTACTCACACTATTATTATTGTAACTTCCACTGTGATTTTTGTTTTTAGTTAATTCATGGAATCTAAAGAAATCATTTAAATGATGAATTTGATAGACAATAAAATGATTTTCCATGTGAGAAACTAAATTCTATGAGAGCTGAAATGAAAAATCAATTTTCTATTCTCACACAAATTTCTAAATCAATGATTCATGTTGACCCTCATAAAAATCAAAGAATGGAAAAAATTACTATTGAATATTTCATGAGGCAACATACACCTACTTTTAGTGGATCTTCTAATAAAATAATGGCAAAGGAATGGATTAACACCATAAAGAAAATATTTTCTGTTCTTTGGGGATCAGAACATGAAAATGTCGTCCAAGATATTTATTATTTATAAGGAAAAGTATATCAATAGTGGAACCTTATTACGAATATGAGTCAAGTGGAATAAGTTAAATATGGAATGGAATGAGTTTTTGAGCATATTTTTTAGAAGTTACTTCCCTCTTATTCTACTAACAAGGATGGAGAAATAATTTCCCAAGATCAAACAGAATGATGGTGAATCTATTGGGACCTATGAAACTAAGTTTATAAGATATAAAAGGCAATATTTTGGTTTAAACATCAGTCTAAAAAGAAAAAATTATCGATTATTTGGTGTCTTAAAACAAAGTCTCCAAAAGGAATTGGCTATAGTAGATTTTAGTATCTATTAATAAGTCATTCGATGTGCACTAATGGTAGAAATAGAAAATTCATATTTTCACAATTCTTGTGTGTTTTATTAAAAAAATAACATAGAGTCTCATTTTAACATGAATAAACCACATGGTGGAAATAAATTCTAGTGGCCCATATTCTATAAATATAGAAATAAGAAATTAGATAAATTCCAGAAAGGAATAAGATGTTGTTACAAGTGTGGGAATCCAAGAAATAAATAAAAGAAATGGAGAATCAATGTGAAGAGGCTAGTAAATGAAATAGATGGATCTTAACATAATGAACCACCCACACATTAGTGCTTCAAATGAAAAAAAATTGGGACTTGTGAAATAAAATTATTTATTCCAAGGGATAACGAGGATGATATTCCAAAAAAAACATTGAAGATAATGGAAAAAGGGAAAGCTTATATAAATACAAAAATTAATTTGAAACATGATAATTAGGGAACACTTATCCAATACTCAATATATTGGAAATTTTTTTTGGATTTTGTTTGAATGATATTAATGAAAATATGATTGTTCATCTTTTAGTGAAATTTCATGTGATTATGAGCATTTTATATCTCTCACTATATAGATTATGGAATAAGGAAATCACATATGATGTTCTGAGACAACTTATGACCATCTATCAGTGAATGGATGAACCTTGATTTCCAATTAAAATGTATTTTTTATGATATAATATTATTTAATTAATAAATTTGAAATTATATTTTGGAAGAATATAAGGTTTTATTGTGAAATATTTGAATGTGATTAAGGTATATACATTTTATTATGGGACATTATGTGTGAATAAAATTATTATTATGTTAATCATAGAAGGATATGCGATCAAATCAATTCAATATTTAAGATTCAATTTTGGTAACATACATTTTGGAGGAGCCTTATGGATAACTATTTATGGAATGGATTATGTTGATGTTTGTATGATATTGGAAACCCAGTGTCAATCATTTGGTTTTGGGGTTAATATATATAAAATGTATGCATGGATTTTCATTCTTATATTGGTCTTATAATATGTTAATGTTTAATTTTGATGATTTAGAGAGAGGATAATTCATCTTGAATACTAATAATTTGGAGAAATATATGATACGATGTTAAAAGTTGAATGACACAAGATATTACACTTTTCATGTATGTATATATCTTCAGGTTATTAGCATATGTGGTAAAGGAATCCATTAACATTAGGGATAAGATCATGATATAAAAAATTTATACATTACCATTATTTCCAATGAATCAAAGGTCTTTTCACTCATCGCCAATTTATGGTTTTTTGGTAATTAACATTCTCTTGGACATGTAATTTATCACTGTATATTATTCCTTGGGAGTTATTTTTTTCACCATTTATATATTTTAATTTCTATAAATGTTCTCCCTATGTGGAAACCTATTTATTTTTTACTTCAGGTAACCTTTATGTTTCAAATTTCTCCATTTTAAGGTAAGTTTTATTATTCATTTGTATAATTTTGGATTCAACAGAGTTATTTTCAAATTATAAACCTTTGATTTCCAAGACGAGTTTATATGGTGAAATTAATTTTAAGGGTGTAAAATGTAACACCGAGTTTTTTAATGATTTATTATTATTATTTTAATAAATTAATATTCATCGTTAGCTTAAATTATACATAAAATTGAATTTATATTTTGTTACATTAAACACCAAATTTATATTTCATTACATAGAATACCAATTTTTTCTTTGTTACAAACAAAAACAATTTTGTCTAGTGTTATATGAAACACTAAGTTTTAATGAAATTAGAAATGTTACTAAAATATTATTATTTAATGTAACAGATGTAAAATAGACGTTAGTATAGAGGGTGTGAATAGGATTAAAAAATTATGAATATATATGGTTTGAAAAATCATTTAAAATTAATTATTTGATTATTAAATAATTATAATGGAAAATAAGGACTAACTGAAAAAATGAAATCTATTTCTGAAATACTATTTTTATGCATGAAAACGTATTTTATCACAATAAATTAAATATATAACTTTTTTTGAATGATTTTAATGAAATTTATATATTATAATTTCAATAAAAAAAATTAACATTCATATTATGTGTTTTCTATATATAATATAAGAACAAATCCAATTTTACTTTTAAAAACTGTCATATTCTAAAAAGAAATTTTGTCAAATTTTGTGCATTTATTTTAAAATTAATATTTTAAAAATGTAAGTAAATTTCATAAAATAAAATCAATTTTTAGGAATCTACATGTAAAATAATATTACAGTGAATTTTTTAGAATTTCTAAAATGATAAAAAAAATTATGAATAGAGAAAAATAATTGTTTTTATTATGAATTAACATTTCTTTTAAAGAATTTAGAAACATAAAAATAGTTTTAAAATGGTTTTAAAAGTAAATTTATTTCAATTATATATTTATTAATCTAATTTTGGTAATTTTAATTAATTAAATATCGAATTTTTATATTAAAACTTCATATAATTATGAAACATTTCACTTTGGAACACTGTCTCTTTGTCGCGTCTGTATGTTAATTTTTAAATTAAATTACACCACTTATATGAATTGAATTTTGAAAAATGGGTAAAATATTTAGAATCATAATAGTTTTTTACAAAATTTCAAATTAATTCTTCACTGTTAAGAATAGTTTAAATAGTAAAAATTAATTATGATGATTAAGGTAAAAATTAGTTTACTAGTGAGTTAATCTAATAAAATAATGTGAAAAATAACTTAGAATATTTACTAAAACAATTCTTTTGGAACTATTTAGACCTTATAACCTCTAATGTTAATTAATTATCCATTTTAGTACCTTTTTTCATGATAGAAACTTGGGTACACCCTTTTCTTTTCAAAAATTCCAAGTGTGTCTTATCCCCCACATATAAAAGGCCACCCCCTCTTCACACATACAAAAGAATTTTTTAGTACAATAATTTGAAAAATAAATTAATTAATTCCCACATAACTTCATAGAAGAATAATTTTTATAATAAAACCATCCTAGGAAGTACTTTTGTGCAAACCTAATGAGGTTTCTCGAATAATTGGTAACGACCTTCAACAAGTATTTTTATTTTATTTCTTCCTCCATATCCTTAAATTCTTGTTAAAACAATATGATATAATAAAATAAGAATAATAAACATATTTATATTTTCTTTTTTAATATCATGACTTATATTTATATCTGCTTCCCTCAAATGGAAAATGATAACGTCATACATCTGTAGGACAGAGTACCGCCTTGCGAACCGATATGAACATTTTCCATCAATAACTCCCATAGTTGGGTATTATTATGTATATAACTTTTATAAATGATATTTATAATATAATTATTCTTATATATATATAATTTAACTTATAACAGTTTAAATTTTCATTCTTTTGTAGAAATGAAAATGTCGATCGTGTGTACGTCGTATTACCGCCTCCTAATTTGTTATGATTCATTATCACTAACTCTTTATGTGGAAGGTAATAAAGATTATGTTAATTAATATATTTGATTTATTTTAAATCATAATTATCTATAAAATTAAATAATTAGATACTTTTTTTTATTCTATCATTCAAAAAATGAAAACAACGTCCATGCGTACGTACGTCCTATCGTGTCAATTGACTGTGTATTTTATTTTTCTATCTCAAAATTTTACTGATAACAATAAATATTTATATAATTAATATATATGATATTTATAACATTATTAAAATTATATATATTATGTAATTATGTTAAAATTATAAGGACAAAAACTATCGAACAAAAACACTCATGAAAAATGAAATAGTTAACACCTATAAATGAAAATTTTATAAAGGAATTATTAATAAAATGGTGTTGAAATGTTATAAGGGAATCATATATAATATCACAAATATATATAATCTTAAATAATATTTTTATAATAAAAAAATATTTATTATAATTATTTTTTACCATTTATGAAGGAAATCATGAATTTGGTATGGGATTTTCATCTTGCGTTTTATTTCTATGAGATACATGCCATAATCACAACTTATTCTTTCTTTGTGGTGTATATACTACACATGAATGTATTTTATGATTATTCTCATGAAAATTATTTTGATTTATAAATAAATTTTGGTATATCTTTTTCATGGGGTTTAAGATTCCAATGTTACCAAAGTGGTAAGGATTTGATGTTAAGATCTCATTGTTTATCTGGATTTTTTATGGTTATGCCTTCAATGATGAAATATTATAGTATATTTCTCATGAATTTATTTATTTTTATTAACCTATGGTTATTTCATGAGAATATGTGTTTTCATATCATTTTAATTTATTTATGTACTCAAGATTCTAGAAGAATATTTTCAAAGAAAACTGATTTTATTTCTCTCTTCGGTTGAAAATCAATTTTTCCATATAAATGTTTTCTAAAAAAATTAAAATAATTTTTTAATGTTCTTATATGATTGGTTAAATTCATTTTTACCCTTGTTTTACTTTTTAACGAATGTTTTAAAATGAATCTACATGTCAATTTCAAAGTAAGGCATGTATGGATTTTACCAAAAATTGTAAAAGGAATACTTATTTTAACTTATATGAAATAAACAAAATGTTCTAGCAACATTACCTGTAATTTATTTTATGCTTCTTTTATATTAATTCCACATTAATTTCAAATAAAAAAATAAAAAAAAAATTATGACTTTTTATTTTTAAGTGATTTTCAAAGTGGGAAGGATATTTTACTAGATAAATGTTCTAGGTGGTCTCTAAAAACATTTTCCATCAAAGATAAAATCCTTTTATATTACTTATGATACATTGGGGATATAATCAAAGTATACTTTTCTAAATATATACCCAAATTGTTTGTTTTATGATGGAAATATGTTTTTTAAACTCGTTTCTCTTCCATGGGTTAGACCATAATGAAATGATTATGAAACTCATACCTTTTTCCATGTGTCTTACTATGATGATATGATAAAAGTTGATGAAACCAATTTTTTTCATGTGTTCTGATATGATGAACTTTTTATAGAACTTATATGTTTGATTTTTATTATGTGATAGGTGGGACCTATATATTCATCTATATCATTGGGTAAAGATTAATGTTCTGTGAGCTTATAGGGTACATGGGAGGTTATCCCAAAACCAAAATATATGGTACATGGGAGGTTATCCCAATCCTTAAAAAGAGGGTACATGGGAGTTTTTCTCGAGATAGAAAAATAGGGCACACTATAGACTATATAAATCCTAAATAATAGGGTACATGGGATGTTATCCCACGCCCGAAAAATAGGGTACACTGGTGGTTAGCTCAATCCCAAAGTTGGTGCATAAATTGTTATCCCATGCCTAACATGTTATGAATATCTTGTTGTATAGCCTTGACATAAGGTTTTATAAACTTATATTTATTCCACAATTACATGTCTTATTTCAATGTTATCATCTCATGGATCATTTTCTTTGATTCCATTATAAATAATTTCTTTTCAACTACCATGTTTATTATAGGAATTAATATTATGATCTTTGATATACATGGTATAGTTTTTAAAATGTTAAGCTCATGTTCTGATACACATATAATCATGTTATTATTATGTGATAATTGATATATTTTGATGTATTCATACCCTTATAGAGTATATAATCTCACCCTTTCTTATGTTCCCATTCCATGAGATGCCCAGAAGTGATTCATGATCAATATATAGGTATATACTATAGATAATAATGTTGTTATAAAATAAAATTATATGTTTTATTTTATCTATTAAAATGTAATCTAAATTTAATTATGTATCTAGTTTACTGAGAATACTAAACTATCCAATCCTATAGAATAAAAATGTTTGTATCTAGCACTAATGTAATAAAGAAACTTCTATCTCTGGTTTACTAGGGTTAGGGCCTTTACACTTCTCTTATAGATAGTTGTGGATGAAGAAATAATTTTCTTCAATCATGGACAATAAAATATGGTTAGTGTGAGATACCTCAAGCACATTAAGTATGTCATTGGCCTCTGTAAATATGGAATCTCCAAGTCCATATGAGCTACTTAAAGAAATAATAATTGAGCCTATGGGGTTATAAATGATTAATCCCCCCACATGAGACTGAGACTGCAAGATCCATTGATGTTTTTCTTAAGGACACTACTTGGGGGGATTCCAATAAATCCAGTGACTATTGAGTCACTTATGTACCCATTAATGTTTAGGTTTACAAATTTATAAAATTAGAAAACCATTGCATGATAAAATCAATGCCTTTATCACACAATTTTATTTCTTTCTTTATACCCACATTTTCTTATTTCATAAGAATACATCATAATCAATAAACTAAAATTCTCCACACATGATACCCTTATAGATAAAAAATATATATTAATTTTCCTCATATCTAGGGAAAAAGAAAATATAATAATGGTGAACTCAAAAACTTAGTAAGGTAAAACATAGGTGTTAACAATCAAATATCATAATCTAGCATAAGATGATCTTAAGGTAATAAAAACATAATCAAATTGAATAGTGTGATAGATTCATACCTAGAAGATTCATAAATCATTATTCATTCCATAAATAACTGGAAAAATAAAATTCAATATTCATATGAAAAAAATTCTAGTGCCATGAGAAATAAATCACCATTACTAGGATACAATAGAACTCAAATAAAGCATATAAAAACAAGTATGTATCTTGGGACATTATATTAATAACCTATGATAACTCATGTTTAACCTATAATAGAATATCATATAATTTGTTAATTACAACAATCATTTTCCTTGAGAATTAATCATTACACAATTCACTATAGATTTATATCATGGGATCACCTAGAATAGTCTATAATTTCCAAGATAAATATCATAAAAAATCACATATCATTCATTTAAATTGAAAAATTATAAACACAACCACAATTCTTTTATATCTCAATTAACCCATGGACAAAAATTGAGTTACTTGTCTATTTCCATAAAAGATCATCATAATTCATCCATAAAAAAATATTTTTGGGCTAATTATAACGTATCCATATGGAATCATAAGAATAATTTAATATATATTTACATATTATAAAGTAGTTTTTTAAAAATAAGTATAACTATGCCTTAAAAACAAAAGTATATATCCTTTTTCTTCTATAAAATTTAAAAAGAATAATGAATTTATAGAACAATGGGAATCTAATTCTATTTAGAAAAGAATGCAATATTTTAATGTTATATTGATAATGTAAATGGTTATGATGTCGATTAAATCCATTTAGGATGTATATATAAAAAAGAATTCCTTTAATTCTTTTGTAATGAAATTAAAAAATGAGTCATATATAAATCATTTGATAAGATTAATTGTAGTAATTTTTATAAAAAGTATATTACAGTAGAAAATAAATGTATAAACCTTTTAGGTATAGATATAAACATCCTTAAGAAAATTTAAAAAACATAAACATGGAAAATAAAGAGTTTTAACCATCTAAAACAACATTTAAAAAAAGTACCTTAAGATTATTAAAATCATGAAATAAAATTATGTAAGTAGCCTAAGAAGAAACTAAAAATACAATTAGTATAAATAGATTCATGATATTATATGTAAAATAGGTATTATATTAACCATAAAAATAAATATACATCCTACAGTCATAACATACCTCAAATAGCGACGTTTGAGATGAGAAAGCCTAAAAAATTGGTAATTCTTTAATCAAAACCCATTTAATGGAGAAAATATATATTTCTTGTGAAACCCTATATATCCATGAAAGAATATATAAAATTAAATTCATGAGTAATTATGTGAAACATATAAAATAAATTATGGTTAAAAACATGAAACATGTCTCAAAGAATTTTAATTGAGACCAAGAAATCAAAAAAAGATTATAACATTTAGATGAGGAATCAATATATGAAGGGAATGTGTGAAAAAATTAAATCTATATAAAACACATGAAAATAAAATATAAAATACTCATTAGTCAAAAAATACATAATCTTGGAATAATATAGTGTTTTAAGACAATATATTATCCAGTGAAAGGACATTGTCTTAAAAATCTCCATACCTCACACTTTCTATTTTTTGAACAAATTATAAATTTTTTTTATAATAAATTTTAACTTTGTATAAATCTAAATCATAACCATATTTAAATTTATGTTACTTGATTTCATTTTTATTTAGTTTTTTATCTATTCATTATCAATTCTTTGTTAAAATCAATGTTAATATGTTAATTTTCTTGTTTCCCTTGCATGTTTCGATTTAGTGGCATTATTCCATGATCCTTGGTAATGGATTCATCACCTCCAACATTTTAATGATGATTTTATATATTTATTGGACATTATTTTGGACTCTAATTTAAATTTCATTGACCTTATGATGATGAGGCCCACAGAAGGCTTAAAATCCAATTTTACAGGTTTTTATTTAGTATAACAAATTGGTTTTATTAACACATATACATATATATAATACATGTACATAATTATGAAAAAATCAGAAATTATTTATTATTATATGATATTACTAGAAAATAATATTTATTAATCAATTAAAAAAATGTTAAAACATCTTTCATGTAGGTGGTAGAAGAGACCCAGAGAAGAATACATTATAACAACTAAATGAATAAAGCATCAAGACCCATTTTTCACCCAAAAAAGTTCTCTAGGTCAATTGGCCACTAGGCCTTTGGCATGCCTCCCCATACACCAAATGAATTCGAGTAGTAGTGAGGGTCTGATTCGGTGATGGTGGGGAGACTATACCCTCTGGTGGTGATAATAATAATGATCCAAATATAAATATAATAGTGAAAGAAAAACCATAACATATTCAAAGAAAAAGATAAACTCAATGGAATCATATAAGATATAAATACTAATAAATATCCCAAAGTCACAATACCAATAAACATGTCATTCTATAACATACATGTTGAGAAGGTCATAAAAAACTGAATATAATGGTCGTATGTAACCAACAATCAGTACATACATATATAAAGCATGAAAAATATAAAAAGGAAACTATATTTTATATAAGAACTTCCATGGTCACATTCCATTAATCCCATGAAAAAGGTGCATCTATGATCACTAAGGTCCTATTTCTAAGCATGATCCCTTACCTGATCTCAAAACCATAAAGTCGATATGCATCTTGAGGGTCCATGGTGGGTGTGAGTATGAACTCTCTAGGATTCCATCAATGTTCATTTCTCTTACATTAATAATTATACAGGTGTATATAACTTAAAAAATAAAATTCAATTCACACCCATTAAATAAATTACCTGATTACCTTATGCTCAATAGTTATAAGGAAATGATCACCTACTTTGGCCATCACCGATATATGTCTATATATGTGCCTCAAAATATATATATTGAATACAACACATGTCAACACATATATATATATATATATTAAATGGTGAGTATCCATGTCTTAATTCCCAAGGTATCCTCTATCGAATATCATTTCTGGTGAACCCTCAGGTTCCAACCATAATCATGTCACCAGAACCCTGTGCCATCAATCTCATAATCAATGTCCAAACAGCATGCCAAATCTAGTCTCTAGTGCCTTGGAACTCTGATTAAAAAATCACCCTCGACTTGAATTCAGATGTTCTGAGGCAAAATTATACCTTCCCTTTAATATATAATCATCGATGTATTAATAATTGAATCCCCAAGGCATGGTGATAAACATCCTCATAGAATCCTATAACATCAGCCTCAAGTATAATGGTGAGATTCATCCCCCAACTGATGGTCTCAACCCAATCAACAGATGGTCCATCACCATTTACATAGATTTCTATGGTGACAACCACCAACATATCCAATGGTTAACACCATCCCCTAAGACACATGATCTATGAGGGCCTCTACTTGTGACGATTGGCCACAACCACCTCAACTTAGTCTGATTTGTGTCTACATGGATCCAACAGTGTATTATCCAATAACTATGAGTGGAAATCACTAGAAACCTAATCCACATAATCTGTAACTTCTTCCCCTTACCATGTCACTCAAGTCTTGATGTTCAAGACCATTTATAGTCCCAATATCCAAATCCTATCCCTAATAACTTTTTGTCCATAGTACTAACAACTATTTCACCTCAACCTATAGATCATCATCACCCAATGTATACCAATCCACACCCAACCTAATGAACCACATCAACCTAGTGTAGGTGATAAATATCACTACAATCCTTGGTAAATACTCATCATGTTTCCATGAAACCAATACAATCAATATAATAAATTAATAAATTTAAATTACACAACCAGCATAAATTGAAATGTGGTCTCAATCCCCATACCTAACTTATCATGATTTATATCAACATGGTAATTCCTAATAGCATCTCACAATATCAATTTATCCATTAAAAAATATTAATTAATTAATTATGGGTGTCTCTCAAACTACCTACAAGGGAATATATAAAATACACCCTAAAACCCCTCATAAAATTACATAGAAAACTAGGAACCACCTATCATAGGTCTATAGAAGCTCACTTATCTGATATCAGTTGCTAACCCAAGCTGAAATGAGATAAATTTGTTTTTTAGACAAACACCCTAAAAATAGGTCAAAAGTGACCGAATGAATTTATCATTCCATATGTTAGTGTAATTAAATAAGAGAAAAAATAAGAGTGGAGGACATACCTCCATTATTCTAACGAGATAGACGAAGCTCAAATCGGAGCTCGAATGGAAAATATATCAAGAAACTTATGGGAGAGGGTTAGGAGGTAGAGAGTCCCCTTGGTTGCTCCTACCTCTTCTACCTATGAAGTACAAAAAATAAAAGAGGGGGTCAATCTCCCTTTCTCTTAAAAAACAATTCCCACAACATACATGGTGTGAAAAAAATTACATGTCATGTATTAGGTTCACTATCTGTAACCAAGTTACAAGTTGTGTATTCCTCTAGTTGAACCCTCAAGGCTTCATAAAATGATTCATGTCGTGTTGACAATTTAAACATCATGTAATAGTTACACAACATGTATTTCTACCTGGAACTATTTTCAGTAGTTGAAGCCGCATGACCTTCCTTTGGTGTTCAACCGAACCCCCAATACTTCCACCAAATCGTAGACCATGTCCATAACCAAATGATTATGTTAAAAAAATCTCATAATTAAGTATTGAATCCCAAAAAAAATTGGAATGAAGACCAAAATCAAGACAATAAAAATCACCTGAAAATTACCCATATAATAATCAAGGACATTAACATATCCCTACCTTATAAAATCTCATCCTTAAGCTATCAATATTTACCTGAAGATGATCCCAAATGTACCCATCTCATTTACATTTACCCAAATTACCATAGTTATTCAGTATCAATTCAATTCCTCTCAAGAGATCCCCACCAAAGGAATTACCTACTCAGTCATTTCTCGACCCAAAATTAAATATTTTCTAATGGTCCTCTGACTATCCCTAGACTCATTATTCTCCTATTAACTAACATCATTACAACACCTCATTAGGTGTTCAGCCATATCCAATTTATACACAACACCCATCAAGTCCCGCATCATATCTGATGCCCACCAAATGCTCATGTAACACTTGATACCCATGGGGTCCTTCATCTCGTCATATGCTCATAAATACATGTTCCATACATGACACTCATTAAAACTAACATTTCATTATATTCCAAAAGATCCCAGATCTCAATAGATGCCTAAAATATCTTAAATTATATATATATATGCATGCCCACATAAGGTGTCCTAGTTCCTATGCACCTCATACAAAACCTGCATTGCATCATTTCCCAGATGCCTATGCACCTCATATAAAACCAGCGTCATACTGATGCCTATAATAATTCTTAGTTCCCACACACCTCATATATATATCACGCATCATATCCAATTCAAACATACTATCCAATACCTAGTTAGTCCAAAAACAATATACTATTACCTCATGCATCAAAGTTATCCATGCCAAAAAAATATATGATACAATCACACCCTTGCAACGCCTTTTACTGTCACCAGGTCCCCTTCTTTCACTAAAACTAGAATATAAACAACATTTAATTTTATTAAATCATTTCCTCCCAATGGATATCCTCTCTATCGTGTTACAGTAGGTATTAGACACTGACCCCAATACTTGGTCTCTCTACCACTACCACGACCAATGTATGAAACTTAATCTCGACAACCATCTCCTTGTACCACTCTCATTTTCACCTTATACCCATAAGTTTTACACCATCCATGACTCATAACTATACTAGAAGGCTTCCCATTGAACCTCTCCAGATGTCCCACCTAGTCGCATGCCCAACACTCTTTCAGAACCCGATCAAACTAGGTTTGAACATGTCCTAGCTACCAACATTGGATGTATACTATCAAAGAACCTATCCTCAGTGGTCTACCTAAATCTCTGGATGTACTACCCTATTGAGACTACTCGCAGCCCTGATTCTAAAAACCTAATACATCACCACAAAACTAACATGATGCCTCCATCTAGCCTGAATATGACCAGTCTGTCTGGTTTCCCTTAACTATCAATGTATGTGTTCCACCTATAAAAATGATGAAAATACAAGAGATATTTATCAAATCCTTGATGGTTTTACTAAATACATCCTCAATATTTTCACCATGGTGATATAATATCCCACCATAGTATGTGAAAAAGAAGACAAGTCTTTTAAACTAGCCACATAATTCATAAAACACATATCTATTTTCTGAAGATTTATGAACTCGTAGGTTTTTTCATCCCTCAAAGTCTCTAAAAAGATGTTGTTGAAGAACAAAAACTCAAAATAATTTCAAGACAATCTGGCATGTCTTCCAACATGGACCTATATGTCTCACTAGTGCTTTATTGGTCCTCTTATAATATAAGTTTCTAGCTTCACTCACTTACTTGGTGGCATATCGAGCTGATATAAAATATTATGCATTGTCTTGATCTAGTTCTCCACCTCCTATAGTCCACCCTTTCCTTAAAATATAGGTGGGTGTTGAGACTGGAACTCATGAGTAAGTATACCATAGATGGATCATCTCCCTCATCCCACTTATCTATGATCTGTTTGACATAAACCAACCCCAATCTAAGATACTCATCTAAAAATGGCCCAAAATATACAATCTTTTTTGGTTTTCCCACCGGTACTAGAACATGTACCTATAGATCATGATCATCTCAACCATCCCAAGCCTTGTCCCAACCCTTAGGGGAATCATCCCATGAATTCTCTAGTAGCACCATGTCTTTTTCTCTATACACTCTACTATATTCCATCGAGGTGGGATCATACTGAATACTAATCATGATTGTCAAACAGTAATAGTACTATATATATAATAAATAGGTAAAGATATAATAGGTAGCACATCTCCCCACCCTTACACTTCTCTACCACCATGTCCCAAGACATCGTGCCTCATGGCCCCTATCCACCCTCATTGGGGTTAGGTAACAAGTATTATCCAGCCTCAGGGCCCCTTACCCACCTGCATTAGGTCATGTATCACATAGAATATTTCCTCATAGATTCTTTCCTAACCATAACAGATTCATATATCACATTTATATCTTAATAAAACTGATGTAGTGGAGTAGAATTCCACAAAAGAGGATATATAAGAAAACATTGTTTAGATTTTTTGTTGACACATTAAACAACTCACCTCTATCATCATCTCTGCCTACTCATAACAGAGTCAGGCCCCTATATCTCATATATATAGAGCATCACATATTGATCTCATCAGGAACCACATACCAGGGATAGATATGTAGAATTACACAAAAATGAATAAGGAGGAAACCATTTTTAGCCTTTTTGTTCACACTTTAAATAACCTTGCTCCTCTATGTTCAATCTAGTTTTCCAATGAATATCATAAAAATACAAACATCATATGAGCCTAAGTGCCTTTCATGATTCTTCAACAATCCTCCCTTTCAATACTATGAAAAGGGTGATAAACCACACAATCCAAAAAACATCACAACCAAGTGTTCCACTCAAGGCAGAAATCAAAGAAAAAGTAATAACACATAGCATAACATCAATTTCTCACCCCATGAATCAGGGCATGTCCCCCGTGTATGGGGATGAAGGCACCCAAACACAGAATATGAACCTAGTTATAACTACATCCTAGTCTCTGACATATCATTGCACAAATAATAAATAAGTAATAATTGAAACCATGTGTATCTAGAAAAAAAATTATTATATTTAATTAACCTAAACAAATGACACCAATTGTAGTTTACTGACCTGATTTTCCACCCAAATAGTGCTCAAGGTTAGTTTTCCAATGGGCCTTAGGCATGCTAGCCCATAATCCAAAGGCTTTTGAATAATAGTGAGGGTGTGATTAGGTGATTTTGGGGAGATACACCCTCAATATGTGATAATAATAGTGGTCCAAATATAAATATAACAATAAAAGATAAAACACTAAATAGTGGAAGAAATAGATAAAATCAGTGGAATCATAAAATATTGCAACATTAACAAACATTTCAGTGGAATAATGACAATAAACATGTCTAGTTATAATTTACATGCACAGAAGGACATATAAAATAGAATAACAAGGTCACATGTGTTCAAACACAAGTACATACATATATAAAGCATTAAAAATCTAAAAAGGAAACTATAGGTTGTTCAGAAATATCAATGGTCCCATTCTATCCATCCCATGAAAAAAGAACATCAATGATCACAAAGGTCCTTCTCTAGAGCTTGATCCCTTAATGTATCTCAAAACCATAACTTTTACATGAATCCCAAGGGGCCCGTGTAGGTTGTGAGTATAAACTCAGCCGGCCACCGCCAACAAGTGCATTTCTTACACCCATAATTATAATGGAGTATGTAAAATATAAAATAGAAGGAAATTCATTACCATTAAATAAATAACTTGGTTTCTTTATGCTCAACCAACACATAGAAGCAATCACCTTATTTGGATAGAATTATTATATGTCTAAATACATTCCCAAAAATATATATGTGGAATATAACACATGTATGAATATATATATTTGTAGTGGAGAGGATCCATGGTCCAATATCCTTGGAATCCTCTATCGAATATCATTATCAATGATCCCTTGGGTTCCAACTATAATCATGTAAGCTGAACCTCATTCCATCAATCATGTACTCATAATCCAAACGACATACCCAATCAAGTCATTGGTCTCTTGGGCCTTAGCTCAAAAAAATCATCATCAATGTGAATATCGATTTCCTAAGGCGAAATGATATATTTACTCTAATAAATAGTTACTATCATCTTGACAACTGATGTCCTAAGAAACAGAGATATTCGTACTCCCACAATCTCGGAACATCAGTGTCAAGTATAATGGAAAGAATCAACCCCAACCAATGGTCTCAACATCATCAATCTATGGTTTATCACAATCCATGTGGATTTATATTGTTAGAACCTCCAACATAGATGATGGGAAACACTATCTTCTATTCTACATGATCTATAAGGGACTCTACCCACAATCAGTGGTAAAAAAACCACAACTGAGTCATATCTATGTGCACAAAACTCCAACAGTGTTTACACCAGTCACAAAGAGAGAAAATCACCAAAAAAAACCTAAGACACATCATCTGGAACCTCATGTACCTATGACCATGTCACTCAATTCCCAATATTCAACACCATCCAATGTCCCAAGATCCATGCCCTCATCCAGATGACCATGTCACCTCAATACTGCCCACCATGCCGCCTCAACCTGGTGATCATCATCACCCCATGTATCCCAATATATGCCCAACCAAACAAACCATGTCACCTTATTCCAGGTGATCAACATAAACCAATTTGTCAATCCATTCCCATCACGTTCCCATGGAACCAATACAATTAATATAATATTTTAATTAATTGAAATTACACTCTTATCTTAAACATCCCAAGTGGTATCAAGTCCCTTATATGTCTTATCATGATTTATAAGAACTAGGGAATTCCCAACAACAATGCACAACATAAATTTATCTATTTAAAAATAGTCATTAATAAATTATGGGTCTCTCTTGGATTACCCACAATGACATATATATATTACACACCCCAACAATACCCATAAAATTAAAGAGAAAGCAAGGAATATCCTAAATTAGGTCCATAGTTTATAACTCATCTAATATTGGCCACTAACCCGAGATGAAATGACATAAATCGGATTGTTATGAAAACACCTGTAAAATATGAAAAAATATCTCACATGTATTTAGTATTATGTATGGAAATATAATCAAAGAATAAAAGTGAGAGGAGTGAAGGACTTTCCACCAAAATTATAATGAGACAGACGAGGCTTGACTCAAATCTCTAATAGAGGAGATATCCTAAAACCTAGGGGAGAGGGGAATGAGGAAAAAGATAACCCTAGGGAACACCTATATCTTCTATCAGCAAAGAAAAAAATAGAGGGTCCAAGCCCCACAAGCTCTTTTAAAAAACACTCCTAGAAACTTACATGTCGTGTATATTTTTTCTTATCATGTATTTAGTTCCTGATGTGTAACATAGTTACAAACCATGTATTCCTTAGTTAGACCCCCTGAGGCTACCTGACCTACTGCACATCATGTAAACTATGTACATGTCACATAATAGTTACATAGTGTGAATTTCTACCTAATGTATTTTTCTATAGCTCAAGCCACCCGAACATCCTCTATTATTTCCCCAAAACCCCGAGACTTCTATATAACCACATAAGACACCCATAAATAAGTTCATGGGTTAAAAGAATCTTATAATTAGGTCTAAATACAAAAATAAATGTTGTTTTGACCACTAAACTCCAAAAGATCAAAATTATCTAGAAAATGTCCCGCCCAAAAACTTGGGATCCTAAAATGAGTAAGAATTTAAATTTTTATAAAGATATTATTATTTTTACATGATATAAATAATTTAATATTTTTTATAAAAGTGATAAATCATATTCAAGAAGATTTAGATGAAGAAAAAAATTAAAAGAAAGCTAATAGGTTATTACTTCAAAGTGCCCCGATAAGATCGTTTGAGGAGGTTAAACTTTATAATTATAATTTTTTATAAATATTTTTAACAGAATGAAAAAAATGTATTTCAAAAATAATGAATATTTTATAAATATAATATTTATTTTTTCATTGCATTTATAAAATAATATATTTAAGTTGGTAATGAAAAATGATGTATATCGCTTCACGGAGGCGACAATGCAACCATGCCATGAACACCATTTCAATTTACTAATGTATGAGAGGGAAATAAATTAGATAATATTTTATATTAAAAAATCATAATTTTTTCATAAATATAATTTAAATACATTAACTTTCTTTTTATAACCATCCATGTGAGGAGTTTAAGAACAGTGAAATATATCATGTCGGTGAGGTGGTAATCTACACATATGCATGATTGATGTTTTCATTTTCTATATGATGTAAGAGATGTAGAAAATAGTTTTTAAATAAACATAAAAACGTTGTAATATAGTTAACAAAAAAAATTAAACACATTATTATGGATTTAATTGATTTTATGTCTATATAAAAACATTTAATTTTAAAGAATTTGGTTAATAAATATATTGACTCCTTAGATATACTCATTTTTCTACACCTTAATACATCTTCAATTAGTTTATTGGTGATACAAAGACCTATAAAACATGGTTAATTATTTTTGGAAGTTATATGTATAGTAATTTGTTGAGATAAAGTGCTCAGAGTGTGTATAAATTAAAAGATATTGTACCGTATTATAATTTAGAGGAGTGGAACCCCGGTAAATATTAATAATGTCTAAATAAAATAATTCTATTTCTCATGATTAGTCTCCAAAATTTATTCCATTTTCTTGATAGGATAGGTAAAGATCTATATCCACTCATATAATCAAATTTGTAATTTTTTAGAGATATTTGAATCCTTTTTCTTTGTTTAATCTGCTCATTAACCTATTTTATAATTTATCACGAGGAAATAATTTTATAATGGTAACTATTGAAGATAACTAATAATTAAAAAAACCTTATAAAATAATTTAAATATTCTGATTACAAATATAGAATAAATTTTACATTATTAATTTTTTTAATAGTGGGAAAAATTCTAATATAAGGTCACAAAATACATAAAAAATGTTTGTAGAAAGAAATGTTATTTTTTATTTTAAAATGAAATTATAATTATTTAAGACATAGTTAATTTGAAGATCCTGTTTTTCTTGACCAAAGATGTTCAAGCCCAAGATATTGGTGTGCTCCTTCATTGCCATTCTTATACTAGATTTAAAGTGTATTTTTTTCTCTAACTTCCTACTGGTGTAAGCTCATTACAACCGATCTATTAACTGTTACACTTGTTTTATTTAATAAAATTTTGGGATACGGGCTAGGAGACCAACCCATATATCATTTTTTTCTTAAAAAATAATCTATATGATTTATAAAAATTATGCTATTTTACTCTATTCACCTTGAAATAAATATTTTATGGAAAAATCCCCACACAAATAACACAAAGATAATTTCGATAAGGTGAGTCCAAAAATGTTGATCATTTCATAAAATTAATATTCTAAAATTTACAGTTATAATTTATTAACTACAAATAAAATATAAAATGAAAAATATCTTTTATATAAAAATGAACATTAAAACTAAAATTATTTCATATTTATTTCTAATGAGTGTTTATTTTTTTCTTTCACATATTATATTTATAATTTATTGATGTTTAAATTGAATTCAAAAAGGTAATATTCAGTTTAGATTGAAGTCGTGTATATCAGAATCTATTAAACAATGTATTTATTTAATTTAATACATACTAAAATTTATAGGTGTTAAATTCTCTCATGACCAATCCCTAGATGAATGTAAATAATTGAGGAATGTGTTAAATCATATATGAGAGAAGTTCAAATTAATGGAAATCACATCCAAATCAATTTTGGATAAAATACTCTTTGAAATTATAACCATTTAACTTCTCATCCTTAGGGAATTATTTTTTGTGGTAAGTGGTAATGTATATATGGGTTATATGTTATTATAGTTAAGATTAATTTTGAAATTGAATAATTTTTACTCAGCCCATTTTTTTAATTACATCACACTTACTTTAATTTTATAATATACATAATTAAGTGAAGAATTTGATAAATTTTATTGAATATTTGGAATCAAAATGTCTTAATTAGATCATGATATATATTTTCTAATTCTTGTTAAAAATTCTAAAATACAATAATGAAATAGTGAAATATTTTAAAATACGACCATTGTGATACATATAAAGGTTTTAATGAAAGTGACTAGCGTAGTTATCTTTATATAATTTATATGAAAAACAATTATCATGGATCCCTAATTGTGGTAATGGGAAACTATGAAGAGTAGTGGAGAGCATAAGATAATGGAAAAATGAAAATAATAAATACCTTATTCTTCGAAAATCCAATAACCACACCAATAAATACCCACCCACAATTTTAATTTCTCCCATAATAAATTAAAATTTTTATGTTCATATATCTCTCAGTTATTCTATACTAGATATCTCTATTTAATCATAGAGGGTTTTGTTACTATAAGGGTTTTCTCTAGGCTAAGAATATAACAAGTGATAGAGGATCCTAATCTTCCTTCCTTGTTTTATAAACATAATTAATTAGATTTAATTTATTTCTTAATATTAATTATATCAAGATATATAGTTAATAATTCTAGGTAAAAACACTAAAATATAGTACTAAAATAGTGAAAAAATTTAAAATACAACAAATGTGAAACATATAAATGTATGAATGAAAAAAAAATCTCCATGTCAGTTCCCTTTAGATAATTTCTAAGATAAAAATTATATTTGATCACTATATTTGGAAACGGGGTACTATGAAGAGTAGTAGAGAGCATAAGATTATGTAAAAAATAAAATAATAAATACCATATTCTTTGAAAATCCAATAACCACACTTATAAATACCCTCCCATAATTCTAATTTCTCCTAAAATAAATTAAAATTTTTGTGTTCCCTTCTCTATTAGTGATTCTATACTATATGTATCTCATTAATCATAAAGTGTTTTTTTTTTGTTAGTGTTGTTTGCAGGCTATGAATCTCACAAGTAATACTAGATCCTAATCATCCTTCATTATTTTACAAACATAATTAATTAGTTTTAATTAATTTATTAATCTTAATTCATATGCTTCCATGGTTATAATACTATGATACGATATTCACATTGATATTATATCAATGATTAATTATTCAAACCATCCCATATTAACCTTTTTCAATGTCATTTCCATTAAAATGTAAGGTTACATTGTCTATCGCTCTTGAATTCCTATTTAAATTTAATTTTCTTCCCTTTTTAAATTTCCAAGTTATTAATTCAATATTTTCATGATATAAATGTAAGAATTATTCATATGTTATCCTATCCATGTGAGTTCTCATTTCACTCACATTATATATCTATCATAAGAAAATATTTTTCATAGTCCTTATCATATCCATAAATTTAATTACCTCTATACATATATAAGCCCTGTATTTTTTGTGTTATAGATATATTATTCCTATGAATGATATTTTTATATGTTTGGATGATATAGATGTAGCTGGTGGAGCCTCTTTCAAGCCCCAAGTTGATTAAACTCAATTTTTATATAACATCACAATTTCCATCAATTCAAGTTTATGAGTATATATTTTCATTAGTAATTTGTATGTTCTTGAAGTGTATAAAAATGTCTGACTGCATGTTCATAATTTTTTGAGGGGAAAAATAAACAGTTACTCTGGTATCCTACCAATGAAAATACATGTATTTGATTGTCTAAACACATATATTATCTTAATATTTATAAATATTCAATAACAACATTTTCATATTTATTAAATAATATGGGTACTTATATGAACAATATGAGTAACTAATTATCCTTAATAAGTTTTTAAGTAATTACCCATGACATCATAATTGATTCATTGAAAGGGAAAATCTATTTACATGAAAATAAGATCCTTTTTTCTATACATGATATTCATATTTTATAATCATTGAGAAATTATACTAAGTATTTTTAAAAATATATCCTTCATCATTATGATAATTATTTCTTATACAAATTTAGTATATAATATATTAAAATTAGGTTCTTATGGTATGTTTACTTTTGGGAATTATTTATCTCCTTGATACATTGGTTGGTCTCATTTGATAACTATTCTTAGATGATGGGAGTATTCATACCCATTATATATAATATCATAGATTATGTCTTTCAATATAAATTTTTATGTCATTCCTAATCCATCTCAATAATTTACCTAATTATGAGACCATTTAATTTTATCCATTTAAAAATGTATTCCCATTTTAATCCATATATTATGTTATGCTTATTTATTCAATTTTATGTTATTGGTTTTTTATTAATTCCCACAATATAGTATATTCGATTAATGTTCCATGCTAGCTTCCACTATACACTGTCTCTTACTGAGTTTCTAAGATCACCCTTTTCTTTTTTCCCATTTCTCTAGGTAAATATGTTGAATAATGCGTTCAATATTCTCTATGTATAACTTTTCATTATAATTATTTTTACTTATATGACACAAGATGCCATGTTGTAAAGTAATTTTTATATATCAAGTCTCTTAATTTTTATAGAACCATGATATTGGAAATATAATCTCAAATAATTAGATTACCATGAAATAAATAACATATAAACTCTGGGTAAAAAATGTTTGTCCATTATAGTTTTTTTCAAATCATAGTTTGGTAGAACCCTTATAAACGAGATTTAAAAATCATTACCAGAGAAGATTAATTTTACCACTATAAAATTTTAGAGATATTTATTTAATTGTTTTTCTACATATCTTATGCATAAGTATGTATTCTTTTGTAAAAATTATATATTATTAATGTTTTATATGGTAGTACTTAATAATATTACTAAGCTATTCTATTTGATTTATAATGGAACCTTTAAGTGGAAATAAAAATTGATAAGACAATATTAGATAATCCGGGGACCGTTTGAATAAAAGAGTTAACGTTTATGTAGAATAAATTATTACTATAATATCACAATTGACTATATATATGATAAATAATATAAATCCCTAATATTTTATAATATATTTACCTTTAGAAAAATTTAATTTTTTCAATGGATAAGGTTACACGCAACACCGAGTCTAAACGAATCACGATGTACTATTAAAATATTATTAATTAATTATGACCATTATAAGAAAGTGTTTAAATATTTTTGTATGAATAGAAATAACTAAATTATAAACAATATATTGTTTACAAGTGTATAAATATTTTCATCAGTTATCAATTAATTATAAATGAAAATAAAAAATTGAAAATAAATGAAATATTTTTATAGAAAACTAATATTATAAACACAATGTATTTTTATCATATTAAATTAAATTAAAAACTATTGGAAAATTAATTTAAGGAAATTTATAAATTATATATTCAATTCAATGTTTTAATATTCATCTAATATTTTTTCTAGGAGTGGGATAATAATAATTCTAGATTTAGGATTAAGAATTGGATTTTTCTAAATAATGGTTTCGTTTCCTTTTGTGAACTTGTTTAAAAATAATATTTAAAATTATATAAAAATATTTAGAAAAAATATATTTATTTTTCAAATAATCATATTAAAATTATATTTGGGTGAATTTTTTATAATTTGACTGGAAAGTTTGATTTATAAATGAATAGTGAAATACTAATTTTTATTGAAAACGAAAATTTGGTTTAAATAATTTACATAACTAAATTTTTTTATAATGGTTTAAGAGAAATATCATTTCAAAAATATTTGTATTATTCTAAATTAGTTCATTTGAGTCAATTATATGTTCTATTTTGATATAAAAACTATTTATACTTTCGAAAACGTTTCATTGGAAAACCACTTTTTCATCACTCTAACACGTTTTATTTTAAATAAAATTTTCCCAGTTATGTAAGCTTAATTTGATAAAATGAATTAAATATATTTAATAAGAATAATTATTATCATATAATATGATCAACTTATTTTTTTACCATAACGAATAGTGAAAAAAAATTAATTACCACAATTAATGTGGAATCTTTTTTACCGGGGGTTAAACTAACAAGATAATGATAGGATTTCCAATAAATATTTTATAAATACTACTATATCCCTATATTTTTAAATAATAATATCAAAAATTAAAATATATATACATTTGGATTCATTTTTTCTTTGATATAAATCATTTTCGATCCTTATAATAAATTTCCAAGTGGGTTTCATCCCCCACATAGAAAACACTACCCCATATCCTCTCCTCTTAACACTTAGAAAGCCATTTTTATGATAAAATAACTAAAAAATGCCTTCCTAAATTCCATAACAAAATATTATAGTGTTTTTTTATCATAAATCTATCCAAGTAATGATTTTGGTGAAAACCAAAATAGATTGTCTGAAGAAGAGGTATTGCTCTTAACTGAGCTTTTCAGTTTAAAATTTACATCCACCTATTTCAAATATTATTAAACCATGATTATATAATATCCTAAATATATTAAATATAATTAAATGTTATTATGTTAAGTTAATGAACTATATACATCTCTTCCTCACTCATATCTGAAATGAACTCAGTGATCATGTGTATGGTGAACTACCGCCTCGCGAACCGATGTAACCCGTTTTCAATAAACACCTCTAACCGTTGAATATAATGATGTATTTAATATATATATATATACATATATATGTTATATTTTTTAACATTAATATACTTATTTTTTAATAGTATCACATATACCTTCATACATTCCATTCTGTGAGGGATACAAGAACATCATCCGTGTGTATGGTGTACTACCACCTCACGAAGCGATGTGATTCATTTTTCACTTATCATTTACATGGGAGGTAATAAGGATAAAATTGATTAATATATATTAAATATATAAAATATTATGTAATCACTAAATTTTTAGTATTATTTTCTATTCATTCATTTCATCCATCAAAAAATAAAAATAACCTTCTGTATACGTACGGCCTATTGTCCCCACAAATGGTGTATTTCATATTTCTATCTATAACTTTTATATATGGATATAAATAAGTATATAATGAAAATATATGGTATTTATATAATTAATATCATAATGTATATGATGTAACTATATCCTATTATCAATAACTATAACTTTCATGATAAAACATACTTAAAAAATGAAGCAGTTGTCACTCGAAATAGTAATTTTAACAAGGAATTATTCATAAAAGTCTGATAAAAGACTATACATAAACCATATACGGAATTACATATATGATTATGGTTATATAATAGAATTATAATAAATATTTATTTCTCATACATGAGTTTAATGTTATTTCTATGCTAGATGAACTTGAGGTAAAGGGTTTATTAACTCAATTTATATTCATTGTTTTAAACTTCAACATCATTTATTATGTTGTTCCAAGAATAAGTGTGGAATGACAAATGATTGTATTATTTTGTATTTAATCTTTTATTTTTAGGATTTACATTTTTCAAAAATAATTATTTCATTGATTGATTATCACTCCAATGATATTATCATTCTAATAGTTTTCATCTCCAAACATCCTTCTTTAATACATATGATATTTTTCAACCTAATATATTTTATATAATGTATATAATTACCCTTCTAATTTTATATCATGAATCCTTCATACTTAATGGTACTTCAAGTTTAAATACAAATTATTTCATCTAAGGGGCACTTGACATGAATGTTACTAAGTGGTAAATAATTTAATAACTCAATTTCTTTTCATTGGGATATATTAATCATTCATTATCATTGAAATTATAATATTCTTTGTATTTTTTTTATTATTTAATGTTTTGAATAAAAAAAATTATATGGGTTTACATTTCAAACACATAATAAAATCATGGATTAATCCTCACTTTATTGGAAAGATCTTTGTAAGGTCTTCCGTCTAAATTTTAACTCTATTGAGACACACATTTTATTATGCACATATATATTTTTATGTTGTGTATATAAATTCCATATGAATAATATAACATGTATATATACTTATTCCTGAATATTAATGATTTAATTAAAGTTATTTATTCAATTATAATATTTAAAAGAATATTATATCATATTTTTACTTCAAATGGTAATATTTTACTTCCATATCAATGATATTCAAAATAGTTTTACAAAAGTCCGTTATATTTATTAAAATTATTTATCAATGAAATTTTATACTTTACTTTAATTTTTAAAATATTTTAAATTAATATTTTAAATTTCTTCCAAAAATCTCATTTTCATTTTTTTGTAAAATTTAAAAGTAAGTTTTTAATGTGTATAACATTAATAGACTTCTCCTACACATAATTTTTTTTTACAATATTTAGATTATTCTATAATTTTTAAACATTTTTACAAAATGAAACCATTTAAATGAAAAATAATATTAATATTTCACTTCCATTTCCCAAAATACTTGATTTTACCCCAAAAACTATAATTCTGATAAATTGAGAGTCATCTGGCATTTATTTTGTTGTAGTTTACATTCTATTTAAATATTAAACTTCATGATATAATACATCATTGGATATTAAATTTCCCTTAAATACCTATATTCATTGTATAACAGATATTATTATTTATTAAACAATATTACATTTATATATATTATGTTTTAGTATTAAATTTATTTGAATGATTGGGAAAATATTGATAGATGTGTGTTTTTACTCAATACATATATTTATTGATTAGGAATATTATAAATAAATGGAATTGATCATTTTATATAATAAGAATTCTTTTGATATGAAGGGATGGGTGGGACCTGGTTATAAATAGCCCCTTTATGCATCGACAGGTCTTAGGAGACAAATTAGTTTGAAAAATTAAATTGTCCATTACCCGCATTTCTAAACTATATTGTAAAAGGCATTGATAGTAGAGGTATCATTATTCTTTAGATCATGATTTATAATATTAATCATTTCCTTCATTGAAAATTTAGTTATTATTATTATTCATGTAATTTTTTCATTGTTATTAACCATGGTTGAATTTAATTTTCATGTTATAGATTAAATGGTATGTGTTGTAAATTATTTACCTTTCCATATTTATTGCACCTTATCTACTCATGAAAAATTCCAATATAAGTAACCCTTACTAAGTATTTTATCTCACCCTTATTTTGTTTCATTTCCCTAAGATATGAAGATGACATTATTGAATAGGTTTCATGGATGATGAGAATCTATTTTTGTTATGATCTATGTTTTATTTTTGATGTAATATGTTTTTCATATATGTATATAGTTCTTCAATATTACTAAACTGATCAATACATGGAAATATGATACATTGTATCTATGCCAATGTAATAAAATAACCACCAACTCTGGGTTACTGGAGTCAGTATTGTGACAAATAACCTTCCCAAAATAGACAAACCATTTTCCACTCAATAAGAAAAATCATTCTTAGATAATTTTATAGAGAAAACTAAATTATTTAGTGGGTCCACTAATAACATGGTGTGTAGATCAATGGATAGTGTCTATAAAATATCATTATTTTGTTTATATGTACTAATAGAGAAAAAATTATATTGGTTTTTTAACATTTTATGGGAGATATTAACCAATGGTGATCCATAATTAAAAATTATAGGTTTTGAGATGATAAAAAACAGTGTATTTTTTTTATAAATTTTTTTATATAGAAATATTTTACCCCTGAAAATTTTTCTTAGATGGAATGATAATTCCAAAATTTATGAAAAGGGGATGAATAGACATTGGCTGAGTATGAGAAAAAAATTATATGGTTTTAAAGGTATTTTATAGATTATATATATAATATAGCCAACATGATTGATCATTTATAGGAATATTAAAATCCATGTCTTTAATGACCACTAGTCTCTCATACATTCTCATTATAAGAATAGATAGTAAAGTGTTATCAATACTATAACTAATTTTTAAAAATCGTTAATTTATAAAGGGAAGCTTAAGAAGAAGTTGAAGGATAATATCTATATGGGAAGAACTATGGAAAATAAAAATAAATTAAGAGTGGAGTTCTTTATATGTAATGAATGTGGGAAGAAACCACAAGGGATTTATAAAATTCCATTAGGAGTGCATTTTAAATGGGAGATAAATTCTATTAATGTCATGAGTATAAAAGAAAGAGAGGAAAAAATAATTTATGATGTTTCACTTATATAGAGCTTGGAAATTACACAAATAAATATCACAATAGATAAGGGAATCTACCCTGAAAAGACATATAGATCAAGGAAAACCATTTTTAATAATAAAAAGTCGATGTTTTGGTTTCAATTGATTTGATAATAGGTACATTAATTATAAAAAAGATATTATCTAATGCATTAATAAATTCTATATCAACCTGCTCTATTATTTCATTCATGATTTAAAAGAATATTCAATCACCCCTTCATGAATTAAGGAATGATTTATTAGTTAGTATAGTAATTTCTACTTTTATTGAAATAATGATATACGAGGTATTTAAAATTTATATCAATTTTTGTCAATTAATTAAAAATATAATCTTTATATATATTGTGGATTATTATTTAGTCATACGGAAGAATTACCTCTCAAATTATAATGAAAGATTTTTTTGTGTTGAGAACGAATTTAGAATTGGTCAAGCAATTATAGAATTACTTTTTCCTTATGGAGAAATTTACTTACTAGAAAAGTTTTAGTAAATACCCCCAATACCTCATCTTAATCAATGAATTTTTGAGGAAAATTATGAAATTTAATCTATAATAGTTATGGAGGTTTAGATAATAGAATACATTCTCATTGTAAGAGAATATATTGATATATTTCCTGATGAATTACAAGGACTCTCCCCTGATGAAGAAGTTGAATTATATATTGATCTTATCCCTCATTAAAAAAATATTTAAGACACCATATGGAGAAGCTTCAGTGGAGTTTGATTAGTTAAAAAATCAATTAAAATACTTATGAGATAATGGTTTCATTCATCCAAGTTTATCTACTTGAGGAGAACCTGTATAATTTGTGAAGTAGAAGGATGGTTCATCGAGATTATAAATTTATTATAAGAATTTTAGTGGAACTTCTATAATGAAAAAATAATTCATTTTGATGTATTTATTGAAGGTAGTAGGGCATGCAACGGAAGCTGGTGGACTAGGGATTTTAAAATTTTTATTTTTGGGATGAAGTAACTTGTCTTCACTGATGATCAGATCCCTAGTACGGTCTGATGAGCTCTCATAAATTAAAAGATCATATTATTAAACTAACATCATACATTTTTCTTATCTGACGTCAGGGTTGACTGTAACTCATCTTCTGTGATCATTTCTTGAAGAATCCACACATGCTTTTTAAATCCATTGGAGCATCGATTGTCATATTATGGGTGCTAGCGTAGAGATCTGATGATGCCTTCAACACCCATTTGATCTCCATGATCATCTGTGTCACGAACCAGCCCGGGTCGACCCTGAACCGGTCACCCGAGCCGGTCCACGGCAAGTCCCGAGGGGCGTTCCCGATCCCCCCGGGATGGCAACCAGTGCCGGGCATTAAAATTTTAATCGTTGGGAACGATTTCAGCCCGAACTCAAAGCAGGATCGGAAGAAAGAATACAACTTAAACAAACAAACAAACACTAAAGACATAAACAAACTATACCACGACATACCTCCATGTGACCTCGCGGGTCACCACCCAACTACAACCAACGTCACTCCCACACTGAGCGACTCAAGCAGGAGAACCTGAACAAAAGGAACCTGCAACTGAAAAGGTGAAAGATAGGCGTGAGCACAAAAGTACTCAGTAGGTGAGCCCCACAACAAATCCCAATGCACCGCCAGTAAATAAAGAATATACATAATCCAAGTTTTAACTATAATGTATAAAAGTAAGTTTTCACAATGCTTTACTTGAAAATCAAACACGAGACATTTCCCTTATTCCTTTTCGAAAGTTAGTTCCATTTCATTAGTTTTAAACTCATTCTGAAAAGCAAAGTATTACATTTTCAAATCTAACCCAAAGAGAATAAATCATTTTCATTTAAAAACCATTTTTCCCAAAGTCTAACAGTATAGGCTGTGAAATATGACTGAAGGCAAACAAGCAGGAAAAAAAGTGCAAGTAAAGGTAAACAGGCAAGGAGAACCAAGTGCAAGTAAAAAAAAAATAAACCAGAAGTTATCAGCAATAACCATGGACACACACACACACCCACACACTCACACACACACACACACATACTCACACACGCACACACTCACACCCAAGTGGTCCCCCGTATGCCGACGGGAGGCACCACGCCAGAGATGATAGAGCACTATGGGTAAATCCCCTAAGGTTCATCTAGCTCGCGTGGGACCCTAGAACCTCGTGTCTCGGTGAAACGTGGCTTAGAAGGCCACGACCCTTAGAAAACGTGGCTTAGAAGGCCACGACCCTCAGAACACGTGGCTTAGAAGGCCACGACCCTCAGATATCATATGTTTAGTTAGTGTTGCAATCGTCAATCCAGCTAAGTGAAACAGGGACGACACCCATCCGGCTCACTAGCGCACTAGTTCTAGTCCGCCCACCTAGATACCCAGGGTTTCCCCGTGTGCTCAAACAAGTTTCACATTCACATATTATGTTTCCTTCCTCATATCGCAGGCCAAACAAGATATTGCACACAAAACTCACCATTCCCACACCCAAACAATATTTCAAAACTCACACATGCCAAAAATACCTTTCTAGAAATATAAATGTCATTACCTAATCATTTCACAAAAACCCTTTTTTTTTAAACACTCAAACAAGAACATAAACAACTTTCACAACCCAGAAAGCATTTTTAAGGAGGGATGACACACGCCATTTCATTGAAAACCAGAAACGCACTTAGAAATTTATTTAAGAAACTCAAATCAGCATCTTAAACCTGGAACACATTTGTTTCACAAGTAGAGTCACTTTCCAATCACCAAACGCACCCCACTTTTATCAAGAGCCAAACGGGCCTTTAATCATCTTTTTGAAGGAACACCATTTCCCAAATGAAATCCAAACTTTTATTCGCGTAACAAAGGAAAACACATTTCATCAACCAGGAGCCACACATAAAGTTTCCAAAACGAGTTCAAAGGTCACACGACGTTTTCTCTAATCAAGGTTCTAAGAAAACACCATTTTCCATGAACAATGCATCTACAAAATTACACACGCCAAAAACATTTCAAAACACAATTCAACATGACTTTCATTATTCAGGAAGAACCATTTAGCAATACTATCATGGAAGCACAAAACTAAATCCAAGAAGAACACTTTCAATGAAACGCTAGAATTAAAAACGGCTTTTATCATCAGCAGATCACCACACTATAAAAAAAACTACTAAATATTCTTTTAAATTTACTGAAATTCAATAAAAGGCAAGGAATAAATAAATTCTTAATTTAAAGGCGAGTGCAATGGGAGACCTACCTCAAGACGCAACCCAGAACGAAAAACGACACGGCACAAAACTCCAGTTGCGTAATGGTCGCACCGTACTGCGCCGTCAAACCGATCCTAAAACAAAAGGTCGTTAAACGGGTTCAGCGATAATAATAATATCATAATAGTAATAACAATCTTAATAATAATAATGTGAAAATATTTACGGAGATAACAATACCATCATAATAATGATAACACCATATAATAATAATAACAATAATGATAAAATAATAATAATAATAATAATAATAATAAGGTCAACAATGATAATGATAACAATATTATTAATAGTGATAATAATAATAATAATAATAATAATAATAATCTCATAACAATAATGATAATGAAAATAAAAATAATAATAATAATAATAAATAATCATAATATAATAATAATAATAACATAATAACAATATAATAATAATAATACTGCTATTAACATGATAAAAATATTAAAACACTATATATATATAAAAACGTAAATGAATGGGATTAACACATAAAGAAAAAGAATAAAATAAAACAAAATAAAAACAAAATAAAAATAAAACTCACAGAAGAGCGGGTAAGGAAGGAGGCGGCAGCCAGAGGTGGGGCGCGGCGGCCGGGCGACGCAGGTCGGGAGCGGGGCGGAGGCCGGCGGTCGGCTGGCAGAGGAGGCCGGCGCGGCGAGGTTGCAGGCCGGAGGTAGGGGAGTCGGACAGCAGGGGGGTGCGGCACGGGACAAGGTGGAAGAGAGGCCGGGTGAGGGGGCGCCGGCGGCGGGAAGCAGGGGGCGGCGGTGGTCGGTCGTGCGGCGCGACGAAGGGGGAAGCGGGGGACGCGGGGTGAGACGGGATGGGGACTGTCCGTGGGAAGAATAAAAAAAAGGGGAGGGGGAAAAATCCTAGGGTTTTACACATATATATATATATATAAGACAAAACATAATAATAATAATAATAATATACCAGAATTTAATACAATAATTAAGATAGTAATAAAATACTAATAACTCATACTAATGTCATTAAAATCATCAACCTCTTTAATAAAAATAATAACCACAACTTTAATAATAATAAAATTTCAACATAAAAACATTAATATTTAAAACGTATGGCAAACGCACGGTCACCGCTAGCAATGCGGTGATCGCGCACCGGCGCGAAACCGCCCACACGACTAAATGACAAGGATAATAATAATAATAATAACAACTTAATAAACATTAATAAAACCAATAATTATAATAATGAACATATTTTTATGTATAAAAATATATATATATATATATAAACATATATAAACCAACTTATACAAACATTGATAAATATATATATACACATATATATATATAACTGTGTGTGTGTGTGTATACAAACATATATATAACATATATAAACATATATATATATATATATAAACATATATACACATAATCATACAACGTTAAAACATATTTATTTATAAACATATATGTATATATATATATTCACATATGAACACATTTACACATGCATATATATGTATACAACGTTACCACATAAAAACATAACGTTAAAACTGGATGACCGTACGGTATTCGCGCACCGTACGGTACCCAAGCGGACTGCAAGTGGGCTACGCATGCCCAAGTGGATTGCGCGTCGTAAACTTACGGTGTCCGCGCACCAACCCAAACCATAAACTCATCCCAACATTAAAAAATTTAAACCGGGACTCACCCGCACTTACGCAAAAACACCCAACGCCAAGAGAAATAAAATAAATAAAAAGACTAAAAAAAAACGGGTGTGACAATTCTCCCCACCACAGACACTTTCTGCCCCCAGAAAGTCACCAGGCCAAAAGTCGATCAAGATTTAAGTCCATGCCCCAACGGAACTAAAGGAACCAGAGAGAACCGAGAATCTCGGGGATGACCTTACTCAGCACAGGTCACACCTGACCGATTCGAGAGAAAACTGGGGTCCGAGATTGAGGGGAGAACACGAAGGGGTTCTCCCCACCACAAGAACTTAACTAGTGTAGAAAAGTTGACCATCTAAATAGAAAACCCTAGGAAAGGGGGGTCGACGCGGGAACTCCCAACCAATTCAAAACAACTCTTATAGCACGATTAAAACAACACTTCCGTCAAGACATTAAATCCTCGACCAGAGTCAACAACCTTCAACACCAGGGAAAATCCATAGAAAAACATTTAACCATTATCAAATTGGAGACATGATCCACCGAAGTCCACAAAGCATAACCACATCAACAACATAACTAAAACGAGGTCAACCCACACGAGAGTCAAACACACTTTTAAGAAGGACACACGATTTAGAAACAACACATCCACATAATCCAGACTACTTGGATTATAATAGAACAAGTCTATGACAACCCCGTGGTAAAACAATGAACATACAACAACGTCAACACTTAACAGCAGAAAAACAAGTACTAAAAGATCTTGATTGTTCCACTACTAACACGGTACACAAAACCTGGACCAAGGCTTCACATCCCTGGGGACTCCTGACTGTGCGCGAGCTTCACCCCGAGACTTGTGGCTGGGGCTCTGATGGCTGAAGCATCTTCTGCCTCACAGTCAGGTACTGACATTCTCCCATCACAGTTTCCTCTTCAAGCGACGCTTCTTGCAAAACTTCTCCAGATGACCCAGACAACCACAACGATGACACGTCTTCGGAGGGTTGCGACAAGACGGCTTTAAATGCCCGAAACGACCACACTGATAGCATACCATCGAACGATCTGATGAACTGGAAGCTGGGATCAAAGGGGATAACTCATTGGGGACAGGTATCTCTGGCGCCTTTTCCTCACCAGTGGGGGAACTCTTACGAACTACTGTGGATGCTGAAGCACTAACCACCCGCACACCGGAAACCAACTCAGCCAAGAAAGCTTCCTCCACCAGCTTCTCAAAACAAAAGGTCTTTATAAGGGAGGACTCGCTTCTTGATCTCTGGACGAAGACCCCCAGAGAAAAGAGAGACCTTCATGAGCTCATTCGATGCTACCTCTGGAGAAAAGGGAATCAGTTCCTTGAAATGGTCAACAAATGCCTTCACCGTCCGTTGACCTTGTTGAATATGCACAAGCTCTCTCTTTTTCTCCAGCTTCACTTCCTCAGGTACAAACCATTGGATGAAAACAAATCTGAAGACATCCCACGTCATTTCACCTTGCATTGATGATGGGGTAACCCTCTTCCATTGGTCCAGAGCTGGACCCTCAAACAACTCCATAATTGCACGGACCTTAACACTATCGGGAGTTCCCAATATTCTAAAGACACGTTCCACTTCCTCGAGCCATTTCACTGCTTCTAACGGACCCTGATCACCATGGAGAATAGGCAAAGTCTGAGGAGGACCAAAAACTGGGCATGACATATCCGAATCCTTAGGGACCTTTCTGGGCGGCATTTCCCGAGCGATATGTAAAACACAAGGCCAAAACCAACATCAAACCGAAGCGACATCAATAAAAGCGCCTTCATCAAAACAGTCAGCACAAGGACCAAACAAATACAACACAACCCAAAACAAAATCTCCTCTTTAAAATTCCCTTTTTATTTTTGATTTCAAAACCACCCTTTCTCAAGATCACTTTCCAAAAACCAATCCACTTTCAAACCAAGAACTTTCCAAAACCATTTTCCCTTTAAAACCAGTTTAGGAAACAAATTCAAGCGTTAAATTTCAAACACACCCAGGTACTCCCATGACCCGTTGCACATGTCTTTATCCACATTCCATTCATACGTGCATCAACACACACATTCCATGCATTCTCACACATGTGCAAACGTTCATAAAGAGGACCTGGGTTTTCATCCTGAACCATTCTTAACCAATTTCAAGCAAACAACAGATTTCCAAATCAAGAGATTTCAGTTTCAAAACCCATTTCATATATTTAAAGTCCTTTAAAAGAAACCAGTCAAATTTTCAAAAACTTTTTTTTTTCATTTCTAACAACGTACTCACACAGACCAAAACAAAAGCAGGATCCAAATTTGCATCAATCACTGAAATGAGGGGCCAGTAGTCACGCTCAACCTAGCGACATGGTAGTGGGCCATGTCCCAAGTCAGCGTCGACCACTTGGAGGAATTCAAACCGTGTACTCAGACTCCACATGGGTCACTACTCCATGTGAAATCACGACGTAACGTCGGCTTGCCTCCATTATCATCTCTCAATCCAAGACAAACTAGGAAAAACAAGGACACAATTCCCGAACTACCCCTGGTAACTCGAAGATCAGTGCGAGCAAGAGTTCGCGACGCTCTTCCCGTACTCACCCCTCGAGTTACGACAGTCCTAATCTCCTTCTACCGGACAACCCAAATAACAAGAACCACCTCTGATACCATTTTGTCACGAACCAGCCCGGGTCGACCCTGAACCGGTCACCCGAGCCGGTCCACGGCAAGTCCCGAGGGGCGTTCCCGATCCCCCCGGGATGGCAACCAGTGCCGGGCATTAAAATTTTAATCGTTGGGAACGATTTCAGCCCGAACTCAAAGCAGGATCGGAAGAAAGAATACAACTTAAACAAACAAACAAACACTAAAGACATAAACAAACTATACCACGACATACCTCCATGTGACCTCGCGGGTCACCACCCAACTACAACCAACGTCGCTCCCACACTGAGCGACTCAAGCAGGAGAACCTGAACAAAAGGAACCTGCAACTGAAAAGGTGAAAGATAGGCGTGAGCACAAAAGTACTCAGTAGGTGAGCCCCACAACAAATCCCAATGCACTGCCAGTAAATAAAGAATATACATAATCCAAGTTTTAACTATAATGTATAAAAGTAAGTTTTCACAATGCTTTACTTGAAAATCAAACACGAGACATTTCCCTTATTCCTTTTCGAAAGTTAGTTCCATTTCATTAGTTTTAAACTCATTCTGAAAAGCAAAGTATTACATTTTCAAATCTAACCCAAAGAGAATAAAGCATTTTCATTTAAAAACCATTTTTCCCAAAGTCTAACAGTATAGGCTGTGAAATATGACTAAAGGCAAACAAGCAGGAAAAAAAGTGCAAGTAAAGGTAAACAGGAAAGGAGAACCAAGTGCAAGTAAAAAATAAATAAACCAGAAGTTATCAGCAATAACCATGGACACACACACACACCCACACACTCACACACACACACACATACTCACACACGCACACACTCACACCCAAGTGGTCCCCCGTATGCCGACGGGAGGCACCACGCCAGAGATGATAGAGCACTATGGGTAAATCCCCTAAGGTTCATCTAGCTCGCGTGGGACCCTAGAACCTCGTGTCTCGGTGAAACGTGGCTTAGAAGGCCACGACCCTCAGAAAACGTGGCTTAGAAGGCCACGACCCTCAGAACACGTGGCTTAGAAGGCCACGACCCTCAGATATCATATGTTTAGTTAGTGTTTCAATCGTCAATCCAGCTAAGTGAAACAGGGACGACACCCATCCGGCTCACTAGCGCACTAGTTCTAGTCCGCCCACCTAGATACCCAGGGTTTCCCCGTGTGCTCAAACAAGTTTCACATTCACATATTATGTTTCCTTCCTCATATCGCAGGCCAAACAAGATATTGCACACAAAACTCACCATTCCCACACCCAAACAATATTTCAAAACTCACACATGCCAAAAATACCTTTCTAGAAATATAAATGTCATTACCTAATCATTTCGCAAAAACCCTTTTTTTTTGGGAAACACTCAAACAAGAACATAAACAACTTTCACAACCCAGAAAGCATTTTTAAGGAGGGATGACACACGTCATTTCATTGAAAACCAGAAACGCACTTAGAAATTTATTTAAGAAACTCAAATCAGCATCTTAAACCTGGAACACATTTGTTTCACAAGTAGAGTCACTTTCCAATCACCAAACGCACCCCACTTTTATCAAGAGCCAAACGGGCCTTTAATCATCTTTTTGAAGGAACACCATTTCCCAAATGAAATCCAAACTTTTATTCGCGTAACAAAGGAAAACACCTTTCATCAACCAGGAGCCACACATAAAGTTTCCAAAACGAGTTCAAAGGTCACACGACGTTTTCTCTAATCAAGGTTCTAAGAAAACACCATTTTCCATGAACAATGCATCTACAAAATTACACACGCCAAAAACATTTCAAAACACAATTCAACATGACTTTCATTATTCAGGAAGAACCATTTAGCAATACTATCATGGAAGCACAAAACTAAATCCAAGAAGAACACTTTCAATGAAACGCTAGAATTAAAAACGGCTTTTATCATCAGCAGATCACCACACTATAAAAAAAACTACTAAATATTCTTTTAAATTTACTGAAATTCAATAAAAGGCAAGGAATAAATAAATTCTTAATTTAAAGGTGAGTGCAATGGGAGACCTACCTCAAGACGCAACCCGGAACGAAAAACGACACGGCGCAAAACTCCAGTTGCGTAATGGTCGCATCGTACTGCGCCGTCAAACCGATCCTAAAACAAAAGGTCGTTAAACGGGTTCAGCGATAATAATAATATCATAATAGTAATAACAATCTTAATAATAATAATGTGAAAATATTTACGGAGATAACAATACCATCATAATAATGATAACACCATATAAAAATAATAACAATAATGATAAAATAATAATAATAATAATAATAATAATAATAAGGTCAACAATGATAATGATAACAATATTATTAATAGTGATAATAATAATAATAATAATAATAATAATCTCATAACAATAATGATAATGAAAATAAAAATAATAATAATCATAATAAATAATCATAATATAATAATAATAATAACATAATAACAATATAATAATAATAATACTGCTATTAACATGATAAAAATATTAAAACACTATATATATATAAAAACGTAAGTGAATGGGATTAACACATAAAGAAAAAGAATAAAATAAAACAAAATAAAAACAAAATAAAAATAAAACTCACAGAAGAGCGGGTAAGGAAGGAGGCGGCAGCCAGAGGTGGGGCGCGGCGGCCGGGCGACGCAGGTCGGGAGCGGGGCGGAGGCCGGCGGTCGGCTGGCAGAGGAGGCCGGCGCGGCGAGGTTGCAGGCCGGAGGTAGGGGAGTCGGACAGCAGGGGGGGTGCGGCACGGGACAAGGTGGAAGAGAGGCCGGGCGAGGGGGCGCCGGCGGCGGGAAGCAGGGGGCGGCGGTGGTCGGTCGTGCGGCGCGACGAAGGGGGAAGCGGGGGACGCGGGGTGAGACGGGATGGGGACTGTCCGTGGGAAGAAGAAAAAAAAAGGGGAGGGGGAAAAATCCTAGGGTTTTACACATATATATATATATAAGACAAAACATAATAATAATAATAATAATATACCAGAATTTAATACAATAATTAAGATAGTAATAAAATACTAATAACTCATACTAATGTCATTAAAATCATCAACCTCTTTAATAAAAATAATAACCACAACTTTAATAATAATAAAATTTCAACATAAAAACATTAATATTTAAAACGTATGGCAAACGCACGGTCACCGCTAGCAATGCGGTGATCGCGCACCGGCGCGAAACCGCCCACACGACTAAATGACAAGGATAATAATAATAATAATAATAACAACTTAATAAACATTAATAAAACCAATAATTATAATAATGAACATATTTTTATGTATAAAAATATATATATATATATATAAACATATATAAACCAACTTATACAAACATTGATAAATATATATATACACATATATATATATAACTGTGTGTGTGTGTGTGTGTATACAAACATATATATAACACATATAAACATATATATATATATATAAACATATATACACATAATCATACAACGTTAAAACATATTTATTTATAAACATATATGTATATATATATATTCACATATGAACACATTTACACATGCATATATATGTATACAACGTTACCACATAAAAACATAACGTTAAAACTGGATGACCGTACGGTATTCGCGCACCGTACGGTACCCAAGCGGACTGCAAGTGGGCTACGCATGCCCAAGTGGATTGCGCGTCGTAAACTTACGGTGTCCGCGCACCAACCCAAACCATAAACTCATCCCAACATTAAAAATTTTAAACCGGGACTCACCCGCACTTACGCAAAAACACCCAACGCCAAGAGAAATAAAATAAATAAAAAGACTAAAAAAAACGGGTGTGACAATCTGCCTTCATTTCTTAATGGCATTCTTGTATCGTCTCTTGAAGAGAGAAACCCTCTCTCTCAAAATTGGGAGAAGAAAGAAGCTCTCATTCCTATATAACTTAATAGTCAGTTGGAAAAAATCATTCCTCTCTATTTATAATGGATGATGAAAATACCCAAATGGGTTCCCCGACCCTCGTTTATTTATAATTCCCTAAATAAATAATTATGATGAACTAAATTATGTCAATATTGTTTATTATTTCATCACATGCCTAATATATATATATATATAATGTATTATGTGATAAAAACCTGAGTCATTAACTCGACTTGTAATCCTACTTAATATTAAATGAACCATAAATATTAAAATAATATTCGTTCGATTAATATTTTTCCTCATATTTACATAACTTGTAAATATATTTAATAAATAAATTCAATTTTAATTATTATTTACTTGAATAATATGAATTTATTTATTTATACGTGATCTATAACATGGAAAAATACTTGGACCCATGGTGGGTCGCACCATGTCCAATATACCTATTCAACTGAATTGGGTGGATTCTTGAATACGCTATAATATGTGACCCTCTAGGACTTTATCTCATTAGGAGTGAATAAAATCTGTAGACCAAGAGCAGATTCTATAAACCCACCAAGGCCCTTGAGAAATAATTATTTGCATAGAAATGACAACCAACCTACGAACACGTATTGTGTAATATAATCTCGTTGTCTTTTATATCTCATAAATCGGGACACATACTTGTGTCATCGCCCATTGATTACTTTATTATTTTTTTATCTAGATGGATTGTTTTACCATCTAATGCCTTGGACATGGCCTTATAAAGGAACTACCATCCTAATCAACATGTATCGATATATATATAACTTCTAAAACCTGGAAGTGACAAATACTTCATTGATCATTCAACTAATGTCATGCCACCAAAGATGCACCCAACACAAGATACCATGGAAAATATTTATCATCATGGATTTTGACTTGCATCAAAGTATGTGATAAAATTAAACTCATTGGTAATGATCAAAAATCGGGATACTAATACACATGTCCATAGATATGAACAACCAATGACACCAAAAACATATGGTGTGTCTTATTAGTGGGTCTATCCACATGATCTAATTACTAGAGATCACGAAGTGTGAACTTCATGAGAATATGTCTCAATGCTTATGATACCCCAGCAACTGATATTCATAAATATACTAGGTTGAGTCAGTAATAGGTATCTAGACCATATGACCTTGGTTTAAGATTAATTTCATAGTACCTAAAGGTTCTCGTTATAAAAAGGGATATTCTACAACCTTTGGATGTGACACTTAATCAATGGATATTACCATTTAATAGTGGACACAGAAATTTCTACACTAAAATTGTATGTAACCATCATTTATATCATACTGTATACATGATATGGTAATCCAATGTATTACATAGTTGGGTTTAAGGAACCCACTATTTGAACACTCCCAATTACACTAGAGTCAACTTTCTAACCTTACTTGTTTGATACTCACATGATAATGATCATGTTTTTGTTAAGTAATGGACTTAACTATTTGGTATTCCGTGTTTCTACTATATGGATATTCTACTATTAGGGACCTCATCTCATTGAGTAAATATTATCATGAGATGGTATCAGCGAGTATTTCATTTTTATGCACTTTCATAACATGACAAGTTTTTTAGCAATAATATCATAATATACATTATGATAATACTTTAATTACTATGTGAGATTCCAATAATTGGAACAAATCATTATGTATAACTATTTCTTAGTTTCATTTTAAGATTCAACGTACTCGGTATTTGTAGGTATGACTACAACAGGATTACATGAGTTTGTCTTGTTCAATGACTTTTCAAAATTACGACATGAGATCATATTAATCTAAAGTAAGACTAGTTTGTTTCCCCACCATAACTAGTATCCTTCTTCTCCAAATACGAGGTACATATCATTTGTACTTGCCGATGTACATTTAGATAGTTCTACCTTTGTCCCTTTCATTGCTCCTTGAGATAACTGATGTTTTCCTACTATAAAGTATTTCATGGAAATATCAATTTTTGTACATATCATGGGAAGCATGATTGATCCATATCTTAAGGGTACGGATTTGAATACACCATTTGAATCTCTTCACATGTCCCAAACATGTCAAACTAGAGAGATCATTAAATGAGACATTTGTAACAATTATTCCCTTGAATTGTTCCAACTTGTATCTTTCAATACCATGTCACTACATGTACAATTTACTAGGTCCAACCAACTGTTAGATCTACAATGGTATATTTTATTACATAGAAGGTTGCTACTTCAATTCAATCATTGGAAAATTACTTTCATCCTGGTCATATCTAACAGTAAGACCTATATCTATTTTCCATATGATGTGGATCATATTTTACATGGAAAACAAATGCACTCCCACTAACCTATACTAGAAACATGGAATAGATTCATTCCAAATGAATACTCTATGGTCTTATTGCTTACTATAATCCTAAACTGGATTTCAATAACATTCAAATATTATCAGAATCATATTGTGTCATCAACCCTTTCTGGTTGTGTCCTATATACACCTTCTATGAAATATGATATTGACTTCCAATGGAAATTTAATGATCTTCGAAGTTAGCAATGACAAGTATAATTCTATTGGATTCAAGAATACTGACTTGGTATGAACAATTGAGCCTTATTGGTACCGCCCTTGTACAACCCATGTATCAACTCACATGAATATTATCTATTGTATTCAATATATAAGCCCCCTTTCACTTTGATACATGGAATCCATTATTGAATTTCAATTGGTCTTGAAAGTCATAATTTTTTTCCATATACTACATACATGTAGGAATTATTATTCTCAATGAATAATTTATCACCCGCTGTGGTGAATATGATACCATAACTATGGATTTAACCTTTCTATACAGTATGTGTCTCTGAACCATACCCGTTTCACATGAACTTGTGGAACTAGTTCCTATGCCAACCATTTGTAAATCTCATGCATTGACTAAATCCAAGTAAATATAGCTACAACAATCTCTAATATAGATGTGCACCCTTATATAAAATTTTATATTATTACCTGACTACCACTTTCTATCTCATGGGTTTATGTAATATCCTATGAAACCGTTAGGGAAATTACCATAGATGCACAATGTGTTTAGCTTGGTGCAAGTTTGTTTATATCCTGGAAAACCCTTTTCATTTAAACAAATGTACTATAACATAATGGATTTCCATCATACTATGACTCATACGGTGTCCATTTGTCATTTTTTTAGTTGGTATATTAGTAATGGGATTTCACCATTATTTTCAAAAAAAATCTTGAAATATGATGGATGTTACTACAGGTTGTAACATTGATACTACTTATATCATAATTTTGATTTATAAAATGTGGGTTTGGGAATTTTTCCATGCTACATTTTGTTGACCAATGTTAACATGTACGACTCGTCATCAATCCACCTTATTAGCATCAATATTGTGATGTAGATAATGTAATCTGGGTTTTGAAACTGCTCCACACTACATTTTCATGATCTATGAATGCTTGGTCATGATATTCATTAGCATACTGATCCGATGAAACTCATATCTTCTAACCATGCTTATACTTCACTTTCACATTCCTTAATAACATAATGTAATATTATGATGTATTTTTACGACTATCTTTCTATTGGAACAGTTCACACTCACTTTTTGAACTAGTTATAAAATCTTTATGATATACATTTGTTTCTAGAGGATTCTTTGTCCAAATTAAAAATGTATACAATACCAAAGGTGTTTAGTTGTACCATGCCTAAATACCATATTGGGTATATCCTTGAAGTCCACTTTTAGTTTACCTTCACAAGAAATTATATTTCCACAACTGGGTAAAGAAGTCTTACATTTATATATTCATCAAGTATTTCCTATGATTGAAGTACAACTAAACTAATTATTGAGAATGAAACACCATGAACAAAATTTATTCCAAAACATAAAATAATATATCCTTCTTCCCAAAAGACAAGTGATATTAATTGTTTGGTTATACTTAATGGAAGTTCTACAATAATCCTTAGCTTGGAAATTAGAAGTGGTGTATTTCTCACCGCTGACATAGGAATCACCCATTCATAGCCTCTTAGAGAATGTAACTTACTTCATGTAACGTTTCAAAACATACTTGGTTAGTGTATTTCAATATAAATACATATAAGAATATTGTATTTAATAGCCAAGAAATATGTTAGAAACAATACTTTTATTGGATGAATATACACTAAAAAATAAGGAGGTTCATTCTTATTCAATTTAAGTTCATTGAATTTAAATCTAACATAAAATTATTTCGTAATATGTGATGAAAATAACCTCCTCTTTAAGAACCAACATGTATTACTTAAAAGGACATTATGAATGTTCCTTTTGTATAAATTTCCATCATATTTTCACATAACATTCTAATTTATTATCCATAAGAACTAAATACCTTTCTTTAACATTCTTATTCCTTGGTGAACCTTATCTAAAAGGTAATGAAGCGTTTACTCGATACTATTCATTTTTTAACCTTAAACGATACTGGCGTAATAGGATGAAAATGATATGACAAAGGGACCAAATAAAAGATTGTGAACTATCTTTCACTTTACACATAACCCATTTAATTATCACCCCTACATATTTTGCTTCACTTTCTCCTCAAAAACTTTTCGGAGATGAGACTACATGTTCTTATCATCCATATCTGAATGTAGTGACTGCAACTAACATTGGACGTTGATGATAGTATAATGATATATCCATCATATTCTTGATACATGAGTTTCTTGTAATCAATTTTATGCCCACACTTTCTAAGGTGGCATGAGAAGTAGGGACACAAGCACGTTCAATTTCCTATATCATAGTAGTGTGTGGAAGTGCATGTATTACATGGAAATTCATTTTAGTTTTGATATTTACTTTGTCCATTATTTTTGAAGTTAATCATGTGGTATTAACAATCATTTAATACAAAAATAAAACTTTATAAGATTAGTACTTTTATGTTTATTATCGATGTAGACATTACATATTAATTTAATCATTAAATGTATACCACTATTTTATTGAATTATAGGAACCCACTTTGCTAGAATAAGAATACTTTTTCACTTGAGTATTATAGTGGTAAGGATACCTGAACCTCCCCTTATTGTTTAAAATCTTTTTCTACGCTAATACTCATAGTGTTCAAGGTGGGCATTTGGCTCGCCAACCGCATTGACTCATGGTTCCTTTATCTATTGAGTGAAGTCTCGACTTTTAAAATAATAACATGATTTACTCAATTCTGGCCTCTAAATTTTTTTTAAAAAAAAGCTAGATTTAGCTGCTTCTATGCGGTAATTTTAGTTATGTCAATCCACCACTCTCATAACTGGTAGTAATAAGTACCCACAGCTTCGATTTGACAATCACCCCAAACACTTGGTTTGGTTCAAACTTGAATGATGGAAGACAGTACTGAATTAATATTTATTTGAGGGTTTTTTTATTTTTTATCTCTTGAATAATGTAATCCATTTCTATTAATTTTGTTCATCTATATTGTCATCCTCACAAATTAACATTAACATAAAAACATATGTTTCTTATTAGTGCATTCTATTATTTATTATTTTATATAATTTTCCCACTATTATAATATAAATAAAATAATAAATAAATACATAAAGGTAAACTACTACCTGACTATTCTTGAGCATCTAAAACAACATTGGGACATCAAATTTGAATCGTACCTTGACTCTTGATGTAGCTCATCCACATCATGTATGTGTCAAGTATCGCCTCATCCTCAATTTCTTGGAGTACCGCCTGGTATTGGCAGGGTCCACACCACGCCTTGCATTGTTTTGGTCAATACACACCTCATCTTGGTGGGTTCCATGCCTTACATTGTCTTGTCCGACCATACCCGTTACAATAATATGGAAGGAGTACCTGAGCAGTGGTGGTGGTCAGCGAGACGATTGATCGATCTTTCGGAACTGAGTGTCACCAGGGCAGCATGTCATTGGGAAGGCATTGAGGGAGGAGAGAGAGCCGCTCGAGTAGGTCTGCAGAGGAGGAGGGCCAGAGGATGCTCGGATCTAGTCTACGTAGGCTTCTATCAGCGGCCGTGGCAGCAGCGGCTTCGTGGGGATTCCATGAAGGAGGCAGTCGGAGTGGACGGAGCAGTGTCGCAGTGTGCGTGAGGCGCGGGACACCAGCGGTGCTTCCATAAGTGATGGTGGTGTCCCGTGGAGGACAAAAGATAGGCCGCACGAGACACAAACCTCTGGTGGAAAGTCGATGATTGAGGCGATGGAGGAACACCGGTATGGGTCCAGTTGCTGGTCCTTGGGAGGGGCGACGGTGGCGTCCTCAGCTCCTGGTGCTACGACAGACCAGATCTGGAAAGGGGATCCCGATGAGATGTGTGGTGACCAGATCTGGACCGGAATTCATTGGCGCCACCAGATCTCGGCGGTGCAAGCTGGGACGGCTGGATAGAGGTGTGGGTAAGCGTAGGAGGTGGAGAAGGAGCCGCCGGAGGAGGCGCTCGGGCTGGCCACGACGGTTTTTGGTTCTACACTCGGAGGGTGGAGACTAGGCGGTTTAAATGGGGTCGCTGAGGTGAGTGGGGCAGCTCCTTCCACCTGTGAGGAAGAAGACCCGTGTGTGGGTCTTCTCCTCCTTTCTTGGCCTTTTCGTGCCAAGTTCTTGTCCCATTTTTTAATTTCTTTTCCAGCGCCCCTTTTTGCAAAATTCAAAAGGACTACTATTATACACTTTTATGTATAATAATAATTATTATAATTCTTATAAAATATTTATTATTATTATTATTATAAAATAATTATTATTATTATAATAATAAAATAATAATAATACTTATTATAATAAGTTGTCATTATTATGGGGTCGCATGTGTGTGGTTATTGAAAACCGTCAGATATTTGATGGATTTTAGGGTTGAAGATTCGAGTCCCGATATGGTCTGAGAATCTCGTGTAAATTAAATGAGCGCATAATTAAACTGAAAAACATACATTTTTTAGATATAATGTCACAATCAACTGCAACTTGTTTTCGATGATCCTTGTAGGAAGGATCCATAGTATTATTCCTCTAGATCATCCACATGTGCTTTGAAAATCCGCTAGAGTGTCGATCATCAAATTCCGGGTACTAGTGTAGAGATCTGACAATGCCTTAGACGCCCCGACGATCACTACGATCCTCTACCTTCATTACATTAAGGAGTTCTTGAATCGTCTATTGATTATAGAGACTCTCCTTAAGAACCAGGAGGAGGGAGAGGGTCTCGTTCATTAATGAACGAATAGTCAGTTAGAAAAGAGTTTCTCTCTCTATTCATAATGGATGATGAAAATACCCGAATGGGTTCCCCGTCCCTTGTTTATTTATCATCAACTAAATAAATAATTATTACAAACTAAACTGGAGCAATATTTTTCTAGCATCAATATATCAGCAGAAGAAAAGATACAGAGCCTAAGGTTTCCACAATAGCAACAGATATAAAGCTATGTGAAGCCCCTGTATTAAAAATATCAAAAGATAAAACTGAGGCAACTAGGATCATATCTCGAATTGTAGAGGGTCCGGGATCCTGCTCCTGGTGGGTCAACTCCGCTTCAAAAAGTCTGGCATGTATCGTGGCCCTGTGACCCTACCTGACCACTCTGAGCTGATCTACCCCATCATCGCTAAAAGCCTGGAGACTGGCTACTACGTTCACAACCTCCACCTCAACCTAAACGACTGGAAGAAGTCCAATATCCAGACTAGTGATAAACTTGTGGTGTTGTTCCCAAACGAGGAGTCATAAGAGAACCGTTTTCACCAGCTGCTGGTGAAAAAAACTGACAGAAACACTAAAGGTGACCCATCTTGCTGTAATATTGGAACTCCATTGGGTATCTTGGGAAATGTGGCCTCATATGCCTACTCTTCTTGCACTAATATCACACCACCTGGCTACTAGAAGATGTCTCTCACCTCCCAAGATCTCCACACATAGACTCCCTACGATGCTTCCTACTATCAGTAGGAGGGATACTAACTCGAGATGTTGTGCCGCCCTAGCTCACAACTCAAGAATCCATCAGATTTCACTCTGTGATCAGCGCTTGGTAGACTATAGAAGTGATGGAAGTCATCCTGAAGATATTCACCAGAGATCAAATGTCATGCCTGAGACCATCCTCAAACTTCCTGGCTAGGAATAACTCATCACCTCTTGGAATTGGTGTGAAGTGTTGAAGCTCTGTGAAGTGATAAGAATACTCCATAATAGAAATAGTACCCTGCTTCAAACTCATGAACTCTCGGGCTCGATCGGCCTTCAAAGTATCTGGATAGAAGTAGTCGTTGAAGGCATAGTGGAACTTATCCCAAGGCATGACCTGCTCACATCCCACCTATGAGATCACATCCCACCACCTCTTGGAGGAATCACAAAACATATAAGTAGCGAGCTTGACCCTCCTCTCTGGAGGCGTCTCAAGATGCTCAAAGATAGATATCATGGATTCTAACCATGAATCTACACCATGTGGTCCTCCTTCCCCTAAAAAAGTGGGAGTATGCTGCTACTGAAAGACCCATTTCAACTCTACCATAGATGAGGCAGGATGTGGTACCCATCAGAAGGTCTTCATGAACCTCATAAATCCCTCTCAAAACTGTGCATTGGAACCTGTGTCCAAAATGATGGATAGTTCCAAGACAGGCATAACTGGAGGATCTTCTGGTAGTCCCTGATCAACCATTTCTGGTGTCTAATCACCGCCTCGTAACTGGCATACAACCGGAGGACTTCTCAATGGAATGAATCTGCAAGGTCAAGCACACACCATAGATCTAGATTAACAGGGACTGAAAACTTGTAGTGTAAGAAGGGAACGTGAGAAAGAAAGAATTCATGTTTATCAAAACATGAATACACGACATGTATAATGCCTACACGATGTGTTCCCTTAAGCCTTTTACAAGGGTGTGTACTCCTTCCAAACTGGTCGTGTAACACCCCAAACACATGGCGTGTTGTCCTAACACACGGAGTATAATTGAATCTTCTTCCCCTTATAGAGTTCTTCTACACGGCTAAGCCACATGGTTCTCATAAAACTCGACTACAGGGTGTGTTAGTGCCAGACACGGCATGTACTAGATAAACTTCGCCGACCCGTGTTGTTAGTCCCATGGCCGGATACACGGTTTACACTACACGGTGTGTTCCAGGTGGAAACGACATGTACTGCTTACATTTCAGCTGCACGTGTTGTTAGTCACACAGGTGAACACATGGTTGACTATACATGGTGTGTTTATACCAGAAAAGGCTTGTACCAGAAGACTTTCATTGAACCGTGTTCTTTTTTTACACGGCTGAATTCAAGGGTTACACTACACAACATTTTCATGCTTCACACAGTGTGTATAGCCTAAGTTTCCATCCCTCTGTGTCATTAGTCACACGGGTGGACACAAGGTCTTCACAACATGACATGTATAACCATTACATGACATGTTTCCCCAATGATTTCCCAACCCCATGTCGCTGCCCACATAGCTAGTGACACGGTTAGATAATACATGACATGTACATATAGTAGACAATGTGTACTTAAGAAAAATAGTTCCTTCCCGAATAGAAGAACACATAACATTTATTCATTATTACACCCCATGTATTTAGGGTTTTTCTAGACAGTAAGCCTTAGAAACTACCTCAGAACCCATAAAAACACTAAAACGAACATTAGAGTTCCAAATTCTGATCTGTGAGGGCCCATACTCCCTGCAAATCAAAGCATGGCATCTCATACATGTCATAAACAAGGATAACAGTGCAATGATCCACAAAATTTAAGTCCATGAGGGCCCATAACACCTCGAGATCCAATGTTTGGCATTCATTCAACAAACCTTACACAAAGAAATACCCCTATAAAAATCAAGCATTCTATCAAGGCATCTATCACAACAACATGCATATCTAACATAACCTCTATCACAACAACATGAAATTTTCAATGCCCCCTAAATGGCATGGCAAGAATGCATGACATGTGATTTTTAGCAAGTGCTTATATGATGTATGATATGGCATACCCTCATCGCATCGGGTTGCAATAGAAATAGAACCTCAATAACATCAAAAATAACAACACAAAACATGTGAATCACACAATGGTGAAATCAAATCAACCGTAAAATTGAAAAACTAGAAAAACTGCAATAAATGAGGTAGATTGGCTTTTCCCTATACATGGGTTAGCTACTCCCAGGCACAACTTATTACCAAGTACCTATTCCGTCCTATCCCTGGATATAGGCTCCAAATAGTAAGTCAAGAAGAAATAACTCCTTTGATACCACTTTGTAACATCCCAGTTCCAGAAGCCACCCAGAGGCACCCCATACCCGGTTTGTAATATGGCCTCAAGTGCATTTCCCCGAACACCAGAGGCTGCCGACTAGCATCGAGGGCCTTGGGTGTGATAGTGGGGAAACTATGCCCTAATTGGCAGAGTAACATAGCAGAAGTAAAACAGATATACAATAGTGGGAGCAGTAATAATAACATACAACAGTAAACAGTGGAGGAATGAAGATAAGAAACAATAGAGCACATATATAAATGATGCATGATATATATATATGTATAGGAAAATAGCCAAACATGTCACAATTATAGAATACAGAAATAACCTAAGTACAAAAGAAAACAAATAAACTCTAGCAGCATCGTAAGCCTCATCTTGGTCCCATGCTCTCTAGCTCCTCAGCAATCAAGTACCTGAACTAGAAGGGCGCTTTCCCTTATCTATACCTATGGTAATATAATCTTTTTGGTCCCAAAAGCATGACCCAAATAGGGTATGAGAATAATCCTAGTTGGAAACCACCAAAATATCTGTGTCTAATAGTCAGTGAATATATATGGCAGGCAATATTCAAAAAGGAATTAGTAAACAAAGAAGTACTCTGCAGCAAACATTCCAACAGTTTAACTGTATTCAATTTCATATATCAAGTAAGTAGATGATCAAAGATGGTAACCCTTTGGGAAGTACTCTTAGCCTAACCCATCTTCTTCAACCAAAACAACACAAGAAACCCTATGGGAAGTACACACAGTCTAACCCCTCTAGTTCAGCTTAAACATAGACTCTCTAAGGAAGAACTCACCTTCAATTCCCCCTCTAGTCTTGTATCAGTAACTAAAAGGTGCTCTGGGGAAGCACTCACCTTCAATTATATATTCAATTCAATGTTTTCATATTCATCTAATATTTTTTCTAGGAGTGGGATAATAATAATTCCAGATTTAGGCTTAAGAATTGGATATTTCCAAATAATGGTTTCGTTGCCTTTTGTGAACATGTTTAAAAATAATATTTAAAATTATATAACAATATTTAGAAAAAATATATTTATTTTTCAAATAATCATATTAAAATTATATTTGGGTGAATTTTTTATAATTTTACTGGAAAGTTTGATTTATAAATGAATAGTGAAAATACTAATTTTTATTGAAAACGACAATTTTGTTTAAATAATTTACATAACTAAATTTTTTATAATGGTTTAAGAGAAATATCAGTTCAAAAATATTTTTATTATTCTAAATTAGTTCATTTGAGTCAATTATATGTTCTATTTTGATATAAAAACTATTTATACTTTCAAAAACGTTTCATTGGAAAACCACTTTTTCATCACTCTAACACGTTTTATTTTAAATCAAATTTTCCCAGTTATGTAAGCTTAATTTGATAAAATGAATCAAATATATTTAATAAGAATAATTATTATCATATAATATTATCAACTTATTTTTTTACTATAACGAATAGTGAAAAAAAATTAATTACCACTGTTAAGGTGGAAGCTTTTTTACCAGGGGTTAAACTAACAAGATAATGATAGGATTTCCAATAAATATTTTATAAATACTATTGTATCCCTATATTTTTAAATAATAATATCCAAAATTAAAATATATATACATTTGGATTCATTTTTTCTTTGATATAACGTTATCATTTTCGATCCTTATAATAAATTTCCATGTGGGTTTCATCCCCCACATAGAAAACGTTACCCCACATCCTATCCTCTTAACACATAGAAAGCCATTTTTATTATAAAATAACTAAAAAATGCCTTCCTAAATTCCATGAAAAAATAGTATAGTGTTTTTTTTATCATAAATCTATCCGAGTAATGATTTTGCTGAAAACCAAAATAGATTATATGAAGAAGAGGTATTGCTCTTAACTGAGATTTTCAGTTTAAAATTTTCATCCGCCTATTTCAAATATTATTAAACCATGATTATATAATATCCTAATTATATTAAATATAATTAAATGTTATTATGTTAAGTTAATGAACTATATACATCTCTTCCTCACTCAAATCTAAAATGAACTCATCGATCATGTGTATGGTGAACTACCGCCTCACGAACCGATGTAACTCGTTTTCAATAAACACCTCTAACCGTTGAATATGATGATGTATTTAATATATATATATATATGTTATATTTTTTAACATTAATATACTTATTTTTTAATAGTATCACATATACCTTCTTACATTCCATTCCGTGAGGGATACAAGAACGTCACCCGTGTGTATGGCGTACTACCACCTCACGAAGCGATGTGATTCATTTTTCACTTATCATTTACATGGGAGGTACTAAGGATAAAATTGATTAATATATATTACATATATAAAATATTAAGTAATCACTAAATTTTTAGTATTATTTTATATTCATTCATTTCATCCATCAAAAAATAAAAATAACCTTCATGTATATGTACGGCCTATTGTCCCCACAAATGGTGTATTTTATATTTATATCTATAACTTTTATATATGGATATAAATAAGTATATAATGAAAATATATGGTATCAATATAATTAATATCATAATTTATATGATGTAACTATATCCTATTATCAATAACTATAACTTTCATGATAAAACATACTTAAAAAATGAAGTAGTTGTCACTCGAAATAGTAATTTTAACAAGGAATTATTCATAAAAGTCTGATAAAAGACTATACATAAACCATATATGGAATTAAATATATGATTATGGTTATATAATAGAATTATAATGAATATTTATTTCTCATACATGAGTTTAATGTTATTTTTATGCTATATGAACTTGAGGTAAAGGGTTTATTAACTCAATTTATATTCATTGGGTTAAACTTCAACATAATTTATTATGTTGTTCCAAGAATAAGTGTGGAATGACAAATGATTGTATTATTTTGTATTTAATCTTTTATTTTTAGGATTTAATTTTTTCACTAATAATTATTTCATTGATTGATTATCACTCCAATGATATTATCATTCTAATAGTTTTCATCTCCAAACATCCTTCTTTGATACATATGATATTTTTTCACCTAATATATTTTATATAATGTATATAATTACCCTTCTAATTTTATTTCATGAATCCTTCATACTTAATGGTACTTCAAGTTTAAATACAAATTATTTCATCTAAGGGGGACTTGACATGAATGTTACTAAGTAGTAAATAATTTCATAACTCAATTTCTTTTCATTGGGATATATTAATCATTCATTATCATTGAAATTATAAGATTCTTTGTATTTTTTTTGATTATTTAATGTTTTGAATCAAAAAAATTTATATGGGTTTACATTTCAAACACATAATCAAATCATGGATTAATCCTTACTTTATTGGCAAGATCTTTGTAAGGTCTTTGGTCTAAATTTTAACTCTATTGAGACACACATTGTATTATGCACCTATATATTTTTATATGGTGTATATAAACTCCATATGAATAATATAACATGTATATATACTTATTCCTGAATATTAATGATTTAATTAAAGTTATTTATTCAATTATAATATTTAAAAGAATATTATATCATATTTTTATTTCGAACGGTAATATTTTACTTCCATATCAATGATATTAAAAATAGTTTTACAAAAGTCCATTAAATTTATTAAAATTATTTATCAATGAAATTTTATACTTTAATTTAATTTTTAAAATATTTTAAATTAATATTTTAAATTTCTTCCAAAAATCTCATTTTCATTTTTTTGTAAAATTTAAAAGTTTTTTAATGTGTATAACATTAATGGACTTCCCCTACAAAGAAACGTTTTTACAATATTTATATTATTCTATAATTTTTAAATATTTTTACAAAATGAAACCATTTAAATGAAAAATAATATTAATATTTCACTTCCATTTCCCAAAATACTTGATTTTACCCCAAAAACTATAATTCTGATAAATTGAGAGTCATCTTGCATTTATTTTGTTGTAGTTTACATTCTATTTAAATATTAAACTTTATGATATAATACATCATTTGATATTAAATTTCCCTTAAATACCTATATTCATTGTATAATAGATATTATTATTTCTTAACCAATATTACATTTATATATATTATGTTTTAGTATTAAATTTATTTAAATGATTGGGAAAATATTGATAGATGTGTGTTTTTTACTCAATACATATATTTATTGATAAGGAATATTATCAATAAATTTAATTGATAATTTAATATATTAATAATTCTTTTGATATGAAGGGATGGGTGGGACCTGGTTATAAATAGCCCCTTTATGCATCGTCAGGTCTTAAGAGACAAATTAGTTTGAAAAATTAAATTGGCCATTACCCGCATTTTTAAACTATATTATAAAATGAATTGACAGTAGAGGTATCATTATTCTTTAGATAATGATTTATAATATTAATCATATCCTTCATTGAAAATTTAGTTATTATTATTATTCATGTAATTATTTTCATTGTTATTAACCATGGTTGAATTTAATTATTATGTTATAGATTAAATGGTATGTGTTGTAAATTATTTACCTTTCCATATTTATTACACCTTATCTACTCATGATAGATTCCAATATAATTAACCCTTACTAAGTATTTTATCTCACCATTATTTTGTTTCCTTTACCTAAGATATGAAGATGACATTATTGAATGAGTTTCATGGATGATGAGCATCTATTTTTGTTATGATCTATGTTTTATTTTTGATGTAAGATGTTTTTCATATATGTATGTGGTTCTTCAATATTACTAAACTGATCAATACATGGAAATATGATACCATGTATCTATGCTAATTTAATAAAATAACCACCAACTCTGGGTTACTGGAGTCAGTATTGTTACAAATAACCTTCCCCAAATAGACAAACCATTTTCCACTCACCAAGAAAAATCATTCTTAGATAATTTTATAGGGAAAACTAAATTATTTAGTGGGTCCACTAATAACATGGTGTGTAGATCAATGGATAATGTCTATAAAATATCATTATTTTGTTTGGATGTAAGAGAAAAAATATATTGGTTGTTTAACATTTTATGGGAGATATTAACCAATGGTGATCCATAATTAAAAATTATAAGTTTTGAGATGATAAAAAACAGTGTAATTTTTTTATAAATTTTTTTATATAGAAATATTTTACCCCAGCTAAATTTTCTTAGATGGAATGATAATTCCAACATTTCTGAAAAGGGGAGGAATAGACATTGGAAGAGTATGAGAAAAAATTTATATGGATTTAAAGGTTTTTTATAGATTATATATATTGATCATTTATAGGAATATTTAAATCCATGTCTTTAATGACCACTAGTCTCTCATACATTCTCATTGTAAGAATAGATAGTAAAGTGTTATCAATACTATAACTGATTTTTAAAAATTGATAATTTATGAAGGGAAGATTAAGAAGAAGTTGAAGGATAATATCTATATGGAAACAACTACGGAAAATGAAAATAAATGAAGAGTGGTGTTCTTATATGTAATGAATGTGGGAAGAAACCACAATGAATTTATAAAATTCCATTGGGAGTGCATTTTAAATGGGAGATAAATTCTATTAATGTCATGAGTATAAAAGAAAGAGAGGAAAAAATAATTTGTGATGTTTCACTTATATAGAGCTTGGAAATTACACAAATAAATATCGCAATAGATAAGGGAATCTACCCTGAAGAGACATATAGATCAAGGAAAACCATTTTTAATAATAAAAATTCGATGTTGTAGTTTCAATTGATTTGATAATAGGTACATTAATTATAAAAAATATCTTATCTAATGCATTAATAAATTCTATATCAACCTGCTATATTATTTCATTCATGATTTAAATGAATATTCAATCACCCCTTCATGAATTAAGGAATGATTTATTAGTTAGTATAGTAATTTCTACTTTTATTGAAATAATGATATACGAGGTATTTAATTTTTTTATCAATTTCTGTCAATTAATTGAAAATATAATCTTTATATATATTGTGGATTATTATTTAGTCATACGGAAGAATTACCTCTCAAATTATAATGAAAGTTTTTTTTGTGTTGAGAACGAATTTAGAATTGGTCAAGTAATTATAGAATTACTTTTTCCTTATGGAGAAATTTACTTACTAGAAATGTTTTAGTAAATACCCTCAATACCTCATCTTAATCAATGAATTTTTTAGGAAAATGATGAAATTTAATCTATAATAGTTATGGAGGTTTAGATAATAGAATACATTCCCATTGTAAAAGAATATATTGATATATTTCCTGATGAATTACAAGAGCTCTCCCCTGATCAAGAAGTTGAATTATATATTGATCTTATCCCTCATTAAAAAAAATATTTAAGACATCATATGCAGAAGCTTCGATGGAGTTTGATTAGTTAAAAAATCAATTAAAATACTTATGAGATAATGGTTTCATTCATCCAAGTTTATCTACTTGAGGAGAACCTGTATAATTTGTGAAGTAGAAGGATAGTTCATCGAGATTATAAATTTATTATAATAATTTTAGTGGAACTTCTATAATGAAAAAATAATTCATTCTAATGTATTTATTGAAGGTACTAGGGCATGCAACGGAAGCCGATGGACTAGGGATTTTAAAATATTTATTTTTGGGATGAAGTAACTTGTCTTCACTAACGATCAGATCCCTAGTACGGTCTGATGAGCTCTCGTAAATTAAAAGATCATATTATTAAACTGACATCATACCTTTTTCTAATCTGAAGTCATGGTTGACTATAACTCGTCTTCGGTGATCATTTGTTGAAGGATCCACACATGATTTTTAAATCCATTAGAGCATCGATCGTCATATAATGGGTGCTAGCATAGAGATCTGATGATGCCTTCAACACCCATTTGATCTCCACAATCATCTACCTTCATTTCTTAATGGCATTCTTGCATCGTCTCTTGAAGAGAGATACCCTCTCTTAGAATTGGGAGAAGAAAGAAGCTCTCATTCCTATATAACTTAATAGTCAGTTGGAAAAAATCATTCCTCTATTTATAATGGATGATTAAAATACCCAAATGGGTTCCCCAACCCTAGTTTATTTATAATTCCCTAAATAAATAATTATGATGAACTAAATTATGTCAATATTATTTATTATTTCATCACATGCCTAATATATATATATATAATGTATTATGTGATAAAAACCTGAGTCATTAACTCAACTCGTAATCCTACTTAATATTAAATGAACCATAAATATTAAAATAATATTCGTTCGATTAATATTTTTCCTCATATTTACATAACTTGTAAATATATTTAATAAATAAATTCAATTTTAATTATTATTTACTTGAATAATATGAATTTATTTATTTATACGTGATCTATAACATGGAAAAATACTTGGACCCATGGTGGGTTGCACCATGTCAAATATACTTATTCAACTGAATAGGGTGGATTCTTGAATACGCTATAATATGTGACCCTCTAGGCCTTTATCTCATTAGGAGTGAATAAAATTTGTAGACCAAGAGCAGATTCTAGAAACCCATCAAGGCCCTTGAGAAATAATTATTTTCATAGAAATGACAACCAACATACGAACACGCATTGTGTAATATAATCTCGTTGTCTTTTATATCTCATAAATCGGGACACATACTTGTGTCATCACCCATTGCTTGCTTTATTATTTTTTTATCTAGATGGATTTTTTTACCATCTAATGCCTTGGACATGGCCTTATAAAGGAACTACCATCCTAATCAACATGTACCGATATATATATAACTTCCAAAACCCGGAAGTGACAAATACTTCATTGATCATTCAACTAATGTCATGCCACCAAAGACGCACCCAACACAAGCTACCATGGAAAATATTTATTATCATGGATTTTGACTTGCATCAAAGTATGTGATAAAATTAAACTCATTTGTAATGATCTCAAATCAGGATACTAATACACATGTCCATAGATATGAACAACCAATGACACCAAAAACATGTTGTGTTTCTTATTAGTGGGTCTATCCACATGATCTCATTACTAGAGATCACGAAGTTTGAACTTCATGAGAATATGTCTCAATGATTATGATACCCCAGCAACTGATAGTCATAAATATACTAGGTTGAGTCAGTAAGAGGTATCTAGACCATATGACCTTTGTTTAAGATTAATTTCATAGTACCTGAAGGTTCTCGTTATAGAAAGGGATATTCTACAACCTTTTGATCCGACACTTAATCAATAGATATTACCATTTAATAGTGGACACAGAAATTCCTACATTGTAATTGTATGTAACCATCATGTATATCATACTATATACATGATATGGTAATCCAATGTATTACATAGTTAGGTCTATGGAACCCACTATTTAAACACTCCCAATTACACTAGAGTCAACTTTATAACCTTACTTGTTTGATACTCACATGATAATGATCATGTTTTTGTTAAGTAATGGACTTAACTGTTGGGTCTTCCATGTTTCTACTGTATGGATATTCTACTATTAGGGACCTCATCTCATTGAGTAAATATTATCATGAGATGGTATCACCGAGCATTTCATTTTTATGCACTTTCATAACATGACAAGTTTTTTTAGTAATAATATCATAATATACATTATGATAATACTTTACTTACTATGTGAGATTCCAATAATTGGAACAAATAAATATGTATAACTATTTCTTAGTTTCATTTTATGATTCAACGCACTCAGTATTTGTAGGTATGACTACAACAGGATTACATGAGTTTGTCTTGCTCATTAACTTTTCAAAATTGCGACATGAGATCGTATTAATCTAAAGTAAGACTAGTATGTTTCCCCACCATAACTAGTATCCTTCTTCTCCAAATACGAGGTACATATCATTTGTACTTTCCGATGTACAACTAGACAGTTCTACCTTTGTCCCTTTCATTGCTCCTTGAGATAACTGATGTTTTCCTACTATAAAGTATATCATGGAAATATCAATTTTTGTACATATCATGGAAAGCATGATTAATCCATATCTTAAGGGTATGGGTTTGAATACACCATTTGAATCTCTTCACATGTCCCAAACATAACAAACTAGAGAGATCATTCAATGAGACATATGTAACAATTATTCCCTTGAATTGTTCAAACTTGTATCTTTCAAAACCATGTCACTATATGTACAATTTACTAGGTCCAACCAACTGTTAGATCTACAATGATATATTTTATTACATAGAACATAGGTTTCTACTTCAATTCAATCACTAGAGAATTACTTTCATCCTGGTCATATCTAAAAGTAAGACCTATATCTATTTTCCATATGTTGTGGATCATATTTTACATGGAAAACAAATGCACTCCCACTAACCTATACTAGACCCATGGAATAGATTCATTCCAAATGAATACTCTATGATCTTATTGCTTACTATAATCCTAAATTGGATTTCAATAATATTCAAATCTTATCAGAATCATATGGTGTCATCAACCCTTTCTGGTTGTGTCCTATATACACCTTCTATGAAATATGATATTGACATCCAATGGAAATTTAATGATCTTCGAAGTTAGCTATGAAAAGTATAATTCTATTGGATTCAAGAATACTGACTTGGTATGAACAATTGAGCCTTATTGGTACCGCCCTTGTACAACCCATGTATCAACTCACATGAATACTCCCTATTGTATTCAATATATAAGCCCCTTTTCACTTTGATACATGGAATCCATTATTGAATTTCAATTGGTCTTGAAAGTCATAGTTTTTTTCCATATACTACATACCTGTAGGAATTATTATTCTCAATGAATAATTTATCACCAGTTGTGGTGAATATGATACCATCACTATGGATTTAACCTTTCTATGCAGTATGTGTCTCTGAAACATACCTGTTCCGCATGAACTTGTGGAACTAGTTCCTATGCCAACCATTTGTAAATCTCGGGCATTGACTAAATCCAAGTAAATATAGCTACAACAATCTCTAATATAGATGTGCACCCTTATATAAAATTTTATACTATTTCATGACTACCACTTTCTATCTCATGGGTTTATGTAATATCCTATGAAACTGTTAGGAAAATTACCATAGATGCACAATGTGTTTAGCTTGGTGCAAGTTTGTTTATATCCTGGAAAACCCTTTTCATCTAAACACATGTACTATAACATAATGGATTTCCATCATATTATGACTCATACGGTGTACATTTGTCATTTTTTTAGTTGGTATATTAGTAATGGGATTTCACCATTATTTTCAAAGAATTTCTTGAAATGTGAGGGATGTTACTACAGGTTGTAACGTTGATACTACTTATATCATAATTTTGATTTATAAAATGTGGGTTTGGGAATTTTTCCATGCTACATTTTGTTGATCAATGTTAACATGTACGACTCGTCATCGATCCACCTTATTAGCATCAATATTGTGATGTAGATAATGTAATATGAGTTTTGAAACTATTCCACACTACATTTTCATGATCTATGAATACTTGGTCATGATATTCATCAGCATACTGATTCGATGAAACTCATATCTTCTAACCATGCTTCACTTTCACATTCCTTAATAACATAATGTAATATTATGATGTATTTTTATGACTATCTTTCTATTGGAACAGTTCACACTCACTTTTTGAACTAGTTACAAAATCCTTATGATATACATTTGTTTCTAAAGGATTCTTTGTCTAAATTAAAAATGTATACAATACCAAAGGTGTTTAGTTGTACCATGCCTAAATACCATATTGGGTATATCCTTGAAGTCCACTTTTAGTTTTCCTTGACAAGAAATTATATTTCCACAACTGGGTAAACAAGTCTTACATTTATATATTCATCAAGTATTTCATATGATTGAAGTACAACTAAACTAATTATTGAGAATGAAACACCATGAACAACATTTATTCCAAAACATAAAATAATATATCGTTCTTCCCAAAAGACAAGTGAGATTAATTGTTTGGTTATGCTTAATGGAAGTTCTACAATAATCCTTAGCTTGGAAATTAGAAGTGTACTTCTCACCGCTGACATAAGAATCACCCATTCATAGCCTCTTAGAGAATGTAACTTACTTCTTGTAACGTTTCAATACATACTTGGTTAGTGTATTTCGATAGAAATACATATAAGAATATTGTATTTAATAGCCAAGAAATATGTTAGAAACAATACTTTTATTTGATGAATATACACTAAAAATAAGGAGGTTCATTCTTATTCAATTAAGTTCATTGAATTTTAATCTAACATAAATTTATTTCGTAATATGTGATGAAAATAACCTCCTCTTTAAGAACCAACATGTATTACTTAAAAGGACATTATGAATGTTCCTTTGGTATAAATTTCCATCATATTTTCACATAGCATTCTAATTTACTATCCATAAGAACTAAAGAACTTTCTTTAATATTCTTATTCCTTGGTGAACCTTACCTAAAAGGTAATTAAGGATTTACTCGATACTATTCATTTTTTAACCTTAAACGATACTGGCGTAATAGGATGAAAATGATATGAGAAAGGGACCAACTACAAGATTTTGAACTATCTTTCACTTTACACATAACCCATTTAATTATCACCCCTGCATATTTCGCTTCACTTTCTCCTCAAAAACTTTTCAAAAATGAGACGACATGTTCTTATCATCCATATCCTAATGTAGAGACTGCAACTAACATTGGACGTTGATGATAGTATAATGATATATCCATCATATTCTTGATACATGAGTTTCTTGTAATCAATTTTACGCCCACACTTCCTAAGGTGGCATGAGTAGTAGGGACACAAGCACGTTCAATTTCTTATATCATAGTAGTGTGTGGAAGTGCATGTACTACATGGAAATTCGTTTTAGTTTTGATATTTACTTTGTCCATTATTTTTTGCAGTTAATCATGTGGTATTAACAATCATTTAATACAAAAATAAAACTTTATAAGATTAGTACTTTTATGTTTATTATCGATGTAGACATTACATATTAATTTAATCATTAAATGTATCCCACTATTTTATTGAATTATAGAAACCCACTTTGCTAGAATAAGAATACTTTTTCACTTGAGTATTATAGTGGTAAGGATACATGAACCTCCTTGTTTAAAATCTTTTTCTACGCCACTACTCATAGTGTTCAAGGTAGGCATTTGGCTCGCCAACCGCATTGACTCATTATTCCTTTATCTATTGAGTGAAGTCCCGGCTTTTAAAATAATAACATGATTTACTCAATTCTGGCCTCTAAAATTTAAAAAAAAGCTTGATTTAGTTGATTTTGTGCTGTAATTTTAGTTATGTCAATCCACCACTCTCATAAGAACTCTGTGGTAGTAATAAGTACCCACAACTTCGATTTGACGATCACCCCAAACACTTGGTGTGGTTCAAACTTGAATGATGGAAGACAGTACTAAATTAATATTTATTTGAGGGTTCTTTTATTTTTTCTCTTGAATAATGTAATTCATTTCTATTAATTTTGTTCATCTATATTGTCATCCTCACAAATTAACATTAACAGAAAAACATATGTTTCTTATTGGCGCATTCTATTATTTATTATTTTATATAATTTTCCCACTATTATAATATAAATAAAATAATAAATAAATACATAAAGGTAAACTACTACCTGACTATTCTTGAGCATCTAAAACAACATTGGGACATCATATTTGAGTCGTACCTTGACTCTTGATGTAGGTCACCCACGTCATGTATGTGTGAAGTATCGCCTCATCCTGATGAGGCCGACATCAATTTCTTGGAGTACCGCCTTGTATTGGCAAGGTCCACACCACGCCTTGCATCGTCTTAGTCAATACACACCTCATCTTGGTGGGTTCCATGCCTTACATTGTCTTCGTCCAATATACAAAATTAATATGCATAGACGGGAACTAAGGGTGTAATGTACATTAAATGGATTTGGACACGAAGCCCTTTGTATAAATAGATGAAAAATAAATGACAATGCACAAACCGTCTATTTAATAACTACTTACTATAATCATCAAACACATGAAATAAATAAATAAATGCATACATACATGGTTCGGTGCTCAAGACCAGTAATCGGGTAACAAAAATTACATTACATTAAATTAATGTACGAGATAATTAATTAAATTAAATGAATTTACTAAATTCATATAATTTTATTATGTATGGTCCCCTATTTACTTAATTTTAATTCCAAAAATTATATAAATTAATTAATTAAATTACCTTCCAAAATTTAATTAGTTCCATCTGGGTATTAAAATTATAATATTTTAAACAAAATTAATTATATTAATTTAATTAGACCAGGCCCCGAAACACCAATGCAGGCCAAAATCGGGTCGTGTTATACCTACTCAAAGCCATTTTGGTGAGATAATCCAATGTTGGGATATTTTGGGCCAGGAAGGTCCGACCAGACCCGTTACAGGGTGGGATTACCCACCCAGGCCATTTTTGGGGCACATGGGTCCTGAAATAGTATGGAAGGAGTACCTGACGATTGATCGATCTTTCGGAACTGAGTGTCACCAGGGCAGCATGTCATTGGGAAGGCATTGAGGGAGGAGAGAGAGCCGCTCGAGTAGGTCTGCAGAGGAGGAGGGCCAGAGGATGCTCGGATCTAGTCTACGTAGGCTTCTATCAGCGGCCGTGGCAGCAGCGGCTTCGTGGGGATTCCATGAAGGAGGCAGTCGGAGTGGACGGAGCAGTGTCGCAGTGTGCGTGAGGCGCGGGACACCAGCCGTGCTTCCATAAGTGATGGTGGTGTCCCGTGGAGGACAAAAGATAGGCCGCACGAGACACAAACCTCTGGTGGAAAGTCGATGATTGAGGCGATGGTGGCGTCCTCAGCTCCTGGTGCTACGACAGACCAGATCTGGAAAGGGGATCCCGATGAGATGTGTGGTGACCAGATCTGGACCGGAATTCATTGGCGCCACCAGATCTCGGCGGTGCAAGCTGGGACGGCTGGATAGAGATGTGGGTAAGCGTAGGAGGTGGAGAAGGAGCCGCCGGAGGAGGCGTTCGGGCTGGCCACGACGGTTTTTGGTTCTACACTCGGAGGGTGGAGACTAGGCGGTTTAAATGGGGTCGCTGAGGTGAGTGGGGCAGCTCCTTCCACCTGTGAGGAAGAAGACCCGTGTGTGGGTCTTCTCCTTTCTTGGCCTTTTCGTGCCTAGTCAAGTCTTGTCCCATTTTTTAATTTCTTTTACAGCGCCCCTTTTTGCAAAATTCTAAAGGACTACTATTATACACTTTTATGTATAATAATAATTATTATAATTCTTATAAAATATTTATTATTATTATTATTATTATAAAATAATAATAATTATAATAATAATAAAATAATAATAATACTTATTATCATAAGTTGTCATTATTATGGGGTCGCATGTGTGTGGTTATTGAAAACCGTCAGATATTTGATGGATTTTAGGGTTGAAGATTCGAGTCCCGATATGGTCTGAGAATCTCGTGTAAATTAAATGAGCGCATAATTAAACTGAAAAACATACATTTTTTAGATATAATGTCACAATCAACTGCAACTTGTTTTCGATGATCGTTGTAGGAAGGATCCATAGTATTATTCCTCTAGATCATCCACATGTGCTTTGAAAATCCGCTAGAGTGTCGATCATCAAATTCCGAGTACTAGTGTAGAGATCTGACAATGCCTTAGACGCCCCGACGATCACTATGATCCTCTACCTTCATTACATTAAGGAGTTCTTGGATCGTCTATTGATGATAGAGACTCTCTCCTTAAAAAACAGGAAGATGGAGAGGGTCTCGTTCATAAATGAACGAATAGTCAGTTAGAAAAGAGCTTCTCTCTCTATTCATAATGGATGATGAAAATACCTGAATGGGTTCCCCGTCCCTTGTTTATTTATCATCCACTAAATAAATAATTATTACAAACTAAACTGGATCAATATTATTTATTAGTTTATCACATACCTGTAATATATATATATATATAAATAATATTACGTGATAAAAACCAGAGTCATTAACTGGACTCGTAATCCCAAATAATATTAAAGGATCCCTTAATATTAAAATAATATTCGATTGATTAATATTATTTCTTATATTTACATAAACATGTAAATACATTTAGTTAATAAATTCAATACTAATTATTCTTGATTTGAATGATACAAATTTATTTATTTATCGGTGATCGATAACATGGATAAATACTCAAACCCTGTGGTGGGGCCCACCATGTCTGATATACCTATTTCATGTGACCCTCTAGGTCATTATCTGAATATTAGTGAATAAAATCCACAAACTGAGATTGGAGTCTAGAAACTCATTAAGGCCCCTGAAGATATAAAGATTTTTAGAGCAACGAAAACTGACCTACCAACACGTATTTTGTAATATAATCTCTTTGACTTTTATATCTCATAAAGAAGGATGCATACTTGTGTCATTTCCCTTTGCTTGATTTATTATTTGTTGATCTAGAAGGACAGATTTACCCTCGACTACTTTGGGCAAGGTCTTATGAATGTATTACCATCCTAATTAATAAGTCTGAAGATATATAACTTCCTAAACCTGGAAGCGACAAATCCTTTCTTGACTATTCAACCAGTTTCATGCCACTAAAGATGCACCCAACACAATCGACCTTACCAATTTTTCATTATCATGGTTTTTGACTTTCATCAAAGTACACGATCAAATGAAACTCATTGGTAATGATCTCAAGTTAGAAGACTAATACACAAGTTCGTATATAGGAACAACACATGACACCCAAAACATGTGATGTTCCTATTGGAGGTTCTTTCCTCATTATCTCATTACTATAGATTACCAAGTGAAAAATTCATGAGAATATGTCTCAATGCTTATGATCCCCCATCACATGATAGTCATACAGCTACTATGTCTAGTAATCATGATGTATCTATACTATAGGACCTTTTTTTATGAATGTTGTCATAGTACCTCTAGATTCTCATTATAGTTTGAGATCTACTCTATCCTTTTGATATGACACCTAATATATGTACATTACCATTTAATACTGGACGCGGAAATTTCTACACTATAATGGTTAGTGAATATCACATATATCTAACTATAATAATGATATTTTAATCAAAATTACTTCATAGGTGGGTCTTGGGAACCCTCTATTTCCACATTTATGTCCTATTTGATTATTTTCAGGGGGATCAATACTTCTCAAATATTGATATTTGTTTTATTTATCCTTAGTTAATAGTTATGAAGAATCATATCCCAAAAAAATAATTTCCTATGAGGTGTGGACATTATGAGTTCACATTTATTTTTTTTGGGGTAACAAATTCACCCCTATATGTTTAGGTATTTCAGGAATGGAGTATTAGAAAAATACCATTATAAGATCACTGGGATTTTTTAATGATATTCTTATATACGCTGAAGTTTATTAAGAGTATGAATCTTATTTCAAAAGCATTCATGTGGATCTTAGGAGAAAATAATAATATGGGAAATTTTTTGAATATGAATTTTGGATTAAAAAAGTTTCTTATATATATATATATATATGTATATTATTTCCATGGATCATATAACTATTGTCCCTTAAGAAATAATAATTTTCAATGAATTTCCAATACAAACAAGTATAATTAAAATATATGGATTCATTGGTTTACATGGATAATATTATTTTTTGTTGGACTTTTTCTCGATTAGAATGTCAATTAACCAAATTAACAAATAATCGATTCAAATTTACATGGATAAAGAGATATTAATATTAAATTTAGGAATTGGATATGACATCAATAAATTCACAAGAATTTACTCTTCCATCGAGTAAATAACGGGTTTTTAGTTATAGTGATGAATCAATGAGGGGGTATTCGATGTGTTTTAATTAAAAATGATAGGGTGGTGGATTATTCATCTTAACAATTGAAACTCAAAGATATTACTTATCTAACTCATGATTTAGTGATTGAAGCAGTTATCCTTGAACTAATGATATGGATACATTATCTCTATAGATCGATAGGGGATATATACACCAACCAAAAGAGTTTTAATTATATCATTATATATAAAGATTTAATATTTGGAAATGATGGTGGTTAGTCTAATCAAGGATTTTTATTTTACTAGACATTATCAACTTAGGAAAGAAAACATGGGAGTGGATGCAATGTAAGAAAAAGATCATGGAATATTATCCATTATGAGGGTATCAAATTATAAAATTCTCAAGTATTTGTAAATAATATAATTTGGTATTATAATGAATGTGTAAACATCATTCTTATTCATTAAAATTACCCAAACATCATTATTCGAGAAGATTATGAATTATTGACATGATGATAAGTCCCTAAAAATGAATAACGAAGTTGTGAGGAATAGGAAATTACAAATGATTAATATTGGTGATGATTGATTTATAAGGCTTAGAAAGAGGTTTTATGTTCATTAAAACCCAATGTGAAGATTGATATTTTGGATGAGACTAATTTCTCTCTATTCTCTATACAACCATGATGTATCATGGTGTATAATGATAATCAAGAAAATTTCTGGAAGGAAAATATAGAGTGAGAGATTTTATATTATAGAAAAAGATGTTCACTGTTTCATCATATCAAGGATGAATGACAACCTCCCAAAGGAGTTATGAGACCCTAACATGTACAAGAGTATAAGTCAGATAATATTACTTGATATCATCACTAGGATACCTCAAACATCCAACTGTCATAATGAAACATGTATTATTATTGATCATCGTAAAATGTAATCCCATTTCAATGAAAGAGAACATGATTTCCCTCTAGATTGTCTTGGTAGGTTGAATAAAAACGAGGTTGTGATACTGCATGGTACACCATTAATAATAGATTTTGATCATGAACCAATTTTAACCTAAAATGTTAAAAGGAGTACTTTGAATGATTTAAATATAGAATTTAATCTTTTCACAACCTATCACTATCAACTATAAATATAGTTTTAAAATATTATAAAAACATTTGAGGAAATTTTATGGTAATTATTCCTTGAATGTTGGGATTCATATTTACCTTTAGTTGAGTTTTCATAAAATAAAATTTTATACTACAGTATGAAAATGGTGCCTTATAAAGCCTTGAATGTAATAATATGTCTAACCCTAACATGGTGGGGTAATATTAGAGAAATGAAGATAATGGGTCCATAAGTTGTATAAGATACATCAGAAATTCTATTATCTATTTATATGAATTTCAGGATAGCACAATGTAGATGGAAATGTTATACTATGAACTAAAGGATGGATCCTAAATTCAATGTAGGAAACCATGTATTCCAAAGGATATATCCATGAAGATGGATTATTATATTTTATAATAAATGATATCTAAGTCTAAATGTAATTTGTTTTTTTTAATATTAGAAAAAAATTGAGTTATATCATTTTATTTATCCATTCCTTAAAACCTTCCCAATGGTTATGATGTCATACATATATCACTACTAAGGAAGTATATGAAAAACCATTCATATGTTCTAAAGGATGATCAAGTTTAATTGTATTCTAAGTCATCAAATAATGATGAGCCAATTTAGATTATTATTAAAAGAGGGAAATTATTGAAAAGTCAAATGAATTGCGTAACATCTTGATTTTGGAAGCCACCCAGAGGCGCCCCGTACCCGGTTAGTCACATGGACTCAAGCGCATTTCCCAGAACGTCAGAGGGAACCGACTAGTAGTGAGGGCCTTGTGTGTGATAGTAGGGAAAATATGCCCTCATTTTCAGAGTAACACAGCAGATGTAAAACAAATATACAATAGCGGAAGCAGTAATAATAACATACAATAGTAAACAATGGAAGACTGAAGATAAGAAACAACAGAGCCCATATATAAATGATGCATGATATATATGTCTAGGAAAATAGCCAAACAAGTCACAATGTTGGAATACAGAAATAACCCAAGTACAAAAGAAAACAGATAAACTCCAGTAGCATTGCAAGCCTCAGCTTGGTCCCATGATCCCCAACTCCTCAGCAATCAAGTACCTGAAGTAGAAGGGCACTTACCCTTATATATACCTGTATCAATACAATATGTTTGGTCCCAAAAGCATGACCCAAACAGGGTGTGATACTAATCCTAGTAGGCAACCACCAAAAGATCTATGCCTTACAGTTAGTGAATATATATGGAAAGGAATATGAAAAAAGGAAGCAATAAACAAGAAAGTACTCTACAACAAACATTCCAATAGTTCAATTGCATTCAATTCCATATATCAAGTAAGCATATAATCAAAGCAGGTAACCCTCATAGTTTTACTCTCATCCTAGCCCCTCTGGTTCAACCAAAACAACACAAGCAACCCTCTGGGAAGTACACATAGTCTAACCCCTCTTTGTTCATCTTAAGCATAGACTATCTGAGGAAACACTCACCATCAATTCCCCCTCTAGTCTCATATCAGTAACTAATAGGCGCTCTGGGGAAGCACTCAATGTCCCATTCCCCCTGTGGCCCGCGCCAAGGAACTACAGACACTCTGAGGAAGCACTTACGTCAATTCCCCCTATGGTCTCGCAACGTAACAGTAAACATACATGCTAGAGAATCCCTCAATGTCCATTCTCCCTATGGTCTACTAAACCATGCTCTCACAACCCTGTGTAAGTCAAACGAGCATAGTAATTCATAGATACCAAAGTAAACATCAAGAATTACTTGGCTAAATACTCTATAGCAAAACAACATGTCAGATAAACACAACACTCCATCCTACAATACTAGGAATGGAAAGAAAAGCAGTAGCATAACATGAAAAGTTAGTCCAATGGTCAAAATAGGAAAACATGGGATAAACCTTTATAGCATGGAAAGGATAACCCTATTCACAATCATAAATCCTCTACTCAAGCACACAAGGCATATCAGACAAAAACAAGGCTAAAAACTAATAACACGCAATACCCCATTCAAGGGTATTGGAAAATTTTGCATATATAACTCAAAGAATAACTCCAAAAAGGAAAAACCACCTACCTCAGTGTTGTAGGATCATTATACTCCAGCATCGGCCCTTGGATTGACCTAGAACGCGGTAAATCTACAGAAACATCTAAAATGTTCTACCGAGGATATCTCATGAGAGAGGAGAAATTAGGAAACAAAGCTCTAGAAGAAGGAAGAGCTTACCGAGGTGACCCTAGTGCAATTAACGGTGGTAGAATCAGAGAAAAGACACTTGATCGGGGGCTCTAAGAAGATTTGCGGTAGTAAAGATGATCTTGGACGAAATAGGCTGAGAAGAAGTGCGTTTTACCATCAGACGCGACCCCGGTCCATTTAATGAAAAAAAAGAAAGTACACGACATGTACTTTTGAAGTACACAATGTTTACTTGCCCTTACCGGGCCCCACTTTAGGCGGCCTCTAGGTCACCACACACGGATGTGTGCTCGGCCATTAAACGGCCATCACACGGCTACGTGCGGCAACAGAGTACATGACGTGCACATATAAAGTACACAAAGTGTACATAGAAAATTTCCAGAAATTCCTCTTTTTCATAAAAATACCAGAAAAAGAAAAACATACCTGGAAAGAAGATCCAGGTTCTTAAAAAATTCCCCTATTAATGAAATTTGTCCCCAAATTTCCTTAGCAAGGCAGCGTAGAAGAAGAATCCCCAAACAGCTTCAGCCACTACGATCATACATCGACCTCCCTCTCCCAAGACTCGTCCTGTACTCGCCTGTGCTGCCATATAACTCATACCATAGGAACATACCAGCCATAGAGAGCCTCCGTACTTTGATCAACAATCTGGATAGGATTCTCCTCGAACAAGGAATCCACCTCCAACTCAACCTCCTTAGGTTGAAAAACATGATACGAGTTTGGGAAGTAACGTCGAAGATGAGAAACGTGGAAGACGTCGTGCATAGCCTAGTACCTCTGAGTTAACTTCAACCAATAAGCAACCGGCCCAACTCTCTACAACACCTCAAATAGCCCGACATACCTCGGATAAAGCTTACCCTGTCTCCTAATCCTCCTATGTCCCAACCTCAGTGTGACACGCAAGAAAACTTGATCTCGGACCTCAAACTATAGAGGTCATCTCCGTCGATCAGCAAAAGACTTCTGTTGAGATTTTACAGTAACCATCCTCTTCCGAATCAACTCTATATTCTTTGTGGCCTCCTAAACAAGATGAGGTACCAGCATAACTACCTCTCCTTGATCCATCCAACATAAGGGTGATTGGCATGGCCTACCGTAAAAAGCCTCATAAGGTGCCATCTGAATAGTTTCTTGAAAACTATTATTGTAGGAAAACTCCACAAGAGGTATATGCTTCTCCCAAGAACCTCCAAAATCCGGGATGCATGCTCTAAGCATGTCTTGAAGCACCTAAATCGTACGCTTGGACTGGCCATCTATATGGGGATGGTAAGCTGTACTCAAAAGCACCTGAGTACCCAAAGCCTTCTGAAGCCCCTGCCAGACTCAAGAAGTAAAATGTACTTCCCTATCTGAAACAATGGAGTGTGGAACTCCATGTAAACGCACAATCTCTTGTATGATCAACCTTCCTAGCTCATCAACACTGAAGGTATCCTTGATCGGAAAGAAGTGAGTAACCTTTGTGAGTCTGTCAATGACAACCCAAACTACATCATTCCCTTGAGTTGATCTTGGAAACCCTGTCATGAAGTCCATAATGACATCATTAAACTTCCACTCGGGAAGGGGTAACTGCTGAAAAATCTCTGCTGGTCGGTGATACTCCGCTTTCACCTGCTGACTGGTAGAACACCTCATGAAAAAACTAGAAACATCACTCTTCATACCTGGCCACCATTACTAATGGTGTAGATCACGATACATCTTTGAGACACCAGGATGAACTGCCCAAACTAAGGAATGAAACTCCTATATCAACTCCTCGCGTATGTCTGCTGACACCCATACGCACCCATGGAAACACAAGATCTCATTCTTGCCTATGGTCTATCCAGGAATAGAGTCCTCTCCAGACATGCTTTCCCATAGGACTGGGCCTTCAGAACCTGATAACTTCCTCATTCACAATCGATCAAGAAGAGTAGAGGTAACAACTACAGAAGAAATAAAAGTCTACCGCTATCTGTCGTGAACCTCCAAATGTATCTCAGAGAACAAATCCATAAGTTTCCATTCACTACTGGCCTCTTTAACTTCCTGTATTTGAGTCCTCCTACTCAATGCATTTGCCACAACGTTGCCTTTCCCAGGAATATAGGCAAGATCAAAGTCAATGGACTGAAGGTACTCAACCAACCTTCACTGTCTCAAATTCAGGTCACGCTGAGTGAAGATATAATTGAGACTTTTGTGGTCGGTGAAAACCACAAAATGATCTTCTAGAAGATAATGTCTCCATTAACGTAAGGCATGAACAACTGTAGTCAACTCATGATCGTGTATCAGGTAGTTCCTCTCATGTGGCCTCAACTACTGAGACCCATACGCAACGACACCTTCCCCCTGCATAAGCACGAATCCTAGCCCGATACCTGATGCATCACAGTACATAGTATAACTCTCGATCGACTATAAAAAAACTGGTATCAGTGCTAAAGTCAACCTCCCTTTCAACTCCTGAAAGGATGAATCGCAAGAATATGACCATAAGAACCTTGAACCCTTCTTAGTCAGGCCCGCTAGTGGTGCTGCTAAGCATTAAAAGGCCTGTATGAAATGTCTGTAGTATACAGCTAGCCCTAGAAAACTCTGCAACTCAAATACGTTCTTTGGATGCTCCCAGGAAACTACTGCTCTCACTTTCTCTGGGTCTACTGATACTCCTATCTCTGAGATAACATTACCTAATAAGTGAATTTGGTCCATCCAAAAGTGGAATTTTGAGAGCATAAAATATAAACGATGCTCTCTCAGTGCACTCAAAATGATCTCAAGATATGTGGCATGGTCGTGTCGAGTGTGAGAGTACACCAAGATATCAACCACAAAGACTACCATGAAAGAAACTAAGTATGGATGAAACACTTGGTTCATCAGATCCATGAAGACTGTAGGCACGTTCGTGAGACCGAATGGCATAACCACATACTCGTATAGACCATACCTGCTCCGGAAGGCTGTAAGAGGTATATCAGATGGTCTAACAGACAATTAATGGTAACTGGAATTCAATTAAATCTTCAAGAAAACTTGGGCTCCTTGAAGATGATCAAAGAGATCATCAATCCCCGATAAGGGATATCAGTTCTTGACCATCAACTAGTTTAACATACAATAATCCACACAAAGTCTGAGCGTACCGCCCTCTTTCTTCGCAAACAGGACAGGCGAAACCCAAATAGAAGTACTGGGTCAGATGAAAGTATTTTCTTGCAACTCATCCAACTACTTCATGAGCTCCTGTAACTCTGGTGTAGCCATCCTATAAAGAGGAATGAAAACTGGTGTCGCTCCTAGAACAAGATCAATATAAAAGTTCACCTCTCGCTCCGGAGGAAAACCTGAAAATTCCTCTAGAAAGACATCCCTGAAACGATCCACCACTAGAGGAAAGTCCATCTGTGAGGTCCCCTGGTCATCTAGATATAGACAAGAAATTTGGGCTATGACTCCTCCCAACCCATGATGCTCGGGTCCTGCTCTACTCACCTTGACATCCCATTCTCCCTTATGAAGAAACGATTTTCCTTTTGGTGATGTGAAACTCACCCTATAACAATATCAATTAACAACTACCTAGAAGGGAACTAACCAGTCCATTCTGAGAATGACGTCATAACCCATCATCTCTAAGACATAGAGGTTTCATAAGAACTGACACCCACTAACCTCTTGGGTAACTCCCTGTACTGACGTACAATAGCTGTTCTTGTACCCAACAGAGTTTCTAACATCAATATATTAGCAGAAGAAAAGATACAGAGCCTAAGGTTTCCACAATAGCAACAGATATAAAGCTATGCGAAGCCCCTGTATTAAAAAGATCAAAAGATAAAATTGAGGCAACTAGGATCATATCTCGAATTGTAGAGGGTCCGGGATCCTGCTCCTGGTGGGTCAACTCCACTTCAAAAAGTCTGGCATATATCATAGACCTGTGACCCTACCTGACCACTCTGAGCTGATCTACCCCATCATCGCTAAAAGCCTGGAGACCGGCTACTACGTTCACAACCTCCACCTCAACCTAAACGACTGGAAGAACTCCAATCTCTAGACTAGTGATAAACTTGTGGTGTTGTTCCCAAACGAGGAGTCATAAGAGAACCGTTGTCACCAGCTTCTAGTGAAAAAAACTGACAGAAACACTAAAGGTGACCCATCTTGCTGTAATATTGGAACTCCACTGGGTATCTTGGTCAATGTGGCCTCGTATGCCTACTCTTCTTGCACTAATATCACACCACTTGGCTACTAGAAGATGTCTCTCGCCTCCCAAGATCTCCACACATAGACTCCCTACGACGCTTCCTACTATCAGTAAGAGGGATACTAACTCGAGATGTTGAGCCGCCCTAGCTCACAACTCAAGAATCCATCAGATTTCACTCTGTGATCAGTGCTTGGTTGACTATAGAAGTGATGGAAGTCATCCTGAAGATATTCACCAGAGATCAAATGTCATGCCTGAGACCATCCCCAAACTTCCTGGCTAGGAATAACTCATCACCTCTTGGAATTGGTGTGAAGTGTTGAAGCTCTGTGAAGTGATAAGAATACTCCATAACAGAAAGAGTACCCTGCTCCAAACTCATGAACTCTCAGGCTCGATCATCCCTCAAAGTATCTAGATAGAAGTAGTCGTTGAAGGCATAGTGGAACTCATCCCAAGGCATGACCTGCTGACGTCCCACCTATGAGATCACATCCCACCACCTCTTGGAGGAATCATAAAACATATAAGTAGAGAGCTTAACCCTCCTCTCTGGAGGCATCTCCAGATTCTCAAAGATAGATATCATGGATTCTAACCATGAATATACACCATGTGGTCCTCCTTCCCCTAAAAAAGTGGGAGGATGCTGCTACTGAAAGACCCATTTCAACTCTACCATAGACGAGGCAGGATGTGGTACCCATCAGAAGGTCTGCATGAACCTCATAAATCCCTCTCAAAACTGTGCATCGACACCTGTGTCCAGAATGATGGATAGTTCCAAGACAGGCATAACTGGAGGATCTTCTGGTAGTCCCTGATCAACCATTTCTGGTGTCTAATCACCGCCTCGTAACTGGCATACAACCGGAGGACTTCTTAGTGGAATGAATCTGCAAGTTCAAGCACACACCATAGATCTAGATTAACAGGGACTGAAAACTTGAAGTGTAAGAAGGGAATGTGATAAAGAAAGCATTCATGTTTTTCAAAACATGAATACACGACGTGTATAATGCCTACACGATGTGTTCCCTTAAGCCTTTTACAAGGGCGTGTACTCCTTCCAAACTGGTCGTGTAACACCCCAAACACATGGCGTGTTGTCCTAACACACGGAGTATACTTGAATCTTCTTCCCCTTCTAGAGTTCTTCTACACGGCTAAGCCACATGGTTCTCATAAAACTCGACTACAGGGTGTGTTAGTGCCAGACACTGCATGTACTAGATAAACTTTGCCGACCCGTGTTGTTAGTCCCATGGCCGGATACACGGTTTACACTACACGGTGTGTTCCAGGTGGAAACAACATGTACTGCTTACATTTCAGTTGCCCGTGTTGTTAGTCACACGGGTGAACACATGGTTGACTATACACAGTGTGTTTATACCAGACAAGGCTTTTACCAGAAGACTTTCATTGAACCATGTTGTTTTTTTACACGACTAGATTCAAGGGTTACACTACACAACATTTTCATGCTTCACACGGTGTGTATAGCCTAAGTTTCCATCCCTCTGTGTCATTAGTCACACGGGTGGACACAAGGTCTTCACAAAACGACATGTACAACCATTACATGACATGTTTCCCCAATGATTTCTCAACCCCATGTCTCTGCCCACATAGCCAGTGACACGGTTAGATAATACATGACATGTACATATAGTAGACAATGTGTACTTAAGAAAAACAGTTCCTTCCCGAATAGAAGAACACATAACATGTATTCATTATTACACACCATGTATTTAGGGTTTTTCTGGACAGTAAGCCTTAGAAACTACCTCGGAACCCATAAAAACACTGAAACGAACATTAGAGTTCCAAATTCTGATCGGTGAGGTCCCATACTCCCTGCAAATCAAAGAATGGCATCTCATACATGTCATAAACAAGGATAACAGTGCAATGATCCACAAAATTCCAGTCCATGAGGGCCCATAACACCTCGAGATCCAATGTTTTTCATTCATTCAACAAACCTTACACAAAGAAATACCCCTATAAAAAGCAGGCATTCTATCAAGGCATCTATCACAACAACATGCATATCTAACATAACCTCTATCACAACAACATGAAATTTTCAATTCCCCCTAAATGGCATGGCAAGAATGCATGACATGTGATTTCTAGAAAGTGCCTATATGATGTATGATATGTCATACCCTCATCGCATTGGGTTGCAATAGAAATAGAACCTCAATAACATTAACAATAACAACACAAAACATGTGAATCACACAATGGTGAAATCAAATCAACCGTAAAATTGAAAAACTAGAAAAACTGCAATAAACGAGGTAGATTGGCTTTTCCCTGTACATGGGTTAGCTACTCCCAAGCACAACTTATTACCAAGTACCTATTCCGTCCTATCCTTGGATATAGGCTCCAAACAGTAAGTCAAGAAGAAATAACTCCTCTGATACCACTTTGTAACATCCCGGTTCCAGAAGCCACCCAGAGGCACCCCGTACCCGGTTGGTAATATGGCCTCAAGCGCATTTCCCCGAACACCAGAGGCTGCCGAATAGCATCGAGGGCCTTGGGTGTGATAGTGGGGAAACTATGCCCTAATTGGAAGAGTAACATAGTAGAAGTAAAACAGATATACAATAGTGGGAGCAGTAATAATAGCATACAACAGTAAACAGCAGAGGACTGAAGATAAGAAACAACAGAGCACATATATAAATTATGCATGATATATATATGTCTAGGAAAACAGCCAAACATGTCACAATTATAGAATACAGAAATAACCTAAGTACAAAATAAAACAAATAAACTCTAGCATCATCGCAAGCCTCATCTTGGTCCCATGCTCTCTAGCTCCTCAGCAATCAAGTACCTGAAGTAGAAGGGTGCTTTCCCTTATCTATACCTATGGTAATATAATCTTTTGGTCCCAAAAGCATGACCCAAATAGGGTATGAGAATAATACTAGTAGGAAACCACCAAAATATCTGTGCATAATAGTCAGTGAATATATATGGCATGCAATATTCAAAAAGGAATTAGTAAACAAAGAAGTACTCTGAAGCAAACATTCCAGTAGTTTAATTGTATTCAATTTCATATATCAAGTAAGTAGATGATCAAAGATGGTAACCCTTTGGTAAGTACTCTTAGCCTAACCCCTCTGCTTCAACCAAAACAACACAAGAAACCCTATGGGAAGTACACACAGTATAACCCCTCTAGTTCAGCTTAAGCATAGACTCTCTGAGGAAGAACTCACCTTCAATTCCCCCTCTAGTCTTATATAAGTAACTAAAAGGTGCTCTGGGGAAGCACTCAACGTCCCATTCCCCCAGGGGCCCACATCAAGGAACTATAGACACTCTGAGGAAGAAATTACGTCAATTCCCCCAATGGTCTCACAACGTAACAATAAACAGACACTCTGGATAAGCCCTCAACATCCATTCTTCCTATGGTCTACTACACCAGGTTCTCACAACCCTGTGTAAGTCAAACGAGCACAAAAATTCATAGCGGCCAAAGTAAACCTCAAGAAATAATTGGCTAAATAGTCTACAACATAACAACATGTCATATAAACAAGAAACTACATCCTACAATACTAGGCATGGAAAGAAAAGCAGTAGCCTAACAGGAAAAGTTAGACCAACAGTCAAAACAAGAAAACATAGGAAAAACCTCCATAGCATGGTAAGGATTACCCTATTAACAATCATAAATCCTCTACTCAAGAACACAAGGCATAGCAGAAAAAAAAAGTCTAAAAACCAATAACACGCAATACCCTGTTCAAGGGTATTGGGAACTTTTGTACATATAACTCAATGAATAACTACAAAAAGGCACAAACCACCTACCTCGGTGTTGTAGGATCATTATACTCTGGCGTAGGCCCTTGGATTGACCTAGAACATGGTATATCTAAAAAAATATCTAAAATGTTCAACTGAGGATATCTCATGAGAGATGAGAAATCAAGAAATGAAGATCTAGAAGAAGGAAGAGCTTACCGAGGTGACCCCAGTGCAACCGACGACGGTAGAATTAGAGAACAGACACTTGATCAGGGGATCAGAGAATATCTATGACTGTACGAACGCTCCTGGAAAAAATAGGTCAAGAAGGAGTGTGTTCTGTCTATTAGATTCAACCCCATTCTGTTTAATGAAAAAAAGAAAGTACACGATGAGTACTTTTGAAGTACACTATGTGTACTTGCCCTTACCGAGCCCCGCTTTAGGCGGCCTCCAGGTCACCACACACGGATGTGTGCTTCTCCATTACACGACCAGCACATGGCTATGTGCGGCAATGGAGTACACGACTTGTACATATAAAGTACACAACATGTACTTAGATAATTTCTAGAAATTCATCTTTTTTCTTAAAAACACCAGAAAAAGAAAAACATACCTAAAAAGAAGATCCGGGTTCTTAAAAATTGACTAGAGAAGGTTATTTGGATAAATCTCCCACTATAATAGGAACCATAAGAGCCTATGGATGTAATGAGAAATACTTGTCCACATTTTTTCTAAGATTGATTTACAATTTCACTATTGAAATTATAATAAAGGGTATATAGTGATGCCTATGAAACTCTAATATAAATAATCATATTTCTTGCACATGTCACAATATAATTGAAAGATAAAAATATATTAAGACTTATATAACTAATAATATACAATATGAAAAATTATATAATGTTTGTACGATGTAGATGTCGCGTAATTCATATTCTCCAATAAACATCACAACTATAACAAGAATAATATAAAAAATAATGCAATCAATAAAATTGATATATTTAAAAAAACTAAAAATGATTAGTGTCGTATAAATTGTTGGTTTTAACTAATTTATAGTAATTAAGAGTATATATAGTCATTAAATTATTTTTGGGAATTATAACCATTGGGAATTATTGTCATTGGTAATGTATCAATTACAAAGCAACCTTTATAATTATTAAATACTAAGAAAATGATGATATCTATTTGATATAGATGGGAGAAACTATAGACTCAACCTCTAGGAACATCCCTTATGAAGTAAAAGTTTCAAATATTATGATATAGGTAGCATCATTGTGGTTCCCCATTGACCAAACCCAAGGAAAAGTTTGTAAATTAAGGTTCGAGTGGAATCATATATGGGAGAAGTATAATATAGTGGAAATCACCCAAAAAATAATTTTAGCTAAAACAACAAAAAATAGTACCCCATTTCACACCATACCATTAGATATTATGTCGGTATGATAAGGGGTTTTGAATCTATGAGTGATATAGTAATATTGTGTAAATTATTTTTGAAATCAAATGGTACTGACTCTGATAAAACATTTGTACTAAATTCATTACACATATTTAAAATTTAAAATTCACATAATTAGATTTTAAATTTGATAAATGTGATTTAATATTTCGAATTGGGATGTTGAAATTAGTAAAGTGGTAAAATTAGAAAATTTATGGAAAGTCAGTAAAATATGGAAAAAATTGTGTAATGTGGTAAAATATTGTTAATATGGAATATTATATATATATATATATAAGAATCTATAAAGGTGGAGAATATAGTTATAATTATGTTATTCTGGAAAAATATAATATAGTTGATCATTAAAGTGTGTAGTGGGGAACCACATGGTGTAAAGAAGCACTTAAGATAACGGAAAAATTAAATATTCAATACATTATTCCATGAAATTCTAATCACCACACCAGTAAATATAAAACCATCTTATCATTTCTGCCAAACCAAATTCATTATTATCTCTTCATAGATATATAGATGATTATATACTATAAATCTATCTTCAATATTAATGTATATGGTTTGTTTTATTTGTTTTATCCATGATAAGAAGCTCAATATATGTGAGGGATCCCAGTCCTCCTTCCTTTATTTCCAAATGTGATTATTTATTTATAATTTTTCAAACTCAAATTTTATTTAATTACAAAATTATAATTATATTTTATTATCATATCTTACATATTTCACCCATGATATATTATACAATACCTCCTATATTACCCATTTCATTAGTCATTACCATGAAAAATCAAGGGTTATTTGTCTCATCATTTTCCATTCTTAATTATATTTCCACTATTATATCATTTGAAATGTCATAGTTTGTATTCCAATATTTTCATGACATCCTTTTAAAAAAAATATTTATTTTATCTTTTACATGTGATTTCCCATATTAAAAACATTATATTCGATTTTTAATCCATTATTATGAATAATTATTATTCGATCCTTAAATTAAAATATCTAAATCCATATGTATGACGTATATTTGTGGTATTATTACTATATTATTTCTATATAATGGTATTTTTCTAGGTAAGGTTGATAGTGATGTTTCTTTTTGGGGGATCTACTAGGTACCACAAGGATTAAACTCGATTTTAGAACAAATTCACTTTTTCCCATCAATGAATTCTGACATAAATTAATTTCCTAAACAAAATTTTATATCTATAACAAAAATCAAATATATATTATTATGTACTTCTAATTTCTTATCGGTGATCTATCTATATATGTTTTGGTATCCATCCATTTCAAATACATGTTTTAAGTTTTCTAAACACATTCATCATCGTAATATTTACATGTATATGATAATTGTAATTCCACTTTCAAAACTTTCTAGGGTACTTATTTTAAAATTTTAAATCCTTAAATATCCATAACTTATTTCAAAGTAATTTACCAAGACATACATATTAATTAGTTGATTAGGATAATATTTTCACATACATATATAATTAATTAATTTTATTTATAGAAAAATCAAATTATATAAGTTTCATTTTTCAATTAGGGAATGTATTTATATAATTTTCAAACTAGACCATTATGCCATGTGTTTACTATTATCTTATAGTATATTATTTAATGCCTTTCCATTTTATGTGATTTTTGGGAAGTGAAATTATATATCCCTTCAGTTAACTAGCAGGTCTCATGAGACTACTTAGATAGGATAATCAGAGCATCCTTGATTGTATGTATGATGCATTGGCCAAAACCCTTGATACAATGTTTTTTATGTCTAGAATTATCTATCCCCTTCATTTCCCAAGTAATTATTCCATGTGATTTTATCCATGTTATTATTTATTTCCATTTTCATCCTTGGATTATGTAATGGTTATGTATTAATCATAAAATAATCTATTATATATATATATTCCCACAATATTGTCTATATTATTATTAGACCATATTAGATTCTGTTGTACACAATCCCATACTTAGAATCTAAGATAATTTAATTATTTTTTCTCATTGACCTAGTTATTGAAATGGAAAACTATGTATGATATTCTCTTTGGATATTATTAAAGAATAATTATTTTCACTCAAATGGTATAATATATCATATTTTAATGGAATTACTATATATATAATTTTATAATTACTATAACAACATTCACATAGGATTGAAATATCATGTAGTATGATTATTATATAATAAATAACCCACCATATCTTGATGACAGGGGTCAAGGGTATTACATCCTTTAAATTCATGTTACACTATAGTGAATATAATTTTTTTATTATGATGTGGAAATAGTGGGAAAGGTACATCGAAGGATGAGGGAACAAGGTTGATGCCTTACATGTATATTTTTTCCTACTAGCAAGTTGGTATGATATTTTTATATATATTTATGAAATTTATGGTTTTATAGTGATGTGTATGGATTATTGTGCGAGAAGATGCTTGTTGATTTTTTGTTATTATTGTATCATTCTCGATTCTTGATCTGTTTATAGGAAGTTTTCCATATATGGTTCACTACACATTTGTTAGTTGGGGAAGCCTTTAATATAACAACTAACTGTGGTGGTAAATTTTTGACACTTTGTGTCTCATTGGTTTTGCTGGTATTTTCATATTTTTTTTATTTGTTTTTTATTTTTTTTATGTTTTTATATTTCAAATCCTTTCTTGGTCTATGATATTTAATGGATACATGATTTTTGTAATATTGATTAAGGTGATATAAGAAATGGATAAATTTGTGGTATTACTGAGTATAATGTAGAGTTGTGTGAATTATATTTATCTTGGATATTCAGTTGTTTTTATTTATGTTTTTATCGGTTGATTTCTCACAAGTATACTCTGAAATAATAATTTTACATATATGTTAATTTTTTTTAAGGACAATCCTATTATGTTCCCCCAAGTACAGAACTATCCATTGTTTGTTATATTGATTTATAGGTTAGCCTTGGGAGATTTGATCCACGGTTCAGCTAGCTTGAGTAGAGTATTGTTGATGATTTATAACCCTAGGATCTCTCCCATTTGTGTTCAATTATAGTGATTATATATTTTGACATGCTGGTAACATTTTATTGTGGGGTATTATTTATCTAAATGAAAATACTTCGAGTTTATTGGTGATTTTATTTAATAATTATTAGTTTTTTTGGGTAATACATCTAATTGGTATAGTTTATAGAGTCAGTTCTAGTCTTCAACCCATGTCCTATTGATGGTGGGATTCTGGGGTTAAGTGAACAATTATTTGTAGCCCATAAGGGATTCTTATGGTGGAAGGTCATGAAAAAATGGTATCCACGTTTTAGGTTGAGTGTGTGGATAAGTTTTGTAGTGTTGCACACATGAGGGTCCCATGAGATTGTTTGGGAAGAAATTACACTCTAACATAACATATGATGTTGGCCTAAGAGATAGGATAAGACTCAAATTTTTTTAACCTCTTATAATAAAATGTGTAATTATTATAAACCTTCTAACAATTTTAGGCTAAAGTGTGAATATTTCATGGAAAAAAACAATATGGAGGTATATAAATCATTTTCATTAGTTGAATAATAATACCCATTATTGATATTATCTATTTTTAAATGATTATATTTCTCTACTATAGAAGTTTATAGTTTATTGTTTTCTTAAAATAATTATTACATTACCTTAAGTAAAATTAAAATAGTTATAAACTAAAATATATGGTTTATAAAAATCCCATTTTATTCTCGATTTTTTTTTGTTTTCATGCAATATAAAACACGCATTCCCTAAAATTTAATTTCATTATCTTGGTTAAAATACATAACATGTTTCCTAAATGTCACTATAAAATAATTCTTAACGAACCCATGATATATATTATTGAAAACATGTTGAAGCCTTATTAATTATGTTTTCCCTTAATAATATATTTCACCATAATAATTAGAATGAATCTTCATATTGAAATGTTTTATAAACATTTTATTTAAAAATTAAATTATCATTCAATTTATAGTTTTCTAAAATATTTTTATACATACATAAGGGAAATGTATTCAATATATGATCTAATTATGTGATATAATATTTAAATATGACTTTTTATTATAGAAAACATGTATAACATTTTGAAATTCCCATATCCCATTGGGGTGCCACTGGGAGTTGAATCTATGGTAACTAATTCATTTTATGGATTATCATTGAATTAAACCCATGTGATTTCCTAAATTAAGTATCTCTTAATAAATTTCTCCCCCTTATATGTTTGTAATAATAATAGTGAATTACAATAGTCATAATTTTTTTAATGTTTTACCTCAATGTGATATCTTAATCCTTGTCATGATCAATCTATAGTCGATTCAATGAAATGAATGTCAATATAACTTATAATGATTCATATTTCTTATAAATTCAAACACGATGTTCTATTTTATTTCATTCACTTTTATATGTTGACTGGTATCATAAATTTCCTACTAAAATTGAATGACATTATTTAAAATAGTGCCACTAGTACTTCAAAATTCCTCTTTTTCTCATGTGTTTGATTAAAAAATTCAAATAAACACTTAATTATTTAGTACGAATGGATAAATATATTTAATAAAAGAAATCATATGCAAGAAAAATATAACTACAATAGAAAATGAACGAGTTTCCTCACATGGTTCTTCTGGATGATTCTCCACATGCATGATAGAATGCATGCCTGAAATAATCTCCTTCTATATCAAGAGAATGAGATGAAGTAATATTCATTAAGATAGGATTTTAAAGAAATTTTATAATAATTAATATGTAATGTAGGTTCCTCAATACCGTCTTATATCTCTTCAATACAGTAGGTCTTCACCATTGTAGAGTATTAGCTTCTCCTCAGAATCGTCATTTTTTTTATTTCTACATTTTATACTCTATAAAATAAGTTAAAAATATTTCCATATTTATTATAGAAATTATTCCCACCAATTTTGGGTGAAGGATATCCCCTGATAAAAATCCATGTATTTTTTATAGATTTAAAAAAATTGATATTAGATAATTAATTTGAAATCTCCATGAATTTAAATAAATATTCTCATTTAATCTTGAAATTTTCTTATTTTTTAATTTCATGAATATGCGGTCTTCCATATTCCTGAAATATTTCAAATATCATATCCTCTACATCCCATAAAAAAATTTCTATTCTTTTTAAAAACTCAATGTGTGCATGGAATTTTGATTTGGCAGCTGCATCTTACGGTGTGGTACTAAGAAACAACAACTTATCCTTAAAAATTATTATCCATACTCTACATCATGAATCTAAACTATTATAATATAAATTATTTTATTTATAACCAAGAATATTAAAATAATAATATTTATTTTTATACCCATTATTCAAAATAAATGTTTTGAAATTAAAAAAAAATATTTTTGCAAGACTTTGAAAGTCATATGATATATGAAGCAACATGATTTACTAAGACATACAAAATAATCAATATCACATTATCATTAATGTTTTATGTTGGTAAATTATATAGGTGTAACCTTCTTTGTTTTATGGTGGTAAAACATATATAATTTTCTTGACATCATTTATTTCTCTTCAAGTCATACACAAATACCAATAGTCTTGTGATTTCCAATATAATTTTTCATTTTTTTCCTAGAAAAAATTGATAAACTTATATGGAATCTATATGAGACTCGAATACTTGGCCAATTTTGAGATTTATATTTAAAATTTAAAATTACACTAAAAAAATATAATATTCTCAAAAACTCCATAAAGAATCTCCAAAGTCTTCAAAAACCCTTCTCATCCATTTCACAACTCTTCAGTAATTTTTTTTGAAAAAAATAAAAATTATTTAACAAATAAAATGGAACATCAAGATAATAGGATGTTTGCATGATTTTTTTAAAATAACTTTAAAATTTAAGTTAAATTTTATTTCAGTGATACTCTTTAATTTGAATAAATTATATGTATTTCCATAAGCATGCAATCTGTTGATCATGTTTGACATTAAATATGAATGCAATAGAATGTCACCCATTGTATAATGTGAAACCATATTTATTTTTTATAAGGTATTTTTTGAATCTTTTGGTAAAATATATTATTCATGAAGCCTGAAAATTATGCATTTTTAGTTTTTCATTAAACCACTACAATGTATTTTTTTGAAATTTTAATAAGAGTGAGAGGTATTATGATTTCCTTAAAATTTAAATTATTATTTTTTTATTTTTTTATTGATGTGTTTGTGATGATTTATTCCTCAAATTGATGATGTGTTTTATTACTAACCTCTTTCCTTGATCTATAAGTTTTTAATATAATTTTTTTAAATTATTAATTTTTTCGAATAATAAAATTAATTCATAAAAAAATTATTTTTTACAATAAATTGTTTATGAAGGTAAATATAGCTATTTGAAAATTATTTATAATTTTATTTCCCAGTAATGTATTTTAATGTTTGATTGGTGATGAATGTGGTCAAGGTAAAGGAGTGGGTATTATTGAGGATGTTTTGTATGTTAGATGGAATATTCATCTATGGTGTGAGAAGTGATGATATGGTTGTGATGTGTAAGGAATTTTTTTGTGAGTGAACTCGATGACATGGGTGATATATGGGTTGATGTATTTAAGGGTATATATTTCTACTATTGTGATGTTAGTGTAATTTTTTTAGTTTATTCTTAATTTTATATTATTTTATAATGAATTAAAAACATGATGAAAAACATTCATCAAGGAATTACACATCAGAATGATAAATAGGACTCCAATGATAAAGAATTGTTGATGTTTCAATAAAATGATAAATTTATGTTCCATGGTGGTGAATCTGGCCATGAGTTTTTGGAATAGTTAAAGGATATTTTAGTTTCCTTTGAGTTGGTGAAGAATTTATATTGGTTTCATATATCTTTATTAGTGATACCATTTCAAAAATTTTATTGAAGAAAATTGAGGATAGAGGATTAAATCCTACAGGGGATATCATTAGAAGAATTTTAATAATTAAAAAAGAAAGATTTATTTTCTAAGGTGAAAATTTTCTTATATATGTATGATAATAAGGACATTAAATTGGGGAGATAGTGTGCACAAAATTAGGAATTATATTCCAAATTATATTACATGGTTTTCATGTTTGTGGAAGGCAAAGAAGATAGATCATATCATTTCGAGTCTTCCTTGAGACTAGAGATTCAGTACAAAATCATGGCCTCTTAATTGATGTCTTGGATGGAAATAAGGGATATATATAATGATGTGAATATATATTATTATATGATTGGGGATTTTTTAAAGACCATCCTAGTTTTAGGTGAAGGTTGAAATGAATTATAGTGACCCATACCTTTTAATCATATATATTATATCTTATTAGATGAATATTGTTTACATAACATTACAATCCATGTCGGACTCATATAGGTTTAGTGACATTGAAAAATTGGATAAATAAATTACTTATTAATATGATATATACATAATTTCCCAATAATCTCTTCATAACTATCACCCTTTTTAGACATTTCATTGAAAATTCCTTTCTTCGTAACCTAGGGAAAGGAAACATATGAAAGGTGATATTAGATTGATCTTTAAGGGTAAACAAGGGATAAATCAATGATAAATTAGTTATAAAATTAGTATAAGGATATGATAACATGATATTAACCATTTAAAGACATCCCCCCCAAATATAATATAAACTTGATTCATGGCATAAAATTTTACTATTCAGAGGATATAAATCATAAAATAATCAGAGATCAAGATCCATGAGAGTATAACAATTGAATAATACATATTTTTTGGGCATGAAAATTATAATAAAAATAATTTCATTAGTCATTAAAATATGATAGGACTATCATATGGAATTGGGTTAAGTCTCCATTTTATCATACCCTTTGTCAAGGACAAATCCAAAGACTATGACAATAGATATAATCCCTTACTAAATAGAGTGAAATCCCTATTCCATCCCTTATTATCTCATATGATATTTATAATTACATAATGAATTATAGGTATATATAATTATGTGCCTATTTTTTACATAATAAACCCTATATATATGTGTTCACAATATCATCAAACATTCATCATATATCATAACCCATAGAAAAGAAATAGTTTTTATAAACATCTCAACATTGTATAACATGTGGGAAGTGAATGGGTTTCATAAAACTTATATCAACATAATAATAAACCATCCAAAGAAATAATAAATATGGTGTAATTGTATAAAATCTCCAATAAAATATATGTATCATCAAATGATTTCAACTTAGAAGAAAATTAATTTACAATTTCTCTATAATATTTATTCTGAAAAAATCCATTTTCATTTGGAATCCACATCCTTAAAATATAAAAAATTACTAAATATTTTGGAAAAGAAATTTATTAAAAATAACTATGGAAACATGTTATGGAATATTCAAATAAATTAGTGTCCATGAAAAAGGGAAATTCCATTCATTCAATATATATAAAAATAATGATTTTCACATTTTTGGTATAAAGTGAAATGTTCATCATTAATAAAATTATTCAAATATTCCATTTAAATTTTTTTTCTAAATTAACATCATGATTAAAAATGTCAGAAAAAATAAAATAATAATATAAAAAAATTATTAAAAACATTTTTAGAAATCTTGTATTTGAAAGAAATAGGATTTTCAATGGAAGAGAGATATTAAGGCAGTTTTCCCAAAAAAAATTATTTTGGTATATTGGGTTAATAAAAAGAAGAAAATAAATGGAATAAAAGTAATATTAAAAAATAAACATAGTATAATAAAATTAATTTTATTATTGAGATATATTTAATCAAATAATATCCTTAGATAACCAATCATAAATAATCTAGAAGAATAATAATATTCTAATAAAAATCCCTTATGACATTGGAAATATTTGAATCAAAATCCCTCTAAAATAATAACATCATATAAATAATTATATATAATAAAAATAATGATATTAATTATATAATAAGTTAAAGACATAGAATATTCACCATAAAAAAGAAATAATTTGTTAATATGGCATATGTATCCCAGAAAAAATTAAAAAGAGAGATCATTTACCTAAAGTTCAAATTTATTCAAAATTGATTTTCATCCACGTCTAAAAAAGTTAAATTTTATATAATTATATAAAATAATAATTTTTATAATTATAATTTCATATATCATCCATTTATAAAATTTCAATACTCATTTATCAAAAATCATTATTTTAAGCGTCATTTCTGGGAGTAACATGTTTTATTTTTCATAAGCATTTCGATTCAGTAGTTATAATCCTTGAAATTTGATTATAGAAACATAATATATAGAATTTTTATCATGATATTAATATGATATATATTCATAATATATATTTCTAATGTCATCCATAAAATATTGATATTAAAAAATGAATGAAATTGTTTATTGAGATGGTAAGCGGTTTGTACGCATGAACATTTTTTTCACATTTTGAAAGATGGAAAAAAATAAATTTAAATGGTAATATACCATTAAAAATTATTATTATATCATATATATCATATATATGAAATAAATATATACTTACTACTATCCAAGTAAAAAGTAAAAGAAAAAATATCAGATCGCTTCGTGGAGGTGGTAGTCCACAGACACGCACGATCGAGGATATAATTTTCCAAATGATTGGATGGTAAGAATATAGAATTGATATATAATTATATAAGAATAATTATGTAATTAATATAATTTATAAAAAAATTACATTTAATAATAAAAACATAAAAAATATGGTGATGAAAAATGAATTTTATCGCTACGTGGAGGCGGTAGTCAACATGTATGTACAAGTAATACATTCACTTCTAGGTTTATAGAAAAGAGGGTGAATAATGGTGGTTAAATCATAATTTTTAAATAAAAAATAGTTAATGATACTTAATTTATAATTTTATTTTGATTTCCATATATTTAGAGTAGGGATAAGAAATAGTGATTTAAAAGATGTTGGGTAGGATGATTACCTCTCTTTTTCAGTTAGTCTTATTTAGATCATTTTATAAGGACACTTGAAATGGTCTTTTAAAATGGAAAAAATATTTAAATATTTTATAGGGTAGTTTTAAGTGAATTTAGAAGTTTTTTGTCAAACTATATAGTTTAAATTAGTATAAAGAATAAAAATAATTGACATCCTTTTATACGTGGGGGAGAGGGAACATTTGAAATTTCTTAAAATATTAAAATCTAATTGTTTTGTACTCAATAAAAATTCTAAAAAATATCTATATATTATAATTTTTGATAATATGAGGTATGAATATTGGCATGAAATTTTATTTCGAGAATTTTATTTGGAAATCATACCCTTATCTCTTGGTTGGTAAACCAGTTTTATCTTTAATCATGGTAATAAAATTTTACTTTTTTTGAATATTATTTTAACCAAAAATAAAATTTACCTCATTACCAAATTTTTATATCCAGATTTAAAATATTGAATCCATTTTATAAAATTCAAATTAGTGAACTGTATGAATTTAATTTAAATTCAAAATTGTAATAAGTGATGAAAATCATTTTTCCGCCAAAATGGTTTCCTTAACTATAATAAAGTGTTTATAAAATAATTAAAAATAATATTAATGATAATTACCTTATATTAATAAATTATAATATCAATGAAATACTTTTACTTTTAAAATCATTTAAAAAAGTATAACTTTTTAAATGCTTCAACTGAATAGGCATTTGTCAATAAAAATCAGAAATTTCCTTTATTCATTGAAATATCAATATTTTCATAAAATTCTAAAAGATTCATTCTAAAGTAATTTGGACATGTGGATTTATAAAATAATTTTAATTTATTCAAATAAATTTTATAAAATTTGATGAAACTAATAATATTTGTTTCACATAAATGCAATAAAAACTACTTTTGAGGAAAAATTTAATTTTAAAGCATTTAATTACTTTATAAAAAATTGATTGCTTATTTTTAATTACATTTTATTTATCTAATATCCTTAATTAATATTGTTTTTAAAATTAATAATTATTATTAATTCCTCCAATTTAACTACTAATATATAACATTATATTATATTGTTGTTCATTTCGACTTGGGTTTGTGTGAATCATAATCTACTGAGGAAATTTAAATATTTAAAAAGAAATGAATCGTAAAATATTAGGGTGTTACATTCTACCCCCCCATAAATGAATTTATCTCTAAAAATTCCCTCACTATGATTCTGAAAATGAGATTATATTTGTTTCTTAAAATCTAAGGATTCATAAGTGGCTTCATTGAATTTATAATTCATCTAAACTACATGAACAAGGTTAGTAATATTCATCTATATCAATTTATCTCTATGATCCATGATTTAAACTAGTTGTTATTCATTTTAATGATCATTATCTATTATTAAAACCTTTTAATTCTGTACATGTGAATAATTAGGTATGTACTTCCCTGGGATAGATATATGGAACACACCTTGAACTTCAGAGATGTTCATTAGAAGTGCCAACCGTTAAGCTATCATCCCAAATCAATCAAAAATATCAAATTTTCAAAAATACCCATGGATCACCATTACATTCTTTATAAATCACAGAACCTTATTCCAAATTTAAATTTAAAAAAATACCATCTCACCAACTATGGATTCTATAATTCTTCAATGATTATAATAAAAACATTTCTGTCGACCCTTAGGTGCCTTGATGTGCTATGGAATGGTTATGAATTTATATGCTTGTCCCAAAACTAGATCCAGTCTTAATATCCTTATTTCTCAAATTTCATCCCACCATGTTTTATTTATACACTTCTATCCATAGATTTTATCATAAGGATCCACTTCAATGATCGATCAAAATCAATTATTCTAAGAATACTCTACAAGAGGAAGGTGTTGATACCATCCACCATTGAAATCCATTGAACAAGAAATCAATATATCTTCATTTGTTTTATTGGTTATACTAGGAAAAATATCTATATGAGGATAATAATAAGTAGTATACCACAACATTGAATCTATATATTTCTAAATATTTTCCCAGAAATTTGAGGTAAACCTAGGATCTATATTAGATACAATATATTGGTACCCCCTAAAGCCTTACCATTTCGATAATGTATATTCTATAAATTTTATTTACAGATAAATATTCTATTGTATTAATTAATTGTGCTAAATCTTAAAGGTTATCAACTATAACCCAAATAGTATTATGTCCTTTTGACATTTTGAGGAGTTCAATGAAAAAAAATCCATAGTGTTGATTTTCAATTTTCATCCTATGATGTGTAATGGTTATAAAATCCCATTATACTTCTATATCTTATCCTTAACATACCTAAATACAAAAATCCAAGATATATAATATAAAATAAATCTATTAATGTTGTATAACCATAAATAATATTTTAGATATTAATAAATTTTTGTACATGAAATATGAATAGAAAATGACTAAATATGAGCTTCTGGACTATATCAATCTTTATGTATGGTATTGGAGGGGCACAGACATGGATCCTAATTCTTATCATTAAATCATAATAAAATTTATACTCATTTACATTTCTATTTTTCTTTTTTATATCTATATATTCTCTATATTCCTCTTTAATCTTTACTTTTATGGATGGTTGGACACTCATTTGATATAGAAAATATTACCCTCATTCCTTCATGATTTCTAGATCCATCCTTTAAAAATCTATAAATATTTGATCATTTTTTATCCTCATCATAGATAAGCTAGCGTTCCCCTTTTGACTCGTATAATCTAACACCTTGTTCGCTTTCCAAGGGTGGAGTTGTATTGAGTAGTAAAAATAATTAATCAACTCCAACCATCTTCCCTAATACATATTCAAATATTTCTAGGTGAATATATAATTTAATATTTTATGATCATTATATATATATATCACTAATTTCTCCATAATGATAATTACTCCACATCATTAATGATAAAGCAACCGCAGCTAACTCAAAATCATGAGTTGAGTAATTTTTCTCATGAACCTTCAATTAACATGAGGCATAATCTTTCACCATATCATTATACAAAAGTATGAATCTCAGATCCTTATTTTATGTCACATTATAAATAAAAAACCCTTCTGCACTATAGGGTAGTGTAATAAAATTAGTGTTTAATTTCCTTCTCTTCATTTCCTTGAAAATTTCGTCACATTCATTTATCCAATAGAACACCGATCTCTATTGAGGTATATTGTCTTGTGGGAGATATATTTGTGAGAAATTATCCACAATGATTTGATAATAACACGCCAAACCAAGCAACCAATGGATCACCATCATAGTGGTAGGTCTTGATTAACATTCAATAACTATTATCTTTTATGGATCCGTCGATATACACCCACTTGAGATTATATGACCAAAAAAATGAATCTTTTTATATCAAAAATTAATTCTTGGTAAATTATATATACATATTCATCTTCCTTAGGGTCTTCATTACAATATTCTAGTGATCTTCATGCTCTTACTTTATAATGTAATATATAAAATATATTGTATATATATACTACCAAAAACTGACCAAGGTAATATATAAAGTTAGTAATCCTTAAATCCAAGAAGATAGTGCGAGCATTAGTAAGACCAAATGGAATCACTATCAATTATTATTTTTCATACCTTTTATAGAAGGTGGTCATGGGTAAGTATTCACTTTTGACACTTAGTTGATAATATCTAGATCAATGATCAATATTTGAAAAATATTGAGCTCCTCATAATTGATTGAACAAATAATCAATATGAAGAAGTGTATACTTATTCTTGACTGTGGTATTTTTATATTCTTGAAATCAAATTAAATGTTGCATGGATCAATATTTTTTATTAAAAAATAGAAAAGATCTGATCCTTGTTGAAAAACTTGTTTGAATTAATCCATTTTCATGATTCTCCTAGAGTTTCTTCATTAATTCCCACATCTCAATTAGGTAAATTCTATATGGAGTATTTAAAATAGGTTTATCGGCTAGTATGAGTTATATTGTAAAATAAAAAAATAATAATTCATAGGATGACTTTTCAATCTATCTATAAATACATCAAAAAACACTAGTACAATAGGAATATATTAAATGTTTAATTTATCAAGAACCATTTAAGATTCACACCCCTTTAAAAATAGAATCAACTCATATAATAGATGAAATTTCTATTGGAATTTCATATTTATCATTACAAAAATTGACGATCATAGTTTTTTTTTTCAAAATATCAAATGTGACTTCTCTTACCAAGATATTGATTTTAGATTTTTATAAATAATGTCAATACATTTCCAAAATAACCTAAAATTTCACTTGAGGGAGAATAATGAGATTTTATGATGTACATTCCCAAAAAACAACATTTTGAGAAAAACCATAGACTTGAGATTCGATAATCATACCAATTTGAAATTTCACTACTAATTAAACATCTAATCATTGAGGTTTTATTTTGATACGCTTATGAAATTATTAAGATATAAAAGAGTTGTTAGATCCAGAATCAAATATGAAATTATAAGTTATATAAGGGACGGAAAGTGCACCATTAACCGCTTCATTATCATACCCCACATTGAAAATAGTAACCATATGATATTTACATTTATTTATAAGAATAATAGGTTATTGATGTCGATAAAATTCATCAAACTTTTTATTTGAGAACTATTATACATAATTCACATACTCTTATAATTTTAAACGCTAGAGTGTGCGTGGTGCATTATATTGTGTTTTCTCTCCATTATTAGATAACTTCACCACCCATCACTTCAGAATTTGATTTTTTAATAAATATCCTTTCCACACACACAAAATTAGGTGTCCCCTTAACATAATTTCCTCCAAGTTTCCTTCCACACTTTGATCATGAAGGGAATGTCAACTTTTTCTGTCCATGGTTTTTATTATTATAATTTCCTATGAATTCATACATTAATATTTTTCAAAAATATGTGATTAATGGGTAACTACAATATCCATTTACACCTTGATAAAAAATAAAAATACTTATTCATAACTAATAAAGTACCTAATGGAAAAATCATTTTAGCGACTTGGTTTTAAGACACTAAAGATTCGAATAACCATTCATTCAGGTTAGATGATAATAACTGACACATGCCTCACAATTCTTGTAAAATTTCCTTCAAAGGTACTAATAGATTTATCATACATATTTTTTTATCTCATATATTTCATTATCCACTTTCATATGAATAATAAAAGGAAATTAAATATTGAAAAATAAGCTCTTAAAATCATCCCACACCTTGGAGTAAATTTTTTCTCATTCCCTCATGTCATAGATAAGAATACATGATTTGTCTACTTATCATTCCAAATGATAAACAACTAAAATAAATATTTCATGTTTCGAAAACTAGAGAAAAAAATACTTTTTAATATATACTAATACATTTCACATTAACTAGTGGATTAACATACCCACTAAAATAAGGTGTACGTTTCCTTATAAAGGAATCAAAAGAAATTTTCTCCTTCATTTACTTGTTTGGAGTATCCACATGATTCATTCATTGGGATTTTTTTGTAACCATACCAATGAGATTTTGTATTCCATCTCCTAAAACATTTGTGTGATCATGAGTGCAGTCATTAATTTTTTTTATCATGTTCAACATTATCATGGTTCCTTTGAGTTCAAACCATTGATTAAAACAAAAAATCATCTTTTCAGAAAAACTAATCATAGTGGGAAACCAAAAAATCATTAGAAATGATTTATAGGATGACTAAATCACAATACATTCATTTAAATCAAGGAAACCCTAATTCATTTATGGTCATTATTTAATTGAATTCATCATAATAGTTTATAATGAAAATTATAATTAACCCAAGAATATCCCCTGAAGTGTCAAACCAGGTGCGTTGAAAGGTTATACTCATTGTGCACTATAATGATGTCTGATATATACTTGATTAACTCTTTTAGGGGTTATTAACCCTAGATGATTTAATATAAAAACCAAAAACAATTATAGTATCCTAACATTGATGTTTTTCTAATAAATCCACTCTCATTTCATTACCATAACTCAATACATTAACTAATAAAATAGGATTATAATAAAGGTAATAACTAATGTTTTCTCATCCTAGTTTCTAAAGATAACTAAAAATTTATCTGATACTAACCATAGTGACCCATACATTTCATACATAGATATTACATCTTATTATATTAATATTGATTAAATAACACTAAGATCCATGACGGAATCATATAGGTTTATTGACATTGGAAACATGGATACATAAACTACTTATTAATAAGATATCTAAATCATCTCCAAGAAAGTTCATCACAACTAGAACCCTTCATAGGAATACCATAATTAAATACTTTATTCATAACCGGGGGAAGGAAACATAAGAAAGGGTTAAATCATGTTATTACTAAGGGTAAATAAGAGAGATATCCAAAGTTATTTATACATACCATGAGAATAAAGGTATGAGAATAAGATCTTAATATATAAAAACCATACCCAACAAATCATAGATCATAATATTGAATAAAAAATCATATAAAACCATTTCCTTATACATAGACCACTTACAAGACAATCATAGTGGACTGGGATCACTATTTATTCCATCATATACTTAGTCAAGGTTCACTCCCATGGAAATAATAGTTGAAAGAGTCCCTTAATAAATTAGGTTCACTCCCCATTTCAGTCCTTATTATCTCATGAGATACCAATCTTTACATAATTCATTGTATGGCTATATAATTTCTAGACTAACCATAACATAATTAAAACCATAAATATGTATTATATAAGATCATAAAAAATTCTTCATATATCATTACCCATGGAAAATAAATAGATTTTATTAACATTTCAATATAGAATATCCCATGTGAAATAAACCTATTTTATAAAAATATCATTATCATAATAATAAAACATAAAAAGAAATAATAAGGATAGAACCATTGGATCATATCCCCATTAAAAATTTTATAAAATACTTGGATTCTATATTATATGAAAATTCCATCAATAGATCTCTATAATATTCCATGAGTAAAATAATTTTTTTTTCAATAAATTTTTTAAAATATAAAAACATCCAAAATATTATTGAATAATTTTTTAATTTATTTAATCATTGAAACATATAAAGAAATATTCAAATAATTTATCAGTCATGATGGATGCAAATTTCATCCATACCATCAATGTTAAGAAAAATATTCCTTTCATATATTCAATAAAATGTCAAAAGTACTTCATTCTAAAAATGATAATATATTCCTTCTAAAATATCTTGTAAAATTTTTATAATTTGTAAAAATGAATTTATAAATTTATAGGATAATATATAAACACTATTTTTTTTATAATGCCTGGATATGAAAGGAAAATAATTTTATTCCAAAGAGAGAAATAAATTAGGGTTTCTTTAAAAAGACATTATTTCAATCTATTGAGTGCTTGAAGTGAGTAAAATGAAATGAAAACTTGTAATCTATAGAAATGAAAATATGAGTAAAATATTAATGGGATTAATGATAGATATTTCAAAAGAACTCACCACTAGAAACTTAATTATAATCAATTCATATAAACAATGAGATTGTAACATAAGCCCCTAACCATTTTGGTAGCATTTGAATTAGATGCATTGTGAATGAATTATATAAAATGAATATTTAAATATCATTTCTAGTAGGATATTAATGAAATAACATATCATAGTATTATTACATAAACTATAAAAAATAACCAAGTGTTGGATATTACATATGTCTCCTATAATTAAATGTGAGTTATCAAATCCCTTATGTCATGTTTTACATTTTTAAATGTGATATAAGAAAATTTATAATAAATTTAGATTTATTATACTTATAATAAAATAATATAAATACTGATAACATCATACATCATACAATTATAACATTTAATCACCCATATATTAATAATTACTTATTAAAATCATCATTTCTGTGTGTTAACTATTTTGTTTTTCTTGAAATTTTGGATTTGGTATTCCAGGTACTTGTACATTGATCATAGTTCTATAATATACATATTTTAAGTAATTATATAATAATAATATATATTAACTATTTATATATTTATATTCACCCATAAATGTTAGATATGTAAAATTGAATCACATCATTCATGGAGACGGTATTCCCAGCATATTCATGAATGTTTTTTTTCACTTTTCCACTGATGGAGTAGAATAAAGGAAAATAATTATTCACATTTAAATAATAAATATCATATCATATATATATAAATATATTTATTCATTATACATATCCTTATCATCATTCATGTAAAATATAAATGAAAACATATCACACCCCCTTGTGGAGGTAGTAGTCAACACATACACATAAGCGCCATTATAATTTTCCAAATGATATGAAGGTAAAAGGGTAAAGATTATATTATAATTATAAAAGAATATATATATATATATATTAAATAAATATTATGTATAAACATTAAACCCATAATAATATCCATCTATGAAATATGGTGATAGAAAATGAATTGTATCACTACATGGAGGTGGTAGTACACACACACACATGAGCGATACATTCGCTTTCCATTTGATAGAAAAGAGGGTGAATAGTGGTGGTTCTATAATCATAAGAAAATTTAACCATATTTAGGATAATTAATTTATTAATTTATTATTAATAACATAGATTTATAAAATTTATAAGAAGTAGTAATTTGAAAGAGTTCAGGTAAGATGATTATCTCTCCTTTGGTGGTCCACCTATGGATAATTTTTTATAGAACTATGGAATAGTATTTTAAAAATACCATGTATATTTATGTTTTGAAAATAATTTAGAATGGTTCGGCCAATATTTATTCCTATAAGTGGCATAATTATGAGAATAAAGGGGTATAATTGTATAAGTGAAGGAGATGACACACTTTAAATTTATTAAAATATTATAACATAATAATGTTATACACTAGAACAAATGATTTAAAATGGATATATAATATAAGTTGGGATAGGATGAGATCTAATTATTGAAATAAAATATTATTTAGATAATTTTATTTAGAAAACATACTCTTATCTCTTGGTATAATCATATGGTAAACTTTTTATAAGTTTAACCACGGTAACAACTTTTTACAATTTTTACTATTCATTTAGAACTAAAATTATTATTCCCTAGTTAAAAAATATGGGAATTAAAATTAAAATATGATGTAAAATTTATCAAATTCAATTCACATATGTGAAATAATATAATTTAAAATTGAACTTTTAATACTAAAAGAAAAAATGTTTTCTAGAAAAAATATCTATTTGTAAAATGTTTTTATAGAAAATTCATCATAAAATTAATTCTGATGAACTTAATTGAATTATTAAGAATATAAATGATATAATTCTAATTTTAATAACATTTTAAAAAATTAAAAAATTATAAATTATTTATACAAAAATATTATTTTCAATAAAATTATTATTTTCACTATTGATAAAAAAATCAATGTTTATAAAATATTATAATGAATTAACTATAATATAACTTGAAAATAAAGATTTTAAAAATTATTTTTATATTAGTATTGTTTCTAAAAGTTTATAAATTAATTATTATATTTTCCCATTATGCTAATACAACATTGTTTTTACGAAAAATTATTTTTTGATGAATATAATGGAATTAATAAAAAATTAGTACTTATTTATCAATATATATTTTTAGATATATAAAATTATTCGTATTATTTAGAAAAATTTGTTATTTTTATTCATTACACTAATTTAATGGCTATAATATATTGGTATACTATATTATGGTTCAATTAGACATAAGTTTGTGTGTATCGTAATCTATCGAAAAAATTAAATTTATTTTAAAATAATTATATCATAAAATCATAGAGTGTTAGATTAATACTATATGTTATTGTCCTCAGGGATAAAAAACATGAGAGTGAAATTATCATCTAGGGTCAGAGTGTAGTTTCGAGCCAAATGATTGACTTTTTAAAGGCACCATATGTCTAGTTAGTTGATCTATTTCCATTATAATGCTTATAAGGGAATTGTTATTATGAATGACTTGAGATAAATTATGTTTCATAATATCTAATAGGTAGTAAGTTATGGGATTGGGAGTGAGTTATATGTTATGATTTTGATCTTAATACATTCACAAAAACCTCTGTAGTAGAATTTTAATTCCTTTAAAATGTATATTGTTCAAAATTTAAAATTTAAAGTGATTTGGTTTAATTTCTAAATCTGTTTTATGAATCATTATATGGTATTTTGAGAAAATTTATAAACAATAAAATATACTAATTAATATATGAATATAATCACATTAATATAGAAACAAAAAATGATCACTCATGATAATATTAGTCTAACAAAATTTGTTTATTCAAATTTTTATCCAAAAAATATTACCCTATCTAACTTATAAATAACCCATTCACAACACATTTTCAATCATTTAAATATTAATTAATTTCCTAAAATATATAAATGTTACTTATCCAAAAAAAATGAATTCACCATTTAGATGTTATGGTCTCACTAAAGTATAAACTCTCAAAAATTAAGTGTCTATGAATGTTTAAATATAAATAAAAATGTTATATGATCCCATAAATTTCAATTTTTCATATTTTATTTATACACATTATTTATCAAATTAAACATTATTATAAGTAAACAAATTATATCCATTGTTCAGGTGAATATTTCATTTCAATTATCATTTCTTTAATTGTTATATAAAGGTAATAAATAGATTGGAAACTTGGATTCAATTTGTAATATGTTTAGTGAAATGGTGAGAAAGAAGAAAGAAGGGGACTTGGTGCAACAAAGGCATCAATGTTATAATGGATTTATACTCAGAGCCCAGTGTAAATTTTAAATCCATAAAAATTATAGATGTAGCCCATTAAAATTTTCATGATATTATACTATTTTAATTATGAAATTTAATTTTTTATTCTTGATATTTAATACCAAAAAACATTTATTATATTGTTGGGTTATTATTTTTCATTTTTTTAACTATTTAAACTCACCCCAAGTTATATGACTCATTTCTAATCGCTCCCAAAGAAGAACATTTTCATAATTGTTTGAATACATCATTAAGAATATAATAGGTATCTATATTTGTGGATCTAACATTAGGTGATCTAAAAACCTTATTTTATACTAGTATTACAACAATAAATTAAATCCTTAAATATATTCTTTAGCTATATTTCAAAATCTACGTTCCTCCTTTGATAATTCTCCCTGAAGGTGGATACAAGATATTTTTTTTTGGCATTAATTATATGAGGATTATTCTATAGTTATCAAATTTTTATTTTATGTTTTGTATAAAATAAAATTCATTTATCCATCTATACTATGTTGAACATTTTTTATTGAATGTTTCATATCTATGTACCCTAATAATTGGTCATTTCTTATACACAACCTATGGGGGGTGACCTATCTTTTATCCCTTATGGATATTGGGATTCCATTTGTAGTAGTATAGGATGGTGTTTTTGTTACCATATAAATGTTTAAATTAAAAAAATCAATAGATAAAATGGTTTCTAATATTCCCTAACATGGATTTGGTTGTACCTTGTAAAATTTAATAAAATTGTTTCAGTTTTTTTCTTTAATTATATTCAGGGTTTTTAGTGATATATTAATTATTTTAGTTATTATACATGTTTAATATTGATTTTATTATATTTTATTTCCACCATTAGTGTTAATCAATACATTTTATTTATTTATTTATTTACTTGTTATTACTTTCATTTTAATATGTCCCTTGATATTTTGGCATGTCATTATATCTTATAAAAAAATTAGAATTTATTGTACAAGTTTAACATTTAATATAATATGAATGCTTTCTTCTAAATACATTATTAATTTTTAGTACATGTTTTTATATTCCAATGTTAAATGGTTTACTATTATTATAGGTTAGTGGATTAAATGTATATTTTGTGTTATTAATCTATACTATAATCTACCAATATTTTGAGTGAGATATTTGAATTTTTTTATGGTTTCCTTCACATGTAATGAAATTATGAGATGCCTTCATATAAAAAACTAGACTTTTTTATATATAAAATATTTATAAATTCCTCTTTAATATATCTCATATTCATTTTTAGTTGTAACCTATGTGACCATGATATCATATTATAAAATAAAAATTATTATTATCCTTATTTTTTCCTCTATTAGTTTTTCATATATATATATATCCTTAGTTTTTCTTGGTCTAGTAAGGTGTTTCTCATTTTTAGAGTAATATATATATTTTGGTTAGTTTGTTTCAATATATACTTATTTTTATAAAATTAAATGTATACCTAATGTGAATACATATATATTGATATATATTATTATTTAGGTAAAATATGTACCTCAGGCATACATGTTTCCCCTCAGTAAATGGGTTTTGATTTTTCTTTTATGATCCATTTACATACATCATAACAAATATTGGTAGGATTATTATACCCTATATATATATTTATTTAGAAAAATCACTACCCAATATTCACCATTGTATGTCAACATTTATACTAGCCTTTGATTAATGGGAAGTGTTCCAAATTTCATATTGAAATTTGGCTTTGATACTATTCAAATATCATTATCAAGTCACTACAACAAACATCATAAGGATTACATAAAATGAATATGTGAAATAATAATTTAGTCATAAAAACTAATATAATAACAATAATAAACAAAATTTAATTTCTAACTAATATTATTTATTATATTTTATTGACTCATGTTCATTGTAATGATTTTAAGAAAAATTTTAGTTGAGAAAAACATATTTGATAACAAATTATTTTTCATCAATAATATATTTTTATTTAAAAGTCAAATTTATTAATTTTACTAATGTAATTTTATAAAAAGGTATTCATTTTTTATATCATCATTTTATAAATATATTTGGGTGAATTTTTGAGATTTTTTTTTAAAAAGGTGATTTTTTGGGAATAGTGAGAAAATACTATTTTAATACATACCATAAGTTTTATAAATTTTTTTATGAATGAAATGAATATTTATTAATAAAATACCCAAAAATTATGTATTTAATGAATAAATTAATGAAATTGATTACATTATTTGAAATTTATAAACCTATGTTTGAAATATTGAAGCCTAAGTTATATTATATTGAAATAATTTTTTTCTCTTTCATCACATTTCATAAGTTGGTTAAATTATTATATTCATCTATTTAATTGGTTTGATGTCAAATAATATTAATTTTATTAATAATATACCAAAAAAATTTAAATATTCATTACTCCTCAAAATTTTAGGCCAAAATTATTAAATAATTAATATTTTAACCTTAAAACACCAATCTCCTAATGTATAAATACTCACTCCCTTGTCACTTTTAAAACCAATTCCAATTGAAATAATCTCACAAAATTTATACCATAATACCTTTCAAACACCCCTACCAACAACCTAGTAGAAATGGCTTTTTGAAAAGGAAATTATAATAAGGATTAATGTGATATCCAAAGAAAGATATCTGAGGAGGAGGTATAAGAATAAACCATCATATTTCAAGTTTATTTCATCATATACCTCCTTAAAATAACAATTAAGAATACTAAAATAATAACATAAATATCTTCAAATTACTAAAATGTTGTTATAATTTTTATACAACCCCTTTCAATTTCATTTTCCATCAAATGGTAAATGAAAACATCCTCGATGTGTATGTGTAGACTACCACCACTACGAAGTGATATGTTTCATTTTCCATCACCTCCTCACAAGGATGGTTATGAGGATAAAAATAATGAATATATAACATTATTATAATATATTTATGGTTATATAAAGGTAAATTATTCTTTAAATTTATTTATTTTCCACTTAGAATAAAAATTAAAACCATATTCAAGGGCGCATATGGACTATCGTCTCCATGAGACTACATGGTTAATTTTTCATGAACACTATAAATGGTTTGTATTAAAAGTTTATAAAATTTATAAATATGATAAATTTGACATGTATTAGAGTTTTTATTAAATTTAACCATAACCCCTATGACCATATTCAATAAACTAATGTTGTTTTGAAGTTATAAAATAAATAACCCAAAAAATCAAATATATACATAATAATTTTTTAAAATAAAAAAGTTTTGGTAATAATTTAAAAAATGGATAATAAAATTTATATGAAAATGAAAAAGTTTATTAATGAGGTATAAATATAATATAATTTTATTATTCAATAATTAGATAACATATGAATCTCGATTTGATTTAAGGAATGGAATTTATTTTAATTTTTTTAATGTTTCCTTATAACTCATTTTCTTTAATTAAATAATAATTTAAAATTTTCTTAATAATATTATAAATTACTAAAAAAGTTTTCAATATTTAGTTTCAACTATTTTCTAATTTATCTACAAAGTATTTAAAAACATTCATTTCTACATTTTCTACATGAATCGTTTTTGAATATATATACCTAATTGTGAAAATAATATTTGTTTTAAAAATTATAAAATGTGAATATTATCACTCCATAATGTATTTTATTATATTTGGTGAGTATTTTATAATATTCCAAGTTTATTTTAAAAGGAATTATTTTTCTCTATATTCCAAAAAAAAGTTTTTTAAGATAATATGTAATGGAAATAAACATTTCTTCTAAATTTTATAGGATATCTGAATATGTTATTACTTATGGGATTGAATGAAAATTCAAAAGGATTTTATGATTAATTTTGAAAGTAAAAGTTTTTTATTCATTAAATGGTTCTTATACATTTTATATGAACAAGAGTGAGCCCGATATAGATCTTGTTAAATTTGAGCCTGATATTGCTCTCCAATGCATTGGGTAAGGTGAAAGAGTTTACTAATGATAGTTTAATCCTAATATATATATCAATTATCATGTTAGGTGATTCCATTTTAAGGTTTATTTAATGGTTATATTTAAGGATAATGTCCCAAGATATAAACATGAAATTATTTTAATGGTTTATAAATTAAATGTTTTGATTTTATAAGTTAAGGAAATGGGATTTTTTTTATAAGTAATGTTTGCGAACTTTTCCTTAAAATAAAGGTGAATGAATTGTTTTTCAATGACAGGTATCCCTGAGTTTTAATATATTCATTGAAAATTTTATGATTATTTATTTTACTATATGATTTCATATGAAATGTTTAATGAAATATAATAATCAATCAAGTTATTTTCATATAAAAGTAAATAGATATATGAGTTAAAATGTCTATTATAAAATGGTAAAACATTTATATAGAGTTTTTAGGTTTACCAATGGGATGATAGGTTTCTTTTCATTTATTTACCTTACTAATATTTGTTTTAAAAATAACACTTATTCAATTGTTTAATCACTAGGTTGAATGATGATTAGAAATGATATTAAAGTAATATCTCTAGATGTTGGACCTACCTTGAATAATGTAAGTATGTCTTTTAAAAAAAACTTGTTTTGTGAAAAAAATGATACTTTATGTAAAAATTTCCACATTGTTATGTAAATTTTTATATAATTTTCTAAAAAAATCTAAATTATCTTTTAAATATAAGAAAGTGAAACCACTATTATAAATCATGGATATATGGGATGAATAAGGTACATATCATTATAGTTGGTTTCATATGAGTGGTATAGATTTCCTTAGAATTTATAATATTGTTAAAATATAATCTTAATAGATTTTAATATGATTTTATTTTAGAATGAAATATAATTTCAGTATTCCCTTTTTTTATCATATACTCTGTATATTTAGAATGGTTTTTAGTATTGTAAATAGTGAAGTAGAATTAGAAAGGCATCAGAAGGATAATATCCCTCAAAACTAAAAAAATATAATTGTAGGAGAACAATAATTTTTTCCAATGTTAATTTTTTTTGATGATGGGTATTAATGAGGGAAACCATGAAAGAGAGAAAATGAATTCTTTATAGTGGAAAATTTATATAGAAAATAATTTCAGGAAACATCTCCCATCTGAGTTTGGTGGATCTATAAAACAAGTGAAAGATTAATGATGTATTAATGAGTTAAAGAAAATATTTAAAGTTATTAGATATTAATTAAATAATAAGATAAAAATTAATGTTTATCATTTTGAATTTGAATTCAATCAGTGATGGTCTCTAATTAATAACACTATCAAAATAAAGAAATATTTCCAATATAATGGATGGTATTTAAATATATCATCCTTTAAATGTATTTTCTTAATGTTTATAACTTATAAGGGGAAGATAATTCAAGTTATTGAAGAAAAAAGAGGAGTAATATGTTTCCACTTATGAAGTTAATTTTAATAGATTTCCCATTTATACACAAAATTTCATTCTGGACCCTTATAGTAAAATTAATTATGTTTATTATGAATTGAAGGAATGTTTACAATGACCTTAAGTTACGCATGAGTTTTTATTATATAAGAAAATTATATGTTGTTATGAGAAATTTGAGATGAATTTTTTGGACTTTTACAATAATATAGATAAGAAGTGGTCCATTGGGTAGATAATAGGGAATAACTCATTGAATGTGACTAAAGGTCAGAGAATTCAATTACCCTATTATGATAAATGTGGAAAGAATAATTATGGAGAATATATTATGAGATATAAGAAGTGTTACTAATATTTAAATCCTAGACACATGTCTCCTGAATAAAAATAAAAGAGAAATGGAAATGTTCAGGCTGATAATGAAATAGAGGAAGTGAAATTTTTTGATATCCATGAGTTGGGATAGTATGATAATGTATGTCTGAAATTTTTTAGTCAATGTAGGAATCATCAAGATCATAAAAAAAGATAAATAAAAGTATCATTATATTAAAATTGTATATATGGGACCGTAAAACTTAGTGGTTACAAGTATATTATCTATTTATTCTGACTATGTCAATGTATTGTTCAATTGGTGATCCATGCATTATTTTTTATCTGGTAAATTGTCAAGTAAAATAAAAATACCGTCCCAGGAAATGAATTCATAACTCACTAAAAACTCATGGGGGTAGTATAAAAGAAATAATATTTTTTTTAAAATCTTCCTATTATTATATTTGTTATGGTTATCCTATAACCCATATTGTATTTCCAATTGTCAAGTGCGAGGTTATTCTAGGTATGGATCAAGTTTTAGTTTATTGTAGTAAGATAGATTGTATAGATAAACAATTTATTATTCATAATGATTTGTTTTTATATATAATAATGAATTCATACCTTTGATATCATATCAAGAAGAAATAAATTTGATAAAAAATAGATGTTAATGTTACCTTTCATATATTTTGAGAGGAAATGAACAATTAAAATTAGTGATATTCTAGTAGTAAAAGAATATTTTTATGTATTTCCTAATGTTTTAATGGGTTTTATTCCCAATCATGTGATTCAATCTACTATTGACATAACTATTTATGCTAAGTAAATTTCAGAACCTCTTTAACAAATTCATTTAGTAACATTGATATAATTGAGAAATACATTACTGGAGATTCCTAAAGTGTGATTCATCATACATTGCACTAAACATTAGGAATCATTTATTATATTTCAAAAAATATGGATGGTTATATGATACATTTAATAGATTATAAATAAATCAATAACATCAATTTTAAGAAGAAGTATATGATTCCTCATATCAATGAATTATTTTGTCATCTTTAATGTGAAAAATATTTCTTGAAGATTGATCTTCAGTTCTGGTATCACCAGCCAATCATGAAGGAAGATGGAATTTTGGGGATGCCGTTTTATAATATGCATGATTATTAAGAGTTATGGTTATGCCATTCAGGTTAATTAATGATACCATTATATACATGGATTTAATGACTAGGGTGTTTTAAGAATATTTAAATAATTTTTTTATCAATGATATTTTGGTATAATATAAAATCTTTTAATATAATGGGAAATATATAAGGATCGTTTTGAGTTCTTTAATATAAAAGATGTTTTATGGAAAATTGGCCAAATATGAATTTTGGTTATAGAATATTTCTTTATGTTGTCATATTATTTCTAAATATTCCATAACTATAGATCCTTCTATAACTAAAGTGGTTGTGGAGTGTCCCAATATTAAAAATTTCATTGATATTTTATGTTTTCTTATATTATCATATCACTACTAAAAGATTGTTGAGAACATAACTCAAATATTTTACTGATAAATTCAATTAACTCGAAAAGGAGTAAAATTCATCTTGATTTAGTAATATTAGGAATGTTTTTAATAATTTTAATAAAGATTTATAAATATTCCAATGTTATCATGGAAAACATAAAATTTTGAATTTTTTATTTATAATCATGTTTCATAGAAGGGATAATATTTTATCTTAATGCATAGTGAATGGTTTACCATAGATACATATCATCTGTTTTAACTCCAACAGAATAATTATTCCATACATGACCTTGAGCTGGATGTTGTATTTTTTTATCAAAAAATTTGGAGGAATCATATATATTTGGGGAAATGTGAATTATATTATTACTATAAAATATTAATTTATTTATTTACTTAAAAATATTTAAAATGTGGAAAGGAATATGTCTATAATAATTTAAGGATTATTATTTTACAATTCACTGTCATCCATGTAAAGAAAACATGGAAGTTTATGCCTTGAGTTGAAACTAAATTTCATCATTAATTATGTTACATCTGGAATATGGTCCTCTAGTAAGTGATTTAAAAAATCATAGAAATATTATAAGTGGTAACTCTTTATCTTTTGAATAATGTATCAGTTAAGTGATAACTATAAAAATGAATTAAGGAGGATCATAATGAGGATCATGGTTTTTAAGAAAGAGTATAATTGAATAATAAGGCTAAGTTCCATGAATATAATGTTGATAAATAATATGTTATCCGATTTGGAAAGTGGTTACGTTCTCTGGGAGATTTATAATTTAATAAAGAATTGTTAAGTAAATATTGCATCTCTCCATTTTATATTATACCATGGAAGTAGTAACATGCATAGAGTCATTTGAGAATATTATTAGGGGGAAGGTATAAATAATGATATAACTAATTTTACCATGAAATATTTAATTTTTTAGGCTAATGCTGAATGAAAACTATAGAAGGGGTGCTTATATCATATTCAATTCATAAATCAAATTGGGAGAATATTTCCATGGAATTTATTGTGGGATTTTGGAATACATTATGACGTAAAAATAAAATTTGTATTATTTGTTATTGTTTGACTAAATATATGAATTTTCTACCTATTCAAGAAACTATGTCTTTGGAATAGATTTAAATACAACATCTATAGGTGATATTCATGTTACATAGAATTAACCTCTATATTATATTGGTTATGAATATAGGTTTACATTAAATTTTTAAAAAATACACCAGATGTTTATTTTTATTAAATAAAATTCTAGTATAGACTTTCAACCACAATTTGATGAACAATATGAGCATACGATGAACAATCTATAGGATGTTCTTTAATCATTCTCATTATATTATCAAGGAATTTGAAATGAGCCTATGTATATTATTGAATATTCTTATAATAAAAGATTTAATTCATATATACATGAGGAACTTGTTATGTAAATATTTGAAAAATGGTGTCTCACTCTGGTATGTTAGGACAAAGTTGATGAAATAAAGTTACATAGGCTAGAACATGAAGAAGAAATTATAGTGAAGTTAAATATGATATAATAACATGTGAATATAATATAGAGTAAGAAAAAGAGTACTATAGATAACCATAGGAATGATCATTCATACTATATAGGTGATCATTTCTTTCTTGAAATATATTCCTAGAAATATGTAATGTATTTTGGTAAAAAATAAATGTTTAAATAATTATTCATTAGACCATATGAAATTTTAGAGAATGTGGGATCTATTTCTTACTAGATATGATTATATTTATTAAAGGGGGAGAATGTGAAAACCCAGGTAAATTTAATAATATATCAATATAATTTCTTATTAATTTTAATGATAATATTTTATGGGGTCATATTCAGTATACATATTTTAATTAATATTACAGTCTAATTTTTTAACCAATTAAGAATTCAAGAATTATATATTTCTATTTAAAAGTTTTATATATAAATATTATGAATTTAATTTTAAAAATAGACTTCATTTTTTATGTGAACATATCAAATTTATCATAGGGTGATTTTTTTGTATTTTTTCAATAGTGAAAAATATAGTTTTTACACAAACCACAACTTTTATGAGATAATTATGATATGAGAAAGGATTAAAATTTATAAATAAATTTACCATAAAAATATGTATCTACACAAAAAATAATGTATTTAAAAGTATTATTTTGAATTTAAAAACCTATGTGTGGATTTTTGAATCCTATGTTATATTTCCTATAAATAAAAAATTATTTTTGATTATTTACATTGTGTAAGATGGTTCAAAGATACAATTCTATCAAGGAATAGTTTTAATGAAAAATATCATTCATAGGATTAATAATAAACCAAAAACTTCCATGGAAGTAACACCCTAAAAAAATATTAGGCCAAAATACTAGAATAATAAATATTTTAACTCTAGAACACCCCTCTCCTCTTGTATAAATATTCGCTATCTTTTCTAAAAAAACCACATATGATTAATTTTATATGAAAAAATATAATAAAAAATACCTTTCAAAAAACCATCCCCATGTCCTATAAGCCCATATATTATCAAATCACCATTCCTATAAGGATTTAGGTGAAAGGGAAAGGGATATATCAGAGGAGGATGTATAAGTCACAACTGACCTATTTTATATCTATTTATTCTTATACATCCTTCAAATATTTTTTAATAATTTCTATATTATAAAATTAGTATCATCCATATAATGAAATTTTGTTTTTATTAGTGTAAAATAAATTTTAGTTTCCTTTTTCTATCATATGGAAAATGAAAACATCTCACATCTTCATGTTTAGATTTTATCCTCTATAATGTGATGTATTTTTTTCCATCACTCCTTCACACAAATGGTTATAAAGATGAAGTTAATAAATTTGAAAAAAATTTATAACAAATTTAGTATTCTAAAAAATTAAAATACTATATAATTTATTTTTTTATACTCAATATTTAAATTCACATGTCATTCATGCATACATAGACACTAACACATCTGTTAAATAATGTTGATCATTTGTTTGACCGCCTTACATGGCTGGTTTAAAAATTATATCTAATGAATAAATATGATAAATTTAATATTTCTATGACACTATAGTTAATTCAATAGTAACCCCCTTTTACCTTGGTCAATTAACTGATATTTCTTTGATTTTATAAACTGAATGACTGAAAAGCATCCAATATTCACAAAACCATTTTTTGTTAAAAAAATCCTTGGTTATAAATTAAATAATAGAAATAATAATTTTTAAATTACCTTGAAAAATTCTGTAAATCAATTAATAATCAAATAAAACATTTTTATTCATGATTTAGGGAATGTAAAAGCATATACATGATTAAACATAAGGGAATTTTATTTAAAAATAATTTTTAAATTTTTTCGTTCAACTATTTTTATTCTCGATAAATGTTCTTTTCAATTTTCTCTTGATTTTTTCTATTTATGATTCAAAATTTTCAAATTATTTTTTGACTATTTTTTACATTCTTTACAAAATATTAAAAAATAACATTCTCAATGTTTTCCATAAAAGTCATTTTTTACTTTATTTTCAAAAGCATGAAAATAATCATTGATTAAAAAATTATATAATGGAATAATTTTCACATAATAATTAATTTTATTTTATTTTAATATTACCTTACATGAGGCCATTTATATTTTTTAAAAAATATCAATATTCTATGAATTTATATTTTCAAAAATTATTTTTTAAGGAAAATGAAATTTACCTTCAATTTATTGAGATAACTTAATGTATTATTGATTATAAGGTTAACAACTAATTTTAATGGATTTTAGATGAATTTTAAATCTATATGAGTTATTCATTTTATGGATATTTTAAATTTTATTTGAATGATAGGGGAGCCCGATATATCTTTGATGACGAGTGATCCAGATATGGCTTGCCAAAGTATTTGATAATGTGATAGAGCTTCCTAGTGATAGGTTACATCTAGAAGATATGAAAATTATATGGTTTGGTGATTAAATTGTAAGGGTTCTTGAAAGGGTGATTGACACAATAATGTACCAAGTTACCTACATGAAATGATAATAATGGTTTATAAATAAAATATTTTCAATTCAAAAGTTAAGAAAACGAGTTTATGTTTTTTAAGGAATGTTTATGAAAATTTTCACAAAAATAAAGTGAATGGAAATCATTTCAAGGAATGTTATTCACGAGTTTTAATGTTTTTATAGAAACTCCTATGATTATTATTTTTAATTGAGGATTTAATATGAAATATTTTAGGAAATATATTAAATAATTAAGATAATTTAATATAAATAAAAATATATATTTTATTTCAATTTTTTATTATTAAAAATATAATCCTTATAGATTTTTAGGTTTACAAATGGACTAGAAGGTTGAAAATTTAGGTTGAAGTGGAAGCATATGATGGTTCATTCCCAATATTTATTTATTTCATGTTGGATGACCAATCTGATATTTACATGACAATAAATTCCATGATCAATATAATTGAGTCAAAGAATATTGAAAATGGAAAAAAATATAGAACGAGAGTTCATGATCATCACATATTATTTATAATTATGTTTTGAAATTAAATAATGACATTATGATAATTATTTCATCTTAGATGGATATTAAAATGAATCTATATTCTACCATTATTTTTTTAGATGAATCAAGGGATGATTACCTCTGAAATTGATCCATAAGAATTCCATAAATCTTCAAACATTGTCATAGGAATCCCCTGGTGTTAGCATGATATATCCTATCGCTTGTGTCATTCGCCTCTGATCACTCTGAAAATCACTTCCAAAGGATTATTTTTTGGTCTCTCTATATTCTTGAGTGGATGGTGGATTATGATTGATCTCTATTATTGAAATAGTTCTTGGAGAAGGAAGATATCTAGGGCTTCAAGTGGATTCTCTGAATTTATTGTGCACAACCACACAAATGAAATGACTCTCATGAAAAATAATATAATTGGGTTTATATAACACTTGGGTTAGAAATAAATAATTTCACAAGTTCCCTTTAAAATATATATAATCCTTGTAGAACCCCATGTCTATAATAATAATAATATTATTTCTCATCATGTGCTAAACTGGTGAATTAAAATTAAATAGTATTTAGTTAAATAGTATTAAATATATATTATTTCTTATGGGACCATTAAACTCAGTCTGTAATTCCTTCATAATATTTATTGGGCCTTGAATAATTAATATTTAATTAATATTTAAATATAATTTAATTATTCACCAAAAAATAAATAAATATTATATTACCTAAATTGAAAATAAATATTTAATAAATATTTCAATCAAATAATATTCTCTCGAATTATAGGTGACTGAATATATGTGATCATGCAAAGATGAATAATTATTAAACCACGTGATGGAATAAAATTATTCAGCTTGTTATAAAATAAATAATGATATATTATTTAACTGAGATTTTGGATATGCTTAGTGTGTAACCCTACGGGTCTTTTTCTTTGTGGCATTATGTGAAGTAAAATAAAGATTGTGGATATCAGATAGAAACACACCAAAGAACCCATGGAGAAATAATTTAATGATGAAATGACATAATACCTCACACGAATGCTCATTATGTAACATAATCCATTTATCATGATTCCTCCGATTAATAAAGTTACATGTTGGTGTCATCAACCTATTTTCTTAATGTATCTTTCATTAAATTTTCAGAAATTGAACTCGCCTATAGAACACCATGACCTTGTATTTATTTAGGATATATCATTTCAATCAAAGGTCATGAGATATCAATTTATGTTAAATAACATAAGGGGAAAATCCTTTCCTTCATTATTCACTAATGTAATATTACTTGTGACAAAAGAAACTTATCCAACCTCACCACAAACATTTGTCATACCAATATTAATCATTACATCAAAGTAAATAACTTATAATACTCCTTAATAATTATATTTATTTCTAAGGATCAATACACATGTCCACATATAGGAACATCCACTGACACATATAAATGTCTATTTCCTACCTGTATGTCTCTTTCACATAATATCCTACATTGGATATTATCAAGGGAGTACACCATGAAAAGATGCTTCAATGTCCTATGAGTCTCTACCATTGATAGATTGAATCATTTATTCCCTAAACTGATTTAATTTGGCTATAGAAAATATATTTAGGAATACTGTCGTAGTACTTTTGTGTTTTCATCATAGTGGGAGCTGCTATAATCTTTTAGTTAAACAACTACTATTAAGAAATTATCACATAATATTATACGTAGAAGAAAAATCAAGCTATGATAACATGTTTATTAATATTCAAAACAATGAATATTGTTTTTCATAAAGTGCACATAATTTGGTTCTAGGACACCAACTCCAAAATAATCCCACTTGGACTAGAGCCAACTACTTAAAACCTTTAGTACACTAGCTCTTACATGATACTCAAGCTTCAGTTGATATAGGCATTTAGTCAGGGGTATTCTAAGTTTTCTTCTATGGGACCACTTTTTATTATAAATTCACCAATATTTTAAAATTCCCTCAATAGGCTATACTTCTTGATTATGTGCATTGTCTGTTGGTGCGACCTTGGATCTTTTACGAGAGCCACCACTGTTGTATTATCACAATTCAATGAGATTGGGTATTTACTTATAGGTACCACACCATTCTCTTATACAAAGATTCATATCCAAATAGATTCCTTGGATATATTAAAATATTCTATATACACATACTCCTCTATATAATTAGAAAAAACTGGCTTCATTGAACTCTTATATCTCACAGCTCCTCTATTGAGATAAAAAACACATTCTAACTGAGACTTCAGATCATTCTGATCTATTTGAAACTTGAATCAGTAAAACCCCATTTGAATAGATCCCCGTCTCCTCTATACACTAGGAACATATCCTTAGTTAATCATAGATACTTGAGGGTTTCCTTAATAGTATACCAATGTTGTTTTCTTAGATATTCTTGATATATAACTACCTTGATCAATTCATAGGAAACATTAAGTCTAGTATATATCATGGCATACCAGATTGATCATATCACTAAATAGTATGGGAACATACTCATAATCTATTTCTCTTATTGTGTCTAAGGAAACATTTTCTTAGAAATATGTATTCCATGTGGCACTGGAACAAATCCCCTCTTGGATTATTCCATACTAAATATATTTAGTATCAGTTCAACGTATTTACATTGACTTAGTCTAATAAGCCTTATGGATCAATTAATAATGATCTTGATCCCTTGAATATACACTGCTTTAGCAAAGTCCTTTATGGAGAAACACTTGTTTAATCATTCCTTAAATGATTGTAAGAATGGTGTGTCATTTCAAATAAGTAATATTTAATAAACATATACTACTAGGATAAATACTACCTTCCCAAAAAACCTTTTATAAAAAATGAATCATATTATTTCTTAATGAAACCAAATTCTTTTATACTTTCATTGAATCAAATGTTCCATGACCTTGATTCTTGCTTCAATCCAAAAATGGATCTCTATAATATTAATTTTTTGTTGGAATCACCTATAGTCACTAACCCTTATTTTTGTTTCATATAAACATCCTCAAGAAGGTAAAAATTAAGTAAATAAGTTTTTATGTCCATCTATGAAATTTCTTATTCATGGTAATATGTTATATCATTTATAATTCTGATGGATTTAAACAAGGAAACTAGTGTAAAGGTTTCATCGTAATCAATTCATTGACATTTTTTAAACCCTTTATCCACTGACCTTACATTATATGTATTTATAGTACCATCCATTTCCATTTTTCTATTGAATACACATTTTCACTTTATGGTAATTGCATCAAATAAGGCATAAAATAAAACCCAAACTCAGTTCTGATATGTGGAATGAATTTTATAATACATGGATTCATTCCATCTTATATCTTTTAATATCTCTACTGCCTCGTTGTAGGAGATAGGTTCATCATTATCAACCAATAATGAGTCACCATCATTGGTGACTAAAAAACTATATCTCTTGGGTTCTCTCACCTCTCTAGTAACCTCACATAATACTTCTGATTCATGAACTTATTCTTCCATAAGGATTTATGTAATCTATTTCTATAGCAACTCTTTTTTATCTTGAGCATCAACTTCATCAAATTCAATCTTGCTCACACTATCCATTTGGAGGATATGATTCTTCTGAATAAAGATGATTTTTTTTGGAAATCATCACTTTCTTTCCTATGGGTTTCTATAGGTAGTATACTATTGTTTCCTTTGTATTTCCTATAAAGATACCCTTCTTGAACCTAGGTGCCTTTTTATTACCTGATAAGGCCTTAAAAAATTCCCCATAACCCCATGCATGTGTATGTGAAAAAACAATTTTATTTCCACTCCATAAATCGAAGGGAGTTTTTTTCTCCACTTTAGTTTCTACTTAGTTCAATGTATATGTCATAATTTTTAATGAATATCCCCAAAAGGATAATGGAATATATGCATGAATCTTCATCGAACTGAACATTTATAACAAGTTATGGTTCTTTGTTTAACTAACACCATTACATTATGGTGTATAAGGTGTTTTGAGTTGAGATAGAATCCCAAACAATAGTATAAAGTTGATGAAATATTGGTTGAGATATTCACCAATTTGATCTGATTGAAGCTTCTTTTTCTTATTTCCAATTTGATTATCTACATGATTCTTGAATAATTTTAATTTATCAATGGAATCAGACTTATACCTAATTAAGTAGACATATCCATATCTACTCAATTAATCAGTAAAATATGTAAAATAATAATATCCACCTCTAGATTCTACTAGAAATGGTTTACACACAGCAGTGTTTACCATTCCTAGAATCTTTATGGCCCTTTCACCCTATCCACTAAATGGAGTTTGTTTAATTTTTCCGTGTTAACAAGAAAGAATTTGTTCATGTGATTTTTTCTTAGAATAGTCTAAATAAACATCTTGATAGATTATTTTCAATCACTCCTTTTTTTCATAACTAATATTTTGATTCCATAGTTGGGTGTTATATGAGTCATGTGAATATGATTTTTTTATCTATTTCCCACAACTAGTTTTTTAAATTTATACATAAATACCATTATTTAATTGTGAAATACCATAACATATGTTGTATTTATAAAAGACAAAACTTTTATTTCCAATCATGATAATAATAATTTTTTATTTAGTTGTGGTACCTAAATCATATTCATTATAACTGTTGGTTCATAATAACAAAAATTTAAAACCAATATCATTTCTATTATAAATTAAACATTGTAGTCACAAATAGATAGAGCATCCAACCTCATTCCATTAACATCTCACAAATCCACCTCTCCTATATCCATCTTTCAAAATATACATGGTTCATACATTTGTATACAGATGTGATCCCCACATGCTATATCTAATATCGAATGTCTGGATAATGAAATATTACATTCAATAACCAATACACCATTAGCTTCCCCTTGCTTTTGGGTGTTGTTCTTCTTCTAATTCCCTTTCGTTCTATATAAAATACATACTTTCTCCTTTTCCTTGCCTTGCCTCTAGATCTTCCTCTTCTTAGGAAGAAGGTGCTCCAGATATTTAGAATTTTTATGAGTCTTGTTCCCCTTCTCCTAATTATTCCTTTTTATATTCATTATAAGGACCTCTAGGTTATCACACCCCATGTCTTTATCCACTTGGTGAATCAAAGTAAAATGTTATGAAACGATCTTCTCATTATTTATTATATTATAATTAACAATAAAACTCGATTAGGTCTTGGGTAGTGAGGAAAGTATGAGATATATATAAAAACCATTTGGGAATTTAATCCTTAATATGTATAATCATTAAACATAGAAAATAAACTTGGATTCATGATTCTAATATCATGAAAAATCTATAATAATAGTTGTGAAAAACATTGGAGATATTGTATCTCTCTTTTCTCACCTTGACTTAATAAAGACCATGAAGGTGGAACATCATTATATATACATCTATGTCCTTATGATGCTTCAAAATATCACTGGTCATGGATGATAAAATAAAAAATTCAACATTTGTAGAATTTTTCAAATGTTTCTCAGAGAGATACAAATCTTCCTCACTAGACTTATTAACAGGAAGATCAGGAATTGGTTCTTCCAACACATATAATTTCTTTTCATGGAACAAGATAACATTCAAGAACCTTTTCTACTCTTGGAAATTTTTATCAGTAAGAAGGTTATCCTTCTCATGTATGGATCATATTGATGTGTTTGAAGTAATTTTTACTGTTGTTTCTAAAAATAAGATTACCATAGATTTAGTACATTATCTGATAATATTCAGAATAGTAAATATTATACATATTTGTCTCCCACTATTTTATCAAAACCTAATAGCCCTGACTATTGATTTTATAATATCAAATTTAAGGGAAATTATAGTTGAAAGGATCCATATTCAATTTATTATTACCCAAACATTATTTGGTCAAACAATTTGAGTGGTTTTAGGTAGGAATTCTAAATTCCAACTGCATTAAGCCCCTGTTCCTTAAACTGTTGAGTAGAAACAAAAATCCTAAAATTCATAAATTGGATTTACTCAACCCTTTCCTATTATATACACAAATTACTACTTTTACAGTCAATCCTCATTGTGAAATAAGTAAATTCAACACAAAAAATCATGTTATAAATTTTTGATAATTGAAATCACCCCAACTTTGGCTACTCAATCACTTTGAACTATTGTTCGATTTTAACTGAAATAATAGATGTCTATAGCGAAATAATATTTATAATTGAGGGATTTATATTTATGAATAAATTATAAATTGTTATATTTAATACATGCTTGTTAATATTAAGTATAATTACTTAAGTGATGAAGCATGTATTAGATAATATTTATCCATAATCTAATTTATTTTAGTTCTATGTTTCATTCTTGTTAATTCATTAATTCATGTGATCTTTAAATAACATCCATAATAAAATAAAAATGAAACATGAATGATTTAAAATAATAAAATGGTATGATCAAGATCTTTTACTAATGGTTTGTTTATCTAGAAGATGATAAAAAGACTATTTACCTATGGGGAAAACAACTTAAACCATTTATGGTTCGTGTTGCAATTTTAAACTACTCCACCGATGTATCTCCCTTGTATTGGGTTTTCCTCACCTAAAAACTTGAACCACATACACTAACACGGGAGCTCCATTCATTACATATCAATTTACTCACACATAGGTGAGGGGAATAGGTTTTCATAAACAAAACCATCGGCATGCATGACCATATATAAGAAGAGGAGAGATGGGACACTGTCCAAAAATTTTATTTAATAATATATTAAAAGAAAACCAATCAAAAAAAAGTTGTGGTATAAAATCATGATCATCCATATGTATGAAAAAAATTATGGATTTAATAAAATTAGCATCCAATTATTAATTATTTTTAATTAAGATAAATAGAACTCTTATCAATTGATTTTCTTTTTAATTTGTCAATTATTTTATGTTAATTCACATATGATTTTCCTTGAGATTCTCATCCATCATAGTTTTAATCAAATTAAATCATTTTTTAAAAAATTTACAATGTACATAAATTTAACTTAGAGGAAACATAGTGAGTACCCATCTAAACTACTCAACAATTATTATACTTGTATATTGTTTATTCTTGTGACATGTGGAATACATGACATACCACATAATTTAATGACTTACAATATCAACTTAATTATTATACGGATTACCTGATTTATCTATCATATATTTTGTTTCAATACACATAGAGTAATAACTATAATACGACAGATACATGATATTCAAATCTGAAAAATACACATGAATTAGATAAAAATTTATATATATATTAAAACCCATAACATGGTGTGTCCCATCACATTAATTATCATAAAAAAGAATATTTTTATAAGGTTTTCACAATATAATAAATTAATTTTAATTATATGTAATTTGGTAATAGTACATGGTGTGTACATTGGTTCTACACATCATGTATGATTTCTCACCATCTATCCACAACTAACAACTAGGGACTCTATGTGTAATCATTCCATTGAAAAATTTATATGTTGTGTGTACATGGGATACATAAAGTGTGGTCTCATAGTTTCATGGACATGAATCAAGTAGGATATTCAAGAAGATACACAACCCATCTATGACTAAAATACTACACATAGTGTATGGAAGATATAAAACATGTACTCTGGATAACCGTGTACGAGGATAGCCCATTCAACATATAGTAATAATTAAATGCACCATGTGTAATAAATTCACATTACCTGAATTAATTATGAATTAATTTTTGTTGCGTTGAACACTAGTACAGGACGTATATCTCCAGGTTACACAATGTGTACTCTTGTTTTATCTGACCAGACTCCTCGACACCTCGAGATGAGATATTTGAATTTATTTCATTCATAAAAGTAATTGATTCAATTATATGTATGTGAAATGAAGAGTAAGAATAAGATATTTTAATTCATATTAAATCATTATTAAAATAGAATTGAAAACCAATTATATAATGCATAAATCAATCACATTTTTTTGAAAAATTATAAATACTTATGTGACTAATCTGATACCACTTAAAGTTTCCAGGAACAATAGAATCATGTGATGGGTTAGGAATTTTTTTCCTGATCAATGACCAATCTGAGATTTAAATGACGAACAACACCATGATCAACAAAATTGAATCCCAAAATGTAGACAATGGATAAAATTCCAAAACTAGATCATAGGATAATAAAATATTATTTATAATTAGTTTAAGAAATTAAAGAATTAAATTATGATAATTATTTCTCTATTGACAGATATGAAAAGGGATCTATGTTGTATCATCATTGTGTAAGAAGAATCAATGTTAGATTCCCTCTAGTTGTGATCCACATGTGTTCCACAGATCTTAGAATGTCTTCATAAAAATCTATGGTTGCTAGTGTGGCAGATCCTATCACTTGTTTCTTTCTCCTTTGAACGCCTCTAGAATCACTTCCAAAGGATTATTATTGATATCTATAGAGTTCAGTATATAAGTTGGTGGGAGATCACTCCATATTCTGGAAATCATTCTTGTATAAGGAATATCTCTAGGTCTTCGAGAGGATTCTCCATATTTGTTATGTGTAACCAAACAAATGAATTAGACCTCAAGAAAAAAATATAATTGTGTTCATATATCACTAGGGATAGAAATAAATACTTACACAAGTACTCTTTAATATTTATTTAGTCCCTATGGAACACAATATCTATAATAATAATATTATTATTAGTTCTCAACAAGAACTAAACTCATGAATTAAAATTAAATATTATTTATTCAAATAACAGTCAATATATATTATTTCTAACCAGACCATTAAATTCGGTCTTCCATTCCTTCACAATATTTATCAGGGGTTTAATAATGACTATTTATTTAATGAATACATATAACCACAATATTTTCTAATAAAGAAATAAATATTATATTCACCAAATAGTAAATGAATATTTGTTAAATATTTCAATCACATAATATTCTCCCAAATAACTGGTGACAGAATATATAAGATCAAGTAGAAATGAATAATTATTATACCATGTGTGAGAAAAATATTTATTCATTAAATAATAATAATAATATATTATTTAACTATGATTCTAGATACACTTAGTGTGTGAACCTCTAGGTTTATTTCTTATCAATTTTAGGAGAAGCAGCCTAATGTCCAAGGTTAAAATCTTGTAAAATTCCATGGAACCCATAGAAAAAAGAATTTAATGTCACAATGACATTACGCTTCATATGGGCACTCACTATGTAATATAATCACATTATCATGACATCTCTAACCAAGAAGGTTTCATGTTAGTGCCATAAACCTATGTTCTTGATGTCTCTTTCTTTTAATATCCAAAAATTAAACATGAAAATAAAACTCCATGGGCATGGACTTATTTGGGCTATATCATTTCTATAAAAAGGACTAAGTTATAAACATTATTTATAGAACATAAGGGAAAAATACTTTCTCATATTATTCATTAATTCAATATTACACAGGATGCACCCACCATATACACCTCACTATGAAATTTTTTTTCATGGTTTTTACTAATACATCAAAGAACCTAACTTATAATACTCGTTAATAATAATCTTAATGTATATGGGTCAAAATAAAAATATGCAGATAGGAACATACATGACATAGATAAATGTGGATGTATTATAGGTATCTCTCATTCTCATAATATCCTACACTAGATATTACCAAGGTCATGCCCCATTGAAGGATGCCTCAAAATCTTATGAGTCTCCACCCCTAATAGCTTTAATCATTTTTTCCCTAAAATTATATCATCCTACAATATAACATATATTTAAGAATATTATTCTTGGAACTTCTGGGTTCTCATCATATGAGGTAACTACTATGACCTTTTAGTACAACAACTACTCTTACGACATTATGAAATACTATGTTATGCATAGGAACAATCACGATATAAGGCCCTGGCCTTAAACCTTACTTAATATTGAATTAAATGAATAATTCACATTGAGGATCTTTTCAGGTTTAGAGTTTTAGAGAATTAGATCATAAATCATGAATTACATTCCATATTTAAACAATGTGGTTACATAAAAGATAGTATTAATTTTTTCCCATCAACGGAAACATATTTAAAATAAAACATGGATTCTTTCTTAACACTTCCTTGAAACTATCATCATATCATGCACCTTTCCCTTGACCTGTGAAAAACATTTCAAAAACTTGGGATGAGCATAAAAAGCTCAGTAAGGGATATAAAAGTACGAAAAGAAAACATTAGTCCATGTATGAAATCATACTTTACTCATAAAACATAAGAATTTTAACATACCTCATCAAATCATGAATAAATCATAGAAATCATAAGGCCTAAAGGTAACTTGAGGAATTCATAACATTCTTACGTAGGGAGTAACCCTCTTGGTTATGTTTGGAATACCCATCACAGTATATTCCCTAAATCTCTTTAGAGAAACTTTAATGTTTAACTCCTTCACGTTACCCAATGCATTGGAGAGCTATATCGAGCTCACCCGCCCTTATTTTATCACGGAACCACCCGTCTTCATAATAATTCCCAAGAACCATAACATAATCGTATCACATAAAACACACATAAAGGAAACATAACATTTCCACTTTTCAATCACAACATATCAATACCACACATTTATATAAAAACATTATGAAAACAATTTTCAATACCAAAATAAAATAAAAGTAAAACATGGTATTTATTTTTCATTTAAAAAAAAGTATGGCTTGTAGAGGAAGCCGAAACTCAAATAATGGTCACGGCGGTGGAGAAGTTGTTGTCGCCGCATACGTACAACAAAAACATTCCCTTTTGTCGTTTAGTAAAATGTTTTGTATAAAAATATTCCTTTTGGATAAATGTAAAATTAAAAGGGGTTTATACACCATATAAAAGAAGGTTGTGTATAAAATAAAATATGCCTCAATGAAAGGAGATTGATACGAAGTCCCATACAAAGACGATATCCTTGGATTAAGGATAAATCAATTACATAATTATGTGTGAAAAACGAATAAACCAAATATAAGTGGATATTATGTGTAAAACAATCATAGGTTATTCACACCTATTAATATAATGACATATTCAAGTAGTGAAAGTTTATCCCAAAGAATCAAAATTGGGTTAAGAAGTTCCCTTGCAAAAATTCAACAGCCTAACGACATCACTTCAAAATTCAGAAAATGAGTTGATGAGAGATAAAGAGGGTAAATCATCCCTTGGACATAAAATTTACATCAATAAGGATATAGAAGAACATATCCCAACATTACAATATTTAAATTAAAATACCCAACAAAAGAAGACTTTTAAAAAGAGGAGGGTGAAAGGTTCCCTTACCGACTTGGGTATCTTTCGAAACATACACCCCATGAAAGAAGGGTCATAAAATGAAGATGTAAATACACATAAATGAAATTATACTACACAAAGTGTATAATAATGGGTAGTAAATACACCATTCAAAGGAGATAGTGGAAAACGTTGCATAAATGTCATAGGAATAAAAGTGAGATGAAAAATCCCTTACGATAACTCGGCAGCCTAATGGCGCCACTTAAAACTTCCAAAAATGGATTTTTGAGATCAAAGAGGGTCTCTCATAATATGAACATAAAAATTACAGTATTATTAATATAAAATAACATCTCCAAACATAAGAAATATGATCTTAAAAGAAATTACATAAAAGAGAGTACTTAAAAAGAAAGAGAGAGGTTGGATCCCTTACCTCGTGTCCGACATGACTCGATCGTTATTTAATCTCCTGAATAATATAATTTGGTCAATTTATAATTTATTAAGGACCTCCTTTAAAGATTATTATTCATTTCAGATCACATATTATAATGTTATAATAATTGGTTAATAAAGTGAGTTCATATCAGACGTTTTTGTCGATGTTCGGTACATGAGTAAAAATTGAACTTGTTGGAAAAGAATTTTCCATGTAGTTATAGGTACATCATATCTAGAATAGTATTGATGTTTTAAATATCATATATATCTAGTATATATTCATTTTATAATATTCCATAGCATTTGGAGATAAAAAATTAAAAGCACCTTTCATGGAGACGGTAGGCCGTACGTACGCATGAACGCTACTTTCATTTTTTGTCATATTAATGGAATTAAAACAAAATGAGAGATATATATATTATAATTCTAGAATGATATCCATAATTTAGATGTAATATATTACATATATATCCATTATATATATGTACATATAATATTACATAACATTTGGAGATAAGAAATGAAATGTACCGCTCATGGAGACGGTAAGCCGTACATACGCATGAACGCTACTTTCATTTCTTTTTTTTTTGTATTCAGTGGAATGAAATAATAATTATATAAAGGTATATTATAACTCCAGTAGGATATCATATGTAATACCATTAATTCCATCATTTATATGTCCCACATATGGCATTAACGAATCAAATCACTTTGAGGGGGCGGTAGTCCGCACTTCCTAAAATGAAGATATCGCGTTTACCCATAATGGAAACCATAAAGGTATTCCATAAATGAAAAATACATAAGATTAAGGAAAACATAAAAATATTATATATCATATATAAATATAGTGACATCTTAATGGACACCTTTGAAGGTGTTAAAAGAATATTGAACAATCATCGTTTCGTGAGGCAGTAATTCGCCATCCACAGAAATAGTATGTTCTTTAACCATTAGACGGAGGTGTGTGAAAGTGTAGCTAGAATCCTTCTTATAACAACATCATATTATATTTAATATACTGGTTTTGTTACAAAAAAAAAGTAATAAAAAGAGTTTAGGGGTTTGGAGAAGCAAAATAAAACAAAAGAACACAAGGGAAGACATTACCTTTAAATCGGGTAACTCTCTTTGATTTGAGCTCAAAGGCTTCCTTGGAAAGGATTCTTCCCAAAGTGAGGCTTCAATGATGAAGAGAGGGATGTGGAGAGATGAAATGGGAAGATTTTGGCCGAGCCAAAGGCTTGATAGGTGTGTGTAAGGTGGTATAGGTGGGGGCCTTTTATAAGAGGAGAGGAGGGGCACTCTTGGAAAGTTATAAAATATTACTTTATTATAAAATGATTTTCGGATTTTAAAGGTCCCAAAAGAATAAATTTCTAGAATAGGGTGATAAAGTTTTGAAATAAACCCATCCAATAGGTTTGTGACAAGTTTAAGACTTATATTTGACCCTATCTTCTCATTTTATTTAAATCGTTCATTTATGAGGTAATCACTGCATCATCACGGTGTCATAAATAAATTAATTTATTTAATGTCTAAAAATTATAGAAAAAATATCATGATGTAGGAAATATTTTTATATTTCTAATGAATATTCATAGTAAAAAATATGACTTATATAACCCCATGTAAAATTTTTTTTAGTAAAACAACACATGTTTGTGACATTTTAATTTTAACTTCAAATAAAAAGGTATTAATGACATTTTCCAACCAAAGTGGCTCCATGGGGTCCCCAAGTTGACCCATGGATTTTCTTGGTCGGAAATGACTCATAAAATAAGGATAGAACATTTGTCAAGGTTATTTCATATTATTATAACAGTATCTTTACCTTAAATTACACTAATTACCTCTAATCGAGATTAAAAACTTAAGAGTTACTATTCACCAAAAAATTATTTTAATCCCATTGAACCACATTTTACATCCTAATGAAAACCATGTATGTAGGATTTTTGAAATTCAAACCACAGAAGTGGTAAAGTTTCATTTAAACGAAAAAAACTGTTTTTAAACTACCACTTAGTGGTTTCACTATTCATCAAAAATTGAAGTTTTTCAGAAAAATACCAAAAATTCACCCTAAGATATATTTGATATTCTGAATCAAAAATTATTTCTATTTTACAAAATTCAAAACATATAAGTTGCATTAATTAATTTAATAATTAATTCCTACTGTTAAAACAAATAGCGTGTTTTTAAGAAACAATATCTATTAAAAGATTGACACTAGTTTAAGTCCAATTTCAAAGTGAAATTAATTCCAATGACCACTATTAAATTAAATGGTAAAAATATATTCTAATTTCAATTTAAAAAAAATTCAACAGATAATCTAATCATATAAATAAATTAGATTAAAAGGAGGTTTTGAATTAAAATACAACATTTTCACTATTCATTAAAAAATGAACTTTATCGGAAAAATACCAAAAATTTACACAAACTAAATATTGATGTCCCAATTCTAAGGAAGAATTTTATTTTGTCAAATATAACACATAAAATTATCAAAAAGTGGATTTAAAAGAGGTTTGCCATCAAAAGGCGGTTAATCGACCTTTTAAAGAATATTATAATGTTTACGCTTAAAATTGGATTCATTCGCATTTTTAATCCTCTAACATTTATTGTAAAAAAGTAAAAATATTCGACAAACATATGTAATCATTTTGTAGTTAGTTATGTTCATTTCCTCCATTACAACAGCTAGGTGTTAACTACCATTTAAAATAATATTATTTTATTATTAGAGTGCAACGTAAGATTCCCAAGAAACTCGTTGTTGCGTATTAGGTAAGCTATCGAGCATAGCGTCCCCTTTAAAGTAATATTAATATTTTATTCACAAATATGGATAAATGTAAAAATGTCATATTTTTTATTTACCTGGGGTGTTACATCCTTCCCCCCTTTTGGGAATTGCGTCCTCGCAATTTTAAAATTGGTCTTGGAAAATTCATTGAAAATCCCACATCGTAACAAGAGTCAGTAAAACAATCACTTTAAAATAAATAAAGATAAGTAAAAAGGTCACCCGAGTTAACCCATACTAGGATTCCATGTAGGAAAACATGGATATAGAGGAAAAAACAAAGGGTCATATTCTGAGGGAGAGTGATAGTAAACATGTCTAGGAGAAAGTTAACCATAAGAAAATTACAAACTTGTGATGGGTTAAACGGTATTCGATTCCCCAGTAGGAAAAGTTAACAGACAACATTTTTGTTTTAAGTTAATCTTCATTGAGGAATTTATTTTTGAGCTTAACTAAATCTTAAGGAAACATACTTACTTGTCACGTAGACTTTCAACTTTTACTAGATTCCTTAATCAAACTCATATTTTCTCCAAAAGACGAGTATTTAGGAAGACTTGTTCGCATTAAGAGTACTATAATCAACTTCTTGAGAATCACCTAATCCACAAAAGAGAACTATATATTTCCCATGTATTTAAACAAAAACCAAAACAAAAAATTGTTAGTATGAGATAAGATAATCCACAAAAGTATAATCCTTTATAAAAAGAAAATCTATTCTTAATCTCCAAAATTTTTCCAAAAAAAACCCAAAGTTCAACGAAGACCATTCGATAAACAATTGTCCATAAAATTTTTCAAAGTAAACCAAACTAATATTTGAAACCCAAATATTTGAAGGATTTAATCACATATTATTCCAAGGTACAAATTAACTTTTATCTCCAAATAACATCAGTTGCTCTTAAATTCTCATATTGAAAAGTAATTAACCTAATCACATATCCTACATGATAGGTTAATCATTTCCATAGATAAACCAAAAAAAACTTACTCTTGATTCCTAAAATCTTCTAACTAAAAAGAATTAGTCACACTAACCAGGGACTTCACGTAGTCTAGTGGTAGGTGATAAATACCAGTCGCACTTTGGTTGTGGGTTCAATTCCCACAGCTTTGTCCGACGCGACATGTTGTCACACGGTCTGCGTGTTGTCCTTTTTCCAAAACTATATAATTCTTAAAACATTGCCCAAAACGAGATAAAATCTTCAAAAATAATCATAACATATTTTAACCTCAAGTTTATCTCATGCCTTTCATTTTCCATCATAACATATAATAACCCATAATTACCTCAAAAGTAAGGATCATATAAACTCTAATGGTTACCTTTATAATTATTCCCTGAACTTCCACATCGATTGGTCATCTCGTACATGATTCATTACAGAACATACGAAGGTTCAAGTGGTTGATCATGACTCCCTGATAGTTGGTTTAGAACAACCACGAGTTTCCTCATTGAATCCCCCATTTCATCCAGTCTTCTAATCAGAGAACCACCACAGTTTCCTTCAAACCTATTGTCACTTTGGTGCCTGCTAGATCCATCCATTCACTAAAAGTAGAAATGTCAGTGTGAGTATATCAACAAAACCATCATGTACTAATGAGGAAGATAAACACTAAGATATACTTACTCATTCACTTTATCTAAAAATGGGACTCTTTCTGAAATCCTAACCATTATGGTAATGTCACTTATTCTTAGAGAATACCCTAACCTCTAAATTTATCTAAACCAACATTTGATACCAACTATAAGGCCCTGGCCTTAAACCTTACTTAATATTGAATTATATGAATAATTTACATTGAGGATCTTTTCAGGTTTAGAGTTTTAGAGAATTAGATCATAAATCATGAATTACATTCCACATTTAAACAATGTGGTTACATAAAAGATAGTATTCATTTTTTCACATCAACGGAAACATATTTAAAATAAAACATGGATTCTTTCTTGACACTTATTTGAAACTATCATCATATCATGCACCATTCCCTTGACCTGTGAAAAACTTTTAAAAAACTTGGGATGAGCATAAAAAGCTCAGTAAGGGATATAAAAGTACGAAAATAAAACATTAGTCCATGTATGAAATCATACTTTACTCATAAAACATAATCATTTTAACATACCTCTTCAAATAATGAATAAATCATAGAAATCATAAGGCATAAAGGTAACTTGAGGAATTCATAACATTCTTACATAGGGAGTAACCCTCTTGGTTACGTTTGGAATACCCATCACAGTATATTCCCTAAATGTCTTCAGATAAACCTTAATGTTTAACTACTTCGTGTTACCCAATGCATTGGAGAGCTATATCGGGCTCACCCGCCTTTAGTTTATCACAGAGCCACCCGTCTTCATAATAATTCCCAAGAACCATAACATAATCATATCACATAAAACATGCATAAAGTAAACATAACATTTCCACTTTTCAATCACAATATATCAATACCACACATTGATATAAAAAAATTATGAAAACCATTTTCAATACCAAAATAAAAGAAAAGTAAAACATGGTATTTATTTTTCATTTAAAAAAAGGTATGGCTTGTAGAGGAAGACGAAACTCAAGTAATGGTCACGGCGGCGGAGAAGTTGTTGTCGCCGCATATGTACAACAAAAACATTTCCTTTTGTCATTTAGGAAAATTCTTTGTATAAAAAGATTACTTTTGGATAAACGTAAAATTTAAAGGGGTTTATACACCATATAAAAGAAGGTTGTGTATAAAACAAAATATGCCTCAATGAAAGGAGATTGAGACGAAGTCCCATACAAAGACGATATCCTTGGATTAAGGATAAATAAATTACATAATTATGTGTGACAAATGAATAAACCAAATATAAGTGGATATTAAGTGTAAAAAAATCAGAGGTTATTCACACATATTTATAGAATGAAATATTCAAGGAGTGAAAGTTTATACCAAAGAATCAAAATTGGGTTAAGAAGTTCCCTTGCAAAAATTCAACAGCCTAACGACATCACTTCAAAATTTAGAAAATGAGTTGATGAGAGATAAAAAGGGTAACTCATCCCTTGGACATAAAATTTAAATAAATAAGGATATATAATAACATATCCCAACATTACAATATGTAAATTAAAATACCCAACAAAAGAAGTCTTTTAAAAAGAGGAGGGTGAAAGGTTCCCTTACTGACTTGGGTATCTTTCGAAACATACACCCCATGAAAGAAGGGTCATACAATGAAGATGTAAATAACCATAAATAAAATTATACTACACAAAGTGTATAATAATGAGAATTACATACACCACTGAAAGGAAATAGTGGCAAACGTTGCATAAATGTCATAGGAATAAAAGTGAGATGAAAAATCCCTTACGATAACTCGGCAGCCTAACGACGCCACTTAAAACTTCCAAAAATGGATTTTTGAGATCAAATAGGGTCTCTCATAATATGAACATAAAAATTAAAGTATTATGAATATAAAAGTACATCCCTAAATATAATAAATATGATCTTAAAAGAAATTACATAAAATAGGGTACTTAAAAAGAAAGAGAGAGGTTGGATCCCTTACCTCGTGTCCGACATGACTCGATCATTCTTTAATCTCCTGAATAATATAATTTGGTCAATTTATAATTTATTAAGGACCTAATTTAAAGATTATTATTCAGTTCATATCACATATTATAATGTTATAATAATTGGTTAATAAATTGAGTTCATATCAGACGTTTTTGTCGATGTTCGGTACATGAGTAAAAATTGAACTTGTAGGAAAAGAATTTTCCATGTAGTTATAGGTACATCATATCCAGAACAGTATTTATGTTTTAAATATCATATATATCCAGTATATATTCATTTTATACTATTCCATAGCATTTGGAGATAAAAAATTAAAAGCACCGTTCATGGAGACGGTAGGCCGTATGTACGCATGAACGCTACTTTCATTTTTTGTCCTATTAATGGAATGAAAACAAAATGAGAGATATATATATTATAATTATAGAATGATATCCATCATTGAGATGTAATATGTTACATATATATCCATTATATATATGTACATATAATAGTACATAACATTTGGAGATAAGAAATGAAATGTACCGTTCCTGGAGACGGTAAGCCATACGTACGCATTAACGCTACTTTCATTTTTTTTAATTCAATTGAATGAAATAATAATGATATAAAGGTATATTATAATTCCCGTAGGATATCATATGTAATACCCCCATCCTTTATACGTCCCACATATGGCACTAACAAATCAAATCACTTTGAGGGGGCGGTAGTCCGCACTTCCTAAAATGAAGATATCACGTTTAACCATAATGGAAACCATAAAGGTATGACATAAATGAAAAATACAGAATATTAAAGAAAACATAAAAATATTATATATCATATATAAATATAGTGACATCTTAATGGCCACCTTTTAAGGTGTTAAAAGAATATTGAACAATCATCGTTTCGTGAGGCAGTAATTCACCATCCACAGAAACAATATGTTCTTTAACCATTAGACGGAGGTGTGTGAAAGTGTAGCTCGAATCCTTATTATAAAAACATCCTAGTATTTTTAATATACTGGTGTTGTTACAAAAAAAAAGTAATAAAAAGAGTTTAGGGGTTTGGAGAAGAAAAATAAAACAAAAGAACACAAGGGAAGACATTACCTTTAAATCGGGTAACTCTCTTTGATTTGAGCTCAAAGACTTCCTTGGAAAGGATTATTCCCAAAGTGAGGCTTCAATGATGAAGAGAGGGATGTGTATAGATGAAAAGGGTAGAGGTTGGCTGAGCCAAAGCCTTGAGAGGTGTGTGTGAGGTGGTAGAGGTGGGGGCCTTTTATAAGAGGAGAGGAGGGGCACTCTTGGAAAGTTATAAAATATTACTTTATTATAAAATGATTTTCAGATTTTAAAGGTCCCAAAAGAATATATTTCAAGGATAAGGTGATAAGGTTTTGGAATCCACCCATCCAATAGGTTTGTGACAAGTGTAAGACTTATATTTCACCCTATCTTCTTATTTTATTTAAATCGTTCATTTATGAGGTAATCACTACATTATCACGGTGTCATAAATAAATTAATTAATTTAATGTCTAAAAATTATAGAAAAAATATCATGATGTAGGAAATATTTTTATATTTATAATGAATATTTATAGTAAAAAATATGACTTATATAACCCCATGTAAAAATTGTTTTAGTAAAACAACACATGTTTGTGACATTTTAATTTTAACTTTAAATAAAAAGGTATTAATGTCATTTTCCAACCAAAGTGGATCCATGGGGTCCCCAAGTTGACCCATGGATTTTATTGGTCGGACATGACTCATACAATAAGGATAGAACATGTGTCAAGGTCATTTCATATTATTATAACATTATCTTTACCTTAAATTACACTAATTACCACTAATCACGATTAAAAACTTAAGAGTTACTATTCACCAAAAAATTATTTTAATCCCATTGAACCACATTTTACATCCTAATGATAACCATGTATGTCGGATTTTTGAAATTCAAACCACAGAAGTGGTAAAGTTTCATTTAAACGAAAAAACTGTTTTTAAACTACCACTTAGTGGTTTCACTATTCATCAAAAATTGAAGTTTTTCAGAAAAATACCAAAAATTCACCCTAAGATATATTTGATATTCTGAATTCAAAAATTATTTCTATTTTACAAAATTAAAAACACATAGGTTTCATTAATTAATTTAATAATTAATTCCCGTTGTCAAAACAAATAGCGTGTTTTAAGAAACAATATCTATTAAAAGATTGACACTAGTTTAAGTCCAATTTCAAAGTGAAATTAATTCCAATGACCACTATTGGATTAAATGGTAAAAATATATTCTAATTTCACTTTAAAAAAAAATAAAAAGATAATCTAATCATATAAATAAATTAGATTAAAAGGAGGTTTTGAATTAAAATACAACATTTTTTACTATTCATTAAAAAAATGAACTTTATCTGAAAAATACCAAAAATTTACACAAACTAAATATTGATGTCCCGATTCTAAAGAAGAATTTTATTTTGTCAAATATAATAGATAAAATTTTCAAAAAGTGGATTTAAAAGAGGTTCTCTATCAAAAGGCGGTTAATCGACCTTTTAAAGAATATTAGAATGTTTACGCTTAAAATTGGATTCATTAGCATTTTTAATCCTCTAACATTTATTGTAAAAAGTAAAAATATTTTACAAACATATATAATCATTTTGTAGTTAGTTCTGTTCATTCCCTCCATTACAACAGCTAGGCGTTAACTACCTTTTAAAATAATATTATTTTATTATTAGAGTGCAACGTAAGATTCCCAAGAAACTTGTTGTTGCGTATTGGGTAAGCCATCGAGCATAGCGTCCCTTTTAAAGTAATATTAATATTTTATTCACAAATATGTATAAATGTAAAAGTGTCATATTCTTTATTTACCTGGGGTGTTACACACGATGTTATTAAGAGTATATTAATCTTAAAAATTATGAATATAAGTTATCATAAAGTACAAAGAAGTTAGATCTAGGGAACCGAATTTAACATGGGTTTCATTTCTTTTATGAACCTTATTGACCATTTTATTTCTTATCCAACATTTTGAAATTATTTTTCAAAGGGATTAAGTGTGAGTAGAAATATTAATTAAGATAGAGTTTCTGATATATAATTTAAGTTAAAGGAAGCAAGTGTGTCTTTATAAAGAACATGTTTTATGGGTAAAATGGGCATTTCATTTCAATATCAACTTTTTTATATAATTTTATAACTAATTTTTCAAAAAAATAAACTGAAAAGATCCTATAAATATAATAAAGTTAATAATTTATTATAAATCATGTATTTATGGGTTGAATAAGGTAATGTTCATTATATTTATATATTTCTAAAAAGTAATCATTAAAAATTTATGTTGTATTTCCAAGAAAAATATTAGTTTTTTAGGACGCATTTATACATGACAAGAAATAGGACTATGATATGTGTGTACTATTGTGCTTCCAAGTTTTTACTTAGGTTTACCCTTATATCATACATTATTATACTCGATCAGGTTCTTAATACAAGATTATTTCCTAGTTGTTTGATCATTTTTATTTGATAGAATATAAATTATGATTTCTTGTTTCCTCATTTTGTTACTACACAATTACATAATGATAAATCAAAATTAATTATTTGTTTCTCACTAATTAGTCCCATTTGGACATTTAGTTTTTTATGTTATTGGAATTTATAAACCATCCATGCGAGCATGGTTATCTTTGTGTAACATTATCACTAAATCAAATTACATTTCCTAAAATGAAAGTTCCATAGGATTATATATACACTATGATGGGGAGGGGCTTCTATCAGAGGTGATATTTTGAAAAAAAAATATTTTTCCTTCAACTTTCCCCTAAATCAAGTTATAGTTATTTTCCGTATCAATTTTTATAAAAATCTCAGATGCATGGAGTGATAAGAAATTAAATAAGGCACATGAGATTTATAAGGTTTGACCTCAGTGTGAGAACATACATCTCTTCTTTTTGCACTCCAATAGTTCCATGAAATACACTCTAAGAGGAATATTATTTATAATAATTAATAACCCATTAGACTCTTTCTTCATCCTGATAAGTATGATTATTCTAACTCATGTTATTTTATATGTTTTTATTTTAAAAATAAGCCAAAAAATTAATGTAACTTTATTAAAACTACTCAAATTAATTCATATAGAAAACATTCCTTTTGATTTCCTCTTTCCATTAGATAACAACCATGTATTCAATATATTCATCTAGTAAAATTATTTTTAGTTCACCTCACTAAAACATTGGATTTTATTTAATTCATTCGAATTGAATAACCTAACTATTGTTCATTATTTTTTGTACAAAAATTTTATATTGAATTTATGATATAAAACTATGTTTGGAATGAACTATTCATTGGCTTTGTCTAATATCCCAGATCAAAAACTATATTTTATATTCTAACAAAAATATCCTTCCAACACCATTTATTTAACTTTTAAGTGATTTCAATAAGAAACTCACTCTAATAAGAATTCTTCATCATTTATAATTTTTGCACTTATGAAAAGTTTTATGACTCATAGATAATTTGATAAAACCCTTAAATTTATTTATAAATCCTCAAAATATAAATTGCAGATACTTAATTTCATTTTCCTATTCAAATAAAACTCACTGGGTGCTTCTCAACTGTTGTACAAAATTATTGAACATTCTTAAATATTTATGAATTCCTAGGCATCCAATTTTTTCTCCCTTAACATCAGACATTAATGAATATTTAAAAACTTTATAAACTTAGAAAATTAAAAAAAAAAATAGAAAAATATATCATGTTTTTATTAATTAAAAATTCAATTAAAAGTTTCTCAAAAAAATAGCAGCTGGTGAAATTTTTTTATGATGACTTATTAAGAAATTATTTATCCAAATCTGTTTGTCTAGTCACCATTACTTAGATTCTATTTAACTTTTGGTCAGTAAAAAATTCTATCCAATGAATCGAGGTTACTTTATCTACTTCCTTTATATTAGATTTAAACTATATACATCACTTTCTCAGAAATTTATGTCTGATGGACTTGTTCACAAAAGTTTTTCTAATAGAATTCCTTTAAAATTATAATTTTATTGACACCCTTACAAATTATTTTATGATGGAATACCTTAAAAATGTTTGTCTAAATTCCACCCTTATAAATTTTAATTAGATGTAATCACTTATAATGGCGATATGATGGACTCCCTTTAGCATTGTATTTCATGAATTAGGAACCTCTAACATCATACATCATGAAAAAAAACTTTTCTATCTGACATCACCCTAAATTTTGGTATGGAAACTATGATCCATTGAATATGAGATCCTCTATCATTAAAACTTATAAATAATTTAATTATATGAATCCTCCCTATCTCAAAATAATGGATTTAAATTTATATTTATCTTACTATTTAATCATTTTTTCACATTTTATTTGTTTCTCATTTTTATGAAACCGCATAATCTTAGCAATGATGTCCTTTTTTTATCTGATTATGTTTTTATAATGTTATAATTCTAGTCCATCTGATGAAATTCTGAAGACATTCATACAAAATTTCTATCCAATAACCAATCTACCCCTTCAGATTTATTATCTCAGATCTGAGATTTTACATGATGTTATAAACAAGAACGAACGGAGTATCCTCATATAACTTGATAAGAAATTTTCTAAACAAAGGTAAGTAAACATCTTAACTTCCACCATAACTTCATAAAAAAAATTCATAACATCTAGATAAATAATTCACACCTGTTTCCAATAACATTCTTAATGAAAACATGTTTTCAACAAGTATGAAACATTGTTATAAAAACTTCACAAAATATCTTTAATCTCCCATTTAGATTTGTTTGAATCATTACAAACTTGAACACTAATTTTTTAAATACATTCATAAAATTAAAAAATTTCTCATAGATATTTTTCTGACATAATTGTACTCTGTAAATCAATATTTTCATGGAATTTCATCCCTTAGTGACAAAAACAATTTGTGGTCATGATTTGATAAATTTTTTGTCAAATTTTATTCTCTCAAATTTCACTAAATATTTTTTCTCTCTCCGAAATTTTATGATAACACCATCTTGATATTCATTTTAGAAATGTTTTTTCTTCTATCTTTCTTTTCAGAAAAAGATATACCTGTTATCCACCTTTGAATTCATAATCTAACCCATATGAGGTGGAGAATAAAAAACATTGGGATGTATTTGGTACAGGCTAGGAATCAATTTGAAGCCTCAAAACCATAAATCATTCTCTTTTCATAAAATTGGTCAAAAAATCATCAATTTATATTTTTCAGAAATATACTCCAATATAGAATCCTCTCCAAAAACGTCATCCTTATTGAAATGATACATTATATCAATTTTCTTTGATCATGAATGTTTTATAGAATTTTTGGAGATTTCTATTCCACTTTGATTATTAAAAATAATCATAAATGATTTAAAAACATTCAACTTTAAATCATCTAGCTAAAATTTCATCTAAATCATTTTCACACTAGCATGGGTGGTAGCAATATATTCTTCTTACACATTAGTCAATGTTACTGATCTTTATTTCCTACTATGCTAAATCTAAAAATATTATCCTATGAAAAAATTTCATCATAATGTTTATTTTCTATTATTGAAATATCCATCACAATAAGCATCGATGTAACCAAGAAAATAAATAACACAACATATTTTATATACCAATCCATAAGAAGATGTTTATCTAATATAATCGAGAATTATTTTTTCTTCCAATATATGAGATTCCTTTAGATAACTATGAAATCAAGAACAAAATTTAACTTCAAAAGAAATATATATTCTTGAGGTGGTATGATAGACCAATCTTCCTATAAACTTTTAGAATCTTTTTTGATTCACATTTTTCCCAGTCTAAACATAACTCATCATTACACCAATGAATTTTTTTGTTGAATCTTTTTATAAATATATCATTCTAATATATTGTACCAACTCCTTATTATTTATTATTATGATATAAAAATATATATTCCCTTATATTAAACTCATACACATAGAAGGATATTAAATTACCAGATCAATATAATTTAAATGTTCTTATATATTTATTTATAAATATATTTACAAACATTATCTCTATCCCCTATGAAAATTATTTCATCAGAATAAACAAAAAAAATCACAGTAACTAAGTTTATATCCTTCACATATATTCTTTTTTCAACAATCATTTTAAAAAATAATCTTTATCAAGAAACTATAAATTTTGGAGAACCGTACATGTGGATTTTATTTTAACCTGTACAAGGAATTATTCAACTTAAAAACTGTAACATAATGTTACGTTTTCAGGTACCTTTGATGTTTCTAAGTACCTTTGTTGTTGGAGTAATGTCTTGGGGAGCTTTTAGGTGAACTTTTGAGGAAAACTAAAGGGCATTGAGTTGTGCACGGTTTGTGCACGGTTTAACAGACCGTGTGACCAAACCGTGCCAACCTTAAAACAGGGATAGTAGCTTCTACATGGGTAGCATACGGTTTGTCTAACCGTGCGGCCAAATCATACGAGAAGGGTGACCAAGGCATTGGATAATTCATGGCTAGGGCACGGTTTGTCTAACCGTGCGGCCAAACCATGCAACCACTTAAATGAGATCCTTAAATTGTGGGTCTCGCTCAGTTTTGCCTCTAAGTGCATCTTTTTCCCTCATAAGCAGCCCTAACTCGGGATTTTTCTTCTCCTAAGGTCAGAGAGGGTTCTCCCATCATTCTGGAGGTGATCCATAGGCTCCTCTTGGTGAATCTAATCTATATTCTTGAGGTATGTGATTGTTCTTCATCATTCTTGATCGGTTTCTTAGATCTACTGAGATCTACTTCTCCTCTTCTCTCGGTTTCTTAGATCTATGGCCGTTATGGGTAGATCTATGTGTGTGGTACCAATTTTGATGATTTTTGGTCTTGGTCTTGCTAGGAGAAGAGATCTAAGGTGGGTTCTTGAAGAAGCAACCCGATTTTCTTGAGCGTTCTCGACCATTGTGGTTTTGGTCAAAAACTTCAAGGTAGGTGGTTCTATCCGGACTTGCCAAATTATTTATCATTGTATTTGCTTGATTTATTTAAATTGTTGATTTAAATTAAATTTCTCAAATTTTCCTTCAATTAATTGATAAAAACTCGATTCCCTTGAATTGAGATATTTGAAATGGTTTTGGCATAGAAATTTGGGAAAACCCCAATTCAATTGAATTGGGTGTGTTTATGGAAATTGGACGATTTAAATTGTTTAATTTAAATTGTTGATTTGATGGAAATGATTTAAATTAAATTGTTGAATTTAATTGTGAAATTAATTGTGTAATGATGGAATTTATTTTGAATGGATTTCAAACTTATGAAAATGGCTTAAAAAGGATTTGATAGAAACCCATTGGTTTTATCTTGTGGAAAGTCATGTTTTGAATAAAAACTATTTTGGTTTTAAATGGAATGAAATTGGAACTTTTTGAAATGGGAGAATGGTATTGATCGTATTTTAAGCATTATTAAAATAGTTCACTCATCATTTAAGAACGCATTCAAGCCTTAGGTAGTAAGTGAGTTATTTGGATACACTCTACGCTACGACAACGCTCTAAAACATACTTGCGGCGGGTCACATCCCCGACAGGTTGGTGACGAGTCTCATTTGGCCTGTGTCATAGGGGCGTGTGTATACACATTTTTCTAAGTTCACATAAAGAGTGTGGAATCCTATAACAGGTTAATACTATCGTACCTTTTGGCTGATGATCATGTTTCTCGCTTGTTTGTTTATATTTGATATATAAATGTTTGCCAATGCTTTTGAACTACCTTTCATGCCTGATGAATTTATATAAACTATTTTATATAAATTTTCTTCCTAAGCCATTGTTTTAGAAATATTCCATCATTGTAAAGCCTTTTCTTAAAGTAGTTTTTCCATCATTTAAAAATATATAGCATGTTTTGTTAAAATATGATTTTGAGTTGCCAAACCTATTTATTTGAAAATAAAAATATTTTATTTAGATAATCTATATTTGGAATCTATTACAGAATCTTTGGTGGTATCCTACTGGGCTTAGGCTCACACCCTACTTTTGCCTTTGGGTGTTTGTAGACTTTCTTCTTCTAGGATAGAGCTAAGGGAAGGGACCTTTTTGTGTTGGATCCAGTTGTTGATCTTTGGACTTGGCGAGTTGTGTCCTTAGGGATCTTGGGGTTGTTTTCCCATTTTTAGTACTTTGGTTTTAGTACTTTGGGCTTTTTATGCCTCTTTTTTTTTCTGGTACATTACTCCCGATGAAGTTTTCTTTTGTAATGAATACTGTTTCATTATTTATTGCTTCCACATTATTTTGGCAGAAATTGTTCCCACGTGCATGTTGTGTGATGTCAGGTGCTAGTCGCCGACCCATGCGGATTAGAATGCCCTTCAGGCTATATCAGGGCCGACTCGGTTATCGGGTTACTAGGGTACCCGGGATGGTTCGTGACCAAATGGTATTAGAGGCTGGTTAAGCATTTTTCCTTGATGACATTATGCATTTGAGTTTTCTTGTCGGGACATAGGTGGTAGTTGTGATTGAGTTCCTCGCCAGCTCTCACCACAATAAACCTTAAGTCACCAAGGTTGGTTAGGGAAATACGACTTGTGAATTAGTTCTAGTATTTTCTCTGTTTTGATTTGGATAGAGTGGAATCCAAATCTTGTTATCCTTATTTTAAGAATAGTTTTCTTTGTTACTCGGTTTGGGTTCTTGGAGACACCTGATGTGATCAAGGTGAAGTGTGCCACCTTCGTACTGGAGGGACCAAGTAGGAGATGGTGGGACACGATGGTGATGGCTGGGAAACATGAGGGTCTTGAGTGGAAAGACTTTAGGGTTCTTTTCACTAACCAGTTCTATCCAGAATCAATGGTGTTGGCCAAGGATGTGGAGTTTTTCAAGCTTGAGCAGGCCAACAAAACTGTGAATGAGTACTCAAATCATTTTTCTGAGCTGTTACAGTTTTCTTCTGAGATTGTATCTAATGAGAAGATGAAGTCTTGACGATTCGAGTTGTGACTTTGACCAGATATCTGTTCTCAGGTTTTCTTACTGAAGCTACCCACTTATGCTGATGTCCTGGATAGGGCGATGATGGTTGAGATGGACTTGGAAGGAAATTCAGGGTTGAAGGAGGTTCTTTTTCCTCCTAGTGGCAGTGTGAGCTCCTTTAAAGGAAAATGGAAGTGTGACTTTTCTCATGGTGGTTCTCGACAGCAGAGTCATTCCAGACCTCCGGTAGCACCAGGAGGGGATTATTTGATTTTATATCACTATGGTAAGCCAGGAAATTATAAGAGGGTTTGCACTAAGGCACCCAAGAACTGTATCTCCTGTGGACGTTTAGGGCACTTACAGAGATTCTGCCATCACTTCTCTACTCCATGTGGTGGAACAGGTTCATCAACACCTCCAAAAACTACGGGGAAATCAAATGCTTCACGTACAAAAGGGTTCCAACCACATACATCTGGAACGAAGCTTCTTCACGTAGTAGAAGAGTTTCCAGAGGTAGCTGATACAGGTCCTGAAACTGTGAGAGGTACCATTACTATAGCTTCATCTTTAGTGACAGCTCTTTTTGATACCGGTGCATCTCACTCTTTTATTTCAACTCATATTGTTAATCTGCTAAATCTACCTATGGAACTTTTATCATGTGTGATGGATATTAATACACCCCTTGGTACAATGAGAGAGAAGGGTCTCTGTAGTCCTTCTTGTGTCTTCTCTCTATCATATGTTGATCATTCTTGGAATTTCTTGGTTCTTGAAATCAAATATTTTGACATCATTTTTGGGATGGATTGGCTCATTGCTAATAAAGCCCGTATTGATTGTTATCTACGATGGGTCTACCTTACTACACCTAGTGGTGTGTATCTTGTTTTTCAAGGAGAATAGGACCCAAGGTCAAGAATTGTTGGACCCTCTTATCCAGAGTTGGGGAAAGTTATATCAGCGTTTTCTTTTGATCTGGATATAGATTCAATGTGTGGTGATCTTTCTCCAGTCGTTGCTAAGTTTCCAGATGTGTTTCCTTCTGACTTCTCTGATTTTCCACCAGTAAGAGAGGTTTACTTTTCTATCGACTTAATGCCCGTTACTCAACTGGTTTCTATTCCCTCTTATAGAATGGCTCCAGCTGAACTAAAAGAACTGAAGTCTCAATTAGACTATCTTCTTGATAAAGGATTTATACGCATGAGTGTGTCACCTTGGGAAACACCAGTTCTCTTCTCCAATAAGGCTGATGATTCGATTCACTTATGTGTTGATTATCAAAAGCTAAATCAAGTTACAATAATGAAAAAATATACATTACCATTAATTGATGATTTGTTTGATCAATTGAAAGGGGAAAGGTGGTTTTCAAAAATTGATCTTCGATATGGTTACCATCAGTTGAGGATAAAATAATCTGGCATTCATAAGACCACTTTTCGGAGAGGGTATGGCCATTATGAGTACCTTGTTATGCCCTTCGGTCTAACAAATGCTCCTGCAGTTTTCATGGATTTGATAAAAAATGTTTTCCATGAGTATCTAGATACTTTTTTGGTAGCCTTTGTGGATGACATTCTTGTATACTCCAGGTCTGAGGGGGATCATGTGCATCATCTGAGAACAGTTCTGAGTCTTCTAAGGAATCATCAACTTTATTCCAAGCTTTCAAAGTGCGATTTATAGATTTGGGAAGTGAAATTCTTGGGACATGTCATGTCAGAAAAAGGAATATCTGTTGATCATGAAAAGGTGAAGGCTGTTATGACTTGGGAACAACCATGAAATGTTTTCGGGATTCAGAGCTTCTTGGGCTTAGTAGGATATTATTTCCGGTTTATTAAAGACTTCTCAAAGTTAGCTTCTCCAATGACTGCTCTGACTCGAAAGGGAGTGAAGTTTTCCTAGAATGATAAATTTTAGAGCTCTTTTGTTGAGCTAAAGCATATTTTTACTACTGTGCCGGTGTTAACTCTTCACGAGGCTAGGATAGGTTACGTGGTCTTCTGTGATACATCAGGTTCAGGTTTGGGATGTGTCTTTAGGCAAGGTAATCATGTTGTTGCCTATGGGTCCTGTCAGCTTAAGCCTCATGAGAAGAACTATCCTACCCATGAACTTGAACATGCAGCTGTAATGCACACACTTAAGTGTTGGAGACATTACCTTTATGGAGAAAGGTTTAATGTGTATTCAGACCACAAGAGATTGAGTTATATCTTCTCTCAAAAAGATTTGAATCTTCACCAAAGGCGTTGGGTGGAGTACCTGCAATCTTTCAACTTTGACATTACCTATACCCCGGGGAAAGGAAATGTAGTTGCAGATGCGTTAAGCAGGAACCTTCCATCACATGTTATGAAACAATCTTCAGAAGAGTGGATTTTGATGGCTCTTTTTGCTCAGTTACATATTGGAGTTCAGTGGAAGGGGAATGAAGTTTCTTTAGCCAGTGGTCAGTTGAATTCTGCCCTCCTCGAGTTAATAATTTAGGAACAAAAACTGGATGATGAATTCCATAGCATTAGGGAATCTCTTTATAGTGGGGAGACCACCACCCATTGGTCATTCTTAAAAGAGGGTGTTCTGTGTTATCGAAACCGTTGAGTTGTGCCGTTATCGGCAATGAAGGATGTGATGGGGGATTTCCATAACTCTTAGTGAGATTTGCACCCAGTAACCACAAAAATGTTCTATGATATGTGACGAAAGTTCTTGTGTCTAGGTATGAGATGAGACATTGATGAGTTTGTATCTCGTTTCTATACATGCCAACAGGTGAAAGCCGAGCACCAGAAACCTTCGGGTTTACTTCAACCACTTCCAGTCCCTACATGGAAGTGGGATGAAATCTCTATGGACTTTGTGGTTGGGTTACCTCAAACCCAGAGAAATAAGAACACGATATGGTTTGTGATCGACATACTGACCAAGTCGGCTCACTTTATACCTATTCGAGATACAACCAAAGTTGAGGAGTTGAGAAATATCTATGTGAAAGAGATTGTTCGTTTGTATGGAGTTCTATCTGCTATAGTCTCTAATAGGGATCCTCGGTTTACTTCTCACTTTTGTAGAGGCCTTCAAAAGGCATTGGGATCTCAGGTTCGTTTGAGCATGGATTACCATCCACAGTCAGATTTCCAGACAGAGAGAGCTATTCAGATCCTTGAGGATATGCTCCGCGCTTGTGTTCTAGACTTTGGTGGGTCTTGGGATGATCATCTGGGGCTAGTTGAGTTTTCTTATAACAACATCTATTAGTCTGAGATCAAAATGGCTTATTTTTAGGCTTTGTATGGCCATCCTTGTAAATCCCCTTTATGTTGGTCGGAGATTGGTGAAAGCTCTTTGGTAGGACCGAGTTTGGTCTAAGAGATGACAACTAATATCCAGTTGATTTGTCATAGAATGTTGACAGCACAGAGTCGGTACAAGTCTTATACTGATCATATTCGTAAACCTTTATAGTTCTCAGTTGGTGAACAGGTGTTCTTGAAAGTTTCATCCCGATTAGGTCATCGATGGCTTGGAAGGAAAGGGAAGCTTGCTCCTTATTTTGTAGAACCTTTTGAGGTTGTTGGTCTTGTAGGTAAAGTTTCTTACTATCTAGATCTACCACCACAATTGACGTCAATACATAACGTGTTCCATGTATCGTAGCTGTGAAAGTATCTCTCTGATCCACCTCATGTTGTGAGCTGGAGTGATCTTGAGATTGAACCAGATTTATCTGTTACTGAATGACCAATCAGGCTTGTTGATTCTGAGACCAAGGTACTTCGTGGGAGAATGATACCTTTGGTCCGTGTACTTTGGAAACATGGTTCTGATTATCATGAGACGTGGGAAAGGGAGGCACTAATGAGAGATCAATGGCCTCATCTTTTTGATGTGGAGGTTTCTTCATAGGCTTTTTGGGGATAGAAAGATATTATGGTGGGGAGGTTGTAACATCATGTTACGTTTTCAGGTACTTTTGATGTTTCTAAGTACCTCTGTTTTTGGATTAAAGAATTGGGGAGCATTTAGGTGAACTGTTGAGGAAAACTAAAGGGTAGTGAGTTGTGCATGGTTTGCACACGGTTTGATAGACCGTGCGACCAAAACGTGCCAACCTTGAAACCTGGACAGTAGCTTCCGCACGGGCATTGCACAATTTGTCTAACCGTGTGGAAAAATCATGCGAGAAGGGTGACCAAGGTAGTTGCTAATCCATGGCTAACACACGGTTTTTCTAACCGTGCGGCCAAACCATGAAACCTCTTAAATGATATCCTTAAATTGTGGATATCACTCAGTTTTTAATCAAAGTGCCTCATTTTTTCTTCCTAAGCGGCCCTAACTTGGGATTTTTCTTCTCCTAAGGTCAGAGAGGGTTCTCCCACTATTCCGGAGGCGATCCATAGGCTCCTCTTGGTGAATTGAAGCCAGATTCGTGAGGTATGTGTTAATTCTTCATCGTTCTTGATCTGTTTCTTAGATCTACTTAGATCTACTTAGATATACTTCTCATATTCTCTCAGTTTCTTATATCTATGCCCGTTATGGGTAGATATAAGTGTGTGGTACCAAGTTTGATGAGTTTTGGTCTTGGGATTGCTAGGAGAAGAGATCTAAGGTGGGTTCTTGAATAAGCAACCCATTTTTCTTGAGCGTTCTCAACTGTTGTGGTTTTGGTCAAAACCTTCAAGGTAGGTGGTTCCATCCCGACTTGCCTAATTTTTTATCATTGTATTTTCTTGATTTATTTCAATTGTTGATTTAAATTCAATTGCTCAAATTTTCTTTCAATTAATTGAAAAAACTCGATTCCATTTAATTGAGATATTTGAAATGGTTTTGGCATAGAAATTTGGGGAAACCCCAATTCCATTGAATTGGGTGTGTTTATGGAAATTGGACGATTTAAATTTTTTAATTTAAATTGTGGATTTGATGGAAATGATTTCAATTAAATTTTTTAATTTAATTGTGAAATGAATTGTGTAATGATGGAATTGATTTTGAATGGATTTCAAACTTATGAAAATGGCTTAAAAAGGATTTGATAGAAACCCATTGGTTTTATCTTATAGAAAGGAATGTTTTGAATAAAACCTATTTTGGTTTTAAATGGAATGAAATTGGCACTTTTTAAAATGGGAGAATAAGATTGATCATATTTTAAGCATTCTTAAAGTAGTCCTCTCATCATTTAAGAGCCCATTCAAGACTTAGGTAGTTATTGATTTATTTGGGTACACTCTACGCTATGACAATGTTCTAAAACATACTTGCGGTGGTTCACATCCCTAACGGGTTGGTGATGAGTCTCCTTTGGCCAGTGTCATAGGGATGTGTGTATACAAATTTTTCCGAGTTCACATAGAGAGTGCGGAATCCTATAACTGGTTAATACTATCATACCTTTTGGAAGATGACTATATTGCTCACTTGTTTGTTTATATTTGAGATATAAATGTTTTCTAATTCTTTTAAACTACTTTTAATGCCTGCTGAATTTATAAAAACTATTTTATATAAATTTTTTTCCTAATCCATTGTTTTAGAAATATTCCATCTTTGTAAAGCCTTTGCTTAAAGTAGTTTTTTCCATCATTTAAAAATTTATATCATGTTTTGTTAAAATATTCTTTTGAGTTTCCAAACCTATTTATTTAAAAATTGAAAGATTTTCTTTAGATAATCTATATTTGGAATCTATTATGGAATCTTTGGTGGTATCTTACTGGGATTAGGCTCACACCCCACTTTTTCCTTCGGGTGTTTGTAGACTTTCTTCTTCCAGGATCGAGCTAAGGGAAGGGACCTCTTGGTGGTGGATCCAGTTGTTGATCTCTGGACATGGTGTGTTGTGTCCTTAGGGACCTTGGGGTTGTTTTCCCATTTTTAGTACTTTTGTTATAGTACTTTGGGATTTTTATGCCTCTTCGTTTTATTGTACATTACTCCCAGTGGAGTTTTCTTTTGTAATGCATACTGTTTCTTTATCTATTGCTTCCACATTCTTGTGGCTGAAATCGTTCCCACTTGCATGTTCTGTGATGTCAGGTGCTAGTCACCGACCCGTGGGGATCGGAAACGCCCTTTGAGCTATGTCAGGGCCGGCTCGATTATCAGGTTACCAGGGTACCCGGGATGGTTCGTGACACAAACATTGGTTATATATATTTTTGGAATAAATTCATTGGGTTTCTCAATGTAAACAACATTATTAATTTTTCTATTTAGGATATATAACTTTACATCCATCTACTAATATTTATAACAATGATGTACAATAAATTCCAAAAAAATTATTATAGTTTCTAACATCATGAATAAGGAAAATTATTCTGCAAAATATAATCCTTTCACTTTTGAAAATCCTTTAAAAAAAAGTCAATCATTGATTATTGAAAATTTTCCATGTTCATTGAACTTAATTCTCTACACCCACTTTATCTAAACAAAATTGCTTCCTACTAGTCATTGAACTAGTTCTTAGGTGTTATTTCACTTAATCTGATTTAACTCTTTATTCATAGATTTATTCTACTCTTTATGTTCAATTGACTATGAAATTGATTTTGGATAAACCAATGTGATATGTGAAGCTTGATTCTATAACATCACCTTTATTCTATTCTGAACTAGTTATTTCTTATTTACAATTATATTATCTATTTTAACTTATTTTTGTAAATTTTAATATTTGAGATATTTTAATCAAGTTTACATTTCATTATCACACAATTACTCTAAATATAGATATACTGATGTTGGATCAGAATCATTTTGATTTTTTTTATTCTCATTGAAATTCCTCAATTTATCTTAAAAAAATTCAATAACATTCACATCATATGAATCCACCAAATTTTTTAAATGTTTATTCCAATATTTGTAACTTCTTTAGTTTGATGTGTATCATTTGAATGTTCTTTCCTCTACATTTTTAGAAAATTTTACAAGATCTAGTTTTTCTTATCATTATAATGTAAGGACTCCCAAAAACATTTAAATATTTTATAAATGTTCCTCTATTATAAATAATTTCATAGAAATTAATTGTTAATTTTGTGCACAAAAAACTACTAGTTTGTATGGATATTGAAGTAATAAAATAATCTCTCTAATAAACATAGAAATTTTATACTCATCTAGCATACTTCTTCACATTTCTTTCAAACTTCTATTTTTCCTTTCTGCTACTTCATTTTTTTGTTGTGTGTAAAAGAATTGTATTCATGTTTGTTTCCATATTTCTTTAGGTGGGATTCAGTAGAATTACATGTATATAACTTTCCATTGTTATTTCTCAGCTTCTGTATATATACATCCATTTCAATTTCAACTTTGCTTTTAAAAATTATAAATCTTTCTAAATCATCAGATTTATGTATCATTGAAACTACATTGGACATCCAAGTAAAATCATAATGATTGTGATAATGTAAAAAATATCAATTTATTTATTGAATAATTTTTAACCCAAAAATATCAGATTGTATTAGCTTAAGAGGACAGATATATTTGATTTCAACTTTCTTATGATTTCCACTAACTATCTTACCTTTGTAACAAGTTATAAAAAATCCATAATCCTTCCTACTTAGTGTTTTTATGTTTCTTATAGAGTCAACTTTATAAACATTACTTATTCTTTTATGACCATGATGCCCAGGTCCTTGGTGCCACAAATTATTATCACCATTGATAGATATGTAATATGAGTTACTAATATCTCTAATATAGAAGTTTTGTTGTTGTTTTATTATCATTTTTTACCAATAATTTCATTCACAAAACTTTTGATGATAAAAGCATATTTTCTAAAAATCACTTATTTAATATCATCATAATGTTGTCTACAACTCAGTAAGTTTTGTTTGAGCCCATCAATAGATAAAAAAAACTTATATTTTAATTTATGATGTTTATTATCGTAATTTCCCATTCCTATTATTTATAAGTAATTATAATTTCTGAAAGTAACAACTTTTACTTCATGATTTTTAAAATTTTAGATATTTATAAATCAAATTTTATGTGTAAGGATCAAATACTATCAATAATATATGATTTGTTTCTTTTTTTTGATTTTATAGTTTATTCAATAACAAAATATATTCCTTAAACATTATTATTTCTAGAGTCCTCTTTCATAGAATAAGATGTTTTCCCCAAAATATTTATCAAAAATTATTTAGAAAAGTTACCCAATTTGTCACATCTTCTACAAACTTCCTCTATAAAACCAAAATGATTCTTTTTGGGAAGATTTCTAACATATTGTGACTTTTCCTCTCTCCCATTTAGTATATTTGGAAAGATTCTCTCTTATATTTCACTATTTCCCCCCTTATTTAATGTATTTTTCTAGTTAGATAAATGTTATGAAAATAGTTAAAATATTTGTTCACTTAAATTGAACATCACTAATAAAAAACATTGAATTGTAGTCTTTTATAGAAGTAGGATATTTATTAGTAGAATGTTTATCGAGGTTCATAAAATCTTCCTTTTTTTGTATCCTTCAAAATTCAAGATAATTTCTTATGGAGGCTAATTTTTGTACTCTAATGGATTTCTCACATCCTTTATCAATCTAATAATTCCCAAAAAAATCTTAACACTTGCATGGTTTGTAAAATCAGGTAACCTTTTACAATTAGTGGGTGGATATGTCATTTTTTTAAGGAATGATCTTTATCAATAGATTAAGATGTTTCATTTTTTACATATAACACATTGTTTAACTTTTCATTCATATTTATTACGTTACTTTTAAACTAAAGAACTATTGAAATGTTCTATAAACCTTATCTTCTTTAGAAGAAACTTTCCTACAAAGCTCTTCCCCCATCATTCACTATTCATTAATTGTCATCTTGATATTCGAAAGCTCTTAAATGATTGAATCTTACATTTTACAAACAACTTACATTCCATAAAACATATTCTTAACAAATTTTTTAATTATTATGATTTCCTTTATGAGTTTTTTCTTTTTTAAATACATGCAACATGTTCTCATCTAAGCTGATATTCTCTGTATGTTTATTTACCTCCATCTTCTTCACGAGTTTATGAATATTTAGTTTTCTCAACATTATTGAATAATGTTCTGTACATTTATAATAATTCTTTGTAAGATGAATTATTGTTTTTAGAGTCAATTTAAACATTCTTACTGAACTTAATTCTTCTGTTTTCAGTGATCTTTTTCTTATATCTGATGAATGAAATTCCTTCCCTATATGTTTTTTTAATTTCATCCATTGAGGTTTTTCTTTAGAATCATATTAATATTTACCAACATTATTATTATGAAGAATCCCAGTTAAATTCCCAATACTTCCATACTTGAAACAATTCCATGTGAGATTACCTCCTTAGATTCCTCTACCAATCTGGTAATATTTTGATTTTAGAATAATGATTTTTAATTAAACTCATGATTTTACTTATCTTCTGTATCAATGGTGTAAAAAATGTTGTAATTAACATATTTTATTATTATCTTTCTCAAATAATTAAAATCCATTTCATCCTTGATATTCATTTTTAATTCTTGAAATTTCCTCCTTTCATATTCAATAAGAATTTATTGTAATTCATAAAGTGATACACCATCTTTATCTTATAATGATAAGACATTATAATAAAAAATTTCTTGAATGTTTCTCAAATTTTTCATAACAATGATATAATATTTAAAGATATCTTGGAAACCATTGATGTTGAAAATAAAATCATTAACTTTAGTAAATTAATCATTAATTGTTTATTCAACTTTTATTTTGATATCATCAAACCTGCTATGTTATATTTTTGGCTATGAATCCTTAATTTTAGTATTAACCAAAAAAATAATTTCATGTCATTTAAATGTTTCTTTAGCTATTTTTTGACCCATAACCTTTATAGAAATATTTTATGAAAAATAAAAAATAATATCATTTATACCTTTCCTATCTACATTAATATTTATTTTGTTATAAAATTTCATAGGATAATTTATTTAATGGGTGAAAAACAAACTTTATTGCATCTATAAACTCCAAGAAAATAATCAAAACATAGATAAACATTCCATTTATCTACACATGATAATTTTTTTCATGAATGGTAAAAATATCTCTACTATTCGTGTAGTTTAGATTTCTTATGTTACCAATTAAACCAGGGAAACCTTCTATCTCATATCACTTGATTTTCTTTTGGATCCCTGATTTTCTAATAAGGGGATAAATCATTGGTTATATTTTTAAAAAATTTGATTCTATCAAAAATTTAAACCTTAAAAGTTTTTAGAGATATTTTCTTTATCAATATTTATAAAAAATATCATATTCATACAATGATAAGAAATAAAACAAGGAAGATACATTTTATAAGGTTATTCTTTTAAACCTACATCCATGCCATGGCCATTATCATGTCTCTATGGAATCCACTATAATATATTATTGACACACAATGGGATAACTACCATTAAAAACCTTTGATATCCTGAAATGGTTATACAAACTTCTATTAGTTTGAAGGTTTTTATTATGAAACTGAGCCACCAAAAAATATATCACTTTATAAATACTACTCCACAAAGATCATATAGAAAAATAATACATCATGTTTCATCCATCTAGTAGATGTTTATCCAGTGCACCCTATATCTATCCAGTAAAATTCTATCTCATGTGTCTCATTGAAACTATAAATTTTCTAACCTACATTATTACTGATTAAGAAAACAACTACAATTCACTATTTGTATGAAAATTATATTTTGGAAATTATGATACAAAACACTTTTTTTTAATTCTCTTATCACTACTTTATTCTAATTCCACTGATCAAAACATAGGTTTGATATTCTAACCCAAATCTTCATCTGACAGCTTACATTAAACTCAAAAGTGGTTTTGAATAGAAACTAGCTCTAACATAAATTTTATAGAATTTATAACTTTTTCACTTATGAAAATTGTTCTAAATCATATAATATATTGTATAAACATCCCCTTTATATTATAATACTAAAAATAGAGATGGTAGGAAACCAATTTCATTTTCCTATTCAAAATAAAATAGCTGAATGAAAAAACACTCTTTTAGAAAAATTATAAAGATTTTTTAATTATAAATAATTAACACATTATTTTAGTTTCCACAGCATCATAAGTTAATGATATTTCAAAATTTTCATAAACTTAATAATATAACAAACCACATTAAAAATATAAAAACATAATTATATTCTTATAAAATTACCATGTAATGTAATGTTTATCATAAAATGTTTTTCTGGTTAAATGTCTCTCTATTGGATTCATAAGAAATTATCCATCTTGACCTATTTTTTCACACTTCATAAGCCTCTATTTGGTTTTTGGTCATTATATAATTATTTCATATAACTTTTTATTTCTTCATCTAATTATTTTTCCACAACTTCAAATTTTATACAGTTCATTCCCAGTAATGTCTGTCTAAAGGACGTCATTAAAAAATCTCGTTCGACGGACATCCTTTAAAAAGTACATATGATAGAATCTATTAAAAATGTCCATCTGATGGACTCTCATAAAAATTATCATCTAAATGAATCCCATGAAAATTGTTTTTATGCATTCACACCCAAATGCTCATTAGATTGAATCTCTTACAAATGTTCTTATGATATAATCCCTTAAAAATCATATTTCATGACATTGTTGCCTAAAACATCATACACCATGTTACAAAACATTGAAATATGAACGTAAAAAAAATTTATATATATATTCTATTAACCTTCAAATATGGTCGACTATATTATTTCAAATTCTAAATATTTTAGTTACATGCAAGCTCATGTCTCAAATCATTGGATTCAGCATTAGATTTATACCCTTTATACTTATTATCCCATTTTTATTTATATCTCATTTTGTGAAACCATAGAAAACTCAGTAAAAACCTCTTATTTCCTTCCATATGATCGGGTTTTTCTAATTTTCAATCTCAATTTAATCTTAGGAAATTGTGTAAACATTCATACAAAATATTAATCTGAAAACCATACCCCTGATTTGGATTTTAAGCTTGGATCATGAGATTTTACATGATTTTAGAAATTTGAACAAACATTATAGCATAATTTGACTGGATAAGAAATATTCCTAACAATTTTATGTAAAATTCCTAACGTCCTCCTAAAACTTCATAACAAAACATTCTTAACATCCTAAAACTTTTTCTCAACTATTAACAAAAACATTCAGAACAATCAAATATTGTCAACAAATACAAGAAATATTTATGAAAACTTCACAAATGATCTTTAGAAACAACATTATCTCAATACTTATTTGGTTACCCCACCATTAATAGTCACATATTTTGTGTCTATATGTGAAGAAAAATGATTGATTCTTCACATTAGTATTTCATTTATATATAATTAAATAAATCATGAGGGCGATAGAGATCAGGGGAAAGATTTGTATCTGGGAGTTAACTCATTATTCTATGATCTCATTATAAAATTAATAATTGACACATGATCTCTAGAGGGTTGTTCTAGTGAATATTATATAATAATTACCAAACATACCATGAAGGAGGAGTATTCATGATTCCCAAATTTCAATTATTATAAAGGAACCATCGACTTCATATTTGTAACCTTGTTCATAATAATATAACCTATATCTATAGTAAATTATATATTCTTATCATATAGTGTCTATTTTACTATTAAGTATTCATTGTTTTTTGATTTTTTTAGTTATGTCATCCAAGAATTTATTTCCAGTAAAATTATCATTCTATTGTTCATTAAATCTATATGGTTTAATGAGATTTGTTCCATAAATAGGTTTTTGAGGTTTTTTTATATTTATTTTAACCTAATAATTTTTTTTACAAAATAAATTATTTTTTTGGTGGTGTTATTTATATTGATGTGGGTATAAAAATCGATGAAGTATTTAAATAGTTTTTCATATTTGATTTTGTTCTTTCTTTTTATGCACATGTTTTTTGATCTCATCTATTAACATTTATTTCAGTTTTATTTTAATAACTGACTTATTCTATATGAGTTGTAAGATATCATTATAAATAGTTCCTCCAAATCCATTCAAATTATAATTCATACTTTAATAAGTTGAAACATCTCACATAAATACTTTTTAGATTGAACTCCACAATGACTTTTACGGTTCCCAGAATAAATGTACCACCTCATCCGTCGATTAATAGAACATAGTTTCAAATATATATATTTATATTAATTTCAATTGTAAATATCATGGATATATTATATTTAATGTAGTTAATAGTGTTACTTTGAAGAATTCATATTTGTATTTTTTATCTGCTATTTGGTAAAAATCAGAATCCCTATATTTGAGTATGTCATTGTATGGATTACATTATTAGAAAATGTGTATATATAATTTCAAAATTCATTATAAAGTGGTCATACAAAAAAACATTTATGTTTTTAATAAAATATTTTGAGGTGTTTTAAATATAGATTTTAAAATAAAATATAAAGACCAAGTAATAATGTTATTTAAAATAGTATATGAGGAATTATAATCTTTATAATACCCAATAATGTATCAAAAAGAGTCTCTAATACATAAATATATAAAATCTACTTTAATATATATAGTTTATAAACATTAATACTATTTTAAGATAGATTAGAAGGGTATGAATATTATGGGAATTTATGAGAATATATGTAAATGAAAAGATAAAATCCAGTCCAAGTGAAGTGGATCATAATATAAAAATATAGTGGTTTTTTATTACCACTCTTAGTAACCCAGGAACATTAAAAGAAAATGTCATAATATGAAAAATAATATGATGTTTTGTTCTAACTATTATTTACTGGGAGAAAATTATTATACTATTGATGTTCTGAATATGAACGATCAATCCATTTCAGAAGAGAGGATCACACACTCTTATTTCACTTTTCATATGTGTTCAAAAGGGTTTTTTTTCATTGAATTGAAATAAATTTAATTTGGTAATCTTTTTTAGTGAATAAGAATAGTTAAAATTTAATGGGTATAAGTTTGGTCTTAATAGAATATCAAAATGGAATAATTAAAATAACGAATGTGGTTTAATGGGTACCCAAATTAAAATATTACCATATTAACCTAATAATGAATGATAAAAAGGTTTTCAAATTTCAATTATACATGGGTATCCCATGAATCAATAGTTGTTTCATCATAATAATAAGTGGATCACTTATAAATAAACACTACATGATAAATGTTAAAACCAATTTAAATAAAACTAATTTAACGAAGTTCCCAGTCATTGATATCAATATGATTTGGAATATAATTCATGGACATGTCAGTGTTAAGTTATTAAAATAATTGAATAAGAAAGGGATATTGAAACAAATTACCTTGAATAATATTCTATTGTATGAAGATAAAATTATTGAAATTCAAAACAAGTTCATTTGAAAAAGGCATAATATACAAAAAACATTCATTTAGAATATATATATACATATATCTATGTGGATTTTTGGAGTTCATATCAAACTAATTCCTATAGAATATGATAATACTTTGTAACCCTTAGAGATGATTTTTTATGTCAAAATTTAGATTTATATTTTTAAGAACAAATTTAACACCTTCGAAGAATTTTAAAATTATAAATTCCATGTTGAATATAAACAATGAATGAATATTACTTTCTTATGATATATTATTTTTTAGAGTGTATATTTAGTGTTTCCATTAGCTACATTAATTCAAATTTCTTTTTTGAAATTTAATAGTAAAATAAACCCCTCAACAGAATGAATTAGTAGTGTATAACATCCCTAGAGTAATTCCCAATTGTTCATCATCTTGATCAGATAGTATATACATTATAATTTTTATATCATAATTGTGTTACTATACTATTACACATTGATCAATCTAAATTACTTATTTGATTCTCACCCATTATTACCATGTGGACATATCGTTTTTTTACATCACTGGAATTTGTAAACCATCCATGTGATCATGGTTATCTATGTGAACCATACTCACTCAATCAAATCACATTTACTAAGAGTAAATTTATATAGTATTATAGAACCACTAAGAGGGTAGGGATTTAAAGAGAGGTAATATATTTTGAAAAATTGATTATATCTATAATTTTCCCTTGAAACATGTTATATTAATTTTTCATATCAATTTTTATAACAATATTAGAATCATGAAATGATTAGAAATAAAACAAGGCATGAAATATTTATAAGGTTCTACCTTAGTATGTGAACCTACATCCCTTCATTGGATATACTTGTAGGTTTATGGAATCTACTATAATAGAAAATTTATTTATAATGATATAACTCCCATTATACTGCTATTACCTCATGATATGTTTGATTATAATAAATCCTATTGGTTAATATTTTTTTGAAGAAAAACTTATCCATGAAAATTGATTTATCTCTATAAAACCAAATCCCTTAATGTTTATCCTTAAAAAAAATCCATTAGATTCCTATATTTAGTAGATGTTCACCTTGTGTGCCTTATTTCTATCTAGTAAAATACTATCTATTGAACCTCACTAAAGCTATAGATTTTCAATCCAATGTTCTAATTGATTAACAAAACCATCATGCATCATTGTTTGTACTAAAATTCAATATGGAATTTATGATAAAAAACACCATTTGGAATTATCTGGTCACGATGTCTGTCTGATGTTGCTAATCAAAAACTATATTTGATATTCTAACCTAAATCTCCTTCCAAAAACATTTCTATTACACATAAGTTATTTTAGTTAGAAACTCAGTTTGACACAGATTATTTGTGTTTGCAGTTTTCACTTATAATTTTTTTATGAATAATAGTTCATACTATAAATGCTCCACCTTTATTTAAGAAACCTGAAAATATAATTTTTAAGAACCCAATTTCATTTTACCTTTTATAGTTTTTATATGTTAACATTAATAAATGTAATATCTTGGGTTGTAGGATACTCGGATGGTGACCGAGTCTGATTTACCACATGGCCTCATGTATGCATCCACATGCACCATATGATATGGACTAGAATATAGGGTCTTAAATGGAACTATGAGGATACTATACCCCTTGTATCAAAGTGATAAATTATGAATAAATCACCTAATAACATCCACATCATCACATCAGAGTATGTAGAAGCAATAAACATATCCATCAATAATAAATTAATTTGGAGGAAAACCAAACAAGAATAATCATTTTGGAAAACAAGATAGGTCTCCCACCAATCCAATCAAATATACAAGGTAAATAAAGCAAAATAAACAAGGTTACCAAAGAGGTCCCACCCTCAGTTTTGGGCCTCATCTGTAATTACCCAATCCCACTTGATCTACTCCATCTCAAGTACCCAATAATAGAGCCCATCAAAACTCATTCCTACAAAAAAGTAAGTTTTGTTCAAGTACTCATGTGCAACAGTTTTTTGAGAAGTGTCTGACTACATAACTCAATATAACCACACTGACAGGGTCCCTTACTAATCGATAGATGTTGTGATATGTTCATGTGACATTATCTACTAGAATAAACAAATAAAGTGTTGTAAATAAATCAATAAATAAACAACCTACAATACTTATTGTAGCTAGTGTTATAATGACTTTGAGAATGTCTTGATAACCTTTCCAATGAAAGCACCACCATCACACCATGGTGCATTGATATAACCCTAGTCGATCCCAATAACAGTCATTGATCATTATTTTAGTGACCCTGATTGACCGTACCTTCTTAAACTAATTATAGAATGTATTTAAGCATGAGAATCATCATAGGGGACCCCTATGATGCCCCGAACCCATATTGTAATAGTTATATTAATATCATAGTTTTTTATTACTTATTATTATTTTATGTAAATAAATTTATTTAATTCAAAGTAATTCATGAAAATAATAACATATGAGAAAATTTTTATTAATAAAAGAATAATACTTTATAGAATTACAATTCTAAAACCGAAACTAAGTTAGAATACTCATTGAAAGCCCATGTAACTCCACTTGAAGACCTATCAACATCACAATAAGACCGATTCCGTGTCCTTCATCTCTTGGATCTACCATAATATAAAATAGAACAACATGAAGAACAATAAGAATTATAAGAACAAGATAAATGTAAAACAACATTTTGAGGAAATTTTTGTTGTGCCTTTGAATATCAGTAAACAGAAGTATTTATATATTTTTGTGTGTTTCTGTAGTAAAAAACTATCCATTGTAAATTTTTTAATGACTGTTGATGTTTTTATCTATTGGGTTTTCTTTTAATTTTACCATTGGATATTTTAAAATTTTAAAATGTATTGAAAACAATATTTTAAAATAAAATAAAATATATTTTATTTAATGTTTTCATTAATAATTTTATATTATAACATAATATTTTATAAAGATAATTTTAAAATTTCCAAATATGAATGAACAAATTAAATTTAAAAATGATGTAATTAATCTACACATGGTCCTAAAAAAGAAATAACTGATTTTGGTTTTGATTAAAATTAAAAAAAAAACATTAAGTGCCCACCACATCCAAGAGTACCCTATAAAGAAAAATCCCTTAAGGTCTAGTGGGGTCATATCATAAGCCCATTCGAGTACCCAATCAGGACTGTGTATAGTGCCAGTGAGAACCAAATGGTGTACAGGTTGTATCATTTCCTAGGAAGAGATGTTGGGTATAATCCTCCCCAAGTGCATGTGTGTTGTGTCATTAGAAGAATTAATTAGGTGTATACCTTTAAAAATAGGTCCCCAAAATCGAATACTTTTGATGTGGGATGCAGAAGAGCGGATCTGGACAGAAAAATCCAGCCGCGTTACATCTGGGTCAGCCCCATATTTTTTCCGACCTAGCCTCCTATTTAAATGTTAGGGTTTCATCGCAGATCTCTTATTTTTCCAGATGCGATCTCAACCACCCATTCAAGCCCTAGTTTTATTTTCCACTGGAACAGTTCCATGCTATAGTGTAGGTTGATGTCGCTGGTCTTCCTCCCTTCACCTTTGATATCACTCTAAAAATTGTCCCTATATGATGTCAGTTTCCTTGAATAATATTATGGATAATCCTAACACTTGTCTATATTATAGATTTTATTTACACCCATTCATGTATATCACTATAAGGAAGGATTATATATATATATATATATATATATATATATTAATTTTTATTTTATACTCATTAGATCATTTTCTTAATCTAAGAAAATTTCCCAAATGGGTCTAAACCCGTAGTCAATTTTTTAGAAGAGGGGTATTATTCTTAACAATCATATTTTATAAAAAACCCACTTTACACACCCAATACCACACAACCCTCATCTTCCCAAGTCCTGTATTTTCATTCTGCTCAAAGTCCATATGCTCTAATCACTCGATTCGTCCATTTCATATAAGGGTTTATTTTATTTTATCAAGTTATATTTATTTTATAAATAATTATATATATATATATATATATTTATATGTATATATATATATGTATATTTATATGTATATATATATATGTATATATATTTATGTATATATATATGTATATATATACATATATGATTATCTATTTTCAGAAAATATAAGATAATGGTTTTGATTTAAATGTTTATTTATAAATCCTACTGTTTGTAAGGGGATTATTATTTTTGGATTTATTTTGTAAGGATTCTATTTTTTATGTTTTATTTTCATCAATATATATATATATAAAAGTATACACACACACACACACAAATATATATACACACTAAATTCATCGCTTTATGAATTTTGGATGATAAATATTTGTTCAAAATTTATGTTTTAAGGAATCCTTCATAAATCCCTTATTCTTAAGGATTTATGTAAGGGTTTAATTTTTTTATTCAATAAAATTTTCCTTGATTTACAAATATATAAACACACACACACACACATATATATATATTTGTTTAACTATCTATTCTGAATATATATATATATAAGATAAGTTCTTTAATTTAATTTTATTTTTAAAACATATGGTAGAAATGGGTTTTAATTTTAGCAATTTATATTGATTACAAAGATATATAGATACAAAAATATATATGTATATACATTTATAACAATATACAATGATATCTATCTATATAACTACCTATTTTTTAGAATTCATATGATAATGCTTTGGTTATAAATTTTGTCTCTAAGCCTTTTTTTTTGTAGATGGATTGCTTATATTTATCATAGGGATTTTCTTATGTTTTGAAAATATTATTTTATTTATAATGTATAATGATCTATATTTATGTACATAAATATATGTATATCAACTTATTTATAAATATGGATTAATATTTTGTTTCCAAAACTATTTACAAAGGTTAGAAATTTTTTCTTACTCAATCATTTTATGATTTATATTTATGTGTTAAATGATAATAGTTATCATTTTATGTGCCAATCCTAAACAAGTTAATATTTCATGTTCTAAATTGTATCTTTATCCCCTTTTATGTCATGAATAATTAGGTATGGACATTATCTAACTTATAAGATGAATTCCATGCATTTTAAATCAAGAGTGAACATTTTTTATTATTCATTATATATTATAATTTTTAAATAAGTATAGAAAATTTTAAGCATGGGACCCACCTAAAATGGTTTTAGAAACTCCCATGAATATGTTGATGTCACATTAATACAAATGTAATTTTAATTTTAATAAAATAATTTTATGTATTTATTCATTAAATATATTAGGTTAGGATTGAGAAAGTAAGGACCATTGAAAGTGTTTTAAAAAACTGGCACTAGTGTAATGAATGTTATGTTATGGGGAGTGAACTGATAAGTCTTAAAGGAACAGTGTTCTATAGGAGTTATGACATAATTCCTTATGGATTTATTATGGTCTACCATGTTTCATAAATGAACAAACAAAAATTATTATTTTTAATTGAGAAATCCCAAATATCTTTCAAAGATAATTATCTTATAAAATAATTGTTTTCTAAATTATACAGATTTAAATGTCTTAGAAATATAATATATATATATTTATTATTCATATAAAATGTTTTTAAAAAAATTTATTAACATTTTAAAAACCCCTTATGGGTAAAAATAATTTCTCACCCTACTTTTTAAATTATATTGTTATATGTGTAGTAGAATTCCGTTTGATATTTTTCATTAATGAAACAGTGAACACTGAATAAATTTCTATTTAATTAATTTAATTTTGTAATGTTTTATTAAAATGTAAAATTTATATCTAATTCTCTAGATCCTATACTGGAGAAGGTCCTCGAATGTGTAATGTCTTGTGTAATTATTCAGTTTATTTTTATAAAACAATTACACATCATTTTTAGCACTGAATGTAAAAGTGTGGGTTCATGTCTTTATAACCCTTCTCCTCACTTTGTGGATCACACTCTCTTGCCTCCATGGATGATTATTTGACCCTAAGGCATCACTAGTAATCCCTAATCCTCAATCCCTCAGGCTAAAACCCACAATGGTACCTTGTGATTCTCAATGTAAATTTGGAATATGGTTCCTATGAAGGGGAGGCCATATGAAATCTTATACATCCAATAATTATTGATTCCTAGGACACTGAAGAAATCAAATAGAATATCATCCATATATACCACTACAACAAACCACCTTTTTATTATGTTTTGAATTCCTGAAATCATTGTAGCTTGGTGAGTAGTGGTACATATTTCCTTAATTTTCCCCAAAACCCTTGGTTATTCCTTGGAAAAATATTTTCTTGGATTCAAATTACATGAAATTTCCATTTGGACTCTTATTCATGTGAGTTTTGGTAGTGTAGTGGGAACTCAAAAAAGGGTTCTGAGGGTGATAACACCTCAACTAGGTGCTTTTGGAACTGTGTTAGGGGTTTAATAGGTCTCATAAGATAAAAAAATGGTTTTGGGAAAGATATATCACAATAACATGCTACTATCATCCAATTGTCTAGCCATTGGATGCTCCAGTATCTAGGTATGTCCACTAGAGTCACTGGCTAGAATGTGGAAACCCAATGGAAAGTTTGTTTCCAATGGACAATTTTTCATAAAAGGTTGTCAAAATGGTAATTTAACACCCCTCGTCCATTCTTACCCCCTACACTTGAATTTTGGAGTTCATCTCACCCCCATTTCAATAGTTTAGTGACCAAACTCCTCCACCTCTAATCTTGGAGGGTCTCCATCATTGTTTCTCCAAAAATCCATTCATTCTAAGCATTAGAAAGATTGACGTATGGATTCCACTCATCTTACCTTCTTTCTAAATTTCCTTCACCTCTCTAAATGTTATCATCGTGTATGATAATATAACCTATTTTCAAGGATTTTTTTATTCCTTGTTATAATCTTTTCTATCTTGAACTGGGGATTTTCATTGGATGATTTAAGCTTCATAAGTTTGAGGTAGGTAGTATAAGTAATTTCCCTTAAATTATCATTATTTTATAACATATATCAATTGTATATTGTTCCATAAACCCAACAGAAACATATATTAGAAATTAATATTCCTTCACACTAATTTAGATCCCTGAAATTAATTCATACCTCTTAAGAAGTGTCTTTATAATATTAATCTATCCCAAAGGCTGAGTATGGTCAATGGGGGTTTTATAACCTAACCTTAATCCTATAAATAAATTGGTTTAATTTATAATCCTAACTATCTTTTAATATCTATGTTTATTTAATTTAATGAATTAATCATTCCATAGACCAAATAATGTCCATAAAAGAGTCTCTACATATTATTTGAGTCACCTGTAAGGTTCCCATAATTTGTGTAATCCTTTTTTAAAACATGAAATGACTTTCTAATTCTATGATATATAGAACTAAAATAATGAACCTAATGAGAATCAATAATAAATCCCTAGATTGAGAAATCCAATTATTTAATAACCTCGTAATTTAATTTATTTAACCAAGTGTGTAAATAACATTCAAGTAATGTATGACCAAGTGGCACATGGTCTATTATTTTAAACATATATTGAATCGGGGTACCTGAAACTAGAAATTGGACTTGGTGACCTTATTTCCACTGTATCTAGGATGTGACTTGCTTTTTGTTAATAAAATAGTAACATATAAAATCCATCTTTTATGAAATATAGATAAAAGGGGACATTTAACCTTTAGATTCCATGAAACTTATAAATTAATGAAATGGTGTTGGTAAGTTGTGATTCCCTTCACTAAATAAGACAATTTATTAAATTAGAATATAAAATTTAATGGATTAATAAAAAATGGAGTGTTGGTTGTATTCAAAATGAATGTCCTTGAGTCATGATGTATTCATTTTTATTTGTGTCCCATTTCCCCTTCAAATGGACTTTATGTTATGTAATCCTTATTATTAAAATTTGACTGGTTATGGATTAAAAGTGAGATATGTAATTGGAAAGACTTTTATTCCAAAGTTGAATTCCAAAAATGAGCTCGATATACATCACATGATTAATTAATTTCAATGCAATGGACAATCCAACCTTAGATGTGGTCAATGTATTATCTTAGTGAATGCCTCGACCTAACATTGTAGATTCACCTAAAAACGGTGATAACATTAGAATGTATAGGATAAGTTCTGATATTTGGATTGATTTAATCAAACATAGAATGTCTCAAATTACCTCCTTGGATCCCAACCAAGTCCCTTATATAATTTACAATGTCTGTGTGCCTTGGGATTGGTTATATCCCTTTATAAATTGGAATTTTGAGGGTTCATCCCATAAATTCTACACTTGAGCTATACACCATGGCTTTATCACTGTGGGTTGTATTTCCAATTTGAAACCTATAATACCTCAAAGTATTTTCTTTGTTTCATATAGTTATATTGTTGAAAAATGATCAGACCTATTATTTGGATTCAACTTTGATAATTTCTCTTGGATTTTTAGATAATATGTCATGGGTCCTATAACCCCTTAGTTAGTCACATGATCAAAGAAATATTTCTTAGACCAAAGAAGGAAGTATTCCATGACATATCTCCACATTACTACTTTCTTACTTATATTCCACTAACCATTATGTTTTATAATCATAGAATAGATATGCATTAAACATCATTGGTGTTGTCCTGTTGAGTTTTACTCACACCCTATTTGGGGTTTTGGTTAGTAACCAAGAAAACATATTTTATATAGGTTGGAACTCAGGTTGTTTCATCTTTTATATTAATTATCTTAGGCTGTGATTTGGAATAGGTAAGTAGACGAATCATGTTCTCAAACTACCTACAGAAGTTGGGTTATCTTGTTTATTTTTTGTTTTTTGTCTATCACTATTTTATGAGTATTTCATGATATATGTGTTGGATTCCTTGTGTATATAGAACAAAAAGTTCCTTCATGATTGGTTTTTATTGGTAATTTTTGAGTTTTTAGTTTCTTATTATCATTTTTCTATTAATTTTCATTTATTTTTCACTGTATTTAGTATTGATCTAGAGAGTATATTCACCCTATTATACTACCATTATAGAAACTCATAGTTAGTTCACAACCTCAGGAATATGAGGATACACTCTTGAGGACACGTGGCCCTCCATTTTAGTTACTTAATCCTAGATTTGTTTAGGGACATCAAAAAATGGTATCAAATCCTTAGTTTTCCCTATATCTTGCTATTTTGGGCTGGTATATAGAACACTATGAATGTATCAAAACATGGTAAATATCTCGTGTATGGGAATTTCCAAGCCATATCTAAGGGAAATAAAATATGGAATGGACGGGACTATTGTTCATGTTGTTCATTATTATAGTTGATTGTTATTTCACATTGAGTGATTTCTCGTCATTCTTCAAGTTATTGATTTATGGGATTTCCACATGTGGGCCGATAAGATATGATATAATTTGTTCATACATCATTCAGGATGATATGATCCAAATTTCATTATAATTAATTCTTCCTTGCTTATATTTATTTCTTTTATGATTTCCTTCCTTTTTATATTTATAGTATTGGGTTGGTCAAATAAAATGTTTTCATCAACTTAAACAATGTTTTCCCATATTGATTCATGATGACATTATATTTGACCAGCATGGAATATATTCATGATAGGTAATATCCTTAAAATTTTTAATGAATTAACTATAATGTAAATATTTAAATTTTAAATGAATTGGAATTTACTTTCAACAAATACAGGTTATTAACAATGCATGTCAACTAAATAATATCTCAATCACAACTTATAAGTATTGTACCTATATTACATGGGAATGGAAGCCCACAAAACTAAAACCTTCTATTATTGACTAAATTCTTGTAGGTCTATATTTTTAGTATATATATATATATATAGTAAACAACATGATTTTGTATAATGGGATACCATCCAATTAAATTAATTAGCTATTACTTTTTTGTACTTAAATATGTTTCCAATTGCAACATATAATGTCTGTATCTCTACAACATTGAAAGGGAAACCCATATTGATAAACATAGGTTGGAATGACTTGAACCATATAGGTTTTTATTTTTTTACATGCCTTAGTGATTTACCCATTTGTGGTATACATAGTAAAAGGATTCAGTTTTTTAAAGTGTCAATAATAATTCAAATGGTGTCTTACTACTTAGATTCTTGGATGAATTTTACTTAGCCGGATCTTATAACATCACTTTCATGAGATGGATCATCCAGGTTGATGTCATTATTCTTAAATAAATTAATAATTGATTACTAAATGATTGGAATAGAACCAATGTTATATAATAAAATTAGTCTGTATTTGTGGATTAAAAACCAACCGTAATGCTTAAAATGAATATGAACTGATGAAATGGATTAAATAACACCTTATAAATATGTTTTTATAGAATAACCTAGTGAGAGAGTAGTTTTAGAGTTGGAGTGGGAGATTTATTAGACTATAATATGTAGATATCACATGATTCATAGTTAACATCCTTTTATACTAAAATAGAGGTTATGTAGGAGAGCCAAGTGAACGTTTAGGAATGAATGTAGATTTATATTTTATGCCTTGTGTTAGTGAGGGGTTAGTGTGGTTAGTATAATCCTTTGAGATAATACACATTAGTATACTCTCCTGTTGAGTTTTAAGAATATAGAGTGTTTTACATATGCCATTTAGGCTTGTGTATGACTCTTACGTTTTGAAGCGATGAATTGGGTAGGTTTCTTAAGTTGTGAACATCACATATGCTTGAGTTTAAATGACCTGGTGTTCCAAGGGAATGCTATGCCAGTTAATTACTCATGTGATATTATTTTCAATGATGTGTGACTCATAAAGTTAGAATCCATGTTAAATAATCACATGGGATAACAAAGAACAATTTTTTATGTTTTTTAGTAGGCTGCTGCATACTAGGAATGTGTGGTGTCATTGGTCTTGTGAATCATATGAAATGTATGTTCCCATTTAATTGATGTAATATTGAGCTATTACACATTTTTATACATGTTTCCCTTTTTATTAAGGTTCATTGTAGAGATTATTTAGTGGTTATATAGTAATCATTCAAGTCTCTATGAGTTTGAGTGATGCAATCACAGGTAACACCTTTCAGGGTATTAGATCATGATATATTGGTTAAGGGTATTGGGGTCATAATAGGTTGCATTAATGGGTCACTCCTCAGGTGAGGTGACATTTTCATTAATATAATTGTTGTTAGTGACACATCCCTACACAATTAGTAGAAAAAAATTTATCCTATCCCTATGGATGATTATTTAAGAGAATCAGGTTCTATAACTCCATTGATCCAGGTTAGAGGTCAGGAAGTAGTGTCTAGTACTGATGGAATGTATAAGCTTATCTTAGAAAGATAATTATGTGTGTGTGTATATTAGTTTACCTATTCTAATTATGCATTTAAGTGGATGTAGTAAATCTATACGGTGGGAAGTAAAATACATATTGTTTAAGGAATGGAACTTCATCATGATTGAGGTTACGACGTGTTTCAAGGATGGAGTGTTAGGATGGAACATTATATAATCATGTTGAGACATGTATATAAACCATTTTTGGTGATGGATGGAGTGTTTTCTATGGGAAATAGATTTTTTAGTAAAATAATGACTGATCAGGGAAATCATAACCATCGTGAGGAAAGGATAACCGTTGCAAAATGACAAATTATTAATGGTTGAAATATCCTACAGAAGTCAATGAGATCATGAATTTTCATTTTACAATCCTGAAGGAGGTTTATAATGTAAGACTAAGGTAAGGATTTGGATAGATTCTGGACATTATATTCTAGATAAGGGTTTTTACTCAATATGGGAATTATGATATATTTGTGGTACAAATGTTCTTGAAACAAAACATGATGGTGAAATGTTTGGTGGAGATCATAACTCTTAGATCACATATTGAATTAGATTTAGACTTTGAAGTGTATGTCTAAATTATCACAAGGTACCTTTGTAATTTTAGTCCATGCAATCAAGTCATTGAGTAAGGCATCGATTTTTGAGTTGTATGTATTTTAAATACATTGTACTAAAGTGGTATGACTGAGGTTTAAGAAAAAAATGATTCTTGTGAGCTAAGGCCACTTTGTGAATGTCGTATTTAGTAAGAAGAGTATATTTAGTTTATGAACCTTAAGTCTGAAATTTAAGTTCTAGGGGAATGGTAATGGTTGGATTTTAAATGGAGGTCACTGTTTGTGTTTTACACCATTGTATAAGGAGTTTCAAGCGAGATCAAGTGATATATTTCTTAAATAAAGCGCTTTGAGATTGAACATTTCAGTATGTCACTAGTAGGAATGTCTATAAACATAGTTCTCGTGGGTTTTTAATAAGGGGTCCTATTGTGGGGATCCAAAATGTACTAGTAAAGCACGTGACATTGAATTAAAGCAGTTTCAGAGCTTTATTCTAGAACTCATAATTTGGCTAGGGTGGAAATGGTTGGTTGATGACACAAACATTGAAATGTCACCATAAGTCAGGTGATTGATTTGGTGGGTGTTTGTATATGTTCATGGGATTCCCTCAGTGTTATGAAGTTATGATCGAGTGAGTTAAAAATTTGTATAGGAAACTAAAGATGGGTGATTAAGGTAAGGTCAGCTGGTGGAGGTCTGACTTCTATTCTTTCACATAGTCTTGGGAGTAAGACAATGGTTTCTTATAAGTAAGTTGGGCATACCCTGAATGGACTAATGGACATATATTTTTATTCATTTTTTATATTATACCATTAAAGGGTTAAAGGGGAACCCATACATGTTTCGTAGGCTTTGTGACATTACATGACTTTTAGGTCTTAGAGGAATTCGTCTAGACTATTACTACTTGGAACTACCCCTCCCCAGCTTCTACATAGTGATGTGAACTCTCCACCTTCGCATGGTTATTCGGATATGCTTCTTGAGCATGAACAGGCTGGTCCCGATGGCAATTCAAAACCCTCTATTTCTTCCAAATCATTTAGCTTCTGATCTGGTGAATTCACTTTATCTGAATCCTCATCTAGAGTCTACTTCATATAGAGTCTTCCTAGTCTATTAAGCCCAATTAAATGTGGCCCAAAATCCTAGAGGTGTCTTGAAGGCCTTAAGGTGTCCTAAAGTCCTTTAGGTGTCCTAAAAGACTTAATGGCCCAAACTTCATGGGTGTTATGAAGGCCTTAAAGGGCCTAAGAATCGTATTAGTGGAAAAAAATCCCAAAAAGATGGATAGTTCCGGATACTACAGTTCTGAAATGTACCTATTATATTGCCTAATTTGTTCCTACTATAGTTACTGATGCAATTATACTATAGTAACCTGAAAATTATGCCGCCACCCGGATTTGATCTCCGGTCTCATGTATGAACTTTCCATGTTCTTACTTGGATCACTTGAAACAACTTATACAACTGTGTCACACACAACCCAAGTCACAAACCGAATCTGGTCTCCACCAAACCCGGCACCAAAACCAACCCACGACAAGGCCCAAAGTTCATTATTGATCCCCATGGGATGGAAATAGTTCTCGAGTATCATAAAATGACAATTGGGAATAATTTACCTGAGTTTATAAACTTAAAACAACAAAAGAATCCAATAAAACGAATCTGGATTTTTCAAACCAAACAATATTCTACAAAAATTCAGAACTGAATTACATATTTTAAAACAACTCAACAAGACTATAAAAAAATTAAAAAACCAAAAGGAAACATCCCAAGAACCCTCATGGAAAGGGGCACCTCCCTCAAGCCATCTCCATAAGACTTCACCACCAAGGACCTGCTAGAAACCCAAACCACTAGAACTAAAAACTGTACCCAATTTGCGAAAAAAAATAAAGTCTACTTACATCCAAGGGTTTAAGTAGTGTATGATCCAATTCCCAGTAATATACCACCACTAAGAGATTCCATGCGATAAACATTCAAATACTAAAAGCATGCAAGTTTTAAAAAACAAGTAATTTCTAGTTACAATTTCTAAAAGATGAAACTTTAAAAAAAATTAGTTTTCAAGTGGGATAATTTAAATATTCAACACTTTCAAAATAAGTTACAAGGCTACAAAATTTTCCAGACAAATATACCGTATGCTGACGGTAAGTATAAAGGATCTAATGAGCACAAGCAATAGGAAATAACCCCTACGCACTAGCCTGTTGTGGGTTCCAGGTACCTCGTATCTCGATGAGAGTAACCATCACAAATATCCATTCTTGTGCATGAACCACTAATAGGGAACATACCCATAACCTAGTGGTCCCAAATAATCATCATCATAGTTTAGTTAGATTTGTAAGCTTCAATCTTGTTAAGTGAAACTAAGGCCAAACCCCATGCATTCACTAGCATACTAGTACACGTCCACCCACCTAGATACCCGGGTTTTACCTTTCTCCTCAAACAAGTTCAAAAAGGAAAGAAATATAATTTTCATATTAAAATATCATTTTCTCATAAAAAATTCACCAAACAGCCCACATGTAATCCACACAAGTCACAAAAGTCCACTTTTCATTCAAATTGATTTGAAATCCAACTGACACCAAAATTGCCAACAACACTTTTCACATTTATTTAACACTTCCAAAAATCCATTAATTTTTTTTATAAAACCATTCCAATATATTACAACTCACATAACATCCCACTCACATTTTACATAATACAGGTTTTCATAACCAAAATCCATTTTTCACATCACACTCACACAAAACATCCCACATCACTTTCACATCTCTTACACACTTTAGTAAATCCTTCAAACATTTTTGTAAAACATTTCCAAGATGGAACACATCAAAAAACATCCCATATCACATTTAAAATGTACCATTTAAGAATATACACACTCCAAAACATTTTTCCAGTATGGCTTCACCACTTACATAAATCATTAAATCATTCAAATCTTTTATAAAACAATTCCAAAGAGTATACCCAATATTTTCTCATAAAACCCATTTCAAAACCATATTTCAAGGACAAAACCACACAAAAACACTAAAAAAGTAGAATTTGAAGCCCTAGAGACATTTATAAAACCACTTTCAAGTGTTATAAAATCACCTTGGATAATACCACGAAAGATACAAATGAAAACACCCTTTTTCATAAAATGAACTCAAGAAGTATAAAAAAGTTTTACACAGCAAAACTATTCAAAAAACCCTCTTTTTAGGCCCAAATGACACTAATACATTACCAAACCAGAATTGGCAGGTCAAACAAGATTTAGTAAACTAATTCCATAAGTTATAAAATACACCCAAATAATACCCCATGTGTTACACATGAAAACACCAAATTTCAAGTTAAAATTCAACTATAAAATTAAACACGTAACCAAATAAATCATAAAAAATTTTCACACCACAACCAACATATGAGGAATATGAAAAATTAGTAAATACATAAAGCAAACTAACCAATAATTGTTTACACATGGAACCACCTACCTTTTATGTCGAAACCCTCAAAACATGGTGTGAAACATCAACCACACCACCGCCGCACCACACAGAAGATAAATAAAACCCTAGAACACAATATTTGTCCAAAAAGACACCAAATAAAACCCTATGTCCGAACCCTAACTTTTGGACATTTTAGAACATAATGAAAGAGGGAGGAAACCCTAAGGGAAAAGGAAGAAACCAATAAGGAATCACTTACCATGAAAAATATTGAATAAATCACCCCAAATACACCAGTATCTGAATTTTAAAATAGAAAACCATTCAAGGGAGATTTGAAAAAGGTTTAAGAGAACATTTAGGAACTAGAATTAGGGAAAAAGAGTGAGAAATGAATGATTTATGAAATAATCAATTTACCTCTTCAAATTTTGGAGATTTGAGAAATTCAATGAATTTTCATTCACATTATCGCTGAAACTGAGCTCCAAAGAGAGGTAGGAGAGCATGGGGGCACGCCTTGTGTATGTGGGCTTAGGGGAGAGTTGGAATAAATGAAAAAACTTAAATATTGAAGGATATATTAATGAATTTAAAAATATTTTTAATACAGGAAATGGGCTTTCGGACAGGCCCAATCCCATAAATAAAAACCCATATCCACCATGATTATGAATTCCTAAATGATGAAAATTAATATGATGGTGTTAATAGGTCAGGGTATGACATGTAAGAGTTATAATGGATGAACAATGTTGAAAAATGAAGTAGTTATAAAGGAATCAAAATTTATTTTTAAATCTGGAATTGTGCTCACGGTTTGGCCCAATTCATGAAAACTCACCCCTTCTTCCATAAAAGCTTGGGAAACCCCCAAAACAAATCATGAATGAAAATTAAATGAAATTTAACTTTAAAATAAGTAATTTATGTAAAATTTGTCCCCACTATTAAAACTTTCCATCCCCGAAAAGGCGCAGGAATTCCAAATACGAAAACCAAACCCCACCGATAAACCAAGATGTACTTCTTTGCCAAGCTTCGCCCCCAAGGGAAAAAACACCTCCAATGATCAATTAAGAAAGGATTATTATCAAGATCCAAACATAAACCAATTTCATGAAATGATAAATCAAATTCATACTTTATCCCAAAATAAAACTCCTCAAACAGTATCCGAACAAGACTCGATCAATTCACCCAAACGAACAACAACTTCGAACAAGGTTACACTACACTTAACTTACTTTAACTAAACCATTGGGTGCTCTCCAATCCCAACATTTACTCAAGGAAGATGTTGGTAGATAGATAGTTCCAAATGAGACTACCTACTTCCAAGCCAAGAACATGGATAAATATGAGTTATTGGTACAGGGGGACACAAATAGGCCCCCACCATAAGAGACAACCTATATTTTTCCGAGACAGAATCAGGACACTAACAAGGGAGGCCTGAATGGACTCCCTAATACAAAGGGTATAATTCTGTTCAATGTTTATTAAGGAACATACATGAGAATCATAGTGGGTATCCCCCCATAAGAACCAACCATCTTAACCGACCAGCATAGGACGACATAGAAAGACCCAACTTCTTTTAAAGATTTGGGAAGGGCATAGGGTTAGTCCACACGGTTTGGGAAACCGTTCACTAACTGTGTAGATCATTCTTTATGCATGGCTTCCTGGAACACGGTCACTACTAATCGTGCCCAAACGGTGTCCTCATCACATCTATCCAAAATTTTAACCATTCTCTAATTACTCAATGGAAACCAAAGGGGGAGGGAATGACATTAGGATATGACCTGGGTACATGGCCATCCACCTATTTCCACCGAATGGGAACAACATAAGAAAGATGATGAAACTAGAGGTTTAAATTCTTCCTATATTTATTTCTGAGGATAGGAAATTGTACAAGGGTTTAAACAACCCTGTGATTTCCCTTGACTATGAGCCAACTTCTCTCTGAGACTTATGGCTAGAGCTCAAATGATTATAGAATCTTCAGCCTCAGAGTTAGGCTTTGGAAACCCCCTAAACGAGAATTCTTCTTTCGGTGCCACCAACAACTACACTGCAATCCCTGATAATATTTTCAAGACATATCACATTCCAAACTCACTTTACCCTAACCTGATATTTCACTGAAACAAGGGCTTAGAAGATGAACACACATCACACATTGTTTATTCAAGTGAGAAACAATAGAAGTAAAGAACACCTATACTCACCTTCCTCTAAAATGGAATATTTTTAAGTTTTTCCAAGGGAGACATTATCCCCACATAACAGAGACACTCAAAGGATTTCCTGTCTTTCACCTTTATAGTCAATTGAGCACATGACATCACAAGGCATCACCAATCTATGGCATCTGATATAAACAATACATGGAGAGGGACTTTATACAATATCCCAAAACAACACACAATTCTAGAAAGTGGCCACAATATCCTCTCGTGACCAGATTTACCACACTGGTAATTTAATGTGAAATCATTCTACTAAGAGACTACAAAGGATTGAGAGGACCTCTTAGGCACCATCCAGATACTCATCCATGCTAACAACCCCATACCACTTCCACCTTTGGAAAATCAGGAAACTTAAGAAGCTAAGGTCTCTTTAAACCTTCTATGATCACTGTCATGCTAAAAGAGGATACAAAAAAACCAATAAAGGAAAGGGTGTAGACTCAATCTAAAAATATCACAAAAACAATTCCTTACATTGATCAAATGGAGGATCTTTTAACGGCAAAACAACCTGGGATGCACTTCAGTTGTGCACTAACCCATAATGGGGAGTAACTTATCCAACAATTAAATCCAAGGACCCAACCAAGATGGTCCATTGGTCAAGATATACCACAAATTAGATCCAAACACATGAAAGGGAACCAACGTAATGGAAAATCAAAACTTTTATTAGAAGAGACCACTAACTGGACCTTCAACATAGCTTTCCGACCAAACACAAACCAAAAACACAGTTCAAACAGGAGGGGTTCTTGGACACAAAACATCCCACAACATCAACATTTTCAAAAGCATATAATACACACCATCCCAAACTAGTCATCAAGACATCAAATTTTTCCTTTAAAATCATCTTTTTGAAAATAACTGGTTCAGTGGTTAGAGTATCCACCAATGGTACCCCATGGGCCTCACACATGCATGTTTCTATGCCACACTGGGCACCCTCCTCATACCCATCCTGAAACTCATCCAATTAGGCCATTAACCATACATCATCCCATATAACCCCATGCATGTGGTCGCTCATAAAAATACCAAAGGTTAATACAAAAAATCATTTCACTTTTCAAAACCAAAACAATCAACCAATACTTCTCTTTTCTCGATACCACTAACCATGAAATCAAACCCAAATTACCGCCTTAAAAAAACTTTTCAGAAAGGAATAATCATTTCAATGAAAACTCACTTTCAAGTTATTCAAATCAATTTCAAAACATTTCATCCCATTAAAACACCTTTCAATAGTTTAGAAAACTCTATTGGAAACAATTTTTAAAAACCAACCTTGACATAGTTCACGCTTTCAAAAGAGGTAAAAACACACAATTTTCTATTCCAATACAATTATGAAAATTCAGTTCTCTATTTTCAAAAATCTAACCATTCCATCGTTATTAGAAAATAATTCCACAAAAACTTTACGCTTATTAAAACCAAGGTTCCAAGATTTCAAAACTAAAGAACACAAGACAATGTGAGAGGAAACTAGTTTCAGTGGGTGACTTGGAAATATAGTTGGCGGCCATATTCTAATCACTTCACTGTCACAGAGAGTGTTATAGTGAATATCCCCAGCTCCACATGGCTTGACAGGACCTGCGAGCACACTGAGACCATTAAAACAAATCTCTTTTCATTTACCATAATCATCATAAATCCAAGAAATCCAAAGGACTCATATAAATCTCGACTGTTCCCCAAATAATATGACCCAAAGAGAGCGAACCTCCTCTGAAACCATTTTGTCACGAACCGAATCTGGTCGCCACTGAACCCGGTACCAAACCCGACCCATGACAAGGACCGAAGGGCATTCTCGATCCCCACGAGATGGAACAAGTGCCCGAGTATCATAAAATAAGAATTGGGAATGATTTACCCATGTTTTTAAACTTAAAACAACAAAAGAATCTAATAAAATGAATTTGGATTTTTCAAACCAAAAAATCTTTTACAAAAGTTCAGATATGAATTACATATTTTAAAACAACTCAACAAGGCTATAAAAAAGGTACAAAACCAAAAAGAAATAGCCCAAGAACCCTCATGGAAAGGGGCACCACCCTCAAGCCATCTCCATAATACTTCACCACCAAGGACCTGCTAGAAACCCGAACCACTGGAACTAAAAACTGTACCAACCTGAAACAACAAAAAAACCATGTCTACTTACACCCAAGTGTGCAAGTAGGGTGTGATCCAATGCCCAATATGATACCAACAATAAGATATTCCATGCGATAAACATTCAAATATGAAAATCATGCAAGTTTTCAAAACATGTAAATTCTAGTTACAATTTCTAAAACATGCAACTTTAAAAAAAATCAGTTTTCAAGTGGGATAATTTAAAGAATCAACAATTTTAAAATAAATTCCAAAGCTAAAAAATTTTCTAGACAAATATACCATATACTGATGGTAAGTATAAAGGATCTAATGAGAACAAGAAATAGGAAATAACCCCTAGGCACTAGCTTGTTGTGGGTCCCAGGTACCTAGTATCTCAGTGAGAGTAACCGTCACAAATATTTTTTCTCGTGCACGAGCCACTAGTAGGGAACATACCCATAACCTAGTGGTCCCCAATTATCATCATCATAGTTTAGTTAGAGTTGTAAGTATCAATCTTTATAAGTGAAACTGAGGTCAAACCCCATGGATTCACTAGCATACTAGTACACGCCCACCCACCAAGATACCTGAGTTTTCCCTTTGTGGTCAAACAAGTTCAACAAGTCAAGAAATATAATTTTCACATGAAAATATCAATTTCTCATCAAAAATTCACCAAAAATACCACATGTATACCACACAATTCACAAAAGTCCACTTTTCATTCAAATTGATTTGAAATCTGACTCACACCAAAATAGCCCACAACACTTTTCACATTTATTTAACACTTCCAAAAATCCATTAAAAATTTTTATAAAACCATTCCAATATATTACAACTCACATAAAATCCCACTAAAATTTTAAATAATACCATTTATCATAACCAAAATCCATTTTACACATCACACTCACACAAAACATCCCACATCACTTTCACATCTCTTACACACTTTAGTAAATCCTTCAGACATTTTTGTAAAACATTTCCAAGATGGAACACATAAAAAAACAACCCCTATCACATTTAAAATGTACCATTTAAGAATATACACACTCCAAAACATTTTTGCATTATGGTTTCACCACTTACATAAATCATTAAATCATTCAAATCTTTCATAAAACAATTCCAAAGAGTATACCCAATCTTTACCCATAAAACTCATTTCAAAACCAAAATTCAAGGACAAAACCACACCAAAAAACTTCCAAAGTATAATTTTAAGCTTTAGAGACATTTATAAAACCACTTTAAAGTGTTATAAAATCACCTTGGATAATACCACAGAAGATACGAATGAAAACACCCATTTTCATAAAATTCACTCAAGAAGTATAAAAAAGTTTTACACAACAAACCATTTCAAAAAATCATATTTTTAGGCCCAAATGGCACTAATACATTACCAAACCCTAATTTTCAGTCCAAAAAATATTTATTAAAATAATTCCATAAGTTATAAAACACACCCAAATAATACCCCATTTGTTACACATGAAAACACCAAATTTCATGTTAAAATTCATCTATAAAATTAAAAACCTAACCAAATCAATTAAAACGTTTTCTCACCACACCCAAAATATGATGAATATGAAAAATGAGTAAATATATCAATCTAACTCATCAATAATATTTTACACATGGAACCACCTACCTTTCATGTCAAAACCCTCAAAACATGGTGTGAAAAATCAACCACACCACCACCACACCAAAAGGAAGATAAATAAAAACCTAGAAAAAATATTTAAAAAAAAGACACCAAATCAAATCCTAGGTTCAAAACCTAACTTTTGGACATTTTAGAACATAATGAAAGAGGGAGGAAACCCTAAGGGAAAAGGAAGAAACCAAGAAGGAATCACTTACCTTGAAAAATATTGAAGAAATCACCCCAAATACACCAGTATCTGAATTTTAAAATATACAACCATTCAAGGAAGATTTTAATAACGTTTAATAGAACATTTAGGAACTATAATGAGGAAAAAAGAGAAAGAAATTAAGTATTTATTAAATAATCAATTTACCTCTTCAAATCTGGTCGATTTGAGAAATTCAAATACGTTTCATCCATATTCGCACTGAAACCAAGATCCAAATAGGAGGATGAGAGTATGGGGGCGCGCCTTTGGTATTTGGTCTCGTGGGAGAGTTTGAATCATCAAAAATATGTAAATATTTAAGGAGATATTAAAGAATTAAAAAATATTTTTAATGCAGGAAATGTGCTTTCAGGCTGGCCCAATCCCTTAAATAAAAACTCATCGCCACCATGATTATGGATTCCTAAATTCTCCAAATTAATATGGTGGTGTTAATAGGTATGAGGATGACAAGTAGGAATTGTAATGTATGAAAAATGTTGAAAAATTAAGGAGTTATAAAGGAATCAAAATTTATTTTTAAATTTGGAATTAAGCTCACGGTTTGGCCCAATTCATGAAAACTCACCCATTCCTCCATAAAAGCTTGGGAAACCACCACAACAAATCATGAATGGAAATTAAATGAAATTTACCTTTAAAATAAGTCATGTATATGTCAACCCATGTGTCAAACATAACCCTTGAGTTGGTGTCACATATTAGGGATCGAAATAGTTATGATTGTAAATGAGTCGGTGTCACCGGTAAGTGTTGTTTTTTTGTTGTTGAGTTGCATTAAATAATTTAAGGAGAATGTTGTGGGACAATCATAAATGGAAACCATTTTAAGTGGGTTTTCGGGTCATTATAACCCATAATATCCAAGTGATTATTTCAAATAAGAGTTTTTGTAATTTTAAATTCTAACTCTAGAGAGGGGGTTTGTTTTGGAATTGATCCTCAAGATATCATTCTGATCTTTGGTGTATTATTAAATTAAGTTTAATGGCATGGTTTAAAGTGTCTTTGTAATATGATTTCATCTTGAGTATGAGTTATCCTAGAGTGGGTAGGACGTAAAAAAATTTCTTTTTGGATTGTTTTCAATTTTTATTATACTGGTTATAGCTTGGTGATATGTACATATCATCTTAATTTCCCTAGAACCCCATGGTTATGCCTTAGCGAAGGTTTTCCTTGGTTTCTATGTTCTTGAACATTCCATTTTGACACTTGATAGTGGGAGGATCAGTAGTGTAGTGGGTACTCAAAAGATGGTTCTTAGGGTGAAGATGCCTCAAGTATGTACTTTTAGGAGTTTTGAAGTGGTTAAAGAGGTCTCAAAAGAAAAAAAGAGGGACTTGGGATTGAGTCAAGAGAGTATCATGATGTTGCATTCCCCCAAGCTAGTCGGTGCACACTTAGTGGCTATCCGGTGGCCCCTATCAAGGTTTTTTTAATGTGGTTCAAAATTTTCATATGACCCCTTTCCATTATTACCCCCTACCCTAAAATTATGGTGTTTATTTCCCCCTCACTGTAGAAATGAAGAACACAACCTCCTCCTCCCATCCTATATGCATATCTATCTCATTTATTCTCCAAATATTATTCCACTCTAAGAATAGGAATAAGAGAGGTAAGGCTTCCAGTCTTCATCGCTTTTCCTTTATTTTATTCACCTCTTAAAATGGTATCATTGTGTGAACTAATATTCCCTATTATTAGGGATTTTTTTGGTTCCTCATTTTCTTTTATTTTAGCTCTAATCAAGGGATGCAGCGAATGGGTGATGTTTCCTAATCACGATGTAGGTGGTTTATGTTATTTCCTTTAATGTCTCATTTTTATATAAAACATATTCATTATGTGACATGCTGAAAACACAATGTTGAATTATATTTGTAATTTAATTGAATTTTTCCTAATTTAGTGCCCTTAAATGAATTCATATCTATTTGGTAGTTTTTTTAGATTAACAATCCAACCCACGGACCAAGTATGGTCCATGGGGGTTTTATTAACAATCCTAAATTCTTGAAGTCAATTGGTTTAATTTATTACCCTCACTATGTTTTACCAATTATATGTAATTTAAGGATTTACTCACTCATTAAATGTACCAATTATGGTCCATGGAAGAGTCACGACCTATTATTTGATCCGCCCATGAGGTGGACAAATTTTTTTATAATCTTTTTATAAAATAGTTATCGAATCTATGAGTTCTAAGGACTAATTAAATAGTATAATAATCCTAGGTAGAATCATGTTTGATACCATTGATTATAAACTCCCATTATTTAATTGTAAAGACCTAGAATTTCCTTGTAATTTTTTTAAATAAATGGGAATTTTACGAGTCTATGAAAATTGATGGCGCATAATTCCAAGGCCTGGAGTTCCTGGAAGGAATTTATGAACTTAATTTTGGGTACGTTCAGTAAATGTGTGAGTGAGTTTTTCTAAATTCTGAACAGCTTCTTGGAATTGAAATCTGAGGGCACCGTTGAACTCAAAGCACCAATATTCGCTTAAGGAGACCTTTACCTCGACCGTAGTAGGTCGAGGGTGAAAGTTAGCTTTTCACATGTTCATGAAAGAATAAAATTAAAATAAAATTGTGTAGCTTTTATTTTTATTTTTATTCCATTTGGATTTTGAGAAGTGGTGACCACCAGACCTAAACCTTCCATGAGAGGTTATGATGGTGGGGACCACCCGAACTGACCTCCCATGAGTGGTTGTGGTGGTGGGGACCACCCGAGGCTTAAACCTCCTGATCTCCCCTCTTAATTAGGGAGAAACCTCTCAACTCCCTCATTAATGTGGAAGAGACTCTTGAGTTTCCTCCACATTAATTGTTCCAATGCCATACTTTAATTTGGACAAATTGTGTGTGTGTGCCAACTTAATTTCTTCTTAAGTTAAATTATACTGGCACCTATTTTCCTCTGGGTTAGAAAAGGAGAGAGCTCTTGGAGGATCACTTTATTCGAACAAAGAATGCCAACGAAGAACTTCTTCTCTGAACGAAGAACTCCATCGAAGAACATTCTTTGGAATCAATCAAGAGGATGACTCACGAACTGGAAATCGAGGAAAACACTGATGACACCGACGTCTGTCTTTTCCCAACTATTTGTCTTCTTCCTCGCGACCTTATCGACGTCATCAAGCGAATGGGGTAGGGATTTATTTCTATATGATTATCACTTCCCATGTACCCCACTTCTAATTCTTTTGTGGGATTGAGAATAGAGATTGACAAGGGTTGTGGGGATTTATGTTTTTAAATATCTTTCATACTCGTTCTTGATTCATGATTACGTTGAGCTGCTTGCTACCGCTCTAATAAAGAGAGTGCGGGCCAAAAAAACACGGCCGGTCCTCTCCAAACTTCTTGTGATGATATGTGGTGTTATTTGCGATGAAGGAAGACGGAAACCTGAGCGGGTTTTTGGAACCGATGAGGCATGAGAATGGTGGCCGGGACCTCCGCCGGCCACGATGAAGGTGACGGTGCAACGGCGCCGCCCCGCGGCCTTTGCACCCCGCGACACCACTGCCTGCAGCCTCCGTACCGCTCCGCAGCTGAACTGCCCCGTGGCTGGGCCACCATCTGCGGCCGAACCCCCGCGGCCGGGCCGTCGCCACCATCCAGGCCGAGTCGCCGCTGTCATCCGATCCTCCACCGCCGCCGTCTGAGCTGCCGCCATCCGAGCCGCTGTTGTTGTCCGCACCAAGCCTCCACCCCTGTTCGGGCCACGCCGCCGTTGTGTGACGCCACCGCCGGGCCGAGTCGTCGCCGCCGTCCGGGCCGAGCCGACGCCTGAGCCTCCGCCGCACTTCCGGCCGAACTTCTTCGGCCGAGCCGCCCCGTGGCCCCGTGCCCTCGCGACACCCTCTGCAGCCTCACGGCCACCAGCGACCCTCCACAGCCCCTCACGGCCTGCCAGGCCCCTCGCGGGCTGCCGGGCTGGAGCCAGCGGGCCGGGTCGCCCAATGGGCCGGGCCGGACCCAACGGGTCAAGTTGGGTTGACCCGAACTAGGGTCGGCCTAGGCTAGGTCGGGACGGGTCGGTTCGATCGGGTCGGATCGGACTCGGGCCCACTACGACCCATTTACATTCTTTTGACCATAACTTTGGCACCAGACATCCGGTTGATGAACCGTCAGTGGTGCTGTAAATATTGGAGTGAGATGGTCCCTTTGAGTATACCCCATTGGATATATGAGTTAACATGGGGTACAGTCGGGTTGGATCAAGCACAAATCCAACCGGGCCCCCAGGACTAAAAGGCTAATAACTAACAGACCGGGCATCCGATTAACAAGACGTCTGTTGCGTTGAGACCCCTATGACATGGAAGTCCATTGATATACTTCTTCAGGATACATCGTGGTAGTTTTATAATCGACTAGTGGCTTGGGTAACATAATCTCCCGGAGACGAGCAAGACTAGTGCGGAAACCCAGTAGCTAGGTGTGACGAAAAGAGTGCTCCTAGCGATCCTGTGTGTGTTAGCTCCTAGTGATCCTGTGTGGGTCAGCTCCTAACGATCCTGTGTGGGTCATCTCCTAGAAAATCTATGCAGGTCAGTAGCAGAGCCTCTTAACGGAGTAAGATGATTCAGTAGATATAACTAATCATCTCTACTACCATACTTATGTTATACTTGGTGTGAACTGAGTCAGAACCTCTGTGTTTCTTCATGTTTGAGATAGATTACCTAATAACATAGGTATATATATAAGAATATACCTATGTAGGGTTATCTATTATTTTCATACTTTTTGGTTTATCCTTGGTGGATTTTGTGAGACCTTGAGGGTCTTGGGGTCCCTACTGAGTATTATTATACTCACCCCTGCACGGGATATTCCCGCACCTTGTTGTGTTGGATGCAGGTGACAGACAACGCTGACTGAGGCTAAGAGTACCAGGACCGGACAGTACCTGGAGGTGAAACATACAGTGTGTCGGTACGCAGAGGAGACGGGTGGATGTGGAGTTCTGAGGAGGCGATTTGTACCTACCCTTCAGGTAGGAACCTCGGAGGATGATCCAGTAGCTGTCTTTTCTATTTATTTAGTTGTATTGTATTCCAGTTGTACTTGTATCTTTATAGTTGGGCTTGTATTCTAGTCCCTTTTACTTTCAACACTCTTTTTGTTATACAGTTTGCGTGTGTTCGTATCTTTCTGTGTGCTTATTTACGTGAATTTACTGGTTATAAAGGAAATGCCTTCCCAGTTCTAGGTAATACGCCTTTTGGTGCTTGTCTCCAACCCCTGACCTATAGAAGGCGGGTTTGGGGTAGTCACGACATGGGCCCCAGGGGATGGGTTGTGACAATTGGTATTAAAGGAGTCGGTTCTACATCATAACATAGGACTATGATATTTCTTTTAATGACAATAGTGTTAAGTGTAGTGAGTGTGGTTATTAGTTTATCAAATCTAGTGTTGGTGTGAAGGCCGACGTATCTATGCACCAGGACCCTGACTTTTGATTTCTGAATCAGTGCACGAAAAAACTGATTGTGAGTGTGTTTTCAAGAGTTTTCTTTGTGATATCTTAAGTCAGCTCACTAGATATAACTTATTGATTGTGGCACACCTGTTTCTTTTAAAAAATACTCCATGCAGACAACCAGCTAGGGTTCGAGAGTAGCACACACTAATAGCCCATCGAGCGATGAGGCCATAGTGAAGGGCCCTTTTCCAGTAGAGGCACCGGAGGAGGCACCGGTGGTACCATTTCCCATTGGGCCACCGATGCCACCATACCCAGCAGCAGATGGTGCACGCCGCTTGAGTGCGTTGCATGAGTTCCAGTGCCAGAGGCCACCCAGGTTCAGGGGAGAGATGAACCCACATGCAGCTGAGGATTGGTTGGAGGCTGTAGTGAGAGTCTTCCGACTCGTAGGTACACCATACAATATCATGGTGATTCTTTCCGCCAACCTTCTACTGGCAGCAATGGGCAGATGGTGGAGTTTGATGCCCCAGGTTCATGACGAGGTAACACTTCTCTGGGTAGACTTCGAGAGCCTGTTTTGGGCAGAGTTTATCCCAGTGAATCTTCACGCAGTGCGCATACATGAGCTTCTTCATCTAAATCAGGGCATCATGACTGTATCTCAGTACTTAGCAAGGTTTACTAACCTCTCACGCTACTCCACTGATATGGTGCGGGACCCTTTCTTCAGGTCCTGAACCTTCGAGTAGGGACTCAAGTGGGAGATCAGGGCTTCAATGATCTCACTCAGCATCCCGACGCAGGCGGGGGTGTTAGAGAGAGCCCTCTTAGTGGAGAGTTTCCTTACTGAGCAGTCACTAGCAACGAGATCCCCCACCAGTCGTCATATAGCAGAGTCCTCTGCAGCTAGCAGCAGACAGATGTCACAGAGGTCCAAGAAGACCAGACCTACCGGTGGATGACCGCATGAATCAGGATCGGTTGTGCGGGGCACCCGAGGCATAGCCAGTCACACCAGGAGCAGAAAATGTTACATATACAGTGGGAAGGGTCACATGGATCGTGACTATCTGACCCACCATACGGATGATCAGCAGACAGTCAAAGGACCATCCAGGCAGAGACATAGGTTCGACCGAGGAGGTCCGTAGGGTGCAGGAAGACGTGGAAGAGGATCTCATCGTGTAACTGGTAGTGGGAAATGATTTGATATGTAACCGCCACCACCACCATGAGGTTCAACCCGACCAGAGGGAGCAGGTGGATAGGGGCGAGCTCAGCTCCCGGAAGCTTAGGCTTACGATAATGGCGCTCCAGAGATGATTCGAGGTATGATCTGTGTTTACTCCACCTTAGCTGCAGTACTTATAGACACAGGTTCCAGTCATTATTTTATTTCCACTGCCCTTGTTCGGAGCTCAGAGATTCCAACAGAGCCATTGGCTTGATCCTTATAGCTATAGAATCATACGGGAGTAGATTCGATGATTACGCATTGGTGATGACAGTGTGAGCTTACTCTAGGAGGCGAGAGATTCGGCTGGGATCTCTTAGTATCAGTGTCGAGGCCTTATGACGTAATCTTGGGTATGGAATGGTTATCTGCAATCCATGATCAGATTGACTGTATTAGGCACAAAGTGCGGTGTGTTTGCACGGATGGGACTAGTTTCACCTTCACCGGTGAGAAGAGATACTTTACAGCATAGGATAGACTTACCCATAGGAGAGTAAAGCCAATCACTCATCATTTGGCTATCCTTACCCTCAGAGAAATTGATTTGGAGAGTCCGAGTTATTCTGTAGTGGTGGACCAGTACGCAAATGTCTTCCCTGATGATGTTCTGGGTCTACCTCCTCATAGAGAGGTGGAATTTTACATTGACTTGTACCCCGAGACGACACCGATATCCCCACCTGCATATGGGATGGCTCCCATGGAGCATCGTGAGCTGCGGTTATAGCTAGTGGACTTTCATGGGAAGGGATTTATTCGGACTAGTGTTTCACCTTGGGAAGCCCTGATTTTGTTCCCCAAGAAGGCGGATGAGAGCTTGAGGCTTTGTGTTAACTATCGGTGCCTGAACCAGGTGACCATGAAGAACATGTACCCACTTTTGAGGATTGAAGACCTCTTTGATCAGTTGAAGGGAGCACAGTGGTTCTCAAAGATAAACCTCAAATCAGGCTATCACCATCTCAAAGTATGAGACAAGGATGTGAAGAAGACAACCTTCAGATGTCAGTACAACCATTATGAGTTCTTGGTTATGCCATTCGGTGTAACCAACACTCCATTAGTGTTCATGGGACTCATGAACAGGATCATTCAGTCATATCTTCATCACTTTGTAGTAGTCTTCATCGATGACATTTTTATCTGCTTAGCTATTGAGGAGGAGCATGCATGTCATTTGTAAGTAGTACTGGACACACTCTAAGAGCACCAGCTTTATAGTAAGCTCTCGAAGTTTCAGTTTTGGATCCGAGAGGTTCACTTTATGGGACATGTCATATCGGAGGATGGAATTTTAGTGGATCCAGTGAATATTGTGGTAGTACTTGCTTGGGAGCCACCAAGGATTTTGATGGAGATTCGGAGTTTCCTGGGTTTGGCTGGATACTACCGGAGGTTTGTGCTAGACTTATCAAAATTTTCAGCACCACTATCAGTATTGTAAAAGAAGGGGAAGCCCTTAGTTTGGTTAGAGAGATTCAAACAGAGTTTTCAGAAGCTGAGGCAGAGGATGACTAGTGCCCCCATATTGAGGCTTCTAGAGGAGGGCGTAGGGTACGTAGTCTACTGCGATGCATCAGGGACCAGAATCCGATGTGTCTTGATGTATGAGAAATCATTGATCACCTATAGTTCTCGATATCTAAGACAAAAATGTTTTATTGAGTTCCTCTGGGAATATGAATTCGAGATAGTCTATACTCATGGTAAGGGGAACTTTTTAGTAGATGCACTCAGTAAGAGGTCTGGTATACAGCTTCTAGGCGAGGCGATGGAGCAGCTGACTGCTTTGAAGATATACTTTGTATACAGAGATGGAGTATATTTCCTTTAGTCTCTTACAGTCACTCTCCCACTTCTTCAGTGAGTTAGGGAGGTGCAACATGGGGACGCTGACTACAAGGCACGATGTGCTCAGATATCCATAGGACATGCAACTGATGGATTTTATGAAGGTGGGGGGCACATCATCCTCTTCAGAGGATGTACCATGGTACCAGTGTCGCTTTGAGATGAAGTGTTGAGGGAGTTCCACACATCCCTTCTAGTGGTACATCCAGGAGTAGCGAATATGTACTAGGATCTCCGACGATAGCACTGGTGGATGGGAATGAAGAAAGCAGTAGTAGAGTTTGCTTCTCGGTACCTCACTTGTCAGCAAGTGAAGGTGGAGCATCAGGTACCAGCAGTATTGGTTTATCCTTTAGAGGTCCCAGAGTGGAAGTGGGATGGGATATCCATGGACTTCGTGATAGGAATTCCACGTACATCCAGGGGTCATGACTTGATTTGGGTGATCATCGAACGACTCACCAAGTCATCCCACTTCCTATCAATCAGAGAGCAGGGTTCAATAGAGATCTTGGGATGCCACTATGTGCAAGAGATTGTGCATCTACATAGAGTACCTTCGACGATTGTCTCTGATCGTGATACATGTTTTACTTCCTGGCTATGGAAGGGGTTACATGAGGCTTTCAGGACGCAAATTTATTTGAAAACCACCTTCCATCCTCAGACAGATGGTCAGACTGAGCGGACCATTCAGACCCTCAAGGACATGCTGCATGCTTATGTCCTTGACTTCAGTCGCAGCTAGGAGGATCACTTGACTTTCGTGAAGTTTGCGTACAACAACAGCTATCACTCCACCATTGGGATGACACCTTTCAAGGAATTGTACGGGCGACCTTGCAGATCACCCTTGTGGTGGATAGACCCATGGGAGTCAGCACTAGTGAGACCAGAGATGGTACGAGCTACCACAAAGAAAGTTCAGATCATCCAGGGGAAGATAAAGACAGCACAGAGCAGGAAGAACTCTTATGCCGGCAAGTGACAGAGACCTCTGGAGTTCGAGTATGGAAACCACGTCTTTCTACGGGTCTCACCCCGACAAGGTTTACGGAGATTTGTAAAATGTCACAAGTTATCTCTGAGATTCATTAGACCCTTCTAGGTCCTCAATAGAGTTGGTGAGGTGGCTTACTGGTTATCTCTTCCACCTAAGTTGCACCGGGTGCACGACGTCTTCCACGTATCCTAACTAATGAGATACGTACACGGACCTTCCCAAGTCATCGACCATGGAGAGCTGGACGTCGATGATGGGGAGACTTTTACAGAGGTTCTACTAGAGATTGAGGATAAATAGGAGCATGTCCTTTATAAACAATCAATACCTCTGGTGCGCGTTCACTGGCAGCACCATAACCTCCAGGAGAGCACATGGGAGCGGGAGGCTCAGATGCGTGCTCAATACCCCCACTTGTTCCCTTAGTTTGAGTTGTGGTTTATGGAGACATAAATCCCTGAGGTGGGGAGAATGTAAAGACCCATAATTTACTTGTAATTTTTATTTAAATAATTGGTAATTTTATGAGTCCACGAAAATTGACGGCGCATAATTCCGAGGCTCAGAGCGCCTGGAATGAATTTCTGAACATTATTTCAGGAATGTTTAGTAAACGTGCGAGCGGGTTCGTCTAAATTTTGAACCGGTGCTCAGAATTGAAATCTGAGGGCACCTTTGAACTCGCAATTCCAGTATTCACTTAAGGATACCTTCACCTCAACCGCAGTAGGTTGAGGGTGGAAGTTATCTTTTCACATATTCATGAAAGAATAAAATAAAAATAAAATTGTGTAGATTTTATTTCTATTTTTATTCCATGTGGATGTTGAGAAGTGGGGACCACCAGACCTAAACCTCCCATGAGAGTTTATGATGGTGGGGATCACCCGAACTAACCTCCCATGAGAGGTTGTGGTGGTTGGGACAACCCGAGGCTTAAACCTCTTGAACTCCCCTCTTAATGAGGGAGAAACCTCTCAAATCCCTCTTTAATGTGAAGTAGCCTCTTGAGCTTCCTCCACATTAATTATGAAAATGCCATACATTAATTTTTCCAACTTTTGTGTGTGTGCCAACTTAATTTCTTCTTAAGTTAAATTATATTGGAACCGCTTTTCCTTTGGGTTTCCAAAGGAGAGAGCTCTTGGAGGATTACATTCATCGAACAAAGAACACTAATGAAGAACTTCTTCTCCGAATGAGTAACTCCATCAAAGAAAATTCTTTGGAATCAAGAATGTGGACAATGCGCGGACCTAAAATCAAGGAAAATGCCGATGACTCCGATGTCTGTTTTTTCCCGACGATTTTCCTTCTTCCTCACGACCTCGTCGGAATCATCAAGTGAATGAGGCAGGGGTTTATTTCTATATGATTATCACTTCCCATTAATCCCCTTATAATTCTTTTACGGGATTGGTAATAGAGATTGACAAGGGTTGTGGGGATTGATATTTTTAAATATCTTCCATACTCGTTCTTGATTCATGATTATGTTGAGCCGCTTTCTACCGCTCTAATGCCAAGAGTGCGGGCCAAAAAAACATGGGTTGTCCTCTTTGAAATTATTGTGATGATATGTGGTGTCCCGTGAAATGAAGGAATATGGAAACCAGAGAAGGTTTTTGGAACCGATGAGGCATGAGAACGGCAGCCGTCACCTCCGCTGGCCGCGACAAAGGCGACGACACAACGGCGCCGCCCCACGGCCTCCGCGCCACTTCGTGGCTGAACCGCCCCACGACCGGGCCTCCATCTGTGGCCGAACCCCCATGGCCGAGCTACCGCTCCACGCCTGAGCCATCACTCTATGGCTGAACCCCCATGGTTGAGCTGCCACCGCCGTCCGGGCCGAGCCGCCACCATTGTCTGGGCCGTGTCACCGACGCCGTTTGGGTCGAGTCTCCGCCGCCGTCCGAGCCGCCGCCGCCGCCGTCCAAGCCGCTGTCGCCGTCCGGGCCGAGCCGCCGCTGTCGTTTGGGCCGAGCCACTGCTCGAGCCACTACCGCCCTTCTGGATGAACCACCCCGGCCAAGCCACCCCGCGGCCTCGCGCCCTCGTGACACCCTCTGTGGCCTCGGGGCCACCCGCGGCCCTCTGCAACCCCTCGCGGCCTGCCGGGCTGGACCCAGTGGGACAGGATGAACCCAAAAGTCCAGGATAGACCCAGCGCGTTAGGCTGGGTCGACCTGAACTAGGTTTGGCCTAGGCCGGGTCGGGCCGGGTCGGTTTGACCAGGTCAGACCTGACCCAGTCCCACTACGACCCATTTACATTCTTTTGACCATAACTTTGGCACCAGACATCCGTTTGACAAACCGTTAGCGATGATAGAATTTGTGGAGTGAGAAGTTCCCTTTGAGTATACCCCACTGGAGATTTGGGTTAAGATGGGGTACGGTCAGGTTGGATCAAGCACGAATCTAACTGGGCCCTCGGGACTAAAATTCTAATAACTAACAGGCCGTGTGTCTGATTGACGCACCGTCTATTGCGTTGAGACCCCTATGACGTGGCAGTCCTTTGAGATACTTTTTCAGGGGACATTGTGGTAGTTGGAGAATCGACCAGTGGCTTAGGGAATTGATTATACTTGAGATGAGCAAACCTAGTGCGGAAACCCAGTAGCTGGCTGTGATGAGAAGAGTGCTCCTAGCGATCCTGTGTGGGTCAGCTCCTGGCGATCCTGTGTGGGTCAGCTCCTAGTGATCCTTTGTGGTTCATCTCTAGTGATCTTATGTGGGTTAGCTCCTAGCAATCCTGTGTGGGTCCGCTCCAAGAAATTCTGTGCAGGTCAGCAGCAGAGCCTCTTAACAGAGTAAGATGATTCAGTAGATATAACTAATCATCTCTACTACTATACCTAAGTTATACCTGGTGTGAGCTGAGTCAGAACCTCTATGTTTCTTCATGTTTGAGATGGATTACATGATAACTTAGGTATATGTATGGGCATATACCTAAGTAGGGTTATCTATTATTTTCATACCTTGTGGTTTATTATTGATGGATTTTGTAAGATCTTGAGGGTCTTAGGGTCCCTACTGAGTATCGTTATACTCACCCCTACATAGGATATGCCCTCACCTTATTATGTTGGATGCAGACAACGAAAAACGTTGACTGAGGCTGAGAGTACCAGGACCGGATGCTACTCGGAGGTGGACCATACGACATGTCGGTACGCAGAGGAGATGAGTGGACATGGAGTACTGAGGAGGCGATCTATTCCTACCCTTTAGGTAGGATCCTAAGAGAATGATCCAATAGCTGTCTTTTCTATTTCTTTAGTTGTATTTTATTCTAGTTGTACTAGTATCTTTACAGTTGGGCTTGTATTCTGGCCCCTTTTTCATTCAACAATCTTTTTTTATATAGTTTGATTGTGTTTGTATCTTACTGTTTGCTTGGTTACGTGAGTTTATAGGTTATAAAGGAAATGCCTTCCCAATTCTAGGGAATACACCTTTCGGTGCTAGTCGCCCGCCCATGGATTATGGAAGGCGGGCTTGGGGTAGTCACAACGTGGGCCCCGGGGGATGATTCGTGACATTAATAAACACATAATTTTATTTTTAGAACCTAGTGTATGAATAAAATGCTTGTAATGGAAATCCATGTCTTACATAGTCTGTTATTTTAATCATAGATTGAACCAAAGTGATTTAAACCAAAACATAGACCTAGAAATTTTACGTCCCTTAGGACTATGGTGAGACCTATTTTGGTTAACAAAACATTAGCTTCCAAAATCTATAATTTAAGTAATAAAGTTAACCAAGGGTTTTTGAACCTTTAATTTTCATGAAATTTTTAAAGTAAGGAAATGATTTCATTGATTTGTGATTACATTCATTTAATAATATAATTTGTGAAATGAGAATGTGAAATTTAATGGATAAATAACTAATGTAAGTCTTGGGTGTATTTAAAATGAATTCCCTCTAGTATTGATGTATGTTTTCTTATTTATATATCTTTTCCCCATTAAAGGGACTTTATGTTTGTAAGACATGTAATTACAATATGACTTGTTATAGATTAAATGTGATACATTCTATGGGTAATCATTGGATTCCATAGTTGAATGATAAGCATGAACCTGATGGATGTCACTCGATTCATTGATGTGAATGTTAGGAATAATCCTACCCTGGATCCTATAAATGTCTTATATTCATGAATTCATTTGTTTAACCCCATATATTCAATTGGAAAATATATAAACATTATATTCCATGGAATTAGTTATTGAATTCAAATTGTTATCATCAAACATGGAATGAGTTGAATTACCACATTGGACAACAATCAAAACCCTTTCCATGACAACCAAGGACATATGATTTGGATTTGGTTAGATCCCAATTGGAAAGAGGAATATTGAGGATTAATCCCTAAAATTATACCCCAAATCTATACACCATGGATTGATCACCATGGGTTGGATCTCAAGTTTCACAGGTAGAATTATTTGGATATTGTTGTGGATATGTATGGTTCTGTTTCATGGGAATTCCTTAAACAGTTCAATGGATACACCATTGATACTTTCTATTGGATGATAGGGCTATATTACATGGGTCTTATAACCCCTAATTATGTTACATGATTATATATAGTTGAATAAGGAAGAAGTGGGTGGTATTCTACGATCTTTCATCACTTTAAAATTATCTCACCAATATATGACACACTATTATGTTTTAAACTCATAGAATGGATATGAATAATACAATATTGGTGGTGACCTACTAATTTTTACTCACACAATGTTCTACCACCTATTGGTACCCCAGATTAACTTGTGGCTTCATATTAGAACTATGTATGGTTATTCTTTTCTTTTACTTATTTTAGTCCAAGACATGGAATTGGATAAGTGGACAAAGTTTTTACTCAAGTCACCTATAGATGTTAGGTTATCTTTTTTATTTATTCTTTTTCATACAGACCTGTTTTATAAGTATTGTATATTGTATGTATTGAATGCATTGTTCATATAACATCTTATGTTATTGCATGGATGGTTTTTATTAGTAATTTTCATATTATCAATTTATTATTATATATATGTTGTACATTTTAATTTACATTCTGTTGCATTTAGTATATATCTACCCCATAGTACAACCATTAGACCCTCGCTTCTAGTCATCAAAATCTGGAATACGAGGATAAATGCTTGAATCCATGTGGACATCTAGTTTGGTTATTTATTAATGAACTGGGCTTTGGATGTAACACCCACTATCAATATTTTGGGCCGCCAATATCTTACATGTCCTCAACCGAACCATCACTAGTGCATCCACCTATTTCTAGGGGTGTATTATATGCATCGATCAAGGGGATGAAACTCTGACATGTGGGATGTACAAAGTCTATGATCTCAGATATATGACCACCCAAAACCTCATAATGCCATTATAGTCATGGATATTACTAACCTACCTTAAATTATTATTTATTCATAAATTTTTAGTAAAGAATTTACTTTATTAAATTTTTAGGATCATTACGGTTTAGAGTTTTAGATAATTTTTCCATAATTATTACATAAAAAACTCATATGTTACAAAGTGGAAACTTCTACTAAGTATCCATTTTTTCTATAATATAAAACTTTTAAAATATTTTTTTCCTTAACATAAAAAAACATAATAACATTCAACTTAATTTATTCTTTTCTCTTACTAATCTATAAACCCTGTGAAAATATATATTAAAACATGTGATTAGAACAAAGAGCTCAGTAAGGTAAATAAAAAGAAGAAATATGTTAGTCTAGTGAGAAACATGAAAACTCATAAAATGTTTACCATTTTAACTTTTTTATTGTATAAAATAAATCATTTCCAAATTCAAAACACACACTTTTTTTTCAAATAAAACCTTTAAAACCTGTAAAATTCAGATAAAATCCATTTCAAGAAACTTAGAGCATCATATTCACAACTCATTTCAGAAACAATTAGATATTGGATAAATATATTGGATAAACATCACTTTTGAAGTCCCTCATTATTTCCTATGAAGATAGAGAACATTAATAAATTCATTAAATATTCATAATGGGGATCACCCTTTGTATAAGATATATTGGGCTTTCCATTATTCATGAGCTATAATGGGGTTTAACCCACTGTGTAAGTTGTATTGGGATAACCCTTTTATCATATATAATTATCAAGTACAATATCACGAATAAAATATATATTTTGTCTTTCACTTTTTCATCATAAAAACCATGAAAAACACTTTTAAACAAATATAAAAAACACATTTAATTATTAAAATACCCATTTCATTTTAAACCCCATTTTTTAAAATAAAATACCCAAAAAAGTTGAAGAGGTTTTTTCTTTGAATAATACATGAATTATTTGATAGGAATCCAACAAATAGATAGTGGTTATGGTGGATAGAAATACCTTTTACAATTTGTATGTTAAAACAGAACATTCCTTATTTCCCTTTGTAATGAATGTCACAATGTTCTATACAAATTATGTAAAAATATTTCTTTTGAAAACCATTGAAATAAAGTTAAAAGAGACATAAATATATCCATTATAATTATTTTATATTCATATAAATAAATAAATTAAGTATTTTTATAAATAACGACATCGAAGAAAAATAGGTGGAAGATAATAATTAAAAATACTTTTTTTAATAGAATGTCCTTTACCACAAGTCTAATTTATCATATACATTTTTTATATTCCTGAATAAAAAAATATTTTAATTATTTAATAGATTAATGAACTTCATAAAGTTTATTATTCTTTTATTTCACATATTACCATGTTATATACAATAACATAATCATTAAGGTTAGAAAGATGTTTTGACGATATTGAGATAATATGTCCAAAATGACTTTGATAGCTTGAATATTGTTAAAGATTTCATTCACTCATCATCACTAGAGTAATAAAAATTCCATGATTATTATTTTTATACAGAAATTATACTTTTTGAAATCAATTATTAAATATGGTTATGAAAAATAAACTATGTTACAATCATGGAGATGACAGGTTGTACATACGCTTGAGTAACATTTCCATTGTTCGATGATCATTATGGAATAAAGATATGAATTTTTTTTCATTAAATAATGGCAATTATATAATAAATACCATATTAATTATTTAAAAATTCTTATATATATTATCCATGCTGTTTAGTGATGAAAAATGAATCACAACACTTTTTGGACACAGTAGTCCACACGTACGCATGAATGATGTTATCATTTTTCTGTGAATGGAAAGGTAATAAAGTAAATAACATATCACCTTTTATTAATGACAAATATTTAATGGTTTTTTATATATACATTTTATCCACCATGAAAACCATCTATAAGAGGTGGTACTAGAAAATAAATTACATTGGTTCTCGAGGTTATAGTATATCGTACACACAAATGATGATTTCATTTTTCATTAGACGAAAGAAGAGATGGATACAGGTTATGAAATTAAAATAATAAAATATAATTATATTTAATATATTAATGTTATTATTTTATCTTTTTTATGAATATTTTATGGAGGGATTAAAATAAATAAAAAAAATGCTTGATTAAGTACTATACCTCTTCTTCAGACAACCTCTTAAGGTTTACAACAAAATATTTTCTAGGATGGTTTTATGATAAAAAATTCATATTTTATGTGGGAGTGATTTATGTAAGCTATTTGGGTAGGGATTTTACAAACCAATATGATTTTTAAGTGTGAAGTAAATTGGAGAGGAGGTTCCCTTTTATAAATAAGGAGAGGGGAACTTTTTCCATTTATTAAAGTATTTAATTGATAAAAATTAAGTTTCATATTAATATAAATCTAAAATAATCTAATTTTAATATAGTATTATTATAGGTCTAAATAATATCATATAAGAAAATTTGAAAAAGTTTTAATGATGTTTTCACCCTTATATTTTGGGCTTAACCCATGTTTACCCTTTCAATAATCATTCTGATCATAACATTTTTACTCTTTAGGGTCAAGATAGTTGTCCTAACAGAAAATTTTATAATAAATGGACCATGTATAATATTGTAGGCCATATAAAAATCAATTTTATTAATATATTAATTTTATTAATTTTTTATCAACTAAAAAATAAAAATTCATATAAAATACCATTGAAGTCAATTTGGCCACTATTAATTTTATTTGACTTTAAAAACATTGATAAAAAGAATAAATTTGTTTATATTACATTCACTAATATCCGACATGTTATATTTATCTAAAAATTCATGTAACCTAATAATTGATTCTAATTATATTACTCTTAATATATTTAAAATCATTTTTTTAATTGTTCTTAATTAAAAATAAATTGTGTCATCATTGTGTAAGGATTTAAGGTAATTTTATAATTAATAAAAATTATAAATAAATTAAAATCATGAAAATAATTTTATTATGCTAAAAACAACCATAAAAATTAATTTATAACATTCTTTTTACCTATGTAAACACATAATTCAAATTTAAATGCAAGAGGGTGACATTTCTGTCTTTTTCTTGACATAAATTTTTATATTGGTCACTTTCATCAAAAGTTGTTCCAAAAAATTATAGAGATTAATGTTACATGGGTAAAAATAACTTCATCCATATATATTTAGTGAACTAGACCCTTGTGGATCAGGATCCCCGAACTTCTACTATCAGAGGTACTATTATAGTAGCCTCTACTTTAGCTTATACACGTTTTGACATAAGAGATTCTCATATATTTATATATGTGCCCATTATTTATAGATATAGTCTCAGTGACCAGTGTTCTTGTGGTATTCTGATGCTTGAAACTTCATTGGGGATTTTATTGTAATAGGTACATCCGTGTAAGGATTTACCCATTGATATTAGTGTGTGTCACTTCATATGAGACATCTTTTTCCTCAAGATAAAAAGTTTTGACATCATCCTTAGGAAGGACTGGTTAGTTATCTTTCATGAATTCATTGACTGTTATTGATATAGGGTGACTTTCACATCACCATAGGGTTTAGAGTTTATTCATAATGGTGAATTGGATATCCAGGAAAGTCGAGTTGGACTCGAACATCATGGGTTGGGTGGGATAACAACCTAGATTGTGAGTTTATATCTGGATGATTAGGGAACAAGTCATATAGATTTCCCTCTTGTAGTTGATCATTTTGGGGACATTTTCTCAGTTTAATTTTCAGGATTACATCCAATGATTGAGGTAGAGTTCTCTATTGATGTATTTTTGGGAGATACCATAGTATCCATTCCTCCTTATAGGATGGATATTACTAAGATATAGTAGTTCAATAGGAAGTTTGCGGATTTAGAATAAAAGGGTGTTATCTGATCTAGTACTTCTCCATGGGTTTCATCAGTCCTTCTTGTGAAAAAGGCATATGGTACCCTCATGCAATATGTGGATTATCAGAAATTAAACCAGATGACGGATAATAACTAATATCCTCTACCATGGATAGATTATCTCTTTTTTTTACTCCAAGGAGCTCGGGTTTTCTCAAAGATTGATTTTAGATCACTTTAAAATTAGGTTGGTGTTATACAATTAGACATACCGTGAATAGACTTTCGAAGTAGGTATAGTCTATATGAGTATTTTGTTATGTTGTTGAGTCTCATGAACTCACCAGTGGTCTTCATCGAACTAATGAATTGATATTTCCATCGTTATGCAGATTTGTTTGACATGGTAGTCATAGATAATATCTTATTTTATTATCATAATAAACACGAACATGAAAAATACCTTCAGATCATATAGAATACACTATGAGAGAATCCGTAATATGATAAGCTAACCATTCTCCCCTTATTGATAGACCAGATTCAATTCCAAGGTCACATTATCTCATAGACAAGAGAATCAGTTAAACCAGAGAAAGTGATAGATGTAGTTTCTTGAGAGTAGTCTAAGAACCACTTTATGTTATGGAGATTCTTGGGGATATCAAGTTACTATCGGTGTTTCAACTAGGACTTATCAACCATAGAAGTTCCTCTTATGGTCTTTACTATGAAATTATGGAGTTTTTATTGTTATATTCCTATGATATGGACATTCATGATCTGAAGGGAAGATCGACTTCAACATCGATACTGATTTTTCCAAAGCTAGGAGAGAGTTACAATATTTACTATGATGCATCAGGTATCAATCTAGCATCATTCCTTTTGTAGGGGTAGATTAATGACATAAATGGATTGATATTTGAGGCCACATGAGAGGATTTACCTAATAAATGATCTCGATTTAGTTATGATTGTTCACGCATTGTGTTGTTGGTGACATTGCTTAATTTGAGATAGTTTTATGGTGTACACAGACCACAAAATCCACAAGTTCATATTTAAACAGCATGATCTGAACTTGATACAGGGAAGGTGAGTTTAATGCCTATAGTATTTTGATATTGATCTTGCCTACATTCCTGGTAAAGGAAATCGAGTGGCTGATGCACTGAGCATGAGGACTCAAATACAGGTAGTGTGGCATGCTAGTAGTGAGTGAAAGCTTATAGATTTGTTCTCTGAGATGCACTTAGGGGTGAACTAAAATAATGGGAATAATTTTATATCATCCTTAGATATTACCTCTACCCTTATGGATAGATTTAGGATGAGGCATATATCAGAATCAGTAGGCATATTCCTAAGGGAGAGTGTGGTAGGTGAGGACCCTAGTCCTGGTTGGATGATATGAAAGGATGAAATTCCCTAGGTACATGGTCATGTATGGGTTTCATAAGAAATACATGAGGAGATGATGTGTGATTTTCATGCTTAAGATTGGGTAGTGCATCCCGTATCCACCATGTTGTTTCAGGATTTACATCGCCAGTACTTGTGACTATGTATTGAAAGTGATGTAGTTGGGTTTTTCATGAGATGTTCCACCTTTCAGCAGGTGAAGGAAGAACACTAGTGACCTTATAGAATCTTATAGTAGTTGATCATCCCTAAGTATAAGTGGGTTGATGTTATGATGTATTTCATTATAGGTTTACCAAGGATTCCTCAAGGTAATGATTTTTATGGGTTTTTGTGGATATGATCATGAGGGTTACCCATTTCGTACCGACCAAGGAGTCATTCAGTTTTGATGTGCTTGGGAGGTTATATATCTAGGAGATAGTAAGACTTCATGGGGTTTCATTCACTATCATTTTAGATAGGGATTTATAGTTTTCATATCATTTATGGAATACTATATAGATGTAGTTAGGTACACAAGTACTTCTAAGCATAGAATACCACCCTCAGATTAATGGTAAATCAAAGCGCATGATTCAGGTTCTTAAGAAATATGTTGAGCATACATCCTGGATTTTAGTGAATCTTGGGAGAGGCATATAACCTTGATTGATTTATCCTACAACAATTTATTTTAGGATACAATTCAAATAGAACCCAATGGTTCTTTATATTGTTGGTCATTCCAATCACCCCTATGTTGGTTAGAGGAGGGATATGAAACTATATTTGGACTTTGTCTTATTTAAGAGACCACATACAATGTTCAGTTGATTCATAAGTAGATGAATACCGTATAGTCTCAAAAAAATGATATGGAGCTCACTACAGATGATATTTAGAGTTTGAGGTTGGGGATCAGGTTTTCTTACATGTTTCACAGAGGTTGGAACATAGAAGGATCATGAGGTTGGGTAAGAATTCATGATGTTTTGTTGGGAAATTTGAGATTCTAGAGAATGTAGAGATCGTAGCCTAATATTTGTAGTTACCTAAAATGTATCAGGCCATGAATGGAGTCATCTATGTATCTTAGTTACGCTATTATCATTCAAACCCATCTCATGACTTTCAACCTGAGGAAGTTGAGTAACATGTATATGTGTACTTTGAGGATTATTCTATTTATATCAGGTATCGTAGCACAACGGTTCTCTGTGGAAAGTCAGTTAATTTAGTATGGGTGCTATGGAAACACAGATGAGTGTAGGATGAGACATGTGAGGGGGATGCAGGTGTATGATCATAGTGGTTAGAGTTATTATCATACATTTTTGACCACCCTTGAGAGGTAAATTTGTGGAAAAATTTCTTTGGGGGGGGGGGAGTTTGTAAGAGCCTGGTTCTTCTTTAAGGTATATATCCTTTTGCGTACATGAATCTTTAGTTTAAATTTTTAAATATGGCCTAATGTGAATGCCAATTGAGTTCATGCAGGTTTAGGGAATTTATGAGGTTTTTTCAGAGCTTGAAACCCATATTTTAGGAGAAAAAATCCTAGTGTGTGGTCAGAATAAATCATGTGGGGAAGGTCACGTGGTTACTTATGACCATCCGAGGATGGATAGTGGGAGGCTACATGCCGCATGTTTATAAAAACTATTCAAAATGGGACACACGACTATGTGTCCATGTTTGCAATTTTTAAAATGGATTTTTTCATGGATTGCACATGGTTAGTCAAACCATGTGGGGTGTCCCTCCCTATAGAATAGAGTTCATGGTTGGCACACATTTTGGAAAAACGTGAATCTAAACCATGAGACCCGATGTTTTTATTTCATTTAAAAAACTACCCCTAATTAAATATATTTCTAAAAATAATTATTAATTCTCCTCCTATAAAACAAATCCTCTATTTGAGAGCCATATTTGGAGACTATTCTAGTTATCTAAGTAACTTCTTCATCTGATATCAGAATAAAGATCCTTAAGAATAATAAGATCCATATTAGTATATTATCAATTTCATTTTAGTCATTCCTCATTTTATTTGGTATGAGTTGTTATATTTAGGAGAAAGAAAAATTCCCCTATTTATTGGTTCTTTGTCTGTTCTTTTATATTATCCTGATCTGAGTTGAATTAGAAGAAAATACTAGATTATTTATCCACTAAATACCTATTTTAGGTTCTCTCTTACATCTTTTTTAAATTCATTGTGTTTATATATATTCTATTTGGAAAAAACCCTTAAGGAAACATTGCAGTATTTTTAGGTTGATTGTGTTGGTTGAAAAAGAGGGTTTCCAAGGCATGTTTTCAAACTCCACTGAAAATTTTAAAACAATATTTTGACAAAGATCCCAGATAAATTAATGGAATCCCTGGAAGTGGTATAGAAATTTATGTACAAAGGTGATGCCATTCTCAGTGTTTGATAAATGTTTGGGGTCTGAATTTGGATTATGGATAGCATCGTGAAAGATGAATGTCCTTGAATGAGTTATGAAAATATGGAAAAGGAAAGAGTTTAATAAATATTGGGTTTTGTAAAGGGTGGTTCACAAATGTGCAATATTTCTAATGGGAAGCCCCATGATTATGACAAGAATTGAGAACAATATGTTGGTTTTAATGGAAAGCTCATAGTTACATCTACCATCGCAATCAGTAAATTTCCATGGAGCTTTGTGAAAAATGGATCATTGAGTCAAAAATGAGGGAGCATCACAAAATATTTATTAAATTACTAGAAAATTTTGGAATTATTGGAAACAACTATAAATAGGCCTCTACCCCTTAGTAAAACTAGCGAGAATTAATGAAAATATTAAGGCTCCCAATTCACGATGGTGGTTTGTAAAGGTGGTTCATGTGATAATGTTTGTAGAGGATATAACAGCCAACCAAACATTTTTAACAACTCAAAAGTTAGGCAATTTCTGAAGTCTATGATATCCAGCCAATTTATTTTACATCGCAAATGTAAAGGAATTATAGATAACTATAAAAATCCGATATAAAACTATGAGTTTCACATAGTCTAGTTGAGCTTGTCCAAAGAAGTGCTATTTGAGAAAGGTGGTTGCTTCACTAAGGATATTTGAGCTTCATGGAAGAGTTTATCTTCACAACGGAAGTGATAATCGTGAAAGCTCCTAAAAAGGGATTTCACAATGAACTTTGGTAAAGTGGTATTCATCAGTCGGATGAAAGTATAACTTCAACATAGCATTTACCTACAATTGAGGATGCATGAATTCCTAAAAATGAAGGTACTTACAATTGGATTCACTTTTCATGGATCCCTTCCAAGAGCAATGATCATAAGAAGAGGAAGAAAGTAATCCTTTCCACTAGTAGTGAGATAGAGAAAGAGACATAGAGAGTGACCCTTGGGAAAGTAGTGAGTTGACCCTAAACCTTGAAAAGGAAAGTGATCCTAGGCATATACATGATCTATCCCAAACACTATATTTTGAAAGTGATCCTTAGTGGATTTAGCACATTAGCACATCATCATTGTATTCTCATTTGATGTAGTATAGTGATGGTGAACCAATTTAAATCAGTGTGTCCTATGCCTGATTTCATTTTTGCTCATATATTACTATATGAGAAAAAGATAAAAGTGTGTTTTTTTAACAATGAAACAAAGTATGAAGGTGTATTTGATTTAATCTTCCTTGCCTAGATTCACCCATCCCCCTCCATCTGAGGGTGTTTAACCTTGTGGGACTAACAATTGGTATCAAAGGGAAAGGATGAAATTCAGTGGTTCTATGTCAGTATAAGAAATGATGGGTTTCAATCCAAAATGGATTTCTATATTTGATGGAAGAAAATTTCAATTTTGGAGGAATTAGATGCTTCACTACTCCCGATCATTAGGAATTGATGTCTTTACAGGAACAATGCATTGAATTTCATCCAATATCGATTGTGGGGACTTATCAGAAGATGAACGAAGGGAATTGGATGCTGAATCTAAATGAATCAATGCATTGGGGGGGGGGGGGGTCCATATCCAATACAATTTATAAAAAGGTGATTTCATGTAAGTAATCACATTCTATGTGGTAAAATATGCTTAATATTTATAAAGGCGACTGAAATGTTAGAGAAGAAAATCTGTAAGTTCTATGGAACAAGAATGAGGATATCAAAATGAACCCTAATGAGTATGTTCATACATTCTTTCGCCAATTAAATGTTATTATAGAAGACATGCGTGGTCTCATAGAAATTATTGAAGATATAATGATTATGAATAATATCAAGAGATAACATCCACCTCTTTTCTGTATGAATGTTTTAGTATTGGAAGATAAATATTTTAAGGAGATGAAATTGGATAACTTTTAGAGTACCCTTGTCGCATATGAAATGAGAAATGATGATAACGATTATGTTAAAAAGGGGAAGTCCAATGAGGTGGTATCCAAGGCCATTAATAAGTGCACCATTAAAGATGGAAATGATGATGAAGATACAAATAATGTGATTTAATTTAATTCATCATATATTCAAAGATGAAATATAAATTTCAAAGGGAAACTCCATATTTTACGCTTTCAATGTGGAAAGGTAGGACATCTTGTAGCATGGTTCTATAAGTAGTTTCAAGAAGATGAAGAGGATGAATTCTAAATTTCTATGAAGAAGTATTTAGCCCACGTGAATGGAATGATAAATATTAAGATAAATTTCTTCAAGAAAATGAATATGATTTCAATAGAAGATTACAGTTTAATAGAATCATAGGCAAGATCATTTGAGAACTACAATAATCATTAATAAGATGTTTTGGTGGCAGTCGTCATAAATACTGTAACAAGTGAGGAAAGTTACGATGAAGAATGAAATATTGAAGGAAGGGTTGAACTTAAAGTCAAATTAGAATCCACTATTGAGGAAATATATATTTGGAGATCCAAAATGAAGAAATCCAAAAAAGTGGTTCATGATGCCAAACTCTATATGCACCAGTATGAAGAAGAGAAGTCTGAGTTGAATGAAGAAATTGAAAAACTGAATTCGTCAATGCTATAGAGCTCTAAAAATGTTGTTGATTTCATGATAAATATTCAATAATAAAAAAGTTAAATCAACTGTTTTACTGAAACTAGAAAAAATGAAATTATTCATATCAAATAACTTGAATTGGATATTCTTAGCTTGTGATAAAGTGGTAAGGATTAGGTAAAACTCATAACTCTCAATAGAACATTGGGAAATAATATTAATCATAAAATATAGAATATACAGGTGGATTATAGATGTACAACAGAAAAAAAGCAACATTAAAATCTAAATGATAATGCTATTATGAGGGTTGGTCAAGAACAAAGAGGTGAGATGATTAATGTCAAAATATAATCACCCTCTCCAAAAGTAATTTTTTTTTTCCATGAAGTAAAGTTATAAAATTCATATAACCCAAGGGACAAATAGTGGTGTGGTAGTGACATGAAGGAATTCACATCACATCACGTGTTATTGCTGTTGAAAGATGGGACACTTGAAAAATGGTTGATACATATACAAGAGAAACTAAAGGGATCAAGAACAACTATAGAATCTGAACATTGTGAAATACTATAGAATATCTTTTGAGGGTCATTGTTTTTGGTGAAAAGGATTTGGAGTCATGGATAGATACTGTACATAAACCATAGAGAGGAATGTCCCGAAGCAGAAACAAATTGATCGCATGAAAAAATTTAATGATCCATAAAGTTAAATGAAAATGAATATTTGGTTTATAATGTTACAAGATGAATCTAGTCCATCAAACATCGAGTAAGATAAATAATATCAATCTATATTAGGTATGAATTCAAAAACATGGATCAAGAAGAAATGAGATAGTTGGAATTGGTTGCAAAGATTTCTTTTAAAGCAACAGATAACATAATAAGATGGATAATTGACAATATATGAACTACTCAAATAATAGGAAATAAGAATCTGGTCACTGGAATCAGGTACGATAATAAAGGTATCATAAGTTTTAGTAATGATGACAGTTTGAAAATTATTCTCTCTAGGAAAGAAAATTTTAGTGGGGAAAGACATGAGATGTACTGATGTCTTGGTTGTTGAAGGTCTCAATAACAACTTAATATGTTTCAGTCAATTATATAATTCAGGACATGCTATAATAATTTCAAATAAATTATGTGTAATCCTGAAAAAAGATAGTGTGGTTAATTTATAGGGAATGCATACAAAATTAAATCTCTACATTGTAATTGGAGAAGAATATATGTGATTTTTTTCAAAAAAGAGGAAAAATAGTTATTTAAAACACCTTGATCATTTGATCAAAACATCAATGGAAGATCTGGTGAAATATGATGCTTCTCTAGACTTCCTTGATTATCACATGATCAAACCTGTAAATGTGATTCTTGTTAATAAGGTATTATCATTCAAAATACTTTTAAGGAAAAATAGAAAAGATCAACAAAGTTTCTTGAGTTGGTTCATATTAATGTGTGTGTACCAATTTTACCAAGATCTATTGATGGGAGGAGATATTTTTTCTCTTCATTGATGATTTTAGTATAATGGCATGAGTTTCAATCATCACCCACAAATATGAGGTGTTCAATTGTATAAAAACTTATCAAAGGGATGCTAATAAGATTATAGGTCAAACACTTCTATAGATCCAAATTGATAATGGAACAAAGTTCACAAATATCCATGTGGAGGATTATCTTAAGAAACATGGGTAAAACCACAAAGTTTAGTTGTAAGAACTGAACAACATAATGGAGTACTTGAGAGAAGATATCTAATTATCATCAACTTATCTAGAACAATTCTCATTGAGAATGACCTTCTAGATATTTTTTAGAAATTGGAAGTTATGAAATCATTCTATACATCAAATATATAATTACTATGACCAAATATAGAGAAGATTTTATATGAGCTATTGTATGGAAATAATCCATCATCGAAGTAATTTTTTTTCATACGTAAGGATTTATTTCTTAATATGAAGAAACATAGGATGTTTCATTATAGAGGAGATGAGGTAATTTTTCTTGGCCAATCAAAGAAAATAAAATCATAAAAATACTTCAATAAGTATCTAGAAATGTTAGTAAAAAGAAATGATGTAACCATAGTAGAGAATGAGCTGAATATTTAGAAAATATATGATCAATCTCGGGAGAATAGTGATGATGGGTTAAAGAGATTGGGGGATGATCTGGTTCCAAAGTCTGATATAGAAGAAGACTCAGATAATGTTAAGGATGTGACTAAATCAATATCTGTATAGAGACCAATAAGAAGTGATGAAATTGATAGAGATACAATAATTGGTTATTAGATCGTTCCAGTGCAGACAAGGAGGATGAAGACTCCATAACAAGAAGCATACATATCATAGGTAAAACATAAATGTTTTGATTAAGTATCTAGAGATGAGAATTGAGTTTAGGCTATGAATGAACATCTTGAGAAAATTCACAAAAAAAGGCATGGGAGATTGTTTTGAGACCAATAGACCAGAATGACATTAAAACTAAATGGGTCATTCGTAACATGATGAATGAAGATGATATTGTGATTCAAAACAAAGCAAGAATAGTGTTAAATGGGTACTCCCAGATATAGGGTATCAGTATTGATGAAACATTTTCACAATTTTCAAGGCTAAAGACAATCATATTATTCTTTTCCATAGTAGTGTAATGAAATTTTAATGTTTTCTATATTGATATCAAGTCAACATTTCTGAATGGGGTTCTTAAAGAGGAAGTTTATATTGAGTATCTAGATGATTTTATCATTTATGAAGATGATAATAGAGTTTTCTGGCTGAGAAAGGAAATTTATGGGTTGAATTAGGGACTAAGATCATGGTATTCAAGACTACATTAGTATTTAAAAAAACTCAGTATTCAGCATGGTAGAGTTGATTACAATCTCTATATCATCAATGATAGTAATCAAAGGATGATATTTATTGTGTATGTTGATGAAATAATCTTCTATGGATTAGATGAAGTTCATTACATATGTTTTTCTGAATCCTTTGAAAGGGAATTTTAAATTTCAATGATTAGTGAACTGATCTTTTCCCTTGATTTACAAGTAACACAAAGAGATAATGGAATATTAATTTCTCAATCAAAATATTCCAATAAGGTTTTTAGGATATTTAGAATAGATAATTCCAAGGATATGATGAATCTGGTGGTTAACCGGATGAAACTAGGGATAATGAAGGCAATGTGGCTAATGTCACCAAATAAACGCAGATCATTGGAAGCCTGTTGTAATTTACAGTGACATGACCAGATATTATTTTATCCACATTTGAAGCATTGATATATCAATTAAATCCCAAGTAAGTCCACTTGATTGAATTAAAATAGAATTATTAGGTATATCAAGGGAACAATGAATTTGGGTTTACTCTACAATAGAAACTCCTAGTAAACGTTAATGGAAAATATTGATGCTGATTGGGCTGGATTAGCTGATGGTAGAAAATAAATTCAAGGTGGTGCATTCTATCTTGGTGGACTACATATTTCATTGAAATTCAAGAAAAAATAATTCATTTCATTGAGCACTATAGAATCTAAATATATTGCGACTACTCAATTGTGCACACAGTTGTTGTGGATAAAGTAGCAGCTTGATGATATGTGAGTTGAAGTGAAGTCTTCGATTAGAATTCATTCATATAATTCAAGTGGTATAAATCATAGAAAAAATATAGTACATCATTCAAGGAAAAATTAAATTAAAATAAATTATCACTTTATCAAGGAGAATGTGGAGCATAGGATTGTGAAGTTTTAGTATGTTCCTACATAGAAATAGGTTGTAGACATTCTTATAAAGGCCTTACCCAAAGAAGCATTTGAGAGGCATAAAATGGATCTAGGTGTTTAGTCATCTCCCTACACTTGAAAAAGTGTGGATGTGAGACCCCTATCCTTGAGGTATGATGTGATTTCCTGGAATATGTTGATATGTGTTCTTAAACTTTTTGTAGACAACAATAGAGTGACATTCGTGATTTCTGACAAGGGGGAAGAAATTTTGGATATCAAAGAGGAGAAAATGTCTTAGTCAAGACAAAGGGTGATTCTAATAGGTGGAGATGTAAAGTATGAGGATTTTTAAATTGAACTATGATAAAAGTGATAAATCAAAGGTTATATATCACAATAGATGGAGTTCATGATGAAATCAATTGAGATATTTGGGAATGAAGTGATTCAATGATGAAAATTGAATTAAAAACTTTTTTATCATTTCAAGCATGTCTCATCCGGGATTATAGTGTGGGATGAGTAAATCATTAATTTCAATTATAATTTCATGAATCAAATGTTTGTATAAGATAAAAGAATCTTCAATGAGGTATAAAAATTTAAAGAGTTGTCAAAAAACCCAAAAGAGGTATGGTTGGGCAAACTTCCATCAACGCAACATTTTAGTATTTTTGGGTTGATTTTTTATGACAAATAATATTTCCCAAGAATGTTGTAGATCTTCGTAGAGATTTTTGAATGGTATTTTGACAAAATCCATGATAAAGGAATGGATACCCTCAAAGCAGTATAGAAAATTACATACATAATGTGACACCATTTCCTAGTGTTTATCAAATTTTTGGGGTCTATATTTTGGAGTGTGGATAGCAATGCCAAGGATAGATTTAATTGAAGGAATTTTAAAAATATAAAAAATGTATGAGTTTCATGAAGATTAGGTTTCGTGAAGTGTGGTTTTAGAAAGTTAAAATATTCTGATGGAAGGATCTGTGATTATGAAAAACATCATGAATGATGTGAGGGTTTTGACAAAAAGATTTGAAACTACATCAAGAATCGTGATTCGGAAATTTATCTAGAGCTTTTCTAAAAAGGGATCATTTTTGTGGAAATTATGGAGCATCATGAAATAGTTATGACTTGGATGGAAGCTTATGGAATCAGTGAAAACACCTATAAATATTCCTCTACCCCCTTCAGAAAACTAGTGATACTTAATGAATATATTAAGGTTCCATATTCAAGAAGGTGGTATGAAAAGGTCCTTCTTCAGAGAAATTTATTAAAGGAATTAATATCCAATAAAATTTTTTGAGCATCATGAAATAATGGAAATTTTTGATGTCTATGATAACCAACCGAATGTTTTAATCACCATGAAATTAAAGGAATTCACGATGGCTATAAAAATACAACCTAAAATTGTGAGCTTCACAATTTATAGATAAGATAAATGAAATAAGTGTGATTTTATAAATTTGGTTTATTCATGAAGGCTATTTGAGATTCAAAAAATAGTTAAGATTAGAAAAGGCAGTGAGAATAAAAAATGTGTTTAAAAATGGATTGCCTAGTGAACTATTGTAAAGCGGTATTCATACGTAGGATGATAGTAAAACATCAAAAAAATAATCTACCTATAATTGTGGATGTATTAATTCATGAGAATGATGGGCACTACAAGTCCAAAAATTATGTTGGGATCCATTCCAAGAGGAGTGAGAAAAGAAAGATGAAGAATGTGATCCTTTCCACTGGTAGTGATCCATTTAAAGAGACATAGGGAGTGACCCTTGTGAATGCAGTGATCTGACCCTAAACCTTGTAAAGGTAGTGAGTCTTGGTATAGAAGTGATCTATCCCAAACATTTTATTTTGGAAGTGAGACTTAGTGGATTTTGTACATTGGCACATCATCGTTGTATGCTTCATAGACATAGACCAATGAGGTTGAAACATGTAAAATCACTATGTCATGTGAATGATTTCATTTCAATTAATACTTTACTACAAGAGAAAGAGAGAAGAGTATTTTTTAATAAAGAAACATGATCCTAAGGGGTAGTGGTTTTAATCTACCATACCCTGATTAAACCCCCCTCTCAAGGTATTTAACATAGTGGGACTATGTCATGACCCAACTTCACTAAGATGAGGGAAGGGACATCAGATTTCCATACCCTTCCTTCTTCAAGTTGAAGGAGAGATAATGACCCCCTGAGACCCACCTTCAATAGGCCCCGGAGTGGCGACTAGCACCAAGGGTATAGAATCACACACAAGATGGAAGGAATTAACCTTTTTATTTATTAGGATCGAGAGATAAGATAGTAAATCCCAAAAACACCAAAACTAGGGGGTAAAAGTAAAGCCAAAGAAAACCATTCCCTTATGCATGTTACAAAAGTAAATACCACAAATTACAACGAGACTACAAAGGTAAAGTATCAAAGAAAATAAAAACAACAACTACAACTGTCCCAACGTCTGAGCTAGTATGTCCCTCCACGATCCCTGAAGTCCTCCGGGAAACCTGAAAGTATTTTTATATACATAGGGTGAGCATACAAGTATACTCAGTAGGAAGAACCAAAGACTCCCATGTACAAGTGGGGAGGCATTCTAATGCCCTGTGAGAAAAGAGATAACCAAGAACCTAGCAAGGAAAACTCCACCCAAGCTTCAACAAGGAGAACTCCCCAAAAAACGCAAGTCAAGTAATGTATAGTAATATCACATCGATATTTGGGTACCCCGCGCCACTTTCCCACTGGTTATTGAAGACATCCTATACATTAAACCAATCCCGCCATTCTCACCGCAGTCCCACTGCCACACCCCGCCTGTACACACCTGAGCCACAACCATACATCCCGCCCGAAAACACCTGGGCCACAACCACCATCCCACCCGCAAACACCTGGGCCACAACCACCATGCGTAACCATGTGCGCAATCACCTGGTCCAGAACAACTATTGCCACACCCGAAGACACTTGGGCCTCATCCCGAAGACTCTTGGGAAACAACTTGCCCGCACATACCTGGGCCAACCACCACAACTACCCTGCCCGAAGAATCATGGGCTATAATGGACCTCAGGCCATCACAACCTTCCCAAAGAGTCTTGGGATTTTTGGTAAATGGAGCAGAAAAGAAGCTAATAACCAGCCACTCATAGGAGTGTTGGAAAAAACAACCTCCCCCATGAAATGAGGGTGTTCGGAACTAAGTGCTCAACTTGGGTGGGGCGCAAATAAGAAACATAAGAACTATAATTATATTTATAGGAAATAGTCACTCATCCCAACCTAGGGTTTCTGAAACCAACCTAATAACAAACACCATCATTACTATTCATTCATTTAAGAAAGGCACAACACTCACGACCAAGTCACAACTCATTCCCAAAACCAACCCATTCTTGGTTTCATGATCAAGTGATCCCATTTAAGTAAATTCTGCACTACTGGGAAACTAACAGGAATAACCACAAGCTAGAGAAAGTGAAACATCCAAACAACAATTTAAGCATTCACACCCAGTTCTCTTGTAAAGGCACAACAAGAAAGGGATCAGTGAGATCCCTCAAAGTACTGGAACCAAACCAAGCCTCGAGATATAGCCCCACACAGCTTCAGATTCACGACCAACAACCGTACCACAACAGAGGATCCCATCCTCATCCACGTCACCCCATAAGCATCAACCAGAACAAAAAAACATTCCACCAAGATAGAACAAGGAAGTTTCAAGACTTAAGTACATCATTCACTAAGTTTTCTTCTTTCTGTTTGGTTAACCGGGGTGATCACACAAGGTTTTTTGTTCACTGGACATTCATTTAATCGGCCGAGTTTACGTAATTAACCAAATTCCCATATCGGAGCCATTCAGTTATCACAGAAGGAAAGGGTTCATTATTGCACAAGGAAATACCACCAACGACCATGATTTTTAGTGAGCATAGCCCATACAGTTCACAACATATAGAAATTATAAAAGAGTACAGCAGAAAATTCAAACACTCCCCATCATTATTTAACAGTCTGTTTGTTATCTTTGTTAGGGTTTGGTTTCATCCATTCCCACAGAACAATAGCGTACCCACCCCGCATGATACACAGTAAGGAGAGACGAAGGAAGATCCCTACTTGGATGATCAACAATGAAGTCTTTCTCCATGCACCGAGAACTGAGGATGCGTGGATTGCAGGGGAGGAACTCCGGGGACTCCAAGGATGAGTAGAAAAACTTCAACACAGGTGCACCACATGACTTGGGAAGGAGGTACTCCAAGCACACTAGGGAGAAGAAAGAAATCCAGCCAAGAAGGGGAAGGATGAAACTCTAGCGTGATATAAAGACGAGTTTCTATTATTATGGGATAAGGAATTTCGAACCACTTTAAAGTCGGATCGTGGTTTCCTTTTTGGTTGGGAGGTTACACACGATGGGATTAATTCTTATTTAATTATTCCCATCGAGGTGGTGGTATAACGGCTGTGCATTAAATCGTTTCTTACAAATGGAGGAAAACACTCAATGAGGGAGGAACTGGAAGGTATGGGGAAGTGCGTGACACCGAGGAAAAACAACATGTTTTGGTAAGTTAAGGGTTTCCCGACTCTTGGGGGATTTTAGATATTATTTATGGGATTTAAATGGCTTTGAAATGGGAATTAAATCATTTTTACATTAAAAGATATGTTACGGGAGCGGAAAAAGTCAGAAACTGGAAAAAAGGGACGAAGACCGCTCGGTGAGGACACGATGCCATTGTCACGGTGCCACCCTCACGGTGCCACCATCATAATGTCACCCTTATGGTGGCACCATCACGGTGTCACCCTTACGGTGCCACCGTGACTGGTGTGTGTCCGTCATGGTGCCACCGTAACTGGTACCCCCGTGATCGGTGCCACCATTTAGGTGGAGCTATGTTTTTTCAAAGTAATGGACCAGGTGGGTCCGAGCCATTACATCAGATACCTCTCAAACTATTCTCTCCCTAGAGAATCAAAACTAGACCCAAAGAAAAGAGAGTTTCTGAAAACCACCTAGAAAGATACCTCTCAAGAGTGAACTGCATCGACATCTAGGAACACCTCTCCCTCAAGTAACCAGGAAACATTCGATGGTCAAACTGTCCAGTCATATGTGATAGGGAGTTTCTTCCTCCATGTCAAGATACTATCCGCTTTGGGTGGCACTAACTCGCCCGCACAGGTTTAATCACATACACTTTAATGTGTCTTTATTAGGTATCACATCCTCCCCTCCCCATAGTCAGGACTCTTCACACACATCCCCAGAACAAGGAAAACCACACATTCCATAGTTAACAAGTAAAGAGTTCCATCAAAAACAAGTACAACAAAACAAAACAAAACTCAAAACAGCTCTGGGTACTGGATGCGCATCTGCGTCTCCTATTCCCAGGTAATTTCCTTGAGCCCACCATGCCTCCACCACACACGAACCAATGTAATAGTATGTCCATGGAGCACCTTCTCCTCACGATCCTCGATCCTCACTGGTCTTTCCACAAAAGTCACTTCGTCCTCGATATCCAGCTTTCCCCAGTCGAGGACGTGTAAAATGTCATGTAGATACCATCAGAGTTGTGACACATGGAAGACGTCATGTATTCTTAGTAGCGGTGGTGGTAGCGCTAGCTGATAAGACACTTCTCTGACCCGAAGCAACACTTTGAAGCGTCCGATGAACCTTGGAGAAATCTTACTCCCCTTACCGAACCTTCGTTGTCCACGCTGAGGGGAGACCTTCAAGAATATGTGGTCCCCGACCTCAAACTTGAAGGGTCTCCTTCTATTATCGGCATATGACTTATGTCGGTCCTTAGCCACTTAATCCTCTCCCATATAAGCTGAACCTTCTCCATCATTCTCTGCACCACTTCTGGGACAAGAACGCCTGTTTCCCCAACCTTGGTCCAACACATGGGTGAGAGACATGGCCTTCTGTACAAGGCTTCGAACGGAGCCATGACAATGGTAGAGTGATAGCTATTATTTTAGGAAAACTTTAACAGAGGCAAGTGTCGCACCCACGATCATCCAAAATCTAGAATACATGCTCGTAGCATATCATCCAATGTTTGGATGGTGCTCTCTATCTATCCATCTGTCTGGGGATGGAAAGCAGTGCTAAGACGTAGTTGGGTGCCAAAAGCATGATGAAATCCCCTCCAGACTCGTGAGGTAAACCATGCATCCCTATCCAAGAATATGGACCTTGGAACTCCATGCAATCGCACCACCTCATCCACGTACCTCTGTGCTAAGGCATCCACTACACCTGACTCCTTGATCGCCAGAAAGTGAGCCGATTTTGTCAACTGGTCCACCACTACCAAGATAGCATCGTAGACCCCTTGAACCTTGGGTATCCCTATGACTAAATCCATTGATATGTCGTCCCACTTCCACTCGGGGACATCTAAAGGTTGTAATAGACCGCTTGGAACATGATGTTCAACCTTCACCTGCTGACACACTAGGCACCTGGCCACGAACTCTACCACCGCCCAATTTACCCCAGGCCACCAAAACTGACACTTCAGACCCTGGTAAATCTTGGAAACTCCCGGGTGCACTACTAGGGATGAGTTGTGGAACTCACCAAGAACCATCTCACGCATCACTTCTGGAACAAACAACTTTCCTCGGAAAATCATCTGATTCTGACCATCTTTCGTCCACCCTACCGGAGCATCGCCTTGGTTAACCCGGTCATGCATAACTTCACTCTCTATGTATCCCCACTGAGACTCATCCACTTGCCATAGTAGAGAAGATTGCACTGTCATCTGATACAGGCAACCTCTACCACCATCCATCCTCGCATCTAGGTGCAGGGCAGCCAACTCCTCCATCGCCTTCCAAGAATCTTCCAACTCTAGAACCACATCATTTTGCGACTTAATACTCCAGGCATCGGCCACCAAATTCCCTTTTCCAGAGGTGTAGGAAATATCGTAGTCGTAGTCCTGAAGGAACTCCATCCACCTTCGCTGCCGTATGTTCAGGTACTACTGGGAGAAGATATACTTCAAAATTTTTTGATACATGAAGACCACGAAATTCTCTCCGATGAGGTAATGCCGCCAAAAATTTAGTGAGAACATGACTGATGCAAGCTACAGATCATGGGTGGTACAATTAAACTCATAGGGACATAGCTTTCTAGATCCATAAGAGATCAAACCATGTTGTTGCATCAGCACACACCCGAGCCCTTATCCTGAAGCATCACAGAATACTTCATACATTGCCCCTTCTTCTAGAAACCTCATCACTGAGGCACTTACCAACATCTCCTTCAGATATCTAAAGGCTGCCTAACATTGCCCATTCCACATGAAATCCTAGTCCTTCTTGGTAAAAAATGTCAAGGGTGCTGCAACTCAGGAGAAGTTGGGAATGAACCTCCGACAGTAGCCTGCTAGTCCAAGGAAACTACGAACCTCTGCCACGTTCTTGGGTGCTGCCCAAGAAACAACCACCTCAACCTTTGATGGGTCCACTGCTATTACCTACTCGGAGACCACATGCCCAAGGAAGTGCACTTCTCGCATCCATAAATTTTACTTGAACAACTTCCAATAGAGTTGGTGCTGTCAGAGGACCTCTAAAACCGTTCTTAGGTGTTCAACATGATCTTTCTATGAGCTTGAGTAGATCAGGATGTCGTCAATAAACACAACTACGAACCGATCCAGGTATTCTTGGAAGACGGAGTTCATGAGCCCCATGAACATAGCTGGAGCGTTTGTAACACCAAACAACATGACTACAAACTCAAAGTGTCCATACCTACACCTGAAGGTAGTCTTTGAGATGTCTCCCTCCTTCACCCTCAACTGGTGATATCCTGACCACATGTCAATCTTGGAGAACCACCCTACCCCTTTTAACTAGTCTAAAAGGTTTTCTATCCTTGAGAGAGGGTAACCATTCTTGACTATTACCTGATTCAGTCTCTGGTAGTCTATGCACAGCCTGAGGCCACCATCTGACTTCTTTGCGAATAAGACTGGAGCACCCCATGGTGACGCACTTGGTCGAACAAAACCCTTCTTCATCAGATCATCAATATAAATCCTCAACTCCCGCAACTTAGAAGGTTCCATCCTGTAGGGAGACATTGAAATCAGACATGCACCAGGTTGCAAGTCTATCCCGAACTCAACATCTTTCCGAGGGGGTAGAGTTGCCACATTTTCAGGGAAGACGTCCATAAACTAACTAACGATCCCTAGAACTTCCACTATTTCTTCATCCACTGACTCCACTGATAGCCCAGCTAACAAGGAAATAAGGGGCTCCTCTTGCCTGTTACTTTTCCGAAAAACCCACTCATTGATGTAAGTTACAGATCGGACGCCCGAATATGAGAACATGACCCTTCCTCAGAAGCAGTCAATGATGGCACATAAAGAGAACAACAAGTCAATGCCTAGGATGACATCGTATGTTTGTATCTGCAACAGTAGAAGATCCCTGATAGACTGATGTGGCCCTATCACCAGTCTATACCCTCGAAAAATATAAAACAAGTCGGTATGACCTCCAAATGGTGTGCTAATCACCAGGGGCATTGGAAGTATCTTAGAATCTAAACCTAGAGCATGGGTCAGACTGGGTGAAACAAAGGATTGTGAAGCTCCTGTATCGAACAAGACATAGGAAAGAGTACTAAATAGGCTGATTGTACCTCGAATGACTTCTGTCCCTGCTGGAGTTGCTGCCTCTACGGCGTGCAACTTCCCATGCCCAGGTCCCCTTCCCCTCGACTGTCGGCCGCCTGCCCAACCATGCCCTGGTCGAGGTCCCTGAGGAGAATCCTGAGGTCGGCCCCCTCCTGCAACGCCTGCCCTCGGAGGAGCGGGAGCTTTCTGCCCCTGTTGCTGCTGCTAAAAGGGCCTAGCTAGAAACTACTGCTGCTGAGGTGGGCGTTGAACCTGCCCACCCCCGCCATACAACACTCTATCCGGGTACTGATTCCGAAGGTTCCCATGGCTTCCACAGATGAAGCATCTCGGTCCTGGGACCGAAAGGAAAGGGCGAGGGATGGGGGATCAGAACTGGAACAGCTGAGGCCTGCTTCCTGCTAGTCGAATCCTAGAGGGCCCTGACGCAGGAGGCCTATTGCTGAAGTATTTCTCCTTCAACAAGCCCAATTGGATTCCCTCTCGCAATACTCCTCTCAACATGTGCATCCTTTCTACCACTTCCCCTTCTTCTGGACCTCCAAGTACGTCGGTAGGGTGAAGGGAGTAACATCATACTGGAGAGAAGGTCGAAGTGACTCTTCCAAGCATATTTCCTAAGACTCCTCATCCAGAATGAGGTTGGGAGAAAAGTGAAGGAGATCCTTGAACTTGATCCCCAACTCTCTCAGTGACATACTCCCCTGCTGGAGGGAGAGTAGTTCCTGCCTCTTCTCAGCCTTCATAATGGAAGAGAGGAATTCTGCCCGGATCTCCTTCTCGAAGTCAGCCCACATAACCTCAGCCTCCCTCTTCTACCCAAGATAAATCTTCCACCATTGACGCGCTGCTCCACGCATCTGGATTATATCGAGAATAACCCAGTACTCCTTCGGAGCCCGGATCAAGCTGATAGCTATCACCAACTCCTCTAGACAGCTCTCTGTCTCCATTTCTGAGATGCTACCCTCGTACTTCCTGAGGGTCTGCCCCTGAAAGGCACGAAGCATCCTCTACCATTGATCATCCTCCTCCTCTCGGTTATCCCTCTACCGACCAGCCATGTCAACCTCTTGGGCCTCGATCACCCACACTACTCGTGGTCATCTCCCAGGTGCCATAACTGCAAGGTAAATAAGGAATTCCTAAGCATAAGTAGTGTAGAATATTGTTCTTAAATTTTCTTAGACTTATTACTTATTTTAAATCCCCAAATACCCATAAAACATAAGAACACAAGTCATTATGATTAATGTACCTTCCCTAGGGGATCTACCTTGCAATCAGTGTAGCCTTACCTGGTTGTTCGATAGGCCTAGAGTACTTGCATCAGATCATGGGGGGCCCTAAAATCCAATGTACTAGCTGATCTTCCCTGGCCTATTTCATACACCAAGGTCACCCAACACTATTTCCCTACCATCCCATGAAATCATCACTATGCCTAACCCCAAAATTCATTCTATCTCTTGACCTCCTCTGATACCATTCTGTCACGACCCGCCTTCACCAAGATGAGGGAAGGGACAACAGACTACCAGACCCTTCCTTCTTCAATTTTAAGGAGAGATAATGACCCCCAAGACCTGCCTTCAATAGGCCCCGAAGTGACGACTAGAACCCAGGGTATAGAATCACACACAAGATAGAAGACATTACCCCTTTTCTTTATTAGGATCGGGAGATAAGATAGTAAATCCCAACAACACCAAAACTTGGGGGGGGGGTAAAAGTAAAGCCAAAGAAAACCATTCCCATATTCATGTTACAAAAGTAAATTCCACAAAGTACAAGGAGACTACAAAGGTAAAGTACCAAAGAAATGAAAAACAACAACTACAACTATCCCAACATATGAGATAGTATGGCCCTGCACGATCCCTGAGGTCCTCCTAGAAACCTGAAAGCAGTTTTATATATGTAGGGTGAGAATACAAGTATACTCAGTAGAAAGAACCAAAGACTCCCATGCACATGTGGGGAGGCATTCGAATTACTCGTGAGAAAAGAGATAACCAAGAACCTAGAAAGGAAAACTATCCACACAAGCCTCACCAAGGCACACTCCCCAAATAACACAAGTCAAGTAATGTATAGTAATAACACATTGATATTTGGGTACCCCGCGCCACTTTCCCACTGGTTATTGAAGACATACTATGCATCAAACCAATCCCTCCATTCTCACTGTAGTCCCACTGCCACACCCCACCCACACACACCTAGGACACAACCACACATACCACCCAGAAACACTTGGTCCAGAACCACCATCCTGTTCACAAACACCTGGGCCACAACCGCCACATGTAACCATGCCCGCAAACACCTGGGCCAGAACAACTACTGCCACGACCAAAGACACCTATGCCTCATCCCGAAGACTCTTGGGAAACAACCTACCCTCACACACCTGGGCCAACCACCACAACTACCCTGCCCAAAGAATCTTGGGCTATAATGGACCTCAGGACATCATAGCCTTCCTGAAGATTTTTGGGCTATTTGGGAAAGGGAGCAGAAAAGCAGCTAATAACCAGCCACTCATAGGAGTGTTGGAGAAAACACCCTTCCCCATGGAATGGGGGTGTTCAGCACTAAGTGCTAAACATGGGTGGGGATCAAATAAGAAATATAAGAACAAAAATTATATGTATAGGTAACAGGCACTCATCCCAACCTAGGGTTTCCAAAAAAAAACCTAAGCACAAACACCCTCGTTATTATTAATTCATAGAATAAAGGCACAACACTCACGACCAAGTCACAACTCATTCCCAAAACCAACTCCCCATTTAACCCATTCTTGGTTTCATGTTAAAGTGATCCAATTTATGTAAATTCTGAACTACTGGGCAACTAACAGGCATAACCACAAGATAGAGAAAGAGAAACAACCAAACAACAATTTAAGCATTCACACCTGGTTCTCTTGTAAAGTCACAACAAGAAAGGGATCAGTGATATCCCTCAAAGTATTGGAACCAAACCAAGCCTCGAGATACATCCCCACACAACTTCAAATTCATGACCAACAACCGTGCCACAACAGAGGATCCCATCCTCATCCACATCACCCCATAAGCATCATGCAGAATAAACAGACATGCCACCAAGACATAACAAGAAAGTTTCCAGACTCAAGTACATCATTCACTAAGTTTTATTATTTATGTTTGGTTAACTGGGGTGATCAAACAAGGTTTATTGTTTACTGGAAATTCATTTAATCATCTGAGTTTACGTAATTAACCAAATTACCATGTCGGAGACATTCAATTATCACAGAAGACAAGGGTTTATTAGTGCGAAAGGAAAGACCACCAACGACCATGATTTTCAGTGAGCATAACCCATACAGTTCACAACATATAGAAATTATAAAAGAGTACAACAGAAAAGTCAAACACTCCCCATCATTCTTTAACAGTCTGTTTATTATCTTTGTTAGGGTTTGGTTTCATCCATTCCCACAGAACAATAGCATACCCACCCCGCATGATACATAGTAAGGAGAGATGAAGGAATATCCCTACTAGTATGATCAATGATGAAGCCTTTCTCTATGCTTCGAGAACTGAGGATGTGCGGATTGTAGGGGAGGAACTCCGGGGACTCCAAGGATGAGTATAAAAACTCCAGCACAGGCACACCACAAGCCTCAAGAAGGAGGGAATCCAAGAGAACTAGGGATAAGAAAGAAATCCATCCAAGAAGGGGAAGGAAGAAACTCTAGAGTGATATAAAGATGAGATTATATTGTTATGGGATAAGGAATTTTGAACCTCTTTAAAGTTGGATCATGGTTTCCTTTGCGTTTGGGAGGATACACACGATGGGATTAATTATTATTTAATTATTCCCATCGGGGTGGTGGCATAAAAACTATACATTAAACTGTTTCTTTTAAACGGAGGAAAAACTTGCAACGGGGGTGGAACTAGAAGGTATGAGGAAGGGCGTGACACTAAGGAAAAACCACATGTTTTGGTAAGTTAAGGGTTTCCCTACTCTTGGGAGATTTTAGATATTATTTATGGGATTTAAATGTATTTAAAAGGGGAATTAAATCATCTTTACGTTAAAAGATATGTTTTGGGAGCGGAAAAAGTCAGAAACTAGAAAAAATGGATGAAGAACGCTCGGTGAGGACATTGTGCCACCGTCACGGTGCCACCCTCACGATGCCATTGTCATGGTGTCACCCTTATGGTTCCTCCATCACAGTTTCACCGTGACCAGTGTGTGACCATCACAGTGCCACCGTGACTGGTGTGCATCCGTCACGATGCCACCATAAATGGTGCCCCCATGACCAGTGCCACTATTTTGGTGGAGCTGTGTTTTTTCAATGTAATGGACCAGGTAGGTCCAGGCCATTATAGAATAAATTATGTCTTTGTTTGAAAATATCAATTCTTGATTTGTGCCTTGAAATGAATTAAAATCATTTAATTTAATTGATAGGTATATCATATGCAATTTATGAGGCTTATTGATAAATGTTAAAAGTTTAAGAACCCGAAATGGAACCACCACTTTGTGTGTGTTGTGTATTTAAAAGGTCTATTATGATGATATATGAATTGAAAACCAATATGGTGTTCCCCTTAACCCTTTTCATGTGATGTTAATATTGAACTATTAATTTATGATTTGAATTATGAATTGATATATAAATTTAGAGGTAATATCAATTGTGAATTCAATTTATAAAGAAAATGGGTGGATTCATTGCTCCTAAAAACTTTCTATGTATTAGTTAATTGAGAATGATGTTATTGTTTTAATTAAATTACCATGTGATTGAAACTAAAAAATAACCCTTTTAAGTTTATCCCATGCCTTTATCCACCTTTTGATATGAGATATAAATGAATTATTATTTTTGTTGACCTTAACAAAGTTATATAGAATTATTTAAATGAAATTAATTAAATAATTATATGCATTGTGTGACACATAGATTCAAATGAATAATTCCATGGACAGACTCATTTGGATTCTACCTTACTTATGCCTATGTGACACTTAGAATCCTTATATAGACTACTAAGGATGAACTCCTGGTGGATAAATATTATATGTTGAGTGATACTTTGATTCCATATTAGGAATTCCATGGGGGAACATAGAGGTAATTTTATCATTAGTCCATGGGTGGTACTTGGGCTCCCTTAGTGGGCCACCAAGGATGAACTTTATTGGAAATGACGTTATACCACCCCTAGATTGATAACTATGTTCTAGTGGGGATCACCATGGATAAGCTTTTAAGGTAGTTGGTTTATGATACACTTGTAGTTATACCTAAATTACAACTTAGGAATGTCATGGATGGGCTTTGGTTCTAAATTTAATAATGAATGAATTGTGTTATATAACATGTCTGCCAAGCCAAAGAACAAGCTTGCATTCAGTCTCTATCTTACACATTCTGGATAGCTTGTTTTGGAATCCTTTGTTTATTTTATCAAGGAGTTTGTTGGGAAATATTCCATGTCTCAACAATAACTTATTAAATGTATTTTAATCATTAGATGAATTTGATTATAAATGGGAACCTAGACTTTAGAAAATTTTAATTTTTGTAAATCCTTTAATATTGTATTACTTCCTGTACAATGTGACTATTATATATTCACTAACTAGATGTCACTTGAACATGGGTGGTTGCTTTCTAGGATTATGTCTCACACTATGTTTGTTCTCCCTTGGGTACCCAAAATATTATATGACTACAGTTATTGCTAAAATAAAGCACCCTAATATAGGGATTTGACTTCTGCTTTGGAGCATGGGAGCATGGGACCGAGCTAAGACTCACAATGATAGGTTGATTCTTTTTGGCATTTTTTACTTTTATTCCATGTATTTTATTGACCCCATTTATACAAGTTTTGACTATTTTGTAGAGACATAAGACATGTATCATCAACATCATTATATATGAGTTTATTTTTTTGGCATTGTTATGTATTCATACTAGATATCTACTATATGTATGTTTTACTACTTCTGGTATATATCTGTTATTGATATTCCACTATTATGCACTATGTACATTAGGGTGTAGTCTCCACATGGAACCACTTAGTGCCTCACTACTATTTGGTAGCTTCTATAATTTGTGGAGATGCATTTGAGGCCATGTGTGCAACCAGGCTTATGGAACTGCTAAGTGCCATCTAAGTCCGGGACGTTATAGTTATCTCTATGATAAAAAAATGTTTCGAAAATCAACTTAATCTTTTATTTTTCACATCATTTAATAAAATAAATGTTATACTAACCAAGACATCATTTAAGTCAGTGGAAGGAGTTGATCTCTTATTTCTCATCTGTTGTGGGTTCGTGCTCCATATCATTGCTAGATAAGATTGGATATCCATTATAATAAAACTAAATTAATATAATTCTTATAGTATTAAAAAAACATTATGAACATCCTAAAAAGTATATTTATCATCAAAATACCTTTTAATGATAGTTTTTATATACATATAAATTTTACATAAAATGAAATATTGTTAATTTATTATCTTTTCTTTAATATAAAGAACAAATACACCCAAGGGTTTATTGATCCATTTATCATATGTCCTTAAAATAGTGTCTCAAAAAATTATCACCTTTTGGATACAAAAAATTTCAATGTTATCTATTATATCTGACATATGTTTCCAAATTTTGAAAACAAATTATTCTATATAATAATCTTTTAGTGTTTTATAATTTTCATGATATTTAGAATATATCATAATTCCATTGATAAAAACATCCTTCATTCAAATTAATTCTCAAACCTTTAACCGTGTATTGTCATCTTATTCCTTGATACATAATTACTATAAATAAATGATATAAAATACGTTCCTATTGTTCATAAATATAAACTCAATCATGTTTCATACTTAGAATGTAAGAAAACAATTCTTACCTTAAATCCAGACATCAGGGTCATCTTTTATGTTTTTGATATCTCCTTTATCTTTTATCAATAAGTCTATATCTCTATAAAATAAAAAATCAAGTACATGGTGGTATTTACCTTTCCCTATGAGATTAATGATTTGAGATTTTGAAATTAAATAAAATAAATACCATTATCCATATAAATTTTAGAAGAATTAAAACATGTTTGATAGATCAAATATTTTTTTACAGGTGATTTGAATATTCAAAAAAACTATCAATTTTTTTTGAAAAAGGTGTTTCTCTGATATAAAATGATTATATAATCTGGAAGGGATGAGTTTGTTTTGTCATATCCTCTTACATTAATATTGAGAAATGATCATTAATCTATATAAAATAATATCATTAAAACATAAAATGAATTATCACATGTTAAAAAGAAAAAGTTACTTAGAACGAAAATACCAATAGAAGTTTTATAATAATTTAACCTTCAAGTCCACAAAAATAACCATAACAAATTCAACATTAAATAATTTTTTATCCACAAAGGAAATCTCATAAATTTATTCTTACATACCACAAAATGTAACAATATTCTTATGAAACAATCTTTTATGATAAAATTTATCCTTAAATACAATCACTTAAAACCTAAAATAGGTGTTTAATACTTTAAACATATGATCAAAATTAGACTTATTAACTACAAATGAAACATTATAATATAATATATTATTAAAAAATTTCATTTTACTCCAACTATTAGGACCCAACCTTAAACCATTAATTAATCTTTATTTTAATCCAAGATTTATCTTTCTTACATGTTGAGGATATTTAGTGTTTATAGTTTCAAATAATTTGTCCATAACTCTTACATAAAAAAATATATATTAAAAAGTGGGAAATTTTACTCAGTATCCATTTTTTTACAATATAATTTTTTAAAAATAAATCACATTTTCCATGCTAGATACATCATTATGACATTCAATTTTACTTCCTTTTTTATTAATCATACTTAAAAACTATGAAAAAATAATTTTAAATTGTTGCATGAGAACAAAAAACATAGTAAGGGACATAAAAATAATTAATATGTTAGCATGTTGAGGAACATGAAAACCCATAAAATGATTAGATTTATCACTGTATTCTTTGAGCGTATAAAATAAATCATTTCCTCATTAAAAACATAATTTTTCCTCAAATAAAACCATTAAAACCCATGTAAAGTGAATAAAAACCCTTTTATATAACATAGAGTATCATATTCATAAATAATATCCGAAATAAAGAGATACTATTTAAATCCATAATGGAAGCTCATTGGTAAACTCCCTCCTTTTTTCCAATGAAGAAAGTGAATATTTCCCAATGAATTTGAGATCTATAATATGTCCCACCATTTGTATAATATATATCGATCTCACCCGTCTTCATGAGAAATAATGGTGCTCAACCCATTGTTAAAGATATTTTGGGATCACCTGTTTCAAATATATAATGCTTATGTATGACATCATGAATAAACCATTTTATTCTTGTATATTTTCTTTATAAAACCCTTGAAAAACACTTTTTAACCCATATGCAAAACACATTCAGGTGCTAAAACACATTTTCATTTTGAAAACCCATTTTAAAAAATAAAATAACCAGAATAAAGAAGATTATGGATTTTATAAGAAAAAATGAATGATTATAGAGTAATACAAACATCAAATAACAGTTATGGGGTCGATAAATACCATTAATTCCATATACGTTTAATTAGAACATTCATTTTTCTTTTTGTAAATAAATTCAAAACATTCTATATAAAATATAAAAAAAAATTCCTTTTGAATAACTTTTAAAGAAATAAAAAAAAAAGATACCAAAAAATTTCCATTATAATTATTTCATGTCCATATAAATATATTAATAAAATATTTTTAAAAATATGGACATGGAATAAAAAGGGTTGAAAATAATGGTACAATATTTAAAAAAAATATCTCTTACCTTGAGTTTGATTGATCACATATGTTATATAAAATTCTAAATAATAAAATTATGATAATTATTCTCTTACTTAAAAAACTTATTCAAGTTTTTTATTCCCTTTTATTTCATTTATAACTTGGTTATATAAAATTACATAATCAATTAAATTCACATCAGATGTTTTGACGATATTCGACTCATATGTCTAGAATGACTTCAATAGGTCGACTATAGTAAAAGTGGAAATAAATTCAAAATATGAAGAATAATAAACTTGAAATAATTATCTTATTTTAAATTGATTATACTTTTTAATACAATCATGAAATATGGTTATGAAAAATGAACTATGTTACAATCATGGAGAGAGTAGGTCATACATATGCATGAGTAATGTTTCCATTTGTTAATGGTAATTATAGAAATAATAAAAGAATTATTTTATCTTTATTTTATGGTAATTATAAAATAGATAAAATTTTATTTCTTTAATTATTTTTATATATATTATCCATTGATATGGTGATGAAGAACGAATCACAAAGCATCGTGGAGACGGTAATACACATGTACTCAGGAATAACATTATCACTTTTTAATGAATGGAAAATTAAGAAATTAAATGATATATTATATTTTAATTCTTTTCAATATCATATATATATATATATATAATCCATAATGTTAACCACAAATGAGAGGTGGTGATGAAAAACTAGGTACATCGGTTCACAAGGTTGTAGTCTTCCATACACACAAATGGTAGTTTCATTTTTCATTTGATGGAAGAGTATATTGATATAGGTTATTCCGTTAATATAATAACATATAATTTTATGGAATATAATTTTGTTAATATTTAAAAATGGTTGAATAATATTTTACGTAGGTGAAATAAAATGAAAATGTCTAGCTAAGAACTATACCTCTTCATTGGACAACCTCTTAAGGTTTATAGCAAAAGAATTCCTATGTTTGTTTTATGGTCAAACAAAGGACTCTAGTATTCATGGATGGATTTATGGAAGATAATTTTCTTGGATTTTCTATACCAAAATGTTTTTTAATTTTGACTAAAATAGGTGAGGAGGTTCCTTTTTATAAGTTCGGGGATGGGCAATTTTGGAATTTCTTAAAGTATTAAATTGATATAAATTAATTTTCATAATAAAATGGTTCCAAAATGAAATAAATAAAATATATAACGATTATGGATATAAATACTTTTATAAAAAAAAGGGCAAGTGGGGATGATTTTTTCACCATTATCGTTTGGTTTTAACCCGTGTTAACCCTTTTTGAAAATTACTGTGGTAAAAAAGGTTTTACAATTTAGAGGACATGATATCTACTATAAAAGGATTATTGGGAAATAAATGGACCTTTATTGATAATTTAAACCATTTATCAATAAATTGGCCAATTATAGTATTTTAGGGATCCTAACTCATTTATTGATAAATTATTTATTTTAAAATATCATTAATATATGTTTTGGAAATATTCATTTAATATGACTTTAAAATAATAAATAAAAGGATATAATTTGACTATATTCCATTAAAACCTCCCTAAAATATTAATTTATTATATTAAATTAATTTCATTCAAGAATTAATTTAAATTTTATTACTTTAAATATTTTTAAAACAATTTATTTTATTTTCCTTTTAATTAAATAAATAATGCATTAGTGTTCCAAAATAATTTAAGGTAATTATATAATTACTAAAAATGAAAATAAATTTCCATCATAAAAATAATTTCATTATTCTTAATATAACAACAAATATTACTTCACAAATTTCTTTTGTCCTATGAGAATACATAATTGAAATTTAAAAGCAATAGGGTAATATTTTGTCTTTTTTATTTACCTAGATTATTGTACAGGTCACTTCATTGGAAAAGTGTTCCATAAAAAAATAAATATCAATAATAAGGTGATAAATTTCCAAATAACTTCATAAAATAATATTTAAGATGAAAAATTGGGGCCTTATAACATAATGATTACCAAAGTTAACAAGATTTACCATTTTAACGTGGAAACAAATTTTTACTGTTTTTACAATTAATTATGGATAAAAATTAAGATGACCATATTAAATATTATTAATTGTGAAAAAATAAATATGGAATCCATTTTATTAAATTCAAATCACATAATTATTATAATTTAATTGAAAATTAAACCCAAAAACATGATGAAAAACAGTTTTCCAAAAAAATAATTTCGAGTTCAAAATATTTTTATTCTATATCCAATTATAAAATTCATTCTAAAGACCATGATTGGTTTATTTTTAATCTAAAGGGACTAATTAAATTTCATAATTGAACAATTTTTAATAAAAAATGACCAATTAAATTATAAAAACAATCTAAAATTTAATTTGACTTTGTAAATACCTTAAAAGATACAAATTTTAATAAAAATTAATATTTTTCACCATTCATTAAAAATCAGACATTTTAGAAATTATAAAAAATGTAATACATGTTAATTTTTATTTTATTATTTCAAAAATGATGTTCATTTTATCAAATAAATTTTCTAAAATTTATGTAAATTAATTATAATATCTTTACACAAAAAAATAATAAAAATAATTTATCAAGAAAACTAATTTTTGAAAGATAATATGACTTTACTAAAAATGGGGTTCTTATTTAATTATCATTAATCATTAAAATTTTATTGTGCATTACCTTTATATATATATATATATATATATATATAATACGGTTATTACTATTCATATCCGCCATTTTAATGGCTAGGTTATGACAGTTATATTCAAATAATAATAATTCATAATTTGTTTAAGCTTGGATTTTCTTGTCGTAAACACCACAAAACATGAACTTATTTTTTGAAATAATGAGGTGTTACATTCTCCCTATAAATAAAAAATTATTCTCACCCATTTTTAATTTGATCTCAGTAATAAAGAGTTTGACATATCATTGTTGAAATCCCACATTGTAAAAAGGGTTAATAAAGCATCCTCTCAAAAATATGGATTGAGAAATATCTTGGTCATCTAGAATAAAACATAACTAGGTTTCCAAATAGGATAAAATTAGTGATAAGTGAAAATATGGACTTGGAAGAAAAAATATTATTCATATGATGATGAAGAGTGATAGAAAACATTTTTCATAAGAAATTGATTGATCATGAGAAAGTTAACGACCACAAAACCATAAATCTATAATGATTTAATAGACCATAAATTCATCATAATTGAATGTAATAGAGAATTTTTTATATTTTAATATCATTCTCCAATAGTTGAGAAATTTGTATACCATTGAAACTATGAACATGAGAAAATATATATACCTAACAAGTAGAATTTTATTCTTTAATCAATTTCCACCACAATATTATTTTTTATCCAAATGATGAGTATTCAAGATAAATTTCCTTCTTTAAATAGTAAAATTAACACCTAAAGGATCACATAATCTATAGAAGGATAAAATTTTATTCCTCCGCCATTTATACATTAACAAAAACCGAAATTGTTAGCACAATATAAGATAATCCCTAAAATTAATTTACCATAATATGAATAAATATATAATTAATATCTAAATAATAAATAATAACATCTAGAGTAAAAAATATATCATTTTATAAATAACTAACCTTAATAGTCTTCAAAATATTCTTAACTAAGTTTGAAACTAAAAAAATCAGAAGGATTTCATCATATATTCTTCTTAAATTAATTTTAATTTCATCTCCAATCAACATTAGTCACTCAAAAAGTTATATACACAAAAATTAATATTACCTACTCATTTAATATCCAAAATATTGTAATAATTTCCATAAATAACTCATATCACTATAAATTCATATTATAATAATATATTCTTCTAAAAGATAAATCAATATTTTATTCCTAAAAAAAAATCCCATAATTTTTAGTTAAAAATAATCATATAAGGTTTAAAATAGTGAATAACCTAATAACCAAATCACTTTTCAATGTAATTTGTTTCTCTATGATAAATCTTATGTTCTTTTTTTGGAAAAAATAACTTCTAGTGGTTCTTTTGGGTTGATTATGTCTATTTACAGGGCTTGAGGTTGTTGAAAAATGTAAGTTGTCAAAGAAGGCGTGAATAGGGAGCAAGAATTTATGAACTAATATCTTAGAGTATTCATATAAAGAACCAAATTATTATCATAGTATCTCAAATTGAGATCATATTAAGAACCTAAATACATCACATGATTGTATGAGGATCTCATGGAGAGATCATGCGAAGCACTTGAAGACACCGCATGATTGTCATAGTATCTTTCTAAGAGATCATGTGAACAATATAAAGACAAAGAAGTTGTAAATGATTGAGATAAAATGTGGAGGTTTAAAATAACATGACTGCATGATTTTATTTGTATCTCACAATGGGATATCATGATACACATGAGTACAATGTCATTTAAGCTGTATGATAGTCATTTAATCTTGTAATGAGGTCACATGAAGTGGTGCATAATAATGGATATATCCACATGATTATTTTTGGGTCTTGTGATTAGATAAAATTAAATGTCTAAAAATAATGATGATGATCATGTGAAGTAATAGTAACATGTAGTAGGTGATCATGCAAAGAAATCATGAGAAGTGTGTGATGCTGGTTGCATAGGTAGTGGAATGGATTTTTAACAACAATTTTTGGAGTTAAGGTAGTGTATTTATGCCTATAAATACCACATGACACATCCTTAATTTGTTAAGAAGTATTATTATGTTTTTTGATCTCAATAAAAATAATTTCTCATGACATGAACAAGGTATTTCATTGGACTATTATAAACCATGTAATCTGTATAAAGTATTATTAAAGTATCTTGTAAAGGAGTCCTATGAAGTGAATTATGAACTGGGTGTTTTCGTGCATAGGAATACCTATTGATATCACATGTTTCATGTGAACCGAAAAAAGGTCTTGTGATCCATGTGATTTGAAAAATTTCTAACGATCTTCATGGTCGATATAAGTTTTCACAATCTGTATGATCTAAAAAAATTCTCACATTTCACATGATTTGAACAATGTATTGTGATCAAAACAATCTTAATAAGGTCTCATGATCCACATGAACAAAATAGGCCTCACAGAAGGTTCTTGTGACCAGTTTTATTCACTAATAATGTGTAGAACAATCAGATTCATATGGTTTATATGAATAGAACAGAGTCTCATGCTGGATTCATATGATCCACATCATCTGAACAGTGACTCATGAAGGTGTCTCATAGAGGGTTCTTTTAAAGGGGTCTCTCCTAAAGTTTATTGTCATCTCATTTATTAAATAGGATTATAAAGATACACATAAGTGTAAATAAACACTTAATTGATTGTTATAAGAATCTACTAGAGCAGTAGTGGATTCACTTTAGAGAAAGAGTTGTGAGCTTTAAAATTGTTAATTTTTGTAAACCATGAGGGATAATGAGTCCAATAAAAACATTTTAATAGTAGTGAGATTTTCTTTATTTGGTATATCATTACATTTCCTTTGTATGCTCCTTGGATATAGCCTAGTGAATGTGAACTAAGTAAAATTGATGTGCCTTGTGAATTTTTTTATTTACATTTATATTATTCAATGGAAAAGAGAGATAAGAGATTATTGTATAAGTATGAACCAAGATCACAAGAGATAGTTGTTTTATTATTTCATACCATGATCCACCCCTCCCCCTCTAGGTATTTAACCTATTTTTGTTAAAATATTATTTCATAATAAAATGTTAAAATTATTGTTTCTATCTCAATGGTTTCAATAGAGGTTGTTAATCACAAAGGTATTCTGATCATTAATGGAAACAATCTCTATTTGTAGAAGAATAAGATACGTCACTACTTTTAGTCATTAGGTATGAATGTATTTATTGCTGCAATGTGTGGAATTTATGCTTATATGGATAGTGTATTTTTTTATCATAAGTATAATTCAGATAATCGGAAGTGGATTCCAAAATAATCAATTCCTTAGGAGGATATTTGTCAAACATAATCTACATGAAAGTGATTTCATGTATGTAAATGTATGAAATGTGGAAAATGATACTAAATATATATGAAGGAAATTCAAAAGTCAGAGAAGGAAAATTAATTTTATTTAGGTGAAATATGAGGAATTGGTAATACACCCTAATGATTCTGTAGATACATTCTTTGTCCAGGTAAAAATTGTCTTAAAAGACATGTGTGGTCTGAGAGAAATTCTATAAGATGTAAATAACATTAATAGAACTTGAGAATACATCCACCTCAATTTGATTTGAATGTCTTTGTTTTTTAAGATAAATATCCAAAAGATAAAACATTGGATACCTTACATGGTACTATTGTTGCATATAAGATGAGTAATAATGATAATGAGTCTTTGTAAAATTTTAAATATAAAGAGGTTTCATTCAATTCCATGAATAATCTCACTATAGAGGATGGTAAATAAGAATAAGAGGTTGATGAGGTCATGAAATTTGTTTCCTCAAATATATAAATAGGAAAAGTAAATTCCAAAGGGAAACTTTCTCTATCATTATTTCTATGTGGTATGGTTAAAAATCTTGTAGTAATGTGTCTCAATAAGTTTCAAGACAATGATGAGGATGATTCCAAAATTTCCATGAAAAAATATTCAGCTTATGTGAAAGGTAATAAGAATGTGAAGTGAAATTTCATCATGAAAAAATATTATTTCAAAATAGAATGATGGTTCTGAAAAAACTGAGGAGGAAGAAATGGAAGATTGTAAGTATAATGAAGAATATGCTGTGTTATATGTTGTGGGTAATCCACAGTCAAGGGAAGAAGGTAAAAATTATGAAGGATAAGTCGAAGGAAGAGTTGAGCTTTAGGTTGAATTAGAAGTTGTACTTGTGGAGATAAATATTTGGAGGTACAAAAAGATAAATCCAATAGGGTGTTTTATGACACAAAAATATATATATAACTTCAAGAAGAATAGAACTCTGAACTAAAGGCATAAATTTTAAATCTCAAATAAAAAATTCCAAATAAATCAAAGAATTTCATTGAGCTTAAACTCAGGGTTGAAGAAAAGATCAAGGTTATCGATGGACTTACTAATACAATAAAATACCAAATCAAACAAATTAATGAACTTGAGGATTAAGTACATGAGCCTCACCCCAGTTGGTGAGGTATCCTTAAATGCATCCACAAGAACCAGGTTCAAAACCAGGTAGAGGCATATTTCCGGGTACTGTAGCAGGCACTGTAGCAGCATCGTAACAGAACTGTACACTAAGCGAGTACTGTAGCAGAACTATACACTGTACAAGTACTATAGCAGAACTGTACACTGTACGGGTACTGTAATAGGCACTGTAGCAGTTACTATAGTAGGTACTGTTTGATACTATAGCAGTTGGAACTATTCACCTTAGGCCACTGGTTTGGGCTTGGAGTCATTAGGGCTTTTGGGCCACCTTTAAGGCCTTTGGGCCACCTCAAGGCCTTCAGGACACATGTAGTTTCCCCAGACACACTACAAAAAAAGAGCATCCCTAGAAGAGGATTCACAGTAGGTGAACTCACTAGAGAAAATCCAAATGGATTTTTCAGAATGAGAGGGTATGGATATGCAATCAGGACTAGTCTGTGCTTGCACGGGAAGCCTAGCCAAACAACTATGCGAAGATGGAGAGCTACTATCATGATGCAGATTTTGGGGAGGGGAAGTTTCTTGTAGGTAGTTTGGTTGAATTACCTAAGACCTTTGGGTCATGTAATCTCCTAAGCCTATAGGCCATGTAATCTCCGATCCTAAGGTCCTTGTAAGGGTTTCCCCTCATCCCTTGAAAGGGGGGTTATAAAAAATCAATAAAAATGAAAGCCATCGGGCCATTCAGGCTAACTTGAGGAGTAATTAATCAGTATATACATAAAATTTAAGTATTAAGTGAAACAATTTAATCCTGAAATGATGTTGGGAATGTAGGTTCCATGTTAGATAAAAAAATTAAAGTAAAATTCATAGGTCTAGAAAAATAGTCAACATAATTTATGGAGAGGAAGATTCCATATCAGAATGACACTACTAGTGTGAGAGTTGATCATAAATCGAAATAAGTAATGGTTTATGTCAGACCACATGCTCCCACTCTAAAATGATTATTGATTTGGGTATGAATCAAGATCAAAATATTTAGAGAAATCAAGGGGGAATCAATGGTTAAGAAATGATTCACATAAAAATGCCTCATATCACGTGTTACTACTATAGAAAGATTAGGAATTCTTGAAATTTCTATTCCATATCCAAGTGGTTTCAATAAGATGAAATGAAATAGTTATATCTAAACATAGTTTATTATTCTAGAAATTTCATATATGTTCATTGTTTTTGGTGTGGAGGATTCAAAAACATGACTAGATATTGCTTTCCAACGATGTAGAGGAAGGTATTGAAGAAGACCCAAAGAAATTGCATACTGCACCCCAAGAGAATATCAAACAATATAATAAAAGAAAATTAATTTGTAGATTTTTATGATGAGTTTGGACCATCATACTCAGAATGAGATTGATAACATTAGTTGGCATCATGTTTGAATCCAATGACATGGATAAAAAAGAAAATATTTGAGTAGGAAGTGGTTTCATATATTTCCTTCAAAGCATCATATCGCACTAGAATATGGTTTATTGATAGTGGATTCTCCTCCCATATTACAGGAAATAAGAATCAAGTTACATTAAATAGGTATGACAGGGATGGTGTCATAAGATTCAGAAATGATGAAGGCTATAAGATCATTAGCCTAGGGAAAACCAAGATTTTGGGGAATACATGAGACATGAAGATGTATTGGTTGATGAATTTTTTAGAAAAAACTTGTTAAGTTTCATTCAATTGTGTATGTCAAGACATGTAATAAGCTTTAATAAAAAATTATGTACCATCAAGGGGAAATATGGAGTTTTTGTTTTGTAAGGAAATATCATGAAGGGGGATCTCTACCTTGTTAGAGGAGAAGAAGAAATTTGTTTCCTATTAACAAAATAAGAAAACCATCTATGGAATTATAATTTTGTTCGTCTAAGCTAGTCATCCTTAAAAAATATTGTAAGATGTGATGTTACTCGAGATATCCTTAATTGATCACGTGATTGTACTCATTCTTGTGATGCTTGTCAACAAGGGAAGATTAATTAGAAGATTTGTGAGGAAAATGATCAAAGGTCAAAAAAAGCTATTCAACTAGTGAATATTGATGTATGTAGAACTATTTCACCATGATCTATTTACGGGTTGAATTATCATGTCCTTTTCAGTGATAATTTCATTATAACAACATGCGTTTCAATTACCAACTACAAGACTGAGGATTTGAGTTACATGACAAGTTATTGAGGGCAAGATGAAAATATGCTAGATCAAAAGATCTAGGAGTTTTTCTGTGATAATGGTACAAAGTTCACAAATAGCCAAGTTAAGAATTATCTAGAGAAACATAGGATAAGGTACCATGATTTTGTAGTAAAATCCCCATAGAAAAATTGAGTGGTTCAGATAAGAAATCAAATTTTCAAAAACATTTATTGAATATTACTTATCAAGAAACACCTTACTGAGATGATTTGGAATGAAGCAGTGTTGGCATCAGTCAACATTTCAAATAGAGCTTTATTGTTTCCAAAGTTTGATAGGACTCTATAAAAGTTGTTATAAGGAAAGAATACAACATTGAAATACGTTAGATTTTTCAAGAGTAAGAGTATATTCTCAATAAGGGGAAATACATGTTGATTGAATCCATTAGATATAAAGGGAAATTTATTAGTAACTCATGAAAAATAAAATCATATAAATGCATAAATAAGTGGCTGGGAAAATTTATAGGGAGAAAAGATGTTGTTGTGGTGAAAATGAGAATAATCTTCCACAAATACATAAATAATTTTAGGATTATAGTGATGAATAAGTGAGAATCCTAGGGGTAGTGTAAGTACCTAGGGTAGATTCAGAACAAGATTAAAATGATGAGTAGAGTAAACCTCTAAGAAAAAAATAGTTGAGATGAAATTGATAGGTGTAATATCATTAGGGATCAGAAAACTCTAATAAAAATGAAGAAGATGAAGAATATATAGTAAGAATATTTCTTATCACATACAGATCCAAAGTGATTTGTAGATGCTTCAAGCGAAAGGATTTGGGTGAAATAAATTAATGATGAGATTTAAAATATATAAATGAATCAAACATGGTAGATTTTTTTGATCCTAATAGATAAGAATATCATTTATAAAAAAATATTTTTCCACAACAATTTGAATAAATATGGAAGCATAATTAGGAAAAAACAAGAAATGGTGTGTAAGGGATACTACCAAATAGATCATATTGATATTGATTAACCATTTTAAACTATTGTAAGAGTATATATCATTCAATTATTATTGGACATAAGAAAGAAAAAGAAATTCAAATTTATCCAAATGGATGTCAATTCAACATTTCTGAATGGGGTTCTGGAAGAAGAATATTATATTGAACAACCGCATGGTTTTTTCATTCATGAATATGAGAACAAAGTTTCTCGATTAAATAAGGCTCTATATGGGTTGATTTAGGTTCCCTAAAAATGGTATTAATGACTTGATTAATATTTGAATAAGATCAATTTTCAATGTAGTGGACTTTATTATAATATCTATGTCAATAATGATAGTAATCAAAGGATAATGGTTTTTGAATATGTCGATGACATAATATTTGGTGGATCGAATGAATATAAATTAAAACAGCTTATAGAATTCATGAAATTAGAGTTTGATATGTAAATGATTGGTGAGATAACACTTTTCCTTGGTTTAAAGGTAATGAAAAGAATACATGGGACATATATTTTCCAATAAAAATATTTTAAGGTAGTTATGAGAAGATTTGTGATAGAAAATTAAAATTAAATGACAACTCAGGTTGCTACATGCATAAAATTTTAATGTGATGATGAATGAGAAGTAGTCAATATCACTGAATATAGATAGATTATTGGAATTATATTATACTTAATAGCGACATGACCTGCTATTTTTTCCACATTCCAGACAGAACAGTATCGTAGTAATCTGATTGAAATTAACATAAAAAATACTTCATTATATCTAAGGAATGGTAGATTTTAGTTTACTATACATTTAAAAATATCATCATGAGTTATTGGGATTTACATATGCATATTGGGCCAATTTTAAAACTATTTGAATGTCAACATTATGTGGTGGATTCTATCTTGGTAGACTATATATTTATTGGATATGAAAGAAATGAGATTTCATTTATTTGAGAAATATGTAATCTAAATATATTTCAGATACTCAACATTTCACATAATTACTATAGATGAAGCATTAACATGATGATATGTGAGTTGAAGTGGCATGCCCAATCGAAATCTATTTTGATAACTCATGTGTTATAATTCTGATTAAAAATTCAACTTATCACTCAAGTACAAGGCATATTATAATCAAATATCACTTTATCAAGGATAAAGTGGAGCATGGTATTTTGAAGATGCATTATATTCCAACTAAACAATAGGTTTTAGACATCCTAAATAAGGTCTTACCAAGACAGGTGTTTGAATGGCATCAAATATCTCTTGGAGTTCAATCAACTACCCATGATTAAATAGTGTGGATGCGGGACCCCCTTCTCTTGGATTTATGGTTTTATTTCCACAATATGTTGAATGTTCTCTTTATCATGTTTCATACCATGAAGGAGTAAGATTTGGGTTATTGAAAAATGAGGACAAAATGTATTAATCAAGATTTAAGGAGAATTAGATAGAGGGAGAAACAAAATAGGGGGAGTTTTATATCTGATTATACTAAAACTAATTTATCAATAAAGAAGAATCATGAAAAATAGTGTATTATGGGTTCATGATGCAAAAAAGTAGACATGTGCAGGTTAATAAGTGATATTGATGACTGGGCTTGTTCTATTATTTGGTATCGAGAGGGTATCTTATTGTAGGTTTGAGAATTAAGTGATTCATTGATGAGCATTGCATGATACTCTTACTTCTCAAACTAAGATTGTCTCATTTGGGCTGAGAGTACACATTAAGGAGTTCCTTGATCATTCTCCGGGGTTATAGAATGTAATTGGTTTTGTATGTGAAGAACCTGTCCACAAGTTGGTTAATGAAGATTATAAGTGTTATAAACAAAACCAAAGAGGGGTATTGTTGGTAAAAATCCATATTGTTGGTGCTTTTGGGTTGATTGTGTTTGATGACAAGGATTGAGGTTATTGAGGAATAATGGTTTTCAAAGGAGGTTTGAAGAGGGACTGTGAATGTATGAATTGATCTCATGGAGCAAAAATTTATGAAATTATATCATGGAGTATCCATGTAAAGTACCACATGATTATATTATGATCTCACATTGAGAGCATGCAAAGTACCTAAAGATATCTCATGTTTTTCATAGGATCTCGTGGATAGATCACGTGAAATGCTTGAAGACACCATATGATTATAAGTGGATCTTTTAGAGAGATCATGTGAATCACATGAATATTGTAAAGATGAAAATGATAGAAATATCATGTGGTAATTCAAAATCATGCTGCCTCACGATTTTCTTTGGGTCTCATGATGGTATCTTGTGAAGTTCTTGAAGAAAATGTCACTGACACCATAATATTTTCATTTGATCCCATGATAGGGTCCTGAAAAGCGTTTCGAAGACAATGAACCTAGTCATATTTTTTTCTTTGGATATCATAATGGGAACATGTTAAGTTCCTCAAGTAAATGATGATTATCGTATGAAGCACTTTTTACATGCATTAGGTTATCATGTGAAGCGTGTGAAGCCTATTGCTGAGGCAATTGAATGAATGTCTGGGGATGGTTTAAATAGTTAAGGTAGTGGATTTATGCCTATAAATACCTTATAACCCTTCTAAATTAGTTAAGAAGTATTCTTAAGTGGTTTAATCTGAATAAAACATATTTTTTATGACCTAAATGAAGTCTTTATCTAGAGTCTTGTCATCCGTATAATATGTAGAATGTCTTGATAATTAATCTCTTGAATGAGTCCTGTAATGTGAAGTATGTTCTGGTTTTTTGCACACATAGGCTGAAAAATTAATATCATGTGATTGTAATAAACTGGAAAAGGTCTTTTGATCTTTGTAATCTGAAAAATATATCACAACCAACTTGATCTGAACAAGTTATTGTGATATGTGTTTTTTGAATAAAGTCTTGTGGTCTATGTGATCTGAACAAGGTCTCAGGATTTGTGTGGTCTGAACATGGTCTTGTGATGTTCAGGAATAAAATAAGGTATCAGAAAATGGTGTTGAAAAGATTTTATACACTGGGAATATGTAGATTGATTAAATTCTTGTGATTTGCATGGACAGAATAAAGTCTCTCGGTGGATTCATGTGATCTGCATGATCTTAAGGGTTACTCACAAGGGGGACTCATGGAGGGATCTTGTGGAAGAGTATTGACCAATTGTGGTTGCCATATCATTTATGAAATAATATCATAAAGATACACACAAGTGAGAATCAACATAGAACATATTTTCAGATGATTCTACTGGAGGAGAAGTGCTTCCACTTCAGAGAAAGAGCGATGATCTTTCAAATTGTGAATGGTTGTAAACTAATAAGGATTGTGAGTTTACTGAAAAATATTTAACATCAGTGAGATTTAGTGGATTTGGTATATTATCAAATTTATTTGGTATACACCTTGGCTATATCCTAGTGAGGGTGAAAGAAGTAAAATTGATGTTTCATGTTCTTGTTTTAATTCATATTTATATTGTGTGATGAAAAAGTGTGATAATTGAGTTTTGTCTAAAAATAAAATAAGGACATAGTAGATATATTTTTTAATCCTTCAAAACCTGATTCTCCCCCAAGGTATTTAATGTAGTTCGGTTAATAACCAAAAATCAACTTAATATTTATCTCTACAATCATTTTAAAAAACAATCATAACCAAGACATCACATATGACACTTATAAGTGTTTTACCCTTGTCTCCCTAAGGTTGTGTGTTGAATCCCATACATTTTAATAAAATTATATTAATATAAATCCTGTAACATCCACAAAAATATGATGAACATCCTGAAAAAATATCAATTATAATCAAATCCAAGTTTTAACTCTATGTTTTTCAATTACAACATTTTATCTATAAAATAAAACAATCCTAATTGACTATCATTTCTTTAACATCAAGCACAAATTAAACCAAAGTTATATTTATCCATTTATCATAAATCCTTAAATGAGTGTCTCAAAAAATTAGAACCTCTTTAACATACCACTATTAAAAGTTATCAATTACATCTAACCTATGTATCCAAATTTGAAAAAAAAATCTAATATCAATTAATCTTTAGATGTTTCATATTCAGAATATATCATAATATCATTGAAAAACACTTAATTCATTTAAAATCCTTCTTAATATTTAAACATGATTTTTCATCTTTTTTCTTAATACATTATTCCTAAAAAACATTAATATGAAATATGTCAAAATGATTCTTCAATATAAACTCAATCTTGTCTCGTACTTATTACATAATAAAAAAAATTAATACCTTAAATCTAGATGTAAGGGTATTCTTTTATGCTTTTGATATCCCATTTATCTTCCATTATGAATTCCACATCTCTATAAAAGAAATATTAAAGGCCATGGTGGTATTTACATTTAAATATGAAATTAATGATATGATATTTTGAAATAAAATTAATGAAAAACCATGATTTAAATAAAGTTTAGATAACTTAAATGGTTTTTTATACATCAAATAGTTTCTTGAAATTGATTTGAATGTCAAAAAAATCATTCTAAATTGGTGATGAAATAATATGGAAGGGTTAAAAGGTTGTATGTGATTATTTTACATTTATCTTGATAAAAAATTATTGAATCATTCATAAATATCCTCATTTAAACATAAAATGAATTATCGCATGTTAAAAATAAAATATTTCTTTTAATTAAAATATCCATAGAAATTTTTTAACAAATTGAACTTAAAATCCTAAAAAACAACCTTAGTTACTTCAAAATTAATGAATATTCGAAACTCAAAAGTTATCTTATAACTTTACATGCACATCCCCAAAACTTTAACAATATTTTGATGAAATAATCCTTCATGAAAAAATTTCACCTTAAGTCCTTTCAATTAAAACATTAAAATTAGACCATTGCCTTTAAAATTATGACCAATCATAGACATATCAACCACAAGTGAAAACATCCTAATCTCAAAAGTTATATAAAACATTCCTTTGATTCCAGCTATAATTACCCACATTAAATTATTAATTATTCTTTATTTTTTAGTCAAGAAGTCACTTTTTATATTTTATGGATCTTTGTGGATTAGAGTTTTAATAATTAGGCCATAAATCATACATAAAAACTCATATATCATAAATTAAACCATTATAGTAAATATTAAATTTTTACACAATATAAATCATTCAAAATAAATCACATTTTATTTTCATAATAAATCTTCTTGACTTTAAAATTCACTTCTTCTATTTTCTTACACATCCTTAAACTATTTGAAAAATATTTTAAAATGTGGGATGAGTACAAATATCTCAGTAAGGGACATAAAACAAAGAAATATATTGGTATATTAAGAAAAATAAAAACCCATAAATAGTTTATCTTTAAAACATATTATTTCGAAAAATAAAATAAATAATTTCCACCTGAAAGCATACAGTTTTTGTGTAAATAAAACTTTTAAACCCCATAAAATGTAAATAAAAACAATTTTAGGAAACATAGTTCATTATATTCATAATAATTGCTAGTAATAAATGTATTTCAATTAAATCCATAGGATAAACTGCATTTTATATCTCCCTCCTTCTTTACTATGAAGAAAAAAATATTACTCAATGCAGTATATAGTTATTATTGGGCTGGCCCTTCGTATAAGCTATAGAGGGATCACCCATTTTCATAAGAAACATTGGGGATCATCACAAAAAATAATTTGTATTGGAATAAACTATTTATTAAATATAATTCTCAAGTACCAATTCATAAATAAAAAAATTATTCTTTCTCCTTTTCATTATAACACCCTTGAAACACACTATTTAACCCATATGAAAAACATTTTCTTGTATTGAAATACCATTTCCTTTTGAAACCCCATTTTTTAAAATAAATTACACATAAAAATACCAGAATAAGTTTTTTCTTTAAATAAAACATCAAACATTGTAGAGGAGTCCAAGCATCAAATAATGGTTAAGGTGGTGGGAAATACTATTGTTGACGTATACATTAAAATATAACATTTATTTTTTCCTTTTGTAAAGAAATTCAAAATGTTATGTATAAAATATGTAAACATATTATTTTTCAAAAACATTGGATGAAATTAAAAAGTTACATAATTATTTTCATTATGATTATTTTATGTCTATATAAATATATCAATAATATATTTTCTATAAATTTGGAGATGTAAGAAAAAGAGTTGGAAGTGAATCTTTAAAATACATTTTTAAAAATGAAGTATATTACCTTGAGTCTGATTCATCATGTATGGTATTTATATTCCTGAATAATAAAATTCTATTAATCATTTAATTTTTTAATAACCATTTTAAAGTTTAATATTCATTTTTTTCACTTATTACCATGTTATTTACAATTACTTAATAAATTAATTGCTTTTCGGTTGTTTTGATGATATTTGACTCAAATATCCAAAATGTCTTTGATAGGACAACAATGGTCAAAGTTGTAATTAATTAATCACTTCTATAATAATAATCATGATATAATTATAATTTTTATAAAACAATTATAATTTTTAAAACCAATCATGAAATATGTTTCTCAAAAATTTACTCTATTAGAATCATGTAGATGGGAGGTCGTACCTACGCATTAGTAACATTTCCATTTTTCGATGATCGTTGTAAAAATAAGGTAAGAATTATTTTATCATTAAATAATTATAATTATATAATAAATTACATATTAATTATTTACATATAGTTATATATATTCCTTGTGATTTGGGGATGAAAAACTAATTACATCACTTCGTGGAGGTGATAGTCCACACGTACGCACGGATGCCATTATCATTTTTTACTGAAGGGGAAGGTAAGAACGTAAATGATACATACTAATTTAATAATGATAAATATTTCATAAATATAAAATATATACATTAAATTCACCATGATAACCATATTTGATAGTTGGTGATGGATGATGAATTGTAGTAGTTCACGAGGTGGTAGTTCACCGTCGACACAAATAATGGTTTCGTTTTTCATTTTATGGAATAAGGTATGGATATAGGTTCTTCCATTAACATAATAACATATAATTAAATTTAAGATATTTTTTTATTATTTTAGTGTGATTGAATAATATTTTAAAGAGTTATAAAAGGAAATATGATGAAAACACATGGTTAAGAACTATACCTCTTCTTCGAAGAACCTCTTATGGTTTACTCAAAAACACATCCTAGTTTGGTTTTATGATTAAAAAAAGTGATATAGGTTTCATATAGAGATGTAATTATGTTATTTTGGTAATTATGTTCTAAACAAAAGGGTTTTTTATGTTTTAAGAAATGGGGATAGGAGGTACCCTTTTATAAGTGAGGGCAAGGAACTTTTGGAATCTCTTGAAGTAATAAGTTAATATAAATTAATTTTCATTTTTAAATGTATCCAAACTGAAATAATTATAATATAATACAAGGAATGGTCTAAATACAATCATAAAATAAAATTTGGATAAGTTTTTCTGATAATTTTACCCTTATTATTTTGTTTTAATCCATGTTAACCCTTTTTGACAATTACAATGGTAAAAAAGTTTTTAATCTTTAGGGGTCAAGATACTTACTATAAGAGGTAAATTGGTCATTAAATGGACCATGGTTGATACTTTTAACCATATATAAATCACTTGGATAAATATAATATTTTTAGTAATTTGAAATCATTTAATACAAAAATATTTATTATAAAATATCATTAAAGTAAAATTTGAATCAATTAATTTAATTTATATTTGAAACCATAAAATAAAAGATCTTATTTGAATATACTCCATGAAAACCTCTATAAAATTAAATATTTTTAATAAAAAAATTCATGCATAATAATAATTCAACAAAAATTATATTACATTTATTACTTTTAAAACCATTTATTTCATTTTACTTTTAAATAAATAAATCATGTGTCGACGTTACATAACCGTTTAGATAATTATATAATTACTATAAATTAGAAATAAATTAAAATCAAGAAAATAATTTCATCATTCTCAAAATAACCATTAATATTTCTTCACAAATTTCTAATGTCTTTATATAAACATGTAATTGATATTTAAAATCAGGAGGATGTAATTTTTTAGTTTTCCTTACATAAATTATTATGTTGGAAACATTCATGGAAAGTGTAATATGAAAAAAATAAATATATATCAAGAGATTATAATAATAAAAACTATTTTATATAGTAATATTTAATGTAAAAAATGGTGTCCTTTCACTTATTTTTAACCCACTTTAACCTGATTTACACTTTTACTCTGATCACGAAGTTTTACTATTTTTACTATTCCTTATAAAAAAAATTAAGATGGTCTTATTAAATATTATAAATTATGGATATTATTAATATTAAATCCATTTTAACAAATTCAATTCATAAAAGTCGTTGGATTAAATTTAAAATTAAACCTGTAAATGCAATAAAACCGGCTTTCCAAAAAATACATTTTAAGTATAAAATGTTTTTAAACTATTTCCAATTATAAAATTAATTAAAATTAACTTAATTAGATTATTTTTAATAAAAAGGGACTAATTATATTCTAAAAATAATCCAAATTAGATTTTTTATTTGTATATACTTTAAATGAAAATATAGTTTTCAATAAAATTAGAATTTTCACTATTCATTAAAAAATAAAAGTTTTAAGAAATTTATCAAAATTTCACCATAAGATAATTTTGAAATGATGATTTAAAAAATAAATTTTACCTAATCAAATAATTTTTATAAAATTTTTATAAATTAATTATAATATTTTCTCACAATAATCAATTTTTTTGAAGAAAACGTATTTTTGAAATATAAAATGACTACTAAAAATTGAGTACTTATTTCATAAGAATTTATCTATACATTTTGATTTATTTATAACTTTATATATAAATAAATATTTCATAATTTGGTTATTCCTATTCATACCATCCAATTTAACAGTTATGTTATAATGATTATATTCAAATAATAATATTTTGTGGGTTTTAAGCTCTGTGTTATGTGTCACACATGCTATCGAACATAAACTTATATTTTTTTTAAAATTAGGGGGGTCACATTATACCTCAATTTAATAATTTTTGTCCTTGAAATTTCAAATTGATCACGGTAATCAAGGGTTTTATATTTGAAAATATCATTTATGAAATCCCACATCATTACAGGGGTTTATAAAACATCCGTTTTAAAAGTGGGAAAAGGAAGTACATATGTTATCTGGAATAACTCATAACTATATTTAAAAATAGTTTACAATTAGTGGGAATTGAAAATATGTATATGTAAAAAATATAATGTCAAAATTATTATGAAGAGTGATTGGAAACTTTAACCACAAGGAAATTATTTATCACAAGAAATTTAATGACCAGAAAACCAGAAATATATGATGGGTAAAGAGATTATTTATTCATTGTAAATGAATTTAATTAGAAAACGCTATTATTTCATGATAATTTTCCAGGATTTAAGTAATTAATTTACCATATAAACTAATAACATAAGGGAATATTCTTAGCTGAAAAGTATAATTTCATCCATTAATAAATTCGCACCACAGTCTAGCCTTTTAATCAACATTATGAGTATTTAATTCAAAATTTTCATTCCTAAAGTAATAAAATTAACTTCTAACAGATCTCATAATCCACAATAGGATAACATGATATTCCTCCTGTCATTAGACATTAATTAAAACCAAAATGGTAAGGAAAAGTTAATATAATTCCAAAAATGAATAAAAATTTATATGAAGAAATACAACATTAATCTCTAAAGGCTCAACACTAACATCCAAGGTTAAACATAGATCATTTGATAAATAACTAACCAAAAAATTAATTAAAATATCCTTGACCAATTTCAAAATCATTAAAATAATAAGTCTTTGATAACATATTATTTTTATATTAATTTAACATTTATCACTAATCAAAATTATTCACTCATAAAGTTATATACCCAAAAATTCATATACGTTAATTATATAATCTATATTATATGGTGATAATTTCCATAAATAACTTATATCACTATATGTCCAAAAAATAATAATACATTTTTTCAAAATATAATTTAACCATTCATTCCCCAAATAAAATCCTATAATGTTCTATTTAGATTAATCTTATATGGTTCAAAATAATGAACACCTAATCACCAAATCACTTTTCAATTCCATGGTTATCTCTTTGATAACATATGTTCCCAAAATTAACATAAGATTTTATCTATCAATTTATATAAAAAATGAAATTTCATACTAACCATAACATCTCATAGGATAGTGGTATGCATTCCACCCTTTTCACCCTTAGGTTGTGGGTTTGAGCCTCACAACCTTGCCGGATGAGATAAGTTGTCCCTTTTACTAAAACTGAATTAGTATAATTCTTATAAAATTCCCCAGAATCATGATGAATATATGTTTTTATATTTTTTTTAAAAATCCACTATAGCATAATTTTCATTCATTACATGATTCTCATAATATTAGAATATATCATAATATTATTGATAAACATATCATTCCTTAAAATTATTTCAAACCACTTATTTTTTTTTAATTTTTTTCCTTAATAATTTATTTCTATAAATCAATGATTTGATATATGTCCTTATGATTCATCAATATCCAATCAACCATGTTTCATAATTGGAACATAAAAAAATAATTCACACCTTAAATTCATATGTTAGGGTCTTATTATAGGCTATTGATATCCCATTTATCTTCTAGCATAAAGTATTTTTCAATAGAAAATAATAATTCAAGTTCTTATTAGTATTTCACTTTCTATATGAGATATATGAGTTGATATTTTTAGAAAATTATAATTAATACCACAATCGATAGAAATTTTGGAGAAATGAAAAGGTGTTGGATATATCAAATAGTTTCTTGCAGGTAATTTGGGTGTTCAAAGAAACATTCAAAATATTTTAAAAATATTTTCCCCTAATAGTGATGATTAAATAATCTGTAATGGATAAGATGACTAAGTGAGATCCTTTTCCTATAATCATGATAAATAATATGTAATTTATAGAAAAAAATCATTAAAAATTTAAATGAATTATAAAATGTTAAAAAAAATAGTTCTGGAAAAGAATATTCCCATAGAAATATTATAATACTTTAACATTAAAATACCAAAAAATAACATTAATAACTTCAAATGTAAATAATAGTTTAACCTAAAAAGTTATCTCAAAAATTTCCGCTTACATCCCAAAAAATGTGACAACATTCGTCCGAAATAATCAATCATAATAAAACATCACCTTAAATCCAATCACTTAATACCTAAAAAGGGTTATATTCCTTTAAAATTTTCATTAAACCTAGAATTATTTCACTAAAATTAAAAAGTATTAATATCTAAATTTATCTAAACCTTTCCTTTAATACAAATTATAAAAACCCCACCTCAAATCATTACTTATTATTGAATTTTTATCCAAGAATTCACTTTAATAAATTTCATAGATCTTTATGGTTTAAAGTATTAGATAATTAACTCATAAAAATTATATAAAATATCCCATATATTATATATTTTATCCTTCTACTCATTATTAATTTTCCCATAATATAAAACATTTAAAATAAAATGTGTTTTCTTTTCATGAAAAAATCTACACAACTTTAAACTTCACTTATTATTTATTCTTACTCATCCTTAAACAATACGAAAAACATTAAAAAATACTGGATGGGAAAAAATAAATAATTGGGAATAGAAATAAGAAATCCATTAGTCCAGTGAGAAATGTTAAAACCCACAAATTTTTTAACATTATCACCACATTCTTTAAGGATGTAAAATAAGGCATTTCAACATGAAAGGAATGCTTTTTTCTCAAATAAATCATTTAAAACCCATGGAGGAGAATAAAATCCGTTTTGGAAATGTAGAGAATTATATTTTAACACCCCAATATTTTATAAAATATTTTTTCAAATAAATTTAATTCATTTGATAGCTTGTCTTACACACAACATCGAGTTTTTACAAAATGTGATATACTATAAAAATATTATTATTTAATGTGATAGTTGTTTTTTAGTTATTGGAATGAAGGGTATTAAAAGGATTAACTAAATTTTGATAATTTATGGTTTAAACATTTATAAAATTAATTATTTAGTTATTAATTAATTAGAAATGAAAATAAAGATCAAATGAAAATAAAGAAACTATTTTTCTGAAAAACTATTGTTATGCACGCAATATGTTTTTTCCAAATAAATTAAATTAATCAATATTTTTTAATGATTTTCATAAACTTTATATGTAATAAAATGTTTTCTAATTTGTCTAATATTTTTTCTCAGCCGTATATAAGAATAAATCTAATTTTATGATTAAAACTGTATTAAAAAAATAGTTTTGTCTCATTTTGCATTCATATTTTAAAATTATTTTTTGAAAATTTTAGAAAATGTATTTAGAAAAATTAATATAATTTTTTTTAAATCAACATATAATTTTTATTTTATGGTGATTTTTAATAATTTTATAAAAAGATATATTTTTCTATGAATAGTCAAAAATACTATTTTTTTTATTAAAAATTATCATTTATTTTAAACAATTTTAAAAGATAAATTTTGTTTTAAAATGGGTTTAGTAGTAAAATTATCTTAATTATATTATTATTAATCCAATTTAGTTCATTTTAATCAACCATATGTTTAATTTTGATATAAAAACTTTTCATACATATGAAATCATCTTTGAAAACCCACATTTTTGTCACGCTTTTAGGGTTTTTTTAAAATTAAATTAAACCACTTATATGAGATGAATTTGATAAAATGGATTTAATATTATTAATAAGTATAATAAATACTGTTTAATAAGTAATCATTAATTTTTTTTCTTAATGAATAGTAAAAAACAGTAAAACTTAATAAGCATGGTAAATGTTTAAACGATTTTATCAGGGGTCAAACTGAAAAGAGAAGTGTTAAAAAAGACCTAAAACTTGTCTAATTTATATTGGATTTACATATTTATACCCTTATGACTTTAGGATATATTTTTATGTTTTTTTGGATATTTTCCCATGAAATTGACCTATATAATAATTTATGCAGAGATAAAGGCAAAATATTATCCTCTTCCTTTTAAATTTAAATTATATGTTCACATGGGGAAAAAGTGGTGAATGAATATTGATGGTAATTTTGATTATAATTAAATTATCTTCATGAGTTCAATTTATTTTTAATTTTTAGTAATTACAGAATTACCTTAAATTCTTACGCAATGCCGACACAGTAATTATTTAATTTGTAGAAAAATAAAATAAATGATTCCAAAAATATAAGAAGTAATTTAAATTGAATGAATTATTGTGTTCCAAAAATTTATTTAGAAAAATATAACATTTTAGAAGGGTTTTAAATGATTATATTTTAGTTCCATCATTTTCATGATTTTTATAATGTAAAATTAATTAAATATTATCAAAATTGATATTAATGTTATTTTATAATAAATAATATTTTATTAAATCATTTAAAATTATATAGATACTATATTATAATAATAGATTATTAAATGTTTAAAAATATTAACTATGTTCTATTAATTGACCAATTATTCTTTTATTTTAAATATTTTGACCCCTAAAGAGTTAAAAAATTGTTACCGTGGTTAAGGTTAAAATCGGGTATTGCGTGTTACATGCACCTGTGTTAAAATTAATTTTCCACAAAAAAAATATATATGATAAATTGGATTTAATATTTATATTTATTATTTAAAAATTATATTGTAATTCTTATTTTAGTTTTAGTATTAATGGATAAATTACCTAGGAATAAAAACTAGTTACAATGGTCAAAACTAAAATGGTAAATGTGAGGAACCTTATAGGTAAAGTGAATAACATGTTTAAAAAAGTTTATTTTTTATTGTGGATGTTTTTATCAACATTATATTCCCTAAAATCCATTATTTATCCTTTTATATTCATATAAATATGAAAATTAATTTATATTAATTTATTACTTTATGAAATTATATGATTACCCCTCCTCCCTCTTATAAAAGGGTACCCCTTATTCTCTTTTCCTAACAATTCTAAATGTTTTTCCCAAAACAATTCTGGATCAAAACCCTAAATTAAATTTTACCCCATTACCTATAGTTACTTTTTTTTATTATAAACCCATCTGAGGAAGGATTTTGGTGCAAATCTAAAGAGTTTTCCCAAAGAAGAGGTATTGTTCTTAACTAAAACCCCTTTTTATTTCTTCTTCCAAATCCTTCTAATATTATTAACCTATAAAGATATAATATCATCACTATATTACATAAAAAAATATTCAACTACATAAATTTCATAAACAATATCCATATTCTCTTACATCAAATGAGAAATGAAGCTGTCGATCGTGGGTATGGTGAACTACCGCCTCGTGAACCGATGTAATTTATTTTCCATCACCGCTTCTCATAGATTGATATAATTATGGATTTAATAAATATATATGGGATATTTATGACCTAAAAATCCTTGTGTAATTATAATATCACATATACCTTTTTATTTCCATTTTGTGGGGATACGATAACATCACTCGTGTGTTTGGCGGACTACCACCTCACGAAGCGATATAATTCATTTTTCTCTTACATTTTACACAGAATGTAATAAGGATTGGTATAATCAATATATATGATATATATGATATAAAAATTATTCTCTAAATTTTAATTATTATTTACCTTTCTTTATTTCTATTCTATAAAAAAATAGTGTTTATGCATACATACAGTCTATCGTCTCCATGAATGGTGTAATTAATTTTTTTTATCTATAACCTTTATTGAACACTCTAATTATTTATACAATGAATATATATATAATTTATTTTATAAATGAAATTTTTGATATGATTTTACCAATAAAAAATTACAAGGACCAAAACTACCAAATGATAACATACATGAGAAAAACAAAGTAGTTATCACTGAGAATAGGGATTTTAATATGTAAATTTTAATAAAGAAGCGATAAAAGTTTATATGTAAATAATATATGGTATAGTATATATGAGTATGGTTATGTAATATTTTTATAATATATATATATATATATACATAATATACATGATTTATGAACATGTACAACAAATGATGAGACTTGAGGTAAGAGATTTCTATCTCACTCTTATTTATATGAGACATAATCCATATTAACCACTTGATTCTTTTATCCAGTGTATATTATTACCATGAATATATTTTATGATGATTCAAATAAAATTTACTTGGATTTAAATATCCATATAAGTTTCTCTATTTCATGAGTTTTTTTGAAAGTTTCCAATGTTGTAAGGGAATTATGTTCAATATCATTGTTTATCAGGATTGTTTATTATTAAGATTATTATGATGATATATTTTTATATGAAACACAAAAAACTCATTAATTTTATTATCCTATGGTTATTTAATGAGAATACATGTTTTCTATTGATTTTAATCTCTTTAATAAATTAAGTTACCAAAATAATGTTTTTAATGAAAATTGATATTATTTCTCACTTTGGTTGGAAAACATTATTCTTCCATATCCTTGTTTTCTAAAAAAAATAATGTTCTAATAATATTATATACTTTTTAATATTGTATTTAACCATGAGTTTATTTTTTTAAATGTTTTAAATAGTAATATTCTTATCATTTTATAAATGAATTACATTTTCTATTGTATTAAAAATGTGAAAGGAATCTTTTTTTAATGCATACGACATGTAAAAAAATTTCCAACGTAAGGAAAAATCAATGCATTGTATCTTACATTACATGTATTCAATGTTATATTCAAAGAAAGTTTTTTCCTTGCTATTTTGGAAATATTTATATTTTAAATAATTCTTTTCAAATATAAAATGATATTTTCTTCAATACATATTTGAAATGAATTTTTAAATGAATTTTTTCATCTACTTTAACATCATTTGTTGTTACCTATTATTTATTAGGGATATGGTCCAATAATACAATCCTAATTATTTATTTTGATGGTTTATGATTATTATAATGATATTTTTATGAAACCCATTTATTTTCATGGGATTTACTATGATTAATTGATCAAAGTTTTACGAAATCCATTTTATTTTCATAGGTTATGATGTGATGAATGTTTTATAATCCTATGGGACACATATGTATGATTTTTGTTATATAATAGATGGTTTCATTATAAACCAAGGATAGGTGGTTGCGTTATAAACCAGTAATGGTTGGTTATGTTATAAACCAAATATGAGTGGTTACATTATAATCCAAGAATATGTGTTTATATTATAAAGCACGGATGGGTGATGATATTATAAACTTAGGATAAGTGATCCTAATATCGACCTCTAATGAATTGGGTAAATATGGATAACTCATGAGTTAATTTTGTTATGTGTGAACCTGATTTCATGTTTACTTTTTTATGTGTGGGCCTGGTTTCATGTCCATAAGGTTATTTGTGGACCCATCAATAAGGTTATGCATTGACTAGGTTTCATGTTCATAAGTTAATTTGATGGCATTATTTTATGTCCTTTATTTAATGAGTGATATTATCTTCATTTAAACATGTTCACAATTTTATAAGCTTTTTTACATTACTATTATAATGTTATATGCTCACGGTTCATTTTTGTTGATTTATGAATGATTCGTGTATTATAAACTACCAAACATTACACCATGATCCAAGGTTATGATTTTTGATATATAGGGTTTTGTTTTCAACTTTTAAGGACATGTTTCCATACTGTTATTCCCATGTTATGTCTATATAATTATTTATATCTCCCTTTCATACCCTTACTAGGAATTTAAGATCATTCTTTCTTATAATTACTTCTCAGATGTCATGAAGAAATTTTTTAAGTATGGTATGTCTAAAAAGGATATCTTTATATAATATGTTGAAGATATTTCATGAAATAAATTATTGTGTATATATTCTCTAAATAAACTAAACTGTTAGAATACTTATTCATGTATTTCGAAAATTTATTGAATAATAATTGAAAAAAGAAATTTTTATATATGAAAATTATGGGTCACTCTAGTTGGTGTCAAAGGAATTGAAGGAATCTGATCCTTGGAAAATTTCATGTGTGATCATTTGGTAAAGCATTGATCTCTATCTAAAATAATGATGAGGAAATGGAATACATTAGTAATGGTGGTAAGAGTCCCTCCATGGATGTGTAGACTCACATAGTGTTCTCTGATAGGTATCAATTATATCTCAGTTTCAATTATTCCATACAATTAGATTTGGTATTAGAGGAAAGGCTCAATCAACGTTTGAATATTAGGGTTATAAAACTTTTTGGAAAACCTAAGAATATGTCTTGGTATACAATAAAATCCTAAAGTTTTTTTAAGAAATATATTATATGATTTTATCTATAAATATATCTCTATCTAGATACTAAAATTGGATGTGTCTCTAGTACAGTTGTACCAATGGGTAATAACTTTGAAAGGGGTATATTTAGTTTTGACTTGATAATCACTTGGTGCATGATAATAAGCCTTTATGTGATCCTAGTTTGAAACACCTGTAGGACATGTTTAGGTTAATTAATATTTTCTTTACAAACCATTTTTAATGATTTAAATAGATAATGATTATGGATGACCATATTTAAACCTAATGTGTCATAAATAGAAAATAACGTGTCATGATTTAGACAACCTATAAAATTTTAATGTTTGTTTGATTTACCACAATGGTTAGTGTTCATAAAACTATGTTTTTTCGGTTTTAGTCAGTGGATGGAACTAGAAGGAATTGGGATAACATTGAATGTGATTGAAAATGTGTTAATGAGAAACATAATGGGTTGATTAATAGAGTAAAGGATATTGGGATTATTACTAATTAGTTATCATGAAATATGGTAAAAAACTTACTCCATAAGAAACTATTAGACTCAAAAAATAAAAGAAGGATAGATTTCATTGAGGGATCAGTTAGTAGGGGACATGGAAGAAAGAATATTAGTTTTTTTATATGTTAATGATGTGGGACGAATCAGTCAAGAGAGTATATTAAATGTATGATAAGATGTTTTATGTGTTGATAACAAGGGAATAGAGAATGTAATTTCCATGGAAAAATTAAGAGTTTGATGGAGGTATATGAAGTTCATTATAAGGTAACATTCATAGTTAAATGTATTATGTGTTGGGAACATGTAAATTATTTAGTTCAATTCCCTAATCTAGGGGTCACTATCTCGAATAATGGAGAAACTATGTTATGCCTATTATTGAAGTAAAAGGATTCATGTATTTATGTATTGTGATTCCAAAATTATCTTGAGGAAGAATTTTTACCAATGGTATTCTATTTATAAGAAATGAGTATGGATAGTTCTTCAATAGTTTTTCTTTTAGGATTTGAAAGTGTATGTGGAATTGAACTGATAACCAAGAAACATAATGTATCAGTTAGGTGATATTTTTATAGAACACATGGCTAATGGAAATATAACCTTTAATATGTGAATGATGTTTTAATCATATGGAGAAAAATAGATGTTTGTTTATGATAAAGTAAATGGGATTGTATATATGAATTTGATAAGTGATTAGTGATTTGATGAAAAAGTGGTTTATGTTAAATTTGGCTGAGTTTACAATATTTTTGTATTTATATAATATATTAAATATTATATTAGTTTATTTAAGGAGGTAGGAGATAGTTAATTTTTTAAATCATGCATGTTTTTATTAAGGTCATATGGTAATTTAGGTTATTACAATGTTTTAGGATAATATATGATTAGGTATTCACATATTTGGTATGTGACATTAAGAGATACTTCATGTTTTTAGGGGATTAATGATATGTTGATTTTTTAAATTTAATAACTCAATTTATAAATTGTTCAATTTAAATATTTTTCAGACATATTTTTGTAGAGACTCATGTTGAATCATTTTTTAAATGTATTAAGTTGAACATTCAGTGTTATTATGGAGAGTTTTATTGATTAATGTATTATATCAATATTGTAAATATTATGATAAATTTTTTTTATTTGTAAAATATTTTGAGAAATAAATAATAAATTTTCATTATTTTATGAATATTATAATCTATTAAAATTTAATTTTAATATTTTAAGAATGATTAATTCATTTTTAATATTCATTTATAAGGGTGAGAGATGAAGTGGAAATTTATCAATATAAAACTAAAGAATGAAATTGCGCTTATAAAATGTTAAGAAATAAATTGAGAACAGTTTATCAGGATATCTATCATGATAATAAAGAATAAATCAATGTTAGGAAAAGGATCTTGTGATAAAAACGTCATAATTTTACCTTCATTTCCGATGAATATAATTTCTATTCACTCATCACATATTTATTGTATTATGGTAGTTAAGTTTCTCTTGACCATGTTCTCTATCACTCTGTATTAGTCTATTAGAGTTAGTTTTATATTCTATATTTTAAATCCCCAAAATTTTCTCATTATCCAGGTACCTGATTGTATGTTATTTCAGGAAACCTTTATGTTTCTAACATTCCCCTTTCAAGGGATGTTTTATTATTTATTTTTACAATGTATATTTCTGTGAAAAAAAAAATAAAATATAAATCCACTGAGGTTCAAAAAAAAATTGTAAGGATGAAATTTATTTAATAGGGGTAGAAGGAAACACCCTTAGGTTTTAAGATTTTTTTTTAAAATAAATTAAATTTATTTGAAATCATGTGTTACACATAATAATAGTTTCAACAAAACAAGATGTACTATTAAAATATTATTATTTAATATTATAGTTTTTATAGAGCCATTAGAATGAAGGGTATGAATCGGATTAACTAAATTATTAAAAGTTAAAGTTTACACATATATAAATTGAATTATTTGGTTATCAATTAATTAGAAATGAAATTGAAGACTAATTGATAATAATGAAAATATTTCTCTAAAAAACTATTTTTATACACACAATGTGTTTTTAGCTTAATAAAAAAACTAATCACTATAAGTGATTGATTTTAATGAATTTATATTCAATAAAATTTTATATAATTCATATTATATTTTTTCTAGGCATGATAAAAGTGTAAATACAATTTTACGCTTAAAAATAGTATTTCTCTAAAAAATAGTTTTACTGCATTTTCTACACATATTTTAAAATTTATTTTTGAAATATTTAGAAAATTTATCTAAAAAATGAAATTAAAATTTTAAATTAATATGCCAAAATTTTCTTACTGTTAATTTTTTATAATTTTTTGAAAAGATAAATTTTTCGATGAATAGTGAGAATACGTATTTTTTATTAAAAATTTTCTTCTATTTTAATGTATTGACAAAGTTATAATTTTTTAAAAATGATTTTAAATGTTTAATTACTTAAATTATATTATTATTAATCTATTTTATTTCACTATGATCAGTTTTATTATGAATTTTCATATAAAAATTTTCATTCTTATGAGAACAACTTATTTGGAAAACCTTATTTTCATAATGCTTATGAGTTTTATTTATGATAAAATTATTTCTCTTATGTGAGTTGAATTTGATAAAATGTTTTAAATATTTTTAATAAGAATAATTAATATTATATATTAACTAAAACATATTTTTTTACACTAATTAAAAGTGAAAAATAAAAATTTATTTACCATGGTAAGGTTAAAACGTGTTTACCTAGGGATCAAACTAATAAGATAAGGGTTAAAAATGACCTAAAACATGTATATTTTATATTTTATGGACATATTTTGACACCTATCACCTTATTATATATATTTATAAAATTTTGGGACATGTTTCCATGAAATTGACCTATATAATAATTTTAGTAAAGAATAACATAAAATGTCACTCTCTTGCTTTTAAATTTTGATTATGTGTTCACATTGGGATAAAAGGAAGTGGTGAATGAAATTTGATGGAAATTTTGATAATAAATAAATTATTTTGATGAATTTTATTTATTTATATTTTTTATTAATTATATAATTATATTAAATTTGTACACAATGTTGACACAATGATTATCTAATTAATTAAAAAATAAAATATATTTTTCCAAAAATATTAAGGGTAATATAAATTCAATGAATTACTGTGTTATGTGATTTTTTTTGAAAAATATAACATTATAATTTTTTTTTAAAATAATATATTCTAATTTCATCATTGTCTATAAATTTTTAATGTCAAATTAAATAAATATTGTCAAAAATTACTTTAATTTTATTTTATTGTAAATAATATTTTATTAAATTATTTAAAATTTTTAAAAAACAAATATTATTATAATTTATATTTAAATATTTAAAAATATCAACTATGTCCCATTAATGGATGAATTATTATTTTATAGTAACTATATTGACCCATAAAGAATAAATACTTTGTTAGTGCGATTAAGGTTAAAAATGGGTTTTGCACATTCCATGTGCTTGTGTTAAAATTAATCTTCCACACAAATAGGATTTTTTATTTGATAAATTAGTTTTTTATTTATAATTATTATTTCCAAATTATTTAATAAGTCTCAATTTATTTTTATACTTAAAGGATAAATTACATATGTAAGAAAACTAGTAATCGTGGTGAAAACTAAAATGGTAAAAGTGAGTAACCATAGAGGTTAGGGTTATAACATGTTTAAAACATGTTTTCCTAGGTTTTTTTTTGAAATTATTATCCATTCACTCCATTATTTTTCAATTTTTATTCATTTTAATATTAAAATTAAATTATATTAATTTAATACTTTAAGAAATTCAAGGAGTGATCATCCCCTCTCTTATAAATGGGAACATCCTATTCCCATTACTTTACACTTATAAAACATTTTTGTGTATAAAAACCCTACCTAAAATCCTTAACTACTTATTTAAACATTTCCTATAGTTAGTTTTATTTATAATAACCTCATTGTATGGTTTTTGGTGAAAACCTAATGAAATTGTCTGAAAAAGAGGTATCATTATTAAAATAAGGAATATAATTTTAATATCACATATTCCTATCCAAAATTTTATAATTTTAATATCACATATTCCTTCTTACTTACCATTTTTAGAAATACTATAAATCACTCATGTGTATGGCGGATTATCACCTCGTGAAGCGATGTGATTCATTTTTCACTTACGCTTTACATAGGAGGTAACAAGATGGATATAAGGAATATATAATATATATATTATATAATTATAATTATGTAAAGGTTATTTTTTTTCCTTTCTTTCATTCCATTCATTAAAAAAATGTAAACAACATTCATGCGTACGTAAGATGTACGGTCTCTATGAACTATGTAATACATTTTTTCATCAATAACCTTTATGGGTGACAATAAATATGTATATAATGAATATATATTACATTTATTTCATTTTTAATATTATTTATATGAATTAACCAATAAAAATTAAAAGGACCAAAACTTTTGAATGATAACATACATGAAAAAAATGAAGCATTTATCACCAGGAACAATTATTTTAATAATAAATTGTTAATAAACACATGATAAAAGGTTATAAGTCAATAAAATATGGTAAGGTATATACGATTATGGTTATTTAATATATTTATAATAAACATATATTTATATACATGAGGTTTTAACATGTATGAATAAATTCAAGAGGTGAGGTAAGGTATTTTCATCTCACTTTAATTTTATGAGGAACATGTCATATTCACTGCTTATTTATTTTATAAGGTGTATATAAGTACAATGAATATATTTTATGGTTATTATAATTAAATTTATTTAGATTTATATATCCATATAAGGTTCTATATTTCATTAAATATTTATTTTAATGTTACCAATTTGGTAAGGGAATTGTGTTTCAATCTCATTGTTTATCGAGAATAATTATAATTAAGATTCCAATGATGAAATATTATGATCTACCTATCAATAAACTCATGAATTTTATTATTATATTGTTATTTATTTATAATATATTTTTTACTTTAATTTTCTTCTCTTTAATTACTCAAGATACAAAAATACAGTTTTTAAGGAAAAGCAACATTATTTATCTCTTTGGTCGGAAGACCTTTTTCTTTCATTTCCATGATTTATAATAAATTTTGAAGAATGTTTTAATAATATATTATGATGGTTTAATATAATTTTTAAAAATGTTTTTCTTTTTAAAAATGGTTTTAAATATATATTTCTTGTCATTTTATGAATAAAGTACTGTTAAATTTTTACCAAAAATGTGAAAGGAATAATTATTTTATCATATACTGCATGTATTGAATTTTTCTCTATAATGTCCACTCAATTATTTGATGATTAATTTAAAAAATTTCTAGTTTATTTTTGAAGAAAACTTTTTTTCTTGATATTTTGAAAATTTTATATTTAAAATAAATGGTTTCAAATAGAAAATGATATTTTATTCAAGAAATGTTTCAATTGATCTTTAAAAGTATTATTTTTATCTATGTTAACATCATTTGATGTTTATTAAACTTTAAAAGGTATATGGTCCTATTAAAGCGTCCTTGTTTTTTATTTGGAAGGTTTATTATTATGATGCTGAGATATTTATGAAACCCATTTATTTTCATTGGTTATAATATGATGAATTGATGAAATGTTTATGAAAATAATTTTCATTGCACAAGTTAGGATTTGATGACATGATGAATGTTTTATTATATTGTGGAACAAATATTCCTAGTTTTAATTATATTAAGGTTGGTTCCATTATAAACCAAGGATACGTGTTTACATTATAAACCGAGGATAGGTGGTTACATTATAAACCCAGGATGGTTGGTAATGTTATAAACCATGGGAGAGTGGTTATGCTATAAATATAATATGGTTAGTTACATTAAAAACCTTGGATGGGTGATCCCATTATATATCTAAAATGAATTAAGTAAATATAAATGTCCCATTCAGTAATTAAATTATTTGTGAGCCTGATTTTATGCTCACAATGTTTTGTGTGGAACTAGTTTCATGTTTATAAGGTTATGAATTAACCTGGTTATATGTATATAGGGTTTTTTGTGGACTTGGTTTTCTGTCCATAAGGTTATTAATAGACCTATTTTCTTATCCATAAGTTAATACAAGTTTATTTTTCCATATAATTAATGTAATGAGTGAACTTATTTAAATTTAAAAATATTCAGAAGGTTAAAATCTTAGGGTTTTCCAAATTCTTATGAAAATTTTATACTCTCATGGTTCATGTTGACTGATTTCTGAAAGATTCATGTATTATGAACTACAAAACATTATTCCATGACTCCATGTTAGGATCTATGATATACATGGTATGGTTTTCAAATGTTAATATCAATTTATCATTGCCTTATTCCAATTTTAGGTTTATGTGATTATTGATATCTCCCTTGCATACCCTTATGGAGCTTCTGATCTCACCCTTTATTATGTTTCTATTTCACAGGTCATAAAGAAATATTTTAAGTAGGGTGTGACTAAAAATGATCTCTTTATAAGAGATGTTGAAGATATTTCATGAAATAAAAGTATTCTATATCTATCCTCCAAATACACTAAACCTTTATTTTCCAAGGGTTTTTATTTATAAAATTTATAGAATATTAATCTATATGTATGAAAATCCTGGATCACTATAGTTGGTATTAGAGGATAGAAAGGAACAAAATCCTTGAGAGATCTCATCTGTGAACATTGGGTGAAGCATGTCTCTCCACCCAAGGGCTTTATGAGGAACTGGATTCCACTTGGGATAGTGGTAAGATTCATACCTTTTAGGTGTATCTAGCCATGTAGTTCTCAAATAGGTATCAATTATATCTCATTGGTAATAATTCCAGATTATTATAATATTCATAACCTATGTAAGAAATAACTGCTGCCAGTTAAATCCTTAGGAAAAAACCCACATTGGTTAACTCCATTCTTCAGGCCTATAATTCCAAGGAACATTACCCAATGGATTGGGGACCTATAATGTGGATCACCCTTTGTAAAAGTTTTATCAGGCTCACCCTTCTTCATGAGCTTTAAATAGGCTTAGACCATATTATAAGCTGTATTAATATCACATATTTCTCATAAATAATGATCATGTACTTTATAATTATTTTTATATTTTTTTACCTTTTCATAAAAAACCATTGAAAAACACATTTGAAACCATATGGAAAACACTTTAGGGTATTGAAATAACTTTTCCTTTGGAAAACCTATTTTAAAAACTAAAACATATAATAAAAGGGGAATGGTATTTTTTAATAAAACATGAAATATTGTAGAGGAAACCGAACATTAAATAACTGTTATAGTGGTAGGAAATACCATTTACATTGTATACATAAAAATAAAAAATTCATTATTTCCTTTTGTAAAGAAAGTCAAAAAATTCTGTATAAAATACATAAAAAGATTAATTTTGAAAAAAAATTAAACAAAAGGTGAAATAAAAAGTTCCATTAAAATTATTTTATGTTCATATAAATATATTAATAAAATATTTTAAAAAATATTAACATGGAAGAAAATGAGCTGGAACGGAAACATTAAAATATTTTTTTAAAAGAATGTATCTTAACTCGAGTACAATTCATCATGTATGTTATTTATATTCTATAATAATAAAATTATGTTAATTATTTAGTTTATTAGGACCATTTTTCAAGACAATTATTCCTTTTACTTCACTTATTACCTTGTTATATATAATTACTTAATCAAATAATTTCATGTTGGATGTTTTGACGATATTTGGCTCATGTATCCAAAAATGTCATTGATAAGTTGACTATGCTGAAAGTGGTCATTAACTTATCATATATATAATAATTATCATGAAAAAATTATCATTTTTATATATAACTTATACTTTTTAAAATCAATAATTAAATATTGTTATGAAAAATTAATTATGTTCCAATCATGGAGACGATAGGTTGTACGTACGTATGATTAACATTTCCATTTTTTTGATGATTATTATAAAAATGAGGTAAGAACTATTTTATATTTAAATAATGAAAATTATATCATAAATAACATATAATTTCTTTAAATATACTTATATATGTTACCAATGTTATATGGTGATGAAAAACTAATCCGATCTCTTCGTAGAGGTGGTAGTCCACACATACGCACGAACGACATTATCATTTTTAGTGAATAGAAAGGTTAGAAATTAAATGATATATTATACTTTTAGAGTGACACATATTTCATGAATATAATATATATATATATACACACATTAAATATAACATGATAAGCATCCATGAGAGGTGATGATGGAAAACAAATTAAATCGGTTCGCGAGGCGGTAGTCCGCCGTACACACAAATGATGGTTTTGTATTTCATTTGTTGGAAGTTTTGAAGGATATAGTTAACGCCATTAACATTACGAAATATATGTATATGTAATATATTGGTGTTATTATTTGATCATGGTTTAATAATATTTTAAGGAGGTAGAAAAATAAATAAATTGAAAACACATGGTTAAAAACTATACCTCTTTTCCAGACAACCTCATAAGGTATACACCAAAAGCATTCCTAGGTTGATTTTCGGATAAAAAAATGCCTCCAGAATGTTTTAAGTAATGTAGTTACGTATTTTATATGAATTTTATGAACCATATGTTTTTAATAGTGAATAAAAGAGGATAGTGGTTCCCTTTTATAAGTGATGGGAGGGGCACTTTTGAAATTTAATAAAGTATTAAATTGATATATTAATTTTAATATTAAAATAGATCCAAAAAGAAATAACTAGAGTATAGTATGTGTTTGTGTATTAATAATATCATAAAATAAAATTTATAATAGTTTGTATGATATTTTCTTCCTTGTATTATTATTTTTATACGTGTTAACACTTTTTGACATTTACCATGATAAATTTTTTTACTCTTTAGGGGTCTAGATAGATACTATAGAAATAAAATTGACAAATAAATATACCATGTTTGATATTTTAAACTGTACACCAACCACATAGATGAATATAGTATTTTTAGAAATTTTAAATCATATAATGAAAAATTATATATTTTGAAACATCATTAATGTCAATTTTGACACTTTTCATTTAAATTGACTTAAAAAATATCAAGAAAAATGTATAATTTGAATATATTCTTTTAAAACCCATATAACATGTTATTTTTTTCTAAAACATTTATTTTATTCAACAATTAATTCAAATTATATTACTTTTAATATCTTGAAACTTATTTATTTTATTTTCATTTTATTTAAATAAATATTGTGTCGATGTTGCGTAAAAATTCAAGGTATTTATATATTTAATAAATATTATAAAAATTTAACATAATGAAAAAAAATTGATTATGGTGAAATTAAAAATCAATAATCAATTAAAACTTTCTGTTTTATATATGTGAACACATAAATCAAATTTAAAAGCAAGAGGGCTTCATTATTTTATATAAATCATTATATAGGTTAATTTCATAGAAATGTGTACCGTAATGAAATAAATATATAGTATAATGTTATAAGGGTAAAATTAAATTCATTTAATAATATTTAATATTAAAAATGGTGGCCTGATCACTTACTTTTAACCAAAGTTAGCCTGATTTACTCGTTTACCCTGGTCATAAATTTTTACTCTTTTTACAATTTATTATGAACAAAAAATAATATGAAATTATTAAATAATATTTTTTATTGTACATAAAAATATGGAATCCTTTTTTAATATATTATAGTCACAAAATTATTATAATTTTATTTTAAATTTAATATGAAAACACGAATAAAATAGATTTTCCATAAAAGTTCCTTTTAAGTATAACTTTTTTATACTATATCCAAATATAAAATTGATTCCAAAGACCATAATTGGATTATGTTTAATAAAAATGTAATATTTAAATTATAAAGCCAATCAAAAATAGAATTTTTCTTTCTAAAATTGTTAAAAGAAAATATAGTCTTCAATACAAATAATTATTTTCACCATTCATTGAAAAATTAAACATTTCAAAAAAATCTAAAAAATTCAGCATAAGATAATTTTGATTTGATAATATAAAAAATTAATTTTATTTTATCAAATAAAAATTCTGTATTTTTTATAAATTAATTAAAATATTCTCTTACCAAAGTTAATAAAAATAATTTTTGAAGATAATATATTTTTAAAAGATAAAACAACTTTACTAAAAATTGAGTGTTATTTCCTAAGAATTATTTTTTAAATTTGTTTTGGGTATGAAATATATATATATATATATATATATGTATGTATATATAAATATCATAATGTGGTTATTTCTATTCATACTCTCTAATTTAATCACTATGTTAAAATGGTTGTATTCAAATAATAATATTTCATGGTGTATTTAAACTCGGTGTTGCGTATCATATGCTCTATTGAACATAGTCTTATTTAAAAAAAACATTGGGTGTTACAAAAGGCATCCTATAAATTTTAATAGGACTAGTGGTTTAACCATTCAAATCCCATGATCCCCTAGAATTCACTTTGGTCTTCACTGTAATTATAGGCATCCCAAGCATCCAATACAATCCTGTATGCACATTTTCAAATAACGTAGATGCATGATCCAAGGTACCACCCCTATAAATCTACTACTGTATCACCCACATAACTGGATTCTAGTTATACAGTGTATATACCCCCAATATATTATGAGACAAAATATCATACATACCAAGCATCCCAATGTCTGATCAATCTCATCAAGTGATTCTCAGGCATCTGGGAAAATTACAATAATACCATGCTCAACAGTTGATTCCTAGGCATCCTGGGAAGGCAAAGAATCAAGAAAAAATATAGAAAAAGAATATTTTCATGCACTGAACTAGACCAATCTATAAAAAGTAACTAGAATAGTTGGTGATTAGGCCTCAAGGTAACATCCCATTATACCAGAGGATTCCAACTAGCATCAAGGGCATGGTTTTGTATTTGGGAATACTATACCTTGTATCAGAGTAATAAAAATAGTATAAGTAAAAAAATAATAATAAAATGAATAAAATAACCAAATTGTGGAAGCAATAAATATAATAATGCTATAAAAAATTTAATTTGGTAAAAGCCTAAAAAACTCTATCATATACAAAATATTGATCACCTACCTGGTCGACCTCTTATATAAGATTAAATAAAAGGTACGGAAACAAAATTACAAGGATCTACTACTATCTCTAAGATTACCACATAACAAGATCCATGTATACATCCAAGCTATCCTACTTGATCAGTCTTGGGCCTCGACCCAAACTCTTCCTACAACCAAGTGAACGTCTACTCAGGTACCCAATTATAATGGTGACCTAAGTAGGGTGTGAGTACAAAACTCAATATAGAAGCTCCAATGTGGTGTTGTACATATATATTAAATTAATTTTATGTATAAATGAGCTAATCATCATGATAAATATAATAATAATAATTAACACAAGAAAAATAAACAAAAAATAAAATATCATACTAAGGAATGTTGTTATAAGTGAAGGCTCATGCAGTGTGCTAAACCTAACTGAAAAACAACAAGAAATAATATAATAAAATAATACCATAGTCAATCCTTGGGTATGTAATCTCAAATAACCAGAAATCCTGATAATAAGGCACTAGTATGGATGTCATACCACACAATTGATGTATAATTATGTTAATCCTTTGGTCCTTAATCCAGATCAATGATACATTCTTTTTCTATCATCAAAAAATGACTCTGAGCATGATATATCACCACAGGGGGATGCATTCCCTAACCCTAGGTAGCCCATAGTATCTTCCAATCACTATAATGATTTATTCCAAGTAATATATAGATATATTGTGAATATGGAACTAATATATATGCCATACCACTCATGACATATATATTTAGTCCTATGTCTAAGTTCTAGGTCCATGTCTGTAAGACATCATGACATTGTGACTCAGATAATCCATAATGGGTACGAACTATAGGCTATCATTAAGGAATTAACTCTGGACCCAAGTACATGCTTTTCATCCATTCATTAAATTTCTCAATATCTCACACCCAAAATATTTAAGAGAGTATAGTAATTGTGCATCCACATGATCCTAGTTTGTATCATAGGTATTACTCAAGGAGATCATCATCAATACCAGAGATTATCTCAAAAAGGGGTTCCAAACATCCCCATCAACATCCTATATAATCCCTATGTACAGATGAATCCTAATGACAATGGGATTTACTTTATCTATCACTCACTATATAGTCTCAAAATACCTTTCCCAGGAAGTACCTCTGGGGATCTTGATAAGACAACAATCAATCATGTTGTCTTAGAATCTAGATCCCAAGAAGTATGTCTAGGCATCCCATTCATATAATCATGTCACATCAGTCCCTATAGGGTTTCAACAAAGATAATCTATAAATAATAGTTACACCAATAGTATCCAAGTGAATCATTAAATATAAGAGTGAGGGTGTCAAAAAACCTTAACCCACCACTAATACCATATCCCATTAAGATTAAAAGTTCAGAATGAGTTCTATGGTTCACCCACTACCATCTATACCCAAACCCATGATGTATTGGTTTAGGGTTGATCACAACTAGGGTACCTATTAGGGTCCACTAGATCAACACATAAAGTGGTATCCCTCTTGTAACCATCCAAGTCAGATTAACAGTATTTAGCCAACACCCAATGCATCAAGACATCACATTCCATGTCATTAGAATAATAAAGGACCATCCTTTCCAACTACATGTGTTATTATCACATAGAAAACTAAAAGGATATGGGTTATGACCCAATATTAGTTCCAATGTGTCTTTGGTACATTCATGAACTAGAATACAGTGGTTGTTAGTGACCCATGGAAATCACCGATTATAATTTCCCATTTAATTAATATAATAATTTATTGGAAAAATATTGAATAGGTGGGATCTCCCTTAGGGTAAATACCTTGCATACACATGCTAATATGAACATGAATAGATACCATAGTTAATGTATGATAGACATCGTACCTTTAAGAATATTTCTATTTTGTTTTCAAGAACCCGTATTAGCTGTTAAGGCCCATCCAAGATCATCTAAGTCATACATAGATCTTGTATCACAGAAAAACCGCCTTAAAAATTAATTATAACAACATTATAAATAATATATATATATAGAAAAATTTAATTTAGTGAAAACCATTTAATGAAAATAGGTATAATACAGAAAACCTCCCTAGTCAATCTTTTCATGACATAACCACAAAAAATGCTTTCTAACAACACATGGTACATCACCCCCAATAAACCAAGAATAATACCTAATAAATAATGTCAACACACCTATTAAATTAATTTAATTTAGGATGAATTGATATGAAAAATAATTCTGAAGGAATAACTCAATGAAACGACATGCAGCCAAGCACAAGAGGCCTCTTGGGTCACCCTCTTTCTAGGCAGAGAAAAATCTTCATCACTTGTATCAGATTCCACTACGCACTAGTGGAATCAGAATTAAAATCCTTAAATGGGGAAACCTAAATCTAAGAACTATTGGAGGAGGAGGCCTAAGAATCTTATCAGAGAAGAAAAAATATATCTAAATTCCATGAAAACCCCCCAATGGATTTTGAAGAACGAAAAGAGAGGAGGAGAGTATCTTGTGTCACACGAGGGGGATGAGGATTAAAAGGGAGTATTACCTCTTTAATAATATAGTGGGAAATTTTTAATTTCACCCTTCTTAATGGGCCACATGGTTTGGTCACGTCGTTGTCCAAACTGTGAGCCAATTGTGCACCTCCACTATATGAGGAACCTCTACATTTCAAAGTTAGATAAATAATATGCCAATAGTTAAAGTTTTCTATACATATGTACCATTATCCAGGGTTTTCTGGGATCCTAGTATGGTCTCAATAATCTATGTGCCTATACAAACTGGTTTGAATGGTTAGGCCGCATGGTGATCAAAAATTGTGAACCCTATGCTACACTTTTTTAAATATAAACCACCAGTGATCGAACTATTGGGATTCTACCAAAAACACTGAGATATAATACAAGACTCTTCTCACATCTAAAAACATTATTTAAATTAATATCAAACTTTGAATTTATATTCTGAACATCCATTTAATATTTGACTTGTCCAGCCATTGAAAAATTAAATTCCTTCTTAATTTTTCAACTCTAAAAACATGGGATGTTACAACCTCCCCACCATAAAACATATCATACCTAAAAATACTTTGTGTAATTAAATAGAACAACCCAATCTATAAGGTTCATAAATTCCATATCGCAAAGACACATTGTGTTTTTGAATTCCGAACATGCTTCCAAGATCCACTTTAACCATATGGTTCTTAACCCACCAATAATTTGATCCAAGACTCATAACCACTGTTGAAACATCATGATATAACTTTCTCCGGACTATAAAACATGATTAACAATCACATCATTGTCTTTATTATCAACCAACCTATGGCACTCCCCACCATTGGTCCTTCTTTCAATGTCCAATTTTAAGACATGGAACCTCCACCATTAGAATTTCCTATGGAAATATGCCTATATAATCCATAAAATGCTTCTGATATAGTTATAAACATTATAAAACTAATCAAACTTGAGGATACTACTCTCTGTCCTCTATTTTATTTAAATGGTCTATATCTTGAACAACCTAGTTTAACCTATTCATGCCATATTTTACTTGAAAATCCTCTACAAACCATTACGCTCCACCCATCGAACCCCAATAACATGCCTAATATCGTTCTTCACAATCTATATCTGATTATAGGAAGGAACCCATTTAGAAATCCCAATGTACATCCAGTGATTAGCCTCAACCTCACACAACAACCCACCCCACCCTAAGAGCATCCTCATTATGTTCCTAATTAACACAGTCTATACCTCATCCATTCCAAAACATAATTACTAGAAAAGATGAAACTGAATCAATCCCGAGAACTATAGAGAATGACACCAATCACTCATTCCCTCTTCCAATTAATGGTTACTATATTGTTGGTTGATTTTCATATAACAATTTTGATCACCACCTTCAAATGGAAAATGGTGCAATCCACATCTGGATTATTTTATAATTCCCTTTGAGTGAAACTCCAAAGGATTCAATCCATCATAGTAGAAAAAATGTTTATTTAGTCTTTTGTATAGCCGACGCTCTCTCATTATACTAAAGATGTTGTCAAGATGTTGGGATTGATCATCTCTAAACTAAGAGTACACTAAGAATCCAATGATAATCAAGTATCATTCTCCCTAAACAATTCTCACCATTCTATCAAAACCTCACCAGGACTTATCGAGCTCAGTCCTTCCATTGGACCAAATCCTCCTCAATATCTTCTCTACCATGGAGGGATATTTCCATATTTCAAAACAACTCTGAAAATAGTATTACCAAAGCATTCATGAAAAGATTAGTATTTGGATCAAACATGGACACCCATCGATGTTCAATATTTACAATAAACATGATCAACTAGAATGAACATAAATTTTCATACATAGCAGGTGTACTACCTTTTACCAACTAGTTCAAGGCCCTACTCATTCTCTCATGATTCACCCACAAAAAACGGCCAAGCTAATAATTCTATACAGAAAGTCAATATCATTAAGTTATAAGATCTATAGAATATCTTATTTGGAATTGGGCACCTTACATGTGCCATGATTTATCAAATTCTTGCATGTCTCATGGTTTTGTTTCCAAAATCAAATAATCAACCACACAATGAACAGTCAATAAGGCTAGGAACCCTAATAGTAATACTTATCAATATCAACTATAATACATAAGCACCCAAGGTTATTTCTAACTAACTAATGAAATCAAACTACATATAACACAATACCTAAACATCACCCATGCATCGCTCTGAACACAATCATAAAAATAAGATCATTATCAAAATGGGAATTTGTAAAGTCCTAGGCCAACACTTCTCATAGGTTTCCATCGATCATACCAAATACTGACTCATTAAATTTCCAAATCACAACTAAGGGCCACTATGTCTCTTATCTGTCCCTACTAATCAAGTATCATATCTGGGTCACATGGTCCAACCACCTAGAACAAAATGATCAAATCTCTCTAAGGGAGGTAAATATAACATTGACCTATAATGGTTAAAAACTGCTAGCATGGGTTCAATTATATAGGTTGTTAATTCCATGTTAAGGAGGAAAGTACTATTTAAGATGAAATTGTTACCCATTAAATTGAAACCCAAAAATACTCATAACATAATGAACAATTTACTTCATAAACATTGATGGAATAACCTTACATGAATCGGCCTACTAGGACTTGATCTGTCACGACCCACCTTCACCAAGATCAGAGAAGGGACAACAGATTGCTAGACTCTTCCTTCTTCATGTTGAAGGAGAGATAATGACCCCCGAGACCCGCCTTTAATAGGTCTCAGAGTGGCAACTAGCACCAAGGGTATAGAATCACACACAAGATGGAAGGCATTAGCCTTTTTCTTTAATAGGATTGGGAGATAAGATAATAAATCCCAACAACACCAAAACTAGGGGGTAAAAGTAAATCCAAAGAAAACCATTCCCATATGCATGTTACCAAAAGTAAATGCCACAAAGTACAAGGAGACTACAAAGGTAAAGTACCAAAGAAAGAAAGAAAAAACAACAACTGAAACTGTCCCAACTCCCGAGCTAGTACGACTATGAACGATCCTTGAAGTCCTCTTGGAAACCTGAAATAAGTTTTATATAAGTAGGGTGAGCATAAAAGTATACTCAGTAGGGAAAACCAAAGACTCTCATGCAAAAGTGAGGAGGCATTCTAATTCCCTATGGGAAAAGAGATAACCAAATCACCTAGCAAAGAAAACTATCTACCTAGGACTCACCAAAGCACACTCCCCAAATAACGCAAGTCAAGTAATATATAGTAATATGACATCAACATTTGGATACCCCACGCCACTTTCCCACTGGTTAATGAATACATCCTACGTATCGAACCTCTCATGTCATTCTCACCACATTCCCACTGCCACACTCCGCCCGCACACACCTGGGCCACAACCACGCATCCCACCCGCAAACACCTGGGCCATAACCATCATCACGCCCGAAAATACCAGGGCTAAAACCACCATGCATAACCATTCCCACAAACACATGTGCCAGAACAACTACTACCACGCCCGAAGACACCTGGGCCTCATCCCGAAGACTCTTGGGAAACAACCTGCCCGCACACACCTAGGCCAACCCCCACAACTACCCTGCATAAAGAATCCTGGGCTATAATAGACCTCAGGCCATCACAGCCTGCCCGAAGAGTCTTGGGATATTCAGGAAAGGGAGACGAAAATGAGCTAATAACCAGCCACTCATAAGAGTGTTGGAAAAAACACCCTCCCCCAGGAAGTGGGGGTGTTCGGCACTAAGTGCTCAACTTTTGTGGGGAATGAATAAGAAACATAAGAATTATAATTATATGTATAGGTAACAAGCACTGATCCCATCCTAGGGGTTCCAAAACCTAAGGACAAACACCCTCGTTACTATTCACTCATAAAATAAAATCACAACACTCACAGCCAAGTCACAAGTCATTCCCAAAACCAATTCCCCATTTAAACCATTCTTGTTTTCATGTTCAAGTGATCCCATTTAGGCAAATTCTGCACTACTGGGCAACTAACCGGCATAATCACATGCCAGAGAAATAGAAACAACCAAAAAGCAATTTAAGCATTCACACCCGGTTCTCTTGTGAAGTTACAACAACAAAGGGATCAGTGAGATCCCTCAAAGTACTGGAACCAAGACAAGCCTCAAGATACAGCCCCACACAGCTTCAGATTCACAACCAATAACCGTGTCACAATATAGGATCCCATACCCATCCACTTCACCCCATAAGCATCAAGAAGAACAACACACCTACAACCAAAACAGAGTAGGGAATCTTCCAGGTTCAAGCACATCATTCATTAGGTTCTTCTTTCTGTTGGTTAATCGGGGTGACCACACAAGGATTTATGTTCCCTGGGCATCCATTTAACCAACTGAGTTTAGGTGATTAACCAATTTCCAAGTTACAGTCATTTAATCATCACAGAAGACAAGGGTTCATTAGTGCGCAAGGAAAGACCACCAAAAACCATGATTTTCAGTGAGCATAATCCCATAGAGTTCACAACATATAGCAATTATAAAAGAGTACAATAGAATTTTCAAACTCACCCCATCATTCTTTAACAGTATGTTTATTATCTTTGTTAAGGTTTGGTTTCATCCATTCCCACAGAAACAATAGCATACCCACACCACATGATACACAGTAAGGAGAGACGAAGGAAAATCCTTACCTGGTTGATCAAGGTTCGAAGTTCTTCTCCATACGTCAAGAACTGGGGATGTGCAACTTGTAGGGGAGGAACGTCAGGGACTCCAAGGGTGACCAGAAAGGCTCTGGGATAGGCGCACCACTTTCCTCGGGAAGGGGAACTCCAAATTCACTAGGAATAAAAGGAGACCATCCAAGAGGAATAAAAAGAAGGAATTCTCGTGTGATATCAGGATGAGGTCCCGTTGTTATGGGATATGGAAATTTGAACGTCTTTAAATTCATATCGTGGTTCCTCAAGAGTTTGGGCAGTTACTTACAATGGAATTAATTTTCATTTAACAATTCTCCTTGGAGGGGTGGTGATAACGACTATGCGTTAAATAGTTTTCTTTAACCATAAGGAAACGCGTAATAGGGGCGGAACTGGAAGGTATAGGGAAGGGCGTGACACTGAGGAAAAACCACATGTTTTGGTAAGTTAAGGGTTGCCCAAATCTTGGGGGATTTTAGATATTATTTATGGGCAATAAGTGGCTTTGAAAGGGGGAATTAAAGCATCTTTTTGTTAAAAGATATGTTGCGAGAGCAGAAAATTTCGGAAACTGGAAAAAGGGATGAAGACCGCTCGGTGAGGACACGGTGCCACCATCACGGTGTTACCCTTAAGGTGCCACCGTCACAGTGTCACCCTTACGGCGCCATTGTAAACGTGTCACCCTTACAGTTCCACCGTCACGGTGTCACCCTGACGGTGCCACCTTCATGGTGCCACCCTCACGGTGCCACCGTCATGGTGCCACCCTCATGGTGCCACTGTGACCGGTGCCACTGTCACGGTGCCAACGTGCCTAGTGTGCAGCTATCATGGTGCCACCGTAACCGGTGCCCCCATGACCAATACCAATATTTTAGTGGAGCCATGTTTTTGGAAAAGTAATGGACCAGGAGGGTCCGGACCATTACATCAGATACCTCTCAAAGTATTATCTCCCTCGAGAATCAAAACTAGACTCAACGAAAAGAGGGGTTTCGAATAACCACGTCAAAAGATACCTCCCAAGAGTGTACCTCATCGACATCTAGGAACACCTCTTTCTCAAGTAACTAGGCAACATTCAAGGGTAAAATTGTCCAGTCATATGGGTTAGGGAGTTTCTTCCTTCATGTCAAGATACTATCCGCTTTGGGTGGAATTGACTCGCCCGCACGGGTTTAATCGCATCCACCTTAATGCGTATTGATTAGGGATCAGTTCCTCCCCTCCCTATAGTCAGTACTGTTCACACACATCCATAGAATAAAGAAAACTGCACGTTATATAGTTAACAAAGTAAAGCGTTCCATCACAAGAAAGTACAAACAAAACAGAACAAAACACAAAACAGCTCTGGGTACTGGGAGCGCATATGCTTCTCCCATTCCCAGGTACTTTCCTTGAGCCCTCCATGACTCCACAACACATGAAACAAAGGAATGATATGTCTACAGAGAACCTTCTCCTCTCGATCCTTGATCCTCACTGGTATTTCCCCAAACGTCACATCATCCTCGATATCCATCTTTCCCCAGTCGAGGACGTGTGGATCGTCGTGTAGATACCGTCGGAGTTCTGACACATGGAAGACGTCATGTATTCTCAGTTGCGGCGGTGGTAGCACTAGCTGATAAGCCACTTCTTCGACCTTCCACAACACTTCGAATAGTCTTACGAACCTGGGAGAAAGCTTACTACCCCTACTGAACCTCTGTTTCCCACGTTGAGGGGATACCTTCAAGAACACGTGGTCCCCGACCTCGAACTCCAATGGTCTCCTCATATTATCGTCATATGATTTCTGCCGGTTCTAATCCGCCTTCATCCTCTCCCGTATAATATAAACCTTCTCTGTCCTACTTTGCACCACCTCCGGGCTAAGAGAACCTAATTACCCAACCTCGGTCTAGCACATGGGTGAGCGACATGGAATTTCGTACAAAGCTTTGAACGAAGCCATGCAAATGGTAGAGTGATAGCTATTATTGTAGGAAAACTCTACCAGTGTCGCACCCACGATCCCCCAGAATCCAACACACATTCTCGTAGCATATCCTCCATTGTTTAAATGGTGCGCTCTGTCTGCCCATCTTTCTGTGGGTGGAAGGCAGTGCTAAGACGCAGCTGAGTGCCAAAAGCATGCTGCAATCCCCTACAGACGCGTTAGGTAAACCGTGCATCCATATCCGAGACTATGGACCTCATAACTCCATGAAAACGCACCACCTCATCCATGTACCTCCGTGCTAAGGCATCCACTGCACCCGACTCCTTGATCGCCAGAAAGTGAGCCGATTTCGTCAACTGGTCCACCACTACCCAGATAGCGTCGCAACCTCCTTGAACCTTGGGTAGCCCTGTGATGAAATCCATCGAGATGACATCCCACTTCCACTCGGGGATTTATAAAGGCTGTAACAAACTGCTTGGAACATGTTGTTCAGCCTTCACCTGCTGACACACTAGGCACTTGGCCACAAACTCTGCCACTGCCCGCTTTACCTTGGGCCACCAAAACTGACTCCTCAGACCCTGGTACATCTTGGAAACATCAGGGTGCACTGCTAGGGGTGAGTTTTGGAACTCAACAAGAACCCTCTCGTGCATCACTTATGGAACAAAAAACTTCCCTCATAAAATCATCTGATTCTGAACATCCTCTGTCCACCCTTTCGGATCATCGCCATGGTTAACCCGTTCACGCATCACTTCACTTTCTGAGTCTCCCCACTGGGACTCATCCACCTGCCGCAGTAGAGAGTACTGCACTATCATCTGAAATAGACAACCTCTACCACCATCCATCCTCGCATCCAGGTGCAGGGCATCCAATTCCTCCATTGTCTTCCAAGCATCTTCTGACTTTCTAACCACATCCTTCTACGACTTCCTTCTCAAGGCATCGACCACCACATTCCCTTTTCCTGAGGTGTATGAAATATCGAAGTCGCTGTCCTGAAGGAACTCCATCCACATTTGCTGCCGTAAGTTCAAGTCTTACGGGGAGAAGATATACTTCAAGCTTTTGTGATCCGTGAAGACCACAAAGCACTCCCCGATGAGGTAATGTCGCCACAACTTTAGTGTGAACACGATCGCCACAAGTTCCAGGTCATGGGTGGAATAATTACGCTCATGAGGATGTAAATTTCTAGACACATAAGAGATCACCCCTTTACGTTGCATTGGCGCACACCCAAGGCCTTGTCATGAAGTATCACAGAACACCTCATACGCTACCCCTTCTTCTAGAAACCTCAGCACTGGGGCACTTACCAACTCCTCCTTCAGATAGCAGAAGGCAGCCTCACACTGTCCATTCCACACGAAAGCCTAGTCCTTATTGGTCAAAGCCGTCAAAGGTGATGCAACTCAGAAGAAGTTGGGTACGAACCTCCGATAGTATCCTGCTAGTCCAAGGAAAATACAAACTTCTGCCACATTTTTGGGTGCTTCCCAAGAAAAAACCGCCTCGACATTTGATGGGTCCACCGCTATTCCCTACTCGGACACCACATGCCCAAGGAAGTGCACTTCTCGTGTCAAGAACTTGCACTTGGACAACTTCTCATAGAGTTGGTGTTGTCGGAGGACCTCTAAAACCGTTCTATGGTGATCAGCGTGATCCTGCTATGATCTTGAGTAGATCAAGATGTCTTCAATAAAAAAAACTATGGACTGATCCAGGTATTCCTGGAAGACGGAGTTCATGAGCCCCATGAAGACAGCTGGAGCGTTCGTAATGCCGAACGACATGAATACAAACTCAAAGTGTCCATACCTACATCTGAAGTTAGTCTTCAAGATTTTACCCTCTTTCACCCTCAACTGGTGATATCCAGACCACAGATCGGTCTTAGAGAACCAACCTTCTCCCCTCAGCTGGTCAAAGAGATCGTCTATCCTTAGGAGGGGGTAACGGTTCTTGACCATTACCTAGGTCAGTCTCCTATATTCTATGCACATCCTCAGACCACCATCTGCATTCTTTGCGAACAAGATTGGAGCACCCCATAGTGACACACTTGGTTGAACAAAACCTTTCTTCATCAAGTCGTCAATCTGAATCCGCAACTCCAGCAAATCAGAAGGTTCCATGTGGTAGGGAGCCATTGAAATCGGACGGGCACCTGGTTGTAAGTCTATCCCGAACTCAATATCACGCCAAGGGGGTAGAGTCTCCACCTATTCAGGGAAGACTTCCATAAACTCACTTACGATCCCTAGAACTTCCACCATTTCTGTATCTGATGACTCCACTTATAGTGCAACTAACAAGGAAAGGAACGACTCCTCTCACCTGCTGCTTTTCTAAAAACGCTGATTGCCGATGAAAGTTACACGTCAGCCGACAAAATCTTAAAACACGACCCTTCCTCGGAAGCATTCAATGACAGAACATACATAGAATAACCATTCAATACCTAGGATGAAAGTTTATGGATGTATCCGCAATAGTAGAAGATCCCTGATTGACTGATGTGGCCCTATCATCAGTCTGCACCCTAAAAAAACATAAAACAAGTCGGTTTGACCTCCGACTGGTGTACTCAACACCAGGGGCACTGGAAGTATCTCAGCATCTAGACCCAGGGAATGGGCCAGACTGGGCTCCGAAAAGGAGTGCGAAGCTTTTGTATCAAACAAGGCATAAGAAATAGTACTAAACAAGATGATCATACCTCGAACGACTTCTGGCCCAGCTGGAACTACTGCCTCTACGGTGTGCAACTGCCCACGCCCAGCTCCTCTACCTCTCGGCTGTCGGCCACCTTCCTGACCATGCCCTAATCGAGGTCCTTTAGGATCACCCTGAGGTTGGCCTCCTCCTGAAATGCCTGCCCTCGGAGGAGCGGGAGCTTGCTGCACCTACTACTGCAGGTGAAAGGGCCTAGCTGAAAACTACTGCTGCTGAGGTGGGCGTTGAACCTACTCACCCTAATTATACTGCACTCTATCTGGGCAATGATTCCTAAGGTTCCCATGGCTTCCATAGACGAAGCACATTGGTCCTGGGCTCTAAAGAAAAGGGCGAGGTCCAGGAGATCAGAACTGAAACTGCTGAGGCCTCCTTCCTACTAGTCGAAACCTAGACGGCCCTAATGCTGGAGGCTTGCTGTTGACGGATTTCCCCTTCAACATTCCCTACTGGATTCCCTCTCATGACACCCCTCGCAGCACGTTCATCCTTTCCACCACTTCAGTCTTCTTCTGGACCTCCAAGTACGTCAGTAGGGTGACGAGAGTAACAACATACAGGAGAGAAGGTCAAAGTGCCTCCTCAAAAACGTTTTTCCTGAGACTCCTCATCTGGAAATAGGTCGGGAGAAAAGAAGAGGAGATCCTTGAACTTGACCCCCAAATATCTCACTGACATACTCCCCTGCTGGAGGGAGAGTAGTTCCTGCCTCTTCTCAGCCTTCATCGTGAAAGAGATGAATTCATCCCGAGACTCCTTCTCGAAGTCAGACCACATAAACTCAGCCTTATTCTTCTTCTTCCCAGGATAATGTATCCACCACTGACATGCTGCTCCATGCATCTGGCTTACAGCCAGAGGAACCTAGTACTCTGCCGGAGCCCAGATCAAGCTGAAAGATATCACCAGTTCCTCTAGCCAGCTCTTTGTCTCCACTTCAGAGATGATTCCCTCGTACTTCCCGAGGGTCTTCCGCTGAAAGGCATGAAGCGTCTTCTTCCACGGATCGTCCTCCTCCTCTCGGTCAGCCCTCTGTCGATCAACCAAGTTAGCCTCTTGGGCCTTGATCGCCCACACTACTCGTGGTCGTCTCCTAGGTTCTATAACTACAAGGTAAACAAAAAATGCCTAAGCCTGAGTAGTGTAGAATATTGTTCTTAAATTTTCTTATACTTATTACTCGTTTTAAATCCCCCAAAATATACCCATGAAACATAAGAACTCAAGTCATTAGGTTGTATGTACGTTTCCTAGGGTCTCTACCCTACAATCAGTGTAGCCTTACTTGGTCGTTCGGTAGGCCCAGATTCCTTGCATCAGATCACGGGGGGCCCTAAAATCCCATATCCAAGATGGTCTTCCATGGCCTATTTCACCCACCAAGATCACCCAACACTGTTTCCCTACCATCCCAGGCAATCCTCACTATGCCTAACCCTATACTCCATCCTATCTCTCAAAATCCTCCTCTGATACCATTCTGTCATGACCCGCCTTCACCAAGATGAGAGAAGGAACAATAGATTGCCAGACCCTTCCTTCTTCAAGTTGAAGGAGAGATAATGACCCCCGATACCCACCTTCAATAGGTCCCGTAGTGGTGACTAGAACCAAGGGTATAGAATCACACACAATATGGAAGGCATTACCATTTTTCTTTAATAGGATCATAAGATAAGATAGTAAATCCCAACAACACCGAAACTAGGGGGTAAAAGTAAAGCCAAAGAAAACTATTCCCATATTCATGTTACCAAAATTAAATGACACGAAGTACAAGGATACAACAAAGGTAAAGTACCAAAGAAATAAAAAAGACAACAACTGTAATTGTCCCAACGCCCAAGCTAGTACGGCCCTGTACAATCCCCGAAGTCCCCCTGGAAACCTGAAATTAGTTTTATATATGTAGGGTGAGAATACAAGTATACTCAGTAGGGAAAACCAAAGACTCGAATGCACAAGTGATGAGTCATTATAATGCCTTGTGGGAAAAGCGATAACTAAAGCACCTATCAAGGAAAACTATCCACATAGGCCTCACCAAGGCACACTCCCCAAATAACATAAGTTAAGTAATATATAGTAATAGCACATCGACATTTGGGTACCCCGCGCCACATTCCCACCGGTTACTGAAGACATCCTACACATCGAACCTCTCCCGCCATTCTCACCGTAGACCCACTGCCACACCCCGACCACACAAACCTAGGCTACAACCACGTATCCCACCAGAAAACACCTGGGCCCCAACAATCACCCCACCCGCAAACACCTGGGCCATAACCACCACGTGTAACTACACCCATAAACACCTAGGCCATAACAACTACTACCATGCCTGAAGACACCTGGGCCTCATCCCAAAGAATCTTGGGAAACAACCTTCCCGCACACACCTGGGCCAACCACCACAACTACCCTGCCCAAATAATCATGGGCTATAATGGATATCAGGCCATCACAACCTGCCCGAAGATTTTTGGGCTATTCAAGAAAGGGAGTATAAAAGAAGCTAATAACCAGCCACTCATAGGAGGGTTGGGAAAAACACCCCCATGAAATGGGGGTGTTCGAAATTAAGTGTTCAACTTGGGTGGGGTGTGAATAAGAAACATAATAACGACAATTATATTAATAGGCAACAAGCACTCATCCCAACCTAGGGGTTCCAAAACCTAAGCACAAACACCCTCATTACTATTCATTCATAAAAGAAAATCACAGCACTCTCGTCCAAGTCACAAATCATTTACAAAACCAATTATCCATTTAAACCATTCTTGTTTTCATGTTCAAGTGATCCCATTTAGGTAAATTCTACACTACTGGGCAACTAACCGACATAATCACAATCCAGAGAAAGAGAAATAGCCAAAACGCAATTTAAGCATTCACACCCGGTTCTCTTGTGAATTAACAACAACAAAGGGATCAGTGAGATCCATCAAAGTACTGGAACCAAACCAAGCCTCGAGATACAGCCCCACACAGCTTCAGATTCACAACCAACAACTGTGTCACAACAGAGGATCCCATCCCCATCCACTTCATCCCATAATCATCAAGAATGAAAACACACCTACTACCAAAACAGAGTAGGGAAACATCCAGGTTCAATCACATCATTCATTAGGTTCTTGTTTCTTTGGTTAACCGGGGTGACCACACAAGGATTTATGTTCACTGGGCTTCCATTTAACCAACCGATTTTAGGTGATTAACCAATTTCTGTGTTACAGTCATTTAATCATCACAGAAGACGAGGGTTCATTAGTGTGCAAGGAAAGACCACCAATGACTATGATTTTCAGTGAGCATAAGCCCATAAAGTTCACAACATATAGAAATTATAAAAGAGTACAACAGAATTGTCAAACACACCCCATCATTATTTAACAGTCTGTTTATTATCTTTGTTAAGGTTTGGTTTCATCCATTCCCATAGAAACAGTAGCGTACCCACCCTGCATGATACGAAGTAAGGATAGATGAAGGAAAATCCCTACCTGGTTGATCAAGGATCAACGTTCTTCTCCACGCGCCAAGAACTAGTGATGCAAGACTTGTAGGGGAGGAACATCAGAGACTCAAAGGGTGAGTAGAAAGGCTCCGGAACAGGCGCACCACTTTCCTCAAGAATGGGAGCTCCAAACACACTAGAAAGAAAAGGAGACCAGCCAAGAGGAAGAAGAAGAAGGAATTCCCGTGCGATATCAGGAGGAGATCCCGTTGTTACGGGATATGGAAATTTGAACGGCTTTAAAGTCGGATCGTGGTTCCCCACGTATGTGGGAAGTTACGCATGATGGAATTAATTTTCATTTAACAATTCTCCTCAGAGGGGTGGTCATAACAGCTATGCATTAAACAGTTTTCTTTAACCATAAGAAAATGTGTAACAAGGGCGGAACTGGAAGGTAAGGTGAAGGGCGTGACGCCAAGTAAAAACCACATGTTTTGGTAAGTTAAGGTTTGCCTGACTCTTAGGGGATTTTAGATATTATTTATGGGATTTAAGTGGTTGTGAAAGGGGGTATTAAATAATATTTACATTAAAGGATATGTTCCAGGTGCTGAAAAAGTCCAAAACTGGAAAAAGGGATGAAGACCTCTCGGTGAGGACACGGTGCCACCGTCACGGTGTCACCCTTACGGTGCCACCGTCACGGTGTCACCCTTATGGTTCCACCGTCACAGTGGTACCCAGACGGTGCCACCCTCATAGTGCCACCCTCATGGTGCCACCATGACCGGTGCCACCATCACGGTGCCACCTTGAATGGTGTGCGGCCGTCAGAGTGCCACCATAACCAGTGCCCCCATGACCGGTGCCACCGTTTCGATGGAGCCGTGTTTTTGTAAAAGTAATGGAACAGGAGGGTCTGGGCCATTACATGATCCTCTCTAAGCATCCTTATAAAAAACAAATCTCTTTAGGGTCATGATATCAAGTATATAAAAGATAAATAAATAATCCTCAACTGTAATTCATATATGGTAATACCTCCTCGAGGATCTAGTTTACTAAAAATATCCATGTATCTATTTACATCACATTAGGGGATCCGACTAGATAACTATAAATGAAATTGAGGTACATGAAAAAACATAGTAAGATTGATGGGAAATTCTGTGTAGGTTGTTATTAATAATTAGTTAACTATACCGAAAAATGATACACATAAAAGAGTATACTATAATGGAATTTGTTTCCAATATTGACCAATGAGGGTCTACAGTATACACATAGCACTTCCTCCAATTATATGTGTCATAGAAAACTCACACAATTCGGTTAGGTAGAATTTCATTCCACGTTATGCGGTAAAACACTATATATGTTGTTATTGGAACCATAAATAACTGAACCTAAGAAGAAATTTCCCACAAGGTATCTAATTCTTGGGAATCATGTTCCCTATGATCCTACTGGGTTCGGTACACCTCTTGTCTATAAATAATAAGTCATCGACCTCGCTATCAATGATCTCTCCATTGATTCACATGACCTTCCATCAAAATAAAATGTTTTTGTGTTTATGTGTGTTAGTCTAACTGGGTATAAATCAACCATGAACCTATATTTCAAAACACCATTTTTTACACTTTAAACAGTTGACCATAATCATCCGTAGAATCAAACACTATATGGAATATTATCGGTCGACACTATGGGACAAATATATTGCATGAGATGCCACTTTTTTATTTCTAGCCAAGTGTCAAAATCAATCATCAGGATATTTATATCAAAATAAGATCCATAAATCCACCAATGGACATTGTACAATGGTACGAGATCTATTAATACATCTTATGTCATAAACTCTACACCACATGTGCATTTCTCAAAGAGAAAAATCATATATAAATGTAGCATCATAGATTAAGAAAAACAATCCCATATCCCTAGAAACTAGGAATTCCTATAATAAGAATTTTTCTCAATGCTCCAGTTTGATATCCATCATATGTTCCGACACATTTCTAATAATATTTTTTAACACATCACAAATATTGATATAATTGGAAAATCATGCCTCTGATACCACTTATCTCAATCTGACCTATCCTAGAATATAAATAGTAACTAGACTGGTTAGTGAATAGTTCTCAAGAATTCCTCCCCATATGTTAGAGGTTTCCGACTAGAAGCGAGGAACTAGGTTGTGTCAATGGGGATAATATTCCCTCATATTAGAGTATAAAAAAATAGAAATAACTAAATTATTATACAAGGTTGTGAATAACAAAATTTTTCATTAAATGAATATAAAAAGGCTGTAATAAAATAGATTGTGGTAAAAACCTAAAAAACCATTTCATATACATAATAATGATTTCCCACTGGGCTTACCTCATATAAAAGAGAAAATAAAATGTAAAAAAATTAAAGTGCAATGCTCTTCTACAATCTCCGAGACATCCAAATACCAAGACCCATGTACACATTTGAGTTATACTTCTTATTCAATCTCAGGAATCATCTATACATGTGCCTACAACCAATTAAATGTATTCTACATTACCACAATGTAATGGCATCCTGATCAGGATGTGAGTAAAAAACTCATTAGGGAACCACCAATGTGGTATCATATCTTTCCATAAAATGAAATGTATGTATATGTGACATAATAATCCGGATAACAATGACAATAATAAACAAATTATAAAAACTAAACTAAAATTAATAATATGTATTTAGGCATGTTATCATATATATAAGATCATACATTATGCTCAGCCTAGTTGAGACACAATTGGAAATAAGAAAATAAAGTAAAACCACAATTGATCCTTGGCTCTATAATCCCAATCAACTACAGATTCTATGAATCAGAAGTTTAGATGGATGTTATACCACTCAAACCATCTATAATTTGGCTGATTTTAGGTTTAATAATCTCAATCAATGATACCTTCTTCATACAACTATGAAATTTTCTCTGATCAATCTATATCACCAATGGACGATTCGTGTCCTATCCCTGGGTTCACCCCTACACACCTCAAATCACAATAATGAAGGATTCTAGGTAATATGTAGAAACCTTTTAAATAAAAAACTGAGATTCATATCATGTAAACCAAGACACGTAAATCCAGTCTGATTTATGAGTCCTGGGTTTTGGTTTATAAGAATTAATAGCATTTCAACTTAGATAATCCCTAAGGGGGATGAACCATATGTGATATATAATTAATTCTATTCGGATCCAAGAAAACGCTCTGAATCCATTCAATAATTTAATTAATAAAAAACTCCTAGGAATTTGTTTATTACAGTAATGGTGTGTCCACTCAATACTAGGGTGGAACCTATGCATCGATTGAGGAGATCATCATTAATCCTAGTGAGTATATCAAAGAGGGGTTCTAAACAAACCCATCAACCTCCTCTGTAAAATCTATGCATGGAAGAATCCCAATGATAACGGGACTTCTTGTAAATATCAATCATCACCAAATCCAAAAAAATTAGATCCTAAGAGGTACCTCTAGGAATCCAAACAAGATAACAATCAGTCATGTAGGCATATAAGATGGACCCTATGAAGTATGTTTGGCCATGCCATTTGTAGAATTATGTCTCATTAGGACCCATGGTTCATGTTCTAGGAATTACCACATTCAATCATAGTCCCATCAATAGTAACCACATGAATGCATAAGTATAAGAGTTAGGCTACTTGAGATCCCAAATCAACCACTTCTACCACACCCCCTTAGGATTACATGTTTCTTACGGGTTTCAAGGTGACACTTGCTACCATCTTTACCCAAACCCATTATGCACTAGCTCTGTGTTGATCACAACTGGTGAACCTAATAGGTTCTACTAGATAGGAACACATAGAGGTATCCCCATTATAACCCTACAAGTCAAAATAACAGTCTCTAGTCAACACCCATGGAACTAGGACATCACATCCTATGGTATTCTAATAAGGTTATCCCGGAGTTATCGGCTACATAGGGTATTGTCACTATGGAAACCATAAAGATATAGATAATGACCCAATATTGGTGCCAATGTCTCTCTAGAATGGTCATGAAGTAATATAGAGTGGTTTTTAGTGACCCCTGGCATTCACCCATTAAAAATTAACGTTTAATTAATTACAAATTTTATTAGAAAAGGATTAAACAAGAGTGATGACCCTAAGGGATGGGCCCTAAAATAAACATAAAATTGTGAACATGCATAGTTACCATAGGGTAGGTATGAAAAAAAACCCACCTTTAGGAATATTTCCATTTATTTTCAAAGGGTCGGCGGTAGATGCCAAGGCCCGTCAAAGCTCATATGAGGCGTACATAGATCCTTTCTAAAAAACCCATTATAATCAATTAGTTACAACAAAATTATTATTAATTTATTAAAACCGAAAATTTAATTTAAATAAAATAATTTAATTAAAATAGGTATAATTATCAAAAACTCATTGGTCGATCTAGTCGCACCGAAACCAGGACCTAATGCTTGCCAATAAACCGAGGCATGTCACTGAACGTGAAATAGGAATAATTACTCATTAAAGATTTCAACACACCTATTAAATTAATTTAATTTATGGTGAAACCCTAATAAAAATCATATTGGAGTCATACATCATCGAAACGACACACAAACAAGTATAAATGACCCATCCTGTCACCCTCTTCCTATGTTGAGAAAATGCCCCATAATTGGTATATGATTTCACTATGCTCTGGTAAAATCGAAATTGAAATCCCTATCTGGGGAAACCAAAAATTAAGAACACAGAGAGAATGTAACATAGTAATATTAACATAGGAGAAATTATAGCTCTAAATACCATGAAAGGCCATCACCCCCCCAATGAAGTTTGAATAAGGTAAGAAGTGGAAGAGATCCGCCTAGGTTGTGTGAGTGGAAAAGTGGAAGAAAAAAAGGTATTCTCTATTTAATATTATAGAGGAAGAAGGTTAATTTAACCCTTTTTAATGGGACACATGGTTTTTCTATATTGTTGGCCAATAGTGTGCCTCCACTATCCAAGGTACCTACACCTTTCATGATTGTAGTTAATGATTATGAAAACCATTCACTAAATGTGAAAATATCTATACACTTATGTACCTTTTCACATGGTTTTCCAAGATCTTCACACGATTTAAAAAAAATGTTCCAATAAAAAATAGGTTTTGTGGTTAGGCCACATGGTTAGCACTAAACGTTTGCCAACCATGTTTCCTATGATGAATTTTTTCAAAACTCAACCTCGAGGTGCCAAACCCCTATAACAATCCCAAAACCTATGAGCTAAAATAAAATCCCAATTCCAAATATATATACATTATTTAGATCCCTAATAACCTTAAAATTTACATTCCTAACATTTTTTCAAGATTTGACATGTCTAGTCAGTTAAAATATAAATTCATTATGAATATTATAACTCATTAAAACATTGGATGTTACAAATAAAACAAGGTTTGGTTGAATTACCATGACCATCAACATCATCTCAACCCCATTGGGATTCAATGTCAATTTAGGTTCTAAAATGACACCTACATCCATCACTACCCAAAATACACACCCACTCAAGGGTGGCTTATCAATGAGCATCGACTTGGATCCTTTGGGTCAATATGAAAGGGATTCATCCCTCTTAGGATCATACTGGTTATTAAACATGTAGGGGAATCCCTATTAGGATCCTATAGGTCATAAAAGAGGAAGAGGCATCCCTTTTGGGATCCTTAGGTTATAATATATGTAGTAGCATCCCTCTTGGGATTCTTGGTCACAAAATAGACTCTTAGGAAAACACCCATATCCTGAGGAAGACATGATTCATAGTAGTGAATACACATAAACAACCTCCTGGCCTCAAAGGGAAATCCACATAAATACTAGTGTATAAGGGTGGATCATGACCCATTTTGATTTAAATATTCCACTTAATTGGTCAAATTACCCAACGTGATCCCAATCTAGCCAAAGGTCATCTACATAGGCTAAGTTTCTACTACGTGAAAAAAACATGAGCACACTCTACCTAGACTACGAGACCCGGGGCTTAGAGAAATAAAAAAATTCTTTTAAGGACCATATTTTCCAAAGTATTTATGTTATCCTCACCTCCTTCTTGGAAATGCCTCAATCTCCCCTTCCACTTTTAGGTTGATCATCTCACATCATAACACACCTATTTTAAGACATTATAAGGCTCATAATCTAGGGCTACTCTATCGCATAAGGTATAATAACCCCCTTAATAATTCTGAAATTCACCCAACATCTCAATGTTCAAGTCCTCTCTATCATCGGCCGAGGAATCAAGCCAAAGCATAGGAACCCACCTGGGCCCAAGAATTTAGTTCAGTTAACTCAAGGAAATGAATTGATTACCCATTTTAATTCTAGTCAACCATTTATTATGATTAATTTATTTAGTTAACTGAAGGTTCATCACCACCAGTGGAGAGCCTATACACATAACACCACAAAAAAATTCATATAAAACATAGTGATACCATACGAGACCACCTAATTCATTTTTAATCCCTTTTTTATTTTTTTCACTACCCAAAAAATCACTACTTGTCCATAACAATGCCCTACTTGGCTTTATCGATCACCACTCATGCTCCTAGAAACCTACTCCACAGAAAGACATCAAACATAATTAATAATATATATATATACAATTAATTAAAAAAAATTAATTAAAAAGGCATAATGTTTTATGACACACCTATAGTAGGGTAGTAAAAAAAGATTATTTATTTTTCTAATATGGAATAGAGGATGACCCAGACCATCTCTCTTGATGAGAATCACATTCAATCAATTAATAAGTTCTAATTCACCTAATATATTTCTATTTGGTATTTTATTATTTAATATAAAAATGATATTTTTGGGTTTTGGAAAAAAATGAAACACAAAAGATAATCCCAAATGAAGATGAGAAACAAAAATAAATGTAGGTTAAAAGAATAAAGGAAGTTCTCCTGAGAGAGTTTTCTAGGGAGTACCAAAATTTTCATATTTGAAATCTATTTAGTCAACACACTATAAAGTATGTGTTGAAACCTTAATATAACCCAATTGTGAATTCATGATTCACTTACCAGTTTTCAAGAACACTCCACATCCACCTCCTCAGTTGATGGAGAATGGTTGTAGAATAAGAGGTTAATCCTTAGATAACCATTGTAAGGACTACACCCACAGTTTATCATCCTAAGATTTACCTAAAGTTGATATAAAACATGGACTCGGGATCATGAACCAGATACTCCCCTAGTATATTCCTTAAGTCAGTTACTCATAATCATGAGTTTAAGAGTTCATGGTGTATGAAGAGGGAAGAGAGAAATACTAAGATTAATATATGAAGATGAAATAAATTAGGATTGAAATAAAACAGAACACTTAAAATAAAAATAGAAATTAATTAATTTGAATGAAAAGGAATAAAAAATAGAAAGGAAACCTAAAGAAAGAAGCATCCATATCCCAAAGACCAATGAAAATAAGTGGTAACTAGTTGATCTTTACATCCCCTTGCTGCTTATTTATAGGCTTCTAAATTCCTTGGGTAGTCATAAATGGTCTCATTAATTGGTAAAAATGGTCTTGGGGAATCCGAAGGAATTAAAAGGTGTCTTAAACACATATTACATCAAACTGAATTGAATTTACATTCATCAACATATTTTAGTTCATGAATAGTTTTTTCACAGAGAGAGTTTTGTGGGGCTAAACAAATCATGTCTCGGTTTATGCTCAAAAACACAATATAGTTCATCTAAGGAAGTTCATTGGTGTGACCATATGTGTCACACTATGAAACTTGTGGTCTTGTCCACAGAATAACTTTTTTTCATCAAATATTCCCGAAACTTATTTTTCTTGATGATTTCACATCATGAATAGTGGGTTGATGATGTGAATTGTATGTTTCTAGTATATTTCTCTCTGTTTTAGTTTTGTTCTTCAATTTTAATCTCTAGTATTGGTAATTTATTTGTCCTTAATCATGGGGTATAATTTTCATCATCAATTTATTTTCTTTTATATTTTTTAACCATTTAATGTATACTTTCACTATAATAAATATGATTATATACTATAAATATTGATAAATTAAATTATAAAATTCAAGTCTTTTATATTAAAATAATAATGTAAATTATAACTCCATTAAGTCTCAAACAATTATCATTTTCTTATCCTAAATAATGTATATACCGCCATAATATTTTAAAAAATATTTTTATTTAAATATATTATCTTCTTTGATATATTTTAATGCATGAAACATCGAGTTTAAATTTTATATAATTTTATACGCACAGCGTTGAGTTTATGCGAGTCTTGATACTCTATTATTAAAACATGGTCGTCATAACCTAGCCTTTAAAATGGTGGGTATGAATAGTAATAAATGAATTATGAAAAGTAAATATTTTAAATATTTATAAAATAAATTTATTTTTTATCAATTGAATTGAAGTTAAATTAAGAATCATATGAATCTAAAAGAAATGTTTTTTGAAAAACAATATTTTTTTATAAAAAACGGTTTCATTGCACTATGGAACACTTAATATAAAATTAAAATTTTCCAAATTTAAAAAATTAAATTGAAAAAATAATATTTACTTCTGAAAACATCATATAAAAATTATTTAAGGATTGGTTTTTGATAATTTCCTAAAAAGATCAATTTTCTAATTAGAAGTGAAAATTACCGATTTTTATTAAAAACTGTCATTTTGTTGAAATTTATTATAGTGTTAACCTATAATTTAAATTATTTTTAAAGTGAAATTACATATATTATATTTAATTTTCACTAATATAGGTAAGTATAATAAATTCTACATTGAATTATTATATAAAACATTTTTTAGATTATGAGAACTTTTCTTTGAAAAATCATTTTTTTCATCATGTCTATAGGTTTAATTTTAAATTAAATTCTATCACTTCTATTATTTGAATTTTTAAAAATATATTAAATATATTTTATAAAAATAATTAATATTATATAGTAATTTCAACTTAATTTTTGACCTTAATGAATATGGAAAGTAGTAAAGAATTATTATCACGGTAAAGGTTAAAATGGGTTTACCGGGCTTTACAATAAAAATATAAGGGAAAATATTTTTATTAAATGTATATAAATCATATAGGATAACCATTTTTCTATACTATACCATAAAAAATTTTAAACTATGGTAATTTTGAATCATTTTTCATGGTAATTACTTTATTATTAAGATTCTTTTGGGAAATTTCCAATTAGTTTCCATGAAGGTCCCATTTCTCCACTTATAAAAGGGAACCATATTCCTTAACTTATTTAAAACTATAAAGCCTTATATTTCATAAAAAAACCTAAATAAATTCTTACCCATCATCCTTATACATGTTTTAGAGGTTTTGGTTCTCCCAAAAGATCAATACTATAGTCTTTAATAAGAGATCCAAAGGTGGTTCTTCTAAGTGAATGTAATTATCTTCATTAATCATCTTTTTCTTTATTCATTTTCAACCCTCAATTATTTATAACACTTATAATATAATATAACAAGTATATAAAATATAATTATATGTTATTATATTAATATAATAACCTATATTTATCTCCACTTCCATTAAATGGAAAACGAAACCATCGATTTTGTGTACGGAGGACTACTACCTTGCGAACTGATTATTTTGTTTTCAATCACCAAAATTAAAGGATGGATATAGTAATGTATTTAAAATATTTATATAATATTTATTAAAATATTATTCTTCTTTAATTATTATATCATTTATATCATCTTACCTTCCAATCCACGGGGGGATACAATAATGTCGTACGTGTGTACGACAGACTATCGCCTCACGAAATGATGTGTTTTTTTTGTCTTATACACATTACACGGAAAGTAGTAAGAAAAAATTTAATTAATATATGTAATATATATAAACTCATATAAATTTTTTAAAATTAATATATCATAAAATTCCTAATCTATTCTTACTTTAAAGGAATGATATCATCGTGCGTGCATACATATAGCCTACTATCTCCATGAAGTGATGTGATTGATTTATATATACAATTTTTAAGAATATTTATAAGGATTTATCAAATGAAATTAAATTATTTATAAAATTAATAAAATTCTAGATATTATGTAACTATATCCTTTGTATAATAACCGAAACTTTCAAGACAAAACACGCATGAGAAAACAAGACAATTAACACCAAAAACAATGAAAATAATAAAATATTATTAAGAAAAATATGGTAAAATGTTATAATAGGATCATATATGGTAGTATATATGTGATTATGGTTCAATAATATATTTATAATAAACCTATATTAATTATATAGGATTTAATGACACGTATGAAATAAATACGACCAGATGTAAGGGTATCTCCTCGGACTTTTACTTCTGTGAGACATATTCCCTATTCACCACTTATTATATTTTTTAGTGTATGTATTTCCCAATTGATTATTTAATTAATGAATATATTTATCTCTTTGTTTTTTAATATTTAATTGTAATTTATTTATTTCATGGGGCTTATGATTCAAAAGTTACCAAAGTGGTGATGGTTTATTTTATAATCTCATCGTTTATCGAGATTATTTATGATTAAATTTATGATGATACAATATTTTGATATATCACTCAAAAAACTCAGGAACATTTTTATCTTCTAGTTATTAATTATATTTTAGAGTAATATTTTAATGATTCCACTCTTTAGTTCTTAAAAATATTTAAAATTTGTTTTATGAAAATCTGAGTATGTCTCTCTCTTCAGTCAAAAATCATTTTTCTTCAAAAAAATGTTTAAAAAAAATTTCAATTTTTTTTTTACAATTATTAAAATGATTTACTATAGACATTTTAACCCATATTTTATATTTTAAAAATATTTTAATGTAATATTATGGTCATTTTTTGAACGTGGTACCTTTTAATATTTTACCAACAATGTGAATGGAATATATTTTAATGTTTATAAAATGTACAAAACTACCATCCATCATTGATTTGAAGCTATATTCATAATTTTACACTTTTATTGTCAAATAATTTTTTATAATACTTTATGAACTTTTTGTTTTAAAAGGTTATTTTCAATATGGAAAGGTTATTTTCCTCAAAATGGTTTTAATGGTATTTTTATAGAATTTTAATTCATCAATATAAACAAACCTTATATACATATTCTCCACTAGGGATACAGTATAATTATATAATCCTCTTTATTTCTCTACATGGTTTATGAAAATTTTTATTATGGATGTACTATTTTGAATATATTTTCTATATTAATCTGAATGGATTATGATTATTTTATTATTTTGGGTAATTATTAACATTTTGTATTCTGGGTTTTCAATATAAATTTTTACATTGATTATGTCTTCCCCCTTTAATATAGGGGTTGAATTATACTTAGTAATTGACAGGAAGGGCCCTCCACAACCCCTCAATGCATCAGTAGGTCTCCTGAGACAAACTAGTCTTGATATTTGATGAGCCCTTCCCCACTTATGTAAGATTTCTTAGAATGAGGACTTAACTGTATGATTATGATGTAAAATATTATTAATTCACTCATTATATGGTTATATTTTGATTTCCATGTGATTATTTGACTATTTATACTATCCATTGATAAGTTTCAAGATCATGTGATTATTTATATGGAATTATTTGATCCTTATTTCTTTATTCCATATGAATCTCCCTGAATTGAAAATACATATGCACTCTCTAAGAGAAGAGATTCTATCTCCTAGGGTATTTTGAGTTCCTCTACAGCATTGAACATTCTCTTCCTTGATTCATCTTTGTCATAGGAGGTTTGGTGGTTGCTTCTTACTCTAAATCATCAATAAAATATCTAGTTTCATATCTATCCACAAATAATTGTTGAATACTTATCACATTACAAATTCAACTGGAAATTGATCTCCATCATATTTTGGGTTTTATTTGTACCTTGTTATGAATCCTTTCCTCACTCTATCCTCTTTTTATATGAATATAGTAGTGGAAACATCATTTCATTGATTTTCCATGGTCAAAACTAGTGGTCTCTATATCTGGATTCTTCTATGATTCAGGTGCCTCATCATTTCTTTCACCCATGTGGGTTTCAAGGTGGTAGATATAGAGTGGTAAGAGGGTGTGGGACAGGTATGCTAGTGGTTTCGATGTCTATTCTAGGATGTTTTGTTCAATGTATTTTCTTCCCTAACGTGGAATTTCTTAGTTTCCAAGTGAAAAATATATTTTTGGACAATGGTTGGGGCTATGAGGACATGGTGAGATCGATGTAAGGTGGTTCTAGTTCAAATGTATGGTTGATGTAGGATATGGATGGTGTCTTCTCTTAGTTGAAAACATTTTCTAGGAAGGTCGTTCGGTTCAATATTGTGGTTATATATCTACTTCATTGGTTAATAACCTAATTTAGTTTGAATCTATGATGATTTTTTGGACTATTAGTTTTATTGGACCATAAATGTATTTCTTAGAATTGGATTCTTCACATTACATTTGGATGGTGGTGAAGCTTCTTATAGGTTCTTCTATGTGTGTGACCTCAAAAGAGGGATTGGTATAATAATACCCATCTTTCATCTATCTTTCCTATTTGTGTTGGATGGATGGGTACCCTAACATTGACTCTATACATTGATTTATATCTAGTTTTTCATGGAATCAGGTTGACAGTGCATTGTGTTCCCCACAAGCATTGTCACGTGGGAGGATTTAAAGAGTGATATGTGTGCTGACACCTTTCATCTAGTCCTCATTACACATGTTCATGTGGGTGTGAGGAGTTCTCTGCCACAATGTTTTGGTCCATCACAAAATAACATCTTTGTAGGTGGGGTGAAACATCCACATTTATTGATTTAACTATTATGTTGTCTGTTAGGGGGAATATGTTTTTTATTTTTATTTCTTATCATTTTCTTATAATTGGACACTTGATACCATTAAGACATTTGGGTCATGTTTCTTTTAGGCATTTTTCTCCACTTTTAATGTGTTTCCTCTTCTCCAATTTAAAAATAGGAATTCATTTTTTTCTCGATAAATTGGGCTTTCCTTCAACAATTTCAAAAAAATATTCCATTGTATGATCATGTTATTGATTAAATGGCACGTTTTTCAGTTATTTACCATTCAATATTGATTATTATTTATTTATTCATATCATCTGTTGTACTCATACCCTTATTGGGAATTTTATTTTACCTCTATCTTATGTTTCATTCCACATGATACTAATATGATTGTTATAATTGATAGGAATGGTTTTTCTAAAGTGAAATATGTCCTTATCAAAGAAATCACTCTTTTTATTTTATGTTTTCAAATGTATTGTGAATCTCAGGTATGTATCAAGTTTACTAAGACTACTAAAATATTTGGTTCATCGGGTTTCAATTACATTTATCTTATTCCAATGTAATAAATTAACCACCAACTCTAAGATACTAGGGTCGGGGTAGTTATTTTTGGTATTAGGGGAAATTTAGTAGAAACCTTGGAAACTAGATTTAGGTCAAAAATATTATGTAATATAAACCTATGAATAAATTTGAGGATAATTATAAGTATAGGATAAAATCTTAAAAGTTTTGGTAAGGAAGATATTATGCGGTATTCCTAGTAATACATCAATGTATGGATACTATATGTGGACATGGTTCTCGTATAGATGTACCTATGGGTAATAATTCCATAAAAGACATGTGAGTCTTTACTCGAGCGATACACAAAAAAATTCATTAATGCGTACCTTGTTTCACACTCCCATAGGATATGCTTTGTTTAATTAAAATTTTATTTTTGAACCATTATTAAGGATTTTGAAATATTATTATTATTTAAATACATTAGAAATGAAATCATATTTATGATTTTGAGATTAGCTAGTAATAAATTTTGGAATTTATATTAAGAGTTTCACAAGTTTTGGGATTATACATTATGTTTTATAATGTTATGATCCAATATGGTGCATTTAATTTTTTAGAAATGGTACATATATGAAGTAATGGGAACCGTGTTAATGCATGTACCCCATGTAGGGATTTACCTATAGGAAAAAATAATGAATTTGGATATGGAACTGAAAAAATTATAACAATATTGAGGTAGATGGCTCAGTTTATGAGCAATAAAATTTCCTATATGGAGCAACCTGATGATCCACAATGTTGTGTAATTATGTTATACAACTTCATACATACAAAACCACCATAATTAAATGGGAGTAGAAATCCATTTGTAGTTGATCAATACATGAGTTACTTCGAAACTATATTTCTTCTTATGGGAAATAGCCAAAGGGGTAAAGATTTCATGGTAGTTTATTGTATCTTTCATAATGAATATCAATTATAGTAATTGATTCAAAAATCTAATTATGAGGAGAAAATATAAAAGATGGATTGAAATGATTTTAAGGGACTCTTCTTTGAAAAATAAGTTCCTTGGAAATAATGAGAAAAAATGGAGAGAAAATTCATATGTCTATGAAAAATTGAAGATGAAAATGTTGCTAATTATGAAGCAAAATATACAAGGTTTTCAAGGCATGTTGCAAAATACATACATAATCAAAAGAGAAAGATTGACTATTTCTTTGATGGGATTAATCCAGTACTTTGAAGGGTGCTAGTATCACAAACTTTCTCTTAATATGAGGAAATTTTATCATGTGCTATCAAGATTGAGAAATAATTCTCTATGTCTTATGGTTTTGAAGGAAAGAAAGAGTATAAGAAGGAATTATAGAAAGAAATGGATAAGGGGAAGAAGGGAAAGAATTATTCTACCACATGTGATAATTGTGGAATGAAATTCAATTTTACTTTCTTGAAGGGGATTGTCATGAACCAACATGGGTCAACCCTAAACCGGTCACCCAAGCGGATTCGTATCCTGGCATGATGGGAGTTCTCGATCCACACGAGCATGAAACTAGTCTCGTGCATCAACAGAGTACAAAGGGAATGATTTAACCTAATAAATAAAGAAGAAAATAATCATGAGAATATGTAAAAATAGTTCAATATATAAATAAAACCAAAGTGAACATCATTTATAAAAGAAACTAAAAATACAACCATGATACCAAATACAACTAACCAGACAAGAAAACAAAACCATCTCTATGTGAACCCATGGGTTACTCTCCCACACAAGATCCACCATCACCCAAGGTGACTGAAATCATATCGAAACCTACACAAGGGATAAAAACAAAAATGAACTATTGGCATTAGTATTAAAACATAGTAGTCTGGACCGATCATGTATTTCCCAATTCACTTACATTAAAATAAAAGAAAAATTAATTTTTAGGATTGAACTAAAATATATAAATTAATGATTTTATAGATTTTTTACTTAAAACAATGAACAACTCATTGCCCTTATGGATTTGAAAATCTAGGTTTGATTCATTAGTGTTCCCATATCATTTTCATGGGTAATGTGTTGTTTTTATTTTCAACTTTAACATATATGAAAAAACAATTTCCTTTGGGAACCATTTTCATAAAACATTTTAAAACCAATACAACACTTTCCAAAAAATCATTTCCAAATAAGTAACTATATTAATCACATAATAGGGGCAATGGAAAAAATCACACAAGTATCTCAATCATAATTAAAAAATATAAAAGAAAATAGACATAGGTGAACCTAGAAGATCAAGAATAACCCATAAGACACCATACATGAGACCTCATCCCTGGTAGCATGTCACACATGATTAAATAAAAAATGCTTAATACACTCAGACACCCTTTCTCAAGATAGACTAAGGGAAAATAACATAGTAATAAACATAGTTTTTCCACAAACTATGGGCCACTGATCAGTATGTAACCTACCAGGGCATTAAAGATTCTCAAAAAATTCTTCCAATATTCCAGGTTCTTATGTCTTATGTTCATAATGTGGGTTTTCCAACCGATTATAGATGAACATCCATTCACAATATATATAATAATAATTCACAATAGGTTGCAACCCATGTCTCCCCAAGGACCAATCACACTCCTTAAAATAAATTGATCAAAAGGGATTTATCCAAGGAATCCTGATAACAGATCTCGAGTATTAAACAACAAGGAACTCCCATCCATTACACAAAAACCTATCATGAGAATCATCGAACGTGGGTTTTTATAATAAACACTTGAAATCATTTTCACAAAGTGGCCAAACAGCCCCTCCAGCATTCCAAAAAACAACCTTCATAAAAAATTAAATATATTTTTCAAGAAGATATGTAAAACACACCATTTCCATATAATTTATAAAACATTTTCGAAAAATTTCTATCTCACATTCAAAACAAAACATTTTTTATGAAAATGCCAAAAGGTCCACATTCACCATCCAATTTCAAACTGATTTCAAAAGCCAAATATACACTTTTCTTAACATAAAACTATTTAAAACTCTTTAAAGAACCCCAAAAACATATTTATACAAGGTAAATATTTATTTAAAAAGATAAAACATGCTTTATATTCCAATAATTACTCATAAAATCCAACTAAGCATTTCATCGAACACTTGGTGTGCGCTACATAACAATACAAGCATAATTATCACAAAACAAGGATTAAAACTACAATTTATAGATCTAAAATTTAAAACAAGGATCATATATTCATATTTACATAACAAATAAGATGAAAAATTATATAAAATAATTATTATTATATTAAAAATGAAAGATAATGGGAAGACCTACCTCTAATACATGGCTCAATGAAAACGTCCCACCAAAAATGCTCTATGAGGGTTCCATAACCCTATATTTACAAATATTAACACTAAATTAACAAATACCCAAAAATAAATCAAGGGAAAACTGAACCATATGTCCACATGACCATGTTAGAATAGTGACTCCAAAAGAGAATGAAGGAAGAGGGAAAGGGAGAAAATAAGAGAATAAATACCTTGACAGAAAGGACAAACACTTGAAGAAATCCTTACATCCACACCGATGAAAGAAGGAAAATCTCAGGAAAAGTTAGGGGGAACCCTAGGGTTGCACTAACTCTGTGGGGAAGGAATAGTGTGTTTTGGGATTATATATAAAATGGGGTATAATTGAAAAACACAAAAAATTAAAAAATGGTAAAGTCACATGGTTAGACTATACGGTTTATCAAACTGTGTGGTAACCATGCAACAACCACTGTCCATGGATGGAAAACTGCACGTGTACCTAGAATTGACTACACGACCATGTGGTAGCTATGTGGTAGTTTTTTTAACCTATCACATGCTTTCTAGAAAAGCCGTACGGTTAGAACTAACCATGCGGTAACCATGCGCCAGGGTCTACAAGTCCAAAAATCAATGTTTTTTCAATAAAATCCATACCAAACCAAGGATAAACCATGAGGAAAATACTTATACATGGAGAAATTAAAAACCAAACACCCTTAAAACATGGAACTCGAGAATGAATAACTGAAATTCTACTTGACTAAAGAATATTCCATAACTAGAAAAACAACGTGTGACAGGAATGGCGGTTTACTACATGTGTTGAGATAAAATACCATATTCTCATGATTGAAATATCAATAAGGAAGCTTATTATGTCCATTTCAAATTTTATAAGAAGATGTGGCACTATAAAAATAAATTCCCATAATTTCAAGAAAATATACATCAAAATAAGCTAGGTACCAAGGTCAAGCTTATGTTATTACTAGAGATAAAGTGGAATTATTAATGTACTTGTGTATTCAGATTCATGAATTGTGTAGTATAAGTATTGTATCAATGGTGTTCTAGTTATAAAAACCATGAAATGTATAATTATTTTACTACAATAGTTTCATTTAAGGATTTAAAAGCATATGTTAACTGGTAATGATAACCAAGAAAAGTGATTAATGGCATGGTAAAGGGAAAGATAACCTCTAAAGTGTTTCTAACATTTAGTTAATAATGATTATATGGGAAAAATATTAACGATAAATAAGTAAATTAGATAGTACTCAGGACCTTTGAATTAATATATGACTTGTATGAAAAAGTGTTTTATGTTATCATTGATTGAGTTTAGTTCATTTAAGATCCTATTTATGGACTAACAAGAGAGTTAAGTTTTTTAAGCATGCATATTTTCATTAAATTCTTATGGTGAAAATCATGTTTTAAGACACTGTACGATTAAGGTATTTAAATATTTGGTATGTGATATTAAGAGATACTTAATGTAATTTTTGGAACTAAAGTTAAGTTGGTTTTTGAAATTTAGTGACCTTATTTTTGGATTTTTCATTTGGTCAGATGTATTTTGTATGAGCCTTAAGGTTAACTATTTATGTAATGGATTTATATTGACATTGGATATTATTATTTGAGGTTAAATTAGGATTTTGGATGACCTGGTCTAACCATTTTGGTTTTGGTAAATATTTAGAGGTTGAAGTAACGAATTGTGGTTATTATGAATCATTAAAACTGAATAAGGCATAAAAATAATTTTCATCATGAATATCCATTTCCTTGTATAAAAGATAAAGTGGAAAATAATCAAAGCACAACCAAAGGATTATATTATTCTTAGACATGGAAATAAATCAATCCAGTTGATTTTTTTGATTTCTTTATCTATATAATAAAATAATCCCTGAACATTAAGAGAAGCACATTGAAATAAAAATGTTATCTATTTAATTTTATTACCAAGAAGTCAGTGGTATGTTAACCCATCATAGATTTAGGATTTTGGGATGGATACCTTTTTCATGAAAAAGTTGTCTATCACTATATACTAGTCCATAGGTGGTAGTTTTTTCTTCCATATCTATATTTTTGACTTCCCACTAGTTTTTTACTAGTTGGAAACCTAGTTTTGTGTTTTTAGACTATCTTAAAATTTTAATTTCCCTCTTTTAAAAAATTTTATTAACCATTTTTATGATATGGGTTTTCAACAATGGTTGAATATTTGATGGTCGAGAAGCAATTGAAAGGGCATAATTTATTTAAGGGGTAGAATGTAACACCCTAATATTTCAGAATATATTTATCTTTAAATAATTTAACTTCTTCTATAACTTGCGATGTATTAAACATCATGTTTAAATTTTATTGATTTCTAGACATGAAACTTTGAGTTTAAATGATCGGTTATACTCTATTATTTAATCATAACCATTATAACATTGTTGTTATGTTGGTGGGTATGATTAATAATAACTAAATTATGAAAATTATATGCTTTACATATTTATAATATAAATTTATTTTTTATTAATTGACTATAAATGAAAATAATAATCATTTGAAAGTAAAATAAATGTTTTCCAAAAATCTATATTTTTTCTATAAAGTAGTTTCTTCACGCTTTAGTTCACTTATTATAAAATTAATTTTCTCCAAATTTATAAAATTAATTTGAAAAAATAAATGTTTTTTAAATCATAATATGATGGTATATTTTTTATAACTTTCTAAAAAGATAGATTTTTTATGAATAGTGAAAATTATTGATTTTTATTAAAAACTACCATTTCGTTTAAATTATTTACAAAGTTAAATTATATTTTAAATTATTTTTAAAGTAATATTAGTAAAATTATACAAAAAAATTAATCAATTTAGGTAATTATAATCAATCCCATGTTGAATTATTATATAAAAACAACTTAAACATACAAGAAATTTTCATTGGAAAACTATTTTTCATCTTGTATATGGGTTTAATTTTAAATTAATATTTTAAAATTATATAAACTTAATTTAGAAAAATTAATTTTATATTTTTAATCATAATAATTAATATTATCTAATAAGTCTAACTTATTTTTTAAACTAATGAATAATAAAAACTATAAAAATTTAATTACTACGGGTAAGGTTAAAATGGGTATACAAAGGGTTAAACTAATAAGATAAGTGTTGGTTTCCATTAAAACATGTATAAATAATATTTTATGAAAATATTTCCAGCTTATACTATCAAAATTCCTAACCTATGATAATTTCGAATCATTTTTCATAGGAATTCCTTTATTGTTTTAGATTCTTCTGGGAAATCTCTAAGTGGATTCTAAGAAGGTCAATTTTTACCACTTATCAATGGCAACCACCTTTCTTATCTTATTCACACCTATAAAGAAATATAGCTCAAATAAAACCTGAAATAATCCATCCATAAAATATTCATAAACCTTTTATAGTTTTTGTTCCTCCCAAAATACCAATATTAGTGTCCTTAATAAAATATCCAAAGGAGGTCTTCTAAGAAAATGTAGTTGTCCTCATGAAGGTCCTCCTTTTTTTATTTGTATCCACCTTAAATAATGTATAAAAACATCCAATATAATAAAACCAGTATCTCAAATATAATTATATTTTATTATGATAATTTAATAACCTATATCCACCTCCACTTCTATCAAATGGAAGATAAAATTATTGATCATCTTTGCGGAGGACTAAAACCTTGTGAACAAATGTAATTCATTTTCCATCACCACATTTATTGGATGAATAAAATGAATTATTTAACATATATATATATTTTATATTCATTTAATTATTATACTTATGTAATTATGATATCAAATATACCTTCTTAAATTCTATTCCATGGGGGGATATGATAATGTTACTTGTGGGTATGACAAACTGCCACCTCCATGAAGTGATGTTGTTCATTTCTATATAAAATTTTCAAGAATGGTAATAAGGATTTATATAATGAATAAAAATAATATTTATAATATTAATATAATTATTTAGATTATGTAACTATACCTAATGTATAATAACTAAAACTATCTAGCCAAAATACACATTAGAAAACAAGGTAATTAACACCAGAAACAATAAAAATAATGAAATGTTATTAAAAAATGGGAGGTAAAATGTTATAAAACGATCATATATGGTGTGATATAAATATTATTATGGCTATTTAATATCCTTATAATAAACCTATATTTATTATAGAAGATTTATATACATGTACTAAAGAAATCAGACCTGAGGTAGGGGTTTCTTATCTCACTTTTACTTCTGTGAGATATATGTCATATTCACCACTTATTTAAATTATTTGGTGTATATAATACCCAATTTATTTTATATTTAATGAATCCCATTATATTATTTTTATTTAATGTTTCATTTCAATTTATTTCTTGATTGTTCATACGATTCAGAAGTTACCTAAGTGGTAATGGTTTGTTTATCAATCTCATTTTACTGTGTTAAAAATAGGATAGTTTTAGTGATTTACCTCCATGAATTACACTTTCAGTTTATCATTTGAGTAAATTCAAATTTATAATAATTTATTCTTCCCAGTAACTATTTTCTAATGAACATACCTAAAATTTTTCCATTATAAAATAAATGTACACGGTAATACCAATTCTAAAATATAGTTCAAAATATTTAACAAGTAAAAAATTATTATCCTTATTAATTTGGATAATTCAGAATAAAAATAATAATAATTTAGTCATTTTTTATATGAAATATAATGGGAAACACTCTATTTTAGTTCTTATAATATTATTATTAAAATACTGTGTAAATTTCAATCTATTTTTACTCCAAATTTTGAAAAAACCAAATAATGAAACATTTTATTAAAATAAGGGGTGAAAGTTATTTATTATTAATCACTCGATGTGTTTTTCACTTATGAAAGTGTGCATTAATATTATTTTCATATAAAATTTCCTTTTATTATTTTTCCATCCTTTAAATTCTTCAATATTCATGCATGAAAAATTATCTTTAATTTTATTTTATTAAAATTATAATCAATTTAATATTCTAGATCCTATTTATTCTATAAAGCCACTGCCTAGCACATTGGCCTATTTTTTTCACCGCTATGTTTAGTCTAAGGTTTTTTGTCCGACCTACTGACTCACAGATCCTTCGCAACTCTTATTCCGATCGTTGATTAACTTTTTCACCCGTGTGATTTCTGTCATCCATCTATCCCGGTTCGCTCGAGTGCACCACTAGTTTTTATATTTGGCTTGGATCCTTGTTACTTTGTAGTGAGATATTTGGTTTCAAGGTGAAAAGGGTGTCAAGAAAATTATTCCCCTCTCCTTTTATTATTTCGACTCACTCATCTCATTTTCTCCGTTCTGGTTTTGTTCTCCCTCTAGCTTTGGAACCCGAGATTAAAAAAGATTGACTTTCTCAGTGGTGAATATTTGTGTCTTCCATCCTCCTACATACATCGCCAATGTACTGCTTATGGAAGAGTTTTTATGACGGTATCCTTTATTAATGAAGTTGTGTGGCTAATTTCCCATGTGAAGAATGCCCGACTTCCATTCTAGTTGAGTACTTTAACCCTACACAAGTACAATGATTTGCACCGGCTTCCCAACGACAGCCTGAAGAGAACATGACTATTGTACCTGTGTGTCTGACATTATAAGTCTTCTAATCCCACTTCTCATTTCTATAGATTTAGTTCTTTATTTCTTCTATAATTGTTTCTTTTTAATTTAGAATATCTTTTATAAATCTTTTTTTGATCAATAATGAAATTCTTCTGTGTGGGTGATGTTCTTCTTGTGCACGTTGGTCCAAACTAGACCGAACCACACCTAATCCTTCTGTTCTTTTTATTGATTTATTAATTTATTACATCTTGTATGATCTTTTTCCATTTTATTTGAACACTATGAAAAAAAGGCTCAATCCGATATTTACGGGTTCCTAGGAATCGTCAACCCCAAGTGCACCTTCTCCTAACAAAGTAGCATCAAAGCCTCATTGGGTTCTCTCTTGTATCTGAATATACTTATTATTTCAATATTGTTTTTGTTTTAATTTCTGCCTATCAATATCATCTTAGTTTTCCCTTTACCTATTCTTTTTATAATATAAGTCGGTATAACCTAAATATTTTTTGGAATTTTGATACCTAATTGGATAATCATGAATATTTGTTGATATTGTACAGTTATATGGGGTTTACACTTATTGTTGTCCACAAAAAACTTGGTATCTAATCTTTATGGTAAACATGTCAATAAATAGGGTCAAAATCAATAATAATGACTTCAATTTGTTGCATATTAATATGTGTAAGGATTAACTATAAAATATTTAACTTTCCAACTTTGGTATATATGTTGTTAAAAGAACATTTTTTATTGAAAAAATGTTTTACCAATAGATACATCTATGACACTAAATTTTTAGTAAAAACTATGTCACTAAATGTTATAGTAACAAGTAAAATAGTCATATTGTAATTATAATAATACCAATGAATAATATATTTGTTGTCCAAAATGTTTAACAACAGTTTCATACAACAAATTCATATGTTGATAATATTATTACCAAAATTTATCATTATATCGATAATAATATTAACAATATTATTTTAATGATTATTATAATCAATACCAACAATTAATATCTATTTAAATATTATTTTCATAATAAAATATTATGTGTTCCCATATTTATTGAAAAAAAATTATATTTTATTTATTAATATAATTATATATAATATATTTATTACATTTATTATATAATAATTATAATATTATCTTATATGAAAACCCTAAAAAATTGAGGCTTCATTTTATAAAAAATTCAAAAGAACATATACAATTATAATTTAAAAGAAAGTTCAAATTCCATGAAAAAAATGAAGCTCCACAAAACCTGCTACACACACATTAAAACTCCAAGAGACGCTACATGAAACTCTATAAAAATTTATCAGTAATCTATTTCTCTAACACATCATTCATCGCTCCATTTAACTTTATCAATAGTTTGTTTCAATCGGCTATAATTTTGACCAATATGGTGAGCATATTCTAGATATAAACCACCATATAAGAACCCTCTACAACAAAATATACTTAATAGAAAAAAAAAATGAAATGAGAAAGTCATAAATCAAAAAAAATATCTAAAGTAATTGTAGTTATAAATATGACAAAAATAACATAAAATTGGATACTATATACCAAGTTTCTATCAAAAACCTTTTCAATTAGTCTTTGGACCAAGAGGAAATTTCAATGAAAATATCTATGAAATGCATCATATAGGATTTAATTAAAGGAAGGGTAAAGGAGATAGTAAAAGTATGATTATTTGTACCATTGCATCCTAAATATGTGCAGGTGATGGGAGAGGGGTTTCTTGCATGCATTAATGTTGTTATGAACAACTTCAGCAAGGCCAACGATATTCTCATGGAATTTTTTGTGAGTCTATTGTATCTCATATAGATATGTTTGGAACACCATATTATCCAATTGGGATTCAGTGTCTAATGTTATCATGAAGAGAATATAAAAAACAAAATGTTATCTTCATTACTGGTCTACCACAATTAACAAGAACAAGCTATCATGGAAGAACAAAAAAAATGATTAAACATGAATGAGACCTCAACACTCCAAATAAAACATGAATGTAACAAGAAATATTGGGCATACAGATCTAATTATTTATTCATATTCCCATTTTCTATGACAGTCAGAGGAGATCCACCTCCCTTTATATCTGTAGAATGCTTAACCCATGTTTCTCACCACATGTTGACCTACCATAAAATAGTAGAAAATAAGTAGATGCTCATATAAATTGATAAAACACAATTTAATTGAATATTTTATTAGTATTAAAAGGCATAATTTCGTTACATTGGGTTTAATATGTTTATTTATAAAATATTTTGGATTTGATGATTCAATTAAAAATTTGATGAGAATTTATGTTTTTTCCATTAAAGGGAACTGTATTATTTCAACCATAAATACTTTTTTTGTACATTATTTTAACGTAAATTTTCTGAAATGTGTTCCAAACTCAATTTTCTACAATGTTCATTCATGATATCAGACCTAAATCATTCATTTTATTAGACTAAATGGGCCATAAAGACAAAGCTAGATTAGACTTAGCAAATTGGACAACACTTGTATATTTGGGCCATACTTTTTCCATCCGTGCTTGGATTAGACCCAAATCTAGATAGAATATCTAGGAGGTAATTTATCATAAATAATTATTCTATTATGAACTATATTTCACACGTTTTTGAGGTCAAATATGTGGTAAAAGTTTCAATAAAATATTTGGTCGAATTTCCCCATTCACACATAAAAACTATTTTAACCAACCCTCTCCCCCACTCTGTAAATTGATGTTTTTATCATTTGGAGGTGGTCTGTTGTTCCGTATAGTGTTGGGAGAATATTATAAGTGGTTATATTCTATTTCAATTCACAATTTTAGGAGGGAATCATTCAAGATGGGATCCCCTCCAAAACACTCTTCTCTTCCACATCATTGTTGCAATACTGTTGTTGTTTCAATAAAACCCCTCAGTTTATCTTATACTTCTTCTATTTGTTCAATTTTTTTCAATGATCATCAAATTTGGGCTATAAATATAGTGTATAAATGATATTGGGTTATACCATTTACATGACCTCTACGAATAAAAAATGTTTCTAGGATGACTATACTGCCCATAGAAGAGTAGTTATTTTTAGTAATCGATCCACCTCTTACCATCTTAATTCATTTATTTTGAATCAATGGGATACTATAATTAAATTAAATTATTTATGAATTATGTTTTTAATTTAAAATAAACTAATAATTCAATAGAACAATTAACAAAAAAACACATGGGGTTGAGAATTATGTGAATTGTGGGAGCATGATTTTAATCGGTATTACAAAACCACACGAGTTCAATTTGTAAAGTTAAAATATAACACCTAAACTTAATTAATACTTATTTATAGAGTGAATATGTACCCTAATTTACCATTTACTATAATATACCCTTATAAAATCAGTCAAAGAAGGGTGCAGTGATTGCATGTTCCGAAGATAGGCTAAGTTTTAATTCATTTCATTATTGTGGTTTTGTAATCTCTCATAGGGACCGGGGGTTAAAAAATTAGGGGATCATAATTAAGTGGATTTTAAATTAAATGATAATGATTTAAAATTAATTGAAGAGGTATTGTAATATTGATTGTCCCTTTTAATTTTTTTTTCTAGAAAAACAACTTCTCGTTGTGTTTTCTCAATCACATTTAAAAAAAATACAATCTTCTTCCGGCATATTACTTATAGATTTATAAAAAAACCCCAATACATTTAAGTAGTGTTTTATTTTATTTTATTTTCAAAATACATTTAATAATTTGTTTTAATTACTATATATGTTATGATATGACTTTGTTCATCTACTTTGCTGCACCTAAAAAACCAAACACCACACATCATCTGAGAGTGCCCAAGACAACATCTTTAAATTTGGCACCATTACCGAGGAGGAAAGTAAATTATTTAACCAATTATATTTACTTTTTGTATTTATTTTATTACTTTTTTATATTATTTATTTATTATTTCCCCTATCTCTATTTTTCTTTTTCTTTTATTTTATTCTTTTTTTCTTGGTTCATCGACTAAAACTTATCATATTTTTATTATGGTACACTTTTCTTCATTTAATTTTTCATTGATTTATAACATGAACTAATTAAGAGGATATATTATATCATGAAAATGATATTGAATGTAGAATTAGGATTTAGATTAGAAAATATCAGTCTACGAGATGTTTCAACATTCATTCAGTTGGAGAATTCCTCCATTCCAGGAATGAAAAAATTGGAAAAACATCAGAATCAAACATAAAACAAAAAAAAGTGGAAGAAAGCTATAATAACAAACATAATATAACCATTCTAGAAGTGGATCCACCATATATTAACTATCTACCAAATTTTATTGTATACACAAATCTAAAATTAGACAATGAACTAAAATATGGGTTAATTCACCTTCTTCCAAAGATTCATAGCCTCTCTAGAGTGTATCCCAACAGACATCTAAAATAATTTAATGTATTTTTCTCACCCACAAAAACAATAAATATATCTGAAAGATCAAATAAATATAAGATCATTCCCATTATCACTTGATGGAACTGTAAAAGATTGTATGTATTTTTTACCACATGAGGATGTAACTTGTTGGAATGATTTGAAACATATATTCTTCTTAAGATTTTTTCTAGAATCGAGGATAAGTATAATTCAAAAAGATATCTCTAGAATCAAGAAATCCCAGGGGGAGTCAATGTATGATTACTAAGAGAAACTCATGAATTTGTGCGCAAGTTTTCCACATCACCAAATCACCATGAAAATACTCATCCAGTACTTCTACAAAGGACTCACACGTATGGATAGGATCATGGTGGATTCCACAGATGGATTTGAATTGGTATACAAAACACTAATAGATGCACATAAAATGATTGAGAATATAGAAAAAAAATGTCCACTAATTTTGCGATCGAGGTATACCACATGTTAGAGGACTACACCAGGTAATTGCATCTTCTCTTGAAAATAATTTAATTGATACTAATTTGGAGGAATTGACTGCTATGGTGAGGTAGATTTCTTTTTCTCAAAAGACATATCAAATCACTCTTATGAGGCCTTGTGGAATTTTCAATCAAATAGGCCAATCAAATGAATGTTTACCTCAACTACAGGAGATAGAGGATTTCATAGTAGTATTCCTTAGGAGACCATATCACGAACAACAACAAAAACATCCCTAGAGGATTGTTTCACACATCCTTGAAACATGATATTCTATATTTAAGAATCCTTGTTTCTGGGGAGTTATCATTGGATTTATTCATAGAACCAGAAACTTCCAACAGTTCTTTATCCAAAGAAGACTTGATTTCTAAAGACAGGCGTTTGTTAAGTTTTTTGAACTTTACGATACTTAAGAACATACATTGGTCGAGAGGATGGGTGGTCAGACTCATCACACCCTTTTGGGGGTAATTATTGTCTACTTTGAGACTCTTTTTGAAATTAATTTTTTTTTACTGAATCCTTATTAATTCCCCAAGTATATAATAAGTATCCCTTATAATTTGAAATCACTTATTTAAGATGTGTAAAATTTTAGAATTATTAGTATGTAGTCGAGGTTTTCCATCAACGGTATCCTCTAAAATACTAATTAAAGATTATTTTAATAAACATTTATAATGATACTGGTTTTTAAGCCACTCAATGGGGCACTATGGAGTTTATTGTCATCCAGGGAGATGAAGATTTATTTTGATCTTGGGATCATGCTCATAAAATGAGCTACCTATGTATCCTTGTGAAAGAAATCAGAACCCTTGTAGTTTAGTGCCACTTAATGGGACACATCATACCTTTTAAGGTCATGTGATAAGGACCTCTAAGCGGAAGGGGCTTAGTTACAACTTAGTGTGGGACTTCTATTAAAACAGCCCAAGGAACTTGGAAAGGATATGGGTTTCTGGGAAGGATATGGGTTTACAAGTAAGATTATACCCTTTTATGAATATGGTTCAAAGAGAAAGGGTTGATTTTAAGTGTTAGGTTTGAACCTCATGGAGGCTTCCTACATATCCCATATCGATGGGAATCAAAGCCCACGTAGTTTGATAAATCTCATATGAGAGTATGTTCTCTAAGAGAAATGTGTTTGGGATTACTTTCTTAAAAGGATACCTTGATGATTTGAGGATTGAATTTGGGGCTTGTTTTCTAAGGAGGATTCCCAAATTGGGAAAATTAGGGTTGGATTCTTGAGGATGATATCCAATGAGATCGGGCCCTGAAAGGGCTTCCTACATATCTTGCTTTGAACAAGAATCATAGTTTTCGTAGTTCCTTTCAATGAGTGTTTTTGCACATGTTGCAACCATCAAATATCTATAATACCACACGAGTCATGCTCAGTGTGAGAAACAAGAGGATGTGAAAGATTCAAAAATGACATTCACACTTCCAAAAATTTTCTCCATGTTGATGGAAGAGGGCGCGTCAACCGTGGAAGAGGGTGGGGCGACGAGCCTTCCCTCTGTTCTATTTACACTGGACAAGGGTACAATGCAAGGAAGAAGGGGTGAAGGCGAGGGGATTATACCAGGATGGCTGCCCTGTTGAAATTGGTTAGGGCTTACTCCAATGGAGGATGCCCATTTGGATTGTTTTTGGTATTACTCTTAAGGAGGATGCCCATTTGGAATTTAACGAGGCATAGAATTTAGGTGATGAAGTTTTAGGAGTTTCTTGAGGAGTGTATCGACTCAAGGTACTCGAGGAATCCATAAAGAGAGTCCAAACTCGCAACATGTGAAAGGAACCAAGATGACTAAGTCAACTCAAGGAACTTCATTGAGTGTTATGGATTGTCTCAAATCATGTAATTCCAAGGTTGGAGGTATGGTCGTATAAAGGGCGCAAGGAAGAATGTCCTTGACCGGATACGAAAAGCTCACGGTGTGACTCTCCATTTTTCATGGGGGTCAATGACGAAAGCAAAGGGACCAACCGGAAGGCCATGGCCAAAGCCCGACACTGACCCCAAGCCGGGGGAGCGGGGGGGCAGCCCCCGCGGTATGGACCAATGGGGTCGCGCATGAGCTCCACCAAGGGGCCTCGCGTAGGTGCTCCACATAGATACCCCACGTAGGTACTCTACACAGGTGTGGCACGTAGGTGCACCACACAGGTGCTCCACACAGCTCCATATGTTCTAGACCCTGATGGGACTTTGAACCATGTTTCCCGAATTAATTCTCTCTTCTATCATGTGTTTAGAGAGCTACCTAGAAAAATTTTTGGGATCATGGTGAAATAGCTACGCAATGGGAGCTTTGGGAATTCTTCCAATTTTTCCCTCTTTTAAATGGGGATCCCAAGGGTCCTATTTATAGGAATGGAGGGGACCTGGTCAAAGGGAAGTGGTCCACGCAGGTCCTTCGCGTAGGTCCTTCTCCTAGGTGTGAAAAAAGTATACTACTGCATAGGTCCTCTGCATTGGTTCTTTGCGTAGGTCTGTCACGAACCCCTCCTCACAAAGTGTACCCCTCCTGGGACGACAATGTGAAAAGGGAGATAATGACCCCCGAGTCCCGCCTCTAGTTGGCCCAGGGTTGGCGACTAGCACCGAGGGTATAATAAACACACAAATGGGAGGCATTACCCTCTAAGAGAACACATGTAGAAGAGAGAGATAAGATAGACACCAACCAAATCCAACTCAGAAATAAAATATAAAATAAACCCAAGTACATATTTGAAATTCCATGAAAAATTACTACAAATAAATGGGAAAACTACAAATACCAAAAAGAAAGTAAAACGGCAACGACCACAAGCCCGAACAACACCTCCAACCACAATCTAGTAGTAACTAGATTGATCTCCAACCTGCTCCAAGTGACCTGAAAAACAGTTTATATATACGTAGGGTGAGTATAACAGTATACTCAGTAGGATCCTCCCTAAAACCTCTCATGAAAAAGTAAAGAGATCATGCTAAAGCACAGTGAACAACAAGTGAAACTAACTCATCACTTAAACAGGTATACTAAGTTCCCAACCTCACCATGGCTACTCTCACCAAGTAACGCATACAAGAATATATCATATAATAAAGGATATCAAGGGTACCCCGCTACTACTTCCCCATTGTTTTTCCGATTTTCCCCAACGACATACGTCCTGTGCATATATCTCCAAAGGCTTGCCCACAAACTCCTGGGCTAAGCTCCATAATCTGCACCACGTGCACCACAAAGGATTGCCCGAAGACACCTGGGCTAAGCACCACACCATCCTCATAACCAAAAGTAACCAGGTAGTTTTTGGGAGCCACAACAGCTTGCATAATGTGTATCATACATCGCGTATTATACCTCAAGCCATTACAACTCATACACCGAGTAAGGATCCTCAAGCCATCATAGCCTATACACGTTACACCTATAGTAGTCTATAGGATACTATATCCCGAATATATGGGTATGAATAACCACAAGCCATTACAGCCCTCTACACACATATATGGGGAAAACTAACCGCTGTGCCTCATGGAACTAGTATCTACCAAGAGAAGAGAGCGGGTAAAAGGGGGTAGTCAGCCATTAATCCTCCCACTGGAATGTTGGCGAAAACACCCCCCAGGGCTCATAATCCCCGGGGTGTCAGTTTCTCTTATTGACAGGGTGGAGTATCATATAGAAACACAAAAAGTAGGGAATATATTATAACTCAAAACCACACTATAGGCATAACCTAGTCTTAGACATGACTGCAGCTAACGTCTCTCGGTCTCTGGGATGCCACTTCTAAGACTAGGTATCCTATAAGCACACAATAATTTAAAGTGATTTATTAGATTATTTCATTCCCCTTTTTATCAATTTCATTTTACGTTAATTAATTCTTCGAAAATTAATTAATCAAGAACAATTCCACATTAAGTTCCATTAATTTCACATCCAAAAACCACTGACCCTTCTAAAGTTCTCTACATCATCATTATGTTTCATCAAAATCCAACCCCATGTGATAACATCATTTATTCAAACATTCATTATAGAATTACTTTCCCATATTTCCAGGCATTCTAGAAAAGCAACCTATACTACTAAACACAACGGGGCTCAACACGGTGAGTAAACGTACTACCCGTTGAGTCCTTGCAGCCTATAATAAGTGTGTTGACCCATTATCCCTTGAGAGGCTAAACACGGAAAGAAAGTGGAATACCTCGCGTGTCTTCGCCTCCTTCGGAAGAAGGGTAAGCAAGACCAGCTGCCTTGAGCAGTGGGGGAAAAGTAAGGCAGATAAACAACCAAGAATCAACAAGCATCCAACAATCACATACATCCCATTCCATCATCCCCGGTGTCCTCCCTGACACCCACATGCATAAACCAATGTATCTCACCACTCTAGGCATCATCTGATGCCACAACCACAAGGCCTCCATTCCCCCACATATCACAACACCCTCATAGGGTCACATCACCACACACGAAGCAGGAAAACAAACATCACATCAAATTTGGGCTCTTGGCCCTTTAACAAGGCATTCAGACTTCAAACAACAAGCATCAATAGATTTCAGGTTTACCAACCAACTGAATTAAACACATACATCGACATCAATTTGATTAACATCAATTTTGATCAACAACCACAACAAAAACAAATGGATTCGTTTACATGCCTCTTTATCTTTAGCCAATTAATTATCAATTAATTCCGGATTTAAATTCTTTATCAATTTAATCAAGAACCCCATGCTATCAAGAAAGGCATAGATATCACACTATCTAGTAAATCAATATAAAAACCATTATCACGGTACAAAACAACAACATGCAATAAAACAAATTATTTTAATCCAGTTCAAGTATTTAATTAGGTAAATTATGTTGTGATCCAAAAGGCTAAATCATGCTAACACTACAATTGCACATAAAAAATTAGAGAAGCCATGAATCCCCTACCTCAAATGTTTTCAAGGAAAACCACAACGGTCGATGAACACCCAAGAAACCGGGTTTATTCTCCATGAATCCTACTTAGGTCTCCTCTCCTAACACAAACAAGACCAAATATCATCATATTTGACATCCAAATGCTTAGATCTACCCATAACGGGCATAGATCCAAGAAAACGAGAGAAGAGGAGGAGTAGATCTAAGTAGATCTAAGAAATCAAGCAAGAACGACTGCATACCTTAAGAACCGGCTTCGATTCTCCAAGAAAATCCTCCAGATCACCTCCAAAATGCATGGGATAGGTTTTCTAACCTCTAAGGGAGAGTAATCCCGAGTTATGGCTGCCTAGGGGCTTAAACGAGGTGATTAAAGTCAAAACGAGTTACATCCACAATTTTAGGATCTATCTTTAAGTGCCCGCATGGTTAGTCTGCACAGTTTAACAAACCGTGCGCTAACCGTGTGTTAGCTTATGCTTTGCCAAAAACTCCTCGCACAGTTAGTCCGCACGGTTAGACAACCCGTGCACTAATCGTGCGTTAGCCACTACCTTCAAGACCAGCCTTGCACAGTTTGGCCGCACGGTTTAGGAAAATTGTGCACCAACCATGCAAAAGCTATTACCCTTTATCTTTCCTTAAAAGTCCACCCCAACACACCCCCAAGTCACCTTGACCTCTCGAAACACCTCCAGCACCACATTTTAACAAGGGAATAGATTGGAGAGGTCCGAGCCATTACATTAGATAAATCTCAAAACTTTCTCGTCCTAGAGTATTCAATACCCACCTAAAGAGAAAATGAAGCGGGGTCTGAACAACCACCCACCAAGATTCCTCTGAAATTAGAGAAATCCACCAAAGCAACAAAGGGCTCCATCTCATAGACATGAAAGTTCCACAACCACATCAGCTACAATGATACATGGAAAGAGTTAAACATCAAAAAAAATCTGGGTACTGAGCACGTATCTATGATTCATGTTCCCAGGTACTCACCTCCATGCCACAGTGTCGCCACAAGACACAAACTAAGGGGATGTAATGCTCACGCAACAGCTTCTCCTTGCAGTCTTGGATATCCACAGGTTACTCTTCAAAGGTGGCATCATCATCAACATCGATCTCTCCCCAATCGATGATGTGGGAGTCATCATGAAGATAATGACGTAGCTATGATACATGGAAAAAATCATGTATCTGACTCATCTGAGGGGGAAGCGCTACTTGATACGTCAAAACTCCAACACAAGATAACACCTCAAAAGGCCCAACAAAACGGGGAGAAAGCTTACTCCCACGACCAAACCTTCACTGCCCATGACGGGGAGTCACCTTTAGAAACACATGATCCCAAAAATTAAACTCTAGGGGAATCTTTCTTTGATTGACATATAATTTCTGACGATCTTGCGCTGTCTTCATCCTCTCACGAATCACCTGAACCATCTCTGTTGTATTCTGCACTAGTTCTGGTATGAGAATTGCTGACTCCCCGACCCCAGTCTAGCACAAAGGAGAACGGCAAGGCCGGCCATAAAAGGCTTCAAACTACTCCATACTGATGGTGGAGTTAAAACTATTATTATAAGCGAACTCCACCATGGGTAAGTGCCTCATCCATGAACATCCAAAATCAAGAACACAAGAGCGCAACATGTCTTCAAGAGTCTGGATAGTTCTCTCTGTCTGACCATCTATTTGAGGATGAAAAGTAGTTCTAAGGCATAGTTGAGAACCAAAAGCATGTTGGAGACCTCTCCACATCCTGTTGGTAAAACAAGGATCTCAATCAGAAATTATTGTCCATGGGACTCCATTATGTATCACCACCTCCTCTAGATACTGCCTCAACAAAACCTCTACTGAGATCGACTCCTTGATCGCTATGAAGTGGGATGATTTTGTTAAGCGATCAACTACAACCCAAATAGCATCACGTCCTCCCGAAGCTCGAGGTAAACCTGCAACAAAGTCCATTGAGATGTCCTCTCACTTCCACTGAGGAATCTCTAATGGCTGGAGAAGACCACCAGGAACACGGTGTTCGTCCTTCACCTTCTGGTAGACTAAACATCAAGACACAAACTCCAAAACCGCACGCTTCATCCCAGGACACCAAAACTGACTCCTCAAAGATCGGTACATCTCTGTCACAACAGGATGCACCACTAAAGGAGAACCATGGAACTCTCTAAGGACCGTATCACGCATCACCAAGGGAAAAAAATCCCTCCATGATACAACACTCTGTGTTGTTCATCCTCAGACCAACCATCAGGAGACACACCACAAACAACTCGGTATCTCCATAGCTTCACCTCAAGATCCCCCAAATGAGACTCTTCCACCTTCTGCACCAGGGATGACTGCACTGCCATCTGAAAAAGACATCCTCTACCCCCAACTTCTCCCACATCAAGATGTAATGCTGACTATTCTTCCATTACTCTCTAAGAATCACCAGATTCACGCAAAATATCACTTCATGACTTTTGACTCAATGCATCAGCCACAACATTCCCTTTTCCAGGTGTATACGATATTTTGAAGTCATGTTCCTATAAGAACTCCATCAACCGACGCTGTTGTAAGTTCAAGTCACGCTGGGAGAAAACATACCTCAAACTCTTATGATCGGTGAAAACCACAAAGCGCTCACCAATGAGGTAATGTCTCCACAACTTCAGAGAAAACACCACAGCTACCAACTAAAGATCATGGGTGGAATAGTTGCATTCATAGGGACACAACTGATGAGACCCATAAGAAACAATTGACCTCTATTTCATAAGAACATATCCTAACCCCAGATGTGAAGCATCACATAAAACATCAAACTAAACTTTTTCAGCTGGAAGAAAAAGGACTGGAGCACTTACTAACTTCTCCTTTAGATACTCGAAAGCTGCATGACACGGATCAGTCCATATGAAAGCCTGATCTTTCCTGGTCAAAGCTGTCATAGGAGTTGCAACTTGTGAGAAATTTGCTACGAACCTCTTGTAGTAGCCTGCGAGACCAAGGAAACTTCACACCTATGACATTGTCTTGGGAGATTCCCAAGACACAACTGCCTCAATCTTTGAGGTATCCACAGCTAATCACTATTGGGACACAACATGCCCCAAGAAATGGACTCTTCGAGCCCAAAACCCACACTTAAACAACTTCCCGAACAATTGATGCCGACGAAGAACTCCCAAAATGGCTCATAGATGCTCTGCATTCTCCTCTTCAGATGTGGAGTACACAAGGATGTTGTCAATGAAAACTACCATGAACTTGTCTAGCAACTCACGAAACATAGCATTCATGAATCCCATGAATACAACTGGAGAATTCGTCACACCAAACGACATTACAACAAACTCATAATTCCCATGATGACAACAGAAAGTAGTCTCCGGGATATCCTCATCCTTGAAACGCATCAGATGATATCCTGACCGAAAGTCGCTCTTTGAGAACCAATTTTCACCCTTCAGTTGATTGAATAATTCATCAATACATGGAAGAGGATAGAGATTATTTATTTTCACTTTGTTCAAGTGACGATAATCAACACACAACCGCAAACTTCCATTGTCCTTCTTCACAAACAAAACTGGTGCACCCCATGGTGAGACACTTGGCCGAAGAAAACCGCACTTCAATAGACCATCAAGATATATACGTAGATTTCGCAACTCAGAAGGGGTCATCCTATAGGAAGAAATAGAGATAGGAGATGCTCCTGGCTGTAGCTCGATCTCGAATTCGATCTCTCGTCGAGGGGGTAAGGCTACAACCTCTTCTAGAAAGACATCAGGTTACTCCTTTATGACCCTAGGAAACACCAACCGCTGAACCTCTGAAGAACTCAACATCATCTCAGCCATCATGGACGATAAGAATGGAATGTGCCTGCGACCCATCTGAGGATCTCTCTCACCAACAAACACCACTGGCTCTCGATCCGTACCAAAAAAAACATCCTTCTTCCTGAAGCAATCCATGATAGCCTACACCGAATACAACCAATCCATGCTGAGGATGACATCATATGGTTGTATCTGTAAACATAAGAAATCTCCCTAAGAGAGGTGTTTCCCCAACACCAGCTCATAGTCTCTACATACTTCAAACAAGTTAACTCGACCTCCAACTGGGGTAGTCAATGCCAAGGGCACTGGAAGCCTCTCTACCACAAGTCCCAAAGCATGGGAAATGGTAGATGATATGAAGGAGTGTGTTGCTCTTGAATCAAACAAGGCATACACCAAGGTAGAAAACAAGAAAAGGGTACCTCAAATGACATTTGGCTTGTCTGGTGCTAGCAATGATAGAGCATGAAGCTGACCACGACCTCCTCCATGGCCTCTCTGACCCTGATGGCGACCACCACCACGGCTGCGCTCTGCTCTCTGAGGATGGGGAGTATCATGGGGATGTCCTCTGCTTTCCCCATCTACCCTATGATGATCTAAAGCTAGTGCAACTGGCTACTGATGCCTTGGTGGAAACTGCCTCAATAGAGGAACCTGGAGCGTAACACCTGGTGCACGATGTCTACTCTGAAAGGTCGGGCACTCCAGCTGCTGATGACCACAACCACCATAAGAAAAACAGGCGCCTAATCCTTTGGAATAGTCCTGAGAGTTTCTGCCTCTAGAGAAAAGAGATATGAAGGGCTGGGACCTACCCCCGGCTGAACAAAAACTCTTCTTCCCTAAAAATCGAGAACCCCAGACCAAAACCTTGCTTCATGAGGAATCATGAAGATTCCCCTCTCGTGATGATATGTTTCTGGCCAAAGTCTTCTCGACAACCTCCGACCTCACCAACACCTCGATATATGTCTTCAACATAAATCGGGTGACCTAGTGCTGGATCTCTGGATGCAAATCCTCCTCGAAATGCCTCGCTCTGGCCTCCTCATCCAGTAACAGGTCCAAAGAATACCGTAAAAGGTTCCGAAAACAGATTACAAACTCTCGAATAGTAGAGCTCCCTTATCGATGGGTAAGAAGCTCCTGGCGACTGGATGCCTTTGCAGTTGAGGAAAGAAACTCGACTTTGAACATCTCTCGGAACTCCTCCCATGAGATCACTGACTCCTCACGATCCCTAAGGAATAAGAACCCCCACTTCCTTGCTGCTCCACACAGCATCGTCATAGCTAAGAACACCCAATGATTCTTCCGAGAACAGATCGAATTGAAGCCTATCTCGACCTCATCCAAAAAGTCTTCCATGACTACATCTCAAACGGGGCCCTCATACTTCTGCAGACTCTGGCGTTGAAACTGTCGGAGTGTCTTTCTCCAAGTGTCGTCGTTGTCAACCTCTACCCTACGGTGACCTGCTGGAACAGCCTACTGGACATATTCTACACAAACCTGATGAGGATGTCGACCTGGATCCATACCTTCAAAATAACAACCACTTAGAGCGCCTAATCCTGGAATATGGAAGAATCAACATTTATTAATTAATTGTTTTCTTTCATTAGTTTTAGTTTAACCTATCCCAAGGTCTACCCATTCAAACACAAGAACAAAGAAGAATGATGCATGATCCTTTCTTAAGTCTCTACCGTGCAACCAATATCACCCTGTTTAGTAGCCATTGTAAAATTAAAGGTTCGCACATCAGATCATAGGGGGCCCTAAATTCCTATGTCTCAGCCAGTCTCCAGTGTTTACCTCACTTTCTAAACATGAATGACACCATTACCCTACCAACCCATGAAACCTCACCTGTTCCTAACTCCAAACTCCATCCGATCTCTCAACCAGACCTCTGATACCACTCTATCATGACCCCCTACCCACAAAGTGTACCCCTACTGGGACGACAATGTGAAAAGGGAGATAATGACCCCTGAGTCCCGCCACCAGTAGGCCCCAGGTTGGCGACTAGCACTGAGGGTATAATAAACACACAAATGGAAGGCATTACCCTCTAAGAGAACACATGCAGAAGAGAGAGATAAGATAGACACAAACCAAATCCAACTCAGAACTGAAATATAAAAGAAACCCAAGTACATATATGAAATGCCATGAAAAAGTAACACGACTGAATAGGAAAACTATAAATACCCAAAATAAAGTAAAACGGCAACAACTACAAGCCCGAACAGCTCCTCCAACCATAAGCTAGTAGTAACCAGCTTGATCTCCAACCCGCTCCAATTGACTTGAAAAACAATTTATATATACATAGGGTGAGTATAATAGTATAATCAGTAGGATCCTCCCCTAAAAATCTCGTGCAAAAGTAAAGAGAGCATGCTAAAGAAAAGTGAACAACAAGTGAAACTAACTCGTCACCTAAACAGGTATACTAAGTTCCCAACCTCACCATGGCTACTCTCACCAAGTAACGCATACAAGAATATATCATATAATAAAGGATATCAAGGGTACCCCGCTACTACTTCCCCATTGGTTTTCCGCTTTTCCCCAATGACATACGTCCTGTGCATCTCTCTCCAAAGGCTTTCCTGCAGACACCTGGGCTAAGCTCCACAATCGGCACCATGTGCACCATAAAGGCTTTCCCGAAGACACCTGGGCTAAGCACCACACCATCCTCACAACCAAAAGTAACCAGGTAGTTTCTGAGAGCCACCACAGCTTACATAACGTGTATCATATGTCGGGTATTATACCTCAATCCATTACTGCCCATACACCATGTAAGGATCCTCAAGACATCATAGACTATACACGTTACACCTATAGTAGTCCATAGGATACTATATCCAGAAGATATGTGTGTGAATAACCACAATCCATTACATCCCTCTACACACATATATGGGGAAAACTAACCACTGTGCCTCATGGAACTAGTATCTACCAAGAGATAAGAGCAGGGTCAAAGGGGGCAGTCATCCATTCACCCTCCCACCGGAATGTTGGGGAAAACACCCCCCAGGGCTTAGAATCCTCGGGGTGTCAGTTTCCCTTACTGACAGGGTGGAGTAGCATATAGAAACACAAAATGTACAGAATATATTATAACTCACAACCACACTATGGTAATAAACTAGTCTTATACACGACTATAGCTAACGTCTCTCGGTCTCCGGGCTGCCACTTCTAAGACTAGGTATCCTATAAGCACACAACCATTTAAAGGGCTTTATTAGTTTACTTCATTACCCTTTTTTATCAATTTCACTGTACATTAATTAATTCTTCGAACATTAATTAATCAAGAACAATTCCACATTAAGTTCCATTAACATCACATCCAAAAACCACTATCCCTTCAAAATTTCTCAACCTCATCACTAAGTTTCATCAAAATCCAACCCCATGGGTTAACATCATTTATTCAAACATTCATTATAGAACTACTTTCCCATATTCCTAGGCATTCTAGAAAAGTAACCTATGCTACTAAACACAAGGGGGCTCAACACAGTGAGTAGACGTACTACCTGTCAAGTCTTTTCTGCCTATAGCAAGAGCGTAGATCCATTCTCCCTTGAGAGGCTAAACATAAAAATCACGTGGCATACCCCATGTGTCTTTTCCTCCTTCGGAAGAAGAGTAAGCAAGACCAGCTGCCTTGAGCATTGGGGAAAAGTAAAGAAGATAAACAACCAAGAATCAACAAGAATCCAACAATCACATCCATCCCATTCCATCATCCATGGTGTCCTCCCTGACACCCACATACATAAACTAATGCATCTCTCCACTCTAGGTATCATCCACTGCCACAACCACAAGGCCTCCATGCACCCACATTTCACAACACCCTCCCAGGGTCACATCACCACACAAACAGCATGAAAACAAACATCACATCAAATTTGGGATCTTGGCCCTTTAACAAGGCATCCGACCTTCAAACAACAAGAACCAATGGATTTCAGGTTTACCAACCAACCGAATTAAACACATACATTGGAATCAATTTGAGTAACATCAATTTGGATAAAAAACCTCAACAACAACAACCAGATTCATTTACATGCCTCTTTATCTTTATCCAATTAATTATCAATTAATTCCAACTTTACATTCTTTATAAATTTCATCAAGAACCCCATGCTAACAAGCAAGGTATAAATATCACACTATCTAGAAAATCAAGAGGCAAACCGTTATCATGGTACAAAGCAACAACATGCGATCAAACCAATTCTTTTAATCCGGTTCAAGTATTTAATTAGGTCAATTATATTGTGATCCAAAGGGATAAATCATGCTAACTCTATGATTGCACATAAACAATTAGATAATCCATGAATCCCCAACCTCAAAGGTTTTCGAGGAAAACCACAACGGTCGATGAACGCCCAAGAAACCGGGTCGATTCTCCATGAATCCTCCTTAGGTCTCCTCTCCTAACACAACCAAGACCAAACTCATCATATTTGACATCCACACGCTTAGATCTACTAATAATGGGTGTATATCCATGAAACCAAGAGAATAGGAGGAGTATATCTAAGTAGATCAAAGAAATCAAGCAAGAACGACTGCATACCTCAAGAACCAGATTCGATTCGCCAAGAAAAACCTCTGGATCGCCTCCAAAACGCTTCTGAGAGGTTCTCTAACCTTCAAGGGAGAGTAATCCCGAGTTATGGATGCTTAGGGGCTTAAACGAGGTGATTAAAGGAAAACCAAGTTAGATCTACAATTTTAGGATCTAACTTTAAGTGCCCGCATGGTTTAACAAACCGTGCGCTAACCGTGCGTTAGATTCTGCCTCGCCAAAAACTCCTCACACAGTTAGTCCACATGATTAGACAACCCGTGCGCTAACCATGTGGTAGCCACTAACTTCAAGACCAGCCTAGTATGGTTTGGCCGCACGGTTTTGGAAAACCATGCACCAACCGTGCAAAAGCTATTACCTTTTTTCTTTCCTTAGAAGTCCACCCCAACAAACCCCCAAGTCACCTTGACCTCCCGGAACACCCCCAGCACCACATTTTCACAGAGGAATGGACAGGAGAGGTCTGGGCCATTACAAGGTCCTTCGCATAGGTGTGAAAAAAGTATACTACTACATAGGTCCTCCGCGTTGGTCCTTCGCGTAGGTCCTTCGCGTAGGTCCTTCACGTAGCTCTTTAGGATAAAATATTTCCGTCTTCCGAGTGACATAACTTTGATCCGTAAGTTAGTTTAGGCTCCGTGACCAGTCAAATCGAAGGTATTGAAGAGATCTACACTTCTTGAGATGGTAAATTCACCAAGTATTCTTGAATGAAACTTAGAAAATGAATTTAATGTGTTGAAACATTTCATCATCGATCTTGGAGATCCACTACCAACTTCTGGATAGGGAAATCAATCCACTAATCCATTGGTATGAAGTAGTATTTTGGAACATAGAAATCCATCCTTCATCTTCTTATTTCCTGGTGAAAACATCTTTACTCATACTTTACATTTGTTTTCTATGTGAGAATCATGTCTTCACTCTACGGAAAACTGCATTGAACACATTTTATGGTGTCATCAAAGATGTATGATTCCTTTTCACCAACATAGAACTAAGGGTGTAAAAATCAATCAGACATGAGGTATGTCTTTGTACAACCACAAATTCCCCCTTTTCAACAAATTTTCCATCATCTTATACTTTACCAAAAGGGTTCCCAACAACCCCAAAGGAGATTTGAAGATCCCGAATCAACAAGCCAACAATAAGTCAATTCTAAACCAAAGGTAGATTATAACACTTGTGATAGTTTGAAATAAATTGTTCATAATCAATAAAATGAGATGAAGAGACATGGTTCGGAGTTTAGGGATTTGAATACACAAATTAGCCAAATTTCCACCGCCCTCTATGAACTGGTAAGTAAGAACTCTTAAAATATTACATCCCAACCTACACCAAATGCCAATGGTAATGTTAGTGCCATCACATTGAGAAGTGGGAATAAAATGACCGATACATCTGCACCAATCATTCAATCAAGATTCACCTCAACCCCAAAGAAGACCAATTCATGACCAAATGATGAACATCAAAAGGATAAATACAAAGGTAATAAAAATATATATGATGATCCTACCAAACCCCTTCCCCTTCCAAATAGAGTTGTTCAAACCGAAAAGAGAGCTGAAGATGTTATGCAAAAATAGGTCCTGGATACATTGAAGCATGTTCAGATCAACATAACTCTACGTGAACTCATTATAAAAATATAATGGTTTTATAAATTATTCAAATATATTTTTACCAATCACATAGTGATAAATGGAAATGATAGGATCAATTTTGGCAGGACTGTGTCTGCACTCATTACACCAACTCAAGACATGCCAATAAAGTGAAATAATCTAAGGACATTCACCATCTCATTCACCATAGGGTAGTTAAAGTTTTATAATACTCATTGTGATTTGAGAGCTTCCAAAAATGTTATGTCTCACACTATACTCTCTTCTTTATAGGTAGATGATTTGAATCCCATGAGAGTAGTGGTGCAGTTGGCGAATATAAATTCAACATATATAGTGGGAGTCCATGAGGATGTAATTGTTCTAGTAAGAAACATGAAATTTCTATATGATTTCAATGTGATTAACATAGAGGATGATCTGATAAGTTATTGTGATCCCATTATATTAGGTAGAAACTTCCTTAAAACAAAATAAGTGATCATAAATGTCATGGAGGGTACACTTTCCATGGAGTTTGGGGATGAAGTAGTAATATTTAATGTTATGTAATCCATGAAGTACCCCTCACACAACCATTCTACATTTCTTATATCCAATTTTGATCCAGCATGTAAAAACCTTATGGATTATTATTATTCTATTCTTAGGAAGATTATGAGCATTGGTTCTAGTTTAATGTCTAAGAAAACTTCCACACCTATTTATAATGAACAAACATCTCTTGGATTTGATTTTTATGTGGATTTATATTTTGATTTTGATTATTTTCACTCTGATTATGACATGGCTATTGAGTACGATAATGGATTTCAGGAATTATTCTCTAATTTTGAGGATATATATTCTGATACTAATGTTCATTGTGCACAAGTTTTATTTCCTTCAATGTATCCATCCATATTTTACCCCCTTCATTTGAAATCAAACCATTTCTATAAAATCTCAAGTACATATACATTTTGAGTGGTGAGAGATTAACTATTATAATTTCTAACAATATCATTTTTGAACATAAATAAAGACTTTTGAATATTTTGAGAGAGAAAATTTTGGAAATCAGGTGTACCTTGACTATAATATTAGGTATTAGCCCCCTCCATTTTCATGAATGTTTTTTGGAGGATGGGGCTAAACTAGTTATGAAGCACCAAAGGGGTATGAATCCAATTCTTTTAGAAGTTGTTAAAAGGAAGTTGAAAAATTATACAAGGCTAGTATAATTTATCCCATTTATGATTCCTAGTGGGTGAGTTCAATTCAGGTTGAGTCTATAAAAAGTTGTGTTATTATTGTTAGAAATGAGAGATAGTAATTAGTTCCAATGAGGGTACAAAACAATTGGCATGTTTTTATTCATTATACGAAACTAACTCAATCCACTCGCAAGGACCATTTTCCCTCCCATTTATTGATCAAATCCTTGAGAAACTTGCTGGGAAGACACACTATTGTTTCTTGGATGGATTTTATGGATATTTTAAGTTTCCCATAGATCTAGAGGATCAAGAAAATGCAACATTCACTTGTCTATTCTCTACATTTTCTTAGTAAATGATTCTATTTTGATTATGCAATTCCCCAGGAACCTTCTAGAGATGCATGGTGAGTATTTTTTTCAAATTTCATTGAGACCTTCATAGAGGTATTTATGAATGACTTTATAGCATATAGTTCATCATTTGATTAATGCATATCTAGTTTGGTAAAGGTGTCAAATCATTTTATTGAGAAGAATCTTGTCTTGAACATTGAAAAGTTTCATTTTGTGGTAGAGCAGTTAATTGTCTTAGGGAATGTCGTGTCAAAACATTTAATGGAGGATGATAGATCTAAGGAAGATATTATTTCATCCTTACCCAATCCATTATATTTGTGTGATGTTAGATCTTTCCTAGGGCATAAAACATTTTATCTGAATTTCATATATGATTTTTGTAAGAGCGCCCTTCCTTTTTCATGATTACTTAAAAATGATTCTGATTTTGTGTTTGTGGATTCTTGTAGAGTCTCCATTGATAAGATAAAAAAACTTCCAACCACTCCACTAATCATAAATCCCCCACAGTGGGAAATTCCATTTGATCTTATGTGTCATTCTTCAAACATCGTAGTTGGAGCGGTCATTTCACATAAGGTGGAGGGATACTCACATCTGATTGTATACACTTCAAAGAAATTGGATCCATCCCAATAAAACTACACAATAATATAAAATGAGTTTCTTTTTGTCATATTTTCTCTATATAAATTTCATTCATATTTATTTGGCTTTAATGTAGTTTTTTACCACAAAGCTCTGAGGTACCTCTTGATGAATCTTGATTCAAAGCCCAAGATTATCTGATGGATGCTCTATCTTCATGAATTCGATGTTGAGATAAAGGATAATAAGGGGTTGGAAAACATGTAATCAATCTATATGAGTAGGATTAATCACACACTAGAGTCAGGCACTTTGATCCAGGAACCACTTTAAGAAACTTTTCCCGATGAACATTTTTATCCACTCTCGGGGACACATCCATGGTATGAAGATTTAGTGAACTACCTAGTTTATATATAAATTTCAACATATTTAAAGAAACATAAAGTACAAAAACTAAAAAGTGAGTCTAGGTTTTATGTGTGGGATGATCCCTAATTTTTACACATGTGTATTGATCAAGTTATTAGGAGGTGTGTTCGTGATGTCTATTATGCATTTTTACCATACACTTTCATGTGAAGGAAACTTTGGTCCCCAATAGATATCTAAGAAAGTATTTGGCTCTAGATTATATTGTCCTAGATTATTCCATGAAACTCATGTATTTTATGATTCATGCTTACATTTCCAATGCATTGGAAACATTTCAAGGAGACGCGAGATGACCTAAAAAGCCATATTATTCTGTGATATTTTTTATGTTCGTGGCATAGATTTTATGGGTCATTTTCCTCATTCCTTTTATTGTTATTATATTTTGGTTACTGTTGATTATGTTGAAAATTGGGGGAGGCCAAGGCCACCTTGACTGATTACTCTCATTTTGGAGTCGATTTTTTTAAGGTACAGATCTTTTACAGGTTTAGAGTACCAAAGGCCATCACCATTGACCAAGGGACCCAATTTTACAATCAGAAGTTTTCTTCTCTCCTTTAGAAGTATGGGATGACACACTAAACATCAACACCATAACACCCCTAAATAAATGGCCATGTTGAGGTTTCAAATTGGGATTTAAACCAAATTTTGGAGAAAATCATGCAGCCAAATAGGAAGGATTGCAGCAAGTCATTAGATGATGTGCTATATTCCTATAGGATGAAATTAAAAACTCCCATCAGTATATCCTCATTTAGGATTATTTATGGGAAAACCTATCATATTCCAATGGCGGTATATCATTAGTCTTATCGGGATATAAATAAATTGAAACATTGATTTTTTCCAAGATGGAATTCAATTGAAGATGAAAATTCAAGAACTTGAGGAGATTTGACTATCATCATATAAGAAATCAATAATTTAGCTCATGATAGAATGTTCTTAAATAGTTAGTTTCATGTTGGAGAGAAAGTACTTCTATACAGTTCATAACTAAAGCTAATTCCAGGTATGTTGCATTCTAGATGTTTAGGTCCTTATGTTGTATCTAATTTTTTTTCCTTATGGTGCAGTGGAGATCACACAAGAGGACACTGTAATGATCATTATAGTCAATAGGAAACCTTTGAAGAAATATATTTTGGGAATTCCTACCAATGTATTTTATTTCATCACACTACATGACCCCATAATCACTTTAGAATGTCATACTATTTCTAACCCATTCATTATTTTATTAGTTTTCTTATTTAAAATTCAACATTTCATATGCACATATCATATCATAGGATCACATTTTGGAAAATGTAATATTTTAAGTTTCAGGGAGGGAATAAAATATTGGGGTAGCTATTAAGTATTTTCATTTTCACGTTTTATGTGTTTTATATGTTAGGTTTTCTATTAAATTTTAAAAACAAAAAAAAAATATAAATAAAATACATCATGTTTTCATTTACATGTGGAACATATGGAAAATGCATGTTTTAAAAATTCATTGTCTTCAAGATAATAATTAGAAAGATTTCATTATCAAGGGTTCAATTTTACAAAAAATGGAATTCATCAATGATATGATTGGTTGTGTCATTGTTAATCCTTTTAGATTATGAAACCATTATTTATGGTATCCATTCATAGAAAATTTTGTTTTCTATTTCTCCCCACAATTTTTCACACAACCATGACTTGTGAAATTTTTCCTACTTAATTGAAGGTATAGACAAGTTAGGTCAAATAATTCATCTTATATTAATGGTCGGTTCATAAGTTCATTTCTCTTCTGATTAATTTCATTAATGTACCTAATTGACATATACATGTGTACTTAATATTCAAAAGTTTTACACTATAATAGAAAATAAAAAACCTAAAAAAAATTAAAAAATAAAAAAATAAAAAAATAAAAAAATAAAATAAAATAAAATTGGAGTGATGAAATGTACAAAACATGGGGATATATAGGTTAGGAGATTAAGGATTGAAATGGTTAGCACACACAAACATGGGGAATTAATGGCATGGTGGACACATAACTTGTTTCAATATGATTAGTTTCATTAATTTAAATGAATTTTATTTTGAAACTATTTATGAGACATTGAAAATAAATTTTATTGATATTGAATCCTGATGTGAATATTTTTTTTCCAATATTGTCGTTATGGATTTTGGAATTTGAACATGCATATATCTTGTCACAGTTTTTTGGAATACATGATATTTGACTTTTACTAGGAGGGAAAAAGAGTGAGTGTGGGGGAGTTCATAAAACTTATTTTTTTCATTATTTTATTGATAATAAATGGCATAATTTCCAATCTTTGTATCAAATATGATTATATATAAAATATATGGGATTAGATCACTTAGTTGAAAATTTGATGAAAATTATAGTTTTTCCGTTTAATGTGAACTGTAATATTTCAGAAATAAATATTGTTATGTACATTATTGGAACTTACACTTTTTAATCTATGTTTCCCACTAAATTTTATAAAACTTTTATAGTGGATACTAGGGCTAAATAATGCATTTTATTGGACTAACTGGGACTTGAAGACAAAGCTAGGTTGGACTCGCCCGATTGGACAACACTTCTATATTTAGGCTATAAAAATTCTATAAAAGGTTTTATTGGGCCAAAATTTGGAGATAAGATCTAGGAAATAATTTATCACGAATAATCATGCTAGAAGGAGAGATGGTTGTTGCGTTTTGGAGGTCTAATAGGTGGAGCAAGTTAGAATAAAATATTTAGCCAAATTTCCCCATTCACGCTTAAAACCTATTTTAACCTAGCCTCTCCTACAATATATAAATTGTTATTTTTTCTCATTTTTTGGAGATTTTAAGTACCATATAAGATTTTTATAATATTATATGTGGTTTATTTACATTTAAATTCACCATTTGAGGAGATAATCTTTCAAGATAGAATATCCTATAAAATGCTTTCTTTTCCTCTTCTTTGATGTAATATTGTTGTTCCTTAAACAAAATATCTTATTTTCTCTTATATTATTATTTTTTGTTAATTTTATTACTCTATAATCATACTCTTTGGGCTATAAATAAATAGTATAAATGATATTGGGTTATAAACTTTCCATTACATTTGAGAATGAAAGATGTTTATACGATGACTACACTGCCCATAAAAGAGTAGTTCTTTTTAGTAATAGATCATCCTCTTACCGTCCTAATTCATTTATTAGGAATAAATGAGATAATTTAACTCACATAATATGATATATGAATTTATTATTTAATTTAAATAAAACTAAACATGCAATTGAACAGTTAACACAAAACGCATGAGGTCATAAATTGTGTATGTTGTGAAAGCGTGATCTTAATCGGTAATAAAAATCCCCAAGGGATAAATTTTTTAGAGTTAAAATATAATCCCAAACATAAATTTATCCTTATTTATAGAGTTAATATGCTTCCTAATTTACTAATGAACACAATCTATTCATATTACATCAATAAAATCTGGGTGTTATGATTAAATGTTCCAAAGCTAGCCTAGGTTTTAATTCATTTCATCATTGTGATTAAGTTATTTCCCATAGAGTTAGAGGGTTAACATATTATGGTACAATAATTAAGTGGAAATTAATTTAAATGATAATTATTAATATTTAAATTAGTATTTATAGTTATATATATTATTCGGTATAAAAATATTTTATAAAAAACATCTTTTCATTGTGTTTTAAAAATAACATTTGAAAATAAAATAAAATATTCTTCCCATATAATTCTTCTATATTTTTTAATTTAAACCCAAACCTTTTAAGTAGTGTGTTTTCTTTATTTTCAAAATACCTTAAATTTTATGTTTTAATTACTTCCTCATTTGAGAGGTGATCTTGGTCAGCCACTCTGCTGCACCAAAAAAACTAAACACCACATATCATTTGAGAGTGACCAAGACATAGCATTTTAGAAATCAGGGAAACAAAAACTAAATAGGAAATATATCATATTATTATGTTAACATCATTATTCTAGACATTAAGAGAGAATCATATTTTAATAGAAGCAATCCCAACTCCTTCCACTAAAAGTTTTTCAATATAGTTTCCAGGGGATAGTAATGGTGATGATTTGGTGAAAATGAAAGGAGAGAAAACAAAAAAGTTTCATCTCATAGACCTCATCACCATAATCATACTATCATATGAATTTTTAAGAAGGAATAAAATCATTCATCTAAAAAATCTATCAACTCAGGTTAATGGTAATTTTTTTTTCTAATATGATAAAAAGACTTGAATCAGCATCAATTAATAATTAAAACTAGTAAAAAAATAGATTAATTTCAAAAGTGATTTGAAATGATAAACATGAATTAAAAAAGACCTTAATACATTGATACATAATTCTATATATGAAATAAAAGTACCTAAAATGGGTATGAAGTTAAATAATTCAGCATAGCATAGAAGAATTCATTAATTAAGTAAAATAACATCTTAGAATAAAAAAACATGAATTTATAGATATAATTTAAACATAAAACATATTTTATCTTACACATAAGTGTAGTACACAACACATATTTAAATTAAAAAATGATATAATTAATAATTACATCTATAATGAAAAAATAATCCCCTTTAAAATTATCGAATCTTTAGAATCTCGCTCAACTCTATGTTATGAGTTTGATCAGGAGCTCTGTCGAAGTTCTCTCATTAAAAATATCCCAGAAAGTCTAGAGGCCTCAATTTTGTCAAGTTATCAACACCCATTAATACTCCATATCTTGAAACTATTTTATCCATTGGATTAATTATTTCCACTAATCAACTAAACAAATACTTCCACCTTCCTTGTTAGCTATATAGTAACCCATTATCTATGTCCTCCAGATCTAAGTCATACTAGAAAATTTCTATATAACTAAATCAGTCCCAATTTGGGTTATTATAACTCAAAAAAATTAAACTAGTGAGAAAAACCTAAACCCATACTTCATTAGGCATTAGTTTACCTCCACACATCAACTTGACATCCAAATAACTGAAAATAATAGCTACACCGGCTTCCTCAACATAGCTAAATTGAACCAACATCATTAGTCAAAAATCTACAAAAGATTAAGTAGTTAACATGCATGGATAACAAGGATATACAAAAATCATTCAATTAGTTTGTCTTAAATAGCAGTGAACATACCTAGATAATAAAGATGACCATATATTTTAAAAAAAAATTGTTCAACAAGGCTATCCAAAAATAGAATTATAAAATTATAGATCAAAAAATTGAGAAGACAAAAGAATAAGCCTTCGAATATAACAAAATAAATTGAAAATTTAGAAGTAAATAATGGAAAATAGGAAAAACATTGTGGGATAACATTAAACAAATAATTTATGATTTTTCTATGTCTAAAAAATCACTTAAACATAAATACCTATAATATAACACTAAAATAATTAGTAGAAAAAAATATTCAATAATCAAACTCAAAAATATGCATTTTAATTTTTAATAGAACAAAAACAAAAAAATAATGAAACTATTTATCAACATGAATTCATGGATAAATAAAGAAATAATTTTCTTTCTGCATGATTAAATAATTTCTGGTTTGACATGAACTTAAAAACATCAATACTTTACTTATATAAAATTTTTTAGGAAAATTATCTAGAAAATAGAAAAAACAGTTGCATAAAATTTGAGGGAAATACAGTTTGGAAAAGAACCATACCAAGGTCTTGGTCCGAAGAAAGAACTCATGCTTATCATGGGTGATCTATAAGTGGTTGTGACCAAATGTTGAAGTCTTCAATAAGAACTTATCTTCTACCCCCCTCTAGCCCTGCTCAAGACATTAACATCTGTATGGACTATCAAGGGGTGAACATCCTCTTCTTTGTGCCCACACTTCACCTATAGTATACACCCTCCGAATGAGTGTTGTATGATTTACTATAACAACCAACCATCCATCTATTTTCTAGTATAAATACACTCCCTAGGATTCTAAATCAATCAATTAAATCTAATTAATATTCAAAACCTATAGATGAGGGGAGGGAGATGGAAAATTAATGCTATTAGACACAAAATCTAAGGAATGTCTGAGCTCGATGATGTTGATGACACACATGAGTGTGAGTAGGTTGATGGAACACATCAGAAATGCCTTGGATTTGTACCCAAAGGAATGTATATTTCACCCCCATTCTCATAAATAACCACAGGCATTGACACCAGAAGACTCATCTAACTATTTATCACAAGTAATAAGTTCCATAATATTTTTTCAAAATGTGTGGAAAAATAGAGAACAAGTTGATTGTAAAAATAAATGAATATTTCTCTATTTTTATAAATCACTTTATAAATAGATGAAAAATGATGATTTATATCTATCTCTCTAGATTATTCTCTACTGGGAACTTACGGTTCCAACTCTCACACATGATCACCAGATGCACAATGATAGAAATCACTTGAACTCAATTACATCCTGACCAACTGATTTCTCAAAAATATATCCATATAGATTATTTTTAGTTCTATCCCTAGAAAATTAGCTTTATAATAAAATAAAAAACTTTTGATAAGAAAAAAATGATGAAAATGAATACTAAAAAACATACTATAAAATTACAAAACCATTATGGTATAGGAAACCATGCATATTTTTTTTCCTCACCACATATATTTGAAGGCTAACATATGTCCCTGTTACTTCTTATACTTATTTATTTGCATCATTACATGTAAAAAAGTATTCATCTAATAATCCATAAACAAATCAACCTTACCATTCTTTTATTTTTTATAACAGAGTTTAACCCTAAACATAGTGATTTCTGATAATAATATTTTATAACCACTTGGATAAAAAATTGATAGGATCCTAATGCATTTAATTGGTTCCCTCTTCCGTAAGAGATAAGAGAAATATCCTTATACCAGATGGTTCTTTTCTATCTACCAGGCGAGGGAACTTCCACACAAGAAAGTATGATAAATGATAAAAAAACACTTCCCAATAAAGAATGATGTCCTAAAATGTATTTAAATCCAAAAAATAAATTTCATATGAAATAAAATAAATTTCCACAAGAAAATTTGTTTAAAATAAAATTTAATTAACACTGTTTAATATATTTTACAATGTCACAAGACATATTTTTAAAGTCTTTTTTGTTAAGAGTCAAAAACATATAATAATATTTCATTTATGTTGTTAAAAAATCTATAATTTCAAATTCATGTTAATATAATTTCACATAATGTTTTGCACTTTTATTGATGTTTGTTGTTAAAAATTAATTACATTCAACAACATAAAAAACATATTGTCATTGCACTTATAACAACATGAAAATTATATTGAAATAACTTCTATAAAAAAATTTCATGAATTTTGTAACATTTTTATATCATTTTATAATAGCCATCAATAAAAACAATAACAATTATGCAAATGAGTAGGTAATAACATTAAAAAAGATAGTAGAATTTTTTTTTATTTGAATACATAATTTATGAATGAATATACTTCAATAATTATATATTTAAATGGATTTAATACAAAATTATGAAAAAAAATTCACATTCATTTACTGAATCACAGTACTCTTATATAGTTTTTTTAGTAATTTGGCCAAAAAGCTGGATAGATGCGACCAGAATAAATAATTATTGCTATCCTTTAATGTTCAATTTATCACTAAATTAAAATTTGGACTACCTACTATATTAAAAAATCATACTAGTATGAAATTTTCTACTAATTGAATGAATAATTATCCCTATGTGATTATAGTTTAAAAAATTTTCTAAAGAGAATATTGAAACAAAACTTTCTTTTTGGCTACAAATCATTACCCCATCTTTATATGAAACGCATTAATCAAATTCAAATACACCAATATAATATTTCTTTACAATAATAATTGAATAATACCAATTTTTCAACTTGATGGGCCGAAGGCCTTACATTGATTCCTGGAAGGTGAGGGTGGGTCTATTTAACCGTCTCCATGAACTTTTTTAAGCACATAAAGTTAAACGGGTTGAAGTCTGATGAGATAAGCTTAGTGAACCGTGCATCAAAGATCTAGATCATCTGAGCTCCATTGATAGCTTAGTACTAGATGTACATGTCTATGGAGGGGGGTTATCTTTTCAGGAGTGCATGGAGAACCATCAAGATGAAACATGAATGTATCTTTGGGAAAACAAGTAGAAGATATGTCTTGTGTAAATTAATGAATTGAGAACACTAAAAAATTTAATATTATATATTTCAAAATAGGCTATGCATGAAATATATTTAGAAGTTAGGAAATTTCTGCACTCTAAGTGGAACAATAAAGAAACTATATGAGAAAAAGGTGAGGGGGTAGATTTAACAAATTCTATAGATTACAAATATTCCATATTTGACCCATAATACATTGATTCTAGATTTAACAAAGTAAGAAACCCTCTATACTTCTACCTAGATACTCACTTAGAATATTCTTAGATTGTATGCATGGATGATGAATCAATATATATTAGTGACAAAACTAAAATAAATTCTATGTTTCAATCCATAGAATGATAAATAGGTGAAAACATAACTAAAATTCATAGAAAAACTATATACCCATGATATCAAGTGATTAAAAATTGAAGAGGGGAAATACATACCAGTTAAGAGGCTCAAACATTGATCAATTTAATGAGAAATGGGTTTATGTACATGATCCTCTGAACACCTTGTATATATAGTAAAAAAATGAAAAAATTAATAGAGCATCAGTATATAGAGGTGTTTTGGTGATTGTGGAGAATAGATGGTGTCAGTGTGGGTGTGGTCAAGGGTGTGGGTGTAGGCGATGATGAAGATCCAAGAAAGTGAGTGTAGGCATAGATCATCGGTTTGGAGGTGGAAGATGAAGAAGATGATGTAATAGGAGAGGTAAATGGATAAAGAGGTGAGGTGTGTGGGAGAATTTGTTAATATTTTCATTTTCACTTTTTATGATTAATTATTCATTAAATCTAAGGTAAAAGTTCATATTTTATTTCACATTCATATTTTTTAAGTTTATTTTTTTACCATTCATGTTTCCCAATTTTTTATTAATAGGGACATTTGTTTGTGATCAAATCAATATTTAAGTCTCATTACCAAATTTATTTTGATTAATAACATCATAATTTTTTGAGTTAAACAATGATTCATAATAATAAAAAAATAACACTTAAATGATTTGTTGGTAGAGAATAAATTATAATAACATATTTATATACTGATAAAAAAAATTGATAACAATAATTAATAATAATATATTGATCGTTTGGTAAAAAAACTATTTTTATCAACTTTTAATAATAAAAGATACATCAATTGATAAAAACAAATGTTTTTACCTAAATTTAATAGAAAAAGGTAAATATCTATTGGAATTAGTAATTTATAAAAATAGATATATTATCTTTCAATTATTTTTTCTTTGTACAAGTAATATGAATTATATTAAAAAATCAAAAAGAAGTAACACTTTGTTTTATTCTTCTTCCATTTCAACAGGTACCACGTTACCTTTATCATCGATCTTGAACAACATCGAAGATAGGATTGTCATATGTTTTTTGACCTTGTTCATATGGTTATCAAAATCCCTAATCGCTAGAATTCGAAAATAATAAAAATATATTTTAGATATAAATGATTTTTAAGGATTTTAATTTATACATGATTTCAAGATTTTCCCAAATATCATCCAGATCTTTCATATTCAACTCCTTGTAAAAGAATCTGCAACTGAAAACAACTAAATTTTATTTGTCACTAACTCTCTTATATCCTATAAATAATCATCTCTCATCGTCTCTAGTTTCTTATGTTTTTTCATCAGCCTCTTCCCTGTCTTCTCATAGATCAAAATATTTATTACTCATTTCTACCATAGAGTAAAATCATTTTACCTTTTAAACAATTGTATATGGGAAAAAATCCAATGACGTGAATCAGTCATATATAATCATTATGACACATGAATAAATCCCTATGATACCAGTTTTTGAGGAGGGAGCTAATAAATTATGAAATATCATCTCAGTTGAAAAAATGAATTGTGATAATAACTAATGAAATGGATTAAAGAAATAAAATCCAAAAATAGACAATGACAATATAATTTGACATGGAAAACCCCTCTGATGTAGAGGATTCAAAAACCATAGAGAACTCCATGAAAATACACTAATAATCAGTGAGTATAAATTTTAATTTAAAGATGAAAACATGAAAAGTAAATACAACATAGAAAAACTATGTTAAAATCCACACCCCGATATGCTTGTATACTCTCTGAAAGTCATCAGTGACAAGATGTCACCTTTCAAAGATCAAAACTAAACACACAGTGTTGTTATAACACCCTATTGTACAACCCATTTTTCAATTTCTTGTTACTTACCATGCTAAAAAACTATCTCCCACATATCTTTTCTCTACCGCACCTGGTTTTCTATATTCACATAACACCCATATTCTACCTTTTATAAGAATATGAATCCCTAAAATTAATGCGTACTGTAAAATATTAAAATATAGATATAGTGATAACATATTAAAAACAATATCTATGGGAAATATAGAATTTAATAAAATACATTTATGTTTTTAAACCCCATGAGATATTGGAAGGGTTGAAAAAATCATATCCCTAAAAAATATCTTCCTTTAAATATCGGATGAATCTCAATAGTACACACCATGGAACATCACCCATCACACGTATTTGGAATAGATGAATCTTGAGGAGATAATAAAGAATGCGAAGCAGGTGGATTTGGTGACCAACCGCCTATCTATCTTGAAATAAATGCCCTACTTCCCCAGCCACTGGATCAATCCTAGGTTCTGCAAGTCCTACCACATGTTAATGTCATAGAACTTGAACTCCCATACATAGTCATAGCCGCTGTTGATATCAAATATACTATCATCAATGTTGAATAGGGTGATACCCAATTGTATTCATCCCATCGAAGGATGTCATTGTGCTCAGAAGGGTTGCGCTTGTTTAGTGAGTAGGGGTGTCGTCAGGATGAGGGGGGAAGACAATGGCTGATAACATTATATCCACTGATATAAAAGGGTAATGAGGGATGATATATTGAATGATAAAAAAATATACTACAACATTTTTATCCCATTCCAACCTATCCTTGATATCATGAGTGTCCGTTGGTTGATCAAATGGTGTCATCTTCTTCTCCAATAGAGGATGCCCAGAATAAGTCATAATAATAAGGTTAGAGAATGGAAGAGGCCCATTTATATGAATTTAAAAATATGGAAACTCATGTGAGTTCCCCCACTCCAAAATATTTGAACGGGGAAATCAAAGTGAAGGACATAAACTAGTCCTTAATTGTAATTAAGAAGCTCCAATATTTTTAAGTAAGGTGGAATCTAATTTCAATTTAAAATTCATAATTATATTGATCCTTTAGTGAAATTTTCCCATTTTATGGTCCCAAACTATTATTAACTACCTTTTTGGTCATGGATAATCATTTTCCCTATTTGAAATTATGTCTATGTTGAAATATTAGTTTTTTCAGTCATGATTTTGAAGAAGGATTTCATTTTGAAATTAAAATTTTATATGAGAATAATAAAAAATTATAGAATTTGTAAAAGGTAGTAATAAAATGAATTATAAATTTAAAATTCCTCCCTTAACCATAATTCGATGGCTTGTGTTTAGTCAACGTTGGATTTAAGGATCAAATACTACTCAGCGGGGCTGCGCTTGTTCAGAGTGTAGGGGGAAACATCGAGATGAGGGTGGAAGATGAAACCCAGGAACTTTGTGTCCATGGATAGGAAAGGGTAACAAGGGAGGAGGGACCAGATGAGCGAAAACATCAATACAACATTATATGATGACACTGACCTAACCCTGATGAAATTAGGGTCTAATGATTTTATTTTATGGACCTCATGCATTTTTAAGTAAGGTGGGGACTCATTTCATCTTAAAATTCATAATATTGTTGATACATTACTGACATTTTCTTATATTTATCCTGAAGTGGCATTAATTACCTATTTTGGTTTTGGATCATCATTTCCCTATTTTAAATCATGTTGAAATAATTTGTTTTTCATCATGGATGATTTTAAAGAATTATTTCATTTTGAAATTCAAATTTCATAGGAGAATAATAAAATGTTATGGAATTCATAAATAGTAACAATATATTTCATTAGAAACTGAAAATTCCTTCTTGGTCCCTAGTATAATGGCTTCTGTTCTATTGAAATTTTCATTGGGGGAGCATATACTACAATGCCAGATTTTTCTTGTTTGGTTAGCAGGGGGTGGAGTTTGGATAAGGGTGGAAGTTGATTCTTTGGAGATCCATTTCCATGGAAAACAAAGGGTATTGACCGATGCTAGATTAGATGAGGGAAAATATGATACAACATTATGTACCCACACTAACCTAATCCTAACGATAAGAGATCAAACCGATTCTTATCCTATAGGAAACTTCTTCTCCAATAGAATATTCCATGGAGAAGACATAAGAATATATATATATATATATGTGGAAGGATGAAGGCCCATTTATAAACTTTCAAAAATATTGAAACTCATGTGAGTTCCCCACTACAAAATAATTAAAATCATGCAAAAATAGAAAATTTTGTTTCTATCGGTTATGATTTTCAAAAATGATTTCATTTGGAAATTTAAATTTTATATGAGTATAATAATTGTTTTGGAATTAAAAAAGAGTAATAATACATTGAATTAAAAATTGAAAATTCCATCCATGACCCAAATATAATGGATTATGGTTCTTCTAATTATCTCATTTGTGTGTTAACTATTTCGTATAAATTATTTGGGTTTAAATAAATATTTTAGTGATTAAAAATGGTGCAATTTTTTTGTAATAAAAAAAGGGTAACAATACATTGAATTATAAATGGGAAATTTTGAAATTATATTGATATGGGAAATTCTTTTTGTGTTAATGATGATTTGGACTTCATTTTGAACTTAAAATTTCATATGAGAATAAGACAAATTTATGGAATCCATAAAAAATATATAATAAATTGAACTATAAATTTAAAATCCATTCCATGACCCAATTAGATGAAATTTTTGTGGTCCATGTTGGAGCCCGTACTACTCGGCAGAGATGTTCTTGTTCAACAAGTAAGGAAAGAAGTTGGGACCAAGGTGAAATTTGAAGCTTGGTAACTTCATGTACATGGATTAGAAATGGTAATGAGGTATGTGGTATCAAACAAGGGTAAACTCTGATACAATATTGTGTTCCCACACCAACCTCACCGTGACTGTAAGAGAATATTCTAATTCTTTTTTCGATGGCTTCTTCATTTCCAATAGAGGATAGCGAGAACAAAACAGTGGAATTAGAATTGGGTAGGGATAAATCCCATTTATATGAATTAAAAAATATGAAAACTCATGTGATTTCCGTACTCCAAAATATTTGAATGGGGAAATCATAGTGAAGGACCAAAATAGGTCCTTATTTAAATTTATGTACCTATTACATTTTTATGTAATGTGGAGTCTAATTTTATTTTAAAATTCATAATATTTTTTATAATTTATTGGATTTTTCTATTTTTTATCCCAAACTGGCATTAAATGCTTGTTTTGGTCTTGGATCATCATTTTCACTATTTTAAATCATGTCTAAATAGAGAAATTTATTTCAATCACTGATGATTTAAAAAAAGTATTTCATATTTAAATTGAAAATTCATTTGAGAATGAGAAAATTCTAAATAATTAATAAAAAATGAAAATAAAATTGAATTAGAAATTTAAAATTCATTATGTGACACTAATATGATGGAATATGTTCGGTTGAAATTGGCTTGGAGGATTCTATACTACTCAGTGGGGCAACGCTTGTTCAGTTTGCATGGGGTGGTGCCAGGATGAGGGTGGGAGATGATGCTCAGGAACTCCATGTCTATAGAAAATAAATGGTAATGAGGGATGGTGTTGGATGAGGGATAATTACCATATAAAATTGTGTTCCCACACTGACCTAACCCTGATGATTGGTGACTCCGATGTTTATTTCCCCAATGGCATCTTATTCTCCAGCAAACAAAATGAAAAAAGAATATAAAAAATAATGGAAACAGAGCTAGGCCAATAGCGGAGAGAACCATCCAGACCATTTGTACCCTTAAAAAATATGTAACACAAATGTGTATAGGTTAAAAAAATTTCTTTTAATAAATTTGAAATTCAAATAAAATAATATTTTTAAATATACTTAAATATAAATTCGTTCTTTATAGAGTAAAGCTATAGGAAATTAATTTTTAAGGTATATGAAATTACTTTTCATTTACAGACTAGAAATTTGAAATATTTATTTATTAACCCGTTTAAAAAATGAGGTTTATCTAAAAAAGTATTATATTGTATAAAATATATAATGAAATATATTATATTTTCTAAAAGTTTAAGGTTTTATAATCAGATAATGATGTTGTTATTATTAAGTGTGACTCCCACAAAATGATAGAAAACTGTATACGGCATAAATATACTGACTTTTTTGAGAAATTCATAATGGGAAAACATCACCTAACATTTTCAAATGAATTATGGAATCCTCAACTTGATATAAAAAAAGTTCAGTAGCCTAGTGGAAAATCAATCTTGTAGGGTTGTTAAAAAATCCATAAAAAATGTTTCAAAAAATTGTATTATTATCTTAATGTGTCTAAAATGGAATTGTTTCAGTGATTTTACACCATATTTTACCCATTTATTTTATCATTTGATTAAATTCGTATTTTTGGAAATTTATTCTGTATAATAACAATTTTTTTAATGAGAATAGTTTTATATATTTTTATTATAAAAATATCACCACAACAATATAATTTCTAAAATATTTTTTAAATAAAAAAATTATACAAGTATATAATTATAATCTTTATTATTATGGTTAAAAATAGAAAATAATAATTTAGATATATTTTATATTAAATACAATTCAAGAGACTGTATTTTAGTTCCTATAATAATATTATTGAAATACTACCATAATTTCAATCTATTTTACACTGAATTTTTAGTAATCCAATATAATGGAATACTGTATTATAATGAAGTTGGTGAAACCTATTTATTATTAACATATAAAATAAATTTTTTTAAGTGACTTAATTTTAATTTTAATTTACATATATGTGGTTGAATTTTTGTTTTCATTGGAAATATACTATACAGATTGAATTATAGTTTATTAGTGTGTATTTAATATACAGGATATAAATCTCATGTAAATCTAACCTACATGACGAAAATTTGTAAGGATTTATAAATGTTCAAGTAAATTTATTATATATGATGTTAATAATGTTACTATTATATTTCATGATTTATCTTTGATTTATAAATGAAACTAATTTCTTATTAGTTTACTATTTTCATTTTCATGCTTTCATGTTGAGTTAATTTTCCTCAATATGTTGTTTTTTTGGCTCATCCTTTACTAGTTATGATATCACTGGTTTAATCCTACCTGATTTGTCTTTTATTCCTACATTCAACCTTTACCTAATTGTTTATTCTAATATATGTGTTTCTTATCTGTGGAATTAGGTATTCATATTGTTTTCATATAGGATTTCCTTGTATTATTATTTTTCTATTTAAATTATTCAATATGTTATAATGAAAAATTAGCATTAATTTTTTTATTAAAACTATAGTCAATTTAATATTATGGATCCCATTTTTATTACAGGGTTTTTATCTTGAGAATGGGTTAGTTTTTTGGTCCACTGCATTCATTTCGATGTGATCTTTCATTACTGCTAACTCACTACTCCTTTGAGACACTTATTCTATCCATTGATTATCTTCTCCATCAGTGTGAGTTGTGTCATCCATCTGTACCAAGTTGCGTGAGTGCACCACTGGTTTTTATATTTGGCATGGCTCCTTGATACTTTTGGGTTTGATTTTTAGTGCTGAGGCACATAGGGTGTCAAGGGACGGATCACCCCTTCCATCAATCATTTCAACTCACTCATCACATTTTCACTATTCTGGTTTTTTTCTCCCTCGAGATCTGAAAAAATAGATTTGTAAAGTTTGACTTTCTCGATGTAGAATCTTTCTTCTTACTGTCCTCTGACAACCACTTCTGGTGTACTAATTCTAGTGGAGTTATAAAGATTATATCTTTCATTGAAAAAGATGTATGGTTGAGTTCCTTAGTTAATGAAATCCGAATTCTAGAATAGCTGAGTACTTCCACAACTGTGAGTAGAAAGATTTTCTCTAGATTCTCAATGATTCCTCAATGAGATCATGACTGCCGAACCCGTGTGTCCAATGTTGTAAGTATTATGATATTTTTTTCTCAATTTTTTTTGCATTAGTTCTTTAAATATCCTATCATTGTTTTTATTTCATTTATCATGTAAAAAGTAAATAACTGTATTTGAGAATTAATAAAAAAAGTGTCCATGGGTGATGTTATTTTCCTGGAAATAGGTCCAAATATGATCTAAGGACACTAAATCCTTATGTTACTTCTAGTTATTTCTTAAATTATTTCATCCTAAATTATCTATTTCTATTCGATTCAAACATTGTGAAAAAGGCCAAGTCTGATCCTTTCAGGTGCGTGTGAACCATCTACTTCCAGTTTACCTTCCTCTAACAAAGATGTGTTAGAGAATCATTGGGTTCTCTTTTATTTAATAATGCATTTCATGTTTCAATATGGTTTCTATTTTAATTTCTTCTTATCAATCTCGATAGAATTTTCCCTCTACCTATTAAATTTATAATCGAAGTCACTATAACCTCAATATTTTTCCAAATTCTATAATCTAATTGGATAATCATTCATACCCATTGATATCGGCCTTTTATTGGGAGTATGCACTTATTTTTGTCCAAAATAACGTGGTATCTAATTTTTTAGTCAAATAAATCAACAAATGGGTTCAAAAGAAAAAAATTCAATGGTGAAAATGACTTCAATCTATGAAAGATTAAGATGATAGTCATTTTGGTTTAGTAAGGATTAAATAATTCCTCATTTCGACCTAAGAAACTTATTTTATTTTATTTTGAAACTAGACATACTGACATTGTCTATCAATATGTATCCCATGATGTTCTTGGTAAGGGCAACATATCTCTGCTTCTTTATTTAGGTAATTAAGTTTATAGAGAAGTTTCCATTAACATTACTGGTACTGGTATATGACTTATGTTAGAGAAATTATATACGGAAACTTTACTAGTTGTTATACTTTATAATACAAATTGCATGTTAAAATTTAAAATGAACCATAGTATTTAAATTATATCCCATTAAGATTAATTTAAAAAATTCATGCTAGATTCAATCATCATATATGGGACTGTTGATGATGAAGACCAAGCCACGATTCTTTTAATATATTTGGAAAATTCTCAGAATACATTAGTAGAAATAATGATGTATGACCGTGACTCTTTAACCCTAGAAGAGGTTAAGTATCCCCTCCTTTATAAATAATTTCATTCAAAACCTAGAGTAAAAGGTGAGGTACAAATTCTTCTTACAAGAGGTAGGTCACAATATAGGGTTGAGAAGAAAGAGTATAATATGGATAAAGGAAATAATAATAAAAAATCCAATTCTTGGATTATTTCTAAGAAATAAATATTGTTTGCTTCCACTATGGTCAGCCCAGGCGCACTAAACTAGAGTCTAGAAATCTTAAACAAGCCATTGAGACTAAACATCCCACCAACCAACCCTTATAGTGGACTCTAGTTATAACACTATTGAAGTTTGGAATGTGTCCATCAATTCCATCACACGTGAGTGGGTCCTGTACTCATAATGATCATTCCATATGTGTACCCTAAGGGATTCATTCATAGATTTGATAGAGAGAGTATAAAGATATGTGATTTAGGAAACAATAGAAGGTGTCATGTTTAGGGAAGATGTTCCATTTTAATAGAACTTCATGAACACTCCACCACAACTTTTCTAGATGTTTGGTGGGTTACCGACCTCTAGAGGAACCTGGTTTTCATATGAATTCTAGATCAAAAGAGACATACCTTTAGGTATTAATCAGGTATCCTAAAGGTCTCAAAAGTCACTAGAAATATCATAAATGAATTAATCATTAATGAGATTTATGTATTGAATGGGAAGACCCACTCAAGGCCATTGGGCAATGTGAATACCAATAATAGTTATGGTTCCCTGTTATGGAATAGAATATTGGGACATGTAAGCTCCAAGGGTCTAGAATAACATATCAAACAAGGGATGTTGTATGACATTAATACAAGTAATCTTCTATTTTTAAAATATTATGTAATAGGTAGGGACACAACATCTACCTTTAATAGGTCTAACAGTAATGAATCATTTCCTTTAGAATGTATACATTTTTATTTGTGGGGATTAGCTAGGACTACCTCCCATGCCAGAGAGTCTTATTTTTTTACCTTTATATATTAATTATTTAGGAAGGTTTGGATTTACATATTAAAAAATAAATATGATGTTTTTGAAACCCATAAAACCTAAAAACCCATATTAGAGAACCAAGTTTGAAAGAGGATTAAAAAAAAGAGAATTGGCACTAGATTAGAATACCTATCCACTAAATTTATACAATGTTGTCAATCTAAGGATATTTCAAGACACCATGCTATTAAGAAAACACCCAACAGAATGGTTTTACAGAAATAATTAATATAAATATTCTATATAGAGTCTAAATTATGTTAGGATGCTCGGATATCCCTAATTATTTATGGATAGAGACTACCAAAATGATAGTGTACTATATAAATAGGTTACCATCCACTTCTAATCACTTTAAAACCCCTGAATAAAATAGGAATAACAAACCACCCTTTTATAATCATCTATGAGTCCTTATCTACATTGCTTATGCTCAAGTGAAGACTGATAATATCACGTCTCATGCCCTTAAATGTATCTTGGTGGGATATTGCAAGGGTTTCAAAGGTTATAAGCTATGGGTTGATAAAACCTATTATCAAAATGCATAATTAGTAGATATGTGGTGTTCTATGAGTCATGTTATCATAAATCAAAATCTATCACTCCTAGAATTAATGATCCAACCATTGATGGGGCTACTAAAAACGAGCCATCAACCCAATTTGATGCCACTATATAGCCTCCTCCACTCAATCCTCAACCAGTGACCCAAGATGAATTAATATATTCCTTAGTTTCATATTCAGTTATTGAACCTCCTACCAATATTATTGATTATCAATTAACCCAAGATATAGTTATGAGCATTCCTAGACCCCCTACTTAGTTTAGTCAATATTATATGGGCCCTTTTTTCGTTTAACATTTCCCACGATCTTATTTATGATTATCCTCAGCCCTATAAGAAATCCCATAATGAAAAAGATTCTAAATACTTGATGTCTTCCCTGAATTAATAAATTCACTCCTAGAATAAAAAAATAACTTGGTCTTCCATTGATAAACCTCTAAATGCTAAATTATTTGGATTTAAGTGGAATTATAAGATAAAAGAGGATTACACTACTAATAATAAAATCAAATTTAAAGAAAGGTTAGTTGATAATGGATTCCATCAATGAGAAGGAACAATCAATTTAGATATTTTTGCAGTGGTTGTTAAGAACATTTTTATATGGATTCTTCTTTCTTTTTCTACTTATAATAACCTTAAAATTGAGCAACTAGATGTGAAAAAAACATTCTTTCATAGTGACCTTATTGAGAAACTATACATGAAAACTCTTGATGGTTACTTTAAAGGACTCAAATCTAACAGAGTTTTCCTTTTGAAGAAATTATTATATAGATGAAAAGAGGACTCAAGGAAGTGGTATAGAAAATTTTATTCTTTTATACATGATCATCATTTCACAAGGAGCCAGTATGATGTTTTTTTTATTTAATGTAAATTGAAAATAGCATGCATTACCTAGTATTGTTTGTTTATGAGATTCTTATTATTTGAAATAATATGAATATTATAACAATTTCTAAAATTAATTTAAAAGGCATGTATAAAAAAGGAAATAGGTGGAAAAAAATAAAATTTCAGGTGTATAAATCATTGGGGATATACAAATAAACTTCAATATCTATCACAAAAAGATTATATTATGAAAATTATAAAAATATACCTACATGAATATTTCAATACTATTATAGTACCTCTTGGAAAATATTATAAACTTTCATTAAACAAACCACCCATTGATCCTGCAAATGTATAGTTTATGTCTAAAATTTCTTATGCCAACATAGTTGGAAGTGTCATGTATTTAATGATTTGTACATGACCTGATGTATCTTTTTCAATCTACACCCTTGGAAGATTTATGGATAGTTCCGGGAAGCCCCATTGGCATGCCCTAATGTGGATGTTGTGACATTATTCCTGTACATATGGTTTATCTTTGTATTATGGTGAAAATGTTTATATCAATAAAATAATTTTTTGATATATGAATACTAACAATGCAGGTAAAATTGATATCTACAATTCAATGACTCTGTATGTTTTCACTACCCACGAAGGCCCTATTTTCTAGAAATTCAATATGTAGTATATGGTTTCCCATTAAACCATAATATAAAAATATATTTATTTAAATGAGTAAGTCAAATAAGGTTTATGGCTCAAGGATTTTTTTCAATGAACTAATAAATTATGATTCTACTATCACAATGTATAGTGATAGTCAATCAACATCACATTTATCAAATAATTTATTATTCTATGGTAAATCACAAAACATAGATATTAAATTACATTTCATTAGAGATGTTATTAAATGTTGAACCCTATGTGTTAATATAAAATATATAGATAATAACCCAGATGATAGTTTAATGAAAGATGTGGGATTAAATAAATTCAAATATTGTTTAGATAAAATGAATTTTTTCCCATTCAATAACATTAGGTGTAGGAACATCGCTATTTTTGATGGAAAATACTTTCACTTGATCTAGTTGACTACAAGGGGTTGAATGTCGTGTAATCACTAACGTCGGGTACAACGTCTTCAAGTGGTTTCGAATGGGTTTTATTATTGGATTTGGAAATTCCAAATGGCTCTCATATCCATGAAGACACATGGTCCTACCTTCTAAAGGTAGACGTACTTTGGAGAACTTGTCCAATGATACTTAAGAACTCACATCATTCGATAGGATTTGAAGATGGGTTCATCACACCCTTTTGGGGAGAAAATATATCCTATTTCAGGCATATCTTATAGATTTATTATTTGTTCGTGAATCCTTTTCTAATTCCCAAGTATGCATACACAGATTACACTGATGTAACGATCTATAATGACAGTATATGTGTTCAAAATAATCTGTATGTATCAGAGGTTATCCATTAATTTAGAGATCTGTATGTATCCAAGTTCTCCATCAATGGACCTCATTTCATACAGATAAATGAATATTTTTCTATTTAATTATTAATATGCTATTTCTAACCCATGTGGTGAGGTGCTATGGTGTTTTCTATCACATAAGGAGATGGAATTTTTGTTGTTGTTGGGATCAAAAAAATATAATGGCCTTCCAATGTATCTTAATGGGAGGAATCAAAAACCATGTAGTTTAGTTCCACTCAATTGGGAACATTAGATTTTATGGTTTTTGTGACTAAGAAAAAACCATACAATTTTACATCATGCAATAAGGACATCTTGGAATAAGGTGCCTGGTCAAAATTTGGCGTGGGACTAATTAAAATGTGTCCTGAGGGGTCCATAAGATATGTGGTCTCCTAGGTCGATATGACCCTACCAAGGATGTGGATCAGAGAATATTAGTTTGGATTTTGGTTCTAGGATTATAACTTACAAAGGGTTCTATATATCCCAATTAGTTAGAAATCAAAGACCACATATTTTGGTGAAATTAGGGAATAAACATGGAAGCTTCTCATTTAAGGGGACATGATTGAGGATTACACTCATAAGAATTACCATATAGAACTAATTCATTGGGAATATGGATCATTAAAGGTTTAGGTATGGTTTCGGTGCTTACACCATATAGGATGCCTATCTGAATACAGGTTGGGGATTACATCTATGGAGAAGGCCCATTTAGATTTGGGTACGGTTGGTTCTTATACTGAACAAGAGGCCCATTTGAGGTTTGAGATCATGTAGATGTCTTGATCTCAAAAAACTCCTAAGCCCATGTGAGTCATGCTCAGTGTGAGAAACAAGATGATGCAGTAGATCTGAAGATCACACGATCCATTGGTTCTACTAATGGATATGGTGCTGATTCCAAATGGGAGAGGGATGGCGTGTTGAGTGTTCATGTCTCCTATTTTATTTTGGAAACTAGGATAGTCACGTATTGTGATCTATTTGAATATGTCCCAAGGTGGAGGGGAAGATGGGAAAAAGTCACAACTCCGATAAGAAAGACCAGGGGATTAATCCAGGAGGGATACCATAAAATTGGTTAAGGGGGAAGGATATCATTTCCTTTAAAAGGTAAATGAAATCTTGATATATTACCTCAACACCTAGAATGGGGAGGATTATCTGAGTACCCCAAGGTCAAAACTCTCATTACCATGAGAATGTAAGCCTGATGACATTCTGAGGGTTCACCATATTAGGGAGGTAGCACATGTGACTCTGATTAACCAATGTCTTTAGACCTGAGAGGATACAATGATGTGTCCAACAATTTAATCACAAATTTCAGGCAGCTTTGCAAGTGGACTGGGCATGATGTCAGTGGACTAGTTCGCAGAGGGATAATTTGGGTCATGATGATATGATGGAAGGGAGTGATAGGAGGTGGAGATTAGAATTCCCTAGGGCCCCCTTCCACATAGTTGGTTATTAGGAGGGATGGGGTACCCTCCATGTGGCATACTATTATGCGAGTGAGGGTACCATCTAGGTTGCATTGTGCTATATGGACCCAGAAACTATCTACATAGTGTGTTGCTACATGGGGCCAATTTCTATCAGTGTATCATGTAATTACATGAGTCTGATTTCCTTCTGTGTAGTATTTTAATGTGTGGGGTAGGGTATCAGATACATATCATTTTTCAGTTCAGGGTGATGGTTCACAAAGAAACTATCCATTTATGCCCCGAAGAATAGTGCTTGCATAGGGGTTTTGAGTTTGTGGATGGCTGAATGATTTATTTATTTTCACTCCCTACTATGTGGTGGGTATTTTACCTACAATGAATCTATTGATTCTTCTCTAAGGATGTTCCTTTAACGTATCCTCTCACTCATCTCCTTCGACTCACTTCAGTTCGATCATTTTTTGATCCCCCTTAGGGTCCTTTTATAGAAGAGTGGAGGGACCAGATTCTGGAAGGGCTGGCCATTCACGATTTTCTACAAACCATATTTTTTGGGATCCCAAATAGGATACCCTATCCCGTGAATGAGTTAGTTATTGGGGAGAGATTGTTTTTAATGATTAAAATCACCATCCAATCCAAAAAATTAATGTGTTTTCATTCGTGGGTGTCAATAGCACTACCTCATCCCATGAACGATTTCACTCGTGGGTATGTCCATTCGTGGGGGTTAAAATCACCGATCATCCCCACAAATGACATTGTTTCATTTGTGGTAGCTAAGGGTAACATCTCACTCTGAGAAATTTTTCATTCATGTGGTTCTTCGTGAATTGGAATAACTCCATTTGGAGCAGTGGTCCATGAAGGGATTTTTGCTTCACGGTATCATTCTTTCCTTCATGACATCACCCTTATGATCCTTTTTTCCTTTAATCATATTCTAGGTTAATTTATACCATTTGAGGATTTATATGGACTTCGATTCTTCTACCATGTAGAATTTAAAAGACCCGGCAAATTACCCCCATTGGAATGGGTTCCAATTAGGATGAAGAGTAGTCTGGTCAGATGCAAAAAAGAAACCCTGTTTTGAACTAGTTTTTGGTATTTATGTAGACTTGAAATAGGGGACGATGCCTATTAATAGGGGGAAAAATCTTTTTTCTTCTATCTGATGTCATAGAAAAATAATTGATCCACACTATCTGATCGCAAACTACTCCCAGAAACCATTTCTCTTTTGCGGACTCCCTTTTCGTGAACTGATATTCAATTCCCATGAACAATAATTTAATCTTTTGTATAGGTGTCAAGTGATTCATTGATGGAACATCCAGTGGACCAATGCTTCACTGGAAAATGCTTCACAGGCTAGCAGCTTCGTGAACTGGTGGTTCTTGAATTAATAGTTCACAGGCTAGTTCTTTGGCGAACTAGTGGTTCGTGGGCCTATGTTTTACGAACTGACGGTTCACGGGTGAAAAATCCACAGATTGATGGTTCTAGGACTGTTCTTCACAAACCGATGGTTAATTGGGATATTATTATTTTCCATTTTCATAAAAACTAATTCTTTTACATCCATATTTTTTAAGACAATAGGATAGACCCTATACAAGATGCTTCTATTTTTTCTGTTGCTCCTCTATATAATACCGATGAAAGGAGGAATTATATGATTGATTCTATCGACAATAATGATAAAGTCATCATTAACCCACTTCATCATCTCGTTTTTTCACTTCTTAGTGACATTAAAAGGGGGTATCTAGTCTCAAATATACTACCCCCTTACAGATTTATCCTATTATTTGATGTTGCAATTTCAGAACCATGCCCAACAGATCAACCTGTGTCCTATATAATTAAAAACAACAATATCCCTCGATCCAACAAATCGACTAAGGGGAAATTCATCAGGGTAATCCATTATATTAGTTCTCTTCTAAATGGAACTCCTTGGTCACTAGGGGAAACCATACAAGCACCATATGAAAAATAAACTTCTACCAAAACATCACACATAAGGCCATGGAAAATAAGAAACTAATGTGGTCATCGGAATTGGACCTTCACCTTATGGGATCATTCAACATAGACTATGAGTTGACTTTTTTGTTCCACAAAACCGTTGAGGAATTTAAGATTAATATGGAGGACGTGGGTATTTATAAGTTTGTCTGGTTATCACAGACCTATTCTCACTGAAACCAGAAGATCATACCATAAATACTTAGTCGGTGGATCTTGGACACCAATACCTACCACTTTGTGTATAGGGAGGTTGGGATCAACCTTTGGGACACCTTTTTTGATTTCAAGGGTTCCCATCATCAATGATATATATGATGGGTTTCTTCGACCCCTTTGGACTGGGACGATGTAGAGAGGACCCCATCTCTTTAAAAGAATCTCATTGACAATGTTAATGACCTATTAAAGGGTGATCCTCACCTAAAGAATGATGTATCATTTACTGATTTGATTAACACATTTTCCATTCAAAGTAGCTAGTAGCCCCACAAATGGAGGCTGATGACTTACTCAACTATTTAGACCTGAAGGAATAATGGCGCCTTGTAGCCTACACATGAGGAGGGTCAGTTTAATGAGTGGGCCTAGAACATAATTCCTAATGATGGATGACTATTTTAACTATCATCTTTTCTTACTATGTTTATGAGTGGCTGGTTGCTACAGATACATGATTCTATTACTAGGGTTATATTCATGACTTTTATAATGGTGACTCAATTTTCCACAGGAAGGTTTATTAAACTCATCATCCTAGTACTAGAGAATATTTACCAATTTTTGGGATATATTAGTGAGGGGAGTCCACTATACCTGCAAGTGGTTCCCTTCCAGGTTATCTGGGGCTGAGTAGAATCCCATATAAGAGGATACAGATATATTAACACCCAATAGATACTGAAAGATACTATTCAACCATACCTCCAGAGCATTATTAGGATAATTACATCAGATTTTAGTGAGTAGGAAACAATGGATCAGTTCAACTACCATGATCGTTTTACCTATGATCCTTATATTCCCCCTTTTGGTCCCTTGGTAAACTATGGAAATGAGGAATTTAATAAGTTATTCTATCTTATTTTTTTTACAAAAATGAGTCATTGTTTCTAGGAACGATAGGGAACTTATATAAAATGGGTGTGAAACCTGAACATTTTCACATCAATTTAACTACATTCAGATGAGGTGGACTCTGACCATTAATAGTTCATAGAAAAAGAAACACTTAATGATATCTCAACAACTCTGGTTGATGTTCACTCGGAAGGACACACAATGTCAGATCAATATTCTTCCTTATAGGGGTTTCGAGCCTACAGATACCAAATCCAATGCTGAAATATGGAACCGATCATACCCTGAAGATCAACTAGAAAAACTAGTTCCTATTGTTGTATCCCAAAAAGAACTAGTGACCAGTGGTAAACAAAAGAAAATAATCAGGCATTCTAAGATCAAGAAGAATCCAAGGAAATCCCTCATTTATAAACCCCAAGGAATGTTTTGAGTGATGGGGGATCAACCTACCATGCTACTTGTGCTGCATCTCAGGGTTAAACATCCCTCCCCCCAATGAATCTTTCCCAAATTCCTAGAGATAATGAGATTCTTTAAGGGGTTCTCATTCAACTCATGCTCAATGGCGCATTATACAAGTGAAAGAAGTTTCACTTGCTAGGTATGGCTACCTATAGGAACCATCCTCCATCTCTTATGATGATGATACTGAGATGGTGGGTTTCCATCTTCAAGAGTGTAATGACTCAATCAATTCCAACATAACCGACATAGATATTCTCAGTGATTTCTTACCATGGTGAGGTCTATGGTTAATGAATATGATGCCGATGACAAAATTTCCTCAAGGGGTGTTGATGAGGTTAGTCCCTCTATCGTAACTAGGGTTAAGGAAAGACCTTATTTCCATCTGATGTCTCGCATGCGTCAAACCCCAGAGGTTTACTGGGTGGATGAGGTTCACGAAAATCAATTACGGTGGATGTAACCTTCCCCACTTCCCCTATAAATCTATCAACATTACTTATCCCCATCCCTATAGCCTTTCCAGAGGTTTGGAATGTGTGAGAAACCTTAAGAGTTAGAGAATGTACCAAATGCATTTGAAAAACACTCCAGGAGGAGCCCCTTGATATTGTAGGATTTGTATTAATTTCTACTCCCACATATATTTCTAATTATAAATATCCTCATGTGGTGGATATATGTAATGAAGAAATGAGTACTCATCTCCACTTATACAAGGGAAGAACTTATTAGTCTAACTAAGTCTAAAATATGTTGGTGTCCATGAACAAGCAATATGATAATGACAAATAGGTGATACAATTTAATGTATCAACTCTACTTCTTCTCGCTATCATGGCCTTAAACCCCTCCTCCTAGTACTTGCAAGAACATGGGGAGATTCATAATTTGGTTGCTTTACTAGAATACACCCCAATGGGAACCACTATAGGGTATAAAATCTATTTTAATGTTGGAGTCACGGGGGAGGGATCCCTCTGAATAAGGGACCATAAGGAGGCGATCCTTGTAGATCTTGTTAGTGCATTTCCACCATCATCCCGACCCATTGTTCATTCTAGGGGATCATCCCTATGGCACACCATGAGGTGTCAAAATGTATCAAAACTGATGATACACAAAAAGTTAGGTATAACTGGTGACTATTGTATTTCTTTATTTAGTTTCCATGCTATATGTCTTTATTTGATGACTAATAATCTTGCATAAGAATTGGTGCATTTCCATTGATTAATTAGGCAACAGTTTTCAAGGTACCTCTAGCCCATACTTCTTTAAAGATACAGGTGGTACCGCCAATGACTATATCTAAACAAGATAGAGATCCCCGAAAAATTGAGGTTGTTGGGGGATCCTAATCCACAGGGGGAATTTCTTCATGATCTAATGACTTCATCCCCCACAGTGGGGGTGTCTTCAGGGGTTGATATTCCTTTTAAGCATATTGATTCATCACATATGAGGAGCACAACCACTGTTGAGGGAGAAATTTTGGATCGAGGTTAATAAGAATCAGGTATCATCTATAGTTATGTGATGATTTTTCATGTGAGTATAGTATCATTAAGAAACCTCATGGAAATCACTTAATTGATCGAGAAAAAGACTGCACCATAGGTGTGTTTAGAATGTCTCGAAATAAACTTTCAAAATGAAGATGCAACATATTTTCTTCCGAGTGATGATGAAATAATGGTGGTTAGGGATGTTGATGTCACAACATGCGGAGGTGAGTTCTCCACCCTTCCAAATGTTTATTTTTTTAGATTTAGGTATTAACTATTTCAATGTCTTGATTCTAGAATTACATCCACAAGTTTCAGTAGTTGTAGCTACTAATCCTATCTTCCCACTAATTGATAGTGCAATGGAAGAAGATTATATAGAATCATATCATATTGAGGTTTTTGAAGCCAGACCTTCTCTGGTTCCTCTTATTCTTGAATATAAAATTCAATACAAGAGTGATTCTGAGGAGGACCTGGATTCTTCAGAAGAACTTCACTCCAACCGTCGAAAAATATGGATGGATATTTGGAAGCTGATTTCTCAAAAACCCTTGCGAAATGACAACAAAAATCCTCCAAATTAAATATATATATTTTTTTCATTTATGGGGTATGGGGGTATAATTATCATGAACTCCATGACATCGTACCTCAGGTGATTTCTGTATGGGAGAGAACAAGCATGATTCGCTCATGATTTTCTACTATTGAGTCTATATCCCACCTTAACGTAGCCAGTGAGATCCTTCTTAATTAAGGTAACGAGTATATTGGGTTAGTTGTGAGGCGAAAAATAAAAATTGTAGAGTGGAGGACCTTAGTAGAGAGACTTCATCAATAGGTGGAGCGACTTAACCAGGAATTAGAGAATCCTAAGAAATAATTGACTCGAACTAAGGCAGCTATTGATGAAGGGAAATGAATGGTAGAGGAGGAGGAAAAGGAAATATTAGATGTGACTAAGATGGAATATGCATTGTGGGATGGTGTAGTTATTGAGACCACAACCTTGTCTGATCTCCCTTGGGCCATGGAGGATTTGGAGCAGGAACTACCTCAACTTTTTAAATCCACTAAGTGAACACATCAATAATAATGTTGCATTCATGTGGAGAGGATCAAAGTTTTGGACTTTCTGATGATGAAATCTATTTAATATTTTTTCATCCAATCACTCCAATTCGTCCAACCAATTAAGGGATTGGTCAATCATAGATAATTGATCATATATGAAAATATATAGAGAGGTAAATTAAACCTCGATGGGTAGGACTGCCTCTGTCCTATATTCTAATGAGTATGGGGCCACCCATATGGTAGGTCAGATCATGGTCTAGTAAGACCACATGGTATGTATGAGTGTTTCCATCAAATACATTTATTTCCATATCTATCATCTTCTAGATTAAATTTTATAGGGTCTTATTAAAGGCCTATATATATCTATTAGTCTTTCCATGGCCACAGTATAGATGGTTGGACTTGATGTCATACTTCTAATATAGCATCTATAATTTAGTATAATAGAAATTGTTGACTTAGTACATAAGTATTATATGAGGGACACCAAATCTGGTGATTATGGAGGCTTTCATGAATCTAACAATGTCCATTATCCTAACTTCTTTGAGGGGTATAGTTTTGTCCCACTTAGAGAAGAAGTCAGTTGTAGTAGAAATGCACTTAATCTTCTTAGATGCGGTAGGAGGATATGGACCTATGACATTTATTACCCATATAGAAAATGGAATGGAGTACATGAATATGTGAAAAAATTAAGGGGGTTTGTGAATGATGTTGACAAGAACATAATAGTACAGACACTTTTTGGTGAATTTAGTGAAGTCATGTGTTAATGTTGACCAATAGTACCCATGCCTTTAGATTTTGTGGGAATGATTGAGTCATGAATGGTGAGTGTCATAGGTTCTAGTGTGTACTTCTTTCATGTAAGAAATGATCTATTCTCCATCAATTAAGTTGATACGGACCACATTAAGGTTCCATTTTTAGAGAACCTTTTGGTGATTCATTCTGTCATATAGAATAATGTAAATTGCTCATATTCAGATTTTATCTCTCTCATATTTATCAGGTGGGAACTCTCCCTTTAGAAGTTAGTACACAATGGGTTTAATCAATATGGTTTTAGGACCTCATGGCTCATGTACGGGAAAAATATCATCGATTTTTTCATTATTGGAATGAATGAACGGTGAGACCATTCAGTGGTGCACAAAACTGATGACTGTTTCAGCCCAATATGGATATACTCGAGCCATGGCTGTATTTTATAGGGTGTCATCCTTGGATTTTTGTGACCATGATACATGATTTAATTTCAGTTCTAAATGGAAGTATACCATTTTTCCTTTTATGTGGATTAGAAGGGGGATTAACTCTTCCTTTTTGATAGTGTAATCTCCATTAACATGCATGATGAGCATTTCAAAATCACCCATTATCTTAATGTGATTCAATTACACTTGATGTTCCAGATCTAGTCCTAAAATTAAGTCTTGATATTTTGATTCATTTTTTAGGAAACCCTATGATAGTAGGAAGGTGTATGGAAGGAAAGTCTTTACTGGAGATATGAGCGAAACTCTCAACCCTACTTTGTTAAGGTTAGGGTCTTCCATCCACTTTTCTATTAGGGTTCAAGATGTACTGTCAAAATTTATTTCTCATACATGGGGGTCCTTATAAAAAGATAAAATCACTTCATTGGGTAGTTTATTGTCTAATGAAGTCATTTCTGGTGAAGGTTTCTCTACGATAAAATCTGATAACACTAGGTATTTGACCACTTTCGGAGGCACAAAATGAATGTCAAACTAATGAGGGATGACTACCCACCATGATAGGAATTCATTCAACATGGGATTACTAGGAATGTATTTGAGTGAGTTTCTATGAGAGAAAAAATAGACCTATTGATGTTGTAGATAGTTCCTCAGCTTCTATACTACAATGATTATCACCAAATGACCTTTACCGATATCTGAATAATGAGCCTCAGAATCGATCATGGTTTGACTAAGTTAATAAAGACTATTTTCAATTCCTATATAATTCTTTTATACATGTAAGGAAACTAGTGATTTATCTATGGTTATCACATAAAAAATAAGTTCTCTTCCTTTAACAAGATACATCATCACTAGAAAAATTAAGAGATATTTCTTGAGGTTTTCAAATGCCTCTTGACAATCATCAGTCCATAGATATGTACCCCCCTTTTTCATAATCCTGGTAAAGGGATAACATTTTCCATCATGGTTGGCTATGAAGTTCCAGATGCAGGCTACTTTTCCTTGATGTCCTCTCATCTCTGTGATGTTTTGAGGAGGTGACATTCCAAGTATATCATTTTTCTTCTCATGGTCAACTTCGATTCCATGATGGTGTATGATGAATCCAAGGAATTTCCTTGAGGTAACACCAAAATCACATTTCAAGGTGTTCATTTTCAGGTCGTTCTATCATTGTTTATTGAAGATGGTTTCAATATTTTTCTTGATGGTCAGAGAATTGATGAGATATAACCACCAGGTCATCAATATAACATTCAAAAAACATTCCCAGAGGAAGGGTGTTAAGATGCGATTAATGGAATGTTGGTACATATCATTAGTTATAGTCTGTTTGAATTCCTTAAGACCTTCAGGTCATATAATGTCTCTTAACCCTATGGTCCATGTATAACTAAGACTACAGGCCTTGTAAGGGTTCTCATCATCCCTTGGAATGGGGGTTATCATAATCAATAAAAAAATGAAGGCCTTCTGGCCATTTGTGATGGTACATATCATTAGTATTATTCAAGAAAAAGGGCATTACCCGATTGAAAAATACTACCTAGGGGGTGCTGAAGGAAGTGGATACTTCTTATTCTTGGGCCATTTAGATTTTATTATATTTTAAAAACCCATCACTTAAGGCAAGATCCTGATATCCTTATATTGTACCAATTAATTGTTTTTTGATCACTGAAGTCGATGAAGACTCTTATTTCCCTATTCTTATTCTTGAAGGAAATGATATTGTCCAACCTTATGGGATATTAAACCTTCCTAATAATGTTGAATCTAATGATCTGGTAAACTTCAACCTCTATTTTGGAAACATGTTTCTGGTGCATCCTTCTGGTTGCTTGTTTATAGACCCGGTGGTCCTATGGAAGGCCTAAGTGGTGAGTGGACACTTCATGATCAAGACCTGAAATTTTTAAGTATATATAGGAGAATAAATCTTGATGCTACTTCAAGAAGTAGGTATATACCTATTTCTCTTTGAAATACATGGTTTCACAAATCAAGGTGGAGCATGGGTCTTCTTCTGTACCCAGATTTATTTCTCAGAGTTGATCAACTGTGGTAGATACAACCTTATCCAATGATGGAGGGGCTCCCTGAGGTCCTACTCCTTCTATTCAACCTCCTATTTTTCTTATTTGTATTTTTCCTATGGGGAAACAAGTCTTGTGATAAGTTCTCCATAGTTATGAGAGGATTCAATATCTTGATATTTGAAAGATGAGGTGACTTCCTCTTGCCCAATTGATAGTGGGGGGTTTCCATGAATCTTTGGAGAGGATAGATTGAAGGAAAAAGGAGTGTATTCATCCAATTTGGGTGATGAGACAACCTCTTATGCCTTAGTTGGTGAGGAAGTTATTTCTTGCAGACCTTGGGATGGATTGAAGGAATTTTTATTTGAGATATCACTACTATTTGGGGATTTAGAAGAATTTTTAACACTGCTAGACTCAGTGGTCATGACTAAAATCACGAGGACCTCTAAACAAACATACAAATATGGACTCATATACCTGACCTAATTGATGGGTTAAACGTATTCTTCACCACTCTATTTAAAGTGGTTGACCAAGATCATTTTCATACTATTCGGGGCGGCGAACCAAGCAACACCATCAAACATGGGTTGTTTCACTTTCCCCTATTATAATCTCGCATCGATATAATGTGAGTCATAAAATTTTAAAAGGACCTTATAAAAATGAAGCATATTGATTTTTCCATTAAATTGGTAGTTTATGCATTGATGGTATGAGGGTATTTTTATATAATGATACAACCAAGGCCTTACTAGAAAGATGTAGATGTTTGTGTTCTACTGAATTCATAGATATTATAATTCATCAATGAGTATTCTAAATTGAGTATTGATCTTGATTTGGTAATTGTATTCTGCTTACTTTTTTTTACATCCCTAAAGTTTTAGGGTAGATGGTGCTAGTTTATCTTTATCGCATCCTAGATGACAGAGTGTTCTCATTGGGATGAGGCTAACTCTAAATCCATTGTTAAGGATGAATTTTTGGTCATCAACACCATTTATCCTTCCAAACACATACAAGGGTCTAATGTTCCCATATATAATGACATCTCCATATTTATTTGTGAAGGAGATAACAACATGGAATTCCACATAACCAATATATGTCTGATATACCTTAGAAGTGGCCACATAGGCTTTAAACTCTTTAGGTTTTAGTAAATATTCTATGAGTTCTTCCCTGAGATCTTTTGATAAACATTGTGAATCGAGGATTAATAATTTGGATGATACCAAGGATATATGTTTTAGGATGTTGTAATTTCAGTATAAAGTCCTGGTATTCCCTATATAGGTATTCTCTTTCACATGTGATTTTGGGGATTGAATATCTTATATAGATAAAACAACCCTAAAAACAAGATTTGGGGGTGCTCCCATCCTTGGTGGGTTGGGTTGAGCTGGTTTACATACCCACCCAGGGTTATCCGATACCAATTTTTCTTCTGATTGATATTCCTGAGTGATGTAGTTAGTGTGTATTCTAGCCAATTCAGAAAGATTTTCCTTTTCTTATTGAACTTACTAAAGGGACATTTCATGATTTTATACAATATTGATAGTTTGAGCAGGGGTGTGGTGGGAGGTTTTGATTTTGTTATAGCTATGCCTTCCTCGATACCCACATCTCATACAAACTATTACTTTATAACGACCCATACTTTACATACATGGTTATTAATTCAACATTTAAGTACACTTATTACAACATATAACAAAACCATGAAAGGACCATATAGGTATAGTGTCTTTAGAAACTGGGAAACATAAACAACTGGTTCATAAATCATCTACGTTGTCTCCCATTTATTTCATCATATTTAGAGTCCAATTTTGGCATATACTACTTAATAACATTCTTCCTGACCTGGGGAAAGAAAACATACAAAAGGGTGAGCTCAAATGCTCAGTAAGGGTAAACAAAAGAAATATCAATCACATCATATTCATAAGAACATATCATTTCGGAAATCTTAACCTGCAAAAGAGATCATAATTTTATAACATGGGATAAATCATAGTAGTGAAATGTAATCCCAATAATCATAACTTAAAACATGAAACATTGTGTCATACACAAATAGTCATAGAGAATCATTTCTTAGTAGTCAATACTCACAGCCAAAACTCTCTTAGCGGACAATGTCCATTTCTGAACCGAGTTCACTCCTCGTTTCAGTCCTGTTTCACTGAACTGGTTTAACCTGCCGTTCTATCCATGTCTATATCGTGAGATATAAATCTTTACCCAATTCATTGGAGGGAGATATAGGTCCCACCCATCTCATAATGAAACCATTCTTATGTGTTCCCCGAAATCATAAATCATACATCATAGCATAACCCATGTAATAAAAATGGGAATCTTAAACATCATGCCATCATAACATAATCCATATAAGATAAAAGGACATCATAAAAATAATTTCATCATAACATAATCAAATCAATGTAAAAATAGGGATAGAAACAGAACCCTATATTATCTTATATGGAAAATAATTTTGATAAAACTCTTGAACTCCATTCTTGAGGAAAATATCCTTTCTACTTCAAAAACATTTTTTTCCTTTCTTAAAATGTCATAAAATTTTAAACTAAAAGAATCTGATTAAAAATAAACTTGAAAACTTGTAAAGTAACCTTCATGTAAATAATGTTCTAAAATTCCATTCAGGCCGTATAAGTTAAAAAAACATTCTTCTCGTACTTTGGCCGGAAAAGTCAAAAAGTACCTCGTACGAAAAATGACAAAAGATTCCTTTCATATCTTTTACTAAAAACTCATTGAAGGGTAAAATTGGACTTAAAAAATTGTAAGAGGATAGAAATAATATTATATATTGAAGAAACATTGATGTGGATGATAAATATTTCCCAGTAAATACCGAACAATAAACAATATCGGATAAAAATTGAGATTGTGAGATTTTCCCTTACCTTAGGTCCGATTTGCTTCGTAAGTGTCCGAACCTCCTGTATAATGATTTAAATAATGTCATTGACTTATTCCATAATCATACTTATTTTTATGATATCATATATGGTCATATTCTTAGCTTCATATTAGTAATATTTCATTGTCACTTGTTATTCAGGTGTTTATTGCTTTTTTGTTCTTATGCGTGTTTTGTTGAATAAATTCTTATTATTCTTTTTAGGTTATAGATAACTCATTTCCAGAATGGTATTAGTGTAATAAATATCATATTTATTCACTCAATTCATTTATGTAATCATTATGCAATGAAAATCATGTAGAACGAGTCGCATCACATCGTGGAGACGGTATTCCGTACATACGCACGAGCGATGAAATCTTTCCCATGATCGTGGAATTGTATTGGATTGTATGTATACTACTTAAGAATCAATATCACTTTACAATAATCATATATAGATATTATTTACACCATTATACCCATCCAAGTAAGGTGGTGGTGGGAAATAGATTACACCGCGGCGTGGAGACGATATTCCATACGTACGCATGCGCGGTGATTTCATTTTCCGTAGGATGGATAGATGGTGAAATAGGGTTGTTTTATACATATAATAACATATAAATATATGAGTGATACTGATGTTATTACTTTATAATGAAACAACTAAAGAAGAAGAAGTGGAAGAAGAAATAAAGTTGAAAGAATCGGTAACAGACATTACCTCTTCTTTGAAGCGCCTCTTTGAGACCTCCTCTTAGGGCACTAAAATTGGTATTTGAAGAATACCAAGACCTCAAGGATGTTTCTATGGAAGTGGAGAATAGAATTTGTCAGGGTTTTTCCAATCTTGAAGGCTCAAAGTGGTGTGAGTAAGAGAGGGAGGAGGTGCCCTTTTATAAGGGAGGAGAGGGGCACCTTTGGAAAAACAACTAATATTATTTTATTATAAAGTCATATTCGGTTTTTAATAGCTCCAAATTGATTTATTTCAAATATTAGGTGGTTATGGGTCTAAATAATATCATAAAATATAATTTGGACATGTTTAGGTATCTATTTTAACCTTATCATTTAGATTTAACTATAAGTTAGATAATTTAACTTTTACCGTGTCTTCTTGTTTTCTTACAGTATACGGTTAATAAACTTACTATAACAAGCCAAAAGAACCCCAAGTTGTTTATTATTAATATATATAACCTTATATAAGTCATTTGGACAAACCTTAGATTTTTAGGAATAAAATAACAATTAATAATATAATATTTGTTTTAAAAACAATTTTATGTCAATTTTGACACTATTTGGTAATTGATTTTTGTGAAAATCATAACAGAACGATTAGTTCAAAAAAGGTTAATTAAATCAATAATAACATGTCATATTAACATTTAAAATTATTTTAATTCATAATAAGTCTTTAATTACATTTATTTGGGTATTTATAACATCAATTATGTCAATATTTCATTAATAAGATAATTACTACATCATCATTGTTTCATAAATAAATTAATTTATTAAATGTCTAAAAATTAAAAATAAAATACCATTATGTAGGAAATATTTTTATATTTCTAATGAATATTTATAGTCGAATTTATCTTATGTATAACCCTATATTAAAAACAATTTAGTTATTAAACTATGATTTTAACTATTTTAACCCTTCTTTAAATAAATTAATAATAAATGTCCTAATCTAATCCAAGTGGGACTAAATGATCATATTTTATTCATAAGGTTGTTTTTGGTCGAATTACACTTATCAAATAGAATTAGGACATGGTCTAGGTTATAATAATAACATTTTTACTGTTAATTACCCTATTTACTTTTAACCGCGGTAAAAAAAAGTAAAAAGTTACTATTCACCGAAAAATATTTTCATCTCATTGAACCACATTTTAGTCCATGATATTAACCGTGTCTCTCTTATTTTTGAAATTCCACTCACAGAAGCAGTAAAAGTATGTTTTATGTAAATTTTCAAATTCTCCTAGGAGGTGGGTAAAAGATGGTGAAAAGTTTGATAAAATTTTTATATATCTAAAATTATTATAAAATGACTCCAATAAATTGTGTTGAACTTATATAGGTATTATGTATCAATTTTGACCTAAAATAAATTTAAATAAAATAAATAATTATTTAAATAAAAAGTCGGTTTTTAAATAGTAACCTAGTGTTTTCACTATTCATCAAAAATTGAAAGTTTTCAGAAAAATACCAAAATTTCACCCTAGGATAATTTCGATATTCCGAATCCAAAAATGAAGTCCTTTTTGAAAAATAAAAATTACAAAATTTCAAAAAGTGGGTATTACTATTCTTAACGGCTAGTTTTAATAATATTTTAATAGCATATCGTTGTTTAGTGAAACTCGGTATTGCGTACGACGCAAGCTATCGAGGAAGGTTGCGATTGCGTGTATAGAAAGACAAGGTAGTGTTGTGTGTATTGAAAGATTCATTTGATGATTTATATAACATAAAAACAAAATATTTCTCATAAAAGTCTTGGGTGTTACATTCTACCCCCCTTAAAATGAATTTCGCCCTCGAAATTCCGCACTTTGTAACAAACAGATGAGGATACCTCTCCCTCATCATATCCTCAAGCTCTCATGTAGCTTCTTCTAATTGTTGGTTCCTCCATATAACTTTCACCAAGCGAGTGGTCTTTTTCCGTAGGACTTTTTCGCTATAATTTAGAATCTCTATCGGTTGTTCTTCATAAGAAAGATTTTGCTCCAGCAGTACAACTTCTCAGCTGAGTACATGTGAAGGATCAGGTATGTACTTTCTCAGGAGAAATACATAGAACACATCGTGAACATGGGTGTGATTAGGTGGAAGCGACAATCGGTAAGCTACCTTCCCAACACGATCCAGTATTTTGAAAAGACCGATATATCTAGGGCTCAGCTTTCCCTTCTTTCCAAATCTCATTACTCTCTTCCAAGGAGATATTCGTAAGAATACTTTATCACCCACTTAAAACTCTAGGTCTTTTCTACGGTTGTCGGCATAACTTTTTGTCGACTCTGAGAAGCTCTAATGTGTTGTTGAATAGATCTGACCTTTTCTTCCATCTCATCAACAAGATCAGGTCCTAATAGATTTCCTTCCCCAACCTCATCCCAACAAGTTGGAGTCCTGCATTTCTTTCCATAGAGAGCTTCATAAGGGGCCATCTAGATACTGGAGTGAAAGCTATTATTATAAGAAAATTCCACCAAAGGTAGGTGTTGATCCAAACCACCTTTTAAATCCATAGAGAAAGCTCTCAACATATATTATAGAGTTTGAATTTTCATCTGAGACTGACCGTATGTCTAAGGAAGATAAGCAGTGCTGAAACTCAAATCTGTATCCAGAGTATGTTGAAGACTTCGCTAGAACTTTGAGGGGATCCTCGGATTCGGATCAGATATAATATAAAGTGGTACTCCATGCAATCTTACCACTTCGTTTACATATATCATGGAAAGCTGATCCAGAGAGAAACCCTCTCTAATAGCAATGAAGTGTGTAGACTTTGTAAGACGATCAACTATGACCCAGATAGCATTATTGACTTTGGATGTTTTGGGAAGTCCAGTGACAAAGTCCATAGTGATTTTTTTCCCATTTCCATTCTGGTATGGGTAATGGTTGTAACATCCCCTTAGACTTCTGTCTCTCAGCTTTAACTTGCTGACAAACCAATAATTGAGAGACATATTTAGCAACATCTCTTTTCATGCCATCCCACCAGAAGTACTCTTTCAGGTCCCTATACATCTTCGTGCTTCCAGGATGAATAGAGAATGAAGAACTATGAGCCTCATCCAATAACTCCTTCTTTAATTCTGGGATTTGAGGAACACAAACCTGATTCTTGAACTTTATTATCCCATCATAATCAAGGTTGAATTCAAGAACATTTCTCACCTTCTTTTGTAACTCTACATCTTCTTTATGTGCTTCTTTAATCTTCACATGTATAGATGGTTGAACATTCCTTTGAGAAAGATAATATTTTCCCCCTTCCATTATAATTCCAAGATCCATCCCTTATAAATCCATAAATATTGGATCTTTTGTGATCCTCATCATGGATAAGCTAGCATGGTCTTGTCGACTTAATGCATCTTCCACCTTGTTTGCTTTCCCAGGGTGGTAATGAATTGATCAGTTGTAATCCTTAATCATCTCCAACCATCTTCTTTGGCGCATATTCAACTCCTTTTGTGTGAAAATATACTTTAAACATTTATGATCAGTATAAATGTCACACCTTTCTCTATAAAGATAATTCCTCCAAATCATTAATGAAAAGATTACCGCAGCTAACTCCAAATCATGAGTTGTGTAATTTTGCTCATGGATTTTCAACTGTCATGAGGCATAAGCTATCACCATATCATTTTGCATAAGAACACACCCCATCCCCTTCTTGGATGCATCACTGTAGATCACAAACCTTTCTCCACTACAAGGAAGTGTGAGTACAGGTTCACTGGATAACCTTCTTTTCAACTCCTTTAAATTCTCTTCACATTCCTCCATCGAAACAAACTTAACTCCTTTCCAAGTCAACTTGGTCAGTGGATTAGATAATCGTGAAAAATATTTCACAAAACGTCGATAATATCCATCCAAACCAAGAAAACTTCGGATCTCAGTTACTGTTGTTGGTCTCGACCATCTTTCGATAACCTCTGTTTTTGCTGGATCCACAGATATCCCCTCTTTTGAGATTATGTGACCCAAAAATTCAACTTTTTGAAGACAAAATTCACACATGGTAAATTTGGAATAAATATTCTCCTTTCTTAGGGACTTCAATATAATTCTCAAGTGATCTTCATGTTATTCCTTTCTCCTTGAATAGACAAGAATATCGTCTATAAAGACTACCACAAACTGATCAAGATAGTCTCTAAAGACTCTATTCATCAGAACCATGAAGATAGCATGGCCATTAGTAAGACCAAATGGCATCACTATAAATTCATAGTGTCCATACCTTGTACGGAAAGCCATCTTTGGTATATAATCCCTTTTGACCCTTAATTGATGATACCATGAACAAAGATCAGTCTTGGAAACGTATTGAGCTCCACGTAGTTGGTCAAATATGTCATCAATGCATGGGAGAGGATATTGGTTCTTTATAGTGATCTTGTTAAGTTCTCAATAATCAATGCAGAGTCTAATTGATCCATATTTCTTCTTGACAAACAGAACTGGTGCTCCCCAAGGTGACGCACTTGGGCGTATGCATCCCTAATGAAGATTCTCTTGGAGTTTCTTCTTCAATTCCTGCAACTCAATTGGGGACATTCTATAAGGTATCTTTGAAATAGGCAAAGAACTCGGTATGAGTTCTATTGAAAACTCAACTTCAAGATTTGGTGAAAGACCCAGAAATTCCTCCGGAAAGACATCGTCAAACTCCCGTACAATGGGCATATTCTTAATTGTGAGTTTCTCTCCAACCATTTGAGATAAATAACCTTCATTTAGTGGAATCAAGACCCATAAGACTGAAAAATTTCCACTGGAAGGTTATGTTCATCCTTGCATCGATAGACGATCATAGATTGATCTGGAATATGAAATGTGACTTCCCTTCTTTGGAAATTTATATGAGCTCCATATAGAGAAAGCCAATCCATGCCAAGAATCACATCAAATTACAGTATAGGAAGGATCACAAGATTTGTAGGAAGAACTTTCCCACAAACTTCAATCGGAGAAGAATTATAAACTTTTGATTTGATTTTTGTGCCATTAGGGGTTGTCACAGCTAACTCAACATCTAATTGTTGAGGTAATACAACGATACCCTTAGAAAATTCTTTAGAAATAAAATATTGGGTGGATCTAGAATCAAATAAAACATTTTCTACTTTAGAGTGGATGGTAAGTGTACCTTTCACCACTTCGTTATCGTACTCCACATCACTGATAGAAATTGCATGTGACTTTCCGTTGTCTTTAGCCTTAAGAGTTTGTTGGCGTCGATCCTCATCAACAACCCTTGTATTAGGGCATTGATTGGCATAATTCCTCATTTCCTTGCACTTATAACATTGAAGTGTAGGAGGTGCACTCTGTGTAGCCTTTTCTTTGTTCGCATCACTAGAAATCTTCTTCCCATCATTGCAGCATTCAAATGCCCGATGACCTTCCTTTCCACATTAGAAACATTTACTTGTCCCTTTAAGGCAACTCCCTCCATGTTTCTTTCCACACTTTGAGCATAAGAGAAAACTCATCTTCTTATCAGTGTGCTCTTTATATTTTACTTTGAATTCCATTTTCCTCTTCTTATAAAATGCATATGACTGATGGGTTACTCCAATCTCCATCTTAACCTTGAGAGCACATCGAACGATTTCCTCGTAACTATTGAAGTCCATTATGGATAGTTCCCTTCGAAGACTTGGTTTTAAGCCACTAAAGAATCGATCGATCTTACTCTTAGGTTGGATAATAATACCAGAAGCGTACCTTGCAAGTCTTGTAAAATTTTCTTCATAGGTACCAACAGATTCATCATCCTTTTGCTTCAGTTCAAGAAACTCATTCTCTATATTTTTTCAGAGAATACGAGGGAAGTACTTATTGAAAAATAAGTTCTTGAACTTTTCCCATTCCATGGAATCAATTTCATCCCTTTGCCTCGTATTCTTAATAAGATTTCACCATTGATCAGCATCTCTTTCCAAATGATACACTGCTAAGATGACTTTATCATGTTCAGAACATTGAAGAACTGAAAATATTTTTTCAGTGGTACTGAACCATTGTTCAGCCACTAATAGATCAGAAGACCCACTGAATAAAGGTGGACGCTGCCTCATGAAGAATTCAACAGAATGTTGCTCCTTCCTTTCCTCGTTTGGAAGTCCTGCATGATTCATAACTTGAGAAATTTGCGTGAGCATGGCTACAATATTTTTCATTCCAGCTCCCATAATGTTTGGTTGCTCAGGGGGACAATCATTACATTGCCCATCACATTCCGCATTAACACGGTTCCTTCGGGTTCCAGCCGTTGACTAAAGCCAAGAAGAATAGTGTGAGCAACACTAATTATAATTGGAAAACCACATAATAAAGAATAAAATTGCACACTTAAGGTATTATCATAGGTTGTTCATGGACATTTTTAAAACACTAAGATTGTGTTCTATGCTTAGAATTATCCTTAGGGTTCTTACTAAGGCTTTCACATCCTAGTTTCCAAAGGTTGACTATACCTTTCCTCTAATACCAACTATAACGACCCATACTTTACATACATGGTTATTACTTCAAAATTGAAGTACACTTATTACAACATATAAAAAAACCATGAAACCTCCATATAAGTATAGTGTCTTTAGAAACTAGGAAACATAAACAACTGGTTCATAAATCATCTACGTTGTCTCCAATTTATTTCATCATATCTAGAGTCCCTTTTTGGAATATCCTACTTAATAACCTTCTTCCTGACCTAGAGAAAGAAAATATACAAAAGGGTGAGATCAAATTCTCAGTAAGGGTAAACAAAAGAAATATCAATCACATCATATTCATAAGAACATATCATTTCGAAAATCTTAACCTTCAAAAGAGATCATAATTTCATAACATGGGATAAATCATAGTAGTGAAATGTAATCACAATAATCATAACTTAAAACATGAAACATTGTGGCATACACACATAATCATAGAGAATCATTTCTTAGTAGTTAGGACTCATAGCCAAGACTATCTTAGCAGACAAAGTCCATTTCTAAACCGAGTTCACTCCTCGTTTCAATCCTGTTTCACTGAACCGGTTTAACCTGCCATTCCAGCCATGTCTATCTCATGAGATATAAATCTTTACCCAATGAATTGTAGTGAGATATAGGTCCCACCCATCTCATAATGAAACCATTCTTATGTGTTCCACAAAATCATAAATCATACATCCTAGCATAACCCATGTAATAAAAATGGGAATCTTAAACATCATGCCATCATAACATAATCCATATAAGATAAAAGGACATCATAAAAATAATTCCATCATAAAATAATCAAATAAATGTAAAAATAGGGTTAGAAACAGAACCCTATATTATCTTAGATGGAAAATAATTTTGATAAAACGCTTGAACTCCACTCTTGATGAAAATATCCTTTATACTTCAAAAACATTTTTTTTCCTTTCTTAAAATGTCATAAAATTTTAAACTAAAAGAATTTTACTAAAAATAAACTTGAAAACTTGTAAAGGAAGCTTCATGGAAATAATTTTCTAAAATTCCATTCAGGCCGTATAAGTTAAAAAAACATTCTTCTCATACTTTGGCCGGAAAATTCAAAAAGTACCTCGTACGAAAAACGACAAAAGATTCCTTTCATATCTTTTACTAAAAACTCACTGAAGGGTAAAATTGGACATAATAAATTGTAGGAGAATAGAAATAATATTAAATATTGAAGAAACATGGATATGGATGATAAATATGCCCTAGTAAATACCGAAGAATAAACAATCTCGGATAAAAATTGAGATTGTGAGATTTTCCCTTACCTTAGGTCCGATTTGCTTCGTAAGTGTCTGAACCTCCTGTATAATGATTTAAATAATGTCATTGACTTATTACAGAATAATACTTATTTTTATGATATCATATATGGTCATATTCTTAGCTTCTTATTAGTAATATTTCATTGTTACTTGTTATTCGGGTGTTTATTGCTTTTTTGTTCTCATCCGTGTTTTGTCAAATAAATTCTTATTATTCTTTTTAGGTTATATATAACTCATTTAAAGAATTTTATTAGTGTAATAAATATCATATTTATTCACTAAATTCATTTATGTAATCATTATGCAATGAAAATCATGTAGAACGAGTCACATCACATGGTGGAGACGGTATTCCGTACGTACGCTTGAGCGATGATATCGTTCCCATGATCGTGGAATTCTATTAGACTGTATGTATACTATTTCATAATCAATATCACTTTAAAATAATAATATGTAGTTATTATTTACACCTTTATACCCATCCAAGTAAGGTGGTGGTGGAAAATAGATTACACTACGGCGTGGAGACAGTATTCCGTACGTACGCACGCGCGATGATTTTGTTTTCTATGGGATGGATAGATGGTGAAATATGTTTGTTTCATACTTATAATAACATATAAGTATATTATTTATACTTATGTTATTACTTCATAATGAAACAACTAAAGAATAATAAGTGGAAGAAGAAATAAAGTTGAAAGAATCGGTAACGGACATTACCTCTTCTTTGAAGTGCCTCTTTGATATCTCCTCTTAGGGTACTAAAATTGGTCTTTGAAGAATACCATGACCTCTAGGATGTTTCTAGGGAAGTTTATAAGAGAATGTGGCAGGGTTTGGACGAGCTTGAAGGCTCAAAGTGGTGTGAGGAATAGAGGGAGGAGGTGCCCTTTTATAAGGGAGGAGAGGGGCACCTTTGGAAAAACTAAAAATATTATTTTATTATAAAGTCATATTCAGTTTTTAATAGCTCCAAATTGATTTATTTCTAAGGTAATGTGGGCATCGGTCGAAATAATCTCATCCAATATAATTTAGACAAGTTTAGGTATCTATTTTAACCTTATCATTTAGATTTAACTTTATGTTAGATAATTTAACTTTTACCGCGTCTTCTCGTTTTCTTACACAATAAGGTTAATAAACTTACTATAACAAGACAAAAGAACCCCAAGTTGTTTATTGTTAATATATATAACTTTATCTAAGTCATTTGGCCGAACCGTAAATTTTTAGAAATAAAATAACAATTAATATAATAATATTTTTTTAAAAAAACTATTTTATGTCAATTTTGACACTATTTGGTAATTGATTTTTGTGAAAATCATAACAGAAATATTAGTTCGAAAAAAGTTACTTAAATCAATAATAACATGTCATATTAACATATAAAAGTATTTTAATTCATAAAAAGTCTCAAATTACATTTATTTGGGTATTTATAACATCAATTATGTCAATAATTCATTAGTAAGATTATTAATGCATCATCATTGTGTCATAAATAAATTAATATATTTAATGTCTAAAAATTAAAAATAAAATACCATTATTTAGTAAATCTTTTTATCTTTCTAATGAATATTTATAGTCGAATTTATCATATGTATAACCCTATATTAAAAATTATTTAGTTATTAAACATTGATTTTAACTATTTTAACCCTTCTTTAAATAAATTAATAATAAATGTCCTAATCTAATCCAAGTGGGCCTAAATGGTCATATTTTATTCCTAAGGTTGGTTTTGGTCTAATTACACTTATACAATAGAATTAGGACTTGTTTTAGTGTAATAATAATAACATTTTTACCCTTAATTACCCTATTTACTTTTAACCGTGGTAAAAAAAGTAAAAAGTTACTATTCACCAAAAATTATTTTCATCTCATTAAACCACATTTTTTTACTTGATATTAACAGTGTCTCTCGTATTTTCGTAATTCCACTCATAGAATTGGTAAAATTATGTTTTATGTAAATTTTCAAATCCTCCTAGGAGGTGGGTAAAAGACGATGAAAAGTTCGATAAAATTTTTATATATCTAAAATTATTATAAAATGACTCCAATGAATTGAATTTAACTTATATAGGTATTATGTATCAATTTTGACCTAAAATAAATTTAAATAAAAAAAATAATTATTTAAATAAAAAGTCGGTTTTTAAATTGTTACCCAGTGTTTTCACTATTCATCAAAAATTGAAAGTTTTCAGAAAAATACCAAAATTTCACCCTAGGCTAATTTCGATATTCCAAATCCAAAAATGAAGTCTGTTTTGAAAAATAAAAATTTGAAAATTTCTAAAAGTGGGTATTACTATTCATAATGACTAGTTTTAATATTATTTTAGTAGCATATCGTTGTTTAGTGAAACTCGGTATTGCGTACGACACAAGCTATCGAGGAAGGTCGTGATTGCGTGTAAAGCATGCCAAGCTAGTGTTAGTGAAATATCCATTTGATTATTTATATAATATAAAAACAAAATATTTCTCATAAAAGTCTTGGGTGTTACATACTTTCATTCCCCAATTGAATTTATGGAAATAAACTTCATAACCACACTCATTATCAGATAAGAGATCCATTAAATGAAGGAAATTAATAGAATTGGAAATTAACTTATAGTCTAATGATTAATTTTCCTAACCAACCATTTTTGGTGGTTCTATTTGTTGTGGTGGTTCCCATTGTTTGAAATATGAGGGAATAATGTTTGAGAGTGTTAAATACAACTTTTTCCTTGATACAAGTTCATCACCTTTCACTCCATTCTTGCCATTCAACCTAGGAGTCCTTGTGAAATGATAGCTTCTGGTGGTTTGTGGGACTGACGAGGTTGGCTAGGTTATAGTGGAAGTAGTTGGGGGAATAGTTTTTTGTTTCAACTATGATTGGAGAATAAAATGAGTTTGGTTGATTATTTTTTAAGTAATATAACTATAAAATTCTTTCCACTTATGCTAAAAACATTTTACCACTCGACTCCTTCCTCGGGGGTAGTTGCAGAAACACACCCCACTTCTATTGGTGGACTTCTTAACTTTACATGCCTAAAATATACCATTTTTATAGGAGTTATTTAAAGATGAATCATTCCAAAATAGTGTTTCCCAGTCTCCATTGAAATGGGATATAATCTGTGTAGTCATCGAGACCTACCTAGTCTAGTCTCTTGGGTTCTAGTAGGCAAAGTAAATCATTTTCCCTAGAGACTGTAAAATAGATTTAGACTTGATCATCAAAAAACAAGTAAAAATTATTTCATCACTCATTAAATTGATTCCTCATAGGTCCCCTCCACTCATCTTGAAGAGGAGGGGTTTCTGTTGATTCCTTGGGGGTGCTTCATGATATGAAGAAGGATTCAGAGTTGGAGTAGTTTTGGAGGATGGATTAAGTGTGACAGATACCGCCTCATACTTTCCCACTCTTTTCACTAGGACTAGTGGAGTAATCCAGGACATTAACATATTCCATTGTATGAATTCTTCCATTTTTTAGCAATGGAGGAGAAATCCTGAAACACACATTCATATTTAACTAGGATGAGTGGCGTAAATAGCTCTTCAAAGAGGTTATTAGTGCATAGAGTGATCATATCCTCTTGGGGAAGTGGTTAGTTCATAGATTGGTTTATACGTTTCCATTTAGAAATGAATTCAGAGAGTCCCTCATTTTCTCAATATTTTCAGTTCAAGAGGTCACTGCTTGTTTTCTTCTATAGAGTTGAGATAAACTGAAAGAGGAAGTACTGGAATAGATACTCCCATTCCATAATCAACTAAGCTGGAAAATTGTTGTACCATACCAAGGTTGGCCCTTGAAGGGTTTACACAAAGCATATGAGTTTCACTACTTCTTATTTCTTATGAACTCCCATCATGGGGTCAAAATGGTATTTATATTGCATAAAATGTTTTTCCAAGTCACCTGATCCATTTATTATTAAAAATAAAGGACTCTCACAGTTTGGTGCTGGTGGGGTGTCACTCACTCTGTTGGGGTAAGGTTTCTATTCTAGTTGCATGGGTTCTCTCTACTCCTCTACGACTTCAAATTGAGCTACCAATGACTTGATGGTGTCGATAAGCCCATGATGAGTGTTTTGGTGAAAATAATCTTGGATAGGTGCAATGAGGGGCTGAATTTGATGTGTTGGTTTTGCCATTATTTGAGGTGGATACCCGGTTGGGGAAATCTTTTGAGGATTCAACTGAACCAATTATGGTTGTCTCCCTAGTAGAGGGAAATCTTGATATCCTTCCATGATTGAGTTGAGGTGAACCGATGATCCAAGAACCGAGTTATGAGGATCTCCTGACCTTGATTAAATTACTAGGATGAATCCTTGCGGTTGAGGTGAACCTTCTAGAAGTGTATATTGAGGCTCTTCTCAGGGAGCATATTCAATATGAATTCTACCTTGGAGTAACCATGTTTTGATTCCCCCCTAATATTTTATTTCTTCCTCCTACTAATAGAATATTTATTAAAGTACAGGGAGATCCTCCACATCGAGAGGAGGAGGGGGGGGGGGGGTTGTAAAAAACCTTGGATTTATTTTCTCTCTGGTAGAGATTTTCTGAGGGAGAAATGGGGGATTAATCATGGGAGAACACAAATTATAGGAGATTATCTAGTTTCAGGTATGCACACCTTCATTCTTGGTGTGGACCTCATCTAGAATGGAACCACCCTCTCCTTACTCTTCTTCATTTGCGTTATTTTTGTTTTCATCCATAAGATTTACATCCATGATTTTCACTGATGTATACTGAATTATGGGCATGTTACTGGCTGCAGAATGATAGGAGAGATATTTGTGTCATTTTCTAGACCTCTCGCTTCCTTTTTGGGATCGTCTTCGAGCATCATGGCGAAGGGTATCTTGGAGGGAACCTCTATGCAGGCTGGTTGTATTCCTCCCTTTTTGGGTAAATGGGTCATGTGATGGGTAAAACTAAGAGGCCATACCTCTTAATGTCCTCCACAAATTGGAAAATACTGATTTTTGTTGAGGGGGTGGTTGAGGTAAAAATTCCCCCAGCCCTGTGAGCTAGGGTTTCTTTATTTCTATTATTTTTGTCCCTCAATCAAAATTTATTGGTTTTATAGGGGAAATTTGTGTTAAAAATTCCCCCATCTTAATAGGCTTAGAACGATATCGTACTACGGATGATGTTTTTGTCGTCGCTGCTCTCTTGATCATATACATTACTATTCGAGCCTGAGCTATATATGATGTCAGTTCTTTATGAAAACTAATTTTTTATGAGCATATTTATAGTGCTTGATGACTGAATTACATTAAGTGAGAAGTCTATTGAATGTTTTCAGTTACATGGTTCAAGAGGTTTCTGATGGATTTCCTTCATCAGTCCTAATGCATTTTGAGATTTACTCAATGCCGATTATTATTTACTATAATATATTTCCTAAGTAGAGGTTTTTATTAATAGTCTCCATAGAATAAAGAAATTAATGGATTTTATCTCTAGTGAAATCTGTTGAATGGGTCGTTGGGAGAAATGAAAAGCTCCTTGCCCCCATCCCCATATCTGAACACCAGACACGACGTCGAAAATTATATAATGTAACATATGCAGTGCAATGACGCAGGTCAGTATGAGATCTTTTCACCATGTCTCTGACTATGGTCGTTGTGTATATAGTATGTCTTCCAATTCTATTCTATGATTAATCTCTCCCAATATTTTGATATGGTCTACATACCTCTTTTAAAGAAAAAATATTTCTTTCAAGTGGTAGAGAGTTTTTAAAATTCAGATTTGAATTTTATGTATACTTTCTTATGAAAATGTCCTCATTAGGTTGAACTGAGAATTTGAAGAGGGACATAACATAATAGGTATATTGTATCTGTCCAATTTTATTCTAAAAACCCTCATTCTTTTTTTCTTCTTCCACAGACTCCTCTACTTGATCTTCCCAACATGGGTGCTTCATGACTATGTTTTTACATGTAGCAAGGATAATAGGGGTATCGTTGGCATGAGAACACTCCATAGGTGGCTCAGAAGCTAATAATTTTTCCATTTTGACTTTTGGATGATATAGTATGTCACTTTTCATTTATAGGTTATCTAATACGTGTTTCCCCGTCTTTCCAAGAAACTGAAAATATGAGGGTTTTCTTGTATTTAACTGGGAAATGGGAGGACCAATATGTTGACATGAAATTCTACTATAGGGAGGACCTTCGATGAAAATTCAACTATGGAGAGGACTACCATCATAGCTTGATGCCTGATTTCAGGGATAATTTCTATAGTGTGTACCCTAGGGAGGACCTTCATGGTGGATGATAGTGACGGGAGGACCATCCTGCTGTCATTAAATGTCACTATGTGGAGGACCTTTGTAGTGAATGCCATCATGGTGAGGACTACCATCATAACTTGATGCATGATTTCAGGAATATTTTATGTAGCATATACCCTATAGAAGGACATCATGTTAGATAACAACAAGGAGAGGACCTTCTTTCCAACATGAAATGTCACTGTGAATGGGGCCTTCGTAGATAATTCCATTAAGGTGACGACTAACATCATAACTTGATTCCTAACTATGGGGGGAATTTCTATAATGTATACCCCATAGAGTACCTTCTGTGTAAAAGTCATTAGGGTGAGGAACTTTTTGGTGTCATGAAATGTCATTGTGCGGAGGACCATCATAGGGAATTCCATCATGGTGAGGACTACCATCACCACTTGTTGCCTAACTATAGGGAGATTTTATACAGTATATACATTGGAGAGGACCTTTACGATGGATGAAATCAAGGGGATTATCTTCTTTCTATTTGAGATACTATCCATGAGAAGGTCCATCATTACTCTTATCAAGAGATATTCTCTCATGATTGATCTGTTTGGGTCCATGAAGGAAGCCTTTTTGGTCGATGCTTTGGGGAGAACCTCAATAGATTTAATTAACAATGTTGCAGGGAGTACCTTATAAAATAATACTTCCACATTATTAATTTGGTAATGGGTCAGTAGGATAATGGTCTACATGGTATAGGTGTCTAAGCTCCTCTTGAACTCTATCTTCTAGCAGAGTAGGGTCATGGGTATGCTCTTCATTTTCCATTTTTGTTTGGTGGGATTTATTTTCAGGCCCTATATTGTAGATTAATAGGGCCACCAGATGTAATTTATGAACTTCATATATATATATATATATATATATATTCATGTTAGAGTGACTCCCATGGTGATGTTGCTATATGCCGGGAAACATCTAGAATTTTGGTAGGGATATATGCATGCCTTGGAGAAACCACCGAAGTAGACTGGGGTCCCCTAATTGAAGCTGGTATTTATGCCCAATACTATTGTATATTTATCACAGAGTACTTCCAACAACCCTCCTAGATGAGAGTAGTGATGTATGTCTTCCCCTGAGCGACAACCTCATTGTGTGGATGAGTCACCTCACTTGGGGATGTGCAGTTGTGGTCTTGAATCCTTACTATTTCTACATATGTTATTACATCTTTGAAATTCTTTAGGATATGTACAGTGATTGATATCTAATCCTCCATAATTTCAAGGACACATTGAGATATACTCTTAGTTGTAATGAGAATATATTCCCTTTTGGGTGTTACTTAAGGAATATGTGCCTACACAAATCCTCCATTTCTTGCTAGTGGGTACTGAAACCTCTCCTATGCAGGGAGAAAGAGGTATGAGTCTGCCCTTGATTTATAGCTGTGATACACCAACTAATTTCTACGATTTCGGTCATATTTTCAAGGAAGACATGACATGAATGATTGTAAATTTTAATATTTTCATTGGTTTCCATTGTATTTGACTGACAGAATTAATATGCATCTGTAGTGATTTTCATCTTCTTGTATTTGGTTCCTACTATATTTTTCTAGTGAGATTCATATTTTCAAGAAGTGATTTTAATCGACTTGTTTTTATCTTATTTTACTAATGGGATTTATATGTGTTGGAAGGGATATGTGTATTCTTGTAATTTTATAAACTATTTTCATGGTGGTACTTGCGAAAAGTAGCAAGAATTTGTGTCTGCTCATAATTTTCCATCGTTTTTGATTAACATGTTTCATAAGAGGGAGATTGAATATACACCTTATCCTGGGTTACCTTAATATTTAAATGTTGGGATTATTTAGTAGGAATGAGGATGAGGGCCCATTCTTGGTTGTTTGACCATTTCCCTATACTGGCCACCCTAGGAACCTGGTTCTTCATAGCATCAGTTGGGGCCCGCAAGACGGTATCGTCCGCATGATGAGGATATTTGGCCATAGGGAATTTGTGGTGTTGATATAAAATAGGGAACATTAGGTGGGTCCCATGTAGTATTGTGATTAGTTCTTCGGTAACCACTTCATTATCCTCCTTTAGGGAAGGGATGAACTTATTAATGTGTTTCGAAGATAGGCTCCCAAAAGGGTTGGAATTAGTTAGTGAAACCGTCCAGTCCTGGACCATTGAAAGTCACTAGGAAGATGACTGGAAGGGCTATATAAACTGTAGGACCTCTCGAACTACCTCTAGGGTGGGGAGAGTACCATTATAGTGGTAATCCTTAACTAATTTATTTGAAACCTAGCATTGAATACATTGGGTGGGAGATGGCATGATCTCTTTATTTGGGAACCCATCAAGTGCAGTGGATGATTCACATGTCTATGAATGCTGGTGAGATTCCCTTGGACTAAATAGATATCTAAAGTGTGCATGAAATATATGTGAAAAATAAAGACAACCAAACCTTGTTAAAGTATCATATCCTGACCATATACATAATTTATGGTCTCATTTGGTCCACTTACATTTTGATGTGAAAGGGGTATGATGGTGGGTATCCTCACCACCTTGGATAATAATTCACTTCAGGTTCACCATTTTGATTATGAAAATAATGTATTCCCAATCTAGTTCATTGAAAGGGGTAAAATGTTTATAAATCACCGACATTGGGTACAATGTCTTCAAACAATCCCTAACGATATTTTAAGGAGACGGATACACCCAACCACTCTCATATACATGAAGACTCATGGACCCAATTTCCAAAGGCAAGAATTCATTGGGGAACATGACTAAAGACACAAAAGAGCTCACATTGGTTGAGAGGATGGGAAGTTAGGCTCATCACACCATTTTTTGGGGAACTATGTTTTATTATAGGACACTCATATTTATTTAAGACATGGTCATGAATCCTTTTTTAATTTCAATGTATGCATACATGAATTACCCAAAGGTAACGATCCATTACAACTACACATGGGTTCATAATAATTTGTATGCATTCAAGGTTCTACATCAATGGAGGGATCTATATGTATTAGAGGTTCTCTATCAATGGTTTTATTTTTGTATAGATACACAACTCTTTGGTTGTTTATTAAAATGATTCTAGTATTAAGCCACGTGGTGAGGTACTCTAGAGTTTCCAATAATCTAAGGAGAAAATTTGTTTTTTGATGTTGGGATCGAACCCATAGGATTGGCTTCCTATGTATCCTCATGAGAGGAATTAGAACCCACATTGTTCGATGGCACTTAGATGGGATCATCAAATTTTAACATTGTGTGACTAGGACCAAACCATGCATTTTAATTTCATGTAGTAATGACATCTAGGTTGAAGGTTCCTAGTAAAAGTTAGGTCTAAAACATACTCCAAGGCAGACCAAGGGGCCCATAAGCGATGTGGTCTCATAGGTTGATATGAAACTACCCAAGATGTGTCCCGAAGAATATTAAGCTATATTTGGGTGCTGGTTTTGGACCTCATAGAGTATTTCTACATATCCTAATTAGTTGGGAATCAAATCCCATGTAGTTTGGTAAAATTGGGGCTTATGAATGGGATATTCCCAATTTAAGGGTTCTTGACTGGGGATTACACTCGGAAGGATTCCCATATAGCATTTCTTAATTGGGAATATAGACCATTGAATTATGAGTTATGGTTTCAGGGTTTACACCATATATAAGACTCACTTGAATAGAGGTTGGGACTTACATCTATGGAGAAGTCCCATTTGGATTTGGGTACAGTTGGGTCTTATATGGAACAAGAGACCAATTTATGATTTTAGATCATGAATATTTCATGATATCCACAAGCCATTAATCCCACATGATTCATGATCGGTGTGAGAGACAAAAGGAAGCAGTATATCTAAATATCACACAATCCATATGGTCCATTGATGGATGAGGTGCTGAATCTCAAAGGGAGAGGGAGATGGTGTTGAGTGTTCGTATATCCTCTTTTATTTTGGTAACCAGGATAGTAATATATTGGGATCTATCTAGCTATTTCCCAGTACATAGATGGAGTGGAGAAAAAGTTACACCTCCCACAAGAATGGCTATGGGATAAATCTATGGTGATTCCATAAAATTGGTTATAGGGGGAGAATCTCATTTCTTTCCAAAGGGAATGGAAAGTGTGATCCTTTCCCTCACTACCAAAAATGGGGAGGTTCATGTGAGAAGATAGAGGTTGTAACCATGATTACTATAGTAATGTAAAACTGATGAAGCTTACAATTTCCACCTTACTTAGGAGGTTACACACATGACTCCAACTACATTAGGTATATATAATTTATTGGACTTTATAATGTTCCCATTAATCTAATCATAAATGTAAAGTGGCTTTGGAAGAGTCATGGGCCTCATGCTACTGGACTGGTTCACAGAGGGGCTAATATAGGGCCCAATGATATGAAGGAAGGGAGTGATAGGAGGTGGAGAGTAGAACACCCTAGGATTCCCAATTCTACATAGCAGGTTCTTAAGTTTGATGAGGTTCCCTCCACATGAAATGATACTACATGGGTGAGGGTACTGCCCCCATATAATTTTGGTATGTCGACCTTGGTTCTCTTTGCATAGTATGTTGCTATGTGGAGCTATGTTACGTATATGTAGCATGTCACTACATGGGGTCGAGTTCCTCCTATGTAACATTTTTTTAGCTGGGGTATGGTTCTTCCCACATAGAATTTTTCTATGAGTGATGTTGTTCTACAAAGAAACAATCCATTTATGCCTCGTAGAATGGTGTCTACAAAGGTGTTTTGATTTTTTGAATTGCTGGATGATTTATTATTTCTTCCTTATGACTATTTGGATGATGTTTTAACTACATAGTATTGATTTATATCTATTGAATTTTCTCAGAGCCTCCAATTTTTTAAATCATCACACTCTTTTCCTTCAACTCTTTTCAGTTCGATCCTATTTCAGTCCCCTTAGGGTCTTTTTATGTAAGAGTTGAGGGATCAGATACCGTATGGCTAGTCATCAACATTGGGCCGTTGAACTTCTTTTCCAGGAGCCCAAGAATTATTCCCTAGCCCATGAACAACTTATTCAATGTAGAGATGTCATTTAAAAGGATGTATGTCACCATCTGGCATAAAAAATGAATGTGTATTCATTCAAAGATGTTGGTGACACCACCTCATCCAATGAATGATTTTTTTCCATAGGGATGGATTTTTGGGATGGAATAAATCACCACCCAACCCCACAAATGGATTCATTTTTTGTGTGGTGGCCAAGGGTACCATTTCATTTTTTGAACTATTTTGTTCGTGGGGTGCTTCATGAAGTGGCAGAATGCCATGCAGAGTGGTAGACCGTGGAGCGATTTCTGCATCACAGGCTCAATCTGCCCTCCATGACATCACCCTTTTGAGACATTTTTACTTAAATATTCATATATGTTAATTTATATACTTTTAAAATTTTTATGATCTCCACTTAATCTATCTTGTATAATTTTCAGGATAATACAATTGAAAATTTCAATTAAAATGGTTAATATTTTTGAAATAGGGTATTCACTTTGTTTTCATACTGAATATCCTTATATTATTATTCTCCCATTTAAATTATATAATTTTAATATATAAAAAATCCTATTCAATTTTATTTTATTGAGATTATATTCAAATTAATATTTTGGATCCCTTTTCTTCTATTGGGATACTACCTTGAGCATGTGCCTATTGTTTGGGCCACCACATTCGGCATGAGGTTCGTTGTCATGCTTGCTTACTCATTGATCCTTTAAAACTATTATTTTTTCCATTGATTATATTTTCCACTCATGTGATCTATGTTTTCCATATGTCCTAAGTCACTTGAGTGTTCCATTAGTTTTTTTTGGTATGGATATGTGGAACTTTCTAGTTAGAAATGCAATTTAATGGTGAAAAGGGTTTCATTATAATTGATCACCCATTCCTTATATCATTTCAACTAACTCATTCCATTTTCACCATTTTGGTTTTATTCTCCCTTAATATTTGGAACCCAAGCTTAAACATGTTCAACTTTCAATATGGTGAATCTTTGTGCCTTCCATCCTCTGATGTATACCATTGCTGAACTTGTTCTGGAAGAGTACTGTTAACAACATCCTCCATTGATGAAAATGTGTTCCCAATTTCTTAAGTGATGAATTCATGACTTCCAAACCCAGAGATTACATCAACCACTGTGAGCATAATTATTTTTTCTTACTCCTCAATGATGGATTGAAGAGAACATGACTACTAGACCCGTACATCTAGTTATGTATGTATTTCAATCCTGCATCTCATTTTTTTAAATTTAGTTCATTAAATCTCCCATTTCACTTTCTATTTTGATTACCCTATATATTTTAAACCTTTTCCTTTGAGAATTAATAAAACGCGTGTGTGTGGTTGGTGTTCTTACCATGCACGCAGGTGTAAATGAGGCTGAAGGACATTAAATCTGTGTGTTCCTTTTAATGATTTATTAATTTATTTTATCTTGAATGATATTTTTTCATTCGATTCAAACAATATGAACAATACACTCAATTTTGTCCATTCAGGTTCATGTGAACTATCTAATAATAGTGAAAATTATCCTAACATTAAATATATATTTGGTATTTATTAAATATTCTCACCTAACAAGTGAATTTATTCACTTGACATGGTTTTACCTAACATATGATATATTTTATTGAAACTCATATCTACATGCTGGTTCCCCACTACATGTCCAAAATGGGATCGTTTCTGTGATTTTCCTTTTTATTTTACCCATTAATTTTAGAACTTGATGAAATTAAAATTTTCAATAATTTTTTCATCACATGAAATATTTTTTTATAGACACACTTAAAATATTTTTTTTAAAAAAATTAATATAAAAATACATTTTCTAAAATATAGTTCGAATAAATAAATTTTATAGAAGTAAAAAATTATTTCCTTATTATTATGGATAATTTAAAATAAAAAATAATTCATATAATTTTTTTATATGAAATATAATGAAAAATGATTTGTTTTTTTCATATAATAATATTATTGAAATACTATGTGAATTTCAATCTATTTCAACACTGAATTTTGACTAAACCAATATAAGGACATATTGTATCAAAAAAGATGACAAAAGTTATTTACTATAAACACATATAATAAATATATTTAAGTGAATTAAATTTGATGTTAATATAATAATTTTTTTTGAAATCTAGTTTACTGTGTAAATATAATATTTTAATTGAAATATAGTTTATTAGTGTAGATTTAAAATGTATGATGTAAACCTCATGTAAATTGAACATTCATTATGAAAATTTTGTAGGATTTTCAATGTTTAAGTGAATTTATTATGTAAATTTATTATATATGATGGTAATAATGTTACTATTTTTTTCATGCTTTAATTTTGATTTAAAAATGAAACTAATTTCTTTATGGTTTACTATTCTTATTTACATGTCTTCATGTTCAATTAATCTGCCTCATCAGGTAATTTTTTATGCTTATCCATTACTGGGTATGACATCACTTGTTTTATCTAGTGTGAGTTTTTTATTCTTATATAGAGCCTATACCATTTGGTTTATTCAGACATTGGTGTCTCTTATATGTGATACATTTATTTTACATTATCACCTTAAATGTGAATTGTGTCACATGACATGGTTTCACCTGATGCTAGATATTCTATTCTTTTGGTTATTCTTACATACCTCATTTATTTTTTAGGATAATATGAAACCACTATTAGATTTTACCTCCCTAAGCTCATGCAATTGATTGAGTTGTTATAACACAAGTTTTGAACTCCACTTTATACAACTTTTATTATCTGTCTCCCATTTTATCTAGTGATGATCCACATCCCCTTCCCTACTACCATTAAATTAGAGTTTTTATGAAATATATAATCCTATATTTCATTAAAATTAAAATTGTATTCCATTTTCCCACCATTTTGAGTGAGTTGAGTAGGGAACCCTTGCTCATAAACAAACAAAACCTTCTTGAAAGGACAATGTGCATTAAACCTGTAATCGTGTGAGGGAAAGATCCTTGTCACCTTCCAAGGATACTGTGAGAGATCCCATGTGTACCTACATAAATTTTTATGTGTTTCTACCATTGTGTGTCCAAATCATTTTCAATGCCATGCCATATTTTTACCCCACACCGACCTAACCGTGATGGTAGTAGTGTATTATTCTTGTCATGTGGAATATTTTTCAATAAATTAAGTTAAGAATAAATAAAAGAAGAAGAAGATTAAGGAAGGAGAGAAAGGGTTGGGAAATGGTGGAGAGAAGTTTCCTTCCCATTTATACCCATTTATTGGCTTAATAAATATGGAAATCCATATCTGCATGTAGGCATCTCACACCATGTCCAAAATGGGATTCTTTCATCCCTTTCCCTCCATATTTTACAAATATGTTTTATAATTTAACTAAATTAGGGGTTTCAATAATTTTTTCTTAACATGAACTATTTGTTTAATGAACATACATCTATTATTTTTTTATAAAAAAGCTAACACAATGATACATTTTATATAAAATAGTTCAAATAAAACAATTTTATAAAAGTACAAATTTTTTCTCTTTGTTATTTAAGGATGATTGAAAATAAAAAATAATAATTCATATATTTTTTATATTAAATATAATAAAAAATACTTTAGTTTAGCTCCTATAATAATATTATTGAAATATTGTGTGATTTTAAATTTATTTTTACTAAGAATTTTGACCAAACCATTATAATGGTACATTATATTTAAAAAAGTGGGTGAAAGTTATTTTTTATAAACATATAGAAACAATTTTTTGAAGTGACATAAATTTATTGTTAACTTATTATATGTGGTTGAAATCTTGTTTTATGTGTAATTATATTATACTGATTGAAATATTTTTTATTAGTGTAGATTTAAAATACAAGATGTAAATCTCATTTAAATCAAACATGATGATTATAATTTAGAAGTATTTTCATTGTACAAGTAAATTTATTATATAAATTTATTATATATGATTTCAATAATGTTACTGTTGTTTTGAATTCTTTAATTTTTCTTTACAAATGAAACTAATTTCTTATTAGTTTACAGTTTTCAATTTCATGTTTTCATGTTTAGTTAATCTGCCTCATTATGGTATTTTTTATGAGTATCCTTTACTAGTTATGATATCACTGGTATGATCCTATGTGAGTTATTTTATTTCCCCCATCATTGATACCTTTGGATCAGATTTTTTACAACTGATTTATTCTTATTTTTCCATAAAATACAATTTTTATTCCACTTCCCTAAATTTTAAGTCGTTTGAGGCGGAAATCTATTCACACACACACACAACACACACAGACACATGAACACACACACCCCTACACACAATACACACACACATACACATGTATTCACACAAACACACACATGGACGCACACAGACACTCGTTCAGTGTTCTCATGCACTGATAGCATGCCTTGAACCCATGTACATGTGGGGGGGATGAGGCATACCTCTTTTTAAGGAGACCATGAGTGAACTTGTGCATGACTGTGTAAACACATTTCTATCACGAACTTCATATACCCCAAACCTCATCGACAGATGACCACATATGATCCCCATAGCTCACCACTAATGTGTACCACCAAATGAACCCAACTACTTCAATACACACCACATTTTCCTTCATAAATTGTTACATTTTGTCAATATTCTTTTCTTTACTTGTTTCAGTAGATTCTATGTCCAGTTGGTTTCACATTGATTATTTCACCCAATAACCAATGTGTATGCAACATCTACCCTCATATCATCATTTTGAGACTTCATATATGACATTTGAGTTATGTATTGTGATTTTGAAATATATGAAACTTACATTTAATTAAGAGTGATAGAATTTATCTTCATGGAGTTCCATGAAACACATATTCCTCTGATAATGAAGTCACCTCTTGAATTATACCTTTAATCTCCAACATCCCCTACCAAATCTACATCAGTATAACTATACAGTGGTAATGATTTATTTTTATCATACCTTTGATCATAATGAAGAGTTAATTTGATATAGCATAAGATATATTTGTTTTTTCTATAATATGTGACTCTTTTGGGTTACATTGGAAGCATGCAAAAAAGTCTACCTGTAAACACAGTTTCTTATCTTGATTCCTTGAAATAGATTAAGTTGCACATGAGTCTTTAGAATTATTTTTTATTCACACTCCTTCCTTCTTCTTCCAAGGAATTTTTTTCCCATGTGCTATAAGAGTGAAAAAATCGCTTTATTCATCCATACCAAACTTATTGAATAATTTATGAGCATAATTATATCATTATAGATATATAAAATATGTTGTATTTAAAACATTCAATACCAAAAATAATTTCATGTCAAAAACCATTAATATTTCCAAAAATATCCTCTTTTATTTAGAAATATCCTTAAATAATTTCACTTTGTTCCAAATAAAAATAATTTCATCAATATAAACATTCATAATGACTAAATTTTTGTAAACTTTCTTGACATATATATTTGATTCCACATTTACCTTCTTGAATTGAATACTCTTTAAGCAATTTTCCATCTTTTAATACCATGCTTATGGTGCTTGTTTGAGACCATAAATATTGTTATTTAGTTTTCACACTCAGGATCCATCACTATAAAAGTTAAACCCTCGTGTGTTTTCAATTTAGAACTCATACTATTGTCCACTATTAAAGAAGATAGTCTTTAAATACATTTAGAAAACATTTTAGTTATGTTGAGAAAAACTCATAAGAAATATTTGAATTATTTTAGGCATTTTTTGGAGAAAAAGTATCATCCAAATCAGTACCCCCAATTTTAGAATTTCTATTGAAAATAATAAAATATTAATTATGTTTTACATTTCCATTCTTATTGAATTTAACCAAAAAACCAATTTTATCTCGACAATTTTTTTTGGGAGGTAAAACCAAATTTCAAGTCATATTATTCTCAATTTGGGTAAAATATAATTTCCTTCCTAAAATCCAATATTTCGTGGGAAGAGTTCAGAGGTTTTATATAAGAATATCAAAGAATCATATATTGATATATATATAGGTATTATTTGTATAAAAAACCCTTTTTATTATTTCTAAAACATCTTGGTAAAATGTTAAATGGATTTCGATGAGTTCACTTTTGAATCCAAAATTACATAATAAAACCCATAAGTTAAAGAATTAATTGGTTCATATTGATCCTATATGCATGGTAAATTTTCCACCTCATAATATATTTATTACTAAAAGAAAGAATCAAACATTAATATATACTTTAAATCAATAAAATGATAATAGAATCAATCCTAGGAAGAGGGTATTTCTAATCTAGGTGGTAGTGATGAAATCTATATCATTTATTTATCACTAGCTTTCATGGATGGATTCACATAATGCATCCAAAACATAAAGGATCTAACAAAATAAAAAATACAAACATAATTCTCATATAGATCCAAATATTCCTTACTAGTATCTATTTATGACTGAATAAGGTGATTTTATAGCCTCAAGTGAGTCTCTATGTAGGTGATCATTCAAATATAACTCTTATGTTACGTCCTATGATCTCCACCATAGTGGTACTCTGGGCATAAGGGAGTGGTTCACTAGACTTCTAGGAGTACTAAAAGACATTTAATCCCAACTCTTATATTGAGACATTTATTCATCTCTTAGAATCCTAGGGGATTTCTCTCTTAATTTCAGAAAAAAAATATAAATGAAGAATATCTCATAAACCAATGGGTGGATCATAATGAAAACATTATGGGAAAGTGAGGTGTGATAATTAGAGAAGATGGGAAGAAAATTTCATAGAAGATCATGATCAAATATACCATTAAAATAGGTGAATGAAGAAAAATCAATGGGACATACAACACTATAAAATAGTTCACGAGATATAAAATCATGTCAAGAGTGAACTCTGAGATGGGGAATCACACCATGGAAACAAAAAAGCGTACACATGATGCCTTTGGATCAAGATGATCAATGGTGATGAGCCCCGAAGTTGGATACCCACTTAAAAAAAAAATTACATATATAATAGAAAATCTAAATTATACTATATAAGTATAGAAATTTAGTTGAAACAAATACTAACATCATTAATATATCATATATTTACAGCTTGTAAGAAAAAATATTATGCATGACGGGGTTCCTGTTACCAACATTCTTATACTATGAAAAATTCACAAGAACTAAAAAATGTATAAACATTGATAATGAACTAGATTTAGTAAAAATACATGTCATGTTATTATAAGTGTGTATATTATTAAAACACACTATCCTAGTCTGAATAACCTCCCCAATAAAGTGACATTTAATGTCTACATTCTATGATATACGATCACATACATGATTTCTAGAAAAATGAAGGGTAGAAAAACTACCAAATTTAACATCAATACTATACAAAGATAAATAAAATTCATTTATCATGACATTTAACCAAATATACTCTTTTATACCTTTAGTTAAGGCAATATATTCTACCTCAATGGTGGATAATGAAGCAATAAAATGCATGTTGCATTTCCATGATAAATGTCCACCACAATTAAAGAATACATATCCAATAATTGATTTCTTTTGTGTTAACATTAATACCATAGTTATAATAAATAAAAATAACATCATCATAACTATAAATAATGTTATTTCTCTAATGAGGGAAAAAATAAGCAGACATAGACAAATACTTGGGGACCTATTTCAATGAATTACGAGGCAGTTTACCTAGTTTTCCCATAAACCTGGCCAAATTACTAATATTAAAGGAAATTCCTAGTCTATAATAATACTACTAATAATATTAGAATATGATCACTTATTCAAGAAGGATACCTATACATCATAGTTAGGGGATTTACTAAGGGATAAATTAATTATTGACCAAAGAGAATAATAATAAGATTAAGGTTCTCAAATAGATACAGTTTCAAAACCTTAATAACAAACTAATTCCATGACATAAATAAGAACTTATTCCCTATATTTTTAATAACTTCTGTACCAATAATATATTCTGTCTTACACAGATCAATCATTTAAAAAAAATTAATTAATATCTTTACATGATTAACATGCCTCGTATTTTTTTAAAATAAAACAAATTTAATCTATATATATAAGTAGTCAAATTATTTCATGATTAATATTATTTAAATAAACACATGAATTATATTTAATTATATTAAAACCATTTATAATTATAAAAGAATATTTCACCCATAGGACCAATACACCATACGAGTGGAGGTGAATTAGGGTGCACGATTCTTAATCTCTTTATTGAATATTATTCCCATGCTATATAGAATATTATATACCTATTAATATCCAATAACACATATGATATGAAGATGACAAAATTAAAGCGAGGACACAAAAATTTTAATTGTTTCACCTTAAAGGGCTATTCGATGGAGCATACACTAATAGTGGGTTGACGTACTGAGAATTAACACTATTCACTATAGATGTAATAAATGTTTTAAAAAATTGCATTGTCAATCAAGCGGAACACCCTATTATTATCTATTCATTCATTCATTTAGATGAGGAATACAATAGATATGTGATATAATAATTTATTACATTGAATCTAAATAAATTAATAAACACAGTATAGTAAAGGGTGTTTGTGATGAGATTCAATTCATTATTTGAATCCCTCTCTATAATGGAAATCCATCTTAATTTCATTTCTTCTTTAGATTCAATATTTATAATGTTTTTTATTTTTATTTAATTTCTCATGTTGATTCTCCTTTTATTAGAAAATAATTTAAAATAATTTAATTAATTTTACACTTTTAATTGACTTAATAGGCCTTCAAATCCATCCATTAACTTCCCATAATTGATTAATAACTCTCCTAAATCACAAAAAGTCTATATAAAATTTGGTCTCTTGTAATTATATATATATTTTTCAGTTCTTTAATGAACTCCTTGATAATGCCGTGTACTATATCAAAAAATCCCATTTTATAGAACCATTTCCTTTATCACAACAGATTTTAAGATCAACCACCTGATCTAATTTCTTAATTTTAATATGTCATTTTTAATTATATGAATATCATTTAAGGATATTTCAAGTTTTATCATCTCTCAAACATTTTTCAACATGATTTTCTAGTTTTTAGATCCATCTTTTATTCTAATACCTAACAACCGAAGATCTAAAAACACCAAACTAAAAATATTTTACAATAATAACTCATGTAATGATTCCTTAATTCATATTTTTTTAATTCACCCATCACATAATGTAATTTCATTCATGGATAGAGCACCATATCACTATAATCATTAAAATCACCTATGCATCCTTCATGATGTGGTATACCCTCCACGGTGTGAGGCTCTCAATTATAGAACCAATGAAATCCTCTTGATCCAATTCACAGTTCCATATCAATGTTATGATATGTAACCTGAAATTTCAAATATGAAAAAGTAAAAAATATAATATTTTTGCCAATAACGTCTTTTATTTATTCCCTGATGAATCATACACATGGGTGCTTATGGGGAAACTAGTCAAATGTTTTATCCTTATGTAGCGTTATGACCATAATATTAACAACGCAACAAAAAAAAAGACTATACGTGATGTTGCCTAATGACTCTTATGATTTCCCCTAAATTATTCTTATGGATGAGATCTTTTCTAATTTTAATTCTTCAACATTGATTGTGACATGATTCTTATAGTCATGGTGTGATCATGCTATTTATAGATTCTGAAAGAATATTTCACAAGTCATATCTATATAAATCAAAATATTTTATAATAGCCTCTAATTAATCCATAATTGATTAATAATCCAACATGGGAAAAAAGATTCACTATTACTCCCTTTGTATTTTACTGTCAATCCATTATCCATTAACAATCTTCCTCATCAATATCTATCTCCAATCATTCCCCCAATTTGACTATTAAATTTAAAGGGTTATAATATCCCAAACCTATCAATTGTGGAAATTTATTAAACTAATTAAATATATTTTATTAAATTTTAAAACTTACACAAATCATGACTAATTATAGGAAATAAGAAAAATAAATGATCACTATAATTTTGTCCATATTTTTATAATCAACCTTCAATCATTGAAAATACCCCGAGATTATGTCCCCAATATTCTATATTAAATTAAATATATAATCCTTAATTAATAATCAATTCTTAGATAAATCACTATATATAATGGGGAGAAGGGAACTTTTGAACCTATTTACGGTGAGGGTGGTAGTTGAAAACCAAAGTTCAACCAATGCTTATTAAATTCTATCGTATCCAATGATTTTGTATATATGTTTACCAATTATTTATTTATAACGATTTTCTCTAGTTTCTTAATTTCTTGTTTAAAATTATCCATAATAAAGTGAAATTAGATCTCAAAATTCATTGTTATGTTATTTTGTACCAGATTCTTGGACAGCTCCATCACACATGTCATAATGGACTACCCTGAGAAACATCACCTCCACTCTGAGATACTCCAATTTTTATTTTATTTATTCAATTTGAGTTCATGGTTTTGTTACAAAAATATACTCAACTTATGTTATACTGAGATAAGTTCCTTTATTCTTCTTATTGAGCTACACAACACACTAGCTTCCAATGAAAAAGGCTCATCCACTAGTTACTTTTCTATCCCCAATTTCTCTACTTCAATCCACATCCAATTTTGTGTATAACACTTTTTAATTTCCTAAAAATTATACAAAACTATAATCAAGAGTACACCAAATATTACACATGATCTTCTTTAAAAAATGAGATGCTCCTCATGGGGATAGCTTTGGTGGTTGTTAACCAAGAAATTGGAATAAATACATAAAATCCTATTCTTGTAACATACAAAAATCATTTAATAATAATTTTTTAAGGTGTTGTATTAGCTTCTTTCCATTCTTCATGTCTACCTAACTTAGTATTAACCATTATTGGGGTTGAATTTTTTTTCTGTCAAGCATATCAATCTTATTTGATAGATCCTTTACATAGTTGGTTTGAGAAACAAATGTATATTTACCTTTCTAATTAAACTTCAACCCAAGTAAGATTATGAGATTTATGATTGTAGTCAATTAAAATTTTTGGCTCGTTAACTATGAAAAATCCTCCACTAAATTCTATTTTCTTACTCTAAATATAATGTTGACAATATATATGAGAATCACAAACCATTCTTCCATAGTTTATTTCACATAAATATTGATATCAAAACATCTTTTTGGAATTCTAGATTTCTTAAGAACATATACAAACGAGCATACTAGGCTTGTGGTGCTTTTTTCAATCCATTTAGGGTCTTATTAAATCTGTACACATTTGATTGGTCCTTATTGATAAGAAATCATATTTTTTTCTTATTGTATGCTTTTTCAAGAATACCACTCAAGAATTATTTCTTAAAATCAATTTGGTAGATTCTAATTTTTATTTGGAAAACCAAATTAATAAAGAGTATTACTAAATCAATTCCTACAAAAAATTCACAGTTTTCTTCTTTATCAAGTATTACCTCTTGTGAATACCCCTTTACCACTAATATTTCATTATTTCTGATCACTCTTCCCTGTTAATCATGATTATTTCTAAATATTTTTTTTTGTTCCCATGATGTTATGAGTTTTAGCCTATCCATGAGAATCTGTGTCTATTTCTTCTTAATTTTATCTAACTCTTAATTCATGGGCTTGATCCAAGACTCATATTTTACTACTTATTCAAACAACATTAGTTCCACTTGACACAATATAAGAGTGTTCCCTATAGTTCTTGTCATCTGATGTTATATTAGTGTTGTTTTATCCTCAATTATATTTGATTCATCGACATCATCCAATTTTTTATTTTATGGAGTTATAGATTGACTCATTTAAATTTTTTCTTCATCCACTGATTAAATATTTGAATCTACCTAACATGTTGTATTGTGAGGGTTAGTATAATCTGTATCCAATTATTCTTCTCCACTATTGACCACACTCAAATCTAGAATTCCATATAAGGATACAACCTTAAAAAGGTACTTATTCTTCATTTTTCAGATAATAATTCACTTTAATATATACTTGAAGATATTTTAGTCTTAGATTATTAGAAATTAAGATAATCAAAATTAAATAACATGCCCACATTTTACAATGTGGAAACATCATCTCAGTATCCATCTTCCCATAATATAAATATCTTAAATTGAAACATGTTTTATTTTCATGAAATATCTTCATGACTTTAACTTGATTTATTCATGGTTCCTTCTCATCCTTAAACCAATGAATAACATTTGAAAACTTGGGATAAGAACAAAAATATTGGTAAGGGATATAAAATAATGAAATTAATTTGTCCAATAAGAAAATTAAATCCACTAAATTTTTATCCTTTTTCACATAAATCTTTTAATTTATAAAATAAATTATATGCACATGGGGAAAACTATTTTTTTCAAAGAAAAAATTTGGAAAGTAAAAAAACTACTATAGTAATTTTATATAATTATATTAATAAGCCATTTTCACTCAAATAGGAAATAATTGGATCCTAATTAAATTAATTGGGAAAATATCTCGAGTTAAGTCCACCTAATTTCATTTGAATACAAAGACCATTACCCAATTCATTAAATAACTATATCAGGCTCACCCATCATATAAGTAGTATTAGGTTCAACTATATTATAAGACATACCAAGAACACATGTCATCATATATAATGATCAAGTACCATATCACGAATAGAAAATTTGAAGCTTGAACCTTTTCATCATATATCCCTTGAATAACTCTTTTAAACTAATATAAAAACCACTAAAAGATATGAAAATACCCATTCCATTTAAAACACCTTAAAAACCTAAAATTCACAAAATAAATGGAAATGGTTTTCTTTAACAAATTGTGGAATATTTTCAAGGAATTTATATAAGGAATATTGGATAAAATTTCTAGAAAATGAGGTCAAGCTATATATGTTAAAATAGAACATTCCTTTTGTATTTAGAAAAAAAGTTATAACATTCTGTATAAAATTCATAAAAAATTCATTCTGAATACATTTTTAAGAAAGAAAAGGGAGAAATAAAATAACAATTTAAATTAATTTATATAAATATATATAAATCCATATATTATTTTATTATTTTGATCATGAAAAGAAATATTTGAAAATTAATTGTTTAAACATTTAAAATAAGGTTTTATGTTAAAGTATCCCATACCTTGAGTCTGAAATATCTTGTATGTTCTTTATATTCCAGAATAAAATCTTTTATTAATCATTAACATTTTTAATAAGAATTATTTTGTTTATTATTCCTTTTAATCAATTTTTATCCATGTAATATTCAATATATTAAGTAATTAATTTCACATTAGATGTTTTGAGGATATTCAACTCATTTGTCCTAAATGAATTTGGTAGGTTCATTGTCATCAAATGGTTCAAGTTTATTCAAATTACCTAATTTTAATGGTGATATAATTATAATTTTTATACATAAATTATAATTTTATAACTAACTATGAAATGTGGTTATGAAAATTGAATTACATTATAACATAGAGATGATACCATGTACGTACGAATGAGTAATGTTACCAATTTTAAAATAACATGAAATATAGAGGGTGAGTATAATTTTATCTTTAAAAATGATTTTTATATCATAAATTTAATATTATTTCTTTAAATAAAATTATATATACCATCCTTCTGAGTTGGTTATGAAAAATGAATACATCATTTTATGAGGCAGTAGTCTGCATGTACGCATGAGTAATGTTTTTTTAGTTGAATGATAAATAAAGAATTATAAAATATATTTACCATTTCAGGATTATATTTTATAATATAAATATATATATCATACTAATTCATTTATATCCATTATTATTACCAACGATAATCTTTACTGATGAAAAATGAAATACATCATTAGCGAGGTGGTAGTATACATATACACACAAAAGATGTTTTCATTTTCCATTAGAAGAACAAGTGGATGAAAATGTGTTATACCATAAACATAATTAATTTTAAGTATATGTTGGATACTGATGATTTTTTAGGAAAATGTTTAGGATAGTTTTAATGGAGGTAAAACAAGAAATAAAAATAAAATATTTTGTCTAAAACTATACCTCCTTTTTAAAAAATCTCTTTTGGTTTATACCTAAATCCTTCATAGGATTATAATATGATAAAAAACACTAGGATATGATGAGGGATTTTAAAAAGGGATTTGGGTAGTTATTTTTTGATATTAGATGTTTTCTATGTGTAATGATCAATAAAGAGGGTTTTTCCTTTTATAAGTGAGGGAGAAGACACACTTCTAGTTTTTTAAAATATTAAAATATATTATTGTATTACTCAAGAAAAATAGATAAAATATGGATCATTATTAAATAATAGAAAATATAGGGTTTTATTATGACCATATAGTAGGATTTATATAGGTTTCTAGATAATTTTATCACTTATAATTTTAGTTTTAACCCACTAAACACATTTACCACTTATTATGGTAACTGGTTTTTTTTACCAAAGTTACCATTCATAATGAAAAAAATAAAAGTGTACTAATTACCAAATTTTTAAATGATTATTATAAATAAGGGGTATATTATATTAAATTCAATTTTTATAATGGATAGAAAATAATTTTAAAATTAACTTGCACAATACAATGAAAAAAAAAATTCTATAAAAAATTGGTATTCAGTTATAAAAATTATTTTATAAAAAAATTGTAATGTTGATAATAATGAAATTTATTGGGTTATTTTTAATAAAAATACACTAATAAAATTGTAAAACCTAACCAAAATATAATATTACTTTTTATATACATTAGAATAAAATTCATTTTTATTAAAAATTGGTATTTTATACTATTCACCAAAAAATAAACATTTTTGAAAAATTACTAAAAAAATAACCGTAAGATAATGTTAAATTATTGATATGAAAAATGGTATCTATTTTTTTCAAATTAATATTATAAAATTATAAAATTAAAATTTTATATTAAACCATATAATAAATGTAAACAAATTTAGTAAAAATAAAACTAAATTATTTTTGATTCAAAAATTACATAATATTCTTATAATTAATATAAATCTAAAAAATATAATTCATGAATATTAATAAGGAATGGAATTATTTTACTATTAATATTACCTTGGTTGTTACATTCTTCCCGCTTTTGGAAATTTACTCCTCATAATTTTATTCATTACTTAAATTAATGGGGATATTTTTCCTTCATAACATTTCATGATTCTCATGTTCCTTTTCAGCCATTTGGTTTTTCCACAAAACCTGAACTTGATGAATAACATTATTTCAAAAAAATATCTCTGATCAATAATCAAAACCAGGTGTTCATATACTCTTACAACTATAATATTTAGGAGTCAAAACATGATATTAATACATAATGTATTTCATTAATAATGAAAAAGGAAACACATCATGTAGCTTGGATAATTTAAGGAAAACAGGATCACCCACCTCAAACGAATGATCTTTCCTCCGGTTATCTGCACATATATTTTTCTTATCCTGAGATGCTCTTATATACTGTGACATCATATCTACCTATCAAGCCATATTTTCTACCAACTATATTCCCAAAAACATCGTTTCACTTTATTCATTCCAACAAGAAGGAGTTTCACACTGATATCCATAAAATTCCACAAAAGGTGGGATTTTTATATAGGAATGAAAACTACTATTACAAGAAAACTCAAATAATAAATGTTATTGATCCAAAATTATTTATTAATCCATTTAATAAGCTCAAATCATGTCTTGAAAAGTCTGAAACATTCACTCTGGATATCTATCATATGGATGATGAAAATCTATATTGAAATTTAATTCAGAACCCAATTAATTATGAAGGCCTTTCTAAAAAATTTGAAGTAAACTCAAGATAATGATCAGATATTATAGAGAGAGCAACTCTGTGTAACTAGAAAATGTCCTTGTGATATAGTTTATAGATTTGATCTAAATAAATATATCTTGAATAGGAAGAAAATGTGAATATTTAATTATTCTATTTCAATAACACAAATTTAAATATTACCTTTAAAAGTATTTTAAAATACAACAAAATAATATATAAAAATATTTTTATATTTCCACTCCACCACAGAAGAGGGATTAATCATCCCTTTTGGTAATTTTGTTTATTTAACCTATTTAAAAGTTCAACATTTTATTGTAAAATCTGTAATATATTTCTTCATTCCATCCGACCAGTAGTACTCCTAATGGTTTTTATGCATCCTAGTAATTCTAGAATGAATATAAAATGGATATTTTTAAGCATTAATTAACAATTACTTTATCAAATTATAGATAACTAGCACACATAACCTTTTTATAAATAAAAAACTGTCTTCCTTGTTAATTTTAAATTCAATAAAATTACCTTTATTAACTACTTATACCATTTCATGAAAACATGGTCTTCCTTTCGAGCATACATAATTCTATCCAAAAAGGATGACTGAACATGTAACAAATTTTTTTTCTTCTATGTAATAATTTGTAATATTTTAAATAACATTATTGGATTTAGGTGGGAAGTCGAAATGGGATTATGAATCCCATGGAGCTTTAGTGTGGATTTATTAAAAATATGAATTTTTTTAATATCAATGCCACATAGTTTCTCAAAAATGGAATATTTACTCAATGGGAACACATTTAAAAAAAGAACAACTTCCATTAAATCTATAATGTTGGTATTACCCTTCACATGACATAAATATTGTGTGTATCAGATGTTTCATTTAAGTGAAGTCATAGAAGAAATAATAAATAATTAAATTAACGAAAAATTTCATTATTTATAAAATTATTGTAACTTAAATATCATCTAATCAACCTTGGATATAGCCAAAGCCTAAGGTTAGCAGCATAAAACAACAGATTGTAGAATAGGAATGTGGAGGAGATCATTCATGGATGATTATGGGACCAGGGATCGATGATCGGTATAATAATTTGATCGTTATCAGCAATGGATTTATTGGTTATCACCAATGAAAATGAAACAAAATCATTTTTCATCAGTGATCAATCTATTTTTTAGGCATGGCATTTGATTTTGTTGGGTTAATCTACACTCCTGTTTTCTCTATGGTGAAAGAAAATTAATTATTTTAGAAAATTTATTCAAGGGTCATTTTCTAATTTATGGTTTATTATTTTTAATTCATAGATTTATAAATTGTTAATCCTTATTTTTCAATTCCATTCAAAGAAATATCCATCAATTAAAAAAGGCCAAATAGAATATTGGCTAACATTCATTTCATACTTTTGTGTTTCACACTTTTATCCATCTTTTCACTGGACATTCATCATTGATATTTTTTTGTGATGATTTGTCAAAACCTGAGACCTAATATTTGTGAAATTACTCTTTGGTGAAATTTAATATTGATGCGGGTTAAATTTTGGGATCAAAGGTGCAATGGACACACGACTATGATGATGGGGGTTTCAATGATGGTGTGGGTAATGGTGTTTCAGTGTATATTACTACAAATGAACATTGGGATGGGGATTATGGTCATTTTATAATAAAATGGGTTTCCAAAATTTATCCACTGACTCGGGAAGTCTCCAATAAGATCTTTACAGTCAAATCAAAATTTGAATCAGTGGTGGTAGTGGTGCAGTTGAATACTGATGAGAGATCAAGGATTTCTATGAATTCTTGATCCACACAGTGTATGTTCTAGAATAACACACACATTGTGGACCCCCTTCCATTGGGGATAGGGTTTACACATGATTTTGAATATCAGACATCTATGTGACTTGGTCACACACCATTCGATCCTTAACCTGACAACCCCAGGGGGTACCCATGGGTACACAGGCACATCCACGACCAATGTACATGGGCACAACCAGAGTACATGGTCACATTTCAGAGTACATAGACACAAATACAGGTAGTATAATGCCTATTTTGACACATTATGTTTTTCATGTACATGTTGTGTACCTCTTCCAGGGTAGGATAGAGACCTCAAATCCCTGAGACAAATTTTAGTATCTCAATGTGTTTTTATCTTGGTCCACCCCTAAGAGGGTATAGTGTGGTATCCATTCATGAGTATAGGTAGAGTAACACCCTTTACATGTCAGTTCTAGATAGAGTTAGGTACCCATCCATGTTTTTTGGGGTGTGACCCTCTATCATTATTTCCTAGATTTGGTTTGGTATCCCATTTTCATCATACAGTGCATGTGATCCCCTTTTTAGTGGGTTATTTTGAACAAGGTCAGGTTTTCCAAATAGGACATTGGACTGGTCTCCATGCCTATGTATTGATATCTTATGAGTTATAATTCATACTTCAACATGGCATGACATGAAGAGTACAAACTCATAGATGAGTTCCATAAGTGACAACGAGACTTGAAAAGTAAGTTCCCTCAAATGAATGTGAAATTTGTGCCTCGGGAAGAATACTAGGATATAAAGAAGGTTATGACCTTACTATGAGACTTAGTGTCTATTTGTGATAATTCATGGGCTATTTTATTTCCTTATGATGGGAACACCTTTTTATGGTTTTGAGATGACACACTATGATGATTTTTAGTGATTTTTGGGTATCCTACTTGGTATGTTTATAATCACCCTACATGGGCTCTATTCATATGTGTTATGGATTATGCATACGATATGATTTTTTATGGAGTCATAGGAGGACCAAAAGTAGGTGGAGTTTAAATGTTCTATATTGACCATAGATGGTTCTAGGATTTCAATCTTGATAACAGTTCCCCTTATTTTGAAGGTTGGAATATTTTTATAGTTATGGTGAGCTTATATTTAGAACTTGGATTATCCATAAACATTTTTACACTCTAATGTGGGATTAGTTGATATACATGTTTATATAGAATCAATTTCTTATCTTTTTTGTATTATTTTGGTGAATGGATGTGTCTGTGTTTCTACATATACATTAGGATAGAAACTCCCATGTGTGTTATATGCTAACGTAGTTCTAGTCACAAGCCCCTGGTCTATTGTAGGCATACTTAAGGTGTCAAAATTATCTTAATACCTTCTAGGATACCCTCAATATATTAGGGAATGACTAAGTTGTATTATATAGGTCTGTTTTAAGACTAGAGTTTGGAGATATTATAACTATTGATATTAATTTAAAAACTAGGGAAACATTGTTAAAGAGTCCTAATATCATCCCTAAAACTAAAGAACCCAATGATAGTGCGAAAACCTGCATATCCATTAATAATAATTATGTAACCAACCTGTAAAATCATAACATGTAAGCAATTATTATAGTTAAATTTTTTTACATGCGTCATATATGAATGGGTTGTGGTTTTCATATCCTTATTGAGTCATCTCCCCAAAAAAGAACTTTGACTGTGGTGAGTCTCAATAATTTAAGGATTCCTCAATGATGATAGTTTCCTAGGATTCTAGATCATGATAATGATAATCTTAATGACGTGGCTTTAGTCTAGCGATATGTACATGAGGCGGTTCCTTCAACCCATTTCTTGATATTACCTACACCTGTTGATCAGTTGATTATTTTGGGAGTACCAGAAAATGATGTGTGTAGGATGTGCACACTTCATGATTTCCATAGTATAAAATGCTTAGGTTTATGTGAAATCCAAATCCCTAAGAAATAGCGGACTGTCTTGTTGTAGTAGGGAGAGGTTTCTACACTGTTAGGACCCCTCTGAATCAGATGGCGGTCCTTGTGGAAAGCCTTATCCATGGACCACCAAGGAAATGATGTATTTTTCTAATGAATATATATGATTAGGTGAGTCTTATATATATGTAGTTCATTATTCTCTAAAGATAGGATTTTTATCCAGTAAATTTGTGGTTAGTATGTATCCATTATATATTGGAGCTCCAGTAGGGAAGCATGACAATAACAAAGTATACTTAGATGTTCACTAGACTCTTGTGGTATTACATGGACATGGTTTATGATTGGTACTTTTGATCACAAATATTTTTATGTGGAATTAGATGTGATATTAGGGATGGAGTGTTATCTCTCTGCATCCATTCCTAAACTGGAGTACTAGAGAATGCCTTGGTTGTGGAGAGATTATTAGTTGAGCAGTTGTTGACTATTTGTTCAGGTAGTGGAGACTATGGAGATGAGGTGTAACTAGATGGTATCCAACACCATACATAGAGATCCAAGCATTTTAGATGAATTCAAAATCATTCTCAAGGCAGTGGGTTAACCGCTCAGGTCTCTTAGGGTGGTTTTATTTACTCAAGGGAGAGGCATTTTTTCACCTATGATGGGTGAGGTCATATCTCTTGAGTTTTCCTAACCCACCATGAAGTACATAGAGATATAGTTGATATATTTAATATGAGGAGGTAACAGATTTAGTAGGGAGGAAAATAGTGTACAAGGAGTGGAAGAGGATCTAGGATAGTAGTAGGTAGTGGTTGATGATATTATACATTACCACTTCTACCACCTCCAGGCGGCCCCACCAAGCTTAGGGAGATGGTGGCCATGACTATGGATAACTACAAGTAGGGTAATATTATTACCCAGAGGCTATGGGTATGATATGAGGTTTGATTTTTGTCTTCTCAAATTTGGTTGTAGTTTTTATAAACATAGGCATGATCCACTGTTTTCGGGCAACATCCTCTATCTATGATCGAAAAATTTTAGTAGAGACATTAGCTCATTATTTTCAACTGGAGACTCTTACCAATGGATATTTAATGATCATGGGACTCATTTGACAATGTGACATGAATCATGGAGGATAGATCTTTATATAAGATATCTTAATAAGCATGATTATTCTTTAACACACCATTTTAGGTATGAACTAGATCTCAGTGTTTTATACATAGATTGACTGTTTTATGTGAGGATACAATGCGTCTGAGTTAATGGGATTGAATTTTCCTATGTTAGTAAGAAGGAGTCCTAGGAAGAGTAGGGTGAGATCAAACATATAAAGATACAGTCTATTTATCATTATTTGTATAGTATATTCATTAGATCAATTGACATTGTAAGATTTCAATTTTCTACAGTGGTGGAGGAGTATGATGACTTATTTCCCAAGGATATGTTATAATTACCTACCCATTGATAGATTAAATTCTTTGTATAAATACCCCCAATGACTACCCTAATATATATTCCTTAATATCTGATGGCCCCTGTAGTTTTCTGATAGATGAAGGTGTTATTGGGGGGATTTGTAAAGGAAGGGATTTGTTAAACCTAGTGTGCCCCCTATGAATACCTAGTGTTATTTGATAAGATGTTGGATGGGATATTGAGGATTTTCATGGATTATTATCTATAGAACCAATTGACTATCAAGAATAAGTATCCACTTTCAAGAACCAATGAACACTTTGGCTAACTAAAATGGGTGAGGTGGTTCTTCAAGATTTACCTCAGGTCAAGTTATCACCAACTCCAAGATCATGATTACGACATACCAATGATAGAATTTAAGTTCCTCCATGGTCACTATGAGTACTTATTGATTCCCTTTGGTATGATGAATTCCCCTACTATGTTCATGAGACTCATAAACCAGATCATTCGTCCATTCTTATACTGGTTAATGGTTGTCTTCATCTATGAAATCCTCATGTACTCAACATCATAGGTGTAGTAAGTGAGACATTTGATTTTTCTTCTAGACATAAATTGAGGGAACTAGTATTATGGGAATCTATTGATCTTTAATTATGGATTAGATAAGTCCACTTCGTAAGGCATTCCAAATTAGAAGAGTGAGCAATAGTAGACCCCACCAAGACTGGGTATGCACTACATTGGGATCCATCTAAGAGTGTGTATGAGGTACAGATATTTCCTAGGTTGGAAGGATATTATCATATATTCATATCCTATTTCTGTAGAATGGAAACACATTTGACTACTTTCACCCAATAGGGGAATCATTTTTTGTGTACATAGAAGTACCTGTATAATTTTCTAGAGTTGTGATAGTGGTTGGGGAGTTCCCCCAATAATGGGACTTCCAGAGGATGGTGTTGAATAATTGGTGTGCAACGATGTTTTCAGGGCTGGTATGGGATGGATTTTGATGTAGTGGTAGGGGATTATTTATTTTGGGTCCCTCTAGTTGAGACTACCTGATAAGAACTATGTGACCCAAAATTCAGAGCTGGAAGTAGTGGTGTTGTCCCTAACAAATTAGTGAAATTATACTATATGAGAGTGATTTATTGTCTATTCTAAACATAAGATTCATAGTTAAATATTATTTTAAAAATATATTGACTTAATGTAGAGGAGATGGTTGGATTTCCTATAGGAATATTACTTTGAGATAGTCTATACTCATAGGAAGGGAAACATGGTATACGATTATCTCTATAGGAAATATTGTTTGTAGTTGTTGAGAGATGTTTGATATCTGTTTCCCTGGTTACATTTGTACCTAGTAGATGTGGATGTTGCAACATAACTTAAGTGAATAGTTTTTACCACCCTACTTCTTTGGAGTGTTAGGGAGGCACAACTTGGGGATATCAATTGTGATGTCTTTCCTAAATAGATATCCACTGGACATGCTCTTGATGGATTTTATAATGGTGAGGAGCATGACATGTATTTATATGGATGGATGATGGTGTCGATAACACTGTGATAGAAAGTGTTGAGGGAGTTTTATATATCCCTATTTCTAGTACATCCTAGAGTGGAAAAGATATACTAGAACCTTTAGTGTCAGTTTTTTTGTTTTAGGATGATGAGGAGTGTTATTGAGTTTATCTCTTGATGCCTCACTTTATAGAATGTGAATGTGGATCATCAGGTTCAAACAAGTTTAGATTAACCCCTTGAGGTGATAGAGTTGATGTGAGATGATATATATATGAAATTTTTATTGGATTTCTATAATGATATTGGGTCTACATCAATATTTAGGTAATTGCATACTAACCAAGATGTTGGAAAACTTTATAGCCAAATGATAGCATGGTTTAGTGGAGATTCTGGGATGCTTGTATATGAACAAGATAATATAGTTTCATGGATTTCCATAAATTACTATTTCAAATTTTGATTCTCACTTCATGTCAAAATTATTGATAGGACTAGAAGAGGCCATTGGAACTCTGTTGTGGTTGAGCATGATATTCTAACCCCACATAGAAAACCAAATTGAGTGGAACATTCATATTCTAGAGGAAATGATTTAGGTTTGTGTGATGGGTTTTTGATGTAACTGGGAGGATCATCTAACATTGGTGGAGCTTAATATTAATGATGTTATCATTCCACACTCGATATGGAACCATTTGAGGTCCTGTAAAGGATAAATTTTAGGTCACCACTAAACTAGATAAAGGTAGGAGACATCATTTTTTGGCCTAGAGTTGGTGCGAGCAATTACAGAGAGGGTGTAGATCAACCTGGAGAAGTTAAGGTGTAACAACCCATACTTGATAAATGATATTTGTTTATTTATTATACACATGTTATATTATATATCATGATACACATATAATACACTTATAGACATAAATAAATTTATTTCATTACTAGATATAATTACAAAAATCATCAATTAAACCAATGAAAATTCAAAATATTATAATGGGAAAAATATATATAAAACAAAAAAAGTAGAATGGGAAATTTTGGATCTTTCTAATAGACTAAAATTATCAATTCTAAAAACAACACTATAGAAAATAAACAATTAATAAAACAATCAACATCATATAAAATGAAAATATAGGACTTTGGGAGGAATTTTAGTAAAATTTGAAAAAAAATAAGAGGTATATATATAATGTAATTTTACTATTGGAATAGTATTATGTTAGTTGTAATAGTAACCTAAACATTGTAATAGTAACCTTTCGAGTGGGAATAGTAACCCATCAATTGGGAATAGTAACAAGACCTTTGTAATAGTAATTTGTCCTCAAAGTAATCAAATGTAAAATAAATAATATCTATCATGAGTTATTTCAGAAAATATTAATATTATAATACCATAATAAAAATATAAAGATAAAAAAATCAAAGAAATTATAAACATTTTTTTAATATACTGTATTTTAATGTATTTCAAAAAATAACATTTTTTTATTTTAATAATTAAAATTACCTCTATTATAAAATTATTTTGATAAAATTAAATTCATTTTTAGAATCATAACATCAAAATTTAACAAGGGATAATTATATATAATTTTATCTGAAACAACAATTTTCTCATGAGTAGTAAAAATACAGTTTTTTAATTACTATTTGTTTTATGACATAATGATGATGAAATAATGACTTAATAAACTTTAAATTGTTTATTTAAGACAAAAATAATTTTAATAATATTAAGGTATAATTTAAAAAAAATTCAAAACCTAAAATGTATTTTCCAAATTCTAAAGTCAAAGTTATTCCATTAAAACAAGTTGTTTTAATTTTTTCCACTTTCCATTTTTACTAACTAGTGAATTTGTTTTATAGAGGGGTCTGAAGTCCAAAATATAATTTATTTTATTTATATAAAATTAATAATTTTAGGAATATCATAATTGTAAGGTTTACCTTTGATATATCATTTTATACAACATTTTATCATTTAAATACCCCTCTCCCAAAGTATCAAAAATCCCTCACCCTATATTGGAAAATCACTCCACCTAGACTTAAAAAATCCAAATCTCTAACCAAATAGTATCTCAAAATCACTTTATAATACTTAAGGATATTAGTTATTAAACCATATTTATGAATTTGATTATTTTAGTGTCATATAAAAGAAACAACAATGAGAAAAGTGTATGTTTTCATCAAATTCTCTTCACATTTTCCTCTTATGTTAATTGTTCCTATATTTATTGTAAAACCAAATCTTATAATATTAATTTAGTAGTATTTTTAAATTATAATAATTATGTTAACCTAATAATTATATTTATGATGTATTTATATTTTATTCTTCTCTTTTGGACAATGTCTTGTTAATAGTCGATTAACCTCCAATGAGGACATTTCCAAAATCTTTCATACTAACACACCTATGGAGGTTATAATAAATTAATTATTATATATATATAAATATATATTTTTAAAATATTATGTAATTAATTATACCTATGTATAAATTACCTTGAACAAAAATATTGATATTGAAACAATACAAGATATATTTTAATGAAAATATGATAACAAAACTATTCACATTTAAGAAGGTAATTAAGGAATAGTATTATATGATTATAAATTTATTATATGTGATGTAAATAATGTTACTATTTTATTTTATTATTTGATTTTGATTTACAAATGAAATTAATTAATTATTAGTTTATTATTTGTATTTCCATGATTTTGTGTTTAGTTAATCTACCTCATTATGTTGTGTGTTATGATTATCCTATTCTAGTTATAATATCATTAGTTTAATCCAATGTGAGTTGTTTTTTATTTCTACATAGCGCCTTTACCAATTTTTTTATTGTAACATTAGGTTTTATTATATGTAAAATCAGGTATTCATATTTATTTAATATTCAATTTCCTTATATATATATATATTTTTATTTAAATTATCCAATATGGAAGAATGAAATATTAGTTTTAATATTGTTTTATTAAAATGATGCTCAACTTATTATTTTGGATACCTTTTATTCTATTACACAACTTCCTTTCACACGGGATTGTTGTTTAGGAAACTACATTCATCCCGAGGATCTTTTCTACAATTGTTGACTCACTAATCCTTCATGACTATTTTTCTAGCCCTTGATTAACTTGGATGCCATGTAATCTATCAAGTCTCTCACGTGCGTTATTGGTTTTTATATTCACCATGGATCCTTGGTTCTTTCTGGTTGGATATGCGGTTTTATTATAAAAAGGGTTTTAGGGGAATTGTTCCACCCTTCCTTCTACCATTTCAACTCACCGATCCCATTTTCTCCATTATTATTTCATTCTCCCTTTGAATCTGGAACCCTAGATTCAGAAAGTTTGACTTTCTCAATCATGAGTCTATGTTCTTTACATACTTAAATCACCACTAATGGTGTACTACTTCCTTTGGAGTTACAATGATGACATGATTCATTGACGAATATGTGTGGTAAAGTTAGTAAGTGAATAATTCTTGACTTACAGACTAGGAGAGTACATTAGTCATTCTGCATAAGAAAATATGATTTTTCTTCCTGATGACAGCATGAATAGAACACGATTTTCAGACCATTTCATATTATTTTTTATGTATTTTGATCATTATTCTCAATTTTTTATATTTAGTTATTTAAATATTCTATTGTTGTGTCATGACCGACCCAATAGGGCTCAAGCTGCAACTACCCTATGCCTGCCTCCATAGGCCAGAAGCTGGCAACAAGTGCTCAAAGAAATAACTAATATGAGAGTACATTTCCGAAGTACCTGTATGAACTCACACAACCATCTTCATGAAAAAGTACATATGAATAAAATAAAAGGTAATAACATCTCAAGTGGAAAATCATGCATGTAACAACTACTATGGAATAAAAGAGTATGATACTATAAAGTGAAATGTAAAAGGGAAAAATAAATTCCAAACCATAAAGATGTCCCTATGTAAAAAACATGAAATGTAAATTCTAAGAGTTCCCAACTCCAGATCTCTAATATATGACCACTGTGTATGGTCAACTCCACTAGGGTATCCATATGATCCTTTATAATCGATGTTGACCTGTATTTCATCGTAATAAGACACGACATATGCATGAAAATTCCCTGCCTGTGTGAGTATATACTTACCCACTTGAAATCCCTTAAAGCTAAATGAAGAGCAGTTAGTGGAATGATAGGAGTAAAAATCCAACCCATAGTAAAAGAGAATCAAAAACCAATCAATAGGTACATATTATCATAAAATAACCCAATATGAGAGATAAAGGGGATCTCCAACTCATATCCCAACCCAAGAAAATAGTCTACCATCAATTCTAGAGGCCCATAAATGATTCCCAATATCTCATGCTTATGTATGAAAAATAATCCATGTCCAGCCCCATCTCACCACATTGTTTCACAGTCATGGGGACATAAACTATTGGAAGAGGACCCCATGACCTGGTATAATAGGAGGGTTCTACTCAAATTGTAGAGCACCCATTCCCTGAATTCACAGGAGGGTTCCACTATAATGGTATAGTACTCATTCCTTAACTCCATAAGAGGATTTTATTCTATTGGTGTAGTAACCATGCCCTTACTTCGCAAGAGGGTTCCACTCTTGTGGTGGAGGACCCATGCCTAGACTTTGTAGGAGGGTTCTAGTATATGGATAAATAGATAAAGGAACTGTAACGACCCAACATTTTGAATAATATTTGTTTCCTAAATTTTTGTGTTATATCATTTTATACTCCAAAAAACTATAGCCTTTAATTAATGAAGTGATACCGTTGGGTTTCAAATTTTATATAAATGTTGGTCAATATGACCGTTGGAAACTAAACTCTTAAAGCTACAATTTTTATTTTTAAATACAACTGATCATGGTTAATTAATAAAAAAAGAAGAGTTGATGGCCTCATCCATTAGATCAAGCCATACGAATCCCATCTTTTAGAGCTTGGGAAGGAGGTATCATCTCCAGGCCTTGCTCTAGACCAAGCCCAAGCTGATCTTCAACATGTGATGCCTGAACAGAATCACCTAAGGGAGAAGTTCAAGTTTATAGAAATCACCACTGGGGAAATGTTGTCCAAGCCACCCCATGATTCTATCACCATAGAAAACCTTACACTTAGGTCCTCTGCAGGTGTTATAAAGGCCTTTGCAATGAGGCCTTAGATACTTTTTTTAATCCCTTGGTATAAATAAAATTGTTATTTCTTATTATGGAAAAATTTGAGATTTTCAAATGTTTGGATAAATATAGGATGAATATTATTGATGAATTTTGGAAAAATGGTATTTCAAAATATTCATGTAAACTTTAAATAATTAATAATGTGAAATGATTTTCAAAAATGGTATTCTACAGTTGTGATCAGTATCAAATTTAGAGTCTAATAAGATTAAATTGATTTTTTTAGTAAATAGTAAAGTATGAATAGTAACATACCCTTATGAATAGTGATGAATAGTAAATAAGCCAAAAAAATAGAAACATCACTGATTAATGTATAACTACAATTTATACATCTTAAAAGTGAAAAAAAGATCATAGTATAAGTTTTTTTATTTTTGTACGTCATAAAGATTTTATTTACAATTTTATAATTAATTTAATAATTTAAAATGAAAATTCATTTTCATAAATAGTTACATTATTTTATTATGGTTATATGATATTTTTATGGGGACTTGATTACTTTTTCAAGGTATTACGAAATAAGTTATAGTTTTAGAGTTGTTTTTTTAATAAATAATGATTTTAAATAAAAATTAAATTAAAAATATTTAGAAAATTATTTTCATAAAATGGAGTTCATTTTTTAATTCCGAACATCGATATTAGGTTAGGGTAAATTTATGATATTTTTATAAAATGTTTTGTTTTTTGGTGAATAGTGAAAATATAGTTATGAGTTTCAGGTGTTTAAGGACATCATTAACGATGTAACAATGATTTAATAATGATTTAATCATTCTAGTCGACCTGTGAATAATATGATATGATATGAGGTGTCCTAAGTGGCCAATACCATAAAAAAATAAAATGGTAATGCCCATGGTTTTGCAAATACCACCAATGAGGTGTCCCTTGGAAAATTAATTAAATATTCCCTCACTTTTCCAATAAATAACAAGACATTACACCATTAATTTCATTAAAAAATCCTACTCATCAAAGTTATAGTCTTTTTACCTCCCAAGGAGTCCTCCCAAGGTTCCCTCATGCCCCTCAAGGTCCCAACCTTGAATCTTTCGAAGTTAGTCTTCAAGGTAAGGGAACCTTCCACCCTCCTCTTTTAGTCATGATTTCCTTTAAGTTATGTCTTCAAGTTTTCATCTTCTTATGTGGGGGTATGATATTATATATTTGTATTAATATCTATTTCACATCCAAATTATGAGAGATCCTTACTTATCTCATATTTTTTTTTGAATTTTTAAGTGACGCCGTTAGGCTGCCGAATTTTCATAAAAGAAATTGCATTTTCTCTTTTCTTTAGAGATTCATTTTCATGTGGTGTGTCATTCCACACCATGATCTGATTTATTTTTATTATTTATCTTTACTATAAATTATTCATTCATTGATGGTATAAACTTTTCCCTTCTCATTTTATTGTTTTCTAAAACCATGTTATATAACTGATATACTGTAGAAATATTGTCTCAAAATATCTCTCTTTTTCTCAAGAAATTATATTGTTTTATTTATTTGAATACCCAAATATATTTTTATTTCTAGAGGTATTAATCAAGACATAAAAGTGATGTATTTGATTCTAGAATTTACATATAAGAAAACCTCTTTCATTTTCCAAGGGTTATAATAGACATAACGATAATGTTTCTAAGGACTTTTAAAACTTCATGATTTCGACATGAAACCCATTACTTTTACTATCTATGGGTTATTTATTAAATGTTTGATTATGATCTATGTGGATCACCAAAAAATGAAGACATATTATGGGTGTGTCCTGATAGCGCTCCAATCCATTGGGTAAAGAATTTAATCTCTCGAGATGACAAGTTTCACGATACCTTGGTGAATAACATTGGTAAATTTTATGACACCTTGGGGAAGAACCTTGGTGATATGTTCATCAATGTCTAGATAAAATAGTATATCCACATATTCATGTTATGAGTCTTGTTATTATTATTATGAATTGCCTATACTTCCATTTCTCATGTCTTTATGTTTTTCATTGTGTTCTTATTGATACCACAAGTAAAATGATTCCCTTGCTTTCCTTACTGGGATTTCTACTCGCCCTTTACTTTGATATATCTCTCTAGGTTACGAGATACACTATTTTTGTATAGGATGAAATTTTAAAGAGGCTTTTCAAGGGGATTTAAAAGAGTTTTTTATGTTTTCATGTATTTCTTTCTTGATTTCCAAGACACTAGACTTTAAAAGTCCTCTGTTTGTAAAATGTAGTGAAAAGTTATGTTAACAAGGCAGGATTCTATAGTTGGTATTGGAGGAAAGTTTAGTTATTTATGGAATTTAGTCCTTGAAAACTTTAGGAAGGAAACTATGGAAAATATTAAATATAGGAATAATTCCTGGTATTTTGGTGAGTATTGAGTAAGTGGTTTATCAAGTAAATACATCCATGTCTGGATACGAGCAGGTAGAGGTAGATCTGGCATAGATATAACTAGGAGTGAAAACTCTGACATGGAGTTTCGGGTATGAACCAGGTTATCATGGTAAATGACAATGGGCCTTTCTGAACTATTGGTTATGAAACTATTAGGGGTTATGTTTGGTTAATCATAAACTTTTTATGAATCATTATAAAGTATTTATAGAGAAATGTAATTGTTTAAAGAATGAAGTTTTAAGACATAAAATACATTATAGTTAAAATATTAATAAATGAAATAATCATTACACTATGGTTTTATTCATTTAGAAAATTGATGGAAATAGGATGAACCATGAAAATGGTGACCGCAATGGACTATGCACTGACAACCCTCTGATGGAAGCTAGAATAAAAACTTTCAAGCGAATAATGAACAAACTGACTCAAGTTATGGTAAATAACTCGAATCAAGCTGAGAGACCAATCTTGCCACGAAGGTAATAGATTTTTCTCGAATCCTTTATGCCTCAATGACCACTAACCATCAGTGGATCTACTGAACCATTGATTTATGAACAGTGGATCAGATCTATCGAGAAGATCTTTTTTGTGCTCCGCTATTCTGAATAATAGAAGGTTACCTTGGCTATTTATCGCTTAGAGGGAGAAGTTGATCAGTGGTGGAAAATAATTAAAAACACAAGTCCAAGAGTGGAAGAAGATTCTATGGAGTGGGAAGAGTTCAGAGGGATACTCTTAAATAAGTATTTCCCTCGATCGATGAGAAAAATAATGGAGAAGGAGTTTCTTGAGCTGAAGCAGAAGGAGAATGAATCTGTGGGAAAATACGAGATGAACTTCACCAGGATTTCACGTCACACCTCTATATTGTTCATTGATACAAATGTTAAGGTTGATAGATTCTTCGGTGGACTGAGACCTCATCTGCGGAAGAATCTAGCCAACCAAGATTATGATAGCTATGAGGAGACTGTGTAAATTGTGAAGAAAGTTGAACTGGATTTTGGTGAGATGCATTGGTATCATAAATCCAATGACAAGAAATGATCGATGTAACCAATTTTAGGTAGGAGAATCTATCAGGGAAGATGATGAAAGCAAGTTAATCATCCCACTTGTAATAAATGTGGGAAGAATCATTCGGTGAACTACCTGCTCGAGGGCAGGAACTGCTACAAGTGTGGTAGACATGGCCACATTGCGTGGAATTTTCATAGTGAGGTGAAGTCACAACTTCCCAACACTAACGACAAGGGTAAGATGGTGCATTTCCTACCTGATGTCCAATGCTATAATTGTGGAAACTTGGGCACTTTTCCAATCACTATCCAAATCTGAGGGCAGTGGAGGGGAATTAATCTTAGCCTTAGTAACGATCAAGGGAACAAGGTTGTACTTTTGCAATCACTATGGTTGAATTTGAAGTTCCAAATGATTTTGTGGAAGGTAATCTTGTTGTTCTATCAAAGCTAGCAAGTACTTTGTTTGATTCTGGTTCTACACATTCCTTTATTTCACCCAAGTTTGCAACGAATTTATAATCAACCCCCAATTTTCTAAAATTAGAGTTACCAGTAAAGAATCCTTGTGGGATTATCCAAACATCGTCAGTGTTTAGAAACCCTAGTATTTACTTTAGTGAGAACAATATTATCACAAATCTAGTAGTCATTCCCATGCTGGAATTTGACATTATACTAGGGATGGATTAGAAATTAAAGTATAATTCTAAGATCAAATGCAGAAGCCAGGAAATATAAATAGTCTTGAATAGAAAACCTACTATTTTCTTCCAAGGAGAGATATCTCAACATGACCATTATCTATAAGAACCTCTTATATGCTTATTTGTGGAGTTTATCGGTGAAGAAGAATAAGGAAATGAGAGTTTGAGGATAGAAAATACCCCCATCGTCAAGAAATACATTGTCATATTTATTAAGGAGTTACCTGAACCTCCCCTGGGAAGAGAGGTAGAGTTATCCATTGAACGCATACCTAAATCTCATTCGATATCAAAGACCTCGTATAAGATGGAAAATGTGGAGCTAGATTAGTTAAAGAAACAACTCCAAGATCTTTTGGAGAATTGTTTTATCCGATCGAGTGTGTCTCCTTAGGGATCATCAATTCATTTTGTGAAGAAGAAGGATTGATCGATGTGGCTATGCATTGATTATGGAAAATTTAATGGGATCACAATGAAGAAAAAATACCCTCTTCTAAGAATTGATGACTTATTTGACCAACTTTGCGGGGCTCAATTATCCTCTATGATTGATCTTCGATATGGTTATAATCAGTTGAGGGTGAATAATGAAGATATTCTAAATAATGTCTTCCGATCAAGATATGGGCATTATGAATTTGTTGTTATGCCCTTAGAACTGACTAATGCACTTATTATTTTTATGGATTTGATAAATATAGTATTTAAAGACTACCTTGATAACTTTGTGGCAGTTTTTATTGATGATATTTTGATATATTCTAAAATTCACGAGGAACATGAGGATCATCTAAGGGTTATTTTGAAAACACTATGGAAGGAGAGGCTTTTTGGGAAATTCAAAAAATGTTAATTTTGTTTACAACAAGTTTATTTCTTGGATCTCTTTGTTACAAATTAAGGAATCACAGTTGACACTGAAAAGAAAAAATTTGTAGAGGAGTGGCCTCAGCCTACAACAATAAAGGAGATTTGTAGTTTCCTTGGATTAGCAGGAAATTATAGGAGGTTTGTGAAAAACATTTTCCAACTTTCTAATCCATTAACCAAGTCAATGTGAAAAGGGTTCAAGTTTATCTTGATAAAGGTGTGTGAGGAATGTTTCCAAGAGCTGAAGAATAGATTGGTTATTGCACCTGTGTTAACTCTTCCCTCAAGTGGAGAATGATTCATTATTTTTAGCGATTCATCTCTGAAAGGGCTTGGGTGATTCCTCATGAAAAATGAACAAGTCATTGCTTATGCATTTCAACATTTTAAGACTCCTGAGCAGAACTATCCTACCCATGAGCTGGAGCTGGCTGTAGTCGTTTTTTCTCTGAAGATATGGAGGAACAATATTTATGGGGAGAAATTTGATATATACAAACACCAAAAAAGTTTTATGTATATTTTCAAACAAAAGGAATTGAACATGAGAAATATTAGATGGTCGGAACTTCTCAAATATTGTGATTTTTCAATTCATTATCATCCCGAAAGAGCAAACAAAGTCACTTATGCATTAAGAAGGAAATACCCAGTTTTTCTTTCCATGATGAGGATTCAAAGATATCATTTGATCAATGACCCATTAATGTTGGACATGGGAATTATAAGAGAAGGGGCTTCATCAAACCGAAACCAAATTATTTCTCAACCGTCATTACTAGAGAAGTTCAAGAAATCATAGAAAAAAGATCCTTTGTTGTTGAAGAAGTTTTAGGCTGTAAAATATGGGAAGTTTCGCGAGTTCAATATTGATCAAGAAGGTGTACGAAAATTTTGTACAAGACTATGTGTTCCATATATTCCATAAATAAAGAAGGAGCTGATGGATGAAGCTCATAGATATATATTCATTATACATCTATGAAGGAAAAAATGTATAGGTACCATTGTGATCATTATTGGTGGGATAATATGAAAAGAGAGTTTTCTAACTACACTTCAAAGTGACTGGTATGTCAGCAAGTGAAGGTAGAGCAACAACTTCTTAAAGGGGTATTGCAACCACTACCCATAACACCATACAAGTGGGACAATATCACTATGGAAGTCATCACTGGCCTCCTAGGAACTTTCAAAGGGAACAATGCGATATGAGTTATTTTGGACTGTTTCACCAAGACTACCCATTTAACCTTCATTCGTGAAGGTTTCTCTCTTGATCAACTTGCCAAGATTTATGTGAATGAATTCATAAGGCTGCATGGATTTCCAACTTCTATCGTATTTGATAATGATCGAAGGTTCACATCAAAATTCTGGAGAAGTCTTCAACATGATCTGAGCACTGAATTGAATTTCAGTATGGCCTATCACCCCCAAAATGATGTCCAACCTGAAAGGACTATTCAAAAACCAATGGATATGCTAAGAACATGCTCAATGGAATTTAAAGGTGGATGAGATCAACATATCCTTTTAGTTGAGTTCTCTTACTACAACAGCTTCCAATCGAGCATTCAAATGGAACTCTATGAAGTTCTATGTGGTAAGTGATGTAAAACACCTACTTGTTGGCATGATGCTGGTGAGAGAAAGCTTCTTGGGTCTGATCTTGTGCAAGAGATGATAGAAAATTTCCATGCCATCCAACAACACATTAAGGCTACTCAGAGTCGGTAAAACAGCTATGCTGAAAACTGTTGAAGGGATTTGGAGTTTGATGTTGGTGACAAAGTATTTCTTCAAATTTCACCTTGGAATAGAGTCATCAGGTTTGGTAAGAAAGGAAATATCATCCCTTGGTACATTGGCCACTATGAAATCCTTGATCGCATAGGAGCAGTGGCCTATTATCTTGCACATCCTCCAAATCTAGCCCAAGTTCTTGATTTCTTCCACATATCCCTCTTGAGGAAGTGCTTACTTGATGCTTCACAAGTACTAAATCAAGAGGTAGAACAGCTGGAACATTACCTCTTTTATGAGGAACAACCGGTGGAGATATTGGATCATAGAGACAAGGTTCTATGAAACAAGACTACCCAACATGCTGAGGTTTTGTAGAGGAACCAAAAATGCGAAGAAGCCACATTGGAACTAGATGAGTTTATGATGCAAGAGTACCCACACCTTTTCTCTTATTAGGGTACAAGTTATAATTTTGGGGATGAAATTTTTTAAGGTGGAAGAATGTAATGACCAAAACTTTAGAATAATATTTATTTCCTAAATATGTGTGTTCTTTCATTTTATACTCCACAAAATAATATCCTTTAATTAATGAAGTGATATTGTTGGATTTCTAATGTTATTTGACCATTTTTCAATATAAACATTGGAAACTAAACTCTTAAAGTCACAATTATTGTTGATAAAGACAAGTGATCTTGGTTAATCAATAAAGAAAGAAGATTCAATGGCCTCATCCAGTAGACTCGGGTTGTACAAAGCCCATCTGTCAGAGCTTTGTAAGGAGGTTGCATCTATGGGATTTTCTCTGGACTAAGCCCATGATTAGATTCAACATGTGAAGCTTGAACAAAATCGACTAAGGGAGAAGTTCAAGGTGACATAAATCACTACTTGGGAAATGTTGTCCGAGCCACCCCGAGATTCTATCACCATAGCACACCTTACACTTAGGTCCTATGCAGGTGTTTTAAGAGGCTATGTAATGAGGCCTTAGATAATTTTTGCAATCCCTTAGTATAAATAAAATTTTTATTTCTTATTATGGTAAAATTTGTGTTTTTCAAATGTTCGGATATATATAGGATGAAGATTATTGATGAATTTTGGAAAAAGGGTATTTTAAAATATTCATTCAAACATTAAACAATTAATAATGTGAAATTATTTTCAAAAATCGGCTCCTACTATTGGGATCACTAAGAAATTTAGAGTCTAATAAGATCAACTTGATTTTTAGAAAATAGTAAAGTATGAATAGTAACATTACCTTAAAAATAGTAATGTATTGTAAATTGGTCAAAAAAATATAAACTTCTCCAATGAATGTATAAATATAATTTAGAAATCATAAAAGTGAAAAAACGATCATAATATAAGTTTTGTTATTTTTGTAGGTCATAAATATTTTAATTAAAAGTTTATAATAAATTTAAAAATTTAAAATGAAAATTTGTTTTCATAAAATTTAATATTAAATTGTTTCTTTATTTTCTTATGGTTAAAATATAATTTTATGGGACCTTTATTATTTGTTTAAGGTATTACAAAATAAGTTATAATTTTAGACCTGTTTTTTAATAAATAATGATTTTATTTAAAAATTAAATTAAACATATTTAGAATGTTATTTTCATGAAATGGAGTTAATTTTTTAATTCATAGCATTGATATTAGGTTACGGTGAATTTATGATATTTTTATAAAATGATTTTTTTCGGTGAATAGTGAAAATACAATTTTTGGTTTTGGGTGTTTAATGACATCATTAATTATGTAATAATGATTCCATAATTATGTAATCATTTTGGTCGACTTGTGAATTGTATGATATGGTATGAGGTGTCCCAAGTTGACAATACCATGGGCAAGCCCATGGTTTTGAAAATACCACTGATGAGGTGTTCCTTGGAAGTTAATTAAATATTCCCCCACCTTTCCTATAAATACCAAACTATTCCCTCATTAATTTCAATAAAAAATCCTCCTCATTGATTATCTAGTATTTTTTCCTCTCAATGAGTCTTAACAAGGCGCCCTCAATCCCCCCATGGTCCCAACCATTAATCTTTCGATGTTACTCTTCAAGGTAAGGGAACCTTCCACCCTCCTCTTTTAGTCATGAATTCTTTTAAGTTATGTCTTCCACTTTTCGTCTTATTTTGTGAGGATATGCTATTATATATTCTTATTACATTATATTTTATTTAAAAATGACGTGAGTCCCATTCTTATCTAATAAATTATTTTCTGAGTTTTTAAGTGACGCCGTTAAGCTGCTGAATTTTCGTAAAAGCAATCACATATTTTATTTTCTTCCAAGATTCATTTTATTATGGTGTGTCATTCCACACCATGATCTGTTTTCTTTTTATTCTATACCTCTTCAATAAATTATTAATTTATTTATGGGAGAACCTTGTACCCTCCCATTTTATTTTTTTCTAAAACCATGTTATATAATCATTATGCCGCAGAAATTTTCTCTCAAAATATATCTCTATTTTTCCCTAGAATTATATTGTTTTATTTATCTTAATACCCAAATATATTTTCATTTCTAGAGGTATTAATCATGTCATAAAATGGATCTATTTTATTTTCGAATTTACATACAAGAATCCCTTTTTCTTTTCCCAAGGTTTATAAAATACATAATGATCATGTTTGTACGAACTTTTAAAAAGTCACAATTTTGAAGTGAAACCCATTATTTTTACTCTCTATGATTTATTTATGAAATGTTTTATTATTATCTATGTGGATCACATGAAAATAAATACATATTAATGGTGCTCCTTGATAGCACTTCAATGCATTGGGTAATGAATTTAATCTCTAGAGATGACAAGTTTCACGATACCTTAGTGAATAACCTTGGTAATTTTTATAACACCTTGGGGATGCACCTTTGTGATATGTTCATGAATTTATAAATTAAATTTTGTAGACACATATTAATTTTATAGTAAAAGTTATTTTAATTATGAAATTCCTCTTCTTCCATTGCTCATGTCTTTACGTTTTTCATCAAGTTCTTATTAATATCACAATTAAAAGGATTCCCTTGCTTTCCTTACTGGGATTTCTTCCCACCCTTTCCTTTGATGTATGTCTCAAAATTATGAGATGAAATAGTTGTACATAGGATAAACATTTCAAGAGGCTTTTCAAGGCGATTTATAAAACTGTTTTAAGTTTTCACATATTTGGTTCTTGATTTCCAAGACACTAGACTTTAAAGGTCCTCTGTTTGTAAAATGTAATAAAAAGTTATGTTAAAAAGGTGGGATGCCATAGGAACCCTACCATGAATTTCTAGGAGGGTTCCACTATAGTGTTATAGGACCCATTACCTGACTCCACTGGAGAGTTACACTCTATTGTTAGAGGACCCATGCCTAGAGTCTGCAGGATGGTTCCACTCTAATGGTAAAAAGATTAAGGACCTATGCCCTGAATCGACATGAGGGTTCATCTATAGTAGTAGAGGACCCATGCCCTGACACCATAGGAGGGGTCCAATATAGTGGTAGATAGATATATTAACCATTCCCTGACTTTGTATGAGGGTTCCACTCAAATGGTAGAGTACCCATGCCTTGACTTAGTATGAGGGTTCCACCCTAACGATCTCACCTAATAATTGTAGTTATCGATTATGATCTAAAAAAGAATAACACTTTGACCATCTCAATTAATATCTAAAAATCCACTATGATTACTACAATTTCATTTTACATGAAAAAATACTCAGTATGGGCTACTTGTGCACCAAACTCCAAGTATAAATGAAGGATATACAAGGGCTATAATTTTCCTTAAAAGAGGTACACAGTGAGTGGGGGAAAATTGTGTGTGGTCCCACTCTACTGCATGGTCTTTTCCTTTATATTACATAGATAACTGCCCATTTATCCCTATAAAACATTTAAGGTTGACTACAAAACATTTATCATCCACCTAGGGCTAAGAAGTGTTCTTTTATCCATGCTAGTGTCCTTCGGGTTGTGTCTGTGTACCATAGTCGCGTGAATGTACATGGCATGTTCCTATCCATACTGATGCCCATGGACTCTAAAAGTACACATCGGGTAACCAACATTAGGTCACACGAAATGTGGGGGTCCCACGTACAACGTCACACTTATAATCTCTCAAAAACACTAGCACCACAAGTTTTCAAATAACACGCCATGTGTTTATCCATACTACATGGGGTGTGGTCATGATTTTCAAAGAATCTAAGATCTATGGTTTATTCTTCTAGATCTTACTTCCCTATATTAAATAGTTCCCAATTTCTACCTATTTTTTATTTAAACCATATCCGACCAACATTACGGAGCTTCGATGGCCGAAAATTGAGGTTATGATCCTCCCACATGATGTCCATTCACTAGTGTCCATGTGTGGTGCCTCCTGCACAACTTCCAACTCGATCCCAAATACTAGATCCATGAGGAACATTATACTCATCCCATAATAATTCTTATATGTCCCCAAATCATCAATTTGTTCATCATACATGAATCTTCTGTGAATCTGATGGTCCAATAGCATTTGATCCCACTTGACAGTAGTCGAATCATGATCCCATGGTCCAATGATGAAGAACATGAATAACCGGTGGGGAGAATAATAAAAACCATGGGTGAAATAATATTTATCCAAAAATTCATGGTCAATAATTTAGATTTGGTATAGTCAGGGTTGGATGCAATTGAAGAAACAAATTAATCAGATGCTTGAATGCATGAAAATTCTTAATTAACACAGATCAAAGAAAAGGAGTTGATAAATCTCAGTTATTTAATCATAAGGGTTAAAACACACAAATTAAGATTCCTACCTCAATTTGGATCAATAATTTGGGAAGAAATATACTACCAAAGAAAGAGGAAGACCTATTTTGTTCATTGTACTTGAATTTGCCTTGATCTGATTATTGATCATCACCTGATCATGATCCACCAATGAAAAATAGAATATCCTACTATCAAATGTCCTATGATTATGCAACTAACCCTATATATCTTCCACAATGAATCATTTATAGAGGGGATTTTGTTATAGATCATTTAACTAACTATTTATTTATTTAATTCACTAAATGAATCCACCAATATATTCTTTATATAAACACCCCATGAATACTAACTTTAGGCTGCGTCCTGGGTAAAACTAACATTCCACATTCAAGCAGGGTATCAGATTCACATTTTGATACTCTTTTTAGAATATATTACATTTTTTATAAAAAAATATGTATGCATGATATAAAACATATTTAATATTTTTATAAAATTAATTTTGGGAACACACCGTCTCAGAATCACATGATATCTCAGTGCCTAGCTCTGAAAACATTTCTATATATATTTCAATGTATTATATGGGAAAAAATATCTATACATTATTCCATCTTTTAAGATATTTGTCATAGAAAACAAAAAACAAAACAAAAATATGGGGATACTAAGCCTGTATTTGGCTCCCACACTCCTAGGACCTCTCTTGAATGCGCTCATGATGACATAGAACATGAAACAAGGGAATGGTCCATCCATGTAGGATCCTCTCTTATCGATCATCGATTAACACTGGGTGCTTTGAAAAAGTAGATCTATCCCCGATGCCTGAATTTCCCTAGTCAATAATGTACATGACATCATGCATGTATCTCCTCCGCTATGACATATGAGAGATTTCATGCACCCTCTCCAACTTTTGGGATAGTGAGAGGTGTTAAGAAACCTTTCTTGCCTTATGAAATATCTTGAAAGGCCCAATAAACCACAAGGATATCTTTCCTTCCTGACTAAACCTCTATAATCCTCATCGTGGGGTGTCTCTTAAGAAAACATGGACACTCGGTTTGTACTTTAAGGGACTAAACGTTGACCTGCATAAGTTTTTGTTCTACACCGAGATATCCTCATCTACTCATGGATCTCCCAGACCTTCTTTGTCTTCACCAACAACATTTATGTCCCCACAAGAGGCACCCCACTAATATCATTCCAATATAAGGGTGACTTGTAGGGTCTCCCATATAGGGCCTCAAAAGGATCCATGTCGATAGTAGATTGGTATCAATTATTATAATAAAAATCCGACATAGACATGTGATCCTCCTAGCTCTAGCCAAAGTCTAACATGAAATCCTTCAACGTATCCTCCAACACCTAGATTTTATGCTCGGTCTGACTATATATCTTTGGGAGAAAGGATGTACTCATCATCACATGGTGCCCAAATTCCTTCTCTATGCCTCTCCAAAACTGTGACATAAACCACACATCATAGTTTGAGACAATAATTAGGGTAACCACTTGATATCAAATGATCTCATGTACATACAATTGCAATAAACTTTCCACTCAAATCTTCTCCATGAAAGAAAGTATGTGAGACAACATTGTAAGATGGTCTACTATCACCTTAATGGAATCCTGGACTCTCTCAATCCATGTAATCCCTATCAAAAATTCCATGGATATGTCATCACATTTCCACTATTGGATATCAAGTGGCAACAACAAATCTATCGGAACATGGTGCATTGCCTTCACCTGATGTCAGGTGAGGCACTCTGAGGTAAACTCGGCCATGCTCTTCCTCATGTCAGCCCACCAAAAGCACTAATAAAGGTATCCATACAACTTTCATACACTTGGTTATACAACTAAATTAGATACGTGAAACTCTTCTATCACCTCCTCCCACATCGAGATTGAGAGCACCTTTTGTCTCTAAAGAAGGTTGACATGATTCCCCCATCAGAATAACCAACTGGTGAATCATATGAGGAAATATATTCATAAAAACCTCATAGCCAATGTATCCCAACTAGGACCCTCTCATAGGTTTTAGGAGTGAAGTATTTTACACCATCAACTGAATAAAAGTAACACCCTCATCTTCAAATTAGGTCTACTATAATGAAGCTAATTACTCAGAAAAATCCTCAAATAATTGAGAAAAAGATTCCTAATAAGGGAATCTACCACCACATTTCACTTCCTATGAGTATATACTCTCTAAAATTCAAAGTCTCATTGTAAATCTACACAATTAATATATCATAGGTTCACATTGCTTTGTATGGAGACACACTTGTGACTCTAATGGTATGAGAAAACAACAAAGAACTCCCCTATAAGTTAGTACATCCACATCCTCAGAGCAAAAAATACTTCTTCTAACTCTATGTAATGAGTAAAATAGTTATTTTAATGGGGTATCATATTCCTTGACCCATATGAGATAACTTCCTTCCTCTACATCAACAGGAATCAAAGCCTAGCTGTAATGGCATCAAAATACATTATATACTCCACAGCCTCCACTAGTAGTGTCAAAAAAGGAGCACTCATCAGCCACAACCTAAAAACCACAAAGGATATCTAGAACTGATTATTCTAGGTAAATGGATACCCTTTCTGCATAGATATAGTCAAAGGGGATTCAATCCTTGAAAATTCATCCATAAAAATTATATATTACCTTGCTAAGATAAAAAACTTCACACCTTTAACCCGGTCTTGAGTGGATCCCAAGAAAACATTGAATCAATCTTAACTAGGTCTGTAAATAATACTTGATCAAAAGTGACATAACCCAGAATGTTAACCTCCTGTATCCAAAATTGTAACTTCAATATCTTACCATAATGCTACTACTCCTGAAGAAAATATAATTCCATCCTCAAGTTCTCTACACGATCTTTCTCTGAAACAGAGTATATGTGTATGTCATCGATGAAGAAAAAAAAATCAGTCTATGTATGGATAGAAGATATGATTCATAAAATTAATAAACACATTTAGGGAATTCATCACACCTAAGAGAATCAAAATTAACTCATAGTGTCTATAGTGACCTCAAAACGTCAGCTTAAAAATACCATCCTTGTGAACTCTCAACTGGTGGTAGCCAAACCTGGGATAAATCTTCAAGAACTATATCACACCTCAAAAATTACCAAAGAGGTCCCTAATCATCAACAAGTAGATAATATTCTTTATTTTGGACTTGTTTAGGTGACAATAATCCCCATAAATCCTTAATATCTAGTCCACCTTTTTCATGAACAACAATAGAGCTACCCAAGTGGAAAAATGGGGACTCATAAAACCCATCTATTAAGGTTCCCCAACTACAACCATATCTCCTAAAGCTCAGTAAGAAAAATAAAATATTTCTTAAAATATATGAATGTGATCCTAAGGAGAAATTTGAAGAAAAAATATATCTCACACCATAGAGGTAGTCTTGATTCACCTTTGGGATGATGTCTATAAAATCCTCTATGAATGAAGGAATAAATATTCTTGAAGTTCCTATTGTGCCATGGAATACACTCATTATTTGATGGATAATGGGATGCAATATCTTACATGAAAAAACCCACTAATCCTTTCATGAGATCTATCTCAACCACAATGGAGAATTTCATCCCATCAGTAAAAAGTCATTTGACTCATATATAGTGACAGTCAATCTATGCTCAGACCATGGAAAACCAATCCATACCCAAGATGAAATCAAAAGGACTCATTGTGATGAAAAAAATTTCCCACAAGAGCCTCTCTCCATCAATAGATCGATTTCACTACTTGAAAATAAAATATATCCAATAAGCATTCCTTGTAGGAACCTCAACACAAAGTAGTTGGGTTAAATCCTTATCTAGGATGTCCATAAATATATATAGGTGTAAAGAGATGAGGGAATGGATAACACATGTGTCTAATAGAACTAATTAAATAGTACAATAATCATATATTGTAACTTTAATCATATAGTGTGTTGTCGGGTCATACATATCCATAGCCAGCTGTTACCAGCGACACCGACTGCATATTCCCTAAGCCTGATGTGGGATTCATGTTGGGGGTGGTGTAAGGAGATAATAACATCATCCACCACCCATAGCTTCTCCTCATGTAGCACCACATTCTCACAAACTATCTCCTCATACGTAGGTCCACCCTTCCCTATCCTGGGAGTTCTATGATCACGGTACTTCCTTTTTCGGGGTGGTCCATTTACTATCTGGGTACCCTCCTCAGCAAATTGGTTCAAGAAATTATGTGACATGTGGCCTTGACCATCATATTACTAGAAATTACCCTATCTCGTATTCCCTATTTCCTCGCACGGTCCTTGTGCTGCACGACCACAAGCCAGAGTCTGTTCCTGAAAAGATCTCATATGTTGAGATCTTTTCGACTGGTGACATCTAGCTAATGTACATGAATATGCCCCATTAAATCCACTAATATATATAGAAAAAAAGTAATCCCTAGGAAAATATTATATCCATGATCAGTTCCCACTCCAACACACTATCATAAGTGGTAATGCTTTGGGGTACCACACTAGTACGGATGTCTCTATGGAGAACCTACTCAATCTTCCGGTAGAAAGTATCTCTTCATGATTATATCAAGAGAGTATCATGTAAGGTTATTGAACCTCATAGAGTACTTATAAACTATCATCCCTACCTAACACAGAACTATAATATTTTAAATATAAATTGAACACAAGAATGATGGGTAATACTCCTCACAAAACAGCTACTGTAAGCCAGTCAATGAGTATGTCGACTCCTCAAGAATCTTTGTAACTAGGCTCCACCAGATCCCAACTAATCTGTAGAAAAGTTTAGCTACAGGAACCACTTGATTAGTATATGTATGGATAAACCTAAAAACAAAAATCACCAACTCTATCCAATCCTCCACCTCATGGGTATCTGGATAACCACAGAACTTTAGCGGCCTCTGGTGCTAAAACTAATGGAGTGTGAAAATCCTACTAGTATCATAAGCCTACTATAATGGTGTTATCAACATCTCAATAAGTATGGGAGATATTACTTGTATTCCTGGATGAATTATTTCATGGTCTGTCCCCTGAAGTGAACCATCATCACCTGTTAGATCATCTTCATGATCCTAAATCAAAAACCTGGATGACTGTCTTCGTGGAGGCGACCTGAAAAATTAATCCAGATGTACCATGGTCAGATGAGTTTGTATATATGAGGATATGACTCAATAAGGATAGTAAAATACTCAATCCTATACGATTCATGTACCAATATTCCTACAACCAATATCTCAGTATGCCGAGTTGAAAAGTAGGTGGTCAGTGTCTTGATGTATGGATACATTGACAACCTCACCAACACTAGGTTTTGTAGCCTAAAAGCCACAGTAAAAACATTTTTACGTAGTCTTCCTAAGTGCTAACCAAATAATTATAAGTGGATAACTCCATACACCATCCCAAGGAATGAACTAACTATGATACCAATCTATCTTGACCCAACCCAATAGACATCATGCTGAAACTACCCCATATTGGGCTTCATAGGCGATGAGATAGTTTCAAGCACATAAAGGAATAAATAATATGGAAGGCCTTTTCCAATGAAAATGTACAAACACATGACAATATCCATGCAGATTTTTATTGGAATAAATGAAAAGATAATAACCACTAGAGTGGAAATCATGTATGTAACAACCTCTACGTAATAAAAGAGTATGAAAATGTAAATTGAGAAGTAAAAGGTAAAAAAATTGAACCCAACAAGAAATATGTATCAACCAGAAAATACTATAAAATTAAATAATGAGATATCTAGGATCCATATATCTAAACCTCAACCATTGTGCACAGTCCAATGCACTAGGGAATTCCTCTGATCTTTTGTAATTGTCGATGACCAGTTTTTCAACTTCATAAGACAGAACACGTGCATGAAAATTCAATTTGTGGGTGAGTATATACATTCCCAGTAGAACACCACAAATGTTGAAGGTGGAGCATTAAGATATATGATTGGACAAAACAACTCAACCCATAACAAGATATAATTGAAAACCATTCAAAATAGATATATTCTCCTAAAAGAAACCAAAACGAGAGACAACTAGGATATCCATCTCACAACCAATACCTATAAAATAGTATACCATTAGTTTTAGAGGCACAAAAATAATTCCCAACATCTATCACTTTTTTCGAAGAACCATCTATGTCAAGATTAATCTCACCACTGTAACCCACAGTCGAGCGGATACAAAATATAGCTAGAGGACCCATTCCATGGTAAATATGGATGGTTCCACTCTAATGGTAGAATACCCATGCCTTGAATCCATAAGATGGTTCTAATATTATGGTATAAGACCCATAACCTGGATAAGTAGGAGTGTTCCACTCTAGTGGTAGAGGTCTATGCCCAGACTCCGCAGGAGGGTTCCACTCTAGTTTTAGAGGATACATCTCTGACTCTGTAGAACGGTTCAACTATAGTGGTAAATATATATAGGACCCATGACCTAACTCCATAGGAGGGATCCACAGTAGTGGTATAAGATGCATTCCCTGACTCTACAAGTGGGTTCCACTCTACTAAAAGAGGACCCAATCCCTGAATGTGCAAGAGGGTTCCACTCTAGTGGTAGAGAACCCTTACCATGACTCTATAATAGGATGAAACTCTAGTGGTAGATAGACAGAGGGACCTTTATCTAAGTCCATAGGAGGTTTCCAATCTTGTGGTAAAGGACCCATGTCATGTATTAATAGTAGGGTTCTACTATGGTGATCTCACCTGATCACTGTAGTTGTTGAGTTCCACCTGATAAAGAGTCACATTCAGAACAGATCACATCGTATTTCAAAAATCCTCTTTGAATTCCACCATTATGTTGTGCATGAAAAAACACTCCATATAGGATACACATGGGCCAAAATATGAGTACAATCAAAGGAGATACAAGAGGTAAAATATTCCTTAAAAGGAGGTACACAACGTGCAGTGGAACCACATGAAATGTCGTCCCACTCTGCATCCTCTCCCTATCATTTCTATTACATGGATTACTACCCTTATAGACCTACATGGAATGTTAGGGGACAACATGGAATGTATCACCCACCTGGGCCCTTGCTATGTTTTCCTAGATTTCCCATTTTATTCAGTCCATGTCTACGTACCTTAGCAGTGTACCTGTACATGGAATGTTCATGTCCATTCGCATGCCTATGTACTCCAATATTACACAATAGGTCAGTAACAATGGTTTACATATATTTTTGGGCCCCCACACTATATGAGATACTTATAATCTAGTCGAAATGCTAGTATTGTGGATTTAAAAACAACACATCATGTGTTATTCTGAACTACACAGTGTGTAATCATGATTTTTAATAAATCTCATATCTTTCATGAATTATTCCCTAACTATATTTTCTGCCAAAAATCATGCCTAATATCCACCCATTTCTGATAGAATCCATCTCATTCAAGTGATTCTAACCATTTGATGGACATAAATTGATGTTACGATCCCACCTCATGAAGCGCCTTCACCACAGGCTGCATGTGGCACATCCCTCAATGCTTCAAATTAGATCCCAGATTCTTGATCCATTAGTAAAATCACTTATATCCCAAAATCATCCTAATCAATCCCAAAATCATTAATCTATTTTTTGAATCCACCATGAATACAATGGTCTAATCACACTCGATCCCTCCTGAAAATATCTGAATCATGACCATGTGGCACAAAAATGAAGAATGTGAAGAACATGTGGGGAAAGGAACATAAAAAATGGGTGAATGAATTGTTGGACAATAATTATTGTCCTGTGAGTTAGATTGGGGATAAATAAGGTCATAATAAATTGAAAAAAAACAATTTAATCATATGTACAGGTGTGTGAAAAGTCTCAATTAACACAAATCAAAAAAATAGAATTGATCACACTCAATAAATTTATCATTACGGGAAAAAATAAACAAATTAAAGTCCTACCTAGATTTATATATATCATTGGTGAATAAAATTTCTTACCATGAAGGGGTATGACCCATTTCATTTGTAGTTCCTCAATTTATCTTGATCTGATTGTTGATCATCACCTGATCTCAATCTTCTAGTGAAGAATGTAGTTCATCCTCTCAAAAGTCACAGGGTTATGTGGATAACCATGGAAATACACCATAAAAATAATTTATATATATAATTAAGTTTTATATCATTCAATGAGTGAATGAATGGATGGATGGAGGGATGAATTAATTAATTAATTCAATGAACATGCCTGTCAATGACCACTTTATTCGAACCTCCTACACTGACCATCTTTATGTCATACATAATGTAAACCTCATGTTTCAGATTCAACTGTGGTATAAAATTTCTATTTCAAGACTCGGTTTAGGATATATTCCATTCTTTCTGAAAAAATTGTACCTGTGATAGAATGCAAATATAATATTTTAAAAAAATTAATTTCATGCACACCAGACCTCAGAATCATGTGTCATCTCAGTTCTTTTCTCCAAAATATTTCCAAATATATTTCAAAGTCATAAAAGGAAAAAAGAGTCTCTACACACAATTTCTATTGTATTTATCATTTATACCATAAATTTTGTTATTTGACCATAAATAAAGCACATGTGTGTGAGTTATTTTCCTTATATTCTTGTAGGTAGAAACTGGACCAAACCACCTTAAATCCTTATGTTAATTTTACCGCTTTATTACTTTTTTACATATTGTATGATCTATTTTTATTCAATTCGAACACTATGAGAAAAAGACCAAATCTTTTCTATTCAGTTTTATGTGATCTATCTACCACCAGTGCACAATTCCCTAAAAATATTTTATCATAGCCTCATTAGTTTCTCTTTTTTTCTAACACTATTAGTGTTTCAATCTATTTTTTTTAATTTCTACCTATCAATCTCAATCTTAATTCTCACATTAATTCTTCTGTTTATAATTTATGTCAATGTAACTTCAATAATTTTATGAATTCTAAAACCAAATTCAATAATTATTCATTCCAATTTATATAGGCCATTTTTAGGGGTGTACACTTATTATTATCTATAACAACTTGGTATATAATATTTAAGGTAAACATTCCAATAAATAGGTTTGAAATCCATAAAATTTATGTTAATAATGACCTCAATCTATACAGAATTATGATGAGATATTTTATGGTTCTGTAAGGATTGATTGATTCTATATTCGAGCATAAGAATATTATTTTAACTATGTTTGAAATTTTGAAGACCTCCACTTTTTATCATGATGCATCCTTTGATTTTTTGTTATAGCCCACAATTATCTTCTTATTTTTTAGGTGATAAATTTATTAGAGAAGTTTCCTTTGAAACTACTGCTAATGTTATATGGGATATGTTTGATAATTTTCCTTTGAAACTACATGGGGTTGTAATAGAGGAGTCCTGAGGATATCCTCAGGGAGGAGAAGTGGATTGAGTTGATTCCCAACCTCTTGTTCATCTCAAAATAAATTCCCAACACACCAACACCCAGATCTATTTTGGGATCTATTTTTCCTGCCATATATGAATGATGTAGAAGATAAACTCTATGATATAGGTATAACCATTATTGAGACCGAGAGTATTGCTAATGGCGTTAGATAGGGAGAGACCTAGTTGGATGAGATTCAAGCAGTAGATGTTGGATCTGAGGAACCCATAATTTTCTGCAAGTATGTTCTTGTTCAACAAACATGGGGATGTGTCAATATCAGGTTTAAAGATAATTCTCGTTAAATTTTTTTCAATGTAAATTAAAGGATAATGAGAGATGAGTTTTTAGATGAGGTAAAACCGAGATGCAACATTTTTATCCCATACTGACCTAACCCTGTCTGGAGGAGGCATCTCCTTTATGTACAATAGAGGACATTGAGAATTGGGAAAACACAGGAGACAGAGCTAGGGATGGAGTGCATCCCACCCATATTTGTGTACATCTTCCAAAGAAATTTAATTTCTAAAATTGATAAATTATAAAATTTAAATTCATAAAAAATAATATTTTTACAGATAATTAAATATAAATTATTTCTTGTGTAATTTTTTTATATTTTTTAATGACGTAAAAAATTATTACATTTTTGAGGTATATAAAATTATTATTCATTTTTATTCAACAAATTGGGAATAATTTTCTTAACTGTCCCCTTTAAAAAATTATTTTTTTAGAAAAAAGTTATTATATATTATGAAATATATAAGAATATTGATTATATTTTCTAAAACATGAAATTTTTTTTATCCAAAAATATTGTTATGATTATTAGTTGTAACTCCCAAAAATGATAGAGAACTATATACTACATATGTACACTAATATTTTAGAGAAATTCATAATAATAAATCATTACTTTAGATTTTCATACGATGCATTAAATCATGAAATCAAAACTACAAAATTCTAATAGCCCACTGGAAAATCAATCATGTTGGGTTGTCAAAAAAATAAAAAAAAAATCATTCAAAAAATTGTAATCTAATATTAATGTGATAAAAATGTGATTAATTCAGTTATTTATCTCTAGGTTTTATGAATTCACTTTATTATTTTATTAAATTAAAAAATTTAATAATTTAGTGTTCTTAGGAACTATTTATTTTATTAATATAATGCAATATTTTAAATAAAACTAACCTGGTAATACCATTTGTAAAGTATAGAATGAATAATTTTTATATATGTAAAAAATTACTATCCTTACCATTTTGGATAATTGAGACTAAGATATAATAGTTGATATATTTTTATATATATTAAATTTAATGGGAAACACTTTATATTAGTTCCTAAAATAATATTATTAAACTAATATGTAAATCTCAATCTATTTTTTACATTGAATTTTGACTAAACGAATATAATGGAATATTCCATGAAAAAAGGGTCGAATGTTATTTATTATTAACATATATAATACATTTATTGAAATAAATTAAATTTAATGTAAATTTATTATTTCTGGTTGAAATTTTGATTACGGTGTAAATGTACTATGCTGATAGTAATATAGTTTTTCAGTGTATATTTATAACCCAGGATGTAACTCTCGTGTAAATCTAACCTTCAAGATGAAATTTTGGAACGATTTCCATTGGTAAAGTAAAGTTCTTTTGTAAATTTATTATATATGATGTCAATAATGTTACTATTTATTTTCATTCACAAATTTTGATTCAAAAATGAAACAAATTGCTTATTATTTTATTATTAGTATTTGCATGTTTTCATGTGTAGTTAATTTCCCTCAATATTTTTTTTATGCTCATCCTTTAGGGTTATGACATGAATTATTTAATCCTATGTGAGTTGTTATTTATTTATGTAGGGAGACTTTACCATTTTGTTTATCCAAACATATGCATTTCTTAGTTTTGAAATATGGTATTCATATTTTTTTGATATTTAATTTCCTTGTATTATTATTCTTCTATTTAAATTCTTCAATATGAATGCATGAAAAATTAGCTTTAAATTTGTTTTATTAAATTTTGTGTTCTAAAGTATCATAAAAAACTGGGGGTGGGGGTGAATCAGTTGTTTTCATTTTAAAACTTTTAAATTTAGTAAATTTATCCACTCCAACTTATTAGAGTTATTTCATTTTCATCTTTTTGTGAACTCACGTTCATGTATAAATAAAAAAAATGCACATGCGATTTATAAGGTTTGGTTTCAATGTGAGAACTTACATCCTCTCCATAGTCATTCCTATGGGTCTCCGAAAATTCACTATTATGAAGTGAATACATATTTTTTAAAATCCTATTAAACACCTTCTATCTCTCGCTTGGAATGATCATAATAAATCACATCAGTTTGAAAAATTTTCATACAAAAATTAAAATACAAAAAGAAAAGTAACATTGAAACTCTCTACTCCACAATTGTCCATTTAGAAATCTATGTATGATCAGCCTATGTCTGTTCATCCAGTATCTGATGGCATGTGTCCAAAATATTTAGAAGGAGAACCCTTTTTCTCAATTTGTTCTTCTCAAAAATTTATGATATATCAGTATAAACAAACTATTCCTCTCAAAAAAAATACTCAGAACACATAACGATACCATAAATCTAATTCCCTATATCTAGTAATTTTTAGCTTTCCTTAGTGTGATCTGTTGATCAGAAACCTCTGTCCAAAAACTCATATCCAACAAGAAAAAACATTGGTTGGAAAACTCACTTCTAACTGAATCTTCTATTTTGAAGCTTCTTCAAAAATAATATATTAAAAACTTTAGATTGATGCCTCACTATGAACAGTTACTTAGTATGATATACTATGTAATTCAATTTATAGGTGTACCTAAAATAGTAATGGTGGGAAACTGATTTATTTTCCTTCTAACACAAATTTCCAAACTCCTAATTTCACATTTATTTGAGCTTCATTTTGACTAATTAAAATATTCTAAACATTATAGTGACTTCATGAAACTTCTTGAATCTTCATAACTATTCTCGAATTTCACAACATGAGTTTGGAAATTATTGTCCATAAAAAACAGTCGGAAACATTGTTGATGATTCTAGTTCTCTTGACCCAATTTAAAATAGAAGACATTTATCCAGCATGATCAGTGTTTCTCAGCTATTTTTTTAAATAAATTCTAATCAATAATAATCTTAAAACATTTCAACATTCAAATTCATCATTCTTCTATCAAATACTCTTGAACCAATTGAAATAACTCTCATATTTTTCCATTTATATACTCAAAAATAAAGATAATTACCTTCTCTATTATTCCAATCCAATTGAAAATGGTTTAATACGTTGTTGGAACTTATAAAGACTTAAGAAACGTACAAAAATTATTTGGTAGCAACTTCAACCTTTATAACTATTTCTTTATCCAGATACTTTGAACTCTTCTACTTATTTCATCACAAGTCATTAGAAACTCTATTCAACTAATTAACTTTTTTCTGATTAAATAACGTCAAACTTCTCATACAATTCTATCAAAAAAATAATGTATAGTGATATGTGTCTGTAGATCTTCATCCGATGATCTACATATAATGTAAAATCATAGAGCATAATGACACATAGAGGTTTCCTGAGCCTGGTTTTCCATATGACCATAAGCGCATCTCCCGGAATTCGAGAGGCTACTGACTAGCAATGAGGGACAAAGGTGTGTATGTTGGGATACTATTACCTCATTACAATAGTGTTGAACAATAGTTTAATATAATATAATATGAGATATGTAGTGGATGTAATGTAATAATAAAATGAACAAATAGACAAAGTTGACTAAAGTAATAAACAAAAAAACATCTGATCAAAATGCACAAAAACTGATGATGATGTATTTCATGTATCAAGGAAGCTCGAAAACATGGATATAAAGAATCAAACATACATTCTATACAATATTAACATGAACATAATCCAAAAAACTATCCTAAACATCCCGAGCTCCATCTCAGTCATCTGCATCTAGATCCATCATAAGAAATCAGGAAATCAATTGTCTTAAGTGACACACTTACCTTTATCAACACCTATATGTAGTATTCCTTGGTACCAGTAGATCCAAGTTAGTGTTTGAGATAAATCTCAGTAGGCCACCACCAACGGTGTCTATAACATCTTATCCATGTAAAATAAAATGAAACAATGTACAAGTGTGCATATATAAATGTAAAGCAGTATAGTAATTTAAATACCAAATAACCTACTTCATCTATCATCTTGTATCTCAACAGGTAACTAGATCATTAATTATTTAGTTCCCAGTTTATATATTTAAGTCATCTGAGGCATATCCAACATTGAAATCACTTCATGATAGTAATAGTAGATGTTCCAATATGTAACATGGAAACCTGTATTGATATCAATAATATTATGGATCCAAGGCAGTAACCAAGGAATCCAAACATCAAGGGTCACCAACCTAGTAGTAACTTTAGCCTATATATGGGGTAAGAGTGTAATCCAAGGAGTTTCATCCAAGGCATTCCATGATAGTATGATCTAACTGAGTCCAAGGAACACATCTAAGGAAAAACGAGATAAGAAATGGTCAGACCCAAGGATATAACCAAGATATCTCATATTCATAGAAGCCATGATGGATCCAAGGAGTATATAAAAGGCATCCTATATAGTAGATAAGGTGTCCTAGGATGTCATACCTGGTATCCAATGATAGATGAGTATCAGGTTCTGAGGTGGGTCATAACCAAGGTAATTGGCATCATTGAATCAGAATGACATCCACAAGCGATCAAGGTATTCCCTCAGGAATCCAAAAGTTAACTTGAGTCTGACCACTCCTATAATGATTTTAATTTCCATATATAATTAGGTAACTTACATTATATTCAATTAATAATTCTGGCCATGTAATTAATCATTCATTTTATTAAGTTCACTTGGTTCAATCCATGCCTTTCATTAGTGTGACAAGACCTGGGGTGTGAAACCATTTCATTTAATTCATTTAATTCATAGTAATCTAATATTTTCCCCTATGATACCATCCTTCAAAAATGGAATGCGGTATTATGGACGTACAATTAAATCATTATATTACTATTCATTAGGCCAATTTACATATATATAATATACTTTCCAATTTACCATTTAACATTGATTAATAAAATTAGAAACATTTCCTTAGGTGGTTCATGTGATAAGAATTCATGTGATAGTAATTAAAAAACCATAAACGAAATTAAACCCTTACCTTTAACAAGGTCAAGTCATAACTCACTCAAATGGTGGCATAAATAGGCTCAACCAGTAACTAATGTATAATTATGGAAACGACCCTACTTAGGGTGGTTAACATTGTGGATGTAACCATAAATATAAAATAGAATATATATAACGGGTCTTAGAACATGTTTACAATGAATTCAAGTAAGTAATATTAATTAAAAATATGATGCCTGATGAAATCGACATGCCCCCAGGGAAATTTATAAAATAAAAAAATCTTTAGGGGTGAGTTATAGACCACATACCTTATACTAATATAATTCTCCTCATCTGGTATCAACCATTAGTTCAACATTGATTAGAAGAAATATGAATGATGGATTAACACACCAAAAATAGGGCATATGGGCCATCATTTAAATAGCATCATTGATAGGTAGAAAATTGAATAAAGATTAAAAAGGAAAAATTATCTTATCAGTGTGGATCCAACGAGACAAATGACACTTTGATTATAATTCAGGTGAATTATTGATCTCAATTAAGAGTTTAGATTTATTTTAGGCTTTAGAAGGTAGAAATAGGGGATTTCCACTGGAATGAAAAATTTGAGGAGGGTATAGATCTAATTAGTTTTTTAAGGGAAAAAGTGGAAATTCACCCTGAAAAATCCTTCACTTGGTTTGGTTACATAGTTTTACAAAATGTGTATGGTTTTTTGTAGGAAGGTACACATGCATGGTTATAAATTATTGTTATTCATACCATGTTCTAACCTTTAAAAATTATTCTATAATTTTTTCTGTAGTTTTCACATGCTCGTGCACCCCAAATTGCACGGTTAGGGAAAACGGTGTTCCCTCCGACTGCTCTTGGTCTAGGTTTATAGGGTCAAAACTAATTATTAAACCCACCTCACACACTTTCATCTAACCGTACGACATTCCATTTTATCCTACCATTTGATGTTCCTAGATCTAAACAAGTCTCAGTCACCCCGGATACCTTTAAGAACTCATTAAGAATCCTTTTTAAGATAATAAAAGATAATTAGAGAAAAATTTAATGGATCAATACCTGAGTAAAAAAACTATGTTCTTACAGTTTCACACCATAAAAGAAATAATTACTGAGTTATCCTTCCAAGTTTGGTAAAACAATATATGAGAAAAACTATGGCCATATGAAATGTAAATCGACCCCCCCCCCCCCCACTCCCAAGTCTCATCTTGTATATGGGTGTATTGCCATAGTCCCCGTACAAAAGGGATAGACCAGCCTTAAAGAGCATTCAATCTCTGGTCAGTGTTGCATATAGGATACCCCTAAATATTAGAATCAATATCTAACTCAACATCTTTAGGATAAACAAAATGAGACTAGTCGAAAAGATACTCATGAAGCTGTGATACATGAAAGACGTTGTGCATGGAACGATACCCCTAAGGTAACATAAACTGATTGGATACCATTACAAATATCTCTATAATCTCAAAAAAAATGATAAAGAATTATGAAATCTTCCATTGCCTCTGTATCTGTCTATTTCATATCTTGGGCGATACCCACAAGAAAAAATTGTCCTCAAACTCAAACCCTGGAGGCCTTCAACAACGATCAACATAATATTTGTTTCTAGACTGAGTCGTAGACATAAAATTTCTGACCAGCTGAACTTACATTGAATCTATTGTATGATATGAGGATTAAGTAGGGATACCTCACCAAAATCTACCTATACTAGGGTTGAAAGAAAAAACCTACTATACATGGACTCAAAGGTATCCATCTGAATAATCTACTAAAAGCTATTATTATAGGATAAATCGATGAGAGGGATCTGATTCTCTTAAGAACAACCAGAATCAAGGACTGTAATGACCCAAACTTTTATTAATGGATATTCCTATTGATATAATAAAATGAATTATTATGTAAAATGGATATATAAAATATGCACTTCCTTAGTTTTATGTTTTTGGATTTCAAAATATCGTTACGAATTTTTACATTTTCTAATATAGTCGTTGAATAATGATCACATGATTAATATAAATATAGGACTTTAAAAATACAATTTACTTAGAAAAAGGAAGTGATGGCCTCATCTAGTAGACTTTCTCCATAAGAAGCCAATTTTTCAGATCTTGGAAAGGATGTGGCATCATTAGGCTTCACTCTTAAGCAACCCAAATCCGAATATCAACACGTTATTCTTGAACGGAACTGCCTATGGGAGAAGTGTAAGTTGATAGAGTTTACCACCAGAGAGATGTTATCCCAGTCACCCCAAGAGTCTGTCACCATCGCACACCTTACCCAGTGGTCGTATGTTTGTGTTATAAGGGGTTATGTTACAAGACGTTAACACTATGATTATGTGCATTATTTTTTTATACAACAATGAATATTCATTCATTTTATTATTGTTGTGTTGTAAATAGTTTATAAAGAACACATATTATTTTTAGTTAATATTCAATTAAGAAATCCATTTTGATGATTTAATGGATTTTTGAATTAAATAATATTTCAATTAAATATTATTACTATATTTATTTTATATTTAATATAAATGACTGTATAACTATAGTGAATACTATTGTGATTTTTATTATGGGTAGAGAGCTATTTTTGTCAAAACGCATGAATTTTTTATAAATGTCAGTTTTTATTGTAAAATTAAAAATTCACATATTTAGAAAATTATTAAGATAAAATAATTTTTATTTTAGGAATTAGGACGTCGAATTTATCCAATGGTGAATTTTTATAATATTCTGAGACAATCAATTTTTTGGGTAAAAATTAAATATCGTTTAAATATATAATGCATTTTACGACATCATAATGATCCAATATTGATGTAATAAAATACTGTAAACATTATTTTTGGACAATATATATTTTACCCTTAAAATAATGTGATCTTAGTTTTGTTTGATTTATTTTTCAATGCTTTAGTGGACCCTTCAAGGAATATAGAACATTTTACCTTTTTAAATAGATTTCCTTGAGAGTGTGACTCAAATCCACATAATAAAACCTATTATTTTAAAATATTTGGTCATTAGACATATAAAATAATATTTTCCACTCCCCTTTTTCAAAAACCATGGGTAAAAACAATGGGATGGTTTGTGGTTTTGATTAGTTTAATGTGTAGGGACTGAAACCTAAATAATAAACAATTCTCTCCCTTTTACTATATAACCCCACCCAATATCCCACTTACTCTTCACTCACAGCCTTTATAGTTCATCCAACCTCGGCCCTCCTCTCTCTACAATCTTCCTAAGGTACCACAAGATCCCAAAGAGCCAATCTCAAGCCCCTCTCAAGCCTTTGAAATCACACTTTTAGCGGATTCCTTCCTTTCTTATTTTTATCCAAGTTTCTTTATGTTGTAATACCCTTTAACATTCAAGTACAAATTTTGGGGAATGATTTCAAACCTCTATTATTTTCCCCTCCTTATGTTTGAAATTATGAGAGACCTCTTCCCCTATCATTAATGCATCTCATGTACACCTGTTACCATGCTGAAATTTTGTAAGGGGTTTATTCCTTTCTCATTTTGGTCCAAATTTGTTTATGTGGTTATGCCCTTTTATTTTCAATTACAAATGTTGGGGTATGATTTTGCAACTCCCCATGCTACCCTTTTTATTTTTGAATGAGGAGAGATCCCTTTATCTCTGATTAGTTCCTCTTAATGTACACATGTTACCATGCCAAAATTCCATAAAGAATTTCTATCTCCTCATTTTCATTCAAGAAATTATTTTGTATTAGGAATTTAAAATTCCATTACATATGTTGGAACATGTATCTATATGACTGGATTACTTTCCATTTCATCTAAATATGATGAGACACACCTTCTACTCTCATCAACCATTTTTTATTAATTCTTATGTTGTGATAACCATGTTCTTTATTACACACATAAACATGATTTATTACAACTTCACATAATACAATATAGAAGGTCGATAGGTCGAGTATCTTTGGGGATTAGTACCATTACATAACAACTTAAAACATAATATACAACATCTTTATTGAAAACTTCCTTTACATGACCCCTACATTCCACCGTACTTAGCATTGCATAGGATAACCTGAGGACATCTATAAGAAAAGGGTGAGTTATAAATCCCAGTATGTGAATAAAAATGGAATAACATGAGGAATACAGAATGTGTTAGACAATAGGAAAATCAATAAAGCATAAGAGAAACATAAAGGCATGATAAATCATGGTAATCATAACATGGAAATGTGGAAACGATATTTAACATGACTTTAGCATGATCCAAGGCTCATTTCACATGAATCATGAGTAAATCCTCATTTAACTTGATTCAGCATGAGTAAACCCTCATTTCACTTGACGTTTCATGATACTAATCTTTACCCAATGCATTGGAGCGCTATCAGGGTGCACCCTTAAACATTTCATTTCATGCATAAGTGTGCCACATGGATCATATAACATGGAATCATTTAACATCATAAGTTATTCCGTGATTAAAAAAAATTGGAATACAAAAATTAAAGTAACATTCAATATGTATATGTTCATAAAGTTGAATACCCTTGATAGAGACATGAGTATGGTATTCACTGCATAATGATTTTGAATGGAAAATTGCGGTGTAATTTCAGCAGCATAATGGCGTGACATAAAAATTCAATAAAATGGTTGATAAGAGATAAAGGGGTCCTCATCGTATTTATATGAAATTGAAAGTAAGGGGTTCATATAGAAACATGTACCAAAATATTTAAAGGAATTTAGATTCATAATACAAAGGAATTGCACGAATTTAAATGAGGAGAGAGAGATTCCTTTTAGAATTTTGGCATGGTAACGGGTGTACATGGGAGACAATAATGAAAGTGAAAGGGGTATCTCATAATTAAAATATAAATAGGGTAGTATGGGAGAGGTTATAAATCATAACCCAACATTTTTAATTTATATTAAAAGTGTATAACAACATAATGAAATTGAGACAAAATTGAGAAAAGAAGAAATCCCTTACTTGGAAGTGTGATCCCAAAGGCTTCGGATATGCATGAGAGAGGCTTACTGGGATCATAGGGAACCTTTGAAGGATTATATTGATATGAGGGAAGAGGTTGGACGAACTAAAAAGTCCTTGAGTGAAGATAAAGTGGGATCTTGGGTGGGTTTTTATAGAAAAGGAGAGGGAAATCTTTATTATTTAGGTTTTGGTACCCACACATTAAACTAATCGAGACAACAAACCAGACCATGGTTTTTGCCCATGGTTTTTAAAAAAGGGGAGTGTAAAACAATATTTTATAAGTACAATGGACTAACTTTTTAAAATAATAGGGTTTCTTATGTGGAGGTGAGTCACACTCTCAAATAAAACAAATTAAAAAGACAAAATGTTTTATAACTCTTGGAGGGTCAACTAATGTTTTGTAAAATAAATAATAAAAACATAAAATTACATTATATTAATGTTAATACATTTATCTTCCGAAAATATCATTTATATTATATTATTACATCAGTATTGGGTCATTATGATGTCATAAAACACATTACATATTATAACGGTAATTAATTTTTACCCAAAAATTTGACTGTCTCAAAAAATTATGAAAAATTAACCATTGGATAATTTTGACATCCTGATTCCAAAAATAATATTAATTTTATCTAAATAATTTTCTTAATATTTTAAGTTTTACTTTTAAAATAAAAACCTCCATTTATCGAAAATTCATGGGTTTTGACAAAAACAGCTTTCAAACCTTAATAAAAATTACAATTGCATTCATAAAATTATATTATAATTTACATTTAATAAAAATTAATTTAATAATAATAATAATAATGATGATAATATTTTATTAAAATATTATTTAATTCAGAAATCCATTAATTCATCAAAATAGATTTCTTAGTTGAATATTAACTAAAAATCCTATTTGCGCTTTAAAAACTATTTACAAAGTAACAATAATAAAACAAATATATATTCATTATTATATAAAAAAATAATTCACAAATTAATAGTGATAATATATTGTTACATAACCCCTTATAACACCCGCATAAGACCAAAGGGTAAGGTGTGCGATGGTGACAGACTCTTGGGGTGGATCGGATAACATTGCTCGGGTGGTAATCTCGATCAACTTCCACTTCTCTCATAGTTGATTCTGTTCAAGCATAAAATGTTGATGCTCAGATCGGGATTGGAAAAGAGGGAAGCCCAATGACACCACCTCATTTCTGAGCTCCGTCAAATGGGCTTCATACGTGGAAAGTCTACTGGATGAGTCCATTGCTTCCTTTGTCTGAGTAAATTAGATTTGTTAAAGCCCTTTATTTATACTAGTCATGTGATCACTGTTGAATGACTATATTAGAAACAGTTAAAATTCATAATGATATTTTAAAATCAAAAACATAAAACCAATGAAGTTCAAATTTATATAAAAATTTTACATAACTATACATTTAATTACATCAAAATTAATTTCCATTAATGAATGTTTGGGTCGTTACAATCTTCCCCCCTTAAGAAATTTCACCTTCGAAATTTTTTTACACACTAAAACAGATGTGGGTAACTGTGATTCATCATTTCTTCCAATTCCCATGTCACTTCATCAAAATTGTGGTTTCTCCACAAAACCTTGATGTGAGACATTGTTTTATTTCGTATAACTTTTTCTCTCTGATTTAAGATCTTCACTGGTTGCTCCTCATAAGAAAGATCATCCTATAACTGTACCACCTTTTAAGAGAGTACATGTGAAGGGGTTGGTATGTACTTCTAAATAGGGATACATGAAATGCATCATGTACTTTGGCCATGGTAGGTGGCAGTGCTAATTGATAGGTCACATCTCTGACACGATCAAGAATCTCGAAGGGGACGATGTACCTAGGACTTAACATCCATTTCTTTCCAAACCTCATACCCTTATTCCACAGAGATATGCGTAGAAATAACATGTCCCCAAATTTAAACTCAAGGTATCATTGATGGTTTTCTTCATAACTCTTATGTTGATTCTGGGCTACCATGATATGATGTTGAATGGTTTTCACCTCCTCCACCATTTCTTTGAGAACTTCAGGTCCTAGCAGCTTACGTTCACCGACTTTATCCCAACACGCTGGTGTTATGTACCTTTTCCCATAAAGGGATTCATATGGGGCCATTTGGATGCTCGATTATAAACTGTTATTGTAGGATAATTTAACCAGTGAAAGATGTTGGCCCTATCCTCCTTTGAAGTCCAAATAACATAATCTTAACATATGTTCAAGTGTCTGAATAGTTCACCCAGGTTAGCCATCAGTTTGAGGATGATAGGCCGTACTGAAGTTTAGTTCAGTGCTAAGAGCATGATGAAGACTTTTACAAATCTTTGAGGTGAATCTCAGATCATGATCAGATACAATAAATAGTGGTACTCCATTCAGCCTTTCCAATTCTTTGATGTAAATCTGTGTAAGTTGATCCAGTGAAAAGTCCTCACAAATCGCAATAAAGTGAGCTGTCTTGGAAAGACAATCCACAACAACTCATATAGCATTTTTTTCAGGATGTCCTTGGATGTCCAGTGAAAAAGTCCATGGTAATGTTATCCCACTTCAATGTTGGTAATTGGTAGTGGTTTCATCATCCCCTTAGACTTTTCCTCTCAACCTTCACTTGTTGAAATAACAATCACATTGATGTCTCCCTTTTCATATTTTCCCACCAAAGTTTCTCCTGGAGATCTCAATACATATTTGTGCTCCCCGGGTGAATAGAGAATTTGAGCAATGTGATTCATCCAGAATCTCATTATTTATCTCAAGGCCAGATTGTACACATAATCGTGGCCCAAAAATCACAATTCCATCCTTGTCAACCACGAACAGTGAGGATTTCCCATTTCTGATAGCTTCCACCCTTTTCATAATTTCAACATCCTTTCTTTGACCATACTTTATTTTCTCTATGAGGGATGATTGAGCAATCATTTGAGAAATGATTTATGATGTTCCTCCCTTAATGAATACCATTTCCATCCTCTGCAAATATAAGAAGATTGGGTACTTTTCAATTATCATCAATGATAGAGATGCATGATCCTTTCTACTTAGAGCATCTTCCACCTTGTTCACTTTCCCATGGTGGTAATGGATTGAGAAATAATAGTATTTGATTAGTTATAAACATCTTTGTTGATGCATGTTCAAATCATTCTATGTGAATATATAATTGTGGGTTTTGTGGTCTGTATATATTTCACACTTCTCCCCAAAGAGATAATGCCGCTAAATTTTTAAAGCAAAGATCACAGCAGCCAACTCTAGATATTTTTTTGGATAATTCTGCTCAAGATCTTTAAATTTCCTTGAATCATAGGAATTGAATTTTTCATTTTTAATCACCACATAGCTCATTCCCTTCTTCGAAGCACCATTGAATACCACAAAAAGTTCTCCACTTGTGGGTAAAGTGAGCACGAGCATAGTGATAAGACTTCTATTCAACTCCTTGACGCTTTCTACATATTCATCACTCCAAAAAACTTTACTCCATTCCAAGTTATCTTGTTAAGAGGGTGGGAAAATCATGAGAAATTTCTCACAAATTGTCCATAATATCAAGCTAAACCCAAAAATCTACGGATATCTGTTATTGATGTTGGCCTCACCCATCCCTCAATTGCATCTGTTTTATAGGGATCCACAGATATGCCATTGATTGTGATGATATGGCCCAAGAATTAGACCTCCTGTAACAAAAACTCACACTTTATGTACTTTGCAATTGTATTATTATTTCACAAGGTCTCTAGTATAGTTCTTAGATGCTCCTAATTATCCTCCTTGTTTTTGAAGTATATTAGAATATCATCTATAAAGACTACCACAAATTTGTCTAGGTAATATCTAAAGAAAATATTCATCAAGTCCATGAATATTTCTAGAGCATTAGTGAGTGTGAAATGCATCACTATGAATTCATAGTGACTATATATTATTTGAAAAGTAGTCTTGGGGATATATTCCTTCTTCACCCTTACTTGATAATATCATGTCCAAAAATCTACCTTGGAGAAGTATTGTGCTCTACACAGCAGATCAAACAAATCATCAATTTGTGGGAGATGATACTTGTTCTCTATCATGATTTTGTTAAGATCCTGATAATAGATGAAAAGGCGCATTGACCTGTCCTTATTTTTGACGAAGATGACTGGTGCACCCCTTGGTGAAGCACTTGGGCATATAAAACCTTTACCCATATTCTTCTATAGTTGTTTCTTTAGCTCCTCAAGCTCCAGAAAAGCCATTCTATACAGTGTTTTAGATATTGGAAATTCCTCATGTATAAGATCAATTGAGAATTCAACATATCTTCTATGAGGAAGCATAGGAAGTTCCTTGGGAAACACTTCAGTGAATTCCCTCACAATAGGCATGTCTTCAAGGATGGTTTCTTCCGTGGACTCAATCATCTGATCCAGATACACATGCTCATAGGGAAATAATATCCATTCCTGAGATGATGGAGCTAAATAAGATTCATATTCCTTTTTTCACATGTATAGAATCGGGGGTTGATTCTCTATATGGAGAGTGATTTCCCTCTCAGGGAAATTTATGTTGGCTCTATATAAGGAAATCCAATCCATGCCGTGAATTTCATAAAATTACACCAAAGAGAGTATGAAGTGGTTTTATAGAAAGTTCAATCCACAAATTATGACAGGGGAGGAGTTAGATTCATGGGATGCAATGATTGCCCCATTTTTTATTCTCACTGACATCTTTACTTCCATGATTTGTGGTGGTGATGGGATTTTTCTACTAAGCCTTTGGGATATAAAATATTGCATAGAACCAGAATTAAAAATTACATTCACTATTCTTGAATGAATAACTAATGTACCTTTCACCGCTTCATTTTCGGGGTTCACTTCAGTAGTAGTGATGGAACAATCTCTCCATTGTTGCGTTGGAGGTTGTTGGTTGCCTCAAAAAACCCTTGGATTGGGGAAATGATTTTCAAAGTGACCCAGTTCATTGCAGCTGAAGCAATGAAAAATTATTTGAGGGTTAAGCGGAGCGTTCCTCTCATCTGTCGCAACCGTGGGTTTTTCATGCTGACAGTTAATAGCTAGGTTCCCCTCTCTTCCACACCTAAAACATTTCCTCATCCACTTCTGTAAATTTCTAGGGTGCTTCTTTCCACACCATTGGAAAGTGGGGTGATGGATCTTCATAGTATTGTTGGATTTATCCATCGGACCACTAGTATTGAAGTTCACCTTATGGTTCTTATCCCCATGATACCCCTAAGATTCTTTGATCTCCATTTCGACCCTGAGGGCACATCAGACTATTTCCTCATAGCTGTCAAAGTCACAGATCACCAGTGCTTTCCACAACCTAGGTTTCATCCCACTAAAGAAGCGGTCAACCTTGAATTCCGGGGTAATAACAGAGTTGTAGGTGTATCATGAAAGCCTTGCGATGTTTTCCTCATATGCTCCGACAGATTTGTCATATTTTATTATGGAAAGTAAGTACCTTTCCATCTTAAGTCGGAGGGTGCATGGAAAATATTTATCAAAAAACATCTTCTGGAAATCCTTCCATTCCAACACCTTGAAATCCTCCTTAGGCTTCTTATTTATGATCAACGTCCACTATTAATTAGCTTCACCCTCCATACGATAATCATCCAGGAGAAAATTCTCTTGTTCGTAACATTGAAGGATGTCAAAGATCATTTTAATGGAGTTGATCCATTGTTTGGCGGTTGAGGGATTGATTGATCCATTAATAGTAGGAGGCCTTTGTCTCATTAAGATCTCAATAGCAACTTGTTATTTATTAGGGGGGGTTGAACGTTCCTCTTGACCCATGTCTCCATTCAAATCTTGAGTTAACTAAGAGAGAAGTGTGACAAAGTTCCGGATTTCTGCTCCCATCGGATTGGGAATCTCATTAGCACAGTCATCACATTGATCTTCACATCGGTTGTTAGCCCGATTCCACCTATTACTGGCCATTGGATAGAATAAAATGAATGTTAGGGTAACACATAAAGGGTAATCAAAGGACAGAACCGATGACTTATAAATAACATTTATTTCCCGAACTTATGAATCCACAAGCTTTAATCTATGCTATCCACGATCTACATTCTAACAAATATTCTTAGGGGAATTTTTCTAATTCTCTTAATATGGGTTCATACTAATATTGTGAATTTACAAATGAATATCCTCTAGGAGTGTCATAACAAAGTGTGCAACAAGACTCATTATCAGGTACCGGGATACCCTAGGTCAATCCCAAAACTCCTTGTCTGGGTTTTTACCCTTAGGTACATTTGTGCCAAAGCCGCCTCTACCTGCTCATATCCAGACATGGATGTATTTTCTTGATAAACCACTTAATCAATACTCACCAAAACTTAGGGATATTTTTATTATACTTTTTACTGTCTCTAAGGCTTTACTAGGGATTTCTAATCCTAATCCCCAAAAAAACTAAATGTATCCTCTGATACCAACTATGAAAACATTGTTCTCTATTGCACACATAAACTTGATTTGTTACATAAAATTCACTTGATACAACCTAGAAGATTGAGAGGTATAGTGTATTTGGAGCTTATGAACATTACATAATAACTTGAAACATAAGATGCAACATAATTATTGAAATCTTCCTTTACATGACCCTTGCATTCCCTCGTACTTTGCATTGTATAGAATAACCTGAGGACATGCATAAGAAAAGGGTGAGCTATAAGACCTAGTAAGGGAATAAAAAAGGAATAACATGAGGAATAAAGCATTTTTTAGAAAATAGGCATAACAATGGAGCACAAGAGAAACATAAAATCATGATAAACCATGGTTATCATAACATGGAAATGTGGAAACAAAATTTAACATGATTTTAGCATGAGACAAGACTCATTGCACATGGAACATGATTAGACTCTCACTGCACTTGATTTAGCATGAGTAAACCCTCATTTCACTTCACATATAATGATACTAATCTTTACGCAATGCATTGAAACGCTATTAGGTCACACCCTTCTTAAACTTTTCATTTCATGTATAAGTGTGCCACATAGATCATATAACATAAAATCATTCAACATCATATGTTATTGCATGATTAAAAAAATGTGGAATACACACATGAAATTACGATTCAATATGTATATGTTCATAAATATGAATATCATTGATAGAGACATGGGTATGGCATTCAATACACAATGATTTTGACATGGAAAATCGCAGTGCAATTTTGGCAGCATAACGACGTGACATAAAAATTAGTAAAAATTGTTGATGAGAGACATAGGGGTGCCTCATCATATTTACTTGAAATGGATAGTAACGGGTTCATATAGAAACATGACCCAAAATATGTAAAGGAATTTAGATTCATAATACAAATTAATTTCTTGAATGTACATGAGGAGAAAGAGATTCCTTACGAAATTTCGGCATGGTAACGAGTGTACATGGGAGGAATTAAATGAGAGTGAAAGGGGTATCTAATAATTAAAAAATAAAGACGTAAGTATGGTATAGGTTTGAAATCATACCTAAACATTTGTAAATGATATTAAAAAGTTATAAAAACATAATGAAATTGAGACAAAAATGAGAATAGTGTAAATCCTTTACTTGGAAGTGTGATCCCAAAGGCTAAGGAGAGGCTTGAGAGAGGCTTCTTGGGAGCTTGGGGAAACTTGGGAGGATTATAGAGATAGGAGGGAAGAGGTTGGACGAACTCAAATGGAATTTAGTGAAGAGAAAGTGAGATCTTGGGTGTGATTATATAAGAAAGGAGAGGGAATTCTAAATTATTTAGGTTTGGGTCACCACACATTAAACTAATCAATACCACAACTTGCCCATCGTTTTTGCCTATGGCTTTTCTCAAAGGGGAGTGTAAAACAATTTTTTATAAGTAAAATGGCTGATATTATTAAAATAATAGGGTTTCTTATGTGGAGGTGAGTCACTCTCAAAGAAAACAATTTAAAAAGACAAAATTTTATATAACTATTGGAGGGTCCACTAAAGTTTTGTAAAATAAATAAAACAAACCTAAAATTACATTATTTTAATGCGAACATATATATGGGCTGAAAATATCAATTATTGTATATTATTACATCACTATTGGATTATTATGATGTCATAAGACACATTATATATTTAAAAAATATTTTATTTTTACCCAAAAATTCGACTATCTCAGAAAACTATGAAAAATCCACTATTGCATACTTTTGATATCCTGATTCCAAAAATAATATTAATTTTATTTAAATAATTTATAAATATGTGAATTTTTACTTTTAAAATAAAAACCGCCATTCATCGAAAATTCATGGGTTTTGTCAAAAACAACTTTCAAACCTTAATAAAAATTACAATTGCATTCATAAAATTATATGATAATTTACATTTAACAAAAATTAATTTAATAATAATTATAATATTTTATTAAAATAATATTTAATTTAAAAATCCATTAATTCATTAAAATAGATTTCATAGTTGAATATTAGCTACAAATCTTATTTTCTCTTTAAAAACTATTTACAAAGTAACAATAATAAAATGAATGTATATTCATTATTATATAAAAAAATAATGCACATATTCATACTGCTAAGGTCTTATTACAAAACCCCTTATAACACCCACATAATACCGAAGGGTATGGTGTGAGATGGTGATAGACTCTTGGGGTGGCTCAGATAATATTTCTAGGGCAGCAATCTCTATCAACTTCCACCTCTCTCGTAGGAGATTCCGTTCGAGCTTAACATGTTGAAGCTTGGCTTGGGATTGGTCAAGAGAAAATCCCAATGACACCACCTACTTTATAAGATATGAAAAATGGGATTCATATGGGTCAAGTCTATTGGATGAGGCCATCTCTTTCTTTTCCTGAGTAAATTTGATTTGTTAAATCTCTATATTTATACTAATCATGTGATCAGTGTTCAACGACTATATTAGAAACGGTCACAATTATTAATGATATTTAAAAATCCAAAAACATAAAACCAATGAAGTTCACATATATATAAACATTTTTCATAATTATACATTTAATTAGATTAAGAGGAATATCAATTAATTAATGTTTGGGTCGTTACATATGTCACACCATTACACTGTCGAAATTGCGCCACGATTTTCCAAGACAATTTCATTATATAGTGAATACCATACCCATTTCTCTATCAAGGGTATTCACCTTTATGAAAATTTAATTATTGATTAAAAAGCTTAATGTATGTATTCCACATCCCTTTATCGTGGAATTAATGATGATGAATGACTCCATGTTGCATGATCCATGAGGTAAACTTATGCATGAAATGAAATGTTTATGAAGGGTGTGCCATGATAGTGCTTCAATACATTGGGTAAATATTAGTATCAAGATATTTCAATTGAAATTAGGGTTTACACATTGTAATCCCTATTAAATAAGGTTTTACACATGCTCTGTTTGCAATGATATTTGGCTCATACTAATACCATGTTAAGTGTTTTTGCCACATTTCCAAGTTATCATGACGTTATGTTCATGTTTCTTTTATGATCCATTGATATGAATATTTCCTAAAATTTATTTTATTCTTCATGTTATACCTTGTTTACTCCCTTACCTGGATTTTTAGCACACCCTTTTCTTATGCATGTTCTCAGGTTACCCCATGCAATGCTATGTACGAGGGAATATGTGGTCATGTAAAGGATGTTTTCAGTAAATATGTAATGTTCAATGTTTTAAGTCTTTATGTAATGTTCCTAATCCCTAAAGACACTATAAATCTCAATATTTCATGTTTTATAAAGTGAGGAGTTTATGTAATATATCATTTTAAGTTTGTAATAAAGAGAAAGGTTTTTATAATTGGTATGCGAGGATAGTTTTAGTTATTTTTGGGATTAGGATTAGAAAACCCTAGTGAAATCCTTAGGAATAAGACTAAGTATAATAAAAACATACCTATGTTTTGGTGAGTATTTATTAAGTGGTTAATCAAGAAAATACTTCTATGTCTGGGTAAGAGCAGGTAGAGGCATCTTTAGCACAAATGTACCTACGAGTGAAAACTTCGACAAGGAGTTTCAGGCTTGAGCCGGGGTATCCAACAACACGACAACAATCCTTGATTCACTCTTGGTTACCACACTCCAAGCAGATATGCTTTAGTAAATTCATAATCTTAGTATGAACCATTATTATGACACCCCAATATTTTATAGTATGTCATTTTCTTTAAAGTAACTAAATATCATGCGCTACACACAATACCTAGTTCGAGCGCACCACGAATTGCCAAACTAGATGTTCAAAAAACTGACATGAATAGTATTAAAAATATTTTGAATTTTATAAACTAAATATAATTTTGACATAAATATTATGTGTTTCTTAGACATTATATGAGAACAAATTCAAATTTTCAGATAAAATATGCATTTTTTAAAAAATGAAATTTTTCTGCCTTTTAATGGTGAACCCTTTTTATATCCAATATTTGACACTTTTATATATTAAATGTTACAATATAAACTTATTATTTAGAAGTGGTACATAAAAAATTTAGTTTGGATAAATTTTTTGTGCTTTTCTGATAACATTCATATTTTAATTAATAGTAAAAAATACTAAAGTTTAATTAAAAACATCTTTTGTATTCAAAACAATTTAGTGTTAAATTATACATTTGAATTGTTTTGAAGTATAATTATATTATATTTTTATCATTTAATCCAATGTTGGTCATTTTAAGTAACTTTACATTTAAATTGGATATAAACACACATCAATCTTCTAATAGTTTTTACTTCTCAAAAACATAAATTCTAGTTTTGAAAATATGAATATTTTTTAAAAGTAATTTTTAAAACCTCAACATTTTTAATTTGGTAAAATAGACATAATTTTTCAATTTAGAATATAAAAATTATCTTTGTCTGAATTTTTGGTATTTTTCAAAAAACATTGATTTTTTGATGAATAGTGAAAAACACTACGTTATTGTTTAAAGTCCAATTTTATTTAAATAATTATTTTTAATTATATTTTTTTTTAAATTAAAAATAGATACATAACACTTAAATTATTCCAATTTAATTCATTGAAGTCATTTTATAATAAGAATAGATATATAAAGTTTTATTGAACTTTTTACCGTCTTTTACTCAACATCTAGGAACATTTTCAAATTTGAATAAAACATAATTTTACCACTTTTTTGAATTGAAACTAAAAAATCCTAGAGACATGTTTGAAATAATTAAGTAAATTGTGGTTAAAAAGGATGAAAATAATTTTTGGTGAATAGTAACTTTTAAATTTTATTTACCACTGTTAAAAGTAAATAGTGTAATTGAAGGTAAAAATGATATTATAATTACCATAACACATGTCCTAATTCTATTGGATAAATTTATTTTGACCAAAATAAAACTTAGGAACAAAATATGATCCTTTTTATCCACTTTTATTAGATTAGGACATTTATTATTATTTTATTTAAAGGATAGTTAATAGTGTTAAATTCAATGTTTAATAACTAAACCATTTTTAATATAGAGTAATAAATAAGATAAATTTGACTATAAGTATTCATTAGAATACTTAAAACATTTCCTACATCATGGTGTTTTATTTATAATTTATAGATATTAAATAATAAGATTTATTTATGACACAGTGATGATGCAGTATTTACCATATTAAAGAAGGATTAAAACAATTGATATTATAAATATCAAAATAAATGTAAATTGATCTTTTGATGAATTACAAGATTTTTTAGGTTAATATGACATGTTAAGGTTGATTTAAGGTATTTTTTATAAGTAATAAAGTTTTTTTCATTTTCACAAAAACCAAATACACAATAGTGTCAAAATTGACATAAATTAGTATTAAAAACAAATACTACATTATTAAATGTTATGATATTCCTAATAATATAAGGTTAAAAAAAGACTTATATAATGATATATATGTATTTAATTAACCACTTGAGGTTCGTTTTAAATTTTATAGTATGTTTATTAACCATGTAATATAAAAATACAATAAGACATTGTAAAACATAAACTATTTAATTGAGAATTAAATCTAAAATATAAGGTTAATATTGTGAACTAAACTTGTCTAAAACCTATTAGTTGAAATAATTTAGACACATACCCACCTTTTCCTCAAAATAAATTCGCTTTTAGTCATTATAATCCGAAAATTATTTTATAATAATATCATATTTCAAGCTTTTCCTAAAGTGACCGTCACCTCTCTTATAAAATGGTACTTCCCCTTCTCTCAAAATAACAGATCCAAATCCATTTGGATAACCAAAAAATTCTCTTATATCCTCCAAAAAACCATCAATTTAACCTAGAGGCATTACTTTGAACATAAATCAAACCTATAGAGCCGTTTTGATCAAATCAAAAGGAAGCACTCGAAGAAGAGGTAATAATTTCATCACCTCATTCAATGTTCTTTTCTTCTTCCACTTAATTTTTCTTATTTATTACATACCAAAATAATAAATTCAATACCTTATATATACAAAGATTTTATTATAATTATTTTACAACCATTTCATTATTCTTTCCTACCTATGAATGACAATGTCACCATACCTGTGTACGTACGGCTTACCGTCTCCATGTCATGGTGTAGTTTGTTATTCAACACTTTATTATTTGGATGGGTATAATAATGAGTATAATTGATATAAGTAATAAATATAATATTATAATGATTATGAATATGTAATATAATGTCCAAATACATATGATTTCACCATCAATAGAATGATATTTTCGTGCGTGCGTACGTACGGATTACCGTCTCTATGAATGCGATGAGATTAATTATCCATCCTAACCATTCAAGAATAATTTTCATTTTATGATTAAAAAAATTTTCAGAATAAAATATCATTTTTTATATTAATCAAATACATCTAATCCATAAAAAACATTACTTAAGTAACAAAACATATAAAGGAAAACGAATCAGTTAACAACCAAAACAGTGATACTACTGAAATATCATTAACAAAGAGATATTAAAAGATCATATATGATTTCATATTTATGTATGTGGTTCTTGTGTAATTTAATAACAATTATTTCACCATTATAAAGGTGTTTAACCAACCCTCTACTAAGAAAAAGAACGAGGTAAGGGGTTTTCATCTCACTTTTATTCTCATGAGATTCATGATATATTTTCCACTATTTCCTTTATTGTGGTGTATGTACCACCCATGATTTTATTATTTGTGTAATATACTTTGATTTATGGGTATTTAAGTATTCATTTTATGATCCTTCTTTCCTGAGGTGTATGTTTCATATGTTACCAAATCAGTAAGGGAATTTCTAATTTCAATTTCCACTCATTGGGTTCTGCGCATACTTCATTGATTGTTTTACTCCAAGATTATGTTTGTAATCACTATTTTTATATTTATGTAGTAATTTCCACTCCCATTTGTGTGGATATACTTTTGATACACATAATAACTCCATTGATAAATTCTCAAATCATTGATATGAACTTGATATGGGTATCTTAACTCAATTTCCTTTTATTGAGTTAAACATCCAAGTCATTTATTTTGTTTTTACAAGAATATGTGTGAATGTACTTTGATTGATTTACAATGAATATAAAATCATATTGAGTGTATTTATATTTTTCAAACATAATTCTATCATTGATTTTTCCTTAATCTAAGGATACGGTCCTTATAAGGGATTTCATCTCAATTTACATTTCATTGATACATCATTGTTGTTATGTGCCAATTCACATTTATGTGGTGTATATACTATCCTTTGACTTATTATATCATGAATACCTTTATTATCATGATATTATAATGGTTAAATTTATGTTATTCTTTAATTATTGGTATATAATCATCTCTCATTTGGTTAGGAACTCAAACTAAAATATCATTTTAAAGATTTATTCTTATATATAGTTTTCATTAATGTCCATGTTTTAAAAATGGGTTTACGGATTTATTTATATGGAAATTAATGTCTTGAAATTAAAATTATTTCCAAATTTTCAAAGTGGTATGGGACACATTAATTCAAAAATCTATGTCAAATGACTTCTTTGATAAATAGTGTGACTTTTAAATGTTTTCAAAAAAGGGGGATATTTCTCTCAAATATTATTAATGATTATTTTCATATATGTCAATATCCTTCATTTTATTTTATTCTTGATTGAGGTTTATTTATTATAATATAATCTTCCATATTGTATTTAACGTGTTATGTTTGATTGTGGATGTGATATTTTTATACCATTCATGATTTGTGGTTAAAGTATTGACATTTCATATGCTAGTTTTAATATGAATGTTTAGATTATTTCTTACCCTTTTCATTTAAGGAATGATTTCAACTTAGTAAGTGATGGGCGGGGCCCTATATAGACACTTGATGCATTGGTAGGTCTCATGATACAAACTAGTGTCTTAGCATAAGGTGTTGAAAAAATATTATTTGTAGTCTTAGAATAAGGCATTGAATATGTGTTTATGATGTCCATCATTATGCATTTCATAATTATGAAATTAGATATTGATATTACATGGGATTATTCGACTAGTAGAATATCCATGTGAATATGTAAATGGAATTATTTGATTTATCTTTTCCATATTATGCTGATGTTTATGTTTAAAAGTCTTGTGTTTTAGTCTTATACATTGAATTTAATGTTTATACTTATTTATGATAGTTTCCCCTATATTTTTATCCCAACTAAGCATATGAGCTCACCTCTTTCTTATGTTTTACTTTTCCCTAGATGAGAAAAGTATATTATGATTAACCTGTAGGGATAGGCCAAAGGATACGAGTGTGTCCAAATGGGACACAATGTTTTTTTATTTATTTCATGAGTTAATGTTAATCTTATGTATGTATCTACAAATTCCAAGGCTACTAAACTAATCGTTCATTCGAGACATGATCTCTTATTATAATTATAATGTTATGTAATAATGCACCGACTCTGGGTAACTAGTGTCGGGGCATTACAGTTGGAATCATAGAAATTTTAGTACAAACATTGGAAACTAGATTTAGAGAAACTCTTATTTGAAAACACTACACTAAGATAGAAATTGAGGATTAGTATAGAAGAAAATACAAATAATTTGGTAATGTAAATATTATGTGGGTTTTCCAAGAAATACATCCTTTTTTTGATATGAGCAGGTAGAGGTAGCTCTGACATAGATGTACTTAGGGGTAAAACCTGAAAACACCGCTATAAGAAATACTCAAATGGGAACTGGTGCACGACAACAGGCCTTGCTGCACTCTTGGTTACGACAATCTTGGGGGATATGATTAGGATAATTCAAATTTTCATTACAAACCAATTTGATAGATTTAAATATAATATCAGAATAAATAACCTTGGATAATCCTAAGGTGTTTTATAAATTAGGTTACATGATATTCTCTAAATTATTTTATGGCTATTGTTAGTCACACTATGATTTCTGGTTTCAGTCAATGGATGTATTCCAAGTAATTCATAGTAACATTGAACATGGTGTACAAGGTGGGAATGGTAGTGGAAATGAGCAACTAAATAGAATGTTGATAGGAATAAAAGATATGGTGTTCATGTCGAAGCCTGTTTCCAATAATATGATAAAAAATATATACATGAACAAACTCCTAAAGTCAACAAGGAAGAGAAAGGAGGAAAATGATAAGATCTCCATCAGTGGAGACCATGGAGAAAAGAAAGCTCCATTTCCATCATGCCATAAATGTGGAAGGAGACACCCAGGAAAGTGTCTCAATGGCATAATGAGATGCTTCATGTATGGGAAATAAGAACATAAAGTAATTAATTTCCAATGGAAAATGAAGAGTAATATGAAAGAAAATAAAAATGATCTTAATAAACCATTTACAGTCATTTTACGTAAATATAGGGGACCTGGGAATTACCAGAGTCAATTCCCTATTCTATAGGATAACTAATAGGTCAAGGAAGAACCTATGTGGAAATAAATGGATGGAAAAATGTTTAATACTATTAATTCTCATTGTTGATGGGATTACATTGGAAGAATTTTCTCTTGTATGTGTAACCTTGCAGTTTGTTATGTGAAAATTCTATTTGTGGAAGAATTATATTTTCTTTAGTGGATGTTGTAATAAAGAACTATTTGGATTTATATGATCCTTGAATTTGATCCAACAACATGTCATTAATTTTTGGGATGAAAATGAGAGGTATGAGATAACATTTGGGGTTAAATTATGTTATGGTAATTTTGGGGAATTTATCTCATTTAGGGAATGTTATAAAATATAGTTATTGAAAAAGGAAAACACGTAGGTCGTGTGACAACCCGTTGCGTCAGGAAAACCTGAAGGAATTAAACCGACAACCAAAGTGAGACTGGGATTTATTGCCTACCAGTGGACTATGTGAAGTCCCTAGTTAGTGTGACTAATTATTTTTAGTTAATATAATTTATTGATCAATAATAATTTTATTTTGGATATTATGTTTTATCAAATGGATATCTTTAGTATAGGAAAATGATTTGGTCATTAAGTGATAAATGTTATTTTGGAAGACGGTCGCTCTTTTGGGAACACTATATACCTAAAGAAAATAAAATACTATGGGATTTAATTTGAGGAGTAATAGTGGATTTTTTTGGAAGAATCTATTTTATTTATGGAGATTTAGGTTATTAATGGAAATTATTAACCTATCATAGAGAATACATGATTTGTTTAATTACACTTTTGGATGAGACTTTAAGAGTATTTGATGTTATTTGGAGATAAATGTTAAGATTTACTATGAAAGAATATGTTATTAAACTCTTCAGAGTTTTAATTTTCAATCTTAGTTTGGATTATATTGGAGGATTTAAAGGACAATTTTTTATTGAATGCTCTTTTTTGAACATTGGGTACTGTTTGTTTAATTTTGTAAATTAAGATTAGTATTTATTTCAATAAAGGTTTAACCATTTTGGGGATCATATGATCTTGTATTAAACATTTGATTATGGTTAATCTATAAAGATAAGGGAAATATATAGTTCATCCTTTGTGGATTATGTAATTCTATAGAAGTTTATTCTTGCACTTCAGGTGTGACTAAGTTATCTTGAATACTAATCATTTGGAGAAAAGATGAGTTATTGGTAGAAATTTATTAAAGGATGAAACTCTACATAAATATTAAGTATATCTATTTATGTTCTAAGTCATTATTATATATAAATTCCTCAACATTATGAAATGGGAATTAAAATAAAAAATGTTCTCCAATTAATTTTCCTACTGGGATACTAATGATTGTTAACCCATCACAACATTGTGGTTTTATTATTGATAAATTTATCCTGATCATTTTTTCTATAACTCTCCATTATAACTTGGCACCTTGTTTATATTCCATATCAACGTTTTTCTTTATATAATCGTAGTATGAGTTATCTTGGGTGACCTTTTTTACTTCTCTTTTTCTCTTTTAAAGTTATTGCTTTATTTATTCTTTTTCTGATGTGGGACTTTTAATAAAGATATCAAGCCCAATTTTAAAATTTTGGGGATGAAATTTCAAAAAGGGGGAAGAATTTAACACCCCAATATTTCATATTATGTTATTTTCTTTAGAGTAATTAAATAGCTTGTGCAACACATAACCCAGGGTTCGAGCGCACCACAACATACCAAACTATCTATTCAAAAAACTGTTTTGAATAGTAATAAATGAATTTTGAATTTAATATACACCATAATATTTAAACATCCATATTATGTGTTTAATAGAAACAATAGAAGAACAAATTCAATTTTTCAAATAAAAGAAGTATTTTTCAAAAAATTAGAATTTACCTCTTTTTAATGAATAACCCTTTTTTAAATCCAATGTTTGACACTTTTATATATTATATTTGACAAAATAAACTTCTTATTTAGAATATAGACATAAATATTCAATTTGGATAAATATTTGGTGCTTTTCTGATAACATTCATTTTTTGATGAATACTGAAAAATACTAAATTTTAATTAAAAACAACTTTTTTAATAAAAATAATTTGTAGTGTTAAATTATACATTTAAATGGTTTTTAAGTATAATAAGATTTTATTTTTATCATTTAATCCAATGTTGTTCATTGGAAATAATTTTACATTTAAATTGTACATAAACACATACCAATCATTTCATAGTTGTTTCTTCTCAAAAACGCGCTTTTTGGTTTTGACAACGAGAGTAATTTTTTAAATTAATTAATACAACTTATACATTTTGAATTTGGTAAAATATAAATAATTTTTTAATTATGAATATCAAGATTATATTTGGGTGAATTTGTGGTATTTTTCTAAAAACATTCAATTTTTGATGAATAGTGAAAACACTACGTTATTATTTAAAGACAAATATTTATTTCAAGAATTATATTTAATTTAAATTTATTTTAAAGTAAAAATAGATACATAATATTTATATTAGTCTAATTTAATTCATCGAAGTCACTTTATAATAAGATTAGATATAAATAATTTTATTGAACTTTTTACCATATTTTACTCACCTTCTAGGGACATTTGTAAATTTGCATAAAACATAATTCTACTGCTTCTAGGAATTGAGTTTAAAAAATCCAATATACAACATTTACATTAGTAATTAAAACTTGGTTTAATAGAATGGAAATATTTTTTTGGTTAATAGTAACTTTTGAATTTTATTTACAACGGTTAAAAGTAAATAGGGTAATTAAAGGTAAAAATTATATTATAATTACCCTAAAACATGTCATAATTCTATTGGATAAGTTTAGTTCAGCCAAAAACAACCTTAGAAATAAAATATGATCCTTTTTATCCACATATATTAGATCAGAACATTTATTATTATTTTATTTAAAGAAGTGTTAAATTCAATGGTTAATAACTAAAAGAATTTTAATATAGGGTTATACATAAGATAAATTAGACTATAAATATTCATTATAAATCTAAGAATATTTTCTACATCATGGTATTTTATTTACAATTTTTAGACATTAAATAAAAAAATTTATTTATGAAACAATGATGATGCTGTAATTACCATATTAATGAAAGATTAAAAATAATGATATCATAAATATCAAAATAAATGTAAATTGAGACTTCTGATGCATTAAACTAATTTTATAGGTTAATATGACATGTTACAGATGATTTAATGTATCTTTCTCTAATTAATAATTTTTTTTACTTTCAAAGTAACCAAATAGACAATAGTGTCAAAATTGACATAAATGAGTATTAAAGAAATACTATATTATTAATTGGAATGATATTCCCAAAAATATAAGGTTATGAAAAAGGAATTATATAATTATATATATGTTTTTAATGAGCCACTTTACATTCCCTTGTCATTTTATAGTATGTTTATTTACCATGTAAATTAAAAATACATGAATACATGGTAAAAGTTAAATTATTTAACTAAGAATTAAATCTAAAAGATATGGTTAACATGGTGACCTAAAAATATCTAAAACCTATTTTTCGAGAGGATTTAGACCCATCCCCACATTCACCTCTAAATAAGTCTATTTTTATCCATTATAAACCGAAGATTATTTTATAATGAAATCATTTTTCAAGCTTTTCCTAAAGTGACCCTCACCTATCATATAAAATGGTACTTCCCCTTATCTAAAAATCACACCTTTAAAGCCATTTGTCTCGGCCAAACCATCTTGAAATATCCTCCCAAATACCCTAACTTGAACCTATAGGCCTTACTTTGATCAGAAATTCAACCTAGGGACCCATTTTGATCAAATCAAACGAAAGCACCCGAAGAAGAGGTAATAATTTCATCCCCTCTTTCAAAGTTCTTTTCTTCTACCTCATCCTCTTTCATTGTTGATTACATACCAAAATAAAATCTCCATTACCTTATATATACTGAGATGTTATTATATATATGGTACAACCATATTCATTATTCTATCCATCCTATGAATGACAATGTTACCATACATAGGTATGTATGGCTTACCGTCTCCTCGTCGTGATGTAGTTTGTTATTCAACACTTCATTATTTGGATGCGTATAATAATGAGTATAATTGATGTAACTAATAAATATAACATTTTAATAATTTTTTATATGTAACATACCATCCAATTACATATTATTTCACCATCAATAGAATGATATTGTAGCTCAGGAATACGTACGGATTACCGTCTCCACGGACGCGATAAGATTCATTCCCCATCATAACCATTCAAGAATAATTTTAATTTTATGATTTGAAATAATTTTTAAGAACTTAATATCATTTTTGATATGAATAAAATACATACTATCTATATAAAACATGAAATACGTAATAAAACATATAATGGAAAATGAATCAGTAACACCCAAAACAATGATACTACTAAAATATCATTAACAAAGAAATATTACAAGATCATATATAATATCATATTTATGTATGTGGTTATTTTATAATTTCATAACTATGATTTCACCATTACAAAGGAGGATAAACTACCCTCTACTAAGTAAAAGTACATGTTAAGGGGTTTTCATCTCACTTTTATTCCCATGAGATTCAGGTATATTTTCCATTATTTCCTTTTGTGTGGTGTATGTAACACCCATAAATATATTATTTGTGTAATATACTTTAATTTATGGGTATTTACATCTTCATTTTATGAACTTTATTTCATGGGGTGTGTGGTTCGTATGGTACCAAATCTGTAAGGGGATTTATAATTTCAATTTCCACTCATTTGGTTTTATGTATACTTCATTGATTATTTTAGTCCAAGATTATGTGTGAAATAACTATTTATTTATTTATGTAGTAATTTCTAATCCACTTTTTGTGTATATACTTTTGACACACATAATCACTCTATTGATAAATTCCCAGGTCATTGATATGAACTTGATAAGAGTATCTTAACTAAATTTCAATTCATTAAGTTAGACATCCAAGTCCTTGGTTTAGTTTTTACAAGAATATGTGTGAATGTCGTTTGATTTATTTACACTTAATATAAAATCATATTGAGTGTATTTATATTTTTCACTCATAATTCTTTCATTTATTTACCCTTAATCGAAGGATATGGTATTTATAAGGGATTTCATCTCAATTTACATCCCAATGTGACTTCTTTGTTGTTATGCACCAATTAAATTTTATGTGGTGTATAAACTGTCCTTTGAAATTTTATTTCATGAATCAATTTATGATCATGATATTATTTTGTTTTGAATAATGTTATTCCTCAATTATTTTTATTCAAGCATCTCTCATTTGGTCAATAACTCTTCACCTAAAATATCATTTTAAAGATTTATACTTATAAATAATTCTCATTAATGTCCATGTTCTAAAAATGGTTTTAAGGATTTATTTATATGAACCATAATGTTTTGAAATTAAAATTATTTTCAAAAGTTTCAAATTTGTATGGAAAATTTTGATTCAAAAATCCTTATCAAATGACTTCATTGATAAATAGTGTGACTATTTAATGTTTTCAAGAAAAAGGGGATATTTCTCCTTAATAGTTTTACTGATTATTTTCATCTATGATAATATTCATTATTGAATTTTATTCTTGATTTATGTTGACTTATTATAATAAAATATTTCATATTGAATTTAATGAGTTATGTTTTACTGTGGATGTGTTATTTCTATACCATTCATGGTTTGTAGTTAATTTATTGACATTTCGTAAGATAGTTTTAATAAAAATTCTTAGGTTATGTTTCTCCCTTTTGATATGAGTAAATCATTAGACTTAGTATGTGATGGGAGGGGCCCACTATATCCCCTCGATGCATTGGTAGGTCTCATGAGACAAACTATGTATTGGAACAAGGCCTTGACAAAATCTTATTTGTAGTCTCGGCACGAGGCCTTCACTATGTATTTATGTTTTCCAACATTATACATTCCATCATTATGAAATTAGCTATTTATATTACATGTGATTATTTGACTATTAGAATACCCATGTGAATATGTAAATGACATTATTTGATTTATCTTATCCACATTATGCTTAATTTTATGTTTAAAAGGCCTGTGTTGTAGTCTTATACATTGCATTAAATGTGTATTCTTATTTATGATAGTTTCTGATATATTTTTATCTCTACTAAGAATCTGAGATCAACACTTTATTATGTTTTCTTTTTCCCAATATGTGAAGAAGTATATTATGATTAAACTTCAAGGATATCCCAAAGGATATAAGTGTTTTCAAAGTGGACACAATGTTGTTTTTCTTTATTTCACGATGTAATGTAAAACTTATGTATGTATCTTGTACATCCAAGACTACTAAACTAATTGGTTTTTAGAGACTTGATCTCTTGGGATCATGATAATGATATGTAATAATGCACTGACTTTAGGCAACTGGGGTCAGGGTGTTACAGTTGTTAATGAAATAAAATTTTCCCCTAATAATAAATGATGGGAAGTAGATCATAGATAAAATAGATTAAAGCCTATAGATTTAAGGAAATAACATTTGTTTATAAGTCATCCATTTTTTCTTTGTATTACCATTAATGTGTTTAATATTTATTTTCCCTAAGTTGTTTTGGATGAAGTAAATAAGTAGAAATATAATCAAAAAGTGAAAGGTAGGGTTATCATCCATAGTTACATGCATTCTTCTGTATCCCAAAAGTTTAGTAGAACAATCCCAACACCACCACAAACCATGGAAGTAAAGATGTCGATGAGAACGAAGAAGGGGAAATCATTTCATCCCATGGATAAAACTCCTTCCATATCATAATTTGTGGAGTGAAATTCCCGACGATCCTCATCATACTCCCTATGGAGGGATTTGATGAAATTATCGGCATGGATTAGATTTCCTTATATAGAGCCAACATGAATTGTTGTGTGAGGTAAATCACTCTCTATATGGAGAATCAACCTCTGATTCTATACAATTGCAAGGAGGATGATGAATCTTCTTTAGAACCATCATCCCAATTGTGGATATTACTTCCCTATGAGCACACATATCTGGCTCAAATGATTGATTATATGGAAGAAAACATCCTTGAAGACATGCCTATTGTGAGGGAATTCGCTGAAGTATTTCCCAAAAAATTGTCTGGTCTTATTCCTAGAATAGATGTTTAATTATCAATTGACCTTACACCTAGGGAATTTCTACTATCCAAGACTCTGTATATAATGGTTGTTGTGGAGCTTGAGTAATTGAGAAAAAAAAACTACATGAGAATATGGATAAAGGGTTTATATGCCCAAGTGCTTCACCATGGGGTGCACTAGTCCTCTTCATCAAGAAGAAGGATGGGTCAATGAGCCTTTTAATTTATTATCATGAGCTCAACAAAATCACTATAAAGAACAATTATCCTCCACCCATAATTTTTAACTTATTCGATTAGATATGTGGAGAGCAATACTTCTACAGGGAAGATTTGTGGTCGAGATATTACCAAGTTGGGGTGAAGAAGAAGGATATCCCCATGACAGTTTTTCATACAAGGTATGGGCACTATGAATTCATAGTAATTCCATTCAGACTCATTAATTCTCCAGTAATCTTCATGGACTTGATGAATAGAGAATTTAGATATTACCTATACAAATTTGTGGCTGTCTTTATAGACAATATTCTAATATACTTCAAAAATAAAGGAGGATCATGATGAGCATCTAAGAACTATACTAGATACATTGAGAAAGGATAATTCCTATGCAAAGTACATCAAGTTTGACTTCTTATGGAAGTATTTCTCATTATTGGGCCATATCATCACAAGCAATGGGAAAACTGTGGATCCATCCAAGATAGCTGCAATTGAGGGATGTCTAAGGCCAACATCAGTAACAAATATTCATAGCTTCATAAGTTTAGCTAGATACTATCGCTAATTTGTGAGAAATTTCTCACGATTTTCAAACCCTCTAACCAAGATAACTTGGATGGGAGTCAAGTTTTCTTAGAGTGATGAATACGAAGAGAGCTTCAAGGAGTTGAAAAGGAGGCTTATCATTGTGCCTGTGATGACATTATCCATAGGTGGATATCTTTTTGTGGTATTCAGTTATGCTTCGAAGAAGATCTGAGGATGTGTGTGGATGTAAAATGACAATTTCACTGCCTATGGTTCAAGGTAATTGAAATTTCATTAGAAACACTATCCAATACATGATCTGGAGGTGCCTATAGTAATCTTTCCTTAAAAAATTTGGCGGCATTATCTCTTTGGGGAGAAGAATGAAAAACAAAAATACCACAAAAGCCTAAAGTATATATTAACATATAAAGAGTTGAACATTCTCCAACAAATATGGTTAGAGCTAATCAAATACTATGACTTCTTAATCCATTACCACCATGGGAAAGAGAAAAGGGTAGAGTATGTTCTAAGTAGAATGGATCCAGAGATTCTATCATTGATGAGAATTTAAAAGGATCCAATCTTTATAGATTTGATGAAGATTGACATGGGAATCATAAATAATGGAAAATCATCAATCCTTTCACAAATTATTTCTCAAACATCTTTTTTTTAAAGGATAAAGGATGATCATAAGGATGATGTGGGAATTTAGAAAAAGGTTGAAACTATTAGAAAAGGGAAATCCATGAAGTTCAATGTTATGAAAGAAAGAATTGTGATATTTTGGCCAATACTATGTGTTCCATCGAATCAATAGTTAAAGAAGTAACTTTTCGATGGTGCGCATTGTTCAAATTTCTCCATTCACCTAGGAAACACAAAGATGTATCAAGATCTCAAAGAGCATTAATGGTGGGATAACATGAAGAAGAAGATTGCTGAGTGTACATCAAAGTGCCTGGTATGTCAGCAGGTAAAGGACAAGAGGTAGAAGTCTAAGGGGATGATGAAACCATTAACCATACCAGCATGGAAATGGGATAATATCACCATGGACATTGTCATAGGACTTCCAAAGACATCCAAAGGAAACAATGCTATTTGGGTTGTTGTGGACCATCTTAGAAATACATCGCACTTCATTTCAATTTGGGAGGATTTATCACTAGATCAACTGGAAAAGATATATATCAAAGACGTGGTAAGGCTGCATGGAGTACCACTATCAATTTTATCCATTCGAGATCCAAGATTCACCTCTATGTTTTTGAAGATTCTTCAACTTGATCTAGTTACTAAGCTAAACTATGGTACAAATTATCAAACTCAAACAGATGGCCAATTAGGGCGGACTATACAAACACTTGAAGACATGTTGGGAGCATGCTCAATGGAATTTGAAGGAGGATGGGATCAACATCTTTCTCTTATTGAGTTCTCATACAACAATAGTTTCCAATCAAGCATCCAAATGGCTTCTTATGAAGCTATGTATGGGAAAAGGTGCAGAACACTAACATGTTGGGATGAATTTGGGGAAAGAAAACTCATAGGTCTAGAGATGGTCTAAGAAATGGTGGAGAAGGTTAAAACCACCCAGCATCACATTAAATCTATTCAGAGTCGGCAAATGATCTATTCTGATTATCATCGACGATACCTAGAGTTTGATGTCAAATACACGATATAAATATGCCTATCAATGGGGATGAGAGTTATGAGATTTGGGAAGAAATGAAAGCTTATTCCAAGGAACATTGGCCCTTTTTAGATCCTTGATCGTATTAGAGCAGTGGGATATCAACTAGCACTCCCACCGAACCTATCTCAAGTATATGATGTGTTTTATGTATCACTCTTAAGGAAGTAAATACCTGACCCATCACATGTACTAAATACAGAGGCGGTACAATTGGAGAATGACCTATCCTATGAAGAGAATCTGGTAAATATCATGGATCGTAGGGAAAAGGTTCTATGAAATATGACAATGCCTCTCTTCAAGGTGTTGTGGAAAAACAAAAAGTTTGAAGAAGAAATGTGGGAATCAGAGAAAGTGATGAAGCAGAGTTACCCGCATATATTTTAGTGTAGGAAAAGTAAATTTCGAGGGTGAAATTTCTTACGGGATGAAGATTGTAACGACCTAAACTTTTATTAATAGAAATTATTTTTCATCTAATTAAATGTGTTATTATATAAAAGAGTTATATAAAATATAAACTTCCTTAGTTGTATGTTTTTGGATTTCAAAATACTATTATGAATTTTTACCTTTTCTAATCTAGCCATTGAACATTTATCCCATGATTAGTATAAATATAGGGCTTCAACAAATCCAATTTACTGAGACAAAGGAAGTGATGACCTCATCCAGTAGAATTTCTCCATACAAAGCGCATTTGTCAGAGCTTGAAAAGGAGGTGGAATCATTGGGATTTTATCTTGACAAAGCCGAAGTTGAGATTCAAAACGTTAAGCTCGAATGGAACCACCTATGGGAGAAGTAGAATTTTATAGATATTACCACCTGAGTGATGTTATCCAAGCCACCCCAAGAGTCTGCCACCATCGCACCCCTTACCCTTCAGTCATATGCGGGTGTTATAAGGGGTTATGTAACAAGACCTTAGAACTATGATTATGTGAATTATTTTTTGGTATATAATAAAGAATATACAATCATTTTATTATTTTTTTGTTGTAAATAGTTTTTAAAGCAAAAATAGTATTTTTAGTTAATATTAAATAAAAAATATATTTTGATGAATTAATAGATTTTTTAATTAAAAAGTATTTTAATTAAATATTATTACTAATTTATATTTTTATATAATATAAATTACTATATAATTATTATGAATATGATTATGATTCTTATTAAGATTTGAAAGCTATTTTTGTCAAGACCATGAATTTTTTATAAATGTCGGTTATTTATTTTAAAAGTAAAAATTCATATATTTAGAAAATTATTTATATAAAATGAATATTATTTTTGGAATAAGTACATTGAAATTATCAAATGGTTAATTTTTCATTATTTTATGAGAGTCTAATTTTTGGATAAAAATTAAGTACCATTTCAATATATTATGGGTTTTATGACATCATAATGACCCAATGGTGATGTAATAAAATACTATAAACATTATATTCGTCCAATATATGTTTTACCATTAAAATAATTCGATTTTAGTTTTTTTATTTGTTTTACAATGCTTTAGTGGACCCTTAAAAACATAGAAAACATTTTACCTTTTAAAATTGATTTCCTTGAGAGTGTGACTCACCTCCACATAAGAAACCCTATTATTTTAAAGAATTTAGGCTATTGAAATTATAGAATAATGGTTTACACTTCCCCTTTTCAAAAACCATGGTCAAAAATGATGGTATGGTTTGTGTTTTTGATTAGTTTAATATGTAGGGACCAAAAACTAAATAATAAATAATTCCCTCCCTTTTCTTATATAAACTCAACCAAGATACCACTTACTATTCAATCAATGTATTTTTAGTTCTTCAAAACTCTTCATAACTATCTTTATAATCCTCCCAAAGCACCCCAAGATCCCAATAAGCCTCTCTAAAGCCCCTCCCAGCCTTTGGGATCACACTTCCAAATAAGGTATTCATTCCTATCTTATTTTTATTCACATTTTTTTATGTTGTAATATACTTTTACATTCAAGTACAAATGTTGGGGTATGATTTCGAAACTCCATTACTTTTACCTCCATATTTTTGAAATTATTAGATACCTATTTCTCTCTCATTAATTCCTCCCATGTACACTCGTTACCATACAGAAATTCTGTATGGGATTTTTTTTCATTTTTGTCCAAATTTCATTATGTGGTTTTTCCCTTTTATTATCACTTAAAAATGTTAGAGAATTATTTAAAACCTTCCCAATAATTCAATTTTTTTTGTTTTAATGATAATATACCCTTTTTTCTTTAATTAATACCTCCAAATGTACACCCATTACCATACCGAATTTCTGTAAGGAATTTATGTCTCCTCATTTTCATTCAAGCAATTCTTTTGTATTATGAATATAAAATTCCATTAAAATTTTTGGGAAATGTTTATATATGAACCATTACTTTACATTTCATATAAATATGCTGAGACACCCCTTCCACTCTCATCAACCATTTTTATGACTTCTTATGTCACGTCGTTACGTTGCTGAAATTGCACCATGATTTCCCAACCCAATGTCACTGTGTAGTGAATCCCGTACCCATTTCTATATCAAGGGTATTCACCATTATGAACATTTAAATATTGATTATATATCTTCATGTATGTATTCCACATCCCTTTATCATGGAATAAATAATGATGAACTATTCCATGTTGTATGATCCATGTGGCATACTTATGCATGAAATAAAATTTTTATGAAGGTTGTGCCCTGATAGAGCTCCAATGCATTAGTTAACGATTAGTATCATGATACCTCAAATGAAATGAGGGTTTATTCATGATAATCCAAGTTCAATGAGGGTTTACTCATTCTCCACGTGCAATGAGATTTGGCTCATGAAAATACCATGTTAAGTGTTGTTGCCACATTTCCATGTCATCATGCCTTTATGTTCATGTTTGTTTTATGCTCCATTGATAAGCCTATTGCCTAAAATATATTATATTATTCCTGTTATGCCTTGTTTACTCCCTTACTAGGATTTTTATCTCACCCATTTCTTATGAATGTTCTTAGTTTAACCCATGAAATTCTCTGTACGAGGGAATGTAGTGGTAATGTAAAGGATGTTTTCAATAAAGATGTCATGTTTCATGTTTTAAGTCATTATGTAATGATCCTAATCCCCAAACAAACTATATCTCTAGATCTTCCATGTTATATCATGTGATGATGTTGTGTAATAAATCATGTTTTAGTGTGTAATAAAGAGAAGGGTTATTATAAGGACGCATTCCCAAAACCTATCCTCTAGAACTTGTATCATTTGTTCTAACTATCCATTAGTATGAGGGTGAAAGGTTGTGATTAGAAGCACCTGTATACCCATAGATTTTTGAAACCCTTTTCAGAACTATGATTTGAAATGATTTTATCTATATAAAATTATGGTACGAGGGACCCCATGTAGTCAGTTGATCTCAAAGAAATAAAATATTCCAAGATAATCAGCATAGAGAGTCTCCTAGATATAAATAAAGTGGGATACTTTTGTCAGTATTTCAATGACAACCCATAAAGTGTCTCTAACCCTAGGTGATCTCAGTACTCCAATTATGATGTCCATAGAAACATATTCCCATTTCCATTTTGATACTATAAGTAGATGTAACAAGACTGTAGGTCACTAGGTCTCTAACATCACCTTCTAATAGCAGGATCACCTCACAATAAAGCTTTCTATTTTTCATTTCATCTCAGGGCACCATTATTGGCATGGCATATCTGGATACATTTTTTTTAGCTTCTTGGATGAACTACCCACTGAGAATTGTGGGACTCTTACATAATGTCTTCTCTCTCATCTATAGGAACCTAGATACATCCATATACGCACATGATGCCATCTTTGTCTATATACCAATCCATTGGTGTGTAATCTCTTGAAATACTCTCATGGAGAACCAATCACTCAAGATCTGAAAATTTCCTTCTCTTCCCCTTATCGAGGAGGGAATATGTAACTGTCATGGATGAGAGATAATATTTCTTGAGACTGTTATGAAGCTCTAGATGTATCATAGGGAAGAGGTCCAATGATTTACATTCATTACTGGATTCCCATATGCACTATGTCTCAGTTTTTCGACTCAGCTCATCTACTACTAAGTTACCCTTTCTAGAAATATATACAAGCTCAAAATCAATAGATAGAGGATATTAAACCCAAATTCACTATTTGAGATTCATGTTAGACTGTGTAAATATATATGTGTGGATATTTTGGTCTATATACACCAAAAATCACTCCCCCCAAAAAATAATGTCTCCAACAACAAAAATCATGGATAACATCTGCTAGCTTGAGGTCATGCATCATGAAATTTATCTCATTAGGCATCAACAACCGATATCAATAAATAATCAATCTATCCACTTGCATAAAAAATTATCCTAGGACAGTGCTTAATGCATTATAAAACACTGTATAACCTCTATTAGGATATTGCAGAATCAGAATAAGTGCCGAGACAATCCTCCCTTTTATCTCCTGAAAGGATTTGTTGCATGCTTCTGAAAAATTGAAGTTGAAATGCTTCTATGTAAGACTAGTAAGAATTGAAGTAAGGTATGATAATTTCTATATGAAATGCCTATTATATACAAACATCCCCAAGAAATATCATATACAAAACATGATCATAGGACTCTCCTAGGAAACCACATTACTCAACTTATTTTGGTTAATAGAGAATATTGTTTTCAAGATTATATAACCCAAGAAGTGAAATTTTTTTATCAAGAAGTTTCACTTAGTAATACTGTCATAAATATGATGCTCTCTTCGTGTACTCAGAATGATATCAATTTTCATAGCATGGTCACTATGACTATGAGAATTCACCAAGACGTCTCCCACAAAGAACATGACAAAATAACCTATATAGGGGTGGGGCACCTTATTCATTAGATCCAAGAAAACTGCTGATGCATTCATAAGACCTAATGACAGAACGAGGTACTCATATAGACCATACCTACTATTAATGGTTGTACAAGGTATGTTTGTTTTCCTAAATAACACATGATGATAGGCCTATTTTAGGTTAATCTTTGAAAACACGCTAGATCCTCAGAGCTGGACAAAGAGATAATGAATTTAAGGTATTGGATACTAGTTATTAACTACAAGTTTTTTAAATCTTATCTAATACACACATAAAAAAGGGTCCCATCCTCTATAGAAAATAAAATGGGTGAAACAAAAGATGAATTACTTGTCTATATAAAACCCTTAGCCTCAATATCATCTAATTACTTTTGATCTCATGGAGCTCCATAGGTGCCATCTTGGATGGTGGAATGGACATTGGAGAATATCCTTGAACAAGCCCAATAATAAACTCTAGCACCCTCTAATGAGGTAAGAGAGGTGTATTTTCAGGAAAATTATCCCCAATTTGATATACAACAAGAGGGAATTCATCATGAAGTAAACCTTGATCCTTTTTGAAGAGATTGTAAATCTGGGAAGTCAATCCACTAACCCTATGATGCTCTAGTACTGGTCTACTATCTTGGACATACCACTGATCCTTATATAGATAACTTTTACCCAATGATGATGTAAATGACACCCTTCGATGATAATAGTCTACCTATGTGTGATATTGAAATAACTAATCCATACCAAGAATGACATTGAATCCTTTCATCACTATAACAAAGAGGTTCCACGAGAAAAGGTAATTTCCAACCTCAAGGGGATAATCCCTAAATTGGAAAATTACCTCTTAACATATTTCCAATGGGGCATCCATGTTCATTACACCACAACAAAACCATTCTTCCATACCAATACTTTCCATGATAGATAATGACATAACAGAGTGTGAAACACTTGTATCAAATAAAAAAGTCACTATAGTGGAGGCTACTGGAATAGTACCTCATATAATAGTAGGTCCTATAGATTTATCCATGGGTATCATGTTTAAATAATGTAATTGAATTCTACTATGACCCCATGTATTAGTTTGACTACTTGATCAAAAATAATCTATTGGCATTGTTAGTGATTTGGGGTCGGACAACTATGGCCATGACCTCCTCCTCAGCCAGTCCTTCCAATGCTACTCCAAATCCCTTTCTAACATGGTGCAAAAGAATATTTCTTGATGGTGGAGACAATGTGGACCCTATTATACTAGAAGTTTATGAAAATATCCAACATGATCTATAATGATTCCCCACATAACTACATTCTCAACACTCCTTAAGTTTTCTATCACACTGAGGTTTCAAGTTCCCCTATCATCCACACGGGTGACACCCCATAAATATACCGTCAAAAGTACTTTGGCTTCCACTGACCTGATGAAAAACCGTGATGGATTTCTTTGTGTTACCAAAGGAACTACAGGCCTACCTCAGTACTGGTCCTCTATGCCTAGTATTATCATCACCCCTCAGTTTCACTCAGTGATTATATCCCAATTGACTATTTTAGAGAATGTAGGTAAGTTAAAGACATTCACGTGGTTAAGGAAGAAATACGTGAGCCCATCCTCATATAATCTATCACACAAAATCTCATCACCATATACAATAAGTTAAAATCATTGTAACTTATTGAAATTCATTGAATACTCTATGAATGACATAGAACATTTCTCCAGATTCATGAAATATCATGATCCATTAGCTCTTAGCGTCTAAGAAAAGAATTGGCCATAGAAGGTAGTCCAAAATTTATCACATACCATGACCTGATGGTGACCAGCCTGGGTAACTAATCCCACCAAATCTTGGCAGAGTCACATAACATATACCTAAAAAAGATTGAATCTATACTCCTAAGGCATCTCTAGATGATCGAAGATAGACATGGTGGCCTATATCCAATACTCAGTAGCCCATGGAATATCATACCATAAGAAGCTAGGATGATGGTTCTACTGGAATACATGATTCAGATCATCCATTATTGGTGTTAGACATGGGGAACCTTGCGTGGATTGAATCAGATGTATGACGCGATGCTGAGCATCGGTTCCCTGATAAAGTATAGAAGGCATTGCCACCATTGGAACTCCTAGAAGTAAAACGGGAGGCTCTGGGCCCACCACATATAGAGAATGATCATCGCCACCCTTTTGGAGAATGACACAGGGACGTCATGGTGAAAATTGGCTACAAATTCCAAGAAAACACCTCAGAACAAACTTTAAGAAGATAGATGGAAACACTAGTGGAAGCTAAATGTAAGAAAGAGATCACTAACCATGGTATAATAACCTTTCTAAAAACTTATAAGGACATGTATTGGTAAGTTCTTAAGTAGAATTTACAAGGGTTCCAATACATGAAGATTCAACTATAACTTGCATCATCATTTATTGGAAACCATTTCATTTAATCGGTCATGTTTCACCTTTTAATTTGATTTTTTATTTTTACCATATATCAATATTATTTAAAATGGATTTATATTATTAGTTAATCAGTTACCATACTCCTTATCATTTAAAATGACATCAATTTGATTTTAATCTAATAGATTTACTTGGTAAATTACAGATTCCAACCCACGAGGGACTATAAGACCACATAAAATTAAACCTACAATCACTCAATCATATCCAAGAGTAGCATAAACATATATATAGATATAATTATCAATCAAAATCATATGAATATATTTTATTAAAAGTATGAAATGCACCTATATGGCATGGAAATATGCAAGGCATGTGAATTCTAGGTGTTTATGATGATGCATGTAACAAAGACCATTGACCTCATATAATCGGGCTAAGGAAAAAATAAGATCACCAATAAAAATAATAATAAAAAACACCACATAACATGTGTTTCACCCAATGGTGAAATGATATCAATAGTAATAAAAAAATAGAACAAAAACTATAGTTCAAGAAACTCAGAATTTGCCTTAAACATGGGTCAACAACGCCCATTAATAGCTTATGATCAGGTTCCAAGTTTTCATTATCTCTAATGTATTTTATCCAAATAATAAATCAATAAATGAGTTACTCTGATAACACATAGTGATTTTATAGACCAGGATTCCACTTAGTTGTGCCCCGAGCCCGGTTGGCCACATGGCCTCAAGTGCATCTCCCTAAAAAACCAGAGGATGTTGACTAGTATAGGGGTATTGTTGCATGTCCATGGGGAGACTATGCCTTTATTACTAGAGTGTATCATAATTTTTTAATAAAATATAATATGATTTAAATAGAGGATGCAATTTAATAATAAATAGAATGAAAAATAGAACAAGACTGACATAATAAAAAACTGAATATCTAATCAAAATATACAACAGATGATGATGACTTATGTCATGAATATATAAATATATAAAACATGGATATAAATAAGTATGCATAAATTATATAAAAAATTAACCAAAAGGGAATCAAAAAACTATCCAATGCATCCCGAGCTCCTACTTGATCATCTACAACCAGCTCCATTCTAATTAATCAAGCTATTAAGTGTCTGAAGAGACACACATCCCAATATCAATACTTGAAAATAGTAGTCTACCAGGGTAGAAATGGCTTATGGATAGGGTGTGAGATAAATATAAGTAGGACACCACTGATTGTGTCTATAACATGTTTTCCATGTAAAATAATCTGAAACTGTGTGCAAGAATGCATATATAAAAGTAAAGTAGTAGAGTAATGTAAATATGCAAGTACATACTTCATCCCTCAATTGGTGTCTAAACATGTAACTAATTAATTAATTAATTATGTTCAAGTTTATATATTTAAGTCATGTGAGGTATAACCAGTATCGACATCACCTTGTTATTGTAATAGTAGATATTCCAAGATGCAACAAAGCAAACTGTATTGATATAAATAATAAAATGGATCCAAGGTAGTAACCAAGGAATTCAAGACCTCAAGCGTCTCCAAGGAATACATCCAAAGTAAAATGAGATAAGAAATGGCCCGACGAAAATATGCAACCAATGTGCCTCATGACCATAGAATCCCTGCTGGATCCAAGGAGTATTTCCAAGGAATTATGTATACTAAATAATGGATCCTATGGTGTCATAATTATAATCCACTGATAGATTAGGATCGGGTTCTGAGGTGGTTCTGAAAGAAGGTGACCATCATACTTGATAGAAATAGAATCCATGAGTGCTCAAGGAATTACCTTAGGAATCCAAAAGCATACCCAAGTATGAACACTCATATGATTATTTCAAGGTAAATATATAATTAGGAACCTCACATTATATTAATTAAATAATTAAGTCCATATAATTAATCATACATTTTATTATGTTCACTTGGTTCAGGCCTTGCCATTCAAATGTCTAACAAGGCCAAGGTGGATTAAACCATCTCATTTAATTAATTTAAGTCATATTCATATAATATGGTTCACTCCAATACCTTCTATCAAACATGTAAATGGGTTCTATGGACATGAAATGAAACCATTGTATTAAAAATCATTAATCCAAGTCATACATATAAAATATACTTTCAAATTTACAATTCAACGTTGATTAATAAAATTAAAGAACAAACCTTAGGCATTTAAAGTGATAAGAATACATGTGATAGGAATTAATAAACTATAAATTGAATGAATCCCTTACCATTGACACGGTCAAGTCACATATCACCCAAACACTAGCACCAATAATATCTATAAGCAAATAAGCATAATTATGGAAATCACCCTACATGGGGTGGTTGATGTTGTATATGTAACCACCAATGTATTGTAGAATATATGGTGTGGGTCTTAGAACATGGTTCTAATATCTATACGAAAGGTATATTAATTAAATAGATGACACCCAATGAAATCGGTGCGCCCAAGTGGAAGTTTATAAAATTAAGAATCGTGAGGGGTGAGTTATAGACCACATACCTCATACGCGTATGACACCCCTCATCCAATATCAGCCTTTAGTTTTTCTTGGATTGAAAGATATTTGAATAACAGATCAACACCCAGAAATTATGGCATATGAGACTACATATAAATAGCATCGTTGATAGGAATAATGATGATGAATGATTAAAAATGAATTGAGATCTTACCATTTTAGATCAAATGAGACCAATGATGATCCTATCAGACTCTTGATAGATTCTTGATCGAATTGATAGTTTAGATAGTTTTTCAGCATCAAAAGGTAGGAAAAAGGATCAGATGTCTAATAGAAAGCATAATGAGAGGAGGGGTTATATTTAACTTGGTTTTAAGGATTAAAGCATAAATTCACCAAAAAATAGCCTTTGCATAGTCGGGATGTATGGTTTTATAAACCTTGCACTAACCATCCATGATCTGTTGATGGAAGGGGGAACCCACACGGTTAGGCTAAACAGTTTGGGAATCCATGCACCAACCATGCAGAAATTCTATGGAATTTTTTCTACAGTTGTCACATAGCCATGAACCCCAAATCTCATGGTTAGGGAAAATTGTACACCCTCCTACTGCTCTATGTCCAGCTCTGTATGGTTAAAACTAACCATGTGGCGTGCCTCACATTGTTTCTTCAAACCATGCAACTAGAAAGTTTTCCCCATCGGTTGGGGTTCCCAGATTGGAACCATCTAGGGTCACCTCTATTATGATTACAAACTCATTAGGCATCCATTTTAGGTCCATAAAATAATACTAGACAAAAATTTAAAGGATCCATGCCTAATTGAAAAAATAGGTTCTTACCTCTAATTCCTTTGATCAAAACATCCCTTTATATTAACTAAGTAAATGTTTCCTATCCGATCAGATCTTTTAAATATCAAAATAAAAAATTTATATCTTTATGAAACTTATTCATCTGATTAACATAAAACAACCTCATATTTTTGATAGATTAGAAAATATTTTCTCCCTAATTTTATTTTCTTTAAAATTCAAATATAATATCATGAGATTATTTGTATTTATTTCACATTTAAAACACCACAACAATTATGAATTCAAAAACTTTAAAGCCAGTTTGATTTACATCTGATTACTTTCATTTTGTTACCTACATCCAATGAACTACATCCAATCATAAAAATTTCATTTCTTCAAACATCAGTTAATTCATACTTCTATTGTTCCCAGAACAGTTGTGTCCAGAGATTCTAGGTCTGATAATCTACATCCAGAAAACTTCAAATTTTGAAACTCTAGAAATTCACATTTCCCTTTTAGTATATAGACTCAAAAATGTATCATGACTTATTCATGATGTTTGAGGGGATTAAATTAACAAAAAATCATCATTTGACTTATTTTTAAAAGTTATATGTATTCCCAAATTTTTATGTATATGGAAGATAAAAAGATTTTTAAATCTAATTTCTAGAAACTTTTGAATTCCATCAAAAACCTTTTCCGAAGACTTTCATTTTTGTAGAAACTCAGTCATTCTAATAGAAACATCTTCCAATGAAATTAGATCAATGGATCGTCCGATGGAAATTATTTTAAAACACTTTCTATATCTGTATTTTCAAAAACTTCTCAACAAATAAGTTATAAACTACCAAAAACATATCTTTCACCTGATTTACAAAAAAAATTAAAAAATTTAGAATTCAAAAAAAAAACAAAAACATTGTTAAAAAAACATCACAAAAGATATTCAATCTACACCTTTTTATTTTTTGATAGCTCTTCATAAAAACTTTTTCAACTCAACATTTTTAAACACTCATACTTTAAAAATCTCATTTTTGAACATTTACCAAAACATATAATTTCTCAACGGAGAGTGACCAGACACCACACTACTAGATAAAGTAATGTTTTTAAAGGAATTAAAACCCTAAGTGTGAATGAAATTGAGGCCATATAAATATAATCACACCTCACTTATAATTGTATCACACTTATCTCTACCAAATTTTATGATAATTACATATTCAGATTCATTTTAGTAAAAAAATTACTTCCATCTCCCTTATAGTATAAAATTTTCAAATTATCCCCCTTTTTCAAAATAATCCAAATCAGGGTGGGGGATATTCCTTAATATGTTTATAATGATATTATTGGAGGATGGATATGATTTTATAACCTCAATGCCACAAATCCCTCTTTTGACATTTCTTTTCTGAAGATATCTGCAATTTTATACTTCATTAAAATATATTTCATCAATAAATATCCAACATAAAAATATTATATTATTAAATGAAACATAATTTCACTTTGTTTGGATATTGATTGTTGTGTAAGATTTTTAGAAAGATCAATTTCACTCAGAATATGACAAATTATCTTCAATGGTTTATAAACATCAACATTAAAATCATCCACATAAACATTCATCCACAAAATTTGAGTACTAGAATATGTAGATGAAACATATTCTTATTTTCATATTCTCAATGTTACTAAACTATTTATCTTACTATTCCATCTCATTGAAAAATCTCCCGAGAAAAATTTTCCAGAAGATTTTTAATGAATTTTACTACATTCTTCAGGCCAATCATCATCATTGTAATCATCAAGGATAATCTCACAACATATTTTGAATAATATCCTTTTGTGAATTTTTTCTTCTAGAATATCTCATAACACACTATTCTACGAACATATGACTTCCTTTTGGATCACTTTGATATCTGGAACATAAATTGAAAATGAAAACAATATCAAGACTAGAATCTGTTGGATTAAGTAAAAATCTAATCAATTTTGAAAAATATTAATGATTCACACATTTCCCATATTTATATTTTATCATCTTCATCCCATCTAAAATAGGTGTAATAAATTATTTCAATTCCTCCATGCCAAACATTTTCAAAAATTCCCTAGCATACATTCCTTGAGATAGGATGATGTATTTTTTTGAACCAAGGAAGAAAGTTGATTCTCCAAAAATTAAAATCAATAATTTATTCTTAATTTACTCAGAAAATTATTGAAAACGTTTTATTCATCTCCATAAAAAATCATATCATCTACATAAAGAATTTAAATCTGGGTGCTGGAGTTAAATTCCTTCACATATCATTTTTTATCAACCTTAGATTTATAAAAATTCAACATTCCAAAATAATTTTCATGTTTGGAATACCAAACACGTGATGCTTGTTCCCGCCCATAGAAGGAATTATTAAATTTAAAAACCATTGTTCCATCTTCATGAAGTAGAAACCCACATGGTTTCTCAATATAAAATTCTTTTTAAATTTAACCATTTAGAAAATCTGGTATTACATTCATCTGATAAACTTTGTAACATAGATGTGTATCCACTACTAAGAAAATTTTGATACTTTATAATATTTTAATAGTGGAAAATGTTTCTTAAAAATTCACACCAACCATTTATGCATAGATTTTACCAACAAGTATTAATTTGTTCTTTGAAACTTATCCATGTTTATTCGAATTGTTTATTTACACCCATTTTGTTCTAAGAACATTTTTATTTTATATATATGGAAGAAGATACCATAGGTTGTTTTTATCAATTGTATCCAACTCTTAATTCATTGCATCGTAAAATTATTTGTGTTCAGCTACTTCTAAAAATAATTCAGTTTCAATTTGAAAATTGAGTGATTTCGGGTTTTCTAATATTAACCTTCTTCTTGTTTGAAACAAATATTTTTGATTCCAAAGAATATTCTTATTTTTAACATGTTTCTGTAAGGTATGAAAATTCAATGTTTCTCTTCCAACAGAACTTTCCTCATCACATGATTCCTCTAAGTGTTGATATATCTATTTTGACTCACATTCATTCCCTTATGAAATATTTAGTTTTTCTTCCTCATCATTCTCAAAAACTTTTTTAAGGAATACATATTTTCAAAAACATTTACACCATATGAATCCACAATATTTTATAAGAACTTGTTGAATAATTTATGTCTTCTTACATTGGTTGAATATCCCATGAAAATTCATTCTTCTACTTTCTCATCAAAATTTTGAAGATCTAGATTTTATATTTTTACTAAAAATTAACTTTAAAAAACACTAAAGTATTTCAATGATTGGTTTTTTGTTATAACACATTTCGTAGGATCTATGTTGGATTCCGACCTCAACACACTTCTATTTTATACATATATAATAGTAAAAATATCTTCTATATAATATAAATCTGAAATTTTGCATTTTTTTAGTATGATTCATCCCATATACACCACACTTATATTTTTACTTTCTAAAACTCCATTTTATTAAGACATATCACAAGCATTGCATGGAATTTAACTTCCATGATTCATAAAATTTGATTCCAATGAATTTCATGTGTATTACTTTTTATTAAAAGTTGTCAATTAAATTATGTAAAAACCCATTTACCTCACATATTATCTTCTAAAAACATTAAACATTTATACTAATTATAATTTTTGTTTCATAAAAATGATGTTATTCATATGAGTGAAATAATCAATAAGAGTGATAAAGAAAAAAAATCTAATTTTGATTATTGATGTCTCAAAGGTACATGATGATCTGAATGATCCATCTTTTCTTATTGTAAAATTATAAAAACATCATATTCTATTTTTTTCAAAGTAGATAAATTTCATACAACATTTAATTTATAATTTTTGTTAATAATTTTCTACCCAAGATGGTGGATAATATAATTCCACAAATTATTGTAATATTTAGAACTCACGTAACATTAGATGTCAAATTATCCAATTTGAAAAGGATTTCTTCTAATTATTTATCATCCTGTAAAAACTTTATCATCTTCAACACTTTTTATGATACAAGAATATTTTCTAAAAATCAATTATCCTTCATCGTCTCATTGTTGAATTACACTAAGTATGTTATGTTTTAACTAATAAACAAATAAAACTTCATTATATTTTTAAAAAAAAATTCTTCAATCATAGCCATTCCAATTCATTTGATTTTTAAGGCACTATAATTCCTGATGTTCACTACTCCTCGATTAAAATTGTTAACATATTTTAATATTTTCAAATCACCTGTCACATGAGATGGAAAAACCCAATCAAGAATCCTTTTTTTGTTAGTTTTATTTTCATTAAGTTATGTATCAGTAATAAAATATCTTTCCCCATCTCTATTCCTTCCATATTCATTTTATTTTATGGTATATGAACTTTTACATGGTAGATTTTTCATAAATTCTTTAGAATGATGGAGAACCTTTTCAAATCTTCCACAAACTTCTTCCAGACATTCAATTTTTTATCTATTGGATGTTTTCTATCATCTTGATATTTTACTTTTCCAACTTCTTGTTTTTTAGTAATGTTACACATTCTTCTTCCATTGTTTCTCCCCTTTACATCAAACCTATTCATGACTAGAGACATGCTGTGACAATAGTTATAAGATTTTTCCCATGAATTCCACACTTGAAAAAAACAATAGAATCTTGTCCTTCTATAAAAGTAAGATATTTCCCTATAGAAATTTTGAGGAGGTTGAAAACTTTTTTTGTTCTATCATACAATGGGAGTACACCAAAATTATTACATATATAATTTTAAACTTATGGGAATGTGATAAATCTCTCACTTCCCTTATTATTCCAATATTTCCCAATATGTTCATAACACTGAAATGCTAGAAAAATCAGATGAAACATTATTTTTAGATAGTGGAGAATTCACATGATTCTTGGAATGTGCTTCTTCTACTACTTTAGATTATTTTAATTTTACTTCCAAATACTTGATAAACAATTTATTCAATTTCATTAATTTAATTTAGATATCAATACGTTTTTTTAGAATTCTTAACTTCATATTCTTTAGATTTCAACATATTACCGTGATCTTCAACCATCTATCCCAACTCAACTATTCTTAGTTTGTATCCTATGATCTCATTGATGTATTCTTCTCCCTTATTAGAATCATCTATTCTTACTTAAACAATTTTTCTAATACCATTATTAATAATTATGATTTATTTACTATGAATTTTATTTTTCTCAAGGCATGAATTTTTTTCATATGTGATGATACTCTCGGTAAGATTGTTCACCTCCTTCATCTCCACTATTTGATAAATATTCTTTCTTCTATACATTTGAAATAAAGGTTATGATTCTTTAGGATCATTCATCTTATAATAAATCATTCTCATCAAAGTCATATTTTACATTCTTACTTTTCATACATCATATATTACTAGTGAACTTATTCATTCCACCAACATAGTTATTCTCTTTATTAGACGTTTTATAAATATTCTTGTACTGAGGATTCTCATCAAAATTATCTCAAAATTATCCAAATTTCTTCTTGGGGAAATTCATATCAAAATTCTCAATTCCACCAAACTTAAATCATTTTAGAATAATTTTTCTTTGAGACCTTCCTATACCTCTATGATTGTTCTTGGAGATAGGGGACATGCTTTTTTCATTAAACTCATCATATAAATTTTATTTGGAATCATATGGATCAATATATTCAACATCTTGAATTTTCATATTTCTCATAGCATAAAAATCAATTTCATCTTTAATATTATTTTTTAAAAATAGTGATTTTCTCATTTCATAAACAGTATGTTATAAATTCCATTAAGAGATAAATAATTTTTATCTTTTAAAGAATAAATTTTAGAATTAAACTTATCTAGAATGTTTCTCAAGAGTTTCTCTACAATTTTAGAGTCTTCTAAGAAATATCTGAAACCTATGACTTTTTATAATAACTCATTTACTATAGTGAAGTAAACATCAATAGTTTCTTCATATCTCATTCTAATATCTTCAAACTTGTTACACTATACTTGTAGATTTGATTCCTTCACTATAGTGTTCCCATTAAAAATAAGTTTGATATCATCCCACATAAAATTTGTTATTCCATAAGTCATGTTATCCTAAATCTAAACCTATCACATCTGATATTAATGATCCATATATTTATGAGGATATTAAAAATATTACATCAACCAAGTTTATCCAACCTCCACCACTTAATCCTCAACCTGTGACCTGATCTAAATTATGATATTGTTTAATTTATGATTCAGATAAAAAACCTTCTGAAAATAATAAAAATTATTAGATAACCTGAGATGGTGTTAAGAGGGAACCTATAAATCTTTCATGGTTTAGTCAATATGACATGTCCACTTTTTCCTTTTATGTTATCACATGCTTTTATTGTTGAATATCCTCATGCCTATAAAAAACCCCTTAATGAAAAAAATTATAAATATATGGATCTAGGTTATGAATGAAGAATTGAATTCATTGATTAAAAATCACACATTTTCTGTAATTGATAAAACAACCAATTCAAAAGTAATCATATGTAAGTGGATTTATAATATAATGGTGGATAACACTATTGATAAGAAAATCAAATTTAATGAAATATTAGTTTCTAATGAACTCCTTCAAATAAAGGGAATAAACTATTCTATTATTGTTTTAATAGTGGTTAATAATTCTTTTATATTACTTCTTCCTATATTTACCTTCACATTGAGGAAGATGTAGGACCCTACTTGATGCGAGTTTCTAGTGATGTGATCTGGTCCCAGCTGCTTGTCCACCTGATATGGACCACCATACAACCCCTCACATGAATTAATCATGGTCTTCATTTCATTCACCACATCCCTGAACAGTTTCCCCACCACACCCATAAACTTCTCTAGCTGCATTGTTAGTGTCACTAGGGTCAAGATCTTCACCGAGTACCCGATGTCATATGCACTTCGGAATGTTACCCAACGTGTGGAGTTGGAATAGTGGATGATCAAAGAGATAATTAGGTAGGAGAAGTGGGTGGTGTGGATTCCCAACAACATGTTTATCTCCAAATAATTTCCCTAACTCTCCTACAGCTTGATCAATTTTGAATTATACAAGTCCCATTATATATTGATGTCATAGAAGTCGAACTCCCAAATTTAGGCACATTCACTACTAAGATCGGGGTGCTTTTCATCCACATCATAGATGGTGAGACCTATTTGGATGAGATTCTGTAGTCAAGTTGGATTTGGGGACCCCATAATGATCGGTGGGGTTGCACTTTTTCAGTGAGTAGGGGAAACATCAAGATGAGGGTGGAATAAGATGCTTGGGAACTCCATGTCCATGTAAATGAAATGATAATGAGATATGAGGGATGAAATGAGAGAAAAATCATATTGAATATTATGTGATGACATCAAGCTAACCCTGAATAGAGGAGGCATCATTTGCATGTGCAATAGAGGCCACCAGAAATATGGAAAATAGTGGAGACGGAGCTAGGACTGGGGAGCATCTCACCCATATAGGTGTGCATCTTCCAAAAAAAATTCATTACCAAAAGTGATAAATAATAAATTTAAAATACATAAAAAATATTTTTTAAATAAAATTAAATATAAATTATTTATCACAAAATTTCTTATTTTTTTAAGTATGTAAGAAAATTATTATATTTTTTGAGGTATATGAAATTATTATTCATTTCAATCCAAAAAACATGAAATAATTCTTTTATTCACATATTTTAAAAATGAATGTTTATATAAAAAATTATAATATACTTGAAGATATATAGTCTTATATATTAGATTTTCTAAAATTTAATTTTTTTTGGGTAAAAAATATTGTTATTATTATTAAGTGTAACTCCAAAAAATGTTATAAATTCATATAATATGTATATACACAAACATTTCCTAGAAATTCATTAAAAAGAAATAATTATATGAGATTTTCTTATGAAGTAATCAATAATCATGTTGATGCAACAAAAATACATTATTCCCATGGACAATAAAACAAGAAGGGTTGTTAAAAAAATTCATCAAAAATGATTCAAAAAAAACTATCATATTATGTTCATGCGTTAAAAACGAGACCATTTCAGTGATTTCACCCAGGTTTTATGAATTCACTTAATAATATGATCTATTAAAAAAATTTAATAACTAATTCTTCATTGGAACTATTTATTTAATGAACATACCTACAACTTTTTTATAAAAAATTAACGCAGTAATACCTTTTCTAAAATAGAGTTCAGATAAAACAATTTTTTTAAGTAAAAATTTATTATTCTTATTATTTTGGATTATTGAAAATAAAATAATAATAATTCAGATATTTTTAATATGAAATATAATGGGAAAAATTCTATTTTACTTCCTATAGTAATATTATTGAACTACTATGCAAATTTTAATCTATTTTTACCCAAACTTTTGACTAAACCAATACAATGGAACATTGCTTTAAAAAAAGGGTTGAATGTTATTTATTATTAAAATACAAAAGAAATGTATTGAATTGACAGGAATTTAATTTAAATTTACAATGTAATGTTTAAATATGGTTTATTGTGAAAATAATCTATGCTGATTAGAGTATAGTATATTTTTATAGATTTAAAATACATGATATAAATATCATCTAAATATGCCCTGCATAATGAAAAATTGGAATGCATTGAAATGATGATATATATGCATTATATATTATTTCAATAATATTACTATTATTTTTCATTCTTTAATTATGATTGACGAATGAAAATAATTTTTCATTAGTTTACTATTTGTATTTTTATGTTTTCATGTTCAGTTAATTTTCCCCATTATGTTGTTTTTTATGATTATCCTGTACTAGTTATGACAAAACTGACTTAAATATATGTGGGTTGTTTTTTATTTCTTAATACAACCTTAATAGTTTTTTTTGTTATAACATATGTGTTTCTTATCTATGAAATTATGTATTCATATTGTTTTCATAGTTAATTTTATTGTATTATTATTCTTCCAATTAAATTATTCAATATGCATGACTCAATAATTATCTTTAATTTTGTTTTATTAAAACTGTACACAATTTAATATTCTAAATCCCTTTTACGCTATTTGGCCACCTCCATGTGCATGGGCCAAATTTTTGTGCCACTGCATTTTTTCCGAGGAAATTTTTCATGCCTAACAACTCATTGATCCTTCTTGAATCTTATTATGGCCTTTGATTAACTTTTCCAACTATGTGATTTTTTTCATTCATCTATCTCAAGATTCTCTAGTGTGCCACTGGTTTTTCTATTTGGTGTGTCTCCTTAGTGCTTTTTGTTTGGATATGTGTTTTTGAGTCATAGAGGGTATCAATGGATTTTATCACCCCAGAAATCCGTCTTTCAAAATCACTCATCACATTTTCACCATTCTAGTTGTAACAACCCGAGATTTTATAAAATATATTCGTTTTAATTTCTTTTATATATTCTGTTGTATGCTACACCAAGATTATCTTGCGCTATACGAAACACCGTATTAGCTTGCAGCATACGCAACACTAATCTTGGATCGTGTTACACACAATTTCATGTTATTTGATAGTAGTTATTCTACGAAACATTGAGTATATATATGTATATATATTCAATGTATTTTGTTATATGAAACAACAAAGGAGTCGTGAACTACATGTAAACCTGACTTGGCTTGCATTACACGCAATCACGACCTTCCTCGATATCGTGTGTTGTACGCAATACTATGTTTTAATAAACAATAATATATTATTATAATATTATTATGAACTAGACATTATGAATATTATTAACTAAATTTTGAATTTTGTAACATTATTATTCATCTTAAACATTTTCTAAAACATGGTATAAGAACAAAATAAAATTTTCAGGTAAAATAAGTATTTTTCAAAAAATGTTGTTTTGCCGCCTTTTGATGGCGCAACCACTTTAAATCTAGTTTTTGACATGTTTATAAGTTCAATTTTACAAAATAAAATTATTATTTGGAATAAGGATATAAAATTTTACATTGGATAAAATTTTCATATTATTTTAATAACTTTCATATTTTAATGGACAGTAAAAACACGCTATATTTTAATTAAAAACAACTTTTTTCATCGTAATAATTTATGTGGTTAAATTATAATATTTAATGGTTTTAAAGTATAAATAGAATATATTTTTACCATTTAATATAATGTATGTCATTATCATTGATTTTACATTGAATTCATAGGTGAAATAAATTCAATCTTTTGCAATGTTTTAAACAAAAACCCATTTTCTTTCGACAACGTGATTAATTTTAATTTAATTTCTGCAACTTCTTTGAATTAAATTTGAAAAAATTGATTCCATATTTGGAATCATTGGGTCCAAATTATATTAATATACTACTTTTATTTTTGGGCTTTATGAATAGTAACAACGGTAAATTTAATTTACCATAGTAAAAGGTAAATTTGGTAATTAAGGGTAAATATAATATTATAACATTATCCCAATACTTGTCTTAATACAATTGGATGATTATATTTCGTCCTAAGTCATATTTGGGTCTAAATGGAATCCATTAGAACCCACTTGGAGGTGATTAAGACCGTTAGTTTATTTTATTTAAAGGAAAGTGAAATATGTCTCACTCAACTTTAATAATTAAAGTATTTTTAATATAAGTTTATACATAATATAAATTTGGTTATAAATACTCATTTGAAAGATAAAATGTTTTTCTTTATCATGGTAATTTATTTGTAATTTTTAAGAGTTATTTTATTACCTTATTATCTTATACATTAATGATGCAGAAATTATTGATTTAGTGAAAAATCAATAATATAGTTTTTATTGAAATTGTAATACATATCAAAAGGCCCAAAAATCTTCACAAAACCTATTATTAGTATATATATAAATCCTAATCGTCCACTTTTCGAATTTTTGACCATTTGAATCCTTATTAAGGAGATTATGACACTTATAATATTTTATTTTAAATGATTCCCAAGTTGTCACCTTCATAATTTAATAAAGATAACAATTTACATGTTGTAATTTTAAGATGATAAATTCTAGTAAAATTATTATTATAAAAGCTTTGATATTTATCTTTATCAAAGTATTTTACTTTTAATATTTATGAAACAAATAAGTATATTAAATAATTATACAAAATTGTTGTACTAATTATTTTATTAAGAGATATACCAAATAAATGGTTTTAAAAATATTAAAATAAATATTATATGAACTATTTAATGTGATAAACTAATTTTATAGATATATTTGACATGTTAGGAATCTATTAAAAATTTTATTTCTAATATATCCTCTGTTTAGATTTTATTTAAATCCAAATAAATGAATAGTGTCAAAATTGACACTATTGTTATTTTATAAAAATAGAAAATTATTAAATTGTTTAAAAATCACAAAAATATTTAAAAATTATAAATTTAAATTTATATAGTCTTAAATGTCATAAAGTATTCAATTATAGAAAATTAACAACACATAAGTGATTATTTATAACCATTTATAATTTATAATTTTATTACCACAAATAAACTTAAATAGATTAAATAAGGATAAATCAAAATGATAAGGTTTAAAATAAGATCAAAACATGTCTAAATTTTATTGGTTGATGAGATTACAACCCTAACACATATAATATTCTAATTGAGTCATTTTGGGATGTTTTTATGTGGGGTTTGAATTTATATTAAACTAATATTTTTGAGGATTCCAAAGGTTCCCCTCTCCCTTATAAAAGGGCACCTCCTCCCTCTCTTCCTCACACCATTTTCAGCCTTGAATCTCGGCCAAAATCTGCCAAATTATCTTCTCCACTTCCCTAGAAACATCCTAGATGTCCTGGTCTTCTTCAAAGGCCAATTTTAGTTCCCTAAGAGAAAGTTTAAAGGAGGCACTTCGAGAAAGAGGTAATACCTTCTACCGTTTTCTTCAAGTTCCATTCTTCTTCTACTCCCTCTTATTTAGTTGTTTCATTATGAAGTAATAACATCAGTATCCCTCATATACTGATATGTTATTATAAATATGAAACAACCCTATTTCACCTTCTATCCATCCTAAGGAAAATGAAATAACCGCGCATGCGTACGTACGGAATACCGTCTCCACGCCGTGGTGTAATCTGTTTTTCCACCACCACCTTACTTGGATTGGTATAATGGTGTAAAGAATAAATACATATGATTATTATAATATCATATGGATTATAAGATATTATATCATTCACTCCAATTCAATTCAATTAATCTGGGAACGATATCATCACTCGTGCGTACGTACGGATTACCGTCTCCACGACGCGATGAGATTCATTTTCCATGTTAACAATTCAAGAATGATTATAATGTATATATAATAAGTAATAATAAAATATATGACATAATAATTCTACTGTATTTATGTATATATATATGTATGTCATACACTTAATTCCATTCAATTCAATAAGGAAACGAAAACAGCGTTCATGCGTACGTACGACCTACCGTCTCCATGAACGATGTATTTCTTTCCATTTATTTATCTATTATATATATGTATATTCTGAATATATATTATAAATAAATCATGTTTTATATTCTGTAATTAATTAATCATGATCTAAGTAATCATATGAATAATTACAAGTCAAAACACGGATGACATATGAAACGATTTTACCCAAAACGCTCTTTAACATGGAATTTACAAAAGAACGAGTAATATAAAGTCATAAGTGAACCATATATGATATCATAACAATTAATGTGATTCTGTAATTAGTCAATGACATTATTTTAATCATTATACAGTAGGTTCAGATACGTAAAAAGCATATCAGACCTAAGGTAACAGATAATTTTGCAAATCTCATTTTTATCTGAGATTGCTTATTCGTAAGTATTTACTGGGGTTATTTCAATCATCCATGTCCATGTTTTATAAAAGTCTTTTCATGTATGTTTAAAGTCATTTTTAACCATTTTTGACTTTTACTACATCATATTTAAGGAATCATTTTTTTACCATACGAGGTACTTTTTGACTTTTTCGACAAAAGTACGAGGAGAATGTTATTTTTAACTTATACGGCGTGAATGGATTTTTATGGTTTCGTAACGCCTCATTTTCATGAATCTTACTCTACATGATTTTATGACTATTTTCAACAAAATAATTTTATTTTAAAAGTGCATGGAATTTTTTGAAAAGAAAATGATTTTGATGAAGAAAGGATATTTTCCTCAAGAATTCATTTCAAATGTTTTATCAAAACCATTTTCCATCTAAGATGACATTATTTCATATGTGTATATTTCAAGTTTAATGTCTCTATGATTTACATGGTTCAATTTTATTATGATGAAATGTCCATTTGTTTTATATGGATTATAAAATGATGGGATGATGTTTATGAAACCCGTTTTATTCTTTGGGTTATGTTGAATGTTTTAAGTTTATTTTGTGGCACAAGTAAAAATGATTTCATTATGAGATGGGTGGGACCTATATCTCCCTCTAATGCATTGGGTAAAGATTTATATCTCATGAGATTGACATGGCTGGAATGGTAAGTTAATCTGGTTCAGTGTTACAGGACTGAAATGAGGAGTGAACTCGATTTAGAAAGGGACTTTTTCCACTAAGATGGTCTTGGCAGCAACGCCTTGGCTACTATGGAAATCATAACATGTTCTTAATGGATGCCACAATTACATGTTTTTCCCCATGCTATTTTATCATGATTGATGTTCCTTTATGATATATGTCTTACGTACTTCTAAGATTTATGTCTTTGCTCAAGGTTTTGATGTTTAGATTTTATGTTCATGGTTTTGCATTCAAATGGTTATGGATTGTTTTATGTTCACTATGCTTACCATTAATGAGCATTTGAGCTCACCCTTTATATGTTTTCTTTTCCCCAGGATATAAAGAAAGGTTTTAGGTAAGAAAACAAAAGGGGAATATTATTATGGAGATGTTGAAGATCTTTCACCACGATTAGAAGATTATGTTCCGAGTTTCCAAAGACACTAAACTATTACGGTCCTTGTGTGTCTGATTTTTTTATGTATTATGTATTCTGCAAAATTAATGTAATGTCCATGTAAGTCAAGCTTTGGGTCTCTAAAGTTGGTATCAGAGGAAAGGTTTAGTTATCCTTTGGAAACTAGGATGCGAGAACTTTAGTGAGATCCCTAGAGATATTTCTATGGTATGTCTAGGGATGTCATTAAGGTTAAGTACAAGTATAGGTTATAATCCTAAAATTATGGTAACGATCTTAGAATTAAACCAAATATGTTAGATATTGAAGTTACTCCCCCTTTATTATGTTTTTTCCCTAGCTTGATTTTTTCCTCTCATACTAGTCTTTTTGGGTTTTAGATGATGGCTGGAACCCGAAGGAACTGTGTTGATCAATGTAATAGACAATGCAATGATTTTCCTCCTGAACAAACCAATGTTATGGGATATGGAGTTCAAAATCTTATTGCTATACTTACACAAGCTACGAATCATTCTGGACTTCCAAATGAGCAGAGAAGGGAACAATATTCTATTGAGTCCTTCATGAGGCAACGTCCACCTTCTTTCAATGGGTCTTCTGATCCACTTGTTGCTGAACAATGGATCAATACCACTGAAAAGATATTTTCAGTTCTTCAATGTTCTGAACATGATAAAGTCATCTTAGCAGTATATTGTTTGGAAGGTGAAGCTGATCAATGGTGGAATCTTATCAAGAATACGAGGCCAAGAGATGAAATTGAGTCCATGGAATGGGACGAGTTCAAGAACTTATTTTTCAATAAGAACTTCCCTCGTATTCTTCGAACAAATATGGAGAAGTATTTTCTTGAACTAAAGAAAAAGGATGATGAATCTGTTGGTATATACGAAGTGAATTTTACAAGGCTTACAAGATATGCATCTGGATTTATCATCTAACCTAAATGTAAAGTTGATCGATTATGCAGTGGATTAAAACCAAGTCTTCAAAGGGAATTAGCTATAAGAGACTTCAGTAGCTATGAAGAAATTGTGCGTTGTGCTATCAAAGTTGAAATAGAAGTTGGTGTTACATATCTATCTCATGGTTTTGACAAGAAACGAAAGATAGAGTTTAAGGAGAAATCTCAGAATTATGGTGAAAAGAAGATGAATGTTTACTTATGCTCAAAGTGTGGAAAGAAGCATGGTGGATATTGTCTTAAAGGGAATAGAAAATGTTTTAAGTGTGGAAAAGAAGTTCATAGAGCAGTTGAGTGTCTAAGTAATGGAAAAAGGGTTACTAATGATAAAGAAAAGACTGCAGAGAATGCACCACCAACACTTTAATGCTTCAAGTGCAATGAAATGGGGCATTATACTAATCAATGCCCTAATCCAAGGGTTAATGATGATCGACATGAGCAACCACTTAATGAAAAGGACAAAGGGAAGTCACTTGAGATCACAGTTGGTGATGTTGAATATGAAAATGATGTGGTGGAATGATTAAGTGTTTATATAATGGGATTATGAAATAATGTTGTATGTAGTATCATGGAATATTGGAATATTTATGTATTGGTCTATTGTGGTTTTCAATAATTTTATGGTACCGGTAACCATGGAAAGTGATTGAGATATTTTTGGAAAGAAGATGATATGCACATAATGAAGGGATAAGAAGAAAATGAAATGTTTGACAGTATTAATGAGCTCATATAAAGAAATAGTTATATCATTGTTTGAGTATATAGAATTTTGGGGTTTTGGTATGTGGAAAGAGTTAACTTTTGACAGCACTCATGTTTTCACTAAGGTTCAATGGGTATTCATTTTTCAAGAGAATAAATGATTAAGTTTTTCACATGTTTGTAATTTGACCAACAAGATATATCATATGATATATGGGGGATAAATGATGGTATTCACATGCTCGGCAGATGACATTTCTAGTAATTGTTTTCTTTATACTATGAGCTTGGACATAAGTATTTTAGATAATCCTAAAGATTAGAATGAATTATGTTGGACATAAGTTAGTATTGTTTAAGGATTGAACTTTTTTCTATATTATTTCTATGATGTTATAATAGTTTAGTTTTATAAAAAGGACAACCTGCAGGACGGGCGACAGCCCATCGCGTCGGACAAGGCTGTGGGAATCGAACCCACAACTGAAGTGCGACATGCCTTTATTGCCTACCACTGGCCTACAGGAAGTCCATGTTTAGTAGAAACCAGTCTTATTATATTAAGTAGTATGATATATGAATTATAAGTCCATTTTAAGAACTATATATGATTAATCTCACTATAGATGGACTTATGTATTTTTGATAAATTTTTCTAACCTTTTGTTTGAGACAGATGGAATGACCCATCATTCTATCACATGATATGCTAACACTTCACGAATGAAAAATTCAACTTTATTTCTTAAAGAGATGAAGTGGAAATTGTCCAAGGAACGACAAACGGTGAGACTATACCAAAATCAAGAAATTATTTCTTATAATTCTAATTTCTTCAACTTTAGGGAAATCATCTTGAAAACCAAAAATTTTGCCCTAGTGCACTTATATCCGATGAATCAGATAGTACCTTAAATCATCACAAATTTATGACTTTGTGATTGTTGGATTTTTCATAGCCATGTTCTCTACCACTCTCCATCAGAACTTGATGTTTAGATTTCTCTTCCATATCCATATTTTCACCTATGTTCTCATATATGGAAACCCAATGATGAGTTACTTTGGGTAATCGTTACGTTTCATAATTTAGTTTTTAAAATTAAGTTTTAGTATTCCTTTTTACGATGTGGGTTTCTATGAATAGTAAACGATTTATAACCCCGATGAATTTCGAGGGAGAAATTCATTTTAAGGGGGGTAGAATGTAACGACCCGAGATTTTATAAGATATATTCATTTTAATTTCTTTCATATCTTCTGTTGTACGCTACACCAAGATTATCTTGCGCTATACACAACACCGTATTAGCTTGCAGTATACGCAACACTAATCTTGAATCATGTTACACACAATTTCATGTTTGTTTGATAGTAGTTATTCTACGAAACATTGAGTATATATATATATATTCAATGTATTTTGATATACGCAATAACAAAGGAGCCGTGCACTACACGTAACCCTGACTTGGCTTGTATTACACGCAATCGTGACCTTCCTCGATAGCGTGTGTTGTACGCAATATCAGGTTTTACTAAACAATGATATATTATTATAATATTATTATAAACTAGACATTATGAATATTATTAACTAAATTTTTAATTTTATAACATTATTATTCATCTTACACATTTTCTAGAACATGGTATAAGAACAAAATAAAGTTTTCGGGTAAAATAAGTATTTTTCAAAAAATGCAGTTTTGCCGCCTTTTGATGGCGCACCCACTTTAAATCTAGTTTTTGACATGTTTAAAAGTTAAATTTTACAAAATAAAATTATTCTATAGAATCAAGATATATAATTTTACCTTGGATAGTTTTTTCATATTATTCTGATAACTTTCAAGTTTTAATTAATAGTAAAAACACGCTATATTTTAATTAAAAACAACTTTTTTCATCGTAATAATTTATGTGGTTAAATTATATTATTGAATGGTTTTAAAGTATAAATAGAATATATTTTTACCATTTAATATAATTTATGTCATTATCATTGATTTTACATTGAATTCGTAGGTTAAATAAATTCAATCTTTTGTAATGTTTTAAACAAAAACCAGTTTTCTTTCGACAATGGGATTAATATTAATTTAATTTCTGCAACTTCTGTGTATTGAATTTGGAAAAATGGATTCAATATTTTGAATTAGTGGGTCCAAATTATATTAATATACTACTTTTTATTTTTGGGCTTTATGAATAGTAACAACGGTAAATTTTATTTGCCATAGTAAAAGGTAAATTGGGTAATTAAGGGAAAATATAATATTATAAAATTATCATAATACATGTCTTAAAACAATTTTATTATTATATTTTGTCCTAAGTCATATTTGGGTCGAACTAGAATCCATTAGAACCCACTTGGAGGTGATTAATACCTTTAGTTTATTTTATTTAAAGGAAAGTGAAATATGTCTCACTCAACTTTAATACTTAAAGTATTTTTAATATAAGTTTATACAAAATATAAATTCGGTTATAAATACTCATTTTAAAGATAAAATGTTTTTCTTTATCATGGTAATTTATTTGTAATTTTTAAGAGTTATTTAATTACCTTATTATCTTATACATTAATGATGCATAAATTATTTATTTAGTGAAAAATCAATAATATAGTTTTTATTAAAATAGTAATACATATCAAAAAGCCAAAAAATCTTCACAAAACTTATTATTACTGTATATATAAACCCTAATCATCCACTGGCCTAATTTTTGACCATTGGGATCCTTATTAAGGCGATTATGACACTTATAATATTTTATTTTAAATGATTCCAAAGTTGTCACCTTCATAATTTAATAAAGATAACAATTTACATGTTGTTATTTTAAGATGATAAATTCGAGTAAAATTCATATTATAAAATCGTTGATATTTATATTAATTAAAGGATTTTATTTTTAATTTTTATGCAACAAATAATTATATTAAATAATTATACAAAAATGTTGTACTAATTGTTTTATTAAGAGATATACCAAATTAATAGTTTTAAAAATATTAAAATAAATAATATATGAACTATTTAATGTTCTACATGAATTTTCTAGATAAATGTGATATGTTTGGAATCTATTAAATATTTTAGTTCGAATATATCCTCTGTGTAGATTTTATTTAAATTCAAATAAATGAATAGTGTCAAAATTGACGCTATTGTTATTTTATAAAAATAACATATTATTAAATTGTTTAAAAATCACAGAAATATTTAAAAATTATAAATTGAAATTTATATAGTCTAAACTGTCATAACGTATCCAATTAAGGAAAATTAATAACCCATAAGTGATTATTTATAACCATTTACAATTTACAATTATATTACCACAAATAAACTTAAATAGATTAAATAAGGATAAATCAAAATGATAAGGTTTAAAATAAGATCAAAACATGTCTAAATTTTATTAGTTGATGATATTACAACCCTATATAATCTAATATTCAAATTTAATCATTTTTGGAAGTCTTTATGTGGGTTTTGAATTTATATTAAACTAATATTTTTGAGGATTCCAAAGGTGCCCCTCTTCTCCCTTATAAAAGGGCACCTCCTCCCTCTCTTCCTCACACAATTTTGAGCCTTGAAGCTCATCCAAACTCTGCCAAATTATCTTCTCCACTTCCCTATAAACATCCTATAGGTCTTGGTATTCTTCAAAGACCAATTTTAGTGCCCTAAGAGAAATTTTAAAGGAGGCACTTCGAGAAAGAGGTAATACCTTCTACCGTTTTCTTCAAGTTCCATTCTTCTTCTACTCCCTCTTATTTAGTTGTTTCATTATTTAGTAATAACATCAGTATCCCTCATATACTAATATGTTATTATAAATATGAAACAACCCTATTTCACCTTCTATCCATCCTAATGAAAATGAAATCACCGCACGTGCGTACGTACGGAATATCGTCTCCACGCTGTGGTGTAATCTATTTTTCCACCACCACCTTACTTGGATGGGTATAATGGTGTAAAGAATAAATACATATGATTATTATAACATCATACTGATTCTAAGATATTAGATAATTCACTCAAATTCGATTCAATAAATATGGGAATGATATCATCGCTCGTGTGTATGTACGGATTACTGTCTCCACGATGCGATGAGATTCATTTTCCGTGTTAACGATTCAAGAATGATTATAAAGTATATATAATAAGTAATAATGAAATATATGAAATAATAGTTCTACTGGATTTATGTATATATATATGTATGTCATATACTAAATTCCATTCAATTCAATAAGCAAACGAAAACATCGTTCATGCGTACGTACGGCCTACCGTCTCCATGAACGGTGTATTTCTTTCCATTTATCGATCTATTATATATATGTATATTATGAATATATATTATATATAAATCAAGTTTTATATTCTGGAATTAAGTAATCATGATCTAAGTAATCATATGAATAATTACAAGTCAAAACAAGGACGACATTTGAAACAATTTTACTCAAAACGCTCTTTAACATGGAATTTACAAAAGAATGGGTAATATAAAGTCATAAGTGAACCATATATGATATCATAACAATGAATTTGATTCTGTAATAAGTCAATTACATTATTTAAATCATTATACAAAAGGTTTGGATACGTACGAAGCATATCAGACCTAAGGTAAGGGATAATTTTTCAAATCTCATTTTTATCCGAGATTGCTTATTCGTAAGTATTTACTGGGGTTATTTCTATCATCCATGTCCATGTTTTATAAAAGTTTTTTCATGTATGTTTAAAGTCCTTTTTTACCATTTTTTACTTTTACTATATGGTATGTAAGGAATCTTTTTTTTACTATATGAGGTACCTTTTGACTTTTCCGACAAAAGTATGAGGAGAATGTTATTTTTAACTTATACAGCATGAATGGATTTTTACGGTTTCATAACACCTCATTTTCGTGAAGCTTACTCTACATGATTTTATGACTATTTTCAACAAAATAATTTTATTTTAAAAGTTCATGGAATTTTTTGAAAAGAAAATGATTTTGATGATGAAAGGATATTTTCCTCAATAATTCATTTTAAATGTTTTATCAAAATCATTTTCCATCTAAGATGACATTATTTCATATGCATATGTTTCACGTTTAATGTCTCTATGATTTACATGGTTCACTTTTCTTATGATGAAATGTCCATTTGTTTTATATGGATTATTAAATGATGGGATGATGTTTATGAAACTCATTTTATTCTTTGGGTTATGATGAATGTTTTAAGTTTATTTTGTGGAACAAGTAAGAATGATTTCATTATGAGATGGGTGGGACCTATATCTCCCTCCAATGCATTGGGTAAAGATTTATATCTCATGATATAGACATGGCTGGAATGGTAAGTTAATCTGGTTCATTGTTACTTGACTGAAACGAGGAGTGAACTCGATTCAGAAAGGGACTTTGTCCACTAAGATGGTCTTGGCAGCAATGCCTTGGCTACTATGGAAATCATAACATGTTCTTAATGGATTCCATAATTACATGTTTTATTACCATTCTATTTTATCATGATTGATGTTCCTTTATGATATATGCCTTACGTACTTCTAAGATTTATGTCTTTGCTCAAGGTTTTGATGTTTAGATTTTATGTTCAAGTTTTTGCATTCAAATTTTTATGAATTGTTTTATGTTCTCTATGCTTACCCTTACTGAGCATTTGAGATCACCCTTTATATGTTTTATTTTCCCCAGGATATAAAGAAAGGTTTTAGGTAAGAAAACAAAGGGGGAATATTTTTATGGAGATGTTGAAGATCTTTCACCATGATTAGAAGATTATGTTCTGAGTTTCCAAAGACACTAAACTATTACGGTCCTTGTGTTTCTGATTTTTTTATGTATTAAGTATTCTACAAAATTAATGTAATGTCCATGTAAGTCAATCTTTGGATATCTACACTAGTTTGGTTCCCCATCTTGTTCTGGAAATGTAGTTCATAATGTTCGACTTTATCATTGGTGAATCAATTTTCATACCATCCTCTAATGTACAGTATTGGTGTACTACTTCTAGTGGAGTATCGATAATGGTATACATAATTGATGAAGATGTGTAGATGGTTTCCTAAGTTAATAATTCCCGACATTTAGACCAAGTGAGTACCTCAACCACCATGAGTACAAATATTTTCTTTTTTTCTTAATGATAGCACAAAGAGAACATTACTATCGAACTTGTTCTTATGATGTTATAATAACTTGTATCATGATTCTCATTTTTATAGCTATATTTATTTAAATATCATGTTACTATTTCTCTTATTTAGCATGTATGATATAAATCTTGTACGTTGTGCATTAATAAAAAAATATTGGGTGGATAATATTAATTCCATGCATATAGGTCCAAAACAGACCAAAGAATGATAAACCATTATGTTTCTTTTAAAACTTTATTACATTCTTTCATATTTTATGATCTATTTCTATTCCATGCAATCATTTTTAAAAATTCCCAATCTTGTCCTTTTAGGTATGTGAAAATCCTCTATTTCCAGTGAACAATCCTCTGACAAAGAGGTATTATAACCTCATTGGGTTCCCCTTTGTTTTCAAATCTATTTCCTATTTGAATATAGCTTCTGTTTTAATTTCTGGCTATCAATCTTTTCATAATTATCCCTTTACCTATTCTATTTATAATCAATGTCACTATAAACTCAATATTTTTCTGAACAATAAAACCTAATTGGATAATCATGCATACCCATTAATTATGGTCATTTATTGGTGGTGTATGCTTATCATTGTCCACAACAATTTGATATCTAATATTTGGGGTAAACATTTCAACAAATAGATTTGAAATTAAAAAAATTCAATTGAGGAAATGACTTAAATTTGTGGAAGATTGAGATGAAAGCCTTTCTGGTTTAACAAATATTAATTTATTTCGTATTAATGAATAATAAAATTATTGTTAATATTTTTTTAACTAGAAATGCGTCCACTATCTATCAAGACACACCCCTTGATGTTCTTGTTAAAGACCATAGTTTTATGATTCTTTATTTAGGTGATAAAGTACTTAGAGAAGTTTCCTTTGAATCTAATGATGCTGGAACATGGATTTTGTTAGAGAAATTATATATGGAAGCTTGATTTGTTGGGGGGATTTATAAAAAACATTGTATGTTTATATTTAAAATGAAAGTTATTATTTCAATTAAATCCCATTTAGATGATTTTTAAAAAATCATTCTAGATTTATCCAAAAAATGAGACTATTGATGATTAAGATCCATCCATGATTATTTAAATTTCTTTGGAAAATTACTACAACACATTAGAAGAAATAATGATGTATGAACATGATTAGTTAGCCTTACAATATTTTATGTCTCCCCACCTCTCCAAAGAATTTTATTCAAAACCTAGATTAAAAGACAAGGAAGATAGAATTTTTATAACAAGTTGAACATAGTTTAGGGTTAATAAGATAGTGTATAATAAGGATAAAGGAAATAATAATAAAGAACCAATGTATAGGTATATGTATATGAAAATAAGTATTAGTTTTCTTCCACTATGTAATGACTGAGCTCACTAAAATTCAATGTAGAAAGATTAAATAAGACCTTTGGTCTAAATAAACAACTAACTATTCCTTTCTAGTAGACTATAGTTATCACACTTCCAATGTGTTGAAAGTTTCCATCCATTCCCTCACCCTTGATTGCATCCTATACTTAGGCTTCATATTATAGATGTGTCCCTTTTGGGATTCAATCATAGATTTGATAGAATTGGTATAAGAAGTTGTAATTTTAGGAAATAATAAGAGCTGTTAAGTTAAGGGATGAGTTTCTATTTTGTTAGAACTTTATTACTATAGATACCCAAGATTGATGTACATGGACATTACATTACTTTTTCAGAATAGTTAATACATAACAAGAACCAACACTGAAGGGCCGTAATAGTTTAGTGTCTTTGGAAACTTGGAACATAATCTTCTAATCATGGTGAAAGATCTTCAACATCTCCCATAAAGATCATCCCCTTTTGTTTACTTAACTAAAACTTTTCCTTAAATCCCTGGGAAAAGAAAACATATAAAGGGTGAGGTCAAATGATCATTAAGGGTAATCATGGATAAAATAAAACAAATCATATACATTTGAACTTGAGAAAAACATGAACATAATGTTTAAACATCAAAATATTGAGAAATAAATCTTGACAGTATATAAGTTATAGATCATAATGGAACATTAATAATGATAAAATATCATGGGAATAAAAAATGTAATTGTGGAAAACCATTAATCACATTATATGATTTCCATAGTAGTCATGTCATTGCGGCCAAGACCATATTTGTGGACAAAGTTCCCTACTGAATCGAGTTCACTCCTTGTTCCAGTCATGTATCACTGAACCAGATTAACTTGTCGTTCCAGCCATGTATATCTCATGAGATATAAATCTTTACCCAATGAATTTTAAGGAGATATAGGTCCCACCCATCTCATAATGAAATCATTCTTACTTATTCCACAAATTAAAAATAAATCATTCATCATAACCTAAAGAATATAAGGGGTTTCATAAACATCATCCCTGTAACACCCCGAGCTTCCACGATACGCTTCTCATTCAATAATGCAATAGCTTGCATTGTACGCAACTTCGAGTTCTAAAACACCGCGACAAATCAAAGTAGCCGTTATGAATAGTAATAACCACTTTTTAAAATTATAGAAATTTTATATTTCAAAATGGAATTCATTTTTGTATTCCTAATATCGAAATTAGCCTATGTTGAATTTTTGGTATTTTTCTGAGAACTTCTAATTTTTATGAATAGTGAAAAATACTTAAAAACAACTTTTTTAATAAAAATAATTAATAGTGATAAATTATACTATTTAGTGGTTTTAAAGTATAATTGGAATATATTTTTACAATTTTATCCAATGGTGGTCATTAGAATTAATTTGACATTGAAATTGGACATAAACAATTGCCAATCTTTTGATATAAATTGTTTCTTAAAAACACGCTATTTGTCGTAACAACGGGAATTAATTGTAAAATTAATTAATGCAACTTATATTTTTGGAATTTTGTAAAATAGACATCATTTTTGAATTCGGAATATCAATTATAGCTTAGGGTGAAATTTTGGCCTTATTCTGAAAAACTTCAATTTTTGATGAATAGTGAAACCACTAAGTGGTAGTTAAATAACTGATTTTTCGTATAAATGAAATATTACCACTTCTGTGATTTGATTTTCAAAAATTCTACATACATGGTTGTCATTAAGAAGTAAAATGTGGATCAATGGGATAAAAATAATTTTTTGGTGAATAGTAACTTATTAAGTTTTTAATCGCCATTAGTGGTAATTAGTGTAGTTTAAGGAATAAATAATGCTTTAATAATATAAAATGACCTAGAAACATGTCCCAACCTTATTGGTTGTGTCATGGCCGACCAAGACAAGCCATGGGTAAACTTGGGGACCCCATGGATCCACTTTTGTTGGGAAATGACATAAATTACTTTTTATTTAATGTTAAAGTGAAAATGACACAAACATAATATGTTTTACGAAAACAATTTTTAAGTAGGGTTATACAAGTCCAAATTTTGTTTTTAAATAGTCATTGGAAAGATAAAAAGATTTCCTATATCATAGTATTTTTTTTATAATTTTTAGACATTAAATAAATTTAATTATTTATGACATAATAATGATGCAGCGATGACATCATTATTTGACGATTTAAATAAAATGGAAAGATAATATAAAATCTATGAAATACACATGGCCAAAACCAATTGGATGAGTGGATTTCGATGACTTATCACCTTATCCACGAATTCTATCAATGTGGGACCTTTTAAAACCGAAACACATTTTCAAATAATGTAATGTTCCTTTACTTTCCAAAAGTGCCCCTCCTCTCCTCTTATAAAAGGCCCCCACCTCTACCTCATTTCACACACTCTTCAAGCCATTGGATCGGCCAACCCCTACCCATTTGCTCTCTCCACATCCCTCTCCTCATCCTAGAGGATTCCCTTTGGGCAGAATCCTTTCAAAGGAAGCCTTTAGGCTCAACTCAAAAGGAGTTACACTTTTTAAGGTAATTCATTCTCTCATGTTCTTTTGTTTTATTTTGCTTCTCCAACCCCCTAAACTCTTTTTATTTACTTCTTTTGTAACAACACCAGTATCTTCAATATACTAGGATGTTGTTATAAGATTTATTTGAGCTACACTTCCACACAACTACATCAAATGGTTAAAGAACATAAGGTTTCCGTGGATGGCGAAATTCTGCCTCCCGAAACGATGATTGTTCAACACTCATTTAACACCTTCAAAGGTGGCCATTATGATGTCACTATTTTTATATATGATATATAATATGTTTATGTTTTCCTTAAGCTTCTGTTTTTTTTCATTTTGGGCATACCTTTATGGTTTCCATTATGGGTAAAACACGATATCTTCATTTTAGGAAGCGCGGACTACCGCCCCCTGAAAGTGATTTGATTCGTTAATACCATATGTGGGATGTGTGAAGGATAAAGTTAATGATATTATATATGTTATTATACTGGAATTATAATATACTCTTATATCATTATGATTCCATTCCAGAAAATATGAAATAGAAATGGAAGTAGCGTTCATGCGTACGTACGGCTTACCGTCTCCATGAACGGTGCATTTCATTTCTTACCTCTAAATGTTACGTAATATTATAAATGAATGTATATACTGGATATATAAGATATATATGACATCTAAATCATGAATATAATTCTGGATATAATGGATATTTCACCACATAAACAACTTGTAATTATAAGAAGTTTATTGTTGACTCAAGTTACCAAAGATCGACAAAACGACCGTTATTAACTTAAATAATTACATAATGTTCATATCATTGTAATAAGTGATATAATAAGGATAATGAAATTGAAAATGGTTCTTAATAAGGTATATATTAACTCTAGTTTATTATTCAGGAGGTTAAAGAACGGTTGAGTCAAGTCAGACACGAGGTAAGGGAACTTCTTAACCCAACTTCCATTCTTTGGGTTAATCTCCTACTTTCAAATTACTTCAGGATATTATTATGTCCTATCTTGTATTTGTACTTTATTTATGTGTATCTATAGTGAATACACCTAATAGATCTATTTTATTTGTAAGGGAATTTCTTAACCCAACTTCCATTCTTTGGGTTAATCTCCTACTTTCAAATTATGTCATGATATTATTATGTCCTATTTTGTATTTTTACTTTCTTTATGTGTACCTATAGTGAATACACATAATAGATCTATTTTATTTTAAAAATGATCTTTTTAAGGACTTTGTCTCAATCTCCTTTCATTGAGGCATATTTGGCTTTATACACAACTTTCTTTTATACGGTGTATAAACCCCTTTGACTTCTACGGTTATTCAAAAGGAATCTTTTTATACAAAGCGTTTTGCTAAACGACAAAAGGGAATGTTTTTCTTTCCGTACTTATGCGGCGAAAACGACTTCTCCGCCGCCGTGACCATTATTTGAGTTTCAGCTTCCTCTATAAGCCATCTTTTTTTTAATGAAAAATAAATACAAAGTTTTAACTTTCTTTTATTTTGGTATTGAAAATGGTTTTGAAAGCGTTTTTATTATATCAATGTGCTGTATTGATATCTTGTGATTGAAATGTGGAAATGTTATGTTTCCTTTATGCATGTTTTATGTGATACAATTATGTTATGGTTTATGATATGTTTAAACCTATTCATATGAGGAATGCATTGGACTTAATAAGTGACGGGTGGAGCCCGCTATAGCTCCTCGATGCATCGGCAGGTCTCATGGGACAAACTAGTGTCTTGGCACAAGGCCTTGACAAAATCTTATTTGTGGTCTTGGCACGAGGCCTTGACTACGTGGTTATGATAGTCTGGCATTATGCATTCCATCATTATGAAAGTGGTTATTGATATTGCATGTGATTATTCGACCAGTAGAATATCCATGTGAAGAAGTAAATGGCATTATCTCATTTTACCTTTGCCATATTATGTTGATGTTCAAGTTTAAAAGGCTTTTGTTTTAGTTATACATTGCCTTAAATGTTTATGTTTATTTATGAAAGCTTCCGCAATATTGTTATCCTTACTGAGCATCTGAGCTCACCCCTTTCAATGTTTTAATATTTTCCAGGATGTGAAGAAGTATTTTATGAATGACCTGCAGGGATAGTCAGAAGAGGATATGAGTGTGGACTATGAAGACCATGTTATTGTAGTTTTTCACTTTTTTATGTAATGTAACGTTTAAGAATGTATCTAGTGTTTCCAAGGCTACTAAACTAATCGGTCTTTCGAGACTTGATCTTTTGTGATCATGCCAATGTTACGAAGTAACGCACCGGCTCTGGGTAGCTGGGGTCGGGGCGTTACAGTTGGTATCAGAGGCAGTTTAGTACTAACCTTGGAAGATAAATTTAGATAAACTCTGATTAGAGCACATAGCCCAAAGATAGACTTTGAGGATTAGTATAGAAGAACTTCCTAGAATTTTGTTATTGTAGAGATTTTGTGAGTTTTTCGAGCAATACATCCCTGTCTGGATACGAGCAGGTAGAGGCGGCTCTGGCACAGATGTACCTAGGGGTAAAACCCGAAAACACCGCTTTGAGCTAGACTCGAACGGGAACTGGTGCACGACAACGGGCCTTGCTGCACTCTTGGTTACGACACTCCCGGGGGATATGCTTAGGATAATTCTCATTTTATTTACAAACCACTATGAAGGGTTATGAGTATATACTTCCTCAAAGAAAACTTTTCTTTTTATGATTATATCCATAAATAGTTCAATTTATGTAAAGTGTTTTACAAGTATGGAATTATGTATTTTGATTCATAAACTAACCTATTTTATGCCATTGTATAGAAATGGTGCCCAGTGGAAGGAATGTGAACTCCAGCAATACGTATGATCCAAAGCGTAAGAAGGATCATATCTTTCACGGTATTAAGCCAACATTTAGAAGGGAAATAATCTCCCATGTGTTTTCAACATATGAAGAAATAGTATCATGTGTCAATAAGATAAGTAAGGAATTCTCTGAGTCCTATGGCTTTGAAGCGAAGCAAGAGATGAAAGGGATGGAAGAGAGAATGATGGATAAAGGAATGAGGGGAATGAAGAATTTTCCAATATGTGATAACTGTGGGAAGAAACACCTTGGAATTTGCCTGAAGGGAATGGGGGTTTGTTATAAGTGTGGAGAAAAAGGACACAAAGTGCATGACTGCAAGGGTAAGAAAATGGTTTCAAATGTACAATGCTTCTTCTGCAAGAATTGGGGACACTACGCAAACCAATGTCCAAATCATCAGAGTATGCCCCAAATGATGTTATTAGATAATAATCAAGTTATGATACAACCACATATGAGGAGTAATGATTAGAGTTCTTATGTTGTTATTAAATAATTTTGTAATTTGAGTGTTGTATCAATGATGTACTGGTTATAATAATTATGGAGTATATAAGGATTGTACTGCAATACTATTTCATCAAGGACTTGAGATTGTGTGGAACCAAGAAAAGTGACCCCACAGTAGGATAAAATTTTTGGAAAATATATGGTTGAGGGAAAGATAGACCATAATATGGTTCTGATACTGAGATTGTGATTTTGGAATAAGACGTGATTGATTGGGATAAATTATATTGGATATACATAACTTCCTTGAAACTGATTGATGTTTTGTATACATTTTTGGATATAAGGGGTATATCTAGTATTCTATATGGAATAAGGGATCATGGTAATTCAGTATGTTTAAAAATAATACATGATGAAGGTATTCACATGTTGTTACGTGGGAAAAAGGATCTTCATTATGTTTACCTTCCTTATAAAATTTGGACTGTGAGTTGGACAGAAGTATTTTGGATAACTATAAAGGTTGGAATGGATTAAGTTGATCTTTGGATAGTATTGTTTAAGGTTAAAGCATTTTTGAATATTATTTTAGGAATATTATACTATAGTTTTAGGAAAAGGACAACCTGCAGGGTGGGGCATAACCCGTCGCGTCAGACAAAGCTGCAGGAATCGAACCCACAATCATAGTGCGACGGGCCTTTATTTCCTACCACTAGCCTACAGGAAGTCCCCGGTTATTACAAAATAATTTTACTAATCTAAATGGTATGTGTTAACATTTGGAACCTTATACAATTAGGATAAGTATAATATTTTTGAGTTCTATTATCTTTTTGAGTGAAAGATGAGTTGAAGGTTGAAACTCTATTTGTCAAGCATAAATATATATATACCTATATCTTATTCAATGAATAAATTAATTCTTAAACTTTAGTAAAGGGATATTAAAACAAACAAAAAATGTGTTATCCTAATACCTTATGTCTTGCTGAACTGATGATATTTTAAATCAACATAGATTGAAGGCTTTAAGGCCCTCAATTTGACAGTTGATTGTGATTGATGACCTCAATCACTCCCTACAAATATTTACGTTTTTCCTCCAATTATATGTCTCTAATTGCCACCAATGTTCTCCTTATCGAGATCATAATTTGGTGGTGACTTTCTTATTTCCATTTCCCTCTTATTAAGGCTAAATTTTATTAACCTTATTTCCGATGTGGGTCTTCCTAAAATGTATTTTCTCTTTTCAACCTTTTATTTTCAAAGAAAAATTTCAAATTGCGAGGGCGCAATTTATTGAAGGAGGGGAGAATGTAACACCCCGAGCTTCCACGATACGCTTCTCATTCAATAATGCAATAGCTTGCATTGTACGCAACTTCGAGTTCTAAAACACCGCGACAAATCAAAGTAGCCGTTATGAATAGTAATAACCACTTTTTAAAATTATAGAAATTTTATATTTCAAAATGGAATTCATTTTTGTATTCCTAATATCGAAATTAGCCTATGTTGATTTTTTGGTATTTTTCTGAGAACTTCTAATTTTTATGAATAGTGAAAAATACTTAAAAACAACTTTTTTAATAAAAATAATTAATAGTGATAAATTATACTATTTAGGGGTTTTAAAGTATAATTGGAATATATTTTTACAATTTTATCCAATGGTGGTCATTAGAATTAATTTGACATTGAAATTGGACATAAACAATTGCCAATCTTTTGATATAAATTGTTTCTTAAAAACACGCTATTTGTCGTAACAGCGGGAATTAATTGTAAAATTAATTAATGCAACTTATATGTTTGGAATTTTGTAAAATAGACATCATTTTTGAATTCGGAATATCAATTATAGCTTAGGGTGAAATTTTGGCCTTATTCTGAAAAACTTCAATTTTTGATGAATAGTGAAACCACTAAGTGGTAGTTAAATAACTGATTTTTCGTATAAATGAAATATTACCACTTCTGTGATTTGATTTTCAAAAATTCGACATACATGGTTGTCATTAAGAAGTAAAATGTGGTTCAATGGGATAAAAATAATTTTTTGGTGAATAGTAACTTATTAAGTTTTTAATCGCGATTAGTGGTAATTAGTGTAGTTTAAGGAATAAATAATGCTTTAATAATATAAAATGACCTAGAAACATGTCCCAACCTTATTGGTTGTGTCATGGCCGACCAAGACAAGCCATGGGTCAACTTGGGGACCCCATGGATCCACTTTTGTTGGGAAATGACATAAATTACTTTTTATTTAATGTTAAAGTGAAAATGACACAAACATAATATGTTTTACGAAAACAATTTTTACGTAGGGTTATACAAGTCCAAATTTTGATTATAAATAGTCATTGGAAAGATAAAAAGATTTCCTATATCATAGTATTTTTTTTTATAATTTTTAGACATTAAATAAATTTAATTATTTATGACATAATAATGATGCAGCGATGACATCATTATTTGACGATTTAAATAAAATGGAAAGATAATATAAAATCTATGAACTACACATGGCCAAAACCAGTTGGATGAGTGGATTTCGATGACTTATCACCTTATCCACGAATTCTATCAATGTGGGACCTTTTAAAACCGAAACACATTTTCAAATAATGTAATGTTCCTTTACTTTCCAAAAGTGCCCCTCCTCTCCTCTTATAAAAGGCCCCCACCTCTACCTCATTTCACACACTCTTCAAGCCATTGGCTCGGCCAAACCCAGCCCATTTTCTCTCTCCACATCCCTCTCCTCATCCTAGAGGATTCCCTTTGGGCAGAATCCTTTCAAAGGAAGCCTTTAGGCTCAACTCAAAAAGAGTTACACTTTTTAAGGTAATTCATTCTCTCATGTTTTTTTGTTTTATTTTGCTTCTCCAACCCCCTAAACTCTTTTTATTTACTTATTTTGTAACAACACCAGTATCTTCAATATACTAGGATGTTGTTATAAGATTTATTTGAGCTACACTTCCACACAACTACATCAAATGGTTAAGGAACATAAGGTTTCCGTGGATGGCGAAATTCTGCCTCCCGAAACGATGATTGTTCAACACTCATTTAACGCCTTCAAAGGTGGCCATTATGATGTCACTATTTTTATATATGATATATAATATGTTTATGTTTTCCTTAAGCTTCTGTTTTTTTTCATTTTGGGCATACCTTTATGGTTTCCATTATGGGTAAAACACGATATCTTCATTTTAGGAAGCGCGGACTACCGCCCCCTGAAAGTGATTTGATTCGTTAATACCATATGTGGGATGTGTGAAGGATAAAGTTAATGATATTATATATGTTATTATACTGGAATTATAATATACTCTTATATCATTATGATTCCATTCCAGAAAATATGAAATAGAAATGGAAGTAGCGTTCATGCGTACGTACGGCTTACCGTCTCCATGAACGGTGCATTTCATTTCTTACCTCTAAATGTTACGTAATATTATAAATGAATGTATATACTGGATATATAAGATATATATGACATCTAAATCATGAATATAATTCTGGATATAATGGATATTTCACCACATAAACAACTTGTAATTATAAGAAGTTTATTGTTGACTCAAGTTACCAAAGATCGACAAAACGACCGTTATTAACTTAAATAATTACATAATGTTCATATCATTGTAATAAGTGATATAATAAGGATAATGAAATTGAAAATGGTTCTTAATAAGGTATATATTAACTCTAGTTTATTATTCAGGAGGTTAAAGAACGGTTGAGTCAAGTCAGACACGAGGTAAGGGAACTTCTTAACCCAACTTCCATTCTTTGGGTTAATCTCCTACTTTCAAATTACTTCATGATATTATTATGTCCTATCTTGTATTTGTACTTTATTTATGTGTATCTATAGTGAATACACCTAATAGATCTATTTTATTTGTAAGGGAATTTCTTAACCCAACTTCCATTCTTTGGGTTAATCTCCTACTTTCAAATTATGTCATGATATTATTATGTCCTATTTTGTATTTTTACTTTCTTTATGTGTACCTATAGTGAATACACATAATAGATCTATTTTATTTTAAAAATGATCTTTTTAAGGACTTTGTCTCAATCTCCTTTCATTGAGGCATATTTGGCTTTATACACAACTTTCTTTTATACGGTGTATAAACCCCTTTGACTTCTACGGTTATTCAAAAGGAATCTTTTTATACAAAGCGTTTTGCTAAACGACAAAAGGGAATGTTTTTCTTTCCGTACTTATGCGGCGAAAACGACTTCTCCGCCGCCGTGACCATTATTTGAGTTTCAGCTTCCTCTATAAGCCATCTTTTTTTTAATGAAAAATAAATACAAAGTTTTAACTTTATTTTATTTTGGTATTGAAAATGGTTTTGAAAGCGTTTTTATTATATCAATGTGCTGTATTGATATCTTGTGATTGAAATGTGGAAATGTTATGTTTCCTTTATGCATGTTTTATGTGATACAATTATGTTATGGTTTATGATATGTTTAAACCTATTCATATGAGGAATGCATTGGACTTAATAAGTGACGGGTGGAGCCCGCTATAGCTCCTCGATGCATCGGCAGGTCTCATGGGACAAACTAGTGTCTTGGCACAAGGCCTTGACAAAATCTTATTTGTGGTCTTGGCACGAGGCCTTGACTACGTGGTTATGATAGTCTGGCATTATGAATTTCATCATTATGAAAGTGGTTATTGATATTGCATGTGATTATTCGACCAGTAGAATATCCATGTGAAGAAGTAAATGGCATTATCTCATTTTACCTTTGCCATATTATGTTGATGTTCAAGTTTAAAAGGCTTTTGTTTTAGTTATACATTGCCTTAAATGTTTATGTTTATTTATGAAAGCTTCCGCAATATTGTTATCCTTACTGAGCATCTGAGCTCACCCCTTTCAATGTTTTAATATTTTCCAGGATGTGAAGAAGTATTTTATGAATGACCTGCAGGGATAGTCAGAAGAGGATATGAGTGTGGACTATGAAGACCATGTTATTGTAGTTTTTCACTTTTTGATGTAATGTAAAGTTTAAGAATGTATCTAGTGTTTCCAAGGCTACTAAACTAATCGGACTTTCGAGACTTGATCTTTTGTGATCATGCCAATGTTACGAAGTAACGCACCGGCTCTGGGTAGCTGGGGTCGGGGCGTTACAATCCCATAATAATGGAATCCATATAAAATAAATGGATATCATTTCACCATAAGAAGAATAAAACCATGTAAAAAGTAGAGACATTATACTTGAAACATAATAATACTAAATAATTTCATCTTAGATGGAAAATATTTTTGACAAAACACTTGAAATGAATCCTTGAGGAAAATATCCTTTCTTCTTAAAAATCATATTCTTTTCAAAAAATACCATTCAATTTTAAAAGAAAAGGATTTTTTTGAAAATAATAATGAAATATTGTAGAGGAAGATTCATAAAAATTAGGCATTATGAAACTGTAAAAATCCATTCATGTTGTATAAGTTAAAAAAACATTATCCTCATACTTTTGCCGGAAAAGTCAAAAAGTTCCTCGTATGGTAAACAAAAGAAAGATTCTTTCCATAACACAATGTAAAAGTAAAAGAGGGGTAAACATGAATTTAAAAATACATGGAAGAAAATTAAACACTTTATGAAAAACATTTGATGTACATGGAAGAAATATATACCCCGATAAATACTTACGTATAAGCAATCTCGAATAAAAATGAGATTGAAAAATTATCCCTTCCCTTAGGTACGATATGCTTAGTATGTATCCGAACCTCATGTATAATGATTTAAATAATTTAATTCACTTATTATAGAATCATATTAATTCTTATGATATCATATATGATTCACTTAGGTATTTATATTACCCATTCATTTGTCAATTCCATGTTAAGGCAACGTTTTGGGTAATATTCTTTTCATTTATCGTATGTGTTTGGTTTTTTTGTTATTGATATTATTATTACTTATATCATGATTTACTTACTTAAATAATTTAAAACATGATTTATATATCATATATATTCAGTATATATATATAATAGATAAATAAAAGAAATGAAACACACCGTTCATGGAGATGGTAGGTCGTACGTACGCATGAACGCTATTTTCCTTTCCTTATTGACTTGAATGGAAGTAAGTAAATAACATATACATAAATCCAGTATAATTAATATGTCATATATTTCATGATTATTTATTATATGTACTTTATAATCATTCTTGAATGGTTAACATGGAGAATGAATCTCATCGCGTTGTGGAGATGGTAATCCGTACGTATGCATGAGCGATTATATCGTTCCCATAATTATTGAATAGAATTAGAGTGGATGATATAATATCTCATAATTGGTATCATATTATAATAATCATATATTGTTATTCTTTACACCCTTATACCCATCCAAGAACGGTGGTGGTGGAAAAACAGATTACACCACAGCGTGGAGATGGTATTCAGTACGTACGAACGCGCGGTGATTTCATTTTCCATAGGATGGATAGAAGATTAAACAGGGTTGTTTAATATTTATAATAACATATAATTATATAATTAATACTGATTTTATTACTTTATAAAGAAACAAATAATGAATAGGAAGTAAAAGAAGAAATAAACATGAAAGAATCGGTAGAAGGTATTACCTCTTCCTTGAAGTGCCTCCTTTAAACTTCTTCTTAAGGCACTAATGCTGGTCTTTGAAGAAGAACACGACCTTTAGTATGTTTCTAGGGAAGTTTAGAAGATAAATGGGTAGAGTTTGGTTGATCTTGAAGGCTCAAAGTGGTGTTATGAGTAGAGGGATGAGGTGCCCTTTTATAAGGGAGGAGAGTGGCACCTTTGGAAACCTCAAAAATATTAATTTATTATAAATAAAACCCCACTTAAAAACCTCCAAAAATGACTCATATTATAAGATTAGATGAGATAGGGTTGTAATATCATCAACAAATAAAATTTAGACATGTTATAAATTTATTTTAAACCTTTTCAACTTTATTTATCCTTATTTAATCTAATTGATTTTATTTGTGGTAATAAGATTCTAAATTTTAAATTGTTATAAATAATTACTTATGTGTGGTTAATTGTCCATAATTAGATAATTTATGAAATTTTCTACCATATAAATTTTAATTTATAATTTTTAAATATTTTTGTGATTTTTAAACAATTTTATATTATGTTATGTTTATAAAATAACAATAGTGTCAATTTTGACAATATTCATTTATTTGAATTTAAATAAAATACACACTTTATATATGTTAGAACTAAAATATTTAATAGATTCATAACATGTAATATTTATCTAGAAAATTCTTGGAGCATATTAAATAGTTCATACAATATTTATTTTAATATTTTTAAAACCATTTATTTGATATTGCAATCAATAAAATAATTTCAACATCACTATTGTGTCACCTTTAATGATAATTATTTAATCCCTAAAAATTATAAATAAATTCACCTGATGTAGGTAATTTTATTATATGTTTTAATACTATTCATGTTCTAAGTTTCATGAATTTTATCACTACATTTAAATTATTATACTTATAACATTTAAGAGAGTGACATGTTGTCACTTTCTTTGGTTTTAATAACAATTAAATTATATTCATGGTCAAAAGTTCATACAATGAATCTATTCCGACCCTTAGGTGATATGGGTAGAATTTTAGTCATCCAATAGAATTTTTGAAGGAGTTAGGGTATTTTTATAATTTTTTTACCCTTAATTACCCAATTTACCTTTAACTGCAGTAAAAAAAATTATCGTGGTTAATATTCATAATATCAAAAAAAGTAACCAATTAACCTAATTTGGACCCACTGAATTCAAATATGGAATCCATTTTTCAAAATTCAAATCACATAAGTTGTAGTAATTAATTTAAAATTAATCCCATTGTTAAGAAAACGGGTTTTAAAAGTTAAAATATTGCCAAAGATTTAAATGTTTTTACCAATAAATTCAATGTAAAATTAATGGTAATGACATAAATTATATTAAGTGGTAAAAATATATTATATTTATACTTTAAAACCATTAAATATTATAATTTATCCGTATAAATTATTGCGATGAAAAAATATGTTTTTAATTAAAATATAGCGTGTTTTTACTATTCATTAAAATATGAAAGTCATCAGAATAATATGAAAAATTTATCCAAAGTAAATTTTTATATCCTGATTCAAAATAAAAATTTTATTTTGTCAAATTGAACTTATAAACATGTTAAAAACTATATTTAATGGTGGTTTTCCATTAAAAGGCGGTAAAACTGCATTTTATGAAAAATACTTATTTTACCCGAAACTTTAATTTAGTTCTCATAAAATGTTATAGAAAATGTGTAAGATTAATAATAATTTTATAAAATTCAACATTTAGTTAATACTATTCATAACGTCTAGTTCATAATAATATTATAACAATATATCATTGTTTAGTGAAACTCGATATTGTGTACAACACAAGCTATCGATGAAGGTAGTGATTGCATGTAATGCAATCCAATTCCAGGCTATGTGTAGTGCAATATCCCTTTATTAATGCATATAACATAATCAAAACTTATTTCATTTATCATTAACAAAATCTATACTTAATGATGCGTAGAATAATTTCTACAAAACAAACTTGAAATTGTGTGTAACACGAGCCCAGAATAGTGTTTCATATACTGAAAGCTAATACGGTGTTGCGTATAGTACAAGATAATCTTGGTGTAGTATACAATAGAAGAAATAAAAGAAATTAAAAGTAATATATCTCATAAAATCTCAGGGTGTTACATTCTACCCCCCTTAAAATGAATTACGCCCTCGAAATTCGTTGGGCTATAAATGGTTTACTACATGAAAGTTTCTTTCATTGAAACCCACATCGTAAAAAGGAATACTAAAACTTAATTTTAAAACTAAATTATGAAAAATAAAGGTTACCCAAATTAATTCATCATTGGGTTTCCACATAGAAGAACATAGGTGAAAATATGGATATGGAAGAGAAATCTAACCATCAATATCTGATGGAGAGTGGTAGAGATGATGGCTATGAAAAAGAAAAAAATAACAAATCCATAAATTTGTGATGATCTAAGGTACCATCTGATTCATCGGATATGAGGACACTAGGAAAACATTTTTGGTTTTCAAGATCATTTCCCTAAAGCTGAAAAATTTGAATTAGAATAAATACCTACTTTATTTTGGTACAATCTCACTTTTGTTCGTGCCTTGAACAATTTCAACTTCATCTCTTAAAGAAATGAAGTTAAATTTGTATTTCTTGAAGTGTTAGTAGATCATATGATAGAATGATGGGTCCTCCCATCTGTCCCTAACACAAGGTTAGAAAAAGTTATTAAATATACATAATTCCATATATAGTGAGGTTAATCTAATATGATTCCAAAAATGGACTTATAATTTATCTATCATATCTATTAATAAAATAAAAGTAGTTTCTACTAACCAGGGACTTCATGTAGGCCAGTGGTAGGCAATAAAGGCCTGTCACACTTCAGTTGTGGGTTCGATTCCTGCAACCTTGTCCAACACGACAGGTTGTTGTCCGTCCTGCAGGTTGTCCATTTTCTAAAACTACATTATTATAACATTCCTTAAATAATATCAAAAAAATTTCTATCCTTAAATAGTACTATATTATGTCTAACTTAATTCATTCCATTCTTTAGGCTTATCCAAAATACTTCTATCCAAGCTGAATGTATAAAGAAAAAAATTACTAGAAATGTCATCTACCGAGCATGTGAATACCATCATTTTCCCCCATATATCATACGATATATCTTTTTTGGTCACATTCCAAACATGTGAATACCTTAATCATGTATTCTCTTAAAAAATAAATACCCATTGAACCTTAGTGAAAACATGAATGCTGTCAAAAGTTAACTCTTTCCACGTACCAAAATCCCAAACTTTCTATATACTCAAACCATGATATCAGTCATGAGCTCATTTCATTTTCTCTTTGTCCCTTCATTATGAAAATATCATCTTATTTCCAAAAATATTTCAATCACTTTTCATGGTTACCGGTACCATATAATTATTGAAGACCAATACATAGATATTACAAAATTCCACGATACCATAAATGAAATTCAATGATACTATTTTGAAATCCCATTACATAAACACTTAATCATTACACAACATCATTGTCATACTCAACATCAAAAATAGTGATCACATGTGACTTCCCTTTATCCTTTTCCTTAAGAGGTTTCTCACATCTATCATCATTAACCCTTGGATTAGGGAATTTATTAGCATAATTCCCCATTTCCTTGCACTTGAAGCATTGATGTGTTGGTGGAGAATTATCTGTAATCTTTTCTCTATTCACATTATTAGCTACCTTTTCCCATTACTTAGACACTCAACTTCTCGATGACCTTATTTTCCACACTTAAAACATTTTCTTGTACCTTTTAGACAATCTACACCATGCTTCTTTCCATACTTTGAGCATAAATAAACATTCATCTTATTTTCACCATTGTTCTGAGATTTCTCCTTGAACTCCATCTTTTGTTTCTTATCAAAACAATGAGATGGATATTTAACACCAACTTCCTGTTCTACCTTGATAGAAAAACAAACAATTTATTCATAGCTGCTGAAGTCTCTTGTAGTTAATTCCCTTCAAAGACTTGGTTTTAAGCCACTAAAGAATCAATCAACTTTACTTTCAGGTTGGATAATAAAGCCAGATGCATACCTTACAAGCCTTGTAAAATTCACTTTGTATATACCAATAGATTTATCATCCATTTTCTTAAGCTCATGGAACTTCTTTTTTATCTTTGTTCAAAGAATACAAGGGAAGTACTTATTGAAAAATAATTTCTTGAACTCATCCCATTCCATGGATTCAATTTCATCTCGGGGCCTCATATTCTTAATTAGAGTCCACCATTGGTCTGCTTCACCTTCTAAATGGTAAATAACCAGAATGAATTTTTCATGTTCCAAACAGCGAAGTGTGGAAAATATCTTTTCAATGGTACTGATCCATTGTTCAGAAACAAGTGGATTAGAAGACCCACTGAAAGAAGGTGGACGTTGCCTCATGAAGGACTCAACAGAATATTGTTCCTTTATTTGCTAATTTGGTGGTCCATATTGATTCATATCTTGTGTAAGTATAGAAATAAGATTTTTCACTCCATCTCCCATAACATTGGTTTGTTTAAGAGGACAATCATTACATTTTCCATTACATTGATCTACACGGTTGCTTCAGGTTCCAGCCATCGTCTAAAACCCAAAATAAATAGTGTGAGAGGCAAAAATCAGGCTAGGGAAAACAACATAATAAAGGGGGAGTACCTTCAATATCTAAAATATTAGATTTAATTATAATATCGTTACCATAATTATAGGACTGTAACCAATACTTATACTTAACCTTAGGGATATCCCTAGACATACCTTAGAAATATCTCTAGGGATCTCATTAAAGTTCTCGCATCCTAGTTTCCAAAGGTTGACTAAACCTTTTCTCTAATACCAACTGTAGAGACCCAAGCATGACGTACATGGACATTACATTACTTTTTCGGAATAATTAATACATAAAAAGAACCAAGACTCAAGGACTAGAATAGTTTAGTGTCTTTGGAAACTCGGAACATAATCTTCTAATCATAGTGAAAGATCTTCAACATCGCCCATAAAAATCTTCCGCTTTTTTACTTACCTAAAACCTTTCCTTAAATCATGGGTTAAAGAAAACATATAAAGGGTGAGCTCAAATTCTCAGTAAGGGTAAGCATGGATAAAATAAAAACAAATCATATACATTTGAACTTGAAAAAAAACATGAACATAATGTTTAAACATCGAAATCTTGAGAAATAAATCTTGGCAGTACATAAGGGATAGATCATAAAGGAACATTAATCATGATAAAATAGAATGGGAATAAAACATGTAATTGTTGAAAACCATTAAGCACATGATATTATTTCCATATTATCCAAGGCATTGCTTCCAAGACTATCTTTGTGGACAAATTCCCTTACTGAATCGAGTTCACTCCTCGTTCCAGTCCTGTATCACTGAACCGGATTAACTTGTCGTTCCATCCATGTCTATCTCATGAGATATAAATATTTACCTAATTCATTGGAGGGATATATAGGTCCCACCCATCTCATAATGAAATAATTATTACTTTTTCACAAATTAAACATAAATCATTCATCATAACCCAAAGAATAAATTGGTTTTCACAAACCTCGTCCCATTATAATGTAATCCATATAAAGTAAATGGATATAATTTCATCATAAGAAGAATCAAACCATGTAAAAAGTAGATATATTATACTTGAAACATAATCATACTAAATAATGTCACCTTTATGGAAAATAGTTTTGAAAAAACACTTGAAATGAATTCTTGAAGAAAGTATCCTTTCATCTTCAAAATCATTTTCTATTCAAAAATTTCCATTCAATTTTAAAAGAAAAGGATTTTGTTGAAGATAATCATGAAATCTTGTAGAGGCAGCTTCATGAAAATTAGGCGTTATGAGACCGTAAAAATCCATTCATGTTGTATAAGTTAAAAAAACATTCTCCTTATACTTTTTCCATAAAAGTCTAAAAGTTTCTCGTATGGTGACCAAAATAAAGATTCCTTCCATAACAGAATGTAAAAGTAAAATAGGGGTAAACATGAATTTAAACATACATAGAAGAATATTAAACACTTTATGAAAAAAAAATTATGGACATGGAAGAAATATATACCCCAGTAAATACTTACGTATAAGAAATCTCGGATAAAAATGAGATTGCAAAATTATCCCTTACCTTAGGTTCGATATGTTTTGTACATATCCGAACCTCTGGTATAATGATTAAAATAATGTCATTGACTTATTGCAGAATAATATTCATTCTTATGATATCATATATGATTCCCTTAGGTATTTATTTTACCCGTTCATTTGTCAATTCCATGTTAAGGCAACATTTTGGGTAATATTCTTTTCATTTATCGTGCGTTTTTGGACTTGTTGTTCTTGATATTATTATTACTTATAACATGATTTACTAAATTTCAGAATTTAAAACATGATTTATATATCATATATATTCAGTATATATATATATATATAACAGATAAATAAATGAAATGAAACACACCGTTCATTGAGACGGTAGGTCGTACGTACGCATGAACGTTGTTTTCCTTTCCTTATTAACCTGAATGGAAGTAAGTAAATAAAATATACATAAATACATTATAATTAATATGTCATATATTTCATGATTATTTATTATATATACTTTATAATCATTCTTTAATTCTTAACTTGGAGAATGAATCACATCACGTTGTGGAGATGGTAATATGTACGTATGCACGAGCGATGATATCGTTCCCATAATTATTGAATGCAATTAGAGTGGATGATATAATATCTCAGAATCGTTATTGTATTATAATAATCATATATTGTTATTCTTTACACCCTTATCCCAATCCAAGTAAGGTGGTGGTCGAAAAACAGATTACACGACGGCGTGGAGAGGATATTCCGTACGTACGCACGCGCGGTGATTTCGTTTTCCGTAGGATGGATAGAAGGTGAAATAGGGTTGTATCATATTTTCAATAACATATCAGTATATAAGTAATACTGATGTTATTACTTTATAACGAAACAACTAACTAATAGGAATTAAAAGAAGAAATAAACTTGAAATAATCGGTAGAAGGTATTACCTCTTCCTTGAAGTGCCTCCTTTAAACTTCTTCTTAGGGCACTAATTTTAATCTTTGAAGAAGATCGAGACCTTTAGTATGTTTCTAGGGAAGTGTAGAAGAGATATGTTTAGAGTTTTGCCGAGATTGAAGGCTCAAAGTGGTGTGAGGAGAGGGAGGAGGAACCCTTTTATAAGAGAGGAGAGGGGAACCTTTGGAAACCTCAAAAATATAAATTTATAATAAATCAAACCCCAGATAAAAACCTCCAAAAATGACTCATATTATAATATTATATGAGATAGGGTTTTAATATCATCAACCAATAAAATTTAGACATGTTGTAAATTTATTTTAAACCTTATCAACTTGATTTATCCTTATTTAATCTATTTAATTTTATTTGTGGTAATAAGATTCTAAATTTTAAATTGTTATAAATAATTAATTATGTGTTTTTAATTTTCCATAATTGGATAATTTATGAAATTTTCGACCATATAAATTTTAATTTTTAATTTTTAAAAAAACATTGTGATTTTTAAAAAAATTTATATCATGTTATTTTTATTAAATAACAATAGTGTCAATTTTGAAACTATTCATTTATTTGAATTTAAATAAAATCCACACAGAATATATGTTCAAAATAAAATATTTAATAGATTTATAAAATGTCATATTTATCTAGAAAATTCGTGGATCATATTAAATAGTTCATACAATATTTATTTTAATATTTTTAAAACCATTTATTTGATATTTCAACAATAAAATAATTTCAACATCACTATTGTGTCACCTTTAATGATAATTACTTAATCCCTAAAAATTCTAAATAAATTCACAAGATGTAGATAATTGTACTAGCTTTCTGGAGACTATTCATGTTTGAAGTTTCATGAAGTTTATCACTAAATTAAAATTATTATACTTATAAGATTTAAGAGAGTGATATGTTGTCACTTTCTTTGGTTTTAATAATAATTAAATTATTTTCATGGTTAAAAGTACATAAAATTAATCTATTACGACCCTTAGGGGATATGGGTCAACTTTTAGTCATACAATAGAATTTTGGTAGGTGTTATGATCATTTTATAATCTTATTTTTACCCTTAATTACCTGATTTACCTTTAACTACAGTAAATAAAAATTACCGTAGATACTATTCATAATATCAAAAAAAAACTAAAATTAACCTATTAATATAACTTGGACCCACTGAATTAAAATATTGAATCCATTTTTTAAAATTCAAAACACAGAATTTTCAGTAATTAATTTAAAATTAATCTCGTTGTTAAGAAAACAGGTTTTAAAAGTTAAAACATTTCCAAAGATTGAAATGTTTTTACCTATGAATTCAATGTAAAATTAATGGTAATGACATAAATTATATTAAATGGTAAAAATTTATTCTATTTATAGTCTAAAACCATTAAATATTATAATTTAACCATATAAATTATTGTGATTAAAAAAGTTCTTTTTAATTAAAATATAGCGTGTTTTTACTATTCATTAAAATATGAAAGTTATCAGAATAATATGAAAAATTTATCCAAAGTAAATTTTTATATCTTGATTCCAAATAAGAATTTTATTTTGTCCAATTTAACTTATAAACATGTCAAAAACTAGATTTAAAGTGGGTGCGCCATCAAAAGGCATTAAAACTGCATTTTTTGAAAAATACTTATTTTACCTGAAAAATTTATTTGGTTCTCATACCATGTTCTAGAAAATATTAAAGATGAATAATAATGCTATAAAATTCAAAATGTAGTTAATACTATTCATAACGTCTAGTTCATAATAATATTATAACAATATATCATTGTTTAGTGAAACTCGATATTGCGTACTACACACGCTATCGAGGAACGTGGAGATTGCATGTAATGCAAGCCAAGTTTGGGCTTCATGTAGTGAAAGTTACCTTTGGTGATGCATATAAAAAAAATTATTTCATTTATACATTAAACAAAATCTATATTTAATGTTATGTAGAATAGTTTCTACAAAACAAACTTGAAATTTTGTGTAACACGAGTCAAGAATAGTGTTGCGTATACTGAAAGATAATACGGTGTTGCGTATAGTACAATATAATCTTGGTGTAGTTTACAATAGAAGACATAAAAGAAATTAAAAAGAATATATCTCATAAAATCTTTGGGTGTTACAATGACCACTCCATCATCACTTTTATAGATGTTAAGTGGGTTCTAAACCTCTATAAGAACATGATTTCCAATGGAATTCTAGATTAAAATTGGTATACCTTTAGGTCTGAATTAGGTATCCTAAAGGTCACAAAAAGTTCTAGAAGTATCATAAAGGGTTATATAATTAATGGGTTGTATTTATTGAATGGTAATACCCTTTAAAAGAATTTAGTTAGTGTGTATACAACTAATAATGATAATAAACTATTATTGCATAGGATATTGGGGCATGTATGCTCCAATCATCTAGAAAAACTTAACAAATAAGGAATATTGGTTGAAATTACACCGAGAAATTTTCTATTTTGTAAATATTATATAATGGGTAAGGATAATAGATTCACCTTTACTGGGTATAACATTAAATATTCTTTCCCCATTTGAATATATACATTGTAATTTTTGGGGACCAGGTGGGATTACCTCTCATGGAGGAGAGTCCTATTTGGTTACCTTTATGGATTAATTCTCTAGGAAGGTTTGGATTTCTATACAGAAAAATAAATATGATGTCATTAAAATATTTAAAACTGATAAAACCCTAGTAGAGAATCATGTTGTAATGAAGATTAAAAAATGTGAGCTAATAATGGATTAGAATACATCTCTTCTGATTTTATAAAATGTTTTCAATATAAGGGTATTTTAAGACACCATAATTTTAGTTAACCCCCCCCCCAACAAAATGGTTATTATGTAAAAATGAATATAACTAGTCTAGATAAAGTCTGAAGCAATCTTGGATGCTCAGGTCTCCCCAAATATTTCTGGGGAGAGGCTATCACTATGATTATATACCTCGAAAATAGGTGCCCATCCTCTTCCAATCACTTAAAAATCCTAGAAGTACTTTTGGAATAAAAAATTACTTACTTATAGTAATCTAAGAGTCCTTAGAGACACTAATTATTCTCATGTGAATACTGATAAGATAAATCCTTGATATCTTAAATCTATATTTATGGGATATCATGAGGGTGTCAAAGGTCATAAGTTGTTGGTTGATAAACCTGATTATCAAAAATTCATAATTACTATAGATTTATTGTTATATGAGTCATGTTATCCAAAATTTAAATCTATCACTCCTAGTATTACTAATCCATCCATTGATGAGGATATTGAAATAGATCCATAAATCTAGTTTCAGGATACTTTCTGGACTTTTCTTATTGATCCTTATCCTATGAACGAAGATAAAATAAGATCCACATCAGATTAAAATTTAGATACTGAACCTCTATCCATTAACACTGATTATTAGTTATGAAATCCCTTAATAAAAAATATTCAATATATTTGATATCTACCATGAATTAAGAAATGAACCCCTTGAATAAAAATCACAATTTTTATATCCCTAATAAAAGAGTAAATGATAATATAAATGGATATAAGTGGGTTTATAAAATAAATGATGATACACTACTGAGAATAAGATCAAATTTAATTAAATATTAGTTTTTAAAGGATCCATTCAAAGAGAAGGAAGGAAATATTATGGGATTTTTCACCAGTTGTTATGCATTATTCTATAAGGCCGCTACTTTCTTTTTATACCTATAATGACCTTCACACTAAGAAACTAAAGGTAAAAACTTTTGTCCATTCATGTGAACCTTAGTGAGAATCTATAAATGAAGCTTCTTAATGGTTACCCTAAAGAATTAAGAACTAAATTTTTTTTCCTTTTGAATAAATCATTATATGGTTCAAAATTGTCCTCAAGGCAGTGTTACATAAATTTTTTATTTATTTTATTCTTGATGACCATTTTACTATGAGTAAGTTTTATGCTTATATTTATTTCATTTCAATTAAAAATATAATGGTTTACCTACCATATTATGTTGATGAAATGATTATAAGTTTCAATAACATAACTCATATTACTACTGATAAATCTCAATTAAAATAAATATTTGAAAATAAGGAATTCGATGAAAAAAATAAAACTATATGTGTAGAAATAATTAGGGATAGACCAAATATATTTTTATATATCTCACAATATGATTATATAATGAAAATCCTCAAAATAAACTTATTTAATTCTCTCAAACCTATTAGTTTACCTTTTTAATTTTTTTTAACAAATTTCAATAACTCAATCACACATTGATGTTGTTGATGGAGAAATTACGTCTAAAATTTCCTATACCAACATAGTTTGTTATGTTATGTATTTAATGATTTGTACATGACATGATGTAGTTTTTTCAATAAAAACCCTTGGAATATTTATGGCTGGTATAGGGAAGCCACATTAGCATGCCCTGAAGTGCTTATTCTGATGTTTGAAATGTACTTATGGTTTAGCTTTGTGTTATGGTAAAAATGTTTACTTTGTTGAATATTTTTTTCGATATATAAAGGCTAACTATTTAGGTAACATTGATAACAAATACAAATTGAATAGGTATGTTTTCAGTACCTACAAAGGCCATATTTCCAAAAAATACCATTTTTAGTCTATGGTTGGTCTTTAAACCAAAGAATCAGGATATATTTCTTTGATAGCGGCTATAAAATAATCCTAGGGATTAATGTTTTTTTAATAAACTCAGATATTATGATTATGGAATTACAGTGTTTAGTGACAGTCAATCAGAATTACATTTATACAAGAATCTAGTATTCTAGGGTAAATCCAAACACATAGATATTAGATTAAATTTCATTAGAGATATTATTTAACATGGAACCATATGTTTCAATAAGAAATATAGTGAAATAACCCAGTTTATTGTTTAAATAAATATGTGGTATTAAGTATTTTAAATTTTTTTATATTTAATGAAGTTGGTTCCCCGTTAGTAACCTTAGGTGAAATAACGTTGCTAATTTCAATTGAAAATGGTGGAGATTTGTGAAAATATGTATTCATATTATTTTTATATTAATTTATTTATATTATTATACTTCCATTTAAATTATTAAATATTCATGAATGAAAAATTAGCTTTAAATTTTTTTTATTAATAGTATATTCAATTTAATATTATGGACCCCATTTATTCCACTGGGTCACTGCCTTATAGATGTTCTTGTTGTTTGGACCACTACTATCAGAACAATGTTATTTGTAGTGCTTGTTGACCCATTGATCCTTCAAGACTCTTATTCTCGACATTGATTAAGTTTACTGCTCATGTGATCTATGTTATACATTTATTCTAAATTCCTCGAGTGCATTGCTATTTTTCTATTCATCATAGCTATATAAAGGTTTTTGGATGGATATATAGTTTTGAGGAATAGAGGGTGTTAGGGAAATTGATTAACCTTATTTATATTGTTTTGACTCAATCATACCATTTTCTCCATTATTATTTAGTTCTCCCTCCATTTCTAGAACCCTATCTTTGAAAAGTTTGACTTTCTCTATGGTAAGTCTTTATGCCTTCCATCATCTGCTATAAAATAGTGGTGTACTTATTCTACTGGAGTTTTGAGGAAGAAATCCATCATTGATTAAGATGTGTGGTAGAGTTACCAAGTGAAGAAAATATGACTTCTAGACAAGGTGACCACTTCAACCACTTTGAATATAATTATTTTCTTTGAATTACTAATGACAACATGAAGAAAACATGACTGTCATACCCGTGCATATGGAGATGTAAGTATTTAAATCCCACTTCTAATTTTTTGGATTTAGTTATTTAAATCTTGAATTGATGATTCTATTTTGGTTAGCCAATATGTTTTAAATTATGGTATTTGAGTATTAATAAAAAGGTGTGTGTGTGGGTTGTGTTCGTTTCGTGAACATGTGTCAATACCAGACCTAAGCATGTTAAATATATATGTTCCTTTTACTAATTTCTTACTCTATTTCATATTTTATGGTCTATTTCCATTATATTCAATCATTGTGAACAAAAGGCCCATTCTAGTCCCTTTAGGCTTGTGCAAAATGTCCACTGCTAGTGCATCGTTTCTGAACATTAATCATATATGTAGAATTTATTTTATGTTCTAAAATTAAAAGTGAATTTATCGTCTGACATGGTTTTACCTTTTGTTGGATATTTTTCATTGACGTTATTCTGAAATGGTTTTTTTATTCATCTATTTCATATTAATCCACTATTTTGGTTCTATTAGGACTAATAGGGGCCTATATACCCTAATAGGGGGGGGGGTGAATCAGGGTATGGATATACTTTTTTATAATTATTCCTGCCACACTAGATCTTGACCTCTTTATTACAAGGGTCACTTATTTTTCACTTCTGTTTTTATTATGACCACTTCTTTTCTTCTATATCTGATGATGATGCTTTAAATGAAATGTAGGGAAGTAAGCAGGCAAACACATAGATTTTTACTTGGTTCACCCTCACTGGGCTACGTCTAAGGAGCATAAAACGGTGATGTGATGCTGTACCAAATCCACTAAAGAACACTGTTGTTTACAAGGTTCGGGATAGATCACTTATATGCCTAGGCTCACTGCCTTTACAAGGTTTAGGGTCAGCTCACTGCTTTCCCAAGGGTCACTCCCTGTTTCTCTCTTTGGCTCACTGTTGGTGGAGAGGATCACCTTCTTTCTCTTCCTTTGCTCACTGCTATGGAAAGTATCCAATCACAATTTATAGACTTGTAGGTCTCTTAATTATCACTAATTAATGCATCCTCTGTTGTACGTAGATGATATGTTGAAGTCCAACCTTCACCCATAGACAAATCTCACTTTGCACCGAAGGTATCAGGAAATATTCCACCTTCCACACAGCCATGAATCACTATCATGCTTCAACCATACCTGACGCCATTCTCCAAGTCGGCACACAAGTCTCAGTGTGCAAGTTAAAACTGGCGCGCAAGTTCACCTCAACCACTTGCACGATGCTAGCTTCTTCAACTCCAAACTTGCGCGACTCACACCCTTTTATGCCCAAACCAATTTTGGAGTGCAACCATCAACTGTAGAAATTCTTCAAAACCTGGAATGAAAGTATCACCAAAACACTTGCGCGACACCCCCTTCTTCAACTCAAAACTTGGGTGAATCCCTTCCTTTCACACCCAAACCACTCTTGACACGCAACAATAAACTGGAACACAACTTCTACTTGGACGACCACCACACCTGCATGAAGGGAGATCAGATTTTCTCTAGGTGTTGAACTCGTACAATATGAGGAGGGGTCTACCTCTATTTATAGGCATTTAGATACCCTATATGATGGTGTGCATGTCTCCTGTCAGTGCGGAAGTCTCTTCCGCGCAAGTCAATAGCACGACCAACCCTAAAAATTGGGCACCACTTTTCCCTTTTCGATATTTTGATGTTCTGAACTTGAAAAAAATATGGCACGCAAGTTTCCTCTCCTTCAAGACAATGACACGCAAGTCCCTTTTCCAAAACCACTTTTCTCCATTTGTTGATTTTCAGGTCCAAAAATTTGTCAAACACTGGAAAACGGTGCCACCTTGTATCTGTTCATTTTGAACTGCCTCCAAATCATCCATTCCTTTGTCAAAATTCTTGAATCAAACATGGATATTTAACTACATCCCTTGAACTCGAGATGCAACCATGAAATCTCCTTTGTCAACAAATTTGTACGTCATGGTTTACTTTGTCAACAATCACAACACAGATGTCCACTTTTTCAACAAACAAAATCACCTCAAAAATGCTTCAATGATGCCTTGATGGATTTTTTCCCAACAGGTTCACCTCATACAAGTGACAATGGATGAGTTATTCTGACACAACCCTTGAACTTCACCATAAACATCTTTCATGAGTTCCCTCCATTTTCATCTAGTGATTATTTTTTACCCTTCAATTAAACCATTGGATGATATTTTTTACTACTAATTTAATATTATATTTCCTTAAAATTAAATATTTATTATATTCCTCCAAATTTTAATTGGGTTGGGTGGGAAACCTTACACCCACACACACCACCTATCTAAACTAACATCATGCTGTAACCACATGCATGTGTGGTGTAATCAGGGTTACCGTCTACTAATGATACCCTAAGTGATCTCGTGATAGAATAAGAGTCTGATTATTTAGTAGGTGGAATCATCTACAATAGATGATGTTCCAAATAAGAAAAATTTTAAAAGTATTAAGGAAACAACATTAGGGTTGGGGAATTGTGGAGAGAAGTGTTCCACACATTTATAACCATATCCCATATTTTAAAAATTTGGAAACCCATATCTACTTGTTGGTTCCCCACTACATGTCCAAAATAATATTATTTCAGTGATTTTCCTCTGAATTTTACCCATTCATTTTATCATTTGATTAAATTCACATTTTTAATAATTTATTCTTCATAGGAACTATTTTTTTAATGGATACACCATCATTATTTTATTTATAAAAAAAATAATTTGGCAATTCCATTTCTAAAATATAGTTTGAATAAAAAAATTATATAAATAAAAAATTATTATCCTTATTATAATGGTTAATTGTAAATAAAAAATAATAATTCATATAATTTTATATGAAATATAGTTTGAAACAATTTATTTTAATTCTTATAATAATATTATTGAAGTTATAGGTGAATTTAAATCTATTTTTACTCCAAATTTTGACTAAACCAATTCAATGAAATAGTGCATTAAAAAAGGGATGAAAGTTATTTATTATAAACATATATAATAAATTTATTGCAGTCACTTAAATTTAATGTTAACCACTTCAACATAGGTTAACCAAAAAAATGAAAATAAGCATCAACCAAGTATGGGCTTCAAACCCACTTCAAAACATCTCACCTTTAGAGAGTCATTTGTGATTATTTTGAGAGACAAGTGAACAAAATCAAAAAACTGAGATGCATATTCCATCACAATAGAGTCTCTCGGCTCCATGTTCATTAATTTAAGGTCCTCTTACACTAGCAATGTCTCAGGATAAATATTTCATTTGAAATCCTTCTTAAAGGTAGTATTAGTGAGAACCTCATGCATATTAGCTTACATTATAGATTCCTACAACTTTATACATGGTCCTTCTAATATGTAAGTACAGAAGAAAAATTTAAAGGTATCACGGGTCATCTTGAAATAGAAGATAAGGAAAATACTTTCAATTCACTCCTACGGCTCTTGGGTTCCCTTGTAACAATGTAAAAACTAGTTAATTATTCATAGTGAACTCCAAGATAATTTTCAACTATTTTTGAATGATCACTTCTTCCCTCTTGTCCCAAGGATTAGATATTACAGATCATGAATTCCGCTAAACATGGGTCAAGTAGAGGGTTTTATTATGGATCCATATCCACATGTACCTTTATTCTATTAGAGGATGCCCTTTTGAGAGGTATTATCTATAAATCATAGGATACAAAACTCATTCAATACACAATTAATTTTCTAAAAAAACAATTAATTCATAGTAATACCTTACAATAAATCTAAAAAAATGACCATCAACATTAATAAATATTCCAAACAAATAAGCGGTGAAGAAACCAAAAAAATTAATCTTTTCCACACCAAGTATAGTTGGCCACATGGTTTGGAAAACCATACACCATACATAAAGAGTTCCATTGGAGGGATCATAGACCAAGCTTCATGGTATTCCATATTTTTATCTATAAACATGCACACACTTCCCTCCTAGATTCAGCTTCAAACTAATTTTTTTCAAAATAACGTATAGGCTGACTCAAAACACATAACTAGTTGGGAAAACAATAAAATTACATAATAATACATCAAAATCAAGACTAATTCAATGATTCAATTCCCAAATATCCATGGTAACTCAAGGTTTGAAATGATAGAGTGTTGGAAAAGCACTGCTCCACACCATCCTATTATGCCCAAATATTTATATGTCCTTGATACAACTAACCCCAAAATAAGAAAAAAAGGATTCAATACCATTTTGTAATATAATAGGCCAGGATGACTTGAAATTTATTACCATAAATCCTAAAGTGCATTCCCAATCAACACATACTAGAAATAAGAACCAAGGTACCAATATAAAATCCAAATGGGAATGATTTCACCAACATAATCTAAATAATCAAAGTGTGTATTCCTCCCAAAATTCCAGCATGACCCGTCCCTAACTTGGATATCCACATGATCAAATAAGTAATCATAACAATATAATAATATCCAAATAGATCACACATAAAAATAAATAGAAAAATATATCATGACCAACATAAATTTAAAATTTATAAAAAATAAATATATACAATATCCATATGTTAACATAAAAAATATGAAAATGTGATCAAGGATGGTGAGGTAGATACATAACCTCCTAAAAATCTAAAATCCCTAAACTATTCACATGAGATGAACTCTATGAGAATATCATCTCTTCTATCCCAAACCAACCACATAAAAAATTAATTATTAAGATCCACAAAATGACAATTTTAACTAACATTTAGCCATGTCCTATAAAATTATGTATGAATATGCCTAAAGGCTTATTTAGTTTTTGAGGAAAATCCTAGTATGATCCCACAATGAATCAACATAAGGTATTAATATTTTAAAACTAATAACTTAAGTTTTAAATCAATGTTTAAAACAATTTCAAATTGAAAACATTTATTTATAAATCCATTTAGTTTAAATTACAAACAAGCCATGTTCTAAAAACATGCATCAACAATTCCCAATAAAAAATGGATACCATAAGGCATAAACAAGGAAAAATCTACCACAAATCCCATAAAAATAAGAATCATCACATATCCAATAATGTGTTTTGTGAATTAAGCATAATAATTCATAACAAACAAGTAACAAACAACACTGATCATGGGCTCTAACCAGTGAGGTCTATCATAACGTTGTATATCACAAGATTCACTAGATGGGTGTGTTAAAATAATAATATTGGGATCTCCCTTGGTCTCCCCTTGGGACCTAAATTCCTCACATGGATTACATTTTTCCACTTTGAAAACATTCCCTAACTAGTCTCAATATACACTAAGTTTTCAATTATCTAAGTCACCAGCACACCCAATGTCTCCTATGGGCCTTCGTTTTATATTCATTAATACCATTATAAATTCCAATTATATAATAAAAATGTGCTCCAAATAAACTAAGCTTCAATCATAAGGTGAAACTATTAAAAAAACCCATTTAAAAACCCATTTGAAACCATAAAACATATTTGGGGAATTTCATTGAACACCTTACATACATAAAAAAACAACTTTTAAAAAAAATTAAAACTATTAAATTGAAATCACACAAAAAAAAATTTAATCATAGATGAACCATCAATATCAACATAATTTAAATTCAATTTAATGAAACAATAACAAAAGGAAACCCATAACTAATTAGAATACATGGAAAACATCCATTAGGGAAACACACCAAAGTCGAAACCATATTGAAACTCTTCACCTATGATGGAAAACACATGGATTGAGTAGGATGGATCCTTGTAAACCTAAAACAATAAAAAATTCCATTAATAATATACCAAAAACCTAGGTTTGTCCCCCATGTCATTCTAGGGTTCCAACAATCCATTAAAATGGAAGAGTATGGAAGAAAAAGGGTGAAGAAAGAATGAATCAAAGGGAATTCATCTTTACATCAATAAAAACAACAAAACGAAGAATGGAAGTCTAATAAGAATCAATGGGATAAAATAAATAAGATAAGAGGGACAGTTATTGCATGAATGTAGAAGAAGATGAGAGAGTGAGAGTTAAATTCATCAAGGAAAATATAGTAAAACCATACTTTTTAATGAAAATAAAAACTTATGGCCTATATAATTTCTCATTATCACATATTTATTTCATATATATATATATATATATTATTATTATCGTGCCGATTAACTTTCAACACCATGATTTTTACAAGACGTACTTCACCCATGATCAATCATAGATTTCCAGTTTTGAAATTCTTCACCTTTTCAATCAGGGTTTGATTTATTTCAAAACAATTATCAAATTTTTTATAAATTATTATTTTTCATATATTTATATATAAAAAATATTAAAAACTAAAAATGGAAGTTATAAATAATAAATAATCATTAATATTGTAATTAATAATAATTATCAATTAATAAGAATAGTTAATAATTGAGAATATAGTAAATAATGATATTAATTATTAATGATTATTATTAATATAATATTTAATATTTAACTCCAATTACATTTTTATTTATCACTAATTATTGTTCATTATTAGTAATTAATAATAATTAATAACAAACTAAAACAAACAATGTACTAATTATTTATAAATTACTATTAATTATTATCAAATTATTATAACTTATTATTTTTTATGACACACACACACACACAAATATATTACAATCTGAAAATAACAATTTTTTTCATTAAATATTGCGTGAGGGGATTTCAGTACTCATCCTTTATAAACCCATTCCATATTTTTTTAAACCTAATAAAAAAACTCATTTTTCCTAATAAAATAAAATGAAAAATAAAAGTTATTAGATATGGTTTATTTTTCAACCATAAAAACAATTTTCTCACTTTGGAAGTGAAGAAATCATGAAAAACTAGAGGCATTTGAGGTGTGGGGGGAATTTAGATGATAGATTCCATATATCATTGAACTTATAACCCATATAGAACCCCAACCTGGTGACAAACACTGTATTGGGTGATGTAAAACTTCCAGCACTTCTATAAAACATTGAGTGTGAGAAAGCTATCAAACCCTTCGTTATAGAAATTTACAATAATTAAATCATGTCTCATCTACTTGTCCAACCAATAAATCCCCCCATGCAGTCCCCCAAATGACTTCATCATTCTATTCATGTTGTACAACACATCCTTGAATAGAATCCCCACAACCCCCATGAACATCTCCACCCACACTGGTAATGAGACTCATGTCAAGATCATCACTAGGTACCCTAATTGGTATGCACCATGGAATGTCACCCAACACATGAACATAGAATAGAGGAGGCCTGAGGTGATCATCAGGTGGGTGAAGTGGGATAACTGGATGACCAAACTTTTGTTCATCTCAAAATCAATTCCCTCCCGCCTCAGCAAGTGAATCAATTCTGAATTCTACAAGTCCCACCATATATTTAATTCATAGAAGGTGAGCCTCTAGATGTATTCACAACCAATTATGATATTGGGGAGACTAATATCTATGATGTAGAGGGTGAGACCCTGTTGGATGTGATTAATGTAGTTGAAACTGGATTTGAAAACCCCATACTGCTTGGTGGGGATGTTCTTATTCGGTGAGAAGGGAGTGGCATTGGGATGAAGGTGGTATATGACACTTGAAAATCTATGTACATGGATAGTAAATTGTAATGAGGTATACGCGATTGGGTGAGGGAAAACATAGATACTATTGGAAATTCCCGACTGATCTACACCCATGAAACATAAGCGGGTGTCTTTGAAATACAAAGGAATATCTATAATTAAAGAGATGTTTTGTGCACTAAAAAATGGGATTCTTTTTTAATGGGTTTTTCATTACATTATATACAAACCTAAAATCTTGGAACATTTTCAATGTAATTAAAACCACATGGGAGCCTCAATGAGGTCAAACTAGGTTTATCCATACAATTAAAAATAAAATAAGGGATGATAATAAGGGGGAGAGAAAATAATGGTGAAATTAATACCAATTATTAAAATTAGTAAAAAAGAACCACTAATTTATATTTCATTCATCAGATTTAAATGATTACAATATTTGTGCATATCTCCTAAAACACGGCACACCCAAGTGATATCATGAGAATATCCACAAGCTTCTCCTCGATGTGAGTGTTCTCAAGAATTAGATTTCCTTCATCAATGTACACCAAAATGAAATGGAATCGATTATTGATTTGGTTGTTCCATTAATGGAATATAGGTTTATTTATTAAGGAAATAGTATAATGTTTTTTCACTTTGACAACTGGTGCACTTTGGTCTAACCAAAGACATTTTTCTAATAGTCGATACAACTAAATTCCGTGGCATGTTGCGGTCATCACAGTAGTGTATTCTATTTCAAATGTTGAAAATGACACCACATTTTCATCTATGATTTCTAAGTGGTGGAATTTTCTAAATGGGATAATAACACCCTAGTGGTTCTCTTATATTCATGAAAATCACCATCCATGTTGCTCTCTCTGAACCCCAACAAGAACGACTGACTATTTAACTTCCTTTCATTAAGGATGCTATAGTTACGTGTCTAGGTGATGTATCATAATATGGTCTTGAATAAAACCAAGTGATATTTGTGTGGCTCCCCCATGAACCAGATTACATAACCTACTATTTAAGTAATGTCTATCCATGTATATCTAGGTATCAGAGGATGATTATGATGCTCCGGTATGGAGTGGCATTGACCAATGGGAAGGTGATAGACTTTCTACGCTTCTAGAAAACCTCTATAGGCACTTGAAAGGGATTTCATTTTCCCATTCCATTATTCTCAAAAATTTAGTCAAGTAGGTATATTTACATATGGAAAATCCACTTGGACCATGTTTTACTTCAATTCTGAGGAAGTATGAGAGTAATCCCAAGTCAATCATCTGAAATAGATTCTTTATATCAATCTTGAACATACTGATTTTGTTGAAATCATAGAAACTCTTATGAAATCCTAGTGTCAAAAAGATAGAGTTAGGTTTGGTTTTCCATGATCTTAGTTTTTGGAAGAGGCCATAGAGTTTTTTATAGAGTCAGAGCACCTTTTTCTCATGGATTTTGATGATGAATCCAGGTGATTTCATGATGTATACCTTGTCTTTAATGATTTAATTTAGGAATTCTGATTTGATATCCATTTTATGGACCTACCACCAATAGTGTACCACCATTATGACAAGTATCTGCATATATTCCTTGTGTAAAATACAAGAAAACACCTCCATGAAGTAAACCCCCTACTGCTGGATGTTTCCCTTTGCAATGATCCTCACCATGTTCTTTGCTACTATTCCATGCTCATCATGCTTCATATTGAAGACCCAATTGATACCAATTTGATGATGTACAATTGGAATATGGAGTAGATTCCATGTTTAATTATCCTCAACAGACTTCAAATCCTCCGGCATTGCCTTACACTAACACTGATGTTGTTCTGCTTCACCAAAGGAGGTTTTCTAGTCAGCCAGAGTGAAATGTTTTTCACTAGGGTTGAGATCGCATAGTGAAAACCCCAGCATTATTTTTGCCCCAATTATTTTTTTGATGGTACATAATAGAAGTGGGTCATCATCGTGATCAATTTAAAGTGATTTTTACAATTTGGATGGTGGTGAGGCTAGATAAACTATGGCTAATGGATCATGCATCACCTCATCTATACATGGCATCAGAGTGTTTTCAAAACAAGATCTAGTGGTGTGAGTGATGATCCCTAGACTCTTACTGTGTTTTCGGTATCTTCCACCCCTTTACATATAATTTAGTGTACTCAATAGTGAATGGATCATCACTAGTCCACATTCCTTGTTCGTCATGAGAACTGTAATCCCACTTATCAGCATCATTGAAGATGACATCACATGTTATGTGCACATAAATTCTTATTGGATCGTAAAAACTGTATTCCTTGGATTTGGAATCATAATCAATGAATATCATTGGTGTACTTCAGTCATCTTGATTCTTTAGGTGAGCCTTCATAATATATACATGTGTAATGAATCCAATAGTGTAGACAAAGTACCCCACTGATCATTTTCTTTTCTAGGTCTCGTATGGAGTCATCTTTTCAATTCTTCATATTGGTGATTCATTGGGGATAAAGATAAAAGTGGAGATGACCCCACCGCATAACCTCCTAAGATGGACCTATTATTTCACTATTCTTTGATCCATAAAAACTATGGTCTGGTTGAATTTTTCAATGACCCCATTCTACTGTGGTGAATTGGGAGCTGTGAGTTTCTTATTTATTCCATTATCAACATAATATTAATCGAATTCCACTAAAGTGAATTCACCACTATGGTCCATGCGGAGGACCATCAGCTTGTGCCCTACCTCCATCTCTACCCTGGGATGAAAGCATTTGATTGATGATGGAGTCTGGTCCTTTCTTGTAAGAAGAATGATCCACATGTAGCATCTCAGGTCATTAATCAGTAGAAGAATGTAGTGGTTACTTCTTGTCATTGTTAGCATTATTAGACCAAAAAGGTCAGCATGGGAAAGGTTGACTACTATCTCTGCACGATGTTTCATTTTTTTAGGTAATGACACTCATTACTACTTCCCAACAAGGCAGTTTTCATAGACATGATCCACTTGATTAATCCATGGAATCTCGCACATGATATCACATTGAGAGAGATTACATCGAGCCTAGAAATTTAGGTGGATGTACTTTAAATTCTTGTTCTATTATTTATCTGAGCCCCATGTAGAAAAAATATTGGCTATGCAATGATGAGTGTAAGCATGTACATCTATTCAGGGAATCACTTCACCATGTCCAGCAGGCACTACTACTGGTCATAGATCCTTAGGCTATCCTATTTGATCAGTATCTGGAGATTGTTCTCATCAATTTTTACAATTATAATTATATTGTTTGTGGGCATCGAGAAGAAGTAATCCCCCATGACCATGGAGTTCTCATTGGGTTTTTAGGAAAACAAGATAGTCTCAAACCCTTCAGTGTTAATGATGGATCCATCTCCAAACATCATGGTACCACAAATACCAAATCCAAACTCAGAGAATAGAGTGTGGTACCCATTAATGTGGTTTGTGACATTAGTGTTGAGGTACCATAATATATCATTGTGTGCCTCCACCTAATCCATTTATGTGAATGAATTCTACTTGACCATCCCTAGAGGGATGCATTATGGTTGCAGAATATTAGGGGTGACAGATTGTGGCAGTGGATAATTGGGCACCATGCAGCTCTCCCTTTCTATAAGGAGTGAATTGTCATCTTTGTCACCTTGGGTTATTAGGGTCTCTTCCCTTTTTGGCCTTCTGCTGTAGTATTTGGATTAATGGGCTATTTGTTTTGTAGTTGTGACATTTTTCCCATTACACATCATGTCTACCACTATATCATGGTCCATTCTTTCCATTTTCAATATTAACACTATAAATATTTTGTCATGGTGGTTGGAAACACACATTACTAGGAATTTAGTGATTGAAGGAAACTTCCTCTATCTTCTGCTCCTTCATCGATGAAATTCACTCATGCACAGAAAAGAGTATCTTCCATATAGCATTGGCAATGGGTGTTGACTCAAAACAGTCCTCTGCCTCTTTGAGTCTCCATGTTACCTAATCCATAGAGAGTATCGAGATATCGAATATCATCCTAATTGAAGAATAAATTTAGAAAAACATAGACGTATTGATGAAAAAAATACATCTTAATGACCATGTGTTGAGGCTCTATATCACTGAGCATTGCGAGTTAGTTGACTAAACCATTGAGCGATACTGTGAATTCATCTAATGATTTATCGTTGTGAAATGAAACACATTCATTCTCAATACAAAGATTTTGAGATTTTTCATTGATCCCTCAATCAATGATGATGTGCATGGTATTAACAGTGTGTCATGCTTCCTTGTAACTTTCTTTGATAGAGAGTATGAAGATCAACTCTAGTGGGATAGTACATAGGATGGCCTCTAGCATCGTTCGGTCTTCCTAGAGTTCAACACTACTAGTGTCGATGACATCCCAGAGTCTACATTCAAGTAGCATATTGTTCATCATCATGGAATATTTATTATTGTTTGACTACCTAAGGATTGTTTACATCACAAATCTGCCGAACTCCTTCACCAACTGATGTACCATCAGAGGGATGTTGTCACCTTCAATGAGGGGTCTGGGATGCGTAGATGATGTTTGGGAGCATTGGGGAAATTAGGTGTCAGATTATGATATCATGGCTCAAGTAAAACTATCTCTAATAACAAATATTGGAAATACATGACTGATAAACACCCAAGAAACACAAGTGAATGTCTTAGAAGGACAGAAAAATCTCTAACTCAAGATATGTTTTTGTACACCATAAGTAGAGATTATTTTATAGAGGGATTTTCATTTCTTTATATTCACACATAAAAAACTAGGTGTATTTACGATGTAATTAAAACATAAATAGAGACTGAATGAGGTCAAACCATGTTGAGCCATAAAATTAATACATAAATATGGTAGAATAATGAGAGGGAGGTAAAATAACGATGTGATTAATCCCAATTAATTAAATTAGTCAACTGATACAACATTGTGCACCCACACCAGACTTACACTGAGGTAATGAGAATCTAAAGATTCTTCACTTGGTAGAATCTTCTTCTCCAATATATTGATGATATAGAGAATATGGAAAATAAGGGAAACAGAGCTATGGAAATGGTTGAGAAAACCATCTTGACCATTTATAACCTTAAAAAATATTGAAACCCCATGTGTGGGGGTTCCAAAGTTTTCATTTAATAGATATGAAATTAAAATAAAATAAAATTTTTAATGATGCATAAATATAAATTATTTCTTGATGGAATAAATTTTTCGGTTTTCTAAATATGCAGAAAAATATATTTCTCGTCGTATATGAAATTAATATTCATTTATAGCCTAAAAATTTGAAATATGTTTTTTATTAAACCCTTTTTAAAAAGGATATTTATCTAAAAAATTATTACATTTCTTGAAATACATAAAATTATATATTATATTGTCTAAAAGTTTAAATTTTTTCTATCATCAAACATTATTAAGATTATTAAGCATAACTCCTAAAAAATAATAGAAAATCATATGCTACATATCTACAGATATATTTCAGAGAAACTCATAATAATAAATCATCATGTAAAAATTTCATATATAGAAAGAAATCATTAAATTTATGATACAAAATTCCAATATCCTTGTCAAAAATCAATCTAAAAAGGTTATTAAGAAAATCCATAATAAATTAGAAAAATTGATCTATTAACATAATGTGTCAAAAACAGAATCATTTCAGCAAATTCCCTATATATTTTTTCCATTATTTTATCATTTGAATAAATTCAATATTTTTATATTTAATTTGTCACATAAACTATTTGTTTAATGAATATACCTACATATTTTTTTAAATCAACATGGTAATGCATTTTTTAAAATATAGTTCGAATAAAACAATTTTATAGAAGTACAAATTTTTACTCTTATTATTATGGATTATTGATGATAAAAAAATATAATTTAGAAATATTTTATATAAAATACTATGAAAAAAATATTATTTTAGTTCCCATAATAATATTATTTAAAGAGTACACGAATTTATTTCTTTTTTACACTTCATTTTGTCTAAACCAATATAATTGACATTGTATTTAAAAAGAGGGTGAAATTTATTTATTATCAACATGTACAATAAAATAATTAGATAGAATTTAATTTCATGTTAACTTACTATGTTTGTGGTTGAAATCTAGTTTAATATGAAAATATACAATACTGATGGAAATATAGTTTATTAATTTATATTTAAAATGTAGGTTAAAAACATCATGTAAATATTACAATCATGATAAAAATTTGGAATGATTTTCAAGGGTTACGTAAATTTATTATGTAAATTTATTATATATGATGTCAATAATGTTACTGTTGTTTTTCATTATTTAATTTTTATTTAAAAATGAAACTAATTTCTTATTGGTTTACTATTTGTATTTGGATTTTTCATGTTCAGTTAATCTACCTCATTATGTTGTGTGGTATGCTCATACTTTACTAGTTATAACATCATTAGTTTAATCCTACATGAGTTTTTTTAATCCTACTTGGACCCTTTATTGTTTTTTTATTATAAAATAACTGTTTTTATTTGTTAAATTAGTTATTCATATTTTTTTCTTATTAAATTTCCTTATATTATAATTATTACATTTAAATTATTAAATATTAATGCATGAAAAATAGATTTTTTTTATTAAAATAATACTCATTTACAATTATCAATCTCTTTTATGCTACTGGGACACTAACTTGAAAATGAGTCTATTTGTTGAGACAGTATATTCATCCCAATGTGCTTTTCCATGCATATTGACTCAATGGTCCTTGAAGACTCCCATTCGGTATGTTGATTAATGTTTCCACTATGTGATCTGTTAAGTCACTCAAGTGCGCTGTAGGGATTTCTGTTCAGCATGGATTCTTGGAACATACTATTTGGAGTAAACCCAATCCCACATTGGTTTATGCAAAGGATGGTGTCTCACAAATAATCTTGGAAAGGAAATTCTTCCTCGAGCCCATGGGTTTTAGGATAGATATCCATAAGGGTTTATTTATTGGGCTTATAAGAGTTAGGGATGGATAAAATGGACCAAGAAAAGTGTTATCAAAGGCATGATGTAACACATGTGTGATTTGGATGGTCCCAAAATAGTTTGAGAATTATAATTATGTCTCGGTTAGTAGTATGTAAATCCATGGTGGATAATTGTATCGAAACAATATCTGATTACAGTTGGAAGATTATGTTTCCCAGTGGAGAGATAAACAACAGTGCAAGTGAAATATGATTTGTATTATATGGATTATTGTTGAATGGAAGACCTAGTTGTGGGGTATTTTGTTTAATGGGAGGATTTTTGGGTTCAAAACCAATCCCATATCATTTTTCCAAAACGATGGTGGATCGCATGTAAGCATGGATGGGTAATTCATCCATGAACCCATGCGATTTAGGATAGATCCCTAGAAGAGATTATGTGTTGGTCCTAGAAGACATTAGGATAGAGGAAATGGATCATGACACATTATGGTTGGATATACTATTTCATGGAACAAATGGTGTTAGGGGAATTATTCACCCCTAATATCTATCATTTCAAATAACTCATCATATTTTCAATATTCTATTGTCATTATCCCTCTTGATCTAGAACCCTATCTTTGGAATGTTTGACATTATCAATGGTGAATCTGTGTTCTTTCTTTCCATTGATGTACACTACTGGTGTACTACTTCTGGTGACGTTTGGATGATGTCATCCTTTTTTGATGAAGATATCTGGCCATGTTCTTGAGTGAAGATTTCTCGAATTCTAGACTATGTGACAACATAAACCATTATGAGTGAAAATATTTGATCTGTATTTTTGAATTCATCTTGAAGAGTACATGACTTCCAGACCCATGCATCCGGTTTTGTAAGTCTTTCATTCATAACTCTCATATTTTTAGATTTAGTTATTTAAATATTTTGTCATAGTTTCTTTTTTGGTTATCCAGAAAACTATAAATATTTTTCTTCAATAAATAATAAAATTCATGTGTGTGGGTTATATTCTTGTCTTGCAAATAGGTCTAAACCAGATCGAAGAATGTTAAATCCTTATGTTTCTTTTACTTCTTTCTTACTTTACTACATCGTGTATGATCTATTTCCATTCAATTTGAAACACTTTTAAAAAAGGCCTAATCCAATAATTTTGGTTTCATACAAAATTTCTACTAAAAATACACTTTCCCCTAAAAAAGGGATATTAGAGCCTCATTGGGGTCTCTTTTGTTTTTTAATCTAATTCTTGTTTCAATCTGGGTTTTCTATTAATTTTTTATTATCAATATCATCATAATTATCCATTTACCTATTTTATATATAATATATATTACTATAACCCAAAAAAAAAAATTATTAAACCTAATTGGATAATCATTCATACCCATTTATATTTCCCGTTTCATGGGGGCGTACACTTATCGTTGTTTTCAATAACTCGGTATCTAATCTTTATGGTAAACATTTCCCCAAATAGGTTTGAAATTAAAACATTTGATAGAAAAAATCACTTCAATATATGGTGGATTAATATGAGATACTTTATAGTTCGGCAAGGATTAATTGATTCCATGTTCTTGCATAATAAAACTATTGTAATTGTGTTTGAAACTAGACATACCCCTACTATGATCATGATGTATCCATTGATTTTATTTTTAAGCCCCACAGTTCTATGCTTCTATCTTTGAGTCATAATGTTCTTATAGAAGTTTCATTTAAAACTATTGCTACTATTATATAGATTAAGTTATAGAAATTATATATGAATTATTCCCTTTCTTTTAGGATTTATAAAAAACATCGCATGTTTACATTTAAAATGAAACCTGATATTTTATTTAAATCCCATTTAGATGAATTTAGAAAATCCATTCTTGATTTAGCATGCATAAATGTGAATGTTGATTATAAATATCAATCCATTATTGACTTAATTTCTATCTACAATTACTAAAACACATTAGTAGAAATAATGATGTTTGAATGTGACTCTTAAACCATAGAAGGGGTTATGTTTACCCACCTCTATAAAGCATTGCATTCAAAACCCAATGTAATAGGTGAGGAAGATAATATTTTTTAAGAGGTAGACTAAAATCATATGGAAATAAGAAAGTGTATAATAAGGATAAAGGTAAAAAACAAACCATCCAAGATTAATTATAAAGAAAGGAATATGGTTTGCTTCCCCTAGGTTTGCTTGGGAACACTAAACATGTGTCTAAACAGTTTAAAGAAGACTATGAGACTAGAAAACGTATAGAACAGTCCCTTCTAGTGGACACTAGATATGTCACCAATATAGTATTTAATGTCTTCATCCATGAACTAACCCATGTGTGGATCCTATACTCAGGCTTCTCATTCCATATGTGTCCTTTTAGGGAGTCAATCCATGATTTGATGAATAAAGTACAAGGATATGTGGTTTTAGGAAATAATAATCGGTTTCATGTTAATGGAAGAGGTTTCATTTTAATATAACTTGATGAACACACCATCTTAAAAATTTTATATGTCATGTGGGTTCCCAACCTCTATAGGAAACATATTTCCTTAGTAATTATGGATCAAAAGGGTATACCTCTAGGTTTGAATCAAGAATCTTAAAGGCCTACAAATGATCTATAACTGTATTAAATGGTTAAATCATTAATGGGATGTATTTATTGAATAAGAATACTCATTGAAGGTTGTTGGGTAGGGTGTATACCACTAATACTAATAATACCCTATTATGGCATATGATATTAGGGAATGTAAGCTCCAAGGTTATAGAAGAACTTAACAAACTAGGGATTTTTTCTAACATTACACCAATAATTCGCCCATTTTGTTAGGATTATATAATGGGTAAGGCAAGGGAGTCACCTTTAATAGGTATAAATTTATATCTTCCTCCCTATAGAATGTATACATAATTATTTGTGGGTACTAGATAGTACTACCTCCCATAGTGGAGAGTCCTATTTTTTTACCTTTATATATTAAATCTCATGAAATTTTTGAAATTACCTAATGAAAACTAAATATTATGTTTTCAACCCATTAAGACCTTCAAAACCCTAGAAGGCAATAAAGTTTGAAATAATATTAAACTAATTAGAAATGATAATGTATTGCAAAACATCTCTACTGAATTTAAACAATTATATGAATTTGATGGGATTTCAACACACATGAAAATTAGGGAGACCCCAAAACAGAATGAACTTTATAAATGAACAAATAAAACTATTACAACTAGAGTATGAATTATTCTTGGATGCTCAGGTCTCCCTAAATATTTAGGGTTAGAAGAGTCCACTATAAAAGTTTTGCTCATAAATAGGATATCATCCCCCACTAATCACTTTAAAAACCTAAAAAAATCTTGTAATAACAAACCAACCTATTATAATCATTTAATATTCTTTGACAACATTACATATGATCATGTGAATAATGATAATCTTGATACATTATCTCTTAAATGTATAATTTTTGGATATCCTAGGGGTGTCAATGGTTATAAGATGTGGGTTAATAAACCTGGTTTCCAAAATTACATAATTAGTAGAGATGTTGTGTTCTACAAGTATTGTTCTCCCAAATCCAAATATATCCCTCCTAAAATTAATGATCCATCCATTGATGATGCTCTTGAAACTGATCCATCAACTTAGTTTGAGTCTATTATCCGACCTCCTCCACGTGATCCTAATCTTATGACTCGATCTAAATTAATCTTCAGATCACATTCATATTAAAATACTAAGAATCTTTACAATAATACTAATTATCACATAACCCAATATAGAGTTAGGAGGGTCCCTATAAATCTTTCTTTGTTGATTCAATATTACATGGACTCATTTTATGTTAATATTTCACAAGTTATTAATGATAATTACCCTAAGACCTATAATAAGGATTCTAATGAAAAAGATTAAAAATAGTTTATCTTAACCATGAATGAAGAAATACACTCCTTAAATCAAAATCACACTCATTCTATCATTTATAAGACTCCCAATTCAAATGTAATTGGATGTAAGTGGATTTATAAAACAATGGAGGATAACAATTCTGAGAAGAAAATTAAAATTAATGAAATATAATTTCGTAAGGGAATCATTGAAAGAGAAAGAATGAACAATTCGAATATTTTTTCATAAGTTGTTAAGAATTATTTTATAAGGCTACTATTTTTGTTCTATACCTATAATAAACTTCACATTGAGCAACTATACTTAAAAACATATTTCTTTCATAGCGACCTTAGTAATAAATTATACATGAATTCTCATGATGGTTACTCTAAATTATTCAAATATATTTTTTATCTTTTTAATAAATCATTATATAGTTTAAAACAGGCCATAAGGAGGTGTTATAGAAAATTTGATTCTTTATTCCTAATACAATTTCACTAGGAAACAATATGATTCTTATATTTGTTTCAAGTCTATTAAAAATAGCATTTATTGCCTATTGTTGTATGTTGATGACATACTTATTATTTGTATCAAGATGAATCTTATTATTTCTATAAAATTTCAATTAAATTCAATGTTCGAAATGAGAGAGTTGGGTGTAGGAAATAAAATTATAGGTGTATAAATCATTTGGTATAAACTAAATAAATTGTTATATCTCTCACAAAAGGATTATATTATGAAATATACCTTAAAATAAACCCATTTGAATCTCTCGACCTTATTAGTGTACCTTTTGGACAACATGTTAATATTTCATTAATTTAGTCACCCATTGATGTTGTTGATGTATAGTTTATTGGAACCAATGATTTTTACAACTTGAATCAGAGTATATTGTGTGTTTTTTTCAATCCAAATGGTGTAAAATAGGATGTTTTCAAGGTGACATTAGTGTTGAAGGTGGAATAATTTCTTAGTGTTTGTAGAAAAAAATTGCATCTCAAAATCGGCAGAAAGGGTAAGCTTTACAAAACATGGATTACCATGATTTAATCGTAAAAAAATATGGTAATTTCCTGGTTTTTGAGAAGATTCAAGTTTCTTGAAGTAATGGAGATTCATGAAGGCAACTTTTGTCGTGAAGATTTAAAGGTTTTTGAATGAGAGATGGGGTTATGGTAAATCTATGTGACTATGAGATGCTTTTTGAGTGGGTAAAATTTCACTGGAGCTTCATTAAGACTAGTATATTTACACACAGAAATGATGTGGTTCACACATAGTACATGGTGAGCTCTAAAGCATCATGAAAAGAAAAAAAATATAAATAGAAGAGGAGACACATCATTTGATTATGGAGATAATTTGATTAAAGGTTGGATTTTTCTAAATTCATAAAGTCATGGAGATTCATGAATATGGAACTTTTTGTAAGAATAAGAATCATGGAGGGTCATGTTATGATTTAACTGATTCTATGGCTTTCAAAAAAATGGATTTTTGGGAAGACTAGGATATTTGTGAAGACGTAGATTTATGTGAAGGTTGGGAGATCCACAAAGGCTAGGGGAATCATTAATGTCGTTAAATTCATGAAAGTTTGTTGGTTTTCGAATACTAGTGTATCTTTGAAACACAATGGGGGTTTTTTCAAAGGTTTGGAGCTTCCCAAACAATAGTTTTGAATATATTGTTTAAGGGAATGGTTCTTTCAAGTTCATCAAATTAGGACTATAGTTCAAGAAGAGTATCATGCTTACTTGGGAAAAATAATTACATTCCTAATATACTAATGTGAACTTAAATTCATTAAATTGAGTATGAATTCACTAAAGGCATTGATCTAGTTGGAGTTGAGGGAAGCGATCCAATGGAGGCAGTGTGTTGAGCCTAAAATTCATGTACAAGTAGTGTGTTGGGAACATAGTGAATGTGTATGATATTTTTTACTCCATAATAACTAGTGAATCTTAGTGGATTTTTGTATGACCGACACACTATCCTAATCTGATCATTGGACTATCCCTTTGTGGTGAACCAAGTAAAACTACTATGTTTTCTCTCGATATATGAGTTTTTAATAACCGCATGATTCCATCAGATAAGTTTTAAATGTTCCTACCAATATGGTAACAAGATTCATATATATAAACGAAAATTTGGACACCCTTATTAACCCATATCCTATTATTGTTTTCTAGGGTCCTATAAGTGGCATTAGAGACTAGGATCAGGTTATAAGTGTTAAATATGTACTTTGTGGTTTTAATGGAAAATTTTGGGAATTCTAGGGGAGATCCCCTCTTTTATGGAATACACTTACAAATTTTTATGAATAAGATGAGATATCATTTTCAAATCAATGGGATGGAATTTCTTTATTCCATACCTTAGGGGATTCAGGTCACTGTTGTGACATGTCTTTATATGACTTAACCAAATTGTAAAAATCATGATGTTGATGCCAAATATAAAAATTCTCTTAGGGACACACTATCTAATAAAATCTATTTGAAGTTGATGGGTTGTGATAGTACCAATTCCATGTAGTAAAAACTAGAAAAAATATATATGAAGGTGATAATAAAGTAAAATAGGACAAACTTGAAATCGTTCACAATCATTTTGATGATTTAAATATACATCCATTGGAAAATACAGATAGCTTCATCAATTTCATAACTGATGTTGTTGGAACTAATCATGGACTTGGGGAAGAAATTAAGGGCATTAAAATTTTTAAGAAAATACTAAGAAGGATTCTTCCACTATATAATCCAAATGTGTCACCCCTTGAGGAAATAGATTTTTCTAATCTTTTTGTCGATGATCTATTAAGAAGTTAGGTGGGTTATAAAATGATAGACAAATCATAAGATGAAACAACTTAAGTAAGAAAGGAAATGAAGTTCAAATAGATTGGAGAAATTGATATATATAGATCTATTGTTGATAGAGATGATGATGAATATGAACTTCCCTCTATATTGTCCACGAAATTCAATAAAGGAATATTGATATTTGAAAGCAATATTCCTCTATATTTTTTCTATGTGGTAGAGTAAGGTAAATTTCCTTTTAGTACAAATGAAAATTTGGTGATCTAGAATGTTAATTAAGAATCAAGCCAAATCCTTATAAAAGGTTCCTTAAAAAGTGATACTTCAAATTAAGAAATAAATTATAGAGAAAAATATTTATATACAAAGATGAAAAGGATGATAATGAATTTTTCAAGGATATAGAACCAGAGTTTAAGCTAGATCATGAAGAACCCATGATGGCTATATTTGAAAAGATAGAACCTAAAAAATATAAATATAATCGGTCAATTACTGTGGTTAATCTCAAGAGGGAAATTGAGGGTACTCTTGATTAGAATGAAATTTTAACAAATAAAAACAGAATGATAATAGATTTATTAAAATATTCACCAGAGTATGAGGATCAACTTGAATCATGAAAATTGATCTGTTGGAAGGAGTGATAGAAGAACATTTAATAACTCTTGAAATCTAGAAGGCCTATGTGCTTCTGATCTTGTGTCACCTCCCCAATCCTTCTCTCGATAATGTATTCCCTTATTGATGTCCTATATTTATATAATATCTCTTTTATTCTATGGTTCTCTTACTCTAGAGGTATTTCCTTCATTTAGTTTTACTATTCTTCCTTATGTCCAACATACTTATCAGGAGGGTTTCGGTTGATGAGTTGTTTCAATTCCTAGTCTCTGGAGCTCATGTTTCTTCTTTTGTGGTTTCTTCTCCCTATTTTATCTATTATTCTCTATTTTTATTCTCTTACCTTATTCTTTTATATTCTCACCCTCTTGGTCTGTATCACTAGATTTTGAGTTGGTTTGGGATGTGCTTATTGAGGCGTCATTGGTGTCCCTGGAGGACCAGCCTGCGATTTGATCTTGAGGTTTTTAGTTTGGAATGAGTCTAGTTCTTATTTAATTTCTTTGATGGAGGTGTTGTTATAGAGGATTATTGGTTCACTTGGTTATGTTTCAATGGTAGTTGATAGTGTACCAGCTGTCATATACCTTATCAGGTTCCTTTTGATTTCTGATGGCACTTTTTTCCTGATGTTCGTGTTAGTGCAATGTTTGAGGTTCAAGGTGCCTCATCCTCAATGATGATTGTGCTTCCAGTTTCCATGTTCATTATGTTTCTTAGTTTTAAACGCTTTTTTGTGATGGTCCGAAGTTTTTGTTCAGATTGTTTAATATGTGATGTCTTTGGTTCTTGGTTACACGATTGTTTCCTTGCTCGAATTATTTTTTTATACTTTTGTGATGGTGGTGGTATTTAGTGGTTCTAGAAGATTTCATTATTATATTTTTCATCAAGTGAGTGTCTTAGATTTTTTAATGGATGGGGGTTGTATTTATGTGGGTATTGGGGATGATGATGATGATAGTGGATTTCTTCAGGTGACCACGACAACATGTAATTATTTTTATCAAGATATGAATCCTCAGTTTATGCGTGGAGTGTTGAAATAATTAAAAACTTCATGGTGCAGTTGTATGTGTCTATTTTTGTTTTGCATTTTCTAGACATGATTTTGAATTTTCAACAAGTAACACTTGTTCGGTGGAATTTTTTTATTTCAGGTATCTGTTGGGTTCTCACATACTCATAAAGTAACTTTTATAAACAAAAATATATGGATTTGGAGCCTAACGTTGATACTATATTAAAATACTACGATAGATGAGTAACTTGTAGAAGAAATTTTTAATTTATGGAATAAATTGGAAACTGAATCAAAACTAAGGAAAATGATTAATAAATTATAGTATGTAATATTTTCAGATTCTGGGATATTAAAAGGTGTTAAACATGGTTCTAAAGGAGAAGAGAAGGCCATTAATGATTATAGATCCACAGTTATAAGAAAAATTATAATTGGTTGTGATTCATAAATATCAATGTCTAGAATTGGGATGTAACAAAATAAATGGAAACAGAATGTTTCACTCGTTACAATGGAACCTGATATCCCAAAAAATAAAGATTTGAAACAAATAGAAAAGAAATAAAAAAATAATCCTCTAGTATCCAAAGAATATCTCTGGTCAAATAACATTAAAATATAAGGGGACATGTGGATAAATCGCTATGATAAAATATTTTACCTTATGAAATGTTAATTTTATGAATATCCGGGCCATACCAAGACATACTATTTATAGGCAAGGAGTTACCTAACTAACAAAGTTCATAGAATTATTTAGTGTAGAATGATACCATATCATTCATTATATTGAAGAAATAGTTTCAATAGATATTTTTTCAATGTTATAACTATGTCCATAATGATATTCATTTAAGGAAGCGGAATGGAAGGAGAAATACCTACAGAACTCATAGACATGTCAATACCCCTCAACCAAACAGAGTTACTATTGAAAATAGTTATTCTCCTATGAAAGACGAATATGAGTATGATGAACCCATGAATTTTGAAAAGATATTGGAGAGTCCATGTATTTTAATCACTTGGTCAGTTATCTCATTTAAGGAAAAGAAAAAGATTGGGAAATCCAACCTGGAATAAATTTCTCACAATGCTGCAAATAATAGTTACACCTAGATTCATGACAGCAGATGCTCATCCCACATGATTGGAAATGCATAATTGTTAAAAAATGTTAAGAAAAGTGTTTATGTAATTGAAATATTTGACAATGATGATGAGTTAAAGATCAAATGGAATTGAAATACAAAATTATAAAATGATGAGCTAGTGAAAACAAAAGTTCTCCATGTGGACGGTTTACATAATATTCTCTTGAGTGTGAGGAAAATATACAACACATGACTGGTAGTGAAATTTAATTTGAAGGGGTGCACTATCATAGGAATGATAGTTAATTCCCACATGAAAGGATATAGGAAAAATTAAAATTTATACCAAGTAGATAGTAAATAAAACACTTTTTTCTACCAATTAAAGACGAAAAAAACATGGGGTACCAGATTTTGGGTCACATTAAACAAAGGAGAATGGTACAAATATTCAAAATAAAAATTATGTTTTATATTATGAATCTAAATCATGATCAATAAAATACATGTGATTATTTCATGTGATTAAATATGGTTAAAAGTTCACATATTCCAAATAATAGAAGGGAATCAAATTTTCTCGATCTTACCCACACATAAGTGTGTGGTCAATAAAAAATTTGGAACATATGGAGATAGATAATTCATTTTTTTATTTATTATTATAGTAGAATGTATTGTGTGATGATTACGTAGAAGAGTCAAAAAGTGATTGATTGTATGAAAAGTTATTGTCAAAGATATGATAATGAAATTGGATGCACAATCAAGATTCTATGATCTTAAATGGAGGATAATACACATCCATTGAATTTTAAAAATAAATTTAAAAAAAATGCATTAAATAATGTGGTGAATCTAGTGAGAACCCCGCATAAAATGGATTCATTGAATATAGAAATTTATAGGTGAATTATATGGATTAAACTATACTGATTGAGAGTCATGATTCTCATCATTACTAGAAAGAGGCTATTCTAGTGTCAGTGTACACTAAAAATTGAACAATGAATTTTATACGAGAGACCAAGACATCATATGATATATGGAATGGAGGAATCACTCTCTAAAATATTTTAATGTTTTTCGAAGTAAATGTTTCATCCAAAACTAAGAAGTAAATAAAGGATTGTATGGTGATGTTGTAGATGAGGGAATATTCCTTGGAAATTCAATGAAGAATAAACCCTAAAATTTTTATAATAATCTTCTTAAAATTATCTTGGAAAGGAATGATGTTAAGGTCATTTAGGATAAAACCATTAGTACCTCGAGGATCTCAAATTTTTATATGATTGAAGATAAAGAAGGAAGTGGAAGTGTATAAGGGGTAGAGTGAAATAAAAAATATCGGAAGTCTTGAAAGATATTCAGGGATCTAAAAATGATGATGATTTAGAAGAATAATCAGAAGAAGAAACCATTTATGAATAAAATTTATCAGAACCACCAAGGATAAATAGTATATATAAAGATGATCAATCCAACATTGTAAGGGATTGGACCAAACCTACATAGACAAGGATAATGAGAAAGAAATCACATTCTCTCTTCCTATCAATTATATAACCAATATAATTTTAAGAATCCATAAAGGTTGAATAATGGGTTAAGTCTATTAATGAAGACCATGATCATAATGAAAAGAAATAGACGTGGGATCTTGTTAAGGGACCAAAAAAATCAAAATTGGACTGGAACAAAGTGGATATTCAAAAGAAAATTTAATGAGCTTCGAAATGTGATCAGAAACAATGCACACATAGTGTGTAAATGATATGCATAGATAGAAGGTATTGATGTAGAAGAAAATTTTTCACGAGTATCTTGGCTGGAGTTGATCAGGATCATCCTTAATATGGAAATTCAAAGATGGTACAAATTTTATTATATGGATGTCAAAACAACATTCTTAAATGGTGTTCTTGAAGAATAATTCTAAATTGAAGATCAAATGGGATTTAGTATTAGAAATTATGAAACACATATTCTTAAATTAAATAAGGCTCTCTATAGTCTGAAGAAGGCACAATGAGCATGGTATTTTATATTGGATTGTTATCTAAAAATATATAATTTAATATAAGAAATTTCAACTATAATATCTATGTGAATAAATCTTATAAAGATAAATTTATGGTTATTTTTTATGTGGATCATATTATTTTTGTTGTAAGTTGGCATGAATCAGTGGATGAATTTTACAATCACATGAAATAGGAATTTTAAATGTCTATGATTAGTGAACCCACATTGTTTTTTGGAATATAGGTGATTTAAAAGAAGGATTACACCTTCATTTCATAGAAAAAATATGTAAGATATCCTCAAAATAAAATTCAATTTCATGAATCAAAACCAATTTCAACTTTGATTATAATTGGGGAAAAATTTGGTATGCATGAGGATGGGACATTTGTAGATCCCAACCTATATATAGGAATAATTGTAATCTTATTATATATGACTGCAACACAGCTATATATCATATTTAAAAAATGATTAGCAACTTTCTTTCAATGTAATTTTAATGAAGAGAATTTTGAAGAAGTTAAAAAAATAATGACATATATTCAAGGTACTGTCAACATTGTCTTATAATTTATAGTAGGAAAAGATATTGAATTACCAACATTTTGTTATGGTGACTTGACCAGAGATGTGGTGGATAGAAATTTCACAAGTGGGGGTTCATTCTTCATTGGAATCAATTGTGTGGGATAGTTTAGCAAGAAACAAGAAAACATTTCCCTTAGTACTACTAAAGTAGTGTATATCATTGTGAAAAATGAATGCACTCAGCTATTGAGGTTGAAGTAAAAGCTTACTAATATTGGAGATGAGGTCAAACAACCGATGGTGATACATTGTGACAACAAGAGTGAAATAGATCTTATAAAAAATCTAGTACAACAATCTTGTACAATACATTTAGAGATTATATATCACTCCATCAAGGAAAATGTTGAACAAGGTGTGATTCAAATGGAACCTGTTTGAACTAATGATCACGTTTATGACATTATGAATAATCCATTGGTAGCCTAAAAGTTATAGAAACATTGGTTGACCCTTGGTGTTCAACCACCTCCCATTATATTAGGTGGTTCTATTTGTTTCTTTATCCCCATTTGTGTTAAAATTTTTAATCTTTTTTTTGGATGTGATACAGATCTATGGGGTAGTTATGATCCTTGTGGAGTTTTTTTAGCATTAAAAGTACAACATTTGGTTCTTTGGGTTTATTCCTAAAGGGGGTGATATGTAAAATTCAATGAATTATGTTTCTAGGTTTTGTTGTAGGATTTTTCGGTGGTCTATCAAGGCATGAAATTATCTTTTTCCACACTTTTTTCTACATAGATATTCACTCACATATACATATAGTGATGGATGATATTTTCATGCCTATAAAGTTTTTGTTCAAGGATAGTGCTTCATTGAATTTATCTAATTTTCAACAAAACCAAAGGGGATATTGTTGGAAAAAAATAATCTCATAGCTAGAAATGGAGTGATTTCTTTTGTTTTTTTTCAATCCAAATTGGGTTGATCAGAGAGTTTACAGTATAATCGATTCTATTATGAAGGTGACCTTAGTGTTGAATGTGGCATTATTTCCCAGTGTTTTCCAAAAAAATTGGGTCTCAAAACCCAAAGAATGGTAAGCATCATAAAACATGATTTTCCATGATTGACTCAAAAAAAATATGGTAATGTCATGGATTTGGTGAATATTGGAGTTTTGTGAAGTTATGGATATTTGAGAAGATAATTAGTTTCATGAAGGTTTGAAGGTTCGTGAATACATGATGGGGTGATGGTAAATCTATGTGACTATAAGAAGCTTCAATGAAACACCCCGATATTTTATGAGATAAATTATATTAATTTATTTGATTTATTAGGTTTTACACTACACCAAGATTACCTTGCTCTATATGCAACACCGTATTATCTTGCAGTATACGAAACACTATTCTTGGCTCGTGTTACACACAGTTTCAAGTTCGTTTGATAGAAATTATTTTACACAAAACTGAGTATAGATTTTGTTCAATTTATAAATGAAATAAGTTTTTATTATGTTATACGCAACACTAATGTAATCATTCACTACATGCAATACTGACTTGGCTTGCGTTACACACAAGAGCGACCTTCCTCGATAGCTTACGTGGTACACAATACCGAGTTTCACTAAACAATGATATATTGTTGAAATATTATTGTGATCTAGTCATTATGAATAGTATTAACCACATTTTTAATTTGGTAACATTATAATTCATCTTACATATTTTCTAGAACAAGGTATGTGAACAAAATCAATTTTTTGTATAAAGAAAGTATTTTTCCAATAATGCAGTTTTGCCACTTTTTGATAGCGCACCCATTTTAAATCTAGTTTTTGACATGTTTATAAATTTAATTTGAAAAATTAAACATCTTCATTGAAATAAGGATATATAAATTTACATTGGATAATTTTTTAAATTTTTTTTGATAATTTTCATATTTTTATGAATAGTAAAAACTCTCTAAATTTTAATTAAAAACAATTTTTTCATCAAGATAATTTATATGGTTAAATTATAATATTGAATGGGTTTAAAGTATAAATAGAATATTTTTTTATTTAATATAAATTATCTCATTAGCATTAATTTTACATTGAATTCATAGGTAAAATCATTTCAATCTTTTGCAATGTTTTAAACAAAAACACATTTTTTTCAACAACGGGGTTAATTTTAAATTAATTTATTCAAAATATATGTCTTGAATTTGGAAAAATTGATTCCATATTTGGAATCAGCTGGTCCATATTATGTTAATAGGATAATTTTTATTTTTGGGCATTATAAATAGTAACTACAGTAAATTTTATTTACCACAGTTAAAGGTAAATCAGGTAATTATGGGTAAAAATAATATTATAAAATTACCCTAACGCTTGTATTAATATAATTGGATGATTATATTTATCCATAAAAAATACCTGGGTCAAAATGGAATCTATTGGAATCCACTTGTATGAGATTGAGACCTTTAATTTATTTTATTTAAAGGAAACTGAAATATGTCTCACTCAAACTTTAATAATTACTTTATTTTTAATATAAGGTTATACAGAATATAAATTCAATTATAAATACTAATTTTAAATCTAAAATGTTTTTATTTATCATTGTAATTTATTTTAAATTTTTAAGAAATATATAATTACATTAATAGCTTATATATTAATGATTCAAAAATTATTTATTTAGTGAAAAATCAATAATATAGTTTTTATTAAAATAATAATACCCACCAAATGGCCCAAAAAAATGACCAAAAATTATTGGTCAAGTATATCTAAACTGTAATCGTCCAAGGGTCAGCTTGTTGATCATTTGGATACTTATAAAAGTGATTATGACACTTATATTATTTTATTTTTAATGATGTCAAAGTTGTCACCATCATACTTTATTAAAGATAACATTTTAAAAGTTGGGTTTTTTATAAGATAAAATATACTAAACTATTTTTATAAAAGTTATTAGATATATCTTAATCATAGTATTTTATTTTTAATTTATATGAAATAAATAAGTATACTAAATAATTATACAAAAAATTTGAAGTAATTATTTTATTAAAACAAATATCAAATAAATGGTTTTAAAACTATTAAAATAAATATTAAATAAACTAATTTTTGTGCTCCAAGAATTTTATAGAATCATATGATTTTTTAGGAATCTATTAAATATTTTGGTTTGAATATATCTTTTGTGTGGATTTTATTTAAATTCTAATAAATGAATTGTGTTAAAATTGACACTATTTATATTTTTTAAAACATACATATTATTAAATTGTTTAAAAATAAAAAAAATATTTAAAAATTACAAATTGAAAATTATATGGTCTAAAATGTCATATATTATCCAATTATGGACAATTAACGTATGTATTTATAACCATTTTAAATTTAGAATATTATTACCACAAATAAAATTAAATAGATTAGATAAAGTTAAATCAAAATGATAAGGTCTAAAATAAAATCAAAACATGTCTAATTTTTTTTTGATGAGATTAAAATCCTTTAACATCTCATATTCAAAGTTGAATCTTTTTGGAAGTTTTTAAGTGGGGTTGGTTTTTATTATAAATTAATATTTTTGAGGTTCCCAAAAGTGCCACACTCCTATCTTATAAAAGGGAACCTCCTCCCTCTTCTCTTCACCCAATTTTGATTTTTCCAACTCGTCCAAACCTAGAACATTTCCCATATCAACTTCCCTAGAAACATACTAGAGGTCCTGGTCTTCTTTAAAGACCAACTTTTGTTCCCTAATAGAAGGTTTAGAGGAGGAACATCGAAGAAGAGGTAGTATCCTTTACCGATTCTTTCAAACTTCTTTCTTCTTATACTTCCTCTATATGAGTTGTTTCATTTTTAAGCAAAAACTCAATTATCAATTTTATAATAATATGTCATTATGAATATTAAACAACCATATTCCATCTTCTATCCATCCTATGAAAAATGAAATCACCATGCGTGTGTACATAAGACCTACCGTCTCCACGCCGCGGTGTAATCTTTTTTCATCACCTACATACTTGGATGGGTATAATGATGGAAGAAATAAATAAATATAATTATTATAAAGTTATATTGATTCTGAAATATTAAACACCATACATTTTAATAAAATTCCACAATCATGGGAATGATATCGTCACTCGTGCGTACCTACGGCTTACAATCTCCACGAAACGATGAGATTCATTCTCTATGTTAACCATTCAAGAATGATTGTAAAGTATATATAATAAATAATCATGAAATATATGAAATAATAATGATACTGGATTTATTTATTTACCATTTATATTCTTCATTCAATTTAATATGGAAACGAAAAATAGTGTTCATGCTTACGTACGACCTACCGTCGTCATGAATGGTGTATTTCATTCCATTTATCGATCTATTATATATATTTATATGATGAATATATATTATATATACATCATGTTTAACATTATATAAGTAATTAATTATTATCTAAGTAATCATATGAATAATTACAAGTCAGAGACGTATGATAAATGAAACAATTTTACACAAAATGCTGCTTTAACATGGAATTGACAAATGATTAGGTAATATAAAGTTGTAAGTGAATCATATATGATATCATAAATATTATTATGGTTCTGTTACAAGTTAATAATATGTTTAAACCCACTATATAAGAGTTTTAGACACATACTAAAGAAATTGGACCTAAGGTAAGGGATAATTTTGCAATCTCATTTTTATCTGAGATTGCTTATATGTAAGTATTTACTGGGGTTATATTTATCATCCATGTCCATGTTTTATTAAAATGATTTCATAAAGTGTTTAATATTATTACATGTATGTTTAAAGTCATTTTTACCCCTTTTTGACTTTTACTATGTGTTATGGAAGGAATCATTCTTTTGTTTACCATACGAGGCACTTTTTGACTTTTCCGGTAAAAGTACGAGGAGAATGTTTTTTAACTTATACGAAATGAAAAGATTTTTTTATGGTTTCATAACGCCTTATTTCCATGAATATTACTTTAAAATATTTCATTATTATTTTGAACGAAATTATTTTCTTTTAAAATTGCACAGTATTTTGAGAAAAGAAAATTATTTTGAAGAAGAAAGGATATTTTCATCCACAATTCATTTAAAGTGATTTTTCAAAACTATTTTCCATATAAGAATACATTATTTTATATGCTTATGTTTCAAGTATAATGTCTCTATTATTTACATGGTTTGATTTTGTTTACGATGAAATGATATCCATTTGTTTTATATGGATTATGTAATGATGGGATGATGTTTATGAAACCCATTTTATTCTTTGGGTTATGATGAATGATTTATGTTTATTTTGTGTAACACGTAATAATGATTTCATTAGGAGAAGGGTGGGACCTATATCTCCCTCCAATTAATTGGGTAAATATTTATGTCTCATGAGAAAGACATGGATTGAACAAAAAGTAAATCTGGTTCAGTAATACAGGGCTGGAACGACAAGTAAACCCGGTTCAGTAATGGACTTCATCTGCTATGATGGTCTTGACAGAATTGCATTTCCTAATATGGAAATAATATTATGTTCTTGATGGTTTTCCACAAATACATGTTTTATTCCCATGCTATTTTATCACGATTAATGTCACTTTATGATCCATGCCTTACGTATTGCCAAGATTTATGTCATTGCTCAAGATTTTGATGTTTAAACTTTATGCTCATGTTTTTACGTTCAAATGTTTGTGAATTATTTTTTGTTCACCATGTTTACCCTTACTGAGAATTTTATCTCACCCTTTATATGTTTTCTTTTCCCCATGATATAAATAAAGGTTTTAGGTAGGAAAGAAAATGGGGAAGGTCTTTATGGGAGATGTTGAAGATCTTTCACCATGATAAGAAGATTTTGTTCCGAGTTTACAAAGAAACTAAACTAATATGGTTTTTGTGAGTCTATTTTTGTTGTGTATTAAGTATTCCAAAAAAGTAATATAATTTCCATATACGTAAAGCATTGGGTCTCTATAATTGGTATCAGAAAAAAAAAATTAGTTAACCTTTGGAAGCTTGGATGCGAAAACTTTAGTGAGATCCCTAGAGATATTTTTAAGTTATGTCTGGGGATTTCTATAAAGTTAAGTATGAAGTATAGGTTAAAATTCTAGAATTATGATAACGATGATGAATAACCTAGTATTAAACCTAAGATGTTAGAGATTGAAATTACTCTCCCTTTATTATGTTGTTTTCCTAGTATGAATTTTTCCTCTCGCACTATTCTTTTTGAGTTTTATAACATGGATGGAAACAAGAATATTCATGTTAATGGAGAATATGATGGACAATGGAATGATATTCTTACTGAGAAACAAAATGAAATGAGATTTGGAAGGAAAAAAACATCGTTATTATTCCTACTCAGCAATCTCATAACATGATCAATAATCTCATATTTGGAAAGTTTTCTGACTATGCTAATAAGAGAAAGATAGAGTTTTATGATGATAATAGGGGAAAGAAAGTTCAATTTCCCTCATGTAAATCACGTGGGAAGAGGCATGGAGGAGAATGTTTCAATGGAACTGGAAGTTTTTTTGAGTGTGGAAAAGAAAGACACAAAGCCAACAATTACAAAGGAAAAGGTTCAGTTAACACAATGTAAAAGTATAATGGTATTACTAAGACATAAACAACAATTAAATGTTTTAAATGTGGAATTTACGGGCATTATGAAAACCAATTCCCTTAAGGAAAATCTCATGAAAAGAATCAGGATAGTCATATGAGAAGTATTTATGTTGATGACGCTGAAATGACTACAAATGATATATGAAATGAAAGAAGTGTTGAGGAATAAGATGATGAAGCTCAGTCAATGGTTTAAGAAGATAGTGGAATTATTTCATGTTTATTATGAATAATGTATGGTACTATGTAATAAAGAAAAAAATATAAGTATTATTACACTACTGTTTTTTCTTGAGTATTTGAAAGTATATATTTAATGGTACTAGTAACCATGAAATTTTATTCAGATATTTTTTGGAAAACCCCTAATATGCACATAAGGCAGGGATAAGAAGATAATGAGATGTTTGATAGTATTAATGATCTCGTGATTGAATAAAGTACAAATTTATATCATGGTTTGAGTATATATAATTTTTGGTATATTTAGTGTATTTAAAGAGTTAATTTTAATGGAGTTCATGCTTTCACAAAGGTTCTATGGTAATTTATGTTATTATCATATTTCAAGAAAATACATGATTAAGGTATTCACATGTTTGGAATGTGACAATAAAGAACAATCTTATGAGATATGGGAGACAAATTTTAAGTAGATTTAGTTCACCTCCTTCTAAATTTTTATATTTTTATCTTTTGGAATGATTGTAATGTTATCCATTTATGGATAGTATAAGTTATTTTCCTTTTTAAGATTAATTTATTATCTCACTATATGTGGACTTATGCAAACATTTTCAAACCATTTTATTGAGATAGATGGAATGACCAATCATTTTATCACATAATCTGTTAGCACTACCTGAATGAAAAATTCAACTTCATTTCATTAAGAGGAGAAATGGAAATTGTTCAAGGCACAAACAATGGTGAGATTGTACCAAAATCAAGTAAGAATTTCTTCTAATTCAACAAAAAAATTCTTCAATTTTAAAGAAATTATCTTGAAAACCAAAAATGTTGTCTCAGTACCCTCATATCCGATGAATCATATGGTACCTCAGATCATCAAAAATTTACAACTTTGTGATTGTTGCCTTTTTCTAATCCTTGTTCTCTACAACTCTCCATCAAAACTAGAGGGTTAGATTTCTCTTCCATATCCATGTTTTCACCTATGTATCCTATGAGGAAACCCAGTGATGAGTTAATTTGGGTAACCATTATGTTTCTTACTTTACTTTTTAAAAATTATTTTTTATTATTCCTTTTTAAGATGTGGGTTTCTATGAAAGAAACTTTCAAGTAGTAAACCATTAATAAACCTGACGAATTTTGAGAGAGAAATTCATTTTAAGTGGGGTAGAATGTAACACCCCAATATTTTATGAGATACATTCTATTAATTTATTTGATGTATTATTTTTGTAAGCTACACCAAGATTGGCTTGTGCTATATGCAACACCGTATTATCTTGCAGTATATGCAACACTATTATTGGCTCGTGTTACATAAAATTCCAAGTTCGTTTGGTAGAAATTATTCTATGAAACATTGAGTATAGATTTTGTTCAATTTATAAATGAAATAAGTTTTTTTTATGTTATACACAAAACCAAATTAATCTTTCACTACATGTAATACTGACTTTGCTTGTGTTACATGCAAGAGAGACCTTTTTCGATAGCTTGTGTGGTACGTAATACCGAGTTTCACTAAACAATGATATATTATTATACAATTATTATGATAAATCCATTATGAATAGTATTAACTACATTTTAAATTTTATAACATTATAATTCATCTTACACATTTTCTAGAATGAGGTATGAGAACAAAATCAATTTTTCCTATAAAGAAAGTATTTTTAAAAAAATGAAATTTTGTCGCCTTTTGATGAAGCACCCATATTAAATGTAGTTTTTAAAATTTTTATAATTTAAATTTGAAAAATTAAAATTTTTCCTTGGAATTAGGATATAATAATTTAATTTGGATAAATTTTTGATATTTTTCTGATAACTTTCATATTTTAATGAATAGTAAAAACGCGCTAAATTTTAATTAAAACCCATTTTCTTCATCGAGATAATTTATATGGTTAAATTATAATATTGAATGGTTTTAAAGTATAAATAGAATATATTTTTAGTATTTAATATAATTTTTGTTATTAGCAATAATTTTACATTGAATTCATAGGTAAAATCATTTCAATCTTTTGCAATGTTTTAAACAATAACCCATTTTTTCGACAACGGGATTAATTTTAAATTAATTTATGAAAATTCTGTGTCTTAAATTTAGAAAAATGGATTCCATATTTGTAATAATATGGTCCGAATTTTGTTAATAGGATATTTGATATTTTTGGGCATTATGAATAGTAACTATAGTAAATTTTATTTACAACAGTTATGGGAAAATCAGGTAATTAAGGGTACAAATAATATTATAAAAATACCCTAACACTTGTCTTATTATAATTGGATGATTATATTTCTCCCTTAAACATACTTGGGTTGAAAATGAATCTATTTGAACCCACTTGTTTGATATTAACACATTTAATTTATTTTATTTCAAGGAAAGTGAAATATGTCTCACTCAAACTTTAATAATTACTTTATTTTTAAAATAAAGTTATATAGAATATAAATTCTATTATAAATACTCATTTGAAAGAGAAAATGTGTTTTATCATTTTAATTTATTATAAATTTTTAAAAAATATATAATTACTTTAATAGCATATACATTAACGATGCATAAATTATTTATTTATTGAAAAATTAATAATATAGTATTTATTAAAACAATAATACCCATCAAATGAACAAAAACGTGACCGAAAAATATTGTTCAAGTATATCTAAACCATAATCATCCAAGGGTCGACTTGTTGATCATTTGGAGCCTTATAAAACTGATTATGACACTTATATTATTTTATTTTAAATGATGTCAATGTTGTCACCTTCATACATTAATAAAGATAACATTTTAAAAGATGGGTTTTTTAGAAGATAAAATCTACTAAAAGTATTTTTATGAAATATATTATAGTTATCTTCATCATAGTATTTTTTTAAATTTTTATGCAACAAATAAGTATATTAAATAATTATATAAACATGTTGTGGTAATTATTTTATTAAGAGAAATGTCAAATAAATTGTTTTAAAAATATTAAAATAAATATTAAATGAACTAATTAATGTGGTCCATGAATTTTATAGATTCATATGACATGTTATAAATATTTTAATTTTTTTTGAATATATCTTATGTGTGGATTTTTTTAAAATTCAAATAAATGAACAGTGTCAAAATTGACACTATTGATATTTTGTAAAAATAACATATAATTAAATTTTATAAAAATAACATAAATATTTAAAAATTACAAATTTAAAATTATATAGTCTATAATTTCATATATTATCTAATTATATACAATTAACAACACATAAGTAAGTATTTATAACCATTTAAAATTTAGAATATTATTACCACAAATAAATTTAAATAGATTAGATAAGGATAAATCAAAATGATAAGGTTTAAAATAAAATAAAAACATGTCTAAATTTTATTGGTTGATGATATTACAACCCTATATCATCATATCTTAGAAGTTGAGTCTTTTTTTAAGTTTTTAGGTGGGGTTGGTTTTTATTATAAATTAATATTTTTGAGGATCCGAAAAGTGCCCCACTCCTCTCTTATAAAAGTGCACCTCCTCCCGCTTCTCCTCACACTATTTTGAGTCTTCAAACTCAGACAAACCCTGAATATTTCAATTATAAACTTCCCTAGAAACATAATTTAGGTCATGGTCTTCTTCAAATACCATCTTCAGTGCACTAAGAGGAGTTTTAGAAGTGGCATATCAAAGAAGAGGTAGTATCCTTTACCGATTATTTCAAACTTCTTTCTTCTTCGACTTCCTCTATATAAGTTGTTTAATTTTTAAGTAAAAAATAAAGTATCTATTTTATAAAGATATTTTATTATGAATATTAAACACCCATATTCCATCTTCTATCCATCCTATGAAAAATGAAATCCCCACGCGTGCATACGTACATCCTACCGTCTCCACGCCATAGTGTAATCTTTTTTTCATCACTTACATAGTTGGATGGGTATAATGATGAAAAAAATAACTATATATGATTATTATAAAGTTATATTGATTCTGAAATATTATACCCCATACACTTCAATAAAATTCCACAATCATGGGAATGATATTGTCGCTCATGCGTGTGTATGGATTACCGTCTCCACAATGCGATTAGATTCATTCTCCATGTTAACCATTAAAGAATGATTATAAAGTATATATAATAAATAATCATGAAATATATGACATAATAATGATACTGGATTTATTTATATATCATTTACTTGCTTCCATTCAATTTAATAAGGAAATGAAAAATAGTGTTCATGAGTACGTGCGGCCTACCATCTCTATGAACGGTGTATTACATTCTATTTATCGATCTATTATATATTTTTATATATCTGAATATATATTATATATAAATCATGTTTTACATTTTGTAAGTAAGTAATCATTATATAAGTATTCATATGAAGAATTACAAGTCAAACATGTACGATAAATGAAACGATTTTACCCAAAATGTTGCTTTAACCTGGAATTGGAAAATAAACAGGTAATATAAAGTTGTAAGTCAGTCATATATGATATCATAAACATTATTATGGTTCAGTTACAAGTTAATAATATTTTTAAACCCACTATTTTTGAGTTTCATACACATACATAAGAAATTGGACCTAAGCTAAGGGATAATTTTGCAATCTCATTTTTATCTGAGATTTCTTATACGTAAGTATTTACTGGTGTTATATTTATCATCCATGTCCATGTTTTATTAAAATGTTTTCATAAAGTGTTTACTATTATTCCATGTATGTTTAAAGTCATTTTTACCCCTTTTTTACTTTTACTATGTGTTATGGAAGGAATCTTTCTTTTGTTGACCATACGAGGTACTTTTTGACTTTTTCGGTAAAAGTAAGCGGAGAATGTTTTTTTAACTTTTACAGAATGAATAAATTTTCTATGATTTCATAATTCCTTATTTCCATGAAGCTCACTCTACAATACTTCATGATTATTTTCAACAAAATTATTTTCTTTTTAAATTTCATTGAATTTTGAAAAAAGATTGTTATTTTTAAGAAGAAGGGATATTTTCATCAAGAATTCATTTCAAGTGCTTTATCAAAACTATTTTCCATATAAGATGACATTCTTTAATATGGTTATGTTTCAAGTATATGTATCTATTTTTTACATGGTTTGATTTTTTTTATGATGAAATGATATCCAAATATATTATATGGATTATGTAATGATGTGATGATGTTTATGAAACCATTTTCTTCTTTGGGTTATAATGAATGGTTTATGTTTATTTTCTGGAACACATAAGAATGATTTCATTATGAGAGGGGTGGGACATATATCTCACTCCAATTAATTGGGTAAATATTTATATCGCATGATATAGACATGGTGGGAACGATATGTAAATCTGGTTTAGTAAAACAGGGCTAGAACGAAAAGTAAACACGGTTCAGTAATGGACTTCATCCGCTATGATGGTCTTGGCTGCAATGCCTTGGCTACTATGGAAATCATATTATGTTCTTGATGGTTTTCCACAAATATATGTTTTATTCCCAAGCTATTTTAACATTATTAATTTTCCATTCTGATCCATGCCTTACGTGCTACCAAGATTTTTTTCATTGCACAAGATTTTGATGTTTAAAATTTGTGATCATGTTTTTACGTTCAAATGTTTAAGGATTATTTTATGTTCACCATGTTTACCCTTATTGAGCATTTTAGATCACCCTTCATATGTTTTCTTCTTCCCAGGATATAAATAATGATTTTAGGTAGGAAAACAAAAGGGGAAGGTCTTTTTTTGAGATGTTTAATATCTTTCACCATGATTAGAAGATTTTGTTTTGCGTTTCCAAAGACACTAAACTAATACGGTCTTTTTGCATCTGTTTTTTTATGTATTAAGTATTATGAAAAAGTAATTTCATGTCCATGTATGTAATTTTTTGGGTCACTAGAGTTTTTATTAGAGCGAAGGTTCAATTAACCTTTTTAAACTAGGATGCGAAAACTTTAGTGAGATCCCTACATATATTTCTAAGGTATGTCTAGGGATGTATGTAAGGTTAAGTATAAAGTATAGATTACAATTCTCGAATTATGATATCGATAAAGAATAAACTAGGATTAAACCTAAGATGTTAGAGAGTTAAAGTACTCCCCCTTTATTATGTTATTTCCTAGTATGATTTTTTCCTCTCAGACTATTCTTTTTGGGTTTTAGAAAAAGGATGGAAACAAGAAGATTCATGTTAGTGGTGAATATGATGGACAATGTAATGATATTATTCATGAGTAACCAAATGAAACAGGATTTAGAAGGTGAAACATAAATATTATGCCTAGTCAGAAATCTCATAATATGATCAATAATCTCAATGTTGGTAAGTTTCTTGACTCATCTTATAGTAGAATGATGAAGTTTCATGAAGATCATAGAGGAAATAAAGTTAAATTTCCCTCATGTAAATAATGTGGGATGTGGCATCAAGGAGAATGTATCAATAGAATTATAAGATGCTTTGGGTGTGGAAAATATGGACACAAAGCCAGTAATTGTGAAAAAAATGTTTTTTTAACACAATGTACAAGTATAATGGTATTGATAAAACATAAACAACAGTTAAATGTTTTAAATGTGAAATGTACGAGAATTATGAAAACCAATTCCCTAAGGGAAAATGTTATGAAGAGAATCAGGATGGTTATGTGGGTAGTATTTATGTTGATGATGATGAAGATACTATAAATGATATATAATATGAAAGAAGTGTTGAGGAATAAAATGATGAAGCTCAGACAATGGTTTAAGAATATAGTTGAATGATTTCTTGTTTATAATGAATAATGTATGGTACTATGGAATAAATAAAGAAAACTAAGGATTGTTACACTATTGTTTTTCCTTGAGTATTTGAAAGTATATATTGAATGGTACTGGTAAACATGAAAGGATATTCAGATATTTTTTTGGAAAGCCCCAAATATGCACATAAAGAAGGGATAAGGAGATAATGAGATGTTTGATAGTATTAATGTGCTCGTGATTGATAAAAGGACAAAGTGATATCATGGTTTGAGTATATAGAATTTTTTGTATATTTTCTATATGTAAATAGTTAATTTTTAAGGAATTAATGTTGTCACTTAGGTTCTATAGTAATTTATTTTATTATCATATTTCAAGAGAAAACATGATTGTGGTATTCACATGTTTGGAATGTGACAATCAAGAACTACCTTATGAGATATGGGAGACAAATGTTAAGTAGATTAAATTCACCTCCTATTTTTTTCTATTTTTATTTTTTGGAAGTATTGTAATGTTATCCATTTATTGATAGTGTAAGTTATTTTCCATTTTGAGATTAATTTATTATCTCATTATAGGTGGACTTATGCAAACATGTTCCAACCTTTTTATTGAGAAAGATGGAATGACCTATCATTCTTTCACATGATCTGCTAACACTTCACGAATGACAAATTCAACTTCACTTCTTTAAGAGGTGAAGTGGAAATTGTTCAAGGCACGAATAACGGTGAAATTGTATGAAAATCAAGTAAGTATTTTTTATAATTCAAAAAAAATCTTCAACTTTATAGAAATGATCTTGAAATCCAAAAACGTTGTCCTAGTAACCTCATATCTGATGAATCAGATATTACCTTAGATCATCACAAATTTACGGCTTTGTGATTATTGTCTTTTTCTTTTCCTTGTTCTCTACCACTCTCCATCAGAACATGATGGTTAGATTTCTCTTCCATATTCATGTTTTAAACAATGTTCTTATTTGTTGAAACCAAATGATGAGAAAATTTGGGTAACCTTTACATTTCTTACTTTAATTTTTAAAAATTTAGTTTTAGTAATTTTTTTTTACGATGTGGGTTTCTATAAAAGAAACATTCAAGTAGTAAACCATTTATAACCCTGACGAATTTTGAGGGAGAAATTCATTTTAAGGGGGGAATAATGTTAGACCCCTATATTTTATGAGATTCATTATATTAATTTATTTGTTGTCTTGTGTTGTATTCTACACCAAGATTATCTTGCGCTATATGAAACAATGTATTAACTTGCAGTATACGCAACACTATTCTTGGCTCGTGTTACACACAATTTCAAGTTTGTTTGGTAGGAATTATTCTATGAAACATTGAGTATAGATTTTTTTCAACGTATAAATGAAATAAGTTGTGATTATGTTATATGAAACCCCAAAGTAATCTTTCACTACACACAATACTGACTTGGATTGCGTTACACGCAAGAGAGACCTTCCTCGATAACTTGCGTGGTACGCAATACCGAGTTTCACTAAACCATGATATAATATTATAATATTATTATAATCAAGCCATTATGAATAGTATTAACTAAATTTTGAATTTTATAACATTATAATTCATGTTACACATTTCCTAGAACAAGGTATGAGAACAAAATCAATTTTTTGTATAAAGAAATTATTTTTAAAAAATGAAGTTTTGCCACCTTTTGATGGAGCACCCATTTTAAATGTAGTTTTTGACATGTTTATAAGTTAAATTTGAAAAATTAAACATCTTAAACAGAATCAAGATATAAAAATTTACTTTGGATAAATTTTTTATATTTTTCTGATAACTTTCATATTTTAATGAATAGTCAAAACATGCTAAATTTTAATTAAGACCCATTTTCTTCATCGAGATACATTATATGGTTAAATTATAATATTTAATGGTTTTAACATATAAATAGAATATATTTTTATTATTTAATATAATTTATGTTATTATCATTAATTTTACATTGAATTCATAGGTAAATCCATTTCAATCTTTTGCAATGTTTTAAACAGAAACCCATTTTTTTCAATAACTGGAATAATTTTAAATTAATTTCTGCAACTTCTATGTCTTGAATTGGGAAAAATGGATTCCATATTTGGAATAAGTTGGTCCAAATTATGTTAATAGGATAATTTTTATTTTTGGGAATTATGAATAGTAACTACAGTAAATTTTATTTACTACAGTTAAAGGAAAATCAGGTAATTAAGGGTAAAAATAATATTATAAAATTACCCTAACACTCGTCTTATTATAATTGGATTATTATATTTCTCCCTAAAACATACTTGGGTAGAAATGGAATCTATTATAACCCAGTAGTTTGAGATTAATACCTTTAATTTATTTTATTTAATGGAAAGTGAAATATGTCTCACTCAAACTTTAATAATTACATTATTTTTAATATAAGTTTATACAGAAAATAAATTCAATTATAAATACTCATTTTAAAGATAGAATGTTTTTTATTTGTAATGGTAATTTATTTTTAAATTTTTAAGAAATATATAGTTACCATAATAGATTATACATTAATGATGCAAAAATTATTTATTTAGTGAAAAATCAATAGTATAGTTTTTATTAAAATAATAATACCCATCAAAGGCCCAATAAATTGACCAAAACATATTGGTCAAGTATATCTAAACAATAATCATCCAAGGGTCGACTTGTTGATCATTTGGAGCCTTATAAAATTGATTATGACACTTATATTATTTTATTTTAAATGATGTCAAAGTTGTCACCTTCATATTTTAATAAAGATAACATTTTAAAATTTGGGTTTTTTAGAATATAAAATCTACTAAAAGTATTTTTTTGGAAATATATTAGAGTTATCTTCATCCTAGTATTTTATTTTTAATTTTTATGCAATAAATAATTATATTAAATAATTATTCAAAAATGTTGTAGTAATTATTTAATTAAGAGAAATATCCAATAAATGGTTTTCAAAATATTAAAATAAATATTGAATGGAACTACTAGAAAATAAGGATATAGACAAGGACCTGTTTCCATGGTTTTATAAGTCTGTGGCTATAGCTTAGTTTATATCCACACTTCTATTAAAATTGTGGCTAAATCATTGTTTATAGCCATGATTAAGAAAATATGTATCTATTTATTTTTTACTATATATCGGGCTCCTCCTCCCCACTATCTGCGATTCCTATCCTCCCCCGACCCCTCGCGACCCACCTTATACCCATGAACTATTCTCTCTTGGCAGCCCTCTCTTCTCGGTGTGACTTCTTTTCTCGGTTGCCCTCCTCCACCCTTGTGACTTCTCCTCTCGTGGTGGCGACCTCTACTCTCGATGGCAACCTCTCCTCTCGGTGGTGACCCTTCTTCCCCAACGGCCTTGGTGACCTCTCCTCTCTTAGATCCTCATCCTCCAATAGTTCTCGGACGACCTTTCACGACACTGCCCCATCCTCATCCCCCTCGGGATGCTGCTCGTCGCTGCCACCGAACGAGGTAACCTGGTCACCTTCGTGGTAACATCTCACCTCTCAAGCATGTCCAAGTGAAATTCATTCTTGAACTTTGATAGTTTCCTTCTTCCACCAAAATCCTTCTTGCTCATGATTTTAGGAATTTTCACATACCCCATTCATCCTTTATTTTCTGCAGCAGTGTGTAGCATTTTGAGGCAGTGACAATTGTTCATATATCCCCCTATTTTTGTCTTAGTTTGATTTTAAGCTTACTACCAGGTATGGGATTCTTATTCTCTATTATTTTTTGCATCTGTACAACTAGCATATTTCAGTTTTCCATTATGTGGAAGGAAATATTAACTAATGTAGTGTTTTTACATGTTTTACCAGTTTATTATTATTTCTAAGTGATAATTCTTTCTCTGAATTTGAACGTTTTATTTTGTGAATGTTGTGAATGTTGTGAAATAGTTAAACCCTATGGTTGATTTAGAGTTCTTATGGACAGTTATATGAACAATCCATCTTTTGGGCATTATGTATTAATTTTTTTTGAGGTTGATATGGATTCCACCCTTGTTAAATAAGGGGTTATTACCACCAGATATGAGGATCTTAATCTTGATATTTTTCTTGAGAGGAAGCTATAATTATATGAAAATTGTCATTTTTTTGGGCATATGGCCTCTGAATGCAATAGAAACAAACTATGTAATCATTGAAATATTATGGTACATGATGATGTCAGTAGCAAGAAAAAATGATAAGGGTTTGGTCCCACCCTCTGTTCATGACACATATATGGAGGCCCCTTCTCGTGGGGGTGGATACAAGGGTGATCCTATCATGGATGTTTCTAAGAGAACTAATGTGGGAATTCCTCTAATGATGTTGTTCTTATCCATACTGTTGATGAGTCCGGTCATGTCCATTCTACTACCGATAATATTATCATGGTCTCTAGTCAAGATGTTTTTTCCACTGAGTATCTCACAACTTAATATCTTATGTAGGGTGTTATTCTAGAACCCAAACATGCCACTACTTCAGCACTTGTGAAGTATTCCGATGAGATGGAACCTGAGCTGGCCAATGCTTCGGTACTGGTTAAGGATATCACTGTTATGGAACCCAGTCAGGTCATTGTTTCACTACCAGTGAAGGTGGCAATGAGATGGAAATAGATAAAGCCAATACTTCAGTACCAAATAAGGATTTAAATGTTATGGATCTTGAGAAGGTTATTTTTTACCACCAGGGAAGGCTTCATGTGTTGTCTATGATGAGGAACCAACACCTACATTACTTACAGAGCAAGCTAATTATTCTTGTCCTAATTTGGATTTTGAGAAGGATCCTATCTAGAGAATTTCCATAGTTTCTGGTTTCTTTGGAGTTAATAAATTCTCTACTGAGTAGGCTAATTATCTTACAGGATTTTAAGGAGATGGTTATTATCACACTAGTGTTTTTTCAATAGTTCCTTCATCCAAGATTTCAAGGAGGAATCTACTTGGAAGCCTTCTTTTGACCCTTGTTTAATCGGCTAACTGGTTCAATTCCCTCAGAACTGAATCCTCTATGGGAGATGACAAAGATTTTTTCCCATCCAAACAGGACCTGTGTGACCCCTCATCTACTTATGCAATAGATTATATGGGTGAAACGGTTTTGGAAACTGTTGGTTTTGATAAAGGATGGACACAATGTTATGATAGGCCTAGTACTAGGCTATGGTCTACTATATAATGAAGGTCATATTTTTGAACTTCCAAGGGCTTGAAAACTCTCCCATGGTTAAAGCCCTTAGGAACATTATTGTGAACAAAAAACATATACTGATTAGTCTTACCAATCCAAGATTGAAGTGTGATAAGTGGATGGAATTCAAATGTAAATCTTTTCGTTACTCATTTTTTTCTAATTATCAATTTGATGCTACCACATAGTCCTTGTTGGTTCTTAATAATTATTGTGTCACTATCAATTTATTTCATAATGATCATCAATCAGTGACCATATCCTATTTCATTGGTAACACTACTATTTCTGTGACTTTTTTCTATGCCTTCAATTTATATACAAGATGAAGATATCTTTGAATAAATCTGGCATCCATCTCAAAGAATATTTCCAGGAGTTGAATTTTTCTTGGTGACATTAATGCAATTTTGAGGCATAATTAAAAAACTAGTAGTAATTTCTATAAAATATAAGCTAGTGAATTTTTTTTCTTGTATTGATAAATATGGCTTGTCCAATGTTTCCATATCTGGATTTGATTAAACATGGAGTTGATATACTTGAAAGGGGAGGCTAGAAGGTAGATTGGATAGGTGCTTTGTGTAAATGGATGAAAGGAATAGTGCATTTGAGATATCTAGACTCTCCTTCCAAGATTACATTCTGATCATAGTCCTCTATTAATTTAATTCTGTATTAATAGATCAAGATCAACCCCACTTCCTTTCATGTTTAAAAATTCTTTTCTTGTTGTTCCAGGCAGTAGATAAATCATTTGGGATTCCTGGAAGATTAATTTTTTGGGAAGGTCTCTACATATTCTGACTTGCAAGATAAATATTGTAAAGGCCAAACTAAAAGAATAGATTGAAGAATACTTTTTTAATCTTGATAGTGACATTAAGGAGGCTTAATCTCATCTAATTATTTTCCAACAAAAAAACATGCCTTGGGGTGTGCCCTCTCAGGAGGAGATAAAATCCATATCCAAAATTGATATTATCCTGACTCTAAAAGAGAACATTTATCATATTAAATTTAATATTAGTTGGATGAAGTAGGGGTGTTCTAAATACACTTTTCTTTCCTAGCATGCATTGGTAGATAAACATGATGAGTCTCACTTCTATATAAATTAATAGTAATATGTTTTGTTCTAATAATGAAATGACAAATGGAATGACTTTTTATTTTGAGGATATTTACTCAGATAATGGAGAAGGAAAAACTGAAAAAACTAATCAAATGAAATGAACCAAGAATTGATGATATTCATAATAGAAGGCTAGTTGAGGCCCCCAGTGAAAAAGAAGATCCATGCATATTCTCTTATAATTAAATATGGATGGTGTTGCTGGACCAGATGTCTTGAAAAAACATTTTTCATGTTTTAATGGGACATTCTTCATCTTGAGGTAATAAATGTTGTGAGGGAATTTTTTATTCTTTAATCAATGCCTTTTTGGGTGAACTCCAACATCGTTGTATTGATCCCAAAGAAAGATAATGCTATGTATATAAAGGATTTAGGACTATTTCTATTTTGTTTTTTATACCAAAGGTCATTAGAAAAATCATAATGCACAGGATGGGTGAGATTTCTAAGGGTTTTATTTTGACAAATCAGGTTGGGTTTTTCCCTGGGAGGAACATTAATAATTTCCTATACAATGCTTCTAAATGTGTGAATATCATAAAGAGTAAGGTAAAGGGTGGTAATATGTCCTTAAAGATTGATATATAAAATATTTTTATACAATAAAATGGAGTTTAATTTTTTATATTTTGAAAATGAAAGTATTTTCACAGAGGTTTATTGATTTGATTTGTTCTAACCTGTGCAGTGTCAGGATATCTATTCTGGTTAATGTGTCCCTAAGGGGTTTATTCTAGTGTTAAAGAAGAGTTAGAAAGGAGATCCTTTATTTCATATTTTATTTCCTATAGATAAGGATTATCTTAGTTTGTATCTTATTGATCTTGTTAATATTGGGCTTTATCAGCGGTTGGGGTTTGGGAGGGATTTCTTTTCACCATCACATTTTTTATGTTGATGATATTTTTATCTTTATCAGTTATTTTTATCATTTGATTCTATTTCATTCATATATACTTCTTCTTATTTTTCATGTAGTTATTTTATAATGATATGATAATATTTTTATAAGGTGATAGACTCTCTATTTTACCATAATTATACACTAACTATTGGTTGGATGACTCTGACAAATGTGGTGGCACTCTTGTTTCCATATAACCAACTATCTTGGGGATCTGTTTAGTGGATCTTGGGTTGGGAATTTACAAAGTGGTATAAGAGGTTTATATTTATATTATCGTTCAATTTTTTATATTAGATATGATTCTAATAATGTGTCAGTTCAGGGTAAATAATCATTTCCAAGAGTGTTCAACCCATGCAAGGGGAAAAGACTAACTATTCAGGGATGAGATTTTGGTCTTATTGATAGTTATTAAAATTAAATATGATTTCACCTTGAGTGATTGATTTAAATTATTCTACATATAGATTTATGATATTAATGTATTTTATCCCTGGGTTTCATGGAATGAACATGTTGTTTTAGTCATTATTCTAGAAACATAGATATTCAAATGCCTTGAATATTCCATGATATGTGTGTTTAATACCATGATTTTATGTTATATGTGATATTTTCCTTAGGTGATTTTATTAATTGATTCATGATTATTTATCATTATCTTCCTATATTCCTTAATTTTGTGGTTTCTTATTTATAATTCAATATTATTTTCTAACATGTGATATCATTTCATTGCAATCAACTGGTGCATCAATTTTTGGCTCCCTTTGACGAGAGATAAAGCTTGTTGTCAAATTTTATAAGTGCTTTTGTGTTAGGTTTTCCTGATTGTTTATTGAAATATTTCTCAATGTGGTTTTGTTCTTGAATTTTACGCACTAGTGTTTCTTTAGAAATAGATCACACCAGTTATTTTTCAAACTACTTATCATAAGGGGTAAGTATTTCGAGGCTCTGTTTCATAGCACTGCTTATAAAGTTTATCACCTGTGAGAAATGATTCAGTATATGAGTTTCTTTACTGCTTATTTAAGTTGTCTTTTAGTGAATTTTAGTGGAAGTGTTTTTCTTTGACAAAAAAAACTGATTAAGATTACTTCCTCTATATAAGAGTCTGTTTCATGGTATTTATTGAAAATTGTTTGTAACACCAAGTGTTTTTGTGTCAGCATATACAGATTGCGTATTTATTGAAAATTGTTTGTAACACCAAGTGTTTTGATACACTATTCATCTTAGTTTTTTAGTTTGGCCAAATTTAAAAAAAACACATGTAATCATGTATTAGAGGGGGGTTGTCCAGGAGGGGGGTAGTGTGTAGGGATGGGGGCAGTGTGAAGGGATCAGGGGGTGTGGGGTTGCAGGGGGAGGGGGCAGGGGTGCAGGGGGAGGGGGGATGTATAGGGGGCAGTGTGTAGGGGTAGGGGGGATGTCCAGGAGGGGGTGGGAGGTGGGGGAAGTGTAAAGGGAGCAGGGGGTGTGAGGGTGTAGGGGGAGGGGGTAGAGGGTGCATGGGGAGGGGGAAGGGGGTGCAGGGGGAGGGGGCTGCCCAAGTGGGGGTGTCTGGGGTGGGGGTTGGGGGTTGGGGGCAGTGTGCAGGGGGAGGGGGAAAGCGGTGTGGGGGTGCAGGAGGGGGGTGTCCATGGGGGGTAGTGTGCAGGGAGGGGGCAGGGGGTGCAAGGGGGAGGGGGTTGTCTAGGAGGGGGAGGGGGTAGGGAGCAGGGGGTGTAGGGGTTGTGGGGGTCCAGGGGGAGGGATGTCGAAGAGGGGGGGCAGTTTGCAGGGAGGGGGAAGGTGGTGCAAGGGGAGGGGGTGTGAAAGGGTCTGGGGGAGAAGTGTGCAGGGGGCAGGGAGGGGGGCATGGAGTGTGGGGGTGCAGGGGTAGGGGGATGTCTAGGGGGTCTGGGGGATATCCATGAGGGAGGGGGTGTTCAGGTGGGTCCAAGAGGGAGTGGGAGGGGTGTCTTGGAGGGGGGGGGTCCCATTAGAGAATTCGTATAAAAACATAATAGGTCATTGTTCAAACATCTATTTTTTAATGTGGGTGTTTTAGGTACACCAAAATAATATTATATGGGCATAGAAATGTGTGATTATTCATGATTTTTTATAAATTGAAACATTTATGAATACCCTTAACCATAATATTTGTTATGATTTTTTTATTGACATTTTTTATGGTTACTTATTATCTTATGAAACAATACATATAATGTTAATTCATTTTATTTATTATTTATTTAATGTATGTTTATATACCTCAGAATGGATAGATAATGGATGTACAACGTTGATCGGATCACTGATGAATTTCAGAAGGAGTTATGATATTTCTTGGACTTTTCATTCACTAATGATTCAGATGGATGATTGATTCGATGCTCATATTTTGATTGTGTTGGAAGACCATGGTTAACTTGTGAGGAAGTGAGTTATCATATCACTAAACAAGGTTTCCAAAAAAATTATCATGTGTGGTATCACAATAGAGAAATGGCACAAGTGGTGAATGACATCGATTCAGTGGAAAGGACTGGTATGAAAAATCAGATTTCCGATCGGTTTCCTTTTGTTTCTGAAGCCAACTCTTCATGTAGACCAGTGCAAGAGGAAATGAATACCGGAACATAGTTTTTATCTATTAATTAGGATGATGACATTAAGAGTGTTAGAAAGCTGATGGAAGATGAAAATACTCCAGTATATCTGGAATGTGGGAAAATTATCAAACATGAGTTTTTATTGTGATTATATAATGGTAAAGAAATGTATGGATTTAGTAATACTACAGTCGACTATCTCCTTACATTTATTAAGGATTTACTGCTTTATGATGCATGTATTCCAGAAAATAATTACATGACATACAAGTTGGTTTAAAAATTAGAATTTTCATCTATTAAGATTCATTCTTTCCCCAAAGATTGTTGTCTGTTTTGGAAGGAAAATTCAGAGTTAAGGCAGTGCAAACAGTGTGGCACATCTAGGTGGAAGACTAATAAAGACGGAACACAATCTTACATACCAGAGAAAGTGATGTGGCACTTCCCATTAATTCCTAGGATTTAAAAAGTTTTTATGTCAAAACAAATGGAAAAGAATATGAGATGGCATGAAGATGAAATAAATAAAGATTATGATGAAATAGTGCATCCTGTAGATGGGTTGGCTTGGAAGAAATTTGATAGGTTACATCCTGATTTTTCATCTGACCCATGAAATGTTATATGGGGATTATCATGTGATGGTTTCAACCCATTTCTCCAAATGCATACTGCACACAGTACTTAGCCTATTTTCATTCACATTTATAACTTTCCTTCATGGATGTGTATGAAGAAGATGTTTACAATCTTGAGTATATTGATATATGGACCCAGTGATCCTGAAAATTATATTGATATATACTTACAGCCATTAATAGAGGAGTTAAAGGATCTTTGGATTGTTGGTGCACAGGATTACGATGCATTCAGGAAGGAGTACTTTATGTTTCGTGAAGCTTTATTATGGATGATAAATTATTTTCCTGCCTACAAAATGATGTCTGGTTCAAGTACTAAATGGAAATTATCCTACCTTATTTGTATGAAAAATACACATTACCAAAGATTAATGTTTTAATAAACTTTCAGCTTTATTGGGCATCGGTGATTTCTACCGATGGATCATCCATATAAGAAAAATCGAAGACAGTTCGATAATGACGTCGAGACAGATGAGACACATCAACGAATGTTAGGTAATGATATTGTTAAAGAACATGATGATTTGAAGTATGTTCTTTTCAAAAGTCAATCAAATATTAGAAATCAAAAACATGTTAATTCGAATTCCAATAACAATTGGAGAAAGAAAATCATATTCTTAGAGTTTTCATATTGGTCATCGAATTTATTGCATCATTGTTTGGATGTAATGCATATCGAGAAAAACATTTCTGAGATGTTACTTGGTACTATTTTAAATGTAAAAGGAAAAATTGAAGATGATTTTTGGTCTTGTCGTGATTTGATAGATTGGGGTATAAGATTAAAACTTCATCCTAAGTTAATTGGTCAAAATAAGTGGAAAGTCCATATTTCCTGTTATTCGATGACAAATGTGGAGAAGAAACAATTTCTTCAGGTATTGGAATGTTTTATGGTTCAAGATAGTTATTCAAGTAATATTCGAAAAGGGTTAATACATAATATTTGAAACTAAAATCTCTTAAAACCCACGATTACCATGTCTTGTTACATGAGTTGATTCATATTTCCATTCAACATTTACTTTCACCTAATGTTAGAGTTTCTGTGATTAAATTATTTCATTTTTATCGAGACCTTTGTGCCAAAAGCCTAAGCAGAAGTGTTGTTCATAAATTGCAGAGAGATGCACCGATTATTCTTTATGACTTGGAGAAACTTTTCCCACTATCATTTTTCAAATGTATGTTACATCTGACTGTACATATTCCCACAGAAGTTCTTTTTTGTGGTCCTTTTTCGAGTCAGTGGATGTATCATGTAGAAAGACTGATGTTTACATTGAAATTTAATGTGAGAAATAAATATCACCCCAAAGGCTCTATTGTCAAATGTTATTTTGCACAAGAATACAAGGATTTCTATTCATCGTACTTGGATTACGTCACCACAAGGTCTAATCGACTTGGGGGATGGTATAGGCTAGGGGGTTGGGGTGTAGGGGGGGATGTGTCGGCTAGGGGGATGGGTGGAGGGGGGTATGGGATAGGGGGCAGGGGGCAAGTGGCAGGGGCTGGGGCTAGTGGCTGGGTGGAGTGGGGTAGGGGGTAGGGGGCAGGGGCAGTGGGAAGTGGACAGTGGGCAGCGGGCAGTGGGCAAGGGGTAGAGGTAGGGGCAGGGGGCAGGGGGCAGGGGATGCGTGGAGGGGGTAGGGGGTAGGGGTAAGGGTGGAGGGGGGTAGGGTGAATGGGTAACCATATTTTATTAAATTGTAACGTTTTATCTAGATGAAAAGTTCCCAATAAATATAGAATTAACTCATGGAAAATGTGTTGAAACTTTTTTAGAGATGTGATTTACAAGAATGTATTTTTGAATTTTCTCCATGTCGATTTTTTCAATGGAATAACAACACTATATAAAGGATTCATTTTTCAAAATTATTTTCCTTCAAAAAAAATATATATGTGAAGTGCGTGTTATGTGAAATTTCCATTCGAGTGTTGTTTTATATCAACAAGAATGGTAATAAGGTGGGTTTATCAACTTCTATGTTATTAGGATTTTTTTATCAACACTAGAGCACTTTTCTTTGTAGTTGAAAAGTGTTTGAATTTCTTTACACTTTCTTATTTCTCACATTCTAACCATTTATGTTGAGGAAAAATGGTTTTCTCTTCTTTCACATGTTTATTATTGTTTGAAAATTTCATATTCACTTGAGCAATTAGAGAACTCTAAATGTTTTTCATTTTTTTTTGTTTTATCCTTTTATAACTCATCAGACTATATGATCAAACATTATTTCTTATCATGTTCAACCTTATTCATAGGTGTGGATCCATTTTTTGTTATGATATATTCTATTTGATTAGAAATTGTGTCCTCTATTAAACTTTTATTATTGTGTGGGATAAAAACTTGTATTGAAAAAAACCAAATTAAGTTGAAACTTGAGCCAAACTAATTATATACCATTAACAGGAAGAATAATTGTTAATTAATTGGAATGAACTATTCTATAGTATCATTTTAAAACATGGATCTTTTTCCCCCTTTCTTGTAAGAACATGATTTGACCCATGGGGCATTGTGGTTCTTATATGTTGGGCGGTGACGTGTATAGTCACAGAAGATAGGTATGTTTTAGTTTAGTTTTTATTTTATTTTCTTTATCGCATTGGCCACTTAGGTCTTTTATTTCTTTTTGTGGACAAAGGGTAATTATATTCTGTGAAGGGGGCAAAACGGGGTTCATATTGATTTAGTCTGCGACTTTGATCTGAGGTAAGATTATATGGTTACTACTTGTCTCACACCTCATGTATTTGGGGATTTTAGTGTTTTTCACTCCATATTATGTTTTAAGTAGGGCGATGGATCAATTCATGCGGGTTCGAGTGGATTTGGTTCTCCCAATCGAGGTAAGTCTTTAATGCATTTGGTTGGTTTCTCACTGGTTATGTAGCATCCTTTATGTGTTTTAATGTTCCTAATATCCTTTGTGTAGTGCGTTGATCCCTGCTCGTTGGTTTCGAGTGGAAAAGTTAAGGGTGACTCGCCTGCATGTGCATAGGTAAGAAAGTATATGTATGCGAGTTCCCCCATTACGTGTATAGTCAACCATGCCAGTGATTATGCACGTATGGGGCTATGTGTGTCCATGTATATATATATATAAATGCATACGTAGGTGAGTGGAGACGGGTATATGCATATAATCATATTTTCAAGGATCCCCTTGCACATGATCATGGTTATGCAGGTGTGTGAATAGGGGCTAGGTGTCCTTTCATGTGTGTGAAGGTGTATATACCCAGTGGGGGAGCAGAAAATTTTAGTTAGAAAGCTCCAAGAGCCAAAGTGAAAGGTTTGGTTCCACCTTGAGGTAATATCCCTCTTCTAGCCTCTTTAATTAAAGAATGATTTAAATTGAATTTAGCTTCATTCTTAATTCTGATTAATTATATTGAATTGAATATATTGAATAAGTGTCCTTTAATAAAATTGTTTCATTTGATAAATAAAGTCATGTTTTTATAATAAAACCCCTCCAACGGAGGTGCGCTATCTGCGCAAACTCGCAGTGATAGTTATGTTGATCCAGTTTCTTAAATTATTGAATTTGATTTGTGCTGAATGAGTTTTAGAAAAAATGTTAAATATAATTAAATGAATTTTGTGAAAAAGAAATTTCGTGATTTTATAATAAAACCCCTCCAACAGAGGAGTGCTATCTTCTAAACCAAAGAGTAGTGATAGTTATTTGTATCATGTTTAGGTTTGGTTTGAGTCTTTCGCATGCCTCTTGTTGGTGTTTGTTTTGTGGATAGTTTGTTTTTGTTTTCTTTGAATAATATAAATTGGCATATCATACTCATTTAACTCAAATGATATTGCCCGAGTAGGCATATGCCTTGACCTTAACACTTTCCTTTTCACGCTTTGAATATTATAAATAAAATTTCTATGTTTAGGCAAAGTGAATGAATTTGTAAATGGTTTTTATAGGGTGTATGATTCCTTTCCATCGTTTTGTTTACCTTTAGACATTGTGTCATTGTGCTGCTCGCTACAACCTTCTCTGGCGATCCCTTGTTATAGCATATTAAATTGTTGATATATTCTATCATCTGCCAGCAGGGTGATGACCAAAATGTTGCCCTGCCTCCTCTTTCTCCATTTGCTCCTTTCTGGAATATGCTACCCCATAGATGTCTTTGGACCGAGACAACATGCCACTGTCACGCCACATTCACGCCATGGTCACGCCGTGGTAATGCCGTGATTTGGCTCTGTTCCAGGAAGAAACCCCATGGAAGTTCACCGTGATAGTATTCCATGAGTCTTGTGATCAATGTTGAGACTGACTAATCACAATTTCTATAGGTGGGGCGACGACTGGAATGTTTCCCCACCTCCTCCCACTCCCTTCGCTCCTTGCCGGAAGATGCTGCCCTGCGGATGTCATTGGACCAGGCCAACATGCCGCAGTCATGCCGCGTTCATGACGCAGTCACGCTACGGTCACACCGTGGTCACACAGTGATTTGGCCCTACTCCAGGATGACACCCCGCAACAGTTCATAGTGATAATATTCCATTAGTCTTGTGATCAATGTTGAGACTGACTAATCACAATTTCTGTCGGCGGGGCGACAACTGGAAGGTTTCCTCGCCTCCTCCCGCTCCCTTCACTCCTGGCTGGAAGATGCTACCCCACGGATGTCGCTAGACTAGGCCAAGACACCGCAGTCACGCCGTGGTCACACTATGGTAATGTCGTGATTTGGCCTTGCTCTAGGACGACACCCCACGGTGGTTCAGAGTGATAGTATTCCATGAGTCTTGTGATCAATGTTGAGACTGACTAATCACAATTTCTGCTGGTGGGGCGATAGCCGGAATTTTTCCCCACCTCCTCCCACTCCCTTCGCTCCAGGCCGGAAGATGCTGCCTTGTGGATGTCGATGGACCAGGCCAATATGTCGCGGTTATTCCGCGGTCACACTGCAGTCACGCCGTAGTCACGCCGTAGTAATGTCGTGATTTGGCCCTGCTCCAGCCACATCCAGTCCACACCAGCCCCCTTCCACCTTCATTTCAGCCCGCTACCACCAACATTCCAGCCTGCAACAACCCCCCTGCCACCTTCGAATCAGCGCACACCATCCCCCCAACACCTGCAACCAGCCCCCTTCCACCAGCATTCCAGCCTCCTTCCACCTACATTCAAGCCCACACTAGCCTCCAGCCACCTGCAATCCAGCCCGAACCAGCCACCACACCAGCCACCACCCCCAGCCTCCTGCAAAACACTCATGCCAGCCCTCTTCGACCTACAAAACAGCCCCATCCACTAGTTCCAACCCTCACCAGCCCCTGGAATCCTACATTCCAACCCTCACCAGCCCCCACCACATGCCCAACAACCCCAAACCACCTAGAATCCATCCCACACTAGCCCCATACCACCTATTAAAGCCTGCACCATCCCCCTGTCGCCTGCCATCCCACCCACAACAGCCACTCCAGCTTGAACCAGCCACCACACCAACCCCCAGCCTCCTGAATTCTAGGTTTCATGAGAAAAACTCCATGCAAATCCCAAAAAGGAAAGGTGAAAGTGGATCCCCTTGATTGATCCCTCATTTCCCCAAAAAGTAACAATGTATACTACCATTAATGTTCACCAATAACATTGGGGTAGAGACACATCTTTTAACCCAAGATGAGAACATAGCTGGAAAGCCGAGAAGATCCAAAGCATCCCATAAGAAGTCCCACCTGACCAAATCAAAAGCCTTGAAAAAATCGATCTTGAAGGCACACCTAGGAACCCCGGAATCAAGATGGTAGCCCCCCAATAATTCATGGGTAACAAGATTATTAGGATTAATTGGTTTTGGTACTGATGGTTGAGGATATTTTTATCCAGCTTTAGATTTATGAGTATCTTAATGTTATTTTTGTAACCATCCTACTAGAGGGTCCGAGTTATAAGTGGTGGAAGTCTATTATTCAGAATAAGACAGACAAATACTATTCTTGGAAAAGATTCAAGGAATTGTTCATTTAGAATTATTTGATAATTAAGTGAAGGTATTGATGGATATAGAATTTTCTAGGAGGGGTTGTCCACGTGGGGTGTCCAAGGGATATCCAGGGGGTACCGGGGGTTCTGCAAGGCAGGGGGAGGGTGCAGGTGGGGTGTCTAGGAGGGGTTATCCAGGGGGTGTCTAAGGGAAGTCTGGGGGAGTCTGTAGGGAAGGGTGCAGGTGGGGTGTCCAAGGGCTGTCTGGGGGGTGTCAGGGGGGGTCTGCAGGGAAGGGGGAGGGTGTTGGTGGGGTGTCTAGGAGGGGCTATCCAGGGGGGTGTCCAAGGGATGTCTGGGGGGGTTCGGGGGGTCTGTAGGGCAAGGGGCAGGGTGCAGGTGGGGTCTCTAGGGGGGTTGTCCATGGGGGTGTCCCAGGGATATCAGGGGGGCTTATTTGAAGAGATAATCCCACGAGCAATGGAACCTAACCTCATATCAATAATTTTTCTAATGAGTTTTGGAAAGGTATTTCCAATATCAATAGGTCTGAAATCCTTTACATCCACATCATTTTACTTCTTTGGGATCAGGGCAATAAAATTCGAGTAGATTCCATAGGACATTGATGCATGGTTAAAGAACTCCCTCATAGTGTTAAGGAGATCATCACGAACTATGTCCTAGTAGAACATAAAGAATTAATTTGTGAACCCATCAGGACTAACCACACTCTCAAGATTTAGAGAAAAAAGGGAATTCTTAACCTCATTATCATCAAGGGATGCAACAAGGGAGATTGTTGGATTAGTGTATCCCGATCTAGTTGGGCCGAATGCTTGGGGGACGCAACTATAGAAGTGTGGAATTTGGAGTCTACTTTACTCTTTCACTTTTGACTTCTAGATGACAGCCACTAGATTATTGGATACATATAAGAAATGGTTCATAAGATTCAAAAAGTCTATAATAATAATCTCTCCATACTACTAAAGAAATCTTCTCCTCCATGAATAGCTTGAGTAGTGTTGTCATCACTTTCAACTGGTCGACATATTCCTTGAAACCCCATTCTACAGAATATGCATCAATTAATCCTGATGAGATGAATGCACATCACCTATAACAACATGGAGATATTATTTGACTATAGACTAGATCAAATTGGCATCAACTAAATCTGAGGGAGGTGGAGCACTAGATGTAGATGCAACAATATGAGGTTCCTGATTACTCAAAATTCCACTGAAATCTAAAATAATTCTTTCTCTGAAGTATTATAAATATACCATGGATACAAAATCTAAAGGCACTAGGGAAACAACTCTCTCAACACTAGGTAAAGCAGCCTCTACAGGTTATGATTTTGTAGGTACATGTAAGGGAAAATCTTGAAGCTCGCATGCTTGGTCAATCTGCTTAACTAAGGATCCCTTAGGATATTTGTAAGGAATGTGTGGGGGGGGGGCTGTCCAGGGGGGGTTTCTGTCTAGGGGTCCAGCGGGGGGGTTGTTGCCCATAGGGGTCCAGTTGGGGGGTTTCTGTTCAGGGGGTCCAGCAGGGGGGCTATCCAGGGGGTTCTAGTGGGGGGGGGGGGGGGGGGGGGGGGTTGGGGTTGCTATCCAGGGGCGACTAGCAGGGGGTGGGGGCTACTGTCTAGGGGGGTCCAGCAGGGGGGAAAGGGGTGTGCAAGGGGGTTTAAGGGGGTGTGTGCAAGGGGTGGAAGGGATGTGTGGGGGGGGGTGTTGTCCAAGTGTGGAAATGGGAGGGGGGGTGTCCAACAGAGGTGAAAGTGGGGGGGGGGTGTCCAGAAGGGGTGGTGCAAGGGGGGTCCAGCAGGGGGTTTGTTGTCCATGGGGGTCCAGTAGGGGGAGCTTCTATCTAAGGGGTCCAGCAGTGGGGGGGCTTCTATCCAGGGGGTCTAGTAGGGGGGTTGCTGCTGTCCAGGGGGGTCCAGTAGGGGGGATGTTGTCCAGGGGGGTCTAGTAGGGGGGTGAGGGGCTGTTGTCCACAGGGGTCCAGCAGGGGGGATACTGTCCATGGGGGTCCACCAGGGGGGCAAGGGGTGTAAAAGTGGTGCAAGGGATGTGGGGGTGGCTACTGTCTAGGGGGCTACTGTACAGGGGGGTCGGGTATGGGGTTGCTGCTGTCCAGGGGGTCCTGCAAGGGTCTTTTGTCTAGGGGGTCCAGTAGGGGGGGTATACTGTCCAGGGGTCCAGTATGGGGGGCTGTTGTCCAGTGGGGGGATTGCTGTCCAGTAGGGGGCTGTTGTCCAGGGGGGCTAGGGCTGCTGTTCGGGGGGGTCCAACAGGGGGTGGGGGAGCTGCTGTCCAAGGGGGTCCAGTAGGGGGTTATGAAATGGGAAGGGTTTTATCCACGGTATCAAACCATGGTTGGTATTGTCGTGGCTATATGGCCAAACCTATAGCCAGGGTTCCAACCGTGGCTATAGGGATATAGCCACAGTTTGAAACTATGGCTATAGGTTTGGCCCTATATCCACACCAATACCAGCCACGGTTCAATGAACTGTGGCTATAACCTATAGCCAGGGTTTTTGGGCTTATAGCCACGGTTCCAAACCGTGGCTATAGCCTAATTTTCTAGTAGTGTGAACAAATTATTATGTTACATGAATTTTCTAGATGAATATGACTTGTTAAGAATCTATTAAATATTTTGGTTCGAATATATATTCTGTATAGATTTTATTTAAATTCAAATATGTGAATAGTGTCAAAATTGACACTATTGATATTTTGTAAAAATAACATATTATTTAATTTTTAAAAAATTCAAAAAATATTTCCAAATTACATATTGAAAATTATATGGTGTAAAATGTCATATATTATCTAATGATGGACAATTAATAGCACATAAGTAAGAATTTATAACCATTTAAAATTTACAATATTATTACCACAAATAAATTTAAATAGATTAGATAAGGATAAATCAAAATGACGAGGTTGAAAATAAAATCAAAACATGTCTAAATTTTATTGTTTGATTAGATTACAACGCTATCTCATCTCATATTCTTTGTTAAGTCTTTTTGGAGGTTTTTATGTGGGGTTGGGTTTTATAATAAATTAATATTTTTGAGGTTCCCAAAAGTGCCCCTCTCTTCTCTTATAAGAGGGAACCTTTTTCCTCTTCTCTTCACTCCATTTTAAGTTTTCAAATTCGGCCAAAACCAACCCATTTCCCTTATCAAATTCCCTAGAAACATATTATAGGTCATGGTTTTCTTTAAAGACCAACTTTAGTGCACTCAGAGGAGTTTTAGAAGTGGCACGTCGAAGAATAGGTAATATCCTTTACCGATTATTTCAAACTTCTTTCTTCTTCTACTTCCTCTATATGAGTTGTTTTATTTTTAAGTAACAACCCCAGTAACAATTTTATACTAATATCTTATTATGAATATGAAACAACCATATTCCATCTTCTATCCATCCTATGAAAAATGAAATCATCACACGTGTGTACGTATGGCCAACCGTCTCCACGCCATGGTGTAAACTTTTTTTCATCACCTACATAGTTGGATGGGTATAATGATAGAAGAAATAACTATATATGATTATTGTAAAGTTGTATTGATTATAAAATATTATACACCATACACTTCAATAAAATTCCACAATAATGGAAATTATATCATCGCTCGTGCGTACGTACGGCTTACCATCTCCACGGCACAATGAGATTCATTCTCTATGTTAACCATTCAAGAATGATTATAAAGTATATATAATAAATAATCATGAAATATTGGACATAATAATTATAATGGATTTATTTATATGTCATTTAATTACTTCCATTCAATTTAATAAGGAAATGAAAAACGATGTGCATGCGTACGTACGGTCTACCATCTCCATGAATGGTGTATTTAATTCCATTTATCGATCTATTATGTATATTTATATGCTGAATATATACTATATATAAATCAGGTTTTACATTCCAGAATTTATATATCATTATCTAAGTAATCATATGAAGAATTATAAGTCAAAACACGTACGATAAATGAAACAATTTTACCCAAAATGCTGCTTTAACATGGGATTGACAAATGAAGGGTAATATAAATTCGTCAGTGAATCATATATGACATCATAAATATTATTATGGTTATTTTAAAAGTTAATAATATGTTTAAACCCAATATAAAAGATTTTCTGACACATATGGAATAAATTGGACCTAAGTTAAGGGATAATTTTGCAATCTCATTTCTATCCGAGATTGCTTATATGTAAGTATTTACTCGGGTTATATTTATCATACATGTCCAAATTTTATTAAAATGTTTTCCTAAAGTTTTTACTATTCTTCCATGTATTTTTAAAAGTCATTTTTACCCCCTTTTGACTTTTATTATGTGTTGTGGAAGGAATCTTTCTTTTGTTTACCATATGGGGTACTTTTTGACTTTTCTTGTAAAAGTACGAGGAGAATGTTTTTTATCTTATATAGCATGAACGGATTTTTTTACGGTTTCATAATTCCTTATTTTCATAAAGAATACTCTACATGATTTCATGATTATTTTCAACAAAAAATATTTCTTTTAAAATTGCATGACATTTTTAGAAAAGAGAGTTATTTTTAATAAGAAAGGATATTTTTCTCAAGAATTCATTTCAAGTGATTTATCAAAACTATTTTCCATATAAAATGACATTCTTTAATATGGTTATGTTTCAATTATAATGTATCTATTAATTAAATGGTTTGATTTTTTTTATGTTGAAATGATATCAATTTTTTTATATGGATTAGGTAATGATGGAATGATGTTTATGAAACCCATTTTATTATTTGGGTTATGAAGAATGATTTATGTTTTTTGTGTGGAAAACCTAACAATGATTTCATTATGATAGGGGTGGGACCTATATCTCCCAAAAATGAATTGGGTAAAGATTTATATCTCATGAGATAGACATGACTGGAACAAAAGGTAAATCTGGTTCAGTAATACAGGGGTGGAATGACAATTAAAACTAGTTCAGTAATGTACTTCGTCTGATAGGATGGTCTTGGTAGCAATGCCTTTGATACTATGGAAATCATATTGTGTGATTGATGGTTTTCCACAAATCCAAGTTTTATTCACATGATATTTTATGAGGATTAATGTTCCTTTATGATCCATGCCTTATGTACTTCCAAGATTTATGTCATTGCTCAAGATTTTCATGTTTAAACTTTAGGTTCATGTTTTTACGTTCAAATGATTATGGATTATTTTATGTTCTCCATGTTTACCCTTACAGATCATTTGATCTCACCCTTTATTTGTTTTCTTTTCCCCAGGATATAAAGACATGTTTTAGGTAGGAAAAAAAGGGAAAGGTCTTTATGGGAAATGTTGAAGATCTTTGACCATGATTAGAAGATTTTGTTCTGAGTTTCCAAAGACACTAAACTAATACGATCTTTGGGCGTCTGTTTTGGTTATGTATTAAGTATTCTGAAAAATTAATGTAATGTTCATATACGTAAAGCTTTTGGTCTCTACATTCACAGACATGTACAATTTCACTATAGCTTTGTGAAGGCATGGTTATTCATGAACCTGGTTAAAGAGGTTTATGAAAAGGATATGGTGAGATCAAATGCACCAGGAAAGTAAAAGTTTATAAATATGTGGTGACACAAATCATTTTAGTAAAAAGATAATTTGATAAAAGGGTGAATCACTCTAAATTCATCATGGTAGGGATCACCTCGAATTAGGAACTCTTTACAAGAATAATCGTCACAGAAGGTTTGGTTAAGACTTAACTGAATCCAACTATTTTCAGAAAATGGATTTTCACAAAGACTAGGTGTTATTTATAGAATTAGATTTTTATGAAGACTTGGAGCTTTATGAAGGTTGGTTGCACTGTGAATGTGTTTGGGTTCAGTAACACTGGTGTATCTTTGAAATATAAAGGGGATTTCGTGATGGTGGGGAGCTTTCTTAATAGTAGTGTTTAAAATTTTTTTTAAGAAAAAAACGCTTTGAAGTGCATCAACTTAGTACTATGGTGTAAGTAGAGTCTCATTATTATCCAATAAAAGACATAAATTCCCAATATACTAAACCGACCATTAATTCATTAAACTAAGTAAGTATTCATTCAAGGTGGTTATATAGGGGGAGTCTATGGAAGTGATCTGAGGGAGGTTGTGTGTTGACCAAAATATTTTGTATAGGAAATGTTCCTAACACAGAGTGATTGTGTATGATCTTCTATAATATATAATAACTAGTGAATCTTAGTTGATTTAGGGATAACTGACACACTATCAGTGTATGATCCTTGGAATATCCCTTAGTAGTGAAATAATTAAAACTACTATGTTCTCCCTCAACATATGAATGTTTAATAACTGCATGATTCAATTAGAAAAATTTTACAAGTTCCTACCAACATTTTAATAATATTCATCTCTTTAGAAGAAATATTTAACACCATGATTAGCCCCTCCCCTCTTAAGGTGTTATAGGGTCCTACGCAGTTTATTTATAAAATTATGTATACTAACATACTTGTAAGGGTCATTTAAACCATAATTTTTACAAGACTTGACGTAAATCTTCCAACCTGCACCATTAACATATTTATGGCCAATATAGGGAAGCCACATAGGCATGCCCCAAAGTGCATGATGTAGTATTTTTCACATACTTAGGGGTTATCTTTGTGTTATGGAAGATATGATTATGATGCTGAAATAATTGTTTGATATGTAGATATTGACTATGTAAGAAACATTGATACCAAAAAATCCTTGGATGGGTATATTTTCACTGCCTATAGAGAACCTATTTCATATAAATGAAATATGTAGTTTGTGCTATCTATTTTAAACACAAAATCTTATTATATTTCATTTAAAGAGGCTATCAAAGAAGCCTTATATATCATGGTTTTTTCTTCTAAACTCAAACTTTCTGACACTCCTACTATATTTTATAGTGATTATCAATCTTCATTAATGGAATGCAATAATTTATCATTCCATGTTAAATCCAAACACATATGTGCTAGATTACATTTGATTAGAGATGTTATTGAATGTGGAACCATATGTTCCAATAAGATACATAATGATAATTAATCGAATGATAGTTTGAATAAAGTCTCAGTATCATCTAAATTCAAAATATTTTTTAGTTAAAAACAATTTTTTTCTCATTCAATAATGTTAGGTGTAATAACATCAATAATTTCAATTGAAATCTATAGAGTTTTTTAATATTAGGTATTCATATTGTTTTCATATTTATTTTCCTTTTATAAATTTTCTTCCACTTAAATTATTCAATATGCATTCATGAAAAATTAAATTAAATTTTGTATTAATAAAATTCCACTCAATTTAATATTCTAGATCCCATTGATGCTACTAGACTGTTGCCTGGTTCATAGGCTGATTGTTTGGGCCACTGTTTTTGTCTTAAGATGATTTTTTGTGCCTGTTGACTCAATAATCTTTCATGACACTTATTTTATTCATTAATTAACTTTGTGACACATGTGATCTATTTCATCCATCTATACCGAGTTGATTGAGTGCTCTATTGGTTTTTCTTTATAGTGAGTATCTTTATTGCTTTCTAAATTAATATGAGGATTTGAATCATAAAAGGTGTTCGGTTAATTGATCACCCTTTCCTTCAATCATCTTAACCCAGTCATAAAATTTTCTTCATTTTTATCAAGTTATCTCTCTATCTATAGAATCCTAGCTTCAGAATGTTTGACTATCTTAATAGTGAATCTATATTCCTTTTATCATTCGACATACATTTCTAGCATACTGCTTCTGGTAGATCTTCGACAACAACATCCTTAATTAATAAATATGTGTGGAAGAGTTCCCAAGTGAGGAATTCTCAACATCCAGAATATATGAGTACATAAACCATTTAGAGTATATATATTTTATACATATTCTCAATTATTTCATGAATATAACATGATTTCTAGACCCGTGCATCTTGTTTTGTATGTCTCTTGATCCTAATACTCATTTTTTTAACTTTAGTTATTTAAATATTCCAATTTTGTTTCTATTTTAGTAAGACTTTATATTATAAATATAATTATTTGATAATTTATATATAAAAAATTTGTGAGTGAAGATCTTGTCATGCACATAGGTCCAAATATGATTGAAGCATGTTATATCCTTGTGTTCCTTTTACTGCATTCTTACTTTCTTGCATCTTGTGTGATTCGTTTCTAGTGGATTTGAACACTATAAACAAAATGAAAAATCCAATCATTTCTTGTTTTTGTGAACTATTTACTTCCATTACACCTTCCCCTAACAATGTTGTATTAAAAACACATTAGGTTATCTTTTCTTTTTTAATCTACTTCTTGTTTTAATCTGATTTTTGTATTAATTTTTTCATGTCAATCATGTCTTAATTAACCTTTTAACTCTTATGTTTATAATTGATGTCATTTTAACCTCAAAAATATTTACTCATGTATAGCCTCTTATATTGGATAGTTCTTGGGGGAGTACTCTAATAATTTTGCATAATAACATGGTATTTAATCTTTTAGGTAAACATGTAAAAAATAGGTCCAAAATTTGGAAAAAAATCCGTGAAAATGACTTTAATATATGGTGGATTAATATGAGGGTATTTCTGATTCTAAAATGATTGATTGAGGGAATTTTTGGGCATAATAAACCTATTATAACTACGTATGAAACTGGACTAACTTCCACTATTTATCAAGACATATCCCATTAATTTCTTATTAAATACCATAGTTATCTTCGTCTTACTTGAGGTTATAAAGTACATAGAGAATTTTACTTTTAAACTACCAGTACTGGTATATGTTTTACATTAGAGAAATTATATATGATAGCTTCATAAGTTGTTTGGATTTATAAAAAACATCACATGTTTACATTTAAAATAAAACTTGGTATTTTAATTAAATCACATTTAGACGAATTTAACAAATCCATGCTAGATTTAGCTATCAAAAATGTGACTATTGGCGATCAAGATCAATCCATTATTATTTTAATTTCATTTAATATGTCTACAACAAAATATTATAAACAATGATGTATGATCATGAATCTTTAACACTAGAGGAGGTTAATATTTTAATCCTTTATAAATAATTGCATTAAAAACAAAGAGTAAAAGGTGTAGAAAATAGTCTATTTACAAGAGGTAGACCACAATATTGGTGTAACAAGAAAGAATATAATAAGGATAAATCCAAGAACAATAAACAACCCTTGTTTTTGGTTTTATTACTGTGAATGAAATATTTTTTTGTTTCCATTGTTGTAAACCAAGTCACACTAAACCTAAGTTTAAAATCATAAACAAGACCTTGGGAATAAACAACCCACTGACCAGTCCCTTCAAGTGGACTTTGGCTGTGAAACAGCTGAACAATTGAGTGTGACCAATGATTCCCTCATCCTTGAGTGGGTATTTAACTCAGTCTGCTCATTCCATATCTTTTCCTTTAGGGAGTCATTCCTAGATTCGATAGAGAGAGTATAAGGAGATGTGATTTTTGGCAATAATAGGAGTTGTCGATTTAAGGGTTGAGTTTATATTTTTATTGAGATTTATGACCACTCCATCATGAATTATCTTGATAAAAGGTGGGTTTCCAACCTAAATATGAACTTGTGTTCCTTAGTAATTCTTGATCAATAGGGGAATACATTTAGTTTTGAATCAGGAATCCAAATTCTCTAGAACTATCCTAGTGGGTTTTCTCATTAATTGGATGTATGTATTGCTTGGGAAGACTCATTAAAGATATTTGGGTACTCTCTATACCACTAATATTGATAATACCCTATTATGTAATTGTATATTAGGGAATTTAAGCTCCATGGATATAAAAGAATTTAACAAACAAGGTCTATTAGCTAACATTACTCCAAGAAATGTCCCCTTTTGTGAAGATTGTTTAATGTGTAAAACAAAGAGATTCAACTTTAATATGTATAAATTTAAAGATGCATGTCCCTTAGAATATATATACATGCTGATATTTTGGGACCAACTTGGATTACCTCCCATGAGGTAGAGTCCTATTATTTTAAATTTATAGATAAATTCTTAGAAATGGTTTGGATTTACATGAAGGAAAAAAATACAATATTTTTCAAATCTTTAAAACTTATAAACCCTATAAGAGAATTAGGATGGAATTAATATTAAAAAAATTATAACTCACAATGTATTATAATACATATCTACTAAATTTATACAATTCTGTCAGTCTAAGGGGATTTTAAGACACCAAACTATTAGGGAAACCCCCCAACTGAATGGTCTTGCTAAAGGAATTAATAAAAATATTCTAGAGAGAGTCTAAAGAATGATTAGATTATTGGTTCTTCCTAAATATTTATGGGCATAAGATTCCACTATAATATTGTACCTCGTTAATAGTTTCCCATCCTTTACCAAACACTTTAAAACCACGATCAAACTTTGGAATAAAAAACCACCCTCTTATAATCATCTAAGATTCTTCTAATGCATTTCATATGCTCATGTGAATACTGATAGGCTTGATCATTGAGATCATAAATGTATCTTTTTTGTATATTTAGATGGTGTCATAGTTTATAAGATATGGGTTTATAGACCACATTACTAAACATAAATAATTAATAGATATTTTGGGTTCCATGAGACATGTTCTTCTAAATCCAAATCGGTACACATGATAATAATAATCTAGCCATGGATGAGGATGTTGAAACTGATCCATCAACCTAGTTTGAGTATACTATCAAAACTACTCCACCTAATCCTCAACATTTTTTCAAATATAAATTAAGATTCAATTAACCTTTAAATTAAGAAACTAAACCTCTTGAAAATAATATTGATGACTAGTTTACTTTGGAGAGAATCGGGAGGGTCCCTAGTACTCTTTCTTGGTTTAGTCAATATGTCATGATATATTTTTTTCCATCCATATTTCTTAATATACTATTAATGATGATCCTCAGACCTATAAAAAACACCCTAATAAAAAAGAATCAAAATTGTTGATTTCTACAGTGAATTAAGAAACACACTCCCTGAATCAAAATCACACATCGTCGATCAGTGATAAACCTATAAATGCTAAGGTAATTAGATATAAGTGGAATTTTAAAATGAAGGAGGATAACACTACTGAGAAGGAAATAAAATTTAAATATATATTAGTGGATAATGGATTCCTTCAAAGATAATGAATATAATATTCTAATATTTTTCTACAAGTTGTTACGTATTTTCTCGTAAGGCTGCTAGTTTCTTTTACTGCCTATAATGATGTTCACATTGAGAAAATAGATGTGAAAATTTATTTCCTTCATGGTAAAATTTGTGAGAAATAATGAATTAATACTCATGATGGTTTCTATAAATAATTAAAATATAACTAATTTTTCCTTTTTAATAAATCATTATATGGTTTAAAAGATGTTACAAGGAGGCGACATAGAAAATTTGATTCTTTTATTCATGATTAACAATTCACTAGGATATAGTATGATTCTTGTGTTTATTTTATGTCAATTAAAAATATCATGTTTTACCTTCTATTGTATGTTGATGACATGCTTATTAATTACAGGAATATGAAGCTTATTACTACCATTAAATCCAAATTATAAGGAATAATTTAAATTAAGGACTTATGTTTAGAAAATAAAATTCTTGGTGTATAAATCATTAGTAATAATCGAAATAAACTATTATATCTCTCACAAAAGGCTTAAATTTTGAACGTTCTCAAAAGTAACATCTTTGAATATCTAAAACCTATTAATGTGCCTTTTGGAAAAATTTAAATTTTCATTAAATCTTTCACCAAATTATGCTACTAATGTCAAATTTATGTTTGAAATTCTCTATGCGAACATAGTTGGTAGAGTAATATATTCCAAAATTTGTACTATAATTGAGGTATATTTTTCAATCTACACCCTTAGAATACTTAGGGATAGTATAGGGAACCCACATTGGAATATCTTAAAGTGCATGTTGTGGTATTTGTGATATAATTATGGTTTATAGTTTTGTTATTACAAAAATGATGATGATTTGGAATTAATTTTCCGATATGTAGATGATGACTATATGGGAAACATTGATACAATAAATTCATTGATTGAGTATTTTTTACTTCCTATTGATGTCATATTTCCTAGAAATGAAATTTTTATTCTATGTCATCTCTTTCAAACATAGAATAAGAATATATTTATTTGACAGTGGCTATGACAGAAGACTTATGGATCAAGGATTTTCTAACTAAACTCAAAATTTATAACTCTAATATTACAGTGTATAGTGATATTAAATCATCATTACATTTATCCAAGAATATTGTATTCCCTGGAAAATCCAAATAGTTGTATAAAAGATTACATTTCAATAGAGATGTTATCAAATGTTTAACAACATATTTCGATAATATATATAATGATAATAACTAGGATGATAGTTTGACTAAATTCATGGTTTTAACTAAATTCAAATTTTGTTTTGTTAAAATGAATTATTTTCCAAATAAATAACCTTATTTTCAATAACATCATCAATTTCAATTGAAAATGGAAGAGATTTGTGAAAATAGGTATTCATTTTTTTTCATATTGAATTTCCATGAATTATATTTCGTCCATTTAAATTCGTCAAAATTCATGCATGAAAAAATAGTTGTAATGTTGTTTAATTAAAATTCAACTCAATTTAATATTTTGGATCTGGTTTATGCTATTAGTTGGTTGCCTTGTCTATGGACATTGTAATGTCTTACGTATGTGGAGTGGGTCAAAACCCCTACATGTTTTGACTTTTTTTAGTTTTGTGGGTACACTAACTTCATTATCATTGATCAGAACTTAATTTCAACTTTTTCATTAATCGAAAACATTATTTTTGAATGGTTTTATAGTTTTAGATAATTCCTTGGGATTTTGGATGGGTTTTAGGTGTGTCAAAGGCCTGAAGGCCCTATTTTGGAGAAGTCCAGGATGAGGCACATTGTTAGATTAAACTATACAGCCTCCAAGGAGAAATAGTGCGGGCCAAATATTAACTAGGAACAGTTTGAAAACCCATTCAGGGAGAGTTTCATGACTATAAAAGACCTCATTACTTATTTAAATAGGTAATCTTCATGTTTTTCACTTGGTTTTCCAAACCGTGCACAATTCGCACGGTTAGTTCCATTTGGGCAGTACCCTTGTACTATAGCTTGGATAACTAACACATAGTTAGGGCTAACCATACGAGATAACCATGCGATCCTTGGCTCCAAAGTATAAAAATCTCTATGGTTTCCACATAGTTTGTAAAACCATGTATGATAACCATGTGGCCTTTAAAAAATTAGAAAGTTGGTTTTCCCCTCCCTCCGATTTCATTATTTCTTCTTCTTTTAACCTATCATGGTCATTCACATAAGCATGGGAGGATCTCATTTCTTCCTATGACTATTTATTGATCCCATATCCTCATCTGAGCACCATTCATTGAGATATGCATTGGACCCATCTTGGTACGACTCTCCTCTCTCTTAATTCCTTTTCTAATTTCTATCTCTTTATAGACTGCTAAATCTGTGGAAGTTGTGTTTCCCTATTTTCAGATCTTTCATCCAAAACATAATTTTTGTCGAAATCAATTGGAGTTAGGGGCTATGATCATATGCGCCTACATCAGTGAATATGAGGTAGGTGGTGCTAACTTTTTTATTTTTTCATGAGCATTATGGTGGAAAAATTTAACATTCCATCATGTTGACTGAATGAGACCCTTGTAAATTAGTGGTTTATTTTAATTAATTAAATTGATCTTTGTGAGATGTTGATGGAAATTATTTCATGAGGATAAAGGTGGTTTGATTCGTGAATGGGGATATAAACTATGGGAAGTTAGGCCGAGATTCGTCGATTTCTATTAAATCAAATTGTTTCTATTGAAATAGTTTTTTCAACTAAATTTGAGTTATTCAAATCAATAATATTTAATTGTTATATAAATGTGAATTTCTTGTGATGTGATGTCGAGTTTGAATAAAATGTGATAGACGAGTCCCAAGGGTAGAGGTGGTGATGATCACCTGGATGAGGTGATTTGATCTTTTGAACAGGCTTGGACTGAGAAATTTGGGCTATGATGATTACCAGTTTAGAGACTCGTTCATTGATTAACGAATAAATGAAATTAGTTTTTGAAAATTGACATATATATATTGTTTAATTAAGCCATTAGATTTTAGTGACATGGTCACAGGGTCATGAGGTGTCAAGATGGTTTGTCTTAGGTGCTATTTGGGGATTTTCACTCTCCTGTGTTGGCCAAAGAAACATTTAGAGTTGTGTTTACATAGGTATACTCCGCTATGAGGTGGTTCTGACCACTCATGTTTGTATAAATCCCCATTATTTACAACATAGGAAAAAATGGGCATTGTTTGCATATAAAGCCATGGGGATGGTCAGGAGCTACCAGGTGATAGTTTTGTGGCTAACAATTAGGGGATGAGGTTTGTCGTCAATGAGGCCGTTGATCCAGGAACATTTAAGAGGATGGGAATCTCCATAAATATAGATATTGGAGATTAAACCAATAATGGTTATTAACTGAGGATAGATATAACTATAACTTCAGGCAATGGGCTTTGAGATGACAATTTCTTTCCAGGAAGGGTCCATGGGACCAGATTCATGGTTTGGTCATGACATCAGGACATCGGTAACATTGTTGATGGAATGGGGTGTTGGGTGGATTTTGAAGGTGGAATCTGACGATTCACATGGGACTATATGACATCAGAGTATGCCTTGGGCTACGAGCTAAGGGTACTCTCCGATTAAGTTATTCTTCCATTGGATGAAGTAGGCGATAGAATCCTAGTGGTTGTCAGGCACCAAGGATGCTTTTTTATAATTAAATACATGCACTGACTTATTTATCTCTTTTTTATATACACCTATTTAATCAAAAATTTAACATAGTAACATGTTGGTGGTGGCCTATAGATTCTAATTCTCATACCATACATGAGACCTTCAGGACTCATGTAGAATTCTTGATTTTGCATTTAGGTAAAGGCTTGAGATTTGGAGCTAGCTATTTGTGGTTGTTTAACATGGGGTTGAAGAAATGGATTGTTGGTTCTTGCTTCAGCTAGGGTTTTCATTTTGTTTCTATTTTGTGTATCAAGATGTTATATATATTTATTACATAGAGGTCATCCACGAGTGACCCTTTTCTACTTATTGATATTTTTGACCTTTATTGGAGGAATGTTTTCTTAGTATCTACAAATTGAATGTTTAGATTTTTTATTTATTTTTATACTATTTAGTTAATTCATCCAATATTGGTTGTATTGATTTTAATTCTACAATGGTAAGGTTATTGGTTTGAGTTAGAATTGTTTTTATTTCTTTGATATATCTATATTAACCATTAGTATATTATTAACAGAGTTTATAGTCTCCTCAATATCACCCTTTACACAGTAACTTCTAGTCAGAAGCCTTTGGTTTATGGGGAGGTGTGCCCAAGGCCAGTGAAAGTCATCCCGAGAGAACTATTCATGTGGATAATCAGTCTAGGGTACTGCATGATTATTGTTTGGGCCACTATATTCAGTCTGAGGTGCTTTTTCGTTCCTACTGACTCACTGATCATTGATGAATCTTATTATAGTAATTGATTATCTTTTCCTCCCATGGGATCTATTTAATCGATCATTCATAAGTCTCTTGAGTGTGACACTATTTTTTCTACTCAATGTTTCTCTATTGTGTTTTCTAGTTCGTTATTTTGTTTTGAGGCATATAGGGTGTCAGGGTAATTGATCACCCATTCCTTCCACTATTTTTACCCACATATCCCATTTCACAATTATAGCTTCATTCTACCTCTATGTATAGAAACCTAGATTTGGAATGTTCAACTTTCTCAGTGGTGAATATCTGTTCCTATTGTCCATTGACATACAACACTGGTGTCTTTCTTCTGGTGGAGTTCTAATAACAAAATACTTCAGTTATGAACATGTGTAACCAAGATACTAATTAAAGAACACCCTAATTATAAACCATGTCATTTCTTCAAACAATTAAAGATCAATTATTTTCTCAAGATTTCTGATAATGAACTGAAGAGAGATGGACTAAAGGACCTCTGTATCCGGCATTGAAAGTCTTTCAATCCTGCTTCTCATTTTTTGTATCTTTAGTTATATAAACCTCATATCATTTTTTCTATTTTAGTTTTATTTTTTGTCATAATTATTATTATTATTTCATTAATAAAACATATTTTTTGGGGTGATATTATTTCCAAGAACATAGGTATAATCCAAATTGAGGCACATTTAATCATTATGTTCTTTTTCTGCTTTTTACATTCATTCATCTTGTTTGATATGTTTTCATTCGATTCAAACACTATAAAAAATATTCCCAATTTGGTCCTTTTGGATCTATGAGAACTATATAAAATAGTTACACCTTCCCCTAAAATTACTCATATGTGAGGAATTTATTTTAGGTTATCACCTTACAAGTGAATTGCTTCACATGACATGGTTTTACATGATGCTAGCTATTTTTCTTTGAGGTTATTCTTACATGGATTGTTAAATTTTTTGTTCCATATGATACCATTGTTTGAGTTCACCTCATGTATATTGTGCCAATGGATTAATTATTCTTACATGAGCATTAAACTTTAACTTATCTCCCTTTTATGATTTGTTTGCCATTTCATTTATTGATGATGAGAATATCCATCTCTACTACCATTGGATTAGAGTTTTTATGATCGATTTAATATTATGGTTCCTTAAAATTGAATTTTTATTCTGAATCTTGACTAAACCAATATAATGAAACACTTTATTAAAAACTTTGGTGGTGTTTATTTATTATAAACATAAAAAATAAATTTATTTATGTGAATTAAATATAATTTTAATTTGAAATGTATAATTGAAATCTAGTTTACTGTGTAAAAATACTATGTATAATGAAATATATTTTACTAGTGTAGATTTAAATTAAAGATGTAATTATTAGGTTAATCAAACATGTATGATAAAAATTTGGAAGGATTATCAATGTTTAAGTATATTTATTATGTAAATTTATTATATATGATGTTAATAATGTTAATATATTTTTTCAAGCTTTAATTTTGAGTTACTAATGAAACTAATTTCTTATTAGTTTACTACTTGTATTTTCATGCTTTAATGTTTAATAAATCTTCCACAATATGTTATTTATTATGCTCATCCTTTTCTGGTTCATATGTCATTAGTTTTAATCCCATTAATGTTGCTTCTTATTCTTACACAGAGCCTTTACTATTTGGTTTATTCTAACATATGTGTTTCTTATTCATATATGAGAAATTTATTTTATGTTCTCACCTTACATGAGAATTGTTTCACCTGACATGGTTTTACATGACCTGAAAATTTTGGTTTGATTTCATTATTATGTGGATTGTTTATATTGTGTTTTAATATGAAACCATTATTTCAGTTCACCTCACTCAACCTTTTCCAATGACTAAGTTGTTCTGACACAAACCTTTAACTTAACTTTACATGACTTTTATGAGTTTTCTCAATTTTCATTTGGTGATGATGCATATTCCCTTAGCTTCTACCATTGGATCAGAGTGGTTATGATGGATTTAAACATAGTGTTACCTAAAATTAAAATTTTGTTCAATTCCCCCCTTTTAACCGGTATGAGGGGGAAACCCTAACACACACACACACACACTCATTCAAAATTTTTATCTTCAGCAAAAACATTCCTTAACCCCATTATAATATGAGGGAATGATCCTAAACTCCTAAAAAGGAGATCGTGAGTGATATCATGTGTGACTATATACATGTATTTGTGTTGTGACCTTTATAAAGCCTTTCCAACATCACACCGCTTATGCACTCCACACCAACCTAACTGTGATGGTTGGAGAGTATTTATTTGGCAGGTGGTCTCTTCTGCAATAGACAACACTAAAAATAAAGAAAATGAGGATAAGATTGTCTAATCATAGTGAGGGTCATGGAATGGTGTAGATAAGAATCATGTATCCAATTGTATCCATTTCCTTGCTTCAAAAATATAGATATCCATATATGCATGTTGGTTCCCCACTCAGTGTCCAAAATCAGATCATTTCAGTGCTTTCCCTCCATATTTTACCCATACATTTTATCATTTGATTAAATTCAAATTTTGAAAAAAAAATTATTCAGGGGAACAATTTGTTTATTAAACATACCAGCAGTATTTTTTTAATAAACATATTTACCTAATAATTCCTTTTATAAAATATAGTAAGATTAAAACAATTTTATAGAAGTATATATTATTATCCTTAATATTTTAGATAATTGGAAATAAAAAATAACAATTTAGATATTTCATACATGAAATAGGAAGAAAAAAACTTTATTTTAGCTCCTATAATAATATTATTTAAATAATACATGAAATTCAATCTAATTTTACTCTAAATTTTGACTAAACCAATATATTGACCCATTTTATTAAAAAAAGGGGTTGAAAGTTATTTATTATAAACACATAGAAGAAATTTATTAAATAGAATTAAATTTAATGTTAATTTACTAGGTCTGGTTGAAATCTTGTTTAAAGTTCCAATATAATATGCTAATTTAAAAATATTTAATTAGTTTAGATTTAAAATATTGGATGTAAAAATCATGTAAATATGACATGCATGATGCAAATTTTGAAGGATTTTCAATGTTCAATTAAATTTGTTAAATACAATGTCAATAATGTTACTATTGTGTTATATGATCTGGTTATGATTAAAAAATGAAAAACAATTGCTTATTAATTTACTATTTAAATTTTTATTTTTTTAGGTTTAGTTAATCTACCCCATTACATTTTTTGTTATTCTCACCCTTTTCTGGCTATGACATTACTGATTTGATCCTACAAGAGTTGTATTTTATTCCTTTGTGGAGACTTTACGATTTGGTTGATTCTAAAATAAGTGTTTCTAATTCATAGGTGAGAAATTTATTTTATGTTATCACATTACATGTGGACTTCTTCACCTGACATAATTTCACCTGATGCAGGCTATTTTTATTTGAGGTTATTATTTGGAGGTTCATTTATTTTTTGGATTAATCTGAAACATCATTTTGTGCTCACCTCACAAACAATGTTCAACTGGTTTAGTTATTCTATCATGGCCCTTGAACTTCCCCTTGAACAACTTTCATGAGTTTTCAATCTATTAATATTGTGATGATGTATGTCCCCATCAACGATACCATTGGATTAGAGTTTTTATGATTGATTTAATCTTATATTTCCTTGAAATTAAATTTTTATTCCATTTTATCCCTTTCTAAGAGGGTTGATTGGGGAAGATGATTCCTGGTAACTCGGTATCCATTGACAAGAAATTAGTTTAATCAGTAATCTATACCCCTTAATCTATATCTAGTTAGTCAGCTACATACAGTTTTTGAGGAATCATTATTCAATCAACTTAACTAGTAATTATACCCATAATCTTTATTAAATGAATTAGGTAAAGTATTATAGAAATTATTTAAGTTAAATAATGTGATTCCAATTATTTTAACATGTGTAGATTGAGAAAAATTCATTGAGTACATAATCACTACAATATAGAGCATACATATATCATTTACGGTTTACCAAATATGTATGAAACTCTTACCAAAATTGATATTTAGTCCATAAAAATGATACCGTGAGATACTATATCTGACACATCAATATGGTATTTAAATTCAAATTTTAAATATAATATATAAAACATATATGTAAATACATATTGACCTCACTATTATAAAAATATTAATGAAACTTTCAATATATTAGACACTACTAGAAACTCCACCTATATCCACACATCAATTACCATTATTTATAGAAACTATGGGTATATATTGGATGGAATATATCTATTCCAGTGGTTTATGTAAACCATTTTTATAGACAGGCTATACCAATTTCGTAAAAAAACTGTTGGTGTAGGATGATCTATACCAATGGTTTTTTAAAAGTGTTGGGACAACCTTCTCACATATCCCTTGGCCTCCCACCCCCTTTACTCATGAGCCCCATTCTTCCCTCACCTAGCAATTGACTAAATCTCCTCCCATAAATTCTTCCCTAACTCATATTTTTTTTTATTCTGATATTCATTGACATCAGATTAGTGAGTTCTAAATCCTTCATCACTTCTATATACTATTGATTTCTTCATTATCTATGTATGAAAACTTTACCCAAATATATTTATGTTGTGATTATTATGTATTATTTGAAATAAGTTTCTATTATATTATTTTTATTATATAATTTCATAAAAAAATCGATTGTAATAGATATATTTATTATTTTTAATTTAGTTATCAACTACATTTACATAAATCTAAACAAATTCTTTTATAATATATATTAACTGATTATGTAATTAATTAATGTAGTAATTTTTTTGTTTTATTAATGTATTATGTTTTATTTTATGTTTTATAATTATATAGAATAATTCATGAGTAACCTTAACTTAGATCAATATACCCTTGTGTAGCCTTTATCTTTTCCAGCTTACCTTTACATAGGTCACTGTACCGTTACACATGTTAGGATGTTAGTGTCACCTATAAATAGGTATTGAAAAAATTGAATTATCCTTATATAGATTATTTAATGTAAATCTCCTACCCTTACACATGGGTGAGTTATATACCACTTGAAGAGGTAGTTTGCACCACTAGAAATCCATTTCTTCCAATTTCACTATATTGAATTATTCTCTAAAATGAGAATAAGTATATTTTATGAGAAAATATTTATATCCCTCTAATTTTTTGACCATATATGAACCACTTTTTGAAACTAATTTCTTGGTTAAATTATTTTTCCAAGTATCTTCCAAGTATCCTGAAAAAAACTTGGATGATACCAACAAGTTAGTTTATAATAAATCACTTAAAAGGATTTCCCAACAGCCTAACTTCATTTGTAAAACTAAAACATGGATTTGTAACATTAATCACTCCAAAATATTAGTGAAATACAATGTATTATTAATATTTCAATACATTTATATATAATACAGCATGTATGGTAAAATCCACAATGTTCTACATTTAATTCATGATTGAGGAATTTTAGAATTATCCAGAAATTTCATTTCATCGCGCACTCTTGTATTTTTAATACACATTTTAACACACACACGGTGAATAAACCCCATTTATTGTATCTACCAATTCATCCCACATCACTAAATTTTTCATATTTAACAATAATGTAAAAGGGGATAGGGTACCTATTATATCCTTATGTTAAGGACTATGTTTTTTCTTTATGTACCAAATATTATCTTCTACTCTTACTCCAAAACATAGTGGTGGATGTTTTTTTAAAAACCACATATGATGATTCCATTTTATATTTTCTCTAGTAGATTCTTTATTTTTATTATCTTGGGTTCCTTCACTGTTATGAGACTAATCACAATAATAGTTATCTATTCTTTTGATAAATTGTTTTTTCACCCTTCAACATGTTTCCTCTTATAAGAGACGGATCTTTGACTAACATTAACCTCTTTATTTATCGAATTATATGTGTTATAATTATGTCTTAAGTTTTTCTTTTCCTCTTCTTTGATCTCCATAAGAGTCACTTAAGACTTATTTTTCCTTAATGAGTCCCTATTCAAGGGCACTTCTATCACAATTTATGCCTACTCTATGTGTTTGTAGACCCAATTTACATGGATTTTGGAATTTTTAATGTTACTATTTGAGTAAGTGAATGTTCATTGGATATTATTATGGCTTATGGAAGGAGTAATATGGTACATTTTCTCTTTCCAATTAGTTATTAGTAATTTTTTCTAACAATTTTTTTATTGCATATCATATGTCATAAAACTTAAGGATTACATATCCTTTATTACATTTTGTATATATTTTTTTTTATTTTATAAATCATTTTTTCTATGATATTACGATTGGATGATTATTTATATATATATAAATTATGGTATAATTTCCATGATATTATTAGACCATATTATTGTGGTTTTGATGTTGGATGAGACGTTAATGATATTCATGAGTAATTATTTTTCATCATAAAGACATATGTATATAATTGGATTAATTTTATATTCAAAATATTTTTTTTAAATGTTTCATAAAGTCATATGTATTAAATAAGATTTTTTCATAGTTATTTTCCATTCATTAACTTATAGATTTTCTGATTTGTTGTTTTTTGAAATTGTTTAAAGCATTTGTTATTTATCTTATTCATTTTTACAAGATACCAGTATGATTTGATGACTTTCATATTATGAAATGTTTTAATGAATTTTTTAAGTTTGGTTTAAATTGTTTATTTTAATATAACATCTTATTCCAGTTATAGAATGGATATAATTTGGATGTATCATACTGATTGGATTTCAACCGTGTTTTAAATGAATTAGGATATTAATTTAGATTGTTCATTTAAAAATGCTTCAAATGGAGGTCGTATATAGTTTCCATGTTATAATAGTTTTTTAAGTCCATGGTTATGTTGGAAATAATTTATCTACCATATAAAAACATGGTTTTAAAACAAACTATTATGTTTGGTATCATAATAAATAGACCAAAAAATCTTTTACTATTCATTAATGGAATAAAAGAAGTCGAATTGAGAATTAGATATTTGATCAGTTTCCATTTTTTCATCAACACGGTAGAGATAATATGCTAGTGCATAAAGACAATGATATCAATACACATTAAAAATAATGGATATGATGATGTTGAGGGAGTGAAAAAAATATTGGATGATGACTGAACTCTTGTATCTCAAGAATATAAGAAAATGAAAAATTTAGTATTTTTAATCTATTTATATGATAGAAAAAATATGTAGGGAATTTCTAATACAATGATTGATTATATTCTTAACTATTTCATATATTTATTCTTGATGGTGCTGATATTCTCTCAAATCATTATAAGGCATAAAAATTAATTAAGAAACTTGTATTTTCTACTAATAAAATACATTTTTGTAAAAAATATATTAGTTTATTTTGGGAGGAGACAACAGACCATAATGACTTTAAATACTATGAAACATATTGATGGAAGGAATATAAAGATGGAACACCATCTCAAGTTCCACAAAAATCCATTTGGAACTTTCCATAGAGTACCAGGCTTCAAGATATATGTATATCTACATAAATCACAACTGATTAGAAATGGAATGATGCTAAGAGGATAATAGATAATGATGAGTTGATTCATCTAGAATATGTAATATCATAGAAGTAATTTGATGCAAAACATCCTGATTTTTTTTCTGGGGTGCATAATTTCTAGTTGGGTTTATCTTGTGATAGTTTTAATATCTTTTGTCATATGATTATTGCTCATAGCACTTGACTAGGTTTTATTCATGTTTGTAATCTTCCTATAATTATAAGTATGAAAAAACCTTTAAATTTATCGATTATATTAATATATGGACCTTAATAAAGTTGTAATGATATAGACATCTACTTGAAACCTTTAATAAGAGAGTTGAGGCAGCTTTGGGATATGCATGGGAATACATTTGATGCTTCTTCAAAAAATATATTTCTGATTTGCACTGCCATTATATGGAAAATAAATGATTTACCTATATAATAAACATTTTCTCTTCGAGCATGAAGGTAAAAAATCATGTCTTATTTTTATGAATAATACACAATTGAGAAAACTTACATATCATTATAGGTTCAGTTTCATGGGAAATCAAGGATTATTTCCAATAGATTATCAATATAGGAAGAATTTTCGGAGGTTTTATAATAATATAGACATTCATCAACCACCTGAATGTATGTTAAGGAATTATGTTCATAATTAACTAAAAGATTTTATTTTTTCATTAGCAAATGTTCAGATTAAATATAAAGAGGGGAAGAATACTGACACTTAATCCACTTACAATTGGGAAAAAATTATCTTTTTTCAGTTTCCATATTGGAATACAAATTTTTTATTCCATATTTTATACATGATGCACATTGAAAAAATTATTGGTGAAATTTTTCATTAAATTCTTCTAAATATGAAGGGGAAGACCAAATATGACTTCCAATCTCACTACAAATTACTGGATTGGGGTATTCAACTAAAGCTGCATCCTGTGTGTATCAATGAAAGACAGGAAAGTTCCTTGTGCTTCTTATGTGATGAAAAATTTATAGAAAAAACAATTTATAGTATTATTATAGAATATCGAGTTTCCATATGGTTATTCTATAAACATATCTAAATGATTCAATATAATGGATTAGAAACTAAAACCCCAAAAAAACTCATTATTATCACATCCTTCTTTATGAATTGATTCAAATAGTAATACGAAATTTACAATCCAATAATGTATTGGTTATTTTGATCTTATTGTGCTATTTTTGTAGTGAAATTTGTTTTAAAATATTGTCCAAGTCTTTCTTGATAATAATTATGCAATATTCCCCATTAATTTTGTGTCAGTTGTAATTAGTTTCATCCACCATTTTTCACTAACATGTTTCATTTAACGATTAATCTTCCAACTAAAACACTTCTTATGGGAAACATTACATTATAGTGGATGTATCCTATAGAAACAAATATTTGCATAATTTAATATTATCTTTGAAACAAGAATCATCCAAAATGTTTCATTGTGAGAGGTTATCTAGCTCAAGAATGTATGGATTTTTGTTCAATGTATTTATCTGGTACGAGGAAAAGACATAAATGGCCAATGAGGAATGAAGATCAGAGTTATAGGGAAATTGATCCCTCATTTCAATCTCTTACCCTAATAGTAGGAATTTCTAGGTCATACACATTATCTACTTTGATCCTTGAAGAGAAGTATAGAACACACCACACAATCTTTTTTAAATATGGTTAGTTTGATGGAAATATCAAGTAATTAATTTGAATATTTATATGTTATATCATAATGTGTTATTTCACATGAACCATAAAATTTTATTACCATTTTATGAAGGGAACACAAACAAATTACACTTACAATTCATTTAACTTTTCCTTTTTGGGGGAGAGAGGCTTTGCATTTGAAAGGGTTTCCTACTTGGTTGAAATAAAATGTGTGACCATTACATTAAATAAGATAAATATATATATATATATTAAATTAAATATTTTATTCATATATATTTTAGGTATTGAGTTTACCTATTGAATCTGTATCTACAAAATTAAGATCATTTGATTTTGGTCATAGTTCTTTTGTTCCTGAATGAAAATCCTTAATAATCAATGGGTATAAATTTGTTACACTAGATCGAGAAGTGAAAAATAGAACCCAACATAATGGTGTGATGTTAAAAATAACTACATAAATTTATGCTAGTGCATTAGGTAGTAGGACTTGATATGAAAATGTTTCTTATTATGGACTTTTTGAGAAAATGTTGTTTTGGTATTACAACTCTCAATATCAAGTCACTATGATGAAATGTAAATGGTTTGATTTAGTGATGAGACATGGTATTTTAATTTATGGATGTGGATTCAGAGTTATTGAAAGGACTCGATTCCAAGATATCGATGAACCGTATATTTTGGAGTCAATGGAAAAATAAGTGTTATATGTGAAATGTCATCTAGGACATTATTACGGTATCATTATTGAAGTAATTCCAAGAAACATTTTTCATGATGATGGGGAAAAGATTGACATCATTGATTCTTCATTTGTGCTGACCAAATATTTTATTCGATGAATCGAATTGGACCATTTTGAGAATTGAATTTAACCTAAAGTAGTTGTGGGTAATATATATAAGTAACTATATATGTTCACAGTTCATCCACTTTACGTCAATAGGGGGTTTTCAAGAATGTACAATTATAATTACTTTAATTTAGTTTCAATTTGAATGATATGTATGTTTTAGTATTTTTTTTATTTCATTTAATTATATTACTTTAAATTCAAAAAAATAGGTTTAAAACAGGTTTTTAAAAAAATGTATAACTTGGTTTTAAATTATTTTTTCTACAACATTTCTTGAAATTATTGATGAATTATTTGAACTATAAGTTGTATAAAAAAAATTTAAAAAATTTCTAAAAAAATTAAATTTAATTATTATTAAGATTATAAAATATATTGATGATGTTTGAAGGAATATATTATTTAATAACGATCGATGGATGCACAAGCCTGGGTTGCCTCCTATAGTTCCCTTAGTGAGTATAATAATTGTGATAATTTTTTCTTCATTAAATTTAATGTCATGTTATTATTCATTATCAATTTTTTTAGTTTCATTCATCTGAACCAGGGTTGGCTTATCCTCAACCTACTAGTATGGGTCCAATTAATGGTGATCCTAGAGATACAAGGATCACCCACCACACCCGTTCACACCCTAACCCACTAGAAGATTCCCTATCTACCATACCTTTACATCCTCCACTTCAACCTCAAGGGATGTTCCCACACATTCCTCCATAATCATATTATTTATAATTTTATTCTCATTCTATTTATATTCTATCTATAGGGATGATCCCACCTATACCATATCCTATGATATATCCCTAACCATTCTATCCTTATCCTACAATGTCTATGTTTCCTCAATTTTTATATTATCCATCCAAGATCTAATGATTCTATTTATTTATCTTCCACTCTACTTCATATAGATGACCCAGTTCATATATTGGATCCAGAGCATCCTTTAGAGGATACCGATCTTGGATAGCTCATAGATCCAAAAATATATCAATGAGAAGCCTCTATTAGTATTTTTTACTATAAGTGTGTCAAATTATATCACATTATTTTTTCCTATTATACTATGAATTAATTATTCTTTTTTCATTTTATCTTATTCAGTTGGATCTTCTAATAGGTGACATGGGCGCACCAGTATGTGGGATTCCAAGAATCATCAAACAAAAATAATTACAAATTACAATGAAGACAACCGAATGATAGGTAAAAATTCCAGGTAGTGTAGATGTTTTATGGGAACTTTAGCTATGTACAATGTTATCATTTCGATGAAACCAGTATCATTAAGGCACATGATAAATGAAATCTATGAGAAATGATGGGTAGTGATAGGTTTAAGAAAATTTATTAAATTTATATCTATATTATTGTGGTATCTATTAGATTTAACACATTCATTACAGAACCTATTTATAATTCCCTAAAATGAAGTGAATAAGGTTCCGTGATTTATGGATCATGATATATTGTGGTGATCATATAAGCATGATTTATATGTTAATTGGAAGAGTAGAGTCATTTATAATTTAGGGGGTGTCCTAAAATTCCCCAACATTAAAACAAAAAAACATTAAGAAATGATCACATATTGGAAGAGTAATGTGTTTATGTTATTCTTAATATTTAATGGTTTTCATTTAAATTTTAATTGTTACTAATTTTATAGATTTTTTTGATGATTCTAAAAAAAGAAAAAATATGTCATTATGTATCTATTCACTTTGGGGTTCATTGTAATGCCCAAGCATGTGAGGGTCCGCATACTTTAATATGAATATAAATAATATTTCTATTTATATTGTTACTAAAGTTGTAATTTTATTTTATTTTTCATTTCAAGAAGTATAAAAACATAAATAGTTAGATTTTCATGCATAAATTTAATACAGAAGGTTGAAAATTCCCCATTTAGTTATATTTTCATCTCACTAAACCCTTTAATATAATGTTAGAAATGACCCTTTAAACTTATAAGATATTTTTTATGATTTTTTTTCAAAGTGTGGAAAATTTATATTCACTGGTTGAATACCATTAAATAGTTAATTTTTATGAAAGAAAACTATTTTCTAAAATTATTAATTGAATTGGAATTAGTTTTGAAAATTTGTGGTTATATTGAACGATTAATTTTTTTATTGTAATTTGGCAGTATGTTTTATAAAACATAATTTTAAATAATTTTGATTTTGAGAAATAATATATATATGAAACATTTTTTTGGGGGGATTTTAAACTGTAATGGTACATTTGAGAATCTATTTTGATGTGAATTTTTTTCATAAACCAAAATTTATTGGAATGAATGATAAGGTAAATCCTTATTGATTTTGTCTTATGTCTTTTAAATTTTTATGTAGAAGGATGTAATATTTTTGGGGGTTATTAAATTGTTTTTTATATTAGATACCTCTTAGGTATTGGGGATTTAATTTTTTTTGGATTAAATTTTTTAAGTCACACATCATAATAATAGTGTATATTCGAGATTTGTTCAAGTGTTTTAATTTGGGATTGATAATCAGGGTATGAATTTGATCTTGGATGAGGAATTAGTACGTAGTTTTAGGGATGATAAGTTATTTACTAGAGAGATTTCAAAAACCCATGTACCAATGGATTTGTTTAAAAGGGGAATTATGTATGACCTAAAAAGGCCTCACCAAAATTGACCAAAATCACTTAACTTAAAAAGAACTAACCCATAATGAAAAAAAAATGAAAAAACCTAAAAAAATAAAAATTACATAAACCCAAGTAAATGAATTGTTCTAAAAAAATAAACAAATGATGAAATTAACTATCCAAAAATTGAATAACCTTGAAATGAACCAAATGGCGTAACTCAAAATAAACGAACTGACCTAAATAAAATATAACATAACCAAAAGATAAACCAAATGATGTAATCAAAAAAAACTAAATGTACCAAATCAAATATAAAATAACCAAATGATGAACCAAATGATCAAACCCAACATTAACCAATTGAAATAACCTAAGATGAACCAAATGATGGAACCCCAAATTAACCTTATTACTAAACCTAAGAAGAACCAATTGACATAAACCAAAATTAACCAGTTGAAATAACCCAAAATTAACCAATTGACATAACCCAAAATTAATCTATTGAAAGAACCAAAAATTAACCAAATGACCAATCCCAAGATGAACCAATTGACATTACCTAATTTGAACCAATAAACATAACATAAAATTAACAAATTGACATAAACCATGACTAACCAATTAAAATAACCCAAAATTATCCAAATTGAAAAACCCATAATTAACCAATCGACATAACCCAAAATTAACCAATTGACATAACCCAAAAATAATCAATTGACACAACCTAAGATTTATCAATTAACATAACTCAAAATTAACCAATTGAAATAACCGAAACCCAAGATGAACCAATTAAACAATTGATATAATCCAAGATTATCCAATTGACATAAACCATGAATAAATAATTGACCAATTAACAAATTGAAATAACCCAAAATTATCAAATTGACAAAAAAAACAAATTAACAAAATGAAAAACCAAAAATTAACCTATTAAAATAACCCCAAATTTACCAATTAGCATAACCCAAAATTAAAAATCAACATAACTCAAAATTAAACAATTAATATAATCTAAGATTATCCTATGATTAATCAATTTAAATAACCCAAGATTAACCAATTAACATAACCCAAAATTAACCAACTTACATACCCCAAAATTAACTAATTGATATAACCCATGTGTAACCAATTTACCTAACCCTAAATTAACCAACTAAAATAACCCATAATTAAGCAATTAACATAACCCAAATGTAACCAATTGACATAAACCGAAATTAACAAATTGGAATAACCCCAAATCATCCAATTAACACAACCCAATATTAACCAATTTACATAACTAAAAATTAACCAATTTACATAACCCAAACCCAAAATAAACCAATAAACCAATTGAAATAAACCAAGATAAACCAATTGACATAACCCATGAATATCCAATAGACCAATTAACCAACTGACATAACACAAGATTAACCAAATTACATAACCAAAAATTAACCAAATAACCAAACTAAAAATTAACTAATTGACATAACCCAAAATTTACCCATTGAAATGACCCGAAAATAAACTTTTAACATAACCCAAAATTAACCAGTTCACATAACCCAATAATAACTAAAGATTGACCAATTAACATAACCCAAGAATAACAAATTGACATAAACGAAAATTAATTAATTTCTATACCCTAAAAAATAACCCAAAATTAACCAATTTAAATCAACCAAGATTAACCAATTTATATGACCCATAACTAACTAATTTACCAATTAACCAATTAACATAACACATAATGAAACAATTAACATAACTAAAAAGTAACCAATTTACATAACCCAAAATTAACCAATTGAGGAAACCCAAGATGAACAAATTGACATAATACAAGATTAATCAATTGACATAACCCAAAATTAACCAATTTATATAACCCATGACTAACCAATTAACATATCCCAAAATTAAACAATTGAAAAGACCCAAAATTAACCAATTCACAAAACCAAAAATCAACCAATTGACATAACACAAGATTAAACAATTTAAATGACCCAAAATTAACCATTTGAACTAACCCATGATGAACTAAATTAACATAGATAAAATTAACCAATCGACATAACCCAAAACCTACCAAATGACGAAATAAAAGATGAACCAAACAACCAGACCCAAGATGAGCCAAATAACCAGACCCTAAAATAACCAATTGGAATAACAATGATAAAGAAAATAACCAAACCAAAATTGAAATAAATAACATAAACAAAATGAAAATAAATATTCTAACCCAAAATGAAACAAATATCCTCACAAAAAAATTAAATAATTGATCAAATTACCTACTTCCAACCAAAATAAGGAACAAATGACCAAAATGAACCAAATTAAGTAACCTAGTTATGAAATAACCCAAAAATAAACCAAAATAACTAATAAAAAATAAACCAAATAACCTAACATAAAATAGAGACAACCCAAAATGGAAAAAATAACCTAACCGAAAAAGACTTAACTTAAAATGAAGAAAATAGCATAACCCAAAATAAACTAAAAAACCTAAACCCAACTAAACTAATTTTTCTAACCAAAAAATGAACAAATAATCAAACGAACAAACCAAAAATTACATGTCCTTGAAATGAACCAAATAATGTAACCCAAAATAATACAAAAGGCCTAAATCAAATATGAAATAACCCAAATACAAACTAAATGATCGAACCCAAAATGACTGAAACCAAAGTGAAAAAAAAAATCCCAAAATAAACCAAATTATATATCTCAAAAATGACTTAACAAAAAAATGAGGTACATTTCCTAATCCAAATCAACCAAAATGACCTTACTTAAGAGTAGCCAAATGATCTAGCCAATGAAATATATCCAAATATAAGATAAGATATAACCAAAATTTAACCAAATTAAATAACTCATTAATGAAAGAAGCACCCTCGCACCAAATGATGAGAAAACCCAAAAAATTAAAACATAGTCTAGATGATTGAATTAATGACCGAATGACCAAATAAAAAAATTATCAAACAAAATAAAAATAATTACCTTGCGAAAAATTGATCAAAATTTTCAAGTGGCCAAATAACCAAATAATGTAACACAAATATAATTTGAATGAAATTAACATACAATATTAATCCACATAATACCCAAATTTAGAATGCTAATTAATATTTATTGATTATATTATTCTAATAGTAATAAATTTCTAATAAAATGTATATTTCCAGGCTTATTCATTTTATTGATTTTTTAAAAAGATAAAAATATTATGGGTTTAGAAATTTCAAATTATTTAAAAATGTAATATTATGCTAATTAAGGTCATTTTCAGCTAGTGAAATTGTGAATTGAGATCTATGTTCCTCGTGAAAATTTATTTTTATCATGTTAGAAGAAAAAGGATGGAAGTGTTATAAATGCACAGTAAAAACGAAAAAATGTATGTATTTTTATTTATATTTAAAATCTTTTTAAAATTTTCATAATTAAGTATCCTATTTACATTTTCAAAAATGTGTATAAGAGGCTCTCAATGATAAAGAAGATGACAAATTTGGGCTAAATGTTCATTTGAGACAAGTTTTAGGTTAGGGGAACGTAGGGATAGTCTAATGCTGACCCAGAAAAAACCTCATCCCCAGTAGGTATTAGACCTCATCAGGAACCTCTCAAAAATCTCGCACTACTGAGTTGTAAAAAGGTTATGAAGATGCAAGTGAGAAAAAAAATAGCTATAACGGAGGATGAAAGAGGTAAACATGTCACTAAACATCTCCTAAAATCTATGTCATAAATATGTAGATCACATCCAATAGAAGAAGATAATTTTTTTGATTCATGTATGGAAAAAATGAGTTAAATATATGATGCATTGAGTGATGTAAATGAGGGTCCTATTGGAATTTGAGGTGATGATACTAATGCTGGTGAAGGTAATGATCTGAATAATGATGATGATGATGTTGTTGGGGGCGGTGGTGATCTAGAAAATGTTGTTGATGATGGTGGTGATGAAGGTGTTAGTGGTGGGGATTAGAATGAGTATGTTGTTGATGAGGGAGATATTTATCCCCTCTATTTTTTAGTAAGAAATAAAGAGAAATATGGATTCTATTTAATGACTTGAATTTATTAATTGTGTGGATGTATATGTGTGTTATAGTATTTTAAATGGTTTGAAAACTATTAAATGTAGTAGATTAAATTCTAAATATACAATATATGTATTTAATTGAATGTGTACCATGGTTTTTATTTTGTTTACAAGTTCTGGATAGGATGGATGGGCTGTTGTTATTGCCTATTGAGGGAAGGTACCTATACGAGTGGTTTAATGAGCCATTGGTATATAAACTATGTGGGGAAAAGATATACCCATGGTTCTCATAACCATGGGTCTAAATATATACCCATGGTTTCCTTAAAACAGAGGTATTATGAATACCTCATAGGATATTCCCACAATTTCTATAGAAATTGGGGGTATAACCATATACTGAGAACTTATGAACCCAAAGTTCTATGAACCATCAGTATAACCTATACCCATAGTTTTATGGGTTATACCAATGGTGTAGAATGATTGTTATAGGTTGAGTTTTCAGTAGTGAGAACATTGATATGTCATGAACGAAGCAGTTATATAATGAACTAAGCTGAAAAAATCACTCCATGAATCTTTGTGAAAGTAGATTAATCCCTAAAATAATCCTCTAATATTTATTTAATGAGATATATCCTATAGTTTAAAAATTAATGAATTTTTAAATTTCATAGTAAATAATATAAATGTGTAGTTCCAATTATATTTAATAAATATATAATGAGTACAATCAACAACATATGGATTAAATAAAATACATACAATAAGAGGGATTATATAAGAGTCATAAATATGGGAATTTAGTGTATATTTTTATGTTCATATCTAAATAATATATTTCGTAACATTCTAATGTGACTAGTTTCAAATATAATAGAAATAAAAAATATATTATGACAATAATATGTTATAATGGTAGCATCTGTTAATTATATTTAATTACATATAGCCTTTCTATCATTTGTATGCAATCAGTGTAATCCCTAAACTATACTAATAATATTAATTAAATTAATTAGAAATTGTATTTTTAAAATTAATGAATCTAAATATGTCACATTAAAATATGTGATGCATACAAAGATTCACTAATATATAATGAGTGCACGATGAATACTGTATATATCATAAAAACATCATTTACTACATTCTATATATGTATACTACTTTTATCCGATTATATATTAGTATCATAATAGTGAAAACGTTAGAGGAATTCCTTCTGAAATATAAATATGGTATGGATTATTACATGTCATATTTAACCTCTAAAATATTTATGTAAACATATAATGAATGTATAAATATATTAGAACTATAATATCTCAAAAAAGAAACATTTATTGTGTATTAAAATACATGAATCATGATATTTCATATTATTTTACACAATAAATTAGAAATTTCATTTTATAATTAAATAAAGCTTGATATTTCATAGTAAATTATATCAATAATGTTCATATTCAAAAAATTTTAAGGAATCCACAATGAACCAAATATATAGCATATAGATAACATTAACTTTATACAATATACACATAAAATTATCACATGAATCCATAGTAATGAATAAATCCAAATGGTTATATCAAAGACATATATATATATATATATATATGAAAATGAAGTGTACATTTTAAATTTGACACCTAAAACATTTATTTAAATGGATTTCAGATGACTGAATTCAAATTGAACAAAAACTAATTTTTTAAGAAAACTATAATATGCAAGGAAGTATTTGAATAGTGTTTGCATACATCTTTTCAATAATATGTATACAATTAGTGTAAATACTAAACTATATAATCTAGAAAATTATCAATGAGATAAATATACAACCAATTACTTGTATATGTTTTAGTAAATAATAATAATATACACCATTTTTTGGAAAATTTAATGTACCTTGTATTTTTAAATAAATAAAAAATTTGTTAAGAATGTGAAATAATAATGATAAAGAATATATAAGAAATAAGAAAAACATATCATTGTTGTCCATAAATGGTTAAATGAAACTATTTGATATTAAATATTATCCAGAATTTATACACATGGTGGAAGGATAACCACTTGAAATTGTCCAGTATGAATGGTCAAACTGCACGAGAGAGGGTGGAGCAGGTGGTAGGGGATCGATGGTGTCAAGAGAGGGGGAGTGTGAAGTGGGGGTTGATAAAGCTAGAGGGGGGGAGTAGGCAGTTGTGGTCAATGATTCAAGATAGAGGATAGAAGGTAATGGGACTCAATGGTTTTGGGTGAGTGGGAGGGGTAGTGGGGGCATAGTAGGGGTGGGGGTCAATGACACCAGAGAGGGGGGTGACAACGGTGAGGCTAAATGGTGGATTGAGAGGATAGATCATGTTTCAGGGGTAAATGATGTAATATAGAGGAGTGTGTGGTGGGTATTGATGGTGGTGATATCGATGATGGTAGAATCTGACAACATGAGAGAGGGGGGAGTGGAGAGAAGGCGAGTGACATGGAGGCAGGTGCACTCGACGTGGGAGGGGGATTTAGGGGAAAATGGAGAATCCATTCAAACCCATATAATGAGAAAATTTAATATTCTCGTAGTTATTTCACTTAACTTCCAACCATAAAAAATCCTAGTATTCTCATAGACACCATCTCGAATAATGTATAATTATCAGATCTTCTGGAATACATTCAGTATCAGCATGCTATCAGAGCCTACATAATGGGAATTTCTGGCAATGTGATCCAATCCCAGCTACTAGGCCACCCAATTCAACCTTTTGTACAGGCCCTCAAATGACATCATCATGCTCTTCACATTATCTAGTGCATCCTGAAATAAAATCTCAGCCACACTAATTAACTTCTATATTCATGACGGTAGTGGTACTCAAGTTATGATCATCACTAGGTACCTAATTTCATATGCACTATGGAACATCACCCAACATATGAAGTTTGAATAATAGAGGCCCGAGGAGATCATTAGGTTGGAAAAGTGGGTAGATTAGATACCCAATCACCTTTTTTATCTTGAAATCAATGCCCTATCAGGTCAGTAACAAGATGGATTCTGGGTTCTGCATGTCCAACTATATGTCAATGTCATAGAAGTTTGACTTACAGATGTGCACACAACTAGTGTTGAGATTTGGAAGAATTTTGAGTAGTATCAGAGAGTTTGAGGCCATGTTAGATTAGATCCAAGCGGTCGTCATTGGCATTGAAAATCCCATATTGTTCGGTGGGGTGATGTTTTCTTAGTGGTAAGGGGGAGGCATCAAGATGAGGATGAAAGGTGACGCCCATGATCACACACACACACCCACAACCACACCTAGGAAGCACCTACCTACACCAATAATGTACATAAACCATGTAACCATGTGAGGGAAAGAACCACACATTATTCCAAGGAGATCATGAGGGATCCCATACATGTCTCTATATGTGCCTAATTGTCACACCATCATGCATCCTAAGACATTGTAGCATATCCCAGCATATGAAACCATCATATTTCCACTAACGTGTTCCTCAAACCATACCCACGTACCACCATTCTCTATACCTTTTCCATACGGATGTACCTACTCCGTAGTGCGGTCAAATGGCCAAATACTCAAAAAAATTCATAACTCCTCTTGAATTATCTCTTAGATGCATCCTCATATTGGACCCACAACTAGTGACACCTGGCCCTCAAATTAGTTTCCAATAAACACCAAGCTTCACTAAGTTATTAGAAAAGATCATTAATTTTAGGTAACATATATTTATTTGTGTTGGTCACTTGATTAATCTTTTGATAATATATGTAAAGTTAGTGGATCTTTTTCACATTCATTGAAAAAATAACAGATGATTCCCATAATGAAATGTTTGGTTGAATAAATCGAAAACATTTAATATCCTCTAACTAAAATTTTAACACTTTTATCTTGGTAGGATCCATAAAATATGATGGTAAAGAAATGGAGATCATCCTAGGAGTAAGTCAATAGTCAACATGACCTCTCTGAGGAGAAGAAACCTAGAGAAATTAGCCAGATATACCTTAGGGCACCATTCCACCATCAACACTGAAAGATGACCATATTCCCCATTCTATAAAGTATCAGTTACAAATATGGAAAATTGGACTGAAATCAATCCCAAATCCAATATAATAGGTCGTACCCTCCCTCATCATGGGTCCCACTCACCCTAAAAAATGTTCATGTTCCCACCAGGATAAAAGAATAGGATCCTCTAGTTCTAGATATAAATGTCATCTTTAAAATGAATCACCTAATCCATGTATATGATGAGATTCAAAAAATCAATTCCCAACACTAGGAATTACAACACTTTATATAGTTTATTGATTAAAACACAACACCCTATGCACCTAAAACCATGTGTCTTCTTCCTTCTCAAAGGGGTAGATAGATTTATCATAAATTGCATCAAAATCCTCTGTTATACACAAATAATAACGAAAATTTAATTAGATAAATTAATGAGAATCACTTGTGTAATGGCCCGGACCTTTCTGGTCCATTCCTTTACGAAAATCTGATGTTTGAGGTGTTCTGGGAGGTCAATGTGACTCATCCCCAACACTTTTCAAATTTTCCTTTTGTATGAACAGTAGAATCGGTGACCCTTGGTGAACAGTTCCAATGGTAGACAGTTGTGAACATTTCCAATAGTGAGGTCTCATGGTAACCTCTATTTCCTTTGCCAAATTTCCAATTCTATGAACAATTATATTGGTGAACAGTTCTTTCAGTAACCTCTAACGGTAACCTCTCTTTCCTTTTCCATGTTTTGATTTCTGTGAACAGTTCTGTCGGTGAATAGTTCTATCAGTAACCTCTCTTTCATTTTCCAAAAATCCAATTCTACGAACAGTTCTATCAGTGAACAGCTCTATCGTAAACTCTAATGGTAACATATATTTCCATTGCCAAATTTCAAATTCTATGAATAGTTTTATCAGTAACCTCTAATAGTAAACTATTTTTCCTTTGCCAAATTTGGAGTTATGTGAACAGTGTTTCTAGAATGGTAGGTGTACATTGTTCCATCGGGGAGGTTCTAATGGTGAGGTTCATGAACATTGTTCTATCGGTGAGGTTCATGAACAGTGTTCTATCGGTGAGGTTCTCACGGTGAGGTTCATGAACAGTGTTCTATCAGTGAGGTTCTAATGGTGAGGTTCATGAACAGTGTTCTATCAGAGATGTTAATGAATAGTTTTCTATCAGTGAGGTTCAAATGGTGGGGTTCATAAATAGTGATTTTCCTTTTCCAAATTTTGAGTTCATGAAGAGTGTTTCCAGCTTCCTACAGTTTCTCCCCTTTAGCATTTTCCTTTGACATAAAATGCATTTAAAGCCTCATTTTAAGGACTCTGAGGCCAATTCAAAGGCCATAACTCCTATATTGATTATTCATATGGCTCGGGATGTTTTTACTTGGTCAAAACGTGTGGTTTAATGCAATCCACTTTTAATGGGAAATCAATCATATCTTAAACTGCCGCTCCATTAAATCTTCTAAAGGGATGAGATAACTGCCTCCCTAATTCTTCCTCTTTTTTATTGGCTATGAGATGCTAGAACCATTCATTATATTCTTTAGGAGTTTCATTATAAAATATAATACTAGGATTAGTTCCTCTCTTTTTCGGATGCAAACAAGCAGTATCGATCAATCTTTGATATAAGGTATGTTTTATTGTCATTCTTTTGGGGTTCATCTTCTCCTATTTCTCCTTTCCAATTTATATCATGTAATCTCCATGCTTCTAATGGTGTTTTCTTGGGGTTTGGTTGGTGCGGTCAAACCATGGCATCCTCGGGTGTATGCAGTTGTCACGAGAGGAGGATCATAACCCGTTGTATGGATAAACAACGTCAAGAACTGTTTGAGGCAGGGGACTTGTTTATTCTCTTTTATTTTACATGAAAATGTATTGTTAGTATGTTTTATCCCACTAAATTACAATGGAATTGACATAATAAATATTTGAACCAGATTAATTAATTGATATCAATCGTATATTATTTCCTCTTGTTTAGCTATATAGTGTGATATCTAGGCTTGATTTGTGTAGATATTCGTTCTTGAGGAAAATTAGTAAAGAACATAAACCAGAATTAATTGATAATTGTTTGGATAAAGATAAAGAGGCATGTAAATGAATCTGGTTCTTCTTTTTGTAATTTTGATGTTAATAAAAATGGTGCAGTAAGCATGTTTAATTTATTTATGATAGATTACTATTCAGGTTTCCTGAATGTGGAACCTACATATAATAAATCAGTTAATTCAAAATGGATTATTTGTTTGATAATTACTTGAAGGGTTCTGAGTTACCCTCTTGATTGTTAAAGGGACAAGAGCCTAATTTTTATGATGTTTGTTTTCATGCTTCTTGTGTCGTGATGTGAGCATGGAGGGTTGTTGTGATATGTGGGGGAATGGAGACATTTTTTTGTGGTAGCATATGACTCCTAGAGTGGTGAGATGCATCAGTTTATGAATTTGGGTGTCAGGGAGGACACCAGGGATGATGGAATGGGATGTATGTGATTGTTGGATTCTTGCTATTTCTTTTTTGGTTGATTATCTTTTTTACATTTCCCCAATTCCTAAGGCATCTGTTCTTGATTACCCTTCTTCCAAAGAGGTGAAGACGTGCGGGGTATTCCACGTGCTTTCCATGTTTAGCTTCTCAAAGGAGGATGGTTCTACTCTCTTGCTATAGGCGGAAAAGACTCGACGGGTAGTACATCTACTCACCGTGTTGAGTCCCCTTGTGTTTAGTAGCATAGAATGTTTTTCAAGAATTGTTGGGAATGTGGAAAAGTAATTATATAATTAATAATTGAATAAATGATGTTAATCCATGGGGTTGGAGTTTGCTGGAACATAATGATAAGGTTGTAATTTTAAAGTGGCGATGGAATTTGGGTGTGATTTGAATGAAATTTAATGTGGAATTGTTATTGGTTAATTAATGTTTAAAGAATTAATTAATATAAAATGCAAATGATAAAAAGGTAATGGAACAATGTATTAAAGATCTTTAAATGGTTGTGTTCTTATAGGATACCTAGTCTTAGAATTAGAAGCCCGGAGTCCAAGAGACGTTAGCTGCAGTTGATTCTAAGACAAGGTTATGCCCATAGTGTGGTTCTGAGGTATAGTATATTCTGTACTTTTTGTGTTTCTATACGCTACTCCACCCTGTCATTAAGGGAAACTAACACCCTGGGGATTCTGAGATCTGGGAGTGGGGTGTTTTCCCCAACATTCCGATGGGAGGATGAATGGCTGACTATCCCCTTCATCCTCGCTCTCTTCTCTTGGTAGTTACTTGTGCTGGTATGCACAACTGTTAGTTTTCCCCATATATGTTTGTAGAGGGATGTAATGGATTTTGGTTATTCACACACATATATTCTAGATATAGTTTCCTATGGACTACTATAGGTGTAACATGTATAGGCTGTGATGGCTTGAGGATCCTTATTCGGTGTATGGGTGTAATGGCTTGAAGTATAATACCCGACATATGATACATGTTATGCGGGCTGTGGTGGCTCCTAGAAACTACCTAGTTAATTCTCTTACATGGATGTGGTGGTTTTGTTGCCCAAGGGTCATGATGTGGTGATTCACCCAGGTGTCTGTGGGCAAGCCTTTTTGGAGAGAGATGTTAAGGATGTGTGACGTTGGCTCAAAGCGGAAAACCAGTGGGGAAGTAGTAGCGGGGTACCCTTGATATTATTTATTATATGAAATATTCTTGTATGCGTTACTTGGTGAAAGTGTCCATGGTGAGGTTAAGAACTTAGTATACCTGTTTAGGTGACGAGTTAGTTTCAATTGTTGTTCACTAAGCTTTAGCATGCTTTCTTTACTTTTTCATGAGAGGCTTCGGGGAGGATCCTACTAGGTATACTGTATACTCACCTTAAGTTTATATAAATTGTTTTTCAGGTCACTTAGAGAAGGTTGGAGATCAAGATGGTTTCTACTAGCTTGGGGTTTTTTGAGCTGTTCAGGCATGTGGTTGCTACTTTTTTTACTTTCTTTTGTGTACTCGCAGTTTTCCCCTTCTAGTTATAGTACTTTTTCATGACATTTCATATGTGCACTTGGGTTTTCTTTTATATTTAAGTTCTGATTTGGAGTTGGTTGGTGTCTATCTTATCTCTCTCTCTTCTGTATGTGTTCTCATAGAGAATAATTCCTCCCATTTTTGTGTTTACTATACCCTCAGTGCTTGTCGCCAACCCGGGGCCTACTGGAGGCGGGACTTGGGGGTCATTATCTCCCTTCTCTCATTTCCATCATAGGATGGGTACTCGTTGTTGGGAGGGGGTCGTGATAGAGTGGTATCAGAGGTATGGTTGATGGATATGATAGAGTTTGGAGTTAGGCACAGGTGAGGTTGTGTGGGTTGGTAGGGAAACAATGTCATTCATGTTTAGAAAGTGATGTAAACACTAGAGACCAGCTAAGACATAGGTGTTTAGGGCCCCCTATGATATTATTTATGTACCATTAAGTTTACAATGGCTACTAAACAAGGTGATACAAGTTTTAGGGTAGAGGCCTAGGAAAGGATCATGGATCATTCTTCTTTGTTCCGGTGTTTTAATGGGTATACCTTGGGATAGGTTAACAAAAAATCAATGAGAGACAAAAATTAATTAATTAATGTTGAATCTTTCATATTCTAGGTTTATGAGCTCTAAAAGTTTTTTATTTTATAGGTATGGATCTAGGTCATCATCCTCGTTAGTTTTGTGCAGAAAATGTCCAGCAGGCTATTCCAGCGGATTGTCGTAGGGTAGAGGTTGATGATGATGACACTTGGAGGAAGACACTCCAAGAGTTTCAACACTATAATCTACAGAAGTACGAGGGATATGTTTCAGATGCAGTCATGGAAGACTGGTTAGAGGAGGTTGATATCATATTCAGTTTGATCCATGCTCGGAAGGAGCAATGGGTGTCCTTGGATGTGACAATGTTTCATGAAGCAGCAAGGAAGTGGTGGTTCTTATTCCTTGGGGATTGCGAGGAGTCAGCGATCTCATGGGAGGAGTTCCAAGAAAAGTTTATAGTTGAGTTTCTTTCTTCAACTATGAAGGTGTCCAGTCACCAGGATCTTATTACCCTTTGATAGGGGAGCTCCAGTGTTTGAGGGTTTGGAATCCATTTCAAGAACCTTTTACGACATGATTCGGGCCTGCTTCCAGATGAGGAGGCCAGGGTGAGGCATTTTGAGGAGGCTTTTCATCCAGAGATCTAGTGTCAGGTCACCCCATTTATGCTGAAAACATATCTTGAGGTGCTGGAAAGGGTAGAGGTTGTCAAGAGGACTTTCCCCAGGACCAAATAATCATGAGAGGGGAATCATCATGATTCCTCACAAAGTAGACTTGTGGTCCAGGGTTCCCGGTTTTTAGGGCAGAAGAGTTTCCGTTCAGTCGGTGGTAGGTCCTAGCCCTTTACATCTCGTTTCTTCAGAGGTAGTAACTCTTAGGCCTATGAAAAGGGATCAAACACTTTTTTTCTTTTAGTGGTAGTGGTCATCAGCAGTGGAAGTGCCCGACCTTTCAGAGCAGTCATCGTGCACCAGGTGTTATGCTACAAGTTCCTCCGTTGAGGCAGTTCCAGCCGAGGAAACAGGAGCAGGTTGCACTAGCATTAAATCAGCAGATGGTATATGGGGCAGGCATAGGATTTCCTCATGATGCTCCTCGTACTTATAGATCGTAGCACGACTATGGTGGTGGTCATCATCAGGTCTAGAGAGGTCATGGAGGAGGTCGTGGTCAGCTTTATTCTCTAGCATTGCCAGCTCTAGGCAAGCCAGACGTTGTTCGAGGTACCCTTTTCTTGTTTTCTACCTTGGTTTATGACTTTTTTGATTCAGGAGTGACACACTCCTTCATATCACCTACCCTTGTCCATGCTTTGGGACTTGAGGTAGAGAGGCTTTCAGTGCTCTTGGCATTGACTACGCCGATTGGAGGTCGAGCTGACTTGTTTGAAGTATGTAGAGATTGTGAGATAGTGATGGGGAAACACCACTCTTAGGGAGATTTACTATGTTTATGAATACAACCATATGATGTCATCCTTGGCATGGATTGGTTGTATTCAGTGTTGGCTATCATGGATTGCTTCAGGAAGAAGGTCATTTTCTTTGGTGCGAATGGAGAGCCGATAGTGTTCATTGGCGAGCGAGATCCTCATATGGGTCATAGGCGTGTTTCGTCCTTATCATCCATGATGGCTGAGATGAGGTTTAGTTCTTTAGAGGTTCAGCAGTTGACATTTCCAAGGTTCGTAGAAGATTACCCTAATGTCCTTCTAGAAGAGGTTGTAGCATTACCCCTCGACGAGAGATTGAGTTTAGGATTGAGCTGCAACCAGGAGAGTCTCTTATCTCTATGTATCCATGTAGGATGGCCCCTTCTTAGTTACGAGAGCTACATATACATCTTGATGGTCTGTTACAATGTGATTTTTTTCAGCCAAGAGTGTCACTGTGGGGTGCACTAGTTTTGTTTGTGAAGAAGGCTGACGGAAGTTTGCGGTTGTGTGTCGATTATCATCTCTTAAAAAAAGTGACATAAAAAATCACTATCCTCTTCTATGGATTGATGATTTATTTGATCAACTCAAGGGTGCAAGTTGGTTCTCAAAGATTGAATTGCGGTCAGGATATCATCTGATGCGTGTGAAGGATGAGGATATCCCGAAGACTTCTTTCTGTTGTCTTCATGGTCATTATGAGTTTTTTTAATGTCGTTCAGCATGATTAATGCTCCAGTTATATTCATGGGATTGATGAATGATGTGTTCCATGAGTTCTTGGAAAAGTTCGTGGTAGTTTTCATCAATGACATCCTTGTGTACTCCACATCTGAGGAGGAGCATGTAGAGCATCTACACGCCGTTTTGAGAGTTCTTCGTCAACATCAGCTATTTGGGAAGTTGTCTAAGTGTGTGTTTTGGGATTGAGAAGTCCATTTCTTATGTAATGTTGTGTCCCAACAGAGAGTAGTTATGGATCCATCGAAGATAGAAGCAATTGTGTCTTGGGAAGCCCCTAAGATAGTGTCAGAGGTGCAAAGTTTCCTTGGTCTCGCATGCTACTACAAGAGGTTCATAGCTGATTTCTCATGATTTGCGACTCCTCTGACAGCTTTTACCAGAATGGATTAGTCTCTTATATGGACTGATCAGTGTTAGGCAGCTTTCGAAAATCTAAAGAATAATTTAGTAAGTTCTCATGTTCTTTGTTGTCCAGCTAAGGGAGTTCAATTTGATGTTTTCTGTGACGCTTTGCATCTGGGGTTAGGTTGTGTTCTCATGCAGTAGAGGTCAGTTGTTTCTTATGGGTCTCATCAGTTGCGTCCCCATGAAAGTAACTATTCCACCCATGATCTTGAGTTGGTAGTCGTGGTGTTTTCTCTGAAGTTTTGGAGACACTACCTCATTGGCGAGAACTTTGTGGTTTTCACCGATCATAAGAGTTTGAGGTATGTTTTCTCTGAGCATGACTTGAGCATACGACAACATCGGTGGATGGAGTTATTATAGGAATATGACTTCGAGATATCATATACACCATGAAAGGGGAATGTTGTAGCTAATGCATTCAGATGAAAGTCATGTAGTGATGTTGTGTGTGCATTCAGTGATTCTTGGAGAGTAATGGAAGAACTGTCAGCATTACATCTTGATATGGGAGAAGTTGGGGGAAGAGGTTGTCTTTTTAAGAGGATGGTACAATCATCCCTGATGCAGAAGGTCAAAGAGTCCCAGTTGGGGGATCTAGAGGTAGAGGTCTGGAGAGACTGAGTTGTTTGCGGCGAGGCCCCTGATGGTTGGTCAGAGGATGAACAACCCCGAGTGTTGTATCATAGGAGGATTTTTGTTCCATTGGAAATGTGCGAGATGGTTCTCAAGGAGTTTCATAGTTCGCCATTAGTAGTGATTTGGTGTGAAAAATATGTGTCGATCCTTGAGGAGCTAGTTTTAGTGGCCTGGACTGAAGTGTTCAGTTGCAGAGTTTTTGTCTCGATGTTTGGTCTTCCAAAAGGTGAAGGTCAAACATCGTGTTCTTGGTAGTCTGCCCCAGCCATTATAGATTCCTCAGTGGAAGTGGGAGGACATCTCAATGGGAATTGTTAACGGTTTAACTCGAGCTCCAGGAGAACATGATTTTATTTGGGTGGTAGTGGATCACTTAAAATAATAGGCCCACTTTATAGCAATCAAGGAGTCGAGCTCGGTGGAGGTTTTTTCAAGGAAGTATCTAGAGGAGGTGGGGAGACTTCATGGAGTTCCAAGGAAGATCATTTCTGATCGAGATCCTCACTTTACCTCCAAGGTTTGGAGAGGTATCCATCATGATTTTTGGTTCTCAGCTATGCCTTAGTACTGCTTTTCATCCTAAAATAGACGGTCAAACAGAGTGAACCATCTAGACTCTTGAAGACATGTTATTCTCTTGTGTTCTTGATTTTGGAGTTTCATGGATGAAGTACTTACCCTTTGTGGAGTTCACTTACAATAATAGTTTTCACTCTACCATCGGTATGGTGCCTTTTGAAGCCCTGTATAGATGACCTTTCCATTCTCCATTATGATGAACTGGGGTCAGAGAGTCAGCAATTCTCGGACCGGAACGAGTGCAGAATACAACAAAGATGTTTTAGGTGATTCATGAGAGGATGAAGACAGCACAAGATCTTTAGAAATCATATGTTGATCAAAGAATGATACCCTTATTGTTTTATGTTGGGTACCATATATTTCTAAAGGTGACTCCCCATCGTGGGAAGTGATGGTTTGGTCATGGGAGTAAGCTTTCTCCCTGGTTTGTTGGGACATTCGAGGTGTTAGCTCGTGTTGGAGATGTGGCGTATCAAGTTGCACTTACGCCACAGATGAGTCGGATGCATGATGTTTTCCATGTATCAGAGCTCTGTCATTATCTTTATGATGAATCTCACATCATCGATTGGGAAGAGATCGATGTTGATGATGATGCGACCTTCGAGGAGTGAACTGTGGAGATTCAAGACTACAAGGAGAAGGTATCTCTATGTAACAAGGAATGTGAGTCACAGATACGTGCTCAGTACCCAGAGTTGTTTGATGTTTAACTCTTTTCATGTAACAATGTCTCCTTTGTGGTTAGACCTTTCATATTTATATTAAGAATTTCTTTTGTTGCTTATTGTGGCTTTCTCTCTTTTGAGAGGTATCTCGATGGGTGGTTGTTCAGACCTCGTTTCTTTTTCCCTTTAGGTGGGCTTTGAATTCTCAAGGAAGAGAATTTTTTGAGAGGTATCTGATGTAATGGTCCGGACCTCTCTGTTATATTCCTTTGCAAAAATCTGGTGTTTGAGGTGTTCCAGGAGGTCAAGGTAACTCATCCTTAACACTTTTAAAATTTTCCCTTTCTATGAATATTAGCATCAGTGACCCTCAGTGAACAGTTCCAATGGTAGACAGTTGTGAATAGTGCCAATGGTGAGGTCTAACGGTCACCTATATTTCCTTTGCAAAATTTCCAACTCTATGAATATTTCTATCGGTGAACAGTTCTATCAGTAACCTCTAATGGTAACCTCACTTTCCTTTGCCAAATTTTGAGTTATGTGAATAGTTCCATCGGTGAATAGTTCTATCGGAAACCTCTAATGGTAACCTCTCCTTCCTTTGCCAAATTTCCAATTCTATGAACAATTCTATCAGTAACCTCTAATAGTAACCTTTTTTCCTTTCACAAATTTCAAATTCTATGAGCATTTTTATCAGTGAATAGTTATATCGGTAATCTCTAATAGTAACCTCTTTTTCCTTTGCCAAATTTTCAGTTCTGTGAATAGTGTTTCTAGAACGATTGGTGTATAGTGTTCTATCGGTGAGGTTCTAATGGTGAGGTTCATGAATAGTGTTTTATCAGTGAGGTTCATGAACAATGTTCTATCTATGTGGTTCTAATGGTAAGGTTCATGAATAGTGTTCTATCGGTGAGGTTCTAATAGTGAGGTTCATGAACAGTGTTCTATTGATGAGGTTCATGAATAGTGTTATATCGGTGAGGTTCATGAATAGTGTTTTCCCTTTTCCAAATATTGAGTTCATGAGCAGTGTTTCCAGCTTCCTACAGTTTCACCCCTTCAGCATTTTCCTTTGACATAAAATGCATTTAAAGCCTCGTTTTAAGGACTCTGAGGCCGATTCAAAGTCCATAACTCCTATATTAATTATCCCTATGGATCAGGATGTTTTATCATGGTCAAACCATGTGTTTTAATGTGATACTCTTTTAATGGGAAATCAAGCATTTCTTAAACTGCCACTCCGTTAAATCTTCTAAAAGGACGGGATGTCTTCCTCCCTAATTCTTCCTCTTTGTTCTCAACTATGAGATGCAAGAACCTTTCATTCAATTTTGTTGGATTTGTATAATCAAACATACTCCTAGGATTAGTTCCTCTCTTTTTTTTATGAAACCAAGCAGTATCGATAAATCTTCGATATAAGGTATGTTTTATCATCATTCTTTAGGGTTTCATATTCTCATATTCCTCATTTCCATTTTATAGCATGAAATCTTCATGCTTCTAATGGTGTTTTCTTGGGGTTCGGTTTGTGCGGTCATGCAGTGGCATCCTCGGGTGGATCCAGTTGTCGCGAGAGGAGGATCATGACCCATTGTGTGAATAAAGAATGTCAATAACTATTTGAGGTAAGGGATTCGTTGATTCTCTTTTCTTTTACGTGCAACTATATTGTTAGCATGTTTTACCCAACTGGATGACAATGGAATTGACATAATAAATATTTGAACTAGATAAATAAATTGATATAGATCGTATGTTATTGCCTCTTGTTTTTCTAGATAGTGTGATATCTATGCTTGCTACGTATAGTTGTTCATAATTGATGGAAATTGATAAATAATGTAAACCATAATTAATTGATAACTGTTTGGATAAAGATAAAGAGGCATGTAAATGAATATGGTTCTTCTTGTTCTAATTTTGATGTTAATCAAAATGGTTCAGAATTCATGTTTAAATTATTTCTGATAGGTAACTGTTTAGGTTTCCTGAATGTGGAACTTACATATCATAAATTTGTTAATTCAAAACGGATTATTTGTTTGATAATTCTTTGAAGGGTTCTGAGTTAACCTCTTGATTGTTAAAGGGCCAAGATCCCAATTGTTAAGATTTTTGTTTTCATACTGCTTGTGTTGTGATGTGAGCATGGACGAATATTGTGATATGTGGGGGCATGGAGACTTTTGTTTGTGGTAGTAGATGGTGCCTAGAGTGGCGAGATGCATCGGTTTATGCATGTGGGTGTTAGGGAGGACACCATGGATGATGGAATGGGATGGATGTGATTGTCGGATGCTTGTTGTTTATTTTTTGGTTGATTATCTGTTTTAATTTTCCCGGATGTCTAAGGCACCTGGTCTTGCTTACCCATCTTCCGAAAGAGGCGAAGACGCACTGGGTAAGCCACGTGCTTTCTGTGTTTAGCTTCTCAAGGTAGGATGGGTCTACGCTCTTGCTATAGGCGGCAAATACTCAACGGGTAGTACATCTACTCACCATGTTGATCCCCCTTGTGTTTAGTAGCGTTGAATGTTTTTATAGAATGCCTGGGAATGTGGGAAAGTAATTCTGTAATGAATAATTTAATAAATGATGTTAACCCATGGGGTTGGAGTTTGTTGGAACATAATGTTGCAGTTGTAATTTTAAAGGGGCAGTGGACTTTGGGTGTGATGCGAATGAAATTTAATATGGAATTGGTATTGGTTAATTAATGTTTAAATAATTAATTAACGTAAAGTGCAACTGATAAAAAGGGAATGAAATAATGTATTAAATCTCTTTAAATGTTATTGTACTTATACGATACCTAGTCATAGAAGTAGCAGCCCAGAGTCCAAGATATGTTAGCTATAGTTGAGTCTAAGACTAGGTTATTACCATAGTATGGTTATGAGGTATAGTATATTCTATAATTTTTGTGTTTTTATACGCTACTTCATCCTGTCAGTAAGGGAAACTGACACCCTGAGGATTCTGATCCCTGGGGGGTGTTTTCCCCAACATTCTGATGGGAGGATGAATGGCTGACTACCCCCTTTGGCCCCGCTCTCTTCTCTTGGTAGTTACTTGTGCTGGTGGGCACATCGGTAAGTTTTCCCCATATATGTGTGTAGAGGGATTTAATAGCTTGCGGTTATTCACACACATATATTATGGATATATTTTCCGATTGACTACTACACGTGTAACGTGTATAGGTTGTGATGGCTTGAGGATCTTTATTCAGTGTATGGGTTGTAATGGATTGAGGTATAATACATGATGTATGATACACATTATGGGGGCTTTGGTGGCTCCCAAAAACTACCTGTTTACTTTTCTTATGTGGACATGGTGGTTTTGTTGCACGAGTTGCATGTTGTGGTGCTTCTCCCAAGTTTCTGCAGGCAAGCCTTTTTGGAGAGAGATGCTCAGAACATGCGACATTGGGGAAAAGTGGAAAACCAGTGGGGAAGTAGTAGCGGGGTACCCTTGATATTTTTTATTATATGATTTATTCTTGTATGCTTTACTTGGTGAGAGTAGCCATGGTGAGGTTGGGAACTTAGTATACCTATTTAGGTGACGAGATAGTTTCACTTGTTGTTCACTGAGATTTAGCATGCTTTCTTTACTTTTGCACGATAGGCTTCAGGGAGGATCCTACTAAGTATACTGTTATACTCTTACTATGTTTATATAAACTATGTTTTCAGGTCACTTGGATCAGGTTGGAGATCAAGATGGTTTCTACTAGCTTGGGGTTGTAGGATCTCTTCGGGCTTATGGTTGCGGTTTTTTTTAATTTCTTTTGGGTACTTGTAGTTTTCCCCTTCCAGTTATAGTACTTTTTCATGACATTACATATGTGCAGTTGGGTTTTCTTTTATATTTCAGTTCTGAGTTAGAGTTGGTTGGTGTCTATATTATCTCTCTCTTACACATGTGTTCTCATAGAGGGTAATGTCTCCCACTTGTGTGTTTACTATACCCTTGGTGCTAGTCACCAACTCGGGGCCTACTAGAGGTGGCACTCAGGGGTCATTATCTCCCTTCTCACATTGCCGGCCTAGGAGGGGTACTCTTTGTGGGTACTGGGTCGTGACACCTTGTGTAAAATAAATCTCAGTCCAGGGAAGAAGAAATAAATGCCTTACCTATCAAGGTGGTAGAATCAAAAATAGAGTCCTTAGGTTCCATCTCTACTGCATAAAGATGCCATGATATAGGCCCACCATGATTCCTCTTAGGCAGATGAAAATACCATTTATACTATGGAAGAGATCATTCACCCTTAGAAGCATTACATTACACTTGTTAACCCTAAGAAAATAAATAACCAACTCCACTCATATATGGAAAATTCCCATTGATGTAATGAAGATGACATTGATTTCCACCACTTTCAACGAGTCATTTTGACATGTATGTATGGAATCTAACTTCATCAAATGGAAGATATGATGGATGTAATTTATTTTTCAATAATATGAAACAATTTTCTCATTTTTGTAGAGAAGAAATCATAAAAATATGGAGACATTGGAAGTTTTGATGGAATTTAGATGCAGGATGCCATATTTCCTGGATCCTCAAGACCATACTGAACCCTGAAGAGGCCACAGACACCACCCTGATGATGTATAGATATCATAACTTTTAGAATATGTTGAGTGTGAGTAATATGTCAGACCCTACTTGATGGTAGTTTTTTGATGATGTAATATACTCCAAGTTACTATAAAACCTAATACATCACTCCAAACAACACCTCAGATGACTTCATCATTCTCTCCGCATCATGGACTGCATACCCAAACAAAATCCCCACCAAACCCATGAACTTCTCCAGCTGCACCGACAGTAGTACTAGGGTCAGGAACTTAACTAGGTACCCTAAGGAATACATGCCATGGAACATCAACCAACACTTAGATATGGAATAGAGGATGCTAGAGTAGATCATTATGAGGGTGAAGTGGGTGGACTAGATTCTCAATCACATATTCATCTCAAAATCAGTGTCCTAGTACCCTAGCATACAGATCAATTTCTTGTTCTCTAAGTCTCTCCATCTATCGAAGACACAGATGTTGTACTATCAGATGTAGGCTCAATCGCTATTGAAATCAGGGAGACTCTCAGAAAAATGGGAGATGGTGGGACCTAGTTTTATGAGATTCAAGTGGTCGATGTTGGATTTCAGGACCATGTACTGCTTGGTGGGGTTTCACTTGTTCGAGGAGAAGGGGGAGACATTGGGATGAGGGTGGAAGACCACGTCCAGGAACTCCATTTTCATGGATGGGAAATGATAACTAGGGATGAGGGATTAGATGAGGGAATACATGGATGCGACATTGTGTGCCCACCCCAAACTAACCCTAACTATAGAAGAATGTAATGATTCTTCACCTGGTTTCATCTTCTTCTCTAACACACAGATGACGTAGAGAAGAAGAAGGGGTAATATGGTTGGAAAAGGGTAGAGTCTGATTTATACGCATTAGAAAATATTTGAAATCACGTCTAAATATAAACTGTTTTTTGTACTAGTGATGATTTTAAAAAAGGAGTACATTTTTAAATTTCATTTAAAATTTATAAAATTCTTAAAAATGTAAAAATATATTGACCTAGAAATTTTGAAATCCTTCTCCAAATATAATATGATGGATTATAGTTATCTAATTATCTTATTTTTATCATTAAATATTTAGTATGAATGATTTGGATTCAATTACTTTTTTGATTGGCTAACAATGGGGTAGTATTTCTATACAAAAAACGAAATATTCTGATTAAAATTTAAACAAATGGAATATTATTTATGATATCAACAGTTTTATGAGTTAAAATATTTAAAAAAACCATATAAATGTTTTTTCTAATGAATGAGAATCACTTTGAGATATTTAACTTAAATTTTTGATGTAGAAGATAAAAAAATCCTCTAAAGCAAGAATCTGTCATTTTAATAATACAAAATACAAAAAAAATTTCCACTTAGGATATTATCCTATAGAGTGAAACTGTTATAATTTGTATTATTTTATAATAATAAAAATATTAAACTATTTTTTCATAGAATTTAATATAGAATAAATAGTTTTTGTCCTAAAAATGAATGAATAGAATAATGAAACATTTGATATATATTCTTGTTAATTTTAATATTTTTAATAAAATTGGTTATTTTAGATCAATTTTGTTGATTTATTATTTAATTTAAACTATTTCTTCATTTTATGTTCCTTATGTGACTTAAAGTAATAACATTGTTTTATCATTTTTTATAAAACTAGTTAATTATATTCATTAGAGAGTCATTTGGTGAATATTATTGTATGTTTACCAAATGTAATGGTTGATCACTATAATTTTAATATTATTTTATTAAATTTAATAATTTTAATTATTTATTTTAATTTTTTTAATATTATTTTCATGTTTGATAAAATCCCTTTAATATACTAACTAAATTAAAAAATTTAAGGATTTTGTAATTTAATATATAATAATTTTTAAGAACATGTAATGATTAAAATTTAACATGAATGATGATAATTTGGATTTATTTTCAATGTTCAAGTAAATTTATTATGTAAATTTATTATAAATTATGTCAATAATGTTACAATGATTTTCCATGATTTAATTTTTATTTTCAAATGAAACTAATTACATAGTAGTTTATTGTATTTATTTTCATGTTTTTGTGTGTTTTTAATCTACCACATTAGGTTTTCTATTCTATTCCTTTGTGTCACAACCATTATGTGTTCAGAGCCTCACTAGCTCCTCATCGCACATATGCACCCCACATATCGCCTCATCAAAACCTCATCGCATATGTCAAAACCATGTTGGAGGATGCATGGATATAAATTAAATGTATATTTTAGCTCACATCCAATAAATTTTATTGATATTTAAGAGGTATATTAAAAATGTTTTTGGTTGAGATCGGTTATTCACACTACACCAAAAAATCCATTTAGTGGTCTTTTTAATGTTTAAAATATAGTTTAAACCATTCATAGATGGTTTCATAATTTTTTTCTAAAACTCCCAAAAGATGTGGTGTTGGGAAAAATTGCTCAAGGCTTTTTCAAAAGCATAGTATAACCATTTTGTTGTGGGTTTTTCATCATTTAGCTGCAGTTTAAACAACCACTAAATGATTAACGTGTTTTATTATTATTATTTTTTAAATATTATTTATTTTTTATTTTTATGCATATATGTGTGTGTGTGTGTGTGTGTGTGTTTTCTTGGATTAGAACATCTTACCACCAGATTATTCTACAAAGATTTTATAAATCCCGCAATCTCTTCCTGTGGTGAATAAACAAGCTTTAATATATTTTTACATATATAAATAAATGTATATAAATGAATACGCATACGCATATTCATTTATTATCTATATTCTATAATTTCTTTAAAGTATTATTTTTAATATATTATTTATTATTAATTATTAATTTTGATTATAATTAATTATTATTATTTGTTTATTATGTGTACATATATATAATATATAATAAAAAAATAATAAATAATAAATAAATTGTAAATAATAATTAAATAACTAATTAATAAATAATTGATAAATAATAAATAAATAAATTATAGATAAAAAATAAATAAATAGATAATAATTATAATGAATAATAAATAATAATTGACCAATTAACGATAAAAAATAATATATAGTGAATAATAATTGATATATAAATACATAATAAATTTGTAAATAATAAATATATACATAATATTAAATAATAACTAAATAATAATAATGATAATAATAAATAATGAATAAATAAATAGTAAATAATAAATAATATAATTATATAATTATATATAGAAAGATTAAAATATGTAAATATATATGCCTACAAATATGTATCCATAATTTTTAAATACATATACACATATAAAAATATAATTAAAATAAAATTTATTTAAATATTATGATATATAAATTTATTAATATATGAATATATATATAAATATCTTATATATATATAAATATAATTAAATTTACAAGAATGTATAAAAATATAGAGAGATTGATAAATAAATAAATAAATATACATCAATATATATATATATATATTTATAAATGTATATAAATATACATAAATAGATATATATATATATATATGTGTGTGTGTGTGTGTGTATATTGGGTGCCAATGTGTGAGGGTTTTTTGTGGCTTATAATCCTGTCTATCGTATTAAAAAAATAAAAATAAAATCTAAAATTATTTATACATATAACTAAATTTATAGAAATACATATAAACATAAAACTATATATAATTAAATATTATTGTATATAAATAAAAATATCTATTTATATATAAACTCAAATAAATATACATAAATACATCGAAATATATATACACACACACAAATATAGATAAATATATATACGTATACCCATACAAATCCATCGAATGTTCAAAAATCAGGGTATATCAAATAAAATCTCAAGTTTGATGGCCTATTAAACCAGTTTTGGACAATAAAAATAGACATTGAGGTCCATTTTATCTTATAAGACATTGATCTTATTGTATGCATTGATTTGATTAGTCTCAAATCCCATACACACACCCTGATAAAAAGTTGTGGTTTTTGGAAGTTGAAGTATGATTTTAAATTCTTATTGGAACATTAATAAAATTTTTAATCTTAATTATTACAAAATTATTATACATTGTGATTGTACTGAATATCATAATCTTGGATTAGATAGGACACAAAGCACAAATGGACAACCATATCAAAATCTATGTCTATTCTATGTTGAAGTTCGAATTTTAAATCTCTTATAAATTATATAAGTGGGGATGTTTTGGCCATGATTTTCATGTTTGTATATATGTATGTTTGTCATTGCATGTGTGTCTGTTTGTGTGTTTATATATAAATATATATGTATATAAATAATTAATATTTACTAATTAATGATTAATAACTAATTTAGTTTTTAAATAATTACTAACCAATAATTATAAATAATTAATAATCAATAACTAACAAATTATAAATAAGTAAAATTAAAAATAATAAATAATATAAATAATATAAATAATATTTACTAATAAGAAATAATAATTAATAAAAAATAAATTATTATAAATAATAAATTATTATAAATAATAAATATTAATTATTAAGTAGTAAATAAAATGTTATTATTAAATATTAATAAATTTTTACCAATACTTTTATCAGCTATTTATTAAAAAAATCCCCACTAGCTCATGGATTTTTTCTAAATACATCACTAAAATTAAATAAATATATATTTTTTAAAATATCTTTTAAAATTTAGAGGCATTTTAAATAAACCACTACAAAAAATTTACAAATGAATCATTTAGTGGCAGTTTTGAAATCCAACCCTAAAACTCTTCCACTATATTTATCTTTTTTGTAGTGTAAACATATCAAAAAAATAGATTATTTATGAATAAATATAATCCCATAATATTCTATTAAGATAGTGTTTCTTATATAGCGTAATTGAATGGTGGGAAGTAAGTTGAAATTCTATGGAGGGGTTACAATTAATTAAGATGAGAATAATCTAATTACTCAAAAGGTTCTCTCCAATATAACTATAACTTCGAGGAGGATAAGAAAACTTATGTTTTTCTGTGTTTATGCTCAAAGAATAGGGTGTAAATCTTTGATCATAAGGAATATCCTATCACCAAAAAGTTGAAAATCAAACAACATAATAACTAATCCAATATCCCTATGTCTTAAACAATGAGATCAATGGTAAAAGTTATAAACTCCTAGGAGGTGGTTAAGGTGAAATGATTTGGTGTTAAATCTAAGAAAACATTGGTCATTATCTATGATCTAAAAGGACTAAACTTTCATACTAAATACCTTCACAAATGGACTCAAAAGGAGGGTCTGGACAAGAACTAGATTTATCTCTAATTAAATCCTCATAAAGAGGAGGAAGGGAATATAAAGATAGCTATGTTGGTCAAGTCTCTTCCAGAGTAGAATATTCCAAAATAGGATGGTTAGCTTTAGTTTTTTGATTCACAAGCACCAATTATTTCCCATGAATCGAACATTAAGAGGCTTGAGTTGGTGTTGTACAAGAACTTGGACAAACCCTTGGTATTGTTTTTAAATTTTTTTAGGAAAGATAAACTCAAGAGATGGTTGAAGTTTAATAATTAGTGGCTTTATTTCATGAGGCTCAGGCATTGGAGCATGCGAAGCTAGTAGTACAAGCACCATCCTACTTCATTTAACCCACTCAAGTTGATTCAAGGTACTTTTTATTTCATTTGTTTTTTGGGAAACAATTAATAAATATATGGAAATTCTAGTAGAGTCTCACTACATCAATGGTTGAATAAAAATAATGATTATATTTTTCTCTCACCCAAGGATGAAGAGAAAATTTCTCTAGATATTTTTCCGGAGTGTCTCCATGCTCTTCAAGAAAAATGGTATAATTTTCAATTTGGTTTTACTTTTTATGAATTGTAATTATAGGTTTTCTCGCATAATTATTATCTGGTAATTCTATATCTAATTATCCCTACAGTATAAGAGAACCATTTTGCCCATCCCGGACTTAAAATTGGTGAATTTGTATAAAAATATCAATGATTCCCTCCTAAAATGATACATAAAGAACCTTAAATTTTATTTTCTCTTTATTGTGGTTTCTTTTCCTAGAACTAATATACGATTGGTTTCCACTTTTTCCCATGTGGCCTATTGGAAATCAATAAATATGAAATTTTGAGGGTATATCATTGGTGATACGAAAAAACATATCTCACCAAAATTCATTTTCACTCATTAAATTCAATGGAATGGAGATATTTAAATCCCAAAATTATGGTCTTGTAATTATCTTGTAGATTCATTCATAAATCCATTAATTTTTTTTCAAAAATTTATTCATAAAATTTTGATTTAGTGACTAAAAATAATTTCATGATTTTATGGGGGAGTTGGTAATTGTTCCTTATTTTCCCTTTATCAGGGTTTTTCCCATTAGATTTTCATGAAAAGAATTTTAATGAGGTAGAGTTCAATTACTTAGGTTTCCCTTTTTTCCAAAGATTTTTTTGAAGTAAATATTATATGAGAGTCCATGAATTATTAAATCTAAGGGTGAGTGTTATGAAAATTTTATTATGTGTATTTCATAATTCCTAAATCATTATTACTTATCATCCCAAACTCTTACCCTTCATATGCTCAACCCTTTATTTTCTCAATTTATTTTCATTCCAACTAATGGATATGACATGGGAGATGGGGATTTATTTGGATCATTAATTACAACCTTAATTTACCATATATATATATATGTCACCATGATAATGAAAATAATAACTTCTATCCCACATAATTTATCCCTGTAACTTATTTATTTCTTTTATATTTGAATTTCTTATCATCCTTATGAACGTTTGACTCAATGGTTTTTCAAGAATACGGTTCACCCATGATGTATCATACATTTTTCAACATTTAGTATAAATTATAGTTTCAATTACTATTAAATAATTATCAAAAAAAATATTAATTTATCATTACTCATTAATTATCATTGTGTATATATAAAAATATATTAAAAACAAATTTTTTTTTGAATTTGTCTCCAAATGGAAATTTTGTTTGTGTCAGTGATGAATTTATAGAAGGATATCATCTATACCCATTGTATTGATTCAAATATTTAGAAACCCATATCTTTATGGGGGGTTCCGCACTCCATGTCCAAAACTGTTTCTTTTAGAACTTTCCCACCATATTTTTTTCCATTCATTTTATCATTTTATTAAAATCAAAATTTAAATAATTATTTATTTAAATGATATATTTGTTTAATTAATATACATAAAATGTTTTATTTATTAAGAAATTTTCATGGTGAATTATCTTCTAAAATATAGTTTGAATAATTTTTTTTATAGAATTAAAAATTATTATCATTATTATTAGTGAAACATTAACATAAAAAATAATATTTTTGATATTAATATATAAAATATAATTAGAAATACTTTTTTAGTTCTCATAATAATATTATTGAAATACAATTTCAATTATAATATATTTTTACTCTAAATTTCACAGAACAAAAATAATGGCACATTGTTTTAAAAAATAATGGGTTGAATGTTATTTATTATAAACATATACATGAAATTAATTGAAATGAAATAAATTTAATATTAACATAATATATCTTGTTGAAATCCAGTTCAATGTGTTATTATAATATGATGATTGGAATATTTTTTATTAGTGTATTTTTAAAATGAAGGATGTAGATCTCATGTAAATATAACATGCATGACAAACTTTTTTAAGGATTAGAAATTTTTAAGTAAATTTAATATGTAAATTTATTATATATGGTATAAATAATGTTATTGTTTATTTATTCATTAGTTTTTTTCCAATTAAATTAATTTATTATTAGTGAACTATTTATATTTTCATGTTTTCATGTTTTGTATCTGCCTCATTATGTTGTTTCTTATGCCTGTCCTTTATAGTTTACAACATCACTAGTTTAATCCTACATGAGTTATTTTATATTCCTATATAAAGCCTTTAACATTTGATTTAATCTAACATATGTTTTTCATATTTATATGTGAGTAATTTATTTTACATTCTCTGCTTTTGTGTGAATTTCTCCATCTTACGTTGTTTCACATTACATGGGTAGTTTTTCATTTAGGTTATTCTCACATAAATTATTTATTTGTTGGTTTAATCTAAAACCACTATTTGAGTTCACCTCACACAGAATGTTTCAATGGATGATTTATTCTGATAGAGGCCTTGGAAATCACTTTACTTGTCTTTTATGAGTTTTCACTCTTTTCATTTCGTGATAATGGGTGTCCCCTTCAGTGTTACTATTTGATTAGAGTTGTTACGGATGATTTAATCATTAATTTATTTCATATTAATGTTTTATTCCATTCCTCAAATTTTAAGTGGGTTGAGTGGTAAAGAATACCCCAAAGAACTTGACATCCATGTATAGGAAAAGGTAATGAGGGATGAGGGGTTGAATGAGGTAAAATTTTGATACAAGATTAATCTCGATGACAAGAGTGTTGGATTTATTGGTGGGTGGAATCTTCTCCAACAGATGACGCTAAGAATAGAGAACATGAGAAGAATAAGATGGAGGATTTATATCTTGTAATTTGTAATGATATAGTGTAGTACCCCACCAATTTATATGCTTCAAAAATCGGGAAACTCATATATGTGTATGGGTTTCCCACTCCATGTTCAAATCTATATTGTTTCACCGATTTTCCTGCATATTTTACCCATTCATTTTATCATTTCATTATATTAAAAATTTTAATAATTTATTCTCCACATGATCTATTTATTTAATGAACATAAATAAATTAGTTTGTTTCTTAAAAAATAAAAGCATTAATACCAATTCAAAAATATAGTTTGAACCAAACAATTCTATAGAAGTACAAAATTATTATCATTATTATTATAGATAATTAGAAGTAAAAAATAATAATTAAGATATTTTTTATATGTAATATAATGTGAACCACATTATTTTAGTTCCTATAATAATATCACTGAAATAATACAAGAATATAAATCTATATTTAATATGAATTATTAATAAACCAATATAATGACACATTTTATTAAAAATGTGAGAGAGATTTATTTACTATAAATATATAAAAGAAATTTATTAAAGTTTCTTAAATTTAATTTTAATTTACCATGTTTTTTTGAAATATAGTTTACCGTGTAAATGTACTATTTTTATTGAAACACGGTTTATTAGTGTATATTTGAAATGAAGGATGTAAATATCATGTAAATCTAAAATGCATGATGAAATTTTGGAAGGATTTTCAATGTTTAAGTAAATTTATAATGTATAGTTTTTATATATAATTTCAATATTTTTTTTGAATGGATTAATTTTTATTTAAAAATGTAACTAATTGCTTATTAGATTATTGTTTTTATTTGCATGTTTTCATGTTCAGTTAATCTACCTCATTTTATTTTTTGTTATACCCATCCTTTACTGGTTATGAAATCACTGGTTTAATCCTATATGATTTTATTTTTATTCCTATGTGGATCCTTTAGATTATTTTTATTTTGAAATAACTGTTGCTTATTCATATGTGAGGAATTTTTTATATGTTCTCACATAACACATGAATTGTTTCACATAACATGGTTTTACCTAACACATCCTCTTTTTCATTGTGGTTATTATTATAAGGGTCATTTATTTTTTGGTTTAATACAAATCCACTATTTTATTTTACCTCAAACATACCATGAACCTATTTTATTTATTAAGAAACAAACCTTAAAATTCAACTCACATAGTTTTAATGAGTTGTCTACCTTTTCATCAAAGGATGGCACATGTCCCTTTTAGTATTATAATTGGATTTGATTTTTCATAGCTAATTTAATATTATATTTGTTTCACATTTATTTTTTATTCCACCCCCTTAAATTGGGTTGAGGGGGAAACCCTTACACACACACACGACATATTGATACACTAATAGCATGCCTTGTCCCCTGCCTATGTGAGGGAAAGATCCTCAATGCCTTCCATGGAGATCATGAGTGAGACTATGTGTACCTATGTACATGTCTATCTATCATGACCTTCATACACTAAGAACCACACTAGCACCACACCACATATACCTCCCACACCATCCTATCTATGATGAAAGGAGATCCAAATTCATCAATTGCTGGAATCTTCTACAATAGATGATGTCAATAACAAGTAAAATGAAAAGAAGATAGAGGAAGAAGAGTGGGGAATGTGGAATAATGGAGAGAAGCATACCACCCATTTATACCCATTTTCTGGCTTAAAAAATATGGAAACTCATATCTATGTATAGGTTCCCCACTCCATGTCCAAAATGGGATAACATGAGGGAAAACTCAAATACAAGACTTAAAGCCCACAATGACCTAACAATGATTGGTGGCATCTTCTATGAAACAAAGATAATATAGAGAATAGGTAAAACCAAATAAAGAAGTGTTAGGGCTAGAGAATTTCTTTCCAATTTATGTGTGTCAGTTTTAATTTTTTCTGATAAATAATAATTTTGAAACGCATAAAAAGTAATATTTTTAAAGATACATAAATATAAATTATTTATTTATGACATAGTTTTTTAGATTTTTTAAAGATAAAAATTTATTATTTTTAAATATTTAATATCTTAAATATTTTTATTTATAAAAAGTCATTATACATTTATTGGTATATGAAGTTATTATTCATTTTTAGCCTAAAATATTAAAATAAAATTTATTATTCACCCCATTTAAAAATAAGGTTTATCTAAAAAATTATTATATTTTATGAAATACATAATAATATATATTATATTTTCTTTAAGATAAAATTTTTCTGGTCATTAAATGTTGTTGTTAATATTATTATAACGAACACTCAAAAATGATAGAAAACTATATACTATATATATATATCATTTCTGAGAAATTCAGAACAAAAAAAATTATGAAATATTTAAATATGAAGCACAAAATAATCAAATTGATGATAAAAAATTCCAATATTGAAGAGGAAAATCAATATAAAAGGTTTTTTTAAAATATATAAATTTTATTTCAATAAAATTATACTATTATGATAATGTGTCAGAAATGGGATCGATTCAATGATTCCCTTCCATGTTTTAACCATTGATTTTATCATTTGATTAAATTATTTTTTTCAATAATTTATTCTTCATAGGAACTAATTGATTAATGAGCATACATAAAATATTTCTCTACTAAAAAAATTCACTTGGTAATAACAATTATAAAATATAGTTGAAATAAAACAATTTTTTTTAAGTAAAAAATTACTATCATTATTATTTTGGATAATTGAAATTAAAAAAATGACAATTTAGATATTTTTAATATTAAATATAATATGGAAAACATTATTTTAGTTCCTATAATAATAATATTTAAATATTATGTGAATTTTAATCTATTTTTACTCTGATTTTTTACTAAACCAATATAATGACACATTGTATTTAAAAAATAGGTGAATTTTATTTATAGTTAAAATATACAATAAATTTATTGAGGTGACATATATTCAATTATAATTTACCATTTCTAGTTGAAATCTAGTTTTCTATGAAAATTTATTTTGTTGATTGATATATTATTTAATAGTATATATTTAAAATGAAGGATGTAAATCTCATATAAATATAACAAGAATGATGAAAATTTGGAAGGATTTTCAATGTTTAGGTAAATTTATTTTGTAATTTTTTTATATATGATATCAATAATGTTGTTGTTGTTTTTTATTCTATAATTTTTATTTAAAAATTAAACTAATTGGAAACTAGTTTACTATTTTTATTTTCATATTTTCATGTTCAATCGATCTACCTCACTATGTTATTTTCTAGGATTGTCCATTAATAGTTATGACACCAATGTTTTGATCTGATGTGATTTGTTTTCATTCATATGTGGGGCCTTTATAATTTTTTTATTCTAACATAAGTGTTTCTTATTCATATATGTGGAATTTATTTAACATTCTCACCTTATATATGAATAGTTTTACCTGATGTGGTTTTACCTGAAATGGGTTTTTTTATTTGAGGTTATTGTTATGCGCCTTATTTATTTTTTAGTTTAATATGAAACAATTACATGAGTTAACCTTACATAGCCTCTTCGACTATCTATGTTATTTATATAATTAATATTAAAAACTAATAAATAAAGTTTAATAAATGAAAAAAAAATTAATAAGTTATTTTGTAACATTTATAAAAATAAAAAGCACATAAAAATAAAGTAAAATGAATAAATATAAAATATTAATTATATAAATAATAAAATCATTAAAAATCAATTATATTGACTCTAAAAGAGAATAATAATTAAATTAAATCGAATTAAATTAAATCAATTTAAATTAGACACATCCATATATTTACGATGAATAGATGAAAATAAATATATATTAAATATGAATAAATATTAAAAATGAATAAAGGTTGTTAAATACTAAAAATATAGAGATATTAAACAATGATAAATAATATTAAATCAAAAAACACACATAAAAATGTCCCCATATTAATGAAAATAAGAACTTCTAACCTATATACTTTCTCATTATCACATATTTATTTCTTTTATATTTTTGTTTATTGTCTTCATTATGAACATTCAACTCCATGTTTTGTAAACAATGTGTTACACCCATGATCAATCATACATTTATAGTTTTGAAATTATTCACACTTTCAATCAACATTGAATCTATTTCAAAATAGTTCTCAATTTTATATAACTTATTATTTTTCATAATGTATATAAAAAATATAATAAAAACTTAAAAATTAGTTAAAATAATAACTAATAATTAATATTTTAATTAATAATAATTAATAATAATTATTAATAATTAATTTTTAGGAATAATATTTAATTGACAATATAGTAAATTATGATATTAATTATTAAGGTTTATTATTAATAAAATAGTTGATAGGTAATACTAATTACATTGTTATTTATTATTAGTTATTCTTAATTATTAGTAATTTTTAATAATTAATTCACTTCAACAGATTGTGCCTTTCCAAATTTGGGTTTTATCAGCACTAAACATAAAGCACTAATAAAAGGGAATACTTTTTCAATTCTAGCTAAAAGTGCTAATAAAGTTAACTTTTATCAGTGCTAACAAAGCATAGATAAATGTGCACTCTTTATCAATACTATTTCTAGTACTGATAAAGGTTCATCATTATTAGCATTTTTCTGAGAACTGATAAAAAGATTACTTTTAAAAAATACTATTTATATATAAGAAATTATTATATTTATAATAAAAAATAATGTTTATTTATATATATTAATTACAAAATGAATCTATATAGTTATTATTAATATGATATATTTAAATTTGGTGCAGAATAAAATTTTTATTATGAATGAAAAGTAATATTTATATCTAGTTAGAGGGAGAACCAATACATATCTCATAGTCCCAAGGACAAGTGGCCCATGAAAATGACCCAAAGACCTAGTGTAGCATCATGACTAAAACATCTTGCCCCCGTCACCAGGGCTGCATCATGCTTGAATCACAGTCTGTGACATAAATCCCCTTAGGGGATTTCTAGGATTCAAACCCTAGTCTTTTCATTATAGGATTTTAGGTTTTACCACTCAGACGCCACCCCAACCGAAATATAATTATGATTTATTGATATATATACTGATATATATATATATATATCAATAATTCAAATAATTATATAAATATAAATTATGTTTTTTTAATATGTGATATTTGAACTTATATTTTTAAATTTATATCTATGTGCATATAATTGTACGCATTATGTTGTGTGTTAGTGTGTTTTGTGTATGTGAATATATATATTTTTTACATAAACAAATTCATATATGTATATGTATATATATACATGTACATGGGATGTACATATATATATAACATGTGTACATGTAAATGTGCGGAAGGTACTTACCAAAATGGATCAGTCAAGGGTTTGGAAGTCAAACCCATGAATCTGAATTTATTAATAAAGGATAAGAATACATGGAGGAAAATTGGTCAATAAAGGTAAAAAATTCCCATATTTATGTGAAGAAACAAAAAACATTCCATCAATTCATGAAAGTCCCTCTAAATACAAAATTCTTATTAATTCCTCATCTGCCCCATTGATATCCCCCGCATCGACATGCCTTGGACCTTTCCATGAGATCATATTCCTCATTCAATGATGACTCAGAGAGATCCTCCAAAGTGGATAAGATCATGAATACCCATCATAGGTCATGAAATCCCATCTCGAAATTTGATCAGAATCCATCTTTAGTGTTAACTGAAAACATCTTTTGAACTATTAAATTGTCAGTGCAGCCAAAAAATCTGGCTCCATCATAGAAGAAGTGGCTTCCAATTGTGACAAAAATCATTATTCTAATTCCATACTACAACCATTCGTAGGCCTTTCACCTTCTTTCTCCATAATAGGTGTGATACTAGAGTTCTTAGCTCATGAAATATCACATTCCTCACCTGTAGCCTTGTAAATAAAGACATATGAATTTTTCATTTGATTTTATAACTTTGATGGATAATACCACCCCACATTCTCACATTCATACGCACTCCTACAAGAAGGAGTATCAATTGGATGTTCCACCCACAAAGCATTAACTTCACTAATTCTAATATGATAAGAAGATGTTGGAACCAACTCAGAAATAGACACATGTTCTTTGAATATCAAAAGAATGTCTATTTTGAAACTCTTTATATCCACTATTTTTCTTGCCTTTATGAAACTTTGAAGAAATAAAATTCTCTTAGAAAACATTATGGTCAACAAGCTCATGTATAATTGCTTCATCAATGTAGTGATTATCTATTAAGTCCTTAATAGGTTCATCCACTAGCACCTGATCTGCCAAGGAATCATCAAGAACTTCCCTTGTGGCACCTAGGTGCTCCTTTTGTAGGGCCACAACTTCATCAGATTAGTGAACCTCACCATGCCACCCTCTTCCACTATCTCAACCTATAATCTGGTAACTTTTTGTTCATTAAATTCACTTGGAAGAACACTAACTACATAGCCTTGAGAGTTAGAAGCATCCGCTAATGCAGTTCATTGTATCTGATCATCCTCAATAAGAGTCTTCCCAATAAAATAATCAACAGATCCAGCTCTAGAGAGTTCTTCCCAACCAGCGAGTCGCACACCCATTTTCTAACCAGGCTTACACCCATGCCCATTCCCGTCAATTTCCACATGTGCATTCACTCCACCATTCTGAGTTAGAACCTCTCCATCATTTACAAATATATTTATTGCATTTATAATAGTATATGTTTATATATTAATATATATACATATATATATTAAATAGATAAATATATTTATAATTATATACAAGTATTTTTAAATATATTTATTTATAATTACAATTATAAATAAGTAAATATAATTATATATAATTAATTAATTATATAAATATAATAAAAATATTTTAATAATATGTATATATATTTTTATATTAATAAATATATATATATATATATATAATCATCTACAAATTTTTATAATTGTATGCAATTTTTTTAAATATTTTTATTTAGAATTATAATTATATATATATATATAAAATTATAAAAATATAATAAATATATTTAAGAGATATTCATAATTATATATATTATATATTAATAAATATATATAAGTATATAAATAAATTTATTATTGAATACAAATGTTTTTAAATATAATTATTTGTAATTATAAATACAAATATATATATATATATATATATTTAAATAATTATAAAATTATAATAAATATATTAATATAATAAATACATTTATTTGTATTTATATTTATAAATAAAAATTTTAATTCTTTAAATATTTGTTTCTAATTATATAAATTTAATATTTTTAATTATATTTAATATATTGTTAAATTGGATCTTTTTCATTGCTTTTGTAAAATCCCAACATTTTATAGGTACGTCCCACCTTGAGTTTTTCATTAAGCCATGGTGGTTGAGTTTTGTTTGGGGAATGAGAGCCTTGTTGGGTAAATTGAACTAAAATCCAAGGATATATTTTTGTTTGAATTAATGGAGTTTGGGTATAAATGCGTTAAACAAGATTATGATGGTTTATCTTGGTTAGGAAAGGTTTCGTGATATTTGGAGCTCTTATTCATAAATTGGAATGAGAACTACCCACTGGACATTTACATGCAGTTAATGTGTTACACGACATCTAAATGCACATGTAGATGTTGTGAACCAGTGTAGGGAGTGAAGTAGTTACATTTAATGTAAAATATTTATATTTTTGTAAAGTCACAAAGGGTTAAATATTAATATGAGGCGATGGATTTTTTGGTTTATGCCTATAAAAATAAATATATGATCTGTAAATGTATTACACGTTGTTTAAATATCACAAAAAATGGTTTCAAGATGCATCACACACCTATTTCTCATTCCACCATTTTTTAGGACCTCCTCTCAATCCCTAGGTTACTCTTTCTGATTTTCAGGTGATTTCATCACCTACAGACATCACATTATGGTGTTTGATCCCTAGTTGGTCTTCTTGATTTGGTCTTCTTCCCACTTCCTTAATTCTTTCATCAATGTGGTGTTTTATTCTGATATCTAGTTTGGAATCATGTTAATCTTATTTCTATGTGACCTAGGTTTTCATCATTGATACCCATCAACTTCATTTCCATTTCTGTTACCAGTTGTTCGTGTGTCCAAATATCTAGTTAAAGGTAGGGAGTGTAGACCTAACTCTATAGTCTTATTTAATTTTAGGTATATGATATATTTCTATTGTGCTAACAAAATTTTAAATTGTAATTAAAATATTCATTTATTAATGGTAAATCATGGAATGAAATATTGGTTGGATTAAATTGTTGATGTGATCTGGCTTATGGAAACCCCTTGGGTGAGAGAAACATTGTTTAATATGAATTGGCTAATGGATTAATGTGTGTTTATAATGAAGTGATACCTTAGTTGATTTCATGATATAGAATACCTAGGTAATGGATTATTGCTTCATAATATTAGTATTAATCATTTGATATATTAATGAAAGTGTAATTGAAGGATAAATGGAAATTTGGATAATGAACCTTTGTGGAATATGATGTGATATTTTTAAATCCTTACTATTATCGATTATTTTGTTATCATCCTATAATTCTTACATTGAGAAAACTCAGCCCATTCCCATGTTATAATCCTTATATTGAGTGATCTCAGACTAGTCCCATGAAATAATTCTTATATTTAGTGGACTATACCCAGTCCCATGGTGTAAGGATTATATTTAGTGGGATTTGGCCAATCCCATGCTGAAATACTTATATATCATCATAGGCCCATATTTGTGTGATTTTTCCATGGATATATGGTTTTTGGTTGGCATGGTTGCGCTACATGATCTGAGATATTTTGGAATGGTTCTAAAGAAGGATGATTGATGTATTATATTAGTTTTTTTATTAATACACATGTTTATCTCTTTATTTAAGACATTGTGTATCAAAATGGGTATATTTTGAAATGGTGGTGTCAACTTACTATGTTTTACTCAGACCCTATTCAGTATGTCCTTTGGTACCCGAGCAGATTAAAAAGATACAAGTTTAGAAAAGGAAAGGTACATTGTTACTGATTATTTTTCATCCAGTTGGATGGGCTAGAGTTTAGTGATGGGTCCAACATGTGGTCCCTGACCAGGGTTTTTAGTATTTTATTCTCATATGATTATTTTATTATATTGTTTTTATTTTGTCATTTAGATACATTATATCTTGTCATTACATATTTCATTATGATTGGATATTGGTTCCTCTTTTTTTATTTCCAGTTGTACAGTATATAGTTTTTTCTTTTCTTAATTACTCTCATATTTATTATTAACTATTTATTTTCACTATATTATACTCCATAATACGGGTATGGTCTCCCCATGATACATATCACACCCCCAATTCTAGTTGTCAGCCTCTGGCGTATGGGGAGGCATGCTTGAGGCCTCATAACCAACCATTTTTTATACATTTGAGATAGATCCATATCAAAGGATGTTACGATGCGGTATTTGAGAAGAAGGATTTTATTTCCACTTCATTACTATTTTGGAAATTTATAATGGATACTTGAATTTCTCATGACTTGATAATAAGATTTCTCATGGGAGTATCTAACCCATGTATTGGGGAAAATCCAAGTGACTGGGGATGTGATTGTTGTTTATGATATTATCTTATTATAGATGATATTATTTCACCCTAATATATTCAAAAAGTTATGTGATGTTTTTTTAATTATGCTATCGTTTCTTGGGATATTTACTCATGGCCCAGTTTGGCAGGAGATGAGTATTCATGCATTATGATAGGAACACTTATATATATATTGATATGAATTGTTCATGATAGGGACATATTTATTACATGTGTTATCTATCTCCCTATATGAACTATGGTATTGGATTCCTATTATATCTAAAAAATGGAATTAATTTTTATGTCATTATAAAACACATGTAATTCGTGTTTAGAGAGACCCGGAGTAGTGTTTCTCTATCATTGTCACCTTTTGTGGTTGAAATTTTTATTATATCTATTGTTCTAAGGATTGTGTTTGTCTTGTAGAGAAAATACTTCTTAGTTATCCTCGAGTGGATCATGAGGGGAGTGGAAACCATAATACTCTTAATATAGATAATCTAGGGCCTCATGTGGCTCCTAAGGATTAGATGGATGATTATATTCATGAAAGCTTCGTGAGGGTCATACGATCCATTTAAATGGATATTTTTTTACACTGTTCCTTAAATCTATGTGATGAAGAGAGAGTTATAACTACAACATCAGCCTATATTCACTGGGGAGGGAGGCCCCTGGGTAGCCATGTTTTTGATTGAGTCAGTCCTGATAATATTTAAGCATCATAACATACCCACATATAGGTTTGTGAATATTGATATGTATATTATTTGTGGACTTTCCAAGAGTTGGTGGGATATTCTATAGTAGGATGGGGAAAAAGAGGAATTTTATTAGAAGTACTTTGATGTGAATTAATTTATCCACTTCTATCTAGAGACATTGATGAGTGAGATGGATAATAATTTCAAACATCTTACAGAGGAGGGTACATCAGTGATATACTACACTGAATGTTTCACCAACCTACTATGGTTTGTTATATCATTAACTAATAATGATATATATTGGGAGAGGAATTTTTAGGATGCAATTTTCTATGAGATCAAGCCATAAGTGAATTTTTTTTCTTCTAGGTAGCTTTTATGATGGGATGAATTAAACATTCATCATAAAAGGGAATCTGAGAGAGACTCCTAGAAGTGGTCGAACTATTTTTGTAGGGAAAACCAGGAGCTATTCTTTTTTATGGAAAAAAGTGACAATATTATAGTTTTCAACATTTAAATAGAGGAAAATTAGTCAAGCTAGTGGGAATCCATCTTAGGACCATGTTCCATTGTAGTGTTTTTAGTGTGGAATGTTGGGCTATAATAAGCCTCAGAGTTTGTACCCTACCTTGGATTATCTTTCTTGATATAGTATGGTCCACCTATAGAGGTTTTATATGTGAACGAAATAGTAGAACAATGGTAGGGGATTAAGACAGATACTATAGTATATTAATAACACACTTACTCCTTAGTATATAGGTAGCAAGAGATACGCAGAATGTTCAGGTTGAGGAAGGGGACATGGTACCTCAGTGTAGCAATAAAATTACTAAGAAGAGGGAATAGCTGAGGGGAATCTGGCTGGAGCCTAGGGAATAGGGGCCAGTAAACTAAACATCATGTAGATTACTCTGGCTATTCTGGATACATGACCATCAACTATCAAAGGTGTGATTCTTTTATCAAACACCCTTATATTAATTTTTTTGATACATGATCATCACATTACTTTTTATCCACTTATTTTCTATTTTTTGGGCTTTCTTATAGAAATCTTGAATAGTGATTTTACCACAGATACACTATTTGGGTGTGTTCATAAAATATCAATCATTTTATGGAGTTTTATTTTGAGATTGATGATAACGACTTCTTATGGGAACCATTTTCTATAAATGAAAAGTTTTGATTTTATTCTCAGTATATATTGGTTAGTCCTACACTATGATAATATTGAATGTCTCCAAAGGTGTGTTACCTTTCTATCTCCATAAGGGGTAAACTATTCTCACTAGGGTGAGTGGTATCTTTTGGATGGTTGTGAAAGACCAATTTAGTATAATTTATATTATTTAATAATTCAGGTAGAATAACAACATTTAGATGATATTGAAATGAAGTGGGATTATTTTCCTCCAGTGGAAGACCATTTTTAGGATTTCTTTCCTAATGAGTTCTTTGGATTACCCCCTAAGCAGCATATCAAGTTCATGATAAATTTTTTATTAAGAGAAGATCCAGTTTACATTCCTCATAATTTAATGGTACAATAAGAAATTTTAAAGTGGAAAGTTTAGTTGTTGGATCGGGGAGAAAAAATTTTCATATGGATTAGTATGTCTCCATGGGGTTATCCTATTATTTTTTCCAAGAAGTTTGATGGTACATAATGTTTATGTGTGGATTATTGAAGATTAAACTAGATGACGGTCAAGAAATATTATCATCTTACACACATCAATGATCTCTTCGATCAGATAAAAGTTTCTAAGATCATCTCCAAGATCCAACTAAGATCGGGATACCACCATTTTAGTGTGATAGATTTAGACATACCTCAGACTACATTTAGGATCTGGTATGTCTTGTATGATTTTGTAGTGATGTTGTTTGGTTTGACCAATTCATCTTCATTATTCATGGACTTGATGAATCATATCATGAATCCATTTCTAGACTGTATTGTGGTGGTTTTTGTCAATGAAATCTTTGTGTACTCATAGTGATCCTAGGATAATTGAAAACACATTGACATTATCTTGAGTACATTGATAGAGATTCAGCTTTATGCCAAGCATACCAAATAAATTATTCGGATTGATAACTTGAACTTCATGGGCCATGTCATCTCATAGGATGGACTGTTAGTGGACCCAGAGAAGGTTGAAGCCAAGGTATATTAAGAGAGACCAAGAAGGGAGAAATTTTTTTTTGTTCAGAAACATGTGAAGGAGCATTTATGGAGTTGAACAGCAGGCTGGCCTCAAAACCTATCATCACATTACCTATATCAGGTAAATATTATACTGTATATTGTGATGAATTTGGATTTTGTCTCAAAGTAGTTCTAATGTAAGAGGATTGAGTGGTTTCTTATGGCTATAGACAACTGATACTACATGAGAGGAATTACCATAATCACAATCTAGAGTTAACTGCAGGGGTATATTACATAAGATAACGGGGACACTATCTTTTTAGAGAGTGGTTTGTGGTGTATATGGACCACAAGAGCCTCTGATACGAATTTTCTCAGTAGGACCTGAACCATCTGCATAAGAGGTGGGTCTAGTATCTATATTCTTTAGAATTCATGTTGGATTATTCACTATGAAATAGAAATTTTTTTATGTTTATTTGAGTCTAAGGCATTGAAAAGGTAGTTTGGGAGTCTTGTATTGAGCGGAGAATGATGACACTCTTTGTAGACATGAATATAGATGATCTGGAGTCTTTGGGAAGAGTAACACTAATATTTTTGTCTATTATACCTATGATTTTGGACCAAATCAAGAAAATAAGTTATCTGATCAAGAGGGTTTAGTTTTGAGAGACAACTTGTATGGTAGTGAATAACCAGCAGGATGGCATCTTGGTAGTGGAAATTCTCTTTTTTTCCATGGATGTGTATGGGTTCTTACAATCTTTCATGAGGTGATAATGATATATTTTCATGATTCTAGATGTGTATTACATATTGGTTTGTAAAATTGTATCATGATCTTCATAGATAGTACTAGTGGATAGAAATTAAGTAGAAGATAGTAGATTTTTTGGAATGTTATTTCATATATCAACAGGTGAAATCCAATCTTTTGTGTTTATCTAGGATTTTTTATCCTATTCTTATTTCTGAGAGGAAATATGATGAATTCATAATGGGTTTTTTGATATTAATACCCAATAGAAACCATAATAATGATGCAGTATGAGTAATCATGGATCGAATGATGAAGGTATCTAACTTATTTCCAACTAGGGAGACATTCACCGTGAATGATCTAGATAGTCTGTATGGCGGATATATATTTTGGTTTCATGGTGTTATGAGGAGTATCATTTTAGATAGAGATCCTTTTTTCACATCATGGTTCTGGAAGGGTGTTCAGAAGGCTAGGAGATCATAGGTTATTTCAAGAAAAACCTATCATCCTGAGGATGAAGATTAATCTAAGTGGACTATTGATGGTCTGGATGATATGTTATGAGGATGTGTTTTGGATTTTAGTGGTTTATGGGAGAAACATATCACGCTCATGGAGAGTTCAAACAATAAAATGTTCTAGGAATTGATAGAGACGTATAATTTTAAGGATTTGAATGGTATTCCATGTCGTTCACCACTTTTATGGTAGGAGGCAGGCGAGTCAGTGCATGTTGGGCATATTCTCATGAAGGACATGTCTAAGAAATTATATTTTATCAGAAGGTGGTTGGTGATCATGTAGAGAAGGTATAAATTTTATGATAACCATTTGATATGACCTATGAAGTTCGAAGTTGGTCATTGTGTTTTCCTTCGAGTATTTCCTAGGTTGGGGAAATTCCACATCAGGAAACATGGAAATCCAGTGCCCATGTTTGTCAAGCCTTTCTATAAAGTGGATAGAGTCAATCCATTGGTGTACTGATTAACCCCCCCCCCCCCCCACACACACACACAATTCTATAATTCCTTACATTACATGTTTCATGTGTCAAAGATTTAGAGATATTATCCTGACCCTTCTCATGTGGTAGACATCTATGACATTGAGATTTCTGATGATGGGTTTTTTTGGGAAGCATTAGATATGGATTGTGGACTATAGTGATAAGTTTCTCTGAAGTAGGGTTATACCTATGGTTCATGTGTATTGGAAGCATGGGTATTTTCCAGAGGAGACCTGGGAGAGGGAGTCTAATATGTGATCCCAGTGGCCATACATGTTCTCGAGACCCCACATTGATTCTTGGAGGAACTTCGGGATGATCTATTATATGGTTGAGAAGTTGTAAGATCTTGTATTTTTCTACGTACATCTATACTTTTTTTTTAATTAATCCTTGGTGGGTATTTTTTATTTAGAGATGAAGATCCTTTTGGTGAAAATGGCCTAATGTTTAGGGATGTATGTTTATTTTAATTAATGGAAACTAGGTATAAACACATTTAATGGGATTACGAGGGTTTTCAATGGTTTGTAATTGTTTCATTATGTTTGGATCTCTTATGTATAAAATGGTTTGAGAACATCCCACAGGACATTTAAATGCCATGAATGTGTTACATGAAATGTAAATGCATAGGTAGATGTTGTGAACCAGTTTTGGGTGTGAAGTGATTACCAGTTGTTCCAATCATTCACATCATGTAAATTTCTAGCAGGGATAAATAATAATATGAGATGATGAGTTTTTCAGAATATCAGTCTAAAATTTATTACACAACGTAAAAATGTATTACACGTCATGTAAATATCATGAGCAGTGGTTTCAAGTGAAATTGTATCCTTGTTTCTCATTTGACTATATTGTGAAGCCCTCCTCTCAAACCTTACGAAAATCCTTGAAATTCCAAGTCGATTTCATCACCATCAAAAATCATGGTTTGGTGTTTTATCTCTGTTTGGTATCCTTTATTTAGTTTTATCCCACCTTTCCTCATTCATCCATGGAAGCAGTGCTTTCTTTTGATCTCTACTATTCCATAGTGTTGATCTTCTTTCTGTATGACCTATTTTTTCTTCTCTGATATCCATTTAATTCATTTTCATTGGTGTTACCCATTGGTGGTGTTACCCATTGTTGGTGTGGCTAAATCCCCAGTTAGAGATAAGGAGTCTAAAACTAACCCTATGGTCTTATGAAATTGAAAATACGTGAAATATTTTGATTTCACAAACATAGCATGTACATTTAATGAAATTATTCATTTACTAATCTTAATTCATGGAATATAATATTGGTTAGATTAAATTTTTAATGTGACATAGCTTATGGATGCCTCTTGGATGAATGAACCCTTATTTCATATGAAATAGAGAACGACTAAAAGTGTTTTTATCATTACATGAGACCTTACTTGATTTCTTGATATTGAATCCAGAGATAACTGAATATTTCTCAATGATATGATTTTAGATCATTTTATATATGAATGAAAGTATAATTGAATGAAAAATAGTAATTTTTATAAATAACTATTGAGGCTTACAATGAGATATTTTGATATCCTTGGTGTATTGAATATTTTTGTTATCATACTTTAATTATTATATTGAGTGGTCTCAGCCTAGTCCCATGATATAATTCTTATATCAAGTAGGCGTGGACCAATCCCATGTTGTAATGATTATATTGAGCAGGCTATTCCCAATTCTAGGCTGTAATGATTATTTTAAGAAGAACTAGTCAAGTCCCATGTTTTAATGCTTATATTTTGTGGGATATGACTAGTACCACGTTGTAATGATTATATCCAGTGAGATCTACCAGTACCATGCTTAAATGATTATATAGTGGGATTAGCCTAGATTTGTGTTTTGACAACCCGTCCAAGTGGGGCCTATGCTGTGACTCCCCATGCCCACCTCCAATAGGCCAGGGGCTGGTGACTAGCACCGAGTAGGAAAATAACTAACATGGGAGGCATTTCTTAAGTGCCTATACACATGCACACATATTCAAGCCCCCAAAACCTAAAATGTAGAAATCACTAAGGAACAAAAATGCATGCATACAACTAAACCCAACCAATAGAGTTCAACAGAATTAAATTGTGGAATGTAAAATTGGGCCAGAATACAAGCCCACCAAAAACAGGAGTCGACAAACTACAAAGTCAAACCTGTAACCACAAGAGGTAATGGCACTAGTGCTCGTAGTCGTAGTAACACCTCTACCTATAGGGAACTCAGAAATCCTGTTCTTGTCTTGGTCTTCCCTGGACTCGGTGAAAAGGTTTCCTGTCTGCACAAGACAAGACACATAAGGGAAAAACCCATGCAAGGGTGAGTATTACAATACACAGTAGAAGACCCCAAAAGCCACAAATAAATACATCAAGTAAAGGTATAATCTTCTCTACACCGTGTATGTATACTAAACATATAAAAATAGAAAAACAATCCTTATATACTCAAAACCAGGACTCATAGTCTAGAGACAAGTAACATAACTACATACCCCTGTTAAGGATTCAGTTTGAATGTTCCACAAAGCACTCATCTAGGTGAACTCACTCCAAGAGTCTGATGATTCTGGTGAAATCTGTTCGAGATGCACTATTCATCAAGAAAATCCATGGGAGATAGATACAATCATTTTGGGAGAACACACTCCTGAGTAGGGAAGGATCGCGATACACAGATGAGGATCACTACCAGGGACTTTGTGGATACCACGACTCATCCGGATTTACCTACTAAGTTAAGGATCATTATCCTATAGGATTAGTCATGTCGATACCTGACTCTATCTTGGCTCAAGAATGGATATAGTATCTCACTCTAGTCCTCTCAGAGGGGTACTTGACTCTATCTCAGAATTTCATGTCGAAGGGATCATACTCCTATGGATGGAAATGATACCTGAGCATCATGGTAATTAGAAAAAGAGGAACTAAACCTCAAAAAACATGTCTAATTAATGGTTTACAGGAGGATCATGACATGTTCTAGGATATACGCGGCGAGTAAAAGGGGACACGTGTCTTGTAACTCCAGGTACTTCCTATGTGTAACATCCCAAGTCAGAGGGAAAATTCCCTATTGAATGCTAAGTACATGATGTGTAGGACAAACCACACACCGTGTCCAAATAATTAGGGTTCCTTGCATGAATGAGGATGTATTCTTGTACATGGATTCAACCCGTGTGTGCCATCCCGTGTAACTGGTACATCGGGTAACCCATGCAGCCAGCCTGGTCTGGTCATGTGGTGGATTATACAGTTGTGTACTCCACCCAGTGTCCATGAATCACCTGAGATACATGTCGATTCCCACAAAGCTGCCTCTTCAATGTTGCATAGGGAGTACACGTCATGTCACAAAGCTGTTTAGTCCATCCTGTGTTCCTGTATTTCCCAAAATACATGTCGAGCTTTGGAGAAGATTCCATAGGCCATGTGATAGGGGTCACACGCCGTTTGATAGATGTTTGACTCCCAATACCATAACAAACACTGAGCTAGTCCCACACAACATGTTCTTTAGGACACATGTTGTGCACTACAGAAAATTCCATAATCTTGGTTCTTTGCCGGCACGCCTCTGTTGATGCTTCGTTCTTCGATCCAGACATCTGATTTCCATGAAACTTATGGTTTTGGATCTTCTTAACATCACGAAGCTGGTTCCTTTAGTTTTGGGCCTCTGATCGGCCCCAAAAACACATTATGATTCACCCACACAAAGAACACTCGAAGAACGGGAACTCCCAAACCATGTCGAATTGTATGCCGCTATTGATGTCGCACCTCCGTTGGGTCATCAAGTTACCAAATTTCTATTTTGGGATTTTTTTACCATGAAACAAATGTACAATGATTCTTTGTGTGAATCCCTATGAATAATGCGAAGAATGCGAGGTTGAGGGTGCAATAAAACAAAACAACAAAGGAGGAATGAACTTCCACTGTCATTCGTCACAACGTTAATCCACTCCCATTATAATATTTAAAAGGGTAAATTTGAAACACTAAATCATGATAATCAATCCCCAGGAATGAAACCGATAATAAAAAACCCTCCTGCAAGAAAGTCGATGTGTGGGTTAACCAGTTCGTAGGTTGATCTGCATACATCGTTTAATTAATGATTGGGGAAGAAAAAAAATTAAAACATAACCCCTACCTCGAGGAGGGATCGATCACTAATGAAGGGATTGTTCTATTGTCATCACCGAGAACCTTCAAATTCATTGGCCTAATGATTTGAACCATTGAATAATCGATGTTCTCTGTCGAGAGTTCTCTACAAAGCTTCATGATTTCTACAGAGTTTCTATCAATTTTCTTCCAATGAAAAACATTTGATTATACCATTTAAAAGGAGGGTAAATGTTTTAGCATTTCATTACATTGTAGCATTAATGATTAAGCACTTCATTTTTAGAGTCATTATGTCATGTCATTAATTATCGAAACAGTTTCACAGTCATTGCACTACAAAGAACATTTCCCAATAAAATAAACTTTTCATTTTATTTTATTTTATTTTATTTTATTTTATTTTATTTTACTTAAAACTTCCAAATATTAACCTTTTCCCTCGACCTTTGCTGGTTGAGGTTAGGCCCTCTCTTAGGTAAAGTCATCATTCTAGACACAACGGTTCCCTCATATTTTTAATCTGGGCATCAGTTTGGAAAATTCCACAACAGCGCACACACACCAACTCACTTAACTAAAGAAATTTGAAACCACCATTTTGGGCATAATGAGCCTCGGAATGAAATTTTTTCTCCAAACATGGTCTCTAAATAATTCCATGTAATATTTAAAAATAATACACAGAATATTAGAGACATTACATTCTTCCCTCCTTGAGGATTTTCATCCTTCAAAATCCAAAACAAGGGCTACTCAAAAATATGTGGGTACTAGGAATACATCTGAGTCTCCCACTCCCATGTTCTCTCCTAAAGGTTCTTGTGATTGCACCAAACATGCACTAACAGAATCAATCTCCGAATAAGGATCATCTCCTTTCGATCCTCGATATCCACTAGATACTCAACAAAATTCACTCCATCCTCAATTTCCAACTCTCCCCAATCTATGACATGTGATGGGTAATGCACATACCTCCTCAACTGCAACATGTGGAATACATCATGTACCCAATGAAAAAGCAGTGGTAGAGCTAAGTATTACACCCCCTCTCCAACTCTGTGTAGTATTAGAAAAGGTCTGATGAACGTTAGAGATAGATTTCCTCCCCATCCAAATCTCCATGACCCTAATCAAGGTGAGACTCGAATGAAGACACATTATCCCTCCTCAAACTCAGCTCTTTTTCGCATCTCAGTATAAGACTTCTTCCAACTCTATGTAGTCTTCATATAATCCTAGATGATCTGCACCTTCTTGGTGGTAGCTTGCACCAACTCTAGACCCATGAGTGCTGACTCTTCGGGGTCGGTCCATCAAAGTAGTGACCAGAAGGGTTTCCTGTATAAGCCCTCAAACAGTTCCATTCCAATGGTGTAGTGGTAGCTATTATTTTACACAAACTCCACCATTTTTAGGTGGTCCTACTAGCTACAACCAAAGTCCATGACACAGGCCCTCAATATATCCTCCAAAACCTGAATGGTCTTCTCCTTCTAACCATCTTTCTTGGGATGAAACATTGTTCTCAAGAGTAGCTGAGTCCCAAAACCCTCCTAAAGTACCTTACAAAATGAGGATGTGAAGAGGGTGTCTTGATGTGAGACTATTGTCGAAGGGTTTCCATGAATCTTAACTATCTTCTGCACGTAGATGTGTCTCATCCTCTTTATAGAACTCTACTCCCTAATAGCTAGGAAGTGGTCTAACTTGGTGAGTCGATCAATGATCACCTAGACGAAATCATGCCCCATGGATGTATGTGGAAATAATGTCATCAATTCCATCAATATTTCATACCACTACCATTCTGGAACTTCTAGGGGTGAGCTAACCCCACTAGAACCTGGTTCTTAGCATTCACCTGCTTGCATGTAAGGAATCGAGAAACGTAGTCTGCTACTGGCTTCTTCATGCATGACCACCAGAACTACCATCAGAGAACCTAGTAGATATTATTTAATCTAGGGTGTACTGGTGTGGCGAATGCCTGAAACTCCCTCAGGACCTCCTCCTACAATGCCACTGGTACAACAGTGTGCCCCGTGAAAATAAAAACGGGCTCCCCAACTTGTGAATATTCATTAGGAGCACATCCTCTGGATAACTGAGCACATCAATCCTCAATGTCGATGTCCCCAAACTGTTCCTCCCTTACTCTCTATAAGAGTGGAGGGGTGAAATCAATCTACTGAAGGTAAGTTGCATCCTCTCTTTCAATGAAGGCTCACTGTAATGTGGTCAACTTCTCTGTCATCTCACTCAACATCTTTGAGCTCGATCTTCTATTGAGAGGATCTGCCACCTTGTTCCCCTTCCCAGGAGTATATATGATATCAAAATCATTGTCTTGGAGGAACTATCACCAACACCACTAACTCATATTTAGTTCCTTTTGCAATAAGAGGTATTTGATGCTCTTGTGGTCAGAGTAGATGATAAACCACTCCACCATAAGTTAGTGTAGCCACATCTACTATACTAATACTACCACTTCCATATCAAGATCATGGGTCTCATAGTTCTTATCATGTCGTCTTAGCAAGAACAACCCATAATTAATCACTTCATATCCCTAAATTTGGACACATCCAAGCCTAGTACCTGATGCATTGTAGAAAACTATGTACTCGACACCCTCCTTCAGAAATCTCAAGATCCAGGTACTCATCAAACTCTACCTCAAATTCTCGAAATCCTAATGGCAAGTCCCCATCCACATAAATGGTGGACCCTTCCTAGTCAAGGATTTCATCAGTTCTGATATCTGAGAGTAATCAGGAATGAATCTATGGTAATGTCCTTCCAACCAAAGGATGCTCTGCACCTCTTTCACACTCCGAGCTGGATCTCATGCTAACCCTGCCTCCCCCTTGGTTGGGTTCACAATAACTCCATCTACTGAGATGAAATTCCCTAGAAAGTGGACCTCCTAAATCTAGAACTAGCACTTCATGATCATCCCAAAAATTTGGTGCTCTCAAAGTATGTCTTGAACCATTCACAGGTGCCTCACATGCTTCTCATCTGACTCCGAGTACACAAGGATGTCATCGATGAAGACTACTAAGAACCAGTCTAAATATGGATGGAAGATTCAGTTCATAAGTCCCATGAACAATGTGGGGTAATTCTTCATTCCGAAAGGCATAACCAATTACTCATAATGACCATAGCTTCATCTGAATGTCATCTTTGATATATCCTCATCCCACACTCGTAACTGGGGGTAACCCAATCAAAGTCCATCCTTCGAGAACCATTGTGCCTCTCTTAGGTTATTAAAGAGGTCATCGATCCTCGGAAGTGGATACCTGTTCTTCACCATCACATGGTTCTGGTGCATGTAATCCAGGCACAAACTCCAACTCCCATCTGCTTTCTAGGAAAACAAAACTGGGGCTTCCCAGGGTGAAACAATGGGCCTTACAATGCCCATACCCTAAAATCCTCCAACCGCACCCTCATCTCGCGATGCTCTACAAGAGGCATCTGATATGCTGGTGAGGATATCAGTGTTGTCCCGGGGTGTAATTCAAAGTAGAATTCAATCTCCAGGTGAGGAGGTAGTCCTGAAACATATTTGGGAAAGACATCCTCGTACTCTACCACAACTGATGGGAACTAGAAGCTCACAACATCTACCTCTCTGAGGGTAAGGATAGCCAACTCATGAGTGATAGGTTTCACCCTCCAATGCATGATCTCATCATGTGCTTCGGTGGTCTCCCTTTAACCGACAAAGGAAAACCTCATCTCATTGATGCGGACACACCACACTCTTTTCCTGAAGTATTCAATCTCGGCATAGACTAAAAATAACCAATCCATCCCTAGAGTGACATCTTAAGCCCTCGAAGCTACCACTAAGAGGTTATAATACAGACTCTAACCACCAATGGTAAGATCACACTATCTGAAAAGGTATGTGATCATCAAGTCCCATCCCCTATCTGTATCCAAGTGTAAGGGTCAAGTCACTGTCTCTACCAGAATCTCAATGTCTCGCACAAGACATGTGGAGAGGAAGGAATGACCGGAACCTATGTCTATTAGTATGGAAGATAAGGTATAGAATGCAATTATAGTAACTCAAATCATTCCAAAAGTCCCAGGGACATATGCCTCAATCGTATACAGTTTCCCCACCCCTGTCCCCCAGCTCCCTAAGCCTGGTGCGGACCTCTTGGGGTGGTGTTGGATGTAGATCGAAGCTTCTTCCACCACTGATTGCTCTCCCTACTCCTCTTCCACATCCACCGCCTGGTGGGTCTGTCTACTCCACTATATGCCTTCGCCTTAGTGGTACATCCACCACTTCTCTGTCAGCAGCTCGATGGGTCAGACATTCACTAGTGAGATGTCATCTACCATCGCACAAGTAGCATCGCCACTCCCTAGGATGACTGGATCTAGCCTGAGAGCCTTGGACTATTGATCCCATTTACTAGGTCCTCTTGTGATGTATCCCACATCCCAAACCATGTTCCTGGAATTGGTTCCTTCCTGATAAGGTCTCCGCACATGTCTGCCTGTTGTTAACTATCATCACCATCCTCTGTTCCACCAAGAAGCTCTCGACCACCAAGGCCCTCTAGAGCACTCTATCATAAGTCTAAATGCATAGAGGCATGAAAATATGTCATATTTCCCACTGTAGACCTCAATCGAAGTTCTGAGCTCTAAATTTCTAATCCTTGGACATATATATTGAGTACCTGGCGAGGTTGGTGAACCTCGATGAATAGCTAGCCACTGTGAAACTACCCTTATTTATCTGAATATGTTCTTGGATATGAACTACCATTAGTGTAACCAGAGAGAAACCCTCCCTAAAGAGTATCTCAAACTCTATCCATGAAAGAGTCCACTCATCATGAGTCTGTGTGGTCAGACTCTACCATCATTCTACTGAACCATGAAGAAAGCTCACTCCTAGTATCAAAATTTGATCTATTAGTGTCGTCACTAGATGTAATTCTCTGGTTTCCGCCTCAAGTCAGTCCTCATCCACCTAAGAATCAAACTCACCTCAGGAATTGAGGGGTATCTTTGTCTGGAACTCGTGGAGCACGCTTAGCCTGCACCCCTCGTCTGTCGGTACTGCATGTATAATGGCCTTCTCAACTGGTGGATGTTTAGAAGATTCACCACCTAGAGGTAATGAATTGGTTACTAGTCCATGTATCGAAGCCTCGTCATTGTGGGGTCATCCTCATGATCTCTCTACTAAATCCTAGTGGGTATGCATCATGGAGTCATCCTGTTAGGAAACAAGGTGTATCATGGTCAACATGTATATCTGGATAGCTGACACAAAGGACATGGAAAACACAACCCATTTCTATATGATGCATTTACCATTATTTTACTTCCCCACAACTATTTTCTTCATGTACTGAGTCAAAAAGAAAGTTATCTGAGTCATGTTGTATGAATATTTCAGCTACCTGCAATAGCACTACAGTGTCTGGCCTGAAATCTGAGTTAAAAACACTAAACACTGGTGCCACAAAAAAAAATCTCACTGACTCTCAGCCCTAAGGTAGAACCAACCACCTCAACTACCATTATTTCATGACCTGTCCCAGTGGGGTAGGTTCCACAACTCCCCAAGTCATCCTCTATTAGTCCAGGAGATGGTGACTAGCACCGAGTAGGCATATCACTAACATGGGTGAAATTTTCTATGTACCTGTACACATGCACACATCTCCAATCCCAAAAATGAAAAAATGTAGATACCACTAAGGAAAAAAATGAATGTATACAACTACACCCAACCAAAAGAGTGCAAGATAAGTAATGTGTGGAAAGTAAATCTATGCCAGAATTTAAGCCCTCCAAAAACAAGAGTCTGAAAACTAAAAAGTCTTACCTGTAAGAACATGTGGCACTAGGAATACTACTTGTAGTCATAGGAACACCTCATCCTATAGGGAACTCATAAATCCTAGTTCTTTCTTAATCCTCTCAGGACCCCATCAAAAGTCCTCTCGTCTACAAAAGACACGAAACGTGTAGGAAAATTTTGTGCAAGGTTTAGTATAACAATACTCAGTAGAGGGCCTTGAAAACCACAATGAAATACAAAAATTAAATGTATAATAATATCTACAAAGTATATTTCTACTGAACATGTAATAAGAGAATCAAAATCTAGATATACTCAAAACCAAGACCCGTAGTCTAGAAACAGGTCACTAAACTGCATACCCCAACTAGGGATTCAGTTCGAAGGTTCCATGAAGCACTCTTCTGGGAGAAGTCACTCCACGGGCCAGATGGTTCTAATGACATCCATTTGAGAAGTACTATTTGTCGAGAAAATCCATGAAAGATAAATAAAATCATTCCAGATGAACACACTCCTGAGTGGGGGAAGATCACGATACATAGATGAGGCTCTCTACCAGGGCCTTGGTGGATACCATGACTCATCTAGATTCACATGATAAGTAGAAGATCATCATCCTATAGGATTAGTCATATAGATACCTGATTCTACCTAGGGTCAAGAATGGATAGACGATCTCGTTCGAGGACTCTCTGAGGGATACCTGACTCTATCTCGGAAAGTCCAGGTGAAGGTATCATACTCCTATGGATGGAAATGATATCTCAACTTTAGGGGAATGAAAAAAGGGCGAACTAACCCAAATAAAACTTGTCCAAGTAATGGTGGAAAAGAGGATTAATCCATGTTTCTAGATATACATTGCGTGTATAAGGGTTCAAACGCCATGTCTCATGACTCCAGGTACTGCTCGTGTGTAACGCCCCGAGTTAGAGGGAACATGACATGTAGAAAGGTAAGAACATGTCATGTAGGAAAGACCACACAACATGTCCAAATAACCAAGGTTCCCTCCATGTACATGACCGTGTGCCCGTACACAGCTTTAACCCATGTGTTCCATCTCGTATAACTGATACATGGGGTAATATGTGCAGCCAACATGGTCTGGCCATGTGGCAGAGTACACAATTGTGCAATCAACCCTGTGTCCATGTATCGCCTGAGATACACGCCAATTCCCAGTAAGCCACCTCTACCATGCCATGTAGGTAGTACACATCGTCTCGTGAAGCCGTGTAGTCCATCACATGTCTGTGTATTCCCCAAGATACACACCGAGATTCATGGATGGGCCCACACACCATGTGATGGGGTCAGACACCATGTGAAACCTGTTTGACTCCCGAAACTGTAGCCATTGATAAGCTAAATTTGCATGACATGTTCTTCAGGCTACATATTGGGTACTACAGAAATTTTCTGAATCATGGTTCTTCACCGGTACGCCTCTGTTGATGCTCTGTTCTTTGATCCATCCGTCTAATCACCATGAAACGCAGGGGTTTAGGTTGCTCGACATCAAGAAGCATATTATATTGGTTTTGATCCTCTGATCGGCCCCAAAAAACACATTTTTATTCACCCACATGAATAATGCTCGAAGAAGTATAACTCGTGAACCATGTCAATTCGTCCACAGCTATCGCTATTGCACCCCCACTAAGTCATCATGATAACATATCTCCATTTTGGGGTCATTTATCTAAGAAATGAGAATACAATGATTCTTAATTTTTATCCTTGTGAAGAACATGAAGAATGCGAGGAAGAGGGAGGAAGAAAAAAATAATAAAGGAGTAACAAACCTCCACCATCGTTTGTCATGACATTAATCGGGTCTAGTTAGAATGTTTAAATGGGGAAAATTAAAACATGAAAACATGAAAATAAATTCCCAAGAATGAAACTAATAAAGAAAAAACCTCCCTTAAGAAATATGATGTGTAGGTCAACCGGTTCGTAGTTTGATCCGCATCTGTCATTTAATTAAAGAATGGGGAAGAAAAAATTTAATACATAACCACTACCTCATGGAGGGATAGATCTCTGATGAAGGGATTTCACTTTCATTGTTGTCAAAATCCTTCAATTCCGTTGGGGCATCGATTCGCACCATTAATTCTTCGTCGTTCGTTGTCGAGAGTTCTCTCTAAAGCTCCAAGATTTCTCTATAGTTTCCCTCAATTTTCCACCAATGACCAATATTAGATTAACCCATTAAAAAATAGGCGTTGCATTGAAGCGTTCAATTATGATGTGGCATTAATGAGTCAGCATTTTTGTTTCAGATTCATTATGATGTGTCATTAATTATAAAAACAATTGCCTCATCCTTGCACTGTAGCAAACGTTTTGAAATAAAATAAAGTAAACTTTTCAATTTATTTTAATTTATTTTATTTTACATAAAACATCCGAAAATTAACATTTTCCCATGACCCACGCTGGTCGAGGTTAGGCCCTCTCTTAGGTAAAGGCATCATCCCAGATGCAATTATGCCCTCATATTTTTAATCTGGGCATCTGTTTGGAAACATCCATAACCGCACACACAAGCCAACTCACATAACATAAAAAAAAAGTTCAAAACCCCATTTCAGGCTCACCAGGCCTCGGAATGATGAGCTGTCTCTGAGGTTGGTCTCAAAATAATTCCAAATAATATCAAAAAAAATACAAATAAAATACGAGACATTTCATGTGTTATTTTTCAATGTTTATATGGTTTTTGGTTGGAACAGTTGTGCTACATTCTCAGAGATATTCCAAAAAGGTGCAGAAGTATGTTGATTCATGTATAACATTAATAATTTTATTAATACTCTTTTTATCTATTTATTTTGTAAACTTAGAATATGACTTGTTATATTTAGACATGATGGTTTTGATCTATTGTGTTTTACTCACACCTCATTAGAGCTAATTTTTGGTACCTGAGAAGATTACATGAATGCAGGTTTGGATAAGGTCAAGCAAACCTTATTGCTGATTCTTTTCAGGCAAGTGGGATGGACTGGGGTTTGGTGATTGGTCCAATATGGGGTTTAAGACCAGTGTATTTTTGGATTATTTTATATTTTGAAATTATTTTATTGTATTATTTTTTGTTTTACATTTAGATATATCTCATTAGTTCATAACTTGATTCATTATTTTTATATATTGGTTCCCCTCTTTTTTCTAGTTATATGGTATATGGTTTCTATTGTTCTTCATTACATTGATTTTTATTATTACCAATTTATTTATGATGTATTGTACTCCATAATATGGGGTATAGTCTCTAAATTAAACATATCACATCCTTGTTTCTATTTGGAATCCTATAATGTACAGGGAGGCATGCTTGAGGTCTCATAACCATGATTTTTTTCACTAGAGAGAGTGCTGAATCAAGTGACATTACATCTTTTTTAACACTGATAATGATTTATTTTTATCAGTTCTAAAAAGGTGCTGATAAAAAATATATTTATCAACAATATATTTTTATCATTGATAAAGATATGTTTTACTAGAGATTTTTTGAACACACCAATAAAATTCTTACCCGAACTTTTGAATAGAACCTAACAGAGTCCTCCTCAAACCATTCAAGCTTCCACAGAAACAAGCCATCACTATCACTCTTCATCAAGCTTCTCAAAAAATAAAACCTCTCAATAACAAAGATATGTAACTATTTATTCTCATCTTTATTAACTATCTTCATCCATCTAAGTCATTACAACATCACTCCTCTATAATGTTTTATATCTTTAGTTTCATGATGTTGGGGCTTCATTTGTGATTGTATGTTGGGATTTCATGATGTTGGTGATATTTGATTCAATTAATATTTGACCTTCCATGTTTAAATCTTGTTTTTTTCCTTCTCTAATAAGTTTATAGTGGTTTGGGGTATACTAGAGGTGGCATTTGATTCTATTTGGTTTTATTCTATGGCTACGGATCCCTGCTGGATCCCTCATTTTGTTCTCCCTCTACTATTGTTACATGATCCCACATTTTAGTTCCCATATTGGTCTTGTATGGTGGTTCATTTATGGTTTTATGGGATGTGTTGGTTGAGACATCATTGGTGTCCTAGGAGTGACATGTACTGGTTTCAAGTATTTATTTGGTGGTTAAATGGTGGTTTTATTTATCTATACTTCCTAGTGTCATTTTCAATTGGTTGATGGTTTTCTATGCACATGATCTGATTCCCATCCTACCATATATCATCACAACCATTCAAATTAATAATTTATATATATAATTTATAAATAATTTTGAATTAATAATTTTGAGTTATTTTTATTTTTTATTAGTAATTTTGAATTAATAATAATTTGGAATTAATAATTATTCTAAATTAATAATTTTTTATTAATATTTTTTATTATCTTGAATTAATAATTTTGAATTAATAATTTATGTTAATAATTTATTAATAATTTTTTACTTAAATTAATAATTTTCATTATGTGTATATAAATAATTTTTATTTTTTGTGTATAAAAATTTTTATATATAAATAATTATGTTTATATAAATAATATTGATTTTCTGTATATAAATATATCGTTCAACCAAATTTAAAAATAATAATAACAAAAAATTATAAATTAATTCTTAAATATATATTAAATATATAAAAATATATGTAATTATAAATTTATTTTTTAAATATATATATTATGATATAATATATATATAATTATATATAAATTAATATGTATATATATAATTATATAATAATATTTTTAAATATATAAATATATAATTATTAAAATATTTTTTAGGATATATATATATATAATAAATTTATATATTTATATATAAATAAATGATACAATTTAAAATTATAATATTTTGTTATTTGGAATAATTAAGAATTAGAAGACTATATTTTTAATAAGTCTTATTTTTTCATATTTTAAACTAATTTATTTTCTTTTATTTTAAAAAATTTCACCTAATAATATGGATATAAATTAAAATCATTTATTTTCTTTAACAAAATTTCTCATCGAAACGAAGTGAAGAGAAATTAAAATTACAATAATTTAATTCTTTAAATATGTTTTTTTAATCTTAAAATTTGTAATAATATATATTTCTATCTTTAAATTTTTCATAATTTTGTTGTCTTGAAATTATAATGATATATTAAAATCAAGGAGTGTGATCACTTTTGATCTGTACCCCCCCCCCCCCAACGTCAATATTTTCTTTTTTACTTTTCCAAATTGGTTTGAACAAAAAGTGTGTAAGCAATCGTATTTTTCCTCAATCTACCTCGCTGATTCTCCACATATTATCTCTTCAATCATGTCATTATTGCTTCACCCTCTCCATCACCTTCATGTTCATTTTCACACATTCATAATTATTTCTCACTCTGATTACAAGAATATCATAGTTGTGTACCATAAAATCCCAACCCACTTATCATCTAAGATGGTCACTACAAATGATACGTAGAAAGAGATTCTATGGTGCATAATTGGTAATTATATACAGGTTCCAAGTATATGTCTGTCTATCATTTTCCACCCAATCTATTTTGTGTTGAGCCATTATTGGTTCACCATCTCCCTCACATTTTCCTTCATTTTCACTCATTCATCGTTATTTATGACTCTAATAGAATGGATATCCTAGTTGTTCCCCATAAAAAAACTTCTTACATATCATGTATGGTGGTGATTACAAATGATAAGGAGGCAGTGAATTTTGTGGTGAATTGATTGAAATCAACTCCTTGTTACAGGTATCCCTCATATTCCCATAAATTAATATCACAATTTATGCTTATTTTCTTCTAAGTATTCATCCTAATCCCATGGATTGAAACTATAATGTCTTTTTAAAACATGCCATTGCCTTGTGTATCTTATTTTTAGAGACTATTATTGTATCATCTTTCAGTCTTGCCTTCTTTTCATGAAACCAAAATATGGGATGTATATTATTCTAAACAATGAGAGAAACTTTTAAACCTTAACAATTGTAATTTTTCTATAAAAAGTTTAATCAATAATTGATATAAATATCTAGTTTTGATGTATTTTATTAAAGGTCGTATATTGATCACCTCTTTGATGGTTTTTATAGGTGGATAAGTCTCTCTTGGGTTGTGAATTAGAGAAGAGATTGTATATTTGGTTCATATAATATAGATAAAATTAATGATAACACAGGTTAGTAAAATAATAACCAATATTAATTCAATTTATGTAATTAAAATCATAAACATTAATAATCTTACCATAAAATAGTATTTTTATCATAATATGGACTTTTTATAGGAAATGGTTTTAACAATTTATTTATTTTGTTAAATATTAATATTAATAAATCAAATAGGATGGAAATGCATTTTAAATGTATGGATTCCCATTGTATGAAAATAGAGTGTGAGGATGGGGTGAAATAGTTCATCATGTTTGAAAAATATCATGTATATGACCCTTATCATATCCTTTTTCGAGTTTATAGAGTTGGTATTCAAGAGTAATTAGTCCAAAGGATTTGAAAAAACACTTCATCTATCAAAGAATATATCGAAGTTTTAAATGATATACTAAACATGGGGAAAAACATGATGTATCTAGTGACTGTCATAAGACTTCATTTTATGGATCATATGATATGATTACAAATGTGAACAATGATGAATATTATATCAAGAATGTGATTATTAGTGTGAATGATGATAAATATCAAATTGTGGAAATTACAGTTACAGTTAAATATGAATATTGTGATTGTATAAAATTTATTTAGAAGTAAGATAGTTGTGTAAATATTCTATTCTATGACACTTTTACTAAATATATTTCGTTTTCATCCATACAAAAGTTTAAATTTTAAAATAGGGAAACATATGGAGTGAAACTAGTTTTACTCAACTACTTGACCTCTTGAATGATATGTTCCCAGAAGATAATGTGTTTCCATGATGAATATATAATGATAAATCAATGTTACATTCAATGGGTATGATATCTAAAAGAATACAAGTTTTTCTAAAATGTTGTATACTATTTTATAGGGACCACAAATCACATAAAAAATATCCCAAAGTGTGGTTCTTCTCAATACAAGAATTTTGAATTTGGTACTACAAAATTTTTACTATACTTTCATATCATTACAAGGTTTAGGCACGTATCTGGAAGTGAGGAGACTAGAACACAATTAATTTGGTACAAAGATACAAGAAAAAAGATGATAGACTTCAACACCAATCAGATTCTCCTTAGTGGAATATAATTGATCATATGTATCCTAAATTTTGAAATTTTTCAAGAAGCCTTCGTCTTACTCCATCTACAAATGGAGTGAATCATTTTTGTTTTCAATGGATCACTCATAGTATATTTTTGGTTATGTTAGAAAATTATAACATTCCACTATGTTTATTATTGAAATGACAATACATCATGTTATATATTTTATATATTAGGACCAAAACAACAAGGTAATGATATTGATGTTAGTTGGATCCAGTGATCAAATATTTAAAATTATTATGGTATTTAGGTGTTACATTTATAAATATTTTTGACATTATTATTTCACATTGAGAACCATGTTGTATAGGATGATAAATTAATTTAATACTTATTGCAATTCTTCAGGATATAGAATTAAAGGAACTCAATGTTGTCCCATTTGTGAAGAAGGTACATAGTCAATTAGGTTGAAACATTCATCTAAGACTATTTTTCTAGCTTATCATAGAGTTATAACTCAATGACATAAGCACTGGTCTTGGAAGGCATAATTTAATGGGAGTTCAAAAGAATGTATAAAACCATATCCACTAAAAAGAAATCAATATTTTGAGAAAGTAAAATACATGGAAAATAGTTTTAGTAAACCTTTTTTTTAGAAACCATTTGAATACTAATTAGAAAAATAGAATAGTTTTTTTTGGAATTACCATACATGAATTGTTTTTACGCTAGGAATTTTATTGATGTTATGCATGTGGAAAAATTTATGTGATATTGAAATTGGAACATTAATAAATTAACATATAAAAAAGAAGAAAGAAATTAAGGCTTGGTGGTACATGATTAAAATGGGAATATGTGAAGATCTGTCTCTAGTGAAAGGTGGGAAATATAATTTTCTTCATCCAGATTCTTACACTCTTTCCAGAAATGAGAGATATCTATTTTGAGACTTATTTAATGATGTAATGTTTCTAATGGGGTATTTATAAAATATAAATAATATCATTTCATTGATTTATTTATAGTTAAAGATTCTTAAATCTCATGAATATCATGTTTTGATGCAATATCTAATTCATGTAGCTTTACGTTGCATTTTCATTAAGAATTCAAATCATTCAATAACCATGATTTTTGACTTTTACAAATCTATATGCATGAAATTTATAGACCCGAAAAAATTTCCAACTACTGAAAAGGATATTTCTATCATATTATGTAAAATAGAGATGGTATTTCTTCTTTCATTCATTTATATGATGGTTCACATGAAGGTTCACTTGGTAAATGAGATTCAACTAGGTGGTCCTATAAATTATAAATGGATGTACCCCATTGAATTATATCAGAATATTTTTGAAAGGGTATGTAAAAAATTGAAGTTGGTCATAACGTTGTATTTTCGAGTGATATGGTGTTGAGGATGCCATTGAATTTTGTACAGACTACCTATCTACGGTGGAAGTCATTATTATACTAAAATATTATCATACCAAGAATCTTGTTGGTAAAGGAATTCCTATAATATATATTGTCACTATTACTATAACAAATAAAGAACATGACCACCTTTACATTTTTCATAATTGTTTAGAGGTTTTCCCATATTTTGAAACCTAGAAATTAATTCTTTGAAATTAAAATCTATCAATAGTTGAAGGATAGATATCAAATACACATAATTAATAGTTTATAAGATGATTTAGATACCATACTTTTAAGGATTAAACTAAAAATAGATGAATTAGGATTCATGAAACTATAATTTAGTGAGGAAGGGTGAAAATAAGAACCGTTTATAATGGAATCATAGGCGTTAAAAGTATTTTATGTTCCTGGTCCCAAAAAATCAAGGTGGCCAATTGTTCTGTTAACAACCAAAATTACTAAAAGTTTGGATGTCAATTAAACTGATGATAAAGATTTCATTGGTTTGTTGCAATCATTTAAAAGTTTTCTGAATGTAGACTGGATATAGTTTTTCATAGAATACCACAATGAAGGTATTTTAATACTCAAGAGAGGGGTCAAATCCATTCAACCTTTTAAAAAAAGATATTTTAATAATCATGTTATATTTATTTTTCAATATACATCACATTACTTCATATTATTTTTTGTTCACTACTTTATCTATGTAATCTAAATTAATTGTTCTACTGCATATGTAGATAATGACTTCTACAAATTCCTATTTTCCCAATCCTGATAAACAATAGGTTTCTAAACATGCTAGTGATCCTAATGTAGATGAACAAAAACCTTCATCACAAACCAATGTTACCAATCTATAGGAACAATATATTTTGGATGTTGAAGCTAATTAAATGGTAGATAGTGAATGACTTGTTTCAAAGAAAAAATAGAGGTGTGATTCAATGATAGTGTTATAAAAAAATTTATTGTGAGAAACAAAGGCATCAAATTTGAGGTTGGATGGAATGCACACTGCCAACCTATTAACTCCAATAAGGAAATCTTTAGTAGTTACATTGCGATCACCACTCGCATGAACATACTAATTGATATTGATGTGTGGCACAATGTTGTGCCTACACTTAAAACCCTGATTTGGTAGGATATTGGGGTAAAAATGATATATGTTCATTATTTTTCTAAAAAAATGAAATGTTGACTTACTATTAATTATCCCTTTAACAATTCATTTAGAGTTGATGAATCATGAATAAAATTTGAATTAATGATCTCAAGAAAGGCTCACGGAATATTTTTCACAATTCATATGATGTTTCATCTCTATGATGGTGAAGGTAAAATAAACTCACACCCACAAAATATATATGAACACTTGTTAATCCAAAAATTGTTGGATGTGTTTTTTCATCATCGTGAGGAGACATATTTTCAAGTACATTTTCATTGGGAATAAATTTTTCAAAAATATGTTCATTAATCACTTTAATTAAAAAAATTAATTTATAAAACAAAATTTGAGTGATGAAAATAATAAATGGTCAGCAAAACCAATATACCCCTACCATAATGTACGGATGGGGTATATTTCACAAGAAAAAAATGCTATGTATTTTAAATATACTATAATAACTTTATGTGACAAGATGTAACAACACAACTATGTTCTAGTATTTATATGAAAATTGACAATTCAAAATACCATTAAACTTCCATACCACTTCATGTTCTATAGAAGGAGTAACATGTAAATAAATAAGGGATACTAATATATTAAAAACATAAAAATTGTCAAAATCATGTCCAAGTATCACATAATATTTTATTCTTTAAATTGGTATTAAATAATAATGATATCTTATTTAACTATATTTTTTATTCAAACTAAAAATAAGAATCATCATTATATTTATCTGATGAACATTTTCTATCATTATCCTTGAAGTGGCAATAATTGTGTCATCATGCCATAGGTGTGGATTCTTGGGTGTCACCCCAAAAAGATTTTGACAAAAAAATGAACAGGGGGATAAAGATAAGAAAATGGATGAGTTTAAGGCATGATTAGATTCTATATAAGAAAAAATTAATTGGTAGATGGTGTTTCTAGAAAATGTTATGGGAAGGAATCAAAGTGAAGAAATAGAACAAAACAAACACTATGTGATGATCCCCCCCACACACCATCTTTGAGGTGATCCATTCCCCTCAAAGAGATATCTTCGAATAGGTAATCAATATTCTCCTAAATGTTTCTGTGAAATGTGAACAAGGAAGACGCTAATAAATTTACTATAATAATATTATACAGGGTGAAAATGATTATGATTTATATCTATCCACACCTACCCATTTCCATGTTTCATGGTCTACCATGATTAATATTCAAGTAGATAATCTATACAATTAATAAAATCTAATAAGTTATGTGACAATGGGGATTAAAATCTCTCAAGATTTGGTCATCGAGCTACATTTTTCACATGATTATATGGATATTAATATGGATAAAAAATCTATTAGAACATTCATATAATGGCAGTTAGATTTTAAAAAAAATATGTTGACAAGGAGGTATTCATTTCCAATTTATTTTTTATGCAGTACCATTAATAATTAATGAAAATGGTTTGAACTAAAGAATAATATTATAGAAGGAAAAAAGGGAAGGAGGTGAAAGGGAATTTTTTATCAAAGTGATCTAAAGTATCAACCTAAAAATCAAAAAGATATCCACAAATTATCTTTACCCCACCAATTCAACATACTCATTTACGAATTTTAAATTGTTATGAATATACAACGTTTGAATATGGTGTAACGATCACACATGATTGTGAAGAAAAAATGTATAGAGAGGCCATTACAGACTATATTGGTATTGATAATGTATTTTAAATTCTCAAACATGAATGGATAATAGTATCAGTTATATATGTATACATGTAGTGTGTTTTCAGGATTTCATTGTCTAATATCTGATCTACTATGTTAATTATGATGGAATAATATTTATATTTTCTTTAGGAATATATATGAATACTATTTGAATCGAAAACCCTTTGAATATAAAATTAAAAGCATTTATCCTCACATCACTTCTACACAGAAATACAAATTGTAACCAAAGAATATTTATGTAATAAAGGATAAACTAGCAACAATGTTTAAAATAAAACATATAGACGATAGGTTTTTCTTAATACCCATGATGTAGGGGTAGAACTCAACAATTTAATCATTTAAAATATATTTTCATTCATTTCATTACTTATTGATTATTGTTTTTAAGAATCATTGGTTTCTTATTATAGTTTATTTTGATACTGTAAATATATATTTTTGGGATTCAATACATGGATACCCAAAAAATTACCACATGTGATGAAATTTATCAATTTTTAATAGACTCCATGCAACATTTTACAACTAAACATCATGTTATACATTTTTATATTATGTTTTAATGAATATTTTTTATTGGGTTATGTTTAAATATATTCAAAATAATGGCATGAGGATAGTCCTATAATACAAGGAGCCTATCATCTTCTACAAGGGGATAATTATTAGTGTATATTTAATAATATTTCACTATGTATCAAAAAATTATTATTATTTTTCTGAATGTTTTTATATTTTCAAAACAAACTAGTCAAAAATATTATTTTCATTATGTTTATAAATTTAGGATACACTGTATTCTATCAACAAACTAGCATCTCAGAAGACGTATTTTCAAATATAATTAAAATTTAATTTAGAATAATTATTAATCATTTTATTAATATTTTTTTAGTACTACCTGGACTTTTGATATCCCTTGTATTAATAAGAGGAAATCGATTTGTTTATAAATGAATGGGTAGTATAACTAGCGTCAGAATGTATACAGATGGCATGAAAAGGTGATTTCATACAACTTATTTAGTTGATTTTCTCATTATTTTATCTATTTTTTTATTTAAATTCATTATAATTTTTATATTATTATTTAGTAAAATGATCAATAAGTCATTTGTGACATTTAAGAATCAACTACACCTCAATCCTATACATTGTGTGTCCAGTATGACTCAAAGTGCATGTTTTCAATTTTAAATTGACATTTTAGTTGAAAAAAACATTACATACTAAAAAACATAAAAACATTTTTTTTATTATCTTTATAATTTTTTTAAACAATCCATAAGTTATTTTTGACATGTATGGTTTTTCCTCACCTAAATCTGATACATGGTGTTCCCAGTATGACTCAAATTGTCTACTATCTATTTAAAAATTAAAATTTTGTTAAAAAAATTTCACACATTGAGAACCATGAAAACATGTTCATATTTTCTAGATAATTCAGTATAACTATTTAAATGTCACTTTTGACAAGTAGAAATTAGTCTTATGTTAAAATGATATATGATGTGATCAGTATGACTCAAAGTGTGCGTTTTCAGTTTAAAATGACATTTTAGTAAAAAAAACACCAACAAAATGCTCAAAATTAAGTAAAAACATTCATATTGTTTGCATACTTTAGAGAAATGAACCATAAATCATTCGGGACATTTAGGAATCAGATGCACCTAAATCTGACACATGCTATTACCCATATGACTCCTACTATTCCTATTTATTTTAAATTGAAATTTTAGTAAAAAATAAAAGTGATATACTCAACACATATAAAAACATTAATATTTTTTAATAGATTAGAAAAATAATCCATAAGTAATTTTTAATTTTTAGGAATCATCCTCACATAAATTTGACACACAGCGTGACCAGTATGACTCAAACTATCTCTTAGGAGTCTAAAATTGAAATTTTAGTTCAAAATATGGTTCACTAACTGAATATTGAGAAAATACACCATGATTGTTTTGATATTTTAGTTCACCAATTCCTAAGTCTTTTTTTGATGTGGATGAATCAGTCTCACCTCAAACAAACACATGATGTGACTAGATTGACTAAAAGTGTGTGTGTATAGTTTAGATTAAAATTATACTTTAAAATAGAAGTGACATACTCAAAATAAAACAAACACATTAAAATTGTATTAATAATTGATAAAAATGATCTATAAGTAATTTGTTACACGTACAAATTAGAATCACGTCAATCTAATGCACGGCGTGACTAGTATGACTCAAAGTTTGTCTTTTTTTAATTGACATATTAGTAAAAAATACAAGTGACATACCAATAACTAAGAAATCAATTTCATATTGTTTTGATACTTTAGGAAATTGATCTATAATTAATTTTTTATGTATAAAAATCATCCTCCCCAAAATTAGATACACAGTGTGGAAATTATGAATCAAATTGTGATGATTCATTTTAAAATCGATAATTAATTAATGTGTTATTTCATATTTATGTTTAATTTAATTCTTTTTAGTATTTATAACATAATAATTTTATTCTTGTATAGTTTTATTATTTTTCCCTACTTGGGGTGGTTTTTTTGTAACTAATCATACTCATGAGATATTTCACTTAGATACTATAATTGAGATAACGGAAACATAGATATGGGTTAATAATTTATACAAACATTATAAAAATGTGAATTCCTACTGATGATTTAATTAATTTTGTAATCATTTTATCTATTATTTTAAGTTAATTTACTTATCATTTTTATATATTATTTATTTATTTAATTTGGTATATCTTTTGGTAACAGATACTTTTCTTTGAACGGTCTCTAAGAAGCTGAAAAGGTGAGAACACATTCCATTTAAATGGGAGAAAAAACCACATGCTTTCGGAAACATGAAGTAAATCATAAGGATCCATCTACCAAGGTATTTTGTAATAGTTTATTCCAAATTATGACTTCCTAAAAGATATTTCATGAACATTTTCTTAAATAATGTTGGGATCATCCACAACTCAATATGTCATATATGAATCTGATATGTAGTGTGTTTAATATAACTCAATTTGTATGTTTTTAGATTATCATTTAATTTTTAGTTCAAAAAATACATCACATACTCAAAAAAGACCAAAAAAATCATAATGTTTTGATACTTTAAGAAAATGATACATAAGTCATTTATGATTTTAGGAATCAACCCCACATCAATCTGATGCATGGTGTGACCGATATGACTCCATGTGTTTCTTTTTATTTAAAATTGAATTTTAGTAAAAATGAAAAGTGAAAAAATAAAAATAGATAAAACACATTTGGATTATATTTATACTTCATGGAAATGATATATAAGTAATTTTTTATGTGTATTAATTATCCTCACATTAATCTGATACTCAGTGTGCCTGGTGTGACTCCAAGTGGCTGTTATCTGTCTAAAGTTGACATTTTAGTTCAAGACATGTGTCACTCCATGAAAACTAAGAAAAAACACTTGTCTTATCTAGATTATTTATGAAACTATTAATAAGAATTTTTTATATATAGGAATAAATCCCATCTCAAACTGACACTTGATGTGACATGTATGACTCAAAGTGTGTATTTTTTAGTTTTAAAAAATATTTTATTAAAAATGACAAGTTCCATACTCAAAACCATGAAAAAAAATTCACATTGTATTGATACATTAGAAAAATTATCCATAATTAATTTTTGTTGTGTGGGAATCAACCACACCTCAATATGATGCACTTTTGGGCCAGTATGACTCCATGTGTGTCTTTTTATTTAAAAATCAAATTTTCGTAAAAAAAAGTTACATACTCAAAACTTATAAAAAAATTCATATTTTTTTATAATTTATGATAATGATATATAATTTTTTGGAAACATTTATTAATCTGGTACCCATCAATACGATACAAACTATTCCCAGTATGAATCAAAGTGGCCTTTATGAGTTTAAAATTGACATTTTACTTCAATATATGTGTTACTCACTAAAAAAATATCCAACACAATTAAATTGTCTTAATAAATTATAGAAATTATTAATAATTAGTTTTTATGTGTAGGAATTAGTCTCACATCAATTCAACACATAATGTGACTGATATGACTCAATGTGTGTGTGTTCAGTTTAAAAAAATCATTTTAGTAAAAAACATAAGTGAAATTCTCAAAAACATTATAAAATTCATTCAGATTTTTTTTGATAATTTATGATAATTATATATGTGTAATTTTTGGCATTTAGGAATCAGTCTCACACCACTCTAATGGATGGTGTGATGGGTAGGACCCAATGTGTGTGTTTTTATTGAAAAATAAAATTTCTGTAAAAAATAAAAGTGATTTACTCAAAACTTAGAAAACTAATTTGGATTGTTTTGATACTTTATAAAAATAATCCATAAGTCATTTTCGACATGTAGGAAGCAGTCACACCTCAACCTGATACACAGTGTGACCGATATAAAACAAAGTTTCCATTATCAGTTTAAAATTTTCATTTTATTAATGTATTATTTCATATTTATGTGTAATTAATTCCTTTATATTATTACTAACATAATAATTTTTTTTCATTTATAGTTGGATTCTTTTTCTTGTTTTGGGAAGGTTTTTTCATCAACTGATACCATGATTGGGATTTTTGAGAGTTGTTCAGGTGCCGAAGACAATAAAACCATTGATATTTTTTAATGTTTGTGATAAATTTTACATTCTAATGTAAATTTAAAAATAATGATTGAAATGTATATAATATAATATATTTTTTGTATTTGTGATGTATTTTTTCAATTGAATTATTAACCTTACATATCTTATATTAGTTGATGTTGTTTGTATTCTGTGCATGTAATTTTTTTTGTAGTGTGCTGTAATTTTAACAACACAATAAATCATCATGCACTTTATCCATTATTTTTTTTCAAAGATAAAGGTCCCCATTTATCATCATTTTTCTAGAACTGGGAAAATGGTACCCCATTTAACGACGCTTAGATTAACAATTATTTTTATCACAGTTGATGGATTTTTCTAGTGTGGTTAAAATCCTTTTTCTAGTAGTGATACTCTGCTAAATAAAATGATGTATTAATTATTTATAAATAACTATTAAATATTATTATCAATTTATTATAACATATATTTGTGATGACATATACACACACATTCTAATATATTAATGTGTTCTGGGCTTTCACATTATCTTTATAAACATTTAAATGAATGTTTGTAACCATCTTATGTATTTTAGATATGGTATATAAGTTGGGGGTTTGATGTATTAATTTAGATACATATTTTTTTATTTCCAAAAACCCAGTAAAAACCCCATTTTTTCATGGTAACAAAAAAATAAATATAATTTTTATTTAGAAGAATTTTTTAATAAAATTAATCAATTTTATCAAATGTTTATTTAAGTGAAAATTATATGAGATTCAATGAAATTTGGGGTTTAGTGCATTAATTTAAATTGTGATTTAAATAACTTAGTATGTCCAATAAGAAAAATTCTCACACAGATTATTTCCCTTATGGATGATAATAAATTATAAAATCATGGAGATATAGGAAGTGTAGGAAAAATTGAGATATGAGATACCATATTTCATGGAACATCCGTCTAATAAAGAACACTGACATGGTCATAGACACTATCCTGGGTGATGTATAACTACCAAAGCTTTTGAAATACATTGTGTGTGGGAAATCTATCAAACCCTTCCAAATGGGAATTTTTTATGGTGTGATCTAGTATTAGAATCTTGGTTAGTAGATCCAATTCCCCATACATCCCATCAAACAACTTATGCACTCTATTCATATCATACATTGCATTCTCGAATAGAAGACACACTACACCGATGAACTTCTCCAGCCACACTAGTATAGGCACTCAATTCCAGGATCTTCATCATGCACTCAAATAAATACATGCCTCTAGAACATCAAAGAACACATAGAGTTGTAATAGAGGTTTCCCAATGAGATCTCCATATAGAAAAAGTGGGTAGAGTGGATTCTTAACCACATACACATCTTGAAATCAATTCCCTACCACCCTAGCAGGTGGATCAAAGTCACTATAGTTGAACTCCCAAATGTATGTGCAACTGCTACCGAGATCAGGGATACTTCCATCAGTGTCAGAGAAGGTGATAGATACTTGAATGAGATTTAATTGGTAAACATTAGCTTTGATGACCCCATACTACCCAGTGGGGCTGCGCTTGTTTGGTGAGAAGGGTTCAATGTCATGATGAGGGTGCAAGACCAATAATGGAAACTCCATGTCCATGGATAGGAAAAGGGAATGAGGGGTGATGGATTAGATGCGGGAAAACTCTGAATGAAAATTGAATGCACACACCAACTTATCCTAGACACCAGGTTACTTTGAATATTATTATCTTGGTGTTATCTTCTTCTCCAACAGAGATATGACATAGAGAATATCGGAAACAAGGGAAAAAGAACTAAGGATATAGCAGAGATAAACATCCAAACCATTTAAACCCATCAAAAATATAGAAACCGAATATGTGCAGGTTACAAAATTTCTATTTAATAGATTTTAAATCCATAAAAAATAATATTTTTATTGATACTTAAATATAAATTAGTTTTTATGGCATGATTTTTTATATTTTTTAAATTTGAAGGAGATAATATTTTTTTGAGTTATATGAAATTACTATTCATTCCGAGCAAAAAAAATTAAAATAAAATTTTGTCCACCCCCTTTAAAAAAGGAGGTATATTTGAAAAATTATAAAATTTTATTGAATAAAAAAATATATGATGATGATTATCTAAAATTTGAAATTTTCTCATCATAAAATGTTGTTATGATTATTGTGATTTACTCCCAAAAAATAATAAAAACCCATATACTTCATATATACACTAGAATTTTGAAGAAATTCGTAATGAAAAATGATCACCAAATAGTTTCATATGAACAAAGAAATCGTCTAATTGATGCTACAAAATTCTGATAGCCTATTAGACAATCAATCCAGCAGGGCTGTTAAAAAATGATATAAAACTCTTTTCAAACAAATTGTACTATTATATTAATGTTTCAAAATAGAATCATTTCATAGAATTCTCTCTTAATTTATTCATTTATTTTATAATTTCATTAAAATAAAATTTTTAGTAATTTATTCTTCATATGAACTATATTTTACTGATCGTTCCTATAAATATTTTTTTTATAAAAGACTAACATGTTAATACAATTTCTAGAATACATTCTAAGTAATTTTTTAGTAGAAGTAAAAAAAATTACACTTATTATTATGGATAATTGAAAATAAAAAATAATAATTTTGATATGTTTTATATGAAATAGAATGAGATACACTTATTTTAGTTCCTATAATTATATTATTGAAATACTATGTGAATTTGAATCTCTTTTTACACTAAATTTTAACTAAATCAATTGAATATCATTTTTTATTTAAAAAAAGATGGTAAAAGTTTTGATTTATTAAAATATACAAGAAATTTATTAGAGTGACTTAAATTTAATGTTAATTTACTTTTTTGTGGTTAAAATCTATTTTACTATGAAAATATACTATACTTATTGAAATATAGTTCATTATAGAAGATTAAAAACACAGGATTTAAATCTCAGGTAAATCTAACAAACATGATCAAAATTTGGATGGATTTTGAATGTTAATGTAAATTTATTATGTAACATTATTATATATGATGTCAATAATGTTAATATTTTTTGGATGATTTTATTTTGAATTAAATATGAAACTAATTAATTATTAGTTTACTATTCTTATTTTCATGTATTATTGTTTAATTAATATTCCTCATTATGTTGGTTTTTATGTATATCTATTACTAGTTATGACATCACTGGTTTAATTCGATGTGATTTGTTTGGTATCCCTTTTTTAAGCCTTTACTGTATTTTTATTATATCATATGTGTTTCTTATTTCTAAAATAATGTATTCTTATTTTTTTCATATTAAACTTCATATTATTATTATTATTCCTTTTGAATTATTATATATAAATTCATGAAAAATTATATGTAACTTCTTTACCTAATTTATGCTCAATTTAATATTCTGGATCCCCTTTATGATACTAAGTTGTTTCCTTGCACATGGCCCTTTTTTTGGACTACTATGTTTAGTTTGAGGTGCTTTGTCAAACCTACTAACTCACCAATCCTTTGTAAAACTTATTATGGAAGTTGATTAACTTTTACCCCATGTGATATGTCACTTTTCTTGAGTGCATGTTCGGTATTTTTGTTCAGCATGGATCATTATCACTTTCTGGTTGGATATGTGGTTTTTTGTCATAAAGGGTGAAAGGGGAATTCTTTGTCACTTCCTTCCATCATTGTGACCCACTCATCCAATTTTCTTCATTTTGTTTTTGTTTCCCTCCATCATTGGAACTATAGCTTTAGAAATTTCCACGTTCTTGGTGGTGAATCTAAATGCCTTCCATCCCCCAAAATACACCAATGATGCTTCTCATGGTGTTCTAATGATCAAATCCTTCATTGTATATGATGTGTGTCTGAGTTCCTAAGTGATCAATTCTCAACTTCAAAACTAAGTGACTAATTCATCCATTTAGAGTATAAATATTTGATCTGGATCCCAATTATGGCTTGAAGATTACATGATTACTTGACCCATGCATCTATTTTTATATAAATTTTGATCCTACATCCCATATGAATGGTTTTTTCTTTAAATCTTATGTTGAAATTTATATTTCTATTAGCTTATATACAAAATATTGTTATTTGAGAAAAAATAAACTTCACTTCTATGAGTGGTGTTTTTTCTGTGCATGTAGGTCTCACCTGAACCAAAGTATGTTAAATCATCATTTTCCTTTTACCACATTCTTACTTTATTACATATTATATGATCTTTTCTCATTAGAATTGAACATTGTGAAAAAAATTCCCTATCTGTAATTATTTTTTTTTGTAAACTATATACTGCTAGTGCACCTTACCCTAATAAAGGGTCATAAGATCCTCATTGGGTAATATTTTTTTGAATTTGTTACTTATTCCAATCTAGTTTTTTTATTTCTACCTATAAATATCATCTTTATTATCCATTTAATTATTCTACTTATAATCTAAGTCATTGTAACCTAAATAATTTACCAAATTCAGAAACTTAATTTTATAATCATGCATACATATTTATATTTTTCAGTTCCTAGGGTCATATGCTAATCATTGTCTACAATAACTCAAAATCTAATCATTCAGGTAAATGTGTCAACTGACAGATTCGAAATAAAACTTTCAATAGTGAAAATTATTTATATCTATTGTGCATTAAGTTGAGAGACTTTCTGGATCGACAAGGATTAATTGATACCATTTTTTGGCCTAATAAACCTATTGTAACTATGTCTGAAAGTGGACAAACCTCCACTATTTATCATGATGTATCCATATATTTTCCTTTTATGGACCACAGTTATGTACTTCTTTATTTAGGTGATAAATTTCATTGAAAGTATTACTTTGAAAGTTTTAATATTGGTATATGGATTTAGTTAAATAAATTATATATGATAGCTTCACCTTTTGCTAGTATTTATAAAGAATTGCATGTTCGCATTTAAAAGAAAACCTAGTATTTCAATAAAAGTCCCATTTTGATTAATTTAAAAAATCCATGATATATTTATATAACATAAATGAAACTGTGGATTTTGAAGATCAATCCATTATTATTTTAATTTATTTGGAAAAGTCATAAAAGACATTAATAGAAATAGTTGCGTATGGCCATGAATCTTTTTCCCTAGAATTGGTTATGTTTACCCTGCTCTTTAATGAATTGAATTTAAAACCTAGAGTAAAAGGTCAGGGAGAGAGTCTATTTACATGAGGTAAACCAAAATCAAAGGGTAAGAATAAAGAGTATAATTATAATAATGTAAAGACAAATAATCAACCTATGTTTAAGTATAATCTAGGGAAATAAGTATGTTTTTATTCTACTATGGTAAGCCCTAGAACACTAAACCCATGTGTGAAAATCATAAATAATCCATTGAGACTAAAAAAACCACTGACCAGTCCCTTTTAGTGGACTCTAGCAATGAAACTATCGAAATGATGAATGTTTCTATCCATGCTCTCACTAATGAGTGGGTCATTGACCTTGGATACTTGTTCCATATGTTTCCCTTTAAGTATTTATTAATGAATTTTATATAAATAGTATAAGGAGATATTATTTTAGGAAATAATAGGAAGATTCATGTTAAAGGAAGAGGCCCTATTTTAATAGTACATGATGAAAACTCCATCATCACTTTTATGGATGTTTTGTGGGTTCCTGACCTCTATAAAGACCTAATTTCCTTAGGAACTATGGATCAAAAGGGGTATACCTTTAGGTTTGAATCAGTTACCCTTAATGTATCAAAATTATCTAGAACTATCACAAAGGTTTCTCTCATTAATGGGATGCATGTCTTGAATATGAAAATCCATTCAAGGTAGTTGAGTATTGTCATTAACACTAATAATCATAATATCTTATCATGGAATACGATATTGAGGAACTTATGATCTAATGGACTAGAAGGACTTAAAAAAGGGTTGTTGGATAACATTACACAAAGAAATATAACTTTTTATAAAGATTTTGTAATGGTTATGGCCAAGATAGTCACCTTTAATTGACCAAACATCAATGATTCATTCCCCTTAGAATATATACATTATGATTTATGGGGACTATTTAGGACTACCTCCCATGATAGAGAGTTCTATATTGTTATTGTTATTTATGATTTCTCTTGAAAGGTTTTGATTTTAATACTGGAAAATAAATATAATGTTTAAACATTTAAAACCTAGAAAACCCTAGAAGAGAACTAGGATTGAAAGGAGATTAAATAAATGAGAACTAGCTATAGATTAGAATACCTCCCTACTAAATTTCTACAATTCTATCAATCTGAGGGGATTACAAGACACCAAGTTTTTAGGGAAACCCCCCAACAAAATGGTATCATAGAAACAATCAATAGAAATATTCTAGAGATAGTATAAATAATTCTTAGATGACCAAGTCTCACTAAATATTTTTGGGAAGAGGTTTCCACTCTAACAGTGTAACTCATAAATAGGTTCCCATCATATTTCAATAACATTAAAACCCTAAAATAACATTTGAATAATAAACCACGATGTTTTAATCATCTAAGTGTCTTCGATTTTACTTCTTATGGTAATTTTTATACTGATAAGCTTATCCCTCAAGTACTTAAATGTATCTTTGTAGGATATTCCTATGATTTCAGTGGTTATAAGAAGTTGGTTGGTGAAATTGGTTATAAAAAATGCATAACAAGTATAGATGTAGTATTCCATGTGTCATATTCTCCAAAATACAAATATGTCATGCCTGACAGTAATGATCCATCCATGTGTTAGGATGATTAAATCAATCCATCAACCTACATTGAGGATACTATCCTACTTCCACCACCTGGTCCTCATCCTATGACTTATGCTAAATTATGTTCCAGTACACATTCGGATTTAGATACTAAAACTCCTGAAAATAATACTGATTATTGGTAAACCTATGATAGAGTTAGGAGGACCTCTTGATATCCTAATTGGTTTAGTTAATATGAAATGGCCTTATTTTACTTTCATATTTCTCAAGATCATATTGATGATTATCCAAAAAACTATAAAAAATTTTGTGATAAAAAAGATTAAAAACATTAGATCTCTACCAAAAATGAATAAATGTACTCCTTGAATAAAAATCACACTTAGTCTATGACTTATAAACATTCTTTTGCTTTTTTAATTTGATGTTAGTGGATTATAAAATGAAAATAGGATAACACTTATGATATGAAAATAAAATGTAAATAATTATTAGTCAATAAGGGTGTCCTTCAATGGAAAGGATTAAAAAATTCTAATATTTTTTACATAAGTTGTTAAGAATTCTTCCAAAAGGATACTTCATGCTTTTTCTACCTATGATGGCCTTTTCATTGATTAACTATATGTTAAAACTTCTTTCCTTCATGGAATGATTAGTGAGAAACTATACATGAATCCTCATTATGGTTACTATAATTAATTCAAATATAACATATTTTCCATTTTGAATAAATGATTATATAGTTTAAAAAAGGCGTCAAGGATGTAGAATATAAATTTTGATTCTTTTATCCTTGATAACCATTTTAGTGGGATCCAATATGATTTTTTTGTTTATTTGAATCCAATTAAAAATATCTTTTTTTACCTATTATTGTCTGTATATGACATGCTTAATACTTTCAAGACCATGGAGCCTATTACTGTTATTAATTCTCAATTAAAAGTAGTGTTTGTAATAAAGGAATTCAGTGGAGAAAAAAAATCAAGGTATTTAAATCATTAGGGATAAACCAAATAAACTATCATATCTCTCACAATATGCTTATATTAAGAAATTTCTCAAAATATACAAATGTGAATATCTCAAACTTGTTAATGCACCTTTTGGAAAAAATTAAACTTTGATTAACCCATTAAACCACTATTGCTGCTGATATAAAATTTATGTCAAATATTCCCTATGACAATATATTTGATTGTGTCATGTATTCCATAATTTTTATAATATGTGATATAGTTTTTCCAATATGATCCCTCATCAGATTTATGGCCATTCCAGGGAAGCGACATTGGTACGCCATAAAGTGTCTGTTGTAGTATTTTTCATGTAATTCTAGTTTGTATTTTTCTAATGGTAAAAATGATGATTATTTTTGAAATAATTATTTGATATGTTTATGATGACTATGTAGAGAACAATTATACCATAAATTCATTGACTCGAAATTCTCTCACCACCCATAGAGGCCCTATTTCAGGGAAATGTAATATGTTGTATGTGGTAGCTCTTTCAAAAATAGAATCCGAATATATTTCTTGGACATAAACTATAAAATAAGCCTTATGAATCAAGGGTTTGTAGGATAAACTCAAAATTTATGACTCTTCAATAATAGTGTATAGTTACGTTCAATCTGTATTAAATTTATCCAAGAATAAAGTTTTCCATCGTAAACTGAAACACATATATGATAGATTAGATTTAATTAGAGTTCTTATTGAATGTAGAACCATATGTTTCTATAAGATACATAATGATAATAATTTTTCTAATAGTTTTTCTAATGTTATGGAATTAACTAAATTATAATATTTTTTATCTAAAATGAATTTATTTCCCATTGAATAACCTAGGTTCAAGAACATTCTAAAGTTCAATTGATAATGGTGGAGATTTTTGTAATTAAGTATTCAAATTGTTTTCAAATTTAATTTCATTGAATTTTTATTATTACATTTAACTTATTCACTATGAATTAATGAAAAATTATCTATAATCTTGTTTTATTAAAATTTTGTTCAATTTAATATCCTGGATCCTATTTAAGCTTCTGGGCCACAGCCTTGTGCGTGGACTTGTTGTTTAGGCCACTACATTCAACCTGAGGTTCTTTGCTACACCTACTGACTCATTGATCCCCCATGACTCTTATTATGGTCATTGATTAACTTTTCCACCCATGTGATCTATTCTTGCATATATTCTGAGTCGATCTAGTATGTCACTAGTTTTTATATTCAATGTGGTTCAATAGTTATTTTTGGTTAGATATGTAGTTTTGAGTATCATATGTCATGAAGGTAATTAAGCGCCCCTACCTTCCATCATTTCGACTCACTAATACTATTTTCATCATTCTAGTTTTATTCTCCATCTGGATCTAAAAACACTATCTTCAGAAGGTTTTAATTTTTTAGTGGTGAATCTCTATGGCTAGTATCCTCTAACATACACCACTAGTATACTTCATTTGGGGGAGTTTTGATGATGACATCATTCATTAATGAATATCTATGGGAAAGTTCTCAAGTGAATAACACCCTATGTCTAGACCATTTAAATTCTTCAACCACTATGTTTATAAGGATTTTATTCAACTTTTTGATAAAATCATGAAAATAACTGGACTATTAGACTCGTTCATCTAGAATTTAAAGTATTTCAATCATGCTTCTCATTTTGGTAGATTTTTTTCATTAAATATTCTATATCTGTTTGTATTTTTGTTAAAAATTATGATGTAAATATTTTTCTTTGATAATTAATAAAACACATGCGTGTGGGTTGTGTTCTTACCATGCACATTAGTCCAAACCAGATTGAAGAATGTTAAATAATTTTCATTATTTTCTTCATTATTACATTATTTCAGCATGTATGATTTTATTCCATTCAATTAGACCACTATAGAAAATATCAAATCCCATCATTTTGGGTTCCTGTGAACATTCTACTTCATGTGAACCTTCCATTAAAATTATTCACATGTGAGGCATTTATTTTACGTTCTCATCTATCAAGTTAATTACATCATCGGCCATGGTTTTACACAACAAAATCAATTTTTATTTGAGGTTACTCTTATGTGGATTGTTAATTTTTTGGTTTAATCTAAAACCAATATTTTTGTCCCCCTCGCGCATCATGTTCAACTGGTTGAGCTATCTTAACATGGGCCTTGAACTTAAGCTTGCACAAATTTTTTGAGTTATTTCTTTTTTTATCTAGTGATGATGAGTGTTCCCATCTCCACTACCATTGGTTTAGGTTTGTTATGATCAATACAATATTATCTTTCCTTTAAATTAATTTTTTTATTTCATTTCTCCCCTTTTAAGTTGGTTGAGGGGGGAACACATACACTCACACAGTGCATTTTTCACTGACAATAAACATTGACCTCATGCATGTGTGAGGAAAACAAAGTCACCACCTGCTAAGGAGATTGTGAGTGTGTTCATGTATTCCTAAGAAAATGCATGTGTTTCATGACCTTCTTGTGTCTAGAGTCTCTTTAAATCAATTCAACATATTCACCACACCGATCTAATTCTTGTGGCAGGGGAGTCTGATTCTTCAAAATGTGGCATTTTCTATAATAAATGACACCGATAATATGGAAAATGAGAAGAAGATGGATGAAACAGAGTAAGGGATGAGGTATGGTAGAGAGAATCATCCTACCCATTTATACCCATTTACAAGATTAAAAAATATAGAATCCCATATATACATGTGGGATCCCCAACCAATGTCCAAAACAGAAATATTCTAGCACTTTCCCTTCGTATTTTATACATTCATTTTATGGTATGATTAAATTCAAATTTTCAATAATATTTTCATCACATGAACTATTTGTGTAATAAGCATACCTATAATATTTTTTATATAAAAAATTAATATGTTCATAACATTTGTAAAATATAGTTTGAATAAAATAATTTTATAGAAGGGAAAAATTGGTATTCTTATTATTATGGATAAGTAAAAATTAAATATAACAACTCATATATTTTTAAATAAAATTTAATATAAAACAATTTATTTTGTTTCTTATAATAATATTATTGAAATAAAATGTGAATTTAAATATATTTTTAATATGATTCTTTTATAAACCAATATAATGACACAGTGTATTAAAAAAAGGGGTGAATGATATTTATTATAAACATATACAAGAAATTTATTGAACTGTTTAGAATTTAATGTCAATTTACTATTCCTGGTTGAAATATGGTTTACTGTGTAAATATACTAATCTGATTTTAATATATTTTATTAGTTTAGATTTAAAATATATGATGTAAATCTCATATAAATCTGACACACATGATCAAAATTTGGAAGGATTTGAAATGATCAAGTAAATTTATTATATAAATTTATTATATATGATGTCTATAATGTTACTATTTCTTTCATACGTGATTTATTATTTTCAAATGAAACTAATTTCTTATTATTTTTATATTTTTATTTTTATGTTTCCATGTTCAGTTAATCTGTCTCATTGTTTTGTTGTTTATGCTCATTCTTTACTTGCTTTGTCAACAGTGGTTAAATCCTAAATTAGTGGTTTTTTATTTCTACATGGGTCCTTTACCATTTGGGTTATTCTAATATAATTTTCACTTATTCATATGCAATAAATTTATTTTAATGTTACCACATTACATGTAAACTGCTTCACCTGACCTAGTTTTTTCAGACAGAGTCTGTTTTTCGTTGAGGTTATTCTTTCATGGTTCATATATTTTATTGTTTAATATGAATCCAATAAGTGATTTTACCTTACACATCATGTTCCACTAGTTGAATTTTTTTACATACTTATTGACCATCACCTTACATGGATTTTATGAGTTTTATCATTTGTCATATGGTGATGATGTGTTCCCTATCCACTGTTGTTATTAGATTAGAATTATTATGATGAATTTAATATTCCCTTTACTTCATATTAAATTTTTATTCCATTTTATTCCTTTTTTAGGTGGGTTTAGGGGGAAACCTTAGAAACACATACACACACACACACACACACATAACACCTTCATACATCAAAACATGCATTGACCTTGTTCCAATGTGAGGGAAAGATCCCCATCACCTACCAAGGAGACTACGAGTTACTTGTTTTTTGCCTACATACACACCTATATTTCCTGAACTTTGTGAATATTGAGGTTTGTTAGCGACACAACACATATTCACCCCACACATACCATACTATGATGGTAGTAGAGTCTGATTCTTTAGTAGTTGGTTTCTTTTAAAAAAGTAGATGTCGAGAAAAAGGGAAATGATAAGAATATATTTGAAGTATATAGAGGGATATGGAGTGCTGGAAATAACTTCCCCACCTATTTAAACCCATTTTATGGCTTTAGAAATATGAAAATACATATCTACAAGTGGGTTCCCCACACCATGTCTAGAACATGACCATTTTAGTGATTTCCCTCTATATTTTACCAATTAATTCTATCATTTAATTAAATTCATATTTTTAATAATTTCATCTTCACAATAATCATAGTGAAAAAATTTTGTTCATAAAATTTTTTACACTATCCCTCATTTTAAAAAATATAGTTTCAAAAAATAGTTTTCTGGAAGTAAAAAATTATTATCTTTATTATTTTGGATAATTGAAAATAAAAAATAATTATTTAGTTATTTTTCATATGAATCATAATGAAAACTATTTAATTTAGTTTATATAATAATATTATGAACAAAATCTATGAATTTCAATCTATTTTTACCTTGAATTTTAACTAAACAAATATAATGACACATTGTATTCAAAAAATGGTGAATGTTATTAATTAATAAAATATGTAATAAATGTATTAATGTGGCTTAGATTTAATTATAATTTACTATGATTGTTTAATATTTATATTACTATGTAAAAATTCGATATTGATTGAAATATAGTTTATTCGTCTAGATTTAAAAAGAATGATGTAAATCTCAGGTAAATCTAACATGCATGTTGAGAATTTAGAAGGATTTCCCATGTTCAAGTAAATTTATTATGTAAATATGTTATATATGATGTTAATAATTTTAATAATGGGTTTCCAACATTAGTTTTGATTTAAAAATGATTATTTATTACTTTTCTATTTATATTTTCATGTTTTCATGTTTAGTTATTTCTCCACATTATGTTGTTTGTTATGCACATCCATTACTTGTTATAACATCACTGGTTTAATCCTACACAAATATTTTTATTCTTATATGTATCATGTACTATTTGGTTTATTATTACATAAGTGTTTCTTATTCATATGTGAGGAATTTATTTTACATTCTCACCTTACTTGTGAATTGCCTCACTTGAAATGGTTTGATATGTCCCATGCCATTTTTCTTTGAGGTTATTCTTACATATATTATTTATTTTGTGGTTTAATCTGAAACCACTATTTGATTTCACCTCATACAACCTTATCCACTAGCTTAGTTATTCTAACACGGGCCTTGAACTTCACCTTACATGGTTATTATGAGTTTTCTCTCTTTTTATCTGTTTATGGTGCATATCCCCTTCACTACTACCATTGGATTACAGTGGTTATGAATTATTTAACAATAAAAGTACTTAAAATTCAGTTTTTTATTATATTTTCCCCTTTTTATGTGGGTTGTGGGGGGAAACCTGACAAACATATACACACAACACCTTCTTGAACTGACTACATGCCTTGAACCCATGCCTATATAGGGAAAAGTGCCTCTCCTCATACCAAGGATTATGTGATTAATATCATTCACACCTATGTACATTCCTTTGTGTTGCAACCTTCATTAATGTATCACTAGTGGAACACCACATATGTGCCCCACACTAACCTAACAATGATGACATGAGAGTCAGATTCATTAACAGGTGGCATATTCTTTAATAGATTATGTAGAGACCAAGGAAAACAAGAATAATATTGAGGAATTAGAGTGTGGGTTAGGTAATGGTGGAGAGAAGCATCCCACCCATTTATACCCATTTTTTATATTCAAAAATATGAAAACCCATAATTATTTGTGTGTTCCCCACTCCATGTCCAAAATGAGATCATATCACTGCTTTCCCTCTATATTTTACCCATTCGTTTAATCATTTTATTAAATTCAAATTTTTTATAATTTATACTTCGTAGGAAGTATTTGTTTTATAAACATACCTAAAATATTTTTTTTATAAAAAAACTAACACAACAATACCTTTTCTAAAATATAGTAAGTAAAAAACAATTTATATAATTTCAAAATTATTATCCATATTAATTTGGATAATTGGAAATAAAAACTAATCATTCTGATATTTTAAGAGGAAATAAAATACAAAACATTTTATTTTAGTTCATATAATAATTTTATTGAAATACTACGTGAATGTTAATATATTTTTACTCTATGTTTGGACGAAACTAATTTAATTAAACATTGTGTCAATGGGGGGTGAAAGTTATTTATTTAAAAAACATAGAAGAAATTTATTAAAGTAACTTAAATTTAATGTTAATTTACTTGGATTTGTGGAAATCAAGTTGATTATGTCAATATAATATGATAATTTAAATGTTATTTATTATTTTAGATTTAAAATTTTTGACGTAAATGTCATGTAAATCTAACATGGATGATGATAATTTGGAAGTATTTTCATTGTTAAAATAAATTTATTATATAGAATGTAAATATTTTTTCTGTTGTCTTGTATGATTTAATTTTGATAATAAAATGAAGTTTAAATTCTTATTAGTTTGATATTTTCATTTTCATGTTTTTAATATTTTGTAAATCTACCGCATTATGTTTTTTTGTTCTCATCCTTTACTGGTTATGACATCACTATTTTAGTCCAGCATGACTGGTTTTTTATTCCTATATATATTTTACTATTTTTTTTATTATAAAAAATGTGTTTCTTATTCATATGTGAGAGATTTATTTTATATTCTCACCTTACATGTCAATTTCTTCACTAGAAATGGGTTCATCTGATGGGGGATTTTTTTCATTAATGTTATTTTTATGTGGAGCATTTATTTTTTGGTTTAATTTTAAACCACAGTATTAGTTCAAATAATGTAGCATGTTCCACTAGATGATTTATTCTAACCTTGGTCTTGAACTTCACCTTACATGGATTTTATGAGATTCCTCTCAATTCATCTTGGGATGACGTGTGTCTCCTTCACTACTACCATTAGATCAGATATTTATGATCAATTTAATCTTATATTTCCTTGAAATCCTATTTTTATTCCATTCCCCTTTTTAAATGGGATGACGGGGGAAGATGATGGGTAGGAACTTCATATCCATGGATAGAAAATTAGTTTAATCAATAATTTATACCCCTAACCATTATTATGTTAGTTTAACTACATACTGTTTTTGAGTAATCATTATTCAATCAACTTAACTAGTAATTATTCCCCTAATATTTATTCAATTAATTAGATAAGGTATTTTATAAATTAACGAGGTCAAATATATCAATTTAAATTATTTGAACATGATTAGATTGAGAAAATTTTAGTTAATACATAATGAGCACAATATTGAGCATAAATATATCATATACTATATACAAAATATATATGAAATTGTAACTTGATTGATATTTGGTCTGTAACAATGAAAAAAATGAGGGATTATATTTGACACATCAATATGGTATTGAAATGTACATTTTAAATTTAACATCCAAAAAATATATCTAAAAACATATTGACCTCAATCCTAACAAATATTAAAGAAATTATTAATATAATAGAACAACAATAATTAAGGAACAAATAATTGATAAAATGGACTAATCTATAATAATATTTCTAGTAATTTCATTGCATGAAGATTAATCCCTAAACTACACCTCTAATCTTTAGTCAATGAGTTATATCCATTGGTTTAGAAATTAATAATGTTGGACATTTCATAGTAAATAATATAATGGTGTAGTTTCAATTTAATGCAATGAATATAGAATGAGTACAATAAATAACGTATAGATTACATAAACCACATAAAATAAGTGGGATTATATAAGACAAATCAATATGAGATTGCAGTGCTTATTTTTAATTTCATATCTAAATTATATATCTAAAAACATTCTAATGTGACTAGTTTCAAATATAACATAAAGTAAAAATATTTTAGTACAATAATATATTAGAATGGTAGAATTTTTTAATTTTATTTAACTGCATACAATTTTTTTATAATATATATGCTATCCATGTAATCACTAAACTATACTCCTGATATTTATTCAATTAAGTAGAATACATGTTATTTAAATTACCAAATCAATTTATGTCATAATTAATTAATTAAACCATAAACCGATTCACTATGTTATAATGAATTCACTATGAATACTTTATATAGAAAATAGATATCATTAATTTCATTCTACATAAGTATATATATTTTAGATGATATAATATTACTACCAAAACAATGAACAAATGAGGGAGATTATATCTCAAACATCAATATGATAATGCAGTGTACATATGAAATTTAACCTATAAAATATTTATGTAAACACATAATGAATGTATAAGTATAGTAATACTATAATATCTTAGTAGGGAAACAATAATACTTCATTAAACTACCTAATGAATGGTATTTAATTGTACTTTATTCAATGATTTAGAACCATTATTTTAGATACTCACTATTCATGATATTTTATAGTAAATTATATCAAGTGTGTGCATATTCAGAAAATTGTAATGAATCAATAATGAATAAAATATACTACATACATATAAAACTAACTATATAAAATATACATATAAAATTCTTACATAACTCCATTTTATTTAATAAATCCAAACAGTTATATCTAAGACATAAATATGGTAATGTAGTGTACATTTTTAGTTTAACACCTAAAAATGGATCTAAATAGATATTTGGATGACTGAATTCAAATTTTTAAAAATTTAAAATTTTAATAAAACTAAAGTATGTATGGAACCATTTAAATAGTGTTTTTATATATATTTTTAATTATCTATATACAATTAGGGAAATCAAAAAAATATCTAATTCAAAAAAAAATAAAAAGGATAAACATTGAACTAATTACTCATATATGTTTTAGTGTAGCATAATAATAGACTCTACTTAACAAAAAATCATAATGTACCTTAGATTTTTATAAATAAATCCAAAATGTGGTATAAATGTGAAATAATATATTAGTTGAATACATAATTAACATTAAAAACATACCATTTTTATCCATATATAGTTGGATGAAACTGTTTGATATTAAATATTTAGTAGATGTTATATATTTTGTGGAAGGATAACTATTTGAAATTGTCCATTATGAGTGGTATGGCTTCACGTGATAGGGTGGAGTGGGTTATGGGGGAACAAAAGTGGAAGGATTGGGGGAGTGATAAGTTGGGGTTAATGATGTGAGAGTGGGGGAGCAGGCGGTTGGGGTCGATGATGTGTGAGAAACAGGGTCATAGGTAGCAGGGATCAATGGTGGTAGGAGAGGGTTAATAGTTAGTGGGGGATCAATGATATTGGGGGTCAATAACACCAAAGAGGGGGAGCCATAGGAGAGGCTCGACAGTAGCATGGGGGAGTGTGTCAGTGGTGGGGGTCGATGATGCAGGATAGGGGGAGTGTGTGGTAGGGATCAATAGTGGTGGGATCAATAGTGATAAGGCTTGATGATGTGAGATGGGGGGAGAGGGAGGGGAGGGACCAGAAGATTGTAGTAGGAGGGAGGGGCACTTGACACGGGGGGGATTGGGTGGCATCTGAACCTACCCAATGTGAGAAGTTAAAATTCTAGGATTGATTTCAGTTAACATCCAACTATAAAAACCCTAGCTTGTTCAAAGATGTCATCATGATTGACGTATAACTATCAGATATTTTGGAATAAAATCAGTGTCAACCAGGTGTCAGACCCCTACTAATGGGACTTTCAAGAAATGTGATCCAATCCCATCTTCTTGGCCACCCAATCTCTCCCGTCATACTGGTCCTCACATGACATCATCATCCTCTAAACATCATGCACTATATCCTGAAATAGAATCCATGCCACGTCAATTAAATTATCTAGAACAAATGGTTGTGGTACTCAGGTAAGGATCATCACAAAGTACCTAAAATCATAAACATTTTGGAACATTACTAAATACAAAAATGTAGAATAGGGGAGGCCCAAGTAGATCATCAGGAAGATGAAGTAGGTGAATTAAATACCCAAACACCACTTCATCTCCAAATAAATTACCTATCAAACTAGTAGCTGGATGGATTTAGGGTTCTACAAGTCTCAACCTATATCATTGTCTGAGAAGTTGAAATTCAAAATGTAGTCATAGTTGGTAATGAGATTAAGGATATTTTTTAATGAATTAGATAGGGTGGTACAAAGTTTTATGAGATCCATGTAGTCTAAAGTAGATTTTAGGAGTCTACACTGGTTAGTGGCATGCTGCTTCTTCACTGTGTTGGGAGAGGCATCGGGATGAGGATGGAAGATGATGCCCAGAAACACACACACACACACACATATTTATAACCTTCCTACATCAATAATGTGCCTCAATCGTGTGTCCATGTGGGGGAAAGAGCCTCACTTCTATCCAAGGAGATCGAGGGGTAACTCGTACATTCTTGTGTACATGCCTATGTGTTGCAACCATCATATGTCCTAATACTTGATAACAACTCCTTGTGTATGTACCCCAAATATTTCAACTAACATGAACCACTTACCATACACTCCTACCACCACACTCTTCGGCTTTTCCATGAGGAGGTACCTGCATCTAAAGGCGTCTAGATGATAAAATACTAAAAATGTTAATACCTTGTCCTGAAAGATCTCCAAGTAACTTCCTCCTCCTGGGCCCTCATATGGGGATACCCATACCTCAAATTAATTTTCAGAAACCACCATGATACAATGAGTTAGTAAAAAAGATCATGAAATTGAGGCAATAAATATTTATTCCTTATGGTCACTAGATATAGCATTTGATAATCTATGTAATATCGGTGGCCCTTGTCCACATTATTTTTTAAAATAATAGATGATTCCCACAGTTAAATCATTGTCCAAATGAATCCCTTTATTTTAAGATCCTATAACAAAAATTTTAAATCTTTTATCCTAGTAGGATTTTTTCAGTATAATGGTAAAGAAATGGGGCTTGTCTTAATGAGTATGATGATAGTGAAATTAACCTCTCGCTGAGGTGGAAACCTAGATAAATCATCTAGATATACCTTCGGGTACCAATTAACCATTAAAATTGGAAAGAAACAATCTATCCCCTACACCAATGTATCAAAAAAATGGATAATTGGCATGAAATCAATCTCACAGCGGATACAATTGGTCTTCACTCCCTGATCATTAGTCCCACTCACCATGAAATATGTTAATGTTTCTATTTAGAGATAGAAATAGGAACCTATGTTGGTAAAAATAAAATCTATCTTTAAAATGAATCTCCTAATCCACATCGATGATGAGATCAAAAACTTCTAAGTTCAATAATAGTAAGTCCCACATGAGCTGCATGTCATGTATTAAAACACAACATCATAGGCACTTAAAACCTTGCTTCTTATTTATTATAAATGGGGTAGATAGTTTTATCAAAAATGGGATCAAATTAACTTATATACCCAAAGAATAATAAAAAATTAATGATATAAAGGAATGGTAATAACTCATATCAAACAAATAAAATTCCATGGAAGTAGTAATAAACACCTTACCTCCCATGGTGGCTGACCCAAAATCAGAGTTCTTAGGTTTCGTCTCTCCTTCATGAATGTTCCATGACTTAGGCCCACCGTGAGTCCTCTTAGATGGATGATAATCCCATTTTTATGAGGAATTTTAAACTATACCCTTATAATAAATAGATTTTACTTGTGAACCATTAAAAAATAAAGAGCCAACACAAATCCTATATGGTTGATTCTAATAAAATAATTTAAGATTACTTGGATTCCTGAATTATAAGCGTTCCCTCGGATTATTTAAGATGTCGTGTATATTGTGGATAGACATTCTACAATAGAAACATGACACATGATTACACCATGAGAATCAATTTCCAATGAACATAATAATGGTTGAGTTCCTATTCAACTACTATAATGAGGATTATCCAGATTCTATTTCTTTCTAGAGGAAAATATTTTTCTAACCCCTGCAATTTAAGAAACCCCATTAGGGACTATGTTATTTAATAAGTGTACCATATCCATAACCTGTTTATTAGAAACATGAGTATAGGTTAATAGGAAAAGGAAAATAAGCATCAACCAAGTCTTGGGCTTCATATTTGCTTTAAAGCATCTCACCTTGAGAGAGTAATTCATGATGATAAGTGAACCAACATAGGAAACTGAGTAGCATATTCAATCAATGAGTAGTCTCCCTACTCCATGGTCCTAAATTTAAGGGGGGGTTTTACCTGTAATTTGTCATATAAAACTACTGATTGAAGGACTTATTTAATGTAGTCTAGGACATAACCTCATTAATATTCACATATATTATGGACATCCACTAATTTTACTTGTCAAACAAACATGTAAGTAGGGAATATAACTTCAAGAAATAGAAGATAAATTGGATGAAATTTATTTTTCAAACATATGAAACAATTTTCTCAAAATTTCTAAGAAGAATTCATAAAAATGTGGAAGCATAGAAAGGCCGAGAGTAATATAGATGAGGGATCCCATTTAACTTAACATCCAACCCAAACATAACCATGAAATTTTCATGAACACCATAAAGGGAAATGAAAAGTTTTGAAAGAATTCGGAATATGTTGATTGTAAAAACTCTATAGAACCCCCACCTAATGGGACTTTTCGGTGATACAATTCAATTCGGACTACTTGGAAAACTGATCCAGTTCACCATACAGCCCCTTAAATGACTTCATCATTCTATTCACATTTTAAAACACATCACTAAATAGAATTCCCACTACACCCATGATCTTTTGCAGTCATAGTAGTAATGGAACTTGAGTCAGGATCTACACTAGACACCTGAAGTCATACACACCATAGAATGTCACCCAACACATAAAGTTTTAATATTGGAGGCATGAGGATATCATTATGTGTGTAGAGAATCTATAGCAGATACCCAACCAAATTTGTATCTCAAAATGGGTGAGACCTAGTTGGATGATATTCATGTGATCAATGCTAGATTTGAGGACTCCATACTACTTGGTGTGGTTTCACTTATTCGGTGAGTAGGGGTGGTATCGAAATGAGGGTAGAAGAAGATTACCAAGAACTTCACTTCCATGGAAAAGAAATGATAATTAGGTATGATGGATTAGATGAAGAAAAAAATTGATAAAAAATTGTCATCCCACACCGACCTAACCATGAAGGTAGGAGACTCAAATGGTTCTTTGACTAGTGTCATCTTCTTCTCTAACAGACATGTGACATAGTGGAAGATAGAGGAATAGGGATGGGAATAATAGGAGGCCCATTTATACATGTTTAAAAATTGGAAAACTCATGTGGGTTCCGCACTTCAAAATATTTGAAATCATTTCGAAATGAAAATTAAAGCTTGTATTAGTCATGATTTCAAACAAGGATTTCATTTTGTAATTGAAATTTCATGTGATAATATAAATATTTATGGAATTCATATAAAACTAATAATACATTGAATTAGAAATTGGAAAATCCTTCTGTGACACTAATATGATGGCTTATGTTTCTATATTTTTCTCATTATAACATTAAATATTTCTTATAAATTATTTTGGTTTAACTACAGAATTGAGTGGTTAACAATGTAGAAATTATTTACTAAAATAAAAAATAATAATTCTTCTGATTAAAATATAACTAAATTTAATATTATTAAAGACAAAACCATTTGTATGAGTTAAAATATTTTAACAAAAAACCATATAAATGTTTTTTTATTGAATGATAATAACTTTGAAATCTTGAACTTATATTTTTCTCTACAGAAAAAAAAATACTCTAAACCAAGAATACATCATTATAATATCACAAAATAATTTTGTTTACATTGAAGAGATTATAACATACAGTGGAACCAATCTAATATGCATTATTTTGTTAAAATACAAATATTTAAATATTATGTCACTGTATTTAATAGTGAATAAATATTTTTTTCATGAAAATGAATGAACATAGTAGTGAAATAGTGGGATATATATATTCTTGTTAAATTTATAATGTTTAATAAAATTAGTTATTTTATATTTGTTTTGTTGATTTCTTATTTATATTAAAATATTTCTTCATTCTATGTTCCTTAAGTGGCTAAAAGTAATAATATTTTTTCATCTTTTCCATAAAAACAGTTGATTTTTTCATCATAGAATCATTTGGAGAATCTTATTTTATGTTTACCAAATGGAAAGTTTGATCACTATAAGTTTATTATTTCTTATTACTTTAAATCATTTTTTAATGATTTAATAAATTATTTTTAATATTCTTTTTATTTTTTTAAAAACATTGGAAATATAGTAACTAAATTAAATAATATAACAATTTTTTATTGAATATTTAATAATTTTAATAATAAAATATAACGATTAAAATATAACTTTCATGATAAAAATTTGAAAGGATATTTAATATTTAGGTAAATTTGATAGGTACATTTATTATATATGATTTAAATACTATTAATATTTCCTTTCATTATTTAGTTTTGATTTTCAAATGAAACTAATTTCTTAGTATTTTAATTTTTGTATTTTTCATGCTTTCATGTCCCGTAAATCAACCTAATTACATTGTTTTTATGCTCTTCCATTATTAGTTATGACATAACTTATTTAATCCAATGTGATTTGTTTTTTATTCCTACATAGGGCCTTTACATCTTCATTTTTTTTATCATAAGGGTTTCTTATTAATTTGTTACATTATCACCATACATGTGAATTGATTCACATAACATGGATTCACTGGATGTAATTTGTTTTGTTAAGAGTTTATTATTACATCGCTCATCTATTTTGTAGTTTAATCTGAAACCACTCTTTGAGTTCACCACACACAACCTATGACACTAGATGAGATATTATTTCACGGTCCTTGAACTTTACAATGTGTAGATTTTATGGGTTTTCATCCCTCTTATCTGGTCAGGATGTGGGTCCCCTTCGCTGCTACCGCCGAATTGGAGTTGTTTCAACTAATTTAATCATAGCATTACTTGAATTTCAAATTTTATCTATTTTACCCCATTTTAAGTGGGTTGAGGAGATAACCCTCACACACACAGAAACACACACCCTCACACACACAAATAGAGAGAGAGAGAGACGCACACACACACACATAGAGACCATAAGTGACCCTATACATGCCTACCTACATGCATGTGTGTCATAACATTTTTTAATTTAGAGCCTTGTCAGTGCCTCGCCGCATAAGCACCCCACATCTCACCTCTCGGACGCCTCTCTATATATGGTAAAACAATGTGATAAAATGAATGAACCAAAATTTAATGCATATTTTAGTGTACATCCAATAAATTTTATTGCAATTTATCAGGTATGTAAAGAATTCGTTCGGTTGAGATTGGTTATTCACATTACATCAAAAAATCCATTTGGTGGTCTTTTCAGCATTTCATAGTGGTTTATACCACATCTATATGGTTTCATGGTGTTTTTGTAAAACTATCATGAGTTGTGGTGTAAGGAAACATTTTTTTGTGCTTTTTCAAAAGCATCGCAGAACCACATCGTGATGGTTTTTCATTATTTAGCAGCAGTTTAAACCACTGATAAATGCGTAACATGTTTTTTAAAATTATTTTTTAAATAATATTAACTTTTTAATATTTAATTTTCATTATTTATTTATATTTAATCACATATATGTTTTTGTTGAGATTTGAACATCTTACCACTTTATTATTCTACAAATACATTTTAACTCCATATTGCACTTCATGTGGTGACTAAATAGACATTAATATATTTATATATAGAGAAATAAATATATATAAATGAATATGGATACATATATTTATTTATTATTTACATTATACTATTTATTATTTGTATTATTTTTTATTTTTTATTATTTTTTATTTTTTATGTGCACATATATATAATATAACAAATAAAATATAAATAAAAATAATAATAATAATAATAATAATAATAATAATAATAAATTAAAAATAATATGAATAATAAATAATAGAATATAGACATCAAATTAATATATGTATGGAAATGAATTTAAATATATATATATATATATACACAAATACTTATAAATATCTATATATATACCCACATAATATATATAACTATCAATAAATAAATGAATAAATATTTATAAATCTACACAAGTCTCTAGGATTACATGTTTACTATAGATTTATTTCCTTATGTTGTGTTTCATGGTGTCATATGTAATCAAACTTATTTATATATATATACATATATATAATAAATAAAAAATCACCAAAAGAGATAATATCACTATGACTGCAACATTGTTATATCAATAAGAATAAAAAATGGAATAAAATCATATACCCCCAAAAAAACATAAGAATACAATCTTAAACAAAGTTAAAAACTCCCCCATGTCCTAGCCTAGTGGCAAATGGCATTGTGCCATGTTGGGGAGGTCTTGGGCTCAAGTGTCATGTGTTTCCTAAATGTTTGTGTTTTCATTTACTTTGAATCTTTATTATTTCCCTTCTTCAAAAATTTTTAATATAAACAATGTCAAAAATCCAACGAATGTTAAAAAATTAGGGTATCCCATCTAAAAATTTAGTTTAAAAGGCCTTCTAGACATTTTTTTTAACCAGGAGAAAATAGGTACCATGTAACATCCCACCCCTCACCCATTCGATTGGTAAGAGGTAGTGGGTGTTACTTGACATAGGTGACATCCCCAATACACCAAAGGATGTAAATATATTCCAATGCCACATGAGTAATTAGGGGATGATTTTCCATTGAAAATTTAAGTATCCCAAGCATAAAGAAAATTACCATACAAACCTATATATGATTATTGAGTATAAAAATACAACTAAAAACATATCTAATCAAACAACTATATCAGAGTACAAGTGGAAACCAAGTGACATAACCAGAGGAATTAAAAGACAATAAAAACCAAAGGTAGAAAAATACATTAAAAAATAACTCCCAATTTACAACAAGCTCCAACTCAACAAGACATTCCCATGGTATCAAGAAGCATCACTAAAGAAATGAGATATGTTTCATTTAATATTTTTATGATAGATGAAATCTATAAACACACTATAGTGATCAAGATGGGGGTGAGTTTAAACTCATTAGGATTTCCCTAACAACTTACAAACTCATTCAATTAGGATATAACTTGTTATCCCATTTATATAAAATTATTTAAAATACTTAAAACAATTTATTTCAAATCCAAAGTAGTATTCCATGAAAATTGATAAAACAAGACATTAAAATATTTATCATTCCATTTTCAATACCTTTTTTATGATTCCATATGACAACCCTGCATTTTATTACAAATTAAACATGCTTTATTACATAAAACTTCACTTGATACAACAAATAAGATCGATAGGTTTAGTGTCTTTGGGGCTTAGGATCATTACATAAAAACGTAAAACATGAAATACAACATCTTTATTGATAACTTCCTTTTCATGACCACTACATTCCTTCGTACTTAGCATTGCATGGGATAACCTGAGGACATGCATAAGAAAAGGGTGAGCTATAAAGCCCAGTAAGGGAGTACACATGGAATAACATAAGGAGTAAAATACACATTAGAAAATAGGCATAATCAATCGGGAATAAAAGAAAAATGAACATAAAGTCATGATAAATCATGATAATCATAACGTGGAAATGTGGCAACAACACTTAACATGGAATTAGCATGAGCCAAGGCTCATTGCACATAAAGCATGAGTAAACCCTCATTCCACATGAATCACGAGTAAAACCTAGTTTCACTTGAATTAGCATGAGTCAACATTCATTGCACATGACATATCATGATACTATACTTTATCCAATACATTGGAGCGCTATAAGGGCACACCCTTCTTAAACATTTCATTTCATGCATAAGTGTGCCACATGGATCATAAAACATGGATTCATAAAACATAATCATTTATTCCACGATAAAGGAATGTGGAATTCATACATGAAACTTTACAATCAATAAGTAAATGTGCATAAAGGTGAATACACTTGATGGAGAAATGGGCATGGTATTCACTACACAATGACATTGTCTTGGAAAATCGGTGCGATTTCGGTAGCGTAACGGCGTGACATAAGAATTCGTAAAAAAGGTTGATGAGAGAGAAAGGGGTTCCTCATAATATTTACATGTAATGGACAGTAAGGAGGTCATATAGATACATGTCCCAACAATTGAAATGGAATTTAGATTCATGATACAAAAGTATTGCTTGAATGTAAAAGAAGAGAGAGAAGTTCCTTTCAGAATTTAGGCATAGTAACGGGTGTACATGGGAGGAATTTAATGAGAGAGAAAGGGGTCTCCCATAATTCAAAAAACAAGAGGGCAGTATGGGGGAGGTTTGAAACCATACCCCAACATTCATAATTGAAATTAAAATGGAAATACAACTTAAAGAAAATTGACAAAAATGAGAAAGGAAGAAAAACCCCTTACTTGGAAGTGTGCTTCCAAAGGCTAGAGAGAGGCTTGTGAGAGGCTTCTTGGGAGCTTGGGGCACTTTGGGAAGATTCTAGAGAGATTAGGGAAGAGGTTGGATGAACTACAAGGGATTTTAGTGAGGAGGAAGTGGGAGCTTGGGTGGGCTTATATAGGAAAGGTGAGGGAATTATTTATTATTTAGGTTTGGGTCCCCTTACATTAAATTAATCCAAACCACAAACCATCCCATGGTTTTTGCCCATGCTTTTTGGAAAAGGGAAGAGGAAAAAAATAGTTTATAAGGCCTAAGTCCTAAATTCTTAAAATAATAAGTTTGCTTATGTGGAGGTGAGTCACACTCCCATGGAAATTAATTTAAAAAGGAAAAGTGTTGAATATGTCTTGAGGGGTCCATTAATTCTTTGAAAAGTAAGTCAAACAAACCCAAAATCACATTATTTTGATGATAAAACATATATTTTCCGAACATAAGGATTATGGTATTTTATTACATCACCATTGGGTCATTATGATGTCATAAAACACATTATATATTTAAACGGTATTTAATTTTTAACCAAAAATTTGACTGTCTCGGAAAATTATGAAAAATTCACCGTTGGATAATTTCGACATCCTGATTCTAGAAATGACATTTATTTTATCTAAAAAAAATTCTAAATATGTTAATTTTCACTTTTAAAACCAACATTTATCGAAAATTCACGGGTTTTGACAGAAATGGCTTTCAAACCTTAATATAAAATTTTAATTGCATTCATAAAATTATAAGATCATTTATATTTAATAAAAATTAATTTAATAATATTATTATTATTTTATTAAAATGTTATTTAATTCAAAAATCCCTTAATTTAATTAAATAGATTTCTTAATTAAATAATAACTAAAAACACCATTTGTACTTTAAAAACTATTTACAATGTATCAAAAATTACTAGAAATTATATTCATCATTATATACAAAAATAATGTACATGAACATAGTACTACTTATTTGTTACATAACCCCTTAAAAAATCCTCATAAGACCTAAGGGTAAGGTGTGCGATGGTGACAGACTCTTGGGGTGGCTCGGATAACATCGCTCGAGTGGTAATCTCTATCAACTTCTACTTTTCCTGTAGACTGTCTCGTTAGAGATTGACATGGTGAAGCTCAGTTTGGACTTGGTCAAGGGCGAAGCCCAAGGATGCCACCTCTTTTCTGAGCTTCGACAAATGGGCTTCGTATGGGGCAATTCTACTGGATGAGGCCATCACTTATTTTGTCTGAGTAAATTGGATTTGTTAAGGTCCTATATTTATACTAATCATGTGATCATTGTTCAATGGCTATATTAACAACGGTCAAAATTCTTAACATACAACCAAAGAAGTTTACATCTTATAAAAACATTTTATATAAAGAGACATTTAATAAGATCAAGAGAGATTTTCCATTAATGAAACTTTGGGTCGTTACAATATTCACCCCATAAGAAATTCCGACCTTGAAATTTTCCCTTTCCCACACTAAAACAAATGTGGGTAACTCAGCTTCATCTTATCCTCTGATTCCCAAGTCGCTTCTTCAAACTTGTGGTTTCTCCACAACACCTTGATGAGGGGCATTGTCTTATTTCGTAGAACTTTTTCTCTACGATCTAAGATCTTTATTGGTTTCTCCTCATAAGAAAGATCATCTTCCAATTGTACCACCTCATAAGAGAGTACATGTGAAGGGTCTGGTATGTACTTCCTTAAGAGGGATACATGAAATACATCATGCACCTTGGCCATGGTAGGTGGAAGTGCTAGTCGATAGGCCACATCCCCAACACGATCAAGATTCTCGAAGGGGCCGATGTACCTTGGACTTAACTTCCCTTTCTTTCCAAACCTCATGACCTTTTTCCACGGAGATATGCGTAGAAACACCATGTCTCCAGCTTTAAACTCAAGGTCTCGTCGATGATTATCTGCATAACTCTTCTGTCGACTCTGGAATGCCTTGATATGCTTCTGAATGGTTTTCACCTTCTCCACTATTTCTTCGACCATTTCTAGTCCAAGCAGCTTATGTTCACCGACCTCATCCCAACATTCCGGTGTTCTGCACCTTTTCCCATATAGGGATTCATATGGAGCCATTTGGATGCTCGAGTGGAAACTGTTATTATAAGATAACTGAACTAGAGGAAGATGTTGATCCCATCCTCCTTTAAAGTCCATTGAGCACGCTCTCAACATATCCTCAAGTGTTTGGATAGTCCGCTCGGATTGGACATCAGTTTGAGGATGATAGGTCGTACTGAAGTTCAGTTCAGTATTCAGAGCATGTTGAAGACTCTTCCAAAACATAGAGGTGAATCTTGGATCTCGGTCAGACACAATAGATAGTGGTACTCCATGAAACCTTACCACTTCCCTGATATATATCTGTTCCAGTTGATCCAATGATAAATCCTCCCAAATAGAAATGAAGTGTGCAGTCTTTATTAGACGATCCACAAAAACCCAGATTGCATTGTTGCCTTTGGATGTCCTTGGAAGTCCGGTGACAAAGTCCATGGTGATGTTCTCCCATTTCCATTCTGGTATGGGCAATGGTTGCATCATCCCCTTAGACTTCTGCCTCTCTTCCTTCACTTGCTGACACACCTGGAACTTTGATGTATATTCAGCGATCTCCTTATTCATATTATCCCACGAAAAGTTTTCTCGGAGATCTTGATACATCTTTGTACTCCCGGGGTGAATAGAGAAGTTTGAACTATGTGCATCATCTAAAAGTTACTTCTTAAGCTCCGGACTTTATGGAACACATAGTCTTTTCCCAAACCGCACAATTCCTTCCTCATTAACATTAAACGCCGAGGATTTACCCTTTTTCATAGCTTCCACTTTTTCTTGAATTCACACATCATCCTTTTGAGCATCCTTTAACCTTTCCAAAAGAGATGGTTGAGCAATCATTTGTGAAAGGATTGATGATGTTCCCTTCTTTATGATTCCAATGTCCATCTTCATCAAGTCTAAGAAGATTGGATCCTTCTCAATTCTCATCATTGATAGAATCGTTGGATCCTTTCTACTTAGGGCATCTGCCACCTTGTTCACTTTCCCATGGTGGTAATGTATTGAACAGTTATAATACTTGATGATATCTATCTATCTTTTCTGGTGCATATTAATCTCTTTTTGTGTGAATATATATTTAAGACTCTTGTGGTCAGTATATATCTCACATTTCTCTCTATAGAGATAATGCCGCTAGATTTTCAAGGCAAAGATCACCGCCGCCAACTCCATATCATGTGTTGGATAGTTTCACTCATGGATTTTCAACTGCCTTGAGGCATAGGATATCACTTTATCATTCTACATCAGCACACAACCTAAGCCCTTCTTTGAGGCATCACTATATACCACAAAAAGTTCCCCACTTGTGGGTAAAGTGAGCACGGGCGCAGTGATAAGCCTCCTTTTCAACTCCTTGAAGCTTTCTTCGCATTCATCACTCCAAGAAAACTTTACTACCTTTCGATTTATCTTGGTAAGAGGGTTAGACAATTGTGATAAATTTCTCACAAATCGTCGATAATATCCAGCTAACCCCAAGAAGCTATGGATATCTGTTACCGATGTTGGCCTCAGCCATCCCTCAATTGCATCTTTTTTAGAGGGGTCCACAGATATCCCATTGCTTGTGATGATATGGCCCAAGAATGATACCTCCTTCAACCAGAACTCACACTTTCTGTACTTTGTATAGATCTTCTCCTTGCGCAAAGTCTCTAGTATAGTTTTTAAATGCTCCTCATGATCCTCATTGGTTTTGGAGTATATTATATTATCATCTATAAAGACTACCACAAATTTTTCAAGGTAATATCTAAAGACTCTATTCATTAAGTCCATGAAGATTTATGGAACATTGGTGACTCCGAAATGCATTACTATGAATTCATAGTGCCCGTACCTTGTACGAAAATCAGTCTTGGGGACATCTTCCTTCTTCACCCTTACTTGATAATATCCTGACCGCAAATCCACCTTGGAGAAGTATTGTGCTCCACGCAGCTGATCAAACAAGTCATCTATTCTTGGGAGAGGATACTTGTTCTTTATCGTGATTTTGTTAAGTTCACGATAATTGATGCAGAGTCGCATTGACCCATCCTTCTTCTTGACGAAGAGGACCGGTGCACCCCATGGTAAAGCACTTGGGCGTATAAACCCTTTATCTAGATTCTTTTGTAGTTGTTTCTTCAGATCTTCAAGATCAACAATATCCATTCTATATGGATTCTTGGATATTGGTAACACCCTAGGTATAAGTTCAATTGAGAACTCAACATCTCTTCTAGGAGGAAGACCAGGCAGTTCCTCGGGAAACACTTCCACGAATTCCCTCACAATAGGCATTTATTCAAGGATGGTTTCTTCTTTGGACTCAATCATCTGAGCCAGATACGCGTGCTCATAGGGCAGTAATATCCATGCTTGAGATGATGGAGATAAAGGAGATTCATCTTCCTCTTGACACTTGTAAAGAATCGGGGGTGGATTCTCCATATGGAGTGTGATTTCCCTCTCCCGACAATTTATGTTGGCTTTACATAAGGAAAGCCAATCCATGCCAAGAATTGCATCAAATTATACCAGAGGGAGTATGACGAGGTTTGCCGGGAAATTCAATCCACATATTATAATAGGGGAGGACTTATATTCATGGGATGCAATGATTGACCCATTTTCCGTACTCACTAACATCTTTACTTCCATGATTTGTGGTGGTGCTGGGATTGTTCTACTAAACATTCGAGATATAAAAGAATGCATAGAACCTGAATGAAAAAGTATGTTCGCTATTCCTGAATGAATAACTAGCGTACCTGTCACCACTTTATTTTCGGGGTTCACTTCAGCAAAAGTGATGGAAAAAGCTCTTCCTTGCTATCTTGGTAGTTGTTGGTTTCCTCCGATAACCCTTAGATTAGGGCACTGATTTGAAAAATGACTCGGTTCTTTGCATTTGTAGCATTGAACAATGCGTTGAGGTTTGAACGGAGCGTTCCTCTCCTCTGTCGCAGTTGCGAGTCCTTCTTGCCGACAGTTAACAGCAAGGTGACCTTCTCTTCCACACCTGAAGCATTTTCTCGTCCCCTTAAGGCAACTTCCAGGGTGCTTCTTTCCTCACTTTTGGCAAGTGGGGTGCTGGATCTTCTTAGCACCATTGGATTTATCCATCGGACCACCAGCATTGAAGTCCACCTTACGCTTCTTTTCCCCATGATACCCCTGTGATTCCTCGATCTCCATTTCGACCTTGAGGGCACATCGGACAATTTCCTCATAGCTGTCGAAGTCACGGATCGCTAATGCTTTCTGCAAGCTAGGATTCAGCCCACCAAAGAAGAGGCCAACCTTGCATTTGGGGGTAACGACAAAACCGGAAGCGTATCATGCAAGACTCATGAAGTTTGCCTTGTACGCTCCAACAGATTCTTCATCTTTTTTCTTGAGGGAAAGGAATTCCCTTTCCATATTAAGCCGGAGGGTGCGCGGAAAATATTTATCGAAAAACATCTTCTGGAATTCCTTCCATTCCAAAGCCTCAATCTCCTCCTCAGGCTTCGTATTTTTGATCAAAGTCCACCATTTATCAGCTTCACCCTCCATACGATAAGCATCCAGGAGAACCTTCTCTTATTCAGAACATTGGAGGATGGAGAAGATCTTTTCAATGGAGTTGATCCATTGTTCAGCGATTGTGGGATCGGATGATCCACTAAAAGTAGGAGGCATTTGTCTCATGAAGCTCTCGATAGCGACTTGTTCTTTCTTAGGGGCGGTTGAACATTCCTCTTGATCCGTGTTTATATTCAAAACTTGAGTTAGCTGAGAGAGAAGCATGAAAAATTTCATGATTCCCGCTCCCATTGGATTTGGCATCTCATTAGTACAGTCATCACACAGATCTTCACAATGGTTGTTAGCCCGAGTCCTCCTATTACCGGCCATTGGCTGGAAGAAAAGGAAAGTTAGGGGTAACACATAAAGGGTAATCCAAAGACAAAAGTTGATGACTTATAAATAAACTTTCATTTCCTTAACTCATGATTCTATAGGCTTCAATCTAGGATTTTCATGATCTACTTTCAAACATATATTCTTAGGGGCATTTTTTTAATTCCTTTAATAAGGGTTCATACTAAGCTTGTGAATTTACCAAATCATATCCCCCGGGAGTGCCGTAACCAAGAGTGCATCAAGGCCCATTTTTGTGCACCATTTCTCGTTCGAGTCTAGCTCAAAGTGGTGTATTTGGGTTTTACCCCTAGGATACATCTGTTCTAGAGCCACCTCTACCTGCCCGTATCCAGACAGGGATGTATTTGTTTGATAAACCACATACTCAGCACTTACCAAAACTTAGGGATGTTTTTATTATACTTATTCTTCTATATAAGTCTTTACTAGGGTTTCATAATCCCAAAAAAAACTAAACCTATCCTCTGATACCAACTATGACAACCCTGCTTTTTATTACAACTTAAACAAGATTTATTACATAAAACTTCACTTGATACAACAAAGAAGATCGAGAGGTTTAGTGTATTTGGGGCTTAGGATCATTAAATAAAAACTTAAAACATGAAATACAACATATTTATTGAAAAATTCCTTTTCATGACCACTATATTCCTTCATACTTAGCATTTCATGGGATAACCTCAGGACATGCATAAGAAAAGGGTGAGCTATAAAGCCCAGTAAGGGAGTACACATGGAATAACATGAGGAGTACAATACATGTTAGACAATAGGCATAATCAATATAGCATAAAAGAAACATGAACATAAAGGCATGATAAAGCATGATAATCATAACGTGGAAATGTGGCAACAACACTTAACATGGAATTAGCATGAGCAAAGGCTCATTTCACATAAAGCATGAGTAAACCCTCATTGCACATGAAGCACAAGTAAACCCTCGCTGTACTTGAATTAGAATGAGTCAACACTCATTGTACATGAAGTATCATGATACTATACTTTACCCAATGCATCGAAGCACTATAAGGGCTCACCCTTCTTAAACATTTCATTTCATGCATAAGTGTGCCACATGGATCATAAAACATGGATTCATAAAACATAATCATTTATTCCACGATAAAGGAATGTGGAATTCATACATGAAACTTTACAATCAATAAGTAAATGTGCATAAAGCTGAATACCCTTGATGGAGAAATGGGCATGGTATTCACTACACAATGACATTGTCTTAGAAAATCGGTGCGATTTTGGCAGCGTAACAGCATGACATAAGAATTCATAAAAGAGGTTGATGAGAGAGAAAGGGGTTCCTCATCATATTTAAATGTAATGGATAGTAAGGAGTTCATATAGATACATTTCCCAACAATTGAAATGGAATTTAGATTCATGATAAAAAAGTATTGCTTGAATGTAAAAGAAGAGAGAGAAGTTCATTTCGGAATTTCGGCATAGTAACGGGTGTACATGGGAGGAATTTAATGAGAAAGAAAGGGGTCTCCCATTATTCAAACAATAAGAGGGAAGTATGGGGTAGGTTAGAAACCATACCCCAACATTCGTAATTGAAATTAAAAGGGCAATACAACTTAAAGAAAATTGACAAAAATGAGAAAGGAAGAAAAAACCCTTACTTGGAAGTGTGCTTCCAAAGGCTAGAGAGAGGCTTGTGAGAGGCTTCTTGGGAGATTGGGGCACCTTGGGAGGATTATAGATAGAGTAGGGCAGTGGTTGGACGAACTCTAAGGGATTTTAGTGAGTAGGAAGTGGGATCTTGGGTGGGTTTATATAGGAAAGGTGAGGGAATTCTTTATTATTTAGGTTTGGGTCCCCTTACATTAAATTAATCCAAACCACAAAACAACCCATGGTTTTTGCCCATGGTTTTTGGCAAAGGGAAGAGGAAAACAATATTTTATAAGTCCCAAGTCCGAACATCTTAAAATAATAAGGTTGATTATGTGGAGGTGAGTCACACTCCCATGGAAATTAATTTAAAAAGGCAAAGTGTTGAATATGTCTTGAGGGGTCCATTAATGCTTTGAAAAGTAAGTCAAACAAACCCAAAATCACATTATTTTAATGATAAAACATATATTGGCCGAACATAAGGATTATGGTATTTTATTAAATCACCATTGGGTCATTATGATGTCATAAAACACATTATATATTTAAACGGTATTTAAGTTTTACCCAAAAATTTGACTGTCTCGGAAAATTATGAAAAATTCACTATTGGATAATTTCGACATCTCGATTCCATAAATGACATTTATTTTATCTAAAAAAATTTCTAAATATGTTAATTTTCACTTTTAAAACCAAAATTTATCGAAAATTCACGGGTTTTGACAGAAATGGCTTTCAAACCTTAATATAAAATTTTAATTGCATTCATAAAATTATAAGATCATTTATATTTATTAAAAATTAATTTAATAATATTATTATTATTTTATTAAAATATTATATAATTCAAAAATCACTTAATTTAATAAAATAGATTTCTTAATTAAATAATAACTAAAAACAGCATTTGTACTTTAAAAACTATTTACAATGTATCAAAAATGACTAGAAATTATATTCATTATTATATACAAAAATAATTTACATGAACATAGTACTACTTATTTGTTACATAACCCCTTAAAACAGCCGCATAAGACCTAAGGGTAAGGTGTGCGATGGTTACAGACTCTTGGGGTGGCTCAGATAACATCGCTCGAGTGGTAATCTCTATCAACTTCCACTTTTCCCGTAGACGGTCTCGTTCGAGCTTGACATGGTGAAGCTCAGCTTGGGCTTGGTCAAGGGAGAAGCCCAAGGATGCCACCTATTTTACGAGCTCTAACAAATGGGCTTCGTATGGGGCAATTCTACTGGATGAGGCCATCGCTTCTTTTGTCTAAGTAAATTGGATTTTTTTAAGGTCCTATATTTATACTAATCATGTGATCACTGTTCAACGGCTATATTAACAATGGTAATAATTCTTAACATACAACCAAAGAAGTTGACATCTTATAAAAACATTTTATATAAAGATACATTTAATAAGATCAAGAGGGATTTTCCCTTAATGAAACTTTGGGTCGTTACATTCCACGCATCCAAACTTTTAAACATGCATGCCCAAGTGACTGTTCCATACTCATGAGTAGTATTTCGTAGATATACCAAGTCATCATAAGGTTACCCACCCCAGGTGAGCCAATAGAACATGTCTATTCCACAGGGTCACAAAAAATGAAAATTAACCAAAAACAACCATGTATTCCAAAAATCCATGGCTATCTATTTCACATAAAACATTATTTCTTTGATAAATTTAAACAACCATTTTCCATGTACCGAATCAAAATAATAATTTTAAATTCACCATTTTAATGTTATCTAAAAAGGGGATTTTCACCAAAAACACCCAATTTAAAAATTTTATCAAATCCACCACTAAAGAGGTTTCCTATTATAATAACATAATAATTTCAAAATAATTTCAAAAGAAATAAATTTTAATCTAAGCCTTCATGTTCTAATAAAGTGTAGTATAGAGAGAATCCACATACCTCACAATGGTTGATGAAAGTAAAGTATGTCACAAATATTCTTTAGATATGATCACAAACCACCTTCCCTTCTCTAGATCCATTAATGATTCATAAATACCACATCATTAATCAATAAATGAACTTATATCTATCACTAGTTTATTAAATATAATTTATTGAGTGATCAGAGGAGAATGGATCTATGTGTATTGACCAAGAACATAGACATACCCAAAAAATCTAGATTTCCAAAACACTTTGAATCTCCAAAAAATTCTTTTCAATCAAAGAGAATCATATCTTAGGATTTGGGAGAAAAATGAGTTTTCTATTATAAAATATTAGGAAAATAAAAGGGACCCTATGTCATAATAATAGTTAAATCCATAAATTTTTCATCTAAAATTGTACTCTTCATAGGTTGGCTACACATTTAGGCATACCGTACTCCAACTATAAGTTTCTACTACCTTAATCCAAACCATAACATAGTTAAACAAATCATGCACCAATATTACTTTCCCCATCTATCCAAAAATGTACGGTTTCTCCTAGAAATGCACACAGTTTGGAAAAAATATATGCCAACCATGTGGATCTATCATCCCACCATCCAAAAGCAACAAAATTTCTAAGATCTGGTGTACATTTTGTACTAACTTCCCCAAAATAGTGCACCTCATGAAAATCCTACATATCATTCCAAATCATCTACAATACTACTAAAACATACCTTAATAAATATATATACTCAAAATACACAATAAAGGGTCATGTAAGTCAAACTGAGGGTGATACATTCTCCCCACCATTGGTCTTTTAGACCATAAAAATTAGAAAACCTAGAGTTATCTAGGAATGGATCGGTCCATTGCTTCATAATTTCCCTCTCATGATCCCACATTTCTTCTTGAATGTGACCATGTTTCCTTAAAACCTCCACTATACCAACCGTTTTTTCATATAAAACATTATCTTAACTATCTGAAATCCTTAACAGAAAAAGAATAAATGTAGTATCTAGATCGAGGTCAACATGATCATATTAGATCACACGGTTAGGATTAGGTTGGAACTTCGTCAATTGAGATAGATTAATCACACTATGCACTTAAAATACCCTTGCTAAAAAATACAACTTATATGTCACATCACTAACTCATTAAAGTATCTCAAAAGGGAATGTGTCGAGGAGATATCTTAACCAACTATTCATATTGATGATACCCAATCCATGGATAGATTATCAAGAACACATGATCACTCACCTCAAACTACAATAACCATTGATGAAGATACTTGTAGGATTTGTGATGAATCAGATCTGTCTCCATTATATTTTTGATCATCTAAATCATTCCAATTTTCTCTTGTATATGGTTGGGTCTAACTGGTGAAGTCTCAACTATTTATACCCAAAAAAAGAGGATAATGACAAGGACACTTAAAATTATTCAAAAAGATCCATTTGTATCAAGACCTAATAACATTTTTTGTATGATAATTAAACCAACGGTATGTTCTCCTCCCATGAGCCTCTATAATAAATTCCATAGACCCTAAGAATTTTATCCATTGTTTAGATCATCCTTTCAGATTTTCCATATTTTTTTGGATGATATGTCATGATCATAGTCAACTTGGAACCAAGGTATATCTATTAATATTTATAAAAATGATATGTAAACATGGAGTATATATATGATATAATCTTGAATGGAATGTTCTTAATCTTTACAACTTATTAGACATATATTTATTATAATTCCTCTATCAGATAACTTTCACAAATGAGGATTAAATGAGCTGACTCTGTGAGATAATCCATGATAACCCATTTGGAATTTTGTTTCCTAAAATTACTTGTAATTTTTTTTACTAAAGTCATGTTTATCTACTCCCATTTCTACATAAGAACCTATGAAGACTGATACATACCTACTTGTCATTGTTTCCCCACCTTTACCTACTAATAGGTGATGAATCTCAAAAAAAAACTCTACTACATCTTTTTTCTTGATTTCACACAAAAAATGTACTTTTATTACTCTATAAATATTTTTAGTTACTTTATGAACAATCCTTTTTGAAGAGTGGTAAGAATTAATAATTTTTTTGTAACAGACCAATGATACCATGATCTGATCTATATACTTGAAAACAAAACTCCTATCCAACTCCCATCCCACAATGGTTTCCTCAGCCTTGTGTTTTGAACTCATAGAAATAAATTTAGAAATGTTCATTTGAGACTTTTAACATTATCAACGAACTTAAGAACAAAAAATACTGAGAGGAAAACTATAAGATCACCCATGTTGGTAAAATCTTGGTTCATGTAATCTATAATAGACATTCACTAACACTGATCCAAATATTCTTTAGCAACCCGATTATATGGATTATTTCTTAATATATCCACCACTAAATGGATTTTAACATATGTATACATCAATTTTATATTTTATATATGAAGGTATTCTATCCATCTTCATTCTGTTAGATTCAAATCACTTTGTCATAAAATGTGTCTGAAACTCTTATGATTCGTAATCAATAGAAATTTATGAAAAATGAAGATAATAATCAATGTTATTCAAAGAATAGACTACAAAATATAATTATAAGTTTTGTTTTGGGAATTTCTTCTCATGAAACAATAACTTCCAAGAACCACAAGCAACGAAATGATCTCCCTGTATGAGAAAAAATACTGACATAGATCCTAATATATCACAATATACTATATATCATTTCCAATATTCTTGAAATTTAAGGATAAGTGATTATGTAATTCTTACATTAATCTTTTGAAAATATTTTTTAAATTCCTAATTATTTTGGAAATAAATTTTATTTCTCATCAATGCTATCATCAATGATTCTAAACATGAAAATTCACCTACAAAATGTCTGTAGTGTCCAGCCTTTCCAGAAAAAAACATATCTCAAGGAAATTATTTGGTTGTTTCCAAGAGATAAATCTTATATCTTTTCAATATATATATAAAATATTTTTTTGTAAATGACATGGATAAGGAAATTTACCTATTGTATCAAAAAATCACACTTTAATAACATGGAATGAATAATATGCTCCTACAAGATACCTGACATTATAGAAAAGTGTTTCTCATGAACCTCATTTTTCATAGAATACACCCATATATCATTGATAAACACCACCACAAAGGAATCCATATATCTTTCAAATATCTAATGCGTTAATGTGATAAATATTTCATGTGAATTTTTAATACTAAATGGAATAATAAAAAACTCATAAAGGTCATAATTTATTCTAAAAGCTATCTTCAGTTTATCCTCCTTTAAAACCCACAGTTGGTGATATCCTAAATTTAATAAAATTTTATATAATTACTAGGATCCCCTCAATTTATAAAAAACATAATAAATTCATGGAAGAAGATACTGATTCTTTTTCATAACTTTATTAAGCATAAAATAATCTATATAATGTCTAAGAGTTCCATCTTCCTTCACAAAAGAACCAGGGATGATAAAAGAGTCATAATTGGCCTGATGAACCCTTTACATTACAACTCTTAAATTTTATGATTCAATTCACCAAATTATACTTGTTCTATGTGTTAAAATGTAAGAAAAATTTTATTGGTCCTAGGTAGGAGATCAATCAAAAACTCTACTTCTCTTTTGAGAGGAAACCCTAAGAAAATGTAAGGAAGACCATCAACCCTAATTCATTTAATTTGTGACTAGGTCCATATCATTTGATTTGTTCCTTGGTATATTACAACATACTAAACTTCCTTTGAGATAAGAGTGATAATATTTTTCTTCTTGGAGTCTGAAGAAACATATCTTCCTTCGATAAAGAAATCCCCACTTGATGTAGAATTTTGATCTCCAACATCTCCTTCTTAATCTGCACTTGTATTGTCATAAATCCATAATTATTTAATTTTATCATACCTTAGACCAAAATCAAGAGTATATTTTAGTATCCCAAGATATATATTTTTTACATAAGATGTAACTCTATCGGGTTACTTTGGATGTATGAAAAAAGTGCAACTAAGAATACAATATATGCTCTTGATGCTGTCAAATAGTGTATTCTATCAGTGAGTCTTCAGAACTCCGTTTATTTTATGCTCCCTATTTATCTAAGGAATACATTTTCCCATGTACTGTGAGAGTATAAATCTCTCTTAATTATTCCACACCAATATAATTGAGTAATTCATGATTATACATATATCACAAGAGATAGATAAGATCAGTTGTATTTAAAATGTTCTATTCCAAAATTAATTTCATCTTAACAAGAATTATAATTTCAAAAGGTCTCCTTATTTGGGTATAAAACTCATCATAATATTATTCTTCGTTCTTGTTAATAATTATGTCATCGATAAACGCACTCACAGTGAGGGAGTTTGTGTCATATTCTGTGACATATTTGAATCCACTTTTTCCTTCATTAATTGAATTATCTTTAAACTATTTTCCATCTTCAAATACCGTGGTCATAGTTCTTTTTCATCCCATAAAGTTAATTCATCAATTTTCACACTCAAGTACCGTCACTATCAAATATATACCATTCTGGTTATTCAATGAAGATCTGTTCCTCTAGTTTACCATCAAGGAACACATGGTTTACATCCATATAGAATAATGTGTTGTTTTTTGAGAATAATTTGTAAGTAAATTTGGATTATTTTATACCTTGTTATTAGAAAAATATTCACATCAAAATAAATACACTCAATCAGAGAATTTGTTTCTTAAAAAAAATTGAAGCATTATTCTATTCTACTTCACCTTTATCAATGAATTTATTCCAAAAAAACATATTTTATATCGATCCAATTTTTATCGTTGGAATGTGACACCAATTCAAAAGGTCCATTCTTCACAATTATAATCAAATATTGTTTTGTAACAAAAAATCCAATGTGTCGTGGGAAGCGTTGAGTGGTTGTATAAAAGTATCGACAAGAATAAGTGGTTTATATAGAAGGTTATGATGTCTATAGTTAAACTATTTTATTATTTCTAAAATAGAGTGATAAAGTATTGAAGATATTTAAATGAGCGTAATTCAATGTGAAAAAGTAGAAAGTAAAAAAACACATGGTATTACATTCATTGGGTTGTGTTAAACATACACTCATGGAAAGAACACCACCTCCAACTATCAATATTAATAAAATAATGAATCCAAATACAATATAATTGAAATAAATAAAATTATTGGAGAAAATATCCAATGAAAAAGGTCTTTCTAAACCATGTAGTAATGAAAAACAACATCACAAGGAGTTAGCACCTGATTTTGTGGATGGATTCATGGAATGCATCCAAAATATAAAGTATATAAAAAAATAAAAAATATATCTTATAGATACATCTCATTTACTATGATCTTTTTATGACTGAAAAAGGTGATTTTACAGCCTCCAACAAATCTCCATGTAGGTGAAATCCTAGATCCAACTCTCTGATCACCACTTTTGATCTCCAAAATAGAATTACTCTACTCATAGGTGAATGGAGCCCCAGACTTCATGGAGTTGTGGAAGACCTCAAGTCCCAATTCCACCCTTAATATCAAAAATTATCTCTTTGGAAAACTAGGGGTTTTCTCTCTTACTCACAAGAAAAAAACTGAATGAGTCTTCTCTTATAAACTAATGGGTGGAAAATAATAATAGAAGGAAGGTGAATCGAGAAGTGATAATCGGCTATGATAAAATGTGAAATTCATGGATGACCACAATAAAACTATCCTTTTCAAAAACATAGTGCATAATAACCCAAAAGGATATAACAAACAATTAAATATTCACCAATATATAAATTCAAATCAATTTCAAACTATGATAGTGGATAAGAACACCATGGAAACAAAAAATTTCACATGGGTCACCATTAGATTAGGATGATCAATGGTACAGAGCCCCCAATCTGAATACTACTTAAAAACACCAACAATTTCATGGATAAAAGTAAATGTTTATTTATTTTTATAGAATCATGAACACCATGCATGTAAGAATTATAAATAATAATAAACATATATTTTCAAAAAATACTAGCAACAATCACATATTTTATATCTCCACCTTTAAATAAAAACGTTTATGCATGATAATGTTCATGTAACCAACATTATTATACATGGAAAGCATTCATAGAAACTAAAAAATGTGTAAACATTGAAATTGAAATTAATTTAGTCTAACTATTAGTTCGGTTATTGGATTTGTTTATCTTATTGACTCACACTATAAAAAACTCAATAACCTCCCCTAAAAATGAAGTTTATTATCTATATAATTTTATATACCATGGAGTATAAAATTTCATGAAAATTGAAGGATATAATGACTATCTGAGTTCACATCAATAATGGTATTATATAAATACAATTCATTTATCCTTCAATTTACCCAAATATTCTCTTTTAAACCATTGGTTAAGGACATGTACTCTACCCCATTGGTAGACATTTCAACAATGAACTGTAGTTACATTTCCAGGACACATGTCCCACACAACAAGGAATAAATACCCAATAATTGATTTTCTAGATTTAATATTATAATCATAGTAGAAATAAAATAAAACATTATCAGTATAACTACTGTTATTTCTATATTGAATTCATAAATTTGTATACAAGGAAACATACCTGGGGATCCATTTTAATTCATGATAATGTTGTTTACTAGGTTTTCCCATAAACTTGTTCAAAGATAAAATAATAATGGTAATATCTGGTCTACAACACACCATATCATACAAAAATACCAACTATAATAGTGCATGATATCTAATTCATGAAGTTTGCCTCAACATCATAGTTAGGGGACTGAAAAAGGGACAACATAAAGTGATAACCAAAAATAATGGTAATAGGTTTATTATTCTCAAATAGAAACTGTTTCAAAATCTTTCTAACATAATCATATTTAGATAGACATAAGAATATAGCCTCTCCATATCTGACATGTTCCATACCTAGAATTTTTTTCCTTACCGTAATCATTCATTTCAAAAAGAAAAAATAAGTGGATCATAATATGATTAACCGAGATTAATTATTTATATTTAAGAATCATGTCATGTAAATATAATAATATATAAATAATTTCATTCGTTATAAGAATTAATTAAACACGTGCATTATATTCACTTATATTAAAACCATTTTCACTCATAAAATAGTGTTTCACCTACATACCTAATACACCCGATGAGGGGGTGAATTAGGGTATTCAATGATTCTTTTATTTACTGAATCTTTTTCACATGTTAGAAAGAATAATACAAATATATTAATATGTATGAACACATATAATATGAAGATGCATAAATTAAATCGAGGACACGCTGATTTTACATGGTTCACCTTAAAGGGATAGTCCACGGAGTATAGACCAGCAACATGTCGATGTACTAGGATTTAAAACTATGCACTGTAGATTCTATAAATGTTTTGGAAACGTGAAATTTCAATCTTGGGGTACTTCTACTTCTTATCTCCATATGAATTTATAAGAGATAAGTAATACACTAAATATGTGATATGATGATAACTCACAATGAATCTCAACAAATAAATAACCCCAGACCATCAATGGGTTTTTATGATGAGTTTCCATTAATTATTTGAATCCTTCTCTATAAAAAAATATATCATAATCTATATTCAATAATATTTTAATATTTTTAATATTTTTATTTTTATTTAACTAATCATGTCAATTCTTCATTAATATTGAATACAATTATCTAAAAACTTGTGTATTAATTTGAAACTTATGAAATACATAATGGTCCTTTCAATTTATTTTTCAATGTCCCATAAATTTTGGATATGTATCACAAATCTCCAAAAATTCTTGAACAAATTTGGTCTTTTGAAAATTTATAATTATTTTTCAATCACAATGCATCCTCCATGATCATAGTGTGTTTTATATCATTAAATCACATTTCATGATGCAATTTCATTCATCGCATCATATTATGAGATTATTCATCATATCCAATTTCTTCAATTCCAAATATCATTTTTAATGCTTTTAATAATGGAATTATATGTCATCATTATTTTACACTCAGATGTTTTTTATCATGTGGCTCTGCTTCGTTTTATATAGTTCTATTCCTATACCGAATAACCCAATGTTCTAAAAACACTACCATATAGGTTTTTCAATACAGACAATCATGTAATTAGTAAATTAATCATATTTTTTTGAATGAACTTGTCACATCATGGCATTTCTTTCATAACATGAGCACTAGGTCTCAATAATCACTAAAATCTCCATGGAAACCTTCGTGACCTGATATAGCCTCCACGACATGAGTCTCTTAATCATAAAACTAATGAAATATTCTTGATCATCTTCATGTTGTAATGTCTATGTTATGACATATAATGTGAAACTTATAAAATGTATAAGTAAAAAATATTATGTTTAATCCAATGAAGTCTTATTTTTATTACCTAATAAATCAAACTCATGGGACCCAATGATAAACATAGAATTTTTTTGGTCCTTAGGTAATTGTGTGACTGTAAGATTCACAACACGAAGTACCAGAATAAAATATTATGATGGTCCCTGATGAATATTATGAAATTCGCTAAATGATAATTATATAGGCTGGAATATTTAATTTTCTAACTTCAACTAAAATGATGACATAAATATAATATTTACATCACAACCATGATATTTCTAGAATCCAAAAAAATATTTCACCATTCATCTCTATATAATTCAAGCTCTTGTATATGGGTCTCTAATCAACCCCTAGTTCATAAAAATCCAATATAAAAACCTAAAGTTTCAATATTATCCCCCATTGGATATTGATTTCAATATATTATATATTCACTAAATTCCACTACAATGTCTCTCGGCAATATTTCTCCCTATTTGATTATAAAATTCAATGGGTTATCATATTTGATGCCTATCAATTATATTAATTCCTGAATCTATTAAAATATCTTTTAATAATTTATCTAATCCTTTCCCAGTAAAGAACAATTGTACTAAATAAGAGAAACAATGAATTTCTATATCAATACATATTTTTTTTATTAGCATTTACACTTTTCAAATACCCCTAGATTGTATCTACCATATCTTCTACTCTATATACAAGATATATTCCTTCATGACCAATCAATTACCAATTAAATCATTATATACATTGGGTAGAAGGGAACTTCCATAACTTCTCAATATGAGGGAGGTGGTTAAACACCAAAGTTCTACCAATGCTTCTAAAATAATTTTGTGGTGAATGGTTTTGTAAATATGTTTTAAACTTAATGAATTATACCTACATGATTTAGTTTCATATGCCTTATTCACACTTCTCCTAACCAAAGTGAAGTCAAATCTTGATATGATTTGTTCTGGAATGTTAAACCAGATTCTTAACTAGCTCTATCAATCTTTTGTTGTCATAATAGACTATCATGACAAAATTCAACTTCTCCATAAGATCCTAAAATTTATATTTTTTACATGGAAGTTGGGTTCAATATTTTGTTACTAAAATATAATCTACTTTAGTATTACTGAGATGATATCTTTCTTACTTCTTATTTATCCACCCAACATACTAAATTCAAATGAAAAAGTACCATCCAATAGTGTAATTTCTATTTCTATTGTCTTTATCACTATCTATATCAAATTCGGTGTTTAATTATTTTTAATTTCAGGTAGAATATACCAAACTATAATCAAGAGTGCTCTAAATTTACCTCATGATATACTTTACAACCAAGAGATTCTTCTCTTTGGTATAACTTTTTTAGCAGTCAAACTATAATATTGGAAAAAATATATGCAATCCTATTATTTTAAGGTATAAAAGCTTCTAATAATCCTTTCTTAATGTTTGGGATCAATTTTTTTTCCTTCCTAAGGTGTAAATAACTTGATTTATACTATTATTAGTGTTGAAACCATATTATGTCTTTTATCTCAAACTTCATTAGTAACTTATTTTTATATTTGTTCAGATAAAGAAATTTATAACTCCATTTTTGGTTATATTGAAGCCTGAGGTAGAATTTGTGCTCCTTGATCATAGAAATTTCAAATTTTCTTCTCCTTAACTTTGAAAATCCCTCCATCAAACTCTATTTTCCCCCAAAAAAATTAATTTTTTCAATATTAACTAGAACAAATAAAACTCTTACTTAGTATATTTCACATAAATATTGAGATAAAAACCTATAAACCTAAATTAATACTTTCTTAAGAATATATAAAATTGAGAATATTATGCCTGAGGTGCATGTTTCAAGTGATACAAGTCCATATTCAATATACATACCGTTGATTCATCATTATAAATAATAATTCCCATTTGTTTCATATTGTAGACTTCTAATTTTAGAATCCCATTTAAAATTATATCTTAACATCCATTTTTTAGATTATAATTTTTATCTATAAAACCAAAATAAGGAAGGGTCTTATAGAATCAATTGTATCTAAAAATGAAAAGGTTATTTCCATATCAATTCCTTTTATTTGTGCCTAAACCTTTAATTCCAATATTTCCATTTTGTAGATCACTCTTCTATGTTCATCGTGTTTATTTTTAAACACCCATTTTGTTCCCATGATATTTTGATTCATTGGCCTATCCATGATCTACCATTTTAGTTTTTTCATAATTTTAAAAAACAGTCGATTCACAGTCTTGCCCTAAGAATCGTCATTTTATGATTCTTCAAATGAGGTTGATTCCACTTGAGATGATAGAGGAGTGTGATTTGTAGTTATTATCCTCAAAGTTTGTGTTGTTGAAATTTTATCATCGATGATATTTGACTTATTGACATTATCCATTTTTCTTCTCTATGAAGTCACTGGATGAATCCACTAAATGAATTATTCATCTAATAATTTAGTATTTGAATCCTCCTCACATTATAGACCATGAGTGTTGGTCCGATATGTATTTTTTTCCTTTTACCCATCATTGAACACACTCATATTTGGAATTAGATATCTATTACCACCTTTTCTACAAGGAATTTTATAAAACTGGTCTCTAATTTATTATTCAACCTTTTATTGGGATACATATTGGATTTATTCTTTAAAGAGTAACCTAAAAATGTACCTTTATCTATTGTATCTCTATATTTTTCTTATTTTCCTTGTTCTGAATGTCAAATCTATTCACAACTACTCTAAATTGATTAAATGTTGGGTTTATTCCATGAAACATATCATACCATGTCATTGTATCTATAGGACATAAAAAAACCCAATTTTTTTATCACACTTATACTTGAACAACATCCTTCCAATAGTGAAAGTGAGGAAAATTTCAATGAGAAACTTTTTGTCCATTGGGTTCACCATTAAATTTCTCCTTCTCACTATGCCATTTTAATTTAGTGTTCTCATTGATGAGACTTTGTTCTTGATATCATGATTCTCTAAGTAAATTTACCCCTCCTAATAGGTATGATGTATTCTATTTTTATACCATGGAACCTTGATAGTTTTCCATGTTTTATTTTTTCCTATATTTTGAAACTACTTAATATAGGAATTACCTTTTTCTCAACTTGCGTAGTCATGATAAACCCCATTATAATATAATGATAAATTAATGGAATTAAGCAATTATAAAATTATATTTTGGTAACCTTCATGTGTCTACAAAAATTCATTTCAATGTGGTCAAGAAGATTTCAGGACCAATTATTCTTTATATGATAATTATTTCTCACTAGTTTCTATCTTACTCAAGCATCATAAGTTACATCTCAAACTTATTTCAAATTTGGAATGTCTATTTTAACTTTAAATTTGGATAGAATATCTAAACTTTTTTGATTGATATGTATGGGACTCTAATGAAAAAGGTTATTTTTTTTATATACCTTAATGAAAAAATTAGTTTTTTCCTTTCAATCTACTTGATATATATTTCCATTGGTTCTCAAAAAAATCAGTAGATAGTCTACATTTCTACCATTGATAGAGAAACCATTCTGATAGAATGTGACCACAATTATAGAGTCACAATTTTTACCATCTCTAAGAATATTTTTTTGGAGGTCTTTTATATAGATAACTTCTATATTATTTATTTTATCTCTTCCATCCTTATAATTCTCCTTCCCTTGATTTTTAATGACCTATCATTATCAAATCAAATCATTCCACCATCATGACTTTTCACATTCTTTAGGATATTTACATTTCCATTCATGTTGGATGAACACCCACCATCAAGGATCTATATATTTTTTTCTTCAATTTCATAATGAATAATCTCCATCAAGATAGCCTTCTATGTCATCATTTTATCCTTAAAAGAGATTCCTATTTGAGTTAAAAAATGAGGTAGTCTCTCTTCAATTTCATCATCATAAGAAATAATATCAAACTTCCCTTCAACTAAATGAGATAACCTTTTTATAGAAGGAATATTTTATGTTTTTTCATCTACCTTTCTCTTTTGGATCCAATTAGAGTATGTTTGATATATCAATTATTATAGTTTATTGACTTGTAATGAAAATTAGAGTAGTTATAGAAATACCCATAAAAATAATTATATGGTTGATTTTTATGATATGTTTTAATAATTTTTTATTGACTCCTTGGAGCCTCACCTCTCAAATAGATTATTGTTTCTGTACACTAGGTCATTTTATGTCCATGAAATCCAAATAATTGGAATGTAAGCAAAGAAATGTTCTCAATATCACTTCATCTTCACATATTTTTGTCATTGGAGTAGTTTCTTACCTATTGGGGTTTACATGGTGGTTGAGAGTGATCATTAATTTTCATATTTTCTTTATTAATCACTGAATAATCACTAGATTTGGATGTCTAAGATTCACCTATGATCCCAATATTTCCATAGTGTTGGACGTATATTTATTTATGATCTTCTTAATAGTTATCATATCTCTTCCAACATTTTCCATCAACTCCTTGCCTTAGAAATTCCTTAATTTTGTATTTTTATTATCACCAACAATTTTAGTTTTCGCATTTTTTTTCTTAATCAAATACATGATCAATTTTTTGAGAGATTCAACATCCTTTCATCATTCATACAACTAGGTATTGTAATTATCATTAATTTTAGCTTTCTCTCAAATTTCCACCATGAAATCAATCACGTATTCTAATATAGCTTGGGAATATTAGAGATTTTACACCACCTTCTCAAAGATATTACTTTTATCTTGATGTTGATAAATGTATACTATTTAAAATTTCATCAAACCACATATCTTTTGGTTTTCATTAAATTTAATATACAACTACAGAATTTTTCCTTCAAATTATACTTTGATGTTGATATTCTTTTTCATGTTTTGACATGATTCCACTAACTATTTACATCTTAACATCTTACACATGTTAAATGAACTTAAATTCATCATCTTTGAGGAACCTTTAATCTCCTTATTATTCTTTACTCAATAAAATATTATACTAAAACCACTTTATGGTTAAACTTCTTGTTTTAGAGTCTCATCATAATCAAAACCATCATTGGTGTGTTGATACCATATCATCTTTAACTCTACTTTATTCATTGGGAATCTATTTATAATATTCCAAAGCATTATGTACTTGGAAGAACTGAATGGATGTTTACCTTAATACTTTACATTAACTTGCTTGAATTTTCTTACTATAAGTTAAAGAAATTTGTTAGTAACATCTTCATCATTTCTTCCATCATCATGTATACCAATATTCCCCATTTCATTTAATGTAATATATTTGGATGGTTTAATTGATGTTCCTTGTTATTTCGTATGAATATTATAAGACACCAGTATACTATAAAGATCAAAAATAGTTGTATATGTTCGATATTGTTATCCAAGAGATGAAACCATTGCATTTCAGAAGGCTGAAGAAATTATGAGAATTATTTTTATAATATAAATATCCTTCATCTGATATTGATGTCCACATATTTCTCCCCTAAAATTAATGAGATTATGGAAGAATAAATCAATATTATCATTTGGTCTGATCTTTAAACCATTAAACATTTTATGAAACAATTGTAATTTTATTCCATTAATTTTCTATAACTTTTATAAATATTTTCCAATTGATCCCACATATATTTTTCTAATGTGAATTCCATAAATTTCATATAGATTTGGATTGATCAAGATATAAATTAATCATTTTGATCCATTTTATTAGCATAAAAAAGAATCTTATCATCTTCAATTATCGACATTCACATAAAATTACTTACATATATTTTATGTAATGTATCAGTGAAGTCATGGAGCCTGAGATATCATAAGGGAGATCTCATCTAATTATTACATATATGATTTTTATATCCTTCAAATAAAAGAACCCATTTATATTAAATAAATTATCTATATAAACAACCTCTAAGAGACATGCTTTTCATGGAAGAATCTAGAGGCTCTACTAACACTGGTTGCACCCACCAACCCAATAATCACAATAAGGGGGTGAATTAAGGTGTTAAATTCTTATTTTCTTTTCCATATCTTATTCTTGTGTTATTATGAACTATGTGAACCTTATAATATTAAATCTCTCATATGATATGTAGATACATCAATTAATGTGAGGACACATTGATTTCACTTATTTCACCACAAAGGGATAGTCCAAGGAGTATAATCCAACAATGCTTCAATGTACCAAGAGTTGAAACTATGCACAATAGATGTTAATGTTTTTATGAAAAGGTGCACTACCAATATAGAAGAAATACCTCTTCTTATCTCATTGTTCACTATTTTTAGATAAGGAATAAAATAGAGATATAATATAATTATAACTTATAATTTATATAAAAACAAATAACACATATCCTACAAAGGGTATTTTCAAGATATTCAATTCTCTATTAAAATCATATTCTGTAATAGAAATATCGCTTTCTCTCTTCACTTAAAATTTTCAATATTCTCATCCTCTTTATTAATATTTTTCTTCTCCCATTGATTCTCCTTTAATTCATGATTCATTTCTATAAATATACGTGTGTAAATTGTCTGATTTTTATCTACTTAATGGTCCTTCAAATACATTTATTAACTTCCAATAAATTTTGACTATGTATCTTGAATCCCTACAACAAATAAACAAAATCGATCTCATAAAATTAATTATATTTTTTAGACATGATGTAACCTCCTAAATCAATAAAATTATCTTATAAAAAATATAAGGTCATGGTTCGATTTCAATCATCATGGTTTGTTCGATTTTCAACAAATATATCCAATTTATTTTGATTGATATCTACTTTTTAATTCATCAAATAACCTAGCATAATAGTTACAATTTATTTAACTATAAAATGTGTCACAAAATGATGTTTTTAATTTTGATGTGTACTCTTGTTATAGTTCTAAATCGAGTGAAGATTAAAAATCATGAACCTGTAGATTTTTCATGGTATGAAGTCACATCTAAATTCCTATAATCATATTTTCAATTAAACATATCATGATGAAAAATATCATTTACAATGTGATAACCAGATTAACAGATTCAATGAAATAACTAATATATCATTTATGGTGCATTATATTATCCACTATGTGAGACTCTATATTCTATAACCATTTATAAATTCCTGATCTTATTTACAAAACAACATCATGGTCATGACGTGTTACATGAAACACTAAATATGAAAATTTTAAAATATTATGTTTCAACAAATATATTTTTATATTTCATCCCACATGATTTTTTTGGAAGAGCCTACAGGGGGGATATATATAAAATTTTCATCCTTAGGTTTCAAAGTAATCACAGGATTCTTGGCATGAGTTACCAAAATATTCTCTTACAATATTCCCAGATAACTCTTACGATTTCCCCTAAATGTTTTTTATGAAGAGAAAATTTACCATTTTTTAACTACATATCCAATGATGACATGAAACTTATAGTAATTGTATAACCATAATACTTCTATAAAAAACCATTATATCCATAAAAAAAATCTTCTGGCCATTTATTAAAATAAGAGAAAAATTACAGAGGATATGAGTGGGGTCAAACAAAGGGACATTCCCTCGTTCGTCAAAAAAAGAGTTACATATCATAATAAGAAATTTAATTTCTAATCATCCACATTTCCAACTCATATTGGGACTTACCCTAATAACAGATCTTAATAATATCAGAATTGAACTTACCTAAAAACATAGAAGATGATCAAGTAGATTCAGTGAAAGGTATGTTAGAATAGTCCTTCCTTGGCCCTCTCTCTAATGGAGTAAGAGTGAGGACCACACATTTATCCACCTTCCCTATTCCAATTAAGAGTGCATTCTTAAAATAAGTATTTCTACAATTGTTTGTTTCCTTCAAGGGAGTGCTTTGTATCTCTTAATGAAAATCAACAAGTTGATTATCCCCATCATGATTGGGGACCTCGCCCTCTAAGGCCTCTTGATGGGTATACACATGATTAATGTAAACACCACCCCAATCATAAGATGATGTAACCACTTACACATTAACATCCAAAATAGGAGCCTACAAAAAGTTAAACCTCATTACGATCTTCTACAGGTACAAGAATTAATGTAAGGAATAGGAGACCGAGGACCATGCTTCATCATTGTGGAAGCGACACATCCTTTCTCAGCCACATCAGGCTTCTTCCAAGACAAACGTCCATCACCATTTGTAAAATTATGCTTTGAATACCTCTTAAATTTCATCCTGCAATGTGTAATGGGATGACCTTTTAAATATTATAAAGATAAATCCACATTTTTATGACATGTGTCACTTGAATGACCAATTTTCTGAAATTGAGAACAAAAATGAGGAATTATCTTATAATCCACCTTTAAAGGGATGTGATCATCAAAATATGATAGAATTATATTATGAATTAATCCAATGCTTAAGGCCACCTCCACCAGTATCCTGAAAAACAATGCAATCTTGGCCACCTTAGTGGACCGATCTATTTTAATTGGAATACCAATAGAAGATTTAATGTCGAAAAGAATTTAAGGATGCTAGATTATCCCGTTGAGGCCAATAATTGTAATCCAAAACAGAGCCCTAAAATTATTTACAAAAAATGGGTTGAAATGGAAATCCCACTCTTTAATGAAAAGAATACCATTATTTAGAAAAATTGATCACATCCCTCAAGACATACACTTCATTTCAACATATGACAAAATGATGTGAAAAAGCCTATGCCCTTGAATATTTATCTACAGCCAGAAGAGTTACAGATAGAAGATATCTTATGAATTAAATCTTAAAATTTCCAAACCATAAATCTAGTGGGAATAAAAATCCAAGAAATAAGTGAAAAATTTTATATGTTAAATCTATTCCTAGATAACTTCTTTATTTGCGATCACAGGGGAAATGTCTTCATTCTTGACAATACACTCTGGAATCACATCCTTCAACTCCATAAAATGTATATTTCTCGAGTACCTCAATGTAGAAGAGCTCACAGCCGTATTCATAATAATAGATTTTTGATAATTGATTTGAACTACCCTGGTAGTGCTGGAACTAATGATCACACCAAAACAATCAGTCGGTGGTAACCTTGCATTGTGAGCTGCCACAACCTCTTGGCCAAAATTCTTTATCTTGTTCATGTGAGAGATTTCATGATCTATGTCCTTTTATCTTATCAAGTTAATATTCATGCTAGAGGTCTCAAACATCATTGAGACATTATACCTTACAATATTTCAAACAAGATCTATACCACCTGACCTCAGCACTTGAGGATGATGCCCACTCGCCCCCACCCTCCTCATACTCTTCCTGTTAACACCTAAAATAGCCTGAGGCCTGTAGATCTTAGATCTAACCAGATCTGGATGATATCTCTGGGATCCTACATCACCCAAATGAGAAGCACTAAAATTGGTCGCTTTTCCATTTAGAAGAACACCACTAAGAAAATGTTGTAGTTTCATATCGTGAAAATCCACACTACATAGAAGACGGAAACACCATTGACCTTCTCAGAAACCTTCCCTCTCACCCACTTAGACATCCATGATACTTCTATAATGTATGAAATAATTCATGTTGGAGAAAAAAATTGGCTACTAGACTAGATTTATATTTAATTTTTAACACCACATTATTTTCTTTCCACTTTTTCGAAATACAATTTCAGCCATGTACATTAACAATTTTAGGTTTTGTTTTAATGGACCGGTATGATGTTTAAGAAGTGAATTAATTTGATATTTCACAGTATTGATCCAAAACTTGGGTTATTTTGATTTTATAGCTTTATTAAATGTTTTATATTGATTAATATTTATAACATGAGTATTATCAAATGCATATATATCCACATCAGCATGAATGAACTGAGAAGGGGGGCAAATGGTCCTCTTAACTCTATTTAGGGTTAACTAATAATTCATAATATTAACACATACTTTTATAAATTATTAAAATATAAATTATATCACTTTAATATTTACTGGGGGGGATTAGTGGAGATAGAATCACATTAACATTAGTCAAAATACTCCAAAGTCTATAACCATTAACACCTTTTGGATAACTAAAAATGATAAACTTGACAACCCTATATTCAATATTATCATTATTAGCATGAGAATAACCTGTGGATACATAAACATTAATGTGTGAAAATTTTATACAACTTTCCTATCCAAACATATTTAGGTGTTTTAAAATAATTTTCCATATATGGGAAGTTATTAATCATGTATACTTCTATAGTTGTATAGGAAAGTCGCATGGTATTTTCAATGGTTTTTCTGACAATGGTGATATTATTGGTGAATTATTTTTGTAAACTATGATGACAAACTAGGAAGACTCCCATGATTTGAATATTTTTGGTATTAACCAAAATACCCTCTAGGTTTTAAGACACCCTACCCCCTTTCCTCTCCCAACAGATATTTCAAGTTTTTGGGTGCTCAATGAGGAGCTATAACCTCCTTATTCTTTCAATTTTATTGTATCTCATCTGAATATCAAGATATTTCCACAGTCTTTATCTTCTATTTTTATCCTATATTCTTCTCCTCTCCCACAACCTTCTTCCCTAGATTTTCTTCCTCTATAGAAATATAAATCACTATGAAATCATTATTAGTGATTTTGGATGATTTTAACATAGGGATTTGTCCTTTTAGGTCTTGTAGATTGAAAATTATTTCTTGGCTTGTAATTCTCTAAATAAGGTGATGGGTTTCCCCTTTATTGGAGGTAGGTGTTTCTATATGTCCATTTTATATGATATTTTTAATGTGATTCTAGAGTTTTCTAAATTTATTTACATTTCAAATTATTCTTATATATATATACCATGAGGGACATATGTTGATTTAAAAGTGATTTCTATCCTTGGAAAATAATGTTTTTCAATTCCATGTGTTTCTAAAAATTCCCCAGTGGATCATCAAAGGTTTATATGGTTTTCAATTTGTTTTTTACACCAATTTTATATTTTAAATGGGTGATTCACATGAAATTGTTTCCAAGTAATGTTTTTCATGTTTTTGAAATGTTTTTTTAATTAAAAAGGGTCATGTTGTCCCATGAGAGTTTTATTTTGAAAATTTTTGGATCCATAAAGAACATAAAAGGAGAATTCATAAAAAGTGTAAATTTAAGAATAGATTTCATGAAATAGATTGATAAAAAAATTTCTAGAGTTATTTGAAATGAAATTTTAAATAGTGTGAGTTAGTTTGGTACCCAGTATTGTTTTTGGAAATTCTTGTTTGGAACCTTATAATAAAGAATATTTATGAATGTCATGTGGCCCTCATTATACCTATTATGATTTTTATCCTATTTTGTGGGCATTAATTCATATATTTGGAGGCTATGTGATGGATATAAGGGGATTTTTTGTGATAGGGTGTTGACGGTGATATGAGGAATTATTTTAAATGATTTAAATTTGATTGATGTTCTATATTATGATAATTTTTTATCACCACCTTTATTAATGTAATAAAAATCCTCGGATTTACTAAATTAACTATATGAGTCATAGCCTTAGTGTATATTGTTCATTGAGTAGGGAATGCTTCCCAACTAAATTGATTCATTTATAACAAAATGTGTAGTGGGATGTATAGTGTCCCATGGTAGCGGTGTGATCATGGGAGTTTTTATTCCCAAATAGTTCAATGGGACTACCGAGGATGTGGATAGGTTCTTCAGTTCTATCCTAGGTTACTCACCACCAGTTCATGTATTTATTAATATAACCCTAGGGAGTTTCATGTGATGATAGGTTCTTATTCAGGATAATTTAAGTTATTCCTTCACTTAAATTAATTATATCCCTTATCTATTGTATGATTACTGGGAACCTATGCATTGTTCCATTATTTCTCCATATCACATGAAATTTATATCATGGGTTCAGCTTATTTTTACTTAATTATAATGTATTTGATTGTTTTTCAAATGTTTAAAAATATATTTATAGGAAGGTTTTTAATTAAGGATAATAATATCTATTTTATTTTCCTTTAAAATTTCTATAAATGGGTTTTGAAAGGTGTGTTCTTATAAATATGAAGTTTTGTTTTTCCAAAATGGGTTTTAAAGTATTTTGATATAAAAGAGGAAATAATTATTTTTTTAAAATCGAGAATTTTCCTTTTTATTTCAGTATAATTTTAATGGAAAATATTTAAACCCTGGTATGGGGTCTTAATTAATATTGTTTGAATAATGTTCCTATTTTATTTTTAAAGGTTTTATATAGGTTTTGGAAAGAATAATAGAACTAGTTGATACTTATTTTCCTTAGGCCTACCCTTCTGAGAGACCTATTTCATAAAAAAAATTAAAAAGTATTCATGAAATTACATAGACTCAATATGTGGTGACCTAATGGGATGTATAAACCACAAATATATATTTTATAGGCTTCATGTTTTAGATAGATTGAGGTTTTTAATTTAGGACATCAGTGGGTTAGATGGTATGGGGTTGAGAAACTATGGGTTCTATTGAGATGTATTCCAGGATTTATCAAATTGAGGTTTTGATGGTTACCATGTGTCATGAAGAGGTTTTTTGGAGTGGTTAAGGGTTATATTTTGGTTTTAGATAGTGTATTAGACTTTTTGGTAGTGTATTTTATATTTGTATTTGTTTATATCTACTACCATTGTTCATTTATATATGGATTCAGTTGTTTTTCTAGATTTTATGTTTAGTAATAACATCACATTTTTTGGTTTATTTGTTTGTTTCCACAACCTATTTATATTATTACATAAAGTAGAAATTATTACCATATTTTTTTGATTTACATGCATGAGTTTTTTCCTGTGGGGATCAGGAATGCCCTTTAGGATAGTGGAGGGCTAGTTTAGGTTCTAGTTCTAGTGGAAGACTAGGCTGATTCATTATAAATGGTATCAGAGCCAGGGTTCTGAGTAGGACCAAGGTTCTTAAAGTTATCTATATTATTTAGAGAGTTAATAGTGTGAAGATAAGGTTATCAAGACATTGGAGGTAGGTCCAGGAAGTGTTTCATGAGAACATTAAATTTTGATCCCTTAGTCACCCCAAGTAGGTACGAATTTGGTTCTGATTTTGGATTACCCTTTGATGGATTTTTTGGATTTTTATTTAACATTTATATTTTTTTCAGGGATCCTAATTGTCATAGAATGATTTTTCTTGGGGTTCACGCTTGTTGTTTTTGGATAATGCTAAAAAAGGGAAATTTTGATAGCTACCAGGTGAGTATTATGTTTTATTTTTATATTTATTTATTTATTTATAACTATTGGAGTTTTTGGGAGTTGGTGGATGAGAGCCATGATATTTTTGAAAAAGTACCAATTTCATGGTCAGTACATTGTTAGTGGAAAACATGTGGATAACTATGAATTATGGATTTTTGGGGGATGGTAGAAGTTTTCACACCTTGAATGTAATGACTTGAACGATTATAAATAAAAATCCCATTTTGATTAATTAGAATTCCTTATAATGTATTATAGTTATAGAAATCATATGAACTTATTTGATATTATTATATTTTTTTTAAAATTCATTTAATCATTATTACTATTTATAATATATCCAGTAAGTAGTTATTACATAAATAGTATAAATATAAGGTTGTAACAAATCCAAGTGACACAGGCGATGGGATGGACTCGACCAGTATAATTTTACCCTATGAATCCTATTTATCATAGATTCCTATGGAGATAGAATACTTGGGATTTTATCTTTAATAAAACAAAGTTGATATAAAAAACATAACATTGAGCAAAACCATTAATGGGATAAGTTCAAACTCATCGAGATCACGACCCAAACCATGTATGCTAAACCACCCCATGAAAGTTTCACCTTCGCAAACCTTACTCTTAAAGAATTATTTCATGTATTAAAGAGATATTTATCAAGAACATAATAACACTAACATGTATATTTTATTTTTCAATATAATAATTTTCATATTTTCTTCTCATCGTTACTTTTTAAATGACTTTGAATTTTACAAAATAAAATCGAAATGATATTTTTAATTAGTATTCAATTTCAAGTAAGAAATTTATTTTGATGAATTAATGAATTTTTTAAATAAATAATATTTTAATTAAATAATATTATTTAATAAATTTTATTAAATATAAATTATTATGTAATTTTTATGAATTCATATATAATTTTTATAAGGGTTCAAAAACTGTTATTGTAAGAAACCCCATCATTTCACAATAAATGTAGATATATATTTTAAAAGTTAAAAGTAAAATATTTAGAAAATTATTTTTCTTAAATGAATATTATTTTTTGAATTATAATTTTTATATTATCCAATGGTTAATTTTTTATAATTTTATGAGACTATCAAATTTTCAAGTAAAAATTAAATACCTTATAAATATATAGTGTGCCTTATGAGATCATAATGATCCAAAAGTGAAGTAATAAATTCTATATAGGGTATCCGATATAAAATATATATTTTTGTTTTAAAATAATTCGATTTTATGTTTATTTAATTAATCTTACAAGCTTTTATGAAACTTCCAAAATCATTAATATATTTTAAGGTTTTATAATTTTTTTAGTGTGTGACTCACTTCCACATTATCAAGAGTGTTATTTTACTAATTTAGTATTAATTAATTATAAAATAATTAAATACACTCCCATTTGGATGTAACCTTGAGAAAAACAAATTGGAAGGTTTGATGTTTTGGTTATTTTATTATATAGATTCTAAAAGCTAAGTTTGAGAAATAATAATGAATTCTCCACTCATTTCCTATATAAACCCATATAATATCTCATTTATCATCACTAAAAATACATAGAGAATGTTATTAATCTTCCATCCCTTCATTATAGTCCTCCAAATTTTCCCCAATCTCTCAAGAAGCCCTGCCCAAGCATTTGGAGTCACACTCTCTAGGTAAGGGATCCTCTCCTTCTCCTCTTTATTCAAATTTATTTTTATATTATACATTATAATTATGATTCCTTTAGTTTGGATATATTTTTTCATGTCCCTATTACTATAAAATTTCTATATGTATGATTCTAGACCACTTTCCCTATAATCAACCCATTTTATGAATTTCTAAGTGATGCCATTATGCTGCTGAAATTCTGCCGTGATTTCAATGCCAAAAAATTGTGTAGTGAATACCAGTACCAATTTCATATAAAGGGAAATCACATTTTTGAACATATACTTATTTATTTGGGACATACATGTATTTATTCTACACTTCATTATCATTTAATAAAAAAAATTGATAAATGATTTCATTTTTTATGATCTATGTGGCGCACTTATTAATGAGAATGAAATGAATGTGATAGGTACTCCCGAAATTATATAGTGCTCCAATTCATTGGGTAACGTTTAGTCTCACAAGATGTTAGGTAGGGATAGGGAGTTACCGAATTACTTTATGGTTATTCTTACATTATTATTTCTTGGCATTTATCCTTAACCTATGTTTATAAATTGGTGTTTTAAGTTGTTTCCACTTTTACCATAATGTCTTTATGATTATCCCTTTATATCATGTCTCATTGTTCATGTTTATGATTAATACCCCTTTTATTCCCCATTGACATACCTATTGTATAACATGTATTATTACCATTATATTATTCCATTTTTTTACTTACTGGGCTTAATAGCTATCCCCTTTCCTATATAGGACCCTAGGTTATCCCAAGTAGTTTTAATTATGAAGGAATATTACGAACATGTTTAGGCAGTTTTCAATAAAGATGATGTATTCCTTATTATAATTTGTTATGTAATGTACCTAATATGTAATGAAATTTTAATTTGATCTTCCATGTTGTTTTATGATAAATTTTATGTAATAAATCAAGAATTAATGTGTAACTAAGAGATGGGTTATTATAGTTTGTATGAAAGGAAAAGTTTACTTATTTTTTGGATTATGATTAGAAAACTATAGATAATGCCTTAGGGAAAATACTAAGTATAAGAAAACATTTCAAAATTTTGGTTAAGTATACATTATGTGGTTTATCATGAAAATACATCCTTATCTGGATACAACAAGTTGATGTGGATCTGGAACAAAAGTACATATGGGTATACCCGAACACATTGTATTGAGCTAGACTCAACTACGAAATGGTGCACAACAACATGCCTTGATGTACAACTAGTTTGAAACTCCTATGGGATATTATTTGGAAAATTAATTATCTCATTATGAAAAATTATTAAGGAAATAAAAAATATACATAATATTGTATTTAAGAAATATTTCATTGAAAGAAATCATTGAAGCCTAGAAATTCGTAGTTAAATAAATAATTATAAGTTATAAGTTATCCATTTAATGCCATTTTATCCCCCTTTATATGTTTAACATTTTAGAAAAACCCATCCCTAATCTTCCTTTCATTCTATCTGATGGATGTAAATAGGAGGAATCGGGTAAACAACCAATGTGATGGGAAATGATATGATTGACCCAATGAGATGGACAACCTAATGGGAACAGGAATCACAAAATTTATAATAATAATTTCTATGATGACTCAGGATCTGAATAAGAACCTTGATCAGGGGGAGTGACCAAATATCCCTAATAAATAACAAGCTATGATTGAGACCTTTATATGACAAATGCCTCTATATTTCCATGGATCATCAGATCCCTTAATCACAGAACAGTGGATCAACTCCATTGATAAGATATTAATTATCCCTAAATGTTCAGAGTAAGATAAGTTTCTACTGGAGATTTTTCATATGGAGGGAGAAGTTGATCAGTGGTAGAAATTGATAAAAAAATACAAAGCTTGAGGAAGATATCAAAGTGATGGTGATGAAGGAATTCCAAAATTGTTTTTTGGAAAAACATTTCCTCATACTCTATGACATAAAATGGAAATTTATTTCCATTCCCTCACGAAAAAAGATGATAAATCTATAAGGGATTATTTTTCAAACTTCACAAGCTTTGAATGATACACCTATGTCTTTGTTGTTACCCCTCAAGTGTAAGGTTTATTGCTTCTTTGGTGGTATAAACCATATTCTATGAAAATACCTCATGATCTAAGATGTTGATTGGTATGAGGAAGTTATATGATGTTCTCTCAAATTGGATATGTAGTGTGGAAAATCTCTAGGTTATTAAAGGTATATGAAGTGAAAGGTGGGGTTTAATTCAAGTGGTCTGATGGAGAAATTTAATGGTGATATGAAATTTCAACGTCCAGCTTATCAAAGGTTTGGAAAGAGGCACCCTAAAAATTTCCAATGGGGGGATGAGGAGATGATTTAGGTTTGGGTAGGAATGGACCAAGATAGTGATTATCAATAGGATAAAAAAACAAATATGATAGATGAATGGAATTATCTAGTGAACCGTGAGAGGATTTTTCATTGCATCAAATACAAGGATCTATGGAACTTTCTAAACCAATTCACTATGTTAAGGGATTTTGAAGACAACTATAAACCTATAATGTTTTAAGGGAGATATTTCTTCACCAAAACCAATGAATAGAATCCAAAAAATGAAGTGGTGAAAAGTACTATAGTTATTATTTCATGAATAACTAATTTACATTCTAATTATACTTCTACACATTCCTTCATATTAAGAAAGATTAGTAGAAATATTCCAACACCGCCAAAAATCATGGAAGCAAACCTATCTGTGAAAATATCAAATGGATAAATTATTAAATATAAATTATATAACTCCTCTCATGTCACAATTTGTGGGTTTAACTTCCTAGTCAACCTTTTAATATTCTCTTTGGTGGAATTTTATGTTGTTATGTGCATTGATTGAATTTCCATATATAGAGCCAACATAAATTGTTATGATAAGGAAATTAGTCTCTATATAATGAATCATCCTCTGATTCTATACATGTTTAATGAGTAGGATGAATCTTATTTAGAATCAAAATATCAGAGTATGTATATTATTTCCCTATGAGAAATCATATCTAGCTCAAATGATTGATTCTAAAGAAGGAATCATCCTTGAATACATTCCCATTGTGAGGGAATTTTCTGATGTGTTTCCCAAATAATGTCCTAGTCTTCATCCTATCCAAGAGGTTGGATTTTATATCGATATTATACCTAGGTTGTTACAAATATTTAATAAACTATAAACAATGACTCTTCTAGATCTTTAGAATATGATGAATCATCTAAAGGATAATCGGGATAAAGGGTCCATACACCCAAGTGCATTACCTTGGGATACAACAATATTCTTCATCATGAAAAAGGAGAGATCATTGTACATTTTCATTGATTATCATTAGATCAATAAGATGATGACAAAGAATAAGTATTATTGAACACAGATTGATGGTTTTTTGATCAACTATGTGGAAAACATTACTTCTCATTGTTGAATAAGTTGTTCAGATATTACCATGTTATGATTATGAATAAGGATATCCACAAGGAAAATTTCCATACATGGTACATTCACTATGAGTTCATATTAATTCCATTGGGCTATCTAATGGTCTAGAAATATTCATGGACATGATGAATATTGAATTTATGGATTACCTTGATAATTTTTTGGAAGTATTTATAAATTATATTATAATATACTCCAAAAGAAATTAGGGGTATGAGGATTTTCTAAGAACTATGCTAAAGACCTTATAAAATGAGAAGCCTTATGAAAATTACAACAAATGTGATTTATAGTATAAGGAAGTCTCATTATTTGGATATAACATCATAAGAAATTGGATATATATGGACCCTTAAAAATAAAATACATTAAAGGGTGGATGAAGCTAAAATCTGTGAAAAATATCCATATTTTCCTTGGATTATATGGGTACTAGCATCAATTTGTGAAAAATTTACCATGATTATCAAACCCTATAACCAAGGTAACTTGGAACCGAGTCACATTTTCATGGAATAATGAATACGAAGAGAGATTCAAGGATTTTTAATGGAGGCTCATTACTACACCTACACACACAACCCACAAGTGGAGAAGATTTCATGGTATTAAATGATGTTTCAAATAAGGGATTGGGCTCTGTGTTAATGAAAAATAACAATGTGACAGCCTATGCATCAAGGTAGTTTAATATTCATGATAAGAACAACCCACCATACTTCCTAGAGTTATCTATAATGATATTTGGATTTAAAATCTTGCAAAATTACCTATTTGGGGAGATGTGTGAGATATATACAGATGAAAAAATCCTCAAGTATATATTCACATAGAAAGAGTTTAATATTCACCAGCAACGATGGATATAGCTAATCAAGGAAAATAAATTCTCAATCCACTACCAATATAGTATGTAAAATAAATTAGTAGTCAATCTATGTAGAAATGATACAACAATTATATTATTAATGAGGATTAAGAGGGATCCTATCTTTTTATAATTGAAAAGGATATACATGGGAATCATAAAGGGAATAATATCATCAATCCATTCACAAATTATTTCTCAACCATATATTTTAAAAAATATAAATGATTCTAAAAGAGATGATGTGGATAGTCCAAAAAAGGTGGAAGATATCAGAAAATATAAATCCATAGTGTTAAAAATTTATGGGGACATATTCATAAGATTTGGTCCATGATTATGATTACCATAAATTCAAGAGACAAAGAGAGAGATTTTGAATTGTGCACATTGATCAATATTATCTATTCAATCAGTAAGAATAAATATGTATCAAGATCTCTGAAAAAACTATTTTTGATACAATATGAATAAAGTGATCACTTGATAACTGTCAAAATTCTTGGTATTTCAGCAAGTGAAGGATGAAAGTAAAAAGTCTAAGGGTAGATGCAACCATTACCCATACTAATATGGAAATGGGAAAACAAAAACATTGGCTATGTCACTATAATTCTATAGAAATAAAGATAAATAAATTATATATGGGTTTTTGTGGATCATCTTATAAGGATAGATCAATTTATCACAATTTGAGAGGACATGTCACAAAACAAACTTTTACAGATATACATCAAAGAAGTGGTGAGGCTGCATCGAGTACCACTATAAACTTTATCTGGTTGATATCTAAAATTTATCTTCTTATTTTGGAAACATATCCAACATGATCTAAAAACTGATCTGATGTTTAGTATTAAATATACTCCTAAAACAGATTGGTAGTTTGAGTGGAATCTTAAGACTTAGAAATTAATATTGTGAAAATGTTCTATAAACTTTAAAGGAGGATGAGACAAACATCTACCTCTATTATATTTCTCATACAATAACATTTACCACTAAATAATTAAAATGGATCCCTATTAATCAATTTATTGGAAGAGGTGCAGAACATCTGTATGTTGGGATGAAGTTGGGGAACAAAAACTGTTGGGTCTTGAAATGGTTAAAGAAATGATGGAAAATGTTAGTATCATTCAGAAAATCAAAAATTCTTCTTAGAGTAAATATAAGAGATATAATGAAAATCATCGACGAGACCTATAGTATGATGTTAGAGATATGGTATTACTTTTAATATCTCTATCGAATAATGTGATGAGATTTTGGAAGAAGGGAAATTTTAGTCCAATATACATCATCCTCTTTTATATCCACGATCATATCAGAGTGGTGGCCTATCGAATATCATTTCCACATAACCTATCTCAAGTACAAGATTTATTCCATGTATATATCTTGATTAAGCACATACTAAACCCCTAACATGTACTCAATCCATTGGTGGTACCACTTTAGAATTATCTTTCATATTAAGAGTAGCTGATATAAATATTAGATCATAGTGAAAAATTTCTGCAATATATGAAAATGAACCTAGTCAAAGTTTTGTGGAGAAACCAAAAGTTTAATGAAATTATATGAGAACTAGATGATCTGATGAAACTATGTTACCCTCATTTATATTAGTGTGGGAAATGAAAATTTTCATCTCGGAATTTCTTTGGGGGGATGATATCAACAACCCGAACTGTTATAAATAAAATTCCCCTTCTTATTTATTTAAATGTTTTACTATGTATTATGGTTATATAAAACAAATGCACTTATTTTTTCTTATGATATCTAATTTAAAATACCATTATGAATCATTATCGTTTATTATATAGTCATTGATCAGTGATCAATTTATTATTATTAATATATCATTTTAAATAATCTAAGTGACACAGAAAATGGAAGTTATTGCCTCGATGAGAAGGATTGTACCCTATGAATCCCATTTATCTGTGATTCCAAGGGAGATACCATCTTTGGTCTTTTCCCTTGACCATTCTCAAGCCTACATCCATCAACTTAAGCTTGATAGAAACTATTTATATGAGAAGTTCAAGATTATTGTGATCATGACACAAACTATGTATGTCAAAAAACCCCAGGAGAGTATTACCATTGTTCACCTTACTCTTAGAGTATTTTTTGGTGTATTAATGGGATATGTATCAAGACCATAATAATGTTAATAAGTATATATTTTTTATTATAATAATTTTAATATTTTTCTCTTATCATTACTTTATAATTGATTTTTAATTTTTATAGAATAAAACACAAATGGTATTTTTAATTTGTATCCAATTTCATTTAATACATTTATTTTAAGAATTAATAGATTTTTAAAATAAATAAAATTTTAATAAAATATTATTATTACATTATTTTTACTAAATAGAAATGATCATATTATGTTTATGATGTCAAATGTTATTTTCATAAGGGTTCAAAAACTATTATTTTCAAAAAAACCCTCATTTATCCATAAATGTTGATTATTATATTAAAATTGAATATTAAAATAATTTAAAAATTATTTTGATGAAATGAATGATATCATTAAAATTATCAAATGGTGAATTTTTCATAGTTTTCCGAGAAAATTGATTTGTTGGGTAAAGACTAAATACCGTATAAATATACAGTGTGTATTATAACATCCTAATGACTCAAAAGTGATGTAATAAATACTATATGGGGCATAAACAAAAAAAAATTATATTTAAAATAATTTGATTTATTATTTAGCTGATTAATTTCATAAATCCTTTATGAATCCTCCAAAACCATTAAAATATTTTAAGTTTTTAAAATCATTTATTTAAGAGTGAGACTCTATTAAACATAAAGAATGGTATTATTTTATTAATTTGGTCTATTTTAATTATAAAATTATTTCAAGTTCTCCCATTTTTTAGAAATAATGGGAAAACCCATGGTAAGGTTTGTGATTTTGGTTATTTTACTATATAGAGTCAAAAACCAACATTTGAGAAATAATAAAGAATTCCCCACTCATTTACTATATAAACCCACCATAGGTACCATTTACCTTGACTTAAAATCCTTATATCACATCCATAATCTTTCCTACCCTATATAAAGTCCCCCCAAGGCTCCCCCAAACTCTTAAGAACCCCCTACCAATCATTTGGAGTCACACTCTCAAGGTAAGGGATCCTCCCCTTCTCCTCTATATTCATGTTTATTTATTATCAAAGATGTTTAATTTCCAATTACCTCTATTGGGATATTTTTTCCATGTTCTTATTAAAAATAATTTTCATTCCAAATTATTAGATACCCCTTTTAATCTCATAGTCTAATTTTAGGATTTTCCAAGTGTCAATGTTTTGCTGATGAAATTCCACTATGAGTTTCCATGCCAAAAAATTGTGTAGTGAATACCCATACCCATTTCATATCATGGGTTTTCACAATTAAAATGTTATACATTTTGATTGGGGACATAAATTTAGGTATTTCACACTCCATGATCATGTAATAAAATGTGATGATAACTTATTCCGTGTTTTAGAATCTCTATGTAACACTTAAGAATGACAATTAAATGAATGTGATAGGTGCTCCAAGAATTATATAGTGCTCCAATTAATTGGGTAATGTTCAGTCTCAAGAGAATTCATGTTGAGATAGAGAGTAAACATGATTAATTTATGTGATTTTTTCCCATCATGATGCCTTGGGACTTATCCTTGACCTATGTTTACGATGCCATGTTCTAGGTTTTTCCCAAATTTCCCATGTTTACTTTATGATTATCATGATATATCATGTCTAATTGTTAATTTTTTTCCTACTCATTTTATTCCCAATTAATATGAAATTTGTCTAAAATGTATTATTCCATTCATGTTATTACATGTTTATCACCTTGCATGGATTTATAGCTCACCCCTTTCCTATGTATTTCATGAGGTTTTCCCATGTAGTTAAATTATTATGTAATATTATCAACCTATTATTTAGGTTTTCAATAAATATTATGTAGCCTTTTTTTAGGTTCTTAAGTAATGTACATAATCCCCCATAACACTAGACTTCTCAATATTTTAAATGTTTTATGTGTAATTAAGTGTGATTAATCAAGAAATAATGTTTAATAACGACGAGGGTTGATATATTAAGAACTTGTTGTCTAAACATATTTTGGTTTCTAGAAAATTTTATATCTTTGGGTTTGGGGAGATAGTATCTCTTACACAGTTCACCCAGGGTTTTCCTAGCCATGTGACCAAACCATATGTCTTATCAAGGTAATTAAAAAAAATTACTATATTACCATTAATTTTTTGAGGGTTATCACCCTCATTTCTTTCCCAAGTTTTTCACTACCCCTTCCCCACTTGGATATCCCCCCTTTATTTTAGGGGGATCACCTTGGATCATTGATGTTCTAGGTTGAGTTAAGCTTGATTTCTTCCTGATTTATCCTACCACATTTATACATTGTTATTATTCTATTTTCATAGATAATGGAAACCCTAGATTGTGTTTTTTATTAACCTAGGAATATTGATGTGTGTTCTTTGTTTATTCACTATGGTTGAGTAACGTGATAACTCTACCAACTCAATGCAGGTGGTTGACATATAAGGTGACAATATTTGGATAAATATTGACGCATATGTCTTTATTTAAGGGGGATTTTCAATTCCTTTCCATTTATTTTTGATTACCCTTGATTTTTGTTTATTAAATTTCTCCGAATTTGAGTTATTAGTAATTTTTTTTCCAAACATTTTTTATTTTTGAAATCATTGGAAACTTGATGGTTTAATGTTTCTTATAAAGGGATTTGGATATTATGTAGTCTATATGTTTGTTAAAATGGTTGAAAGTGGTTTTAGGATTTCAAATGCGTTTTGAAAGGGGTTTTAAAGAGGTCTTGAATAGATTTTAATGCAAAACTATTTATGGGAATGAATGGTTTAAGAATCAGTATTTTAAATGGATGATGTCATTAGAACATGTTTATATTTACATGTTTGACATTGTGTAACACATGGAATATTGTGGGTGTGTGTGTGAATTACTTAGACAAATAGACCATTAGCTGATGTATTGGAATATATAGGAAGTGTTGTCTAAGGGAAGAAGGGATCCTTTTGTATAGAGGTTGAGGGACCTTCCAAAACATGTCCACGAAGATTGAGAGTGCCCATGGAAGTATTGATGGGCCCTCGGAAGATTTATAGTGCTTCCAAACATTTTTAATATTTCTTTTCTAGCTAAAAATACATTATCTTATAATATTTCACATTATATCCTATTGGTTAGAGCCCATAAAGCATATTACATGTTCCCAATTGGTGTTTATATACTTTATGCTTAATGTTAGTGCCTTTGTTGATTGATACATATTATGTTAAGAACATTTTAAATTATTTGATTATTTGGTGGAGTTTATACTTATGCTCAGGTTAATTCCATATTTGTTTTTTTTGATCATGACTATGATGGTTGGAATCATTTTATTATTTTATTCTTGTTTTCTATATTTTTAAAAAAATTGTTTTTTAAGAAAAAACAATGTTATTCACAAAGCATAAAATGTTATTCACAAAGCATAAATTTCAAGGGATATTTAATTCTAAAAGTGAACATTGTTTTGAGAATAAGATTCCAAATAAATTTAATGGTTTTCATGGATAGATTACTTACATATATTCATTTTCGTATCCTGATAATCTTTGTGCCTCTCACCCTGTATACTTATTTGGGTGAAAACAAACCAAGTTTTGTAAGACATAGGTAAAGGAAAGGGCATTATACACTTTAGTGGATCTTATTTTTTACCAACATATATTACCTTTTTAGGATGGTGGAGATATATTCTCATGGATTTTAGGTCGTATAAATTGGTTTTTGAATATTAGTTATTTGGATGTTATATAATTTCATTTTAGCCTTTTTCTATTTTTTGATATTTTGAATATGGATTTCATACATTTTAGTGTTGTTTATGACTTGTGATATGATAATATCTGGATATTATCTTTTTTTCGTTACAAAATATAAATATTGAATTTTTTTATTTTTTTATTTTTCTTATTCATTTGGTGTGTCCATAAAATTTATGGATAGGTCATGTAATATTTAAAAGGGAGAAACCATTCCCAAATGGTTATTTGTGATACCCTATTACTTGTCACCAACCCATGGTGATCAAGAACGTGCTTCAAATATTATGTTGTGCCGACTAGGGTGGATGATCCTATCAAACTAGGATGGTTTTCTAGAAATGGTATTAGATAACTCTTGTAATTTTTGTGTCATTGGTAGGGAGGAGATAGTATCTTTGGGGATTTAGAGATAAGTGAAGAGGAGTTCCTATGTAGTTATTCCTCATGACATGCCTTGAGTTTCCAATTGTTTTTCGGAGTTGTGTTTATTATTTAGACCAAGTTTTGGGTTTTTTGATGATATTTTATGTTTTTCATAATTGGATATGGTTTTAAGGATGATACCATGATCAAATGTTAGAAATTATGAGTTTTTCGGTGGAATAGTGAAGAAAAGTAAATGAAACCCATTATAATTTGATATGAAAATCCCATGCAATCGGCCAACAATTTACCAGTTTCATTTCATATGGTTGGTGCATGATTTTTCTTACCGGGGTGGTCATACCATGTAAAGTATAAACATGTTTAAAATTTTGATGTTTTCACCCCCTAGTTGTTTGAATGTGATTTTTATATTTATATTTTTTTCTAGAGATCTATTTTAGAGGGGTTTATATGGTATATTTGATGTTTTTTAAAATTAAAATTCTTATTGAATGAATTTTATCTTTTTCTTTATTAAATATGACACCCAAATAGACCTCTTTTTCTTATAAAGTGTGAATTTTAAATCATTAACAATAGTTGAACCCTTCCATTTATCCTATTTTGGGGGAATTAGTGATCTAAATGATTCATTCCTTAGGAAATGAGGGTGAAATAGGTTAGGAATATTCAGTGGACTAGGGTCATGATTTTACTAAGAAGAATTCACCAATATTCCATTATGTAGAGGTATCCATGAGACCAAGGAATGGATCAATAGGATCATGTGTATCTCCCATTTTACTAGGACACTTTAGACCTATATTGTTGGATTTCCCACTTTCATTTTAAAAGGATAAGGTCGGAAATGGTCGAAATCCATAGTGAAAGAAAAGAGGCGTGAGATTCTTCCTTAAAATAATTTCAAATAGTATTTTTAATCTATATTTTAATAATGATACATTGAAAGAGGATAATACCTGTGAGTTTATGAAAATGAATAAATGACACTAATCCATGATAGATTATGTTGTTTTATTTTTTGAGTTAGTCTATATCTCTTGTGATATACTTATGAATGACTATCTCAAGGTGATACATTTTGAAATGGGATTGAAGGCCAAGATCAGATCCATACTTATTCTCCTTTTCATTCCATCATATGGTAAGGTAGTGGATAAATAAGTTATAGATGAGGTGGATTTTGATAGTAAGTCAAGTTTTAGTGGAGTTTCTTCAGTATTTTGTGGTAGACATAGTTCTTCCACTGGTATGAAGAGGAAGTAGGATAAACCTTCTTAATGAAATGGAAATGGTGCTGAGAAGTCATCATATACAATGTCAATGGTTTCTTTTGGGCATAAAACTATGCATTTTCATCGATGTGGGAAGTATGTCCATACTATACCTAAATTTATAGAGGCTCATCTAACATTCTAGTGGTGTGGGAATTTAGGTCATCATCATTACTCCTACAAGGAATATTTTTATAGGAGTGACATTTTTTATTCCTTATCTAAGTGTTCATAAATGAAATAAGATACTTATATGGATGTGGGATCTCAACCATAATATAGAGGGGATTATTTTCATAATAAGAAGGATCTGGGATGGATTGATTTAGGAAGCCTCTATATAATAGTTACAACACCTAAGGACTTAATATCTAAGCTAACCACAATGAGAGGTATGGTGTTTGTTGGTTCTTTTATGGATATATAATTGTTTGGAACATGTGTTTCCCATCCATTTTTTTGGACTAATATTGTTTTAATCAACTTTTAATGATCATAAATCCTATAAATCCTATAAATCCTGTAAATACTGTAAATTCTATAAATCCTGAAAATCTTATTAATCATATTTAATATATCTGAAATCATGTGTAGAGATGGGTTGTTTCATTATGCTTTAAATAAACTTCCACTAAATCCTAAATCATGTTTGATTATTGTAACCTATATTTAATTTGTTTTATAATGATTTTTATGAATGATGAAGTATAATTCATTATGTGAATATTATTTCTTAAGTCTATATAAATATATTTGTCTATGTTTGAGAAACCGCGAGTTTTCCACCGGTTCGATTTTTTCTGGCAAAGGACCCAGACATCGTGACCCAAACAACATAATTGTAAAACTGTGACCAAGACACCATGAACCAGACACTGTGATCCAGACACTATGACCCTGACATCGTGACCTAGACACTGTGGCCAGTTTTAGATCTCGGGATGTTTGTGACATCAGTTCCATGCTCACATCACCAAGACATCGTTTGATGTTTGGAAAAGCACCAAACATCGTGATTCTAACACTTTATCTGTTCTAGTGGTGCTTTATCTTAATACAACTATTCCATCATGAATGTTTCACTACTAAAAGACAAAGAAGAAGACACCATTTCATGGTGACACAATTTCCAGATGATACCGTCTCTGAAAAGATTGTTACACCATTCTTTAATTTGTTTTTATCATTTTTAATTTAATTGCTAACAGTCATATTTGAGTCATTTAAATGAACTGACAGAATTAATATCTACTTTTGGGCATATCACCTGACATTATGAGGTACAAGGTGTGTAATACATGCATCCTATTGGCTCCAACAAATGCACTCCAAAATAAAAAGGAATCCCTGGCCCTGAAACAAGAGACAAGAATTAGAGCAGCAGACATGCGAGCATTTTGAATAGAGAACTGATGCATGGAACAAGAAACAACTGTAGAACACACAAAGCAGTATCGATCCAAAGTCTAGACTTCTATATAGCAGATCCAAAAACAAATTTTCAGTATGACCTTCATGAATAACACGATCCATACAACATACACCTTTGAACTAGCATACTTGTGATACTCTATTTTCAGAATAGGCCTCAATACTTGCATCTGCTTCATCATACAAGTCCATAACTACATATAATAACACTCAGATCAATTCTAACCTTTTATCATTATCATTTCTCTATTGTGTATTCTTTTTATCTTTCGAGAACTGTGTGTATGTATGCATTAGAACACACATTTTCAAATTCACTAAACTGAATGATACAAGATATTCTTCTTATCTTATATTTTTTACATTTGTTTACTCCCACATATATTTGTGGAAGAGGACCTTTTGTGATCTGGTAGTTTTTACCCACTAAGAACAGTGGAAAAGGTTGTGTGACCTAGACAGTTTTGGGCACTATTGATTACCCCGATCCAGGGTGTGGATCATGCTTATTAATATAAACTGCTTGGTGGAAGGTGATCACCAAATGGAGTGGATTAGGTCTTGTCTTGAGACTGAACCACTTGTTTTATCTGCTGTGTAATTCTATTTAGTTTTTCCCCTCTTTACTGTATATTCCAGAAAACACTAGATTTTACTTCGATAGTTAGTATTGGATTGAAGTTATAATTTCTTTTCCTTATTATAATAGCTTCAAATTTATTACAAATAATTTATATTGATATTACTGAGAATTAATCAATCTTCTGAGAGGTTATTTGAAAATTCAAACCATTATAACTGTATTACCTTGATTAACTAATTTGTGTTCATTTTTTTGGGGGGAACCTTTTTTAGGAAAAATTTTTAACAGAAATTTGTTATAGATACTCAATTCACCCCCCCCCCCCCACTTCAGTACTCTACTCTGACCAACATTTGGTATCAATGGAGTATTTATTCTTGTTGATAATGTGTTTTTAAAATTAGTTCAACTTTCATTTTAGTTGTACTTTAAATATCTATAAATTTATGATAATTATAAATTTCTACCTCTTTGAAAGTATTTCATTATTATGGATAAAAGATTGGAAGGTGCTGCAACAAACAGACCACCATTTATTAATGGAACTAATTATGACCAATAGAAAATTAAAATGAAAATACATTTATAAAGTATGGTATTTGAAATTTTTCTTCAATTATATATTGTTATAAAATTCCTTCTACTAATAGAATTACTAGGGATGGGCCAACCAAGACTGTTTACAATAAAAATTTTAAATCCATGGATGCTTTATTTTCTCTTTAAGAGAAGAGTAATTTAACAGAATATATGAATGTAAAACTTCCCATGAAATTTGGGATACCTTATTTATTTCACATGATTGAACTTCTAGTGTGAAAGTAATAAGTCTCAATACTTATACTATTAAATATGATAACTTTAAAATGATGCCTGATGAGCCTATTTCTAACATGTATCTCATGTTAAACTAAATTTTCAACACAATTATTTCTCATGAAAGAGAAGTTACTGCCCAAGAAAAAATCATGAGGACTCTCAAATTCCTACCTGATAGATGGAGAGGAACCTCTGTCTCTATTAGAGAGTCATGTAAAATTATAAAATTACCTATAAATAAACTTATTGGGAAACTAATGATGTATTAATGGGAGTTTGAAGTTAAAAAGGAGGAGCAGGATGAACCTAAAATAAAATCTTTGGTATACAATACCACCACCTCAAAACACAAAGAAAAAGAGAAACTGCAAGTCTCTGTAGAAATTTCCAAAAGTGAACAGTCATCACCTGATAGTGATGATGATATGACTCAATTATCTAGATGGATTAATAAATTTTACAAAAGGAATAAATTTTTCATAAGTCCTAACTTCAAAGGATAATATAATGAAAAGAGAAACTAGTTGAAATATTGGAAATGAACTGAAAAGTCTGGTGAGATAGCATGTTATGAATGTAAGTGAAAGGGGCATGTAAAATCTGACTTTCCCAAGATCAAGTATAAAAAATATATGAGGACAAAAATAGAAAGTATATAATGGAAATGAAAGCAGTGTATAGTTCTTTTGAAGACAGTTCTAAGGACTTTGAATCCTCACTTGTTAAACAGGATAACAAAGCCAATATGTGTTTCATGACAAACACATCTAAGGTAACCCTAGAATCTAAAATACAAAATTCCTATTATTCTAGAGATAAAAGTGATTCTAAAAATATTTCTAATGAATAAATGTTTGATTTTTGTAATATACTTGAAGAGACATGTAATGAACTAAAATAAAAATACATGTTTTTAAATAAATATTATTCTCTTACCTCAACTGTTAAATCTGAACATACTTTAGAAAGAGAGAAAAATGTTCAATTACTCAATAAAAACAATGAATTAAATCTATATAATGGGAAATTGATAAAGGACCTTTAAAGGTTTCCTAATAGTAACAATACCTTGGTACAAATTCTAGATAAACATATTTCCCCTAAATACACTACTGGTATTGGCTATCAACTTGGTAAAACAAATTTCGGAAAAACCAATTTTTTTTCTAAATATAGAACATACAAATTTAATCCTAGTTCAGTAAAACATTCTGAAAATTAAAATTATGATACAATCTCTACTATTTCAAGCTTTTCTAGACCAAATATAGTTTATTTTTCAAGTACTTTACATAATTTTTATAGGAAACCTATGAGGAAGATGTGGGTTCCTAAATCACTAGTTACTAATATTACTGGACCCAAACAAATATGGGTACCAAGTTCTATTTTTATTTGACTATTTTGTAGTAAAATTTTTTAAAGATCTCCTGTAAAAGCTTATGGTATTTGGATAGTGGGTGTTTAAGACACATGACTGGATACAATTCAAGCTTTAAGAACATAATAAAAATTGATGATGGACATGCCACTTTTGGTGACAATTCAAAAGGAAATATCATTGTCCTTGGCAAATCGGTAACTCTGACTCAGTTTTAATTTCCAAAGTAATTTTTTATGGTATAAAATATAATCTTATTATTATTTTAGAACTATGTGATTATGTATTTCAGGTTAAATTTGAAATTAATTCTTGCAATGTTTTTAATTCTAAAAATGAATTAGTATTTTTAGAATTGAGAAATGAAAATGTATACTCTGTAAAATTAGATTTTTTAGTTTCTCAAAATGGTTCATGTTTATGAGTATTTCACAAAGATTCATGGATTTGGCATAGAATACTAGGACACTACAATATTCACTCTATTATAAAGCTAACTAGAAAAAATTTATTCAAATACCTACCTAAACATGAGTTTCTAAATGATAAAGTTTGTAATCCATGTCAAAAGGGAATGCAACACAAAATTTTCTTCAAACCAAAGAATGAAGTGTCAACTTATCAACCTCTCAAGTTGGTTCACATGTATTTTTTGGACCATCTAGAGTTTCATGTTTAAATGGGAAGAAATATTTTTATGTTCCTGTAGATGACTTTTCTAGATATACTTGGACCTTCTTCTTGGCTCACTAAAGTGAAGCCTTCTCTCGTTTTACCAAATATTCTAAAACTCTAGAAAATTTTAGGGGACTTAGAATTAAATAATTAAGAATTTTTCATGGTAGTGAGTTGGAAAATCAAGAGTTTGAATCTTTTTTCCCAAAAAATGGCTAAAATTATAATTTCTTTTCCCCTAGAACACCTCAACATAATAAAGTTGTAGAAAGAAGAAATAGAACCTTGCAAGATATTTCTAGAACCATGCATAGTGAATATGACATATGAATTTTTTTGGGGTCTAAATCTATAAATACAACATGCTATATTATTAATAGAGTATTGATTAGACCCATTCTTAAATGAACTCCATATATGTTATGAAACAATAGAAAACTGAAAGTAAGATACTTCAATGTTTTTGGTTGCAAAGTCAATATCCATAATACTAAGGACAATCTTGACAAGTTTTCATCCATGAGTGATGAAGGAATTTTTCTAGGATATTCAGTATCTAGTAAATACTATAGAGTGTTTAAAAAAAGAACTAAATGTGTGGAAGAATATATCCATTTCAGGTTTGATGAGACTGATCCACATGAGCCTAAGAACTCTATATAGAATATTGAGGATGATATGTCAAATCTGGTAATCAATGATAAATCCTCTAACTATCCTATAAAGGAATTTTAAAAACTCCCAGTTATGGTAATTCTCCAAATTCAAGTCATAATGAACCTGAACTAGTTGAATAACCTGAAATTACAGCCTATATTTTTCTATAGCTATTAGAGCCCTTAAGAACCATCCTTTAGATGTTGTTGTAGGAGATTTAGATAAACAAACTCAAACTAGAGATTCTATTAGAAATAATGTTGAACATTAAGTTTTCATGTCACAACATGAACCTGAAAACATTAATGATGCTATCAATGATGAATTTTGGGTGATGGCTATGCAAGACGAACTTAATCAGTTTTAATGAAACAATGTTTGGAAACTTGTTGACAGACCCAAAGATATATTTACCATATCTACTAAGTGGGTGTTTAGAAATAAGGTATATGAAGATGGTAATATAGTTATAAAAAAGGCTTTATTGTTTGCACAAGGATATAGTCAATATAAGAAATTGACTATGAGGAGACCTTTTCAGCTATAGCTAGACATGAAGTCATCATAATCCTACTTAGTTATATTAGACATCTAAATTTCAAACTATATTGAATGGATTTCAAGATTGAATTCCTAAATGGGTATATAGCTAAAGATTTCTTTTTTGAACAACCCCCTGGTTTCAAAAATCCTCACTTTTTGAATCATATTTTCAAATTATCAGAAGCTTTATATGGTTTAAAACAAGATCCAAGAGCTTGGTATGATAGACTAAGTACTTTTCTAATATCCAAAGTTTTTACAAATTTTATAGCTGATCCTACTCTTTTTATAAAACGAATTTCCAATGAATTTTTAGTAGTTCAAATTTATATATATTATATTATTTTTTTATCTTAAAAAAATTACTTATGTATTGAATTTTCAAAAATAATGAAAAATGAATTTAAAATAAGTTTTATTGGCGAACTAAAATTATTTCTTGGATTTCAAATCTCTCAAAATATAGATTGTATTATTTTAAATAAAAGAAAATATACTAAATATATTCTGAAACCTTTTTTCTTGGATAGCACTAAAAGTAGTGATACTCCAATGAGTACTACATGTAAGTTGGATCTTGATGAAGATAAAAAATATTTTGATCAAACCAATTATAGAGGAATGATTAGAATCTTACTCTACATAACTGCTATCCGACATGGTATTATTTTTAGTGTATTTATGTGTGATCATTTTCAAGAAAACCCCATGGAATCCCATTTAAATTTTGTTAAAAGGATTTTCAAATACCTCAAGCATACACCCAATCTAATACTATTGTATCCCAGAGGACAATAATTTTATTTAATTAGCTATTCTTATGCTGATTTATGTTGTTGTAAGTTAGATAGAAAAAACACCTATAGAACATGTCACTTTTTTGGAAAGTCTCTAGTTACATGGTGTAGTAAGAAACAAGACCCTATTACATTATCTACTAGGGAAGATGAATACATAGCTGCTGGAAGTTGTTGTGCACAAATTTTGTGGATGAAACACAGTTTACTAGATTATGGATATCAATTCAGGCATATACCTATAAATTGGGACAATAAAAGTGCCATTAACATCTCAAAAAACCTGTTTCACACTCCAGGACAAAAAATATTGATTTAAGACATCACTTTTTGAGCTAACATTATCAAAAAGGTGATATCACTTTGCAATTCATTGGAGTTGAATATCATCTTGCTGATATATTCATCAACCCCTTAAATTCTAAAAGGATAGATTACATCATAAATGAATGAGGAATGATAAATCTTAAGTAAAAAGTGGATGTTTCATAACATACTGTTTCACAGCTTACTGTTTCATAGTTTATGGTTTCACAAGTCACTATCTAAGAACTATTGTCTCACTCTCATAGTTCATTAAGTTACTATCTTGATGTTGTTGTTTCATGTTTACAGTATCACAGTTACTATCTCTCAGTTAATATCTAGCACTTACTATCTCAAATAATATAGTCATACTGAGTGGAGACACACTGTAATGATGACATCGTGAGAACATGTTCATTTCTCACCACGATAACCTTATCCAATCTCACTGTAATGACACTTTTTCATTTTATTTGTATTTTATTACTCATATAACTATGTTTATTATTTTATTATATTTATTCTATGCTTTTGAATTTGCGCTTCTTGAAACCCCTAAATGATAAAAACAAAATTTCTTTCACTATTTTCTTCACTCGAGGTCTCTTTTCTCAATATAGAAACCCTTCTCTCTCAAACCGTAAGACCTCCTTCATGCCTCTATATCTATATCTCTATAACCCTCATTGAATGCCCAGAATGAAGAACCTATCTTCATCATCTCTTGAGAAGTGTATATCTATGATGAAAGTTAAAAGGGAACCGAAGGTAGCACTTGAAGGACCATTGAACCCGAATATTATTAATAGAATAGTGGTACCACAAAAGTAAATCTTCCATACATGGTTGTTGTCAGGTAAGTCTTTAGTTATGAAAGTACTAAAAGAGAAGAAATGGATAGACTTGTTCACAAAAGTGAAAAGGTCGATTTATCCGAATCATATTTCTCTGTTCTATTAGTTTGTTCAGTTTTCTTTCAATGTTAAAGATAGTTTTGTTGTGAGGAGCTGGATCAATGGACAATGATGCACCTTTTCTACAAGGATATGGGATACTTTCCTTGGGATACCCCATGAAGGAATTTTTGTGGACTACTAGAGAGGTCAACCTCTTCCTAGTGATTTTTTTTGTTTTAGAAGAGGCCTTGGGAAGCTTGACTGGTGATTAAAGGAAGAGAATAGCTATTACTTCTGAATTGGATGGTGAAACCATATTTCTATTTAAGTCTATCTAGAATATAATTAGTCCAAAAAAGGATATTATGCTAACCTAAAATATCATGATGTATTTTTGATACATCTTATTAAAAATGGACATAAGATTAACTTGTGCAAGTATGTAATACTTCATATGTGTGATTTGATTATGAAAATATCAATGTATACCTCCTTGTTCTACTCAAGGATAATCTATGATATTCTATATGCTAAAGTAATGGTTGGACCAAATGAAAATTCATCAAATAATGATAATTTTGTATCTCAAAGGTTACAGTCAAAAGGATGAAAATTAGTTATAATCTGTGGAAAAACGATTGGGTGGAGGATAATGAAAGGTTATATGAAAAGTTTAATCTGATTAATCATCCTTCAAGACCTAATAAAATATCTGGTCCTGGTTTGGAACCAGATGAAATAGTTCACTATCCTTTTGAAGAGGAATAAGAGGCAGTTTTTGCACATATACAACAAACTATCTTGGACAAGGAAGATAGTGGACCTATTCCAAAAGAATTAGTTGAGAAGGAAGAATCTTTTAGTGAAAGAAGTATTGATTTGGAAGAAGAACCTTGTACTGGAATAGAATCTGATATTAATGTAATAGAAAAGTTTGTTCCTGAGGAGCATCTAGAAGAAGAAATTTCCCTTGAGAAATAAGCTGGGGTTGAAGATATTTTAGAGGAACAAGCTAATCATGGTGTTATCCTATTAGCTGAGGAAATAATGTAATAGGTCTCCTAGCTGTCTAGAAAATAAATGTTTGAGAATATTATAGAGGACCTATTAGAACTAGTTCAAGGAACTAAATCTCTTAGTCCTATGAGAGAATCACTTGTTGAGGTGGAGCATCACCCTAATATAGAATGTTTTGAAGTTTCTAATCCTATTCATCAAATCATTATGGATATTTGGTATTAGTTTCATACCTATTTTGATGTCGATGATACATAGGAATTCTCAGTTAAAGGCATAGACTTGTCTTATGTGTTTCCATTGAAACTAATTTCTTCTCTAGAAGTAATCTCTGTAAAGGATCCTGATCCTATCTCAGCTTCTATTCCTAAACCTTCACAAGAACCCCATGATTTCATAAGTGAGAGTGATTTTAATTCCTTGGGATATACATTGTTGGATTGATTTGAAAATATCATGAACACCCAACCAGCTCCTGTAACAAACCTATGTGAAAGTGATGTTGCCTTGCTATTAGATAAGATCATATGGAAGATTCCGGAAAAAATTATTAATGAAATTCAAGATGTCATAATTGAGAAAAAATAGCTCAGTGATGAAGTGAAGTCTCTCAGAGATATGGATGACGATATAAATAAAGTGTTGAAATTAGGACAAGCTTCTATTGCTCATCCTGTTGAGGATGTTAGTTGTCATATTCAAGAAGAATTTGCATCTCTGATTCAACCAATGTTGACTTCATTAGCTAAAAAAGTGGCTGAAAGAAACAATTAGATATTCCAAGAGATGATTGATATTATTATTGGTCTCAAAAAACTGATTGATGAGTACAAGGGTTGTAAATAGAAATTTCCCAAGCAGCTAAAGTCCCTCACTTTAGATGTTACAGCCTCCAGTGCCTCTGGACAGTCTTCTCAACCCTTTGACAATTATCTGCATAGAACTGTTGTTAAGAAGGAACTTCAATCAGTGCTAAGTGGCTTTAACAAGGAGATTCTATCTATGATTGTCAAGAATAGTGATATAGTTCTTGATTTGGTGAGGATTCATTGAAATAATGAAAATTATTCTCAGGAAGAAATTACTATGAGATTGGATTTCTACTTTAATAGGATTTTTTCTAAGCATGATATGACCAATCACTTCATTTATATTATAGAGAATCTGAAAATTCCTCCTATCACTCAATAATTTAAAACACAAATTCAAAAGATGAAATATTTCACTCCTCTATTGGAAAAATTAATGTTGAACAAATATGAATTTGAGAAAGTAATGTAGTATGGTGGTGAGATTAAAACTGACTTCATTCCGTTGTTGAAGCCTTATCTTCATATAAAGATCACTGGTATTGTGGGTCCTACAGATTCACCATTTCGGTCTTGTTTACTTCCTTCCTCATCCACTGTGATTACCTCTACATCAATTTCTATATCGCGGGCTCTGAGTCAGATCAGACTTGTTATCCTTGACTAAAACATGCCTCGGTCTTCCACCAAACCTACATTGGCAGCTTCTATTTTTTAAGGAATCCATCTTACTTCTATGATAGTTGGCTCACTCCCTTCATAAACTTCTACATCTACTCATGTGAATAATACTGATGCTACTTCCAAGGTTAAAGAAAATACTGGTGCTAAATAAAAGTGAAAACTATATTTTGATAGGGATGTTTTGTATTTCCTACTGTTTGAAATAAACCATCTTTTTTCATCTAATTCAATGTGAACAGTTGTTTTCTATTATCTTATTTACCTTCAATCATTCTATTGTACTCATTTTTATAATCCCAAAAGGGGGATAATTCACACTAAAAGGCCCTAAGGGAGAATAGTCCCTAAGGGATAACTACACACTAATTCACTTGAACATAACACTATGAACTGGTATCTAATTCATTTGATTTGTGGTCATAAAAAATGGGATATTATTGGACTCCTTGTGTTTTTATCATGTTTTAATGATCACAAATCCTTTAAATCCTACAAATCCTACAAATATTATTAATCCTATTTATTCTTTCTCAAATCATGTGTAGATATGGTTGGTTTCTTTATGCTTTAAACAAACTACCACTAAATCCTAAATCATCCTTAATCATGTTTGATTATTGTAACCTATATTTAATTTTTTATATAATTATTTCATTTATGAATAATTAAGTCTAATTAATTCTATTATTATTACTGCTTATGTCTATATACAAATATTTGGCTATGTCTAAGAAACTATGAGTTTTCAACCGATTTTGGTTTTCTAGGGAAGGACCCAAACACCGTGACCCAAACACCGTAATACAAACATTGTGACCCAGACACCGTGACCCGAACACCATGATCCAGACACCATGACCCAAACACTGTAACCTAGGCACCGAGACCCAGACATCATGACCCAGACACCATGACCAGTTTCAGATATCATGAAGTCTTTGACACCAGCTCCATGCTACCATCACCAAGACACCATTTGAGGTTTGACAAAGCACCAAACAACGTGATTCTGACACTGCATTTGTGCTACCAGTTCCTGATCACAATACATCTATGCCATCATGATTGTATCACCACTAAAAGGAAAAGAAGAAGACACCATCTCGTGGTGACACTGTTTCCAAGTGACACCATTTCTGAAAAAACTATGACATAGTTCGTTAATATGTTTTTGTCATTTTCAATTTAATTTATAACCATCATATTTGAGTCATTTAAATTCACTGGTAGAATTAATATCTCTTTGTAGACATATCATCAAACATTACAAGGTATGAGGTGAAGAATACATGCATCCTATCAGATCAAACACATGCACTCCAAAATAAAAAGGAAAGTGTGGCACTGAAGCAAGAGACAAGAAGTAGAGCAGTAGACTTGCAAACATTTTGAAAAGAGAACCGATACATGCAACAACAAAATGAATAACACATGAACCAATATCGATCCAAAGTCTATAATTCCCTAGATCAAATCCAAAAACATCTTCACAATACCACCTTCAAGAAGAACACAAACTAGACATCTTACACCTTCGAATTGGAAGACATGTGGTACTCTATTTTTCACAGTAGGACTCAATACTTGCATCTACTTCATCCTACAAGTACAGAGCTGTATATAATAACTCTCAGACCACTTCTAACATTTTCTCATCATCCATTCTCTATTTTGTATTGTTTTTAGCTTTTTATCAGTGTGTGTATGTCTGTATTAAAACACACATTGTCTCCTGCACTAAATTGAAGGATATAAGATATCCTTCCTTTCATATCTTTTTACAGCAGTTACTCATTCCCAAGTGGAAGTGTAATGATGTCGCGATGGATTTCATGACAGGGTTGCCAAGATCACCTCGAGTGAATGATACAGTTTGGGTTGTCATTAAGAGACTCATGAAGGTTGATCACTTCTTGCCTATCAAGGAGACTATCAGTGTTAATGAGCTGGGAAGATTGTACATCTGAGAGATTGTACGTTTACATGGAGTTCCACAATCCATTATTTCAAACAGGGATGCACATTTTACTTCTCTAGCCTGGCAGGGACTTCATAAGGCTTTGGGTACATAGTTCTGAGTATATCATACCATCCCCAGACAGATGGCCAGTTTGATTATATGATTCAGGTTCTTGAGGACATGCAACAAGCATGCATCCTGGATTTTGGAGGTTCTTGGGAGAATCACATACCTATTATAAAGTTTTCCTACAATAATAGTTTTCAAGAAACTATTCAGATGGAACCATATGAGGCTTTGTATAACAGGCCATGTCAATCACCCTTATATTGGCAGGAGGCAAGAAAGGTAGCTATGTTGGGACCTCGTCTTGTCCAGGAAACCACATAGCAGATAGATTTGATTTATAAGATGATGGATGCTGCATAATCTCAAAATAAGTCCTATGTTGATCGATGGAGACGACCTCTGGATTTTGAGGTTGGATATTAGGTTTTTCTACGTGTCACAATGAGGTTGGGACACAAGAGGATTAGGAGGAAGGGAAATCTTTTTCCAAGATACATTGGGCCATTTGAGGTTTTAGAGATAGTTTGGTTGGTTTCCTATCAGTTGCAGTTACCTCAAAGGTATCAGGCTATGCATGATTTCTTCCATGTTTCTCAGCTTTGACTTTACTTCTCAGAACCGTCTCATGTTTTTCAACCTGAGGAGGTTGAGTTAGAGGTGGATTCCTCATTCGAGGAGCATCCTATCTGGATTGTTGATCAAAGTATGAAGGTTCTCTATGGTCGGTCTATTCCTCTGGTACGAGTGCTATAGCAGCATGGGTGAGTATAGGAGGAGGCCTGGGAGAGGGATTCTAATATACAATCACAGTGGTTGGGTATTTTCAAGGATTATTCTTCTACGCGACCTCACTAGGGAAATTCGGGGACAAATTTCTTTAAGGGGGAAGTTTGTAAGAACCTGGATCTTTTTTTGAGGTATGTTTTTTCTTTCTAGTTGTTTTTGAGAAAAATATGAGTTTATAGAAATTTAAAAAGTACATGTTGTGTACTTATATGTACACACCATGTACTTGGTTACTACGGGTAGCCGTGTGCTAGTCGTGTAACGGCTGAGTACATGGTTGCTTTTAGTGACCCGGTGGCCACCTAAAGTGGGGTCCGGTAAGGGCAAGTACATGTTGTGTACTTTTAAAATACATGTCGTGTACTTTCTTTTTATTTCATTAAATGGACCGAGGTCACGTCTAATTGGAAGAATGCTCTTTATCTTTGGTCTTCTCGTCTAGGAGTGACCATACGGCATGTATCTTTGTCGATCCCCCGAATTGTCATTTGTTCTCCAAATCAAACTCTGTCAGTTGCGTTGGAATCACATCGGTGAGTTCTCTCTTCTTATTGAACTTCGTCTCCTGATTTCTTATCTCTTGTGAGATTTTGTAGGTTGAATGTTTTGGACGTTTTTGTAGATATAAATCATTTTAGGGAGGTTCAAGGCCTAATATTCAACTATATCGATCTAACAATGCTGAGGTAGGTGTTTTGTGCCTTTATATAGATAGTTTTTCAGTTATATGTGCAAAATTTCCCAATACCCTTGTTCAGGGTATTATGTTAGTTTTTAGCCCTTATTTTTCTTTTTATGCCTTTTTTGTTTTGATAGAGGTTAATTTTTTGTGAATAGGGTTAATCTTTCCATGTTATAGATGTCTTACCCATGGGCTTGTTTTGACTGTTTGGTCTAGCCTTTCCTGATAGGCTACTGCTTTGATTTACATGCCTAGTATTTGTTAGGATGGAGTGTTTTTAAATAATACGATATGATATGTTGTAGACTGTTTATCCAAGTAGTTCTTGAGGTTTACTTTGGCTGTCATATATCACTATGCACCTTTGACTTACATAGGGCTGTGAGAACCTGGTGTAGTAGACCATAGGGAGAATGGACATTAACGGCTTCTCTAGAGTGTATGTTTTACAGTTACGTTGTGATACCATAGGGGGGAACGACATAAGTGATCCCTTAGAGTGTTTGTAGTTCCTCTATGTGGGCCACAGGGGGAATTAAACGTTGAGTTCTTCCTCAGAGTGCCTATTAGTTACCGATATGAGACTATAGGGGTAATTGATGGTGAGTGCTTCCTCGGAGAGTCTGTTATAAAGCTGAGCTAGAGGGGTTAGACTGTGTGTACTTCCTTTGGGGTTTCTTGTGTTTGTTTTGGTTGGACCAGAGGGGTTAGGCTGTGAGTAATTCCTAGAGGGTTACCTTTTTTTGATTATATTCTTTCTTGATATATGAATTTGTATGCATTGAAACTATGGGATTTTTTACTTTGAGTACTTCCTTATTTACTGCTGCTTTTGCTTATTTTCCTACCACATATATTCATGGATTGTTAGGCACAGATCTTTGGGTGGTTTTCTACTGGGATTAGTCTCACACCCTGTTTGGGTCATGCTTTTGGGCCCAAATAGATTATATTTCTGCAGGTACAGATAAGGGCAAGCACCCTTTTACTTCAGGTACTTAATTGATGAGGAGCTGTAGAGAATGGGACTAATCTGAGGCTTGCATTGCTGTTGGGTATTTTTTGTTTTATTTTTTACTTTGGTTTATTACTATTTTCTAGAATTTTGACTTGCTTTGATGCTTTCTAAGAAATATGTATCATGCATCATTTATATGTGTGGACTTCATTTGTTTATTACTTCCATTGTTTACTTATTTCATGTTTTACTGCTTCTTCTATTACTGTTTGTTTTACTTCTGTTGTGTTACTCTGTCAATGAGGGCATAGTTTCCCCACTATCACACCCAAATCCCTTGCTGCTAGTCATCAATCTCTGGAATTTGGGGAAATGCGCTTGAGGCCATGTGAACAACTGGGTACGGGGCACCTCTGGGTGGCTTTCGAAATAGAGATGTTACAAATCTACCCAAAATAAAATTTCCAAAAAATAAAGTCTACAATCCTTATGAAAAGGGAAAACTACACAAAATATCTTTCAAACCAAAGAAAGAAGCTTCAACTTCTCTACCACTTGAATTTGTTCACATGGATTTGTTTGGACCATCTAGAGTTTCCAGTCTTAATGGGAAGCATTATGTCTATGTTCTTGTAGATAACTTCTCTATGTATACATGGGATTTCTTTTTATCTCACAAGATCAGTGGAGATTTTTATTACTTAAACAATTATGCTAGAATAGTAGAAAACCTAAGCAGTCTTAGAATTAAATCCATGAGAATTGACCATGGCCGTGAGTTTTAAAATCAAGAGTTTGAATATTTTTTTCTCGCAAAATGGCTATAGTCATAACTTCTCTTCTCCTAAGACACCCCAAAAAATGGAGTTGTAGAAAGAAAGAATATAACCCTATAAGAAATATCCAAGAAAATGCTTAATGAGTATGACTTACCTATTTATTTTTGGGATGAATTTGTAAATACATACTGTTATATTATCAACAAAGTCTTAATCTAACCAATTCTTAAGAAAAATCCCTATGAGTTATGGAACAATAGAAAACTCAAAGTTAGTTACTAAAAAGTCTTTGATTGAAAAGTATATATTCTTAACACTAAGGATAATATTGAAAAAACTTCATCCAAAAGTTATGAAGTAATTTTCTCAGTCTATTCAACCTCTAGTAAATCCTATAGAGTTTTTAATAAAATAACCAAATGTGTGTAAGAATCTGTGGATATCAAATTTGATGGAATATATCCACATGAACCTAGAGCCCCTCTTGAAAATATTAAGGATGATTTTTCCAATATGGATATTAATTTCAAATATTTTGATCGTGTTGTTAAGCAATCTATTAAATCCTCTAGTACTGGAAAATATCCAACCTCTAATCATAGTGAACCTAAACCTACTGATGAACCTAAAATAACTATCCATTATATTTCTAGATATTTTATAACCTTAGGAATCATCCCTTATAAGTTTTAGTTGGAGACTTAGATAAAGTAACATTGACTAGAGATTCTCTTAGGAACTAGTTTGAACATCAAACCTTATTATCATAGCTTGAACCTAAAAACCTTAATGATGTAATAAATGATGAATCTTGAGTGATGGATATGCAAGATGATCTGAATCAGTTTGAAAGAAATAAAGTTTCAAAACTAGTAGATAGACCTAAAGGAACCTTGACCATAGGCACTAAATGGGACATTAGAAAAAATGTAGATGAACTAGGAACCACTGTGAGAAATAAGGCTAGATTGGTTTCACAAGGATATAGTCAAGAAGAAGGTATTAAATATGAAGAAACCTTCTCACCAGTTTCTAGACTTGAAGACATTAGAATCCTACTATCATATGCAACTCGTCTAAATTTCAAACTATATCAAATGGATGTCAAATGTGAATTCTTAAATGGGTATATAGTTGAGGATGTTTTTGTTGAAAACCACCTGATTTTAGAAACCCGAATTTTCCAAATCATTTTTTAAGATAACAAAGGCTTCGTATGTTTTAAAATAGGCTCTAAGAGCTTGGTATGATAGGCTCACCACTTTTCTTATTTCTAAATGTTTTAAAACCCGTATAGATGATCCTACTCTCTTTATAAAAATAATTTCTATAGATGTTTTATTAGTTCAAATCTATGTTGATGATATTATTTTTGGATCCTCAATGAATTATTTATGTATTGATTTTTTTAAAATGATGCAAAGTGAATTTGAAATGAGTTTAATGGGAGAACTTAAATTCTTTCTTGGATTTCAAATCATTCAAAGTAAAAAAAAAGTATTATTTTAAATCAAAGTAAATATACTAACAATATTTTAAAAAGTTTTGGATTTGACAGTATAAAAAGTAGTGATACTCCAATGAGTACCACCTATAAGTTGGATCTTGATGAAAATGGTAAATCTATTGATCAAACCACTTACAGAGGAATGATTGGAAGTTTACTCTAATTGACTACTAACATTTATGACATCATGGTCAGTGTGTGTATATGTGAACATTCTAAAGTTATTCCTAAATAATCTCATTTAACTAATGTTAAAAGAATTTTCAAATACCTCAAGTATACTATCAACTAAGGATTGTTCTACCCTAGAGGAAAAGAATTTGATTTAGTTAATTATTCAGATACTGATTTTGGTGGTTTTAATATAGATAGAAAGATAACCTATGGAACATTTCACCTTTTGGGAAAGTCTTTAGTATCATGGTGTAGTAAAAAGAAAAAATGTTGTTTCATTATCTACTTCTGAGGCCGAATACAGGGATGTTGGTAGTTTTTGTGCTCATATTTTTTGGATGAAACATACTTTTTAGATTATGGATATCAGTTTAGACATGTCCCTGTAAATTGTGACAATACAAGTGTTATTAACATACCAAAGAATCATGTTTCTCACTATAGAACAAAACATATTGATGTAATACATCACTTTTTTGAGAGATAATTATCAAAAAGGTGATATAACTCTAAAATTTATTGGAAAAAAACATAATCTTACTAATATATTCGTTAATTCATTGATCTCTGAGAGGATGAGTTACATCATACATGAATTACGGATGATTAATTTTTAAGGACCTTCTTTCAATAACTCTATGTAAAAACTTATTGTGGATGTCTCGCCAATAAGACATTGACAGTGTCATGTAATTTCATGCCAACACCAATAGTGTCAGGCAATGTAATACTGACACTGAAAATGTTATGAAATTTCATTCTGACACCAACAGTGTCACACAATTTCATGTCGACACTGATAGTGTCACATAGTGTCTTTTTTACACCGACACTAATGTCTCACCATTGGCCACTCACCAATGGAACCAACTCTCTGTATCTATTTTATTTTACTATAGTGATGCAGTTTTATTTATTTCATTTTATTTTTAACCCAGTTCACTCGATTTACTATTTATAAATCCCTAAAGGATAAAATTGATTCGATCAATCCTATTTCTTACTCTCAGACTTCCACTCTAACACTTCTACACTTGATCTATTTAACCTCGGACCGTTCAATTACAACCTTAAACCGAACATTCAGAATGGTTAGAGTGAAATGCATCTTTGAAGGATATGAATATGAATCACAACCTGATAAGATCTAGAAAAGAGATTTAAGAATATCCAAGCATGTTAATCTAGATCTTGTGAACTGTATGGTAACACCAAAAAAGTAATTGTTCGTTGAATGGTTAGTATCTAGTAAGTCCCTTATGTTAAGAGTGTTGTAAACTCAAGGGTGGATAGATTGGTTTTAAAATAATTAAAGGTCGTATTACCCTAATATTATGAATGATTTTTATCTTAATGATTATTCTATTCTGTAAGGTAGTGAGATGAATTTGATCAAATCAGCAATGAATGGAATGATATTGTCTTTTCCTTCCAGGCATTGGAAAGAATGACTAAATGGACCACATGAAGAAGTCTTTGATGACTACTAGGTATTTACTCCACCTACTAGTGAGTTGTTTTCTATGATATAGCCTTGAGGGAGATGACTGCTAATGAGGAGCACAGAAGGCCTATAGCTTCAGAGTTGGATAGAGAAAGTAGACTTTTATTTAAGTTTATCTAACACCAGTTATGTCCCAAAAAAGTGGATTTTTCCTAACTAAAATATCAATATGTATATCTATTATGTTTTCTAAATTAAGGTAATAAAGTGAATATGTTTAGGTATTTGATAATTCATATAAGTGAAATGATAATTTCATATTGTAAGACTAATTCTTTATTCTATCCAAGAATGATATCTTACAGGCTAAAATCCAAAGTATGTGTAAGTGGGGATGAAGAAACCATTTATTCTTGTAGGGGTATCTTCCTAAGTAAGGATATTTTCAAGGTAATAAAGATACATTGGAATCCCTAGAAGAGAGAGTGGGTTGAAGATAATGAGAAGCTATATGAAAATTTCAATCCTATTGAGTATCCTATAGGGCTGAGATATGTGACTAATCCTAGTCTAGGACTAGATGATGAGGTTGTTTGTTCTGATGAAGAGGAAGTTGAATCTTATAGAGAAAAAGGGTCTCTTATATATGATAGGAGTGACCCAGATATTGTTGAAAGTCCAAGTAGATTTTCATATGGTTTAGCTAGTCCACTTATATCTCTTCCATAAAATGAAACTATTTTTTTGATGATGATGATGAGTCTGAGGATTCAATTAGTGTGGCATGTGATAGTTGATAAAGTGATTCAGAAGAGAAATCTGGAGAAGAACAAGAAGCAGACAGAGAAGGAGAAGAAATTGGCAGTGATAGTGGCTTTGATAGTAAGGAATAATAATATGAATCTGAGCATGAAAGTGGTGAAATTGGTGAAAGGTACAATGATTCTAATCATCAAGGTTCCAATATATAACTAGTTGGTCTTGAGAATCAGGAATAGATTTTTTAACCTCCTAGTTCTACAGAAGTTGGTGTTGAGGCAGAAGAAGTATTTGAGGTTTGTAATGCAGACAGAGTACTGGTAGGCCCATTACTTCAGTTGGTGTATCGTATAAGGATACCTCAAGTTGAGGGGGAGAAACAAGTCAGGATAGCTCAAATTTAGGGGGAGCCTCAAGATAGGAAAGTGAGAGTTGATACACTCACTCATCTGGATGCTTCTATGTTATATAAGTGGTAAAAGTTACCTGGTTATATTTATTTGGGTATAATTATCCAGATTCAGATGATGGAGAGAGGATAACTATTTCAAGAGAATTAGTAGTTGAGGAACCTTCAGCAGTTGCATATGCTTATACTTCTTCACCCTTAGTAATTTCAGTTCTAGGTGACTATTTCACCAAATCATATTTTGAAATATTTAAGGAAGAAATGTTATATACTGTAAGATAATTCCCTCAAACTCAAACTACACTTGTATCACCACTTAGTGAGAATGATATGGACTTGATTGTAGAAAGAGTTGTTTCCAAACTCAAATCTCGGTTGGTATTAGTTTTGGAAACTGTTGAGACAGTTAGTCAAGAGGTGTTTAATGAAATGATCAAGATTGCATCTATTGTTATCCAACTAATCAGTGAATAAAAATCTACTTTAGAACAATCTCTACAAGGTAATGGAATATCTATTGAATCCCTTATTGAGGATGCTACTCCAACTATTTATTTAGACCTTTTGAAGTCAACAGTCAAGGATGCATTGAATAGTGCCTCGTTGTTTATGGATCCACCTTACTATATTCCTCATGTTCAGTCTTCAGACAGTGAGGTGATTCGAACTATGGTAAGGAAATAACTTCAGTCAATAATAGTCTATTTTCATAGTGAAAGCCCGATCCATCTAAGGAAAGATGTGAGATACATTATGCAAGGGGAATCTAGCTCAGCAACTCCTATATCTCTCCCACCAGACATAAAAATGGGCAGGACTATCATTAGAGAGTATCTAAGAACCATGATGGGTGGAAATGATCAGAAAATTCTATCAAAAATCCGGAAGAATAGTGATCATATCTTTGATATGGTCAGATTTTATACCAACCAGGCTATAGCTGCTCGATAGGAAATCACCAAGAAAGTGGATTTTTACTTCAATAGGATATACACAAATCATTAGTTAGACATCCACTTCAAGATTTTACTTGAGAACTTGAGAATTTCTCTAGTGACTCAAACCTTAAAAGATCAAGTAAATCTAGTTAAAGAGTTTACTCTTACCATTGCATAGTTCATTGAAAATAAGGAAGATTTAACAAAGGTTATGCAGCATGGTGGAGAGATAATAATGGATTTCATCAAAATTTTCAAGCCTTATCTATATGTTAAGAGTACTATGATTTTTTCTCCTTCTACCACTCCTATTAGAACACCTCTGAAACCTACTCACTCTAATCCCATCATCCTACCTTCTTTGAAAATGACTCCATCTCAAGATTTCAGGCAGATTTTTCCTGTCATTGTAAGGGATTTTACTGGCCCTCCTTCCTCCACTAGTCCCGGCTTGGCCCCTTCAATCCTTACTAGAGTTCCTTTGACCTCTCTCAAAATTCATTCTAAACCTCCATCCACTACTTCTAAAACTATTAATCCTACCCCTGTATCTTTTGATAAGGAAAATATGGTGATGGACCCCTTTTTGAAGAAAAATAAGTATTTTGGATCTCTTGTTTGATAGGGATGATTTTTTTTAATTCTTTTTTGTGATTTTTCACTTTCATCTCCAATGTAATTTTATTTGTTAATGAAATCTGCTATTTTTTTCAATGTTTGATTATTTATTTTCTTCCTTGATCATTATTCCTTAATTTTACTTCCTTTACTCTTTTTTATAATCCCAAAAGGGTGAGAACAGAAGAAGCATTATAGAATTATGAATTATTTTAACTATAGAGATAGTAAGAAGAATACCTACTTTGATCATTTTGAATCAACTGATTGTACTTTATAATGCCATGATTTGTGATCATCAAAAATGGGGAGATTATTGGCTCTATCCGATTTTAATAATCACAAATCATGTCTAATCATGTTCATTTATGTGAAATCCTAGTTAGTTGAGTTCAAAAATGTTTAATTATGTTTTTCTATGTTCAATTATAATTTTTACATATTCTGTTGATTTTAATACAATAAGTCAGGTTAAATGAAAAAATGGAAAAGTATGAGTCGCTAATAGTTAAGTCACTGAATGACTCATCGAAAGAATAGATTAGTCACCAAGAGCACAGATGGGTCACCAATAGCACATATGAATCATAGATAGAACAAAAAACTCATTGAAATCATAGATAACTCATCGATAGAACAAACAACTCATCGAAAGAACAAATGACTCACCAATAGAATAAATGACCCACTGAAAGAACAAATGAATCACTGGCAGAACGACTCACCGACCAAAGAAATGGCTCATCAAAAAAACAAATGACTCACTGACAGATAAATTTCTGAGTCACTGATAGTATGTGGCACTGATGCACTGACATATCGACACATTAAGTCACTGACAGAAGGATTCACTAATAGAAGGAGTCACCGACAGAATGACCTACTGTTTAATACTTAGAAAATATTATTTACTCGTAAATTCAAATTATTTCTAATAGACATATTTATAAAACTCAGTACTTATTATTATATTAATGACCTTGTCTGTCTTTTGTATACATTATTAGAGAATAGTATGATGTATGAGGAATCCCTCAAGTCAAGGATCATTCCTATTGTAGACCTATGCAGAATATAAAAAGAAATCACTTGAGAAAAAAGAAGTAGATACATATCAAGTGAACCTACAAGTTGAAAGAAACAAGAAAACATGAAGAACACTCATTCCTTCTAACTTTTAATAAGAAGTATTTACTGAGAACCAAAGTCTCAACATTCTTGTGGAAACAAAACCTATTGAAGAGAACCTTAGAAGATCGCCTCATCTTTTTCTGGAAACCAAAACATAGAGCTTCTATAACACTCTGTTTTGGTTTCTATTTCCATAATAGGACTCCAATTCCACATTTATTTTACTCAAGGAGTCTAGAAGCATCAAGAACATCACTCAGATCATTTTAAACCCTCTCTAACAATTTTTGCTCTGTTGTGTATAATTTTACTACTTTTAGAGTAGTGTGTGTGTCCATAGTATAACGAAAAACTATCTCTAATGCTAAGCTAGAGGACACAAGATGTCCTTACTCACTCATATTTTTACACCTTTTTACACCCACGTAAAATTGTGAAATAGTTCCATGTGTGACCTGGTTAGTTTCCCACGTATAACTATGGTAGAGGTCTAGTTTGACTTGGACAGCTTTGTATGCTGTTGTGAACCCTAATCCAGGGTGTGGATCAAGTTTATTAATATAAACTACCTGGTAGTAGGTGATCACCAAGTAGAGAGTATTAGGTCTCTTCTTGAGACTGAACCTCTTGTTTTATCTACTGTGTTTTCAAATTTAGTTTTCTCTATTTTAACACATATTTCAGAAAACTAAATTTTACTTTGATAGTTAATCTTAGATAGTGTTTATAATTATTTTTAATTTAGTAAATTACTTTCAAAATTTATATCAATCTTTCAAATTTATAAAACTGAGAGTTAATAAATCTTTTGAGAAATTAATTGAATAATAAAAACTCTTATAAACCTGCTACTTTGGTTAAGTGGGCTATTTGAATTTTAAAATTAGGGTATTTTTTAAAAGAAATGTTTTATACATAAATTTTTATAGGAACTCAATTCACCCCCCTCTTGAGTGTCATACTTTTACCAACAAAAGAGTTTAGTTTCATCAATAATGTGGATGATTCATGTGTATACAATTGGGTTAGTGGGATTATTATGATATTTATAGTATTTTATATAGATGATATACTGCTTATAAAAAATGATATCCCAACTTTAAATTATATAAAGGTTTTTTTGGGAAAATGCTTCTAGTTGAAATACATGGGTAAGGTATCCTACATACTGGGTTAGAAGATCTATAGAGATAGATCAAATAGGTTGTGTGGACAGAGTCAAAAAATATAAATTAGTAAATTACTAAAAAAATTATCATGAATAAATTTAAGAATGGGTCTTTACTAGTGTTTCATGGCATGGATATTAGGAATATTCAATGTCACGAACCAACCCGGGTCGACCCTAAACCGGTCACCCGAGCCAGTCCGCGACATGGCCCGAGAGGCGTTCCCGATCCTCCCGGGCTGGCGACAAGCGCCAGGGCATCATTAGAGACTGTGGGAACGATTTCGCCCAATATAAATAAATAAGACAGTGAAAATAATACAGAGCAGCGCAGAAAAGATAACCAAATAAAGTGACTAAACAGGAACAAACAAGAAACAAACTAACCAAACACGACGTGCGAACAAACTCCGTGCGACCTCGCGGGTCGCTCTCCAACTCAACGATTAAGCGTCACCCTAGGCGAGCGCACTCAAGCTATAGCCTGCACAAACACTAAAAACAGAAAACAACTATAGGCATGAGTATTAAAACTCAGTAGGCTAGCCCGATATCTATTCCCAATGCACTACCTTTAAAATAAAAGAAACATCATTTCAAGTTTGAACTACAATCTATAAAAGTATGTTTTTTTATAATATTCTACTTAAAAACAAAGTACGAACCATTGCCCTTAGCCATTTTCCAAATTCGTGTTCATTTCATTAGTGCCAATGACATTTCAGGAAAAGGGGAAAGTGATGTTTAAATTTTCAAAATTTGTACAAAAGGGATTAAACACTTCCATTTGGAAACAATTTTTAGAAACCCATTAAAAAGCAATTTATCAGTTCCCAAGGAAAACAATATGCCAGAATGCACAAAGTAAAACATACAGCAAGGGCAATGTAAGTATACACGTGAGCATCATAATCATTACTGCAAGCTACAAAAGCTGAATAGACATGGGTGAACCTAGGAGATCGAGAATAAACCAAAAGACACCAATACATGAGAAATCATCCTTATTGACATGTCACGATGAAATCAAAACGCACAATACGCTCGACCATCCACTCACAGGCAGGTCGAGGGCAAATCCCATAGCAATAAACCCAATATATCCACCTACTATGGGCCACTGGTCAGTACCATAACCTACCAGTGCAGCAATCGTTCTTAGAATATTCTCTCAATATGCCAGATTCCCATGTCTCAAGTGTTTAAGAAAAAGGGGGTGAGCCAACTGATGCCAACCGAGCATCCAATCAGATATATATATATATAAAGAACAACAGGCATTCCCCGAGCCACTCCATGGGACAACCTCATGCCTTTCTCTACTCAAGTACCCGGGAGCCTCTAAGCGCGGCCTCCCAAACAATCAATCGCAACCAAGGCATGAGAGTCGTCCTAAGAGGGTTTTTATAAAAACATTTCCATCGTTTTCTATAAAGTGCCAAATGGGCATTTAATACAGTTCACAATTACTACCAAAACCAGTTTAAAACTATTTGAAGAATCCACAAACACTACTTCACAGGTTGCCAGTATTTTTATAAACCAAACCAAACCATTTTCTTTTCCAAATAAACTTTAAGAGCCAACCGGGCAATTTCGCAAACGAACCAATGTATTTGTTCACGCTTCAAAAGAAACCACTTCTCATTAAACCAGAACTCTATTTTATATTCCGTGAATTATGTTTAAAATCCAAATGGGCATTCTTTCATTATTGGGTGTCCGCTCGTCAAAAGGATGTGTCATGTGTCGTGTATAAAATAAACAGCTCCTTTTGACATTAAATAACAATTTAAAAATTAACCATCTTATATTAAAAATTAATTATAGTATATTATCACTTATTTATAAAATATTTATTTCGAACAACTAGTGTGCGCAAACAGCATGAAATAATATAACTTAAATTTCAAAAGCAGTGCAAAGGGAACCTACCTCAAAACCAAGCGCGTCGACAAACAACCTCGGATCCAAGGCGCGATGACACGACGTGTGTCCGAGACTACGTGACCAAGTCTAATACTCTGCATAAACAAAACCAAGGACTCCGACACATTCAAAAACTCACCAGAGCATTCGAAACCAAGCGGCGGGAATAAACGCTCACCTTGAAACCAAAGCGCGGCGACGACGAAACCTCGGAAACAAAGCGCAGCGATGTCGCTCACTCGGAAACGCCCTGAGCGGGTCCTAAAAATCCTAAACCAACAAATAAAAACCCACCATCAACAAGAGTACGATGATAATAATAAAAATAAGGATAATATTAATAATAATAATTAGAATATGAATAATGATAGTAATAATAATAACAATAATTATAATTATAATTATATTAACAATAATAACAACAAAATAATAATAATAATAACAATAATATAAACGATAATAATAATAATAATAACAATAATATAAACGATAATATTAATAATAATAACAACAATAATAACAATAATAATATTAATAGTAAGAATAATAATAATAGTAATAATAATAATAATAATAATAATAATAACACTAATAATAATAATAATAAAAAATAATAATATTGACAACAACAAAATAATAATAATAAGAATAAGATTAATAATAACAATAATAATAATAAGACTAATAATACTAACAATAATAATAAGAAAAACAATAATAATAATAATTATAAAAGTACTAATAATAATAATAATAATAATAATAACATTCACAATAATAAGAATAAGTATAATAATAATTGTAGTGATGATAATAATAACAATAACATTAACATTAATAATCATAACAAGATAAAACCAAATAAATAATTAAAAGGAAGAAAGAAAAAAAAAAGAAAACCTGGCCGGGGGAAGATTGTGCGGGCTGGAACAAGTAGGGAAGGGGCGCCGGAGTTTGTGTGGGGAAACCAGGAAGAGGAAGGGGATGCGGGCAGGGCGTGCACGCTGTGGCTTCGAAGCAAGGAGGGTGCTGGTTGGTAAGTGCGCCGCAGGTGGTCGTCGGATGGCTCGGCCGAGAGAGAGGCGACGTGAGGGAGGTCTGTACGTGGTGAGGAGGCCGAGTGGCCCGGAAGGGAGCAGGAGGGCGGAGGCGGTGCCGGAGGGAAGGCCGGCGGTGTGGGAAGAGGGATAAATGGGAGAGGGAACCAACGGTTGGGCGGCTGGAGGGCCGTGTGCTGGAGCACTAAAGGGAGAAGGATGGCGTTATGGGGGCACTCTGGCGCTGCAGGGAGATGGCAATAGGGGTGGCCGCTGCTGTTGCGGGAGGAGAAGAGGAAGGCAGATCGGCGGGGGTGCAGGAAAAAAAAACTGAGCGGCCGGCAGGGGTGGGGTGGACAGGTCGAGCGCCGGAGGTGCAGCAGCGTGAAAAGAAAAAGAAAAGAAAAGAAAAACTAGAAAAAGAAAGAGAATCAGGGGAGTTCGTGGCTTGTGCGGGGAAAAGCCGGGGAGCCGGACGGGGGTGCGGCGAAGCGGCGCCGAAGGGAGCTGTCGGGGTGTTGGCGCAGCGACGGGAAGCCGGGGCCGGAACAGGCGGTCGCCGGAGCTGCGCAGGAAGCCGCAGCGGCCAGAGCGCCAGGATGAGCCGAAGCTGGGGAAGGGGGCACTGCTGTAGCAAGAGGGGATGAGGAGGGGTGTTGCGGGCTTCTTGCGCCGAAGGAAGGAGGAAGAGGCGGCTGCTTCCGCGGGGAGAAGAGAGAAAAGATATAAGGGGGGCCGCTAGGGTTAGAGGGGGAAAGGAAAAAAAAGAAAAGATAAAAGAAAAGAAAAGGAAAAGAAGAAAAAAAAATCAAATCAAATCATAATCATAATAATAATAAATCACAATAATAATAATAACAATAATAAAGATTAATATCAAATCATATTTAATAACGATTGTACTATTTTCCGCAACATTAAGAATTACATTAATTATTTATCTATAACATAATGATAAACATAATAATGATAATGATAATCATAGTGATAAAATACAAATGTTAAAAATATTCACTTCGTCTTAAATAATAAAAATAATTATTAACTTATAATAATAGATGTGCGCGTTTAATATAAAGACTCTATTTAAGATATTTTAAAGACAACGGGATGCGCAAAAACACCGGGCAGGGACGCGCGGGGTTTCCTGAACAGTCTTCGCTCACGCGCCCCACGACGTCGCGTCAAAAAGCGCACTTTTTAACAAAAACTCAGAAACCTGGTCCGATACTGAACACGAACCGCAGAAAAATAATTTAAAGCCAAAGAAATCATAAAATAAAATAAACATGTGTGTCGGGGTGTGACAATTCTCCCCACCATAACGCTTTCCGCCCCCGGAAAGCCACAACACCAACCAGTCGATCGATCAACACCTAAGGATTTCACAGAACACGATCCAACCTCTTATCTCAAGGACATCACAACGTCTACCAGCGGGACTGAACCTCATTGCCCAAAGTAAATCACCAACAGAGGAAAGGCCTGAACGGCTCCCCACTATAAGAACTCAACTAGCATTTGATAACGACTTAAGAGAAAACCCAAAAGACTCATGGTGGGTCTCCCCACCATAAAGGACTGACCTCATAGCGGCCAACCAGAAAACTAACTTAGGCCAGAACCGGGCCTTACTCAAGCTATATATAAAAAGCACAGCAGACTATTTAAACCACCCACTCCTGTCCGAAAGGGATAGAAGCTTAAATGGATACTTTTCGCAACCAAAACCCTCACCCCATGGGCGGGGAGGGTGGGACCAAGGATCAAGTCACTAAAACGACGACGTACGACTACTCACGACCCATCACTTCGGGATGGACACAAACCAGGGCCGCAACTGATTTACATCAGTGGCCCACGCAAAGTCACTGATCAGCAACTTACATCCAAAAGGCACAATTCCCGACGTTACATGAGGGATAAGTCCATCGCGCACTTTGCGACAAGAGAGAACCACAACGACAGAGGAACCAGAGCAACAACACCAAAACTATCACACCACGACGATAGAGGCACGACTTTCACCAGACTCTTTAAAATTTCCCCGGGGGTTCCTGACTACGCGCTGGCTTCACTCCGAGACCTTTTGGTTGGAGCTCTGGTGGATGAAGCATCTTCTGCCTCGCAGTCAGGTTCTGATAATCCCAATGAGATACATACATCTTTTGATCTAACAGATTGAAGGACAAGATTTTAAAATTAAAACACACCAGCATTGAAAGAAGAGGTTCGTCAAAAGACCCATGAAGTTCCCATACATTTCAAACCCAAAACACCACCATTATAACTACAACGATAAAAGATCCCTTAAACTGAAAGGAAACTTACACCAAGAACTCTGAACAAAGACCCAACAACACATTACTTCTGAGAACTTCCTCTGCGACGCTTCCATGCAACACCCCGACAAAATCGTCGCAAGTGACCCAGGCGTCCACATGCCTGGCAGGGCTTCGGAGTGCTTGGGCACGATGACTTCTTGTGACCCCGCTTTCCACACTGATAACACACAATAATCTCTCGCTCCGAAGAGGTTGATGAAAGATCTCGAGGCCTCTTGATTCCACGACCTGATCCATCCACTTTCATTTGCTTACTCATCTCCTTTCCAGAACCTTCACCAGTGCTCATAGGAATCGAAGGAGGGAGAACTACCTCGAGCACTCCTGCCATCGCGGCTTCGATACGAAAAGCTTGTCTCGCCACATCAACAAAATAAGTCAGGTTGGACTCTGAAACCTTCGACTGTAAATCAAGGCGGAGACCCGCCTCGAAGCGTCGAGCCTTCACGGGGTCATTTGTGGCATACTCTGAATCATAAGGTACTAGCTCCACAAAGCGCTGGAAATATTCTGACACGGATCTGTCGCCCTGCTGCAGACAACACACTTCCATCCCCTTTCTCACCCTATCTTCCTCAGATAAATACTGGCGAATGAACGAGGCCTTGAAAAACTCCCAAGTAACCTCTTGACGGGGCTTGTTCTGAGACACTGACTTCCACCACATCCACGGTGAACCTTCAAGCATGAAGGTCGCAAACTTGACCTTCAACGACTCGGGAAACTCAATGAGGTTAAAGTCCCTTTCATTCTTCCGCATCCACTCCTCTGCCACAGAAGTTTCTTCTTGACCATAAAAGAGAGGTGGATCGAGCTTCCGAAACTCAAGCATAAAATCCTTGGGTTGATCAACCGCACTACGATCACCCATCGAAGCTTCAAAGGGATAACCGCTGGACAAGAAAAAGTCAAAACCCCAATCAAGGACAACTCAACGAATGAATAACAACCTCAAAATCAAACACTGCATAGGTGACAAGCTCAAAATCCGAGAAAACATTTATCATAACAAAAAAAATTTCTCTTTGAAAACATCTTTAATTTAAAACAATCTTGGTAAGTTAAACCCTCGCCATTGGTATCCCTTAGAGTCACACTCACATGCATGTATCTGTGCCACCCAGGGCATCCATCCACCATACCAGATATCCATCCACATTTTCAACATACCAAAATGCATGTGAGTACTCATCGGGACACCAAGGCCAAAACAAGGCAACTTCATTTTCCAAAAACAATTTATTCATACCACTTCTTTTAAAACAATACACAAATTAAACATGTCATTTCAAACAACACTTTTTTTTTCTTTTCAAAACCAACTTTTCTGGTTCAAACCACTTTCAGAAATCAACGGAAACCCAAAACAACTCAAACAGGGGACTAGTGTCAGTGGGTGTCTTGACCGTATGGTTGGCGGCCATATACCAAACACGTCACTGACACAGAGAGCCTTCTTGGACCATGCCCCCAGCTCCACATGGCTTGCCAGGCCATGCGGCTTAGGACTATTAGCCCAACTCCATTTGTCGTACCCCAATCGCAAAACATTTCCATAAAAACCCAAACAAACCAATTAGACTGGACTTCCCATGGAAACCTGAGGATCAGTACGGGCAAGAGTTCGCGACGCTCTTCTCGCACCTACCCCTCAAGTCCCGACAATCCTACTCCATCTACCTTGACATCCCAAATAACAAAGGGCGCTCTGAAAAGTGAGTTATGCTAAGAGCAAACCTGCTCTGATACCATTTTGTCACGAACCAGCCTGGGAGGATCGGGAACGCCTCTCGGGCCATGTCGCGGACCGGCTCGGGTGACCGGTTCAGGGTCGACCCGGGTTGGTTCGTGACATTCAAGATCATTATAAATAGTTAGAAATAGTGGATATTAATTCTCATTCATCCTCCATAGGAAATATCATGTATTCCATGGTATTCATTAAACCATATGTTAGTTATTTTTTTAGTATAAAAAGTATATATCAATCTAATCCTGGTGAGATTCACTAGGTTTCTATAAATAATATCCTTAAGTACTTAAGAAGAATTAATTATATATTCATAGTTTTGGAAGTGAGAATGAAGTCATTATAAGAGGTTGCGCTTATTATAGTTTCTAATTTAAAATTTTTTTATGGGATATCAGGATGGTTTTTTTCTTAGAAAATGGAGATAGCAGTTTGAAGAGTTCCAAATAATCCATTGTTGTGGACTCGATAACTAGGTAATAGGAAATTTCTATATCATATGTTGCAAAGGAAGTTATTTGGATCAAGAAGTCCATCACTAAACTTAATTTGGTTCTTAGCATTGAGGGATAAATTGAGCTTTACTATAAAACAATGGATTTATTAATTGGTAAAAGGAACCCCAGACTCACAAAATTATTAAACACGTCCATCATAAATACTATCTCATTCAAGTGATCATTGAGAGGGGTGATGTAAAGACCTATTGGGTAGGTGCAAATGAGAATATATTAGATACTTTAATAAAACTATTATTGGAAAAAAACATATGGTTCAAGTGGATTATCTTGGAATTAGATACATGAGATATTGGATATACTAGTTTTTAAATTTATCATTATTTTATAATAAATGAAATATCTATTTATCATTCATTTATGTGTGTTGTGTTTATATTATTTGAAAATTGGAATGATAATATCCCCGAAAAATATGACTTTGAGTTATCCCTAGTCGATAATCATCATGGTGTATTATGGGTTGTGATGATGTGTTAACATTGGAATGAGTATAATCTTGTATATGATATAAATAGTTGTATGTGATACAAAGAGTGGACTCAGAGTTATTAAGTTTTTCATAAAGTCTTAATGAGGTTTTAGTGAAAGTGGGAGATTTATGGATATGAACTAAAATAGATGAATTGTATTATATGATTTATCTATATTATAATCCTAGATATGAATGCAATTCATATTTTATGATACTATTTTTCTATATCTTGTAAGTTTTAGATATTCCTCAATCATATGGTATGATATATTGAATGGCCTAAAATATGTGATTACAGGTGCATGGATACTAACACATCTTCTAAATTGTTTAATTATTGGCTTTGAATCATGAAAATAATTCATCAATGGAAATAAAAACTTATTATGATCATTGAAACATTTAATTATAATAACACTCCAATAGGCATGCATTATTGTAACACTTATCGACTTCCAAGAAATGGCATATGATGTTTGACTCCCTTTATTAAATAAAGGGACCCTATATAAGGATTAGATCCTTCTATTAGGTAAGGGAAGAGATTTTGTAGCGAACCAACCCAGGATTTCATCCATCGGTAACTAGAACCATATAACAACAAGGCCGGAAGAGAGTTCTCGATCCCCACAAGCTCGAAACTAGTGCCTAGGAATCACAGTAATCCCTTTGGGAATGAATCTTCCCTAAATCAGAGATAAAATGTGGTGGATCATCATAGAGAGTACAGTATATCCTATCCTTATATTTTAGATGCATGAAATATCAAAGGGATTAGAAACCCAAAAATAAATAAACATGTCAAACAGGTCATCACGGACAACACTAATCCAACATGTTTACATAAATTCCCAATATTATCCATAAGAAATAAAATACAACATGGAATAATTAGATACATCAAAAATAATTTGATGAAGCTATAAGGATAGATTATATAATTGATACAACACTAAACAAAATAAAAAAAAAACCTCAAAAAAATCAATCTTGGCCTGAAACCATCTCCATACAACCTTCATTTTTTAACCACCCAACTCACTTAATGTTGGCCATAAGAATCAAACTCAAGTAAAACTAATTAATAGAACCCAAAATATATATTCATGATCTAAACAGCCCAATAAATTTACACCAATCGAGATTATGTAATTCATTTCAAAGTAAATTCATATATGATAGTTCTAAAATATAACTAGAAAGTTGACTATACAAACATAAAACATGTGAAATCAAGTATCAATATCATAATCAATTTTAAATATTTTCCAATTTTTTTTCCTAAAATGAAAATACAGACTTTAAAAACATTCCACCGACCCAAGTCATTTCAAAATCCACAAACCTATCAACACTTTTCAAAAGCAATCCACTTGTTTTCTTTAAATGGAAACAATCAATTTATAAATATTTGATCATTCAAAGACTTTTTTAAATAAAAATTACCATTTTTTAAATCCTCTTTAAAAACCCAACACAAGAGTTTTATTTCAAAATGTGTTTTCCCAAACATCTTTAAAAATATAATTATCAATGGAAATTACCCAAACACATGTGGTTAAAGCATAAAAAAGCATGCACCATAAGTTATAAGAATTATAATAAATGAAAGAAATATATAGATATCATATAAATATAATAAGGGAAAATGATACAATCAAACACTAGATCAAAACCCCAGATATCAACCACCAATAAAGAAAATAAGTGTGCCCTGGGTTATTTACTATATCACTAGCATGAGACACATCTAACTTGATTTTTTCTCATGGAATAACTTCTAGAATATGATGAGTCCAAATAAAAATCCATCCAACAAGCCCACACAATCTTTATTGACATGGTGCTCCCCTCCTAACCATAGTTCCTATCATGACTAGAGGGTTACTATTTACATGTGAACCAACTAATGAAATTTAAGAATAAACCTCCCACATAGTAATCAGGTTCCCATGACTAATAGAAAAGTGATGTGATTGAATAAGAAATAAAATATTAATACACACAAGGCATAATCTATAACTCTCCCTCACCTCCATCACCTTCAAAATGAATATCCCAAAACACATCAAACATCCATTGCATAAATAATCACATTACCACACAAGGAGAGAAATGAGTATCACATATTGATAACAACCTACACAAGGTTAAAATTAGATCACATAGTGATAAACAACCCATTCGAGGGAAAAATACACCAAGGGGAAATCAGGAGGTCATATCATGAACAACCATTTAAAACCAAGGTTCTAAAGGGGGATTTAACACCAAAAAATGGCTTGGGATTCCAAGACCTTTTACATATCATAAAACACCACTTTAGGAATCATTAAATATCCATTTAAATCACACACCATTACAATATTTTAAATCCACCCCTTAAAAATTAGACTTCCTCTTTGAGAACTAAAACAAGTCTAAAGACCTACCATTTCAATCAAATACCTTTAAAAGGTACATTAATTCATTTTTTCATAAAAGGGGAATACAACACACCCATTTAAATACACTCTTGAGATTCTTAAAATAACCCCATTTCAAATAATTGCAACGTCAACACCTCATTTTAAAACAAAATTCCCTTTAAAACATAGTTTTCACTAATTTAAAACCAAAACTGGATCAAAATACAATATATGACGTTTAAAACATTTCAAAAATCCATAATGGATTTTTAAAAATTCTTGGAATATTTATAAATTCAATTTCAAACATTGAAACATGGAATTCATATAAGAATCCCTTAGTGTCAAGCTCAAAATATATGGGAATGAATTAAAAACACCGCAAGAATATCACTTATAATCATACTTTCCATAAAATGGGTTCTACAAAACACAAGAATTCTTAGAATTCTAAAATGAAACAGTTTCATAGAAACACCTACTTGGAAGAATTAGAAACCAATAAAAACATATCTCCTTTTATGGAAACCACCTGAATAAGTAAGAAGACCTCATCTGCAATCCAAAAGAAACCAAAACCCTAGGTTAGAACCACCCTTAACCCAATTCCTATCTTAAATAATGAATTGGGGTTCCATGAGAAAGTTAAAACCTAGAAAAGAAGGAAAAAGGTAGAGTATATAAGAAATAATATAATATTTAGTGCAGAACATCTTGAAAATCACCAAGGAAGGACCATGAATCGAAGGGGGAGGGGGATGGAACTCCCACTTGGGATACCAAGGTTTGACCAATATGCTTGGGTAAGAATACATGAGAAATAATCTTAATTTATAAGACTTAATTTGGTTAATTAATATTTTAAGTGATCTTGGGTAGGCTTCATGGTTTGGCCACATGGTTTTCCAAACCATTTTTTGGTCACAGCCTAAGCCATGACCACTCACACAGTTTTTGAGGAGAACATATGGTTTATCAAAACATTTTCAATCCATTAAAAAAGGTTTTTCCTCTATTACCATCCCCTTTATATGGGCACCGCATGGTTAGCCCAAACCATGTGGGCAAACCTTTCAACACCCAAAAAACTTCTAAAAGACAACAATTATGTCCCAAAAATCATCAGGACTTAGAATCACTTAATATAACATAAAATAAAATAAATTTATCAATTAAAAGAAATGTGGGTGTCACAATTCTCTCCACCATTCCACTTTTTACCCTAGAAAGTCCATGGTCAAAAATATAAGGTAATAGAGAATGAAATATCCAAAAAGGGCCTGACCAAAAAGAACAAATCAATATGATCTGACCTCGAAGCCAAAGAATTGAGATCCACAAAAATGATTGAACCAATATTCCAAAAAAATATACAAATTTATCAAATAAAAACTAGATCATGGACTACAAACCCGAAGTCCTAATAATAAAGGGATAACTAACATTGTCTCCCCTCTATTTAAAATTCCTCTAACATGTTTTCTCTAAAGAAAACTAATAAGAGATGAATCCTAAAAAACATAACATCCATGAGATAATATATCTCTCAAAAAAAGAACATTTATTCTAAAATGAGGAAGTAAAAAAAGTACAAGCAGCCTTAGATAACAAAATGAAACCTTAACTCAGGTTAGAACACATATAGATAACTTAGGGTCACAAACCGGATCACCCTCACATAGTGAGTTTGAAACAGCCCAAGCTAAACACAAGCTAGTATATAAACTCAACTGGTTGGTAACCCGCCATAATTACCCAATCATGAACCCAAGTCCTTTCCTCACTTCCAAAAAATGAGCACCTAAAAATATCAACAAAAACAATAGGTGCAACCACCACTCTCAAGAAAGATTTTCCCAATTGATGAGGCAAAATAGATTCAACATTCATAAAAATCCAAAAAAGAGCGAGTAAAACCAAAGTAAAAACATTCAAATCCATCCACAAGGGATAACCCATAAAAGAACCAACCACAAGATTATAAAAAATAATATCTGAAGCTCTAAAAGCTCAACATAGATTATATATAAAAAGATAAAGGTCCCGAAACAACCCATCCACAAAAGGATTAAACCTGATACCTTTTCCAAAAACTAAACTCACAAAACATCTAAAGATTACCTAAGAATCCACAATGGAAAAAAATATGGGAACCTTAAGGAATGAGAGCATATAATTCCATAAATACTCACACTGTAATCACACAAGAGATCTCTTATTCCCATGATAATTAACCTTCACTTCTAGTCCAATCACATCCTACTTTCACTCCTCACCCAATGGGATACCCTCATTCTCATTAAATGGAACCAAGGAATCACTCGACACTAGTTTTTTATATTGTTCATATTGCACTAAAGTGGCCTTATTGAAAACCTCCTAAAAAGATGTTAGGATATATGTAAGTATATTTAAACCAAAATCTAGCTAAAGACCACTTCCAAATAAATGATATTTCCCATAATCATTAACAACTATCCTTAGTGAAAAGATAAAAAACTCTAATAAGTGATATATGTACTATTTTGTTGATCAAGAAACATGAAGAAGGATCATAATCTCATATTCTATCTCTACTTTCACAATATTAGGAAAGAACCACGGGATAGATAACATCCTGAAAAAATCCTAAGACATACCTTCACACAACTAAAAAGTTACCATAGACTCCCACCAAATATAGCTAAAACTAAAAATTGATCTCAAAAATTCTATAACCCATATATATTTAGGTGTTATGAGAGAATTTAGGATCACCACAATCCTTCACAACCACCTTACCACATACAAGGACCCTTGATCACCATAGAAAGATGGTGGATGCTAATTTAATAAATCTGAGATGGTATCTGAGAAAACATAAAGTTCCACATCCACCACTCCACACATACTCTTGGTAGAATCTATAATATAATAAACTCTTCTGAACATTCTAATGAACATATAATAAAAAATATAAGACATGAACAACATAAATCTATACCTCAAAACTTAAACCAAACTATCCCATCATAATCTAGGGATAAAAACAAAAACATAAATCACAGGAACAAGGAACTTCACTTTCACACCAAGAAAATAAACTTTTATTTTGAAAACAATAACTTCTTCTAAGTAATTTTAAAAACACACTCCACTAAGGCTTTCCCTTGAAACAAAATCCCAAACCTAATATTTGAAAACAACTCAACCTTGTTGGAACAAACATCACACACACAAGACATATAATAAAATTCCTTTCAAATTTTCATTCCATTTATAAAACCAATTCATCTGGTGAATGCTTATCAAAATCCACTTTCCCATTTTAAAACACCTTCTAGATTGATTTCAAACAAAATCTTCTTTTATCTTGAAACACTTTCAGAAATCCTTTTTGAAATCAATCACCTTTGGGAATACACAAAATGATATTTTTTAAATGTTACACTTTTCAAACACCAAAATGGAAACAACCATTTTATAAAAAAATCATTAAAACCAAGAGAATTTTACTATTTCCAACAATTCATAAAACTAATTTTTTGAAATTAATAATTTCATAACAAATAATCAGTTTTCAAAATAAGGATTTAAATCACATTTATTTAAAGAACTAAAAAATTTCATGTAATTTTAATAAGAACCACATCTAAAAAGGAATCATAACACTCCTCAATTAACCTCTAACAAGTGAAAATAACTTTAGGTGAGGTTTGTAAACAAGATGATTCAAAAAACTCACATGGGAAAGAAAAAATGATTATGCGTAATTTGAACGTATAGGTTGGAAAACCATGTTCCAACCATCAAATAGTCATTGTGAAGGTGATATACCCAATCCTCATAGGTACTAAATTCTTTCCCAAGTCATGTGAGCTGACCGTGTTTCTCAATTCCTCCTCCAATTTCACCCCAAAATTAAATTTGACCCATGAAAACACTTATATACTCAATGGAGAAAAAAACATTAATTCACATAAAAATCCATTGGTAATATCTAAAAAAAATTAATTCACAATTCAAAATCCAACTTCCCCTAGTATCTTGAGGCTTGGGATGAGAAAGATTTAGTAAGGCTCTCCCTTCCCTTACCTCTCAAGCCCTAAAAACCTTAATCTAATTTCTACTAGTACATACCCAAATACTAAGAGGGATACTTAAGAATCTAAATCTCCCAACAAATAACCCAAACCTATAATAAAATTTTGTAGCAAACCAACCTAGGCTACCATCTACTTGGAACTCGACCTAGCTCACCACAATGTTTGAAGGGAATTTATGATCCCCATGGGATGGAAACTAGTTACTATGCATAAAAGGAATCCATTTGGGAATTATTTCACCCTAAATTGAAGATAAAATATAGTGTATTGTATAAGAGACTATGTCATGGACCATACTTACAATTAATGTGAAAGTAATATAAAAGGTATAAGAAACCCAAAATTAATGAACATTCTAAATAGGCCATAACCAGCAGCACTAATCCAACCCATTTGCATAAATTCCCTAGAACAACTATAAGAAATTAAACACAACATGTAAAATAATATTATAAAAAATAACTATAATAAACTACAAGAATATCCTTATTGACCGATATAACACTAAAAAATAAAAACACCCTAAAAAAACTTAGGCCACACCCGAAACCATATCCATGAAACCTCTTGTTTATCAAAACCACCCAAATAACCCAAAAACATCCATAAGAATATAACTTGAGTCCAACTAAAATACATTGAACCTGAATATATAGGCATGAGATAAACAGCCCAGTAGGTCACCACCCACCAAGACTTTGCAATTCATTTCATAAGGTAATTCATAAATAATTGTTTGATAATATAACTAAAAGGTAGAATTTACAAACATAAATCATGTGAAATAAAGTTAAATATCATAATCACTTATTAAAATGTTTCTCTTTTTTTTATTAAAATTAAAACACACGCTTTGAAAACATTTCACCGACCTATGCTGTTTCAAAATCCAAACACCTATTAACACTTCTCAAAAATAGTGAACTTATTTTGTTTAAATAAAAACAATCACTTTAAAAACATTTGAAAGGTTATATCCTTATTTAAACCAAAATTACCATTTTTAAATCCACTTTGAGACCCCAACACAAGAGTCTTTATTTTGAAATGGGTTTTTTGAAACATCTTTAAAAATATAATTCTCAAAGGGAATGACCCAAACAAAGAAGGAACCACAAGTCACAAGGAATATAAAAAATAAAATAAAGGTATGTGTTCCACAAAAATATAAGTAGAGGAAATGATATAATCAAAAACTAGATCAAAACCTTTAATTCCAACCAACAATCAAGAAAAAAATGTGTCATGGGATCTACCCTAGATCACTAATGTGAGACACATATAATTTGATTAATTTCCTCTCAAAAACCAACAATTAGAATATTCTAAGTCCAAACCATAATCCATCCAACAATTCCACACAAGCTTAATTGTGATAGAACACCCCTCATAGAAAAAATTTCTATCATAATGGTAGGGCCACTAGTAGTTTCTGAACCAATTAGTGTAACAAAATCATAGACCTCAAACTTATTACCCAGGTTCCCATGACCAATAAAAAAGTGAGGTGATTTAATACATAAGACAATATTAATGGACAAGGAAAAATATATAACTCTCCCTCACCTACATCACCATCGCAATGAATATCCTCAAACACCCAAACCATCCATGGAATAAATAATCACATTCTGAAAAAAAGGATAGAAAAAAACATCAAATAATGATAACAACCAACACAAGGTGGGAAAAAGGATCACATAGTGATAAATAACACACACCAAGGGGAAATCAAGTGGGTCTATAATGACCAAACATTTAAAACCAAGGTTTTAAATGGGCCTTTAACACCAAAATATGGCTTGAGAATCCAAGCCCTTTCACATTTCATAAAATTTAATTTAGTAATCTTTAAATATATATTGAAATCACACATCATTAAAACATTTAAAATCTATCACTCAAACATATGTATTCTTCCTTGAAGACTAAAACAATCCCAAAATCCTACCATTTTGATCAAAATCCTTTAAAAGATACATTAAGGAATTTTTAATAAAAGGCAAATACAACACATACCTTTCAATAAACTCTTAAAATTTATAAAAGAACTTCTTTAAAACATTTCATGTTCAAACCATCATTTAAAAAAAACCCCTTTAAAACATAGTTTTAACTTGTGGAAAAAAATGAGTCAAAATAAAACACATGAAATTTAATCCTTTTCAAAAAGGCCTAAAGTGAATTTTACAGATTTTTGAAATATTAAAAAATTCAATTTCAAACCTGTAAATATGGAATTCAAATAAGAATCCTTTTTTTATAAACTCAAATATATGGGAATGATTTAAAAACACTACAATAATATCACATATAACCATACTTTTTATAAAATTGGATTTATAACACATAAGCATGCTTAAAATTACAAACTGAAACAATTTCATATAAATGCCTACTTGGAAGAATCAAAAACCAAGTCAAAGAATGTTTCCTTCAACAGATACCACCCGAATAAGTAAGAAGACCTCCTTTACATGACAAATAAACCAAACCCCTAGGATATAACAAACCCTAACCCAATCCCTAGCATACATGTCTTACTAGGGTGAAGGGATAAAGGGGAAACCTAGGAAAGAAGGAAGAAATAACATTAGAGGATAATGAAGAGAATATTTACCTTGAAACTTTTTCAAAATCACCGATTAAGGACTAATAATTGAAGGGTAAGGAGGATGAAACTCCCTTTGGGCTCCCAAGGTTCAACCAATTTGTTTCGGGAGGAAGAGGGGAGAAATCTTCATAATTTCAAATATATAATTTTTTTTAAAATTACATTTTAAGTGACTATAGTACGGATGAATTGTTTGGAAATATGGTTTTCTAAACCATATACTAGACACTACCTAGGCCAAGACCATTCACACAGTTTTTAGGAATCTCTATACAATTTATCAAACCATGCGGAATCAATTAAAAATGGATTTGTCCCCATGGAATCCCCCTCCATATGGGCACCACATGATTACCCCTAACCATGAGGTTAAACCATGAAACACTAATAAAACTACCAAAAATCAATAATTATGGCCCAAAAATAATCGATACTTGGAACAGACCAAAATAACATAAAATAAATTAAATTATTCACTATAATTACATGTGAGTTTCATGGATTCTATCTTTAAATTTTAAAACTCTCTTACTTCCTTTTCCTCCATTTATCTTTGGGGAGAATGTTCTAAAACACCATTGGAGTATGAGGGTTCCTCTCAGAGTATGAGAGGATTCTAATGGATGGTGTAATACTTGTATAGGTGAGAGTAATTTTTATATCACTAATTTATTTTTATAAAATATACTCCATTGATATTCATGAGTGATAGAATATACTAAAATTGAGGTATTTCTATTTAGTTTTGTTTTCTTCATTATTTGTTCATTTTATGATGATATATCATGAATTTTATTGGGTTTCTTCCACTTTTATGATCATTAGATGTTCCTTAAAATCCTATCAGGGAGGGATTATTGAGTTTTTTATTTGTTGATTGCAGGAATTGTTAGGACCTCCATTCTATATGAGATGTGGAAAACCTCTATGATTGGTATTTCCTTCATTTACACCATGATAAGGAATTATACTACAGTTAGATGTTCTATCATTTGGAAGACCTCCCAAGTTTCTACTTATTGAATTAGAAAAAAGGGGAGGACCATATTTTTAGATGAATGTTGTCTCAAGGGTAGAACCTCTAAAAAATGTTCCATGGGGAGTAATTTCATGGTTTTTGGATTTAATATCACCATGGTGAGGACCTACATGGTTAATTTCCATACTAGTGTATGGAGGACCTCAACAAAAAGTACAATGGGGAGGACCTCCATCATTTCTTATTTGTGCTTGACCATGAACCTTTATGATGGGTGTTCTAGGGAGGGACTCAAGATATTTGGAAAATTTTATGATAGGAAGGACCTATAAATTGGTTATTTTATCCCTTATTTAAAAGAGTTTAGTTCAATAAGTCATGATGTTTTCTATGAGGATGTCAAAAGCTTCTTCTTGATGGTGATCTGGAATTTCCCTCAGGTTATTATTAGGATATAATGATGGGTGTTAGGGATATCATTAATAACAGGGATATGAACCTACTCCTAGAATTCAGTGGCTAGTTACCCTTAGTGGAATCTCTTTTTATATTCCCTTTTCTAGATGATAGGATTAATAAAACTTCCCTGGTTAAACCTTAAGGAGTTGGGGTTGTGTAGTGATGATGATGATTGTAACTTGAAAGTTCCCTCATGGGTGGTTCTAAGGTATCCATTCAAACATAATAAAAATACACCCCATACTCTTCTAAGTATGGATGGTGAGCATTATATCACTCCAAATAGGAACTTCAGAATAATTTTGAGATTGTGATTGGGGTAGCCTTACCCCTACAAACTTCTTTTTTAGATGACAACTATTACAATTTTATCTCCTCCAGGTTAGTGTGAGCTATCTCCAGAGTAAGGATGATACTATTATGAAGTTAATACCATAAAATGGTTTTCACCACTTGGTGTTGAATGTGTTTTGTGGGATATAGTGTTCTTCATTGGTTTGGAGATGAGGATAACATGATGGTGATGGTATATGCTCTAGGTGACACTGACTGGTGACCAATGGAAATCTGAGTGGTCCTATAACTTCCCCCAGCCTGGTTGGGGAGCTTGATGTCTTGAAATAAATTTGTTGAAGATTTTATTTAGATTTTGAGGTATAAAAAAATAAAGTAACCCATTATAATATTATCACTGATTAGAATTCATGGTTAATCAATATCTTCTAAAAGTAAAGGACTTTACACAGGGTACACAATTTTTTTCTCATGCTTTATATTCATGAACAGATTTAGTTATTTCATTAGGATGAAGTATATTAGAATTGATTGTATGTGATTTTGATTCATCCCATAGAGGATTTTATTATGTTTTCCATAACTCTCTTAAATATTTAAAATTATTGGAGAAATGATTTCTAGAAACAATAATAGTTTCCCTTGTGATGAAAGAAATTGATTGAGATCATGTGCCTATAAAAACACCGCATAAGGTGTTATTTGTTATCCCACAACAATTAATTATGATATTGTTTAAATATTTATAGTTGTTAACTCTATAATTTATCTTCATCTAGGGAGGCATAAGGTGTTGTGGAGTTATGATTAGGCCTATGAAAAAGTATTCTTATATAACTATATGAAATGAATCAAAACCCGTGTAGTTTGGTTCCATATAATAAGGAATGTTAAAACTTTTAAGGTTTTGTGACATAGACCATTTTAGTTAATTTTAAGGTCATGAGGGAATGACCAATGATTTCCTTTTTGGGATCATTTATCTTAAACTAGTGATGTTCCTTTTCAGGTCATGCATCCAAGACCAATGATATACCTTTTAAGGTCTTGCATTGAGGACTATTATGTCTTACAGTTTAATGTGGTATGATTAGGACTTCTAGGATAAAGTACCTAATAATGATTTTTTGTTGTACTTAAATGTGATAGATAACTTGATAAAGGAGTCAAGTGAAGTTTTGGATGGATTAAAGTAGGTTGGAGGCCCATTTATACCTCCAACTCATTGATTAGACCTAGGGTGGATGATTAGGTTCTTGATAGACATGGGGTTGGTTCAGAATAGCCAAGATAGATAGGATGGGTAGGTTAAGTCAATAAAATCTCCATTGGTTCTAAAAGAGGAGGGTTCCTCATCATCAAAGGAATATATGATTGAATATATTTTTATACCATTACCAGTTATAGAGGATAACCAAATGAGATCATTCTTAGAAAAAAATAATCCAATTACCCAGGGAATACATGATCATAAGGGATATATGAATGTGTAAAATGAGCCAGTAAAGTATATATGGTGGTCAATGTATAGGATTGGGTAAATTTTCCTAAGGGTGGACCTAGGTGAGAGCGTACTAATGAGGTCTTAAAAACCAATAGGGGGAGGGGGTGCCACTTAGCCCATGAAAATAACATGGGTGAGTGAGGTGTTCAGGTAATTCATTTGATATTTTTGCTTGGATATTTTAATGTAGAATTATAGAAACCATAATTAATCACCCTTGAAGGCTAAGTATGACTCAAGATGGCAGGTCTAGGAAAATAGACTTCGTGGTGAGATATGTAGGGTTGGGAGTGGATCCAATTCATGGTATCTCAAGAACTGATAGAGTTCTCCATTCCTACATGGGGTCTATCTTCAATAATGGTTAATCTCTATTTACTAGGTGGAATCTTGGGAGAAGTGGTGTTTCATGAAATTTTTTGGTGTCAAAACTATAGTGACCCAGAAATTGATTCATCTAATCTGGAGTGCCACTAACCTTAGACATGCCTCTCCATACGCAAGAGGTTGTTAGATATTAGTGAAGGTCTAGGAGGTAATGGCGGTGAGGCCATAAACTTATATATATATATATATATATATATATATATATAAAGAAGAATAAATATATAAAAACAACCCATGCATCTATTAGTGGGATCACATCCATAAATTATAACACATGGCATGAAAAAAGAATATATACAAAGTCATATAAGTCATGTAGAAGGTAACAAGATTTTCTATAGGTTGATCATAAAATAATCATAAACATAAGCATAAAAATAAAACTTAGATTGGAATTGAGGGTCCACTTGGACTAGCTAAAACATAAAATTACATCCCATTTTTACTTTTATAGAACCACCAACTACTAAGATCCCAACTTTGGGCCCTTACCCTTTACTATATCATCAACCATAAAGTTTGCATGCATCTCGAAAGGCTCGTAAATGGTGTGATTATGGACTCAATAGGACACCATCGATGATATCCCCAAAAAGTATCCATATTTATATGACTATATAAAAGTTTCAATAAAATGAAATCAAAACTAAAATAACACAACTGCTTCTCCCTTTGCTCGACCAACCATGGGTGAGCTCCTTTACCTTCTTTGGCCAATGTCAGAGTGGGAGGATGTACCCATGGTTTATCATGATGGAATACTATATGGTATCTCTATCAATTTCATACCACATGATTATATAGTCCCACTTATAACCTGTATAATTTTCCAATACATAAGCAATGACACCCCAAAGGCATGTTCACATATCGTGTCACAAGCTTCATGGTCAATCATTTGTTGTTCCAACCACCTGATTAGTAGCTCAACATAACACAAGCATGGAGAGAACTCAATATCATTTGGTGATCTCAATCACAACCCATATCTTGTGGTCATACCTATGGAATATCCCTCCTCCAAGTCATTTATCAACATTATCCAACCTAAGTTTCTTGTCTATGGAGGGTAGCACCTGAAAACCAATGGTCAAAACCACCTCTTGGGCCCTATCTTATGTCCACACAACCCCAATGTACTCATCCCCATAGTGAGTGACATCACCATTAACCTATGGTAACAACTCAGTGAATCTCAATAATCATCCACAATAATGACCATCACCACCTATGTTACATCAATGAGCCCACATTTCCCTATGGACATAGAAACCAAACTCATTACATTCCCAAATATCTATATCAAGAAAACCATTCCATATTCTAATTCATTACATCGTGAAAAAACTTTTTTATCAATACCCAAGACATAAGACAAGTAATATCAAGTCATTCATGGCATATCCAATCATTATCAACATGATACTACCCATCAACACCTGACACTAACAATCAGAACCACAAGTGGTTTTGTTCTTGGTCACACACATGACATTGCCCATGCCTACAAACCACACAATACATAAATAAACATATAACATAGTAAATATACATGAACCACTTACCTATTCCTAGTAGAATCCCTCATGTTGAATCATTTAACTTAATTCGACTTGAGGAGGAAGAGATTAAGAAACCCGAGAAAATCCCTAAAAAAATATTTTAGTTCAAATATGTCATAGTAGTGATAAGACCAAAAATAAATGATGAAGGATGTCAATTCCTACCTATAGAAACTATTAGAAACCAACTATATGAAGAACCAATGACATATAGACAGAATCCCATCAAGGGGGAAGAGAGATAAGTGAGAGGAGAGTGAGGTCAAGTCCCTGCTAGCTAGAATCAAATGAGGTGTTTCATCATTTAAATAATTAAAACAAATTAATTAATTAACATAAATTTTTATAAAAAGTGGAGATGAAGAAAAATGGGTACCTGAAACCCTAACACTAGTTACCCATTATCCATTGATCACTTACCACCTAATGGCCCTCAAAGGCCTACCTTCTCTTCTAACTAGCACACCAAGTACTTGATACTAGCCCACCAAGTACCCAATGCACTCTGTAATCAAAAAATAGAGCCCAACACAAATTCTAACTTCCCATATATGAACTATTATCCTTCTCTGATCCCTTCTACATCTCAAACACACCCAGTTATACATAGTTAGGCTACTCTTGGACCCCAAATTATCTCACCTGAAATACCTATTCCAACACATTCTCCCTCCATATGAGATTTTATCCCCAAGATATCTTCATCCATAAACTAACTAACCTCTAATAAAACTTGATCATTCCACTCACTACACACCTAAAATACCAATACAATATTGAACACATTTTCTATTCCCAATTATCCCATTTAACCAACTTAAACTAACTGATTCCATCTATAGATACTCCCCAACTTAGAATCATCTACATAGTATCACCCCAAATAGCCTATATGACCCATCAATGGTACTATACATAACCATCATCATGATTTCTATATGTTTTAGCTATTACACACAATCACTGAAGTTACCAATCAGGATCCAAGTATCACTAAGAGGGGTAGGGGTGAATCAGTGATATCTTTTCTTTTTAATTTTCCTTATTTTTGAAACAACCTTCGCCTCCTATAAAAGAGTTTCTTACCTGCTGAACACACATAACCACAAGAACACAATATTTATAAGGTTCACTACCCAATAAGAGTAGCTACATCCTTGGTATAGTATGGAAATAATCCAGTACCACACAATCCACTAGAAAACAATCCTTTGATGTGGAATAAAACAAGTAGGATATACCCTTAAACTCATGTAGCACTTGGAAAACAATCTGCAAGTGTGTGTGCACCCTCTTAGCACAAATAGGGAATTACAGTATTTCAGTGCTTCTTTACAATTGAACAGATATATTCTCTGTAGAACAAATCTTTACTTTCTTACCAAGAATCTGGTAAGAACTATCTTACGCACAATTGAACATGTGCGAAGACCACAACTTTTTTGTGAAGCCTTTAGGGTAGTTTGTGCGCAATTCAAATGGATTGCACGTAAAAATTCCTTTTTGGCATGGAAAAACTTTTTCACGTAACTTCCTTTTTCCGCACAACTTTCCACCTTTTCGCGCAACTTCCCACATTTTCGTGCAACTTTCCTCTTTTTATGCAATCCTCTTTCTTTTCACGCAACTCACTTAGCATATAATTTTACGCACTTTAGAGCTCAAGATTTCTCTAAGTGATGAGAACAAACAAATGAGAGGGGGTCACCTCGTATTTATAGGCCTGTTTAACCCTGCACAAAAAACATTAATCCACACGTAAAACTTTCTTCATGCGTGAAAAAACTCTTTCACACATCATCATATTTTGTGCATTGTCTTGAGTTTTTCACGTGATTCATGCCTTTATCATTTTTCTTTGTTCTGATCTCATAACACCTCTTGCTCGCAAAATTCTGAACCTCGTTCCATATTGTGTGCAAAACTAATCTTTCGCGCAACTTTGTTTTTTTTTTGCGCACTTTGCCCAATTTTCTGTTCACTCCATGCATTTTCCATTTTTCAATGTTATTTCCTTGAATCATGACTTACAAGAAAAATTTGAATCCATATTCAAACTTTCACGCAACATTCATTTCCAAAAACACATTTCTTCATCTTTTGATTTTCAAACCCTAAAATTTAGAAAACACTGGAAAATAGCACCACCTTAAACTATTCTTTTGTGCTACCCCTAGATTGTTCATTCCTTTGTCATTGTTATCTTAAATTATTTCCATAACCATTCTTCAGCTTTTATCATAAACTCCACTATCATGATATATATCCTTTGATAGACCATATTTAGCATCGTCAGAGTTACAATGGGAAGTACTAAAACTTTCCTATCTTCTAGTAGCATCATTCCTTCCAATAAAAACTGTATATGACTGGCATTTTAATTTCTCCCCCTTTCATTCATAGGGCTTTCATCACAAGTTATCCTAACTTATGATATTTTTGAAATACATATCATCAAAGCATCGTTTGGTTTTCAAGTCCTTTACAAAGTGAATTGATTTATCTTCTTTGACAACAAAAAAACAACAGTCTGTAATAGAAAACTCTTCTTACTTCCTTATCCATCCAACTTGGTCCCAACAATCACTAGTCATCAACCGTACCATTATATAAAGTCATTCATCATACCTAATGCTCAAACTTAAACTAGTACATGTTCAATCCATTTACACATAATACACATGGATCACCATTACCCATCATGAAAAAACTAAAAATCAGCATGCTCATGACATACCTCTAGCTATCAACAGATCTCCAACTTGCTCATATTTCACCAAATCGATCATGTGCAGCTTTTTTAAATCTTGAATCCATGATGTATTTCTTTATTATTGATCCATACTCAGTGTCGGTAACTACCCCCACTATTGGGAATCCTATCCAATGCCATGATATGGGTGTGTAGATAATCTATACAACTACCTCTCAATATTGATCCAAGTAATACCTCAAATTCCTGATTTTAATCCAATATTTATCCTTATATTTACTTCAAGATTATCCATCAAAACTCTTCTAGGTAACGTATCTGTTTAAAAGCCCTATACTTCTTAGGAGGTTAGTCACACTGGTAATAAACATGCTCAGTCTATCAAAACTAGTAACACATCACCAATGACCCGCTATATAGTAGAAATAATGATCCTGTACTCTATCCAACTTATTGGCTATCCTCATATTCTCGCTTTTATTATCCCAAATATCTACTACCAATCCCACCAGGCACTATTTCCTAACATGGTGCAGTCCTGTCATCCAAGTTCTGTTATGCTCCTAGAACTTATTTCACTGCCTCATAAAATGAAATCAACCTAAAAATATTTACCTTCACCTTGATATAATGTGAAAAATGTGTCCTAAAATCACCACACCATGGTGATATCATCTAATGCCAACATTGGTGACAAAAAAACATCAAATCTATGAAGCAAGCAGTATGATCCATGACTAATTCTTCCCCTATATAATGTGAATGGACTCATGGGATTGGTTCACCCTCAGAGTCAAAATAATGGAGTTCTTGAAAAATATATCCTCAAAATGCTTCTAGGATATCCCCTCATGTCTACTAGCCTAAACCCATACATCCCACCAATATTTCCCAGGTCACCCAAGAATATACATCTCTAGATTTACTCTTAACCCTGGTGAAATATCAATCGGATCAAAGATACTCTAAAATGACTTGATCCATTAATTATATTCCTAGGATACACTCCATCCCCAAAACAATTGAGGATGGTGAGAATATAACACCCTCATCAAATATTCCATTGATGTCTCATCTCTTTGATCTCCCTTATAAATGCTCTAAATAACACATACCAAACTCACCTTGAGTTAATCATCAAACCTCTACTCTAGCTTCTCTAGTTGTTGTGGCTAGCTTTTCCAACTAGTAACCTCCACATATAGCTCATGTTCGACTATACCCTTAGGGGACCCATTTGGTGCTTATTATGGTGGTACCATATCCTATCCCTTAAAACACTCAAAAAATGTTTTCTAGGTGGCATATTTTTGTGAACCAAATACCATTCACAACACATATATCATTATTCAGATATCATAGATAGAAACAGGTATAATAAAAATTATGTCCTACTAGCCTAAACACCTCCCTAGCCACATTAAACTATCATATCATTTATCCTTATGGCCCTACCTACCCATAAAAATGTTAGATACCACAAAAACATATAATCCATATACACGATAACATTAGGAATCACAACCCCAGTTTATCTGAGTATAATTCTACACAAAATCTATTTGGGGAAACACTATATAGGGTGTTATTGATACTTTAAATAGACAAAACCTATTTCAAAAATAAAAATAGAAATCCCAATCAGGCACATGCATGTCATGAAATTCTTATATAACTAAAATGATGAATGAGTACAACCTCTTTCCTCTCAGTTGTAAGATTCAAATCTATAAATAAATAAAATTAAATACCATATTTATCCATATTAAATAACTCAACTATACTCATTAAAAACAAAACAATAATCACAATTCCTATGGAAACATAGACTTTTAATTGTGTTTTCCATGCATTCAATATGACATATGTCCCAAGTCCTGAAATAACCCTAAAATCCATCATCCATAACCCCCAAATAACAAAATGATAACCCACTCTGATACCACTCCATAATGACCCTAACTCAAATTTATTAACCTACACCTGAGTTAGAGTGCCACAAACCTCATGCACGGCTCCCCATACACTATAGGATATCGACAAGTAGTGATGGTATAGGGTGTGATATTGAGGATATTACACCCTCATATATAAAAAAATCCAACAATTAGAGAAAAATATAACAATATCCTACACAACATTCAACAAAATTACATCCAAAAAATATAACACATTGTATGAAAAAAAAATATCTATGAAGTCACATAAACCACTGAAAAGGAAACTGATCACTCATAGGTTGATCATAAAATAAACATAATTATAAGAATCGGAATAAAAATCATCTTGACATCAAGGATCTTCCTGGACCAGTTCCAAAATCAAACAACATATCATGTTTGATTCTATATAACCACTAGCTACTAATATCCAAACATCAAGCCCTTTCCCTTTCCTACATCAAAAACTATAAATTTTACATGCATCTTAGAGGTCATATTAAAGGTGTCAGTATGAAATCAGCAGGCCACCACTAACAATGTATCCATACATATATGAGTGTATGAAAGGTGTGGTAAATAGTAGTCAAAACAATAAGAACACAACCTCTTTACACCATGATCATACAACCATGGGTAAGCTACATTACCTATTTCAGATAGTGATGGAGTGGGATGATGTACCGCTAGTCTATAAAACCAAAAGAACCTTTTTACTCTAAAACAATTCCATACCACATGGAAATATATACCCACTCATAACCCACACAGTTTTCCAATCCATAATAAATGACACACTGAAGTCATGACCACATATTGTGACATAATCTTCATGGTAAATCAATTCCTATACCAATTAATAACTCAATAGACTGATGTAACCCAAGAATGGATAGAACACAGTCCCGTATAATGATCTCAATCACTACATATATCATTTGGGCATCCCTACAATTTATCTCTCCTCTATACTGATGATCAACATCATCCAACCTAAATCACTCATATACAGAGGACATTTCCAGACAACCAGTGGTCATAACTTGAAAAGTCTCAATTTAAACAGACGATAGTGGTCGTCAACACCAACGTTACATTGATAATCCCATTTCACCCCATGACTACATGAGCTATACACATTATGATATAAAGTAACCATATCAAGAAAACCATTCCATATTTCATTTTTTTACATCATGTGGAAACTTTCCAAGAAAACCCCAATCCATAAACTAAGTAAGATAAATATATTTGTGGTATATCCCTCCATTATTCAAGTGATTCTTGTAACACCCCGAGCTTCCACGATACGCTTCTCATTCAATAATGCAATAGCTTTCATTGTACGCAACTTCGAGTTTTAAAACACCGTGACTAATCAAAGTAGACGTTATGAATAGTAATAACCACTTTTTAAAATTATAGAAATTTTATATTTCAAAATGGACTTCATTTTTGGATTCGGAATATCTAAATTAGCCTATGTTGAATTTTTGGTATTTTGCTGAGAACTTCTAATTTTTTATGAATAGTGAAAAATACTTAAAAACAACTTTTTTTTAATCAAAATAATTTATAGTGATAAATTATACTATTTAGTGGTTTTAAAGTATAATTAGAATATATTTTTACCATTTTATCCAATGGTGGTCATTATAATTAATTTAACATTGAAATTAGACATAAACAATTGTCAATCTTTTGATATAAATTGTTTCTTAAAAACACGCTATTTGTTGTGACAGCGTGAATTAATTATAAAATAAATAAATGAAACTTATATTTTTGGAATTTTGTAAAATAGACATCATTTTTGAAATCTGAATATCAATTATATCTTAGGGTGAAATTTTGGCATTATTCTGAAAAACTTCAATTTTTGATGAATAGTGAAACCACTAAGTGGTAGTTAAATAACTGATTTTTCGTTTAAATGAAATATTACCACCTCTGTGATTTGATTTTCAAAAATCCGACATACATGTTTGTCATTAAGTAAAATTTGGTTCAATGAGATTAAAATAATTTTTGGTGAATAGTAACTTTTAAGTTCTTAATCGCGATTAGAGGTAATTAGTGTAGTTTAAGGTAAAAATAATGTTTTAATAATATGAGATGAGCTTGACACATGTCCTAACCTCATTGGATGTGCCATGGCCGACCAAGAAAATCCATGGGTCAACTTGGGGACCCCATGGAGCCACATTAGTTATAAAATGACATAAATACCTTTTATTTAATGTTAAAGTAAAAAATGATACAAACATGAAATGTTTTACTAAAACAATTTTTACATGGGGTTATACAAGTCATATGTTTTACTATAAATAGTCATTGGAAATATAAAATTATTTCCTACATCATAGTATTTTTTTTATAATTTTTATACATTAAATAATTTAAATTATTTATGACATCATTATGATGCAGCGATGACCTCATTATTTATCAATTTTAATAAAATGAAAAGATAATGTAAAATCCAAGGATTACACTTGTCCAAAGACTATTGTATGGGTAGATTTAGAACCCTTATCACCTTATCCACGAATTATATAAGTGTGGGACCTTTATAATCCGAAAAGCATTGTATAATAATGTAAAATTTCCTTACTTTCCAAGAGTGCCCCTCCTCTCCACTTATAAAAGGCCCCCACCTCTACCACCTCATTCACACTTTCAAGCCATTTGGCTCGGCCAAACTCTACCCAAATACTCTCCCAAATTCCCTCCCTTACTCCTAGAATCCTCACTTTGGTATAATACTTCCCAAGGAAGCCTTTGGATCAAATCAAAAGAGTTACCCGATTTAAAGGTAATGTCTTCTCTTATGTTATTTTGTTTTATTTTTCTTCTCCAACCCCATAAACTCTTTTTATTCATTTATTTTGTAACAACACCAGTATCCTAAATATACTAGGATGTTGTTATAAGATTTATTCTAGCTACACTTACACACACCTACATCTAATGGTTAAAGAAGATACGGTTTCTGTGGATGGTGAATTTCTGCCTCATGAAACGATGATTGTTCAACACTCATATAACACCTTCAAAGGTGGCCATTAAGATGTCAATATATTTATATATGATATATAATATGTTTATGTTTTACTTATGCTTCTGTATTTCTCATTTATGGCATACTTTATGATTTCCATTATGGGTAAACGCGATAATTTCATTTTAGGAAGTGCGGACTATCGCCCCCTCAAAGTGATTTGAATCGTTAATGCCATATGTGGGATGTATAAAAGATGGAGTAAATGGTATTATACACTATATTATACTGGAATACATTTATATCATTATGATTTCATTCCATTAAATACGAAATAGAAATGAAAGTAGCGTTCATGCGTACGTACGTCTTACCGTCTCCATGAACGGTGCATTTCATTTCTTACCTCTAAATGTTACGTAATATTATAAATGAATGTATATACTATATATATATGATATATATGATATCTACATCATGAATATAATTCTGGATATAATGGATATTTCACCACATGAACAACTTGTAATTATAAGAAGTTTATTTTTGACTCAAGTACCTAAGATCGACAAAACGACCGTTATTAACTTAAATAATTACAGAATGTTCATATCATTGTAATAAGTGATATAAAAAGGATAATGAAATTGAAAATGGTTCTTAATAAGGTATATATTAACTCTAGTTTATTATTCAAGAGGTTAAAGAACGGTTGAGTCAAGTCAGACACGAGGTAAGGGAACTTTTTAACCCAATTTCTATTCTTTGGGTTAATCTCCTACTTTCAAATGATGTCATGATATTATTATGTCCTATCTTGTATTTGTAATTTATTTATGTGTACTTATAGTGAATACACATAATAGATCTACTTTATTTAAAAAAATTATCTTTGTAAGGGACTTCGTCTCAATCTCCATTCATTGAGGCATATTTTGTTTCATACAAAACTTTCTTTTATACGGTGTATAAACTCCTTTGACTTTTACATTTATTCAAAAGGATTTATTTTTTAATTATGTGATTTTTAAATGATTTCAAAAAAGAGATATGTCTCTTAAATATATGGAAATCCAGTGCAAAATGTATACGTATTTAACGCAAGCTTAAACATGTTTTCATAAAACCCGACTCTCGAGTGTGGTAGACAGGAAGGGATTGGGCATGGACCCATCATGGCCTGTAATAAGTCGAGCAGTCTCAGAATTAGTTATTTTGTTTTCAAAAGCTTTCATAATGTTTTCAGAAAACACTGGAGTATATTTGAGCAATTTTAAACATAAGTATCTTCTAAAAAAATTGCATCTGTAGGTCTCATGAGACAACTAGACGTGGAATTGGCCGAGGCCCTTTCCCAATTTGATTTATGGTTTTGGCCGAGGCCTTAATCATTTTAGATGTCTTGGACGAGGCCTTGACAAAATGTTTCAGAATGTCTGGCATTATACATTCCCTCATTATGAAAGTGGTTATTGATATTGCATGTGATTATTCGACCAGTAGAATATCCATGTGAAGAAGTGAATGGCATTATCTCATTTTACTTTTGCCATATTATGTTGAAGTTAAATTTTAAAAGGCTTTTGTTTTAGTTATACATTTCCTTAAATGTTTATGTTTATTGATGAAAGCTTCCGCTATATTTTTATCCTTACTGAGCATCTAAGCTCACCCCTTTCAATGTTTTAATATTTTCCAGGATGTGAAGAAGTATTTTATGAATGACCTGCAGGGATAATCAGAAGAGGATATGAGTGTGGACTATGAAGACTTTGTTATTAGTTTTTCTCTTTATGATGTAATGTAAGACTTCTGAATGTATCTAGTGTTTCCAAGGCTACTAAACTAATCGGTCTTTCGAGACTTGATCTTTTGTGATCATGCCAATGTTACGAAGTAATGCACCGACTCCGGGTAGCTGGGGTCGGGGTGTTACAGTTGGTATCAGAGGCAGTTTAGTACTAACCTTGGAAGATAGATTTAGATAAACTCTGATTAGATCACATAGCCCAAAGATATACTTTAAGGATTAGTATAGAAGAACTTCCTAGAATTTTGGTATTATAGAGATTTTGTGAGTTTTCCGAGCAATACATACCTGTCTGGATACGAGCAGGTAGAGGCAGATCTGGCACAGATGTACCTAGGGGTAAAACCTGAAAACACCGCTTTGAGCTAGACTTGAACGGGAACTGGTGCACGAAAATGGGCCTTGCTGCACTCTTGGTTACGACACTCCCGGGGGATATGCTTAGGATAATTCTCATTTTCTTTACAAACCACTAAGAAGGGTTATGAGTATATACATTCTCAAAGAAAACTTTTTTATGGTTATGGATTATATCCATAAATAGTTCAATTAGTGTTAAGTGTTTTACAAGTATGGAATTATGTATTTTATTTCATAAACTAATCTATTTTATGCCATTGTATAGAAATGGCGCCTAGTGGAAGGAATGGAAACTATATCAATGCACGCACTCCGTGTAGGGATTTCCCTCCTGCTCAAGATAATTATTGTGGATCTGGAGATACAACTAGTGCTGATCAACTTATTACCATACTGGGACAACTCAATAAAGTTATGAATAATAACCTTACTCGTATGGATCACCCTGATCCACAACATGGAGGATCAATGTTAGACCACTTCATGAGGCAACAACCGCCAACATTTAATGGGGGTACAAATCCATTAGTAGCTGAGCAATGGATAAACTCCTTAGAGAAAATATTTCATGCCTTGGGGAGTAGCGAAAGGGAGAAGGTTGTCATGGCAGTTTACCGCCTCACTGGAGATGCCGATCAGTGGTGGTCATTGATTCAAAACACAAAGGAAGATGATGACATATCAAATATGTAATGGAGGGAGTTCAAAGAGCTTTTCCTAGAAAAATACTTTCCTCATGACCATCGAGCAGATATGGAAAGGCAATTTCTGAGTCTGAGGTAGAAGGAGGATGAAAATGTCGCAAAGTATGAGGCCAACTTTACAAGTTTAGCGAGGTATGCTGCAGATTATATACGTAACCCAAGAGGTAAGATTGATCGTTTCATTGATGGGTTAAAACCATTTCTCCGTAGAGCTTTAGTATCACAATCTTTCTCAACATACGAAGATATTGTCTCATGTGCTATCAATACAGAAAAGGAATTCTCTAAGTCTTATGACAACAAAGTAAAGAAAGAGAAGAAGATAACGGTGGAACAAGAGACAGATAAAGGGAAAAAGGGAAAGAAGGATTTTCCATTATGTGATAATTGTGGGAAGAATCACCCTGGTACTTTCCTAAAAGGAATGGTAGTTTGTTATAAATGTGGAGAAAAAGGTCACCAGGCGCGTTATTGAAAGGGAAAGAAAGAGGCTATCAATGTTGAATGCTACAATTGTAGGGAAATGGGGAATTATGCAAATGAATGTCCTAAGCGTCAGGGAAACTTACCTCAGAAAAGGCCAAGGGATCAAGGACAATCTTATGTTGTGACTACATTTGAAGCGGAATAATTAATGTATTGGTGCTTTTGGACTCATGGATTATATTCTGGTTATTAGAATAATGTGATATATATATATATAAGGATTGTACAGTAGTACTTGTTGATTTCAGTAAGGTTTTAATATGATGAAGGTAATCATATTTTTAGTATGCGACAATAAGAGAAACTTTACTTTGTTTGGGGAATCTGATAAATTGATTTTGGAATTAAGAGACCTTTTAGAGAAAGCCTGGACAGAGGTATTTTGGATAACTATAAAGGTTGGAGTGGATTAAGTTGATATTTGGATAGTATTGTTTAAGGTTAAAAAATTTATGAAGATTATTTTTGGAATAGTATAGTACTATATTTTTAGGAAAAGGACAACCTGTAGGGTGGGGCATAACCCGTCGCGTCGGACAAAGCTGCAGGAATCGAACCCACAACCATAGTGCGACAGGACTTTATTTCCTACCACTAGCCTACAAGAAGTCCCTGGTTATTAAAAAATAATTTTACTAATCTAAATGGTATGTGTTAATATTTGGAACATTATAAAATTAGGATAAGTATAATATTTTTGAGTTCTATTATCTTTTTGAGTGAAAGATGAGTTGAAGGTTGAAACTCTAATTGTCAAGAATAAATATATATATATACCTATCTCTTATTCAATGAATAAATTAATTCTTAAACTTTAGTAAAGGGATATTAAAACAAAAAAAATTGTGTTATCCTAATACCTTATGTCTTTTTGAACTGATGATATTTTAAATTAACATAGATTGAAGGCTTTGAGGCCCTCAATTTGACAGTGGATTGGGATTAATGACCTCAATCACTCCCTACAAATATTTACGTTTTTCCTCCAATTATATGTCTCTAATTTCCACCAATGTTCTCCTTATCGAGATCATAGTTGGGTGGTGACTTTCTTATTTCCATTTCCCTCTTATTAAGACTAAATTTTATTAACCTTATTTCCGATGTGGGTTTTCCACAAAGGTATTTTCTCTTTTCAACCTTTTATTTTCAAAGAAAAAAATTTCAAATTGTGAGGACGCAATTTATTGAAGGTGGTGAGAATGCAACACCCTGAGCTTCCACAATACGCTTCTCATTCAATAATTCAATAGCTTGCATTGTACGCAACTTCGAGTTCTAAAACACCGCGACTAATCAAATTAGCCGTTATGAATAGTAATAACCACTTTTTAAAATTATAGAAATTTTATATTTCAAAATGGACTTCATTTTTGGATTCGTAATATCGAAATTAGCCTATGTTGAATTTTTTGTATTTTTCTGAGAACTTCTAATTTTTTATGAATAGTGAAAAATACTTAAAAAAAACTTTTTTTTAATCAAAATAATTTATATTGATAAATTATACTATTTAGTGGTTTTAAAGTATAATTAGAATATATTTTTACTATTTTATCCAATAGTGGTCATTAGAATTAATTTAACATTGAAATTGGACATAAACAATTGCCAATCATTTGATATAAATTGTTTCTTAAAAGCACGATATTTGTTGTGACAGCGGGAATTAATTATAAAATAAATAAATGCAACTTATATTTTTGGAATTTTGTAAAATAGACATCATTTTTGAAATCTGAATATCAATTATAGCTTAGGGTGAAATTTTGGCATTGTTCTGAAAAACTTCAATTTTTGATGAATAGTGAAACCACTAAGTGGTAGTTAAATAACTGATTTTTCGTTTAAATGAAATATTACCACCTCTGTGATTTGATTTTCAAAAATCCGAAATACATGGTTGTCATTAAGAAGTAAAATTTGGTTCAATGAGATTAAAATAATTTTTGGTGAATAGTAACTTTTAAGTTCTTAATCGCGATTAGAGGTAATTAGTGTAGTTTAAGGTAAAAATAATGTTTTAATAATATGAGATGAGCTTGACACATGTCCTAACCTCATTGGATGTGCCATGGTCGACCAAGACAATCCATGGGTCAACTTGGGGACCCCATGGAGCCACTTTAGTTAGAAAATGACATAAATACCTTTTATTTAATGTTAAAGTAAAAAATGACACAAACATTAAATATTTTACTAAAACAATTTTTACATGGGGTTATACAAGTAATATTTTTTACTATAAATAGTAATTGGAAAGCTAAAAAGATTTTCTACATCATAGTATTTTTTTATAATTTTTAGACATTAAATAAATTAAATTATTTATGACATCATTATGATGCAGCGATGACCTCATTATTTAACGATTTTAATAAAATGAAAAGATAATGTAAAATCCAAGGCTTACACTTGTCCAAAGACTATTGGATGGGTAGATTTAGAACCCTTATCACCTTATCCACGAATTATATAATTGTGGGACCTTTAGAATCCGAAAATCATTGTATAATAATGTAAAATTTCCTTACTTTCCAAGAGTGACCCTCCTCTCCACTTATAAAAGGCCCCCACCTCTACCACCTCATTCACACTTTCAAGCCATTTGGCTCGGCCAAACTCTGCCCAAATACTCTCCCAACTTCTCTCCCTTACTCCTAGAAGCCTCACTTTGGCATAATACTTCCCAAGGAAGCCTTTGGCTCAAATCAAAAGAGTTACCCGATTTAAAGGTAATGTCTTCTCTTATGTTATTTTGTTTTATTTTTCTTCTCCAACCCCATAAACTCTTTTTATTCATTTATTTTGTAACAACACCAGTATCCTCAATATAATAGGATGTTTTTATAAGAAGTATTCGAGATACACTTACACACACCTATATCTAATGGTTAAAGAACATACGGTTTCTGTGGATGGCGAATTTCTGCCTCACGAAATGATGATTGTTCAACACTCATATAACACCTTCAAAGGTGGCCATTAAGATGTCAATATATTTATATATGATATATAATATGTTTATGTTTTACTTATGCTTCTGTATTTCTCATTTATGTCATACTTTATGATTTCCATTATGGGTAAACGCGATAATTTCATTTTAGGAAGTGCGGACTACCGCCCCCTCAAAGTGATTTGAATCGTTAATGCCATATGTGGGATGTATAAAGGATGGAGTAAATGGTATTATACACTATATTATACTGGAATACATTTATATCATTATTATTTCATTCCATTAAATACGAAATAGAAATGAAAGTAGCATTCATGCGTTCGTACGGCTTACCGTCTCCATGAATGGTGCATTTCATTTCTTACCTCTAAATGTTACGTAATATTATAAATGAATGTATATACTGTATATATATGATATATATGATATATACATCATGAATATAATTCTGGATATAATGGATATTTCACCACATGAACAACTTGTAATTATAAGAAGTTTATTTTTTACTCAAGTACCTAAGATCGACAAAACGACCGTTATTAACTTAAATAATTACAGAATGTTCATATCATTGTAATAAGTGATATAAAAAGGATAATGAAATTGAAAATGGTTCTTAATAAGGTATATATTAACTCTAGTTTATTATTCAGGAGGTTAAAGAATGGTTGAGTCAAGTCAGACACGAGGTAAGGGAACTTTTTAACCCAATTTCTATTCTTTGGGTTAATCTCCTACTTTCAAATTATGTCATGATATTATTATGTACTATCTTGTATTTCTAATTTATTTATGTGTAATTATAGTGAATACACATAATAGATCTGCTTTATTTAAAAAATGATCTTTATAAGGGACTTCGTCTCAATCTCCATTCATTGAGGCATATTTTGTTTTATACACAACTTTCTTTTATATGGTGTATAAACTCCTTTGACTTTTACATTTATTCAAAAGGTTTTATTTTATAATTATTTGATTTTTAAATGATTTCAAAAAAGAGATATTTCTCTTAAATTTATGGAAATCCAGTGAAAATGTATACGTATTTAACGCAAGCTTAAACATGTTTTCAGAAAACCCGACTCTCGAGTGTGGTAGACAGGAAGGGATTGGGCATGGACCCATCATGGACTGTAATTAGTCGAGCAGTCTCAGAATTAGTTATTTTGTTTTCAAAAGCTTTCATAATGTTTTCATAAAACACTGGAGTATATTTGAGCAATTTTAAACGTAAGTATATTCTAAAAAAATTGCATCGGTAGGTCTCATGAGACAACTAGACGTGGAATTGTCCGAGGCCCTTTCCCAATTTGATTTATGGTTTTGGCCGAGGCCTTAATCATTTTAGATGTCTTGGCCGAGGCCTTGACAAAATTTTTCAGAATGTCTGGAATTATACATTCCCTCATTATGAAAGTGGTTATTGATATTGCATGTGATTATTCGACCAGTAGAATATCTATGTGAAGAAGTGAATGGCATTATCTCATTTTACTTTTGCCATATTATGTTGAAGTTCAAGTTTAAAAGGCTTTTGTTTTAGTTATACATTGCCTTAAATGTTTATGTTTATTGATGAAAGCTTTCGCTATATTTTTATCCTTAATGAGCATCTGAGCTCACCCCTTTCAATGTTTTAATATTTTCCAGGATGTGAAGAAGTATTTTATGAATGACCTGTAGGGATAGTCAGAAGAGGATATTAGTGTGGACTATGAAGACTTTGTTATTAGTTTTTTCCTTTATGATGTAATGTAAGACTTCTGAATGTATCTAGTGTTTCCAAGGCTACTAAACTAATCGGTCTTTCGAGACTTGATCTTTTGTGATCATGCCAATGTTACGAAGTAATGCACCGACTCCGGGTAGCTGGGGTTGGGGCGTTACAGTTCTACCACTCAAAAAATTACATAAATAATAGAAAATGTAAGTTGTTCTGTTCTTGGACACACACACAATCCTACCCACACATGAAAATCCTATAGTGTATAAACACACATATAACATAAGAAATATCCCGGGACCACTTACCTAGTACTAATGGAATCATGTTTGTAAAATCATATAAACAAATTTAACTCTCAAGGATTAAAAGATCAAGAACCGAGATAAAAGGACCTAAAATGAATATTTTATTCCCAATCAATCATTATGGAACAAAACTATAAATAAGTTATGAAGGATGTTAATACCTACCTATAGTGACTCCTGGAGACTAACCATGCAAGGAACCAATGAAAAATGACTAGAATCCCACCATGTGGAAAGATATAATGAGAGAGATGGGAGTGTGGTCAAGCCCATGGTGGTTAGACTCAAAAAACTACATAATTAAATTTAAAATGATTAAAAATTAGAGGGTACAGAGTACCCAATACCCTTAAATCAAGTACCCAAACCCTACCACTAGGTACATTTTACCCTACTAGTAGGTACCTTCTAGCTATCGGGTACCTTCCCTAGGGTCATCAGCCACCTGGTGGACCTCTGGGGCTTAATTGCTTCTCCAACTAATACATTAAGTACCCAGTACCAGTCTATTGGGTACCTATTTCCCTCTATCTTCAAAATATAGATCCTAAAACCTAGAAAAACTTCCTAAATATGGACTTTAAGACTTCTTTGACCCATTTTATACCCTAAACACACATAATTACACATGTCTAGACCACTATCAAACTGAAATTATTTAACCCAAAATACTCAGTCCATTACAAAAACCATTATATGTCCTAAACACCCTTATTTTCCTTCCCTTATCCTCAATTTTGATTTAAAAATCACCTAGGTGATAGTATTGGAAATCTTGGGTGTGATAACTAGGGCTTAGGATGCTCAAATTATTGGGGTGTCTTTGTTTGTGGCTCTTGGTTTTACCTTAGGTCTAAATGGGAGGCTAAGAGTCCCTTTTTAGGCAAAGGAGTCATGGGAACCTAACTTTTTGAGGTAACTATTCATATCAGGCCCAAACCCCATTTATCAACATTTTATTATTTATTTATTAATTTTAATATTTATTTCTTGAGTTGGGTTTGTTAAAGGTGTTTTATGTCCTTTTAGAGTCTATACATATTTAGGAAGAGTATTTAATGAATTTTTGGTGGGTTTAGTTATTTTTAGAAATTATGGTTTATTTCAATAATTTTTTCAAACTATCATGAATGAGGTTCATTTGTATGGTGTGTAAAAGTAAAGACCATGTAGGGGTTAACTCATATATATAGGTTGTCTCATACATAAGGGTTCCCATGCATAATAAATGGAATTACTTATAAATGTTTTGCATGAGGTGTAGGGAGGATACCTACAAGGAATTTTTGTTCACGCTTAATTATATTATAGGTTTAGTATAGGTTTCTTTTGAGTGTATTGGAGTGTCTATATAATCGGTTCTTGGTACTTTAGATGCAGTAAGTGAAGATAATTCATATGGTGAAAGGATATGGTTTTTCATGGTATTTATTTTCTTTTATAGGATATTTTTTTTCTTCTCATGTAACAAGCCTCTTCAGCTTTCCCTACTTGGGATTATTTACGTCTATACATTGGTTTTACAAATAAAGTCTAGTTTTTGTCTTTGGAATGTATTTATTTATTAAATAGTTTTTCTTATGGTTGATGATTTATGTGATATGTTTACATCATGTTTGGTGTTGTCTGTTTATGGAATATATATATTTTTATTAATATAATTATCCAAATTATTGGGTGGTTGTGTTGAACTTATAGGAGGAATTCCTCTTTTAATTGTTGTTTATTGGGAAAAACCATTACCATTGTTGCATTATTAGTGCCCAAGAACTATTTATAAGCCTATGGGGATAAAAATTCACTTCATGGATTATTTTAGGATAACTCAAGTAACCAGATCGGGTTATCCCATGTTGGTTCATGAAAAAATTGTATCAAATACTTAATTTGTTTCTTATTACTTGGTGTGTCAACTTAGATGAAGGATAGGATTATCGAAACTCATGTGGTTGGTAAGAAGACGCATTTGGCCAACACTTTTAGTATTAAACCTTGATTTTCCATGGGATGTCAATAATATTTAATTTTAGTTTTGGTATTTAATTACTCTTATTTTTAGGTACAATTCCATCTTTTTATGAAGTTTGAAGGGAAACCAATGAGTTTAATTGGTAGGGTTCATGAGCTGAAAACTATGTACATAGGCAATACATCTTTGAAGGGTGTGGTTCTTTTGTGGTTTGCTTTCTCAATTCCTTTTAAGGTATCCTATTAATCTTATCGACTGATTATGATTGATATTAATGATGTTTATATGGTATAAATTTTCTTTTACCCTAGTTTATTTTAAATTCAAGATAAATTGAGATAATTTAATTAAGGTGTTGTTTTTATTTAATTATTTATGGTTTCATTATTTATGTTGTGACTTTTAGTGCTCACTTTTTAGAATATGAATTTATTAATCATAAAATGTTTTGTAAAATTTCCTTAAATTTCATGAAATGGTTTATTTTTGTTTGAATTACCCCTAAATGTGATTTTCATTGGTATAAAATAGTGAAAGATATTTTTATGGTAATTTTGGTAATTATATAAAATATTTCAATAAATCTATTAGATAAATGATTTAATTATAAAAGAATGAAACCATTATTTTCCAAATAAATTGTTTTTATTTGGTAGTTTAATGTATTCTATAAATATATATTCAAAAATATGGTGAAAGGAATTAGTAGTACTACTTATTTTAAATGTTTTATAATTTAATAAAGGTTTTAATAGATTTTTTTAATGGAAATTTTAAAATGTAATAACTTTTCATATTTGGAAGTGATGTAAAATGTTTCAAGGTTCCCAAGTGATGAAATGGTGTTTTTTTTCAAGATGTAATTATGAGTTCTAGGTAATTTTCAAGGGTAATATTCATTATCTTAAACTATATTATAATATTATATAAATATTTTTTTATTATATTACAAATAAATTGGTTTAATAAGGATTTCTAAAGTTAATTTTTCTTTATTGAGTTTTGAAGTTGTGTTTTATAATGATTGGTGTCTTTATTACACATTAATTCATTCCTTATTACATAATAATAAACATAATACAACCCAGAAGATTGATAAGTATAGTATATTTGGTTAATTAGGTACATTACATGACAACTTAAAATAGGGGGTATATCAGCATTATTGAAAACTTCCTTAACATGCTCATGATTTTCCATCATTCTTAAAGTTTTATGGGATAACCTAGGAGCATGCATAAGAAAGGGATGGTCTATAAATCCCAGTAAGGGAATATAAAAGAAAACTTACATGAAGAAATTATTACATGTTAGTAAATAGTAATTTATATGGAACATAAAATGGGTGATGATCATAAACATGAACAATAAGGCAAGATATAGCATGTAAATATAAAGGCGACATGGGAATGTGGAAACAACTTTAAACATTACATCATAAAAATATGTCAAGGTTAATCTCCAATACAAAATAAAATAATGTGATTTTTATAACCTTTAATACACTATAGATGGAATATAATGATAAAAAAAACATTACCCAATTAATTGGAGCGCTATATAATTCTGGTGCACTCATCGCTTTCACATCATGTGTAGGCATAAGTGTACCACAAAGATCATTCAACATAGAATCATTTTTCATCACATTTAATTACAAGATTAAGGAATGTGGGTTAAATAAATGTAATTACCCAATAAATTATGTATAGTTAAAACAAGATTAATACCCTTGAGTGGAAATGAGTATGGTTATACACATCACAAATGTTCAGCATGAAAATTCATAGTGACATTTTAGCAGTGTAATGGCAGTACATGAAGATTAAGGAATGGTTTAATGAGACATAAATGGGTATATAACCACTTTTAATTTAAAATTTTAGTATTAGGGATGTCTAATAACATAATAGCACATGAAAATTTTCTAATTAATAGAAATAAAAAACTTGGTGTGGAAAATCATAGGGTAATTTCGGCAGTGAAATGGGGGTACATAATGAATCATAGGAGGGATTAATGAGAGTGAAATAGTTTACTCATCACTTTAAAATAATAATTTAATTAATAGGGATATGTAATATCATATCACATCAATATTAATTTTAATAAAATTTTCATTATATAAATAAGGTTCTTTAAAAAAGAGGAGAAAGAGAGTACCCCTTATGAAATTTTAGTATAGTAATGGCTTAGGTAAATGCAATAATGAGAGGGGATAAATGATATATAATTGTTAGCAAATAAATTGGAAGTTATAGGTATATTTATAAATTCATTGTAACATTAAAAAATTGATATTCAAAAGGCTAATAACAGAGAAGGTTCTTGAATGGAAAAATGAGAGGGAAATATCTTACTAAATTTTCATATAGTAACGGCTTAAGTAAATGCTATAATGAGAGGGGATAAATGATCACTAATTAATAGGACATAAATTTGATAGTATATTTATATTTATAAATTCATGAAAAAATAACCAATTTTTATTCAAAAGTCTAAATACAAAGAACGTGCTTGAATTGAAAAGAAGAGAGAGAGGTCTGTTACCTTGAGAGGGTGGTTCCAAAATCTCTGGTGTAGATTCTTAAGAGCTTGGTGGAACCTTAGGATGACTCAATATAGAGGAGGGTGGAGAAAGGAAATGATACAATGTTTTTTGAGTGAATAGTAATGGTATATTAGGTTGTTTTATATAGGAAAAGAGAGGGGGTTCTTTATTATTTCATAAACTTTGGTTTTGGACTCTGCAATAAAATAATCAAAACCATAAACCTTCTCATGGTTTTTTCCCATGGTTTATTCCAAGGAGGATTTTTTTCATTATTTTATAATTAAAATGACTTAAATCATTAAAATATTACCCTTGGTGATATGGAAGTGAGTCATGCTCATAAATAAATGATTTTAAACCTTAAAATATAATATAGGTTTTATAGGATTCATAAAGAATTTATAAAATTAATCAAATAACCTAAAAATCACATTATTTTAAAGTATAAACATATATTTTTCCTTTAATGTGATTTATGTAATTTGTTACATCACTTTGGGGTCATTATTATGTCATAATACACATCTTATATTTTTGTCGTAATTATTTTTTACCAGAAAATTTGATGTTCTCATAAAATTATGAGAAAACAACTATTGGATAATTTTGGATTTATAATCCCAAAAATAATATTTATTTTATAAAAAAAATTTTATAAATATTATAATTTTCACTTTTAATGCAAGAACCGATATTTATTTAGAAATGCTGGTTTTTTGTCAATAACAGTTTTTAAACCCTTATAAAAATTACATATAACTTCATAAAAATTATATTATCATTTAAATTTAATAATAATTATTTAATGTTATTATTTTATTAAAATATAATTTATTTTTAAATTTCATTAATTCATCAAAAATGAGTGTCTTGATTGCTTATTACAAAAAAATACAATTTTTGTTTACTGTATCAAAATTTAATTTTTTTATCAAAATTATTTATTAATTATTTATAAAGAAAAACTAAAAATTATAATCAGTATTATATTTAAATGGAAATATAAATATTAATATTTATTGGGGTTACTCTATTTCTATCCCTTATTAAATTATTTTTACCCTTAATTTGCTTATTTTCCTTTTACCATGATAATAAAAATTTACTATAGTTTTTATTCATATTGTCTAAAAATTAAGTTGAAATTGTTTCATAATATTAATTATGATCATTTCAAGTATATAATAAGTTTTATCAAAACAAATTCTTATATTTGGAATAATTTAATTTAATATAAAACCCGTAAGTGTGATGGAAAGTGGTTTTCTGAAAAATGAATTTTTCAAGGAAAAGATTATTTTACTTTAACTCTATAACTAGTCATCTTCATTATAAGAATTTCAACTCATAAAGATATATATATAATCTAAGATTTTCATTTAAATAATTCCTCATTAGGGTTAATTTTAATTAATTATAATAGATAAACATTATGCATTTTAAAATAGGTTTTAGATAAATGTATTTTTAATCCTAAAAATGAAGATATTCTAAAATATGGTATAAATATAATTTAAATGTAATTAATTGAATTAAATATAACTAAATAATAATTATATTAATTTTAAATAAATTTATTATAATAATTGTTCTTTTAAATTACTTAATTTATCAAAAAAATGACAGTTTTACAAAAAGATTGGTATTTTCACTATTCATTGAAAAATTAATATTTACTAAAAATCACAAAAAAATTACCTTAAGTTAATCTTAATATAATGATATAAAAAATAAATTTAATTTTATCAAATAAATTTTCTAAATTTTCTATAAAATAATTTAAAAAAATCATAAAAATAATTAAAAACCATTTTTGAAGAAAACATATTTTAAAGAAAGAAAATTCATTACCAAAAAATGAGTGGTGGTTTAATAATAATTTATCAATAAATTTAGAACATATATATATATATATCATATATTATTTAATATTATTCATACTTATAAATTTAACAGCTGGCTTACAATGGTTGAATTTAAATAATCATTATTTATTGAGGTTTGGTGTTGCATATCACATACGCTATCAAACATTATTTCCTCTTTTAAAAACATAGGTTTTTATATTCTTCCCCACTTTAATAAATTTTTCCCTAAAAAGTTTAAATTGATCTTGATAATAAATTTTTTGAAACTTGAAAATATCTTTATTGAAAACCCACATTGTAAGAAGGGTTAATAAAACATCCACTTGAAAAGAGAGAAGGGGAAGTATTAAGGTCATAACCTAACAAGGTTTCCAAGTAGGATAACCTTAGTGGGAAGTGAAAATATTAACATGGATGAAAATAAACAATGTCCAAGAACAAATAGAGAGTGATAAAGAACATGGTTGGGATAAAGTCAATAACCCTAAAACCATAAATCTGTGATGGGTAAAAAACCGTCAATTCATCAGAAATGATCATAATATGATAGCATCTTTGTTTCAAGATTCTTTTCATAGAGTTAAGTAATTCCTTTACTATATATAATAGGAATATAAGGAAATATAACTTATTTACAAGTATAATTTCATCCTTTAATCAATTTCCACTACAATATCATATTTTTCTCCAAACGATGAGTACTCAAGATGATTTTTTTTATTCCTGAATCACTAGAATAATATTCTAACAAATCACATAATCCACCATAGAATAACAAGATATTCCTCTCATCTTTACTAAATCCAAAAATTTTAGTACAAAGTAAGATAATAATGAAAATGAATAAACATTAATACATTAATCACTAAAATTGAACAAAAAATATCAAATTTTTTAATATAGACCATTCCTTAAATAAATACCTCTATATCCCAAATAATACCAATAAACACGAAAATAAGGAATATTTTAACCTCAAAGGTTGTCTCATACCCTTCAGGTTTCAGCTCCAAAAACATAATATTATATTCTCAAGTAATCCTCTATATTAAACCTAATGGGTATATATAACTCATCCCAATAAAACATGCACCAAAACATCATTAATCACCTAAAAATAAAAATAGGATTTGAACCCCTAATAAGTTTCCCAAAATATCATTAATCATTCTTAACTTCATCACATAAATATCCAAAAGTGGAATAAATTATTTTAAACATATGATTAAACTTAGACATATCATTCCAATAATCTTTAGGTTTATCCCAACATAAAACACATATTAAGGGTTATAAATCCCTCAATCTTTTGTTTTCTAAATATAACCTTATAACTAAATCACTTTTATATGTTTTAGGTACAATTGAAGATATGTTTAAAATCCTTAAATAAAAACTACTATAGAATAATCCTTAGATGTTTCATGATTATTATATCTAGAATGTCATTGATATAATACTTCTACAATATAATTCTCAAATACTAATACAAAAACACTTGAATCCTTACACTTCAACGATTTCCATAGCATAGGTACTTCCTTATTCTAGGATTTAACCTTTCAGTTAGGGAATTGAATCAGATAATGCCCATATTTTCCACACATAATACATTGAACAACAAAGGGTGTCTTAGGATATAATTTTTCACTTTTAATCATACTCTTTTCTATAGAAACTGTCTACTTTATACCCCATTTCTCTATACTAAAAACACCTTTGAGTTCCTTTGTGTCATTCCCTTTTTTTCCACTTTCCACATTTTTGACATGTAGGAAATTGAATCTTTTTTCTTATATCACCTATATCAAATGAACTTCCTTGAGATGTTTTCCTCTTCTTATTTGATGTATTTTGACATTAAACTATGTTCTAGTTGTTAATTGTAATTTTTGATAAATTGTTTGACATAATCATAATATGTCTTACTTGATATCCTATCATGTTAGGCATCTCATTTGGGAAGTCATCACATTGTCTGTCACATTTTTTTAAACTCAATTCTTCCTATTTCTATCCATTGGCTAGAATAAAGTTAAAATTATGGATGAGTAATTTTAAACTATTAAACACATGACCAAGAATAAAATAACATTAAAGGGATAAATTATAAATGACACATATTTCCTTAACTTATGAATTTTAAGGATTTAATTTAATTTATCCATGATATACTTCATAACATATATTATTATGGGCATTATTTTTCCCTTAATAATGGTTCATACTGAAATTTTTAATTTACCAAAGCATATCCCAAATATTGGTAAACCATGTGTGCAGTAATGCCCATTTTCATGCACCAGTTCTAGGTTGAGTCTAGTTCAATACGGTGTTTTCAGGTTTTTCACCCCTGAGTACATCTGTGATAGAGCCGCATCCACTTGTAATATATATACAGTGATTTATTTTATTGAAACCAATTACTCTATAATTTACCAAAACTTAGGGATTTTTTCCAATACTTAGTGTTATATGTAAGTCTTTCTCTGGAGTTTTCTAATCCTATTCCCAAAAATAACTAGACTTTCCTTTGATACCAAATATGATGACCCATGCCTTTATTACATATTAATTCATTAATTATTATATAATAATAAAACTAATACAAACTATAATATCAAGAAGTATACTTTATTTTGGTAATTAGGTACATTATATAAAAACTTAAAACAGGGGGTACATCGACATTATTAAAAACTTCCTTAACATGCTCATAATTTTTTATCATTATTAAAACTACATGGGATAACCTAGAGATATACATAAGAAATGGGTGAGATATAATGACCATTAAGAGATTAAAAAGGAATTATAACATCAATAAATTTTTATATGTTAGAAAATATGCATTTAAATAGAATATAAAAGGGGTGAGGACCATAAACATGAATAATAAGGCATGATATAACATGGTAATATAAAGCCAACATGGGAATGTGGGAACTACTTTAAACATGAAATAATAAACATATTTCAAGGTTAAACACTAAGAAGATATAACATAATATGCTTAGTATATCCTCCCGTACACTATACACGGAATCTCATGAGACTAAAACATTACTTAATGCATTGGAGAACACTATATTTTCAGGCACACCCTTCGCTTTCATATCATGTAAATTCATAAGTGTGTCACATATATTATTCAACATAGAATCATTTTTCATTACATTTAATACCATTATTAAGGAATGTGGGTTACATACATGGAATTCCCCAATCAATGAAGTATAGGTACAACTAGGTGAATACCCTATAGTGGAAATGAGTATGGGTATACACATCATACATATTCATCAAAGAAAATCATAGTAACATTTTGGTAGAATAACAGCAGTACATGGAGATTAAAAATGGTTTAATGGGATATAAAGGGGTCTCTCATCACTTCAAAGAAAAATTATAGTATTAGGAATATGTAAGAACATAATCCAACATAAAAATTTGGGAATTAATAGGAATAATGAATCATGGGATGGATTAATGAGAGTAAAAGGGGTCACTCATCACTTGAAAATCATAAGGTCAGTAAGAGGGATGTGTAAGATTATATACCAACAATAGAAATTAGAAAAAAATTCATTACATAAATAAGGTGCTTGAATAAAGAGAAGAAATAGAGGATCCCTTACTAAATTTTAACTTAGTAATGGCTTGGATTGATGCTATAATGAAATGGGATAAATTATATCTCAATATTAGAGAATAAATTGGATATTATAGTTATCTTTATAAATTAATGTAAATATAACCAATTGATATTAAAAATTCTAATTACAAAGAAGTTTCTTGAATGGAAAATAAGATAGAGAAATTTCTTACTAAATTTCGACATAGTAACAGATTAGGTAAATTCTATAATGATAGGGTATAAATGATCAATCATTATTATTAAATAAATTTTATAGTATAAGGATATTTATAAGTTCATTACAACATAACCAATTGATATTCAAAAGTCTAAATACAATGAAGGTGCTTGAATTGTAAAGAAGAGAGAGAGGTCCCTTACCTTGAGAGGGTGATTCCAAAAGATTGGGAGGAGCATCTTGAGAGCTTGGGGGAACCTTGGGAGGACTCTAGAGAGGGGATGGAAAATTAATGATGTGATTAAATGTTTTTATAGTGAATATTAATGGGATATTGGGTGGTTTATATTAGAAAATATAGGGGAGTTATAAATTATTTCTCAAAATTAGGTTTTGGACTCTATAAAATAAAATAATAAAAAACACAAACATTCTCATTTTTTTAACATCTTTTTCTTCCAAGGAGGATTTGTTTAAATTATTTTATAATTAAAAGTGTATAAATAATTAAAATATTACCCTTGGTGATGTGGAAGTGAGTCATGTTCATAAATAAATGATTTTAAAACCCTAAAATATAATATATGTTTTGGAGGATTCATAAAGGATTTATAAAATTAATCAAACAACATCAAAAACATATTATTTTAAAGGGGAAACATATATTTGGTATTTTATACCCTTTATATAATTTATTACATAATTTTTGGGTCATTATTATCTCATAATACACACCATATATTTATATCGTATTTAATTTTTACCCGAAAATTTGATTATCTCATAAAATTATGATAAATTCACTTTTAATTAATTTTGACATTATTATTAAAAAATAATATTTATTTTATCAAAATAATTTTATGAATAAGTGAATTTTTACTTTTAAAACAAGAATTGACATTTATTGATAAATGTTGGTTCTTTTGGGAATGATAGTTTTCGCACCCCTATAACAATTACATTTAACTTCATAAAAATTATATTGTCATTTAAATTTAATAAAAATTATGTTATTTTATTATTTTATTAAAATATCATTTGTTTTTAAAATTAATGAATTCATCAAAAAGGAATATCTTAATTTCTTATTACCCAAAAATACAATTTGTGTTTTATCATATGAAAATCAATTTTTTTATCAAAATATTTTCTTAATTATTTTTAAAGAAACAGAAGAAAATATTATCATTATTATACTAAAAATAAAATATAAATATTCATAATTATTAGGGTTACTTTTCCTCTAATCCTTGTTAAATTATTTTTACCCTTAATTGCCCTATATTCTTTTTGTTGTGGTAATAAATATTTAATATAATTACTATTCATATTGTCCAAGAATTAAGTAGACCTTATTACCTAATATTAATTATCATGAATAAAAATATTGTATAAATTTTATCAAGATAATTTTACATATGTGGAATAATTTAATTTAATATAAAACCCGCAAGCGCGGTGGAAAGTAGTTTTCTAAAAACTGAATTTTTCATAGAAAATATGATTTTTTGTTAACTCTGTAATTAGTGATCTTAATTATAAGAATTTAAATTAATAAAGAAAGATATTTAATATAAAAATTTCATCTAAATCATTCCTCAATAGGGTTTATTTTAATTAATTATAATATATAAACATTATTCATTTCAAAATAGTTTTCATACAAATGCATTTTTAAGCCTAAAAATAAACTTATTCTAAACTCTGGTATAAAGTTGTTTTAAATGTAATTAATTAGAATAAATATAAATAAAGAATAATTATGTTACTTTAAAATAAAATTAATATAATAATGTTAATTTTAAATTACTTAATTTAACAAAATAAATTATGGTTTTACAAAAAGAATTGTTATTTTTTCACAATTCATAAAAAATCAATATTTTCCAAAAAAATCCCAAATCTTAACCCTAAGTTGATCTTGATATGATGATATAAAAAATAAATTTAGTTTTATAAAATAAATTTTATAAATTTTATATATATTAATTATAATGTTTTTTCACATAAATAAATAAAAAAAATTTTGAATAAAACATATTTTGAAGAAGAAAAAGTCACTGCCAAAAAAATGAGTGATTATTTACTAAGAATTTATCAATAAATTTAAAACATATATATATATATGTGTGTGTGTATGTACATATCATAAATTATTTAATCCTATTCATACCCACAAAATTAACATCTAGGTTACAACAATCGTATTTAAATAATCATCATTTGTTTGGGGTCGGTGTTGCTTATTGCATTTGTTATCAAACATAACTTTTTCTTTTAAAAACTCAGGGTTTTACATGTTTCCAAGTTATTCATGGTTATTTAAAAAGTATTTTCCATAAAACTTTATATTAAAATCATTACTTGGAAAAAAAATTATAAGATAATAATAAACGTTTTTGTTAATCTAAAAAGTCTTTATTCATATTTATTGTTTTTTTTAAATGGTTGTTTCTTATAAACGTTATTTTTTTAGAGGAAATTACATTTTGTACTTAGTTATCGATATTTGATTTATATTTTTGGGCCATCATAGTATTTTGTTTTAGATTTAGTGGTAGGTAATAAAATTTAGTAAGACTTGTGTAAATTTAATCATCACTAAATAGGTTGTATAGCTCCATCTAAATAAATTATTTTAGTGGAAACCTAATTATAAAGAGTTTATTGGTTTATTTTTTAGTATTGTGTGATTTAATCATCAATAAATAGTGTGTATAACTTGCGTGTGTTTTTAAAAAAGTTTATTTTTTCTTTGTTTTCATCTCCATGGTCACTCTTTAAATTAATAAGGATACTCATTTATTGGGTTATAAAATTGAAATTAATAAAAGATATGTTTTCTGGAATGTTTTTTGGTAATATTAGTAATAAATAACCATGGGAATATTAATTTTTACTTTTAGTTAACCTTTTTTAATAAAATTGGTCTTGATTATTTAAATGGTTTTGATTTATATTGTTGGAGATGTGATTCCTAATGATAATTAGTGTTTCAAAGGGAAGGTATTTCTCCTAATGTTTGATTCTGAAAATGAGTGGTGCATTTTAAGAAAACCTTTCCTTTATTTTACTTTAACCAATTTGTTATTAGTATATGTCCATATCTATTTAAATTAAGTATTTCAAATTATGATTTACATAATGGATTCCTTTTCTAAATTCTAAGATCATGAAAACATTGGGTATCTTCAAAAAATTTAGTATTTTCTATGAATTTTGTTTTTGAAACTTTCAATTTTTTAAGTTTAAACTATGATGTGTAAAGTGTTTTAACTATAATTTTTAATTATTCTCCTTAATTTATTGGTTATGGGGTTATATAACTAAAATAGTGATGTTTAAATTTTTTATTTTGGGTCAAAAAAGGTTCAAAAAGGATTTTAAAATGAGACTAGCTTAATTTTTTTAGTTTTGATTTATATTCATGTTTTAGTTAGCATATGTAATTTAAGATCATTCAGTTTCATAAAATTAGTTTTCTTAAGAAATTAATTATTTTTATTTTTACTATTATTTTATCACTATGTTCATGTTTAAGTTATAATATAAATTTTTAGTGTGGTGGTTCAGAGTGGTGTTTTATGGGTTGGGACATGTTTGGTTTTAAAAGGAGAAAACTTTTTCTATTTAAAATTTTTTTTATGTTTTGAAAATGAACATGAATTAATCCTAATAGTTTATAGTTATTGTTTATAATTATAATATTTTGTATATATTATGAGTGGTTATTTTCAATTGGTTACATAAAAATTTTATTTCTCTTTGATTATTGAGTTTATATTGTTTAGTCTACCATCTTAATGTTATTTGGTTTTTAGTGTAAGTAATAGATTAAATGGTGGGTAGAATCCACCTATATATGAAGTTCTAATAGATTTTTTTATAATGTTTTATGTGAATTTTTCATTTATGTGAAAAAACTCCTTTTTGAGTAAGAGTTTCCTCTTAAGGAATGTCTTTGGGACTTTTCGAGGATGGAATTTTTTTATGGTGAGAAGATTTATCACACTTTGACCTCATTTTTTAATATTTTATTATTTATTGATTAATTTTACTATCCATTTATTTATTTGGGTATTTTAAAGGAGTTTTGGTGTTTTTTAGCATGTATTTTCTATTATTTGATAGTCTAGATGTGTTGGGGAAGAGGCTGGGATGAATATTTGGAGTTTTTTATGGTTTTTTGAGTTAAATAATATTTCTAGAAATTTGGAAAACACCCATGTACATGTGTCATTTGTGTGATGCATAAATTTAAAAACATTGTAAGGGTTTATTGTTATATATATGTAGTCCCAGATATAAGTTTCCTCATGTATAAGGGTCCTGGTGTTTGAAAAATTAGATAAGTCCTCCTAAGGGTACTCTTACATAAGTGTATCTTCTTATATAAAATTCATTATGTGATAGGATGTGCTCTTAATTATGGTTATCCTCATATGTAAGGTTTATACTCTTAGTTGTAAAATTGGTTAAATTTTGGAAGCCTTGTAATATGTAAGAGTCTCATAGTTGGTGTGTAAGAGTCTCCCTAATACGTGAGAGTTAGAATAATGGTAAACTTTATGATACATAAAGGTTTCCATGGGATGAATAAGGGTAACCAAAATCCCCATTGTAATATATAAGAGTTGGTATTATGTGTAAGGGTTAGAAAACGGTAAAGTATTTAATGCATAAGGGTTGTTTTTATGATATGTAAGAGTGTCCCAGAGTCACCCTATGATGTGTAAGGATTAATAGATTATTCAATTTTTAGTACATAAGAGTAAAACCATAGTGTGTGAGGGTTTTACTATACTTTGTTAATTTTAATGGTTGATGCATTAGGGTCCTATAAGGGTGATGTGTAATATTCCCAATATTTATAAAAAATTAATTATGAAAATCCTTTTCTATATTTTTAAAATTAAACACAAAATATTCTTTCTTGGGATTTTAAATTTGACATTACTTTGGTATTATTCATTCTCAAGTCATGCGATTAGGGTGAGACTAAGTTTCTCTTCCCTTACTCTTTCTACTTCAACCTAATTGATCTGTAGTGATTAAATGTGGTTGGTTTTATTAGTTATGGTATTATTCCACTCTTCTTCAACTTCTTCTTCTTTTTCTTATTTGTTTTATACCCTAAAATGGTTATGGATACCTAGGTTTTTTGTTCCTTGATTTTTGATTAGGGGTTTTTATAATTTAGGGTTTTCAATGGACATTTAAAATTCACTTTTATACCTTTGTGGTGAATTAGAACCAACTCAAGTGGATTCAATGATTCAGGTATGTTTCACTATAAATAAACCTTTAAATTTAAAGTCATGGATTGGTTACTTATTTATAGTTATTATTTGAAAACTTTAGAATGTATATTATGTGTATATATTAATCCTTATCAATGTAAATTAGTTTTCCTCTTAATTTATACTTAGAAAAAAAGGGAAAGTCTTCATGTTTTTATACTCAAGTCTATTTTTATAAAGTATATGTATACCGAGTGTTTTTTTAAATGTCAAAGAGGCTCTTATTCAGTCATTTGGTAATCAAAATGTTGTTTTGTATTTATAAATGATTTATAAATTATTTCTAAGGATCGGAACTCATTTTTTTAGGAAATTATTTACAAATAAGGGTGAGATCATTTTATTATAAGTTTTATTTAAGTTTTTTGATGATATTTCATTGATTCTATTTCTAAAAAGAATTTATAACATATTTTTCTTAAATATGTATAAAAAGGCCCATTTTTTACTATATAAAAGAGGGTTTTCTTAGTGTAAAAGGGTATTCCATGGTAAGATTAGGGTTTTCATATATTTTATTCAAATGTTTTGTTCTGGATTACATAATTGATGTTTCTCACCTCTATTTAGTTGATCATGGGAACCCTTAATATTTATATAAGAACATAAGAAAAGTACTTTCTGAGTAATGATTCCTTTCTACCAAGTTTCACATAATCTAGTTTAGTATTAAAATATAAATAGTTATATTATATACATCACCAATAGTTTAGGATTATTCTATGTCTAGTGTTTTTTTCACAAATGGAAGGATTAGTTATGGACTTGATTGGCATGAGGGTCCTAGTGTGTCTTGACCTTAGTCCCTATGGACTTTTACCATTATTAAATATTGTTATTTTCGTTAAATTGTATATAATAGATTATTATCATGATGGTTGTTATTCCATTGTTTTGATGTTGGATGATTTTTGGGTTCTCATATGGATCTCTTTTACTTTAGTAGTTTTTTTATATCAGTGTTTTCCATCTGTGAAGATTTATTTTGAAAATTATAAATTTATCTCTCTTTTGTAATCATTATGGTACTTTAAAAGGTTGTTAAAAATAGGTAATTTCCTTTATTACAAAAATTTTATTATTTATAAATCATGGCTCATGAACTATTTTTTTTACTTCAAATTCAATTCTTCAAGGAATGTTTAAAATCCTTGTTATGTTAGAATGGGTAAATTTTTTAACTTGTGAATAATGAGTTTAAAAGGTGTAATCTTGTGATTTGTCTTAATTAAAATGAAAGCATACTTTCATATTTTTATTTTTAAACAACAACAAAATTGGATTTAATTTTAAAGGATATTTATGGGGCATGTGGAGGATACCTATTGTAAAGTTTTGCTCATGCCTATTAATTACAGGTTTTTTTAGGTGTAGTGGAGTGTCCATGGATTCTAGTTTGGGTATATTGGATATGGTAAGTGGATATTTCTTACTTAAAGTAATAATATGGGTATTTGTATTCTTTGTTTTCTTTTATTTGGTATTTTTTAATTAACAAGACTCTTCAGTTTTCCCCACTCAAATTTATTTTCTTCCTTACATTGGTTTTTCAAATAATATCTAGTTATTTTAAATTTTTAATGTATTGGTTTTATTTAATGTATTTTATTATGTTTAATGATTTATTTTATATGTTTATGTATTTTTTGGTTTTTTATGGTTATGGAATCTATTTATTTTCATTCTCATGATTCTATGACTTATGGAGTTATTAGGATGTACTTCTAGGTGGAAGTAATATTTTAATTATTTTTTATTGAGTGAAATTGTTCCCTTCATTGTGTTCTTGGTTACTAGGAACTAGTTTTAAGCCCATAGGGATTGGTAACTTCATCCATTCCTTGTCACAGGTTAGATTGGGTACCTAGATCAAGGTATCTCGGTTTGGTTTGTGAAAATCTAGGTGTCTGAGTATAACCCTAGTCATGTGCGCAGTTGAAGGAGAGGATGCATGCAGCTGAATGAAAGTGTATACGGTCATGGAGGAGGGATTATGAGACCATATATGAGGGTTAATGTAGATAATATGTAGGTAAAGTGTAGTCATGGAGGAGGGAATATGTAGGTAGGATACACGGAATATGGGGGCATAAGTAATGGTGTCTCGTTACCCCTTCTCCTTTAAAATTTTACAAACACCTATTGAGGATTTATGGAGTTGTATTTGATAAAATTTGAGCACAAATAGATGGGAAATACTTCTTTATTAATTAATAATGACTATTTTTTATTTACAATGGACTGTCATAAATAATTCGTCACAAAATAATTTTAGTGATGTGCCATCGTAAAAAGTCACAATTGAGATACGATTTCATAAAATGAACTATTTTCAATGGATATCCATCATAATTTCTTATTGGATACCAAAATATTATTTATTGGAATAGATTTTTTCCACCACAATTTCCAAGATTTTTTTTTTGAACTATGTCACATTGCATAAATCTCTCTAAAAAAATGTGTCCATGGATACACCAAGAAAAGTTGAGAATTAGTAGAATCTCATGCACTTTGAAAATTTGATCTATTATTTATGAAATGTTATGATATAGGATTACTATTGTGTATGGATTTATAATAGTAGGTGGATATCAAGTAGATCGTGGAGATATTTTTAGAAAGTTATTAAAATTATCCTAAAGTACTTGAGATGAAAAAAAGGATACATTCCTAGTTTAGGGAGGATATGAAGAGAAATTGTTGAGGGTATACATTTATGATAAATTTTTGGAAAAATATCATAATATAAATTCACAGTCATGATATATATTTTTCATAAATTATTTTTTAATGAGTTGGATGATCTTGAATTAGTTTTTGGTCACCAATTTTATAGAAAATTTTGATTATATTATAGCTTTTGATGCAGCTAAATAAGTAGTTTAGATATAAAGTTTTGTATCAAATCTTGGTGTTATACCTAGAAGGGAATATTCAGTCACAATATATTATAATAACACTATTTTGGTATCACTTTCTAAGGAGCGGTCTCACCAGAATATATATAATATATTACAGAAATTTTGTTTCTTGAGATAATTTACTAAAATATATGATGTCATAGTAAATAGAGTAACTACATAGGACAACATGATTAGCATGCGTAATAAATTCATATCACTATAGAATCATGAGTCTCATATGAGAGCTATATTATAAGAAAATCACCTAATAATTGTGATTTTTTTAAAATATGCGGTAGTTTTTTCTATTTTCTGTTTATGCGTAGTGATTGTTAAAACTGTAAAAGATATTCAAGCCAACAATTAATTAATGGTGGTTTTTTAATCAAAATATTTTTCTGAAAATCAATAAGAATCACAAAAAGGTGATAGTTTTTAAATTACCACATTATTTTACATAATAGTTTGTAAAATTTCATTTTTTATATAAATTTTTACTGTTTTTAATCACTACATTCGTTATAGAAGTGGTTTTAGAAAAAATATTTTACTAGAATAAAATAGTAATCGTTTTTGTAATACCTCGACTCTAGTATCCTAGAGCTAGTGGTTATTTTAATACATTAGAATAAGATACAATATATCACATCCAAAAGTATCTAATAGTTTAGTTGTCTTGGGATACTAGATACATACATGATTCTCACATTACACTTGAAAACATGAAATACATCATAAAATTCTAGTGAGATCCTTATTCTTTCTTCTAGTATATACCTAAAACCATTCATAGATCTCTTCTTGGCATCCTAGGTAAAGGAAAACTTAATAAAGGGTGAGATAAAATTCTTAGTAATGGAAACATTACAATGGAATCTATCATCAAATAAAAAAATTATTATTAATATGGAAAAGATAAACAATAATCAAATATTTCATATAACTAATATCAAAGGGGGAATATATCTATGGATGACATAAAAACATAAATAATCACATGGATTACAATAAATAATTTCATAATGATATAATTTATAATTTCATACATCATAATCACACTGTCAATGTCTTGTGGAAATACATCATAAATATATCTTCAATACCTCATGTTAATACATTATAAACATATTTTCAAGGCCTCGTGCCAATAAATCGTAAATAATTGGGTAGTAATACACTAAATATCTAGGATAGTTTGTCTCATGAGATATAACAATGCATAAAGGGAAAATAATAGGCTCCACCCATCACTTAATAATTCAAATTCATTTACCATATCAAAGGGATGCATAATCAATACAATACATAATCAACATAAATATATGTTTTTGAAAACTATCATAAGGAATGTTAATATTTTTCCCCAGTCAAAAATAGAAAATTATGATCATAAGATTCCCAGGGTGATATGTTGGATGGTATCATTAAACTATATCCCTATTAAATCATAATATTCATTAAATTATTTTTTCAAATATTAAAATACTCTTAAGAGAACATTTTAATCCTTCTTTGCAATCTTGAGGAAAACATCCTTTTCTTTTGATAAAATTTTAAATAAAAAATTTCCAGAATATTGAAAAAATTATTTTCATTGAAAATAATCATGTAAAATTATAAATTAATATTTAAATAAAATAATTTTCTTGACTATGGGAAATTCCATTCATTTTTTATGTATTAAAAAACATTTTTCTCCACTTTAGTAAAAAAAAGTCAAAAGTGACCAGTAGAAAAACATTAAAAAATTAATTTTAAAACCATTGTAAATTAATTATAAATTAATTTAAAATGACCTTTAATAGTATTTTAATTTTAAATAATAACATTTTTTAAATATTTTAACAAACATGTATATAGAGGAGAAAGGGTTTAAAACATTTAAGAAAACATTTTAAAATAAAGTCCCTTACGACTTTCATAACTTTTTAATCAAAATGATGTTGAATAAGAGTTATTGAAATGGATTTTAAAAAAATAGTGAATAAGTTATAAAATAAATACATAAGTAATTTCATACATCACACAAAAGAAAACATGGGGTGAAAATGGCATAAGTTTCAATGAAAGGAAATTGAGATGAGAAATCACTTACCTTAAGATTGACTTGATTTGTAAGTGATCTAACATATTTTATAATAAGTTTATATTTATTATAATTATATATAATAACCCTTTACTTAATTATAATATCATATACAACCAATTATTTCATTTCAACACAATTTTATTAACAATTGTCTATTAACATCATCATCTTGGGTGTTAACTGCTTCATTTCACATATATGGTTTGTTTTGAAAGTTATGTTCCTTGAATCTTGATCATAATTTCATCATATCCATACTATTAATAATGTAATTTATATACTTTTATAAAATAATTTAATTATTATTCAACATTCCTTAATTATTCATCTCATAAATATTATAACATCACTCGTGTGGGTGGTAAAACTGACCAAAACAAGTGTTATAAAGACTAAATGAGTAATAACATGCCAAGGTATAATATTAGTATAAAATTTAAATAATATTATTCATTTATATTAATTATATATAATTTTTTTACCATCCATAGAAGTTATATATTTAAAATGAAATATATCGCTCATAAAGACGGTAGTTTGTACGTACACATGAACGATATTTACATTTTCTAATGAGAAAAAGGAAAATGAAGTAAAAAATATTTTATCATTAAAGAATAATTATTAAATAATAAATATAATATATATTTATAAAATCGATCATTTATAACTATCCATGAGAGTTGGTGATGTAAAATTAATCACATCATTACGTGGTGGTGGTGGTCTACATGTATGCATGAGTAATACATTCATTTCACATTTGATGGAAAGGGGGTTAAAAATGCTTATAAAATAATTATAATAACATATAATAATATTGATGATACTAGATTCATTAGTTTAGTATGTATATAATAGATTTATAGGAATTAGAAAAATAAATAAATTTTGAAAGAGTTGGTAAACATGATTACTTCTTATTTGAGAGGCCTCCTTTGGCTTACACCTTAAGCCTTCATATGATGGTCCTAGGAGAATACCAAAATATCAAGAATAAAGGAAAGGAAGATAAAAAGGTATTAGGGTATGTCTTATATAATCTATAGTTATAAAACATTATGAATAAAGGATAATAAGAGATTCTCGTTTATAAGTGATGTAAATGACACGGTTGGAATTACATAAAATATTTAAATATAATATATATCATAATCATTTCAAGTGGAAAAAAGCACTCTAAATTCATAGATAATATGTAATTGATTCAAAACACACTCAACCAATAATATTTAGACAAGTTTTTGAGACCTTTTAATTTTTATCTCCAATTTAAACCCCCTTTAAACCTAATTTAACCATAACCATAATAACTTAACTTTTTACCATGATAACTTAATTACATGATAAAAAATAAAAGGGGTATTTAAAAAAATAGAAATTGTGATTACAAAATTTTATTCCATTTTATCAGATTAAAAATATATAGGTGGTAGAAGTTACTTTTAATATAAGTTCACAAAGTGCAAGAAAATGAATTTTAGAAAAATACCTTATTTAAGCATAAAAAATTATTTTACCTTGAAATCAAGTAAAAAGTTGATTTACAAAAAAAGTTTAAATAATAAATAAATAAGGTATTTTTGACTTTTTTATCAATTCAAAACTTAATGGAACCTTATAACTATACCATTTAATTCAAATACGCAAAAATATATTTAAATTTGGATAAAATATAATTTATGTTCATAAAAGCCAAGCATGCGTTCTCAAATTAAAAAAATTGATTTAAAATAAATTACTAAATTCATTAAACATATGATTGGTTTAAAACCACTAATACAATTGTATAAAGTCAAGTATTAGAGATATGTTAAAGCATTACCTCGTAGTTTTAACCCATATTTACTTGTTTTATCCTTACCAAGGTGAAAAATCCTTATCATGGTTACTATTCAAAATAACCCCAAATAAAATGGTTCAATTTTTTGAATTTAACCAATTTGTTATAAATATGGAATCTATTTTTAAAGATTAAATTTCTACAAGTTTCAGGAATAACTTTTAATATAAATACATAAAATCTAGTAAAACTAGTTTTTAGGAAAATGCATTTTTAGGCCTAAAAATGAACTTATAGAAAAATTAAGTTTAATATTGATTTATATGTAATTAATTATAATATTTCTAATTAAATGAGACTTATTTTAATCTAAGATAAAATTAAAAACATAATGGTACTTTTAAATTACTTGATTTAATGAAAAGAAATGACAGCTTTACAAAAATATGCATTTTTCATTACCCACTTAAAAATAAAACTTTTTAGAAAAATCCCAAAAATCACTTTAAGAAAATATTGACATGTTTATTTCAAAATTTATATTTATTTTCTCAAACAAATTTTAAAAAAATGATAGATATTAATTATAATGTGCATGCAAAAAAGCCAATAAAAACTATTTTTGAACAAAACATGTTTTGAAGAATAAAATGACTTTACTTAAAATTGAATAATTATTTATTATATTCTAATAAATACATTTTAATTATATAAAACCTTTATACATATTTTTCATAATTTTTTTATTCTTTTTCATACCACCAATTTAATAGCTAAGTTATAATTTTTACATTTGAATAATAATATTTTTATTGTATATCGTATTTTTATTAAATCTCGGTGTTACGTGTTCAGTAATCTATTAATATTATTATTAATTTAAACAAAATATTTAAGGTATTATGTCCCCCCACCAAATTAATTGTGTCCTCATAATTATTTTTATCTTTGTAATCAAGGTTTCAATATTTGAAAATACTTTTATTGAAGACCCACATCACACAAAGGAATAATAAAACTTCCTTTGAAAAGGGGAAGTGGGAAACATAAAGGTTTCTTAAACTAACACATAATCATGTTCCAAGATATGGATAACATAAACAAGAATTAAAAATATGTACATGTAGGAGAAGGATAATTTCCAAATAGTAATGGAGAGTGATAGAGGACATGATCATGAGAAAGTTAATGACCAAAAAACCATAAATAATTAAGGAATAAAGGAGAACGTTAATTCATAAGAAATAGAGGTAATAATAAAAAAATATTTAAATATAATTTTATGAGATTTGATAGATTAATTAACTATCAAAATAAATAACACAAGAAAAATATTCTTGATTTCCTTCAACTTTTTTAAAAAAAATATTTTGAATGAGTATTTTAATTAGTTTCCACATCTAATTTAAATGATAAATGACTAAAAGGATGTTTTTATGCTTAAAGAAAAAAAACCTTTAATGGATCATAAGATCTATAAAATAAATATAATTTATTTAAACTATATAAAAAATGATTTGAACAAGTTAATATTATATTCTATATGAATAAACCTTCTTCTGAAGAAGTAATACATTAATTCCTAAAACATCGATAATAACACCCATTTAAATGATATAATTATTTTTCCTTTAAATTATAATACTAATGGTTCAATATATATTATTTTATGCTTAATATACTAATTCCTAAATTCTCAATACTAATTAAACCCCAAAAATCAAAGTTATGTCAAAGCCAAACATAGGTATAATAGTCATGTTTGAAAATATTGTATGTCAATGTGTCATAATGGGAACTAACTGACATATCCTTATTATAATAAGATTTAAACTAGAAGTATTGATTTAAAAATGACTTATTAAGATCATAGGAAAATACTTAATTTTTTTAGAAAACATGGAAGATATAAGAGTGTGAAGATTTAGAATCAAATAAAGCATTAGCTAAATTTGAGGCATTTATCAAAGTACCTAATATCACAACTTAAGTAATTTAAACTTCATCTATATTAATTTAATAATATTTTCCTTTATCTATTATTCTTTTTGGATTAAAATTCACTTGATTCTTGAATAATTCATTTGGTTACTGTCCTATCTTCTTATAATTGAAATAGTAGAAATTGGAAGCTTCTTTCTTGCTCTTGCATTCACACAAATAATGAACATTCTATCCACATATGAATTGAACTATTATTCCCTTAAAGAAAGTATGAGGGAGTTTCCTTCCAAAATTATCACATGTTGGAAGGTTCAACCTTCCCTTATTTTTCTTTTCCTCTTTTCTTTTTCCTCCTTTCTTTTTCCTCATTTCTTTTTCCTTGTTTCTTAGTTTTCCTATTCATCTCTTGATTTCCTTTTAAAATATATAAATTATAGAATTATTTCTCCATATTGATATAACTTGATACTATATAATTATATGGTGAAAACATTTGAGATACCAGTTCCATTTGGAGTTTTGAGTAGATACCATCAAATAAATTGTCAATATTACTTTTTGAATTATGTACATATTCCATAGAATGTATTTCTAATATTGTAAAGTTTTCCTCATACTCAACAATACTTTATTCTTACTTCTATCTTATATTGAGGAATTTTCTTTCCATATCAACTCATTACTCATGAGGTAAGTATTTTTTGAAGAATATCTCATTAAAGTAATTTTATTCTATTATCTATATCTCCTCCTCCTCCTTTTTATTTTGAATCAATGACCACCATTTATAATAAACTACCTTTAAACAGTACATTTCCATAATAACCTATCTCTTTTATTACTTTTAAAATCCAGAAATATATTTTCAATGGACTTGATCTATTTTCCAGCTATCAATGGATTATTAGTTCTATTAAAGGTTAGATTTTTCTACCACATGAATCAGTCCAAAATCAATGAATCATACTATGAATAAATAGGTTATTCCATACAGGAAAGGTTATTGGCCATAACCTAAGTCAATTTTCCAAATTGTAACAACCCAATATTTTGTGAAATATTTTTTTTGAATTAATTTAATCTTTTTGATATTTTGATTTTCAAACAACACTAAATATAGTTTTCAATATTGGAAAGAACTAATATTGGCTTTATTTATATGCTACACTAAGGAAATATTTTGATGCAGGCAACACCAACTTGGCTTGCGTTACACGAAAAACTAAGTTTCTGTGAAACATCACTTTATTATTATAATTATTTAAATGATATATTTATAACCTATATATTATACTTAGTAATATGAATAGTAATAACTAATTTTTAAATTTTATTTAAATTTTTTTCATATAAATAAATCATTTTGATAATTAAAAATATAATTTTTTGTAAAGTCTTTATATGTTTCGAAATACTATTTTCTTAAAAGAACTGCTTTTTATATCCCTATGTGAACAATAATAAAATTAATTTTAGAAAATTTTATAAATTTAATTAGATAAAATAAGTTTCATTTTTTAATTCATAATTTCAAAATTATCTTAGGGTGATTTTTTGGGATTTGTTTTAGAAACATCATTTTTGGATGAATAATGAAAAAATCTGAATTTTAATTCAAAAATAATTTTTCATATAATTTACTTATTTTGTTAAATTATATTTTAAGTTGGTATTGAAGTCATAATATATCAATTATACATTGATTAATCCAATATAGATCATTTTAATCTTTTTTATATTAAATTTAGATATAAAAGCATAATGAAATTTTGAACATTTTCAATTTAAAAACTCACTTTCTCGCCACATCTGTGGGACTAGCATTAAACTTAATTTTTCTGAATTTATGAATTGAATTTAGAAAAATTTACATACAATTTTTTAATTAATTTTATATTTATATTACAATAATACCAACTTAATTTTTGACCAAAAATATTAGTGAATGTGATTAAAATTAATTAGAACGATTAAGGTAGAATTAAGCTTAATAATGAACTAAACCTTCAAATTAAGATCCAAAATGACCTATCCACTTGTCCAAAACAAATTTTATGGATATATGTAATCCATAAACCATCCATTATTATGTTTTTTTTTGTTTTTCATTACTTTTTTAGGTAAAAACATGGGTACACCAAACTTGTTTTCAAAAATTCCAAGTGTGTCACCTCCTTACACTATAAAAAGGAACTCAACCCTCACACTTATTCACATCTCTCAAGACACTTTGGATCAAAAAATATCTACCCAAATATCTCCTAAAAATACCTCCCTTACTTCTTTAATCCTCCCTTCAGGCAGAAATCCAACCATAGAATCCCTTTGGTGCAAACCAAAAGGAGTCACCCAAAGAAGAGGTAACATCCTTCCTCAAGCTCCTTTCATTTATTTTCTTTCTCCACTACCTAAATTATTATTATTAAATGAATAAATAATAGCCTCATTATCCTAAATATACTAAGATATTTTTATGATAAGTTTTTGACCTACACTTACACACACTTTCGTCTAATGGTTAACGAACTTACTGTTCTTGTGTATGGCGACCTGCCGCCTCACGAAATGATGTTGTTCATTTTTACTTTAACACCTTTCATGGTTAAGAATTATGATAGAAACTTTTTTTATATTTGACATATATTATATTTATTATTTATTTATTATTATTTAATTATTTTATAATACATACCTTTATACTTTCCATCTTATGTAAATATGATAATTTCGTTTGGGAAAGTGTGGACTACCACCTCTTCCAAGAGATGTGATTAATTCACACACTACATGAAATATATTAAGGATGAGTTTGGTAAAATTATATAAAATATATAAAAATAATAATTTTAATTTAATTATATTATATGTGTGTGTGTGTGTCATTTTCATTCTTTCTTTCAATATTACAAAAAAAACAGAAACAGCATTCATGCGTACGTACAACCTACCTTATCCATAAATGGTGTGTTAAATTTCATATTTATATATTATATAAATAATTATAAATAAATATATAATGAATATAAATGGTATTTATATCATTTTTACATTCTATAAATCATTATATAAGTATAAGGACCAAAAATATAACAAATCAAGATACATGTAAAAAAAAGAAGATATTAATCAAAGAGAAACCTTGACATGGAAAATATTAATAAGTGGATAATATAAATTCACAATCAAACCATATATGGTATTATATATAAGAATATGGTTCTTTAAAATATGTATAATAAACTTATATTTATTATATAGTAAGTTTGTATGATTAATATGAGAGTTAAGACATAAGGTATGGGGATTTCATCTAACTTTTTATATTTGTGAGATATATATCATATTCACCACTCGATTATTTTTTTGTGGTGTATATACTTACCTATGAAATTTATATCATTAAAATTATTTATTTAATGATATTAAAGTATTTAATTCATTTTTTTCTTTCATGGGGATCATGATTCTAAAGTTACTCAAGTAGTAAGGGGTTTCTTGTCTCACTTTTATTTTCCGTGAGACACAAGCCATGTTTACCACTAATTTCTTATTTGTGGTGTGTATTATGCTCATGGATGTATTATATTATTAATATAATTAAATTTATTTTCATTTAAATTTCCATTTTATGATCTCTATTTCATGGGGTTTATGTTTCAAAAGTTACCAAATCGGTGAAGTAGTTTTGCCTCAATTTTGTTTCTTTGAGACACATGTCATGTTATGCACCTATATTTTTCTATGAGGTGTATATAATATCTTTGAAATGTTATATATTTAATTTTATTCTTTTAATTATATTATAATAATCATGTAATTTTATTATTTGATGGGGATCATTAATTAAAGTTTCCAAAATGGTAATAGTTTATTGCTACAATCTCATCGTTTATCAAGATTATTTATGATTATACTTCCATTGATGAAATAGTATGATCCATCTCTTAATAAATATCATAAATTTTCATACCCTATGTATATGAATTTTATATCCATAAAATTATACCATTTTTTCACTCTTTGGTACTTAAGATAATTAAGAAAATGATTTTATGAAAATCTGACTTTATTTCTCCTTTCGGTCAGAAATATTTGTTGTTTCAAAACTGTGTTTTCTAAAAATGTTTTTAAAAAAATTTCAATATGATTATATGATGTTTAAAAGAATTTTTTACCCATTTATAACCTTTTTAAAAATGGTTTTTAAAAGGAATATTGTTTTTGTTTTCCAATCAATGCACTTTTATGAACTTTTAAGGTGAAAAAGGAATGTTAGGCATGTATGGACCTACCTTCCGTCATGACCATCATTTCCTTGATTCTTCATTTGTAAGTTTAATAGTTTATTTTTTAAAGAAATATTTTTTCCTAATATTTTTATAAATTTTTTGATTTTTAAAAGGTTTTTAATGAAAAAGGTTTTTTAAAAAATTATTACATAATGATTTAAATGATTTTCAAAGATTCACTGATATGTTTTCAAAAGTATTTTTTCAAGGAAAATAATTTCAATAATATCAAAGATTAATTTATATGTTTGAAAATTATTTTCAATGAAAATTGTTTTAAAAAATCAAGATTATTTTATAATTTTTCAAGGAAAAAGTTTTTCAAAATTATTTTAGGCCTTCTTTCTATGTTTTCAAAGTATTTTAAAAGAAAATGGTTTTCAAAAGGTTTTATGTTTTAAATGTAGTTTTTCAAAGAATAATGGGTATTCACTTTAAGAAATGTTTTTAATAGATATTTCAAAATTATTTTCCATCTAAGATGACATTCATTGATGTTACTCATGCCCTTATGGGAAATGGTATATAAAGTTTCCATTCATATTATTTCTATCAAAGTTTTATGTTTTTGTGGCATTATGTTTATGAAAACACATTTCTCTTTCATGGGTTATATGTTTATGAAACTCGTTCCTCTTTCGTGGGTTATATGCTTATAAAATTTTTTCTCTTCAATAGGTTATACCATGGTAAATAATTATGAAACCCGCTTCCTTTCACAGGTTATTCTAGGATGAAATGATTATTAAACCTATATATTTTATATAGGTTATGATATGATTATCTTTTTATGATACCCATTTCATTTCATGGGTTATGATGTGATATTTATGAAACCCTTCTCTTTTTATGGGTCATGATATGATGAAAGTTTTATTATATTATGTCACATGTATGTATGGTTTTATTATTATATGGGTGGTACCTATATATCCCTCCAATGCATTGGGTAATGATAATTTTTTATGATCTCAAAGGGTACATGGGAGGGAATCCCAATCTAGAAACAAGAGGGAACATGGGAGGGCATACCAAGACTAAAACAAGAGGGTACATGGGAGGGTATCCCAAGCCTGAAACAAGAGGGTAAATAAAAGGGAATCCCAAGACCAAAGTAAGTACACTAGTGATTATCCCAATCCTAACATGTTACTAAGGTCTTGGTAGGAATCCTTGAAATAGATTTTTTATATTCTTATGGGTATGAAACAATTCCATGTCTTATTCTTATGTTAATATTTTATGTATTATGCTCTTGATTTACTTATGATTCGTATATTATGAACTACAAATAATTATTCAATGATTCATGTTTATGATCTTTGATATGTAGGTTATGATCTTCTAATGATCATGATCATGTTTTTATACCCTTATGTTCATTATATTCTTACACATTTTCTTCATTTACCCTTCATGATTATTTTAGCTCACCCATTTCTTATGTTTCCCTTCCCCAGGTTATGAATAAAGTTTTTTTTAAGTATAAATACTAAGGGTGAAGATATTTGTGGGAAAAATTGAAGATATTTCACTAAGTTAGAATATTTTGGTTCTAAGTTTCCAAAGTTACTATATAATATGGTCTTTGGGTGTCTGTTTTTGTAATGTTTTAAGTATTCCGTAAAAGTGATATAATGTCTATATACTTTAAGACTGGGTTTTTATAGTTGGTATCAAAGTGAAGGTTTAGTCAACTTTGGAATATATGATGTTAAAATCTTAGTGGTAACTCTAAAGACATGTCTAAGGATAAATCTAAGGATAAGTAAAAGAATAGGAATGTGTCCTGGAATTTTCGTAAAGGTTATAGTGATTGGTTTCCTAGAAATTAATCCTTTATGGATACTAAAAGTGTATTTAGTTATGGAAAATATATACCTAGGTGTAACAACTCTGGCAAGATGCATCGGGCCTAACTCGAACATAACCTGATACATGATAATGGGTCTTACTACACACCTAGTTTGACACTCCTGGGGGATATTCTTTGTGAATTCACGAACTCTTAATGAACCATCATGGAGGATTTATAAATAAGTTGGTTGTGAATAATATAGTATAAACCTAAGGTTTCATAGATTAAAGGAGTATGTTTCATGATTTAAACATCTTATAAGTTATTTTTCATGATTGTGAGGTTTTTTTCTATGACAAATGTTTCTCACACTATGATTTATGGTTTTAGTCAATAGATGAAACCAAAATGAACTAGGTTAACATTGAATGTGATGAAAAATTTTATGATGAGTAGTTAAATGGGGTGAACATTGTATAAAATGATGTTGTGATCATGCCTAATCATTTTTCATGGAACATGATCAATAACATCTACCTTAACCAACTCTAGGACTCACCAAGGAAGATAAGAAAGTATTTCACTAAGATTTTGGATAATGGATACCATGTAGTAAAGGTGATTCTATTTTCTCTATGTCAATAATGTGGAAATAATCACCTAAGTGAATGTCTTAGAGGAATGATAAGATATTTTTATTGTGGAAAAGAATGACACAAAGCAAGTATCTTTAGAGGAAAAATGATGGGTTCAATTAATGAAACGGATGGGAATATTGGAATCCCTAATACATCATCAAATATTAAATTCTATAAGTGTGGAATTAATGGTCATTATGAAAATTGATGTCCTAAGTGGAAATCTTCCAAAAAGAATTTGCAAGGTGGTACGAGTAATAGTTATATTACTGATGATGATGAGACTATATATGAAATGTGAAAATAAAGAGTTATTATGTAATAAGATGTAGTATATTTATTATGGATTATGGATGAAGTGGAATAATTGAAGTTTTTATGTATTTGGATTCAAGAATTATGAATGGTGAATTATGCAAGTATTGTTCATTTTATGTTGTTTTCTAAGGATTTACAAGATTATGTTGAATGTTTTTTATGGACAAGAAAAGTGATTTAATGGTAAGGTGACATTTTGAATAAGGGTATATAACCCTTAATATGTTCCTTATGTTAAGATAATGTTGTTTGGATAAAGATATGTTAGATATGAATAAGTAAATGGTACAGTACTGATTAACTTGGAACTAATTAAAGACTTGTTGACAAGTGGTTACAACATTTTTGGATTTAAGGAATATATCCAATATACTTTGGAATAAAGAAACATTAATGTTTTTAATAATTAATTTTGGAAATTCAAGTTATTACCATGTTTTAAGGAAATACATGATAAAGTTATTAACATGTGTGATATGTGATAACCAATAGATACTTTATGATATATAGGGGATCAATGTTAAGATGATTTCATAACCTTTTTTCTAAAGTTATAGATTTTTATCTTTTGGAAGGGTTATAAGGTTAACCATTTATGGTAAGTTTATATTAAAATTCATATGAAGTTTTTGAGATTAAATTATTATCTCACCATATGTGTATTTATGCATATTGGATAACTTATCCTGACCTTTTGTTGTGATAAGGATAGATGGAATGACCTATCATTTATTTATGGATCTCATTATATTTTAATGCTTCAAGAATGAAAAATTAACCTTCATTTATTATAATAATAGATGAAGTGTATGTTTATCAAGGAATAACAAAGGATGATATTGTTATGAAATCAAGTAAGTATATCTATTTGTGAAATTTATTTAACTTTAGGAAAGGATCTTAAAATAGAAGGTTGTATTTTTATCATCATTTTTTATGATATAAAGGACCTTTTTCAAGACTATTTGGGTTATTGATTTTATTTTTAACTTTCTTCTGATCATGTTCTCTATCACCCTCCATCATAATTTTATGGTTATATTTCTCTTCCATGTCCAAGTTTTCAATTCCCACCTATATTCTTCTATGTGGAAACCAAGTTATGTATTACTTTGGGTAACTATAATATTTCAAAAAAACTAAAAAGGAAGTTTTAGTGTTCATTTTTATGATGTGGGTTTTTATTAAAGGAACATTAAAGTATTAATCCTTTTAAAACCCAGATTAATTTTGAGGGAGAAATTCATTTTAAGGGGGTATAATGTAACACCTCGAGATTTTATAAAATATTTTTTCCAAATTAATTTAATATTTTTGATATTTTGAATTTCAAACAACATTAAATGTGGTTTTTGTTATCTAAAATAACTAATATTTGATTTTATTATATAATACACCAATTAAATATTATGCTACATGCAACACTAACTTGGCTTGCATTACATACAACACTGAGTTTCTAAGAAACATCACTTTATAATTATAATTATTTAAATGTGATAGTTATAACCTAGCCATTAGAATAAGTAATATGAATAGCAATAACTAAATTTAAAATTTTATTTTTAATGGTTTCATATAAATTAATCATATTGATAATTAAATATCTAATTTTTTTAATGTCTTTATATGTTTAAAAATGCTATTTTCTTAAAGGATCTGCTTTTTATATCCCTCTGTGAAAAATAATAAAATTAATTTTAAACACTTTTATAAATTTAATTTGATTAAATAAATTTAATTTTTAAATTCATAATTTCAAAATTATCTTAGGGTAAATTTTTGGTATTTTTCTAAGAAACATCCTTTTTGGATGAATAATGAAAAATACTGAATATTAATTCAAAACTGTTTTTTGTCTAATTTATTTAATAAGTTAAATTATATTTTAAGTTGGTATTAAAATAAAAATAGATCAATTGTACATCTATTAATCCAATATATGTCATTGGAATATTTTATATATAAATTTAGATATAAAATCATATTGAACTTTTGAATATTCTCACTTTAAAAACCAACTATCTTGCCACATCTGTGGGATTAGAATTAAACATAATTTTTTTGCATACATGAACTGAATTTTTAAAAATAGACATAAATGATTTTAATAACGATTATATTTATATTAAAATAATATCAAATTAATTTTTAACCAAAATTATTAGTGAAATTGATTAAAATTAATTACAACGATTAAGGTAAAATTAAGTTTTACAAAGGATTAAACCTCAAACTTAAGGGCCAAAATGAACTAGACACTTGTCCAAAACCAATTTTATAGAAAAAATTCTGAAATAAAACTTCCATTATTAAGTTTTTTTTTATGACTTTTGTTAGGTAAAAACGTGGGAACACCTAAAATGATTTCAAAAATGCCAAGTGTGTCCCCTCCCTCCACTATAAAAAGACACTCACCCATCTCAATTATTCACACATCTAAATCTAGTTTGGATCGACCAATATCTACCCAGATAGATTATAAACATCCCTCCATTCCTCATTTAATCCTCTATTTACAAAAAAATCCAACCAAGGAATCTCTTTGGTGCAAACCAAAAGAAGTCACCCAAAGAAGAGGTAACATCCTTCCTCAAGCTCCTTTCCTTTATTTTCTTTCTTCGCTACCTAAATTATTCTTATTCCATGAATAAATAATATCCTCAGTATCCTAAATATACTTATATGTTGTTATGATAAGTTTTATACCTACACTTACACACACTTCCTTCTAATGGGTGATGAACTTACCATTCTTGTGTACGGAGAACTACCGCCTCACGAAACGAAATTGTTCATTTTTCCATTTACCACCTTTCATGGTGGGTAATTATAATGGAAATGATATTTATATATTATCTTTATTATCTTTATTATATTTATTATATCTTTATTATTTTTTGATTATTTTATAACACATATTTTTATACTTTCAATCTTGTGTAAATATGATAATTTCGTCTGGGGAAGTGTGGACTACCGCCTCCTCAAAGTGATATGATTCATTCACACACTACATGGAATGTATTAAGGATGGTTTTAGTGAAATTATATGATATATATGACATAATAATTCTAATTTAATGATATTATATATATATATATGTGTCATTTACATTCTTTCTTTCAATATTACAAAGAAAAATGGAAATAGTGTTCATACGTATGTACAACCTATCGTCTCTGTGAACGGTGTCTTCCATTTAATATTTATATATTATATAGATAATTATATATAAATATATACTGAATATGAATTATATTTATATCATTTTTTACATTCTTTAAATCATGATATAAGTATGAGGACCAAAAATATAACAAATCAAGACACATGCGGAAAACAAAGAGGATATTACCTGAAGTGAAACCTTAACTTGGAATTTTTAATAAGAGGGTAATATAAAGTCATAATAAAACCATATATGGTATTATATATAAGAATATGTTTATTTAAAATATGTATAATAAACTTATATTTATTATATAAGAAGTTGGTATGAGTATGATGAGATTCGAGACATAAGGTATGGGGATTTCATCTCACTTTTTATTTCTGTGAGATACATACCATATTCACCACTTTATTATTTTTTTTGTTGTATATAATAACCTATTAAATGTTAAATAATTAATTTAAATTATTTAATGATATTAAAAGATTTAATTCATGTTATTCTTTCATTAGAGCCATGATTCTAAAGTTACTCAAGTAGTAAGGGTTTTCTTGTCTCGTTTTTATTCTCCGTGAGACACGATCCATGTTTATGTACTATTTATTATATGTTTTGCATATATTTACAAAGTATATATTATATGATTCTTATAATTAAATTTATTGGAATTTATATATCCATTTTATGAATTTTATTTTACGGGTTTTATATTTCAAAAGTTAACAAATCGGTAAAGTAGTTTTGTCTCAACTTTCCTTCTTTGAGACACATGTCATGTTATGAACTTATATTTTTATATGAGGTGTATATACTACCTCTGATATGTTATATCGTGAATTTTATTCTTTTCATGATATTATAATATTCATTTAATATTATTCTCTTATGGGGATCATGAATTAAAGTTATCAAATTGGTAACATTTTATGACTACAATCTCATCATTTATCGCGATTGTTTATAATTATGCTTCCATTGATGAAATATTATGATTCATATCCCATGAAATCTCATGAATTTCATTACCTTATGTATATTCATGTTATACCCAAATAATGGTACTATTTTTCACACTTTTTCACTTAAGATAGTTAAGAAAATTATTTTATTAAAATATGACTTTATTTCTCCTTTCGGTTGGAAATCTTTGTTGTTTCAAAACCATGTTTTCTAAAAATGTTTTCTAAAATGTTTCAATGTTATACTATGATATTAAAAGGAAATTTTTAACCATTTATTTCCATTTTACAAAAAAAAAATTAAAAGTAAAATTCTTCTTGTTTTCCGATCAAGCCACTTTTCTGGACTTTTAAGGTTAAAAAGGAATGTCTGGAATGTACGGACCTACCCACCATCATGACCATCATTTCCTTGATGATTACTTTGTAATTTTACAAGGTTGTTTTTTAAGATAATGTTTTCTTAATATTCTGGAAATTTTCTTATTTTAAAATGGCATTCAATAAAAAATTGTTTTCATAAATTGTTAAAAAAATGTTTTAAATGATTTTCAAAGATTCCCTTATATGTTTTAAAAATTATATTTTCAAGGAAAATGATTTAAATGATATCAAATATTATTTTATATGATTTTAAATAATTTTAACGAAAAATGGATTTAAAAAAATTAAGCTTCTTTTATAAGTTTTCAAGGAAAAATTTTTTCAAAATGATTTCAAGACTTATTTCTAAGTTTTCAAAGTATTATCAAACAAAATGGTTTTCAAAAGGTTTTATGTTTTAAAGATCCTTTTTCAAAGAATAATGGGTATTATCTTCAATAAATTATCTTAAAAGATATTTCCAAATTATTTTCCATATAAGATGACATCCATTGATTTTACTCATGTCCTTATAAGAAATGGCCCAAAGGTTCCATTCATATTATTTCTCTGAATGGTTTATGTTTTGATGGAATGATGTTTATAAAAACCCATTTCTCTTTCACAGGTTTTATGTTTATGAAAATCATTCCTCTTCCACTGGTTATATGCTTATGAAACCCATTTCTCTTCAATGGGTTATACCATGATAAATTCTTATAAACCCCACTTCCTTTCACAAGTTATTATAGAATGAAATGATTATAAAACCAATATATTTTCCATAGGTTATAATATGATTATATACTTATGATACCCATTCCATTTCATGGGTTATGATATGATGTTTATAAAACCCATCTATTTTTATGGGTCATGATATGATGAAAGTTTAATTATCTTGTGGCACATGTATGTATGGTTTTATTATGAGATGGGTGGGACTGATATCTCTATCCAATCCATTGGGTAATGAAAAATGTTTTATGATCTCAAAGGATACATGGGAGGATATCCCAATCTCGAAAAAAAATGTCACATGGGAGGGCATCCCAAGCCTGAAACAAGAGGGTACATGGGAGGGAATGCCAAGCCCAAAACAAGAGGGTATCCCAAGCCTAAAAGAAGGGGGTTCACTGGAGGGCATCTCATGCTCATAGTAGGTACACAAGTGATTATCCCAATCCTAACATGTTATGAAGGTCCTGGTAGGCATCCTTGAAATAGTTTTTTATATTCTTATATGTATAAAAAAATTACATGTATTATTCCTATGTTAAGATTTCATGTATTATACTCATGATTTTCTTATGATCCATGTCTTATGAACTTCAAATCTTTATTCCATGATTCATGTCTGTGATATTTTATATTTAGTGTATGATATTCTAATGATCATGATCATGTTATCATAGCCTTATGTTTATGATATTCTTACGCATTTCCTTTATTTACCCTTACTGAGCATTTGATCTCACCCCATTCTTATGTTTCCCTTCCCGTGTTTTAAAGAAAGGTTTTTGAGTATAATTACTAAGGTGGGAGATCTTTGTGGGAAACATTGAAGATATTTCATTGAGTTAGAATATTTTTGTTCCAAGTTTCTGAAGGCACTAAACTAATACAGTCTTTGGGTGTTTTTTTTTTAATGTTTTAAGTATTCTAAAAAAGTGATGTAATGTCTATGTATGTTAAGACTGGGTTGTTTTACTAATATAGTCAAAATTTTATCAACTCTAACACCAGTCATGTTAACTTTCTCATGAGTAAAATACCTACATTGATTGTGGTTGTTATCAAATTTTCCATTCCTTTTATTAGTAACCATTTCTAAATAATGAAATATATTATATTAGCTCATAACATTATGAAAATACCTACATTTATTGTGGTGAAATACATAACATTAATTTAAAATTAATGCATAGACAATCTTATAATCATAATTTTAGTATCTTTGTGAATATATTTAGGTCATAACAATATTTTTCAAATAATCTATAATGGTTTAAAAATATCATGTGAATCAATCAAAGAATATCCCTTGGTAGTGTCTATCTAGCTGTTCAGTCTTGGGAACACTCATCATATATCAATTAAATGTTCATGTTGATACTGAACTATCCTTTTTTAAGGTGTTTACCCCTAGGTGAATTTGTGTCATAGTCACATCCACTTGACAGTATCCAGATAGGGATGTAATTTCTAGGAATCCAAACATTATCTAACTTACCAAAACATTATGATATTATACTATATATAGACATATACCGAGAATATACCATAGATTTATGTTATTTAATAAATTTTTTTCTAAATCTAGTTCTCAAAGTTTATATTAAACTTTATCTGATACAAATTATAACACCCCTACTCCAGGAACTCAAAGTCGATGGTTATCTTACTACATTGGAATAAGATACAAGAGATTTCATACAACATGATAAAATATTTTAGTAGTCTTATAAGACTATATACATACATGATTCCCACATTACATTTGAAAACATTAAATACAACAAAAAATTCAAGTTATAATATTACTATTTATTCAAGTATATCCTTGAAATCATTCATAGATCCCTTCTTGGTATCGTAGGGAAAGGGAAACATAATGAAGGTCTATACCAGATGCCCAGTAAGTGAAAGCGTATAAAATAATATATCATAAAACAACATAGTTATTATATATTAGATAAATAATAATAAAATATTCCATAGAACTAATATCATAAAAGAGTAATATATACATGTATGAAATAAAAATATAAATAATCACATGGATAAGAATAGTTGATTTTATAATGATGGAATGCATAATTCTAGACATCATAATCATACCATCAAGGCCTTATTCCAAGACATGATAAAAATATCATCATGGACTTGTGCCACAATATCATAAATATTTTGTCAAATCCTCATACCAAGACATCATAAATAATTGGGAAAACATATACTAAATTCTTAGACTATTTTATCTCATGAGACCTACCAATGAATCGAGGGTCTATAATGATCCTTGACCGTCACTAACTAATTATAATTAATTCATTATATGAAAGGGGAGGATAATTAATATTTTACATAATCAGTATAAATATCCATATTTGAAAACTAGCATAAAAATGTCAATATTTTTCCCCTATCAAAAGTAGAACATCATGATCATAATCAATCTAGAGTCATATGGTGTATGGTATAATTATATTATATCCTCAATAAATAATAATATTCATCAAAGTATTTTTTTCATAGTTCAAAATACTTCTATAAGAATATTCAAACCATTCTTTGAAAACTTGATAAAAATATCCTTTTCTTTTGATAACATTCTAAATAAAAGTTTCTGTAATATTTTGAAAATTCCATTATTTGAAAATAACCATTGAAACTTATAAAGTAAGCTTCAAATAAAATTATTTTCATGATGGAGTGAAATTTTTTTCCTTCCATATATGTTATAAAAACATTATTTTCCACTTTGGTAAAAAAGGTTAAAAGTAACCCATACAAGAAATGTTAAAAACATTTCTTTTTAAACTATTTAAAGAAAGTAAAAATTAGTTGAAAATAAACTTTAAAATTATTTTAAGTGTAAATAATAAAATTCTTGAAACATTTTAATAAACATGGATGTGGAGGATAAATATTTTAAAACATTTAAAAAATATTATAAAATAAAATCCCTTACGGATTTTTTAAGTTTTGAAACAAAATGAAGTTAAAGATAAGATCATGAAATGGATTTCTAAACCACTTTAATTTTACTAAATTAATGATAAAATAAATCCATAAATAATTTCTTACACCGCAAAAAATAAAACATGTGGTGAAAATAGAATAAGTCTCAATGAAAAGAAATTAAGATGAGAAATCACTTACATTAATCCCAACTCGATTTATAAGTGATCTAACCTCATATATAATAAATTTAGATTTATTATAATTCTATAAAATAATCATATAAATAATTATAATATCATATATGATCCACTTATTATATTTCAACACCTTTTTATTAACCATTATCTATTAATGCCATCATTTCAGGTGTTAACTGCTTCATTTCTCATGTATGTTTTGTTTTGGAAGTTATGGTCCTCGCATCTCGATCATGGTTTCATCATCTCAAAAATTTTAATCATGTGATTTATATCATATTATTACATAATATCATTAGTATTCAACATTACTTAATCATCCATGTCATAAATATTATAACATCAATCACGTGGGTGGTAAAATTGACCTAAACAAGTGTGTGTTATAAAGATCAGATGATTAAGAACATGATAAGGTACAATATTAATATAATATTTAAAAATATTATTCATGTCATAATTTTCATATATAATTTTAATACTTTCTATAAAATATGGATATTGAAAATGAAATATATTGCTCATGGGGATGGTAGTCTATATATATGCATGAACAATACTTCCATTTTCTAATGAGAAAATGGAATAGAAATAAAAAATTGTTTATCATTTCATAATAATTAATAAATAATAAATATCATATATATATATTCACTAAATACATTATTATAACCATCCATGAGATTCAAAAATGAATCGCATTGCTACGTGGAGGTGGTAGTCCACATGTACACGCGAATGATAATTGTATTTACCGTTTGATGGAAATAATATTGAAAATAGTTTTCCCATAATTTAAATAACATATAAATATATTTATGGTACTGGATTCATTATTTTAGTATTGATAAAATATATTTAGAGGATGTATAATAGGAAATAAAATTTTAAAGAGTCGGTAAAGATGATTTCCTCTTATTTGAGAGATCTCCTTTGCCTTACACCTTAATTCTTCTTAGGATAGTATTATGAGAATATAATAATCTCAAAAATGAAGGAAAATGATGATAGTAAGGTATTATGGTATGTATTCACTGATATAGAGTGCTCAAAATTTGTGAATAAAGGATAATAGTAGGTTCTCTTTTATAACTGAGGGAAATGATGCACTCAGAATTACTTAAAGGATTTAAATATAATATGTACCATAATCATGTAAAGTGGAACCAAATTACAAAGAAATCATAGATAAGATTTTATAGGGTTGAAACACACTCAAACAATCACATTTAGATAATTTTTTGAAAAAATTTAATCTTTATCTCTTAGTAAAACTCCCTTTAAACCAAATTTCACCTTAACCACAATAACTTAGTTTTTTACCATAATAACTTAATTATATGTTACAAAAATAAATGGGACTTATAAAAAAATTAAATTGTGATTATAAATTTAAAATTCCATTTTATCATACTCAAACTCTATAGGTGGTATAAATTACACTTAATATATGTTCGCAAAATGCATGGAAAATAGTTTTTAGGAAAATATTTGATGTAAGCATAAAAAATCATTCCACCTTGAAATAAAGTAATAAGATTATTTCCATGAATTTTAATTGTTAAATAATAAAAAATTAAAATATTTATACTTTTTTATCAATACAAAACAGAACATAATCGTCCAACCATACCATTAAATATAAAGATTCGAAAATAGTTTTTAATTTGGATAAAATATAATTTATGTTCATAAAAGTCAAGAAAGGGTTCCCAAATTAAAAAAAATGTTTTAAAATAAATTATTTAACTCATTAAACATATATTTGGTCAAAAAAACTCATAAAACATGATAAATTCAAGTGTTATAGAGATTTTAAATCCTTAACCCATATTTTTAACCTAGTTTTAAATGTTTTACCCTTACTAAGGTGAAAAATGTTTGTTATGGTCACTATTCATAATGAACAGAAATAGAAAGGACCTATATAAAAAAACTTTACCTATTAATTATAAATATTTATTCTATTTTTCAATATTAAATTTATATAAGTTTTATAAATCAATTTTAATATAAATGCGTAAAACACAATGAAAATAGTTTTTAGAAAAAATGCATTTTTAAGCCCAAATATGAACTTATACCAAAATCAAGTATAATATTGATTCCTATGTAATTAATTATATTATTTCTAAATAAATAATATTTATTTTAATTTAAAATAAAATTAAAAATATAATGAAACTTTTAAATTACTTTATTTAATGAAAAGAAATGATAGTTTTACAAAAAAGGTATTTTTCACTATTCACGTAAAAATAAATCTTTTTTGAAAAATACAAAAAAAAATACACAAAGATAATTTTTCATGATGATTTTAAAAAATATATTCATTTCCTAAAATAAAATTTCTAAAAAATGGTAAAAACTAATTATAATTTTCGCACATAAAAGGAAATAAAACCCATTTTTGAAAAAATCATATTTTTGAAGCATAAAATTACTTCAATAAAAATTAAGTACTTATTTATTGTACCTTAATAAATAAATTTTCATTATATAAAACCATTGTACATATTTTTCATAATATTTTTATTTATATTCATACCACCAATTTTTTAGCTAAGTTATGATGGTTATATTTAAATAGTAATATTTTTATAGTATATCGTAGTTATTATAAAGCTCAATGTTGCATGTTAAGAAATCTATCAAGATTATTATTCTTTTAAAATAAATTTTTGGGGTATTATATATTTAATTATCACAAACTAGTTAATGGTGTCTTTTTGACAATTGGGGGTGGTTTTTTGTAGGTAAATGTGGTTTAAACCATTTCTACTAGATTAGAGGCAGTTATTTTATTTGGAGCTAGTTTAAACCACCAAAAATATTTGGGAAAATTAATAATAAAGGAACAGTGATATTGAATATGATTAAAATTAAAATATAAAAACATATATACTAATACAACAATATAAACAATTTCTTCATTCTAGAAAATAAAACAAATTGAGAGAACCATCATCACTATGCTTCAAATTATAGAAAACAGGTAAGTAAACATATATTAATTTATGTTTTAGTTAAATGTTTCAAAGAAATAATTCATGTTTTTTCTCAAAACAGGGGACACTAATAAAACTAAGGGGACCCACTACCGCCCCATATCTGCTTAGTCAGAAAGAATCTCCCCCAACCCCTGATGATCAATACTCTATTTTCTTCATATTTTCTTGTTAATTACCACCCTCCGATGCCAATATTAAATATAGTTTAGAATATTAATTAGTTTCATTTTGAAAATAAGTGAATAAAATATAGTTAAAATAATTGTAATGATAATGTATATCTAGTTAAATAATTGTGACTAATTCAATATCAAGGAAGTATGTCGTACCAACAATGCAATTTCCATGGGAATGGTCTCTATCATGCTTTAAAAGATAATAACCAATGTACTCCTCATCTCTAAAGTTTTTTTATCTCAAGTCACATGCTATTTTCCTAAACATATATCCATATAATCCTGTGGAATCATCTATATTCACCCTATACACATCAAATGGGATCAATGTAGAAAAAGGGGTCATATCAAAAGTCATGAGCATACCTAATGAAGGTGGGAGAGTACCAGATAGACCATGCACCTATATAGGAGTTGTAGAAAACTGGATCATATCTTTAAATATTTTTTATTTTTTAATTTCTACATAAAACAATATTATGAAAAAATTTATAACATTCTATATAATATAAATTAATCAAATATTTTATAAAAATGAATTTATATTAAATAAATTATTGTATTATAAATTATACAATGATGTGAATTAATAAATAATTTAAGTGAGGACAAAATATACAATCAATTAATTCATCATTAATCATATTATTTCCATATTCCATTGTTAACATGATATTATAATATTTACCCATCCTTATAAGACTGAATGTTTTGATATAATTATGGATAGATATATCAAGAAATTATTATTAATGGGGTTTACTATCATAAAATAAATTTTTAAATTTATCACCCATATCATACAATTCTCTTAGTTTGACCTGTATTACAACACTCTACTCTTTGTTGACTTTATCATCCACATAATATACCATTTAACTTTCAAAGCCAAAATACATGGATTTTTATCCACCATTATTAATCAACCAAGATAAATTAACATAGGTAAACTATAATGATTTTTTATTTATGCCCCTATAAATATCGAACCACTTTCATTTAAATAGTACAACTAAAAATTATGCATGATAATTTAATTTGATAATGTCAATAAAATTTCCATAGTATCCCAACTCTATGAATTTAGTGAAAATGTGACTATTTTGTGTTTTTAAACCCTTTTCAAGAAAAAAATACAATAATCTAATCCATTAATATTATAAACATAGAATATTTTACACTACTTTAGAATTACTCAAGACAAATATTTCTAATCATCATACATTATAGATTGATTATCAACATTCATAATCTATATAGAAGATTAGAATAAACTATTAGTTAATAAAGATAAATATTTTGATATACTATGAATATGAAGTTGATTATGATCTTATTTGATAACAAAACCAATCAATAATATCTTTGTTAACAAATTTTGTTATGTATTTCTAATTTTGACTTAGACTTTGAAGTTTTCTCATTTCTTCATCTTTAATTATTCAATTAAATGATTTTTAATATCACTGTTAATTAGCACATATATATATACTTGTAATAATGTTGTTTGTGTAAATGTAATTGATAATTTAATTTGAAAGTTTATTTATTTACTGAGGAATTAAATTGATTTTAGTCATCATCAATATATACAACTTGATTGAAACTTGTATCAATCCTATCAAAATTACTCAAACAAAATTGAGTTATTATTTAGCTATATATACTTTAGCAATAATTCCTTATGGTTGAGCTTTATTTCACACATAAAACTTCAAATGACCAAAATACCTAATGAAAGAAATAAACATAAAAAAATTATCAATATATATAATTATTTTTAAAAAATAATTTTAGGAATGAAAAAAAAGTAGGATGATAATATCTCTCTATAGGATGCATCAATCAATTATGTATGAACCCTCCAAATTTAACAACTTCTATAAAATTAATAGTCCAATAAACTAACTTATAGAAAAATTATGTGGGAAATATCATCTCCAAATGATATAGTATAATTAAAATTATTTCCTAAAATTTTTCAAGGTAAATGGGGTAAGAAATTACTCACAAATAAGTTTAAAGAATGTGAAAAACACAATTATGACTAAATATATTTTTTGAGGCAATGATCCATGAAATTAAAAAATGAAATAATTAATCCATAAATATATGAGAATCGTGAATTTTAAGAAAATTTAACAAATTATTTTTCAAGTCAAAACATCTTGAAATGTCACTTGAATATCCATTAGGTACTTTCACATTTTTCAATCATTGAAAGAAAAAATATTTTTATTGATTTTTCTTAATAAAAAATATAACAAGATACTTCCCATTATCATATAACCACAGATCATGTTTTATATTCATTTCTTTTAATTCCTTATAATAATTCAAGTGATCTTTTTATTTTTTATTCTCATTCAGTATTATAAAACCAAGTTGTTACAAATATTATTTTCAATGTGCATAATGATAGTATTATGATGTAACAACTGAAATTACTGATAAGGTGGTTTAAAAAATATGCTTTTTATTCCATTATTGTGTTCTAGGTGTACCTGATAAAGTTATATTACACCAAAATGTAGCTAATAGACCTTCCTGAAATGTGAATAAATGGTTAATAATTGATACTTTATTTTTAAGACTAATAATAATTTTGGTGGAAGCCTCATATCATTTCATCCATCAAATCATGACTTATTAAACTAAAATCTATTCAAATAATCTAGGAATCAATGATGAAAAATGAAGCACTAATTATTACTATATGGTAGTTTTTAGGATATGAATTTGAAGTTACAAACTGGATATGCTTGGCTAGTATGACTGTTCCAACCAGACAAGTTTCTTAGTCGCAAAAAAACACTAATAGTTGCATGCATTTTGAATATGTTGGTTATTGATGTACTATATATATCTAAACTGTTATTCCATAAATCAATTAACTTTTCTTATAGATATACATTTATTTTATTTATAGTAATTTTATTTATTTTAATGATCATATAAATAATAAAAGAATTTTTTTTCATACACATCCATAGAGGTAGATTTAAAGGGATCAAAATAACTAGCCATATGTTATAATTTGTAATTATAGTATCAAATGGGTTAAATCCATTATTAACCAATCCCAAATGCACATTATTAGGATATAATGAGAAATTTTGATGTAAAGAATCAAATTATTTCCATTCTTTCAAATATATTGGATAATATATTAAGTTATCATTGTTTTTTCCAAAGCATGAAACTTCACTTGATTTTCCATTTTAGATGACATGGACAATCTTTACAAACATGGTTTCAATGGAAAGTAACTTAAAACCATAACACTAGTTTTATTTCTCTTCTCCTCTTATATAGTAGATTCATTATGATTCATTTCTTTTCATATAATGTCATGACCCACCTTCGGCAAGATGATTGAATGAGCGACAAGGATCTCCGCCCTTCCTTCCTCTAGTCGAAGACGAGATAATGACCCCCGAGTCCCACCTCCAGTAGGCCCCAGAGTGGCGACTAGCACAGAGGGTATTACATTTCCATAATATGGGAGGTATTACCCTTTTCCGTTAACCAGGATTGGGATAAATAATGAGTCAACACCAAACAACACCATGTATAGAAAACTCAAGGTAAAAACCAAACTACATGCATGTTTTAATAATAAAACTGAACAAAGTACAAGAACTCCAAAGTACAATACCAAACAGGAAAGGAAAAGGCTAAGAAGAATCCAACTACAACCAACAGCAACTCCAACTTCTAGAGTAGTAAGGTCCAGCACGGCGTCCAAATCCCTCCTGGAAACCTGAAAGTAAACGTAGGGTGATAATACAAAGTATACTCAGTAGGAAAACCTAAAGCTCTCGTGCACAAGTGGGGATACATCCTAAAGTCCCATGAGAAGCAGAAGAAACATCATCTATCAAGGAATCTATCCATCCCACCTCACTGTACATGCTCACTAAATAACACAAATAGTAAGTTAATAGTAAAGAACAAAACATTTGGGTACCCCGCACCACCTTTTCCCCCACTAGCTAGATGCTCATCCCTAACGACAAACGTCATGAAGCTACCATGCTCTTCCTGCCCGAACACACCTGGGCCTCACAACCATCCACATCCCTACCCTCACACACCTAGGCCCCAAAACCACACATCCCTACCCGTACACACCTAGGCATCATCTCAAAGACACCTGGGAAAACAAACCGTAACCAGAACCCCTGCCTGAAAACACCTGGGCCTCATCCCGAAGATTCTTGGAAAAACAACCTTCCCAAAGAGTCCTGGGCTAACAACACACCAAATGAAACCTACCCGAAGATCCTTGGGTGTAAGGTCTCCTCCAGCCATCACAGCCTAGGGAAGAGGGAGCGGGAATGAGAGTAACTAGGGGGAAACACCCTTCCCCATGAGATGGGGTGTCCAACACTAAGTTCCCAACGTGGGTGGGGTGCGACTAAACCCAAAACATACAGTTACACATATATATACCAAAACACAGCCCAGCTTATGGCTCCTCAATAGATACAAGAAGGTTCCCAAGCACTGCTGCCTCAGAAAACGGGCACATAACAAACAGTTCCCCATTTCCCTATTCAAGTTATCATTTCATAACAGTTCAGTATGACTTATTCCCTTCTGTAACGACCCGAGAATTCATGTTTCGCGTAATGATATGCTTCCCTTTAACTGGACCATCTTTCTATAAAAAGAAAATGAAAATAAATGAAAAACCGTAGCAACAAGCATGAATGAAATACTCCTTTATTAAGAAACACCTTGACGATTACAACTTCCCACGATCAAAACATCACTAACCAAAGATCCCAACCAAGAACCCAATTACAATGATGGGAAGGCCGCTTAAAACTACTAGGAGCCCGAGAATGCGGTAGGGATTTCAAGCATCCATCATAAGGAACATAAGTATTGCTGAAGCCACCGCGACCGTGCTCAGCACCAAGGGGATCACACGAACCATCTTTCCTCTTCTCCTTCGGTCACTTTGAGTAAGGACACCTCGAGACCAGCCCCTTTTTATAAGCATCCCGATATGACCGTTGGACCTCAAACGGCCACAAATCCGACCGTTGGTTTCCCAAAGAATCCAATGTTCATTTTGACTGTTGGAATAAAATCGGAATGATAAATGTGTAGTTTTGATTTAATATTTTAAAATTACATCAATGTTAATTATCTCTTGTTTTCCAAAATGAGAATTTTATTTTATGTTTCAAATGGAGAAAAAATTAATATTATTGTCTTCTTCCACTATACATTTTGTTTTGAACAATTAAACATTTGTTTTTCTAGTTATATCAAACCTGATGGATTTCTTTTATGAGTTATATATTTATATTGCATCAAATTAGATATATTATTTCTCTTATAATTTGACCTTTATTAATTATTTTGGAAACTATATTAAATTATGGTATTATTTACAAATTTCGCATCTTTAAGTTTCCACAAATATTTTTAAGCAACCTATTTCTTCTTCTTTTCTTAAAGGAGTGTATCCGAATGTTTTCATGAAATTATAAATTAACGTAATTATTATGTAATTCAGCAAAGGAAAAATAAATAAATAAATAAACAAATATATATATATTATGATGAATAAATCAATGCTTTCTTTAATTGATTAAATGACCCTTTAATTTTCCAAAATATAATAATTACAGTTTAAAAAAATACTTAATATAATAAGGCCAATAAAAAATTTTGGTATTTTGAAATAAGATATATATATATATATACATATGTTTATATAATAAGATGTTTTGATTAAATCAATTTATAATTTTTATTTTACCAATGATTTTTATTAAAATAATAAAAGTGGTTTAATAATTGAATTCATTATTAATAATAAAAGAAGAAATCAATCAATGATTTAATAAATTAAAAAAAGAATTCTATTAAAGTTTTTTTTTAAACACTGTTGAAGACCGCGTTTTTTTTCCTCTATTTGCATCGCGTTTCACCCCCAGCCGTCCGATCCTCTCCTTCTGATCACAGCCGTCCGATTTTTTTTAAAACCGCATCAACTACAGCCGCCCGATCACGCCACATCTAATCTCAGCCGTCGATTTTTCTTTATCTATTTCCCACGTCGCGCGTCTCTTCTTCCTCGCGCCGAACCAGCAGTACACAGCTGCTACATCTTTTTTTTTCTTCTCCTCACGTCTTCTTCCCTTAGTCCAACGAGTGGACCCGGCGACGCCCTCATTTTTCCACGCGGAAGGTGCGCCTCGGCCTCGGGATGCCTCTGCGGATGACTTCTTCCCTCCCCCGAAGTCCTCTTCTTCTCCTTTTTTTTAAATCCCTTGTTGCACCAAAGGCCGAAGGACCAGCTCCCCTGAACCTCCAGACGCCATCGCTGCTCCGGTCTTCTTTCTCCTCCTCCTCCTCGTCGAGCTAAGGTAAGGGAGAGGTTTTTCCGTGGTTTCTGTTTGAGTTTCGTTTTTATATATATATATATGTGTGTGTGTGTGTTATGTATATACATGTATACATCCTGTGGTTATGCACCTGATTCCACTTGCTCCGTTCTCTTCTCCTCCCCACCGTACTGGTAAGGGACGTTTTCTGTTTTTTTTTCTTATGTTTGGTTAAAGCTTTGGTTTATATATTAATATATATATATGTATAAACATGAAACATATATATTTATATCTTTTGGATCCATATGTTCGGTTCCTCATGCCACGCCCACTCCTCCAATCCAAGCAAGGTAAAAAAAATCATGTCAGTTGGGTTTTTACAAGAATTGGTTTTTATATAAATTTGTATATATTTATATATACATGATATATATATATATTTCGGGTATGTTTGAACTGGGTGCGAACCTAGAATTTGAGATCTCTCTCAGCTTGATAAATCGAATAGTGGGTAAAAAAGGGAAAACCCCTTCTTATGTTTAGTTTCCTCCAGCCTTGTTACACTATAATTTATACACACCTTACATAAATATATATGTGTATATGAATTTGCATCATGGCATTAAGAACTGGTTACCACTGTTTTCATCATCCAGAATTCGACCAAGTTAAGAGCAGTTTTCTTTTGAGGTTCATTTTAACTCGGTTTTAATGTTATACACAGTGTGTATATAAATGTATATATATATATATACATTTATATACACATAAGTATAAGAGGATATATGGAAATATACAATTCTTATTTCGTGTTTATAACCCTAATTTTTATTTCGCCTATAGACATGGAGGTTTTGGGTAATTGTACGAACATGCAAAATCATGCAAGTATACGAAGTATATTGGTAAATACATACATGTGATTATATCGATGTGTATGTACACCAACGTGTACTTGGTTTTCTTATTTATTTTTTTTTTGTAATGTATTATGGTATAGCATGATGAATTTATGGGTTGGTTGAATTTCAAAATCATTCTCGAAACTAAGAATTCTCATTTATCACTGTTTTGGATATCATGATTTTTCTTAAAATGGATAGTATGGGCTTCTTGAACTTTTATAAATGCATTCATGTATTAGTAGGTGTGTTCTCATGTCTATTTAAAGTGATAATGGAAGAGTTTACACAAATATACATGATGAACTTGATTATGCACATTGTAACCTCAACTGCCTGTATTAAACGCCTAGGATATCCATTTATCATCACATGTGTAATTTATGAGTGGCCATGCTTTAATTGGGAATTTTGATGTATGGAATGTTAAGTGTTATGTTTACTTTCTTAAAACCCATGTTTCCGAATGTTAACTTTTTATGTGCACGAAGTATGAGCATGCATGTCTTAATGTTTTTAATGAAAGAACTGTTTTCATGTTATGTATATGAATATGAAAATGGGGTTAAAGTAAGAATGCATGGAACCCCATTAACGAATGACCATGTCAAGATATGTGAGGGATGTATAGGACTTACATGTGACGGGTGCACCTGTAATTATATAGCGCAACAAGAATGATGTGACGGGTGCGCCCGGAATTATACAGCGCTCCAATGCATTGGGTAAAGCAGGAGTCTCATGAGATGAACATGTACGACGGTCTTGGCAGTTAGCCTTGACTTGTGCTAAAGAAACAGGGCGGGCGGTGAGCCTCGACCTGTTAAGTATGTTACACGGTCATGATGAAAATTCATGACAAAGTCCAGGATTATACATTCCCTCTGCATGTAATGATAAAGGTTAACCAGGGGTTAGTTCAACTAACAGGACAACCCCTAGTTGAAGGCTCCCATGATCATGAAAATGTACTGTATGTGACAAAAACTGTTTTCATATGGCAAACTGTTAGATGATCTACATTTTACTCATGAACCATGATATGCATGTTTCCCTGCTTAGCCATAAAATTCTTTTATAATTGAATTAACCTTTGTTTTAACATTATGCATTGTTTATTTTGCGCACTCTGATCATGTTCATTTCAAGTACGTTCTTCTTTATGCAAGTGGTTTTCAAACAGAGATGGATTTCATGTTTTTAAGAAATGACAATGTTTTGTTTTAGCAAAGTATTTTTATTCATTTCAAAAGGAATTAAGAAAGGACTTTCTAAAAATGTTTTAAAACCCCTTACTGGACATTTTTTCTCACCCTACGTTTTGTTTAAAAATTTTCAGGCATGGATGATACTAATGAAGCTAATCAGAAGCAGCTGGTTTCCCAGAATCCTGAGCCTCGCGATCTTCTGTAGAAATGAGACATGATGTTTAATTTGTAATGATGTAATGTTAAGTATATCATGTCTCATTAAGCACCCCGTTTTTGGGGGTCGCTACAGTTGGTATCAGAGGATGGGTTCAGGGAACTCTGGAAAACCAGGTGATATAAAAATATTGCTAAGACTAACTAAGTAAAAATGTTATAACTTTCAGATGGCTGATGTACCTACCGACCTTCTGTCACTTCCAACCGAGGCTCTAGAGAACATTATATCTCTAGCTAGCCGTGAAAACTTTCTGAACTATGCCCAAATTCGCTTGACGTGTAAGCACTTGTACGATGTTTCAAACTCATCTAGGGTGATTAGTCTCCACCGGGGAATGGGGATGGATTATCTCTTAATGATGATGACCCAGTTTCCCTCGTATGCACGTCGAGGAAGGTATCACGAAGGACTCTTCTGAGTGTTTACAACTGGCGAGGAATTTGGCACAATGCTAGATAACCCTTTCCAAGAAGCTGTTGCTGCCAGAGACCTTCGAGCGGCTTATCTGTGCCAAGTCCTGCACTATGGCTTCTGGGGCCAGTTAATGGACTTTGGAGCGTTGGAGAATGAGTCCACACGTGTGTCTCTTAGTCAAGAAGTGTACACCGATGTCTCCCAACTCCACACCCCTCCCGCTAAACTCAGGAGTCGTTATAAATGTTCCCATGAGTTTAGTCCTGTATGTTCATCTTGTGTGTGGTTTGTGGAGTTAGAGAGTTTCGCCTCTCTTTGTGGTGTCTGTCTGGAAAACTCAGACTTTAATGTGTAAACTTTCTTAATTAAAAATTTTATGATCCCATTCTTCTTAGTGTTGTTAAGTGACCTCTCTTGTTTACCTTTTCTTCCAGATGGCAGGTCAGATGAACCTCTCGTCTCTACCTGACGAGTTAGTAGAGGTTATCTTGATCAGAACTTGTATGGTGGACTTTCCCTCTTTTCTCCACCTACGAGGGTCCTGTCATCGTCTTCTGGACATAGAGAATAGTCCGGAAATTCTCCGCGCATGTCAGGAGAATGAACATGTGATTCACCTCCTTGCCACCACCCAGCTCCCCTACTATAGGCGAAGGGGGAGATACCATGAAGGGCTTTTTCAGTGTTTCTCTATGGCAAGAAACTTCTCCGCCAGAGCTTGCTTTCTCATAGCAGCTCAGGATGGCCACCTCAATGCCGCCTACATGTTCCAGATCCTGAACGTCAGCCTTCTCAATCGCGTCGTTCCCCTCGACTACCTCGAGCGTGATGAAGTTCTAAGGGTTACTAGGGGATTTGTCCGCTCGGACGTCTAAGAGTTGTTTATTGCACGGGCCTCCCTATGGAAGCATGTGTGTAGTTCCCATGAGCAGGAGTACAAGTCTTATTGCTCAAATTGTATCTGGGTCAGGGAAACAGCAGAGCTGTGTACCAGTTTAGGGGTTCCGTTAACCGAGCCAGGCCTTCAGTTTTGGTAATGTTGTGCGACCGAGGTCTTTTTCTTGTCTTTTTATGAATAGAATTGCGAGGACGCAATTCTTTGAAGGGGGAGATGATGTAACGACCCGAGAATTCATGTTTCGCGTAATGATATGCTTACCTTTAACTGGACCATCTTTCTATAAAAAGAAAATGAAAATAAATGAAAAACCGTAGAAACAAGCATGAATGAAATACTCCTTTATTAAGAAACACCTTAACGATTACAACTTCCCATGATCAAAACATCACTAACCAAAGATCCCAACTAAGAACCCAATTACAATGATGGGAAGGTCGCTTAAAACTACTAGGAGCCTGAGAATGCGGTAGGGATTTCGAGCATCCATCATAAGGAACATAAGTATTGTTGAAGCCACCGCGACCGTGCTCAGCACCAAGGGGATCACACGAACCATCTTTCCTCTTCTCCTTCGGTCACTTTGAGTAAGGACACCTCGAGACCATCCCCTTTTTATAAGCATCCCGATATGACCGTTGGACCTCAAACGTCCACAAATCCGACCGTTGGTTTCCCAAAGAATCCAATGTTCATTTTGACCGTTGGAATAAAATCGGAATGATAAATGTGTAGTTTTGCTTTAATATTTTAAAATGACATCAATGTTAATTATATCTTGTTTTCCAAAATGAGAATTTTATTTTATGTTTCAAATGGAGAAAAAATTAATATTATTGTCTTCTTCCACTATACATTTTGTTTTGAACAATTAAACATTTGTTTTTCTAGTTATATCAAACCTGATGGATTTCTTTTATGAGTTATATATTTATATTGCATCAAATTAGATATAGTATTTCTCTTATAATTTTACCTTTATTAATTATTTTGGAAACTATATTAAATTATGGTATTATTTACAAATTTTGCATCTTTAAGTTTCCACAAATATTTTTAAGCAACCTATTTCTTCTTCTTTTCTTAAAGGAGTGTATCCGAATGTTTTCATGAAATTATAAATTAACGTAATTATTATGTAATTCAGCAAAGGAAAAATAAATAAATAAATAAACAAATAAATATATATTATGATGAATAAATCAATGCTTTCTTTAATTGATTAAATGACCCTTTAATTTTCCAAAATATAATAATTACGGTTTAAAAAAAATACTTAATATAATAAGGCCAATAAAAAAATTTTCTATTTTGAAATAAGATATATATATATATATACATATGTTTATATAATAAGATGTTTTGAATAAATCAATTTATAATTTTTATTTTACCAATGATTTTTATTAAAATAATAAAAGTGGTTTAATAATTGAATTCATTATTAATAATAAAATAAGAAATCAATCAATGATTTAATAAATTAAAAAGAGAATTCTATTAAAGTTTTTTTTTAACATTGTTGAAGACCGCGTTTTTTTTCCTCTGTTTGCATCGCGTTGCACCCCCAGCCGTCTGATCCTCTCCTTCTGATCGCAGCCGTCCGGTTTTTTTTAAAACCGCGTCAACTCCAGCCGCCCGATCACGCCGCATCTAATCTCAGCCTTCGATTTTTCTTTATCTATTTCCCACATCACGCGTCTCTTCTTCCTCGCGCCGAACCAGCAGTACACAGCTGCTGCATCTTTTTTTTTCTTCTCCTCACGTCTTCTTCCCTTAGTCCAATGAGAGGACCCGGCGACGCCCTCATTTTTCCACGCGGCAGGTGCGCCTCAGCCTCGGGATTCCTCGGCGGATGACTTCTTCCCTACCCCGAAGTCCTCCTCTTCTCCTTTTTTTTAAATCCCCTGTTGCACCAAAGGCCGAAGGACCGACTCCCCTGAACCTCCAGACGTCGTCGCTGCTCCGGTCTTCTTTCTCCTCCTCCTCCTCGTCGAGATAAGGTAAGGGAGAGGTTTTTCCGTGGTTTCTGTTTGAGTTTTGTTTATATATATATATATATATGTGTTTGTGTGTGTTATGTAGATACATGTATACATCCTGTGGTTATGCACCTGATTCCACTTGCTCCGTTCTCTTCTCCTCCCCACTGTACTGGTAAGGGACGTTTTCTGTTTTTTTTTTCTTATGTTTGGTTAAAGCTTTGGTTTATATATTAATATATATATATATAAACATGAAACATATATATTTATACCTTGTGGATCCATATGTTCAGTTCCTCATGCCTCGCCCACTCCTCCAATCCAAGCAAGGTAAAAAAATCATGTCGGTTGGGTTTTTACAAGAATCGGTTTTTATATAAATTTGTATATATTTATATATACATTATATATATATATATTTCGGGTATGTGTGAACCGGGTGCGAACCCAGAATTTGAGATCTCTCTCAGCTTGATAGATCGAATAGTGGGTAAAAAAGGGAAAACCCCTTCTTATGTTTAGTTTCCTCCGGCCTTGGTACACTATAATTTATACACACCTTACATAAATATATATGTGTGTATATGAATTTGCATCATGGCATTAAGAACTGGTTACCATTGTTTTCATCATCCAGAATTCGACCAAGTTAAGAGCAGTTTTCTTTTGAGGTTCATTTTAACTCGGTTTTAATGTTATACACAGTGTGTATATAAATGTATAAATATATATATACATTTATATACACATAAGTATAAGAGGATATATGAAAATATACAATTCTTCTTTCGTGTTTATAACCCTGATTTTTATTTCGCCTATAAACATGGAGGTTTTGGGTAATTGTACGAACATGCAAAATCATGCAAGTATACGAAGTATATTGGTAAATAAATACATGCGATTATATCGATGTGTATGTACACCAACGTGTACTTGGTTTTCTTATTTTTTTTTTGTAATGTATTACGGTATAGCATGATGAATTTATGGGTTGGTTGGATTTCAAAATCATTCTCAAAACTAAGAATTTTCATTTATCATTGTTTTGGATATCAGGATTTTTCTTAAAATGGATAGTATGGGCTTCTTGAACTTTTATAAATGCATTCATGTATTAGTAGGTGTGTTCTCATGTCTGTTTAAAGTGATAATGGAAGAGTTTACACAAATATACATGATGAACTTGATTATGCACATTGTAACCTCAACTGCCTGTATTAAACGCCTAGGATATCCATTTATCATCACATGTGTAATTTATGAGTGACCATGCTATAATTGGGAATTTTGATGTATGGAATGTTAAGTGTTATGTTTACTTTCTTAAAACCCATGTTTCCAAATGTTAACTTTTTATGTGCATGAAGCATGAGCATGCATGTCTTAATGTTTTTAATGAAAGAACTGTTTTCATGTTATGTATATGAATTTGAAAATGGGGTTAAAGTAAGAATGCATGGAACCCCATTAACGAATGACCATGTCAAGATATGTGAGGGATGTATAGGACTTACATGTGACAGGTGCACCCGGAATTATATAGCGCAATAAGAATGATGTGATGGGTGCGCCCGGAATTATACAGCGCTCCAATGCATTGGGTAAAGCAGGAGTCTCATGAGACGAACATGTGCGACGGTCTTGGCAGTTAGCCTTAACTTGTGCTAAAGAAACAGGGCGGGCGGTGAGCCTCGACCTGTTAAGTATGTTACACGGTCATGATGAAAATTCATGACAAAGTCCAGGATTATACATTCCCTCTGTATGTAATGATAAAGGTTAACCAGGGGTTAGTTCAACTAACAGGACAACCCCTAGTTGAAGGCTCCCATGATCATGAAAATGTACTGTATGTGACGAAAACTGTTTTCATATGGAAAACTGTTAGATGATCTACATTTTACTCATGAACCATGATATGCATGTTTCCTTGCTTAGCCATAGAATTATTTTAGAATTGAAGTAACCTTTGTTTTAACATTATGCATTGTTTATTTTGTGCACTCTGATCATGTTCATTTCAAGTACGTGATTCTTTATTCAAGTGGTTTTCAAACAGAGATGGATTTCATGTTTTTAAGAAATGACAATGTTTTGTTTTAGCAAAGTATTTTTATTCATTTCAAAAGGACTTAAGAAAGGACTTTCTTAAAATGTTTTAAAACCCCTTACTGGGAATTTTTGCTCACCCTACGTTTTGTTTAAAAAATTTCAGGCACGGATGATACTAATGAAGCTAATCAGAAGCAGCTGGTTTCCCAGAATCATGAGCCTCGCGATCTTCTGTAGAAATGAGACATGATATTTAATTTGTAATGATGTAATGTTAAGTATATCATGTCTCATTAAGCACCCCGTTTTTGGGGGTCGCTACACCTTCACTACTGGGAAACTAATAGGCACAATCACAGATGAAAAAAAAATAAATCATGAAGTAAAAACATCAGGTAATTTAAGAATTCACACCCAGTTCTCTTGTAAATAATAACATCAAAGTGGGATCAGTGGAAACCATTCACAGCCCCGTTGTTCACCCATCCATAACAAAACACATTAACCCCTTCACCCATTTCATAACTGAACCATCCCAATGTTCATAATTCATTCCTCTATATTATTTAGTTCAACTGGGGTGATCACACAAGGTTATGGGTATTCATATTCAACAGCTGAGTTTAAGTGTTTAACTGATTTATACATGATTCCCATTCACCAGAAAATGCGTAAAACAGAGCATAGCATAAGTGCGCAAACAAAGGCCCCCAACAGCCGTGATTTTCAGTAGGCCTAATCTCGTTCAATTCATAACAAAATAATAGGGAAATCATGGGTAAAAACATGTAACAACATTAACAAACTTCCTCGCCCCCGTTCTTTAACCGGTTATTATCTTCATTACAAAATTGATTCACTGCATTGTGGAAAGCATAGAAAACCCACCCTGCATGATACACAAGGAGGAGAGAAAAAGGTAAGATCCCTACCTGATTGATCAAGGATCGATGTTAATTCCCCACATGGAAATTGGAAATTAGGAGTAGCAGGAACTACACGGAACGCGGTCAAGGAAAACTTTACAAGGGGGGTACAACTCGTCGGGAGGAAGGGTACTCCGAGCACAGGGTGATAGAAAAAAAAAAAGAAACCCTAGGAGAAGAGAAGCCTTTAGGTTATAAAGGCTGAGATACAATATTCTCGGGATGGTTAAGATATGTAGAAAAACTCGGAACCACGAAATAAGCGGGATCGTGGGTTGACCACGCGGCTGGGCCACCCCATACGTCCAACTTAAAAGGTCCCCGCCCTTCGGGGCGGATAAAACTGACGCACACCTCACTAATCATTTAATTAAATGCCATTAATGGGCTTTAAAACAGGCTTAAAGGGGTAAAAACACGATTTAAAAATCAATTCACGCAAAAAGGAGGTGCTACTGGAAAACACGTGGAGAGCTACTGGTACCCCAAGGTCACCGGTAGGCTAGGTCTACCGGTAGAACAAGCTACCGGTTGCCCGAGGCTACCGGTAGGTCGAGGCTACCGGTAGGCCGAGGAGACGGGTAGGTTGAGGCCACCGGTAGGCTGAGGCCACCGGTAGTCCGAGGCCACCGATAGTCCGAGGCCACCGGTAGGCTAAGGCCACTGGTAGGCCCAGGCGACCGGTAGGCCGAGGCCATCGCTAGGAGTCTTAAGCATCACCGAGAAGCTGTGATGGACTTCCAGACCACCCAGAACACCCCAAACATCAGATTTTCACCATGTAATGGACCCAAAAACCCCGGTCCATTACATCAGATACTTCTCAAACTATTCTCATCCCCGATAATATGAGAACAAACCAGAAAGGAGAAAAAGATGGGTCCAAACAACCACCCTTTAAAGATACTTCTTAGGGGAAAACCCCTGAGTTGTTTGAAAGCTGGAACAGAACGCCCCCCCCCCCCCTACATCCAAGAATATTCCCCCAAGAATTATCAACCCCAAACATCCACAACAAGAATAAGGATCACACTATCCAACACATGAGTCAGGGAGTCCCTTCCTACATGTTAGGATATTATCCGCTTTGGGCAGCACTGACTCGCCCGCACGGGTTTAATCGCATCCACATTAATGTGTCCTGATTAGCGGTCATATTTTTCCATCATCACACAATCGGACACACATATAACAGGGAAAAGATCATCTAATAGCTAAGAAAAACAATTATTTCATATATTAAAGAACAAGGTAAAACATCTCAACAAAACTCAGAACAAAAACAACAAGAAAGTAAAAACAGCTCTGGATACTGAATGCGTAACTGGGCCTCCCACTCTCAAGTGCTCTCCTAGAGGCCACCATGCCTCCACAACACACGAACCAAGGGTATGGTTCATCCATGAAGCACTTTCTCTTTATGATCCTTGATCTTGATCGGTCATTCTAGGAAGATCGCATCGTTTTCGACATCTAACTCTCCCCAATCGATGACATGGGAGTCATCGTATAGATATTGACGAAGCTAGGAGACGTGAAAGGCATTTTGAACTTTCTCCAACTGAGGTGGCAATGCCATATGATATGCCACCTCACCAACTCATCCCATCACCTTGAAAGGTCCGATGAACCTAGGGGAGAGCTTACTCCCCTTCCCAAACCTTCGCTGCCCACATCGAGGGGAAACCTTCAAGAACACATGATTTCCAACCTTGAACTCCAAGGGCCTCCTCCTATGATTGGCATAAGACTTCTTCCAGTCCTGGGCTGCCTTTATCCTCTCACATACAAGCTGAACCTTCTCAGTGGTTCCCTGCACCACTTCTGGCCCAAGAACAGTTTCTTCCCCAATCTCTATCCAGAAAATGGGTGAACGACATGGCCTTCCATACAAGGCCTCAAATGGTGTCATGCCAATAGTGGAGTGGAAACTATTTTTATAAGAAAACTCCACTAGAGGCAAGTTTCGTACCCATGATCCCCCAAAATCCAAAACACATGCCCACAGCATGTCTTCCAGTGTCTGGATCATTCTTTCTGTCTACCCATCGGTTTGAGGGTGGAAAGAAGTGCTAAGGCGTAGCTGGGTTCCAAAGGCATGCTGTAATCCCCTCTAGACTCGTGACGTAAACATTATGTCTTGATCAGATACAATAGACCTCGGAATCCCGTGAAACTGCACCACTTCATCGACGTACCTCTGGGATAAGATACTCACTGGGTTCAACTCCTTAATCTCCAAGAAGTGAGCTGATTTTATCAACCGATCCACCACTACCCATATGGCATCATAGCCTCCCTGATCCCTGGGTAGACCTGTGAATAATTCCATCGAGATTTCATCCCACTTCCACTCGAGAACATCTAAAGGATGTAACAACCCTCCAGGAATACATTGTTCAGCCTTCACTTGTTGACACACTAGGAACTTAGCCACAAACTCTGCCACTGCTTGCTATACCCCGGGCCACCAAAACTGTCCCCTCAGGCCTTGGTACATCTGTGAGACCCTAGGATGTACCGCTAAAGCTGATCCATGGAACTCTCAGACAACTCCTTTACGCATCATCCCCGAAACAAAAAGCCTTCCATAGAAAAGCATATAATGTTGACCATCCTCTGACCATCCCTCAAGAGCATTTCCCTGATAAACACGATCTCGCATCACTTCTACTTCTGAGTCCCTTCCACCTGCACCACTAAAGAGGAAACTACAGTCATCTGAAACATACAGCCTCTTCCACCTTCCACCCTTGCATCCAAATTCAAGGCCGCTAACTCTTCCATCACTCTCCAAGCATCTACAGATTACCAAACTACTTCCTTCTACAATTTCCTACTCAGGGCATCAGCCACAACATTTCCCTTGCCCTTAGTATAAGAGATCTCAAAGTCGTAGTCTTGGAGGAACTCAACCCATCTCCACTGCCGCAAGTTCAGATCTCAATGGGAAAACACATAACGCAATCTCTTGTGATCTAAGAAGACCACAAATCACTCTACGATGAGATAATTCTGCCACAACTTCAATGAGAACACCACGGCTGCAAGATCCAGATCGTGGGTGGAATAGTTACATTTATGAGGACGTAACTGCCTAGACCCATAAGAGATCACTCATCGCTACTGCATCAGCACACATCCCAACCCAAGGCCAGAAGCATCACAGAACACTTCAAACAACACCCCTTCCTCTGGTAATCTGAGTACTGGAGCACTAACCAGCTTATCCTTTAGGTAGCCAAAATCTATCTAGCACTGGTCACTCCACATGAAGGCCTGGTCCTTCCTAGTCAAAGCTGTCAACGGAGCTGAAACTCGAGAGAAGTCAGGTAAAAACCTCCGGTAATAGCCAACCAAACCCAGGAAACTACGAACTTCTGCAACATTCTTGGGTTCTTCCCATGAAATGACTACCTCTACCTTCGACGGGTCTACTTCTATTCCCTTCTGAGACACTACGTGTCCAAGAAAATTTACTTCTCGCGTCAAGAAATTGCACTTAGATAGTGTCCCATAAATATGGTGGTGTTTAATAACTCCCAAAACTACCCTAAGATGCTCAACGTGCTCTTCCTCTGATCTTGAGTAGATAAGGATGTCATCGATGAACACCACAATGAACCGGTCCAGAAACTCTCGGAAGACAGAGTTCATGAGGTTCATGAACATAACTGGTGCATTTGTAACGCCAAACGGCATGACCATGAACTCAAAGTGGCCATATCTGCACCTAAAATCCATCTTTGAGATATCACCTTCCTTCACTCTCAACTGGTGGTATCCAGACCGCAGATCGATCTTAGAGAACCAACCTGCTCCCCTCAGCTGGTCGAATAGATCGTCTATCCTTAGGAGGGGGTAAAGATTCTTGACCGTCACCTAATTCAACCTACGGTAGTCTATGCACTATCGTAGACTACCATCTGCCTTCTTTACGAACAAAACTAGAGCACCCCATGACGAAACACTGGGTCGAACAAAGCCCTTCTCCATCAGATCGTCAATCTGAATCTGCAACTCCGGAAACTTAGAAGGTGCCATCCGATAAGGAGCCATCGAGATCGGGAAGGCACCAGGCTGTAAGTCTATCCCAAACTCAATGTCACGTCGAGGGGGTAGAGTCACAACCTCATCGGGAAAGACGTTAGGGAATTCTCTTATGACCTCTAGGACATCCATCATTCCTACATCTGCTAACTCCACTGAAACCCCGTCCATCATAGAAAGGAGTGGCTCCACATGTCGACTCCCCACCTGATAACTCCGCTCTCCAACAAAAGATACACACCGTCCATCCTCGTTGTAGAATTCAATACTTCTTCGATAGCAGTTGATGATGGCATGCATGGAAAATAACCAGTCGATGCCTAGAATGACATTATACTGCTGCATCTGCAGTGAAAGAAGGTCTCCACTGGACTGATGTGATCCCAACATCAGTCTACATCCCTAGAAAAAGTAGGATACGCTAGTCTGACCCCCAACTGGTTTTCTTAACACAAGGTGCACAAAAGGTATCTTGGCATCCAGACCCAGAGAATGGGATAATTCAGGTGTAACAAAGGAGTGCGAAGCTCCTGAATCAAACAAGGCAGAAACAAGAGTGCTGAAAAAACTGATCGTACCTCGAACGACCTCTGGTCCTGCCGGAGTTACCAATTTTGTGGCGTGCAATTGTCTACACCCAGCTCCTATGCCTCACTGTTGTCGACCACCTCCCTGACCACACCCTGGTCGAGGTCCTTGAGGAGCACCCTGGTGTCGGTCTCTTCCCGAAAAGTCATCCCTCGGAGGTCTAGGGGCCTGCTACTGCTGGAGAGGCCTCACCGGAAACAGATGCTGCTGAGGTGGGTGATGAAACTGCCCACCTCCACCATGTGGAGCTTGAGTCGGAAACCTGCTCTGTATGTTCCCGAAAACTCCGCAATAGAAACACTTTGTTCCTGGCCCTGTGGAAAAGGGGCGAGAGCCAGAAGCTCGGAACTGGAACTGATGGGGCCTACTCCCTTCTTGTTGAAACCTGGAAGGCCCTGTCGCTGGAGACCTCCTGCTGACTGCCTTCCCCTTTGATGAACCCAAATGGTTCCCCTCTCATGGCGTACCTCCCTTAGAGTTCATCCTCTCTACTATCTCAGCCTTCTTCTATATTTCTAGGTACGTGGGAAGGGTGAAGGGAGTGATAGCGTACTGAAGAGAAGGACGGAGTGCCTCCTCTAACCGTCTAGACCGAGAATCCTCATCTAGAAAGAGATCTGGGGCAAAGCACATGAGGTCTTTGAACTTGATCCCCAGCTCCCTCATTTACATGTTTCCCTACTAAAGGGAGATCAACACATGTCTCTTCTCAACCTTCGCCATAGAGGAGAGGAACTCCTCATGAAATTCCTTCTCGAAACTGGCCCATGAAAACTCTACCTCTGTCTTCTCTCCCAGGAAAAGCGTCCGCCACTAACGCGCTGCTCCTATGAGTAGACTGACGGCCAATGGAACCCAGTACTCCCTCATAGCACAGATCAAAGATAAGGGTATGGCTAGCTCTTCAAGCTATACCTCTATCACTGAGTCAGAAACTCCTCCCTCATACTTATCGAGGGTTTGTCACTGGAAGGAGCGCAGAGTCTTCTTCCACAAGTCATCCTCCTCATCTCGGTCAACCCTATGCTGGTCAACTGCCTTGATTTGTTGGGCCTCAACCACCTGATTTTCTCGTGGATAAAGTTTGGGTGCCATAGCTGCAAGGTAAACAAAGAATTCCTAAGCCCGAGTAGTAAGGGAATTTTTTTGTTGTTTTTTTGTCTCTTTAGTATTATTATTAAAAAAAATCTCCCCAATCTGCCCCAAATCAATTAAAACACAATCATTATGATGCATGTACCTTCCCTAGGGTCTCTACCCTGCAATAAATGTAGTCTCACTTGGTCGTTTGATAGGCTTAGAGTCCTTGTATCGGATCATGGGGGGGCCCTAAAATCCTATGTCCTAGACAGTCCTCCCTGGTCTATTTCACGAACCAAGATCACCTAACATTTTTTACCTACCATCCCATGCAATCCTCACTGTGCCTAACTCTAGACTCTATCCTATCCCTCAACCTCCTATGATACCATTCTGTCACGACCCGCCTTTGTCAAGACGATGGAAGGTGTGGCAAGGATCCCCGCCCTTCGTTCCTCTAGTCGAAGACAAGATAATGACCCCTGAGTCCCGCCTTCAGTAGGCCCCAGAGTGGCGACTAGAAACGATGGTATAACATTTCCACAATATGAGAGGCATTACCCTTTTCTGTTAACCAGGATTGGGAGAAATAATGAGTCAATGCCAAACACCACCATGTATAGACAACTCAAGGTAAAAACCAAACTACATGCATGTTTTAATAATAAAACTGAACAAAGTACAAAAACTCCAAAGTACAATACCAAACAGAAAAGGAAAAGGCTAAGCAGAATCCAACAACGACCAACAGCAACTCTAACGTTCATCCTAGTAAGGTCCAGCACGGCCTCCGAAGACCTCCTGAAAACCTGAAAGTAAACGTAGGGTGAGAATACAAAGTATACTCGGTAGAAAAACCTAAAGCTCTTATGCACAAGTGGGGAGACATCCTAAAGTCCTGTGAGAAGCAGAATAAAAATCATATATCAAGGAATTTATCCATCCCACCTCACTAGCCACGCTCACCAAATAACACAAGCATTAAGTTAATAGTAAAGAACAAAACATTTGGGTACCCCGCACCACCATTTCCCCCACTAGCTAGTTGCTCATCCCTAACAGAAAACATCCTGATGCTACCACGCTCTTCCTGCCCGCACACAACTGGGCCTCACAACCATCTACATCCCTTCCTTCACACACCTAGGCCCCAGAACTACACATCCCTGTCCACACACACCTGGCCCTCATCCCGAAGACACCTGGGAAAACAAACTGTAACCAGAACCCCTTCCCGAAAACACCTGGGCCTCATCCCGAAGATTCTTGGGAAAACAACCTGCCCGAAGAGTCCTAGGCTAACAACACACCAAAAAAACCTAACCGAAGATTCTTGGGTGTAAGGTCGCCTCCTACCATCACAACCTAGGGAAGAGGGAGCAGGAATGAGAGTAACTAGGGGGAAACACCCTTCCCTATGAGATGGGGTGTCCGACACTAAGTGCCCAACACGGGTGGGGTGCGAATAAACACAAAACAAACAGTTACACAAATATATACCAACACACAGCCCAACCTATGGCTCCTCAACAGATACAAGAAGGTTCCCAAGCACTGCTACCTCAAAAAATGGGCACACAATAAACAGTTCCTCATTTCCCTATTCAAGTTATCATTTCATAACAGTTCAGTATGAGTTATTCCCTTCACTACTGGGAAACTGACAGGCACAATAACAGATGAAACAACAATAAAGTAGGAAGGAAAACCATCAGGTAATTTAATCATTCACACCCAGTTCTCTTGTAAATAATAACATAAAAGTGGGATCAGTGGAAACCCTTGAAAAACTGGAACCAAAAAAACCCAACAAACCATTGGTTATCCCCACATTAATTCATTACCATTTCACCCAGTTCTTTATTAACTTCCCACTTTTATTCATGTTCACAACCCAACCTACATCCCTACTTCTAAACACCACCACATCCACGCAACAACTCATGCCATTCCAACCACACCATTCACAGCCCCTCTGTTCACCCATCCATAACAAAACACATTCACCCCTTCACCCATTTCATAACTAAACCATCCCAATGTTCATAATTCATTTCTCTATATTATTTAGTTCAACTGTGGTGATCACACAAGGTTATGGGCATTCATATTCAACAGCTGATTTTAAGTGTTTAACTGATTCATACATGATTCCCATTCACCAGACAATGCGTAAAACAGAGCATAGCATAGGTGCGCAAACAAAGGCCCCCAACGACCGTGATTTTCAATAGGCCTAAGTTCATTCAATTCATAACAACATTATAGGGAAATCATGGGTAAAAACATGTAACAACATTAACAAACTTACTCATCCTCGTTCTTTAACCGATTATTATCTTCATTACAGAATCGATTAACTTCCTCGTGGAAAACATAGAACACCCACCCCGCATGATATACGAGGAGAAGAGACAAAGGTAAGTTCCCTACCTGATTGATCAAGGATTGACGTTAAGTCCTCACATGGAAACTGGAAATCAGGAGTAGTAGGAACTCCACGGAACGTGATCATGGAAAACATCGCAACGGGGGTACTACTGGTCGGGAGGAAGGGTACTCCGAGCGCAGGGTGATAGAAAAAAAAATAAACTCAGGGAGAAGAGAAGCCTTTAGGTTATAAAGGCTAAGATACAGCATTCTCGGGACAGTTAGGATATGGAGAAAAACTCAAAACCATGGAAGAAGCGGGATCGTGGGTTGACCACACGGCTGGGCCACCCCACACGTCCAACTTAAAAGGTCCCCGCCCTTTGGGGCGGTTAAAAATAATGCACACCTCACCAATAATTTAATTAAATTCCATTAATGGGCTTTAAAACAGGCTTAAAGGGGTCAAAACACGGTTTAAAAACCAATTCACGCAAAAAGGAGGCGCTACTGGAAAACCCGTGGAGAGCTACCGGTACCCCAAGGTCACTGGTAGGCTAGGTCTACTGGTAGACCAAGCTACCGGTAGGCCGAGGCCACCGGTAGGCCGAGGCCACCAGTAGGCCGAGGCCACCGGTAGGCCAAGGCCACCCCTAGGCCGAGGTGACTGGTAGGTTGAGGCCACCACTAGGAGTCTTAAGCATCATCGAGAAGCAGGGATGGCCTTTGAAACCACCCAAAACACCACAAACATCAGATTTTTACCATGTAATGGACCCCAAAACCTTAGGCCATTACATATAAAAGTGTGCAATCATTTTTTATTTTTATTTTTCTAAATCTTCTCCTTGATAAAACATACATATAATGAGACATGCATGTGTCCTTGTATAACTGATACTGAGCTTATTGACAATTTTATTTATATCATAAAAATATTATGTGATCTTAGATTCATTGAATTCATCATATAGTGACTCAAATAACATCTAAATTACGTTGTATGTAATTCTATATAAGTACTTGATATGGTAAAAAATTATTAGAAAGGGTACTTTTTTATATTTGTCTCATCCTTTATAGAACTCTTGGTTTTCATCTTCTAATAATTCATAATACTTCTGTTATTTCTCAGGAATCTTCTCTCTTGTATTGGTATACTCAAATTCATAAAGAGACTCCACTAATATAAAATGATCTTTATAATTTTATGTTGTATTTCTAAAAGAATCGTTAATTAAGTTCAAAATTTGATTCTCCACTATTAAGTTAATGGCTTGTTCATTCTAATAATGGTCTTACTCCAAAATTTATGTGATATTTGATTCTCCATGCCAAATCACACATGTATAATAGGAATTTGTTTCAATAACAAGTTCTCATAAACTTCATTCCTTATCAACTATCATATTAAATTATAATTTGAACACATACATTTTATTGTTCCATCTATGGACAGATTTAAGATTTAAAAATATAAAAATTCCTTGAACCCCTTCAAATATTGAGTTGTATTGTGGTTCAAATTAATCTAGATTTTATCCATTTATATTTTATTGAAAAATAGACATATAAATAACATAACACATGTTATTTAAATATAATTAGGTTAAAAATATTAAAATCATATTAAATAAAATCATTACTATAATTCATTAGTTAAATAAAACCATTGATGTTGAATATTAAAAATAAAACATGAATAAATAATATATGGTAATTAAAAATATTTAAATCAATATAATTTAATAATAAATAAATAATAAATGTTTGATAAAAATCAAAATTTTGATTCATTAATAACACATTTAATAAAAAAACATTGGTATGTATATAATTTTAAATGAAAAAACATAACCATGACATCAATTGGAATAAAAATTACAAATAAAATATTATAAAAAGGATAGATCATCAAGTTACTTAAAAAAATAATTACACATATTTTATATGAAAATTTTATTTTACAAATACAATTTCATAATGACTTTTTTTAAATTTTATTTACACCAAATCAAAAAAATTAAAATAAACTCAAACAATGTTTATAATATTTTTTCAAAATTGTTTTTAATATATTAAATTCAATGTAAAAAAGTTTAGAAAAACATAATAGAATCAAACCATAAAATAAAATAATTCTAAAATTTTAAAAATAAACAAAATATAATATATCAAATAAATTGAATAAAAAACCTAAAAAACACAGTATATACCTCCAAGGTTTGTAAATGGGGTTTATGATTACACTAATAGGGAATAGAGAGGGATTGAAGTGGTTGTAGGTGACCAAGAGGACTAAAGAGATACTATTGGGGATATCATTTACCATAGAAGAAGTGGTCAGTGGCAACACAATTGTTTTATGGTGGTATGAACAATCAAGAGTCCAAGAGGGTCAAGTGACGTAGTGAGGAGACGGCATAAATTTATGGCATGTGGTAAATTTTTCTTTTAATAAGTATCAATTTTCTAAAAATAGTACTAACAGTCTGATTAAAAAAATATTATTAATTTTTTATAAGTTTCTACTAAGTAATAATAATAAGGTGGTTTTACACAATTATTGATAATAAGATGGAATAAGATGAATTTAGCTTCCAAGATACTATTTAGTGATGGTTTTAAAAAAATCCTTAAATAAACTGCCACTAAACATTATTTTTTTTATAGTACTAGTGGGTTGAGAATGTTGTGAATCTATCACCATATAATTCCTAGATTATATTCACCAGATGATACAAATAATGTACATATATCATCTATAATACCCCCTTCACTCGGTGTATCATAAGATAAGAAGACCATGTGCCTTAATCACTACACCAAACAGTCTTGTAACACACTCAAATGAGCTCTTAAATCACACAAAATTTAGTACAAATGGAAATTAAAAAAGAAAGGAAAGTATAACATTTTTTTTTATGTGGTTTCGATATTACATCCTATATATATGGGAGAAACACTGCTACATTAAACTATAATTGAAAGATACAATAATTATAATCACTTATTATAATGACCCATGATCTTCATACATAGACATTACATTATTTTTACAGAATATTTATTTCACTACATAAATACACGCCTAAGAACTGTAATAGTTTAGTGACTTTAGAAACTTGGAAACATAAACATTGGTTCATAAGTGAGCTACGTCATCTCCCACTAGATTCTTCATAACTAGAACCCTTATTAGAAATATCATACATAATTCATATCTTTATAACCTGGGTAAAGGAAACATAAGAAAGGGTGGGCTCATATGATCAGTAAGGTTAAAAAATGGAGATACGTAAGCATAACATGAACATAAGGGTATGATAATATGAGAATTTCATTTGAAAACCATACACTACATATCAAACATCATAATCATGGGTCATTGAATAATGATTGGAAGTTCATAAGACATGATTCATAATGGAATCCAACAACATGGTCTATGTGAGCATAATATTTTCATAAGAAATATACTTGTGGAAAACATATAAGTAAATAAATTCTTTTGTCAAGGATATCCACTAAGACATCAATAACATGTTAGGCTTAGGAAAACCACCCATGTACCAACTTTGGGAATGGGCTGACCAACTATGTACCTACATTGGGATTTGGATGAGCACCTATTCACCCTCTTTAGTATTGGGATGACCACCCATGTACCCTCCATTTCAGGATTATGCCCACCACTCATGTACCCTCATCTTTGGTCTTGGTCTAAACACCTATGTACCCTCATATTTGGGCCTAGCTAAAAACTTGTGTACCCTAATAATTAGTTTTGGGATAAAAACCTGTGTACCCTTTGATTTCATATAGCATTTATCATTACCCAATGAATTTAAGTGTAATCTGGCTGCACCCACCATGTAAGCTACAATAGGCTCACATAATGTTATTTGAGTCGCCCTATCATATGAGTAATTTTCAAGAGAAAAAACATAAATAAAGTATAAAGAGCTTTTATTTTATCATAAAACTAATAAAAATATCCATTATTCCCTTTATAACTTGATTAACCCATATAAAATTAATGGGTTTCATGAAAATCTCTTTTTACCATGATTGACACTTGGAAAAGAAATAAGCGTCATAAAAATCTCTTTGAAACATGATTAAACCATGGAAAAGAAATGGGTTTCCATAAAAAATGTGACACTAAAACAAAAATAATTCATAGAAATAATATGAATTCTAACCTTGGATCATATCCCTAGTAAAACAAAAAATATATCAAAGGATTTCATCTTAGATAGAGAAGGATTTTTAATGACCACTTGGAACATTTCTTAAGGAAAATAACTTTTCTTTGAAAATAACATTCATAAAACATTTTCAAAATACTTCAATTTAAAAATTACATTTGGAAACTTATAAATATATAATTAAAAATTAATTTAAAACCTTTCTTAAGGAAAATATAATTTTCTCTTTGAAAAATGATTTTTAAAACATAAAACCTTTTGAAAACCTTTTTTCATTGAAAATAACCTTTGTAATTCATAAAGGAATCTTATAAAATCATTTAAAATGCTTAAAAATATTCAAAATACTTTTACATAAAAGATATACTAAAATATAATTGAAAAAAAATGAAAACCTTTTTAGAAAACATGTTTTTGTAATAAAACATATTTCCGATCGAAAAGAGAAATAAAGTCTGATTTTCTTAAAAATGTTTTCTTAATTATATTAAGTACAGAAGAGTAGAAAATGGTAAAATTAATTTAATATATCATGAATAAAAAAATTATAAGAATATAAATTATAATTATTGAGATTTATATCCTGATATTTCAACTTTTGAAACTTGATGATAAATAATCCTGACAAACGGTGAGATTGTAACATAAATCTCTTACCACTTTAATAACCTCGAATCCTAAGACCCGTGAAGTAACAACATAAAATTAAACTAAAATATCATGAGTATTAATAAATTAATTATATTACATGTAAAATGGGATGAATTTACACCTTTTGAAAGAATATAGGTTCATAACATAACGTACCTCTCAAAGAAGGAAAATTGAGACAAAAAACTCTTACCGATTTTGTAACTTTTGAACGGTAAACCCCATGAAAGAGAGATCATAAAATGGATATTTAAATAAAAATAATTTTAATTATAATAATAATAAAATACATTCATGTTTATTATATACACCACATAAAATAAATAGGTGGTGAATATGACATGTGTCTCAGAAAAGTAAAAAGTGAGACGGAAATCCCTTACCTTAAGTCTTGACTTTTTTTGTACTCATTAAAAACTCATTTATAATAAATATAATATTGTTATAAATATATTAAATAATCATATTAATATATATCATACCATATATGGTTTTATTACGGCATTTTATTACCCATTTATTAATAATTTCATGTTAAAGTCATGTTTCGGGTAATAACCGCTTTGTTTTTCGTAAATGTTTTGACATGTTATTTTTTGTCCTATTACTTTGATAATGATTTCATAATTTTTAGAATTAAAACCATGATATAATTATCATATATATTCAGTATATATATATTTATAATAATCTATAAAATATATAAATAGTAAATGAAAAACACTATTCATGGAGACGGTAAGTCGTACGTACGCATGAATATTATTTCCATTTTCTTATCATGTTGAAAGAAAAGTAAATGATATATTTATATATTATCATTAAATTATAATTTATATGTTATATATATCATATATTTCTATTAAACTCTTCTTTAATATATTCCATACAAATCTTGAACAAATCACATCGCTTCACGAGGCGGTAAGTCGTCGTACACATGAATGATGTTATCATATTCCGGCAAAATAAAAATCATGAAGTTATATGTTATATAATAATTAAATAAACATAATAACATCATAAATATAATATATATCATATATATAATATATAAACAACATTTTCATCAATATTCATAACCTTTAGAGGTGGTAATGGAAAAACGAACAACGTTAGTTCACGAGGCAGTAGTCTATCATACACACAAACGATGATTTTATAGACCATTTGATGGAAGTGTGTGTGATTTTAGGTTTTTACCTTAACATAAAAACATATCATTATATTTAATAAAATATTTTTATAATATAATCATGATATAAAATAAATCAAGGGTTTGAGAATTAAATAAAACAAAAATATTCATTGATGAATGTTGCATCTTCTCTAGGTATCTCCTTTTGGTTAAATATAAATGAATTCCTTGGTTAGATTTCTGACAAAAATAAGGATTATTTGATGAATTTAAGGAAGTTTATAAGTTATTTTGGTATGTATTTTACAAACCATTTGGTTTTGAGGGTGTGAAGAGAGTAGGATATGTGGGGGACCTTTATAAGTAAGAGATAGGACACACTTGGAATTTTTGAAAAGAAAGTTAGGTGTACCAATGTTTTTACCTAAAAAGGAATAAATAATGCATAAAATTAAATACATTAAGGTTTATGTTCTAAAAATTTATATAAAATGTGTGTTTGAAAAGTTTATAGGTCATTTTGTCCCTTAAGTTTAAAGTTTAGGCCCTTGGTAAACTCGTTTTTCTCTTAATCACTGTGATTAATTTTAACTGGTTTTACTAATCACTTTGGTTAAATTTTAATTTTTATTTATTATTAATTATTAATTATTATTATTAAAAACATGGAATAAATTTTTTCAAATTAAATTCATATATGTGTCATGAATTCATTTAAAATTAATCATTCATATGGGACGAGACAACGGGTTTTTAAAGTGAAAATGTTCAAAAGTTTGAAATATTTTTATACATAATTTCAATGTGAATTTTATTCCAATAACCTAAATTATGTTTAATGATATATATTTTAACTAATTATACTTTAAAACAAATTTAAAGTATAATTTATCTTTATAAATAAATTATATGAAAAGGTAATTTTCAATTAAAATTCTGTATTTTTTACTATTCATCAAAAAATAAAACTACTCAGAATAATATCAAAAATTGAACTTAAGATAATTTTGGAATTACTCCTTTAATAATAAATTTTATTTTTTCAAATATAATTTATAAAATTTTCAAAATTTATTTTTAAAATAATTATACCATTAAAAGGTGGTAAAACTGCTTTTTAAAAGAAGAAAAATACATATTTTTATATATATAATTAGATTTATTCTTATCTATTATCTAGAAAACATATAGGATGCATGTTAAATATTTGATATAATTTATAATATATAAATGTTATTAAAATCATTATCTAAATTTTTTTTAATTTATTGAGATAAAATGTATTTGTGCATATAAAAATAGTTTTTCAGAAAAGGAATTTATTCATTTTCAAATAGTTATTACATTCAATTCTAATTAATTTGATGAAAAATAATTCATTTTATAAACATGAATAAACTATATTTTCATAATTTAGTTAACCATTTTCATACATTTCATTCCAATATCTAGGTGATAACTATAATAAAATTTTAATAATGCATCATGTTTTGTTTAAACTCAATGTTGCTGGTAATGAAAGCTAAGATCATTGTTGCAAATAACATAATCTAAATTTGGTGTTTCATGTAACACTATCCAAAATCAGTGGTTCATATTCCCCAATATACACTCATTTTTTTGTGTAGCATAATATTAACTTAGTATTATTTATAATTCAATCTTAACTTGGTGTATCATGCAATGCAAGCCACCAATAAATTTTAATTTATTCAAAAAAATATAATTCATAAAAACTGGAGGTGTTAAATTTTACCCCCTTAAAATGAACTTCACCCTTAAAATTTATCTCGGTCATCGAAGTTTTAATACTTGAAAGTTCCTTTCATAGAAACCCACATCATAAAAATGAATATTAAAATATCCCTTAAAAAAGGGAAAATTGGAAACATAATGATTTCCCAAAGTAACACATAACTAGGTTTCCACATCAGAGAAAATAGGTGGGAAGTGAATATTTTGACATGGAAGAAAATCGTAAATAATTATAAAGATTGACAGAGATCACTGATCACAACAAAGTAGGTGATTTAGATAAGGTTCGTGATCATAACACTATAGACCAAAGAAGTGTGAAAAAGTTCATTGATATCATCAAAAATTATTATAATAGGATAAAATTTTATTTTAAGACCCTTTATCTAAAGTTGAATAATTTTCACAAGAAGATATATTTACTTGATTTCATTCCATTTCATATGCACAATATCACCCTTTAGTGGTGCCTTGATAAATTTCAACTTCATCTCTTACTCCATGAAATGAATGTGAATTTTTTATCCCAAAAGAACTAAGAGATCATTAGATCCATAGATAGAATGATAACTCATTATATCTATATTTAGTTATCATCAAAACAAAATTTTGATCACAAGTTATCCAATATGCATAAATCTTCATATTTTGAAGTAATAAATTAATATCCAAAACCTCATTAATATTTTAACATAAACCATTTCATAAATGGTTGACCTTTTGACCCTTATGAAATATGAAAATCCAAAACATTAGAAATATGGTCACTAAATTTCTAAAAATCAATTTAACATCGATCCCTATATATCATGAAGTATCTATTTATTATCACATATCAAACATGTGGATACCTTCATCGTGTATTATCTTAAAACATGGTAATAACCTGAATTACCATAAAAATTTATTTAAAAAGTATGTGCTTCCCCATTCCTTACATAAAACATAGATTAGTGTATATATTCTTTAAGTCCAATAATAATTTAAACTCCATTCATGATAGCATAAAACACTTTTTCAACAAATCAATAATCATTTCAAAGGTAATAAAACTAACCAATTTAATTTATTCATATCCTACATATCTTTATCCTAACACCATTATCTCAACATCTGAAACATATTATGGGTTATACTCACTTAATCAAAATATCAGTTTTCTAGTACATCAGTACAATTTAACACATTCTTGAAAATCCATAATTACAAACTTCTACAAAATATCCTTATATATTTCCTAATTCTTGAATTCTGATACATAATCACTTCAATTATCCCACCTCATCCTTAAGTTTTTAACTATGATTGATCATATTATTCCTTAATTACTCTTTCCATTCATATGTAATTTGTAGTCTCTTAATTATAAATAATATAACCATTACTCATACAACCTTATTGATTTTCTTCATGATATTTACTATTATGAAATATATTTTCATAATTATCATACTTTCCACACTTAAATAATTCAATTGTTGACAATACCTTAAGGAGACTAATATTCACATCCATTGCATTAACAGAACTCTTCATTTTTTTCTCAAGAATTACTTACTTTGTGTCCTTCTTCACCGCATATAAGACATATTCTCATTCCTTTGAGACACTCCCTTGAGTGCTTCTTCCCACATTCTTGACATATAGGAAACTCAATCTTGATTCCTTCATGTTCTCCACCATATGATCTCTCAACTAACTCTATCCTTCTCTTCTTTGATGATTCTGGTAGTTGGATAAGGTAGAAATTATTAATCATGTTTCATGAAAAATTATTAGGCATAATCACAGTGTCCTTCAATCTATTCATCATCCCATTTGACTACTCATCAGTAAATTTTCTATCACATTCAATGTTAACCTAGTTCTTTCTAGTTCCTTCCATTTACTAAAGCCAAAAATCATAGTGTGAGAAACACTTATCATAGCATAAAACTACATAATCATGAAAAATAACTTATAGAATGTCAAAATCATGACACCTTCTTTTCAAACATCGACACCTTAGGCTTAACCTAGGTTATCCATGATCATCATTAATTTAAATCCTTCATGATGGTTTATAAAGAGTTTGTGAATTCCTAAATTATATCCCTTAAAAGTGTCAAAATAGGGGTGCAACAAGGACCATTGTCATGCAACATTTCATGAATGATTCTAGATCAATATAGTGTTTTTGGGGTTGTTACCCCTAGGTACATATGTGCAAGATCCACATACACTTGTAGTATCTAGAAAGGGATTTATTTTTATGAAACGAATCACTCTATCCTTTACCAAAATTCCAAGAAATTTTCCAATACTTCGAATCATCCATAGACTTATCCTTAGAGACATCCCTAGATATATATATCTCTAGTAGTATTACTAAAGTTTTCTTATCCTAGTTTCCAAAGGTTAACTAAACCTTTTCTTTGATACCAACTATAAAAAACAATTATCTTTATACATATAAATTACATCATTTTACAAAATATTTATTTCACTACATAAATACATGACCAAGAACCATAATAGTTTAGTTCCTTTAGAAATAAGGAAACATAAAAAATGGTCCATAAGTGATTTATGTCATCTCCCACTACATTCTTCATAAATAGAACCATTCTTATACATATCATACATAATAAATATACTCATAACTTGGGGAAAGGAAGCATGAGAAGGGGTGATATCATATGCTTAGTAAGTTTAAACAAGGGAGATACGTAAGAATAACATGAATGTAAGGGTATGAGAACATGATAATAACATTTGAAAACTATACCCTGCATATCAAATATCATAATCATGGGTCATGGAATAAATATTGGAAGCTCATAATACATGAGTCCTAAGGTAATCAAAGAAAATGATCCATGAGATCATAATATTGGAATAAGACATATACGTGTGGCATACATATAAGTAAAAAAAGTCTTCTATCAAGGTTATTCACCAAGATGTTCTTAACATGTTAGGCTTGTTCAAACAACCCATGTACCTACTTTGGGCATGGCATGACCACCCATGTTCCTACTTTGGGATTGGGCTGAACACTAATGTACCTACTTTGGTATTAGGATGACCACCCATGAACACTTCTTTTTAGGAATGGTCAGACCACCCATGTACACTCCTTTTCAGTATTGGGCTGACCACTCATGTACCATTATCTTTGTTCTTAGGCTAAATGCCTATATACCCTCATATTTTTTCTTGGGATAAACACTCATGTACCCTCATATTTGGGATTGGGATAAACACCCATGTACCCTCTAATATCATATAGCATTTATCATTACCCAATTCATTAAAATGTTATCTAGGCACACCCACTATAAAATCTATAAAAGGCCCACCCAATGTTATCTAGGATGCCCCATCATATGAGTAATTTCCAAGAACAAAAACATTAATAAAGTACAAAGACCTTTAATTTCATCATAAAACTCATAAAAATATCCATTATTTCCTTTATATCTTGATTAACCCATATAAAAGAAATGGGTTTCATGTAAATCACTTTTAAAGATGATTGTCATGTGAAAAAGAAATGGGTTCCATAACAATCTTTTGAAACATGATTAACCCTTGGAAAAGAAACGTGTTTCCATAAACAACATGCCACTAAAATATAAACCATTTAGAAAAATAATATTAATGGTAACCATGTATCATATCCCTATTAAAACATAAACTATATCAAAGTATTTCATCTTATATGGAGAAAGATTTTGAAAGATCATTTAGAACATTTATTAAAGAAAATAACCTTTCTTTGAAAATCAATTTCATAATAAATTTAAATATAATTTTATTTTAAAATAAAATTTGGAAACTTATAAAGAAAGATTTTGAAATTAATTTAAAAATTTCTTGATGAAAATATAATTTCTTATTGGAAAACTCTTTTTAAAATGTAAAACCTTTTGAAAATCTTTTTTCTTTGAAAAAAACTCTAAAAATTATAAATTAATATTTTAAAATCATTTAAAACACTTAAAACATTTTCAAAATAAATTTCCTTAAAATTTATCTTAAAATTTCATTTAAAAATATTTTTGAAAACATTTTTAGAAAACATGGTTTTGGAAGAAAACAGATTTCTGATCGAAGAGAGAAATAAATTCAGATTTTCATAAAAACATTTTCTTAATTATATTAAGTAAAAAAAGTTGAAAATGGTACCACTAATTGAAGATATGATGAATAAAAAATTATAATAAAATACATGAGAATTTTTTATAATTATATCATGATATTTCAATAATGGAGACTCGATCATAAATAATCCTGATAAACAGTGAGATTGTAACATAAAACTCTTACCACTTTAGTAGCCTTAAATCCAAAGACCCATGAAAGAATAACCTAAAATAAAACATAAAATATAATTAGGATGAATAAATTAATGGTATTAAATTTAAATTTTTTTGTATAAATACCTCATGAAATAATATAGGTTCATAACATAATATACGTCTCAAAGAAGGCAAATTGAGACAAAAATATCTTACTGATTTGGTAACTTTTGAATCATAAAACACATAAAAGAGAAATACTCAAATGGATATTTGAATACCAATAATTTTATGTATAATAATCATAAAATACATTCATGGGAATTATATACACCATATAAAATAAATAGGTGGTGAATATGACATGTGTCTCATGGAAGTAAAAAGTGAGATGAAAATCCCTTACCTTAAATCTTGACTTCTATTGTACTCTTTAAACCCTAATGTATAACAAATATAAATTTATTTTATATATATTGAATATTCATATTCATATATATCATACCATTTATGTTTTTCTTCTGACCTTTTATTACCTTTTTATTAAAAAATTCATGTTAAAGTCAAGTTTCAGGTAATAACCGCTTTGTTTTTCATATATGTTTTGACATGTTAATTTTTTCCCTCTAAATTTGATTATAATTTCATCATTTATATAATGTAAACCATGATAAAAATATTATATATTTTCAATATATATTTATTTATAATAATCTAAAAAATATTGAAATAGGAAATGAAATACATTGTTCATGGAGACAGTAGGTTGTATGTACGCATGAATGGTGTTTCCATTTTATTGTCATATCAAAATAAAAGTAAATAATATATATATACTTATATTATTGTTATAAAATAATTTTTATTTTATATATATCACATATTACTATTAAATTCATTTTCAATAAATTTCATGTAAAGCATAAACGAATCACATCACTTCATGAAGCGGTAGTCTATTGTACACATAAATGACATTATCGTATTCTTGAAAAATGAAAAACATGAAGTTATGTGTTATATAATAATTAAATAAATACAAATACATCATATATATCATATATATCATATATAAATAGCATTTACATAATTATTCCCAATCTTTATAGGTGGTAATGGAAAAACAAATGACATCGGTTTGCGAGGTGGTAGTTCGCCATACACACAAACAATGATTTAGTAGACCATTTTATGGAAGTGTGTGTTATTTTAGGTCATACCCTTAACATAACAATATATAAATATGTTAAATATAATTAGATTATTATATAATAATTATATAAAAATATTGTATGGGTTTTGAGGAATAAATAAAACAAAAATGTTTGATGATGAACGTTACCTCTTCTTCGGGTATCTCCTTTTGGTTTTCACCAAAAGACTTACTTGGTTGGATTTATGCCAAAAATTAGGCTTTTAGTATAAAGGTATAGAATTTTAGAAGTTATTCTGGTTGTTATTTTCCTATCCAATTTGTTTTCTGGGTGTGAATAGAGGAGGAGAGGCGGTGGTCTTTGATAAGTGAGGGAGAACACACACTTGGAATTTTTGAAAATAAAGTTAGGTGTACCCACATTTTTACCAAAAAAAAGTATTAAATAATGAAAAAAATTGATAAATGAAGGTTTAAGTTCAAAATATTTCCATAAAATAGTTTTTGGACAAGTTTCTAGGTCCTTTTTCTCCTTAAGTTTAAAGTTTATTCCCATGGTAAACTTGTTTTTCTCTTAATCACCGTGATTAATTTTAACTATTTTTACTAATAACTTTGGTAAAAAAATAAATTTAAAATTATTATAACTTTTAAATTATTATAATTCAAAATATGGATCCCATTTTTACAAATTAAATTCACGTAAGTGTCAAAAATTAATTTAAAATTAATCTCACGGACGGGATGAGATAACAGGTTTTTAAAGTTAAAATGTTCAAAAGTTTGAAACGTTTTTATACCCAATTTCAATGTGAATTTTATTAAAATGACCTAAATTATATTTAGTTATGTATAATTTTACTAATTATAATTTAAAACTAATTTAAAATATAATTTAACTTTATAAATAATTTAGATGAAAATGCAGTTTTCAATTAAAATTCAATATTTTTCACTATTCATCAAAAAATAAAACTTCTCCTAAAAATACCAAAAATTAACCCTAACCTAATTTTGACATTAATATTTCAAAAATAAAATTTATTTTTTAAAATATAATTTATAACATTGTCAAAATTTTGTTTTAAAATTAGTGTTCTATTAAAAGGTGATAAAATAGCTTTTTAGAAGAAAAAAATACAACTTTTTATGCATAAAATTGGATTTATTCTTATCACTTGTATAAAAACATATAATATGAATATTAAACATTTTATTTAATATATAGTATATATATTTCATTAAAATAATTAACCAAAAGTGGTTTTTTTAATTTTTTGAGATAAAACATGTTTTTTCATAGAAAAATAGTTTTTCAGAAAAAGAATTTCTTTATTTTCAAATAGTTCTTACTTTGAATTATAATTAATTAGTTTATAAATAATTAATTTTATAAACATTAATAAACCATATTTTAATAATTTAGTTAATCCTTTTCATACCCTTTATTCCAATGACTAGGTGATAACTATAATGATATTTTAATAATATGTCATATTTTGTTTAAAATCAGTATTGCATGTAATACAAGCTAAGATCGATGTTGCGTGTAATGAAATATAAACTTGTTATTTTAGGTAACACAAATCAAAATCATTGTTTCATGTACCTCCAAAAAAATCAGTGTTGTGTGTAGTGAAATCATAACTTAGTGTTGTGTATAAAGAAAGTTTAAATTGGTGTAGTGTGCAATGAAATCCATAAGTGAATATTAATTTATTTTAAAAATAAAAAAAATCATGGTGTTACACTTATACTAATTTAGAAAACTTATATTTCTAATTAGAAGTGATCTATTAATCATATCATCGCACTTTTAATGGAAGTCCTAATTTCTTATAATAAGTATGAGTTGGTTATCCAATTGCACCGGCATCCAAAATTCATGGATAAGACATCATTGAACCATAGAGGCTGCCTATTTCTTATATCAATCGCTACCTAGCTAATAAAGGTAGTGAAAAATACAAGTTATCTTTGTGAAATCCATAGATGGCTCATATACATCAACCCTTTACCACTGAACACATTCATGGGATGACTACAATGTAAGAAACTGAAAACTTAATCACATGCATCATAACTTCCATTTAATATTTCCTAGTCCACTACACATTCCCAATGGACAACACTATCATCTGATCAACCTGCCTCTACCAGAGAAACCAGTATCATTGCCTAAACTGTTAAGACTATTATTGACTGGAGTACCACTTTTCAGTAGAATGAGTTTTGAACTTGAACATGATTCACATCTTGATAATATCCCACTTTAATACTACTTTAATTAATATATTGGAAACTATCTAACACTTAGTAAAATACCTGATCCTCTATAGAAAATAGAATTCAGTTCTCTCTTTCTTTATCTATTCACCCATGTCCCACTGAGGTACAGTGTTTCCTTATACTTTCTTGTACTAAAGTCTTAGTGAACATGTCTACTAGATTTTTATTCTTGACTATATTTGACAAATCTTATACCTCTAGTAATTTCTTTATGAAGTCATATTTTAGGTCGATGTTTTTGATCCTTTCAAAAAACATTGGATTCCAAGCCAAGTGAATTGTACTTTTATTTTAGCAGAATAACGCCCCACCCACTTTGATCTTCCAAGTTCCTATATAATGTGCACCAACTATATAAATTCCTTTCTAGTTTTCATTATAACTATATACTCATCCTCTATTGTGTAAAAATTAACAATCCATTATAGCCATTATATCTAGTTGACTATTATTCCTCTATAGGTTAACATAAACCCTATGGTTCCCTTTTAGATATCTAAATCCTTAGTAAATTCAACATCAGTATAACCCCGTAATGGATCATCCATCCCAAAACACAAGGTTATATAATTTGATCCATTTAAGTATTGGATGATCAATTTTAAAACCACTCAGGGTTTCCTTCTCAGATTCATTATGAATCAACTCAAAACTCCTATTACTAATGTAATGATTGGTTTATTATATATCATGACGTACATCAAACTTCCTACCGCTGATGAAAATAGAAATTTCTCTATTTATGTGACCTTATATTACATTTTAGGTGACTTATACTTATAAAATTTTAATCATTTGACCAATGGATCTGAGATTAGATTACATCTGGTTATCCCAAACCTTTCAATGACCTTCAAGATGTAGAATATTTGAGATAGCACCAAAGTCTCGACTTCCCTATCTCTCTCAATCTTCATTCCCAAAATATTTTTACCCAAACTAAGATATTTTATCTTGAGTCATCCAAAAAATTTATGATTCAACTTTGGAATCCTATTAACATCTGAACCAGATAGTAACATATTATCCGTATACATGAGAATAATGATGAATATCTCATCATTCCATGCCTTCTGGTAGCAATAGTGATCTGTGGTGCACTATGTGAGATCTTATTCATCCAAAAAAACATTGATCATATAATTCTACTACCTTGGATTTTTCTTCAAAATGTATAGGTTTTTCTTTAATTTATACACCAATCCTTTTTTCTTATTATCCTTGAAACACACTGGTTGCTTCATGTAAATCTCTTCCTCCAAATATATCATGAACTAACCTAGATAACCCACTAAATAGGTACCTCAATCAACCCAAAAGGTGTTACTGGTCCCCATGTGTTGGCTAATAGTACTTGGGAATCCAAATAAAAAATAAAAAATTGTTTTTACAAAATAATAACATAATAAGACAAAATAGTGGAAGGAAAATAAAAATAGTTTGTATGCCAAACACTCATCAAGAGAAAGGTAACACAAGTAGACAAGTACAACTCCCAAAAATGCTACATCAACCTAAGTCTTCATGTAACCATCAAATAATTCATCATAATATCTCCTTGGAAGAAGTGGATATTAAAATCCATTGGTCACCACCAACTCCTAAAGTACCACTAATGAATTACACCCACCACCTTCGAGTGGTGATTTCCCTTTTCCTATAATTTTCTTAAGAAAGTCTGCAGATGCCCAAAGTGAAAAGTAGGGTGTGATAAACACTATCCCAATAGGATCCCACACTGAATTTCATAATAATACCATAAGAATTCCATATCAAATAAACCAAATATTCTCAATTTATAATAAAACATAGCATGGAAATCTTTTCACAAGTCAAAGTAAATCATGATTTTCAAATAATTTCAATGGAAAGTATAAGAAGGTAATGTAGTGTATTTCAATCAGAACAAACATGAATAATCCTTTAAATCAAAATATAAATGAATAAGAATTTTTATCAAACACTAGAATGTATAAATATTTTACAATCATAGAACCATGGTTAAGAGTCTTGGGGTTAGGTTATTATAAGTATTCTCACACATCTTAGTGAAACATGGATCAAAGTGTGCGCACATCCCTAGAACTCAATCATATGGGGAATGGGAGAACACCCTAAATAATGAAGTCCCTAACCTCATAATAATTTAGTTATAATTTTCATCATAAATTTGTTTTTGAGTATATCTAATGCATGCCTAGAATGTATTCTTCCCATTTAACTTCTCAGGCTCACATGTGCTTCATGGAAATCAAAATATCTTTCATTTAATAAATCTCAAATAATCTTAATCAATAATTTCAAAATAGACCCAAAGTAAAGTTTCGAAACATGCCATTTCATTTCAAAAACCAACATCAAATGGTTTTCATCCAAAACTCATTCCTATCAAAATAATTCATCTCATCTCAATTTAATAAAACATTTCATTACTTATCTTCACAAAAGTCATCATCAAAATCATTTTTCAAATCATCCATTTTAATTCAAGATCACTTTTCAAAAATCAACACGTTATCTTCAAATCCATTTTCAAATAGATGTTATCACACACACAAACCATGACATTTAGGAAACTTGTATCAAAGAACTCAAATAATGTATGGAAATCAATAGGAAATCAATTTCAAATAAAGTATGAAACAATGGTTTAAATTGGTAGGAATTGCCTTATGAAACTACCTACCTCAATCATAGTATCGTCAAACACTAATATGATATCCACACTCGAAGAGAGATGAAAGTCTATAATTGGTCAAGGAAGAATCCTAGGACCATAATTCAAAAAATAAAGATCTTGATCAATCAATGACATGAGGATCCACTACTCTCAAAGGTGAGAGATGAGTAAATAGGAATTCATGATCAAATCGAGATTACACTTACTAGAATAGATTCAACACATCAACCAAAAATTTGATTTTTGATGTTTCAAGGTTGTAAGGGTTAAGATAACCTCTATAAAGAATCCAAAATCATGACAATAGAATTAGGTATAAAATATAACTGTTTAGAATTAAAATGGATATTAAGATGGAAATAATTATGATACTACCCTAGGTTTCCTTGCTCGAATTGGCATCACCATCTAGGCAGTGGCACTAAATAGAATACCTATTTTCTTGGGAGCCCCACCAGCTAATCATTGGACTACCTGTATCTATTCTAGCTATAGTTTCATGACCACTCAATAACCAAACACCTAAGTGCCTCCCAAGACATCTCCCAACCACTCAAATAAGAGTCAAAAAACACTCTCATCCCCTCTAAAGGATTAAAAAAAGTAAGAATCAACCAAGAATCAATAGAAACAACCAAAGATAAACTCAAAAATGGAGTAACAGAAAAGGAATAAATGGATCATACTTGAAATAAAGTTTCAGGATGTTATAATTCTCCCCACTATAAATACTTTCTACTCTTAGAAATCCTGTCAAAAATACTAGTTCATGAAGAGATAAAGTCATTTTTATCTCATCAATGCCTTATATTCCCACATCTCATGAGACTCAAAACCATGTTTCCATAGATACTAAACTATAGGTATATACTTTCTATAAATAACCTTAATCTAAAAATCAATAATTTGAATTGGATAATCAGTCACAGACAAATCAAGATCCTCATCAAGGTCCTCATAACTAAATCCATGGGATGGATTTGAAAGATTTTTTCTAATATAGGACACATGAAACAAATAATATATCAATTTCATCATAGATGGAAAATACAAATGGTAATCCACCTTACCAATTTTCTCAACAACCTCAAACAGCCCCACCTATCTCAGTGCCAACTTCCCCCATTACCCTAGCCATTGATAACCTGACCAAGGTGAGACTCTCAAAAACACTTGGTCACTGAGTGAGAACTCAAAATAAAATTAACAATGATACGTCTAAGATTTATACCAGCTCTGTTCCATTACCAATATTTATAAAATCATCTGGATCATCATCATCATCTTATGGACCAAAATAAGTCACACAAGGGAATATTTACCAACTTCCAACCAATAAGGTAGAGATTTACAAGGATGGCCAAAAAGGACTCAAATGGTACCATTTTTATGGATGATTAGTATTTTTTGTTATAGAAAAACTCAACCAAATCCTTATATAAATATCAAGATCCTCTAATGTCAAGGACATAGACATGAAACATATCCTTAAGAATCTATGTATTCTATTTTATCTTACCATTTGTTTGAGGATGGTGCGTTGTGATCAAATTTCCTCGGAATCTCATATCCTTCTAGAGTATTATCTAAAAAAATTAATTGAACAAAGGATCCATATCATAAACAATGTTAGATGGAAAAACATGTAATCTAATGATCTCATGTATAAACAGATTTTCTAAAGTCCTTAACTTTCATGGTATAATGAATGGTAATAAGGTGAGATGATTTGTTTAATTGGTCAATAACTATCCAAATCCCATTATTTAACTATATATTTTGTGGAAACCCAACCAAAAATTACATTGATATCTCATCCCACTTCCAATTCATTAAAGGAAGGGGATAAAACAAACTTGAAGGCTTATGATGCTTGGGCTTAACCTGTTGAGAGGTATAACAAATAGAAACAAAATTAATGTGATCATGTTTCATACCTAGACACCAGAATTGATTCCTCATATCATAATACATCTTCATTGTTCCTGGGTAAACTACCCACTATGAATGATGATAATCCCCCAATACAAACTTTCTTAAAGGTAATGGGACAACATAATAATTCAAGAAGAAAATTATACCCTATGAAGATAAAGAACATTAATCGATGGTATCCCTACCATATAAAGAATCCTTAATTCCTTATAACTCATCATCAAGTTTTTTCTCCTGAAGTATAATCTTGATAAGAGAGAATTTGAACTAAAAATTTCCAAAATAACCTTAGTTCCATCCTCCCAGATTCCCAAATGCATATGATCAAATAGATCCACGATATTCCACTCTTATGATGACTCCTTCATGGCTTGAGATGGTAGTTTCCTACTCAAAGAATCAGCAACAACGTTCCCCCTTCTTGGGGTGTAATAAATTTCAAAGTCAAAAGGTTTCAGGTACTTCACCCATCACCTCTTTTATGGATTTAAATCTTTTTTTTAGAATATATGACTTAATATTTTATGATCAAAGTAGTTGATAAACCTCTCTCAAAAAAGGCAATGTTGCCAACTCTTAAGAGTGTGCATCACAACTAAAAGTTCAAGATCATGTGCCGAATAGTTATTCTAATGAGGTTGAAGCTAACAAGAACCACAATTCACTATATGATCACATTTTATGATAATAATGCTCAAACCCATACCTAAATCATCACAAAAGACCATGTACCCCTACCTAGCCTCTAAAAGAGTCGGCACTGGGGAAGAAGTTAAGAGGCAATTCAAATCATCAAAGGAAGTCTTCTATTTATAATCTCAAGAAAACTTATGTCCATTCTGAGTGATAATTATCAATGGAGAATCCAACTTAGAAAAATCTTTCACAAACTGATGATAATTCACTACTAATACAAAAAATCTATGTATCTCAAATACATTGTGTGGTTCCTCCCATGACATAACAGCTTTCACCTTTTCAAGATCAACTGAGATAACATGTTTCAAGACCACATGCCCCAATAACTCCACCTCCCAAATTTGGAATCAGCACTTTGATATCTTGGAATATGTTTGATGATTCCTTAAGATATGAAAAAATTATCTCATATTAAGTACATGATCCTCCAATATTTTAAAGTAAACCAAGATTTCATCCATGGATACCACTATAAAATAATCTAGATACTAATGAAAATACAATTTATTAACACCATAAACACTATAGAAGCATTGGTTAGACCAAATATCATAACAATATACTCATAGTGTTCATGCCTGCTCCTGAATATGATCTTTGGGATATCAGACTCCTTGATCCTAAGCAGGTGATAACCAAACCGAAGATCAATATTAGAGAACCACTTTGCCTCTTTTATCTAATCAATAAAATCATCAATTTAGAAAAAAGGATCCCTTTTTTATCATAACTTTATTGATCTTTCATTAATCAACACACAATCGAAGGGTTTCATCAGCCTTCTTGGAAAATAACATTGGTGCTTCCCAAGGTGACACACTGGGTCAAATGAATCACTTAGACATCAATTCATTCAATCAATCCTTTAACTCCTTCAGTTCAGATGGTTCCATGTGATAGGAAGGAATATATATCATCTGAGTACCTAGCACTAACTCAATAGAAAAATTTATCTCCCTCTCCGATTGTAGGAAAAAATTTATAATGGAAAAACATTCAAAAACTCATTTGATACTCGAGGAAGTTCACTACACAAATATTCTTAACCTAGCTCAAAAGAATACATGGATATCATCCTAACAAGATTTTTAAGAGGAGGTATGGCTCAGCTAGACCTTGGTTCTCATTCTACCAGAAAAATATGACACTCCCCATCATCGGTAGTAAAGTATACTCACATAAGATAATAGTCAATTTGGTATTTATGATTAATCATCTAGTCCGTCTCAAGAATAACATCTATAGGGTTCATATCAAGAACTAAAAAACCCTAGAAAAGATCGATCTATAATAAAGAGAAAAAAATAGGGGCATCAGAGATCCTTCTCTCTCTTCATCATGATAGGAATAGAAATTTCCATCACATAATGCATGATATCCATATAAATATTCAACAAGTATAGAATGTTAGTTGATATGAAAGAATGGGAAGCACCGGTATCAAATAAAACTATCACTAAATATGAAGTAATGGTAATGGTTCCTCTCACTATCATAACACCTACTTTATCTCCCACTATATACTCATCCACTATGTGAATTTTCTTAATTCCTAATACATGTGGCTTGAACCCCACTATTCTTGAAGCAACTAACTATGTTGCAGATCCACTCAGTTCTAACAAGACCATACCACTACATAGAGCAGTAAAAACATGGAAAACCTATACAAGTAACCTAATAATCCACAATATCAATATATATTTAATTCCTCTATGATTTGAGTTCCAAACTTTTCTACATTATAATCAATTCAGTGGTCATTTACCAAGTAATTCAAATCATTTAGAAAAATTATATTATTGAGGACCACCACTACTATTTCATCTATAAGACTCATTCTTCTTCCTCTTCCCTTTAAAGGAACCACTGAAACTACCACTAGGTGTAGGATGAACTCCAACCAACCCTGAATTATCATCCAAGTCAATTTATGACATCAAACCTTGATCTATAACATCAATAAAAGTGGTAGTCTTCAAAATAAAGACCTAAGATTGAATATCTGGTCAAATTCCCATATTAAATCACTAATATTTCAGCTTCACATTCAACACCACCTTAGGTGAGAACTGATCAAGTTTATAAAAATGATTGGAATATTAATTCACTAACCAATCACCCTATTTAAGGTTAAGAAAATCCATGGACTTAGGAAACACCATCTACTCTGGATAAATTTTCTCCATAAAAAGAGTATTGCAGTCTTTCCACTCCAAGCCCTCATTCTTATTTTCTAGGACTATAGAATTCCAATATCTCCTTCTAGTCCCTTCAAGTTTGAATATGAAACATCTCACCTTAATGTAATCTAGCGTCTCCATGAACTAAAATACTCACTCAATATTTACCAACAAATCCTATGCCTCTTATGGACCATTATCACCCTAGAAAGATTGTGTTTTCTGATGAAGAAACTCCTAGGCTCTGTCTCTATTGTCATCCATTCAAGATACCACTTATGGTTTCTAAATGGAAATAGGTGTGATTCCTTGGCCCAGAGATTGGACCGCATGTACAACAGCTTATACAAGGTTCTGGTAAACTATAGGGGGTTCACCTATTGTGGTTCATCAACAATTCCCTCCTAAATTCTGTTCAAATGTCTTCTTAGGGGAATGGTACTATACAACATCAACAGATAGAAAGGAAACATCAGTCAAGACACCCAATATTATAAACTATATTAATCATAATTTAACTTGAGAACACAAATTACATACCAAATTTTTGGGAAATTCTAGAATTAGATCAAATAACTCCTCAAAGACACATGTCCCAATAACCCGTGGTAACTTAAGGATCATTATGATGAGAGATATTTAGGAACTAACTTAAAAAATTCCCCTTAAATCATGAAAATACTATCTTCTATATACCGATAAATTACAAACTACATATCTAAATTAAAGAAGATACTTGACCCCATTCGATGCCAATTTTTCATGAACCAACAAGAATAACCCACTAAAACGTTACCTGAATCAATCCTAAAATGTCCTAAAGGGGATTATAAATTCTTATGGGTTGGAAATTAGAGCATGGAAATAAAAATAAACAATAGAAGAAATTTTCACCATAATAATAACACAATAAGATAAAATATTTGAAGGAAAATTTAAACAATTGGTATATCAAACACTCTTCAATAGAAAGGTACAAAAAGTAGACAAGTACAAGTCCCAAAAATAGCACATAAACCCAAGTGATTATATAACCATCAAATAATTCATCACAAGATATCCTTCAAACAAGTGGATCAAAAACTCCACTAGTCTCCACCAACTCCCAAATTCCATTTAATCAAGAATACCCATCTCTATTGAGAATTGCTTTCCCTTTTCTTATAACTCACATAATAAAGTCTATAAATTCCCAAAGGCAAAATATGGTGTGAGAAACACTAGCCCAGTTGGATCAGACCAATCATTCCATAATAATTCTATATAAAGTAAACCAAATATTATTAATTTATAAAAAAACGTGGCATGAAAAGATTTTCACAAGTATAAGTAAATCTTTCTTTTCAAATCATGGAAAGTATACAAAAGTCCAAAAGTTAATTACCATAAAAAATGGAATAAATAAATATTTCTATAAAAATAGTCATGAATAAGTATTTCTATCAAAAACCGATATGTATAAATCATTTACAATAATATCACTATGGTTAAGAGTCCTAGGGTTAGTTTAGTATAAGAATTTCCACACATCTCAGTGAAGTACGAATCCAAGTGTGAACACAACCCTAGATCTTAATCCATGAGTAAATATGATAAAACCCTAAATAATTATCTTTCTATCATAATTTTAGTTTAGTTATCATTTTCATCTTTAATCCATTACTAGGTAGATATAATACATGCATATAATGTGTTCTTCCTACTCAGGATCCCATGTTATTAAATTAATTTAGCATACAAGGGGTATATATTTCATTTTAATCAATGTCAAATCATATCAATCAATCATTTCCAATTCACCCTAAAGTCAAGTTTCAAAACATGCCATTTTCTTTCAAAAACAAACATCAAATGGTTTTCTTCTACAACTCATTCCTTTCAAAACAATTAATCTCATATAAATTTCATAAAACATTTCATGCCTTATTTTCTCAAAATTAATCATAAAAATCATTCTTTAAATCATTCCTTTTCAATTAAATATCACTTTTTCGAAATCAACACTTTATTTTTAAATTTATTTTCAAATAGATTTCATCACACACAAACACACACACCATTCCATTTTGAAAACATTTATCAAGGAACTAAAATAATTATTTGGAAATTAATAGGAAATCCATTTCAAATCAAGAAATAAATAATGGTTTCAATTGATAGGAATTTTCTTATGAAACCTGTAATGGCCTGAAATTCCAAAGTAAGAACATTGTATTCGATAGCGTGTATGACATGCAATACCAAGCGCATAAGGGGATATAATATCCTGAGACTTTAAAATAAAATTACTATTTTAAATACATTTAATATATTATATAGCTTTAAATTCATTCAATACTGAGTTATCTTACATCACACACAACAAAGAATTTTTTCAATAGCTTGTATTATACACAAGATTGAGTTTTACCAAACAATAATATATTATTAAAACATTATTATTTATTATAATAAGATATAACCAAGAATTTAAATTATTGTTTATGAATAGGATTGAATAAATTATTAAAATATATGGTTTACACAAATAAAATATGAATTTATTGATTACCAATTAATTAGAAATGAAAATATAAACCAATTGAATATAAAACAAAAAAATTCATTTTATGCTCCAGAAGGAATTTTGTCTTAATAAATTAAATTATTTAAAATTATTTAATTATATTATTGAAATTTATATTTTATATATTCAATAAAATATTTTTTATATTCATATAATTTATTTTATAGTCATAATATAAGAACAAACCCAATATTTTGCATAAAAATCAATATTTTTTAAAGGCACTTTTACTACCTTTTAAAGGATAACCTATTTTAAAACTAGTTTTTGGAACTTTTATAGATTTTATATGTCAAAATAAAATTCATATTTTAAATATAAATCTAAAATTTAGTTTAGGGTGATTTTTTGGTATTTTTCTATGAAGTTTTATTTTTTGAGGTATAGAGAAAAATACTGAATTTTAATTCAAAACTGCTTTTTCATCTAATTTATTTATAAAGTTAAATTATATTTTTAATTGGTTTTAAAGTCAAATTAGATAAATTTTACATAAATTAATACAAATTATTTAATTTTAATCAATTTCACTTTTAAATTTCATATAAAAACTTAGTAAACTTTTAAACATTTTTACTTTAAAAACCTGTTTTGTCGTCCCATCTGTGGGATTAAATTTAAATTAATTTTTTCCACTTATGTAATTGGAAATTAGAAAAATTAATTAAATATTTGGAATAAAAATAATTTATAATTTATAATAATTTAAATATATTATTTTACCCAAAATATTAGTGGATGTGATTAAAATTAATTACAACGGTTAAGAGGAAAATTAGCTTAACAAAGGACTAAACCTTAATCTTAAGAGCCAAAATTACCTAGAAACTTATCCAAAAGAAATTTTATGTGTATATTTAGAATATATAATAACTTTTATAAATTTTGGTACATTATTTTATCCACTTTAAATGGTAAAAACATGGGTGGAATTCCCTTTTCAAAAATTTACAAGAATGTCACTCCTCCTCCACTATAAAAAGGCACTCACCCATCCCACTTATTCACACCTATAAATCCATTTTTATCACACAAAATATATCTAAAAAAAGATCTAAAAATACCTCAAATAATCCTATAATCCTCACCCTTGGAATAAATCTAACCAAGGAGGTCTTTTGGTATAAAGCAAAAGGAGTTTCCTGAAAATGAGGTAATATTCTTCAATGATAACTTTCATTTTATTTCATTATACACTCCTTAATTTATTATTATTATGTGATTATATAATAAAACCATTATAATAAATATTATGAGATGTTTTTTATTAAATTTTTTACCTACACTTAAACACAATACTATAAAATGGGTAATGAACTTATTGTTCATGTATAGCGAACTACCGCCTCGGATGACAATGATTGTTCATTTTTCCTTTACCACCTCTCATGGTGGAAATTATGATAGACACAATATTTTTCTATAATATATATTATATTTATTTTGTATTAATACTTCTTTAATTTTTATATAACACGTACCTTCATGCTTTCCATTTTTTGTAAATATGATAACATCGTTTATGGAAGTGTGGACTACTGCCTCCTCAAAGTGATGTGATTCGTTCACACTATACATGGAATATATAAAGGATGGTTTTAATAAACATATTTTAAATATATGAAATAAATATTATACTATAATTATAATATACATATATATCATTTACTTTTCATTATTTTAATATGGAAAAAAATGAAAGTAGCATTCATGTGTATGTACGGTCTACTATCTCCATGAATGGTGCATTTCATTTCATATATCCAAATTTTATGGATTATAATAAATAATTTATACTGAATATATATTATATTTACACCATGTTTTAAATTCTTGATATTATGAATCCATGATTGATTAATAATATTAACAATTAACAAGTCAAAACATACTCAAAAAACTGGGCAATTAACACCCGAAATAGTGACAATAATGAAAGGTTATTAAAAGACAAGTAATAACATATTATAATAAGATAATATATTATATTATAAATATGTTTTTTGGTTCTGTTATAAGTTAGTGACATGTATAAAACCATTATACATTAGGTTAAATTAATTTCACCTTAAAGGAAACATAGGGTAATGGATTTACGTCTCACTTTTTACATCTGTGAGATAAATGTAATATTCACCACTTACTTCTCTTGTGTGGTGTATCTACTACCACTTTTGATATATTATATCATGAATCATTTTATCTTAATGGTATTAAAAATTTTCATTTAATTTTATTCCTTCATGAGGATTATGATCCAAATGTTTCAAAGTGGTATGGGATACTTTGGAATGTTTAAAGATTATTTTCTTAAAGAATTTATTTAATTATTACCTTTTAAATCTCAATTTTATTGTGATTATTAACCTTCTATTGAAAAAATGAATTTATTATGATCATTTTTATGGTAAATTACATTTTTTTGAAAATATCCATATTCTTATAAAATGGATATTATTATTTTCTAAACTGTATACCATTTTACATACGGTGCTCATTTTGATAGTTATTTGATTAACTAGGGATTATTGATAAATATGTATCTTTTATTAAATATGGATATTTGTTGAGGCACATTCTTCATGATTTAAATAAATTATTTGATATATGAGGAATTATTTGGGAAGGTATGACATGGGTGGGTCCCAGTTATAGGTAACCCCTTGATGCATCGGTAGTCTCATGGGATGAGTCAGTTGGCTAGAATTAGATGGGTTTTTACCCAATATGCTAAACTATCTAGTGAAAGGTCTTGATGGTAAAGGTAAAATATACCTAGTAAACATGGAATCGAATAATTAAACATTTCCCTTATTTATACTCAGTTATTATTAATTAATGAGATTTATTCTTTGACATATCTATGGATGCATTTCATTCTCAGTTTATTGATTAAATTGAATGTGTTTTCAGTTTATTACCTTTCCATATTTTTTATGCACTTCCTTCTCAGTTTATTGATTATATGGAATGTGTCTTCTATTATTACCTTTCGATATTTACTATTCCCATTGATTCATTATTGCTTCCATTGTACTTTACCCTTACTGAGCATTTGATCTCGCCCTTATTTTGTTTCCCTTTCCCTGAGATTCCTTAAAGTGTATTAAGAAATATATGAAACAACATGCTAGATGGAATAAAGTTATTATCCTCAAAAGAAAAAAAGTTTTGTTTTAATTAGTGTATTCGTTTTCAAAACAAGAATCATGTATGTATCTAGTTTATCATGACTACTAAATTATTTGGACCTTTGAGATATGATTTACACGAATCATATTCCAATGTAATGGTAGAACAACATCGACTCTGGGCTTTTTGGGGTCAGGTCACTATAGTTAGTATGAGATCAAGTCTAGTAGTAACCATAAAAACTAGATTTAGAAAATATAGATTAGAGAACGTAACCCTAAGGTATAATTTGAGGATAAGTATAGAATAAATTACTATAATTTAGGTAAGTTATATATTATGTGGGTATTCCTAGAAATGCATCCCTTTTTGGATACTATAGGTGGACACGGATCTGGAAAAAATGTACTTAGGGGTAACAACTCCGACATAGTGTGTCAGGCCTGACTCAAGTGTAACCTGGTATACGAAAATGGGCCTTACTGAACACCTAGTTTGACACTCCTAGGGGATACGCTTAGGATAATTAAAATTTTCTTTATAAACCATTATAAAGGATTTAAATAGATAATGAAAATAAAAAACCTAGGTTATACCCAAGGTGTCTTAGATTGAAAATAATGTGTCAAGATTTTGACATTCTAAACATGATTATATGATTTTTTTTCAATATGATAATTTATTCTCAAACTGTGGTTTTTGGTTTTAGTCAATTATCTCTTCTAAAGGATAAACTATGGACCAAGGAAGGACCTATGTTAAAATAAATGGATGGGGTATTTAAGTATTGAGGTTGTATTGAAAACCTTAGTTAAAAGGATATTTAGTGATTAACCTTATTTCAAGGATGTCCATCATATTTATTTTTCAAATTATATTAATTTAGTTTTGAAAAAGGACACCATGTTTTTAAGGTAACAACCCATCATGTCCAGTAAGGTCTCAGGACTTGAACCCATGACCGAAGGATAATAAAAGTTTCACGCCTACCACTGACCTATGTGATGTCTTGGTTAATGCGTAATTATTCTTAGTTAAAAAATTTGATAAATAAATGTTAATGATGAACCAATATTGTTACTTTTTAGGTTTATTGAATAATTTATTAACCATATTGGTTTTGTAAAATATTTAGATACAGATATAATGACTTGTTTTATGGGTACTATGATCTGTTAAATTTTAGCACTTCAAAAAAGGGGGTTCCTTCTAGGATATCCATTTCATGGTGTATGGGATGAATTATAATTTGATAAAATCACAACAAAAAGATGAAATTATTTTTATTAAATATAAATATATCAAGTATATTTCCTTATATTATAATTCATTAAAATAATTACCCAATATTAGGAAAATGACTTAGGTATAAAATAATGTTCTAATACCTTAATTTTTGTTGAATTGATGGTCTTCTAAATCATCATAGATTTATGGTTTTGAGACCCTAAACTTTCTATTTATCATTCAATTGTTTTTTATTGATGACCTTAATCAATCTATATAAATATTCACTCTTTTCCATGATATTCATATCTCTAATTTCCATTAATGTTCTCCTACTTAGAGACCTAGTTATATATTAGTCCATGTGACCTTTACACTTCTCATTCTATATTTTCTAGAGGATGTTTTATGGACCCTTCTCATGATGTGGTATTTAAATATATAAAATATCAAATAATATATTACCAATATCAAGTTTAAATTGTGAGGATACAATTTAATTAAGGTTGGGAGAATGTAACACTCCAATATTTTAAAGTAAGAACATTATATTTGATAGTCTGTATGACATGCAGCACCAAGCATGTTAGAGAATATAATATCCTAATAATTTATAATATAATTACTATGTTAAACAAATTTAATATATTATATATCTTTTGATTCATGAAATACAGAGTTATCTTTCATCTCGCGCAATAATTACTTTCTTCGATAGCTTGTGTTAAACGCAAGACCGAGTCTTACCGAACAATAATATATTATTAAAACATTATTATTTAATATAATAAGATATAACCAAGCCATTAAATTATAGGTTATGAATAGGATTAAAAAACTTTGAAAATATATGGTTTACACAAATATAATATGAATTCATTGGTTTCTAATTAATTATAAATGAAAATATAAACAAATTAAATTTAAAAGAAATTTTTTTATTTTATTCTCCCAAAGGTGTTTTGTCATAATAAATTAAATTAATTGTAATTAGTGAATGATATTAAGTAAATATATATGTTATATATTCAATAAATTATTTTTTATATTCATCCAATTTATTTTATAGGCATAATATAAGAACAAACCCAATATTTCGCATAAAAATAAATATTTTTCCAAAGGCACTTTTACCGCCTTTTAATGGAGAACCTATTTTAAATAAAAATTTTGAACTTTTATAGATTTTATATGTAAAAATAAACTTAATCATTTAAATATAAACATAAAAATATCTTAGGGTTAATTTTTGTTATTTTTCTGTGAAGTTTAATTTTTTGATGAGTAGTGAAAAATATTGAATTTTAATTCAAAACTTATTTTTCATATAATTTATTTATAAAGTTAAATTATATTTTTTATTGGTTTTAAAGTTAAATTATATCTATTTTATATATATTAACTAAATTTAGTTTATTTGAATCAATTTTACTTTGAAATTGGATATAAAAACTTAGCAAACTTTTGAACATTTTTACTTTAAAAGCCTGCGTTGTTGTCTTGTCTGTGGGATTAAATTTAAATTAATTTCTGTCACTTTTGTGATTTTAATTTTTTAAAATGGATTAAATATTTGGAATCATAATAATTTATAATGTCTAATAATTTAAAATTATTTTTTACCAAAAATATTGGTGAAGGTGATTAAAATTAATTATAATGATTAAGAGGAAAATTAGCTTAACAAAGGACTAAACCTTAAACTAAAGATCCAAAATGACCTATAAACTTTTCCAAAAGAACTTTTATGTATATATTTATACCCTATAATACCTTGGATATAGGTTTTTTTATTATTTGATCCACTTTACCAAGAAAAAATGTGAGTAGAATTCCTTTTTCAAAAATTTACAAGAATGCCACTCCTCCTCCACTATAAAAATGAACTCACTCCTCCAAATTATTAAAAAATATCAAGCCCTTTTTCTTGGCCAAAATCTAACCAGATAATTTATCAATAACTCTCCCATCATCCTATAAGCCTCTCCTTGGAAATAATTCCAACCAAGGAGGTCTTTTGGTATAAACCAAAAGGAGTTCACGAAAATGAGGTAACATTATTCAATGATCACTTTCATTTTATTTCTTTCTCCACTCCTTAATTTATTATTATTACATACTTATATAATAAAAAAAGTATCATAAATACACTTATATTTTTTTATATTAATGTTTCAACATATACTTACACACACTTCCAAAAAATGGGTAATGAACTTACTGTTCATGTACGGCGAACTACCGCCTCATGAAACGATGATTATTCATTTTTCCTTTACCACCTATCATGGTGGGAATTATGATGGACATGTTATTTTTATATGATATATATTATTGTTATGTTTTCTTAATACTTATTTAATTATTATATAACACATACCTTCATACTTTTCATTTTGTGTAAATACGATAACATCGTTTGTGGAAGTGTGGACTACCGCCTCCACAAAGAAATGCAATACGTTCACACTATACATGGAACATATAAAGGATGGTTTTAATAAACATATATAGCATATATGACAAAAATATTATACTATAATAATAATATACATATATATTTATATATCATTTAATTTTCATTATTTTAATATGGAAAATAAATAAATGTAGCGTTCATACGTATGTACGGTCTACCGTCTTCATGAACGGTGCATTTAATTTCCTATATCCAAATTTTATGGATTATTATAAATACATATATATTTAATATTTATGATATTTACACTATGGTTTACATTATTTAAATGATTAAATCATTATATAATTAATAATAACAACAAGTAACAAGTCAAAACATACTCGAAAAAATAGGCAATTAACACCTCAAATAGTGAAAATAATGAAAGGTTATTAACAAACGGGTAATAATATATTATTAGAAGATAATATATGATATTATAAATATGGGTATGGTTCTGGTATAAGTTAGTGACATGTTTAAAACTATTATATAGTTGGTTAAAGTAATTTCACTTGAAAGGAAACACAAGTTAAGGGATTCTCATCTCACTTTTTACATTTGTGAGATAAATGTCATATTCACCACTTACTTGTTTTGTGTGTTGTATATACTACCCCTTTTGATATACTATATAATGAATCATTTTATCTTTATGGTATTAAAAAAACTCATTTAATGTTATTCCCTCATGTGGATTATGATTCAAATGTTTCAGAGTGGTATGGGATAATTTGGAATGTTTAAAGATTATTTTCCTTAAGAATATATTTAATGATTACCTTTGTAATCTCACTTTCATTTGTGATTGTTAGCCTTATCATGAAAAAATCACTTTCTTATGGTTATTTTTATGCTAAATTATATTTTTCTTAAGTATCCATATTCTCATGTAATGGATATTATTATTACCTAAACTATATACCATTTTACATACAGTGTTCACTTTGATAGTTATTTGATAAACTGGGAAATTATTGATAAATCTGTATCTTTTATTCAATAAATATATTTTGTTAGAAACATTGTTCATGATTTAAATATATTATTAGATATACAATTAATTATTTTTATAGGTGCGATATGGTTTGGGGTCGGTTATAGATAGCCCCTCGATGCATCGGTAGTCTCATGGGGCGAATAAGTTGGCTAGCCTTAGATGGATTTTTACCCGATATGCTAAACCATCTTATAAAAGGTCTTGATGGTAAAGGTACAATATACCTACAAAAAATGGAATAAAATAATTAATCATTTCCCTCATTTAGACTAATTTATTATTTATCCATGATATTTTTTCTTTGACATATCTATGGAGGCATTTCATTCTCAGTTTATTGATTAAATGGCATGTGTTTTCAGTTTCTTACCTTGTCATATTATTTATGTACTTCCTTCTCAGTTTATTGATTACATGTCTTATGTATTTGGTTATTTCCTTTATATATTAACTATTCTCATTGATTCATTATAGCTTCTTTTGTACTTTACCCTTACTGAGTATTTGAGCTCACCCTTATTTTGTTTCCCTTTCCTTGTGATTCCCTAAAGTGTATTAAGAGAGATATGAAAGGATACGCTAGATGGAATAAAGTTATTATCCTTGAAATAAAAAATGTATATTGTAATTAATGTATATATTTTTAAATAATAATCATGTATGTATCTAGTTTACTAAGACTACTAAACTGTTTGGTCCGTTGGGAAGTGATTTACTTGTATCTTATTCCAATGTAATGGTAGCATGACACTGACTCTAGGCTTTCTGGGGTTGGGTCGCTACAGTTTGTATTATATCCATTATAGTAGAAACCTTGGAAAATAGATTAAGAAAACATATATTAGAGAATGTAACCATAAGGTATACTTTGATGATAAGTATAGAAGAACGTACTAGAATTTTGGTAAGGTAGAGATTATATGGGTCTTCTAAGAAATACATCCCTATCTAGATACTAAAATTTGACATAGTTATGGAACATACGTACCTAGGGGTAACAACTCTGATAGGGTGCATTTCTCCTAACTCGAGTGTATCCTGGTAAATGTCAAAGGTCCTTAATGCGCACCTGGTTTGACAATTCTAGGGGATACACTTAGGATAATTCACATTTTCTTTACAAACCATTATGAAGGATTTGAATAGATAATGAAAATAAATATCCTGGGTTAAACCTGAGGTGTCTTAGAATGAAAAGAATATTTCAATGTTTATATATCCTAAAAATGATTATATGGTTTTTCCAATATGATAATTGATTCCCACACTACGGTTTTTTATTTTAGTCAATTCCCACTTTTAAAGGATAAAATCTATACCAAGGAAGGACCTATGTAAAAATAAATAGATGAGGTATTTATGTATTGAGGTTATATTGAAAACCTTAGTTTAAATTTTATTTAGTGATTAACCTTATTTCAATGATTTCCATCATATTTATTTTGAAAATTATATTAATTTAGGTTAGAAAAAGGATAACATGTATACCGGGTGACAACCCATCAAGTCTAGTAAGACCACGGGACTTGAACCCATGACCGAAGGATGATAATATTTTCACACCTACCATTGGCCTATGTGATGTCCTAGTTAATGCGTAATTATTCACAGTTAAAAAATTTGATGAATAAATATTAATGATAAACTATTAGTGTTACTTTTCAGGTTTAGAGATTAATGTGTTGACTATATTGGTTTTGTAAAATAGTTAGAGACAAATATAATGACTTATTTTATGGGTATTACGATCTGTTAAATTTTAGCTCTTCAAAAAAAGTCGGTTCATTTTAGGATATCCATTCATGGATTAAGGGATGAATTATAATTTGATCTAAGCACAACCAAAATATGAAATTGTTCTTATGAAATAGAAATATATCAAGTAAGTATATTTCCTTATATTAATAAAATAATTACCCAACATTAGGAAAATGACGTAGAAATAAAATATTGTTGTAATTCCTAAATTTTTGTTGAAATGATGGTCATATAAATTATCACAGATTTATGGCTTTAAGTCCCTTAACTTTCAATTGATCATTAACTTGTTTGTTATTGATGGCCTCAATCACTCCCTATAAATATTTACTCTTTTACTCTATGTATGTATCTCTACTTTCCACTAATTTTATCCTACTTAGATACCTAGTTATATATTATTCCATGTGACCTTTATAATTCCCATTCTCTCTTTTGTAGAGAATGTTTTACAAATACTTCTCATAATGGATTTCCACATAGGAAATATCAAACAATATATTACCAAGACCAAATTTAAATTGTGAGGATGTAATTTAATTAATGTTGGGAGAATGTAATGCCTCGAAATTCAAAAGTAAGAACATTGTATTTTATAGTGGGTATGACACACAACACCAAGTGCATAAAGGAATATAATATCCCAATACTTTACAATATAATTATAACTTTAAATAAATTTAATATATTATATAGCTTTCAATTCAAACAATACTAAGTTATCTTGCATCGTACGCAATAACGACTTTCTTCTATAGCTTGCATTACATGCAAGATCGAGTTTTACTGAACAATAATATATTATTAAAAAAATATTATTGAATATAATAATATATAACCTAGCCGTTAAATTAGATTTTATGAATATGATTAACAAACTTATGAAAATATATTTTTTAAAAAAATATAAGATGAATTCATTGGTTAATAATTAATTATAAATGAAAATATAAACCAATTGAACATAAAAGAAATTTTTTTATTTTATTCTCCCAAAGGCATTTTGTCTTAATAAATTAAATTAATTACAATTATAGAATGATATTAATTAAATATATGTGTTATATATTCAATAAAATATTTTTTATATTTATCCAATTGATTTTATAAGTATAAGATAAGAACAAACCTAATATTTCACATATTACTAAGAATAAATTTTTATTTCCAAAATCACTTTTGAGGAAAAGTGGGAAACCATACAAGTTCAAGGCCGAAGGATTTAGGCACAGTAAGAAATCACACAGTAATTAATAGTGAGACTAAAAAGATTGAAATTTCTTTCCTTATATAGTACCGAATGAATTTCATGGGCCTTTGTATCCAGGTCATCTTTGACAAGGTCTTCAAATTAATTGACCAGCTTTTCCCATGTTTGGATGTACTCCTCCGCATTGATTTTTCCTTCATTAAAGTCACATGCTAAAAGAAGGTCTTGTTTATAGATCTAGTCCCTTTGATCTTTTTTGAAATCACCTCAAAGATCACTCTCTAAGATTCTGTTCTTCTCCTCCTCTGAGGCCATGATCTTAATGGAATCTTCCTTCATTTCTTTATTTTAAGAGATAAGGAGATCTAGATGTTCCTTCCCATTTTCCTCTTCCACCTTTCCAAATTCACCCCCTGATTTTGTATTTTAGGAACCCTACTCATGATTTGTTATTTTCCTTTTTTAAGAACTACGATCTTCTTACTTCCATGAACTTGTTCCATAGTTTCATCGGTCATCACTTTGGCCCTACTAGCTGACCTTGTCTCCAACCCAATATTTCACATAAAAATCAATATTTTCCTAAAGGCACTTTTACCGCCTTTTAATAGAGAACCTATTTTAAATACCATTTTTAGAAATTTTTTAGATTTTATATGTCAAAATAAACTTCATATTTGAAATAAAAACATAAAAATTATCTTAGGGTGAAGTTTTAGTATTTTTCTGTGAAGTTTGATTTTTTTGATGAATAGTGAAAAATACTGAATTTTAATGAAAAAATGCATTTTCATCTAATTTATTTATAACTTTAAATTATATTTTTAATTATTTTTAAATAAAAAATAGATAAATTTTACCTAAATTAACCCAATTTAGTTCATTGTAATCAATTTCACTTTGAAATTGGATATAAAAACTTAGCAAACTTTTGAACATTCTTACTTTAAAACCTCGCTTTGTCATCCCATCCGTGGGATTAAATTTAAATTAATTTATTCCAATTATCTGATTAGAATTTTTAAAAATGTATTCCATAATTGGAATAATAATAATTTCTAATTTTTAATAAGGTCAACTTAGTTTTTTACCCAAAAAAATTAGTGAATGCGATTAAAATTAATTGCAACAATTAAGAGGAAAATTTGCTTAACAAAGAACTAAACCTTAAACTTAAGAGCTAAAATGAACTAGAAAATTGTTAAAAATACATTTGATGTATATATTTCGACCATATCCTCTATTTTATGTAATTTTTTACATTATTTGAGCCACTTGACATGGTAAAAACGTGTGTGGAATTCCCTTTTCAAAAATTTACAATAATGTCACTCCTCCTCCACAATAAAAAGGCACTCACCCTTTCCACTTATTAACACCTATCAAGACCTTTTTATCACCAAAAATATTTCCATATAATCTCTAAAAATCCCTCCCATAATCCTAGAAGCTTCACCTTAGGCATAAATCTAACCAAGGAGGTATTTTGGTATAAACTAAAAGGAGTTACCTGAAAACGATGTAGCATTCTTCCACGATCACTTTCAATTTATTTATTTATCCACTTCTCCATTTCTTATTATTAATTGATTATATAATAAAACTAGTATCCTCAATATATTTATATGTTTTTATATTAATTATTTGACCTACACTTACACACACTTCCAGAAAATGGGTAACAAACTAACTTTTCGTGTATGGAGAATTATTGACTCGTGAGACAATGATAGTTTTTTTCCTTTAACACCTCTCATGGTGGGAATTATGATGGAAATGATGTAATTATATGATATATAAAATATTTATTTTTTCTTAATACTTCTTTAATTTTTATATAACACATACCTTCATGATTTTCATTTTGTATAAATTTGATAACATTGTTTGTGGAGGTGTGGACTACCGCATCCTCAAAGCGATGTGACCCATTCATAATATAAATAGAACGTATAAAGGATATTTTTAATAAAAATATGTGAAATATATTACATAAATATGATAATTGATTTATAATTTACATATATATCATTTAATCTTCATTCTTTTAATATGGAAAAGAAATGAAAGTAGATTTCATGCATACGTACGACATGTCGTCTCCATGAATGGTGCATTTCATTTCCTATCTCCAAATTTTATGGATTATTATAAATAAATATATAATGAATATATATGATATTTAAACCATATTTTACATTCTGGAAATGATTAAACCATGATCTAATTAATAATAACAATAGTAATAAGTCAAAATATACTAAAAAAACTAGGCAATTAACACTTAAAATAGTAAAAATAATGAAAGGTTATTAACAAATACACAATAAGATATCATTTGAAGATAATATATGATATTATAAATATTTTTATGGTTCTAGTATAAGTTAGTTTCATTTTCAAAACCATTACATATAAGTTTATAGTATTTTCACCCAAAAGGAAACACAAGGTAAGGTATTTTCATATCACTTTTTACATCTATGAGATAAATGTCATAATCACCACTTACTTATTTTTTGTGGTGTATATACTACCCCTTTTGATATATTATATCATAAATTATTTTATCTATATGGTATTCAAAACTTTCATTTAATTTTATTCCTTCATGGGGATTATGATTCAATTGTTTCATAGTGGTATGGGACACTTTGTAATGTTTAAAGATTATTTTCCTCGAGAATGTGTTTAATGATTACCTTTGCAATCTCACTTTATTTTGTGAATGTTAACCTTCTCTTGAAATAATCACTTTTTTATGATAATTTTTTAGTAAATTACATTTGTCCTAAATATCCATATTCTCATGTAATAGATATTATTATTTCCTAAACTATATGTCATTTTACATGCTGTGTTCACTTTTATAGTTATTTTATTAACTGGGAAATTATTGATAAATATGTATCTTTTATTCAATATGAATATTTGGTAAGGAAAATTTTTCATGAGTTAAATAGATTATTAAATATATAAGTAATTCTTTGGAAATATATGACATGGGTGAGTCCCAATTTTAGATAGCCTCTCAATGCATCAGTGGTCTCATGGAACAATTCAGTTGGCTAGACTTATATCGGTTTTTACCTGATATACTAAACCCTATTATGAATGGTCTTGACAGTAAAGGTACCATGTACCTAGGAAGCATGGCATACAATAATTAAGAATTTCCCTCATTTAGAATCAGTTATTATTAATCCATGATATTTTTTCTTTGACATATCTATAGATGCATTTCATTCTCAGTTTATTGATTAAATGTCATGTGTTTTCAGTTTCTTACCTTTTTATATTATTTAAGCACTTCCTTCTAAATTTATTGATCATATGGCATGTGTCTTCAGTTATTACTTTCCATATTGATTATTCTCATTAATTTATTATTTCTTCTGTTGTACTTTAACCTTACTGATAAATTGAGATCACCCTTATTTTTCCCCTTTCCCTATGATTCCATGAAGTGTTTTAAGAAAGATATGAAAGGATACACTAGATGGAATAAAGTTATTATAATCGAAAGGAAAAAAATATGTTGTAATTAGTTTATTCATTTTTAATACAAGACTCATGTATATATCTAGTTTTCCAAGACTATTAAACTATTCGGTCCTTTGTGATGTGATTTAATTGTATCTTATGCAAATTTAATGCTATAAAAACACTATCTTTAGACTTTTTGGGATCAAGTGGCTAAAAAACCACCTATCTTGATCATGGTATCATCAAATGCTAATATGAGATCCACACCCGAAGAGAGATTAAAGGATATAATAAATAAAGTAAAGATACTAGAAATATAATTTCATAAATCAAAATCCAGATCCATCAATAATAGAAGGATCCACTACTCTCGATAGGGAGATATGAATAAATAGAAATTCATTAAAAATTGATATTAAACTTACTAGAAGAGATTCAATGCATCAGCTAAAAATTTAATCTGTGAATTTTCAAGGATGGAAAGAATAAAATCACCTCTAGAGAGTCTCCAAATAAGGAGGGTTGAATTAGGTTTAAGAGAGAAGTGTTTAGAATTAAAAAGAAGATTAAGATGAAAATAATTATGATACTACCATGGGTTTCCTCACTCAGAATGGTTTCACTATCTAGTTGTGGGCTCCCACTGGCTAGTTTGTTGCACCAGGTAGAGTGCATCTTGGCCTGGGATCCCAACCTGCTATCTAGTGGTTCCAGTCAGAATTCGTACATCATTTTCCATCCCACTGGCTATCTGGTGGATCCCACCAAATAGATAGTGGAATACTTATAGTTATTATAACTATAGGTCCATGTCTACTCAACAAACAAACACTTGAGTACCTCCGGAGACATCTCCTGGCCTCTCAAATAATAGTCAAAACACACTATTTTCCCCTCAAAAGGCTTTAAAAAGTAAGAATAAACCAATAATCAATGAAAATATCCAGATATAAACTTGAAAAAGGAAGAGTGAAAAAAGAAAAAATGGATCTTACCTGAAATAAAGTGTTGGTATATTGCAAAATAACTATGATAGAAGGTTGTCTTTATATCCATCGGCTCAAGGTATATATTATCGGAAGTAACAAAGATCAATATTGTCTAAATGGTAGTGTGATTAACTACTAGTGATACAATTTTGAAGAAATAAATCCCAACTTTTTGTTAAAATATATTCACCATTAGTTATACCTTGTACCACTTTCTTCTATTAGCATCCTCCTGCAAACAGAATACCCACTTATTATCAAGTTCTCTTTTCCCCAATACTAATCCAGTTAGCTCCCACATTCCATTAGTATCCAATATACACATTTCTTCTCTCAATGTTAACTCTCACTTTTTATAGTCACTAAGAGTGGTAACATCTTCCAATATTTCTAGTTCTCCCTCATCTATTAGAAGTAGAAAATCTATGTTAGCTCTAAATATTTAGACTGACCACCTGAACCTAGTTGATCCTCTCACTATAGCTTATAGCTCGGCTTTGTATAATACTACATATTTTGGTGATCTATATTCTAGGGAACCATGTTCTATTTATATAAATGTTATATCTTTCCATTGATCTTAAGTAGTTCTATATAATTCAAGAACAACTATATCTAGTATCACTTTTGGAATTTATTTGTTTCCAACTGAACTCATTGGAACTTATTCTCTTATGATATCCCCATTCAAATAAAATTAAACTTGGTTAGTTGATTCTGTGAACTCAAATTATTTTTCAACCAAGTTATAGTCCTTCCACAAAACCTTATCATTAAAGAGAACATCTTGACTCCAGATGATTTTTCACTTATCATCATCCCATAGTTGAAATCCAAAATCTTTATTTCCATATCCATTGAGGAAACAAGTCTTGGACTTTTCCTCAAGTTTATCTTGATCCTTAGCATCAATATAGACATAGTCAAGACTAAAAAATATTTTTAGGTCGATAACTTTTGGTTGTTTTCTATATCATATTTTTCCATAACTTCATGTCTCATTAGATCAGTCATACTTTTTCTCATCAAGTTTTATGTCATGTTCAATGCTTCTACCCAATTTTCTTTGCAAATTTTTTAGTGTACTTTCATACTTAATTACCTTTATATTAATATATATTTAATTATCTCTATTACACTATTTTTTGTAGTGTATTAGGAACATTTTCTCCCCGACCTAATCCCCTTCTTACAATAGAAGTTATGAAAGTTCCTTATGTTGTACTCATCACCATTGTAGAACCTTATAAATTTTGAATTCCAACCAGTTTCCCACTCTACCATGGCCTTCCATTGAATGAAATCTATAAATACATAAAACTTATTATTTATAAATTAAACACATACCTTTCTTTTCACATCATCAATGAAATTCACAAAGTAACCCATCATGAGATTGGATTGAGGTAGACCCCCAAACATTTAAGTAAACATGTTCTAACTTCTGAGCTCTAAACCTCCATCCATTCAATTAAAAGGAATCCCTTTTCAACTTCCCAAGTACATAACTTCTGAACTCAGTGTGATCAAGATTTAGCATATCTTTTATCATTATAATTTTCTTGTTCTTCTCATAGAGATGCTAAGCCAACATTTCCACAACTTTAGACTATCAGACATTGTTTCCCCAAATATTAATGCTCTATATAATCTTCTGATGAGATATATGGCCTCATATTTTACACCTTGTGAATCCACCATAGATCCTTAGGTAACCTTATAAACTCTGTTATCAAATCTAGTACCATACCCTACCTCATCTAGTTATCCTATAGAAATTAGGTTCTTTCATAGCCCTAGGATGTGCCTCACTTATTTAAATTATAATAATATTTCTTTATTCATTTGGGTGTTGGAATCCCCTTTACCCATGACTTTCAGAGCTTCATCATCTGTCAAATGAATTTTTATAAACTTTCCAAACACAAAATTCACCATGAATCCTTACTCTTTTGTTGAGTGGGATGATTATCCTGAGTTGATCACCCATGAATCCATTGGAATATTAATACTATTCAATAAGTTACTACCACCCTCAGTCCTACTCATGGAATTTAAATTTCTAAAATTTGATCTTCCAATCATTATCTTATAATATCCATGATCCTTTCTAAAATTCACTCTTTTTTCACACTATCATCATATAGGATCGGGACCATTTTATTTTCCTTGGATCCTCTCTTAAGATCTATATTATGATTATTTCTTCTGATTTCTCATTTGGGGTGATTATCCTCATCTTTCAATGCTAAGAGAACTACTAAATAGTAATTAAACTTCCATTTGTATCAGTTCTTTATTCAGTATTAAGTTCTTTACATCCACAAACACTAAGTCAGCTTTTCTATAGGAATTTTTAACTATTGTTACCATCACATACCACAACTCTAGTAGTTATGAAAGTAATAGAAATGCCCAAATATTATCCTTTAACTTCACCTTTACTGATTCAAGATACCCTCAGATCATGTTGAATTAATTCATGTGATCTGACTCAAGTATACTTTTTTATAGCCTTATACTGAACAACCTATGCTTCATGGACATTTTTTTAAGTGTCATCATCTTCTCATACATGTCTATCAGGTCCTTCATCAACTACATTGTGGTATTCATGTTCCAGATGTTAAAGGATATGTTTTATTCCAAAGATATCTTGATCAGACCCAAAGAATTCCTATCTAGCTATTCTCATTCTACCCATTCCAATTTCTCTATTTTAAATCTATCTTAGGGATCATCTAGGTTATTTTGAATAAAATGATCCTCTGTATTCTTCCTCTAAAAGCCAAAATTTTTCATATCAAAATTATCTATCTAAACCTTACCTTCATATAATTCCATACCTTCTAATGATATTAAACTTCTACTAAGATCAAAATAGCATTAAGGTAAGAGAGTGGGCATTTTCTAACATGCCTTAGAGTGTGTTGATGAGAGAGAACTGAAACACAACTCTAATATCACTTGTTATAGATTTTTCATCATTTGATTCCCATAATATATCTACTAAATCATATATGTGGTAGAAACAAATTCTCCAGATGACTCCCACTAATCAGTGTACCATAAGATAGGACGACCACAAACCTTACTCACAACACCAAGTATTCCTTATACATAATCAAGAAAACCCTTAACTCACAAAATATTCAATAAAAATGGGAATTATACTAGAAATGAAAGTATAACACTATGAATTTTTGTTCAAACATTGTGTCCTACATCCATGGGAGAAATACTACTAAATTTCATTCCAATTAGTAGATAAAAGAATTGTAATCACTTTACTAAGTCAGTAAAATTATATCAATAATTATAAGAAATATATTAATCATATCATAAAATGTGTATTGATGGTCCCACTTACTTATAGTAAGTATTATTCATTCATAAAGTTTCACCGCCATTAGAAATTCATGGATAAACCACTATTGAAACATGGTAACTATTGATCTCCCATAGAAATTATTATCTAACTAATGAATCTAGTGAACAATCTAAGTTACCCGTGAGAAATACACTAATGACCCATATGCCCCAACCTTTTACCACAAAACACATACTCAGGATGATTCTATAATAAGGAACTCAAGACATGCTCATAGGTATCATAACTTTGGTTCATCATCGCCTGGTCCACTACACATTCCCAACAGACAATACCATAATATGACCAACCAACCTCTACAAAAATTTACTTCTACTACCTAAACCTTCAATATAATGCTATCAAATGAAGTAACTATTTATGATAGAATGAAATGGACAATTGAATAGTCTTCACATCCCATTATAAAATTGTAATTAGTTGACTATAATATAAGTGAGAGTTAGAGTGGATGACCCAGACCCAAATCAATATTATTTTATTTTATTACCATATCATGTAAAAAAATTCATGTAAACAAGTTTTATACTTACCAAAATAGTATTATTAATTATTTATGAATTAAATTGTAATTTACATGAATTATTTTCCTTATTAAAAGGTAATAAAAATTCCCTGGTATAACAAAAACTACAGATTCCATGATAGTAAAATTAAATATGCATTTTTTGGTTTAAAAACCTCAATATGATAAGATATAGATGGTGTATAACTATAAAGAGTTGGGGGATCACTCCAACCAAACTTTTTTTTGTATTTTCAAATAAAATCATTGTATAGTTAAGTGAGAACCGTACAAGGTAGAACAACAAGCAAGGAAGCATTCCTAAGGGAATCCACCATTGTAGGCATGATCCAAACCAAACCCAAAACACCAAAAAAGAAAACAGTAGACAATGGTATCAAGCCACACACACATCCGATTTCCACCCTACACAGCAATCAGGATACACATCCCATCACCACTCCTTGGGACTGTACACCAATTCCCACTCATGATATTCTCACTTGGTGATCTCCAAATATGAGAGATCATGAGGACATATCTATTAATTGGAATACCACATGTTTTACATGTCATTGGTTGTTCTTATCTATGAATATGTGTATAGTTCTATCAACTGAATATCATTATCAATATTTGAAATAAATCACATACTTTTACACATGATGAAAAATATGATAGTTTATGTTTTTTGAATGGTGGCTTGAATCAGGTTCATTTTGAATGTTATAACATTGGTTGAATGATTGAGATAATATTTTACCCTCACATGTATTAGATGAAGATATCTCTACTACTTTAAATTGTATGGAATTTCTTAACTAAAATATATTTCCATAGTAATTGAAATCAATTCAATATAAGATACTTAAAAAAAGATATATAAAGCATGCAAGGATGATGATACAAAGTATGCATCCTTCTTAGTGAGATATTTCTTGGCAAAGAGACTTTACTACACAATTTATGTTCATAAAAAGGTTATCTTTTTATGGATTATCCTTATCTCTTTAGGGATATGATGTATTACTGGATACTACTCCTGGTATGTGAGTTGGATTCACTGCTTTTGAGATAGGTTATTAGTGGGTTATACACAATGTGTATCCAAAGTTCCATTAATTCAAAAAGATTAGATCTTAGAAAAAATTTGGTCTCATAGTGGTGGGTCACTGTTCATTCGAGTGACCAAAAATAAAATAAATTAAATTATAATTTTTTTTAATTCTTGAATAATATAATTTTAATTTATTTCTTAAGTAATTTACAATTTATTTAAGTTCAAATAAGTGAATATGATAATGTGTTTATCAAACAAACATTATATTCTCAAGTTTCATTAAATTTATACATGGGTAATTAGCTAAGTTAATGGTATTTATTTTATAATGTGATACATTGAGGTGTTACAAGTGTATGAGGAAATTTTTGTGATACTTAATATAAGATAAATAGGTCTTAAGTGTAATTTTGGGTCAATTTTATAGGTTTTGTTTCTAAAGGGACAAAAGTGAAATTAAGAAACTTATAACCTAATTATAATAAAACATTTATGGCCCGAAATTCATACCCCTATCCCATTGAATTAATTGAATTAATTACTCTTATCCTCTCAATTTATAGAGAAAGAAATTAGAGATGGGAACGTTGTAAATCATAATGTGTGTTCACTGTTCATGTTTGTGCTGTTTTGGAGATTTTATAAATTTTATAAATAAATATATATTTTTTTTATGTTGGAACATAGGAATTATAGATGGATATCCAGGTTTCTTTAGAGAAATTTTATACACATCTAAGGGGATTATTAGTTATATCCATTAAGATATGATGAATTGGAGATGAGAGAAACACGATCAAATCACAATGAAATGATTGAGGCATTATTTCCTAATTTTCTTTGTGATTATATTTTGGGTATGATTTCCTTGATATAATTTAGATGGTAGTGCTCTAGATCCAGTGTTATGATATATATCTAGTAAAAAAAATTAAATACCAACACAGAATGCTTCTAATAAGCTTTAGTTCCATCTCAAAATACCTCAATACCATCATGATCTCTCTACATGCAAAGGCGAATCCTACACTTATTACAACATAATAGATCATAGTGTATATTCTATGATTTAATTAATATTATTTATACAATCCTTACTTAATACACACATAAAGTAGGTCAAATACATGAGTCAAAAAATCTTCCCAACATTTGAATAATTCACTATATCACATGCAATTCAATATTTCCTATATAATTTTCTACTCAAAACGATTATAAAATTCATTGGAAAAATTCAACATAAAAATATTATTTTCCACTTTAAGTTTATATGAAGGATATTCATGGTTTGTTGCTACTCTACTTTCATGACAGATAAATAATGATTCATGGTTACTTATGAGTAAAACCCAAAGTCACTTTAGGTGACTGTGTAAATGTGTTCACGGGAGTTTGTTAAACTATTAATAGTTAGTTGTAAAACCACTCAAAATCAGTTGATGTAGTCTTTATAGTCAACCATAAACCCTCTTAATAGTCAGTTTAGTCTTCACTTATGATTATTTCCCTAAGTGAATATGAATTAATGGTCACTTCTCTCAACTCCAAGAACTATTGTAATGGCTGAATTTGGGTTATTTTATCGACCAATTGATTCCCTATAAAAACACATAACACTAGTGAGGTAAAATGTTGAATATTTTAAATAGTAGCATGATATCTTGTGCCATAAAATGATTAAAACATGTTATAAAACTCAAATATCTATAAAAAACTATAATTATCTACAAAATCAAAAAAAAATAAGATTGATTATAGGGGAATTTCCCCCTTAAAAAATTTGAATACATAGTTGATCTCATGAGAAAAATACCTTATTTTTACAAAAAACAGATAGAGTTATCTTATAGTGTTATCCAATGAGGCACAAGCATCAATGTCTCATATCATTATCTATATTCTAGCCATGGGAAATGTTATATCCATAACATTTTCCAATGAAAACCAAATCCCCTGATTTTAATTATAATAAGTATATCATTATCTTTATAAATTTGAATCATTAGGATCCCCTATTTTTGGATTTTTCAACTTAGGTTTTCCACAAGAAGAATTATCACATAATATTATTAGAGATATAACTATTAATGGTGATTATTTTTCCACGTCATAAATTTACTTAATCTTTCCAACAATATCTCTATATCAAAGTCTATGAAAATTATATTTTTTCATATTTTTGTTAAATTGTCATTTCAAAATCAAAAAAAATTATGAAACTATCTCTAATACCAATATTAAGTGGTGTAAACCTTATCCCTTATATGAAAATGTTAAATACAAAATATATATAAACCAGTTAGAGTTCTCAATTTCCATAAATACTTAGGATATATAACCCCTTAAAAAATTAATTAATCACTTGTGTTGTGAGACATACTTTATCACATGTCCATTCATGAGTGTTCCTGAAAATAATATACAACTTTGACCACTAACTTTGATACTACTATTGGGGTTTTATGGAAAAAAAATTGCCAATTGGTAGAAGAGACAACCACCAAAACTATTTCCTAAAAATAAAATTATGATATATTTGAATTTAATCCATGAAATATGAAGAATATAACTTATTTTTTTTAAAGATATGTCGTTTCTCATGTGGTTGAAGGAGTTATCTAAGATTAAACCAAGAAACTCCCTCCGTTAAATGTGTCTATAGGAAATGTGAAACCCCAATAAACTATTTCTTGGTAGGAACTTCTAATTCATCATGGCCTACTAGAACCTCTATTAAAGGAAAATGAAGAAATATATAAAGCTTTGGCAATGATATTTCTAGAATACATATACAATCACCACTAGTTTGACCTTCCTTATAGAGGCTTTCCTTAGACACTCAAAGGGGTTGGGTTAATATTAAAAATCAGCACAAACACTCCAACATTAAAACTATTGTAACATTTACTTTATAACTCAAAAATGAATATTTAAAATTTAAATATTTATCATGATTCTTTTATATTTCCATAAATATCATTACATTTTATTAATCAAATATTTGATAGTTTTTAGTGCATAATAATCAAGATACATAACATGATATCCATATATCTCATGTATAACGTGAAAAATAATATTTTATAATTGTTTACCATGTTAAGTACCATATTATAGTTTTTTGGGATTATAATTCAACTCGTTTTAATTATATTTATTGTATAATATATTTCCATGATAAAAAATAACTCAATCCTTGACTTTTCAATAGGATGATAGTAATGGTCAAGAGCCATCAGTACTCTCACCATGTAAACTCAATATTTAACCCATCAATAATAGGATTTTTAAATGGTTCTCATGCTAAATAAAGTCTCCATTGAAATACCCATATCCTATAGAGTCTAATATGGATCTTGGGATGTCCCAAAAAAATTACAGCACACTAACATCCACCCAAGTTTGACCATTAACCTAATATGTCCTCAGAAGAAACAAATGTAATATCCTCCATTATTAGTATATAATGATTCCTTATAAAAAATTTATTTAATAAAAAAATACCAATGATAAGTTGGCTAAATATGAAATTTCATTACTATAAAAACTCAAAAAATGACCAATATTAAACTATAATAAAAAAAGTTACATCAGATCATCACTGACTAAGAAGCCACACTAAAATCATGATATTAGGGTCTAAATTGAATAATGAACTTATTATCAACACATAAAGTTTAATAAATACGAACTAAAGATAAAAATACTATGTGGTGGTTTAAAACACATCATGGCTTGTGATGGAGTAAACCATGATGTAGTGAGGGTCAATATGTCATGTTTTAGTACATGGTTGTAAATACATTATGTGATAACATATATTTCTACTACTACAAGCTATAATGATTATTTTTATCAGATTTTTATAATTATTTGAGTAATTTGAACATCATAAATGATTATTTAAATATAAATAATTAATTTGTGAATTAAACCTCTTGTTATAATGGGTTGTAATGGTTTAAAATATTTGAGAAAAATTTATAAATTGTTTAACATTTAAAAAATGTTTAGAATCCCAAGGAGTGTCCTTAGTAGTGATAAAAGGAGCTATAATACTAGTTCAAAGGGTTGTATGTTATTTTATTTGGACAATGTATAGAATTCCTCAATGCCGAGACTTTTTCTCACTCCTTTTTCTAAATAAGGTTTTAGCATACCATGAGGAAGATAATATCCTTATCAGGAATTGAGAGATTCATTCATCCCATAGATACCCTCTAAGTAAGGAGTTTTTTGGATTCTTCTTAGTGATCTTTATCAATATCATGTAGAGGATCTTGGATAGATCGGGTCGATAAAAAAGGTAGTTGTTCTTCATTTATTTTATTCCGTCCAATACAAATTGATGGATCTTGATAGAATTGGGTTTTAATTGATTATTTTCTATTATGTTTGTAAAATTTTTGTCCCATCCAAAACCCATCACAAATATATTCCAACAATTTTATCCAATGAGGATAATGGAAGGAAGGATAAACAAATAACTAAGTCCTAACAACTTTTTATCCTTTTTTTAAGGCTATCGAGACCCTAATGGATCATCGTTGGATTTTTTTCAACACTGGGATCCTGAAGAATATAAAATATCTTGAGTTAAACTATAATAATCCCATTGGAAGGCCACCATGATCCTACCCATCTATATTATAGAAAAAAAATAAATTTTAAAACTCTATATTTTTTTAAACCCTTAATAGATTTTCGATCCACCAAACATTAAAACACTATTAACAACATAAAGATGAAACCCATGAGCCCATGTGAAACATGTAACACCACTACATTAATAGGTGGATAATTCCTAAAGAATAGAATCCCACTTTTACCTATTCTACAAATCCCCTATTTCAATTGAAGGAATGACTACCCTTCTTTAGATACCATATATCATATGTCAAATTTCCATTTCAAGAATAAACACACAAGTATTAGATTTTCCATGATTTCCTTTCAATGATTAACTCATAAAACCCCTTTAGAAATAAGAATTAAAATAAAACATAAATTATAATAAAACATAAATGATAATTTTAGATTGATCATTAATCCATTTAAATTCAAATTTATAGACGGACGTTGATAGAATAATATGGTTATGAAATTTATTTTTTCACGATTTATGTTTCAATAAATAATTAAAAATAAATTGAAGGATTATTTTTGTTCAAAAAATTATATACATGAATAATATCCATTTTAATGTGAATTTAAACAATATAATTTGATTTTAATCACTACATTATATAAAGGATCACATCCACGATTTATACAATGAGTGATAATAAATTTATCGAAAAAAAAATTCAAAATATAAGTAAACTCCACCTCATGTGATCCACATTGATTGGGAAAATATTAGAGGCCCTCTACCACATACATGCCTTTACTTATTGCTAATTATTTTTAGTGGTAAGTGAAAACTCTTAATGTAACCAGGGTTATCTTTTTTTAGGTGCATAGTGGGATGGGGTAAGGGTTAGGTTATAATTATCTATTTATTAACAAGAATTTATAATTAAATTAGATTTACTTAATTAGTCCCTATTGGGTTTCATTCATGTGTGTGAAAAAAAATTCCATCTAAATAGTTAATCTACTGAAAGGAGGAACTTTGAATGACTAACTTCTAATGGTTTGGGTAGTAATGATGGAGTGGAAGCTATGAAGTTCGGAAGACTATAATTTATGCAGTCTAAAAGTTTCAACTGGTATATGGAGGTCATAAATTACCCATTGACTTAGTTGAATGGAATAAATGTACAAAGTGAATAGTAAATCTATGAAATTAACTATGGTAAAATATAAGAGTCCTTTTGTAGAATTCCCCCAATGGTTATGCAGTAAATCTAAAAACATAAGAGTAAATTGTATGGATCATAATAGTAAACTTGAGAGAGTTTTAGAAGTGTACATAATGTACCGAGTAAAGAAATCAAGGAGGTGGGAGCCTTTGACTGGATAGAGAGAAATTTGTAAAGATAAAACAACTTATGATTATTGAGATCCTAAAATTTTAATCATATTTATATTCCTTGAATAAAAGTACAATAGTGTTCCCCCTATGGAGTATGACTCATGTCCAAACCATGTAAAATTGTGTTGTTATTTTTTATTCTTTTCTTATGATCATTGTCTTTTGATATTCTTATTTTGTTTTTTTGAAGTGTTTTGTGTGTTGCAGTGCAGTAATTTAGGTGTGTGGTATTCTAATATCCAAACACCACAACCTGGGATCGAACATCAATACTATTTTATACCTTTACAGGTACTAGTGGATATCTTCTATTTAATTTATGAAAGATATCCTTGAGCCCAAAAATTGGTATCAGGCGATCATTCCCTGGTGAAGGTGTTTTAGATATTGGTTCAGTAGCATCATTATTCCCTTTCCCTTAATGGAGGGTTTTCAATAAAAAGTTCTTGATCCCTCTTATGTGTTTTTTAATTTAGTAAGAGTTCATTTATTTCTATAAATAAAATTGGATGAGGGTAAGGTTTGGGTGGAGAAGTTTAACATCATAGATTTTGGATTTTATAGAATTCAAATGGAGGATTTTCTATTATAGAAAGAAATTGATCTACCATTGACAGAAACCAATCTGATAGTGATGAATAATGAAGAATATTAGAGGTTGGATAAGAAATAATTGGGGTTGATTTAGATTCTATTATCATAGAATGTGGCTTATAATATTCAATAAGTAAAAACTATTTCAGAAATTATGAATACCCTAACTAACATGTATGAGAATTTGATCACAATGAATAAGGTACCCATTTTATGAAGGTTGTTTGACATGAGGATGTTGTAATGTAAACCAGCATAAGATTACATCCATGAATTCAACATGATAATAAGTCAGTTGGAGTAAGTGGAGGTTAAATTTGGGGATCTATAGTGGTGTTATTGTTATTGTCATCCCTCCTTGAGTCTTGGGATATGATGGTCACTACTATAAGAAAGTCAAGTGGAAAGACTGAATTGGTGTCTATGGATTTTAGATACCTAATATTGAAATAATAACATCATCATAAGTAGATCTAAACATATTTTATAAATTCATATAGCTTATATAGAAGGGGACATTCCAAAGCATGGAAAGGTCATATAAAATAGGGAGGAAGAAGAAGTTGGAGTGTGAGTATCTTGGAAGAAGGTGGTCCCATGTGCTATAATTATGGGAATAAATTCCACCTAAATAAATAATTCAAGGAGTGGATATTGAATTTTAGAGGATATACTTTGGAAGTGGATATATAAATCCTATATTAAAAGATAATAGTGGTCTATATTTGAGCATTATCAGTTCACTTGAGTCTTAGATTATAGACTCTAGAGCTTAATTTTTATCAATATCTGATAGGGGGTATGAGGAACTACATTTTAGGAAGATTTAAAAAGGTTTATCTTTTGGATTATCAGGTTCTCAAGATTATGGGAAGGGGTAACATCTACACCCAGATAAATAATAAGAGTATATTGGAGTTTAAGGGTGTGAAAAACATACTGAGATTAAGGAAGAACTTAATTTTAATTGGGAAATTTTACAATTCGGGTTTCTATACTATATTCAAGGATAGAGCATGGAAAATATCATATGGTTCCATGTTCATGGCCAAATGAGTGAAGGATGGGACTTTGTACCTAATATGGGTATTGAAAGGTATGATGCATGTTAGAGAGGTAACTTTTTCATAGTTATGGAATGACCATTTGGGTTAATTTAGTGAGAAATGGATAAATATCCTCACTAAAAAAGGTATGTTTAAAATCAGAAGCATAAAGTATGGGACATATGAAGATTATATATTTAGAAATTAGTGAAAGGTGTCCTTCCAAATGAAATCTAAGACATCAAAGAACTAAAATTTATAGTTGGTTCACATAGATGTATGGCAGCCATATCAGGTTCATTCTAATAGAGGGTCATTATTCTATGTGACATTCATCAATGATATGACATGGAAAGTGTGGTTTTTATTTCTCAAGAACAATTCTAGGGTGTTTAGAACCTTCGTTTGATATAAATACATGGTGAAAAAAGATACTAGTTCTAATTCATAATTCTTGAGTTATAATAATGGTGGGGAGTATAGATATAGAGAGTTCTATAGGTTCTTTTGGTAGAAGAGAATACAGTTTGAGAAGATCATACTAGTTACTCCAAAATATAACAGAGTCATAAAGAGGATGAATCAGAAATTATTTGAAAGGGAAAAGAGTATGAGAACTCGTGTGGGGTTCCCCAAGGTGTTTTAGGTGGAAGCAATAAATTATGTGGAATAATTAATCAACTAGGATTCCCTCTTCTCTCTTGGGATAGGAACTATTGAAAGTATGTTAGTCCAAAAGGAATTTTCATTTCACCCATATCAAACTCTTCAATGAACTCACATATATCCACATTGATGATTAAGGTGGGGAAATGTTAGAGGCTAAGTCTTGAGTGTGTTACTATATGGGATATGGAAATGAAGATTTTATGGTTTTGACCCTAGGAAAACAACATTTGGAAGGTTTTTAGAAGTTTATATTTCATATTCAATGAAGAGATCCTATGGAAGGATCAAAAATCAATTGAGGTTACTGATTGGATAAAAGTTTCATCATTGGATGAATTTAAACTAAATGGTTGTTCAAAAGTTTTGGATGTTCTGAATAATTCATAAAGTATGTTGGTATAAGGAACATCAGACTATCTAGAATTTACAGTAAATGAGATTCAAGTTTTAATGGTGTTTCCATAGCTGGAAGTACCAAAAATACCTACGACTACGGAATTGGGGTTCAAAAAATAGATTTGGAAGATATATCTCTAGAATTTGTATTACCAGAAGGAGTTGATTCATAGAGGTAGTTATAGAGTTCTACCAGAGTAAAGCACTAGTTCAAGAGGTAAGATAGTGATTTTCATTACTTGTTTCTAATGGATGATGGAGATCTCATGATCCAAGAAGAGGCCAAAATCTAAAAGGTTAAAATAAGTGGGATATATCCTTGAGGGATAGAAATTATTCCCTACATGTGTATAGAATATAGGATCCAATGTAAAGGACTATTGGGAAAAAAATTCTTTGGAATAAATGGGTTTATCATCTAAAGGATCAAGTGAATGGTAGATGAGTGTACAAGGAATGACTAGTCATGAAAAGGTTTCAACAAATGGAAGATGTGGATTTCTCTAAGATATTTTCCCCAGTAGTTAAACATGAAACTATCTAAATGGTACTTAGTATGGTTTCCATGGATGGTTTTCATCTAGAAAAATTATATGTGAAGATAAAATTCCTTCTGGGGACTTATATTATGGGATCTATATGAAGAAACCAGCTAGTTTCATAGATCACTGAAACCAGGATTTTGTGTGTGAGTTGAAGAAGAGACCCTATGGTTTGAATTAGGAACTAAGGAAGTAGAATTAGAAGTTAAATTCTATCATGGTGGAGTGAAAGTTTATTCAGAGAAATTAGGATCATTGTTGTTATTAGGAGGTGTTTAATGATTGGGTTTTCATCATCTTGATTATCTACATTGATAATATGCCTATTGTTGGTTCGGTGAAGGAAATGATATATGGGATAAAAAATTGAATTGTCTAAAATATTTGAGATAAAGGATATCATCTTAACTAAATGGAGGTTAGAGATGTGGATTATAAAGGAATTAATTTCTGGTACTCTATACTTGAGTCAGATGGACTATATCCAAAAGGTGTTGAAACGCTTCCTCGTGAGTGAGGAAAAACTGATGAATACCCCCTGGATAGACATTTCAAATTAATGAAGTAAAAGGTGAAATAAATGGAATATAAGGTGGGGTTTAGGAAAAATATTACCTTTGTATCAGTAATTTCAATCTTGTTGAATTTCATGGTTTGTACTCAACCAGACATTATAGAAGCAGAGGAAGTTGTTATCAAGTTCATTTAGATCCCTAAAAGTGAACATTGAGAGGTTTTTAAGTGGATTATCTAGTTCATAAAGCATTCCAAAAAATTTGAAAATTTCTTTGGAAAGGATGATTTATTATAGGGGCTCATTGACTTTGAATTTAGTGGACATTTAAACACTCAGAAGAGCACTACTGGACATAAGTTCATTTTTAGAAGAATTGTTGTGAGATGTATGTTGAAGCTTTAGTTGGTAGTTTATCTCACAATAATGGAATCAGAGTATGTTTCTTTAATAGAATCTAGGAAAGAGTTGATCTGAAAAAAGAAGTTTTTATACTATCTCATAAGTAGGCAAGATGATGGGATGTTATTTCATGAATCATAGAGTGTGATTCACTTAACTAAAAATATGGCATTTCATTCTAGGATGAACCACATTCAGCTAAAGTATCACTCCATCTAAAAGTTGTTAGAGGATGAAATTTCATATCTATAGAATATTTAAGAGGCTTGGAATCTGATAGATGTGATGAAAAATGTTATATTCTAAGATATTTTTAAGTAGTGTTCCACCTTGGATAGGTTGGGATGACTGTAACCATAGTGGGGGGGACCATGAAGCTACAAATGAAGGTTTAATAATGGATTTGGTCTATGGATGGATGATGGGGAACTCGGTAGTAAATCTAGGAAAATGACTCTCATGTGGGAGATTTTTATGTTTTATTCATGTGTGTGAAAACCATCTTCTGGATAAATGGTTAATTTAGTGGAAGGAGGAACTCTATATGAATAACTTTTAATGGTTTAGATAGAAATGGTAGAGTAATAGATATAATGTATAGAAGACCGGATGTTATGTATACTTGAAGGCTCATTTGTTATATGGTGTAACATCTCGGCCACTAACCACTCAATAGTGTACAGACCAGTAATACTACATGACCTCAAGTGCAGTTCTCTATATTCCACAAGAAATCAACTAGTAGTGAGGGTCTATGTTGTTTCTATAAGTAGACTATACTCTCATATCATATTCAAAACACATCAAAATATAACTAAACAACATCCCTGATAAATATCAGAGTATGTAAAATCCAATAAATAGGAATCTTGTTATTAAAAAATGAAATGTAACCATACAAGCATAAATCCCGACTAATTACCCACTGGTATGATCTTATATAAAAACAAATAAAATTATAAAAATACAAGTAGGATTTTCTACAATCCCCCGACCTCGTATCATCTTAATCTTCAAATCCTTATTAAGATTCTCTAGTATGATCATCCAACACTGGGCCTCTACCCTACCTAGACCTATGAACAATTAGGTATTCTCAAGTATTAAAGTTCCAGGTCCACTTGTGTAGTGTGTGAGTAAAACTCAGTAGGACATCACCAACAACATCCTAAATATGAATATTAAAGAAATGAATGAACAATGTGATATTCCCACCATAAATAAATAAATCATGAATGTGTAATATAATAGCCACCATCGATCCTTAGGTTCTAAGGTGACACCTGAGATTAACCACACCAGATTTGATCAGTGTCAGAGTGTCTCTAATCATAATACCATCATCAGTAATCTAAGGTAATACACACTCCCCACCCTAGAAATGTATCTAATATCATGTTATTAGGAATTTGGGGGCATACTCTCCCCACCCTGGCATTAATTTCTGCATCATCAAGTAACTTAGGGGAATACCTTCTCCCTACCTAGAAACATATTTCATATCATCAGGACACTCAGGGGTGTACCCTCACCTTTCCTAGAATCAAATATCATATCATATGGAAACTCAATGGAATACTTGATCCCCATTGGAAAAAATATCATATATTATATGGAAACTTAGGGGTGTACTCACTCCCTATCAAGAAACATAATTTATATCTTCTAGAACCAAAGATCACACACACTCCCTAGCTAAGAATCACATATAATATTATCAGGTGACTCTGGGGTGTACCCACTTCCCACCTGAAATCATGAGCCATCTCATCAGGAACTCATAATTTCACGCACACCCTTACAGTAAACATACATATAATTATCAAGAAATTTGGGGGTTTACTCACACCCTATATATAAACATATAATCATCATCAAGAAACTCAAAGGTTTGTCGGTGCTGTACCTAGAAACATATATCATATGCTGGAATTAGTGCCCCACACCAGAATCAGGTTACATATCATGGAATTAATTACCCCATTCATAATACCATCATACATCATCCTTTCATAGGTTTTTTATATTCCTAAACTCATCACACATCTCCTAGGATAGCCCCTTAATCACGTAACCTAGACTCACCACTCAAGGCCTAGCCCACACCTCAAAATCATGTCTCATCGTCCAACCAGCCTTGTGGGTTGATTACCCTCAAGACCATCCCAATCTCATAATATCATCACATTGAACCCATCAAGATCATCATCTCACTTTCATGGGAATCTACTAGGGTCTTACAGACCCATTCTAGTCTCTATCCATCGACACCAATCCATATCCAACACCCATGGTGTTCTTACAACCTGCAAGCCTAATCATGGACCTAACCTTAAGAGGCAGGTCCAAATATCATTAAAATCATGAATCATCATCTACTTTTGATACCCAGGTACTACCTTGAGCTAATTTTATCCAATCCTCTTGGAATTTCAATTCTAAACCATCCAAAAATTCTCACAACCCATACTCAGGTCCCACCCAACATATTCTTTAAGAGAACATTCAAGGACATCATCCTAAGGAAACCATCCTCATCATATATCATCTAGTCCCATAGTAATTATCCCACTCATGGAACTCACTAAGTCTATATTGTACCCTCATAAGGTTTTTCTCATTACATAAGATATGTACAATCATCTCTCCATCACCACTAAGCTTAAGCCTCTCTCTCACCTGCCAACTAGCCTTAGGAAACTAACCTAGGCCATGAACACTTCATCTCAAACCCCAAGGAACTATCTCAATCTGCTATTTTCATTTATTTCATACCACTTTGGGTCTATGTATTTCATAGAACATATTAATAATCAAGTTCTTGGCCATCTATGACTAAAAACTAGTGGAAAATGGTCTATCGTGGCCCTTGAAACATTATTCATTGCATGGAAATTTAATTAAAACAAATAATTTATATTTAAGATCAATATCCCATGCATGGTGAGACCACATATCACATGTCACATCACACAGGAATAAAATTTAGGAAAATACATATGGACCACCTACCACATATGGAGTTATTTCTTTTAAGCATAACCTAACCCCTCTTACCTAAGCTCATACAAGATCATATTAACTCCCAAGCTCCTATCACACACCATAATATCCAAATTAATTAATTATAATTATTTATAATTAATTTTGAAATTAAATTAAAATAGGCATAATTGCCTAAAAACTCACCCCACCATCTCACTACATCGAAACTACAACCAACCACACCTAAAAGGTCTATGAAATACTACTAATACCATCCTGACCAAAATCCTAACACCAAACATTGATTCGTCCATATATTTCATCCAATTAAATAAAAACCCTTAGAAAAATTCATAAGGTACCATAACTCAAAAAAATGGTGAGAAACGATGCGAGATTATCCTTATGGGATATCCTCTATCCATTTTGAGAAAAAAATCCATCATATGGGATGATTTTCACAATGATCTAGTGGAAATCATCACTAAATCCCTAGATGAAATATTAATGAATTAGGGGCTATGAAGGGGAACCAAAATGAAATTAAGGGGGTAATAAAATGCCTTAAATAGTATAAAAATGCCTCAAAAACACCCCTTTCCATGGGGAATCAAGTGAGGGGGGATGGGAAAGAGGATGGTAGAAAATGGTGCCCCATGCACCCCTCGTGCAACTAAGAACCAAGGGGGTTAACTCTAAAATTGTGGGTATGTCTCTTTTAAAAAAACTAGCCTAAGTGTTGATCGGGGTGAGACCATGGGGGTTGTGGCACGATGCCTTTTCACCTATTTATGTTGCAAAATGGCCCTCCTAGATTATGGTGAAACCTCCCAAGGAAGGGGGTGAGACTTTGACTAAAATTTATCTCAGTGCGACCCTTTTTGGCTCATGATTAGACTACCCTTGGGTATAGGGTCCACCCCCTTGACAAACATTGTTGCAGTGTGAACCCTATAGGTCATGACATGATTCCCTTAACCTGGTCTAGGATCAGGCCTTCATGATGCAGCCTCCCTATTCTATTTTATGTTATTCCCACACTCCCCTATTTTGATGTGACACTCCATCCAAGACACCCTTATGATAGGTTTGTACAGTACGACCCAAGGGCTATGGAATTACTGGATGCTTGCATACAAAACCAATTAAGGGAGGGGGTCACCCCGATCCCACTCTAATTCTCCTAAGCACCTGATACACCTCACAATACTTGAACTATATACAAAAACATCTTCTAAATATGTTCTATCATTTTGAATTCTAATTTGAATCTCGGTTCAAAAAATTTCCCCTACTTCAAGACCAAAAATTCAAATTCCTTCTAAGTTTTCACAATCTATAAAGGAAAAATTCTTTACAACCTCTCCAACATAACACTTTTCATCCTTTAAAAGTATCAATGGTCCATAAACCATCAATATTAACCTACCTCGGTCATCAATTCATGACTAACTCATTGTGTCATATCTTAGAACACTGAACGAGCTTCCACTGTGTAACTCCAAACACTAAGGAGCATTATTATCCCAAACCCAAGACACCCACTCATCACTATCACAAATATTGAGATGGAACCCAACCTTATTCATCTATCTTGATACACCATAGTGTCATAAACTGATTCATCCCTAAGTTTATAGTGCTCCCCACCATAATAATCCACTCATAAAGATTGATTCCCAACCATGGTGCTCCCCACCATAGGAATCACCTACCAAAAATGAATTCTCTATATCCCAATGGTACACTCAATGTGGTTTCTACCTCACCACACTTAATTATACATAATAACATCAGTTATTCCACCTATAGCTGACCTCTCCCAAAAATTCTCAGTTGCACTTGTTAACACACTACCTTAACTGCAAATCACAATGCCTAAATCCTCAGAGGCATTCCAAGATATTACAAATTCCCACATCAATGTCTAAACCTAACACTTGGTGTAATTCCATGATTGGATCACCAACCGCCCATGTCATCCATCATTTCTTTTCCTTGAGAATTAGTGCACCATGGATCCATCTCATCCTTGGATAACATCCAAATTTATCATGGTCCTGATACCAATGCATGGACTCTATCCAAAACCACATTCAAATCCCAAATCTGGTAATTACCAAGGAAATAGACAAACTAGAATTTACATGTACACTATCATATTGGTTCCATCTTAACCGTCTAACAACAGGTCACACCACATTCATGACTCTACCAACATGAGAGTCATATTCCCATGACCGATAACTTACTCTACACCATAGAAGTATCCTTATAATCACTCTACTAAACCAAAACACTTGATCTATAATACCCACACTCTAAATTTTATTACACATAATGATTGGATGATACCATCCCATGTATACTTAAGTGCCAACAAGAAACATTAATTACTACCCATTCTTGAATTACTAGGAACGGCATCCTTGTTATCTACCGAAGTTCCATATGAAATGAGGGTCACACCTTCCAATATCCAATGGTGTGTTCCCAACCATATGGTTTCCCTTATACCACTTATTTAGTACCAACCCAATTGAGTTCCATCACCACATGTTTCTCACTCCTCCCAAGCCAATCTCACCACATCCCTAGAAACACCAGTCACTATCTATCTACGATGTCGCCATCTATTATATGGGGCACACCTACAATTCTCATCTAATACCGTGGGACATCATTACTAGAGGAATCTCATTAAAACCACTAATTATCAGCCTGCACACAGTCTCTCGTCAACCTACAAACCAAACGGGCACCGTATATAGCCAATACACACTTTTCCTCATGTATCAAGGCTTTCCCCAAAATCCATGACAACCATAAATATCCTCTACTAAGGTGGGGTTATCATATAAATAAACTTATCATGGGTTTATACCCATTATTAAACATGGTATCATCTAAAACCAACATCCATATGCACCCATACTACCTGGTCACAAAACTAACTCACACTTTCAAGAGTTACACATCATCAAACTTGGGATCACACACTTAAAAAACTGAACACTCCCTATTTCATTTCAATATCATCTAGTCCAAATCACTTTAGTGGTTTCATTCCAGTGGATTGAGGTGTCTCACTCATGCCAAGTCCAACCTCAGGATCACCTGCCACTCAGGCATCATCCCCAAAACCAGAAGAATCTTCCCACACTCTATCCATCCTAGATATATATATCTAGGATCACTATCCACAATACATAAGGCATATCCATTCCTTCACAAAATATAAGGTAGTACATCATATATGTCAACCTCAAATGAAATCATCTACCCATGATTCATACCTCTAAGGGAACTTGTAAGTCTGGGTTAACCATTATCACATGTTTCCCTTATATATCACAACTCACCTCAATAATAGTAGGGAAAACATCATGCTAGTCATTATAACACTGACTCACCAATATCCTGATTAATGTCTCAATATCACTAGGCTCTCCCACCTAGACCATAAATTACATCTCACATAGGTATTTACTCATGTAGAAACACCTATTCTCTCATATCAACGTCACAAAGAAACTCACGTTCCCACACACCCACCATAGGGTCATTATATACATATCTGACATCACATTCTAAATCAACCACCCCTCCTCAGACACCCATCCTTATCGAGAATCTGCACACCAGATTTCCCCTTGAGGATCAGGTCACATCCGGGTGCATATAATGACATCATCCCATGATGATTCACATAGAGTAAAATCTTATATATGTGGTTCAATTAAGTATAATTTCATCATACTGGTATATGGAAAAACACCATATATGTTGTTGTTGAAACTTTAAATAATCGAACAAACATCATAATCACCTATAAGGGGCCTATTACTAAGGCATCCAATTCCTATATTGACCCACTAAGGGTTACTATACATCTAGTATATAGAGGGACTATATATCCATAATCAAGGAATATCTCATAGTAAGATCCAGATGACCTTTCATCAAAAATAATATTGTGGTTCAACTAATTAAAATTCCCCCAATAATTTATATGGGAAAACAACATATAAATTTTGTTGTACACTTTAAACAATGAAACCCTCATTGTCAGTGATATCAATCACATGCAATCACAAGAATGTTATGTGGGTCTTACATGCCAAAAATGATGCATATACACTGGCCTCTTACCAATAGGGAAAGAGACCAAACTATAATAACAATATCAAACACATAAATCATACTTAAATAAATATCTCAATTGGAATAATGAAAACAAAGAAAAAAAATCCCATATCCCTAGTAACATAGACTTATTATCGAAAAAGGTGTTCATGATGCACCAGTCTGAGGTCCATCACATGATCTGATGTGTCCTTAATCCCTATCTACCATATCCCTAAATATTAAAACAAGAAAAAGATGCTCTGATACCACTTTGTAATATCCTTAGCCTATGAACACTCGACGGTGTCTAGACCATTGATGATATATGACCCCAGGTTCACTTCCATATATTCCAGAGGTCACCAACTAGAATTAATGGTTTAAGGTGTTACCATGGGGAAACTATACCTTCATATTAGAGTCAAACCACAATGTAAAATAACCAAAAAACATCCAAAAAAATATCATAGTATACAAAAATCCAATAAAAAGAGTCATTCTATTACAAAATGAAATCTTTTTATACAAGCATATATCCCAACTGATCACCCAATAGGATAATCACATATTCAAAATAAAGAAAAGAATAAAAATATAAGGAGGCACTCCTACCATCCTTCAGCCTAATATCATCCCAATATTAAAATCACTATCAATTTGTTCCATCTCAATCATCCAACACTGGGAATATTCCCTACCTCAACTTGTGAACAATGAGGTCTACTTAGGTACCAAAGTGTCAATGCCTCCTAAGCATGGTATGAGTAAAACTTAGTAGGCCACCACCAACAATGTCCCTAACATAACCAGTAAATTAGTGTGTTCATTATGTGGTATTACCAACATAAACAAATAAAACATAGAAGTGTGATAAAAATAACCATCATCGATCATTGGGTTCAAAGGTGACACTTGGGATCTACCACACCTACTTCATCAAGTGTTAAAGTGTCTCTGAGCATAATACAGTCATTAGGAACTTAGAGGTGTATACACCCCCTAGATTAAAAATGTATCTCATATAACTCCATCAAGAACCTGTGGGGAAGACTCTCCCCATCTTGGAATAAAGTTTTGCAACATCAGGTAACTCAGCTGAATACCTACTCCCTACCTAAAAATATATTTTGTATCATCAGGGCACTCAGGTTTGTACCTGTACCCTGATGAGAATCAAATGTCATATCATCTGGAAACTAAATGGTGTGCCCAATCCCCACTGGAAAATATAATTCATAACATCTAGAACCTAGGTTCACACACACTATTGGGATACCACCCAAACTTTGACCACCGGAATTGTATCCACTAGTAGATAAAAAAGAAAAAGCACATTATAATGGCTTAACCTAAAGTTCAGTATACTAAAACTTAGAAGTGTTGCAACACCCAAATAACCACACTAAATCTAGTAAACACACAAGTATACAAACAATGGTAAAGTAATCACAAAAGAAAAAACAAGTTTTATGTGGTTTGGATTTTCATCCTACATCCATGGTAGAAAATTAAAAAATATTTTATTCCATCAGAATTAAAAATATTACAACTAGTGGATTTTAATCCATGTGGATCACATAAAGTATGATGATCACTTTATAATTTGATACACCTCATCAAAGTAGTCCCACCCCCTTTAAATAGTGGGTCTCACCCAATCAACTAGTTACACTGGATTCCTATATTTTTGGTTAATCATCCATTGCATTGTGCAACTGTTGATCTCCTATAGAATTTCTTGGCTTGACTAAATTTCATCAATAATTAAACAATAATATTATGCTTCACCATTTTCTTGAAAGATCTAGGTGAAAATGATTAAAATGTATACACTGGTTCATCTTCTAGTGACTCCTTTGTCTGAACTTCTTATAATTAGACTATCTGAACTTCCAATAGTCTTAATATTTATTGAGAAACCTACCAACATCAACTTCTAGTGAACTAAATCATAAAATTTTGGTAAACTAAATTTCTGAATCCTTGAATATACTTCATGATCATAACAATATCCCACTTCAATATTACATCAATGATCCTTGGAAACCATCCACTCCTGGTAAAATTAGTTTTCTCTATTCTTCTTTCTTTCCAATCACCCAAAACCCACTAAATACAATATTTCCTCATAGTTTATTAGAACATAACTTTAGTGAACATGTCAACTGGGTTTAGTTTTCCAACAAACTTTTATAGCTTCATCTCCCAATATCCCAGAAACTTCTATATTTAATGGTACTTAAGTTCAATATGCTTATTTTTCACATGAAAATCCAGATTCTTAAAAATATTAATGGTACTTTGAATATCATAGTAAAGTTTTCAATTTCCATGACCATTTCCAATTTCTTTAAGAAAACTCCTTAACCAAATCATTTCTTATTCTACTTACATTACTGAAATATATCTAGCTTCCATTGATGAGATAGAAATGATTAGTTATAACCTCAACATTTGGATGATGGTTATTCCACCATAAGTAAATACATGACTATAAATACTCTTTTGAGTATCATAATCTCCCCCAAAATCAGCATCAACATACCCTTATAGTATTTCTTTTAGACTGAATCACAAGGAATTATTTTTCATCCCAATGAGATATCGTAGAATCTACTTCACTAACTCCCAATGTTATTTTTTTATATTTTACATGAATTATCTAACAACACCCAGTGAATGAGAAATATCTATCTGAGTGCACACAATGGTGTACATAAAGATTCCAATAGCATATATGAATGGAATTTTAGACATGTGTTATTACATATCTTCTATTTGAGATGTTTTATCTTTAGATAATTAGAAATTTCCAACAAGTGGAGTAAAAATTTATTTGCATTCATTCATATTGAATAATTCAATGACTTTCCATATGTACTCTTTCTAGGAGAGTACCAAAATTTCAGAACTTAGATCCCTTTCAATCCACATGACCTATATCTTTTTAGCTTCATCGTGATCTTTCATTTAAAAAAATTCTGACAAATCTTTCTTATACATTTGAATCTATTGGTAATTCAAACCAACTAGAATCATATCATCCACATACAATAGTAGGATAGTAAAACATCCATCCTCAAAATTATTCATATAATAATAGTGGTCTGATTTGCTCCATATAAAACCTTACTCTGATATAAAACCATCAAACTTTTAGTTTCATTTCCTTAGTGCTTGCTTCAACCCATAAATACTCTTTTTGAGTTTATACTCTATGTCATGATTTTATTTTTCAATAAAACCCTCTAGTTGCTTCATATACATCTATTCCTCTAAATCCCCATGAAAAAATATTTCTTTACATTAATTTTTTCTAGATAGATTTATATATTAGTAACCATAATTTTCACAATGATAATAGTAATATGCTTAAAAATGATGAAAAGTTTTATAAAAAGTTAATACCATCATTTTATTGGAAACCTTTTACTATTGTTCTTTCCTTGTACCTATTACTTTTGTTGGATTCTTCCTTTAACTTGTATATAAATTTATTTTCCAAATACCTCTTTTTTTATAGAACTTTAGCTAACTACTAGGTATTATTTTCATAGAGTGAATACAAATCTTCCATCATAGAAATATTCCACTTAGAAATATCATTGAGACTATCTGTATCTTTTGGAATTTCAGGTTATCCTCTATCGATTAAAAATTGGAAGTGAAGATTAGTTTTATACAATTTTATTGGTCATATGATACTAGAATATTTTCATAATTTAACCTATTAATCATGTCTTTATGGTCCTAGTACTTCTGTTAATTCATCTATCGATGCTCTGCCTCAATTCTCACTAGTCACTAATCTTTCTAGTATATCAACCACTGATCTAATATTTTAACTTCCAATTCTACTAATTGAACTTTCTAAAATAATCAATACCACATGCACTTTTTATTAGTTGAATTATAATAGAATTTCTATCCATTTCAACTTAGACTTGAGATGATTCTTTTTTTCATCTTCCCGGTTCACCAATGTTTGGTCCTTCCAAAGAACCTTCTCATTGAAGAGAACATTTCTACTTCTGATAACTTTATTCTTACAATTTTTTCCCAAATTCAAAAGTCAAATTATTTGTTTCCATACCCCATAAAGAAACATGTGTGAGATTTTATATAAATTTTGTCTTAGTCTTTGGAATCTACATGATCATAGGCAATATAGCCAAAAATTATGAGGTAATGAAGTTTTGGTGTTTTATTGAACTATCAAGCTTCCAGTAATGGTTGACCTACTATTGAGGAGGGAATATGGTTGATTAAATATATGTCTATAAACATAGATTCAACCCAAAACTTCTTAGTCATTCCTAAGTGAATCCCCATGATTCACACCTTCTATTTTAATGTTTGGTTTATCCACTTTATTATTCCATTTTTATTAGGTGTATTGGGAATAGTATTCTCATGTCTGATTCCCCTGTGCCTATAGTAGTTTTTGAAACTCCTTCTGTTGAACTCACCTTCATTATAGAATCTTAAATTCTTCAGTTTACAACTTATTTCTTTTACCACCTTTTCTTTTTACTGAATAAAAGTTACAAACACATATGACTTGTGTTTTATGAAATAAACCCAAATATTTCTTGATAAATCATCAATGGAAGTATCAAAGTACTAATATTTAACATGTGACTTGACTGGGGAAGGTCCCCAAACATCAATATGTAGAAGGTCCATCTTTTGGTTCTTTAGATTTCTTCTGTAGAGATTAAAAGAAACCTTTCATTACTTTCCAAGTAAACAACTTTCATATGTACCGATGTTTAAACACTCAAGTTTCAACATCTATTTTTATACTAAAATATTTATACTCTTCTCATTTAGATGATCAAATCAACTGGTCCAAAAATATGAACTTCCAAAAGTTTATACTCTAGCCATTGTGACTTCGTTTGTTCCTTCTATTCTTTCAGTAAGATAAATAGTTCCATCTTTCACTCCTTATTCAATGATGAGAAAACCTCAAGTAACGTTACATAATCCATTTAAAAAGTATGTTCCATAACCATCATAATATAACTAACCCATGTAAATGAGATTATTCTGGATGCTAGGAATATATTGAACAACTTTTAACTCAATAAATCCTCCATTCTTCAGCAAGATTTTGACATCACCCATTTCCGAAATCTGTAAAGCTTTATCACTCAATAGATTCACTTTGATAAAATTTCTAGAAACACGGTTTTTTATGTATCCTATTTCTCTTTTGGAATGTAAACATGATCCTAAATCTATAATCAAAGATTCTATAGTAACATTAACACTGATTAGAAAAACACTTCCTTTTTTAGTTATGGTTTTTTTGGAATTTAAACTTCCAAAAACTAATCTTCTGGTATGCTTAAGATCCTAACAATGCTTTCCAAGGTTCCCTATATTACTATAACTCCAACATTCAAGGACAGTTATTGTTGGTATACCTCGACTCCTTCCTTTATATTTATCCACTAAGCATATTTGGTTCCTTCTCTGAGGTAAACTTCCTCTTTCATCTGCATTTATAGAATTACCAGAAGTTTCTTGGACTTCCTTCGTCTATTGATTTTTATTTAGAATAGAATTACATATTTCCTTGACTATAAGATCACCTTTACCAAAATAATTTCTCACTATAATCACCATTTATTCCCATGAATTTAACAAAGAGGGCGATACAAAAATAACCCAAACATCGTTATCAAAAGTTACCTTTACTGTCTCAAGATGATTCCAGATCTTGTTGAAATAATTAACATGATCTTCCATGGATCTCCCTTATAATAATATTAAACTAAATAGTTTTTATATTAGAAACACTTGGTTGAGTTTTTTCTTCTTCTCATGCATATATTTTAGTGCTTCCATAAGATCTAAAGTGGTCTTTATCTCCTGGATATTGAAGGAAACATTCCTTTCCTTTGTCAGTTTTATCAATCTAAGAGATTTCTTATCTAGCTACTCCCATTTAGCCTTTTCCATCATCTTGGGTTTAGTTCCAATCAATATAACTTCAATATCCTTTTCTATCATAATATCTTCCATCTACATCTTCCAAAAACTAAATTAAATTCCATCAAACCTATCCACCCTCACCTTTCCTTCTTCCAATGACATGACCTTAACACAGTAACTCCTAATAAAATCAAAATTCATGGTAGTTAAAATAATATAACCCTATATACTATGTTTTACTCCTATTTTTAACAAATACTTTGATACCACTTTTTTGGAAATCACTCAAAATTTTACCATCATAAGTTCTTCCATAGGTATATCACAAAGCGAAATAGATCACTAGTATAGATTCACATGAATTTTAGTGCGTCAGAACTTGGAAGTATTTATGCAACCAAATAACCACACTAAATCTAGTACACACACACAAGCATACAAATAGAGGTAAAACAATCAAAAAATAAAACATATGTTTTCCATGGTTTAGATTTTCATTATATATCCAAGGGAGAACACGAAAAAATATTTTATTCTATAAAAATTAAAAAGATTACAACTAGTGAATTTTTATCCATGTGGATCATAAAAAGTATGATGATCACTCAATGATTCAATACAACTTAGAAAATTGGTCTCACTTCCTTTAAATAGTGGGTCCCACCTAATCAACTCGTTACACCAACTTCTTATATTTGAATCCAACCATTCATTTCACTATGAAACCACTAATCTCCTATAGAGATCCTTGTCTCAACTGCCTATCACCGATAATTAAACTATACTCTTATGCCTAAAACTCTCCACATAAGATCTATTTGAAATATGATTCAACCATAGACATGGGTTCATCTTTCAATGACTCTATTATCTGAACTTCTAGTAACCCGAATACCTAGACTTTTGATAGTCTGACTCAATACTAACCAACCTACCAACATCAACTTCTGGTGAACTAAATTAGGAAATTATGGTAAACTAAACTACTATATCCTTGAAGAGACATCAAAATCCTAACACAAACCCATTTCCTAGGAATCTCATATAATATTTTAGGGTAAATCATAGGACATACCCATTCTCTACCTAGAAACATGAATTCGGTCATCATGAACTCAAGGGCATACTCGCACCCTACCTAGAAACATATATAGTGTCATCAAAAACTCAGGTCCATACCCAAACCCTTATTGGAAACATATATCACGTCATCAGGAAACATAGGTTGTACCCACACCCGGTATAGAAACATATTTTACATCAGGTTATTAGCCCCCCATGTTGGAATCAAGTTATATATTGGGGAATTAGTTCCCCATGCATAATACCATAATACATCTTCCTAAAAAGGGTTGAACACACTCCCAAACCCATCACACATATCCTAGGTCGATCCCTTAAGCATGCATCCTAGACTCATCACTCGAGGCCTAACCCATGCCTTAAAGCACCTATCATCATCCAACTAGCTTCATAGGCTGATTCCCCTCAAGATCATCAGGATCGATCAATCTCATCATGTTGAACCCATTGACATATTCATCTCACCTTCATGGTAATCCACTAGGGTCCTATATACCCATCCCAATCTTTATCCTTTGGAATTAAGCCAATCCATTTATCATGGTGTTCTCATAGCCCGTGGGCTCTATCCTGACCCTAACCTCAAGAGGTAGGTCTAAAACCTCATCAAAATCCCAAATCACTATCTGGTCCCCCTACTTAGGGATTATCCTAAGATAAATTGATCTAAGACTCTTGGAATACCAATTCCAAGCTATCTAATAATTTCCCCATACTCGGGTCCCATCCCACATATCCCTTAGGAGAAATCTCAAGCACATCATCCTAAGGAATCCATCATCGCCACATCACATCTAGTCTCAAATTACTTACCTCATTCATGGAACTTTACAATATTCTATACCACCCTCATAAGTGTGTTCCCATTTCACAATAGTTATACAGTCATCCCACCGTCGCTACTAGACCTAAGCCTCTCACACCTACCCAGCTAGCATTAGGAAACAAACCTAGGACATTCACACATCATATCAAACCACCAAGGACCTATCATGGTCCACTATGTTCATTTATTTCATTTACTTCATACCCCTATGTATCCATGTATCACATATATTACATTTATAATCAATATCTTGATCATCAGTAGCTGATGCATCAAGCTAGTGATCAAGGGTCCATCGTGCCCCTTGAAACTTTGTTCATTTCATGGGATTTTAATTAAAAATAATAATTTATATTTAAGTTCAATCTCCCAAGTATAGTGAGACCCCTAGTCACATGATATATCACACAAACAAAAAGTTTAAGAAAATTCATAGGGACCACCTACCACATATGGAGATATTTCTTTTAAGCATGGACTGAACCCTCTCACCAAAGTTTTTCAAATCCCCATCCAAGTTCATATCAATTATTGAGATCATATTCATGTCATAATATCCAAACTAATTAATTATAATAATTTATAGTTAATTTTATAATTTAATTATAATAGGCATAATTGCCTAAAAACTCACTCAGCTATCTCAACGCACTGAAACCATGACCAACCACACTAGGAAGGTCTATAGAATACTCTTAACACTATCCTGATCAAAATCCTTAACACTCTACATTGATTCATCCATCAATCGCAACCAATTTAATCAAAAACCTTATAAAAATTTGTAAGTTGATGTACCTCTAATTAAATGGTGGGAAATTACATGTGATCATCCTTTTGGGGTGTCCTCTATCCACACCAAGAAAAATCCCTATCATATTGGATGATTTTCACCATGCTCCAGTGGAAATCATCACTAAATACCTAGCCAAAAATCATAACAAATCAGTGGTTATAGAGGGGAACTAAAATAAAAAGTAGGATGGAGGAGAAAGTACCTTATATTTCCATAGGAATGCCTCAAAAAACAGCCATTTACAATGGGGGATTGAGAGGGGGATAAATGGGAGAGGGGATATCCAAAAATAGAACCCCACGCACCCCTCAATCGACCAAGAATGAAAGGGGCCTGACCCTGAAATTATAGGTTTTTCCTATTGAAAAAAACCATCCCAAGTGTCCATCATGGTGTGAATATGGTAGTGTGATGTGATTTCTCCTTGACTGGCTCTATCGTGGTGTAACCTCCCACGTAAGAGGGGTGGACCCTCAACCAACCTCTATCACAACTTGATCCTCTTGGATTGTAGCATAACCACCGCTAGAAAAAGGTGTCATCCCCTCAAAAAACGCCATTATAGCATGACCCTTATGGGTTGTGGAATGATTCCCTTTATCTAGGTAAGTCCTAGGCCTTTGTATCATGACCTCCCTATTCCCCACAATATGACACCCCATGCTCCCCTCTCACAATGTGCCGCAAAACCCTCACAATAGGACATCACAGCATGATAGGTCACCTACAACAAAAACCAGTAAAGGGATGGAGTCACCCTAACCCCATTCTAATGCTCACCCATGCACCAGATATACCTCCCTTTCTTTGATCAATGTCTAAAAACATCTTCTCAATATGTTACAACCTTCAAAATTTCAATCTGAATCTGGGTTCTCAAAATGTACTCTTCTCTAAAACCAAAAATTCGAATTCCTTATGAATTTTCAAGAATCATAAATATGTGGTTATTTATAGATGAAAATAAGAAATTACCCCTTGAATCAGTAAAATATAAGTAATGTATGAAGAGAAAAGGAATTACATAAAAGTGACTCTGGGAAAATATAAGATTCCTTCTATAGGATTCCCATGGTGGTTTTTGTGACAAAGGAAAAAACATAAGAGTAACATGCATGGATTGTAATATTAAAATTGAGAGAGTTTAAAAATCATGCATAGTATACTAGGTGAAGGATTTGAGGTAGTGGGATCATTTGACCAAATGAAGAGACGGAAATGAAGATAGGAATTGGGTGAATCACTCTATGTGGATATCAGAAAATACATCCATTGATTATACCAGTTGAACTCTACTATATCAAGTAGGGAAAATTACTTGGGATTATTGAAATCTTAAAAATGTAATATTCTTATGATTCCTTGAATAAAATCAAATCATTGTCCCCCTATAGAGAAGAACTCAAATCTGAAACACATAAAATTGTATTTTTTGACTTCCTTTCTTTTGATTGTCGTCTTTTTATATTCTTTTCTATGTTTATTCGAAGTGCTTTATTCTTCTCGTTGTTATTATTTAGGTGTGTATTCTAATATGTTTCAGAAACCATAGCACAAACTAGACCCCTGGTAATTTTTTTCTCCTTTGTAAGTTCTGGTGGATATCTTTCATTGGATTTATGAAAGATACTCATGAGCCTAACAGTCCCAGAATAAACTACCTTATAATTTCATGAGATTTATACCATGTTCAAAAATAGTTCATTTTAATATCAATAATGAAATCATAATTTTTATTTTAACATGTTTATTTGGTCAAAATTTCCTCGAGGTGAAAAATGAAAAAAAAAATCCTTACATTTTTACAAAATCTAGAAAAAAGAGATCTATTGATATATATTTGAATGTGTTGGAATTTTTTTATTCTAATATGAGAGAGAGTGATAAAAACATGGGATAGATTTTAAAAAAAAGATACAGAAGTTTGAAAAATATAGAGTTGTAAGATATTTTTTTGAAAAAAAAAATAAAGAGATATTTCCTCCTCCTATCTTTTGAGTTTAGCATAAAAAACTCATATAAAAGTCCATGATAGGGTGACGATATAATAGAATAAGAAAAGGATAGAGGGCCAAAAATATGTAGTCATTGAGTGATGGAACCATGAAGGGACTACCATGTTTGTGGTAGCTCATGCGAAGCGATAACGAAGAGGAATAAAGCAGAAATGATTATTACGTCAATGATGGTGTGTCAATGAAAAAAATGAAATCATTGATGAAGGTGTGTGAATATATAATTATGGTTCCATTTATTGAATTTTTTATTGGTTATGGAGAACAGGCAGTGTGTCCCAGTTCCCAAGATCAGTGGCACAATAAAATGGATAGTTTATATGAGAATGGAAAATACTTCGGTTGTCAAAATTCTTTGGGTGAGTCTGAAAAATTCCTTTGGGTGAGTTATGAAAAATACCTATGGTGATTTAAAATCCATTCAGGTTCAAAAAATGATTCAAGTGAGTTTTTTTGTTTTTGTGACTTCTTCTGCTGTGATGTTAGGCTCCGCCCAAACAACTGGTATCATAGCTTCATAGTTTTGACCTAAGATAATTGAGATAGAGAAATGGAGTCATATCAAAGTTTTTTTCAAATATATACATAAATAATACTTGTAATGGGTTTTGTGAATCATGTAAATATTTATAAGGAATATTTTGATGGTCTGTGAAACCTTGTTCATCTCATCGTAAGTTTATAGCACCAGAAGTTTGAGCATCAGAATTACATTTATTAGAATTATGATCAATGGTAGGTTGTTGGTCTCAATGTGAAGGTAGTAGGAGTTCATTTATTCAAAAAAATTCTCTAATTGTATTAGGTCTATTTAAATTTTACATATACTAATGGTTCTATGTTAGAGTGATCACTGGTGAAAAAAATGTGTTTTCATATTGGTTTTTTGTTTTGTTTTTAACATTAATTAGTACACAACATTATTGTAAGCAACATTATAAATAAGTTTTTAATGCCATCTGATAAAAATAGATATTATAAATACATTTTGGTGGAAATTGTTCATGTAATTTGTGAAATAACATATGTGAAAGTTCTATCTTATTTGATTTTTCATGTTGGTTTTCATATAACTGATGTTAAAAATCAAATATAGTAGGCCTTTCACATTGGTTTTTTAAAAATACCAACATGGAAAACACATTGTCGCATCAGTTATTTTATAAATAACATGAAAGGTCTGTCATATGTTATTTTTCATGTCGATTTTCATATAACTGACATGAAAATGGATATTATTTATTTTTTACTGTGTCAATTATATTAAAATCTATGTGAATAATCTTTTTCCTGGTCAGTTTGTTTAAAAAATTGACAAGGTAAATCTTATTTTACATTTTTTATGTCGATTATAAAATAATAGATGTGAAGATATTTTTTTTAAATAAAACTATTTTAATTATTACTCTCCCAACATTATTGTAGAAAAACAGTATAAAATATCAGCAACATAGTAGAAAAATAGTAGCATCACAATTATAATTCGAACTTTCAAGTTTATAATGTATATTAAAAATAAAATAAAACCCAATAAAACTTGTGAAATTATTTTAACATTAAATTTTTATGTGTCTTAGATCTTTTACATTATAATATTAAAATTTATAAAAAAATATAAAAATTAAAAACAAAGCATTTAACATGTATTTTGAATAAAAGGAATGAAAATTTAAAGGAAAGGTTTATAACAAAATCTAATCTTATGGAACTTCATAAATATCCCAGTTGAAATTATTTCAAAAATAAATCTTAAAACATAGTATCCACGTTCCTTTACTCCTTTTTTATGAAATTTTTGTTTAAAATAAATTTTCAACTCAAATTAACATTTTAAGTACTACAGCCAAAATGTAGTGATTGTTAATGAATAGTCACATTTTCTTTTACATATCTGATCTTGATACTATTTTTTCTTATTGTATCTATAAATTAATTCTATTCCCTATTTGAAAATAATATGAATAAACTAAATTTAAATCTCATTATAATATATGCATGTATTAAAACATTCAAACTTACATACATGTTCAATACAATCATAAAATTTTCTCACACTCCACCATAGATAGAGCATAGAAAATAAAGTGTCCACTCCCTTGGACAAAAAAATACCCAACATCCAATGGACACCAATATATAAGAAAATATTATGTGATTGTTCATTTTTTAAGAGATATATAACACTTTATGAGATATAAGTTTCATACTCTTGAAGATATGGAAGCATCCAAAACTGAATAATTACATTCTGTTAAAGTCTTTAAGCAATATAAACCATTATTTTCACATCAATCATTGTCCTTACTATAGGTGAAATAAGTTTTGGGTCCATAAATAAATATAATACTATCATTTCATATTGCATACAAATTGTATAAAGATACCTAATAAAAAATTAATAGCCCGTAGGGCATCATTAATTCCTATGGGGCTAAACAAATTTAGTAATTTATAAAAACTCAAACTAACTAACTAAAAAATGTATTACTTGGTAATTATGAGTTTCAAACCCATAGGGACGAATCTTATGCTCTGAATTAATTAAGAAAATTAAAATTCTAACTTATTTATTTGTTTGAAGAAAAGAAACAAAGTGCAGTAAAGATTGGGTTTTAATATCAGAAGAGATTCATGTTAGGTTCAGTGATTTTCAGGTTCATGTGCTAGGGATTTAATTGAAAATAGATTTATTCAGTTGTGGTGTCAAAATTGGGTTGGAGAGGATCCTTGGTCTTGGTATCCTACCTTATTCCTATGATTTCACCATTGGAATGGTCTTCTACTAAATGAAATCAAAAAATTAGGCAACCCAAAACCTTATTTAAGCATAATTTTCCTATATTTTATAATGTTCATATGAAAACTAAGGCGATTAATTGATGCAATGAAAAGATAAACTTCAGAATGTAGCAATGGCCATGAAATATGAAAAATAACGAGATATAGAATTGATAAATGGTGTTATAGTAATCTAAAACATGAATAATAAAAAGAAATAATACCTACGTAGCACTCCCCCTGAAATAACATCACCTAGCATAAATATAACTACTCGTTCATGTTATGCATGATGAGAATGAGCAGTATGGGTACCTGAATAAGAAAGGTGGTGAAGAATAGTGGCGAATCTGGGATTTGAATCATCACTATGTTGTTTGGTGGTTATCCCTTGGTGTCTCTACAGATCCTCTGGACCTAGACTATCTTGGAAGGGTGGCTGAGGTGTTCCTTTTATAGGAAAACCCATCAACTCCCTTGCCACAGTGTCTTAAATCCAGTATCACACGTATCTTAATTTTTTTCTATTTCCCAAAAAGTACATGACGTGTAACATAGTTTCACAACCTATAATCTATGTTATCAGTGGGTTTATGTAATGTTTCCATATTGAGCTTTCAAGATGTTTATTTGAGTTACATGACATGTAACTTATTTTCACGGTGTGTAATGACTTCACGACTTGTCTTGAGGGTCTTATTATCTTGATAAATTCATGATGTGTAATTTCATTACAATAAATTTAATCATTCTTTTTCTAGTTTTCCAGCTTTCTCCATCTTCAAAAATCCATTGTCGCACCGTGACTCATAAATTCACTCATTTTCATTCCTTTTTCAAAGATTCACCATTTCCTATCATAAAACATAAAACAAGTAAATTTGATCCAAAATTGAAATTATTAATCATTTAATACAAAAATAAATGCATTAAAAGACCCTAAAATTTATACATTAAATACACTTATCAAAAATAAACATAAGTATAAATTTTCAATAAATTAAAATAACCGAAATATTTATGTTAATCGACATATATGAAAAAAACTTTCATCCTGTTGATACCAAACTCATATCCTATTATAATCTCTATGATATATTTTTTTAAAATCATCATATCCATTTCACACCCACAAATATCAACTTCTATTGGAATCTCATAAACATCCAACAACAAATTTGAATATGTTGACAGTTTATCAAGATATGAAAAATTTGTATCTGAATTCATAACAGTTTGTATTTATTGTTGTCTATATATTATTTCTTTACCTTTAAAGTTTTCATATACAAAAATAGATAAACATATAAACTTTAAAATGTTAAAATAAATCTAACAATAAAATTAAATAAAGGATATAATATACACATACCTCTATGGTAATTTGTTGAATAGTTCTAGATGGACAAACTAAAAAATGGTCAATACTTTGTATAATTGTACTACCTCATATATAGGAAATGTTATTATTTCTTATCTATCTTTAATAACCTATAAAATGGCCCTATTATTCTCTACCTCTATTTTTTGATGATGAATGGTATCACCAATATAATATATCATCCTATATGCAATAATATTATGTTGGGGATGATCAATATATAACACAAAATAAATGGTAATATGTTGAATAAGGGTTTAGGAGTAGGATGAGTGGGATGAGTGGGTTCTATATACATAGTTTTAGGAGTAGGATAAGTTTGAGGAGTGTGATATGCAGGCGGAAATGGAGGAGTGGGATCAGCAACCTGAAACTGCCTTTTCATGTTTGCAAACATCAACTGTACCAAAGATCCAATCCTATCCTCCATCATCTCATGAATATCCTGAGCTATAACTTCCAAATATTATTTTTTTTATAAACATCCTCTATTGAATAATATTTAGAATTTGGAAATATTTCTTTTACTGATACACCTGTCGAGTATCCTCATACACAACTCAAGTGTTCAGGCTTTCCCAATATTGTAGATAACATATCCTTCCTATCCTCAACTATGAAGACCTCCTATGTTTCATTCTCATTAAGAGGTTATTGTATAGAATATTTTCAAAAATACATAGTGAATCACAATATATAAATAATTGATTTAACTTAAATAAATAAATTAAACATCTTACAATCCTATTAGCTACATCCCTTGACTCTTTTGTAAGATATCATCCTTTTTTATCACCTAATACCACTTCAATTTTTCATGTCTATATGGGGGTAGGTTCAACCTTTGCAAAGCTTGAAGTCTCAGCTCTCAGTTTTTGAAATTTTTTAGCTATCATTTATTATTCTAATAACCTATACCCTCCTTAAGATAAATTACGCGGGTATACATTTATAGATTGGATCTCTTGATGATATCTCCTTGTTTTCTATAAATTTAGAATAAATAAATCATTAAAATGATCATTAATATAAAAAAAACTTCTAAAAGGTAACATTTCACTTACCAAAAATCCTTTTTTCATCTAATTTCAACAAATTACTTCCATGTATCTTCATCCATAAATGGATATATATCACATGGATTTTAATTTTTTCTATGAACAAAAATTAAATCTAATGTGAGGGTTGATTTAAAATCTCTCTATCTCCTAGAATTCAATTCTAAACATTTCTTCATAACTCCTATAGTATTAGGTATATCATATTTCATTTGATAATAAGGGGGGAAACATATATTAGTATAAACATTTCATGATAATTAAAATAATAAAGAATGAGATTACCAAAACTATCTCTCATAACTAAGATATTTTCATTTTGTCAACACTTCTTCAATTAGCAATCAAAATAATAACTTTTCTTATAGCCTGTAATGAAATAAAATTCTTCAATTATTTTGAATTTAGACCTCTTGTATATCATTATCATCAAATTCAACTAGTATCCTATGTTCCTAGTTATGTCCAACTAAAAAATTTGGTAAATGTGTGCTTCCACATTTACCAACCCCCAAACTCTTTTCCCCCCATTGAAGTAGATGCCTCTTATATAGAAGGATGATGATGCTCATCAATGGAAGTATGTGTATTTTAATCCTTAGAGGTTTGTGTACGATCCTCCCCAAAAGTATGTAGTGGATCAGATGTTTGATCTGTCATTATCATACAAATAAAAGTAACAAACAGTAAATACACAAATATATAAATCCAACTATTACATACAAATGTATATAAAAAATAAGAAGTTATCAAACAAAAAGTAAACTAAACTAAAAAAATTATTCATATTTATTATAGTTAACTAAAATGATAATAACATTAATGAGATACTAAATGACGTAAATGAATGAAAAAAAATCCAAAAATGGTGTGTGAATAGTAAAAATCATCTAATAGAGGATTCAGGTTGATATGAATTCCTAACATACCCCTTCAATATATTTATATACCTTTCAAAAAGATACATCCAATATAGATATACAGGTCCAAAAATCTTTATTTCTCATACCAAACTCACCATTAAATGTACCATGTTATCAAAAAAAGATGAAGGAAAATACATTTTCAATTGAAAAAGTATAGAAACTGATTTATTTTCCAAATTTTTCAAATTATTAAAATCAATCACCTTATTAAAATTTGAATTGAAAAAAATAAAACACTTTCATAATACTCATTCTTACATGGAAGGGAAATAATCCACACAATGAAACTGAAAATATTTGTTGCATCATAACATTACAGTCATGATATTTCATACCTGTCAACTTTAAATCATTTAATGAAAAAAATTACATTTGAATAATAACCCTAAAAAACTTTGATATCATGAAGACACTAACAAAATATAATTTTATCCCTCTTGGATAATGTATGAAATGTCGAGGCAGGAATGTTTTCCTTTCATCGGGAGTGGGAGCTAACTCCAAACATATTCCCATTGAGAGTAATTCAAATCTTACATTCAACCCATTTTTAGTCTTTCCTTTGATATATAACAATTTTACAATTAATATTTAATATATATCCTTCTAAAAATTCATTAAATCAATTTTATTTTTGACCTCATGATATCTCCAATATGGTAGCTCAAAAAATATTGACCTTTTTCTAAATATTTCAATCATTACCATATTTTTGTATCTTTTTGAATGTCACATCAATTTTTTCACCCTCTCAAAATATTGATCAGTTGAAAAAAAATTATAGAAATATAAAATTCTTATGATCCTTTTAATTCCTTTTTTAATCTTTGATAAGATTTATCCATATAAAAAAACCTTTTATGACCCATGTATACTATTTTTCTCCCATGTTACAATTGATAATATAAACCCTGTTATTCAAAAATTGGACAAGATTTATGCCCCTTAACGTAATATCTAGAAAAATTTCCAAATTATGGGAAGTAATTTATAGTGAACATAATCATTGAATTCAGTTGAAAATATTCCATTTTATAAGAATCGTACACCCTGATATATTCCTCCCATAAAAGTTTCAAATCATAAATTAATGGTGACAAGAAAACATCAATATCATTTCCAAGCTATTTTGGTCTAGAGATCATTAAACTCAACATGACATATTTTCTATCCATACAAAATTAAATAGATGATTTATAAATTACCAATAAAATGGTCCATGAACTATGTGTGCTACTAAGGCTTCGATGTGGATTCATTCCATCTTTGCACAGTCCAAGTCTGAGATTTCTAACTTCATTTCCAAATATAGGAAATTGTTGACCAATTTTCTTCCATTGTGGAAAATTAGCTGGATGCCAAAATTTTACATCACATATTCACTCATCTACATGCCATATTAACCTTTTTGAATCATTATAATTTGAAAATAAATTTTTTAAATGAGGAATTATAGGAAGATACCAAAATTCCTTGGTAGGGGTCTCTGTGACTGTAAAATCAGCATTAGATTTTTATTTTAACTTATACTATGACATCCCATATTTAGGAAACTCTTACATAAATTCATATTCTTTCCTATATATCACACAGTCATTTGGGCGGGAATGTATTTTCTTGCACCCCAATCCCATTGGGCATAATATTTTATTCACTTTATAATTTGAATCTGGAAGATCATTGTCTTTTGGAAGAATGTCTTTCAACAATTGTAGAAAATGTATAAAAATCTTGTCACTACACCTATTTTCACCTTCAAGTTAATAAATATTAACCCCATTTATAAAACTATAAATTATATACAACCCAGATATAATGGTTTTTCAGTATCACCATATGGATTCTTAATTTTTAGTTCTTTTTAAATTTTCTCTACTTTAATATCACAAATCATTTCTTCAATTTGATCAGACGTATTACCTTGTAGAGATTCATCATCAATAAATCTGAAATTCTACCAAGTTTCACCATTCCAAATCCAAGGGTTGTATCTCGAATTAAAACTAGGATAGGTTAAATTATATTTTATCTGTCTTCTTTTCAACTTATTTATATTTAACCATTTCAGTAATTGATAGAAAAATATGTCAGTGTTTGAAGCATTTTGTTTATAAAATTCCAAAAAAATCATTGACACCTTCCTTATATTCAACACTTAATCTAAGTACAGTAATTCAAATTTGACTCGTTATTATCTATAAAAATATCAAAATTTTAAAATAAGTTATTATAATTTCAAATTTAATTACAAATTTACATTAATAAATAAGAATAACATATTTCACAAAAAAAATACAGCATATTTGATAAACAAAAATATAACTTTGAATATATTAAATTATCATTATTTAATAAAAAATTCAAAAACCTTAATCTAAAAACAATCATTCATAAATTAAAAAATATCTATGATCTATGAATAATCAAAAATGAAAATACAAATACCTTGAATGCATGGAAAATCAAAATAATAAACACTGACTGTAAATTGATATTTAAACCGAGATGATTGAGAAGGTGACACCAACAGTAAGAAGGTGCAAGCAGTGGCTGAAGACGTGTAGTGGTGTATGGTGACTTAAAGATAAAGTGATATCAATAGAAAATTTGAACTGAAAATACAATTGAAAATTAAAATATCTTGGATGCATGAATAATAAAAACAAAAAACACAAACTGTAAATTGATATCAGATTTGGGACAACAGAAAAGTTGACACCAATGGAAATTAGTCCCAAGTAGCTAATGAAAAATGATGGTGGTAGATTCCAACTCAAATATAAAGTGAAATCAAATAAAAATTAAAACTACAAATACAAATAACTAGAATTTATGAAAAATAGAAACAACAAACACTAATTGTGGATTAAAATCAAAACTAGGATGCAATACACCAACAAGAAGTAAAAACTGTGGTTGATGATGGGTGATCGTATATGGAAGTGGTATATGAAACCTCAAAGGTAAAGAGATAGAAAATAAAAATTTAAATTGAAACTACAAATATATAAAATGAAAGAAAAATGGAAACAATAAACACTAACCTTAGATTGAAATCAAAACTAGGATGAGTGACACTGAGCATGAGTAGAGTTTGACTGAAGAGAGACAGTGGACGGTAGTGGTGGATACCAAATTAAATATATTTAGGCTAAGAATTGAATAATTAAGAAATTTGATTCCACAAATCAAATAAATGAGAGATTCATATCCATGGATCAATGATTTTTAAGTTTAGGGTTCAATACATGAGAGAAAAATGATAGGTTTCACTTGAATAAAGAAATAAAAATGAATCCTTCTGATTATGATTAAAATTATAAAGATTTTTTATGTTGGTTATTCAATAATCAATTTTGAAAATTAGATATTTAAGGTTAGTTATTATATAATCGACATTTAAAATAATCTTTTACGCATCGGTTATTAGATTACCGATGTGAAAAATCTTTTGGTTTTATTTTTTACATTAGTTATTTAATAACGAATGTAAAATATCTTATTTTATGTGTTGGTTATCTATAACCACAACAAAAAATGAAACCATAAAATTTTTCAAATCAGTTATTAGATAAATGATGTGAAAAAATAGTTTTCCACATCACTTATCAAATAACCGACATTAAAAATCTTGTGGATTTATTTTCTGTATCAATTATAAATAATTGTCATGAAAAATGTGTTAGGGAAAATATATTTTGAACTAGAGGCTAGGAGGTACGGAAGTTCAAAAAAGTTGATGGGTCACTGGGTTAGTAACCTATCTTAGGTGGTTATGTCATATGATATAAATTTTTAGGAGAGTAGGTTTAACTTGTTAGACCAACTGTGCTTAGTATTTAAGTACGTGGGACCTTCATCGCGAAGTAGAGTAGAAAAGTGGAAGAAGTTTTGCTTCAAATGAGAATTTATTAGATAACTGAGTAGTTGGTGGGGATTACTTGTCATTTGTAATATATTTTTCACTTGTTATATTCCAGATATAATAAATTAAAGCAGTAGTGTGGTTTCCCCTATGCACGTAGGATATAGTCTGAAGCACATTAAAATTTTTATTTTTTCTCTGATTTCTATATTTCCATTGCATGTTTTACCATTGAATGTATTTTCAGAACTTTTTCTATTTGTATTTAGGTGTTTGTGTGAGAGGATGACTTTATGTGGTGAGTAGGTTGATTTTAATACCTACTTCTGATACACTCAGTTGAGGGGGAAGTGAACTTTCATAGATTCAGTTTTCCACTATGCAGCTATAGAGTATGAATTTCTAGTGGATCAATCAATCATACTTTCAGTAGACTTATCTATAGTATAGAATATTAGTTTTTTGGGTGATCATTTCCTCCACCAACAAGTGTTATCATAGTTATTTGGTTCTAAGCTTGTGGATTACACAATGGAGGCAGTACAGGCATGGCATCAGAATAATGAAATGTCTTGATCGATACACTTGATGGATTGGATTTTCAAGTCTGGCGAATATATATTGAAAACTATCTGATTCAGAAATACTTGGAGGTTTCTTTATCATGAGTGAATCTAGTATTTATGTAGAAAGATAAATGGGAGTGCATTAATTGGTATGAATTTCTATTACAATTAATTTTGTGTTCAACATTCGGGATAAGAATACTACAATAGATGTTGTGAAGGTGTTGGTATATATGTATGAAAAACTAACGAACCTTAAAAAAATCTTTATGTTGTGATAGTCATTTGGTTTAAGGTTCATGGAATGAATATCTGGGGAAAACCATGTGAATAACTTCAACATGATTCATTGGAAGCTCTAATCGGTAAAGGAGACTTTTACTAATGATGTATGGTCATTGTTACTCTAATATTTGATTCTTGGGAGCTGGGATGAAGTGGTTGCTGTAGTTAGTAACTCTAATGAAAAATCTAATCTGGTGTTTGATGATATAAAGAATCTTAAACTCAATGAATAACTTCAGTGAAGGTAAGTTCACGCACCATCAGGTAGTGTTATTAATACTGGTTAAAGGGGTAGGTCACCCCATCAAAAATAGGTTTATCAGAAGTATTCATTAGTAGATAAGTCTCAAGAAATGCAATGATATAAGAGAATAGAAAATTTGAATGGTCCTGGTCCTACCTGCTGGATGTGAGATAAGAAAGGAAATATCAATAAGTATTGAAAAATTTGTAAGGAGGGAAATATAAATACAAAAAACTCCAGTAGTTCATATTTCATCAATGAAACTGAAGTTCATAATGATTGTTTTATAAGTGTGAACACACCAGTAGAATCTTGGGTGGTTGACTCTAGAGAATATTTTCGTTCAACTGGTGATAAAATATTCATTTCAAACAATGTATTTAGGAATTTTTGGAAATTCTATCTGGTGAATTGTGAAGCTATATAAGTTATTGGAAAAGGATATTTCGATATTTGAATGAATAATGTAGGATTCTTGAAACTATCATAAGTTCACAACATCTCTAGCCTTAGGAGGAATCTAATTTCTATTGGGAAAATGGATGATGTTTTCTAGGGAACTAGCTTTGTAAATGGGGTATGGAAGGTTGCCTATGGATCTATGGTGGTTGAAAAGGGTGTAAAGTAATGGGACCCTTTACATGATCGAAAATTAAGATGGGAGTGAAGTAATTAGAAGTACAAATTTCAATAATTTGAAAGTGTGGCACAGTAGGTTTAGTCACATCAGTGAAAATAATTTGAAAGTTATAAAGGGTAAGTACATACTATAGTTTGGTTTCACGGAAACTAGGAAGTATGGAATCTATGTGTTGGGAAAGTAGAATAGAGTGACTTTCAACTTAGATAGTTATAAGCATAGGGACTGAAATTTGGAGCATGTACACTCAGATGTATGGGGAACTTCCCATATTCAATCCAATAGTGGTTGCCTTTACTTTGTTACTTTAATTGATAATGCTTTAATGAAATGTATTTTGGGTGATTATTCAGTGGAAATAATTAATAGAAAATAAGTACGATCGGAAGTTGAAGTGCATCATAAAATACAATAGTGGTGAGTACACTAGTCACAAATTCTATAATTTCTACAAGAAGGAAGGGATAAGGGATGAGAAGATGGTTCCCAATACTCCATATAAGAATGGAGTATCTGAAAGGATAAATCATAATTAGATAGAGAAATATAGAATTATTAGGATAAAATATGGAATTACTATGGTGATTTTGGTATAAGAACTTAATACGGCATTTTATCTCACCAATAGAAATCTGGAATCAGTGATTGGGTGGAAACTTCTATAGGATTTTTGGTCTATAAAATAACCAAATTTCATCATCTTAGAGACTTTGGAAGTTTATAATATGTATATATAAATTAAAAGGATAAGAAAAAAACTTTAATCAAAATAAAAAATGTAATTCTTCCTTGGTAATGGAAATGAAAATTTTGGATATCATTTGTGGGATGGTGAAAGAAAACAAATCATCAGAAGTAGAGATGATTCCTTTGATCAAAAGGTTTTAAGGAAGGAACGGAACTTAGTGGAGTAGAAAGTTGTAGGAAAATCAACTGTAGAAATCTAGGTTGATCATAGTACTGGTAGTTTTAAAAAATAAAAGAACTAGGGACTAGGTGTTTAAGTCATCTATAAGAACCCATATCTTCATTTCAGGTTTGTTTTCCTTTTTCTGGTGTTTTTGAGAAAAAGAGGAGTTTCTGGAAATTTTTTAAGTACAGACCGTGTACTCAATTACCATGGGTAGCCGTGTTCTGGCCATGTAGCAGTCATGCACACGACCGTGTGCGGTGACCTGGAGGCCACCTAAAGCGAGGCTCAGTAAGGGAAAGTACACGCCGTGTACTTCAAAAGTACACACCGTATACTTTTTTTCATTAAACGTACCGGGGTTGAATCTGATAGACAGAGTTATCTCCTTCTAGGTCTATTTCATCCAAGAGAGACCGTACGACTATGATCTTTCCCTGAGCCCCTGATCGAGCACCCATTCTCTGATTTGATTTCCATCGATTGTGTTGGGATCGCCACCGTAAGCTCTTCTTTCTCCTAGAGCTTTGTTTCCTAATTCCTCCTCTTTCAAGATTTATCCTCTGTTAAATTTTTTAGATGTTTTTATAGATCTACAATGTTCTTGAGTGATTCAAGGCTTGAGGTTCACGTATAACGATCTCCCCACACTGAGGTAGGTGGTTTGTGACTTTCCGTTGAAATTATTTGAGTTATATGTGAAAAAGTGACCAATAACCTTGATCAGGGTATTGCGTGTTTACGGTTTTAGCCCTATTAATTGCCTGATGTGCTTGTATACTTGAGTAGAGGTTAATTGAATGTGAATAGGGTTATTTACTATGCTTTGGAAGTTTTTTCCCATGCATTTTTTGTTTATGATCATTGGTCTTGCTTAGCCTGTCAGGCTTCCTTGTTTGTTTCCCATGCTTAGTATTATAGGTTGGAGTGATTGTTTATCTAGAATTCAGTTATGTTGTAGACTATTAGCCAAGTAGTTCTTCAGGTTTACTTAGGCAGATATGATTTTCTGTACTTGATTGACTTATACAGGGCCGTGAGAACCTGGTGTAGTAGATCATAGGGAGAATGTACGTAAGGGATTCTCCAGAGTGTATGTTTTTACTATTACGATGTGATACCATAGGGAGAATTGACGTAAGTGCTTCCTCAAGAGTGTATATAGTTCCTCGATGTGGGCCATAGGGGGGAATGTGACATATGTGCTTTCTCGGAGCACCATTTAGTTACCTATATGAGACTATAGGGGGAATAGATAGTGAGTGCTTCCTTAGAGAGTCTATGCTTAAGCTGAACCAGAGGGGTTAGACTGTGTGTACTTCCCAGAGGGTTGCTTGTTCTTGTTTGGTTGAACCATAGGGGTAAGACTGTGAGTACTCCCAGAGGGTTACCTAATTTGATTATCTGTTACTTGATATATGGTTTTGAATGCAATTGAACTGTAGGAATTTTTACTGCTGAGTACTTCCTTTATTACTGCTCTTTTTACTTATTGTCTTCCATATATTCACTGACTATTAGTCACGGATCTTTTGGTGGTTTCCTATTAAGATTTAGTCTCATGCCCTATTTGGTTCAAGATTTTGGGCCCAAATAGGTTATATTGTTGTAGGTATAGAGAAGGGCAAGCACCCTTCAACTTCAAGTACTTGACTGCTGTGGAGCTGGAGAGCATGGGATCAAGCTGAGGCTTGCGATACTGAGGATTTTTATCTACTTTCTTTTTCACTTGGTTTATTTCTATATTTCAGAATTGTGACGTGTTTGGCTACTTTCCTAGACATATGTATCATGCATCGTTTATATATATGCTCCAATTGTTTCTTACATTCAGTTTTCTATTGTTTATTGTTCTATGGTATTATTACTGCTTCCACTATTTTATATATGTTTTAATTCTGTTGTGTACTCTGTCAATGAGGGCATAGTTTACCCACTATCACACCCAAGGCCCTCACTGCTAGTCGTCAGCCTCTGGCGCTTGGGGAAATGTTCTTGAGGCCATGTGACCAACCGGGTATGGGGCACATCTGGGTGGCTTCCGGAACTGGGACGTTACAAAGTGATATAAAAGGGAATTGTTTTCTTCTTTACTTGTTATTTAGATCCTATATCCAAGGATAGGACAGAATAGGTACTTGGTAATAATCTGTGTCTGGGAGTATCTAACCCATGTACAGGTAAAATCCAATCTACCTCATTTGTTGCAATTTGTTTTTGGTTTTTTAATTTTATGGTTGATTTGATTTCACCATTGGGTGATTCACATGATTTGTGTTGTTATCATTGATGTGATTGAGGTTCTATTTCTGTTGCAACCTGATGAGATGAGGGTATTCCATCTCATGCATTATATATGAACTTGCTAGAAATCACATTCCATGCATTATTTCTATGCCATCTAGGGTGCATTAGCGTTTTCATGTTGTTGTGATAGATGTTGTATTAAATATGCATGTTGTTGTGATATATTCCTTGATAGAACTTTTGGGTAGGGTATTTCTTTGAGTAAGGTGTTGTTTGAATGAATGCCAAACTTTGGTTCTTGAGGTGTTATGGGCCCTCATGAATCGGAATTTGGTGGATAATTGACTTGTTTTCCTTGTATATGACATTTATAAGATGCCAAGCTTTGATTCGCGGGGAGTATGGGCCCTCACGGATCAGAATTTGGAAATTTAATGTTCATTTCAGTGTTTTTATAGGTTCCGGAGTAGTTTCTGAGGCTTACTATCTAGAAAAACCCAGAATACATGGCGTGTAATTTTAACTACATGGCATGTGTTCTTATGTTTGGGAGGAAACTGTTTTTCATAAGTACACATTGTGTACTGTATGTACACCCCATGTAGTCTCTAACCGTGTCTCAAACTGTGTGGATGGGGACATGGGGTATGGAATATTTAGTAGGACACGCCGTGTACTAGATGTAAATGTCGTGTTGTAGAACTGTGTAACCATCTGTGTCACTAACAACACGGGTCAGTTGAGTCTCTTCTAATACACGCCATGTCTATTTGGAACATGTCGTGTATTCTAACCTGAGTAACCGGCCGTGTAATGAACAACACATGTTGGAAAAATATTTTTAGTACATGTCATTTCCATCTGGAACACGCCATGTAGTGTGAGCCGTGTATTCGGTCATGTCACTAACAACACGGGTCGGTGAAGCTTGTCTAGTACACACTGTGTTTGGAACGAACATGCCATGTAGTCTTGTTCTAGGAGAACTGTGTGGCTTAGCTATGTAAAATAACTTGGGTAGGGAAAGATAATTTAAGTACATGTCGTGTGTTAGGACAACACGCTGTGTGTATGGGGTGTTACACGACCAGTTTTGGAAGGAGTACACGCCCATGTAAAAGGCTTCAGGAAACACGTCGTGTATCCATGTTTTGGAAAACTTAAATGCTTTCTTTATCTTAGTCCCTTCTTACACTTATAGTTTTCAGTCCTTGATAATCTTGATCTAAGGTGTCTGCTTGACCTTGCAGAGTCATTCCACCGAGACGTCCTCCGGTTGTACGCCAATTGCAAGGCGGTGATCAGACACTGGACATGGCTGATCAGAGACTACCAATAGATCCTCCAGTTGTGCCAGCCTTGGTACCAACCATTATCCTGGATATGGGTGTTGATACACAATTCCAAGAGGGATTCATAAGGTTCATTAAGACCTTCCATGGAGTACCGCATCCTGCCCCGTCTATGGAAGAGTTGACGCGGGTTTTCTAGAAGCAGCATCCTCCCACCTTCACAGGGGAAGGAGGACCTCAGGCTGTAGAGTCATGGTTAGAAGCCATGTGGTCTATCTTCGATCATATGGAGATGCCTCCATAGAGGAGAGTGAATCTCACTACCTATATGCTTCGGGATTCTGCCAAGAGATGGTGGGATGTGATCTCACAGGCAGGACGCCAGCAGGTTATGGCTTGGGATGAGTTCTAGCATTCCTTCTACGACTACTTATATCTGGAGACATTGAGGGTAAATTGAGCCTGAGAGTTCATGACTCTGAAGCAGGGTATGCTTTCTATTATGGGGTATTCTTATCACTTCACAGAGATGCAGCGCTTTACACCTATTTCAGGAGGTGATGAGTTATTCCTGACGAGAAAGTTCGAGGATGGTCTCAGTCATGACATCTGATCTTAGGTGAACATCTTCATGTTGACTTCCATCACTTCTATAATCAACCAGGTACTGATCACAGAGTGCAATATAATGGATTCTGGAGATTTGATCTAGGGAGGCTTGACATATGGAGTTAGTATTCCTCCTACTGATAGCAGGAAGCACTGCAGAGAGCCTTCGCGTGGAGATCCAAGGAGGAAAGAGACATCTTCTGGTAGTTAGGTGGTGTGCTATCAATGTGGTAAGAGTGGGCATACAAGGACACATTTCCCTAGAGACCCATTTGAGTGCTAATCTTGTGGAAAGACGGGTCACCTTCAGCAAATCTGTCAGATCTTTTCACTGGTAGCTGGTGACAGGGATTCTTCTATGACTCCTTGTTCAGGAGAAGCACCACCAGTTCCTCACCATTCTGGGAACTAGAGTTCTTCCAGCTATTCAGGCCGAGGTGGAGTTCATGGCCATGGTAATCAGTCACCAAGCTTTCAGCGACAATAGGGTGGATCAGTTCAGAGTGGTCAGGCAGGGTCACAGGGCCGCAGTGTAGGTCGGACTTTTGTAGTGGAGCAGACCCAGCAGTAGAAGGATCTCGAACCCTCTATAGTTAGAGGTATGATTCTAGTTTCCTCTGTTTTATCTTCTGCACTTTTCAATACAAGGGATTACCATAGCTTTATATTTTTTGTTGTTGTGGAGAGTCTTGGACTCTATATCGTTTCCTCTTCTAATATATTGATGCTAGACACTCTGTTGGGGACTAGAATGGCTAGTGTATGTCAGTGCAAGGAGTTCCCTCTTGAGGTTGGTGGGTGTCACTTCTTATGGGACCTCTATGTTTTAGAGATGATAGGCTACGATGTCATTCTCAGAATGGACTGGTTAGTTCCCTTCCGGGAATTTTTCTATTCCTATCTCCATAGGGTGAGCTTCACATCACCAGAAGGAAGATCGTTTCTTCATAAGGGAGAATGGGATGTCCAGGAGAGCAGAGTGGGACCCAGGAATCATGGGTTGGGAGGAGTTACAGCCTAGATCACTAGTCTATATCTAGATGACCAAGGGATTTCATAGATGGACTTTCCTCTAGTGGTGTATCGTTTCAGGGACGTCTTTCCAGAGGAATTTTTAGGTTTTCCTTCGGATCATGAGGTAGACTTATCTATTGACTTGTGCTAGGAGTGGAACTAGTGTCCATTCCTCTTTATAGAATGGCTACACCAAAGTTATAAGATATCAAGAAGCAGTTGGAGGAGTTGCAGGAAAAGGGTTTCATCCGACTCAGTACTTCTCTTTGGGGTTTTCCTGTCCTGTTTGCGAAGAAGGTGGACGGTACCCTCAAACTTTGTGTGGATTATTGGAAGTTGAACCAATTGACAGTCAAGAACTGATATCCCTTGTCGAGGATTGATGATCTCTTTGATCAGATTTGAGGATCCCGGGTGTTCTCAAAGATTAACTTGAGATCTGGTTATCATCAGTTGTGCATTAGACCATCATATATACCTCTTACATCCTTCCAGAGTAGGTATGGTCTATACGAGAATGTGCTTATGTCGTTCGGCCTCACGAACGCGCATGCAGTCTTCATGGAACTAATGAACCGAGTGTTCCATCCATACTTGTAATCTTTTATGGTAGTCTTCATGGATGATATCTTGGTGTACTCTCACACTTGACACGACTATGCCACCCATCTTGATATCATATTGAGTACACTAAGAGATAATCAGTTATATGATAAGCTCTCAAAATTCCACTTTTGGATGGACCAAATTCACTTCTTAGGTCATGTTATTTCAGAGACAGGAGTATCAATAGACCCATAGAAAGTGAGAGCAGTAGTTTCCTAGGAGTATTAAAAGAACATATTTGAGGTGTGGAGTTTTCTGAGGTTGGATGGATACTATAGGCATCTCATACAGGACTTTTCACGCTTAGCAACGCCACTGATGAGTCTGACTAAGAAGGGTGCAAAGTTCTTATGGTCAGATTCGTGTGATTTATCCTTTTAGGAGTTAAAAGGTAGGTTGACTTCAGCACCGATACTAGTATTTCTAGAGCTGGGCAAGATCTATATTGTTTACTGTGATACATCAGGTATTGGGCTGGGAGCAGTGCTTATGTAGGGGGAAGGATTCGTTGTGTATGGGTCTCGACAGTTGAGTCCACATGAAAGGAATTACCCCACACATGATCTCGATTTGGCTGTTGTTGTTCATGCTTTATGTTGTTGGAGACATTATCTTCTGGGAGAGCATTTTATGGTTTTCACTGACCACAAAAGTCTCAAGTACATATTCACTCAGCGTGATCTGAATTTGAGACAATGAAGGTGGGTTAAATACCTTCAGTCTTTTGACTTTGATCTTGACTATATTCCTGGGAAAGGCAACGCAGTAGCTGATGCTTTGAGAAGGAGGACTTATATACAAGTAGTTCAGGAGGCCAGTAGTGAGTGGCAGCTTATAGTTATGTTCTCTGAGATGCATTTGGAGGTGCACGACAGACAGGGGTAGACGTTTATTTCTTCTGTAGATGTTACCTCTACTCTTCTTGATCGAGTACGAATGATGCATCTATTAGATTCATATGGCCTAGTCCTATGGGAAAGTGTGTCAGGAGAGGACCCTATTCCTGGATGGACCATAGGCAAGGATGAGATCCTGCATTTCCAAGGGTGTGTATGGGTTCCAGTAGACATACGCGAGGAGCTGATGCGGGACTTTCATTCCTTAGTTTGGGTGGTTCATCTTGGTGTCACCAAGATGTATCATGATCTACACCATCAGTATTGGTGGCTAGGTATGAAGAGAGATGTTTCTGGTTTTGTCTTGAGGTGTTCCACCTATCAGTAGGTGAAGGTAGATCACCAGTGACCAGTAGGGATTTTACAGCAGTTACCCATTCCTGAGTAGAATTGTAATGATGTTATGATAGATTTCGTGATAGGTTTTCTAAGGTCACATCACGGGAATGATGCGGTATGGGTTGTCATTGACAGACTCACGAAGGTTGCTAACTTCTTTCCGATCAAGGATACTTTCAGTGTTGATGAGCTGTGAAGGTTGTACATCTGAGATATTATACATTTACATGGGGTTCCACACTCCATTGTTTCAGACAGGGATGCATGTTTTACTTCTCGGGCCTGGTAGGGGCTTCAGAAGGCTTTGGGTACATAGGTTCTTTTGAGTAGAACTTACCTTCCCCAGACAGATGGCCAGTATGAGCATACGATTCAGGTGCTTCGAGCATGTATCCTGAATTTTGGAGGTTCTTAGGAGAAGTACATACCTCTTGTGGATTTTTCCTACAACAATAGATTTCAAGAAACTATTCAGATGGAACCATAAGAGGCTTTATATGGTAGGTCATACCGATCACCCTTATATTGGTTAGAGGCAGGAGAGGCAGCTATGCTAGGACCTTGTCTTGTCTAGGAGACCACAGAGCATATAGAGTTGATTCGGAAGAGGATGGATACAGCATATTCTCGACATAAGTCTTATGTTGATTGACAGAGATGACCTCTGGAGTTCGAGGTCAGAGATCAGGTTTTCCTGTGTGCCACACCGAGGTTGGGACACAGAAGGGTTAAGAGATAGGGTAAGCTTTTTCTGTGGTATTTCGGGCTATTTTAGGTATTGGAGAGAGTTAGGTCGGTTGCCTATCGGTTGCACTTACATCAGAGGTACTGGGATACGCATGACATCTTCCACGTTTCTCATCTTCGACGTTACTTATTAGACCCGTCTCATGTTTTTCAACCCAAGGAGGTTGAGATCGAGGTTGACGCCTCATTCAAGGAGCATCATATCCAGATTGTTGATCGAATTACGAAGGCTCTTCGTGGTCAGTTTGTTCCTCTGGTATGAGTGCTATAGCAGCACGAGCGAGTATAGGATGAGACTTGGGAGAGGGAGACTGATGTACGATCGTAGTGACTGGAGCTATTTGGGGATTCTTCTTCTATTCCACCTTTCTAGGGAAATTTGGGGACAAATTTCTTTAAGGGGGGAAGTTTTTAAGAACCAGGATCTTCTTTTACAGTATGTTTTCCTTTTTCTAGTGTTTTTTAGGAAAAGAGGAGTTTCTGGAAATTTTTAAAGTACATGTCGTGTACTTTATGAGTACACACCGTGTACTCGGATACCATGGGTAGCCGTGTGTTGGCTGTGTAGTGGTCGTGCACACGGTCATGTGCGGTGACCTAGAGGCCACCTAAAGCGGGGCTCGTTAAGGGCAAGTACACACCGTTTACTTCAAAAGTACACACCGTGTACTTCAAAATTACACACCGTGTACTTTATTTTTTTCATTAAACATACCAGGGTCGCGTCTGATGGAAAGAATCGTCTCCTTCTAGGTATGGTTCGTCTGAGATAGACCGGATAGCCGCAATCTTTCCCCAATCCCCCGATCAAGCACCTGTTCTCCAATTTGATTGTCGTCGATTGCATTGGGATCACCACGGTAAGATCTTCCTTCTCCTAGAGATTCTTTTCCTTATTCCTCCTATTTCAAGAGTTATCCTTGGTTGACCATTTTAGATTTTTTTGTAGATATATGGTTTTCATGGGTAATTCAAGGCTTGAGGTTCACATATAATGATGTCCCTACACCGAGGTAGGTGGTTTGTGCCTTTTAGTTGAAAGTCTTTGAGTTATATGTTCAATGGTTCCCAATACCCTTGATCGGGGTATTGTGTGCTTACAGTTTTAGCCCTGTTAATTGCCTTCTATGCTTTTATGCTTGAGTAGAGGTTAATTGAATGTGAATAGGGTTATTTTCTATGCTTTGGAAGTGTTTTCCCATGAATGTTTTATTTATGACCATTGGTCCTGCTTAGCTTGTTAGGCTGCCTTGTTTGTTTCCCATTCCTAGTATTGTAGGATGGAGTGATTGTTTATCTAACATGAAGTTATGTTGTAGACTGTTAGCCAAGTATTTCTTGAGGTTTACTTTGGCCAATACACTTTGTTATACTTTATTGACTTATACAGGGCCATGAGAACCTAGTGTAGTAGACCATAGAAGAATGGAATTAAGGGCTTCTCTAGAGTGTTTGTTTTTACTATTATGATGCGAGACCATAGGGGGAATTGACATAAGTGCTTCCTCAGAGTGTCTGTAGTTCCTCAACATGGGACACAGGGGGAATGTGACGTAAGTGCTTCCCCAAAGCGCCTTTTAGTTACCGATACGAGACTATAGGGGGAATTGACGGTGAGTGCTTCCTCAGAGAGTATATGATTAAGCTGAACCAGAGGGGTTACACTGTGTGTACTTCCCAGAGGGTTGCTTATTCTTATTTGGTTGAAATAGAGGGGTTAGGTTGTGAGTACTCCTAGAGGGTTACCTACTTTGATTAGCTGTTACTTGATATATGGTTTTGAATGCAATTGAACTGTAGGAATGTTTACTGTCGAGTACTTCCTTTCTTACTTCTCTTTTTACTTATTACCTTACATATATTCATTGATTGTTAGGTACAGATCTTTTGGTGGTTTCCTATTGGGATTTAGTCTCACACCCTGTTTTGGTCATGCTTTTGGGCCCAAACAGATTATATTGTTGTAGGTATAGATAAGTGCATGTGCCCTTCTACTTCAGGTACTTGACTGTTGTGGAGAAAGAGAGAATGGGGCCAAGATGACTCTTGGGATGCCGAGGAGTTTATCTTCTTTCTTTTTCACTTGTTTTATTTCTATATTTCATCATTGTGATGTTTTTGGTTGTTTTTCTAGACATATGTATCATGCATCGTTTATATATGTTCTCTAGTTTTTTCTTACTTTTAGTTTTCTGTTGTTTACTACTGTATGGTATTATTACTTCTTCCACTATTTTATATTTGATTTAATTCTGTTTTGTACTCTGCCAATGAGGGTAAAGTTTCTCCATTATCACGCCCAAGGCCCTCGCTGCTGGTCAGCAGCCTATGGCATTTGGAGAAATGTGCTTGAGGCCATATGACCAACCGGTTACGGGGCGCCTCTGGGTGGATTCCAGAACCGGAATATTACATCATTGGAATTCTATAATTAAGACCATCTAAAAGTCCATAAAGTACGATAGTAGATAAATCATTAGTGGGAGCACTGTATTTACATGCCTTAGGAGTATGAGCACTGAAATTTCAGGTATCGAGAGAAAGATAAGATTCAGGCGGCTTGGAGAAGCCAATTCAGTTGAGGAGATCAATCATAATTATGATACCAATTCAATGGTGTAACACAAAGAAAATTTAGTCTAAAATAATAAGAATATTAACAGCATTCTTGACACGCAACCTTGAACTTTATACAAACTACAGTATACTAAAAAATTATTATTATTTAAATATCATCATTATAACCTAACAATTAAATTTGAGGTATGATGGGAATAATCAAATTATGAAAAATATGTATAAAATTTTTATATAATGAAAATTTATTGATCAATTCATAATAAATAAGTGCTTGATTTTTAGTAAAGTTGTTTTATTTTTCAAAAATGTGTTTTCTTAATAAATAGTTTTTATTTCATTTTATGCGTGAACATTATAATTAATTTCTACCAATTTTAGAAACTTTATTTGAGAAAATGAATAATATTTTTTAAATAATCAGTTCAATAATAGCTTCGGGTGAATTTTTCTAATTTTTCAAAAAAAATATTTTTAAGTGAATAATGAAGAATTCTATTTTTTGTAAAACTATCATTTCTTTTCATTAAATTAAGTAATTTAAAAGTACCATTATATTTTGAATTTGAACATAAATTAACATAAGTATAATTTAATTATAAATAATCTAATTAATTATATAGCAGTCATTATTAAACTTGATTTTGGTAGAAGTTAGTTTTTTGGCTTAAAATGCATTTTTCTAAAAATTGTTTTTCGTTGTGTTTTATGCATTTATATTAAAATTGATTTATTCCACTTCCATAAATTTAATCTTGAAAAATTTATTCCATATTTATAATTAATAGTTTCAAGTTTGGTAAATAAGACCCTTTATTTTTTTCATTATTAATAGTAATAATGGTAAAGATTTATCATCACGGTAAAGGATAAATTGGGTAATTAAGGTTAAAAATAACATGAGAAAGATTTAAAAATCTATCTAAATATTTACTTTATTCTATTGTATGATTTTATTTTGACTATAATCATCCATTATTTGAATATATGGAAACTTGGTGCCATTTTTCTTTTTTAATGACCTATATATTATTTATGTAAAGAATAAATATAAAATGTTACTATCTTTCTTTTAATTTCTATAAAATATTATCATAGAAATGAAAGGAAGATAATTTAAATTATAAATTTTTATTTTAAATATTAATAAATTATATTTATGATAGTAATTTATTTTTAATTTTTATATGCGGTATAATTACCTTGAATGCTTATGCATCGCCGATGTAGTGATTGTCCAAGTAGTTGGAAAAATCTTGTAAATAATTTTAAAAAAAATAAAAAAGAAATATGTATTGGATTAATTATGGTTTTACAAGAATTTTATAGTTAATAATAATTTATAATTTATTTTAAAATATATTATATTTTAAATCCATTGTTATCTTGATGACTTTAAAGTCAAATTAAATGAATAGTCCCCAAAATGACTAATGATATTTTATAACAAAAAATATTTTATTAAATGATTTAAAAATTAATAATATATATTGAAAGAAAAAAATTGGGATGGTAAATGGTTTTAAAAGTTATCCATGGACCATTTTTTATCCATTTTTCACCTTAGATGTAAATTTATGACCCTTAATTTCTAAAAAATGGGTTACCATGGTTAAGGTTTAAAAGGGTTAATGAGAGGATTAAACAAAAAATAAGGTTTAAAATGTAACTTAAACATAGATAAATTTTATTATTTTAATTTATTTAGACCTTATCATGTCTTAACTTTAAAATTATGGTCATTTGGTTCCACATTTTTAGGTCGGAATTGTAAAGATGAAGACACAAGACGGGGTGAATTGTGTTCCATTAAAAACTTGATAGAAACTAAAATTACCTCTTGAGATTAAAGTAATTTTTCATTATATATTTAAGATGAGTGTGAATTGAAAAATAAAATAAGAAAAGTAAATAACGATGTATAGTGGTTTAGGGCACAAAGTATAGGTTTTAGGCGCAGTATAAGCATGTGATGGGTGGTTCCCAACACGACTTTTTGTCTTGATCGAGGATCAATCCAAGATCTGCATGACGATAAATGTCATGATATATGGAATTGGATCAGTAAAATTATATAATATTAATCGCATTGGAACCATAGAGAGGATCATTAGATATTATTTATAATCAATTTAATTAAATTAAAAATTACCATGATGTAATTCTTTCTTTGTTGATGGATCTGGTGACAGATCTACACTGCATCATCGTTGTGTTGTAGGAATAAAGTAAAAATTCCCTCTAGAAGTGATCCATATGTGTTCCATGAATCTCCATATATCACCAAAGTAGTCTCTAGTTGTTAGAACGGTAGATCCTTGCACTTGCGTCAACCACCTTTGATCTCTTCAAGAATCACTTCTAAAGCATTCTCCTCGATCAAGTGGAGGAATATTGTTCTCCATTCTTGGGAGTATTCTTGGAGAAGGGAGTTATCTAGATCTTGAGAGAATTCTCCAAATCAGTTGTGTACAACCAAAACAAATGAATTGTATCTCTAAGAAAATGACATAATTGGGTCTATATATTTCTAGGGTTAAAATAAAATAATTGTACAAGTGGCCTTTATTATTTATTTAATCCCTATGGAATCCTATGTCAAATAATATTATTATTGTTATTTCTTGACATGATCTTAACTTACGAATTAAAATTAAATATTATTTTATCAAATAATATCCAATATTTATTATTTCTCATTAGACCATTTAAACTCATCCCACCATTCCTTCACAATATTTATCGAGCCTTGAATAATGACTATTTATTTATTAAATAAATATCACTGCATTATTTTACAATAAATAAATAAATATTATATTCACTAAATAGAAAATAAATATTTATTAAATATTTATCTCATGTTATATTCTCTTGAATAACTGGTGAAGGAATAAATACAATCAAGCATACATGAATAATTATTTAACCATGTCTCAGAATAATATTTATTTAACTTGTTAAATAATAAATAATAATATATTATTTAACTGAGATTTTGGATACACTTAGTGTGTGACCCTCTAGTCCTCTTTTATTAATGGCATTAGGTGAAGTAGCCTAAATTCCAAGGTTTTCATCTAGCAACATTCCAAGGCACCCATAGAGAAATAAGTTAATGTCGCAATGACATGTTACCTCATACAGATGCTTACTGTGTAATATAATCCATTTATCATGATATCTCTAATCAAGTAGGTTGCATGTCGGTGACATCAACCAAAGTTCTCGATGTATCTTTCTTTGATTTCCCAGAAAATGAACTTACCTATCGAACATCATGACCATGTATTTATTTAAGCTATGTCATGAGATATCAACTTTCGTTAAAATAGAAGAGACAAATCCTTTCTCACGTTATTCATTAATGCAATATTACTCATGACACACCCAATTTATCCTACCACGCCACGAGCATATATCATCATGGTTTTATTCAATACATCAGAGTAAACAACTTTTAATATTCATTAATAATAATATTAAATTTTAAGGATAAATACACACATCCACAGATAGTAATATCCAATGACACATAGAAATGTGGTTTTCCTACTCGCGAGTCTCTTTCTCATAATATCCTATTGAATATTACCAAGGGTGTACACCATGAGAAGGTACCTCAAATTCCTATGAGTCTATACCCCTGATAACCTATATCATTTTATTCCCTTCAAATGATATCATCCTATTATAGAACATATATTCAAGAATAGTGTTGTAACACTTCCAGGTTCTCATCATAGAGGGGGACTATTATGACCTTTTAGTGCAACAGCTACTTGTAAGACATTATCACATACTATGTCACACAGAAGAACAATCAAGATGTGATAAGTAATTTATTAATATTAAAAACAATGAATACATGTTATCATAAAGTACACAGAAGTTGGTTCTAGGGAACCAACTCCAATAGACTCCCACTTGAACTAGAGTCAACTGATAACAACCTTCAGTCTTCTAGCTCTCACATGATACTAATTATTCTTTTATGGATTCATAGAAACTAATGTTCCATGACCTAGATTATTACTTCAATGCATAAATGGATCTTTGCAACTTAAAAATCCTTTTCAAATCACATGGATTAACAAACCCTTTTGGTTGTGTCATATAGACATCTTTCTGAAGGTTCCAATTAAGGAATTCAGTTTTGACATTGATCTTCCAAATCTTATAGTCATGGTAAACCACAATGACAAGTATAATTCTGATGGATTTAAACATGGAAACTGGTGAAAATTTTTCATCATAGTTGTAACGCCCCAACCCTAGATACCCAGAGTCGGTGCATTATTACATAACATTGGCATGATCACAAAGGATCAAGTATCGAAAGACTGATTAGTTTAGTAGTCTTGGAAACACTATATATATTCATAACTCTTACATTACATCATAAGGTAAAAAAAACTACAACAACATCTTGTCTTCATATCCCTTGATACTATCCCTACAGGTCATTCATAAATTACTTCTTCACATCCTGGGAAAAATAAAACACTGAAAGGGGTGAGATCAGATGCTCAGTAAGGATAACAATATAGCAGAATCTTTCATAGATAAGAATAAACACTTAAAGCAATGTATGACTAAAACAAAAGCCTTTTGAACTTGAACTTCAGAATAATATGGCAATGATAAAATGAAATAATGTCATTTACTTACTCACATGGATATTCTACTAGTCGAATAATCACATGAAATATCAATAACCACTTTCATAATGATGGAATGCATAATTCCAGACTATCATAACCACATAGCCAAGGCCTCGTGCCAAGACTACAAATAATATTTTTCCAAGGCCTTGTGCCAAGACACTAGTTTGTCTCATAATACCTACCGATGCATCGAGGAGCTATAGAGGGATCCACCCGTCACTTATTAAGTCCAATGCATTCCTCATATGAAAAGTTTTAAACATAACATAAACATTCGTACTAAAACTAGCATACAAAATGTCAATACTTTATCCACAAACCATGAATGGTATAAAAATAGCACATCCACAGTCAAACATAACTCATTCGATACAATATGGAAGATTGTATTGTATCATATTAACCTCAATCGAGAATAATGAAGGATATTGACATAGATGAAAATAATCATCAAAACTATTTGAGAGAAATATCCCCCTTTTTCTTGAAATCATTTAAAAGTCACACTATTTGTCAAGAATCCATTTAAAAATATATTTTTGAATCAAAGTGTCCCATACCACTTTGGAACTTTTAAAAGGAGTTTTAATTTTAAAACTTTAATGTCCATATAAATAAATCCTTAAAACCATTTTTAAAACATGGACATTAATGAGCAAGATTTAGAAGAATAAGTCTTTAAAACATTTAAAAATGGTATTTTAGTTAGAGTTTCTAACCAAAATAGAGACACTTGAATAAAAATAATTGAGGTAATCAAAAAAAATTAATATCATGAGAATAAAGGGATTCATGATATACTATGTCAAAGTACATTATATACACCACATAAAAGTGATTTGGTGTATAACAACAAAGAAGTCTCAATGGAATTTAATTGAGATGAAATCTCTCATAAAGGTAATATCCTTAAGTTAAGGATAAATCAACGACATAATTATGTGTGAAAAATATAAATACACTAAAAATTATTGGATATTTAGTGTAAAACAATCAAAGGACATTCACACATATTCTAGTAAAAACAATACCAATGAATTGGATGTTTATCTCAACAAATCGAGATTGAGTAAAAATTACTCTTATCAAGTTCATACCGATGACTTAAGAATTATCAATGGAGTAATTATGTGTACAAAAATTATATCCACAGAAAGGGGAGTGGAAATTATGACATAATCAAATGAATAGTGATTCTGCACATGATCTTGGAGTAAAATAATCAATGAAGTATGCGTAAAGCAGAATGAGTGGAAATTGAAATTTCAAATTCCCTTATCGATTTGGTAACTTATGAAACATGCACCCATGAAAGAAGGATGATAAAATATTGATGTAAATATACATAAATTAAATTATATTTCACAATGAATACAATCATGGGCAGTACACACACCACATGCAATAAATAAGTGGTGAACAATGGAAATCTCATAGAATTAAAAGTGAGATAAGAAACCCCTTACTTTGTACTTTTTCCTTGGTCAATGGTAGGTTAACCTCCTATATAATGGTGAAATAATTGTTATTGAATTATACAAGGATCACTTACATTAATATGATATCTTATATGATCTTTTAACATTGATTTGTTAATAATATCTTAGTATTATCGTCATTTCGGGTGTTAACTTACTCGTTTTCTTTTATATTCTTTGTTACGTAAGTCATGTTTGTTATGGATAGGTTGTATCTTATTCATATACAGATTTATATCAAGTCCTTAAACATTATTTTTAAATCATCAAATGATAATTATAATTGAATGGATACGATGGAGAATGAATCTCATCGCTTTCGTGGAGACGGTAGTCCGTACGTACGCACGAGCGACAATATCATTCTTTTGATGTTAAAATAATATATAATTGGATGGTATATCATATATACAGAATAATTATAATGTTATATTTATTATTTAAATGAATTAAACATCATTATTATACCCATCCAAATAATAATTTATTGAATAACAATTACACCACAACGTGGAGACGGTAAGCCGTACGTACGCACGTATGGTGACATGTTATTCAAAGGATGGATAGAATATTGAATATGGTTGTACAATATTTATAATAACATCACATTATATATAAGATACTGGAGTTATTATTTTATAATGGTAATAACAAAGAAAGAAGAAGTGGAAGAAGAAAGGAACTTGAAAAAGGGTGGTGAAATCATTACCTCTTCTTCGGGTTCTTCCTTTTGATTTGATCAAAAGGGATCTTAGGTTGGATTTATAAACAAACTAAGGCCTCTAGGTTGTATTGAGGTAAGTTGAGAGAGTATTTGGGCATAGTTTGGCCGAACCAAAAGGCTTTGAATGTGTGAATTAATGAGAAGGGGGAGTGCCCTTTTATAAGAGGGGTGAGGGGCACCTTTGGAAAAGCTAGAAATATTATTTTATAATAAATTCATATTCGGTTTCTAATGGATAAAAAGTGTATTATTTAAATTTTAAGGTGGGTATAGGTCGAAAAAAACTCAACCAATAGAATTTATACAGGTTTGGGTCATTATATTAACCTTATCTTTAAGTATTAACTCTTAGTTAATTAGTTTCACTTTTACAATGTCTCTTTTTATTTTTATATTATATGGTTAATAAACATACTATATACATCCAAGATACCTCAAAGTGGTAAATTAATGATACACATATCATTATATAAGCCTCTTGGCCGAAACTTAGATTTTTAGGAATTTAATATCAATTAATAATATAATATTTGTTTTAAAAACTCTTTTATGTCAATTTTGACACTATTCAATAATTGATTTTTGTAAAACTCATAACAGAATGATTACTTATAACAAGGTTAATTAAATCATTCCTGACATGTCATATTAACATATAAAATTAGTTTAATTCATAAAAAGTCTCAAATTATATTTATTTGGGTATCTACAATATCAATTATTTTAATTTTTCACTATTATGGTAATTACTGCATCACCATTTTGTCATATATAAATTAAATTATTTAATTTCTAAAAATTATAAATAAAATACCATTATGTATTAAATCTTTTTATCTTTCTAATGAATATTTATAGTAGAAAATCCAACATATATAACCCTATGTAAAAATTGGTTTTCTAAAAGATATATGCATGTGTCATTTTTGTATTCATTTTAACTTAATTAAAATAAAGTGTCCCTATCACTTACAAGTTTCTCCATGGGGTCCCAAAATCGACCCAAAGATTCTCAGGGTCGGACATGTATCAACCAATAAGTTTAGGACACGTTTTAGGGTAATTTTTTATTATTATAATATTATTTTTTAACCCTCGTTTACCGGATTTACCCTTTAACCATGGTAAATAAAATATTTACCGAAGTAATTATTCAAAATGTCTAAAAATAAAAGTTACCTATTTAAAAAATTTGAAAATCCTGATTCCAAATATGGAATCCATTTTTCCAAATTCAAAACACAGAAGTGGCAGAAATTAATTTAAAATTAATTCCCGTTGTTAAAACAAAAAGCGTGTTTTTAAGAGATAATAACTATCAAAAGATTGGCACTTGTTTATATCCGGTTTAATTGTAAAATTATGTACAATGACCAAAATTGTATTAAATGGTAAAAATATATTCTAAATATATTTTAAAACCACTCAAATTCATAATTTATCAATATTAATTATTTCGATTAAAAAAGTTGTTTTTAATTAAAATTTAGTAATTTTCACTATTCATCAAAATATGAAAGTTATCCGAAAAGTATCAAAATTTCACCCTAGGATAATTTCGATATTAATAATCCAAAAATGAAGTTCGTTTTGAGATATAGACTTTATAAAATTTCAAAAAGTAGGTATTACTATTCATAACGGCTAGTTTGATTGGTTGTGGTGTGTTAGAATCTCGAAGTTGCGTACAATGCACACCATTGCATTATTCAAAGGGAAACGTATCGTGGAAGCTTGGGTTGTTACAATAGTCAATTAATTTATGTTTTTTAAACCATTTATCCACTATCCCTGCTTTATAGGTATTTACTTTACCTTTCATGTCTAGTTTTCTCTTGAATACCCATTTTCACCCAATGGGATTTACATCAACTGGCACATTGACCAGAACCCAAAATTGGTTCTGATACATGGAATCCATTTCATAATTCATGGATTCTTGACATCTTGCAGCTTCTGAACTCTCTATTTCCTCCTTTTAGGAGAGTGGTTCATCATTTTCAACCAATAATTAATCACCATATTCATTAAATAGAAAACTATATCTCTCTGGTTTTCTTACCTCTCTTACAATCTTATGCAGTACTTGTGATTTAGGAACTACTTATTACATGGGGACCTATAGAATCTGTTCTTGCTCCAACTCTTGTGTATCTTGAGCATCAACTTCATCAAAGTCAATCTTGCTCCCACTATCCCTTTTGAGGATGTTCTCCTTCTCAAGAAATATGAATTGTCTATCGATAGTAACTTTCTTGTCTGAGGGGTTTTATAGGTGGTATCCCTTTGTTTCCTTAGGATACCCTATAAAGATATACTTTTTTCCTCGGGGTTTTAGTTTGTTTCCTAATAATTCCTTAATAAATGCCTCGTAACCCCATACATTTGTATGCAACAAAACAGGTTTCTTTCCACTCTATAACTTGAAGGTATTTTCATTTTCTAATTTAGTTAAAACTTAGTTTAATGTGTATGCCACATTTTGTGATGCATATCCCTAAAAGGATAATAGAATATCTTCATAACTCATCATCAACCTTACCATGTCTAACAAGGTATGGTTCCTCCCTTCACTAACATTATTCCATTATAGTGTATAAGGTGGAGTGAGTTGATATAGAATCCCAAACTCTTGTATAAATTCAATGAAATCTTGGTTAAGATATTCACCATCTCGATCTGATTGAAGCTTCTTTATCATATTACCAATTTTATTTTATAATTCATTCTTTAATTCCTTTAATTTATCAAAGGACTCATACTTATACCTCATAAAGTAGACATAAACATATTTTCTTAAGTAATCAATAAAATATATGAAGTAAGGATATCTACCTCTTAATTATACTGGAAATGATCCACACACATTAGTGTGTATCAATCCTGGAAGCTCTGTGGCCCTTTCACCCTATCCGTCAAATGGTATTTTGGTCATTTTTCCTTATAAAAAAGCATGAAATCTTTCAAGTGGTTTTAGTTCAGAAGAGTCTAAATAACCATCTTGACATAGCATTGTCAAACACTTCTCGTTTACATGACCAAGATGGTGATGTCACAGCTGGGTGTTATATGAGTCGTGTGAACATCATTCATTGTCAATTTCTAAAACTTGGTTTTTGTAATTTAATACATAAAAACCATTATTTAAATGTGTCATACCATAACATATGTTATCCTTATAAAAGAAACAACTTTTATTTACAAACTTGAAAATAAACCCTTCTGTATCTAGGCATGATACAAAAATTATGTTCTCGGTAACTATAGGTACATAATAACAATATTTTGAAATTAAAATCATTCCTGCTGGAAATGAGAGGTATTGGTCACCAATGGCCAGAGAAGCCAGTCTTGTACCATTATCAGCTCTTAGATCCACCTCTCCTCTACAATATTTAGTAATCTACTTGGTTCCTACATTTGGATATAGATGTGAGTCCCAAAAGATGTATATAATACCTAATGTATAGATATTTAAATAATAAATTCGATAACAAATTCACCATTAGCTTCCTATTACTTCTAGGTGTAGTTCCTCTTCTAGTGGCCTGACTTTCCACATACAAAACATACTGCCTCCTTTTCCTTACCCTACCTATGGATCTTCTTTTTCTTGGAAGGATGGTGCTCGGGAGATTAAGACTATTTATAATTATTAGGACCTTTTACCATGTTCTTCCCTTTCTTATTCACCATAAGAACTGTAGGTTTATCATGCCCCATGTCCTTGTCTACTTAGTGAATGTAAGAATTTTTGAAAGACTCTTCTAATTATTTCCCATATTGTAATTAAAAATAAAATTGGAGAAGGTCTTGGGTAGAGATGAAAGTATTAGATCTGTATGAAACTCATATAGAAATTTAATCCCTAAGATGTATAAGTATTTAATGTAGCCAATAATCTTTACTACATGAGACTTAGAGAGCACAGACTCTCCAATATTAGTTTTAAACAAAGAATTATAGATCTCGTACCTCTCTTATCTTTTTTTCTCTTGATAGAGATCCCAAAGGTGAGATAGAATTCTATATGCATCCATGTCCTCATGTTGCTTCAAAATCTCATTAGACATGGATGGTAGCATAAAACATTGAACATATGGGGAATCATTCAAATATTTCTCATAGAGTTTTAACTCTTCATCACTAGCCTCATTTCTAGGCGCTTTAGGAAAAGGTTCTTCCAACACATATAATTTTATTTTATGGTGAAGGATGACACATAGGCGCCTATTCCACTCTTGGAAATTCATACTGATGAAAATGTTTTCCTTATCAAGTATGGATCACAATGATATGTTCTATGTCATTTTACTGTTGTTTCTAAAAAATAAGATAACCATAATTTTAGTACTTTATCTGATAAAATTTAGACAAATAAATAAATATTATATTTATTAGTCTGTCACTATTTTATCAAAACTCAATACCCCTCACCATTGGCTTCAGAATATCATGTTTCTTGGATATTCAAGTGGCAAGGATACATATTCCTCTTCTCATTACCCCAACTTTGGTTAGTCAAGAAACTTGAATGGTTTTAGGTAGGCATTCCAAATTTCAATTTCATTAACTCACAATTCATTGATCTTCTGAGTGCACTCCCCAATCCTAAAATCAATAATTGAATTTCCTCAACCTTTACCTCTTAGTTACACCAAGTCCTTATTTGGAAGTCAACCCTTGATGTGAACTAAGTCAAGTCATCCCAAAACTTCAAGTTATAATTCCCTGACAATTGAAATCACCCAACTTGGTGGGACAAACACTTTGAACTATGGTTTGATTTTAACCAAAGTAGTGAAAGTATATACCGAATTAATATTTTATTGAGGTATTTTTTCCCTTTATGTATAAATTTCCAATTATTATATTTATCACATTCTTTTTAATATTAAGTGGGTTTAATTAAGTGATTAACCATGTCTTAGATAATATTTATGCATAATTCAGTTTATTTTAGTTCTACCTTGCATGCTTGTTAATTCATTAATTATGTGATCATGACAAAAACATCCATAATGAAATAACTATGAAACTTGATAGAAATAAAATAATAAATCGGTAAGATTGTGAGCTTTACTAATGGTTAGTTTATCTTGCGGTTGATAAACTGACCATTGACTTAGGGAAAAACATCTTGAACCAATTAAGGTTCATGTTATAGATTTCCACCTTTCCGCCTATGTATCTCCATGGATTTTTTTGCCTCAACTCTGAACTTGAACTGCCTATAATAGCTTGGAAGCTCCATCCATTACATATGCTTTTACTCACATGCATGTGAGGGAAATAATGGGTTTATATAAAAGAAACCATGGGAACATAGGCCCTACATAATAATAGGAGTGAAGTCTCACATGAAAATAATATAATTTAATAATAAATTAAATAAAATCAATCACATACAAAGGTATATTCTATATAATGATCATCCACATGCATGCAACAAATTACATATTTAATAAAACTAGCATTCAATTCTTAATCATTCTTATTTAAGATAAGTTGTGTATGAACCAGTTAATTATTATCTTTAATTAACCAATTCTTTTATATTAATTATCATTTGAAATTCCATGAGATTCTCATCCATTATACTTTTAAAAAATTAAATAAATTCATTTAAAATTAACTGTGTACATAAATGTACCTTGGAGGAAAAACGGTGAATACCCGTCCAAATCTACCCTGTAACGCCCCGACCCTAGATACCCAGAGTCGGTGCATTATTACATAACATTGGAATGATCAGAAAGGATCAAGTCTCTAAAGACCGATTAGTTTAGTAGTCTTGGAAACACTAGATATATTCATAACTCTTACATTACATCATAAGGTAAAAAAAACTACAACAACATCTTGTCTTCATATCCCCTCATACTATCCCTGCAGGTCATTCATAAATTACTTCTTCACATCCTGGGAAAGATAAAACATTGAAAGGGGTGATCTCAGATTCCCAGTAAGGATAACAATATAGCAGAAGCTTTCATAGATAAGCATAAACATGTAAAGCAATTTATAACTAAAACAAAATCCTTTTAAACTTGAACTTCAGCATAATATGGCAAAGATAAAATGAAATAATGCCATTTACTTATTCACATGGATATTCTACTAGTCGAAAAATCACATGAAATATCAATAACCACTTTCATGATGATGGAATGCATAATTCCATACCATCATAACCACATAGCCAAGGCCTCGTGCCAAGACAAAAATAAGATTTTTCCAAGGCCTTGTGCCAAGACACTAGTTTGTCTCATGAGACCTACCGATGCATCGAGGAGCTATAGAGGGCTCCACCCATCACTTACTAAGTCCAATGCATTCTTCATATGAAAAGTTTTAAACATAACATAAACATTCATATTAAAACTAGCATACGAAATGTCAATACTTTATCCACAAACCATGAATGGTATAAAAATAGCACATCCACAGTCAAACATAACTCATTCGATACAATATGGAAGATTGTATTGTATCATATTAAACTCAATCGAGAATAATGAAGTATATTGACATAGATGAAAATAATCATCAAAACTATTTGAGAGAAATATCCCACTTTTTCTTGAAATCATTTAAAAGTCACACTATTTTTCAAGAAGCCATTTAAAAATAGATTTTTGAATCAAAGTGTCCCATACCACTTTGAAACTTTTAAAAGGAGTTTTAATTTTAAAAATTTAATGTCCATATAAATAAATCCTTAAAACCATTTTTAAAACATGGACATTAATGAGCAAGATTTAGAAGAATAAGTCTTTAAAAAATTTAAAAATGGTATTTTAGTTAGAGTTTCTAACCAAAAGAGAGACACTTGAATACAAATAATTGAGGTACTCAAAACTTTTTAATATCATGAGAATAAAGGGATTCATGACATACTATGTCAAAGTACATTATATACACCACATAAAAGTGATTTGGTGTATAACAACAAATAAGTCTCGATGGAATGTAAATTGAGATGAAATCTCTCATAAAGGCCGTATCCTTAGGTTAAGGATAAATCAACGACATAATTATGTGTGAAAAATATAAATACACTAAATATGATTGGATATTCAGTGTAAAAAAATCAAAGGACATTCACACATATTCTAGTAAAAACAACAACAATGAATTGGATGTTTATCTCAACAAATCGAGATTGAGTAAAAATTACTCTTATCAAGTTCATACCGATGACTTGAGAATTTATCAATGGAGTGATTATGTTTATAAAAAGTATATCCATAGAAAGGGGAGTGGAAATTATGAAATAATCAAATGAATAGTGATTCCACACATAATCTTTGAGTAAAATAATCAATGAAGTATGTGTAAAGCCGAATGAGTGGAAATTGAAATTTCAAATTCCCTTATCGATTTGGTAACTTATGAAACATGCACCCATGAAAGAATTATCATACAATGATGATGTAAATACCCATAAATTAAAGTATATTACATAATGAATACAATCATGGGCAGTACACACACCACATATAATAAATAAGTGGTGAACAATGGAAATCTCACTGAATTAAAAGTGAGATAAGAAACCCCTTACTTTGTACTCTTTCCTTGGTCGACGGTAGGTTAACCTCATGTATAATGGTGAAATAATTTTTATTGAATTATACAAGAATAATTTACATTAATATTATATCATATATGATCTTTTAACATTGATTTGTTAATAATATCTTAGTATTATCGTCATTTCGGGTGTTAACTTACTCGTTTTCTGTTATATTCTTTGTAATGTAAGTCATGTTTGTTATGGGTAGGTTGTATCTTATTCATATACAGAATTATATAAGTCCTTAAACATTATTTTTAAATCATCAAATTATAATTATACTTGAATGGATACGATGGAGAATGAATCTCATCGCTTTTGTGGAGACGGTAGTCCGTATGTACGCACGAGCGACAATATCATTCTTTTGATGTTAAAATAATATATAATTGGATGTTATATCATATAGAAAGAATAATTATCATATTATATTTATTATTTACATGAATTACACATCATTATTATACCCATTCAAATAATAATTTATTGAATGACAATTACACCACGACGTGGAGACAGTAAGCCGTACGTACGCACGTATGGTGACATGTCATTCAAAGGATGGATAGAATACTGAATATGGTTGTACCATATTTATAATAATATTATATTATATAGGAGATACTGGATTAATTATTTTATAATGGGAATAATAAATAAATAATAAGTTGAAGAAAAAAAGAATTTGAAAAAGGGTGGTAAAAACATTACCTCTTCTTCGGGTTCTTCCTTTTGATTTGATCAAAAGGGCTCCTTAGGTTGGCTTTCTGATCAAACTAAGGCCTCTAGGTTGTATTTAGGGAAGTTGATAGAGTATTTGGGCAGGGTATGGACGAACCAAAAGGATTTGAAGGTGTGAAGTAATGAGAAGGGGGAGTGCCCTTTTATAAGAGGGGTGAGGGGCACCTTTGGAAAAGCTAGAAATATTATTTTATAATAAATTCATATTCGGTTTCTAATTGCTCCAAAGTGGATTATTTAAATTTTAAGTTGGTGATATGTCGAAAAACACTCAACCAATAGAATTTATATAGGTTTGGGTCATTATATTAACCTTATCTTTAAGTATTAACTCTTAGTTAATTAGTTTCACTTTTACAATGTCTCTTTGTATTATTATATTATATGGTTAATAAACTTACTATATACATCCAAGAGACCACCAAGTGGTCCATTAATTATACACCTATCGTGATATAAGTCTCTTGTCCGAACCGTATATTTTTTAGAATTTAATATCAATTAATAATATAATATTTGTTTTAAAAACTCTTTTATGTCAATTTTGACACTATTCAATAATTGATTTTTGTGAAACTCATACAAGAATGATTACTTTGAAAAAATTCAATTAAATCAATCCTAATATGTCCTATTAACCTATAAAATTAGTTTAATTCAATAAAAGTCTCCAATTATATTTATTTGGGTGTTTATAATATCAATAATTTTAATTTTTCACTATTATGGAACTTATTGCATCATTATTGTGTCATAAATAAATTAAATTATTTAATGTCTAAAAATTATAAATAAAATATCATTATGTATTAAATCTTTTTAGATTTATAATGAATATTTATAATATAATTTATCTTATATGTAACCCTATATTAAAAATGTTTTAGTAAATAAACTTTTATTTTAACTCTTTTAACTCTTCTTTGAATTAAATAATAATAAATGTCCTAATCTAATACAAGTGGACCTAAATGATAATATCTTATTCCTAAGGTTGTTTTTGGTCGAGATACACTTTTCCAATATAATTAGTACATGTTTTAGGGTAATATTAATATCATTTTTACCCTTAATTACCCTATTTACTTTTAACCGTGGTAAATAAAAGTAAAAAGTTACTATTCACCAAAAATTATTTTCATCTCAATGAACCACATTTTACTCCTTGATATTAACCATGTCTCTCGGATTTTCGAAATTCCACTCATAGAAGCGGTAAAATTAAGTTTTATGAAAAATTCAGTTTTTTAACTACCACTTAGTGGTTTCACTATTCATCAAAAAATGAAAGTTTCTAGAAAAATACCAAAAATTAGGCCTAAGGTATATTTGATATTATGAATTAAAAAATGATGTCTATTTTACCAAATTCAAAACATATCAGTTGCATTAATTAATTTAAAAATTAATTCCCGTCGTCAAAAAAAATAGTGTGTTTTTAAGAGATAATAACTATCAAAAGATTGACATTTGTTTATGTCTGGTTTAAATGTGAAATCTCATCCAATGACCAACATTGTATTAAATGGTAAAAATATATTATAAATATACTTTAAAACCACTATAATTAATAATTTATCACTATTAATTATTTCGATTAAAAAAGTTGTTTTTAATTAAAATTTAGTAATTTTCACTATTCATCAAAATATGAAAGTTATCCGAAAAGTACCAAAATTTCACCCTAAGCTAATTTCGATATTACGAATCCAAAACTAAAGTCCATTTTGAAATAAAAAATTTATAAAATTTCAAAAAGTAGGTATTACTATTCATAACGGCTGGTTTGATTGGTTGTGGTGTGTTAGAATCTCGAAGTTGCGTACAATGCACATCATTGCATTATTCAAAGGGAAACGTACCATGGAAGATTGGGGTGTTACATTCTCCCATCCTTAAATAAATTGTGTCCTTGCAATTTTTTTAAAATTGGGCTTGAGAATATAATGTAATGTCCCACATCGAAAAAAGAATCAATAAAACTATCACTTTAAAAGAAAGAAATAGAGGTATAAAGGTAACCCAAGATAACCCATACTAGGATTCCATGTAGGAAAACAAGGATATTGACGATAAACTAAGTGTTCAGTTCTGATGGAGAGGGATAGAAAACATGATCAGGAGAAAGTTAACAATAAGAAAATCACAAACTTGTGTTGGGACAAACGGTCCTTAGTCTCCCAGTAGGAAAAGTAAACGGAAAACATTTTTTTGTTTTAAGTTACATTACATAAGGACGAGGGATTCATTTATGATATTTACTAAGAACATAAAGATATATACTTACTTTTTAAGTATTGTTTCATTCTTTAATAACTTTTTACCACTAACTCATTTTTTTTTGAACAATGAGTATTCAAGAAGACTTGGTCACAATGGAAGAGCTAGAATAAACTTTTATAGAAATACATGATCCACGTAGGATAAACTATATATTTACCTTGTCTTTAGAGATTAATCAAAACCAAAATGGTTAGTATAATATCTGATGACCCCCCAAATGGATATTCCATTAGATAAAAAAAACACTAATCTTAATTTCTAAAATTAAACCATCAATACCCCAAAGTTAAATAAATACCATTCAATAATCAATTGTCCTTAAAATCCTTCAATATAATCCAAACTAATATTGAAACTCAAAACTTATAAGAATGTAGTCTTCCATGTTAAATTTTATCTCCAAATGACATTAATTACTCTTAAAGTCACATACTTAAAAGTAATTAACCTAATAATTTTCCATAAAAAACCCAAATCACTATAAATACACAATAAAAACATAGATAAAAATCCAACATTACTCCTCAAATGAAATCCCATACTATTCTATTTTCCATACAACAAAGCGAACAACTTCCAAAATAACATGTATCACTTAATTACCAAATCATTTTCCTATACTAAGGGTATTCATTTGATAAGACATAAGATCCCAAATCAAATTATTAATGATCAATAAAATAATTTAACCAAAAATAATAGTCACACTAACTAGGGACTTCACGTAGTGCAGTGGTAGGGGATAAATCCCAATCGCACTTTGGTTGTGGGTTCGATTCCCACAGCTTTATTCGACGCGACGGGTTGTCACACGGTCTGCGTGTTTCCCTTTTTAAAAAACTATATTTTATAACATTACCAAAATGAGATAAATTCCTCAAAATAATAATAACATAATTTAACCACAAATCTTATCTTATACCTTGCATTTTCATACCAAATTATAATAACTTATAATTGCCTCAAACCCAACGATCATATAAAACCAAATGGTTATTTATAACTATATTCACAAGATAAAAGATAATTCTTCCTCAAATATCATTCTCACATGGAAAACTGTAGGGTTAAAAATACAAGAGAAAATTATTCCAAAGTAAACCCATCAACAAGGAGCACTAATACTTTTTAAACATTTCTCCAACCATTTATTTCCACATAGCTTCTTCTTTGACCAAGAAAATATCCTATAGAATAGGGCATTCACTCGGTTAATGGCCAGGTCCCTTAAATTTACGGAAAATGACTGTAAATGGACTCTTGGGACCATTTTTATGTTCTTCCATAGTGCTCTTCATTTTTCTTCGGCAATTCTTCACTTTATGTCCTTCCTTCCCGCACGTAAAGCATTTCTTTGTCCCATTGAGACACTTTCATGGGTGTCTCCTTCCACATTTTCTGCATGATGGAAATTGAGGATTCCTTTCTCCATGTTCTCCACTGTTGGAGCTCTTATCATTCATCACCTTTCTCTTCTTTGTTGAGTCCGGGAATTGGTTAATATATATATTTTTGATCATATTTTTGGAAAATTGATTTGGCATAAAGACGATATCTTTTACGCCTATCAACATTCCATTTTGTTGCTCATTTCCACCATCGTTCCCACATTGTACATCATTCTCAAAGTCACTATGACTTCCTTGGAATCCATCCATTGACTAAAACTAGAAAGCATTGTGTGAGTAACAGTAGTCATAAAATCATTTAGAGATTAACATGTCACCATATTCTCAATTTGAAACACATTAGGATTAACCAAGGTCATTTACTCTCATCTTATATATTTAATACTTCAAATCGGTTAGTAAAGAAAATGTAAATTATCCTAAGCATATCTCCCGGGAGTGTCGTAACCAAGAGTGCAGCAAGGCCCATTTTCGTGCACCAGCTCCCGTTCGAATCTAGTTCAAAGCGGTGTTTTCGGATTTTACCCCTAGGTACATATATGCCAGAGCCGCCTCTACCTGCTCGTATCCATACAGGGATGTATTGCTCAGAAAACTCAAAAAATCTCTACAATACCAAAATTCTACGAAGTTCTTCTATACTAATCCTCAAAGTTCATCTTATGTCTACGTGCTCTAATCAGAGTTTATCTAAATCTAGCTTCCAAGGTTTGTACAAAACTTTATCTGATACCAACTGTAACGCCTCGACCCTAGATACCCAAAGTCGGTGCATTATTACATAAGATTGGCATGATTACAAAGGATCAAGTCTCGAAAGACCGGTTAGTTTAGTAGTCTTGGAAACACTAGATATATTCATAAGTATTACATTAAATCATAAGGTAAAAAAAACTACAACAACATCTTGTCTTCATATCCCCTCATACTATACCTGCAGTTCATTCATAAATTACTTCTTCACATCCTGGGAAAAATAAAACATTGAAAGGGGTGAGCTCAAATGCTCAGTAAGGATAACAATATAGAAGAAGCTTTCATAGATAAGCATAAACACGTAAAGCAATTTATAAATAAAACAAAAGTCTTTTAAACTTGAACTTCAGCATAATATGGAAAATATAAAATGAAATAATTCCATTTACTTATTCACATGGATATTCTATTAGTCTAACAATCATATGCAATATCAATAACCACTTTCATAATGATGGAATGCATAATTCCAGACTATCATAACCACATATCCAAGGCCTCGTGCCAAGACTACAAATAATATTTTGCCAAGGCCTTGTGCCAAGACACTAGTTTGTCTCATGAAACCTACTGATGCATCGAGGAGCTATAGCGGGCTCCACCCGTCACTTACTAAGTCCAATGCATTCCTCATATGAAAAGTTTTAAACATAACATAAACATTCGTATTAAAACTAGCATACGAAATGTCAATACTTTATCCACAAACTATGAATGGTATAAAAATAGGACATCCACAGTCAAACATAACTCATTCGATAAAATATGGAAGATTGTATTGTATCATATTAACCTCAATCGATAATAATGAAGGATATTGACATAGATGAAAATAATCCTCAAAACTATTTGAGAGAAATATCCCCCTTTTCTTGAAATCATTTAAAAGTCACACTATTTGTCAAGAAGCCATTTAAAAATAGATTTTTAAATCAAAGTGTCCCATACCACTTTTAAACTTTTAAAAGGAGTTTTAATTTTAAAACTTTAATGTCCATATAAATAAATCCTTAAAACCATTTTTAAAACATGGACATTAATGAGCAAGATTTAGAAGAATAAGTCTTTAAAACATTTAAAAATGGTATTTTTGTTAGAGTTTCTAACCAAAAGAGAGACACTTGAATACAAATAATTGAGTTAATAAAAACTTTGTAATATCATGAGAATAAATGGATTCATGATATACTATGTCAAAGTACATTATATACACCACATAAAAGTGATTTGGTGTATAACAACAAAGAATTCTCAATGGAATGTAAATTGAGATGAAATCTCTCATAAAGGTTGTATCCTTAGGTTAAGGATAAATCAACGAAATAATTATGTTTGACAAATATAAATACACTAAATATGATTGGATATTAATTGTAAAACAATCAAAGGACATTCACACATATTCTAGTAAAAACAACACCAATGAATTGCATGTTTATCTCAACAAATCGAGATTGAGTAAAATTTACTCTTATCAAGTTCATACCAATGACTTGAGAATTTATCAATGGAGTGATTATGTCTATAAAAATTATATCCACATAAATGGGAGTGTAAATTATGACATAATCAAACGAATAGTGATTCCACACATAATCTTGGAGTAAAATAATCAATGAAGTATGCGTAAAGTCGAATGAGTGGAAATTAAAATTTCAAATTCCCTTATCGATTTGGTAACTTATGAAACATGCACCCATAAAAGAAGTATCATACAATGATGATGTAAATACCGATAAATTAAAGTATATTACACAATTAATACAATCATGGTCAGTACACACACCACATGCAATAAATAAGTGGTGAACAATGGAAATCTCACTGAATTAAAAGTGAGATAAGAAACCCCTTACTTTGTACTCTTTCCTTGGTCGAAGGTAGTTTAACCTCTTGTATAATGGTGAAATAATTTTTATTGAATTATACAAGAATAATTTACATTAATATGATATCATATATGATCTTTTAACATTGATTTGTTAATAATATCTTAGTATTATCGTCATTTCAGGTGTTAACTTACTCGTTTTCCGTTATATTCTTTGTTACGTAAGCCGTGTTTGTTATGGATAGGTTGTATCTTATTCATATCCAGAATTATATAAGTCCTTAAACATTATTTTTAAATAATAAAATGATAATTATACTTGAATGGATACGATGGAGAATGAATCTCGTTGCTTTCGTGGAGACGGTAGTCCGTACGTACGCACGAGCGACAATATCATTCTTTTGATGTTAAAATAATATATAATTGGATGATATATCATATAGACAGAATAATTATCATCTTATATTTATTATTTACATGAATTAAACATCATTATTATACCCATCCAAATAATAATTTATTGAATGACAATTACACCACGACGTGGAGACGGTAAGCCGTACATACGCACTTATGGTGACATGTCATTCAAAGGATGGATAGAATAATGAATATGGTTGTACCATATTTATAATAATATTATAGTATATAGGAGATACTGGATTAATTATTTTATAATGTGAATAACAAAGAAAGAAGAAGTTGAAGAAGAAAAGAATTTGAAAAAGGGTGGTAAAAACATTACCTCTTCTTCGGGTTCTTCCTTTTGATTTGATCAAAAGGGCTCCTTAGGTTGGATTTCTGATCACACTAAGGCCTCTAGGTTTTATTTACGGAAGTTGAGAGAGTTTTTGGGTAGGGTTTGGCCGAACAAAAAGGATTTGAAGGTGTGAAGTAATGAGAAGGGGGAGTACCCTTTTATAAGAGGGGTGAGAGGAACCTTTGGAAAAGCTAGAAATATTATTTTATAATAAATTCATATTCGGTTTATAATGGCTCCAAAGTGGATTATTTAAAGTTCAAGGTGGTTATAGGTCGAAAACCACTCAACCAATATAATTTATACAGGTTTGGGTCATTATATTAACCTTATCTTTAAGTATTAACTCTTAGTTAATTAGTTTCACTTTTACAATGTCTCTTTGTATTTTTATATTATATGGTTAATAAACTTACTATATACATCAAAGAGACCCCCAAGTGGTCCATTAATGATACACCTATCATTATATAAGTCTCTTGGACGAACCTTATATTTTTAGGAATTTAATATCAATTAATAATATAATATTTGTTTTAAAAACTCTTTTATGTCAATTTTGACACTATTCAATAATTGATTTTTGTGAAACTCATAACAGAATGATTACTTCGAAAAAATTCAATTAAATAAATCCTAATATGTCATTTTAACCTATAAAATTAGTTTAATTCAATAAAAGTCTCCAATTATATTTATTTGAGTATTTATAATATCAATTATTTTAATTTTTCACTATTATGGTCATTATTGTATCATTATTGTGTCATAAATAAATTAAATTATTTAATGTCTAAAAATTATAAATAAAATATCATTATGTAGGAAATATTTTTAGCTTTCTAATTAATATTTATAATCGAATTTATCTTATATTTAACCCTATATTAAAAAAAATTAGTAAATAAACTTTGATTTTAACTCTTTTAACTCTTCTTTGAATTAAATAATAATAAATATCCTAATCTAATAGAAGTGGACCTAAATGATAATATCTTATTTCTAAGGTTGTTTTTGGTCCAGATAAACTTTTCCAATATAATTAGGACATGTTTTAGGGTAATATTAATATCATTTTTACCCTTAATTACCCTATTTAATTTTAATCGTGGTAAATAAAAGTAAAAAGTTACTATTCACCAAAAATTATTTTCATCTCAATGAACCACATTTTACTCCTTGATATTAACTGTGTCTCTTAGATTTTCGAAATTCCACTCATAGAAGCGGTAAAATTAAGTTTTATGAAAAATTCAGTTTTTTAACTACCACTTAGTGGTTTCACTATTCATCAAAAAATGAAAGTTTCCAGAAAAATACCAAAAATTAAGGCTAAGTTATATTTGATATTATGAATTCAAAAATGATGTCTATTTTACCAAATTCAAAACATATCAGTTTCATTAATTAATTTAAAAATTAATTCCCGTCGTCAAAACAAATAGCGTGTTTTTAAGAGATAATAACTATCTAAAGATTGACACTTGTTTATGTCTAGTTTAAATGTGAAATCTCATCCAATGACCAACATTTTATTAAATGGTAAAAATATATTCTAAATATACTTTAAAACCACTCTAATTAATAATTTATCACTATTAATTATTTATATTAAAAAATTTGTTTTTAATTAAAATTTAGTAATTTTCACTATTCATCAAAATATGAAAGTTATCCGAAAAGTACCAAAATTTCACCCTAAGATAATTTCGATATTATGAATCCAAAACTGAAGTCCATTTCGAAAGATAAAATTTATAAAATTTCAAAAAGTAGGTATTACTATTCATAACGGCTAGTTTTATTGGTTGTGGTGTGTTAGAATCTCGAAGTTGCATACAATGCACGTCATTGCATCATTCAAAGGGAAACGTACCGTGGAAGCTTGGGGTGTTACATTCTCCCCTCCTTAAATAAATTGTGTCCTCGCAATTTTTTTAAAATTGGGATTTAGAATATAACGGAATGTCCCACATCGGAAAAAGAGTCAATAAAACTATCACTTTAAAAGAAAGGAAGAGAGGTATAAAGGTCACCCAAGATAACCCATACTTGGATTCCATGTAGGAAAACATGGATATAGACGATAAACTAAGTGTTCATTTCTGATGGAGAGGGATAGAAAACATGATCAGGAGAAATTTAACAATAATAAAATCACAAACTTGTGTTGGGACAAACGGTCCTTAGTCTCCCAGTAGGAAAAGTAAACGGACAACATTTTTTTGTTTTAAGTTACATTACATAAGGACGATGGATTCATTTATGATATTGACTAAGAAAATAAAGATATATACTTAATTTTTAAGTAGTGTTTCATTCTTTTATAACTTTTTACCACTAACTCATTTTTTTTTTAACAATGAGTATTCAAGAAGACTTGGTCACAATGGAAGAGCTAGAATAAACTTTTATAGAAATACATGATCCACGTAGGATAAACTATATATTTACCTTGTCTTTAGAGATTAATCAAAACCAAAATGGTTAGTATAATATCTGATGACCCGCCAAATGGATATTCCATTAGATAAAAAAACACTAATCTTAATTTCTAAAATTAAACCATCAATACCCCAAAGTTAAATAAATACCATTCAATAATCAATTGTACTTAAAATTCTTCAATATAATCCAAACTAATATTCAAACTCAAAACTTATAAGAATGTAGTCTTCCATGTTAAATTGTATCTCCAAATGACATTAATTACTCTTAAAGTCACATACTTAAAAGTAATTAACCTAATCATTTCCATAAACAACCCAAATCACTATAAATCCACAATAAAAACATAGATAAAAATCCACCATTACTCCTCAAATGAAATCCCATGCTATTCTATTTTCCATACAACAAAGCGAACAACTTCCAAAATAACATTTATCACTTAATTACCAAATCATTTTCCTATACTAAGGGTATTCATTTGATAAGAAATAAGATCCCAAATCAAATTATTAATGATCAATAAAATAATTTAACTAAAAATAATAGTCACACTAACCAGGGACTTCACGTAGTCCAGTGGTAGGCGATAAATCCCAATCGCACTTTGGTTGTGGGTTCGATTCCCACAGCTTTTTCCGACACGACGGGTTGTCACACGGTCTGCGTGTCGTCCTTTTTCAAAAACTATATTTTATAACATTACCAAAATGAGATAAATTCCTCAAAATAACAATAACATAATTTAACCACAAATCTTATCTCATACCTTGCATTTTCATCCCAAATTATAATAACTTATAATTGCCTCAAACCCAACGATCATATAAAACCAAATGGTTATTTATAACTATATTCACAAGAGAAAAGATAATTCTTCCTCAAATATCATTCTCACATGGAAAACTGTAGGGTTAAAAATACAAGAGAAAATTATTCCAAAGTAAACCCATCAACAAGGAGCACTAATACTTTTTAAACATTTCTCCAACCATTTATTTCCACATAGCTTCTTCTTTGACCAAGAAAATATCCTATATAATAGGGCATTAACTCAGTTAATGTCCAGGTCCTCTACATTTATGGAAAATGACTGTAAATGGACTCTTGGGACCATTTTTTTCTTCTTCCATAGTACTCTTCATTTTTCTTCGGCAATTCTTCACTTTATGTCCTTCCTTCCCGAACGTAAAGCATTTCTTTGTCCCATTGAGACACTTTCCTGGGTGTCTTCTTCCATATTTCCTACATGATGGAAATTGAGGATTCCTTTCTCCATGGTCTCCACTGTTGGAGCTCTTATCATTCATCATCTTTCTCTTCTTTGTTGAGTCCGGGAATTTGGTTAATATATATATTGTTGATCATATTTTTGGAAAATTGATTTGGCATAAAGACAATATCTTTTACGCCTATCAATATTCCATTTTGTTGCTCATTTCCACCACCGTTACCACCTTGTACATCATTCTCAAAGTCACTATGACTTCCTTGGAATCCAGCCATTGACTAAAACCAGAAATCATTGTGTGAGTTACAGTAGTCATAAAATCATTTAGAGATTAACATGTCACCATATTCTCAATTTGAAACACATTAGGATTAACCAAGGTCATTTACTCTCATCTTATATATTTAATACTTCAAATCGGTTAGTAAAGAAAATGTAAATTATCCTAAGCATATCCCCTGGGAGTGTCGTAACCAAGAGTGCAGCAAGGCCCGTTTTCGTTCACCAGTTCCCGTTCGAGTCTAGCTCAAAGCGGTGTTTTTGGGTTTTACCCCTAGGTACATCTATGCCAGAGCCGCCTCTTCCTGCTCGTATCCAGATAGGGATGTATTGCTCGGAAAACTCACAAAATCTCTACAATACCAAAATTCTAAGAAGTTCTTATATACTAATCCTCAAATTTCATCTTAGGCCTACGTGCTCTGATCAGAGTTTATCTAAATATAGCTTCCAAGGTTTGTACTAAACTTCCTCTGATACCAACTGTAACGCCCCGACCAAAGATACCCAGAGTCAGTGCATTATTACATAACATTGGCATGATCACGAAGGATCAAGTCTCGAAAGACCAATTAGTTTAGTAGTCTTGGAAACACTAGATATATTCATAAGTCTTACATTACATCATAAGGAAAAAAAACTACAACAACATATTGTCTTCATATCCCCTCATACTATCCCTGCAGGTCATTCATAAATTACTTCTTCACATCCTAGGAAAAATAAAACATTGAAAGGGGTGAGATCAGATGCTCAATAAGGATAACAATATAGCAGAAGCTTTTATAGATAAGCATAAACACGTAAAGCAATTTATAACCAAAACAAAAGCCTTTTAAACTTGAACTTCAGAATAATATGTCAAATATAAAATGAAATAATGTCATTTACTTATTCACATGGATATTCTACTAGTCGAACAATCACATGCAATATCAATAACCACTTTCATAATGATGGAATGCATAATTCCAGACTATCATAACCACATAGCCAAGGCCTCGTGCCAAGACTACAAATAAGATTTTGACAAGGCCTTGTGCCAAGACACTAGTTTTTCTCATGAGACCTACCGATGCATCGAGGAACTATAGAGGGCTCCACCCGTCACTTAATAAGTCCAATTCATTCCTCATATGAAAAGTTTTAAACATAACATAAACATTCGTATTAAAACTAGCATACGAAATGTCAATACTTTATCCACAAACCATGAATGGTATAAAAATAGCACATCCACAGTCAAACATAACTCATTCGATAAAATATGGAATATTGTATTGTATCATATTAACCTCAATCGAGAATAATGAAGGATATTGACATAGATGAAAATAATCATCAAAACTATTTGAGAGAAATATCCCCCTTTTTCTTGAAATCATTTAAAAGTCACACTATTTGTCAAGAAGCCATTTAAAAATAGATTTTTGAATCAAAGTGTCTCATACCACTTTGAAACTTTTAAAAGGAGTTTTAATTTTAAAACTTTAATTTCCATATAAATAAATCCTTAAAACCATTTTTAAAACATGGACATTAATGAGCAAGATTTAGAAGAATAAGTCTTTAAAACATTTAAAAATGGTATTTTAGTTAGAGTTTCTAACAAAAAGAGAGACACTTGAATAAAAATAATTGAGGTAATAAAAACTTTATAATATCATGAGAATAAATGGATTCATGATATACTATGTCAAAGCACATTATATACACCACATAAAAGTGATTTGGTGTATAACAACAAAGAAGTCTCAATGGAATGTAAATTGAGATGAAATCTCTCATAAAGGTTGTATCCTTAGGTTAAGGATAAATCAACGAAATAATTATGTGTGACAAATATAAATACACTAAATATGATTGGATATTCAGTGTAAAACAATCAATGTACATTCACACATATTCTGGTAAAAACAACACCAATGAATTGGATGTTTATCTCAACAAATCGAGATTGAGTAAAAATTACTCTTATCAAGTTCATACCGATGACTTGAGAATTTATCAATGGAGTTATTATGTGTATAAAAAGTATATCCACATAAAGGGGAGTGGAAATTATGATATAATCAAATGAATAGTGATTCCACACATAATCTTGGAGTAAAATAATCAATGAAGTATGCGTAAAGCCGAATGAGTGGAAATTGAAATTTCAAATTCCCTTATCGATTTGGTAAATTATGAAACATGAACCCATGAAAGAAGTATCATAAAATGATGATGTAAATACCCATAAATTAAAGTATATTACACAATGAATACAATCATGGGCAGTACACACACCACATGCAATAAATAAGTGGTGAACAATGGAAATCTCACTAAATTAAAAGTGAGATAAGAAGCCCCTTACTTTGTACTCTTTCCTTGGTCAAGGGTAGTTTAACCTCCTGTATAATGGTGAAATAATTGTTATTGAATTATACAAGAATAATTTAGATTAATATGATTTCATATATGATCTTTTAACATTGATTTTTTAATAATATCTTAGTATTATCGTCATTTCGGGTGTTAACTTACTCGTTTTCTGTTATATTCTTTGTTACATAAGCCGTGTTTGTTATGGATAGGTTGTATCTTATTCATATCCAGAATTATATAAGTCCTTAAACATTATTTTTAAATCATCAAATTATAATTATACTTGAATGGATACGATGGATAATGAATCTCATCGCTTTCGTGGAGACGGTAGTCCGTACGTACGCACGAGTGACAATATCATTCTTTTGATGTTAAAATAATATATAATTGGATGGTATATCATATAGACAGAATAATAATAATTTTATATTTATTATTTACATGAATTACATATCATTATTATACCCATCCAAATAATAATTTATTGAATGACAATTACACCACGACGTGGAGACGGTAAGTCGTACGTACGCACATATGGTGACATGTCATTCAAAGGATGGATAGAATACTGAATATGGTTGTACCATTTTTATAATAATATTATATAATATAGGAGATACTGGATTAATAATTTTAGAATGGGAATAACAAAGAAATAAGAAGTTGAAGAAGAAAAGAATTTGAAAAAAGGTGGTAAAAACATTACCTCTTCTTCGGGTTCTTCCTTTTGATTTGATCAAAAGGGCTCCTTAGTTTAGATTTATGATAAAAATAAGGCCTCTAGGTTGTATTGAGGGAAGTTTAGAGAGTATTTGGGCAGGTTTTGGCCGAACCAAAAGGATTTTAAGGTGTGAAGTAATGAGAAGGGGGAGTGCCCTTTTATAAGAGGGGTGAGGGACACCTTTGGAAGAGCTAGCAATATTATTTTATAATAAATTCATATTCGGTTTCTAGTGGCTATAAAGTAGATTATTTAAAGTTTAAGGTGGTGATAGGTCGAAAACCACTCAAACAATAAAATTGAGAGAGGTTTGGGTCATTATATTAACCTTATCTTTAAGTATTAACTCTTAGTTAATTAGTTTCACTTTTACAATGTCTCTTTGTATTTTTTATATTATATGGTTAATAAACTTACTATATACATCCAAGAGACCCCAAAGTGGTCCATTAATGATACACATATCATGATATAAGTATCTTAGACTAACCTTATATTTTTAGGAATTTAATATCAATTAATAATATAATATTTGTTTTAAAAACTCTTTTATGTCAATTTTGACCCTATTCAATAATTGATTTTTTTGAAACTCATAACAGAATTATTACTTCGAAAAAAGTCAATTAAATCAATCCTAATATGTCATATTAACCTATAAAATTAGTTTAATTCAATAAAAGTCTCCAATTATATTTATTTGGGTATTTATAATATCAATTATTTTAATTTTTCACTATTATGGTAGTTACTGCATCATTATTGTGTCATAAATAAATTAAATTATTTAATGTCTAAAAATTATAAATAAAATATAATTATGTAGGAAATCTTTTTATATTTATAATTAATTCTTATAATCGAATTTATCTTATGTGTAACCCTATATTAAAAATGGTTTAGTAAATAAACTTTGATTTTAACTCTTTTAACTCTTCTTTTGAATTAAATAATAATAAATGTCCTAATCTAATCCAAGTGGACCTAAATGATAATATCTTATTCCTAAGGTTGTTTGTGGTCGAGATACACTTGTCCAATATAATTAGTACATGTGTTAGGGTAATATTAATATCATTTTTACTCTTAATTACCCTATTTACTTTTAACCGTGGTAAATAAAAGTAAAAAGTTACTATTCACCGAAAATTATTTTCATCTCAATGAACCACATTTTACTCCTTGATATTAACCGTGTCTCTTGGATTTTTGAAATTCCACTCATAGAAGCGGTAAAATTAAGGTTTATGAAAAATTTAGTTTTTTAACTACCACTTAGTGGTTTCACTATTCATCAAAAAATGAAAGTTTCCAGAAAAATACCAAAAATTAGGCCTAAGGTATATTTGATATTATGAATTCAAAAATGATGTCTATTTTACCAAATTAAAAACATATCAGTTTCATTAATTAATTTAAAAATTAATTCTCGTCGTCAAAACAAATAGCGTGTTTTTAAGAGATAATAACTATCAAAAGATTGACACTTGTTTATGTCTGGTTTAAATGTGAAATCTCATCCAATGACCAAAATTGTATTAAATGGTAAAAATATATTCTAAATATACTTTAAAACCACTCTAATTAATAATTTATCACTATTAATTATTTCGATTAAAAAAGTTGTTTTTAATTAAAATTTAGTAATTTTCACTATTCATCAAAATATAAAAGTTATCCGAAAAGTACCAAAATTTCCCCCTAAGCTAATTTCGATATTACGAATCCAAAACTGAAGTCCATTTTGAAAGATAAAATTTATAAAATTTCAAAAAGTCGGTATTATTATTCATAACGGCTAGTTTGATTGGTTGTGGTGTGTTAGAATCTCGAAGTTGCGTACAATGCACGTCATTGCATTATTTAAAGGGAAACGTACCGTGGAAGCTTGGGTTGTTACATACCCAACATGTATTATACTTTTATATTGTTTAATATTGTAACATATGAAATACATGACTTATCACATAATTTCATGACGTGTACTATCAACTTAATGATTATATGAATTACATGATTTTTTGGTCACATGTTATTCTTCAATGCACATAAGTAACAATTGTATTACAATTTATATGTGATATAAATATTTAAACATTATGAATATACTAATTAAAAATTTATATATAAAAATATTAAAACCCATCACATGGCATTTCCTATCAATTTAATGACCACAAATAAAAACATGTCTCAAGGTTTACTTAATATAACAAATAAATTTTAAATCTATGTAATTTGGTAAAAGTACACGGCATGTACAGATGAGCTACACGGCATGTACACCTATCACTATGTATCTAAGGCACATGCCTAGAGACTTTTCATGAAAATTGTACCTTATAAAATTGTATTTCATGACATGCATCATGAACTATATGGAGTGTTAACTTCGAGTTACATGGTCACCAGTCAAGTAGGTCATGTTTGGAATACACAGCCCATCTATGACTCAAAGGGAATACATATCGTGTATGTATAAAACACATCAAGTACTTCGGCTAATCTTTTTCCATGCTGGTCTAATCAACATGTGGTGTAAGAATTAACTACACTACATGTCATCAATGCACACACTTTGAATTAATTTTTGAATTAACTCTTGGTGCATTGAACACAAGTACATAGTGTGTAACTCCAGTTACACAGTGTGTACTCCAATGTTGTTCATCTAGAATCTGTGGAACCTTTGGATGAGTTCCTCAATTTTATTTTAATTATAAAATTAATCATTTCCATTAGATCTATGAGAAATGGAGGAAAATTAGATCTCTCAATTCAGATTAAAATAATGATTAAACTTTGATTGAAAAACTAAATTACAAATGTGTAAATCACCAACAATATTTAAATAATTATAAATAATTATTTGACCACTCTGATGCCACTTTTAAGTTTTGATCACAGTGGAAGCATGCGATAAGTGGTTCCCAACAGGACTTTTTTCATGATCGATGATCAATCAGAGATCTACATGACGATAAACATCGTGATATATGGAATTAGATCAATGAAATCATGCAAGATTAATCATTCCAGAACTAGAGTTAGAATCATCACATGTTATTTATAATCAATTTAATTAAATTAATAATTACCTTGATGGAGTTATTTCTTTATTGATGGATCTGGTGACAGATTTGTGACGCACCATTATTGCATTGTAGAAATCATGTGCAGATTCCCTCTAGAGGTGATCTCCACGTGTTCCATGAATCTTCAAACATTGCCGAAGGAATCTTTGGGTGATAGCACAATAGATCCTTGCTCTTGCATTATCCATCTTTGATCACTTTAATAACCACTTCCAAAGCATTCTCCTTGATCTGGTGGAGGAAGATTGATCTCTCTTCTTGAGACCATTCTTGTATAAGGGAGTTCTCTAAGTCTTGAGATAATTATCCAAATTCATAGTGTACAACCAAAAAAATGAATTGGATCTCTAAGAAAAGAACATAAATGAGTTTATATATTACTGGAGTAAAAATAAAATAATTTCACAAGTACCCTTTATTATTTATTTAATCCCTATGGATCCTCATGTCAAATAATATTATTATTATTATTTCTCAACATTTTATTAACTTGAGAATTAAAATTAAATATTATTTAATCAAATAATATTCAATATTTATTATTTCTCACTGAACCATTTAAACTTGGTACACCATTCCTCCACAATATTTATCAGTCCTTAAATAATGACTATTTATTTATTAAATAAATATCACTACATTATTCACCAATAAATAAATAAATATTATATTCACTAAATAGAAAATAAAAATTTATTAAATATTCCACTCACATTATATTCTCTCAAATAACTGGTGGTGGAATAAATAAAATCAACCATACATGAATAATTATTAAACCACATCCAGGAATAATATTTATTCAACTTGATAAATAATAAATAATAATATATTATTTAACAGACATTCTGGATACACTTAGTGTGTAACCCTCTATTCCTCCTTAGTGGCATTAGACGAATCAGTCTAAAGTTAAAGGTTGGCATCAAGAAACATGCCAAGGCACCCATAGAGAAATAATTTAATGTCGTAATGACATGTTACCTCATACGGATGCTTACTGTGTAATATAATCACTTTATCATGATATCTATAATCAAGCAGTTTGTATGCTAGTGCCATCAACCAAAGTGCTCGATATCTCTTTCTTTGACTTCCCAAAAAATAAACTTGACTATTGAACACCATGGCCATGGATTTATTTAGACTATATCATTTCTATCAAAGGAACTGAGATATAAACTTCCATTAAAATAGAAGGGAAAAATCATTTCTCACATTATTCATTAATTCAACATTACTCGTGATGCACCCAATGTATCCTACCTCGCCAAGAACATATTTCAACATGGTTTTCATCAATACATAAAAGTACACAACTTGTAATATTCATTAATAATAATCTTAAAGTCTAAGGATCAATACGCATATCCGTAGATAGGAATATCCAATGTCACATAGAAATGTGGATTTCCTACTGAAGGGTCTCATTCTCATAATATACTAATGGATGTGACCAAGGGCGTATACTATGAGAAGGTGCCTCAAAGTTCTATGAGTCTATACCCCTAATATCCTATATCATTTGTGTCCCTTAAATGATATCATCCGGCTATAGAACATATATTCAAAAATAGTGTCATAACACTTCTAGGTTCTCATGATAGTGGGGAACTACTATGACATTTTAGTGAAACAACTACTCTTAGAACATTATCACATAATATGTCATGTAGAAGTACAATCAGGATGTGATAAGTAGTTTATTAATATTCAAACCAATGAATATATGTTATCATAAAGTACATAGAAGTTGGTTCTAGGGCACCAAATCCGACACAAAGATCCCCTAGTCCACTCCACTGATACCCTCTCCACGATCTTGGTGATTTTCACTATCAAGTTATTTTACCAAGGACTTTTACAACTGAATATAGGCAGTTTAAACCTTACAGTCAAGTATTTTATAGGTCATTTTAGTTTTTTTACAAGGAACCAAAATAACCACATATTAGTATGAAAATATGACACTCCACTAATGACTGATTGTGAGCAGCCAATACCTTGAATAGTTATGTAGATGTTGAAATAGCTTTGTCACAAAGTTACAGCGGTAATTGACAATTGTTTGTGATCTTCAATAAACATAGTAGCAGCAAAATATTCTTCAACATCAAATAGGATTTCTTTAGACAATAGTAGAGAAAACACCAGGTAGATGATTAAACATGTATGTATCCAAAATTTATCTCTAATAAGTGATTTTTAAAATTGTATTAAAATATTAACAATGATATACAGTATAAGCAGTAGTAGTTGATCAAAAAAACATGGATCAAAACATGTGTGTCTCCAAAGTGTGGCTCTAAAGGCAATGAAACATTCTTATTTTCAAACAAACGTCTCTATATATTCATATGAAGAATATTCATAAATATAAAAGATAAAAATATTGGTATTTATCATGATGGTTGAACTTCCTTCAGGTCAAATAGATCCAGAAATATCATATGATAAAATGTGGATATTTGAATTCAAAATGTTAAAAGAGGGTTGTAACTTCCCTTAGAAATAGGAATGATCTAATCTATTGAATATGAGAATTTGAATCAATCCTTAAGTAGCTATCAAAATATGTTTAATTTCAGTGATACCATTATATAAAACATGGAAAATATCTAGAATTTAAACTCTATCTTTGACCAAGTCAAACATAGGGTTTCTCTACATAGCAATAAACTCTAGAAGTATGGTTGACAGTGTATGGTTGATTATAAAAGTATGGATGATGAACCATATATTTATTCCTTAAATGTATGGTTTCTTCTAAAAGTTGGGTTTATGATCCATATTTTTACTCCAAATATAGGGTATACAAACCATACATTATACTTAAAATGTAGGGTATGAACGGTGTTTTTATATTTTTTATAAAACACATCCATAACACTTTTCCTTGGAGAAAACAAATATCCTAACATGTATTAAATACTAAATGTACTTATAGAATAAAAATAATTATTCTAGTAATTAATATCCTGAAATTCACTTAAATTAACTTTATTATCAACATAAATGTGGGTGTTTGTGAGCATTAAGATCAAAAATGAATTAACAAAATTTTTGAATGAACACATTCTTAGAAATATCCCCTCTTTTATGGTCAAAAATACCATAAAAATATTAAAATTAAAAAACATATATATTAAATTTTACAAATATATAAATAAATTTCAAAAAAAAAAATTCCTTAAAAAGAAAAATATTTTTACAAAACAATTTCTCTCATATATATTTTATTATTTTGTTAACATAATTGTTGCAAAAGAAATTTGGTAATTTACCCCTTTATTTATATATTTTTAAGTATATATAATGACCAGGTTTAGTTTTGGATGGTTTGGAGGAGTTTTGGTGTGTGTTAGAGGATTTTTTGAAGGTTCACTATTTGAGCATGGTTAGCAGTAACCATGCAATACCTCTAAAAAATCATGAAAGGAAAAATAATGGTAAATGGGTAGGTGTATGTTTGGCACACAGTTTGTCCAAATTGTGTGAGTTCTCAGGATAAACTGTGCAATCCTACTATCATTTTAGATAGTGTAAAATGCACAATTAGTGCACGGTTTGTCTAACTGTACAAGCCAACTGTGCAAGGAGTTTCTTGATGCAGTATCTCATTCAAGGTTAGCACACAGTTTGAGTAATTTTGCACCCTAACTATGCACTGTGAAACTTCAAATCTGAAAATTTTGTACCTAACTTGGTTTAAGTCTCAGGACCCCTTTTAATTGCCTATTCTTTATTAATTACAAATTTCTTTCACTCCCAAGGCTTGAGAAGTGATTCCCTTTGATTTGGGATAAAGTTTTAGGCGTTTTAAAGCTGTTATAGATTGAGATTTTCTAGTAAGTCTCTCTTTTTGGTCATTCTTCTTAGATCCAAGGTTCTTCTCTCTCTTGAAACCATATATCTATTATTTTATGGATATATCTATGTTTTATGGATCATTTATGATTAATTCTTATTGGGTATAATGAAGGGAACATGGTTTATGATCGGATCTAGAGAATCATTTATCTATTATTATTTTTTACCAATTTTTGTAAGGTAGGTGACTTCTCTCTCAATTCCACTTAATTTAGACTTGAAGACTTAGTTTTAATTAAATTATTTTCTTAAAGTGGTTGTGAAATTTTTTGGATGATTCTTCGTAGAAATTGTGTTTTGGAATTGGATTTGAAATTATGAAAAATATTTGGCTCTTAAAAAAACTTATTTTTTATAATTTTAAATTGGTGACTTTAAAATTATAGTTTTAATTGATGCATGTAAAGTATTTGTTGAAATTATTTAAAAAGAATGAATTGTTTTTATTGAAATGAATTGGTATAAGATTGGCATTGATTTTTGTGTGTGGGTTTAATATGATATATAATGGTCATAAAGTACCATCATCAAAGGGACGGAGTATGGATATGAAGTTACAAAATTATTGGTAACAAAAATCTTGAGTGTGTGTTTGTGGTTGTGTGTATATGCATGGAAATGAATGTGAAAAATGTAATTGAGAAATGTTTATCTTGTGGCTTGTTTGATTGCTTTCTATGGAAAATTGTTTTGGCTTGGAAAACTATTTGTCTTTGATATAAAGTTCTTTAAATTATTTTTAAATTGTTTTATATAAATTTGATAACAAGTTTTTTTCTAGTGGAATGAATTAAGAGATCATTAGAGAAAACCTTCTAAGTTTAGACTCACCCCCTTCTTGGGAACCGTTGTGCATTTTCAGATGTATCTATCGAGACACAGGTAAAGGAAATATATCTCAGTTCTTTAGTGATTCTTCTTGATATTGTGGCTATGTCATGGCATGTCATGTTGGAACTTAGAGCATATGGAGAGCTTCTGGTTTTATGTCATAATTTTGTTGGGTTTGATTGTCTCTTATTTCCTTTGGTTGTGTCACTTGGTTTCCACTTTTACTTTTATATGGTTATTGGTCTTGTTATATTTTGAGTTGTATTGTTTTACTCGTGCATCATATAGTGGTTTTGTTTTTATGGTTATCTTGGCTTGGGTGTTTTATCTTTAAAGGTAAAATCATCCCCCAAATGGTTATGAGGCCCTTGGAATTTATTAACATCCTTTGGTGTCTTGGGTATGTCACCTAAGGCTAGTAACATTCGTTGCCACTTCCCAAGACAATGGGTGAGGAGCGGGATGTTACAATAGTGATTTCCATATATTTATCACATTTATTCCTCAAAAATTTCTTTATCATATTTTTTATTTTTCCCATAAATTTCTCTTAAACTTATCATAAATTTCTAAATTTTTCATAAATTTCTCCCCCTTTTCTGACATCAAAAAGAAATTAAGAAATAGTTTCATGTATTAAAAAAATGATACTTAAAATTAGAGAAATGGAAAAACAAAATATATTTTTATTTGAATAAGATATATAGGTGAAGAAGAATCTATATTTTTGAAAGTATTGGATTGATCATATTCACTTTCCAAAATTTTAACTTTTTCACTTACAACAACTAGAACTCTTGATAGTTATTCTATTCTGTTTTGAACATCGGCAGATCTTTAAACAAATGAAGAAGATGAAAACTATTTAATAAAAATATCTATTAATTTATAAAGATTCGACTTAGTAATAAATTCTCATCTGAGTGTCTCTATTTGACTTATCATAACCACTTTAAACATGTTAAAGTCTTCTTTAGAAATTGATCTCTCTCACAAATTTTGATACTTACTTTAAAGTGTATTGAAAAATGTTTTTTAAATAGAAAATTATTGTAGATATTAATATGATTTTCTATATTCTTTTATATCTTATTAAAACTTTACTACTTGTTCATTTAAAATATTAAAATTGAACACAAACTTTTTAGAAATAATTCCATACTTAACTATTTGAGAAGATGAAACTTTTGGTCCTTTAAAACCACAAATTTCTATATCATTTTCAAAAAATGTTTCTAAAGTAATCCTTAACAAATGGAATTGATTATTCTCAAAATAGATCAAAAAAATAATTACCTCACTTTTTATTTTGATGAAAACTTTTCTTTGAGATTGAATTTCTAGATCTATTAATTCCACTCAGACTAGTTTCTTCAGAAGTCTTTGAATTTGGAATTTAAAAGAATGAAGAAAAATAGTTTAAGAGATTTTGAGAAGAATATTCTAGGGTTCAAAAGGGTAAGAAGATATGTTTCATTATAGAAAATTGTAGATGATATTTCATATTCCCAAGACAAAATACATATTAATCATTTCAGAATTTAATTTTGAAAAGACAATTTTTATGTAAGAAAGTATTCTGAAAGAAATCATTACATAAATGAATAACATTTCTAGGAAAAATAAATTTAAAAATAAATTTTTACAAAATGAAAAATTAAATTAAGAATATAGTTTTTCATATACCTATATTTCTTTATATGATTTATGCAAGTACTATGCACTCCCCTTGAAATATAATTTTTAAGAGAATATTTTTAAGTGATATATATAAAACAAAGTTTATAGATATTTAAATATTTTTCAAATTTTGTTTAATATGTAATTAAAATAATAAAGAGTGTATATGATATAATCAAAATTTTAATAAATTTGTTCATCACTTAAAATAATAGAGTGGAGAGTTTAAGTAGTTTAAGTATAAAGAGTTTCTCTCCCCTTTTATAAAATAGTTAGTGAATTTAAATTTAATATTAAGATGGAAATGAAATACTTCCTGGATTAACAGTTCCAACTTTCATGAAGTTTCCATAAAAATAGAAATAAAAGAAATTTTCATAATATTTAAGAATCCACTCAATTATATAATAATAAATTTCAGTGGTGTATACATGAAATATATTAAATACAAGTGTCTTTTGGTACCCATATACTTTTGGGCATGGTAGTGTTAACAATTAAATTTTTATGTAACCAAATATTTTTGTTTTGAGAAAAGACTTTATAATTAAAGTTAAATAATTATTTTAAATAACAAACATGATTAATACCATAAAATTGAGGTTTTCTAAAATTACAGTCATTTTCATAATATCCATTTATTCCACAATGAAAAGATTTAACAATATGAATACTTTCTCATTCAGAACCACGAACAAAATAATTTCTATATAATTTTGGATTTTATCTATTACTACATATTCCAAGTTTTCCTTTATGAATTTTATTTTTTATAAAAAATTGATTTAAATATTTTTTACTTTATTAAGAATGATAGAGAATCGTTTTAAAGTATTAAATTCTTTTAATAGTTCCTTAATTTTAGTTTCATACAAAATAAAATAACATTTAGATTTTAAATCAGAAATTTATTTTTTAAAACATTATTTATAAGAATAAATAGTATCATAAGATTTTATAAGTTTTTTATATGGATTTTTTAATGATTTAATTTTTTTTGAAGCATAAAATGATATCTATCAAGTTCATCATATGAAAAAAAATTCTAAATTAGAATTTTTGGAGTTAGAAGTGTATACCTCGTCCACATGAACTATAAGACATAGACTTAACATTTGATTTCCATGCTCAAATTTAGAGTTTTTTAATAGATTCATTACTTAAAACAGAAGTAACACTCTAATTAGTCTTCATGACTTTATTTCCTTTAATTTTTTAATCATATTTACTTTGATATTTAATCATAGGACAATTAGACTTTGTGTGACCTTTCTCCTTACATTCATAGAATCTATCTTCTTTATTATTTTTATTCCTCCTGTTGTACAGTTTTTCAAATATTTTAGAAAGATTTGATAATTCTTTGCTTCAATATGGATAACTTGAATCAGATGATTCATCTATAGTTTTTTAAGTGAAACAACTTCCTTTTTTATAGAAATATGATTTTCATCTACATATTGCATCTCATATTCATACATCATCAAGGTGCCAATCAGTTATTTCATTTTTAGTTCTAAGGATGAAGTGGATTTTCTAATTACAGAAGATATCCCATTTAATTTAGAGGGTAATATTCTTAAAACTTTTAAATCTTGATCTAATTGTTTAATTATTTTTCCTAAGTCAGAAATATCATTGAAAACTTCTATCAATCTTCCATTCATTTGAGTGATTCTCTCATATTCATGCATCCTAAAAGTATAAAATTTCAATTTTGTAGTATTATATCTTATTTGTAAAACATTTTTAGTTCCTTCATAAGAAATAAAAAATGCATTCCATATATCATATGCAGTAGCACGCTGAGAGACTCGATTAAATTAATCGATTCCTAATCCAATGATAATAGAATTCGTTACTCTCAAATTAAGATCATAATCTTTATCTTGATCATCATTACATTTTTTCATATCATCTTTAGGAATTTCATAAGTCTTGACTACCTTAAATTAAACTCTTATTCTAAGATTTTTCTGATAAATAATCATGTGTGCTTCTGATCATCTATAATTATCACCATTAAAATAAGGTTCACGGATCATCGACATACCTTCTCTAAGACCAACCATTGAGAATTAAATTTTTCTGGATCTTTAACTCAGGTTTGTTAGAGCCAAAAGAAATATTCAATATTCAATAAGATCCCAAAACTCTGAAACCACTTGTTAGGTCGTAACGGTAAAGATGAAGACAAAATAGGGGGTGAATTGTGTTCCTTTAAAAACTTGATAGAAACTAAACTTCCTTTTTGATATTAAAGTTATTATTTTATTCTCTCTTAAATATGAGTGAGCAGTGGAAAAAAAGAGTAAAAGAATACAATGATGTATAGAGGTTTAGGGAACAAAGATCCCCTGATCTACTACACCAATGCTCTCTCTATTATTTTGGTGATTTTCAGTATCAAATCCTTTTACTAGGGACTTCTACAACTAAGTGAAGGCAGTTGACATCTTATAGTCAAGGATTTTATAGGGCCTTCTAGTTGTTTTACAAGGAACTGACATAACCACAACTTAGTATGAGAAGTTGAAACTCCAACAATGACTGAGTACGAGAACACAATACTCTAAATTGATAATAGATCATGATGTAGATGTTAAAATAGATTTGGAACATAGTTAAAGTAGAAACTAACAATTTTTTATGATCTTTAATAAGCACAATAACAACAAAATATTCTTCAATGTCAAACAGGATTTATTTAGATATCAGTAGAGAAAACAATAGGTATATGATTAAACATGTATATCTTTAAAGTCTATCTATAATAAGTTATTTTTTAAACTATAGAAAAATATTAATGGTGATATACCATAGCAGTATCAATATCCAATCAAACAAACATGGATCAAAACACATATGTCCCCAAAGTGTAGCTCTGAAGGAAATTAAATGTTATTGTTTTCAAACACACATCTCTGTATATTCAGAAGAATAATATCCATATGTATAGTAGATTAAAATCTCGGTATTTATCATGATGGTTGAAATTCCTTCAGGTCAAACAGCTCCAGAAAAGTGCATGAAAAAACATGAATATTTGAATTCAAAATGTTCAAAGAGAGTCATAACTTCCCTTAGAAATGGGAATGGTCTAATCTGTTGGATACAATTTGGAAAATATCTTGAATTTAAATTGCTTCTTTGACTAAGTCAAAGGTAGGGTTTCTCTGAATGGTGATAAACTATGAAAGTACGGTTGATGGAATAAGTTTTATTATAAAATTATGGATGATGAACCATATGTTTATTCCTCAAACATAAGGCTGCTTCCAAAAGTAGGGTTTATGATCCATACTTTTACTCTAAATGTAGGGTAAACAAACCATATGTTCCACTTAAAACATAGGGTATGAACAATGTTTCCATATTACTTATGAAACACATCCAAAACACTTTTCCTTTGAGAAAAAAAATATCTTCCCATGGATTAAAGACTAGATGTACTTCAGAATAAAAATAATTGTTCTAGTAATTAATATCCTAAAATTCACTTAAATTAACTTCATTATAAATATAAATGTGAGTGTTTGTGAACATCAAAATCAAAAATAAATTAACAAAAAAATTTATTCAACACATTCTCAACACACATTACATGATTATGATATATATTATATTTAAATATTTTTAATTAATTCCAAGTGTTTTATTTCCCTCACTTATAAAAGAGAAAATTTTATCCTTTAATCACAAAGATTGAGCCTTATAGCTTGGAAATGAACCACCCTAATAAATTCCTAGAGTCTATACCTTTATTCTTTAGCTTATGGTATTATCCAAATACTATACTAATAAGGATTAATCTATAAGACAAGGGAGGCTTCTCAAATAATAGATAATCATCTTTACCAACTCTTTCAAAGTTTATTTATTCTTCTAATCCCTCTAAATTTGTTGTAATCATCCTAACATAATTAATATAGTATCATAAATATAATAAGATATTATTATGAATATTTTATAACTATTTTCAACCTCTTTTCCATCCTATAGAAAATGAAAACATTGCTCGTGCATACGTATGACCTGCCATCTCCACATAGCGGTGTAATTTTCTTTTCAACGTCACTTTACATGGATGGTTATAAAGATAAAAATAATTAATATATATGATATTTATGAAATAATTGTGATTTTATAAATATAATATATCATTTACCTTCTAACCCTGCCACCTACTAAAAAAATGATAACTTTTCTTGGCGTATATGTGGATTACCACCTCCACGAAGCGATGCGATTCATTTTTAAAGTCTGTATTTCATGGATGATTATAAATATGTATATAATTAATATTTATGATATTTATAATAATATTAACACTATTTATATTATGTATCCATGATCAAGATGTAGGGACCATAACTTTCTAATCAAAGCATGTATGAAAAACAAAACAGTTATCACCAGGAATAGTGATTTTAATAAAGATTTATTAATAAGTGGGTGATAAGATGTTATAATTGGATCATATATGATATTATAAGCATGAATATGGTTATAGAATAAAATTATAATAAATTTAAATTTATTATAAAGGATTTTAAAATCACTTATGAGCTCAGTCTAACTTAACGTAAGGGTTTCTCGTCTCACTTTTTTTTGTGAGACATATGTCATATTCACCACTTTTTTATTTAATGTGGTATATATACTACCCATTTGACATTTTATATCTTGTATTATTATTAATTCATGGTATTTAAAGTTAAAATTCAAATTATTTCATCCAAGTATTTTTTATTCAAAATTTATCAAAGTGTTAAGGGTTTATCATCTCAAATTGTCTTCTTTGGTAGATATGTTATGTTTTACACATATATTATTTTATGATTCATATCTAATAACCCCTTTATATTTTGTATCATTAATATATTTATGCTCATGGTATTTAAAATTTAATTTTAATTTATATCTTTCATGGGGCTTACGACTTAAAAGTTATCAAACTAGTAAGGGTTTTATGTTATAATCTCACTTTTTATCAGGATTATTTGTGCTTAAATTTTATGATGATAAAATTATATGATATATCTCTAAAAAATCTTATATATTTTCTTATCTTATTATTATTTATAAAAATAGCAATTTTTCTTTTCATTTTCCTCTCTCTAAGTACTCAAATGTCTAAAATAATGCTTTTAAATAAAACCAACTTTTTTTATTCAATTAGGAATCTTTTCTTCCATGTACAGGTTTTACTTAAAATATTTTCAAGTATATTTTTACTATTATAAAATGATTTATTAAATTAATTTCTACCCATGTTTTACTTTCTATAAAAAGGTTTAAAAGAAATCTTATTATCTTTTTTCTAAACAATGTAATTTTTACCAAAGGTATGAAAAAAATCTTCATTTTAACATTTACCATATAAACGGATTTTCCTGCTATCATAATTGTTCTTTTCTTAGAACCTTATTTTAAAATTTTCCATGGTTATTTTCAAATAAATTAATTTTCTCAATATTCTAGAAATTTTTATGTCAAAAGTTTTCAAAATAAAATAATACATCTTATTTTCAAATTGATATTCTAATGTATTCATAAAAGAGATTTTTCAGCTATGTCAATATCCTTTAAGGATTGTTATTCTTTATTGGGGATATACTCTAATTTTACTATCCAACTTATTTATATGGATGGTATATGATCATATTATTTTATTTATTGACTGGGGGAAATTATTATCATTATATATGTTAGTTTTCAATATGAATGCTTATGTTGATTATGTATTGAATTGATTTATTTCATATGGTGAATGCATTGGCCTTAGAAAGTGATGGGTGGGGTCTTCTATATCCCCTCGATGCATCGGTAGGTGTCACGAGACAAACTAGATTGGGTATTTGGCATATTTCATGCCTATTTATGTATGTTGTCTTAGTATGAAGCCTTGATGATGAGATTATGATGTTTAAAATATGTATTCTATCATTATGAAACTAATTATTATTATCTGTGTGATTAATTATGTTGTTTTCATTCATGGATAAATTTCCATTTTATGATATTAGTTATATGGAATATTTTATTATTGTTTATCTCCGCCATATTATTCATGCTTTATTTATTTTATGATATCTTCTTCTATACGCTTTCCCTTAATAAGAATCTGAGATCACCCTTTATTATGTTTTTATTTTCCCATGATAGTAAGAATATATCTATGAATGATTTAATGGATATACTATAAGAAATAATAAAGTTACTACTATAATTTTAAGTTGCATTTCATGTCTTCAAATATAATGTGAGAATCATGTATGTATATAGTCTCTCAATACTACTAAACTATTTGATTTGTTGGGATGCAATCTCTTGTATCTTGTGCCAATATAGTAATATAGCCACTGGCTCCAAGTTACTAAAGTCGGGGTGTTATGGTTGGTATCAAATGAAGTTTAGTATGACCCTTGAGAACTGGATTTGGGAAAATATAGGTTAAAAAACATAACCCTATAATAGATTCTAGGGATAATTTTAAGTATAGGATAATATCATAAAGCTTTGGTAAAGTATATATTGTGTGGTTTTCCTATAAAATACATCAATGTCTAGATGTTGGAAATTGGATGTGGTTGTAGAATAGATGCACCTAGAGGTAACAACTCTAAAAGGGGTATATTGGGTATTAACTCGATCATCACCAGTGCACAATGAGTAGGCCTAAGACTAAACACATTTTTATACACTCTTGGGGGTATGGTTGGGTTAATTCACATTTTATTTATGAACCATTATGATTAATGATAAGATAGAACCTATGGAAATTTATGATATTACATTGTGATATGAGATGAACCTAAAGTGTCATTGGTTTATAAGTCTAAGTTTGATCATAAGTTTAAATGAATATATGCCCATTTTTAGGTTTTATATGATGGGGGTTTAAGATTATTAATGATATTTTTGGAGACATTTATAATAATACAACCCCTTTATTTAGTATGTGTTTTAGTGAAAAGGTTATTTGAGGATAAATGATTTTATATTTTATAGATATAAATTGAAAGGTGTTGATAACCTTTAGGTTTAATATGATATTTGATGTTAATATGGTTAATTATGATAAAAGTGTTATTTCATTTTGGGAACATATCTTTTTTCATATATATAACCATGTGATTAAAAAGTGATTTGGTGACTAAGTGATTAGTGTTATTTTTTAATAAGTAAACTATATTGGAAACATTATATGATTAAGGTAAACAAAATTTGAGGAATAAATATTGATTTAATTTATGTAAGAATATATTATTTTATTTTTACTTTCTGATGATTTGGGTTATTAATAGAAAATATTATCATATTTTATAGATTATATGATTAGGGTATATACTAGAGTAACTGGAAGGACTAGTTTCCTCTAATGAGAAGAGTGTGAATCAATAGAGGGTGTTTTTTTATAATTTATTTTCAATAGAAACAAACCTATATGACTTATTAGAGTATTGTCCACTAATAATATAATTAGATCTACCACACATGATCGTGAAAAAAAATGAAATAGCAAGGAACACAAAATTTTTACAAGGTGTCAATCTAGTGTGGAATCCTACTCATTGTCATGGCTGGTTATCCCCCCCCCCCATCCATAGATTCTTTTCACTATAGCCCCAATTGAATTACTCTTACAACTATTTGTGTGGCATCTCACCACACATTTCAAGATTCACACCCAACATCACATCTTCATTCTACATTATGAAATATGGTTACAAGATAAATAAGATCTCCAAATAAACCAGGTCGCTTGGACACTAAAAGATGAATATCCACTTCCATGAGAATCCAGAATATGTTAGAAATAATTTCCCACAATTCATACTTGAATTGTTCTTCACAAATAATCTCAAACTCAAATCAAATCTCTTGAAGTCTCAAGATTCATCAGATATTGATCACTAAATATTCAACTTCATCTTTGGATTCCTCTTCTTCTTCCTTTTCTCACATAGTAGAAAAACTCGTGAATCGTTGTTACACAATTTCATCACGCTAACCTTACACATCATTTCTTCTACAATTAATAAAAAACTTATCTTCATAATTACACCATTATCACCATAGATATAGTAAAAAAACCATAACTACATCATGAACCAATATGCTTGAATCATGGCTTAGAAACTGAAGCCCATGATTATAGAAGCATTCAAAATCATCCAAGAATCGAAATAATATTTTTTCCTCATAACATTCTAATTATAGAAACGTGTAGAAATTTAATCCATACTTAGAAAAAAATATAAATCAACTATGTGATTTCCCAAATTGGATAAATCACACAAATGACTACATGAATTCCAAAATCAGCTACATCGCACAACTATCTATGTGAATTCTAAAATCGACTACATCACGTAATTGACTACATGAATTTCAAAATTGGATAAGTCGATCGTTTTTCTATGTGAATCATTCGGCTATGTGAATCATTCGGCTGCATGGATAAATCAGCTATGTGATTTTCCTATGTAGCAGAAATGGCTATGTGAATTGGATACGTAAATTTATACTTTACCAATTTGGATATGTGAATTTATTATTTACTCAAACTCAAATAAAACCACTTCATCCAAACTTCATCCCTTCTCAAAAACACTTTATAGCATCATGAAACTTTCTTCCATGATATATAAATCCATATAAACTAGATCAAGCACCATTAGAACTAATGAGTACCTCAAGAAAGGTTGTCAACAAATACAATAACCCAAACTCACCAAGAACCATGAGATCTTCAATATTTCTCAAACCAAGACACAAATCCATGGGTTTCTTCAATATCTCATTTTGGATTTGTTAAAAACAATATTAAACCCTCTAACTTACCATACATCAATAATCAATTCATTCTCGAAGAAACAGAACCATTTCATCATATTTGAGGATAATTATTCTAAGACCACTACATCAACCCCAATGGGTAAATGCCTTTATCATGAACTCCTTCCATGATTTATCATCATTTATCCAACACCTTTAGCATGGTTATATTTAAAATTACCCTTATAACTTACACTCCCCATTCATTATGGTCTTATCCCTCCCTTTAGAAACATAATTCAAAGGACTATGGTGGAACTCAAAGAAATAGACTCTCAAGTATATGGGGGTGAACATGTAATTTCATCCTTAAATCTAGGAATCTCTCACATGGTATAACTTTTGTAAGTATATCGGTAAGATAATATTTGGTTCTAATATATAAAAGTTTGATTTCACCTAAAGTTTCCTTTTATTTGATAAAATGATATCAAATGTCAAAATATTTAGTCTAAGAGTGTTTAATGGGGTTTTTTGAAAGATCAATAGCACTCTAATTATCACAAAGTATCTTCAACGCTCTTTAAATATCAAACCACAAATCTACTAGTTAAACCCAAATCCATAAATCATGTGTAACTATATAAGTATACACCACATACTCTAATTAAGTTGTACTCAGGGTTACTAAACTCAATTTCTTACTATACCAGCTAACACAACCATCACCAATGAAGAACACACCACCTAACATGGATCTATGATTTGTACAATCACTTTCCCAATCTGCATCAGTGTAACCAAGAAAGTATAAATCTTCACTGTATCTGTAGAGAAATATATAATTCATCGTGCCTTTTACATACCTTATAATTCTTTTAATTGAAGTCATGTTTGAATTATTTGGTTCACTTTGATACCTTGCATGCAGATTCACTACATAGAAAATGTTGGGTTTGGATGCTATGAAATACTAAAGGCTATCGATCATACTTTTAAATTTATTCTGATCAGCATTTCTTCCTTGTTTATCTTTTCTCAACTTTGTTCCAACTAATATAGGTGTATAAACCTCTTTAAAATTTTACATTGCAAACTTTCTCATTAGTTCTTTAGCATACCTTTCTTATTAAATAAAGACATAATTTGAATTCTACTCAATTTATAACCTTATAAAATAGTTTAGTTCCCCTAAAAAAGATAACTCGAGTTAATTTTGCATCTTTTTTATTAATTCCCTACATAATAAACTATTATTACTAGAAAAAATTATGTTATCCACATATAAAATCCCCATCAGTGTATTTGAGTAATCCCTCTTTAAGTATAAGTTATTATTTATAGTGCCTTTTGTAAACCCCATTTTTCTCAAACAATCATCATGTTTAGAATACCAAAACCTTGGATCCAGTTTAAAGCCATAAAATTCTTTCTTAAATCTATAGACCATTCTTCAATAATTTTAAGAATTAAACCTTTTGGTTGTTCAATAAAGACTTCTTCATCAAGATCACCATTCAGAAATGTAGACATTACATCCATTTGATAAAATTTATAATGCTTATGAGATGCCACTACCAAGAATATTATTATTGTCACTAGTATATAAACCATATAAAAGGTATCTTTAAATTTTATGCCTTCTATTTGAGAATATAATTTTCAAATAATTTTGGCCTTGTTTTGTGTTACTTCTCCTTTATCATTCATTTTGCTTCTAAAACCCCATTTTTTACCAATAACATTTTTAGTTTTTTGTCTAGGCACAAGTTCTCGTGTAAATTTATTCTCAATTTTATTTATTTATTCAGTCATAGCTTATACCCATTCATAATGTTTAGTATACTCATCTACCATTCTAGGCTCAACCTATGATACAAGAGTTATTTGGTTCTCTACTCTTAGCCTACTTGTGGTTTGAACTAGTGTATTCTGATTCCCAATGATATTCTCTGTTTCAATATGTTTCTTTAACCTATGAAACTAATTTATCACCAACAACTTATTCATCATCACTAGAATATTTTGAATTAGCATAAACTATTTAAAATATGATTTCAATAACTTCTTCAACTATTTTTTCAGAAATATGCTCGTTGTTTTCTATAGGATACTCAAAACCTGCTTGAATTTTCTGATTTTTCCCATGTTTTCATAAATATTCACATATAAACACTCAAAAGGTTAATTTGATCTCTTATTCCACCATCTCCATCTATTCTCATTACATAAGTAGCACAAAAAAGACTCCATCATCAGCCTTTTCTTCAAACTTTCCTAGATTGCTTCATTTATTTTTAATATAACAATGACTTATAAAGACCTTGAAATATTTCACTATAGGATTATTTTGGTACCACATATCATATGTTTTATCATGTATTTCAGTTCTTAAAAGTCATAAATTTTGAATATACACCACAGTAAAAAACTACTTTTCTCCAGAATAATTTTAAAACATTATACTCAACCAACACTATTCTAACAATTTCTATAATGATATTATTATTCCTCTATAAAAAATTATTCTATTGTGGTGTATAAAGTGAGCTATACTAATTTTTGATTCCAAGTTTTCTAAGATAAGTTTCAAACACATCACTCATGTATTCTTTCCCATTATCGGGTCTTAATTTTTTGATACACAAACCAAGCACCTTTTCAACCTGCCTTCTATACATTTTGAAAATCCTTATAGTGGTCCTATTTTTTCCTTGTAATACTTTGAAATATATTAAGAAATATTTTTGGATCTAGGTGCTAAGACGGTTCCAAATTTTGAGGCCCAATGATCCTAGAATTGATATTATAAAAATATTAAATATATTAATATCACATGTGCATAGTTTTTCATAAATAATGGTATATCTCCTTATCAAAGTCTCAAATAAAAAATATTATACCAATATTGAATCAAAAATGTGGGTTTTACCCTATGCATGATCTAAAGTTGGTCAGCATTGGATGTTCGGATGAGATAGCCATTGGCGGGTATGTTAAGTGGATTAATTAATTAAATTTATTTAATTAATTCATTTAATACCATTAACCTAAAAATATTCTATAAATACCCTCTTTTAATGATTTTAAAAAAGGTTATCCATATAATTATTACTATATCTGAGAGGAGGAGATAATTCTTCATTGGTGGATCGACATCGAACGATGCACAGTGATCGGGTCGAGGTGGAATGACAGGCAGCGAATACAGAGGGTCTTCTTTATCAATGGTGAATACATTCTTCACCAAAGATTGATCCATAATTGAGGTAGGGATCATAAATTTTAGTTTTCTATTTTGATTAAAAAATTTATCATGGATTTTATATGTTATTCTTTGATTTTTGATTTCATACCCTTCTCATGAGCCTGATTGAATAAATTAAATTATTAGATTAATTTATTCTTCTTTTTCTTAGCTAACACTCACGGTTTCCCTGATATTTTTATCATTTTCCAAGAATTCTTGGACAACAATGAATATACCTTTGTTTATGTGCATTTCTCCCCACCATTCTCCATGTTCTTCACTATTGGCCTACGGGGTCGGGGTTCGACATTTTCAGGGAAGGTTTGAGTACGATCAAACCCCCAAATTCATGATGTATTGGTGAACTATGATCAGTATGATGATTTGAGAATGAATTGGGATGATTTTCATGATGTGGGTGATGCCTCTGTGGATTTGGGATATAGAGCAGAAACGGGAGTGGGTCCTTTATTTATACTTACTGAGTTTCACCCATATGGTACTAGGGCGCGAGTCCTCTATCCATTTAGTGGACCCCCACCCCCCACATAAAAGGGCATGGTTACTCTACCGATACCTACTAAGTGGCACTCCCTATCATGTTAGGGCATGGGTCATCGATACTTTTTGTGGAATCCCTCTATTTTACTAGGGTGTGGGTCCTCTATCCTAACTTTTAGTGGCATCCCTCTATTATACTGGGGAGTGGGTCCTATATCCTTACTTTGAGTGGTATCCCCCTATCATACCATGGAATGGTTCCTATATCCTTACTTTTAGTGGCATACCCATGTCGTACCAAGGTTTGGGTCCTCTATCCTTACTTTGAGTGGCATCCCCCTATCAATACTAGAGTATGGGCCCTCTATCCTTCCTCTGAGTTTTTTCCCCTAATCGTACTAGGGAACGAGTCTTCTTTCTATTGGAGATTGTTCCCCGTTAGGTTGTGGAGTAGTGGCGAGGTGTGGTTCCTCCTCATTACTTCTTTAGATAGACACGTAAGGTGCTGGGAATCGATTATGGACCTTTGGAGCTACAGTTAAACTCATCATCATGGGTTGGGTTGTGATATGAAGATCCCCTTTCTCTCTCATATGGGTTTATTTTATGATTATATATGTGTTTATGTGTGTGTTGTTATTGTTGTTGTTGTTGGGTTTCATTTCCCTCTTGCTTTGGGTTGATTTGATTACTTCTATCGTGTCTCTCTATTACTCCCCTTTAGTTTTTAGGGCATCCTACTATGTATGTATATACTCATCCCTACATGGGATTTGACCACACGTGTTGTGTCTTATGCTGAATATGGAATGATCAGTTGTGATTTTTGTGGATCATAGGAATACTCAGGTGTATAGACCATTTATGGTGTTTATGATTGGAGATCGAGATTTGATCTCTCTCAAATCTATTCTATTCAAGTTTTTTTCGGGTTTGAACTTATTTTCTAGTTGGGCATGAATTTTTCTTCTTTATACTTTGGTTTTTTATTTTATACTCTAATTGAATTACTTAGAGTTTATTTAAGGTATGGTTTTACTCTAGATGTTACAGAACTTTTTATTATTCCTTTATACTATTTTATAGAGATAGTTGGGTGTGTGTGTGTGTGTGTGTCTAGGTACACTAGTCAAATGAGCCTTATTTATGTTATGCCTTATCAATACTTTCCACCATCCCTTATCCTATAGAGGTGGTATTGGGGAGACATTCATGCCAGTGTGGTACCCCTATGCATTCCCACATGTACTGGAATGCTAGAGTAGGAACCGGTGATAGAGAGCTTCCTATATGAGGGATACTATGCTGCTGGAGATAGTAGTTGGTGTCATGGGGTTGAGTAATCTGTAGCAGTTAACAAGCACCAGTTGGCAAGATCTTAGCATAGGATACCTCCTCATGGATGGTCTCAGTCATGTGGACATGCATTTTAGGGTCTGTGCAGTGGACTAGGTAATCTCATAGAAGGGAGGTGTTATGTATGTGATGGACATGGTTACATGGAACGTGATTTACTTATCCGGCATGCTAAGGAGAGAAGGTAGGCAGTGGATAGACCTCTACATAAGAGGCAGAACCATGATCAGGGTTCTCTCAGGTATGGCTAGGGAAACCCCTGGGAAGGTGGAGTTGGTAGAGGAGTGATTGGGGTTCCAGGAGGAGGATCTAGTGGTGGAGGGTGATGTTGTGAGCAACTTCCACCACCACCACCAGGCAAACCATGCTATGATTAAGGAACTGGAGATCGGGGTTGTGGGTAGCTACAGGCCATGGAGACTTATGACCTAGAAACTCATGAGATGATATGAGGTATGATCTATGTTTATTATACACTTGATTTAGTACTTATAGACATAGTTGAGAGTCACTCCTTTATTTATGTATCTCTCATGTGAGATATAGAGCTCCCCGTTGAGACCTTAGTACAATAGATTTTGCTATATGTTTTGAATGGGTGTGTTTATTTGATATCTATTATCTTCTGGTAGTGTGAGATATTGCTTGGTGGAGAGAGTTTATCATGGGACCTATTGGTCATAATGATGAAACCTTATGAAATCATGATATCCATGGACTGGTTGTCCATGGTTCGATCCTAGATTGACTATCATCATAGATAAGTTAGATTTATGTAGATAGATGGGATGAGATTATCTTTTATGATCAAGAGAGATCTCATGGATGAGCGAGTGGGTCTTGCGGGTAGGAGGATTCATCCCATCACCCATAAATTGGAGAGTTTATCCCTTGGAACAAAAGTCTCTTCAAGCATATGGATTTCTTCAGCAGTGGAGGACTTTATGGAAATCTTCCCTGAGGATGTTTTGGGACTACCTATGAGGTGGGGATATGGGTTTTTTCATTGACTTTCACCCCTGGAACACATTGATGTCTTCTTTGGTGTACCGAATGGCCCCTATTGAGCTCCAAGAGTTAAGGGTGTAGTTAGAGGACCTTTAAGAGAATGGTTTTATCATACCCAATGTTTCCCCCTTAGCATATCCAGTTTTTTTGTGAAAAAAGAGTATGGGATATTGAGGCTTTATATTGATTACCATCACCTAAACCAGGAAATGATAAAGAACAAGTACCCCTTTCCAAGTATTTACAACCCATTTGATTAGTTATGAGGTGTTAGATAGTTCTCAAAGATTGAACTCAAGTCCAGTTACAACTATTTAAGGGTTTGTGAGGCTAATATTTTGAATCTAACATTCTGATGTCACTACAAACACTATGAGTTCCTATTTATGCCTTTAATTGTGATAAATTTAACTATTGTGTTTATTGATTTGATGAATTGGATCTTCCAACCATACATGGACCAATTTTTGGTTATCTTAATTAATGACTTACTCATATACTCTGTATCAGAGGAGAAGCATGCATAGCACTTTAGGATGGTCTTATAATTACTCTGGGAGTTATGGTAAGATCACGAAGTTCTAGTTCTGGATATTTGAGGTTCACTTTCTAGGGAATGTCATTTTTAAGCATGAATTATTTTTGGACCCAGTGAATATTGATGTAGTGATTTCTTGGGATTCACCCAAGAGTGTGTTGGAGGTGTAGATTTTTCTTGGTTTTTTAGGGTACTATAGGAGATTAATGATGTACTTCTCCAAGATTTCATCCCATTTTACCACCTTTACATGGAAGGAGAATTAATTTACTTATACCGAGCAATTTTATAGAGCCTTTGAGTATTTGAGGCTGAGGCTAACCATTTATTTTGTGTTGATACTTCCATAGGAGAGCATGGAGTATGTATTGTATTGCAATGCCTATGGATTTGGGATCGGTTTTGTCTTAATTTAGAGGCATACAATGATTACATATGGGTTGAGATAGTTGATACCCCATGAGAATAACTATATGAATCACGAACAAGAGTTGGTAGTGGTAATCTTCAATCTAAGGATGTGAAGGCACTATCTTTTAGGAGATCACTTTGTTGTTTACTTAGACCATCAGAGTCTCAGGTATATCTTCATGTAGAGATATTTGAACCTAATATATAGGTAAAGGTTGGATTTCCTGTAGGACTATGACTTCGAGATAGTTTATACTCCTGGGAAGGTAAATGTGTTAGAATATTCCCTTAGTAGGAATTATCATTCTTGTTTGGTGGAGAAGGCATTTGAGAAGTTGGATTCTTTGCAGCTAACCTTGGTAGAGGAGAGGGGTTCATCTTATCTCTAGTCAATGGTGTTGACTCCTCTACTTCTCCAGTGTGTAAGGGAGGCTTAGTTGGGATACATTTATTGTGAGGTTATCTATGACCATATATCTTTAGAATATTCCCTGGAAGGATTTTATAAAGGAGGGGAACATGTTATCCTTTTCCAGGTATGTATGGTGGTTTTTATCTTGATGTGAGAGGAGTTGATGAGGGAGTTTCATACATATCCTTTGGTTTTACATCCTAGTGTAGGGAATATGTATAAATACTTTTAGTGTTAGTTTTAGTGGGATGGAATGAGGTGGAGTGTTGTCGAGTTCATATCTTGGTGTCTCACATGTCAGTAGGTGAAGGCTAAGCACCAGGTTCCATTAGGTTTTACATAGCCTCTTGAGATCATGGATTGGAAATTGAACTACATATCCATGGACTTTGTGACAGGGATTTCATGGACAATGTGAGGACACGATTCCATATGGGTGATAGTTGATGTAATTATGGAGTTTTAATACTTTCTTTCTATCAAGGATTGGGGTTTGATGGAGAGTCTAGGACAATTGTACATGTGGGAGATTATCTGGATCCATGGGGTACCCTTGATGATTGTATCTAACTGAGATGTTTGGTTTACATCATGGTTGTGAAGAGGCCTACAAGAGGTAATTGGGGGCCATTTATGGATGATTATGGTGTTTCACCCCTAGATGAATGGGCAGACTGAGTACATTATCCAAGTGTTGAAGGATATTCTAAGAGATTGTGTTTTAGACTTTGTATAGAGCTAGTAGGATCACTTTAAGTTGGTAAAGTTTACTTATAATATCAAATATCACTTTATTATTGGAATGACACCTTTTGAGGATTTTTACAGGAGACACTGTAGGTCACCCTTCTATTGGATTGAGATTAGAGAGGCATCTCTAGTCAGTCTATAGATAGTTCAATAAGGGATGGAGAAAGTTCAGGTGATCTATGAGTAGATGAGGATATTCTAGAGCTGACATAAATCTTATGTAGATCAACATCGTTAGACCTTGGAATTCAATCAGGGAGACCATGTTTTTCTGAGAGTCTCCCTATGAGAAGTATTGTAGAGGTTTATCCAGGGAGGTAATTTATCCCTGAGGTCCATTGGGTCGTTAGAGATCCTATAGAGGGTTGGTGAGGTTTCTCACTACATATACTTACCTACAAAGTTGGAGAAGGTGCATGAAGTTTTCTATATGTTTCATCTAAGGAGATACATGAACGATATAACACATGTAATTTACTGGGGTGAGTTGGACATTTAGTATGGAGCCACCTTCATGGAGTACCTGATGGTGATCAAGGATCAGTAGGAGAGGATCCTGTAATGATGGACTATTCCCTTTGTTTGTGTGTTATGGCAGCACATGAGCATGTAGGATATCTCTTGGGAGTAGGAATATGTGATCTCAATATCCCCACATTTTTGTTTATTTTGTGATTTTTGGGGATGAAAATCCTTAAAGGGAGGAATACTATAGTGACCATGTGTTTTCCTTGTAATACTTTGAAATATATTAAGAAATGTTTTCAGAGCCAGGCATTGAGATAGTGTGAGATTCTGAGGCCCGATTAATATTATAAAAATATTAAATATATTAATATCATGTACATGTAGTTTTTCATAAATAATTGAATATCCCTTGAATGGGGTCTTGGATTGAAAATATACGACCACGGTTGAATTTGGAATGTGGGGTTTACCCTAGGTGCGACATAATGTTGGTCAGTGCTGGAAATTCAGATGAGCCAGTTGTTGGCAGGTAAGTTAAGTGGATTAATTAATTAATTTTTTTAATTAATTAATTTAATACCCTTAAACTAAAAAAAATCTATAAATACCCTCTTATGGTGATTTTCATAGGGTTATCCACATAACCCTTGCTAGATCTAAGAGGAGAAGGATAATGTTCTTCATGGGTGGATCGATATCGAATGACGAATAATGATTTAGATCTAGGTGGAATGAAAGGTAGAAAATTCATAGGGTATTCCTTATCACTGGAGAAAACATTCTACATCAATGATCGATCCATAATCGAGGTAGGTCTCATCAATTGTGGTTTCTTCCCTTAATTAAAATTTTGAGCATGGATTTTATCTATTATTCTTTTATTTGCGATTTTTTACCCTTCACATGAGCCTGATTGAATTAATTAGATTATTGGACTAATTTATTCTTATTTTTCCTAGCTAACACCCATGTTTTACCTAATATTGTGATATTTTTCCAAGAACTATTGTCCAATGATAGTTATACCTTTGTTAATGTGCATTTCTCCTCACCATTATTCACATTATTTGTCACTAGCCTATAGGGTTACGGTTTGACATTTTTAGGGTGGACTCGAGCATGATCTAACCCATGAATTCATGATGTATTGGTGAAAAATGATTAGGATATTGATTTTCGGATGAATCGGGATGATTTGTGGGATGCAGTTGATGCCTCTGTGGATCTGGGATCCGGAGTGGAAATGGGAGAAAGCATTGGTGATAGGAGAGCCCCTCAGGCATACGGGTGGCTAGAATCTAGCCACCAGAAATGGATCAGGCACCAATGGAACTATATCCACACTCCCTGATGAGATTCAAGATGGAATTGGGAGTAATAAGTGGAAAATTAGTGTTTCGAGAATCCACATGAAAATTTTGGAGTTTCTATGAAAACCCACAATACACGCCATGTAGTTTGGAAGAACACACACTATATACCTCCATTTCTATGGTGACTAGGGTTTTCAGCTAAGCTAAGGATCACATGCCATGTGGTCAGGACTACATGCCATGTGATCCTCCCTGAGTGTCCAATCCATGTTCCAAATAGTACATTCCCAGGACCCGATACGGGAGGACATGTCGTGTACTTTGGGAGTACATAGGCATGTGTTAGTACCCGAGTAAGGCTAGGTACATGGGGAGGTACATGGCATGGTTTGATGAACATGGGCATGGCTAGGAGCATATGGGAAATCCATGGGTGGATGAGACACACTATTTGTGGTGACATGGCCTCCAATCCATGTCTATAAGAGAACACATCCAGGTAGTGGAGCGGGACCACATACAGTGTGGACCCCATACATTTCATGTACCCCCTTTTTGAGAAACTTTCAACTTTCGTATCCCCTTAATATGGACTCATATTTTGGACCATGAGTAGCCTATCATGATTAGTTTTCTGTATAGAATGTGATGGTAACCTTTGTAGTGCCTTTTGAGATATGGAGTGAAATTTTCTGAGCGTGACACTTATTCAGGAAAAACTTGATAATTTTAGTGATCAAGCATGATCATCAGAGATAAGCTAAGGTTGGAAACCCCCTATTACATCAAGTCATGGCTCTCCCATACTCGCACTAGTTTGAGTGACACCCCCTATGGAACTAGGGAATGGGTTGTCTATGTATAGAGTAGAATCCCCCTACCGTACTAGTGTGTGGGTACTCTATTTATACTTACCAAATGATACCCCCCCCATGATACTATGGCAAGGGTCCTCTATCTATTGTGTGGAACCCCCTGATGCACAAGGTTGCAAATCCTCTAATGATACCTACCGAGTGGCATCCCTTGTCTTGCTAGGGCATGGGTCCTCCATACTTTGAGTGGCATCCCCTGGTCATACCAGGTCATGGGTCCTCTATCCTTACTTTGAGTGGAATCCTCCTATCATACCTGGGTGTGGTTCCTCTATCCTTACTTTAAGTGTCATCCCCCTATTGTACCAAGGCATGGGTCCTCTATCCTTAATTTGAGTGGAATCCCTCTACCATATCAGGGTGTGGATCATATATCCTTCCTATGATTGGTATCTCCCTATCATACTAGGGTGTGGGTCCTCTTTCAATTAGATATTGAACTTCCTAAAACTATGGAGAAGTGGTGAGGTTCATGTTCTCCTCATGACTTCTTCGGATAGACACGCGAGATGCTAGGTATTGATGATGGACCTTTGGAGCTGTAGGAAAACTCATCATCCTAAGCTGGGATGTGAAATGGATATCCTCTTTCTTTCTCATCTGAGATTCTTTTATGAGTATATGTGTGTGTGTGTGTGTGTTGGGTTTTTTTTCTATTGATTTAGGTTGATTTGACTATTTTTATTGTATATCTCTATTGCTCCCCTTCATTTTTTGGGGTGTCCAACTGGGTATGCATATACTCACCCCTGCATGGGCTTTGGCCACACGTGTCATATCTTATACAAACAATGGACATATTGATGGTGATTTCAATAGATAATAGGGATATCTAGTTACATAGACAGCATGTGGTGGTCGGGCTTAGAGATCAGAAGTTAAGATATCTCATCTCTTTTCTATTCTAATTGTTGTCAGGTTGGGACTACTTTTCTGGTTGGTCATTTATTTTTCCACTTTACACTTTAGTATTTTTCTATCATACTCTGATTGTATTACCTAGAGGTTATTTCATGCATGGTTTTACTCTAGATGTTACAATCCTTTTTATTATTCCCATGAACTATTGTATGGAGATGTTTGGGTGTGTGCATATAGGTACACTAGTAAAATGAATCCCATTTATGTTATGTCTTCTCAAAACATGTCCCCAACCCCTGGCCTATGGAGGCAGGCTTGGGGTTGTGGTGACCTGACCTTCCACTGGCCAGGAGGGACCTGGTGGGTCGATTCATTATAATCCTAATCACCTCAGACTTGTGATTGATGAAAATAACATTGGTCATCCAAGTTAATTCATCTATGAAAGTAATGAAATAAAGATCACCTTAGGTAGAATTATGTCTCATTATCCCACAAAGATCTGTGTGGACTCATTCCAATAGTATCTTGGAAGTAATATCCACCTTTGTGTGAGTCTTTTGAGTTATCTTACCCTTTTGACATGTTCCATAGATTCCATCTTGATATCTTCTCAACATGGGTAAATCTCTTACCACTACATATTTTACAATCTTTATTGGGATTCTTTGACTAATATACCCAAGTCTTCTATTCCTTAACATGTTCTAATCTTCTAGGATAAAGTAATATATATTGGAAGGATCACCAATCAAGAAAAAAATTACATTTTTTCTACTTCCTTGAAAGAAAATTTTTCCATCACTTTTGATTTTAATGATACATGTGTTTCTCTTGAATGTTACCTCATATACATCATCAAAAAGTTGGATAACACTCAAAAGGTTATGTTTTATCCCTTCAATATAAATAACATCATTTTATTTCAAATTATCATTCTCAATTTGAGTTGTGCTAATACCTTTTATTTTTATGTAAGGGTCAGTACCAAAAGTTAATTCACCTCATTTATGTTTCTCAATGTTCTTTAGAATTTTAGCATCACCAGTCACATAGTAATAACACCCACTATCAAGTATCCATGCCTTTTTATTCTTGATTGATTTTAAAGCAACTTCTTCTAATAATGACTTTTCTTCATTGTGCACTTTAACTGCTTTCCCTTTATATTTGAGAGGGAAATGACCGGGTAATATTGTCATGAATTTCTTTAATATATATCCATTTTGATCACACATTCCATATAGCTCTTCAACACAATAAAACCTATTTTTTGTTGTCTACTTGTAGTCAATTTCTATATAAGTATGATTTTTTCTAGAATCTTATTTCTTGTAATTGGAACTACTCCCTCCTAGGTTCTTGACTTCTCCCAGATAAAGACATGTTATACCATAATGTATATGCTTTATATTTAGACAACACCAGCAATAACCCTGAAATCTAAATTTTTCTAAAAAACCAAAGTTGTATCTATAATTTTTCTATCTATAATTTGACATCCAGTGAACAGTTTGGGTTTGCTTTTTTCTCTAATTAAGAAAATAAGTTTCATTCATTATTCTTATTTCATTAGGTAGTTTTTCAAGCAATTTATCTCCATTTTTCATGGTTCATATTTGACCAGAATTAAGATTTAAACCTATTGTTAGTGTCAATAGTTTTTGAAATATATTTTTCAAATGAGGAATTTACCATAATTTTTTTAGCATCTCTAGAGGATTATTCCTTGACTTAAATAGATATTTTGACGTCCTTCTTGATATTTTTTACATATTTCTCAACTTTAAGTCGCTTTGATTATGTCATTTATAATTCTCCATCCTTCAAAGAGATTTTTTCTTCAATATATTTGATTATATTCTCATATTTTATAGCTTTCAACCTGGTACTTTTATTTTATTATACAATAGTTATATCCCTTTTATCTTTCTCACCTTTTTCATCAACCAGTTTCATGTTCTCTTTTACCAACTTCTTATTTTCTTTCTTAAGCATGGTATTTTTCTCAAGACATGCCTCAAGTTCATCTTTGAGCATGTATTCATAATCTTTTGGTTTTGAATCATCTTCATCACTTCTAGATGAATCAATGTTTTTTTGAACATGATCCATAAAATTTGTAAATTTTTTATGTGTTTCTCTATCTGAATCGTTGCACAATATAAGATCATTTTCCTCTTCTTTTCTCATTTGATTTCATCTGTTGGTTCTTTAAAATATCTTCTTTCTTCCACCTACCTTTAGATCTTCTTTAAAAAAATCTCCACTTATTTCCTTGAGACTTTTCATCATTTTCAGATTCATAATTTTATCCTTTATTCTTTAAAAATTTAATTACATAGTGTACAAGACCATTACATTTATAACATATACTAGAGAATGAACCTTTTTTCTTGATTTTACCCTTCTGAAATATTTTAGAAATTAATGAAATAACTCTTTGATATTCTTCTTTGTTCTAAAAATCACTTGATTCAACAACATCTTCATCATTGTAAATTTTCATATTCCTCATGGCTTAAAAATCCATCTCATCTTTCACTTTATTTTTTAATGTTATAAGCTATCACATTTAATAATAAATAAGAATGTTATGTAACACATCAAGTGAAAGATCTTCTCTATCTTTAAGTACTAAAATTTTGGGATTAAATATATCCAGAAAATTCCTCATCAACTTCTTCAAAATTGTGGAATCATCAAGTTTATCAGCAAATCCTTGAATATTTATTACAATTTAATTTAATTGATTAAAAAATCATCAACACATTCATCCACTTCCATTTTTATGTCTTCAAATATGCTTCTCCAAATCTATATCTTTTCCTCTTTGACTTTCACATTACCTCCATAACTACTCTCCAACTTATCCCAGATTTCTTTTATAGTTTGAAGTCCCATAACTTTAGTGAATAAATTTTATAATAAATATATGAGAATAGAAGTTTTCTCTTTTCCATCCACTTCTATATTCCTCTTGTAAACAAATTTCATTTGACCATCATTTAAGAATGGTGGAAAGACCACTATATCTACATCATGAACTTCTAGACCAAGAGATAAAATATATGACAGTATTCGATTCTTCCATTGTGTTAATTTTTTCCATATAATGTTGGTACACCCCTATTATTAACAGAATTAATATTATCCATGACTCAAAATATAATTATTTAGATTATATAGAGGTAACCTTCTTTGATACTAATTGAAATGTCTGGAAGGATCAGTTTCCTTCATTGAGAAGGGGGGTGAATCAGTAGAGGGTGATTTTTTATAATTTCTTTTTCAATAAAAAATAAACCTATGTGAAAACAGAATAAAATAGAAAATTAAAGCATAAAGAACACATAATTTTTACAATGTTTGAATCCAATGTGGAATATTACTTCTTTTCGTGGTTGGTTATCCCCCCCCCCCAACCACAAATTCTTTTCATTATAACCCACAAGTGAATTCCTCTTACAATCATTTGTGTGAAATCCCACCACACACGTTAGGAGTCAAATGAAACATCTAATCTTCATGATACAGTATAAAATATTACTACAAGGTGAAGAAATATCCAAATAAACTAGGTTTCTTTGACAAAAAAAAATATGAAGATCTACTTCCATGAGCCTCTAGAATATGCAAGAAAGAATTGCCCATAGTGCATACTTGAATTGCGTGGCACAAATATTCTTAGACTCAAATAAAATCTTCTGAAGTAATGATATTCATAATATGTTAATCTTTAAATATCCAACCTCAACTTCAAACTCCTACTCTTATTCCTTTTATCACACATCAAACAAATTCTTGAATCATTTTCACACAACTACACCATGATACCCTCACACATCATGTCTACAACAATGAAGGAAAAAAAGACGTCTTCATAATTACCCCATTATCTCCATAACTATAGTCAAAACGATAATTGTATCATGGACCAACATGATAAAGTCATGGATTAGAAATTGGAGCCCATGATTATGATAGTATTCAAAACCATTCAAGTATCGGCATAATAATTTTTCATCTGAACATTCAAATTCTGGAAACTTGCATAAATTCAATTCGTACATAGCCAAAAACCTAAATTAGCTATAAAATTTCCCAAATCAGATACATCACACCAATGGCTGTGTGAATTCCCAAATTGGAAATGTTTCACAATCAGCTACATGAATTCCAAAATCAGCTACATTGGATAATTTCCTATGTGGATTCCAAAATCAGCCAGATCACACAATCAGCTACATGAATTCCCAAATCAGCTGCATTGATCATTTTCCTACATGGATAATTAGGAAACATAAAGCATTCAGCTACATGGCTGAATCAAGTGCGTGATTTTCCTACATAGTACAAACAACCATGTGAATTTTCAATTCAATTATCTGACTACATGAATCCAATATTCACTCAAACTCAATTAGAATCGCTTTAGTCGACCTCTAACCCTTCTCAAAGACACTTTTTAGCATCATGAAACTTTCTTACATGATATATAAATCCATAAAAACCATATCAAGCACTATTATAACTAATGATCACCTCAAGAAAGGTTTTCAATAAATGTAACAACCCAAACTCACCATGAAACGTGGAATCTTCAATCTTTGTCAAACCATGCCACAAATCTATTAGGTTCTTCATATACATTTTTAATATGTGTGTCACGACCCGTCCTCGGGGCCCGTGTCATGACTACCCCAAGCCCGCCTTCCATAGGCCAGGGGCTGGCGACTAGCACCAAAGGCGAATATCCCGATAACTGGGAAGGCATTGCCTTTATAAAAGAAAACAAAACACCACAGAGTACAAGCAGAAGTAAACATTAAGTAAAAAAGAGAGTGCTGAAAGTAAATGGGCCAGAATACAAACCCAACTGAAAGTACAGCTACAACTGAACAAAAGTACAACAGAAAAAGACAACAGCTGGAAGAACAGAAGCGGCTCTTGGGTCGTCCTCCTCGGATCCTACCTGAAGGGTAGGTACAGATAGCCTTTACAATGCTCTCGCCCGTCATCCTTCTCCATGTGTCATCTCGTCGTGAAGTCCACCTCCGGATACTGACTCATCGTGTAGTCCACCTATGGTACTGACTCGTCGTGTGGTCCACCTCCGGGTAACGTCCATTCCTCGAACACTCGGCCTCCGTCAGCACTGCCCGTCGTCTGCAACCAACACAACGAGGTGCGGGCATAGCCCGTGCAGGGGTGAGTATAACGATACTCAGTAGGGTCCCCGAGACCCTCAAGGTCTCACTAAATCCAACAAGGATAACCACAAAGAAGGATCTCAACAGATAACCCTTACTTAGGTATAAGCCCATACTTATACCTAAGTTATTAAGTAACCCATCTCAATCATGAGGAAACACAAAGGTTATGAAATCAATGGATAACCACTACCCAGGTATATGCCCATACATATACCTAAGTTATCAAGTGACCCATCTCAATCAAGAGGTAAACACAAAGGTCATAGGCTCAGCTCAAACCAGGATTTTCATTATCGAAACTGTAACTGCTGATGAGCCCGTCTCTGGAGTGTACAGTGATCCTGTCACAACTCTGAGATACTGCTCACTAACCTAAGACTACTGAGGTACTCCTCCTGTCGAGTACCATGGGTCTGCCACCTCACACAGTAGTGCTCCACCGCCATGGGTCTGCCACCTCACACAGTAGTGCTCCCCCTCATAGCCTACATAGGTACTCCTCCTGCCGAGTACCGCAGGTCTACAACCTCACAAAGTAGTGCTCCTCCACCATGGGTCTGCCACCTCACAAAGTAGTGCTCCCCACTGGGCTATGCTAGTCACTCTGAATCGAATCAGACAAGCAGTCATCGGTCACAGCCAGCTACACGGTCTTCGTACTCTGTATGCTCATCTCCGGGAGGGTCCGCTCCATGAGCTACAGGTCGATACTCCAAGTATCACAAGTCCCACGAATAAGTATCTCAAAGGACCGCCTCGTCATAGGGGTCTCAACTCAACAGACGGCGCGTCAATCGGACGCCCAGTCTGTGAGTTATTAGCATTTTCGTCCCAGGGGCCCGGTTGGTTTCGTGTGCGAACCAACCCGGACGTATCTCAACTATACCCCGAAATCTCATAGGTTATACTCATAGGGATCGTTTCTCAACGTGATCACCAACGCCGCTGACGGTTCGTCAAATGGACGTCCGGTCTGAAAGATATCAGCTTTTCCGTTCTAGGGACCCGGTTGGATTTTGGGTACAATCCAACCTGGCCATACTCCAACTACGTCCAAACCTCGGTCTAAGTATGCCAAAAGTTCCGTATCCTCAAGAGGAATCCAAAAAAGTCGACGGCACATCAATAGGATGTCCGGAGCTCAAGATATAAGCGTTTCCGCTCCGAGGGCCCGGTTGGTTTCGTGTACGAACCAACCCAGCTGAACCCAAAGTACTCTGAAACCTTGAGTGTAATATACCGAAACGACCGTCTCAATCCAAAGATCGCATCACAGCTGATGGTGCATCGTTCGGAGGTCTGCAGCCCAAGTTATGGGCAAAAGACCGTGAAAGGTCCGAAAGTGGGGGTTTCGGACTCAGATCGACCCGGCCCGAAACCCCCTGGGTCAGCCCGAACCGGGTCGGCCCGCTTAGGCGCGGCCCGGCGCGCTGGCCAGGTGGCTCGGCCGAATGGTCGAGCCGTTCGGGAGTGCAGGGGGGCGCGCTGCCCCCCGCCGTTTGTAACCGCGGCCCCCCATAATGGGGGTCGCTCTTTGATGGCCAGCCGGGGGTCATAACCCCCGGCTCTCCCCCTGACCGGTCGGCCCGCTCCGGCCGGCCAACTTCTGCTGCCACGGGACCGGCGAGGGTCGGTCCCCCTGCTCCGACGTCGGCGGCCCGGAACTGGCCGCCAGTCCCCCTTCTTCGTCGCGGCCTAAGCCGCAGCTTATTCTGTCCGGCGCGGCGCGACGGCGCCGCGGCTTGGTTTGATTTTCAAATGCGCGGCGCGACGGCGCCGCGCATCCTTGCCGCTCATTCCTGCGCGGTGCGACGGCACCGTGTCACTTTCCTTTGAACCGCAACAACACAAAATAATAAGGGAGGAGGGTCGGCCGTGTTTGTGCGGTCCGGCCCCCTCCCGTTAAACGATAGCAAGCGGTCCAATTGAACGTGGATAGATGACGGAAGTAATTCACAAAACGAAACGCATAAAACCCCTACCTTGACAAATGTTGTCAAACGACGGTGTCACGGAAAACGACGTCGCAGGGTGAGGTTCTGTATATGCCGACGGAGAACGTATGAGGAGGAAGCAGTGTCTCCCTTCCTTTCACGCGGAGAGAAAATTGAAAGGCGGAATGTCATTGGCGAGTTCCCACGTCTGTGCCTCCTCCTTTGTTGAGGAAGAAGAAGACGGAAGAAGAAGAAGAAGAAGAAGAAGAAGAATTTCTTTAAAAACTCCCAAGCTCTCTTCCCTTACCCTCAACACCACAAAAGCCAACCCTTAACAAAATAATGGTTCCACATTATTTAATCAAACCAAGCCAAGCTTTTCCAAAATAAATTCAAAAGTTGAATTCACTTAATTAATGTGTGTGTTGTCTAGAGTTAATGAGGGAGAGAGTAAGGAAATGGAAGGTTACTCAAATAAAGATAAGTTTACAAAATTTAAGAGGGAGTTAGGGAGTTTAAGATGAATGTGAAGGGGTGGGTTTGTGTGGGCCCCACCTCACCTTTAATCCTCTAATGGGTGGTTAACTCTAAGTGGGTCCCACCCCTAACTCCATTACATAGGTTATAACCACTTAATAGAGGGTCAAAGTGTTTTAACACAACACTTAATCCAATTAACAAGAAAAGAAAATATAATTGTAACAATTATATTTTATCCCTCACATTTTTTAAAACAACTCCTCCTGAGAAAACACAACTCCAGAAAGGGTTTTCTTAACCAATTACCGGCGTTGCGGTTCCATCAGTTCCCTCGGATTTCGATTCCATGCACCGGTTAAAAAGATAGAAAAACCCGCTCGTTCATTCACTGAACGTACCCGAGCTAAACTTCGGAAATTGATTACGGGCACACCGGGCCTCGGAATCAGGTGCCGTCAGAAACTGCGTTCTTGTAAAATCCGAAAGAAAATTTAGAAAAAAATTCCCTTGAATTTTACAGGTCTTTACAATGTGACTTTATGAGTTATTAATGTTATTTAGGGATAAATGTTAAGTTGATCTTGGAATAATATGTGATCAAATTATTCTAATCTTTGGGTTTTAATTTGGTTTGACATATTTTAAAGAGTTTTAAGGATAGTTATTTATGGAATTAATTAAGTTAAACTTTGATTATTATTGTTTAAGATTTGGAGATTAATGTAATATTTATATATATGAATGATTATTCATATTGGATATTATCTTAACTTGTGTTAACCATTTTTGTTTTTAATAGAGATATAATGAATAATGTGTTATCCCTTAATGGATATTATAATTCACAAAAAGTTAATTTTAGTGCTTTATGCATGAAAAAATCATCTTGAATGTTCATTTCATGGGGTAAGAGGTGATAAAAACAAGTAAATTGATTGATGCACAACCATAGAATTAAATTATACTTATGAAATGGAATGAAATCAAGTAAGTATATTTTCTCGTGTTCTCTATATTGATGGTAAATTAATCCCTTAGCTCTAGGAAGAGGATATTGAAATAAAAAAATTATCCTATTACCTTTATTTTTGATTAATTTATGGTCTTCTTTATCCCTTACTTATTTATGGTTTTATGGTCATTAACTTTATCATGATCATGTTCTTTATCACTCTCTATTATTCCTAGGACATTATTTCTTCCCTCTATGTCCATATTTTCACTTCCCTATAAATTTATCCTTATCTAGGAACTTTATTGTGTGTTATTTCATGTAACCTTTATGTTTCTCACTTCCCCTTTTTAAATGAAGTTTTATTATTCTTTTGTACGATGTGGTTTTTCAACAAAATTATTTTTCAATATTGAACCCTTGATTACTGAGATAAAAAATGTGAAGATGAAATTTATTTAAGGGGGAATAATGTAATACTCATAAAATTTAGTTTAAAATAATAATAATCATAATATCTTGCTTGACACGCAACACTAAGCTTTAAGTAAATTATGATATACTATAAAAACATTATTATTTAAATGTGGTCATTATAACCTAACTATTAAATTGAAAGTATGAATAGGAATAAACACATTATGAAAAAATATATATAAATTTTTTATATAATTAAAATTAATTGATTCATGCATAATAAATAAGTACTCAATCTACAGTAAAGTCATTTGATGCTTCAAAAATATGTTTTCTTCAAAAAATGGTTTTTATTGCATTTTATGCATGAATATTATAATTAATTTATACCATTTTAAAAAAAAATATTTTAGGAAATTAATATCATTTTTTAAATCATGATTTCAATATTATATTAGGGTGAATTTTTTATATTTTTCTAAATTTTTTTTAAGTGAATGGTGAAAATACCATTTTTTACAAAATTGTCATTTATTTTCATTAAATCAAGTAATTTAAAAGTCTCATTATGTTTTTAATTTTATAATAAATTAACACAATTATCCTATAATTATAAATAATCTAATTAATTACACATGTAACATCATTATACTTTATTTAGGTCTAAGTTCATTTTTGGACTTAAAACACATTTTTCTAAAAAAAATGTTGTTCATTGTGTTTTATGAATTTATATTAAAATTTAATTATAAAAATTCTATAAATTTTATCTTGAAAAATTTATTCCATATTTGAAATTAGTATTTTCAAATTTGGTAAATAGTTCCATTATATTTTTTTTCATTATAAATAGTAATAATAGTAAAGACTTGTCACCACGATAAATGGTAAATCTAGTAATTAAGGTTAAAAATAATGTAATAAGGACTTAAAAATAAGTATAACTCCTTAATTTATTCTATTTTATTATTTTATTACAACTATAATCATCAAAAGTTAAAATATATGACAAATTGATTCCATTTTTCTTTGATAATGACCTATATATTATTTTAAGTAAAGAATAAATACAAAATGTCACTATCTTTCTTGTAATTTCTATAAAATATCATCATATGGATAAAAAAGAATTTAATATATATTATAAATGGTTATTTTTAATATTAATAAATTATTTTCCTGATAATAATTTTTTTAAAATTATTAGATATAGTATAATTATCTTGAATGCTTACGCAACACTGACGTAATGCTTGTGCAAGCAGTAGGAAAAATATAGTAAATGATTTTATAAAAATTAAAGGAAATATTTTTTTGGATAAATTATGGTGTTAAAAGAATTTTATGGTTAATAATAATGTACAGTTTATGTTAAAAGAGTTTATATTTTAAATCCATTTTTATCTTGATGACTTTAAAGTCAAATTAAATGAATAGTCCCAAAAATGACTTTAATAATACTTAATGATAAAAATATTTTGTTAAATGATTTAAATATATATATATATATATATATATTTAAATAGGATAGGTGCAATGATAAATGGTCAAAATTTTCATCTATGTACCATTTACAAGCCACTTTTCACCTTAGAATTAAATTTATGACCCTTACAGACAAAAAAATATGTTATCACGGTTAAGGTTAAAAAGGGTTAATGAGATGGTTGAACAAAAAGATGAGGTTTAAAATGAAATTTAAACAGGTCTAAATTTTATTTATTTAAGTTATTTATACTTTATCATGTCCTAAATTCTAAATTATGGTCATTTGTTACCATTTTACATGATTATGATTGATATTTTATTTAAATCTTTTAGGTAATTTCAAGTGTGACATTTCCCTCACTTATAAAAGGTAACCTACTCTTATCATTTAATCAAAAAGTTTGAGAATTATAGCTTGTAAAATCCCTAACCTAATACCTTACTATATTCATTCAATTTTTTCTTGATCTTCTGGTTTTCTCCTAAGACCATTCTAAGAAGGCTTAAGATGTAAGTCAAAGGAGGTTTCTCAAAGAAGAGGCAATCGTCTTTACCGACTCTTTCAAAGTTTATATCTTCTTATACTTCCTATAAATATTTTTTACCCAAACTAAAATAATGAATCAAATATCATAAATATAATTATATTTTATTATGAATATGATATAACTATTTTCCACCTCCTTTCTATCCTATAAAAAATGAAAACATCACTCGTGTGCATGTATGACCTACCGTCTCCACGTAGCAGTGTAATTCATTTTTCATCATCATTTTACTTTTATGGTTATAAATATGGAACTAATGAATATATATTATATTTATTAAATAATTATGGTTATTTAAATATAATATATCATTTACCATCTTACCCTACCGTCCATTAAAAAATGATAATGTCGCTCGTGCGTACTTGTGGACTACCACATCCACAAAACGATGTGATTCGTTTTTCATATCCATATTTCATGGATGATTTAAAATATGAATATAATTAATATTTATGAAATTTATATCATTATTAAAACTTCATACATGATTTAACCATGATCAATATGCAAGGATTATAACTGTTAAATCGAAGCATGCATGAAAAATGAAACAGTTATCACCCAGAACAGTTATTTTAATAAAGAATTATTAATAAAAAGGTGATAAAATATTTTAAGTGGATAATATAAGATATTATAAGTATTAATATGGTTATATAATAGCATTATAATAAATTTAAATTTATTATACATGAGTTTAAAATCACTTACAAGGCAAGTCAAACACGAGGTAGGGGTTTCTCGTCTCACTTTTGTTTTTGTGAGACATATGGAATATTCATCGCTTGTTTATTTAATGTGGTGGATATACTTCACATTTGACATGTTATAAAATTTATCCTTATTAATTCATGGTATTTAAAGTTATAATTCAAATTATTTTATCCAAGGGTTTTTTGTTCAAAAGTTACCAAAGTGTTAACGGTTTATTGTCTCAAATTGTCTTATTTGAGATATATGTTATATTATAAAACTATATTATTATATGAGGTGTATAAAATACCCCTTTTATATGTTTTATCATGAATATTATTATGTTCTTGGTATTTAAAGTTTAATTTTAAGTTATTTATTTCATTGGACTTATGTCTTAAAAGTTACCAAACCAATAAGGGTTTTATGTTACAATATCACTTTTTACCAGGACTGTTTATGCTTAAATTTCCAAGTGATGAAATTATATGATATATATATCAAAAATATTATGCATATTATTCCTCTATATTTATTTTTTTTAAATCAAAATCTTTACTTTTATTTTCCTCTCTCTAAGTACTAAAATATCTAAAAGAATGTTTTTAAGGAAAATCAACATTATTTTCTATTCAATTAGGAATATTTTATTCCACGTCCATATTTTCTTTAAAATGTTTTAAATAATGTTTTTTATATTCTATAATGATTTATTAACATCATTTTTATACATTTTTAACTTTCTATAAAAATGTTTAAAAGGAATTTTCATGTCATTTTCTGAATAAGGCGTACTTTTTACCAAAGGTGTGAATGAAATATTTTTTTTAACATTCACCACACTAATGGAATTATCAACCATCATAATAATAATTTTATTTGAAGATTAATTTTAATTTTTCCATGAATATTTTCAAATAAAATCACTTTCTCAATATTATGTAAATTTTTACATTTAATGTTTTCAAAAGAAAAGAAAATTTATTCTTATTTTCAAAGTGACTTTTTAATGTCTTTATAAAAAATATTTTTCATCTATGTCAATATCATTTAATTATTTTTATATTTTACTATGGATATACTCTAATTATATTATTAAATTTATTTCTCTATATGGACTATGATCGTGTTGTTCTACTTATTTACTAGGGAAAATTAATAACATTATGTATGCTAGTTTTCAATATGAATGTTTATATTGATTATGTATTTAATTGATTACTTTAATATGATGAATGAATTGGACTAAGTAAGTGATAACTAGGGCCCTCTATAACCTCTTGATGCATCGATAGGTCTCATGATACAAACTAGCTTGGGTATTTGGCGTATGTCGTACCTATTTATGTATGGTGTCTTGGCATGAAGCCTTGACAGTAAGATTATGATGTTCGAAACATGCATTCTATCATTATGAAACTTGTTATTGTTATCTGTGTAATTAATTATGTTATTATGTGACAAACTATCTTGGTTATTTTTCATATGCCATACATATTTATGTATAGTGTCTTAGCATGAATCCTTGATGGTAAGATTATGATGCCCGATATATGTATTCTATCATTTTGAAACTAGTTATTGTTATCCATGTGATTAATCATGTTGTTATGTAATCCATGGATATATTATAATTTTATGATATTATTTATATGACATATTTTATTATTGTTTATCTCTTCCATATTATTCATGCTTTATTTATTCGATGATTTCATTTATTGTATGATTTCCCAGACTAAGCATCTAAAATCACCCTATATTATGTTTTCCTTTTCTCGAAATACCAAGAAGGGATCTATTAATTATCCCAGGGATATGATAGAATAAATAATAAAATTTATATTGGGATCTTAAGTTGTATTTCATGTTTTTAAATGTAATGTGAGAATCATGTATGTATCTAGTATCCCAATACCATTAAACTATTTGATCCTTCAAGATGTGATATCTTATATATTGTGCCAATGTAGTAAGATAACTATCTGGTCCAGGTTACTAGAGTCAGGGTGTTACAAATAGTATGGGTCTGACATGAATTTTCTACTCCCAACAGATTCAGGAGAACCATAAAATCTAGAGAAAGTAGCTTCACTTAATGACTCTAAGTAGTGGGAGTTAGCCATGAATGATGATATGGATTCATATACGTTCAACATAACTTGGGATATGACTGAACTACTATAGGATAAAAATTTAATTAATAATAATTGGATTTACTAGATTAATAAATTAGATGATGGAAAGAAAAAGTACAAATCATGGTTGGTAGAGAAGGGGTTTCAAAAGAAGGAAGGAGTTGATTTCTTGGAAATCTTATCACTAGTAGTTAATCATTCTACCATTGGAATAGTGCTAAGAATGGATTCATCATAAGATCTATATCTAAAGAAAATGGATTCCAATACAACTTTCCTTCATAGTGATTTATAGGAGGGTATTTTCATGAAACAACAAATAGGTGTACCAGAAATTAGGCATCAAAATTTGGTATATAAATTTAATAAAAACCTCTATGGGTGAAGCAAACCCCACAATAGTGGAAGAAAAAATTCAATTTTTTCATGTCAGAGGAAGGGTTTAACGGGTGCAATGAAGAACATTGTTGTTATCAGAAAAAATGGGAATATGGGACATTCATCATATTGATTTTGTATGTGGATGACATATTTATAGCTAGATCATATGTTTAAAAAAATGAAATTTGAAGTGTGATTTTTTCAGAAGATCTGAGATGAAAGATATTGGACTGGTAAATAATAATTTTGGGATGAATATTTAGAGATATAGTAAAACCGAGACTTTGGTTCTAACTCAAAAATATTGCATCTAAAAGTTTTAGGATGGTTGGAAGTAAACCAGTCGCAACCCCTCCCATGGATCACTTCAAGTTATCTAAGTCGCATGTAGCAACAAATGATGTTAAGGCTATGTACATGGAGAAAATATCATATTCATTGGTGGTTGGAATTCTAATGTATGAAATGATTTTCACTCGACTGGATATTTCCCATATAGTGGGTGTTGTGATTCAATACATGGTTAATCTAGGGGAATTTCATTAGGGGGTTGTGAAGTGGATACTTTGGTATTCAAAAGGATCAGTAGGTCAAGCTCTTTGCTTTGGGGGGGAAGATTTGTTACAAGATTTTGTGGGATCAACCTTCATTGTACATTTAGACACTCTAAAGATTATAACAAGTTTCATGTTTACATATAGAGGGGATGTAGTTAGTTTTATGTCATAACTTCATAAGATCATTACATTGATTATAAAAAAATCAGAGAATTTAGCAGCAATAGAAGTTGTAAAGGAGATAATCTGGTTAAAGTAGTTTCTAAAGGAGCTAGTAAGGTTTCAATTGAAAGCAGTTCTTTAATTTGATATCCAAAATGAAATTCACATGGATAAAAATTTGGTGTTCCATTCTTGGATGAAGCATATCAATATGAAGTATCATTTCATCGGGAACTTGCTGGAGGAAAAGGAGTTGGAGCTATAGAAGATAGCATAATTCCAAAAATCCAGTAGACATGTTCACTAAGTTAGTAGTTCAGGAAATCCTGAGGCAACATCGATCCTCATTAGAACATAAGTAAGGAAAGAAAAATGGGAACTCTAATAAATTCTAAGTGTTGGAGGGTTGCCAAGGTTTTCCCTAGAACAAGTCTTTAAGTGGGATATTGTTGGAATGTGAATCCTTGTTAATATCATTAGAAGTTTAGAGAATCTGAAGTTCAAGCATTAGAATTACATTTACTAGAATTTCATTCAGTAGTAAGTGGTTTGGATTGATGTGAAGGTAACAAGATTTCATCTCTTTAGTAGAAGTGATATTTCTCCAAGGTTAGTAGGTCTATTAGAAGTTTGAATCTATCGATGGTTCCATGGTGGAGCGTTGGTGGCTCTAAAATTTTATCAAAGTTGATGAGTCACTAGGTTGGTAACATATCTTAGGTGGTCATGTATTATGATCTATGTTTTTAAGAGAGTAGGTTTAACTTGTTTGACTAGTTATGATTAATATTATGTATGTGGGACCTTTAGTGCAAAGTATAGTAGAAAAGAATAAGAATTTGTAGTTCAACTGATCAGTTATTGGAGAGTTACAATGTTGGTGAGGAATAATTGTCTTTGTAATCTATTTTTCACCTATAATATTCCAATTATAATATAATAAATCAATAGTGAGGTTTCCCTCATGCATGTAGGACATAGTTTTGAAGCACATTAAACTATGTGTTCTTTATTTTATTTGTTTATTTCCATTTCATGTTTTACCGTTAAATGTATTTCTGGTACTTTATCTATTTGTACTGAGGTGTGTGTGTGTGTGTGAGGAAAACATTTTGCAATGAGTATGGTGATTTAACTACCTACTTCTTGTAAAATCTATTTAGGGGGAAGTAAACTTATGGAGATTTGGTTTTCTACTACACTTCTCCAACGTACGAATTTATGATGGATTGATCAGTCATAATTTTGGTAGCCTTATCTGTAGTACATGAGATCAGTTTTTCAAGTGACCATTTCATTCCCATAAGATATTCAATGTAGATGGAGATCTGTTGAATGAGGAGTCAATGATGAAGAATCTAATTACAGTAGAGTCGATGATGGTGGATCCAACGATCATAGTGATGAGTATGGAATATATGGTGATGGAGTATTCAAATTTTCAATCAAGGTGGAGATTTTTGAGATTTTTTTATTTTAAAATTTTAATATGAGAGAGAGTGAAAAGAATCATGGGATGGAGTTTAAAAAATATAAGGGAGTTTGAAAGAGTGACAGCAGTGTGAGATTTTTTTGACAAAAAAATAGATAGGTATTTCATCCTCTTATCTTGTGAGCTTGGTATTCATGAAACCTATAAAATTTCATGCCATGGAGATGAAATAATAGAATAAGAAAATAAGGAGAGATGTTCGACAATATGTAGTCTCTGAGTGAGATAACCATGAAGGGTCTACTACATTTGTGATAGCTTCTGTGAATCGATGATGAAGAGGAATGAATTAGAGACAATGATTATGTTGAAGAGGACATGTCGATGATGGTGAATAAAAGTGTTGATGTTGGAATGTGAAGAGATGATGATTATTCCATGTTTCAAAAAAATCATGGTTACAGATATCCAGAAGCATTTCCCAATTCCCATGATTGTCGATATGATAAAATATAAATTTCATGTGAGAAATAAAAATCCTTTAGGTGTCAAAATACTTTGGGTGTATTTGAAAAATTCCTTCAAGTGAGTTGTGAAAAATTATTCAAGTGTTGTAAAAATACCTTTGGGTGAAAAAATTACTTATGGATAATTTTTTGTGTTTTTTTGACTGCTTCCACTATGATGTCGATCTCTTCCTAAACAACTGGTATTGAAGCTTCATGGTTTCGACTTGAGATGATCGATATAGAGCGGTATATTTGTTTCAAAATGTTCATTGAAGATCTATAGAGATAACACTCATAATGGGTGTGATGTGTAACGCCCCGACCCCAGCTACCCAGAGTCGGTGCATTACTTCGTAACATTGGCATGATCACAAAAGATCAAGTCTCGAAAGACCGATTAGTTTAGTAGCCTTGGAAACACTAGATACATTCGTAAACGTTACATTACATCATAAAGTGAAAAACTACAATAACAAAGTCTCCATAGTCCACACTCATATCCTCTTCTGACTATCCATGCAGGTCATTCATAAAATCTTTCTTCACATCCTGGAAAATATTAAAACATTGAAAGGGGTGAGCTCAGATGCTCAGTAAGGATAACAATATTGCGGAAGCTTTCATAAATAAACATAAACATTTAAGGCAATGTATAACTAAAACAAAAGCCTTTTAAACTTGAACATCAACATAATATGGCAAAAGTAAAATGAGATAATGCCATTTACTTCTTCACATGGATATTCTACTGGTCGAATAATCACATGCAATATCAATAACCACTTTCATAATGATGGAATGCATAATGCCAGACTATCATAACCACGTAGTCAAGGCCCCGTGCCAAGACCACAAATAAGATTTTGTCAAGGCCTCGTGCCAAGACACTAGTTTGTCTCATGAGACCTGCCGATGCATCGAGGAGCTATAGCGGGCTCCACCCGTCACTTATTAAGTCCAATGCATTCCTCATATGAGTAGGTTTAAACATTTCATAAACCATAACATAATCATATCACATAAAACATGCATAAAGGAAACATATCATTTCCACATTTCAATCACAAGATATCAATACAACACATTGATATAATAAAAATGCTTTCAAAACCATTTTCAATACCAAAATAAAAGAAATTCAAAACTTTGTATTTATTTTTCATTAAAAAAAAGTGATGGCTTGTAGAGGAAGCCGAAACTCAAATAATGGTCACGGCGACGGAGAAGTCGTTGTCGCCGCATATGTACGGAAAGAAAAACATTCCCTTTTTGTCGTTTAGTAAAACACTTCGTATAAAAAGATTCCTTTTGAATAAATGTAAAAGTCAAAGGGGTTTATACACTGTATAAAAGAAATTTGTGTATAAAACAAAATATGCCTCAATGAATGGAGATTGAGACGAAGTCCCTTAAAAAGATCATTTTCAAAATAAAATAGATCTATTATGTGTATTCACTATAGGTACACATAAAGAAAGTAAAAATACAAAATAGGACATAATAATATCATGACATAATTTGAAAGTAGGAGATTAACCCAAAGAATGGAAGTTGGGTTAAGAAATTCCCTTACCTCGTGTCTGACTTGACTCAACCGTTCTTTAACCTCCTGAATAATAAACTAGAGTTAATATATACCTTATTAAGAACCATTTTCAACTTCATTATCCTTATTATATCACTTATTACAATGATATGAACATTATGTAATTATTTAAGTTAATAACGGTCGTTTTGTCGATCTTTGGTAACTTGAGTCAACAATAAACTTCTTATAATTACAAGTTGTTCATGTGGTAGAATATACATTATATCCAGAATTATATTCATGATTTATATGTCATATATATCTTATATATCCAGTATATACATTCATTTATAATATTACGTAACATTTAGAGGTAAGAAATGAAATGCACCGTTCATGGAGACGGTAAGCCGTACGTACGCATGAACGCTACTTTCATTTCAATTTCATATTTAATGGAACAAAATCATAATGATATAAATGTATAATATAATTCCAGTATAATATAGTGTATAATACCATTTACTCCATCCTTTATACATCCCACATATGGCATTAACGATTCAAATCACTTTGAGGGGGCGGTAGTCCGCACTTCCTAAAATGAAATTATCGCGTTTTACCCATAATGGAAATCATAAAGTAAGCCATAAATGAGAAATACAGAAGCATAAGTAAAACATAAACACATTATATATCATATATAAATATAGTGACATCTTAATGGCCACCTTTGAAGGTGTTATATGAGTGTTGAACAATCATCGTTTCGTGAGGCAGAAATTCGCCATCCACATAAACCGTATGTTCTTTAACCATTAGATGTAGGTGTGTGTAAGTGTAGCTCAAATACTTCTTATAAAAACATCCTAGTATATTGAGGATACTGGTGTTGTTACAAAATAAATGAATAAAAAGAGTTTAGGAGGTTGGAGAAGAAAAATAAAACAAAACAACATTAGAGAAGACATTACCTCAAAACCGGGTAACTCTTTTTTATTTGAGCCAAAGGCTTCCTTGGGAAGAATTCTGCCCAAAGTGAGGCTTCTAGGAGTAAGGGAGGGAAGTGGAGAGAGTATTTTGGCAGAGGTTGGCCGAGACAAATGGCCTGAAAGTGTAAATTAGGTGGGAGAGGTGGGGGCCTTTTATAAGTGGAGAGGAGGGGCACTTTTGGAAAGATTGAAATGTTACATTATTTCACAATGATTTTCGGATTCTAAAGGTCCCACACTTATATAATTCGAGGCTAAGGTGATAAGGTTTCGAAATATCTTCATCCAATAGGCTTTGGACAAGTGTAAGCCTTGGATTTTTCATTATCTTCTCATTTTATTTAAATCGTTAAATAATGAGGTCATCGCCACATCATAATTATGTCATAAATAATTTAATTTATTTAATGTCTAAAAATTATAAAACAAATATTATGATGTAGGAAATCTTTTTATATTTCTAATGAATATTTATAATCAAAATTTGGACTTGTGTAACCCCACGTAAAAATTGTTTTAGTAAAACATTTTATGTTTGTGTCATTTTTTACTTTAACATTAAATAAAAGTTATTTATGTCATTTTCTAACTAAAGTGGCTCCATGGGGTCCCCAAGTTGACCCATGGGTTGTCTTGGTCGGCCATGACTCATCCAATAGGAGTAGGACAAGTTTCATGCTCATCTCATATTATTAAAACATTATTTGTACCTTAAACTACACTAATTACGTCTAATCGAGATTAAGAACTTAAAAGTTACTATTCACCAAAAAATTAATTTAATCTCATTGAACCACATTTTACTTCTTAATGACAACCATGTATGTCGGATTTTTGAAAATCAAATCACAGAAGTGGTAATATTTCATTTAAACGAAAAATCAGTTATTTAACTACCACTTAGTGGTTTCACTATTCATCAAAAATTGAAGTTTTTCAGAACAAGGCCAAAATTTCACCCTAAGCTATAATTGATATTACGAATTCAAAAATGATGTCTATTTTAAAAAATTCCAAACATATTAGTTGCATTAATTAATTTTATAATTAATTTCCGCTGTCACAACAAATAGCGTGTTTTTAAGAAACAATTTATATCAAAAGATTGACAATTGTTTATATCCAATTTCAATGTTAAATTAATTGTAATGACCACCATTGGATAAAATGGTAAAAATATATTCTAATTATACTTTAAAACCACTAAATAGTATAATTTATCACTATTAATTATTTTTATTAAAAAAGTTGTTTTAAGTATTTTTCACTATTCATAAAAATTTTGAAGTTCTCAGAAAATTACAAAAAATTCAACATAGGCTAATTTCAATATTAGGAATACAAAAATGAAGTCCATTTTGAAATATAAAATTTCTATAATTTTAAAAAGTGGTTATTACTATTCATAACGGCTACTTTGATTTGTCGCGATGTTTTAGAACTCGAAGTTGCGTACAATGCAAGCTATTGTATTATTGAATGAGAAGTGTATCATGGAAGCTCGGGGTGTTACATGATGAATCATTTAAATATTTACATGGAAGATTCAATGCAGATAGATATTCGTTGATGGTGGACTCAATAATTAATAAGCTAATTAAGGAAAGGCCAATTATCACAATAATGATGATGGCAAAGACAATGATAGAGTATTTAGATTTTAAATCAAGGTGGAGATTGTTGAGTTTTTTTATTTTAAAATTTTAATATGAGACAGGGTGAGAAAAAATGTGGGATGGAGTGAAAAAAAGATAAGGGAGTTCAAAAGAGAGAGAGTGGTGGTCTTGCCCAAATTTACCCAAGTTTTAGGGTTAAGCGGTCGCTTGTAGTTTAGCTTGGGTTGTCGAATCCTCAGAGACCTAAGAAGAAGCCTATAGACACATGCATTCTATAGACTGTTTTTTGATATAAAGATTCCAACTTTGGGTTGATTTTAGATTGGTTTAAAGGATCACTAACAGATTTAAGTTAATTCAAATTAAGATAATGAGTTGATCCTAGGTTATCGCTCGGGGTGGATTGGATGAAATTATTTTTTTAACGGTTTCAATTTCTTCTATTCGAGATGGGTTTATTCAAGAAGATCAAATAACTTCATCACTTAATGGTTTAATACCAACACACCACAATACTAATCACCTATACACTTAGAGGATCATTTTATGAGCACTCTATGGTAAAGGTTTGTATTAGCACTTGAGTGTGTGGCCTTAAAATTCAACAAGGATGAAGAAGTTTTAAAATTGTCAAATAAAAATCTCAATTAAAAGAAGTGATTGGAAATTAATGGAGTGATAAATAACATCCAATACATCCCCTTAATAATCCCTTAGATCAACCCATAAAATTGTTAGCCCTCCATTGATGACATGTTATCAATGGAAGCAGAAAGTAGACTTGTGATGGTGGAATTGAAGAAGTAAAAACAACAAAATAACGATCACTCCATCGTTGTGTGATAAATTTCACAAGGTATAGTGTGAATAAATTCACACCTTGAGGAAAAGGTATCAATGTGATATGGAGAATAATAGAATAAGAGGAAAGAAGAAACTTTTATTAATAAACTAAGGTGAATTGAACAACTTACATGAGAAAGAAATGTGATTACAAACACAAAGCGGAAGCATAACACTACAATGAAAACAAGCACCCAAGATGAATAAATCCTCCAACACCACTTCCTTAAATAGGAATTTTAGGAGCCTTGGGTCTAGCCTCCAATAGTGAAAGTCATACCACTTGAGTATGGTAGGCTTAGGTTGGTGGAAAGCTTGTGGAACTTAGAATTTTTCCACCCTTGACCCGAAGTGGAAGGCAGCTTGCATCCTCCGAAAAGACGCATCGAAATGGCCTTCTAGATGGCTGAATTAGAATATTCCATAGAAGAATAAAATTGAGTTCTGAATTTATCCTAACCGCCTATAAAATTTCATCCCAAATGAATTTTTTTTTATGAGATAATATCGAAATGGTGGGCTGTTTTTCTGGGCCGCAGAATCTAGACAAGAATTTTATCTCCAAATTTAGACGCCTGGAACTCCATTTAAAACTCCTAATTATCTATTTTCACTGATTGATTAAATTTTCCCCTTTATGTCCCCTATATTCAGTTAAATTTTCAGAATTATTGGGCTTTTATCTTTTCCGCTATAGTCTCTTTATTGGGCTGATGTCAAGTTTACTTTTCCCATAATGTTGTTGGTTCAAGGACAACTTTTGTAGTCTTATAATGTGAATCTTCTAGTGCTCTAAAAATATGAATTGTTCCTTATATAATGGGAGACCTGAATAAAATCATGACCATTTTGTATTTTAGGATGTGTTCAAATATGTACCAAGTAATAGTGCACTTTAACAAAGAATTGCAATCGTAATGTGAAATAATGTTCAAAGTGTAAAATTCACTAAAATGGTGTTTATGAATAATTAATCTCATGAATATTATAAATATTAATAATTAATATTATCCTATTTTAGTGGCTAATCATACCCCCCTAACTTGAGTTTTTCTAGTCCCGAGTAAAATATATCTCAAAAATGTGAAATTCGAATTCCCTTTTCCAAAAACATTTTAATACACAATGCTTACAGAAATTCCTCATACCAAAAAATTATTAAAAACATCAAAATCATTTAAAACAAGATAGTTCCATAATCATATCCCAATCCCAAGACCATTCCTTTGTTCAAATTCATCGCCACATTTCATCTAATTTCAATAAAGTATGATGATGTGTTGTGTGTCACAAAAGACACGGGGGTTCATTTTTATTCAAGGGGAAAATGATGAAAGTGATAGGTGGAATAACATTTCAATATTAAGATGATTATTTAGTTTTTTTTTTGTATATATTTTTTTTATTGTTTTTTTTTTCAATTTTTCCATGGTAATTGAAATTGCGCTCAATAGAGTCAACCTATGTAGCGAGACTTTGCCGATGACTCCCAGGCTCAAAGACCTTAGGGTGACAAGTGAAGCCCACATACTCGGGAATCATATCAAGTTAACTCAATCAAAAAAAATTAAAATTACCAAAAATAGAGATAAAATTACTAACTCTTAGTTAGAAAACTATGGAGTCACGATCCCCAAGTGCCAAACGCCATGCATTAGGTCATTTCATTACTCTACGTACAAATTTATTATTTTTTTATTTTTTATTGAATACTCATATTAAAACTAAAATGATCACCAAACCTATGCTATTTATTTGTGGGACCCCATGAAATCAAACTAATATCCCACTATCCAAAGGGCATGCGTTGTGATCTCTTTTTTTTATTTAGATGAAAATATAAATGATGAAATTTCACATTAGCCAGCCACACTTTCCAAAATCTATGCTCATGAAATTATACATGGATTAAAATTAGAATCAAGGCATGCTAAATTATTTAATATTCAATTTCAAAGTTTGTAATGTATATTATCATGTTCAAGGTTAAAGGAAATTTTCCTTCCATTAAGGCACACTTTTATTTCAAATCAAAAAAACAATTTTTTTTATTTCATATCCCCCCCAACATAAAATAACATTGTACCTAGTGTTTGAAGAAAATAAAATTAGAAGGGGGTAGAGGTAGAAGAGAGTATTTCTAAAAAGAATTTGAATAAATAAACATGGAACAAAGTCACTTTGTTTTTGAAGTTGAAGTTCATGATGCTCCTGATTATTAATTTGGTATCCATGATACTCATGGACTCCCAATGGAAGATGGTAGAAAATTGTGGAAGTTATGGATATAGTTTATTTCCCTATAAAACTCTTTGACCTCAATAGACACTACTTATCACTCACAAACTAAATTAGAAACCATGGAAACCCTGAGAGGTTCCCTTAGACAAAGACAAAAAATCATACCTATTTATTTTAGCATACCAAAGACTGATACAAGTATCATATAAAAAAAGAAAATAATAATAATAATAATATATGTATATAAGTCAAATATAAGTATATAAAAAATTATAGAATAAGGAGGCACTATAAGTCGTAGGTTAGTGGTAAGTGTGTGCCCCTATCTCCCTTCGGTCCTGGGTTTGAGTCCCCGCGGCTTCTCCAGTTGTGATGGGCTTTTCCCCATGACCTACGACATGTCCTTTTAATTTTTTTTTAATTATTATTTTTTTAACCTACAAACACATAAAAATAAAAATAAACTGATGATACATTATCTTATTTTTATATTTCTGGGTAAGGTATTACTAAAGGATCACACCACGTGACACGGATGAACATGACACTCCCCTTTCATACCCATCCATACTTATAATAGAAGAATAGGTCAACAGTATATGGTACTATCATATTCAGAGTTAAGTTTTTTTTTATAAAATTGATTTATTGATCCTATTTGAAAAATAAAGATGATTCAAAATTATTAGAACCATGAAAACCATGGGTTTATTCCCATGCAATGCTTTTGTTTAACCTCGTTAGCTCAATATGAACACCCTAACTTATCTTGCACCAAATTTTAAAATTTTAATGATTAAATTTTTCTCCACTTTAATTAGATTGTGATTGAGTCTCCAATGGGATTTATAGGAAGGTTTTGAAATTGATTCAAGAAAAATTATATAGGTCCCAATGACCATGAATATCGATAAGGGTCCATCCAGTTGTCTTCTTAATATTTATGAATAAATAAAGTATAATTTTATCATTATTAGCATAAAAAGAGGATGAAATTATGATAGAATGTTTTTTATTATACTCTATAAAGTAAGAGTTGAGATAGGATATAAGGACCTTGAATTTGAGTTCGGGTTCACTAACACTTTCAGACACTGGTCGGGACTTTGAATCAAACTCAATTTCATTTTCAATATTTCTCAACAAAATTGGTTCCTTTTGAATAGAAGATTCAACCAACAAATTGGGAATATCAGTGTTAGGAATGGGTATAGACTCAAAGTTTGTTATTTCTCCCAATGTTTCACTAATTGGTGTTTCTGAAAAATCATCAATGGAGCTATAATTGGGACACTCAATCCACGATGTCAAATTTCCCTCTTATGAATACATGAAATCAATTTCCTCATGATTTAAATACCCTTCAACAATTTCTTGATTCACTTCTGCTAACCAAAATACAAAGTTTGGTTCTTCAATAAATTCATGAGAGGTTTGTGGGAAACTAGACACTCCACATAAGGTTATAGAAGGTACAGTCGGTGTAGGGATTAATTCCTCACAAGTATTAATGCATTGTAGTTCTAATATTAAAGATCAAACCTCGGAATTCATTATCTCCATTTGATCACACAATTGTTCAAGAAGATGTTAGGGATTGGTTTGTATAGGAGTTTTTAAATCATGTAAATCTCTAAGATTTATCTCTTCTACTATCCTTGAGAGGGGTGGAAATTTATCTTTTAAGTGTTCATCATCGAAAAGATTATACATGTTACCGGGTGAGGGGTATTCATTCAAGGGTTGATCAAATAAATTTCCTAACTTAGTGGCTTCCCAATATTTATTTTCAATTTGATTCCAGTTTGGGTTTATGTTGGGGTGTTGTTTATTATATTCCATTTGAGTAGATTTGAAAATGAGGATTTTAACTTCTTTGGACACACAGAATAGAAAGGGCAAAAGATAAGAGAAATGGTGGTGAGAAAAGAGAATTTGTGTGAGAATAGAAGGTGAGTGTCTAAGATAACTTACTTGGGTCCTCGAAAATGGCTCCAAAATTTGGTATTTCCCAAATTTACCTAAGTTTTAGGGTTAAGAGGTCGCTTGTAGTTTAGCTTGGGCTGTCGAATCCTCAGAGACCTAAGAAGAAACCTATATACACGTGCATTCTATGGATTGTTTTTGGCTATGAAGTTTCCAAATTTGGGTTGATTTTAGATGGGTTTAAAGGATCACTAAAAGATTTAAGTTAATTCAAATTAATACAATGAGTTGATCCTAGGTTATTGTTCAGGGTGGATTGGATGAAATTCTTTTTTTAACGGTTTCAATTTCTTCTATTCGAGATTGGTTTATTCAAGAAGATCAAACAACTTCATCACTTACTGGTTTAATACCAACACACCATAATACTAATCACCTATACACTTAGAGAATCATTTTATGATCACTCTATGGTAAATGTTTGTATTATCACTTGAGTGTGTGGCCTTAAAATTCAACAAGGATGAAGAAGTTTTAAAATCGTTAAATAAAAATCTCAATAAAAAAAAGTGATTGTAAATTAATGGAGTGATAAATAAAATCCAATCCATCCCATTGATACTCCCTTTGATCAACCCATAAAAGGTTTAGCCCTCCATTGATGACATGTTATCAATGGAAGCAGAAATTAGACTTACGATGGTGGAATTGAAGAAGTAAAAACAACAAAATAATGATCACTCCACCATTGTGTGATAAATTTCACAAGTTATGGTGTGAATAAATTCACACCTTTAGGAAATGGTATCAATGTGATATGGAGAAGAAAAAAATAAGAGTAAATAAGGAACTTTTATTAAGAAACTAAGGTGAATTGAATAACTTATATAAGAAAGAAATGCGATTACAAACACAAAGCGGCATCATAACACTACAATGAAAACAAGCACCCAAGATGAATAAATCCTCCAACAACACTACCTTAAATAGGCATTTTAGGATCCTTGGGTCAATCATCCAATAGTGAAAGTCATACCACTTGAGTATGGTAGGCTTAGGGTGGTGTAAATCTTGTAGAACCTAGACTTTTCCACCCTTGACCCAAAGTGGAAGGCAGCTTGCATCCACCGAACAGACATGTCGAAATGACCTTCTAGATTTCCGAATTAGAGTGATCTATAGAAGAATAAAATTTAGCTCCGGATTTATCCTAACCTCCTGTAAAATTTCAGCCCAAATGATTTTTTTTGTGAGATAATATCGAAATGGTGGTTTGTTTTTTTGGGCTGTAGAATCTGGACCAGAATTTTGTCTTCAAATTGAGCCACCTATAACTCCATTTAAAACTCCTAATTATCTCTTGTAACTGTTGTATGAAATTTTTCCATTGATTTCCCCTATCTTTAGTTCAATTTTCAGAATTATTGGTCTTGTATCTTCTCCACTACAGTCTCTTTATTGGGTTGTTGTCCAGTTTACTTTTCTCAGAATGTTGTTAATTCAAGGATGAATTTGGTGGTCTTATAATGTGAATCTTCTAATGTCCAAAAACATGAATTGTTCCTTATATAATGGGATACCTAAAAATAAAATATGAAAATAAAATCAAGACCATTTTGTATTTTAGGATGTGTTTCAATATGTACCAAGTAATAGTGCACTTTAACAAAGAATTGCAATCATAATGTGAAATAATGTTCAAAGTGTAAAATTCACTAAAATGGTGTTTATGAATATTTAATCTCGTGAATATTATAAATATTAATAATGAATATTATCCTATTTCAGTGGCTAATAAAGTGGTATTATATTTTTTGAAAAAAAATAGAGAGATGTTTTCTCCCCTTATCATGTGAGCTTGGTGCGCGCAACTCCTATAAAATTCCATGCCATGAATATGTGATTATCCACTGAAAAAGGATAATATTAATTTTTATAATATATAATTTTCATTTTCTTCATTATTCATAAACACCATTTTTAGTGCATTTTAAAATTTGAACATATCTTCACATTATGGTTGGAATTCTTGCTTAAAGTGCATTATTACTTGGTACATTTTTTAGAAACATTGTAAATCACCCATTGGTCTTGATTTGAATTTTATATTTCGTTATCAGATTTCTCATTTCATTTGGAATAACTTGTAATTTTTAATCACTTAGATATTCACATTGGAAGACCGCTATTTTGGACATTCAACCCATAAATTTCTAGGTGAAGTAAACTTGATAGCAGCCTAATAATATGACCGTAGCATCCATAATTTAATCCCAATTAAGCTAAAATTTGAACTAGATATAGATAAAAACTTGGTAAACATTTCATTAAACTGTGTTCAGAGCTAATTCAGAGGTTTAAGGGGTGATCCAGGCAAACCAAATGTATGATGAAATTCTGGTCAAGATTCAATGGCCCATAATAACAGCCCAATGGGATGAAATTTTGACAAATATTAGATTAATTAAATATCTTAAATTTATTATTCTATGGAACACACAAATCCATCCATCTATAAGCTCATTTTGGTGCCTCTATTGGGTGGATGCAAGATGGCTCTGATTTTTTTCAATAGTGTAAAAGTCCACTCTCCCTTAACTTTCCACCCACCTATGCCTACCCTGATTAATTGGGAAGACTTGGAATATTGGGGGATCAACCCAAGTCTTTAAAAGTTTATATTTAAGTTAGTTTTTGTGTAATATTTTGGATGAGGTTTTATATGTATTCATTTTAATGTTATGTTACCAATTTGATGTTGTAATCACATTTCATCAATTGTAAGTTGCTTGAATAACCTTAGATTCTTAATAAAACTTCTTATTATTATTCTATTTTTCTATTATTTTTGTTAAAAAGTTGATATTGTTTCATTAAGGTGAGAATTTATTCACACAACTAAGAGAGAAATCCTTCACACTATGGTGGAGTGTTTGTTATTTCTTTTTTTTTTTTTTGCTTCTTCAATTCCACCCTAATGAGTTTACTACCATCTTTCATTGAAAGCTTTTCATCAATGGAGGGATAACTATATTATGTGTTAATATATGAAATTTTAAAGGGTTTTTATTGGATGTTATTTATCATTATAATAATTCTTAAATAATTATTTTAATTGAGGTTTTTATTCAATGATTTACCTTCTCTTTCAACCTCGCTAATTTTTAGGTTACACGTTCTCAGTTCTAAAACGATACTATACCTTGGAGTTCTCATGAAGATGATACTATAATTGTATAGGTTATTATACTTAGGATAGTTAAAGCACTAAATCAGTTGGTGATTTGGGAAGTTCTCATTTTTTTGAAAGAAACACTCTCAAATTTATGACATTCAAACCATTTTAAGAAATTAATATAATCAACCCCAAGAAACAACCTAGGATCAACTCATTCAAACAAATTAAATTAACCTAGGTCTCTTAGTTTTAATTTAACCATCTAAAATCAAACCAAATTTATCCACTTTATATCCAAAACAATCCATAGAATGAGTGACTATAGGTTCTTCTTAGGTCTCTAAGGATTCAATAACCTCTTATGTGTTGCAAGCAGCCGCTTTTACCTTAGGATAAATTTGGGAGATACCAAGTTTTGGAACCATTTCTAGGGAACCAATTATGTCATCTAAAAACTCATTTTATTCTCCCCCATTTCTCTTTTCTCATCTCAATTTATCTTATCTTTTCCCCTTTCTTTTTTTTACTTTTGTTGGTACATGTTCGCCTATACTCATGACCAATCAAACCATCTAGTTAGGGTGGATAATCCTGGTGTTGGGGATTCAAGAATGCCTAGGGGTATCTTTTTCATTATATCTTAATCTTTCTAATACTCTAGATTCAAAAATTGAACCTATTCCAATGGAAACCCAAATGAAGCAAACCCTAACTTGGGGAATGTGGTCGATCAAACCATGAATGATCACCTCGCACCTGACTGGACCAATGCACCATCTTGCATTAGACATGTTTCCCTAAAATAAGCCTGTTATGTCTTCAAACCTCATGTCCTAAACCACCTTTCAAACTTTAATGGGATGGAGTGATAAATTCCATACCTTTATGTCAAGTAATTCAATGACATTGTTGAAACCATGTGCCCATCACATAAACTTGAATCAACTAAGATGAGGACCTTTCCTTTTTAACTAAAGGATCTAGATAAGAATTAGTTAAATAATCTGAGACCAATATCAATCCATTCATGGTACCAATTAAAAATATAATTATATAAAAAATACTTCCCCATCACAAAATAATTTCACTTAAAAAGAGCATCCATAACTTTTTTGAAAAATAATGGGATTCATTTTATAAAAATGGGAAAGGTTCAAAGACACACTAAACATGGTACCTCAACATTTATTTTCAATCCCAAAATAATTTCAAGTATTCTATGAGGGTTTGGGTCTATGAAACAAACAATTAATTGACATGACATATAATGGAACCTTTAGAAACAAAGACCTAAATAATTCTTGCGAGTATCTAGAAGGCCTGACCAAACAAAACCAAACATGGGGAATATCACCTTACTATGAGAAACCACAAAAATCTAGTGGAATACATACCCTTGGGGAAGAATAAATTCTTAAGGAAAAAAATTCACTCATTAGGAAGGTGAATGAGATTGGTCTTAGGAAGGTTTAAGAAATCCAAATTGTTGACACTATTTGCACAATTTGTGACAAACATGACCACAAGACCTATAACTTCCCAAATATACCTTTAATAATGGATGTTATTTTAGGAGGACTATAAGAGGAGTTTAATGATTTAAACTTTAAAAATACACAATACCAAAACACTTTCAATATGAGGTACAATGATCATCTTGGATTCCATTGGAAATAAAACAAACAACCCATCCAGCAACCCAATCATCCACAAGGATTAAACCCCTACCATCCATAAATTTTTTGAACTCACAATCAATTTCAACCAAAACTAGTCCAATACCAACATCCCCATATCCAATTCCATAAACCCATATAATAACCTATTCATCAAACAACCCAACAACCTAAATATCTACCTGGGATAAACCAACTGACTCAAACCCCTACCCAAGAAATCCCTCTCTTATTACTTGAAAAATCATTTAAAAAATGGAAAGAATGAATTCGGAAGTGTCAAACCTTAAACATGAATTCCAAACAATTAAAATTAGTAAGGCACCCATGCCTACTTAGGCTATCCTATCCCCAACCTTAAGCAAGGAATCTAGTTACACACAAACCTCTCATGAATTACTAAATGCAGTGATAGTGTTAAGAAGTGGGAAATCCATTGAAAAACCTCAACAACTCATTCTATAACCATTAAAAGCTTCAATATCACATGAAAATGATGAAAAATGTAACATACCAACCCGACTGACCACTAAACTGATAGCTGAACCGGTCATTATATGGCCTCAAGTGTGCCTCCCCATATGCCAGAGGCTGCCGACTAGCAGTAAGGGTCTAAGGAGGTGAGAGCGGGGAAACTATACCCTCATGATCAGATTAGCACAGTGGTATAATAGAAAATAAAGAAATAATATATGGTAATGGAATTAGTAATAAATAAAAGGCAGAGTAGTAGAAGAAAAGTATAAACTGAATATAAAGTATGGGAAATGCCCATATACTACAATTCATGCATGTCCAGATGATGATAAAAACTAAAATAGCAGACATACAATAGGAAATAGTATATAGTGAAGTACATAAATAAATAAAATAAAGGAAATCCCCAAGGGTTATCTCCACAAGCATCCTAAGCTCCAACTCAGTCATGTACTCCTAACTCCTAGGTACAAGCATAACAGTGCAAGCAATAGTCCATGGTCCTATGAACAAGAGATCTACTCGGGTACCCCAGTGCAATGGTAGCCTGAGTAGGGTGTGATATATATATCCCAGTAGGTTACCACCCATGGTGTTTACAAATGAATCCAATTCATGAATATAAAGTAAATCAGTGTGTAGGTAATATGAATAAATAAACAATACTGTAGAAAATAAATAAGTACTGGTAGGCTCAAATTTTAATAAGACACTTGACCGACTCTACCTACTTCGGCTCATGGCCAGAAGGAATGTCTAATCATTGACTATATATATAGTAATAATATATATATATATAGTATAATTATATATTTAATCCACCTATATGAACCAAGTACGTGTGGACGTAAGGGGCCATATACCTGGAATACTAGGTGCTGGCTGGATCGGGGCGTAACTCAGTCATCCATAACTAGTCTAAATGAGAATATAAGCTCAAGATAAAGGGTACATACCCTACATATCATAATGAGTGGGATACATCATGATCATAGCTTGAGATGATGAGTGTGTCATCATGTCAACACTTGAAGTAGTGAGTGTGTCTCCATGCCAACACTCAACATGTGACATAGTATGTCATGCCCACCGTCCACATAGTATCAATGGTGTAAGACGTCATGATCAACACCTGATGTAAGGGAGGGTGATACCTCCATGCTCAACAGTACCCTTACCATCATTCCATAACCTATATCAAGGTGTAATCATAATTATAATAATATCTATGAGGCATTACCTCTCATGCTTCATTTAACCTACCCATTATAACCAAGGCATCACAATTTAATTATAGCATTTACTAAGCATTAAATGATCAGTGTGGCCTTTCCACCCTTTAAAATCATGCCATTTAATCTATCAAAACATGGAAATTTGTATTACAAGGCTGAAATAGAACTTAGAAGGTACCATGGTCAAATGGGTAATTAAATACATGGGAAATCTCATTTATAAAGAAATTCAAGCCCTTAGGAGGAGCTTATTTCATTAGTCAATTAGATAGGAGTTGACCAATCCATTCTCTTAGAAGGTGAAATTGTTCTATAGACATTTATAAAGGGAAAAATCCATTTTATAATATCGTTAGAGGTCATTTCCTAAACATTACATATATTAAAAACATTCCATTGAATCTATCAAAACATGGAAATTCATCTTACAAGGATCAAGGGGCACTTAGAAGGTACCATGGTCAAATGGGTAATTACCTATATGGGAAATCCAAGACCTCAGGAGGAGCTTGGTTCATTAGTCAATTAGATAGGAGTGGGTCAATCCATGCACTTAGAATGTGAAATGGTTCCATAGACATTTATAAAGGGAAAATTCCATTTTATAATACCATTAGAGGTCATTTCCTAAACATGCCATATATCAACATTAATATAAGGAATATAAAAACACAATTCCATAAGGCTAGGCATGTTTTAAATAACTAGTCACCACTTTTTAATTTTGAAGACAATGTACCTCATCCGAGGGGTTTTATAATAAAATCGTGACATTGTTTATCAAACAATTCATTTAGCATAATTAAACATAACATTCACATATCATAATTAAATTCAAATTAATTAATCATGGTATAAAAAATACCAAACATGGAAATTCAATTCATAAAGGTTGAACATGGCACTTAGGAGGTGCCATTATCATTCTAATAATTCCCTATAAGGGAAAATTCCATTATTGATCCAAGATGAACACTTAGAAGGTGCTCTGGGCATTTAATATTTTAATTATAAAGGGTAAAATTAAGTTGGAACACTAAATGGGTGTCTGTGTTTGATTTTTTCACCCTCTATTTACATAACAAGGTTCAAGAGGAGTAATACAAGGTGTGTAATCCAATTTAGATTAAAGAAAAACATTTTTAAGGAAATGTGTGATGATAGTTGGTGTGTGGCACAACAACACTATTTATAAAATGATGGAAACTTAAGGAAAAATTCATAGACCATATACCTTATGCTTAGGATACTCTACTCATCCAATATTATGGTTTGATTCGGTTTAGTTTGGAAGAAATCTAAGAAACAGACATCCACCATGAAAATAGGGAAAATGATCTTGCACCATGATAACTCGACCAAGAGAAGATTAAATGGATAAAGGTTCAAAAGGAATCGAGAGCTTGCCAAGAGGAATCAATAGAGACTGACGGTATTCAATTTGGACTTCAGACAGAGGAGATCTATAAAAGCCTAGGTTAGTCTTGGGAGGAACCCACGAGAGAGGGAGATATGTACATTGGAGGAGAAGAAATAATAAAGAAAAGAAAAGAGTTTAAAAGTTTAATTAAGGGGAAAAAGTTAAATTCACCCTAAAAAATATGTCACATGGTTTGGCTACATGGTTTTCCAAACTGTGTGTCAACCGTGCTGTACCCACTACTTAGGAAACTCACCTCGTACGGTTGTCCCGCATGGTTTTCTCTAACCATGTGCCAATTGTGCGATGAATAGTGCATAGGAACTTCCTAAGTGGAATTAACCATTTAGTTTAGGCACATGGATTAGTTAAACTATGCATAGACCATGAAACACCTATTGTACCTTCGGTTTGGGCCACACGATTTGTTTCTTGGGGACGCACGGTTTCCGACAAATCGTGTGCCCAGTTCAGACCACCCAAACTTGTGATTTTTGGGGCCCGACGCTCCCGAAACTCAATGAGACACCCGAGGGACCTCTTGGGACTTTAACCAAGTCTAAAAAAACACATTTAAGTGTTCCAACTCTCAAAATTACATTTTTAATATCAGTTCAAAGAACAACTGGTCCCCTAAATGTCAAAATTCAAATTCCCTTGGAATTCTACCTTATCTCAAAAACACGGGTCATTACAACCTCCCAACCTTAGAACTTATCATCCCTGAGAAGCCTCAGGGAACAACTAAAGCATCACCCAACATAAAAGGGTTGTGAATTCTTGTTCAAATAGATGTGTTTCATTTATAAACACCCAATGCACCTTAAATAATTTCTTAAGCATGCGATAATTAAGTCGTGAAGACCCGAGCCAACACTAATTTTCCAAACAGAACACAAAAAATGGTACTTACTCGAGCCCATTAAGCTAGATACATGACCACATCATTATCTCTTTAAAAATTGGTCCATTGGTTCTCCCCACTATAGGTTTTAACATTAAAAAGGGGCCAATTTTGTGTTACGATACTTCCACCGTCAGAATTTCCTTATAAGAAACGTCTTTAAGAATTATAGTGATTATCCAAATGTGTTTTATTCAACTAGGATAACTTGAGTACTTCCAAGGTCATATTAGGGAATTCTCTATAAATAAATGGTCAAGACAAGATTGACCAAATTGAAACTGGTCACAAAATCTTTCCTCGAAAGACACAACCAACCTTTAAACCACAACTGCATTAACCCGACAACATGATTAAAATGGTTCCTCTTGACCATACACATCAAAAAAGGAGGATAAAAATTTGAGACACCAGCCAACTATTATATAAATTATCAATTTAGACAGTTAGTGTATTATAAGTTGAACCTTAGTGCCTTCTTCCAAGGCATCTAGCGTTTATCATGATCATGTTTACTAAAGTCCATACTTGACTTCTAATGATCTCACTTGATCAAACCATCACCTGACCATTTAATATGTCATGCCCCAGCATGAACAAGGGTTTAACCCAGATCCAGTCCACTAGAACCATCACCCTTTTAAACATCACCTCCAACCCTGATAAAAAGTTTGGGATAAACTCAGATTCACTAAATTAGAGTCCAAGGAACTAACCCAAGGTAATAAATTATCCATGTTTACAAGTGATAAGTTGTCACAAGTCCACAACGTCCATATCAAATCATTGACTGAGCCCAGAGTGGCATTCTCTTGGAGGTCATTTTAGGAGATGACATCAGGCGTCTAAGAGTCTGTCCAAGGAGTTCCTACCTGGGAACCCAAGTATCACTCAAGACTAACCATGCCTTGATAAAAACCACACATCCATCATGAAACTTTGATAAAACCTATTTATTGAAATATAAGGGAATTTGGAACCTTTATCTCGACATATAATTGATTATCTCTTAGTGAATCAAGGACAATGTCAAGATAGGGGACATTCTCATCTCTAAGCAAGATTACACTAAGAGGATATCAAAGATTTCCAAGAAGACTCGAGACACTTATATCACATCCAAGACGAAGTGATCGATATGGTTTCTAACCAACAATACCCAAACACTAGAGGTAAGGGCACTTGAACCATTATGGTTTGACTTCTTAGAAGAATCTCATCTTCACCTGCCGACACGTCATCATTAACCGATCACAAGCCTTTACCACCCAAGGCATCCCATGATCGCTCAAGCTTTACCCACCGAAGTCCATCCATAACCAACGATGTTTCCAAGGTTGTATACATAGACAACCACATAAATGTCATACTATTGAACAAGCACCAACATGATACAAGACTCACCATCCTCACAGGCATTCGAAAACTAGATTGACCATTTTTAGATGGTATTCCATGATTGTGCTCCTTCTACCTGGAAGTACACATTTACCAAAACTAACACGATGCTCCCCACCATAGGAGTGTCTTAGTCATCAAAAATAAGAGGTAGACCAGCCTCTCACAAGCATGCTATATTAGATTCAACTTAAACAAATGCATGAAATTTCATGAGTCACGATCACAAACATCAAAACATTTGGTATGAAAGCCAAAACCAACCTGACTAGAATGTTTAAACACCCAATACTCTTGGAAAACCATCCCATGAATCATGATTAATTTTATTATTTGTCTCACATATAATTATACTATAGATATTACCCAAGAATGTACTCAACATCAAAAATCTCAACGATTTCACCAAACTCAACTGGTTCATTAAATCACTTAACAACCCAACGAGTACTGCATATATGAATGAACACTGCCCTGAGGTTTTAAAAGAAAGGAAGAACATCTTGAATACTACCCATAGTCTTGTCATCCCTTTGCATTCAAGTATTTGATGGTCCATGCAAATAACTAGATCAAATTCATACTATCCCATACAACTGTAAAATAGACTAATGACCTCCTAAGTCGCCCAAGGAAAGATAATAGGGTCATGAGACCTACCAAGTGGTCGACCATACCCTAGGCATGTATAACCTGCTGAAACTGAGCATTACCTGATTCTCAAGCCTGTAACAAAGGTCAAGGATACCAAGACCACTCATCCAAACATGGGTGTCATTTAGAATCTAAGATTCATACTAGGTAAAACAACACCCAAGCGGTGACACATGTCAAAAACCTCACATAATTTAGCAAGGAATGTAATCTCTAAGGGTGTTACCTACCTCAGGTTATCCCCTTACAGAAGCATGAGCATCGACTCTATCATTAGGTCACACCAAATAGTTTACACTAGGCCCTATGACTATCATTTAAGCCTTTTCTAATGAGAAAAAATGTCTATTTAAAACACTCACATTTCCATTCCAAGGCTACTCATGGAGATATTTAAACTACCCCTACATGAGGGTTTTAAAATTAAGGACACCACTTCATGTTCCATTTTAAGTCATTGCATTGATTTACATTCAATATTTAAACGTTTAAAAGATTTAAAATAGAACATCAAGTGCCAATTATAAAACCAAAATCACTTGGTAAAAGATAAGGCGACCTATGAGGGTCCCATTAAGCCAACATGAGTTCATCATAATGCAACCCAATAGTAGTTGTTTAATTATCAAAATTGTAAACACCTATAGTGGGTCATCACATAAGAAGCATGCCCCAACTGACCTACTTGGGTCCAATTGTGAATTTTATAATTTTAATCATACGGATCGATATGCCCATAATGATAAAGTCACAAGCCTTTATAGAGGAAACCAAAACATTTCATACCAAAATTAAATATCTTTTACATTTTTAACCATTTAAAAATATATCATGGTCATATACAATGGTTTTATTATATGGGTTTCCATATCCATATTCATAAAGTGATCATACACTTTATAGACCACAGACTAGCTCCCATTTAACTGAACCTAACTCACTTGGAAATTTAAACTTTAGCATCCTTTTACATTTTAAAAACGATCTCTAAACACGTATAAATATCAAAGATGGTTTGAGTACACGGGTTACATTTTCCCAATTATATGGCTCATATACACCTTACAACTAAAAATTGGTTCTTGTTTAATCGAAACCAATGTGTTTCATCCCATGCAATCAATTATATATCAAAATCATAACTGAGCATACTATCACAAGTAGTAAACATGGAGGAACATACCAATAAACACAGAAGTACAATACATAGGCAAGGTAGGTTAATTAATCGGGCAGCATGGCATATAATCACCTAAGCATGGAAGAAGATTAACAAGATATATTAATCACCCAAGAATGGTATATAAGTAGGCATGATGAAGAAAAAAAATCATGGAATAACACTCAAGTCACACAATCAAAATTAGCAAGCAACCTATGAATGCAACTACATGGCATGGAATATGCATGGCATTTGAATCTCTATGTTCCTATAATGATGCATATAATGCTACTTACTTGTCATGCCAGTCCAAGGGTAAAATACCATAAATTTCATAAATAAATAAGCAATGGAAAGTACATTATTCACTCGAGGTGAAATTATAATCAATTGTAATAGAAAATAGTATGAACCAATTCTATCCAGGGCCACTTGGACTTTTCCCCATACATGGGTTGATCACTCCTAGGCACATCTATTTACCAAGTTTTAACACATTTATAGTCTACTGCCTACCAGCCCAAATAGTAAGATAAAGGAAAAAAGAAAGTCTTTGATACTACTTTTTAATGTATTGGCCCGACTCACCACCAAACAATAGCCGAATTGGTCATCACATGGCCTCAAGCACACCTCCTTGTAGGCTATAGGCTACCAACCACTACTGGAAAACTAACCTATACCAACTATTTGGAACCGTTGGTATAGGCCTCCAAACCGTTGGTATAGCCTATACCAACGGTTTGGAGAACCGTGGCGAAGTAAGCCGTTGGGATAGGTCTATATCAACGGTTTTGGGAAAACCGTTGGTATAGACCTATCCCAACAGTTTTGAAAACCGTTGGCATAGGTAATATGAAAATCTATTCCAACGGTTATAAAACCGTTGGTATATCTATTTCAAAAAAAATACATTCGGTGTGATTTGATCCCTGAACCCTTCGTTTATAATAGAACGACTTAACCACTAACCTAATATGACTTTTTTAAACATAATTTCATAAATATATATATGTATTATAATAATTATTTAAAATTTAGATTTATATAATGTTCTCGGGCAGTAGACCTGGAAAAAAAAATCAAAGAACCTATCCCAACGGTTCGCAAAACCATTGGGATAGGTGCATATTTTTTTTCGGGGTGTATGCTGGATTTTGGGACACCCTTTCCCAACGGTTTTGGAGAACCGTTGGGAAAGGGTTGGGTCTTTCCCAACGGTTCTCCAAAACCGTTGGGAAAGGGGTGTTTTGAGCTCCCTTTCCCAACGGTTTGGGGGAACCGTTGGGAAAGACCCACCCCTTTCCCAACGGTTCTCCAAAACCGTTGGGAAAGGGGTGTTTTGAGCTCCCTTTCCCAACGGTTTGGGAGAACCGTTGGGAAAGGGGTGGGTCTTTCCCAACGGTTCTCCAAAACCGTTGGGAAAGGGGTGTTTTGAGCTCCCTTTCCCAACGGTTTGGGAGAACCGTTGGGAAAGGGTGCCTATACCAACGGTTTTTACAAACCATTGGTATAGAAGTGTTGGGAAAGATCCGATTTCCAGTAGTGAACTAATAGCAAGGGTATAAGGAGGTGATAGAGGGGAGACTATACCCTCATGATTATAGTAGCACATTAGTATAATAGAAAATAAAGAAGCAATAAATAGTAGTGAAAGCAGTGATAAATGAAATACAGAGTAGCAGAAGAAAAATATAAACTGAATATAAAAGATGGCCAATACCCATATACTACAATGCATACATGTCTAGATGATGACACAAACTAAAGCAACATACATACAATAGGTAATAGTATATAATGAAATACATAAATAAAGGAAAATAAATACCCAAGGGCAATCTCCATGAGCATCCTAAGCTCCACCTCATTCTTGTGCTCTTAACTCCTAGGTATAATCATAACAATGCAAGAAATAGTCCATGTTCCTCTAAAAAAGAGATCTAATAGGGTACCTCGGTGCAATGGCAGCCCTAGCAGGGTGTGAGATATAAATCCCAATAGGTTACCACCCACAATGTTTATAACTAAATCCATTTCATGAATATAAAGTAAAGTTGTGTGCAAGTAATATGAATAAATAAACAATACTACATAAAATAAATAAGTATCGGTCGGCTCAGGTTCTAATAGGACACCTGACTGAAACTACCTGCTTCGGATCATGGATGGAAGGAATGTCTAATCAGTGACTATATATATAGTAAGAATATATATATATATATATATATATAGTTATATATTGCATCCACCTATATGAACCAAGTACGTGCGGAAAAAAGTGACCATATTTCTGGAATATTAGGTGTTGGTTGGACTGGGGCATAACTTAGTCATCCATGACCAGTCTAAACAATCATATGAAATCATGCCAAAGGTTAAATTCCCTACATCTCATAATGAGCGGGAGATGTCATGGTCTTCACTTGAGATGATGAGTGTGTTTTCATGTCAACACTCAAAGTCGTGAGTGTGTCGCCATGCCAACACTCAACATGGGACGTGGTGTATCATTCCCACTATCCATATAGTATCAATAGTGTGATACGTCATGCTCAACACCCAATGTAATGGAGTGTGATACTTCCATGATCAACAACACCCTTACCATCATTCAATAGACTATATCAAGGCGTAATCATAATTATAATAATATCCATGAGGAATTACCTCTCATGCTTCATTTAACCTTCCCGTTATAACCAAGGTATCACATTTTAATTGTATCATATACTAAGAATGCAATGATAAGTGTGACCTTTCCACCATTTAAATTTCATTCCATTTATATTAAACAAGTCAACTAAAGAAAACAACCATCATGAATAAGTTATTCCATTAAAATCATGCCATTGAATATATCAAAACATGAAAATTTATCTTTTAAGGATCAAAGGGCACTTAGAATGCACCGTGGTCAAATGGGTAATTACCTACATGGGAAATCCCATTTATAGACCAAGCCAATACCTTAGGAGGATCTTGGTTCATTGGTCAATTAGATAGGAGTGGGCCAATCCATGCACTTAAAAGCTGTAATGGTTCCATAGACATTTATAAATGGAAAAAATCATTTTATAATACCATTAGAGGTCATGTCCTAAACATTCCATATATCAACATTAACAAAAGTCATAGGAAAAAAAATTCCATAAGGTTGGTCTTGTTTTAAATAACTAGTCACCACTTTGTAATTTTGAAGACAATGCACCTCATCCGAGGGGTTTTATTATAAAATCATGACACCGTATATCAAACAATTCATTTAGCATAATTAAACATCACATTCACATATCATAATTAAATTCACATTAATGAAGAATTTTAGAAATACTACCAAACATGAAAATTCAATTTATAAAAGTTGAACATGGAACTTAGGAGGTTCCATTCTCATTTTAACAAATCCCTACAAGGGGAAATTCCATTATTGATCCAATCTGAATGCTTAAAAGGCACTCCGAGAATTTAATCTTTTAATTATAAAAGGTAAAATTAATTTGGCACACCAAAGGGGTGTTTATGTTTAATGTATGAACCCTCTATTTATATAAAAAGGTTCAACAGGAGTATTACAAGGTGTGTAATCCAATTTAGATTGAAGAAAAAAAAATTTAAGGTAATGAGCGACAACGATCGATGTGTGGTGCAATGACGCTATTTATAAAATGACAAAAACTTTAGGGAAAAGTCATAGACCACCTACCTTATGCTTAGTATTCTCTAATCATCTAATATCAAGGCCTGATTCATTCCAGTTTGGAAGAAATATAAGAAATGAAAATCCACCCTGAAAATAAGTTAAATGAGTGTGCACCTCGATAACTCGATCAATAGAAGATTAAACAGATATGAGTTTAAAAATAATTGAGATATTACCAAGAGGAATCCATAGAGACTGATGGTGTTTGATTCGAACTTTATAAATAGTAAATCCATCAAATCCTCAGTTAGGTTTGGGAGGAACCCACGAGAGAGGGAGTTGTGCATGCTGGAAAAGAAGAAAGAAGAAAGAAAATAAAAGAGTTTAAAAGTTTCATTAAGGGTAAAAAGGTAAATCCACCCTCAAAACTGGGTCACATGATTTGGCCACATGGTTTTCCAAATCGTGCAGCACCCACTACTTAGGAAACTCACCTCACACGATTGTCCCACATGGTTTTCTCTAACCATGAAATGAATAGTACATAGGTACTGCCTAAGTGGCACTAACCATATGGGTTAGGCACGTGGTTTGGATAAATTGTGTGCATCTCATGCGACACTTGATGAACCTTAGGTTTAGGCCGCACAGTTTACTATTGGGGGCCGCATGGTTTCAGACAAACCGTGTGCCATATTCAGACCACCCAAACTTGTGATTTTTAGGGCTCGGTGCTCCCAAAACTCAACAAAACACCCAAGAGACCTCTTGGGCCTTTACCCAAGTATAAAAATAACACATTAAAGTGTTCCAAGTCACAAAATTATGTTTTAAATATTTTTTCAAAGAATAGTCCATCCAATAAATGCCAACATTCAAATTCCCTTGGAATTCTACCATATCTCAAAAACACGAGTCATTAAAAATAACCACCTTAATATGGTAAAAAATCCAATGAGAATGTGAAAGAACCACAACCTCACCAAATAATCAAACAATTTGATCCCTCCCTCAATACATGAGAGGAAAATCTAAACCTGAACTGAATGAAACATTAAAGGGGATATTCTCATAAGTTAAGTTGAATATATTACTTCTCGATGCAATAAAAACCATACCTTCATACTCCAAGTACTTGAAGGACTTGTGTACATTTAAAAGGAAGTTCACACACAAAATTCACATCCTTTTGGCTACCAATGTGAGTACCACCATTCTAGGAAACATTTCTCCTGAGTTTAAAGACCCTGGTTGTCCATACATCAATGTTGAACTCAGAGAAAACAAAGTTTTCAAATTCCTTTGTGATCTAGGATCTAGTGTTAACCTCATTACATATACAGTGTATTTCCAATTTGGTCTTGAAGACCTCCATCCAACTTTTGTCACACTCTAACTTGTTGATCATAGTGTTAGGGTTCCTAAGGGGATATTAAGGGATGTTCATATGAAATTTTAAAACTTCATCTACTCAGAAGACATCATTGTCCTTGAAAATCATAAAAATCTAGGCACTAGGGAACAAATTAAAATCTTCCCTGACCATACCTTCCTCTTAAAAATCAACTCAATCATCCGATTAAGGAATGGGAACATGACCATAACCTTTGGGTTCATGAGATTCAACCTAAGAATCTATAATGAAAACTCTCAAATTGGGGATGATGAGGAAGTTTATGATGTGAATTGGATAGGTAGTGTTGTAAGTGAACCAAAGGAACATCGAGAAATTGTTGAAGGATATTTAAGTCAATATGAGATTGATTTTCTTTATTCACATGAGATAAATTTATATCCTTGGATTTAATATCTTATAAAAGGATCATTTTATTATTTTTCAGGATGAACAATAAATGAAACCATTGGATAAATAAAAAAAATCAAATCCATGCCCATTCTTGACACTAATATGTCCAATATGCTGGCTGATAAATCTATTCAAAAGGAACTAATTCTGTCAAGAAATTTGGAAAAAGAAACTGAGTTTGATGCAATGTCCCATCCTTATTTTTAAAGTTTTAACCAACATGATCTTGAATTCATGGTCATTCCTTCATCACTTAAGTACACATTCCTTGTGGATAATCAAATGATTACTATTTTCATTTATTCCTCTCTTGAATCCAATCAAGAGAGAATGCTTCTAGATGTATTGAGGAGGCATAATAAAGTAATTAGATGGACCCTATATAATATTCCTAGGATTATCCCACTCATTAGAACCCATAATTTTATTTTAGAATCTAAATCCAAACCATTTTTTCAACCTCAGTGAAGAATAAATCACAATATCATGGATGTGTTAAGGAAAGAACTTTTAAAGTTATTGAAAGATGGTATCATATACCCTACTTCTAATAGTGAGTGGGTAATCCCAATCCAAGTGGTTCCTAAGACAACTATAATTATTGTTATTACCAATGAGTATGGTGATCTTCTCCCCATAAGATTTAGTAGTGGATAGAGAGTGTTCACTGACTATAGGAAGTTAAACTCATGTACCATTAAAAAACATTTTCCCTTACCCTTCATTGATCAATTCCTTGAATGAGTGGAAGGTCATGAATTCCACTGCTTCTTAGATGGATTCTCAAGGTATAATCAAATTTTGGTCTCCTTATAATATCAATTAAAAAAAACTTCACCAATCCATTTGGAACTTTTTCCTTCAAGAGCATGCCCTTTGGGTTATGTAATGCCCCTGGTACCTTCCAGCAGTTCATGATGGGAATATTCTCTAACATGGTGGGGGATTTTTTAGAGGTCATTATGAATTAATTATCCATATTCAAGGATATATTTGCGGGATTCCTTATAAATGTTGAAAGGGTTTTTTCTATATTTGAGGATAATAATCTCGTCCTAAACTAGGAAAAATTCCATTTCATGGTAAATGAAGAGCTTGTTCTGGATCATCTAGTCTATGGAAGAGGGATTGAAGTTGATAAAGACAAGGTTTATATCATTTATCACCTTCCCTCTCTAAAAACTATCAAATAAGTGAGGCCATTATTAGCATATTATGGTTTCTATAAAAGGTTCATTAGGAACTTATTCTCTATTTTCCGGACACTTTATGCTCTACTGGTAAAAAATTTCCATTTATATGGATATAATACTATGAGGAATCATTCTCAATTCCCAAGTCATCTCTTATCTCTCCACATATCATGAAATATCCTAATTGGAAACTTCCATTTGAACTCATGTGTGATGTGAGTGACTACGTTGTGGGAGCAGTCTTAGGAAAACATTATGAGAAAACTACATGTGTCATTGCTTATTCATGAAAAACATTGAATGATGCTCAAATCAAATACACTACCACTGAAAAATAGTTGATCGCTATTGTCTTTACTTTAGAAAATTCCAGGTCCTATCTCTTTGGATCTTCCATCATTGTCTTCACATAGCATTCAGCTTTGAAATACCTTTTCCAAAAACAAGATGTCAAGGCTAGACTGATTAGGTGGGTCCTTCTTCTGTAAGAATTTGACATAACCATTATGGAAAAAAATGGTTTTGAGAATTCTATATATTATCACCTATTTATGTTATAATTCCATGATAAATAATCTCATATTTCAGTGTTTGATTCATTCCTTGATGAACACTTGTATTCTATGATTGGTTGTTCATGTTATGTCGACATAGAAAACTACTTGGTTACTATAACTATTAAAAAATTATTAGGAACCCAAGCTAAGAGGAAATTAACTTCTAATGTTAAACACTACATGTTTTATGATCCATACCTCTTTAAGTTTTGTTCTGATCAAGTCATTAGGAGACATGTTCTCAAGTATGAGTAAGAGTCCATTCTTAAATTTTGTCATGGGGAGGCGGGTGGAGGCCACTTTTTCACAAGGAAACGCAATTAAAAGGTCCTCCAAAGTGATTTATTCTGGACTAACCTCACTAATGATTCATTCACATTATTCCAAATTTTTCCTTGATTTCAATAATTTGGATCCATAACTAAAAAAAATAAAATACCCCTTACTCCCATTTTGGTCATCAAAATCTTTGATTGTTGGGGAATTGATTTAATGGGACCCTTACCAATCTCTAGGGGATATCTCTATATCATCTTATCTATTTATTATGTCTCAAAATGGATTGAGTATATTCCCACCAAGTCTAATGACCATCAATTTATGATCCAATTCATGAAAGAGAACATATTTTCTAGATTTAGAATTCCTAGGGATATCTTCAGTGATCATGGAACACATTTTTACAACCTTCCCTTCTTGGCACTCATGTATAAGAATGATATTTATTACAAAGTGTTCACTGCCTACGATCCTCAAACCAATGACCAAGCTGAGTTAGTGAATAATAAGATTAATCAAATTCGTGAAAAATCCATCAATCCCTCTAGGAAATATTGGTCCAAGAAACTCCTGGATTCCCTTTTGGGCATATCATACTATATTCAAAACCATATTAGGCATGTCACCATATAGGTTGGTATATGGAAAATATTTTCATTTACCTATTGAAATTGAACATAAGGCCTTTTGGGCAATAAAAAAAATGAACTTTGACATTTCTTTAGCTGAAATAAAGAATAAAATAGACCTTAATGAACTCGAGGAACATAGGGTGGAGGCATATGAAAATTCAAGGATTAAAAAAGATATATTTCAAGCCTACCAATCTAGGAATCTTAAATTAAAACACTTAGAACTAGAAAAATTTGTGCTCCTATATAGTTCCAAATTTCACCTACACCCAAGAAAGTTAAGGTCTAGATGGTCAGGGCCTTACATAGTGCATCATGTGTACCCCCATGGGGCAGTAAAGATCTAGGATCCCACTAGTGGTCATGTCTTTAAAGTCAATGGTCATAGGTTAAAACCATTCATTGAATCATTCAATAAACAAGAAATAGTGGATGAGTTAACCGAGCCAACCTATGAACCAAACAAAAGTTGATAGATTTAGCATCCATGTCATGATAACGACATTAAACAAAGAACTTTTTGGGAGGCAACTCAGCTTTTACCTACACGTTGACTTAGTGTTTGGAGTTCCAAAATAAATAGGTGCATTTTTTTATCCTTTCCTTTTGTCTTTGTTTATTTTAAGTTAAGGGGGACTCAAGGGGTTTCCATTGTGTTCTAATTTTGTTGGTGTGTAAGATTCAGTGGATGCGGAGGTTGATGTATTTTTAGGAAAATCATATTTCTTCCAAGAGTTCAAACATAATCTTTTATTATCGATGTGGTGTATTTGAGTGACATAGAGATTAATGGAGTAACTGGGAGCATCATGAACTTCAACTTCAACCACCAGGTGACTTTTTTCCATGTTTCTTAATTCAATTTCCTTTTATAACTCCTATTTTCTACCTCTACCCCATTCTAAATTTTCTTTTCTTTAAACATTGGGGACAATGTTATTCTAAGTCTCGGGTGAAAAGAAAGAAATAAAAAAAAAAATCCATGTCAAAGAAAATTTTGTGTGCATAAATGGAAGGAAAATTTTCTTTAACCTTGAACATGATAATACACATTGAAAACTTTGAAATTTAATGTTAAATAATTTTTCATTCTTTGATTCCGATTTTAATCCAAGCTTGAGTTTATAATCATAGATTTTGTAAAGTGTGGTTGTCTACTGTGATTTTACACAATTTGCATTTTCATCCATTTTAAAAAAATCACAACGCATTTCCTTTGGATTGTGGGGTATTGGTTTGAGTTCTTGGGGTCTCATAATAAATAGCATAGGTTTGGTGACTGTTTTAATTTTAAAACGAGTATTTAAAAAACCCAAAAAAAATTAAAAAAAAGTAAAAAAAACATCAATAAATTTGTGCATAGAGAAATAGATTGACCTAATGTGTGGATTTTAACACTTAGGGATCATGAATCCATAGTTTTCTATACCATATTTGGGCATTTTATCTCTGTTTGTGATAATTTAATTTTTTTTATTGAGTTAACTCGAGATGATGCCTAGGTATGTGAGATTCACTTGGTGCCCTAAGGTCTTTAAGCCTGAGAGTCATCGACAAAGTCTCACTGTTGGGGTTGACTTAATTGAGTTCAATTTCAATTACCATAAAAATTTCCAAAAAAACCAAAAAAATGAATAAAAAAACACACACAAAAACATGAATACTCATATTAAGGTTAAAATATGATCCCACCTAGCACATCCATCTTTCCCCCCTTGAATAAAAATGAACCCCCGTGGCTATTGTGATGCTCAACACATCATCATGCTTAATTGAAATTGGATGAAATGTGATAATGAATTTGAACAAATGAGTGGGATTGGAATTGGGATATGATTGTGAACCTATATTATGTTAAATTGTTTTTATGGGTTTCATGATTGTTTGGAATGATGCCTTTTAGTGAGCATTGCATATTAAATTGTTTTTGGAAAAAGAAATTCAATTTCATTTTTTTGAGATACTTTTTGCTTAGTACTATAAAAACTCAAGTTGAGGGGGTGTAATTAGCCACTTAAAGAGGCTAATATTCATTTTTATGATATATAATTTTCATGTGATTCATTATTCATAAACAACATTTTTAGTGCATTTTACAATTTGAATATTATTTCACATTATGGTTGTAATTATTTCTTAAAGTGCACTATTACTTGGTACATTTTGAGAAAAATTGTAAATCACCCATTGGCCTTTATTTGAATTTTATATTTCATTATCAGGTTTTTTATTCCATTAGGAACAAATTATCCTTTTAGAACACTTAGAGATCCACATTGGAAGACCACCATTTTGGACATTCAACCCATAAAATTCTGGGTGAAGTGGACTCGATATCAGCCCAATAATATGACTGTGGTAGCCATGATTCAAGCCCAATGAAGATTAAATTTTAACTGAAGATACAGAAAAACTTAGGTAACATTTCATTCAACTATATCCAAAGATAATTTTGAGGTTTAAGGGGTGATCCAGGTGGCCCAAGTGGAAGATGAAATTCTAGTCCAGATTTGATGACCTAGAATAACAACCCACCATGTTTACCATAACTCCTCGAATATGAGGCCAAATGAGAGAAATTTTGTAAGATGTTAAAGGTATTTTATAGATTAAATTTCTTATTCTATGGAAAATGCAAATTTGGTCATCTAGAAGCTCATTTAGGTGCCTCTGTTGGGTGGATGCAAGTTGGCTCCGATTTTTTCCAAGGGTGGAAATGTCCACTCTCCCTTAACTTTCGACCCACCTATGTTTACCCTTGTTAATTAAAAAGACTTTGAATATTGGGGTTTTGACCCAAGTATTTCAAAATACCTATTTAAGGAGGTGGTGGTGGAGGGTTTGGGAGGAAGTTGTGTATGTTTTCATTGTAATGTTATGCTGCCAGTTTGATGTTGCAATCATATTTCATCAATTATAAGTTGCTCGACTCCCCTTAACTTCTTAATAAAACTTCTTCTTCTTCTCATTTTTTTTATTTTTGTTAACACGTTGATACTATTTCATTAAGGTGTGAATTTATTCACACAATGAAAAAAGAAATCATTCACACAACGGTGGAGTGTTCGTTATTTCATGGGTTTTCACTTCTTCGATTCCATCGTCATGAGTTTACTACCATCTTCCATTGAAATATTTGCATCAATGGAGGGGTAACTCTCTTATGGTTTGATCCGTGGAAGTTGAAAGGGGCTGTATTGGATGTTATTTCTCATTCTAAAAATTCTTAAACAATTCTTTTAATTGAGATTTTTATTCAACAATTTACCTTCTCCTTCGACCTCACTAATTTTTAGGTTACACATTTTGAGTGCTAGAACGATCCTCTACCTTGGAGTGCTCGTGAAAATGATCCTCCAAGTGAATAGGTGATTAGCTTTGGGATAGTGAAAGTACTAAATCAGTGAGTGATTTGGGAAGTTCTTATTTCGTTGAAAGAAACACTCGAATTTAAGACCTTGAAACCATTTTAAGAAATTCATCCAATCAACCCCTAAAAACAACCTAGGATCAACCCATTCTACCAAATTGAATTCACTTAGGTCTCTTAGTATTAATTTAACCCATCTAAAATCAAACCAAAGTTGGTCACTTCATAGCCAAAACAATCCATAGAATGTGTGTCTGTAAGTTCTTCTCAGGTCTATGAGGATTCGACAACCCCTTCTATGCTGCAAGCGACCGCTTCTATCTTAGGGAAAATTTGGGTGAGACCACAATGATAGAATTGAGGAAGAAAAGGAGAGAGGACCAACAAGATGTAGTCGTTGAGCGAGAGAATCAGTAAGAGGCTACCACGTTTGTGGTAGCTCATGTGAAATGATGATGAGGAGGAATGAAGTGGAGACGATGATTACATCGGTGATGGACTATGAATGAAAGCGTTGGTGATGGTGTGTGAAGAGATGATGACGATGTCATGTATCTAAAGTCTTCCTTGTTGTGGTGATCAGGCGGCATATCCCGGTTCCCAAGATCAACGATACAATAAAATGGCGAGTTCATGTGAGGAAGAAAAATCCTCAAGGTGACAAAATCTGTTGGGTGAGTCAGAAAAATTCCGTTGGGTGATCTGTGAAAAATCTTTTGGGTGTTGTAAAAAAATTTCAAGTGAAAAAATGTCTTCAAGTGAATTTTATGTGTTTTTGCAATTGTTTCCGCTGCAATGTCAGGCTCCGCCCCAATATAACGTGCATTCAAAATACTTGTATGGATTGTATATGATGTTTTTTTTAAAGCAAGATTGTATATGATGCTTATAACACACTTTTGCCTGAAGAATTTGGAGTTCAACAACATTCAATGGTGGAGACTTAATGTCATCCATTGAAGATGACAACCTTCGAGATTTGAGGGCAAATCCTTTTAAACCAATTAAGACTATCTCGTCAAAGGAAATAATTCACCCTTGTGACAAACCAAGAGGGCATGACGACGAATCGAGTAGAATAAGCCTAATATATTGGCATCAAATTTACTTGCGTGGTTCAACATGCCTGTTGATCTGGACAACTAAGGCATTTTCATCGAGAAATGAAACATTTGTATGAAAAATAGTTGTATTGAAAATGTCATTTATCTCACACAAGGAAGTACTTTTGAGCCCTTTGTGATTTTTGAAGTTAAGAGCCTAGGAAATCATGCACCCTTGATTTTATTCCATTATAAGATATTTTCTATGTATCAAAATACCCATTTTAGAAACCAATACCGAATATTATGAATTCCCGTTTGATTTTGCAAAATTCACATCCTTTTTTAATTAGTTCACTTATCATATCATAGAGATGACCAGGATGTTGTTTTGTGATGTTAGTTTTTGAATGTGATGTTGTTTGGGTTTGTGTGTTTGAAAATCAAAATAAAAAATAAAAAATAAAAAACGGTGCACCTCCAAATCCAATGAGTCGGGCTTTATGTAAGGACAAATCTCACCATTCATTTAACAAAATGCTTCTTTCATCCCATCATTTCGTAGTTTTGATAACTGCTGTGTTGAGATGTTGACTATAAATATATTAACTTAAAATTATTTTAAACAAGAGAACGCAGACCCTCCCCTGCTGTTTATTATTATGCCTTTCAGACTCGTTTGGAGGGGGGAATGTTGAAAGCTCGTCAGATCCTGGGATTGCCGTCCGGGTCTATCCGGCGTAAGCGGAGATCCCCGGGCAATGGTTTCGGTCTTTCCTTCCGCGATAAACAGTCATCACTGGCTTGCTGTCCTTGTTCGTTCTGTCATGATTCGACTCCGAGAACACCATCAGCTTCTCTGCTGCTTCCCGTTGCTTCAGTGCGCAACACCGTTCCTTTCAGATATTTTCGAATTTCTGCAAGTCGTTCCGAGTCAGGACCTGATGGGCTTTCCTCTCCTTCTGTTTCCCCAAGCGTAAAACTGCAGCAATCAGTGAGTTATATTATTTGTTTATTTTTTCACAACAACGTGTGCTTCGTGATTGCTTTCTTCAGGTAATATTTTCCGTGATTTCTGCTGGGCACACACATATCTTCTCTTAGTTATTTGTTTATTTATTCATCTGCCTGCATAATATATTTATTCAGGTGGATTTTAGGACGATAAAATTTTGTCAATTTTGTGGTGGCCCAACAAAACCTGATATACCAGCTGGAGAGGTGAAGATGAGAGCTATCTGTACCTTGTGCGGGAAAGTTGCGTATCAAAACCCAAAAATGGTACTGCTTATTTCTTCTGTCACTTCACAAAATTACATTGAATCTGTTCTCTTTGAATTCTGGATATGATTTCTAACTTTATTTCCAACTAATGAACCAATATGATTCCTGACCGCTTTAACGTAAATCAAATATCCACGCATCATAAACTATAAACAAACACACATAATTACGTGATTCAGTATCCAGTGCATGGTACTTATGTACATCAATAAGCCCTGGGTTATGTTTGATGACATATATCATTTATAATAAGTACTTTAAACAAATGTTTTCAGATTGATTATCCGTTTGGCAACACTTGTTGAAAACTGGTTATATTACAGATCACTTATGATAAGTAGTTCGAAAGAATAAGCAATGTTTGTTTGTTTTGTTTGCAAAGACACACTTCACTAAAATTCTAGAAGAAAACCACTTAGATTAGCCGTTGAAAAATACTTATTCAATAAGCAAATTGGAAACATTTATTTAGAAGCACTTATGATAAGTGCCTTAAACATTTTTAAGTAAGTTTTGTAAAACATACCCTAAAAATAAGATAAGCACCACGTGTTTTTCTTCTTCAAAACACTCATCACAAGTTACATGTGTTATGAATAATATTTGATAAGTATCATCAAACACAACATTAGTTTTGTTGCACCTCTTAACCTTCTTTGACTTGCTCAGCTAGAGTTCCTCTTGCAGCCAACTAATCATTTTTGATAACATTTTTCTCATCATCAGTGTTCATATATGCATACTGAATGTGAGTTCAGAAAGGTTCACTCTACCTGACTGAGTCTATCTTATCCATGTGTCCCTCGCACTTGCGCCTGTGAATCCCCTACACCCCGCGCCGTTGCACCCACACACCCCTTGCGTCCCCTGCTCTGCCATGATGTCATGCCCAGGCTGAAGGTTCTGGGCGTATCAGAAGCGTCTTTGGTGGACGTTAAATTAATTTTTTTTTATTTAGAGTTGCCTGAAACCCGAGAGGGGATCTTTCGCGTTAAATTTATAATTAATTTATTTAGATCGGGAAGAAATGATTACCTCGTCTTAGGACCCTTTTTTCGATAACGTTATTGATCTTTTGAAAACCCTTTCGGATTACCTTTGCTGTGCTGTAAGGATTTAAGTGTACAATCCCTCTAGCGGTGATCCGCACATACTCCTTTGATATTTGAGCAACGCCAATTGATTTTCGGGTGCTAGTGCGGTGAATCAAATGTCTTGCGTTGTTCGGCTTGATTGCTCCAAGATCCTTCGGGCTTGAAGGAGTTCTTCTCGTTCTTGAGAGGAAAAAGAAATTTGAGAGAGAAAGAAGTCCGTTGTGCGCAACGATTCTATATTCTCAACTTTTGATTAACCCTACACAATAAATATAACCATCTATTTATAGAGTTAGAATTTGGGTTAAAATATTATTTAATCGCGTATCGGTTCTTAAATAATATAATAATCTTTAACAAACCCCATGCCATATAATGATAATAATATTATTATTTTTATGGTGTGCGTTAAATTGCGCAACGATAAATATATTTTTACCGTCTGATAAATTAATATTTATCAACGGACGTGATCTTGGTCTGTTCATTCTCGACATTTATTGAATACCCGAATAAACATTTTATTTATAAATAAATATTTCAATCCACACACCAGTGAATAAATATTTATTAAATATTCAATAAAATAAATATATATGTTTTATTCACAATCCGATGAATAAATATTTATTTAATTTATGCTATTAATAAAACTTGAATAAAATTATTTCTCGATCTCGAGAATAATATTTATTCCATTAATTAAATTCGAATAGAATTTAATCGAGATCAACGGAAACACTTAGTGTGTGATCCTTTAGGATTTTTTCTCGTTTGCATTAGGCAGGTACGCCTAAAGTCCAAGATTACTGTCTAGCAACGAATCAAGACACCCAAGAAAAAGAACTTAATGTCGCAATGTTGACGAGCACATACAAATACTCACTGTATAATATAATCTCTTTGTCTCAATATTTTATCAAGCAAATTGCACATTCGTGTCATCAACTTATATGTTCGATACGCTTTTATTTGATTATCTTAAATAAACACGTTGTTGCACCATGTCTGTGGAATTTAATGCAATGGTTCTACTCCAATCAAAGGACCGATATATCAACTCCCATAAAGATAAAAGTGACAAATCATTTCTCGACTTATCTATCAATAAAATGTCACTCGTGATGCACCCAACGTATCCAATTTCACCATGAACTGTTATCGTCATGGTTTACGAAATACATCTAATTGCGCGAGTCGTAACATGCATTAATAATAATCTTAAAGTCTAATGACCATTACACACGTTCACAAACAGGAATATCCGATAACACCAAAACATGTAGAATTCCTACTATGTTCATATAATCTTCCGTCTTGGAGATTACCAAGTACGAACTTAATGAGAAGAAAGTTCATCCATTTACGAGTACTCACACCTGACAGTCTATATGCTATGTGCCCTATCATAGTACGTTATCCGACTGTAGAACTATATTTAAGAGATATCGTCATAACATCTCAAGGTTCTCATCATAGCGGAGAACTGCTGTTACCTTATCAATGCGACAGATACTCTGAGACATTATCACATTAATGTTATGCAGAAGAACAATCAACATGTGATAAGATATTTATATCAATATCAACTTCTTTGAATATACATGTAATCCAAAGTACAAAATAGTTGGTTCTAGGACACCAACTCCAACACAGGCTAGGCCAGGCGAGCCTTTTAGGCTTAGCGCCTTGATCTGGCAATGCCCCAAGAACTATGCTATGTTCAGGTGAGCCACTATAGATTTGACGCACCATAACCCAATGTTTGCCAAATAGTCTTTACCATGGTTGATTAGCTGATGGTCAATCTCTTATCGATGTATGTCTGTCCTTTGTGAGTTCTCTGCTTTCTATTTAGGTTTGCCCTTTTTGTTATGATCACCACTCCATCTTTCGTGCTCGATTCAGCTCCCACCTCACCACCCAAGATGATAATCGCATCTTCACGTCCTGTTGACAAACACCTCAATTCTGCAAATTTCACCATGTGTTGGAAGACGATGGTTGTTTCCTTAAAAATGATATGTCCATCCCATCTTATTAGTTTTCCATTGAATCCAAAGGAACCCTCATTTTAGGCAACATTGATGAGTACCATTGGTTTGTGAACATCCAATAAATGAAAATTTCTTTTTATGAAGACCACCGTGAGTTATACAGGTATCGTTGGAATATCTGATGCATCAATCCCATAAACGCAACCAGCGTGTTCATAAAACCGGATGGGTTCACCACATACACAAAATGGTTATAACGGCAATGGAAAGTCGTCGTCAGGATATCCTCATTTCGGATCCTCAATTGATGATCACTCATTGAGAATCAACCCGCTCCTCTCAATTGATCGAACAAATCGTTAATTCTTGTCAACGAAGACCAATTTTTCACTGCCACTTGGTTCAACCGATGATAATTGTTACATAACTTCAAACTATTGCCCCCCTTCTTGGTGGACAAAATTGGTGTACGTCCCACTATGACGTAGACTCTCCGTAAAGGATCATCAACCCGAACCCTCAACTCTCGGTGCTCAGTGAATCGTATGTGGTATGAGGCCTATGAAATCAACGTCGTACCTGGATGTAACTTGATGACAAAGTCTACCTCTCGTTTTATACATAAACTCATAACCTCCTTTGAAAAAACATCAACAATCTTGCGCACCACTTTTGGAAGCTCCTCTACTCGCGTCTTTGCTACGCACAAAGTCAAACTTGCTAGCCGCACTATAGCCCTGTTTGGTATGTGATAACTAATTTTAATGGAAATGGAATGAGAAAGGGAAATAGAACAAAAATGCGCGTTTGGTATGGTAAGAAAAGGAAAGAGAACCCATTAGAAAAAAAATGTTGAAATATAAATAAAAAATTAAAATCATACTAGTGTCCTTGTTTTCCCATCTCCAAATAGATGACCAAGTCGGCGTTGAGTCGGATAGGGGGTGACACTGAGGTTGTAGGGCGACGACAACAGAGAAGGGTGGGTGGGGGGAGTTGACGATCCTGCCTTTCGTCGGGCAGGGGACGATATTGGTGGGAGCATGAGTAGGGGTCGGCGAGGCACGATAACAATGATGGTGGCTGGGCGCGACGATGATGATAGTGGCAGGGTGTGGCGCGATGATGACAATGGTTGTAGGGGCGGTGGTGATAGGGGCGTAATGACAGCGAGGCCCGATGGTGGTGGCAAGGTGCTGCGACAGGGACGATGTTGATGTGGACTTGACAACGAAGTGACGCAATGGCAGTGACAGGGTGCATCGGTGGCAGCGGGGCGCGATGGCGGCGGGGCACAATAGTGATAGTTGGGCGCGACGATGAGGTCAATGCACCGGGGAGCGGTGACAACGATGGTGGGGCACAACGACAGTGGTTAGAACGAAGAAGGGGGTTGGGTGACTAGTTGCAGCTAGTGCAGGGAGGGACATGTATGTTCAATGGGCGATGGAAGTGGTGGTTCCACCTGTTTTGGGAGGAACCTGGATTCCCTTGTTTAATGGAACAACCGATTCCATTTGATGCGTACCAAACGTCCAAAATGTTGTTTTCCGTTTCCGTTTCTCAATCTCCAGTTCCCGTAGACCAAACAAGGCCTATAATCCTTCGTGTCTCTATGCAATGAAGTCTCGTCTAGTGATCCCGCTCGCCTATGAAAACAAACCAGTTTTTATCCTGACGTATAAAGATAACTCTCCACTGATAGCAATCTACGCATGTCCATACTAATGACAATCGGTCCATGCCAAGAATGGTATTGTGTTACTACGGGGTCGCGGTTTGACTTTGCCGGTGTGGGTTCGAGCGCGATCAAACCCCCAGATTCATGGCGGTCATGCGAACGACGATCGAGATGACGATTTGCAGATGGACCAAGATCCGTTGCGGGATGTGGGTGATGATTCCCGTGGATCTGGGATCCGTGATCGAGCAGCAACGATCGAAGGAGTGGCGCGCATGTGCGGGCTTTGTGCGAATGGATTCCTTTGTTTAGTGGAACGACCGGTTCCATTTGTTGCGTACCAACCGTCTAAAATGCTACTTTCCGTTTCCATTTCACAATCTCCAGTTCCCGCATACCAAACAAGGCCTATAATCCTTCGTGTCTCTATGCGATGAAGACTTGCCTAGTGACCCCCTCCCCTATGAAAACGAACCAGTTTCCATTCTGACCTATAAAGTTAACTCTCCACCGATAGCAATCTACGCATGTCCGAACTGACGACAATTGGTCCATGCCAAGAATGGTATTGCATTACTACGGGGTCGCCGTTCGACTTTGTCGGGGTGAGTTCAAGCGTGGCCGAACCCCCAAATTCATGGCAGTCGTGCGAACGACGTTCAGGATGACAATTTGCAGATGGACTGAGATCCGTCGTGGGATGTGGGTGATGATTCCTGTGGATCTGGGATTTGTGATCGAGCGGCAGCGACTGGAGGAGCGGTGCGCGCTTGCGGGCTTTGTGCGAATCGATGGAATCCTTTTTCTGGCCACCAGAGATCGAGAAACGATGGCCGGACCGTTTTCGGGTGGTCAAACAGCGGAAATTGCGGCGAAAGTGACTGATCTGGGATTCGTGTGGAGAGCTAGTCTTTTCAGCGAAAATCTTGACTACACAGCATGTACTGGGATGAATAAGCGAAAATCTTGACTACACAGCATGTACTGGGATGAATACATGCCGCGTAGTCACCCTGCTGCGGCAGCTAGGGTTTTGGGAAAAAGATAAGGGTCACACGCCGTGTGACCCTCCTTGGGTAGCTAGGTTGTTTGCCAGTTGCACACGCCCAAGATCTCGTGTGGGGGGACATGTTGTGTACTCTGGGAGTACACGGGCATGTGTCGGTACCTGGGCATGGCTAGGTACACGGCACGGGCTGACGGGCACGGGCTGACGGACACGGGCACGACCAGGAGCACACGGGCAGGGCCCGGGTGGTCGAGACACGTGTGGGACCCGTACACGCCGTGTATGGTGACATGACCCTCCTCCTTGTGAGGAAGGTGGACTCGTACGCCCAAATTCTGCAACCATAAGCCCATTCTTCCTCGGAAACGATTCGAAACAATTTGAAATGAAGCATGTAGCCCCCCAAACAGCGATGGGTTCCACGTTTTCGAGCCAGACCTGTGAGAAGAATCGCTGCCATGTTCCACAAATCTTTAAGTTGCTGCCGACCTCGCTGGCAAACCATACAACTTGGGTAGCCTGACTGCATTGGCACCCCTGCTGTCGCCTGTATTCATCAGTCGCTCGAGCAGGATTTGGTGGCACAAACTCCTTGTCAGGTCCCAATGCATATACAGCAGAACTGCAGGCATCACTCCCAACCTCCGTGACGCCACAGATAGAGGTTTCCAAAAATCAACCTCACGCTCTGGAGAATTCAGTCCACCCACATCATGATGGAGTTTTGGTAATCCAAGAGTAGAAGTAGGTCGCAGAACGGACTGCTCAGCAAGTACCAACACATGTGCCTGCGCATATTGTAGCTTCGCTCGCAGAACCTGCAACACATCTAGCATCTCGCTCTACTGCTTCAAGCTGGTCGACTCTTGCGTATGCTCCTTTCGGTGAGGTGACTCTTGTACTCCGGTATCTTCTCTACGGTCCCCAACAATTACAGATAGAACCACTGTTATATGAAGCACTGCAAACTGCTTCAACAGAATAATCCCGACCACTGCGCCCTTTGGAAAAAGTTCTGAGAAATTAGATAACTCTTCTTGCTTTTTTTTTCCACGCCAAAACTCTATAGTCGTTGTCAGTACAGATTGGAGCAACTCATGCTGCAGCGGTGCTAGACTGAACATTTTCAACACTGTCATGGTACGAGGAAGCAAATTTTGCACCACATGCTCTTCCACACTTGGTCGATCCAATTGGGTCTGAGATGGCACATCAACTACAACAGCTGTCTCTGGCAGCATCTTTCCAGAAATCGATGAATGGAGGGGCTGCATCATCAACTCCAAGTCGACACTCGGTCTCCACGGGTGTCGGAATTTGATGTTGAGGAAGAAGATGATCAGAAAACTCAATCGTTGCATGCGACCGCGCTTGCTTGGGCTGGAGGATCTCATGTGGCCGCCGCTCATCCTCCTTTTCCCGCGCTAGGACTGGAATTGTTTCCTCTGTCTTCATTTTGCGCTGCTTCGGACTTGACACCGTACGAACAGGACTCAAAAATTCAGGTGTGGGATGACGAACAAGAAATTCGGTTAAAACGCATGTCTCGTCCTGCCGCGTCAGCTGTTCCGCTCGTCCTTGTGTCTGCACAGTCTGCAACACCTCTCGCCGATCATTTCCATCTTGCCGTTTTGCGTCAAGTAAAACTTCCTCCTCAACATTTGCATGCAACGTCTGTTCTCGACCAGTCTGTTGTGTAGAAACATCGTCGATTGCCTTCGACTCTTCCTGTAGAAATCTCTTCAGCTCACGTACCTCTCGCAGCACTTCGCTTCCAGCATAGTCATATGAACCTCCGGCATCCTTGTTCGATCCTCATCGAGACCCGTCGACTCTCAATGAAAGAATCAAATTGTTAGGCTCTCAACCTCACAATTTCTCGCGCACCAGGAGATAGGTAGGGAGAAATGGTATGAACAGTTCAACAATGACTATTATTCCGGTAGTGGGGAATAAAAATAGAAAATACAATGAAATGAGCGGTAGAAAATGTAGAAGGAGACGAGGAAGAAGAAAACTCCCATGGAATACCACTTTCGGTGGAGCCAAGTTGAACCTCCCAAGGTCGACCCCCTTGCTGTTGCCAAGTAGAAATCTTTAGAATGAATAATGCGTCCCTCTCCCTATTGTTGCCCCTTATTTAATACTCTAACCACTTCTAACAAACCTGCCAACAACTAATCAAGAAAATGACAACACTACCCTTAGGCTATCCATTTCTACCTGCCCTTACAATACAACTCATACCCACACACGACACCCTTACCAGCCTACTGCTCTCGTACAACCAGCACCAGCCACTCACAGCCAGCCCACACCCAACAACACTAGCATGGGCAGGCCGTACAGTCCTAACACTTGCGTAGCAAGACCAAGTAACGACAATCGAGGTGTTACCTTTACGCGGATGAGTTGCGTAAAGGTAACTGTTTGCAGCGTCTGTTGATTGCTTTGTTTTTCTTTATGTGTTCAAGCTAGGTACACCCATCTTGAGGGGGAGTGTTGGAGTCTGCATCCCACATCGGACTTATGGTCCGATGTGGTCTTAATTATTCATTATAAAAGAACCTCAAGGCCTCCTTTAGAGTGTACCTTGGGGGTTTGGGTCTTACCTCTTTTTATCAAAAAAAAGGGGTGGGAGGGGGTTCGGGTTTAGAGACCACCCTTTGATACTATGTAGAATGATAAAAAACGGTAAAACCCGAACCCCCAAGGTACACTCTAAAGGAGGCCTTGAGGTTCTTTTATAATGAACAATTAAGGCCACATTGAACCATAAGTCCGATGTGGAATGCAGACTCCAACAGTAACCAAATCACCACCCTTATGCAAATCAATTACGTAATGGTAACCAAGGCAATAGTTATACGTGAGTGGTCATATAAAGGTAACTCGTGACTTACCTTTACATTAAGGGGTTCACATAAGGGTAAACATGGATTACCCTTACGCAGAGCGGTTAGCTTAAGGGTAATCCCCTGGCTCGTGTAAGGGTAAGCTCTTTATTCCCTTCGCTGCGTCAGGGTAAACACCTCCTCACGTCATGGTAACCTGCGTGAAGATCGCTGCGTAAAGGTAATTGTGCGTTTAAATGAGTTATGTAAAGGTAATCGACCGCTTACCCTAACGTGGAACATGACTACATAAAGACAGCCAAGGCGTTACCTTTACGCCGATGGGTTGCGTAAAGGTAACCAATAGGTTACCTATACGCGAGAGCTTCAAAATCGGATTACCCTTACGCAAAATATGGATTCTGTGTAAGGGTAAACAGAAAAGATTTTAAAAATTGTTTTTTTTAAAAATTCTTAAATGATTTTAATGGTTTATAAAATGTTTATAAATCATTATAAAAGGTATTTTGGGAATATTTAATTTATAAGGAATTTATAAATCATTAAATGTTTATGAAACATTTTATTCCCAAATATTAATTGTTAATATTTGAAATATCTTTTAACTAAATTATATGGCATGACTTATGATCTAGAAATAAAAATGTTTAATTAGAAATCATAAGTGATATTTTATAATGAATTATAAATTATGAAATAAGGCTAAAATATACAATGTTTATATTTAAATTATGAATTGTTCATAATTAATTATTTTGAATAATTCAAAATAAAAGGGGGCTTTATTTGGATATTATTTAAGCGACATAAAAAGTGTTTTGATAATTGATATGATCAAAGTTTAAATAATAGAAATAAGATATTTAGATTATGTGAAATGTTTACATAATAAAAATTGGATTATAAATAGTTTATGTTAAATGGAAATCTTACCTCACAACGAGGTAGGATACTTTATTTATAGATAAGCAAAAGAGTACAATGGAGGTGTGAAACAGATGTGGGACGAAATATTCAAAATATCTAAAAAACGATTAATACTCTTTAACACTCTCCCTCAAGTTGGGACATATATATTTATTATGCCGAGCTTGTTACACAAAATTTGGACATGCAGACTAAACATCCCTTTTGTAAGAACGTCTTTAAGTTGATCAGAGGTGTGAACATGGCCGAAGGTGATTTTCTTCTCAAAGTTTTCTCAAACAAAGTGATAGTCAACTTCAATGTGCTTTGTTCGTTCATGAAAGACTGGATTTGTGGCAATCTTGATAACAACTTGATTGTCACACCGAATATGTGCCGGTTTCTTGATAGTATAGCTAATCTTCTGTAGAATTTGTTGTGCCCAAATGATCTCTGCGGTCACATATGTCATGACACGATACTCTGACTCTGCACTTGATCGAGAGATACCTGTCTGCTTCTTACTTCGCCATGAGATCAAATTTCCTCCAACAAACACTGCAAAACCTGACGTAGATCTCCTAGAAGAGAGACATCTAGCATAATTTGCATCACAAAACGCCTCAATATCTGCATGACCATGATCAGAATATAGTAGACCCAAACCTGGTTTTTTTTTCACATATCTAACAATGCGAAGAACAACTTCCCACTGTGTCTTTGTTGGAGATTCCATAAACTGACTCATTTTGCTAATCGTACAAGCAATATCGGGTCGATTCATCATCAAGTAGTTAAGCTTCCCAACAAGTCTTTGGTATTTCGCCGGGTGAAGTAAACATCTCATTGTCAAAATGAAGTGACTTTTCTCCAGGTTCGAGGGGTGAGTCAACTGAGTCGGCTTGAGTTTCCAATCTCTTGCAGAAGATTTAGAACATACTTTCTTTGAGATAGAAAAATTCCTTTGGTACATCTGGAGACCTCAATCCCCGGTTTGTTGGGCCTTTCGAGGTGTTGGCTCGTGTTGGAGCTGTGGTGTATCGGATAGCACTTCCCCCGCAGATGAGCCAGATACATGATGTTTTTTATGTGTCGTAGCTCCGTCGTTATTTTCATGACAGCTCTCGTGTCATTGATTGGGGCAAGATCAATGTTGATGATGATGCCTTCGAGGAGCGCCCTGTAGATATCCAGGACCGCCAGGAGAAGGTGTTGCCCGGACGTGCTATCCCATTGTTCATGTCTTGTGCTGACACAGTGGCGTGGAGGAGAGTACCTGGGAACGTGAGTCGCAGATACGCGCTCAGTACCTCGAGTTGTTTGATGTTTAACTCTTCTCTTGTAACGCTGTTCGTTTTGTGGTTGTAGACCTTTTTCTGGTTTATGAGATGACTCTCTCTCTTGTTACTTGTTGTGGCTTACTCTCTTTCCGTGGGAGACGAAGACACGTGGGGTATGTCACGTGTTTTTCGTGTTCAACTTCTTGAGATTGGATGAGTCTACTCTCCCGCTATAGGTGGCGAAGACTTGACGAGTAGTTCATCTATTCACTTTGCCGAGCCCCTTGTGCTTGGATGGGGGTGGTTGAGCTTTTGTGGTGGCGAGAGCTTTAAGAGGTATCTGATGGGGTGACTGTTCGAATGACCCCTTTTCTGTTTCCTCTCCGGGTTGGTTTTGGATTCTCGAGGACGAGAATGTTTTGAGAGCTATCTAATGTAAGGGTCTGCATCCGCGTTGATCGACCATTTGTGCGTTTTCGAAGACTAAGGTGCTTGGAGGAGGTTCGAAGGAAGTCTGGAGGAGTTCGGCTGCTAAGAGCTTGAAGCAGGTGAGGATTTCACGTTGTCAAAAGTTACACGCCGTGAAAGAGAGTTTCACGACGTGTAATATATCAGGGTTTGAAAAATAAATAAAAATGAAGAGGCAACTCGTTTTTCAGCGGAAACCGAACCTTGAGGATTACACGACGTGAAAGGTGATTACACGTCGTGTAATTCTCCGATGCAGTTTGTTTTAAAACATTTTCAGCCGCTCGGGTTTGTCAAACCCTACGGTTGCAGTGTCTCTCTCTCAATTCCAAGCGACCTGGCGACCCCCTCTTCGACGTTTTGCGGATTCCTTTATAAAGAATTGATTCCTAGCTTCCATCTTCGATTCGTGGTGACTCGGGTTGATCCAAGGTGTGTTTTTCCTTCGTTTTCCAGCGGTTTTTTCCGGTTTGGTCTCTTTTTACTCCCGTTCTTCTTGCCATGTGATGACGGATGATCTCCCATGTTTCTAATGAGGTTTTTCTTGGTTGTTGGTTGGTGCGGTTGTACGCGACGTCCTCAGGTGGATGCAGTTCTTGCGGGAGAGGTGATCAGAGATCTGTTGCGTGGTCTGTTCTCGTGCGAAGAACGTCAACGACCTTTCGAGGTAGATGATTCGTTGCTTCTCTATTTATTTACGTGCAATTGTAGTGCTAGCATGATTTAGCCCCTTGGATCGCAATGAAATTGACCTAATAATTATTTGAACCGGATTAAAGAATTGGTATCGATTGCATAACGATGTTGCTGCTTTGTACTGTGATAATGGTTTGCTTTTTGTTTTGCTAGATAGTTTGATATCTATGTCTTGCTTGGTTTAGCATGTTGTTCTTGATGAAAATTGCTAAAGAACGTAAAGCCGGAATTAATTGACAATTAATTGGCTAAATGAATTAAAGAGGCATGTTTAATAAATTTGGTCGTAGTTGTTGCAATTTGATGATAATCAAATTGATGTAAATATGCATGTTTAATTAAATTGGTTAATGAACCTTAATCATGTTGATGCTTGTTGATAAAAGAATTAAAGACATGTTAAATTAATTGTTTAATTAATTTGTGATCGCTTGAGATAACTTGTTGCCTAGGTTGCCCGTAGTAGGAACTTGTGAATAATGAATCGGTTAATTCAAGATGGAATAAGAACAAGTGTGTGATAAAAGATAATGCCTTTCTAGGGCTTGAGTTGCCCGCTTGTTTGTGAAGGCCAAGTGCCTTGTGCTTTGGGGCTGCGAGAGCTCGTTGTGTGTGAAGGCTGAATGCCTTGTTTTAGAGCCAAGAGCCCAGTTGCTATGTTTGTTTCTTACTGTTTGTGATATGATGTGAGCCTGGAGGGCTGTTGTGGTATATGGGGTGGGGAGGCCCGAACTTTGGAGTCGTGAGAGCTCGTTGTGTGTGAAGGCTGAATGCCTTGTTTTAGAGTCAAGAGCCCGGTTACTATGTTTGTTTCCTGCTGCTTGTGATATGATGTGACCCTGGAGGGCTGTTGTGGTATGTGGGGCGGGGAGGCCCGGATGTGACGTGAGCCTGGGATGGCTGAGCCTGGAGGGCTGTTGTGGTATGTGGGGCAGGGAAGCTCGAATGTTGTGGCAGCAGTTGACGTCTAGAGTGGTGAGATGCATCGGTTTATGCATGTGGGTGTCAGGGAGGGCACCAGAGGTGACAGAAATGGTTGAAGTTGAGCTTATTCGTTGATATGAAAGCTTGATGTTTGTTGAATCTGTTGTTTGGCCGACGACCAGGTTGCTTTTTTATCTGCTTTTCTTTCCCCACTGCTGGAGGCCGATGGATGTGCTTGGTTTCTTGCCTTGTTTGGTAGCTTACGAGGTTTTTCTAGAGTACCTGGTAATATGGAAAGTAATGTTGTTAATAAATGAATAATGTTTAACCCATGGGGTTGGTGCTTGTTGAAATGCAATGCTGAGGTTATAATTCCGAGAAGTCGTGGACTTGGTTTGCTTATGCCCGGAGGGCATGAAACTTTGTTGTGATGCTAATGTAATTTAATGTGGAAAATGCAAATGGTTAATTAATGGTTAAGAATTAATTATCGTAAAGTGCAACTGATAAAAAAGAATAAAATAACTTAATGTAACTCTTTAAATGATTGTGTGCTTATAGGATATCTAGTCTTAGCAGTGACAACAAAGAGTTCGAGAGACGTTAGCCGCAGTTGTGTTTGAAACTAGGTTATGCCCATAGTGTGGTTGTGAACTATATTATATCGTGTATTTTTTGTGTTTCTATACGCTAATCCATTCTGTCGGTTAGGGTTACTGACACCCCGGGGATTCTGAACCTTAGGGGGTGTTTTCCCTAATATCCCGGTGGGAGGATGGATGTCTGACTACCCTATTCGACCACGCTCTTTTCTCTTGGTAGTTATTTGTGCTGGTATGCACAACGATTAGTTTTCCCCATATACGTGTGTAGAGGGCTGTAATGCCTCGTGGTTATTTCATACATGTATTCTGGATATAGTTTTCTGAGGACTACTATAGGTATAACGTGTATAGGTTGTGATGGCTTGAGGTTCCTTTCTCGGTGTATAGGTTGTGATCACTTGAGGTATAATACCCGATGTATGATGCACATTATACGGGCTGTGGTGGCTCCCAAAAACTGCCTGGTTACTTTTGGTTTCGTGGATGTGGTGGTGTGATACACGAGGTGTATGTTGTGGTGCTTCGCCCAGGTGCCTGCGGGCTAGCCTTTTTGGAGTGAGATGCTATGGACGTGTAATGTTGGGGCGAAACGACAAACCAGTGGGGAATTGGTAGCGGTGTACCATTGATATTCTTTATTATATTATATGCTCTTGTATGCGATACTTGGTGAGAGTAGTCATGGTGAGGTTGAGAACTTAGTATACCTGCTTAGTTGACTAGTTAGTTTCACTTGTTATTCACTGTGCTTTAGCATGCTTTCCTTTTGCACGAGAGACTTCGGGGAGGATCCTACTGAGTTACTGTTATACTCACCCTTCTTATATATAAACTATTTTTCAGGTCAATTGGAGCAGGTTGAAGATCAGGCCGGTTACTACTAACTTGGGGGTTTTGCACGAGGTGTTTGGGCTTAGTGGTCGCTGTCATCTTTACCTTTCTTTTGGTACTTGCAGTTTTCCTTTCGGTTGTTATAACTCTTGCATGACATTACATTTGTGTACTTGGGTTTTCTTTTATATTGTAGTCTGAGCAGGAGTTGGTTGGTGTCTATCTTATCTCTCTCTTTCGCATGTGTTCTCTTAAAGAGTAATGTCTCCCATTTGTGTGTTTACTATACCCTCGGTGTTAGTCGCCTACCCGGGGCCTACTGAAGGCGGGACTCAGGTGTCACTATCTCTTTTCTCCCATTGCCGGCCTAGGAGGGTTACACTTTGTGGGTGGAGGGGGTCGTAACAGAGTGGTGTCAGAGTTCTGGTTGAGGGATACGATGAAGTTTGGTGTTAGGCACAGATGAGGTTGCGTCGGCTGAGTTTAGCCTACCCGGGGCCTACTGAAGGCGGGACTCAGGTGTCACTATCTCTTTTCTCCCATTGCCGGCCTAGGAGGGTTACACTTTGTGGGGGGAGGGGGTCGTAACAGAGTGGTGTCAGAGTTCTGGTTGAGGGATACGATGAAGTTTGGAGTTAGGCACAGATGAGGTTGCGTCGGCTGAGTTTAGCAAGCACTGTAAACACGGGAGATCGACTGAGACACGGGTATTAGGGCCCCTGTGATCTGATGCACGAACCCTTAATTTTACAGTGGCTACTAAACGTGTTGATACTGGTTATAGGGTAGAGACCTTGGAAAAGATCATGCATCATTCTTCTTTGCGTCTGTGCTTGAATGGGTAGACCTTGGGATAAGTTAATTTAAAATTAATAAAAGAAAACAATTAATTAATGTTAAATATTTCAAGTTTAAGAGCTTTAATTGTTTGTTATTTTGCAGGATGACTCTAGGCCGACGTCCTCACCAGGTGCACAGAAGATGTTCAGCAGGTTGCGCCAGCAGATCGCGGCAGAGTAAAGGTTGACGATGACGAAACTTGGAGGACACTCTGAGAGTTTCAGCGCTAGAGTCTGCAGAGCTACGAGAGCTCCGTTTCAGATGCAGTCATAGAAAACTGGTTAGAGGAGGTTGAGATAGCCTTCTGTAGAAAGGAAATCTCCTTACCTCAAGGTGAGGCAGAGGCCTACGTTTATAGATTGAGAATACAGAATACATACAGGAATATTCCGATGTGGGACTCGGAAATACCTAGAATAATAGAAAATAGGGTTTAACACTCCCCCTCAAGATGGACATGCGGCTTGGACAATGAGTCCCACAAAAAAGAAAGATGACATCATAAAAGATCAGACAAACTCCTCCTCAAGCTGGACCGCAGATGCTGTGGATGCCCAGCTTGGAATTGAGCGAGGCTATACGAGCCCCTGGGAGGCCTTTGGCGAAGATGTCGACAAGCTGGTCTGCCGTTGGGATGTGGCTAAAGCTGATCATGCTCCAGGTGGTGGCGAAGAAAGTGGCAATTCACCTCAATATGTTTTGTGCGTTCATGGAAGATGGGATTCAAAGCTATCTTGGTGGCTGCCTGATTGTCACACCAGATGTGTGCAGATGTCTGCGGAGGAAAGCCAAGCTCCTAGAGGAGATGTCGAAGCCAAATGATCTCTGTGGTGACGGTGGCCATGGCACGGTACTCGGATTCCGCACTGGAGCGGGAGACGACCGTCTGTTTCTTGTTGCGCTAGGAGATGAGGTTGCCTGCCAAGAATACGGCAAACCAGAAGTAGATCTTCGAGTAGCAAGACAACCGACATAATCAACATCACAAAAGGCCTCAATATTCAGATGAACATGCTGGGATGGGAGGTGCCGAGGATGGGAGCCGCTAGGATGGGAGGCTGCGTAGGGCAGAGCTAAGGGTGTAATTTCGACCCGGCTCGGACAGGGCTGGGCCGGGCCGGGCCTGGCATGCAAAAAATCGGGCTGCTGGTCACTATTCGGGCTGGGCCGGGCCGACCCGAACATCCCCACGAGGCGGCCCAAGCCCGACCTCGGGCTGACTTAAACCATCGGTTCGGGTCGGGCTTTTGCGGCCCGGGTCGGGCTTTTTCGAGTTGGGCCATGGTGGGTCTTTATTATTTTCAAAATGATTGTTTGTTTTAAAACTTGTTTTAAACGTTTTTATTTAAACATTTTTTTAACATTTATTTAAAAAAAATTACATTTATTTTTAAACGGATGTTTTTTGTAAAAATGTTTATTTTATTTTTTATTAACATTTTACAGTGGGTGAATATGTTTTTTTTTTGTCTAAATTGATTTATATATTGTGAATCTATATATATTATTTGCAAATTGTAAAAAAAATTAATGAGGGGTTTTGGGGGGTGCGCAACAGTGGGTGAGTTTAAAGCTTTGTTATTTAAATGTATTTTTAACATTTATTTAAAACATTTTTTTACATTTAATTTTTTAAACTTATTTATAATTTTTTAAGCGTTTGTTAATTTTTTTTATTTAAAAGTTTTTATTTAAACCATTTTTAAACATCTGTTTGAAACGTTTTTTTACAATTTTTAATGATTAATTTAAAACATTTTTTAATTTTTTTTAAATGCATGTTGTTTACAAGTATTTTTTTTAAACATTTAACATTTTTTATATTTTAATGTAAAAAGTATTTTTTGAGTGTTTGTTTTAAAAAAATTAATTTAAGTGTGTTTTAAAAACTTTTTTTAAACATTTGTTTAAAGCATTTTTATTTAAACCTTTTTTTAAAGTATTTTTTAACATTTGTTTAAAATGTTTTTACATTTATTTTTAGACGTTTAATTTAAAACGTTTTTTTAAACGCATGTTTTTTACATGTATTTTTTTTAAACATTTAACATGTTTTATGTAAACACATTTTTTTTATTAACATTTTACAGTGGGTGAATTTGTTATTTATTTCTAAATAGATTTATATATGTCTATGAATTTATATATATTATGTGCAAATTGAAAAAAAAAATTAATTAGGGATTGGGGGTGCGCAGCAGTGGGTAGTGGGTTTAAAGCGTTGTTATTTAAACGTTTTTTATCATTTATTTAAAACGCTTTTTATCATTTATTTAAAACGCTTTTTTACATTTATGTTTTTTAACTTATTTATGAAAATTATTTTTAAGCGTTTGTTTAATTTAAAACATTTTTTTAAACGTTTTTTAAATTTTTTTGCAAGGTAGGCCCGGCCCGGCCCGATCCTATTCGGCTTGGGCCGAAATTACAGCCTTAGGGGGTGCACACCAGTGAGTGAGTTAATTTTTTTCTAAATAGATTTATATATATATATACAGTATATATAATATATGCAAGTTTCATCATATTTAAAAAAAAATTAATGAGGTTGGGGGTGTACAAACATCATTGGGTGAGTAGTTATTTTTTTGTTAATATATAATAAGTTATTATATATATATAATATGAGAAAATTGTAAAAAAATAATTAGGGGTTGGGGGTGCGCCGCAGTGGGTGGGTTAATTTTTTTTCAAAATAGATTTATATATAATATATGAAGTTGCAACATATTTAAAAAAAATAATGAGGTTGTGGGACGTGCACGAACATCATTAGGTGAGTGTTATTTTTTTGTTAATATAAAATAAGTTATTATATATATAATATTAAATCATTGATACACACACACATATATATTATTAATGGATTTTTAAAAGCCACACTTAATTGATATATATTATTAATAGCTTTATATATATATATTATTAATGGCTTTGTTTATATATATATATATTATCATATTATTGATATATATATTATTAATGGATTTGTTTATATATATATAATATGCAAGTTTCATCATATTTAAAAAAAAATTAATGAGGTTGGGGGGTGTGCGCGAACATCATTGGATGAGTGTGTTATTATTTTTTTAATATATAATAAGTTATTATATATATATAATGTTAAATTATTGATATATATATATATATGTAATATGAAAAAATTGTAAAAATATTAATTAGGGGTTGTGGGGTGCACTGCAGTGAGGTTGCGAGATGTGCACGAACATCATTAGGTGAGTGTTATTTTTTTATTAATATACAAGTTATTATATATATATATATATATATTATTAATGGATTTTTAAAAGCCACACTTAATTGATATATATTATTAATAGCTTTGTTTATATATATACATTATTATATATATATATATATATATATATAATTATATATCGTTGTATACACACACACACACATTATAATTATATGTATATATATATACACATTATTAAATATATAATATATATATTATATATTATTTTTTGTTAATATATAATGATATATATATATACATATATATAAATTCTGGTGATAATATAACAGGCGCACCGCCTTGGAAGCTTGAGGTAGGGGGATCGAATCTCCCTACCAGCAGTTTCTCGTTAGATTTTTTTACAGCAGCTGGGCTTCGCACGGGCCAGCGGGCTGGGCTTCGCACGGGCCAGCGGACTGGGGATTATGTTCCCTCTGATACCACGTAGAAAGGAAATCTCCTTACCTCAAGGTGAGGCAGATGCCTACTTTTATAGATTGAGAATACATAATACATACAGGAGTATTCTGATGTGGGACTTGGAAATACCCAGAATAATAGAAAATAGGGTTTAACACCTTCAGTTCGATTCGTGCTCGAAAGGAGCACCGGGTATCGTTGGTTTTGACGATGCCTCATGGGGCAACGAGGCAGTGGTGGTTCTTGTTCCTCGGAGATCACGAGGAGTCGGCAGTCTCGTGTGAGGAGTTCTGAGACCAGTTCAGAGCCGAGTTTATTTCTTCGACCGCGAAGGTGGCCAGTCGTCAGTCGCTGCTTCCCCTTCGGCAGGGGAGCTCCAGTGTGCTAGAGTTCGGGATCCATTTCAGGAATCTTCTGCAATATGTTTCGGACCTATTGCCAGATGAGGAGGCTGGGGCGAGGCATTTCGAGGAGGCTTTGCGTTCGGAGATTCAATGTTAGGTTACCCCGTTTATGTTAAAGTCGTATCTCGAGGTGCTGGCGAATGCAGAGTTCATCGAGAGGATGTTAGCTAGAACTGGATCGCCACGAGAAGGGAGTTGTCAGGATTCCTCACGAAGCAGTGATGTGGTCCGGGGTTCCCAGTTGACAGGACAGAAGAGCTTCTGATTAGCCGGGGTAGGTCCCTGCCCTCAATGTCTCGTTTCTCCGGGGCAGCGGTTCTCATGCCTATGCCAAGGGATCACACATGTTTTTCTTGTGGAGGCCGTGGTCATCAGCAGGGAGAGTGCCCGCCCTTTCTGAGTGGTCAGCATGCGCCACTTGTTCCGCTTCAGGTTCCTTCGCTGAGGCAATTCCAGTCGAGGCAGCAGCAGCAGGTTGCTCTAGTTTTGATCAGCATAGAGTAGATGGGGCAGACAGAGGACAACCCCGGGACGCTCCCAGTCCCCGGAGAGTAGAGCACGACCGTGGAGGTGGTCGTCAGCAGGGTCAGAGAGGCCGTGTAGCAGGTCGTGATCAGCTTCATGCTTTAGCATTGCCAGCGCCAGACGAGCTAGATGTCGTTCAAGGTACCATTTGTTTGTTTTTTACTTAGGTGCATGCGTTGTTTGATTCAGGTCACCCCGTTTATGTTAAAGTCGTATCTCGAGGTGCTAGCGAATGCAGAGTTCATCGAGAGGATGTTAGCTAGAACTGGATCGCCACGAGAGGGGAGTCGTCAGGATTCCTCACGAAGCAGTGATGTGGTCCGGGGTTCCCAGTTGACAGGACAGAAGAGCTTCTGATTAGCCGGGGTAGGTCCCCGCCCTCAATGTCTCGTTTCTCCGGGGCAGCGGTTCTCATGCCTATGCCAAGGGATCACACATGTTTTTCTTGTGGAGGCCGTGGTCATCAGCAGGGAGAGTGTCCGCCCTTTCTGAGTGGTCAGCATGCGCCACTTGTTCCGCTTCAGGTTCCTTCGCTGAGGCAATTCCAGTCGAGGCAGCAGCAGCAGGTTGCTCCAGTTTTGATCAGCATAGAGTAGATGGGGCAGACAGAGGACAACCCCGGGACGCTCCCAGTCCTCGGAGAGTAGAGCACGACCGTGGAGGTGGTCGTCAGCAGGGTCAGAGAGGCCGTGTAGCAGGTCGTGATCAGCTTCATGCTTTAGCATTGCCAGCGCCAGGCGAGCTAGATGTCGTTCAAGGTACCATTTGTTTGTTTTTTACTTAGGTGCATGCGTTGTTTGATTCAGGTCACCCCGTTTATGTTAAAGTCGTATCTCGAGGTGCTGGCGAATGCAGAGTTCATCGAGAGGATGTTAGCTAGAACCGGATCGCCACGAGAGGGGAGTCGTCGGGATTCCTCACGAAGCAGTGATGTGGTCCGGGGTTCCCAGTTGACAGGACAGAAGAGCTTCTGATTAGCCGGGGTAGGTCCCCGCCCTCAATGTCTCGTTTCTCCGGGGCAGCGGTTCTCATGCCTATGCCAAGGGATCACACATGTTTTTCTTGTGGAGGCCGTGGTCATCAGCAGGGAGAGTGCCCGCCCTTTCTGAGTGGTCAGCATGCGCCACTTGTTCCGCTTCAGGTTCCTTCGCTGAGGCAATTCCAGTCGAGGCAGCAGCAGCAGGTTGCTCTAGTTTTGATCAGCATAGAGTAGATGGGGCAGACAGAGGACAGCCCCGGGACGCTCCCCGTCCTCGGAGAGTAGAGCACGACCGTGGAGGTGGTCGTCAGCAGGGTCAGAGAGGCCGTGTAGCAGGTCGTGGTCAGCTTCATGCTTTAGCATTGCCAGCGCCAGGCGAGCTAGATGTCGTTCAAGGTACCATTTGTTTGTTTTTTTACTTAGGTGCATGCGTTGTTTGATCCAGGAGTGACACACTCCTTTATATCACCTGCCATTGTCCATGCTTTGAGACTTGAGGTAGAGAGATTTCCAGTGCCCTTGGCGTTGACTACGCCAGTTGGAGGTCGAGTTGACCTGTTTGATGTATGTAGAGACTATGAACTAGTGCTGGGGCAGCACCACTCTTGGGTAGATTTCTTATGTTTACGAATACAAGCATATGACATCATCCTCGACATGAATTGATTGTATTCAGTGCAGGCTATTGTGGATTGCTTCAAGAAGCAGGTTGTGTTCTTCGATGTTGATGGAGAGACAACAGTGTTTGTTGGCGAGCGAGACCCTCAGATGGGTTAGAGGCGTGTTCCGTCCTTATCATCTTTGTTGGTTGAGCTGATGTTGAGTTCGTCGGAGGTTCAATAGTCGGTGTTTCCCAGGGTCGTAGAAGAGTACCCTAATGTCTTTCCGGAGAAGGTTGTAGCATTACCCCCTCGACGAGAGATCGAGTTCGGGATCGAGCTACAGCCAGAGGTGTCTCCTATCTCGATGTCTCCGTATAGGATGACACATTCTGAGTTGCGAGAGCTACGTATACGGCTTGATGGTCTGTTGCAGTGTGGTTTTGTTCGGCCAAGTGTGTCATTGTGGGGTGCACCAGTTTTGTTCGTGAAGAAGGCTGATGACAGTTTGCAGTTGTGTATTGATTATCGTCGCTTGAATCAAGTGACAGTGAAGAACCACTATCCTCTTCCACGGATTGATGATTTATTCGATCAACTGAAAGGTGAAAGTTGGTTCTCGAAGATCGATTTGCGGTCAGGATATCATCAGATGCGTGTAAATGATGAGGATATCCCGAAGACTGTTTTTCGTTGTTGTCATGGGCATTACGAGTTCGTTGTAATGCCATTCAGTGTAACGAATGCTCCAGTTGTGTTCATGGGGTTGATGAATGTTGTGTTCCGTGAGTTTCTGGATAAGTTTGTGGTGGTTTTCATCGACGACATTTTTGTGTATTTTGCATCCGAGAAGGAGCATGCAGGGCATCTGCGTGCCGTTTTGGGAGTTCTTCGTCATCAACAGCTGTTTGGGAAGTTGCTGAAGTGTGAGTTTTGGGCTCGAGAAGTCCGTTTCTTGGGGCATGTTGTATCCCCGCGGAGAGTAAATGTGGATCCGTCGAAGGTAGAAACAGTTGTGTCTTGGGCAATCCCCAAGACACTGACAAAGGTGTGAAGTTTCCTTGGCCTTGCAGGCTATTACAGGAGGTTCGCAACCGATTTCTCTCGGGTTGCGACTCCTCTGACAGCGTTGATCAGAAAGGATCAGGCGTTTTTGTGGACTGATCAGTGCCACACAACTTTTGAGTATCTGCAGGAGAAGTTGGTTAGTGCTCCAGTTCTTTATCTGCCAGCAGAAGGAGTTCAGTTTGAGGTTTTCTGTGATGCTTCGCATCTTGGGTTGGGTTGTGTTTTGATGTTGCATAGATCAGTCACTTCTTATGGGTCTCGGCAGTTTCATCCCCATGAGCGTAACTATGCCACCCGCGATCACGAGTTGGCGGCAGCGGTGTTTGCCATGAAGTTGTGGAGACATTACCTCATCGGCAAATAGTTTTTGGTCTTCACCGATCATAAGCGCCCGAGGTATGTTTTCTTCCAATGTGACTTGAACTTACGCCAATGTCGGTGGATGAAGTTCTTACAGGATTACGACTTCGAGATTTCGTATACACCTAGAAAGGGGAATGTTGTAGCCAATGCGCTAAGAAGAAAGTTGCGTAGCGATGCAATGCGTGAATCTGGTGATTTCTGGAGAGTGATGAAAGAACTTTTAGCATTGCATCTAAATAGGTGAGAAGTCGAGGGCAAAGGGTGTCTTTTTCAGATGACGATGCAGTCATCTCTGGTGCAGCAGGTGAAGGAGTCCCAGTTGGGGGATCTTGAGATGGAGGTTCGGAGATGCCGAGTTGTTTGTGGCGAGGCCTCTGATGGTTGGTCTGAAGATGGATAGCATCGAGTATTGTTTCAGGGAAGGCTTTTCGTTCCTTTGGCGATGCGTGAGATGGTTCTCAGAGAGTTTCATAGTTCGCCTTTGGCTGTATATCCCAGCATGACAAATATATACCGAGCTTTGATGGGTCAGTTTTGGTGACCTAGGTTGAAGCGTGTAGTTAGAGAGTTGTGTCTTGATGTTTGGTTAGCCAGAAGGTGGAGGCCGATCACCGTGTTCCTGGTGGTTTGCTCCAGTCGTTAGATGTTCCTTAGTGAAAGTGGGAGGACATCTCGATGGACTTTGTTACCGGTTTACCTCGAGCTCAGGGAGGTTATGATGCTATATGGGTGGTAGTGGATCGTTTGACGAAATCAGCTCACTTTATAGCGATCAAGGAGTCGAGCTCAATGGAGGTTTTGTCGAGGCAATATCTGGAGGAGGTGGTAAGACTCCACAGAGTCCCAATGATGATCATTTCCGATTGAGATCCTCGTTTTACCTCCAGGGTGTGGAGAGGTTTCCAACGTGCTTTTAGTTCTCAGCTATGTCTTAGCACTGCTTTTCATTCGCAGATGGACGGTCAGACAGAGCAGACCATCTAGACTCTTGAAGACATGTTGCGCTCTTATGTCCTAAATTTTGGAGGTTCGTGGATGAGGCGCCTTCCATTGGTAGAGTTTGCTTACAACAATAGTTTTCACTCCATTATCAGTATGGCGTCGTTTGAAGCCTTGTATAGCCGACCTTGCTGTTCTCCGTTGTGCTGGATTGGGGTCAGAGAGTCAGTAATTTTCGGGTCAGAACTGGTATAGAATACAATAGCGATGATTCAGGTGATTCGCGAGAGGATGAAGGCAGCGCGAGATCGTCAGAAATCCTATACCGACCGTAGGAGGTGACCTCTGGAGTTCGACATTGGGGATCATGTGTTCCTAGGCAGCGAAGGTTTGATCGTGAGAGTAAGTTTTCTCCCCGGTTTGTTGGGCCTTTCGAGGTGTTGGTTCGTGTTGGAGTCGTGACGTATCAGATAGCGCTTTCCCTGCAGATGAGCCAAATACATGATGTTTTTCACGTGTCGCAGCTCCATCGTTATCTTCATGACGACTCTCACGTCATCGATTGGGGCGAGATCGATGTTGACGATGATGCGACCTTCGAGGAGCGGCCTGTAAATATCCAGGACTGTCAGGAGAAGGTGTTGCGCGGGCGTGCTATCCCCCTGGTTCGTTCTTGTGGTGGCACAGTGGCGTGGAGGAGAGTACCTAGGAACTTGAGTCGCAGATACGCGCTCAGTGCCCCTAGCTATTTGATGTTTGACTTCTCTTGTAACGCTGTTTGTTTTGTGGTTGTAGACATTTTTTTGGTTTATGAGATGACTCTCTCTTTTGTTACTTGTTGTGGCTTACTCTCTTTCCATGGGAGGCGAAGACGCGCATGGTATGCCATGTGCTTTCTGTGTTTAGCTTCTTGAGGTTAGATTGGTCTACTCTCCCGCTATAGGTGGCTACGACTTGACTAATAGTTCATCTACTCACCGTGTCGAGCCCCTTGTGTTTGGATGGGGGTGGTTGAGCTCCTTGTGTTTGGATGGGGGTGGTTGAGCTCCTGTGGTGGCGAGAGCTTTGAGAGGTATCTGGTGGGATGGCTGTTCAGACAACCCCTTTTCTGTTTCTTCTCCGGGTTGGTTTTGGATTCTTGAGGACGAGAATGTTTTGAGAGGTATCTAATGTAAGGGCTTAGATCCGCGTGGATCGACCCTTTGTGCGTTTTCGAAGACCGAGGTGCTCGGAGGAGGCTCAGAAGAAGTCTGGAGGAGTTCGGTTGCTAAGAGCTGGAAGCAGGGGAAGATTTCACGTCGTGAAAAGTTACATGACGTGAAAGAGGGTTTCACGACGTGTAATATATCGGGGTTTGAAAAAAAATGAAGAGGCGACACATTTTTTGACGGAAACTGAACCCTGAGGATTACAAGACATGAAAGAGGATTACATGTCGTGTAATTCGCCGATGTTGTATGTTATAAAACATTTTCAGCCGCTCGGGTTTGTCAAACCCTATGGCTGTAGTGACTCTCGATTCCAGGCGACCCGGGGACCCCCTCTTCAACGTTTTGGGGATTCCTTCATCAAGGATCGATTCCTAACTTCCATCTTCGATCCGTGGTGACCTGGGTTGATCCAAGGTGTGTTTTTCTTTCGTTTTCCAGCGGTTTCTTCCAGTTTGATCTCTTTTCCCTCCCGTTCTTCTTGCCATGTGATGGTGGATGATCTCCCATGTTTCTAATGGGGTTTTTTCTTGATTGTTGGTTTGTGCGGTTGTGCCGTGACGTCCTCGGGTGGATGCAGTTCTTGCAGGAGAGGTGATCAGAGATTTGTTGCGTGGTCCGTTCTCGTGCGAAGAACGTCGACGACCTTCTGAGGTAGGGGATTCGTTGCTTCTCTATTTATTTACGTTCAATTGTAGAGCTAACATGATTTAACCCCTTGGATCGCAATGAAATTGACTTAATAATTATTTGAACTGGATTAAAGAATTGGTATCGATCGCATAACGATGTTTCTGCTTTGTACCGTGATAACGGTTTGCTTCTTGTTTTGCTAGATAGTGCGATATCTATGTCTTGTTTGGTTTAGCGTGTTGTTTTTTATGGAAATTGGTAAAGAACGTAAAACTGGAATTAATTGAGAATTAATTGGTGCAAGTATGCATGTTTAATTAAAGAAGCATGTTTAATTAAAGAAGCATGTTTAATGAATCCGGTCGTTGTTGCTGCAATTTGATGATAATCAAATTGATGCAAGTATGCATGTTTAATTAAATTGGTTAATGAACCTGAAACATGTTGATGCTTGTTGATAAAAGAATTAAAGACATGTTAAATTAATTGTTTAATTAATTTGTGATAGCTTGAGATAGCTTGTTGCTTAAGTTGCCTGTAATAGTAACCTGTGAATAATAAATCGGTTAATTCAAGATGGAATAAGAATCGGTGTGTGATAAAAGATAATGCCTTTGTAGGGCCTGAGTTGCCCGCTTGTTTGTGAAGACCAAGTGCCTTGAGCTTTGGAGCTGTGAGAACTCGTTGTATGTGAAGGTTGAATACCTTGTTTTAGGACTAAGTGTCCGGTTGCTATGTTTGTTTCCTGCTGCTTGTGATATGATGTGAGCCTGGAGGGCTGTTGTGATATGTGGGGCGGGGAGTGTCACGACCTGTCCTCGGGGCCCGTGCCGTGACTACCCCAAGCCCGCCTTCCATAGGCCAGGGGCTGGCGACTAGCACCAAGGCGTAATTCCTGATAAAAAGGGAAGACACTGCCTATGTAAAGTAAACAAACACCACAGAGTAAGCAAACAGAAGTAAACACTAAGTAAAACTGAGTACAATAGTAAGTGCGGAAAAGTAAGTGGGCCAGAATACAAACCCAAACTGAAAGTAAAGTACAACTGGAAAGAAAGTACAGCAACTGAAAGGTAAGCCGCAACGTCGAGCCGTCCACTGGAAGTCCCACCCGAATGGTGGGTACAGATAGTCTCTACAGCTCCACGGGTCCAGTCGTCCGCTCCGTGTATGTCCCGCCCAGTGGTCCACCTCCAGGTACCGTCTCGCTCCACAAGCCTCAAACACGATCAGCGCTGTCCGTCGTCTGCATCCAACACAACGTAGTGCGGGCATAGCCCGTGCAGGGGTGAGTATAAGCTACTTAGTAGGGACCCCGAGACCCCCGAAGGTCTCCAAGAATCCACAAAGGATAATCCACAAAGGAAAGATACAATCACGAAGTAACATCCGACACTACTTAGGTATATGCCCATACATATACCTAAATCATCAATTCCGGTTCGGCTCCAACATCCGAGCCCAAGTACAACCCAGTCAACACAGGAAAACATAACCCAATCCACACAGGAAGCATAATGTAATCCACACAGGATATCAAGTCAATCTTATCGAAGATAAAGATTGAAAGTCAAGACTCAACTCACACAAGTATACTTCTTCGTAAGACGATAGAGATGATCAGATGTAGCCATTGATTCATCTAAGCCGTCAGACCCACACAAGATCGATAGGTACTAACCCCCGCAATGACCCACAAATGATCTATAGGTACTAACCCCCGCAATGACCCACACAGGATCTGACCCACCCAGGATCGGTATGCGCTGGCCCACACAGGACCGCTGAGCGCTGACCCACACAGGATCGGTAGCACTGATCCACGTAGGATCGCTGAGTGCTGTAGTCGTCGTCGTCGAATCCACAGATGATTTCTATACAGTCGTCATCGTCGTCGCAGTCGCAGCCAGCTCTAGGGTTCCCGCACACAGCAAGCTCGTTCGGGAGGGTCCGCTCCACGAGCCGAAGGGCTGATACATCAACTGACACAAAGTCCGGAGTTGATGTATCCAAAAGTTCCGTATCGTCAACAGGAACTCAACGTGACAGACGGCGCGTCATTCGGACGCCCGGTCTGAGAGTTATTGGCTTTTTCGTTCCAGAGATCCGGTTGGTTTTTAAGTCAAAACCAACCTGACCGTACTCTAACTGCGTCCAAACCTCGAGCGGAGTAAGCCAAAAGGTCCGTCTCACTAAGAAGAATCCAACAAAGTCGACAACACGACAATTGGACGTCTGGAGCTCAAGTTATAAGCGTTTCCGCTCCGAGGGCCCTGTTGGTTTCGTGTTCGAACCAACCCGGCCGAACCAAAAGTTCTCCGAAATCTAGAGTGTAATATACCGAAACGACCGTCTCGATCCAAGGATCGCATCGCAGCTGACGGTGCGTCGATCGGAGGTCCGTAGCCCAAGTTATAGGCAAAAGACCGAAAGATGTCCAAAAATGGGGGTTTTGGGCCCGGACCGACTCGGCCTGAGACCCCCTGGGTCGGCCCGAACCGGGTCGACCCGAACCGGGTCCGGGTCCGGCCCGACGCGGCCTGGGCGTGGCGCGGCCCGGCCCGGCGCGCTGGTGCGGTCCGCTGGCCAGCTCGGCGTGGCCGAGTTGAGTGGATGGGGGGGGGGGCGCTGCCCCCCTGTTTAATGAAACGTGGCCCTCACGTGGGGGGCCGCTCCTCCTTCCAGTCGGGGGTTACGAACCCCCGGTCTCCCCCCTGAACGGTCGGCCCGCTCCGGTCGGCCGGTTGCTGCCGCCACGGGACCGGCGCGGTCCCGCCCTCCTGCTCCGGCGGCCGAAAGCCGACCGCCGCTCCCTGCTCCGCCGCGGCCACAGGCCGCGACCTTGGTCCGTCCGGCGCAGCGCGACGGCGCTGCGCCCCTCCGCCGCGGCCCCGCTCCGGCCGCGGTCTCTTCCAGGTTCTCCGGCGCAGCGCGACGACGCCGTGGCTTGTTCGACTTCAACGGCGCGGCGCGACGACGCTGCGCTTCTTCGCCCATTCTCATAGTTTCCGTGCGGTGCAACGACACCGCGCCGCTTTACACGTGCCGCAACAAATTCAAACAAACAAGGGGGAGGGTCGGCCGTGTTCGTGCGGTCCGACCTCCTCCCGTTATTGCGATAACAAGCGGCCCAATTTGAAAACGAAGAAAGGCGACGAAAGTAATCACGAACAAACAAATAACCCCTACCTCGAGCGTTGTTGAACGAAGGCTCGTCGCGGAATTGAACGTCGCGGAAGAAGGCGTCGCGGAATTGAACGTCGCGGAAGAAGGCATCGCGGAAGAAGGTTCCGTACACGTTGACGGAGATCGTCCGAGGAGGAACGGTGTCTCCCTTCCTTTGACGCGGGAAGAAGGAACGAAGGAATGCGCGTCGGTGTTCTTCGCGTTCTTCAAGGAAGATGATGAACTTCAAGACATAGAGCTTCTTCCCCCAATCCTCTCTCAACAAGTTAACAACAATAATAAAATAAGTGTTTGTCTTATTTTATTACTCATGCCATAAGTTTTTGAAATTCAAACATTCGAATTAAACTCACTTAATTAATTAAACTTATGTTGTCATATTAAATGGAGGGTTAAGGGAGTTAGGGAATATGAAGGGGTGGGGTTCGTGTGGGCCCCACCCCACAAATATCCTATCTAGGTTAGTTCCCCAACTTCCACACAACGGATAACCACTTAGTAAAAAGAAATAAAATTGTAGCTCAATTTTATTTCACTTTCCACATTTTTTAAAAAACTCCTCCCGAGCAAACGCAACCCCAGTAAAGGTCTTCTTAAGCAATTATCGGCGCTGCGGTTCCATCGGTGTCCTCAGATTTCGATTCCGAGCACCGGTTCAAAAGTTAGGAAATCCCGCTCGTTTGTTCACTGAACGTACCCGAGCTAAACTTTAGAAGATTATTCTGGGCACTCTGGGCCTCGGAATCAGGTGCCGTCAGAAACTGCGTTCTTGTAAAATCCCAAAGAAAATTAAGAAAAAATTTTCCTTGAATTTTTACGGGTCTTTACATTACTCCCACCTCAGGGCTTTACGTCCCCGTAAAGATACATCATAAATTAGGGGAACAAATGTGGGTACTGTGCACGCATCTGAGCCTCCCGCTCCCAAGTGCTCTCCTGGAGGTTCTCGTGCTGCCATCTGATGTGCACTCGAGGAATCGACCGTCCACGTAGGACCCGCTCCTGTCGATCCTCGATCTCCACTGGGACCTCCGCAAAAGTCGCCCCATCATCAATGTCCAGCTCCCCATGGTCAATGATATGCGTCGGGTCGTGCACGTATCTTCTCAGCTGAGATACGTGGAAGACGTCGTGCACCCGGTGCAACTGAGGTGGTAGAGCCAGGCGATAAGCCACCTCGCCAATCCTGCTGAGGACCTGGAATGGTTCGATGAAGCGTGGAGACAACTTGTCGCCTCGGCCAAATCTCCGTAATCCACGTCGAGGTGAGACCCGTAAAAAAACGTGGTCGCCATCCTCGAACTTTAGTGGCCTCCGCCTTCTGTCAGCATAAGACTTTTGCCGGCTCTGAGTCGTCCTCATCCGCTCCTGGATGACCTGGACCTTCTCCGTCGTGACCTGGACCATCTCCGGTCCCACAAGTGCTGACTCCCCAGGGTCTGTCCAGCACAGAGGTGATCTGCAAGGTCGGCCGTACAACGCCTCGTATGGTGCCATCCCGATGGTGGAGTGGTAGCTGTTGTTGTACGCGAACTCCACCAAGGGTAGGTGATCCTCCCAACTGCGACCAAAGTCGAGAACACATGCACGGAGCATGTCCTCGAGTGTCTGAATGGTCCTCTCCGTCTGACCATCTGTCTGAGGGTGAAAGGCGGTGCTCAGACGTAGCTGCGTCCCGAACGCCTCCTGCAACCCCTTCCAAAGTCGGGAAGTAAAGCGAGCATCTCGATCGGAGACGATAGATGATGGCACACCATGAAGCCGTACAATCTCCTGAACGTAGAGGCGTCCCAAACTCTCCACTGAGCCCTGCTCTCTGATGGGTAAGAAGTGGGCCGACTTGGTGAGTTGCCCAAATGGAGTCGTGACCTCTGGAAGAGCGTGGAAGTCCAATCACGAAGTCCATAGATATCCCGTCCCACTTCCACTTTGGGACCTCCAAGGGTTGTACCAGGCCTGCTGGTACCTGGTGCTCCGCCCTCACCTGCTGGCAGGTGAGGCATTGAGAAACGAACTCTGCCACAACCTTCTTCATACCTGGCCACCAGTGCTGTCGTCTGAGATCCTGGTACATCTTCGCCACTCCTGGATGTACCGCTAAAGGGGAAGTGTGGAACTCCCTCAGCACCTCCTCCTGTAAAGCAGCTGGTACCATGGTACGTCCTCTGAAAAGGACGACGTGCTCTCCTCCCACAGATAATCCATCAGGCGCCTGTCCTGAGGATATCTGTGCACGTCGTGTCTCACAGTCAACATCCCCACGCTGTGCCTCTCTGACCCGCTGTAGTAGTGGAGGAGTGACTGTGAGTGACTGCAGAAAGGCTGCTCCATCACTATCCACGAAGGATATCTGCAAAGCGGCTAGCTGCTCTGTCGCCTCACCAAGTAGTTGGATTCCCGTCCTCCTGCTGAGGGCATCAGCTACTACGTTCCCCTTTCCAGGAGTATAGACTATCTCAAAGTCATAGTCCTGGAGGAACTCGAGCCATCACCGCTGTCTCAGGTTCATGTCCTTCTGCGAGAAGATGTACCTGAGACTCTGGTGGTCAGAATAGACTATAAAGCGCTCGCCCATCAGATAGTGTCGCCACATCTTCAGAGCGAAGACCACTGCTGCTAACTCCAGGTCATGGGTAGCGTAGTTCTGCTCATGCTGCCTTAACTGACGTGATCCATAGGCGATCACTGCTCGCTCCTGCATCAGGACACATCCGAGTCCGGTCCCTGATGCATCGCAGTAAACTACGTACCCTACTCCCTCTTCCGGTAGCTTCAAGATAGGTTCGCTGGTCAATCTCTGCCTCAGCTCCTGGAAGCTCTGCTGACATCTCTTTGACCACACGAAGGGTTTCCCCTTCTTTGTCAAAGCTGAAAGTGGTGCCGCAACTCTGAAGAAGTCTGACACAAATCTCCGGTAGTACCCAGCTAAACCGAAGAAACTCCGCACCTCCGTCACGCTCCTAGGTGGCTCCCAAGCTAGCACTGCCTCGATCTTCGCAGGATCCACCGCAACTCCCGCCTCAGAGATGACGTGTCCCAAGAAGTGGACCTCACGTATCCAGAATTGACACTTCGAGAGCTTACCATAAAGCTGGTGCTCTCGGAGTGTGTCCAGTACAACCCGCAAGTGGTAGGCGTGCTCCTCCTCAGTCGTCGAGTATATCAATATGTCGTCGATGAAGACCACGACAAATCGATCGAGGTAAGACTGAAAGATCCTGTTCATGAGGCCCATGAACACTGCTGGAGCATTGGTCACGCCGAAAGGCATAACCAAGAACTCATAGTGGCCATACCGACATCTGAAGGCCGTCTTCTGCACGTCCTCGTCTCGAACTCTGAGCTGATGATAGCCTAACCTGAGGTCTATCTTTGAGAACCACCGTGCTCCCTTGAGCTGATCGAAGAGATCGTCAATCCTCGGTAGCGGATACTTGTTCCTCACGGTCACCTGGTTCAGGCGACGATAGTCGACACAAAGTCGCAAGCTCCCGTCCGCCTTTTTGGCGAACAATATCGGGGAAGCCCAGGGTGAAACACTGGGTCGGATGAATCCCTTGCCCTGCAAGTCCTCCAGCTGTACCCGTAGCTCTCGAAGCTCGGCGGGAGCCATCCGATATGCTGGGGTGGATATCGGGGCTGTCCCGGGGTACAGGTCAATATAAAAGTCTACCTCTCTGCGAGGAGGTAGTCTTGGAACGTCGTCGGGAAATACGTCCGCATACTGATCCACCAATACAGGTAAACTCGGACTCCGCATGTCAACTGCTCCTAGGATGAGGCTAGCCAACTGATGAGTGATGGACTGTCCTCTCCTCTGCGTGAGTCTATCCTGCGCTGCAAAGGCTTCCTTCTCGCCGGTGAAGGTGAACCTGCTTCCATCGGTGCGAACACATCGCACCTTGCGCCTAATGCAGTTAATCTGAGCATGGACTGTAGATAACCAATCCATGCCCAAGATGACGTCGTAAGGCCTCGACGCCGCTACAAGAAGATCCCAGCCGAAGCTCTCGCCTCCTAGAGTAAGCTCACACTGCCGGCACCAGTGCGTAATCGTCGAGTCTGCTCCCGTAGGAGTCTCTAGCCGTAAGGATCGAGCCAACGGCTCCGTCGGAATCTCCGAGCTCCGAACAAGGGCAGCGGCTATGAAAGAATGACTCGCTCCTGTGTCTATAAGAACTGCAGCAAGGGTGGAGTAGACACAGATAGTACCTCGAATCATCTCGGGCGCGCCGTGGTCGTAGGCCTCCGCTGCCTGGGGCTGTGCCTGTCTCTGCCCGCCAGCTCCCTGTTGTCGGGGTGGACCTCCTGGTGGTGGTGGTGGTAGAGCCTCAGAGCGTCGCCCACCACCTGCTGCTCGGCCAGCTCCTCTGTCTCGTCTGCCTGCTCCCTGCGGACCGCCACGGTCGACCCTCTGCCTCTGCCTGGGTGGTCCCTCAACCGTCTGCTGCTCCTCGGCACGGCGGGTCGGGCAGTCACGAGCCATGTGGCCCTGCCCGCTGTATGCGTAGCACTGTCTGCCTCTCGTAAGACTGGCTCTGCGCTATGTGCCCCGCACCTCTGAGCCAGTGTCCTGAGGTCGTCCACCTGAGGGTCTGGTCCGCCTGGACCTGTGTCATCCGTCGACTGCCAGCTGCAGAAGACTCTGCTACGTGCCGCCCTGCGGTAGGTCTCGCTGTTGGTGTAGGCTCAGCAAGAAAGCTCTCAATGAGAAAGGCTCGCTCCAGTACTCCTGACTGTGTCGGAATGCTGAGGGAGATCAGCGATGCCCTGATCTCATGCCTCAATCCCTGCTCGAAGGTTTGGGCCCGGAAGAATGGGTCCCGAACCATATCCGTCGAATAGCGTGAGAGATCGGTAAATCTCGCCGAGTACTGGGCGACCGTCAAGCTGCCCTGCCGCAGCTGTAGTAGCTCCTGGATGCGCACCGCACGGAGGGTGGTTGGGACGAACTCCGAGCGGAAGAGGCTCTCAAAGTCCGTCCAGAGGAGAGATGCCTCGTCGTGTACCTGAAGCATCAAGCTCCACCATCTGCCTGCTGCCGCGTGCAGGAGACTCACTGCAAGGATCACCATGAGGTCTGCTGGTGTCCCTACCAAACAGAAAACTCGTACAACAGCCTCCAGCCAATCCTCGGCTGCCTGAGGGTCCGTCTCCCCGCGGAACCTGGGCGGTCGCTGACGCTGAAACTCGTGTAGTGCACTAAGGCGACGTGCACTATCAGCGGCTGGGGCTGGTAGCATCGGTGGCTCGACGGGTAGTGGTACCGTCGGTGCCTCCGCAGTAATAGGTCCCTGCACCGAGGCCTCGTCGCTCGGTGGACTGTCGTCACGTACAAAACTCGGAACCCTAGCTGGCTGCCGTTGTGGGGCCATCCTGAAAAGAGACAGGTGCGCCACGGTCAAAACAGTATACCTGGTGAGCTGACACAAAGTAATCATAAAAAAAACTTGAAACACACATGCAATCAATGTTTTCGTGCACTAAGTCGGAAATCAGAAGTCAGGGTCCTGGTGTACGGATACGTCGGCCGCCGCACCAACACTGGACTCCCTGGACTGATAACCACACTCAATACTCTTAACATTATTGCTTCACATAGAAAATGATTAGTCCTGAGTTCTGTGGTAGAACCGAACTCCTCTAATACCAATTTGTCACGACCCGTCCTCGGGGCCCGTGCCGTGACTACCCCAAGCCCGCCTTCCATAGGCCAGGGGCTGACGACTAGCACCAAGACGTAATTCCCGATAAAAAGGGAAGACATTGCCTATGTAAAGTAAACAAACACCACAAAGTAAGCAAACAGAAGTAAACACTAAGTAAAACTGGGTACAATAGTAAGTGCGGAAAAGTAAGTGGGCCAGAATACAAACCCAAACTGAAAGTAAAGTACAACTGGAAAGAAAGTACAACAACTGAAAGGTAAGCCGCAACGTCGAGCCGTCCACTAGAAGTCCCACCTGAAGGGTGGGTACAGATAGTCTCTACAGCTCCACGGGTCCAGTCGTCCGCTCCGTGTACGTCCCGCCCAGTGGTCCACCTCCAGGTACTGTCTCGCTCCACAAGCCTCAAACACGATCAGCGCTGTCCGTCGTCTGCATCCAACACAACGTAGTGCGGGCATAGCCCGTGCAGGGGTGAGTATAAGCTACTCAGTAGGGACCCCGAGACCCCCGAAGGTCTTCCAGAATCCACAAAGGATAATCCACAAAGGAAAGATACAATCACGAAGTAACATCCGACACTACTTAGGTATATGCCCATACATATACCTAAGTCATCAATTCCGGTTCGGCTCCAACATCCGAGCCCAAGTACAACCCAGTCCACACAGGAAAACATAACTCAATCCACACAGGAAGTATAATGTAATCCACACAGGATATCAAGTCAATCTTATCGAAGATAAAGATTGAAAGTCAAGACTCAGCTCACACAGGTATACTTCTTCGTAAGACGATAGAGATGATCAGATGTAGCCACTGATTCATCTAAGCCGTCGGACCCACACAGGATCGATAGGTACTAACCCCCGCAATGACCCACAAAGGATCGATAGGTACTAACCCCCGCAATGACCCACACAGGATCTGAACCACACAGGATCGGTATGCGCTGACCCACACAGGACCGCTGAGCGCTGACCCACACAGGATCTGACCCACACTGGATCTGACCCACTGATCCACGTAGGATCGCTGAGTGCTGTAGTCGTCGTCGTCGAATCCACGGAGGATTTCTGTACAATCGTCATCGTCGTCGCAGTCGCAGCCAGCTCTAGGGTTCCCGCACACAGCAAGCTCGTTCGGGAGGGTCTGCTCCACGAGCCGAAGGGCTGATACATCAACTGACACGAAGTCCGGAATTGATGTATCCAAAAGTTTCGTATCGTCAACAGGAACTCAACGTGACAGACGGCGCGTCATTCGGACGCCCGGTCTGAGAGTTATTGACTTTTTCGTTCTAGGGGTCCGGTTGGTTTTTAAGTCAAAACCAACCCGGTCGTACTCCAACTGTGTCCAAACCTCGAGCGGAGTAAGCCAAAAGGTCCGTCTCACTAAGAGGAATCCAACAAAGTCGACGGCACGACAATCGGACGTCCGGAGCTCAAGTTATAAGCGTTTCCGCTCCGAGGGTCCGGTTGGTTTCGTGTTCGAACCAACCCGGCCGAACCAAAAGTTCTCCAAAACCTAGAGTGTAATATACCGAAACGACCGTCTCGATCCAAGGATCGCATCGCAGCTGACGGTGCGTAGATCGGAGGTCCGTAGCCCAAGTTATAGGCAAAAGACCGAAAGATGTCCGAAAATGGGGGTTTTGGGCCCGGACCGACCCGGCCCGAGACCCCCTGGGTCGGCCCGTTTGGGCGCGGCCCGGCCCGGCTCGGCCCGGCGCGCTGGCGCGGTCCACTGGCCAGCTCGGCGTGGTCGAGCTGAGCGGATGGGGGGGGGGGGGGCGCTGCCCCCATGTGGGGGCCGCTCCTCCTTCCAGCTGGGGGTTACGAACCCCCGGTCTCCCCCCTGAACGGCCGGCCCGCTCCGGCCGGCCGGTTGCTGCCGCCACGGGACTGGCGCGGTCCCGCCCTCCTGCTCCGGCGGCCGGAAGCCGGCCGCCGCTCCCTGCTCCGCGGCCGCGGCCTTGGTCTGTCCGGCGCGGGGCGACGACGCCACGCTTCTTCGCCCATTCTCATAGTTTCCGCGCGGTGCAACGGCACCGCGTCGCTTTACACGTGCCGCAACAAATTCAAACAAACAAGGGGGGAGGAGGGTCGGCCGTGTTCGTGCGGTCCGACCTCCCGTTATTGCGATAACAGGCGGCCCAATTTGAAAACTAAGAAAGGCGACGAAAGTAATCACAAATAAACAAATAACCCCTACCTCGAGCATTGTTGAACGAAGGCTCGTCGCGGAATTGAACTTCGCGGAAGAAGGCGTCGCGGAAGAAGGTTCCGTACACGTTGACGGAGATCGTCCGAGGAGGAACGGTGTCTCCCTTCCTTTGACGCGGGGAGAAGGAACGAAGGAATGCGCGTCGGTGTTCTTCGCGTTCTTCAAGGAAGATGATGAACTTCAAGACATAGAGCTTCTTCCCCCAATCCTCTCTCTACAAGCTAACAACAATAATAAAATAAGTGTTTGTCTTATTTTATTACTCATGCCATAAGTTTTTGAAATTCAAACATTCGAATTAAACTCACTTAATTAATTAAACTTATGTTGTCCTATTAAATGGAGGGTTAAGGGAGTTAGGGAATATGAAGGGGTGGGGTTCGTGTGGGCCCCACCCCACAAATATCCTATCTAGGTTAGTTCCCCAACTTCCACACAATGGATAACCACTTAGTAAAAAGAAATAAAATTGTAGCTCAATTTTATTTCACTTTCCACATTTTTTAAAAAACTCCTCCCGAGCAAACACAACCCCAATAAAGGTCTTCTTAAGCAATTATCGGCGCTGCGGTTCCATCGGTGTCCTCGAATTTCAATTCCGAGCACCGGTTCAAAAGTTAGGAAATCTCGCTCGTTCGTTCACTGAACGTACCCGAGCTAAACTTCAGAAGATTATTCTGGGCACTTCGGGCCTCGGAATCAGGTGCCGTTAGAAACTGTGTTCTTGTAAAATCCCAAAGAAAATTAAGAAAAAATTTCCCTTGAATTTTTACGGGTCTTTACCGGGAGGCCCAGATGTTGTGGCAGCAGTTGACGCCTAGATTGGCGAGATGCGTTAGTTTATGTATGTGGGTGTTAGGGAGGGCACCGGAGGTGACAGAACGGGTTGAAGCTGGGCTTACCCGTTGCTATGAAAGCTTGATGTTTGTTGAATCTGTTGTTTGGTCGACGACCCGGTTGCTTGTTTATCTGCTTTTCTTTCTTCACTGCTTGAGGTAGATGAATGTGTTTGGTTTCTTGCCTTGTTTGGTAGTTTAAGAGGTTTTCCTAAAGTACCTGGTAATATGGAAAGTAATGTTGTTAATAAATGAATAATGTTTAACCCATGGGGTTGGAGCTTGTTGGGATGTAATGCTGAGGTTATAATTCTGAGAAGCCGTGGACTTAATTTGCTTATGCCCGGAGGGCATGAAACTTTGTTGTAATGCTAATGTAATGTAATGTGGAAAATGCAAATGGTTAATTAATGGTTAAGAATTAATTAACGTAAAGTGCAACTGATGAAAAGGAATAAAATAACTTAATGTAGCTCTTTAAATGGTTGTGTGCTTATAGTATATCTAGTCTTAGTAGTGGCAGTTGGGAATCTGAGAGATGTTAACTGCAGTTGAGTCTGAGACTAGGTTATGCCCATAGTGTGGTTGTGAGTTATATTATATCATTTACTTTTTGTGTTTCTATAAGCTCCTCCACCCTGTTGGTCGGGGCAACTGACACCCCGGGTATTATGAGCCCTGGGGGGTGTTTTCTCCAACATCTGCGTTGGAGGATGGATGACCGACTACCCCCTTTGACTCCGCTTTCTTCTCTTGGTAGTTACTTGTGCTTGTATGCACGACGATTAGTTTTCCCCATATATGTGTGTAGAGGGATGTAATGACCTGTGGTTATTTCACACGCATGTATTATGGATATAGTTTCCTAAGGACTACTATTGGTATAACGTGTATAGGATGTGATAGCTTGAGGTTCCTTACTCGGTGTATGGGGTGTGATGACTTGAGGTATAATACCCGATGTATGATACACGTTATACGGGCTGTGGTGGCTCCCGAAAACTACATGGTTACTTTTGGTTATGTGGACGTGGTGGTGTGATGCACGCGGTGCATGTTGTGGTGTTTCGCCAAGGTGTCTGTGGGCTAGCATTTTTTGAGAGAGATGCTCAGGACGTGCGACGTTGGGGCAAAATGGCAAACCAGTGAGGTAGTGGTAGCGAGATATCCTTGATATTCTTTGTTATATTATATGCTCTTGTATGTGATACTCGGTGAGGGTAGTCATGGTGTGGTTGAGGACTTAGTATACCTGCTTAGGTGACGAGTTAGTTTTACTTGTTGTTCACTGTGATTTAACATGTTTTCTTTACTTTTGCGCGAGAGGCTTCAGGGAGGATCTTACTGAATATACTGTTATACTCACCCTACGTATATAGGAACTGCTTTTCAGGTCAGTTGGAGCAGGTTGGAGATCAGGCTGGTTACTAGTAGTTTGGAGGTTTTGCAGGAGTTGTTTGAGCTTCGTGGTCGATGCCGTCTTTACCTTTCTTTTGCTTGTAATTTTCCTTTCAATTCTAGTAGTTCTTGTATGATATTACATTTGTGTACTTGAGTTTTCTTTTATATTGTAGTCTGAGCAGAAGTTAGGTTGGTGTCTATCTTATCTCTCTATTTCGCATGTGTTCTCTTAGAGGTTAATGCCTCATATTCGTGTGTTTACTATACCCTCGGTAACAGTCGCCAACCCGAGGTCTACTGGAGGCGGGACTCGGGTGTTACGATCTCTCTTATCCCATTGTTGGCCCATGAGAGGTACACTCTGTGGGGGGGGGGGGGTCGTGACAATAAGGGTATCTAGAAGGTCATCAAATTCAATCTCAAGTTATTCTTGATCAAGAAATAGGAGAGTTGGATTTATTTTTCTCATATAAATATTCACAAGTTATTTGAGTTAATAAACAAGTTAATACTTATTTATTTGTTGGGGGAGAGCTCAGGCTGTGTTGATGGTTCATGTCCATGCAATTATTTAATTGGATAAATTATTACACGTGATTTATTTAATATCACTTGAATAAATATTTATTTAATAAGTGATGTTGGACCCCATTTAAGGTTAAATGGGTATTTCTGTTCTGAGTCCCACATTGGACTTAAACACCATGTAATTAGTTTTACTTCTCTATAAAAGAGGACCCCCACCTCACATTGAGGTAAGGGGAATTCACCCTGCTACATGGTATCAGAGGGATTTTTATCCCGAACCCTCCCTCCTCTGCGGCTTCCCGGCGTCCTCCCGGCCCGCCTCTCTCCCTGCTGCCCTAGCCCTTCCCGGCGCCTCTCCGGCCCTCCCTCCCGGCTGCCCTCCATCCTCCCGGCGGCCCTCCTGCCTGTCACGGCTCCCAGCTCCCCTGCGTCTTGCCTCCCCTGCGTCTCGCCTCCCCGCGTCTCCCTCCTGTCAGGCGCGCGCTCTCCACGCCGGCGCTTCGCCCCGGCGCTCCGCCCTCAGCACCTCGCCCCGACACCTCGCCCTCGCGCCCCGCCCTCGGCGACTCGCCCCGGCGCCCCGCCCGGCCGCCTCGCCCTCGGCGACTCGCCCCGACGACTCGCCCCGACGACTCGCCCCGGCGCCGCGCCCTCGCGCCCTGCCCTCGGCGACTCGCCCCGACGCTCCGCCCTCAGCGCCTCGCCCCGGCGCCGCGCCCTCGCGCCCCGCCCTCGGCGACTTGCCTCGGCGCCCAGCCCTCGGCGCCCCACCCAGGCGTCTCGCCCTCGGCCTCGCCCCGGCGCCGCGCTCTCGCCCTCTCCCAGCGGCTCCCTTCCCAGCGCTTTCTCCCGGCGTTGCTTCCGGCCCTGGCTTCTGGCGCCCGGCGCGCCCAGGTCCAGCCCTGCCCTCGGCCCCGCGGCGCTCCTGCCCAGAACCTGCGCCCCAGCACCCGCGCCGCCCCCTGCCCAGCCGCACCATCCTGAGCGCGACCCCCTGTCGCTGCTCCCTCCGGCAGCATCTCCGGGCCGCTTCCCTTCCACCGCCCGACTCCCGGCGAACGGGTCCAACGCCCGCCCTCCATGGACGCGTCCTCCGTTCTACCGTCCCTAATCACGACCTCCTCCCGGCTTGTCGATGACCGGCTGGATGCCACTAATTTCTCCGTCTGGCGGAAGACGGTCTTGATGTCCCTCCGCGGCATGAGACTTCATTCTCATCTTGAGAAACCCCCACCTGAAATCACTGACCCTAAGTTCGACTCTTGGCAGCTGGCGGACAGCAAAATCTTCGCCCTACTGGTCAACTCCATGGACCGCTCCGTGAAAGATGTCACCCGGACTGCCAACACTGTCAAAGAGCTCTGGGATTCCTTGATTGTCATGTTCTCCGAGACCAATAACTTGGCTCGGGTCTCTGACGTTCTACAGCGTCTCTCTCATATCCGCCAGCAGGATCGGACCTTCCCCACCTACTTCATGGAATGGAAGGGTCTCCGCGATGAACTACAGGAACTCTAGCCGATTCCTCAAACTCCGGCCGAAGCGCAGACTCAGCGGGACCAGCTCTGCCTATTCAATCTCCTGAATGGCCTCGCACCGGACTACGCCACGACGGCCACCGAGATGCTTGCCAGCCCGTCTACACTGGATATTCCGCAGGTCTATCATCGCCTGCAGAAGGCACATCGGGCCCTTGCACCACCCGTCCCCCTCCCTGATCACACTGCGCTCCTCGGACGTGGCGGTAGTCGTCCTACCGGCCCTCGCGGGCGCGGCCGTGGGGACGGCCGACCTCGCCCCCTCTGCCAACATTGCGGCAAGCTCGGCCATCTGGTAGACCGTTGTTGGGTCCTGCATGGTCGTCCCGAGTCGCACACCCGCCAGGGCCAGACTGCGCTCCGTGATGCGCCCTCACCTGCTGCTACTCTTCCCCCCTCTTTGGATCTCTCCCTGGCTGAGCTCCAACTGATTCACGATTACCGGTCCACCTCCATCGCGGGCTCTTCGTCAGCTTCTCTTGCCCATTCCGATGGTCACACTGCCCTTGTCAGTCATCGTTCCCCTGCATGGATGCTTGACTCAGGTGCGTCCGACCACCTCACCGGGGATGCAGGTATGCTCTCCCACTACCGTCCCTATAGTGGATCCTCAGCCATCACTGTTGCTGATGGGTCCACTCTCCCCATAGCCGGCTTTGGCTCCTGTTCCCTCACCTCCTCCCTTCACCTCTCCTCGGTGGCTCATGTACCCCGGAGTCCTTTTAACCTGTTTTCCATCAGCAAACTGACCAAGGATCTCAATTGCATTGCTCTCTTTTCCTCGTCTTCTGTTTTGTTTCAGGAGCGGACGACGAATCGGGAACTTGGTAGAGGCCAGCTTCGGGATGGGGTGTACATGTTCGCTGACCCGCCTTCCATCGCATGCGCGTCTATCCCTGCTCATGCCGTTGACCTCCATTCCCGATTGGGCCACCCTTTCGCCTCTGCACTTCATCGACTCTACCCCGATATTAGTCCCCGTTTTTCCTTTCCTTGTGAGTCGTGTCGTTTTGCGAAACATCATCGCACATCATATTCTCCTCGAGTTGACACACGGGCCGCCAAACCCTTTGATTTGGTTCATTCTGATGTATGGGGTCTCTGTGCTACCTCGAGTCAATCTGGGTATAAATATTACATTTCCTTCATTGATGATTATTCCCGGATGACATGGCTTTATCTTCTTCGAGATCGGACAGAGGTTCTCTCCACCTTCCAGACCTTTTTCCATGAGATCCAAACACAGTTTTCTATCCCTGTCAAATTTCTTCGATCTGACAATGGGCGGGAATACTTATCCACTCACTTTCAGCAGTTTTTGCGGGCCCACGGCATCATCCACCAGACCTCTTGTCCTGATACCCCTCAGCAGAATGGGGTGGCCGAGCGGAAACACCGACATATTTTGGAAACCGCTCGTGCCCTCCTCTTCCACCGCCAGGTCCCTCTTCTCTTCTGGGGGGATGCCATCCTCACTGCTACTTACCTTCTGAATCGTCTTCCCTCCTCCATACTTCAGGGGGAGACTCCCTTTCATACCCTGTTCCCCTCTATTCCTCCTCACTCCCTTCCACTCCGCGTCTTCGGATGTCTCTGTTATGTCCGGGACACTCGCCCCAATCTCTCCAAACTTTCTCCCAAATCCCTTCGCTGTATTTTTCTTGGATATTCCCGCACTCAGCGCGGGTACCGATGCTTCTCTCCAGACCTCCGCCGGTATATCACCTCTGCCGACGTATCGTTTGTCGAGACTTCTCCTTTCACTCTCCCCTCTCCTTCTCCCGACACTACCATCGATGACTGTCTTCCGCTCTTCGTTCACCCGCCTTTGGTGTCTTCCCCGCCCGGTCATCTCTTTGGCCAGACCTACTCCCGTCGTCCATCCGCTGTATCTCCCATCCCGGCCGAGGACCACCTTGTTCCTGCTTCGTCCGATGCTCCTGTCCCAGCTCCCGAGGACGTGCCGATTGCGCTCCGGAAAGGTACTCGCTCGTGTCAGACTACTTCTCTCTTTGTATCTTCCTACAGGGGTCTGTCAGCACTGGAGACCGTGTCGATTCCTCAGACAGTCGGTGAAGCAAAATCTCACCCCGGGTGGCTTGCCGCCATGAGGGATGAATTGCGGGCTCTGGATGACAACCATACATGGGATCTTGTTCCACTTCCGGCGGGCAAACAGGCGGTCGGCTGTAAATGGATTTTCACGATCCGTCTCAATCCCGATGGCTCTCTTTGCCGCCTCAAAGCCCGGCTTGTCGCAAAGGGGTTTGCTCAGACATATGGCATCGACTACTTTGAGACCTTCTCTCCAGTCGCAAAGATGGCCTCGGTCCGCCTTTTCCTTTCGCTGGCTGCTCATCATCACTGGCCGCTTCATCAACTGGATGTTAAAAATGCTTTTCTTCATGGCTTTCTTGATGAAGAAGTCTACCTCCAGCAGCCTCCTGGTTTTTTCGGCCTCTGGTGCCGACCGCCATGTCTTCCGTCTCCGTCGCTCCCTCTACGGCCTCAAGCAGTCTCCTCGGGCTTGGTTTGACCGCTTCAGCACGGTCGTCACAACCTTTGGCCTCTCTCGCAGTATGAAGGATCACACAGTCTTCTTCCGTACGACGGCGCATGGTTGTATCTTGCTTGTGGTTTATGTGGATGACATCATCATCACAGGGAGCGACTCCAGAGGCATCGCCAGCCTTAAGGCGCATCTTCACCAGCACTTTCACACCAAGGATCTTGGTCCCCTCACTTACTTCCTTGGCATCGAGGTCTCCCGGACTGCGGACACTATTTCTCTCTGCCAGTGCAAGTATGCTCTTGATATCTTGCAGGATGCCGGGTTGAGCACAGCCACCGCCGTGGACACTCCCCTTGAGCCTGGGGAACGCTCCCTTCATTCCGACTCGGAACCCTTTCCTCATCCCGAGAGCTATCGACGCCTGGTCGGTAAACTCAACTACCTCACCATGACGCGTCCCGACATTGCCTGTGCCGTTGGCAAAGTCAGCCAGTTCATGGAGCATCCCACCAGATCTCAGTGGGATGCTGTCCTTCGCATTGCCAAATACATCAAGAAAGACTCTGCCCGTGGCCTTCAGTACTCCCATCATGCTCACATGGATGTTGAGGCCTTCTGTGATGTGGACTATGCCGGCTGCCTCGCTACCCGCAGGTCTACTTCGGGTTTCGCCGTGTTCTTTGCCGGCAATCTCATCTCTTGGCGCAGCAAGAAGCAGACTGTCGTCTCCCGGTCGAGTGCCGAGGCCGAGTATCGAACCATGGCCACCGTCACTACTGAGATCCTCTGGCTTCGTCATCTCCTCCATGAGCTCGGTTTCCCCGCATCGACTCCTGCTCATATCTGGTGTGACAATCAGGCCGCCACGAAGATTGCATCGAATCCCGTCTTCCATGAACGGACGAAGCATATCGAGGTGGACTGTCACTTTCTCCGCCACCATCTGGAGCAGCACCATATCGGCTTCGGCCATATCCCGACGGCCGATCAGCTTGCCGATCTCTTTACCAAAGGTCTTCCAGGAGCTCGCCTTGAGTCTCTCACTACCCGGCTGGGTATTCACAGCCTCCCTGACCCAGCTTGAGGGGGAGTCTGAGATGGTCCTGTGTCTTTGTTGTCTTTTTCTCTTTGTGGGACTCTATCCAATCTGGGCATGTCCAGCTTGAGGGGGAGTGTTGGACCCCATTTAAGGTTAAATGGGTATTTCTGTTTTGAGTCCCACATTGGACTTAAACACCATGTAATTAGTTTTACTTCTCTATAAAAGAGGATCCCCACCTCACATTGAGGTAAGGGGAATTCACCCTGCTACAAGTGATAATTAAATAAATATTAAATTTGCACCTAAGTTATTTATTTATCAGTTAAATAATAGATATTATTATTTAATGATAAATTAAATAATCATTGATAACATGGGGTTTATTTTAGGAATAGACAAAAGGGCAAGGACCTTTTTGCAGTTTCTTAATTCCAAATTTTAGATACATTGTATCATTTACAAGGGTTTAGCCGCTGAAGAGGAGAGACCTTGTTGAAGGATCCTCACATCAAATAGTCCCCCAAGCACCTAATATATTATAATCCTATGGAATGCAACAATGGTGTTGACCGCAAGTTATCTCTCAAAGAGGCCTGCCAATCACATACTCTCTCCGAATTTCACTTTTTTTTCTTGTATTTTTAATAATGAAAACACATAATCATGAAAAAGGATTTTGAATGCGAAAACAAAGCAAAAGGAATGAAAACAGGTGTTCCTAAGAAAGGTGATGATTCCTAGGTTCAGCTACATGGGTCCTTCATTGCCCTATTTTGTTTTGTTCCAAATCTAGTCAACAACCCACTCAATACCATTCGAGGAGTGCCTCCTACTTTCATTTTGGAACCCAAAGTGCCTCAGAGACCTCCTTAACACATCAAGCCCACCTCCTTCATAGTGAGAGAATGGTGAACACACCTCAACCGAGGGCATTTACTTTCCCAACACCCGACTCCACCGTATGTCGTTCATCAACTAACTCACCCAATTCCACTGTATATTAGATGAGCCAAATGGAGGGAGGGGGAAGCAATTTGGTAAAAGGGTATAACTGAGAATATGGAGAATAGGTTGGCAACCGCAGAACCCACAGTCCAGACCCTCATTGCCATATCGTGAATGAAAAGAAAATTGCGAGAGATGAAGTTGTTGGGCAAAAATCCCTCAAGGTAACTTTGCAGTATTTTTGGGTTGATTGTGTTTGTTGACAAAGCAGGTTTCCATAGAGAATTGTTGAGTTCCCGAGAAGTTGTTGACATTCCATGTTGACAAAGAACTTTGACAAAGGAAAGGACGATCTGGAGGCGGTACAAAAGAGCAGTACAAGGTGGCGCCGTTTCCCAGTGTTTGCCAAATTTTTGGCCTGAAAATCGCCAATGGAAAATGGAGTGATATGTTGTTGGCGAAGGTTGAGGAGAGAGAAATGAAGGAGGTGTGCGGAAAAATTAAGCGTGGCGCGCAAAACTAGCGGGTTGCGCGAAATCTTGAAGTGTGGCGCGCAAAATAGCGGGTTGCGCGAAATTGTATTTCGCGCAAATGATGTTTCAAGGCCGAAAGCTTGAAAATCGGTAAAGACATGAGGCGCGCGAAATTCTGGAGGCGTGCGCGGAAAATTGAAGTGGCGCGCGAAATAGCGGATGAAGTATTTCGCGCAAGAGGTGTTACGAGGTCCGAAGCTCCTAAAATGGCAAAGGCATGAGGTGCGCGAAATTATGGAGCAGTGCGCGGAAAATGGTTGTGCGCGGAAGATTTGTATTTCGCGATCAAAGCCGATTACGCGCTCAAGGAGGGTTTTTCGCGCGGGGTCGATTTTGCCTATAAATATGAAGTGACTCTCCTCCATTCAGCAGAGTTCAAGACATAGAAAATACTCGAGCTCTGGTGCGTGAAATTGAAGTTAGAAAGGGTGTTGCGCGTAAACTTAAAGTTTGCGCGTAAAGTCAGATTGCGCGAAAAGAAAAGGCTGCGCAGAAAGTTGGTGATTGGCGCGTGAAAAGAAGATTGCGCGAAAAGTGGATTTCGCGCAAAAGTAGTGAATTGCGCGCAAGGCAGTTTCTAGGCTGCGCGTAATATTTGGAGGTTGCGCAAAAAGGAATTTCGCGCAAATCATAGAAATTGCGCGCAAGACACCGTAAGGGTTGTGCGTAAGAATTGAGGTTGCCCGGTACATCCGGTGCAAAGTGAGATTCATCTGCGGGTGAAAGTTGGACTTCAACAGAGCATCTACATACAGAGGAAGATGCATTCCTTCATGGAAATGAAGAGACCTACAGGTCTATAAACTGTGAGTGGATTCCCTTCCCAGAGCAGTGAGCTTAGGAAGAGGAAGAAGGTGATCCTCTCCACCGGTAGTGAGCCAGAGAGAGAGAAACAGGGAGTGACCCTTGGGAAAGCAGTGAGCTGACCCTAAACATTGTATAGGCAGTGAGCCTGGGCATAGAAGTGATCTAGCCCGAACATTGTAATCCACAGCTAGTGAAGTTTAGTGGACTTGGTACGACCGGCAACCTGTCGGCGTATGCTCCTTGGACGTAGCCCTTAGCGGTGAACCAAGTAAAATTGTTGTGTCCTGTGCTTGCTTTACATTCTGTTTATATTGTGCAGCAGGAAAAAGAGAGAAGAGTGTTTTGCTTAACAGCGAAACAAGATCAGAACAGGCTTTAATTTTTAATTAGTCATACCCTGATTCACCCCCCCCCCTCTCAGGGTATTCAGCCTAGTGGACCTAACAGAAGTGCAGGGACTCTAGAACACCATAAGCTTCCCTCAGGGATCAACCCTTGGGTTAGTCCATGACCGACTCCGTAGGAATTAGTGTCGGACGAGAGTCATCCAATTGTGGTTGCTTCTCGTGACAACGCAACATGATCTTGCAGAATTCCATTTGCTCAGCCAACTCCTGGTCCCAACGCTGTTGACCTTGTTGAAGTTCTTGAACACCTTGTTGGAGGCCCTCGACCATTGCAGACACCTCAGAAAGAGATGTCTCAATGCGGCTCATCCGTTGCTCCACCACGTCTAAGCGAGTTTGATTGCGAGTCTCCATGAAGCGACTGAGGCATGGGTTGAAGCTAGTGGTTGTAGCGCATGGCAGGTCGGAGCAAGTGTTGAGAAACTTGGCCCCCTTTTTGTATATATGACTGTAGAAAACCAAGATACCGTGGCCTTTTGTATATAATACTGTAGAAAATAAAAATACAGTGGGAAGACGCGGAAGTGAAGAAGAAGAAACACCAGCAAAACTCCGGAGCCCCTAGGTACTCCCACCCCAGCATAAGCCGAACAAACTAACAGAAAGACCCCCCTCTCTCTTATAGACTTTCCACTCCCCTGGAAGGTCCCGGGTTCTATTATTTTTCCTTCCCATGAACCAAGGAACTCTAATTTCCTTGGAAAAATTAAATGATGTATACCAAACAGTGGAAAATGCAATTCCTTATTCCCATTTCTTTTCCTCCTTCAAGACTCCTTGAAGGAGCAGAATTTTTGTTAATAGAAAAAATATTAATAGAATTTACAATGTTAAAACATAAACATAGGAAGTGTTGGTAGAATAAAAGGCCACGCAGTGTTATGTGAAGCTCACGTATCTCTTGTTTTTCTATTTAGAATTATGGAATTGCGACCCTTTTGATCACATTCATTTTCTTCAACGTGCTTCCAAAAATTTACTCGAAGCAAAACTACTGTGGACCTTAATAGATTCCATATTCAAATGTACTTGTGCAAGTCACATGTTGAGCAATGTCCTGGAGTTTGATGAGAAGATCTTTTGATTTAGATTTGGCTTTGATGCCGGTTAGTGCAACGGTGTAGCAAAATGTTAAAACGGAAATGAAAATGATGAACCTATTTTTTTTGGTAAGTAAATGTTTTGTTTTAGATCTGGCTTTGATACCACTTGATATAAGGCAGTGTAACACAATATTAAAACAGAATACTAAAAGAAAACAATCGAATCTCAGACTTCGTTTGATTATGGGATTTTTTTTTTCTGTTTTCATTTTCTAAAAATGTATTGAAAATGTGTAGAAAATATCATGGATGTCAGAAAAAATAAGAAAGCATGTGATTTACCTTTTATTGCATTTTTTTACTCCAGAAAACATGAAAACAAATTTTTTTGCTCTAATTTCAATTTTCATTTTCTAAAGATTGTATTTCATTTTCTAAAGAATGTATTTTAATCTGATACATTTTTAAAAATTCAAAAACAGAAAATGCTTTCTACAACCAAGCACAGTCTGATGTTGCATTTGGTCTTGGAAAACATTTCCTGTTTTTATTTTTATTTGTAAAGGTTGGGGCTAAAACCTCATTTTATTATTAAAGCAAATGGAAAACATTTCTTGTTTTCATTTTTCAGATATGTTTTAAAAAATATGTTAGAATTTTTTTTGGATAGTGGAGGGAAAGCAAAAAAGTATGGGAATTACCTATCAAAGCATTTTCATTTTCCTAAAAACATGAAAACAAGTTTCACTTTTCCTTGCAGGTTGTGGGTTGTTTAGTTGAACATGAGAAGAAGGTCCTACTTTGCAAGCGAAAAATTCCACCATCTTCTGGTCTTTGGTATTCAGCATTGATATAATGAATGATAATTTTGGAAAGTTCGATTATTAGTGTCTATATTATTTATTGAAATAAAAGTAGATATTGTGGTGGTCATCCATAGGACGCTTCCTGCTGGTTTCCTGGAAATAGGGGAATCTGCGATTGAAGGTGCTATGAGAGAAACTTTGGAAGAAGCAGGTGCCCAAGTGGAAGTACTGTCTCCTTTTGCCCAACTGGATATTCCACTTATTGGCCAGGTGAGAGGTTTAGGTTGCATTTGTTTTTTTTTTAAATATTTTTTATTTTTCAAATACGCATTAAAAAACATGTTAGAAAAAGTTCTGAAATGCACAGTTATTTGTTGTGATGAAATCCCATACCTCATAAAGATGTAGAGTTCTTTCTTAATAGATGAAATAAAGAATACATCATGCAGCATCCACCGACGTGGGACTCAGATAATTAGAGTAATAGGGGCTTAGCCCACTAATCCTAACAAATAGGATTGACCCATATTTAAATATCTAATACTCTAACACCCCCCTCTCAAGGTGGGACATATATATTTATCATGCCCAGCTTACATAAAAATTGAACACACTTTCCAGGACCCCCTTTTGTGAGAATATTTGCAAGTTGATCAGAGGTGTAAATGTGGCTAAAGGTTCTCTTCTCATAATTTTCTCGAACAAAGTGACGATCAACCTCAATAGCTTCGTTCGCCCATGAAAAATTAGACCCATATGTAAATATCTAATACTAACATTATTAAACCTGGACCAGACCGGCTGGTTCAGCCTGGTTGAACCTGACCCGGGCCCCTCTGCGGGTCGGCCAGGTCGCCTGGACTGTTTCTGCAATTGACCCGGTAGAGACTGGGTCCAACCACCGGTGAACCCGGCCACCCTAGAATTGGACCAGGCCCATTTCCGACCCATCGTGCGCCCCACACAATTTGCAACCCGGCTTGCCTCAGTGGAAAATAGAAAAAGCTACTGAAATCTGTGGCCGGGCGAGTTGAACCCTCGACCTGGCGGATTGGAGGCAGCGCCTGATATATATTGATATATCTATATATATATATATATTGTTATTTCATTAAAAAAATGATAATTAATATTATTATGTTTTTATTTTTGAAAAAAATAATATAGATTTTTTAAATTAATTGTTATATATATTTTAATTAAAACAGGTCCAAAAGTTTTGATCATTGGACCACCGGTTCGACCTTTGAACCATTGAACCACTCCTGCGGATTCTAATAACTATGCTAAAATGCAAATGCTTTGATTTTTCCAAAAAATCACCACTTTCATTTTCTAAAATATCTTTATCATTTACACGTTTCAATACACTTTGTTATATTTTTGTAAAAAAAAAAAAAAAACACTTTGTAATACATTCTTGAAAAATGACCATAAAATGTTTTCCAAAACCAAGCATAACCTTACTAATTGCTACCTTACATTGATTTGATGTGCTGTTAATAGCGTTTATGTAATTTTTTATTCTCCTGTTTGGGCCAGACATACATTATTTTTTTAGGAAAGCTAGAGAAACCTCACTTTTCACCTGGCCCAGAGACCTTGGAATGTAGGCTCTACACACTTGATGATATCCCATTTGATTCTATGGCCTTCTCCTCGATGGTGGTCACCTTGAATCTGGTATGTGAGATGTTTCAGCAAATGAGGCTCCATTTGGTTCATGAAAACACATTTTGTTTTCATTTTTCAAAAAGTATTAAAAAATTTGTTTGATTATTTAAATGAAAATATTTTTTAGAAAATAATAATGAAAATAAATGATCCTTAATGGAAAACATAAAAAACCCGTTTTCATTTTCTTAAGGAAAATCGGAAAGCTTTGGAGAGGGAATCACACACCTTTTTACCATTTTCCCATTCTCTCTTCAAACATTTTCAAGCATATTTTTTAATAAGTTTTATAGAAAGTGAAAACAAAAATCACGAACCAAACAAAACCTTAGCTTGTGAGAGTATGTGTACCTCCTTGTATAACATGAGGTGGGTTTTGTATTCATTCTGATTTTGCAGTATGCTGAGGACATGAGGACTGGAAGATCAAAGTTCCATTACGGCACTATTAATAAAAGGTGCTTCATTTTGTTACGAACTTCTTTTGTTTTAGATGCCTGCATTGAGTTGCCCGGATAAAAAAAAGAAAAAGGAGAGAACTATTCCATGTTAATTTAGTTTTCTTATGTTGTGGGAATTTATTTTACGTTGATCATGAGCCCGACGGTCCCAACGGTTGTATCAAAACCATGATGATGGTATTTGATGTTCCAACAACTATTGATCCCATATCGGTTTCTACAAGGAGTGTTGATTGACATATAAGCTTTAGATCAGTTGCTCCTCTTAACACTAATTGGTTTTAGGATGAAACTTCAGAAGAGCCTCAAGAAAAATAGTCTTTGAGACAGTTTGACAACATTGGGTGCAAGAGTCACACCGAGAAAGGAATAATGAAGATTTTAAGAGGCGTGCTTGTGGTGATGAGGGCGGAAAAGATCTCGAAGAATTTGTACATGCTTCAGGGTGAAATATACATGGAGGTGAAGATAATTGTCACACCCGCTACCTCAATAGAAGAGTTGACGGTATTATGGCATCGAAAACTTGGCCATATGTTTGAACGAGACTTGAAAATTCTTGCTTATCAGAAGTTACGGCCCGGATTTACAAAGACTTCTTTACCATTTTTATGAATATTGTGTTTTGAGCAATCAACGCAAGTTAAAGTTCGGAACTTCAATGACAAAGAGCAATCCATTCTGACATTTAGCAAGCACCTGTTATATCTCTTGGAGGAGCACTATACTTTGTAGCGTTCATTGACGACTATTCTCAGAGATGTTGGGTGTACCCGATCAAGAGGAAGACAAGTGTTTTCAAAGTATTCAAAACATTCAAAACATGAAACTTGAATCTAGAAAGAAGATCAAGTGTTTGAAGACTGACAATGGTGGAGAATATACAAGCAAGGAGTTTGACATTTTTTGTCAAAAAGAAGGCATTAAGAGACAATTTATGGTGACATACACTCATCGGAATGGGGTGACGGAGTAGATTGATAGAACCCTTTTAGACAGAACAAGGGCCATGTTGAAGACTGTAGGAGTTGCTAAGGAATTTTGGGCATACACAGCAAAGACCGCCTGTTATGTGCTCAATCGATCTCCTTAATGGCGATTGATTTGAAGACACCGATGAAGATGTGGACTGGTAAACCCGTTGACTATTCTCAATCATATACATTTGGAAGTTTGGTTTTTGCATTGTTTAATGACTAGGAAAGGTTGACGTTGCATTCAAGATCCAGGAAATGTATATTCTTGGGATATGCTGATGATGTGAGGGGTATATTTTGTGTGACCCCACTGCCCGCAAACTTATCATCAATACGGACATCATTTTTGTAGAAGACAAGGTGCAAATGACGATTGATGAAGACATGAAGAAAGAGAATACAAAAACTAACTGTCATGATGTTGGATTGGTGTAGCCCGATCCGGTTGGACCGAATGCTTGTGGCTCGCAACTGTCGCGGGTCAAGCTCCGTGGTGAGCTCGTTGGGGGTTGCAGGGGGCAACGCGCCCCTGCTCCGGCCCTAGGCCCCAGGCCCAATCTTTTCGGCACTGTAGCATCTCTGACCACTATAGCGGAGCTGACCGACCGACACCGCCAGACACTGTAGCAGTGCGGACTTCGGAGTCAACTTTACTGTAGCCTTTTGACAAATGTGGCCGCCATTCACTGTAACAACGCGGACTTACTTTTCGGAACAGTGATCGTCTTCTCCATTTTATAGCTCATTTTCAGGCTAGGGTTATTACTGAGAAAACTCTGTAATTTTATACTCCCAAATTAGTGAAGTTCTGCCTCTCCGTGGACGTAGGGTTATTCCCGAACCACGTAAATTTGTGTGTCCCGTGTCTATTTTTTTTCTTTTTGCATTCTTCTTTTGTTTCTCATTTCTGTCGTTGCGCCTCCCGACGATTCCGCAACACATGGTGGAGGATGAATCAAAGGAAGAATATGTTTCCTCTGAAGCATTACCAAAGCACGATAATCATGAACCTGCGGAGTTTGAACCACAATGATCAATTCGGGAGAAGGGCACCAACATGACACTCGTATTGTATACTACTTGTTGATGGAGGACAGAGAACCATCTTTTTTTGTGGAGTTGATTCAAATTTCACATATATCTTTATGGATAACGGTGATGCAAGAGGAACTTAAAGCTCCGCACAAGAACAAAACGTGGAATCTTGTTTTATTACCTCAAGGATGACCATTGGTAATGAATGTTGTGGTTATCAGTGCACCGAATGACCACTGGTGCCCTGACATCACTTGTTGAGGGGGTATCAGACACTGGAAGGCCACCGGTGCTCTGACATCACTTGTTGAGGGGGTATCAGACACCGGAAGGCCACCGACGCTGTGATACCACTTCTTGGGGGAAATTTGCTCTGCGTCTATTCGAAACCCATGCATCCCGTACTGCATTCAGGGAATCGGAACTAGCGAATTGGAATGACCAACTTCTTGACCTCTAATGCGGAGCAAGGCCACCGGAAGGTCTGAGACGCCATGACACACCCCAACGAGTTCAATGTCCGAAACTAGGAATACCACACCCTAGCCACCATGTTGGTAAACGGCCCATCAGTGCTTTGCAAAAAGCTTTGATGCCACTTTTTTTTTTGGGGGGGGGGATTTTCCGTTCCGTGTTTATCCAAAACACATGTGGCACATAGCACATTTAAGGAATCGGAACCAACAAATTGGAACCACCCAACATTTGGAGCCAAAAGTTGCTTTTGGACCTCAACCTGCGGAACAAAGCACCCATAAGGGTCTGAAGTACCATGACACACCCTTGCAAATTCAACATCCGGAACTAGGAAGACCAAGACCCAACTATCATGTTGATCCTCCTTTCACTCTGATTCCGGTAGCTCCAAAATTTTCTCCGAGATCTTCCGTAAACAACGAAAAAGCAAGAACATACACACATACAAGGAAAACAAGCACAACACACAAGAATAACGTGGTTCAAACTTAGTCCTACTCCACGGGGAACACATTTCATCTTTCATTAATGAACATCAGAGTTACAAGGGAGCCTAGGTTCTGGAACCTTACCTAGAACAGAAGAAACATATCAACGCCTCCAACGACCTCCTTCCAGTCACAAGCACTTTGTGGGGAAGTCCCCCATAGGAATGAACGCTATCCTGTCCTCTTCCGGATCGTCTCTCATTTGATCCTGGGTTTGCACCCCTTCACCAAACAAGTGAGCCAGCATCCTCTATCTTTAGTGGTGTTCCGCAGCTGTCGGCAGTTTCCGCCAGTTGCACCACTTTTCGAACTTTGCGGTCGTCCTTCCATTCGATCAAGGCAACCGGCCGAGCATCACCGCCTCAACTGGCCCTTTTGGTGAACAGTGCAATCTCTACTTAACAGCCTTCTAACGATTCTTATGTAGTCTTTGCAAACCGCTATGAAACCTTACGCAAGTCCCTCAAAGTGATTCCTACATGAGGTCTGCTTTTGCACTCCCCTCATCCAGAAATAGTTGCTGCCGACATCTCCACTTTCTCCAGAACTTTTGTGTCGCATCCAAAACTGCCCTTCCCTCTGCATCACTCTATCCTCCAAAATGTGGTACCCATCGAGTGCATGCGTTCGAATCTTCATCTTTTCGCATCCCCACACTTGGTCATCGCTACTGTAGTTGTTGCTTTCGCTAACCTGAAACCAGAATTCCTTGTTGGTGAGGGTGAACATGTCGCCATCTAGTTTCGTCGGTCCCCCTTTTGAAAATCTTATTTCGGAAACCAACACTTAACCAGAAAACAAGTTCTCAAACGAAAACCCAACAATTTCCTAGTTGAGAATTGTTTTCACAAGTTAAGACTTATAATCTCTTACTCGAAGACCATTCTCATGGCTTTCATCAAAGTCCAACTTTCGAACATCTTCCGTTCTCCCCTTTGTAGTGTCACCATGGTTCCTCACCATGGCCGCGATCCTCCCAGCCTCACCAAGACAAAGGTGCCCCAGTTCTCTGGACTTCGACCACTTGTTCCGTTCCCATGAAACCTTCTAAATGCCTCTGAATTTTCTCCAAAGCAAACGGGCCTGAGTACCGCCCGAATTTGTTGAAGACCCATCAACAAGCCTTTGTCGTGCACTGTGTCAATGGCCCCTGCTCCTTTAGAAATTGCATCTTTTGAAACTTCTCTCGTGCTTCTGCAGTCCCGAGCTTCCGGTACTTCGAACTCCAACGATACCGTCGGAACCGACCTCCATCCGAAACGCAACTTTCGGAAAGCCCAATATCATTAAACTAACGTACTTCAACTGAAACAATCCGGAATCAAAGACTCCATTGCTCAGTGCAACCAAGGCATGCCCTAGTCATTTGCTCCCATTGCATTTCAGCCTGTTTCCAAACCATCCAAGGCTCACCCCCATTACAAAGGACCTTTTGAAACCCTGATGCCCTTTTGTAAGTCGCTATCTCAAAGACGGAAACGCCAAAGTCTTCATTGCCACTCCTTTACAAAAAAAACACATCCGGGACCAGGGTTGTCCCTCTTTTGGCATCGACGTGGTCATGACCGACTTTCCAATGACTTTGCAGGTGAGAGAACAACAAACCGTCCCCATCCAAGCTTGGAGTATCTCTGGAAGATCCTGCTCCAAACAGAGCATCATCCGCTTTGTGAGTTCCAGGTTCAGTCTCAAACTGCAGGCTTCTTTGTCAATATATCTTTCGGAACTCCCATTGCTTCTGAACTCTCAACCTTGACCATCATCTGGTCTCCTTCATTCCGCCATGGTTCTTCTTTGATGAAGGTTCCAAAACACCTTGGACTTGTGGTTGAGGAAAGAACACCCGCACTCCTGTGCTGCAACATTGATGAAGCTATAAAGTACAATGGCCTTGTGAAAACAATTAGAGTTGGCCAAGCTTCCGATTCACCGGTGCCTCTCCTTCTGGAACAAGAACACCATTGCCTTCTCACATCTGTGTGAACGAGATGCCCATGCCATAGCCTCCTGGTTTTGAAAACTATTCCTTTGGCATGTAATCCCCATCGGGACACAAACCTTCGTCTTTCTACACTTTTCCATAACCATGAGCCCCTGTGCAAATCCCACACCATCTGCAAATCTTCATCCGCTTCAACCGATTTGGGACTGTGTCGCATTCCTTGCATTCGTTCCTTGTCCAGACGAAACTACCACCCTTCCAATAGTCACGAGTCCTCCCAAACTGAAGCTTCCGAAAACAAACACCCACTCTCCTTCTCAGACGTTGAGTACTGAAACCCTAGAGCTAGCATACCTGACTCAAGCGGGCTGGTGAACACTTGGTAGCAAAACAACTACCCCTTCCCTATTAGATTTGTCGAACCTCTGGAAATTATCTTTTTGGAACAAATTGTTGGGCCCCTGCAGTTTCCTGCCAACCCTTTTCTTCGCAATGCCAAATGTAGACCGGGCACCAGTCGAATGTGGTATGCTCGTTCTTCTGCCTCTTTAATCAGATTACAATGTTTCCATCGACTTTACCGCCAATTTCTCCTTTCGGGTCATGCACCATCTATCCTGGTTACACCTTCTGGAATTATTTCTTGTGTGCTTTCCTGTCGTGGTTTCCCGTTCCGTTAAACACCTCGCTTCCGACTGAATCTCCATCAACGAAACATTTAGACTCCCCAGAATTAGCGAAACCACCATCCTCCAAACTCTAAAGCTTTCACCGTCGAAACCGTCAATCTAGTCCTTACCCATTTGCAACTCCATCCTCCGAAAACAATGAAGTCCCACTGAATTCTAAAAGTTAAGTATCATGATTTCCGGAAATCTTCAGCAGTCTTCCAACCAAGTTCCGAATGCCACCTCAATAATGGAACACTTAAGACACCCAATATCAGGAGGACTTTCGATATACCCATAAAACTCTAGTATCGCCGCTATCTTACCGGTGTCATTCTTTGGGACTTGGTAAACCACTCGACCGGAAGTACCCAAGAGTCTTCCAATCAAGCTCAATACCACTTGATCGTTCCCAAACTCGATAAACCACCCATCAATGCTCTATAACCAAGCTCTAATACCACTTGTTGGGGGGACACAATTTTCTCTGCCATGTCTATCTGAAACCCATGCGTCCCATACTGCTTTTAGGGAATCAGAACCAATCAACTTCCGGAACCTAAGGTTGCTTTCAGACCCCAACCTGTGAAACAAGGCACTTAGAAGAGTCTGAAGTGCCATGACACACCTGTGAACTCAACATCTGGAATTGGGAAGACCAAGTTCCCTAGGTATCATGTTGAGCCGCCCTTCACTCTGATTCCGTTTACTTCAAGGTCTTCCCCAAAATCTTTTGTAAACACCGAACAAGCAAGAACACACGTATAAGAAAAACAAGCATAACACATATGAATAATGTGGTTCCGACCCAATCCTACTCCATGGCTAAACACATTGCATCTTTCATCAAAGAACATCTGAGTTACAGGGGAACCTAAGTTCCGAAACACTACCCAAAACGGAAGAAACATAGCAACGCCTCCAGCTTCCGGCCACAAGCGCTCCATGGGGAAGTCCCCCGTGTGAATGGATGTTATCTCGTTCTCTTCCGGACAGTCTCTCACTCGATCCTAGGTTTGCGCCCCCTCACTGAACAAGTGAGCTTGCATACTCTATTTGTAGAGGTGTTTCGCAGTCGCTGGCGGGTTTTGTCGGTTGCACCACCTTCCGAACCTTGTTGTTATCCCTCCATTCGACTAGGCAACTGATTGAGCATCACCGCCTCAACCGGCCCTTCCGATGAATAGTGCAAACTCTCCTTGTGCAGCTTTCTGATGATTCTTACGCAGCCTTTGAAAACTGCTTGGAAACCTTACACAAGTCCTTTAGAATGATTCATACGCGAGGATTGCTTCCGCACTCCCATCATAAAGAAACAGTTGTTGCCGACTTCTCTGCTTCCTTCGAAACTTCCATGCCGCATTTGGAATTTCCATTCCTTCTACGTCACTCCACCCTCCGGAATGTGGTAGCCGCCAAGTGCATGTGTTCGGACTTTCGTCCTTCCACATTCCCACGCCTGGTCACCACCGCTGGTGTAGTTGCTTTCACTGACCTGAAATTGGACTTTTTTTTGGCGAGGGTGAACATGCCGTCATCTAGTTTTGTTGGCGCCCCTTTCGAAAGCCTCATTCCGGAAACCAACACTTACCCAAAAAAAAAGTTCTCACATCTAAACCCAACAATAAATAGCTCTTTAAGATCAAACGAAATGGAAATGATCAGGTGGAACGATATCGTGTGAGACTAGTAATCAATTTTATGTTTAAAAGGAAGATATTGATTTCAGTAAAATATTTTCTCGAGTGGTTTTGGCAATGTGTGCTACATATTGTTTGCATTTAGAGCAGTTAAATGTGAAAACACATTTCTCCACGCTGATCTTGATGAAGAAATTTATATGCTTCAACTTGAAAGTTTTGCAGAAAAAGGAAAGTAAAATTTGGTTTGCAGGAAAAAATCTTTGTACGATTTCAAGCAGACACCGAGAGGTTGGTACATGAGATTTGATTCCTATATCACGAGTCTTGGGTACAACATACATTATTCAGACCCTCGGTGCATATTTTAAGGATTTCATTGGAAATGTTTTTATCATTTTTGTTGATGGGTGAATTCCCCTTACCTCAATGTGAGGTGAGGATATTCTTTTATAGATTAGGAAACCAATATACAAGACGGGTAAGTCCGATGTGGGACTCACCCATTTACACTTAAATGGGTTCCAATACTCCCCCTCAAGCTGGACATGCCCAGATTGGATAGAGTCCCGCACAGAAAGAATAACAAGATAATCTCAAACTCCCCCTCAAGCTGGGCCATGGAGGCTGTGAACACCCAGCCTGGAAGTGAGAGACTCAAGACGAGCTCCGGGAAGACCTTTGGTGAAGAGATCGGCAAGCTGATCGGTCGTCGGGATATGACCGAAACCGATATGGTGCTGCTCCAGATGGTGGCGGAGAAAGTGACAGTCCACCTCGATATGCTTCGTCCGTTCATGGAAGACGGGATTCGAGGCAATCTTCGTGGCGGCCTGATTGTCACACCAGATATGAGCAGGAGTCGATGCCGGGAAACCGAGCTCCTGGAGAAGATGACGAAGCCAGAGGATCTCAGTAGTGACAGTGACCATGACTCGATACTCGGCCTCGGCACTAGAACGGGAGACCACAGTCTGCTTCTTGCTGCGCCAAGAGATGAGATTACCGGCGAAGAATACGGCGAATCCCGAAGTAGACTTGCGGGGTAGCGAGGCAACTGGCATAGTCCGCATCACAAAAAGCCTCAATATCCATGTGAGCATGATGTGAGTACCGAAGGCCGCGTGCAGGGTCTTTCTTGATGTACTTGGCAATGCGGAGGACAGCATCCCACTGAGAGCAGGTGGGATGCTCCATGAACTGGCTGACTTTGCCAACGGCACAGGCAATGTCGGGACGCGTCATGGTGAGGTAGTTGAGTTTACCAACCAAGCGCCGATAGCTCTCAGGATGAGGAAAGAGTTCCGAGTCGGAATGAAGGGAGCGTTCCCCAGACTCAAGGGGAGTGTCAACGGTGGTGGCGGTGCTCAACCCGGCATCCTGCAATATATCAAGGGCATACTTGCGCTGGCAGAGAGAGATAGTGTCCGCAGTGCGGGAGACCTCGATGCCAAGAAAGTACGTGAGGGGACCAAGATCCTTGGTGTGAAAGTGCTGGTGAAGATGCATCTTGAGGCTGGCGATGCCTCCGGAGTCGCTCCCTGTGATGATGATGTCATCAACATAAACGACAAGCAAGATACAGCCGTGTGCTGTCGTACGGAAGAAGACGGTGTGATCTTTCATACTCCGAGAGAGGCCAAAGGCGGTGACGACAGTGCTGAAGCGGCCAAACCAGGCGCGAGGAGACTGTTTGAGGCCGTAGAGGGAGCGATGGAGACGGAAGACATGGGAGGCGGCACCAGAGGCAGAGAAACCAGGGGGCTGCTGCAGGTAGACCTCCTCGTCAAGAAAGCCATGGAGAAAAGCATTCTTAACGTCGAGTTGATGAAGTGGCCAGTGATGATGAGCAGCCAGAGAGATGAAGAGGCGGACCGAGGCCATCTTGGCGACTGGAGAGAAGGTCTCAAAGTAGTCGACGCCATATGTCTGAGCAAACCCCTTGGCGACAAGCCGGGCTTTGAGGCGGCAGAGAGAGCCATCGGGATTGAGACGGATCGTGAAGATCCATTTACAGCCGACCGCCTGTTTGTTTGCCGGAAGGGGAACAAGATCCCAAGTACGGTTGGCATCCAGAGCCTGCAATTCATCTCTCATTGCGGCTAGCCACCCGGGGTGAGATTTGGCTTCACCGACCGTTCGAGGAAGCGACACGGTCTCCAGAGCGGACAATCCCCTGTAAGAAGATACAAAGAGAGGAGTATTCTGACACGAGCGAGTACCTTTCCGGAGCGCAATCGGCACATCCTCGGGAGCTGTGTCAGGAACATCAGGCGAAGCGGGAACAATGGTTTCCTCGGCCGGGACGGGAGGTACAGTGGAAGGACGACGAGAGTAGGTCTGTCCAAAGAGATGACCGGTCGGAGGAGACACCAGAGGCGGGTGAACCATGAGCGGAAGACAGTCATCGATGGTAGTGTCATGAGAAGGAGAGGGGAGAGTGAAAGGAGAGCGCTCGACAAACGAAACGTCGACAGAGGTGATATACCGGCGGAGGTCTGGAGAGAAGCATCGGTACCTGCGCTGAGTGCGGGAATACTCGAGAAAAATACAGCGAAGGGATTTGGGTGATAGTTTGGAGAGATTGGGGCGAGTGTCCCGGACATAACAGAGACATCCGAAGACACGGAGTGGAAGGGAGTGAGGAGGGAGAGAGGGAAACAGGGGTATGAAAAGGAGTCTCCCCCTGAAGGATGGAGGAGGGAAGACGATTGAGAAGGTAAGTAGCAGTGAGGATGGCATCCCCCCAGAAAAGAAGAGGTACCTGGCGGTGGAAGAGGAGGGCACGAGCGGTTTCCAAGATATGTCGGTGTTTCCGCTCGACCACCCCATTTTTGCTGAGGGGTATCAGGACAGGAGGTCTGATGGATGATGCCGTGGGCCCTCATAAACTGCTGAAAATGAGTGGATAAGTATTCTCGCCCATTGTCAGAGCGGAGACATTTCACTGGGAGAGAAAACTGTGTCTGGATTTCCTGAAAAAAATGTCTGAAAGGTGGAGAGAACCTCTGTGCGATCTCGAAGAAGATAAAGCCAGGTCATGCGGGAGTAATCATCAATAAAGGTGATATAATAACTGTACCCCGACTGGCTAGGAACCCTGCAAGGACCCCAGACATCGGAATGAACAAGAGCGAAAGGAGCCGCTGCACGTGGTTCCGGGCGAGGAGCATTACGTCGTCCGATGATGTTTGGCAAACTTGCAGGATTCACAATGGAAGGAGAGGTGAGAACTGAATTGGGGGCAAAGTTTATGGAGGGTGGAAGGTGGGGGATGGCCAAGGCGGGAATGGAGGTCAAGGGCTCGGGCTGTGGTGGAGGAGCAAGCAAGGGATGATGGGGTATCAAACAGGTAAACCCCATCCCGAAGATAACCTCGACCAATTTCCCGATTCGTCTTCTGCTCCTGAAAAACAACACCAGATGAGCTAAAAGTAGCAACACAATTCAAATCTGTGGTGAGTTTGCTGACAGAGATAAGATTAAAGGGACTTTGAGGAACATGAGCGACCGATGTCAGGGGAAGAGACGGGGTCAAGGAACAGGTGCCATATCCGGTAATAGGGATTGTTGAGCCATTAGCAACAGTAATGGCAGAGGTACCGGTGTACGGATGATAGGTAGTGAACATACCAAAGTCTCCTGTGAGATGGTCTGACGCACCGGAGTCAAACATCCAAGCTGTCTGTCGATGAGAAACACAGGCGGTGGAGTTGCCAGTCTGAGCAAGTGGGGCGAGAGAAGAAGATGGTGGCGCAGTCGCTCGATAAGATTTTACCAAAGCAATCTCCTCCGGCGAGAGTGGTGTCCTGTAACGGGTACTGGATGAAGGAGGGCCGCGGCGCGGGAGAGCCGATGATGGAGGATGGGAGAGCTGCTCGGCTGAGTGCATAGGTGCTCGGGAAGACCGGCAAGGGAAGTGAGGGTGCGGCCCCGCCGGAATGCTGTCGGCCGGAGGTGATGCCGGAGGGCCGCGGGCGGACACGCCAGCCATTAATGCAGGGGGGGGGCTGCTGGGGAAGGTAGGCTGGCGGAGACGCCGGGGAGCAGCGGGAGGCGCGGGAGGCAGCGGGAGGCGCTGGAGGCAGTGGGAGGCGCTGGAGCCGAGAGCGCGCCAGGCGAGGGTGAGGGTGCCGGGGCGAAGCGGGGCGAGCCGCCGAGAGCGGGACGTCGAGGGCGGGGTGCACCGCAGCGAGGCACCGGGAGCCGGGGAGGCAGAAGATGGCGCGCGCAGGAGGGAGCGGGCCGGGAGAGGCCGCCGGGAGCCGGGAGCCGCGAGGGAGGGTCGGCGAGGGTCTGCTGGGCGAGGTGGCGGGTGAGGGAGCGGCCGGGGCGCGAGCGCCGCTGGGAGGCGGAGGGTGCGGGGGCTAGGGTGCGGGCGAGGGCGAGGGAGCTGCGCTGGCGTGGGCGCGGGGGCCGACGGGGCGAGGGAGCCGCGTCTGGAAGGAGGCCCGCCGTGAGCAGAGGGGCGCCGGGAGTGTCGCGCTCGGGAGGAGCGGCGACGGGATGGGTGCGCGCAGGAGGAGCAGCGTCGGGAAGAGCTGGCGAGAGCCGCCGGGATGGGTCGGCCGCGCGGGAGGAGGAAGTTGCCGGGCGCCGGGTCGAGCCGGGGATGCCGGGATGAGGGCCGTCGGGATGAGAGGGCCTCCGTGAGGGGAGCGCCGGAGAAGGGGCGCCTGGGCGGGGCGTCGGGGCGAGGGCGGCTGGAGCCGCGGGGAGCCGCGGGGAGGGAGCGCCGTTGGGGAGGAAGTCCGCAGGGAGGAGCCGGCGCGGGCCGCGTCGGGAAGAGAGGGGGCCGTCGGGCGAGGGTCAGAGAGGCGCCGGGAAGCCGCGCAGGGCAGCCGGGAGGATGGAGGGCGGTGCGACGGGAGGGCCGGGAGCCGCGGGCGTCGGGAGGTGGAGGCGTAGTGGGAGGGACGACCGCCGGGAGGGTGCAGGCCGGAGAGGAGAGGAGCACCGGGAGGAGAGGTGCGTCGGGAGGGAGGGCCTGCCGGGAGGGTGCAGGCCGGAGAGGAGCTGCGCCGGGACAGGAGAGGTGGCCGCCGGGAAGGGCAAGGCCAGAGGGGGAAGAAAGGCGGGGCCGGACAGAACCGGGAAGCCGCTGGGAGGAGGGTCGGGATTAAAATCCCTCTGATACCATGTTGATGGGTGAATTCCCCTTACCTCAATGTGAGGTGAGGATATTCTTTTATAGATTAGGAAACCAATATACAAGACGGGTAAGTCCGATGTGGGGACTCACCCATTTACACTTAAATGGGTTCCAACAATTTTTATGTTGTATGTGGATGACATGTTGGTTGCATGCTCAAACAAAGATCAAATCCATAAGATGAAGACACAGTTGACTAGGGTGTTTGATATGAAGGATTTGAGACCAACAAACAAGATTCTTGGGATGCAGATTTACCGGAATCAAAATAATGGAAAGGTTTGGCTTTCGCACAAGAATTACTTTGAAATTTTTTTTGAAATGCTTCAATATGCAAGACTGTAAGTCAATTTCTACCCCTCTTCCTATTAATTTCAAGTTATTTTCTATGATGAATCCTAGCAGTGAAACAAAGAGGATGAAGATTTCTCGAGTACTGTATGCATCGACGGTGGGGAGCCTTATGTTCGCCATGGTTTGTACGAAACCAGACATTGCACATGTAGTGAGAGCGGTTAGACGATATATGGAGAATCCTAGACGAAAACATTGGAATACAGTGAAGATGATCCTATGACACATTAGGGAGACCTCAGAAGTTGCATTATGTTATGGAAGATCGAAGTTCACTATCAATGGCTATGTCAATTTTGATTTTGGAGGTGATCCGGAGAGATGAAAATCCATTACAGGTTATGTTGTTACTCTTGAAGGAGGAGCTGTAAGTTGAGTTTTGAAATTGCAGTAAGTTGCGACTTTATCTACAATCGAGGCGGAATACATGATAGTTGCACGAACTTGCAAAGAGACAATTTGGATGCGAAAACACCCCAGAATGTTAAAGGGTTAAAAGACTAAATGATACGACTCATGTCAACAAGGTGCATCTTTCTTTTCGGGAGCTTTCCCGATTAGAACTCCGCAGTTATGCATGCTTGGAATGGAGTAGTGATCACGATGGATAACCTTCTGGAAAGTTTCCCAGGATGTGTGTGTGCGAGGACAAAACACACTGAAAAGAAAATGTGTTGGCCTGTGGGGACAATCATTAGTCTAATGACCCGTTCGGGCATGTGGATGAGACTCAGGGAGGGGAGCATGTGTCTTCGGGGCAATTGGTGACACTTGACGGGTCAAGACCCGATGACCATGTTAAGGTTGGGTGTCTGTGGTGTTAGCGTAGCCCAATTGTTACATTGACAGATTCCTTTATTCTCTGACTATCACCTCCTTGCATATTGCAAGGAATCCTTTTTTTTTTATTCAAGGATGAAACACATTGGAGTGCAATATCATTTTTTTTCGGAATGGTGGAGGAAGTGTGAACATACAAAAAATTCAAACATGGAAAACCCGACAGATTTTTTATCAAGGGCGATTGTCTCGGAAAAGTTCAGGTGACACAAATCCTCAAACGGTCTTGCAGAAACATTAGTAGCATGTTTTGGTAAGATAGAAAAGATGTGTGGAGATATGATTGGTCTTCAATCAAACCTCCAAGCGGGACATGTTTGTCGGTTATTGTTGGGGAGTTTTGACACGCGGGATAATTAATTATTCAATTAAGAGTTTATCTGTCAGCAAGTTAAATGAGAGGAAATTATAACATGGGGGGGGGGGAATTATTATTCATCATGGAAAATTATTATTCAACACGAAGTTATTCATCCATCAAATTTTGTGGCTATGGATGTGAAATTTCACTTAATAAATTGAGTTCGATACATCCTCCTTGGATTGTTATGTGTGACATATCATTTTTCTACAAGTGAATTTGTGAGGCGATTCTCTTTAAATTGATAGTCTCTACCCATAGATTTTCATAGTGAAATCTTTTTATCTTGCCCGTGGTATTCATCCATCAAATTTCGTGGCTATGGATGTGAAATTTCACTTAATAAATTGAGTTCGATACATCCTCCTTGGATTGTTATGTGTGACATATCATTTTTCTACAAGTGAATTTGTGAGGCGATTCTCTTTTTAAATTGATAGTGTCTCTACTCATAGATTTTCATAGTGAAATCTTTTTATCTTGCCCGTGGTTTTTTACCCCAATTTTTTTTTTTTTTGGGGGGGGGCTTTCCATGTTAAATCCTTGTGTTGTTTCTATTTCTCTGGCCATATTTGTATATCAATCCTAACATGATGTTTTTCTAGAATCTAAGTGTTCCTGTTTTTTCAGGGACAGAATTTACACCTATTTTTTACAATTATCATACATAATAAGTGTTATGGGCGGCTGTGGTGGCAGGGGTGTTTGGGGTGGCGGTCGTGGGTTCGAGTCCCCGGACCGGTTTTCTTTCCTTGTGTGCGTTGTAAATAGTAAAGTTAAAAAAAAAAGTGTTATAGGTAGTTTTCTTTATGTGATGTCGATGGGAGTCTTAGTTCTTTTGTGTTTTGGGGCAAGCACTTTTTTGTGGAAGGGTTTAGGGGAGTTGGCCACGTTCTTGTTATTTTGGAAATAGGGTTTTCTTTTCCCTTCAATATTTTAAAACATTATGCTTTCATTCCATTGTAATTTTGTTAACATACTTTGAAATAGTATTTATATTTATTTTTTCCGTTCAATTTCTCATTTCCTTTCTCTTTCACATCTTTCAAAATTCCTTTTCCGTTTAATTTTTAGGGCTTTGTTTTGCATTTTATTGGTGGCAGGCCTGGCGCAAGACCTTCTGATGTCCATTCCTATACACTGGGATATCATATGGAGTGCTAATAACGGATTGAAAGAACCCATGTCGTTTTTTTTACGCTGTGCATTTTGGTTGAAATTTGCACAACCTACAAAAAATCCTGTTTTTGTAAAATATTTTGGTTCTTTTCCCTTTTGTATTTTGTTTTTTAGGTTTCCATCTGATCAACCTGTCGTATCCCTTCCTAATAACCTCTAGTTGGACATGCTCGGTGTTTGAGCTTTCCCATGACCAGGCCAGTAAATATTTTATCGTTATTTGTGTTTTGGATTTGTTGATTGAAAATTTTGTTGCTGATTGACTTGTTTTTTATGTGGTTTGATTTGGAAAGCGGGTGGTGTTGTGTTTTTTTATTTAAATTTTGTCTAGTCAGACGCAGAAAATAGCAGAAAATATTTCTGCGAATAATTAATTTCATTTTTCCCCATTTTGCAGGTTCAATGAATGATCATTTACTGATATTTTTTTCAGTATTGCGATGTTAGGATGATTTTTAGGTTGAAATCAAGTAAAAGGTATATAGATTTAATTAATCTTGTTGTGAGAAGATAAAGGTGCCTTGCAGATTAAGGTATATATATTTTTTGTTTCATTCTTATAGTATGTCGGAAAATGATGAAACTGTGGATGATATGGTTTTGATAACTAAGAAGAATGCTGGTGAATTTGTTGAAGTTTGTGTTTCTCTCGACAGTATAGGCAGTGGCAGTGGCAGTGGTTTTTGTTATGTTATTAGTGGTCAAATGACTTTGAGATTTCTCAAGGAGACACTAATAAATTTTGAACTATTTTTGTGTAAATATATTGTAAAGCTTAGATTTATTTAAGGTTAGATTTATTTAAGGTTAGATTTATTTAAGTATATTGAAAATCAAAGATGCAGAGCTGCAACTGATTTGCTTGTATTTGGAGGGTTCATATTATTTTGATCCCATGTGGTTATTTTTTGATAAAGGATCTGAACAATGTTCATGCATATGGATATGAATTTTTATTGATATATTTGTTGTCAATTTTTTTTATTTCTGTTATATATTTATTTAGCCTGTGTTATGAATTTTAAAACAACTAATATAAGTGAAATTTTATCAAATTCTCTTTCTTGGATGTATTATATTTTAATTTTGTGAATTCATTGTATATGGAGTTTGATTTGTTAATTAAATTTGGTAGAACATATGCTTGATGCTCAGATTTTTCCGACTGTTTACTATGACAGTCAAAATATTTTTTTGTTTTTTAAATAAATTTGTTGCCTATAACATTTGGAATTGTCGGCTCTAAATATGGAGATTTTTTTGTAACAATTTATGATTATTGGTGAACAATCAGTTAATTGACCATTAAGCATATTGTTGTTATCCTCACCGTTGACATTATTTCACCATCTTCACCATCTCCTGTATGATTGATTGTTTCAATATCATTATGGATAGATAGATCAAACTCTTGTTGGTGATGGGGTCATTGTCATAAAACAATTCTTCAACTTCACCACTCATATTATATGATCTCTTGGTTTCACATGAACTACCACACTGAACCCCTTACCATCAACATGATATGTCATTCTATCTTATGAAGCCAAAATATATGGATCATGTTTTCATGTTCACTAATATCGATAAACCGAGATAAATTAATATGGACAAATTGTAACTAATTTTTATTTACGCCCTTTAAAATATCGATCTGCTTGCATTTGAATAATACAAACTGAAAACTATCTATGACAAATTAATTTGATTATTTTGTGTTTTCAAACCTTCTTGTAAAACTATATAAAACTTGATGCCATTAATATTGTAAGCATTAAATCTCTCACTGCTTCAAAGGTCCTCGAGTCAAATATTTTAAATCATTCGACACTTGCTTTATCAACATGCATGATCTACATGGATGAATCTTAATGAATATAAAATATTATTAGTTGATGAAGAGAATTGTTTCAATATATTGTCCTTAGGGCTTAGCCTAGTGGCAAAGGGTCCTGTGGGGTGTCAAGAAAGTCTTAGGTTCTTCTTGAATTCCTGCATGTGTGTTTGTGTGTTTTCTTTGTAGCTTTGTAGTTCTCTTTCCTTGATTGTTTGTAATTGTTTCAATATACCATGAATATGAAATTGATTAAGATCATACTTAAAATGGAAACCAATCAATTATTAAAAACTTTTGTTATGTCTTTCTTATTTTAAGTTCAACTCCAAAGTCGTTTCTTTGTTTGCGTTTTTAGTTCTTTAATGAAAGGATTTGCAATATCACTGTTGAGTAGCACATATCTATGTGTTTGTATGAATTCTATTTGTGCCAATGTAATTGAGGATATTTTTCATACTTGATGAACTAACGTTGGAAAGTTTGATGATTTATTGTATGACCACAATTGATTTGTGTTATCATCAACACGTACAACTCGATTGAACCATGTCTCAATCCTATCAAAATACCTCGATAAAAGATAAGTCACTCTCAAATGACCTAGATACCACGACCTTTTATCATTCAACAATAGATCATTTTGGTTGAGCTTTATGTCTCACATAAGACTTCAAATGACCTAGATACCTAATGAAAGAAACACAACAAAATTAACCTTATATGTAATGAGTTTGAAAAACTAAATTTTGTAATTATAAACAAGTAAGATGACAACACCTCACTATAGGATACATCCATCGATAATGTATGAGCCCTCCAACTTTAACTTCATCTTGTCAAATCTATTGTTAAATGAACCATCAGAGTGAAAAAGATGGGAGAAATATTATCTTTAAATGATATCGTCATTACAATTCTTAAAGTTTTTCAAGATAAATGGGGTTTAAAGATTTTTTGAAAAGAAGTATGAAGAATGTGCAAAACTCGATTACACTTACTGATATTTTACCAGGTAATAATTTAGGTAATGCCAAAGGTAGTATTTTCTCCATCAAAATATGCGAGTCGCGACTTTTATGCCCATGTAACTTACAATGTTTTAATTCAACAAATCTTGAAATGTTATTTAAATATCCATTAGGTATACATTTTTCAATCTTTAAAGGGAAACATTTTTTTTCCTGATTTTCAATGCAAAAAATTAATGCATGATACTTCCCATTATCATTTGCATACAGATCCTGTTGTTTTGTACGCTTTATTTGATTTATAAATTAAAAACCAATTGCTTATTTATATTTGTTTAAGCCTACACACAATTACGTGTATTAACCATGCATATTTGTTTCCATTTACTTTATTATTGTTTAAATATATATGCGACTGGGCTTCCTTTCTTCAGGCATGCGTGTTGGGCATGGGATCTGCATTGGGCTTTTATACCATGACTGTAACATCCCGGATAAATGAAAAATATGACATTTTCATATTTATTAATATTTATGAATTAAATATCAATTTTACTTTAAAGGGGTTGCTATGTTCGATAGCGTACCCGATACGCAATAATAGGTTTCTTTGAAATCTTACGTTGCACGTTAATAATATAATATTATTATTTTAAATGATAGTTAACTCCTAGTCGTTGTATTGGTGGGAATGAAAAAAACTAACTAAAATATGATTATACATGTTTGTTAAATGTATTTACATTTATCAAATAAAAGTTAGAGGCTTAAAATGTGAATGAATCTAATTTTAAGCATAATTTACATTAAAAGGTCGATTTACTGCCTTTTAATGGCGAACCCTCATTAAATATAATATTGGTCACTTTAATACATTCTATTTGACCAAATAAAACTCTTCTTTAGAATGGGGACATCAAAATTTACTTTATGTAATTTTTTGAAATTTTTCTGATAAAGTTCATTTTCTAATGAATAGTGAAAAATATTGTATTTTAATTCAAAACTGTGTTTTAATCTAATTTATTTATATGGTTAGATTATCTTTTTAATTGGTTTTAAAGTGTAATTAGAATATATTTTTACCATTTAATCCAATGTTGGTCATGGGAATTAATTTTACTTTGAAATTGGATATAAACAAGCATCAATCTTTTGATAGTTATTGTTTCTTAAAAACACGCTATTTGTTTTGATAACAGGAATTAATTTTTAAAATTAATTAATGTCACTTCTATGTTTTGAATTTGGAAAAATAGACATCATTTTTGAATTCAGAATATCAAATATAGCTTAGGCTGAATTTTTGGTATTTTTCTAAAAAACTTCAATTTTTGATAAATAGTGAAACCATTTAGTGGTAGTTAAAAAAACTGACTTTTTCATTTAAATGAAATTTTACCACTTCTATGAATTGAATTTCGAAAATCCGACATACATGGTTGTTATTAGTTAGTAAAATTTGGTTCAATAAGATGAAAATAATTTTTGGTGAATAGTAACTTTTGGCTTTTATTTACCGCGGTTAAAGGTAAATAGGGTAATTCAAGGTTAAAAGAATATTATAATAATTCAAAATTATCTTAACACATGTCCAAACCTTATTGGTTGAGTCAATTACAACCATGAGCTTCTTTGGGTCGATTTTGGGACCCCATTGAGCCCCTTGGGAGTGATAATGACAATTTAGATTAATTAACTTAAAGTAAAGACAAAAATGACAAAAGCAAATATCTTTTAGTAAATTAAATTTTAGAAGGGGTTATATAAATTATCTTTTCGACTATAAATATTCATTGGAAATCTAAAAATATTTCCTATGTCATGATATTTTTTTTATAATTTTTAGATATCAAATAATTTAAATTATTTATGACACAATACTGATGAAGTGTTTACCTCATTAATAAATCATTTAAATAAATAAGATTATAATGATTAAAATATTATCCAAAACCTGTCCAATTCCTATTGGATGATTTTATTTCGACCATGAGTCATCTTATCTTTGACTATAATGATTTTTGAACCATTAGAAACCGAATATCATTATATAATAAAATAATGTTTTCACACTTTCCTAAAGAGCCCCTCCTCTCCCTTTATAAAAGGAGACCACTTCTAACCAATTCCTCACACCTCTCAAGCCTTTTGGCTTGTCCAACCTCTGCCCAATTAAGCTCCCTACACCTCTCTCCACCCCCTAGAAGCCTTACCTTAGGCTGAAGACACTTCAAGAAGTCCTTTGATTCAAACCAAAGGGAGTTACCCAAATTAAAGGTAACAGTTTCTCTTAAATTGTTTTCTTTTATTTTACTTTTCCAACCCGTAAACTCTTTTTATTCCATTCTTTTGTAACAAAATCAGTATCCTCAATATACTAGGATGTTGTTATGAGAAGGATTCGAACTACACTTACACACATCTCCATCTAATGGGTGAAGAACATAATGTTTCTGTGGATGACAAACTAACGCCTCACGAAACGATGATTGTTCAAATATCTCCAACCGCCTCTCATGGTGGCCATTATGATGGAACTGTATATATATATAATATATATTATGTTTATGTTTTCTTTATGATTCTGTATTTTTCCATTTATATAAATATTTTATGGTTTCCATAGTGGGTAAATACGATAATCTCAATAGAGGAAGTGCGGACTACCGCCCCCTCAAAGTGATATGACTCGTTAAATGCCTTATGTGGGACGTATGAAGGATGGAGTTAATAATATTGTATATGATATTATACTGGAATTATAATATAACTATGTATCATTATGTTTTTAATTCTATTAAAATAAGAAATAGAAATGGAAGTAGCGTTCATGCGTACGTTCGACTTACCGTCTCTATGAACGGTGCATTTCATTTCTTACCTCTAAATGTTATATAATATTATAAATACATGTATATACTAGATATATATGATATATATGATATCTAAATCATTAATATCATTCTGAATATAATGGATATCTTACCACATGAACAACTTGTAATTATAAGGTGTTCATTTTTTTTACCCAAGTACCAAATATTGACAAAACGACCGTTATTAACTTAAATGATTACATAATGTTTATAACATGGTAATAAGTAATATAAAAGGAATAATAAAATTTAAAAAAGGTTCTTAAGCAAGTAGAAATTAACATTATTTTATTATTTAGGAGATTAAAGAACGAACGGGTCAAGTCGGACAACGAGGTAAGGGATTTCTTATCTCACTTTTAATTCCATGAGATTTCCATTGTTTGCCACTTATTTATTGCATGTGGTGTAATGTATACTGACATTGATATATATTATCATGATTCTATTTATATTCATGGTATTTTGTGATTCATTTAGTGGTTATTATCTTTTGGTCATACGACTCGATTGATTACAACGTGGTAAAGGGTTTCATCTCACTTTTTATTCTCGTGAGATTCATGCTATATTTTCCACTATTTCCTTTTGTGTGGTGTATGTACTGCCCATGATTGTACTCTTTGTGTAATTTACTTTCATTTATGAGTATTTAAATCTTCATTGTATCATCCTTCTTTCATATGGCGTATGTTTTGTAAGTTACCAAATCGGTAAGGGAACCTTTCACCCTCCTCTTTTTAAAAGACTTCTTTTGTTATGTCTTTTAATTTACATCTTATTAAGCTGGGATATGTTATTCAATATTCTTATTGATGTAAAATTTATGTCAAAGTGAAGAGATACCCTTTTTATCTCATCAACTCATTTTATGAATTTTAAAGTGACGTTGTTAGGCTGCTGAATTTTTACAAGGGAACTTCTTAACCCAATTTCAATTCTTTGGGTTCAAATTGTACTTCTTGAATATGTCTTCCTATGAATATGTGTGAATGACCTCTGATTTTTTTACACTTAATATCCACTTATATTGGGTGTATTTATATTTTTCACACATAATTATGTGATTGATTTATCCTTAATTTAAGGATACCATCTTTATAAGGGATTTCATCTCAATTTACATTTCCACTGAGACTTCATTATTGTTATGAACCAATTCAATCTTATATGGTGTATATACCATCCTTTGACATATTATATCATGAATCCCTTTATTCTCATGATATTATAAAGTTCTGATTAAATGTTATTCCTCAATCAGTTGTATTCAAGAGTCTCCCATTTTGTTAAAAACTCTTTAACTAAAATATCATTTTAAATGTTTTAAAGATTTATTATTCTAAATATTTATCTTTAATGTACATGTTTTAAAAATGGTTTTGAGTATTTATTTATATGTACATTAATGTTTTAAAATTATAATTCCATTAAAAGCTTCAAAGTGGTATGGGACACTTTGATTCAAAAATCTATTTTTAAATTGTTTATGAAAATGGATTGATTATTTCAATATCTTGAAATTACTTCTTGTGATTTCAAATGAAATATTATTAGTGAAATGTTTATATTTTCAATATTTTATGTGCTATGATGGTACTTGGACATTCGACGGGTGGTTACGTGATAAACCAAATGATGGGTGGTGCCGTGAAAACCAGAACGGGTGGTTACGTTATAACCTCCAATGCATTGGGTATGGAAGTCGGCCGTATAGATATTCCATTTAGTGATATGTGTGGAAGTCGACCGTATGGTTATTCTATTTAAGTATGTTTATGTCCCAAGTTACCTTTATATGTTATGTGTCTCTTTATATGGGTTTTATGATAACCTTTTGGTTACAAAAGAGTAAGTAGTGATCTTTTTTTTCAATGAAGAGTATTTACTACTTCATAAAGGTGAAAAGTATTACTTATGTTAAAGTATTCATGTTTTACTTATTGTTTTGAAAAACTAACAGTTTTTATTCTTTGTGTATCCCTTACTGATCTTTTTATGCTCATCCCAAGTTTTTTTTGAAATGTTTTTTACAGGACATAATGTGGAATAGGGTCAAGGATGGGATGAAGGAAAATTCATGCAGTCTTAAATATAGAACTAGACATGACACTTTTTTTAAGAGTTTTTATTTTATGAAAAAAATGGATACTGGGTAGAAGTGTCTACTTTGTAATCTTTTGAGATGTAATAGTTATGTCCTAATTCTCTAAAACTATAAACTTGAAAATATTCTCAATGTGAATTATTCATTTAATTAAATATTATGTAAGGTTTAAGGTCGGGTCCTTATAGTTGGTATGAGAGGTCGGTTTTGATAACTTTAGAGGTTATGATATTCTTTAAGCATAAGTGAAATTACCATAATGGTTAGGATTTCAGAAAGAGTCATAATTTTTTTAGATAAGGTGAATGAGTTTAAGATAACATGAATAATTATATCTTAGTATTTACCCTCCTCATAAGATATTATATGATGATTTTACTGATATACTCACACTTACCTTTCTGGTTTTAGTCAATGGTTGGATTTAACAGGCATCAAAGTAACAATGGATGTGAAGAAAACTATGATGATTTTTTGAATGAGCAATTGAATGAAATGGCAGCTTCAATGAGAAATCTTGTGGTTATTCTCAACAAACTATCTGGAGTCATGATTGACCACTTGAACCTTGGTGATTTTTATAAGGCATCGTATATGCAAAAAACAAATCCCCACGGAAGTTCAGGTAATAATCATAAAGGTATGTATGTTCAAAAATCTATGTGTCAAGGATGTGGAAAGAAACACCTAGGAAAATATTTCAAAGGGACAGGAAGATGCTATAGATGTGGAAATGAAGGTAAAAAGGCAAGAACCTGCCATGGAAAAAGGATGCATCCAGTTGACTCTAGGAAAGGGAGAGAAGTCCTTTCTGAGGGATCAATTGAATGTTTTAAATGTGGTGTGCATGGTCATTATACAAACACATGTCCTACGAAGAAGTTTCAGGAGTGGGATCACCAGGATCGTACAAATATTTATTTACCAATACCTATTGCCATTTCGATTGAGGATGAAGAAACTGACAATGACCAATGAAAGGTCTGGATTATTTCTTAACATATGTTTTAACATTATTGAATCTTAGGATATGATTCGTGATTTTTTTTGTAGGAAAGAAATATTTCAGAATAATTTGGAAAGGAATGGTTAATGGATCATGAAGAAAGTTGAATGAGTAAGAAGTCAACATATATGGGATTCAAGTGTTATGGTAGATTTTAGGATGGTGAAATGCTTAAAAGTATTAAGGCTCTTTTGATTATGGGAATTACATTAGAAGACTTTTTAAAGTATGTGTAACCCTGAAGTTTGATATATGAAAATTTTATTCAAGGAATAATTATCTTTTCTTTTGTGGATATAGTTATAAAGAACCATTTGGGTTTATATAATCCTTGAATTTGAGAAAATTATAGGTTAATACTTTTTTGGGATGCAAAATGAGAGTTATTAGATAACCTTCTTGGTTAAAATATGTTATGGTTATTTTTGATGAATTTATCTCTTTTTGGGAATTTTATAAAATTATATAGTTTTTGAAAAAAGGACAACACGCGGACCGCATGAAAACCTGCTGCGTTGGACAAAGCTGCGAGAATCGAACCCACAACCAAAGTGCGACTGGTATTTATCACCTACCACTGGACTACGTGAAGTCCCTGGTTTGTATGACTAATTCTTTTTAGTTAGATGATTTTATGAATCAAGAATAAGTCGATTTTGGGTTATCTATGGAAATGATTAACCTATCACGAATGATATGTGATTAGGTTAATTACCTTTCACTATGAGACTTTAAGAGTAATTGATGTTATTTGAAGATAAATGTTAAGATTTATCTTGGAAGACTATGTGATTAGATCCTTTTGAGATTTGGGTTTCAATCTTAGTTTGGATTACTTTGAAAAATTTTATAGACAACTGTTTATTGAATGGTCTTTTTTGAACTTTGTGTTTTGTTTGACAAATTTTGGAGATCAAGAGTAGTTTTTCTTTTTGTAAAAGATTATCCTTTTTGGGGATTACCTGATCTGGTGCTAACCATTTTGGTTTTGGTTAAGGTCTAAAGACATGGTAAATATATAGTTTATCGTTTGTGGATTATGTGATTCTCTCGAAGTTGATTATAGTTCTCTTAATGTGAAAAAAAGTCATCCTAAATACTCATCGTTTGGAGAAAATATGAGTTTGTGTTAGAAATCTAGTAAAAGATGAATGTCTACATGACAAGTAAGTATATTTCGTTATGTTTTTAGTTAAGCTCATAAATAAATTCCTCAATGAAAATTAACTTAAAAAAAAACCTTGTCCGTTAACTTTTCCTACTGGGGAATCAAAGACTGTTTAACCCATCACAAGTTTGTGATTTTCCGGCGGTTAACTTTCTCCTAAACATGTTTTCTGTCACTCTCCATCAGAACTTGATGGTTTGTTTTCTCCTCCATATCCATGTTTTCATGGAATCCTAGTATCTATTGTCTTGGGTAACCTTTTTACTTCTCTTCCTTTATTTTAAAGTGATAGTTTTATTGACTCTTTTTTCGACGTGGGGATTTCAATGAAGTTCCCAAGCCCAATTTTAAAATTGTGAGGACGCAATTCCCAAAAGGGGGGAAGGATGTAACATCCTGGATAAATGAAGAATATGAAATTTTCATATTTATTAATATTTGTGAATTAAATATTAATTTTACTTTAAAGGGGTTGCTATGTTCGATAGCGTACCCGATACGCAACAATAGGTTTCTTTGAAATCTTACATTGCACACTAATAATATAATATTATTATTTTAAATGGTAGTTAACTCCTAATCGTTGTATTGGTGGGAATGAAAAAAACTAACTAAAATATGATTATACATGTTTGTTAAATGTATTTACATTTATCCAATAAAATTTAGAGGCTTAAAATGTGAATGAATCTAATTTTGAGCATAATTTACATTAAAAGGTCGATTTACCACCTTTTAATGGCGAACCCTCATTAAATATAATATTGGTCACTTTAATACATTCTATTTGAACAAATAAAATCCTTCTTTAGAATGGGGATATCAAAATTTACTTTGTGTAAATTTTTGGAATTTTTCTGATAAAGTTCATTTTCTAATGAATAGTGAAAAATATTGTATTTTAATTCAAAACTGTGTTTTAATATAATTTATTTATATGGTTATATTATCTTTTTAATTGGTTTTAAAGTGTAATTATAATATATTTTTACCATTTAATCCAATTTTGGTCATTATAATTAATTTCACTTTGAAATTGGACATAAACAAGTATCAATCTTTTGATAGCTATTGTTTCTTAAAAACACACAATTTGTTTTGATAACGGGAATTAATTTTTAAAATTAATTAATTCCACTTCTATGTTTTGAATTTTAAAAAATAGACATCATTTTTTAATTTAGAATATCAAATATAGCTTAGGCTGATTTTTTGGTATTTTTCTGAAAAACTTCAATTTTTGATGAATAGTGAAACCACTTAGTGGTAGTTAAAAAAATGGAATTTTTCATTTAAATGAAATTTTACCACTTCTGTGAATTGAATTTTGAAAATCCAACATACATGGTTGTTATTAGTTAGTAAATTTTGGTTCAATAAGATGAAAATAATTTTTAGTGAATAGCAACTTTTGGTTTTTATTTACCGCGGTTAAAGGTAAATAGGATAATTCAAGGTTAAAAGAATATTATAATAATTAAAAATTACCTTAACACTTGTCCAAACCTTATTGGTTGAGTCAATTACAACCATTAACATCTTTGGGTCGATTTAGGGACCCCATTGAGTCACTTGGGAGTGATAATGACAATTTAGATTAATTAACTTAAAGTAAAGGCAAAAATGACAAAAGAAAATATCTTTTAGTAAATTAATTTTTAGAAGGGTTTATATAAATTATATTTTCAACTATAAATATTCATCGAAAATCTAAAAATATTTCCTATATCATGGTATTTTTTTTATAATTTTTAGACATCAAATAATTTAAATTATTTATGACACAATAATGATGCAATGTTTACCTCATTAATAAATAATTTAAATAAATAAGATTATAATGATTAAAATATTATCCAAAATCTGTAAAATTTCTATTGGATGATTTTATTTTGACCATGAGTCATCTTATCTTCGACTATAATGATTTTTGGACCATTAGAAACCGAATATCATTATATAATAAAATAATGTTTTCACACTTTCCTAAAGAGCCCCTCCTCTCCCTTATAAAAAAGACCACTTCTAACCAATTCCTCACACCTATCAAGACTTTTGTCTCATCCAAACTCTTTCCAATTAAGCTCCCTACATCCCTCTCCTCCTCTTAGAAGCCTTACCTTAGGCAGAAGTCACTTTAAGAAGTCCTTTGATTCAAACCAAAGGGAGTTACCCAAATTAAAGGTAACAGTTTCTCTTAAATTATTTTATTTTATTTTACTTCTCCAACCCCTAAAATCTTTTTATTCCTTTCTTTTGTAACAAAATCAGTATCCTCAATATACTAGGATGTTTTTATGAGAAGTATTCGAACTACACTTACACACATCTCCATCTAATGGGTGAAGAATATAATGTTATTGTGGATGGAAAACTAACGCCTCACGAAACGATGATTGTTCAAATATCTCCAACCGCCTCTCATGGTGACCATTATGATGGCACTGTATTTATATATGATATATATTATGTTTATTTTTTCTTTATGCTTGTATATTTTTTTGTTTATATAAATACTTTATGGTTTCCATAGTGGGTAAATACGATAATCTCATTAGAGGAAGTGTAGACTACCGCCCCCTCAAAGTGATATGACTCCTTAAATGCCTTATGTGGGACGTATAAAGGATGGATTTAATAATATTTTATATTATATTATACTGGAATTATAATATAACTATGTATCATTATGTTTTTAATTCTATTAAAATAAGAAATAGAAATGGAAGTAGCGTTCATGCATACATACGACTTACCGTCTCCATGAACGGTGCATTTCATTTTTGACTTCTAAATGTTATGTACTATTATAAATACATGTATATAATGGATATATATGATATATATGATATCTAAATCATTAATATAATTCTGAATATAATGGATATCTTACCACATGAACAACTTGTAATTATAAGGTGTTCATTTTTTTACTCAAGTACCAAATATCGACAAAACGACCGTTATTAACTTAAATGATTACATAATGTTTATAACATGCTAATAAGTAATATAAAAAGAATAATAAACTTTAAAAAAGGTTCTTAAGTAAGTAGAAATTAACATTAGTTTATTATTCAGGAGATCAAAGAACGAACGGGTCAAGTCGGACAACGAGGTAAGAGATTTGTTATCTCACTTTTAATTCCATGAGATTTCCATTGATCGCCGCTTATTTATTGCATGTGGTGTACTGTATACTGACATTGATATATATTATCATTATTCTCTTTATATTCATGGTATTTTGTGATTCATTTGGTGGTTATTATCTTTTGGTCATACGACTCAATTGATTACAACGTGGTAAATGGTTTCATCTCACTTTTTCTTCTCGTGAGATTCATGCTATATTTGCCACTATTTCCTTTTGTGTGGTGTATGTACTGCCCATGATTGTACTCTTTGTGTAATGTAATTTCATTTATGAGTATTTACATCTTCATTGTATTATCCTTCTTTCATGTGGCGTATGTTTTGTAAGTTACCAAATCGGTAAGGGAACCTTTCACCCTCCTATTTTTAAAAGACTTCTTTTGTTATGTATTTGAATTTACATCTTATTATTCTGGGATATGTTCTTAAATATCCTTATTGATGTAAATTTATGTCCAAGTGATGAGATACCCTTTTTATCTCATCAACCCATTTTCTGAATTTTAAAGTGACACCGTTAGGCTGCTGAATTTTTACAAGGGAACTTCTTAACCCAATTTCAATTCTTTGGGTTCAACTTGTACTTCTTGAATATGTCGTACTATGAATATGTGTGAATGAAATATGATTGTTTTACAATTAATATCCACTTATATTGGGTGTATTTATATTTTTCACACATAATTATGTGATTGATTTATCCTTAATTTAAGGATACCATCTTTATAAGGGATTTCATCTCAATTTACATTTCCACTGAGACTTCATTATTTTTATGCACCAATTCACTATTTTATGGTGTATATACTATAATTTGACATATTATATCATGGATACCTTTATTCTCATGATATTATAAAGTTTCGATTAAATGTTATTCCTCAATCAGTTGTATTCAAGAGTCTCTCATTTTGTTAAAAACTCTTTAACTAAAATATCATTTTAAATGTTTTAAAGATTTATTATTCTAAATATTTATCTTTAATGTACATGTTTTAAAAATGGTTTTGAGTATTTATTTATATGGACATTAATGTTTTAAAATTATAATTCCATTAAAAGCTTCAAAGTGGTATGGGACACTTTGATTCAAAAATCTATTTTTAAATGGTTTATGAAAATGGATTGATATTTCAATATCTTGAAATTACTTCTTGTGATTTCAAATGAAATTTTATTAGTGAAATGTTTATATTTGCAATATTTTATGTTCTATGATGGTAATTGGACATTCGATGGGTGGTTACATGATAAACCAAATGATGGGTGGTGCTGTGAAAACCAGGACGGGTGGTTACGTTATAACCTCCAATGCATTGGGTATGGAAGTCGGCCGTATGGCTATTCCATTTAGTGATATGTGTGGAAGTCGACTGCATGGTTATTCCATTTAAGTATGTTTATATCCCAAGTTACCTTTATATGTTATGTGTTTCTTTATATGGGTTTTATGATAACATTTTGGTTACAAAAGGGTAAGTAGTGATCTTTTTTTTAGTGAAGAGTATTTACTACTTCATAAAGATGAAAAGTATTACTTATGTTAAAGTATTCATGTTTTACTTGTTGTTTTGAAAAACTAACAGTTTTTCTTCTTTGTGTATCCCTTATTGAGCTTTTTATGCTCATCCCAAGTTTTTTTTGAAATGTTTTTTACAGGACATAATGTGGAATAGGGTCAGGGATGAGATCAAGGAAAAGTCATGCAGTCTTAAATATGGAACTAGACATGACACTTTTTTTAAGAGTTTTTATTTTATGAAAAAAATGGATACTGGGTAGAAGTGTCTACTTTGTAATCTTTTGAGATGTAGTAGTTATGTCCTAATTCTCTAAAACTCTAAAACTGAAAAGATCCTCAATGTAAATTATTAATTTAATTCAATATTATGTAAGGTTTAAGGTCGGGTCCTTATAATGACCCACCTACTTTTAATCCACCTGCGACATGACTCATGCCATAGATTAGTTGAGATCTAACAGTGATGGATTTGTTGGAGTAGGTGTCCTAGGACTAACTGATTGTACTTTGATTACATGTATATTCGTAGTATTTAATATTAATTAAACATCTTATTACATATTGTTCATTGTTATGTATGAATTTAATGTAATAACATTCAAGAGTATTTGTCGCATTAATAAGGTCATAGTAGTTCCCTATCACAATGAGAACCTTGAAGTGCTATGAAAATATTTTTAATATAGTTCTACAGTTAGATAACATGCTATGATGAGACACATAGTATATAGGCCGTCAGGTGCAGGTACTCGTAAACATATGATATTTCTTTTTATGAAGTTCACACTTGGTAATCTCCAAGATGGGATATTATGAGAATGTAATCGTCAGTTGGAATTCCACATGTTTTGGTATTATCAGATATTTGTAATGGTTCTTGGATTTTAAAATTATCATTGGCGCATGTCATGACTCACACACTTAGATTTAATGACAAAAACTATTACGCCATATATTGACTGGAAGTAGGGTACGTTGAGTGCATCACGATTGACAAGTCATTAATGGATAAGTTAAAGAAGGATTTGATCCTTCCATCTTTATGAGAGTCGATATCTCTACCCTTTGATTGGAATATAACCGTCGCCTAAATTTCATGGTTATGGTGTATTGACGTGTTTGTTTCAGATAGTCAAAGAAAGATGTATCGAGCATATAGGTTGATGACATAATCGTGTAACCTTCTTGATGAGATATTGTGACAAAGAGATTATATTGTGCAATGAGCGTTCGTATATGGTTGTCAACGTTATGACATTAAGTTCTTTCTCATGGGGGTCTTGAACGATTGCTAGACTGTAATTCTGGACTTCAGGTAAGCCCATCTAATGTTAATGAGAAAGAATCCTAGATGGACACACACTAAGTGTTTTTGTTGATCTCAATTAAATTCTATTTGAATTTAATTAATGGAATAAATATTATTGTCAAAACCGAGGAATAATTTTATTCAAGTTATATTGATCACATAAATGAAATAACTATTTATTCACCGACATGTGAATAAAAATATATTTATTTGTTTCATTGAATATTTAATAAATATTTATTCACCGGTATGTGAATGAAATATTTATTTATGAATAAAATATTTATTTAGGTATTTAATAAACACCGAGAAGTTCAAACGGGCCAAGACCACGTCCGGTGATAAATAATTATTTACAAGCTGGTAAATATTATTTATCATTTGTGCAAGATAGTGCATGCCGCAAAATAATAATTATATTATTATTTTTTGGTATGAGTTTTATTAAAGGTTTTAATATTTTTTAAGGGTTTAAATGTAATTAAAAAATATTCTAACCTAAACCCTACCTCTATAAATAGTCCGTTATGACTATTGTGTAGGTAATCGAAGAAGAGAGAATTGTTGTGCACAATGAAGTCTCTTTCGACTCATCCATCTCTCTCCCTCTCAAGAATGAGAATTCAAGAGAGATTTCTTCAAGACTGAAGAATGAACAATCAAGAACAAACAACACAAGATATTTGGTTCACCGCGCTAGCACCAGGAGATCAAGTGACGTTGCTCGGAGATCATTAAGAACACGTGCGAATCATCGATTGAGGGATTCTACCCTTGGATCCTTACAAGTGAAATAAATAAAATCCGAAGGGGTCTTTTCAAATGATCAACATCGACTACAAAGAAAGAAATTTAAGATAATGTGATTAATTTCTTCCAATATAAATAAATCAATTATAAACTTAACATGCAAGATCCTCTATTGGGGTTCTGAGCAATTGAAATTAAAAGAAATTTTAATTATCATATCTCCCACTGTGCGCTTCCACTACGCTCGGAACCTACAAGTGATATCAGAGAAATCATGTGCAAATTTATAATTATTTATTTGATTGTTGATCTATGTGCAATTGTGGTTAGATTTTCATTTCATTTTATTCATTCTTTAATCTGATTTGAATTAACATTCTTCGATATATTAATTATGTTTGTTTAGTGTTTCATTTTCTCAAAGGTCTAAGAATAGATGATGAATGACCATAGATGCCATTTGGAACTACCAAATTTTTGGCCGGTAAGATAGGGTTACACGACGTGCACTCAGAAGTACATGTCATGCACCCTAGTACACCGCATCTAGATGCACTGAGTGATACACGACGCACCATGCAGTTACTACACACAGAACATTTATTTCACACCGCATGTAGACCGGGCTAGGATAACACACATGTTGTCGGATTACATGACATGTATCAATGTACACACCGTGTAGTCTATATGGGTTAGCGGTGTAAATCACAAAATCCGTTTGGTCATTATACATGGCCAAACCATGTGAGACTGAAAATCTGGAGCATTTATGATATACAAAATGTGTATGCGGTGTACAAGGCGTGTAGTTCATAAATTACTGCGTCTGAAACACCCGTCGAAGACCCAGACGTGCATCCTGAACACACGACGAGTGAAACAAACAGCATGTAACTGGTCTGTACATGTCGTGTAGTCCAGCCGAGGTACATGCCGCAGACCCAAGTGTGTACTCTGGATACATTGAAACTGATATATACAATGTATAGCTGGTCTGTAAATGTCGAGTAGTCTCCCATTAAAGGAAAAAGTTAAAATATTACATTAAATTGAAAATTACAACATTGAAACCTTATTTTATTGATTGAAACACCAATGTGTGTTTGAAAATTTAATAATGGTTTTAAATAATTTTAATTGCTCAATTAATTTATTATAATAAATATTCTATTACTGGTTCTGCCGTTTATTTTCCATGAATGCCATAAATAATGAGTATCTCCAATTAAGTTCATATCATCATTAAGATGAAAGAGAATTAATTAATTAATTAATGGAAGCACATTCATCTTAATAATAAAGAACAAATAAATAAATGACTGTAGCTAGTTAATTTTACGTATTCGTTGCATGTATGACCGATCATGAGCTTAACCAAGACCTATATATGTGTTGGTATTTATTTAATTTAATTTATTGCATGGGTTTGCAATTATTTCATATTAAACTAAACGATGGCCAATGAGTCATCATTCCCTCCATTATTATGTAGGACCTACGTGTCTAAGGATATTTATGTAATCCCCTTTAACCAATCATTTGGATCCCCTCACCTATGTGTGAGTGTTAAATACTTGTAATTAATGAAACATCCCAATGCGCATGGAGGCGGTTCAAGACAGATCCATGATGATGTCAACTCGGTGATACAAAAGTGTACATGTGGAATGTTGTAACTCATGCAAAGACCAACAAATGGAGTTATTCCCCTAAGTCATAGGTTGATTTAATGCCTTTTCATTAAATAAACTATTAGATAAGATAATGATCAATTCATTTACTTTATTTATTTATTTCTGTCTATGCATTATTTATTTTATGTATACAAGACCGCAATCACATAAAATAAATGAATTAATGTGCAAAGATTAAATTTAAATAAATGGATTATGCATATATGTTTTATCCAGCATGGTTGATTAATTAGGTAAAATCCATATAATATTAACAAGACATATAAAAGATAAAACAAGATAAAATTTATGCATAATAAATTAAAATCCCTCAAATAAACATTATGTTAGACTTGGACTTCCATTACTTGATTAGGAATGAAACCAATAAAACTAAGTGTTTGAACAACCCTTGTCGAGACACTTAATTTTATAAGGAGAGTTCTTATGAAGGTTTTGGGTTGACTTAACCATTTTACATCAATAGGAGTGTCCCTTGATAGAATTGGTGTAATTTGGAGGAAAGTGTTGAGGAAATCCAAGTTAGGATTTCAGGATTGGGGAGTCCACTCAACGGATCAAGGAGCTGCAATCCTACAATTGGAAAAGACCTACCTACCTAAATACCTTCAAGAAGTTTAGCCAACCCTTGTTGGAGTTATGAAAAAGAGAATATGGATCGTTGCCACTAAAATGTCCTAGAAACTAAAAATTATGAGTTCAATGGTGAGGGCTATTGAGACTTGATAAAATAGTGTGAGATTTAATATAAAAAATTAATTTATTATATCTTACATAATTTTTAATCAAACAAAGTACTAATAATATGCTCTTTTAAATTGTAGAAAAAATGGAAAGATCATCATCCACACTATCCCTATGATCCATATTAGAGAAATACCATCTTCTAATTGGAAGTAACTTCCAGGAATAATATAAATGCCTTTGGGTTTTTTGTTCCACGAATGAAAATCATACATGCTAGAATCCTCACTTCCTGATTCATCTACCAAGGAGGCCAATGATGAAGAGTTCCTAGTATAAGAGAAACATATAAATGAAACCGTCAATGTTCAATTCTTGATGCTTTCATCTATGTCCAGTAATATCATGAAGTCCCTTGAAAACATAGATGTGTATAGCTTGCTCCAGAATCTCCACGGCATATATTAGGAGAGAGCTAGATAGGATTAGTTTGAGATTTCCAAATTTCTCTTTTAGAGTAAGCTAATATAGGGTCACCAGTCGGGCTGCATTAAGTCAAGATCATTGGCTACATTGAGCGCCTAGTGGTTCTAAGGTTTAAAATCTCTAAAGAACCGGGCATTGATCTCATTATCTAATCACTCCTTTATTTCTTCTCCAATTTTGTTGTGAATTTTAATATGAAAAACATTGATAAGTATTTTCCAAATCTTCTCACTCATTTTCTCCAAGTGGATAAGGAGATAAAGTGCAAAAATCCTTCAGTCCTTATGGTGAACAAGAAGAAATGCCAAGAGAAAAGCCCCAAGGCCAAGGCTTCTTCAAAACAACCTTCCAAGAAGAGGAAGATCAAGGGGAAAGAAATGGAATAGGATACTGTTTATTTCACATGTAACAAAAATGGCCACTGGAAGAAAAACTTCACCCAGCCTAAGAAGCAAGGGGAAGCTTTAGGTGCATTTTTTATCAAGTGAAATTTATCTATTTTTATAAATTGGGTATTAGATACAACTTATAGTGCTCACATATGCATTCAAATACAGTAACCAAGTAGATTTTGAAGAATTGAACGAGGGGAGGTAGATTTAAGAGTAGCCAATAGAGCTAAAATTGCTGCTGTAGCTATCAGGGACTATCACCTCACATTGTCGACTAGAATGATCTTGGTTTTGAAAGGTTGTTATTATGTGCCATACATTACCAAAAACATTATATAAATATCTAGACTAGATAAAGATGTTTTTATTTTAAAATTTGGAAATAAAAGTTTCTTCTTTTATAAATATAACATCTGTTATGGTAGGGCACATTTCAATAATGGTCTTTATGTGTCAGACTACACAAACCAAGCAATGAAAATTGATAATAAAACAACCTTACATGACTCATACCACACCCAACTTTGGCATAACTATCTAGGTCATGTAAATGAAAAACACTTGACTAAATTACATAAAGATAGATATTTAGTTTCTTTTGAACTAAAACCACTTGGTGTATGTCATGCATGTTTACAAGAAAAAATGACCAAATCCCCATTTAATGGAAAAGGTTAAAGGGCCAAATAGATTTTAGAATTAGTTCATATAGATGTATGTGGACCATTTCCTATTGAATCAAGGTGTGGGTACTCATAATTCATTACTTTTACCGATTATTTTAGTGTATATGTCTACTTAATTAGGTATTTACCGCGTTGTCGAGCGCGTCAAATTAGTTGTTTAATTTTGACTAGAATTTCTGCAGTATAGCAGCAACCCTAGGTCGTTTCTCGACGGAGCCTTAGATAATTAATTCTAAAATGTGGTTTTGATTATGAAATTAAAATGGAAAATGGGGTTTTATAATACTTGGGTTTGATGATTAAATATGACAATAGAAAATAGAAGCTATAAAACAAAGTAGAGATTAACAGAATTAATTAAGCGTGATCAACCCGGGGTGCTCGCATGATGTTTATCCTTCATCGCTTCATGATATAAGGTTATGATATTTTAATCCCTGGTTTGTAACACCTAGAACTATAATGTTACTGATTTTATACTAGGATACCTCCTAGGGTTCAGTCAAAAACACACAATGATTCACCGGACACCGCCGATGATTGGGTGGATTGTGTCTGACTTCATAACCAAAACTCACCAAGGAAACACACGAAAACCTCGATGCACTGTCCAAATTTGTATGTTATTTCTTTGTGATACCATGACATAAATTTACATGGCCTTGACAGTGCTTATGTGAGTTCAATTGACCAATATAAACCACACAAACACCGCAATTGAAAGGGGGAAGGAAAGTGGTGAACGGTGTGTGAAACATCACATGAATGGGTACCCCCAAACATGATCATATGAGTTGAGCATGACATACCAGTACATAACTCAATAAAATAAGAATAGAGGATGATGAAAAACAACACAACAATCTGGAATTTAAAATATCATTCAAATATTACAAACATGAAGCTCGGGATGTACATCACGTTCCTCCCCGGGTGATCACGAGGGGTTTAGAAACCCATGGGAGGGGAAAAAGAAGAAGATGTTGAAGTAGCACCTCCCATGGCCTCCAAAACTTTAAGGTATGTTGAGAAGACTCCTTGGGGACTCCAAAATTGCAGAACCTTTCCTCTTGTCCTAAATTCAAATGGGGATCCCAAGGTGCCATTTTATAGGAAAATTGGAAGGTGGTTTTAGGCACACAGATTTCATCAATCCACTTGCATGATGTGTTTCGGCCTTCAGACAGTCTTATCTCACTTTTAAGAAAATAAAAAAGTTGTATCCCTACCTCTTGAATGTCTCCACCAAAAGTTTGGAACCTTTTGGACAACTACAGCTCAAGATATTGATAAAATACAGAACACCGCATTTGACTTGGTCCAAATTTGGTGTCTTGGACAGATCATTTCTTATGGGCCCCATAGAATCCGAATCAGCATTGGGTTCCTTAATATGAAATGTATCATATTAAATTTTGGACTGGCCCAAAAAATTTCAGCCCATTTGGATGCACGGATTTCGTGTACTATGCAAAACAGTGGACAGATGTCCATGGATCCATGCAATTTTGGCTCATTTTTCTTCCACTTCATCAAAGGCCCTCCAAATCACCTCCACCTACATTGAAACAATAAAAACAAGTAACATTGAACATTATAATATTTATTAACATTAATTTATTGATTCAAACATAAAGTGCAATTCATTATTATATTTGGAATATTCATTACAAAACTAGTTTAAAACTGCGGTGTAAGGGTGGAATAAAACAGTGAATCGTGGTACGATCACACCCCCACACCTAAACATTTGCACTCCTGGGCAAAGTCACATATCCAAATACAATGATGAATATATATATATATATATATATATATATTTCCAACATCCCAAAGATTTATCATTTGAATAAATTTTATTTAAAGTAAAGTGATCAATGCACGAACCACACCAAGGAGTTCTTCCTAGTGAAAATAGAAAAAGTGTCTCATAAATCATATCATAGAGAAATTCAAAAAGATTAATGATACCAATATTAGAAAGGAATTAAAAGGTAAACCATTACACTAAATCTCCATGTGTGTGTGTGAAAACCATTCCATGCTATTCTTTCCACTTTCTATCAAATAAATATAGGTTATTTTAACATTATTCAGCTTTAAATGATTTTGTAACCGAACCTGTCCTACATCCTTTGCAATCATATTTCAAGACCCACTCATTTAAGCATTCCCAGAAGTCAAACCATAAGCTCCTGACCTAGATATCCCCATATGTTGCACATTTCATCACTCCCCTCATTTATTATATATATATTTTTTGAAGTTGCAATTGGAACAAATCTCACACTCATTTCTCAACCCTTTGTTTGATCTCCTCACAACACTAATTTCAATAGTTATAACAAGATCAAAGGTTGAGGAGGAGTGGTTTTTGACCTTCCCAATACACAACAATTTTTTTTGAGGGCGTACAAAAGTCAGACATTAGGTACACACGCATAGGTCAATCTTGTACAGTAATGAAACAGATCGGATAAGGAACGAACGTATGGAAATATCATTTAAAGCTAAAAAATATTAACCCAACATATATTTACCTTATATTAAGTAAGAAATAATCACACTTTGTGGGTTGGTGCAAATTTTTTTGGAGATATTAGTGACACAATTTTCCCAAAAACTACTCACACAATGGGCATCAATCATCTCAAAGGTTTCGCATAGATATGACCATTTATATCATTGACATAAAACCAATTCACTAAAAATCACTCCCTGATGTTAAATTCATACACAAATTCTTTTTATCCTTCGTTATGGTATTTTTACTTTCCCCACTTTATGGTCACCACATCATGGAATTTCGAAATTGTTGATGGGGATAAATAAAAATACCATAAAGAAGGCCAAAAAGAGAAAACAAAAGGAGAAAACGATGAAAAATCCTAACTAACCCAGGAATGTATCCACCCCCCCACACCTAGAATGTGCAGTGTCCTCACTGAAATAATTGAAAATGTGAGAAGGAAGGATAAAACCTGGTGTGTTTTATTGGCATGATGCGTCGAGAAGGTGGATTTCCTCCACCGAATTCTTTGGAAAATCCTCATAGAAGTGTTTAAGTCGCTGACCATTGACGGTAAGACTTCGTCCACTCTGATCATGCAAAACATGTATTGCACCAAAAGGGTAAACATTAGTAACAGTATAAGGACCGAGCCATCGGGAACGAAGCTTACCTAGGTGGATCTTAAGACTGGAATTGTACCTGAGGACCTTCTCACCAATATGGAACTTCTGCTGGTGAATCATGCTATCATGAATAGCCTTTTTCTTCTCTTTATAGATTCAGGAGTTGTCATATGCATCACGTCGAATTTCTTCCAACTCTTGAATCTGCAGTTTTCTTTCCTCACCTGCATCTGAAAGGTTCATATTACATTGTTTAATAGCCCAATATGCACGGTGTTCTACCTCCACTAGGAGGTGACAAGATTTTCCAAACACAATCCTATATGGTGACATTCCGATCGGTGTTTTAAAAGCAGTACGGTACACCCAAAGTGCATCATCTAAGCGCAAACTCCAATCTTTCCTATTGGGTTGTACAGTTTTCTCCAAGATTCACTTAACTTCCCGATTTGAAATTTATGCTTGTCCATTAGTTTGGGGATGATATGAAGTGGAGACTTTATGAACAACCCCATACTTACGAAGTAAGTTTTTCATGTTACGATTGCAAAAATGTGAACCCTGATCACTAATGATGAATCTTGGTAGACCAAACCTACTGAAAATCTGGGACCTCACAAAATCAACAACCACTCGAGAGTCATCGGTCCTGGTGGCCTTTTCTTCCACCCATTTAGATACATAGTCAACAGCCAATAAGATGTACACAAAGACAAATGAATTTGGAAAAGTCCCCATGAAGTCAATGCCCCATGCATCGAAGATCTCACAAAATAACATGGGTTGTTGGGGCATTTCATTCCTCTTAGAGATATTCCCTGTGAATTGACAACGACTACATGACTTGAAAAATCTACGGGCATCCCTATACAATGTTGGCCAATAAATTCCTGAGTCAAGGACCTTTTGAGATGTACGTTGAGAGCCGAAGTGGCCCCCACAGGCCAAAGTGTGGCAGAAGGTCAAAACAGAGGTGAACTCATGGTCAGGGACACACCGACGAACTACTTGGTCACTAAAAATTCTCCACAAGTATGGGTCATCCCAAATGTACCAACGAGAATCATGCTTAAGTATCTGGGATTGTGAAGTGCTAAAATCAGGGGGGAACCTAGATGTTGCTAGAAAATTCACAATGTCTGCATACCAGGGGATAAGGTCCACAACATCACAAAGGTTCTCATGAGGGAAGAATTCTCCAATGGGTAGGGGTGATTCAACATGATGGTCCAATGGTGGGGAAATCCTACTAATGTGGTCAGCTACAACATTCTCCACCCCTCTCTTATCTCTAATCTCAAGGTCAAACTCTTGGAGGAGGAGCATCCACCGAATGAGGCGGGGCTTGACTTCAGGTTTCTTTAGGAGGAAACGAAGGGCAGCATGGTCAGAAAACACAATCACTTTTGACCCAAGAAGATATGAACGTAATTTTTCCAAGGAAAACACAATAGAAAGGAGTTCTTTTTCTGTGGTTGTGTAGTTTACCTGGGCAGGGTCAAGGGTACACGAGGCATACTCAATGACATGAGGAGCCTTTTCAACCCTTTGTGATAAAACTACCCCAACTGCAAAGTTAGAGGCATCGCACATAAGCTCGAAGGGGAGATCCCACCTAGGTGGTTGGATTATGGGAGGTGATGTGAGACTCTTTTTTAGTGAATTGAATTCATCCTCACAATTTTTATCAAACACAAACTCAGAATCCTTTTGTAATAACCGAGATAAGGGAAGTGCGATCTTACTAAAGTATTTAATGAATCATCGGTAAAAACCAGCATGACCCAAGAAAGACCGCACCTCACGAATAAATTTTGGAAATGGAAGGGATGAAATTAATTCAATTTTAGATTTATCAACCTGAATTCCCTTATTTGAAATGATATGCCCAAGAACTATCCCCCGCTCAACCATAAAATGGCATTTTTTATAATTTAAAACAAGATATTTTTCAATGAAGTGGTGGAGGATAGAACCTAGGTTTTCCAAACAATCATCAAAAGAAGATCCATATACCGTGAAATCATCCATAAAGACTTCCATACAAATCTCAAGGTACTCAGAAAAAATACTCAACATACATCACTGAAAAGTACCAGGAGCATTACATAGACCGAATGGCATCCTTCTGTATGAAAATGTGCCAAATGGACAGGTAAATGTTGTCTTTTCTTGATCCTCAGGGGCTATATGGATTTGGAAATAACCCGAATAGCCATCAAGGAAACAATAATGGGACTTACCAGCCAATCGTTCTAACATTTGGTCAATGAAAGGTAAAGGAAAGTGGTCCTTCCGCGTGGCTTGATTCAGTCGACGATAGTCAATACAGACTCGCCAACTGTTTTGCACACGTGTTGGAACCAATTCATTCCTTTTATTTGACACAACTATTATTCCTGTTTTTTTAGGCACAATTTGCACTGGGCTAACCCATTTACTATCAGATATAGGATAAATGATCCCTGCAGAAAGTAATTTACTGACTTCCAATTTTACCACTTCAAGGAGAGTGGGATTCAACCGGCGTTGAGATTGTCTTATAGGTTTAGCCTCATCATCCAAAAGTATATGGTGCATACAAATAGATGGGCTAATCCCGGGAATATCAGCCAATGTCCATCCTATTTCCTTTTTACACTCTCTCAAAAGTTTGAGCAGTTTCAATTCCTGTTGTGGAGAGAGGTTATTGGCAATAATGACGGGCAATCGGTCAATACCCTCAAGATATGCATATTTTAAATTAGAAGGAAGTTGTTTAAGTTCAAACACCGGTTGTTTCTGGATTGAGGGAGGGGATTTAGGGGGAGTGAGGTCCATGAAACTATCTATCTTCTCATGTTTATTCTCAAAGGAAAGAGAATCTATTGAAATGAGATTTGCAGAATCATCGATAGTCATGGGTACCTCAGAATAAACACACTCATCAATTAAAGCACAAAATTTACATTTTTATGAACCCACACAACATTCAAAAGAAGAACCAAAACTCAAATCATCCAAGGGTGAAGAAAACAAAAAAGAATCAGAGTTTGGGTTGAGGAGAGAATTGTGTGTGTGTGCATCGTTTGAGAGCACTTCCATCGAATAGACAGTAAGAGTGGAGTGCTCTTCAACGGGGTGTTTCATAGCCTCAAGGATGTTAAAACTTACCTTTTCTCCTCCAAATTCCATGGACAATGTACCATTGTGAACATTGATGATCGTCTTTGCTGTTTTGAGGAATGGCCTCCCAAGTATGAGAGGGGCATGTCCTTAGGTTCGGATATCTTCCATCTCAAGAATGTAGAAATCAGCGGGGAAGATGAAATTCTTCACTCTAACAAGGACATACTCAATCACTCCTTTTTGATGTGTTGTACTCCGGTTGGCAAGTTGCACAACAATGCCTGTTGGTTGAAGCTCTCCAACCTGTAGAGAAGTATACACGGAGTGAGGCATTACATTAATGGAAGCACCTAAATCTAGTATAACATTAGAAAATAAGGTCTCACCTATGGTACAAGGTATGGTGAATGTGCCGGGATCCTTGCATTTGGTTGGCATTACTGGTTGAATCAAGGCCGAGACATTCCTTCCCAGGTTGACTCTCTCATTCCCCTTCAGCCTTCGTCTATGGGTGCAAAGTTCTTTAAGAAATTTGGCATAATGGGGAATTTTCTTGACTGCATCCAACAATGGAATATTAACTTGAAATTTTTTAAATGTATCCATTATTTCATTGTCAATCTCATTATCAAAGTTTTTCTTAGATTTAGAGAGTCTTTGAGGGAAAGTAAGAGGAATTGATTGTTCATTTGAATCATCAATGATAATTTGATTTCCCTTTTTGTTTTGTTTTTCATTACATGATATTTTTGATGGTTAGGAAGGAGTGTTTTCAAGAGGAGGACATACCCGTTTCATAGAATCAGTAGAAGGAGAAACCTCTTTACCACTACAAAGTGTAACTGCACAGACATTACCTTTGTCCTTTGGATTGGCAATGGGTTGGGATGGTATTTGTCCAGAACCTTTCATCTTAAGCTCACCGATGGTGTTTTCCAATTACCCCACTTGGGTTCGTAGGTCTTGAATAGATGATTATGTGGTCTGTTGGAACTGAAGGTTCTGGGTTGCCATTTGTTTCACCATGTCCTCGAGGCTTGGTTCAGATTTGGGAGGAAGAGGAGGATGATTTTTTTGAGAAGTTGAAGGATAAGAAGGTTTCATACCTTGGCCTTGTTGATACCAATTCTTCTTTGGGTAGCTTTAGTTTCCTCCTTGTCGGTATTGTGGTTGTGCTTGCCACCCTGGATTTGGATTTAGCCTGAATTGTTATTGCTTGAAGGGAGGTGCTTGTTGGAATGGACGCCCTGGGAACACAGCTGCACAGGACTCAGATGAATCTTGAAGTTGTGGGCACTGGTCAGAAAAATGAGTGTTATCAGAACAAATCCCACAATGTAATGGAATAGAAGTAGAGTGTGAGTTACCTTGTGCTTGAGCTAATTGCCTTAAAAGGGTATGCATCTCATCAAGTTTACTATCTACCTTTTGTTTTAGGGCTGAATGACTTACCTCATGAACTCCTCGGGTTGGTGCAATAGCTCGTGTACCAAATTGTTGTGCATTTTGAGCCATGTTGGCTATTAAGTCACGAGCGGTAGAAGGAGTTTTGTCAACTAGGGAACCACCAGCTGCAGCATCAATCATTCCACTATCCATGGGGATAAGTCCCTCATAGAAGTATTGAATTAAAATTTGTTCACTAATCTAGTGGTGGGGGCAGCTTGAGCAAAGTCTTTTGAATCTCTCCCAGTATTCATGAAGGGTCTCTCCTTGCGATTGCCTAATTCCACATATTTCTTTCCTAATTGAAGCAGTTCGGGAGGTAGGGAAGAACTTCTCTAGAAAAAGTATTTTTAGGTCATTCTAGCCCCCAATTGTGGAAGGCAAATAGTATATACAATCTTTGGCTACACCATCAAGGGAGAAGGGGAAGGCCCTAAACTTAATGAGGCCCTCAAACACATTTTGGGGTTTCATGGTGGAGCACACTATGTGAAACTCCTTTAGATGTTTGTGAGGGTCCTCACCGGGAAGACCATGGAATTTTGGAAGAAGGTGGATGAGACATGATCTAAGATCAAAGTTGGCTGCTTCCTCGGGATATTGGATATACGCAGGTTGGTACTCCACATCAGGGGTAGTAAGTTCTTTTAAAGTTTGATTATTTGCAGCCATGTTTTCTTGGGTTTGATTGAGTTCAATTTTGTGTTGGTTTAGAAACACTTGAGGTTTCACAAGGTGTTCCTAAATGTTACTTGATTGACCTTCTCTAAATGACTTGATTTGTGTGTGAAGTGACTTTTCAATTTTAGGGTCAAATTCAAGTAGTGTTTCTTTACCAGATCTTGTCATGCAACAATGATGTCAAGTTTGATTGATTGATTTTTTTTTGTTGTGTTTTTTTTTAATTTAAGATGGATAAAAGAGAAACTTAAGAAGGGTGAAATAAGAATAGAATTTTATACTATAGAATTAGAGAGGGAGATGTGTAAGAAGAGAGAGAGAGAGAGATAAAGAACACACAAAAAAACAACCAAAAATAAAGACAAAACCCAAAACAAAAAACAATAAAATGGGGGTGGGGTATTTAAAGGAGTAATAATTAAGAAGTAAAATAAATAAATAAAATGAAATAAAGAAAAAAAATGATCTTGGATCCCCGTCAACAGCGCCATAATTTGCCCGCGTTGTCGAGCGCGTCAAATTAGTTGTTTAATTTTGACTAGAATTTATGCAGTATAGCAGCAACCCTAGGTTGTTTCTCGAAGGATACTTAGATCATTAATTCTAAAATGTGGTTTTTATTATGAAATTAAAACGGGAAATGGTGTTTTATAATACTTGGGTTTGATGATTAAAGATGACAATAGAAAATAGAATCTATAAAACAAAGTAGAGATTAACAGAATTAATTAAGTGTGATCAACCCGGGGTGATCGCATGATGTTTATCCTTCACCGCTTCATGATATAAGGTTATGATATTTTAATCCCTGGTTTGTAACACCTATAACTAGAATGTTACTGAGTTTATACTAGGATACCTCCTAGGGTTCAGTCAAAAACACACAATGATTCACCGGACACCGCCGATGATTGGGTGGATTGTGTCTGACTTCATAACCAAAACTCACCAAGGCAACACACAAAAAACTCGATGCGCTGTCCAAATTTGTATGTTATTTCTTTGTGATACCATGAAATAAATTTACATGGCATTTACAGTGCTTGTGTGAGTTCAATTGACCAATATAAACCACACAAACACCGCAATTGAAAGGGGGAAGGAAAGTGGTGAACGGTGTGTGAAACATCACATGAATGGGTACCCCCAAACATGATCATATGAGTTTATCATGACATAACAGTACATAACTCAATAAAATAAGAATAGAGGATGATGAAAAACAACACAACAATTTGTAATTTAAAATATCATTCAAATATTACAAACATGAAGCTCGGGATGTACATCATGTTCCTCCCCGGGTGATCACGAGGGGTTTAGAAACCCATGGGAGGGGAAGAAGAAGAAGATGTTGAAGTAGCACCTCTCATGGCCTCCAAAACTTCAAGGAATGTTGATAAGACTCCTTGGGGACTCCAAAATTGCAGCACCTTGCCTCTTGTCCAAACTTCAAATGGGGAGCCCAAGGTGCCATTTTATAGGAAAATTGGAAGGTGGTTTTAGGAACACATATTTCATCAATCCACTTTCATGACGCGTTTAGGCCTTCATAAAGTCTTATCTCGATTTGGAAAAAATAGAAAAGTTGTTTCCCTACCTCTTGACTGTATCCACCGAAAGTTTGGAACCTTTTGGACAACTACAGCTCAAAATATTGATAAAATACAGAACACCGCATTTGACTTGGTCCAAATTCGGTGGCTTGGACAGATCAGTTCGTATGGCCCCCATAGAATTCGAATAAGAATTGGGTTCCTTAATATGAAATGTAGCATATTAAATTTTGGACAGGCCCAAAAAATTTCAGCCCATTTGGATTCACGGATTACGTGTAATATGCAAAACAGTGGACAGATGTCCATGGATCCATGCAATTTTGGCCCATTTTTCTTCCACTTCATCAAAGGCCCTCTAAATCACCTCCACCTACATTGAAACAATAAAAACAAGTAACATTGCCCATTATAATATTGATTAAAATTAATTTATTGATTCAAACATAAAGTTAAATTCATTATTATATTTGGAATATTCATTACAAAACTAGTTTAAAATTGCGGTGTAAGGGTGGAATAAAACAGTGAATCGTGGTACGATCAGGTATAAATCATATTCCTTTAAAAAAATTAAGGAATACAAGAATTAATTTGAGAAATATATTGGTAATAAGATTAAGAAACTCCACTCAGACCATGGTGGATAATATCTAAATCAAGACTTCATTGATTATTTATGGGAGTTTGAGATTTTATCTCAACTCACTCCTCCTTATACACCTCAATGGAATGGTATAAGTGAAAGGAGGAACCACACCTTATTTTACATGGTGAGATCAATGATGATTCATGTGAGTCTTCCATTATCCTTTTGGGGATACAAGTTACAAAAAAAAACACATATACTAAACCAAGTACCAACTAAATCAATAAATGGTATTCCATATGAATTTTGGAGTGAAAAAAACCATGTTATCAAATTTATAAGAGAGGGGGAAGCAAAGCATTTTTTAAGGCCTATTTAGGTAACATACTTGAACCTTGAGGCAAAAACTGTACCTTTATAGGATACCTTACTGAAATAAGGGTATATTACCTATACTACCCCTCAAACATAAAGGTTATAGTAAAAAACACACCATATTACTTGATATGGAACATATCTATAAACAGATAGTGGGAGCAAGTCCGACTTCAATGAAATCAAGGCTCAAGGAACATGAGAGTTAGTATAGGAACAAATTAAACAAAGTCCCATGGAAGAAGAAACTTCTCCAAAGACACAAGTACTGTGTAGGAGTACAATAGAGATTAGAGAACCAAAATATTATGGTTTTCTAGTTACCAATGATGATGAATCGTTATTAGTTGATAATAATGATCCTATAACCTACAAGGAATCATATTTGGGGTCCAAACTAGTGGTAAAGTCACTCTGTTATCCTGTATCAAAGCCCACGATCAATTCCTAGAAGAACCCAATATTTGATTCGACTTGATAATTTCTCACGATGGGGTTAGGATATTTTAATGGGGTTGGGAGACTTGACGTCTAGCTATGACGACAAAGAAGGCCCCCTCAACGAGGTGATTTTCGGCATCAATGGCGGTTAAGATCGACAGTGTGGAAGACTGGATGAGGTGAGCTTGGAGGCCTTCGATGAGTAGTGGTGGTGAGGTCACTATCTCAGGAATAGGCGACGATATCGTAGGTGGGTTGATAGACAACTCATCTGGGATGGTGGTGCACAATGGGTAGGCGACGGTGGAGGGTTAATTTGATAGAGAATGGAAACAATAGAGAATCAACTTAGCGTCGATGGTGGTTGGCCCGACCTGGCGACAACGGAGCAATGCCATTAATGAAAAAAACAACTTTGGGCCTCAATATTCTCCAGTGTTGATCCAGGTGTGGGATTCAGAACATCAACACCCAGATTTGTGGGGATACCAAATTGGATGAATGAGAGAGTATAAAATCTACCATCAGTACCAGGAACTATGCTATTCATGAGGAAATACTAACTGTGTAGCCTTTCAAGGTTGGATGTTAGGTTTAATGTAAAAATATGACAGGGAGGGTCTGTACTTGTGGTGTTAGGTATTTGAGATCCTCAGTGTCATGTATTAGTACATATGCTTACTAGCCCTATGGGTCATTTAAGGTTCCCCCTCAACCCAATTTAAAAATGGGATTATCAAAAATAAAAATAAAAATGTAAGGCCTTTGGGATTTTAGGCTAACCTACAAGGAAGTAGTAAGTAGAACATATGTTACCAAGTGGCAAGATGCCATGAATTCTGAATTGTATTCCATGTAATAAAACAAAGTTTGGATTTTAGTAGACCCTCCAATAGGTGTAAATCATGTTGGTTGAAAATGGGTATTCAAGAAGAAACTGGGCATCGAAGGACAAGTCGAAACCTATAATGTGAAACTGGTTGAAAAAGGGTTTAAACAACGTAAAGGCATTGCCTATGAATAAAACTTTTCACTAGCTGCAATGCTGAAATCCATTAGAATTATACTTTCCATTACATCCTTCCATGATTATGAGATTTGTAAAATGGATGTCAAAAAATCCTTCCTTAACAAGAACCTTCATGAAGATGTCTATTTGACACAACCCGAAGGGTTTGTGACTCCAAAGGATGCCAACATGGTTTTCAAGTTGAAAAGATCCATTTATGGATTAAAGTAGGCATCCAGGCCATGGAACATTTTTTTATGATGCCATAACAGAATTTGATTTCATAAAGAATGAATGTGAGCCGTGAGTATATAAATGGTTTATTAGAAGTTATGTCATTTCTTAATAGTATATGTCGATGACATATTACTTATTGGAAATGAAATACCGACTGTTAAGGTGTGGTTGAATAAATTCTTCTCCATGAAGGACTTAGGTGAGGTGGAATATATTCTTGGGGTCAAGATCCATCGTGATAGATCCAAGAAACTGCTCATCCTAGGTCAAGGTACATATATTGGCAAGATATTGAAGAGATTCAGTATGGAAAAATCTAAGAGAGAATTGTTTCTAATGTCTCATGAAATTCATCTTTATAAGAAAATGTGTCCTCAGACACTTGAGAAAATAAATATAATGAAATGGTTTCCATATGCATCAGTGATTGGGTTAGTCATGTTTGGTATGCTATATACTAGGCTAGATGTTTCTTACACATTGAGTGCAATAGGAAAATATCAAGTTGATCTAGGTGATCACTATTGGATGGAAGTCAAGACTATCCTTATGTATCTAATACTTACTAAGGATATGTTCATGGACTATGGAGGAGATAAGAAACTAGTCATCATAGGATATGAAGATTATAGTTTCCAAATAGATCAAGATGACATGAAGTCACAAAAAGATACATCTTCACTTTGAATAGAGGTTCTCTGAGTTGGAAGATCTCAAAGAAGGTTTTGGTTGTAGATTCTATAATGGAGTTTGAGTATATTGCAGATTTTGAGGCAGCTAAGGAATTAGTATGGATACACAACTTAGTCCAAGTGATTTATGTGATACCTAGTAGTAAAGATCCAATCACACTCTATTGTGATAATACCACAACGGTGGCTCTCACAAAGGATACAAGGTCATATCACCGGACGAAGAATATACTTCATAAGTATCATATCTTGAGGGTTTTTCTGAGAAAGATGAGGATTCATTGAGTAGTATTTCCTTAAAAGTCAACATTTTAGACCCCTTGACTAAAGCCTTGACTCAGCAAAAACATTATTATCATGTGAGGTCTAGCAGACTAAAAGTCGCAAGAAGTTGGATCTAGTCCAAGTGGAAGTTTGTTGGAGTTGGTTCCCTAAGACCAACTAACTGCACTATGATTATATATATATATTCAAAGTATTTAATATTAATTAAATTTTTTATTACATATTTTTCATTTTTCTGTATAGATTTAATGTAATAATGTCCTAGAGTATTTATCGCATTAATAAGGTCACAATAGTTCCCCGCTATGATGATAACCTTGAAGTGATATGATAATATTCTTAATATAGTTCCATGGTTGGATAATATAATATAATGGGACACATAATATATAGACCATCAGGTGAAAGTACTCATAAGTGGATGAGAATTTGTCTCATGAAGTTTTTACTTAGTAATCTCCAAGATGGGGGATTATGAGGACAAACCCGCCAATAAGAATTCCACATTTTTTGGTGTCATAGGATATTCTGTTCCAAAATAATGTGTAATGGTTCTTAGACTTTAAGATTATCTTTGGTTCATGTCATGAATCTTGGACTTATATTTATTGATAAAAACCATCATTCCATATGTTGGCGGGAAGTAGGGTGTCACGACCCGTCCTCGGGCCCGTGTCGTGACTACCCCAAGCCCGCCTTCCATAGGCCAGGGGCTGGCGACTAGCACCAAGGCGTAAATCCCAACAAAAAGGGAAGACATTGCCTTTGAAAAGTAAACAAGCACCACAGAGCAAGCAAGCGGAAAAGTAAACACTAAGTAAAACTGTACAAGCTGTGCTGAAAGTAAAAAGGGGCCGGAAATACAAGCCCAACTGTAAAGTACAACTGAAAGGAAAAACAGCAACTGAAAAGGGAAAACTGCAGCGTCGAGCCATCCTCCGGAAGTCCCACCTGAAGGGTGGGTACAGATAGCCTCCACTGCTCCTCAGGTCCACCTAACCGCTCCGAGTACATCCCGCCCAGTGGTCCACCTCCAGGTACTGTCCTGCTCCGCACGCCTCCTCCACGATCAGCGCTGTCCGTCGTCTGCAACCAACACCACGAAGTGCGGGCATAGCCCGTGCAGGGGTGAGTATAAGCTACTCAGTAGGGACCCCGGGACCCCCGAAGGTCTCCCGAAATCCACAAAGAATAAATCACGAAGAAGAGGTACAATCACGAAGTAACATCTGACACGGCTTAGGTATATGCCCATACATATACCTAAGTCGTCAATTCCCCGATCGGCTCCAACGTCCGAGCCCAAGCACAACCCAGTCCACACAGGAAAGCAAAACGCATACCCACGCAGGGTAGAACAACACAATCCACAAAGGAGAGTAAACAGTAAATCCACACAGGATAGCTCAACACAATCGACAAAGGAAAGAAACACAAGGATCATTGACTCAGCTCAAACCAGGATTTTCATTATCGAAACCGTAACTGCTGAAGAGCCCCACCTATGAAGTGTACAGTGGTCCTGTCACGACTCAGAGGTACTGCTCACTAACCTAAGACTGCTGAGGTACTACTCCTGTCGAGTACCGCGGGTCTGCTGCCAACTACCGGGCGCTCCGTCCGCTGAGGGTCTGCTGCCAAATACCGGGCGCTCACCCAAATAGCCTACAGAGGTACTCCTCTAGTCGAGTACCCCGGGTCTGCTGCCAACTACCAGGCGTTCCGTCCGCCGTGGGTCTGCCGCCAAATACCGGGCGCTCCGTCCACTGGGCTAGTCGACTCACTCCAAGTTGAGTCGGTCGAGCACTCTTCAGGTCTCAGCCGGCTACACGGTCTCCGTACTCCGTACGCTCGTCTCCAGTATCGCGGGTCTGCCGCTACAACCAAGTGCACCACCTCTATCGAGTAAAACAGAAGATTCATCTCACATAGGTATACTTCTTCGGATAACGAAAAGAAGATCTCTGATCCATAAGTCATCGGACCCACGAAGGATCGATAGGTAACTAATCTCTGCAGTGACCCACACAGGATCGGACCCACACAGGATCGGGCCCACGCAGGACCTGTAGGCACTGGCTCACACAGAACCGCTGAGCGCTGACCCACGCAGGATCGGACCCACATAGGATCGGTAGCACTGATCCACGTAGGATCGCTGAGTGCAGTAGTCGTCGCAGTCCACTGAGGATCTCTGCACAGTCGTCGCCGCAGTCCACTGAGGATCTCTGCACAGTCGTCGCCGCAGTCCACTGGGGATCTCTGCACGGTCGTCGTCGTAGTCCACAGTGGATCTCTGCACCGTCGTCGCTGCAGTCCACTGAGGATCTCTGCACGGTCGTCGTCGGAGTCCACGGAGGATCTCTGCACAGTCGTCGCCGCAGTCCACTGAGGATCTCTGCACAGTCGTCGTCGGAGTCCACAGAGGATCTCTGCACCATCGTCGCTGCCGAAGTAGCAGTCACAGCCAGCACTAGGGTTCCCGCACACAGCAAGCTCGTTCGGGAGGGTCCGCTCCACGAGCCGAGAGGCTGATACATCGACTGACACAAAGTCTGAAGTTGATGTATCCAAAAGTTCCGTATCGACAACAGGAACTCAACGTCGCAGACGGTGCGTCAATCGGACGCCCGGTCTGAGAGTTATTGGCTTTTTCGTCCCAGGGGCCCGGTTGGTTTTAAGGCAAAACCAACCCGACCGTACTCCACCCGCGTCCAAACCTCGGGCGGAGCATACCAAAAGATCCGTCTCACTTAGAGGAAAACAACGAAACAGACGGCACGTCAATCGGACGCCCGGTCTGTTAGTTATTGGCCTTTCCGTCTCACACCCACCCTGGGAAACTTCCTAGGAGGTCACCCATCCTGATCACTGCTCTAGGCCAAGCACGCTTAACTACGGAGTTTTAACTACGTAGGCTCCCGAAAAGGAAGGTGCACCTTGAGTATAGTATACCGAAATGACCGTCTCGATCCAAGGATCGCGTTGCCGCTGACGGCGAGTCGTTTGGAGGCACGAAGCTCAAGATACGGGCGTTTGAACGAAAACGTCCGAAGAAGGGGGGGTATGGGCCCGGGCCGACCCGGCCGGACCCCCTCCCGGGTCGACCCGAACCGGGTCGGCCCGACCCGGGTCCGACTCGGTTGGCCCGGCCCGGCCCGGCCGGGGCCGGTCCGGCTCGGCCGGCTCGGCTTGGCCGAGCGGCGTGGGTGGAAGCCGCGGGCGCCGACCCGCGGCCTGAGGAAGAACCGCGGCCCGCGGACGCGGCTGAGCCGCGTCCCGCCTGGACGAACCGGACCCGCGCGCCGCGGGTCCGTTGGCCGCCGCCGCCGCGGCTTCAGCCGCGGCGGTCTCGTCCGGCGGCGCGCCGGGGCGCCGCCGCCTCCGGCCGCCGGCGCCGCCGCGCCGAAGATCCGCGCCGCCGGTAACTTCTGCGGTCCGCCGGCGTCGCTCCGGTGGCCCGTTTTCCTTCTCGTCTGCGCCGCTGCTCCTCCCGGGATCCGTTCTTTACTGCGGGATCGTCAAACACCCGTTGCGGCACGTTCCGTCGTCGCCCGCCAAATCCGCAAAACACGAAGAACGGCGGAGAGTCATCGGGCCGTGTTCGTTTGGCCCGCACCCTCCGCGTTAGAGATAAACAACCGGGAGAAAAAGATTCCACATAGGAAACAACAATTTTAATAGGATTAAAATTGTTCACAAACGGTTCTTTAATTTCTTTAAAGAAACATTGACGGGAATTAATTTAAAAAGGGGTAATTCCCATAATGAAATCCCTACCTCGTCGATCTTCGCGTGCGGGCGTTCTTCGCGGAAAGGATCGTCGCGGAAGAGAGGAATCGTCGCGTCGTCGTGGGGAGGCGTCGCGTCGTCGCGGAATCCGGTGTTGAGTCGGAGAACTCAACGCACCAAGAACAACAGATTTAAATTATAATTAATTAAATCTGTGTTTAAAACCAAAAGAAAAGAACCTTGAGCGGAAATCCGAAATCACTCACCTCAAATGGTTGGTGATCGGAGATCGGAGATCGGAGATCGGAAGAACGTCTCGGACGAAGGCGTCGTCGATTTCCGGGTTCGGCGTTCTTCGCGTTCTTCGCGTTCTTCGCGTTCTTCGCGAGGGAGCTGAAGAAACAGGGATCCTCTCAAATCTTTTCAAAAGATTTTGGGTTGGTCTTATTTTATTAACATGCCAACACACGAAAACAGGTTAAGAAACGATTGAATTAATTCGTTGAATTAATTCAACGAAAGAAACAGGCCATTTAATTCACGAAAGAAACAGCCCATTTAATTCATGAAAGAAACAGCCCATTTAATGGTCTGTTAAGAATTTAGAAAACGCGTCAGTTGACTTTCATTAAGACGGGTTTTCACGGGTGCGTTTCTTAGCAGAAAGAAACAGCGGGGCTCGTGCGGGCCCCACCTCACAAATATCCTACCAAGGGGGTAGGATATTTCTGGATAGCATCCTATCCAGTTCAACTCAGTTCAAGCCGCCTTTAAGTGGCTTCAAGTGGCTTCCAAGTGGCTTAAGTGAAATATAATAAAGTTGTCGCAAAATTATTTTATTTCTTAACTTTAAGCCTGAAAATTAAAAACCACACCCGAGCAAACGCAACTCCGGAAGAGGCGTTTCTAAGAGAATACCGGCGCTGCGATTTCATCGGTGCCCCCAGAATTCGATTCCGGGCACCGGTTCAAAAGTTAGAAAAACCCGCTCGTCCGTTCACTGAACGTACCCGAGCCAAACTTCGGAAAATGATTCCGGGCACACCGGGCCTCGGAATCAGGTGCCGTCAGAAACTGCGCTCTTGTAAAATTCCAAAGAAAATTAAGAAAAAAATTTCCTTGAAATGTACGGGTCTTTACATTACTCCCACCACAGGGCTTTACGTCCCCGTAAAGCTTCAACACAAACTAGGGATACAAAGGCGGTACTGAGCACGCATCTGAGCCTTCTGCTCCCATGTGCTCACCTGGACCTTCTCTATCGTGGCCCGGACCACCTCTGGTCCCACTAGAGCTGCCATGATTTCTTCCTTGCCGATAAGAGAAATCTGGTCTCATCCCCTGGATGAACCACGTTCTTCGCCTAATGCGGTCAATCCCGACATGGATGATACTAATCCATACCAAGGATGACGTCGTAAGGCCTCGACGCTACTACCAAGAGATCCAACCGTTACTCTCGCCTCCAAGGGTTGAGTCACACTGTCGGCATCAGTGCGTGGTAACTGGGTCTCCTCCAGTAGATGTCTCACAAGTGAGGGTCAAGTCAACGGTCGAAACTGGAACCTCTTAGTAACAACACAAGAGAGGACAGGGAAGTAAATGCCACAAGAAAAGGTGTCTTTTATTACTGCAGCTCAAGTACAAAGACACAAAGCATCTACAAACATACATCAACAAAATTAGAAGCAACATGAACAAAAGTCTCCAGGTCTGGAGCTAGTCCCGCTCCTGTCCATCTGCTCCCGGAGCCCCATGATCGTAGGCCTCAACTGCCTGAAGATGAGCTCTCCCATGTCCTCCGGTCCCCTGCGGTCGGGGTGGACAGCCTGGTGGTGGTGGTGGCAGAGCCTCAAAGCATCGCCCACCACCTGCTGCTCGGTCAGCTCCTCTGCCTCGTCCGCCTCCTCCCTGCGGACCGCCACGGTCGACCCTCTGCCTCTGCCTGGGTGACCCCTCCACCGTCTACTGCTCCTCAGTACGGCGGGTCGGGCAGTCACGAGCCATGTGGCCCTGCCCGCCGCACGAGTAGCACTGCCTGCCTCTCGGGAGGTTGACTTCATGCTGGGTGCCCTGCACTGCTGAGCCAGCGTCCCGAGGTCGCCTGCCGAAAGGTCTGGTCCGCCTGGAACCCTGAGTCATCCGCCGGCTACCAGCTGCCGAAGACTCCGCTATCTGCCGCCCTGCGGTGGGTCTCGCTGTGGACTCAGCCCGGAAGCTCTCGATCAGGAGGGCTCGCTCCAGTACCCCTGCCTGGGTCGGGATGCTGAGGGAGATCAGCAATGCCCTGATCTCGTGTCTCAAACCCTGCTCGAAGGTCCGGGCCCGGAAGAAGGGGTCCCGTACCATGTCTGTCGAGTACCGAGAAAGGTCGGTGAACCTCGCCGCGTACTGAGCGACCGTCAAGCTGCCCTGCCGCAGCTGAAGAAGCTCCTGGATGCGCACCTCTCGGAGGGTGGCCGGGACGAACTCTGAGCGGAAGAGGCTCTCGAAGTCCGTCCAGATGAGGGAGGCCTCATCGTGTACCTGGAGAATCAGGCTCCACCAGCGTCCGGCTACTGCGTGCAGTAAGCTCGCCGCGAGGATCACCATGAGGTCTGCTGGCGTACTCACTAGCCTGAAAACTCGGACGACCGCCTCCAGCCAGTCCTCGGCTGCCTGGGGGTCCGACTCCCCACGGAACCTGGGTGGTCGCTGGTGCTGGAACTCGTTCAGAGCTCCGAGGCGTCGTGCGTCGTCAGCTGCCAGTGCTGGAAGCATCGGGGGCTCAGCGGGTAAAGGTACCGCCGGTGCCTCTGCTGTCAACGGGCCCTGTACCGAGGCCTCGTCGCTCGGCGGGCTGTCGTCGCGCCCTACTCTGGGAACCCTAGATGGCTGCTGTCGTCGTGCCATCCTTGAAAAGGAAACAAGTATGCCACGGTCAGAACAGTATACCTGGTGAGCTGACACAAGTAATCACAAAGAAAACTTGAAACACACATGCAAACAATGTTTTCGTACATTAAGTAAGGAATCAGAAGTCAGGGTTCTGGTGTATGGATACGTCGGCCGCCGCACCAACACTGGACTCCCTGGACTGATAACTACACTCAATACACTAAACACTTTTTCTTCACATAGAAGAAAGATCAGAGTCTGCGGTAGAACCGACCACCTCTGATACCAATTTGTCACGACCCGTCCTCGGGCCCGTGTCGCGACTACCCCAAGCCCGCCTTCCATAGGCCAGGGGCTGGCGACTAGCACCAAGGCGTAAATCCCAACAAAAAGGGAATGCATTGCCTTTGAAAAGTAAACAAGCACCACAGAGCAAGCAAGTGGAAAAGTAAACACTAAGTAAAACTGTACAAGCTGTGCTGAAAGTAAAAAGGGGCCGGAAATACAAGCCCAACTGTAAAGTACAACTGAAAGGAAAAACAGCAACTGAAAAGGGAAAACTGCAGCGTCGAGCCGTCCTCTGGAAGTCCCACCTGAAGGGTGGGTACAGATAGCCTCCACTGCTCCTCAGGTCCACCTAACCGCTCCGAGTACGTCCCGCCCAGTGGTCCACCTCCAGGTACTGTCCTGCTCCGCACGCCTCCTCCACGATCAGCGCTGTCCGTCGTCTGCAACCAACACCACGAAGTGCGGGCATAGCCCGTGCAGGGGTGAGTATAAGCTACTCAGTAGGGACCCCGAGACCCCCGAAGGTCTCCCGAAATCCACAAAGAATAAATCACGAAGAAGAGGTACAATCACGAAGTAACATCTGACACGGCTTAGGTATATGCCCATACATATACCTAAGTCGTCAATTCCCCGATCGGCTCCAACGTCCGAGCCCAAGCACAACCCAGTCCACACAGGAAAGAAAAACGCATACCCACGCAGGGTAGAACAACACAATCCACAAAGGAGAGTAAACAGTAAATCCACACAGGATAGCTCAACACAATCCACAAAGGAAAGAAACACAAGGATCATTGACTCAGCTCAAACCAGGATTTTCATTATCGAAACCGTAACTGCTGAAGAGCCCCACCTATGAAGTGTACAGTGGTCCTGTCACGACTCAGAGGTACTGCTCACTAACCTAAGACTGCTGAGGTACTACTCCTGTCGAGTACCGCGGGTCTGCTGCCAACTACCGGGCGCTCCGTCCGCTGAGGGTCTGCTGCCAAATACCGGGCGCTCACCCAAATAGCCTACAGAGGTACTCCTCCAGTCGAGTACCGCGGGTCTGCTGCCAACTACCAGGCGCTCCGTCCGCCGTGGGTCTGCCGCCAAATACCGGGCGCTCCGTCCACTGGGCTAGTCGACTCACTCCAAGTTGAGTCGGTCGAGCACTCTTCAGGTCTCAGCCGGCTACACGGTCTCCGTACTCCGTACGCTCGTCTCCAGTATCGCGGGTCTGCCGCTACAACTAAGCGCACCACCTCTATCGAGTAAAACAGAAGATTCAGCTCACATAGGTATACTTCTTCGGATAACGAAAAGAAGATCTCTGATCTATAAGTCGTCGGACCCACGAAGGATCGATAGGTAACTAATCTCTGCAGTGACCCACACAGGATCGGACCCACACAGGATCGGGCCCATGCAGGACCTGTAGGCACTGGCTCACACAGAACCGCTGAGCGCTGACCCACGCAGGATCGGACCCACATTGGATCGGTAGCACTGATCCACGTAGGATCGCTGAGTGCAGTAGTCGTCGCAGTCCACTGAGGATCTCTGCACAGTCGTCGCCGCAGTCCACTGAGGATCTCTGCACAGTCGTCGCCGCAGTCCACTGAGGATCTCTGCACGGTCGTCGTCGTAGTCCACGGAGGATCTCTGCACCGTCGTCGCTGCAGTCCACTGAGGATCTCTGCACGGTCGTCGTCGGAGTCCACGGAGGATCTCTGCACAGTCGTCGCCGCAGTCCACTGAGGATCTCTGCACGGTCGTCGTCGGAGTCCACGGAGGATCTCTGCACCATCGTCGCTGCCGAAGTAGCAGTCACAGCCAGCACTAGGGTTCCCGCACACAACAAGCTCGTTCGGGAGGGTCCGCTCCACGAGCCGAGAGGCTGATACATCGACTGACACAAAGTCTGAAGTTGATGTATCCAAAAGTTCCGTATCGACAACAGGAACTCAACGTCACAGACGGTGCGTCAATCGGACGCCCGGTCTGAGAGTTATTGGCTTTTTCGTCCCAGGGGCCCGGTTGGTTTTAAGGCAAAACCAACCCGACCGTACTCCACCTGCGTCCAAACCTCGGGCGGAGCATACCAAAAGATCCGTCTCACTTAGAGGAAAACAACGAAACAGACGGCACGTCAATCGGACGCCCGGTCTGTTAGTTATTGGCCTTTCCGTCTCACACCCACCCTGGGAAACTTCCCAGGAGGTCACCCATCCTGATCACTGCTCTAGGCCAAGCACGCTTAACTACGGAGTTTTAACTACGTAGGCTCCCGAAAAGGAAGGTGCACCTTGAGTATAGTATACCGAAACGACCGTCTCGATCCAAGGATCGCGTTGCCGCTGACGGCGAGTCGTTTGGAGGCACGAAGCTCAAGATACGGGCGTTTGAACGAAAACGTCCGAAGAAGGGGGGGTATGGGCCCGGGCCGACCCGGCCGGACCCCCTCCTGGGTCGGCCCGACCCGGGTCCAACTCGGTTGGCCCGGCCCGGCCCGGCCGGGGCCGGTCCGGCTCGGCCGGCTCGGCTTGGCCGAGCGGCGCGGGTGGAAGCCGCGGGCGCCGACCCGCGGCCTGAGGAAGAACCGCGGCCCGCGTGCGGGCCGCGCTAGCGAACCGCGGACGCGGCTGAGCCGTGTCCCGCCTGGACGAACCGGACCCGCGCGTCGCGGGTCTGTTGGCCGCCGCCGCCGCGGCTTCAGCCGCGGCGGTCTCGTCCGGCGGCGCGCCGGGGCGCCGCCGCCTCCGGCCGCCGGCGCCGCCGGTAACTTCCGCGGTTTGCCGGTGTCGCTCCGGTGGCCCGTTTTCCTTCTCGTCTGCGCCGCTGCTCCTCCCGGGATCCGTTCTTTACTGCGAGATCGTCAAACACTCGTTGCGGCACGTTCCGTCGTCGCCCGCCAAATCCGCAAAACACGAAGAACGGCGGAGAGTCATCGGGCCGTGTTCGTTTGGCCCGCACCCTCCGCGTTAGAGATAAACAACCGGGAGAAAAAGTTTCCACATAGGAAACAACAATTTTAATAGGATTAAAATTGTTCACAAACGGTTCTTTAATTTCTTTAAAGAAACATTGACGGGAATTAATTTAAAAAGGGGTAATTCCCATAATGAAATCCCTACCTCGTCGATCTTCGCGCGCGGGCGTTCTTCGCGGAAAGGATCGTCGCGGAAGAGAGGAATCGTCGCGTCGTCGTGGGGAGGCGTCGCGTCGTCGCGGAATCCGGTGTTGAGTCGGCGAACTCAACGCACCAAGAACAACAGATTTAAATTATAATTAATTAAATCTGTCTTTAAAACCAAAAGAAAAGAACCTTGAGCGGAAATCCGAAATCACTCACCTCAAATGGTCGGTGATCGGAGATCGGAGATCGGAGATCGGAAGAACGTCTCGGACGAAGGCGTCGTCGATTTCCGGGTTCGGCGTTCTTCGCGTTCTTCGCGTTCTTCGCGAGGGAGTTGAAGAAACAGGGATCCTCTCAAATCTTTTCAAAAGATTTTGGGTTGGTCTTATTTTATTAACATGCCAACACACGAAAACAGGTTAAGAAACGATTGAATTAATTCGTTGAATTAATTCAACGAAAGAAACAGGCCATTTAATTCACGAAAGAAACAGCCCATTTAATTCACGAAAGAAACAGCCCATTTAATGGTCTGTTAAGAATTTAGAAAACGCGTCAGTTGACTTTCATTAAGACGGGTTTTCACGGGTGCGTTTCTTAGCAGAAAGAAACAGCGGGGCTCGTCCGAGCCCCACCTCACAAATATCCTACCAAGGGGGTAGGATATTTCTGGATAGCATCCTATCCAGTTCAACTCAGTTCAAGCCGCCTTTAAGTGGCTTCAAGTGGCTTCCAAGTGGCTTAAGTGAAATAAAATAAAGTTGTCGCAAAATTATTTTATTTCTTAACTTTAAGCCTGAAAATTAAAAACCACACCCGAGCAAACGCAACTCCGGAAGAGGCGTTTCTAAGTGAATACCGGCGCTGCGATTTCATCGGTTCCCCCAGAATTCGATTCCGGGCACCGGTTCAAAAGTTAGAAAAACCCGCTCGTCCGTTCACTGAACGTACCCGAGCCAAACTTCGGAAAATGATTCCGGGCACACCGGGCCTCAGAATCAGGTGCCGTCAGAAACTGCGCTCTTGTAAAATTCCAAAGAAAATTAAGAAAAAAATTTTCTTGAAATTTACGGGTCTTTACATAGGGTATGTTGGGTGCGTCATGATTGACATGTCATCAATGGATAAGTCAAGGAAGGAGTTTTCTATTACATCTTTAAAGGAGTTAATATCTCTTCTCTTTGATTAGAATATAATCGTAACCTAAATTCCATAGACATGGTGTATCGACGTGTTCATTTCAGATAGTCAAAGAAAGATGTATTGAGCATATAGGTTGATGATACCATCGTGCAACCTTCTTGATGAGATATTGTGAAAAGGAGATTATATTACACAATGAGCATTCATATGTGGTTTTCAAATTAGTGACATTAAGTTCTTTCTCTTAGATGCCTTGACCCGTTGCTAGATAATAATATTGGACTTTAGGAAAGCCTACCTAATTCCAATGTGAAAGAATCATAGAGGGTCACACACTAAGTTTTTCGGTTGACCTCAATTAAATTATATTTGAATTTAATTAATGGAATAAATATTATTCTCAAGATTGAGGAATAATTTTATTCAAGCTATATCGATTTAATAAATTAAATATATATTTATTCACCGACATGTGAATAAAAATATGTTTATTTATTTTATTAAATATTTAATAAATATTCATTCACTGGTATATAAATGAAATATTTATTTATGAATAAAATATTTATTTGGGTATTCAATAAATACCAAGGAGTTTGAAATGGACCAAGTCCACATCAGGTGATAAATAATTATTTACAAGATGGTAATATTATTTATCCTTTATGCAAGATGGAACACACCAAAAAATAATAATTATATTATTATTTTGTGGCTGTGGTATATTAAAGGTTTTAATAATGTTTAAGGTTTAGAATACAATTAAACAATATTATAACCTAAACCCTACGTCTATAAATAGCCCATTATGGCAATTGTTTAGGTAATCGAAAAAGAGAGAATTGTTGCGCACAACAAATTCTCTTTCATATCCTCCATCTATACCCCTTTCAAGAATGAGAATATAAGATATATTTATTCAAGACCAAAGAATAAGTGATCAAGAATGAACAACACAGGACATTCAATTCACTGTGCTAGAACCTGGAGATCAAGTGGTGTTTCTCAGAGATCATTAGGAGAACATGTGGATCACCTCTAGAGGGATTCTACCCTTGTATCCTTATAAGCGCAACAAAGGCAATATGAAAGGGTCTCTTTATATGATTAACATTGAATATGAATAAAGAAACCTAATAAAAGGTAATTTCTTTCTTACAATATAAATAAATTAATAATCAAATTAACGTGCAATATACTCGATTAGGGTTCTGAGCCATTGAAATTAAAATAAATTTTAATTATCATATCGCCCACCACACACTTCTTCTTTGGTTAGAACCTACAGGATTTACCCTAGTGTGTTTCTTTGGTGGCTTGATCCGTTCCTTTACTTTCCTTTCCATTTTTGGGTGTCGTGTGTCTGTTTATACTGGCCATTCGATCCAAGGTGGTTATAGTCGGGATGACTACAACTGCCAACCTTTTCAGGCTATTACATCACCGCCTCAAACCTTACACCTCCATCATTATGCATTAGTTTCTTTGGATCCTAAGCTCTTATCCATTCATCATTCGTATTTTACTAAACTCCAGATAATAGAGAGTGTGTTAAATAGAGTGTTGTTTCTAGATCCAGAGTTCTTCATCATTGGAGGAGTGTTCTTATAGCCTTGCTATTTCCGTACGCATCTGATCTTAGATTTGGAGTCCAATGGAGATCCATGGATAATAACTTGTAAGGAGATATTTACTAGTTTTTTGTCAAAATATCATAATACTTCGAAGCCTGATCAAGAGTATATATATTTTTTCTTTCCCTTTAGTCTTGTTCTTTTGTGTTTTAGTGATTCGGTCTTGAAAAGTCTATTTATTTTTTTACTGTTTCTCTTGTAATTTTTCTTTGTTTGAGCATTAATAAAGCATATTTAAGGTGGTGTCCTTACTGTGGATGTAGGACCAAATTAGTCCGAAACACATTAAAAATAGTGTTCTTATTTTCTATTCTTATTTTATGTTCTTATTTTCTTTTTGTTGCACACTTATTGAATAATCAATATTCTTCTTATTTTGTTCTTTTCTTTCCTTAAAATCTAATTTCTTCAACTTACAGAAACCAGTTTCATATTCAGTGCTTCTTAGGACATTTCATGAGGGAATAAACTTAACCTTTTTCTTAATAATTGATGTTAGAGTCTCCTGAATATTGCAATGAAATTTTCTAAGTTTGAAATCAATAAATTTGATAGAGAAAAAAACTTTAATCTTTGGTGAAACAAGTTGAAAATAGTTTTGGTCCAAAAAGGACTGATTCATGTGCTCAGTCCACTGATGGACCGACTATGACCACCTATGTAGATATATCTCTTAAAATACTAATGAAATCCCATATTTATATTATATTGTATTTAGGTGATAGAATATTATGCGATGTTTCCTATGAGACCTCTACTGCTAGTATTTGGTCTTAGTTTGAAAAATTGTACATGAATACTTCTCTTGTTGGTCGTTTACAAAAGAAATAGAAATTTTATAAATTCAAGATGCATCCTAGAACTCCAATCCAATCACATCTTGATAAGTATAATAAAGTTATTCTTGTTTTAACTAATATTAAAATTATAATAAATGATGAAAAACAAGCTATAATATAGTTTTTTTCCTTGGATAGGTTATATGTTAATATTTCTGATGCTATGATGTATGGTAGAGATTCCTTGACTTTAAATGAATTAAAATAGTCTTTCTTTAATGATAATTGTATGGTAAATGTAGGTTTAAAACCAAGGAATAGGGATTAAACATTAGGGGTAGGTCTGAGTATAAGGGTTAGAATAAAGATAATAATAATAATAACATTAGAAAGAAGAAAAATACATATATATGTAGTTGATTTAAGTTTAAAACTAGATATTACATGTTACCATTATGTTAAACTTCGACATGTTAGACTTAAGTTCCCCAAATTAAAATTTGATGAGAATTCAATGGAAACTAGCGATCATTCTATATTTTTCGATGTGGGCTATGATAGTATTGAGGTATTGAATATTTTTTGACATGCTGTCTATAATGAATGAGTCCATAACTCTAGATGTTCTTTTCATATGTTCCCTGATATATTTTACTTTTCTAAATTGATTGAGGGGGTTCAAGGTGATCTTTTCCTTGACAAAAATAAGAGGTATATGGTCATGAGTAAAGGCTTTATTTTGTTGGATCCTGATAGACACTTTTTTGTCTCATTGTATGAAATGAGGTAGGCCCTTAACATGAATAGAAACCTTATTTCATTAGGAATTCTAGATTAAAAGGGTTTTACCTTTAAATATGAATTTGGTTGTCTTAGAATTTCCAAGGGTTCTCAAATGGTTATTAAGGGATTTTTAATTAATGGGATGTATGTTTTAAATGGAAAGACTCATTCCAAGAAGTTTAGTAATAACCATGTCATGCTATGGAATAAGAGGTTAGGGAATGTGAGTGCTAAAGGCCTTGAGGAGCTATGTAAACTAGGGATTCTAAGCCAAGTCACACTGAGTAACTTTCCATTCCGCAAGGATCATGTTTTAGGTTATTCTAAAAGAGTTAGCTTTTATAGATCTAAATTTAAAGTTATTAACCCAATGAAGTACATTTAATTTGATTTTTGGGGTCCTTCTAGGGCTACCTTCCATGGTGGAGGCTCATAGATTTTAACCTTTATAGATGAATTTTCTAGAAAAGTTTGGATCTACATCCCGTGAAATAAGTCTGATGTCTTTAATGTGTATAAGACTTGGAAGTGTTGTGTTATATCCCACAATCTCAAAGTTATCCTCTAGAACCTAAAATGTGGAATAAGGTACAAAACTTATGAAATGCACGACACTCACTTTAGAAACTAGATGAAGGAACCTAGACCCAAATTCACCATACCAAAAAAACTCACATGCCAAAAAATATCTTTCAAAACCAAAAAAAACCCAAGAAAAACAAAATCCACATAAAAAGGAATGAAAAAACAAGAATTACATGGTTTGGGAATTACCCTACTCTATGAGAGGAACACTACAAATTTTATTAAGAAACAAAGGAAACATTGAGTTACAAGTGCCCAAGTTCTGGAACACTATATAGAAATAGAATAAGATAAATTCAGAACAATCTCACCCATACAAGTGACCCCACCCTTCTATTTCTAGATGAGTCCCCACAATATTCAGTCAATTTCATTGGTTCTTCCACTATTCAATCATTGTATATGAACACCACTCAATCAAGGACACCTCCTACTACCTACTAAATCCACCAACTCAATCTTCAACTTTTGGTGAATAGTAAAACATCTAGAACTCATCTGTATTCCCCTCTACACTCCTGTTAAGTTTTATCCATTGCTGATTACTTTCAGAAACCTTGTATCTGGTCTGCTGCCTCCATTTGGTTCTACACAATAAGTTTTAGAATCAATCCTTCCATAAATGTTTGATACTTAGTAAAAAACATCTTTCATAGCCAATCCTAACAATATTTCACTTGAATATTGTTTTCAAGGATTCACCAAGTCTTTTGGTCACTTCCATAAATATTTTTTCTTTCATTTTCTATAATAACATGATCCACCACCATGCATCTGGTTATTCAAGTCCCTATAAGGTACAACACCACCCCAAAGTTTCTAGGAATAGGAAATATTTCAACAAATATGCTAGATTATGACATCCATAAACCTTACATAGCTCCAACACTTAATCCTCCAATAAACCCTTCAATTAGACCAAATCTTTCCCAGCTTCCATGATTTCCACGTACTCTACTTCTGTTGTAGATAGCGCAACTACCGGTTGAAGTATGGACATCCAACTCATATATGTTCCTAAAAAAATGAAGACATAGACAATGGTACTTCTCTATGTGTTCATAGATCCTATAAAGTATAAATCTAAAACCCTTACAACAAATCATCTCTTTTAAAACACAGTGTCAGATCTTCCAAACCTTTATGATACTAGAGTATCCACTTCACTACTTCCTAGTGTTCTTTCCTAAAATTATTCATGAACCCACTGATGTCTCCCAGAACATTCATAATGTTTTAATCATAAAAAACATTGAATACATCAAACTTTTAACCTCAGATACATATGGAACCCTTGCCATGTACTCAGGATCATCTCCCATTCTCAGTGCTTTCTATTTGGATACCTTGAAGTGTCCTCCCAAGGGTTCATCATAGTATTAGACTTGATAATTTAGAATCTTTAAAAGTCCTTAAAAACATACACCAACTAAGATGGATACAATGTTATGTTTCTCAATCCCCTTCTAATCGACATCCTCAACATATTCTTTGTAGCCCCGTGATACTTCATCTCAAACTTTTCCAAAAATACATCTTTCAGCTCCTCAATCCAATCTATCCTTAGACCTATAAAAAGTATATCATTCACATATAAGATAAGTATGATGAAAATTCCATCATTGAACACCTTATTTTAGCAACAATGATTCACATTACTCTGGATGAACACATTCTCCACCATGAAGGCATCAAACTATTGGTTCCATTGCTTCATTCTATACAAAATCTTCTTGAGCTAACAAACAAGTACTTCCATTCCATTTTCTATGAAACCTTTTGTTTTCTCTATATATATTTACTCCTCCAAATCACCACGAAGGAACACCATCTTCGCATCTAACTGATCAAGATGTATACTCTCCATGATAACCATTCCAGGAACTGTTTTAATTTTTTAATGTTCAACAATTGGAGAAAAGATTTCTAAGAAATAAATACCTTACATTTATTAAAATAACTTCACAAAAAACCTTGAATTGTACTATTTATTACCATACACTTCTTCATTCAATCGGTAGAACTACTAGTTCTGAAGCACTCTTTTCCCCATAAGAAGTTTTGTTAGATCCCATGTTTCAGACACATAAAAGGATCCCATCTCCTCCTCCATAAATAACTCCCACTAACTCAAGTCACTAAGACTTTCCACATATTTCAGGATCTTGATTTATCCATGATCTATAAGAAGAAAGAAGTGAATGTTGCTTCTGAACATTTTCACTGGGAATTGATCCCTAGTAGAGCATCTCAATTTGACTAGAGGTTCTACTCTTTTTTAGAACCACTTCTTCTAGAATGTCACCTTCTATAGCTCTAACCCAAGATTCCAAAATACTTGGGTATTTCAGTACACCTGAAATTGGTGATACCAACAAAATCATACTTACATTAAAAATTTCACATTCTAGACATTTTGGTATCTCTGAAATTGATGCACTCCCTGAACTAATCAGATATTCCAGAATTCTATCCAGATGAACTTTGGTATGAAAAAATTCTTTGTTCTCCACAAAAATCTTCACCAAGTTTTGATCCTTAAATTAGATCTCCTCGTTATAGTTGAAATTTTAGATTCTGATGAACTTCAATATGTCATTTTACTAGATTCAAAATACATAGTTTTCATTGATATAACCTACAAATAAATTCACTCAAGACTCTATTTCCAGCTTATACCTTTCCTTTATATTTATGTGGATATATGTGGTACTTCCAAAAACTTAGGTGGGATATGTCAAATATTCTTCTGGTCTAGATTTATTTCGAAATATTCTTCCCCAACAGAGTGAAAGGACTCTGATTCATAAGACATGACACACAGTTCACTCCCTCCACCTAAAAATCCTTGGGAAACGAACATGTAACCTTATTCCCCTATCCCTCTTATTCATTGTTCAATTCATATGTTTTGTGACACCATTTTTCTATGGATTTATAGGTATGATCACCTCAAACCACATGCCTTTCCTACAACAGAACCCCCACAACTCTCTATTTTCTTACTCTTCACCATTATTAGATCTGAAGAATTTCTTTCAATTATGAAGCATGATATTTAATGAATATATTCAGCAATTAGTATACAAATGTAAAAAATATTTAAACTATTCCATTATATTAATCATTTTCACCTGTTATTATCTGGATTTGTTGAATAAATCTATTCAATAATTATTATAGCAATGCAATAAACTATTTTTTCACATCAAAAAGTACATACTACTTATAGTCACCATCTAATCTCATGATGGTAATGATGACACCACATGATCAGATGATTCCCAGTGATCAACTAGCTGATCTGATCCCCCCTATTCATATATAATGGAACCCCTAATAAAAAAAGGTAGATGCACTAGAGGTTTGGAGCATACCAGATGAATATGGGAGAATATCATATGGTATTGATGGAGTAAAAGGGGGAATACCAAAATTAGGGGTTTTGCTTGAGGAAGGTTGGAGAGTACTAAATGGTTCATTCAATTGCATAAGAGTTGTAGAATATTGATTGGTATCTATAAATCATTTTGATTTTATCATTCCTATATTGAAAAATAGTATAAAAAATTTAGAACATTATATATGATATGAATCAATAAACTATTTAAAAAAAGTTAAAGATTGATTAATTGAATTCATGTGTTTTTAATTTAAAAATTAATATGCATTATCAAGTTAAAAGAGGAATAAATATAGATCAATTGAATTCATCTATTCTAAATTAAACATCGGAATTAATTAGTAAGTTAAAAGAGGACTAAAAATAAAATAAATTAATTAATCATTAAGAATATTATTGTTATCCTTCAACATTAACATAATTTTACCATCTTTACCCTTCCTTAAATGACTGATTGTTTCTATATCATTATGGACAGATAGAAAAATCTATTATTGTTTATGGGGTTCATTTTCACAAAAAATCTTTAACTTCATCACCCATATCATACAAGTCTATCAATTTCACATCGACTTCAACACTCTACCCTTATTGACTCTATCATCTACATAATATACCATTATATCTTGTAAATCCAGAATATATGGATCACGTTCTTCATGATCACCAATATCAATCAATTGAGATATGTTTACATAGGTAAATTGAAAAAAATATTTCTTTATTCCCTTGTAAGTATCAACCCACTTGCATTTGAATAATACAACTAAAAAATTTCCATGATAATTTAACTCGATAATGTAAATCAACCTTAAAAAGTATCCAAACTCTATGAATTTAGTGAAGATTCAACTATTTTTTATTTTTAAACCTTATTCATTCAAAACTGTATAAAACTTGATGCTATTAATATTATAAACATTAAATCTCCCAGAATGCTTCAAAGGTTATTGGGTAAAATATTTTAAATCATCCAACACTCCAGCTTAATTATCAACATTAATGATCTAAATGAATAAATATAAAATAACATTAGTTAATAAAGATAATGATTTAAATATACCCTGAATATGAAATTAATTAAGATCTTACTTGAAATGAAAACCAATAAATTTATAATGATTTTTTAATGTATTTATTATTTTAAGTTCAACTCCAAAGTCATTTATTTTTTTTGTCAGTGTAATTAAAGATATTTTCCCAACTTGATGACCCAATGTTGGAAAGTTTGTAGATTCACCCTATGAACACAATTGATTTGTGTTATCATAAACACTTAAAAATCAATTTAATCATATCTAAATCCTATCCAAATACCTAAAAAAATATAAGACACTATTTGACCATATATCTTTTAGTAATAGATCCCTTTGGTTGAGATTTATTTCCCACATAAGACTTCAAATGACCTAGATTCCTAATAAAATAAATATAAAAATTTTTAACCATATATGTAATGATTTTGAAAAATTAAATTTATTAATGGTGAAAAAGTAAGATGAAAATACCTCTTTATAGGATATATACATTGATAATGTATGTTCCCTCCAACTTTAACTTTCTCGGTCAAATGTATAGTTAAATAAACCATTATAGTGAAAAAAGATGGGGGGATATTATATTTAAATGGAAATTCTTAATTATAAATTTTAATGTTTTTCAAGATCAATAGGGTTTAAAGTTTTCTCAAAAAGTTTTCTAAAGAATGTGAAAAACTCAATTACATCTATTGATATTTTATCAGGTAATAATTTATGCAATTCCAAAGGTAGTATTTTATCCATAAAAATATGTGAGTCATGAATTTTAAGACCATATAACTTACAATGTTTTAATTCAACTCATCTTGAAATGTTACTTAAATATCAATCAGGTATACATTTTTCAAAATTTAAATGAAAACATAATTTTCTTGATTTTTTAATATAAAAATTATATAAATATATTTACCATTATAATTTTCCTATATATCATGTTGTGTTTCATGCTTTATTTGATTTATAAATTTAAAACTAATTGATTATTTGTATTTTTTTAAGTCTTTATGAAATTATGTGTATTATTCTTGCATATTAGTTTCCATTTACCCTATTATTTTTTAAATATATATGTGGTTGGGATTTATATTATTTGGGAATGCATGTTGGATATAGGATTTTAATTGAGATTTTATATCATAGATCACATAATTTTAATCCACTTGTGGCATAACCCGTGCTAAAGAATAGTTGAGATCCAATAGTGCTATATTCACCAAGGTGAGTTTATTTGGTGTATTTATTTATTCCTTTTCCAACCTTTCCATTTAATGGTGTTGTAGGTCCCTTTAATATGGCTATTTTATTTGGGGTGGTTATGGAAAGGTTGATTGTGATCGCCCACCTGTTTAGGATATTGCATCACTACCTCAAGCCTTACATGTCCATCACTACGCCTTGATTTATTCGGCTCATAGACTATTTTCCATTCCCCATTCATCCATTTTTCAACTATAGACAATATAGAGAGCGTGAAAGAGAGTTTTGTTTCCATAAACGAAGTTCACCATCCTTAGAGAAGTTTCCTATAACCTCACCATTTCAGTAAACATATGATCCAAGAGCTGGAGTTTGGTGGAGACCTATATCTAATACCTTGTGAGGATATCCTTTCTTGTCCATTATTGAAATATCAAAATAATTTGAAGCATGTATTATAAATTATTTAGAAATTGAAAGTAATATATTATCAGTAGTAAACCTGATTGGTTTGTAAATTTATGAAGTCAATAAATTTTATGAAAAAATCTTTAATATTTAGTGAATCAAGATGAAAAAACTTCTGCCTAAAAAGGTCTATTTGATGTGATTCATGGACCTAAGAAACCCATAGTTAGTCATTCCTTTTAAGTAAAGACTACAACCACCTATATAGATCTCTCTACCAAAAGACTGATGAAATCCCATATTTCATTATTCCATATTTAAGTGATAAAATATTAGGTGAGGTTCCCTATGAGACCTCTACTGCTAGTATTTGGTCCAAGATTAAAAAATTGTACATGAATAATTCTCTTATTAACCGTATTCATAATAAAAATAAATTGTATAACTTCAAGATGTGTCCTGGAACTCCAATCTGAGCACATATGATGAGTTTAATAAATTTTTTCTTGATATAGATAATATTAATATTATAATAAATGATTAATAATAATCTATAATATGGTTTATTTCCTTGGATAGATCATATGATAATCTTGTTGATGCTATGATTTATGGTAGAGATTCCTTGAATTTAAAGGAAGTAAAATCCACCTTTATTTCACAAGAATTTCATGGTAAAACTATAGTTAAAACCAAGGAAGAGGGATTAAATATCAAGGGTAGGTCCAATCATAGGGTTAAAAAGAAATATAATAATAAAAACACTATAAATAAATGAAATAAATATATAAATAACAATTCTAAGTTTAAAACCTGATATGCTACATGTTACCACTATAGTAAACTTGGAAATGTTAGACATAAGTGTCCCAAATTAAAATTTGGTGATAATTACAAGGAAACTAGTGATCATTCCTTATTTTCTAATGTAGGCTATGATAGTGCTGAGGTCCTAACTATGCCTAAATATATTGTCTGTAATGAATGGGTCCTTAACTCTAGTTTTTATTTTCATATGTTCCTTGATGGATTTTCCTTTTTTGAATTGTCTAGGGGAGCTAAAGGTGAGGTTTTTCTTGGAAATAATAAGAGGTGTAGGGTTATGGGTAAAATATTTTTGTGGTTATAGCTTAATGAAAACTATTTTGTCACCTTTCATGATGTGAGGTGGGTCCTTGACCTACATAGAAACCTCATTTCATTAGGAATTATATATGAGAAAGATTTTACCTTCAAATATGAATTAGATTGTCTTAGAATTTCCAAGTTCACCCAAATGGTTATTAAGGAATATTTAGTTAATATGTTTTATATTTTAAGTGGAAATACTCATTATAGGTAGCTGGGTAGTAACTATGTCAATAAAATTGATAAAACTATGTTTTATCATATGAGGTTAGGGAATGTGAGTGCCAAGGGTTGCGAGGATATATATAAATAGGGTATTATAATCCAAGTTACATCGAGTAACATTCCATTATTTGAGGACTATGTTCTAGGTAAGTCTGAAAGAGTAAACTCTTATAGATACATATTTAAGGCCATTCACTCACTAGAGTATATTTAATATGATTGGTGGGGTTCTTATAGGATTTTTTTGCATGGCGGAGGCTCATATTTTTCCACCTTTATAGATTAATTTTCTATGAATCTTTGGATCTACATTATGTGAAATAATTATGATGTATTTGATATTTGGAAGAATCAAAAGTGTTGTGCTAATGACCATGATTTGGATTTTATCCTTCGAAACCTCAAATGTGGAACAAGGCGTACAACTTATAAAATGAATGACACCTACTTTAGTAACTGGATGAAGGGACCATGATCAAAATCCACCATACTAAAACACCTCACATGCAAAAAAAAAATCCAAAATTAAAATGAACCAAGAAGAAACAAACTCAACATAAAAAAGAATGACAACACAAGAATTACATGGTTCAATAATTTCCCTAATTTATGGGAAGAGCACTATAACTTTTATTAAGAAACATAATAAACACTGAGTTATAGGTGTCCAAGTTCTAGAATCCTACTCAAAAATAGAAGAAGATAACTTCAGAATAGTATCACTCATACAAGTGACCCCACCCATCTATTTATAGATGAGTCCCTATAGAATCCAATTGAAAGTGTCGATACTACCACCATTCGATCTTTTAGAATGAAGTTTTCTTGATCAAGGTTACCTCCATATACTTACTGAATTGACCAACTCAACCTTCGACTTCTGGTGAATAGTGAAACATTCAGAAGTCATCTTTTTTCCCCTTTGCACTTTTGGAATTTTTTTACTACTACTGCTTAGTTCTATAAAACCTGGTTCCATTGTGCCTACCTCCATCTAATTATGCATTATAAGTTTCAAAGTCAATCCTTATGGAAATTTTTAATACTTACCCAAAAAAAATCTCTCACAACCAATACTAACAATCATTCACTTAAATATTATTTTCAAGTATTCACCAAGTCCTTTGGTCACTTCTATAAATCCATATTCGTTTATTTTTTACAACAACATGGCCCCCCACTATGATTCTAGTCATCCAATTTCCACTCCCAGAAAATGAACTTAATAAACATATTTTTTGGATTATGATATCCATAAACCTTCTATATCTCTAACACTTCATCCTTTAACAACCCCTTTATCTAGATCAAATCTATACCAAATTTTATTATTACTAAGTAGTTTGATTCTATTATAGACAAAACAACTACTGGTTGAGGTCTGTAAATCCAACTCATAACCATTCCACCAAAAGTGAACACATAACTAGTAGTACTACTTCATGTATCTATATATCTTTTAAAGTCTGAATCTAAAAACCTCTATAATGGTTCATCCATTGAAAACACAGTGTAAGATCTTCCAAACCTGTAAGACAATAGAGTATCCAATTAACCACTTCCCATAATTCCTTTATCAAATATTTTATGAACATACTAATTAATCCCACTACATAAACAATGTTTGGACTCATAAAAACCATGGAATCCATCAAGATTCCAATCACTAATGCATATGGTACCCTTTCCATGTACCCAATCTCATCTTATATTCTCAGTAATTTCTCTTTGGATAACCTGAATTTTCTACCAGGGGTCATCAAAGGATTATAATTTCTCATTATGAATATTTCCATGACCATTTGGACATACACTGATTGAGATATAGAAAATGTTCCATTTCTCAAGCCCCTTTTGATCTATATCTCAAACATATAATTTATAGCCCCATGATCCTTCATCTCAAACTTTCCAGAAAAAATAGATTTTGAATCCTTAATTTGATCTTTCCTCAGACCTGAAAGAAGAATATCATCCATATAAAATAGAATTATGATGAAACATCCATCCACAAACACCTTTTTTTAGCAGAAATGATTCACATTACTCTGGACAAACACATTATTCTCTATGAAGGCATCAAATTTCCAGTTTCATTACTTGGGCGCTTGTTTTAGCCCATACAAACTCTGCTTTAGCTGAAGAACCAATCTTTCAATTTAATTTTATATGACATCCTTTAGTTACTCCATATATATTTCCTCATCCAAATAACCATGAAGGAATACTATCTTAACATATAACTGATCAATATGTAGAATCACTATGATAACAATTCCAAGCATCATCTAAATAATTAAATGATAAAAAACTGGAGAAAATATTTTTTAGAAATCCACACCTTTTTTTACTAAAATACCTTAAAAATAACCCTTTCCTTGTACCATTTATTACCATATTCTTCTTCTTTCAACTAATATACCCACTTTTTTCTCAACACCATTTTCCTAGAAAGAAGTTATATTTTATCCCATCTTCTGAACACATGCAAGGATTTCATCTCATCCTTCATCACTAAATACCACTGTCTCAATTCACTGTGACTTGCCACCTCTTTAGGTCTACACTATCCATAAGATTCTATAAGTGAATGCTAATTTTGAACCTTTTAATTAGGCCCTAATACCTAGTAGAGTGACTTTATTCAACCTGAATTTCTACTCTTTCTATAACCTCTACTTTTGGAATGTCACCTTCTAGAGTTCTTCCCCAGGATTCCATATTCCTTGAGCATTTCGGTACATCTGGCATTAGAGATACCAATGTATTCTTGATTCTATTTGAAATTTCACCCTTTAGATAGTCTAGTATCTCCAAAATCGATTCACTCCATAAAATAACTGGATCTTTCACAATTCCATCTAAATGAACTTTGGAATGCACATATTATTTATTTTCCACAATAATTTTCACTAAGTTTTGATCCTTTCATTGGATATCCTCATTAAATAGGAAATTTTGGATTCTGATTACCTTTCATATGTCATTTTACTAGAGTCAAAATCCAAAGTTTTTATTACCATAATCTATAAAGAAACACCCCCAAAAATTTTAATCTAGCTTTTCACCTTCCTTGGAATCGATGTGGACATAGGAAACGCTTATGAAAACATTAATTTAGGAGATGTAAAATGTTCTTTTAGTCTAGAGTTCTTCCAAAAGATCCTACCCCAACAGAGTGTAAATATTCTAATTCAAAATATAGGCTAAAAAATTCACTACCTCTATCCAAAAATCCTTGGAGAAACTGACATGAAACCTCATGCTTCTATCCCTCTCATTTAGTGTTTGATTAATCATCTTTGTGACACCATTTTGTTATGGTATTCTATGCATGGTATTCTTAAACTGTATGTGTAATGTCCTGCATTTTTTAATAGGTTGGAATTATCAGGTAAATTTGAATTTTGAGTTTGGCAAGTGGTATAACTTTTAAATTGGTATTGGGAGAACAATTTCTATAATTAAAATGTGTTATTACATTGTTTTTAGATGGGGTTTAAGGATCATAGGTCTGATTTGGTTTTGAAAGTTTCGGGCATCGAGAACCAAATTTCAAGATACATAGCTCTAAGCTTGCGGTTAGCTCATGGTTAGTGCTAACCATGTAGCCCAAATCGCACAAACCATTTAAAATAGATAATGGTTAGAGAAAACCATTCAAGGTTTCAAAAAAACCATGCATGAAACCTAAAATAAAATTCATAGGGTGCACATGGGCTGCACACGGTTTGAAAAACCATGCAGCCTAGCCCGCACACTTAGTGCCACTTATATTGTGAGTGCATACGATTAGTACATGGTTTAGAAAAACTATGCAGCCAAACCATGAGAACCATTTTAAAGGGGGTGCACTTTAGATAATGACACTGTACGGTTATCACACAGTTAACCAAACCATACAGCCTAACTGTGTAGTTCATTAAAGGGTGTGAAATTACCTTTCTACCATCACTTCTACTTCTTTCTTCCTCCTCCTTTATTCTCCCATTCATGTGCCTCCCTCCAGTCATGGAGCTCTCTATTTCTCCTCCCCTAGTATTTGGTCTATCTCTTATGTCTGAACTCAGATTTGAGCACCGTTAGGTGTGTTGGAAGTGTAGCGGTAAGTCCTTGATTTACTTCATTCCTTTTTTTTATCTTGCTATTTGGAATTATATTTCCATTTGAGTTCATTTTACCCATTTTTAGGGTGTTTGTCTTAAATATCAATTTCTCTTGTCTTTGATTAGATTATAGGCTAGTATTAAACATGAAATAACCTATGAGATTAAGTTATGCAGTGCCTAAATTTTCCTACTTTTATATATTTGTTATGGGTGTGTATTTAAATTCCCATGAGTGGGGTGGTCTGAGTATAACCTATTAATTAAATTATTTAATATAGTATAATTGGATGATTACCTATGGGACATTTCATGTTTATGAGGTACTTTGAGCCTTGAATGTCTTGGGTTATATGAAATGTAGTTTATATCTTTGTTTAGGAATATTGTGCCACTTATTTAAATTAGTTAAAATGTGTGGTTCCAAAATTGGTTCCATGGGAGCATGTTGGACATGGAATAAATTACTTTGGGGTGATATTGATCGTTAAGACCAATATGATGGGGTTCTTCAGGATGAGGGTGTGTCCTGAGATATATGAAATTGTGATGACCATCAAAATTGAGTCAATGTGATCCTTATGTTGAGGTTGGTGTTGCTTACCATACCGAAGATAGGAAATGAGGTTTTCATGTGGAAATGAGGTTTTTGGTTGGATTTTCTTATAGAATTTTGGTGATTTTCACTCACCATTATTGGCCAATAGTTTTGTTGGAGTTGTGTGTATAGAGATAAGGACTCAATTGAGGTGGTGTTGACTACTCATTATGGGTGGATGCATCCGTAGATTTAGCATCTTAGTGGATGGTGTTGATCATCAGTTATGGATGTGGTGATCATCCTAGAAATCCATGGTAGATGGTGAGTGAGACCATTTGATGGGGACACAAGCTCATTGTGACATTGATAGATGATGGTCCAAGATGATGGGAGGATGAATCTCACCATGACTCGAGATGTTGGTTGGTTGAGATGGTGGTGGTTTATTATTCATTAAATGACGGGTCTCACCATGCCTTGGGATGTTAGGATATTGATATGGTGGCATATATTATAGTGGAATTCCAAGGGACCTGTGATTTATTCAAATGTTGGGCTGTTGAGACGATAGTGATTGGTTAAATGGAAGTCTGAGGGACTTTTGATATACCTATTAGGCCAGCTGATGGAATGCCTATATTAATCAATATGAGGCATATGTGGTATCAAATGGAACAATGTTTTAGGTGAAATGTATGTGGATGATATACCAAGGTTCTTTCGATAAGACTGATTATGGATACATCGTTCCACTCTAGTGTTGGCTGAAGCATGTAAATTCTTCCTCATGGTTGTTGAGCATGAGTAAAGAGGGTTGTATATTTTATGTATGGGTGTAGTTATCATTTATTTATGTATGGATACTCTTGTATAAATATGGATATAAGACATACACAAGTTGGTGGTCTCTTACTGATTTCATACTCACACCCTATATATTCCCCCAGGACACATGTATACTTTATGGTTTTGATATCAGGTAAGGGATCAAATGCAGGGGCTGGACCATAGTTACTAGGGATGTGCTATGAGTGTATGGGATGGATGGAAAATAGACCAGGGGTTATTTTCATCAAGTTGGAGCTTCTTTTTGGGCTTCGAGTATACTCTTAGATGGTTGGACATGATCAATCTTGCATGTATATTTTTGTATGACTATTTGAAATGTACAATTTATTTGATATTTATGGCTATAATGTTTTGGATCATTATTTCCTTGGTTGTTTATATGCTTCAATTGAGTCGATTTCATGCTTCTGAAGTGTTTTAATTATCATATGATCATTATTGTCATCATCACTAGAGGGTATAGTCTCCCTAATATCATCTAATCAGACCCTTTCTGCTAGTCGGTAGCCTTTGTAATATGGGAAGGTGTACCTAAGTCCTATTTTACCTCTAGTCTAGATCACAGGTTAAGTGTCTCCTGGGCCAGGGCAATACAAATGGTATCAAAAGTGTTTCTTTTCTTTTTTCTTACTATTAGGGTTATGGTAGACTGAAGACTAATATCTAGTCATAAATGAGAAAAGTGATCATGTTTGGGTACCTATAGCCTCATTCATGGGGTATAGACCAAGTTTCTAGGGGTAGGAAATTGATTTTATGATTTTTTATTTTACAGTTTATTAATTTCCACCTCAAGTGGATCACTTGGGTATGATGTTATTGGATTATTATATTTTGACCCTTGGATTAGTATAGAAATGGAAGAGTATTTATAAATCATGACGGGAATTTAGGATCATATGATATGTATATATTCTTTTTATTTTCATTAGGAACATAGAATACATGAATAGGGGTTGGGATGTTTAAAGTGTCAACAAAAAGCTAAACAACATTTTCCTGCATAGCTTTTTGGTGGAATTATACTCATCCAAACTAGTAACGTGGTTATTGATGAGATCGATATGCGATTCTATGAATATATGGTATATTGGGCCTAAATATGATATGGTTATGAAATAATAAAGGAATAGAGTGTGTTGTTTAAAATTTCAGGAAAAGCTAAACAACATTTTTCTGCATAGATTTTTAGTGGCGTTCTACTTAGCCACCCCAGGTTGATGATATCCGATATGCATGATATGTGATATATGACTCTGATATGGGTTGGTAAGGGGACATGATGCCGGATGACATGTGATATCGGTGTGGTAGGGAAGTGTAAGTTTGGTGACATTCACTTCCTATTATAACTTTCCCTATTTTCAATATATATGATTGTTATTACTATTAGTGACCATGGTATTTGGTCTTCAGTATGATGCTACCTAGATGGGATCAGGTGGAGCATTAGGAGGGTGAAGATGTGGTTTCACTAGAACATGTAAAGGATGAGGCCCCCGAGGGTCAGAATTATCATGAGCCACAGGTAAAGGCTCTGAGGCAAGCGGGGAAGCCACAAAAGATGGTAGATTTTGTCCAATAGATAGATGAGAAGCTCAAGGAGAGATTGGTATGATTCATATATAGTATTTATAGGGGAGATAAAGGAGATAATCCATTCATGTCTTATCTAACTCAAGATTTCCAGTCTCATCACCCATCATTGTTTCAGGGTGAGGGTGGACTAAAGGTAGTAGATAACTAGATTGAGTCTGTGCAAGTGATATTTGACCAGCCTGAGACACCCCCAGGTCAGAGGGTGAATATGAATACTTACATGCTCATAAGAACTTCAAAGTTCCAGTGGGATGTATAGGTATAGGCTAGTAGGCATGAGGGACTGTCATAGAAGGATTTCAAGGCTTGTTTTTTCAAGAATTTATTCCCAAAGATATTGAGAGAATAATGAGCTTGTGAGTTCATGAACTTATAGTTGAGGGATACATCTATTGTGGATAATTTAGAGAATTTCATAGACTTGTCCCATTTTGTACCTTCTATGGAAGGTGAATAAATTTATAGGGTGAGATGATTCAAGTATGGTTTGAGGCACACCATCATGGTACATGTAAATATATTCAGGTTTACCTCATTCTTGAAAGTGGTGAACCGGGACTTGATAGATGATGGGGATTTGAAAGTCTAGACTTATTCGATCTTGCTGATAGTGTCAAGTGAGACTGAAAGTGATGATTTGGGTAGCTGGAAGCAAGGCCTCGAGGAGTCTTAGTAGAGAAATCAGGCTAGGTATTTAGCCAGATCACTGAGGAGTGGGTCGCTGATGGTGTGTTTCTTGTGTGGGTAGCTAGGTCATGTTTGGAATTAGTGTGAGAGACCTCTAAAGGAGTACTGATCATGTGGCTAGATGGGGAACTTGGAGAGGTTCTGTAGAAATAATTTTTGGGTAGCTAGGATTCAGGGAAAAATTTAGACTCAAGGATTTGTTTTAGGACTAGGAGTGTTACCAGGAGATGGTAGTTATGATTCTATTATGCATGCAGGTCATGGAAGAGAGAGAGAGAGAGAGAGAGAGTAGTGGGGTTAATGTCTGGTTGATGGTCTAGCTCCATAGGGAGGTCAGGCTTCAGGTAGTCAGGTGCTAGGTCAGGTGAATACTATTGATCTGGTAGGGTCAAAGAAAGCTAGGGAGCCAATGATGGCTATATGTACACCTTGATCATGATGTGTCCTTTTGGTTTAGATATGGCATGTATGAGTGCAAAAGGTGCAGGTGCTATAACTATACTAACCAGGAACTAGTTAGTTTGTGGGAATCAGATATGATGTGCGAATTGTGTGAGATGTGTAGGCATCATGAATTTTGTGGGAATGTATATATATATATATATATTATTTAGGATCAATTTTGAGCATCAGTGTGATGCATGGTTTTTGGGAATCGATGTGATGCAGGGTTTCATGTATGCCATGGATATGATTGAGAACCAAATGAGGTGAAATAATGATGATGTGGGGACATGTATGTTTGGGGGATGGTCGAGAAACCATCCGAATGTCAGATTGGGTTTCTGAGTGATTGGGTAGGTAATTACTAAGGTGGGGAGCATCATGAGAGGAATTAACATATGGATAAGTAACTAGGGTGGTCTGGGGATATGTTTACGATACAAGTGAATTCAATACCATATCAACATGAGACCACATAGCTCAAGGTTGAGATATACTAAAGTGGGAGGTTGTAACATCTTGGGGTTTTGAATGGGTTGGAATTCCTGGGTAAATTTGAATTTTGATTTTGGTGAGTGAGCAAACTTTTAAATTGGGATTCAGAGCACAATTTCATGATTTAAAACAAATTATTATATTGTTTTAAATGAGGTTTAAGGCTTGATAAGTGTCTTTGAGGTATGGTTTGTTTTCGAGAGAATCAAAATTCAAGAACCAAAGTTCAGGAGACACAACACTAAGCATACAATTGGTGAATAATCAGTTCTAACCATGCAGCCCAAACCGTACAACCCATTTAAACTAGAGAATAGTTAGAGAAAACCATGAAAGGTGGCCAGTAAACCATGTGAGGCACTTGTAATAAATTGTAGAGGGTGTGAAAAGTTTAAAAAAATGCGCATCCACACCCTCACACTCAGTGCCACTTAGACAGTGATTACGCACGGTTGGCACATGGTTTGGCCAATCTGTGTGGCCAAACCATGCATACCATTTTAAAGGGGGTTCCCTTTAGACAGTGGCACCGTATGGTTGTCACATAGTTAGAAAAACCATGTGGCCTAATATTATGGTTCAATAAAGGGTGTAAATTTGTACCCCTACCTTTCATTTCTATATTTTTCATAATTCTACCATTCATGTGCCTCCCTCTAGCTATGAAGCTATCCATTTCTCCTCCCCTAGGATTTGGACTATCTCTTCTATCCAAACTTATATTTGAGTGTCATAAAGTGTGTTGTAAGTGTAGCGGTAAGTCCTTGATTCCTCCCGCTTCCTTCCTTTTTTATCTCACTGTTTGGAATGCTATTTCCATTTGATCTCATTTACCATATTTTCAGAGTGTTTTTATAAAATCTAAATTTCTCTCATCTTAACTCGGATTAGAGTATGGTATTTTATGACTGATCACCTATGAGATTAATGTATGTGGTGCCTATATTTATCCACTTTTATATATGGGTTATGGGTGTGTATTTAAATACCCATGAGTGGGGTGGAACAGGTGTGACTTATTAAATAAATACTTTGTTTTTATATTATAATTGGATGATTTACTATGGTATATTTAATATTTATGAGGTGAATTGATCCTCAAATGGCTTAGGTTGGTTGAAACAAGGTTTTCATTTTTGGATGGGAATTTTGTACTGGTTATTTAATTTAATTAAAATATATGATGACTAAATTGGTTCCTTTGGAATGTGTTGGGAATGAACTATATTAATTGGGGTGATTTTGATCACTGGTACTAATATGATGAGATTCATAAGTCTAAGAGAGTGTCTTGGGATATATGGGATGGGTTTGAATATCAAAATTGAGGTGACATGATCCTCAAGTTGAGGTAGATGGTGATGACCATGTCACAGATGGATGGAGAGGTTTGCATGTGGCAAAGAGGTTGCCGATTGGTGTGGCTTATAAAATGTTGGTGATTATCACTCATTGTGATTGTCCAATAGAATTGTTGGAGTCATGTGCACATAGATAAGGACTAAGTTGTGGTGGTTTTGAACACTCATTGTGGGCGGGGGCCTCCATATATCTAGCGGCTTAAAGGATGGTGTTGACCATCAGTTATAGAGTATGTGCTCACTGTAGGAAGCCAAAATTGATAGTTAGTGAGACCATAAGTTGGGGAAATAGGATCACCATGAAATTTATGGCTAATAGGACAAGATTATGGGAGGATAGATATCACCGTGCCTTAGGATGTCAGGATGTTGAGATGAAGATGATTTATTATTCATTGAAGGATAGGTCCCACCATGACTAGGGATATCAGGCTTTTGAGATGATAATGGATGTTGAATTGAAAGTCTGAGGTACTTTTGATTTATTCAGACATCAATCTATTGATCCTATGATGATTGGTTAAATGAAAGTCCAAGGGACTTGTGATATACCTATTGGGAGTGTCGATGGGACACTAGTATTACTCAATATGGGGTTTACATGGTATTAGATGGCATACGGTGATATGTGATATGTATGTGGATGAGATACCTAGGTTCTTCTAGTACAACTGATGTTGGATACATCATTCCACTCTAGGGTTGGGCGAAGTAGGAAAATCTTCCTTGTGGATATTGGGAATGACTAAAGTGGGATGTATATTTTATGCATGGGTGTATTTTCTATTTATTTTTGAATGAATACAGTTTTATAAATATAGATGTAAGATAGACACACATTGGTGGTGGCCTACTAAGTTCATACCCACACCCTACACATGGCCCTTAGTATGCATGTAAACTTTATGGTTTTGAGATTAGTTAAGGGATTAGATGAAAGGGTTGGACCTTAGTGACCAAGTATATACCGTGAGTGCATGGGATGGATGGAAAATGGACCATGGGGTTCTTTTCATTAATTTGGAGTTTCTTTTTTGGCATTGAGTATGATCTTAGATGACCATCCATGAGAGATATTTCACATATATTTTTGTATGATTGTTTGAAATGTATAATTTATATGATATGCATGTCTATCATGTTTTGGATCATTATTACCTTGGTTATTTATATGCTTCCACTGAGTTGATTAAATGATTCCATAGTTTTTTTAATTATCACATGACCATTATCATCATCATCACCAGAGGGTATAGTCTCCCCACTATCACCTAATCTGAACCTCGCTGTTAGTAAGAATCCTTTAGTGTATGGGGGGGCACACCTAAGGACCAATGGACCTCCAAACTAGAGAAAAAGTTAAGTGGATTCCGAGCTAGGGTTCTACAGTATTATCTTCCTCTAATAGAACCTTTATAACTATATACTTCCTTACTATCCACTATTATCAAACCTCAAAAATTTCATCCGAGTCCTGGTCTCCTTTTCCATAATGTCTCTACAACTAATGAAGGCTCCAAAAATCTTAGACTTTTTCTTGAAAAATAACACCTATAATTTTCATGTATCATTTTTAGTTAAGGAAAAATAGTACAGTGAACCCCCATGAGAGAGAACTGGGGCTAGACCCCATACATAAGTACGAACCATCTCTAACTTCTGATTCTTTGATGTCATTCCTTCGATATTGAAGGAAACCTTCTGATACTTTCTAAGGATACACTCCTCACATGTTCCATACTCCATGTGTCCATGTTTTTTTATAACTTTCATATCCATAAATTCTATCCCCTTCTCACCCATGTGACTGAGATATTCATGCTAGAACCTTGCATATCCGAAAGTTGATTTTACAACCTTCATTACACCATCCGAATAACCAGTTAGATAAAATGTAATTCCATTCACACCTTTGAAACCAACATGGAACCACATGTGGTTTTCCATATTCTAATTTTAATTTTTGTATAGAAATCCACAGCGTCCAGCTTTCCTACCTAGATCAAGTTCTTTTGTAATCCCAATACATGATGCATCCACTACAACTCCAACAATAATCCATTCAAAGTTCATAAAAAACCAATCTTTCTCATAATATTTATTTATTTGTCATTCACAAGGTGAAACCCATTGAATATTTTTGACAAATAATTGACCATGAATCCTCTCTTTAGACGTAGAGTGAAAAAATCCACAGATTCAATAATCTATGACTCAAACAGACTGGAGAAACTCAGCACCAAAATTCTCTTATATTCTTAAAAAATATTTGTGGATGAACATCTCAAAACATTTCATTTAGAATTTAACCCTTGGTACTTGTATCCCTACTTCACATTCCCTTTCTTTCCATAATTTCAGTATACATGTCCGACCCTAACCAAGTATCCTTAACTCCTTTCTCTATTTTCTTTCCCCCTTTTTTAAATTTTCTATTGAGCATAGATTCCTCCAACTTCCACACTAAACTCATTTCCAATATCACACTATAACTCCTTATGATGAATCTATTCATTCAAAATAAAATAAAAAATATCCTAAAACACCAAGTCAGTATTACCATTGGAATTACTCACTATAGTAACCATCACATCCCAAGAATCTGACAATGATGATATAAGAATCAACACCAAAATATCCCTATGAATTTATATTCATATCCTCTATCTAACTTTGAAGCACATTGAATTCATTGATATAATCCACCACCAAACTTGATTTCGATATCTTTATTCTAAAAAGTCATTGCATCAGAAACAATTTATTCATAGCGGTTGTCTTCTCATAAATTTTGGAAAGTGTAGTCATCAAATCAATAGTGTTTAATTTCTAGATGTTGAATGACACATTTGGGACCAAAATCATTCAAAAAAATTTTGGTTCCTTTTGGTAGAGATTTTCCCATTTCTCATTTAACATCACTTCAAGTTTTAATACCTTTAACGGAAGATCGATATCTCTATGGATTAGATAGTCCTTTACCTATATTCTCTATAATTAGAAATATAAACCATCAAATTTATTAATATGGAGCCTACATTCTTCTAGAACCATCCTTCCAAAATATAACTACCATTGAATCAAAAAAATTTAAAGTAAACAACTAGTTATTAGAAGCCTCTTATAAGGACAACCTCAAAAATCCATTAAAATATGAGTTTTGACTACCTAAATAGGGTTTAACTATACCAAACTCTGTTAACAAGATCTGATACCACTTTTTGTGTCATATCCTATGATTTAAAATTTATTCCCTATAACCTAAAATTCATAACAACATATGAAACTTCCAAAATGAATGAAACCTTCTTTATAAACAAGATGAAGGAACCAGGATCCAAATTCACCATACCAAAATGTCTCACACACCAAACAAGATCTTCCAAAACCAAAATAAGACCAAAAGAAACAAACTCAACATAAAATGGAATGAAAACATAAATATCACATGGTTTGAGAATTATCCTACTCTATGGGAGGAATATTGTAATTTTTGTTAAGAAAAAGAGGAAACATTGAGTTACAAGTTCCCAAGTTTCGGTGTACTACTTAGAAATAAAAGAAGATAACTTTAGAAAAGTCTAACCCATATAAGTGACCCCAACCATATATTTTAGATGATTCCCAGCAAAATATATCCTATTCCATCTGCTCTACCATTATTCAATCTCTATAGATGACCGCCTCTCAATCAAGGCCACCACCAGTTATACCCTAAATACACCGACTTGACCTTTAACTTATAATGAATAGTGTAACATTAAAAAATCATATGTATTCTCTTATACTCTTTAATAAATTTTCTTCTATCACTGCATGGTTTTGGACAGCTTGGTTCCCCTATACATGTCCATATCTGGTTCTTGCATCATAAGTTCCATAATTACTCATTCTGGAAATTTTTGATGCTTAGCTAAAAAATAGATTTCACAGTGAAGACTAACATAAAGTCCTCTATTAAAAATAAAACTAGGATGAAACTTATGAGAATGAGAACTAACAATGGATTAGAGTATTTATCAACTGAGTTTACTGAGTTCTATGAATTTAAACGAATCATTTTTCACCACACTGTTAGACACACTACATAAAAAATGGGCTTGTAGAGTACATGAACCACACCATTTTGAAGTGATTTTAAAGTATGATTACATTCTAAGGCCTGACTAATTCCTTTTGGGATGATGTTTCAACCATGAAAGTCTATATCATTAACCATTTCCCATCTATTGAAAATCGATATAAGACACCAAAGGAGATTTGGAACAGTAAGCATCCTTCATTTCTGTACTTGAGAGTTTATGGGTTCACAACCTATGCACACATTAACACTGAAAAAATCAAACATAGAGTTCTAAAATTTATTTTCATAGGGTATCCTAAAGAGGTTAATGGTTATATTCTATGGGTTGAAAAAATAAGCTTAAAAAAATGTATCATTATCTAGGATGTAGTGTTTCATGAGTTTGTTACTCCAAAGTTGAATCCTCCCAATGATTAAACTATCAAAACACCCCAAATCAAGGATGTTGAAGATGATCCACCAATTGAAAATGAGTCTCTATTTGAGACTACTTAAACTAAACCTCAACCTAATAATCGCTTAGAGTTTGATTCTGATATTGACTCAGATACTAAACATCCAAATGATTCTGGGGATTACTAGCTCACTAGAGATCAATATAAGAGAGTCATTAAACCTCAACCTTGATTTAACCATGCTGATATGGATGATTTTTATTTCCATATTTCCTTGGATCTTTATACTAAGGATCCCTAGACATATAATAAATATTTTATTGGTAGTTATTCCAAACATTGGAACACATCCATGCATGAGGAAATTAATTCCTATAAATAAAAACCATACCTGGGCTATTATTATTAGGCCACAAGAGCCAAAGTGATTAGCTGTAAATGTATATTCAAAAGGAAAGAGGATAACACTGGAGAAAAAAAAAATTAAATACAAGGCTAGATTAGTAGCCAAGTGTTTCCTCCAAAGGGAAGGATTTGATTACTTTGAAAAATTCTATCATGTCTTCAAACATTCTTTAATCTGATTTCTTATTATTTTTGCTGCCAACCTTGATTTGTATATTGAACAACTAGATGTCAAAACATCTTTATTTCAAGGAAATATTGATGAAAAATTATAGATGAAACCTCCTGATGATTTTTATTATGAATTTAAATCAAAACAAGTTTTTTAATATAATAAATCTTTATATGGTTTAAACAAATATTCTATACAATGGTATAGAAAATTTGATTCATTCATGTTGTAAAATAAATTTATTAGAAGAAATTTTAATGTTTGTGTTTATTTAGAATCTATTAAAAAATGTTTTCCATATTTACTTTCATATATTGAAGATATTATGATTATATATAGTGACATAAAATTGATCACCAATGTTGAATTATATTTGATAATAGTAATAGGTTGGGGGGAGATCCCTCTTTTATTAAAACAAGAAAATACATCACCTTTTAAAATGGGTTGAGGGAGAACCCAATACATGGCTCGCAGGCCTCAAGGAAATTAGGCCTATGAGAAACATGACTCGAAGGCTCAAACATGGTCCAAAGTACCCAATGACACATATGTATAGAAAATAATCCTCATAAGGGGATGAATCAGAGGCACAAGAGGAAGCAAAACTCATGCCAAACACCAGTTAGATGTCTTTCCACCCCCTATTAGAGAAACTACATTGGTTATACTAGTCAAAGATACTACATTGCCACCCTACCGAAAGTTTCATCATGTTGGTCTAACACAATGTGGAAGGGAAACCCTATTCCCCACATTATAGTGTGGGGGAGGACCAGAATATGGGTGCCAACACACCCATCACTCTTTCAAGCTTCCCACCCAACTATGTTTGTGTGGAACACACTGCAACATCAACCTAATGATCCATACCATCTAACTGAAACATGATGAAAAAATTTATGAGGATGGTTTTCCATCCATCACTCATGATAGATATCTAAATGATGGGTTCCAGCACACCCATCCATCTTTAGAAGTCACCCACCTATCAACACTTTCTCGACATAATGTACCGATTAAAAAATAAACCAATACATTAGTTTGGTATCATTAGGTCACCTACAACTTAGAAATATACTAGAGGCCCGCAATGATGGATTGAAGTCCCAAATCTCAAAACCAAGGAAGATACCTAAAATACCAATGTTTATGAGAACCCAAAATTGGCCACCAGAAGCAATCCTAAGGCACTAATACCCTCCTTTCCAAGCTACTATGCTAGAGCAAGACGCCATTTCCACTACAAATATACCACCATCACTTCCGGAGCAATGGTTTCCACTACAAAATTAGAACTCTTCCAGCATCAAATCCAAGCCTCCATTACCATCTTAAACTAAAAACTCTATGGTAGTCATTTCCTACCCACCCTGTAATGCTGATGACACCACAAGAAACCATGCCACTAATTCCATGCAAGGCCACAAGACACCACTATCTTCCCTGTCACCTTCCAGTCCCCATCTGAAGTCAAAAACACTACCATCCCCTCCATAACTGATGCCACATCCAAAATGTTTCTACCATGAAAGTCCAACATCACAAGATGAAGAATTTATGATCAAATCTAGTTATAATCATCAGATCTGAAATAGATCTGAGCATGGGAATATTGAAAGTAAATATCCAAAGAGGGATCTATACCACCTTACTGAGACCAAGATGAAATAGAGTAGCAACATGAGCACTAACATAAAAGAGTGAAGGAATAAAGAATGGGAGAACTACTATTTTCACCATTGAGAAGGGTTCCACAAGGAAATCCTAGAACCAGGGGAGTACAACATCATCAATACTATCATTTCATCTTATATTTGAAATGAAAGATCTAGATTATCCTAATAAAGTTATTGGTATAGAAATAATAAGGGATATGAAGAATAATATTCTTTATTTTTATAAGTATGAATATATTATTAAAGTGATTAAAATATATCTATTTGGATCATTAAATCCTGTGAGTGTTTTATTTTCTCATCATTTCAAACTGTCACTTACCAAGTCTACTTCCACTACTACTGATATTGAATATTGTTTCAACCTAAGATACCATGAGAGGGGACGGGTGAATCAAAATGTGTGAATTTTATTTTTTATTCATTGTACCCTTTTCCCACATTAGTTGGAACAAGTTTAACCTATTAAAAATAGTTTCACCTTCACCATAATCAAAAATTCAAAAATGAAAAACAAAGTCACACCAATTTTATTTGGTTCACCATTAAGTGCTTGTCTAAGGAGAATACACACAATGTTGTGATAGTGTACCATAATCCACTAAGATTCTTTAGTTTTTATGGATTACATTTTTTTGAAATAATCACTTGACTCTAGGATCATTTCCATTACAATAGATTTTAGCTAATATCACACTACCTTCCTCATAATACTTCCATCGACTCTTACTTTTCACACTACAATAGGAAAATGTCTTCTTAGTTTAGAGATGTGTAGGTCACTTTAATGTTTTTAAGAACAATATGATTTTATTTTTATCCTGAAATAACTAATATAATTCTCCAATTCTCTCCTTGGGATCTGGAATACCCACTAGAAATTACTGCATGAAAAATTCCTGCTTAAAACCACCTTGCACATAAGCCCTATACAGATCACTATTCACCACATGCTGACCTTATGAACCACCATGTTCCCTTCAAGAACTACTTCATGGTATGTGGTATTGTGCATAATGTTTTTCTTCATTATACATGGTATAGTTCTTCACATACTACTTCATAACACACCTTTCACGAAACTCCCTCATGCACTACACCTTGCGAATTGACTTTACAAAACCTCCTTCACAAACTTCCTTTGTTGAAACTCCTTTGAAAAATAATTTACATGATCTTATGTTTAAACTCTCTGATATCTCTTTTATATTTTCATATAATGATTAATAAGGTGATTAGTGGGGTATTTATAGGCAAAGTCCTTTAAAAATATCACTGATCACTGAAATTACATTAATCCCTATCACACTGTGTCTTTATGAACTATCCAGTGTGAAACTCCTTTACAAACCAATATCTCGTGTACTTATTACATGATACACAAAAAATATCCACCTATTCACCATAAATTACTCTGACATTCACATGATTCATTCATGGCCATGAATCTCCTTTATAATATTTTTGAATTTGTAAAAAACCTTAGTATAATAAATCCTTCAGCCTCATAAACCTTCTTCATGAACTATCTTCCATGTACTTCCAACATAAAACCCCCTTTGTTGACCACCTACTTTATACTCCCTATATGGTCACATACCACCTATGTGAAAATCCTTCCTTTGTACCAAATAATTTACACAATATCACAAAAAACTCCAAAATTATACAAAATGTTTCCCATTGGTCTAGAATTGCAATGACTTATAGAACATTAAATCCCACAAGATAATTCTTCTCAATACTAGTTTTTTTCATAGGAAATAATATTTATAACTTTCTTCACTATAACTAGATTGGAAACAAACACAACATCAATCAACTACTCAGATCACCATAGTTCTAACATTCCCCTCATTTGGGTTTATTGGAAATAAAAAGTGAAATAAAATTATGAATACTCATGAAACTGCTTCTTGATGGAAACAAATATCCCATCCATTAATCTAAGTCAACGCGAGCATTTATTGGTGTAGAAAAAAATATTTCAAGAGAGTATCCTATACCTTGATTTATTCCTAATTCCAAAACTACCCCTATCTTCATGCTCAATCAAACTCCATATAATGTTTTTGTTTTTTCATCATAATATTTTGGAATATTTGAATAAATATTTTCAGATCCTGACACTGAGAAGATGAGAGGTTCTGAGGCTTTGAGAGCCTTGAGGTTTATATAATAAAAATATTAAATATATTATATCATGAGTGAAATCTTTTTATGAAATAATGGAATAACTCTTGAATGGAGTTTCAAATTGGAAATATGAGACCATTGTTGAGTCTGGAATGTGGGTTTTACCCTAGGCATGATATAACCCTTATCAACGTTAGGAATTTCGGGAAATTGTAGTTATGGGTGGATTAGTAATTTATTAAATAAATAAATAAATATATTATTTATTATATCACCATTTCCTAAACTCCCCTATATAAACAAATCTTTTAAAAATCCCTAGGGTTATCTATATAATCCCGGGATTAAGAGAGGGGTTATTGGAGGTGAACTTGGTGGATGACAACAGATCAATGATTATGATCGATTTCAAGAGGATTGTTTTTTCCAACATAGCTCATGGATCTCACTAACAAAAAAAATGAAAATCCAGTCTTTGTTAGTGATCAATCCTAACCTAAGGTAGGATGTTGTTATTTTTATTTTATTTTCCCCACTTGATTATCCCATGGTGAACGTGAATCGAATCAACTAACATATTAATTTTTTGGCCGATCATGTTACAGGTGTAGATTTATTTACTTGGGATTTTGGGAAATTATTTTTTTTATGTTGCTATTTGTTTTTCATTATAATGACAATGAATCGAGTCCAACCCAACAAATGTTTGAGGTTCATTCTTATTTTTCTAATTTGTAATTTTATCCCCCGTTTCTTTTCATGATTCATTGCTGGTATTTATTTGGATGGTGGTTCGATAAATAAATAGTATTCGATCATTCCATAAATATTATTTGGAACAAAAGATCAATACCATGGGTGTGGGTTCATGATAGATGTTGCGATCAAGGTAAAATTATGATGACATATGATTAGAGGTGGATTGGGATTAGGTTGGTGATTCTTGGTTCACAGTTTGGTGTACGATGATGACATGGTGCAACAACAGTTGTGATTCAAGAAGATCAAAGGCTAGATTCTGGTGATTGGTGATGAAAAGGTTCTTTCAACCCCTGATCCATAATTCTTGGCACATTATATGGTTGTATTAGTGATAGAATCAGAAGACACATGAAGAAACCATGAGATTATGTAAAATCCTACGTTACATGTCATGTAGTCTAAAGGATACAAACTTTTTGGGGTCCAAGGATACAAGCCTAGGGTTACATGTGAAATAAATTATCACATTCCATGTGGAACATGCCACATGCCTTGTGTCCTAGTGCTAGTGTATCAGCGTGTATCTTGGAGGATACATGGGAACATACATGGGCATGCACGTGGGCGTGGGTAGAGTAATGGGGACAAATTGGTACTTGGACACTACTAGGTACACTATCATGGCCCAAATCACATAGTCATGACCAAATCTATGTGGTCATGGGTAGGTAGCATGTCGAGTGTCAGATATACATCTAAATTCCATATACCATATGGGACATGCCCTGTATTTTGGAAAAATTCATACCATGTGAGCATGAGACATGAAAAATGCCAAGATTAGAGAGACATAATATGTATGACTTTGGATACAATGTGTACTCCTCGATGAATAGGTTGGAGCCCTGATCCTTCTCAGTTCAGATCTAGTATGATCTTGGGTGTTTTTCTTCAGATAGTTTCAGTGAAGACCAATATCAGTTGAGTGTATTCCCTTGGTCTATCCCTTTGAGGGTGTAGTGTGAAATTACATCCTAATAATAAGATTTTGATCCTCAATATGGTATGAGTATCAGATAGAGTTCATGGTGTCACTCTATATGACCCTAGGTGCAATACTTTATCATTACTTTATTCACCTTGGGTAGGGTTCGTGGTATTAGCATGACCACCATGAACATGGAATAAACCCCCTATCTATCAAGTTAATTTAGTAGGGTTCATGGTATCATTATATATATAATACCCTACTTAGCAGGTTATTCTATTAGGGTTCATGGTGTCCCCTAGTGGTCTTGGGTGTGATCCCATTTTTTGTGTCAAGTTCTTCAGAGTTACAATTTGGGTTCTCGGTGTATTTAATATATCCTAGGTACGATCTCCTATTTATGTTTTGAGATTCTTTGAGACCATAAAGTGAGTACTTCCTTGGTGATACCTAATTATCATGAACTCCCAAAAAAACATCATCAGTGATGACATAGCTCATGTACCAAGTGATCGTGTTGTTGAGCGTATCAAATTAGTTGTTTAGTTTTTACTAGAATTTCTGCAGTATAACAACAACCCTAGGTCATATCTCGACAGATCCTTAGATCATTAATTTAAAAATAGGTTTTTGATTATGAAAATAAAAGGTTCATGGGATTTCGAAAACATGGGGTTTTATGATTAAATATGACAATATAAAAATGAAAGCGATAAAACAAAGCAGAAATGAACAAGATTAATTAAGCATGATCAACTTGGGGAAATATTGTGATGATCATCCTTCATGGATTCAAGAGATAGGGTTATGATATTTTAATCCTTGGTTTTTAACACCTATAACCATAATTTTACTGAGTTTATACTAGGATACCTCCTAGGGTCCATTCGGAAACACACAATGATTCACCGGATACCGCCGATGATTGAGTGATTTGTGTTCGACTTCATAACCGAAACTCACCAAGGCAACACACAAAGAACTCGATGATATGTTAAGGTTTGTATGTTATTTCAATGTGTTACCATGAATTGAAATTAAATGGATATTATAGTGTTTATTTAAGTTCAATTACTCAATAAGAACTACACAAACACTACAATTGAAAGGGGGAATAAGAAGTGGTGAATGGTGTGTGAAACATCACATGAATGGGTACCCCCAAACATGATCATATGAGTTGAGAATGAAATACCAGTACATAACTCAATAAAATAAGAAAGTATGATGTTGAAAAACAACAAAACAAATTGGAATTAAAAATATCATTCAAATATTACAAACATGAAGCTTGGGATTTACATCACGTTCCTCCCCGGGTGATCACAAGGAGTTTAGAAATCCATGGGAGGGGAGGAAAAAGAATATGTTGATGTAGAACTTCACATAGACTAAAAAACGTATAGGGATGATTAAAAGACTCCTTTGGGACTCCAAAATGGTAGCATCTTGCCTCCTGTTCGAACTTCTAAATGGGGTGCCCAAGGTCTCTTTTTATAGGCAAATTGGAAGGTGGTTTTGAGCACACAGATTGTGTAAAACCACTTAACCCATTGCTTTCAACATCCATAAAGTCTTATCTCTCTTTGGAAAAAACTAAAAAGTTTTATTCCCACATATTAATATATCCACATAAAATTTGGAACTATTTGGAATACTACTTCTCAAGATATTGATAACATACAAAACACTGCTTTTGACTTTGTGTAGATTTGATTCTCTGGACAGATCAGTTTGGATGGGCATCGTAGAGGCTGAATGGGGATTGGGTTCCTTCATATGAAATGTATAAAATTAAATTTAGGACACTACCACAAAATTTCATCCCATTTTTATGAACATTTTATTATAATTATTCACTTTATTCCATTGGTGTTCTTGGATCCTGTGCAGATTGAACCATTTTTCTTGGACTTCATCATGGACCCTCTAAATCACCTCCACCTACAATGTAAATATAAAAAAAGTAACATTTACCTTTTTAACAGTGTTAAACAAAAAATAATTAAATCAAACATGAAGTAAAATTTTTTATTATACTTTTAATTTTCAATACAAAACTAGTTTAATACATTGGTATAAGGGTGAAATAAAATAGTGAATCGTGGTTTGATCACACCCCACACCTAAAAATTTTCACTCCTAGGAAAAGTATAATATCCTAATCATTTTCCATTACTAAATAAAAGGTGTGAAAACATTCAATATTATTTTGAAATGAAATTTATCATGTCTCATTTAGGGAATCAATTTTCCTATCATTTTTCTTTTCTCACATTCAAATTTGTTCAACTTCATTTGTTCACCCATGCAACATGCCGCAACCTAAATCACCTAGAAATTATACCAATTCACTCAAGGAACAAATGAAAGTAGATTTATACTGTTTTACTAGAGTTCATGCGATCTTACCATATGATTTACAAGATTCTTAGTTCTCTACTAGCAAAAACTAGTGTGGTACTCAAGAGAACTTCCAACAGGTTGTTATGAGGTTCAAGGGTTGGTAGGATTTAATTTTTAAAAATACAAGGTAGAAGAGGAGTGTTTAATATCTTATGTACAAAAAACATCAAAATTCAGAAAGAGTTCACAATGAATGTACACACTAAAACCCTCACAAAGTGTATTACCTCCAACTCACTATCCCCATTGTCCATTTGTGTGGGTCACAACCAAGTAGTGAATAATAATGAGTAAAAATCCACTTTCTCCATTTTATTATTTTGTTCTTTTTTTTCAATGTACATAACTATATTTTTTAACATATAGTTTTTTTGGAGATAAAGAGGGAAACATGTGTAAAACAATGATGCAATATGTCTTGTGAACCCATTGCCCAAAGAAAATGTAGGAACCCTTTATATCAACCCATAAAAATGATTCTCTCCCCAAAATTCCCATGGAAACGATCTCTCTCCCACACTTGCTGAAAATAAAACAATAATATACACAATATATAGGTAGGTAGGGATAAATTATCTTGTAATGTGGCTGCTTAATAGGAATTTCATGGTCTCTAAGGCTTAATAAGGATAAAATATAAAGGTTTCTAAAAATAGAGGATAATTGTACAAATGGATTTTCAATGAACGATTTCCTCTATCATGAATGTAGAATACTTGATTCTTATAGATTCAAACAAAATCAAGACAAGTTATAGTTTCTCTACATGACCCAAGACTCTCAATAAGGTTATTAAAAGGAAGAATATGCAATAAAGGTCTTATAATGTATCTCGGGTAAGGGATTAAAATATTGGTCAGTGCTAATGAGGTATAGGATTCAAAAATCCATTAAACATATAAGAATGATTTGAAAATAAAAATTCTAGAAAAATATTCCATATCAATATTCATTTGATTTTTTTCCAAAAATAATTGAATTTTCTGCACAATCAACTAAATCATGAAAAATTATTTTGGATATTCTTTTTAAGATAAATTATTATCTAAAAGAAGAAAATAAAGAAAAAGAAATGAAAAATAAAAACACATTTTTTTGGTTTTTGGTTTGGTTTTGTTTTGTTTTTTAATACTAACTATGACATGTTACCCACACCCGCACATAAAAATTACATTGTCCTTAATGAAATTATTTTAAATAAATATACAAGTAAATAAAGGTAGGGAGAGGGGAAAACCTGCTAAGTGGTGTCATATGTGGAATCTATCAACTGGATTTCCTCCACAAGATGCTTTAAAAAAATCCTCATATAAGTATTTGAGCCTCTTAACATTGACAGTAATCCTCTTTCCAATCTTCTCATGAAAAACTTGTATAGCACCAAAATGGTAAACATCAGCAATGATATAAGGACCGAGCCATCGGGAACGAAGCTTACCTAGGTAGAGCTTTAGCCTGGAATTATACATGAGAAAATTCTCACCAATATGAAACTTCCACTGATGAATCATGCCATCATGGATTACCTTTGTTTTCTCTTTATAGATTCAGGAGTTCTCATATGCATCACACCGAATTTCTTCCAACTTCTGAATTTGCAACTTCCTATGCTCACCTACATATGAGATATTCATATTACACTGTTTAACAGCCTAATATGCATGGTGCTCTACCTCTACTGGGAGGTGAAAATCCTTTCCAAACACAATCCTATATTGTGAAATTTCTATTGGGGTTTTAAAAGCTATAAGGTACCCCCAAATTGCATCATCCAAGAACAAACTCCAATCTTTCCTATTGGGTTGTACCATTTTTTCCAAAATTTGATTAACTTCCCAATTTGAGATTTATGTTTGTCTGTTAGTTTGGGGGAGATATGCTATGGAGACTTTATGAAAAACCCCATACTTACAAAACAAATTTTTCATGTTGCTATTGAAAAAATGTGAACCCTGGTCACTAATGATGAATCTCAGTAAACCAAACCTACTAAAAATTTAAGACCTCACAAAATCAACAACCACTCAAGAGTTATCGGTCCTAGTGGCCTTTTATTCCACCCATTTAGATACATAGTCAATAGACAATAATATTTACACAAAGACAAATGAATTTGGAAAAGGCCCCATGAAGTCAATGCCCCATGCATCAAAGATCTCACAAAATAACATGGCCTGTTGGGTCATTTCATTCCTCTTAGAGATATTCCCTATGAATTGAAATCTAGTACATGAATTACAAAACTGATGGGTATCTCTATACAATTTTGGACAATAAAGACTTGATTAAAGTAATTTTTGAGCTATACATTGAGAGCCAAAGTGGTCCCTATAAGCTAGAGTGTGGCAGAAGGTCAAAATAGAGGTGAACTCATGGTCATGGACACACCGATGAATAACTTGGTCACTACAAGTTCTCCACAAGTAAGGGTCATCCCAAATTTACCATCGGGAATCATGCTTAAGATTATGGGATTGTGAAGTTCTAAAATCAGTGGGGAACCTAGATGTTGCTAGAAAATTCGCAATGTCCCCATACTGGGGGGTAAGGTCCACAACATCACAAAGGTTCTCATGAGGGAAGAATTCTACAATGTGGAGGGGTGTGTCAACATGATGGTCCATTGGTGGGGAAATCCTACTAATGTGTCCAGATACCATATTTTCAACTCCTCTCTTATCTCTAATATCAAGGTCAAACTCCTAGGGGAGGATCATCCACCGAATGAGGTGGGGATTTGCTTAGGGTTTCTTTAGGAGGAAACGAAGAGCAGAATGATTAGAAAAGAAAATTATTTTTGACCTAATAAGATATGAACAGATTTTTTCCAAGGAAAATACAATAAAAAGAATCTCTTTTTCAGTGTTTGTGTAGTTTTATTGGGCAGGGTCAAGGGTACATGAGGCATACATAATGACATAAGGAGCCTTCTCAACTCTTTGTGATAAAACTATCCCAACTTCAAAGTTAGAGGCATCACACATAAGATCAAAGGGGAGATCCCAACTTGGTGGTTGGATAATGAGAGGTGATGTGAGACTTCTTTTTAGTGAATTGAAAGAATCCTAACATTTTTTATCAAACACAAACTCAAAATCTTTTTGTAATAACCAGGACAAGGGAAGTGTGATCTTATAGAATTCTTTAATGGATCAGCGGTAAAAAACCAGCATGACTAAAGAAATATCTCACCTCACAAATAGATTTGGGATATGGAAGGGTATAAATTAATTCAATTTTTTATTTATCCACTTCAATTCCCTCTTTTGAAATAACACAACCAAGAACTATCCCCCATTCAACCATGAAATGGAATTTCTTGTAATTTAATACAAGATCTTTTTCTATGAAACAAATGAGGATATAACCTAGGTGAGACAAAAAATAATCAAAGGAAGTTCCATAAATTGTGAAATCATCCATAAAAACTTCCATGAAATTTTCTAGGTACTCAGAAAAAATACTCATCATACATTACTGAAAAGTACCAGGATCAATACATAGACTAAAAGGCATCCTTCTGTACTCAAATGTCCCAAATAGATAGGTAAATGTTGTCTTTTCTTGATCCTCAGGGGCTATATGGATTTAAAAATAACTCAAATATCCATTAAGTAAACAATAATGGGACTTACCATCCAATATTTCTAACATTTGGTCAATGGAAGGTAGAGGAAAGTGGTCCTTTCTCATGGATTGATTCAGTCAACAGTAGTCAATACAGACTCGCCAACTATTTTTCACATGTGTTGGAACTAATTCATTCCTTTTATTAGACACTACTGTTATTATAGTTTTTTCATCATAATTTGAACTGGGCTAACCCATTTACTATCAGATATAGGATAAATGATCCCAACAACAAGTAATTTACCGACTTCCAATTTTACCACTTCAAGGAGAGTGGGATTTAACCGACGTTGATCCTGCCTTATGGTCTTAGCCTCATTATCCAAAAGTATATGGTGCATACAAATGAATGGCTTAATCCCAATAATATTATCCAATGTCCATACTATCGCCTTTTTATACTCTCTAAAAAAATCAAGTAGTTTTTATTCCTGCTGTTGAGAGAGGTTATTGGTAATAATGATGGAAAATTGGTCAATACCCTCAAGATAGACATATTTTAAATTATATGGAAGTGGTTTTAATTCCAACACTAGGGGTTTTTGGATTGATGGATGGGATTTAGGGGGAGTGAGGTCCTTGAAACTGTCTATCTACTCATGTTTATTCTCTAAAGATAGAGAATCTATTGAAATGAGATTTTCAGAATCATGGACGGTCATGGGTACCTCATAATGAACACACTCATCAATTAAAGAACAAGATTTAAACTTTTCATAACCCACAAAACACTCAAAACATGAATCAAAGCTTAAATCATCCAAAGGTAAAGAATAGGAAAATGAATCAAAGTATGGGTCAAGGAGAGAATTTTGTGTGTGTCTATCATTTGAGAGCACTTCAATTTAATAGAAAAGAATAGTGGAGTTCTCTTCAATGGGGTGTTTCATAACCTCAAGGATGTTAAACCTTACCTTTTATCCACCTAAATCCATGTACAACATACCATTGTGAATGTTGATGATTTACTTTGATGTTTTGAGGAATGGAATCCCAAGTATGAGAGGTGCATGTCCTTGGGTTTGGGTATCCTCCATCTCATAATGTAGAAGTTGGTGGGGAAGATGAGATTATTCACTTTTACAAGGACATCCTCAACTAATCCTGATGGGTGTATTGTTCTTAGGTTGGAAATATGCACTATGATTTCTGTTAGTTGAAGCTCTCCAACCTATAGAGAAGTGTACATAGATTAAGGCATTACATTAATTGAAGCACCTAAATCTATCATAGCATCTAAAAAGAATGTATCCCCTATGGTGAAAGGTATCATGAAAGTTCCCGGATCCTTACACTTGGTTGGAATTGCTAGTTGAATCAAGGCTAATACATTTCTTCCTAGGTTGACCCTCTCATTCCCCTTCAGTCTCCTTCTATGGGTGCAAATCTCTTTAAGAAATTTGGCATATCAAAGGATTTGTTTAACGTCATCCAATAAAGGAATGTTAACTTGAACCTTTTTAAATGTATCCATTATTTCTTTATCAATGTCATTATCAAAATTCTTTTTATATTTAGAGAGTCTTTGGGGTAAAGGAAGAGGAATGTATTGTTAATGGGAATCCTCAATGATAATTGGTTTACCATTTTGGTTTTTTTTCTTCACTAGAATCATTTATGGGTGGAGAAAGAGTTTTTTCAAGAGGGGGACATACCTATTGTGTAGAATCAGTAAAAGAAGAAACTTCTTTACCACTAATAAGTGTAATTACACATACATTACGTTTTTTACTTCGGATTAGAAATAGATTGGAATGGTAGTTTTCTAGAACCTTGCATCTTGATCTCACCGATAGTGTTTCCCAATTGTCCCACTTGAGTTCGTAGGTCTTGAATAGCCGATTTTGTGGTCTGTTGGAACTGGAGGTTTTGGGATGCCATTTTCTTTACCATGTCCTTGATGCTTGGTTCAAATTTGAGAGGATTAAGAGGACGATTATTATGAGAAGTCGAGGGATAAGAAGATTGCATACCTTGGCCTTGTTGATACTAATTTTTCTTGGGGTAGCTCGGGTTGCCTCATTGTTGGTACTGTGGTTGTGCTTTCCACCCAAGTTTTGGATTTGGCCTAAATAGTTATTTCTTGAAGGGTGGTGCTTGCTGAAAAGGATACCCTGAGAATACTGATGCACAAGACTCAGATGAATCCTGAAGTTGTGGGCACTGGTTAGAAAAATGAGTGTTATCAGAGAAAATACCCCAATGTAATGGAATAGAAGAAGAGTGTGAGTTACCTTGTGCTTGAGATAATTACCTTAAATTGGTATGCATATAATCAAGTTTATTATATACATTTTTTTATAGGGATAAATGACTTACCTCGTGAACTCCTAGGGTTGGTGAAATTGCTCGTGTACCAAATTGTTGTGCATTTTGATCCATGTTGGCTATTAAGTCACAAGCGGTAGAAGGAGTTTTATCAACATGGGTACTACTAGCTGTAGTATCTATCATTCCATGATCTATGGGGAAAAGTCCCTCATAGAATTATTTAATTATAAATTGTTCACTAATTTGGTGGTGGGGGAAACTTGAGCAAAGTTTTTTGAATCTCTCCTAATATTCATGAAGGGTATCTCCTTATGATTGCCTAATTACACATGCTTCTTTTCTAATTAACGCAGTTTGGGAGGCAGGGAAGAACTTCTCTAGAAAGATTAATCTAAGGTCATTCCATCACCCAATTGTGCTAGGAATATAGTACATCCAATCTTTGGTTACACCATTAAGGGAGAAAGGCAAGTCCCTAAACTTAATTAGGTCCTCATACACATTTTAGGGTTTCATGGAGGAGCACACTATATGAAACTCTTTGAGATGTTTGTGAGGGTCCTCACTAGGAAGATAATGAAATTTGGGAAGTAGGTGGAAAAGGTCTGATCTCAGCTCAAAGTTGGATTCTTCCTCGGGATATTGGATGTATGTAGGTTGGTGCTCCACATCCAGGGTGGTCAGTTATTTTAAGGTTTGATTATTTGTAGCCATGTTTTCTTGGGTTTGATTGGGTTCAATTTTTGAGTGGTTTAGAAACAATTGAGATTCCAAAATGTATTCCTCAATGTTACTTTATTGACCTACTCTAGATTCCCTAATTTGTGAGTGAAGTGTCTTTTCAATTTCAGGGTCAAATTCAAGCAGTTTTTCTTTTTCTGATTGGGTCATGAAAATAAGTTGTGAAGTTTATTTTTTTGTATTTTTTATGACAGAGGATAGAAAAAATAGAATAAATTAAGAAGGGTTAAAGGATAAAATAAAATATAATGTTATACTAGATAATTATAGATATAGAGATAAAGAAGAAGAAGAAGAGAGAGAGAGAGAGGAAAAACTCACAAAAACAAACAAAAATAAAAACAAAAAAACAAAACAAAAAAAATAAAATAGGGGGGTGGGATATTGAAAGGAGTAATAATTAAGAAGTAAAATAAATAAATAAAAGGAAATAAGAAGAATAAAATTGATCTTGGATCCCCAACAATGATGCCAAAATTTGATCGCATTGTCGAACATGTCAAATTAGTTATTTAGTTTTTACTAGTATTTCTGCAGTATAGCAGCAACCCTAGGTCGTCTCTCGATAGAGAATTAGATCATTAATTTAAAAATAGGGTTTTGATTATGAAAATAAAAGGGGAATGGGATTTGGAAAACATGGGGTTTGATTATTAAATATGACAAGATAAAAATGAAAGCGATAAAACAAAGCATAAATGAACAAGATTAATTAAGCATGATCAACTTGGGGAAATCTTGCGATGACCATCCTTCATCACTTCAAGAGATAGGGTTATGATATTTTAATCCATGGTTTTTAATACCTATAACCATAATTTTACTGAGTTTATACTAGGATACCTCCTAGGGTTCAGTCGAAAACAAACAATGATTCACTGGATACCACTAATGATTGGGTGATTTGTGTTCAACTTCATAAAGAAAACTCGCCAAGGAAACACATAGAGAAATCAATGTGCTATCAAGGTTTGTATTTTATTTAAATGTGTTACCATTAATTGAAATTACATTTCCATGATAGTGTTTATGGGAGTTCAATTAAACAATATGAACCACACAAAAACTACAATTGAAAGAGGGAAGAAGAAGTGGTGAATGGTGTGTGAAACATCACATGAATGGGTACCCTCAAACATGATTATTTGATTTTATCATGACATAACAGTACATAACTCAATAAAAAGAAAAAAAATATGATGTTTTACAACAAAAAAATAACCTAGAATTAAAAATATCATTCAAATATTACAAACATGAAGCTTGGGATTTACACTACGTTCCTCCTCGGGTGATCACAAGGAGTTTAGAAATCCATGGGAGGGGAGGAAGAAGAAGAAATTTAAGTATCACTTCCCATATCCTCAATAATGTATAGGGATTATTAAAATACTCCTTTGAGACTCCAAAATAGAATCACCTTGCCTCCTGTTCGAACTCCTAAATGGGGTGCCCAAGGTCTCTTTTTATAGGCAAAATGGAAGGTGGTTTTGAGCACACAGATTGTGTAAAACCAATTAACCCATTGTTTTAGACCTCCAGACAGTCTTATATTGATTGTAAAAAAACTAAAAAGTTTTATCCCCAACTATTGGATATCTCCACCGAAAATGTAGTACCCCCAGTTTTTGGTATGTAACCCTTACTTGATAATTTTCTTAGTTTTAAAAGTTTTGGGTGACGTATGGGAGAATCGGGAGATCCTGGAGTGAAGTTTGAAGCAAAGGGAAAGGCGCACGGGCAGCGCATGGTTTGTCAAACCGTGCGGCCAAACTGTGCATGTCTGATTGGGAAGGCAGTGGCTTCCGCACGATCAGAACACGGTTAAGGGAAACCGTGTGATGAGGCTATGCGTGAAGGAGGGCCGAGGCAGAAGTTAACGCATGGTTAGCGCACGGTTTTTCAAACCGTGCGGACTAACCATGCGGTCACTTAAAGTTAGATCCTAAAATTGTGGATCTAAATCATTTTTCCTTTAATTTCCTTGTTTAAACCTCCTAAGAGACCCTAACTTGGTATTACTCTCCCTTAAAGGTTGGAAGACTTCTCCCAAGCGTTCTGGAGGTGATTCGAAGGCTTCCCTTGGCGAATCGAAACCAGATTCTTAAGGTGTGTGATCGTTCTTGATCGGTTTCTTAGATCTACCTAGATCTACTTCTCCTATTCTCTCGTTTTCTTAGATCTACGCCCATTATGGGTACATATAAGGGTGTGGATGCCAAATATGACAAGTTTTGGTCTTTGTTGTGTTAGGAGAAGAGATCTAAGGAGGGTTTTTTTGGAGTTTTGACCCGGTGTTCTTGAGCATTCTTCGTCCGTGACTTGGTTTCGCCCAATTTGTTGAGGTAGGTGGATTCACTCTCGATTCCTCTTTCTTAGAACTTGAAGTCTTAGTTCAAATTGATTTAATCACTTGGTTTTGATTGTGAAATTGTGGTGAAAATCATGTTATAAATCTTATTTAATGATGATTATTGGGTTTTGATGAAATTGTGGTAATTGAAAGAATGGTTTGTGAAAAGTGTTTTTGTTTCTTGATTTTAAAATAGTGATTTTAAAATATGGATTTGAGGGATTTGGAAAATGGTTTGTGGGAAAAAGTTTTTCAATAAAAGGGTGTTTTATTGAAATGGTTTTGGCTTGGTTGAAATGGTGTGGTTTTTGGGCATACTTGGGGTGTGTGTTCATATTTCATTTACGAGTCTTGGTTGAAATATGACCTTGTGCTTAGTGCCAAAAGTATAATGGAACATGGGGAATAATTACCTTGTGACGACTTGGTAGATCAACGAGAGACCTCTCATGAGTATGGAACTGTTATAATGATGCATGCATAGTGTATTTCACAGGTTGTGAAATGGTTGGTTGTGTGGATTTGTGAAATGGAATGAAAGTTCCAAAAATGGAAATGTGAATTTGATTGGGAAAATTTTCTTTTTTGTTTTTGTTGGAAAATGGTTTTTGTTGGAAAAATGGCTTTGACATGGAATTGCTATATTGTGAACTGTTTTGGAGCTGTTTTATATAAATTGTTTTATATAAATGTGCTAACATGTTTTATCCTAGAGGCATGGGTTGGTAAGTCATCGGGGAAAACCTACTGAGTTTTATTACTCACCCCCTGCTTTGGCATGTTGGTGCTTTTGCAGATGTCATATACCGGGATGTTGGCAAAGGTAAAGTGTCACATGTTTTTAGCACTACTTCATGACTCTTGGGCTGGTTCGTGATGTTGGAGCTTGGAGCTTGTGGAGCATGGAGTTGGGTTTTCTTCTTGAAGTATTGTTGTTGCCTTTCCGCTGTTTACTCTATTTTGGTTTTGTACTCCGTTGTTGCACTTAGTTGTGTTTTTATGAAAATAATGGTTGAGTTGTTTTGGTTTTAAATCATGAATCATATAGTGGTTTCTTGGAGATGTTTATCTAGTTTTCTCTGTTTTTTGGTTTTTTTAGTTATAGGGTAAATCGTCCCCCATGTATTTTGAAACCCTTCGGCATTTATTGCCAGCCTTTGGCGCCTTTGGGATGTCTCTTAAGGACAAGTAATGACTCGTTACACATTTAAGACAACGAGAATTGGCGGGTCATTACAGAAAATTAGGCACCAATTGGACAACTACAGCTCGAGATGTTGATAAAATAAAGAACACCGCTTTTCACTTTGTTCATATTTGATTCCCTAGACATATCAGTTTAGATGGGAATTGTATAGGCCTAATGGATATTAGTTTTCTTCATATAAAATTTATCCCATTAAAATTTGGACCAGTTCACAAAATTTAAGCCCATTTGGATGTACGGTTTAGTAGAAATATGCGGTTTAGTCCACTGGTGTGCTTGGATATTGTGCAGATTGACCCATTTTTCTTGGACTTCATCATGGACCCTTCAAATCACCTCCACCTACAATTTAAATATTAAAACAAGTAACATTTCAATTTTTAACAGTGTTAAAAACAAAATAATTGAATCAAACATGAAGTACAATTTGTTATTATACTTGTAATTTTCAATACAAAGCCAGTTTAATACATTGGTATAAGGGTGAAATAAAATAGTGAATCGTGGTATGATCAGTGAGATCTCTCAAATGAGAATTTCCTTGAAGCCTCAAGATAAATCATGTGGTTAATAGTATAATCGATACCTCTTGATAATTAGAGTCTATCTTGAGTATATATAGTTTTTTTTGTTCTTATTTATACATCTCGTATCCTGATTAACATACCTTGTAATGAGATGACTACTCTCTTAATGCCTTATGTTTGGTGATTTGATGGTGTTATTTTAGGTATTTTTATACTCACCCCTACAAGGGATCTTCCCATATGTGTCATGTATTATGCAGAAAAAGGAAATTTTTATGAATTCCTTGGAGGAGCAGGATCAAGTGGAGTATAGTTTAGGCTAGACAAATTGAGGTTCATACTGATGTTTCTTTTGAGCAGTCCCCTCCCTCTTAGTAGGTTGAACTCTTTTACTGTTTTTTTGGGCTTGTATTTGGACCATTTAATTTATATACTATGTTGTACTCTGATGTTGGGTTTAGACATATTCATGTATTATGGTATTAGTGGTCTTTATCTTTTAACATGGTTTTTGGATATGTGTACATGTGTATAGATATATTATGTTAATGACTCCCATGTGCGTGATATGCATACTTGGTGCTGGTCGCCAACCCATGGCCTATTAGAGGTGGTATTAGGGTGTCAGACTCAGTTTATCACTGGCCATGTGGACCCAAGTGAATCAAATAGTGACATAGAAGTATTATAGAGGTTGTTTTAGGAATAGATCTTAAAGATTGTCTAGTTAAGAGGTTTGGTTTGGGAGCTAGGGTGAAAATTTCAAAATGTTTCATGTTCGGTTTCTAGGATAGGGAATCTAGTATTGGTGTGGTAGCTGAAGTACCCATTCACTAGGACTCTAATAACCCACTTGTTGACTCGATACATATAGGTGATTGTTTCATGGAAAAAAATTATACTTGCATCATATAGGAATGAGTTGTGGTTTCCATGTCATTCTTGATTCATCTCCCTATATATTCTCATTGACCAAGGTACATCTTGTCTCCTTACAAGATGTATTCATGATGATATATAGTGAGGTATCTGTAGTAGATTCAAGAGTAAGAACTGATGGGTGATGAGTCCTCCATATAGGGGCCTAGTCATGAGGTAGTTTTACTTATGGATGGACAACAGGTGGTTCTCCCACAATTGATTAGTACGTATACTCATCTCTAATGATTTAGGTGGATGCATCATGTTATAATGATCTATGGGTGTCTCTATTAGTGTTATATTATGATATGAAGATATAAAATGTGTATTGTGAGCTTCCATGTCAACGATCGATTGGGATCTAGGGTGAGTAGGACCCGCTGACAATAGGACTGCTACACAAGTCACAAAACAGAAGGTTGTGTCGTTCACAAGGACCTCAGAGGCAACACAGTACATCAAGACATAAGTACTATTATTCATGTTATAAAAGAGGAAATATTACATATTATTTTCCTATACATAATTATACAAGAATAGATAGGGTCAATAGACTACCCAAGAAGAGGTATAGATTGGAACAGGGAGTTCCACAGGGCAGTGGGTGTGGTAAAGGAGCTTGAATAGTAGTAGGAAGTGGCTAGTTCTTTGACCTATTTCCACCACTGCCACCCCCATGCGGTATATTATAAAATTAGGGAGCTAGTGTTCAGGGACATGGGAAGATTTAGGCACTAGAGTTTTATGACCTAGAGGATCTAGGAGTGATTCAAGGTACGATCTATGTCCTTTATACTTTTTTATAGTTTTTATAGACATAATAAAGAGCCACTCATTTATTTCCACCTATATTGTTTGAGAAAAAGAGTTTTCAGTTTAGCCTTTAGCTTGAACCTTTTGTTTGGTGGTTCTAGCAGAGTGGATTAGTGACCACACACTTATTGGATATGTGACCTGACTCTGGGAAAAAGAGAGAGCCTCGTATGGAACCTTTCCATAGTGTTAGTGGGACCCAATGTTATTTTCATCAATATGGACTAGTTATTTACCATACATGCTCATTTGAATGTCACCAGTGAGGATTTCATTGAATCTGAGTTGTGGGATGGATTTTTCCTCCTTTGGTAAAGAGTGATCCTAGATAGAGAAGGATGAGCTCAAGTGTAGGAGCATACGACAAATTTCTTATCATTTTTCTAGTATAGACCTTGTAGTAGCTAATGATTTTAAATTTTGGTTTCCTATGATGTTATAGGAGTATGTGGACGTATTACATGGGGATGTGTCATGCTTATCTCCCTAAAGAATTTTTTTCCCATAGAATTTCACTAGGAATGACCCGATATTCACAACAGCTTATTCAACGACCCCATGGAGATGCAAGAGTTGGAGGTGTAGTTAGAGAATATATAGAGCATGGGATTCATAATATCTAGTGTGTTTTCCTATGAAACCTATTTTCTTTCCTAGGAGGTGGATGAGAGCTTGATGTTTGGTGTGGACTGATGTCACCTAAACTCGGTGACTATCAAGAAGGAGTATCCAGCCCTTAGAAGTGATGACTCCATAGTCCTTTAGTTAGGGGAAGAGTGGTTCTTAGTGTTGACCTCCAGACAGGTTATCACCATCTCCTGGTGTAAGAGGAGGATGTACCGATATTGTCTTTATTAAGCTGCTATAGTTTCTTTGATTTCATGGTGATACCTTTTGGTGTGTTGGAGGCCCCAAAAGTGTTTGTAAGAATCATGAATTAGGTCCTTCCTCTTGTATTGGTTCATGGTAGTATTCTTCGATGACATCCTATTGTACTCGACGTCAGGGGTGAAGTACACAAGACACTCGTGGATGGATCTATACATGATTCAAGATTTCCAACTTTATACAAAGATATTTAAGTATCTATTCTAGATTTAGGAGGTCCGATTCTTATGATATATATTCTAAGACATGGGAGTGATAGTGGACCCAAAAAAATGTTGAGGTAGTGCTAGCTCGAGATCCATCCAAGGACATAACCATAGTAGCATATGCCCACAATGAAGTTTTTCAACCCCTATTTTTGAGCGAGGTGATGGAGCAGTTGGACTCATTGTAGCTGACCCTTGAAAATGAGGATGGTACAATGTATCTCCAGTCAATGGTAGTTACCCATATGATTCTTAAATGATCCTGGGAGGTATATCTTGGGGATATCTATTGTGAGATATCGTGTGACCAGATGATCCACTAGAAATATTCTTGATGGATTTTATAAAGATGGGGAGTATGTAATCCTTCTAAGGATGGGTGATGATACCATTCATGCTATGAGGGGAGGTACTAAGGATGTTTCTTTCCCTTAGTAATACATCCAGGAGAGATGAGGATGTACCGAGATCCTATGGCATCAGGTTTGGTGGCCATGAATATTGTAGATTGTTGTTGAGTTTATCTCTTGATTTCTTACCTATCAGTAGGAAAAGAACAAGGTTCCTAGATAGAAGTGGAAATGGGAAGGTATAATTGTAGTTTTCATGTTGTATCTTCCACAATTATAAAAAGGTCATGACACTATTTGATTGATCGTTGACTGAATCACCAAGTTGTCCCTCTTCTTAACCATCCAAGAGAAAAGTTTAGTAGATATTTCATGATGAATGTGCGTGAAGGAGGATTTAAGACTCAGTTGTGGTTGACCATGGATTTTTACCCCAAATAGTTGGCTAGATAAATTGGACCATTTTGGTTCTAGAGAACATGCTTCTGGAATTCAAGTTATCTTGGGGATATAGCTGGGAGGATCATCTATCATTGGAGAATTTTTTTATCATAATAGATACCTATCCACCATAGGTATAACACCATGTGAGTCCATATATGGGATACCCTTTAGGTCACCATTGTATTGGTCAGAGCTAGTGGGAGACAGTGCTTTTGGGCCTATATTTTTTTTCTAGCAATTTTTATAAGGGTGTATAATTCATCTAGAGGTGAATGAGGACTTCCCAGTAATGTCTAAAGTTCTTTGTGGACCGAAAAAAACAACCTTTGGGTTTAACAAGGAGATCATGAATTCTGAGATATCTCCTATCATTGATGATTGTGGGTATTTGACTAGGGATATGGGATATCTCTGGTGTTCATAGAACCTTTTTTTCTGGTTAATGCATTGGGTTAGCAAGGTGGCATACTAATAGACCCTATGATTTCAATTAGTATTGGTGCTTGGAATTTTCCACATGTTGCATATGAGGAGACATATACATGGATCGTTGCATGATGTTGACCAGTATGAGCTAGTCATTGAGGGTGGAGTTACTTTTTCATGGATTTTGAGGATCCTAGTAGTGTTTGAGTACCGACTAGATAAGACCCTTATTGGGTAAGTTTTTCCCTTGGGTGCATGTTTTTTTGACAATATAAGAACCTTAAAGAGAGCTTGTGGGAGCAAAAAGCCCATTTGAGAGCTCAAAATCCTCACTTGTGAGTATAATTTTTTCTTTTTGAGATGAAAATACCTAAGGTGGGGAGAATGTAATGTCTTTATTTTTTCATCATAAGACTTTGGAAAATTTGAAGAAATATTTTTAGAGTCAGGTGTTGAGATGACTCAATGTTCCGAGGCTCAGAGATCCTCGATGTTGATATAATAAAAATATTAAATATATTATATCACACATGCATAGTTTTTCCAAAATAATGGAATAAACACCAAACAGTGTATCAGTGAAAATAAATGGAAAGTTTTGTTTTCTTTTTATATGATAAAACCTGTAGAGAAAAATAAATTTCTATAAGTACTAGAGACTATTAAAGTTCCAAATGGCTATTCAAGAAACATATCAAAATGGGTCAATTTAATAGAGTTGAAACTAAAATCTTTTAAGACTCATGATTATCACATCCTTATTTATGAGTTAATTCCAATAGAAATTCATCATCTTATGTCTAATAATGTAAGGGTATCAGTTTTTCAATTGTGTCATTTTTTAGAGATCTTTGTGCTAAGAATTTTTCCAATTATTTCTTGCAAAAAATGTTGGCAGAGGCACCATTAATTTTGTGTTAAATAAAATATTTACTATATTTTTCATATGCATACTGCATCTAACTATCCATCTTCCAACGAAAATACTTCTCGAGGGACCAATTTATTTTCATTGGATGTATCCAACTGAAATAAATATGTACACATTGAAGTCTTATGTCTAGAATAGGAATCATCCCAAAGGTTTTACAATGAAAGGTTACTTGGATCAAGAATATATGGATTTCTGTTCAATATATTTGTTTGATCTGACTACGAGATGAAACAGACCAATAAGAATTGAAGAATAATAGTATGAGAAAATTGAACCCAATTTTCCATCCCTTCCCTAAATAGGGTGAATTCCCAGATCATATACATCGACCACATTAAGCCTTGAAGAGCGGGATATGACACATCACACAGTTTTATTTAACTTGATTTGTTTGATAAATATATAAATTAAGTAAATTTAAAATGTATATTTTATATCATCTCATGTAATTTTACATATATGTTAAAATATTTCTATTTTTTCAATAGGGAACATAAAAAAATGATAAATAGAAAGCATCGTTCTAAATCTTTGAGAAAGAGAGATAATTTTCATAGAAAAGAGTTTTCTGCTTGGTTGAAATTTAATTTATAAATATTACTGTAATAAATTAATAAAATAAACATTTAATTAAGTTTAATATTTATTTATATTTTAGGTATTGAGTTTTCCTACTGACTCTGTCTCTGAGAAAACAAGATCTTTAGATTTTGGTCCTAATTATATGGTTTGTGAATGAAAATAAATTGTGATAAATAGTTATAGATTTATTATCACTGAACGATAAATGAACATGAGAACACAACATTATGGTGTTATGGTAACTACCACAACAAACTATTATGCCAGTGCATTGGATATTAGACCTCTATTTAAAAATGTATCTTATTATGGAGTCATAGAGAAAATACTAATATTGGATTATTACTCTCATGGTAGAGTCACTATAATGAAATGAAAGTAGTTTTTTTTTTTCAATGAGAAGGAATGACACATTTATTGATGATTATGGATTTTGAGTTATTGACATGACTCACACTATTTTTATGGAATTGGTGATGCCTCTAGGAAATAAGGAGTAGGGGTTTCAATGTCCCTCATGATCTTTCTTTGTGTGTGAGGTAGAGATGGTATGGTATTTTATGGTTCCTAACATGGACCTCTTCAATGTTATTATCGAGATTGACTAGTTAATTTATCATAAGGATTAAGTCTATTGTTATCATCAGAGGGTGTCTTTTATTATCCTCAAAGGGAACCCCCATATATTTCAAGAGAGCATGACCTAATTCCCATTCGAGTGGGACCCCCTCCTAAATCTTGGAAGATCATTATCTTTGTATGTGGTGGAATTGGGACAATAATCTTTCTATGGTGTGGTATTCAAAAATTTTACTAAAGTGTTTCTAGATGACTTTTTAGGGTTTCCTTCAAAGGGAGAAATTGAGTTCTTGATTGACCTGGTTTCAGGAACTAAATTGTTATCAATGTCATATTATTGCATGGATCATTTAAACAATGGAAAATTTAGTTGAATGATTCGAGATTCAAGGGATTTATATGCATGAGTGTGTCACCTTGGGTATCCCCTATGCTCTTTTCCAAGAAGTTTGATGGAACTCTCCACTTATGTGTTGATTATCAGAATCTCAATTGAGTAACGGTCAAAAATAAATACCCATTTCCCCATTTAGTGATTTATTTGATTATTTGAAAGGGAAAAAGTGGTTTTCTAAAATTTATATTTGGATTGGTTATCACTAACTCAGAATCAAGGAATCCAATATTTCAAATACTACCTTTAGGAGTAGGTATGGATATTTTGAATACCTCATTATACCATTCAACCAAACTAAAGTTCATACTATCTTCATGGAATTGATGAATTAGATTTTCATATAATATCTCAACCCTTTTGTTTTAGTATTCATAGATGACATTATTGTATATCCTAATATCAAATAAGATCATGTGTTTCACTTGAGACATTTTTTGGTGATCCTAAAGGATCACTGCTTATATAAAAAATTAACAAAATGCTAGTTTTGGATTTGATAAGTTAAGTTATTAGGAAATGTGATATTGGAACATGGTATCTCAATTTTTCTTAAAAGGGTGATGAATTTCATGTCATGGGAAGAACCACAAAACATCTTTGATATTTGAATCTTCTTAGGTTTGGCATGATATTATTGGTATTTTGTAAAGTATTTATTGAAACTTGCATCACCTTTGACTATTCTCACCTAGAAGGGTGTAGAGTTATTGTGGATTTTAATATATCATACATCTTTCAATTAAATAAAGCATCATTTGACTTTGGAATCAATTACAACACTACCAAAGTTCGGTCAGGGATATATGGTTTATTAGGATGCTTTTGGTGTAGGTTTGTGATACATCCTTATGAAAGTTGATCATGTGGTGGATTATGAATCATGTCAACTTTGACCTCATGAGAGGAATTATCCCACCCATGATTTATAACTTATAGTTGTTTTTAATGAACTTAAAAGTTGGTGTCATTATCTTTTTAGGGAATAGTTTATCATTTACTCTGACCATAAAAGTTTGGGTTACATATTTTTTTAAAATGGCTTGAACCTCCAGCAAAGATGATGGGTGAAATACCTACAGTCATTTGACGTTGATATTTTCTATAATCTGGTAAAGGGTAATGTGGTTGTGGATGATCTTAGTAGGAATTTACCTTATCAAGATGTGAAGTAAGAAATGGATGAATGGAACTTAATGAGACACTTTGCTCAGATGCACTTAATAATTAGAGAGGAGGAGTTTGGTGATGTTTTGTCTAGTATCCTTTTGATATCCTCTCTCATTGAGATGATTATTTAGGAGAGAAAAAATATAAAAAGTTCCAGATTATCAAAGATTCTTTATATGTTTGGTAGACCATCAGTGAGTGGTCTCTCTCTATGTAAGGTATCCTATGCTTAAAAAACTTGTGTATTATTCCATCGACTTCTAGGAATTCTGTGTTGGGATATTATCTTCATTATTTATGGGTTGTCCACACTGGAACTAAAAAGATGTTTTATGAAATGAAGCATTGATTCCAATTTCCCTATATGAAATGATACATATCCAACTTAGTATCTTGGTGTTGTATATTCCAAAAAATTAAGGCGAAGTACTAAAATATTTCTGAAATGCTTCAACCTATTCTCATTCCAACATGGAAATAGAATAGAATATCAATGGATATCATTGTTTGATTTCCTCAGTCTTCCTATGATAAGAACTCCATTTGGGTGGTGATAAATCGATTAGCCAAGTCATCACATTTTATACCGATTCATAACTCAACCAAAGTGGAATTCTTGGGGAAATTGTATGTGCAGGAGATAATAAGGTTTCATGGAATTCCTATAACCATTATCTTAGACAAGGACCCTCATTTTACCTCATGGATCGGTTCCTATTGATATACTAAGTCAGGATATAATTCTACACTATTAATATCAATTATATGTTTTGTTTCAAATATATAATTTCTCAAAAGAGGCATGAAGAAGACATCATGGACTTTGGAATGATTTGGAGGTAGTGATAATTGATAGGAAACCACTCCAACACACTCTAGAATATCACATTGTCCAATTTACCTTATAATTAGTTTCCCCTTGTTTCTAAATATCATAACTTCTTTCCATGGTGATATATTGAGAAATAAATGGTCCCCAATATTAAATTTCAAATATTTTATTCGATTGTCCGCATAACTCTTCTATCGACTCTGAGAATCCCTAATGTGTTTCTAAATCACTTGTATATTTTTTATAGTCTCCTTAATAATGTATAGTCTCAATAAATTCCCTTCTCTACATTACCCCAATATGTTTGTGTTCTACAAAACTTTCCATATAGAGCTTCAAAATTTACCTTTTTAATACTTAATTGGAAACTGTTGTTATAGGGAAATTCAAAAAGTGAAAGATATCTTTCCCAAATACCTTGAAAATCAATATAGATATCCCTTAGCATGTATCCCAATATTTTAATTATCATCTCAGACTACCCATCAGTTTGAGTATGATAGGTTATGCTCCTGTTTACTCCTGTACTCATAAAATTTTTAAGGATTCTCCAGAACTTAGAAGTAAATATTAGATATCATTATGAAATAATCAATAGTGGTACTCTATATAGTCTCAATACTTTTTGAATATATAAAAAATATAGGTTCTCAATGGATAAATCCTCACTTATGGAAATAAAATTAGAAAACTTTTCTAACCTATTAATAATTACCCATATAGAATCGTTTCCCTTGGATGTATTAGTAAGACCAGTGAAAAATTCCATAGTGATATTGTCCCACTTCCATACAGGTATGGGTATTGGTTTCAATACCCCTTTGGGAAGTTGTTACTCCACCTTCACTTATTTAAAAACTAATCACCATGAAACATAATCAGAAATCTCACTTTTTATATCATCCCATCAATAATGATCATGAAGGTCCCTATACATTTTAGTTCTTCCAAGATTTACAGATAATTTAGAGTTATAAGATTCATCCATCATATCTTTCTTTATCTATATAATATACGGGTTACATGGCCTTGTACCAAATCTTAGTACTCCTTATTTATTAATATTGAATTCAAGAAACATCACATTTTTCACAGATTTTATCTTATTTTTCAACAAAGGATCATAACTTTGAGCTTTCTTGATCTTCTCTAGAAATGATGGTTGGGAAATAATTTGAGATAGGATTGATGATGTCTCTTCCACAATGATTCCCATGTCCAACATCACTAGGTCCTTGATTAGTTGATCTAATTTAATTATAATCATTGAAAGAAAACCAGGATATTTCATACACAATGAATCTGATACTCTATTTTCTATTTCAGGGTGATAATGAATTGAATAATCATAGTCTTTAAAAAGTTCCAAACATCACCTTTATCTCATGTTCAGTTCCTTTTGTGTGAATATAAACTTTAAACTTTGGAGGTCTATTTATATATCACATTTTTCCCTATAAAGATAGTGCCTTAAAATATTTAAATTAGAAGCAATATTATCTAACTCCAAGTCATGAGTAGGATAATTACACTCATGAGGATTTAACTATCAAGATTCATAGGTGATCACCTTATCATTTTACATAAGGAAACATCCATTACCTTTTAGAGATGCATCACTATAGATAAAAAATCCTTCTATGAAGAGGGTAATGTTTTCCCAGGTGAACTAACCAATTATTTCTTTAGTTCTTGGAAGCTTTCTTCACATTATTTAATCAAAATAAACTTGAACCCCTTTTGAGTAATCTTAAATAGTGGGTTAGAAATCCATGAATTTTGTTTACAAACTATTTATAATACCCAACTAAACCAAGGAAACTATGAATCTTAATCAGAGTTGTTTTATCAGTCCAATACTCTACTACCCTAGTCTTTGTTAGATCCACAAAGATTAATTTTCATGATACAATGTGTCCCAATAATGAAACTTATTGTAACAAAAACTCACATATACTAAATTTTTAAAAAATAATATATTTACTTAGTGTTTTTAATATGACCCTCTAGTGTTCCTCATGTTCTTTATGACTTTTAGAATATGTTAGAAAGTCATCAATAAATACTACTACAAATTTATCTGGGTAATCCATACAAATTATACTCATAAAATCCATAAATATCACGGGGGAATTATTTAGACCAAAGGGAATAACAATGAACTCATAATTTCCATACCTTTTTTCAAAAATCTATATTTTGGATATCTTCTTTCCTCACCCTCAGTTGATGATACCCAAATTAAAGATAAATATTAGAAAATAATTTATCTCTGTAAAGCTAGTTGAACAAGTCATCAATTCTTGTAATAGAGTATTTTTTCTTTACTCTGATCCCATTAAGTTCTCTATAGTAAATTCATAACCGCATTGTTTCATCCTTTTTCTTCATAAATTGAACTTGTTCTCCCCATGGAGAAACACTTGGATAGATAAAAACATTCACCAAAAGATCTTGTTGTTTCTTCTTCAATTCTTCTAGCTCTATAAATTCCATTCTATATGGGGTCTTTGATATAATATTAGATCTAGGAATGAGTTAAATAGAAAATTTTATCTCTATTTATGGGGTTTGTCTAGATAATTCTTTAGGAAATACATCAATTTATTCCTAAACAATTATTATAAATTCAATATTTTAAATTTACCTTTCTTCCCCTTCTTCACCAATAATTTCCATAAATAAAGATATAGGTGGTAGTTATTGACAAAACTCATGCTGATATATCTATCCTAATTATTTCAAATTTCCCCCCTAAGAAAGCTGAAATTTCCTTGATTTTGAAATTTATCTTGGAATTATACTTTGATAGATAATATATCCCTAGTGTTATGTCAAATTCCACCATTGAAATGACTACTAGATTTATGATGAGATTTTTATAACCAAAGTTAATAGTGGAATTCATATATACTATTATGTATTGAATATATCCTCTAGGGGTTTTAACTGATATCACTTATTCTAAAGTATTTGTGTTTGATTCTATATTATTTACAAACTTAAAAGAAACAAAGTATTGAACTGAATTAAAATAGTGTACTAGCATGATTTGAGTAAGAAATAAGTGTACCTACTACCATGTCATTTAAAGACTCAACTTTATCCATAATTATAGAAAAGGAATGACCTTGATCTCTTAAAATATTATTAGGTTGATTTTGGTTTCCCTACACCATTATTGGATTTTGGATCTGGATGGAAAACTAACCAATATCCCCACAGTTTAATAATTACAATACATGATAAACTTGAACCATATTACACTTTTCTTTATAATTAGTATTCTAAGGTTTTACATCTCCCAAATCTTTTTGAACAATGTGTCTATACTTTCTACATTTTTATAACTTACCACTTCCTTGAAGACAATTCCCTGAGTTCCTTTTATACACATTTTTCACACAAGGGAAGTTGTAGTTTATTTCTCTCCTTATCTTGGTTAGGATTATTCCAAAGGTTTTATACATCCTTATATTTTTATCCTGAGGCCATTTTTCATCCCCAAATTCTATCTCCACCTTGAATTCACATCATACTATTTCTTCATAACTCCCAAAGTCCCATATTTCTAAAGCTTTCCATAGATAATGTATCTACCCACTAAATAATTGATTGATATTCCCATCACAATTGATGACAAAGCTTTAATAATGATGTGAAATACTTATGAATTTAATCCCATAACTTCCAATAGATATAAAATTATTTTTATTTAGCTCAAGGAATTCCCTTTCCATATTTGTTCATAGGGTTTGAGGAAAATACTTATTAAAAAAATATATTTTTGAAATATTCCCACTTTATAGAATGAATTTATTCCTTGGGCTTGATGTTTTTAATCAATTTCCACCATTGATCATATTCCCCCTCTAAATTATAAACAAGCAAAGTGACCTTATCTTTCTCAGAATAATTTAGTATATAAAATATTGTTTTGATAGTATTGATCCACTGTTCTGCCATGAAAGGGTTAGTGAGTTCGCAAAAGGTTAGTGGTTGTTGATGCATAAAGGATTCAATTGATATTTTCTCTATCCTAGGTAAAGTTTTATATTTAACCTGATTCATAAAATGGGATAACATTATCATGAAATTTTCTACTTTGACTTCCATCATATTAGGAATTCCATCATCGCCTTTCCTATTGCTACCTTTGTTCACATGAACCCTTCTATATCCGTCCATTCTATAAAAATAAATGATCAAATAAGAAGGAGGTAACTTTTAAGAATCACTAATATAATAAATTTCCATAGCAATTTTAATCCTATATTTTTTTCTAAAATTGGTCTTCTAGGATCATATACTTTAATATTTTCTTTATTTTAAAAGAAAAAGTTGCACTTTATATACGTACTTTAACATTGGTTTGTAAAAATATTATGATAAAAAAAATATATCCTCTGGGATTATAAAAAAAAGTGTTTAATAATATATATTTTTATTCACTAGGTGACGAATGGGTCAATTCACAATGTTATCTTTTCAGTGTTATTTCACCTAGAAAAAATTGTGCCAGAGCCACATTTAATTTTAGTATCCAAAAAATGATTTTATTGCTTAGAAACCACTCATTTTATAATTCAACAAAATTTTAGTAATTTTTCCTAAATTTATACTTATCCCTTAGTATCATACTAATGTTTTCTATTCCTAATTTCTATAAATAACTAAACCATCCTTTGATATCAACTATAGTGAACCACATTTTATTTCATGATTTTTAAACATTATTCATTGAAAAAAATTACATAAATAACTCTAAAGTACCTTTTTAGGTTTAGTGTCTTGGAAAAAAGGTACATAGTACAATACATATGTGGAACATAAAAGAAAAGATATATTTTTTAAAATCCTCTTGAAATTCTTCCTTATTATCCCATACTAGATCATCTCACTGCATATAATTTCCTAGGGACATTTATCAAATAAAAGGGGTGACCATAAAGACTGGTAGGGGATAAAAAATTTAATATAAGATCATAGGTGAAACATGAGGCATAACATAAGAACATTTAAATAAGAACTTTAAGAATTATGTAAGTACATAAACATATAACATGAGGCATAATATGAAAATGTGGCTACAACATAAACACGAGACATTTGTAAACATATCACCAAAACTTATCACTAAGGTTTAATAAATAATAATATTAATAATTTTGAACATATTATAATAAAACAATACCAATGAAATCTTCCAAGGTATTATGAACATGTCATATCTAGATATAACTTCTTTACCCAATACATTAGATCACTATTAGGGCATACCCTTCATATGTTTAATATTATGTGTGATGTATTGATTGAAAATTATAAGTTCATATAATTTATAACTAATGAGCAGGGAATTTAGGTTTAATACATGCATTTAGTTAATACATATAAATGAATAACCTTGAATTAAAATAGGTTTGGGTATTCCTGACATGAAAATATAGCTCAAAAAATCAAGGGTTTATTTCAATAGCGTAAAGGGGATACAGAAAAATCTTGGAATAGGTTTAATGATAGGGAAATGAAATATATCATTAATAAGACATCATATATAATATAATTGGTGTGTTTAAAAAACTTTAAAACATAATAAATTATAAATCAAAGTCCTTATATGAATCAAGTACTTCAATTGAAAAAGTAGAGGAAGTGATCCCTTACCTTGAGAGGATGATTCATAGAGATATAGAGAGACTATTTAGAACATTATAACAAAATTAGAGAGAAAATTTAGAGGGATACTGAGATATAATTCATTCTAAATGTATTTGGTGTGGATAACTAGGAGGAAATGGGTGAGTATTTATACTTTAGGAGGGGTGGTTTTAAGGGATAAAAATAATAATTATTTTGTTATTAAGGATAACCACTTTTGGGTGGAATTAATTTCAAAGAATTTGGTTGATAATAAATGTTAATTTTTTTTGGGATTATAAATACCTCAAAAAACATTTAAAAGTTTTATTTTTAGTTGTCTTATGTCTTTACTTTTTCATTTTAACCTTTTACATTATTTTACCTATACTATGATAACTCTTTTTTTACCTTGGTATTTTTTTTGTGACTAAAAATGATATTGCCATTATTAAATAATTTTTAAATTATAATTATAAATATTCAATCCATTTTAATTGATTCAATTTATAAAAGTGATAAAAATTTATTCTAATATGATACATATATAACTCATAAAAATAATTTTTTTTAGAAAAGATAAAATTATGTTTTTGAAAATGCCAATCATGTGTTTCTAAATGTTAAAAATTATATATTATGTTATTACATAAATAAATTTTGATCAATAAAAAATATTAAGAAATTTTAAATCATTATCATATCATTATTATATCATAATTGTTATGGCATTTCATAAAAGTGGTATTTTCACTTTTTACCCAAAAAATCAACTTTCTTAGAAAATTACCATAAATTAACCCTAAGTTAATTTTGATGTGATGATTAAAAAATTATATTTATTTTATTAAGATAATTATTTTTATATTATAATTTTAATTTTTAAATTTAAAATCCTTATTTATTGAAAATTAATAGTTTTTATGACATAATACAACTGTTAAAAAAATTACTTAGGATCTCGTTAATTTATTTTACCATTTTAAAAGTGTTTTATAATATTATTTAATTAAAATAAAATTTATTTTAAATTCATAAATTTATCATAAAAAATACTTTTTATATCCTTTAAATATATTTGTAGTTTCCAAAAAACAATTTATGTTTCATAACCAATAATAATAATGACCAGCTGTCTTATTAATTAAAGGTCAAAAATTCCATCGACCATATTAGATAATTTTTATAATTACGAAAAACAATATTTACCTATAAATATGTTATCATTCTCACTTCATTATTCACTACTTAAAAAGGTACTTATATATTCTTTCATAATGTCTATTGTTTTCCTAAGGTTTCTCTTTATTTTTATAGTCATTATGGTAGGAGTGATCTTTATGGGTGAATTCATGCATATGGAATTTATTTTAGTGAATGTACCATTATTTTATGTGTATATCCCTTTACTGTTCCTAGTTGTAGTAGTTCATATCAATGCATGATGTGTAATGTTATTATGAAATATAATAGTGTTTATGTGTGAGACTATTGTAAAACATAATATTTTTTTTCTAGAGGCAAGATTTATTTTATTAAGAGAATAATATTTTTAGGTTATTACACACCATAAATAAAAGGGTACTCATATGACAAACACCCAAACTAGTTTGTCTCATGATTTATATCAATACATCAATGGGTTATATGATTTTAGGCTACAAACACCACTTAATAATCCCAATAAATCTATCACATGAAAATAAATATATAATAAATATATATATATATAATAATGTCACCAAAGGAATATCTTACATAAACAAGGTTTATAATGAAAAATAATTATCTGTATAGAAATATTCGGTATATATATTTTCAATATTTCCCAATTAAGAGAAATAAAAATGAATTATAAATAGAAAATTAGATCATAATAGAAATATAGAAATAGGGTAATAGAGAGATAGAAAGCGATAGAGAACATAAGTAAAAAGGAAAAAAAGAGTGGGAGAGTCCCATTAAAAACAATGTAAGGTAGGAACTATAAATGTAAAAAATAGGCAAGAAGTCGCATAAAACCAAAAAAATTAAGAGGAAATAATAGGGTACTAATTTAATAAATTTTAGATAAGATATATAATATATGATATATAACAAAGAAAAATAATACTTAAAAGAATGGAGACTTGGAAAGGAAACCCTAACCCCAAGTCTCGACTTGATTTGGGCGCCCTTATAACCTATTGAGTGGTTAATATACCAATTTTAATAGAATATTATATAAAATTATTAATATTTCGTTCATATATTATATCCCATTTATTATCATATATTATTTATTTATTTGATTGGATTTTCTCAAGGTGATAGTTTGAGGTTGTTCAGTCCATTATTTCTCTAAATAATTTCGATATAAGTATGACGAGTAAAAATATTTTTCTAATGGTTCCATAAACTCAATAAGTGTCAAGGTATTGGTTTTAATTTAATTTTAGTTTCATAAAAGTTCCATGTTTAATAGATAGTTTAAAAATATTGTGGATAAAGAAACGTGTCTCAGTACACTTGTTTTTAGGTAGTTAAAAATGACCACAGTTGTTTATTTTTAATAATAATAATAATATTATTATATATATTCATTACAAAACCTTAATCCTAATTTAAAATTTTATTAATTTCATAATTATATATGAATTATATTTTTAAAATCATTTACAAAAATATAGTAGTGAGAACTTCATCATTCACATAAGTGGAACCTGTAAGAATCATGTGGTTAGTGATGCTATTTGTGGTTTGTATGAAATGTTCCTTTGTGTTTATGAGAATTTTTTCATCCCAAACATCATTTATAGAAGTAAGACAGTAGACTCACATAGCCATAAAATTTCTTTTTTGTTATGTTTTTTTGGCATTAGAGAGTTTCTATGTTGTGTATCTAATTTTTATTATGTGGGATCAGTTCGGTATATACCAAGAAAGTTATTACATATATTTTTATATAAATATGATCCTCAATATGTGTTTTAGGGAGTAAATTGATTTCTATAGGCATGAAGTTTGATAAATCTCATCGTTGGAAAGAAATTTCTTCACAAGGAAATCATTTAAGGAGAATACACTTAATAAAATTCAAATTTAATACTAAATAAGGACGGGGATTCTATTGAATGTTCTTCATATCCATAACTTGACCTTGTAAAATATTTATGGCTTGGTTCATGTAAGAGATTATTGTGGGGGGGGGGGCTTCATTTATCCCATGTGGTTCTTTCAAAAAGGGTGTCCTTCAAAAATATTATGTGGTGTTATCATTTAAACTTCCTCACCCTATATAGAACCCACCTATACAAATAAATCCAAAATATTATAAAAATTTGGTGATTCTTAAAATATTTTTTTCTATATTTATAATAATGTTGATATGCATAATATTTTAATTATGGGTGTCTTTTTTTCAAGGGATCCCTCCTATGGGTATTCAAACTTCCTTGGAAACTCGAAAGATCTCACTGACACCTTCATGTCCAAGACATAACCTCGAGAGGCCCAACCCTTAAAATAATACTCTAAAGGCACCCATCATGAATGATTATATCATCACAATTTTTAGGTGGTTCCTTAAATCAAGTATTCCTTTGATAATTTGGATTGAACATCATGTGAGGTATATCCTCCTAATTGTTATTCTTGATGGGTAGACTCCTTGGAATATTATCAATAATGTATTCCTTTGGAAATATTCATATTTTTAGGCAATAAATTAATGATTTCCTATCTCAATATACCAATATAATTTGATATATTTATCATAATTTGTCTCTATGTGTACTTGGAACATGACTAGCTCTCCAATTATAATCCCTTCCCTATTAAATAATCCTTGAATTTGAAAGGTCCACTAATGTGTAAGTCTCACACCAACCATAGTTAGGATCCTTCACTTAGAAGTCTATTTATAATGATTTAAACTTCTCGGAATCAGTCTAAGATGTATTACCTTAAACTCTAAGACATAATGATACTGAAAACACAACAAAAAAAAGGAACTTCAGTATCCATGTCTGCATGTCCTTAAAGGCACCACTAGGGTCCTTGTCACTAACCTTAAAGGTATGATGTGCCTAGATAAATGGAACTAAACTACATGAGTTCTAATTACCTTATTATGGATACATAAGAATACCTTCTCATGGGATCAATACCAAGTCCACCGCACTCACAACCTTCCTGGATAGTTTCATAGTGCTAAGTTATGTGGCTTTAAACTATAGTATAACCAATCAACGAGAGAGAATATAGAGAACCTTGATATATAAAAATGTTCACATATCAATAAATCAATTTAAAGATAATGGTAACTAACATTGTTATTGGGAAGGATTTAATGAACATGTATTAAATCTATATGAGAGTATAATACTAGAAAATGATACCCTTCATGATATGAGTCAACCTACCATACTATCAATATCACTATACAATTAAAAACATTTTAGTTTTTTATAACAACCAACTATCTCTGTAAAGTGGTCCCACAACTAAAAAAATGTATATGTAAATTAATAAATAATAGAAAATGGTGAACCTAATATGAAATTCTTCACTCAAGAAAGAGACTGATTAATCATGCACCCTTACTTGTGATATTGTAATGATGGGTTCCTTGTTTGTGGTTTCTTTCCTCATCTCCCTTTTCAAATCTAAATGGAATAATTTCTCAATACATTGATATATATCAAGTTCCTCGAATAAGATGGGGAAAAGGGAGGATAAACTTGGGTACCTATGCATCTCCAAAAAAGTGACTCCCTGTATGCATACCTTGATCATGAAGAATGTTCGTATCCCTCTACCTCAATGGGTCTTGTCACGTGCCCAATGTTTCCAATTCCAAATAGTGAATGAACTAGTTTAAGAATATAACCTTAATGGTTCTATCCTAACCATATAGGTGTATTATGAAATCTTTCAAGTGATAAAGCCTCATAATACATTCTATTAATGATAGGTCAATAATAGACAAGTGGCCCCTATCACTACATCAAACTGCTTTAGGAGGTTATCTATCGAAGAAACATCTAAATTTATTTTCTTATTTAGGTTGAGGAGTATGTACACTATGCACTTAAGTCCAACATATATTCACCTATGAGATTCCCACAATTAAAAGTTCCCACCACCATATCCTTCTGACCTTGATCCCACAGGAGGATGTAGATGAAATTATTGCAACCCCAATCATCCAAACCAGGTAATCGAGGAAAAAATATCACTGAGGGTCGTCGACTATCAAGGTCTAAGAGAAGTTTTTTCCCTAAAGGATGTAATAATTCCTTATAGTAGTCATCATATCCTTATAATTACATAATTATTGTTCCATATCACAATTAGTGGTAAACCGCACATCCCATTATGTGATTTTTCAATAAATGTATCAAAAACCCTCAATAATTAGGAAGGATACTGATCACTGTAAAGATCATTCCAATAAATATCATAATAAATATCTTTTGAGGTACTCCCCAGGGTTCCCACACACATAGATACTCCTCCCAAAAAAATGGTTTACTACAGTGGAGGACCCATCCCAGTTATCAACAAACCAATAACCATGAAGTTTCTCTATGCGGTGACCAAGCATTACCCAATAACTATAGAACATCTATCCAGGGAAAACCCACCAATATTTCTAAATATCCTCCCCATATATCCCATCATATAGGTCATCCCTATGAAAATATGAACACCAATAATGAAGTCCCTAACCATGGATGAGTACAAGAAAGAAACTTCATAGGTCCTCCTTGGAGTCCTCATTGTGAAGGCCCTTCTTACTATGATATGAAAGGTATTCATGGAGGCCATATCCATAGTGGAATGGAATCCAAAAATTATATAGGTCCTCCCTGTGATGTTAGTTATGGTGGTCCTACCTATCACATAAATCTCAATAAAAAAGAAGGCCCTCCCTTTATCGATCAAGTAGTAGTTAATAACCAAGGGGTTCCTCCCCATGGTGATCAAGTGAATATGTCAATATGGTGGTACTTACCATATCAATATAAAATAAACAAAAAATTATAGAGGTCCTCATCATTCTAGTTAATAATCAACCATCAATAATAGAGATCCTCTTTCTTATTCTCAAACAAAAAACTACTAATATAAAGGTATTCCCTATGAAGACAATCAACAAATTAGAAATCATGGATATCCTCCCTAGGGTGTATTCCAAAAACGTCCTCCCTAAAATGGAATAAATAACAACCATGGAGGATCTCCCCATGGTGAAATCATTATGAAGGCCCTCCTCATAATGAAACATATATTTATAATGAAGGTCCTTCCCATGATATAGTCATTCCAAATTTTTCTCATATCGAGTGGAATTAGAGAATCCAAAGAAAGTTACACCAAGAAATATACCACCAACCAATAGTTTTTTTCTTGATAATTGGGAAAACTAAGTTAGAGATCGTCATTATTTCCTCCCCCAAATTGTGTGACCCTAAAAGTAACTGAAAATATTCAAAATGATCCTACTCCTTTCATCAAAATGATGGATAAATGACCTTGTCATCAGAGATGATTGAATAATTGATCATGAAATATGAGGAAATATCTATTATTATATGAGGATAACTAGACGAAGAGAGAATATAAATAATGTTATAGCCTATTTCCACTCCCAAAAATGATATTCCTACAACCTTGAGAGAAGAGTATATACCGTATATTTATTGCAACTTGCAGGAGACTTTCCATCACCTCAAATAAAAATATCTACCCTATGAGGGGTATACTAATAAACATAGGGTGTTAGATGAGAAATGTATCCATATTGATTTAGTTTCCCTTATAGTAGTCCTATAACCTAAATTTGGAAAATATCTTGAGTTCTTATAATAGTTATACTCGAATAGCCTAAGAAAACTTCATCAGATGATCTATGACATCCCACTCAATGCATGTGTCATGGTTTTAAGTGAAGAATAATAAATTTCATAGGAAAATAAACTTACAATTTCATTAACTCTAGATAGGTTTTTGGACCAGGATCCAAGTATACTAGTTATTCAATTTGACGAAGTCCAGCCATCCTCAGATCTTAGAAAAGAAAATATTGATGGGAATGGGATATTGATAGGGTTTTTCACCAGGATATTAGAAACGTACAAAATGAACCCAATTTGAGGAAATAAAAACTACAATAGAAAAACCACTTTTTAAAATAAGTAATTTTTGAACAGAACAACCAGAAGGTATATTGAATCCATCTCATGCTAGAATAAAATCCCAAAAGTCCATGAGAGATATAACAACAAATCCAATGGAAATAAAAAATTAATCCCCTCCCATAGGGTTGGGGGGTATTTTAATACCACCATTACACCAAAAATCACTAAATATATAATAGGTTATAGCTATATACATAACAAAATAGAGTCCACCATAACATATAGGGATGATGGAATTTTAAACTCCCTCTCTTTTGAGAAGGTAAATCTTTTCTAGGTTAGGGGAAACCCCACAAAAAGAGCCTTTATGGTTTTCTCTATTGATATTTAATGACTCATCACCTCCATTATGATTATATTTAGAGGAGGATAGGGAAAATTCCTCCATAATTACTATACATAATTCATCTATAGGGTGGCATAAATAGGAAAGGGAAAATCCTCATAAGGATTGTAAATCAAAATGGTCCTCCAAAAAAGAAAACGTAGAGGAGGATTATGAACTATATTTTGAAGGATACTCTGAGTATGGTGAAGATAATTACTTCACCAATATAGATGATGGGTTTTTCCCACCATATTATTCATTTCAGTAAATTTTATTAATATAAATATTACAGATGATGTAGAACAAAACACTATTATATATGATCTTGATGTGGAAGTTTCTATTCATAATGTGATGCACACTGAGGTGAAAAAGAGGATGTGGGTACTTGAAATCAAATGTAGACTCGTGATTTAGGATATTCTTCAAAAATCCCACTACCACCCACTCTAAGATATTTTATCAAGAAAAAAGGAATAGATTTTTCTCTTTATATATACCACTTAGCACTTGAATAAATTAATCCCATTTTGACTAATATAAAGATTTATCACTATGAATTCAATATAGAAAGGTTGATGCAACTTAAAAAATGAGAAACTCATATAAAAAATATATACCATATACAATTCTCAAGATGAATCCACCATACCTCCTCTAATGGATCCTTTTTATTAATAGGAGACTTCACTACTATAAAGTGTAGAGAAATCCACTCATCCCACCTAAGATCAAAACAACCAATTTACTTGATCCTAGGGATGGTTGACTATTAGTAATTTACTACACTAGGTTAGTAATCACCACAAATTTAGGAAAATCATTCTAATATAATTCAATATTTTTATCAGCTATGGACAAAAATATGGATCCATTAGTTGTCCCCACTCAAGAATCAACTCGAGTGATAGTTACATAAGATCTTCTTGAATCTATTATGTCTCTAACTCTTCAAATGGAATTTATAGAAGGATGAAAAATGTTGGTGTAGTTAGAAAGGAGCCAGATCCCAAGTGGGTATATTTTACTCATCCTCTACCCAAATTTAGGAACCCCACACTACTAATATTCAATAGAATAGAGGACTCTAAGAAACATATTATGAACTTTGTGTCTTGATGTGACCCCATAGTGAGAATTCTAGAGCAATAAGAGGTGAAAAAACTCAAATGCATTGTGAAAACTTTAGAGGGACTCATATATATCTTGTACAACAATTTAATATCTAAATCTATTTATACTTAGTAAGACATATGATGATAGTTTGTATACAAGTTTATCACAACACTGAGGAAGATCACTATTCTTTCCCTGTCAAATTGAAAACAATGTGAACATGCTAAGGTTTCAGGTTTCATTTCCATATGGAAAGTTTTAACCTATTCCATAAAAATAAAACTTTCATAGAAATAATTACTAGATATTTCTAAAAATTATATATGAGATAAGATGCTAACATTAATCATTCCTTTAAAATACCCAAGTGGGTTATGAGAGTTCAGAGTAGTTTTACAATGGCTAGAATATGGTATTTAGTGATTTAAATCCAAGTCTTAGTAGACATCATTGAAACATTAAATCTACCTAGGAAGAAAATACCATAGTCACACTCAAGCTAGAATGAATGTTAGTTCCATCCCATAAGAAAGTTAATTTTAACATGGTTCCTCCTCCCAAGTATAAACATTAACAAAAATACCTAAATAAAAATACATAGAATATAAAGAAGGAACATAATCACCAAAACTCTAAAAACCAAAAGAATAAAGTCTATTCCCTCCAAAAAGAGTAATTCATAGGATTTTTCATTACCACCCTAGATAAAATCTTGTTGACACCTAGATAATTTAAAAATATTAGTGAGGTAATATTGAATGATTTCCCCAACTACTACCCTTATAATCAGATGTTAGGGAAAAATATCCAAGACTAATTCATTATCAAGGACTTTCCTAAGATGATGATAGACACAAAACATGTAATACTAAGAAAACCCCTAGATAAAGTTACTTTTATATCTAATACTCAATCTGAAGAAGGATAAGAGTTTCTAGAAGTTCCAAACATATATCGAAATTTGATGATTAGATGGCCATAAATTCAGTCAACCTTGCACATGTAATCATTAGGTCATGACTGAATCATCCAGTTATAACCCTAATTTTCCCTGTAATTCCAACAAAAAAATCTTTTACATCATAACCTTATAATATTTGATGAAACAATATATAAAAAAATAAGGCATTAGAATAAGGGTCTTAACGGGAACCTAAACCTGTTCAGACTCTTCTAGACTTCCTATCACCATCATTGGGAGGATGAGAACCACCCCACCAAGTGAAACTTCTATTCGATGAAAGGACACGATACATCTCTATCAATGTTATTCACTTGATAGGCTCATTCATTGATGAAGTGTACTTGTATAAACTTGAGTTCCCAACCAATAATTAGGGAAGAGGCCATAGAGGTTGTTGGAGGAGAGTTCTTAAGAGACATTGGAATTCAAGATTTATTCCCACCATGATCATACATGTGGTTTAAACTCAAAGACAAGAACTTAAATTGTAGAAACCTAGATTTTTCATAATAAAGACTTAATTTATTTTTAATATTGATGATAAAGTCCCTTAAATAGGTAAAATTTTAAATTTACCCTAATAGTTGAATTCATAATTTTTTTGATGGTTCTGTTAAACTTGAAATGCGGTATGTACCCTTGGGATAAATTTTAGTGAAATTTTGTGCTATTTTAATTTCAATGTATATTTTATATTTATTAAATAAATAAATATTTATCCTAAAAGAATTAACATTATTTTGTCCTAAATAAAAGCTATGATAGATAAAAATTTCAAAACAATTGTTTTGTTTAGAATGGGGTGTTTTCACTAGGTGAGGTGTAACCTTTTTATTCTGGTGTAGAACCCTAGATCGAGTATTTTCAAATTTTAAATTAAAATACTGGTTGTTGACACACTTGATCTAATCTGACCTATAATTTTTTATAACATTTTCTAAGGGGATTACCATTGACACCAAGGAACAACCCTTGAGAAAATTATATCCATTCTTCATATATTAAAGTATCATTTCACATGGAGGTGACACTGATAATCATGTATTAGGATGAGATCATTGAATTTTTGAAATTTACACAATCGATGTATGAATATTTTTCTAAACATAACACCTTTCTTATATTCGGTTATTTAATCCTATTCTTCTCATGACAGAATCACTCAAATTTATAGAGTGATGAGATGATTAAAATTTTAAAAGGTTTAAAATTTTATTAATCACCAAATATTTGATGGTAATTTAATCATGAATTATTATCAAGAATGATTCATGAGAATTAGAATATTTTGAAATTGTATTTAATGGATTTTCTTTGACATATATTTTGTGGTGATTAAATAAATTATTCTTCTTTTAAAATTATTTTTCTCTAAAATATTTTTTTAAATGATGAATATGATAGATATTTTATAGATATATTAGTCCTATTATTTAAAATAAAATATCCGATTAAAAAAATTATTCATTTATGAGGATTTTTTTATGTCAAGTGAAAATTAAGTTTTCCCATATCAATGGATTATGTAAAAGTTTTTGGAATATTAATAACTCAAATATTAAAGAAAAGTAAATATTAAAATGAATTGATAATTTGGATTATTTTTCTATCTCATGAAGAATTGATTTAAAATTTCAATTATTTTATTTTTATCATGCAATCTCTAATATTGGGTAATTAATTAATTATAATAAATGTTTAACATGAGACCAAATCATATATGTTTATCTATGTTTCTATTTCAAGAATTTGCTAATTATTTATATAGTATAATTTTTTCATGTTGGTGAAAATTTATCCTTTATTGATAAATTTATTTATGATTAAAGGAAAGTTTTTTTATTCAATAATCAATAATTGAATTTCTTCATCCCCTTGAGTTATTTTTTTATTAGATAAGTTAATGAATCCATTTGGGGTAATAAGATATCCCACTAACCACTGTTCTTGACTTTCTTTATCCCCATCCATGAAACATGAATCGATCTTGGTTTTAGGGTGATTTAATGATTAACAAATGACATTATGAGTTATAATTAGGTGGAGGGGGCATCAAGTTTGGATGAAAGAAGAGGTGTGACCAGTGTTAGGGAAAAAATGGTGTCCATGGTGTGAAATCCAAGATTATGGAATTCTAGGAAAATTTTGAATGAACAACATGTAATCCATAGCCACGCACCATGTATATCACCGATTATAATTTTTAAATCACCATTAATTCCATAAAGCATGTATCTATGAGATGATCACCATGTATACAGGTAGACATGGCAGCTAGGGTTTCAAAGAGAATTAAATATCACACACCATGTGACTCTAGGTCACACATCATGTATCATGGGATTGAGTGTCACAACATATAATTCATGTACAATCCAGTTCGATGCATTGGACTCCCACATCATATTCCACATCACACATTCCATGTATTTTGGGAAAGGCAGTTCAACATGTACAGACTGTACACATCAAGTAGTTATATAGGAAATATATATTGTGTATTCTATGTATACGTTGTGTACCACTACAGAGTAAATTCCTTTCAACTCGAGTAGTCTTACATGTCGTGTAACTCCAAGTGTATGTCATGTACTCTTTTACATGAAACAAATACTTTAGATAGTATATGTCCATCCTTAATCTAGTGACCTACACATTTTTTACTCCCAGGGATAAGTTGTGTATAATTTTTCCACATGAATAGTTCTAGAGTAGCTTGAAAATAGTTTTTGACCATGGCCTATAACCCATGTACTACAGGAGAACATGTTGCGTGCTGGGTAGTTCTCAACATTCTTCATATATTTTCACTTGGGTGTCAAATTTTAATGTATGAGTAGTCCATTCTGATTGATTTTCTATGAAGAACATAATGGTTCAATCCTCTTAGCCATGAGAGACAGTTTCCATAGTTTTTTGGGAAGTTTTAGAATATTTTCTTTGTATAGATTATAATAGGGTTTGAGAAAAGTGTTTAGAGAAGACATGGAGTTTAGGTACTCCCCTGTGTTTTAGGAAAAAATCCTCTATGCATGGGGTTCAGTTACTCCCCTGGCGATATGCTCACGGTTGGGTATGGTTCCCTAAATGATAGATGAAGTTATTACTCCCCCATGTGTCTAGGAATGACCCTCCTTATGTGGTGTCAATACTCTTCATGTATCAGGGTATATTCCTCTATAGCGATTGGGTACCCTCTTGGTCAATACTCATATTACTCAATGAGACACGACCCCCCTATAAAATTATAAGATGGTAGCATGGATGTTATGGAAGCTGAATAATTATGATGTTGTGGGTCTTACAAGGTATTAATTTATATATTAATCTATATATGAATAAATAAATTTATAAGCATATTTATATTTATATAAATTTTTATCTATATATATATATAAACATATTAATAATATTTCATATAATATTGTACTATATAGTAATAAAAATAAATTTTATTCATATAAAATTCATAAACACATACAAATATACATTTAAACGTACAAACAAAGACATTAAAACATAATTATAGTTAATTAATAATAACTGAATAAATGATCATTAATATATATATATATATATATGCATATATATAAGTTTATAAGTATATATATATATATATATTTATATTAATTTATACATTAATATATAAATATATATATAAACTTATTAATAATTTTACATATATAACAATATTATATAATAAAAAAATAAATGTTATATATTACACACACACATAGATACATATATACTATACATACATATAAACACATACATAGATATTAAAACATAATTACAATTAATTAATAATAACTAAATAAATGGTTATTAATATATATATATATATAAGTATATTTTCATTAATTTATATATATATATATATATATATATATATTAATTTATATATATATATATATATATATATATTAATTTATATACATAAATAGACTAATATATATATAAAAGTAATAATAATTAAATAAATGATCATTAATATATTAATATATATATATATATAAGTATATTTGTATTAATTCACACACACACACATATTAATATATTTATATATATACATATAAATTAATATAAATATATATATATATATATATATATTAATTTATATTATATATATATATATATTAATTAATATATAAATATATGTATATTAACATATTAATTAATATATAAATATATGTATATTAACATATTAATTAATATATAAACATATGTATATTAATATATTAATTAACATAGAATTATGTGCATATTAATATATTAATTAATATATAAATTTATAAGTATAGTTGTATTAACACACACACACATGTATATTAATATATTAAACGTATATCAGTATATAAATATATAAATTTATAATATATGCAATAATATTAAAGATTATAAATATATATATATATATATATATATGAGTATATATATAATAATATTATAAATTTCTAATTTTGTATATATATTTTCACACACACATACAAATATAAATATATTATTTTATATTTATAAGTATATATATATATATATATATATATATATTATAAGGTCTTGGATCCTAGTAGCCTTTCCCTTTGTGAATTTTGGGTGTTGAAGGCACCCCAAGGAAGTTCCATGATGTTTGCAGGAAGTTTGGAGGAAGGGAGGGCACTGCCAAAAATGGCATGGCTACGACATGGTGCCCTAGGTTACACATAAGTGGATGCGGTGTGGATCTAGTAGCTGTGATGTAGTGCCTTGAGGAGCCACTTCCAAATCTGGCATGGCTATGGTGTGGTCTCCATGCTACGGTGTGGGGGGATCTTGAGGTAGATTTTGGGGCTACTGCCCTTTTTAGGGGTAGTTATGTCATGGTAGTTGGGCTGCAACATAACCTCTATATTAGCGAAGGGGGACTGCGGCACAGTAATAAGAGCTACACTGTAGCCCCCAAAACTACTTTTATAGGATATTTCCGTGTTCGAGGCGCAGTGATAAGAGCTACACCATAGCCCCCAAAACCACTTTTATAGGATATTTCTGTGTTCCTTGGACACATGGATTGACCAAGGGGGTTGTATCGTGGTCCCTTGGGCTGCACTATAGAATTTCCTATGTCAGGGAGGGCTGTAATGTTCTCCTAGGTGTTGTGTTGTGGTCTTCTAAATTTTTCCCTATCCATAAATATCCCCAAGACCATTTTAAAACCACTTTCTCCCACCCCTTCCACTTGAACCCTAGGCTCCTTGGAGTATTTTTTTGAATAATTCTCATCCCCTTTCAATAGGTATTGATCCTCGACTCCTAGAGATCAATCCATGATAATCCAAGGTGGTTTATACCTCCTTTTTTCTTGAGTTTTTATCTCAATTTAATATCATTTTCCTCCTATTCCTCTTACCATAAATTTCTATTTGATCTTAACCATTCTAATAAAGTTTTTCTTATCATTTTTTGATGTTTTATTGGAATTACATCTTTGAGGGATCACAATTTTTTCATGGGAGAGGTGATTTGAGATCTGTGCTAGCATTCCATTTCATTTTCAAGAATATAAGAAGTTTCAGGTAGGGGATTTGTTACTTTTCTTTTATTTATTTGTAATCATAAATTGAACTTGGTTAATACTTGTGGATGGAAGTGAAATTAACCTAATAAATATTGAACCAGAGTAAATAATGTAATTGGTTTATGGTTGTAGTGATCATATGTTGTTGATTTCTACCATGATAATGGTTTGACTCATGATTTTCTATATAGTGTCTATATAAGATATTATTTGTTTAACATTATGTTATTCTAGGTTTAGTATGTTGGAATTGATTAAATCAGATAAATAACATAAATATGGTAATAATTTGTTGGTTGGATAATAAAGAGTCATGTTTAACAATTCGATGTTTCTCATGATTTGATGGTAATAAAATTGATGCAAGTATGCATGTTTAATTGAATACATTATTCCATGTGTTAATAAAATTTGTCAATAAATGTGAATCATGTTAATTATTATTGATTATAATAATAAAGTACATCCTAATTAATAATTTTTATTTTCACAGTTTGATGAAACTAGTTTTATACTAGATATCATATTTAAATAATTTTAATAGCTTATTATAGCTGACGCCTTAGGTTTCCCATAGTTTAATCTTGTGAATAATTATTTTTTTAATTCAAGAGGAAAAAAATTGGTTTCTTGATAGAGATAAATCTTTGGGGATGAGGGTTCGCGTTTGTTTATAAAGGTTTCATGCCTTGTGTTGGGTGTTGTGAGAGCCTATTTGAATGTAAAGGATGAATGCCTCATTTTAGTGCCTAGATTTTCCTATTGACTATTCTTGTTTGTTTTTATAATTTATTTGTGTTCTAGATATGATTATTTTTAAATTATATGAGCTTGATATGGTTAATCTTAGGATAGATGATGAGATGTGGGTTGGGAGGCTCAAGGTTGTGGAAGCAGTTGGCACCTGTGACTGAGAGATTTATGGGTATATTCCCATGAGTGTCGGGGATGGAATAAAAGATGATGTAATGGGTTGAAGATATGATTAGAAATTTTTGTGATGAAATTTGGATGATTTATTGATAAAAAATCTATTTAATAGCTGGTGAATGTTTTTTTTTACTTTGTCCACATTCCTTTCCCCATTGCTTGAGTCAGCTGGATGTGTTTGGTTGCATCTCTCTTTATGGTATCTTAGGATATTTTTCTTAGAGTACCTAGAATTATGGAATGGTAATGATAATTTTTAATAAATTTTTAACCCATATATTTTGTTCTTGCTATAATGAAAATGAAAATTTTAATCCTAAGAATACATAGATGGTTGGATTATACCTAGAGGTCATGGATGTCACTTTATTATAAAATGAAATGTATCTTAAAATAGTGTTGTTAATTAATTTTTAATGAATTAATTAACAAAAGGAAATGATAAAAAGGAAATAAGTAAATTAATTAATCTCTTTAAAATATTGTGTTCTTATAGGATATCTAGTCCCTAGAAGTGGCATATTGGTGTCTAAGTGATGATAACTACAGTTGAGATTAGGACTAGGTTATGCCCATAGCATGGTTGTGAGATATATTATATCATATATATTTTGTGATTTTATAAGCTACTCCAACCATGTTGGTTAGTGTGATTGAAACCTAGTTGAATCTGGGAGGGTGTTTACCCAATATCTAGGTTTTCAAGGACACATTCTGACTACCCCCTCTGGCCCTGTTCTCTTCTCTTGGTTGAATTATGTAGTTTACCATATATGTGTGTATAAGTATGTAATATATTATGATTATTTTACACACACATATATATTTATATAGCATCTAAAATATTATTGTAGGTATGATGTGTATAGACTGTGATGGCTTGAGGCACTTTACTCGGTGTATGGGTTGTGATGGCTTGAGGTATAATACCTGATGTATGATATACATCACACAGGTTTTGGTGGATACCAAAAACTAATTGGTTAATATATGTAGATGTAATGTAGGATGATGTGATGATGTGATTCATGAGGTTTATGTTGTGATACTTTTCCCATATGTTTTCAGGTTGGCTTCTTTTGGAGAGTGATAGCTTAAGACATGCAATGTTGGGGCAGAGTGGAAAACCATCGGGGAAGCGGTAGTAGGTAACCCTTGTTGATTTATAATTATAATATATGATATATCTTGTATTCATGAATTAGTGGGAGGTATCCATGGTCAGACTGGGAACTTATTATACATGTTTAGGTGATGAGTTATTTTCACTTGTTTTTTACTAGGATTGAGTATGTTTTCTTTATATTTTGCACAAGAAGCTCCTGGGAGGATCCTATTTAGTATACTATTATTATCAAACTAGATATATATAAACCATTTTTAGTTCAGTAGGATTATATTAGAGATCAGGCTGAATATTACTAGCTCATGGTTTTGTAGGAGCTGTTTAGTCTTCACAGTCACTGTTGCATTTACCTTTTTTGGTACTTGTAGTTACCTTTCCAATTTTTTTTAGTCTTGTATGAAATTATATTTATTCACTTGAGGTATTCCTAAAAACTCCCTTCCCAAATATCCATTCAATATTTCATGGCCCACTATTGGAAAAACCACCTGAGTACTGGGTCCAATGTGATTAGGATCGCTTAGCCATGTTTCGTAATTGGAAAGACGAGCACCGTGAAAATGCATGCCACTCAGCTTCATCACCGTAGTAAGTAAGGGGAAGCAGTAGAAATAAGTGGATTCATGATCAATTTCTCATATAAATTTCTTGCATTATATAATTTTAGTTAATAATACTCATCAATCAATGTACTTCTTCCATTGCAAAATTATCTAATCATTTTGTATAACAAAGAACTATGAATTTATTTTATCTATCTTACCAAGAGTTTATTGGTGCATCTGCCTTATCTCTATGTTTCACATGTTTCTATTAGAGGGTAATGCCTCCCATTTACATATATGATATAACCTTAGTTCTATTCATTGACCCAAGGCCTACTGGAGGTGGGACATGGGCAGTCACTATCCCCCTTCAATCATTTCTAGCCTAAGAGGGGTAATCTTTTGGATGAGGGGGTCATGACAGTGTGGTATTAAAGGATTTAGGTTGAGTGATATGATGGATTTTGGAATTAGGCATAGGTGATAATGTATAGGTTGGTATAGAAACAATGTTATCCAAGTTTAGTAAGCGATGTAAACAAGAGATATTGGATGGGGCACAAGTATTTAGAGCTCGCTATGATCTAGTGCATATACCTTTAAGTTTATGAAGTCTGTTAAATGAAGTGATAATGGTTGCAGGGTAGAGACCTAGGAAAAGATCATGCATTATTCTTCTTATGCTTGTGTTTTAAATTTTTAGACATTAGTATAGGTTAAACCTTAAAAAAATATAATAAAATAAATAAATAATTAATTTTAATATTTCATATTCCTATTTTAAGAGTCTCTAAACATTTTTTCTTCTTATAGGAATGAATCTAGGTTTAAATACCCATCAGTTTTACACTGAAGATGTTCAATTGAATGTTCCAAAAGATTGTTGTGGATTATAGATTGACGATGATGACACTTGGAGGAGGAAACTCTGATATTTTTAGAACAAGAGTCTAAAGAAGTATGAGATCTTAATTTTAAAATCATTCATAGAAGACTGGTCAGAGTAAGAGGATATAACTTTTAGTTTGATTAATTATAAGAATGAGTATTGGGTTTTGTTAGTTGTGATGATATTGTGTGGGAAATCGAGTAAGTGTTGGATCTTGTTCCTTGGGGATCACAAGGAGTTGATAGTATCATGGGAAAAGTTTCTTGAACTATTTTTATGAATAATTTATTCATTAAAACATGAATTAAACCAGTCACCAGGATTTACTTACCCTTCGACAGGGGAGTTCTAGTGTACGGGAGTTTGGGATCCATTTTAAGACCCTTCTGTGATATACTTTAGAACTTCTTCTAGATAAGGAGGCCTGGGCGAGTCATTTTGAGGAATATTTTCATTAAAAGATATAGTACTGGGTAACTATATTCATGTTGTCAACATATATTTAGGTACTGGTGAGAGTATATATTATTTATATAATTATGGATATAATTACATCATTATGATAGTGGAGTCTTAAGGATTCCTCGTGAAGAATTTTTGTGGTTTGAGGTTCCTAGTTTCCTAGAAATAAGAGTTTTTGGTCAGATGGGGGTAGTTCCCATTCCTCATCATCTCATTTCTTTTGGGGTGGTGGATCTTAGACATATTACAAGGGGTTAGATGAATTTTTTTCTTATGGAGGATGAGTTCTTTAATGTAAATAGTTCCAAACCTTTTTGAGAAGTTAGCATGTTTCAGGTGTTTTGATTCAAATCCCTTTATTGAGGAAATTTTAGCTGAGGCAACAACAGTAGGGTGTTCTAGTTTGGGATCAGTAGAGGGGAGATGGTTTAAAGAGAGGATATCCATGATATTTTCCTCATCCTAAAATATAAAAGTTTGACCATGGAGGTGGTCATCATTAGGGTCAGAGAGGCTGTGAAGTAGGCTATGGATATCTGTATGCTTTAGCATTGCCAGTTCCAGGTGATCCAGTTGTTGTTAGAGGTACTTTTTTTTGTATATGGGTGCATGATTTGTTTGATTCAGAATCCACACACTCCTTTATATCAACGGACCTTTTCCGATCATTAAGACTTGAGGTAGATAGGCTTCTAATGACCTTGTCATTGACAATTCCAGTTAGAGGTTGAGCTGACTTGTATGAAGTTTATAGAGATTGTGAGCTAGTTATGAGGTAGTACCACTCTTGGGGATACTTACTATGTTTAAAAATACAACCATAAAACATCATCCTTAGTATGGACTGGATATATTTTTTGTACGATATCATGGATTGAATTAGGATATAGGTTGTGTTCTATGATTGTGATGGAGACCCAATAGTTTCCATTGGTGAGCAAGACCCTCAGATGGGTCAGAGGCATATTTTTCCTTATCTTACTTAGTGGTCAAGTTGATTCAGAGTTCATTGGAGGTTTAGTCAATGGTGTTTCCTAGGGTTGTGTAAGATTACCCTAATATCTTTCCTAGGGATATTGTAGAATTTACCCTTTATAAAAGATAGAGTTTGGATCAAGATATAATAAAACGTTTCTTATATCTCAATGTATATTTATTGGATTGGACCTTCTAAGTTATGAGAGCCATGAGTACAACTCAATGATCTATTGAAGTGAGGTTTTGTTCATCTGAGTGTTTCACCTTGGGGTGCACAATTTTTTTTAAATAAGTCCAATAGAAGTTAGTGTCTTTGTATTTATTATCATCTATTGAAACAAGTGATGGTGAAGAACCTGTACCATATTCTATGGATTGATTATTTATTTGATCAACTAAAAGAAGAAATTTGGTTCTTGAAGATTGATCTATGGTCAGGATATCATTAGATACGGGTTAAAGAGGGGGATGTTTTGAAGACTAATTTATGATGTTTTTATGGACATTATGAGTTCGTTATGATGTTGTTTAGTGTGAATAATAATCTAAATGTGTTCATGGGATTGATGAAAATAGTGTTCAGGGAGTTTCTAGATAAGTTCATGGTGTTTTTCATAAATGAAATCTTTGTGTACTCTACATCTGAGGAGGATCATTCAGATAATCCGCATGCCATTTTGGGAGTTATTCATCATCAATGGATGTTTGGGAAGTTGTTGAAGTGTGAGATATATGACCGTGAAGTTTGTTTATTAGGTAATTTCATATCCTTGAAGGGAGTATTTATAAATCCTTCAAGGGTCTAGGTGGTCATTTATTAGGAAAACCCTAGGGATGTTGTAGAGGTGAGAAGTTTCCTTTCTCTTGTAGGCTATTACAAGAGGTTTGTAGCTAATTTATCTCAAGTTAAAACTTATATAATAGCCTTGACTAGAAATTATTAATAATTTTTGTCAACTAAACATTCTTAGATAGATTTCCTATACTTAAAGTAGGATCTGGTTAGCATTCCAGTCCTTTATTTTCCAACAAAAGGAGTTCAGTTTGAGGATTTCTCTGATACTTTGTGTCTTGGATTGGGATGTTTTTTTATTTAGTATAGATCAATTGTTTCTTATGGGTCTTAGAATTTACATCCACATGAGATTAATTATTCACCCTTGATCTTGAGTTAGCGTTAGTTGTGTTTTCTTTGAAGTTGTGGATACACTATCTCATCAGTAAGAATTTTTTGGTTTTACTGATCATAAGAGTATAAGGTATGTCTTCTCCTGGTGTGAAATGAACTTGGGATAAAGGTAGTGGATGGAATTAAAACAGGATTACAACTTTTATATTTCCTATACACTAGGAAAGGGAAATGTTGTAGTTTATGTACTGGTTATAAATTCATGTAGTGATTTTGTGCATGAATTTGTAGATCCCTAGAGAGTAATGGAAGAGATCTAAATGATGCATCTTGATATGGGATATGCTGAATACATAGGTCTTATTTTTAAGATTAAAATACAGTTTTATTTGGTTCATCAGGTAGAGAAGTCCTAGTTGGGGGATTCTGAGGTGGAGGTCTGGAGAGACCAAGTTGTTTTTTATGATTCCCCTGATGGTTGGTTTGAGGATGGACAACACTAGGTGTTGTTTCACAGAAGTTTTTTTGTAACACCCTGACCCCTCTAGATCGGAGCCGGTGCATTACTTGTTATATTAACATGGTTAGAAGGAAATGAAAATCCAAAAGGAATGATCAGTTTAGTAGTATTGAAGAATATAGATACATAAATGTAACTCAAATTACATTGGAAAAAGTTACAAAATACAATTCATAACAAAAACTAAAAACTGCATCCATAGGAACTCAATAAATAATCTTCGCTTCATCACCCGTTGAAGGTAAACAATGAAAGGGGTGAGCTCAAATGCTCAGTAAGGGATACAAATGACAGAAGCATGAATCAATAATAACTGAATTGTAAACAATTTGTCATAATCAATATGGCATGGGGAATAAATGAAAAACTCATGCCATTAATAAACTGAGAATGAAACTACATCCATAGATTTTTTCATAGTGAAAAACTCATGGATAGTAATAAATGATAATGAATAAAGAGAATGATTATTAATTGGAAATCATGTATCTGGAACATGATACCATAATACCATAAAAATGGTTTAGTTCTGTGGGTGTAAACCCATTTGATTTTTGGAAACAAACTTGAAGGGTTTGTCGCCAACTGATTTGTCTCATGAGACCTACCGATGCATCGTGGGGCTATAGCGGGCCCCACCTGACAATGAATGACCAAATCATTATTTATAAATTTATTAAATACAAGAGAAATATGCCTTTTCAATATCTATGTAGAGTAGAGTATACATATTCATCAATATTTCCATAGTTAAAATAACTTTCCAAATAAACACCGTATGTAAAATGGTATACGGTTTAGACAACAAACATATCAATGATATGAGATTATAGATATTTAATATAAATAAAATTTCAAATGAAAATTGATCTCAAATGGGAATTAGGTACACCACATAAGGATTATTAGGTGCACCACACAATGTTAGTCACAACAAAATAGTAGTTGAGACAAAGTCTCTTACCACAATATAATCGGTCGAATCATATGAACAGAACTTAATAACCCTCAAATGAATCATTGAATAACATGAATATAAATAGAATCATGTTATTATATATCAAATGTCAGTACAAATATACCACATACAAGAAATAAGTGACAAATAATGAAAATCTCACAGAAATGAAAGTGAGATGAGAAACCCCTTACCTTATGCTCGAGTGTGTTCTTCGTTTGTTTTAATGACCTGAATAATCAAATTTAGATTCATTAATTAATAATTCCAGAACCTAATATACATGTAATTTATTTATTATATCCTTATTAGGTTCATTAATGGCCCTTTTAATGGGGTTAAGAGATTCAATTTTATTGTTTTGGAAGCATTTTCTTCCTTTGTTTTCATGATTCGTTTACTTTCTTTCATGAATGGAAGTTTGTTTGAAATGTGGTTAAACATCCAGAATTTTTAATATATATTATTAGTGAAATTAAAGAGATATAAATGATCTTATAATTATTCTAGGTTATATACTTGAAGATGAATCATTAGTTAAAAGTTTTTGATAAATGCTTGGATTTAGCTTGGCAGTTTTGTATACAATGAACGTGTTTTGTATTATTATTACATATTATGAGTGTGTAAAGATTAAAGAACATTAATGATATTAAATAAATGTATTATGATCTGGTTCAACCATTAAAATGGTTTCATTTCCAGTAATTAAGGAGAAAGTGCAGTACAAAACTCCTCCATCCACAAAGGTTATAAATTGGAACCTCATGGACATTGATTTCGTTTATAAAAATAAAAAGGGGAGTAAGAATATTAATGATGGTTATTACATTCACATGATATAATTACAATATATAGATTATACTAGAGTTTATCATGTCATTTGGACATAGGTGGTGAGGAGAGAAAAAGAAAAGAGATGAACTTGAAAATAAAAGAAAAGGTGAGAGATCCCTTATGAAAATTCGGCATCCTAACGACGTCGCTCAAAATTTCATAAAATGAAATGATGAGGGAAAAAGGGTATCTCATCATATTAAAATAAAAAAGACAGTAATAAAAACACATAAAATCAAACCCCAACATATGATAATGGGAAATTAAATAGATAACATAAAAGAAGTGTCGACTAAAAGAAGATAATGAAGGATTCCCTTACCTTGTAGAGTTACTCCTAGATCTTGAAGGATAAGAACTTGGGGGATTAAGGAAACCTTTAAAGGACTACTATAGAGGTGAAAAAACCATATATTCGAGGATAAGGGATTTTGAATGAAATAAAACGAATGGATGAGTGGGTATTTATATAAAAAGAGAGGTTGTTTTTTAATAATTTCAAAGGGACACCTCATTAGTGGTTTTTGCCAAACCATGGGATTTATCATGGTATTTTCACATGGTTTTATCCACTTGGGACACCTCATATCATAATTTACTGTACAAAAGTTGAACATACTTTTATATTTAATTATTACATCATTATGATGTCATTAAAGTACTGAAAACTGAAAACTATATTTTTACTATTCATGAAAATTCTTGTATTTTAGAAAAATCCCAAAAATTCACCCTAACCATTTTTTGATGTGTATAATTCAAAAATGAACTCCATTTTTTGAAAGTAAATTTCTAAGTATTTTTAATTTAATTTTTAAATAAATTCATAGTTAATTCAAAAAATAACAATTTTAAAGTTATAATTAGTTCTATATCACATTGAAAAAGTAATTAAGATCTCATTATATTATTACCTTAAGAAAATAAAATATTATCATTATTTACTATTTATAAGGGTCATATTTCTATTCATATCACTATTCATAAGGGTATGTTACTATTCATCAGAAAATTAAGTTGGTTCTATCAGACTCCAAATAACTTACTGGTCATAACTCTAGATGACCATTTTTCGAAATTCAAAACATAGAAGTGGAAAATTTATATTTAATGGCTTGGTTTTGATTATCTTCTAAATAACCAAGTGCTGTTTCAAAGAAACATAATGCTTTATAAAATATAGGCTATGAAAAGAATGTATTTAATAGAATAATACCATAAAATGTTTGGGGTGTTATATTATTCCCTCTTTTGGAAATTTCATCCTCAAAATTTTATGTATAAAGCTCACCAAAAAGGTGTGGGTGGTTCTTCTTACTAAAATCCTCCAGTTCCCATGTTGCTTCCTTCATATTCTGGTTTCTCCAAAGAACCTTTACTAGATGAGTTGTCCGATTTCCCAATACCTGCTCCCTTGTGTCAAGAATCCCAATAGGCTTTTCACAGTATGACAAATCAGGTTCTAGTTCAATTTCTTCATAGGTGAGTACATGCGTTGGGTATGGCATGTATTTCTTCAACAATGACACATGGAACACATCATGGACTTTGGAGAGATTTGGTGGAATTTCTAAATGGTAAGCTACTGCTCTGACTCTTTCCAGAATTTCAAATGGTCCGATGTACCTGGGGCTTAGTTTCCCTTTCTTACCGAACCTTAGGACACCCTTCCATGGAGATACTTTTAGAAAGACATGATCTCCCACTTGAAATTCCAAATCCTTTCTCCAGTTGTCAGCATAACTCTTCTACCTACTTTGGGATGCTTTAATATGGGCTTGGATTGTCTTCACCTTTTCCATGGTCTCTTCAATAAGTTCTGGGCCTATAAGTTTCCTCTCACCAACTTCATCCCAACAAGTTGGAGTTCGGAATCTCTTTCCATATAATGCTTCATATGGAGAAATTTGAATACTATAATGGAAACTATTATTGTAAGAAAATTCCACCAAAGGAAAGTATTGATCCCGCATACCATGGAATTCAAGAGAGCATGACCTAAGCATGTCTTCTAGAGTTTGAATAGTCCTTTCAGACTATCCATCGGTTTGGGGGTGATATGAAGTACTCATACGAAGCTCAGTATTCAAAGCCTTCTGGAGGATTTTCTAGAATTTTGATGTAAATCGTGGATCTCGATCAGATACAATTGATAGAGGTTCACTATGAAGTCTTACAACTTCATTAATATACAGTCTTTCTAGGCGCTCAAGTGGTAAATCCTCTCTTATAGGAAGGAAATGTGCTGATTTTGTGAGATGATCAACAATTAATCATATTGCATCATTACTTCTAGGTGTCCTCAGTAGTCTAGTGATAAAATCCATCATAATGTTATCCAAATTCCACATAGGAATAGGTATAGGTTGCATCAATCCTTTGGGATGTTGTCTCTCTGCCTTCACTTGTTAACAAACTAGACACCTTGACATGTAGTCAGCAATTTCCCGCTTTATATTATCCCACCAAAAATATTCCTTCAAATCTCTGTATATCTTGGTGATACCCAGGTGTATAGAGAAATTTGAGCTATGGGAAATTTCTAATAGTTCCCTTTTTAGCTCAGGTACTGATGGAACACATAACCTCTTCCCAAATTTCAGAACTCCTTCTTCATACACGAAGTCATCCAGTCTCCCATCCTTGACATCATTAATTTTCTTGTGCATATTCTCATCATTAGATTGAGAGCTTTTTATCTTCTCTAATAAATATGGTTTAGCAATCATTTGAAAGATAAAAGATATTTTCCCTTCCTTAACAATTCTCATATCTATCTTTAGTAGATCCAAAAATATAGGATATCTCTCAATCCTTATTTGAGTCAGAAGTCCATGATCCTTCCTACTTAATGCATCTGCCACCTTATTCGCCATTCCTAGGTGGTAGTGTATTGAATAATCGTAATATTTGAGTAACTCAAGCCATCTCCTTTTCCTCACGTTGAGTTCTTTTTGTGTGAAAATGTATTTCAAACTCTTGTGGTCCGTATAAATCTCACATCTTTCTCCATAGAGATAATGTCTCAATATTTTCAGAGAAAAGATTACGGATACTAACTCAAGATCATGAGTTGGATAATTTTGATCATGGGTCTTCAACTGCCTTGATGCATAAGCAATAACTTTATCATTTTTCATAAGGATGCAACCCATCCTATTCTTTGATGCATCACTATATATCACAAATCCATCACTTCCAGATGGAAGAGACAAAATTAGAGCATTGAACAATCTTCTTTTCAATTATTCGAAGCATTCCCTACACTCTTTTGTCCACACAAACTTAACTCCTTTATGTGTGATCTTGGTTAGCAGGTTATCCAGTCGGGCGAAATTCTGAACGAAACACCGATAATAACCTGCTAAGCCAATAAAACTACATACCTCAGTTATATTTGTTAGCATGGGATAATATTTTATTTCCTTTGTCTTAGTAGGATCAACTAGTATTGCATCCTTAGAGATAATATGGCCTAGAAAAGAAACCAATTGAAGCCATAATTCGCACTTACTAAACTTCCCATATAATTCATTTCTTATGAGAATTTTCAGAATAGTCTGCAAATAACCCTCATGGTCTTCATAGCTTTTTGAGTATACCAGGATATCATAGATGAACATCACAAAAAATTTATTAAGATATTCCTTGAAAACTCTATTCATTAAATCCATGAAAACAGAGGGTTCATTAGTTAGTCCAAAAGGCATCATTGTAAACTCATAATTCCCATACCTGGATTGAAATGCTATCATAGTAATATATTCTTTCTTCACACGTAGTTGATGATATCCAAATTGAAGGTCAATCTTTAAAAAGTATTGTGCTCCATAAAGTTGATCAAATAAATCATCAATCCTATAGCATCCCGTCTTTTTATAACATAACTTTTCATTCCATTACACAGAACTGAGGATCTTTAAGGTTTAGTGTCTTGGAAACAAGGAACATAAAACATGAAACAAAAAAAAAACATTATTCTTAAACACTTGAAAGGCTTCTCCTCATGTTCACCCTAGGCTCATTACTGCATCTCATAACCTGGGGACATACATCAAAAGGAAGGGTGAGCAGAAGGCCCAGTAAGGGAAACAAGTGAAACATTTTACATATGAACTTGAGATACATCAATAAAGTCATGAAAAGAACTTTAATGCATGAAAATGAAATCATGAGGCATATCATAATAAAAATAAAACTTTTTCATAACTTGAATATGTGGCTACATCATTTAACATAGACAATCATGAACATATCACCAAGGTCCATCCCCAAGGTGTCATTTTAAAATTACTAAGGTTATTCACCAAGGTATCGTGAAAATTGTAATCTCTAGTGGTTACATCATTACCCAATGCATTGGAGCGCTATCAGGGCGCACCCTTAAATTTGCCTTTATTATCATGTGAGCCACATATATCATCATCAAAAATTTCATAAATAACCCATATAGCATAAAGGAAATGGGTTTCATTTCATAATCATAACTTTTTAAAAACTGCTTTAAAGACATGATCTTTATATCACTTTAAAACCCACAGAAAAGGAAGGTGGGTCTCATGTATGTAAATCCCAGAATTTAAAATAGAACATTTTGGTATATATGTGAATACCCCTTTAGAAGAAAGAGCTTTGAGTATTCACTTAATAAAATAAAAGGAATTTAGAAAAAGAGATAGACATTTTGAGACAGAAATTCTGCAGCATAACGACAATGTTCCGAGGTTTTAGAAGACATTAAAAGAGAGGTAAAATGGGTCAAACATTAATAAATGACCCATAAAATAGTACATGGATAGAATAAGAAGGATACATGATCATGGTAATGAAATTTCAAGGACATACCATTTGAAATGAAAAACATGGAAGGAAGAAAAAAATTAGATTTCTCTTATGAAAGTTCGGCAGCCTAACGGCGTTACTTAAACATCAACAAAAATGATTTGAAAAGATCAAATAGGATCTCTCATCATGTGAACATAAGATTTCAGTATGATAGATATATATATAATTCCACAACATAACAAAAAGGAACTTGAAAGAATTGACATGAAAGTAGAACTTCAAAATGAGAAGGGTGAAGAACCACTTAAAAATTCGGCAGCCTAACGACGCCACTTAAAACATCAAAATACTGAATTGAAGAGATCAAATGGGGTCTCTCATCATATGAACATAAGAGTCCAGTATGATATATATAGAGATCATACCCCAATATAACAAAAAGTAACTTGAAATAATTGACATGAAAGTAGAACTTCAAAACGAGAAGGGTGAAGAACCACTTAAAAATTCGACAGCCTAACGGCGCCACTTAAAACATCAAAATACTGAATTGAAGAGATCAAATGGGGTCTCTCATCATATGAACATAAAATATCAGTATGATAATTTATAGATCATACCCCAACATAATAAAAAGGAACATGAAATACTTGAATGAAAATAGAACTTGAAAACGAGGAAGGTGAAAGAATCCCTTAAAAATTCAGCAGCCTAACGGCACCACTTAAACATTCTTAAAACGAATTGATGAGAGCAAGGGGGGGGGGTCTCTCATCATATGAACATGAAATAGGAAGTATTATGAATATAAAAGAACATCCTCCAACATAAGAACATGGAGTATAAAAGAAAAGACATAAAAGAGATTACTTGAAAAGAAAGAGAGAGGTCGGATCCCTTACCTTAAAATGTAACTCTTAAACCTCAAAGGTTGGGACCTTGAGGGCTTGGGGGCACCTTGGGAGGACTCCTTGGGAGGTAATGAGACCAGAAATTCGTTGGGAATGAGTGGGGAGTCGAATGGATGAGAGGAGGTCTTGGTATTTATAGGGAAAGTGAGGGGACAAGGCATTAATGGCCAAGGGACACCTCACATGTGCTTTTCTCAAACCCATGTGCTCTCCCTTATCATTTATCATGGAGTTAGGCCAAATGGGTCCCCCAAAACAATAATTCATCACCCTTGGCCGTCCAACCCTCAAAAGATCTCATGACATCATCATGACACCGTTATGATGTCATTAAACATACCGAAACCCTAAAACTGTATTTTTACTATTCACTGAAAATTCAACTTTCTCAGAAAAATCCCAAAATTTCACATTAACCAAATATCAATGCTCTGATTTCAAAAATGAAATCCATTTTATAAAAATAATTTTCTAAATATTTTTAATTTAATTTTTAAATAAAAACACTATTCATCGAAAATTCATTTTTTTCAGAAAAAACCCCAAAAATTACCATAACATAATATCGATGCTCTGAGATCAAAAATAAAGTCATTTTTATAAAAATAATTTTCTAATTATTTTTAATTAAATTTTTAATTAAAAAACACTATTCACCCGAAAAAACTAATACTTGAATAATAATTAATGAAACCGTTATTTAACTATTTTATTGAATCACATTACTTAATCAAGGTGCCTAGATTATTTTAAAACTTTCTTTAAGTGAGATTACTAATCCATTTGGTCATATTACTAATCCTAATCATAAAATCACTATTCATAATTTACTATTCATCAAAAATCAAGTTGATCTTATTAGACTCTAAATTTAGTACTGAAAATAATTACAGAAGACCATTTTTTGAAAATCATTACACATTTTTAATTATTTAGGGTTTAAATAAACATATTTAAAATATCCTTTTTCTAAAATTCATCAAAAATATGCATACTATATTTATCCGGTCATTTCAAAATTCATAAACTTCATCATAAGAAGAAATCCCAATTTTTATTTAAAATAAGGATTACACAAGGTAGTTACGGTCTCGTTACATAACCCCTTATAATACCATCATAGGACCTAAGAGTAAGGTGTGCTAGGGTGATAGAAGCTTGGGGCGGCTCAGTCAACATTGCCCGAGTAGTAATTTCTATCAGTTTGAACTTCTCACGAAGGCGATTCCGTTCCAGCTTCACATGATGAAGTTCGTCTTGGATTTGATCCAGAGAAAAGCCCAGTGGTGCTACCTCCTTCCCAAGATCTGTTAGATGGGCTTCGATCGGTCCAAGACTACTAGGTGAGGCCATCAAATCTTCTTTCTATAATAATTAACCAAGATTACTTATATTTAGAGACAATAATCAAAACATTTTGTTCACAGCGGTCATGTTGACCGATGGTTATATAATAGTCAAAACCCACTGATCTCATTTTAATTATAATCATGTTTATCAAATAAAACATTTTTTTTGAGTATAACAATAACACATAAAATTAGGAAACAAAATTTATTTAAAAATTTCGGGTCGTTACAATCTTCCCCCCTTAAGAAATTGCGTCCTCGCAATTTTAAAATTGGGTTTTGAAATTTCATTGAAAGTCCCACATCGGAAAAGGAGTCAGTAAAACTATTACTTTAAAATAAAGAAAGGGAAGTACAAAGGTCACCCGAGTTAACCCACACTAGGTTTCCATGTAGGAAAACATGGACATGGAGGAGAAAACAAAGGGTCAAGTTCTGAGGGAGAGTGATAGAGAACATGATTAAGAGAAAGTTAACCATGAGAAAATCCCAAACTTATGATGTGTGTAAACGGTCTTTGATTACCTAGTAGGAAACTTAAACCAACAACATTTTTGTTTTACGTTTCTTTTCATAATTTTTAGGATTTCATTTACTACATAGAACAAAAACATAAGAAAATATACCTACCTTCAAGTAGAGTTTCATCCTTTAACAAGTCCCTACCAACACTAATCTTTTCTCCAAATGATGAGAATTCAAAAACACTTGGTCTCATAAAATCACAAGAATCATCTTCTATAGAATCACATAATCTACAAAAGATTAACTATCTATTTCTTCTATCTTTAAACATTATCCCAAAAACAGAAAGGTTAAGGTAAAACAACTCTTCAAAAAGAAAGAATCCCATAGGAATGGAAACTACTTTTAAATCATCAAAGTTCCATGGTACTACCCAAAGTTCATCATAGACCATTCCATAAATAACGGTCCTTAAAATTCCTCAAAACAAACCAAACTAAGATTGAAACCCAAATACAATAAGGATTTGATAACATAGTCTTCCAAAACAACTTCATTGTTCATCTCCAGACAACATCAACCACTCCTAACATCTTATAAAAAAGTAGCTAACCTAAACATATTTTACCCAAGATAGGTTAGTCATTCCCATAAGTAACCTAAATTACTATAAGTTCACCTTAAATTCATCGATTCTTCAAAATATAAGTCAACCTTACTCCTCAATGAAAATACCGTAGTAATCTATTTACCTCGATCAAATATGGTTCCCAAAATAATGAACGTCTTCCAAAATAATAATCATATTTTAATCCCCTAATCATCCCTGTCATATTAATACGAAAATCGTCGCATTTCCTATCACATTGGTTGTCGGAACATGTTCTTCCATTTCCCACCATTAACTAAGAAGAGAAAGCATAATTAGGGGCTTAAGTACTTAGCTAATAATCATGAAAAGGAACTGAAAGCATATAAGGATAACTTGTATATGAAAGGTATACCCTAACTTGTGATCTCCTAGGTTCCCATCTAGGTTATGAATGATCATATATTCTTATGTAAACCTTTATTTTATTTTATCTTTGTTCCTTTAACAATGGTTCATACCAAGCTTATGAATTTACCAAAGCATATCCCCCGGGAGTGTCGTAACCAAGAGTGCAGCAAGGCCCGTTGTCGTGTACCAGTTCCCATTCGAGTCTAGCTCAAAGTGGTGTTTTCGGGTTTTACCCCTATGTACATCTGTGCCAGAGCCACCTCTACCTGCTCGTATCCAGACAGGGATGTATTTGCTTGGCAACCCCTTACTCAATACTCACCAAAATACCAGGAAGATTTCCTATATTAAACTTTTCTATAGGGTTCCTCCTAGAGTTTTCATATCCTAATTTCCACAAATAACTAAACCATCCTTTGATACCAACTATAGCATCCCGTATTTTTATAACATAACTTTTCATTCCATTACACGGAAATGAGGATCTTTAAGGTTTAGTGTCTTGGAAACAAGGAACATAAAACATGAAACAAAAAAAAAACATTATTCTTAAACACTTGAAAGGCTTCTCCTCATGTTCACCCTAGGATCATTACTGCATCTCATAACCTGGGGACATACATCAAAAGGAAGGGTGAGAAGAAGGACCAACAAGGGAAACAAGTGAAACATTTTACATATGAACTTGAGATACATCAATAAAGTCATGAAAAGAACTTTAATGCATGAAAATGAAATCATGAGGCATATCATAATAAAAATAAAACTTTTTCATAACTTGAAGATGTGGCTACATAATTTAACATAGACAATCATGAACATATCACCAAGGTCCATCCCCAAGGTGTCATTTTAAAATTACCAAGGTTATTCACCAAGGTATCGTGAAAATTGTAATCTCTAGTGGTTACATCATTACCCAATGCATTGGAGCGCTATCAGGGCACACCCTTAAATTTGCCTTTATTATCCTGTGAGCCACATATATCATCATCAAACATTTCATAAATAACCCATATAGCATAAAGTAAATGGGTTTCATTTCATAATCATAACTTTTTAAAAACTGCTTTAAAGACATGATCTTTATATCACTTTAAAACCCACAGAAAAGGAAGGTGGGTCTCATGTATGTAAATCCCAGAATTTAAAATAGAACATTTTGTTATATATGTGAATACCCCTTTAGAAGAAAGAGCTTTGAGTATTCACTTAATAAAATAAAAGGACTTTAGAAAAAGAGATAGACATTTTGAGACAGAAATTCTGCAGCATAACGGCAATGTTCCGAGGTTTTAGAAGACATTAAAAGAGAGGTAAAATGGGTCAAACATTAATAAATGACCCATAAAATAGTACATGGACAGAATAAGAAGGATACATGATCATGGTAATGAAATTTCAAGGACATACCATTTGAAATGAAAAACATGGAAGGAAGAAAAAAATTAGATTTCTCTTATGAAAGTTCGGCAGCCTAACGGCGTTACTTAAACATCAACAAAAATGATTTGAAAAGATCAAATAGGATCTCTCATCATGTGAACATAAGAGTTCAGTATGATAGATATAGAGATAATTCCACAACATAACAAAAAGGAACTTGAAAGAATTGACATGAAAGTAGAACTTCAAAACGAGAAGGGTGAAGAACCACTTAAAAATTCGGCAGCCTAACGACGCCACTTAAAACATCAAAATACTGAATTGAAGAGATCAAATGGGGTCTCTCATCATATGAACATAAGAGTCCAGTATGATATATATAGAGATCATACCCCAATATAACAAAAAGGAACTTGAAATAATTGACATGAAAGTAGAACTTGAAAACGAGAAGGGTGAAGAACCACTTAAAAATTTGGCAGCCTAACGGCGCCACTTAAAACATCAAAATACAGAATTGAAGAGATCAAATGGGGTCTCTCATCATATGAACATAAAAGATCAGTATGATAATTTAGAGATCATACCCTAACATAATAAAAAGGAACATGAAAGACTTGAATGAAAATAGAACTTGAAAACGAGGAAGGTGAAAGAATCCCTTAAAAATTCAGCAGCCTAACGGCGCCACTTAAACATTCTTAAAACGAATTGATGAGAGCAAGGGGGGGGGGGGGGTCTCTCATCATATGAACATGAAATAGGCAGTAGGATGAATATAAAATAACATCCTCCAACATAAGAAAATGGAGTATAAAAGAAAAGACATAAAAGAGATTACTTGAAAAGAAAGAGAGAGGTCAGATCCCTTACCTTAAAATGTAACTCTTAAATCTCAAAGGTTGGGACCTTGAGGGCTTGGGGGAACCTTGGGAGGACTCCTTGGGAGGTAATGAGACCAGAAATTCGTTGGGAATGAGTGGGGAGTCGAATGGATGAGAGGAGGGCTTGGTATTTATAGGGAAAGTGAGGGGACAAGGCATTAATGGCCAAGGGACACCTCACATGTGCTTTTCTCAAACCCATGTGCTCTCCCTTGTCATTTATCATGGAGTTAGGCCACATGGGGCCCCCAAAAAAATAATTCATCACCCTTGGCCGGCCAACCCTCAAAAGATCTCATGACATCATCATGACACCGTTATGATGTCATTAAACATACCGAAACCCTAAAACTGTATTTTTACTATTCACTGAAAATTCAACTTTCTCAGAAAAATCCCAAAATTTCACATTAACCAAATATCAATGCTATGATTTCAAAAATGAAATCCATTTTATAAAAATAATTTTCTAAATATTTTTAATTTAATTTTTAAATAAAAACACTATTCATCGAAAATTCATTTTTTTCAGAAAAACCCCCAAAAATTACCATAACATAATATCGATGCTCTGAGTTCAAAAATAAAGTCATTTTTATAAAAATAATTTTCTAATTATTTTTAATTAAATTTTTAATTAAAAAACACTATTCACCCGAAAAAACTAATACTTGAATAATAATTAATGAAACCGTTATTTAACTATTTTATTGAATCACATTACTTAATCAAGGTACCTAGATTATTTTAAAATTTTCTTTAAGTGAGATTACTAATCCATTTGGTCATATTACTAATCCTAATCATAAAATCACTGTTTATAATTTACTATTCATCAAAAATCAAGTTGATCTTATTAGACTCTAAATTTAGTACTGAAAATAATTGCAGAAGACCATTTTTTTGAAAATCATTACACATTTTTAATTATTTAGGGTTTACATAAACATATTTAAAATATCCTTTTTCTAAAATTCATCAAAAATATGCATACTATATTTATCCGGTCATTTCAAAATTCATAAACTTCATCATAAGAAGAAATCCCAATTTTTATTTAAAATAAGGATTACACAAGGTAGTTACGGTCTCGTTACATAACCGCTTATAATACCAGCATAGGACCTAAGAGTAAGGTGTGCTAGGGTGATAGAAGCTTGGGGCGGCTCAGTCAACATTGCCCGAGTAGTAATTTCTATCAGTTTGAACTTCTCACGAAGGCGATTCCGTTCCAGCTTCACATGATGAAGTTCGGCTTGGATTTGATCCAGAGCAAAGCCCAGTGGTGCTACCTCCTTCCCAAGCTCTGTTAGATGGGCTTCGATCGGTCCAAGACTACTAGGTGAGACCATCGAATCTTCTTTCTATAATAATTAACCAAGATTAATTATATTTAGAGACAATAATCAAAACATTTTGTTCACAGCGGTCATGTTGACCGATGGTTATATAATAGTCAAAACCCACTGATCTCATTTTAATTATAATCATGTTTATCAAATAAAACATTTTTTTGAGTATAACAATAACACATAAAATTAGGAAACAAAATTTATTTAAAAATTTCGGGTCGTTACAAATCCGAGGTAGAGGATACTTGTTATTTATTGTAATAGAAATGATTTCCCTGTAATAAATGCATAACCTCATGGATCCATCTTTATTCTTGACAAACAAGACCGGGGCTCCCCATAGAGAAACACTAGGTCGAATAAATCCTTTTTCACTCAACTCCTCTAGTTGTTTCTTTAGCTCCACTAACTCCACGGTGGCCATTCTATAGGGAGTCTTTGATATAGGTATTGTACCAGGAATTAAATCTATAGATAAGTCAACTTTCCGCTCTAGAGGATTTCTAGGTAAATCCTTTGGAAATACATCAACATACTCTTGCACTATATGTACATCTTCAATTTGAATATTTCTTTCCTCACCCATAGATATTGGGTTCTCTTCATCTCCAAGAATTGCATTCAATAGAGATACCGTGGGTTGTTCTAGATAAGCATTAGATGGTGAAGTCTCCGATCTAAAGATAAGAGATTCTACACCATTTTCAAAAATTGTAACTTCCTTTTTCTTGTAATAAATATTCACATCATAATTTGATAGCCAATAAATACTGAGAATTATATCAAATTCAGTCATTGGTATGATGATAAGGTTAGAAACTAAAGCACATTTATGTGTAATGAGGGGGACTAGTTGACATGACTTTGTTGCAATGATACATCCCCTATGATTTTTGAATGATAACTCCTTTATTAAATCAAATTGGACATGCCTTATTTTCTTAGAAAACTGGGAAGATATAAATGAATGCGATGATCCAGAATCTAATAAAGTGTTGGATAAGTTTGAGGAAATAATTAAAGTACCCGTCACCACATCATTAAGAACTTTAACTTCCGCATTTTTAATTGCATAAGCTCTCTCTTGATCTCTTATAATTTTCTGAGTCAAGTTTCCTTGGAACTTAGGGCACTCATTTTAATAGTGTCCCATCTATCTACAATTGTAGCATTGAATATCATTGAATTGTTTATTCCCATTTCATTCATCAGATCGATGACCCTTTTCTCCACAGTTATAGCAGACTCCCATGCCTTTCAAGCATTTCACGAGATGATTCTTTCCACAGTTCTCACATAATGGTAATAGCTTTGTTACCTTGCTCTTATTTGGAGCTTTTCATTTTCCTTTTTTATTAGAGTACCGCTTCTTATCTTGGTTTCCTTTGAAAAGATTTGATCTAGAAAATTCCTTCTCTGTTTTGATGGCACTTGATACAATTCCATGATATGATGAAAATGTTTAGGAAGCCAGTTCCCTTCGAAGACTTGGCTTAAGACCTTCAAAGAAATGGTCAATCTTGTCTGCCAAGTCACGTATGTAATCTATGGAATACCTGGATAGCCTTGTGAAGGTAGCCTCATACTCTGCAACACTGTCTTCTTCCCTTTGCTTTAATCCAAGGAATTTCCTCTTCATTTCAATTCGTTGCTCACGAGGGAAATATTTTTTGAAGAATATTTCCTTAAAAGTTATCCATTCCATATCTTCTATTTCTTCTTCCTCCGTGGTATTATGAATCAAGGACCACCATTGATCAGCATCACCCTTGAGACAGTATACTGCCAGTACCACCTTTTCATTTTCATTGCATCTTAATTCCATGAATATCTTTTCAAGGGACTAGATCCATTGCTCAGAAACCACTGAATTAGTAGTCCTGATGAAAGATGGGGGATTCTTCCACATGAAATGATCCAACACAGGTGTGGAATGATTATTCGTTACAACTTGAGTAAGTTGTCCCAATATGGTCATGATTTGATCTGCTCAAACATTTAATGTGTTGACTTACTCAGTGGGGAGATCCCTACCTTGACCACAAGTATTGATTCACCTCCTTTCATTAGATGCCATTTCTAAATAATGACACACACTAGATTAGGGTATGAATCATAATGTATAATATTAACTTAACAAAATACTTAACATAAATTGAGATCCTACGCATGGCTAATCCCATAATCAGAAAAATGGTTTCTTTGAGTAATAATTTACATTTCAATCATTCATAATGGATTATAAAGAAAATATAAATTATCCTAATAATATCCCCCAAGAGTTTCATAACCAAGAGTGTAGCAAGACCCGTTGTCATGTACTAGTTCCCGTTTGATTCTAGCTCAAAGCGGTGTTTTCGGGTTTTACCCCTAGATACATCTATGCCAGAGCCGCCTCTACCTACTCATATCCGGACAAGGATTTATTGCTTGAAATATCCATATATTCTATTCCTTACCAAAATACCAGGACGTTCTTGTATATTTATCCTCAAAGGCTTATCTTAGGGACTCTTCTCTAATCTACATTTTCTAAATTTAGTTTCCAAGTTTTCTACTAAACTTCCTCTGATACCAACTGTAACACCCCAAACCCTCTAGATCAGAGATGGTGTAGTACTTGTTATATTGGTATGGTTAAAATGAAATGAAAATCCCAAAGTAACGATCATTTTAGTAGTCTTTAAGAATCTAGATACTTAAATGAAACTAAAATTACATTGGAAAATGTTACAAAATACAATTCATAATAAAAACTAAAAACTGCATCCATAGGAACTCAATAAACGATCTCCGCTTCATCACCTTTTGAAAGTAAATAGTTAAAGGGGTGAGCTCAAACAATCAGTAAGGGATACAAATGGAGGAATCATGAATCAATAATAACTTAATTGTAAAAAATTTGACATAATCAATATGACATGGTGAATAAATGAAAAACTCACTCCATTAATAAACTGAGAATGAAACTACATCCATATATTTTTTCATAGTGAAAACCTCATGGATAGTAATAACTGATAATGAATAAATAGAATTATTATTAATTGGATTTCATGTATCTAGCACATGATACCATAATACCGTAAAAACGGTTTAGTTTTGTGGGTGGAAAACCGTCTGATTTTTGGAAACAAACTCGAAGGTTTTGTCACCAACTGATTTGTCTCATGAGACCTACCGATGCATCGAGGGGCTATAGAAGGCCCCAACTTCCACTGCATGTCCAAAGAATTATTTATAAATTGATTCAATACAAGAGCAATATTCATTTTCAATATCCTTATAGAGTAGAGTATACGGATTCATCAATATTTCCATAGTTAAAATAACTTTCCAAATAAACACCATATGTAAAATGGTATACAGTTTAGACAAAAAACATATCCATGATATGAGATTATGGATATTTAATATAAATACAATTTCAAATGAAAATAGATCTCAAATGGGTAGTAGGTACACCACATAAGGATTATTAGGTGCACCACACAATGTTAGTCACAACAAAATAGTAGTTGAGACAAAGTCTCTTACCACAATGTAATCAGTCGAATCATATGACCAGAACTTAATAACCATCAAATTAATCATTTAATAACATTAATATAAATATAATAATGATATTATATATCAAATGGCAGTACAAATATACCACATATAAGAAATAAGTGGCAAATAATGAAAATCTCACAGAAATGAAAGTGAGATGAGAAACCCCTTACCTTATGCTCGAGTGTGTTCTTCATTTGTTTTAATGACCTAAATAATAAAATTTAGATTCATTAATTAACAATTACAGAACCTATTATACATTTAATTGATTTATTATAGCATTATTAGGTTCATTCATGTCCATTTTAATGGTTTTAAGAGGTTCAGTTTTATTGTTTTGGAATCATTTTCTTCCTTGGTTTTCATGATTCATTTACTTGATTTCATGAATGAAAGTTTGTTTGAAATGTGATTAAACATATAGAAATGTTATTATATATTATTAGTGACATTAAAGAGATATAAATGATCTTATAATGATTCTAGGTTATATACTTGAGGATGAATAATTAGTTAATTTTTTTTGATAAACGCTTGGATTTAGCTTGGCAGTTTTGTATACAATGAACTTGTTTTGTATTATTATTCCATATTATGAGTGTGTAAATATTCCAGAACATTAATGAGATGAAATAAATATATTCTGATCTGTTTCAACCATTAAAATGGTTTCATGACCAGTAATGAAGGATAAAGTGAAGAACAAAACTCTACCGTCCATAAAGGTTATAAATTGGAACCTCATGGATGTTGATTTCATTTATAAAAATAAAAAGGGGAGTATGAATATTGATGATGGTTATTACATTTACATGATATAATTCAAGTATATAGATTATAATGGAGTTTATCATGGTCATTTTGATATATGAGTTGAGGAGACAATAAGAAAAGAGATGAACTTGAAAATAAAATAAAAGGTGAGAGATCCCTTATGAAAATTCGACAGCCTAACGACGTCGCTTAAAATTTCATAAAATGAAATGATGAGAGAAAAAGGGAATCTCATCATATTTAAATAAAAATTACAGTAATAATAACACATAAAATCAAACCCCAACATATGAGAATGGAAAATCAAATAGATAACATAAAAGAAGTGTCGACTAAAAGAAGAGAATGAAGGATTTCATTACCTTGTAGAGTAACTCCTAGATCTTGAAGGATGGGACCTTGGAGGCTTAAGGACACCTTGGGAGGAATAATATATAGGTGGAACAACCAGATATTATAGGATGAGGGATTTTTAATGAAATAAAATGAATGGATGAGTGGGTATTTATAAAAAAAGAGAGGTCGTTTTTTAATAATTTCAAAGGGACGCCTCATTAGTGGTTTTTGCCAAAACATGGGCTTTATCATGGTATTTTTCCATGGTTTTAGCCACTTGGGACACCTCATATCATAATTTACTATACAAAAGTCGACCATACTTTTATATTTAATTATTACATCATTATGATGTCATTAAACTACCAAAAACTCAAAACTGTATTTTTACTATTCATGAAAAATTCATGTATTTTAGAAAAATACCAAAAATTCACCCAACCATTTTTCTATGTGTAGAATTAAAAAATGAACTCCATTTTTTGAAAATAATTTTCTATGTATTTTTAATTTAATTTTAAATAAAATCATAGTTAATTCGAAAAATAACAATTTTAAAGGTATAATTAGTTCTATATCACATTGAAAAATTAATTAAGATCTCATTATCATATTACCTTAAGAAAATAAAATATTATCATTATTTACTATTTATAAGGGTCATATTACTATTCTTATTACTATTTATAAGGGTATGTTACTATTCATAAAAAAATTAAGTTGGTTCTATCAGACTCCAAATGACTTACGGGTCATAACTTTAGATGACCGTTTTTTGAAATTCAAAACATAGAAGTGGAAAATTTATGTTTAATGGCTTGGTTTTGACTATATCCTAAATAACAAAGTGTTGTTTCAAAGTAACACATTACTTTATGAAATATAAGCTATGAAAATAATGTATTTAATAGAATCATACCATAAAATGTTTGGGGTGTTATATTGTTATCCCTTTGATGATGCATAAAATAGTTCTCCATGAGTTACATATATCACCTTTGGTGGTATATCTAAGCATGAAAAAGATGTACCAATATTTGCAAGGTCAGTTTTTGTGGCCTCAGTTGAAGCATGCAGTTAATGATTTTGTGTCTTGATGTTTGGCCTACTATAAGATGAAGGATGATAACTATGTTCCTAATGGGTTTCTCTATCCATTAGATGTTACTTAGTGGAAGTGGGAGGACATATCGTTGGACTTCATTACTAGTTTATTTCAAACTTAGAGAATATTTTATGATATATGGGTGATAATGGATTGTTTGATGAATCATCCCACTTTATAGTGATTAGGGAGTTGAGAACAATGTAGGTTTTATTGAGGAAGTACCTGGAGGAGGTGGTGAGGCTCCACAGAGACCCGAGTATGATTATCTCTAATCATGATTCTTATTTTACCTCTATGGTGTAGAGAGGTCTCCAACATTCTTTTGTCTCTCAGTTATTCGATAGCACTACTTTTCAACTACAAACATATGGTAAAAAAAGAGTGGATTATCTAAACTCTTAAAGATGTGTTGTGCTCTAGTGTCCATGATTTTGGAGGTTCTTAGATGAGGCACCTTCACTTGGCTTAGTTTTCCTACAATAATAGTTTTCACTCCACTATTAGTATGATTCCATTTGAATCTTTGTACATACGACCTTTCCGTTCTGTATTATGCTAGATTGGGTTTGAGAGGTAGAAATTCTTAGGCAAAAGATAGTGAAAAATACAATTGAGATGGTCCAAGTAATTCACGAGAGGATGAAATAAGTACATGATCATCATAAATACTATTCCAATCATAGGTGGATACCTATAGAGTTTGAAGTTTGAGATCACGTGTTTCTAATGGTGACATCTCATTGTGGACAATGAAGGTTTTGTCATAGAAGTAAGCATTCTCCCTAATTTTTTGGGTCTTTCTAGGTGTTTGATTTTGTTGGAGTTTTGGCATATCAAATATCAATTCCCTCATATATTTTCTAGATGCATGATATTTTTCACATGTCTTAGCTCCTCCATTACCTTTATGATGACTCCCATTTCATCGATTTGGGAAAGATCAATATTGACGATGATGCAAATTTAGAGGAGCATCCTATGGAGATTTAAGACTAGTATGAGAAGGTGTTGTGTGAGCATGATATTCCTTTGGATCATGTCTTATAGAGGCACAAAGTTCTGGAGGATAGTACCAATGAACATGAGTCATAAATACAAGCTCAATTCCCTGATCTGTTTGTTTTTTTTATCTCTTTTATTATTTTAATGCTAGTTGTGGTTGTTGAACTTTACTGGTTTATGAAATGAATTCCTCTATCATTTATTATTTCATACTTTATATCATTTTATATTTATCTCCCCCAAAATATTGTTTATTATTTGGTGATATTTTTTATGGGTTTTCACTTGTTTCCTTAGGTGAGGTGGTTGAGCTCTTATGATGGTGAAATTCTTGAGAGGTATCTCATGGGGTGACTGTTTGGATGACCCCTTTTTCTTTATTTCTCTCCAAGTTTGGTTTTAAATTATATAGGATGAAAATAGTTTGAGAGTTATCTGATGTAAGGTACTGGATCTAGGTATCTCTTCCCTTTGCGAGTTTTTGGTGCTGGGGGTACCTAGAGGAGGTTCCATGATGTTTAGAGGAGTTTTAGAGGAAAAGTGGGGTGCAACTACTAAAAATGTAATGGATGTGTTGTAGTTACCTAGGATATTCCATAGTTTTGGTGGATACAATATGATTATAGTGTCTATATCGCATCACCTTGAGTATCCCCTACAAAATCTGGTATAGTTGTGGAATAGTCTCCATGATGCAGCATAGGGGAGTCTGGAGTGGATTTCAAGGCTACTACCTTTTTAGGGGTAACTATGCCATAGTGATTCGGTTGTGGCATAACCTCCCTATTGGAGAAGGGGGGCTATGACATGGTGCTTAGGGTTTCATTGTACAATGATCCTCAGACATGTAGTTTGAACAATGTGTCTATGGTATGGTTCCTTGGGATGCATTGTAGAATTCCTTGTCTCAGGGAGGGTTGTGATGTGGTCATAGGGGTTCCTCTATGGTATTCTATATTTTTCTATATCTATAAATACCCCAAGTCCATTTTAACCCAAGTTTCTTCCAATTATTCTACTCAAACCTTATGAACCTTGGAGTAGTTTTTTGGAGTCTTTATATCCCATTTTTATAGGGATTGATATATTAATACTAGAGAATAATCCATGGTAATCCAAGGTGAGTTCTACCGCATTTTTCTAGTGATTTGTATCACTTTATTATAATTTTCCTATCATTACTCTTTATATGACTTGGAATTTTATATCCATAATTATAATAGAGTTTTATTTTCATTTTCTAGTCTGTTATTGGAAAAAAATATTTGGTGGATCGTAGTTTCTTCATGGGAGTGGTGATCAGAGATCTGCTTTGGAATTCTTTTTCTATTTCAAGAATGTTGATAATTTGAGGTAGGGGATTCATTGCTTATCTTTTTTTTACATTAAATCATATATTGGACATGGTTTATCCTTTTTATGGTAGTTAAATTAACCTAATAAATATTGAAATATATTAAATAATGTAATTGGTTTATGATTGTAGTGATCACAAGTTGTTTCTTTCCACCGTGATAACAGTTTTCCTCATGATTTTCTAAATTATGTTCTATCTATACTATGATTTGTTTAGCATGATTTTATTCTTGTATTAGCATGTTAAAATTGATGAAATCAAATAAATAATGTAAATCCAGTAATAATTTTTTGGTTGGATAATAAAGAGAAATGTTTAGAAATCCGGTGTTTCTCATGATTAGATGGTAATAAAATTGATGTTAGTATGTATTTTTAATTGAATATATTATTCCATGTGTTAATTTAATTGGTTAAATAAAACTAATCATGTTAACTATTGTTGATGATAATAATAAAATTCATGTTAATTGAGAATTATTCTTCTTATAGTTTGATGAAACTGGTTTTTATGCTAGAGAGCATGTTTAAATAATTGTAATAGATTTTTATAGTTGATGACTTAGGTTTCTCATTGTTGGAACCTATTAATAATGAATTAGTTAATTCAAGATGGAATAAAAATAAATTTTCTGATAAATAAAAATATTTGGGGTTGAGAGTTCCCATTTATTTATAAAATTTGGATTCCTTGAGTTGGGGGTCATGAGCGCCTATTTGAATGTGAAGGATAAATGCCTTATTTTAGGGTCTAGATTTCTTTATTTAATATACTTGTTTGTTTTATACCATCTATGTAATTTTTATAGAATAATTTTTATGTGATATATTCCTAAGATGGTTGAGCTTGGGATAGATGATGAGATATGTGCTGGGAGGCCCAAGGTTATGGAAACAGTTGATTCTTGTGATAGTGAGATGAATAGGGATATACCCTGAGTGTAGAGGATGGAACCAGAGATGATGAAATGGGTTGAAGCTAGGATTACCAATTTTTTATGAAATCTAGATGCTTTATCATTAAGTAATCTGTTTAATGGATGATGGCCTTATTTCTTACTTTATCTAGATTCCTTTCCTTACTACTTGATGCAGTTGGATGTTCTTGGTTATATCTCTATTTTTGGTACCTTAGTATGATTTTACTAAATTACATGGTATTATGGAATGGAAATGATAATATTAAATAAAATTTTAACCCTTGGGGTTGTTTCATGATGAAATTCATGTGCTAATGTTAATCTTTAGAAACTGTGGGTGGTTAGATTATTCCTAGAGTCATGGGCTTCACTTTGTTGGAAAATGAAATGTATCTTGGAATAATATTGATAATTAATGGTTAATGAATTAATTAAATAAATTTAATGATAAAAATTAAATAATTAATTTAATGTATCTATTTAAAATTTTATGTGTTTATAGGATATCTAGTCCCTAGCAGTGGTATCCAGGTGTTTGAGTAATGATAGATAAAACTGAGTTTAGGACTATGTTATGCCCATAGTGTGGTTGTGAGATATATTATATCCTGTATATTTTTAGATTTTTCATGATACCCTACCCATGTTGGTTATGGTGAATGGAACCCATTGGACTTTGGGAGGGTGTTTTCCCTAACATCTAGGTTGGTGAGGATGGATGGCTGACTATCCCCTCTGGCCCCACTCTCTTATCTTGGTAGTATTATGTGCTGGTATGCACAATGGTTCATTTCTCATATATGTTTGTAGAGGGATGTAATTTATTGTGGTTGTTTCTCACCCATGTATCTCTAGATATAGTATCCAAAGTATTATTATAGGTATGATGTGTATGGGGTATGATGGCTTGAGGTACTTTTCTTAGTGTATGGTCTATTATGTCTTGCGGTATAATACCTGATGTATGATACATGTCATAAAAGATATGGTGGATCCTAAAAACTAATTGTTTACTATATAGAGATATGATATAGGATGATGAGATGGTATGATTAATGAGGTTCATGTTGTGATACTTAGCCCAGGTGTTTTCTGACTGGATTCTTTTGGAGAGAGATGGATCAGGACGTGCAAAATTGTGGAAGAGTGGTAAAATAGTAGGGAAGATATAGTGGGGTACCATTATTGATTTATTATTATAATATACAATATATCTTGTCTATGTGACTTGGTGAGAGTTATCCATTGTGTGGATGGGAACTTAGTATACTTATTTTGGTGAAGAGTTAGATTTACTTATTGTTCAATGAGATTTTGTATGATTTATTTATCTTTTGAATGAGAGGATCCAGGGAGGATTATAATGGTTATATTTTTATTCTCACCCCATGTATATATATAATATTTTTTAGTCTAGTAGGAGAAAGTTTGATATTAGGTTGGATATTACTAGCTCATGGCTTTATAGAAGTTGTTTAGGATTTATGATCATTGTTACGTTTACCTTTATTTACTTGTAGTTTCCTTTACAATTTTTTAGTCTTGTATGAAATTACATATATGAACTTAAGATTTATTTTATCTATCTGATAAGTATTTGATTGGTGTATCTATTTTATCTCTCTCTTTTTCATTTTTCTCTTATATGGAAATGCCTCCTTTTTATATGGATGATATACCCTGGGTGATAGTCACTAACTTGAGGCCAGCTGGAGGTGGGACTCAGGTAGTCACTATCCTCCTTCTATAATTACTAGTTTAGGAGGGGTACTCTGGTGGGAGGGGGTTATGACACACACACACACACACATATTAATTTATATATATCTAAATATATCAAGTATTATGTCTGTGTGTGTGTATTAATATATTAAATTTATATTAGTATATAAATTTATATATAAATTTATAAATCAATGTTTATTATTTTATATATAAATATATAATAGTAGGTTTATATAATAATAAACTACCTGAATAATTATTTCAGACATCTAACATATTTCTGCATAGTCTCTGGTTTGAACCCTGGGAGGCGCAATGTTTTGATTTTATTTATCAGGGTGGGGGGGACTGGAAATGCGCAAGGGTGGGACCAATAGTAGGTGCAAGAAGTGGGTCGATAATATATATATATATATATATTCTAAGTAAATATAAAAACAAAACATATATAAAAAAATCAAAAAAATCAATTACCCATGTTTATAAAAAACATGGGAAATTGATATGTTTTATAAAAGTATGGGTAAATGGTATGTGGTTTAATTATCCACATTTATATATAATGTGGTTAAATTCAAGATTACATGTAGTATGAATACACTATGTTTGTCTCATTATTATATGTCTCATGGGTTTTTGAGGTGAGCCTTATCCTCTGGTGGTAAATTAATTCTTGGAGATTTTTATATTTATGTTTTCTATTTGGTTCAGATACCCACCAACCAAATAGTGATTCTTGTATTTATTTTACCCTTCATGGTGTATTAAATCACTTCTTGATGTTTATCCAAACTCGTAATGGTATTATCGTACTATGATTAGAGTTTGATCTTATATTTAGATATTCTAATTCATTGATGTCACTAATGGACTGTGATCATAATATACTGGACCCTTTTCAGTGTAGTATGGTAATGTTTATGCATAAGGTTTTGTATAGATCACTTTCATACCCCGTTTTAAAATTAATTCATATAAAATCAAGAGTTATATTAGGGTCCATACTTTGAGTTTTGTTTTGGGGTTGTACCTTCTTGCATTCACCACTTATTCCAAATATATAGAGTGAGTTTTAGTAGTTTATATTTTCATGTTTTTTAGGCACCTTGATCTTTGTAGTAGGACATCACATCCTTATAGATAACCTAATTGGTTTTTTGGATGAATCACCATGTTAAAGAAAAATTTGAGATAATATGATTACCTTTTATAGGCTCTATAGTCTTACAAGATGTAGTTATAACATGATATTTTTAGGGCTGGAGTAACTAGAGAAGGATGATACTTTAGACTATCTCCACCAACCCTTAATGGAGTTACTATGACAGATAGACAGGCCATATAACATTGTGTTCAATGGATGGCTCTAAGTATGTAGTAATTTACAAGGCCTATCGTATGATTTGAACCTTCTTAAAAAAAATCATATTCATCAATTTTAGATTAATACATTTACCATTATAGATTTACTATCCAAGGGATAGTTATTTCAGTAAATCTCCTAGAAAGACCCTTACGGCTGAAATATCCCATTGATGATGGTTATACTTTTCTCATAGTAATTGGAAGTGTGATTTTTTATTCTAGTAAGGAAATGATTTTATGGGATTCCATTGTTTTAGGATGGGATACTATATTAATATTTCTATTTTAGATTAGATGTTTTATCATTATATCATAGGTGTTGATGAGAAGAGCCAAGATTCCATAGATTTTAGTTGGTCAACCACCAATTATGAGTTTAGTTCTACATGCTATGTTAATTAGAGTAAATACGGTACCTAAAATGGTTGTTTAAATCATGAAAATTATCTTGGAGGATATCCCAGGGTTACCCTTATCAAGTGTTTTACTTTCATATCTAATTGCTTTAGAATATGCACAGATATTTCCTTTTATTCATCGATTATCTAGGATATACTGAAGGATCTAATGAGTAATTGGTATACCTATTGAAAAATTGTTTTTAGAGGGCTTAGTTTAACATTTTAAACTAATGGTTACTAGATATTGAGCATAGGTATAGTTGGTAACATCTTCAATTTTGTGAGAATGATTCTTTTTGGGTCACTTTTGGGCATCATTATGGATATCTCAAAATCCTAATGATGTTTTTTGGAGTAATAAACTCTTTCATGGCCCCTGATGGATATGGATGAGATTTAAGTGTGGGATGAATTAACAATCCAAAATAATCAATGTAATTTAAAAAATAATGCATAATTTGATGGATAAACTCAATATCATAATAAACTAGACCCTTTTCAGGTTAGTACAACTATGTTCACACACTAGGTTGTGGATAGATCACTTATTAATACCTATTCAAAATTGATTCATATAAACTTGAGAGTTAGATTAGGGTCCCCAGTTTGAGTTTCATGTTGTGGTTTTACCTTCATGAATTACCTATTTATAATAGAGACCTAGGGTGAGTATTTTCAGCTGATATTTTCATATTTGTGACACACCTTGGTTTTTAGAGAAGGAAATTCCATCCTTATATATATATAGAGTGGTTTTGTGGATGAATCACCATGTTAAAGATAAATTTGAGATTAGATGATTACCTATTATAGGCTCTATAGTCTTCTAGTAGGTAGTTATAAAATGAGAGTATTTTTATTCTTGAGTAACTATATATGGATGATACTTTAGATAATCTCCACTAACTTTTTACAGAGTTAGTGTGATCAATATTTAGGCTGTAATATGTTGTGTGTGATGTATGATTCTGAGTAAGGATTAATTTACAAGTTCTGAGGTATGATTTGTGTCTTATTCATAAAAACCTATAATAATCAATGTCAGGGTAATATATTTCCCCTTCTAGAGTTATTTTTTGAGGGATGGTGATTTTAGAGGAGCTCCTAGCTAGACCCTTATGGATGAAATCATCCAATTATGATGGAAATCCTTTTCTCATAGTGATTGTAAGTGTGAGTTTTCCCTTTAGTAAGGAAATTATTTTATGGGATTTCAGGATGTTAGGATGGGATCCTATGTTACCATTACTAGTGTGGATTGGATGGTATATCATTATATCATAGGTGATGATGAGAAAAGCCAAGATTCTAGATATTTTAGCTAATCAACCAACAATTATGAGTTTATCTCGACATGCTATGTTAATTATGGTAGATATGTTACCTACAATGGTTGTTTAAATCTTGAAAGTTATCCTAGAGGATATCCCATGGATAACTTTATAGAGTGTTTTAATTTATTATCTAATTTATTCATAAGATGCATTGATATTTCCTTTGATTCATCAAGAATCTAGGCTAAGTTTAAGGTGATAATGAGTAATTGGTATACCCATTGGAAAAGGTTTTCAGAGGTATTTGTGAAACCTTTTTTACCAATGGTTCCTAGAGGCTGAGTATAGGCCTAGATTCGATGGTTACTTTATTACATTGGAATAAGATACAATGAATCATATCCCGAAGGACCGAATAGTTTGGTATTCTTGGTAAAATAAATACATTCATGATTACTATATTACATTTCAAAACACAAGTTTCAATTTTTTTTTGAGAATAAAATTATTCACTCTAGCATATCCTTTCATAACAATATTAGTACACTTTATGGATTCTGGGGGAAAGGAAACATGTAACGACCCAATATTTCTTCAATGGAAATTCCTTTCTTATAAATATGTCATAATTACATGAAATAACAACATAATGAACTAATAAGTGATATGTGACCCTTAAACATAAGTTTTTCACTTATGTGATGTGAATTTCAAAAATATAACATACACGGTTGTGATCAGTAATTTATTTGAAGTCTGATAAGAAAAACATAATTTTTAGTGAATAGTAACCTACCCTTATGAATAGTAAAATACCCTTATTAATAGTGATATACCATAATTAATATTAACATTACCTATTATATTATGTAAATAATATTCAAGTGGAAGTATGATATACCTATGCTTTGGAATAAGTAAATAAATGTTTTAAAACTGTTGTTTTTAGAATAAATTATGATTTTAATTAAATATTAAATTAATCATATTTAGAAAACTATTTTTGAAAAATAGACTTCATTTTTAGATTCTACACGTCGAAAAATGGTTAGGGTGAATTTTTGGTATTTTTCTAAAATACTCGATTTTTTATGAATAGTGAAATATGGTAAAATACCGTATATACAAATTATCAGTTAAATACACTATTTATGACATCATAAGTGATTTAATCCCACTTGGTTCAAACTAAAATTAATTTATTACTATTATTGGTCATGGAATCATCACTATTGGTTGTCTTGAGGGAATTAATAAAATAATGAATAAAATATTCAAAATTCACTCCTCTCCTCCACTATAAACCCCCCATCACTTCCTCTTCTATTCAATCCTTTAAGCCTTTAATATCATAAAATTTCTGCCCAAATATTCTTCCTTAGTCACTCCCCACGTCCATGAAGCTCTTGGTATTTTGAAAAGGCTAAAATCCCCTCCCTTAAGGAATTTCTCAAGAAGGTTATTTCAAGAGGTAAAGCACCCTTCTTTTTTATTTAGTTTCATTTAAATGTATCTTATTTTTTTATCCTCTCCCCAAATCCTCTATCCAAATGAACATGATAAATCCAGTATCATCTATATATTGTAATTATATCATGTGAATAGAAGAACCATCATCAATATCCTTACTCTCTCTCATTTATTTTATAAATGGAATCAATGTCCACGAGGTTCTAATTTATAACCTCCGTGGATGAAGAAGTTTTGTTCTTAAATTTCTCCATCATTACTGGTCATGAAACCATTTTGATGGTTGAAATAAACTATAATATATTTATTATAAACTAATTAATATTCAGGAACCAGTATACGTACATATTATTAAATTGTATGACCAAACTAGTTCCTAATTATCAAAATACCGCTAAAATAATCTATGTGAATGTCATTAATATTTCATCTAATGATTCATCCTCATTTCATGTAACCAAATGATATAAATGACCATTAACAATTCTTTAAATTCATAAATAATATTTAATTTCAATTTTGGATATCTACAACCACTCCACATGAACTCCATTACTTAAAAACAAGTGAACCGATTATGAAAATAAAGAAAACAAACACTCCAGAACGACAAAAATAAATATAATAAATTATCAATAAGGGAATAAATGAACTAAAAATAATTATGATAAAATAAATAAATGTATAATAGGTTCTTAAATAAGTTATTAATAAGTATAATTTCATATTCTATGAGCTTATGTTCAAGAGAAAAACACGTTCGGATTTAAGGTAAGAGTTTTCCACCCGAACTCCCATTTTCATTCGGGTTGCTTTGATTGTCTAATTACCTCATTGAAATTCTTATGTATTATTATGTACTCCTCATAAATTCTCTGTGAGTATTCTATATATGTACACCAACCATAATCCTTCCTTATTTTATCAATAGTTGCACATTTTAAAAGGAACTTTCAAAATTGTTTCTGAAAGACAAGTCCGATTGAAGGGAATTTCTCAAATTCTTACCCATTTTCAAGGGCAACCTATAATATGTTTTTTGGAAACAATTATCTTTATAAAATAACTAATTTTATTATTAAAATAATACCTTACTTCACTTCTGGTTTTATACAAATATTTTTCCAAAAGAACTCTTCTTTTCAAAGTAAAAGGGTTTTCATCTCAACAATTACTCGAAGATTTTATAAGAGTATCTTCATATATTTCAACAATATTGTTGATTATTATGTATTATTGGGATTAATATTTCATGGTATAATCTACCATATTTAATTTAATGGTTTATTATTATTTTTTCTGTGGATGTACTATCTTAAAACCATTCACCAATTTACTTTGAATGGTTAGTGTTTACGCTTAATGTTTGGGGAAAGTTATTTACATTTCATATACTAGTTTCAATATGAATGTATATGTTGTTTATATTTATCCCCATTAATATGAGGAATTAATTGGAAATAGAAAGTGTCGGTTGGGTCCCGCTATAGCCCCTTGGTGCATCGGTAGGTTTCATGGGACAAACTACAGTCTTGGCACAAGGCCTTGAAAAAATGATTATTTATGGTCTTGGAATGAGGCCTTGATAGTATGGTTATGTTGTCCCACATTATGTATTCACTCATTATGAAAATATTATAGATGGTTCATGTGGTTATTCTACTAGTATAATACCCATTATTACATTATATTATGGAAATATTTACTTAACTCATATTTCTGCCATATTATGTTCAAGTTTATTCTTTAAAGAAATATGTTTTCAATTATTCACCATGTATAATGTTTATGTTATCTTCTGCTATATTTATTTCTTTTACTGAGCATTTGATCTCACCCCTTTCTTATGTTTCATATTCTCAGGACATGAAGAATTTTATTATGAATGACACGCTGAAATAACCTAGGAGTTATGGAAGTTGTCTAAGGAGTTTCTATGTTGTTTTTCATTTCAAGTTGTAATCTTGAACTTATGTATGTATCTTGTTTCCAAAAATACTAAACTACTCGGTCCTTCAGGATGCTTATTCCTTGTTTATATGCTAATATAATCAAATAAGGCACCAACTTCAGGAAACTGGGGTCGGGTCCTTATAGTTGGCATCATAGGAAGTTTAGTAGAAAACCTAGAAACTATATTTAGAAAATGTAGATTAGGAAACAAATACCTAAGATATTATTTGAGGGTAAACATACAAGAACATCCTTGTATTTTGGTAAGGAATAAATTATGTGGATATTTATAGCAAATACATCCTTGTCTGGATACAAACAGGTAGAGGTGGCTCTGGCACAGATGTAACTAAGAGTGAAAGCTTTGAAAATGAGTTTCAGGCTTGACTCAGGGTATCCTGGTACACAAAAACGGGCCTTGTTGCACTCTTGGTATTGAAACTATTAGGGGATATGCTTAGGATAATTCACATTTTCTTTACAATCCATTATGAAGGATTGAAATGTAAATTTTTCCTCAAAGAATCCATTTTTGTGATTATGGGGTTTGTCATGCGTAGGATCTAAATTTACGCTAAGTGTTTTTCTAAGTTAATATTATAAATTATGATTCATAACCTAATCTAGTTTATGCCATTATTTAGAAGTGGAACCTAGTGGAAGGAATGGAAACTGTATGAACGTGCGTGTCCCATGTAGGGATTTCCCTCTGATGCAAGATAATGATGTTGGCTCTGGTGTTGTGATTGGTGTTGAGCAACTCATAACTATACTAGGAAAACTTACTCATGTTATGAATAATAACCTTATCCATATAGAGTATTCATATCCACCACGTGGAGGAGCTATTTTAGATCGCTTTATGTGAAAACAACCTCCATCATTCAATGGGACTACAAACCCATTTATAGCAGAGCAGTGGATATGTTCCCTAGAGAAGATATTTCTTTCTTTGGGATGTAACGAAAGAGATAAGGTTGTCATGGATGTTTATCATCTATCGGGAGATGAGGATTAGTAGTGGTCATTAATCCAAAACACAAAGGAGGAGGAAGAAATAGAAGAAATGGAATGGATGGATTTTAAAGAAATATTCCTAGAAAAATACTTCCCTTATGAATAGCGAGCAGATACGAAGAGGAAATTATTGAATTTGAGGCAGAAGGAGGATAAAAATGTTTCCAATTAAGAATCTAACTTTAAAATCTTGGAAATACATGTTGTGGAAAACATATGTAATCAAAGGATAAAAATTGATTGATTCTTTGATTGTTTAAAACCATTCCTCTGAAGGGATCTAGTCTCCCAAAGTTTCTCTTCATATGAAAATATAGTCTCAAGTGCTATCAAGAAAGAAAATTAATTTTCTAAGACTTATGAATTTAAAGGGAAATATAGGAATAAGAGGGCTGTAGCAAACTCTAGAAAATAAAATAAGGAAATGGGGAAGAAGGGAAGAGTTCAATTTCCATCCTGCAGTAAATGTGGGAAGAAACACCCTGGCACTTTCCTGAACAGAATGGGAGTCTGTTACAAGTGTGAGGAAAAATACCACCTATATCAAGATTGTAAGGGGAAGAAAGAAGCTACCAATGTTTATTTCTACAATTTTAGGGATATGAGACATTATACACATGAATTTCCTAAGCATCATAGAAATATTCCCCAACGAAGGCCAAGGGAGAAAGGCCAAGCTTATGCAATCACAACTGCAGAGGTTGAAGTTCCTAATAAAGTGGTGGCCGATACATTGATCATTTCATCAAAATTATAAAATGCTTTATTTGATTCTAGATCATCACATTCATTTATATCTTCCCAATTTTCTAAGAAAATTATACATGTCCAATTTGATTTAATAAAGGAGTTATCAATCAAAACTCCTAGTGGATGTATCATTTCAACAAAGGTGTGCCGATTAGTCCCCCTTATGATACATAAGAATGATTTAGTTTCTAACCTTATCATCATACCAATGGTTAACTATGATATAATTCTTATTATGAATTGTTTATAAAATTATGATGCGAAGATCTATTACAAGAAGAAGGAAGTTAGAAATTTTGATAATGGCGTAGAATCCCTTATTTTTAGAGCAGTAACCTCGCCATTTTATTCTCATCTAGATCCACCCTAGTAGATCTACTGAATTCAATATTGGGGAGGAAGGGAATGAAATAAATATTAGTGAGGAGAAGAATGTACAGATATAAGATGTACTTATTGTGCAAGAATATGTTGACGTCTTTCCAAAGGATTTATCTGGACATCCTCAAGAGCGGGAAATTGAGTTTTCCATTGACTTAATTCCTCGTTCAAGGCCCATATAAAATAACCCTTATAGAATGGCCACTATGGAGTTAGTGGAACTAAAGAAACAACTAGAGGAATTGAGTGATAAAGGATTTATTCGACCTAGTGTTTCTCTATGGGGAGCCCCTATCCTCTTTGTCAAGAAGAAAGATAGATCGATGAGGTTGTACATTTATTATAGGGAAATAAATGTTATTAAAATAAAGAATAAGTATCATTTTCCATGAATTGGGGATTTATTTGATCAAATTCATGGAGACCAGTACTTTTCGAAGATTGATCTTTGATCTGGATATCATCAGTTTCTTTTGAGGAAGAAAGACATTCCAAAAACAGCATTTCGAACCAGGTACAGGCATTACGAGTTTATAGTAATGCCTTTTGGACTAACTAATGAACCATCTATTTTCATGTATCTAATAAATAGAGTTTTCAAGGAATATCTTGATGAATATTTAGTGGTGCTTATTTATGATATCATGGTAAACTCTAAAATCTATGAAGATCATGAAAATCACTTGTGCATGATTCTGAAGCACTTAGAGGAAATAAATTATATGGGAAGTTTAGAAAATGTGATTTTTGGCTCTAATTAGTTTCCTTTCTAGGCCACATTGTTTCTAAGTATGGAATATATATAAATCCTATGAAGACAAAGGTTGTGAAATAATGTCCTACTCCAATGAATGTAACTGATGTACGTAGTTTTATTGGTTTAACAGGTTATTATCGGCATTTTGTTCAAAAATTCACCCGTTTAGCCAACCTAATGAACAAGATTACATGAAAAGGGGTTAAATTTATATGGAAAAATTAATTTAAAGAATTTTTTAAAGAATTGGAGAGAATATTAGTGAATGATCCAATCTTGAATCTACCATCAGGGAATGATGGATTTGTGATCTTTAGCAATGCATCAAAGAAAGGACTTGGTTGTGTCCTTATGCAGAATGATAGAGTGATTGCCTATGAATCTAGGTAGCTAAAAATTCATGAACAAAACTATCCAACTCATGATATTGAGTTAACAGTGGTAGTATTTTCTCTGAAGATTTGGAGACATTACCTCTATGGCAAAAAATGTGAGATATATACAGATCATAAGAGTTTAAAATATATCTTCTCACAGAAAGAACTCAACATGAGACAAATGAGATGGATTGAAATAGTAAAGGATTATGATTGCACAATACACTACCACTCAGGGAAGGAAAATAGGGTGTCATTTGCTTTGAGTAGAAAAGAACCTGGAATTCTGAACAAGATGAGAGTTGAAAGGGATACTATGTTCATGGATCTAGTAAATATGGATATGAGAATTATCAAGTAAGGTAACACATCACTAATTTTTCAAATGATTGTCAAACCTTCTTTACTAGATAGGAAAAAATGTTCTCAGGATAATTATGAGGAGTTTCAAAAGAAAATTAATGTTTTAAATGATGGGAAGTTGATTGAATTCGTATATTAAGGTGGAATTTTAAAATTCAGAAAGAGGCTTTGTGTTCCTGATATTCCTGAGCTAAAGAAGGAACTATTGGATGATGCTCATATCTCTAATTTATCTATACACCTTGGTAGCACAAATATGTATAGATATCTAAAGGAACATTTTTGGTGGGAAACATTAAGAGGGATATTGTTGATTATGTGTCTAGATGTTTGGTTTATCAACAGGTGAAGGCTGGAAGAAAATGTCCTGGAGGAGTCATGCAAACTATTCCAATTACTATATGAAAATGGGATGATATTACATTGGAATTTTTCATGGGCTAACAAAGACTCCAAGAAATAATGATGTGATATAGGTCATTGTTGACCGTCTTACAAAATAAATATATTTTATTGTTATAAGAGAATATTTAACACTTTAATGTTTAGAAAGACTATATATTAATGAAGTTGTAAAACTTCATGGTGTACCCTTATCAATTGTTTCTGATCGTGATCCCTATTTTACATCAAAATTCTGGAAAAGTCTTCAGAAGGCCCTAGATATTGATCTTTGTTTGAGCACTACCTACCACCCACAAACTGATGGACAATCAGAACGAACTATTCAAACTTTGGAAGACATGTTGAGGTCTTGTTCACTTGACTTTCAAGGCATGTGAGAAAAATATTTACCTCTTGTAGAATTTTTCTATAACAATAGATTCCATTCAATTATTCACATGGTTCCATATGAAGCGTTGTATAGAAAGAAATTTCGTACACCAACTTTCTAGGATGATGTTGGTGAATGAAAGCTCGTAGGCCCAGAACTTGTTGAGGAAACAACAGAAAAGGTGAAGATTATCCAAACCCATATCAAAACAGCTCAAAGTAGGAAAAAGAGCTATACTGATATCTAAAGGAAGGATTTTTAATTTCAAGAAGGAGATCATGTTTTCTTACAAAAATCTTTATGGAGGGTATTATAAGATTCATTAAGAAGGGAAAATTAATTCCTAGGTACATCAGACCTTTTAAAATTCTGGATTGAATTGGTGCCGTAGCTTACAGTTTGGAAATGCCGCCAAGTCTCTCCAAAGTTCAAAATGTGTTCCGCGTATCAATGTTAAGGAAATGCATGTTAGACCCAACACATGTACTCACCTATTAAGAAATAGAACTTGAGCCTGATCTGTCTTATTGTGAAGATCCTATCAAGATTCTTGATACCAGATAACAAGTATTGAGAAATTGGATGAATCATCTGGTAAAGGTTCTTTGGAGGAACCATAATATGGAGGAAGAAACATGGGAGCCTGAGGAGCTTATGTTGAAGACATACCCAAATCTTTTTAGGTAACAATTATGTGAATTTTGAGGATGAAATTTTTGTGAGGGGAGAATGTAAAGACCCAATATTTCTTCAATGAAAATTACTTTCTTACAAATATGTCATAATCACATGAAATCACAACATAATGAACTACTAAGTTCTATGTGACCCTTAAACATAAGTTTGTCACTTTTGTGATGTGAATTTCTAAAATCTAACATACACGGTTGTGATCAATAAGTTATTTGGAGTCTGATAAGAAAAACTTATTTTTTGGTGAATAGTAACCTACCCTTATGAATAGTAACATACCATTATGAATAGTGATATACCCTAATGAATAGTATCCTTAACTATGATAGCTTATAAATAATATTCAAGTGGAAGTACGATATACCTATGATTTGGAATAAGTAAATAAATGTTTTAAAACTGTTATTTTTAGAATAAATTATGATTATAATTAAATATTAAATTAATCATATTTAGATTATTTTTAAATGGAATTCATTTTTGGATTCTACACATCCAAAAATGGTTAGGGTGAATTTTTGGTATTTTTCTGAAATACTTGAATTTTTTATGAATAGTGAAATACGGTAAAATACCGTATATATGAATTAACAGTTAAATACACTATTTATGACATCATAAGTGATATAAATCCACTTGGTTTGAACTCACATGCATTTTTACTATTCTTGGTCATAGAACCATCACTATTGGTTGTCTTGAGGGAATTAATAAAATAATGAATAAAATATTCAAAATTCACTCCTCTCCTCCACTATAAAACCCCCCATCACTTCCTCTTCTCTTCACTCCTCTAAGCTTTGAATCTTCTCAAAGTTCTGCCCAAATATCCTTCTATAGTCACTACCCACATCGAGTAATCTCTTGGTCTTTCCAAAAGACCAAAATCCCTTCCCTTAAGGAGGTTCTCAAGAAGGTTATTTCAAGAGGCAAAGCACCCTTTTTTTTATTTAGTTTCATTTTAATGTATCTTATTTTGTTATCCTCTCCCCACATCCTCTATCCAAATGACCATGATAAATCCAGTATCATATATATACTTGAATTATATCATGTGAATAGAAGAACCATCATCAATATCCTTACTTCCTCTCTTTTATTTTCTAAACGAAATCAACATCCATGAGGTTCCAATTTATAACCTTCGTGGATGATGAAGTTTTGTTCTTAAATTTATCCTCCATTACTGGTCATGAAACCATTTTGATGGTTGAAATAGACTATAATATATATATTATAACCTAATTAATATTCAGGAACCAGTATAAGTACATATTATTAAATTGTATGACCAAACTAGTTCCTAATAATCAAAATACCGCTAAAATAATATAATTGAATGTCATTAATATTTCATCTAATGATTCATCCTCATTCCATGTAACCAAATGATAGAAATGACCATTAACAATTCTGGATTTTTTTAAATAATATGTAATTTCAATTCTGGATATTTACAACCATTCCACATGTACTCCATTACTTAAAAACAAGTGAACCGATTATGAAAATAAAGAAAACGAACACTCTCAAACGACGAAAATCAATATAATAACTTATCAATAAGAGAATAAATGAACTAAAAAAATTATGATAAACTAAAAAATGTCTAATAGGTTCTGAAATAAGTTATTAATAATTATAATTTCATATTATAGGATCTTAAGTTCAAGAGTGGAACATGTTTGGATTTAAGGTAAGGGTTTTCCACCCGAACTCCCATTTTCATTCCGGTTACTTTGATCTTCTAATTACCTCTATGAAATTATTATGTATTATTATTTACTCCTCATAAATTATGTTTGATTATTCTATATATGCACAACAACCATAATCCTTCCTTTTTTTATGGATAGTTACATGTTTTAAAAGGAACTTTCAAAATTGTTTTCAAAAGACAAGTCTGATTCAAGGGAATTTCCCAAATTCTTACCCATTTTCAAGGGCACCCTATAATATGTTTTTGGAACCATTATCTTTATAAAATAAATCATTTTATTATGAAAATAATACCTTACTTCACTTCTGGTTTTATATAAATATTTTTCTAAAAGAACTCTTCTTTTCAAAGTAAAAGGGTTTTCATCTCAAGAATTACTCAAAGATTTTATAAGAGTATCTTCATCTATTTCAATAATCTTGTTGATTATTATGTATTATTGGGATTAATATTTCATGGTATCATATAAAATATTTAATTTAATGGTTTATGATTATTTTTTCTGTGGATGTACTATCTTAAAACCATTCACCAATTTACTCTGAATAGTTAGTGTTTATGCTTAATGTTCAGGGAAAGTTATTTACATTTCATATATTAGTTTAAATATGAATGTATATGTTGTTTATATTTATCCCTGTTCATATGAGGAATTCATTGGAAATATAAAGTGTCAGGTGTGGCCTTCTATAGCCCCTCGGTGCATCGATAGTTCTCATGAGACAAACTACAATCTTGGTACAAGGCCTTGACAAAATGATTATTTATGGTCTTGGCATGAGGCCTTGATGGTATGGTTATGTTGTCCCGCATTATGAATTCCATCATTATGAAAATAGTATTTATGGTTCATGTGGTTATTCGACTAGTATAATGCCCATGATTACACTATATTATAGCAATATTTACTCAACTCGTATTTCTACCATATTATGTTCAAGTTTATTTTTTAAAGGCATGTGTTTTCAATTATTCACCATGTCTAATATTTATGTTATCTTCCACTGTATTTCTTACTCTTACTGAGAATTTGAGATCACCCCTTTCTTATGTTTCATCTTCTCAGGACATGAATAATTTTATTATGAATGCCATGCTGACATAACCTAGGTGTTATGGAAGTTGTCTAAAGAGTTTCTATGTTGTTTTTCATTTCAAGTTGTAATTTTGAACTTATGTATGTATCTTGTTTCCAATAATACTAAACTACCTGGTCCTTATAGAGGCTTATTCCTTATTTATATGCAAATTTAATCAAATTAGGCACCGACTTCGGGCAACTGGGGTTGGGTCCTTACAATTGGTATCAAAGGAAGTTTAGTAGAAAACCTAGAAACTAGATTTAGAAAACATATATTTGGGAACAAATCCCTAAGATAGTATATGAGGATAAGAATACAATAACATCCTGGTATTTTGGTAAGGAATGGATTATGTGAAAATTTATAGAAAATACATCCCGGTTTGGATATAAACAGGTTGAGGTGGCTCTAACACAGATGTACCTAGGAGTGAAAGCTCTGACAAAGAGTTTTGGGCTTGTCCTGGGGTATCCTGGTACACGACAATGGGCCTTGCTACACTCTTCATATTGAAATTCTTGAGGGATACGCTTAGGATAATTCACATTTTCTTTACAAGACATTATGAAGGATTTAAATGTAAAATTTTCCACAAAGAATCCGTTTTTGTGGTTATGGGGTTAGCCATGGGTAGGATTTCAATTTATGCTAAGTATTTTTCTACGTTAAAATTATAAATTATGATTCATAACCTAATATAGTGTATGCCTTTATTTAGAAATGACGCCTAGTGGAAGGAATGGAAACCGCATGAACCTGTGTGTCCCATGTAGGGATTTACCTCCGATGCAAGATAATGATGTTGGCTATGGTGCTGTGACGGGTGTTGAGAAACTCATAACTATATTGGGACACCTTACTCGGGTTATGAATAATAACCTTACCCGTATGGAGCATCTGGATCCACCACGTGGAGGAGCTATGTTAGATCTCTTTATGAGACAACAACCTCCATCATTCAATGGGACTTCAAAACCATTTGTAGTAGAGCAGTGGATATTTTTCCTAGAGAATATATTTCTTACTTTGGGATGTAACAAAAGAGAGAAGGTTTTCATGGAAGTTTATCGTCTATCGAGAGATGCAAATCAGTGGTGGTCGTTAATCCAAAATAAAAAGAAGGAGAAAGAAATAGAATAAATGGAATAGAGACATTTTAAATAAATCTTCCTAGAAAAATACTTCCCTCATGAATAATGATCAGATATGGAGAGGAAATTCTTGAATCTTAGGTAGAAGGAGGATGAAAATGTTGCCAAGTATGAATCCAACTTTAAAAGGTTGGCAAGGAATGTTGTGAACTACATACACAATCCAAGGATCAAAATTTATCAATTCTTTGATGGTTTAAAACCATTCCTCCAAAGAGCTCTAGTCTCCCAAAGTTTCTCTTCACATGAAGATACAGTCTCAAGTGATATCAAGACATAAAATGAATTTTCTAAGTCTTGTGACTTTAAAGGAAAACAAGAGAAGAATAGGGCCGCCAAAAACTTTGGAAAAGGAAATAAGAAAATGGGGAAGAAGGGAAGAGTTGAATTTCCATCCTGTAGTAATTGTGGGAAGAAAAACCCTGGAACTTTCTTGAAAGGAATGAGAGTCTATTACAAGTGTGAAGAAAAAGGCCACCTATCTCGAGATTATAAGGGGAAGAAATAAGCTACCAATGTTCTGTGCTACAATTGCAAGGAGATAGAAAATTATGCACATGAATGTCCTAAGCATCAGGGAAACATTCCCCAAAGAAGGAAAAGGTAGAAAGGCCAAGCTTATGAGGTCAAAACCATGGAGGTTTAATTTCCTAACAAAGTGGTGGAAGGTACATTGATCGTTTCATCAAAATTATCCAATGATTTATTGATTCTAGATCATCGCATTCATTTATATCTTCCTAGTTTTTATAGAAAATTATACATGTCCAATTTGATTTAATAAAGGAGTTATCATTCAAAACTCATAGTGCATGTATCATTGCAACAAAGGCATGTCTGTTAGTCCCCCTCATGACACATAAACATGCTTTAGTTTCTAACCTTATCATTATACCAATGGGTGAATATGATATAATTCTCAATATAAATTGGCTATAAAATTATGATGAGGAGATCTATTATAAGAAGAAGGAAGCTACATTTTTTGATAATGGTGTAGAATCCCTTATTTTTAGAGAAGAAACCTCACTATTTGTTATCATCTAAATCCACTCCCAGTAGCTCTATTGAATCCAATTATTGGGAGGAAGGTAATGAAATAAATATGGGTGAGTAGAAGAATGTACAGATAGAGTATGTACCTATTGTGCTAGAATATGTTGACATATTTCCAAAGGATTTACCTGGACATCCTCCAGAGTAGGAAATTGAGTTTTCCATTAACTTAATTCCTGGTTCAAGGACCATATCAAAGACCCCTTATAGAATGGCCACTGTGGAGTTAGTGGAACTAAAGAAAAAACTAGAGGAATTGAGTGATAAAGGATTTATTCTACCTAGTGTTTCTCCATGGGTAGCCCTTGTCCTCTTTGTCAAGAAGAAAGATGGATCCATGAGGTTGTGCATTGATTATAGGGAAATCATTGTTATTACAATAAAGAATAAGTATCCTCTACCATGAATTAATGATTTATTTGATCAAATTCATAGAGGACAATATTTTTTAAAGATTGATCTTCGATCTGGATATCATCAGTTGCTTATGAGGAAGGAAGACATTCCAAAAACAACATTTTGAACCAGATACGAGCATTACGAGTATACAATAATGCCTTTTGGACTAACTAATGCACCATCTGTTTTCATGGATCTAATGAACAGAGTTTTCAAGGAATATCTTGATGACTTTTTAGTGGTATTTATTGATGATATCTTGGTATACTCTAAAATCTATGAAGATCATGAAAATCACTTGTGCACTATTCTGAAGACACTTAGAAGAAATAAATTATATGGGAAGTTTAGTAAGTGTGATTTTTAGCTCTAATCAGTTTCCTTTCTAGACCACATTGTCTCTAAGGATGGAATATTTATAGATCCTGCGAAGACAAAGGATGTGCAAGAATGGCCTACTCCAATGAATGTAACTGAGGTACGTAGTTTTATTGGTTTAACAGGTTATTATCGGCGTTTTGTTCAAAACTTTTCCCGTTTAGACAACCCAATGACCAAGATTACATGAAAAGGGGTTAAATTTTTATGGACAAAGGAATGTAAATAATGTTTTAAAGAATTGAAGAGAAGATTAGTGAATTCTCTAATCTTTACTCTACCATCAGGGAATGATGGATTTGTGATATTTAGCAATGCATCAAAGAAAGGACTTGGTTGTGTCCATATGAAGAATAATAGAGTGATTGACTATGCATCTAGGCAACTAAAAATTCATGAAAAAAACTATCCAACTCATGATATTGAGTTAGCAGCGGTAGTCTTTGCTATGAATATTTGGAGATATTACCTCTATGGGGAAAATGTGAGATATATATAGATCATAAAAGTTTGAAATATATCTTCTCATAGAAAGAATTAAACATGAAACAAAGGATATAGATTGATCTACTCAAGGATTATGATTTCACAATACACTACCACCTGAGGAAGGAAAATAGGGTGGAAGATGCTTTGAGTAGAAAGGACCACAAAATTCTGAACAAGATGAGAGTTGAAAGGGATCCTATGTTCATGGATCTAGTAAAGATGGATATGGGAATTATCAAGGAAGGTAACACATCACTCCTCTTTCAAATGGTTTCCAAAACTTCTTTACTGGAGAGGATAAAAAGTTATCAAGCTGATGATGAGGAGTTTCAAAAGAAAATTAAATCTGTAAATGATGAAAAGTTGATAGACTTCGTATATGAAGGTGGAATTTTGAAATTTAGAAAGAGGATTTGTGTTCCCACTATTCCTAAGCTAAATAGGGAACTATTAGACAATGTTCATAGCTCTAATTTCTCTATACACCATGGTAGCACAAATATTTATATAGATCTAAAGGAACATTTTAGGTGGTAAAACATGAAGAGGGAGATTGATGATTATGTGTTGAGATGTTTGGTTTGTTAATAGGTGAAGGCTGGAAGACAATGTCCTAGAGGATTCATGCAACCCATTCCTATTACTATGTGTAAATGGGATGATATTACAATGAACTTTTTCATGGGGATACCAAAGACTCCAAGAAATAATGATGCGATATGGGTTATTGTTGACCGTCTTACAAAATTAACACATTTTATTTCTATAACAGAAGATTTACCACTTGAACATTTAGTAAGACTATATATTAATGAAGTTTTAAGACTTCATTGTGTACCCTTATAAATTGTTTCTGATCATGATCCCCATTTTACATCACAATTCTAGAAAATTCTTCAGAAGGCCCTAGATACTGATCTTCGTTTGAGAACTGCCTACCACCCACAAACTGATGGACAATCAGAACGGACTATTCAAACTTTGGAAGACATGTTGAGGTCTTGTTCACTTGAATTTCAAGGCATGTGGGATCAATATTTACCTCTCATAGAATTTTCCTATAACAATAGCTTCTATTCAAGTATTCATATGGTGCCATATAAAGCATTGTATGGAAAGCGATTTCATACACCAACTTGTTGGGATGATGTTGGTGAAAGAAATCTTGTAGGCCCTAAATTTGTTGAGGAAACAATTAAAAAGGTGAAGATTATCCAAACCCATATCAAAAAAGATCAAAGTAGGAAAAAGTGATATCCTCATAACTGAAGGAAGGATTTGGAATTTCAAGAAGGAGATCATGTTTTCTTAAAGGCATCTTCATGGAAGGGTATTATATGATTTGGTAAGAAGGAAAAATTAAGTCCTAGGTACATCAGACCTTTTGAAATTATAGATCAAATTGGAGATATAGCTTACCGTATGGTAATGCCTTCAAGTCTCTCTAAAGTTCACAATGTGTTCGACGTATTAATGTTAAGGAAATACATGCTAGACCCAACACATGTATTCACCTATGATGAAATAGAACTTGAGCCCGATCTGTCTTATTGTGAAGAGCCTATCAAGATTCTTGATACCAGAGAACAAGTACTAAGAAATTGGATGACTCGTCTAGTAAGGGTTATTTGGAGGAACCATAATATGGAGGAAGAAACATGGGAGCCTAAGGATCTTATGTTGAAGACATACCCGAATCTTTTAAGGTAACTATTTTGTAAATTTTGAGGACGAAATTTTTGTAAGGAGGGGATAATGTAAAGACCCAATATTTTTTCAATGGAAATTCCTTTCTTATAAATATGTAATAATCACATGAAATCACAACATAATAAACTACTAAGTGCTATGTAATCCTTAAACATTAGTTTTTCACTTCTGCGATGTGAATTTCGAAAATCTAACATACATAGTAGCGATCAGTAAGTTATTTGGAGTCCGATAAGAAAAACTTAATTTTTGGTGAATAGTAATCTACCATAATGAATAGTAAAATACCATTATGAATAGTGATATAACCTAATTAATAGTAACCTTACCTATGATAGTATATAAATAATATTCAAGTGGAAGTACGATATACCTATGCTTTGGAATAAGTAAATAAATGTTTTAAAACTGTTTTTTAGAATAAATTATGATTTTAATTAAATATTAAATTAATCATATTTAGAAAATTATTTTTGCAAAATGGACTTCATTTTTGGATTCTACATGTTGAAAAATGGTTAGGGTGAATTTTTGGTATTTTTATGAAATACTCAAATTTTTGATGAATAGTGAAATGCGGTAAAATACCGTATATACAAATTATCAGTTAAATACACTATTTATGACATAATTAGTGATGTAAGACCACTTGGTTCAAAATAACATGCATTTATTACTATTATTGGTCATAGAATCATCACTATTATATGTATTATAACCTAATTAATATTCATTAGCCAATATACGTACATATTATTAAATCGTATGACCAAACTAGTTCCTAATAATCAAAATACCGCTAAAATAATCTAAGTGAATGTCATTAATATTTCATATAATGATTAATCATCATTACATGTAACCAAATGATAAAAATTACCATTAAAAATTCTGTATATTCTTAAATAACATGTAATTTCAATTCTAGAGATTTACAACCATTCCACATGAACTCCATTACTTAAAAACAAGTGAACTGATTATGAAAATAAAGAAAATGAACACTTCGGAATGACGAAAATCAATATAATAACTTATAAATAAGGGAATAAATGAACTAAAAATAATTACGATAAAATAAATAAATATCTAATAGGTTCTAAAATAAGTTATTAATAAGTATAATTTCATATTTCAGGAGCTTAAGTTCAAGAGTGGAACACGTTCGGATTTAAGGTAGGGGTTTTCCACCCGAACTCTCATTTTCATCCGAGTTACTTTGATTGTATAATTACCTCAATTTAATTATTATTTATTATTATTTAATCCTCATAAATTCTATGTGAGTATTCTATATATGTATCCCAACCATAATCCTTCCTTATTTTATGGATAGTTACACGTTTTAAAAGGAACTTTCAAAATTGTTTCCAAAAGACAAGCCCGATTCAACGGAATTTCTCAAATTCTTACCCATTTTCAAGGGAACCCTATAATATGTTTTTGTAAACCATTATATATATAAAATCACTCATTTTATTATGAAAATAATACCTTACTTAACTTCTGGTTTTATATAAATATTTTTCCAAAAGAACTCTTCTTTTCAAAGTAAAAGAGTTTTCATCTCAAGAATTACTCAAAAATTTTATAAGAGTATGTTCATATATTTAAAAAATCTTGTTGATTATTAGGTATTATTGGGATTAATATTTCATGGTATCATATAACATATTTAATTTAATGGTTTAGTATTATTTTGACTGTGGATGTACTATCTTAAAACCATTCACCAATTTACTCCGAATAGTTAGTATTTATGCTTAATGTCCGGGGAAAGTTATTTACATTTCATATATTAGTTTCAATATGATTGTATATGTTTTCTATATTTATCCCCATTAATATTAGGAATTCATTGGACATCGAAAGTGTTTGGTGGGTCCCTCTATAGCCTCTCAGTGCATTGATAGGTCTCATGAGACAAACTACGGTCTTGGCACAATGCCTTGACAAAATGATTATTTATGGTCTTGGCATGAGGCCTTGATGGTATGGTTATGTTGTCCCACATTATGAATTACCTCATTATGAAAATATTATTGAAGTTTCATGTGGTTATTAGACTTGTAGAATACCCATGATTACGTTATATTATGGAAATATTTACTCAACTCATATTTCTTCTATATTATGTTCAAGTTTATTTTTTAAAGGAATGTGTTTTCAATTATTCACCATGTATAATGTTTATGTTATCTTCTACTGTATTGATTACTCTTACTGATAATTTGAGCTCACCCCTTTCTTATGTTTCATTTTTTTAGGACATGAATAATTTTATTCTGAATGACATGCTGAAATAACCTAGGAGTTATGGAATTTGTCTAAGGAGTTTATATGTTGTTTTTCATTTGAAGTTGTAATATTGAACTTATGTATTTATATTGTTTCCAATAATACTAAACTAATAAATCCTTTGGGATGATTATTCCTTGTTTATATTCCAAATTAATCAAATAAGGCATCGGCTTCGGGCAACTGGGGTCGGGTCCTTACAAAACAAAATAAGGGTGAGCTCAAATGATCAGTAAGAAAAAAATACATCAAAGTCTATCATGAATCAATAAGCATAATCAACATGGAAAGGTAATTAACTATATCCATTTTCTATTTAATAAATATACTTTCACAAGAAGATAAGGCATAATACTTATATAAATGTAAATTATTGAATACAAATTTCATTTAATCCATAATTTGATCATAATTTGAATCCACAGATAATATCATAGTAAAAATATCATTCATATTAATATCTAATTTCCTAATGAAAGCAATATTTAATTTTTGGATTTCATGTTTCCTAGGAACATGATACCTTTACCATCAATAAATTTACAAGATAATTAAATTATTATTTGTAAAGACCCATTTAATTTGGCCAACTTATTTATCTCGTGAGACTACCGATGCATCGAGGGGATTTTATATATATGGTCCCCACTCATTATTATATATCCAAAGAATTACTCATATATTGAATAATCTATTTAAATCATAAACAACATTACTTATCATTAATTATCCTTATTGAGTGAGATATATAGATTCATCAATATTTTTCCAGTTAAATTAACCATAAACCATCCAAAAAAATATTATGAATGGTAGAATTAAAGTACATCCTCAATATAAAATTAAAAAAAGGATGTTTTCATATATTAAAATACTTTAAAGAGATTACTGGAATATTTCATAAGGAAACTCTTCATTTTACTTTGAAAATAATTTTTAAAATCTAAAATTTTTACAAATAATAAAAAAAATTAGTTGAAAATAACCTTGTAAAATTATAAAGGAAAGAATTAAATCATTAATCCATCATGATGGTGGGAAATTAAATTATTTTAATATAATTTAAAAAATATTCCTTTAACACTTTTGTAAGAAATCATAAAACACCTTTTTGGAAAATGACATGAATGTTCCTTTTAAATTTTTTTGTAACAAGTCAAAAAGGGGTAAAAACGAATTTAAAAAATAATTGGATAATAGTGAAAACATTTTTGAATTTTTTTTATAAAACATGTGTATGGAAAAGAAATATTCCTCATTAGATATTTAAACTTAAAAAATCTTTAATAATGATGAGAATGTGAAATAAACACTTACCACTTGGAATCAGTTGAATCGTATTACCCATGAAAGAAATTACTTCAAATGAAAATTTAGATACCATGAAGAAAAATATATTCATGATATAATATATAGAAGGGTAAGTATATACACCACACAATATAAATAAGTGTTGAATATGCCATATGTCTCACATAATAAAAAGTGAGATGAGAAACCCTTACAAAGATCATATCATTGAAGTGGGTTTTAATCAAATGAATTGATTATTTTTGTCCACTATAAATCCATATAAAATAGGTGGAAATATAATATAAGATAATCAAAAGTTATTTCACACATAATCTTATCATGACATAATCAATTAAGTAGAAGTTTGACCCAATGAATGGTAATTGAGTTAAAAAAATCCCTTACCTTACACTTTCCTTTAATTAAATGTGATTTAAACTCTTGTATAATGGTTCAAATAATTTTATTAATTTATAACATAACCATATTTATATTTATTATATCATATATAATCCTATTATATCATCTTATCACCCATTTTTTAATAATATTTCATTATTATCCTTGTTTTGGGTGTTAACTGCTTCATTTTTTTATGCATGTTTTATCGTGTAAGTCTCAATTCCTGTACGTAGGATATAGTTAAATTATATCAATAATGATATTAAGGTAATATATATCATATTTATTCTTTATATACATTTTAATAATCATTCTTGAATTTTGAACATGGAAAATGAATCGCATCGCGTCGTGGAGACAGTAGACCGTACGTACGCACGAGGGGGGATACATTTCAATTAATTGGTGAAAAATTAAAGAATTGGGTGATATATTAATTTTATAGAATCAATATCATGTCATAATTACAATATTTATCCATTATTTCCATCATTATAATCATCCTTCTAAAGTGGTGATGAAAAATAAATTACACCACTATGTGGAGACGGTAAGCCATATACACGCACACGCGATGATTTCATTTTTCATTGGATAGATAGAAAATATAATATGGTTGTATCATGATCATAATAATATATTAGTATATATAGGATACTTTATTTATTAAATTATTATGGAAAAACATTTTAATATTAAGTAAAGAATAAATAAACTTGAAAGAGTTGATAAAAATGATTACCATTTCTTCAGTGGACTTATTTTAGATTTCTTATTAAGGTACTAAGATTGGTATTTTGAGAATAAAAAAACCTAAATAAATTGTATAAGGAATTTGGTAAGAGAAATGTGTAGGGTTGGGTTGAACTATATGGCTCAATGTGGTGTGAATAAGTGAAGGAAGAGGTTTCCTTTTATAATTGAGGTGAGGGGTACTTTAGGAATTTTATAAAATATCAAATTAAGATAAATTAATTTTCAATTAAAAATATCTCAAAACTTATTAATTTAGAATATAAGATGATTTTTGGTCTAAACCACCTCATCCAATAAAATTTATAAAATATTTTTCTCAATTTATACCCTTATCTTTTGGTTTTAATCTTTATTTAACCTCTTTAACTCTTACCGTGACAACATGTTTTTTTATATTTTTAAAGTTAATATAGTTATTATAAAATAAAAAAAGAGAAATAAATGGATCATTAATGTAATTTTAAATCTTATCCCAATAATTTTTCCAAATTTTATATTTTTAGGAATTTTAATTATTTAATAACATATTATTTACTATGAAATATTCATATTGTAAATTTTAATAACTATTCATTAATTTGAATTTAATAATATCAATATAACAATTATAATTTAAAAAAAATATTTTATTAAATCTATTACATGTAAATTTAATCCAAAAAATTATTTTATCACATTAAATATATCAAATTTTATTTATTCTAATATTTTTAATAACATTTATTTGATATTTTCATTAATAAAATAATTACTACATCAGTATTGTGTAAGCAGTTAAGGTAAATATTTCTTCAATAAAAATTAAAAATAAATTACCATGATGAATATAAATATTTTACATTTTAAAAGACAATTGATAGTTGATTATATCTTCTGGATAAAACCATATTAAAAATCTTATAGTTATTAAAATCATGAATGTGAAATTTTTGACTTTTCTTTAAATAAAATATTATAAGGGTCATAAACACTTACTAATGGAACAAAATGGTCATATAACCAAGCATCGAATGATTATAGACAAAAAATAATCATAAAATGGAATTAGGGATCCTCCTAGAATGTTGTTGAGACGAAAACCATGACATCGTCCGAGGGTGTGGGCTATGAATTTCACGGCACCACTGCGAGAATCAGTGGTGTTTTGGAGCTGCATGTTGAGCGGATTTCTGCGCCCCGTGGAAATCTGGTGACATCTCAAGAGACCGGTTTTTCTTTGAATTCTACTGATGTCCAGAAGGCTCCATTTGATCCAAAAATGGATGCGCTGCCACACGCGGTTCCCTATGAAGGATCCTCTTCCAAATGTTCATTTTTCTGCTTTAAAGGTACGTCTAATTATTCCATTATAATGAAAGGGAGCATTGCTCATATAAAAGTGGATCCTCATGCAATTTCATAAAGAATCAAAATGGGAGAATTTTCAATCATAGCTAGACTTTTTTTACCCAAAGGCTCTCGAACTATAAAAATTGAGGAGCTTAAAGACCGAATTTCATCTTTTTGGGGATTCTCTTCCTAGAAATTTATTTCAATGGGAAAAGGGTATTTCCATATGCTTTTTCCCATAGAGGAACATAAACTTAGAGCTTGTGGTTTTGGTTCTATTGCATTTAAACCCGAAATTATTCATCTTCATGAATGGGATAATAAGTTCAATCCTTTTGAAGTGGGAAACTCTACAACTGAAGTTTGGGTTAGAGTTTATGGCTTAAAATGGATTTTGTGGCATCCCAAAATTTTATATGATATTGTGATGTCTATTGTAATTCCAATTAAAATTGACATGTAAATGGAATTTGCTCTCTTTGGACACTTTTCTAGATTCTTGGTTGAAGTTGAACTGGGTTCTACTCTTTTGGACAAGGTAATGCTTGCCACGGAAGATGACATCATTGAGTTGAAGATCAATTATGTAAAAATGCCAAATTTTTTGCTAGGATTGTATTATGATTGGTCATGATCAATTTACATGTATGTGCTCCATTGTTTGTAGCTTCTGCGCTCTATGGGGACATGATAAAAATAATTTTTTTAAGAAACACAAAACCGTATAGGCTCAAAAGGCTACTAATAACAACAAATGGTTGGAAGAAATGAATGATTATGTACCTAAGGAAGTGAAAAAATCCACAGGTGATGAGAAGTGGGGAAACTCATGCAAGAAATCTTGGGATAACATATTTTCCATAGAGAATGATTCTTGCAATGACAAAATTTCATTAAGCAGTGCTGATGATTTGACGACTGAGAAAATGGTTGAAGATAATCTTTAAAAATAGATTTATCATCAACTCTCACAGGAAAGGATGGTAACTTCAAGAAAATGAAAGGGAAAGCAAATTTTGGACTCTGGCTCTATTTTCATTTTTAAAAATTTTCATGCATCCCCAAAGTAGTTTGTGGATAAAGATGGATTTCAGCTTGTTTCTTATAAAAAGACAAAGGATCTGGTCGTTCCCCTAATGGTGGCTAAGCAGGTTACTACCAGTAATCCTCCTCCCCCCTCTGACCAAAATTTCAATGGTGTCGATAAGTCATAGGTCTTTATCCAGGGAAAAACTGAGGAGTTGATGCAACAAAAGATTATTTCTCCACCTGAAGCAATTGAAGATAAAGAGGAGATGGATCTAGTGGCACATGGAGTCTCTCCTGAGCAAAGTAAAGATGAAAGCTCTGATGATAAAACTGATTCTGAAACATTACTAGAAAAACTTCAATCTCTAACCTCAAATAGGGGGAGAGCAAGAGGTCGGGGGCGCAATCGAGGGAGAGTGGGATGGTTTTTTCTTCAAGAGGAGGAAAGAAAACTCACTGACATATTGATGAAAAAGATAGGCAGGTAACTGTTGGTTGTGGACTTTGTTTATTTTGATTCTTATACTCTCTTGGACTTTTCCTTTACTTGTTTTTTAATTAAAGAGGTGCAACCTCTAACATTTTCCAAAAAAGAATATTAGTTTTATAAAATATAATTTATAGAATTTCCATAAATTTATTATAATATTTACATATAAAAAAAAGAAACCCATTTTTAAAGAAAACACATTTTTGAAGATTAAAATTTATTTACTAAAACTTAATTGCTTATTCAAAAATAATTAATTATTACATTAACAACGAGTAAGAAAATTATATATCTCATAATTTGGTTAATACTATTCATTCCCTCCAATTTAGTGATTAGGTTATAATCATATTTCATTGTTTGATTAAGATGAGTGTTGCGTGAAAAGTAGGATATCAAAGAAATTAAATTTAAGAAGAGATATACATTAAAATATTGGGGTGTTATATTATCCCTTACTTCAATAAATTTAATCCTCATAATTTGAATTTTTAGTTTTAAAATCAAAGTTTGATATTTGAAAATTCTTTTATGGGAAAACCATAATGTAAAAAGAGTTAATAAAACATTCTCTTAAAAAGAAGTAAAGGAAAATATGAATGTCACCACAAAAATAAAATTTAGAATAGGATAACATTAGTGGGAAGTGAAAATATGGACATGAAAGAGAAATATAACTATCAAGTTATGATAGAGAGTGATATAAAAAAAATTCATTAGAAATTTAACCATCAAAAAACTATAAATATGTGATGGGTTAAAAGACCATTGATTTCTCAGTAAGAAAAATAAACAGATAACATTTTTATTCCAAAATCCTTTTCCTAGAGTTGAGGGATTATTTTAATATCTAGATAAATCACTAAAGAAAATAAACTTATGTGATTTCATTCCATTTCATAAGTATAATCTCATCTATCTGGTTGTGATTTTATTTATCGCCACTTTATCTCTTTTTTTAGGAAATGGATATTAGAGATGAATTTTTATGCCTGAAGAAATTTTAATGAATCAAAAGATCCATAAGTCATTCCTTCAGCCTCTAAATATTTACCAAAACGAAAATGTTTATCACAGATAAATCATACTTTAAATTCAAACAATAATACACAAAGTTAAATTTAATCCATTCCATAAGTAGATAACCTTAAGAGTCATCCAAAATACATATTACCAAATTAAATGTCTAAAAATTTAGAAGGAAGGTTTCTATATTTCTAAAATAAACTAAACATTAGATTCCCAAAACAACATAATGTAACTCTTATTATCACATACCAAATATATGAATACCTTGATCACCTTAAAAAATTAATGAAAACATAATTTCATTCAAAAATAAAAATATCATGTTGTTCAATATATTCCTTAAATCCAAACATACAGTAAAAATAGAAAAGATAACATAAATTATTAAATCACTAACCACTTTCATGGATACAAATACTATCACATAAACATATTTTTATCATTATTATCTCAACACCAAGCATATATTAAGGGTTATCTTCCCTCATAATGTGTTTTTAAAAAGATCAACTTTATACTAAATCACTTTTCCTAGTTATCAGTACTATTAAACATATTCTCTCAAATCATTAAAGAAAAGTACTGAAGTACAATACTTATAAATTTTATAATTCTTATAACCAAAATTTCATTGATAAAATACTCCAATAACATTATTTTTTAATCCAAACACAATAACATTAATTATTCCACTATATTCTTAAACCATTAACTAGGAATCATCATCTTATTCCTTAATACCTTATTCCTTTCATATGTCATTTGTAGTCTCTTCATCATAAAAAATATAACAATTTTTCATACAACCTTGCTAATTTTATTTATGATATTTTCCCCTAAGACATTGATTTTCTCATACTTTCCACATTTAAAACATTCAACTATCGATGATACTTTAGGGAGACCATTATTCTCATCCATTATAACTAAGCATTCCATTTTTCTTCAAAAATTAATTTATTTTTTCCTTCTTTTCCACAACCAAAACATATTACCATTCTTCTAAGACATTCAACTAGGTGTTTCTTCTCATATTATTTACATAGAGGAAACTAAATCTTCTTTCCTCCATTGTCTCCACCACCTGATCTCTCAATGAACTTTATCCTTCTCTTATTTGGTTAGTCCAAGAGTTATTTAATGAAAAATTTGTTAATCATACATAGTCATAACTGATTAGAAATAATCAAAATATTATTTACTCTATTCATTATCCCATTTTGTTTCTCATCAACACATTTTATACTGAATTCATTATTAACCAGTTCCTTCTAGTTTCATCCATTAACTAAAATGAAAAAGGAAAATTTTCAGCATCAAACTACAACAGTTAGAGTGGGATATCAAATAATCATAAAATATTATTCAAAGGATGTCTAAATTAAGACACATTATTCTCATTATATGAGTAATTATATTTAACCTAGGTTATCCACAGTCATTACTAAATCTATAGGATGTTATCCTATACTTGGACTTATCCTCATAGTCAATCATAGGGTTATATTCCCTAATATATATTTTTAAATCTAATTACCAATATTTCTACTAAACTTCCTATGATACCAATTGTAACAGCCCCAACTCCAGTATCCAGATTTGGTGGTTACTTTATTAAATTTTCATATGATACAAGGAATCACATCCTAAGGGACCGAATAGATTAGTAGTATTGATAAACTATATACATACATGATCCCCGTATTACATTAAAACAAAAATTACAACATATTTCTTTTTGAGAATAATTTTATTCTCTCTAGCATATCCTTGCATAAAAATCTTAGTACACTTTATGGATTCCTGGGGAAAGGAAACAAAATAAGGGTGAGATCAAATGATCAGTAAGGGAAAATTACAACAAAAGTTATCATGAATCAATAATCCTAAAAAATATGGAAGGATAATTAACTAAACCCACATGCCATTTAATAACATGACTATCATGAGAAGATAAGGCATAATCATCATGGAAATGTAAATGATTGAAAAAAAGAAATTTAATCTTTAACATGAGAACAATATGAATCCATGGATAATATCATAGTGAAAATATCATAGATAATAATAACTAAATTATTAATGAAAAAATGATTAATTATTGGATTTCATGTTTCCCAAGAACATGATACCTTTATCGTCAAGACCTTTGGTAAGAAAGTTTAATCATTATGGATAAAACCCATTTAATTTGTCCAAATTATTCATCGCATGAGACTACTGATGCATTAATAGGTTTTTCAACATACGGTCCCCACCCGTTCTTACATATCCAAAGCATTACTCATATATCAAATAATTGATTTAATTCATAAAAAATGTGACTTATCATCAAATATTTATATTGATTAAAATATACATATTTATCAATATTTTCCCTGTCAAAGTAATCATAAACCATCTAAATAATCTGTTGAATGGTATCATTAACGTACAACCTCAACACATAATTCAACAAAGGATGTTTCTTTAGATTAAAAAATTAAAAAATATTATTGGAATATTTCATGAGGAAAATTCACTTTTTTACTTTAAAAATAAATTTTAAAATCTAAAAACAATGCACATAATAAAGAAATAATTTTCTTTGAAAAGAAACTTTTAAACTTGTAAAGGAATATTTAAATAACTAAGGCATCATGATTTTAGTACCCCTGGTTTCTGGTATGAAACCTTGTCTTTATGATTTTTAAGTATATAAAGTTTAAGGGTGAAGTTTGGGAGGGTTTGGAGAACATTTTAAGAGTTTTGATGATTTTCTACAGGTGCACGGGTGGTGTGCGGTTTGTGGAAACTATTAAACACTTGTAGAAAACCATGCACAATTAGAGAAGAGCTATATGAAAGGCCCATGGGAGGAAAATGGTTTGACCAAACTTTGCATCCACCAAGTGGAAACTATTCTCTTTGAAAAGTATTTTATGAATTTTTGAGGCAATGGATTCGAAACGGTTGGTGCACAGTTTATAGACTATGTGAGGAAATCATGTGAGGTTCATCCTTAAGGTAGTGGCTAGAGCATAGTTATTGCATTGTTTTCCTAACCGTGTGACTAAACCATACACGGGTCAAATTTAGATCCTTAAAATGTGGATCTAACTCGTTTTTACCTTTAAATGCCTTGTTTTTACCCCCAAAGACCCTAACTTGGGATTTTGGTCTCTCAAAGGTTGGAGAACCTCTCACCATAGAATCGAAAGTAATCTAGGGTTGTCCTTTGGTGCGTTGAAGCTCGATTCTTGCAGTATGCGATCATTCTTGATTGTTCTTGATGTTTTTCTTAGATCTACTTTTCCCCTATCTCAGTTTCTTAGATATATGCCCATTGTTGATAAATCTAAGGTTATTAATTCCAAATATGATTAGATTTGGCCTCATTAATGATTGGAGAAGAGACCTAAGGTGGGTTTGTGAATATTCAACCTGATTTTGTGATGTTTTCATGTCATTTATCATTTTCTCTAGAACTCTCGAGGTGGGTGGATTCACTCTCAAATCCACTTTCTAGAAATGATTGGATTAGTTCCAAATTGGTCTAATTGCTTAATTTTTTTTTTGAAATATTGGTGATAAAATCATTTTATAAATCCTCTTTAGTGACGATTTATGGTTTTTGGTGAAATTGTGTAATTTTGGTATCTGGTTGTAGAAAGTGCTTTGATAAATAATGATTTTAAAATGGTAGCTTAGTAAAATTTATGGACAAAGGATTTTCAATAAAGGGTTTTTTTATTTAAATGGTTTTGGTATTTAAATTATTTTGGAATGGTTGTATTGGAATGGTTTTTGGGTATACTTGGTGTGTGTGTTCATATTGCATTTATGAGGCTTGGTTGAAATATGACCTTGTGCTCAGTGAAAAAGGTGTAATGAAACATGAGATATAATTATCTTATGATGAATTGGTAGATCAATGAGAGACCACTAAAGAGTATGGAACTTTTATAACAAATCATGCATGGTTGGTTGTGGTGATATTTGAAATGAAATGGTTCTTCCAAATGGAACTTGTGAAATGATTTTAAATCATTGTTTGGTTTCATTATTCAAAAAATACCTTTCTTGGAAAAATGGTTGATATGAAACTTATTTATATTTCATTATAAACTGTTTTGGAAGTTTTTTTATTTGAAAAAATTATATAAATGTTTCTAACTTTTATATCCTTGTGGCGTGAGTAGGTAATTCATTAGGGGAAAACCTACTGAGTTTTAGTTCTCACCCCTACTTTGGCACTTTGGTGCTTTTGAAGATCTCATCTACCAGGACATGGGAAAAGGTAAAGTGTCACACATATATAGAACTACCTCTTGATACTTGGGTTGTTGGTGAAGTTTGAGTATGGATCTTTTGAAGACTTAGAGTATTGTGGTTGTCTAGGCATTTTAAATTTTTTCTTCTACTATTTACTTGATTTTAGTATGATTTTTATAAATGAAATTTTGAGTTGTATTTCATTGCTATCATGAATAATATAGTGATTTTTTTTGCTATGGTTTATTTGGTTATTTGTTTTATTCTTAAAGGGGAAATCATCCCCACATGTATTAAATCCCTTTGGAATTTATTTCCAACCTTTGGTATCTTGCAGATGTCACTTAAGGCCAGGTAACGTCCTCACCACCCTCTAAAGCTAATGAGAAAGGGATGGATGTTACAAATGGTATTAGTTTTGTTGAGTCCAAAATTCTATTTGAGACAAGTGGTATTGGCTTAGTCCTTCCTTATAGAACAAGTCTTCATTAGTATTTTTGTTCCTGGAGTTAAATTCATTCTTTTCTATTCCTTGAGTTAAGATCATAGAAAGGAGTAGGATTGTCAGGACTTGAAATTTAGAGCATAAACAGATGTAACTAACCTTTTTATTCTGAACTTTAATTTAATAGGGAGTTGGGTACATAAGTATTTTGGGGACACTTAAAGGATTTAGAATCTTATTGTCATGGATTTAGCCAATGAGACGAGTATGAAATGAATTATTGGAATGACTTCCCAATAGTATTTCATATTTCATTTTGAGTAATGATACATGATTTGATGAAATGTGTTCATTTTTGAAAAAAAATGTTGATTTTTTTTCAAATGAAATACTTTGAAAATAGAATGGTTGGGGTATTTTGAAAATAGTTTGATTTTAAAATGTAAGTAGAGATTTTTCAAAAAATGGTTGAACATGGAGAATGATTGATTTTGGAAAAAAATGTTGTGGTAGTTTATGTGATAGAATTTTAAAGGACAATACTTCAGTTACTAGAGAGTGAGACTTATGGATATTGTTTTTTGTTTAGAAAATGTCACCCGGTAGGCATTGTAGAAACCAATTGGAAGAAGCTGTGGAGAATGAGGTTGTAGTTTATCCATATGTGAACCAAGAGATGGTTTAGAGTATCGTCCAAGCATTCTAGGATGTGGACACAAGGAACTAGAGGGATGAGCCAAGATAAGTGGATCATTCTATCCAGTTCTAGAATCAAAATCCACCCATCTTCTGGGGTGATTTTGATCCAAAAAAGGCAGAGGTGTGGTGAATAGGATGAATCATATCATTTATTTCATTGTCATACCAACAGAGCTTAAAGTCAAGCTAGCAATTCATATGCTGGAGGATCTTGCACATTAGTGGTGGGATCCAGCTATGTAGACTAAAGTGGGTCAAGGAATTGGTTGGGAGTATTTTGAGGAATTTTTCAATAAAAAAATCTATCCTCACACATTCCAGATTTAGATAATTATAGGATTCTCCAGCCCAAAGTAGGAAAATATCTCTGTCATTGAGTATGCAGTCAAATTCATGAATTTGGTGTGCTTTACACCTGAAGTTTCTATAAGTGTGTCCTTGAAGGCACACATATTTGAATCAGGGATGATGCATGATATTCACTCAAATATTTCTGTGCTCTGTATTACATACTATAAAGAGATAGTCAATAGAGAGAGTGGTTGAAAGAAATGTATTAGGAGCTATGGGAGGAGGAAGTATGTTGATCCCATGGGAACTAGTAAGAACTCTAATGCTAGGAGAAAGAAGAATAGGGACACCTACTTCCAAGGTGGGAGTGTGAAGTATAATCAAATGGCTAGATCAGTGAATCTTCCTCCGATACCCATGACAAAAGATAGATGTTTCCAATGTGGTTCCTTGAACCACATGAAGAGAGAGTGAACATAACCACAAATATCATGCCATAATTTCAACATGATAGGTAATATTTAGCACTATTTTCATAGTGCTCCAAGTTTAGGTACTCGAGACACTTCTCAGGTATCACATGCATCATATTCTTCAATCAGGAGAGGACATCAGAGTCAGTCTCATTAGTATAATAGAGCTAGCCATAGTGATTCTATGAATACTATGACTCAAAAGTTAGGACAATCTCAACAAGGAAACAAATAACAAAGTGTAATGACGAAGGAATTATATGGATCTAAGTAGGTGATTTTGGATGATCAGTCTGGAACATCTATGGTGAGAGGTACAATTCTTTTTAAATCTACCCTTATGAAAGTGTTGTTTGATACTAGCATATCACATTCCTTTATTTCTTCTTGTGCTATTTATTTTCTGAGTTTAAAACTTGATATGATTTCCTCTGTAATAAAGATTCAAACTCCTCTTGGTCAAAGAGAATTATGAGGCTTTGTGTGCAGAGCATGTTCTATAACTATTGATGGAGCTGAAATGAAATGAGATTTATCTGTGTTGGAGATGAATTTCAATTATGTAATCATGGGTATGGATTTGTTGAAAAAATTCAAGGCTCAATCGACTTTTATAATAGAATAGTTAGTTTCGAGTCTGAGAATGGCATAAAGAATATCTTTAGAAAAGAAAGGGTTATAAAGATAGGTTCAACAAGATTGTTGTCACCATAAGTTGGAAAAATCTTATACTATTTGACAACATTGTCTTTGGAATCAATGGAAGAGATTGAGAAGAAAAGTTTTCCAGTAGTGGTGGATCAGTTTCCAGATATGTTTCCTGAAAATTTCTTTTGGTTACTACTGGTAGGGGAAGTGGAGTTTACAATTTATATCCTACTAGGGAATAGTCTTATCTCACTTTTTTCTTATCTAATGTAACTAAAAATTAAGGGAGTTGAAAGTGCAGTTGGAATAGTAGGAAACCAATAATTTCATTTAGGTGAGCACGTCTCTATGGGCAACACCAATTTTTTTCATGAAGAAAGCTAATGGAACTCTAAGGATGTGTGTGGATTATCATAAGCTTAACCAAGTTATAATAAAGAAAAAGTATCCAATTCCACACAATGATGATCTATTTGATCAATTGAGGGGAGATAATTGGTTCTCTAAAATTGAATTGTGATTAAGATATCACCAATTGAGAGTTCAGAAGGAGGATATTCTACAGACAACTTTCAAAAGCATATATGGCCATTATTATTATGTGGTAATGTCTTTTGGTCATACAAATGAACTAGAAGTATTTATTAAATTGATGAATCATATATTTCAATGATATTTGGATTCTTTTTTTTGTGTTATTTGTGGAAGACATATTAGTGTATTCATGGACAAGGGATGATCATGAGAAACACTCAGTGACAGTGTTAGAAATTTTTAGAGACCATTGTTTGTATTCCAAATTATCAAAGTGTGATTTTTGGATATAATAGGTATGTTTTCTGGGCCATCTAATTTCTAAAATAGGAATTTTAGTGGATCTAGATAAGATAGAAACTGTTTTATCTTGGAAACCGCCAAAGAATATCTTTGAGATAAAAAATTTTATTGGTCTCACTGGTTACTACCGACACTTTTTTCATAAATTATCATGATTAGATTTTCCTATCAAAGCTTTAATAAATAATAATTATCCTTTCCAATGTATTGAAGAATTCCATAAATCTTTTCAGGATTTGAAATTCTGCCTTTCATCAGCACCTATCTTGATATTACCAGAATTAGGAAAAGGGTACGTGGTGTATTATAATGCTTTGGGATCTGGGTTGGGGTGTGTTCTCATGAAAGGATACCATGTTTATTCATATGGATAAATGAAGTTAAGGGTGTATGAGAATAACTACCCAAAACATTATTTGTATTTAGTTGCAGTTTTCCATGATTTAAAAACTTGGAATAATTATCTCTTTGGTGAGAAATTTATTGTGTTTATGGATTATAAGATCTTGAAGCATATTTTCTCACAAAGGGATTTGAATATGAGGCAAATAAAATGGATGGAGTATCTCTAAATTTTTTTAATTTGAATTAATGTATACACCGGGTAAAGGAAATTTTTTGGTTGATGTATTAAGCAGAAAGTCATATGCTCATTTGGAAAAAGAAGCTTCAGATGAGTGGTACCTAATGTTGGTTATAACTGAAATGCATGTGGAATGTGAAGATAGAGGTGATGTTGTATTTTTATTTATAGTTTCGCATGTTCCTGGTTTGGAAAATATAGTAAAGGAGGCACAAACATATGATTCATAATGTGATTCTATGAGTTCAAAAATCAATAGTGGGGAGACCATTGAGGGATGGAAGCTGGATGAAAGTTCAGTGTTGTGGTTCAAGAATTAGATGGTTGTACCTATGGCTTTTCAGGAGCTAATTATTCATTATTACCACCATTTGAGATGGTTTGTTCATCCTAGAGTATAGAATATGTATAAGAGATTAAAATCATAGGTTTGGTGGGTCGGTATAAAAAGAAAGGTGTATGAATTTTTTTCTAGATGATTAACTTTTCAGTAAGTTAAGAAGGAACATCAGTTCCTAACATGTATGTTACATTCTTCACCTATTCTAATGTGGAAATGGGAGCATATAGTTATGGATATTTTTATAGGTATCCCTAGAATGGTTTTTATTAGACAATAAAAATACATATTTTAATTACATTTTAATGGTATTAAATGTCCATTTTTGATCTTATGGGCCTGAGTTAGTGGATTTTAATTTTGAACATCCATTCTTATTATTTGTGCACTTCATGCCTAATGTACACCAATTTAGGCCCAATGATTCATCTTATTTTAAGGATTGTAATTATCCATATTTTAATTTTATATTTTGGAAACTATATCTACACTTAAATATGAACATTTTTCATTCAGGTATTAATGGAGGATTCATAAAGGATGATAGAGATATTTGGTGATGAAAGGAAAGAATTCTGGAGAAGGCGGATTGAACACCATCCCACTGATGAGAATGTGGGACCCACAATACAAACCCAATAAATCCAAAATTTAGTGGGATGATAGAATAAGTATAGATTAACAAATAATTATTTAGTATCCAGTCCTAATTTGGCCTCCATGATGGAATTTAAGAAGGCCCAAATAGAATATCAAAATCTGGGCCAGAATCTGCAGCCGAGAATATTATCCCATGAAATCAGACATAACTCCCGATTCACAACTCCAAATGGGCCGAAATTTTACATCCAGTTAGGAGAAATCAGGGGATACATTTAATTATTTTATGTATTACTATAATTCATCCATCTAGAATATAAGGCCCCAGCCTTAAACCTTACTTAATCTTGAGTTATTACAAGATTACACATTGAGGATCTTTTCAGGTTTAGAGTTTTAGAGAATTAGATCATAAAACTTGCATTACATTCCACATATAAACAAAGTGGTTACATAAAGATAGTATTCTTAATTCCCATCAATGAAAACATATTTAAAATAAAACATGTATTCATTCTTGACACTTCCTTGACACTATCATCATATCATGTACCTTTCCCTTGACCTGTGAAAACATTTCAAAAAAACTTGGGATGAGCATAAAAAGCTCAGTATGGGTTATAAAAACATGGAAAGGAAACATGGGTACATATATACATAAGAGTGAAATCATACTTTACCCATAAAACATAAGCACATTAACATACCTCATCAAATCATTAGTAAATCATAGAAATCTTAAGACATAAAGGTAACTTGAGGCATTCATAACATTCTTACGTAGGGAGTAACCCTCTTGGTTACGTTTGGAATACCCATCACAGTATATTCCCTAAAATATCTTCGTAGAAACCTTAACGTTTCACTCCTTCGCGTTACCCAATGCATTGGAGAGCTATATCGGGCTCACCCGCCCTTAGTTTATCACGGAACCACCCGTCTTCATAATAATGCCCAAGAACCATAACATAATCGTATCACATAAAACATGCGTAAGGTAAACATAACATTTCCACATTTCAATCAAAAGATATCAACTATAACACAAAAACATTGTGAAAACCATTTTTAATACCAAAATAAAAGAAAAGTAAAACATGGTATTTATTTTTTCTTTGAAAAAGGTATGGCTTGTAGAGGAAGCCGAAACTCAAATAATGGTCACGGCGGCGGAGAAGTCGTTGTCGCCGCATACGTACGACAAAAACATTCCCTTTTGTCGTTTAGTAAACACTTCATATAAAAAATATTCCTTTTGAATAAACGTAAAATTCAAAGGGGTTTATACACCGTATAAAAGAAGGTTGTGTATAAAACAAAATATGCCTCAATGAAAGGAGATTGAGACGAAGTCCCATACCTCGTATCTGACTTGACCCGACCGTTCTTTAATCTCCTAAATAATAAACTTGAGTTAATCTCTAATTTCTTATGAACCTTTTTCAATTTAATTATTCCTTTTATACCATGTTATGAACATCATGTAATCATTTAAGTTAATAATGTTCATTTTGTCGGTATTTGGTTCTTAAGTCAAAAATAGACTTCTTACACTTACATGTTGTTAATTTGGTCAAAGGTTCGTTATATCCAGAATGATATTAATGATTTGGATAACATATATATCATATATATTCATCATATACATGTATTTATAATATTACATCACATTTAGAGGTAAGAAATGAAATGCACCGTTCATGGAGACGGTAAGCCGTACGTACGCATGAACGCTACTTCCATTTCTATTTCGTATTTTCTGGAATGGAATCATAATGATATAATAGTATATTATAATTCCAGTATAATAACATATATAATATCATTAACTTTATCCTTTACACATCCCACATATGGTATTAACGAATCAAATCACTTTCAGGGGGCGGTAGTCCGCACTTCCTAAAATGAAGATATCGTGTTTACCCATAATGGAAACCATAAAGGTATGCCCAAAATGAAAAAAACAGAAGCTTAAGGAAAACATAAACATATTATATATCATATATAAAAATATTGACATCATAATGGCCACCTTTGAAGGTGTTAAATGAGTATTGAACAATCATCGTTTCGGGAGGCAGAATTTCGCCATCCACGGAAACCGTATGTTCTTTAACCATTTGATGTAGTTGTGTGAGAGTGTAGCTAAAATAAATATTATAAAAACATCCTATTATATTGAATATACTGGTTTTGTTACAAAAGAAGTAAATAAAAAGAGTTTAGGGGGTTGGAGAAGCAAAATAAAACAAATGAACATGAGAGAATGAATTACCTTTAAAAGTGTAACTCCTTTTGATTTGAGCCTAAAGGCTTCCTTTGAAAGGATTCTGCCCAAAGGGAATCCTCTAGGATGAGGAGAGGGATGTGGAGAGAGTAAATGGGAAGGTTTTGGCCGATCCAAAGGCTTGAGGAGTGTGTGAAATGAGGTAGAGGTGGGGGCCTTTTATAAGAGGAGAGGAGGGGCACTTTTGGAAAGTAAAGATAAGTTACTTTATTTTAAAAAGATTTTTGGATTAAAATGGTCCCACATTGCTATAATTATAGGATAAGGTGATAAGTCTTCTAAATCCACTCATCCAATTGGTTTTAGCCATGTGTAAGTTTTAGATTTTTCATTATCTTTCCATTTTATTTAAATCGTTAAATAATGAGGTCATCGCTGCATCATCATGATGTCATAAATAATTTAATTTATTTAAAGTCTAAAAATTATAAACAAAATACTATTATGTAGGAAATATTTTTATCTTTCCAATTACTATTTATAATAAAAAATCTGATCTTTATAACCCCATGTAAAAATTGTTTTCGTAAAACATATTATGTTTGTGTCATTTTTACTTTTACATTAAATAAAAAGTTATTTATGTCATTTCCCAACCAAAGTGTCTCCATGGGGTCCCCAAGTTGACCCATGACTTGTCTTGGTCGTCCATGACACAACCAATAAGGTTGGGACATGTTTCTAGGTCATTTCATATTATTAAAGCATTATTTATACCTTAAACTACCCTAATTACCACTAATCGCGATTAAAAACTTAATAAGTTACTATTCACCAAAAAATTATTTTAATCTCATTGAACCACATTTTACTTCTTAATGACAACCATGTATGTCGGATTTTTGAAATTCAAAACACAATGATGGCAAAATTTTATTTAAACGGAAAATCAGTTTTTATAAGTACCACTTAGTGGTTTCACTATTCATCAAAAATTGAAGTTTTTCAGAAAATTACCAAAAATTCACCCTAAGATATATTTGATATTCCGAATTCAAAAATGAAGTCTATTTTACAAAATTCAGAACATATAAGTCACATTAATTGATTTAATAATTATTTCCCGCTGTTATGACAAATAGCGTGTTTTTATGAAACAATAAGTATCAAAAGATTGACATCAGTTTAAGTCCAATTTAAAAGTGAAATTGATTCCAATGACCACCATTGGATTAAATGGTAAAAATATATTCTAATTTCACTTCAAAACCAATTCAAAATATAATCTAATCATATAAATAAATTAGATTAAAAAGCAGTTTTGATGTAAAATGCAGTATTTTTCACTATTCATTAAAAAATGAACATTGTCAGAAAAATACCAAAAATTCACACAAAGTAAATTTTGAAGTCCCAATCATAAATAATAAGTTTATTTTGACAAACATTGTTTATAAAATTGTCAAAAGATAGATTTAAAAAGGGTTTTCCATCATAAGGCAGTAAAACAATCTTTTAAGAATATTAGTGTATTCCATGCATAAGATTGTATTTATTTTCATTTTAAGCCTCTAAAACACTATCTTAATCATTAATAGACATAGATAAAAATATATATTATTCATTACTTACTTGGTATGTTACATAGAAGGCCATTAAGACGCTTCTGTTCGGTAGATGAAAGATGGCTGCCACCTCGGGTCAAGGATAAAGAAGTCCACTCTCCCTTACTTTCCACCACCCTAGGCCTACCATAATCAAGTGGAATGATTTGTACTGTTAGTAGTTCTACCAATTTCTCTTGATATGACTATTTAAGGTAGTGGTGGTGAATTAGTTGATCATCTTTGGTGCTTTGTTCAATTGTAATGTTATGCTGCGATTTTGTTGTCTCAAGTTTGTCTTTCACATATAAGTTGTTCAATTCACTTTAGTTTCTTAATAAAAGTTCTTATTCTCCTATTATTCTGTTGTTCTTCATATCACTTTGATACTGTTAGTTCAAGGTGTGTATTTATTCACACCAAACCTTGTGAAATTACCACACAACGGTGGAGTGATCGTTATTTCATTGTTTTTTTACTTCTTCATTTCGTCCCTCATGAATCTACTTTCCGATTCCATTGAAACCATAGAATCAATGGAGGGATAACCCACTTATTGTTTTATCCAAGGGAGTATAAATGGGATGGATTTGATGTTATTTATCACCCCATTAATGTCTAATCACTTCTTTAATTTATATTTTTATTTGATGATTTTTAAATTCCATCGTCCTTGTTGAATTTAAGGCCACACACTTCAAGTGCTAATACGAACTTTTACCTTGAAGTGCTCAAAAATTTGATCCTTCAAGTGTATAGGTGATTAGAATTAAAAGTTTTAGGTATTAAACCAGTAAGTGATGATGTTATTTGATCTTCTTAAATGAACCCATCTCAAATATAAGAAATTGAAATCATTAAAAAAGGAATTCATCCAATCCACCCCAAGCAATAACCTAGGATCAACTCATTATCTTAATTTGAATTAACTTAAATTTTTTAGTGATACCTTAAACCCATCTAAAATCAACCCATGTTGGCTACTTCATATCCAAAAACAATCCATAGAATGTATGTGTCTGTAGGTTACTTCTTAGGTCTCTGAGGATTCGATAACCCAAGATAAACTACAAGGACCATTCTACCTTCATCTCTTTGGTAATTTTGAGCGTGAATCAGGTTTGAAAGAACAATTCCTTATGGATGATAGTGGAATGAATTACCAAGTCAAACCATTTTATCCCTATTCATGAAACTCAAATTTTAGAGAACCTGTCCTAAATCTAAATCCAAGAAGTGGTAAAGAGATAAGGCATACCAGTTTCGATCGTATCAGACAGAGATTTGAGGTTTACATCTTATTTATGGAAATCATTACATATATCCATTAGGACTCAGTTGACTATGAGTACGGTGTATCATCCTTATATATATGTGAAATCTAAAAGGATGATACAAATATTGGAAGATATTTTGTGATTATGTGTAATGGATTTTGGTGGATCATGGGAAGACCATGTGCCATTAGTAGAGTTATTATATAACAACAAGTATCAGGCCTCGATAAAAATGGATACTTTTTAAAAATTGTATGGTATTCCTTTTCATTCTCCAATTTGTTGGGTGGGAACAGGTGAGACTTCATTATTTGGGTTGAACCTTGTCCAAGTGACAACAGAGAAGATTCAGTTGATCAAAAATTAGATAGAGATGGCTCAAAGTCATTAGAAATATTATGTGAATCATCACAGATGTCTATTTTTGTATTCAGTAGTTGATCATGTGTTCTTGAGGATCTCTCTAAGGCTTGTACATTGACGTTTTGAGAAGCAGTTCAAGTTATCTTCCCGATACATAGTCCCTTTTTAGATATTGGAATGAGTTGGGGAGGTGGCATATCATTTGGTATTACCACCACAATTTAGTGTGGTGAATAATGTATTACATGTATCTCAGTTGAAAAAGTATCAACCTAACCCTGACTATGTGATCATATGGGATCATATTGACCTAGATATGGATGCTTCATTGGTACATATTCCGGTGCGAATTGTGGATAGTTAAGATAAAGCCTTTCATGGAAAAAGAATCAGTCTAGTGCAGGTTTGGTAGAAACATGGTGAGATTCAGGAAGAGACTTGGGAATTTGAGAAGGAAATGAAAGAGAAATGGATGGAACTCTGTCAGGGAAAAGGTGGTTTTCTACTTTCTAGGGACATAGAGACCAATGGTGGGGAGAATGTAGTATCCCCATTTTTCAGTATGTAACCCAATATTTATTATTTTTAAATATATAAAGTTTAAGGGTGAAGATTGGGATAGTTTGGAGAAGCTTTCTAGAGTTTTTGGGACTTTTCTATAGGTGAAAGGGTGGTGCACGGTTTTTAGAAACCATGAAACACTTGCAAGAAACCATGTACAGTGAGACAAGAGCTATATGAAAGGTGCACGGGTGGTGCACGATTTGACCAAATTGTGCACCCACCAAGTGGAAATCGTGCTTTTTGAAAAGGAGGTTATGTATTTTTGAGGTATTGGCTTAGGCATGGTTGGTTCATGGTTTGTAGACAACACGAGGTACATCCTTAAGGTAGTATATGGAGCACGGTTAATGCATGATTTGCCTAATTGTGTGACTAAATTGTGAACGGGTCAAAGTTATATCCTGAAATTGTGGATCTAACTCGTTTTTACCTCTAAGTTCCTTGTTTTCCCCCAAAAATAGACTTAAATTATGATTTTGGTCTCAAAAAGGTTATAGAACCTCTTCCTATCGAATGAAAAGCAATACAGAGCCATCCATTGGTGCGTTTAAGCTCAATTATTGCATTATGTGATCTTTCTTTATCATTCTTGATGTTTTTCTTATATCTACATCACCCCCTCCCTCGGTTTCTAAGATCTGCATCTACTGTGGGAAGATCTAATGTTGTGGATTCCAAATATGATTACGTTTGGCCTCATTGATGATAATTTAAGAGACCTAAGGCTGGTTCATTGATATTCAACCTGGTTTTGTGATGCTTTTAGTGTTATTTATTATTTTCAACAAAACTCTTGAGGTGGTTGGATTCACTCTTGACTCCTCTTACTATAACTGATTATTTTAGTTTAAAATTAGTTTAATTTATTGATTTTTATTGTGAAATATTAGTGTGAAAATAATTTTATAAGTCCTATTTAGTGACGATTTATGGTTTTTGGTGAAATTGTGTAATTGTTGTATTTAGTTGTGAAAAGTGATTTGATAAATGATTTTAAAATGGTAGCTTGGTTAAATTAATGGAAAAGGGGTTTTTTAAAAAAAGTTTGTTTTATTGAAATGGTTTTTTTATTTAAATGATTTTGGCATGGTTGTATTGGAATGGTTTTTGGGAATACTTGGTTTGTGTGTTCATATTGCATTTATGAGGCTTGGTTGAAATATGACCTTGTGCTCGATGCCAAAGGTGTAATGGAACATGGGATATATTTACTTTGTGATTACTTGGTAGAATGATGAGATACCTCTCATGAGTATGGAACTATCATAATGAAGCATACATGGTTGGTTGTGGTGATATGTGAAATGGAATGGTTATGCCAAATGGAACTTGTGAAGTGGTTTTAAAGTATTATTTGGTTGATTTATTTGAAAAATGGATTTTTTTGGAAAACTGGTTGGTAGAACACTTGTTTATATTTAGTTATAAACTATTTTGTAAGTTTTTTTATATAAAATTTTTTATTTCAATGTTTCTAGCATTTCTATCCTAGTGGTGTGAGTAGGGAATTCATTGGGGAAAACCTATTGAGTTTTAGTACTCACCCCTACTTTGGAACTTTGGTGCTTTTGAAAATTTCATCTACCAAGACATGAAAAAAGGTAAAGTATCACATGTCTTTAGAACTACCAAATTATAATTGGGTTGTTGGTGAAGTTAGAGCATGGAGCTTGTGGAGTCTTGGAGTCTTGTGGTTGTTTGGGAGTTTCTATAGTTTGTCTTCTTTTGTTTACTTTGATGTTGTAGTCTTCTGTTGTTGCACTTTATTTTAGTGTGATTTTGATAAATGATATTTTTAGTTTTAATTCATTGTTATTATTCATCATATAGTGGTTGTTTTGGTTAGTGGTTTTATTCTTAAACGTAAAATCAACCCCACATGTATTGAAGCCCTTCGACATTTATTTCCAGCCTTTGTCATCTTGGGGATGTCTCTTAAGGCCTGGTAACGCATTCACCACCCTCTAAATCCAATTATAAGAGATGAAATGTTACAATGATAGTGTTAAATTATGTTCATGTCTTATAAGTTTAAAAAACATTCATTTCACACTTTTGTAAGAAAAATCATAAAATACTTTTTTTGGCAAATGATAAGAAGATTCCTTTTAAAACATTTCGTAAAAAGTAATAAAGGGGTAAAAATTTCTTTAAAAATAATTTTATAATAGTAAAAACATTTTGGAAAACATTTTTAGAAAACATGGACATGGGAAATAAATATTCCTCAAAAGATACTTAAACTTAAACAATCTTGAATAATGATGAGATTTTGAAATAAAATCTTACCACATTGTAATCAGTTGAATCATATGCCCCATGGAAGAAATAGTTTAAAATGAAACTTTAGATACAATGAAGACAAATATATTCATGATATAATATATAAAAGGTTAATTATATACACCACACAAAATAAATAATTGGTTAATATTACATATGTCTCATGAAAGTAAAAGTGAGATGAGAAACCCTTACAAAGATCATATCATTGAAGATAGAATTAATCACATGAATTGATTATGTGTATCCAATATTAATCCACATAAAAAGTGTAAATAAAACATGACATAATCATAAGTAATTTCATACACAATCTTATCATGACATAATCAATGAAGTATAAGTTTAACCCAATGAATGAAAAATTGAGTTAAGAAATCCCTTACCTTGCAATTTCCTTTAATTAAACGTGATTTAATCTATTTTATAATTCTTTAAAGAATGTTATTAATTTATAAAAGAACCGTATTCATATTTATTATACCATATATTATCCTCTAATATCATCTTATGACCCATTTGTTAATAATATTTCATCATTACCCTTGTTTCGGGTGTTAAACACTTCATTTTACTATGCATGTTTTTTCATGTAAGTTCTGGTTTTTTCCATAAGATGCAGTTTAATCATATAAATAATGATATTAAGGTCATATTTATATCATATTTATCCATTATATACATTTTTATAATCATTCTTGAATGATGAATATAGAAAATTAATCGCATCGCGTCGTGGAGACGGTAGGTCATACGTACGCACGAGCAACGATATCATTCAATTAATGGATGAAATGGTATGTAATTAGGTGATATATTAATTTTATAGAATAAATATCATGTAATAATTACCATATATATCCATTATTGCCATCATTATAACCATCCTTGTAAAGTTGTGATGAAAAATGAATTACACCACTGCGTAGAGATGATAAGCCATACGTACGCACACACGGTGATTTCATTTTTCATAGGATGGATAGAAAGTGGAATATGGTTGTATCATAGTCATAAAAAATATAATTATATATATTATATATTATTTATAAAATTATTATGGAAACAACATGTTAAGACGAAGTAGAAGAAGAAATAAACTTGAAAGAGTTGATAAAAATGATTACTTATTCTTTGGTGGAATTATTTATATTTATTCTTAAGGGACTTAAGGTTGGTCTTTTGAGAAGAATAGAATCTCCAAAACTTGGATAAGGAATTTGGTAAGTGAAATGGTTATGGTTTTGTCGAGCTATATGGCTCAATGTGGTGTAAATAAGTGAAGGAAGGGGCACCCTTTTATAATTGAGGTGAGGGGTACTTTAGGAATTTCATAAAATATTAATTTAATATAAATTAATTTTCAATTTCAAATGGATCAAAGATTATTAATTTATAATATAAGATGATTTTTCGTTTAAATACTCTCATAAAATAAAATATAGATAATTTTTGATTAAATTTATACCCTTATCTTTTAGTTTTAACCCTTATTTAACCCCTTTAACCCTTATCGTGACAACATGGATTTTTACATTTTGAGGCTTAATATAGTTTTTATAAAATGAAAAAAGACCCATAAATGGATAATTAATTAGATGTTAAATTTTATCCCAATAATTTGGCTGAATTTATTATTTTTTATAAATTTCATATCATTTAATAAAATATTATTTTCTATAAAATATTTATAATTTCAATTTTGTAAAATATTCATTAATTTTACTTTAATAATATCAAGATAACACCTATAATTATAAAAAAATTATTTTATTACATCCATAAAATTCCAGGGTCATCTATAAAATTAGTTTATAACATTAATTATCTCAAATTGTATTTATTTTAATATTTTTAATAACATTTATTTGATATTTCCATTAATAAAATAATTACCGCATCAACATTGTGTAAGAATTTAAACTAATTATTTATTCACTAAAAAATAAAAAAAAATTACCATGATGAATATAAATATTTTATATTTCAAAATTATATTTATAGTTTAATATATCATCTGAATAACACTACATTAAAAATGTTATATTTATTAAAATCATGAATGCAGCATCTTTGACTTTTCTTTAAATAAAATATTATAAGGGTAATAATAATTTACTAAGGGACAAAATGTTCATATATACGAAACTTGAATGATTAGGGATTAAAATTAATCATATAATAAAACTGGTGCAAGTTTTAGGGTCAATTTATAGTCCTTATCATTTTATTTTTAACTTATATTACCCAATTTACCATTTAATGTGGTAACAAAAATAACCAAGGATACTATTAATATTGGACAAAAAATAAAAGGTATATATTTAATATTTATGAACCTTAAGAATCCAAAATATGGAATCTATTTTTGAAAATTCAAAACACATAACTTTCAGGATTTAATTTAAAATTAATCTCGCAAAGCGCAATGAAAAACAGTTTTCTTGAAAAATGTGTTTTTAGCATAAAAATGTACTTATACCAAAATAAGGTATAAGGATGATTAAAATGAAATTAATTATATTATTTATAACTAAATGTTACTTATGTTACATTTATATTAAATTCTAACCATAAAGGTAATTTTAATATAAATAAATTGATAGTTTTATAAAAATCAGTATTTTTCACTATTCACCAGAAAAAAAATCTTCTCAGAAAATTACCAATAATTCACCATAATATAATTTTAATATGATGATTTAAAAATGATATTATTTTTATAAAATATAATTTATATAATTTCAATAAATTTATTTAATATTTACTCATAAAAATCAAGAAAATCATTTTTGAAGAGAACATATTTTTGAAGATTAAAATGTATTTACTAAAAATTAAGTTCTTATTAAAAAAATAATTAATTAATGAATTAAAAATGTGTAAGAAAATTATATATTTAACAATTTTTTCAATACCATTCATTCACTCTAATTTAATGGATAGGTTATAATCATATTTATTTTTTCATTTAAGTTGGGTGTTGCATGCAACATAAGCTATCAAAGAAATTAAATTTAAAAAGAGACATATTGTAAATTCTTGGGGTGTTAAAATGAGGGTGTACAAGAATTTTTAAAATATTTTGAATCAAAAATGGATTCTATGTCTACTCTTTACTTTACTCTACTTAACTAGAAAAAATGCAACACGCTATAATATACCTCACTATTGAAGGAGACTAACAACACATTACAACCTTAATTTTCTCAAACCCAAGTCATAACTAAAACCATAAACCCTATCATTTGTAAAACTATAGGCAAAAACCAAAACACATAACTTTTTCTAAATAAAATGAATAACCTTTGATCTTATTTTTGATCAGGTTATCATAACCAATACATAATTTTTCTAGAGTTATAACCATGTGTGAGTTGATTTATTACAACTAGATAGAACAATACAATATAATGATAATTTAGAATAATGAATGAATGAAACAATGAAACTAATGAAATATGTATATAGTTTTACTTATGTAGAAAAAATCATCTTCATCCTATCAAAGATATAGAATTATGATATTTGAGAGTTCCAACAAGCCTTAGCTAGTTGGTGTGTTGAACAATTTGGTTCTCAAATATTGCAGCATTTCAATGATTATAAAATAATTTTATATATCATTTTCATCTCACCACCTATAGATTTGACCTTAATTTATATATGAACTCCAATGTATGTATTTATTATCAATGCCAACATCTCGTAAGGTTTCCTAAATAATCTCAATATCTTGTGAAATAAAATCATTAGAATAATTCAAATGTAAATAAAAAAATATAGTTACCATATATTCCTTAATATTATCTTCTTTCATTATAACAAACATTGAATATGATAATTATCATTTTATATAGTAATCATCATTAAAAATATAATTTGGACCTTCTATAAGAATCAGTTTGAAATACTTTGACTAAACAATGAGTAGTATGATTCCAAAATCAAATATTTCAATGTGAATAAGAACATTCCTAAATTATCTCTATGTTTTTTCTGTATCAAATCATTTGAATAATAATAAAATTGTAACTTTTTAAAATTATTATAAAATAATTATGTTTTATTTTCTACAAGTTATTATCTCCATTCATAACTTCAGTTAATATCATATTTCACTGTACATTTAATAAGTCATATATTGAGTTCTACATGCAACCAGTCTAGTTATACAGTGTTTTATTATAAAAGATTATTACATATGAACAGTTCCTTAGATACCATGAAATTGTAACATAATTCCTGAAAATCTGGGGAAAATTGAAATAATAAGACTCAATCTAATATAATTGACTTTAATCAACATATTTAGTTTCTATTTCAGTTGACTAATATTTATACAATTTCCTCAGTTTTCTAGTGCATCAAATATATCCTAAATCTGACCTATGTATCTTAATATATCTTTTAAAATTAATAGAAATTATAATCTAAAAAAATATTGAACTTCGATATAATTATTACATTGAAATTAAAAAGAAAAATTTAACATCCAAATGATCAATTAAACCTTCTATATAGTTAAATAAAATGAAGATAATATTATTATATATCCAAAACAATGTGAATCATGGAATTATGAGGTTTGTAACTCTTGTTTTGATCAAAATATATAGAGCTTATAAAACTATAAATTCTTTATGAATTCTAGTCATAAAATATGACTCATTATAGAAATCTAAGAAAAAATCCTATGAAAGGGTTTTCATAAATATTATGTAACATAAAAAAACTTTATGCATTACTCAAAAAAATTACACATCCTCATTTAAAAATTCACACAACACAAAAAAAATTACAAATATATTATGGATGAATATATTATGCATAAAAAAAATATCTTACATGATCTAAAAACCCTTCAATACATAATATATTTTACTTTGAGAAAATATTACACACAGAATATGAGACAAGTATAATTTAAATTATAGAAAAATAATAACAAAGAATAATAATAAATAATCAAAAAAAGAAATTTTAAATAAATAAACTAATAAACTAAGAGAGGGATATTGTAAGTATCAAAACATAAAAAAAATTTCAAGGATCCAATCAATATTCTCCTCCTTTTTGATAATTACAAAACCTGAATACACTCTACCCATTTTGTAAAGACAAAAAATATAAGGAAATATTGAATGTATCTTGAAAAATAAAACGAACATTAAAGGGTAAGAAAAAATAGTAAATATTGAACTTATCTCCCACTTTAGGGAATTAAATATAATAAATACCCATATCTGTATATATTAAACACTAAAGTTTATAAAATAATAATAATAAATCAAGTAGTAAACTAGCATGATAATAAGGATATGAACATAATATATAACATGATTAATAGAAATATCAACAATTTAAAATAATAACCCCCCAAAACACATGAATAATTAAAATTAATACCAACTCTTTAAGAAATAATTAATAAATAATAAAATATCACCCTAATTTCAATATTCTCTCTATTGAGTAATTATGGAAGAGAATTCACAACCTGTTAACTTCTTATGTATAAAATAGAATGATATAAGGTGACACAAAATAGTTAATGTTATTCAATGGATTTATAAAATATTTTCAATTAATTAAAATAAACATCATTTAAGTATATGATAATAAAAAGAATATAATAAATATAAAAATCGTTCTCACTATCCAAAATAATAAACTAATATATTTCCTAATTCTAATATACTAGATAATAAAACAATATAAGGTATACATGTTGTTAATTAAAAAAATTCTTTACCTAGAAATCTAGATCATTTTAGGTATAATAGGGTTAGAATAGGGACCTTTAGTAACCCACAATATAAATGTGTTATACTGTTTAATCTTGAAAGAATATTTAGATAATAAAGTATTTATTATGACCAAGATATTAAACAAATCTTAATCAAAAATCAGAAGCATAATGACCAAAAGCACCTCACATAAAGCAAATGACAGATGAAATACCTACACTTTTAAATTTCATAAATAGGTTTAAGTACATCATGGGTAATTTCTCATTATAACCAAGTCCATATTTATTCTTATTATTTCGATTCATCTTTTTCATTCTCATAAATTCATCCAAACTTTCTCTTCAAATAGTAAATTTAAATAAAGATTTCATTAAACTTTCTACTTTAGATTTAAGCTTACCATTTTCTTTTTGAATATATTTTAAATCATTAAAAACTTTTCTATTCAAACTAAAATTAGTATTCTTTAACCATTTTAATTTATACCATCATGTTCTATTTTTTCCTACTTAAGATTTAAATTTTAAAAATCAGTATTCTTCTTATCTTTCAATATCCCTTTATGATCCTTCTTTAAAATAATATAACCACCCCAATAGTAAAAACATTATCTTATAATTCCTAAACTTTTTCTTTATTTTATTTAATATTAAGGTTATTATTTCTAGAAAAAATATTGGAATAAAAATTATAATCCTAGGTAGAATCATTAAACTTGTCCAAATTTTCCATGAAAAAATATTTCCAACTCTCCTTGAGGATTTATCAAAGTTATTATAAAAACATGAGTGTGAAGGTAAAACATAAATATTATCAGATATATCCATAATAAAAAGGTTATTAGTCTTAATTTCACTTTTAAATTTAGAACTTCAATCTAAAATTTATGAATTAGTACATGATTTCATAACTATATTTTCTTTATTCTTTAAATTTATTTGATTTTTCATCCTTATAAAATCATGTTTTACATGTCCTTTCTTCCTACACTCATAACATGTAACATTTGAATTATTTAAATTTGAACTACCTTTATTTTCATCCTTCTTGTACCTTTTTTATTCTCTCCTCAATTTATTCTTCTTCTAAATCTCCTTGTAAACTCCTTTCACAACTTTGGTTATCTTATCTTTTACATTAGTCAAATAATCCTAATCATTAGAAGAAATAAATAAAGAAATAACAATTTTAAGAACTATACCTTTATTCTTCTCAATAGATTCATTTTCAATATTTTTCAACTCAAGATCATAATTAAGATGTGAAATAATGATATCATCCAAAGTGTATTCTTTAGATCTCTTAATCTTATAAATAAAAACTTTCTTAACACTCCACTTTATGGGTAGTGATCTTAAAACTCTTTCCACTATGATCATGTTGTCCAATGCTTCTCCAAGTGTATTCATCCTATAGATAATGCTAGTGAACTTATGAAACATCTTATTAGTTGTTTAATTTCCCCCCATATTTAAATATTGATATTTATCACTTAGCATCCCAATCTTAGACCTGTTTAACTTTTCTAAGAAATAATGAGTAACTTGAAAATTCCCCCAAATATTATAAGTATTTATCTATGAAGATACATGGAAAAAATATTTCTACTAATTAAAAAATATTAAATGTCCATAACTTTATAATTTAAAACACATTTAGCTAAATTATTTCATATAAGAGAATTAGGGTCAGTTTCTAGTAATTAATAAGCTACTTAATGTTAAGTTTCTTATAAAAATACTTTATCTAATATTTCCAATAACCATAATCATTCCCATCAAAGTAAAATGGTCTCATGAGTATCCATCCATAATTATAAACTTAACTTTACATCTTAATAACATCTTTCCCTTAGATGGTTAGGTCTATAATATGATTAGTAATAAAATATATATTCCCCAGATCTAAATCACCAATACCAATTATAAAGGAATCAAGATAAAATAAATAGAGCACAATTATCCTTAAAAGGTATTTCTTTGATACCAATTGTTGAGTCCCAAATGGAGATGACTGAGAGTTAATAGGGGGTGAATTGACAATAAAAAATAATAAGAGTAATTTTAATGATATTGGATAATATAATAGATAATAATAATAAACAATTCAATCATAAAAAATAAGTGTAGTGAGTGAATAATGAAAGCAGAATAAAGAAATCATGATGGTGTACATGAATTTTTATAGTAGTTCAAATCAAAAAGGTATCTTACATCTACTATTTAATTCTCTCTACTCATTGAGATAAAGGAAACACAATATAATATACATCTCTTTTGATGGAGAGTAAAACCTCATTACAAACCTGCTATTTCTCATACCCAAGGCACAACCAAAATCTTAAACCCTTCATTATGAACACATGGAGTCATAACCTTAAACAGATATGTTTTTTTAAGGATATGGAACAACATGTTATTTATTTTTTTGATAAGGTTATCATAACCAATATTTACCTTTTATGAAGGTATAACTGTGTGTGATTTGAGTTATTATAACTCAATAGAACTTTATAATATAAAGACAATTTGGAGAAATGAATGAATAATATAATGAAACCAATGAAATATACAAATAGTATTTATGGTGTAGAAAAAATTCACATTTTTCTCTTCAAATACATATAATAATGAATTTTAGGTGATCCCTCGAGCCTTAGCTAGTTGGTGTGTTGAAAAATTTGGTTTTTGAACTTTACAATACTTCAGTGCATATAAATGAATTGTATATGACGTTGATGTCTCACATAATGTATCTTCAACCTTAATTTATAGACGAACTCTAATGACTACCTTAATTATTAATACCAACTTCTCATAAAATTTACTAAATAATCCCAATATCCTTTAATATAAAACCATTAAAATAACTTAAATTTAAATAAATAATATAGTTACCATATTTTCCACTAAATTCTTATCTTTCATTATAAGAAACATTAATTGTGACAATTATCCATTTATTTATAACAATTACCATTCAAAATTTCATTTAATTCCTTCTATAAGATTCATTTCTAAATACTTTGACTAAACTTTTAGTTTTACCATCCAAAATTTAAATATTGGAATTTGACTAAAAACCTTTCCAAATTATCTCTATTATTTTATAAACTTAATTATACATCAAATTATTTGAGTAATCCTAAAATCAAAACTTTTGATAATTATCATAAAATAATTATATCCATTCTTTCTATAAATTCTTATCTCCATTCATAAATTCTCTTAATATGATATTTCATTAGGAATTCTCCAAGTCATATTTCAATTTCTCTATATAGCCAGTGTAGTTTTATATTTTATTCTCATAAAAAATTCTCACACCACCACAATCCCCTAAATACCATGAAATTTCAATATAATTCTTGAAAATATGTGGAAACTTCACATTAGAATATTCAACCCAATAAAATATCCTTTAATAACATATTCAACTTCTGGTCTAGTTGACATATATTAATAAAATTTCATTAGATTCCCAATTTATCATAGATATCCTAAATATGAATTATATAGCTTAGTATATCAATGAAGAACAATTGTAAATATAATATGAAAAATAGTAGAATTATGATAGAATTATTATAATGAATTCAGATCAAATTTAAAACATCCAAACGATTGATTAAGCCTTCCATGTATTTGAATAAAATATATATAACCATCTTATATATACATCTTAATAAGAATCATGAAATTTTGAGGCCTATATATCATGTTATGATCAAAATACATAAAGATACTAAAATTGTAAATTCCTTATGAATTATAGTCATAAAATATGAATCATTATAGGTAAATCATGAAAAAATATTAGGAAATACCTTTCATAAATCTAAATTAACATTGCATACCTCTAAAAATTTTATGCATACTTATTTAAAAAGTCACACAACTCACTAAAACTTATAAATATATTGTAAATGAATATATTATACATAAAAAAATCTTATGTAATATAAAAATCCATCAATATGTAATATGTTTTACTTAGAAAAAATCTTCAACATAGAATATGATACAAATAGATTATAAATTATATAATAATATAAATAAATAATAATAATTATAAATAATAAAAAATAATAAACAAAATTAATAAAAAATTAATATACTAATAAACTAAGAGAGGGATATTGTAATTATGAAAACATAAAAAGGTGGTAAGGATCCACTCAATAACTCCATGTTGTGATTATATAACCCATGGATTGTTTTTATTAGTCTTTATTGATGATAAATTCATTTGAAATAAAATACAGTGAAATAGTCTCATACATTTTTAGATTTTATTTGACCAACTTCAAGAAAACTAATAGTAAGGAAAACTCTTGAGGTATGGGTTCTGGATTTGAGAAATCCATCCTTTTAGGCATGATATTTGATATGGTGGTACAATGTATTGACCATGCAAATATCACAAATTAAATGTATTATATGATAATATTGGAACAATAATGTGGTGTTATTTGGCACCCTCAGTAAGGATTTTGGTTCTCAAAAAGTTGTGGGAGATATATAAGTATTTATCCTCAATGTGGTTTTCTCTCATGGAATATGTGGTATGCCTTCTTCCAGTTTCAATGACCCTAATATCTCCATGAGAGTGGGATGACCAATATAGAATCTATGATTGTGTAATCATGTGTGATCCACTATTTTTTAATAGTTCACTTCATTTATTCCCTTAGGGGTATTTCATATTTCTTTAAGATCATGTAGTGATGTTTTTTCAAATAATCATCTTGGGTTATTTAATGAGTAGTTATGAACTAAGGTTCCTTAGTGGATATGGAACCTTGGTGATATAATTTTATCTAAACCATAATATTCATTTTGTGTATATTATAACTACATGGTGATGGATGTTTCCCTTTGAATTTTGGTTTTAGTTGCTAAAGTTTGGCAGGTGTTATCCTAAGGGATGAAGTGAATAGAGTTGGATTATCATTGGGTGTGTTGTTTGGTAGTTTGAGGAGATTGATTTTGTGTATTAGTGTACTTGTTAGTCACTTTTTCATAGAGATATTGCAACCCAACTAGGTGATATTTAACAGTGAAAGAAATCCTACAATGATTCATAGGTGTATTTTTGTGATTACTACTAGTAAAAGAAAGAGGAATATACTTAGAGATATGGATAACCTATTTATTGATGTAGGAAATGATGGTACACAAAAATCCTAAGATGGAAATGAAATTTAAAGCAAAACTCTAGCAGTATCACCCTAATAGCTCTTGAGTTGTTGGTGTGAAATTTTAATTAGATCACTTTTTGGTAGGGTTTGATGAGGATTTATTGGAGTCAGTTCTATAAAATCAACTTCTATGTACTTTATGATTACCTGTATTGATTATTTTGAATATTAATAAAGATCTTATCACATCATGATTGTTTTCCTATGTGATATAGTATGTGATAATGTCCTAAGAGTAACTATTTCACTGAAAGGTCATAGAAATTACCCACTATGATGGGAACCCAAAAGGGACACAATATCATTATTAAATAGATTTTCTATAGCAAGATGATATCATTTTATGAGACATAAATGATACAAGCTATTAGAGGTCAAGACACATAGGACATTAAGGCACTTTATCATGGGGTACACATAGGAGATTATGAAAACATGACCTGTTATTAGGAAATACTCATTTATAAGTCTCATTGAATGTTCTTATTTGTGGATATGTTTATTCATCCTTATAATTTAGTATTATTATTATTGAATATTAATATCCACATACTTTTATGTATTGATGAAAAGTCATGATGACATATGTTCATGATGAGGTAAGATGCGTTTGGTGTGTCATGAGTAATATTGAATTAATGAATAATGTGATAAAGTATTTATCCCTTAAGTTATTTAATAGAATTTGATATCTTAGGTCCTTTGATGGGAGTAAAAAAACCTAATTAAATCCATTTATATGGTGTTTGGTGGGTAGGTTCATTTCCAGAAAGTCAAAAAAAGATAAATCGGGCACAAGGGCTGATGACACCAACATAAAACCTACATAATTAGATATATCGTGATAAAGGGATCATATTACATAGAAATAATTTATATGAGGTTTTATGTCATTATAAAATTTACTTCATTATCTATGGGTCCCTTGGAATGTTTCTAATTCTAAGCTTATACTTTGGGAGGCTTCCCCTAATGCCATTGAGAAAGTGTCCTAGATGGTCGCACACAAAGTGTAATCAAAACCTTAGTTAAATAATAATAATATTTATTATTAAATATGTTGAATAAATATTATTGTCATATGTTGTTTAATATCTTTATCATATACATTAATTCACTAGTCATTTGAGATAATGTTTTTTGAGAAGAATATTTGATAAATATTTACTTTCTATTTAGTGAATATAATATTTATTTATTTATTAGTGAATAATGAAGTGATATTTATTTATTAAATAAAGAGTCATTATTCAAGGCATGATAAATATTTCTGAGGAATGGAGAACTAGGATTAATGGTTTTGTGAGAAAATATATATATTAAATATTATTTGAATAAATTTTAAAAAAATTATTCAAGAAATAATATTGAATTAATTCACTGGTTTTATACATGTCAAGAAATAATAAAAAAAATATTACTATAAACATGCAGTTCTGTGGGGATTAGGAAAATAATAAGGGTGCATGTGAAATTATTATTTTTTAACCCTAACACTATTTAAACCCAATTATATTATTTCCAACCCTAATGCCAGCTATTTGTGTTGGTAATGAACAATGAATATAGAGAATCCTCTCAATCACTATAGAGAACCTCTCCAAAAATGATCTCAATAATAAAGAGCAATCGTCCTCCACCACCCCTCTTAATTCTTGAGGGATTAAGGAGAATCCTTCTTGGAAGAGATTCTTGTGGTGATCAAGGATGAATGAAACAAGTTTTAAGTTCTTCCATGCTAACACTCAGATATTCCTATGAATATTCTTGTAGGTCCTTGGTACATGTGTGGATCACCTCTAAAGGGAATGTACACTTTATTCTTATGATTCAATGTAAGTACGATGTAGTGATGTTTTCAGATTCATCAATGAAGAAAAAGTTCATCACAAGGTAATTCTTTAATTGCCTAAATTAATTGTAAATTTATTGTTTGATAATCCTATATTTAGTTTCTGTGTTCTCATTTCAATTAATCTTTGATTCAATTCTATTGGTCAAAATTTTATTTATTGAGGTACAACTTGAATTTATCATTTATTATTACAAAAATCCAAGTTGGGCATGCCCCACTAGTACTTCCACTATACTTGAAACCTTTAAGTGGTATCAGAGTGGTCACATAATAATTTATAATTATTTAAATATCATTGATTGATTTTTTTCATTTAACGTTGGTTTTTAATTATTGTTTAATAATATTTAATTTTAATCACATGATCTTCTATTTTTCTTCTTCATTATTGAAAATATAATTTGTAAATGGATTAAATTTGAACAAATAAAATTTGAATAACTCTTTTGGAGGTTCCAAAGATTCTGAACAAACAACATAAGATTAAACAATGTGTAACTCATAGGTACATTCTATGTACCCATGTTCAAGACACCAACACAAATCATGAATTAATTTAATGTTTGTACATTTATTACACATAGTGTATATTTAATACACCACATGTTGATCAAGCTATCCTGGAACATGGTTAGGCTTATTACATGGTGTGTAACATGTATATCTAGGTGTAGTCCATTAGTCAAAGATGAGCTATGTGGTTCTATATGGAACATGTGACTAGTAACCATGTAACTGAGAGACAAAATGACATGTATACCTTATACAAGATGTGTACTCAATTAATTTTCATTATAAGACCTCATGCCCAGCCCCTAGGCATGTGTCTTATACAGATGATGAATATTTATACATGATGTGTAACTTGCTAGTACACATCGTGTATATTACTTATTTATGTAGAATTTTAAATTAATTTATTATATTATTTAAACCTTATTAACATGTGTTCTATGTGTTATTAATTTGAATCATACATTCCATGAAATGGGTTATATATATATATTTATATTAAATATCTAATTAATTTTTGTTTAATATTCAGAACTATATATTATGTATAATTCATAACATAGATATTACTCTATGTGAATTAAAACATAACATGCTACATAAATAACATTTTTTTCCATGTGTTATTAATTTGATAGTAAAGACCATGAAATTACGTGATATGATGCATATATTATATGCCACATACAGAAATATTATATGAATATCATACATGCTGGATAGTTTGGATAGGTACTCACCATGTTGCCTCCAATGTATATGTTTTCTTACATAATAAATTTTAAATAAAATTATTTGATTTGTTCAAAATTGGTATGTATGTGAAACTTAATAGATTTTGGATGATAATTAAGATAAAATATTTGATTAACTAAATAAGATAATTAATTGATTCAATCGTGATTTATCTTAAATAAGAATTATTTGGATTGAATCATATTTATTAAATGCATAATTCATTGCATGAATATGGATGATCATAAGCCTAGACCAGGACTTTATATGAGATTTATTTATTTTAAATTTATTATTAAATTAAATTTATGTCATGTACGTTATCCCTACTCTCATTATATAAGGGCATACATGCCCAAAGTTTCCTTTTATATAAACCCCTTAACCAATCCTTTGTTTACCCTCACCCACATGTGAGTAAAAGCTTATGTAATGGATGGATCTCCCAAGGGAGTGGAGGTGGTTCAATTCTGGAGGAAAGGCATAACCAATACAAGATATACATGGGTAGATAGGAGGAAAGATTCAACACAAACTAAGTTATTGTTTACAGTGTTTTTCCTTTGGGTTGAAGATTAGTTTATTATATTCTTGACAAACTAACCATTTGGAAATGTTCATGATCATACCACTCTTATTATTTTCTTTCTATCCATTTACATGGTTAATTTCATTTTGGATGTTTTCTCATGGTTGCATGAATTAATGAATTAACCAGCATGCAATATAGAATTAAAATAAATTGGATTTTGTATAAACTTTATCTAATACATGGTTAATCGCATAAGTAAATCCACTTAATATTAAAAATCATGTAATAAATATAAAAATTGTCTATTTACATATAAAAGATTAAAATCCATCAACTATATATATTAAATCAGTATAAAATTTCTCTACTTGGGTAGGAGTTGAACTATAGTTGAAAGTTCTTGACTAACCTTTGTTGGGGTGCTTTCAATTATTGATAAATTTCTATCTCATGTTTTGGGTCGACTTAAACTAGTTCACATTAAGGGTTGATCTTCTCCATGAGTCTTGGTACAACTAGTAGGAAAAGTGTTGAGGAAATCCAATTTCAGGGATGATAATTCCACTCAATAGATCAAGGAGATTCAAGTTAATGCAGTAGTAAAGTTATGAATACCTAAATACCTTCAAATATATTAATAAACAACCATTTGGGTTATGAGAAGGGGAATATGGAACTTTTCCACACAAAAATACAAGAAATGGGATATTTTGAAACTAATGGTGAGGGATATTATGTTTCAATAACATAATGGGATATTGATAAATTTAATATTTATTATCCAATATTATCAAATAAAGTCCTAAAAATTATGATATTCTTAATTATAGAAATGAAAACACACATGACTTAAAACATATCATTGTGGTCCATACTTTAGAAGGATAACCTTCTCATTGGAACTAATTTATGAGAATGGAAAATGTGATTGTGTGTTATTTTACACCATGAAAGGAAATTATATTCATTGGAAAACCCCATTTCTGATACACATAGACCAAATTCTAGTGAGGAAGAATTATCTCTATATGAGAAACATTTGGATGATGCCACCGATTTCTAATTTTTCATGATATATTTCATATCCAATGATATTTTATACAAAATTTCAGATATGGATGCATATATCATGATGTATCACCTTCACAATATTTATATAAAGAGGAAATACAAGATAGATATGTGATCTATAATACACTATTCAAATGAAATATTGGAGAGTTAATTCCAACTAAGCCTCGTGTGTTTAAAATGATTAGATACATAGATAAATTATACATATTGGGTATAAAATTCTCAATTGAGTTGCACAAAGATCTCATACTTTCCTCACTTCCTAAATCATTCTCTAATTTTATTATGTATTACAATATGATAAATAATTATAAGACTCTTTTTTAACTTCTTACTCTCATTTGATAAGTTGATAAGGACATAGGGTGTGATAAACTCACAGTCCTTATGTTGAATAAGTAAATGAATAACAAGGAAAAGGTGCCCAAGAGTCACTCCAAGTCTAAATCTCCTAAGAATAATCCTTCCAAATAAAATAAGAATAAAAGGCAAGAAAAATAAAAGGAAGCATCATGATTTACATGTGGAAAGTGAGACCGCTGGAAGAAGAGTTGCACCTAGAAGAAAGTGGAATAAAATTGTGTATTTGTTATCAAGTGTAATATTTCTATATCTACAGATTTGGTATTAGATATAGATTGTATGGATTATATCTTTATCCAAATGTTGGAACCAAATATATTTTTAATGATTTCCATATGAGAGGTAGATATTTAAGTAGTCTATGGAGCATAACTCACTACCTTGTCTATAGGATACTACCACATTCCATTTCTAACTAGAATGATTTTGGTTTTAAAGAAACTTTATTTTTTTTTCAAGTGTTACTAATAACATCATCTATATTTCATTCACTGACATGGATGGTTATATTTTCAATTTTATAAATAAAGAATACCTATTTTATAAAAAACATTTTTTATGGTATTGCACAACTAAATTATAGTCTTTATGTATTAAATTATGAAAACCAAGTATTATAAATATATAAAAAATCATGTTCACACAACTCATACAACACCGAGTAGTGGAATCACTATCTTAGTAATTAAATGAGAAGTATTTGAAAAATCTCTATCAAAAGAGTAATTTAGATTATTTTGAGCTAATTCCACTTGAAAGATGTCATGTTTGTTTACAATGAAAAATGACCACACCTTCATTCAGTGGATATGGTGAAAGGGCCATAAATATTTTATTATTGGTACAAAATGATGTGTGTAAAACATTTCTAGTAGAATCTAGAAGAGGATATTCTTACTTTATAACTTTTACTAGTGACTTGGGTGGATATTATTATATCTACTTGGTGAGGTATATGTCTGAGTCCTTTAAAAAAAATAAAGAATTAAAGAATTAAGTAGAGAATAAACTTACTAATAAGATAAATAATCTTTGATCTGATTGAGGAAGTGAACATCATAAAAAAGAGTTTATCAACTTTCTATGGGATTTTAGGATTCTATCCAAACTCACTCCACCTTATACACTACCATAGAGGAATGGTGTTAGTGGAAGGATAAACTAAACCTTGATTGATATGGTAAGGTTTATGATGTGTCATATATATATAACATTATCCTTTTGGGTATTTATATTACATTCTACAACACAAATTCGGAACCAAGTACCAACTAGGGAGGAAAACATAATTTCATATGATTTAATGCATGTAAAGAAATCTTTGTTTTCACACACTCATGTACGGGAATGTGGGTCATTTGATAAGACCATCTTAGAAAAAAACTATCACACCATGGTATGAAGTGTATTTTTATAGGGTATCCTATGAAAAATGGGGATACTATCTATAAAACCCTTCAATCATAAGACATGCCATATTTCTTGAGTGGTATTACATCCACAAGAAGGAAAGTGGGAGAAATATTGACTTCTATGAACTTTATGCTCAAGATACATAAGAGTTGGTACATTAAAAAAAATCATAGTTCCCCATGGAAGAAGTTTTTCCTAAAACACATATAATTTTAGGAGCGCTAGAGAAGTAATAGAACTAGAATGATATGCTTTTCTAATCACTGAAGATGGTGACTCGTTATTGGTTGAAATAATGAACCTATCGCCTACAGATAGGTAGTAGAGAGATCAAAAGATAAAATATGACAAGAATTCATGAATTATATGATGGATTCCATGTATCATAATCAATTTTGGGTTCTATTCGGTTCACCATCTAATGTAAATCCTATTGGGTATAAATGGGTATTCAAGAGAAAACTGGACATCAAAGGTAAAGTAAATACCAAATATGTTTATTTCGTGAATAGGTTTTAGGGTGCTGTAATACCTTAATTTTCATAATGTAATTGATATACTTTCCAATATTTGGACTATTTAACTTTGTTGATTTATGGTAGTATACAACCAATAATCGGAAAATGAATAAAAATAGGAAAATGTCGTGACACGATACCAGAAATTTGAAACTATAATGGAGTTGGGAAGAGTTGAAGAATTTGGACCAAGGGTCAAAAATGAAGAATCAACACATTTAGGAGGTTTTGGAACTAGAAATTGAAGATTGAAATTGCATAAATATTACACGATGTGAAAAATTGTAAGTTGTGAACCCAAGATATTGGAACCAAGGCTGTTTGTTGATAATATTGAAGTTTGGTTTGTGTTTATTGTCAATCTTCACATGGATGAATAGGAAGTTTTCAAATAACGGGGTCATACATTTGAGGCTGAAAGAATTATTGAAGGTGGTGAAATTTCCCAGTGTTTTCCAAATTTTTGGGCCTCAAAATCGGGAGTTTGGTGATGGTTCACAGTCACATACAGAATGGTACTCGAATCGGTATGTAGAGCGATATGTGGGGAAGTACACGGAGAAAAATCAGGAAATTGGTGTTGGTTCGTGGATGCATAGGGAATGGTACGTGGTGTGGTACATGGAGCGGTACGTGGTGAAGGCATGCGGTATGTAGAATGCTATTGAAAACAGTTCACAGCATCAGTATGCAGTGAAGGCGTGTCATACGTGGAATACTGAAGGTTGGTGTGATTTCTCTGGTTCACGAAACAGGAGTGGTACGTGATGGAGGATAATGGTACATAGATGGAGTTCAATTTACAGATTGTTCCACATTGAAAATTTGGGTAAATCGGATTAGTGAAATTTGTGGAGTTATGTTCCTATTTAAGGAGAATTAATCCCCTTTGTTAAGTGATGGGATTAGAGATTAAAATTTCATGAAAAAATCTAGTAAAGTTTGAAGTGGTACATGGAGGAGAAGAAGGTACGTAGAGAGAACCATCCATGTAAGGAAAAAAGTCTGCTGAAGAAAGTGCAATTCGCGGAGGAAGCTCTCACAGTACGCAGTGGAGAAAAGCAGCACACAGAGCAGGGCAGTACGCGGAGAAGCTGAGTAGTACTCGGAGAAAGGTAGTATGCGGAGTAGGGGAGTTTTCCAAGGAGCTAGACGATATGTGGAAATAGAAATGGTATGCAGAGTTGGTGGTCAACACACCATACCCAGAACACATTACACAGAACACCCAAGGAAGCATAAAAAATGACCAAATCAGTTTGCGAAATTATGTTCCATAACATATCAGTAAATAGAAAAATAAATTACATCTGTGGGTGATTATGAGACTTCAACAGAGAATCCATTTATATATGAGGATGCATGATTTAATGCTAAAAAAATGAAGTGACCTTCAAGTCAATAAACTAATTAAAGATTCTTCTAATGCAGTGAGAAAGGGGGAGTCAGCAGAAGTGATCTGAGGGACATAGTGTGATATCCCTACAACTTTGTAAGGGTAGTGTTCCTGGCATAAAGTGACTATACTAAACACTTGTAATCCAAAACTTTTTAGGATTAATGGTTTTTTTTATGGCTGACACACTGTCAGAATATGCTCCTTAGATGTAGCTCTTAGTGGTGAACCAAGTAAAATTGTTGTGTCATTGCTTTGAATGTGATTGTGTATTTTCTACATTTCCTCTTCAAACAAGTTTAACAGGTTCCTAGCAATGTGGGAACAAGATTCATCAATTTAAAATAAAAATTTGACAGCCTGATTCACCCCTCCCCTCTCAGGGTGTTCTGGGGTCCTTCAAGTGGTATCAGAGCGTAAAGGTTGTTGGTGTTAAATATATACTATTTTACTAACATGAAGAATACGGTTAATGTTATAGGAGTTCCTTTTTTTATGGAAGTAAATTTTAAATATGGAAGAACAAGATGATATCGCATCTAAGATCTCTTGGAATTGATGTAATTTTTTCCACTGCACAAGGAATATAGGTCATTGATCCAACTCGTCGATCTATGATAGATACAGATAGGAAAATGATGGATGCTAATGCTAAATCATAAAATGTCCTAATTTTAGCTCCTTCTAATCAAATATATCTGAAGGTGATGAACTGTATGTCAGAAAAGTCTATATGGGAGAAACTGGAGAATATTTATGAAGGTGACAGCAAAGAAAAGGAGGCGAAGCTCCAAATTTTACGCAACAGGTTTGATGATCTGAAGATGCACCCTAATGAAAATTCAGATTCTTTCTTTAATCGATTTACGGAAGTTGTAGGATAAATTATAGGGCTTAGAGAAGAGATCAAAGACATTGATATTGTAAATAAAATCTTAATAATAATTCCACCCATTTATAATAAAAAGGCTTTATCTCTTGAATAAAGGGATCTTTCCAAACTTTCTCTTGATAATCTATTGACCAGCCTGGTGGCATATGAGATGAGACTCAACCCAGAAGATGCAATGACTTATGTAAGCAATGAAATGGCATTCAAAGCCATAAAAAACTGGAAATTTTAGGAGATTTTGTAAATGTGGATGATGAGGAAAAATAATTTCTTCCTCTCATTTCTAGGAAACTCAAGAAGGGAAGATGGAAATTTGAAGGAAAGCTACATATGTCTTGTTTTTGCTGTGGAAGAGTTGGTAACATTTCCTCTAGTTTCCCATGAAAGTTCAATGATGAATAAAGAGAACATGGAGACATTAAAAATCCTCAGAAAAGGATTTTCAAAAAGAGAGACTTCGAATATAGAAATAAATTTCAATGGGAGAGTTTTTTATAAATAATAAGGCGATGACAATGAACTCTTTGAGGAAGAGGAAGCATAATTCAAATCTGGGAACCATGATTCCATGATGGATACCATTGAAAAGTCAGAACCATTGATAAACAAATATAGAGATAATTAGTCGACTACTAATGTCGATACCAAGTTTCAACTTAAGGATACCTTTGGTAAGTTTGATAATAAATGTAAGAGACGCAATAAGTGGAAAGCAACGGTGGAGGAATCTTCAGAATATATTGATCATCTAGAAATATAAATTGAATGACTGGAAGAACTGGTGAAAGTTAAATTATTAATCTTTGAAAGCAATGATGATGTTTTGGAAATAAAACTCATAATTGAAGAACAAGAAAAGGTTATCAATGACCTTACCTTGAGACTGGAGGAGAAGTCCAAGACCATTGAGGGACTCGAAGAAGAAGTTGTTAATATGAGAAGTAAACTTGAAAGTGAATCAATTTCAAAAGAAGCAAAGAATAAAATACAATTTGGAAGGTTCTCATATGCTTAGCTACTAGAGAGAGAAAATTGGTTCTGATGGAGTTGAAAATATCTTGAGTGATCAAAGACCCACATGCATGGTAAATAGTGGAATTGGTTGTGATTCTAAAATTTCAAATGCTATAAATAAAGTGAACTAGGATAAAGTCATGTTGAAAGTTGATCATGTTGAAAAACCTCCAGAAGTGCTGAAAAGGAAAACCTTAAATAAAACTGAAAGGAGAACTGAAGATTATCCTCAAATTTCTAGAAATTATAGGCATTAAAACTATTTTCCCAAGGAATAATTTAAGAGGAGAAATAGAAGTGAGAAGACATTTCCATTCATGAAGTGTCAGTTTTGTGGCTATCTGGGACATACCTTGTCATATTGTAAAGAGGCAAGGAGATATATGAATGGTGAAGAGTTAGGAGTTCAACAAAGGAAAACATATTCATATTCTACTTCTTATAGAAGAAATAATTTCTATGTATATTGTTTTTACTATTCTAACTTTGTCCATAAAGCAATATATTGTAGGAAGAGGTATGATAGGAGAAATTCTTTCAATGCTCAGAGATGAGTCAATACTCGTCAACTAGATGGTGTTGCTACTTCAAAAAATTTTGCTCCTATAGAAGAATAATTTGAATATGAAGAACCCATATACATGGAAGAGAGAATTGAAAGACCATCAGTGTCCTATGATCAATCCAATATCTTATGGAAAGAAAAGAGTAAAATTGAAAAATCCAATTTTGCATAAGTATCCATCAAAGATACAAAGAAAAACAGCACCTGGATTCTTAATAGGGGATGTTCATCCCACATGATGGGTAATTTAAACCTATTAACAAATGTCAAGAAAAAGGTCGATGGAACAGTGAGGTTCTGTAACAATGGTTCTTTGAAAATAAAAGGAAGTGGAAGTAATGAGCTAGCTAATAGAGAGATGAATAAAACTAAAGTCCTTTATGTGGATGGTTTGTGTCACAATCTTCTTAGTGTGATTTAACTCTGTGACTCAGGTCTTATTGTGACATTCAATTAAAATGTTTGTACTATAAGATGAAAGTCCAGGAATTATCTCATGAAAGGTTGTAGAACAGATGGTAACTTATATCATGTTGAGAAAAAAGAGAACATATTATACTTAACAGTTAAAGAGGAAAAAAACTTATGGCATCGAATATTGGGGCACATTAATCAGCAAGACATGGAAAATATATCTAAGATGAAGATAGTCAGGGATATCCCTAATCTGAAGCGTGAACGAGAAAATACCTGTGATGCTTGCATGCGAGGGAAACTGGTCTGCAGTTCCTACTAGACAAAGAAGAAAAAAGCATCAAATCTCCTTGACCTCATCCATACATATGTATGTGGCCTGATAAATGGTTCTAGAACACATGGGAAAAGGTACTTTATTCTTTTCATAGATGACTATAGTAGAATGGCATGTGTGATCATTATACATAGGAAGAGAAAAGTTCTTGATTGCATGAAAACATATCATTGAATCATTGAGAATGATACTGGATGGAAGATCAAAGTCATGTGGTATGATAATGGAGTGGAATACACATCCATTGCATTTGAAAATTACCTAGAGAATCATGTGATACAACATGAGGTGGCAGCTATGAGAAATACATAGAAAAATGGAGTTGTTGAGTGCATGAATCAACAGGTAAACAACATGGCCAGAACTATGATTATTGAGAGTCATATTCCTTGACATTATAGGAAAGAGGCAGAACAAGCTATAGTGTATATTCAAAATCAAATAGGGCTATATATGGGTGAGACAAAGACACCATATGAATTGTGGCATGGAAGGAATCCCTTGAAATATTTTCATGTTTTGGGAAGCAAATGTTTCATCTGAAACAAAGAAGGAAATAAAGGGAATTATGATGGCAATCCAGATGAAGGAATATTTCTTGGATACTCAATGAACAAAAAAGCCTACAAGTGTTTCAATAAGTGATTGGGAAGAATTTTGGAAAGCAGTGGTGTTAAGACCATTGAAGATAAAAATACGTCAGCTTCAAGGAATTCTTATACTGATGTGATAGAAGATTTAGAAGAATGTGAACGTGGAACAAATGCTAATATAGAGGTAGAGGAAGATGTAGAAAACTATCAGGAGTCACATCATGGTGTTGAATCAGAAGAAGAATCAAAATAGGAATCCATAGCTAGAGAGAATTTGGTCAAACCCCAAAGGAGAAATTGAAGAGCAGAGATTGATCAGTCCAACATTATCAGGGATCGGAATGCACCTACATAGATGAGGAGAATTAATAATAATTCACAATATACATTTATATCAGTTTTAGAACCTTCCACATTTGAAAAGGCTTCAAAGGATGAGTCATGGGTGAAAGTAATGAATGAAGAGTCAGATCAGATTGACAAAAATCAGACATGGGATATTGTTAAAATACCTGAAGATTATAATGTGATTGGTATGAAGTGAATTTTAAAAAAAAATTGACGAACATGGAAATGTGATCATAAATAAGGAATGCTTGGTCTGTAAAGGATATTCACAAATCGAAGTCGTTGATGTTGAGGAGACATTTGATCCAGTAGTGATACTAGAGTCAATCAGGCTATTTCTATCCATGGAAATTCAAATAGGTTATAAAGTGTATCATATGGATGTCAAGACAGTATTATTAAATAGAGTATTAGAAGAAGAGATCTAAATTGAACAACCCATGGGGTTATTTCTTGGCAATGATGAACTGAAGTTTTGAAAATTAAAGAAAGCTCTTTATGGTCTGAAATAGGCACCATGGGCATGGTACTCTCAATTGGACTCTTATATGAGAAAGCTTGATTTTAAAAGAGGAGGAGTGGATCACAATATCTATATGAAGAACTCTCAAAATGATCAGTTCGTGGTATTGGTATACGTGGATGATATTAGTTTTGGTGGAAGTAGACATGGATCAGTGGATGAATTTTCCAATCACATGAAATATGAATTTGAAATGTCCATGATTGGTGAACTCACATACTTTTTAGGGTTATAGGTACTTCATAAGAAGGATTAAACTTTCATTTCTCAAGAAAAGTATGAAAAAGATATGCTGAAAAAATTCAATATGCATGATTCCAAACCAATGCTGACTCTGATTGTAGTTGGATCAAAGCTCAGAAAGCATGAGGAAGAGAATTTTGTGGATCTCACCATGTATAGAAGAATAATTGGAAGCCTACTATAGCTAACAAAGACATGTCTAGATATTGTCTTTTCAACTTACCTAGCGGCCCGCTTTCAGAGTAATCCTAAGTAATAACATATGGTGGCAGTGAAAATAATCATGAGATACATTCAAGGTACACATAATTATGGGAAATAATTTGCTGTAGGGAGAGATAGTGAACTATCTACTTTTTCTGATACTGAATGGGTTCAAGATATAGTGGACATAAAGTCCACCAGTGGTGGAGTATTCTATATTGGGAAGAAATGTATAGGGTGGTTAAGTAATAAATAGGAAAGTAATTCACTTAGTACTGCTGAAGATGAATATATATCTGCTACCAAGGCATGCACTCAGTTAATTTGTTTGAAGTAACAAATGATTGACATAGGTGATGAGGTGAAACAACCAATAGTGATTTACTGTGATAACAAAAGCACAATTGATCTTATAAAGAATACTATTCATCATTCTCATAAAAAACATATTGATATTAGATATCACTTCATCAAGGAAGAAGTTAAACAAGGCGTGATCAAAATGGACCATGTGAGAACAGATGAGCAAGTGGATGACATTATGACCAAGCCACTGTCAGCGGATGTGTTTGAGAAACATTGGTTGAACCTCAGTGTTCATCCACCTCCCAGTGCATAAGGAGGTTATTATTTTCCCTTCTCCCTGGTTTTTTTAACTGTTTTTCATCTGTTTGTGGAAATAGTGCAAGTTTATGGGGGAGATACGATCCAAGGGAAGCATGTTTATTAACTGTGCAAGTCAATATTGGGTTCATTGGGTTTATTTCCAATGGGGTAGAATGGATAAATTCAATGGAGAGTGATATATTTCTAGACCCAAATGAAACTATGGGGGAGCAATGAAAATTATGATAACTCAATTCATGTTTTGATCATGGCTGGTGCATTATTGAATTTATTTGAAGATTGCTTACAAACCTAAAGGGGGAGATTATTGGAACTAGGGTTGTTCCTTGATAATATTGGTGTTTGTTTTGTGTTTTTTGACAATATTCACATGGATAACTAGGGAGTTTTCAAAGAATGGGCTCATACATTTGAATCTGAAATAAGTATTGAAGGTGGTGAAGTTTCCCAATGTTTGACGAATTTTTGGGCTTCAAAATTAGAAGTTTGGTGATGGTTCATAGCCTCATATGGAACGGTACATGGAGTGGTATGCAGAGTAGTATGTAGAGCGGTATGAGGAGTAGAATCAAGAGTTTGGTGTTGGTTCGTGGACACATACGGAACGATATGTGGTGCGGTATGTGGTGAAGGCGTGTGGATGTGGAATGCTACTGAAAACGGTTCTCAGCATCAGTACGCGGTGAAGGCGTGTCATGTGCGGAATGATGAAGGTTGGAGGGATTGATGTGGTTTGTGAAATAGGAGTGGTACACGATGGAGGCTAAAAGTATGTAGACGGAGTTTAGTTTATAGATTGTCCCACATTGAAATTTTGGGTAAATTAGATTAGTGAAATTTGTGGAGTTATTGCCTATATATGGAGAAGTAATCCTCTTTGTTAAGTGAAGAGATTAGAGATTAAAATTTCGGGAAGAAATCTGGTAAATTTTGAAGTGGTACATAAAGGAGAAGATGGTACTTGGAGAGAACCATCCAAGTAAGGAAAACAATCCACATAAGAAAGTACAATTCACGGAGGAATATCTCGTAGTACGTGGTGGAGCAAGTCAACACACAGAGCAGGATGGTATGTAGAGAAGCTGAGTAGTACGTGGAGGAAGGAAATATGTGGAGTAGGGCAGTTCTCCAAAGAGTTGGATGGTGCACAGAAACAGCAGTGGTATGCGGAGGAGGTGGTCCTCACACCATACTCGGAACATAGTACGCAGAACACCCAAGGAAGCCTAAAAATTTACCAAATTATTTTATGAAATTAATTTCCATAACATATCAGTATACAAAAAAATAAATTACATCTTTGGGTGATTATGAGACTTAAATAGAGAATCCATTTATAGTTGAGGATGGATGATTTAATTCTAAACCAATGAAGCTACCTTCAAGTTGATAAAATGAGTGAAGATTCTTACAATACAGTGAGCAAGGGGGAGTCAACGAAAGTGATCCCAGGGATGCAGTGTGTTGTCCCTAAAACTTTTTAAGGACAGTGTGTCTAGCAGAGAGTGACTGTGCTAAACACTTGTAATCCACAACTTGTGAAGATTATTGGTTTTTGGTAGGACTGACACACTATCAATGTATGATCCTTAGATGTATCCCTTAGCGGTGAACCAAGTAAAATTGTTGTGTCATTTCTTTGCATGTGATTGTGTATTTTATTCACTTCTTCTACATACAGGTTTAACAGGTTCCTACCAATGTGGGAACATGATCCATCAAATTAAAAGAAAAAGTTGACACCCTGATTCACCCCTCCCCTCTTAGGGTATTTCGGGGTCCTTCACAAGACACGGTGTGAAGTGAAGAAAATAAAAGGGAAAAAATTCTATGCACATTACATATCATGTAATAATTACATGTAATGTAATCATTACATGATGTGTAAGTGTTGGGAAGACCAAAAAATGAGCCTTTGATGGGTTTTATCATGACTAAGAAGCATTATTTTACCCTAAATGGTCATTGATCAATTGAGATCACTTTTTAACCCATTATGAGGACATAAATGCATCCCAAACCCCATGGAGTTCTATAAATAGAGGTCCATGCTGCTATTGCTGGGAGATCTAGAGACCAAAGTCTAGGGTGAGAATTTGTGCTACTATAGGGTCCTTCTCCACTTTCCTCTCAGGTTTTCATTATGATTTATTTTATTTCTTTCCTTCCCTTTTACTCTCTCATCATTAGGATGAGGGGATAAATCCTTCCTTGTTTTAGGGTTATGTTTCCAAAGTGGGAAGGTTCCATTAGATTTAATTATTTTATTCCATTCATGTATCTGGTTTTCTTCAATTTATTTAATAAATTCCAATCTATTTCTTTTTGTTCAATCATAACCACTAATTAATAAATCAGAAAGGAACATTATAATTCCACAAATGGGTACCCTAAAGTGAGGCATGACCATTTTCATATTCAGGGAATCCAGGTTTAAATATAGTATCGAGATAAACTCTATTCAGCAATGCCCTAATTACCTATCAATGAGAAACAGATATCACCATGTTGAGGAGGGGATACCATGACTATTGGAACCACATCATCTTGACTATGAAACCAAACATGAATTAATCAATCTATTTTATAAAATCTAATTGCATTTAAATTCTAAAACTATAAAACCCCAACATGAATTTAAAATATGATTTTCCTAAATAATAAATCTTCTTCATCTTCGTTCTACTTTCTTCTAATCAATCAACTCATCTCTTTGTCACCTCTTTCTTAAATTTAATTAAAATAATTTTTTAAACCTAATTAAACTAATTTCACTATCTTTGTGGGATCAATATTGATATTTTGGTTATATTCATTTTAATTAATTAATTATAATTTATATGAGTTTTATTAATTTTTATCTTGATTAGAACCATGGAAATTTTGACACCCTTTGGGAATTTTAAACTAACCCTATTGTTGAGGATGGTTTCATTTTAGTTTTTAGGTTTCTATAATTTTTTAATTTTATTTTATTGCTTTATTTCAATTTTTCTATTTAAATTGGGTGTGTACATTCTGTGGATTTCATATTTTTAAATTCTTAATGCATGACCACCATACACATAGAAAAGGAAAATAATTATTTGTGTTTGATTCCGAACTAGAAAAAATCATGAGAAATAATAGAACTATGACCATGTATGGTGTAGAAAAAAATCAACAATTGGCTATGGGAGGGGGTTTTCAACGAGATCATGGGATGAGTACACTTGCAAATTACGGGAGGCCATCGAACATAGGATTTCAACCCATCATCCTGATGCCTCTTATAGTAGAAAATAACTTCAAGATCAAGCCTGAAATAATTTAGATGATCTCAAATAGTGTGAAATTTATAGAACTACTACATGAAGATCTAAATTCCCTTCTAGGAAGATTCCTTGAGCTTTGTGACACATTCAAATTCTAGAATGTTTCATTTGATATGGTAACTCACCATCTCTTTTGATTTTCATTATGAGAATAAGATCAAAAGTGGATTCAAATATTTCTATCACATTCTACCAGGAAATGGGAAGATCTAGCATGAAAATTTCTCACATGATTCTTCCCACCTTTCAAATCGATAGACATACTGGTAAATATTCTGACCTTTTTTCAATTTAAGGATGAATCACTCTACTCTTCATTGGAATGTTACAAATACATGGCTTGTAAATTCACCCATCATGGTATAGAGATATGGCTACCAATACAAACATTTTATAGAGGGTTATCATAGGGAAACGGTCAATTCTTTATGCTTCTACTGGAATATCACTGATGAATAAGTTGTCTAAAGAGAGCTATAACTTGTTGGATGAAATAGAGAGAAATAGTTTCCAGTGGAAAAGATGAGGGACACAATGAAAAGGAATTCACGTGATAAAAAAATGACTGTATGGAAGCATAGATAGAATCATTGACCAAGAAGATGAACATGATGATAGACTAGTAGCAAAATCCCCAAGGTACATATATGGAAGATGAAAATTATACCAATTACAATATTGGTAATCAATTTTTGTGTTGGTGGCCGCAAAAAAACAAGGGAAGGGGTACTAACAAAGATATTAGGTATACCAATAACAAGTACCCCAAGGGCTCATAATAAAAAGCCAGGTCCATATATTGGAAGAGAAACTAAAACATCTAGGGATATAATCAAATAATTAAAGGAGTACATGACACACTAGAGGGTGTTCTAAGGTTTTGTAGTTTCAGGGTTTATATTCAATTGGATTTTAGAAATTAAATTGATTAATTAATGTCTGGTGTTGGATTTTAGATGAGGTGGATCCAATGGTAATGGTATCCCCTCAGTGTGGAAATCCCATTTTTCTCATGTTTAGGTAATTAGGGCATTTTCGAATCGAGTTTGTATTGATACCATATTTAAACCTGGATTCCATGAATATGACAATGTTCATGTCTCACTTCAGGGTAACCAGTTGTGAAATAATAATGTTCCTTTCCAATTTATTAACCAATGGTCATGATTAAACAAAAATAAATAGATAAAAATTGATTAAAAAAGTGCAGCAAACCAGATATTTGAATAGAATAAAATAAATAAATATGATAACACCTTCCCCCTTCAGCTATATAACCATATCATAAGGAAGGTTTTACCTATTCATCCTCGTGATGAGAGAGTAATAGTTAAGTAATGAAATAAAATAAATCATAAAGAAAATTGGAGAGAAAAGTGGTGGAGGACCGTAGTAGTGTAGCTTCTCTCCCTATACTTTGGTCTTCGGATCGCCTAGAAGAAGAAACATGGACCTCTATTTATATCACTCTAGGGGGGGTCAAGATTAATTTATATCATCATAAATGGGTCAAAAAGTGATCATGTGTTATTAATGTATGTTTTGGGTCAAATAATGATCCTTTATCATGCTAAATCCCTTCAAATAATTGTTTTTTGGTCTGCCTGACACTGACATGTCATGTAATGTGCAGGGATTTTTATCACTAAACTTTTCTTCACTTAACGTCGTATCTTGGGTTCACATCCTATAATGTTTCACATTGTGTAATAGTTATAGGATTTGAATCTACAATTTCTAGTGTCTGAACCTCCAAAATGTCCTAATTCTTTAATTTTGACCCTCATTCCAAATTCTTTAACTCTTCCCAGCTCCATTGTAGCTTCAAATTTTTGGAGTCACAGTATGATACAAAGTTTCTTTTTCTCCTCATATTTTCCTCTTTTGTTTCCTTTTTCAAATTTTGGTTGTATCCTTCCATAAATCACAAAATAAGTTAAATAGTCTAAATATTGGAATGTATATCAGTTATATTACACAAATTAATATATTAAAACACCCTAAAATATATGCATGAAATACACATATCAATACCTACAAAGTATCACTAGTTGATAAAGTGTTTAAGAAATATTAAGGCATTGACTACAATGAAACCTTTTCTCAAATTTCTATATTTAAATCCATCAGAGTTGTACTTCCTATAGTAGATTACCATGACAAAATGAATGTCAAAGCAACATTCCTTAATGTATACCATTAGAAATATGTTTATATGACACAACCATAATATTTTGTGACTCCTAGAAATTCCAAAAAATATATATGAGTTACAGGGATCCATTAATGGATTGAAGTAATCATTTAAGATATAAAACATTGTATTTGACGAATCTATAAAAGAATTTGGTTTCATTGAGAATAAATCCAAGCCATGTGTTTACAAGTAGTTTAGTAGGAGTGTGGTCATTATCCTAGTAGTATATTTTTACGGAATATTACTTATTGGAAATGGTGTACCAGTATTATATTAATTTAAGGATTGGTTAAATAATTGCTTATCCATGAAGGAATTAGGTGGTACATACAATATTTTAAGGATCAATATCATTCATTGTAGATCAAAGATGCTACTTGGACTAATTCAATGTAACGCCCCGACCCCAGCTACCCAGAGTCGGTGCATTACTTCGTAACATTGGCATGATCACAAAAGATCAAGTCTCGAAAGACTGATTAGTTTAATAGCCTTGGAAACACTAGATACATTCATAAATGTTACATTACATCATAAAGTGAAAAACTAATAAAAAAGCCTTCATAGTCCACACTCATATCCTCTTCTGAATATCCCTGCAGGTCATTCATAAAATACTTCTTCACATCCTGGAAAATATTAAAACATTGAAAGGGGTGAGCTCAGATGCTCAGTAAGGATAACAATATTGCAGAAGCTTTCATAAATAAACATAAACATTTAAGGCAATGTATAACTAAAACAAAAGCCTTTTAAACTTGAACATCAACATAATATGGAAAAAGTAAAATGAGATAATTCCATTTACTTCTTCACATGGATATTCTACTGGTCGAATAATCACATGCAATACCAATAACCACTTTCATAATGAGGGAATGTATAATGACAGACATTCTGAAACATTTTGTCAAGGCCTCGGCCAAGACTTCTAAAATGATTAAGGCCTCAGCCAAAACCATAAATAAAATTGGGAAAGGGCCTCGGCCAATTCCACGTCTAGTTGTCTCATGAGACCTACCGATGCATCGAGGAGCTATAGCAGGCTCCACCCGTCACTTATTTAGTCCAATACATTCCTCATATGAATAGGTTTAAACATATCATAAACCATAACATAATCGTATCACATAAAACATGCATAAAGGAAACATAAAATTTCCACATTTCAATCACAAGATATCAATACAACACATTGATATAATAAAAACACTTTCAAAACCATTTTCAATACCAAAATAAAAGAAAGTTAAAACTTTGTATTTATTTTTCATTAAAAAAAATGATGGCTTGTAGAGGAAGCCGAAACTCAAATAATGGTCACGGCGGCGGAGAAGTCGTTGTCGCCGCATAAGTACGGAAAGAAAAACATTCCCTTTTTGTCGTTTAGTAAAACACTTCGTTATAAAAAATATTCCTTTTGATTAACCTAAAAGTCAAAGGGGTTTATACACCGTATAAAAGAAAATTGTGTATAAAACCAAATATGCCTCAATGAAAGGAGATTGAGACGAAGTCCTTAAAAAGATCATTTTTAAAATAAAATAGATCTATTATGTGTATTCACTATAGGTACACATAAAGAACGTAAAAATACAAAATATGACATAATAATATCATGACATAATTTTAAAGTAGGATATTAACCCAAAGAATGGAAGTTGGGTTAAGAAATTCCCTTACCTTGCGTCTTGTCCTGACTCGACCGTTGTTTAACCTCCTGAATAATAAACTAGAGTTAATATCTACCTTATTAAGAACCATTTTCAATTTCATTATCCTTTTTATATCACTTATTACAATGTTATGAACATTATGTAATTATTTAAGTTAATAACGGTCGTTTTATCGATCTTTGGTACTTGAGTCAACAATAAACTTCTTATAATTACGAGTTGTTAATGTGATGAAATATCCATTATATCCATAATTATATTCATGATGTAGATATCATATATATCATATATATCCAGTATATACATTCATTCATAATATTACGTAACATTTGGAGGTAAGAAATGAAATGCACCGTTCATGGAGACGGTAAGCCGTACGTACGCATGAACGCTACTTTCATTTCTATTTTGTATTTAATGGAATTAAATCATAATGATATAAATGTATAATATAATTACAGTATAATATAGTGTATAATACCATTTAATCCATCCTTTATACATCCCACATATGGCATTAACGATTCAAATCACTTTGAGGGGGCGGTAGTCCGCACTTCCTAAAATGAAATTATCGCGTTTACCCATAATGGAAATCATAAAGTATGCCATAAATGAGAAATACAGAAGCATAAGTAAAACATAAACATATTATATATCATATATAAAAATAGTGACATCTTAATGGCCACCTTTGAAGGTGTTATATGAGTGTTGAACAATCATCGTTTCGTGAGGCAGAAATTCGCCATCCACAGAAACCGTATGTTCATTAACCATTAGATGTAGGTGTGTGTAAGTTTAGCTCTAATAACTCTTATAAAAACATCCTAGTATATTGAGGATATTGGTGTTGTTACAAAAGAAATGAATAAAAGAAGTTTAGGGGGTTGGAGAAGAAAAATAAAACAAAACAACATTAGAGAAGACATTACCTCAAAATCGGGTAACTCTTTTTGATTTGAGACAAAGGCTTCCTTGGGAAGAATTCTGCCCAAAGTGAGGCTTCTAGGAGTAATTTAGGGATGTTGGGATAGTATTTGGGAAGAGTTTGGCCGAGCCAAATGTCTTTAAGGTGTGAATAAGGTGGGAGTGGTGGGGGCCTTTTATAAGTGGAGAGGAGGGGCACTTTTGGAAAGTAATGAAATGTTATTCTATTATACAATGATTTTCGGATTCTAAAGGTACCACACTTGTATAATTAGAGGATAAGGTGATAAGGGTTCGAAATCTCCTCATCCAATAGGCTTTGGACAAGTTTAAGCCTTGGATTTTACATTATCTTCTCATTTAAATCGTTAACTAATGAGGTCATCGCTGCATCATCATGATGTCATAAATAATTTAATTTATTTAATGTTTAAAAATTATAAAAAAAAATACTATGATGTAGGAAATCTTTTTAGCTTTCTAATGAATATTTATAATCAAACTTTGGACTTGTGTAACCCCACTTAAAAACTATTTTAGTAAAACAACTCATGTTTGTGTCAATTTAATTTTAACATTAAATAAATATATATTAATGTCATTTTCCAACCAAAGTGGCTCCATGGGGTCCCCAAGTTGACCCATGGGTTTTCTTGGTCGGCCATGACTCATCCAATAGGAGTAGGACAAGTGTCAAGCTCATCTCATATTATTAAAACATTATTTTTACCTTAAACTACACTAATTACCTCTAATCGTGATTAAGAACTTAAAAGTTACTATTCACCAAAAATTATTTTAATCTCATTGAACCACATTTTACTTCTTAATGACAACCATGTATATCGGATTTTTGAAAATCAAATCACAGAGGTGGTAATATTTCATTTAAACGAAAAATCAGTTATTTAACTACCACTTAGTGGTTTCACTATTCATCAAAAAATGAAGTTTTTCAGAACAATGCCAAAATTTCACCCTAAGCTATAATTGATATTCTGATTTCAAAAATGATTTCTATTTTACAAAATTCCAAAAATATAAGTTGCATTAATTTATTTTATAATTAATTCTCGTTGTCACAACAAATAGCGTGTTTTTAAGAAACAATTTATATCAAAAGATTGACAATTGTTTATGTCCAATTTCAATGTTAAATTAATTCTAATGACCACCATTGGATAAAATGGTAAAAATATATTATAATTATACTTTAAAACCACTAAATAGTATAATTTATCACTATAAATTATTTTGATTAAAAAATTTGTTTTTAAGTATTTTTCACTATTCGTAAAAAATTAGAAGTTCTCAGAAAAATACCAAAAATTCATCATAGGCTAATTTCAATATTCCGAATCCAAAAATGAATTCCATTTTGAAATATAAAATTTCTATAATTTTAAAAAAGTGGTTATTACTATTCATAAAGGCTATTATGATTAGTAGCGGTGTTTTAGAACTCGAAGTTGCACACAATGCAAGCTATTGCATTATTGAATGAGAAGCGTATTGTGGAAGCTCAAGGTGTTACATTCTCCCCTCCTTCAATAAATTGCATCCTCGAAATTTGAAATTTATCTTGGAAAATAAAAGGTTGAAAAGAGAAAATACCTTTGAGGAAAACCCACATCAGAAATAAGGTTAATAAATATATAACATTAAAAGAAAGCAAGATAAGTACAAAGGTCACCCGATATAGCCCATTCTAGGATTCTATGAAAATATGGATATGGAGGAGAAACAAACCATCAAGGTCTGATGGAGAGTTATAGAAAACAGGATTAGGAGAAAGTTTAACTACATGAAAATCACAAACTTGTGATTGGTTAAACGGTCATTGAATCATCAGTTGGAAAAGTTAACCGACAACATTTTTTTTTAAGTTACCTTTTATAATGTTGAGGAATTTATTTAGGAGATTTACTAAGAACGTAAGGGAATATACATACTTGTTATGTATACTTTCATTCGTTAATAAATTTTTACCACAAACCCATCTTTTACTCCAAATGGTAACGGAACTCGAAAATATTCTATTTATCCTAATTGTATAAGGTTCCAAATGTTAACACATACCATTTAGATTAGTAAAATTATTTTGTAATAACCAGGGACTTCCTGTAGGCTAGTGGTAGGAAATAAAGGCATGTCGCACTATGATTGTGGGTTTGATTCCTGCATCTTTGTCCGACGCGACGGGTTATTCCCCACCCTGCAGGTTGTCCTTTTCCTAAAACTATAGTATCATAATATTCCAAAAATAATCTTCATAAATTTTTTAACCTTAAACAATACTATCCAAAGATCAACTTAATCCACTCCAACCTTTATAGTTATCCAAAATACCTCTGTCCAGACTTTCTCTAAAAGGTCTCTTAATTCCAAAATCAATTGTAACATCAGATTCCCCAAACAAAGAAAAGTTTCTCTTATTGTCACATACTAAAAATATGATTACCTTAATCATATTACCTTAATCAAAAAGTACTGCAGTACAATCTTTATATAAATCACATTATTCTTATAAACAGAATATAATCCTTGAGTCCAAAAGCACCAATACATTAATTATTCCGCTTCAACTGTAGTCACAGCATAAGATTGGCCTTGATACCTTGGCCTTTTCTGAGGTAAGTTTCCTTGATGCTTAGGACATTCATTTGAATAATGCCCCATTTCCCTACAATTGTAGCATTCAACTTTGACAGCCTCTTTCTTTCCCTTGCAATCACGAGCCTGGTGACCCTTTTCTCCACATTTATAACAAACTCTCATTCCTTTTAGGCACGTACCAGGGTGATTCTTCCCACAATTATCACATAATGGAAAATCCTTCTTTCCCTTTTTCCCTTTATCTGTCTCTTGTTCCCCCGTTCTCTTCTTCTCTTGCTTTACTTTGTTGTTATAAGACTTAGAGAATTCCTTTTCTGTCTTGATAGCACACGAGACAATATCTTCGTATGATGAGAAGGATTGTGATACTAAAGCTCGACGGAGAAATGGTTTTAACCCATCAAAGAAACGATCAATCTTACTCCTTGGGTTATGTATATAATCGGTAGCATGCCTCGCTAACCTTGTAAAGTTAGCCTCATACTTTGTGACATTCTCATCCTCCTTCTTCCTCAAACTCAGAAATTGCCTTTCTATATCTGCTCGATGGTCGCGAGGAAAGTATTTTTCTAAAAAAAGATCTTTGAACTCTCTCCATTCCATATTTGATACTTCATCATCTTCCTTCATGTTTTGAATCAATGACCACCATTGATCAGCATCTCCAGTGAGGCGGTAAACTGCCATGATAACTTTTTCCCTTTCACTGCTCCCCAAAGCCTGAAATATTTTCTCTAGGGAATTTATCCATTGCTCGGCTATTAATGGATTTGTACTCCCATTGAACATTGGTGGTTGTTGCCTCATGAATCGATCTAACATTGATCCTCCACGTTACGGATCAGGGTGCTCCATACGATTAAGGTTATTATTCATAACCTGAGTGAGTTGTCCCAGTATGGTATTAAGTTGATCAGCACCAGTTGTATCTCCAGATCCACAATAATTATCTTGAGAAGGACGGCAATCCCTACACGGAGTTCGTGCATTGATACGGTTTCCATTTCTTCCACTAGGCTCCATTTCTAAACAATTGCATAAACTAGATCAGTTTATGAATCAAAATACATAATCCCATACTTATAAAACACTTAACATAAATTGAACTATTTATGGATATAATCCATAATCATAAAAATGTTTTCTTTGAGGAAGTATATACTCATAAACCCTTCATAATGATTTGTAAAGAAAATGAGAGTTATCCTAAGCATATCCCCCGGGAGTGTCGCAACCAAGAGTGAATCAAGGCCCGTTGTCGTGCACCAGTTTCCCGTTCGAGTCTAGCTCAAAGCGGTGTTTTCAGGTTTTACCCCTAGGTACATCTGTGCCAGAGCCGCCTCTACCTGCTCGTATCCAGACAGGGATGTATTGCTCGGAAAACTCACAAAATCTCTACAATACCATAATTCTAGGAAGTTCTTCTATACTAAACCTCAAAGTTCATCTTAGGTCTACGTGCTCTAATCAGAGTTTATTTAAATCTAGCTTCCAAGGTTTGTACTAAACTTCCTCTGATACCAACTGTAACGCCCCGACCCCAACTACCCAGAGTCGGTGCATTACTTCGTAACATTGGCATGATCACAAAAGATCAAGTCTCGAAAGGCTGATTAGTTTATTAGCCTTAGAAACACTAGATACATTCATAAATGTTACATTACATCATAAAGTGAAAAACTAATAACAAAGTCTTCATAGTCCACACTCATATCCTCTTCTGAATATCCCTACAGGTCATTCATAAAATACTTCTTCACATCCTGGAAAATATTAAAACATTGAAAGGGGTGAGATCAGATGCTCAGTAAGGATAACAATATTGCGGAAGCTTTCATAAATAAACATAAACATTTAAGGCAATGTATAACTAAAACAAAAGCCTTTTAAACTTGAACATCAACATAATATGGAAAAAGTAAAATGAGATAATGCCATTTACTTCTTCACATGGATATTCTACTGGTCGAATAATCACATGCAATATCAATAACCACTTTCATAATGAGGGAATGTATAATGACAGAAATTCTGAAACATTTTTTCAAGGCCTCGGCCAAGACGTCTAAAATGATTAAGGCCTCGGCCAAAACCATAAATCAAATTGGGAAAGGTCCTCGGCCAATTCCACGTCTAGTTGTCTCATGAGACCTACCGATGCATCGAGGAGCTATAGCGGGCTCCACCTGTCACTTATTAAGTCCAATACATTCCTTATATGAATAGGTTTAAACATATCATAAACCATAACATAATCGTATCACATAAAACATGCATAAAGGAAACATAAAATTTCCACATTTCAATCACAAGATATCAATACAACACATTGATATAATAAAAACACTTTCAAAACCATTTTCAATACCAAAATAAAATAAAGTTAAAACTTTGTATTTATTTTTCATTAAAAAAATGATGGCTTGTAGAGGAAGCCGAAACTCAAATAATGGTCACGGCGGCGGAGAAGTCGTTGTCGCCGCATAAGTACGGAAAGAAAAACATTACCTTTTTGTCGTTTAGTAAAACACTTCGTTATAAAAAATATTCCTTTTGATTAACCTAAAAGTCAAAGGGGTTTATACACCGTATAAAAGAAAATTGTGTATAAAACCAAATATGCCTCAATGAAAGGAGATTGAGACGAAGTCCTTAAAAATATCATTTTTAAAATAAAATAGATCTATTATGTGTATTCACTATAGGTACACATAAAGAACGTAAAAATACAAAATATGACATAATAATATCATGACATAATTTTAAAGTAGGAGATTAACCCAAAGAATGGAAGTTGGATTAAGAAATTCCCTTACCTTGCGTCTTGTCCTGACTCGACCGTTGTTTAACCTCCTGAATAATAAACTAGAGTTAATATCTACCTTATTAATAACCATTTTCAATTTCATTATCCTTTTTATATCACTTATTACAATGTTATGAACATTATGTAATTATTTAAGTTAATAACGGTCGTTTTGTCGATCTTTGGTACTTGAGTCAACAATAAACTTCTTATAATTACGAGTTGTTAATGTGATGAAATATCCATTATATCCAGAATTATATTCATTACATAGATATCATATATATCATATATATCCAGTATATACATTCATTCATAATATTACGTAACATTTGGAGGTAAGAAATGAAATGCACCGTTCATGGAGACGGTAAGTCGTACGTACGCATGAACGCTACTTTCATTTCTATTTTGTATTTAATGGAATGAAATCATAATGATATAAATGTATAATATAATTAAATTATAATATAGTGTATAATACCATTTAATACATCCTTTATACATCCCACATATGGCATTAACGATTCAAATCACTTTGAGGGGCGGTAGTCCGCACTTCCTAAAATGAAATTATCGCGTTTACCCATAATGGAAATCATAAATTATGCCATAAATGAGAAATAAAGAAGCATAAGTAAAACATAAACATATTATATATCATATATAAAAATAGTGACATCTTAATGGCCACCTTTGAAGGTGTTATATGAGTGTTGAACAATCATCGTTTCGTGAGGCAGAAATTCGCCATCCACAGAAACCGTATGTTCTTTAACCATTTGATGTAGGTGTGTGTAAGTGTAGCTCGAATACCTCTTATAACAACATCCTAGTATATTGAGGATACTGGTGTTGTTACAAAAGAAATGAATAAAAAGAGTTTAGGGGGTTGGAGAAGAAAAATAAAACAAAACAACATTAGAGAAGACATTACCTCAAAATCGGGTAACTCTTTTTGATTTGAGACAAAGGCTTCCTTGGGAAGAATTCTGCCCAAAGTGAGGCTTCTAGGAGTAAGTGAGGGATGTTGGTAGAGTATTTGGGCAGAGGTTGGCCGAGCCAAATGGCTTTAAGGTGTGAATAAGGTGGGAGTGGTGGGGGCCTTTTATAAGTGGAGAGGAGGGGCACTTTTGGAAAGTAATGAAATGTTATTCTATTATACAATGCTTTTCGGATTCTAAAGGTCCCACACTTGTATAATTCGAGGCTAAGGTGATAAGGGTTCGAAATCTCCTCATCAAATAGGCTTTGGACAAGTTTAAGCCTTGGATTTTACATTATCTTCTCATTTAAATCGTTAACTAATGAGGTCATCGCTGCATCATCATGATTTTATAAATAATTTAATTTATTTAATGTCTAAAAATTATAAAAAAAATACTATGATGTAGGAAATATTTTTATCTTTCTAAGGAATATTTATAATAAAACTTTGGACTTGTGTAACCCCACTTAAAAACTATTTTAGTAAAACAACTCATGTTTGTGTCAATTTAATTTTAACATTAAATAAATATATATTAATGTCATTTTCCAACCAAAGTGGCTCCATGGGGTCCCCAAGTTGACCCATGGGTTGTCTTGGTTGGCCATGACTCATCCAATATGAGTAGGACAAGTGTCAATCTCATCTCATATTATTAAAACATTATTTTTACCTTAAACTACACTAATTACCTCTAATCGCGATTAAGAACTTAAAAGTTACTATTCACCAAAAATTATTTTAGTCTCATTGAACCACATTTTACTTCTTAATGACAAACATGTATGTTGGATTTTTGAAAATCAAATCACAGAGGTGGTAATATTTCATTTAAACGAAAAATCAGTTATTTAACTACCACTTAGTGGTTTCACTATTCATCAAAAATTGAAGTTTTTCAGAACAATGCCAAAATTTCACCCTAAGCTATAATTGATATTCTGATTTCAAAAATAATTTCTATTTTACAAAATTCCAAAAATATAAGTTTCATTAATTTATTTTATAATTAATTCTCGCTGTCACAACAAATAGCGTGTTTTTAAGAAACAATTTATATCAAAAGATTGACAATTGTTTATGTCCAATTTCAATGTTAAATTAATTCTAATGACCACCATTGGATAAAATGGTAAACATATATTCTAATTATACTTTAAAACCACTAAATAGTATAATTTATCACTATAAATTATTTTGATTAAAAAAGTTGTTTTTAAGTATTTTTCACTATTCGTAAAAAATTAGAAGTTCTCAGAAAAATACCAAAAATTCAACATAGGCTAATTTCGATATTCTGAATCCAAAAATGAAGTCCATTTTGAAATATAAAATTTCTATAATTTTAAAAAAGTGGTTATTACTATTCATAACGGCTATTATGATTAGTCGCGGTGTTTTAGAACTCGAAGTTGCGCACAATGCAAGCTATTGCATTATTGAATGAGAAGCGTATTGTGGAAGCTTGGGGTGTTACATTCAAGGTATATACACTGACCAGATACTGGAACGATTCATTATAGAATAATACAAGAGAGGATTTGTTCCAATGTCACAAGGTATATATCATTCTAATAAAATGAATCCATAGTCACAAGAGGAGAAAGAGATAATTAGTTGGATCCCATGTACTTTAGTGATAGGATCAATCATGTATGTCATGTTATGTACTAGGATTGATGTTCCCTATGCCTTGAAAATGGTAGGAAAATATCAAGCTAATCCAAGTGAACAAGATTGGTCTACCGTTAAGGCTATCCTTATGTATCTATGAAGAACTAAATATATGTTCATATTGTATAAAGGATACAAAGAGTTTGTCATTAGGGGTTATACTGCTGATAGTTTTCAAGTAGATTAGAATGATATGAAGTCGTAGTCAGGATATGTCTTCTGACTCAATGGAGGAGATACGAGCTAGAAGAGTTTAAATAGGCTAGTTTTTTATGATTCTATAATGGAGTTAGATTATACATCGACTTATAATTTATCCAAATAATCTATTTGGATATGAAAAAAATTCTAAGATATTTTTTTGGTTCCTAGAAGTAAAGAACCTATCACATTATACTATGATAATATTGCAGCGGCGGCTCTCTGAGAAAATCCAAGTTCACACCAATGGACAAAGAACATAATCTGGAAGTATCACATCTTGATAAATTTTTCTCAAAGGGGTTAAGTTGTGTTAAGAATTTTTTATATAGAGTAAAATGTGGTAGACCCTTTTACTAACGACTTATCTTAGTAAAATTATGAGTATCATGTGAGAGATAGTAGAATAAAGGTTGTTAATAGTTGGATTAAGTGAAAGTAGGAGTCTGATGGAGTTGGTTCCCTAGAACCATATTTAATATACTTTATGATTACATTAATTCATTATTATTAACATTAATAAATATCTTATCACATCATGATTTCTCTCTTATGTGAATTATTTTGTGATAATGTCCTAAATGTAACTGTTGTTTGTAAAGGTCATAGTAGTTCCCCACTATGATGAGAATCCATAAGTTCCATGAAAGTATTATAAAATATATTTTTTATATTCAGAAGATATAATTTCACAAGATAAAAAAGATACAGGCTATTATAGGTGGATATTCATCTTACTTTGAGGCACTTTCTCATGGTGTACACCCATGGAAATTCCTAGTATATGAGATTATGAGAACACATATCACTAGTGAGAATCTATATTTATATGTGGAAGTGGATGTTACTATCTTCAGACATGTCTATTGATCCTTGCAATTTAATAATATTATTAATTCATATTATTATTCATTTACTTTGATGTATTTATGAAAAAACCATGAGGATATATGTTCACGATGAGGTATGATACGTTGTGTGCATCATGAGTAATATTTCATTAATAAATAATGTGAGAAAGGATTAGTCACTTATGTTATTTAATGAAAGTTGATATATCATTTCCTTTTATGGGATTGAAACATCCTAAATAAATCAATGTCCATTGTGTTCAGTGGTTAGGTTCATTTTTGAAAAGTCAAAGAAAGAGACATTGAGCACATAGGTTGATGACACCAGCATGCAACCTACTTTATTATAGATATCATGATAAAGGGATTATATTACATAGTAATAATTCATATGAGGTTTTATATCCTTGAGACACTAAATTATTTCTCTATTAGTGCCTTGGTGTGTTGTTAAATGCTAACCTTGGACTTTGCGCAGCTCCGCCTAATGCCACAAAGAAAAAGGCCTAGAGGGTCACACACTAAGTATATCTATAAACTCAGTTAAATAATAATAATATTTATTATTTAACATATTGAATAAATATTATTTTATTATGTGGTTTAATAATTATTCATTTAATATTGATCATATATATTTAGTTACTTTTTATAAAAGAAAATATTTTGTGATCATAATATTTAATTTTTATTTATAAAAAAATAATATTTTTTATTTATTAGTGAATAATGTGGTGAAATTTATTTATTAAAAAATATTCATTATTCAATTCCAAATAAATACTATGGATGAATTTTGAAAAAAGTTTAATGGTCCAATGAGAAAAAATATATATTAAATATTATTTGAATAAATTTTAAATAATTTATTCACAAAATTCTATTTAATTAATTTTATGTTTTTGCATATGTCAAGAAATAATAATAATAATATTATAATTATTATAGAAATGGTTTTCTATGAGGATTAAGTAAATAATAATGGAATATGTGAAATTATTATTTTCTAACCCTAGCAATATTTAAACTTAATGATATTAATTCTAACCATAATGTTAGCCAGTTGTGTTGGTTGTGCACAATGACTCTAGAGAATCCTCTAAATCCCTAGATAGAACCTCTCTAAGAATACTCTAAATAATGTAGATAAATCCTCCTCCACCACCCTTCTCAATTCTAGACAGATTAAGGAGAATCCTTCTTGGAATTGATTCTCATGGGGATCAAGGATGAATTATGTAAGCATTAGGATCTTTCACACAACACTTAGAGATTCCTAAAACAACGATTAGAGGTTATTGGTACCTATTTAGGTCTTAAATAGAGATAATTTATACTTTATTCTTGTGACACAATGATAATATTAAATAGATACATTGTCAAATTCATCAATGAAGAAAGAATCCATCATAAGGTAATTTTTTAATTGATTAAATTGATTAAAAAATTATTATGTGATGATCATGCATTCAGTTTTGGTGTTCTAATTTCAATTAATCATTGATTAAATTACATTGGTCATAATTTTTAATATCCAGAGATTTTAAAATAAAGACAATATTCAAAAACTTACAAAATATGCAACTCCAAGCTTAAATGAACCACAAAATATTATTATTTAAATATGACTGTTATAACTGAGCCATTGAATTGGAGGATATGAATATTAATAACCAAATTACGAAATATATATAAAGGTCCTAATAAATGAAAATTTATTTATTAATTCATAGAAAATATGAACCCATTTTTTATTGAAGTCATTTTGTTCTTCAAAAATACGTTTTCTTCAAAAATGTTTTTATTGTTTTTTTTTGATAAAATATTATAATTAATTTATATAAATTTTCCGAAAAATTATATGATAAAATTAAATTTATATTTTAAATCATCACCTCAATATTATCTTAGGTTGAATGCTTATAAAAAATGTTGATTTTCTAGTGAAAAATAATATTTTCTATTGAAAAATGTATTATTGTTTCAAACATTTAAAAAGTTCCATTTTGATTTTAAATATTTTAAAAGTAAAATATTAGTTCTATTATAATATTAATAACCCAATTAAGTTAATTGGAATCAATTTTATACTTAAATTTGGTATAGAAACAAATTTTGTGCTTAAAAATACATTTTTATGAAAAAATATTTTTCGTCACGTTTTTTGGGTATAATTTTAAATTAAAATTTTACACTTATATTTTTTGAATATTTAAAAATTTATTCAATATTTTTAATTTGGAGGACCATATTTGGTAAATAAATGTATTTTTTTATTCATTATGAATAATTATCATGGTAGATTTTGTTACCACGGTAATGGTAAAATGAGTTAATTAAGGGTAAAAATAATTTGATAAAGACTAAAAAGAAACTATAACTCTTGAATTAATTTCTTTGTATTTGTATATTTTATAAATAATAATCCAAAATTATAATATATGACCTTTTGTTTCCATATGACCATGATTTTTAATTTATAATATTTTATGTAAAGAAAAGTAAAAAATGTTATTCTATTTGTTTTTATTTGTTTAAATTTTTGACATAATGATAAAAGGTAGGAATGTTCAGTTATAAATATGAATTTAAAATAAAAATAATTTTTATTTATTAGGTTAATTTATTTTTAATTTTTAGTGATGAAATAATTACCTTAAATTCATACGCAACACTAACACAATATTTATTCAAAAAATAGAAAAATAAAATAAATGATTTTAAAAATGTTAAAAGTAATATGATTTGAATGAGTTATTGTATTCTACATTTTATAGATAAAACTAACATATTATATATGTGTTAATATATTATATTCTAATTCCATTTTTTCCTTATAATTTTAAAATTCAAATTAAATGAATATTTCCAAAATTGACATTAATGTTAGCTTATAATAAAAAATATTTTATTTAATAATTTAAAAATATAAAAAACCTATTTTCAATTAATTTGTTTAGATATGTTTTAAAATATCAACAATGGTATATTTATGGTCCAATTTTCCTTTTATGGTAACTTTCTCGACCCCTAAAGAGTAAAATATTTAATACCATGAAAATTGTGAAAAGTGGTAACACAGTTTAAAACAAAAAAGATAAGGGTGTAAACATCACCTAAACTTGTTTTATTTTTATTGTATGATATTATTTAGATCACCCTAATCTTATATTTTAATCTCATTTGTTTTTATCCATTTTAATATGATAATTAATTTATATTAATTTAATATTTTAAGAAATTAAAAGAGTTCCCCTCCCCTCTCTTATAAAGGGGAATCTATTATTATATTTTATTCACACTTAATGAACCATTTGGTTTTGTAAATACCTGAAAAAATCCCTTAATAAAACCCTAATCATGTTCTAGAGTCCTTTTCTGACCAAAAACCAACTTATGAAATATTTTGGTGTAAACCTTAAGAGGTTTTCTGAAGAAGATGTATAGTTCATAACCAAACGTTTATTTCTAAATTATTCTTATATTATTCATCCATTAATAAATAATAACACTATTATATTCAATATAATTATATGTTATTATTTCAATTTCATAACCTATATCCATACCCCCTTCTATCAAATGGGAAACAAATCCATCGTTCATGTGTACGATGAACTACCACCTCACGAAACAGATGTAATTTGTTTTCCATAACCTCAAATTATGAATGGTTTTAAAGATGTATTTAATATATATATATATATATATATTATTAATTTAATATTTATAATTATTAAAAGATAATGTATCATTTAATGTATTACCTTTCCATTCATTGGAAAATGATAATGTTGTTTGTGCGTACATGTGGACTACCACCTCCATTAAGTGATGTGATTCGTTTTTCATCACCACCTCACATGGATAATATATATATATATAAGTATATTAAAATAAATAATATATTATTTATGATATAATTATAATTATATAAAGATAAAATAATACCTACCTTCTTTCGATAAAGATCATTGAAAAATGTAAATGTTACTCATGTGTATGTATGATCTGCCGTCTATATAATTGTAACATACTTCATTTTTCATAACCATGCTTTATGGTCAGTTTCAAAATTACAATTTATGAATAAAAAATATAATTATTAAATTATTATCATTCTTTAGATTATGTAATAAGGACCTCATTGACCATATTCAACCTACCAAAGTCATTTTGGACATCTGATTCAAATATCGTCAAAACGTTTGACGTGAACTTAATAGATTAAGAAATTGATTATAACATTTAAAAATAAATAATAAACTTGAAAATTGTTCTCAATAAAGTAACTAATTAAAATAATTTTATTATTAATGAATATAAATAATGTATGTTATGATTCAAACTCAAGGTAAGAGAATTCCTTATAAAAACCCTCTTTTAAAGTTCCCCTTCCAACTTTTTTTCCTCCATGTCCATATTTTTAAAATTATTTTATAGATTTATTTATATGATCATAAATTAATTATAAAGGAAATTAATTTATATTTTTAATTTCTTTCAAAAAAAATCAAAAGGAATTGTTTTACATATTTTATACGGGACTTTTTAACTTTGTTTATAAAAGACAAAACTAATGTTCTATTTTAACGTATACAACGACAAAACATTTTCCATCCACCATAACTATTATTTTATATTTGAATTTATAATATTCCTTGTTTTATTAAAAAAAACTCTCTTTCCCTTTATTCTTGGAATATTAGTTTTGAAAATTGGGTTTTAAAGGAAAGGGATATATCAATATCTGAAAATGATTTCTTATATGTGAAAATGATATTTTTATGATGTAATATTTTATGTGTTATGATTATGTTATATTTTTTAGGAATTATTTATGATGATGGGTGGTTCCTTTATGAACCAATGATGGGTAGTTCCATGATATCCCTCCAATGCATTGGGTAATATTTATGTTTAGAAGTTAACCACGAGGGTTATTCCAAGTGTAATCGTGATGGTTATTCCAAGTATAACTATGACGATTATTCCATATGTTACTATAAGGGTTATTCTATTTTTAATCATGAAGGTTAATCAATATGTAACAGTGATATGAAAATGATTTCTCAAGTTACCTAAATGATTTGTTAATTATTTCGTTGTTTTTTATATAAATGTTATGATTTATCAAGGTAAGTTAATGAGTCTATGTTTAAAGAAAAGTATTTTATACTTATTATTGGTGAAAAGTATAACTTTGTGAAGCAGTTTTCATGAAATGTTCATGATTAAAAATAAAACTTTATTATTTTTAAATTTTCCTTTAATATTTCTTATTAAATGTTTTATAAAAAAAATTAGCATAGAAGTTGATTTCACGGGTAAGAAAATATTTATTTTGATCCCAAATATTATTTTAAAAAAGTAAAATTTTTATAAGTATCCATGTAATAACAATTTTATTTATTTATTTTTATGTACCTTACTGAGAGTTTTGTGATCATACCACATTTTAAAATGTATTTAATATGGTTTTAAGGATTATTAGGTACAAAGATGAGGTCAAGATAAAATTTGTGAAGTTGTTGCATGAAAAAAAACTCATTGTATCTTAAAAATCATGTTTTATTTAAAAATGGATAATATGTGGAAGTGTCCAATTTGTGATGTGATACTTATTTATATAAGGGTGATAAACTAATTCTATAAAAATCTAAACGTAAATTATCTTTAGGAATGAATGAAAATTAATTCTTGTCTAAAGAAACAAGAATATTTAATGTTTAATGTTGGGTCCTTATACAAAATTCTTCATTGATGTACATATCAAATTAATCATCGATTATGAAAAAAATATGAGTTGGGAATTCCCCATTGATTCTTTGGATGTGCCCAGAACTTTTAGTTTTCCATGTAGTGTATCATGCATTTGTTTTTAAAGGTGAGGAGTAAAACACTCTTTCAGATGATTCCCTTGATAATGAGACTTATTAAATTTAATATTCAATGTTAGTGGTTTTTAATTCATAAAATGTTGGAGAGTAACTTGTATTTAGGAAGGTATTTAGATTGAAATTTTTGGAATCCATAAAGGATAATTAGAATTAACGTGGTCAGAATAGATATTTTATTTCAGTATGATTGTGTCTTAGGTTATTTTAGATCTGTAACCTTTATAGGTGAAATATATATATGTACAAAGATGAGTTTTTTCACATGAGTCACTTTAATTAGGTTCTTAAATTATTAGCTCAGGTTGTTTTCTTTTTGAGGATAAAATTTTTTAAAGGTGGGGAGGATTTAGCAACATAAATTTTTCATAAGAGAGACTCAATTTATTTTTAAACTTCAAAAGTTAGGTACTTTAAAGAGGATAAAATCATAAATTTAAACTAATTTTTCACCTCGTAATTTTTTTTATGGATCCATTGAACTCAAAATGTGTTATTTACCCTTGGTATGGATTTTTCTAAAATTATGAGTTGTTTTAATTTTAAGTAATATTTCATATTTATTAAATAAAAAATATCCATTCCATAAGTGTGAACATTAATTTCTCCTAAGCAAAATCATAGTTGTAAATTTTAACACTTTGGTCATGTCTTAAATGGGTTTTTTTCCCTAGATTTTTTGTAAACTTTGTTTTCAGGTATCAAACCCAAGACTAATTATTATTAGGTTTTTAACTGAAATATCGTTTGTTGACACTCTTAACCTAATATGACCTATAAATTTGTTTTTGTAACATTTTATATGGTGTGTCTATTGAAACCCAAGAAGAATTCTAGAAAAAGTTCCATTTTTTTCTCATGTTGAATGATCATTTCATGTGGTGGAGATAATGATGATCATGTATTGGGATGTGATCATTAAATCTTTAGAGTTTACACCATTGAGGTGGGACTATTTATTTAAACCTCATGCCTCACTTATATTAGGTGATGTGATTATATTCTTCTCATTATTGAATTACATAAATTTATAAGTTTAGGAGATGATTAAAACTTTTAATGGTTTAAAATATGATTAACTACCAAATATTGATGATAATATAATTAGGAATTATTATTAAAAATAATTCACAAGAATTAGAAAAGTTGGAAATTAGATTTAATATATTTTATTTGAAAATTTTTTAGTGATTACAAAAATTATTCTTCTTTTAAAAATATTTTATCTAAAAAGAGTTTTTTTCATAATCAGCATGCTAGATATTTTGTAGAGTTAATAGTCCAGCTTTTTAAAAGAAAATATTTGATTAAAAAAATTAATATTTTATGTGGATTATTTTTATATCAAACAAAAATTAATTTTTCCCTATCGACGGATTATGGAAAGGTTATAGGGTCTTTAATAACTCAAGTATAAAATAAAATAAATATTTGAATTAAGTAATAATTTGAATTATTTTCCTGTTTCACACGAATAATTTATTTAAAAATTTAATTATTTTATTTTGATAGTATAAGATTAAGTATTGGGTAATGAATTGTTTAGATTATGGGATTAACATGAGGCCTAAGCCTCTATGTTTATCTATGTTTCTATTTTAAGTTTTTCCCTTGGATGATTTATTTAACAATATTTGTTTATATTAGTGAAAATTTATCCTTTATTGATAAATTAATTTATGATTAAAGGAATGGTTTTTTTATTTGATAATCAAGAATCAAAATTCTTCCCCTCTCTGTATTCTTTATTCTTTGTTAGATAAGTTCTTGAATCCATTTAGGGTAGTCAAATATTCTACTGACCACCATTTTCTAATTTCTTTATCCCCATCCCCACATAATGATTTGATCTTGATTTCAGGGCACTAAAATGAATAATGGATTGAATTATGAGTTCATACTAGGTTTCAAGGGAATTGGTTTTGGTTGATAATGGAGGAATGGATTGTGTTAGAGGTGATGGTAGTGTTCTTAGTGAGAAATTATTGAATCTTTCATTCTAGAGATTTTATGATGAAACAACATGTGGTACCAAGTCACACATTGTGTATTCCACCATTTACAATTTATATATCTCCATTAATGTGAAAAAAATGTATCTTCAAAATACTCACTATGGATGTTAGTAGCCACAATGACTATGGTTTTATATAGAATTAAATATCGACTTTAAGTCATATGTTGTGTATTGCGGTACCGGATACCTCGGTGTGTACTCCATGAAAATGCTAGGTCGACATGTTGGACCCCCACATCACGTTCTACATTAAAAATTTCATGTAATTTAGTAAATATGGATCAGTGTGTACAGGTTATACATATCAAGTAGCTATATAGGACATATATGCTATATATTCTATAGAGGCAACATATATAATTGATGGGGTGACTTGAAATGTAACCAGAGTACATGCCTTTCAACCAGAATAATCTTACACATCATGTACCTATAAGTGCATATTTTTTACTTTTATATAATAAAAAATACTCCAGATGGTACATGAATAACCTTACTTCAGTTACCTATACGTTGTGTACTCCCATAGACACACCGTGTATAATATTTACACAAAAAATTCCATAGTATCTCATAAACAGATATTGGTTTATTTATACACTCCATGTATTATAGGGGAATATATAGTTTACTTGGAAGTTTTTAATATTCTTTTTATATTTCCACCTCGGTGTTAGTTTTGGATGTATGAGTAGTTATTCCTAGTGATTTTCCATGTGAAGTTTCATAGTTCGATCTTGTTATTCATTAGAGACTATTTATATGGATTTTTGGGTATTCTGAGGATCTTTTCTTCATATAAATGATTATGGGGTTCAGGTGAGTTGTTTAGAGTATACATGGATTTAAAGTACTTCTCGGTGTGTCATGGTACAATTCTCATTGCTTTAGGATCATATAGTCCCTTGTAAACATGTTCAAAGTCGGGTGTAGTATCCTATATGAAAAATGGATATTGATCCATCTATAGAGTTAGTACTCCCATGTGTGTTAGGGTATGGTACTTCATAGGGTTCAGGTACTCCCTTGGTCAATACTCATATTCCTCGATTATGAGCAACCCCATACTATAATTATAAGATTTTAGCATGAATTTTTTAGAAACTAAATAGTTTGGGTTCTGTGGGTAATTTAACGTAACAATATTTTTGGATAGGTTCAAGTTACTGAAGACATGTTCGGTCTTTATGCCTTCCATCGAGAGATAACTTACTGTTGGATGTAAACTTCATGATTATAATAATACTTACTATAATATATTTAGTGGTTTTGATATATGATCCTTCATAAAGATGAGTTGCGGAGATAGGGATTCTCTATTTTTCATGTTATCCCAACCTTAGTGAATATTTAGTTATCCTTAGTATTATCCTTACTATTTTTACCTTATTTTTGGTTTTGATATTACCTATCAGGTTTTCATTTACTTTTTGATTTTATGGAATCTTTTTGGATATATTTATACTCACCCCTACATGAGTCTTATTCATGTTATGACTATATAGACACTACATAGTTCAATGATTACCTTGGTGTATGTGTAATCAGTGGAGTTGGTGAAGTTTTTTCATAGTATCTAATGGTGGTGTGAGATGGAGATGAATGTTGATGGAGTACAAGCCAAGTGGACACATAGATAAAATTTGTCATCCCATCCTTAGAGTAAGTTATAAGTGGTGATGTTTGTTTACTATATTTGTGTTTCCATTTTGGGTTTTTCATTTACGAAATTATATTGGATAGTTATTTTCCCATTAGTTCATAGTTATAGAATTAATTTATTCATATATATTTATGGTTTTTGTTAGATATTATTGTGCATTAAAAAAAGAATTTATGTTTTAGGTTATTATAAAAAAGGCCTCACATGTATCTTATAACTTATTGGTGCTAGTCTCCATGCCATATCCTATTAGAGGTGGGATTGGAGTGGCAAAATATACTTACCACTGACCCTGTTGGTGTATTTTTGGGTTTGGTCATGCCATCAATGAGCTCATCAGGAATTTCAATATGATCCCAAATCTTTTAGGACTCATTTGAGCTAATTATATTGGCAGACTGATAAGTACACAAACAATCAACTAGTCAATATTGGTATGTGGGAAGGCCAATTCATCCAAGTTTTTACCCCCCCCCCCCCCCAAATTTCAAGTGGAATATGGGGTCATCATTATCATAGTTTACTCAAACTTTTAGGCTCTAAGTTCAAGAGTAGCCACATGATAGGAGATACAGGTCTCTCTCTAAAAAATATGATGTTTTGAACTATATCTCCATAATTTTACCCAGAATTTCTATTATAGGTTTTTCTTTCCTATCTATAAAACCCAAGTAATATATTATTGTGGATCAATCAATATCCTAAAAGTTTTAGACTAAGTTGGACACTGGTGAGATATACTATACAGATATGAAATCCACTGAGTGTCATACGGTCATCTCTTTTACATAGAAAGACCAGTAAACTACCATAAAAGGGAAATCATGACCTTATATATATATATATATTTTTTTTTTTAAATATTGATTATGTAAAAATTAACCATTACTTAGTTGATAATGGTTCTAGAATCAACCTCATCTTGATTTTGAACCTCTATAATCTGGTCTATAGTGAATTTGACTTATCTCCCTCCAAATAGACAACCTTTATGTATTCCAAGAGTGAGAAAAATTCCTTTATAAGAAGCAATATTTTTTTAGAAACCTTGTGTTTGACTCATAATTTATTGTCTTTCCCTAGGACATGACTTTTAATTCCTTATTGGTAAGTCCTTGGCATTATATACAAGCTTCAATTAACACTTTATACCATCAATTTAAAAAATACTTAGTTGATGTATGATTTAGAGTAATTTATGGTGAAAATCCCATTTTAAGTCCCATGAATATCTATACATTTACACAAGGTTTTATAAGAGAATAGGGAAGAAATATTAGTGAATATTTCCACAAAAAGTGCTACCATTAGTGGATTGGAAAAAAAATTATCAATCCATGGAGTATATTGGGTAATTTCTTTGTATTTATCATTAATTACATTGATGCAACAATTCTAGATATAGAGAATCATAGATTTGTATTAGCTAATGGCATGGATACCCTAGTTACCATCCTATCCTCCAATGGTTAAGAAAATATTTTTGTTGACCCATTGTTGTCAATAGTGGAAGAATCCCCCATGCATCCTATCAAAATAAATGTCACCTTCAAACATATCTACTTAAAAGTAAGACTAACTGATATTTGGTCAACATATCCAACTCTAATTGATTGGATAGATATTAATCCTTGTAAAATATTAGAGAATTAACACACATTTTCTCCCTTAATATAGTGTCAACTTCACTTAACAAACCCTCACACTCCTCAAATAGTTGTGATCTCTATGGAAATAGTGATTTTTCAATACAAGTTCCCAAATATTAAGAAATAAGTCCATCTTATCTATTTAATATGTGGAATATAAAGATATCAAAGAAGATACTCTGAAATTTAAGGAAGGTGTATCAATCACTATCAATGAACACCAACATGTGAATCTAGGTATCTAAGAGGACCCACAGCCTAAGATAATCAGAAACAATAAGGATCCTAAAGAGAATGAGAAGTACATTTATTTCCTCAAACAATACTAAGATGTATTCACTTGGAACTACATGGAAATTCCTGACATGGATCCTCAGGAAACCATTAATCACCTAGGTTTATTAAAAAACTATGATACTTACAAGTAGAAAACATAGAGAATTCATTAGGCCCATTTCAATAAGATGGAATTTTAAGTCAATAAGTAGATTAAAACCAAATTCATCTTATAGGTTCAATACCCAAAGTGGATCAATAATATTTCCCATATTAAGAAAAAAAAATGGACATATTATAGTTTATATTGAATTTGATGATTTAAACCATCATTATCCAAATTATTATTTCTTAATTCGAATTATTTAATTTTTATTAATGAAATAACAGGCTTTCAGGACCTCTCATTCATGGATGAGTATTCTGGTTATAATCATATCTGAATGGATATTTTTGATGAATAATTCACTTCCTTTAAGGCACCCCAAGGGGTATATTAATACCAAGTAATTCTATACAGATTGAATAATATTGATGATACCTACCAATGTACCACATAAAACAGTTTCAACTCCTTCCCAAGGAAAATCATGGAATGGAACATAGATTATTTTTTGATCAAATCTCATAAGTGTTGTGATTACCTTACCAACCTTTAGTTATTTTTCAATAAACTATACTAAGAAAACTTGAAAATAATCCCTTTGAAATATTATTTTGAGGTAACTTTAAGGAATTTCCCTAGATCCTTGGCTCACCAATATGGAATTAAAGTCTAACATAAGAAGACCAGTGAAATAATTAACATTCTTTTTCCCCAAAACCTCTATAAGTTGAGAGGACTCCAAGGATTTCATTATTACATCACACATTTCTTAGTGAATCTCATTAGTAAGTGAATCCCATTAGTAATTTAATGAGTAGTAACTTACTGGTGGGATAAATATTGTTATAAGTCCTTTAATGGACTTAAATAATATCTCATTAACCCTCTAATATTGATTTCATATATAGAATGAAATCCACTTATCCTCTATGTAGTAACTATGGAGTAGTCATTGGGTTCTCTTATCACTCAGAAGAATGATGCAGGAAAATAATATATTCTTTACTATATTAGTAGGACAATGATGGAAGTTGAGACCTGATATATCAATATTGAGAAGAGTTTCTTGGAACTAGACATTTCAATGTAGAATATTTTTTATTTTATGCAGCATCATGAAGTCCACTTGATTTCTTATATGGTCCCAATCAAATACATCATTTTTCACTGCATGTTTATAGGAATATTAATTAGATGGGATGTCATCATTCAATAGTTTTATATCTATTTTATCTCCAATAATACCATCAAAATACAAATACAGGCACATTTACTTGCTTCGCATACTACTCTAGAGGAATTACCACTGTACATGGAACTTCTTGGTGAAGAATTATTCTCTATCCATCAAACTTTCTATACATAGGACATGTACTTTTATAGTTATAATTGGAGTCTGATAGAGAGAAGGATAGAAGAACCAAATCTCAATTGGTTTGGTTTGGGTATTTTGTTTATTTCCCCATCAAATGAAATTATACCCTATAACTTATAGCTCTTAGAAAGGTGTACCAATAATGAGACAGAATATCAAGTCCTTATTATATGCTTGGAATTGGAGAGTGATTAAAAGTTGGTAATTAATAAAATCAATAGTGGTTATTCAATTAAGAAATATTTGATTCTCATTCTAGATTATGTGTGGGGATTGATGTATAAATTTCCTTCAGATCTAGAACTATCTCACATTCTACATTTAAATAATACTTAAGAAAGTTCACTAGAAAATTTAACCACCACCTTGGAAAATCTTGACCAATTTGAAATGGTCATTTATATTAAACACTATATGGTTTTCCCCCCATTTATTGGTAATAATATGGAGTAATAAATGAAGTTAATGTCACCATGGGTCAGATAAAATTTTCATCCTCATCAACTAATACAACAACCAGTTGGATATCTCCTATAGTGGAGTGTCATCAGAATGTGGTTCTTCCATAAGATTGATACAAGAAGTAAAATACTCACTAATGATTAGAAAAAAAATTCCTTTACAATGGAGAAATTTCCTAAAAGTATTCTATAAATAAGGATTTCATGGGGTCACCCTCAGGTGTATTGAAGGAGAATAGATTCTTACCATTATATAGAAAGTTCTTGATAACGCCTATAATTATCACCAGTCATGAGCCAAGATCTTCTACCAAATCAAGATACTTGGATAATTTTTTCCTTAAATGATTTAGGATTTCATAGAAAAAACCAAGAATTTCCATACATGTCATATATATTCCACCTTTATTTATCAACTTATAGAGTTATTGTACACTACTTAGTACTCATGGATATTTTTCTTATGGTGAATAGTTGTCATGGGTTTATGCCCTCCAACTATAGTATGAAAATTAATGTTCATAACTTTTACTATCGACTTATTCTAAAAATGGTTTAAATTTTTAATCCTAAAGGAAGGTAGGACAAAGGCTATAATCAACTTAATTAAATAAAATTTCATCACTAGATTAAGATTCCCTTATATAATCCTGGTAGAAAATGGAACCAATTTCTATAACTATAAACTAAAGAAGTTATACTAGAAGTAAAATATTTAGTCCAGACACTCATCCAACAATCATGCGGTGAAAAAAATAGAGTCCTTAAACATGAATCTATCCAATATCCTTTATAAGATAGTGGAAAAAGACAAGAAGCATTTTCCAAACAAAATCCTGCATACTTTTTGGTCTTATCACACAATGACCTGTTTTTTCACACATGAAACTCCATATTCACTTATATATAGGAAATAATAATTATTTACCATATAAGTTTAGTTTACTTTACTTTTCATTGCTATTTTTAATCACTTGTTTGAATATGATCAGTTCTACATCCATCTTGATTATTTGGAACAACAGGATAATAAAAGGTTATAACATTGCATAACCTTAAGGTGCATCAAAATCATGTCACAAGATAATTCAACAATAAGGTCTACCTCCACTCATTTATACAAGGGGGATTGGTATTGGATTTTATTGCACCCATGATACTTGGAAAGAATCCCCTAAATCATGAACAAAAATATGATGGTACTTATAAAATACATGAGGTTTACTCTAATAGATCTTATTCATTAATCACAATAGATAAATAGTGTATCATTTTTTCTACCAATGAAAGATTTGTAAAGAAATAATTTTCATTGATTTATGGTTATTTTATAAGATTCTATTCTGTATAAATTTAAACTATATAGAAATAGTCCAAATCATATGATCTTAAACTTCATATGCACGATTCCTTGTCACATAATGTTAAATCGTATGACATATAGTCCTTAACATATGACATCAAACCACATGACATATGGTCCGCCCCATATGACATTTAAATTTCTCAGAGTGTTCTATTTCATACAACCTAGTCATTTTAAATGAGATCTATATCCTTGTATGAGACCCTAGTATTTGGACCATGATTGTTGAAGGGGTTAAGAAGATGTTGGTTATAAGAATTTTTCCTTGATGAGTTTTTTATGGATAAATTTTTTTTACTTAACATTATTGAGTATATAAATCAATTAAGTTTGTTAACCTTTCCTATAAATGTGATCAGATAGAGATGGTTAGATTGATTTTACTAGACCTAGTTCATCAGATGAAGGGTATCAATCTGATGCCATCAAACAATGTTCTATGAATAATTTTTATCTATGTATAGTTACAAAGTTTCATAAAAAAAATTGTTCGATTAATTTAATTCTGTTATGCTTTTATATTCTAAATATTATTAACATCATTAGTACTGAATGATATCATGATCCAAGATACATCTAAAGGGGGATAGAATCATTTTTATGAACAAATTCCTTTACTATGAAGTTTTGTGGAAGGTAACTGAACATAATCTATCGAGAATTGGTCATGTGCTGTATAAGGGTAGCTGATCACACTATGTAAGGGTAACACCCAATTTTCATACACTATGTAAAGGTGTATTCTTGGCTACGATGTTTGTGTTTTATGTTTTGGAATCTAAAGTGGTACTAAGTTTAATTAGTTAGACTTTTTCAAATACCATTGATAATAAGAAAATTTTTCAAAGTCACAGAGGTTTGGAATCAAACAAAGACCATCAGATGAACTTTTTGTGAGATTGAAAAGTGAAGCTACTATGGGATGATAATACGGAAGTATCCAAATCATTGGATGAATGTTTCACTATGAAGTTCATTTGATATATAATGGTGTTATAAGTCAAAAAATGAAGATTTATAATGAAATTAATCAGATGAAGGAATTGTCTGATGGGATATTCCCAATACATACTACAAAGCTATGAATGAACAATGAACAAAGTTTCATCATATAGAATAAATGCTAAAAAAAATTTCTCAATGGATGAGGGGTATTAAGATATATCAGTTTTAAGGAATTTATGAAGCTTTCATAAAGTTATTAAATATGGTGATGTTGAGATTATGTTACAAAGTATTTTATCTTTCTAAGATAATGAATTTTGAAGAAGTTACTTACCATCAAGGTTAAGTAAGTTTAAAGATGGGTGTGAATGCTGAAATTTTCATGAATTTTAAAGAATATTCTAAAAGGATTGAGATGTATCCAACATTTTTCAAATAAGTAGGAGATTCAAAATGATATATTTTCCCCACTCTATGAAATTTATTTTCTTAGAGTTAAAAAAAATTCAATAACTAATTGTATTTAGGATAAGTTGAAAAATAATTATTATGGAAATACTAAAGTGAATAATTAAAAGTTACAAATCAAGATATTGAATCACAAAGATCTTAATATGGGTGATAATAAATTTTTTGGTGACTTATTTAATCAGGATATTGAATTACGAAGATCTTAATATGATATAAAAATTTCTTTTAAGGATGTAAATAAAATAAAATATAAAAAGTTTCTATTGAGGAATAATCGGGTGACTCTGATACTGAAAATAAGGTTATTATAAATTTTGAAGATTCTATGTCTTTATTTTATAAAAAGGTGAAAAGTGGAAAAGTAAATTACCAAGGAAAATTACCTCTTAAGTGTTTTGTCTATGGAGCTATTATAAATTTTTTTGTAAATTATCCTCAATTAAAGGAGTATGATGAAAGGGATTAGTTGATAGAAAGTTAATAAGAACCCACAAGAAGAAGTCATAAAAATACAAGTCTCGTTTTAAGGGAAAGAATAATAAGTTTTTTAAATACAAAACGAAAAAAAAATTATCTAATCATAAAGAAGATGATGATAGTAAAGAAGAATATGAAAACTCCTATGATGATGTAGTTGGAAAAATTCTTATTGAAGAAGTTAATAATTAAAAGTTCAATAGTGATGAAATAAGCAGCTCTGAAGAAGAAGAAACTGAGACTTATATAGAGTTTATTCTCAAGTGGGATTTGATATAATGTCTTGAAAAAATTATAAGACTTGATAAAGATAACAAGATGTTGAAGAAATACCTTTTAATAGATAATCAACCTCCATTTATTGAAGAAAAATACAAGTTTATAAAAGATAATGGTAATTTGAAGATGTTTCTTGATGAAAAGAAGAACCTAAATATCAATATTGAATAAAATTTCAAGGATAAGGATAAATAATTAGATCTTATTCAATAAAAACTTTTAAAAACTAAACAAGGAGTTACAAATTTTCAAAACTTAGTTATATAAGTTGGTTAAAGTTGTACAAAGTGTAAACCTTTTAAGGATTAATAAAAAGTATCATTATAGATTAATAATAAGGATGAATATGTGCAAAAGAAAAATCAAGATAATAAAACCATGTATGTTTCCAAAACAATATAAGTTAAAAAATTACAAGTTTTGTGGTTTTAAAGTCTGAAACAAAGGTTTTTATCATGAGTGATTCTATTGAGGGTGATAATATATTTAAACTGAAGAATAAAATTTTATGTGGAAACCAAAACTTTGGTGTGTACTAAAGTTCCAAAGAGAAAGGTAAGAAATTTTATGGTAAGAAGGTACACAACTCTGGGAGGTATATGAGTTACAAAGGGAAATATTCTTTATATGGTCCCTATGGGTTTTTTGGAGGATTTTGGAATATAGTGAATATATTTTTCTTTAGTCCTAAATGTTACAGTGAATCCAAGAGATATTGGAAGTGAATTTTTTGAGAGAGCCAACCATCTCAAACAAGACAACCTAATAATGTTGTTATGAAGATGGAAAATTGATTCTAACCCTTGGAAACTATTTATAAAATATGTGATAATCCTTGAAATCTTGTAAAAAGATTTATTTTCATATTACTAACATAAAAAAGTTTGTAAAAAAATCTCAAAATCCTTATAAGAATAAAGAAAATGGAAAATAAAAATCCTTAGTTTTTGAAACAACTCTAAAATCTACAAAAGGATAACAACCTTGGATTTTGGATAGTGGGTATTCTTATCAAATGATTATATATTTGAAGTTTTTAAATGATGTGAAATATTATAAATAAGGTACATTTACTTTTGGAAATGATGGGTTACTCATAATCAAAGGTATTGGATCTTCTATCACTGGGGAAGAAAAGTTAAAATCCAAAAGAGTCATGTTTGTTGATGGGATGAAACAAAATTTTTTAAGAGTTTAAAAACTCTATGATGAAGGTAAAAAAGTTTTTTTATAAAATATTGTGTTGTTATAAGGATAGAATATGGTAAATTTGTAAAAATAGGCCAAAAAACCAATGGAAACTTGTTTCAATTTGGTGATGCACAAAGTTTATAATATCTAAGCATGATGTGAGAAAATAAGTTATGGCATAAAAGGTTGGGGAATATATGTCAGAAGAATATTAGAAAAAGAATAAAGATAAAAATTATTCATGATATTGTTGATATGAAAATATGATATTGGTGTTTCTCTATATTCCATAAAGGGAATATTACCAACTCATTACATAAGAAATTTGAGATACATTCAACTTATCCCTTAGATTTGACACATTATGATATTTTTTGGAAAATGAGTAGGTATTAAAAAAATGGGGATAAGTAATTTATTTCTTTTATTGATTAATTTACTCACATTACATGTATTATGTTATTTAAATATAAATTATAAGATCTCAAAAATTTTAATATTTTCAAGAGAAGTGAAAAAAAATGTGGATATTCTATAAAGAATATTCAAAATGATAATAGTGAAAAATATATAATTGGTAAGCTCATATATTATCTTTAAAATTATGTAATTTTCCATGAGTTTAGTACAATATACACACCATAATAGAATGGTGTTTCTAAAATAAGAAACATAAGTTTTGTGGAGTTGTCATGAACAATATTTATCAAGCATGATACTTCTCAATATTTTTTAAGGAAAGATATAAAATTAGTATTTTATGTCCAAATTCAATGTTTCTATAAGATAAACTCTAACATGAATCCTTATAAGATATATTACCAAGATAATCCAGGTTTAAAGCACCTAAGGGTGTTTTATAGTCCTTGTATTATAAAATTCAAGGATGATAATATTGGGAAGTTCAATCAGAGAGGTGTTGATAAAATATTTTTTGGATACCCTCATAATTGTAGTGGATACAAGTGATGTAATAAAGAAATAGGAAATATTATTGAATTGGAATATATGAAAGTTCTTGAACAGTCTTATAATAAAGTTTCACATATTCTTGTAGATATGGAAGAAAGGAAAGATGAGGTGATTGTAGTTGAACAACATGAAAAAGTTCTTAATGATAGTGAAAATGTTGAAACTTATCAAGATGAAGACCATGACTTCAATATCTAAAGTTATGATGAATAATTAGATTAATCTCATACTAGGTTTAAGAATAAAGTGTAAGTTCATAAAATCATTAATGATCAATGAAAATGGGTTCAAACCAAAATAACATCAAGGATAGTATCATGTAATTCCTTATATTCAAAGGTTGTACTAAAATATGTTGATTAAGATTTTGAGGATCAAGAGTAGATTTGTGATATAAATGAAGAGATAGATCAGATTGAAAAGAAATGATACTTGGGAACTTGTATCTAAACTAAACAATAATAATGTTATTGGTATAAAGTTGGATTTCTGAAAATATCTTAATGAAAAAGTAAATAAAAAAGAATCAATGCATGAGTGGTTTGTAAAGATTACTCACAAATTGAAGTCATTAACTTTTTTGAGACCTTTTCTCCATTATAAATATTAGAAACTATCATAATATTTATTTCTATTACTTCAAAATGGATATATAAAATTTCCAAGATGTATTTCAATTAATATTTTCTTAATGGAGATCTTGATGAAGAAGTTTATATTGAATAACTATGTGGTTTATTGATTGGTAAATATGAAAGGTATGTGTACAAGTTAAATAAGGTCTGTATGGGTTGAAGTAAGATCCAAATATTAGTATTCTAAATTGAATACTTTCTTAAGGAAGTTGAACTTCAAGAAAGTAAGAGTTGATAGTAACCTCTATATAAAATAAAATAAAGAGGTTTACCTTAATGTGATTTTTTATGTGGATGAAATCATATTCATAGGGAATGATGAAGAAAATTATGAAAATTTTATTGATGAGATGAAAAATATTTTTGATATGTACATTCTAGGAGAAATCAAATACTTCCTTGGCCTAAAAAATCTATAAAAATAAGAAATATATTTTCTTATCTCAATAGAGGTATGCTAAGGAACTTTTAAAAAAATTTGATATGGAAAACTAAAATCTAGTTTCCAAACCTATTTCATTAGGAATTAAGTTTTTAAAATATGGATATGGTAAGTATTTTGATCCTAAAGAGTTTATAAATTCGTTTAGAAGTTTAAAATCTAATGGATTTATAGCCAAATATAGTGTATGTTGTGACACATTGTTCCAGGTATCAAAGTAAACCAAAACAATCTCATATCAAGTATGGAAAATGAATTCTCAGATATATTAAAGGAACAAAAAAATTATTAAAATATGACATCACATGAAAGATTTATTTTTGTTTTTGCACATATGCAGATTGGGTGGGAAGTGTAGATGAAATAAAATCCATATTTAGTGGAGTGTTTTTATTAGGAAAATGATGTGTTGGTTAGGATACAAAGAAATAATTTTCAGTGACTCTCATTATAGTAGATTTTGAGTATATTATTTACACTCAATCTACAACACAAAACATGTGGATGAAGACACAGTTTTAAGCTTGTTTTTTGATGTGAAGTTTCCCATTATCTTGGAATGTGATAATAAAACTACTATAAATCTCACTAAGAATCCAGTTCAATATTCTCATTATATGCACATTGATATCAAATATAACTTCATCAAAGATCATGTTGAAAAGAATGAACTAAATATGGAGTTTATTCCTACAACCGATAAGTGGTTTATATTTTCAACAAACCATTATCGAATGAAACATTTAACATGATGAGTTTAATAATATGTATTAAACCTTACTATATTCAAGGGTGTATGTGATTCTATCCCCTTTATCATCTTGTATTTGGATGGTGTTTTCAAAGGGGGATAAAAATGTTATAACATAAATATATCCATTGGTATGATATTAACCTTTTAGGGAAGAAAATATATTTAGGGTAGTTTTTAAAATGATTAATATTTGATTTTATATCATTTTAATTGTTTTAGCTATTTATTGAAGTGGATAGAGGAAAAAAATTCTTGTAATAATAAGTTGTGAAAGTTTATAAAAAATTATTAAGGGATGAAAGAAAAGATTATTAGATCATTGCTTATAGACTACATGGTATTATTTCTTAATTGTTATTATTTCCTACATCAATTTCCCTCATGTAGGATTAGAATTTATGGATAAATTATCCGTTGCATGAGTTTCAAAGTTTTAGTGATTTATATTCATTGGTTTACAAAAAAATACAAAGGGGAAGATTGTTGGGACTATGATTATTTATAGGGTTAAAAAGATATTGGTTATAAGAAATTTTTCTTAAGGAGTTGTCTTTTGTTGATCAATCTTATTTACTTAAATTTTTTAAGTACATAAATCAGTAAACTTTGTTAACATTTACAAAAAAATGTGATTAGATAGAGATGATAAACTAGATTTTATTAGATTGAGTCCATCAGGGGAAGGGTATCAGTATGAGGTCATTAGATGAACTTTTGTGCAGTTTATCTTTATATGGTTACAAAGTTACATAATAAAAAGTGATTGATAAATTTAACATAGGGATGATTTTATATTCTCAATATTCTGAACATCATGAATAGTGAAAGATCTTATGATCCAAACTGAGTCAAAAGTGTGAGAGAATCATTCGTATGAACAAAGTCCTTTACTACAAAAATCTATAGAAGGTCACCAGAAAAAATCTATTAGAAAAGGGTTATGTGATATATAAGGGTAGTTGAGTATGTTGTGTAAGGGTAACACCCAATTCCCATATGTATGTAAATGTTTATTCTAGGATATAAAGTTTGTGTTTGATGTTTTGGAATCTGCAGTGGTACAAAGTGTTATCGGCCAAACTTTCCCAAGGAATGTCAATAAGAATATAGTTTGTCAAAGTCACAAAGGTTTGGCATTGGATAAATACCATCATATAAATAGTTTAAGAGGTTTCAAATTGAAGTTACCATGGGATGATTTGATGAAATTATCCAAGTCATCATATGAGTATTTTAGTATAAAGTTTATCATATAGAGAGTGGCATGAAAAGGATACAACTAAAGAGTTCTGATGCAATTTATTGGATAAAGGAAGTGTATGGTGGAAAATTCCCAAGATGTTACTATAAATTTGTGATAAAAAAATGGACATAGTTTCATCAAATAGAAGAGATTCTATAATGTTTTATCATATGTATGAGAGGTATGAATATGTACTGATTTTAAGAAATTTACAAATCTTTTGTAATTTTATTAAATGTTACAATGTAGAGATGATCTTATAAAGTATGTTATATTACTAAGATAAGGAAGTTTTAAGAAGTTCCTTACCATTGAGGTTAAGGAAGTTATAAAAAGGGTGTGAATGCTGAAGTTTTTAATCAATTTTCAAGAATATTCTAGAAGGCTTGAGAAGTGTCCACCATTTTTCAAATAAGTGGGTGATTTGAAATTGTACTTTTCATTAAGTGGGAAAATAAAAAATTAGTTCTCAATTTTTATTCCATGAGTGCGCATATATAAATGGGTGTATAAAAACCACATACTTACACTATTCACATGCAAAGTGGTTAGATGGAGCACTATAGAATTATAAAGTTAATTAGACGGAATTTGTGAAGTAACATTGGATAGATTTATGCTGAATATATATTTTACATTAGTTGGTATTAAACAAAAAATGCATTTAAATTATTAGTTGAATAGGGGGGAGATGTGACAGTTGAAGTGTTGAAGTAAAATCAATCGAAGGATACCGAACATAGTTTTCTATCAGGAGGTATCAGGAAGGGAGTATTCTAAGGTGATTAGATGGATAGTATGATAGTAGTGGTTTCAATATAAAAGAAGAAAACATATAGATTTTTCTAAATGAACCCACCAAAAAAACTCATCAGACAAAGCCATCATATGGACTACTATCATACTGAATGAATTCATTTCCTACTACTGGGTAAGAAGGTGAAGAAGTGGAAGAACTTTTAAGAAGAGAAAGTGTTAATAAATATCAAGAAACACAATGAAGAAAAAACTGATTCTTATTGGTTAAGGTTTCTTTTCGTTTTTACAAAAATATATTTTACATCATTTATTTGTATGAGGAGAACATGCACTATTAATTGATTATAGAGAAACACAAGTTTAAGGATATTCCCTACTTGTTGTAACCACATAAAAGTATTATTTTCTAGTGGATTTTGTGGTATGGGATTATTTACAAACCATGCCAAGGACTATCTAATTTTATTGAGTAGTGAACCTTATAAATACATGTGTCCATGTGGTTGTTATTTTGTGCTTATTTTTAGCAAATTCATATCTGTTTAATATAATTCTAAGGATTTTTCATAATAAAAAAAACATAAAAAAGAAAAGATTGCTGATTTAACCCCCCCCCCCCCTCTCAATGATCAAACAGATCCTGATTGGTTTTTTCAACTAGTGTATGAACTCCTCATGCTTAATATTATACTAATATACCCCCCCCCCACACACACACCATTTTATTTGAACTATATGTGTCTTTATTCCTGATCTTTCAAGATTTTTAGTGACACTTGGATATCTTGTTTCGAGTCCAATAACAAAATTAAACTATTCCAATCCCTGTCTCCATCCTAGTGTATAATACCTCACTTGTTCACATCAGTATTTCCTAAATATCCCTATATTATAATGGTGCCATTTCACTCCTTCATGTGATCCATATTTATGTAGATTTATTTCTAAGAACTGTGTGTTGATTGATACCTATTAATCTAGGATATATATTTATGTCTAAACCATTTTTATTTGACCCACCAATAAATTATTTTCCATTTAATTTCTCATTTTATCATGGTGTGTGGATCCTTTGAATTCACATTGGGTTTCCTTAAATGAACTTACACTCAGATTATAACCACATCATGCTCTTTACCTCTACGCATGACCAAGATCTTTGAAAATAATCCTTGTAAGAACTATATTTGTATTGATTCTAGTTTCCATAGGATATGCAGTTATGTCCAAATTTCCCATTATATCCCTTTCTATAAATATTATCTCTATCAAACCCCAAACATAATATATAATCACATCAATTCTTAATACATTTGAATCTATTATGAGATGAGATATTATCTTCCTAGAACTATGTATGAATTGATTCCAATATATATAGGATATTTATTAATACCCAGTCTCCTTTATTGGTACCAATCAAAAATATTAACTTACTTAAATTCTCTTCTTTATCTTAGTGTTTTGACCTTACTCATCCACTCCAGGTATCCCCCAATAACATAGCACCAAGACAGATCCATTCCCTGCATATGAACAAGATATGTATAGATTCTTCATGTAATAACTATGTATATATTGATTATTATTATTATATGATGCATAATGATGTCTAGACTATACGTCTTGGACCCATATTAAAATCCTCATACACTTCTACTATCCACTTACATTCCCTGATGGCCCAATCTTAGTTGGTTCAGACATGGATTATTCTAGCTAAATTTTTATTTTTCTCTTCCCACATATCATATTTTATACCTTGGGTATTTAAATCACCCAAAACCTTTATGGATATTGGTAGCAAGTACATATAATTCCAAAAATGATCTTCACTATTTGGTGATGATATATATATACACCACATATCCATCTCACCTATATCCAACCATAGGTATTTTTTTATCCTAAGGAAAAGATCCTCTAACCCTCCATCCCTTTAATGTTATTTTAGTTTAAATAATCATTCAAATGTTATTAGTGATCATCCTCGACATGTTTTTTTCATCCCATTATTCCCTAATCTAGAAAACTCAATTTAAAATTTTTACAATTTCATCCTCTACTCAAATATGTTAAAATTATTCAAACTCTTAAAACCCCATTTGTACTATTATATATCCTTCTATAATCTAATAAATAAAACCTTAAAATAAATTAACTTTTACCTAAGACTGTCTATACTAATTTTGGGATCATTATTCATTTCAAGTTTTCCTTTCCCTTGCCTCTGTATGGACGACCCAATCTTTTGGTTGAAGTTGTATAGACTTAAGATTTATCCTTACTTTGGTCCAAGAATCATGATATTAAACTAAGTTAATATTTAATTTTATAGGTTTCATGTACTATAATAATTTATATTAATTCATGTTGGGTTAATTCACATTTACTTACAGACACGAAACCTCATCCCTCATTTTGGTCAAATTTGTATGATCTTTAAACTTCAACATTCCTTTGGTAAAATGTATATAACCATAAACATAAACCCCATTTAGTATGAATTTTATAACATTAAAATTCAAAAGGAAAGAAAAAAACCTATAAAGTTTAAAACATGAAAATAGTGGTCTAAGAAAAAGTTAATTTCCAACATACTAATCCTTTCTCTTTCATAGATTAGGAAAAATATTTCATTAAAACAAAAGACACAAATCTTACAGGGATCACTATTTGGACTTTGAAAAAGTAAAGCTACACTCTCTATATCCATGGATCTTGGAAAAAGTTAAACAATCCTTCTATTATTCACAAATATTAGTTTTAATAATCTATGAAAATCATGTGAAGATATAATGTCAGGGTACATGAACCTTCTTGGGAATTGATTCTTTAATTCACACCTCTCTTCATGATTTCCATCATGTTGATCCATTCACTTCTCTATATTTTAATGAAATAACCTTAGATTATGGAGATGATAAGTATAAAATGTGTATATATCTCACCTATACCCTTCTAATAGCATATATTTTTGGGGTAATCTGACTTTAAAATATTTTTTAATAGGTTTACCTCAATTTATGGTGATGGTATATATATGTTTTATATCTAGATTATTGATATTTTTCCAAGACTTCATGTTTTCAAGATAATTAATTGGTTCCAATATTTCAACATTGACTCAAGTGTTCTTAAAATTATTATTTACCTAATACATTTCCATCAAATGTTTAGATGGTTTCAATTTTAATTATCCTACTCCTTGTAAATCTTCAACAGATTATCAAGGTCCAATAATAAAAGCAACAAGAATTATAGAAACTGACTATAGTCATTAAATGAGAAACTATGTCATTCATTGATTAAAGAGGTAAAATAATATATAATTTTGAGTCTTTCCCTAAGTTTTTATAAAATTATTTGTCAAATATTAAAAGATGAACTCTATATATTTTTAATGTTGATAAATGGATCTCTTAGATTCATAGATATTGCATTGATATTTATTCAGATCTATAACATCAGCTTCATCAATAGGGTGCAACCTATTTGGATTTATTGAAGCATCCTCTACTTACCTTTTGTATTCATCAAGTATCTTCTCATGGTATTCCCCTCTTCACTTACTCACAATTAGTTCTTGATGAAGCTAGTTTACCAATATTATTTCTTCATCATTTAAACACCATACCACCAACTCCATAAAGTGGTACTTTTCTTGAATCACCATGTACTTGAGGTTTATAGAATGAGATACCCCTTCCACCCCAGAGAGACTCAATTGTGATGATTTTTCTTTATCATTTTCAAGGATAATATCTTTTACAAAAAAAATGGATAATTTAGTAGTCTAACCCAAAATATCCCAAAGAAATAAATATATGTAAAAGCCTATAAAATTTTTTATGTAGACCCTATATGGGGTTTTATGAATAATATTCTAGATGTTTTTCATTACATACTTCCATGAATTTCATCAGAAGGAAACAAACTTTGGTTCTAATTCACAGACATTCAAAAATACAGAAACATACTTTGAAACCAGTTCATTTAAGGGAACCATCTATTCACTACTCCCTAAGCTTTTTGATACTGGAATAGTTCCACCCTCCATTCTTAAATTATTATTTGTGAAATGGTTTTTATTCAAGCATTATTTTCCTTTTTTACTTTAATCTTGTAAATGTTTTCCTTAAAATTATTTTAAAAGCATGAATTTTAATAATCATGTTAAATTATCTCTTGATGTTTTGGCATGGAACCATTTTATTGGGTGGTATCCTATTGGGATCTTGGAATACACCCTACATACACCTTTGGGTGTATGTAGACCTTGTTCTTTGTGTGTCCCAGGTTGATGCATCATTATTATCAATGGTGGTTCAGGTTGTGGATGGTATTCTTGTGAAGGTTTGTGTTGATAGCTTGGGGATGTGGATTCTCTTGTTGCTTGGAGGTTTGAGTTGGAGTTTTAGTTCTTCCTTTTTTGTCATTTCTTTTGGGTTGTTGGTTCAAGTTATAAACCTTTGAATTTGAAATGTGTTAAGGGCATATTTAGTTGTATAAATTCAGTTTCTTTTCATTAAAGTAGTTAGTTGTTTAATGTTTATTGTTTCGGGTAAATCATTACCTCTTGTCTTATTTGATACCCAGGTACTAGTGCTAGCCCGTGGGGATCAAGAATGCCCTTCAGGCCTTTACATGGGCTGGGTCGGGCACCGGGTCAGATGGTGACCCAACTTGGTTCATGAAAAAATGTTATCAGAGGGGGTTATACTATTTTGGGTCTTTTTTCTTGGGAAAGAGTCGTGGTAGACTAGAGCTAGAATTATCAGGACTCCATGTCCTAGTTACAAGAAAGGTTCATGGCCAACACACCTCGTGGTGGGACTCAAGTTACCATGGGAATTTGAGGTTTATCTTAGTCTTTGGTCTTTTTGGTAAAGCTTGTCCGGGGGAAATAAAATGGCAGTAGGTTCAATGGTCTCATTGAGCTCATAGGGCCTAGCAAGCCATGTGGAGATGGGTACATTTCCATAGTATTCTATCTGTGATAGTGGATTAATTGGTTTATGGCCACCCACCATATGTCCAAGTCACCCATTGGCACAAATTTCACCTTACGTTTCCTTGTACCCATTGGGTTTTGGAAATCATTTTGAAAAATTATGTTTGAAAATTTATGAAAATCTGGATTTTAAGTGGAAATGAATTTATTTTTAAAGTGGTGGAACATGGTATTTTAGAACTATTTTGAGTGAGGTCATAGAAATGTGGATTTTTCTGAAATAGTTTTTGTGTGAAATGAGATTGGATTTTTATGATTAAAATTTTTGGATTTGTAAAATTGATGGTTTGGAAAATATGGATGATTCTGAGGTGAGTTTATGAATCTTGTAGTGGGGTGTTTTGATTCTTGAGAATCTATCTAGTTTGGATGTTGTTCCAGGTTTTAGTTTCATCGATGAGTCAGTTCGAAGTGGTGGTTAGTGGTTTCTTTGAAAATTGTTTTGGTGAAACTTGTGGTGGTTTCCCTTGTATGTTTGGTGTTTGTATGTGATGTGTGTTGGTTGAGGGACCAGTTTTATTGGGTCCTTGGTCTTCCTTCTCAGCTAGTGTACACCCCCATAATGAGTTAATGTCTAATTGACGTGTAGCCACAGACGGTCCACCATTGGTTGGACCTCCAATTGATCAAATTAAGGACTCTCTTTTTGAATTCTAGATTTGAATCCACCTATACTTTTTCCAATCAAGAAAATCCTCTTGCATCGAGAGGGTGGATGCAAGATGGGTTGAATGAAACTTTGGTTTCCATGAGTCATTTGATAGTCAAGGGTGAAGTTTGACATCGTTAAGTTGAAGTTCCTATTTGAAAGTGGTGAAGGAGATTCTGGTGGGAAAAGGTGGAAGTATCCTAGAGTTGTCGGTGCAGGATGATTCTCTAAATGACCTTTGGTCCTTCATTGGTTTCATTTAAGAAATGGATTGTGTTAGGACACTAGTGTGGCAGACCCAACCAAATGAGGTTTCTATGGTCGTTTGCAAGAATCACATGTTGTTTAAGACTCAGTTTAAAGTCTATCTCCATGTAATGTTTCTCTCAACAACAATGTTCATGTTCAGTGATGATTTGTGGCATTGTTTTCTCATTCAGTGTAACAAGGGGTGGTGCACATGCACCATTTTAGCTCTTGTGTTGGTGAATGATCTGTGTGGGAGTAAGTGGATGTCAGGGTGTGTTGTGTTTGATGGTGTTGTCTCCATTGCAGTATGGTTTCTTGTGGTACCAGAAAATAAGGAGCTTTATTCAGGAGTCTTCAATGCATGACTGCGAGGTAGGTGATGCTTCGAACATCGGGGCTCCATCCATTGGCCTCGGAGTGAAGCTAGTGCATGGTTAGGAACCCTAGGAGTTTATAGGACCCCGACCTTATTTCTTTCATCGGTATTGAAGGTGAAGGTAGTTTAAACCATTTCCTGTAGTTGTTCCATTCTGAATGGCCCATTTGGGTGTGTGGGGTTTTCCATGGCTATGAGGAGGTGTGGTCATCTCATTACCTTAAAGTCTAAGTGGTTGTGTCCCACCAGATGTAATCTATTTTAGTGGTACTTATAGGGTCTGTTTGGTTAAATTGGTCTCAATTTTGATTAGTGCTCATCCAGGGATGAGAAGATGTTGGTTTGTATTCAACTATGGTTTTGACACCCCGATAGTTGGGCCCTGCCCTCCCCGCCCCTTGTGGTGGGGTGTTTGGTCACTGTAAATTTTCAAAGTTTCTATATATTCCATTAGTTATAATGGTGGGGAGACCCTTCAGGCTTCCCCATGTTGGTCTTTTGGTTATATTCCTAAACATGGTGTGGTAGTAGGTGATAAGAGTGTTACTTGGATGTGGTTTTATCTTGTTTGTTCATTGCAGTCAAACGGTGTGGTTTTCATTTAATGGTGCTTGAGGTGTTTTAGTTTTTGAAGTTAGTTTCCATGGGTGAAAGAGTTCATTTCCTTGATCAATTAATTGGAGTTATTCTAGCTCTTTGGGGTGGGTGACACTTAGTGTAAAGTCTTTTTACGGGTTTCTTAAGGTTGTTATTGAGTCACTTTCTCTGAGCATAGTGTGTTTACCTTTTTTCACTTTCTTTTCATAGGGATCCACTTTGAACCTTAAGGGGGTATCAGTTTCTACTTTGGGTTTCAGTCTTATTTGTGACTTTATGGGAAAAGAAAGCACTATGGTGGGGAGAATTGTCAAACCTGACATTATTAAATTATTTATTTTATTAATTCCTTAAAATTGGGTAGTTCATGTTGAATACCATCTTAAATTTTTTATTTCTTATTTAAAAATGCATGTTTTGGTCATGAATACGTTCAGTGCACCACGGTTGAAGCTGCACAACTTTTCCTGGGTCACTGCGCGACTTCACCCAATTAACCACATGGCATGCCCGATGTTCAAGGTAGATAAATAAAATGAAATGAATACTATAATGAGAATAAATTAAATAAGATGAATAATAAAATGGAAATAAAATAAAAATAAGAAGTGTGATAGAATTTAAGGAATTTTTTTAATGATAATGATAATATTGTTTGAGAATATTTTTTATTATTGTTATTAATAGTGTTAAGAATGTAAATTTTATTAAGTTGTTATTAATATTATCATTGTTATTATTATTATTGTAAATATTTTATTAATTTTTTATCACTTTTATTATTAACATTATGGTTAATAATGTTAATATTTTCATTAACATTATTAATCCTATTATTGATATTAAGAATATAATTATTATTAGGTTATTTTATTTTATTTTATTGTTAAAAAATTTTCTAGGTTATTAGTACTATTATTGAGATATTATTATTATTAATATTATTACCATTATTATAAAATAATTTTTATTATTATTATAGCCATTAATTAGTTATCATTATTATTATTATGATTGTTATAACTTTTATTATTATTATTTTCAATTTATTTTTTTATTTACTTTGTTTTGGTAGGGTTTCTCTCCCTGGTTGCACCCAACTCCCCCCCCCCCTCCCCTCGCATTGTGCCTACCTATCCCCACTCCCTGCGCGTTGCTGGTCGGTGGCCTCCCCAACTCCCTCCTCCTTCTCATGTCGCACCCCCTGCTGGTTGGCTCCGACGACCTCCCTCCCTCCCTCATCTAACGACAACAACCCCAGCGACCTCCTCCCTACGCAGCGCACTAACCTGGCTAGCCTCCCACTTCCCTTGGCCAGTCCCTCCCCAACACACTATTTCCCTTGGCCAATGTTTCACTCTCCTTCAGGAGACCTTCTTCTGTCACCCCTCTCTCCTCTAGTGCACACGCCTCCCTCCAATAAGTCATTTCATCTCTCCTTAGGGTTTCAGTTTGGGGTTTTGAGTTTTTTAAGGTCCAATCTTGATAATTTTGGTTTGTTCCTTTATTTTAGGGTCGGATTTGGTTCACTTTTGGTGCAGTTGGAATGCAGTTGAAGATTTCACACCAATTTTGGGGTTTTTGATGTCCAGGTAGGTGGTTTTATGCCCTAACAATTTTAGATGATTTAATTTGTTTATTTAATTAATATATACATGATCTATGATTTATTTTGATGGTGAAAACATTTTTTGGTAATTATTTTTCTTGAATTTGTGTTGAAAATAAATTCTCTAAGGGAAGAATTGTTATGTTTCTATATTGGACTTGTGAAAAATTAGTGGAAGTGTGTAATCAATTGTTTGAGTGGTGAGAATTTAGTTTAGGGGAAAAATAATGTGATGCGAATTTAGTTTGAAAATAGTTCCTTTTTAGGAAATTGGTTTACTTAATTTTGTAAATGGTTTTAGGGTGTTTTATAAATTATTCAATGGTTTATTTATGTGGATTTTGGAATGCGGAACATGGTTGGAAAGGTTTTTGGTGTTTTTTTCTAGGCGCGATATATATTTTTAAGGGATTTTGAGTTGTATATGTCTATATGGGTATTTTAATTGTAAAATGAATGGTTTTGGGGCATGTTAGCATTTTTTGTGCATTTGATAATAAATTGAGAAATGTTTTGATTGTACAAAATGCATTTTCAAGGTCTTTGAGGTGTGTGTATAGTTAAATGGAGATTTTCAAGGGAAAATGAATCACTTTGGGCATGTTTTCCTTGTTGTGAACTTTTGTATAATTTTTAAAGTGTTTGAAAAGGTGAAAATCTTGTTTTAAAAAAATAGTTTAAAGTATGGGAAGTTTTAGGAAAGGGTTTGGCCCATTGTTTTGTTTGGTCTTCATGGTGTGTGTTTTTTATGATTATAAAAAGTTAATCTGTGTATTTTTTTTCAAGCGGTAACAAAGGAATTTAAAAAGTGGATTTTCTATGGTGTGTTTAAAAAAGGAAAGTGGGTTGTTTGTAAAGAAGGTTGATTTCATTGAAATGTTTGGATTTTGTGTGAATATAGTGGTACGTGTGGCATGTAAAATTTAACTAGATCACAAGAGAAACCCCAAGTATCTAGGTGGGCGGATTAGGACTAGTATTCTAGATGACATGTAAGTGGTTCGTCCCAGTTTTGTCAAGCAGGATTGACATTACAACACTAACTAAACTTTTGTGATGGTTGGATACCACTAGGTTATAGATGTGTTTCCCTACTAGTGGCTTGTTGATGGTCTTCTTGTGTAGATTGGTGTTGATAGCTTAAAGATGTGTCTTATCTTGTTTCTTGGAGGGTTGAGTTAGAGTTCTAGTTCTTCCTTTGTTGTCATTTATTTTGGGTTGTTGGTTCAAGTTATAAACCTTTAAATTTGAAATGTGTTAAGGGCTTGTTTGGTTGTATAAATTCAGTTTATTTCTATTAAAGTAGTTATTTGTTTTATGTTTATTGTTTTGGGTAAATAGTTCCCTCTTGTCTTATTTGATACTCGGGCACTTGTGCTAGCCTGTGGGGATTGGGAACGCCCTTCGGGCCTTTCCCCTGACTGGGTCAGGAATCGGGTCAGATGGTGACCTGACTTGGTTCGTGACAGACATCCTCTATAGATGATATTGTTTCTTTATTTATTTTGGTGGGATCCTAATAATTTACCACTATCATCCACTCATTTTTTAATGGTTGATGGTATTTTTTAGGTGGTTTTTTATTAGGAAATTTTAGGACTAAATATATCTCCAAGGTAACCGTTCTCTCTAGTGGAGCCACAAAACTGGGCCCCACTATTTATCTTGATGCACCTTGATTGATGTCATAAGGAAATACCCATAAAAATAATGGATGATAATTATCATGATGTATAAATAGGGTACAGATTCCAAAGTGACATACCTCCATATAAAGATGCAATGAATATGTTGATGACCAATTCAGGATGTCCAATAAAGTATTTAACATCCATGAGGTTGTTTTCTAAATATGATAATATCAAGGTATCATACAACCCATTCAAATTGAGTCCTAAATCTAATATCTTTGAGGTTTCAATAATTTTTTGCCTAATTGAATCCCCCTCTTAGTGGGTGGGGATAGTATGCACTTTGGAAGTCAACACTCATGAGGCCGAGAAGCCTACCCTAATATATGATCAAATAAAAATGTTGGTATAAAAGTGTAAAAGGAGTTTGGAAATAGATGTGAAGATTTATAATTCCCCTACCAGTCCTGAGAAAATATGGTAAATTTATTATTTAAATTTAATATATATGATGTTAGTAATGTTACTCTTGTTTTGCATGCTATAATTTTGATTTTCAAATGAAACTAATTGCTTAGCAGTTTACAATTTGTATTTGAATGCTTTCATGTCAAGTTAATCTGACTCATTATGTTATTTGTTATGCTCATCTTTTACTGATTATGACGTCACTTATTTAATCCTACGTGAATTGTTTTTTATTCCTACGTGGAGCCTTTATCATTTCGTTTATTCTAACATAAGTATTGCTTATTCATATGTTACATTCTCACCTTACATGTGAATTGCTTCATCTAACATAGTTTCATCTGACGCGAGCTATTTTGTTTTGAGGTTATTCTTACATGGCTCGTTTATTTTGTGGTTTAATCTGAAACCACTATTTGAGTTCACCTCACACAGACACGGACCTCCCTATGCGGATTTTATGATTTGTCTCCCTTTTTCATCTGGTGATGATGTGTGTCCCATTCGCTGCTACCGTTGGCTTTGAGGACCCCATACTGCTCGCCAAGGCTGCGCTTGTTCGACGAGCAAGGGGCAGTGTCGAGATGAGAGTGAAACACCACGCCCGGGAACTTCATGTCAATTGACAGAATGCAGTAACGAGGGATGAGAGATCAGATGAGAGGAAACTCGGATGCAACATTGTTCACCCACACCAACCTAACCCTGACGGCAAGAGGCTCCGACGATTCTTCGACTGCCGACATCTTCTTCTCCACCAAACATATGATGCAAAGAAGACAAGGGAGTAATACAATTGGGGAAGGTCAGATGCCTATTTATACAAGTTCAAAATATTTTAAATCGTGTCTAAATAGAAGCTTTTGTTTGGGCGAGTGATGATTTAAAAAAAAATATTTTGTTTTGACATTTGATATGAAATTTATAGAATTCATAAAAAAGGAAACATACATTGAATGAACCTGCTAAGGGTGAAAGTGCAAAAAGAGATTGCATGTTGCACTTCCAGGAAATGGCACCACCAAATGCACTAAACACATAATCGGTTAGAGATTTACAGGTATCTACATTTCCAACTTAATCAGCATCCACATAACCACAGATAAGGTCAGCATAATCAGTATTCCTACCATAACATAAACAGACACTAGGTGTGCTAGAGAGATATCTAAGAAGCCACTTAAGGGCATGCCGGTGTGGCTTCCCTGGTGTCGCCATGAACCTGCTAAGGGTGCAAACAACAAATGCAATGTCAGGGCGCATACAAATCATTGCATACATTATGCTACCAACCATGTCAGCATAAGGAATTTTGGACATAAATTCAATATATTCTTTAGCAGTAGGGGCTTGAGATAAAGACAATTTAAAATGTTGAGCAACAAGAATATTAACAGGTTTAAGAGTTTCAAACATGTACCTCTTGAGAACTTTTAAAATATAGCTATGCTGAGAAAGATAGAGTAATTTATTAGGTATGTCCCTAATGATTTCTACGCCAAGAATTTGCTTGGCCGCACCCAGGTCCTTCATTTCAAAAGTGTTTTTCAACTGGGTTTTGACAGAAGCGATAAGATTCAAATCTTTGCATATGATGAGCATATCATCGGCATACAACAAGAGATAAATAATGCAGGTCTTGGTTTCCTTGAAATAAACACAGGCATCATATTGACTTCTAGTGAATTTATTACCTAACATGAATGAGTCAAACTTTAAGTACCATTGTCTTGAGGATTGCTTTAAGGCATATAGAGACTTATTCAAGAGGCACACTTGATGTGGTTTGAATTCACTAGGATAGCCTTCAGAAGGCTGCATATAAATCTTTTCTTTCAGGTCACCGTGCAAGAAAGCAGTCTTAACATCTAACTGCTCAATGTGGAAGTCTTTATAGGCGACATAGGCTAACAGGAGCCTAATAGAAGAGTGCTTCACTACTAGGTAGAAAATTTCAGAATAATCAATTCCCTCTCTCTGGAGGAAACCCTTAGGTACTAACCAAGATTTGAATTTGATTTTGTTTCCCTCGGTATTATCCTCTTTCCTTTTGAAAATCCATTTGGAACCAATTACTTTACCATTAACTGGTTTGTTCACAACGCTCCAAGTATGGTTTTTCATTAAAGAGTGCATCTCTTCATTCATAGCAAGGACCCATTGCTTGGAGTCTTTGTCTTTCAAGACTTTCCTATATGACTGAGGATCATCATCGATGAGATCCTGGGCCACATGAAAAGCATAGGAAGTCATGTCATACTGGCTGAACCTAGCAGGAGGTCTTGGGACCCTTCTTTGTCTGTCACGGGTCAATTGATAGTCCATGTAGGTATTAGGAGGTTCAGAATCTGAATCTGAATCGGAACTGCTTTCAGAGCAGTGGGCTGAGGTGCCGGCTGATCAGGCTGAAGATTAGTCTCAAAATGAGTGGAAGGCTCGGGTTCACCAGACTTAGAAAGGTCTGGCTCATCGCTGCTTTGTTGTGCAGGCTTGGTCTTGGTAGAGGATGACTCATGAAAGACCACATCCCTACTAATAATGCATTTTTGGTACCCGGGCTTATCAACCCAGAATTTATACCCTTTAACCCCTTTGTGGTAACCAATGAAAATGCATTTGAGAGCTCTTGGTTCCAACTTATCAATCCTAACATGTTCATAGGCTATGGAACCAAAAACCCTAAGGTAGGAATAATAGGGAGGCCTCCCAGTCCAAATCCCTTCAGGAGTTTTGAACTGGTTAGTAGAAGAGGGACACCTATTGATAAGGTAAACTGCAGTGCTAGTAGCCTCAGCCCAGAAAGACTTGGGGAGGCCTGAGTATGCAAGCATGCTCCAGACACGCTCTAATATGGCCCTATTCATCCTCTCTGCTATCCCATTCTGTTGGGGTGTATCCCTAACAGTCCTACGTCACTTAATCCCTTCTTTTTTACAGAACTCAATAAAGTCTGTTGACAGATATTCTAATCCATCGTCTGTCTTCATGGTCTTTATCTTCTTTCTGGTCTAATTTTCGATCGAAGCTTTCCAGGTCTTAAAGGTGTCGAAGACATCTGATTTGTGCTTCAAGATGTACACCCAGACCTTCCTAGAGAATTCGTCAATGCAAGTGACGAAGTAAGATCCTCCACCATGAGAGGCAGTCCTCGCTGGACCCCATAAATCCGAATGGATGTAATCAAGTGGGGTAGCAGCTTTGAAGGTGGATCTATTGAAACTAACTCTCTTATCCTTTCCCATTATACTGTCTTCGCAAAATGGCAAATTGATAGGTGTTATGTCATTCAGCAGCCCCTGCTTGCTGATCTCTTCTAATCCTTTAGAGCTTACATGCCCCAACCATCTATGCCAAAGCATAGTATTGTCAGTGTTTGTATTGTAAACACTACACAATTTCCTTGAATGGGTCTTACCATCCAATACATACAACCCATTTGTGAGAGACCCTCTAATAATGGTCCTAAATCCTTTAGAGATATTGATTGATCCTGATTCTGATCTAAAGGTATATCCTTTTTGATCAGGAATTCCTAAGGAAATTAAGTTGCGTTGGAGGTTGGGAACCCACCTTACATCAAGCAAGGTAATCACAAATTTGTTGTCAAGTTCTAACAGAATAGATCCTCTTCCCTCCACTTTACACTTCTTATTATTTCCCAATAGGACATCCCCTTCCACTCTCTCCACCAGCTCTGAAAATGGCTCTTTTTAAGGACACATATGGAAGGAACAAATAGAGTCAAGGACCCACTCTCTATCGAGTGTATGGCTGGACACATTTAATACTTCGGTGATGTCATAACCAGAGTCAACAATAAGAGACTGGTCAGTGGGTTGTGCACGTTCTTGCTCACGTTTGAGCTTCCTACATTCGGGCTTAATATGCCCGGGCTTTCCGTAATGAAAGCAAGTGACTTTTCTTTCTCTATTATTGTTATTATTCTTTGGTTTTGGTTCTTGCCTAGGTTCTTTGTTGCTTCTACTTTTATCTATATTAAATTGTTTCTTTTTTCTTTTAACCTAGGGTCTTCCCCTAGTGAACAAACTCTCAACCTCACCTTTGGTCTTAGGTTTTGAATGAAAGTCTTTAGATAGAAGGGCGGACATGACTTCTTCTAGAGTCAAGGAGTCTCGATCATACATCATGGTCTCGACCAAGGTACTATAACTATGGTGAAGGTAGATCCGGAAAATGATGGCCTGATCTTCATCATCTGCTGAGACATCTATGTTGGCTAGATCTAACATGATTTTGTTGAACTCATCCAGATGAGATATCAAAGAAGTTCCAGGTCTCATCCTAAAGGTGAACATGTGATGCTTCTTATACAACCTACCTACAAGGGAGGCAGTCATGTTGAGTTTCTCTAACTTAAGCCAGATGCCAGCTACGGTAGACTCAAAGGCTACTTCCCTAAGGAATTTATCTCCTAAGGACAACAAAAGAGAACTATGGTCTTTAACAAGAATGTCGGGGGGGGGGGGGATAGGTTGGTGTTCGGTAACAGTTTTACCAGTTTCATTTATAGATATTATGGGTTTAGTAGGCCCAGAGAGGGCATCAATCAGACCTTGCTGGACAAGTAGTGCCCTCATTTTTATTCTCCATAAATTGAAGTCATTTTCTCCATTGAATTTTTCAATTTCAAACCTCGTTGTAGACATATTTATATATTGAGTGGATGTCGAGTAATTGGGTACAATGAGAGCGTATGCCCCCAAAAGACTGACCAATCTCACCAGGGATAAATTTGTACAATGGGTAATGGAAAACAAAGATGTTTGATGAAGACAGTAATTTCAGTTAATAAAGGAAAGTAATGACAACAATAAAATGGCAGATTTAGACACATACAAAAAAAGTGGAAAATAAAGAACCCAAGATTGTAAAGAACTGCAAACTAAGAGAAATATCCAGTGATAAAAATATTACTGGACGGAATTAAAGGGACTATACTGAAGTCAATGCAAGGGGGCTGCCATTAGGGTACTGGCAGTAACCATGTACAATAAAAAAACAAGAAACAAAATTTCCAAGGGGCCTGTAAATTAGTAATACAGGCAAGCAGATAAAATCAATACGGCTATGTGCAAATTTAATCAGTAAGCAGTAAGCTGTAAATCAAAGAAGCAATTCAGGAAAATTATGAACAGATGACAATAGGCAGGAAACAACATAATCGAACAACCTATATACTTATGTGCAACAGAATAATTACCAGTTACAATTAATTGGAATTGTAGTAAGACAGACAATAAGCATTCTATAGGTGATTAGACAGTAGTAAAGAATTAATCATCGCAGCAGCCAAGAGTGGCTCTGATACCACTTGTAGTGGTTGAAGAGTCACAGAATGGTAGACAGAAGCAACCAGAAACAATAGAAATAAATAATAGTATGGTATCGACGATACAAACGTGAACCAAAACTAAGATACAGAAAAAGAATTTGCAGAAATGTAAAGAGACAAATGGATTTACGTGCTTTAGATCCCCATGGATCCTACTGCATGTAAAGAACACCACGCACACACTCATTTTATTAATTTCCAAAATAAAAACAGTACAATGCAATGGATTCACCCAAAATGGCGAGAAACAGGTAAACTATTACAATGTTATTAAGAAACCCGTAGGAGAAAAGGACAACTTACAGTTTCAGGAACGAATCTCCCGGCGGTCCAGATCTCTTCTTCTTTACCTAGATCTGGTTTGAGATGCCTCGCGTGGTTGCCTTCAGGATGCTCAAACAAAAGAAGACCGAGGCGATGCTCTGCTGGTGGCGACACACCAGCAGTGTGCCGCAGAGATCGCTACCACCGAGAATACCCCAAAACTGAGGTTTGAGAGCCAGGATCTGAGGGAAGGAACTCTGAGAAGCCTCTACGATGAAGGGGAACTGAAAGATCTCAACGCCTCATCAGGAAGAACTGTAGCAGGGGTGACTAATCCCCCTGCGAGGGGGCGTTCCCAGAAACCGCATGTCCTAATCAGAGCTCACCACGAAACAAGAATGAAACCGAAAACAGGTGAGCTGATGATTCTGTTCGAACAACAACAGACAGATGGACTGCCGGAGTGATTTGGGCGGTGACTCAGATTAACCGTTGAGAATGAAATAGGTAGTATAATATGGATTGCTAGCATGGATGTGTGGTGAATTAAAATAAAAAAAATGTATGATATGTACTTTAAATGGTAGAATAATGAAAACAGAATTAATCAATGTTTTTAATATAAAAGCAAATAAGGAATTAAAACATGTTAATTCACACTTTTTTGTTTGCCTTCAGTGACATCTCTGATGGGGGTGTAACATCCCTATTTAAATTAGCAGTTCTGATTGAGCTACCAATTCTCACTGCCTTGACATTGGTATGAGTTATTGAAACCCCATCATTCAGGTGTGGGAGCACAAGCACTCATGCCCCTGCTGATACCCTTGCATAAGGAAGTCCATCACCAATCTAAGATTGAACTCTCAGTGTATCACATGGGTTTATTATCATAATTTCCAAGATATTTTCAACATAGCTGGAAATGTTTTTATGATCTCAGTAGCTGTTTTTTCTTCCAGCCATTTTTATTTTATTTATCTCTTATTTTTCATTTTATTTTTATTTATTTCTCTTGTATTTTTTGATTTCTTTGATTCAACTTCTCAACTCCTATGTATATAAGTTATCTGTTTTTTTAATATGTTTCATGGAATATTCAGAAGAAGAAAAAACACTCCAATCACTACAATATCCTTACAGAGTTGTTTCTTTTTTAAAGGTGCCTTGGTGGGGATTAAAGACTGGTAGGGAACAAATCCAGAGGAATTGAAGTTGCACAAATATGTTGTCATAGAGAATGTGTGTGAGTGCATCAACGCTGAACAAAAATGGTTCCAGAACCATTGTATCAACTTTTAAAATTGGGGATTTTCCCAAGCGTTAAGAAGGTATTTATTTATGATTGAATCAAATATAATTTGTGAACTTACTATGAGCATTTTCATACTTTACTATTTGATTGTTTCATGCTATTTATTCTGTGTTTAATGTTTCTCAAATGTTGATTATCCAACTGATTTATTTTAATTAGTTTTGTAGTTTATACTTTACGAAGCAATATTGAAGGGATGTCGTTTTTTAATATTTTCTTAGTTTTTTGTTCCATCCAGATACAAAAATATGTTTGATATTTTTTTACATTATTGATTTCTTTTCTACCACTGTTTATTGATAATTCCTAGGAGACGACTAGATTGAGGTCATTTCATTATGCTTTATGGCCTTTATTAAGTCCTTGCTTGCAAGATTTCACAATCCTGTTAGAGTAGAAGTGTTGAGTGCTAGTTTTGTTTCTTGAGTGGGATGAGAAGCTATGGAGTATCTCATTTCCTTTGGGGTGAAATCATGGTGGGAACACTAAAAGGTGTGAATATGGATCAATTCATTTTAATTTACAACATATTGCTGGTTATTTTTTCCTTTAATTGCATTGTTTGTAGATTTTAGGCCATGCATGAGTTCCACTGCATGCGATTTTCTGTTCATTCTATAAATTAATTTTCATACTGTAAGTTATATTTAACATGCATTTCTTAACACTTCCACAACCACGAACCAGCGTTGCAATGTTTTTTTGTATCCGTTTTCTGTTTAATGATATTTCATTAGTTCTTTTTTCTTTTGCTGTTTTCTGTGGTTCAAGATAGTATGGAACCTTTCATTCCTTTGATGATGATCTGCCTCTTTAATGGCGTGACACATTTGGAAATTAATGTTCAGCACATGGATTTAAAATTTATTTTTCTCGTTGTTCAAAACCATTTATAGTCATTTTCCTCATATGATGATAAGGTATAATTTGGTTTATGGTGACCAATATTTTTAGTATTTTTATGTTTTATTTTTGAGAGTTTATGACCTCATGTGAATCACATAGAATGTAGAAATTGTTTACACTTTTTTTATCTAAGAAGAATCCCTTTTTTGTTTGGTAGAAAACATATTAATGCAAAAGTAAAGAACAGGAATGAAAATCAATGAAAAAAGCAGCGTTTGGTATGTAATGAAAATGAATATAATTGATGAGTTTATATTTGTTTGGATGAAAGTGATGACAGAAACGGAAGGAAGAAAACTAAATAATAAAATAGATGTTTTATTATCGTTATTTATAATAAAATATATTGAAATAACTGTTATTGTAATCATTATTAATATTTTTTTTAAACAGTTATATTTACAGTCATTGTTAAAATGATTATTTACAGTCATGTTTTTCTATATATACTATGACCCATTGTGTTTCAATATATGCCTTGTGAATATTTTATTCTAATAACATATGACCAATAGACCATATTTTATTTTTTATCCCTTAATTTCAAGAATCTATGTGTAGCCTTATGAAGATTTTCCATATGCTAGTTGTTTTCACTTAAAATGTTGTCCATTTCAAAAAAAGCGAGACACTTTGAGTGATACCAGTCACACCATGCCTCAGATTGATTCAGGGTTGACTCGTACCCCTCAAAAATGATCCATGGATTGTTTTTCTAAAGTATCAACATAATCCGAATGCGTTTGGTCAGTTTTACATTTTCCAATTGTTGTTTTCACATAAAATCCAGTCCATTTCAAACAAAAGTGAGACACTTTGAGTGGTACCCATCACACCGTGCCTTGGATTGAGGAAGGGTTGACTCGTACACATCAAAAATGACCCATGGATCATTTTACTAAAGTATCAACACAATTCGAATGAGTTTGATTAGTTTTCTGTATGCCAGTTGTTTATTTCACTTAAAATGATATCCATTTCAAATAAAAGAGAGACACTTTGAGTGATACCGGTCACACTGTGAATTGGATTGAGGAAAGGTTGACTCGTACACATCAAAAATTACCCATAGATAGTTCTAATAAAGTATCAACACAATTCAAATATGTTTGGTTGGTTTTCCGTATGTCAGTTGTTTTGACTTAAAATGTTGTCCATTTTAAATAAATGTGAGACATTTTGAGTGGTACTAGCCACACCCAGCCTTAGATTGAGGCAGAGTTGAATCTTACATATCAAAAACAACCCATGGATCGTTTTCCTAAAGTATCAACACGATCCGAATGCGTTTGGTCGATTTTCCGTATGCCATTTGTGGTTTTCACTTAAAATGTTATCTATTTCAAACAAAAGTGAGACACTTTGAGTGATACCGGTCACACCATGCCTCAGATTGAGGCAGGGTTGACTCATAACCTTCAAAAATGATCCATGGATCATTGTGTTAAAGTATAAACACAATCCGAATGAATTTGGTCGGTTTTTCGTATGCCATTTGTTGTTTTCACTAAAAATCTCGTCCATTTCAAATAAATGTGAGACAATTTGAGTAGTACCGGCCACACCGTGCCTCATATTGAGGTGGGGTTGACTCATACACGTCAAAAATGACCCATGTATTTTTGTCCGAATGTATCAACACAATCTGGATGCATTTGATCTATTTTTCCGTATGTCGGTTGTTGATTTCACGTAAAATGATGTCCATTTCAAATAAAAGAGTGACACTTTGAGTGATACCGGTCACACTGTGCCTCGGATTGAGGCGGGGTTTACTCATACACGTCAAAAATGAATCATGTATCGTTGTGCTAAAGTATCAACACAATTATAATACATTTGGTCAGTTTTTCGTATGTCAATTGTTTTGACTTAAAATGTTGTCCATTTTAAACAAAAGAGAGACACTAAGAGTGATACCGGCCACACCATGCCTCATATTGAGGCGATATTGACTCTAACACGTCAAAAATGACCCATAGATTTTTTTCCAAAAGTATCAAGACAATCTGAAAGAATTTGGTCAGTTTTCCGTATGTAAGTTGTTGTTTTCACATAAAATCCTATTTATTTCAAATAAAAGTGAGACATTTTGAGTGGTACCCGGCCACACCATGCCTCAGATTGAGGTGGGGTTGACTCTTACATGTCACAAATGACCCATGGATCATTTTCCTACAGTATCAATACAATTAGAATGTGTTTGGTTGGTTTTCCGTATTCCAGTGGTTGTTTTCAATTAAAATGTTATCCATTTCAAACAAAAGTGAGACACTTTGAGTGATACCGGTCACACCGTGACTCAGATTAAGGTGGGGTTGAATCGTACCTATAAAAAATTATCCATGGATTTTTGTTCTAAAGTATCAACACAATCCGAATGCAGTTGGTCAGTTTTCCGTATGCCAGTTGTTGTTTTCACTTAAAATGTTGTCCATTTCAAATAAAAGCAAGACACTTTGAGTGGTACCAGCCACACCGTGCCTCGGATTGAGGTGGGGTTGACTCGTACACATAAAAAATGACCCATGGATCATTTTCCTAAAGTATTAATACATTCTGAAAGTGTTTGGTCAGTTTTCCGTATGCAAGTTATTGTTTTAACTTAAAATCATGTCCATTTCAAATAAAAGTGAGACATTTTGAGTGGTACCCGGCCACACCGTGCCTCGATATGATTCAATAACTTCATAAAAGGAGTGGCTATGATGAATTCAAATAATGTTGATTTATATAATCATGACACTTGAATTGTAGAACTAAAATATAAAACAAATCAAATTGCAATTATTGGGTATGTCATGCCACACACGGCACCACCCGGTTTAAGTCAAATCAAAATAGAAAAAAACAATAATAGATGAAAAATATTAAAACTAAGTCAAGACTTACCGATTTGGAGCATAGAAATAAAAAATTGATTGACTTTAGATGGATCTATAGGGAGGAAGGAGTTCCCAGCTTGGGTAAAGAGAGAGGGATCTAGTTTAAACCAAATCAAAACAGAAAATAAAAAAATAGATGAATAACATTAGGACTTACAGATTAGAACTAAATAATTGATTGATTGAAGAGGTTGAAGGAATTTTCAAAGATCGGGGAGTTTTGAAACTTGGATGGGGAGTTTCCTGCCGTCTCCTCGTACACCTCACGCATAATAATTAGGTTTTTTCTGTGTGACTTCAAGTCATTCTGATGTTGTTCGGTATGCATTTGACCGTTAAATGCATGTTTTGGCCATTTACGACACATGGAGTGAATTTTCAGCCACCACGATCACACGAAACCCTTGATTGATGTGTTGTCTATCCGACCATTTCACAATTCACCCACCCTTTATTTTCTTCTGATTTCATGGCATTCTGATGTCGTTCGACCAGTTTTGACCACCCCACACACGCTTTTCAAGCACGCCAAACACCTAAAAAACACATATTCAGCCATGCCGCACAAACCGCACGTCCGAATGACCTCCCATCTCTTCGTACACCTCAAAAATAAAAATTAGGGTTTTGTGTGATTTCAAGTCATTCTGATGTCGTTCGGTATGCATTTGAGTGTTAAATGCATGTTTTGGCCATTTACGACGCGCGAAGTGCGTTTTCGGCCACCACGGTCACACGACACCTCTGATTGACCAGCCGTCTAGCCTAAAATTTTACAATTCACCCACCCTTTGTTTTTATCCGATTTAATGGCATTCATAGGTCATTTGGCCAGTTTTGACCATCCCACGCACGCTTTTCAAGCACACCAAACACCTAAAAAACACATATTCATCCATGACACACAAACCGCACATCCGAATGATGTGTCATATCCTCGTACACCTCACAAATAAAAATTAGGGTGTTTTTGTGTGATTTCAAGTCATTCCTATGTCGTTCGGTATGCATTTGACTGTTAAACGCATGTTTTGGCCATTTACGACACATGGAGTGCGTATTCAACCACAACGGTCACACGACACCTTTGATTGACATACCGTCTAGCTGAACATTTCACAATTCACCCACCATTTGTTTTCGTCCAATTTCATGGCATTCTGAGGTCATTTGGATGGTTTTGACCACCCCATGCACGCTTTTCAAGCTCGCCAAACACCTAAAAAACACATATTCAACCGTGCTGTGCAAACCACACGTCCAAATGATGTGTCGTCTCCTCGTACACCTCAAGAATAAAAATTAGGATGTTTTTGTGTGAATTAAAGTCATTCTGATATCGTTCGGTATGCATTTGAGCGCTAAACACATGTTTTGGCCATTTACGACATGTGGAGTGCGTTTTCGGTCACCGCGGTCACACGACACCTCTGATTAACATGTCGTCGGGCTGAACATTTCAAAATTTACCCACCCTTTGTTTTCATTCTATTTCATGGCATTCCAAGGTCGTTCAGCTGGTTTTGACCACCCCATGCACGCTTTTCAAGCGCGTCAAACACCTAAAAAAACATATTCAGCTATATCGTGCAAAACGCGCGTCTGAATGACGTGTCGTCTACTTTTACACCTCAAGAATAAAAATTAGGGTGTTTTTGTATGATTTCAAGTCATTCCGATGTTGTTTGGTATGCATTAGACCGTTAAACGCATGTTTTGGCCATTTACGACATGCAGAGTGTGTTTTCAGCCACCGCGGTCACACGACACCTCTGATTGACGTGCCGTTTGGCCAACCATTTAACAATTCACCCACCCTTTGTTTTCATCTGATTTCATGGCATTCCGAGGTCGTTAGGCCAGTTTTCACCACCCCATGCACGCTTTTCAAGCGCGTTGAACACCTAAAAAACACATATTCAGTCGTGCCATGAAAACTGCATGTTTGAATGATGTGTCGTCTCCTCGTGCACCTCATGAATAAAAATTAGGGTGTTTTTGTGTGATTTCAAGTCATTCTGATGTCTTCGGTATGCATTTGAGCGTTAAACGCATGTTTTGGACATTTACGACATGCGGAGTGTGTTTTCGGCCACCGTGGTCACAGGACACCTCTGATTGATGTGCCGTATGGATGACCATTTCAAAATTCACCACCCTTTTTCTTCGTCCAATTTCATGAAATTTTGAGGTCGTTCGGCTGATTTTGACCACCCCATGCACGCTTTTCAAGCACGCCAAACACCTAAAAAACACACATTCAGCCATGCTGTGAAAACCATGCGTCCGAATGACATGTCGTCTCCTTGTACACATCACGAATAAAAATTAGGGTGTTTTTGTGCGATTTCAAGTCATTCTGATGTCGTTCGGTATGCATTTGACCGTTAAATGCATGTTTTGACCATTTACGACACGCAGAGTGTGTTTTCGGCCACCGTGATCACACGACACCTCTGATTGACGTTCCTTCTAACTTCCCATTTCACAATTCACCCATCCTTTATTTTTTTCTGATTTCATGGCATTCTGTGGTCGTTCGGCTGGTTTTGACCACCCCACGCACGCTTTTCAAGCACACTAAACACCTTAAAAACACATATTTAGTTGTGTCGTGCAAACCGTGCATCCTAATGATGTTTTATCTTTTCCTACACCTCATGAATAATAATTAGAGTGTTTTCGTGGGATTTAAAGTCATTCTGAGGTCTTTCGGTATGCATTTGACCGTTAAACGCGTGTTTTGGCCATTTACGACACGCATAGTACATTTTCGGCCACCGCGATCCCACGACACCTCTGATTGATGCGCCGTGTGGCTGAATATTTCACAATTCACTCACCCTTTGTTTTCGTCCGATTTCATGGCATTACAAGGTCGTTTAGCGAGTTTTGACCAACCCACGCACACTTTTCATGCGCGCTAAAGACCTAAAAAACACATATTCAGTCATGCCTCACAAACCGCATGTCTGAATGATGTGTCGTCTCCTCGTACACCTCAAGAATAAAAATTAGGGTGTTTTTGTGTGATTTCAAGTCATTCTGATGTCGTTCGGTATGCATTTGAGCATTAAATGCGTGTTTTGTCCATTTACGACACGCGGAGTGCGTTTTCAGCCACTGCGGTCACATGAAACCTATGATTGAGGTACCGTCTGGACGAACATTTCAAAATTCATCCACCTTTTATTTTGGTCCGATTTTATGACATTCTGAGGTTGTTCGGCCGGTTTTGACCACCCCACGCACGCTTTTCAAGCACGCCAAACACCTAAAAAAACATATTGAGCCGTGTCGTGCAAACTGCGCGTCCGAATGATGTGTCGTCTCCTTGTACACCTCAAGAATAATAATTAGGGTGTTTTTGTGTGATTTCAATTCATTCTGATGTTGTTAGGTATGCATTTGAGTGTTAAACGCGTGTTTTGGCCATTTACGACACACAAAGTGCGTTTTCGACCACCACGGTCACACGACACCTCTGATTAATGTGTCGTCTAGCTAACCATTTCACAATTCACCCACCCTTTGTTTTCATCTAGCTTTATGGCATTCTGAGATCGTTCACCTGGTTTTGACCACCCCACGCACGCTTTTCAAGTGCGTCAAACACCTAAAAAACACATATTCAGTCGTGCCGCACAAACCGCACGTCCGCATGATGTGTCGACTCCTCGTAAACCTCACGAATGACCCATGGATTGTTGTGTTAAAGTATCAAGACAGTCCGAATAAGTTTGGTCAGTTTTCCATATGCCAGTTGTTTTTACTTAAAATGGTGTCCATTTTAAACAAAAGTGAGACATTTAGAGTGATACTGGCCACACCGTGCCTTGGATAGAGCCGGGGTTGTCTTTTAAACGTCTCAAATGACCATAGTATCGTTTTCCTAAAGTATCAACACAATCCAAATACGTTTGGTCGGTTTTTCATATGTCAGTTGTTGTTTTCACTTAAAATGTTGTCAATTTCAAACCAAAGTGAGACACTTTGAGTGATACCAGCCACACCGTGTCTCAGATTGAGGTGGAGTTGACTCGTACCTGTCAAAAATGACCAATGTATTGTTGTCCTAAAGTATCAACACAATCTGAATGCGTTTGATCATTTTTCCGTATGTCAGTTGTTGTTTTCACTTAAAATCCTGTCCATTTCAAATAAAAGTGCGACACTTTGAGTGGTACTGGCCACACTATTCCTTAGACAACACCCCCACCCCCCAAACAGCCCGCCTCACTCGGACAACCCCCACCCCCCGAACATCCCCACACCCCTCAGACAACCCCCCTCACCCCGGACAACCCCCCCACCTCGGACAACCACCACCCCCGGAAATCCCCCCCACCCCCCATACAGCTCCCTGCACCAGCTAGACAGCCCCCCCCCCCCCCCCGCACCACCCGGACAGCCCAACCACCCCCCGGACAGCCCCCCTCACCCCGGAAAGCCCCCCCAAGACCCAGACATCCCCCACCCCCCCGAACAACCCCACCCCGGATAGCCCCCCCCCCCCCACATCGGACAACCCCCACCCACAGAAATCCCCCCCACCCCCAGACAGCCCCTCGCACCACCCAGACAGCCCCCCCACACCACCCGGACAGCCCAACCACCCGCCAAACAGCCCCCCCCCCCCCGACCCCCCGGACAGCCCCCTCACACCGGAAAGCCCCCCCAACCCCTGGACAGCCCCAACCCCGGACAGCCCCCCCACCTTAGACATCCCCTACCCTCGGAAAGACCCCCACCCCTAGGACACCCCCACCCCCCGGACAGCCCCCCCACACCACCCAGACAGCCCCCGCACCACCCAGACAGCCCCTGCACCACCCAGAAAGCCCCCGCACCACCCGAACAACCCAACCACCCCCAGATAGTCCCCCCTCAACCCGGACAACCCCCACCCCCAGACAGCACCCCCGACCCCCTGGACATCCCCCCACCCCGGACATCCCCGCACCCCAGACAGCCCCCCAACACCCCGGACAACACCCCACCCCCGGACGGACAGCTCCCCCAACCCCCCAGACACCCCCCACCTCAGACATTCCCCCAACACCCCAAACCCCCCCACCCCCGGCTGGAAAACTCCCCCACCCCCCGGACAGCCCCCCACCCCCCGGACAGCCCCCCAACCCCCGGACAACCCCCCTCACCCCAGACAGCCCCCAACCCCCCGAACACCCCCACCCCCTCACCCCAGATAGTCCCTCCAACTCCCAGACAGCCCCCCACCCCGGACAGCCCCCCCCCCCCCAAATAGCCCCCCTCACCCCCCGGACAACCCCTCACCCCCTCATTCCAAGAGGGTTCATTGTCTTTTCACAAATTCAATCATTTTCAACTACTTAGAAAACATTAAATAGTTCAACTCATTTCATTCAAATCAATTTATTTTATTCTTTGAATAAAAAACCGAGACAAAGTCTCAATTTCACCAATTCATTATTTAAATATTCTTTGAAAATAAATCTAAATAGTCATGCAATTGAATAATTCATAAACAGTTTAAAGATGTCAAAATTATAGTCATCAAATTCATGACTTGTTCAATTCAATAAGAATAGGATTAAATAATATTTCACAAGGAATTTCAAGGAAAACATTCATAGAAACTTTGTTAAAAATTAATAAACACATATAAATGAATTCTCAAGTAACAATTAATTACAAGATGAAGAAAAATCATAAAAACACATACTTAGAAAATATGGAATCCAACCGCAACGAATATAATATGTTTCACCTTCGATGGAGGGTTAAATATTTAATTAATTAAATGGATCCGATGGGATGGAGAAAATCTAGGTTAAATCAAAATAGAAAAAAAACATACACATCAAAATAAAAAAAAAACTAAAATATTAGATGAATAACAATAATAATAAGGTAACACTTAAATATTTTAAGTGTAGAATGAAGAAAATACCTGATTTGAGATGGATCTGATAGAGATTTAGCAGTTTAGATGGGGGGAAGTAGAGCAAGGATAGCATGCGACTGCTGCACATTCAGTTCTGTTCGCGAATGAGGAGGGGCTGCTAATTGGGGAAAACTTTTCCCAACGGTTTTTAAAAACCATTGGGAAAGAGTTCCTATCCCAACGGTTTATATAGAATCGTTGGTAAAATCCCCTAAAAAACAGGCTTTACCCAATGGTTCTATAGAACCGTTGGTAAAGCCTCCTACAAACAAGACTTTCCCAACGGTTCTCTAGAACCATTGGTAAAGGATCCTACAAACAGGCCTATACCAACAGTTTTGTTAAACCGTTGGTATAGCCTCCCTTTCCCAATAGTTTTTGTAAACTGTTGGGATAAAATCGTTGAGAAAACATCCATTTCCAGTAGTGAATAGACCAACATTTTCAAAACCTTCCAAATATCTCATCTAGAACCAAACTCATCATACCACTACCCTATTGTCATTTATTTCTCTCACAGAATCCGCACTCAAAGATATGAAACCTCCAGGAAGTAGCTTCTAATTTGACAGCCTAGAGCAATAATAAATTTCAACAACCCAATAAGCATTGGGAATCACTTAAACTCTATTTAAATTCCCTCTTTATGTGATCCTTGACTAATGTTATTCTTTCCATAATTTTTTTCTTTAAGGTGAATCGGATGCGACCCTTCGCATTAAGGAAATATTCTAGGAAATGTGCACGTGTGAAACCCACATTAAAGAAGGGGATAAAAACACCTGTTATTTTCACCATAAAGAATATGCTAGTCAACGAAAAAAAACTATCTCTTTCCTCTTGTATCCTGATGGATTAATTTAATCGAGTGTAAAATGTATCCATGATATCATTTTCAATTATTTTCAAAAGCTATATATAGCAGGGGAGTCCACCATTTTGGCTGAGGTTGAGACATGCATCAAACCTGTGATCATTGATGATATGAATCATCAACTCACAAAGGATCTTTCTGATGAAGAGATACTACAGGACCTTAAACAGATCCATTCTACAAAATCCCTGGGTCCAGATGGCTTCCATGCCCTCTTCTTTAACAAATTTTGGCACATTATTGGCCTTAACATTTCCTCTATCTTTAAAGGTATTTTCACAGGGAAAATCAATATTTTCTCCCTTAATGAAACCACTCTTTACCTTATCCCTAATATTAAGAAACCCCTCTTGGCTTTTAACTTCAAGACAATCATCTTATGCAACATCTCTTATAAATTTTTCTTAATGATTTTTTTCAATAAATTGTGCATGGGGTTACCTTTCCTTATCTCTAAAAATCAAAGTGCCTTTGTGGGAAAAAGTCCCATCATGGATAACGCTATTATGGCCAATGCAGTGCTGCACTCTATGAAAACATGCTCAGTTGTGAAAAGTGGTATCTTGGAATCTAGATATGACTAAGGCGTGCGATATAGTGGAATGGTAGTTCTTATGGTTCATCATGACTAAAGGGTGATTCTTCTCCAAATGGATTGATATGATCATACATTGTGTTTATTTTGTTTATTTTAGGGTCAATGTTAATGGTGGAATCTCCCAAGGCTTCTTCCCTACCTGAGACCTTCACCAGGGAGACTACCTCTCCCCCTTTCTCTTCATTTTAGTGGCTGATGATTTTTTCAAACTCATTTCTAGGGCATCTTCCTCCAACTCGATCCATGGGGAAAAGGTGTATCAAATTACCCCACCAATTTCACACCTTTTTTGAGGATTAATGCATTATATTCTCTAGAGGAACTCATGATGACTTCCTATCTATTTTCCATGTGATCCACATCTATGAGAGGGCCTCTGGATAGGTGATTAACCATACTAAATCAGAAATTTCCTTCAGTTATGTTGTTCCACTGAAAAAAACACCAGAGCTATGTATTATTGTAGGTATTCAAATGGTTGAAAAGAATAATAAATATCTTGGCCTCCCCACAATGGTTGAACAATCTAAAAAATAAATATTCTCATCCATTGTGGATAGAATTGGGAAAAAAAATCCAAGGTCGGGCTTCGAAGAGAATCTATAAAGTGGGAACAAAAACTCTCATCAAGGCAGCTCTTAAAGCCATCCCAAGCTATATCATACCACTATTTAAGCTTGTTTGTAAAATCATTGACCAAATTCATTCCCTCATTTCCATCTTCTGGTGGGTATATGATAATGGGAGAAACAAAATTCAATGGATTCCCCAAAAATCTCTCTGAAACCCCAAAGTAGGTGGCAGAATGGGATTTTGGGATATATAGTTTTTTAATGATGACCTTTTAGAGAAGCAGGGTTAGTTACTCTTAACTAAACTTTCATCTATCTGCATGCAGATTCTCTGGGAAAAATACTTCTCCCACTCAAACATCTAGAACTCCTCTCTTGGCCCCCATAACATCTTCCTTTGCAGAAGTATTTGGGGTTTATGAAACCTTCTTGAGAAAGGTATTGGCTAAAGGATCGAGGATGGAACAAATGTCAATATATGGAAAGATCCTTGGTTTATTGATAAGGATAGTATGTCATCCACTTCACCGATCTCCCCAGGATTTGAGGATGACACTATCTGAAGCCTTTGCAATGACTCTGACAATGGTTGGTGCTTTGATAAAATAAACTCTTGGTTCAATGAAAGGGATAAAAGAATTATCCTTAGCATTACCTGTGTTCTTGATGCATGTAAAGACTATCACTTTTGAAGCAATGAAATATAAGGATCCTATTCAATGAAATACTAGTATAGACTTGATCTTGATGCTCATTTGAGGTTAGGGAGGGGATCTAGAAAACACTCTTAAAAATGGACGTCCCCCTAAAGATCCGCTACTTCTAGTGGTAAGTGTGCAATGGTATTCTTCCCACTATAGATTTTATATCCTACCACCAAGTTAAAGACAATCAGTAATGTCCCCATTTCTCAGATGAACTGGAATCACCTATGCAAGCTATTTTTATTATCAAGGGGATAATGAGGTTTGGAATACTTGGGATGGATGTGGCACTGGATCTCCCAACACTACTGATGATTTGGTCTTCCACATTCTCTACTGATAAGGTTGTATCGCTTTGCATTTTGGCTTGGATTGTCTGGGTTAGACGGAATGACTTAATCTTTAATCATTCTTAAAACCCCTATGGTTTCTGGATTGATTGCGCAACTTCCTGGATCGATGGGTGGCGACAGAACCCCGACCAAGATGTCCCTGTAACAACCCGAGAATTCATGTTTTATGTAATGATATGTTTTCCCTTTTAGTTGGACCATCTTGCTTTAAAAAGAAAATGAAAATAAACGAAAAACGTAACAACAAGCATGAATGAAACTCTCTTTTATTAAGAAACTTGACGTTTACATCTTCCCACAATCAAAACATCACTAACCGAGGATTCCAACCAAGAATCCGATTACAATGACAGGAAGATTGCTTAGAACTATTAGGAGCCCGAGTATGCGGTAAGGATTCCGAACATCCATCACAAGGAACATAAGAATTGCAGAAGCCACCGCGACCATGCTCAGAACCAAGGGGATCATACGAACCATCCTTGCTTCTCCTTCAGCCACTTGAGGAGAGGGTCACCCGAGACCTAATCCTTTTATAAGCACCAAAGATGACCGTTGGACCTCAAACGGTCACAAATCTGACCGTTGGACCTCAAACGGTCATAAATCCGACCGTTGGAATAAAATGATCCGAATGTTACATGTGTAGTTTTCTTTAATGTTTTAAATGACCTCAAAGTTAATTATCCTTTGTTTTCAAAAAATAAGATTTGTATTTTATGTTTTAAAAGGAAATAATTAATATTATTTTCTTCTTCCATTATTTGTTTAATTTATTTTCTCTTTTAAAATGGTGGACTAATGTTTCTGGTGAAGTTTTACTTCTTTCACAAATATAAATGTACACACACTCGGTTGTAGATGTACATATATTTATGTTATGACAAACTGTATGTTAACTGAATTATACCTATTATATATATGTGATAATAATATAAATGTTGATAACTTGCTTTTATATTTAATATTTTGAAATTATGTCAACGTTTCGGTTTCTTGCTAAACAAATTTTGTGGTATAATGTTAAAATGCTAATATCTAATAGAATAATTAACTGTTTGCAACTATAATTGGTGATCTGAATCTTTAAAAACAAAAACAATGTTTTGTTGTGCTGAATGTGTAATTGTATAATTAGCTTTTCTTTTATGTGTGTCATTAATTGGTAATTTTGAGTCTTCAAAATAATAATAATAATAACCGCATGTAAATAAATAATCAATCATGAATCTTGACTTTTTTTTAAAATAATAAAAGTTAGAAATAATTGAAGGTTAAGAATAGTAATCGCTTAAATCAACAACGAATCTTGACTAAGTTTAAAATAAGAAAGTGTATTAATAATTAAAGTATAAACAAAATCAAAGTTGATAATACATATATATAAAAACTAGAAGAAAACGTGGAAAGGGGGGGGGGAAGACCGCGTTTTTGTTTTTAGGGGCCGCTTCACCCGGGCCGTCTGATCGTCCTCCCTCTGATCGCAGTCGTTCGTTTTTTTTTAAAAACCCCATCAACCCCAGCCGGCCGATCTCGCCGCTTATAATCTCGGCCGTCCGTTTTTTTCCAGTTTCTTCCTCCTCGCGCCCGCGGTTCTCCTCCTTCTACACGTCGCCATACCAGAGATTTTAGGGGATCCGTTTTTCTCCCTGAGGCCGGCGAGTGGACCCGAACGTCTCCCTCCTTTCCACAAGCTGACGCCGACTTTCCCGAAGTCCTCCTCTTCTCCAGCTACGTTTCCTTCTTTTATTTAGCCCCCCTGTTGCACCAAGGACCGAAGGACCGGCTCTCCTTACCTCCCCGACCTCTAGACGACGCTGGCAGAGCTCCGGCCTTCTTCCTCCTCCTCTTCGTCGAGTTCTGGCCTCCTTGCCGCGTCTTTCTCCTCCTCTCCGGGTTAAGGTAAGGGTCGTTTTTGTTTTTTTTTTCAGTTTGTGTAAATACCGGGTTTGTATATAAATTTATACTGGTTATATATGTATATATATATATACTCTATGTTTATACCTTCCGGTTTCCGAAGTTGCACCCTACTCCTCCCTCTTCGTCAAGTACAGGTAAGGGATAGTTGAGTTTTGTGTTTTTCTTTTATACGCTTATATATGTAAATATATATATATATATATTTGGATATAACTTACAATCCTTGTTTTTTTTTTGGGCTCCCTAAATATGATTATTAGTTCTAAACTCATGTTTTAATGTGTCAAATACTTGAAAGGGGTTAAGTGTGTTTTTGTGTTTTCTTTTACTTCGACATATAAATATGTATATATTTGTTTATATAAACACAAACCCATTTGCATGTACGCACTATGTGTGTTATGTATACATACGTCCTGAGGCTATGCACCTGATTTCACTGGTTTCGTTGTCTTCTTCTCCTCCTCTCCATACTGGTAAGGGTGATATTTTTGAAACTCGGTTTGGGTACATGTTTGTTTTTCGTTTTATGTTATTTTATATTTTTCATATATATAAATATACATGTATTATGTTTGAAAATATAAACGAGGAAGATCAAATTTAAGTTATGTTTTTATTACAATTAGACTTATATATATATACATGTTTTTCTTTTGTTTAAAACCTCTTCCAAATCAGAACTGTTTTTGTGTACATCAAATTAAGACAAGATTTGTGGGAATCCAAAGTATGAATAAAACTGAATCCCTTGACAAGTGTTAAGTTGATTTCCTTATGTGCTTTTATAAAACCCTATCTACCCCTTTTGTTAGAAAATTTATGTTCTTAAGAATATGTGAATCATGTAATGAATCAATTGAGTATTATTTAATTAGCTAAACCACTGAGACACATAGACACAATACACGGCTTCGTGTGGTACATATATACATAACTGTGGACTGATTGACAGTATTTTTGGCAAACGAAAGTTAACATTGTTTGGTGATTGTTTTAACTCTTATCCTTTTCTAGAACTCCGAATAGTTACAAGAAATGACACTTGCCTTGTTTTGAATTTTCTAGCACATTATGGTTCCAAAAGGAGATGTTTTAAAGATATCCTTAAGCCTGGAAGTGGCCCTTAGTAATAATGTAATTCTACATGACAAACCAATACATTGAGTGTTTAAGTTATTATTTCTTGTATAATAAGCTTATTGTTTCCAGTTCTAATTCTTTATCTATGCTCATGACATAATCTGCTTCAAATTCCTTTTTTATGCTCATGACATGATCTGCTTCAAATGGTGAATATGTATGAGAGACTTTGACTATGAATATATGAATGAAACCTAATGAACGTATGACCATGTCTAAATATGAGAGGGAGGTATTGGACTTATATGTTATGGACGGGTGCGCCCGGAATTATACAGCGCTCCAATGCATTGGGTAAAGGATGAGTCTCATGAGACGTTATGTGCTACAGTCTTGGCGGTTAGCCTTGGCTTGTGCTGCTATGGAAACGGGATTGGCGGTTAGCCTTGGCCCGTATTAAGTTATGGTCTTGACTCAAGGTCTTGACAAGGTCCGGCATTATACTTTCCCTCCACATATGAAGATTAATGGTGAACCAGGGGATGGTTCAACTAACAGGACATCCCTAACTGGGTAATTTCCCCTAGACTATGAGAAAGGAAACATGTGATAAGAACTGAAAAACATATGTTTGGTATCATAAGAACTTTACGTGTCCTTGTCTTGCTTAATGTAATGTTTTATCACTTTCTAAAATGTCTGCCTTGAAATGCTCCCTTGATCATGAAACCGTACTTAACGTGACAAGAACTGTTTTCTTATGGTGAACTGTTAAATGAACTGCATTCTTCTCACGAACCATGATATGCATGTTTTCCTACCTAGCCATAGTAATTCCCTTGGAATTGAAGTAACCTTGTTTTAACTTTATGTATTGCTTACTCTGTTTATTTTGCGCACTCTGACCATGTTTACATTAAGGCTTATTGCAAGTACGTGCCTCTTTGTGCAAGTGGTTTTCAAAGAAAGTTGGATTTCATGTTTTTAATAAATGATAATGTTTTAGAAAAGTATTTGTATTCTTTTCGAAGGATTTATGTATGAAAGGATTTTTCCTAAAAATGGTTTTTAAAACCCCTTACTGGGCATTTTTGCTCACCCTACGTTTTGTTTAAAATTTTTCAGGTACGGTTGATATTAATGAAGCTAAACAAAAGCAGCTGGTTTCCCAGAATCCCGAGCCTCACGATCCTCTGTTGTGATGAGACATGATATTTTGTTTGTAATGTTGTATTGTTAAGTGTATCATGTCTCATTAAGCACCCCGGTATTTGGGGGTCGCTACAGTTGGTATCAGAGGATGGGTTCAGGAAACTCTGGAAAACCAGGTGATATAAATATATTGCTAAGACTAATTAAGTAAAAACGTTATGATTTTCAGATGGCTGATGTACCTACTGACCTTTTGTCACTTCCCACCGAGGCTCTGGAGAACATTATTTCTCTAGTTAGCCGAGAAAACTTCCTGAACTATGCTCACATTCGCATGACGTGTAAGCACCTATACGATGTGTCGAACTCATCTAGGGTGCTTAGTCTCCACCGGGGAATAGGGATGGACTATCTTCTCATGATGATGACCCAGTTTCCCTCGTATGCACGTCGAGGAAGGTATCACGAAGGACTCTTCCGAGTGTTTACTGCAGGCGAGGAGTTTGGCACAATGCTAGATAACCCTTTCCAAGAAGCTGCTGCTGCTGGAGATCTTCGAGCGGCTTATCTGTGTCAGGTCCTGCACTATGGCTTCTGGGGCCAATTATTGGACTTCGAAGCGTTGGAGAATGAGTCCACTCGTGTGTCTCTTAGGCAAGAAGTGTACACCGACGTTTCCCAACTCCACACCCCTCATGCGAAACTCAAGAGGTGTTATAAATGTCCCCATGACTTTAGTCCTGTTTGTCCTTCCTGTGTTTGGTTTGTGGAGTTAGAGAGTTTCGCCTCTCTTTGTAGTGTCCGTCTGGAAAACTCAGACTTTAATGTGTAAACTTTCTTAATTAAAAAGTTTATGATCTCTTTCCTCTTAGTGTTGTTAAGTGACCTCTCTTGTATATTTTTTCTTCCAGATGGCAGGTCAGATGAACCTCTCGTCTCTACCTGACGAATTAGTAGAGGTTATCTTGATCAGGACTTGTATGGAGGACTTTCCCTCCTTTCTCCACCTACGAGGGTCCTGCCAACGTCTTCTGGACATAGAGAACAGTCCAGAAATTCTCCGCGCGTGTCAGGAGAATGAATATGTGATCCACCTCCTTGCCACCACCCAGCTCCCCTGCTATAGGCGAAGGGGGAGATACCAGGAAGGGCTGTTTCAGTGTTTCTCTATGACACGGAACTTCTCCGCCAGAGCTTGCTTTCTCGTAGCAGCTCAGGACGGCAACCTCAGAGCCGCCTACATGTTTCAGATCCTGAACGTCAGCCTTCTCAATCGCGTCGTCCCCCTCAACTACCTCGAGCGTAATGAAGTTCGAAGGGTTACTAGGGGATTCGTCCGCTCGGACGTCTCAGAGCTGTTTATTGCACGAGCCTCCCTGTGGAAGCCTGTGTGTAGTGCCCATGAGCAGGAGTACAAGTCTTATTGCTCGAAGTGTATCTGGGTCAGGGAAACAGAGGAGCTGTGTACCAGTTTAGGGGTTCCGTTAACTGAGCCAGGCCTTCAGTTTTGGTGATGTTGTGCGACCGAAGTCTTTCTCTTGTCTTTTTATGAATAGAATTGCGAGGACGCAATTCTTTTAAGGGGGAGATAATGTAACAACCCGAGAATTCATGTTTTATGTAATGATATGTTTTCCCTTTTAGTTGGACCATCTTGCTTTAAAAAGAAAATGAAAATAAACGAAAAACGTAACAACAAGCATGAATGAAACTCTCTTTTATTAAGAAACTTGACGTTTACATCTTCCCACAATCAAAACATCACTAACCGAGGATTCCAACCAAGAATCCGATTACAATGACAGGAAGATTGCTTAGAACTATTAGGAGCCCGAGTATGCGGTAAGGATTCCGAACATCCATCACAAGGAACATAAGAATTGCAGAAGCCACCGCGACCATGCTCAGAACCAAGGGGATCATACGAACCATCCTTGCTTCTCCTTCAGCCACTTGAGGAGAGGGTCACCCGAGACCTAATCCTTTTATAAGCACCAAAGATGACCGTTGGACCTCAAACGGTCACAAATCTGACCGTTGGACCTCAAACGGTCATAAATCCGACCGTTGGAATAAAATGATCCGAATGTTACATGTGTAGTTTTCTTTAATGTTTTAAATGACCTCAAAGTTAATTATCCTTTGTTTTCAAAAAATAAGATTTGTATTTTATGTTTTAAAAGGAAATAATTAATATTATTTTCTTCTTCCATTATTTGTTTAATTTATTTTCTCTTTTAAAATGGTGGACTAATGTTTCTGGTGAAGTTTTACTTCTTTCACAAATATAAATGTACACACACTCGGTTGTAGATGTACATATATTTATGTTATGACAAACTGTATGTTAACTGAATTATACCTATTATATATATGTGATAATAATATAAATGTTGATAACTTGCTTTTATATTTAATATTTTGAAATTATGTCAACGTTTCGGTTTCTTGCTAAACAAATTTTGTGGTATAATGTTAAAATGCTAATATCTAATAGAATAATTAACTGTTTGCAACTATAATTGGTGATCTGAATCTTTAAAAACAAAAACAATGTTTTGTTGTGCTGAATGTGTAATTGTATAATTAGCTTTTCTTTTATGTGTGTCATTAATTGGTAATTTTGAGTCTTCAAAATAATAATAATAATAACCGCATGTAAATAAATAATCAATCATGAATCTTGACTTTTTTTTTAAAATAATAAAAGTTAGAAATAATTGAAGGTTAAGAATAGTAATCGCTTAAATCAACAACGAATCTTGACTAAGTTTAAAATAAGAAAGTGTATTAATAATTAAAGTATAAACAAAATCAAAGTTGATAATACATATATATAAAAACTAGAAGAAAACGTGGAAAGGGGGGGGGGGGAAGACCGCGTTTTTGTTTTTAGGGGCCGCTTCACCCGGGCCGTCTGATCGTCCTCCCTCTGATCGCAGTCGTTCGTTTTTTTTAAAAACCCCATCAACCCCAGCCGGCCGATCTCGCCGCTTATAATCTCGGCCGTCCGTTTTTTTCCAGTTTCTTCCTCCTCGCGCCCGCGGTTCTCCTCCTTCTACACGTCGCCATACCAGAGATTTTAGGGGATCCGTTTTTCTCCCTGAGGCCGGCGAGTGGACCCGAACGTCTCCCTCCTTTCCACAAGCTGACGCCGACTTTCCCGAAGTCCTCCTCTTCTCCAGCTACGTTTCCTTCTTTTATTTAGCCCCCCTATTGCACCAAGGACCGAAGGACCGGCTCTCCTTACCTCCCCGACCTCTAGACGACGCTGGCAGAGCTCCGGCCTTCTTCCTCCTCCTCTTCGTCGAGTTCTGGCCTCCTTGCCGCGTCTTTCTCCTCCTCTCCGGGTTAAGGTAAGGGTCGTTTTTGTTTTTTTTTTTCAGTTTGTGTAAATACCGGGTTTGTATATAAATTTATACTGGTTATATATGTATATATATATATACTCTATGTTTATACCTTCCGGTTTCCGAAGTTGCACCCTACTCCTCCCTCTTCGTCAAGTACAGGTAAGGGATAGTTGAGTTTTGTGTTTTTCTTTTATACGCTTATATATGTAAATATATATATATATATATTTGGATATAACTTACAATCCTTGTTTTTTTTTTGGGCTCCCTAAATATGATTATTAGTTCTAAACTCATGTTTTAATGTGTCAAATACTTGAAAGGGGTTAAGTGTGTTTTTGTGTTTTCTTTTACTTCGACATATAAATATGTATATATTTGTTTATATAAACACAAACCCATTTGCATGTACGCACTATGTGTGTTATGTATACATACGTCCTGAGGCTATGCACCTGATTTCACTGGTTTCGTTGTCTTCTTCTCCTCCTCTCCATACTGGTAAGGGTGATATTTTTGAAACTCGGTTTGGGTACATGTTTGTTTTTCGTTTTATGTTATTTTATATTTTTCATATATATAAATATACATGTATTATGTTTGAAAATATAAACGAGGAAGATCAAATTTAAGTTATGTTTTTATTACAATTAGACTTATATATATATACATGTTTTTCTTTTGTTTAAAACCTCTTCCAAATCAGAACTGTTTTTGTGTACATCAAATTAAGACAAGATTTGTGGGAATCCAAAGTATGAATAAAACTGAATCCCTTGACAAGTGTTAAGTTGATTTCCTTATGTGCTTTTATAAAACCCTATCTACCCCTTTTGTTAGAAAATTTATGTTCTTAAGAATATGTGAATCATGTAATGAATCAATTGAGTATTATTTAATTAGCTAAACCACTGAGACACATAGACACAATACACGGCTTCGTGTGGTACATATATACATAACTGTGGACTGATTGACAGTATTTTTGGCAAACGAAAGTTAACATTGTTTGGTGATTGTTTTAACTCTTATCCTTTTCTAGAACTCCGAATAGTTACAAGAAATGACACTTGCCTTGTTTTGAATTTTCTAGCACATTATGGTTCCAAAAGGAGATGTTTTAAAGATATCCTTAAGCCTGGAAGTGGCCCTTAGTAATAATGTAATTCTACATGACAAACCAATACATTGAGTGTTTAAGTTATTATTTCTTGTATAATAAGCTTATTGTTTCCAGTTCTAATTCTTTATCTATGCTCATGACATAATCTGCTTCAAATTCCTTTTTTATGCTCATGACATGATCTGCTTCAAATGGTGAATATGTATGAGAGACTTTGACTATGAATATATGAATGAAACCTAATGAACGTATGACCATGTCTAAATATGAGAGGGAGGTATTGGACTTATATGTTATGGACGGGTGCGCCCGGAATTATACAACGCTCCAATGCATTGGGTAAAGGATGAGTCTCATGAGACGTTATGTGCTACAGTCTTGGCGGTTAGCCTTGGCTTGTGCTGCTATGGAAACGGGATTGGCGGTTAGCCTTGGCCCGTATTAAGTTATGGTCTTGACGCAAGGTCTTGACAAGGTCCGGCATTATACTTTCCCTCCACATATGAAGATTAATGGTGAACCAGGGGATGGTTCAACTAACAGGACATCCCTAACTGGGTAATTTCCCCTAGACTATGAGAAAGGAAACATGTGATAAGAACTGAAAAACATATGTTTGGTATCATAAGAACTTTACGTGTCCTTGTCTTGCTTAATGTAATGTTTTATCACTTTCTAAAATGTCTGCCTTGAAATGCTCCCTTGATCATGAAACCGTACTTAACGTGACAAGAACTGTTTTCTTATGGTGAACTGTTAAATGAACTGCATTCTTCTCACGAACCATGATATGCATGTTTTCCTACCTAGCCATAGTAATTCCCTTGGAATTGAAGTAACCTTGTTTTAACTTTATGTATTGCTTACTCTGTTTATTTTGCGCACTCTGACCATGTTTACATTAAGGCTTATTGCAAGTACGTGCCTCTTTGTGCAAGTGGTTTTCAAAGAAAGTTGGATTTCATGTTTTTAATAAATGATAATGTTTTAGAAAAGTATTTGTATTCTTTTCGAAGGATTTATGTATGAAAGGATTTTTCCTAAAAATGGTTTTTAAAACCCCTTACTGGGCATTTTTGCTCACCCTACGTTTTGTTTAAAATTTTTCAGGTACGGTTGATATTAATGAAGCTAAACAAAAGCAGCTGGTTTCCCAGAATCCCGAGCCTCACGATCCTCTGTTGTGATGAGACATGATATTTTGTTTGTAATGTTGTATTGTTAAGTGTATCATGTCTCATTAAGCACCCCGGTATTTGGGGGTCGCTACAGTCCCACCTGGATCTCACTTTGTTACCAGATGGAGTCCCCCCCCAAGAAGGGACCTTCAAGATCAATGTTGATACTTCTCTCCCCAAGGATGGTTTTTTGGTCTATGAGTTATGGTCTAGGACCATTGTGGTATGATCATTGTGTTGAAAGTGGGTTACATAGACCCAACTTGTATTGTACTTTTATTACCACTACATGTATGTAGTTTGTTATAATACACGTGTTAATCTTTCGATAATAGTGTAGATACTTCTGTATCCACTTTTTTTTATGGAAATGTCCTTAGATTAAATGTCGTATCAGAGGGTTATAGCAGATCCCAGGATATTATGAGAACCCCGAGATGCCATGACAGTAATCTTAAAGTAATGTCCTATGGTCCAGTTAAATCATTCATAAAGGGCACAGATGATGTGTGACCATCAGGTTTTGGGGGATCATAAGAATTGGGACTTCTTCTCATGAAGTTCACACTTGATGATCTCTAGTAGTTGAGATCATGAGGACATACCAGCATAATAGGAACACCATGTGTTTTAGGTGCCATTGGTCTTTCCTATCTATGGACATGTGTAATGGTCTCCATACTTGAGATCATTATCAATTAATTCCATTTAATTATGTACTTTGATGCAAGGAGAAAACCATGGCGATAAAGTCATTTTGAGGTAGTTTTTGTTGGGTATGTCATTGGTGACATGGAATTGATTGAATGATCAAGATAGGATTTGTCGCTTCTGAGTTTAGGAAGAGATATCTCAGGCCTGGTTGATTAGGATGGTTGCACCTTCATTAAATCCATGGCCATGGTAGTGGAAGGTAAGACCGTCTAGACAAATCAACAAATGAAATAAATCAAGATAAAGGATGATGACACTAGTGTGCGTTCTGCTTTATTGATATATCAATGACAAAGAGATTATATTACACATACCGTGTTCATAGGAAGGTAGTCGTTGCTTAGACTTTACCTTATCTCTATAGGGGCCTCTATGGGTTGCTAGACCCCACTCTTGGTCGGTGGATATTATTCAATGCTATTGAGATAAGGGCCTAGAGGTTCAGACACAATAGTGCTGTGAGAATCTTCCCTATTATGGGAATAGGAATATAGAACTTGGTGGGCCCTCTAAAGGGTCCGAGTATTATCCAAATTCTATGGATCATCAAGGAATAAATAAATTATTTAATTATTTAAGATTGGAATAATATTTTGAATTTATTTATAATATGTATTTACAAGTGATTAAGTAAATACAAAGATAAAATATTATTCGAATGGATTTAAATATCTAGGGTTCGTTTAATATTTTCAGGAGAAGTGAGCTGAATTATAGACTCAAGTTTATCACGCAATATATTTTTAATATATATTAAAGTTAGTGATAAAATTATAAATATTATTTATGGCATAATTTTATTTTACATAAAGAAATATTTATAATAATTATACAGAGAATATCTATTACACGGGGGTTGGGAACCCATACCAGGTATTTTAGATATCCCCTATATAAGTAAGAGAGAGGCTCTATCCAAGTAACTATTTGTGTGTCAAATATAAGAGCCTCTCTCTCCTCATGGATTCTAGAGAGAGATCCTCTCATGCAAGGAAGAAATTCAAGATCATCCTTCTTGGATCAAAGTTTCTTTCCTTGCGGTGGTCACCACTGCATCGAGGAGATCGCTGGTGTGCCGTGCTAGCATCCTTATTCCAAAAAACAACGCACGTGTAGATTCAAGAGGCGTGTGTGGATGATCTAGAGGACTTCGATGTCAGAGTATTCGAACAATTGTCACTGGCCTCCTGCGACGTACTTTCACATGTCAGATCTGAAAAAGATACTTATTTGTTTTATTTTTTGCTCTGTCAAATACACGCGTTGTCCTCAGACCATACTGAGATAGCTCATCGGAGTCGACATCGTAACATTGCTCCGCTGATGCGAATTTTTTTAATTTTCTGGCCCATCGGCTTCTGCTGCCTGCGCCAGTACCTAACACATTGCTTACAAACAAGAGTCAGTCCATGCCTTTTGGGAACCCACTGATGCTGAAGCCTAAGATGTCCTTGCCTGTCTAACCTTCGCAAATGACTGTGGATGGAATTCCATTCACATTGAATCTGATAGTCTCAACATCATCAACGTCGTCATCTCTAATGATTTTGGTCTCCAATACTTTGGATTCCTCATCAGGAAAATTCAGGCTCTCGGTCGTTGCTTCATGACTTGTTCATTATCCTTCATCAAAAGGGAGGGTAATGAAGTGACACATCATCTGGACACTCGTTGTCTGTTTGGAGAAAACCATATTAGGCTTGATTTTTTTCATCACTGGTTGCTCGATCTTGTTACTCCTGATCTTTTTGATTAATATATTTTATATGTTGTCAAAAAATAAGCAACACATAGAGTGTTTGATAATAAATATCATTCACCCCCTTTTTAATACATTGTGTCATTATGTTGGTTTAGTCAAAATATAGAGGTAAATATATTGAAATTCACATAGTAGTTCAATAATATTATTATAGGAACTAAAATAGAGTGTTTCTCATTAGACTTCATTTAAAAAATATCTAAATTATTAATTTTTATTTTCAATTTTCTAGAATAATAAGGATAATAATTTTGTACTTCGAAAAAATTGTTTTATTCAAACTATATTTTAGAATAGGTATTACCGTGTTAATTTTTTTATAAACAAAACATTGTAGGTATATTCATTAAACAAATAGTTCCTATGAAAAATAAATTATTAAAAATTTTAATTTACTCAAATGATAAAGTGAAAGGGTAAAACATGGATGGAAATTGTTGAAAAAAATGTTTTTAACACATTAACATAATAGTAAAATTTGTTTGAAACATTTTTTATGGGTTTTTTTAACAACCCTTCCAGATTGATTGTCCACTATTCTATTGGAATTTTGTAGCATCAATTTGATGATTTATTGGTTCATATGGAAATTATCACATGATGATTTCTCATTATGTGTTTCTCTAAAATGTCGGTGTATATATGTAGTATATGGTTTTCTATCAATTTTGGAATTTACTCTTAATAATTATACCAATATTTTATGACCGGAAAAATTATAACTTTTAGAAAATCTAATATATATTATTATATATTTCATAAAATATAATAATTTTTTAGATAAACCACCTTAAAAATAAGAGGGTGAATAAAAAAATTATTTTAAATTTTTAGGCAGGAAATGAATAATAATTTCATATACCACAAAAAATATAATTATTTTCTGTATCATTAGAAAATCTAAAAAATTAAAAAAGTTCCTTTAAAATATTATTTTTATGAATTTCAAATTTATCATTTATCACTTTTAGAAGTGTTTTTTTAATGTCGTTCTCATATATTGGAGGGATGATCCTAAGTCTGTCTCCTTTAGATTTGACCTATTTTTTTTTTCAATCATGAATTCAATTGTTGCATTAAACCTGATATTCATTAAATCTCATACAATATTCACTTAAAAAATGTGTGATAAAATTATTTCATATGATTGAAAAAAAATTACATTTGAAAAAAAAAATATTTCATTTTAGGTTATCACGCAACATGGGGATTTTTTGATGGGTTTCTTGAAATAACATGATATGGGTCTCAATTAAGGAATTAAACCCTCAACTCACTTATCATCTTTAAAATGGATGAGAGGGTTACACGCATTCATTTAAACATTTATAAAGATTGAGTGAAATGTCATCACTCGTTAATATATTTGTATGTATGTTTATATATCATCACTAATAATAAGTTATAATAAATTGATAATAATAATTAATATTACTTTATAAATAATTAATACATTATTTGTTTTAGTTGACTCTTAATTAGAAAAATTATTAATAAATAACAATTTAATTAGTATTACCTTTTAAATATTTTATTAATAATAATCATTAATAATTAATATCTTAATTAACTATATTGTAAATTAATAACAATTGTTCCTAATCAACAATTATTGCTAATTATTAATTATTATTATTAATTACCATATTAATTATTAATGATTATTTTTAACCTCCTTTTTTAGTTTTTAATATATTTTTATATATACACAATGAAAAATAATAAGTTATATTAAATTGACAATTATTTTAAAATGGATCGAATGTTGATTGAAACTATAAATAATTTTGAAATTGGAAATGTATAATCCATCATGGGTGAAGGGAAATGTTGGGTGCTCTATGCTTTTATTCCATTGTTTTATATTCCTATCAATATGACGATGTTGGTGATCTTTTCTCTTTTGGTGATTTATTACTTATTATGTGTGTGTGTGTTTAAGGTCGATTAAATCCACCACCGTGAAATGTACCACAAGGAAAAAAACTATTGTAAACACGCAATCTTGGAGACTTGTGTAGATTTATAAATATATGTGTTTATTTATATATAGTTATATATATATTATGTGGGTATATATATATATTTATATGTATTTGTGTATATATATATATTTAAATGTATTCATGTATATTTATATGTGTTTATATATAAATATATATTTATATTTATATACAATTATATTTAATTATATATATGTGTGTGTTTATACATATTTATATAAATTTAGTTATATGTATATATATATATTTTCTTAATACGATGGAGGAGATTACATGCCGCAAACAACTCTTACACGTATGCATCTAATATATTTTTATAAATATTTATACCTATTTATGTATATTTATATACATTTACATAAACTTATAAATATTATATTAGTGTGTGTGTGTGTTTATCTCTCTCTGTATATTTTTATACATTTAGGTAAATTTATTTATATGTATATATATTTATAAAATATTTATATATATTTGCATATATTAATATATTTATATATCATAATATTTAAATAAATTTTTATGTAATTGTTTTTTTTATATGTGTATATGTATTTATAAATTATGAACAAATCTATGTAGGCATATGTATTTACATATATTTACCTTTCTATATATAATTATATTATATTATTTATTTATTATTTATTTGTTATTTGTTATTTGTTATTTGTTATTTATTATTTATTATTTATTTTCTATTACTTATTATTTATTAATATTAATTATTTAACTATTTATTTGTTATCTATCATTTATTTATCATTTATTTATCATTTATTTATAATTTATTTATAATTTACTATTTATTTATTATATATTATATATATGTACACATAAATAATAATAATGATAATAATTAATTAATTAATTAATTAATTAATTAATAATAAAAAGCATTAAATTTTTTAATTTAGTTACTATATTGCAAGTGTTTTTACCAACATAAAAAAATATTAAAAGATAATTGAAGAAATCATTCAAATAAACTTGATTAAAAGTAATAAAAAAATAATACAATTCCAGCGATCAACTTTTACATTTGGTCAACATACAATAAGATTTACCAAATGATTCTATGACAACAAGAGCTAGTTTAATAAAAAAGATGTAACAACGTTATTCCTTTTAGTCACTTAAGGAACAAAGAATGAATAAATAGTTTAATATAAATAAGAAATCAACAAAATTAATATAAAATAACTAATTTGATTAAAATCCAAAAATTAATAAGAATATATATATATATATATATATATATATATATATATATATATATATATATATATATATCCCAATGTTTCATTATTCTATTCATTCATTTTTATGACCAAAACTATTTATTTGGTATTAAATGCAATGACATAATAGTGAAATATTTCTATTATAATAAAATAATGCATATTATAATGGTTCCTTTGCATGGGATAGTCTCCTCAAGGTCAAAATTTGTTGTATTTTGTATTATTAGAATGATGGATTCATGGTTTATAAGATTTTTTATTTTTTCCACCCCAAAAAATTAAGTTAAAAAGATCTCAATGTGATTCTCATTCATTAAAAACACATTTACATGATTTTTTGTTTAAATATTTTAATTTACACAAATGCGGTTGTCTTTAATGATATTAAATATTTTTAAATTTTAATTGAAATAATGATAGTAATTTTTTATTTTTAGACAAAAAAACTAGCCCTCAAGAAAGTAGTTAAACCCACGTCATTCAAACTCGATATTTAATGTTCAAATTCGATCAAGTGAGAGAATGATTTTGAAATTTTTGATTGGATGTATGTTTCATTTTTTATAAAATCCATAAATCTCATATCAAATTTCAAAACAAAATCTTTTTTTTAAATCACCGCTTGCGCAAACAAAAGTTTCCATGTAGACATGATTTAAGATATTTTGAACTTTTATAAATAGGCCTCCCACCTTTCTGCAGTCGTGTAACGTCCCGACCTGGAAGCCACTAAACTGGTGCTCCGAGCTGGTTTTCCATAAGACCTCAAGCGCGCCTCCCCGTATGCCAGAGGTTGTCGACTAGCAGCGAGGGTCTAGGGTGTGATAGTGGGAAGACTATGCCCTCATACCAGAGTAACAAATAGCGGAAATAAGTAAGTATCAAACATAGCGGAAAGTAAACAGACCGAGGAAGCAATAAACAACTGAAATAGAACAAGTTGTAATAGTAAAATGTTGTAAAAGCCCGAACAACTATGCAATATAATACAACACTAGTCACCCACTGAGACGACCATACAGATACAAGTACAAAAGAAACTGAAAGTAAAAGTAAAGGGATCAACTAATAACTCTGAGCCAATCCACGTACTCGATATCCAGACACTATCGAACTGCAGCATCCTGATCAGTAGAACCACTCAAGCAGATCCGCTCAATCATGCAACACTGGGCCTCAGCCCTATACACCATGCAACTCGTGCTCAATCTAAAAAAGAAGACATAAGGTCTACACGTACACCGATGTTCACGTGTAGGGGTGAGAAATAATCTCAGTAGGCCACCCCGACAAGCAACCTATAATTGTGCTACTAAAAGTGTATGCAAGAGCAATGTGCTCAACCTAGCTGGAACATATCAAAAGGAAGTAAAACAAACATGGAACCACCTTCGAACTTTGGGTATGTAATCCCTCTCAACTAGGAAAGTGCCACCATAGATGTGCATATCAATATACGTACACATGTATAGTCCCATAACTATACACATATACATAAATATGAATATTCATGATTATATGAATCAAATAATAAGAAACCACATCATCAGACGATCCTTGGGACCATAAGCCCGATCTCTTGGACATCCTATGCAAGGGCATTGAGGTGGACATCGTGCCACTCAAGCCATGTATCGTTAAGTCGATCTCTGGGTCTGTAATCCCATCGACATATACCTTCTTCGGCCAACGTTGGAAATATATCTCTGAGCAAGCTAAACAAAATCAAGTAACCCTCTGGGAAGTACTCATAGCCTAACCCCTCTAGTTCAACCAATCAAACACAAGCAACGCTCTCTGCAATACTCACAGTCTAACCCCTCTGGTTCAGCTATAGCAAAGACTCTTCGAGGAAGCAATCACCATCAATTCCCCCTATAGTCTCATATCGGTAACTAAAAGGCGCTCTCGGAAAGCAGTCAACATCAAATTCCCCATGTGGCCCACATTGAGGAACTACAGACACTCTGAGGGAGCACTCAATGTCCATCCCCCCTATGGTCTCACAACGTAAAAGTAAACAGACACTCTGGAGAAGCCCTCAACGTCCATTCTCCCTATGGTCTACTATACCAGGTTCTCACGGCCCAATGTAAGCCAATCGTGCACAACGATATATGGAAGCCAAAGTAAACCTCAAGAACTACTTGTCTAAAAGTCTATAGCATATCACAACATGTCAGACAAAACCACTCCATCCTAACAATACTAGGCATGGAAAACAAAGTAGCATAACAGACAAAGCTAGACCAAACGGTCAATATCAAGCAACATGGGAAAACACATCCACAACAAGGTAAATTACCCTATTTACAATCAAACCACCTCTACTCAGGCACACAAGGCATAATAGGCATCCCAACAAACAAGAAGATGCCTTGCGTTAGGCTCAACAACCACCAACTAGGAAGCACCTCTGTTAACCACTACTGCATCAGCAAACCAAGTCAGATATAAACAAACGAGTGAGGGTGGCCTGAACGTCCAACCCAACAATACATCCATAGACCCATGGGATTACCAGTTTGGCACGAGTTCTAGGTGACACCCGAACACCATCTCTACCCAAACCCTATGTAACAACTCAGAGTCGGTCAAACAATGGGAACCTGCTGGGTCCCTCAAGTCAAACACTGAGGAGGCATCATACTCGGGATCCTCTAGGTAAACACGAGTGAAGGCATCCTATAAAGAAGTTTTAGTGAAGAGTAAGGGTGGAATCCTCAAATGAAGGAAAATATAGGCATTCCATAACATGGGTCCTCTCAAAGGAAAAATAGGAGAGAGATCTTACAGGGACTCCCTAGGTGAGCACACAAGTAAAGGCATCCCTTAGGGGATCCTTGGAAGCATCCGGTCTCAGGGCCTCATACGTCATAAGGGAACATCTCACAAGGGAAACGTCCTCTAAAGCATAGGTTACATGAGATATCACATAGCTCATCTCATATTAAAGGTCTCAACTAAGTTGATCTGAACACCCGACCCCTATCATCTACGCCAAGTCTCACTCTCAGGTGACAGCATAACTCGATAACTAGAGGAAGAACCTCTCCATTTAGATAGAAACCCCCAAAACATTATTTAGATGAATTCTAAATGTAAAAAGGATTCCACCATTGCGATCTGCATGGAAAAACGCTCAGAATGGACAACTCACACACCCAATTCTGACTTACAGGGCACAAGATATCCCAAACTACTAAGCTGAAGTAGTATATGGTTTGGATACATGGCCAGGCCCATGGGGTCTGCCTGTGTAATAGTACACAGTGTGTACTTTACTGTACAAGGCGTTTACTGTTCACAAAACGTCACCCCGTGTGCGTTTTCACCCGAACACATGCCCATGTGCCACTACACGGTGTGTACTCTTTAAAAATCACTATTCTGTGTCCTTTTTGCACACGACCGGCCACACGACCACCACTACACGGCGTGTGCTTTGGAAAACTTCATTTCCCCGAACCGGAAGAACACACGCCGTGTATTCTGGTTTTTCCGACGGGAAATTCCTCAAAACGCCCGTAACGCCCGTTTTCGCCCCCAAAACAATAGATCCGGCCTTAAGAGGCCACAAACAATCAATATGAGGCTTTAAATACATAAAAAAACAAGTTGAAAGGGGATCTATGGAAAAAACGTAAACGACCCTACCTTTGGGTGGAAACCACCGAAGCTTCGGTTGATTTTCACGGCTCACGGTTGTCGCACGCCGACTCAGCGCATCGAGAGCTTCGAATCGGTACCCATCTTGCCTCCCAACTCTATCTCTTTCTCAAACTCCAATTCTCCCCAAAATAGACGTCCAATTAGGAGGCGTAGGGGACGTGCGCGAGGAGGAAAGAAGAGAAGGAAGAAAAGAAAAGAGAAGGAAAAGAAGAAAAAGGGGTCCGGGCCGGCCCCGACGCCCGCCTTGAGTTTATGTCTCACCTAGGATAAACTCCCCATTCTGGGCTCAACGATGCAGATGGAATTTCATTCCGACATTCCGTTTAAAAGTTATTTCCAAACGAACATGCGTGAATAAATTAATATTTAATTTAATAATATTAAATATTAAATATTTGGCCAAAATTCAAATAGCTCAGATTTCCACCAAACTCCTGTCTTAGGGTAAACTCCCTATTTCGGGACCAACAGAGTTGTTAGAAAAATTATCCGAGATTAGTTGGTTGGGGAAAATAACCATTTTACCCCTCATGAGCATTCAACAGTAAAAATTCAAATTTCTGCTCAAAATGACAGTTCGGAAAAAACCACAGGTTCTTACAAGCTGTCTTACTTGGGCAAAATTAGGACAAGGGGTCTTTTTATTTTTTATTTTTTATTTAAGGGTTTTTTTTTATTTTGAGAAATGGGTGTGTTGAGCGCCAAACAAATTGGCGCACGACACATTTACCTTAGAGCACCAATTCATTCGGCGCTCTAGGTTTTTTTCTTCTAACCCCACGTCACCCCTCCCCAACCCCCTTTATATATATGTCTTATGTATATTTATATAATTATAATAAATATATTTATAATAAATATAATGAATAAAATAAATACAATAAATTTATAATTATATTTATTATAATTATAACAATTCTATAATTATAATAAATATATAATTGTAATAAATATACAATTATAATAATTATATAATTAATATAATTATAATAAATATATTTATAATAAATATAACGACTAAAATAATTATAATAATTATATAATTATAACAATTGTACAACTATAATAATTGTACAATTACAATAATTATAATGGTTATATAATTACAATAATTATAACAATTCTATAATTATAATAAATATATAATTGTAATAAATATACAATTATAATAATTATATAATTACAATAATTATAATAATTATATAATTACAATAATTATAATAAAGATATAATTATAACAACTATATAATTATAACAAATATATAATTATAATAAATATATAATTATAAATATAATAATTATATAATCATAGTAAATAAACAATTACCATAATTATATAACTACACTAATTATATAATTATAAATATAATAAATATATAACTATAATAAATATACAATTATAATAATTATAAGTATAATAAATATACAATTATAATTATTATATAATTATAATAAAATTATAATTATTATAAATATATAATTATTTGAATTACATAATTATTATAATAAATATAATTATTATAATTATATAATTATTTTATTTATAAATATATATTTTTTATAATTATAATAAATATATATTTATTGTAACTATATAATTATTATACTAAAAATGTAATGGTCAAATCCGATGGGGGCGAGAAAATGATTTTTCAATTTTTGTTTAAAGGTATGTTTCCTTTTTTTATGAGTTTAACGGTTGAATTTTTTAAAATCACGGGCGGCGCAAACAAAAGTTTCCATGGGAGCTGGTATAAATAGGTCTCCGCCGTTCCGCAGCCGCATCACTTCCCTCGCCTTTCTCTGCGTCGTCTGTTCCGCGGAGAAGAAGATGCCGGCAGGTGAAAGATCGTCGGAGGCACCTGCGGTGACGGTTAGGTCCGTATGGGTGTATAATCTGGCATCGGAATTTGCGTTAATACGATCGCTAATCCCTCGTTACCGAATACTGTCGATCGATACGGAGTTCCCGGGCGTGGTGTTGAACCCTCACACCGACGCGCCGAACAAGCGTACCCCGGCCGATCATTACGGTGTGCTGAAAGCGAACGTGGACCGTATGCACATCATACAACTCGGTCTCACCCTGTCAGACGCATCGGGCAGTCTCCCGGATGTCGGCACCGGCGGCGGCTGCGTTTGGGAGTTCAACTTCTCCGACTTCGACATAGGGCGGGACCTGCAGAATCCGGAATCCATCCGGATGCTGGAGCGGCAGGGCATTGATTTCGAGAGGAACAGGCGGTTGGGGATCCCGTCAATCCGCTTCGCCCGCCTGATGATCTCGTCGGGGCTCCTGTATTCAAAGGCGGTGTGTTGGGCGACGTTCCACGGCGCGTACGACTTCGGGTACCTGGTGAAGATTCTGACCCGAGTGCCGCTGCCGCCGCGGGTGGAGATGTTCGTGGGTGTGGTGGGGGTTCTGTTCGGGGTTGCGGTGTACGACGTGAAGAGCATGATGAGGTCGTGCGAGGGGCTGTATGGGGGGCTGGATCGGGTGGCGAAGCAGCTGGGAGTGGATCGCATCGCGGGAAAGTCCCATCAGGCCGGCTCCGACAGCCTGCTCACACTCAACGTATTCCACAAGCTCCGACTGGGATACATGAGCAGGGAGTGTGTCCGTGACCACGCCGGGGTTCTGTATGGGTTGGAAGTCGAGAGAAATACGGTGTCCCGCGTCTATATTCCTCCCACCCTCCCTATATATCCATGGGGTTCTGTATGGGTTGGAAGTCGAGAGAAATATGGCGTCCCGCGTCTACATTCCCCCCACCCTCCCAATGGGTCCATGTTGTTTGTGTGATTTCTTCCCAGCCACAGTGAGACAATTGTTTCATATGGTTGAAAAATAAATGACATCCAGCGTATCTTCCATTTCAATCACCTGTTTTATTTTAAAAGTCTCAACACCACGTTCAGCTATCAAACTAATAATTTTAAGAGTAACCCAACCTAGAATGCTTGTATCAATGGGCGATGTTAAATCATTAGAATACTATAGACTGAAATTTCCTCCATATTTTCATTGAAGTTCAACAAATATCAATCCTCCCAACCTAGAATGCTTATATCAAAGGCACAGTACACTTTAACCTACCCGAATCATGGGGCAAATCAACCTCAAAATCATGCAAAATTGAATGAGGGGACACATCCTCGGCAAACACAAAACAGGAGATTGTTAAAATCCAAAAGCAAATGTTCTAGTAACATATAAAATGGGATCTTCAATGGATGGTTTAACCGTACATTTTTTAATGAAGTGTCAAACTTCCCCTTATTACAAACGAATCGATTTCAAGCAATGCACCCGACCAACCAGTTTACACTTTAATTTGCTCTTATCTTGAAGATAAAGCACGCCTCTTTGAAGAATATTCACATAGTTCTGGAGAATCTACCCATGAAATAACTGGCAAGCTGACAAAGGCTTATAGGAGGAAGATGAAGTAGGGACCAGAACAATGTCCACATAGAATAAGAACCACATAACCATATATGGTATTCAATAAAACTACTCTGTGTGGTATCACAATGGTGAGAAAATGAAAGCTCAAATTGCTGATGATTGAAATGAAAGGACTGGACTGAAGAATTTGTTAGATGACCGATTTCCATTTATTCGTCATCATGAAAAAGAAAGGATTTCGACTCAAGAAGACTTTAACATGTGGATAGATGATGCATCTAATAAAAATGATGATATTTTCAGGGTGAAAAAATTGACTAATGCTGCCATGACTCCAGTATATCAATAGTGTGATAAAATGAAAAGGCTGGAATTTTTAATCCTATTGTTTCATGAGAAAACTATGTATGGGATTTCTAATGCAGCAATCGATTACATTCTTACCTTCTTGAAGAATTTACATCCAGATGATGTAGATATTCTCTCAAACCACTATATGTCATGAAAGTTAGTTGAGGAACTTGTATTTTCAAGAAAAAAAATTCATACTTGCCCGAAAGATTGCAGTTTATTCTGGGAGGAAACCACTGAACGAAATGATTGTATAAAATGTGGCACATCCCGCTGGAAGTCAAAATCTGATGGAACACCATCCTGTGTGCCACAGAAAGTAATGTGGAACTTTCCATTGATCCCCAAACTCAAAATATTTTTATGTCTAATGAAATATCAAGATTGCAGTTTGGGCAGATGCTTACTTTGCACAACACATGGCCAGTTTTTATACACATTTATAATCATCCCCCATGGTCGTGTATGAAAAAACATTTCACTTTCATGAGTATACTCATATCTATCCCTTCTGTTCTCGGCATTGATATTGACGTATACATGCAACCATTAATAAAAGAGTTGAAACTTATTTGGGATGTGGGTGTGCACACATACAATTCATATTCGAAAGACATATTTCTGATGCGTGGTGCACTTATGTGGACGATCAATGATTTTTTATCTTATGCAATGATGTCTGGATGGAGCATGATGGGAAAACTGTCATGTCCTATTTGTATGAAGAATACACGATCCAGAAGACTGAAACATCACTGTAGCTTCAATTTTATGGGACATTGATGATTCTTTCCAATGGATCATCCATATAGAAATAATCGTTGAAGATTTAATAATACCATAGAGACCGATGATCCACCTCATCGTATGTCTGGAACTGATGTGCTTAATGAATTGAAAGATTTCAGTTTTTTATTCGGGAAGGGTCAAATAATATATGGAAAGAGAAAGAATGTTTCCACTGAAACCTATTACAATTGGAGGAAGAGGAGTATCTTTTTTGATTTTCCTTATTGGTCAACCAATTTGTTACGTCATTACTTAGACGTAATGCACATTTAAAAGAATATATGTGAAATGTTGCTTTCGATACTTCTAAATGTTAAGAGAAGGACAAAAGGTGATTTACGGTCTCAATGTGACTTGGTGGATTGGGGCATCAGACTAGAATTGCATCCTGTGTGTATCAGTGAAAATAAATGGAAAGTTCCACGTTCTTCTTATGTGATGACACCTACAGAAAAAAAAAACAATTTCTGGAAGTATTAGATACTATTAGAGTTCCTGATGGCTATTCAAGAATCCCTCCGCCCGATTGCATCCCTAAACCTAATCGATGCTGACGCTCTCTCTTCACCCCAAGGTATCTCTCAAAGCTCTCTCTAAAATCAGGTAATTCTTTAATTCTACACTTCTAATATGTAAGTGGAATGTCGTGCATCAATTTTTGTTCACTACTACAAAAACGGGCAAGGGAAGCGCTACCTTATATCAGTGCTAAGCAAAAACTACTAATAAAGAAACCCTGTATCAGCGCTAAAATTCTAGCGCTGATACAGGGTATCCTTATCATCGCTGATAAAGCTACCCTGTATCAGCGCTACAATTTTAGCATTGATAAAGAGTCCCTTTATCAGCGCTAAAAAAGCGCTGATAAAGAATCCCTGTATCAGCGCTAAAATTTAAGCGCTGATACAGGGTAACCTTTATCATCGCTGAAAACGTGCTGATAAAGAGACCCTTTATCAGTTCTAGAAAAGCACTGATAAAGAAGTCATGTATCAGCACTAAAATGTTAGCGCCGATACAGAAAGGATTTATTAGTGCTTTTTTAGCGCTGATAAAACTGTAGTCCCATATTTTATAAAGTCGGTCGCACAGTTCCCTCGTTTTATCGCGACCTAAAGATCTCACGGTACTGTAACCCTGTGACTCCCCTCCACTGCCCCCTGAGCTTCATGTTTCCGGATTTCCGCTTCCCTCGTGCTTCGTGTTGCCAGACCTTTGCTGCCCCTGATCATCGCATGCCGGACCTCCGCCACCCTCGATCTTCGCATTTCCGGACCTCCGCCGCCCTCGATCTTCGCGTTGCCGGACTAGGTGTGCAATGTTTTTTTGGTCCCCTATTACACATACTCTTCTAGAATTATGAGGACCTATGTTTAAGGATTATTACATCATGAAGTTGAGTTTGTGAAATGTTTGAGTGAAGGTTTAACACCCTTGGTTTTCTGCCACCACATGTTGGAATGCACCTAGATGGAGTGCATCTGTGAGTGAGAGAAAAACTTGTTTTCAATGATGTAAGTGTTGAGTTAGTTCAATGAGTGAGCTGAGCCAATGATATATAATTTTTTAGTCTCTTGATATCCCATGATATTAAATGGGAATCAAGCCTTATTTATTTCTTCAACATGGTGCGGTAAGTAATCGGCATCAGAAAGAGGGAGCCCTCTCCGTTGAAGGATAAATTCATTTCAAAGTTTTATATCATACAATAGAGACATGAACCATATTTTTTAACTTCATACAATGAGAACATTGGACACACATTTTAATATCTTGTGATTAGGATTTTGATAATGTATTTTAAGGTTGAATATATTTTACCAAAATGTCACACGGTTTCATATCATGCAACTAGAACATATAGTGAGGGTGAGGTGAATTTTCCATCCATAGAGTCTCTACACCATGTGAAATATGGGTAGAGGATGAAAAAGGTTTAAGTTAATGATTCATGGACCAGAGGGGGTGTGTCCCAGAATTTTTGGCATGTCATGCAAGAATAACGACCTGATGTGAGAAGGGGCTTGTGGCGGCTCAACACCACACAAAACAACATATAACTAGGATGTTGGATTTTTAGTTCAAATCCATATATCTCAAACTAAAGTGATGGTTTATTCATGTGAAATATCTCTTGAGAAACCTAGTATTGGTGTAAAGATTGATATGCTCATCATCAATGGTGATCAATGAGTTTACACTATTAGAGTGAAGTTTATGAAAAATTTAAGGTCATTCCCACTTGGATTCCAGTTTCACTAGATTCCTCCTAGGTATCATCTATTCCATTTGATCCAACACCATGTCATCATAAAGTAAGGAATGAAGGATACAATTTTTCTTTAAGGACAACACCACCCAGTTCTGATGCATTTCTAGGTCATCCAATGATTGAAACCTATTTTCTTTGAGGGGTTCCCCCCTTCTTTCCTTCATGCTATCTAAGTGACTTTGTCTGGAAGTGCACTTGTATGGCATGATTCCTAGACCACCAAGCTTTCTAGACTTTCCACCCCTACCTCCATCTCTTTCCTTCTCCCTCGCTGAGGTTACTGACTGCTTCTCTGTAGTGGTTAGGCCCCTTCCTATCAGTGTTTGTTTTGTCTCCCTTGGCTCTGAGCCTGTCATTCAGCTCCAAATACTTATGGATCTAGAGAGAACTCCCTCACCATCCCCCAAGTTTCATTACCCATCCTTCCCCTTCCCATTTGGATCCTCATATTCCACTCATATGCATCTTACCAACCAAAAGGGATTATGAACATGTTCAAAATCAAGGGACCTTAATGAGAGATCATCCTCCCACTTCAATAAGGCTACTAGCTTTAGATCCAATTCCAGAGCCATGTCTTACCCATCATTATTATCTTCATATGTAATGCTCATGGTCTTAGTGCACATGTTAAATCGAACTTCCTCACCATAGAAATCAAAAAGCATAATGTCATTGTTTTTGTTGTCAAATAACACAAAAAACCCTATAATAATCATAGAATTCTCCTAGAAGATTAAGTTAAATGGATTTATACACTCTGACCCCTCCAATAGACACAAATGGGTATTTTGGCACAATAAATATGTTGTTGAGACTGTTCAAGATTGCAATCAATTCATCACTACCAAGGTGTCCAACGGTGACACCTCCTTCCTTATGACTTTTTTTTTGGAAGCTATGACCATTTTCAAAGGGAATCTCTATGGAGTGAACAAAATACCTTCGATGGGGGCCACCATCCATTGTTTATTGAGGGTGACTTAATGTCATTTCCAACCCAAAGGAAAGGAAAGGTAGAATCCCATTCCAGATGAATTCCATCATGGAGTTTGTTTAGTTCATGGATGGGAAGGTCCTCATTGATCTCAGTTTCCCAGGTGACAGTTTCATCTGGTGAAACAACTACAGGGCCCATCACCGCTTGTGGAGTCTATTGGGTAGGTGTCTAGACAACATGAAATCCACTAACCTATTCTCAAATACCATGTTTTTCCATATTTCTTGAGGTATTTCGAACCACCCCCCCCTCTTGGTTTCCATTTCTTCTTGGCATGATCATCAGGAATGGTTTCACTTCCACCAGCAGTGGGTTATCATCCTAGGGTACCAGGACATGGTTTGTGAAATATGGAATGAACCCTTGTAGGAGTATCGTGCCACCTTCAATCTGAGTGACCTGACCTTGAACCTCGATAGGTGCGTGTTCACCCCTTCCTCCTCAGGAACCTTCACCACCTAGAACTACTGTCGCATATGGGTTCCTTCAGAGTATTCTGATAGATGGAATGATACCTTGGGTTTATTGGATGTTTAACACCAGTTTGAGATTTATGTGTGACTATATACTTATTATATTTTCTTATTATTTCTTACACACCACCACTTGAGTCGAGTAACCTGATTAAAATCCATATGGGTACTTTGGTTCTGATGTGGACATGGTTTTTTATGTGTTTGTGACATGTGTATGTGTGGATATATGGGTATTTAGGCATGAAGATATTGAATGTAGGGCAGATACCTCGGAGTGGTATATGTATCATTCTTGATTATTCTTGTGTTTGGACTGGGGTGATTTGAGGAAACTATAATGAATCTAAAGTAATTATATTTAATGAATTCCATATTGTAGAGATTATGATAATCCTTTCTTTACTTATAGTGTTGGCTATTGGTTTTCATCCATATGTATTTTAGGTTGGCGAGGTATAAAAGGATGGACTAGTTGACCATAGAAGGGTTGACCCGGTAGAGGAGGATGAGCCATAGAGGATGATGCCGTGTGATTTTTACCATCTATGAAACAAGTGATTATCCCCGCGAACCCCTTTGTGTTTGGAAACTGTGTTGATTTTGATGGGGGGTCTATCCTGGTTCTGTTGATTTCTATATCTTTATTGGAAATGGTTACACTCTATTAATCTCTATTTTTATAAGTGGTTCTCTTCTACTATATTTGGAAGTCTTGTTTTGTGTACTTGAACCATAAATACTAATATTTGAGATTCAAATAGGATGAAGATGAATAAAGATTGGATGGATGCTAATCATTTGACAATAGAGTACGAGAACAGAGTGAAAGAGTTCATCAAGTTTTCAAAGGATCACGCAAAGTATCCTTCTCAAATCCTTTGTCCATGTTTACATTGTTGTTATTCTAGACTACTTACTCTAGAGGAGTTGTAATAACATTTGATATGTCATGGAATAGATCAGAGTTATAAATGTTGGAATAAACACAGAAAAAAAGCAAATATAGCTACTGGATGGGATAAAACTACGTTTTATGGATCATCAGATATGAATACAAATATGGATAATTACTAATATCATATGGAGGATGTGATTATAAATTTCAATGATGATGAAGACTGTATTGAGGAAATGACAAAGATAATTGAAGATTAACACTGTGATTGCCCAAAATTGTTTGAGAAGTTAAAGAGTTGTGAAAAGACGCCATTGTATGCTGGTTGCACCAAGTATACAAAATTGTCAGCTGTACTGAAGTTGTATAAATTGAAAGCAGGCAACAGATGGAGTGATGTCAGTTTTACGGAACTACTTGCTCTCTTGGATGACATGCTCCCTAAAGATAATGAGATCCTAAGCTGGAAATATTAAGCTAAACGAATGCTACGCTCGATGGGTATGATTTCAGAAAGAATACATGCCTACCTGAAAGAATGTATATTTTTTCTCAAGGATAACAAATCAATCACAGAATGCCCAAAGTGTGGTGCTTCACGATACAAGAAAGATGAATCCAATCCTACGAAATTCGTATGGTACTTTCCAATCATTCCAAGGTTTATGGGTCTATATGGAAGTGAAGAAACTGAAAGACAATTGTCATGGCATGCAGATAAAATAAATAAAGATGGGAAATTATGTCATCTGGACGACTCTCCTCAATGGAAGAAAATCGATCATGAGTATCCTGAATTTTGAAAAGAGCCGACAAACCTTCGTCTTGCATTAGCTACAAATGGAGTAAATCCTTTTGGTTTTCAAACCAGCACTCATGGTACATGGCCTGTTATGTTGGTAAATTATAACTTTCCACCCTAGTTATGCATGAAGCGGAAATTCATCATGTTATCTATTCTTATATTAGGACCAAAACAACCAGGTAACGATATTGATGTTTATTTGGCTCCTTTGATCGAGGATTTTAAGTTATTGTGGGATTCAGGTGTTATGTTGTATGATGATTATAAAAGTGAATACTTCACGTTGAGAGAGATGTTGTATGGGAAAATAAATGATTTCCCTACTTATGGAAATTTTTCAGGCTATAGAGTTAAAGTAAATAAAGGGTGTCCCATGTGCAAAGAAGATATAGAATCAATTAGGTTGAAACATTCATCGAAATCTGTGTTTCTAGGACATCATAGATTTCTACCTCGTCGGCATAAGTACCGATCTTGGACGAAATCATTCAATGGAAGTTCAGAACAACGCACAACACCGTCTCCACTAATAGGTGATCAACTTTTTAAGAATGTAAAAGATGTGAACACTGTTTTTGGTAAACCATTTTTGAAAAACCTTATGAAAATCGGTTGAAAAAAGAGATCAGTTTTTTTTTGAATTACCATACTAGATTTTTTTGTACGTCACACATTTTATTGATGTGATTCATGTGGAAAAAAATGTATGTAACAGTGTTATTGGAATGTTTATAAATGCCCCTAGAAAAACAAAGGATGGAATTAAGGAAAGGTTGGACATGGTTGACATGGGAATACGAGAAGAGTTGGCTCCCGTGAAAGGTGAAAATCGAATGTTTCTTCCTCCAACTGCTTATACTCTTTCTAGGGAGGAGAGATATCAGTTTTACAACTTCTTCAATGATGTAAAGGTTCCAAAGGGGTATTCATCAAATATCAAGAACATTGTTTCAATGAATGATTTTAAGTTAAAAGGTTTGAAATCACATGAATTCCATGTTTTGATGCAAGATCTAAACACCCCTGGACAACCCCCACCCCCTAGAAAACCCCCACCCCCCCAGAAAACCCCACCTGAGCACCACCCCACCCACATGAACATCCCTCCCACCCGCTTGGACAACCCACCTGGACACCCCCACCCCCCTAGACACCCCCCCCGGACACCCCCACCCCCTAGACACCCCCCCGGACACCCCCACCCCCTAGACACCCCCCCGGACATCGCCACCCCCTTGGACAACCCCCCTACACACCACCCCACCCCCTGGACACCCCCACCCCCTGGACACCCCCACCCCCTAGACACCCCCACCCCCTTGGACAGCCCCCTGGACACCACCCCACCCCCTGGATAGCCCTCCCACCCCCTTGGACAACCCCCGTGGACACCACCCCACAGTCTTGGACAACCCCCACCCCCTGGACAACCCTACCACCCCCCGTACCACCCTCCCAATAAGTGTAGTTTGATTTGTTTTCTAATTTCATTTTACATTTCAAGTGTCATGATTATATGAATCAACTTGATTTTAAGTCTTTATAGCCACTCCTTTTAGGTGGTTTTCCTTTTTTTAGTGGGGTGATATGGTACTTTATATGGACTTTAGTTTGGGTGTTATGAAATGTACTAACTTTTCACAATATTTCCATTTTTTAGCATCAATGACTTATTTAAAAAACTCTCTTTACACATTCTGCATCTTTCGTGAAAAGCCTTCACTTTTTAATATCTTGAACAATGTTTTATCAGGTCTATGGTTTCTTCTTGGTATGTGATAAATGAAAAAATTACAAAACACATTTCACCTCAAATTTAAGCACACATAACTGAATTAATTATTATATCTTTACATTGTTTTAATAGTTCACTACATCAACTAGAAACTCCTTCCTTTATCGTTTACTTAAATATATTTTTGATTAAACTTTAATCTTATTGAATTTATTATGATGTAATGACTTATAACAATTATTTTTACAGAATGGATAGAAGTTGGATGTATGAAACCGATCAGATCTCAAGCGATTTTCAAAACAATTTGAAGAGATTTTTATATTTTTCATTTCACAATGCTTCAGATAGTGGTCGCATACACTTCCCATGTTTCAATTATGTTGGTAAACCTTGGTTGAGCCATGAAGAAGTCGGCTACCACATAACCAAATATGGTTTTCAAGCAAACTACTCTTTGTGGTATCACAATGGGGAGAAAATGAAAGCTCAAATTTCTCATGATGAAAATGAAAGGACTGGACTGGAGAATTTGTTAGATGACCAATTTCCATTTATTCATCATTATGAAAAAGAAAGGATTTCGACTCAAGAAGACTTCAATATGAGGACAGATTATGCATCTAATAAAAATGATGATATTGTCAGGGTGAAAAAATTGACTGATGATGCCACGACTCCAGTATATCGACAGTGTGATAAAATAAAAAATCTATAATTTTTAATCTGATTATTTCATGGGAAAACTATGTATGAGATTTCTAATAATCAATCGATTACATTCTTACCTTCTTGAAAGATTTACTTCCAGATGATGTAGATATTCTCTCAAACCACTATATGGCATGGAAGTTAGTTGAGGAACTTGGATTTTCAAGAAACAAAATCCATGCTTTCCCAAAAGATTGCAGTTTATTCTGGGAGGAAACCGCTGAACGAAATGATTGTATAAAATGTGGCACATCCCGCTGGAAGTCAAAATCTGATGGAACACCATACAGTGTGTCAAGGAAAGTAATTTGGCACTTTCCATTGATCCCCAGACTCAAAATGTTTTTATGTCTGATGAAATATCAAGATTGCAGTTTGGGCGGATGCTTACTTCACACAGCACATGGCTAGTTTTTATACACATTTATAATCATCCCCCATGGTTGTGTATGAAAAAACCTTTCACTTTCATGAGTATACTCATATCTGGCCCTTCTGATCTCGACATTGATATTGACGTATACATGAAACCTTTAATAAAAGAGTTGAAACTTCTTTGGGATGTGGGTGTGCGCACATACAATGCATATTAGAAAGACATATTTCAGATGCGTGTTGCGCTTATGTGAACGATCAATGATTTTCCGGATTATGCAATGATTTCTGGATGGAGCACGAAGGGAAAACTGTCATGTCTTGTTTTTATGAAGAATACATGATCCAGAAGACTGAAACATCGTTGTAGTTTTAGTTTTATGGTACATTGATGATTCTTGCCAATGGACCATCCATATAGAAATAATCGTCGAAGATTTGATAATACCATAGATACCGATGATCCACCTCAGCGTATGTCTGGAACTGATGTGCTTAATGAATTGAAAGATTTCTGTTTTTTATTTGGGAAGGGTCAAATAAAATCTGGAAAGAGAAATAATGTTTCCACTGAAACCTATTACAATTGGAGGAAGATGAGTATCTTTTTTGATTTGCCTTATTGGTCAACCAATTTGTTACGTCATTTCTTAGACGTAATGTAAAATGAAAAGAATATATGTGAAATGTTGCTTTTGATACTTATAAATGTTAAGGTAAAGACAAAAGACGATTTACAGTCTCAGCGTGACTTGTTGGATTGGGGAATCAGACCAGAATTGCATCTTGTGCGTATCATTGAAAATAAATGGTAAGTTCTATGTGCTTCTTATATGATGTCACCTATGAAAAAAAAACAAATTTTGGAAGTATTAGAGACTATTAGAGTTCCTGATGGATATTCAAGAAACATATCTAAATGGGTCAGCAGAATAGAGTTGAAGCTAAAATATTTGAAGACTCTTGATTATCATGTTCTTCTGCATGAGTTGATTCCAATAGAAATCCATAATATTTTTTAAAATAATGTAAGGGTGACTGTTATTTAGTTGTTCCATTTGTTTAGAGATCTTTGTGCTAAGAAGTTGTCCAAATCTTTCTTGCAAAAAATATTGACAGATGCCCCATTAATTTTGTCTGAGTCGGAGAAAATATTTCCTCCATCATTTTTCACATGCATGCTGCATCTGACTATCCATATTCCCATTAAAATACTTCTCGGAGGACCTATTTCTTTTCTTTGGATGTATCCAACTGAAAGAAATATGTACACATTAAAGTCTTATGTCCGAAACAGGAATCATTCCGAAGGTTTTATCGTGAACGGTTGCCTGGCCCAAGAATGTATGGATTTCTGTTCAATGTATTTTTCTGATATTACTAAAAGAATGAACAGAACAATGAGAAACTAATAAGAACAATATGAGAAAATTGAACCCATTTTTCCATCACTTCCTCAAACAGGAGGAATTCCTGGATCATATACATTGAAGACATTAAGCCTTGAAGAGCGGGAAATGGAACATCGCACCGTTTTTTTCAACTATGATTTGTTCGATGACTACATCAGGTAAATAAATTGAATATGTATATCTTATATATATATCTGTTAAAATATTCATATTTTTTATCCACAGAGAATATAAAACAATGATAAATAGAAAGTATCGTTCTTTATCTTTGAGAAGCAGGGAGACTTTTCATAGCAAAGAGTTTTCTGCTTGGTTAAAATTGAAGGTAAAAATATGACTGTTTAAAATAATTAAATCAATATTTAATTAAGTTTAATATTCATTTATATTGCAGGTATTGAGTTTTCCAGCAGACTATGTCTCTGAGGAAATAAGAGCTTTGGATTTTGGTCCTAATACAGTGGTTCGTGACTGTAAATCAATTGTTATCAATGGGTACAAATTTATTGTCACTGAACGAGAAAAGAACATGAGAACACAACATGATGGTGTTATGGTTACTGCCACAACAGATTTTTATGCTAATGCATCAGATAGTAGACCGTGATTTGAACATGTGGGTTATTTTGGAGTCATTTAAAAAATAATAATGTTGGATTATTACTCTCATGGATGAGTCACGATGATGAAATGTCATTGGTTTTATTCAATGAAAAGACATGACACATTTATTATTGATTGTGGAATTTGAGTAATTAATATGACTTTCAGTCTTGCAACCGAAGAACCATATGTATTGGAATCAGTGGCTAAACATGTTTTTTATGTCAAACACCAACTTTGACCTGAATTTAGTGTCATAGTTGAAGTAATTCGAAGACATATTTTTTATGATGGTGATGATGGAATTCACACCATCCCTACCACCATTGGAACCAATACATTTATATATTTTGATGACTCCAATAGTTCAATTCTCAGAGTTGACTGTGAACCTGAAGTTGTGGTAAGAAATATATAAAATCATCCATTAATGTTCTCAATTATTTTGGTTTGCCTCAATTTGGGTTGTTAAGGTCGGTTCTATTCAAATTGATTTAATATTGAAACTCACATCATCTACCTAAGCTAAAGAAATTAAATTTTTCCTTAATTTTGACAATTTATTTTCCACTTATGAATATGGTTGAATCAATGTTCCATGATTTTAATAGACTCATGACACTTAATAAATAATCATCCTACTAAAAATTAAATTTCTTTATTGCATCTTGTACGATTTATTGACTTCATTATATATTTTCAAGCTCACCTAAAACAATGGTTAGTTAAATTATCCATGAATCCCCTTATTCCCTCTCATTTATTTTGTTTTTTGGGTTACACATTAGTTATCCTTTTCTATTTACTTCCATATTTGTTTTCAAATAAAGGAAATGAAACCAATTGAAGATAGGTGATAGAAACAGATTATGGAAAACAATCATCGCATGACCGAACTGGGCATTCCACCACTAGTGCTTGCAGTGAGTATTTTATTTCAAATATATTTATTTAAATTATATATAATGTCATGTGATTAATTTTTTTTAAACATTTTTCAGGATCCATCTATTAGGAGACAGTTATTTGAGGAGCAGCCGAGTAGTGGTCCCAGTATTGGGGGTGTTCGTACGAGGGGGTGGTATGAGAGCTAGATGATCTGGTCAGCATACCCAATTAGACCCTGCCCCTCCCACTGACATTCCATCCATCTCACATTCTGATCCCAGTGTGTCGTTAGGGACACATGAGATATTTAGGCCTACCATGTTTTCACCACCCTTTACATCTGACCCTCCTCACCCATCTATATCATATCCGATGATGATTCCCACTCCCCATCCAACATTTGGCCAGGCATCCTTGTCATCTTCTTTTACTACTTCTTCGATCTATCTGGGCTTTTATATTCCATCTTATTCAACTACTGCTCCTCCATAGTCTGTCCCTACGGAGTATACATTGGGACCCACTCCATCTGTACAGGGTTTTCCTTCAGTTTCTGCGGATCCAGCGGCGCCCATTGATCAGACTACCGTAGGTATAGTTATACAACCCCAAAAAATTGTTACACCATTATTTATTTTCATTATAACATGTATTGATAAAATATTTGTTTTTATTTCATAATAGATACATCTACTGATAGGAGGCGGGGGAAGGGGTGTACACGCATGCGTTCGGTGTGGAACTGCCACATGCAGTTAATGGTGGAATACAATGAAGATAGTCAGATGATTGAAAAATCAGGGTAGGAATGTCGGAGTTTTTTGGCGACGCTTGCCAAATACTCCGACATCATTCCTATCAGCCCGCTCTCATGGAGACAGCTACCAAATGAAGTCAAGGATAAATCCTAGGCAGAGATATGGGTAAAAAAATCTGTTGTATTTAATGCAATATATTAATTTTTTTATTTATATGAATTAATATTGTGGTTTCAGCTGCGGTTTAATTTCCCCGATGGTGAGGGTGCACGACCATCACGTCTAAAGGATTTAGGTGAGCTTTGGAGAGCTTATAAGTATGAGTTGTACATTGGCTAGCATGCTAGAGTGGGCACAAAGTTAGAGGTGGTCCCTATCGTGGATGATTGTCCATTAGAACAGTACCGACAGATGATTACTCATTGGGTGACTAGCCAATTTACGGTATTAATCAAATTAAAAGTATTTAATGAAAATTTTCATGTTTTTTGTTAATACTAATTATTGAAATTTATTTCGGATGCATCTGCAAGAAATAAAAAAAATTGATGCTAGGAAATAAGTCCACACATTGGGACATACTACGATGCTAGATCATGAGAGACAAAAGGTATGACAGTTTATAATATTTCTTTAAGAAATGAACTTTCTATTGCTTCCTCCATAATTTATTCGATTGCTAAAGTTGGTATATAATTTTAGTTATGCAATTACTATGTTTTTTTGGTATCCTAATTTTAATTATGGTTTTCTATATTCAATTTCATTGTAGAGGAATAAATTGAATATAGAAGGACGTGTGCCTCAAGCAAAACTATTTTGCTCGTGTAGAAAAAAAAATATGGAAGTGTTGTTAATGAACCGACTCAGCAGTAGATTTTAAGTTTTACTTTGTAGATTTAAAATTTTAATCTCTATTTTTTAACTTAATAATCTATTTATATTTGTAACAGGTTACTTTAGTGGCCCTTGATGCCCAGGAACCTGAAAATTTTTGGTCAAAAGATCACTTACATCAGGTGTTGGGAGATGATCACCCTGGTAGAGTACGTTGTCGACCGGGGAAGAGTATAATTTCGATGAGGTATTGACTGAGGCGGAAGAGTAGGAGGGCGAGGAGGAGGCCGAGCCACCCCAAGAGTCTGCACCATCGCACACCTTACGCTTCGGTCTTATGCGAGTGTTATAAGGATTTATGTAACAATACCTTAGTACTATGGTAATGTACATTATTTTCATATATAATAATGAATATACTTTCATTTTATTATTGTTTCCTTGTAAATAGTTTTTAAAGTACAAATAGTATTTTTAGTTAATGATCAACTAAGAAATATATTTTGATGAATTAATGGATTTTTGAATTAAATAATATTTTAATAAAATATTATTATTATTATTATTAAATTAATTTTTATTAAATATAAATGATTTTATAATTTTATGAATGCAATTTTAATTTTTATTAAGGTTTGAAAGCCATTTTTGTCAAAACCCATGAATTTTTTATAAATGTTGGTTTTTATTTTAAAATTAAAAATTAAAATATTTAAAAAATTATTTATATAAAATTAATATTATTTCTAGAATCAGGATGTCGAAATTATCCAATGGTGAATTTTTCATAATTTTCTGAAAGAGTCAAATTTTTGGGTAAAAATTAAATACCGTTTAAATATATAATGTGTTTTATGACATCATAATGACCCAATAGTGATGTAATAAAATACTATAAGACTTATTTTTAGCCAACATATGTTTTAAAATTAAAATAATGTGATTTTGGGTTTGCTAGACTTATTTTAAAAAGCATTAATGGACCCTTCAAGGTTTATTAAACATCTTGTCTTTTTAAATTGTTTTCATTGGGAGTGTGAATCAACTCCACATAAGCAACCCCATTATTTTAAGAAGTTCCGACTTTGGCCTTATAAAATATTTTTTTCCACTTCCCTTTTCCAAAAACCATGGGTAAAAACCATGGGATGGTTTGTGGTTTGGATTAGTTTAATGTGAGGTGTCCTAAACCTAAATAATAAAGAATTCCCCCACTTTTCCTATATAAACCCACCCAAGCTCCCACTTTATCCACACTCAAAGCCATTGGAGTTCGTCCAACCTCTTCCCTACTCTCTCTAGAATCCTCCCAAGGTGCCCCAATCTCCCAAGAAGCCTCTCTCAATCCTCTCTCAAGCCTTTGGAAGCACACTTCCAAGTAAGGGTTTTTTCTTCCTTTCTCATTTTTTCCAATTTTCTTAATGTTGTTATGCCATTTTTATTTCAATTATAAATGTTGGGGTATAGTTTCACACCTCCCCCATATTTTCCTATTTATGTTTTAATGATGTGAGACCCCTTTCTCTCTCACTAAATGCCTCCCATGTACACCTGTTACTATGTCGAAATTCCAAAAGGAATTTCTCTCTCCTCTTTTACATTCAATCAACTCTTTTATATCATGACTCTAAATTACATTAAAGTTGTTGGAACATGTATCTATATACCCCCCTTACTGTATATTTCATGTAAATATGATGAGATACCCCTTTCTCTCTCATCAACCATTTTTATGAATTCTTACGTCACACCGTTACGTTGCCGAAATTGCATCGATTTTCCAAACCAATGTCATTGTGTAGTGAATACAATTACCATGTCTCTATCAAGGGTATTAAACTTTATACACATTTACTTATTGATTTTAAAGTTTGATATTTTAATTCCACATTCTTTTATCATGGAATAAATGATTACGTTTTAAGAATCCATGTTATATGATCCATGTGGCACACTTATGTATGAAATGAAATGTTTAAGAAGGGTGTGCCCTTATAGCGCTCTAATGCATTGGGTTAAGAATAGTATCATGATACATCATGTGCAATGGGTGTTTAATCATGATAATTCAAGTGCAATAAGGTTTTACTCGTGCTTCAAGTGCAATGAGGATTTACTCGTGCTTCATGTGCAATGAAGATTTACTCATGCTCTATGTGCAATGAGCCTTGGCTCACGCTAATTCCATGTTAAGTGTTGTTGCCACATTTCCATGTTATGATTATCATGATTTATCATGAATTTATTTCTATGTTTATCTTTTTCTATATTAATATGCCTATTGTCTAACATGTATTGTATTCCTCATGTTATACCATGATTATTCCCTTACTAGGCTTTATAGCTCACCCTTTTCTTATGCATGTCCTCATGTTATCCCATGCAATACTAAATACGAGGGAATATAGTGGTCATGTAAAGGAAGTTTTCAATAAAGATGTTGTATTTCATGTTTTAAGTTGTTATGTAATGATCCTAAGCCCCAAAGACAATAGACCTCTCGATCTTCTATATTGTATCAAGTGAAGTTTATGTAATAAATTATGTTTAATTGTGTAATAAAAGATCAAGTTTGTCATAGGGGTCTGTCAGGTGGGTTGTTCGGGGGTTGTCCGGGGTCCAGGGAGGAGGGTGGGGGGGCTGTCCAGGGTCCATGTAAGAGGGGGGGGGGGGGGGGGTTGTCTGGGGTCCAGGGAGGAGGGTGGAGGGCTGTTCGAGGTCTAGGGAGGAGGGTGGGGGGCTGTCCGGGGGGCTATCCTGGGGACTATCCAGGGGGTTGTATGGGGGCTGTATGGGGTCCAGGGAGGAGGGTGGGGGCAAGGGATGTCCGGGGGGCTGTCCTGGACACATGGGATGGTATTTACATATTTTCTAAGCAAATTATTTCAAGGTTAAAAAAATAATTTCAATATATAAACTCCTAATCAGACCATCCATTTTCTAAATTCCACTAAAAATTTACAATTTCATTAAAATAGATAAAAAATAAAGATGTGACCTACATAATCACACATATATTTAGGCACAATAAATCAATAAACATCAAAGGTCAGTAATATCAGTCAAAAATGAAATGGATCAATCTGTCCCTCATCACCATCATCGTCACCCTCAAACTCATCCTCATCATCATCCCCATCATCGTCCTTGCCCTCCTCCTCGCCCTCATACATATCCTCGGCCTCCTCATCGCCCTCCTCCTCCACCTCGGAATCCTCCTCTCCCTCCTCCTCTGCCTCAGCCTCCTCCTCACCCTCCTCCTCGCCCTCCTCCTCCTCCACCTTGGCCTCCAGCTCGCCATCATCTTGAACACCACTATAACTGCCACCTGGTTCACCATATATATAATGCATAGATGAAATATATTCATCACAAGTAGTGCTGGCCTCTAGTGGAAGTGTTGGATGTAAAACTTCCATCAATTTCATAAATGCAGTGCTTGCCCTAACAGAATGTTCTACCATCTCTGTGGTCCTTTTTTCAGTCTATTCTTCTTGTGCCTTAACCTACTGCAACTCAGTGGAACTAAAAATTATACCTGAGGAGGGTCAATAACTCGTTGGAACTATACTCTTCCCAGGTCGACAGCGCACTCTACCAGGGTGCTCATCTCCCAACACCTGATGTATGTGATCGTTTGGCCCAAAATTGTCAGGTTCCTGGGCATCAAGGGCCTCTAAAGAAACCTGCTAAAAATATAAATAGATTATTAATTTAAAAAATAGAGATTAAAATTTTAAATCTACAAAGTAAAACTTACAATCCGCTGTTGATTCAGTTCATTAACCGCACTTCCATCTTTCTTCTTTCTACTTGAGCAAAACAGTTTTGCTCAAGGCGCACGTCCTTCTATATTCAATTTATGCCTCTACAATGACATTGAATGTAGAAAACCATAATTAAAATTAAGATACCAAAAAAAACATAGTAATTTCATAACTAAAATTATATAACAACTTTAGAAATCAAATAAATTATGGAGGAAGCAATATAAAGTTCAAGTCATAAAGAAAGATTATAAACTGTCATACCTGCTGCCTCTCATGATTTGACATCATAGTACGTCCCAATGTGTGGATGTATTTCTTAGAATCAATGTTTTTCTTATTTCGTGCAGATGCATCCTAAATAAATTTCAATAATTAGTATTAACAAAAAACATGAAAATTTTCATTAAATACTTCTAATTTGATTAATACCATAAATTGGCTAGTCACCCAATGAGTAATCATTTTTCGGTACTGTTCTAATGGGAAATCATCCACGATAGGGACCGCCTCTAACTATGTGCCCACTCTATCATGCCAGCTAATGTACAACTCATGCTTATAATCTCTCCAAAGCTCGCCTAAATCCTTTAGACGTGCTAGCCATGCACCCTTCCCATCGGAGAAATTAAATCGCAGTTGAAACCAAAATATTAATTCATATAAATAAAAAAATTAATATATTTAATTAAATACAATAGATTATTTTACCCATATCTCTTCCTAGGCTTTATCCTTGACTTCATTTGGCAGTTGTCACCATGAGAACGGGCTGACAGGAATGATGTCAGTGTATTTGACAAGCGTCACCAAAAAACTCCGACATTGCTGCCCTGATTTTTCAATCATCTGACTATCTTCATTGTATTCCACTATCAACTGTGTGTGGTAGTTCCACACCGAACTCATTCGTGTACACCCCTGCCCCTGCCTCCTATCAGTAGATGTATCTATTATGAAAGAAAAACAAATATTTTATCAATACATGTTATAATTAAAATAAATAATGGTGTAACAATTTTTTAGGGTTGTATAAGTATACCTACGGTAATCTGATCAATGGGCACCGCTGGATCCGCAGAAACTGAAGTAACACCCTGTACAGATGGAGTAGGTCCCAATGTATACTCCGTAGGGATAGACTCTGGCAGATCAGCAGTCGAAGAAGATGGAATATAAAAGCCCAGAGAGATCGAAGCAGTAGTAAAAGAAGATGATAGGGATGGCTGGACAAATGCTGGATGGGGAGTGGGAATCATCATCAGATATGATACAAACGGATGAGGAGGGTCAAATATAAAGGGTAGTGAAAACATGGGAGGCCTAAATATCCCATGTGTCCCTAACGACACACCGAGATTAGAATGTGGGATGGATGGTATGTCAGTGGGAGGGGCAAGGTCTAATTGGGTACGCCGACTAGATCGTCTAGCTCTCGTACCACCCCCCTCGTACGAACACCCCCAGTACTGGGACCACTACTCAGCTGCTCCTTAAATAACTATCACCTAATAGATGGATCCTAAAATTTTTTTAAAACAAAATTAATCACATGACATTATATATAATTTAAATAAATATATTTAAAATAAAATACTCACTATAGGCACTAGTGGTGGAATGCCCAGCTCGGTTATGCGATGATTGTTTTACATAATCTTTTTCTTTCACCTCTCTTCAATTGGTTTCATTTCCTACATTTGAAAACAAATATGGAAGTAAATAGAAAAGGATAACTAATGTGTAACCCAAAAAACAAAATAAATGAGAGGGAATATGGGGATTCATGGATAATTTAACTAACCATTGTTTTAGGTGAGCTTGAACAAATATATAATGAAGTCAATAAATCATACAAGATGTAATAAAGAAATTTAATTTTTAGTAGGATGATTTTTTACTAAGTGTCATGAGTCTATTAAAATCATGGAACATTGATTCTACTATATTCATAAGTGGAAAATTAATTGTCAAAATTAAGGAAAATTTTAATTTCTTTAGCTTAGGTAGATGATGCAGGTTTCAATATTAAATCAATTTGAATAAAACCGACCTTAACAACCCAACTCGAGGTAAACCAAAATAATTGAGAACATGAATTGATGATTTTATATATTTCCCACCACAACTTTAGGTTCACAGTCAACTCTAACAATTGATATATTGAAGTCATCAAAAGAAATAAATGGATTGTTTCCAATGGATGTAGGGGTGGTGTTAATTCCATCATCACCATCATCAAAAATATGTCTTGGAATTACTTCAACTATGACACCAAATTCAGGTAAAAGTTGGCCTTTGACATAAAAAACATGTTTATCCATTGGTGACAATACATATGGTTCTTCGGTAGCAAGAGTGCAAGTCATATTAATTACTCAAAATCCACAATCAACAAAAAATGTGTCTTGTCTCATCATCGAATCAAACCAATGGCATTTCGTCATCGTGACTCGTCCATGAGAGTAACAATCCAACATTATTATTTTTTCAATGACTCCATAATAAACCACATTTTCAAATCGCTGTCTACTATCTGGTGCACTAGCATAACAATATGTTGTGGCAGTAACCATAACACCATCATGTTGTGTTATTATGTTCTTTGCTCATTCAGTGACAATAAATTTGTACCCATTGATAATAATTAATTTACAGTCACGAACCACTGTATTAGGACCAAAAGCCAAAGATCTTATTTCCTTAGAGACAGAGTCTGTAGGAAAACTCAATACCTACAATATAAATTAATATTAAACTTAATTAAATATTGATTTAATTATTTTAAACAGTAATATTTTTACCTTCAATTTTAATCGAGCAGAAAACTCTTTGCTATGCAAAGTCTCCCTCCTTCTCAAAGATAAAGAACGATGATTTCTATTTATCATTGTTTTATATTCCCTGTAGATAAAAAAATATGAATAGTTTAATAGATATATATATATATATATAAGATATACATATTCAATTTAGTTACCTGATGTAGTCATCGAACAAATCACTGTTGAACAAAACTGTGCGATGTGCCATCTCCTGCTCTTCAGGGCTTAATGTATTCAATGTATATGATCCAGGAATTCCTCCTGTTTGAGGAAGTGATGGAAAACTGGGTTAAACTTTCTCATACTATTCTTCTTCATTTCTCACTGGTCTGTTCATTCTTGTAGTAAGATCAAACAAATACATTGAGAAGAAATCCATACATTCTTAGGCCAAGCAACCGTTCACGATAGAACCTTCAGGATGATTCCAGTTTCGGACATAATACTTTAATGTGTACATATTTATTTCAGTTGGATACATCCAAAAAAATAAATAGGTCCTTCGAGAAGTATTTCAGTGGGAATATGGATAGTCATATGCAACATGCATGTGAAAAATGATGAAGGAAATATTTTCTCCAACTCAAAAAAAATTAATGGGGCATCTGTCAACATTTTTTACAAGAAAGACTTGGACAACTTCTTAGCACAAAGATCTCCAAACAAATGGCACAACCGAATAACAGTCACCCTTACATTATTGGAAAAAAGATAATGGAGTGATATTAGAATCAACTCATGCAGAAGAACATGATAATCAAGATTCTTCAAAGATTTTAGCTTAAACTCTCTTCGGTTGACCCGTTTAGAAATATTGCTTGAATAGCCATCAAAAACTCTAATAGTCTCTAATAATTCCAGAAATTGTTTTTTTCGTAGGTTTCATAACATAAGAAGCACATAGAACAAGTAATTTATTTTCATTGATACGCACAAGATGCAATTCTGGTCTGATGCCCCAATCCACCAAGTCACGCTGAGATTATAAATCACCTTTTGTATTTCCCTTAACATTTAGAAGTATCAAAAGCAACATTTCACATATATTCTTTTCAATGTGAATTACGTCTAAGCAATGAAGTAACAAATTGGTTGACCAATAAGTAAAATCAAAAAAGATACTCCTCTTCCTCCAATTGTAACAGGTTTCAGTGGAAACAATCTTTCTCTTTCCAGATTTCATTTGACCCTTCCCAAATAAAAAACTAAAATCTTTCAATTCATTAAGCACATCAGTTCCAGACATACGCTGAGGTGGATCATCAGTCTCTATGGTATTATCAAATCTTCGATGATTATTTCTATATGGATGGTCCATTGGAAAGAATCATCGATGTCCCATAAAACTGAAACTACAGTGATGTTTCAGTCTTATGGATCGAGTATTCTTCATACCAACAGGACATGACAGTTTTCCCTTTGTGCTTCATCCAGACATCATTGCATAGGCTGAAAAATCATTGATCATCCACATAAGTGCAGCACGCATATGAAATATGTATTTCAAATATGCATTGTATGTGCGGACACCCATATCCCAAAGAAGTTTCAACTCTTTTATTAAAGGTTGGATGTATACATCAATATCAATGTCGAGATCAGAAGGTCCAGATATGAGTATACTCATGAAAGTGAAAGGTTTTTTCATACACAACCATGGGGGATGAATATAAATGTGTATAAAAACTGGCCATGTTTTGTGAGAAGTAAGCATCTGCCCAAACAGATTAAAACCGTCGCTTGAAAGACCCAGCCTCACATTACGCACGTCAGCTGAAAAAATAGGATATCAAGCATCAAATCTCTGCCATGAAAATCAATCTGCAGGGTGAACCAACTAATCAGTAGTCTTATTTCTCTCGGTATATTTCCATCTCATTTTTATTGATATTTAATCAGACATAAAAAGATTTTGGAGTCTAGGGATCAATGGAAAGTGCCACATTACTTTTTGTGGCACACGGGATGGTGTTCCATCAGATTTTGACTTCCAACGGGATGTTCCACATTTTATACAATCATTTCCTTCAGTAGTTTCCTCCCAGAATAAACTACAATCTTTCGGGAAAGCATGAATTTTGTTTCTTAAAAATCCAAGTTTCTCAACTAACTTCCATGTCATATAGTGGTTTGAGAGAATATCTGCATCATATGGAACAAAATTCTTCAATAAGGTAAGAATGTAATCGATTTCTGCATTAGAAATCCCATACATAGTTTTCCCATGAAAAAATAGGATTAAAAATTCTAGCCTTTTCATTTTATCACATTGTCGATATACTGGAGTCGTGGAAGCATCAGTCAATTTTTTCACCCTGACAATATCATCATTTTTATTAGATGCATCATCTGTCCTCATATTGAAGTATTCTTGAGTCGAAATCCTTTCTTTCTCATGATGATGAATAAACAGAAATCGGCCATTTAACAAATTCTCCAGTCCAGTCCTTTCATTTCGATCATCAGCAATTTGAGCTTTCATTTTATCCCTATTATGATACCACACAGAGTAGTTTACTTGAAACCCATATTTGGTTATGTGGTAGCTAACTTCTTCACAGATCAACCAAGGTCTAATAACACAATTGAAACATGGGTAGTCTATACGACCACAATATGAAGCATTGTGAAATGAAAAATATAAAAATCTCTTCAAATTGCTTTGGAAATTTCTTGAGATCCGATCGGTTTCATACATCCAACTTCTATCCATTCTGTAAAAAGAACTATTATAAGTCATTTCTTTATAAGCAATTCAATAAGATTAAAGTTTAATAAAAAAAATATTTAAGTAAACGATAAAGGAAGGAGTTTCTAGTTGATGTAGTGAACTATTAAAACAATGTAAAGATATAATAATTAATTCAGTTATGTGTGCCCAAATTTGAGGTGAGATGTGTTTTGTAATTTTTTCATTTATCACATACCAAGAAGACACCATAGACCTGATAAAACATTGTTCAAGATATTAAAAAGTGAAGGCTTTTCATGAAAGATACAGAATGTGTAAAGAGAGTTTTTTAAATAAGTTATTGATGCTAAAAAATGGAAATATTGTGAAAAGTTAGTACATTTCATAACACTCAAACAAAAGTCCATAGAAAGTACCATATCAACCCACTAAAAAAGGAAAACCAACTAAAAGGAGTGGCTATGAAGACTTCAAATCAAGTTGATTCATATAATCATGACACTTGAATTGTATAACGAAAACAGAAAACAAATCAAACTACACTTATTGGGAGGGCTGTCCAGGGGGTGGGGGTTGTCCAAGAGGGTGGGGTGGTGTCTAGGGGTCCTGTCCAAGGGGGTGGGAGGGATATCCAGGGTGTGGAGTGGTGTTGAGGGGGGCTGTCCAAGGGGGTGGGGGTGTCCAGGGGGGTTTTCCAGGGGGTAGGAGGGCTGTCCAGGGGGGTGGGGTGGTGCCCAGGGGGGGTTTTCTGGGGGGTGGGGGTTGTCTAGGGGGTGGGGAGATGTGGTGTCCAGGGGGGGCAATCTAGGGGGTAGGGGCTGTCCAAGGGGGTGGGGTGGTGTCCAGGGGGGTTGTCCAAGGGGGTGGGGGTGTCCAGGGGGTTGGGGTGTCCAGGGGATGGGGTGGTGTCCAGGGGGGTTGTCTAAGGTGGGGTGGGGGTGGACAACTCTCATCCCTCCCAGGACAGCCCACACCCCCCTCTTAAGTGAAAGTTTTATAAGAAAATCATCATAAATTTTCTTATCCCATCCGACCATATACCATACCACCCAAGGAATACCCTATAACTCAGAAGTATCCTAATGTTATACACAATCCCATAGGACATAATCGATATATGTCCAGTCTCATCATCCACCCTCATCCACATCCCAGCATAACACCCCTTTAGGTTGTAACCATGCCCCATAGGCCACAAGGAACTTACATAACAATTTACAACTTACCCAACTCACTCAATAATATAACCCCAAAGAGTCACTCAGACCATTACCCCTTTTAAACACATTCCATGTACTACATGAATAAAAAAACTAAGAATGTAACCATATATCTTCTTATAAAGAGGTGTCACTACAAAAAGTCTAACAAAACAAAACCACACTAAGACAACGTCTTACATTTATCAATAGATATAACAAGATAAATAATAAAAATCAACAAAATAGGTTATCACATTATATTTGAAATTGATGAATCATATTTTTACTACACTATACACAAAATTCCCCAAAAAACTAGATTCATTATATAACTAATACCTCTCATAATTGAGATAACATAACCCAAAAAAAACAAAACCACAATTATTCAACGCCTCAAATGGGTTTTCACTATCCACATGGCACACTAGAATGCCTTACTGTACAAATGGAAATGATTCCACTAGAAGGAACTTCTACCTAAGGCCCCCATCACATTAAATAATATAAAACCTCACTCTCATGATCCTCTCTTACAGAAGGGTCTAGTGGAAAAGGAACATGATAGGATAAATAGAAAGAGAAGCAAACCACACGGATCTCATTTAGGAGAAATCAAAATAAATAACAAACCACTACTACAAAAACAGGCTTTATCAGCGCTCAAAATGGGCTTTATCAGCGCTAAAAAAGCACTGTAAAGCTCAGCACTGATAAAGGGGGTCCCCTTTATCAGTGATTTTTTAGCACTGATAAATGTGGATTTTATCAGTGTTTTTTTAGAGCTGATGAAGACCTCTTTTATCAGCGCTATAAAAGCACTGATAAATGCCCTGTGTGCTGCAAAAAAAAAATCTGCAGTAGCACACCCAAACAACACCTGCAAATAATTCAACATCTCAATAATTATACCCATACAAAATTAACACATAAATCATAAGCTAATTACACCAAGTATACCCATACACCATTAACACATAATTCATAAGTTAATTAAATACATAAAGAATTCTATTTAGAATTCAAGGGGTTGGGGGGTTGTTCAGGGGTTTCAGGTGGCTGTCCAAGGGGGGGTAGGGGGTGTCCTGGGGGGATGGGGGTATCCAGGGGGGTGGGGGGCGGTCCAGGAGGTTGGGGGATTTCCAAGGAGGGTGGTGGTTTCCAGGGAGGGTGGGGGTGTCTAGGTGGTGGGGTGGTGTCTAGGAGGGGGGGAGTCCAGGTGAGGGGGGGCTGTCCATGGGGGTGTCCAGGGGGTGGGCTGGTGTCTAGGGTGTCAGGGGGGGGGGCTTTCCAGGGGGTGGGTGGGGTGTCCGGGGGGTGGGGGTGGTCTGGGGGGTTGGTGGGGCTGTCCAAGGGGGTGGGGTGGTGTCCAGGAGGGTGGGATGGGGGTGTCTGGGGGGATAGGGGTGTCCGGGGGGATAGGGGTGTCCAGGGGGTGGGGGTGCCCAGGGGCTGGGGGTGGTACAGGGGGTTGGTAGGGTTGTCCAAAGGGGGTGGGGTGGTGTCCAAGGAGGGGGGGTGTCTAGGTGGGGGGTGTCCCGGTGGGGGGGCCTTTCTATGGGGTGTCCATGGGGGTGTACTGGAGTCCAGGGTGTTAGGGGGGGGGGCTTTCTAGGGGGTGGGGGTGTCTGGGGGGAGGTCCAGGGGGGTGGCAGGGTTGTCCAAGGTGGGTGGGTTGGTGTCCAGGGGGGTGGGGGTGGTCTAGGGGGTTTGTGGGGTTGACTCTTACACGTCTCAAAGGACCCATGGATCGTTCTCATAAAGGATCAAGACAATCCGAATGCGTTTGGTCGGATTTCCGTAGGTCAATTGTTGTTTTCACTTAAAATTGTGTCCATTTTAAACAAAAGAGAGACCCTTTGAGTGATACCGGCCACACTATGCCTCGGATTGAGGTGGAGATAACTTGTACACATCAAAAAGTACCCTTGGATCATTCTCCTAAAGGATCAATACAATCCAAATGCATTTGGTTGGATTTCTGTAGGTGAGTTGTTGTTTTCACTTAAAATTGTGTCCATTTTAAACAAAAGAGAGACCCTTTGAGCGATACTGGCCATAACGTGCCTCGGATTGAGGAAGGAATGACTCATAAATGTCACAAAGGATACATGGATCATTATACTAAATTATCAATACCATCCTAATGCGTTTGGTTGGATTTCCATAGGTCAGTTGTTGTTTTCACTTAAAATTGTGTCCATTTTAAACAAAAGAGAGACCCTTTGAGTGATACCGGCCACACCGTGCCTCATATTGAGGCAGGGAAGACTCGTACACATCCTCAAATCACACTTGGATATTTCTCTTAAAGGATAACCACAATCCAAATGCGTTTGGTTAGATTTCCATAGGTCAGTTGTTGTTTTCACTTAAAAATTTGTCCATTTTAAACAAAAGAGAGACTCTTTGAGTGGTACCGGCCACACCGTGCCTCGGATTGAGGAGGGGATGACTCGTAAATTTCAAAAAGGACCTTTTTATTGTTATCATAAATTATCAACACAATCCGAATGAGTTGGTCAGATTTCCCTAGGTCAGTTGTTGTTTTTACTTAAAATTGTGTCCATTTTAAATAAAAGAGAGACCCTTTGAGTGCTACCGGCCACACCATGCCTCGGATTGAGGCAGGAATGACTCGTACACATCCCCAATGCACCCTTGGATCATTATCACAGAGGATAAACACAATAGGAATGCGTTTGGTCAGATTTCCATAGGTGAGTTGATGTTTTCACTTAAAATTGTGTCCATTTTAAACGAAAGAGATACCCTTTGAGTGCTACTGGCCACACCGTGCCTTGGATTGAGGCGGGGATGACTCTTAAACATCCCCAAAGCACCTATGGATTTTTCTATAAAAGGATCAACACAATCCAAATACGTTTGGTCAGATTACCAAAGGTCAGTTGTTGTTCTCACTTAAAAATATGTCCATTTAAAAAAAAAGAGACCCTTTGAGTGGTACCAGCCACACCGTGCCTCGGATTGAGGCAAGGATGAATTGTATACATCCCCAACGCACCCGTGGATTGTTTTATTAAAGTATCAACACAATCCTAATGCCTTTTATCAGATTTATGTAGGTCATTTGTTGTTTTTACTTAATAATATGTTCATTTTAAACAAAAGAGAAACTCTTTGAGTGGTACCGGCCACACCGTGCCTAATATTGAGGCGGGGGTGACTTTTACATGTCAAAAAGGACCTTTGGATTGTTCTACTAAAGTATCAACACAATCCTAATTTGTTTGGTCATATTTCCGTTGGTCAATTGTTGTTTTCACTTAAAATTGTGTCCATTTTAAACAAAAGAGAGACCCTTTAAGTGCAACTGGCCACACTGTGCATCGGATTGAGGTAGTGATGACTTTTACACATCCCCAACACACCCGTGGATCATTATCTTAAAGTATCAACACAATATGAATGCATTTGGTTGGATTTCTGTAGGTCAATTGTTGTTTTCACTTAAAAATTTGTCCATTTTAAACAAAAGAGAGACTCTTTGAGTGGTACCGGCCACACCGTGCCTCAGATTGAGGCTAGGATGAATCATACATGTCACAAAGGACAAATCGATCATTATACTAAAGGATAAACACAATCCAAATCTGTTTGGTTAGATTTACGTAGGTCAGTTGTTCTTTTCACATAAAATTGTGTCCATTTTAAAGAAAAGAGAGACCCTATGAGTGGTACTGGCCACACTGTGCCTTGAATTGAGGTGGGGATGACTCGTACACGTCAAAAAGGATCCGTGGATCGTTATCCTAAAGGATAAATTCAATTTGAATGTGTTTGGTCATATTTTCGGAGGTCATTTGTTGTTTTCACTTAAAATTCTGACCATTTTAAACAAAAAATAGACCCTTTGAGTGGTACCGGCCACACCATGCCTTGGATTGAGGCAGGGATGACTCATACACGTCCCCAACACACCCTTGGATCATTATCTTAAAGGATTAACACAATTTGAATGTGTTTGGTTGGATTTTTGTAGGTCATTTGTTGTTTTCACTTAAAATCGTGTCCATTTTAAACAAAAGAGAGACCCTTTGAGTGGTACCGGCCACAACGTGCCTCAGATTGAGGCAGGGATGACTCGTACATGTCCCCAATGAACCCGTGTATTTTTCTCTTAATGGATCAACATAATCAGAATGTGTTTGGTCAGATTTCCGTAGGTCAGTTGTTGTTTTCACTTAAAATCGTGTCCATTTTAAACAAAAGAGAGACCCTTTGAGTGGTACCGGCTACACCGTGCCTCGGATTGAGACGAGATTGACTCCTACACTTCAAAAAGGACCCATGGATCATTTTCATAAATGATAAAGATAATCCAAATGTGTTTGGTCAGATTTTTGTAGGTCTGTTGTTGTTTTCACTTAAAATTGTGTCCATTTTAAACAAAAGAGAGACCCTTTGAGTGATACCGGCCACACCGTGCCTCGGATTGAGGCAGGAATGACCCATACATGTCACAAAGAACTCATGGATCGTTCTTATAAAGGAAAAATACAATCTGAACGCATTTGGTTGGATTTCCCTAGGTCAATTGTCATTTTCACTTAAAATTGTGTCCATTTTAAACAAAAGAGAGACCCTTTGAGTGATACCGGCCACACCGTGCCTCAGATTGAGGTGGATATGACTCTTACATTTCAAAAATGACCCTTGGATCATTCTACTAAAGGATAAATAACATCCGAATGCGTTTGGTTGGATTTATGTAGGTCAGTTGTTGTTTTCACTTAAAATTGTGTCCATTTTAAACAAAAGAGAGACCCTTTGAGTGCTATCGGCCACATCGTGCCTCGGATTGAGGGGGTAATGACTCTTACACATCCCCAACACATCCTTTCATCGTTATCTTAAAGTATAAACACAATCCGAATGCGTTTGGTTGGATTTATGTAGGTCAGTTGTTGTTTTCACTTAAAAATTTGTCCATTTTAAACAAAAGAGAGACCCTTTGAGTGGTACCGGCCACACCGTGCCTCGGATTGAGGCATAGATGAATCATACATGTTACAAAGGACCCATGGATCATTATCCTAAAGTATCAACATAATAAAAATGCATTTGGTCATATTTCCGTAGGTCAGTTGTTGTTTTCACTTAAAATTGTGTTCATTTTAAGCAAAAGAGAGACCCTTTAAGTGCTACCGGCCACACTGTGCCCTGGATTGAGGAATGGATGACTCTTAAACTTCCCCAAAGCACTCTTGGATCATTCTCATAAAGTATCAACACAATAAAATTGCGTTTGGTCAGATTTTCGTAGGTCAGTTGTTGTTTTCACTTAAAATTGTGTCCATTTTAAACAAAACAGAGACCCTTTTAGTGGTACCAACCACACTATGCCTTGGATTGAAGCGAGGATGACTCTTACACATCCACAGAGGACTCTTAGATTGTTATCTTAAAGTATAAGGACAATATGAATGCATTTGGTTGGATTTCTGTATGTTAGTTGTTGTTTTCACTTAAAAATTTGTCCATTTTAAACAAAAGAGAGACCCTTTGAGTGGTACCGGCCACACCGTGCCTCAAATTGAGGAATAGATGACTCATACACATCCCCAACGCACCTTTGGATCGTTCTCTTAAAGGATAAACATAATCTGAATGCATTTTTTCAGATTTACATAGGTCAGTTGTTGTTTTCACTTAAAAATTTGTCCATTTTAAACAAAAGAGAGACCCTTTGAGTGGTACCGGCCACACCATGCCTCAGATTGAGGCAGGGTTGACTTTTACACATCCCCAATGAACCTGTGAATTTTTATCTTAAAGGATCAACACAATCCAAATGTGTTTGGTTGGATTTACGTAGGTCAGTTGTTGTTTTCACTAGAAATCGTGTCCATTTTAAACAAAAGAGAGAACCTTTGAGTGGTACCGGCTACACCGTGCCTCGGATTGAGGCAGGGATGACTCTTACACATCCCCAACGCACCCTTGGATCATTATATTAAATTATCAACACAATAAGAATGTGTTTGGTCAGATTTCAGTAGGTCAGTTGTTGTTTTCACTTAAAATTGTGCCCATTTTAAACAAAAAAGAGACCCTTTGAGTGGTACCGACCACACCGTGCCTCGGATTGAGGCGGGGTTAACTCGTACACGTCCCCAAAGGACCTGTGAATTGTTATCCTAAAGGATCAAGATAATATGAATGAGTTTGGTCGGATTTCTGTAGGTCAGTTATTGCTTTCACTTAAAAATCTGTCCATTTTAAACAAAAGAGAGACCCTTAGAGTGGTACCGGACACACTGTGCCTCGGATTGCAGTAGGGTTGACTCGTACACATCCCCAACACACCCGTGGATTGTTCTATTAAAGTATAAACACAATCCGAATGTGTTTGGTTAGATTTCTGTAGGTCAGTTGTTGTTTTCACTTAAAAATCTGTCCATTTTTAACAAAAGAGAGACCCTTTGAGTGGTTCATCATTCTTGCATATTGTTGGTGCTTATCATATGTCACAACATCTCTTACAGAAATTCCCTCACCCTAAATTCATTCAGTGTGATGAGATTTTGGTAGACCAATTCTTTCCACATCAGATAGGTATTCGGTACAAAATTCAATGACTTCCTCAACAATATGTCACTCCACTATACTTCCCTCTAGCTGACTTCGATTTTTGACATACCCTTTCAAAATATTCATAAACCATTCAATAGGATACATCCATCTATAGTGTACAGTACCACAAATTCGAATCTCTCTCACAAAGTGAATCATCAAATGAACCATCATATCAAATAATTTTAGCGGGAATAACATTTCTAATTCACATAATATGATGTCAATTTATTTTTCCATAGCTAGCAATTTAGCTGGGTATAAAAATTTTCTACATATAGCTTTGAAAAAGAAACAAAGTTTGGTTAAAGTATGATGAAAATTCTTGGAAAAAATGAAACGTAAAGCTATAGGAATTATATCTTGCATCAAAACATGACAGTCATGTGATTTCAAACCTTTTAACTTCAAATCATTCATTGAAACAATGTTCTTAATATTTTATTAATACCCCTCAAGAACATTTACGTCATTGAAGAAGTTGAAAAACTGATATCTCTCCTCCATAGAAAGAGTATAAGCTGCTGGAGGAAGAAACATTCGATTTTAACCCTTCACGGGAGACAACTCTTGTCGTATTCCCATGTCAACCATGTCTAACCTTGCCTTAATTCCATCCTTTGTTTTTTCAGGGGCATTTAGAAACATTCTGATAACAATGTCACATACATTTTTTTCCACATGAATCACATCAAGAAAATTTCGGACGTACAAACAATTCCAGTATAGTAATTCAAAAAAACTGATCTCTTTTTCCAACAAATTTTCATAAGGTTTTTCAAAAATGGTTTACCAAAAACAGTGTTCACATCTTTTACTTTCTCAAACAGCTGATCACCTGTTAGCACAGACGGTGTTGTGCGTTGTTCTGAACTTCCAATGAATGATGTCGTCCAAGATTAGTACTTATGACGATGAGGTAGAAATCTACAATGTCCTAGAAACACATATTTTGATGAATGTTTCAACCTAATTGATTTTGTATCTTCTTTGCACATGGGACACCCTTGAGTTCCTTTAACTCTATAGCCTGACAAATTTCCATAAGCAGGGAAATCATTTATTTTCCCATACAACATAGCTCTCAACATGAAGTATTCACTTTTATAATAATCATACAACATAACACCTGAATCCCACAATAACTTCAAATCCTCGATCAAAGGATCCAAATAAACATCAATATCATTACCTGATTGTTTTGGTCCTGATATAATAATAGATAACATGATGAATTTCCACTTCATGCATAACTAAGGTGGCAAGTTATAATTTACCAACATAACATGCCATGTACTATGAGTGCTGGTTTGAAAACCAAAAGGATTTACTCCATCTGTAGATAACGCAAGATGAAGGTTTCTCATCTCTTTTCCAAATTCAGGATACTCATGATCAATTTTCTTCCATTGAGGAGAGTCTATCGGATGATGTAATTTCCCATATTTATTTATTTTATCTGCATGCCATGAAAATTGTCTCTCAGTTTCTTCACTTCTATATAGACGCCTAAACCTTGTAATGATTGGAAAGTACCATACGAATTTCGTAGGATTGGATTCATCTTTCTTGTATCGAGAAGCACCACACTTTGGGCATTATGTAAGTGTTTTTTTCTCCTTGCGAAAAAATATAGAGTCTTTCAGGTAGGCATGTATATTTTCAGAAATCATACCCATCGAGCGTAGCATTCGTTTAGCTTCATATGTCCGGCTTGAGAGCTCATTATCTTCAGGGAGCATGTCATTCAAGAGAGAAAGTAGTTCCGTAAAACTGACATCACTCCATATGTTTCCTTCTTTCAATTTATACAACTTCAGTACAACTGACAATGTTGTATACTTGGTGCAACCAGTATACAATGGATTCTTTTCACAACTCTTTAACTTCTCAAAAAATTTTGGGCAATCACGGAGTTCATCTTCAATTGTCTTTGTCATTTCCTCAATACGGACTTCATCATAATTGGAATCTGTAATCATATCCTCCATATGATCTTCTTCATTATCCATATTTGTATTCATATCTGATGATCCATAAAATGCAGTTTTATCCCATCCAGTAGCTACATTCACTTTTTCTCCGTGTTTATTCCAACATTTATAACTCCGATCTATTCCATGACAAATCAAATGTTCTTCCAACTCCGCTGGAGTAAGTATTCTAGAATAAAAACAATGTAAACACAGAAACAGGATTTGATAAGGATCCTTTGCGTGATCCTTTGAAAACTTGATGAACTCTTTCACTCCGTTCTCGCACTCTATTGTCAAATGATTAGCATCCATCCAATCTTTATTCATCTTCATCCTATTTGAATCTCAAATATTAGTATTTATGGTTCAAGTACACAAAACAAGAATTCCAAATACAGTAGAAGATAACCACTTCCTTATAAAAATAGAGATTAATTGAGTGTAACCATTTTCAATAAAGATATGTAAATCAACAGAACCAGGATAGACCCCCCCCCATCAGAATCAACACATTTTCCAAACACAAATGGGTTCACGGGGATAATCACTTGTGTCATAGATGGTAAAACTCACACGACATCATCCTCTATGGATCATCCTCCTCTATCGGGTCAACCCTTATATGGTCAACTAGTCCATCCTTTTATACCACACTAACCTAAAATACATATGGATGAAAACCAGTAGCCAACACTATAAGTAAAGAAAGGATTCTCATAATCTCTACAATATGGAATTAATTAAATATAATTACTTTAGATTCATTATATTTTCCTCAAATCACCCCAGTCCAAACACAAGAATAATCAAGAATGATACATATACCACTCCTAGGTCTCTTCCCTACATTCAATATCATCCTACCTAAATACCCATATATCCACACATACACTTTTCACAAACACATACAAAACCATATCCACATTAGAACCAAAGTACCCATATGGATTTCAATCAGGTTACTCGACTCAAGTGGTGGTGTGTAAGAAATAATAAGAAAATATAATAAGTATATAGTCACACATAAATCTCAAACTGGTGTTAATAATCCAATAAACCCAAGGTATCATTCCATCTATCAGAATACTCTGAAGGAGCCCATATGCGATAGTATTCTTAGGTGGTGAAGGTTCTTGAGGAGGAAGGGGTGAACACGCACCTATCGGGGTTCGAGGGCAGGTCATTGAGATTGAAGGTGGCCCGATACTCCTACAAGGGTTCATTACATATTTCAAAAACCATTTCCTGGTACCCTAGGATATTAACCCCCTGTTGGTGGAAGTAAAACTCTTCCTGATGATCATGACAAGAAGAAATGGAAACCAAGAGGGGGGAGTAGTTCGAAATACCTCAAGAAAGATGAAAAAACATGGTATTTGATAATAGGTTAGTGTCTTTCATGTTGTCTAGACACCTATCCAATAGACTCCACAAGCAGTGATGACCCCTGTAGTTGTTGCACCAGGTGAAACTGTCACCTGAGAAACTGAGATCAATGAGGCCCTTCCCAGCCATGAACTGAACAAACTCCATGATGGACTTCCTCTGGAATGGACTTCTACCTTTCCATTACTTTAGGTTGGAAATGACATTAAAGTTACCCCCAAAAAACAATGTATGGTGTCCAAGATCGAAGTTATTTTGTTCACTCCATAGAGATTCCCTTTGAAGAGGGTCATAGCTTCCAAAAACAAAATTCATAAGGAAGGAGGTGTCACCGTTGGACACCTTGGTAGTGATGAATTGATTTCAATCTTGAACAGTGTCAAAAACATATTTATTGTGGAAAAATACCCATTTGTGTCTGTTGGAGGGGTCAGAGTGTAGAAATCCATGCAACTTAATCTTCCAGGAGAATTCTATGATTATTATAGGGTTTTTTGTGTTATTTGACAACAAAAACAATGACATTATGATTTTTGATTTATATGGTGAGGAAGTCCGATTTAATATGGGCACTACAACCATGAGAATTACATATGAAGATAATAATGATGGGTAGGACCGGGCTCTGGAATTGGATCTAAAGCTAGTAGCCTTATTGAAGTGGGAGGATGATCTCTCATTAAGGTCCCTTGATTTTGAACATGTTCATAATCCCTTCTGGTTGGTAAGATTCATATGAGTAGGAGATGAGGATCCAAATGGGAAGAGGAAGGATGGGTAATGAAACTTGGGGGCTGGTGAGGGAGTTCTCTCTGGATTCATAAGTATTTGGAGCTGAATGACAGGCTCAGAGCCAAGGGAGACAGAACAGACACTACTAGGAAGGGGCCTGACCAATACAGAGAAGCAGTCAGTAACCTCCGTGAGGGAGAAGGACAAAGATGGAGGTAGGGGTGGAAAGTCTAGAAATCTTGGTGGTCTGGGCATCATTCCATACAAGTGCACTTCCAGAAAAAGTCACTTAGATAGCATGAAGGAAAGAAGGGGGGAACCCCTTGAAAAATATAGGGTTCAAGCATTGGATGACCTAGAAATGCATCAGAAACGGGTGGTGTTGTCCTTAAAGAAAAAGGTTATCCTTCATTACTTACTTTATGGTGACATGGTGTTGTATCAAAGGGAATCAATGATACCTAGGAGGAATCTAGTGAAACTAGAATACAAGTGGGAAGGACCTTAAATTTTTCCTAAACTTCACTCTAATAGTGTAAACTCATTGATCGCCATTAATGATGATCATATCAATCTTTCCACCAATACTAGGTTTTTCAAGAGATATTTCACATGAATAAACCATCCCTTTAGTTTGATATATATGGATTTGAACTAAAAATCCAACATCCCATATATATGTTGTTTTGTGTGGTGTTGATCCGCCACAAGCCCCTTCTCACATCAGGTTGTTATTCTTGCATGACACACCAAAAATTTTGGGACACACCCCCTTTGGTCCATGAATCACGAACTTAAACATTTTTCATCCTCAAACCATATTTTACATGGTGTAGGGACTCTATGGATGGAAAATTCACCTCACCCTCACCATATGTTCTAGTTGCATGATATGAAACCATGTGACATTTTGGTAAAATATATTCAACCTTAAAATACATTATCATAATCCTAATCATAAGATATTAAAATGTGTGTCCAATTTTCTCATTGTATGAAGTTAAAAAATATGGTTCATGTCCCTATTATATGATATAAAACTTTGAAATGAATTTATCCTTCAACCGAGAGGGCTCCCTCTTTCTGATGCCGATCACTTACCACACCATGTTGAAGAACTAAATTAGGATTGATTCCTATTTAATATCATGGGATATCAAGAGACTAAAAAATTATATATCATTGGCTCAGATCACTCATTGAACTACCTCAACACCTCCATCATTGAAAACAAGTTTTTCTCTCACTAACGGATGCACTCCATCTAGGTGCGTTCCAACATGTGGTGGAAGAAAACCAAGGGTGTTAAACCTTCACTCAAACATTTGAAAAACTCAACTTCATGATGTAATAATACTTTAAAATATGTCCTCATAATTCTAGAAGAGTATGTGTAATAGGGTACTAAAAAAACATTTCACACCTACTCTGGCAACGTGAAGACCGAGGGCGGCGGAGGTCTGGCAACGTAAAGATCGAGGGCGGTGGAGGTCTGACTCACGAAGATCAGGGTCGGAGGAGGTCTGGAAATGCGAAGCACAAGGGTGGAGGAGGTCTAGAAACTCGAAGCTTGGGGGGCAGTAGAGGGGAGTCGCAGGGTTATAATACTGCGAGAGCTTTAGGTCGCGATAAAATGAGGGCACTATGCGATTGAATTTATAAAATATGGGACTACGGTTTTATCAGCGCTAAAAAGCGCTGATAAATCCATACTGTATCAGCACTAAAATTTTTGTGCTGATACAAGACTTCTTTGTCAGTGCTTTTCTAGCGCTGATAAAGGTTACCCTGTATCAACGCTTAAATTTTAGCGCAGATACAGGGTTTCTTTATCAGCGGTTTTTGCTTAGCGCTGATATAAGGTGGCACTTCCCTTGCCCGTTTTGTAGTAGTGAACAAAAATAGATGCATGAAATTCCACTTAAAGATTAGAAGTGTAGAATTAAAGAATTACCTGATTGTAGAGAGAGCTTCGAGAGATACCTTGGGGTGAAGAGAGAGCGTCGGCAATGATTAGGTTTAAAGATGCAATCGGGCGGAGGGATTCTTGAATAGCCATCAGAAACTCTAATAGTCTCTAATACTTCCAGAAATTGTTTTTTTCGTAGGTGTCATCACATAAAAAGCACATAGAACTTGCCATTTATTTTCACTGATACGCAGAGGATGCAATTCTAGTCTGATGCCCCAATCCACCAAGTCACGCTGAGACCATAAATCAACTTTTGTCTTTCCCTTAACATTTAGAAGTATCGAAAGCAACATTTCACATATATTATTTTCAATGTGAATTGCGTCTAAGCAATGAAGTAAGAAATTGGTTGACCAATAAGGCTAATAAAAAAAGATACTTCTCTTCCTCTAATTGTAATAGGTTTTAGTGGAAACATTTTTTCTCTTTCCAGATTTTATTTGACCCTTCCCGAATAAAAAACTGAAATATTTCAATTCATTAAGCACATCAGTTCCAGACATACGCTGAGGTGGATTATCCATCTCTATGGTATTATTAAATCTTCGATGATTATTTCTATATGGATGATCCATTGTCAAGAATCATCAATGTCCCATAAAATTGAAACTATAGCGATGTTTTAGTCATCTGGATCATGTATTCCTCATACAAATAGGACATGATAGTTTTCCCTTCTTGATCCATCCAGACATCATTGCATAATCCGGAAAGTCATTGATCATCCACATAAGTGCAACACACATATGAAATATGTCTTTCGAATATGCATTGTATGTGTGCACACCCACATCCCAAAGAAGTTTCAACTCTTTTATTAAAGGTTGCATGTATACGTCAATATCAATGCTGAGATCAGAAGAGACAGATATGAGTATACTCATGAAAGTGAAATTTTTTTTCATACACAACCGTGGGGGATGATTATAAATGTGTATAAAAATTGGCTATGTGTTGTGCGAAGTAAGAATCTTCCCAAACTGCAATCTTGTTATTTCATTAGACATAAAAAGATTTTGAGTCTGGGGATCAATGTAAAGTGCCACATTACTTTATGTGGCACACGGGATGGTGTTCCATCAGATTTTGACTTCCGGCGGGATGTGACACATTTTATACAATCATTTCATTCAGCGGTTTCCACCCAGAAAAAACTGCAATCTTTCGAGAAAGCACGAATTTTGTTTCTTGAAAATACAAGTTTTTCAACTAACTTCCATGCCATATAGTGGTTTGAGAGAATATCTGAATCATATGGAAGTAAATTCTTCAATAAGTTAAGAATGTAATCGATTTCTGCATTAGAAATCCCATACATAGTTTTCCCATGAAACAATAGGATTAAAAATTCCAGCCTTTTCATTTTATCACACTGTCGATATACTGGAGTCGTGGCAGCATCAGTCAATTTTTTCACCCTGACAATATCATCATTTTTATTAGATGCATCATCTGTCCTCATATTGAAGTCTTATTGAGTCGAGATCCTTTCTTTTTCACGATGACGAAAAAATGGAAAATAGTCATCTAACGAATTCTCCAGTCCAGTCCTTTCATTTCGATCATTAGCAATTTGAGCTTTCATTTTCTCACCATTGTGATACCATATAGAGTAGTTTGGTTGAAAAACATATTTGGTTATGTGATAGTTGACTTCTTCACGGCTCAACCAAGGTCTACCAACACAATTGAAACATGGGAAGTGTATGCGACCACTATCTGAATTATTTTGAAATGAAAAATATAAAAATCTATTCATTTTTTTTTTGAAAATCGCTTGAGATACGATTGGTTTCATACATACAACTTCTATCCATTCTGTAAAAATAATTTTTATTGGTCATTTCGTCATAAGAAATTCAATAAGATTAAAGTTTAATCAAAAATATATTTAATTAAACGATAAAGGAAGGAGTTTCTAGTTGATGTAGTGAAATATTAAAACAATGTAAAGATATACTAATTAATTCAGTTATGTGTGCCTAAATTTGAGGTGAGATGTGTTTTGTAATTTTTTCATTTATCACATACCAAGAAGACACCATAAACCTGATAAAAAATTGTTCAAGATATTACAAAGTGAAGGATTTTTGTGAAAGATGCAGAATGTGTAAAGAGAGTTATTTAAATAAGTTATTGATGCTAAAAAATGGAAATATTGTGAAAAGTTAGTACATTTCAAAACACCCAAACTGAAGTCCATAGAAAGTACCATATCACCCCACTAAAAAAAGTAAAACCACCTAAAAGGAGTGGCTATGAAGACTTCAAATCAAGTTGATTCATATAATCATGACACTTGAATTGTAAAACGAAAATAGAAAACAAATAAAACTGAACTTATTGGGAGGGCTGTCTAGGGGGTGGGAGGGCTGTCCAGGGGGTGGGGTGGTGTCCAGGGGGGATGTCCAAGGGGTGGGAGGGCTGTCCAGGGGGTGGGGGTTGTCCAAGAGGGTGGGGTGGTGTCCAGAGGGGTTTTCCAAGGGGTGGGAGGGATATCCAGGGGGTGGGGTGGTGTCCAGGGGGGTGTCCAAGGGGGCGGGGGTGTCCAGGGGGTGGGGGTGTCCAGGGGGTGGGGTGGTGTCTAGGGGGGTTGTCCCAGGGGGTGGGGCTGTCCGGGGGGGGGGGGTGTCCAGGGGGTGGGGGTGTCTAGGGGGGTGTCTAGGGGGGTGGGGTGTCCAGGGGGTGGGAGGGTTGTCCATGGGGTGGGGTGGTGCCCAGGGGGGGTTGTCCGGGGGGTGGGGGCTATCCAGGGGGTGGGGTGGTGTGGTGTCCAGGGGGGGTATCTAGGGGGGTGTCTAAGGGGGTGGGGTGGTGTCTAGGGGGTTGTCCAAGGGGGTGGGGGTGTCCAGGGGGTGGGGGTGTCCAGGGTTTAGGGTGGTGTCCATGGGGGGTTGTCCAAGGGGGGGTGGGGGTGGACAACTCCCCTCCCTCCCAGGTCAGCCCACCCCCCCCTCCTAAGTGAAATTTGTATAATCAAATCATCATCAATTTTATTATCCCATCCGACCATATACCATACCACCCAAGGAATACCCTATAACTCAGAAATATCCTAATGTTATACACAATCCCATAGAACATAATCGATATATGGAAAATCTCATCAACCACCCTCATCCACATCCCAGCATAACACCCCTTTAGGATGTAACCATACCCCATAGGCCATAAGGAACTCACATAGCAATTTCCAACTTACCCAACTCACTCAATAATATAACCCCAAAGAGTCACTCAGACCATTATCCCTTTCTAACACATTCCATGTACTAAATGAATAAAAAAACTAAGGATGTCGCCATATATCTTCTTATGAAGAGGTGTCACTACAAAAATTATACCAAAACAAAACCACACTAAGACAACATCTTACATTTATAAATAGATACAACAATATAAATAATACAAATCAACGAAACAGGTTATCACATTATACATGAAATCGATGAATCATATTTCTACTACACTATACAATAAATCCCCCATAAATCTAGATTCATTATACAACTAATACCTCTCATAATTGAGATAACATAACCCAAAAAAAACAAAATCACAATTATTCAACACCTAAAATGTGTTTTCACTATCCACATGGCACACTAGAATTCCTTACTGTACAAATGGAAAGGATTCCACTAGAAGGAACTTCTACCCAAGGTCCCCATCACATTAAATAATATAAAACCATCCCTTTAGTTTGAGACATATGTATTTGAACTAAAAATCCAACATCCTAGTTATATGTTGTTTCGTGTGGTGTTGAGCCACCACAAGCCCCTTCTCACATCAGGTCGTTATTCTTGCATGACAAGCCAAAAATTCTGGGACACACCCCCTTTGGTCCATGAATCATTAACTTAAACCTTTTTCATCCTCTAACCATATTTCACATGGTGTAGGGACTCTATGGATGGAAAATTCACCTCACCCTCAGTATATGTTCTAGTTGCATGATATGAAACCATGTGACATTTTGGTAAAATATATTCAACCTTAAAATAAATTATCATAATCCTAATCATAAGATATTAAAATGTGTGTCCAATGTTCTCATTGTATGAAGTTAGAAAACATGGTTCATGTCCCTATTATATGATATAAAACTTTGAAATGAATTTATCCTTCAACCGAGAGGGCTCCCTCTTTCTGATGCCGATCACTTACCGCACCATGTTGAAGAACTAAATAAGGATTGATTACCATTTAATATCATGGGATATCAAGAGACTGAAAAATTATATATCATTGGCTTAACTCACTCATTGAACTACCTCAACACCTCCATCATTGAAAACAAGTTTTTTCTCTCACTCACAGATTCACTCCATCTAGGTGAATTCCGACATGTGTTGACAGAAAACCAAGGGTGTTAAACCTTCACTCAAACATTTTACAAACTCAACTTCATGATGTAATAATCCTTGAACATAGTTCCTCATAATTCTAGAAGAGTATGTGTAATAGGGGACCAAAAAAACATTTCACACCTAGTACAACAACGTGAAGATCGAGGGCAGCGGAGGTCTGGTAACGTGAAGATTGAGGGTGGTGGAGGTCTGACATGTGAAGATCGGGGGCGGTGGAGGTCCGGCAACGCGAAGCATGAGGGTGGAGGAGGTCCGGAAATGCAAAGCTCGGGGGGCAGCATAGGGGAGTCGTAGGGTTACAGTACCGCGAGAGCTTTAGGTCGTGATAAAACGAGGGCACTATGCGACCGGATTTATAAAATATGGGACTACGGTTTTATCAGCGCTAAAAAAGCGGTGATAAATCCTTCCTGTATCAGCACTAAAATTTTAGTGCTGATATAAGAATTCTTTATTAGCGCTTTTCTAGTGCTGATAAAGGGTTTCTTTATCACCACTTTTTTAGCAATGATAAAGGTTACCCTGTATCAGAGCTTAAATTTTAGCACTCATACATGGTAGCTTTATTAGAGCTTTTCTAGTGCTGATAAAGATACCCTGTATCAGCGCTAGAATTTTAGCACTGATACAAGGTTTCTTTATCAGCAGTTTTTTCTTAACACTGATATAAGGTGGCACTTCCCTTGCCCGTTTTTGCAGTAGTGAACAAAAATAATGCATGAAATTACACTTACAGATTAGAAGTGTAGAATTAAAGAATAACCTGATTGTAGAGAGAGCTTCGAGAGATACCTTGGGGTGAAGAGAGAGCATCAACAGTGATTAGGTTTAGGGATGCAATCGGGCGGAGGGATTCTTGAATAGCCATCAGGAACTCTAATAGTCTCTAATACTTCCAGATTTTTTTTTCGTAGGTGTCATCACATAAGAAGCACATGGAACTTGCCATTTATTTTCACTGATACACACAGGATGCAATTCTGGTTTGATTCCCTAATCCACCAAGTCACGCTGAGACCGTGGACAACCCCCCTGGGACCACCTCCACCCCCTAGACAACCCCCCTGGGCACCACCCCCACCCCCTGGACAACCCCCCTGGGCACCACCCCCACCCCCTGGACAACCCCCTGGGACCACCTCTAACTCTGTTCCCACTCTAGCATGCTATCCAATGTACAACTCATACTTATAAGCTCTCCAAAGCTCACCTAAATCCTTTAGACGTGCTGGTCGTGCACCCTCACCATCGGGGAAATTAAACCGCAACTGAAACCACAATATTAATTCATATAAATAAAAAAATTAATATATTGCATTAAATACAACAGATGTTTTTACCCATATCTCTACCTAGGATTTATCCTTGACTTCATTTGGTAGCTGTCTCCATGAGAGCGGGCTGATAGGAATGATGTCGGAGTATTTGGCAAGCGTCGCCAAAAAACTCCGACATTCCTACCCTGATTTTTCAATCATCTGACTATCTTCATTGTATTCCACCATTAACTGCATGTGGCAGTTCCACACCGAACGCATGCGTGTACAACCCTTCCCCCGCCTCCTATCAGTAGATGTATCTATTATGAAAAAAAAAAAAATATTTTATCAATACATGTTATAATGAAAATAAATAATGGTGTAACAATTTTTTGGGGTTGTATAACTATACCTACGGTAGTCTGATCAATGGGCGCCGCTGGATCTGCAGAAACTGAAGGAAAACCCTGTATAGATGGAGTGGGTCCCAATGTATACTCCGTAGGGACAGACTATGGCGGAGCAGTAGTTGAATAATATGGAATATAAAAGCCCAGATAGATAGAAGAAGTAGTAAAAGAAGATGACAAGGATGTCTGGCCAAATGCTGGATGGGGAGTGGGAATCATCATCGGATATGATACAGATGGGTGAGGAGGGTCAGATGTAAAGGGTGGTGAAAACATGGGAGGCCTAAATATATCATGTGTCCCTAACGACACACTGGGATCAGAATGTGAGATGGATGGTATGTCAGTGGGAGGGGCAGGGTCTAATTGGGTATGCTGACCAGATCATCTAGCTCTCATACCACCCCCTCGTACAAACACCCCCAATACTGGGACCACTACTCGACTGCTCCTCAAATAATTGTCTCCTAATAGATGGATCCTGAAAAATGTTTTAAAAAAAATTAATCACATGACATTATATATAATTTAAATAAATATATTTGAAATAAAATACTCACTGCAAGCACTAGTGGTGGAATGCCCAGTTCGGTCATGCGATGATTGTTTTCCATAATCTGTTTCTATCACCTATCTTCAATTGGTTTCATTTCCTGCATTTGAAAACAAATATGGAAGTAAATAGAAAAGGATAACTAATGTGTAACCCAAAAAACAAAATAAATGAGAGGGAATAGGGGGATTCATGGATAATTTAACTAACCATTGTTTTAGGTGAGCTTGAAAATATATAATGAAGTCAATAAATCGTACAAGATGCAATAAGGAAATTTAATTTTTAGTAGGATGATTATTTATTAAGTGTCATGAGTCTATTAAAATCATGGAACATTGATTCAACCATATTCATAAGTGGAAAAGAAATTGTCAAAATTAAGGAAAAATTTAATTTCTTTAGCTTAGGTAGATGATGTGAGTTTCAATATTAAATCAATTTGAATAGAACCGAACTTAACAACCCAAATTGAGGCAAACCAAAAGAATTGAGAACATTAATGGATGATTTTATATATTTCCCACCACAACTTCAGGTTCACAGTCAACTCTGAGAATTGAACTATTGGAGTCATCAAAATAAATAAATGTATTGGTTCCAATGGTGGTAGGGATGGTGTCAATTCCATCATCACCATCATAAAAAATATGTCTTCGAATTACTTCAACTATGACACTAAATTCAGGTCAAAGTTGGTCTTTGACATAAAAAACATGTTTAGCCACTGATTCCAATACATATGGTTCTTCGGTTGCAAGACTGAAAGTCATATTAATTACTCAAATTCCACAATCAATAATAAATGTGTCATGTCTTTTCATTGAATAAAACCAATGACATTTCATCATCGTGACTCATCCATGAGAGTAATAATCCAACATTATTATTTTTTAAATGACTCCAAAATAACCCACATGTTCAAATCGCGGTCTACTATCTGATGCATTAGCGTAACAATCTGTTGTGGTAGTAACCATAACACCATCATGTTGTGTTCTCATGTTCTTTTCTCGTTCAGTGACAATAAATTTGTACCCATTGATAACAATTGATTTACAGTCACGAACCACGGTATTTGGACCAAAAGCCAAAGCTCTTATTTCCTCAGAGACAGAGTCTGCTAGAAAACTCAATACCTGTAATATAAATGAATATTAAACTTAATTAAATATTGATTTAATTATTTTAAACAGTCATATTTTTACCTTTAATTTTAACCAAGTAGAAAACTCTTTGCTATGAAAAGTCTCTCTGCTTCTCAAAGATAAAGAACGATGCTTTCTATTTATCATTGTTTTATATTCTCTGTGGATAAAAAATATGAATATTTTAATAGATATATATATAAGATATACATATTCAATTTTGTTACCTGATGTAGTCATTGAACAAATCACAGTTGAAAAAAACGGTGCGATGTTCCATTTCCCGCTCTTCAAGGCTTAATGTCTTCAATGTATATGATCCAGGAATTCCTCCTGTTTGAGGAAGTGATGGAAAAATGGGTTAAATTTTCTCATATTGTTCTTATTAATTTCTCATTGGTCTGTTCATTGTTTTAGTAATATCAGAAAAATACATTTAACAGAAATCCATACATTCTTGGGCCAAGCAACCGTTCACGATAAAACCTTCGGAATGATTCCTGTTTCAGACATAAGACTTTAATGTGTACATATTTCTTTCAGTTGGATACATCCAATGAAAATAAATAGGTCCTCCGAGAAGTATTTGAATGGGAATATGGATAGTCAGATGCAACATGCATGTGAAAAATGATGGAGGAAATATTTTCTCCGACTCACACAAAATTAATGGGGCATCTGTCAACATTTTTTGCAAGAAAGACTTGGACAACTTCTTAGCACAAAGATCTCTAAACAAATGGAACAACTAAATAACAGTCACCCTTACATTATTTTAAAAAATATGATGGATTTCTATTGGAATCAACTCATGCAGAAGAACATGATAATCAAGAGTCTTCAAATATTTTAGCTTCAACTCTATTCTACTGACCCATTTAGATATGTTTCTTGAATATCCATCAGGAACTCTAATAGTCTCTAATACTTCCAAAAATTGTTTTTTTACATAGGTGACATCATATAAGAAGCACATAGAACTTACCATTTATTTTCAATGATACGCACAAGATGCAATTCTGGTCTGATTCCCCAATCCAACAAGTCACGCTGAGACTATAAATCATCTTTTGTCTTTACCTTAACATTTATAAGTATCAAAAGCAACATTTCACATATATTCTTTTTATTGTACATTACGTCTAAGCAATGACGTAACAAATTGGTTGACCAATAAGGCAAATCAAAAAAGATAATCATCTTCCTCCAATTGTAATAGGTTTCAGTGGAAACATTATTTCTCTTTCCAGATTTTGTTTGACCCTTCCCAAATAAAAAACAGAAATATTTCAATTCATTAAGCACATCAGTTCCAGACATACGCTGAGGTGGATCATCGGTATCTATGGTATTATCAAATCTTCGACGATTATTTCTATATGGATGGTCCATTGGAAAGAATCATCAATGTACCATAAAACTGAAACTACAACGATGTTTCAGTCTTCTGGATCATGTATTCTTCATACAAACAAGACATGACAGTTTTCCCTTCGTGCTCTATCCAGGGAATCTTTATCAACGCTAAAATTGTAGCGCTGATACAGGGTAGCTTTATCAGCGATGATAAGGATACCCTGTATCAGCGCTAGAATTTTTGCGCTGATACAGGGTTTCTTTATTAGTAGTTTTTTCTTAGCACTGATATAAGGTGGTTCTTCCCTTGCCTGTTTTTGTTGTAGTGAACAAAAATTAATGCACGACATTCCACTTACATATTAGAAGTGTAGAATTAAAGAATTACCTGATTTTAGAGAGATCTTTGAGAGATACCTTGGGGTGAAGAGAGAGCGTCAGCATCGATTAGGTTTAGGGATGTAATCGGGAGGAGGGATTCTTGAATAGCCATCAGGAACTCTGATAGTATCTAATACTTCCAGAAATTGTTTTTTTTTTCTGTAGGTTTCATCACATAAGAAGAACATGGAACTTTCCATTTATTTTCACTGATACGCACAAGATGCAATTCTAGTCTGATGCCCCAATCCACCAAGTCACACTGTGACCGTAAATCACCTTTTGTCCTTACCTTAACATTTAGAAGTATCGAAAGCAACATTTCACATATATTATTTTAAATGTGAATTACATCTAAGTAATGAATTAACAAATTGGTTGACCAATAAGGAAAATCAAAAAAGATACTCCTATTCCTCTAATTGTAATAGGTTTCAGTGGAAACATTGTTTCTCTTTCCATATATTATTTGACCCTTCCCGAATAAAAAACTGAAATCTTTCAATTCATTAAGCACATCAGTTCCAGACATACGATGAGGTGGATCATCGGTCTCTATGGTATTATCAAATCTTCAACGATTATTTCTATATGGATGATCCATTGGAAAGAATCATCAATGTCCCATAAAATTGAAACTACAGTGATGTTTCAGTCTTCTGGATTGTGTATTCTTCATACAAATAGGACATGACAGTTTTCCCATCGTGCTCCATCCAGACATCATTGCATAAGATAAAAAATCATTGATCGTCCACATAAGTGCACCACGCATCAGAAATATGTCTTTCGAATATGAATTGTATGTGTGCACACCCATATCCCAAATAAGTTTCAACTCTTTTATTAATGGTTGCATGTATACGTCAATATCAATGCCGAGAACAGAAGGGATAGATATGAGTATACTCATGAATGTGAAATGTTTTTTCATACACGACCATGGGGGATGATTATAAATGTGTATAAAAACTGGCCATGTGTTGTGCAAAGTAAGAATCTGCCCAAACTGCAATCTTGATATTTCATTAGACATAAAAATATTTTGAGTTTGGGGATCAATGGAAAGTTCCACATTACTTTCTGTGGCACACAGGATGGTGTTCCATCAGATTTTTACTTCCAGCGGGATGTGCCACATTTTATACAATCATTTCGTTCAGTGATTTCCTCCCAGAATAAACTGCAATCTTTCAGGAAAGTATGAATTTTTTTTCTTGAAAATCCAAGTTCCTCAACTAACTTTCATGACATATAGTGGTTTGAGAGAATATCTACATCATCTGGATGTAAATTCTTCAAGAAGGTAAGAATGTAATCGATTGCTGCATTAGAAATCCCATACATAGTTTTCTCATGAAACAATAGGATTAAAAATTCCAGCCTTTTCATTTTATCACACTATCGATATACTGGAGTCATGGCAGCATTAGTCAATTTTTTCACCCTGAAAATATCATCATTTTTATTAGATGCATCATCTATCCTCATGTTAAAGTCTTCTTGAGTCGAAATCCTTTCTTTTTCATGATGACGAATAAATGGAAATCGGTCATCTAACAAATTCTCCACTCCAGTCCTTTCATTTCAATCATCAGCAATTTGAGCTTTCATTTTCTCACCATTGTGATACCACACAGAGTAGTTTTATTGAATACCATATATGGTTATGTGGTAGATGACTTCTTCACAGCTCAACCAAGGTCTACCAACACAATTGAAACATGGGCAGTGTATGCGACCACTATCTGAATCATTGTGAAATGAAAAATATAAAAATCTATTCAAATTGTTTTGAAAATCGCTTGAGATCCGATCGGTTTCATACATCCAACTTCTATCCATTCTCTAAAAATAATTTGTATAGGTCATTTAGTCATAAGCAATTCAATATGATTAAAGTTTAATAAAAAATATATTTAAGTAAACGATAAAGGAAGGAGTTTCTAGTTGATGTAGTGAACTATTAAAACAATGTAAAGATATAATAATTAATTCAGTTATGTGTTCTTAAATTTGAGGTGAGATGTGTTTTGTAATTTTTTCATTTATCACATACCAAGAAGAAACCATAGACCTGATAAAACATTGTTCAAGATATTACAAAGTGAAGGATTTTCATGAAAGATGCATAATGTGTAAAGAGAGTTTTTTAAATAAGTTATTGATGCTAAAAAATGGAAATATTGTGAAAAGCTAGTACATTTAATAACACCCAAACTAAAGTCCGTAGAAAGTACCATATCACCCCACTAAAAAAAGGAAAACCACCTAAAAAGAGTGTCTATGAAGACTTCAAATCAAGTTGATTCATATAATCATGACACTTGAATTGTAAAATGAAAATAGAAAACAAATCAAACTACACTTATTGGGAGGGCTGTCCAGGGGGTGGGAGGGCTGTCCAGGGGGTGGTGTGGTGTCCAGGGGGGATGTCCAAGGGGTGGGAGGTCTGTCCAAGGGGTGGGGGTTGTCCAAGAGGGTGGGGTGGTGTCCAGGGGGGCTGTCCAAGGGGGTGGGAGGGCTATCCAGGGGGTGGGGTGGTGTCTAGGGGGCTGTCCAAGGGGGTGGGGGTGTCCAGGGGTGGGGGTGTCCAAGGGGTGGGGTGGTGTCTAGAGGGGGTTGTCCAAGGGGGTGGGGCTGTCCGGGGGGGGGGGGGTGTCCAGTGGGTGGGGGTGTCCAGGGGGTGGGGGTGTCCATGGGGGTTATCCAGAGGGTGGGAGGGCTGTCCAGGGGGGTGGGGTGGTGCCCAGGGGGGGGGGGGTTGTCCAGGGGGTGGGGGTTGTTCAGGGGGTGGGGTGGTGTGGTGGTGTGGTGTCCAGGGGGGGGGGGCTATCTAGGGGGGTTGTCTAAGGGGGTGGGGTGGTGTCCAGGGGGGTTTTCCAAGGGGGTGGGGGTGTCCAGGGGATGGGGTGGTGTCCATGGGGGGGTTGTCCAAGTGGGGGTGGACAACTCCCCTCCCTCCCGGGTCAGCCCACACCCCCTCCTAAGTAAAATTTGTATAAGCAAATCATCATCAATTTTCTTATCCCATATGACCATATACCATACCACCCAAGGAATACCCTATAACTCAGAAATATCATAATGTTATACACAATCCCATAGGGAATAATCGATATATGGCCAATCTCATCAGCCACCCTCATCCACATCCCAGCATAACACCCCTTTAGGTTATAACCATACCCCATAGGCCACAAGGAACTCACATAACAATTTCCAACTTACCCAAATCACTCAATAATATAACCCCAAAGAGTCACTCAGACCATTATCCCTTTCACACACATTCCATGTACTAAATGAATAAAAAACTAAGGATGTTTCCATGTATCTTCTTATGAAGAGGTGTCACTACAAAAAGTCTACCAAAACAAAACCACACTAAGAAAACATCTTACATTTATCAATAGAGACAGCAAGATAAATAATACAAATCAACGAAACAGGTTATCACATTATACATGAAATCGATGCATCATATTTCTACTACACTATACACAAAATCCCCCATAAAGCTAGATTCATTATACAACTAATACCTCTCATAATTAAGATAACATAACCCACAAAAAACAAAACCACAATTATTCAACACCTCAAATGGGTTTTCACTATCCACATGGCTCACTAGAATGCCTTACTGTACAAATGGAAAGGATTCCACTAGAAGGAACTTCTACCCAAGGTCCCCATCACATTAAATAATATAAAACCTCACTCTCATGATCAGCTCTTTCAGAAGGGTCTTGTGACAAGGGAACATGATAGGAGAAATAGAAATAGAAGCAGACCACGCGGATCTCTTTTAGGAGAAATAAAAATAAATAACAAACAAACACTACTGGAAATAGAGGATTTCCCAACGGTTTAGAACTGTTGGGAAAGGCTGGGGAACCGTTGGTATATGTTATACCAACGGTTCTGCCAACCGTAGGCAAGTAAGCCGTTGGAAAAAACTTTTCCCAACGGTTTACAGTGAACCGTTGGTATAGGTGGAAAAAAATACTAAAAAAGATTCCCAACGGTTGTCAAACCGTTGGCAAAACTCAGAACACTGTTTTTCCCAACGGTTTTCAAAAACCGTTGGGAAAAATCAATAGTTTTTCCCAACTCCCAAACCGTTGGGAAAACTAAATATACATTTGGATGAACTCTTTCCCAACGGTTCTAAACCGTTGGGAAAAGAGTTATTACCAACGGTTCAATGAACCGTTGGTAAAAACATATTTTTAAGATTCTATGCCAACGGTTTAAAACCGTTGGCATACCCTAGGCTGCAAATTGCAGCAGCCTGCAATTTGCACAGCCCCTCTGTACATCAGCCACCTCTCATCTCATCAGGCCTCATTCTCACCTCATTTTCGATCCAACTATTGTACCTGTAATAAACTAAAACATTCATATACAATTACGAACAAATTCATACACATTTAACATATAATGGATCCTGAAACTATACACATCCATAATTAATTTACAATTCATAAACATACATAATTCATATATAATTCAATTTAAAATTTAGATGACAATTATATGTGGAATCCGATTGAGACGGGTATGATTGGTACACGTCACATATGAACCATGGATCGTTCTCCTAAAGTTTCAAGGGAAACCGAATGCGTTTGGTCGGTTTTGCATATGCCAGTTCTTTTCACTTATAATCCTACCCATTTTAAACAAAACAGACACAGTTAGAGCGGTGTTGGCCACACCGCGCCTCGGATTGAGTCGGGGATGACTCGTACACCTCACATATGACCCATGGATCGTTCTCCTAAAGTTTCAACAGAAACCGAATGCGTTTGGTCGGTTTTCCGTATGTACTTAAAATGATGTCCATTTTAATCAAAAGAGATCCACTTAGACTGATCCCGGCCACACCGCGACTCGGATTGAGCCCGAGTGGGCTCGTACATGTCACATATGACTGATGGATCGTTGTGATAAATTATCAACAGATTCGGAATGCGTTTGGTCAGTTTTGCGTATGCCAGTTGTTCATTTCACTTATAATCATGTCCATTTTAAACAAAAGATACACAGTTAGAACGGTTTCGGCCACACCGCTCCTCGGATTGAGGCGGTATTGACTCGTACACATCACATACGACCCATGGATCCTTGTGCTAAAGTATCGACACAGTCCGAATGCCTTTGGTCGGTTTTTCGTATGTCACTTGATGATTTTCACTTAAAATGGCGTCTTTTTGAAACAAAAGACCGACACTTTGAGTGGTGTCGGCCACACCGCGTCTCCGATTGTGGCGGGGTTGATTCTTACACGTCACATATGACCCATGGATCGTTCTCCTAAAGTTTCAATGGAAACCGAATCCGTTTGCTCGTTTTTCCGTATGTACTTAAAATGGTGTTCATTTTAAACAAAAGAGAGCCACTTAGACTTATCCCGGCCACACCGCGACTCGGATTCATCCCGGGTTGGCTCGTATACGTCACATATGACCCATGGATTGTTGGGATAAATTATCAACAGATTCGGAATGCGTTTGGTCGGTTTTCCGTATGCCAGTTGATGCTTTTCACTTAAAATGACGTCCTTTTGAAACAAAAGACGGACACTTTGAGTGGTGCCGGCCACACCGCGTCTCCGGATTGAGATGAAACCACCGTGAAACATTCTAATTATTATTCGTGACGTGTACGCGCAGACGGCACGTCAATCGGACGTGCCGTGTGCCCGCGGTGACCGACAACGCAGTTCTGGTGTCATAAACGGCCAAAACGGGCGTCCAACGGTCAAATTCATAGCGGACGACCTCGGGTTGAGCTGAAACACCGAGAAACATTCTAATTATTATTCGTGACATGTACGCGCAGACGGCACGTCAATCGGACGTGCGGTTTGCCCGGTACGGCTCAATATTTTTGTTTTAAGTGATGCGCGCGCTTCGTAAACGCGCGTGAGGGGGGTCCAAACGGGCCGAACGATGTCGGAATGGCCTGAAATCAGACGACAAATATGGGTGAGTGCTTTCTGAAGTGGTCGAGCAGACGGCACATCAATCGGACATGACCTGTGCCCGCGGTGGCCGAGAACGCAGTTCGGGTGTCATAAACGGCCAAAACGGGCGTTAAACGGTCAAATTCATAGCGAACGACCAGAGATTCACCTGAAACCACCGTGCAACATTCTAATTATTATTTGTGACGTGTACGCGCAGACGGCACGTCAATCGGACGTGCGGTTTGCCCGGTACGGCTCAATATTCGTGTTTTAAGTGATGCGCACGCTTCGAAACGCGCGTGAGGGGGGTCCAAACGGGCCGAACGATGTCGGAATGGCCTGAAATCAGACGACAAATACGGGTGAGTGATTTATGAAGTGTTCGAGCAGACGACACGTCAATCGGACGTGCCGTGTGCCCGCGGTGACCGACAACGCAGTTATGGTGTCATAAACGGCCAAAACGGGCGTCCAACGGTCAAATTCATAGCGGACGACCACGGATTCACCTGAAACCACCGTGAAACATTCTAATTATTATTCGTGACGTGTACGCGCAGACGGCACGTCAATCGGACATGCGGTTTGCACGGTACGGCTCAATATTCGTGTTTTAAGTGATGCGCGCGCTTCGTAAACGCGCGTGAGGGGGGTCCAAACGGGCCGAACGATGTCGGAATGGCCTGAAATCAGACGAAAAATACGGGTGAGTTATTTATGAAGTGGTCGAGTAGACGGCACGTCAATCGGACTTGTCGTGTGCCCGCGGTGACCGACAACGCAGTTATGGTGTCATAAACGGCCAAAACGGACGTCCAACGGTCAAATTCATAGCGTACGACCTCAGATTGAGCTGAAACCACCGTGAAACATTCTAATTATTATCCGTGACGTGTAAGCGCAGACGGCACGTCAATCGGACGTGCCGTGTGCCCGCGGTGACCGACAACGCAGTTATGGTGTCATAAACGGCCAAAACGGGCGTCCAACGGTCAAATTCATAGCGGACGACCACGTATTCACCCGAAACCACCGTGAAACATTCTAATTATTATTTGTGACGTGTACGCACAGACGGCACGTCAATCGGACGTGCGGTTTGCCCGGTACGGCTCAATATTCTTGTTTTAAGTGATGCGCGCGCTTCGTAAACGCGCGTGAGGGGGGTCCAAACGGGCCGAACGATGTCGGAATGGCCTGAAATAAGACGAAAAATACGGGTGAGTGATTTCTGAAGTGGTCGAGCAGACGGCACATCAATCGGACATGACCTGTGCCTGCGGTGACCGAGAACGCAGTTCGGGTGTCATAAACGGCCAAAACGGGCGTTAAACGGTGAAATTCATAGCGGACGACCAGAGATTCACCCGAAACCACCGTGCAACATTATAATTATTAGTTTTGACGTGTACGCACATACGGAACGTCAATCGGACGTGCAGTTTGCCCGGTACTGCTCAATATTCGTGTTTTAAGTGATGCGCACGCTTCGAAACGCGCGTGAGGGGGGTCCAAACGGGCCGAACAATGTCGGAATGGCCTGAAATCAGACGACAAATACGGGTGAGTGATTTACGAAGTGGTCGAGCAGACGACACGTCAATCGGACGTGCCGTGTGCCCGCGGTGACCGACAACGCAGTTATGGTGTCATAAACGGCCAAAACGGGCGTCCAACGGTCAAATTCATAGCGGACGACCACGGATTCACCCGAAACCACAGTGAAACATTCTAATTGCTATTCGTGATGTGTACGCGCAGACGGCACGTCAATCGGATGTGCCGTCTGCCCGCGGTGACCGACAACGCAGTTATGGTGTCATAAACGGCCAAAACGGGCGTCCAACGGTCAAATTCATAGCGGACGACCTCGGATTGAGCTGAAACCACCGAGAAACATTCTAATTATTATTCGTGACGTGTACGCGTAGACGGCACGTCAATCGGACGTGCGGTTTGCCCGGTACGGCTCAATATTCTTGTTTTAAGTGATGCGCTCGCTTCGTAAACGCGCGTGAGGGGGGTCCAAACGGGCCGAACGATGTCGGAATGGCCTGAAATCAGACGACAAATACGGGTGAGTGATTTCTGAAGTGGTCGAGCAGACGGCACATCAATCGGACATGACCTGTCCCCGCGGTGGCCGAGAACGCAGTTCGGGTGTCAGAAACGGCCAAAACGGGCGTTAAACGGTCAAATTCATAGCGGACGACCAGAGATTCACCTGAAACCACCGTGCAACATTCTAATTATTATTTTTGACGTGTACGCGCAGACGGCACGTCAATCGGACGTGCGGTTTGCCCGGTACGGCTCAATATTCGTGTTTTAAGTGATGTGCACGCTTCGAAACGCGCGTGAGGGGGGTCCAAACGGGGCCGAACGATGTCGGAATGGCCTGAAATCAGACGACAAATACGGGTGAGTTATTTATGAAGTGGTCGAGTAGACGGCACGTCAATCGGACGTGCCGTGTGCCCGCGGTGACCGACAACGCAGTTATGGTGTCATAAACGGCCAAAACGGGCGTCCAACGGTCAAATTCATAGCGGACGATCACGTATTCACCCGAAACCACCGTGAAACATTCTAATTATTATTCGTGACGTGTACGCGCAGACGGCACGTCAATCGGACATGCGGTTTGCACGGTACGGCTCAATATTCGTGTTTTAAGTGATGCGCGCGCTTCGTAAACGCGCGTGAGGGGGGTCCAAACAGGCCGAACGATGTCGGAATGGACTGAAATCAGACGACAAATACGGGTGAGTGATTTATGAAGTGCTCGAGTAGACGGCACGTCAATCGGACTTGTCGTGTGTCCGCGGTGACCGACAACGCAGTTATGGTGTCATAAACGGCCAAAACGGGCGTCCAACGGTCAAATTCATAGCGTACGACCTCAGATTGAGCTGAAACCACCGTGAAACATTCTAATTATTATCCGTGACGTGTACGCGCAGACGGCACGTTAATCGGACGTGCCGTGTGCCCGCGGTGACCGACAACGCAGTTATGGTGTCATAAACGGCCAAAACGGGCGTCCAACGGTCAAATTCATAGCGGACGACCACGGATTCACCCGAAACCACCGTGAAACATTCTAATTATTATTTGTGACATGTAAGCGCAGACGGCACGTCAATCGGACGTGCGTTTTGCCAGGTACGGCTCAATATTCTTGTTTTAAGTGATGCGCGCGCTTCGTAAACGCGCGTGAGGGGGGTCCAAACGGGCCGAACAATGTCGGAATGGCCTGAAATCAGACGACAAATACGGGAGAGTGATTTCTGAAGTGTTCGAGTAGACGGCACATCAATCGGACATGACCTGTGCCCGCTGTGACCGAGAACGCAGTTCGGGTGTCAAAAACGGCCAAAACGGGCGTCCAACGGTCATATTCATAGCGGACGACTATAGATTCACCCGAAACCACCGTGCAACATTCTAATTATTATTTGTGATGTGTACGCGCAGACGGCACGTCAATCGGACGTGCGGTTTGCCCGGTACGGCTCAATATTCGTGTTTTAAGTGATGCGCACGCTTCGAAACGCGCGTGAGGGGGGTCCAAACGGGCCGAACGATGTCGGAATGGCCTGAAATCAGACGAAAAATACGGGTGAGTGATTTATGAAGTGGTCGAGCAGACAGCACGTCAATCGGACGTGCCGTGTGCCCGCGGTGACCGACAACGCAGTTATGGTGTCATAAACGGCCAAAACGGGCGTCCAACGGTCAAATTCATAGCGTACGACCTCGGATTCACCCGAAACCACCGTGAAACATTCTAATTATTATTCGTGACATGTACGCACAGACGGCACGTCAATCGGACGTGCCGTGTGCCCGCGGTGACCGACAACGCAGTTATGGTGTCATAAACGGCCAAAACGGGCGTCCAACGGTCAAATTCATAGCGAACGACCTCGGATTCACCCGAAACCACCGTGAAACATTCTAATTATTATTTGTGACGTGTACGCGTAGACGGCACGTCAATCGGACGTGCGGTTTGCCCGGTACGACTCAATATTCTTGTTTTAAGTGATGCGCGAGCTTCGTAAACGCGCGTGAGGGGGGTCCAAATGGGCCGAACGATGTCGGAATGGCCTGAAATCAGACGAAAAATACGGGTGAGTGATTTCTGAAGTGGTCGAGCAAACGGCACATCAATCGGACATGACCTGTGCCCGCGGTGACCGAGAACGCAGTTCGGGTGTCATAAACGGCCAAAACGGGCGTTAAACGGTCAAATTCATAGCAGACGACTAGAGATTCACCCGAAACCACCGTGAAACATTCTAATTATTATTTGTGACGTGTAAGCGCAGACGGCACGTCAATCGGACGTGCGGTTTTCCCGGTACGGCTCAATATTCGTGTATTAAGTGATGCGCACGCTTTGAAACGCGCGTGAGGGGGGTCCAAATGGGCCGAACGATGTCGGAATGGCCTGAAATCAGACGACAAATACGGGTGAGTGATTTATGAAGTGGTTGAGCAGACGGCACGTCAATCGGACGTGCCGTGTGCCCGCGGTGACCGACAACGCAGTTATGGTGTCATAAACGGCCAAAACGGGCGTCCAACGGTCAAATTCTTAGCGGACGACCTCAGATTCTCCCGAAACCACCGTGAAACATTCTAATTATTATTTGTGATGTGTACGCACAGACGGAACGTCAATCGGACGTGCGGTTTGCCCGGTACGGCTCAATATTCTTGTTTTAAGTGATGCGCGCGCTTCGTAAACGCGCGTGAGGGGGGTCCAAACGGGCCGAACGATGTCGGAATGGCCTGAAATCAGACGACAAATACGGGTGAGTGATTTCTGAAGTGGTCGAGCAGACGGAACATCAATCGGACATGACCTGTGCCCGCGGTGACCGAGAACGCAGTTCGGGTGTCATAAACGGCCAAAACGGGCGTCCAACGGTCAAATTCATAGCGGACGACCAGAGATTCACCCGAAACCACCGTGCAACATTCTAATTATTATTTTTGACGTGTACGCGCAGACGGCACGTCAATCGGACGTGCGGTTTGCCCGGTACGGCTCAATATTCGTGTTTTAAGTGATGCGCACGCTTCGAAACGCGCGTGAGGGGGGTCCAAACGGGCCGAACGATGTCGGAATGGCCTGAAATCAGACGAAAAATACGGGTGAGTGATTTATGAAGTGGTCGAGCAGAAGGCACATCAATCGGACGTGCCGTGTGCCCGCGGTGACCGACAACACAGTTATGGTGTCATAAACAGCCAAAACGGGCGTCCAACGGCCAAATTCATAGCGTACGACCTCGGATTCACCCGAAACCACCGTGAAACATTCTAATTATTATTCGTGACGTGTACGCGCAGACGGCACGTCAATCGGACGTGCCGTGTGCCCGCGGTGACCGACAACGCAGTTATGGTGTCATAAACGGCCAAAACCGGCGTCCAACGGTCAAATTCATAGCGGACGACCTCGGATTCACCCGAAACCACCGTGAAACATTCTAATTATTATTTGTGACGTGTACGCGTAGACGGCACGTCAATCGGACGTGCGGTTTGCCCAGTACGGCTCAATATTCTTGTTTTAAGTGATGCGCGCGCTTCGTAAACGCGCGTGAGGGGGGTCCAAACGGCAGAACGATGTCGGAATGGCCTGAAATCAGACGAAAAATACGGGTGAGTGATTTCTGAAGTGTTCGAGTAGACGAAACATCAATCGGACATGACCTGTGCCCGCGGTGACTGAGAACGCAGTTCGGGTGTCATAAACGGCCAAAACGGGCGTTAAACGGTCAAATTCATAGCGGACGACCATAGATTCACCCGAAACCACCGTTCAATATTCTAATTATTATTTGTGACGTGTACGCGCAGACGGCACGTCAATCGGACATGCGGTTTGCCCGGTACGGCTCAATATTCGTGTATTAAGTGATGCGCACGCTTCGAAACACGCGTGAGGGGGGTCCAAACGGGCCGAACGATGTCGGAATGGCCTGAAATCAGACGACAAATACGGGTGAGTGATTTATGAAGTGGTCGAGCAGACGGCACGTCAATCGGACGTGCCTTGTGCCCGCGGTGACCGACAACGCAGTTATGGTGTCATAAACGGCCAAAACGGGCGTCCAACGGTCAAATTCATAGCGGACGACCACGGATTCACCCGAAACCACCGTGAAACATTCTAATTATTATTCGTGACGTGTACGCGCAGACGGCATGTCAATCGGACATGCGGTTTGCACGGTACGGCTCAATATTCGTGTTTTAAGTGATGCGCGCGCTTCGTAAACGCGCGTGAGGGGGGTCCAAACGGGCCGAACGATGTCGGAATGGCCTGAAATCAGACGACAAATACGGGTGAGTGATTTATGAAGTGGTCGAGCAGACGGCACGTCAATCGGACTTTTCGTGTGCCCGCGGTGACCGACAACGCAGTTATGGTGTCATAAACGGCCAAAACGGGCGTCCAACGGTCAAATTCATAGCATACGACCTCGGATTGAGCTGAAACCACCGTGAAACATTCTAATTATTATCCGTGACGTGTACGCGTAGACGGCACATCAATCGGACGTGCCGTGTGCCCGCGGTGACCGACAACGCAGTTATGGTGTCATAAACGGCCAAAACGGGCGTCCAACGGTCAAATTCATAGCGTACGACCTTGGATTGAGCTGAAACCACCGTCAAACATTCTAATTATTATCCGTGACGTGTACGCGCAGACGACACGTCAATCGGACGTGCCGTGTGCCCGCGGTGACCGACAACGCAGTTATGGTGTCATAAACGGCCAAAACGGGCGTCCAACGGTCAAATTCATAGCGGACGACCACGGATTCACCCGAAACCACCGTGAAACATTCTAATTATTATTTGTGACGTGTACGCGCAGACGGCACGTCAATCGGACGTGCGGTTTGCCCGGTACGGCTCAATATTCTTGTTTTAAGTGATGCGCGCGCTTCGTAAACGCGTGTGAGGGGGGTCCAAACGGGCCGAACGATGTCGGAATGGCCTGAAATCAGACGACAAATACAGGTGAGTGATTTCTGAAGTGGTCGAGCAGACGGCACATCAATCGGACATGACATGTGCCCGCGGTGACCGAGAACGCAGTTCGGGTGTCATAAACGGCCAAAACGGGCGTCAAACGGTCAAATTCATAGCGGACGACCAGAGATTCACCCGAAACCACCTTGCAACATTCTAATTATTATTTGTGACGTGTACGCGCAGACGGAACGTCAATCGGACGTGCGGTTTGCCCGGTACGGCTCAATATTCGTGTTTTAAGTGATGCGCACGCTTCGAAACGCGTGTGAGGGGGGTCCAAACGGGCCGAACGATGTCGGAATGGCCTGAAATCAGACGAAAAATACGGGTGAGTGATTTATGAAGTGGTCGAGCAGACGGAACGTCAATCGGACGTGCCGTGTGCCCGCGGTGACCGACAACGCAGTTATGGTGTCATAAACGGCCAAAACGGGCGTCCAACGGTCAAATTCATAGCGGACGACCACGGATTCACCCGAAACCACCGTGAAACATTATAATAATTATTTGTGACGTGTACGCGTAGACGGCACGTCAATAGGACGTGCGGTTTGCCCGGTACGGCTCAATATTCTTGTTTTAAGTGATGCGCGCGCTTCGTAAACGCGCGTGAGGGGGGTCCAAACGGTCCGAACGATGTCGGAATGGCCTGAAATCAGACGAAAAATACGGGTGAGTGATTTCTGAAGTGGTCGAGTAGACGGCACATCAATCGGACATGACCTGTGCCCGCGGTGACCGAGAACGCAGTTCGGGTGTCATAAACGGCCAAAACGGGCGTCCAACGGTCAAATTCATAGCGGACGACCAGAGATTCACCCGAAACCACCGTGCAACATTCTAATTATTATTTTTGATGTGTACGCACAGACGGCACGTCAATCGGACGTGCGGTTTGCCCGGTACGGCTCAATATTCGTGTTTTAAGTGATGCGCACGCTTTGAAACGCGCGTGAGGGGGGTCCAAATGGGCCGAACGATGTCGGAATGGCCTGAAATCAGACGAAAAATACGGGTGAGTGATTTATGAAGTGGTCGAGCAGACGGAACGTCAATCGGACGTGCCGTGTGCCCGCGGTGACCGACAACGCAGTTATGTTGTCATAAACGGCCAAAACGGGCGTCCAACAGTCAAATTCATAGCGTACGACCTCGGATTCACCCGAAACCACCGTGAAACATTCTAATTATTATTCGTGACGTGTACGCGCAGACGGCACGTCAATCGGACGTGCCGTGTGCCCGCGGTGACCGACAACGCAGTTATGGTGTCATAAACGGCCAAAACGGGCGTCCAACGGTCAAATTCATAGCGGACGACCTCAGATTCACCCGAAACCACCGTGAAACATTCTAATTAGTATTTGTGACATGTACGCGCAGAAGGAACGTCAATCGGACGTGCGGTTTGCCCGGTACGGCTCAATATTCTTGTTTTAAGTGATGCGCGCGCTTCGTAAACGCGCGTGAGGGGGGTCCAAACGGGCCGAACGATGTCGGAATGGCCTGAAATCAGACGACAAATACGGGTGATTGATTTATGAAGTGGTCGAGCAGACGACACATCAATCGGACATGACCTGTGCCCGCGGTGACCGAGAACGCAGTTCGGGTGTCATAAACGGCCAAAACGGGCGTCCAACGGTCAAATTCATAGCGGACGACCAGAGATTCACCCGAAACCACCGTGCAACATTCTAATTATTATTTGTGACGTGTACGCGCAGACGGCACGTCAATCGGACGTGCGGTTTGCCCGGTACGGCTCAATATTCGTGTTTTAAGTGATGCGCACGCTTCGAAACGCGCGTGAGGGGGGTCCAAACGGGCCGAACGATGTCGGAATGGCCTGAAATCAGACGACAAATACGGGTGAGTGATTTATGAAGTGGTCGAGCAGACGGCACGTCAATCGGACGTGCCGTGTGCCCGCGGTGACCGACAATGCAGTTATGGTGTCATAAACGGCCAAAACGGGCGTCCAATGGTCAAATTCATAGCGGACGACCTCGAATTCACCCGAAACCACCGTGAAACATTCTAATTATTATTTGTGACGTGTACGCGCAGACGGCACGTCAATCGGACGTGCGGTTTGCCCGGTACGGCTCAATATTCTTGTTTTAAGTGATGCGCGCGCTTCGTAAACGCGCGTGAGGGGGGTCCAAACGGGCCGAACGATGTCGGAATGGACTGAAATCAGACGACAAATACGGGTGAGTGATTTCTGAAGTGGTCGAGCAGACGGCACATCAATCGGACATGACCTGTGCCCGCGGTGACCGAGAACGCAGTTCGGGTGTCATAAACGGCCAAAACGGGCGTCCAACGGTCAAATTCATAGCGGACGACCTCGGATTGAGGCGGGGTTTACTCGTACACGTCTCAAATGACCCATGGATCGTTGTCTTAAAGTATCAACACAATCCGAATGCGTTTGGCCGGTTTTTCCGTATGCCAGTTGATGGTTTTCACTTAAAATGATGTCCTTTTGAAACAAAAGACATACACTTTGAGTTGTTCCGACCACACCGCGTCTCGGATTGAGGCGGGGATGACTCGTACACGTCACATATGACCCATGGATCGTTGTCCTAAAGCATCAACACATTTCGAATGCGTTTGGTCAGTTTTTCGTATGTCACTTTTTGTTTTCACTTAAAATCTTATGGAAATTCATATAGAATATTTTTATATCATATTTAGTATGGATTAGATTTTAGTTGATCGTGCTATGAAACATTTCAGAGCTAATGAAATTAAGGAAGGTGGAGGGGCTGTCCGGGGGGGCTGTCCGGGGGGGCTGTCCGGTGGGTGTCCGGGGGGCTGTCCGGGGACCAAGGAGGAGGGTGGGGGGGCTGTGCGGGGTCTGTCCGGGGGGTGTTTGGGGGTTGTTCAGGGGGTTGTCCGGGGTTGTTCAGGGGGCTGTCCGGAGGTTGTTCAGGGGGTTGTTCAGGGGGTTGTCCGGGGGTGTTCAGGGGGTTGTCCGGGAGGTGTTTGGGGGGTTGTCCGGGGTCCAAGGGGGGGGGGGGGGTTGTCCGGGGTCCAAGGGGGGGGGGGGTGGGGGGGTTGTCCGGGGGGCTGTCCGGGGGGCTATCCGGGGTCCAGGGTGGAGGGTTGGGGGCTGTACGGGGGGCTGTCCAGGGGGCTGTCCGGGGGGGGGGGGGGGGGCTGTCCGGTGGGTGTCCGGGGGGCTGTCCGGGGACCAAGGAGGAGGGTGGGGGGGCTGTGCGGGGTCTGTCCGGGGTTGTTTAGGGGGCTGTCCGGTGGTTGTTCAGGGGGTTGTCCGGGGTTGTTCAGGGGGTTGTCCGGGGGGTGTTTGGGGGGTTGTCCGGGGTCTAAGGGGGAGGGTGGGGGGGTTGTCCGGGGGGCTGTCCGGGGGCTATCCGGGGTCCAGGGTGGAGGGTTGGGGGCTGTACGGGGGGCTGTCCAGGGGGCTGTCCAGGGGGCTGTCCGTGGGGCTGTCCGGGGGGTGTTTGGGGGGTGTTCGGGGTCCAAGGGGGAGGGGGGGTTGTCCAGGGTCCAAGAATGAGGGGGGTTGTCCAGGGAGTTCTCAAACACACAACCACTAAAAGACAACAACATCCATAAAAACAGACAATATATAAAAATAACTCAACTCCAATACTATACTACGAGTCTAGATAAAACCAACAACTAGAATAGATTAAACATCAAATCTCAAGTCAAAAATGTAACGGATCAATATGTCCCACATCAGCATCACCATCTCCATCATCATCATCATCATCATCGCCCTCGTCATCGTCCTCCTCATCGTCCTCACCCTCCACAGCGCCTTCCTCCTCGCCTTCGCCCTCCTCCTCGCCCTCCTCATCTCCCTCCTCTTCTGCATCAGACTGCTCGCCATCATCATCTTCAAGCTGGACATCGGGCTGACCACCATTGGAACTGCCACCTGGTGCACCATATATAGAATGTATCGACGACATGTATTCATCAATCGCTGGGCTGGCCTCTGCTGGAAGTGTTGGACGTAGAACTTCAATAAATTTCATAAATGCACTGTTTGCCCTAGCAGACTGTTCTGCCGTCTCTGTGGCCCTTTTCTCAGCCTGTTCTGCCTGTGCCCTAACTTGCTGCAGCTCGGTGGCACTACAACTCGTACCTGAGGCAGACCAATACCTCGTCGGGGCTATCCTAGGTCGGCAGCGTACTCTGCCAGAATGATCATCTCCCAACACCTGATGTAAGTGATCAGATGGCCCAAAATTGTCTGCTTCTTGGGCATCGAGGGCCTCTAAAGCATCATGTTACAAATATAAATATAATATTAAGTTACAAAATAGATATTAAAATATAAAATCAACAGATTAAAACTTACAATCTGCTGCTGAGTCGCTTCGTTGACAGCACGTCCATCCTTTTTTCGTCTACTCGAGCAAAACAGTTTTGCTCGAGGCACACGTCCTTCAATATTTTGTACTTGCCTCTACAATGACATTGAAAACAAAATTTATATAAAGACTTCAGAAAATAATTAAATAATTGAGGAAACAAAATAAAATGTAAGTCGTAAAGAAAACTTATAAACAATTGTCATACCTGCTGCCTCTCATGATCCGGCATCGTCGTGCGTCCTAGTGTATGGAGGTATTTTTTTGCATCAATGTTTTTTTTATTTTTTCCAGATGATTCCTAAATAAAATTCGATAATGCAAAGGATAATATTAATGCAAAACTTGAAAGTTATTATTTAAATACCTCAAATGTAATTCATACCTTAAACTGGGTACTCGTCCAATGAGTAATCATCTGACGATACTGCTCTATAGGACAATCATCCACGACTGGTACCGCCTCTAACTCAGTGCCAACTCTAGCACGCCAGCCAATATACAGCTCATGCTTGTAGGCTCTCCAAAGCTCTCCTAAATCCTTTAGACGTTCTAGTCGTGCACCCTCACCATCAGGAAAATTAAATCGAAGATGAAATGAAAATATTAATTTATATAAATACAAAAAAAATTCATGGCATTAAATACAACAGATTTTTTTACCCATATCTCTGCCCAAGCTCTATCTTTGACCTCATGTGGCAAATGTCTCCATGACAGCGGGCTGACGGGAATGATGTCGGAGTATTTGGCAAGCGTCGCCATAAAACTCCGACATTGCTGCCCTGTTTTCTCAACCATCTGATTGTCTTCATTATATTCCACCATAACCTGTGTGCGACGGTTCCACACCGAACGCATGCGTGTACGGCCCCGCCCCCACCTCCTGTCAGTAGATGTATCTGTCATGAAAGAAAAACAAATATTTTATCAAAACATGTTATAATGAAAATAAATATTGCTATAAAAATTTGATAGGGTTTTATAAATATACCTGTGCTAGTCTGATCAATGAGTGGCGCCGGATCCACAGAACCTGATGGAACACCCTCTGGTGGAACAGGAGTCGAAGACGATGGAATATAAAAGCTCGGAGAGACAGAAGTAGAAGGAAAAGAAGATGGAACAACTGTATGACCTGATGCTGACTGGGGAGTGGGAATCATCATGGGATGTGAAAATGATGGGGCAGAAGATGCAGAAGGTAGCAAAAACATGGGAGGTCTAAATATCCCGTGTGTCCCTAACGACACACCGGGATCAGAATGTGGGAAGGCTGAAATGTCAGTGGGAGGGGCAGGGTCTAGTCGGGCACGCGCAGCTCTATGTCCACCTCTGGTACGAACCCTCCTCGTACCACCGGCCTGAGTACTAGGACCAGTACTAGGCTCCTCGTCGAATAACTGTCGACGTAATAGTGGATCCTACAAAAAAGTTTACAAAAAAAATTAATCACATGACATTATATATTCTGTAAATATATATATATATATTTGAAATAAAGTACTCACTGTAGGCACTAATGGTGGAATGCCCATCTCCTCCATCCGACGATTGTTCTCCGCCATTTTTTTTCTTCGTCTCTCTTCAATTGGCTTCATTTCCTGCATTGGAAAACAAATATGTAATTAATTAGAAAAATAAAATTAATGTGTAAACCAAAAAACTAAATATATGAGGGAATGAGGGGATTCATTGGTAATTTAGCTATCAATTGTTTTAGAAGAGCTTGAATGAATTTAATAAAACATACAAGTTGTAATGTTCACCAAGTTAGAAATATTGTTTGATTTGGTTTGAATACAGTTCAATTCCAAATTAGAAAATGCAATTCAAATAAAACAGCAACCAATAAACATTGAAAATTCACATAACGGTCAAGTCAGCTAAAACATATTTGTGATCAATACTAAATAAATATGAATATTACCAACCTTAACAACCCAACTCGAGGTAAACCAAAAGAATTGAGAACATGGATGAATGATTCTATATATTTCCAACCACAACTTCAGGTTCACAATCAACTCCGACAATTGAGCTATTGGAGTCATCAAAAGAAATAAATGGATTGGTTCCAATGGCAATAGGGACAGTGTCAATTCCATCATCAGCATCATCAAAAATATGTCTTGGAATTACTTCAACTACGACACCAAATTCTGGTTGAAGTTGATCTTTGACATAAAAAACTTGTTTAGCCATTGATGCCAACACATATGGTTCTTCAGTTGCAAGAGTGCGGGTCATATTAATTACTCGAAATCCACAATCATCAATAAATGTGCCATGTCTCGTCATCGAATCAAACCAATGGCATTTCATCATTGTGACTCGTCCATGAGAGTAATAATCCAATATTATTATTTTCTCAACGACTCCATAATAACCCATATTTTCAAGTCGCGGTCTACTATCTGATGCACTGGCATAACAATCTGTTGTGGAAGTTACCATAATACCATCATGTTGTGTTCTCATGTTTTTGGCTCGTTCAGTGACAGTAAATCTGTACCCATTGATAACAATTGATTTACAGTCACGAACCACGGTATTAGGACCAAAAGCCAAAGCTCTTATTTCCTCAGAGACAGAGTCAGCAGACAAACTCAATACCTGCAATATAAATGACAGTTAAACTTAAGTAAATATTGAAATAATTAATTTAAACAGTAATATTTTTACCTTCAATTTTAACCAAGCAGAAAACTCTTTGCTATGCAAAGTCTCTCTCCTTCTCAAAGATAAAGAACGATGCTTCCTATTTATCATTGTTTTATGTTCCCTATAGATAAAAAAATATGAATAGTTTAACAGATATATATGTAAGATATATACATATTCAATTTTGTTACCTGATATAGTCATTGAACAAATCACAGTTGAACAAAACTGTGCGATGTGCCATCTCCCGCTCTTCATGGATTAATGTCTTCAATGTATATGATCCAGGAATTCCTCCTGTTTGAGGAAGTGATGGAAAACTGGGTTCAATTTGCTCATATTGTTCTTCTTCATTTCTCATTGGTCTGTTCATTCTTGTAGTAAGATCAGACAAATACATTGAACAGAAATCCATACATTCTTGAGCTAAGTAACCGTTCACGATAGAACCTTCGGGATGATTCTTGTTTCGAACATAAGACTTTAATGTGAACATATTTCTTTCAGTTGGATACATCCAATGAAAAGAAACAGGTCCTCCAAGAAGTATTTCAGTTGGAATATGGACAGTCAGATGCAGCATGCATGTGAAAAATGATGGGGGAAATATTTTCTCCAACTCACACAAAATTAATGGGGCATCTGTCAACATTTTTTGCAAGAAAGACTTGGACAACTTCTTAGCACAAAGATCTCTAAACAAATGGCACAACCGAATAACACCCACCCTTACATTATTGGAAAAAAGATGACGGATTGCTATTGGAAGCAACTCATGCAGTAGAACGTGATAATCATGAGTCTTCAAAGATTTTAGCTTCAACTCTCTTATATTGACCCATTTAGATATGTTGCTTGAATAGCCATCAGGAACTCTAATAGTCTCTAATACTTCCAAAAATTGTTTTTTTTCAGTAGGTGTCATCACATAAGAAGCACATGGAAGTTGCCATTTATTTTCACTGATACGCACATGATGCAATTCTGGTCTGATGCCCCAATCCACCAAGTCACGTCGAGATCGTAAATCATCTTTTGTCTTCCCCTTGACATTTAGAAGAACTGAAAGCAACATTTCACATATATTCTTTTCAATATGCATTACGTCTAAGCAATGACGTAGCAAATTGGTTGACCAATAAGGCAAATCAAAAAAGATACTCCTCTTCCTCCAATTGTAACAGGTTTCTGTGGAAACATTCTTTCTCTTTCCAGATTTCATTTGACCCTTCCCGAACGAAAAACTGAAATCTTTCAATTCATTAAGCACATCAGTTCCAGACATACGCTGAGGTGGATCATCGGTCTCTATAGTATTATCAAATCTTCGACGATTCATTCTATATGGATGATCCTTTGGCAGAAATCGTCGATGTCCCATAAAACTGAAACTACAACGATGTTTCAGTCTTCTGGATCGTGTATTCTTCATACAAACTGGACATGACAGTTTCCCCTTCGTGCTCCATCCAGACATCATTGCATAAGCCGGAAAATCATTGATTGTCCACATAAGCGCAACGCGCATCTGAAATATGTCTTTCGAACATGCATCGTATGTGCGCACACCCACATCCCAAAGAAGCTTCAACTATTTTATTAAAGGTTGCATGTATACATCAATATCAATGTCGGGATCAGAAGGACCAGATATGAGTATACTCATGAAAGTGAAAGATTTTTCATACACAACCATGGGGGAAGATTATAAATGTGCATAAAAACGGTCCATGTGCTGTGCGAAGTAAGCATCTGCCCAAACGGATTAAAACCGTCGCATGAAAGACCCAGCCTCACATTACGCACGTCAGCTGCAAAATCAGGATGTCGAGCATCAAATCTCTTCCATGCAAATCCATCTGCAGGATGAACCAACTCATCATCAGTCTTCTTTCTCTCGGTATCATGCCATCTCATTTTTATTGATATGTCATCAGACATAAAAAGATTCTGGAGTCTGGGGATCAATGGAAAGTGCCACATTACTTTCTGTGGAACGCGGGATGGTGTTCCATCAGATTTTGACTTCCAGCGGGACGTGCCACATTTTATACATTCATTTCGTTCAGCGGTTTCCTCCCAGAATAAACTGCAATCTTTCGGGCAAGCATGAATTTTATTTCTTGAAAATCCAAGTTCCTCAACTAACTTCCATGCCATATAGTGGTTTGAGGGAATATCTGCATCATCTGGAAGTAAATCCTTCAAGAGGGTAAGAATGTAATCGATTGTTGTATTAGAAATCCCATACATAGTTTTCCCATGAAATAATCGGATTAAAAATTCCAGCTTTTTCATTTTATCGCATTGTCGATATACTGGAGTCGTGGCAGCATCATTCAATTTTTTCACCCTATCAATATCATCATTTTCACTAGATGCATCAGCTGTCCTCATATCGAAGTCTTCTTGAGTCGAAATCCTTTCTTTTTCATGATGACGAATAAACGGAAACCGATCATCTAACAAATTCTCCATTCCAGTCTTTTCATTTTGATCATCACCAATTTGAGATTTCGTTTTCTCCCCATTGTGATACCACAGAAAGTAGTTTGCTTGAAACCCATTTTTGGTTATGTGGTAGCTGACTTCTTCACGGCTCAACCAAGGTCTACCAACACAATTGGAACATGGGCAGTGTATGCGACCACTATCTGAAGCATTGTGAAATGCAAAATCTATAAAGCTCTCCAAATTGTTTTGAAAATCGTCTGAGATCCGATCGGTTTCATACATCCAACTTCTGTCCATTCTGTAAAAAGAATTTATATAAGTCATTTTGTCATAAACAATTCAATAGGCATTAACTATAATAGAAAATACATTTAAGTAAACGATAAAGGAAGAAAATAATCAAGGTATCAACTACACATGTCAAAAAAACATACAAATGTGTTATTGAAAAAATGTAAAACCAACAAGAACTTAATGTGTTATATCACATAACAGCATGACTCATCCCATAACCATATTAGTAGGGTATCATGAACATGAATAACATCAACCTTGTGCCATCCTCCTACCCTACATGACCCCAACCACATGCCACATCTTATTATAGCCTTATCACATCACACCTCACCGAAAAACACTAGGGAAATCATAGTACATCTCACCTGAAGACACATGGACAATCACATCGCATCTTGCCTAAAAACACATGGTCAATCACTTTTTAAGGAAGAGTAGGGAAGACATGGTAGCTATCCAAACATATAACCACCATCCTAGATATTAGAAAAAATACCCATAACTCAAAACCTCTGATCGTTGGTAAGTTTATCCAACTCTGGTTGGGAATGTGTAGAAATAACATAAAAATACATGATATATAGATAGCACAAAATACTCAACCTATGGGTTCACATTAACTACATAATCACACACTTCACTACTACCATAAAACACATAAACCACACCACCACCACACAAGACGCATATCATTGGAATATAATTCTACATTCAATAAGTCTATCTATGGAATTATCATAAGAATCCATGTATCAATTGGAATATAATTCTACATTCAATAAGTCTATCTATGGAATCCCTCCCTTGGATCCATGTATCACCAATGGCTTAATCAATATTCAAAGAAATGAGTCTATCCGTGGAATTCCACTGTGAATCCATTTATCACATAAAGCATATAAGTTAATAGAAACAAGATTATATACCCGACATCCTAATAGAATCCATGTATCACTATTTACTATTAATCATTTAATGAATTTCATTTCATTTAAACAATTCATTAAACATACCAAGGTCAAAAACAAAGGTATTTGATACAACTCACCTCAAAATGGCGACTCAATCAAATAATAACCTGAAAAGAATGAAGCTTCATTTACTCATGTTGTAATGACAAGATAATGAGATTCTCTTGCTTAATCAATCAATTCCATATCATGGTCTCAACATAACTCATAATGGCTAGAAATTCAATGAAAATTCAAGCACTCACATGGGAATTTTTAATATAACACTCCTAACAAGACTATAAAGATATCACATGCATTAGTTATAATATATCTAACATGGTAACATAAAATATAAGTGTTAAAGGGGAATGCAAACCATAAAATACCCTTAATTAATTTAATTTACAATTCAATTCATAAATCGAACAATCAATTCGATTTATATAACCTTTCACAAATGACATCCCATGTTCAAAGGGTAAAATCCAAAAAGGAATTTTCAAGAAAACTCACCCTTAGGCGTCGGCAGTAGCTCCAAAATCGTCTAAACTGAAGGGAAAAATAAAAATAAGTTTCAATACTATCCAAACATTTGAATACCTTTTGAGATAAAGAAGAAGAACCTGAAGAAGAGCTTCAAGGTCCGGCCGGCAGTACTCCAAAATCGCCTGCTGCTGCTCCCGTTAGGGCTCTGTAACGCGAATGGGGGAGAGAACGGGCTGCTTGGGATTTGGGGAAAACCTTTGCCAACGGTTTTTTAAAACCGTTGGCATATCTCCCCGAAACAAGGCCTATCCCAACGGTTCCTTAGAACCGTTGGGAAACACTCCCCAAAACAAGGTCTATCCCAACGGTTCTAAGGAACCGTTGGGAAAAACTCCCCAAAACAAGGCCTACCCCAACGGTTCTAAGGAACCGTTGGGAAAAACTCCCCAAAACAAGGCCTATCCCAACGGTTCTAGGCAACTGTTGGGAAAAACTCCCCCAAACCAAGCTATCCCAACGGTTCTAAGAAACCGTTGGGAAAAACCTCTATTTTAATCATTTACCAACGGTTCTATCAAACCGTTGGTATGTAACTGTGGGGAAAAACCCACATTCCAGTAGTGAAAAATAGATGCACGACATTCCACTTACAGATTAGAAGTGTAGAATTAAAGAATTACCTGATTGTAGAGAGAGCTTCGAGAGATACCTTGGGGTGAAGAGAGAGCGTCAGCAGCGATTAGGTTTATTGATGCAATCGGGAGGAGGGATTCTGGAAGTGTTGCTATTTGGGGGGAAACTTTCTCAACGGTTTGTTAAAATCGTTGGGAAAGATTTTATTTACCAACGATTTTTAAAAATTGTTGGTGTATATATAGAATCTCCAAGCTTTTCCCAACGGTTTAAGTAAACCGTTGGGAAGTGCTAATTCTCATCCCATTATCCCAACGGTTTGAAGAAACCGTTGGAAAAAATTAAGTATCCCAATGGTTTATTCAAACTGTTGGTATACAAGTGTTGGGAAAACACAATTTTCCAGCAGAGATTCTAGAGAGGTACGAGTCACTCTAGAAGATGAAGAAATAGTTGAAGAAGTACCATTGGAGGAACGAAGAACTGAAGAACCGTTGATGCCATCATCAAATACTCGGACATCTGAAGACATCGAACGCGAACTTTCTCATATATGTCCTCAAAACGTTCGAAGCCTTGTAGATATATATGAGAGAACAGAACCAATGGAGGAGTATGTAAATTTGTACTGTCTCTCAGCGACTTCCAATCTAATTAGCTTCAAGGAAGCTAAAACGGATGACATGTGGAAGAAAGTGATAGATGTGGAAATCTATCTCAGCGACGCAGCCAAAGGCTACAAGGAAAAGGAAGACTTTGACTATGGTGAAGTCATTGCACCGGTTGGACATCCACCCAGATATGATGCAAAATCCTGGGTCACGAGGAATATGAGTTTAAGGGGGGATGTTGGATATTAAACTCACTATTCCTTTGACGACACCTACCATCCACTGCTGGGATGGAGGCTTGAAGACTTCCATGAAGACGGCTTGACGTGTGTGGATCCGGAGGATTGGACGACACCTACCGCAACAAACTAGGGACTTGTTTTTCCTTTGTTTTTGTTGTATGAATGTATCCCTATAAATAGGGAGGGTTGTGTGTGTTGTATTTTATTAGAAGAGTGATGAAATAAATACCGTGCTGCGGATATATAGTTGTGTTGTTGCGATCACCTCCAGTGATCCGCATGTGCGTGCGGTTTCTGTTACCGCTGCAGCGATCCTCCATCAGAAAGAGGGTGGCTTAAGTGCCCCCTGGACATGTGGTTCTTATTCTATGTGGACATTGTGTTTGCCGAGGATGTGTCCCCTCATTCAATTTTGCATGATTTTGAGGTTGATTTGCCCCATGATTCGGGTAGGTTAAAGTGTACTGTGCCTTTGATATAAGCATTCTAGGTTGGGAGGATTGATATTTGTTGAACTTCAATGAAAATATGGAGGAAATTTCAGTCTATAGTATTCTAATGATTTAACATCGCCCATTGATACAAGCATTCTAGGTTGGGTTACTCTTAAAATTATTAGTTTGATAGCTGAACGTGGTGTTGAGACTTTTAAAATAAAACAGGTGATTGAAATGGAAGATACGCTGGATGTCATTTATTTTTCAACCATATGAAACAATTGTCTCACTGTGGCTGGGAAGAAATCACACAAACAACATGGACCCATTGGGAGGGTGGGGGGAATGTAGACGCGGGACGCCATATTTCTCTCGACTTCCAACCCATACAGAACCCCATGGATATATAGGGAGGGTGGGAGGAATATAGACGCGGGACACCGTATTTCTCTCGACTTCCAACCCATACAGAACCCCGGCGTGGTCACGGACACACTCCCTGCTCATGTATCCCAGTCGGAGCTTGTGGAATACGTTGAGTGTGAGCAGGCTGTCGGAGCCGGCCTGATGGGACTTTCCCGCGATGCGATCCACTCCCAGCTGCTTCGCCACCCGATCCAGCCCCCCATACAGCCCCTCGCACGACCTCATCATGCTCTTCACGTCGTACACCGCAACCCCGAACAGAACCCCCACCACACCCACGAACATCTCCACCCGCGGCGGCAGCGGCACTCGGGTCAGAATCTTCACCAGGTACCCGAAGTCGTACGCGCCGTGGAACGTCGCCCAACACACCGCCTTTGAATACAGGAGCCCCGACGAGATCATCAGGCGGGCGAAGCGGATTGACGGGATCCCCAACCGCCTGTTCCTCTCGAAATCAATGCCCTGCCGCTCCAGCATCCGGATGGATTCCGGATTCTGCAGGTCCCGCCCTATGTCGAAGTCGGAGAAGTTGAACTCCCAAACGCAGCCGCCGCCGGTGCCGACATCCGGGAGACTGCCCGATGCGTCTGACAGGGTGAGACCGAGTTGTATGATGTGCATACGGTCCACGTTCGCTTTCAGCACACCGTAATGATCGGCCGGGGTACGCTTGTTCGGCGCGTCGGTGTGAGGGTTCAACACCACGCCCGGGAACTCCGTATCGATCGACAGTATTCGGTAACGAGGGATTAGCGATCGTATTAACGCAAATTCCGATGCCAGATTATACACCCATACGGACCTAACCGTCACCGCAGGTGCCTCCGACGATCTTTCACCTGCCGGCATCTTCTTCTCCGCGGAACAGACGACGCAGAGAAAGGCGAGGGAAGTGATGCGGCTGCGGAACGGCGGAGACCTATTTATACCAGCTCCCATGGAAACTTTTGTTTGCGCCGCCCGTGATTTTAAAAAATTCAACCGTTAAACTCATAAAAAAAGGAAACATACCTTTAAACAAAAATTGAAAAATCATTTTCTCGCCCCCATCGGATTTGACCATTACATTTTTAGTATAATAATTATATAGTTACAATAAATATATATTTATTATAATTATAAAAAATATATATTTATAAATAAAATAATTATATAATTATAATAATTATATTTATTATAATAATTATGTAATTCAAATAATTATATATTTATAATAATTATAATTTTATTATAATTATATAATAATTATAATTGTATATTTATTATACTTATAATTATTATAATTGTATATTTATTATAGTTATATATTTATTATATTTATAATTATATAATTAGTGTAGTTATATAATTATGGTAATTGTTTATTTACTATGATTATATAATTATTATATTTATAATTATATATTTATTATAATTATATATTTGTTATAATTATATAGTTGTTATAATTATATCTTTATTATAATTATTGTAATTATATAATTATTATAATTATTGTAATTATATAATTATTATAATTGTATATTTATTACAATTATATATTTATTATAATTATAGAATTGTTATAATTATTGTAATTATATAACCATTATAATTATTGTAATTGTACAATTATTATAGTTGTACAATTGTTATAATTATATAATTATTATAATTATTTTAGTCGTTATATTTATTATAAATATATTTATTATAATTATATTAATTATATAATTATTATAATTGTATATTTATTACAATTATATATTTATTATAATTATAGAATTGTTATAATTATAATAAATATAATTATAAATTTATTGTATTTATTTTATTCATTATATTTATTATAAATATATTTATTATAATTATATAAATATACATAAGGCATATATATAAAGGGGGTTGGGGAGGGGTGACGTGGGGTTAGAAGAAAAAAACCTAGAGCGCCGAATGAATTGGTGCTCTAAGGTAAATGTGTCGTGCGCCAATTTGTTTGGCGCTCAACACACCCATTTCTCAAAATAAAAAAAAACCCTTAAATAAAAAATAAAAAATAAAAAGACCCCTTGTCCTAATTTTGCCCAAGTAAGACAGCTTGTAAGAACCTGTGGTTTTTTCCGAACTGTCATTTTGAGCAGAAATTTGAATTTTTACTGTTGAATGCTCATGAGGGGTAAAATGGTTATTTTCCCCAACCAACTAATCTCGGATAATTTTTCTAACAACTCTGTTGGTCCCGAAATAGGGAGTTTACCCTAAGACAGGAGTTTGGTGGAAATCTGAGCTATTTGAATTTTGGCCAAATATTTAATATTTAATATTATTAAATTAAATATTAATTTATTCACGCATGTTCGTTTGGAAATAACTTTTAAACGGAATGTCGGAATGAAATTCCATCTGCATCGTTGAGCCCAGAATGGGGAGTTTATCCTAGGTGAGACATAAACTCAAGGCGGGCGTCGGGGCCGGCCCGGACCCCTTTTTCTTCTTTTCCTTCTCTTTTTCTTTTCTTCCTTCTCTTCTTTCCTCCTCGCGCACGTCCCCTACGCCTCCTAATTGGACGTCTATTTTGGGGAGAATTGGAGTTTGAGAAAGAGATAGAGTTGGGAGGCAAGATGGGTACCGATTCGAAGCTCTCGATGCGCTGAGTCGGCGTGCGACAACCGTGAGCCGTGAAAATCAACCGAAGCTTCGGTGGTTTCCACCCAAAGGTAGGGTCGTTTACGTTTTTTCCATAGATCCCCTTTCAACTTGTTTTTTTATGTATTTAAAGCCTCATATTGATTGTTTGTGGCCTCTTAAGGCCGGATCTATTGTTTTGGGGGCGAAAACGGGCGTTACGGGCGTTTTGAGGAATTTCCCGTCGGAAAAACCAGAATACACGGCGTGTGTTCTTCCGGTTCGGGGAAATGAAGTTTTCCAAAGCACACGCCGTGTAGTGGTGGTCGTGTGGCCGGTCGTGTGCAAAAAGGACACAGAATAGTGATTTTTAAAGAGTACACACCGTGTAGTGGCACATGGGCATGTGTTCGGGTGAAAACGCACACGGGGTGACGTTTTGTGAACAGTAAACGCCTTGTACAGTAAAGTACACACTGTGTACTATTACACAGGCAGACCCCATGGGCCTGGCCATGTATCCAAACCATATACTACTTCAGCTTAGTAGTTTGGGATATCTTGTGCCCTGTAAGTCAGAATTGGGTGTGTGAGTTGTCCATTCTGAGCGTTTTTCCATGCAGATCGCAATGGTGGAATCCTTTTTACATTTAGAATTCATCTAAATAATGTTTTGGGGGTTTCTATCTAAATGGAGAGGTTCTTCCTCTAGTTATCGAGTTATGCTGTCACCTGAGAGTGAGACTTGGCGTAGATGATAGGGGTCGGGTGTTCAGATCAACTTAGTTGAGACCTTTAATATGAGATGAGCTATGTGATATCTCATGTAACCTATGCTTTATAGGACGTTTCCCTTGTGAGATGTTCCCTTATGACGTATGAGGCCCTGAGACCGGATGCTTCCAAGGATCCCCTAAGGGATGCCTTTACTTGTGTGCTCACCTAGGGAGTCCCTGTAAGATCTCTCTCCTATTTTTCCTTTGAGAGGACCCATGTTATGGAATGCCTATATTTTCCTTCATTTGAGGATTCCACCCTTACTCTTCACTAAAACTTCTTTATAGGATGCCTTCACTCGTGTTTACCTAGAGGATCCCGAGTATGATGCCTCCTCAGTGTTTGACTTGAGGGACCCAGCAGGTTCCCATTGTTTGACCGACTCTGAGTTGTTACATAGGGTTTGGGTAGAGATGGTGTTCGGGTGTCACCTAGAACTCGTGCCAAACTGGTAATCCCATGGGTCTATGGATGTATTGTTGGGTTGGACGTTCAGGCCACCCTCACTCGTTTGTTTATATCTGACTTGGTTTGCTGATGCAGTAGTGGTTAACAGAGGTGCTTCCTAGTTGGTGGTTGTTGAGCCTAACGCAAGGCATCTTCTTGTTTGTTGGGATGCCTATTATGCCTTGTGTGCCTGAGTAGAGGTGGTTTGATTGTAAATAGGGTAATTTACCTTGTTGTGGATGTGTTTTCCCATGTTGCTTGATATTGACCGTTTGGTCTAGCTTTGTCTGTTATGCTACTTTGTTTTCCATGCCTAGTATTGTTAGGATGGAGTGGTTTTGTCTGACATGTTGTGATATGCTATAGACTTTTAGACAAGTAGTTCTTGAGGTTTACTTTGGCTTCCATATATCGTTGTGCACGATTGGCTTACATTGGGCCGTGAGAACCTGGTATAGTAGACCATAGGGAGAATGGACGTTGAGGGCTTCTCCAGAGTGTCTGTTTACTTTTACGTTGTGAGACCATAGGGGGGATGGACATTGAGTGCTCCCTCAGAGTGTCTGTAGTTCCTCAATGTGGGCCACATGGGGAATTTGATGTTGACTGCTTTCCGAGAGCGCCTTTTAGTTACCGATATGAGACTATAGGGGGAATTGATGGTGATTGCTTCCTCGAAGAGTCTTTGCTATAGCTGAACCAGAGGGGTTAGACTGTGAGTATTGCAGAGAGCGTTGCTTGTGTTTGATTGGTTGAACTAGAGGGGTTAGGCTATGAGTACTTCCCAGAGGGTTACTTGATTTTGTTTAGCTTGCTCAGAGATATATTTCCAACGTTGGCCGAAGAAGGTATATGTCGATGGGATTACAGACCCAGAGATCGACTTAACGATACATGGCTTGAGTGGCACGATGTCCACCTCAATGCCCTTGCATAGGATGTCCAAGAGATCGGGCTTATGGTCCCAAGGATCGTCTGATGATGTGGTTTCTTATTATTTGATTCATATAATCATGAATATTCATATTTATGTATATGTGTATAGTTATGGGACTATACATGTGTACGTATATTGATATGCACATCTATGGTGGCACTTTCCTAGTTGAGAGGGATTACATACCCAAAGTTCGAAGGTGGTTCCATGTTTGTTTTACTTCCTTTTGATATGTTCCAGCTAGGTTGAGCACATTGCTCTTGCATACACTTTTAGTAGCACAATTATAGGTTGCTTGTTGGGGTGGCCTACTGAGATTATTTCTCACCCCTACACGTGAACATCGGTGTACGTGTAGACCTTATGTCTTCTTTTTTAGATTGAGCACGAGTTGCATGGTGTATAGGGCTGAGGCCCAGTGTTGCATGATTGAGCGGAGCTTCTTGAGTGGTTCTACTGATCAGGATGCTGCAGTTCGATAGTGTCTGGATATCGAGTACGTGGATTGGCTCAGAGTTATTAGTTGATCCCTTTATTTTTACTTTCAGTTTCTTTTGTACTTGTATCTGTATGGTCGTCCCAGTGGGTGACTAGTGTTGTATTATATTGCATAGTTGTTCGGGCTTTTACAACATTTTACTATTACAACTTGTTCTATTTCAGTTGTTTATTGCTTCCTCGGTCTGTTTACTTTCCACTATGTTTGATACTTACTTATTTCCGCTATTTGTTACTCTGGTATGAGGGCATAGTCTTCCCACTATCACACCCTAGACCCTCGCTGCTAGTCGACAACCTCTGGCATACGGGGAGGCGCGCTTGAGGTCTTATGGAAAACCAGCTCGGAGCACCAGTTTAGTGGCTTCCAGGTCGGGACGTTACACGGCTGCAGAAAGGTGGGAGGCCTATTTATAAAAGTTCAAAATATCTTAAATCATGTCTACATGGAAACTTTTGTTTGCGCAAGCGGTGATTTAAAAAAAAGATTTTGTTTTGAAATTTGATATGAGATTTATGGATTTTATAAAAAATGAAACATACATCCAATCAAAAATTTCAAAATCATTCTCTCACTTGATCGAATTTGAACATTAAATATCGAGTTTGAATGACGTGGGTTTAACTACTTTCTTGAGGGCTAGTTTTTTTGTCTAAAAATAAAAAATTACTATCATTATTTCAATTAAAATTTAAAAATATTTAATATCATTAAAGACAACCGCATTTGTGTAAATTAAAATATTTAAACAAAAAATCATGTAAATGTGTTTTTAATGAATGAGAATCACATTGAGATCTTTTTAACTTAATTTTTTGGGGTGGAAAAAATAAAAAATCTTATAAACCATGAATCCATCATTCTAATAATACAAAATACAACAAATTTTGACCTTGAGGAGACTATCCCATGCAAAGGAACCATTATAATATGCATTATTTTATTATAATAGAAATATTTCACTATTATGTCATTGCATTTAATACCAAATAAATAGTTTTGGTCATAAAAATGAATGAATAGAATAATGAAACATTGGGATATATATATATATATATATATATATATTCTTATTAATTTTTGGATTTTAATCAAATTAGTTATTTTATATTAATTTTGTTGATTTCTTATTTATATTAAACTATTTATTCATTCTTTGTTCCTTAAGTGACTAAAAGGAATAACGTTGTTACATCTTTTTTATTAAACTAGCTCTTGTCGTCATAGAATCATTTGGTAAATCTTATTGTATGTTGACCAAATGTAAAAGTTGATCGCTGGAATTGTATTATTTTTTTATTACTTTTAATCAAGTTTATTTGAATGATTTCTTCAATTATCTTTTAATATTTTTTTATGTTGGTAAAAACACTTGCAATATAGTAACTAAATTAAAAAATTTAATGCTTTTTATTATTAATTAATTAATTAATTAATTAATTATTATCATTATTATTATTTATGTGTACATATATATAATATATAATAAATAAATAGTAAATTATAAATAAATTATAAATAAATGATAAATAAATGATAAATAAATGATAGATAACAAATAAATAGTTAAATAATTAATATTAATAAATAATAAATAATAGAAAATAAATAATAAATAATAAATAACAAATAACAAATAACAAATAACAAATAAATAATAAATAAATAATATAAAATAATTATATATAGAAAGGTAAATATATGTAAATACATATGCCTACATAGATTTATTCATAATTTATAAATACATATACACATATAAAAAAGACAATTACATAAAAATTTATTTAAATATTATGATATATAAATTTATTAATATATGCAAATATATATAAATATTTTATAAATATATATACATATAAATAAATTTACCTAAATGTATAAAAATATACAGAGAGAGATAAACACACACACACACTAATATAATATTTATAAGTTTATGTAAATGTATATAAATATACATAAATAGGTATAAATATTTATAAAAATATATTAGATGCATACGTGTAAGAGTTGTTTGCGGCATGTAATCTCCTCCATCGTATTAAGAAAATATATATATATACATATAACTAAATTTATATAAATATGTATAAACACACACATATATATAATTAAATATAATTGTATATAAATATAAATATATATTTATATATAAACACATATAAATATACATGAATACATTTAAATATATATATATACACAAATACATATAAATATATATATATACCCACATAATATATATATAACTATATATAAATAAACACATATATTTATAAATCTACACAAGTCTCCAAGATTGCGTGTTTACAATAGTTTTTTTCCTTGTGGTACATTTCACGGTGGTGGATTTAATCGACCTTAAACACACACACACATAATAAGTAATAAATCACCAAAAGAGAAAAGATCACCAACATCGTCATATTGATAGGAATATAAAACAATGGAATAAAAGCATAGAGCACCCAACATTTCCCTTCACCCATGATGGATTATACATTTCCAATTTCAAAATTATTTATAGTTTCAATCAACATTCGATCCATTTTAAAATAATTGTCAATTTAATATAACTTATTATTTTTCATTGTGTATATATAAAAATATATTAAAAACTAAAAAAGGAGGTTAAAAATAATCATTAATAATTAATATGGTAATTAATAATAATAATTAATAATTAGCAATAATTGTTGATTAGGAACAATTGTTATTAATTTACAATATAGTTAATTAAGATATTAATTATTAATGATTATTATTAATAAAATATTTAAAAGGTAATACTAATTAAATTTTTATTTATTAATAATTTTTCTAATTAAGAGTCAACTAAAACAAATAATGTATTAATTATTTATAAAGTAATATTAATTATTATTATCAATTTATTATAACTTATTATTAGTGATGATATATAAACATACATACAAATATATTAACGAGTGATGACATTTCACTCAATCTTTATAAATGTTTAAATGAATGCGTGTAACCCTCTCATCCATTTTAAAGATGATAAGTGAGTTGAGGGTTTAATTCCTTAATTGAGACCCATATCATGTTATTTCAAGAAACCCATCAAAAAATCCCCATGTTGCGTGATAACCTAAAATGAAATATTTTTTTTTTCAAATGTAATTTTTTTTCAATCATATGAAATAATTTTATCACACATTTTTTAAGTGAATATTGTATGAGATTTAATGAATATCAGGTTTAATGCAACAATTGAATTCATGATTGAAAAAAAAATAGGTCAAATCTAAAGGAGACAGACTTAGGATCATCCCTCCAATATATGAGAACAACATTAAAAAAACACTTCTAAAAGTGATAAATGATAAATTTGAAATTCATAAAAATAATATTTTAAAGGAACTTTTTTAATTTTTTATATTTTCTAATGATACAGAAAATAATTATATTTTTTGTGGTATATGAAATTATTATTCATTTCCTGCCTAAAAATTTAAAATAATTTTTTTATTCACCCTCTTATTTTTAAGGTGGTTTATCTAAAAAATTATTATATTTTATGAAATATATAATAATATATATTAGATTTTCTAAAAGTTATAATTTTTCCGGTCATAAAATATTGGTATAATTATTAAGAGTAAATTCCAAAATTGATAGAAAACCATATACTACATATATACACCGACATTTTAGAGAAACACATAATGAGAAATCATCATGTGATAATTTCCATATGAACCAATAAATCATCAAATTGATGCTACAAAATTCCAATAGAATAGTGGACAATCAATCTGGAAGGGTTGTTAAAAAAACCCATAAAAAATGTTTCAAACAAATTTTACTATTATGTTAATGTGTTAAAAAATTTTTTTTCAACAATTTCCATCCATGTTTTACCCTTTCACTTTATCATTTGAGTAAATTAAAATTTTTAATAATTTATTTTTCATAGGAACTATCTGTTTAATGAATATACCTACAATGTTTTGTTTATAAAAAAATTAACACGGTAATACCTATTCTAAAATATAGTTTGAATAAAACAATTTTTTCGAAGTACAAAATTATTATCCTTATTATTCTAGAAAATTGAAAATAAAAATTAATAATTTAGATATTTTTTAAATGAAGTCTAATGGGAAACACTCTATTTTAGTTCCTATAATAATATTATTGAACTACTATGTGAATTTCAATATATTTACCTCTATATTTTGACTAAACCAACATAATGACACAATGTATTAAAAAGGGGGTGAATGATATTTATTATCAAACACTCTATGTGTTGCTTATTTTTTGACAACATATAAAATATATTAATCAAAAAGATCAGGAGTAACAAGATCGAGCAACCAGTGATGAAAAAAATCAAGCCTAATATGGTTTTCTCCAAACAGACAACGAGTGGCCAGATGATGTGTCACTTCATTACCCTCCCTTTTGATGAAGGATAATGAACAAGTCATGAAGCAACGACCGAGAGCCTGAATTTTCCTGGTGAGGAATCCAAAGTATTGGAGACCAAAATCATTAGAGATGACGACGTTGATGATGTTGAGACTATCAGATTCAATGTGAATAGAATTCCATCCACAGTCATTTGCGAAGGTTAGACAGGCAAGGACATCTTAGGCTTCAGCATCAGTGGGTTCCCAAAAGGCATGGACTGACTCTTGTTTGTAAGCAATGTGTTAGGTACTGGCGCAGGCAGCAGAAGCCGATGGGCCAGAAAATTAAAAAAATTCGCATCACCGGAGCAATGTTACGATGTCGACTCCGATGAGCTATCTCAGTATGGTCTGAGGACAACGCGTGTATTTGACAGAGCAAAAAATAAAACAAATAAGTATCTTTTTCAGATCTGACATGTGAAAGTACGTCGCAGGAGGCCAGTGACCATTGTTCGAATACTCTGACATCGAAGTCCTCTAGATCATCCACACACGCCTCTTGAATCTACACGTGCGTTGTTTTTTGGAATAAGGATGCTAGCACAGCACACCAGCGATCTCCTCGATGCAGTGGTGACCACCGCAAGGAAAGAAACTTTGATCCAAGAAGGATGATCTTGAATTTCTTCCTTGCATGAGAGGATCTCTCTCTAGAATCCATGAGGAGAGAGAGGCTCTTATATTTGACACACAAATAGTTACTTGGATAGAGCCTCTCTCTTACTTATATAGGGGATATCTAAAATACCTGGTATGGGTTCCCAACCCCCGTGTAATAGATATTCTCTGTATAAGTATTATAAATATTTCTTTATGTAAAATAAAATTATGCCATAAATAATATTTATAATTTTATCACTAACTTTAATATATATTAAAAATATATTGCGTGATAAACTTGAGTCTATAACTCAGCTCACTTCTCCTGAAAATATTAAACGAACCCAAGATATTTAAATCCATTCGAATAATATTTTATCTTTGTATTTACTTAATCACTTGTAAATACATGTTATAAATAAATTCAAAATATTATTCCAATCTTAAATAATTAAATAATTTATTTATTCCTTGATGATCCATAGAATTTGGATAATACTCGGACCCTTTAGAGGGCCCACCAAGTTCTATATTCCTATTCCCATAATAGGGAAGATTCTCACAGCACTATTGTGTCTGAACCTCTAGGCCCTTATCTCAATAGCATTGAATAATATCCACCGACCAAGAGTGGGGTCTAGCAACCCATAGAGGCCCCTATAGAGATAAGGTAAAGTCTAAGCAACGACTACCTTCCTATGAACACAGTATGTGTAATATAATCTCTTTGTCATTGATATATCAATAAAGCAGAACGTACACTAGTGTCATCATCCTTTATCTTGATTTATTTCATTTGTTGATTTGTCTAGACGGTCTTACCTTCCACTACCATGGCCATGGATTTAATGAAGGTGCAACCATCCTAATCAACCAGGCCTGAGATATCTCTTCCTAAACTCAGAAGCGACAAATCCTATCTTGATCATTCAATCAATTCCATGTCACCAATGACATACCCAACAAAAACTACCTCAAAATGACTTTATCGCCATGGTTTTCTCCTTGCATCAAAGTACATAATTAAATGGAATTCATTGATAATGATCTCAAGTATGGGGACCATTACACATGTCCATAGATAGGAAAGACCAATGGCACCTAAAACACATGGTGTTCCTATTATGCTGGTATGTCCTCATGATCTCAACTACTAGAGATCATCAAGTGTGAACTTCATGAGAAGAAGTCCCAATTCTTATGATCCCCCAAAACCTGATGGTCACACATCATCTGTGCCCTTTATGAATTATTTAACTGGACCATAGGACATTACTTTAAGATTACTGTCATGGCATCTCGGGGTTCTCATAATAGCCTGGGATCTGCTATAACCCTCTGACACGACATTTAATCTAAGGACATTTCCATAAAAAAAAGTGGATACAGAAGTATCTACACTATTATCGAAAGATTAACACATGTATTATAACAAACTACATACATGTAGTGGTAATAAAAGTACAATACAAGTTGGGTCTATGGAACCCACTTTCAACACAATGATCATACCACAATGGTCCTAGACCATAACTCATAGACCAAAAAACCATCCTTGGGGAGAGAAGTATCAACATTGATCTTGAAGGTCCCTTCTTGGGGGGGGGACTCCATCTGGTAATAAAGTGAGATCCAGGTGGGACATCTTGGTCGGGGTTCCGTCGCCACCCATCGATCCAGGAAGTTGCGCAATCAATTCAGAAACCATAGGGGTTTTAAGAATGATTAAATATTAAGTCATTCCATCTAACCCAGACAATCCAAGACAAAATGCAAAGCGATACAACCTTATCAGTAGAGAATGTGGAAGACCAAATCATCAGTAGTGTTGGGAGATCCAGCGCCACATCCATCCCAAGTATTCCAAACCTCATTATCCCCTTGATAATAAAAATAGCTTGCATAGGTGATTCCAGTTCATCTGAGAAATGGGGACATTACTGATTGTCTTTAACTTGGTGGTAGGATATAAAATCTATAGTGGGAATAATACCATTGCACACTTACCACTAGAAGTAGCGGATCTTTAGGGGGACATCCATTTTTCAGAGTGTTTTCTAGATCCCCTCCCTAACCTCAAATGAGCATCAAGATCAAGTCTATACCAGTATTTCATTGAATAGGATCCTTATATTTCATTGCTCCAAAAGTGATAGTCTTTACATGCATCAAGAACACATGTAATGCTAAGGATAATTCTTTTATCCCTTTCATTGAACCAAGAGTTTATTTTATCAAAGCACCAACCATTGTCAGAGTCATTGCAAAGGCTTCAGATAGTGTCATCCTCAAATCCTGGGGAGATCGGTGAAGTGGATGACATACTATCCTTATCAATAAACCAAGGATCTTTCCATATATTGACATTTGTTCCATCCTCGATCCTTTAGCCAATACCTTTCTCAAGAAGGTTTCATAAACCCCAAATACTTCTGCAAAGGAAGATGTTATGGGGGCCAAGAGAGGAGTTCTAGATGTTTGAGTGGGAGAAGTATTTTTCCCAGAGAATCTGCATGCAGATAGATGAAAGTTTAGTTAAGAGTAACTAACCCTGCTTCTTTAAAAGGTCATCATTAAAAAACTATATATCCCAAAATCCCATTCTGCCACCTACTTTGGGGTTTCAGAGAGATTTTTGGGGAATCCATTGAATTTTGTTTCTCCCATTATCATATACCCACCAGAAGATGGAAATGAGGGAATGAATTTGGTCAATGATTTTACAAACAAGCTTAAATAGTGGTATGATATAGCTTGGGATGGCTTTAAGAGCTGCCTTGATGAGAGTTTTTGTTCCCACTTTATAGATTCTCTTCGAAGCCCGACCTTGGATTTTTTTTCCCAATTCTATCCACAATGGATGAGAATATTTATTTTTTAGATTGTTCAACCATTGTGGGGAGGCCAAGATATTTATTATTCTTTTCAACCATTTGAATACCTACAATAATACATAGCTCTGGTGTTTTTTTCAGTGGAACAACATAACTGAAGGAAATTTCTGATTTAGTATGGTTAATCACCTATCCAGAGGCCCTCTCATAGATGTGGATCACATGGAAAATAGATAGGAAGTCATCATGAGTTCCTCTAGAGAATATAATGCAGTAATCCTCAAAAAAGGTGTGAAATTGGTGGGGTAATTTGATACACCTTTTCCCCATGGATCGAGTTGGAGGAATATGCCCTAGAAATGAGTTTGAAAAAATCATCAGCCACTAAAATGAAGAGAAAGGGGGAGAGGTAGTCTCCCTGGTGAAGGTCTCAGGTAGGGAAGAAGCCTTGGGAGATTCCACCATTAACATTGACCCTAAAATAAACAAAATAAACACAATGTATGATCATATCAATCCATTTGGAGAAGAATCACCCTTTAGTCATGATGAACCATAAGAACTACCATTCCACTATATCGCACGCCTTAGTCATATCTAGATTCCAAGACATAATACCACTTTTCACAGCTGAGCATGTTTTCATAGAGTGCAGCACTGCATTGGCCATAATAGCGTTATCCATGATGGGACTTTTTCCCACAAAGGCACTTTGATTTTTAGAGATAAGGAAAGGTAACCCCATGCACAATTTATTGAAAAAAATCATTAAGAAAAATTTATAAGAGATGTTGCATAAGATGATTGTCTTGAAGTTAAAAGCCAAGAGGGGTTTCTTAATATTAGGGATAAGGTAAAGAGTGGTTTCATTAAGGGAGAAAATATTGATTTTCCCTGTGAAAATACCTTTAAAGATAGAGGAAATGTTAAGGCCAATAATGTGCCAAAATTTGTTAAAGAAGAGGGCATGGAAGCCATCTGGACCCAGGAATTTTGTAGAATGGATCTGTTTAAGGTCCTGTAGTATCTCTTCATCAGAAAGATCCTTTGTGAGTTGATGATTCATATCATCAATGATCACAGGTTTGATGCATGTCTCAACCTCAGCCAAAATGGTGGACTCCCCTGCTATATATAGCTTCTGAAAATAATTGAAAATGATATCATGGATACATTTTACACTCGATTAAATTAATCCATCAGGATACAAGAGGAAAGAGATAGTTTTTTTTCGTTGACTAGCATATTCTTTATGGTGAAAATAACAGGTGTTTTTATCCCCTTCTTTAATGTGGGTTTCACACGTGCACATTTCCTAGAATATTTCCTTAATGCGAAGGGTCGCATCCGATTCACCTTAAAGAAAAAAATTATGGAAAGAATAACATTAGTCAAGGATCACATAAAGAGGGAATTTAAATAGAGTTCAAGTGATTCCCAATGCTTATTGGGTTGTTGAAATTTATTATTGCTCTAGGCTGTCAAATTAGAAGCTACTTCCTGGAGGTTTCATATCTTTGAGTGCGGATTCTGTGAGAGAAATAAATGACAATAGGGTAGTGGTATGATGAGTTTGGTTCTAGATGAGATATTTGGAAGGTTTTGAAAATGTTGGTCTATTCACTACTGGAAATGGATGTTTTCTCAACGATTTTATCCCAACAGTTTACAAAAACTATTGGGAAAGGGAGGCTATACCAACGGTTTAACAAAACCGTTGGTATAGGCCTGTTTGTAGGATCCTTTACCAATGGTTCTAGAGAACCGTTGGGAAAGTCTTGTTTGTAGGAGGCTTTACCAACGGTTCTATAGAACCATTGGGTAAAGCCTGTTTTTTAGGGGATTTTACCAACGATTCTATATAAACCGTTGGGATAGGAACTCTTTCCCAATGGTTTTTAAAAACCGTTGGGAAAAGATTTCCCCAATTAGCAGCCCCTCCTCATTCGCGAACAGAACTGAATGTGCAGCAGTCGCATGCTATCCTCGCTCTACTTCCCCCATCTAAACTGCTAAATCTCCATCAGATCCATCTCAAATCAGGTATTTTCTTCATTCTACACTTAAAATATTTAAGTGTTACCTTATTATTATTGTTATTCATCTAATATTTTAGTTTTTTTTTTGATTTTGATGTGTATGTTTTTTTTCTATTTTGATTTAACCTAGATTTTCTCCATCCCATCGGATCCATTTAATTAATTAAATATTTAACCCTCCATCGAAGGTGAAACATATTATATTAGTTGCGGTTGGATTCCATATTTTCTAAGTATGTGTTTTTATGATTTTTCTTCATCTTGTAATTAATTGTTACTTGAGAATTCATTTATATGTGTTTATTAATTTTTAACAAAGTTTCTATGAATGTTTTCCTTGAAATTCCTTGTGAAATATTATTTAATCCTATTCTTATTGAATTGAACAAGTCATGAATTTGATGACTATAATTTTGACATCTTTAAACTGTTTATGAATTATTCAATTCCATGACTATTTAGATTTATTTTCAAAGAATATTTAAATAATGAATTGGTGAAATTGAGACTTTGTCTCGGTTTTTTATTCAAAGAATAAAATAAATTGATTTGAATGAAATGAGTTGAACTATTTAATGTTTTCTAAGTAGTTGCAAATGATTGAATTTGTGAAAAGATAATGAACCCTCTTGGAATGAGGGGGGTGAGGGGTTGTCCGGGGGGTGAGGGGGGATATTTGGGGGGGGGGGCTGTCTGGGGTGGGGGGCTGTCTGGGAGTTGGAGGGACTATCTGGGGTGAGGGGGTGGGGGTGTTCGGGGGGTTGGGGGCTGTCTGGGGTGAGGGGGGTTGTCCGGGGGGTGGGGGTTGTCCGGGGGTTGGGGGGCTGTCCGGGGGGTGGGGGGCTGTCCGGGGGGTGGGGGAGTTTTCCAGCCGGGGGTGGGGGGGGTTTGGGGTGTTGGGGGAATGTCTGAGGTGGGGGGTGTCTGGGGGGTTAGGGGAGCTGTCCGTCCGGGGGTGGGGGGGTTGTCCGGGGTGTTGGGGGGCTGTCTGGGGTGCGGGGATGTCCGAGGTGGGGGGATGTCCAGGGGGTCGGGGGTGCTGTCTGGGGGTGGGGGTTGTCCGGGTTGAGGGGGGACTATCTGGGGGGTGGTTGGGTTGTTCGGGTGGTGCGGGGGCTTTCTGGGTGGTGCGGGGGCTGTCTGGGTGGTGCGGGGGCTGTCTGGGTGGTGTGGGGGGGCTGTCCGGGGGGCGGGGGTGTCCTAGGGGTGGGGGTATTTCCGAGGGTAGGGGATGTCTAAGGTGGGGGGGGGGGGCTGTCCGGGGTTGGGGCTGTCCAGGGGTTGGGGGGGCTTTCCGGTGTGAGGGGGCTGTCCGGGGGGTCGGGGGGGGGGGGGGGGGGGGGGGCTGTTTGGCGGGTGGTTGGGCTGTCCGGGTGGTGTGGGGGGGCTGTCTGGGTGGTGCGAGGGGCTGTCTGGGGGTGGGGGGGATTTCTGTGGGTGGGGGTTGTCCGATGTGGGGGGGGGGGCTATCCGGGGTGGGGTTGTTCGGGGGGGGGGGGGGGGTGGGGGATGTCTGGGTATTGGGGGGGCTTTCCGGGGTGAGGGGGGCTGTCCGGGGGGTGGTTGGGCTGTCCGGGTGGTGCGGGGGGGGGGGGGGGGCTGTCTAGCTGGTGCATGGAGCTGTATGGGGGGTGGGGGGGCTTTCCGGGGGTGGTGGTTGTCCGAGGTGGGGGGGTTGTCCGGGGTGAGGGGGGTTGTCTAAGGGGTGTGGGGATGTTCGGGGGGTGGGGGCTGTCCGAGTGAGGGGGGCTGTTTGGGGGGTGGGGGTGTTGTCTAAGGAACAGTGTGGCCAGTACCACTCAAAGTGTCGCACTTTTATTTGAAATGGACATGATTTTAAGTGAAAACAACAACTGACATACGGAAAAATGATCAAACGCATTCAGATTGTGTTGATACTTTAGGACAACAATACATTGGTCATTTTTGACAGGTACGAGTCAACTCCACCTCAATCCGAGACACGGTGTGGCTGGTATCACTCAAAGTGTCTCACTTTGGTTTGAAATTGACAACATTTTAAGTGAAAACAACAACTGACATATGAAAAACCGACCAAACGTATTTGGATTGTGTTGATACTTTAGGAAAACGATACTATGGTCATTTGAGACGTTTAAAAGACAACCCCGGCTCTATCCAAGGCACGGTGTGGCCAGTATCACTCTAAATGTCTCACTTTTGTTTAAAATGGACACCATTTTAAGTAAAAACAACTGGCATATGGAAAACTGACCAAACTTATTCGGACTGTCTTGATACTTTAACACAACAATCCATGGGTCATTCGTGAGGTTTACGAGGAGTCGACACATCATGCGGACGTGCGGTTTGTGCGGCACGGCTGAATATGTGTTTTTTAGGTGTTTGGCGCACTTGAAAAGCGTGCGTGGGGTGGTCAAAACCAGGTGAACGATCTTAGAATGCCATAAAGCTAGATGAAAACAAAGGGTGGGTGAATTGTGAAATGATCAGCTAGACGACACATTAATCAGAGGTGTCGTGTGACCGTGGTGGTCGAAAACGCACTTTGTGTGTCGTAAATGGCCAAAACATGCGTTTTACACTCAAATGCATACCTAACAACATCAGAATGAATTGAAATCACACAAAAACACCCTAATTATTATTCTTGAGGTGTATAAGGAGACGACACATCATTCGGACGCGCAGTTTGCACAACACGACTCAATATATTTTTTTAGGTGTTTGGCGCGCTTGAAAAGCGTGCGTGGGGTGGTCAAAACCGGCCGAACAACCTCAGAATGTCATAAAATCGGACTAAAATAAAAGGTGGATGAATTTTGAAATGTTCGTCCAGACGGTACCTCAATCATAGGTTTCATGTGACCGCAGTGGCTGAAAACGCACTCCGCGTGTCGTAAATGGACAAAACACGCATTTAATGCTCAAATGCATACCGAACGACATCAGAATGACTTGAAATCACACAAAAACACCCTAATTTTTATTCTTGAGGTGTACGAGGAGACGACACATCATTCAGACATGCGATTTGTGAGGCATGACTGAATATGTGTTTTTTAGGTCTTTAGCGCGCATGAAAAGTGTGCGTGGGTTGGTAAAAACTCGCTAAACGACCTTGTAATGCCATGAAATCGGACGAAAACAAAGGGTGGGTGAATTGTGAAATATTCAGCCACACGGCGCATCAATCAGAGGTGTCGTGGGATCGCGGTGGCCGAAAATGTACTATGCGTGTCGTAAATGGCCAAAACACGCGTTTAACGGTCAAATGCATACCGAAAGACCTCATAATGACTTTAAATCCCACGAAAACACTCTAATTATTATTCATGAGGTGTAGGAAAAGATAAAACATCATTAGGATGCACGGTTTGCACGACACAACTAAATATGTGTTTTTAAGGTGTTTAGTGTGCTTGAAAAGCGTGCGTGGGGTGGTCAAAACCAGCCGAACGACCACAGAATGCCATGAAATCAGAAAAAAATAAAGTATGGGTGAATTGTGAAATGGGAAGCTAGAAGGAACGTCAATCAGAGGTGTCGTGTGATCACGGTGGCCGAAAACACACTCCGCGTGTCGTAAATGGTCAAAACATGCATTTAACGGTCAAATGCATACCGAACGACATCAGAATGACTTGAAATCGCACAAAAACACCCTAATTTTTATTTGTTATGTGTACAAGGAGACGACATGTCATTCGGACGCACGGTTTTCACAACATGGCTGAATGTGTGTTTTTTAGGTGTTTGGCGTGCTTGAAAAGCGTGCATGGGGTGGTCAAAATCAGCCGAACGACCTCAAAATTTCATGAAATTGGACGAAGAAAAAGGGTGGTAAATTTTGAAATGGTCATCCAGACGGAACATCAATCAGAGGTGTCCTGTGACCACGGTGGCCGAAAACACACTCTGCATGTCGTAAATGTCCAAAACATGCGTTTAACGCTCAAATGCATACCAAAGACATCAGAATGACTTGAAATCACACAAAAACACCCTAATTTTTATTCATGAGGTGCATGAGGAGACGACACATCATTCAGACATGCAGTTTTCATGGCACGACTGAATATGTGTTTTTTAGGTGTTCGACGCGCTTGAAAAGCGTGCATGGGGTGGTGAAAACTGGCCTAACGACCTCAGAATGCCATGAAATCAGATGAAAACAAAGGGTGGGTGAATTGTTAAATGGTTGGCCAAACGGCACGTCAATCAGAGGTGTCGTGTGACCGCGGTGGCTGAAAACACACTCTGCATGTCGTAAATGGCCAAAACATGCGTTTAACGGTCTAATGCATACCAAACAACATCGGAATGACTTGAAATCATACAAAAACACCCTAATTTTTATTCTTGAGGTGTAAAAGTAGACGACACATCATTCAGACGCGCGTTTTGCACGATATAGCTGAATATGTGTTTTTTAGGTGTTTGACGCGCTTGAAAAGCGTGCATGGGGTGGTCAAAACCAACTGAACGACCTCGGAATGCCATGAAATAGAATGAAAACAAAGGGTGGGTAAATTTTGAAATGTTCAGCCCGACGACATGTTAATCAAAGGTGTCGTGTGACCGCGGTGACCGAAAACGCACTCCACATGTCGTAAATGGCCAAAACATGTGTTTAGCGCTCAAATGCATACCGAACGATATCAGAATGACTTTAATTCACACAAAAACATCCTAATTTTTATTCTTGAGGTGTAAGAGGAGACGACACATCATTTGGACGTGTGGTTTGCACAGCACGGTTGAATATGTGTTTTTTAGGTGTTTGGCGAGCTTGAAAAGCGTGCATGGGGTGGTCAAAACCATCCAAATGACCTCAGAATGCCATGAAATTGGACGAAAACAAAGGGTGGGTGAATTGTGAAATGTTCGGCTAGACGGTATGTCAATCAAAGGTGTCGTGTGACCGCTGTGGTTGAATACTCACTCCATGTGTCGTAAATGGCCAAAACATGCGTTTAACAGTCAAATGCATACCGAACGACATAGGAATGACTTGAAATCACACAAAAACACCCTAATTTTTATTTGTGAGGTGTACGAGGAGATGACACATCATTCAGATGTGCGGTTTGTGTGGCATGGATGAATATGTGTTTTTTAGGTGTTTGGTGTGCTTGAAAAGCGTGCGTGGGATGGTCAAAACAGGCCAAATGACCTATGAATGCCATTAAATCGGATAAAAACAAAGGGTGGGTGAATTGTAAAATTTTAGGCTAGACGGCTGGTCAATCAGAGGTGTCGTGTGACCGTGGTGGCCGAAAACACACTTCGCGCGTCGTAAATGGCCAAAACATGCATTTAACACTCAAATGCATACCGAAAGACATCAGAATGACTTGAAATCACACAAAACCCTAATTTTTATTTTTGAGGTGTACGAAGAGATGGGAGGTCATTCGGACGTGTGGTTTGTGCGGCATGGCTGAATATGTGTTTTTTAGGTGTTTGGCGTGCTTGAAAAGCGTGTGTGGGGTGGTCAAAACTGGTCGAACGACCTCAGAATGCCATGAAATCAGAAGAAAATAAAGGGTGGGTGAATTGTGAAATGGTCGGATAGACAACACATCAATCAAGGGTTTCGTGTGATCGTGGTGGCTGAAAATTCACTCCATGTGTCGTAAATGGCCAAAACATGTGTTTAACAGTCAAATGCATACCGAACAACATCAGAATAACTTGAAGTCACACAAAAAAAACCTAATTATTATGCGTGAGGTGTACGAGGAGATGGCAGGAAACTCCCCATCCAAGTTTCAAAACTCCCCGATCTTTGAAAATTCCTTCAACCTCTTCAATCAATCAATTATTTAGTTCTAATCTGTAAGTCCTAATGTTATTCATCTATTTTTTTATTTTCTGTTTTGATTTGGTTTAAACTAGATCCCTCTCTCTTTACCCAAGCTGGGAACTCCTTCCTCCCTATAGATCCATCTAAAGTCAATCAATTTTTTATTTCTATGCTCCAAATCGGTAAGTCTTGACTTAGTTTTAATATTTTTCATCTATTATTGTTTTTTTCTATTTTGATTTGACTTAAACCGGGTGGTGCCGTGTGTGGCATGACATACCCAATAATTGCAATTTGATTTGTTTTATATTTTAGTTCTACAATTCAATTGTCATGATTATATAAATCAACATTATTTGAATTCATCATAGCCACTCCTTTTATGAAGTTATTGAATCATATCGAGGCACGGTGTGGCCGGTACCACTCAAAATGTCTCACTTTTATTTGAAATGGACATGATTTTAAGTTAAAACAATAACTTGCATACGGAAAACTGACCAAACACTTTCAGAATGTATTAATACTTTAGGAAAATGATCCATGGGTCATTTTTTATGTGTACGAGTCAACCCCACCTCAATCCGAGGCACGGTGTGGCTGGTACCACTCAAAGTGTCTTGCTTTTATTTGAAATGGACAACATTTTAAGTGAAAACAACAACTGGCATACGGAAAACTGACCAACTGCATTCGGATTGTGTTGATACTTTAGAACAAAAATCCATGGATAATTTTTTATAGGTACGATTCAACCCCACCTTAATCTGAGGCACGGTGTGACCGGTATCACTCAAAGTGTCTCACTTTTGTTTGAAATGGATAACATTTTAATTGAAAACAACCACTGGAATACGGAAAACCAACCAAACACATTCTAATTGTATTGATACTGTAGGAAAATGATCCATGGGTCATTTGTGACATGTAAGAGTCAACCCCACCTCAATCTGAGGCATGGTGTGGCCGGTACCACTCAAAATGTCTCACTTTTATTTGAAATAAATAGGATTTTATGTGAAAACAACAACTTACATACGGAAAACTGACCAAATTCTTTCAGATTGTCTTGATACTTTTGGAAAAAAATCTATGGGTCATTTTTGACGTGTTAGAGTCAATATCGCCTCAATATGAGGCATGGTGTGGCCGGTATCACTCTTAGTGTCTCTCTTTTGTTTAAAATGGACAACATTTTAAGTCAAAACAATTGACATACGAAAAACTGACCAAATGTATTATAATTGTGTTGATACTTTAGCACAACGATACATGATTCATTATTGTAATTATATAACCATTATAATTATTGTAATTGTACAATTATTATAGTTGTACAATTGTTATAATTATATAATTATTATAATTATTTTAGTCATTATATTTATTATAAATATATTTATTATAATTATATTAATTATATAATTATTATAATTATTGTAATTATATAATTATTATAATTGTATATTTATTACAATTATATATTTATTATAATTATAGAATTGTTATAATTATAATAAATATAATTATAAATTTATTGTATTTATTTTATTCATTATATTTATTATAAATATATTTATTATAATTATATAAATATACATAAGACATATATATAAAGGGGGTTGGGGAGGGGTGACATGGGGTTAGAAGAAAAAAACCTAGAGCGCCGAATGAATTGGTGCTCTAAGGTAAATGTGTCGTGCGCCAATTTGTTTGGCGCTCAACACACCCATTTCTCAAAATAAAAAAAACCCCTTAAATAAAAAATAAAAAATAAAAAGACCCCTTGTCCTAATTTTGCCCAAGTAAGACAGCTTGTAAGAACCTGTGGTTTTTTCCGAACTGTCATTTTGAGCAGAAATTTGAATTTTTACTGTTGAATGCTCATAAGGGGTAAAATGGTTATTTTCCCCAACCAACTGATCTCGGATAATTTTTCTAACAACACTGTTGGTCCCGAAAAAGGGAGTTTACCCTAAGACATGAGTTTGGTGGAAATCTGAGATATTCGAATTTTGGCCAAATATTTAATATTTAATATTATTAAATTAAATATTAATTTATTCACGCAGGTTCTTTTGGAAATAACTTTTAAACGGAATGTCGGAATGAAATTCCATATGCATCGTTGAGCCCAGAATGGGGAGTTTATCCTAGGTGAGACATAAACTCAAGGCGGGCGTCGGGGCCGGCCCGGACCTCTTTTTCTTCTTTTCCTTCTCTTTTCTTTTCTTCCTTCTCTTCTTTCCTCCTCGCACATGTCCCCTACGCCTCCTAATTGGACGTGTATTTTGGGGAGAATTGGAGTTTGAGAAAGAGATAGAGTTGGGAGGCAAGATGGGTACCGATTCGAAGCTCTCGATGCGCTGAGTCGGCGTGCGACAATCGTGAGCCGTGAAAATCAATCGAAGCTTCGGTGGTTTCCGCCCAAAGGTAGGGTCGTTTGCGTTTTTTCCATAGATCCCCTTTCAACTTGTTTTTTATGTATTTAAAGCCTCATATTGATTGTTTGCGGCCTCTTAAGGCCGGATCTATTGTTTCGGGGGCGAAAACGGGCGTTACGGGCGTTTTGAGGAATTTCCCGTCGGAAAAACCAGAATACACGGCGTGTGTTCTTCTGGTTCGGGGAAGACGAAGTTTTACAAAGTACACGCCGTGTAGTGGTGGTCGTGTGGCCGATCGTGTGCAAAAGGGACACATAATAGTGATTTTTAAAGAGTACACATCGTGTAGTGGCACATGGGCATGTGTTCGGGTGAAAACGCACACGGGGTGACGTTTTTTGAACAGTAAACACCTTGTACAGTAAAGTACACACCGTGTACTATTACACAGGCAGACCCCATGGGCCTGGCCATGTATCCAAACCATATACTACTTCAGCTTAGTAGTTTGGGATATCTTGTGCCCTGTAAGTCAGAATTGGGTGTGTGAGTTGTCCATTCTGAGCGTTTTTCCATGCAGATCGCAATGGTGGAATCCTTTTTACATTTAGAATTCATCTAAATAATGTTTTGGGGGTTTCTATCTAAATGGAGAGGTTCTTCCTCCAGTTATCGAGTTAAGCTGTCACCTGAGAGTGAGACTTGGCGTGGATGATAGGGGTTGGGTGTTCAGATCAACTTAGTTGAGACCTTTAATATGAGATGAGCTATGTGATATCTCATGTAACCTATGCTTTAGAGGACTTTTCCCTTGTGAGATGTGCCCTTATGACGTATGAGGCCCTCAGACCGGATGCTTCCAAGGATCCCCTAAGGGGTGCCTTTACTTCTGTGCTCACCTAGGGAGTCCCTGTAAGATCTCTCTCCTATTTTTCCTTTGAGAGGACCCATGTTATGGAATGCCTATATTTTCCTTCATTTGAGGATCCCATGTAGGATTCCACCCTTACTCTTTGCTAAAACTTCTTTGTAGGATTCCTTCACTCGTGTTTACCTAGAGGATCCCGAGTATGATGCCTCCTCAGTGTTTGACTTGAGGGACCCAGCAGGTTCCCATTGTTTGACCGACTCTGAGTTGTTACATAGGGTTTGGGTAGAGATGGTGTTCGGGTGTCACCTAGAACTCGTGCCAAACTGGTAATCCCATGGGGCTATTGATGTATTGTTGGGTTGGACGTTCAGGCCACCCTCACTCGTTTGTTTATATCTGACTTGGTTTGCTGATGCAGTAGTGGTTACCAGAGGTGCTTCCTAGATGGTGGTTGTTGAGCCTAACGCAAGGCATCTTCTTGTTTGTTGGGATGCCTTTTATGCCTTGTGTGCCTGAGTAGAGGTGGTTTGATTGTAAATAGGGTAATTTACCTTGTTGTGGATGTGTTTTCCCATGTTGCTTGATATTTACCGTTTGGTCTAGCTTTGTCTGTTATGCTACTTTGTTTTCCATGCCTAGTATTGTTAGGATGGAGTGGTTTTGTCTAACATGTTGTGATATGCTATAGACTTTTAGAAAAGTAGTTCTTGAGGTTTACTTTGGCTTCCATATATCGTTGTGCACGATTGGCTTACACTGGGCCGTGAGAACCTGGTGTAGTAGAGCATAGGGAGAATGGACGTTGAGGGCTTCTCCAGAGTGTCTGTTTACTTTTACGTTGCGAGACCATAGGGGGGATGGACGTTGAGTGCTCCCTCAGAGTGTCTGTAGTTCCTCAATGTGGGCCACATGGGGAATTTATTGTTGACTGCTTTCCGAGAGCGCCTTTTAGTTACCGATACGAGACTATAGGGAGAATTGATGGTGATTGCTTCCTCGAAGAGTCTTTTCTATAGCTGAACCAGAGGGGTTAGACTGTGAGTATTGCAGAGAGCGTTGCTTGTGTTTGATTGGTTGAACTAGAGGGGTTAGGCTATGAGTACTTCCCAGAGGGTTACTTGATTTTGTTTAGGTTTCTCAAAGATATATTTCCAATGTTGGACGAAGCAGGTATATGTCGATGGGATTACAGACCCAGAGATCGACTTAACGATACATGGCTTGAGTGGCACGATGTCCACCTCAATGCCCTTGCATTGGATGTCCAAGAGATCGGGCTTATGGTCCCAAGGATCGTCTGATGATGTGGTTTCTTATTATTTGATTCATATAATCATGAATATTCATATTTATGTATATGTGTATAGTTATGGGACTATATATGTGTACGTATATTGATATGCACATCTATGGTGGCACTTTCCCAGTTGACAGGGATTACATACCCAAAGTTCGAAGGTGGTTCCATGTTTGTTTTACTTCCTTTTGATGTGTTCCAGTTAGGTTGAGCACATTGCTCTTGCATACACTTTTAGTAGCACAATTATAGGTTGCTTGTCGGGGTGGCCTACTGATATTATTTCTCACCCCTACACGTGCACCTCGGTGTATGTGTAGACCTTATGTCTTCTTTTTTAGATTGAGCACGAGTTGCATGGTGTATAGGGATGAGGCCCAGTGTTGCATGATTGAGCGGAGCTGCTTGAGTGGTTCTACTGATCAGGATGCTGTAGTTCGATAGTGTCTAGATATCGAGTACGTGGATTGGCTCAGAGTTAGTAGTTGATCCCTTTACTTTTACTTTCAGTTTCTTTTGTACCTGTATCTGTATGGTCGTCCCAGTGGGTGACTAGTGTTGTATTATATTGCATAGTTGTTCGGGCTTTTACAACATTTTACTATTACAACTTGTTCTATTTCAGTTGTTTATTGCTTCCTCGGTCTGTTTACTTTCCGCTATGTTTGATACTTACTTATTTCTGCTGTTTTTTACTCTGGTATGAGGGCATAGTCTTCCCACTATCACACCCTAGACCCTCGCTGCTAGTCGACAACCTCTGGCATACGGGGAGGCGCGCTTGAGGTCTTATGTAAAACCATCTCGGAGCACCAGTTTAGTGGCTTCCAGGTCGGGACATTACACGGCTGCAGAAAGGTGGGAGGCCTATTTATAAAAGTTCAAAATATTTTAAATCATGTCTACATGGAAACTTTTGTTTGCGCAAGCGGTGATTTAAAAAAAAGATTTTGTTTTGAAATTTGATATGAGATTTATGGATTTAATAAAAAATGAAACATACATCCAATCAAAAATTTCAAAATCATTCTCTCACCTGATCGAATTTGAACATTAAATATCGAGTTTGAATGACGTGGGTTTAACTACTTTCTTGAGGGCTAATTTTTTTGTCTAAAAATAAAAAATTACTATCATTGTTTTGATTAAAATTTAAAAATATTTAATATCATTAAAGACAACCACATTTGTGTAAATTAAAATATTTAAACAAAAAATCATGTAAATGTGTTTTTAATGAATGAGAATCATATTGAGATCTTTTTAACTTAATTTTTTGGGGTGGAAAAAATAAAAAATCATATAAACCATGAATCCATCATTATAATAATACAAAATACAACAAATTTTGACCTTGAGGAGACTATCCCATGCAAAGGAACCATTATAATATGCATTATTTTATTATAATAGAAATATTTCACTATTATGTCATTGCATTTAATACCAAATAAACAGTTTTGGTCATAAAAATGAATGAATAGAATAATGAAACATTGGGATATATATAAATATATATATATATATATATATATTCTTATTAATTTTTTGATTTTAATCAAATTAGTTATTTTATATTAATTTTGTTGATTTCTTATTTATATTAAACTATTTATTCATTCTTTTTCCTTAAGTGACTAAAAGGAATAACGTTGTTACATCTTTTTTATTAAACTAGCTCTTGTCATCATAGAATCATTTGGTAAATCTTATTGTATGTTGACCAAATGTAAAAGTTGATCGCTGGAATTATATTATTTTTTTATTACTTTTAATCAAGTTTATTTGAATGATTTCTTCAATTATCTTTTAATATTTTTTTATGTTGGTAAAAACACTTGCAATATAGTAACTAAATTAAAAAATTTAATGCTTTTTATTATTAATTAATTAATTAATTAATTATTATCATTATTATTATTTATGTGTACAAATATATAATATATAATAAATAAATAGTAAATTATAAATAAATGATAAATAAATGATAAATAAATGATAAATAAATGATAGATAACAAATAAATAGTTAAATAATTAATATTAATAAATAATAAATAATAGAAAATAAATAATAAATAATAAATAACAAGTAATAAATAACAAATAACAAATAAAAATAAATAATATAATATAATATAATTATATATAGAAAGGTAAATATATGTAAATACATATGCCTACATAGATTTATTCATAATTTATAAATACATATACACATATAAAAAAGACAATTACATAAAAATTTATTTAAATATTATGATATATAAATTTATTAATATATGCAAATATATATAAATATTTTATAAATATATATACCTATAAATAAATTTACCTAAATGTATAAAAATATACAGAGAGAGATAAACACACACACACACTAATATAATATTTATAAGTTTATGTAAATGTATATAAATATACATAAATAGGTATAAATATTTATAAAAATATATTAGATGCATACGTGTAAGAGTTGTTTGCGGCATGTAATCTCCTCCATCGTATTAAGAAAATATATATATATACATATAACTAAATTTATATAAATATGTATAAACACACACATATATATAATTAAATATAATTGTATATAAATATAAATATATATTTATATATAAACACATATAAATATACATGAATACATTTAAATATATATATATACACAAATACATATAAATATATATATATATATACCCACATAATATATATATAACTATATATAAATAAACACATATATTTATAAATCTACACAAGTCTCCAAGATTGCGTGTTTACAATAGTTTTTTTTCTTTGTGGTACATTTCATGGTGGTGGATTTAATCGACCTTAAACACACACACACATAATAAGTAATAAATCACCAAAAGAGAAAAGATCACCAACATCGTCATATTGATAGGAATATAAAACAATGGAATAAAATCATAGAGCACCCAACATTTCCCTTCACCCATGACAGATTATACATTTCCAATTTCAAAATTATTTATAGTTTCAATCAACATTCGATCCATTTTAAAATAATTGTCAATTTAATATAACTTATTATTTTTCATTGTGTATATATACAAATATATTAAAAACTAAAAAAGGAGGTTAAAAATAATCATTAATAATTAACGTGGTAATTAATAATAATAATTAATAATTAGTAATAATTATTGATTAGGAACAATTTTTATTAATTTACAATATAGTTAATTAAGATATTAATTATTAATGATTATTATTAATAAAATATTTAAAAGGTAATACTAATTAAATTGTTATTTATTAATAATTTTTCTAATTAAGAGTCAACTAAAACAAATAATGTATTAATTATTTATAAATTAATATTAATTAATATTATCAATTTATTATAACTTATTATTAGAGATGATATATAAACATACATACAAATATATTAACGAGTGATGACATTTCACTCAATCTTTATAAAAGTTTAAATGAATGTGTGTAACCGTCTCATCCATTTTAAAGATGATAAGTGAGTTGAGGGTTTAATGCCTTAATTGAGACCCATATCATGTTATTTCAAGAAACCCATCAAAAAATACCCATGTTGCGTGATAACCTAAAATGAAATATTTTTTTTTTCAAATGTAATTTTTTTTCAATCATATGAAATAATTTTATCACACATTTTTTAAGTGAATATTGTATGAGATTTAATGAATATCGGGTTTAATGCAACAATTGAATTCATGATTGAAAAAAATAAATAGGTCAAATCTAAAGGAGACAGACTTAGGATCATCCCTCCAATATATGAGAACGACATTAAAAAAACACTTCTAAAAGTGATAAATGATAAATTTGAAATTCATAAAAATAATATTTTAAAGGAACTTTTTTAATTTATTATATTTTCTAATGATACAGAAAATTATTATATTTTTTGTGGTATATGAAATTATTATTCATTTCCTGCCTAAAATTTTAAAATAATTTTTTTATTCACCCTCTTATTTTTAAGGTGGTTTATCTAAAAAATTATTATATTTTATGAAATATATAATAATATATATTAGATTTTATAAAAGTTATAATTTTTCCGGTCATAAAATATTGGTATAATTATTAAGAGTAAATTCCAAAAGTGATAGAAAACCATATACTACATATATACACCGACATTTTAGAGAAACACATAATAATAAATCATCATGTGATAATTTCCATATGAACCAATAAATCATCAAATTGATGCTACAAAATTCCAATAGAATAGTGGACAATCAATCTGGAAGGGTTGTTAAAAAAACCCATAAAAAATGTTTCAAACAAATTTTACTATTATGTTAATGTGTAAAAAATATTTGTTTCAACAATTTCCATCCATGTTTTACCCTTTCACTTTATCATTTGAGTAAATTAAAATTTTAATAATTTATTTTTCATAGGAACTATTTGTTTAATGAACATACCTACAATGTTTTGTTTATAAAAAAATTAACACGGTAATACCTATTCTAAAATATAGTTTGAATAAAACAATTTTTTCGAAGTACAAAATTATTATCCTTATTATTCTAGACAATTGAAAATAAAAATTAATAATTTAGTTATTTTTTAAATGAAGTCTAATGGGAAACACTCTATTTTAGTTCCTATAATAATATTATTGAACTACTATGTGAATTTCAATATATTTACCTCTATATTTTGACTAAACCAACATAATGACACAATGTATTAAAAAGGGGTGAATGATATTTATTATCAAACACTCTATGTGTTGCTTATTTTTTGACAATATATAAAATATATTAATCACAAAGATCAGGAGTAACAAGATCGAGCAACCAGTGATGAAAAAAATCAAGCCTAATATGGTTTTCTCCAAACAGACAATGAGTGGCCAGATGATGTGTCACTTCATTACCCTCCCTTTTGATGAAGGAGAATGAACAAGCCATGAAGCAGCGACCGAGAGCCTGAATTTTCCTGACGAGGAAGCCAAAGTATTGGAGACCAAAATCATTAGAGATGATGACGTTGATGATGTTGAGACTATCAGATTCAATGTGAATAGAATTCCATACACAGTCATTTGAGAAGGTTAGACAGGCAAGGACATCTTGGGATTTAGCATCAGTGGGTTCCCAAAAGGCACAGACTGACTCTTGTTTGTAAGCAATGTGTTAGGTACTGGCGCAGGCAGCAGAAGTCGATGGGCCAGAAAATTAAAAAAATTCACATCACCGGAGCAACGTTACGATGTCGACTCCGATGAGCTATCTCGGTATGGTCTGAGGACAACACGTGGATTTGACAGAGCAAAAAATAAAACAAATAAGTATCTTTTTCAGATCTGACATGTGCAAGTACGTCGCAGGAGGCCAGTGACCATTGTTCGAAGACTCTAACATCGAAGTACTCTAGATCATCCACACACGCCTCTTGAATCTACACGTGCGTTGTTTGTTGGAATAAGGATGATAGCACGACACACCAGCGATCTCCTCGATGCAGTGGTAACCACCGCAAGGAAAGAAACTTTGATCCAAGAAGGATGATCTTGAAGTTCTTCCTTGCATGAGAGGATCTCTCTCTAGAATCCATGAGGAGAGAGAGGCTCTTATATTTGACACACGAATAGTTACTTGGATAGAGCCTCTCTCTTACTTATATAGGGGATATCTAAAATACTTGGTATGGGTTCCCAACCCCTGTGTAATAGATATTCTCTGTATAAGTATTATAAATATTTCTTTATGTAAAATAAAATTATGACATAAATAATATTTATAATTTTATCACTAACTTCAATATATATTAAAAATATATTGCGTGATAAACTTGAGTCTATAACTCAGCTCACTTCTCCTGAAAATATTAAAAGAACCCTAGATATTTAAATCCATTTGAATAATATTTTATCTTTGTATTTACTTAATCACTTGTAAATACATGTTATAAATAAATTCAAAATATTATTCCAATCTTAAATAATTAAATAATTTATTTATTCCTTGATGATCCATAGAATTTGGATAATACTTGGACCCTTTAGCGGGCCCACCAAGTTCTATATTCCTATTCCCAGAATAGGGAAGATTCTCACAGCACTATTGTGTGTGAACCTCTAGGCCCTTATCTCAATAGCAGTGAATAATATCCACCGACCAAGAGTGGGGTCTAGCAACCCATAGAGGCCCCTATAGAGATAAGGTAAAGTCTAAGCAATGACTACCTTCCTATGAACACGGTATGTGTAATATAATCTCTTTGTCATTGATATATCAATAAAGCAGAATGCACACTAGTGTCATCATCCTTTATCTTGATTTATTTCATTTGTTTATTTTTCTAGACGGTCTTACCTTCCACTACCATGGCCATGGATTTAATGAAGGTGCAACCATCCTAATCAACCAGGCCTGAGATATCTCTTCCTAAACTCAGAAGCGACAAATCCTATCTCGATCATTCAATCAATTCCATGTCACCAATGACATACCCAACACAAACTACCTCACCACGTCTTTATCGCCATGGTTTTCTCCTTGCATCAAAGTACATAATTAAATGGCATTCATTGATAATGATCTCAAGTATGGAGACCATTACACATTTCCATAGATAGGAAAGACCAATGGCACCTAAAACACATGGTGTTCCTATTATGCTGGTATGTCCTCATGATCTCAACTACTAGAGATCATGGCATTGTTTATTTGTTATGATTATATAATTATATATTTATAATTATATATTTATTTTAATTATATATTTGTTATAATTATATAGTTGTTATAATTATATCTTTATTATATTTATAATTATATAATTATTGTAATTATAATTGTATATTTATTATAACTATATAATTATTATATTTACAATTATATAATTATTACAATTATATATTTATTATATTTATAATTATATAATTATTGTAATTATATAATTATCCTAATTATATAACCATTATAATTATTGTAATTATATAATTATTATAGTTGTACAATTATTATAATTATATAATTATTATAATTATTGCAATTATATAATTATTATAATTGTATATTTGTTACAATTATATATTTATTATAATTATATAATTGTTATAATTATAATAAATATAAATATAAATTTATTGTATTTATTTTAGTCATTGTATTTATTATAAATATATTTATTATAATTATATAAATATACCTAAGATATATATATAAAGGGGGTCGGGGAGGGGTGACATGGGGTTAGAAGAAAAAAAAACCCTAGAGCGCCAAATGAATTGGTACTCTACGGTAAATGTGCCGTGCCTCAATTCGTTTGGCGCTCGACACACCCATTTCTCAAAAAAAAAAAAAACAAACCCGCTAAATAAAAAATAAAAAATAAAAAGACCCCTTGTCCTAATTTTTCTAAAGTAAGACAGCTTGTAAAGATTACACGACATGTAGTGAGTGGCACATGGGCATGTGTTCGGGTGAAAACGCACACAAGGTGACGTTTTGTGAACAGTAAACACCTTGTACAGTAAAGTACACGCCGTGTACTATTACACAGGCAGACCCCATGGGCCTGGCCATGTATCCAGGCCATGTACTACTTCAGCTTAGTAGTTTGGGATATCTTGTGCCCTGGAAGTTAGAATTCGGTGTGTGAGTTGTCCATTCTGAGTGTTTTTCCATGCAGATCGCAATGGTGGAATCCTTTTTACATTTAGAATTCATCTAAATTATCTTTTGGGGGTTTCTATCTAAATGGAGAGGTTTTTCCTCCAGTTATTGAGTTAAGTTGTCACCTGAGAGTGAGACTTGGCGTGGATGATAGGTTGGGTGTTCAGATCAACTTAGTTGAGACCTTTAATATGAGATGAGCTATGTGATATTTCCTATAACCTATGCTTTAGAGGACGTTTCCCTTGTGAGATGTGACCTTATGACGTATGAGGTCGTGAGACCGGATGCTTCCAAGGATCCCCTAAGGGATGCCTTTACTTGTGTGCTCACCTAGGGAGTCCCTGTAGGATCTCTCTCCTATTTTTCCTTTGAGAGGACCCATGTTATGGAATGCCTATATTTTCCTTCATTTGAGGATCCCATGTAGGATTCCACCCTTACTCTTCGCTAAAACTTCTTTGTAGGATGCCTTCACTCGTGTTTACCTGGAGGATCCCGAGTATGATGCCTCCTCAGTGTTTGACTTGAGGGACCCAGCGGGTGCCCATTGTTTGACCGAGTCTGAGTTGTTACATCGGGTTTGGGTAGAGATGGTGTTCGGGTGTCACCTAGAACTCGTGCCAAACTGGTAATCCCATGGGGATATGGATGTATTGTTGGGTTGGACGTTTGGGCCACCCTCACTCATTTGTTTATATCTGACTTGGTTTGCTGATGCAGTAGTGGTTACCAGAGGTTCTTCCTGGTTGGTGGCTGTTGAGCCTAATACAAGGCATCTTCTTGTTTGTTGGGATGCCTATTATGCCTTGTGTGCCTGAGTAGAGGTGGTTTGATTGTAAATATGGTAATTTACCTTGTTGTGGATGTGATTTTCCATGTTGCTTGATATTGACCGTTTGGACTAGCTTTGTCTGTTAGGCTACTTTGTTTTCCATGCCTAGTATTGTTAGGATGCGGTGGTTTTATCTGACATGTTGTGATATGCTGTAGACTTTTAGACAAGCAGTTATTGAGGTTTACTTTGGCTTCCATATATCGTTGTGCACGATTGGCTTACATTGGGCCGTGAGAACCTGATGTAGTAGACCATAGGGAGAATGGACGTTGAGGGATTCTCCAGATTGTCTGTTTACTTTTACGTTGTAAGACCATAGGGGGGATGGACGTTGAGTGCTCCCTCAGAGTGTCTGTTTACTTTTACATTGTAAGACCATAGGGGGATGGACGTTGAGTGCTCCCTCAGAGTATCTGTAGTTCCTCAATGTCGGCCACATGGGGAATTTGACGTTGAGTGCTTTCCGAGAGCGCCTTTTAGTTACCGATACGAGACTATAGGGGGAATTGATGGTGACTGATTCCTCAGAGAGTCTTTGCTATAGCTGAACCAGAGAGGTTAGACTGTGAGTACTGCTGAGAGGGTTGCTTGTGTTTGATTGGTTGAACCAGAGAGGTTAGGCTGCGAGTACACCCATACGGACCTAACCGTGACCACAGGTGCCTCCGACGATCTTTCACCTGCCGACATCTTCTTCTCCGCAAAACAGACGACACAGAGAAAGGCGAGAGAAGTGATACGGCTGCGGAACGACGAAGACCTATTTATACCAGATCCCATGGAAACTTTTGTTTTCACCACCCGTGATTTTAAAAAAAATGTACCGTTAAATTTATAGAATTCATAAAAAAAGGAAACATACATTTAAACAGAAATTGAAAAATCATTTTCTCGCCCCCATCTAATTTGACCATTAAATTTTTAGTATAATAATTATATAGTTACAATAAATATATATTTATTATAATTATAAAAATTATATAATTATAAATAAAATAATTATATAATTATAATAATTATATTTATTATAATAATTATGTAACTACAATACTTATATATCTACAATAATTATAATTTTATTATAATTATATAATAATTATAATTGTATATTTATTATATTTATAATTTTTATAATTGTATATTTGTTATAGTTATATATTTATTATATTAATAATTATATAATTATTGTAGTTATATAATTATTGTAATTGTCTATTTATTATGATTATATAATTATTATATTTATAATTATATATTCATTATAATTATATATTTGTTATAATTATATAGTTGTTATAATTATATCTTTATTATATTTATAATTATATAATTATTGTAATTTACAATTATATAACTATTACAATTATATAATTATTACAATTATATATTTATTATATTTATAATTATATAATTATTGTAATTATATAATTATCGTAATTATATAATCATTATAATTATTGTAATTATATAATTATTATAGTTGTACAATTATTATAATTATATAATTATTATACTTATATAATTATTATAATTATTGTAATTATATAATTATTACAATTATATATTTATTATAATTATATAATTGTTATAATTATAATAAATATAATTATAAATTTATTGTATTTATTTTAGTCATTATAATTATTATAAATATATTTATTATAATTATATAAATATACATAGGATGTATATATATATAAAGGGGGTTGGGGAGGGGTGACGTGTGGTTAGAAGAAGAAAAAACCCTGGAGCGCCAAATGAATTGGCGCTCTAAGGTAAATGTGTCATGCGTCAATTCATTTGGTGCTCGACACACCCACTTCTCAAAATGAAAAAAAAACAAACCCCTTAAATTAAAAATAAAAAATAAAAAAACCCCTTGTCCTAATTTTTCCGAAGTAAGACGGCTTGTAAGAACCCGTGGTTTTTTTTCCAAACTGTCGTTTTGAGCAGAAATTTTAATTTTTGCTGTTGGATGCTCATGAGGGGTAAAATGGTTTTTTCCCCAACCAACTGATCTTGGATAATTTTTCTAACAACTTCGTTGGTCCTGAAATAGGGAGTTTACACTAGGAGAGGAGTTTGGTGGAAATCTGAGCTGTTCGAATTTTGGAAAATTATTTAATATTTAATATTATTAAACTAAATATTAATTTATTCATGCATGTTCGTTTGGAAATAACTTTTAAACAGAATGTTGGATTGAAATTCCATCTGCGTCGTTGAGTCCAGAATGGGGAGTTTAGCCTAGGTGAGACATAAACTCGAGGCGGGCGCCGGGGCCGGGCCGGGCCCCTTTTTCTTCTTTTCCTTTTCTTTTATTTTCGTCCTTCTCTTCTTTCCTCCTCCTTGTGCACGTCCCCTACGCCTCCTCCTTGGCCATGTATTTTGGGGAGAATTGGAGTTTGATAAAGCGAGAGAGAGTTGGGAGGCAAGATGGGTACCGATTCGAAGCTCTGAATGCGCTGAGTTGGCGTGCGACAACCGTGAGCCGTGAAAATCAACCGAAGCTTTGGCGGTTTATGCCCAAAGGTAGGGCCGTTTACGTTTTTTCCATAGATCCCCTATAAAATTGATTTTCAAGTCTTTAAATCCTTATATTTATTACTTGTGGCCTCTTAAGGTCGGATCTATTGTTTCGGGGGCGAAAACGTGTGTTCCGAGAGTTTTGAGGGATTTCCCGTCGGAAAAACCAGAATGCACCACGTGTGTTCAAGGGGAACACGCTGTTTGTTCTTCCAATTCAGGGAAGATGAAGTTTTCCAAAGCACACACCATTTACTTTGAGTACACTCCATGTAGTTGTGGTCATGTGGCCGGTCGTGTGAAAAAAGGACACAAAATAGTGGTTTTTAAGGAGTACACGTCATGTAGTGTCGCATGGGAATGTGTTCGGGTGAAAACGCACACAGGGTGACGTTTTGTGAATAGTAAATGCTATGTACAGTAAAGTACATGCTGTGTACTATTACACAGGCATACCCCATGGGCCTGGCCTTGTATTCTTGCCATGTATTACTTCAGCTTAGTAGTTTGGGATATCTTATGCCCTGGAAGTCAGAATTGGGTGTGTGAGTAGTCCATTATGAGTATTTTTCCATGAAGATCACAATGGTGGAATCTTTTTTACATTTAAAATTCATCTAAATGACGTTTTGGTGGTTTTATATCTAAATGGAGATGTTCTTCCTCCAGTTATCGAGTTCAGTTGTCACCTGAGAGTGAGACTTGGCGTGGATGATAGGTTGGGTGTTCATATCAACTTAGTTGAGACCTTTAATATGAGATGAGCTATGTGTTATCTCTTGTAACCTATGATTTAGAGGACGTTTCCCTTGTGAGATGTTCCCTTATGACCTATGAGGCCGTGAGACTGGATGCTTCCAAGGATCCCCTAAGAGAAGCCTTTACTTGTGTGCTGACCCAGGGAATCCCTGTAGGATCTCTCTCATATTTTTCCTTTGAGAGGACCCTTGTTATGGAATGCCTATATTGTCCTTCATTTTAGGATCCCATGTAGAATTCCACCCTTACTCTTCTCTAAGGATTCTGTGTAGGATGTCGTCACTCGTGTTTACCTGGAGGATCACAAGTATGATGCCTCCTCAGTGTTTGACTTGAGGGACCCAGCAGGTGCCCATTGTATGACCGACTCTGATTTGTTACATTGGGTTTGGGTAGAGATGGTGTTCAGTTGTCACTTAGAACTCGTTCCAGACTGGTAATCTCATGGGGCTATGGATGTATTTTTGGGTTGGGCGTTTGGGCCACCCTCACTCGTTTGTTTATATCTGACTTGGTTTGCTGATGCAGTAGTGGTTACCAGAGGTGCTTCCTAGTTGGTGGCTGTTGAGCCTAACGAAAGGAATCTTCTTGTTTTTTGGGATGCCTACTATGCCTTGTGTGCCTAAGTAGAGGTGTTTTGATTGTAAATAGGGTAATTTACCTTGTTATGGATGTGTTTTCCCATGTTGCTTTATATTGACCGTTTGGTCTAGTGTTGTCTGTCAGGATTCTTTGTTTTCCATGCCTAGTATTGTTAGGATGAAGTGGTTTTATCTAACATGTTGTGATATGCTATATAATTTTAGCCAAGTAGTTCTTGAGTTTTAATTTGGCTTCCATTTATCGTTGTGCACGATTGAGTTACACTTGGCCATGAGAACCTGGTGTAGGAGACCATAGAGATAATGGACGTTGAGGGCTTCTCCAGAGTGTCTGTTTACTTTTACATTGTGAGACCATAGGGGGTATGGACGTTGAGTGCTCCCTCAGAGTGTCCGTAGTTCCTCAATGTGGGCAATAGGAATAATTTGACGTTGAGTGCTTTCTGAGAGCGCCTTTTAGTTACCGATACGAGGCTATAAGGGGAATTGACGGTGAATGCTTCCTCGAAGAGTCTTTGTTATAGCTGAACAAGAGGGGTTAAACTATGAGTACTGCCGAGAGGGTTTCTTGTGTTTGATTGGTTGAACTAGAGGGGTTAGGCTGTGAGTAATTCTCAGAGGGTTACTTGTTTTTTTTTAGCATACTCAGAGATATATTTCTGGAATTGGTCAAAGCAGGTATATGTTTATGGGATTACAGACCTAGATATCGACTTAATGATACACAACTTGAGTGGCATGATGTCCAGCTCAATTCCCTTGCATAGGATGTCCAGGAGATCGAGCTTATAGTCCCAAGGATCATCTTCTAATGTGGTTTCTTATTATTTTATTCACATAATCATGAATATGTTGGAGTTGGTGTCCTAGAACCAACTACTTTGTACTTTATTCATTAATAAATACCTTATCACATCTTGATTGTTCTTCTACGTGACGATGCATGTGATACTGTCTTAAGGACAACTGTTGCATTAAAAGGTCATAGCGGATCCCTGATATGATGAGAACCTGAAAGTTCCATAACACTATTCTTGAATATATGTTCTATGGCCGGATGATGTTATTTGAGGGACACAAATAATACATGCCATTAGGGGTGAGAACTCATAAAACTTTGAGGCACCTTCTCATGGGGTACTCCCTTGGTAATATCCAGGAGGATATTATGAGAACGAGACCCGCCAGTAGAAAATCCACATTTCATAGTGTAATTGGATGTTCCTATCTACGGACGTGTGTATTGGTCCTTAGACTTTAATATTATTATTAATGGGTATTAAAACTCGCGCACTTAGATGTATTGAAGAAAACTGTGATGAAACACTATTCGCAGTGAGGTAGGATATGTTGGGTGCGTCATGAGTAATAATGCATTAATAGATAATGCGAGAAAGGATTTGTCCCTTCTGTTCCATAACAGAAGTAGATATCTTAGGCCCTTTGATGGAATTTATATAGCCTAAATAAATCCATGGCCATGGTAAGGTATGGGCGAGTTCAATTCCAGAAAGTCAAAGAAAGAATAATCGAGGACATGGGTTGATGGAACTAGCATGCAACCCATTTGATTCGAGATATTTTGACAGAGGGATTATATTACACGGTAAGCGTTCGTAATGCATCGTCAAATTCTTTCTCTTGGGTTCCTTGACCTGTTTCTAGACAGTAATCATAGACTTTAGGCAAGTCTACCTAATGCCAATGAGAAAGAGGCCTAGAGGGTCACACTCAAAGTGTGTCCATGTATCTCAGTTAAATATTAATTTAACAATTTAAATAAAGATTATTCCTAACCATGGTTTAATAATTATTTAAGGATGCCTGATCCCATTTATTTCGACACTAGTTATTTGAGAGAATATATTGTGGATGAAATAATATATATTTATTAGCAAGTAATGTTGTTAAATTTATTTAAGAAATAAATAGCCATTACTCAAGGACTAATAAATGTGGTGGATAAAAAATGGAAAATAAAAGTACACGCCGTGTAAATTGAATATACATGCCGTGTAGTTTTATGGAAAATGAGTACACGCCGTGTATTAAGGATTACACGGCGTGTAGTTTTTCGAGTCAGAATTTTGAGGAAATAATATCATTTTATTAAATGATATTTATTATAATCAGTGTGGTCGCATGTCAAGGAATTAATCATTCGACATGGGGGGGGGGTTTCAATAAGAGTTAATGAAATAAATAAAATGCGTAACACGTTTATTTATTGTCATAAATCTATAACCTCAAACCCGATTATAAATATCCTCACTACTCCAACAATTTTCCCCAATCGTTGTGCACAATAATTCTGGAGAGTTCTCTCAAGGCCAAAAGAACTCCTTCCTCCCAGAACGCTCTCAAGACCGAGAGAGATCCACCACCACCAGATCAAGGTGATCGAAGGCGGACATCGCAAGCAAAGGTTATTCCGTGCTAGCACCCAGAGATCCCTTCAACGAAGTCCAGAGATACGTGGAGTACGTGTGGATCACCTCTAGAGTAATCCTAAACTTGGATTCTACGACGCAACGACGGATCACACAAGATCGTGACCGGAGACATCAACGAAGAAAGAATTCCATCAAGGTAATTTTTTCAATTATAATTAAATTAATTATAACCAACATATGATGATCTATCTATATGGGTTTGGGACTCCCTCTTTTTTTTTCTTTCTTCATTATATTCTGAAGATCTGACATTTTACATCGTGACTGATCTCGGATTGATCGTTGTTAACACTAAAATTAAAGTTGGTCACTCCCACCAATGCGCTTCCACTGCGCCCGGAACCTACAAGTGGTATTAGAGGGGTCATACCGTTGTTTATAATTATTTAGTTTTTCATTGGTGATTTACGCATTTAATAATTTAGTTGTTTCAACTCAAGTTAATCGTTCTTTAAAATCTGAATCTCGAGATCTGTTCCTCCCCTCTCATTTCTCGTTCACCTTACAGAAACAAATTTTTCTTTCAATTTTGATTAAAATAAAATAGAGGAACTCATCCGGAGGTGCCAAACGTTCCTGGACATACAAAAACAGAATACACGGCGTGTATTCGGAAGTACACACCTTGTAGTCTAGGTTCAATGTATTGGATTGGTCCGCCAAATCAGGTTGTGTATTGGATCCTATCTAAGTCATTTATGACACCGTGTGTCGACCAGAAATAGGTGGCACACAGTTTCCGGATTACATGCCATGTTGACCACTGAACACGGCGTGTAGTCCCTTTGGGCTGGGATTAGACCGTGTACCCCGTACATGGATTGCCTGGCTGGAAATCGTGTAACGCGGATACAACACGACATGTGTCCAATTGAACACGCCGTGTACTCTAAAAATTTCTGAAGTACATCAACACGCCATGTCCCCGGGCGTGTACTTCAGATGGACGGTGAAGAAAAGTACACACCGTGTAGTCGAAACTACACGTCGTGTACTCAACCAAATTACGTAGATTTATTAAAATTTATTATTATATTATACAAACCCTTGAGACGTGTACCATAGTGCAGGCATAAAGCCGAGGCACAACACGTGATAGGTATTATATATATATATATGTGTTTAAATTAACATCTGCATAATGAATGGGAATTCACCGGGTTTCCTCCATGGTACAAGTTACGTACAAAGATAATTTTAAATAAATTTATTTGTCTAAAATTATGATGGATGAGAATCTCAAGGATATTCAGAAAAGGGTTTAAGATAAAAGGATTGATTAATTAAATATAATTAATTGATTCGAGCGTGATTTATCTTAAACAAGAACGATTAAAGAATTGAATGCTAGTTTTATTTATGCGTAAATATCATTACATGTATGGATGATCATGATCTAGAACAAGACCTTTGTATGTGAATGGTTTCTTTAATTTATTTATTTAAATTAAATTTGTTGGCTTGCGAGCCTTCTCCTCATTAATATGTAGGGCCTGCGCGTCCAAGGATTCTTTTATGTAAAACCCCCTTTTTACCCCTCACCCGCATGTGATATAAATGCATATGTAATGGATGGAGCTCCCAAGCTAGTGGAGGTCACACAAGACAGGAGCCAAGGTGAAACCAATCCAAAGAGATACAAAGGTGGACAGGTGGAAAGCTGTAAACACGAACCTAAAAGGTTCAAGGTGTTTCTCCCCTAGGTTTTGGGTTAGTTTATCAACCGCTAGATAAAATAACCAATAGAACAAGCTCATGATCATACCATTTATTTTATTTATATCAGTTGCATGGTTTATTTTTTATGGGTGTGTTGTCACGATCACACAATTAATGAATTAAACAAGCATGCAAGATGGAACTAAAATAAAGACCGACTTATGTGTAAATATTATCTTAGACATGGTTAATCACTTAAGTATATCCCACTGAATATTAACAAGCATGTAATCAAAGATAATAAAATTTAAATTTATGTATAAGGATAAAATCCCTCAAAGAAATATTAAGTCGGTATAGCCTTCCATAATCTTGGTTAGAATCAAACCATAGTTCAAAGTGCTCGACCAACCCCAGTTGGGATTCTTTCAATTATCGGGGAATTCTAATTCAAGGTTTTGGGTTGACTTGACTTGGTTCGCATCAAGGGTTGACTACTACAGCAGGACTTGGTGTGACTAAGAGGCAAAGGTTGAGGAAATCCAAAATAAAAGGATTTCAGGATTGGGGAGTCCACTCAGCGGATCAAGGAGCTGCAAGTTAATGCAGTTGGCATTCAGAATGCCTACCTAAAACCCTTCAAGTTTCTTGAACAACCCTAGTTGGGGTAATGCGAACGGTAATATGGATCCTTGCCACTAGAATATTCAGGAAACAGAATATTCTGAAGTCAATGGTGAGGGCAATTGAATTTCGATAAAATAGTGGGAGACTAATAAGTATTAGTTTATTTATTTGTCTCAATTTTATAATAATTTACTAAACCTTTTCTCATCTTAATTTATAGAAATGAAAAGAAAAATGACTTTAAACATATCATTACAAACCATACTCGATAAGTAAAACCTTATCACCGGAACCAATTTCCAAGAGTGGCAGAGGTGTTTACGCGTCATCCTTCACCATGAAAGGAAATTGTATGTGCTGGAAGAGCCTATTTGTAACGACCCGGATCTGGAGCCCCTCCACTGGTGACCCGTACCCGGTTCGCCACATGACCTCAAGCACGTTTCCCTGAATTCCAGAGGCTACTTACTAGTAGTGAGGGCCTTGGTGAGTCATTGGGGAAACTATTCCCTCATTCAGTAAAGTATACAGCGTAAGAACAACCAGTCACAATAACGGAAACAATAAACAACATACAACAACTGAACTGAACAGCGGAAGTAATGTATAAATTAATGATGATTCAACATGGTACATATGTTTATGTAAAGCAGTAAACAAACCAACGTGCTGAATTAAAACTGAAAACAAAGTGAAAAAGAAAACAAGGTAAACTCCTCAGCATCGCAAGCCTCGGCTCGGTCCCATGCTCTCCATCTCCAGTGAATCAAGAACCCGAAGTAGAAGGGCGCTTGCCATTATCTATACCTATAGCAACATAGTCTTCTTGGGCCCAAAAGCATGGAACAAACAGGGTGTGAGATACAATCCCAGTAGAAAATCACCCAAAGATCTGTGCCTAACAGTCAATGAATACATGGCAGTAAATAAAACAAGAAGCAGTAAATAGGAAGCACAAGAAGCTACATTCCACAGTTCTAACAAAAACATAACACAAGTAAACAACCATAAACAATGGAAAAGGTAACTCTCTTGGTAGATATCATAGCCTAGACCCTATGGTTCAACCTATAAGTACTAGCAACCCTCTAGGAGGCACACACAATCTCATCCCTTTTGGTTCAGCTATGAAATTAATAATAGTCTCTCTGAGGAAGCACTCACCACCAATTCCCCCTATAGTCTCGTATCATACTAAAGGCTCTCTGGGGAAGCACTCAACATCTCATTCCCCCTGTGGCCCGCGTCGAGGAACTACAGACTCTCTGAGGAAGCACTCATCATTAATTCCCCCTGCGGTCTCGCATCGTATTTAAAGACACTCTAGAGAAGCCCTTATGTCAATTCTCCCTTTGGTCTACTACTCTAGGTTCTCACAGTCCTAAGTGAAAATAAATATGAATAGCATGAGTGTATCATCCAAGTAAACCCCAAGAACTACTTGGATACCATTATAAGGCTCAACAGTAATAAAGTAGCAGTTCCACTATCATACGGTTAGGCATGGAAACTGGAAAAATTCCAAACAGGCAGAACAAACATGACAAATCATCCTGAGCAAAAAATAAATTAATCTACTTACAAGCATAAACCTCTACTACAGTAATCAAGCAAAGCAGGAAAACAACAGGGGAAAAACAGGAAACCCACAATTCCCCACCCAAGGGAATTTGTGGAATTTGCACAAAATACTCATCTAATTTGAACAGAAAGACACAAACCACCTACCTTGATCCTAGTAGATCGATATACGTGAACCAAGATGATTAATTCCCCTTAGAACGTCATAGATATTAGAAAATGCACAAAACACTCAACCCATGATAACTCATAAATAAAGAGGAATCAGAAAACGAAGCTGAAGTAGAAGGAAGATCTTACCGCTGCGATTCCAACCCAATCGACCGTGCTCGAATTAGAGAACAGATGAGGAGACGGGAGCTCGTCAAATATCTGGCCGTACGGGTCGCTCTCGGATGAACTGGACCTAGAAGGAGGTATTTCTATGCGTCAGGCGTGATCCTGGTCCATTTAGTGAAAAAAAAGAAAGTACACGGCGTGTACTTTTAGAGTACACAACGTGTACTGGGTCTTTTCCGTACTCCGCCAAAATCGGCCTCCACGTCACCCCTACACACCATGTGTGTGGCCCAACATGGCCAACACACAGCTTCGAGCTAGGGAAGAGTACACGGCGTGTACTCATAAAGTACACGGTGTGTACTTTGAAAATTTCTAGAAAGTTCATTTTTCTTAAAAACTCCAGAAAAAGGGAAAACATACCTGAAAAGAAGATCCGGATTCTTACAAACTTCCCCCCTTAAAGAAATTCGTCCCCGAATTTCCCTAACATGGCGTAGAAGAAGAATCCCCGAACAGCTCCGGCCACTGCGATCGTACATCGGTCACCCTTTCCCAGGTCTCGTCCTGTACTCGCCCGTGCTGCCATAGAACCCGTACCAGAGGAACAGACTGCCCGCGAAGAACCTTCGTACTGCGATCGAAAATCCAGATAGGATGCTCCTCGAACGACGTATCCGCTTCAAGTTCAACCTCCTCAGGATGAAAGACATGAGACGGGTCCAAAAAGTAACGTCGGAGCTGAGAGACGTGGAAGACGCCGTGCATGGCCCAGTACCTCTGAGGTAGCTGCAACCGATAGGCGACCGACCCTACTCTCTCCAAGACCTCAAACGGCCTGACGTACTGTGGTGAAAGCTTACCCTATCTCCAAATCCTCTTGTGTCCCAACCTCGGTGCGACACGCAGGAAAACCTGATCCCTAACCTTGAACTCCAGAGGTCATCTCCACTGATCAGCATAAGACTTCTGTCGAGACTGTGCTGTAGCCATCCTCTTCCAGATCAGCTCTATTTGCTCTGTGGTCTCCTGAAAGAGATGAGGTCCCAACAAAGCTATCTCTCCTGCCTCCAGCCAGTATAAGGGTGATCGGCATGGCCTACCGTACAAAGCCTCGTATGGTACCATCTTAATGGTCACCTGGAAACTATTGTTGTAGGCGAACTCCACCAGAGGAATATGCTTCTCCCAAGAACCACCAATGTCTAGGATGCAGGCTCAGAGCATATCCTTAAGAACCTGGATCGTGCGCTCAGACTAGCCATCAGTCTGGGGATGGTATGCTATACTCAAAAGTACATGTGTTCCCAAGGCCTTCTAAAGTCCCTGCCAGAACCGAGAGGTAAAGAGTGCATCCCTGTCTGAAACAATGGAGTGTGGAACTCCATGTAGACGAACGATCTCTCGGATGTAAAGTCGTCCCAGATCATCAACACTGAAGGTCTCCTTGATCATCAAGAAGTGAGAAACCTTCATGAGCCTGTCGATGACAACCAAAACAACACCGTTTCCCCAAGGCGTACTCGGCAATCCGGTCATGAAGTCCATTGCAACATCGTTCCACTTCCTCTCCAGAATGGGTAACTACTGTAAAAGGCCTGCTGGTCGCTGATGCTCTTCTTTCACCTGCTGACAAGTAGAACATCTCATGACAAAACCAGCAACATCTTTCTTCATACATATCCACCAGTACTAGCGATGAAGATCCCGATACATCTTGGTGACGCCAGGATGAACTTCCCATACAGAGGAATGAAAATCCCGCATCAGCTCCTCACGTATGTCTGTTGGCACCCATACGCATCCCTGGAAATGAAAGATCTCATCCTCTCCCACTGTCCATTCAGGAAGAGGTTCCTCTCCTAACACACTCTCCCGTAGGACTAAGCCTTATGAGTTTTATATCTTCCTCATCCGTACCCGATCAAGTAGTGTAGAGGTAACAACTACAGAAGATAGGAAAGTTTGTCCCTGTCTGTCGTGCACCTCCAGATGCATCTCATAGAACAGAGCCATAAGCTTCCACTCACTACTGGCCTCCTGAACTTCCTGAATCTAAGTTCTCCTTCTCAATGCATCTTCCACTGTGTTGCCTTTTCCTGACATATAGGAAAGCTTGAAATCAAAATACTGGAGATACTCGACCCACCTATGCTGTCTCAGATTTAGATCATGCTGAGTGAAGATATACTTGAGACTATTGTGGTCAGTGAAGACCACAAAGTGTTCTCTCATAAGATAATGTCTCCAACAACGTAGGGCATGGACAACAGCTGCCAACTCCAGATCGTGCGTAGGGTACTTCCTCTCATGTGGCCTCAACTTCCGTGACCCATACGCAAGGACTCCATCTCCCTGCATAAGCACAGCTCCCAGCTCGATACCTGAAGCATCACAGTAAAAAATGTAGCTCTTGCATGGCTCTGGAAAGACTAGTATCGGTGCTGAAGTCAACCTCCCTTTCAGCTCCTGAAATGCTGTCTCACAAGAATATGACCACAATAACTTCGACCCCTTCTTGGTCAGACCTGTCAAAGGTGCTGCTAGATGAGAAAAGTCCTGAATGAAGCGTTTGTAGTATCCAGCCAGCCCTAGGAAACTCCGTACCTCAAAGACGTTCTTTAGATGCTCCCAGGAAACTACAACTCTCACTTTCCCTGGGTCCACAGATACTCCTGCCTCATAGATGACGTGACTCAAGAAGTGAATCTGATCCATCCAGAAGTGGCACTTCGAGAGTTTAGCATAAAGCCGATGCTCTCTCAGTGTACTCAAAATGATCTCAAAGTGGTTAGCATGGTCATGTCGAGTGTGAGAGTACACCAAGATATCATCCATGATGAAAGAGTCCAAGTAAGGATGGAACGCTTGGTTCATCAGTGCCATGAAAACTGCTGGTGCGTTCGTGAGACCGAATAGCATAACTGTATACTCATATAGACCATACCTACTCCTGAAGGCTGTCAGAGGTATATATGATGGTCTAACATGCAACTGATGATAACCGGACCTCAAATCAATCTTTGAGAACACTCGGGCTCCTCGAAGATGATAGAAAAGGTCATCAATCCTCGGAAAAGGATATTGGTTCTTGACCGTAAACTGGTTCAGCTTCTGATAATCCACACAAAGCCGAAGGGTACCGTCTGCCTTCTTTGCAAACAGGACAGGTGAACCCCAAGGAGAAGTACTGGGTTGGATGAATCCCTTAGCCTGCAACTCCTCCAACTGCTTCTTGAGCTCATGCAACTCAGGTGTAGCCATCCTATAGGGAGGAATGGACACTAGTGCCGCTCCTGGCATGATCTTGATAGAGAAGTCTACCTCACGCTCCGGAGGAAAACCTGAAAAGTCCTCTGGAAAGATGTCCCTGAAACGATCCACCACTGGAGGGAAGTCCAACTGTGAAGTCCCCTGATCATCCAGATAAAGACTAGTAATCTGGACTGTCACCCTTCCTAGCCCATGATGCTCGGGTCCTTCTCGACTCGCCTGAACATCCCATTCGCCTCTATGAAGAAAATATTCACCCTCTGGTGAAACGAAACTCACTTTGCGGTGATAACAGTCGACGAATTCCTGGAAGGGAACCAACCAGTCCATACCGAGGATGAAATCATAGCCTTTCATCTCTAGGACATAGAGATACCATAAGAAACGATACCCTGAAACCTCAAGAGGGAACTCTCTACACTGGAATACACTAGATGTCCTCGTCCCCAAAGGTGTGTCTAGTGTCAATGAGTTGGCAGAAGAAAAGATGCAGAGCCCAAGGCTCTCCACAAAAGCAACAAAGATAAAGCTATGTGTAGAACCAGTATCGAAAAGAGATGAAGATAAAACTGAGGCTACTAAAATCGTACCTCAAACTGTAGAAGGGTCGAGATCCTGCTCCTGATAGATCTGCTCTACGGTGAAAGACTGGTCTGCACCGCGGCCCTGCGCCCCTGGCTGACCACTTTGAGCTGATCCACCCTGCTGATGCTGAGGTACCGGTGGCTGACCGCCACATCCTCGACCTCCTCCTCAGCCCGAACAGCCGGAAGAACTCCAGTTCCCCAACTAGTGAGAAACTGGTGGTGCTGCTCCTGAACGAGGAGTCATGGAAGAACCCTAGTCACCAGCTGCTGGTGAGAAAACCTGGCAGAAATGATGAAGGTGACCCATCTTTGTGACAAGATCGGTACTCCATGGGGTATCTCTGGCACTGCGGCCTTATGTGCCCTGACCGGCCACACTGGTAGCATGTCACATGGCTACCTGACGATGCATCACGCTTCCTCGGATAACCGCGCTTAGACTCCCTACGGTGCTTCTTGCTGTCATCTGAAGGCAAACCAGCTCTGGAAGCAGAACCGCCCTAGCTTGCAGCTCCAGAGTATCTCAAATTGCGCTCCACGATCAGTGCCTGGTTGATGATGGAAGTGATGAAAGTCAGCTGGAAGATGTTCACCTACGAGTGGATCTCCCTCCTAAGACCATCCTCAAACTTCCATGCTAAGAACACCCCACTCCCATCCCGGAGGGGTGTGAAATGCTACAGCTTGGTGAAGTGAGAGGAATACTCCATGACAGAAAGAGTACCCTGCTCTAAGCTCATGAACTCCTGGGCTCGATCGGCCCTCAGGGTCTTTGGGTAGAAGTAGTCATAGAACACGCGCTGGAACTCCTCCCAAGCCATAACCTGCTGTTGAACCGCCTATGAGATCACGTCCCACCACCTCCTGGCAGAGTCTCGAAGCATGTAGGTAGAGAGCTTGACCCGCCTCTCTGGAGGTGTCTCCATATGGTCGAAAATAGTCAGCATGGATTCCAGCCATGACTCTGCAGCCTGAGGTCCTCCTTTCCCTAAGAACGTGGGAGGATGCTGCTGCTGGAAAACCCACGTCAAATATTCCATAGTCATGGTAGGAGGAGGTGCTCCCTGGAATTCCTGGATCATCCTCATGAAACCTTCCCTGAACTGCGCATCAACGCCTGCAACTGGTATAACAGCTGGTGCTAAGGCTGGCCCGACAGGAGGATCGGTAGGAAGTCCCTGATCAGCCCTGTCTGGCATCTGATCACTGCCTGATGACAGACGTATGACCGGAGGATGTCTCAGAGGCATAGCTCTGAAAGATCAAAGTACACCTTAGATCAGAAAAACAAGGACAATGAACACAAGAGTACAAAACGAAAATAGGGGACGGAAAACACACAAGTTTTCAAAACACGACTACATGACGTGTATAAAAACTACATGGCGTGTCTTATTAAACCACTGACATGGGCGTGTAATCCTACCCTACAAGTCGTGTACACCTCAAACTACACGGCGTGTTGACCCCAACACACGGCGTGTACTCGAAAACTAATCCCCTACCTGAGTCTCCTTACATGGCTAACCCACACGACCTAACTTAACCCAAGACTACACGGCGTGTTCTTAACACACACGGCATGTACTAGACAAGGCTTCAACGACCCGTTTTGTTAAACACACAGTCATCTACATGACTAAACCTTACACGGCGTGTTCTGAACAAACACGGCATGTATAGGTCAAGGTGACACCGTCCCGTGTTGTTCGTGACATGGCCGGGTACTTGGAAAGACTACACGCCGTGTTCCGAACAAACACAGTGTGTGGAAAAGAAGGTAATGCCATCCCGTGTTGTTCGTGACACGATCGGGTACCTGGAAGGGACTAGACGGCGTGTTCTATTACAACACGGCGTGTGCTACTAGAGCTTCCCCGACCCGTGTTGTTAGTGACATGGCCAGGTACATGGCTCATTACTACACGGAGTGTACCTACCATACATGGAATGTTCCTAAAGATACTTTCACGACATCATGTTCTGCTCACACGGTCAGTAACATGGCCTAAAAACTACACGGCATGTATCCAAAAGTACACGCCGTGTATTCTGGGTTTTTATGGGCAGTAGCTCAAAAACTGCATAGAACCCCAGAAACACTAAAAACAAGGTAAAGAGGTGCCAAATTCTGATTCGTGAGGGCCCATAATCCCCTCGAATCAAATATTGGCATCTCCTATAGTCACATACAAGAAAAAAAACAGCTCTCTAACATAACAACATGGATTCTATCAAGCATCTATCACAACAACATGCATAATCTACATGTAGTCTATCACAAAAGAATGAAATCGCTAATGCACCCTAGATGGCATGGCAAGAATGCATGGAATGTGATTTCTAAAAGTGCCTATATGATGCATGAGATGGCATACCCTCATCTCATCAGGTTGCGATAGAAATAGAACCAAAATCTCAAAACAATAATAGCACAAGTCATGTGAATCACTCTTGGTGAAATTAGATCAACTATAAAATCTCAAAACCAGAACTGCAATTAACAAGGTAGTATGGATTTTACCTGTACACGAGTTACCTACTCCAGAGCACAAATTAATACCAAGTACCGAATCTTTCCTATCCCTGGATAAAGTCTCCAAACAGTAAAGCAAGAGAAAAGAACTCCTTTGACACCACTTTGTAACGAACCGAATCCGGAGCCCCTCCACTAGTGCCCCGTACCCAGTTCGCCACATGACCTCAAGCGTGTTTCCCCGAACTCTAGAGGCTACCGACTAGCAGCAAGGGACTTGGTGAGTTAGTGGGGAAACTATTCCCTCATTCGGTAAAGTATACAATATAAGAACAACTGGTCACAATAACGGAAATAATAAACAGCATACAATAACTAAACTGAACAACGGAAGTAATGTATAAAGTAATGATGATGCAACATGGTAAATATGTCTATGGAAAGCAGTAAACAAAACAACATGCAGAAGTAAAACTGAAAACAAAGTGAAAAATAAAACAAGGTAAACTCCTCAGCATTGCAAGCCTCGGCTCGGTCCCATGCTCTCCAGCTCCAGTGAATCAAGAACCCGAAGTAGAAGGTCACTTGCCCTTATTTATACCTGCAACAACATAGTCTGCTTGGGACCAAAAGCATGGCCCAAACAGGGTGTGAGATACAATCCCATTAGGCAATCACCCAAATTTATGTGCCTAACAATCAATGAATACATGGCAATAAATAAAACAAGAAGCAGTAAACAGGAAGCACAAGCAGCTACATTCCACAGTTCTAACGAAAACAGAACACAAGTAAACAACCATCAACATGGAAAAAGGCAACCCTCTAGGTAGATCTCATAGCCTAGCCCCTATGGTTCAACCTATAAGTACTAGAAACCCTCTAGGAGGCACACACAGTCTCACCCTTTCTGGTTCAGCTATGAAATTAATAATAGACTCTCTGAGGAAGCACTCACCGTCAATTACCCCTATAGTCTCGTATCATACTAAAGGCTCTCTCGGGAAGCACTCAACGTCTCATTCCCCCTGTGGCATGCGTCGAGGAACTACAGACTCTCTGAGGAATCACTCATCGTCAATTCCACCTGTGGTCTCGCATCGTATTTAAAGACACTCTGGAGAAGCCCTTACGTCAATTCTCCCTTTGGTCTAATACTCTAGGTTCTCAGAGTCCTGAGTGAAAATAAACATGCATAGCATGCATGCATCGTCCAAGTAAACCTCAAGAACTACTTGACTACCATTCTACGGCTCAACAATAATAAAGTAGCTGTTCCACTATCCTACGGCTAGGCATGACAACTGGAAAAACGCCAAATAGGTAGAACAAACCTAGAAAAGCATCCTGAGAACAAAATAAATTACTCTACTTACAAGCATAAACCTATACTACAGCAATCAAGAAAATCAGGAAAACAACAGGGGAAAAACAGGAAACCCACAATTCCCCGCCCAAGGGAATTTGTGGAATTTGCACAAAATACTCATCGACTTTTAACAGAAAGACACAAACCACCTACCTTGATCCTAGGAGATCGATATACATGAACCACTATGATTAATTCCCCTTAGAATGTCGTAAATCTTAGAAAATCCACAAAACAATCAACCCACAATAACTCAGAAATGAAGAGGAATCAGAAAACGAAGCTGAAGCAGAAGGAAGATCTTACCGCTGTGATTCCATCACAATCGATCGTGCTTGAATCGGAGAACAGACGAGGAGACGAGAGATCGTCAAAGATTCGGCTGTACGGGTCACTCTTGGACGAACGAGACCTAGAAGGAGGTATTTCTGTGCGTTAGGCGCGACCCCAGTCTGTTTAGTGAAAAAAAGAAAGTACACGGCATGTACTTTTAGAGTACACGGCGTGTACTGGGTCTTTTCCGTACTCCGCCAAAATCGGCCTCCACGTCACCGCTACACACCGTGTGTGTGGCCCGACATGGACAACAGATGGCTTTAAGCCAAGGAAGAGTACACGGAGTGTACTCATAAATTATAGGGCGTGTACTTTGAAAATTTCCAGAAAGTTCATTTTTCTTAAAAACTCCAGAAAAAGGGAAAACATACCTGAAAAGAAGATCCAGGTTCTTACACTATTCTAATTGTGCCTGGAAAGGAGCCCAGTAATGAGGAACTATCTCTCTACATAAAACACATGGATAATGCCACATATTTCTAGTGTTTCATGCTATTATCCATGTCTAATGAGCTATTGAAGAAACATGAAAACATGGATGTGTATTGCATGATGTATCACCTTAAGTATCTCTACAAAGAGAAGGTGAGACATGAGAGATATGAGATCTCCAATGCTTTGTTTACAACTAAGTTTGGAGAGTCTACACCAGCTGGGCCTCATGTAGTCAAGCTTATTGGCTACATTGAATGCCTGGACATCTTAGGGATTAAGTTCCTGGATGAGTTGTGTACAGATCTCATCCTATCATCACTGCCCAAGACCTTCTCTAGCTTCATTGTCAATTATAACATGAGCAACAATGAGAAGAGTCTATCGAAACTTCTGACCTTAATTTTCCAGGTAGATAAGGACATGGGTCATGACAAACCCACAGTCCTTATGGTGAATAAGAAAAGGAAGGAAAAGGAAAAGGGGCCAAAGAATTATAAACAGTCTGAAGCCCCCAAGCGCCGCCCTTCCAAGAAGGGGAAGATCCAAAGGAAAGGAAAGGAACAAGAGGCGGTGTGTTTTGCATGAGGAAAGTAAGACCACTGGAAGAGGAACTGCACCTAGAAGCATGGGGACGCTAAAGGTGCATTCGTTATCGAGTGTAATCTTTCTATTTCTATACATTGGGTATTAGATACATCTTATGGGGCTCAAATCTGTATTCAAATTCAGGAACCAAGTAGATTTAGAAAGATTTCCAGAGGATAGGTGGATCTTTGAGATACCAATGGCACGAGGTTGGCTGCATTTCCCATTAGAGATTACCACCTCTCATTGCCGACTGGGATGATTTTGGATTTATGTAACTGTTATTATGTGCCTAGTGTTACCAAGAACATAATTTCTGTATCTTGTTTGGATATGGATGGATTTATTTTCAATTTTGGAAATAAGGGTTGTCTCTTTTATAAGAACAACTTATGTTATGGTATGGCGCATTTAAATAATGGTTTGTATGTATTAAATTACGAAAACCAAGTGTTGGCAATTGATAATGTAACAAACTCACATGACTCACACATCACCTAGTTGTAAACGAGAAGCGCTTGACAAAGCTCTGACAAGATGTCTATTTAGACTCTACTGAGCTAAAACCACTTGATAGATGTCATGCTTTTTTACAAGGTAAAATGACTAAACCAAATTTCAGTGGACAAGGTGAAAGGGCCACATAGATTCTAGGATTGGTGCACACAGATGTGTGTGGATCATTTACAGTAGAAGCTAGATGTGGATATTATTACTTCATTACTTTTATTGATGATTTGAGTAGATATGGCCATGTCTACTTAATGAGGTATAAGTTAGAAGCCTTAGAGAAATTTAAGGAATTAAAGAATGAAGTAGAGAATCAGCTTGGTAAGAAGATAAAGAAACTTCGACCGGATCAAGATGGAGAATATCTGAACCAGGACTTCATCGATCTTATATGGGAGTCTGGGATTCTATCTCAGCTCACTCCTCCTCATACACCATAGTGGAATGGTGTTAGTGAAAGGAGTAATCGTACCTTGTTAGACATGGTGAGGTCAATGATGAGTCACGCAGATCTTCCATTATCCTTTTGGGGATATGCATTACAAACTGCAGCATACACATTAAACCGAGTACCAACTAAGGCGAAAAATGGAATTCCATATGAGTTATGGAATTGAAAGAAACCCATTTTTTTGCACACACATGTATGGGGATGTAAGGAATTTGCTAAGGCCTTATCAGGTAACAAAATAGCACCCCGAGGTAGGAAGTGTATCTTTATAGGATATCCCAAGGAAACGAAAGGATTTTACCTATATAAACCTACAGTCATGAAAGTGATTGTCTCCAGAAAAGAAGTCTTTCTTGAGAGGGAGAACATCCTCAAAAAGTATAGTGGGAGCAAGATTGACTTAGACGAAGTTGATGCTCAAGATACACAAGAGTTGGTACAGGAACAAGTTCCACAGGTCCCCATGGAAGAGGTTCCAGAAACACAAGTACTGCGTAGGATCTCAAGAGAGGTAAGTGAACAAGAGAGATTTGGTTTCCTAGTCACCGAGGATGGTGAATCATTATTGTTGGACAATGATGAACCTCTATCCTACAAGGAAGCAGTAGAAATCTCAGAAGCTGCAATATGTCTAGAAGATATGAATTCTAAGATGGATTCCATGCATTAGAACCAAGTCTAGGTTCGGGTCGATGATCCAGTTGATGTAAAGACTGTTGGATGAAAATGGGTATTCAAGAGAAAACTGGACATGGAAGGTCAAGTTAGCTCCTATAAAGCAAGGATAGTGGCTTAAGGATTCAGACATCGTCAAGGAATTGAATATGATGAAACCTTGTCTCCAGTTCCCATGTTTAAATCCATAATAATTATACTTTCCATAGCAGCTTACCATGACTATGAGATTTAGAAAATGGATGTCAAAACAGCATTCCTTAATGGGAACCTTCAAGAAGATGTCTATATGACACAACCAGAAGTGTTTTTGACACCAGGTGAAGCCAAACGGGTTTGAAAGTTGCATAAATCCATTTATGGATTAAAGCAAGCATCCAGGTCATGGAACATTCGATTTGATGAAGCCATAACAGAATTTGGTTTCATTAAGAATGAATGTGTGCCATGTGTTTATAAGAAGTTTAATGGGAATGCGATCATTATACTAATAGTATATGTTGATGACATATTGATTATTGGAAATGATGTACTAGTCTTACAGTCATTTAAGGACTGGTTGAACAAGTGTTTCTCCATGAAGGACTTGGGTGAAGTAGCCTACATTCTAGGGATCAAGATCATTCGTGATAGATCCAAGATGCTGCTTGGACTAAGTCAGGGTACATACATTGACCAGATACTAAAGAGATTTAGTATGGAACAATCTAAGAGGGGATTGGTTCTAGTGTCACATGGCTTACATCTTTCTAAGAAAATGTGTCCCCAGACACAACATGAGAAAGATAGAATGAGTAAAATCCCATACGCTTCGGCTATAGGATCCATCATGTATGCCATGTTATGTACGAGGCTTGATGTTGCCTATGCACTGATCATGGTAGAAAGATATCAAGCAGATATAGGAGAAAAACATTGGACTACTGTTAAGACTATCCTTAAGTATCTGAGAATAACTAAGGATATGTTCCTGGTGTATGGAGGAGACGAGGATCTTGTCATCAGAGGGTATGCTCATGCTGGTTTTTAGATATATCAGAATGATCTGAAGTCGCAATCTGGATATGTTCTCTATCTCAATGGAGGAGATGTGAGCTGGAAGAGTTCAAAGCATCCAGTTGTTGTAGATTCTATAGTGGAGTCTAAATATATAGTGGCTTCTGATGCAGCCATGGAAGACGTCTGGATTCGTAACTTTGTCTAGGAGCTTGATGTGGTGCCTAGAAGTAAAGACCCTATCACATTGTATTGTGATAATACTGTAGTGGTGGCTCTTGAAAAAGAACCAAGGTCACATCAATGGAAAAAGAACATACTCTGGAAGTATCACCTCTTGAGGGATTTCTATCAGATGGGTGAAGTTTTAGTGAGCAGAGTGTCCACAGAAGAGAACATGGTAGACCCCATGACTAAAGGCCTATCTCCGAAGAAGCATGAATATCATGTGAGAGTTAGCAGGTTAAAGGTTATTAGCAGTTGGATCTAGTCCAAGTGGGAGTCTGTTGGAGTTGGTGGCCTAGAACCAACTAATTTGTACTTTTTTCATTAATAAATACCTTGTCACATATTGATTGTTCTTCTACGTGACAATGCATGTGATAATGTCCTAAGGACAACTGTTGCATTAAAGGGTCATAACAGACCCCTGTTATGATGAGAACCTGGAAGTGCCATAACACTGTTCTTGAATATATGTTCTATGGCCGGATGATGTTATTTGAGGGACACAAATAATACAGGCCATTAGGGGTGAGGACTCATAAAACTTTGAGGAACCTTCTCATGGTGTGTGCCCTTGGTAATATTCAGGAGTATATTATGAGAACGAGACCTGCCAATAGAAAATCCACATTTCATAGTGTCATTAGATGTTCCTATCTGCAGATGTGTGTATTGGTCCTTAGACTTTAAGATTTTTATTAATGGGTATTACAACTCGCACACGTAGATGTATTGACAAAAACTGTGATGACACACTGTTCGAAGTGAGGTAGGATACGTTGGGTGCATCACGAGTAATACTGCATTAATAGATAATGCGAGAAAGTATTTTTCCCTTGAGTTCCATAACAGAAATAGGTATCTCAGACCCTTTTATGGAATTGATATAGCCTAAATAAATCCATGGATATGGTAAGGTATGGGTGATTTCAATTATGAAAAGTCAAAGAAAGAATAATTGAGCACATGGGTTGATAGAACTAGCATGAAATCCGCTTTATTCAAGATATCGTGACAAAGAGATTATATTATAGGGTAAGCATTCGTATAAGGTGACACATCAATGCGGTGTCAACTTCTTTCTCTTGGGTGCCTTGACCCGTTTCTAGATAGTAATCTTGGACTTTAGGAAAGCATGCCTAATGCCAATGATAAAGAGTCCTAGAGGGTCACACACTAAGTGTGCCCATGTATCTCAGTTAAATATTAATTTAACAAGTTAAATAAAGATTATTCCAGACTGTGGTTTAATAATTATTTAAGGATATATGATCACATTTATTTCGACACTAGTTATTTTAGAGAATATATTGTGGACGAAATAATATATATTTATTAGTGAGTAATGCAGTTACATTTATTTAAGAAATAAATAGTCATTACTCAAGGAATAATAAATGTGGTGGAGAAAAAATGGAAAATAAAAGTACACGCCGTGTATATTGAATATACACGCCGTGTAGTTTTATGGAAAATGAGTACACACCATGTATTAATGATTACATGGCGTGTAGTTTTTCCAGTCAGGATTTTGAGGAAATAATATCATTTTATTAAATGATATTTATTATAATTAGCATGGTCTCATGTCAAGGAATTAATCATTCGACATGGGGGGTTTTCAATAAGAGTTAATGAAATAAATAAAATTCGTAACACATTTATTTATTTTCATAGCTCTATAACCTCAAACCTGATTATAAATATCCTCAATACTCAAAAAATTTTCCCCAATCATTGTGCACAACAATTATGGAGAGTTCTCTCATGGCCGAAAGAACTCATTACTCCCAGAACACTCTCAAGACCGAGAGAGATCCACCACCACCGGATCAAGGCGATCAAAGGCGGATATCGCAAGAAAAGGTTCTTCCGTGATAACACCCAGAGATCCCTTCAGCGACATCCAGAGATACATGGAGCACGTGTGGATCACCGATAGAGGAATCATAAACTTGGATTATACGACGCAATGACAGATCACATATGATCGTGACCAGATACATCAATGAAGAAAGAATTTATCAAGTTAATTCTTGTCAATTATAATTAAATTAATTATAACCAACATATGATGATCCCATCTCTATGGGTCTAGGACTCCCTCTTTTGTTTTTTATTCTTCGTTCTATTCTGAAGATCCAACATTTTACATCATGACGGATCTCGGATTGATCGTTGTTAACACTAAAATTAAAGGTGGTCACTCCCACCAACGTACTTCCGCTACGCCCGGAACCTACAGAATATTCATATTTATGTATATGTGTATAGGTATGAGACTATACATGTGTAAATATATTTATATGGAAATCCATGGTGGCACTTTCCCAATTTAAAAGGATTACATACCCAAAGTTAGACGGTGGTTCCATGTTTGGTTTACTTCCTTTTGATGTGTTCCAGCTAGGCTGAGCACATTGCTATTTCATACACTTTTAGTAGCATAGTTATAGGTTTCTTGTCGGGGTTCCCTACTAAGATTATTTCTCACCCCTGCACGTGCACCTCAGTGTACGTGTAGACCTTATTTCTTCTTTTTTAGGTTGAGCGCAAGTTGAATGGTGTATAGGGATGAGGCCCAATGTTGCATGATCGAGCAGAGCTACTCGAGTGGTTCTACTGATTAGGTTGCTGCAATTCGACAGTGTCTGAATATCGGGTTCATGGATTGGCTTGGAGTTAATAGTTGAGCCCTTTACTTTTACTTTTAATTTCTTTTGTACTTGTATCTGTATGGTCGTCCTAGTGGGTGACTAGTGTTGTATTGTATTTCATAGTTGTTTGGGATTTTACAACATTTTACTATTACAACTTGTTCTATTTCAGTTTTTTATCACTTCCTCACTATGTTTACTTTCCATTGTGTTTGATACTTACTTATTTCTGTTGTTTGTTACTTTGGTATGAGGGCATAGTCTTCCCACTATCACACCCTAGGCCCTTGCTGCTAGTCAGCAGCCTCTGGCATATGGGGAGGCGCGTTTGAGGTCTTGTGGCGAACTAGCTCGGAGCACCGGTTTAGTGGCTTTTGGGTCAAGATGTTACACGACTGCAGAAAGGTGGGAGGCCTATTTATACGAGTTCAAAATATTTTAAATCATGTCTACATGGAAACTTTTGTTAGCACCAACGGTGATTTAAAAAGAGATTTCGTTTTGAAATTTGATATGAGATTTATGGATTTTATAAAAAAGGAAACATACATCCAATCACAAAATGAAAAATAATTCTCTCACCCGATCGAATTTGAACATTAAATATTTAGTTTGAATAACGTGGGTTTAACTACTTTCTTGAGGGATAATTTTTTTGTCTAAAAATAAAAAATTACTATCATTATTCCAATTAAAATTTAAAAATATTGAATATCATTAAAGAAAACCGCATTTGTGTAAGTTAAAATATTTAAACAAAAAATCATGTAAATGTGTTATTAATGAATGATAATCACATTGAGATATTTTTAACTTAATTTTTTGGTGTGGAAAAAATAAAAAAAATCTTCCAAACCATGAATCCATCATTCTAATAATACAAAATACAACACATTTTAACCTTGAGGGGAATATCCCATGCAAAGGAACCATTATAATATGCATTTTTTTATTATAATATAAATATTTCACTATTATGTCATTGCATTTAATACCAAATAAATAGTTTTGGTCATAAAAACGAATGAATAGAATAATGAAACATTGGGATATATATAAATATATATATATTCTTGTTATTTTTTGGATTTTAATCAAATTAGTTATTTTATATTAATTTTGTTGATTTATTATTTATATTAAACTATTTATTAATTCTTTGTTCCTTAACTGACTAAAAGGAATGACGTTGTTACATATTTTTTTATTAAACTAGCTCTTGTCATCATAGAATCATTTGGTAAATCTTATTGTATGTTGACCAAATGTAAAAGTTGATCGCTGGAATTGTATTATTTTTTTATTACTTTTAATCAAGTTTATTTGAATGATTTATTCAAATATCTTCTAATATTTTTGTTATGTTGGTAAAAAAACTTGCAATATAGTAACTAAATTAAAAAAATTAATGCTTATTATTAATTAATTAATTAATTAATTAATTAATTATCATTATTATTATTTATGTGTACATATATATAATATATAATAAATAAATAGTAAATTATAAATAAATAATAAATAAATGATAAATAAATGATAGATAACAAATAAATAGTTAAATAATTAATACTAATAAATAATAAATAATAGAAAATAATAATCAATAATAAATAACAAGTAACAAATAACAAATAATAACTAATGAATAATAAATAATAGAAAATAAATAACAAATAAAAAATAATAAATAATAAATAACAAATAATAAATAACAAATAAATAAATAATAAATAAATAATATAATTATATATAGAAAGGTAAATCTATGTAAATACATATGCCTACATAGATTTATTCATAATTTATAAATACATATACACATATAAAAAAGACAATTACATAATTTTTTTTAAATATTATGATATATAAATTTATTAATACATGAAAATATATATAAATATTTTATAAATATATATTCATATAAATAAATTTACCTAAATGTATAAAAATATACAAAGAGAGATAAACACACACACACACACTAATATAATATTTATAAGTTTATGTAAATGTATATAAATATACATAAATAGGTATAAATATCTATAAAAATATATTGGATGCCTACGTGTAAGAGTTGTTTGTGGCTTTTAATCTCCTCTGTCATATTAAGCAAAAATATATATATATACATATAACTAAATTTACATAAATATGTATAAACACACACACATATATAATTAAATATAATTATATATAAATATAAATATGTATTTATATAAAAACACATATAAATATACATGAATACATTTAAATATATATATACACAAATACATATAAATATAAATATATATATTTATATACCCACATAATATATATAACTATATATAAATAAACATATATATTTATAAATCTACACAAGTCTCCAAGATTGCATGTTTACAATAGTTTTTTTTTCCTTGTGGTGCATTTCACGGTGATGGATTTAATCGACCTTAGACACACACACACACATAATAAGTAATAAATCACCAAAAGAGAAAAGAACACCAACATCGTCATATTGATAGGAATATAAAACAATGGAATAAAAGCATAGACCACCCAATATTTCCCTTCACCCATGACAGGTCATACATTTCCAATTTCAAAATTATTTATAATTTCAATCAAAATTAGATCCATTTCAAAATAATTGTAAATTTAATATAACTTATTATTTTTCATTGTGTATATATAAAAATATATTAAAAACTAAAAGAGGCGGTTAAAAATAATCATTAATAATTAATATGGTAATAAATAATAATAATTAATAATTAGTAAAAATTATTGATTAGGAACAATTGTTAATAATTTACAATATAGTTAATTACGATATTAATTATTAATGATTATTATTAATAAAATAGTTAAAAGGTAATACTAATTACATTGTTATTTATTAATAAATTTTTCTAATTAATAATCAACTAAAAAAAATAATGTATTAATTATTTATAAATTAATATTAATCATTATTATCAATTTATTATAACTTATTATTAGTGATGATATATAAACATACATACAAATATATTAACGAGTGATGTCATTTTACTAAATCTTTATAAATGTTTAAATGAATGTGTGTAACCCTCTCATGAATTTTAAAGATGATAAGTGAGTTGGGGGTTTAATGCCTTAATTGAGACCCATATCATGTTATTTCAAGAAACCCATACAAAAATCCCCATGTTGCGTGATAACCTAAAATGAAATAAAAAAGTTTTTCAAATGTAATTTTTTTTCAATCATATGAAATAATTTTATCACACATTTTTTAAGTGAATATTGTATGAGATTTAATGAATATCGGGTTTAATGCAACAATTGAATTCATGATTGAAAAAAATAAATAGGTCAAATCTAAAGGAGACAGACTTAGCAGCATCCCTCCAATATATGAGCGCGACATTAAAAAAACACTTCTAAAAGTGATAAATGATAAATTTTAAATTCATAAAAATAATATTTTAAAGGAACTTTTTTAATTTTTTATATTTTTTAAGGATACAGAAAATTATTATATTTTTTGTGGTATATGAAATTATTATTCATTTCCAGCCTAAAAATTTAAAATAATTTTTTTATTCACCCTCTTATTTTTAAGTGGTTTATCTAAAAAATTATTATATTTTATGAAATATATAATAATATATATTATATTTTCTAAAAGTTAAAATTTTTCCAGTAATAAAATATTGGTATGATTATTAAGAATAAAATTCCAAAAGTGATAGAAAACCATATACTACATATATACACTGGAATTTTAGAGAAACACATAATAAGAAATCATCATGTGACAATTTACATATGAACCAAGAAATCATCAAATTGATGCTACAAAATTCCAATAGAATAGTGGAAAATCAATCTTAAAGGGTTATTAAAAAAACCCATAAAAAATGTTTCAAACAAATTGTACTATTATGTTAATGTGTTAAAAACATTTGTTTGAACAGTTTCCATCCATATTTTACCCTTTCACCTTATCATTTGAGTAAATTAAAATTTTTAATAATTTATTTTTCACAGGAACTATCTGTTTAATGAACATACCTATAATGTTTTGTTTATAAAAAAATTAACACGGTAATACCTATTCTAAAATACAATTTGAATAAAACAATTTTTTCGAAGTACAAAATTATTATCCTTATTATTTATACAATTGAAATTTTTTTTAATAATTTAGATATTTTTAAATGAAGTCTAATGGGAAACACTCTATTTTAGTTCCTATAATAATATTACTGAACTACTACGTGAATTTCAATCTATTTTACTCTATATTTTGACTAAACCAACATAATGACACATTGTATTAAGAAAAGGGGTGAATGTTCTTTATTATCAAACACTCTATGCATTGCTTATTTTTTAAAAATGGATAAAATATATTAATCACAAAGATTAGGAGTAACAAGATCGAGCAACCAGTGATGAAAACAATCAAGCCTAAAATGGTTTTCTCCAAACAGACAAGGAGTAGTCAGATGATGTGTCGCTTCGTTACCCTCCCTTTTGATGAAGGAGAACGAACAAGCTGTGAAGAAACGACCGAGAGCCTGAATTTTCTTAATGAAGAAGCCAAAGGATTGGAGACCAAAATCATTAGAGCTGATGATGTTGATGATGTTGAGACAATCAGATTCAATGTGAATATAATTTCATCCACAGTCATTTGTGAAGGTCAGACAGGCAAGGAAACCTTGGGCTTCAGCATCAACAGGTTCCCAAAAGGTATGGACCGACTCTTGTTTAGAAGCAATGTGTTAGGTACCGAGATAGGCAGCTGAAGCCGATGGGATAGAAAATTAAACTTTTTCACATCACCGAAGCAACGTTACGACGTCGAGTTCAGTGAGCTATCCCGGTACGGTCTGAGGACAACGCGTGGATTTGACAGAGAAAAAAATAAAACAAATAAGTACCTTGTTCGGATCTGACGTGTGCAAGTACGTCGCAGGAGGCCGACGACCATTTCTAGAAGACTCCAACGTCAAAGTCCTCTAGATCATTCACATACCCCTCTAGAATATGTACGTTCATCGTTCATTGGAATCCAGATGCTAGCGCGACACACCAACGATCTTCTTGATGCAGTGGTGATCACCGCAACAAAAGAAAATTCGATGCAAGAATGATGATCTTGAAGTTCTTACTTTCTTGAGATTATCTCTCTCTAGAATCCAGGAGGAGAGAGAGGCTCTCAAATTTGACACATGAATAGTTACCTAGATAGAGCCTCTCTCTTACTTATATAGGGGATATCTAAAATACCTGGTATGGGTTCCCAACCCCCGTGTAATTGATATTCTCTATATAAGTATTATAAATATTTCTTTATGTCAAATAAAATTATTCCATAAATAATATTTATAATTTTATCACTAACTGCAATATATATTAAATATATATTGCGTGATAAACTTGAGTCTATGACTCAACTCACTTCTCTTGAAAATATTAAACAAACCCTGGATATTTAAATCCATTTGAATAATATTTTATCTTTGTATTTACTTAATCACTTATAAATACATGATATAAATAAATTCAACATATTATTCCAAGCTTGAATAATTAAAGAATTTATTTATTCCTTGGTGATCCATAGAATTTGGATAATACTCAGACCCTTTGGTGGGCCCACCAAGTTCTATATTCTTATTCCTAGAATAGGGAAGATTCTCACAGTACTATTGTGTGTGAACCTCTAGGCCCTTATCTCAATAGCAGTGAATAAAATCCCCCGACCAAGAGTGGGGTCTAGCAACCCATCGAGGCCCCTATAGAGATAAGGTAAAGTATAAGAAACCACTACCTTCCTACAATCATTGTCTGTGTAATATAATATCTTCGTCATTCATATCTCAATAAAGTATAATGCACAATAGTGTCATCATCATTTATCTTGCTTTATTTTATTTGTTGATTTGTCTGGACGATCTTACCTTCCACTACCATGGACATGGATTTAATGAAGGTGCAACCATCCTAATCTACCAGGCCCAAGATATATCTTCCTAAACTCAGAAGTGAAAAATCCTATCTTGATCATTCAATCAATTCCATATCACCAATGACGTACCCAACACAAACTACCTCACCACGACTTTATCGCCATGGTTTTTGACTTGCATCAAAGTACACAATTAAATGGCATTCATTGATAATTATCTCAAGTATGGAGACCATTACACATGTTTGTAGAGAGGAAAGACCAATGACACCTGAAACATGTGGTGTTCCTATTATGCTGGTATGTTTTCATGATCTCAGCTACTAGAGATCATCAAGTGAAAACTTCATGAGAAGAAGTCCCAATGCTTATGATCCCCCAAAACCTGGTGGTCACACATCATATGTGTTCTTTCAGAATGACATAACTGGACCATAGGACATTACTTTAAGATTACTGTCATGGCATCTCGGGGTTCTCATAATAGCCTGGGATCTGCTATAACCCCTTGACATGACATGTAATCTAAGGACATTGCCATAAACAAAGTGGATGTAGAAGTATATACACTATTATGGAAATATTAACACATGTATTATAACAAACTGCATATATGTAGTGGTAATCACTGTACAATACAAGCTGGGTCTAGGGAACCCACTTCCAACACAATTATCATACCACAATAGTCCCAAACCATAAGTCAAAGACCAAAAAAACCATCCTTGGGGAGAGAATGATCAACATCGATCTTGAAGGTCCCTTCTGGGGGGGGGGGGGGTTACTCCATATGGTAATAATTGAGTGAGAGCCAGGTGGCCCATCCTAGTTGGGGTTCTGTTGCCACCCATCGATCCAAGAAGTTGCACGATCAATCCAGAAACCACAGGGTTTTTAAGAATGATTAAAGAAGAAGTCATTCCGTCTAACCCAGACAATCCAAGCCAAAATGAAAAGTGATACAACCTTATCAGTAGTGAATGTGGTAGACTAAATCATCCACAGTGCTGGGAGATCCTGTGCCACATCCATCCCAAGTATTCCAAACCTCCTTATCCCTTTGACAATAAAAATATCTTGCATAGGGGATTCCAGTTCATCCGAGAAATGGGGACATTGCTGATTTTATTTAACTTGGCGGTAGGATAGAAAATCCATAGTGGGAAGAATACCATTGCACACCTGCCACCATAAGTAGCGGGTCTTTTGGGGGACGTCCATTTTATAGTCTGTTTTCCAGATCCCATCCCTAACCTTAAATGAGCATCAAGAGAAAGTCTATACCATGATTTCATTTAATATGATCCTTATATGTCATTGCTACAAAAGTGATAGTCTTTACACGCATCAAGAACACAGGTAATGAAAAGGATAATTCTTTTATCCCTTTCATTGAACCAATAGTTTATTTTATCCAAGCACCAACCATTGTCAGAGTCATTGAAAAGGCTTCAAATAGTGTCATCCTCAAATCCTGGGGAGACCGGTGAAGTGGTTGATATACTATCCTTATCAATCAACCAAGGATATTTCCATATATTTAATTTCGTTCCATCCTCGATCCTTTAGCCAATAACTTTCTCAAGAAGGTTTCGTGAACTCCAAATACTTCTCCAAAGGAAGATGGTATGGGGGCCAAGAGAGGAGTTCTGGATTTTTGAGTGGGAGAAGTATTTTTCCTGGAGAATCCACATGTAGAGAGATGAAGGTTGAGTTAAGAGGCACTAACCCTGCTTCTCCAAAAGGGCATCATTAAAAAAGTATAGATCCCAAAATCCCATTATACGACCTACTTTGGGGGTTCAAAGAGATTTCCAAGAAATCCAATGAATTTTGTTTCTCCCATTATCATGGAACCACCAGAAGATGGCAATGAGGGAATGAATTTGGTCAATGATTTTAGAAATAAGATTAAACAGTGACATGATATAGCTGGGATGGCTTGAAGAGATGCTTTGATGAGAGTTTTTGTTCCCACTTTAGAGATTCTCTTCGGATCCCAACCTTGGATTTTTTTCCCAATTCTATCCACAGTGGATGAGAAGATTTATTTTTTAGATCGGCCAACCATTTTGGGGAGGCCAAGATATTTATTATTCTTTTCAACCATTTGAATACCTACAATAATACATAGCTCTTCTCGCTTGTTCAGTGGAACAACAGAACTGAAGGAAATTTATGATTTGGTATGGTTAATCACCTGTCCAGAGGCCCTCTCATAGATGTGGATCACATGGAAAATAGAAAGGAATTCATCATGAGTGCCTCTAGAGAAGATAATGCAGTAATCTGCAAAAAATGGTGTGAAATTGGTGGGGTAATTTGATACACCTTTTCTATATGGATCGAGTTAGAGGAAACTTCCATAGAAATGAGTTTGAAAAAATCATCAGCCACTAAAATGAAGAGAAAGGGGGAGAGGTAGTCTCCCTGGTGAAGGTATCAGGTAGGGGAGAAGCCTTGGGAGAGTCCACCATTAACATTGACCCTAAAATAAACAAAAGAAACACAACATATGATCATATCAATCCATTTGGAGCAGAATCACACTTTAGTCATGATGAACTGGAGGAACTACCATTACACTATATCGTATTCCATATTTATATCTAGATTCCAAGACATAATACCACTTTTCATAGCTGAGCATGTTTTCATAGAGTGTATCACTTCATTGGCCACAATATCGTTATCTGTGATGAGACTTTTTTCCACAAAGGCACTTTGATTTTCAGAGATAAGGAAAGGTAACCACATGCGCAGTTGATTGACAAAAATCAATAAGAAAATTTTATAAGAGATGTTACATAAGATGATTGGAATGAAGTTCAAATCCAATAGGGGTTTCTTAATATTAGGGATAATGGAAATAGTGGTTTTATTAAGGGAGAAAATATTGATTTTCCATGTACAAATACCTTTAATGAGAGAGGAAATGTTAGGACCAATAATGTGCCAAAATTTGTTAAAGAAGATGGCATGGAAGCCATCTGGACCCAAGGATTTTTTGGAATGGATATGTTTAAGGGCCTATAGGATCTCTTCATCAGAAAGATTCTTTATGAGATGAATATTCATATCATCAATGATCACGGTTTTGATGCATGTCTCAACCTCATCCAAAATGGTGGAATCCCCTACCGTATATAGCTTCTGAAAATAATTGGAAATGATATCATGGATACCTCTGACACTCAATTCAATTAATCCATCAGGATAAGAGAGGAAATAGATAGTGTTTTTTAGTTGCCTAGCGTATTCTTTCTGGTGAAAATAATGGGTGTTTTTATCCCCTTCTTTAATGTGGGTTCCACACACACACATTTCCTAGAATCTTTCCTTAATGTGAAGGGTCGCATCCGATTCACCTTGAAGAAAAAAAATTCTGGAAGGAATATCATTAGTCAAGGATCACATAAGGAGAGAATTTAAATGGAGTTAAATTGATTCACAATGCTTATCGGGTTGGTGAAATTTATTGTTTCTCTAGGTGCTCAAATTAGAAGCCACTTCCTGGAGGTTGAGGCTGATGTTTGGGTTTCTACCTTTCCAGTATGAGCGAACAACCTTTTCGCATTCACGTTCTTTTTCCCAGAAACATTCAAATATGAAGGATTTTTCATATCTTTGAGAGCAGATTCTGTGACAACAATTAATGATAATAGGGTAGTGGTATGATGAGTTTGGTTCTAGATGAGATATTGGGAAAGTTTTGAAAATGTTGGTCCATTCTGTGAAGCCCAAAAATCTATCCAGATACTCTGCAATGCACGTACATTCTAAATTCCCTCAAAACTAGGTGAATGGGCTACCTATAAAGCCAAGATCAAACAACTCTTCCCTGGATACCGCATCTTGAAAGTCCAACATTTTAGCATATGATCGAAAAGCAACTATGCTTTTTTCATTATGATACAAAATCTTGTTGAAGTCACTGCCAAAGAGGATAGGACCAGGTAATATTTGTCAGAGTGAACAAAGAAGATCCCATGATTTCCATTTCTCATTTTGTGACGGCCATCCGTAAAACCCACAAAAGTCCATGGTGGGGAGAGGGCATCATGAATTAAAGAAACCCCATGATTCAAAGGGAAAGAGATGATTCTGACGTCAATGTTGTCATTCCATAATAAATATAGCCACCCTGCGTGGCCTTTGCGAGGAACTAGGAATCCACAATGAAATCCACTTTTAAACACAAGACCAGTGTTGTACTTGTTTTCTAACATGGTTTCGAACAAAATAAACCATATCAGGGAGAATTTTAGTATAATGGAACCGGAGCATCTGAACTGTCTATGGGTTGCCAAGCCCACGACAATTCCAACTTATGATAATCATTGTGGTAGGTGGGGCTGGTTCACTCCAGCCTCGACCTCTTATTGTTCAAGTAGGGTTCTATCTTCAACAAATTTCCATCTTTGGGGGTATTTTTCAGTATCCAGTGGTTCCTCTAATGACCTTTTTGATCCACATGTTCACATTAATCCCAACTCACAACCGTGATCATCTCTTGTATTCATTTACTACAGACCTGGAATTTTTGGTGCAAGCAATGCAACAAGGACAAGGGCCACATTAGGTTGTAGAGCATGTGAGGTGGGACAACCCTTAGAAGTACAACTAATGTCTGGAGGGTCCAAACATATGCGTTTGGGGCTGACCGGTGTAAATGGAGTATGCTCAGAGTGTGGAGGACTGTAGCCCTTGGACATGGCCATTGTTGATGAGGGGGTCCTCTTAGAAATTTCAGTGTTAACATTTCCCACCTATGAGAGGTTAGCCAGATAAATCTCAATAGCACTTGACTACTTTGGGTTACACAAGGTTGTCTGGGGAAGAGGTGGTTCAATAAATATGATATTACTATGCGTGGTGGCCTTTTGCATACAATGGGCCTTAGTGATCCTTTCTCAATCTATTTTCCTTTTCGCTTCAGGTATGAAATACATTCACATATTTTTTGCACGTACCCATGGACCATACTATATCACTATATTTCCATATTTTTTTTCAATTTCCCAGTACAATCCTTTCTTGAATTTTCGAGACAACCACATAAGAAGCAGAATATTGGAAGATTTTCATATTCATAGGATATCCAAGATTTCGATCAATCGAGAGTCAAGAAGGTACCGCTCATAAGAGGGTCTTCAACATAAACTAGCACTCTAATCATTACCAGAGGCCCCCATTTAATGGGGTCTGATTGATCCCATTACATGAACAAACCAATGTGATTCCTAATTTCTTGCATCACCCGGTCCGATCTTCTACAAAATGGAATACCAGTTAGCCGTATCCAAAAAGGGGACATGGAAAATTAGAATTGAGGATATCTTCTCCATTCTTCAGCTCTTCCAGTAGCAAAAAATGGTTGTCAAAAGACCACAACCTTCCTTGGAGCACATTTTGTTTATCCTTTATGTTGAAGAATTCGAAGATTAGAAGGCCCAATCCTAATTACCTTGTTGTCACTCCATCACCCATGCCCCAAACCGATTGTAGGGTTTTCTTCAATGCACCCTGGTTGAAGGGTCTTTCAGAGATGGATACCTCGATTAATAATAAGGATATGCACTGTATAAGGAGGGAGTCATCATCGTTGTTGGTAATAATTATTTATTTATCTTTTTCAACGAGCCAGAGATTTTTCCATCTATCAATTATATCATTCTCCATTAAAAGGGGTAAGTATCAGAACACCAATGTTGTGAGGACAGGAACCCTTAGATGAAGCTTTTCCAACTGCTAAACCAACCCACGAACAAGTGACTTTGAGAATCAGAGAAGAAGTGGGTTGCACCCATATGATAAGCAAAGCCTATGCGTACCATTCTCAAAACACACTTCACAGGCCACACCACCACATACCATGCTCGAAAACATCCTTCGAGATCAAAACTTCATGAACTGAACCCAAACCGAAGATGCGTGGAAGTCATTCACGTACAAGGAATTTACGTACAAGGATTCCACGAATCATGGAAATAGAATATGCCGGGAATCGCTATGAGGAATGCCCATCATGAACCATACTACCGTCATTCGCCGAAGATAGATCAGTGAGGTTCTTTTACGGACTTTAACCCTACAAAATCATCTTTTCAAGAAACTAATAGCTGGAAGCCTATCCTAGATCGTAGCCCGTAGAAGGACCTAAAGCCGTAGAGCTCTAGAAAACAGTAACCACCAAAGGCTCGGAAGCCGGTTGTGAGCAGAAAGAATCTTATGGCCAACTGGATGTCAGATCTATAGGAAGAGAGAGCCAGGTGCTGGGGAAGACCAGCGATCTCAAATCGCGAAGACCCTGAAACACGCCAAATATGGCAAAGATTGAGGATGGAAGTGCCGCATCAGGATTCTCCAGGGAAGACCAGCTGAGGATGATGAGCGAAAGCACCGAAGAACACCAAACCATAGGATTTCCTAGGAGGGGTAGCTCTCACAGTGGGAGAGTCTTACCAATAATATTAGAAATTCATATTGTTTTCATATTGAATTACCTTGTATTATTATTCTTCCATTTAAATTATTCAATATTCATGCTAATTTTTTTAATAAAATTATACTCAATTTAATATTCTGGATCCATTTTATGCTACTGGGTCATTGACTTGCACATGGGCCTATTTTTTGGGCCACTGTGTTTAGCCCAAGGTGCTTTGTCGCACATGCCGACTCACTGATCCTTCAAAAATCTTATTCCGACAGTTGATTAATTTTTTTACCCATGTGATTTGTGTTGTCCATCTATCCCAATTTGCTTGAGTGCACCACTAGTTTTACTATTTAGTCTGTCTCCTTTGCACTTTCTGGTTGGATATGCGGTTTCGAGGCACAAAGGGTGTCATGAAAATTGATCACCCATGCCTTCCATTGTTTTGAATAGATCATCTCATTTTCACCATTATGGTTTCCTTATCCCTTCTTATCTGGAACCCTAGATCCGAAAAGCTCGACTTTCTCAATGACAAATCTATGTGTCTGCTATCCTTCGATGTACACTGTCAGTGTATTGCTTCTAGTGGAGTTCTGATGATGGTATCTTTCATTGATGAAGATGTATGGCTGAGTTCCCGAGTGAAGAAGGCCCGAATTCCAGACCAGTTGAGTAATTTAACCACCACAAATACAAAGATTCGCTCTAGCTTCCCAATGATGGATTGAAGAGAACATGAATGCTGAACCCATGCATCCAGCATCGTAAGTCTTCTGATTCTGCTTCTCATTTCTATAGCTTTAGTTCTTTAAATATCCTGTCATTTTTTTGTTTCGCTATATTGTAAATCTTGTTTTGAGGATTAATAAAATGCGTGCGTGTAGGAACTACCGCAAAACTGGGTTTCCGCAGCGCCACCCTTTAACAATGCTAAAAAAAGTGCTGATAAAGGGGGTGCCTTTATCAGTGCTAAAAACAAGTGCTGATAAAGGGCACTTTTAATAAAATGGGTTTCCGCAGCGCCAATAAAAGTGTATATTTCAAAAAAAAATTCATAAAAAATAATATATTGATATATAAGTATATTTATATTGATGTAAATATAATATATGTTTTTTAAAATATGTTTTAGATAAGATAAATAGGCATTTACACTTAATATATAAGATATTTAGTGAAATTTTCTTATAAAATACATAAAAAATATTTTTAATTAGTAAATTTATTATTATTACCAAGTAATAGTCATTTAATATCAATTTGAAGATAAGAAAACGAAATATTAATAAAAGATCTAAAATAAGTTGAAAACGTAACTCAAACTTCAAACGACCATAAATTTTGATCCAGATGTCCGTTTGAGCTCTACAACATATCAAATCAAAGACTACGACGAGCTTTACACGTGGTTATTAAGGAGTATTTTTTTTCCATTTTTTCCATTTTAATTTTTAAAATTTATTCCTTTCTTGATTTTAATTTTTCAACATTTATTTAAATTTAAAAAAGACGTTTGAAGGTAATTTACTAGTTAATTAAACTCATATTTCTTATATCATTTTTGAAATTTCTTGTGATTAAAATACATGATTATAAATTCACTGATGTGGTGTGGGTTTTTTTAAAGATATTGGAAATCATACTTTTTTTTAAAATTTTAATTTGTTTATTGATTTAAAATAATAATTTTAGGTGTTATTTTAAAATTTTAAATACATACATCTCTTTTTGGGGGGATTTGTATTTAAAATTTAATTTTCTTAAAATTTTTGATGCTTCAACCGTGAAACGTGTTAATTGAAATTGTGTGCGTGAATTTTACATTAATTGAATGATTTAATGTGTTGACATGATTTAATTATCAATTGTATATTTTAAATGCTGGATTTTGTTTTGTGAGTTGGGTGTTGTTGATTCATGTAGCCTGTGAAGATCCTTTCGTGTGCACATATGTCAGTGTGTGTGTGTGCGTGTGTATGTTGTATATACATATTTATTTATTTATAAACACACATAATGTCATGACCCATCCCACAGGGCCCATGCCGTGACTACCCCAAGCCCGCCTTCCATAAGCCAAGGGCTGTTGACTAGCACCAAAGGCGTAATTCCCTAAAACCGGGAAGACATTGCCTTTATAACCTGTAACACACATAATAGAGTACACACCTGGATACAAAACACTAAGTAAACTGTATAGAAAAAGAGTGATGAAAAGTAAAAGGGACCGGAAATACGAGCCCAACTATAAAGTACAAGGAATTGGAGAAAGGTAAAATAGCTGCTAGGTCGTCCTATGGGATTCCAACCTGAAGGGTAGGTACAAATAGCCTCCACAACACTCCACATCCACCAGTCTCCTTCGTGTACCGACTCTTCGTAAGACCACATCTGGGTACCGTCCAGTCCTGGTACTCTCAGCCTCAGTCAGCGCTGTCCGTCATCTGCATCCAACACAATGAGGTGCATGCATAGATCGTGTAGGGGTGAGTATAATGATACTCACTAGGGACCCCGAGACCCTCAAGGTCTCACAAATTCCAGCAAGGATAAACCACAAAGTATGAAATCAACAGATAACCCCTCTTAGGTATATGCCCATACATATACCTAAGTAATCAAGTAATCCATCTCAATCATGAAGAAAACACAAAAGTTACTGACTCAGCTCACACATGTATACAACTTATGTAGAGAGTTAGATATGATTAGATGTAGCCACTAAATCACATATTCTGTCGAACCCACGTAGGATCTAGGAACAGTAGTCAGAGCTATCGAACCCACGTATGATCCAGGAACAGTAATCAGAGCTGTCGAACCCACACAGGATCCAGGAATAGTAGTCAGAGCGATCGAACCCACATAGGATCTAGGAACAGAAGTCAGATCTTTTGAACCCACACAGGATCTAGGAACAATAGTCAGAGCTGTCAAACCCACACAGGATCCAGGAACAGTAGTCAGAGCTGTCGAACCCACGTAGGATCCAGGAACAGTAGACAGAGCTGTCGAACCCACACAGGATCCAGGAATAGTAGTTAGAGCTATTGAACCCACAAATGATCGAGGAACAATAGTCAGAGTTGTTGAACCCACACAGGATCCAGGAACAGTAGTCAGAAAGCAGCTAGCCATAGGGTTCCGCACAAAGTATGTTTGATTCCGGGAGGGTCCGCTGCTCAAGCCAAGTGACTATATATCAAATTCCATGAAGTAACAAGTTGATGTATCCAAAAGATCCATCTTTCCAAAAGAAACCCAACGTGATAGATGGTGCATCAATCAGACGCTCGGTCTGAGAGTTATTGACATTTCTGTTCCGAGGGCCTGGTTGGATTTACATTCGATCCAACCCGTCCATACACCAACTATGTCCAAACCTCAAGTGAGGTATACCAAAAGAAACATCTCCCTCCAAGGTTTCCATCACCATAGATGGTTTGTCAATCAGACGCCCGTAGCTCAAGTTACGGGCAAAAGAGTGGAAATAGGTCAAACGGGTCCGGGTCCGGGCCGGCCCAATCGGACCGACCCGACCCGACCTGGGTCCAGAATGGGGTTCGACCTAGTCCATGGGTCTGACCCGGCCCATGAGGGTGGCTCAGCCTGTGGGGGTGGCCCGGCCCGCGGGGGCAGCCCGCGCCGGGTTTGGCCCATGCTGGGTTCGGCCCACGCGAGGCCCGCGGCTGGCGGCCCTGTGGGGTTCGCCCTAGCCGCGTCTAGGGGGGAGGCCACAGCCCCTAGAATCCTGAATGACTTAGCTGTTCGAGGGGGGGGGGGGTTAGATCCGGCGCCACGTGGCTCTGGTCTATGTCACCCGGGACCCCCGTGGTGGGTCCCGCTGCTCCTGGCTGGCCGAGCGGCCAGCCACCTCCCGCGTGGCGCTATTGTGCCGTCCCTCCTTTGGCGATCGGCAGAGCCGGCCACCCATACCGTGACGCCATGGACAAGGACATGGCCTGCTCCTCCGCCACACAGGGTGCACTGCGCCACACCTTCCTCGGCAACCTGGCGGCTCGGGCCACTGGTTCTTCTCACGGCCGGCCTTGCACCGGCCGCCGCTGCATTGCCATGGCCTACTCCTCCAGCGGTGCGGTTGCGCTGCCGCCATCCACTCGGCCGGACGGAGTGCCAGCCGCCCTTCCCTCCGTTCCACTGGTGACATTCGTCAGTTCTTCTCGCTGACGAACCTTCTGCAGGTCACCAGACGAGTTCTGGTGGCCCGATTCTCATTCCGCAAGTAGCCGTGCACTGCTCGGGATTTAAACTTCAATCCAAAAACCATTTTTGATGAAAATCTCTCATCCCGGACTCGTACCGCATTTAGCGTCAAATTCCACAAATTAAGTCGGTGGGGTTGGGCCATGTGCATTCGGCTCGCACCCTCCGCGTTAGAGTGATAGCATGCGGCTTGGAATAATAATCCTCAACGAAAAATGAATAATGAGAAGAAAAAAAAAGTTTTAACCCCTACCTTTAGTTGTTGTTCGTTGACGGAGTCGCGGGGAAGAAGAAGGTGTTGCCGTCGTTTGTCGCGTCTGCCGCACACTTCCAATCCCAAGCTCGTGTGTCGGTTCATTGACGACGATGAGGAGGGAAAGTCGGTCGAAGATGTCCCATTTTGGTAGGAGTCCATGGATGAAGGTCGAAGGATATCTTCCTTCATAGTCGAAGGCATTCTTCGTTGGGAGCGTTCTTCATTCTTCGTTGGCGTGAGCTTTTCTCTCAAAATCTCTAATCCTCTTTTGCCAACCTTTTTCCAACCAAAAGAATTGGAATCCAAGGTAATAGATTATAAAATATATCGTTGGCATAAGAATTCAATAGGGTGAATTAATTAAGTTGGATCCACTTAATTAATTCACGAGGTTGGCATAATAAATTAAAGTGGAGGATTTGGCACATTAAAGAAGGGGGGTGGAGAGACTCTCCCCCATTAATGAGGGGAGTTGAGAGGTTTTCCTCTCCCACTATTATTAGGGGGTTTAGTCCCGGGTGGTCCCCACATCAATAAACAAGAAGAGGAGGTTTAGACCATGGGTGGACCCCACCACCATAACCTCTCATAGGAGTTTAAGGTGTGGTGGTCCCCACCTCCAACTTCCACATGGAGGTTCTTAACCAAAAAATAAAAATAAAGCTTCACATATTTATTTTTATTTTATTCATTCACTAAAAACCCAAAACTATCTTTCACTCTCGACCCACTATCATCGAGGTGAAATTCTCCTTAAGCGAATACCAGCGCTGTGAGTTCAACGGTGCCCTCAGATTTCATTTCCAAGCACCAGTTCAAAAGTTATAAAAACCTGCTCATACGTTTACTAAACGTACCTGAAAAAAACTTCCAAAATTGATTTTAGGAACACCGGGCCTCGGAATCATGCACCTTAAATTTTCGCAGACTCATAAAATTCCCATTTAATTAATAAATAATTTACATGGAAATTCTAGGTCTTTACATTCTCCCCACCTCAGGGCTCTACACCCCCTAATCCACAACTCACAACTAAGGGAAAAAGTGGGGGTACTGAGCATGCATCTGAGCCTCCCGCTCCCACATTCTCTTTTGGAGGTTCCCGTGCTGCCAGCGAACGCACACCATAGGTATCAAACGTCCACGAAGGACTCGATCCTGTCGATCCTCAATCTCTATTGGAACCTCTGTGAAATTCTCCCCATCATCGACGTCCAGCTCTCCATGGTCGATGATGTGAGAAGGGTAATGCACATATCTCCTCAGCTAGGATACATGGAAGACGTCGTGCACCCGATGCAACTGAGGTGGAAGCGTTAAGAAGTAAGACACCTCGCTAACTCTGCTAAATACCTGGAAAGGTCCGATGAATCTCAGAGATAAATTTCCACCTCCTCCAAATCTCCGTACACCTCATCGAGGTGAGACCCGTAGAAAGACATGGTAGCTATCCTTGAACTCCAAAGGTCTCTATATCCTATCGTCATACAACTATCTACTCTGTACAGTCTTCATACTCTCCTCTATGATCTACACCTTCTCCGTGGTAGCTCATACCATCTCTGGTCCCACTAGTGTTGACTCCCTTGGGTCAGCCCAACACAAGGGTGATCTGCAAGGTCACCCTTATAACGCCTCAAAAGGTGCCATCTCTATGGTGGAGTGATAACTGTTGTTGTATGAAAACTCCACCAAAGGTAAGTGATCCTCCCTACTGCGACTGAAGTCGAGGAAACAAGCATGAAGCATGTCCTTGACAGTCTAAATGGTCTGCTCAGTTTGACCATCCTTCTGAGGATGGAAGATAGTGCTCAAACGCAACTGCATCCCGAAAGCCTCCTACAACCCCTTCCATAGCCGGGAAGTAAACCGTGCGACACGATCAAAGATAATAGATGAAGGTAATCCATGTATGTACACAATATCTTGCACATAGAGGCATCCCAAGCTCTCTACTGAACCCTTCTCTCTGATCGGAATGAAGTGGGCCTACTTGTTGAGTCGGTCAACGATCACCCAAATCGAGTCGTGACCCCTGGATGTACATGGAATTCTTATCATGAAGTCCATGGCTATCCCATCCCACTTCCACTCTGGGACCTCTAAAGGATGAACCAAGCCTTCAGGTACCTGGTGCTCTTCCTTCACTTTCTGACAAATGAGGCACCGAGGGACAAAATCTGCAACTACCTTCTTCATTCTCGACCACCAATGCTATATCCAGAGATCCTGGTACATATTTTCCACTCCTAGATATACCACTAGAGGGGATGTGTGGAACTCCCTCAACACTTCCTCCTAAAGTGACACTGGTACTATGGTATGTCCTCTTAATAGGATGAAGTGCTCCCCACCTTCAGAAAATCCATCCGGTGCCTACCCTGTAGATATCTAATCATGTCATGTCTCGCAGTCACTTTCCCCATGTTGTGCCTCCCTAACTCGCTGAATAAGTGGGGGAGTGACTATAAGAGACTGGAGGAAGGCTGCTCCATCTCTATCCACAAAGGATATCTGTAAAGCAGCCAGCTGCTCTATCGCCTCACCTAGCAACTGTATACCAGTTCTTCTACTGAGTGCATTTTCCACAACGTTCCTCTTCCTAGGAGTATAGACTATCTAGAAATCATAGTCCTGGAGGAAATCAAGCCAACACCGCTATATCAGGTTCATGTCCCTCTAAGAGAAGATACACCCGAGACTCTTGTGATCAGAGTACACAGTAAAACGCTCTCCCATCAGATAGTGTCACCACATCTTCAAGGTGAAGACCAATGTTGCTAACTCTAGGTCATGGGTAGCATAGTTCTGCTCATGCTGTCTCAGCTGCTGAGAACCACATGCGATCACTACTCGATCCTGCATTAGGACACATCTGAGTCCAGTCCCTAATGTGTCACTGTAGACTACGTACCCTATTATATCCTCTGGAAGTCTCAAGATAGGGGCACTAGTCAGCCTCTGCCTCAGCTTCTAAAAGCTCTGATGGTATCTCTCTGACCACACAAAGGGTTTCCCCTTCTTTGTCAAGGCTGATAGTGGTGCTGCAACTCTGGAGAAATTTGTCACAAACCTCCCGTAATAACCAGCCAAACCCAGGAAACTCCGTACCTTTGTCACAATCCTGGGTGTCTCCCAAGCAAGTACTGCCTCAATCTTCACTGGATCTACTGCAACTCCAGCCTCCAAGATGACATGTCCCAAAAAGTGAACCTCTTGGATCCAAAACCGGCACTTTGAGAGCTTACAATAAATTTGGTGCTCTTAGAGTGTGTTCAGTACTACCTACAAATGGTAGGCATGCTCCTCCTCAGTATTCGAGTAAATCACAATGTCATCGATGAAGACTATGACAAAGAGATCGAGGTATGGCTGGAAAATCCTGTTCATGAGTCCCATGAACACTGTTGGAGCATTGGTTACGCCAAATGGAATAACCAGGAACTCTTAGTGGCCATACCGACATCTGAAGGCCGTCTTCTACACATCCTCATCTCGAACTCTAAGCTGGTGATAGCCTGATCTAAGGTCTATCTTCGAGAAGCACTGTGTGCCCTTTAGCTGATCAAAGAGGTCGTCAATCCTTAGGAGTGGGTTCTTTTTCTTCATGGTCACCTAGTTCAGGCACCGGTAGTCGACACAAAGCCTCAAGCTCCCATCTGCCTTCTTGGTGAACAGAATCGGGGATTACCAGGGTGAAACATTGGGTAGGATGAATCCCTTCCCCTACAAGTCCTCTAGCTGTACCCATAGCTCACGAAGCTTCGCGGGAGCCATCTGATACGCTGGTGTAGGTATCGGTGCCGTCCCAAGGTATAGGTCAATGTAAAAGTCCACCTCTCTGCGAGGAGGTAGACCTGGGACATCATCAGGGAAAACATCATCATACTGGTTAACCACTACAGGATAAGTCGGACTCTCCACATCAACTTTTCCGAGGGTAAGGCAAGACAACTGATGAGTGATCAGCTGTACTCTCCTCCGGGAAAGTTCATCCTGCGCTGTAAAGGCTCCCTTCTCACTGGTGAAGGTGAACATGGTCCCATCCATGCAGACACACCACACTTTGTGCATAATACAGTCGATCTGAGCATGGACTATAGGTAACCAGTCCATACCTAAGATGAGGTTGTAAGGCCTTGATGCCACTACTAGGAGATCCCAGCTGATGCTCTCACCTTCTAGAGTAACCTCACACTACTGGCACCAGTGCGTAATCATCGAATCTACTCCCGTAGGAGTCTCTAGCCATAAGGATCGAGGCAACGACTCCATCAGAATATCAGAGCTCCAAACGAGGGAAGTGACAATGAAAGAGTGACTGGAATCTGTGTCTATAAGAACTGAAGCTAAGGTGGAGTAGACACAGACCATACCTTGAATCATCTATGGAGTTCCATGATCATATGCCTCAGCTGCCTGGAGCTGAGCTTTCCCCTGTCCACCTACTCCCTGCGGTCAGGGTGGACCTCTTGGTGGTGGTGGTGGTAACACCTTGTAATGTCGTCCACCACCAGCTGCATGACTAACTACTCTACCACGTCCACTTGCACCCTATGGATCGCCTTGATCGATCTTCTGCCTCTTCCTGGGAGGTCCCTTAACTATCTGCTGATCATCTGAACAGCGGGTCAGACAGTCACGAGCCATGTGACCCTACCCACCACATGTGAAACACCGCCTGTTCCTCATATGACTAGCTCTATCTTGTATTCCTCACACAACCGAACCCATGTCCTGAGGTCATCCACCGGATGGTCTGGTCTTCTTGGATCTATACGACATCTGTCTGCTGCCAGCTGTAGAAGTCTCTGCTACGTGACGCTTGATGGAAAGTTTCACTGCTGGTGACTACTCATAAAGGAAACTCTCCACTAAGAGGGATCACTCCAACACCCCCACCTACGTTTGGATGCTGGGGGAGATCATCAAAGCCCTGATCTCTTGCCTAAGCCACTTCTTGAAGGTCCAGGCCCTAAAAATGGGTTCTGCACCATATCTGTGGAGTAGCGCAAGAGGTAGGTGAACCTCACTGAGTACTGTGCCACTATCATGCTACCCTACTACAGATGAATTAGCTCCTATATCTGCACTGCACATAGGGTGGCTGGGACAAACTCTTCCCAAAACAGGCTCTCGAAGTCTGCCTAGAGTAGTGTCGCCTCGTCATGCACCTTAAGCATCATGCTCCACCATCTTCCTGTTGCTGCCTGAAGGAGACTCGCGATAAGGATCACCATAAGGTCAGCTGGTGTCTCTACCAGTCTAAAGACTCTCACCATAGCCTCCAGCCAATCCTCAGCTGCCTGCGGGTCCATCCCACCCTTGAACCTGGGTGGCCTCTGGTGCTGGAACTCATGAAACATGCTCAGATGGCGTGCAGTCTCTACTGCTAGGGCTAGTGGCATCAGTGGCCCTACGGGTAGTGCTACCACTGGTGCCTCCACTGTGATAGGGACCTGCACTTAGGCCTCATCGCTCGGTGGGCTGCCATCTCGTACAAAGCCTGGAACCCTGGCTGGCTGTCTACGTGGGGCCATCTTGAAAAGAAACAGGTGCGCCAAGGTCAAAAATTTATACCTGGTGAGCTAACTTAAATAATTCACAAAGAAGACTCTTGAAAACACACATGCAATCAGTTTTTTCATGAACTGAGTTAGAAATCAAAACTCAGGGTCCCGGTGTATGGATACGTCGACCGCCGCACCAACACTGGACTCCCTGAACTAAAAACCACACTCACTAAACTTAAAACTATTGATTCATAGAAAAGATCCGAGTTCTAAGTTATGTGGTTGAACTGACTCCTCTGATACCACTTTGTCACGACCCGTCCCCCGGGGCCCGTGCCGTGACTACCCCAGGCCCGCCTTCTATAAGCCAGAGGCTGGTAACTAGCACCAAAGGCATAATTCCCTAAAACCGGGAATACATTGCCTTTATAACCTGTAACACACATAAAAGAGTACACAAATGGATACAAAAAACTAAGTAAAATGTATAAAAAAAGAGTGCTGAAAAGTAAAAGGGGCCAGAAATACAATCCCAACTATAAAGTACAAGGAACTGGAGAAAGTTAAAACAACAGCTAGGCCATCCTCCAGGATTCTTACCTGAAGGGTAGGTACAGATAGCCTCCACAACACTCCACGTCCATCAGTCTACTCAGTGTACCAACTCTTCATAAGGACACCTTCAAGTACCGTCTAGTCCTAGTACTCTCAACCTCAGTCAGCGCTATCCATCGTCTGCATCCAACACAACAAGGTGCGGGCATAGCCTGTGTAGGGGTGAGTATACCAATACTCAGCAGGGACCCCGAGACCTTCATGGTCTCACAAATTCCAACCAAGATAAACCAAGAAGTATGAAATCCAAAGATAACCCCACTTAGTTATATTCCCATACATATACCTAAGTTATCAAGTAATCCATCTAAATCATGAGGAAAACACAAAAGTTACTCACTCAAATCACACATGTATAAAACTTATGTAGAGAGTTAGAGATGATTAGATGTAGCCACTAAATTATCTATTCTGTCGAACCCACATAGGATCCAGGAACATTAGTTAGAGCTTTCAAACCCACATAGGAACTAGGAACAGTAGTTAGAGGTATCAAACCCACAGAGTATCTATGAACAGTAATCAGAGCTGTCGAACCCACATAGGGTCCAGGAATAGTAGTCAGAGCTGTCGAACCCACACAAGATCCAGGAATAGTAGTCAGAGCTATTGAACCCACACAGGTTTCAAGAATAGTAGTCAGAGCTGTTGAACCCACACAGGATCCAGGAAGAGTAGTCAGAGCTATCCAACCCACATAGGATCCAGGAACAGTAGTCAGAGCTGTCGAACCCACATAGGATCTAGGAATAGTAAATAGAGCTTTTGAACCCACGTAGGATCCAGGAACAATAGTCAGAGATATAGAACCCACACAATATCCAGGAACAGTAGTCAGAGCTGTCGAACCCACACAGGATCCAGGAACAGTAGTCAGAAAGCAGCCATCCACAGGGTTCTGCACAAAGTATGTTTGATTCCGGGAGGGTCCGCTCCTCAAGCCAAGTGACTATACATAAATTTCCATGAAGTCCCAAGTGTATGTGTCCAAAATATCCATCTTTCCAAAATAAACCCAATGCGATAGATGATGCATCAATCATATGCTCGGTCTTAGAGTTATTGGAATTTCTATTCCGAGGGCCTGGTTGGATTTATGTTCGATCCAACCCAGCCATACCCCAACTATGTCCAAACCTTGAGTGGGGTATACCAAAAGAACTATCACCCTCCTAGGGTTTCGTTTCCATAGACAGTTCATCAATCGGATGCCCATAGCTAAAGTTACAGGCAAAAGAGTGGAAATAGGTCAAACGGGTCTGGGTCCGGTCCGGCCAAGTTGGACCGACCTGGCCCGAACCGGGTCCAGAATGGGGTCCGACTGGGACCATGGGAGCGGTCCGACCTGGGGGGGGGGGGGGGGGGTCCAGCCCGCAGGGGCAGCCCAGCACTTACGGGGTCCGACCCGCGCTGAATCCGGCCCGTGCGAGGCCCGCAGCTGGCGGCCCGATGGTGTCTGCCCTAGCCGTGTCAAGGGTGGAGGCCCCACCCCCTGGAATCCCGAATGGCTTAGCCGTTTGGGGGGGGGGGGTGGTTCAGATTCGGTGCCACGTGACGTTGATCCATGTCATGAGGGACCCACACGGTGGGTCCCGCTGCTCCCGGATGGCCGAGCGGCCAGCCACCTCCCACGCGGCGCGGTTGCGCCGCTCCTCCTCTGGCAACCGGCAGAGCCGACCGCCCGTCCTGTGACGACGCGGCCAAGGCCGCAACTTTCTCCATTTCCATGCGACGCGCGCTGCGCCGCGCCTTCCTCGGCAAGGCCGACCACCGCTGCACCGCCGCGGCCTACTCATCCGGTGGTGCGGTTGCATTACCGCTATCCACGCGGCCAGTTGGAGTGCCATCCACCCTTACCTTCATTCCACCGGTGACTTTCGTCAGTTCTTCTCACCGACGAACCTTCTGTGGGTCACCGGACGAGTTCCAGTGGCCCGAATATCGTTCCGCAAGTATCCGCGCACTCCTATGGACATCGACTTCGATCTGCAACCATTTTTGACGAAAATCTCTCATCCCGGACTCATTCTTCATTTAGAATCAAATTCCAAAAAGTAAGGTAGAGGGGTCGAGCCATGTTTGTTCGGCCCGCACCCTCCGCGTTAAAGTGATAGCATGCAACTTCAAATAATAGTCCTCGACATAAAATGAAGAACTAGAAAAAAAAAAAGTTTAAACCCCTACATTTTCTCTTTGTTCATTGACGGAGTCACGGGGAAGAAGACGATGTTGTCGTCGTTCGTCATGTCCACTGCACACTTCCAATCCTGAGCTCATGAGTTGGTTCATTGACGACGATGAGGATGGAAGGTCGGTCGAAGACATCCCACATCGGTAGAAGTCCATGGATGAAGTTCAAAGGAGACCGTCCTTCGTAGTCGAAGATGTTCTTCGTTGGGAGCATTCTTCATTCTTCATTGGTGAGATATTTTCTCTCCAAATCTCTAATCCTCCTTTTCCAACCTTTTTCCAACTAAAAGAATAGGAAGAAAAGGTAAAATATTATAAAATCTCTCATTAGCATAAGAATTCAAAAAGTGTGAATTAATTAAGTTGGCTCCACTTAATTAATTCATGAGTTTGGCACAATGAATTAAAGAGGAGTATTTGGCACATTAAAGGAGGGGGTGGATAGAATCTCCCTCATTAATGAGGGGAGTTGAGAGGTTTTCCTCTCCCACCATTATTAGGGGGTTTCGTCTCGGGTGGTCCCGACATCAATAAACAAGAATAGGAGGATTATGAAGGATCTGGGCGCAGCGGAAGCACATTGGTGGGTTTGCCCTACTTTAATTTTAACGTTAAACAAAATTCAATCCGAGATCCATCACGATTTAAAACGCTGAATCTTAGGAATAGAACAAAGAACGAAAAAGAAAAGGAAGAGTCCCGGAACCCTTGAGATTGGATCATCATATGTTGGTTATAATTAATTTAATTAATTCATAAGAATTACCTCAATGGAATACTTTCTTCATTGGAGTCTCCGGTCATGATCTTGTGATCCGTCGTTGCATCGTAGAATCCAAGTACAAGATTCCTCTAGTGGTGATCCACACGTGCTCCACGTATCTCTGGACATCGCCGAAGGGATCTCCAGGTGCTAGCGCAGAAGAACCTTCGCTTGCGATGTCCGCCTTTTACCACTTTGATCCGGTGGAGGATCTCGCTCTCGTAACTTGAAAGCGTTCTTGGTGGAAAAGGAATCCTCTCTTGGCTTGAGAGTATTTCCAAATCCGTTGTGCACAACAATGGATCTAACTCAATGAGAATAATGTAATTGGGATTATAATACTTATAATAATAAAATGAATTAATTTCCCGAAAGAATTTAGTCATTTCATTTAATTCTTAGTAATACCCCATGTCTTAATAATGAAAGTTGACCATCCTTATTACTTGACATGCGCCTAATGTATTAAATTTAATACCATTTAATTAAATAAACAATATTTTCTCACGAATCCCGAAAAACAAACTACATGGCGTGTACTTTTATTTTTTATTTTATTTATTTCCTCCACCATATTTATTAGACCTTGAGTAATGGCTATTTATTTCTTAAGTAAATGTAACTGCATTACTCGATAATAAATATATATATTATTTCTCCCACAATATATTCTCTCAAATAACTAGTGTCGAAATAAATGCGATCAGAAATCCTTAAATAATTATTAAACAACAGTTGAGAATAATCTTTTTTTAACTTGTTAAATTAATATCTAACTGAGATACATGGACACACTTAGTGTGTGACCCTCTAGGCCTCTTTCTCAGTGGCATTAGGTGGAGCCTGCCTAAATTACAAGGTTAACATCTAGCAACATGCCAAGTCACCCATCGAGAAATAAGTTAACGCTGAAATGACATGTCACCTCCTACGAATGCTTACCGTGTAATATAATCCCTTTGTCTCGATATCTTCAATCAAGCGGGTTGCATGCTAGTGCCATCAACCCATGTGCTAGATTATTCTTTCTCTGACTTCCCAGAATTGAACTCGCCCATACCTTACCATGGCCATGGATTTATTTAGGCTATATCAATTCCATCAAAGGGCCTGAGATATCTACTTCCGTCATGGAACAGAAGGGACAAATCCTTTCTCGCATTATCTATTAATGCAGTATTACTTGTAACGCACCCAACGTATCCTACCTCACTACGAACAGTGTGTCATAACAGTTTTCATCAATATATCTAAGTGCGCGAGTTGTAATACCCATTAATAATAATCTTAAAGTCTAAGGACCAATACACACGTCCATAGATAGGAACATCCAATGACACTATGAAATGTGGATTTCCTACTAGCGGGTCTCATTCTAATAATATCCTCCTGGATATTACCAAGGGAGCACACCATGAAAAGGTGCCTCAAAGTTTTATGAGTCCTCACCCCTAATGACCTGTATTATTTGTGTTCCTCAAATAACATCATTCGACCATAGAACATACATTCAAGAACAATGTTATGGCACTTCCAGGTTCTCATCATAGCAGGGATCTTCTATGACCCATTAATGCAACAGATGTCCTTAGGACATTATCACATGTATTGTCACACAGAAGAACAATCAATATGTGATAAGGCTTTTATAAATGAATAAAGTACAAATTAGTTGGTTCTAGACCACCAACTCCAACAGACTCCCACTTGGACTAGATCCAACTGCTAGCAACCTTTAACCCACTAGCTCTCACATGATATTCATGCTTCTACTGAGATATGCCTTTAGTCATGGTGTCCTACACATTATCTTTTTTGGACACTCTGATAACTGCAACTTCACCCCTTTGATAGAAATACCTCAAGAGGTGATACTTCCGGAGTATGTGCTTTGTCCGTTGATGTGACCTTGGTTCTTTTGCAAGAGCCACCGCTGCAGTATTATCACAATAAAATGTAATGGGATCTTTACTACTAGGCACCAAATCAAGCTCCTAGACAAAGTTACGAATCCAGACAGCTTCCTTGGCTGCATCAGAAGCCGCTATATACTCATACTCTGCTGTAGAATCAGCGACAACTGGCTTCTTCGAACTCTTCTAGCTCACAGCTCCTCCATTGAGACAAAAAACATATCCAGATTGCAACTTCAGATCATTCTGATCTGTTTGAAAACTAGAATCATCATACCCTCTGATGACAAGCTCCTTGTCTCCTCCATACACTAGGAACATATCCTTAGTTCTTCTCAGGTATTTAAGGATAGTTTTAACAGCATTCCAATGCTGTTATCCTGGATCTGATTGATATCTACCTACCATGCTCAGTGCATAGGCAACATCAAGCCTGGTACATAATATGAAATACATGATGGATCCTATAACTGAAGCGTATGGGATCTTACTCATTCTATCTTTTTCCTGTTGTGTCTGGGGAAAAAATTTCTTAGAAAGATGTAAGCCATGTGACACTGGAACCAATACCCTCTTGGATTGTTCCATACTAAATCTCTTTAGTATCTGGTCAATGTATGTACCATGACTTAGTCCAAGTAGCCTCTTGGATCTATCACGAATGATCTTGATCCCTAGAATGTAGGCTACTTCTCCCAAGTCCTTCATGGAGAAACACTTGTTCAACCAGTCCTTAACTGACTGTAAGACTGGTACATCATTTCTAATAAGTAATATGTCGTCAACATATACTACAAGGATAACGATCTCATTCCCATTAAACCGCTTATAAACACATGGCTCAAATTCGTTCTTAATGAAACCAAATTCCGTTATGGATTCATCTAATCGAATGTTCCATGACCTGAATGCTTGCTTTAATCCATAAATGTATTTATACAACTTGCAAACCCATTTGGCTTCACCTGGTGTCACAAACCCTTCTAGTTGTGTGATATAGACATCTTCTTGAAGGTTCCCATTAAGGAATTCTGTTTTGACATCCATTTGCCAAATCTCATAGTCATGGTAAGCTGTTATGGAAAGTATGATTATTATGGATTTAAACATGGAAACTGGTGAGAAGGTTTCATCATAGTCAATTCCTTGACATTTTATGAATCCTTTAGCCACTATCCTTGATTTATAGGTGCTAACTTGACCTTCCATTTACAATTTTCTCTTGAATACCCATTTGCATCCAACAATCTTTACATCAACTGGCTCATCGACCAGAACCCAAACTTGTTTCTGATACATGGAATCCATCTCAGAATTCATAGCTTCTGGCCATCTTGCAGCTTCTGAGATTTCTACTACTTCCTTATAGGAGAGAGGCTCATCATTGTCTAACAATAATGATTCACCATCCTCAGTGACTAGGAAACCAAATCTCTCTGGTTCCCTTACCTCTCTCAAGCTCCTACGTAGTACTTGTGTTTCTGGAACTTCCTCCACGAGGACCTATGGAACTTGTTCCTGTACCAACTCTTATGTATCTTGAGCATCAACTTCGTCGAAGTCAATCTTGCTCCCACTATCCTTCTTGAGGATGTGATCCCTCTCAAGAAAGATGGCTTGTCTGGCGACAATCACTTTCTTGTCTGAAGGGTTATATAGGTAATATCCTTTAGTTTCCTTGGGATATCCTATAAAGATACACCTCGTGACCCGAGGTGATAGTTTGTTGCTTGAGAAGGCCTTAACAAACACCTCGCATCCCCATACACGTGTGTGCGAGAAAGTGGGTTTCCTTCCATTCCATAGCTCGGATGGAATTCCATTTTCCGCCTTAGTTGGTACTCGGTTTAATGTGTATGCTACATTTTGTAATGCATATCCCCAAAAGGATAATGGAAGATCTGCATGAATCATCATTGACCTCACTATGTCCAACAAGGTACAGTTCCTCTAACACCATTACACTATGGTGTATAAGGAGGAGTGAGCTGAGATAGAATCCCAGACTCCCGTAGAAGATCGATGAACTCTTGGTTCAGATATTCTCCACCTCGATCCGATCAAAGCTTCTTTATCTTCTTACCAAGCTGATTCTCTACTTCATTCTTGAATTCCTTAAATTTCTCTAAGGACTCTAACTTATACCTCATTAAGTATACATATCCATATCTACTCAAATCATCAGTAAAAGTAATGAATTAAGAATATCCACCTCTAGCTTCTACAGGAAATGGTCCACACACATCTGTGTGTACCAATCCTAGAAGCTCTGTGGCCCTTTCACCTTTTCCACCAAAAGGTGGTTTGGTCATTTTCCTTGTAAACAAGCGTGACATCTATCAAGTGGTTTTAGCTCAGTAGAGTCTAAATATCCATCTTGGTAGATCTTTGTCAAGCGCTTCTCGTTCACATGACCAAGGCAGTGATGCTACAACTGGGTGATGTATGAGTCATGTGAGTTTGTTTCGTTATCGATTTCCAACACTTGGTTTTCATAATTTAATACATACAAACCATTATTCAAATGTTCCATACCATAACATACACTGTTCTTATAAAAGAGAGAACCCTTATTTATGAACTTGAAAAAAAATCCATCCATATCCAAACAAGATACATAAATTATGTTCTTGGTAACACTAGGCACAAAATAACAGTTATGTAAAACCAAAATCATCCCAGTCGGCAATGAGAGGTTGTAGTCACCAATAGCCAACGCAACCATCCTTGCACCATTGGCAACTCGAAGATCCACCTCTCCTCTGGTGATATTTCTAAATATACTTGGTTCCTGCATTTGAATACAGATGTGAGCCCCACAAGCTGTATCTAATACCCAATGTGTAGAAATAGAAAGATTGTACTCGATAACGAACACACCTTTAGCATCCCCACACTTCTGGGTGCAGTTCCTCTTCTAGTGGCCCTGCTTGCCACATGAAAAACAAACCACCTCCCATTCCTTGACCTACCTCTGGATCTTCCCCTTATTGGAGGGACGGTTCTTGGGGGCTTCAGACCGTTTATAAGTCTTTGGCCCCTTTGCCTTGTCCTTCCTTTTCTTGTTCACCATAAGGACTGTGGGTTTGTCATGCCCCATGTCCTTGTCTACCTGGATAATCAAGGTCAGAAGCTCTGAAAAACTCTTCTCATTGTCGCTCATGTTATAGTTGACAATGAAGCTAGATAAGGTCTTGGGCAGTGATGATAGGATGAGATCTGTACGCAACTCATCCCAGAATTTAATCCCTAAGATGTCCAGGCATTCAATGTTGACAATAAGCTTGACTACATGAGGCCCATCTGGTGTAGACTCTCTAAGATTCATGGTAAACAAAGCATTAGAGATCTCATACCTCTTCTATCTCACCTTCTCTTGGTAGATATCTTTAAGGTGAGACATCATGCTATACACATCCATGTTTTCATGTTTCTTCAAGAGATCATTAGATATGGACGATAGCATGAAACACTGGAAATTTGTGGCATCGTCCATGTGTCTCATGTAGAGAGATAATTCCTCATCACTAGCCTCTTTCCCAGGTGCAACTGGAATAGGCTCTTCTAGCACATACAATTTCCTTTCGTGGAGAAGGACGATGCATAAACGCCTCTGCCACTCTTGGAAATTGGTGTCGGTGAGAAGGTTTTCTTTTTAGAGTACGGTGCACAATGATATGTTTGAATTCATTTTCTTTCCGTTTCTAAAAATTAAGATGAGAAAAGGTTTAGTACTTTATTACAAAAAATCGAGACAAATAAATTAATTAATACTTATTAGTATCCCACTATTTTATCTAAATCCAATAGCCCTCTCCATTGACTTTGGAATATTCTATTGCGTGAATATTATAGTGGAAAAGATCCATATTGCCCTTCACATTACCCCAACTAGGGTTGTTCAAGCAACTTGAAGGTTTTTAGGTAGGCATTCCAAATGCCAACTGCATTAACTCACAGCTCCTTGATCCACTGAGTGGACTCCCCAATCCTGAAATCCTTTTATTTTGGATTTCCTCAACCTTTGCCTCTTGGTCACACCATGTCCTATTGTGGCAGTCAACCCTTGATTCGAACCAAGTCAAGTCAACCCAAAACCTTGAATTAGAATTCTCCGATAATTAAAATCACCCCAACTAGGGTTGGTCAAGCACTTTGAACTATGGTTCGATTCTAACCAAGATTATGGAAGGCTATGCCGACTTAATATTTCTTTTGAGGGATTTTATCCTTATACGTAAATTTCCATTTTATTATCTTTGATTACATGCTTGTTAATATTAAGTGGGATATACTTAAGTGATTAACCATGTCTAAGATAATATTTACATATAAGCCGATTTTATTTTAGTTCCATCTTGCATGCTCGTTTAATTCATTAATTGTGTGATCGTGACAACATACACACAATAAATAAACCATGAAACTGACAGAAATAAAATAAATGGTATGATCATGAGCTTTTCTATTGGTTAGTTTATCTAGTGGTTGGTAAACTAACCCAAGACCTAGGGGAGAAACACCTTGATCCTTTTGGGTTCGTGTTTATAGCTTTCCACCTATCCACCTTTGTATCTCCTTGGATTGGTTTCACCTTGGCTCCTGACTTGAGCCACCTCCACTAGCTTGGGAGCTCCATCCATTACATATGCATTTATCTCACATGCAGGTGAGGGGTAAAAAAATGTGTTTTTACAAAAAACAAATCCTTGGCCGCGTAGACCCGACATATTAATGAGGAGATGGCTCACAGGCCAACAAATTTAATTTAAATAAATAAATTAAAATAAACCATTCACATAAAAATGTCTCGGTCTAACTCATGATCATCCATACATGCAACGATATTTATGCATAAATAAAACTAGCATTCAATTCTTTAATCGTTCTTGTTTAAGGTAAATCACACTCGAATTAATTAATTATCTTTAATCAATCCTTTTATCTTAAAACCCTTTTCTGAATTTCCTTGAGATTCTCATCCATCATAATTTTAAACAAATAAATTCATTTAAAATTATCCTTATACGGAACTTGTACCTTGGAGGCAACCCAGTGAATTCCCGTTCATTACACAGATGTTAAATTAAACACATATTTATAAAACACCTATCACGTGTTGTGCCTCATCTTTACGCCTACACCATGGTACACATCTCAAGGGTTTGTATAATATAATAATAAATTTTAATAAATCTTCATAATTTGGGTGAGTACACGGCGTGTAGTTCCGACAACACGACGTGTACTTTTTCTTCACCATCCATTCGAAGTACATGCCCGGTGACAAGGCGTGTTAATGTACTTCGGAAATTTTCAGAGTACACAGCATGTACGGTGGGACACATGCCGTGTAGTTTCCACGTTACACGGTTTTGAGACGGGCAATCCGTGTACGGGGTACACGGCCCAACCCTAACCCGAAGGGACTACACACCGTGTTCATTGGACCACATGACATGTAATCTGGAAACCATGTGCCACCTGTTCCTGGTCAACACACGGTGTCATAAATGACTTAGATAGGATCAATACATGGCCTGATTTGGTAGATTAGTCAATGCATTGAACCTAGACTACATGGCGTGTACTTCCGAATCCACGCCATGTATTCTAGTTTTGTACGACCAGAAATGTTTGGCTCCTCCGGATGAGTTCCTCTATTTTATTTTAATAAAAATTAAAAGAAAAAATTCATTTCTATGAGGTGAATGAGAAATGAGGGAGGAGGAACAGATCTCGAGATTCAGATTTCCAGAACGATTAAATATGAATTGAAATAACTAAATTATTAAATGCATAAATCACCAACGAAAAACTAAATAATTATAATCAACGACATGACCCTTCTAATACCACTTGAAGGTTCCAGGCACAACGGAAGCGCGTTGGTGGGTTTGCCCTACTTTAATTTTAACGTTAAACAACATTCAATCTGAGATCCGTCACGATTTAAAACGACGAATCTTCAGAATAGAACGAAGAACAAAAAACAAAAGGAAGAGTCCCAGAACCCTTGAGATAGGATCATCATATATTTGTTATAATTAAGTTAATTAATTCATAAGAATTACCTCGATGGAATTCGTTCTTCGTTGGAGTCTCCGATCATGATCCTGTGATCCGTTGTTGCGTCGTAGAATCCAAGTACCAGATTCCTCTAGCAGTGATCCACACATGCTCCACGTATCTCTGGACGTTGCTGAAGGGATCTCTGGGTGCTAGCACGGAAGAACCTTCGCTTGTGATGTCCGCCTTCTAACGCCTTGATCCGGTGGAGGATCTCGCTCTCGTAACTTGAAAGCATTCTTGGTGGAAAAGAAATTCTCTCTTGGATTGAGAGTATTTCCAAATCCATTGTGCACAACAATGGCTCTAACTCAATGAGAATAATGTAATTGGGATTATAATACTTAGAATAATAAAATGAATTAATTGCCTGAAAGCATTTAATCATTTCATTTAATTCTTAATACCCCATGTCTTAATAATGACACTTGACCATCATTATTACTTGACATGCGCCTAAAGTATTACATTTAATATCATTTAATTAAATAAACAATATTTTCTCATGAATCCTGAAAAACAAACTACATGGTGTGTAGATAAATATACATGTCGTGTACTTTTATTTTTAATTTTATTTATTTCCTCCACCATATTTATTAGACCTTGAGTAATGGATATTTATTTCTTAAATAAATGTAACTGCATTACTCGCTAATAAATATATATATTATTTCGCCCACAATATATTCTCTCAAATAATCAATGTCAAAATAAATGTGATCAGGCATCCTTAAATAATTATTAAACCACATTCGGGAATAATATTTATTTAACTTGTTAAATTAATATCTAACTGAGATACATGGACACACTTAGTGTGTGACCCTCTAGGCCTCTTTCTCAGTGGCATTAGGTGGAGCCTGCCTAAAGTCCAAGGTTAGCATCTAGAAACACACCAAGGCACCCATAGAGAAAGAAGTTAACACTGCAATGACGTGTCACCTCCTACGAACACTTATCGTGTAATATAATCCCTTTGTATCGATATCTCCAATCAAGCGGGTTGCATGCTAGTGACATCAACCCATGTGCTCGATTATTCTTTCTTTGACTTCCCAGAATTAAACTCTCCCATACCTTACCATGGCCATGGATTTATTTAGGCTATATCAATTCCATAAAAGGGCCTAAGATATCTACTTCCGTCATGGAACAGAAGGGACAAATCCTTTCCCACATTATCTATTATTGCAGTATTACTCGTGACGCACCCAATGTATCCTACCTCGCTGCGAACAGTGTGTCATCACAGTTTTCATCAATATATCTAAGTGCATAAGTTATAATACCCATTAACAATAATATTAATGTCTAAGGACCAATACACACGTCCGTATATAGGAACATCCAACGACACTATGAAATGTGGATTTCCTACTGGTGGGTCTCGTTCTCATAATATCCTCCTGGATATTACCAAGGGCGCACACCATGAGAAGGTGCCTCGAAGTTTTATGAGTCCTCACCCCTAATGACCTGTATTATTTATGTCCCTCAAATAATATCATCCGGCCATAGAACATACATTCAAGAATAGTTTTACGGCACTTCCGGGTTCTCATCATAGCAGGGATCCGCTATGACCCATTAATGCAACAGTTGTCCTTAGGACATTATCACATGCATTGTCACTAAGAAGAACAATCAAGATGTGATAAGGATTTTATAAATGAATAAAGTACAAAGTAGTTGGTTCTAGACCACCAACTCCAACAGATTAGACCTTGGGTGGGCCCCACCACCATAACCTCTCATGGGAGGTTAAGGTGTGGTGGTCCCCACCTACAACTTCCACATGGAGGTTCTTAACCAAAAAATAAAAATAAAGCTTCACATATTTATTTTTATTTTATTCATTCACTAAGAACCCAAAAACTGTCTTTCACTCTTATGCCATCCTGCCTTTTTATAACATAAACTTTCATTACATTACACAAAACTGAGGATCTTTAAGGTTTAGTGTTTTGGAAACTAGGAACATAATACATGAAAACAACATAAAACATTCTTCTTAAACACTTAAAAGGATTCTCCTTAAGTTCATCCTAGTTTCATTAATGCATATCATAACCTGGGGACATACATCAAAAGAAAGGGTGAGCAGAAGGCCTAGTAAGGGAAATAAGAGAAACATTTTACATGTGAACTTGAGATACTTCAATAAGGTCATGAAAAGAACTTTAAGGCATGAGAAAGAAATAATGAGGCATATCATAATAAAAATAACATTTTTCATAACTTGAAGATGTGGCTACAACATTTAACATGTAAAATCATTTCCATTTCACCAAGGTCCATCCCCAAGGTGTCATTAAAATTACCAAGGTTATTCACCAAGGCGTCGTTAAAAATGGTCATCTCTAGAGATTAAGTATTTACCCAATGTATTGGAGCGCTATCAGGGCGCACCCTTAAATTTTTCTTTATCATCATGCGAGCCACATATATCATCATCAATAATTTCATAAACAACCCATATATTATAAAATAAATGGGTTTCATTTCATAATCATAATGTTTTAAAAACTGCTTTAAAGACATGATCTTTATGTCACTTTAAACCCATGAAAAGGGAAAACGGGTCTCATGTTTGTAAATCCCAGAATTTAAAATAGAAAAACTTGGTATATATGTGAATAACCCTATAGAAGAGAGATCTTTGAGTATTCACTTAATAAAATAAAATAACTTTAGAAAAAGAGAAAGACATTTTGAGAAGGAAATTCTGTAGCATAACGGCTATGTTTTGGGGTTTTAGAAAACATTGAAAAGAGAGGGGAAATGGGTCAAACATTCATAAATGACGCATAAAATAGTAGAGGGACAGAATATAATGGATATATGAACATGGTAATGAAATTTGAAGGACATACCATTTGAAATGAAAAATATGGAAGGAAGACAAAAATTAGATTTCTCTTATGAAAATTCGGCAGCCTAACGGCGTCACTTAAACTTCAACAAAAATGAATTGACGAGATCAAATAGGGTCTCTCATCATATTAAAATAAAAGTTCAGTATGATAGATATAGATATAATACCCCAACATAATAAAAAGGAACTTGAAAGACTTGACATGAAAGTAGAACTTTGAAAAATGAGAAGGGTGAAAGAATCCCTTAAAAATTCGGCAGCCTAACGGCACCACTTAAACATTCTTAAAACGAATTGATGAGAGCAAGAGGGGGCCTCTAATCATATGAAAATGAAAAGGGAAGTAAGATTAATATAAAAGAAAATCCTCCAACATAATAACATGGATAATAAAAGAAATGACATAAAAGAGATTACTTGAAAAGAAAGAGAGAGGTCGGATCCCTTACCTTAAATGTAACTATTAAAACTCAAAGGTTGGGACCTTGAGAGGCTTGAGGGAACCTTGGGAGGACTACATGGGAGGTAAGGAGACAAAAAATTCGTTGAGAATGATTTTGGAGTCGAAATAATGAGAGAATGACTTGGTATTTATAGGGAAAGTGAGGTGATACTTTAATAATTTCAAGGGACACCTCACAAGTGGTTTTCTCAAAACCATGGGCTCTCACATGGTATTTCCCATGGATTTAGGACACATGGGGCCCCCAATACAATAATTAATCACCTTTGGTCGTCCAACCCTTAAAATATCTAATGACATCATCATGACATAGTTATGATGTCATTAAACATACCGAAACCCTAAAACTGCATTTTTACTATTCACTGAAAATGTATCTTTCTCAGAAAAAACCCAAAATTTCACCTTAACCAAATATCGATGCTCTGATTACAAATATTAACTCCATTTTATAAAAATACTTTTCTAAATATTTTAATTTAATTTTTAATTAAAAAACACTATTCACCAAAAATTCATTTTTTCAGAAAAATCTCCAAAAATTTCCATAACATAATATCGATGCTCTGAGTTCAAAAATAAAGTCCATTTTATAAAAATAATTTTTTAAATATATTTAATTTAATTTTTAATTAGAAAACACTATTCACCCAAAAAACTAATACTTGACTAATAATTTATGAAACTGTTATTTACCCATTTTATTGAATCACATTACTTAATCTAGGTGTTTAAATTATATTAAAACTTTCTTTAAGTGAGATTACTAATCCATTTGGTCAAATTACTAATCCTAAGTGTAAAATCACTATTCATAATTTACTATTCATCAAAAATTAAGTTGATCTTATTAGACTCCAAATTCCTTACTGAACACTTTTGCAGAAGACCTTTTTTTGAAAATCATTACACATCATTAATTATTTAAGGTTTACATAAATATTTTAAAATATCATTTTTTTCAAAATTCATCAATAAAACACATCCTAAAATTATCCGGACATTTGAAATTTCACATACTTCACTAAAGGAAGAAATCTCAATTTATTCATCCCAAATGATTACACAAAGAAGCTACGGTCTCGTCACATAGCCCCTTATAACACCATCATATGACCTAAGTGTAAGGTGTGCTATGGTGAGAGAATCTGAGGGTGGCTCAGATAACATTGCCCTAGTAGTAATCTCTACTAACTTGAACTTCTCCTGCAGGCATTTCCGTTCAATCTTGACACGCTGGAGTTTGACTTGGGCTTGGTCCAAAGCGAAGCCCAAAGATGCAACCTCCTTCCCAAGCTCTGATAAGTGGGCTTCATAAGGTTTGATTCTACTGGATGAAGCCACAGAATCCTCTTTCTTCATTAACCATTAACATCTCTATTAAATTGTTAAGAGTAAGTTAATATACTATTCAAAAAGTTTGGGTCGTTACATTCTTCCCCCCTTAAGAAATTTCGTCCCCAAAATTTTATACTTTAGGCCTAGTCGAAAAGGTGAGGTTACTTTTGCTTCATTGTTTCCTCAGGCTCCCAAGTCGCTTCTTCATACTTATGATTCCTCCACAACAGTTTCACAAGGTGGGTAGTATTATTCCGTATAACCTTGTCTCTACGGTCTAAGATCTCCACTGGCTACTCCTCATAAGAGAGGTCATGTTCTATTTGTACCACCTCTGGGTTCAGTACATGCGAAGGGTCGGGTATGTACTTCCTCAAGAGAGATACATGGAAGACATCGTGAACTTGAGCTAGGTTCAGTGGAAGTGCTAGTCGATAGGCCACTACTCCTATGAGATCATGGATTTCATAGGGGCCAATGTACCTAGGTCTAAGCTTCCCTTTCTTCCCAAACCGCATGACTCTCTTCCATGTAGAAATTCAAAGGAAGACTTTGTCGCCAACACCAAAATCCAAGTCCCTTTGACGGTTGTTAGCATAGCTCTTCTGCTGACTCTGAGCAGCCTTTATGTGTTGTTGGATGACATGAACCTGTTTTGTCATATCTTTCACAAGATCAGGCCCAAGAAGCTTTCTCTCACCAGTTTCATCCCAAAAAGTAGGAGTTCTACATCGCTTTTCATACAGAGCATCATAGGGTTCCATCTGAATACTCAAATGGAAGCTGTTGTTATAGGAGAACTCAACTAATGGGAGGTGTTGATCCCATCCATCTTTAAATTCCATTGAGCATAATCTCAGCATATCTTCAAGTGTCTGAATAGTCCTTTCAGATTGGCCATCAGTTTGAGGATGATAGGCCGTACTAAAATTCAATTCAGTATTCAGATCATGTTGAAGACTTCTCCAAAATTTTGATGTGAATCTTGGATCACGACCAGACACGATGGATAGTGGTACCCCATGCAGCCTTACCACTTCCTTTATGTATATCTTGGAAAGTTGATCCAAAGAGAAATCTTCTCGAATAGAGATAAAATGGGTGGTCTTGGTGAGACGGTCCACAATAACCCATATCTTATTGTTTCCTTTGGATGTTTTCGGGAGACCAGTTACAAAGTCCATAGTGATATTATCCCACTTCCATACTGGTATGGGTAGCTGTTGTAATACCCCCTTAAGAAGTTTTCATTCTACCTTTACTTGTTGACACACCAGGCACCTTGTAGTGTAATCAACAATCTCCCTCTTTATGTTATCCCACCAATAATGATCACGAAGGTCTCTATACATTTTAGTTATTCCCATATTTATAGAGAAAGTAGAGCTATGAGCTTCATCCATCATTTCTTTCTTTATCTTCGGAATATATGGAACACATAGTATTGTACAAAATTTCAATACACCTTCTTGATCAATATTGAAATCAGGGAACTTCCCATCCTTTACAGCCTCAAACTTCTCCTGCAGAAAAGGATCTTCTTTTTGAGCCTTCTTGTTCTTCTCTAGTAATGAAGGTTGAGAAATCATTTGGGATAAGGTTGATGATGTACCTTCCCTTACAATTACCATGTCCAGTTTTACTAGATCTTTAATCAAGGGATCTCCTAGGATCCTCATTGTTTCCAGAACAACAGGGTCTTTCCTGCTTAACGCATCCGCGACTTTGTTTTCTCTTCCAGGGTGATAATGAATTGAACAATAATAGTCTTTAATAAGCTCCAACCATCTCCTTTGTCTCATGTTCAATTATTTCTGTGTGAAAATATACTTTAAACTTTGGTGTTTGGTGTATATATCACATTTATCCCCATAAATATAGTGCCTCCATATCTTTAGAGCAAAAAAAACTGCCTCTAGCTCTAGATCATGCGTAGGATAATTCTACTCATGAATCTTCAACTGTTAAGATGCATAAGCAATTACCTTGTCATTTTGCATGAGGACGCACCCAAGCCCTTTCAGAGATACATAGCTAAAAATAACGAATCCTTCTTCGATAGAGGGTAGTGTTAACACAGGTGTAGTAACCAATCTCTTATTCAGCTCTTGGAAACTTTCCTCGCATTCCTTTGTCCAGATGAACTTAACCCCTTTTCGAGTCAACTTGGTTAGTGGATTAGAAATCTGTGAAAAGTTTTTCACAAACCTCCTATAATATCCCACTAAAACAAGGAAACTATTAATCTCAGTTATTGTTGTGGGTTGAGGCCAATCCTCCACAACCACTGTCTTTGTAGGGTCAACCAAGATTCCTTCATTGGTTACGATGTGCCCCAAGAAGACCACTTGTTGTAACCAAAACTCACACTTTCTGAGCTTTCCAAAGAGCTCCTCCTTTTGCAGAGTTTTCAAAATAACCCTCAGATGATCTTCATGCTCCTCAGGACTTTTTGAATATATCAAAATATCATCAATAAAAACTACCACAAAGTTATAAAGGTAGTCATTAAAGACTCTATTCATCAAATACATGAAAATAGCAGGAGCATTAGTCAAGCCGAAGGGCATAACAGTAAACTCATAATTCTCATATCTGGATCGGAAGGCAGTCTTTGGGATATCTTCATTCTTCACCCTTAGTTGATGATAGCCAAATCGAAGGTCAATCTTAGAGAAGAATTGAGCCCCACGAAGTTGGTCAAATAAATCATCAATTCTTGGAAGAGGGTATATGTTCTTCACTGTGATCCCGTTCAGTTCTCTATAATCAATGCATAACCGCATTGATCTATCCTTCTTCTTCACAAAGAGAACTGGTGCTCCCTAAGGAGACACACTCGGTCAGATAAACCCCTTCTCCAACAAGTCTTGGAGTTGTTTCTTTAACTCTTCTAGCTCCACATTTTCCATTCTATACGAGGTCTTTGATATCGATTGAGATCCAGGTACGAGTTCAATGGATAACTCTACCTCTCTTTCTAGGGGAGGTCCAGGTAACTCCTCAGGAAATACATCCATGTATTCATGAACAATCAGAACATCTTCTATTTGTATAATCCCTATTCCTTCTTCATCATCACCAATTAACTCCATAAAGAAAGCTATAGGAGGTGCTTCTAGATAGGGATCAGTTCGAGATATCTCTCCTTGGAAGATAATTTTAGGTCGTTTAATCAAGACTACTGATATTTACTTACTTCTGCATTTGATCTTAGCATTATACTTTGAGAGCCAGTCCATCCCTAGTATAACGTCAAATTCCAACATGGGAATGACTACTAGATTTTTGATAATATTGTTCTCACTAAAGTAAACACTAGAGTCTCTAAACACTATTGATGCATGGATAATCCCACTTGGAGTATTGACTGACAACTCTACCTCAAGCAGTTTGGGGATTGATTCTATATTCTTTGTAAACTTGGAGGAAATAAAGGAATGCGTAGAACCAGAATCAAACAAAGTAGTTGCTAGTTTTGAGAGGACAACAAGAGTACCTGCTACCACATCATTCAGAGATTCAACTTCAGTTGTTGTGATAGAAAAAGCACGAGCTTGCTCCCCTGGCCTTTGATGAGGTTGATGGTGATTCCCCTCTACTGCCCTTAGATTTGGACAGTGATTAGAAAAGTTCCCAAGCTGTCCAAACTTGAAGCAATGGACTTCGGGTAGGGAAAGAACCATCTTTCCTCTGTATTTAGTGTTGGGGATTCACCTCACTACGACAATTCTGAGCAATATGGCCTCCTCTTCCACACTTGTAGCACTTTCCACTTTCGATCAAGCAGTTCCCCTGATGTTTCTTCCCACATTTATTGAATGTGGTAAGTTGCATTTTCTTTCCACCTCTTCCCTGATCAAAATTCTTCCCTAAACTGGGCTCCAACGATATCTTCTTGTCATTTGATTTATGAGACCACTGTGTCTCACCAAAATCTAGCTCGACTTTCATTGCACTCCGCACGATCTTCTCGTAGATATCGTAGTCCCGGTTGGCTAGATTCTTCCGCAAATGAGATCTCAGTCCACCGAAAAATCTATCAACCTTCCCACTTGGATCCATGAAAAATCTAGAGGTATATCGTGAAAGTTGGGTGAAGTTCATCTCATAGCTTCCGACAGATTCATTCTCTATCTACTTCAGCTTGAGAAACTCTTTCTCCATTCTCGTTCTCATGGAACGAGGGAAATACTTATTAAAGAATATTCCCCGGAACTCTTCCCACTCCATAGCTTCCATCTCTCCTCTAGGATTCATGTTTTTGACCAGTGACCACCACTTATCAGCTTCTCCCTCTAGGCGGTAAACAACAAGGGTGACTTTTTCTTGTTCCGAACAAAGGAGTACAGAAAAGATCTTTTCAATGGATCTTATCCATTGTTCCACAACCAATGGGTTAGTAGATCCACTGAATGTTGGTGGCTTTTGACGCATGAAGGACTCAACAGAGTGTTGTTCCCTTCGTGGTGAGATCATCCTATCAGCTTGAAAAAGTTATTACTCATAACATGAGTCAGTTGGTTCATCATTTTGATGAATGTTTCCATTCCGGCTTCCATCGGAGGGCCGTCAGCACATGGTGTATTGCGGTCACCATATGAACGGTTCCTCCTATTGACCACCATTTTCTAAAAGGATAAAACCTTAGTGAGAAAGTTATTTCATTTATGAATCTTTTAACTAATACTTCATGCTCAGAAAATTACATTTCTCTATAATTCCTTCATAATGATTCATAAAAATCTTGTGATTAACCAAACATATCCCCCGGGAGTGTCGTAACTAAGAGTGCAGCAAGGCCCGTTATCGTGCACCAGTTCCCGTTTGAGTCTAGATCAAAGTGGTGTTTTCGGGTTTTACCCCTATGTACATCTGTGCCAGAGCTGCCTCTACCTGCTCATATCCAGATAGGGATGTATTTGTTTGATAAACCACTTACTCAATACTTACCAAAATACCAGGAAGTTTTCCTATATTTAAACTTTTCTATAGGGTTCTTCCTAAAGTTTTTATATCCTAATTTACACAAATAACTAAACCATCCTTTGATACCAACTATGACATCCCGCCTTTTTATAACATACACTTTCATTACATTACACAAAACTGAGGATCTTTAAGGTTTAGTGTCTTGGAAACCAGGAACATAATACATGAAAACAACATAAAAAATTATTCTTAAACACTTAAAAGGCTTATCCTTAAGTTCATCCTAGGTTCATTACTGCATCTCATAACCTGGGGACATACATCAAAAGAAAGGGTGAGCAGAAGGCCCAGTAAGGGAAACAAGAGAAACATTTTACATGTGAACTTGAGATACTTTAATAAGGTCATGAAAATAACTTTAAGGAATGAGAAAGAAATCATGTGGCATATCATAATAAAAATAAATTTTTTCATAACTTGAAGACGTGGCTACAAAATTTAACATAGACAATCATTTCCATTTCACCAAGGTCCATCCCCAAGGTGTCATTAAAATTACCAAGGTTATTCACCAAGGATTCGTTAAAAATGGTCATCTCTAGAGATTAAGTCTTTACCCAATGCATTGGAGCGCTATCATGGCACACCCTTAAATTTGTCTTTATCAACATGTGATCCATATATATAATCATCAATCATGTCATAAACAACCCATACAACATAAAAGAAATGGGTTTCATTTCATAATCATAACGTTTTAAAAACTGCTTTAAAGACATGATCTTTATGTCACTTTAAACCCACGGAAAGGGAAAGCGGGTCTCATGTATGTAAATCCAAGAATTTAAAATAGAAAAACTTGGTATATATTTGAATACCCATATAGAAGTGAGATCTTTGAGTATTCACTTAATAAAATAAAAGAACTTTAGAAAAAGAGAGAGACATTTTGATACGGAAATTCTCTAGCATAACGACTATGTTTCAGGGTTTTAGAAAATATTGAAAAGAGAGGGGACATGGGTCAAACATTCATAAATGACCCATAAAACAGTAGAGAGACCGAATATGAAGGATATATGAACGTGGTAATGAAATTTTAATGACATACCATTTGAAATTAAAAACATGGAAGGAAGACAAAAATTATATTTCTCTTATGAAAATTCGGCAGCCTAACGACATCACTTAAACTTCAACAAAAATGAATTGATGAGATCAAATAGGGTCTCTAATCATATAAAAATTAAAGTTCAGTATGATATATATAGAGATCATACCCCAACATAATAAAAATGAACTTTAAAGACTTGACATGAAAGTAGAACTTTGAAAAATGAGAAGGGTGAAAGAATCCCTTAAAAATTTGGCAGTCTAACGACGCCACTTAAACATTCTTAAAATAAATTGACGAGAGAAAGAGGGGGTCTCTCATCATATGAAAATGAAAAGGGAAGTAATATGAATATAAAAGAACATCCTCCAACATAAGAACATGGAGCATAAAAGAAATGACATAAAAGAGATTACTTGAAAAGAAAGAGAGAGGTCAGATCCCTTACCTTAAATGTAACTCTTAAAACTCAAAGGTTGGGACCTTGAGAGGTTTGAGGGAACCTTGGGAGGACTCCTTGGGAGGTAAGGAGACCAGAACTTCATTGATAATGATTTTGGAGTCGAAAGGATGAGAGACTGGATTGGTTTTTATAGGGAAAGTGAGGTGATACTTTAATAATTTCAAGGGACACCTCACAAGTGGTTTTCTCAAAACAATGGGCTCTCCCAAGGTATTTCCCATGGAGTTAGGACACATGAGGCCCCCAATACAATAATTCATCACATTTTTTCGGCAAACTCTTAAAATATTTCATGAAATCATCATGACACAGTGATGATGTCATTAAACATATCGAAACCCTAAAAATGCATTTTTTACTATTCACTAAAAATTTATCTTTCTCAGAAAAAACCCAAAATTTCACCTTAACCAAATATCGATGTTCTGATTAAAAATATGAACTACATTTTATAAAAATACTTTTCTAAATTTTTTTAATTTAATTTTTAATTAAAAAACACTATTCACCAAAAATTCATTTTTTCAGAAAAATCCCCAAAAATTACCATAACATAATATCGATGCTCTGAGTTCAAAAATAAATTCCATTTTACAAAAATACTTTTCTAAATATTTTTAATTTAATTTTTAATTAAAAAAAACTATTCACCCAAAAAAACTAATACTTGACTAATAATTTATGAAACCGTTATTTACCCATTTTATTGAATCACATTACTTAATCTAGGTGTCTAAATTATATTATAACTTTATTTAAGGGAGATTACTAATCCATTTGGTCAAATTACTAATCCTAAGCATAAAATCACTATTCATAATTTACTATTCATTAAAAATTAAGTTGATCTTATTAGACTCCAAATTCCTCACTGAACACTTTTGCAGAAGACCTTTTTTTGAAAATCATTACACATCATTAATTATTTAAGGTTTACATAAATTTTTTAAAATATCCTTTTTTTTCAAAATTCATCAATAAAATACATCCTAAAATTATCCGAACATTTGATATTTCACAAACTTCACTAAAGGAAGAAATATCAATTTATTCATCCCAAATGATTACACAAAGTAGCTACGGTCTCGTCACATAGCCCCTTATAACACCAGCATATGACCTAAGTGTAAGGTGTGCTATGGTGAGAGAATCTGAGGGAGGCTCAGATAACATTTCCCTAGTAGTAATCTCTACTAACTTGAACTTCTCCCGCAGGCGTTTCTGTTCAAGCTTGACACGCTGGTGTTCGGCTTGGGTTGGTCCAAAGCAAATCCCAAAGATGCCACCTCCTTCCCAAGCTCTGATAAGTGGGATTCATAAGGTTCAAGTCTACTGGATGAAGCCATCGACTCCTCTTTCTGAATTAACCATTAACATCTCTATTAAATCGTTAAGAGTAAGTTAATATACTATTCAAAAAGTTTGGGTCGTTACAACTCTCGACCCACTGTCGTCGAGGTAAAAGTCTCCTTAAGCGAATACCGAAGCTACGAGTTCAATGGTGCCCTCAGATTTCATTTCTGAGAACTCGTTCAAAAGTTATAAAAACCTACCCATACGTTTACTGAACGTACCTGGACAAAACATCAGAAATTGATTCCGGGCACATCGGGCCTCAGAATCATGCGTCATCAATTTTTGCAGACTCGTAAAATTCCCATTTAATTAAACAAAATTACATGGAAATTCTAGGTCTTTATACATAAAAAGAATATTTTATAAATGCATTCAAAACTGATCTTATAAATATATATTAATATACAAATAAATACATTAATATATAAATATAACTATATATATATATATATATTAATATACATATATATATATATATTAATCTACTGATATATATATTAATATAACTATATATATATATATTAATATAACTATATATATATATTAATATAACTATATATATATATATTAATATAACTAAATATATATATATTAATATAATTAAATATATGTTAATATATAAATATATTAATATATGAGTAAATTTTACTATATATATATATATATAAATAAAAAGATATATTATTAAATGAAGAGAAAAAAAATATGGTGGAGTGGTAAAGGCTTAGGAGCGCAGACAACAGGTCCTGAGTTCAAATCCTAGGAGAGGCAGGTCATGTGCGCAGGTGGGGAATAATGCCTAGCACTATTAAAGGGGCTGGGGTGCTGTTAAAGGCTGGTGAGGTGGCTGGGGCATGTGGGCTGCGGTGGGGGTGGGGGCGCTGTTGAAGGGGGGCTTCAAGTACTGTTGAAGCCCCTCCAAAAAATATATATTTATTTATTTTTTCTATTTTTTAAATTTTATCAGTGCTTTTTAAAAAGCGCTGATAAAAGGGGCCTTTATCAGTGCTTTTCTGAACGCTCCTAAAAGAGACCCCCTTTATATTCACCTCGATTAACAATTCTTTTTTTAGCACTATTAATGCCCTTTTCTAGCACTGATAAAAGCCATATTTGTAGTAGTATGGTGATGTTCTTCTTGTGCATGTAGGTACAAATCAGACTGAAGCACACCAAATCCTTATACTGATTTTAATGCTTTCTTACTTTCTTATATCTTTTATGATCTGTTTCCATTTGATTCGAACAATGTGAACAAAAGTCTCATTTTGGTCTTTTCATATTCATACGAACTATCTATTAATAGTGCACCTTACCCTAACAAAGTGGCATTAAATCCACATTGAGTTCCCTTTTGTTTCTAAATATGTTTATTGTTTCAATATGGTTTTTGTTTTAATTTCCAATGATCAATTTCATCTTAATTCATCAATTACGTATTCTTTTTATAATAGAAGTCACTGTATCCATAATATTTTTCAAAATTCTGAAACATAATTGGATAATCATTCATACCCATTGATATTGGCCGGTTCTTGGTGGTGTACACTTATCATTGTCTACAATAACACAATATCTAGTCTTTTTTGATAAACATGTCAAAAAATAGGTTCGAAATAAAAAAATTCAACAGTGACAATGACTTCAATTTGTAGTTGATAAAGATGAGAAAGAATTCACTAAAAAATATTTAACATTCCTACAAGGCTATATTTGTTGGTAAAGAAATATTTTATATTGAAAAAACGTTTTACCAACATATGTCCTTAACACTAAATCATTAGTAAAAACTCTATCACTAAATGTTATTGAAAAAAATAAAATAATCATGTGGTAATTATAATAATACCAACAAATAATATATTTATTGGTCAAAATTATTAACAGATTCATACTACAGATTCATCTGTTGATAATATTATTACCAACATTTATTATTGAATCAATAATAATATTAAAAATATTATTTTATCTATTATTAAAAGGAATACCAACAATTAATATATGTTTATATATTATTTGTTAAATAAAATATTATGTGTGTGTTACAATATTTATTGCTAAAATTTTATTTTGTATTTATTAATCTAATTATATATAATATATTTATTAAAATTATTATATAATAATTACAAAATGAGCTTATATGAAACTCCAACAAAATTGTGTATTTATTTAAATAAATGTTCAAAATAACATGTATAATTATAAATTAAATTCATATTAAAAATCCATGAAAAAACATGAAGCTCCAAGAAACATGTTAAAAACATGTTCAAACTCCAAGAGACACTACATGAAACTCTATCAAACTTTATCTGCTCTATTTCTCTCACACAACAGTCATCACTCTGTAAAACTTTGTCTATAATTTGTCTCATTCAACTATAACATTGACCAAGATGGAGAACATTTTCTAGATAGAAACCACCATCTAGAAACGATCTATAAATAAAGATACTTATACATCATTCAGAGGAGGGGAAATAGAAGAAAAAACCAAGCTATTTTCACATAGGGAAAATCTAAACCGAGACATCCCAAAAGACTACCAGAGGAAGAAACCACTAGGTTGCACCCATAGGAAATCCACAACTCCAAAACAATATCCATAGAAATTGTGTTCATAAATATGAAAAAATAGAGTATCAAAAGGATACTGATTAGAAAAATTTTCTCAATAACCTATTCAATTAGTCTTAGGTCCACGAGGAAATGAAAATGAATATATCTATGAAATTAATCATATATGAGTGTAATAAATCAAGAGTAAAGGATATAGTAAAAGTATGATGAGTTGTACCATTGGTTCCCATAGATGTGTAGGTGATGGCAGAGAGGTTGCTTGTATGCTTTAATGTTGTTACAAACAACTTCAACGAGGCGAGAGATGTGCTTGATGCCTTATTTGAGAATCACTTGTATCCCATATAGATACATTTGGAACACCATCTTCTCCACCGGGGCTTCAGTGACTATTGCCATCATGAAGAGAATATAAATAGAAAAATGTCATCTACACCACTGCTCCACCACAATTAACAAGAAAATGCTATCATGACAGAACCAAAAAAATAAATAAACATGAATAAAACCTCAACAACCAAAACAAAACTTTTATGAAACAAAAAATAAAGGTCATACAGATCAAATTAATTATTCAGTTGCCCATTTTCTATGACAGTCATAGGATATCCATTTCATGTTATATCCATATAAGGCTTAAACCATGTTTGTCACCACATCCTAACCTACCAGAAAACAATTGAAAAATAAGGGAAAAATCATATAAACAATGGAAACCAAAACTATATAGGAAATATATAATATTATTATGTTATCTTTATTATTTGAACCATGAGGAGAGACTCATATATAAACATAAGCAATCCCAACTCTTTCGTAAAAATATTTTTCAATATAGGTACTTGGGGATTGTAATGGTGTTGAGTTAGTGAGAATGAATGGAGAAAAAAAATGTGTCATCCCACAAACCTCATCACCACATAATCACACTATCACATGACTTCATGAGAAAAAATAAGTTCATTCATCTACACAAACTATGAACTCATGTAAATGGTAAAACAATTTTTAAAAATGATAAATAGATTTAGATCTTCATCCATTGATACTTAAACCCAATTAAAAAATAGATTCATTGTAGAAATGATTTGAATTGATAAACATGAATTAAATGGGACCTTAATCCCTTGATACTTCAATCTAGATATGACAAAACAAGACCTCAAATGAGGAAGAAGTAAAATAATTTAGCTTAACATAGAATAATTCATTAATAGAAGAAAAAACATGAATTTTCCTAGATATAATTTAAGCAAAAAACTTTTTTGATCCCACACATAAGTGTAGTACACAAAACATATTTGAATGACCAAATGATATAATTTAGAATTGAATCTAGAAAGAAAAAAAAGACTCCCCTTAAAAATTATTGAATCCTTTGAATCTCCCTCAACTGTAAGTTAGGAGTTAAATCAAGAGCTTCTGCCAAGTTCTCCCATTTGAAATACCATGGCCCTTGTTCACACTTGATAACTCTTGAAGCCTCACTTTTATCTTGCTATCAAATCTATTTAATACTCTCTATCTAAGAAATACTGGACAATTTTTATCCAACTAAATCAGTCCCATTCTGGGATAGTATGACTCAAAAACTATTTAAACTAGTGAGAAAACCATGAACCAATACCTCATTTGGAATTTGGTCAACTCCACATATCAACTTGGCATCCAAACCACTATAAATAATAGCTGCAATGGATTCCTCATCACAGATGAAGTGAACTTACTCAATTCATCAGAAATAGGCATAATCTTAAGCATTTAACATACCTGGATAACAAGGCTGTCCTAAGATTATTGAATAAGGTTGTACTAAAATAGTTATGAACATACCTAAATAACATAACTGGATAACAAGGCTGACCTTATATTTCAAAAGATTGTTCAATAAAGATAGCCTAAAACAGCATTATAAAATTTTATATCAGTTAATTAAGAATATAAAGACCCGAAAATTCAATGTAATTTTTTTTAATTGTATGGGAATTTTTCGAGACTAGGAAACCTGAAGGCACGTGATTCCGAGGCCCAGAGTTCCCAGAATGATCCATCGAAGCTTTGTTAAGCTTTAATTAGCGTGTATAAACAGTTTTCCTAAAAAATTGGAACAACTCTTAAATGGTTACTCAGATTAGAAATCTGAGGGCATCGTTGTGCTCAGGATGACGGGTTTACCCTAGGCGCGACTTAAGTTTAGTCGGTGGGGGCCTCTAGGGAGAAAACTCAAAAATGAAATAATCGTAAATAAAATAATTAAATAAATTATTTTATTTTTTAAATGATTATAACTCACAAAGGGTATATCAGATTGAAAATCTGAGACTATCGCTAAATTTGTGAGGGCATGCTTTATTTAAGAAGATACTAACTTTGGCCGGTGTGGGCCACCAGTGAAAGTTAGTTTTTGGCTGTAAATAAAATAATTAAGTGACAATTATTTTGTTTTAAAATCCATAACTTTTAAACAGTAACTCAGATAGGAAATATGAGAGTACCGTTGGGTTCGTTGGGGCGTGTTTCACTTGGGCAGATCCTAACCTCTACCGACTCAGGTCGAGGGTGACTGTTAATAATTTTCCAATTTTTTTCGGCTACATTTAGTAAAGGTGCAAGCGGTGTTTTTTAACTTTTGAACTGGTGCTCAGAATTGAAATCTGAGGAGACCGTTGAACTTGCAACACCGATATTCTCTTAAATAGACATTCACCTCGACTGTAGTTAGTTGAGGTTCAAAGTTAGTTTTCGTGTTTTTCATGGAAATAAAAATAAAATAAAGAACATCTTTTTATTTTATTTTTAACATCCCAATTGAATGCTTGGAGGTGGGGACCACCCAAGCTAGAAAACTCCCATTGTGAATTCATGGTGGTGGGGACCACCCGAACCCCTCTTTAATATGGGGAAGTCCCATGGGAAACCTCCCATTTAATTGCGCCAACGTAAATTAAATGTCTTGACTTTCAAATACTAAGTAACCACATCGTTGAAATTTAGAAAGGTTCCTATTAAATGAACCTTTATAAATTCCAGGATCGTTACTTACCCTCCCCCTCCTATTTATATGTAGCTTGGGGGGGAGGATTTGGCACGACTTCACCAAGAGACGAATCTCTGGTAATGTGCCATGACGCCCGACACTTAGAAGACGAAGCCAAACCAGTGGGAGGTGAAAGATGACATCGAACCACCAATGGGCGATGTGCGAGTGGAATCTTTGGGAGCTGGTTGCGGGAAATAAGAACTCGGTCCACTAAAAAGCGTAGACGATTCTCCGACTTTCAAGGTAGGGGTTATTTCGTTTGAACATTTTTGATTTCCTCTTCCCCATTCTTGAATTTATATGAAGAACACAGGTCAACTGACTAACGAGTTGTCCAGTGATTCTTTCGTCTTTGCGGGAGGTTTTTACAGGGTATCTTGTAGGGTTTGTTGTTGATTTATACCCCCTTATCCCATTCTTGATATCCTCATTGAATTAAGAACGTATATTTCGCTTTCTACTGCTATAATGCTGAGGGTGCCAGCCAAACGAACATGGCCCGACCACTCCACAACCTTTATGGTTTTGATGTGTTCTTGGAGACGGAGGAGGACGGCGACCGGTGCCGGCGATTGGAACTGGTGGGACTCGAGAGTGGTGGGTGACCACGAAGAATGTGGCAGTGTGACCACACCGTCGGAGAAGGGATGCAGCGGAGCAAGGGTGGCGGCTGACATTGGCCGGCCGCACGAAGGGGTGGCGGCGCGCGTCCGTGCCACCCGATGTACAAGAGCTGCAACACGAGGCCGCAACAGTGAGGGAGGGCAGCCAGTTCGCGCCGGATGCCGGAGATGGCGCGACCACGCCACGCGAAGGATATGATGGCCATCCGGCTAGCCAGGGCTACCCAGCGGACGCCGCACCGTAGGCTGCCACACCCCAAGTCGGGATGGGTCGAACCGAATAAGATCGGGTCTTCCCAGGCCTGGTCGGGCCGGGTCGGTCCGGACTCGGACCAACTTCGACCCTTTTCGCTCTATCAGCCATATCTTGAGCTACAGACGTCCATTTGAAGAACCGTCTGCGGTTCCAGAAACCTTGGATCGAGATGGTAGTTTTGTTATACTAAACTTGAGTTTTGGATAAAGTTGGAGTATGTATAGGTTTGATCTAACCCCAAATCCAACTGGGCCCTCGGAGCAGAAATGCTAATAACTTATAGACTGAGCATCCGATTGACACACCGTTAGTTGCGTTGGGTCCCTTTTGACATGACAGAACTTTGGAATACTTCTTTGTGGGAATTCATGGAAGTTAGATTATCAACATGTGGCTTGAGGAGAGGACCTTCCCATAATCAAGCGAGCTTAGTGCGGGAACCCTGTGGCTGGCTGTACGTGAAGAAAGAACATCGATCCTGTGTGGGTCAGTGCATACTGATCCTGTGTGGGTCAGTACTTAGCGATCCTATGTGGGTCAGCACATATTGATCCTGTGTTGGTCAGATCCTATGTGGGTCAGTGCTCAGTGATCCTGTGTGAGTCAGCGCATATCGATCCTGTGTGGGTCAGTAGGGGTTAGTTACCTATTGATCTTGTGTGGGTCAGAAGCAGTGCTACGTAACAGAATAAGATGATATAGCCTTCAACTAATCATCTATACTTCTGTACTTAAGTTATACCTAGTGTGAGATAAGTCCTTACCTTTGTGGTGATACATTTATGACATTCTTTTGTGTGGCGCACCTGGGTGGTACTTTCCTTCATGGTGATACCTTGGTGGTATTATTTTGTGTAGAGTACTTGTGTGGTACTTACCTTCATGGTGATACCTTTGTGGTATTCTTCTGTGTAACATACCCGTTTGGTACTTTCCTTCGTGGTGATACCTTGGTGGTATTTTTCTATGCGACGTACCTGTGTGGTACTTACCTTCATAGTGATAACTTTGTGGTATTTTTCTATGTTGCGTACCTGGGTGGTACTTTCCTTCATGGTGAAACATTCGTGGTATTATTCTGTGTGGTGTTACCATTGTGGTACTTACCTTTGTGGTTTTACCTTTGTGATATTCCTTCCTTTGTGGAACAGTTAAGCCTTGGGCTATGGATTTGGGCCTTGTGATTCCTCATGAATGAGATGGGTATACTTGATAACTTAGGTATATTATGGGAATATACCTAAGTAGAGCTGAAAGTTGTTTTCATGCTCTGTGGTTTATCCTTTGTGGATTTTAAGAGACCTTTGGGGGGTCTTGGGGTCCCTACTAAGTATCGTTATACTCACCCCTACACGAGCTACACCCGCACCTTATTGTGTTTGGTGCAAACGATGGATAACGCTGACTAAGGACGAGGGTACCAGGACTGGAGGTAGCTCGGAGGTGGACCATAGAGGAGGCATACCGCATAGATGACTATTCAAGAGATGTACCGACCCTTCAGGTAGGATCCTTGGTGGGGGTTCACAGGAGCTATTCAGTTTACTTTTACTTTCCAGTTTTCTTCTACTTTCCAGTTGGCCTTGTATTCTGGCCCCTTTTACTTACTGTACAAACTCTTTTTACTATTTAGTTTACTTGTGTTCGTATCGTGCTATGTGCTTGGTTGCGTGAGTTATAGGTTATAAAGGCAATGCCTTCCCAGTTTTAGGGAATACATCTTTGGTGTTAGTTTCCAGCCCCTGGACTATGGAAGGCGGGCTTGGGGTAGTCATGGCACGAGCCCTGGGGGATGGGTCGTGATAAAGAAGACAAAAAAATAATCATTTTAATCTAACAAAAACAATTGAAAATTTAAAAGTAAACAATGGAAGAGACAAAAAACATTGTGGGTTAACGTTAAACCAACATTTGATGATTTTTCTATGTCTAAATAATCACTTAAACTTGAATTCCAAGAATATAATACTCAAATAAGTAGCAAAAAAAACTTTCAATAATCAAAATAAAAATAAATATTCATTTGAATTTGTAAAAGTAAAGACAAAAAACTATAATACAACTATATCTCAACATTCATTATTGGATAAATAAAGAAATAAATTAATTTATGCATGATCAAATAATTTATTATTTTACATGAACTTAAAAACCTCAAACCTTTACTTAAACAAAAACTGTTGGGAAAACTGTTTAGAAAATAGAAAAAATAGTTAAAAAAATAGGAGGGAAAAATGGTGTGTTAAACAACCATACCAAGGTCTTGGGCTAAAGATATAACTTCTGCTTCTCATTGGTGGTATAGAATTGGTTGTTCCCAAACGTTAAAGTGGTAACTAAGAACTTATTTTATACCTCCCTCTAGTACTTCTCAAGACATCAACATCAGCATGGACTGGCAATGGGTGAACACCCTCTTCTTTGTGCCCATGCTTAACCTATAGTGTACACCCTCCAAATGAGTGTTGTATGATTCCCTATAACATAAAACTTTCCCCCTTTTTTCTATTAGAAATTTACTCCTTAGGATTCTCAAACAATCAATTTAGACCAATTAATATTTTAAACCTATACATGAGGGGAGTGAGAGGGGAAATTAAAGTTATCGGAAAAAAATACAAGGAACTCCTGAGCTTGAGGATGTCGATTACACACATGAGTGTGGGGATGTTGATGATAAACATCACCAGGACATTGGATTTGTACCCAAAATAATGAATCTTTCTCCACCATTCTCATTCAATGACTATAAACAATGAAACCTACAGAATCATGTAACTATTTATGATAAGTAACAAGTTCTATAAAAAATTTTCAAAAAGTTTTAACAATCAATGACCAAGTTGATTATAAAAATAAATTATGATTATACTATTTTTTTAAAACACTTTATCACCTGATGAACAATGATTATTTCTCTCTCTCTCCCACATCTTATTATTTATTGAGAACTTCCTGTTCCATCTTTCACACATGATCACCAGATGCACAATGATGAAAATCACTAATACTATATTACATCATGACTAAGGGATTCCTCAAAAATATATCCATATAGATTCTTTGCAGTTCCATCCTTGAAAAAATGAGATTGATATGAAAATAAAAACAATAAAAAAAATAAACAAATTATGAAAATGAAGACCAGAAAACATACCATAAAATTACAAAACCATTGATGTATTAGAGACATTGTATATCGGTTACCCTTACCACATATATTTAAAGACTAAGATATGTCCCTGTTACTTTTTATTCTTTTTTTTCATCCTTCCCTATAAAAAACTATTCATCTAAACATAAAAAAACTCATCCTTTTCATTATTTTATTTTTTTGAATATAGTTTAACCACAAATGTACCGATTTCTAATAGTAGGATTTCATCACCTCCTAGATGAAAAAATATTTGGATCCAAAGGCATTCACTTGGTTCCCTATGTTGTAAGAGATAATAGAAAGAGAATTGTAATGGATGGTTCTTCACCCTCTATACAGTGACAATGATTCCATGAAATAAAGTCTGAGCAATGATAAAAAACACTTCCCAATATAGAATGAATTCATAAAATGTCTTTAAATTCACAAAATAAATTGCATATCAAAAAAAATAAAGCTTCACAAGAAAATTCATTTAAAAGAAAATTCAATTAAGATTGTTTGAAATATTTTACAATGTTACATGACATATTTTTTAAAGTCTTTATTGTATAAAGTCCAAAAATTCTAATAAGATGTCATGAATGTTGTTAAAAAATTTACAACATCAAATTCATGTTAATATAATTTCATATAATTTTTTCACTTTGATGAAAGTTTGTTGTTAAAAATTATGTACATTTAACAACATAAAATTCACAATTTAGATAGGCCGTGTGTGCAATCTAAGTAGAAGCCAAGTTGTGTTTATAATCTAAGTGGAACACTAAGAAAACTAGATGAGAAATAAGAGAGGAGAAATATTGAAAAAATTACACACATTACACATGTTCCAGATTTCACACATGTAATATATATATTCCATATTTCACATAGTAAGAAAACTTACATGCTTTTACTTATAAAATCATGTCGCTTCTACATATACTACAAACACAGATGAGGAATCACTATATGTTAGTGAGAACACTAAAAAAAATCTAGATTTCAAACCATGGAATGATAAAGAAGATAAACCCAAAATGAAAGTCATTTCAAACATTAGATACCCATGATTTCAAGTGATAAAAACTTGAAGAGGATAAATACATACAAGATAAGAGGTTCAAACCTCGACCGATTGAATGGGAAATGGGTTTATGTCCATTACCCTCTCAACAACTCGTCTATATAGTCAAAAGAGAAAAAAATCGATAGAGCCTCAATAGGCTGAGGGCTTTAGGTGATGGTGGAGAAAAATGGGTATGGGCATGGGCATGGGTGTGGGTGATGGGGGTGATTCAAGAATGTGATTATAGGTAGATATTGTTAGTCTGGAGGTGGAAAATGATGAAGATAATTGAAGAGGGGAGGAGGAGGGAGAAATAAGTGAGGTGTGTGGGATATTTTTTTTCTTCATTTTTCTATTTTTTTGATTAATTGATCCTTGAATCTAAGGTAAAAGTTTATTTTTATTTTTTTAGCATTCAAAATTTTTTAAGTTCATAATTTTATCATTCATGTTTCAAATTTTTTTTGTTAATATAGAAATAATTTTTTGTGATTAAATAAATATTTTTTATTATAAACAAATTTATTTTTATTAATAACATAATAATTCTTTTAGAAAACAAATGGTTTATATTAATAAAAAAATTATTGTATAATGATTTTTTGTAGTGAATAAATTATAGTAACATGTTTATATATTGAAAAAATGTTTATAGTTACATATAATAACAATATATTCATTTATTGGTAACAAAACTTTTGGTATTAACTTTTAATAATAATAGATACATCTGTTGATAAAAAAAATGTTGGAACTTAAATTTAATAGTAAAAAGGCTAATATCTATTGGAATTATTAATTTATACAAACATATATATATTATATTTCACTAAATTTTTGTTGGTACAAGTCATATGAATCAAATAATGAACCCAAGATAAGCAACAATTTTTCTTCTTCTTCTTATTCAATTTCCACATGCATCGCATTAACTTTATCGTTGTTCATAACCGCCACTAAAGACACCTATATAATATATTTGGTGAACTCATCTAGATGGTAATCTAAATCTCCATTCTCTAGCATTCACAAATGATACAATCATTTTTATAGATATAAACTATTTTGAGAGATTTAGATTTATACTTGATTTCAAGCTTCACCTAGATCTCCTTCAGATCTATTAGATTCATCACCTTCCACAGAGTATTATCAGCCATATAAATATAAATCATACATGTAACTAACTATCTTATATCCTGGAAATCATCATTGCTCATCATCTCCGGCTACTCTAATTTTGTCTTCAGTGCCTTCACTGTCTTTTCACAGGCCAAATTAATTTTTACTCATTATTTCCATAGAGTAAAATCATTTTTCCTATTAAACAGTTCTATATTGGATAAAATATCATGGTTTGAATCACTCATATTTAATTAGCAATAAACAAGAATAAATCCTCATGATACTAGTTGTTGAAGAGGAATAAGATCAATCCTGGAATAACAACTCAGATACTACAAATAAATTGTAAGAACCACCAATAAAAATGGAGCATAGAAATAAATGAAAAAAAGTAAATAGGGACACAAGAATATAATGTGGATAACCCCTATAATACGGAAGGAAAAAACATAAGGAAACTCCAAGAAAATACACTAATAATAAGATAGTACAAAAATCCATGTAAAGATTAAAACTTGAATTGTAAATAGAGCGTAGAAAATATATGTGAAAATACACACCCCGATACACTAGTATCATCTCTTAAAATCATATGTGATAATAAATCACCTTTCAAAGATCATAACTGAACATGCAGTGTTGTTGTACAACCCTATTGTACTACCCAGTTTTCTACTACTCGCTACTGGCCATGCTAAAAAAACCTTCACCCACATATTTGTTCTCTACCACACCTGATTTTCTCTATTTGTACAGTACCCCTACTGCTACCTCTTATAAGAAAATAAAACAATATAATTCATTTGATACATGACATCCTTTCAAATATTCAAATATATATATCGTGATAATATCATAAAAATATATCGACGATAAATAGAGATATGAAGAAAATATATCTCTTCTTTTAAACCACACATGATGTTGGAAAGTTTGAAAAAATAAAAGCCCTAAAAAATATCCTCCTTTAAATATAGGCTAAATCCCACCAGTACTCACCATGTAATGTCACCCAACACACAGAGTTGGGATATATGAGGCACAAGGATATCATCAGGTGGGTGAAGTGGGCATAGTGGATGGCTAACCACTTGTTCATCTCAAAATAAATGCAATGCTGCCCCAACAACCAAATCAATTCTGGGTCCTTCATCCCACCATATATCAATTTTTATGAATCTGAAATTCAGAATAGCCATTTTTGAGATCAAAGATACTATCATTAGTGTCAGATACACCGAGAACAAATTGGATGAGATTCATCCTGTCAAAGTTGTCTTTGAGGATGCCATACTGATCGGTGGGACTATGCTTATTCGACGAGAAGGGGGTCACATTAGGGTGAGGGTGGAATATGAAACTTGAGAACTCTATGTCAATGGATAGGAAATGGAAATGAGGTATGAGAGATTGGATGAGTGAAAACTCTGATACAACATTGTGCGCACATACCAACCTAAACCTTATTAAAAGACTATCCACAGATTCTTCACATGGTGGAATCTTCTACTCCAACATAGGAAGTTGAGAATAAGATAGAGGAATAGGACTAGGGAAGGGCGGAGTCCCATTTATGCATGTTTAAAAATATAGAAACTCGTGTGAGTTCCCCACTCCAAAATATTTGAAAGGGGAAATCATAGTGAAGAACCAAAATAGGTCTTTAATTGTAGTTAAGGACCAGAATATAATTTCATTTTAAAATTAATAATTTGTTTGATCCTTCATTATAATTTTCTCATTTTTTGGTCCCAAACTAGAATTAACTGTCTATTTTGGTCATGGATCATCATTTTTACTATTTTAAATCACGTCTAAATGGAATTTTTTTTGCGTCGGTGATGATTCTAAAGAAGGATTTCATTTTGAAATTGAAATTTCATATGAGAATAAGAAAAATTTATGGAATTTATAAAAAATTAACAATACATTGAATTAGAAATTGAAAATTCCTTCCCTGACCCTAATATGATGGATTGTGTTTGGTCTATGTTGGGTTTAAGAAGCCCATACTGCCCGACGAGGCAACGCTTGTTCGACAAGAAGGGTGCGGTGTCCAGATGAGGGTGGAAGATGATGCCTGGGAAATCTATGACCATGGATAAGAAAGGGTCATAAGGGATGGGGGATCAGATGAAGGTAAATCTCATTACAACATTGTGTTCCCACACCAACATAACCTTAACAACATGAGAGTCCATCGATTCTTCGTTACAGACCGCCTTAAATTTTAAGTAAGGTGGAATCTCATTTCATTTTAAAATTCATAATATTTTTTATCCTTTAGTGGAATTTTCTCATTTTTTGGTCCCAATGTGGAATTAACTGTCTGTTTTGGTCCTAGATCATCATTTTACCTATTTGAAATCATGTTAAAATAGAAAATTTTGATTTCTTCAGGGATGATTTTAGTTAAGGGTTTTATTTTGAAATTAAAATTTCATATGAGAAGAATTTTTTTTATGGAATTATAATAAAATTAACATTACATTGAATTAAAAATTTAAAATTCCTTCCCCAGCCCTAATATTATATCTTATGTTCATTTGATGTTGGCATTGAGAAGCCTATACTGCTAGGCAGGGCTGTGCTTGTTTCGTGAGTAGGGGCAGCGTCAGAATGAGAGTGGAAGATGACGCTTGGGAACTCTGTTTCCATGGACATGAACATGTGATGAGGGATTAGGGATTAGATGAGGGAAAAATCTAATAAAAAATTGTATTCCCATATTGACCTAAACCTAACAGAAGGAGAGCCTGTCGATTTTTCAACTACTTGAATGTTCTTATCCAATAGAGGAATCTGCGAAGAAGGAAAAGGAATAGGGATAAGGAAGGGTAGAGGCCCATTTATACACGTTAAAAAATATGGAAAATCATGTGAGTTCCCTACTCCAAAATATTTGAAATCATGATGAAAAGTAAATTTTTTTTTGCGTCAATGATGATTTTAAAGAATGTTTTCATTTTAAAATTGAAATTCTATATGAGAATAAGAAAAATATTACTTAATAAAAAAGTAATAATACATTGAATTAGAAATTGAAAAGTCCTTCCCTAACCCTAATACGATGGCTCATGTTTCTCTTATCATCTCATTTGAGCATTAAATATTTTTTATAAATTATCTGGGTTTAACTAATTTTTTGAGTGATTAAAAATGTGGTAGTTTTTTATAATAAAATAATAAACCATAAAAAAGAAACAATAAATTGAATTAAAAATGTAAAATTTTGAAATCATGTCGAAATGGAAAATTTTGTTTGCGTCAGTGATGATTTTAAAGAAGGATTTCATTATGAAATTTAAATTTTATACGAGAATAAGAAAAATTTATGGAATTCATAAAAATGTAAAAATAAATTTAATTATAAATTTAAAATCCCTTACCTAACCCAGTTGGATGAGATTTAGGCAGTCAACATTGGATTTGAAGAGCCTATACTACTCGGTGGGGCTATGCTTGTTCGATGAGCAGGGGTGACATTGGATGAGGGTGGAAGTCCATGCCCAATAACTTCATGCCCATGGAAAGGAAAGGTTAACAAGGGAAAAAAGATCATATGAGAGAAAAATCTTATACAACACTATGTTCCCACACCAATCTAACCTTGACGGCACGAGAGTCTACCAATTCATCGCTTGGTGGAATTTTCTTTTCCAACTGAGGAAGCCAAGAAGTAGATGAAGGAATAGGGTTGAGAAAGGGAGGATTAAAATTTATATGCATTTAAAAATATGGAAACTCATGTGAGTTCCCCAATCTAAAATATTCAAAAGGGGCCATTACAGTGCAGGAAGAAAACAAGTCCGTAATTACAGTTAAGGACGTCCAACTTTCTTAGGTAAGGTGAGATCAAATTTCATTTTAAAATTCATAATCTTTTTAATCCTTTACTATAATTTTCTATTTTTTGGTACCAAACTGAAATTAAATGCCTGTTTTTCTCTTGGATCATTATTTTCCCTATTTAAAATCATGATAAAATGGAAAATTTTGATTGAATCTGTGATGATTTTAAAGAAGGATTTCATTTTGAAAATGAAATTTCATATGAGGATAAGAATTCATAAAAAAGTAAAAATACATTGAATTAGAAATTGAAAAGTCATTACCTGAACCTAATAAAATGGATTATGTTTGGTTGATAATGGATTTGAGGATCCTATACTGCTCGGTGGGTCTATGCTTGTTCGACAAGTAGGGGTGATATCGGGATGAGGGTGGAAGACGATGCCCGAGAACTCTATGTCCATAGAAAAGAAATAGTAATAAGGGATGGGTGGTTAGATTAGGGAAAACTCCTATACAAGATTGTGTTCCCACATAGACCTAACACTGATGACATGCGACTCTGATGATTCTTCGTTTGGTGGCATCTTCTTCTCCAACAAACTGATTATGCCGAGAATAGGGAAACCAAGGGAAACATAGCTAGGTAAATAGTGGAGAGAACCTTCCTGACCACTTGTACCCTTAAAAAATATGGAAACCTAATGAGTTCAGGTTACCAAGTTTTCATTTAATAAATTTTAAATTCAAATAAAATAATATTTTTAAATATACATAAATATAAATTCTTTCTTGATGGTGTAAAGATGCAAGAAATTATATTTTTTTGAATTATATAAAATTACTATTCATTTACAGCCTAAAAATATAAAATAATTCTTTTATTAACCCCCTTTAAAAAATAGGTTTATCTAAAAATTATTTCATTTTATGAAATACATAAAAATATATATTATAGTTTCTAAAAGTTTAATTTTTTCACAAAATAATTTTTTTATGACTATTAAGAGTAACTCCCAAAAAATGACAAAAAACCTTATACTGCATAAATACACCAACATTTTAGAGAAATTCATAATGAGAAATCATCACCTAATATTTTTGTGTGAAGTAATAAATCATAAAATTTATTCAAAAAAATTCCAATATCCTAGTGGACAATCAATCTAGTAGGGTTGTTAAAAAAATACATCAAAAATGTTTCAAACAAACTGTACTATTATGTTAATTTTTCTAAAATGGAATCGTTTCAGTGATTTGAATCCATATTTTACCCAATTATTTTATCATTTGATTTAATTAAAATTTTTAATAATTTATTTTTCATAGGAACTATTTATTTAATGAACATACCTATATAATTTTTTTAAAAAAACCAACACGACAATACCTTTTATAAGATATAGTATGAATAAAATAATTTTATATAAGTAAAAAATTATTACCCATATTATTATGGATAATTGAATATAAAAAATAATAATTTAGATATTTTTTATATGAAATACAATGTAAAATACACTATTTTAGTTCTTATAATTATATTATTAAAATACTACATAAATTTCAATATATTTTTATACTGAATTTTGAATACACCAATATAATGGAAGATTATACTAAAAAAAGGTGAAAATTATTTATTATTAACATATACAAGAATTTATAAGAGTGAATTAAATTTATTATTAATTTACTATGTCTATGGTTTAAATCTTGTTTACTGTGAAAATATATTATACTGATTGAAATATAGTTTATTAGTGTGGATTTAAAATTCATGATGTAAATCTCATGTAAATCTAACCTGCATGTTGAAAACTTGGAATAATTTGTAATGATCAAGTAAATTTATAATATATGATGTAAATAATGTTACTGTTGTTTTGAATTCATTAATTTGGATTAAAAAATGAAACTAATTAATTATTAGTTTACCATTTTCATTTTCATGTTTTCATATTCAGTTAATTTTCATCAATATGGTGTTTTTATGATCATTCTTTACTATTTATGACATCACTAGTTTAATCTTACATGAGATGTTTTTTTATTCCTACATGAAACCTTTACCATTTTGATTATTCTAACATATTTGTTTCTTATCTCTGAACTTAGGTATTCATATTTTTTTCATAATGAATTACCTTATATTATTATTTTTCTATTTAAAATATTCAATATGCATGCATAAAAAATCAGACTTAACTTTTTTTTATTAAAATTATACTCAATTTAATATATTGGATCCCTTCTATGCTATTGGGCTGCTACCTTGCGCATGGGCCTATTGTTTGGGCCACTGCATTCAACCCGAGGTGCGTTGTCGTTCCTCTCAACTCACTGATCTTTTTTTACTCTTATTCTATCTATCAATTAACTTTTCTACCCATGTGATTTGTGTCATCTATCTTTCTAGAGTCTCTTGAGTGCTCTACTGGTTTTTCTATTTTTCGTGGCTCCATGATTCTTTTTGGTTCGATATGAAGTTTTGAGGTGTAGAGGGTGTCAAAGGAATTGATCACCCCTAACTCCTGTTGTTTCAACTCACTCATCCCATTTTCATTATTTTGGTTTCATTATCGCTCTAGCTCTAGAAACCTAGCTTTGGAAAGTTTGACTTTCTCGGTGGTGAATCATTGTGCCTGCTTTCCTCTAATGTACACTTCAGGTGTACTAATTTTTGTGGAGTTTTGATTACGATATCCTTAATTGATGAAGAGGTGTGGCAGAGTTTCCGAGTGAACAACGCCTGAGTTCTAGACCAGCTGAGTACTTAAACCATTGTGAATAAAATTATTTTCTCTGACTTACCGACGATGAATCAAAGAGAACATGAATGATATAACCGTGCGTTCAGTGTTGTAAGTATTTTGATCTTGCTTCTCATTTTTGTAGCTTTAGTTATTTAAATCATATATCACTATTTCTATTTCAGTTAGCTTGTATATTGTAAATATTTTTCTTTGAGCATTAATAAAACACGTGTGCATGGGTGATGTTCTTGCCACAAACGTAGGTCCAAATTTAGATTAAATCACACCAAATCCTTGTTTTATTTTTAATTATTTATTACTTTATTGAATATTGTATGATCTATTTCCATTCGATTCAAACAATATGAAAAAAAGGACCAATCTATTCCTTTCGGGTTTGTAGGAACCGTCTAGGGAAAGAAAGATTATTTTCTTCCTCTATGGTAAACCTGGGCGCACTAAACCTGAGTGTAGAAATATTAAGCAAGACCTTGAGACTAAAAAACCCACTAACCAGTCCCTTTTAGTGGACTCTAGTTATGACACTGCAGAAGTTTTGAATGTGTCTATCCATTCCATCACCCATGAGTGGGTCCAATACTTGGATGATCATTCCACATGTGTCCAATTAGGGAGTCATTCTTAGATTTGATAGGGAGAGTAAAAGGACATGTGATTTTAGGAAATAATAGGAGGTTTCAAGTTAAGGGAAGAAGTTCGGTTTTAATAGAACTTAATGACCACTCCACCATCACTTTTCTAGATGTTAGGTGGGTTCTTAGCCTCCATAATAACCTAGTTTCCTTAGGAATTATAGATTAAAATGGGTATAGATTGAGGTATGAATTAGGTATCCTAAAGGTATCAAAAGGATCTAGAACTACCATAAAGGGTTTTATCATTAATGGGTTGTATTTTTGAATGGGAAGACCCATTCAAAGAAGTTGGGTAGTGTGTATACCACTAACACTGATAGTACCCTATTATGGTATAGAAGATTAGGGCATGTAATCTCTAATAGTTTAGAATAACTTAACAAACAAGGGACTTTGGCTAACATTCCACCAAGAAACCATCCATTTTGTAAAGATTGTGTAATGGGTAGGTCTAAGAGAGCCACCTTTAATAGGTATAACTTTAAATCTTCCAACCCCTTATAATGTATACATTCGAATTTGTGGGGAATAGCTAAGACTAAATCCCATGGTGGAGAGTCATATTTTTTTAACTTTATAGATTAATTATATAGGAAGGTTTGGATGTACATACTGAAGAATAAATATGCTATTTTTGAAAACTTTAAAACCTAGAAAACCCTAGTAGAGAATCATTTTAGAAAGAATATTAGAACAATGAGAACTGATAATGGATTATAATACCACTCCACTGAAATTATACAATTTTTTAAATATGAGGGGATTTCAAGACACCATACTATTAGGGAAACCCCCCAACAGAATGGTCATACTGAAATAATGAATAGAACTATTCTAGAGAGAGTCTTAAGCATGCTTGGATTCTTGAATCTCCCAAAATATTTATGGGAAGAGGCTACCACTATAAAAATTTACCTCATAAATAGGTTCCCACCCCCTTCCAATCTCTTTAAATCACCTAAATAACATTATAATAACATACCAACCTCTTATAATCATCTAAAAAACTTCACCTAAACTGATTATGATCATATGAAGATTGATAAGATCAATCCTTGATCTCTTAAATGTATCTTTGTGGGATATCTTGAGGGTGTATAAGGTTATAAGATATATTATCAGAAAAATTATAATTTGTAGAGTTGTGGTGTTCTATGAGTCATTTTATCCAAAATCCAAATCTTTCACACCTGATAGTAATGATCCAGCCATTTATGAGGCTGCTAAAACTGATCCATCGACCTAATTTGAGGCCACTGTCTAGTATCCTCCACCCAATCGTCAACCTGTGATCCGAGATGAATTAATCTCTACTTCAGTTTTATATTTAAATACAAAACATCCTACCAACAATTTTTATTATCAATTAAACTGAGATAAAGATTGGAGGGTCCCTAGACCTCATGCTTAGTTTATTCAATATGATATTTCCTCCTTTCCATTGAATATTTCCCCGGATCTTATTTATGAAGATCCTCATACCTATAAGAAATACCTTAATAAAAAAGATTAAAAATAGTGGATCTCTTTTGTGAATGAGTAAATACACTCCTTGAATAAAAATCACACTTGGTCTATCATTGATAAAACTACCAATGTATATAAGTGGATTTATAAAAGAAAGGAGGATAACACTGCTGAGAGTAAAATCAAATTTAAATAAATAATAGTTGTTAAGGGATTCCTTCAAAGATAAGGAACAAACTATTCTAATATTTTTCACACGCCGTTAAGATTTTTTCCATACAGATATTTATTTATTTAACTACCTATAATGACATTTACATTGAGAAACTAGATGTGAAAACTACTTTCCTTCATAACGACCTTAGTGAGAAACTATACATGAAGACTCTTGATGGATACTCTAATGAATTAAAATCTAACCAATTTTTCCTTTTTAATAAATAATTATAAGGTTTAAAATAGGCCTCAAGGAAGTGGTATAGAATATTTTATTCTTTTATGATAGATAACCATTTTACTAGGTGATAGTATGATGCTTGTGTTTAGTTTAATCCAATAAAAATAACATGCTTTACCTAATATTTTATGTTGATGAAATTATTATTATTTTCAATAATATGAAGCTTATTACTACTATTAAATCTTAATTAAAAGGAATATTTGAAATAAAGGACTTAGGTGCAATAAAAAAAATTATAGGTGTAGATTTCATTAGAGATATTCCAAATAAAAGTCTATATCTCTCACAACATACTTATATTATGAAAATTATAAAAAGGTACTTATTTTAATCTCTAAATCATATTATTGTGCCTTTTGAAGATCATTTTAAACTATCATTAACCCAGTCACCCATTGATACAACCGATGTATGGTTTATGTCTAAAATTTCCTATTCCAACATAGTTGGAAGTGTCATGTATTCAATGATTTGTACATGTTCTGATGTAACCTTTTCAATTTTCACCCTTAGAAGATTTATGGTCAGTCTTAGGAATCTGCATTAGCATGCCCTAAAGTGTTTGTTATGAAATTTTTCATGTACTTATGGTTTATCATTGTGTTATGGTAAAAACACTTATGCTGATGAAAGAATTGTTGGATATGTGGATGTTAACTATGCATGGACCATTGATACCATAAATTCATTGACTGGGTATGTTTTCACTACCTACAGAGGCCCTATTTCCTAGAAATGAAATATGTAGTCTATGGTGTCTCTTTAAACAAAATAATCAAAATATATTACTTTTAAATAGGTAGTCAAATAAGACTTATGACTTAAGGGTTTGTCTGTCAAAATAAAACTTTATGATTCTGCTATCATAGTGTATAGTTATAATCAATCTACATTGCATTTATCCAACAATTTATTATCCCATAGTCAATCAAAACACATATATATTAGATCACATTTCATTAGAGTTATAATTGAATGTGGAACCGTAAGTGTCAATAATAAATATACAGATAATAACCCAGCTGATAGTTTGACTAAATCCATGGTATTATCTAAATTCAAATACTGTTTAGATAAAATGTATTTGGTTCCCATTCAATAACCTTAGGTGAAATAACAACACCAATTTCAGTTTAAAATGGTGGAGATTTTTGAAATTATGTATTCATATTGCTTTCATACTAAATTTACATGTATTATTATTCTTCCATTTAAATTATTTAATATGAATTCATGAAAAATTATCTTTAATTTTATTTTATTAATATTCTAGTCAATTGAATATTTTGGATCCCTTTTATTCTACTGGCCCATTTCCTTGCATATGGGCCGATTGTTTGTGCCACTACAACTGGCCTGAGGTGCTTTGTCCTTCCAAATGACTCAATAATCCTTCATGACTCTTATTCTTTCCATTCATTTACTTTTCCACTCATGTGATCCATGCTATCCATATATCCCAAGTCTCTTTAGTGTGCCACTTTTTTTTTCTATTCGACATGGAACTGTGGTGCTTTATAGCTGGATATGAATTTTCAAGGCACATAGAGTTTCAGGATAATTGATTACCCATGCCTTCTTTCATTTCGACTCACTCATCCCATTTTCAACATTATGGTTTTATTATACCTTCATCTATGTAACCCCATCTTTGGAAACTTCGACTTTCTTTATGGTGAATATTTGTGCCTTCCATCCTCCTATGTATACCAATGGTGTACTACTTCTTGTGGAGTTATGATAATGACATCCTTCATTGATGAAACTGTTTTCCTGAGTTCTTGAGTGAAGAATGACCAACTTTTAGACTTGGTGAGTACTTAAACCATTACGGGTATAATGATTTTCTCTTACTTCTTAACGATGGATTGAAGAGAATAGGACTACCAGACCCGTGTGTCAAGTGATGTATGTCTTTTGATCCTACTTCACATTTTTTATCTTTGGTTATTTAAATCTCCTATCACCATTTCTATTTTGGTTAGCCTATATGTTATAAATCTCATTCTTTAAGCATTAATAAAATGCGTGTGTGTGGGTGGTGTTCTTACCATGCACATAGGTCCAAACTAAACAGAATGATGTTAAATACTTGTGTTCCTTTTAATGATTTGTTACCTTATTTCATCTTGTATGATATGTTTCCATTCAATTCAAACACTATGAACAAAAGGCCCAATCTGGTCATTTTAGGTTCATGCTAACTATCTACTCCCATTTCACCTTCTCCTAATATTAATCATATATGGGGAATTTATTTATGTTCTCACCTCACAAGTGAATTTCTTCACCAAACATGGTTTTACCTGACATAGGCTATTTTTCATTGAGGTTATTCTTACATGGCTCATTTTTTGGTTTAATCTAAAACCATTATTTGAGTTCACCTCATGCAGCCTGTGCCACTGGATAAGTTATCCTAACACGAGCCTTGAACTTAACCTTACATGGCTTTTATGAGTTCTAACCCTTTTTATATAGGGATGATGAATTCCCCCTTCACTAAAACTATTAGATTATAGTTTTTGCTACCAATTTTATCTTATCTTTCCTTAAAATTCATTTTTCCACCCCCTTTTTAAGTGGGCTGATGGGGGAACCCTCACACACACAGACAACATGTAACGAAAAAAAGTTTAATCTATATAAATTCCATTTTTATAATTATTTAATATGGTATAAACACATATATAACACAAAAAAAACTTTTTAAATGATGAATGAATGAAATAAGAAGAATTTCTAGAAGTTAAAGAACCTATACCGATGAAATAGCAAGTTGAACATTGAAATAGTAGTGCGACCCTTATGAATAGTAAACCAGAAAATTGAATAGTAACCTCACCAATGAAAGTATAAATAAAATTTAATCATATTATAAATGGAAATATGATATAATTATATCATAGTATAAGTAAATAAATTTTTTAAAAATTATTAATTAAGTGTTCGTATTTTTGTAACTCATAAATATTAACTTACAATCTTATGATTAATATAATAATTTAAAAGTAAAATTATTTTTGAAAAACACATTCATAAATTATTACTTTTTTGTCTTATTATTATAATATAATTTTACAAAACCTTAGTTAAATTTTCAAAGTGTTATAAAATAAGTTATAATTTTAAAAATCATATTTTCCAAGTAAATAATGATTTTAATTAAAATTAAAATTTCTCATATTTAGAAAATTATTTTCATAAAATGGAGTTAATTTTTAATTATACATGTCAAAAAATGGTTCAGATGAGTTTTTAGTATTTTTCTAAAGTACTTGATTTTTTGACGAATAGTAAAATACAATAATTTACGATAAATGCTAAATACTTGAATTATGGAGTCATTGGGTATGTAGTGCGGATTTAAGACCATTATCTCAAACTCAAATGATCTAATTACTATGTTTAGTCTCAATAATAAACACTATATCTTGTCTTGATCAAAATAATAAAATAATGATTGGAATATTCAAAAAACACCCCTCCTCCTCTATAAATAGCACCCCTCACCACCTCTTCTCCTCACACCTCTCAAGCCTTTATTACTATAAAAAAATTTACCAATACTCTTACAAAATATATTCACCACATATAAGATCTTTTTGACTAAATAAAATTCTAAAACCAATCACCTAAGGAAGTTCTCAAGAAGAAGGAATCAAGAGGTAAAGCCCTCTTCCATTTTCCTTGAATTTCTTTTCAAGTTCCTTTATTTTAATTTTATCTCCTCACCTAACCTCATAAAAATGTCATGAAAAATATAGTATATTACATATAATGAAATTTTATCATGTTTCTTCATAAAATCTATTCTCCTCTCTCTTTTACTTTAAGAATGAAAACATCATCTGTGAGGTGCCGATTTACCACCTTCATGGGGGACACACTTTCATCTTTCAATTCCATATTCAAGGGTGGTCATGAAACCATTTTTATGGTTTAAATAGATTATAATATATGTATTATATATTATGAAATGTTCTGGAATCATTTTTTACACATGATATTAATTTATAAAAACAAAATGAGTTCGTGGTGATAAAAAACACTAAATCAATCTAAACTATTATCATTAATGATTTATCTAATGAATAATCATCATTTATAGAAAAAAATGGTATTTTAATATTATATAATTTCATTAATAACATATAAGTTCATTTCTAGACAACTACAATCATGATACATGATTTTACATACACATATACAAGTAAACTGATCATGAAAACCAAAAAAATCAACATTTCCTAACGATGAAATTGAATCTCTTAACCCATAAAAAATCCCCAAATGAACTTAATAAAGTTATAATAAATAAAATAAATGTATAAATGAGTGTTTAATTATTAATTAATGAATCTTATTTTATTATTCATGACATTAAGATCAATTGTAGAATCATTTCAGACATAAGGTAAGGGATTCTACCGGAACCTCCATTATTCCTTCTGGTTACTCCTCTCTTTTTACCCAAATGAGACTATATTTTTTTTATTTGAATATTCTAAATTCTGTTTAAAAGTTACAAAATCAAGTATCAATAACCATTCATCCTTATTTTTAGGCATATACATGTTTTTAAAAGGTTCCCTACTCAATTCTTTGGATTAAGCAAGCCCGATTTAGGGGAACTTCCTGAATTCTTACGCAACTTCAAGTGCACTGTATATTCTCTTTTAAGAAACCATTGTTTTTATACAATTAATAATTTTATCATGAAATAAATACCTTGGTTCAATTCTATTTTTAGAAAAACAATTATTCATTTTCTGTTTTAAATAATCTTGATTGTTTTCCCTTAAGACGTACTAAAATGTTTTACCTCTAAAGTTTCTTAAACACTCTTTTCACTTAACATTCACATAACCTATAATGATATATGATGATATTTATTTATTAATTACATGTATTATTTAATTCCTCTCTTTCATTGAATCTTTTATGATGCACCCATTTATTATGCATTTGACATCATTATGATACCCAATTCTTTCCATGGGCAACCCTTATGTTTATGTTTGATTACATATGTATGATTCTTCATGTGGAATGCATATTACTGAACATGTTATTATGGATGTTCTAATATATACCCCCAATTAATTGGGTAATGTTTAGTATCATGATATGTTATGTGCAATGGTCTTGGTGCTTAGCCTTGACTCGTGCTCCTCTATGCACAATGCGCCTTAACTCATGCTCCTCTATATGAAATGAGCCTTGCCTCATGATCCTCTATGTTCAATGAGCGTTAAATAATACTAAAGTCATGTTTTATGTTTCTAACACATTAATGATATTCATGATTATATGAACCCATGTTCTATATGTTATTATTCCTTATGTTTAATCATGTTCCATACCTTTACATATATTTATGTTATTCCTTACAAACCACGTGATAATATTTATTTTAATATTTATTACCTCACTAGGGTTTTTAGCTCATACCCTTTTTCATGTTATCCCTAGGTTATCCTATGATTATTTAAGGGTTCAAATGATGTTAGAATATCTTAATGGTTGATAAATAAAGACATGTTTTATTTAGTCCCATGATTTTAGTTTTATGTACCTAGTATTCTAAAACACTAGAAATTACAATCCTTAGGTTGAAATTTGATGTTTAATTATTCCTAAAATCATGTAATTATATATGAAAAAGGATTGGGTCTCTATAGTTGATATCATAGGGAAAGTTTATTTATTTTTGGAGACAAAGAATATAGCACTTTAGTAAGAATCCTAGGGATACGACTAAGTATGAGAAAACATCCATAAATTTTGGTAAGTATAGATTAAGTGGTTTATTAAACAAATAAATCCCTATATGGACAATACAAGTGGACTTGGTTCTGGAATAGATGTAACTAGGAGTGAAAGCACCTATAAGGTGTTCTGAGCCAAACTCAAGGTAACCTGGTACTCGACAATGAGCCTTACTGCGCACCTGGTTTGACACTCCTAGGGGATATGCTTTGGTAATTCATAATCTCATTAAAAAACATTATTAAGGGAAACAAATTCTTATAAAAAAATATTTTAGAAAAAATATCATGGATAAATTATATTTAAACATAGGGAATCACAAGTTAGGATGTACTTTTCCTTTAAGAGTTTATCCTTTTATGTTGGATGTTTCCTTTTTATACTTATTAGATCCCCTTAATTTCACTTTATTTTTTCTTAGTTAATGGTGGAAAATATAAGAACACATTCTAACAATAAATGTGATAGTAAATGTGATAATTTACCTAATGATATGTCAAATATAATGGAAATGGGTGCTCAAAACTTTATGATAGTACTTGCTCAACTAGCTCAAGTTATGAACAATAACTTGAATCATGTGGAACACCATACTTATCAAAGGAAAGATATAATTTCCATAAAAACCTTCATGTGATGAAGGGATATCATGTTTAGTGGATATTATGATCCCCACTTCAAGGAATAATGGATTAACTTTTTTGAAAATATATTATTTGTCCTATAGTGCTCAAAATAAGAGAAATTCATACTGGCTGTATATTATTTTGATGCGGAAGCTGATCAGTGGTGGACACTAATAAAAAATATAAAGTCCAAGGAGGAAATTGATTCTATGGATTGGGAGGAATTCAAGAAAATGATTTTCAATAAATATTTTCCCCAAACCCTCCATCTCAAGATGGAAAGAGAGTTCATAAAACTTAAGTAGAAGGAAGATGAGTCTATCAGAGCATATGAATCAAAATTCACAAGGCATGCAAGATACACCTATAGATTTTTCATGAACACTGAAACCAATGTGGATCGCTTCTTTAGCATACTAAAGTCGAGTCTATGAAAATCGTTAGCAATTTGAGACTTCGATGGTTACGAGGATATTGTCCATTGTGTCTTCAAGGTTGAAATGAAGATCAAAGAATTTCAATGGTCTCATGGGCTTGATGAAAAAAAGAGAAAAATGGATTATAATATGGGTGGATCAGCAAATAAATCCCATGATGGGGAAAATATCGAATATCCCATATGTCAAAATTTTCGAAAGAAGCAACCGGTGAACTATCTAATGGGAACTAGGAAATGATTCAAATATGGAAGAATATGGCAATTAAAAAAGAACTGCTGAAGGGATTTGAAGAATCCCACTAATTTGGATGAAGAAAGTAATGTTCATATCAATACTCAAATAGTAGTGTAGTGTTTCAACTTCAAGGAACATGGGAATTTTTTAAACCAATGCCATAAGCTGAGGGTTTTCAGAGGCAATCAACAGTGACCTCCAAGGAAACAAGGAAGGTCTTATGCTATCACTATTAATGATGTGGAGCCAAAAAATGATGTGGTGACAAGTACACTAGTTATTCATTCAATAATAGCAAACATGCTATTTAATTATGGTTCTACACATTATTTAATATCTTTCATGTTTAGTAAAACTATTCGAACACCACCAAAAAATTTGGAGGTGGAGTTATCTATGAGAACGAATAATGTTGAAATTATTGCGTCCAAAGTAAATAACTCCTCCCCAGTTAATGTTTTTAGACTGAACCTCCCATTAAATCTTGTTATACTCCCTTTTATATATTTTGATGATATTTTGGGCATGAACTGGCTATATTTATATAAATACACATCAACTATTGGGAAAGGGAGATCACTCTTCACATCCCAAAGAATCCTCCAATTCTTTACAAGTGTAAGGAGGAAGATGAATCTCCTTTAGAATCATCATCTCAAGTATGGATATTACTTCCTTATGATCATGAATATCTCACTAATATGATTGAAACAATGGATATTATCATGCTCTAAGACTTTACCATCATGAGTGATTACACTGATGTATTCCTTGAATAATTTTTTGATCTTACCCTTGATCGATAAGTTGAGTTATCAATTGAAATTATTCCTAGATCTCTACCAATATCAAATACACCTTATATAATGGAAATTATTGATCTAGAATAACTAAATAAGTAGTAATAGTATTATTTGGATAATGGTTTTATATGCTTGAGTTCTTCACCATGGGGTGAACCAGTCCTCTTCATCAAGAAGAAGGATGGATTAATGCACCTCTACAACAATTATCATGAGCTCAATAAAATCATGATAAAGAAAAATAATCCCCTTCCACAGATAGATGACTTGTTATATTATCTACATGGGTCTACTTATTTCTATAAGGTGGACCTTTTTCCTGGATACCACCAATTAATGGCGAGGAAGGAAGATATTCCCAAGAATGCCTTTCGAATGAGGTATGGACACTATGATTTCATAGTTATTCCCTTTGGACTCACTAATTCTCTAGAAATTTTCATGGATTTAATGAATAGAGTCTTTAGATATTATCTCGACAAATTCTTGGTAGTATTTATTAATGATATTCTAATATACTCTAAGAGCAAGGAGGAACATGCAGAGTATTTGAATACTATGCTGAAGGCTTCGAAAAGGGAGAAAATATATGGAAATTATAGTAAATGTGAGTTATTTATAGAGTAAGTATCATTCTTGGGGAATTTTATCACCAATAAATGGATATATGTAGACCATTCCAAGACAAAGGTAATCAAAGAATGTCCCAGGCCAACATTTGTAACAAATATCTGAAACATTCTTGGTCTAGCTAGGTATTATTGATGATTTTTGAATAACTTCTAATTATTTTCAAACCAAATAACTAATATGACATGGGATTTAAGTTTTTATGGACTCAACAATATGAGGAAAGCTTTAAGGTGCTAAAAAATATGCTTATAATTATGCCAGTACTCACACTCCCAAAAAGTGGAGAAATATTTGTGGTGTACAATGATGGTTCAAAAAAGGTATTAGGTTTTGTAATGATTCAAAATGATAAATTGATATCCTATGCCTCACGGAAATTGAAAATCCATTAGAAAAAAAATTCCACACATGATCTGGTGTTGGCAGCTGTGATCTTTGTGTTAAAAATCTGGCAGCATTATCTCTATGGGGAGAAGTGTGAGATATATAAAGATCACAGGAGTCTCAAATATATATTCAAATAGGAGGAAATTAATATGTTATAGAGAATATGGTTAGAGCTCATCAATGATTATAACTTCTCAATCCACTACTATCTGGGTAAGGCAAATAAGGTGGAAGATTCTCTAAGTAGAAAGGATCTTGTGTCCTTATCAACGATGAGAATTGAGAAGGATCCAATCTTCCTAGAATTAAAAAGAACGTACATGGGAATAATTAAGAGTGAAAAATCATAAATCCTTTCTTAAATGATTTATCCATCATCCCTTGGGGAGAAAATAAAGGATGTTCAAAGAAATGATGTGGAAATTCATAAAAGGGTGGAAGCTATCAAGAATGGGAAATACTTTGAGCTCAAGATCCATGATAATAGAGACACAAGTTTTGGATCATAATCTTGTATACCATACAATGCAGAGATAAAGAAATATCCTCTTAATGATTCACATAGATCAACCATATCTATACACCTAGGGAGAAAAAAGATGTATCGAGATCTCTAAGAGAAATTTTGGGGGGATAATATGAAAAAGAAGATCGCTGAATATACATCAAAGTTCCTGGTATGTTAGAAAGTTAAGGATTAAAGGAAAAAGTCTAAAGGGATGATGCAAACATTACCCATACCAACATGGAAATGGGAAAAAATATCACTAGTATTTATCACTAGGCTTTCAAATACATTCAGAGGAAACAATGTTATATGGGTTATTGGGGATCGTCTTATAAATAAATTTCACTTTATCACAATTCTAAACGAGTTTTCATTGGATTAAATATCACAGGTATACATAAAATAAGTGTTAAGAATATATGGAGTACCACTATCTATTATATCCAACCGAGATATGAGATTTACCTCCATGTTCTGGAAAATTCTCCAACATGCTCTAAGCACTGAGCTAAACTTCAGTAAAACTTATAATCTTCAAACTGATGTCCAATATGAGTGGACTATTCAGACACTAGAAGAAATGTTGAGATCATGTTCTATGGACTTCATTAGAGGATGGGACCAAAATCTTCCACTGGTCGAATTATCCTACAATAGTAGTTTCCACTCAAGCATCCAAATGGATCTATATGAATCCCTTGATGGGAAAAGTTAAAGAACAGAAAAATACTGGGATGAAGTTGGTGAACGTAAGCCTCTAGGACTTGAAATGATCGAATAAATGGTGGAGAAGGTGAAAAACATTCAGCAACACATCAAGGTATCCCAAATTCAACAAAATATTTATGCAGAAAATCATCGACGGGACATGGAGTTTAATGTTAGAGACATGGTATTCCTTTGCATGTATCCATGGAATAAGATCTAGAGATTTAGGAAAAAAGGTAATCTACGTTCCAGGTACATTGGACCATTTTAGATCCTTGATTGTGTTGAATATGTGTCATATCGACTAGAACTTCTACTAACCATGTCTCAATTACATGATATATTCCACTTATCCCTCTTAATGAAGTAAATAACAAATCCTTCAAATGTACTGACATTCAGAGGTGGTATAGTTGGAGAATGATCTATCTTATGAGGAGTATATGGTGAAGATCTTGGATCATAGAGATAAATTTATATGCCACAATACCACTCACCTGGTCAAAGTACTATGGCAGAACTATAAGTATGAAGAGGTAATATGAGAACTGGAGGAAGCTATGAAGGAAAAGTACAAACACCAATTTTTAACTTAGAATGTAAAATGAAATTTCGAGGGTGAAATTTCATAATAGGGGAAGAATTTAATGACCCAAAGTTTAAACTAAAGAAATTTACTTCTTATAATTATGTGATATGGTATAAACACATATATAACACAATACACGCTTTATAAATGATGAATGAGTGAAATAAGAAGTGTTTCTAGAAGTTATGGAACCATATCGATGAAATAGTAACTTGAACTTTGGAATAGTACTATGACCCTTAGGAATAGTAAGCCAACCAATTTAATAGTAACCATACCAATGAAAGTATAAATAAAATGTAATCATCTTATAAATGGTAACATGATATAATTATATCATAGTATAAATAAATAAACATTTTAAAAATTATTAATTAAGTGTTGGTATTTTTGTAAGTCATAATTATTATATTACAATTTTATGATTGATTAAATAATTTAAAAGAAAAATTATTATCATAAAATTTATTCATAAATTAGTATTTTGATGTCTTATTATTATAAGATAATTTTATAAGACCTTATTTAATTTTTCAATGTGTTATAAAATTAGTTATAATTTTAAAAACTATATTTTCCAAGTAAATGATGATTTTAATTAAAATTAAAATTTCTCATATTTAGAAAATTATTTTCATAAAATGGAGTTCATTTTTTAATTCTACATATCAAAAAATTGTTGGGGTGAATTTTTCATATTTTTCTAAAATACTTTATTTTTTGGAAAATAGTAAAATACGATAACTTATGATAAATGCTAAATACTTGAATTATGGAGTAATATGTGATTTAGTTATTATGTAAGACCATTATCTCAAACTCACATTATCGAATTACTGTGTTTATCCTCAATAATAAACAATATTTGTCTTGAGAAAAATAATAAAATAATGATTAATATATTCAAAAGACACCCCATCCTCTACTATAAATACCACCCCTCACCACCTCTTCTCCTCACACATCTCAAGCCTTTATCCTTGTCCAAAATTTTACCAATACTCTTCCCAAACCACTTCCCCACATCCAATAGCTTTTGTTCTTAATAAAAGACCAAAACCAATCCCCTAAGGAGGTTCTCAAGAAGAAGGAATCAAGGGGTAAAAACCTCTTCCATTTTCTTTCAATTTCTTTTCAAGTTACTTTATTATCATTTTCTATCCTCACCTCCCCTAATAAAAATATAATGAAAACTCCAATATCATAAATATACTGTACTTTTATCACGTTTCTTCATCAAATATCTTCTCTTCTCTCTTTTACTTTAAGAATGAAAATATCATCCGTGAGGTGCCAATTTACCACCTTTGTGGGCAATGTGCTTTCATCTTTCAATTTTGTATTCAAGGATGGTCATGTAACCATTTTTATGGTTGAAAAAGATTATAATATATTTATTATATCTTATGTAATTTTCTGGAATCATTTTATACACATGATGTTAATTTATAAAACAAAATGAGTTCGTTTTGATCAAAAAATTCTAAATCAATCTAAAATATTATCATTAATGAGTTATCTAATTAATAATTATCAATTCTAGAAAAATGGTAATTTAATATTATATAAGTTCATTAATAACATATAAGTTCAGTTATGGAAAACTATCCTCATTCTATATAATTTTTTATACACATATACAAGTAAACCGATCATGAAAACCAAGGAAATCAACACTATCAAATGATGAAATTGAATCTATTAACCCATGAAGAAGGCTTCAAATGAACTTAATAAAGTTATAATAAATAAAACAAATGTATAAATTGTTAATTAATTATTAATTAATGAATCTAATTTTATTATTTAGGACATTAAGATCAAGTGTATAATCGTTTCGAACATAAGGTAAGGGATTCTACCTAAACCTCCATTATTCTTTCAAGTTACTCCTTATCTCTCTTTACCCAAATTAAATCCTATTTTATTTTTATGTACATATTAAAAATTATGTATAAATGTTTGAAAATAATGTTTCAATACCCATTAATCCTTATTTTTAGGGATATACATGTTTTTAAAAGGTTTCCTACTCAATTCTTCCCGACAAGCAAGCCCGATTTAAGGGATCTTCCCAAATTCTTACTGAACTTAAAGTGCACTATATAATCTATTTTAATCAATAATTATTTTTATAAAATCAATCATTTTATAATTAAAAACTACCTTGGTTCAATTATATTTTTATATAAACAATTATACCTTTTCCATTTTAAACAATCTTGAAGAATTTCCCTTAAACCGTACTATAATGTTTTATCTCTAAAGTTTCTTAAACACTCTTTTAAATTCAATTTGACATAAATTATCATTATATATTCCTATATTTATTTATTAATGTCCATTTATTATTTAATTCCTTTCTTTCTTGGGAACCTTTTTGATACACCCATTTATTATTCTTTTGACATGATTATGATACCCAATTCTTTCCATGAGTAACCCTTATGTTTATATTTGTTTACTTATGTATGATTATTTATGTGGAAAGAATATTCATGAACATGTTATAATGGATGAAACTAGATAGAACACCAATTAATTGGGTAATTTCTAGTCTCATGAGATGTTATGTGCAATAGGCTTGGTGCTTAGCCTTGAATAATGCTCTTCTATGTGTAATGTGCCTTGACTCATGATCCTCTATTTACAACGAGCCTTGACTCATGATCCTCTATGTGAATGATCCTTGAATCATGATAAAGTCATGTTTTATGTTTCTTACACATTACTATGATTCCATGATTATATGAATCCATGTTCTATATGTTATGTTTCCTTATGTTCAATCATGTTCCATGACTTTATATATATTTATGTTATGCCTTATAACCCATGTGATAAGATGTATTTTAATGTTTATTCCCTTACTGGGATTTTTATATCATCCCTTTTATTCATGTTATCCTGAGGTTATCCTATGCATATGTAAGGGCTTAAAGGAAGTTATGAGATCTTATTGGTTGATAAATAGAGAAATATTTTATTTAATCCCATTATTTCAGTTTTATGTACGTAGTCTTTCAAGACACTATACTTTACGATCTTTGGATTGTAATTTGATGTTTAAATATGGTTAAAATCATGTAATGATATGTAAAAAAGGCTTGGGTCACTATAAAACACATTTATACATTGACATCATTCCTTGAACTCATGCCCATGTGAGGGAAAGATGCTCACCACTTGATAATGAGACCATGAGTGAGTCCGTACATGTCTATATACATGCCTATGTTTCACGGCCATCATGCATCTATAGCCTTTCCAGTGACACACTGCATATACACCCACACTGATCTAATTTTTATGGAATGAGAGTCTCATTCATTAGTAGGTGGTATCTTCTATCATATAGAACACCGAGAATACGGAAAACGAGAAGAATATAGAGGAAACAGAGTGAGGGTTGGGGAATGGTGGAGAGAAGCATCCCACCCATTTTTACCCATTATATAGATTAAAAAAATATGGAAACTCATATCTAGATGACGGTTCCCCACTACATGTCCAAAATGGGACCATTTCAACGCTTTCCCTCTATATTTCACCCATCCAATTTATCATTTGATTAAATTCAAATTTTCAATTTTTTATAAGATCTATTTGTTTAATGGACACACCTATAATACTTTCTTCATAAAAAAATTAACATGATAATACATTTTATAAAATATAGCTCAAATAAAACAATTTAATAAAAGTGAAAAATTATTAACCTTATTATTATGGATAATTGAAAATAAAAAATAATAATTCTTATATTTTTATATGAAATATAACGTGAAACAATTTATTTTAGTTCCCACAATAGTGTTATTGAAATATAAAATTAATTTCAATAAATTTTAACTATAAATTTTGACTAAACCAATATAATGACACATTATATTAAAAAAGAAGTGAAACTACTATTTTACACTACTGGTTTAATCTTATGTGAGTTTTTATCCCTACATAGAGCCTTTACCATTTTGTTTATTCTAACATAAGTGTTTTTATTCACACGTCAGGCATTTATTTTACGTTACCACCTTAAATGTGAATTGTGTCACCTAACATGGTTTCACCTGATGAAGGTTATTCTATTTTGTGGTTATTCTTTCTAAGCTCATTTATTTTTTTGTTTAATATAAAACCACTATTTGAGTTCACCTCATGCAAAATGTGACACTAATTGAGTTATTCTAACATGGTCCTTGAACTCCACCTTACATGACTTTAATTATTTGGATCCCTTTTTATCTAGTGATGATGCTTGCCCCCTTCGCTTATACCATTAAATTATTGTTGTTACAACTGATTTAGTCTTATCTTTCCTAAAAATTAAAACTTTATTCCATTTTACCCACTATTTTAAGTGAGTTTAGAGGTAAACCTTACAAAAAAAAACAAACAATTCTTTATTACATTGAAAACATGCCTTGAACCCATACTCATGTAATGGAAAGAGCCTTGCCACCTGCCAAGGGGACTATGAGTGAGATCATGTGCACCTATGTACATTCTTCTGTGTTGAGACCTTCGTGCATCCAAAGCCTCTTCAGTTCCATGCCGCATTTATGCCCCACACCAACCTAACTGTGATTAAATGAGATTATGATTCTATGACAAGTGGAATATTTTGCAACAAATGATGTTGAGAATAAGGAAAATAAGAAGAAGATGAAGTAAGTAGAGTGAGGGATGGGAAATAGTGGGGAGAAGTGTCCCACCCATTTATACCCATTTCTTGGATTAAAAAGTATGGAAATCTATATCTACATGTAGGTTTCTCACACCATTCTCAAAACAATATTGTTTCATCCCTTTCTCTCTATATTATCATTTGATCAAATTAAATTTTTTAATAATTTTTTCTTATCATGAACTATTTTTTTAATAAACATACCTATAATATTTTTTTATATAAATATTTAACATAATAATAGATTTTATAAAATATAGTTCAAACAATTTTTTTATAGAAGTAAAAAAATCATTATTTTTATTATTAAGGATAACAAAAAATAATAAATAATGACTCAAATATTTTTTTTATATTAAATATAATGATTAACAATTTATTTTTGTTCCTATAGTAATATTATTAAAAAATTATGTGAATTACAATCTATTTTTACTCTAAATTTTGACTAAACCAATATAATGGCACATTATATTAAAAAAATTGGGTGAAAGTTATTTATTATAAACATATACATGAAATTTATTTAAGCAACTTATATTGAATGTTTATTTACTATGTATGGTTGAAATCTAGTTTACTATGTAAATATATTATAGTAATTCAAATATAGTTTATTAGTGTATATTTAAAATACAGGATTCCAATATCATGTAAATTTAACAAGAATGATGAAAATTTGGAAGGATTTTCACTATTCAAGTAAATTTATCATGTAAATTTATTATATATGATGTCAGTAATGTTACTATTTTTTTCATGCTTTAATATTGATTTATAAATTAAACTAATATCTTATTAGTTTTCTGTTTTTATTTTCATGTTTTCATGTTCAGTTAATCTACCTAATTATGGTATTTGTTATGATAATCCTTTACTGGTTATGATATCACTGGTTTGATCCTATGTGAGTTGTTTTTTATCACCCCTCACTACTACCTTTGGATAAGAGTTTTTACAACCGATTTTGCCTTATTTTTCCTTAAAATTCAATTCTTATTCCATTTTACCCTGTTTTAAGTGGGTTGAGGGGGGAATCCTTTCCCATAAACACAAAGACACACACACACACAACACACGCACACACACACACACACACACCCAACCACCCACCCACACAAATCAAAACACACACACACATGCACACACAGAAACACATGAACGCGTGTACACACACACATGTGCAATGTTTTCCTGTATTGATAGCATTTCTTTACCCCCGTACCATGTGGGGAAAATATCCTCACCTCCTATTAAGGATACCATGAGTGAGCCCATACATGATTGCATACTCACCTATGTGTCACGACATTCATACAACCCAATCCTCACTGATATCCAACTGCATACATACCCCAAATCTCACCACCAGTGTGTACCACCAACTAAACCCACCTACTTCCATACAATCCACCCTTTCCTTGATTTATTGGTACTTTATGTCAATATTCTTTTATTTAAAATCTTGCACCAGATTATTTGACAAGTTTATTGCACTTTTATACGGGGCAATGCTAGCCGATCAGCAATGCAAGGTGGGAAGCTAAGGAGATCAATGATTCAAGATGCTGGGGATGGGCAGTTCTAATGGGCTGGCCCTATGGGTCATGTAATTAGCATGGTATGCCTCTGGGCCTTTGGGTCATGTATTGTGGGTCATGTCAGGCCTTGTGCCTTGGGCCTACGGGTCATGTACAGGTTCCCCTTAAACCCTTAAAAGGGGGATTATCTATATAATAAAATAAAAAAGAAGGCCTTCGGGCCATTCAGGAATAAAATCTCCTCATTTGGGTAGAAAACTCCTCAAATTATTTTTCTTTGTTCCTGATAAAAATTATGTCATCAATATACAGAATAATAAAGAGTGAGTTTGTGTCGTATTCCTTGAAAAATATATTTGATTCCAATTTTCTCTACTTTAATTGTATGCTCTTTAAGCTATTTTAAAGCTTTAAATACTATGATTAGGGTACTTATTTGAGCCCATGAAGTGTCTTATTTAGTTTTCAACCTCATGAAAAATCACTGTAAATGATAAACCCTTCTAGTTGTTCAATGTAGATTTCTTCCTTTTGTTCACCATTAATGAAAATAGTCTTTAAATCCATTTAGAAATCATTATAGTTTTTTTAAGCAGAAATCATATGAAATATTTGAATTCTTTCCGGCCTTGTTATTGGAGAAAAATTATCATCAAAATCAATACCCTAAATTCTATATTTTATTTTGAAAAAAATACAATATTTATTCAGTTCTACTTCACCTTTATCATTGATTTTATTCCAAAAAAACCCATTTTATCTCAATCACAATTTTCTATTTGGGATGTGACATCAATTACCAATATCAATTATTATTAATTTGGATCAAATCTTCTTTAACTTTTGAAATACAATATGTTGTGGGAAGATTTTAAAGGATTTATACAAGAATAGAAAAGAACCACATATTAATACATATAGTTACAATTTGTTTAGGTAAACCATTTTATTATTAATAAAATTTTAAGATAAAACATTGAATAGATTTAGAAGAGTTCACTTAAAAACCAAAAAGTAGAAAAGAAAACAACATGGTATAGCCTTAGTTGGTTCACATTGAACCTATGTACATATAGAAAATGACTCCTCAAACTATATTTATTACTAAAATAATGTAGCTAAATAAAACAGGCTTTAAATCATTAAAATTATTAGAGAAGCTATCCTGGGAATAGGGTATTACTAAACCAGGTGGTTGTGATCAACTTTGTCTCATTGAGTTATCACTAGCCTTCCTGAATGAATTAACATAATGAATCCAAATCATAAATGATATAATAATAGAAAAAAGACAAATATAATTAAATTATAGATCCAAATATTTATTATTGATATCTATTTATGACTTAATAAGGTGATTTTCAGCCTCCAATGAAGCTCCATGTAGGTTATTGTCTAACTCTAACTCTCAACCCACCATATATGATAACAGGCTATGAAAATGATGGGCAGCAATCGGCTAAGCTGAGATGCACAACACATGGATGATCATTATCAAGCATTCCATTCAAATAGATGAATGATAAAAACTCAAAAATACATAAATAATTATATTATTGGTCAGGGGATATAAGATCATATCAATATGGAACTATGAGAGGTGGAAGCACACCATGGAAATGAAAAAGTACACATAGGGCACCTTTGGATCAAGATTATCAATGGTTTAAGGCCCTGAAGTTGAATACCCACTTAAAGGGAAAAATAACAAATAATTAAATGGATAAAATAAAATGGAAATGTTTATATGTCAGTATAAATATTTAGTTTCAAAAAATACTAGAAGTAAGCATATATCATAAATCTCCACCTTGTAAGAAAAAATGTTGTAAAAGATGGTGTTCCTGTTACCAATATTATGGTACTGTGACAACATTAATAAGAACTAAACAATGTATAAAATTCAATAATGAACTGAAATTAGTAAAAATACTAGTTAGGTTATTAGAAAAAACATGGTTATTTTTTATTAATCATAAATAATGGAAAACAACTAAAAAGTGAGAGAGGAACAGTAAAGGGGGCCTGAAAAAATTCAAACCTAGGGCATCTGCCCAGACAAAAGCCACACACACATGAGGAAAGGATACCAAGTAGGAATAAGTAATAGAAGGATCATAGAGGTTGCCCTGGGTAACCAAGCAATCAACAAAAATGTTACTCTCACACCATGTGTGGATCAAGCATGCCCGACCGATGAAGTTCAAGCATCTTATGATAATATAAAAAATGGACCAAGGGGGTCATTAAATCATTGTAAGGAGTTGAAAATAATTGAGGATTCAATTTCAGTTTCACTAAGGATAACATCCTTGTAATGAAAAAGTTGAATCCCATTAAGCATCACCTTGGCTTCTGCAATAAGTGAGTCACCATGGCCATAATAACTACTAAAGGCGATAATGAATGGGTCAAGGTAATCATGAAAAAAACCTCAACCTCTCATGGATACAAGGTTACAAGATCCATCAATATTGAGTTTGAGGCAATATCTAGGGGGATTTCATCGAACCCATCAGCCTGGTGAAAGTAATTCCCTAGAAGTTGGTGCAGATCATCACACATTCATTAAGAACCTCATGAAAGGAGAAGCATCCTAGCCTTTCAATAGAGACCCCAAGTCCACCGCTAAGCTTTTGGTTCTTATTGAAACACATAATCTCAGTCTCAATAACCAATCCAATAAAATGAAGTATAATGTCAGTATGATTTGATATACAATCACACACATTATTTCAAGACAAATAAAGGGTTTAATAACCACCAAAGTGCACATCAATACTATAAGTTGATAAATAAAATTAATTTATCAATCCATTTTACCAAATATCTTCTTTTATACATTCAATTAAGTTTATGTATTCTTACTCAGTGGTTGATGATGAAATAATAGACTGCATGTTTCATTTACATGATATAGGTCCACCAAAATCACGGAATACATACCCAATAATTGATTTTTAGGTGTTAACATTATTACCATATTTAGAATCAACAAAACTAACAACATCATCAGTATAACTACTATTATTTCCATGTTGAGGGAAAAAATTAGTAGACATAGACACATACTTAATGATCCATTTAAATTCATGCCTATGCAGTTTACCAAGTTTTCCCATAAACCTAATCAATGTAAAAATAGTAAAGTTAATGTCTGGTCCATAAAAGACCATATCATACCTAAAAATAACAACAATATTAGAATATGTGATCTTATTCATGAAGGCTACCTCCACATAATATTTAGGGGACTGAACAAGGTATAAATTAAAGTGTTGACCCAATGGAATACTAATAGGATTAAGGTGCTCAAGAAATACTATTTCAAAACCTTTATCATGCAAGCATTCCACGAAATACATAAGAACATAGCCCCTATATTTATAATAATTTCCATACTCAAAACCTGTTTTTCCTTTCATAGATATTTCATTTAAAAAAAAATTAATTTGGATCTTTACATGATTAATCCAACTCATGTTTTTACAATTAAGAATCATGTAATATATATATAAAATTAGTTAAATAATTTCATTGTTAATAGGATTTAAATAAACACATGCATTATATTTAATTCTGTTTAAACCATTTTCAACCATTAAATAATGTTTCACCCATTATCTCAATACAATATAGGAGTGGAGGTGAATTAGGGTGTTCAATTCTTCTTTTATTTAACAAATATTATTCTCATGATATCTAGAATAACACATACCTATTAATATCAAAGAAAACATATGATTTTCAGATGAAAAAATTAAAGTGAAGACACATAGATTTTACTTGGTTCACCTTAACGGACTAATCCAAGGAGTATACACTGATAGTGTGTTGACATAACAAGAGTTGACACTATTATATATAGATGTTATAAATTTTTCAGAAAAGCACACTTTAAATCTAGGGTAACACCCTATTATTATATCTTTATGCATTTATTTAAGATATGGAATACAATAGAGATGTGATACAATGATTACTTACAATGAACCTAAATAAATGAATAACCCCAATATAGAAAAGGGTGTTTTTGATGAGCGTCAATTAATTATTTTAATCCCACTCTATAATGTAAATTTATCCTACTATCATTTTTTCTATATTTTCAATATTTCGTTTTCTGATTTTTTTATATATTTAATTTCTCATGATAATTATAATTTTATTAATAAATCATTTCACTAAAAAAATGTGAAATAATTTGACACTTTTCAATGATATAATAGGCCTTAAAAACCATATATTATCTTCCCATAAATGCTGACCAAGTCTCATAAATCACCAAAAAATATTGAATAAATTTATTCTCGTGGAATTTTTTATATATTTTTCTGTCATAGAACAACCTTATTGATCGTGTCATGTAATATATCAAAAAATCCCAAGCCATGGAACCATTTCCTTCATCACAATATATTCCAATTTAAGCCACAAAATTCACTTTCTTCAATTTAATATATCCTTTTTAATTATATGAATATCATTGATGCATATTTCAACTTTATTCAACTCTCTAACATGTTGCGACATGAGTTTTTGATTTGTTTCACCTACTTATATTCCTATACCAATGACCCCAAATCTCTAAAAAATTTGCCCTAAATACTTTTCACAATAGGAAATCATGGAATGAGTCCTTAAATCATATTTTTTTAATGAACCTATCACATCATGAAATTTAATTCATGGTGTAAGAACCACATCTCTATAATCACTAAAATCACCCTGAAATCCTTTACAACATGATATACCCTCCACAACGTGAGTCTTTCCATTCCATAACTAATGAAATCTTCATGATCCTCCTCATGATGTGATATTTATTTTACAAGGTGCAACATGAAAATTCAAATATGAAAAAGCAAAAAATCTTACATTTAAACTAGAAACTTCTTCTCTTTCTTCCCTGATGAATCTTACGCATAGGTCCTTATAGGAAACAAAGACAAATTTTCAATCCTTAGGTAGCGTTATAACCATATGATCCACAACACATCTTACCAAATATGACTCTTATGATGTTCCCTAACAAATATTATGATTTTTCAAAAATGATTCTTTTGGAGGAGATATTTTCTAATTTACTAACTTCAACTTTGATCCCAACATGATGCTTATAGTATTAGTGTGATAATTCTATTTCTAGAACATGAAAGAATATTTCACTAGCAATCTCTATATACTTTAAGATATTTTACATGATCTTCTAATTAATCTCTAATTGATAAATAATCCAACATGGAAAACAAAAAGTTTCAATATTAACCCATTTGGATTTCACTTTCAATCCATTATTTATTCAGCAACTTCCTCTTCAATACCTCTCTCCAATCATTCACCCCCTTAGACTATAACATTAAAAGTGTTCTCCACTCCCATGCCTATCAATTGTGGGTATTATTTAATCTAATAAAATATATTTCAATAATTTCTCAAGATTACATGATTGATGACTCATTACAGGAAACAAGAAAAAGAATTAATCACTAAAATTATGTTCATATTTTTATAATCAACCTCCACTCTTTGAAAATCTCACTAGATTGGTTCACCTTATCTTATACACTAAATAAAAGATCTAATCCTTTAGTAATAATCAATTCCCAGATTAATCACAATATCTAATGGGGAGAAGGGAACTTCTAAACCTCCTCAATCCAAGGGTGGTTGTTGCACACCAAAGTTCAACCAATGCTTATAAAATTACAGTGTGGCCATTGAATTTGTAAATATGTTCACAATTTATTTATTTATACCCATGTGATCGAGTTTATTATTTTCTTTTTCAACCTTATCTTTAATAAAGTGATATTGTATCTCAATATTATTTGTTTTGGAATCTTTTACAAGATTATTGGTTAGATCTATCACACTTTGGTTTTCATAATGTAATACCGGGATAAACTTCATCTCCACTTCAAGATCCTCCAATTATTGTTTCAACTATTCCATTTGGGTGAAAGGTTTTATTACTAAAATATACTCTACTTCAACTATATTGAGAGAGGTGCTTTCTTGCTTCTTACTAAGCCACCCAACACACTAGCTTTGAATGAAAAAGTCTCATCCAGTAATGTATTTTACATACCCAATGCCTCTAGTATAATCCACATCCAATTTTATTATACTTTTTTTTATTTTCCTATAAAATATACCAAACTATAATCAAGATTACACCAAATATACCACATGATCTACTTTACAACAAATAGATTCTCCACTTTGGGAAAACTTTGGTAGTGTTTAACCATGAAATTGGGAAAACTATATCCAATCCCATTTTTTAAGATACAACAAGAATATAATAATCCTTCTGCAAGGTGTTGGATAAGTTTCTTTCCCTTTCTCATATCTACCTAACTTGGTTCTAGCCATTATTGGGGTTGAAATTAGATTTCTATTATGCATCTCAAACTTCTTCGGTAGATCGTTTACATATTTGGTCTGAGAAACAAATGTATAATTTTCTTTCTAGTTAAATTGAATCCCAAGGAAGAAAATGAGATTTCCAAGCATAACCATTTAAATTTTTTTCTCGTTAACAATGAAAAATCCTCCACAAAATTCTGTTTTTTTTCATCTAAATATAATGTTCAAAACATGGATGAGAACCAAAAACCACTCTTCCATAGTATCATTAACATAAATATTGAGATAAAAACCTTCTTTTTTAATTATATATTTCTTATGAACATATCCAATTGATCATACCAAGACAGAGGTTCTTGTTTCAATCCATACACATTTGATTCATAATTATTGACAATAAATCACATTGGGTTCTTATTATAGACTTCTTCATTGAGAATCCCACTTAAAAATGACGTCTTAACCTTCATTTGGTAGATTCTAATTTTTATTTGGAAAATGAAAATAAGAATGAGTCTTATAGACTCAATTATCACGAAAAATTCAAAGGTTTCTTCCATATCAATCCCTTCCACTTATGGTATAAGGACCCGACCTTAAACATTACATAATCTTGAATTATGTCAAGAATTCACATTGAAGATATTTTTAGGTTTATAGTTTTAGATAATTAGGCCATAAATATTACATAACAACATGAATATTACATTTAGACACTACAACCCAATATCCATTTTTCATAAAATAAAACTCTTAAAAAGAAACATGTATAGTTCCATGTTTTAAGCAACATGACTTTTTCCTCGATTTCATCCTTGACCATATTCATCTTTAAGTCATGTAGAAAACAATTCAAAAACTTGGGATGAGCATAAAAGGCTCTGTAAGGGTTATAAAATAAGGAAGTTAAACATTATTCCATCAATAAATACAAATCAATGAAACCATTCTTTTCAATCCTAACGTACCTTACTAAATCATAAGATTTATGAATAACACACAGAAATCATAAATCATAATGGCAACTTATGGCATACATATCATACTTACATTTTATCTATCGTATCTATGTAGGGAGTTACGTTGGAATACCCATCATAGCACATTCCCAAAATCTCTTTAGAGAAACATTAACGTTTACCTCCGTTATGTTACCCAATGCATTTGAGAGCTATATCAGGCTCACCTACCCAAGGTTTATCACGAAACAAATCATATACATAAACAATTACCAATAACCATAACATATAAAACAAGCATAAAAGAAATACAAAATTTCCACATTACAATCACAATATATCATTTCAAGATATTGACATTATCAATGCTTTGTCAAACCATTTTCAAAACCATTTAAAAAAGATATTTTTGAATCAAAGTGTCCCATACCACTTTGAATATTTTAAAGGAATTAAAATTTTAAAACATTAATGTCCATATAAATAAATCCTTAAAACCATTTTTAAAACATGGAAATTAATGGGAAAGATTTAGAAGAATAAATATTTAAAACTATATTTTAGTTAAGGAGTTCTTAACCACATGAGTGATGATTGAATAAAAATAATTGAGGAATAACATTTAATCAAAACATTATAATATCATGAGAATAAATTTATTCATGATATAATATTCTAAAGCACAATATATACACCATATAAAAGTTAATTGGCGAATAACAACAATGAAGTCTCAATGGAATGTAAATTGAGACGAAATCCCTTATAAAGACGTTATCCTTAGATTGAGGATAAATAAATGAAATAATTATGTGTGAAAAATATAAATACACACAATATAAGTGGATATTAAGTGTAAAACAATCATAGTTTATTCACATATATTCATATCCTGACATAATCAAGAAGTTGGAATTTAACGCAATGAATTGAAATTAGGTGAAGAAGTTCCCTTATAGAAATTCGATAGCCTAACGACGTGACATTAAAATTTAGAAAACGAGTTAATGAGAGAAAAAAGGGTATCTAATTAATTGGATATAAAATTTACAGCAATAAGGATATATAAGAACGTATCCCAATATAATAAGATGTAAATTAGAAGACATAACAAAAATAAGTCTTTTAAAAAAAGGAGGGTGAAAGGTTCCCTTACCGATTTGGTAACTTATGAAACATACACCCAGTGAAAGAAGGATCATACAATGAAGATATGAATACCCATATATTAAATTATATTAAACAAATAATACAATAATTGGTAGTACATTCACCACACAAAAAAATAGTGGCAAATATAGCATGAATCTCACAGGAATAAAAAGTGAGATGAAAACCCCTTACCACGTTGTAATTCAATCGAGTCGTATGACCAAAAGTAAATAACCACCAAATGAATCATAAAATACCATGAATATAAATATAATAATGATAATATATATATATATATATATCAAATGTCATCACACAATACACTACAAGAAAAAAATAAGTGGCGAACAATGGAAATCTCATGGAATTAAAAGTGAGATAAGAAACCCCTTACCTCAAGTCCGACTTGTCTTGTATGTTACTTATTCTTCATGAATAATAAACTTAAGTTTATTTGTAATTTCTTAAGAAACTTTTTAAAATTTATTATTTCTTTTATATCACTTATTACCTTGTTATAACAATTAGTTAATTATTAGAGTTCATATCGGACATTTTGTCGATATTCGGAACTTGAGTAAAAAATGAACTTGTTATAATTACAAATTGTCCATGTGGTCCAAAGTACATTATCTACAAAATAAAATTCATGATTTAAATATCATATATATCATATATATAGTATATATATATTTATAATAGTGCATTAAATTTGGAGATAAGAAATGAAATGCACCGTTCATGGAGACGGTAAGCCGTACGTACGCATGAACGCTACTTTCATTTCTATTTCATATTTAATGGAATGAAAACATAATGATACATAGGTATATTATAATTAAAATATAATATCATATGATATATATGTTACATAATTTCATTAAATTAATCCTTTATACCTTCCATGTATGTCATGAACGAATCATATCACCTTGAGGGGGCGGTAGTCCGTATATCCTCAAATGAAATTATCGTTTTTACACATGTTGGAAAGAATAAAGGTATGTTTGTAAATAAAAATTAAATAAAAATAGAAAAAAACTAAAAATAATATATATCATATATAAATACAGTTCAATGACAATGGCCACATGAGAGGTGGTGGGAGAAGATTGAATAATCATCGTTTCGTGAGGCAGTAGTTCGCCGTCCACAGAAACAGTATGTTCTTTACCCATTAGACGGAGGTGTGTGTAAGTTTAGTTAGAATAAATGTCATAAAAATAACATAGTATATTTAATATACTTGTTTTGTTATAAAATAAATAAATAAATAGAGTTTAGGGGGTTGGATAAGTAAAATAAAAGGAAAGAACTTAAGAGAAGACATTACCTTTAAATCGGGTAACTCCCTTTGGTTTGAACCAAAAGGATTACTTGAAGCGCGTTAGGCCTAATATAAGGATTATATTTGGAATATATAAATATTTATAGATTACTTGGGTAGATTTTGGACGATCCAAGGGGCTTGAGAAGTGTGAGTAATGGGTTGGAAGTGAGGGCTTTTTATTAATGGGAGGAGGTCCTTTTTAGGAAAGTTTGAAAATATTATTTTATTATAAACTTATCTTCAGTTTCAAAAGGCCCAAAACTCATTAGAGTAGAAGATAAGATGACTCATGTTAGAAATAAAATCATCCAATAAAAATTGGATAGGTTTTGGATATTTTTTTAATATTAATAATCTTATTTCTTTAAATCATTTTTAATGAGGTAAACACTACATCATTACTATGTCATAAATAATTTTATTTATTTGATGTATAAAAATTATAAAAAAATAATATGAAGTATGAAATATATTTATATTTCAAAATAATATTTATAGTTGAAGAGATAACTTATATAACCCTATGTAAAAATTTATTTACTAAAAGATATTTGTTTATGTCATTTTTGTCTTTACTTTTAATTAATTAATATAAAGTGTCATTATCACTCCCAAGTGGATCAATGGGGTCCCAAAAATAGACCCAAGGATTACCATGGTTGGAAATGTATCAAAAAATAGGAATATGGCACATTTTAGGGTCATTTAATATTATTATAATAATATTTTTTTACCCTTATTTACCAGATTTACCCTTTTAACCATGGTAAATAAAATATTTACTGAAGTAAATATTTAAAATGTCTAAATATAAAAGTTAAATATTTAAACAATTTAGACCTAATAATTCCAAATACGGAATCCATTTTTTCAAATTCAAAACACAGAAGTGGAAGTAATTAATTTAAAATTAATTCATGCTGTCAAAACAAAAAGCGTGTTTTTAAGAAATAATAACTATCAAAAGATTGACACTTGTTTATAGCCAATTTCAATTTTAAATTACTTTAAATGACCAAAATTGGATGAAATGGTAAAAATATAATCTAATTACACTTTAAAAACAATTAAAAAGATAATTTAACCAAATAAATAAATTATATTAAATGGTAGTTTTGAATTAAAATATTGTATTTTTAACTATTCATTAAAAAATGAACATTTTCAGAAAAATACAAAAAATTTACCCAAAGTAAATTTTGATGTCCTGATTCTAAATAATAATTTTATTTTGTCAAAAATAACATATAAAGTTTACCAAAACTAGGTTTAAATAGGGTTCTTCATCAAAAGGCGGTAAATCGACCTTTTAATGAATATTAGAGTATTTATGCTTAAAATTGGATTCTTGATTATTTTAGGCCTATATAATTTATTGAATCAATGTAAAAACATTTAACAAACATGTATATTCATATTGTATTTAGTTCTGTCCATTCCCGCTAATACAACAGCTATACTTGAACTACCATTTAAAATAATATTATATTATTATTTTTCAGTATGACCCAACGTTTTGTGCAACATAAGATTTCAAAGAAACCCGTTGTTGTGTATCGGGTACACCATCGAACATAGAATTCACTTTAAAGTAAAATTAATATTTAATTCACATATATTAATAAATATGAAAATTTTATATTCTTTATTTACCTGGGTTGTTACATCCTTCCCCCATTTTGGAAATTGCATCCTCGCAATTTTAAAATTGGGATCAAAAACTTCATTTAAAGTACCATATTGGAAAAAGAGTCAATAAAACTATCACTTTAAAATGAAGGAAGATAAGTACAAAGGTCACCCGAGGTAACAAATATGAGGATTCCATGAAAACATGGATATAGGGGAGAGAACAAACCATTAAATTTTTATGGAGAGTGATAGAAAACATGATTAGGAGAAAGTTAACCACTAGAAAATCACAAACTAGTGATAGGTTAAATGGTCTTTGGTTTCCAAAAAATAAAAGTAAACAAACAACATTTTTTTTGTTTTAAGTTCCTTTTCATAAAGTTTGAGAATTTATTTATGAGCTTAACTAAAAACATAAGGAAACATACTTGTCATGTAGACTTTAATCCTTTAATAAATTACTACCACAAACTCATATTTTCTTTAAATGATGATTATTCAAACTGACTTGTTCACATAAAAAGTTATAGAATCAACTTCTAGAGAATCAAATAATCTACAAAAGATGGACTATATAATTTCCCTATCATTAGACATTAACCAGAATAAAAAATGGGTTGTACGAGATCAGATAATCCCCAAAAAGGATAATACTTTATAAAAAAAATACTACTCTTAATCTCCAAAATTCAACAAAAGTACCCAAAGATCAAGAAAGAAAATTCAATACACAATTGTCCTTAAGATTCTTCAAAATAATCCAAACTAAGATTGAAAACCAAAACACAAAAGAATTTAATCACATATTCTTCTACAATAAATCTTAACATTTATCTACAAAACATTGAATACTCTTAAAGTCTCATATTGAAGTGTAATTAACCTAATAAAATATTCTCTATGATAGGTTAATCATTTCCATAAATAACCTAAATCACCATATGTCCAAAATGAAAACATACATTCTTCCAAAATAAAATTCCACCATTACTCATCAAAAGAAAAGATAATCATTCCTTGAATAAAATTTTCATATATCAAACTTCAGGGTTACACATACTATAAAAAGTCTTCTAATGTAATGCCATCATCAAAAGAGACTTAATACTTTTAATCATTTCATAATCTTAAAATATACCATAACTCTAGAATCCCTTATATGTTGACTTCTTATTCATTCAACATTATTCATGATCCATTAACCATTCTTTACCAAATTATTTCGAAATACTTATTTCCTACAAACAAAATCATGAATCATATCCTAATATTCAATAATATAAAAACATATGTTAAGAAATAATCCATACCTTTCATTGGTAATTGTCAGTTTCTTCATCCTCAATCGGAATGGAATTAGGTATTGGTAAACATATATTTTTAATATCCTGGTGATCCCATTCCTCAAACTTATTCGTTTTACATCTTTTTGTATAATGACTATGCACACCACATTTAAAACATTCAATTGATCCCTCTGAAAGAACTTCTTTCTCTTTCCTAGAGTCAACTGGATGCTTCCTTTTTCCATGGAAGGTTCTTGATTTATGACCTTCATTCCCACATCTATAGAATCTTCCCGTCCCTTTGAATCATCTGCCTAGGTGTTTATTTCCACATACTTGACACATATGTTTTTTAACATACTTACATTTATGATTATTACCTAAACTTCAGTAGGGATTTGTTTCTCACATATACGATGCCTTATAAAAATCACCATGGTTCAGGTGGCCTATCATGACTCCAGATAGTTGGTTGATAATAACTACAAGAGTTCTCACTATAGATCCCATTTCATTCAGTTTCCCATTCAGAAAACTGTCACAGTTTTCTTCACATCCACTGCTACTTTGGTGCCTACTAGATCAAACCATTTACTAAAACCAAAAAGGTCAGTGTGATTATATCATTAAAATCATAATATAATATCTTATGTGGAGGGTAAATACTAAGATAAACTTATTCATGTTATATTAAACTAATTCAATTTATCTAAAATAACTATGGCTCTTTCTAATACGCTAACCATTGTGGTTATGTCACTTATGATTAAATAAAACCCTAACCTCTAAAGTTTTCTAAACTGATCTCTAATAACAACTATAAGGACCCGGCCTTAAACATTACATAATATTGAATTAAGTAAAGAATTTAAATTTATTATCTTTTCAGGTTTAGATTTTATAGAATTAGGACATAACTATTACATAACAACTTGAATATTACATGTAAACACTATTACTCAGAATCCATTTTTTATAAAATAAAACTCTTAAAAATAAACACGTCTAGTTCCATGTTTTAGACAACATGACTTTTTACTTGATCCCATCCTTGACCCTATTCATCTTTAAGTCCTATGGAAAACATTTTAAAAACATGGGATGAGCATAAAAAGCTCAGTAAGGGTTATAAAACAAGGAAAGGAAACATTATCCCATCAATAAATACAAATCAATGAAACCATACTTTTCAATTATAACATACCTTACAAAATCATAATATTTATAAATAACACAAAGAAATCATAAATCATAAATTTAACTTATGGCATCCATATCATACTTATATGGTAGATATCACAGCTACGTAAGGAGTTACGTTGGAATACCCATTACAGTATATTCCTTAAATCTATTAGGAGAAACATTAACGTTTACCTCTGTCACGTTACCCAATGCATTGGAGAGCTATCTCGGGCTCACCCACCCTAGGTTTATCACGGAACCACCCGTATATATAAACAATTCCCAATAACCATAACATATAAAACAAGCATAAAGTAAATACAACATTTACACATTGCAATCACAATTTATCATTTCAAGATATTGACATCATCAATGCTTTATCAAACTATTTTCAAAACCATTTAAAAAAGAGATTTTTGAATCAAAGTGTCCCATACCACTTAGAAGATTTTAAAGTAATTAACATTTTAAAACATTAATGTCCATATAAATAAATCCTTAAAACCATTTTTAAAACATGGACATTAATGATAAATATTTATAATAATAAATCTTTAAAATGATATTTTAGTTAAGGAGTTCTTAACCAAATGAGAGATGCTTGAATGCAAATAAATAAGGAATAACACTTCATAAAAACTTTATCATATCACGAGAATAAATGTATTCATGATATAATATGCCAAAGGACAGTATATACACTATATAAAAGTGAATTTGTGCTTAACAACAATGAAGTCTCATTGGAATGTAAATTGAGACGAAATCCCTTATGAAGATGGTATCCTTAGATTAAGGATAAATCAATGAAATAATTATGTATGACAAATATAAATACACCGAATATATGTGGATATTAATTTTAAAACAATCATTGGTTATTCACATATATTCATAGAATGACATAATCAAGAAGTATAAGTTTAACCCAAAGAATTGAAATTAGGTAAAGAAGTTCCCTTACAGAAATTCGACAACCTAATGAAGTCACTTTAAAATTCAAAAAATGGTTTGATGAGAGAAAAAAGGGTATCTCAATACTTGGACATAAAATTTATAGCTTTAAGGATATAGAGGAACATATCCCAACATAAGAATATGTAAATTAAAATACAGAACAAAAATAAATCTTTTAAAAAAGGAGGGTGAAAGGTTCTCTTAATTATTTGGTAACTTACGAAACATACACTCCATGGAAGAAGGATTATACAATGAAGATGTAAATACACATAAATTAAATTATATTACACAAATAATACAATAATGGGTTGTACATCCACCACACAAAATAAAATAGTGGAAAATATAGCACGAATCTCATGGGAATAAAAAGTAAGATGAAAACCCCTTACCACGTTGTAATTCAATCGAGTCGTATGACCAAAAGTTAATAATCACAAAAAAATCACAGAATACCATGAATATAAATAGAATAATGATAATATATATATATCAAAATTCAGTACACAATATACCACATGAAGTAAATAAGTGGCAAACAATGGAGATCTCATAGAATTAAAAGTGAGATAAGAAACCCCTTACCTCAAGTCAAACTTGTCTTGTATGTTTCTTGTTCTTCATTAATAATAAAATTAAGTTAATTTATAATTGCTTAAGAAAATTTTTAAAATTTATTATTCCTTTTATATCACTTATTACCTTATTATAACAATTAGTTAATTATTTGAGTTCATATCAAACATTTTGTCGATATTCTGAACTTGAGTAAAAAATGAACTTGTTATAATTACAAATTGTCCATGTGGTCAAAAGTATATTATCTCCAGAATAAAATTCATGATTTAAATATCATATATATAATATATATCCATTATATATATATTTTTATAATAGTAAATGAAATTTTGAGATAAGAAATGAAATTCACCGTTTATGGAGATGGTAAGCCGTACGTATGCATGAACACTACTTTCATTTATATTTCATATTTAATGGAATGAAAAGTTAATAATACATAGGTATATTATAATTAAAGTATAATATAATATAATATAAAAGTTACATAATTTCATTAATTCCATCCTTTGTACCTTCCATGTATGTCATGAATGAATCATATCACCATGAGGGGGCGGTAGTCTGCACGTCTTCAAATGAAATTATCATGTTTACACATATTTGAAATCATAATGGTATATTTGTAAATAAAAATTACCGAAGAAAAAAGAAAACATAAAAAAATATATATCATATATAAATACAGTTTCATCATAATGTCCACCATTAGAGGTGGTAGGAGAATATTGAACAATCATCATTTCATGAGGCAATAGTTCACCGTCTATAGAAACAATATGTTCTTTACCCATTAGACAGAGGTGTGTGTAAGTGTAGTTTGAATCCTTATCATAAAAACAACCTATTATATTTAATATACTACTGTTGTAATAAAATAAAGAAATAAATAGTGTTTAGGGGGTTGGAGAAGTAAAATAAAGGAAAAGAACTTAAGAGAAGACGTTACCTTTAAATCGGGTAACTCCATTTGGTTTGAACCAAAAGGTTTACTTGAAGCACCTTTTGCCTAATGTAAGGCTTCTAGGTGGAAGAGAGGTATCTTGAGAGATTACTTGGGAAGAGGTTGGATGATACAAGAGGCTTGATAATTGTGAGTAATGGGTTATATGTGAGGATATTTTATATGGCGTAGGATAGGCTTTTTAGGAAAGTTTGAAAATATTATTTTATTATAAACATATCTTTGGTTTAAAAAGGTCCAAAACTCATTAAAGTAAAAGATAAGATGACTCATGTTAGAAATAAAATCATCCAAGAAGAATTGGAATGGTTTTGGATATTGTTTTAATATTTATAATCTTAATTATTTAAATCATTCATTAATGAGGTAAACACTGCATCATTACTATGTCATAAATAATTTTATTTATTTTATGTCTAAAAATCATAAAAAAATACTATGATGTAGGAAATATTTTTAGATTTAAAAATAATATTTATATTAGAATAGATAACTTATATAACCCCAAGTAAAAATTGATTTACTAAAATATATTTGTTTATGTCATTTTTGTCTTTATTTTAAATTAATTAATATAAAGTGTCATTATCACTCTGAAGTGGCTCCATGGGGTCCCAAAAATCTACCCAAGGATCCCCATGGTCAAAAATGTATAAAAAAATAATAATATAACACATTTTAGGGAAATTTAACATTATTATAATAATAATATTTTTTTACCCTTATTTACCAGATTTACCCTTTTAACCATGGTGAATAAAATATTTACTGAAGTAAATATTTAAAATGTCTAAAAATAAAAGTTACCTATTTAAAAAATTTGGACCTCCTGATTCCAAATATGGAATCCATTTTTCAAAATTCCAAACACACAAGTTGAAGAAATTAATATAAAATTAATTCTCGCTATCAAAACAAAAGCGTGTTTTTAAGAAATAATAAATATCAAAAGATTGATAGTTATTTATGTCCAATTTCAAAGTGAAATTACATCCAATGAACAAAATTGAATTAAATTGTAAAAATATAATCTTATTACACTTTAAAAACAATTAAAAAGATAATTTTTCCATATAAATATATTAGATTAAAAGGTGGTTTTGAATTAAAATATAATATTTTTCACTATTCATTAAAAAATAAACATTATCAGAAAAATACCAAAAATTTACCCAAATTAAATATTGATGCCCCAATTCTAAAGAATATTTTCATTAAGTAAAAAAGAACATATAAAAGTAAAAAAAACTAGATTTAAAGAGGGTTCTCCATCAAAAGGCGGTAAATCGACCTTTTAATGAATAATAGAGTATTTATGCTTAAAATCAGATTCTTTATTATTTTAAGCCTCTCAAATTTATTGGATAAATGTAAAAAAATTTAACAAACATTTTTATTCATATTGTAGTTTGTTCTGTCAATTTCTTCCAATACAACAACTAGGTGTTAACTACCATTTACAATAATATTATATTATTATTTTTCAGTATGAACCAACGTTGTGTGCAACATAATATTTCAAAGAAACCTGTTGTTGCATATCAGGTACTCCATAGAACATAGAATCCCCTTTAAATTAAAATTAGTATTTAATTCAAAAATATTAATAAATATGAAAATGTTATATTCTTTATTTACCTGGGATGTTACATGTAGATTCCCATTGCACACTAATATTTCCTTATTTCATATCACTCTTCAATACCCATCATTTTTTTCTTAACACCCTTTTAGTTTCCATGATATTTTTATTCCTCAGTCTATCCATGATCACCCATGTATATTTTTTCTCAATTTGATCTAACTCTTCATTCACGGGCTTAACCCAAGACTCATCCTTTTCTACTTCTTCAAAAAAGGTTAGTTCCAGTTGAGACAATATAAGAGTGTTCTATATATCTCTCATCCTATGAGTTTATGCTGACACTGTATTATCACCAATGATATTTGACTCATTGACATCAAACTATTTTTTACTTCATGGAGTCACTGATTGACTCATTCAAATTACTTCTTTATACACTCATTCAGTATTTGAACCCCGTCACATGTTGGATCGTGAGTTTCAGATTGATTTGTATCCTGTTCTTCTTCTCCACCATTGACCACACTTAGATCTAGGATTACATACAAGGACACAACCATAAAAAATTACATATTCTTGCTTTTTTTAGATAAGAAATAACATTCTAATATTCTTGATAATCTTTTAGGTTTGGTTTTTTAGATAATTTGATCATAAAAATTATATAACAAGACCATATATTACAAAGTGGACACTTCCACTCAATATCCATTTTACCTATAATATAAAACTTTTAAAATGAAATATATTTTCTTTTTATGATATATCTTCATGTCTTTAAAATTTATTTATTCTTGGTTCCTACTCATCCTTAAACCTTGTGTAAAACATTTAAAAACATAGGATGAGAACAAAAATCACAATAATGGATATAAAAGAATTAAACCAAATAGTACAATAAAAAACATGAAAGACTATAAAATGTTTAACTTATTTCACATTATTCATTGAGTGTATAAAATAAATCATATCCACATTGGGAAAAACCTTTTTCTAAAAGAAAATATTTAAAACCAATAAAAAGTAAATAAAAATATTTGAATGCATCTTAAAGCATTATATTCATGACTTTATTTCACTCACATCAGAAATAATAGGATCCTAGTTAAATTCATATAAGAAACCTCTTGAGTTAAGTCCCTCATTTATTTTTAAGACATGGAACATTACCCAATGCATTGAATAACTATATTGGGCTCACCAATCACTTAATTTTTATTGGGTTCATCTGTATTATAAGTTGTATCAGGAACACATGTCATCATATATAATGATAAAGTACCGTATCATGAATATAAAAGTGAAACCTTGAATATTTTCATCATATAGACCTTGAAAAAATCTTTTAAGACATTATTAAAAACAATTTTAGATATCAAAATTCCCTTTACTTTTAAATCAACTTAAAAAAAAAACAAAAATTCAAATAACAAATATAAAAGGGTTTTATTAAAAAAACCAAGGAATCTTGTAAAGAAAACTAAACATTGAGTACTGTTTAGGATGAAGAGAAAAGGCGGTTAAGCTGTATATGTTAAAATATAACATTCCTTTTGTATTTAGTAAAAAAAGTTAAAATGTTATGTATAAAATACATAAAAAATTCATTTGGAATACATTTGTAAGAAAGAAAAAGGAGAAATAAAATACCATTTTAAATTAATTCATATAAATATTTATACGTGCGTAAATTTTTTTATGATTTTTAACATGAATAAGAAATATTTGAAAATAAATCTTATAAACATTTAAAATAAGGTTTTAAGTTAACGTAACCCTTACCTTGAGTCTGACATGTCATCCATGTTATTTATATTCCTAAATAATAAATATATATTAATTATTAACTTTATTAATAAAAATTGTCAAGTTTGTTATTACTTTTAATCAACTTTTATCTATGTCATATTCAATTGATTAATCAATTAAGTTCACATCAGATGTTTTGAGGATATTCAGCTCGTATGTCCAAAATGAATTTGGCAGGTTGACTGAGGTCAAATGGTTCACGATTATATTATTTAAATAATATTAATCATGATATAATGATAATTTTTATAAATTAATTATACTTTTATAAACAACTATGTAATTTGGTTATGAAAAATGAATTATGTTATAACATGGAGATAGTAGCCTGTACGTACGCATGAGCAACATTTCCAATTTTCAAATAATAAGAAGAAAAATAAAGAAAGTATAATTTTATCTTCAAAAAATTATTATTATATCATAAATATAATATTATTTATTTAAATTCACTTATATATACCAACCTTGCAAGGAGGTGATGAAAAATAAAATACATCGATTCGTGAGGAGGTAGTCCTCACATATGCATGAGCGATGTTTTTATTTTTAATTAAATGGTAAAGAAATAATTAGAATATTTATTTAACATTTAAGTATTAATTTTATATAATATATATATATATATCATATTATTTAATTTACATCCATTATTATGAACAACCATAAACTTTAGTGATGAAAAATGAAATACATCGTCTTCGTGAGGCGGTAGTCCGCACACATGCACAAAAGATGTTTTCATTTTACATTAGATGGATAAGTGGATAAAAAAGGGTTATTCCACAAACATAATTACATTTCATTATATGTGATATAATGATGTTATTTTATGAAAATGTTTACAATATTTTTAAAGGAGGTAAAAGATGAAATAAAAAATAAAACACTTGGTTTTGAACTATACCTATTATTCAGACAACCTCCTTAGGTTTATACTTAAATCCTTCCTAGGATTGTAATATGATAAAAAATATCTATAGGACATGATTAGGGATTTTATTAAGGAATTTGAGTAGGTATTTAAAGATATAACAAGATTTGTAAGTGTGAATATCAACAAAGAGGGGGTGTCCTTTTATAAGTGAGGGAGATGACTCACTTGGAATTTTTCAAAAGATTAAATTATATTAATTTCTTACGCAAAAAAATGGATAAAAAATGGAACATATTAAAATAATAGATAATATAGGGTTTAAATATGACCATAAAATAGGATTTATATAATTTTTTTGGTCATTTTAACCCTTATCATTTTAGGTTTAACTCTTTAAACCCATTTAACTCTTTTTAAGGAAACTATTTTTTTACCAATGTTACCATTCATAATGGCCAAAACTAAGTGTCCTAGTTAAAAATTATTTAAAATATTATTAAAAATAATGGGTATGTTATATTAAATTCAATTATTATAATTTTTATAAATTACTTTTAAAATAAACCTGAAAAATGGGGAAAATTGTTTTTCTAGAAAAATGCATTTTTAATTATAAACATGTTTTTATAAAAATATAAAGTGTAATGTTGATTCCAATGAAATTGGTTGTATTTTTTTATAAAAATAAAATAATTAAATTTTAAAACCTATCCAAAATTGAACTTGACTTTGTAAATACATGAAAAAGTAAGTTTTTCATAAAAATTAGTATTTTCTATTATTCATCCAAAAATGAACTTTTTTGAAAAATTACCAAAAAATCACATTACGATAATTTTATCTTGGTGATATAAAAAATTTTAACTATTTTTTTAAAATTGAAAATATAAAATAATAAAATTTAAAATTTAAATAAAACCATAAAATACATGTAAACATATTTAGTAAGAATAAAATTATTTCTCTTTTGATTAGAAAATTATATAATATTATTATAATTAATATAAATCTATAAAATATAATTCATGAATATTAATAAGGAATTAATTATATTTTATATTAATATTACCTTGTTTGTTACATTCTTCGCCCCTTTTTGAAATTCAGTCCTCATAATTTTAGTCATTACTTAAAAAAGTGGGAATATTTTTTCTTTTATAACATATTTGGATTCCCATGCTACTTCTTCAACTATATGGGTTTCCCAAAAAACCTTAACTTGATGAATCACCTTATTTCAAAACACCTAATCTATATGATCAATAATATAAACCATTTATTCCTTATAATAAATATTCTCTTCCAACTATAAAACTTCTGGGCTCAAAACATTAGATGCATCCAGAACATATTTCCTTAATAATTAAACATGAAACACATCATGTACCTAATATAAACTTGGAGGAAAGTAAACTTAGTAATAAAATGATGAAACTTTCTCTATAATTTCAAATGGTTTAATTAATCATGGAATAAGCTTTACCTTTCTACCAAAATGTATTACATTTTCCCATGGAGATAATTTCAGGAAAACATGACCACCTACCTCGAATGAACGATCTTTCCTCTAGTTATCTTCACATATATTATTCCTATCCTAATATTCTCTTATATTTTACTAAATCATCTTTACCTTTTTATCCATCTCTTCTACCAACTCTTGTCCGAACAACTTCATTGCACCTATTTCTTCCCAATAAGTTGGAGTTTGACACGACCTTCAATATAATGCAACAAGAGGTTCTATATGTATACTAAAATGAAAACTATTATATTAAGAATACTCAAACAATGGAAGAATATTATCCCAACTTCCATAGTAATCCATTTAATAATCTCAAATCATGCCTTCCAAAGTCTAAAACGTTCACTCTAGTTATCCATCAAATTGATGATGAATATATGTATTGAATTTTAATTCCATACCTAATGAATTCTGAAGGCCTTTATAAAAATTAGAAGTAAACCCGAGATCATGATCATAGATAATAGATATATTAACTTTATTTAACTTGACTATGCCCTTGAGATACAGTTAAGAAAATGATCTAAATACATAGTATCTCAAAAAGGAAAGAAATGTGAATATTTAGTCAATATATCTATAATAACCCGAATTACATTACTACCTCAATATGTATTTGGAGATTCCACCGAATAATATATAGAAATATACTCATATTTTCACTCTATTATTAAAAAATGACGAAGAATACCTTTTGGTAATTGTTATTTTTCTTTAACCTATTGAAAATTAAAAAATTTTGTAGTGAAATCAGTAATATATTTCTTCCTTCCATCCAAATAGTAGTACTCCTGAAGGTTTCTGTACATATTAGTACTACTAGGATAAATCGAAAAGGTAGATCTATAAGATTCACTCGAAAATTTATTTCTTAACTAGGAGATAAATAACACGCCCCACCTTTTTCCAAATCACATACCATCTTCCTTATCATTTTTAAATTCAATAAAATTACCATTATTTAATATTTCCACCTTCTCATGTAAATCATGATCTTACTTCTAATTTTACTTAATTCTATTTGGAAAAGATCAATTCACTTTTAATAATTCTTTTTTTTCATGTAATACTTTGATATATTATAAAGAATATTTTCGAAGCTAGGTGTAGAGTCAACATGGGATTCATGATCCCATGGATCCTTGGTGTTGATTTATTAAAAATATTAATTTTATTATATCAAACACACACATATTTTTATAAATAATGGAATATCTCACCAAACTGGTAAAATTTGGAAGAACCGAGACTTCTATTAAATTCAGAATGCATGTTTTACCCTTGGAATGACATAAATTTTGTGTGCATCAGATGTTTTGTTTAAGGAAAAATAATAAATGAATAAATTAATTATTATTTTTATTTATTAAATTAATTTAACTTAAATATTTTATACTTAATCATAGATATATCCAAAACCAAGGGTTATCCACATAATTCTAGTTATTGGAGTAGAGGACCGTGGAGGAGAGAATTCATGGATGATGATGGGATCATGGATCGATGATCAGTATACTAAGGATATTGTCTTAATCAATGGAGTTCTTGATTCTCACTAATGAAAATGAAACATAATTATTCTTCATCAGTGATCGATCTATTTTTTGCGGTAGGACATTGGATTTTTGTTTAATCCCCACTCTTGATTTCTCTATGGCGAACATAAATTAATTATTTTAGATAATTAATTCGATGGAGATTTTCAAATTTAAGATTGATATTTTTAATTCATATATTTATAAAGTGTTAATCCTTGTTTTTCTCCCCCATTCATTGAATTATCCATAAACTAAGAAATTCCAAAGAGAAAAATGTCCAATTTTCATTTCTTACTTTTGTGTTTTACACTTTTCTACCTATTTTCTTTGGATGTTCATCATTGAAATTTATATTAGCTAATGATTTATAAAAACTTGAGAGCTAATATTTATGAAATTAATCTTGGGTTCAACTGATCATTATCATGGGTTTTTTTTTTGGATTAAAGGTTCAATGAAGATGTGACTATGACGATGAAGATTCAATGATAAAAATTCGATGATGGTGTAGGTGATGGTGTTTCTGCGAGTAGGATTATGCAGGCTCTTTAGGATGGAGACGATGGTAATTTTATGATCAAAGGGGTGTCAAAAATTTATCCACCGACAAAGGCACGACTCAGAGAACATCATATAAGATCTTTATAGTGAAATAAATAGTAGGATCGGTGGTGGTAGTGGCACTGGAGAAGAATCATGAGAGATTTAGGGTTTCTATGAAATCATGATCCACAAAGTTTATGTTATAGAAGATCACACACCTTGTGGACCACCTTACATGGTGTCTGGGGTTTACATGTGAAGTTAAATATTACATGTCTGTGTGACTTGGTCACACATCATGTGGTCCTTAATCCAGTGACATGGGGGGTAACCCTGGGTACATGAGCACAGAAACAACCATTGTCCACGGGCATGACTAGAGTACACTAGCTTGTTTTAGAGTTCATAAACATAGATTTAGGTAGGATAGAGCATAGTGGGACACACTGTGTGTCCCATGTACATGTCGTGTATCTCTTCTATGGAAACTTAGAGCCCTTGATCCCCACAAAACATTTTTAGTATCTCTATGTGTTTGTTCTCTTGGTCTATCCCTAAGAGGGTATAGTGTGGTATCCATTCCTTAGTATAGGGTGAGTGATACCCTATATAGGCTAGTTCTGGATAGAGTAAGGTATCCCTATATATTTCTTGGGGTGTGAAAGTCTATCATTATTCCCTAGGTTGGGTTAGGTATCCCATTTTTTTACATCCAGGGCATGTGATCCCCTTTTAGTGGGTTATTATGGATAGGGTTTGGTTTCCCCCATAGGTCTTGGGTGTGATTCCCCTACACATATATCAAAATATTATGATTTATAGTGAATATTTCAATATAGAAAGGCTTTAAGAGTGTGACCTCTTAGATGAGTTCCACAAGTGACAATGAAACTTGAGAAGTAAGTTCCATCATACGAATGTGACCTTTGAGCATTAGGTAGAGTCCTATGCCAGCTGTGAGGTTATGATCTTACTTTGAGACTTGGTTTCTATCTATGAGAATATCTTGGTAATTGTATTTCTATTTGATTGGAACACATTATTATGGTTTTGAGTTGACACACTTTGATGGTTTTTAGTGATTTTTGGGTGTCATAATGGGTATGTTTATACTCACCTCTATATGGGATCTACCTATTGGTGTTTTGTGTTATACAGATGATATGATTTTTGACGGATTCATAGGAGGACTAAAAGAATGTAGATTTTAGCTATTATAGAAGGACCATAGTCAGTTCTAGGATTTTAATCTTGATAATAGTTCCTATTTTTAATAGAAGGTTAGAATCCTTTAATAGTTACAATGAGCTTGTATTTGGACCTTTACTTATACATACTCTTTTTCAAACTTTGATGTGGGATTAGTAATTATTCATGTGTATATGGTATCCATTTCTTATCTTTTATTTTGTATTATTCTGGTGATGGAGATGTGCGTGTATGTACATATACTTTAGGATAAGGAGTCTCATGTGTGTTATATTCCAAATAAATTCTAGTCACTAGCCACTAGCCTATTTTTGGTGGGATTAAGGTGTCACAACCAGCTTAATATCGACTAGGTGGCCTCCAGTGGAATGGGTCATGATTGAGTGGTATCAGAGAATACTATATTATGACTATATTATTGAGATATTATATCTATGTGGATTGATTTGGGAACTAGGGAAATGGTGTTAAAGTGTCTTGGGTTCATCCCTCAAGTTAAAGAACCCAGTGATGTTATGCAAACCAAAATATCCATTCATCAAGACTATGAAAACCTTCTCGTCGACTCAGAACATGTAAGCAATGGTTACAAGGAAAATATCAATACATTCATCATATAGGAATGAGTTTTAGTTTACATGTCCTTATTGAGTCATCTCCCCAGATATTCACTTTAACCATGGTGAGTCTTGACTATTTTAGGATTCCTCAATGATGACATATAGCTTGGATTATACTGAAGGATCATGCTAATTATTTGATTAATGATGTGGATTCAATCTAGGAATCTATATATGAGGTGGTTCCTTTGATCCATTTATCAATATTCCTTTCACCTATTTAGAAGTTGATTATTTTGGTAGTACCCAAAAATTATATTTGTAGGATGAGAACACTTCATGAGTTCCAAAGGTAAAGATCACTATGGTTTCTAGGAAATCTATATCCCCAAGAAGAAAAAGGATTACTTGAGGTAGTAGGTCAATTTTTCTACATTGTTAGGACCCCTCAAGATCAAGTGGTGGTCATAGAAGATAGAATTATCCATGGAACAATAGGGAAATGGGGGAGTTTGGTGATAAAGACTCATGAAGAGGTGTCTCTCCCTAGGATAAAGTTCACGAGTCTCTTTAGGGTAGGGTTTTAACCAACAATGTTGTGGGAAGTATGTATCCATGAAATTTTGGAGTTCTAGTAGGGAATCATAAAAATTATAGGGTATATGTCAAGGTTGAACACCCTCTTGTGGTATTCCATGAATATGGTTTATGATGGGTAGTTTTGAGCACAAACCTTTGAGTGTGACATTTGATGTGATATTTGGGATGGATTGGTATCTATTTTCACCTGTTCCTACATTAGGGTACTAGAGTGTACCTTGGTTGTGGAGATATTATTAGTTAAGTAGTTGCTGACCATTAGTTTAGGTAGTAGAAAATATAGAGCTGAGACCTCAGTATATTGTAGCCAACAACATACCTAGGGATCCAGGCACATGAAATTACATCCGATGTAGTCTCAGGAAAATGGGATAGCCGTTCAGGTCTCTCATGGTGGATCCAATCACTCGAGGGAGAGGTAGTGTTTCACATGTGATGCGTGAAGTTATATCACATGATTTTCCCTAACCCAACATGTAGTATATAGAGATAGAGTTGATGTATAACCTAGGAATAGGTAGAGGGTTGATTAGGGAGGCCCATAGGGTAGCATGTATTGTAGTAGAGAGCAACGGGTGGTGGAAGATGTTATGATACATTACCACTACTACCACCGCCAGGTGGCCCCTCCAGGCTCAGGAAGCTGGTGTCTAGGAATGTGGATAGCTGTCGATAGTGGAGGATTATTACCCAAATTTTATGGGTATGATATAAGGTATTATTTGTGTCTTCTCCAATTTGGATGGAATTTTTCTAAACATAGGCCTTAGACACTATTTTATTTCTAGATCCTCCATCTGAGATCTATAGAATCTAGTAGAGCATTTGGATCAACTTTTTTAATCAGACACTACTATAACACTGGCCTTTAATAGCACTATAATTTATCATCACTAGAAGAAAATGCTGACAAATGGAATATTTATTAGCACTAAAGAAATAGATGATAAATTTAACCTTTTATCAACACATTTATTTTAGTGTTGATATAGGAAACCTTTATCTATGATTAATTTTTTTCACTATTAAAGGGTATCCTTTATCAGCACTTAAGTCTTAGGGATAATAAAGGGTACACTTATTCAGTGATTTATTCTTAGTGTTAATAAATATTTCATTCATCAATGCATTTTTATGTCGGATAAAATGAAATAATTAAATAAATAAAAAATAAAAAATGTGTTTATTACAATTTTTTTTAATTAACTTATTGATAAAAATTAATTGATTGATTATAAATTATTAAATATTAAAGATTGCATTAATCAGATAATTATGATAATTAATGTTATTAAATTTTATATATTAAATATATAGATATATATTAATTTATATAAATATGATTTATATATTTCAAAATATTTAGGTGATTTACATCAAATAGTCATATATTTATTAAATAATGGTATATAATTAAAAATTAATATGAATTAAAAACACTGACTTATTGTATAATACTTGATATATAATTTAATGTCGTTTGATTTTTCAATTGAATATAGGTCAAATGCATTTTATATTGATTTCACATATATGTAATTAATGGATTTTTATATACAATATGCACACATATAGAACTTATCAATTTTTTCAATATTGTTAAAGTGTACCTATATTCTTAATTTATTCAATTTCACTCATTTTTAACATATATGCATGCACTCAAAATTAGATATTTATTAATAATGTTAAAAATATTTTTTTGTAAAAATATGTTTATAAATAAATATATTTATAAATTTTCAATCACTATATGTATATAATTATATAATTATAATTATAAATAAATAAATATTGTTTAAAAGTATTTATATAATTTTAAATAAATAATTATGTATATTTAAATAATTATAAAATTTATAATAAATAATATTAAATAATGAATATATTTACTATATTTATATTTATATATATTTATTAAATATATATGCATAATTATATAAATATATATAATGATATTAATAACATTTTTTTTAAAAAAATTCTATAATTATAAATAAATAATTATCAAATTATGATAAATATATTTAAAAGGAATATATTTATTATATTGATATTTATATATATTTATTAAGTATTTATAAATTTATAAATTATTTTATTTATATTTATAATTATAAATCCTTTAATAGTGCTTCAGTAATATGCGTTGATAAATTAATATTTATGATTTCTTTTTACGTGTTGATAAAGATGTGGATTTATCAGCACTAAATAAAATGCTGCTAAAATGAACATTTATTATTGCTCTAATTTTAGCTTTGATAAAAATAGGTCAATATCAGTGCTAAAAAAGTGCTGATAAATATGACTTTTATCAGTACTTATGTTATAAGTGCTGATAAAAGGGTTACTTATCAGAGCTTATTTGCAAGCACTGATAAAAGTGTCTTGATTTATTTTAAAAACCCAAACCATTTTGGAAACCGTCATGATATACATCTTTCCATGGAAGCCACCTACTACCGGTGCTCCTCCTTAGTGAATCGAAGGTCAAATCAAATCACTTTACTGCCTCAGAACATCTCATCCGACATTGGAAGAGGGTCTCTTACTTTCTTCAACTTAGCAAGGTTGGCCTTATGATTTTCTTTGTGTATTTTTTGTTACATTTTGGATTTCTTCTTCTCTGATTTGTTTGTGATCCATTGTTTATAATCTATTTTTTATGTTTTGTTTGTGATCCATTGTTTGGGGAATGATTCATGGTCTGATGTTTGTATTGACTACCAATATATTATTGGTTTTTTATACAAAATCATTAATTGGATCTTGATGAAAAATAGGACACTACTTTTTTTTGTTATGATGTCTCTTGTTGCACTCATGAACATGAAATTTTAGATTTAGAAAGACATCTCATTCACTACTTGAAAATAGTGTGCTCCTATCTGCAATTTTTATGGAGGGTTTAATATATCTTTCCATATCATGCGGGCCACCTATTGTTTTATTCATTGGTATTTTTCCAATGATACCTATATCCAATGATACTTCTCATTTTTTGATCAGGATGGAGGAAAAATAAAAGGTTCTTTTGGTGTGTTCACCTACTACTAATATTCTATGTAAATCTATAGGAATGTAAGGATCAAGCTTTGCATCAACATTTTTTTTGCTGCATGATGACTTGTTCTCCTATTTTGATGATTCCTACACTTTTAATCTTCTCCTGATTTTTCTTTAAACTCATTGCTGGAGCAAGAAAATTTCACCTCTTGCATCCTATATGTATTCTTATTTAATAATTTTAGGAGGTGTGGGTTGGGAAACCAACTCATTCTCAATCTTTCTCAAAAAAAATTCACTACTTACAATCATCATTTATAACTTCATAGCATGTCTTAACAAGAATTTTCTTCTTTTGATGTAATTTTCATATTTTGGTCCTCTTCTTGAAACCTATTTCAGCCTATTGATATTATCTGACCATCCCATGAAATCTATTTCTCAAAGTAATATACTCTTCCTTGAGTTCATGTTGGTTCCCTACATCTATTCTAGATAAAATCACATGTATTTTTACCTTCGTATATTACTCATCTAGTTGTCCTTACTTTTCTAATGGGCCATATTGAGTGTATTTAAAACATATCCTTTATTTTAACTTTTAATGAGAACTTAAAAATTGATATTTATGAACCCAATAGGATGAATATTGATTGAAAATGGATGTATGTTAATCGTTTGACAAACGAATATGAAGATACAATTAAAGAGTTCACCAAGTTTTCAAAAAAGCATGCATATGACCCTTATAAAATCCTCTATCCATGTTTATGTTGTTGTTATTCAAGAAAAATTAGTCCAGAAGAGTTATAAGAACATTTAATTTTTCATGGAATAGATCAATGCTATAAATTTTGGTCAAAACATGGGAAAGAACTAAACGTGGACATCAATTGGGATGATACTACAGTTTATGAATCATTTGATATGAATACCTTTGTAAAAGATGATGGAGATTGCATGGAAGAAATGTTAATGGAAATTGAAGATGACCTTTGTGATTTTACAAAGTTGTTTGAGGAGTTGAATTGCTATTCCAAGAAACCATTGCATACCAGTTTTAATAAATACACAACATTTTCAGCTGTATTGAAGTTTTATAATGTGAAAGGTGGCAACAGATAGAGTGACACCAAATTTACAAAACTACTTGGTCTTTTGAAAGATATGCTACCAAAAGGAAATGAACTACCATACTGAACATATGATGATAATTTTTTTTTACATTCAGTGGGAATGATCTCCTAAAAAATAAATTCTTTCCCAAATTATTTAATATTGTTTCACAAGGACCATGAATCAGTCATTAAATTCACAAGGACCATGAATCAGTCATGAAATTTCCCAAGTATGGCGCATATCGATACAAGAAAAATGAATCAAGTCCTTTGAAATATATATGGTACTTTCCTATCATTACATGGTTTAGAAGACTATATGGATATCATAAAACCTCAAGAAAATTGATATGGCATGCAGATACAAGAATTAAATATGGGAAGCTGTGTCATCCAACAGATTGTCCTCAGTGGAAGAAAATTGATTATGAGTTTCCTAAATTTGGAGATGAGCCGAGAAAATATCATCTTACATTATCTACATATGGAATAAATTCTTTTTGTGTATAGAGTAGTACTCACAGTACATGGCCCTTCATGTTGGTAAATTATAACTTGCCTCTATGGTTATGCATGAAACACAAATACATTATGTTGTCTCTATTTATATCTAGACCAAATCAACCCAATAATGATATTGATGTCTATTTGGATCCATTTATCAAAGATATGAAATTGATGTGGGATACATGTGTTATAATGTATTATGCTCATAGAAGTGAAGAAATCACAATGAGGTCCATGTTGTACAAAATGATAAATGACTTCCCGATTATGGAAATTTATTAGGCTATAACATTAAAGGCATGTTAGGGTGTCCCATTTGTGAAAAATTCACATACTCAGTTCGGTTGAAATATTCCTCAAAGACTGTGTTCTTAGGACATTGATTTTTTTACTTCGATGATAGAAATACCAATCCTATATTATAGTATTCAATGGGAATATTGAACAGGGTACAACACCATCTCCGGCAATGAGTGATCAACTATGAAAAAAATTAAAAAATATAGACACTATTTTTAGTAAAACATTTTCAAAAAACCTTACAAAATAAAGTTGGAAGAAGAGATCAATTTTCTTTGAATTACCACATTGGAAATGTTTGTAAGTCAGAAATTTTATTTATTTCATTAATTTATAAAAAATATATATTTGATAGTGTTATTTGCGCATTACTAAATGTTCCTGAAAAAAACAAAAGATGAAATCAAGGCTAGGTTGGACTTGATTGAAATGGGTATAAAGGAAGAGTTGGAACCAGTGAAGGGTAAAAGGTTTATTTTTCTTCCTCCAACAGCTTACACTCTATCCGTAAAGGTAAATTTCTATTTTTTCTTTTCTTTACAAGTTTAAAAGTTCCACAGGGGTATTCATTAAATATCAAGAATGTTGTGTCAATGAATAATTTGAAGTTACAAGGACTAAAATCACATTATTGTCATGTTTTGATGAAATATTTAATGCATGTTTCTTTCCATTTCATTCTGCCTCAAAATGTATGACATACATTAACCAAAATTTGGCTATTTTTTAAATCCATATGAAGTAAAGATGTAAACCCAACAAAGTTTCCCATCATGAATAAGGATATTTCAATCATATTATGTGAATTAAAAATGTTCTTCCAACCATCATTCTTTGATATAATGGTTCACCTGATGGTTCACTTGGTAAGAGAGGTTCAACTATGTGGTTCTATCTATTACAGATGGATGTACCCCATTGAACGATATATGAAGATTTTGAAAGGGTTTGTCAATAATCAAAGTCGGCCAAAAAGTTGTATTGTTGAATGATATACTGCTGAAGAAGCTATTGAATTCTCTACTGATTACCTATCATATGTTGAGATCATCAGTCTCCCAAAGCCTTGTCATAAAGAATGCCTTATGGGCGAAGGGATTTTTGGAAGAGATATTGTTACAATTACCTTGATATAGCAGGAGAAAAAACATCATTACATATTAAATAATAGTGAAGATATTGATACATACATTGAAGACCACAAATAAATTCATAGATATTTGAATTTATCAGGGGATGAAATATGGATATAAGATACACATAATAAATAATTTATAGGATGGTTTAGAGATCAAATTTATAAGGAGTTATCTAAATGTCCGAATTCAATTTCTAAATGACTTCAACGGCTAGCCAAAGAACCAAATTCAAATGTTATATCTTACACTAGGATTGTAATCAATGGTTATACATTCTATAAAAAAACACAATGACTTTAGTATGATGCAAAATAGGGGTGTTACACATGTGTATTAAGTGATGCACATATTTGTTTCAAATGATAGAAACCCAATTTATTTAAATATATCATATTTTGGAATTATTGAACAAATATATGTGTTGGATTATACAACATTTCAAGTGCCACTTTTTCGTTGCAAATGGGTTGACAATATCTATGGAGTAAAAGTTGATGAAATGGTCTTTGTGAAGGTGAATTTCAATATATAAGGGGAAAAATATGAGCTATTCATAATGGAATCACAAGCAGTGAAAGTATTTTATGTATTTGTTCCAAAAAATAAGAATTGTTCAATTTTACTGCTGGTGACTAAAAAAGATGTTGATTCATATGAAAATTCATTCGAGGATGGCCCTTTCATTGGGACATCACAATCAGTTCATGCTGGTCCCAATGTAGATAATGTCTTGTATGTTAGAGGGGGCCATAAGGAGGGGATTTGGATTCTCAAAAGAGAAACCAAATCCTTGAAACATTTAAAAAATGAAAGAGAGTTCTATGATAAGGTACGTGTTTTTTAATATATTATGTTTTCCTAATAATATTATATGCTCTCTAATATATTAACATAATATAAATTAAATTTATGACAACTCATACAGATAATGTATTCTACACGTGATGATGTTACCAATACCTCAGAAGATCAAAATATAATAAAGGAAAACCTTTAGAAATATGTAAAGGTAATTTTACAATATAATTTCTCTATTTTACTAAAAAATTATATAATGGAACACTGATTTCATTTTCATTATTCCTGGAAGAGTTAATTTATATTATTTCTAACATAAGAATATTTTTCTTATATAAGTGTGTTATTTTACTTGAGAAGTGGTTGATTTGTTCAAAAATAGCATGATTCAGGATAGGATTAAAAGATAAAGGAATATTGATGTTTTTGAATGTATGTAATAATTTGTACTTATATAATTTCATAAACCAATGTTTGAAATATCTATAATATATTGTCTTTTCCTGGTATTTGTGTTGTAAATTTCATTTCATTTAAATTATATATTGGGACCTATTTTTTTGATATTATATGTGTTTCTGGTGTTGTGGTGTCTTGTAACAGCACACTGCAGTATGTCCCTTTATCAATACTTTTACAAGTGCTGATAAAAGAGACATTTATCAGTGCTTCTAAAAGAGGTGATAAAGGTATAATTTATCAACACTTCTATTTGTGCTGATAAAATGCCTTTATCAATGATTTTATAAGCATTGATAAAGGAATCCTTTTGAGGTACTAAATTAAAGAACTGATAAATGAGATCTTTATCAGTTCTTTTAAAAGAAATGATAAATTTACTATTTATCAGCACTTTTTTAGCACTGATAAATGGAACCTTTATCAGTTCTTTTTCAACACCGATAAAAGTCCTGGGATTCTATCATCTCTCAATTTATCAATTATTTTCTAGCATAGGTAAATTCTATTTCTAGCACTGAGAAATGCCAGTTTTGTAGTAGTGAGAGAATCATACCAACGTAGATTCAGTGATCATAGAATTATATTTATAACATGACATGAATCTTGGAGGAGATAAATTCATATAGGATCTCTTCATAACCATGATGAGAATTTATGACACTATTATAGGTATGGACTACATCTCCATGGTTCATGCATATATTGACTATTTTAGGAAAATGATATGATGTTTTTGATTTGATGGGATGAGGCTTTACTATTTAGTGAGAATTATTATAAGGTATAATAAGGTGATCTCATACACAATAGTATACAACCGTTTTCTCATTAGTTTACTAGTATGTTTATTATATTAGTAGACGTTGTGTGGTTGTAGTTTCCTGAAATGGAGGAGGAGTATGATTACGTATTTTTTGAGTATGTGTTAAGATTAACTCCCCATTGAGAGATTAACTTTTACATAGAACTATACCCAAGGTCTACCCTAATATATTTTCGATCATATCCTATGGCCCTTACAGAGAAATGAAATATGAAGGTGTAGTTGGTGGATTTGTAAAGGAAGAGATTCATTGGACCTAGTGTGTCCCCCTGGGATGCCCTAGTGTTATTCGATAAAAAGGTGGATGGGACCTTGAGGCTGTGTAAGGATTATAATATACTAAACCATGTGACTATCAAGAATAAGTATCCACTTTCAATAACTGGTGACCTTTTTGACCAGCTGAAATGGGTGAGGTGGTTCTCGAAGATTTTCCTTAGGTCAGATTATCACTTTCTTTGAGTTCATGAGGAGGGAATACCAATGATGGAATTTAAATTGCACTATGGTCACTATGATTAATCAGTTATTCCATTTGGTATAACAAATTCTATTTTAGTGTTCATGAGACTCATAAACTAGATCTTTTTACCCTTCTTATACTGGTTACTAGTATTCTTCATCGATGACATCCTCATGTACTCAACATCAGAGGAGGAGTATGTGATACATTTTAGGATGGTTCTGGACATACTTTGAGAGAACTAGTATTATAGGAAACTATTGAAGTGTTAGTTATGGATTTGAGAGGTCCACTTTTTAAGGCATGTCATCTCAAAAGACCGAGTAGTAGTGGAACCCGCCAATATTGAGTCATTACTATCTTGGAAGCCATCCAAGAGAATTTTTGAGGTGTAGATATTCCTTGGGTTGGAAGGAAATTATCAGATATTCATAACAAATTTATCTAGGATTGAAACAACTTTTACTACTTTGATACATAAGGGGAATCATTTTGTGTGTATAGAGAAGTGTCAAAAGACTTTTTTGGAGCCGCGATAGAGGTTGATGAGTTCCCCCATCTTGAGACTACCAGAGGAGGGTGTTGGGTACATTCTGATTTGTGATGACTCTATATCGAGGCTTGGATTCATTTTGATGTAGAGGTAGGAAATGATTTATTTTGGGACCCTCTAGATGAGACTGCATGAGGTGAACTACATGACCCATGATTTGGAGCTGCCAGTAGTGGTGTTCTCCCTGACATCTTAGTGAAACTATACTATAAGAGAGTGATTCATTGTATATTATAATTATAAGAGTCTTAGTTAGATATTATTTTAAAAATAAATTAACATAAGGTAGAGGTGATGTCTGGAGTTCTTATAAGACTATGACTTTGTGATAATCTATACTCATAGGTTGGGGAATGTGATAGTAGATTCTCTCAGTAAGAAATAATGTTCACAGTTTTTGAGAGAGGAAGTGTATTAGTTGCCATCATTTTAGTTTTCCCTAGTGGATGAGGATGGTTCAACGTACCTTCAGTTGATATTTTTTACCCCTCCATTTTTTTAGTGTTTTAGAGAGGCATAACTTGGGGATATCGATTGCGAGGTATTACCTGAATAGATATTTACTAAACATGATCCTGATGGATTTTATAAATGTAGGAATCCTTCCATGCTTTTCCTAGGATGGATGATGGTACATATCAAACCGTGAGAGGAGGTGCTGAGGGAGTTTCATAAATCCCTCTTATTGGTACATCCATGAGTGAAAAAGATGTACTAGAACCTTCGGTGCTAGTTTTGGTGTCCTAGAATTAAGGGGTATGTTGTTAAGTTTATCTATCTATGACTCACTTTTGAATAGGTGAAGTATGAGAACCAGGTTCCAGTGGGTTTATATTAACTCATTGAGGTGATAGAGTTGAAGTGAGATGGTATATCCATGTATTTTTAATGGGATTTCCACAATCATCTAGGGACCATAAACCTTCCTGGATAATTGTAGACCAACTTACCAAGTCATCCCACTTCCTAGCCATTAAAGACAAGGGTTTAATGGAGATAATGTGATACCTGTACAAGAAGACAATAATCTAGCTTCATGGAGTACCCTTAATGACCATTTGAAACTACTATTATCACTTGAGGTCTCAATTCTGTAGTGGATTGCACGAGGAATTTGGAACTCAGTTGTGGTTGAACATGATGTTCCTCCTCCAGATAGATGACCAGATTGAGCAGACCATTAAGGCTCTAAAGGAAATGCTTCAGTCTTGCATGTTTGATTTTGGATGTAGTTGGGAGGATCATCTACCCTTTGTGGAGTTTGTATATAAAAAAAGTTATCATTCCACCATCGGTATGAAACCATTTGAGGTCTTATAAGGGTGAAATTTTAGGTCACCAATATACTTGATAGAGTTAGGGGATACATTTTTTATGGGCCTAGAGTTAGTGAAAGTGAGGAAAGAGAATGTGTAGATCAACCAGGAGAAGATAAGGTGTAACAACCCAGACTTGATAAATGATATTTGTTTCTTGAATAAATGCATGTTATATAATATAGAATTATACACATACAATACATAGACAAACCAACAATACTTTATTTAATTAATGGATATTGTTACATTATTTAGCAGTTGAACCAATAAAAATTTAAAATGTTACAATGGGAAAAAAGATAAAAAATAAAAAAAAGTATAATGGAGAAATTTGGATCTTTCCAATCTACTACAATTATCTCCCCTAAAAACAAAACTATGGAAAAAAATAGAATACTAGTAAACAAAACAATATCTTAGAAAATTAAAACATATAAAATTGGTATCAATTATCATAAATTATGAAATAAAAAAAATGAAGAGGTATTTATATGAGGTAATTTGACCATTGGAATAGTAATGTGTCAGTTGGAATAATAACCTAACAGTTGGAACAGTAAATTGAACTCAAAATAATCAAATATAAAATAACTAATATTTATCATGAGTAATTTAAGAAATTATATAAATATTGTAATACTATAATATAAATATGAAGATTAAAAACTCAAAGAAATTATAAGAATTTTTTAATAAGCTATATTTTAATGTATTTTGAAAAAATCAAATTTTTTATTTTAATAGTTAAAATTACCTTTGTTAGAAATGTTATTTTGATAAAATGAACTTCATTTTAAGAATCATCATATAAAAGTTTCCCTAGGGTGAATTGCTGATAATTTTATGAGAAACTTCAATTTTTACATGAATAGTAAAAATACTGGTTTTCAATTACCGCATGTTTTATGACAAAACGATAATGAAATAATGACTTAATAAATGTTTAAATTGTATATTTCAGCCCAAAATAATTTCAATAAGATAAATTCTTCATTTAAAAATAAAAAACATAATTTCAAAACCTAAAAAGTATTTTCCAAATTCAAAAGTCAAAAGTATTCTATTGAAATATCAATGTTTCTATTTTTTCCAATTTCCTTTTTAATAAACTAGTGAATTTTGTTTATAAAGGGGTTTAAGGTCCTAAATAAATTTTATTTTATTTATATATGATTCATAATTTCAAATATATCACTATAAGATGTTTTAACTTGGATATAACATTTTATTCAATATTTTGTCCTTAAAATACCCCTCTCCCCAAGTATAAATAACCCCTCACCCCTCCATTGGAAAACCAATAATCCTACACTTAACAAAGTCAAAGATCTACCCAAATCATATCTCACAAGAATATTAAATAGTTAAGGTTATTTTGGAGAAAACTAACTCCAAGAATTAGAGGATTTTAGTACCGTAGAAAAGAAGCAACACTGAGAAAGGTGTAAGTTTTCATCAAATTCTCTTCACACTTTCCTATTCTCTCACTTTTTTTGTCTATTTATTTAAATACAAAATATTATAATATTATTATAATATTATTTTAAAATTATAATAATTAATTCATCCTACTAGTTTTATTTATGATGTATTTATATTTCATACTTCTCTTTATTATTATTTGGATAATGTCTTTTTAGCGGTTAATTAACCTTCAATGAGGACATTTACAAAATATTTATTACAACCACCCTTATTAATGGTTATAATAAATTAGTTATGATATAAAAATATAAAAATATATTTATTTTAAGATTATGAAATTAATTCTACTTATGTATAAATCACCTTGAACAAAAACCGTGAAATTGAAACAATACATGATATTATTTAATGAAAATATGATACAAAAAAGATTCACCTATAACATTGGTTATTAAAGAATAGAATTATGTGATTATAAATTTATTATATATGATGTTAATAATTTTATTATTTATTTTAATTCTTTAATTTTGATTTACAAATGAAACTAATTGCTTATTATTTTACTATTTTTATTTTCATAATTTCATGTTCAGTTGATCGGAATCATTATGTTGTGTGTTATTATTATCTTTTAATGGTTATGAAATCACTCATTTAATCCTACATGATTTTTTATTCCTACTTGGTGCCTTTATAATTTTTTATTGTAACATAAGTGTTGCTTATTCATGAAATTAGGTATTTATATTACTTTCATATTGAATTGCATTTTATTGTTATTTATCGATTTAAATTATTTAATATGCATGCATGAAATTTTTTATTTAATTTGTTTTATTAAAATGATGCACAATTTAATATTCCAGATCTCTTTTATGCTATTGTGTTGCTTCCTTGTACATAGGCCTGTTGTTTGGGCCACTACGTTTAGCTCGAGGCACTTCGCTGCTTCTACTGACTCACTAAACCTTCACTACTCTTATTCTGGACATTGATTGACTTTGTTGTCATGTGATATGTCAAGTCACTTGAGTGCACCATTAGTTTTTATATCTAACATGGATCATTGGAGATTTCCGGTTGGATATGTATTTTCATGGCACAAAGGGTGTTAGAGGAGTTTTTCACCCTTGAATTTTGTCATTTCAATTCACTCACCCCTTTTTCACCATTCACGTTTCTTTATCACTCCAAATATAGAACCACAGCTTCATAAATTTGTACTTTCTTAGTGGTGAATCTATGCACCATCTATCCTCTAATGTACACAATTGGAGTGTTGCTTCTAGTGGATTTTTGATGATGACATCCTTTATTGATGGAAATGTGTGGCCGAACTCCCAAGTGAATAATGATCGACTTCTTGACTAGGTGATTAATTCAACCATTATGAGTATAAATATTTGATCCATCCTCCCTTTGATGGATTTAAGAAAACATGATTATTGAATCCCTACATTAGGTTTAGTAAGTATTTTGATCATTTTTCTCATTTTGTCGCTTTATTTCTTTAAATATTCTATCATTGTGTCATGACCCGACCTAACGAGGCTCAAGTCGAAACTATCCCAAGATCACCGCCATAGTCCAGGGGCTAGAAGAAAAACAAAAAAAGGAATAAATAATATGGATGGCCTTTTCCTAAGTAACTATATGCACATAAACACAACTATCTCCATGAAAACGTGTAGAGGAATAAAAGAAAATATAATAACATTTAGAGTGGAAATAATGCATGTAACAACCTATAGGGAATATAAGAGTATGAAAATGTAAATTGAAAATTAAAAGGAAAAAATACACACCCAAAAAGAAAGATGTCCCAACCTGAAAAAAATGGAAAATTAAATTTTGAGAGTGCATAGATCTAGATCTTCAAGCTCTGACCACCATGTATGGTAAAATGAACCTGGGTATCCCTATGATCCTCTGTAATCATTTTTGACCAGTTTGTTGTCTGTATAAGAGATGAGTTATGCGGGAAAAGTCCATTCATGGGTGAGTATATACATACCCAATAGGATTCCATGAAAGATGAAGGGGGAGTAGTAAGAGACATTATATGAGTAAATATCTTAACCCATATAAAGAGAGAAACAAAAACCAATAAACAAAGATATATTATCATAAAAGAAACCCAGATGATAGAGAAAGCGGATCTCCATCTCATATCCCAACACATGAAAATATTCTTCCATAAGTTCCATAGGCCCATCAATGATTCCCAACATCTCGTGTGTCTGTCTGAAGAAACATCCTTGTCAAGAACTACCTTTCTACTTTGGTGTACAATCAAGGGGATACAAAATCTATAAAGAAGACCCATTCCATGGTACAATAGGAGGGTTCTACTCTAATTAAAGAGGTCCAATTAACCAAATATATAAGAGGATTCAACTCTAGTGGTAGAGTATCCATGCCTTAACTCTGTAGGAGGGTTCCACTCTAGTGGTATAGAACCCATGCCCTGACTCTACAGGAGGGTTCCACTATAGTGGTAGAGGACCCATGCCCAGACTCCATAGGTGGCTTCCACTCTACTAGTAAATAGATAGATGAACCATTCCTTAACTCTATAGGAGGGTTCACTCTAGAGGTAGAGGACCCATGCCCTGACTCTGTAGGATGGTTCCACTCTAGTGTTAGAGGACCCTTGCCCCAACTCTATTGGAGGGTTCCACTCTAGTGGTAAATAGATTGAGGGACCATGCCCTAAATCAGTAGGAGTGTTCCACTATAGTGGTACGGTACCCATTCCCTAACTTTGTAGGAGGTTTCCACTCTAGTGGTAGATAGGTAGAGGACCCATGCCCTGTCCCAGTAGGAGGGTTCCACTCTAATGATCTCACCTGATCATCGTAGTTGTTGAGCTCCACCGAAAGAAGTGTCACACTTGGAACACCTCACATCATATCTAAAAATCCACCAAGAAGGCCACTATCATGTTTTACATGGAAAACCAATAAAAATAGGCTAGTCGAGGGTCAAATTCCAAGTAAAAACGAAGGAGAATGAGTGGTAGAGTTTTCCTCAAAAGGAGGTACATGACATGTAGGGGACCCACAAGGCATGTGGTCCTGCTCTAATGCCTGGTAGTTTCCTTTATAGTACACGGATTACCACCCATGTATCCTTGAAAACCATGTAAGGGGACTACACAACATGTATCATCCACCCAGGACCATGTCGTGTTCTCCTAGCCATGATCATGTCCTTCAGACTACGTCTATATACCATGGTCATGTGCCCATACATAACATGTGCCTAGACATGCCCATGCCCATGTACTCCCAAAGTACACTCAGGGTAACCGATACTGGACCACATGGTATGTAGGGGTGCCGCATGGCGTGTGGCACTTATAATATCATGGAAACCCTAGTGCCATATATTTTCAAAGAAAACACAATGTGTTCTTCCAAACTACATGGGGGTGTAGTTGGGATTTTCATAGAATCTCATATATTCCACGCGTTCTTGTAGATCCACCCTCACCACCTCAAATCATGCCTAATGGCTGCCTGTTTCTAAATTAAAAAATCTTAGACCAATGATTATGGCCCTCCAGTGGCTGAAAATTAATATTATGATCCTCCCATATGAGTCTCATCCACTGGCGGCCCTATGTGGGTCTTCCCGCACCACTGCGAACTCAATCCTAGATCCTGGATCCATGAGGAACATCAAAAGCATCCCAAAAGAATCTTAATCTATCCAAAAATCATTAATTTATTCATCACACATGAATCCTCCATGAATCTTGGGGTCCGATCATGCTCCATCCCACCCAATAATAGTTAAATCCTGACCCTATGGTCCAATGATGAATAACATAGAGAACATGTGGTGAAAATCACACAAAACAAGGCTGAAACAATCATTGTCTAATGAGTTAGATTGGATATATCCTAGGTGGGAAATAATTTAATAAATAACTTAATCCGATGTGTGGGCACATGAAAAATATTAATTAATATAGATCAAAGAAAAGGAATTGATCATGATCAATCATTTAATAATAAGGGTGAAAATGAAAAAATGATGATTCCTAGCTCAATTTTGATCAATCATTGGTGAAGAACAAAACTACCAACAATGGAGGAAGACCTGTTGCATTCACTACACATTCATTCTCCTTGATCTGATTGTTAAACATCACCCAATCTCAATCTGCCAAAAAAGAATGATGAAACCTCCTCTCAATGGTCCTAGTGTTATACAACTAAACTTAGAGATCATTTATAATGAATATTTTATAGAGGGAATTAGGTTTTAGATAATTTAATGAGTTAATTAATTAATTAAATAATTAATTCATTAAAAACACCTTCCAGATGCCTCTTTACCCAAATGAACATGATGAAAAAATTTAGGTCACACCTAGGGTAAGGAACACCTTCCATATTCAAACCAAGTGTTGGTCGGAGTGGACACTCAAGAGGGGGGGGGGGGGGGTGAATTGAGTTCCAATTAAAATTTCTGTTAAAAACTTTATGATTAAAATCTCCCAAATTAAATAAAAATTAAAATGTAGTAAATTTATAAAGATTTTAAGTTTTCAATTAGTTTCTCAAGAGGTTGATTATTTCTCAGTTAAACCAATCTGAGGATTAATTAACTATTGAAAATAACTTATTGTATAAAAAAATTTATAAACACTTTATAGTTTACCTATCAGAGTTACTTTAAAACAGATTTAAATTTAAAGTAATTAGCAGCGGAATATAAAATATACTTTAAAATTAATTGAGTTGCACAACAAGTTTAACCAAGAGGTTCAATCTCAAGATGAGACTTAGTATTCTCAGACAGTTAATATAAAACTTTGATCCACACCCTGGATCAGGGTTAACAACAGTTTAAATACTATCCAGGTAGTAAGACCTCTACCATAGTTCTATGTGGGAAAACAAAAACAATATCAAAGAGGATATCTAGGTCACACTTGAACTCTACCACAATTCACAGTGGGAACTAAAAGAATTCAGAAGGTTTGAGTAAGGATTTTAGATATCCTTCAGTTATTCTCAAGAGTTAGTGTGTGCCTAAGATGAATAGAATCACATAGAGTACTCAAAAAGTAAATAAGAAAATCACAACAGAGCTAAAAAGATATGAGATGGGATTAGAAGGCTCTGTGTGATGGTAATGCAGCTTTGGACACTTTTTATATTGAGCAGATGTTGTTTGAGTAATTATCTGAATTTGTTTGATAAAAAGAGTGTCGTACTTCTGTTCCTTTACTACATTGCATTGAAGTTCTGCTCGATGTTGCAGTAGACTTTTCAGCATAGCAATGTCCCTCAAATTCCAGAAAAAGTTCTTCTCTTCTTTAAGCTCTAGTTCATATGTTATTTCTGTATCAGATGCATATCTTTGTATATCACCACACCCAATAGCTTTTTAACTTATTTTTAACACACTATCTTCTGCGTGGATTTTTTCTTTCCTTTTATAGCTCAAGTGGTCCGACAAAAAGCATGATTGCTTCTACAAGTATGAGGTATGGTTCCCTGATATTAACCAGACATTATTTAATTAATATCAGTTGAATTAAAAGAACCAAATATTACTGTTTCTAAATAAACAAATATAAGTAGGGTTTAGAAAAATAGAGACTTGTTTCCGTCGGTAGCTCCTAGTATCAGTGAGCTTGTATCGATGGACCTGAGTCAGTAGGTCTGCATCGGTAGCTATTACTCTTTATAACGGTAGACTACTTGAATCAGTAGCTTCTTCCATCGGTATATCCTTCTATCGGTAGCTCTTATATCAGTGACCCATACTGGTGACATTCTTGTATCGGTAGACTTTGTAGCGGTAGTCGTCTGTCTGTATCAGTAGACTTGTATCGGTAGCTGTCTGTTAGTATCTGTCTGTATCAGCAGATTTGTATCGGTAGCTATATGTTAGTATCTGTCTGTATCAATAGACTTTTTCGGTAGCTATGTATTTGTATTGGTAACTGTGTACCAGTGAACTTGTGTCACTGGAATCTTTGTCCATCAGTGACCTTTACTTATCGGTAGACTATGTACCAGTAGGTCTGTATCAGTGACTCAACACTTAATACTTATATGTTCTTTTCAAATCATATTCATATTGAGTCAGTAACATTTCTAAACAAGTATAAACATAGATAACCATTGATTAAAAAAATTCCAATAATCATTTTGATATTTTATCAACTTAATAATATGATTCCATAGATTGAACGAATAATTATTATAAAGATAAACATTATTTGGGACCATCAAAGCATATTGAGACATAATTGAGATTATAAAAATAGGTGAGGTCAATCATCTCCCCCTTTTTTATAATCACAAATTATGACATTATAAGTCCAAAATAATCAGTAATGTATTAGAGATAAAACTATAAAACAAATGTACCGGAGGTAAAATATATTAAGTTTCATATCAATATAATATCAAGCTTCATATCATAGTTCTCCCCCTTTGTGATTCCTATAAAATTGTCCTAGAAACTATTCAATCCACCTTTTAACGTGTGATTTGGATTTTCCCTTGGAATCAGAACTAGATTCAGGCTGGGTAGAAACAGGTGGAGGCCGGGGAACACCAGTGATAATCAGAGGAGGCAGAGCGACTGGTACAGTGCCTGGCCTATATTGGGTAGCTCTCTGAGTGATCATAGGAGTGAGATGACTGATTACTTGAGCCGGTGTCATCTGAGGAATGGAGGCTGACTGAGCAGAAGCTGGCATAACTGGAGGTATAATGATAGGTGTACTGTCCACATGCAAAAATGGAAGTAACATATTCCTAAAGTCCATTATGATCCCTCCTCCTCTTTCCATAGAATAAATGAAGTCATCCTTGTTCTCCATAAATTTATCTAGAGTAGGAGTCAACTCCCTCAACTTTCTTACCTGTTCTCTGAAATCCTGAGAGACTGGGGGTAGCTTCATGTTTTCTAACAAAAGCTTGAAATGGTTGTTGAGATGATGCTTGGTATAAACTTTCTAAAAGTAGAGATCAATATTATCTTTGATTTCTTTTTGAGTAGCAGTATCATCTCTCATATTCTCCTGAACAAACTTTCTTATATCTCTTGTGGAAGACATCAATTAAGAGTCAGATGAGCTACTGGTACTAGCCTGACCAATCTCCTCTTATAGCACAGATCAAAATTGATCAAAATCTACTGAAGCACTGTATGAAGCAAGAGGTTTAACAGTGAATGCTACAGTCTCCTTGAAAGATGTGGTCAAGTTTCTTATTAGATTATGGACAACCCAATCTTGGGTGATCACATGATCTTTGACAGACTTCTTAAAAGCTTTAAAGAAATTCAAAAATTTCCTTACTACACATTTAATGTAATTGATATCAATATTCATTTGATCTTGAGAACTACTCAAGGTAGTGAAAGAAGCAATAGACTACTTCAAGGAAACAAAAGATCCTTTTCAGCTCTCAATCTGAGTATGAAATAATCTTATCTCATTCATCATCTCTGTCATAGGGCCTGACACCATACACCCAAGAGAGAGTTCTAAAGATTTTTCCATATTTATCATCTCTTCAACAAATAAATTCTTTAAATCTGAAACAGATGCATTCAAAGACTCTATCATCTCAGCCTTTAAAGACTCATGGTCATCCCGGGTTACCAGATTTTCAGGCACAACTAAAGGTTCTCTTTCTGACACAATACTAGCCACAGATTCATGCATAACAGATTGAATGGATGATATTAACGAGGTTCCCATTATTCTTATCTCTTCCACAAATGAGGTCTTAAGATCAGACTTCAACTGGTCTAGAACAATTTTTCTTACCACATCCTCATGTAATGACTCAGAAAGGATATTATAGTTAACTTGTGGTCTATTAATGGGTGTCTCATCTTTAGAATCAGGATAGTCCAACCCACAAACTATAAAACCTGGGTCTTCTACCTAGTCTTCAATCTCATTAGCTACTGAAACATTTACAAGTCTGGTTGGATGATCCCCCTCAATCTATGCATTTTCCTATATATGTATATTAATAGCAGCCTCAGTAGGTAGGTCTTCCTCAGAAGAATCTTCCATAACCATCTCCAATTCAGTAACATTAGGCTCCTCAAGAATTGGTGCAGGTCTATCTACTTAATCAATTTACTCAGTAGGCATTGAGGAGTTCCCAATCAGTGGACTAAGACTCAAGCAAGCAGAAACAAATGCTTCATTTTCAGATTCTCTTTCTTATTCATTCTCTGGGGCAATCTCCTCATGATCTGAACTAGCTTGGTCTTCCTCATTACTTACACCCAAAACTATTGCTTTTATAGGAAGGTTCAAGGAAGGATTTTCATTTTCATGTGATACAAATTCACCATCTAGACTAGGGGGAAAATCAGGATCCCCTCCATTTTCTATAAAGGTATCCTCCTAATCAGTATCATCACTATACTGTGGTTCCTCTTCATCAGGTCCTAGACCAGGATCTCTTCTATCTTTTGGCCTATTTGGATGGTCAACAAGGTTAAACTTATCATACACCCTCTCATCATCAATTACCCACTGCCTTTTCCATGGGTTCCATCCAGTCTTCATATATCAACAAACTGTGCTTGTGATGCAAAAATTGTTCCTTACCACCGCTGTCTCATCATGAGACTCAACTACTCCCTTTACTCTGATCATAACCGAAATTAACTTAGAAGAGAATAAAGCATTGGACTTTGATTTAGGTCTGGTCATATCCTCAATATAAATCCTTAACAATCTATATAGATTCACCTTAACACCATGTCTTAATAGATGCAACAAATATATATCTTGATACTTCATATTTGCAAAGTCCCCTCTTCTTGGACATAGCACAAGTTGGATGAACTTGAAAAGCAATCTATTTTACCCATCCATCTCTGCATCCACTACTTTCCTTTGTTTTCCACTACCTGTGGGCTCTTCCAAGGCAATATCATAATAAAAAATGTCACTGGTAGGAGGAATTGTCTTCGAGGAATACCCAAAAACGCCTTCATGTGGGACTTTCAAACATTCAGCCCATTCAATAGAGGAAAAAGATATTTTCTTTCCATTAAAAAAATGAAACCATTCTATTCTCCTCTTCAGATTTTTCAAAGTGCACAAACACATAGAACTCCTTTACAAGCTTGGGATAATAGGGGCCATTTTTGTTTGCGAAGCATTCAAGCCATCCCTGCTCCTCCAATATCCTCAGAATCAACGACTTACTGGACATAATCCATTCTTCATAAAGTTCCTTTTCGATTACAATTTCTCTATTATTTAAATACGGGTTCACTACATTCCTTCCTGACCTTGTTCTACTGCCACTACCACTACCTTTAGTTCTTGTTTTATGCTTCTTCGCACTCGGCTCATCACCGTCATCCCTGACTATCGAGATATTTGTTCTTTCCATCTACAATCGAAGAACTTAGGTTTTTTTGCGAAAAGAAGGGATTCGAGGAGTTGGGTTGGAGAGAGAGGAGTTAGAAGTGGATCGAAATGTGATCTAGGCTTAGTTTTTATCATTTAGGAATCAAAATTTAATAAAAACAATATACTAAAAATAATTAAGAGTTTCAGCTAAAGAAAACAAAAAATTAGACAGCGCAATACATATTGGTGATAACTACTGGTGAGCATCATAATGGTGAGAGTTACCTATTGGTGAGGTCTCTCTAATAGTGAGGTGTTCCTAAAGGTGAGGTTTTCCTAATGGTGAGGTGTTCCTAACAGTGAGGTTTCTAATGGTGAGGTCTCTAACAGTGAGGTTTCTAATGGTGAGGTTTCTAATAGTGAGGTTTCTAATGGTGAGGTTTCTAATAGTGAGGTTACTAATGGTGAGGTTTCTAAAGGTGAGGTTTCTAAAGGTGAGGTTTCTAATGGTGAGGTTTCTAATGGTGAGGTTTCTAACGGTGAGGTTTCTAACGGTGAGGTTTCTAATGGAGATGTTTTTAACGGTGGGGTTTCTAATGGTGAGGTTTCTAACATAAAAAATCTATCATTCCTAACTCATGTCTAATGTACCTTAACCTATCTGAAATTAAAGGCTTGGTGAATATGTCAGCTAATTGATGTCCAGTACCAATAAATTCAAGAGTAATATCACCCTTTTGGTAATGATCTCTCAAAAAGTGGTGCCTTACATCAATGTGTTTGGTCCTAGAGTGAGAAATATGATTCTTAGAGATATTGATCGCACTAGTGTTATCATAGTTTATAGATACATGTCTAAACTGATATTCGTAGTCCAATAATGTATGTTTCATCCATAGAATTTGTGCACAACAACTACTAATAGCAATATAATCTACTTCCGTATTAGACAATGCAACAGAGTTCTTCTTTTTTACTACACCAAGATATCTGTGACTTACCTAGAATATGACATGTTCCAGAAGTGCTCTTTTTATCTAACTTACAACCCGAAAAGTCAGCATCTAAATAACTTATTAAATCAAATGATTGTGCTTTTGAATAAAATAATCCTAAATTAGTAGTATGTTTAAGTTATTTGAAAATTATTTTAAGATAAATCAAGTGTGACTCTTTTGGATTAGCTTGAAATCTTGCACACATACACACACTAAACATAATATCTGTTAGACTAGAAGTAAGGTAGAGTAGGCTCCCAATCATACCTCTGTAGTTTATTTGATCCACTGGTTTTCCAGTTTCATCAGCATCCAACTTATAAATAGTACTCATAGGTGTATCAATTTTCTTAATACTATCCAGAACAAAACATTTTAAAAGTTCTTTTTTATATTTATTTTGATTTAAAATAATTCCATTTTCATTTTGAAAAACTTGAAATCCAAGAAAATATTTGAGTTCTCCAATTAAACTCATTTCAAATTCATTTTGCATACTCTTTGAGAAATCAATACACAAGGTATTTTTAGAAGATCCAAAAATAATATCATCAACATAGATTTCTACTATCAAAACTGCTTTGGAAATTATTTCAATAAAGAGAGTTGGATCATCAATCCCTTTATAAAAACCGTTTGAAATAAGAAAACTACTAAGTCTATCATACCAAGCTCGTGGGGATTGTTTTAAACCATATAAAGCTTTATAAATCTTAAAAAATTGATTTGAAAAATGAGGATTAGTAAATCCATGTGGTTGTTCAACAAAAACATCTTCAATTATAAAACCATTTATAAAAGAACTTTTAACATCCATTTCATATAGCTTGAAGTTCAGATGACTAGTATAGGGAAGTAGAATCCCAATTACTTCTAATCTAGCTACAGGTGCAAAGGTTTCCTCATAGTATATTCCTTCCTCTTAACTATACCCTTGTGAAACTATCCTTGCTTTGTTTCTAATGATATTTTCTGATTCATAATATTTATTTCTAAAGACCCATTTTGTGCCTATGGTCAAAGTGTCCTTAGGTCTATGAAATAATTCCTAGACTTTGTTTCTTTCAAATTTATTTAATTCTTCTTGCATATACATTACCCAAAATTCATCATTGATTGAATCATTGATATTTTTAGGTTGAAACTGTGAAAAAAAGGCTTGATGTTCAAATTGATTTCTTAGAGAATATCTGTTCTATGTCCCTCTATCAAGATTACCTACAACAACATCTAAAGGATTATTCTTTAGAATCCTAGTTGATCTGGTAAAGGTAGGACTAGAAATTTCAGGTTATTCTGTCAGTTTGGTTCCAACAGAATCAGGTTCTAGAAAATTTATAGAATTGCTTGGTTTTACAGTAGGTTCACTATTTTTACCATTAAGGTTCAGAATAGATAGATATTCTTCAATATTTTCAAGAGAAGACTTAGGTTCATGCGGATCAGTTTCAACAAATTTAACATGTACCGATTCTTCCACAAATTGGGTTCTTTTGTTAAAGACTCTATAAGACTTACTGATTATAGAGTAACCTAGAAAGATTCCCTCATCACTTTTAGAAGAAAATTTGTCAAGATTATCCTCAGTATTAAGAATAATGACTTTGAAACCAAAAACTCTAAATTAACTCACTTTAGGTTTCATATTATTCCACAGTTCATAAGGGGTATTTTTGAGAATAGGTCTAATTAAGACTCTATTTATAATATAACAAGCTGTATTTACAGCTTCTACCCAGAAGTAAACTGGTAAGTCATACTAATTAAGCATGGTTCTTGTAATTTCTTGAAGGCTTCTATTCCTTATTTCTACTACACCATTCTGTTGAGGTGTCCTAGGGGCAGAAAAATTATGATAGTAGCCATTATGTGAGAAATAGGTTTCAAAATCATGATTTTCAAACTCACGACCATGCTCACTTCTCAGGGTCTTAATATTAAGTCCACTAAGGTTCTATACAGACTTGGAATATTTAATGAAATAGGAACAAGCTTCACTTTTTTGAGCATGAAAATATACCCAAGTATATCTAGAAAAGTCATCTACTAAGACATAAACATAGTTCTTCCCATCCAAACTAGAAATTCTAGAAGGTCCAAACAAATCCATGTGAACCAAATCGAGAGGTTGAGAATTTGAAACTTATCTCTTTAATCTGAATGAAACTTTATGTAGCTTTCCCTTTGGATAGGTAGTACAAACTTTTTCTGATGGGAATTTTAGTTGAGGTAGGTCTCTAACTAAATTTTTCTTAGTTAGTTTCTTAAGTGAATGAACATTGCAGTGTCCTAATCTTCTGGGCCATATCCAAGACTCTTTTTGAAAAGAATTTAAACAAGTAAACTTTTGTTTGGATAAAGAATTTAAGTCTACAACATAGAAATTTTCATTTCTCAAGGCAGTAAATACCAAAACATTTTTAAATTCAAATACATGGAAATCATCATTTTCAAATTTAACATTGAAACCATCATCACAAAACTGAGAAATGATTAACAGATTGTATTTTAATCCATCAAAAAATAAAACTTTAGAAATTAAAATTGAATCAGTGTTACCAATCTGGCCTAAGCCAATGATTTTTCCTTTTGAATTATCACCAAAGGTGACATGCCCTCTATCAACTTTGACTAAGCTCTTGAAGCATGAAACATCTCTTGTCATGTGTCTTGAACATCCACTGTCCATGTACCATGTCTTCATACAGGAAATCTTCAAGAAAATCTCTTACTAAACAGGTTAAAACCAAAAATGATTTTGGTACCCAGATTTTCTTGGGTCCAAATAGGTTAGCAAGTAAAACTTTTGGTAACCATATTTGTCTAATGGGTTTCATATGATCAACATATTCAAAATATTTTGAAAGATAAACTTTGTTTGATCTATAACTATGTGAATAGCTAGTTGAGACATAAGAATTTACAAAACTGGAACTAACAGTATACTATCCAGATTTAGGAATTAATATATTCTTTGTAATCAATCTCTGTCCAGGCTGATAGCCTAAACCAGTGATATATTTTGGTGCTACTTTTATGCCTAGAATTTTTGTAAGATTGTTCTTTCCATTAGTTAACTTCTCCAAATCTATTCTATGTTGCTCATTGGACAATTTAAGTCGAGTATTCTCCTTTAATAGTTGAGAAATATTTTCCTTTTATATACTAAGATCAGATTTAACAGTACTGGACAAGGCATACTGTTTCTTTAATGATTTGTACTTATTATTCAGCTCATTGCAAGTATATTCTAACATATTAAAATATTGAAATAATTCATATTTAGACATATTATCATCACGATTAGAATCACTTTCATTCCCAGAATAATAATCATTCAGCATAGGGGAAATAGGTACCTCAGAAGTATTAGTCCTGAAACACATGTTGGCATGATTCTTTTCAGAATTAGAAACCTCAGACTCACTTGTGATGTCTTCTGAAGCACTCCACGTTCCCTTCATATATTTCTTATATTTTTTGTTATTATAATCATATTTCTTCTTGAACTTCAATTTTGGACAGTCAAACTTAATGTGTCCTTTCCTTTTGCATTCATAGAACACTATCTCATCATCCTTATCAGCTTTCTTCCAATCACCTCATTAGTCATAATTACACTTATAATTTGGTTTTATAAAAAATTTCTTCTTCCTATAGAATTTCATGAATCTCCTGGCTATTTGAGACATCTCTTCATCACTATCAGAATCTTAACCTCCACATTTTGAGCTTTCAGTAGGTATGTGAACTCTCTCCTTGTCCTTTCTCTTTGAGGCAGTAGTCTTAAATGCCACTGACTTCCTCTTTGGTTCATCATCTTCCTCTTTATTTACCTTTATCTCTTCTTCATACATCATCAACTTACCAATTAGCTCCTTAACAGGTAGTGAACTTATGTCACATGATTCTCTTATTGAGACTGATGTGCCTCTCCATCTTTTTGGCAGATATCTAAGTTATCTCATGATTTTCTCCTTTTCTGGAACAACTTTTCCCAGTGCACTCATAGTGTTAAAAATATCATCGAACCCGAGATACATGTCAGAAATAGGTTCATCAGGTCTCATTTTAAAATTATCATACTTAATAGTATAAGTTTTTAATCTCATTTTTTTCACATTGGTTGTTCCTTCATGAGAAACAACCAAAGTGTCCAAGATTTCATGAGTTGTTTTACAAGCAGAAATTCGATTAAATTCTTCATCTCCAAAAGCACAATACAGAGCATTCATTTCTTTACAATTATTGTTGTAATCAGATTTTGTAGAATCAACCTAAGTAGCTCTAGCTATTTTTGGAATTTCATACTCAGACTCTATAGCATACTAGATGTCAAATCCTATACTTTCTACATGAATTTTCATTTTGATTTTCCATTGGGCATAGTTAACACCATTAAAGAAAGGTGGCCTGTTTGTAGAAAAACCTTCTAGTCTATTATCCATAATTATATTTTAGAAAATATATTTAAAGAGATAAAATTTAGAACTAATAGAAATTTAAGATCTTCAAGATATAACTAAAATCACAGTTGAACAACAGAGTATTTGGAAATCCTTTATTAACAAACTACCTATGATACCAAATTTTTGTCGGAGTGGACACTCAAGAGGGGGGTGAATTGAGTTCCAATTAAAATTTCCATTAAAAACTTTATGATTAAAATCCGCCAAATTAATTAAAAATTAAACTGTAGTGAATTTATAAATATTGTATGTTTTCAATTAGTTTCTCAAGAGATAGATTATTTCTCAGTTAACTCAATCTGAGGATTAATTAACTTTTGAAACTAACTTACTGGATAACAAAAGTTATAAACAATTGGTAGTTTAACCATCAGAGTTACTATAAAACAGATTTATATTTAAAGTAATTAGCAGCAGAAAATAAAATATACTTTAAACTTAAATGAGATGTATAACAGGTTTAACCAAGAGGTTCAGTCTCAAGACGAGACTTAGTCCTCTAAAATAGTTAATATAAAATTTTGATCTACACCCTGGATTGGGGTTAACAACAGTACAAAGACTGTCCAAGTACTAATACCTCTACCACAGTTCTACGTGAGAAAACAAAAACAATAGCACACAGGCTATCCCGGTCACACTTGACCTCTACCACAATTCACAGTTGGAACTAAAAGAATTCAGAAGGTTTGAGTGAGGATTTTAGATATCCTCCAGTTATGATCAGATGTTAGTGTGTGTATAAGATGAAAAATATCACATAGAGTACTCAAAAAGTAAATAAGAAAATCACAATAGCGCTAAAAAAGATATGATATGGGTTTAGAAGGCTCTGTGTGATGGAAATGTAGCTTTGGACTCCTTTTGGATTGAGAAGATGTTGTTTGAGTCCTTCTCTGAATTTGTATGAGAAACATAGTGTCGTACTTCTATTCCTTGACTTCCTTGTATTGAAGTTATGCTCGGGGTTGCAGTAGGATTTTCAGCATAGCAATGTCCCTAAACTTCCAGCAAAAGTTCTTCTCTTATTTAAGCTCTGGTGCATATGTTATTTCTGTATCAGATGCGTATCTTTGTATATCACCACACCCAGCATATTTTTCACTTCTTTTTCACACACTATCTTCTGCGCAGCTTTTGTCTTTCCGTTTATAGCTCAAGTGGTCTGACAAAAAGCATGATTGCTTCTGCAGGTACAAGGTACGATTCCTTGATATTCACCAGACATTATTTAATTAAAATCAATTGCATTAAAAGTAAAAAATATGACCGTTGCTAAATAAAAAAATATAAGTAGGGTTTAGAGAAATAGTGACTGGTTTCCATCGGCATCTCCTAGTATCAGTGAGCTTGTATCGGTGGACTTGAGTCAGTAGGTCTGCATCGATAGAAGTTACTCTTTATAACGGTAGAATACTTGAATCGACAACTTCTTCTATTAGTAGATCCTTCTATCAGTAGCTCCTATATCAGTGACCCATACTGGTGACATTATTGTATTGGTAGACTTTGTAGCAGTAGTCATCTGTTTGTATCAACGGGCTTGTATCAGTAGCTGTTTGTCGACATCTGTCTGTATCTGCAGACTTGTATCGGTAGCTGTCTATCGGTATCTTTCTGTATCATCAGACTTGTATCGGTAGCTGTGTATTTGTATCGGTAACTATGTACTAGTGACCTTGTGTCATAGGAAGCTTGGTCTTTTGGTGACCTTTACTTATTGGTAGACTATGTACTAGTAGGTCTGTATCAGTGACTCAACTCTTAATACCTATGTATTCTATGCAAATCATATTCAGATTGAGTCCGTAACATTTCTAAACAAGTATAAACATAGATAACCATTTATTAACAAATTATAATGTTTATTTTGATATTTTATCAACTTAATAATATGATTCCATAGATTTAACGAATAATCATTATAAAGATAAACATTATTTGGGATTATCAAAGCTTATTGAGACATAATTGAGATTATCAAAATAGGTGAGGTCAACACCTAGTCTCAAATTTGCATCCTGAGACAATGTTTAGTAGATATTCCATTATTTCTTAAAAACTGTGCTTGCGTGATATAGAACATATTTAATATTTTTATGAAATTAATTTTGGGCACACCAGTCCTTAAAATCATATGCTGTCTTAGTGACTAACTTCAAAAATATTTCCATATATATTTCAAAGTCTTATAAGAAAAAATAGATCTCTACATTATTCTATTATTCAATCTTTTCAAACTCAAAAAGAAAAAACAAAACTAAAATATGGGGATACTGAGCTCACATCTAGATCCCCAGTTTCCAGGAGCTCTCCACCATGCTTCCATGATGAAATAGCACATGGACCAAGATAATTGTTCATCCACATAGGATTCTCTCCTATAAATCCTCAATATCCACCAAGTGCTCTACAAAAGTGGATCCATCCTCAATGCCTAACTCTCCCCAATCAATAACATGCTTGGGATCATGAACGTATCTCTTTATCTTTGACACATGGAAGACTTCGTGATCCCACTCCAACTTTGGGGGTAGAGAGAGGTGGTAACCAATCATTCCAACCCTTTAAAAGATCTCGAACAACCCAATGAACCCTAGGGATAACTTTCCTCTCTATCCTATCCTCCACAATCCTCATCATGGGGAGACTCTTTGGAAAACATGGTCTCCATAATCAAACACCAAGAGCCTATGATGTCAATTTGTATAATATTTATACCTTATCTAAGTTTTCCTCATCTTCTCATGGATCACTTGGACCTTCTCTGTCATCACCTACACCATCTTTGGCCCCAGAAGAGGCACCTCATTGATCCAAGTCCAACATAAGGGTGACTTGTAGGATAACCTCCAAATAGACTAGAAATGATCCATGCTAATAGTAGAGTGGTAGAAATTATTATAAAAAAAAATCACCAAGGAATAGTGATCCTCTCAGCTCAGATCGATGTTTTACACGCAAGACCCGAATATATCCTCCAATTATTTGATATTATGATCAGTCTAGCCATATTTATGGGCGAGAAAGGTTGTACTCATCATCATCTAGGTCTTGAATACCTCATACAGGTCTCTACACAATTGTTATGTAAACCTCACATCACGATTAGATATAATAGTCAACAAAATCCCATGAAGTTGGATGATCTATCATACATACAACTACCCAAAAATCTCCATCGCATTCTACTCCATAATAGAAAAGAAGTTCTTAGACTTTGTAAGTTGTTTAACCGTCACCCTAATGGAATAATGGTCTCCCATTATCCATAGAATCCCTGTCACAAAGTACATTGATATAATGTCCCATCTCTACTCTTGGATATTAAGAGGCTACAACAATCCTACCAGAACCTATTACTCAGCCTTCACCTGCTGACATGTGAGGCACTGTGAGATAAACTTGGCCATGATCTTCCTCATTCCATCCCACCAAAACAACTACAAAAGTCCTCTATACATATTCTAGACATCGATATGTAAAACCAAAGGATATGTGTGAGACTCTTTCATCACATCCTCCCGCATCATGACTGGGACCAACATTCATCCCTGGAAAAGTTTGAAATGATTCCCTCCTTCAGAGAATCCATCTAGTGTATCTATTGAGGATATCTAGTCACATAAGACCTCACAGTCGATGTTTCCCAAATGGTAATTCCTCATACACCTAAGGAGTGAAGGAGTTGACACCATCTAATAAAGAAAAGCTACACCCTCTTCATCAACCAGGGTCAGCTAAAATGAAACTATATACTCATATGCCTCCTATAATAAGAAATCTTGAAACTTATTGCTAAGGGCATCTACCACCATGTTTCCCTTCCCATGAGTACATAATATATAAATGTTATATTCTCATAGGAACTAAAAACAGGGCCTATGTCTCAGTTTTAGGTCTCTCAACATGAAGATACACCTGAAATTATGATGGTCAGAGTAAAAAACAGAGATCTCTCCCAGAATATAGTGCCTCTACACCCTCAAAGTAAAGACTACTACTGCTAACTCCAGGTCTTGAGTCACGTAGTTTTTCTTATGGGGTCTCAACTACCTCAACCCATATAAAATAACAACCCATATATTCATTAAAACTTAGTTGAGCCTAGCTCTAGAGGAATCAAAATACACTACGTACTCTACACCCTACTCCAGTAGTCTCAAAACAGGATCACTCATCAGCCTCACCCATAACTCCTCCATGGATTTCTGGCACTACTAAGTCTATGTAAATGACTACCCTTTCCATGATAGGGTGGTCAAAGGGGATACAATCCTAAATAAGTCTTCCATAAATCTCTTTTCATACCCTGCTAACTTAATAAAACTTCACACCTCTAACACAATCTTAGGTGGATCCTAACCAAGCACTGCATTGATCTTAGCCATGTACACAACTAATCCATGCTCAAAAATGACATGCCCCCAAAAGGTAACCTCTTGGATCCATAATTTTAACTTGAGATATTACCATAAATTCGGTGTTCCCAAAGAAAATCTAAGACCATCCTAAAGTTATTTGCATGCTACTCCTATGGTGTAAATTATATTAGTATTTCACCAATGAATACAAAAAAAAATTGGTCCAAGTATGGAAATAAGATATGGTTCATGAAATCCAAAAACATAGTGGGGGTATTCATCAAAATGAAGTGCATCACCAAAAACCCATAATGTTCACAGTGAAATCAGAATTCCATGTTAAAAATATCAGCCTCACAAACTCTCAACTGATGGTATCCAAATATAATACCAATCTTCAAGAACCATCTTGTACCTCATAATTGATCAATGGGGTCATAAATCCTCAGTAAGGGGTACTTTTTATTTATTATTTTTTGGTTTAGGAGATAATAATATACAAAATTATTCAATATCCTGTCTTCCTTTTTCACGAACAATAATAGAGATTCCTAGGGGGATACAATGGGTATAATAAAACCCTTCTCTTGAAGATCCTCTAACTATAAATTTAGATCTAGAAGATTGGTAGGGAATATAAGATTTGTCATAAAATATATAGAAGTGGTCCCAGGATGAATGTCAATGAAAAAATCCATATCCCACCTCAAAGGTAGTCCTAGATCATCCCTGGGGAAGATTTCCATAAACTCCCCATGACCGAAGGAATCCAGATGCCTAAAGATACTATTTAACCAAGGGTTACACTTTATAACTAATGGGTAATGGGATGAAACCTATTACTTGAAAAACACACTCATCCTTCCATGAGATATCTCTCACCCACAAAGGAGAATCTTGTACCATCAGTGCAAAGACACCTGACTCATCTGTAGTGATAATCAATCTAGGATCAGATAATAGATAGCCGATCTATACACAAGATAAAGTCACAAGGTCTCATCGTGATGATAAAAATTTCCGATGAGTTCCTCTATCCATTAAGTGATAGCTTGAATTGCCAATAGATCAAAGAAGAATTCCCCATAAGAACATTAATACAAAGTTGGTGGGATAAAGCCTTAACTGGGATCTTCAATACTTGAACTAGGAGTAATGATATGAGGGAATGAGTCACAACTATGTATAATAGTACTAAAAAAATAGTATAACAAACATAAATTATATATCTAATCATATCATGTGCTTCCAAGTCATACACATCCATAGCTTGCAACTTCTCGCAACCCTGATCACTAACTCCCTGATCCTGAAATGGGCCACTTGGTGGTGGAGGTGGAAGGAGATAATAAAAAAATAAACCACCCATAGCTCCTCGTCATGGATCCCCACGTTCTCCTATTCCATATTCTCCTAGCTGGGGCCACCCTACCCTCTCTTAGGAGATCCATGATCACAACACTGCCTCTTTTGTGGTGGTCCATCCGCTATCTGGCTACCATCCTCATCACGTTGGGTTAGGAAATATTGTTCCATGTGACCTTGACCATCATATGCATATCACTGCCCCTATTTAGGATGACTTGGTCCCATGAACGGTCCCTCTGTCACATGAGTCCAGTCATGAAAATATCTACTGCAATGAGATTCTACCGATTGGCGCCTTCTAGCTATTACAGACATCTCATCTCCTGGATACCCACTGCTATCTCTAGCTATGTGGTATCCCTATGATAAGAATCTCTCCATCAACAACACCTGGTCCAACACTCCAACATAAGTTGGAATGCATAGGGCTAACACAATGGTACATATTTCTCTGCAGAGACCCTACTGAAATGTATACACCTAGAAGTAGACATTCCTAATCATATCAAGGGAGTATCACATAAGGTCAGTGAACTTCACAATAAACTCAAAAACTATCATACCTACCTATTGTATCTATAGAAGCTCCTAAATCCAAAATGATCTCAAGAAGAAGTGGTTATACTCTTCAGAAAATAGATACCAGAAGTCAGTCCAAGAGAGTGTCGAGTCTTCATGCATTTGTGTAACTAATCTCCACCAGTACCCAATTACTCAATTGAAAAGGATATCTTCAAGTGAAACCACTTGATTAGTTAGTGTCTAGATAAAACTGACAACTCAAATTACTAAATCTATCCAATCCTCCATAAGTTTTGGATCTGGATCATCGTAGAACCCCAATGACCTCCAGTGCTAGAACTCACAAAGTGTGCTCAGACTATATACATTTTTAGCACAATCTACAAGTACTATGTACTACGCAAAAGGAAGTGGTGCTACTACCTATCTGCATGGAGGAAGTATCTGGTGTGATAGTCACTTGACTAAGGCCTCGTCACTCCTCATATCACTATCATGATCTTGAAATAGTAACCTGGATTACTGTCTTCATGGAGGCATCCTAAAAATTTAATCAAGACGTACCATGTCCAGATGTGTATATATATATATAGGTGGATGATTCAAGAAGGATATTAAAAGATTCAATCCTATATGATATATTTACCAACATTCCCTATAACCAATGTATTAGTATGATGATTCAACAAGCATGTGGTTAGAATACTGATGCCTGGATACATTGGCTGCCACATAAATTTTAGGTTTACTAGACTGAAAGATGAAATCAAAACACTTTGAATCTTTCTCCATTGGTACCAACTAAATACTTTTAAGGGAAAAAATCTAAACACTATCCCATGGAATGAACCAACTGGGATGGAAATCTGTCAAGACCCAAACCAATGGGCCTCAAGTTTCAACTACCCCAAGTCCTCATTCATAGTCCAGGGGATAGATAAAAGAACCAAACTACATAAATAATATGGGAGGCCTTTGCCTAAGTACCTACACTCACATACAAAAACAGATCCTTATAGAAGAAAAAGGAATAAAATATAATATAGCAACATCCAGAGTGACATTCATGAATGTAACAACCTCTAGGGAATACAAGATTATGATATTGTAAATTGAAAATTAAAGGGAAAAAATACACTCCCAACTATAAAGATGTCCTAACATGAAAAAAATGGAAATGAAAATATTGATAGATCCCATCTTCATATCTCTAAACCTTGACCACCGTACATAGACAAATGTAGAAGGGGATCCCTATGCTCTTATGTAATTATCGACAACCTATCTATCATCTTTATAAGACACGACATGTGTAGGAAAGTCCCATACAGGGGTGAGTATATACATATGTAGTAGAAAAACCAAAAATTTGAAAGGGGAGCAGTAAGAGAAACAATAGAAGTAAAGATCTCAACCAATAGAAAGATATAAATGAAAACCAATCAATAGAGATATATTATTATAATAGAAACCCAAAAAATAGAGAAAGGGGATCTTCATGTCACATTAAAACCCATGAAAATAGTATTCCACCAGTTATAGAGGCCCATAAACGATTCCCAACATCTCACATGTTTATTCAAATAATAATCCATGTCAAGCCTCACCCCACCACTATGTCACACAATTGAGGGGATATAAACTCTAGGTAGAGGACCCCTAATTTGGTACAACATGATGGTTCCACTCTAATTGAAGAGGAACCGTGCCTTAAATCCACATGAGGGTTCCACTCTAACGGTAAATGAACCATACCTTGACTCCATAAAAGGGTTCCACTCTAGTGGTAGAGGACCCATACCCTGACTCCATAGGAGGGTTCCACTCTAGTGGTAGAGGACCCATTCTCTAATACAGTAAGAGGGTTCCAATCTAGTGATAAATATATAGAGGAACCATTCCCTAACTCTATAGGAGTGTTCCAATATAGTGGTAGAGTTCCCATGCCCTACATTTGTAAGAGGGTTCCAATCTAGTTGTAGAGGACCCATATCTTGGCTCCATATGAGGGTTATACTCTAGTGGTAAAGGAACCATTCCCTGAATCCATATGATGGTTCCATTTTAGTGGTAAATAGACAGAGGACCCATTCACTAAATCTGTAGGAGGGTTCCAATCTAGTGGTAGAGGACCCATGCCATAACTTTATATGAGGGTTCCACTCTATTGGTAAATAGATAGAGGACCCATGACCCAAATCCATAGGAGGGATCCACTATAGTGGTTGAGGACCAATTTTTTGTCCCAATAGGAGGGTTTCATTATGATTATCTCAAATATTCACTATAGTCATCGAGTGCCACCTAATGAATCATCACACTTATAACACCTCTCACCGTATATAAAAAATGCACTATGAAGTCCACCGTTGTGCTGTATATGAAATAACATGCATGATATGCTAATCATGGTCCAAAATAGGAGTTCAAATGAAGGAGATATGTAATGTAAAAGTATACTCAAAATTAGGTACACAACATGGATGGGAACCACATGACATGTGGTCCCACTCTGATTTCTATCCCTATCCTTTCTAGTACACAAATTACTACCCATGTATCGGTACACGGTGTGTCTCAGCCACATAGGTCCGAGCTGTATCCTCCTAGTTATGCCCATATACTTCGGTCCGTGTCTATGTACCTTGGTTTTGTGCCCATAAACAAAATGTACCAGGACATTCCCATGTTGATGTACTCCCAGAGTACACATCAGGTCACCAACACCAGGTCACATGGTGTTTGGGGGTCTCACATGGTCTGTAATACATATAATCTCTTGGAAACCCTAGCATTGTGGATTTCCAAAGAACACACCATGTGTTATTCCGAATTTTATGACATGTAGTAGTGATTTTATCATAATCTCAGATCTTCCATGCCTTATTATATATCCTACTTCTCTACCATGAATCATGACTAATTTACACCTATTTCTTAAGGAAACCATCTCTTACCAATGATTCCATCCCTCTGATGGCTGAAAATTGATGTTACAATTCTCTTGCATGAATCCCATTCACCACCAGCTGCATTTGGTGCCTCTCATACCACTTTCAACTCGATCCTAGATTCCAGATCTTTGAGGATCATCACCCGCATCCCAAAATCATCCTAATCCATCCCCAAATCATCAATCCATTAATCTCATATAAACCCTCCATGAATCGAGGGGTCCAATCATGCTCGATCTCGCTCAACAATAGTCGAATCATGATCCTGTAGTTCAACGATGAATAAAGTGAAGAATTTGTGGATAAATACACACAAATTAAGGGAGAAATAATCATTGTACAAGAATTATTGGAAAAAAATTATATTGGGGACAAATAAGAAGATAAAAAATTGAATAAACAATTTAATATGATGTTCAGGAGAATGAAAAAGCTCAATTAACATAGATCAAAGAAAAATAATTTATCACGCTAAATTATTTAATCATAAGCAAAAAATTACACAAATGACAAGGAATATCTCAATTTATATTGATCTTTGGTGAATAACCATACCAACAATGAATGGGGAAGACCCGTTGAATTCACTATACCTCAATTCGCCATGATCTGATTGTTGACCATCACCCGATCTTGATCCACCAATGAAGAATGTGGTTCTTCATCTCAATGGTCCTAGGTCTATGTTGAAAACCTTATAAATAATATGTAACTAATAATTAATTGATGAAATTAGGTTTTTTATTGTTTAATTAATGTATTAATTAAATAATAAATAAATTCACCGAACGCACCTTCCAACGACTAGTTTATTCGAATGCCACATGACGACCGACTTTATGTCATGCCTAGGGTAAAACTCACATTCTAGATTCATCTGTGGTCCCATATTTAAATTTTGAGACTCTATTTAGGAGATATTCTATTATTTCTGAAAAGCTAAGAAAGCATGATAAAAACAATTTAATTTTTTTATCAAATTAATTTTGGGAACACGGATCCTTGGGATTGTATGTTTTCTTAGTTCCTAGATCCAAAAATATTCCCAAAAAATACATTAATGTATTACAAGAAAAAATGGGATCTCTATACACTATTTCTATTCTTATTAGTCTGTATACTGTTAATATTTTTTTGTGCATTAATAAATCACGTGTGTGTGAGTGATATTCCTGTCATGCATGTAGGTCCAAACTGGAATGAAGCATGTTGAATCCTTCTATTCATTTTACTAATTTCTTAGTTTCTTACATATTGTATGATTTGATTCCATTTGATTTGAACACTATAAACAAAATTCCCAATTCATCCTTTTTTAGTTAGTGAGAACTATCTACTACTAGTGAATCTTCCCTTAAAAAAGTGGCATCAGAGCCTCATTGGGTTCTATTTTGTTTCTGAACCTATTTCTTTTTTCAATATGGTTTTTTTTAAATTTATATCTATCAATCTCATATTAATTCTCCCTTTAGATCTTCTGTTTAAAATCAAATTCACTGAAACCTCAATAATTTTATGAATTCTAAAACCAAATTGGATAATCATGCATTACAATTTATATTGGCTAGTTATTGGAGGTGTATACTTATTATTGTACGCAACAACTTAGTATCTAATATTTTAGGTAAACATGACAAAAAATAGGTTGAAATCCAAAACCTAGATGGTGAAAAAAACATCAAACTATGGAGGATTAAGATGAGAGACTTACTGGTTCAATAAGTATTAATTTATTCCCTATTCAGGCCTAAGAAACATATTATAACTATATCTAAAATTGGAGAAACCTCCAATATTTTTCAAGATATACAACTTGGTTTTCTATTATGGACAACACTTTTTTCTTCATTATTTAGGAGATAAGGTGATTATATTAGTTTCATTTGAAACTAATGCTATTGTTATATGGATTATGTTATATAATTTTCCTTTGAAACTACACAAAGTTGAAATAGAGGAGTCAGGGGGAGATCAGTAGTCATGAAAAGTAGGTGGAGTGGATGCCCAACTTTCTATTCATCTCGAATCAATTCCCTGCATCCCCAACACCAAGATTGATTTTGGGTTTTGTAAGTCCTTCAAAATGTAGAAGTTGTAGATGTTGAACTCCCAGATTTAGGAACAACCACTGTCGAGATCGGGGAGACTACCGATGGAGTTAGAGAGGGTAAGATCCAATTGAATGATATTCAAGCATTATATGTTGTCTTTTAGGACCCCATATTACTTGGAAAGGTTGTTATTTTTCATTGAGTAGGGGAAAAATTAGGATGAGAGTGTTAGATGATGCTCGAGAACTCCATGTCCATGAACATGAAATGATAATGAGATATGATAGATTAGATGAGAGAAAAATCAGATGCAACTTTGTGTGCCCACACTAATCGAACCCTTATTAGAGGAGGCATCTTCTTCAAGTGAAACAGAGGACATCAAGAATACAGAAAACATAAAAGATAATGTTATAGATGGAAATAATCCCACCCATATATGCGTGCTGCTTCCAAAAAAATTTCATTTCTAAAAGTTAAAATTAATAAATTTTTAATTCATAAAAAATATTATTTTTAAAGATACATAAATATAAATTCTTTCTTGATTATTATTTTTTGATTATTTAAATGATGTATAAAATTATTATATTTTTAAATTATATGAAATTATTATTTATTTGTAGCCTAAAAATTTGAAATATTTTTTTATCCATCCCCTTTAAAGAAGGATGTTTATCTAAAAAATTATTGAATTTTATGAAATACATAAAAATTTGTATTAGATTTTCTAAAATTGGAATTTTTTATGGTCATAAAATATTTTTATGATTATTAAGAGTAACTACCAAAAATGATAGAAAAACGTATACTAAAATTATACAATGACATTTTATAGAAATACATAACAAGAAATTATCATGTGATTTTTTCATATGAAGCAAGAAATCCTCATATCGAAGCTCCAAAATTCCAATAGCCTTGTGGGAAATCAATATAGCTAGGTAGTTAAAGAAAAATCCATAAAAATTATTGAAACAAATTATATTATTATGTTCATGTGTTAAAAACAAGACCATTTATGTGACTTCCCTCCAGGTTTTATGCATTTACTTTATCATTTGATTAAATTAAAATTTATATTAATTTATTTTTCATAGTAACTATTTGTTTAATAAACATACTACAAAATTTTTTTATAAAAAAATTAACATGATAATACATTTTCTAAAATATATTTCAAATTAAATAATTTTTTAGATATACAAAATTAATATCCTTATTATTTTTTATAGTTGAAAATAAAAAATAATAATTCAAATATTTTTTATATGAAATATAATGGGAAAAAATTTATTTTAGTTCCTATAATAATATTATTGAAGTAATACATGAATTTTAGTCCATTTTTTACTTTGAATTTTGAGTAAACTAATATAATGACACATTGCATTAAAAAAGGGGGTGAAAGATATTTATTATTAACCTATTAAAGAAATTTATTGAAATGACTTAAATTTAATGTTTATTTACTATGTGTGGTTAAAATCTAGTTTACTATGTAAATATAATATGTTGATTGAAATATAGTTTATTATTGTATATTTAAAATACAACATGTAAATATCATGAAAATCTAATGTATACGTTGAAAATTTGAAAGAATTTTCAATGGTTAAGTAAATTTATTATATATAACGTCAATAATGTAACTATTGTTTTTCATTCTTTAATTTTGATTTACAATTGAAATTTATTTCATATTAGTTTACAATTTTTATTTTTAGGTTTTTATATGAAGTTAATTTTACTCATTATATTGTTTGTTATGCTCATCCTTTACTGGTTATGACATCACTTGTTTAATCCTATGTGAGTTGTTTTTTATTCCTACATAGAGCCTTTACCATTTTGTTTATTTGAACATATGTGTGGCTTATTTTTGAAATTATGTCTTCATATTGTTTTCATATTTAATTTCCTTGTATTATTATTATTCCATTTAAATTCTTCAATATTCATGCATTTAAAATTTTATATAATTTTGTTTTATTAAAATTTAAGTTCTAAAGGATCGTAAAAAAACTTGGTTGGGGGGGGGGTGAATCTGTTGTTGTATTTTTAAAAATATAAATATTGGTAAATTTAACCCCTCTAATATGTTAGAGTTATTTTTATCAACTTTTAGTAAAGTCAAGTTTGTGTAGAAATATAATAGTAAAAATGCATACATGATTTATAAGGTTCAGTCTCAGTTTGAAAACATACATCTTTTCCATATCCACTCCCTTGGGTCTATGAAAATTAAATATTATGAAGAAGTGAATAGAACTTGTGTAAACTACCATTGGACACCTTCTATCCCTTGATAGGAATGATTATACCGAATCCCATCAGTTTACAAATTTTACTTTCAAAAATAGATCTATAAAATGAAAAATAACTTTGAAACTTTATACTCCAAAATGGTATTTTTGAAAGTCTATGAATGATCAGACTATGTTTTATCTTCTAGTATCCTATGGCCTGTGTTTCATAACCTCAGACCGATGTCCCTTTTTATCAATTTTTTCTACTCCAAACTTTTTGATATATCCGTATAAACAAACCGTGCTTCTAAAACAACTAGTCAAAAATCAGACCGAAACCCTCAGTCTCATTCTCTCTATCTAGTAGTTAGAACTTGAATCGGTTCAAAATTCTAATAAGAACCTTATTTACAAAAAATATTCTTTAACTTGGACCAACTTTGTTTGGAAAACAAACTTTTTATCAAGGATTATATTCAGAAAATTCTTCTCATACAATAGATTCATCACTTCAGCTTTTTTTTCTCTCACTCTGAATAGTAACTTAGAACAATATACTATGTAATTCTATTTGTAGGTTCTCCCAGAAAATTAAAGGCCAGAAACTAAATTATTTTCCAACTAACCCAAATATCAAAACCCCAAATTCCAAATTCATTAGAGCTTCATTTTGACCGCTTAAAATATTCTCAACTTTCTAGTAACTTCTCAAAACTTCTTGAATCTTTACAACTCTTCTCAAATTTCACAACATTAGTCTGGAAATTATTTTTTAGAAAAATAAATCCAAAACTCTTTTGATCATTCTAGTTCTCTTGACCTAATTTAAAATTTTAAACTACTTAGTCTGACCAATATTTCTCAGCTCATACATTTTAAAGAGATTTTATCCGATGGGAATACTTAAAACTTCAAAACTTTCAAATTCATCATTCCTATGTCAAATAATCTTAAAACAATTGAAATAACTCACATATTTTCCTTTTGATATACTAAAAAAATATAATTACTCACTCAGGTTTTAAAATCCAACTAGAAATTATTGAATACATTTATTAAACCTCAAAAGACTTTAGAAACCAGTAACAATTATCTAGTAGCAACTTCAAAATTTCTAACATTTTCTTTATCTAGAGACTTTTAACTCTTATGCTCATTTCTTCACAAGTCTTTAGCAACAATATTCATCCAATCAACTTATTTATAATGAAATAACTTCAAACTTATCATACATATCTGTCCAAAAAAGGATCTATAGTGATTTGTGTCTGGATATCTACATATGATGATCTACCTCTAATGCCTTTGATAAAAAATTCCCTTTGTATTAATTCAATAATTGTTTCCTATCTGATCATATTTATCCGATATCAAAGTCAAAATTTTATATTTTTAGAAACTTATTCATCTGAGTAACTTATTAGTTTATCATAATTTTGATTTATTATAAAATATTATCTCCTCCTTTGTCATTTCTCAGAAATTCAAATCTAACATCATGATATTCTTCATATTTATTTTGAATTTTTAATACCGTAACAACTAAGAATTCAGAAACCGAAAAGCCAGTTTGATTCAATTATGACCGGGTGCATCTAGTTCCCTAAATATAATGTACCATGTTTGATGAATTTTTTTTCTTTTCCTTAAACTTCATATAATTCATACTCTTAGTCTTATGAGAACAGATGCCTCTGGAGCTTCTTAGTTTGAGAAACTATCTCTAGAACACTTCAACTTTGGAAACTCCAAAAATTCACATTTCTATTTTCTTATAAAAACTCAAGCATGTATAATGAATTATTTATGATGTTTTAAGAACTTTAAATAACAAAAAATCTGTTTCTGACTTATTTTGGAAAGTTCTATAGCTTCCCACCTTTTTATCTCTCAATAATATAGAAAACTTTTTGAATCTAATTTCAATTTTTTTTTACTTCCATCAAAAAATCCTTTTGAAGATTTTAATATTTGTAAAAACTCATACGTTATAGAATAAAAATATTCTAATGAACTTTTTCCAATGGATCGTCTGATGTTTTTTTTAAAACACTTTATATATCTATATTTTTAGAAACTTATCAAAAAACGATTTATAAACTACCAACAACATATCCTTCACTTGATTTTAAAAAACATTCTCTTACAAAAATCCTAGTTTTCAATAAAAACAGATCTTCTTCAAAACCAAACATCATAAAGGATATTGAACCACCACCTTTAGAGTTTTTGAAAACTCTCATTAAAAGCTTTATCAACTCAACTTTTTTCAACACTCAAAATTTTTCACAACTCATTTTTGAACATTTACCAAAACACAGTATTTATAAAAAGAGATTTCCTTGACACCACAGTACTAGATTAAGTAATTTTTTAAGTATTTCCATTCCTTAGTGATAAGAAAATTGAGGCCATGTAATGATAAACTCCCCCTCAATTATTTTTTTCCTCACACTTATCTCTCCCCCATTTTATGAGTATTATAGCCTCAGATTCATTTAAGTAAGAAAATTAATTCCATCTCCCATGCATTATAAATTTGTAAAATTCTCCCCCATTTTCAACATAATCCAAAGAAGGGTGGGGGATATTCGTTAAGATGTTTAGGATGAATTTAGTGGAGTCTGAACATGAAGTTTCAACCTCAATTCCACAAATCTCTCTTTTTTAAATTGTTTTTGTGAAGATATCAACAATTTTATACTTTATTGAAATATATTCTAGAAAAATAAATCCATCATAAATTTTTTATTTTATGAAATGAAATTTAATATCAATGTGTTTTGATATTTAGTGTTGTATAGGATTTTTAGAAAGAACAATTGCACACTAATTATCACAGATTATCATTAATGGTTTATAAAATTCATATTTCAAATATTCCAAATGAACTTTTATCCACAATGTTTGAGTACAATAATATTATGCTAAAACATATTTTTATTTTTATATGGAAAAAGTTTATGAACATTTATACTTACTATGTCAACTCACACAACATTCTCCCAAGAAAAATGTTTTTCCAGAAGTTTATTTTTTTGTCATTTCAATCTCTAGCCCAATGAGAACCAATATAACCATGAAAGTTCATTTCATAACTTATTTTGTATGATATCCCATGTTAATTTGTTCCTTTAACATATCTTATAATTCTATTTACTGAAAACATATAAGATTATTTTGAATCCCTCATATATATGGGTCCCAAAGCCATAACATAAACAATATCAAGTCTTGAAGTTGTTAGATAAACAAAAATTACTATCAATTTTTGAAAATCCATCTAATTCAAACTTTTAATTGATTTAAATTATCTCATATTCATCCCACCTAAAATAAAAGTAGTAACTTCTTTTGATTCTTCCATGCCAAAATTTTTCAATAATTCCCTAGCATACTTTCCTTGAGATAGGAAGTTGTATTTTTCTTTTTGTTGAACTTGTAAACCAAGGAAGAAAGTTTATTATTCCAATATTGAAATATCAACATTCTTCTTCATTTTGTCATAAAATTATTTGAAATTTTTTTCTTCATCTCTAGAAAAAATTATATCATCCATATAAATGATTACAATTAGGGTGATAGAGTTAACTTATTTCACATATAAGTTTCTATCAACCTTTCCTTTAGAAAATTTCAACATTCTCAAAAAAATTTCAAGTTTGGAATACCAAGTACATGGGTCTTTTTTTAACCCATATAATTATTTATTCAATTTAAAAACATTTCTTCCATATTCATCAAGTATAAACCCACAAGGTTTCTTAATGTAAACTTATTCTTCAATTTCACCATTTTGAAAAGATGGATTTTCATCCATATGATAAACTTTTTAACTTTTATGTGAATCCTCTAATAAGAACATTCTGATAATTTCTAATATTGTAATTGGGGAAAAAGTTTCATAAAAATCCATACCTTCCACAAATGCATAGACTTTATAAACAATCCTTGCTTTCTTCCTTGAAACTTCTCTATATTTATTCAAATTTTTTCAATACAGCAATTTTTTTCCAAAATCATTTTTATTTTCTAGATGTGAAAGAAGATACCGGGTGTTTTTTTCTCAATATGATCCAAATCTTCATTCATTACATCAACCCATTATTTGTGTTCAAATGGTTATGAAATTGATTCTGTTTCAATTTGTGAAATGATTGATGTTTAGTTTTCTAATCTCAACCTTCTACTTGTATGAACCATAACTTTATGATTTGAAATAATAATCATAGATTCAACATGTTTCTATAAGGTAGGAAATTTCAAAGTTTCTCTTCAAGATTCACTTTCCTCATCAGACTATTCCTCTATATCATGATATGTCTATTTTGACTCACTTTAATTCTATTTGTAAATATTCAGTTTTTCTTCCTCAACATTCTCAATTTTTTTTAAGGAATTTGTATTTTCAACAACTTTCACATCATATGAATCCACCAAATTTTGTAAGAACTTTTTCCAACATTTATAAATTCTTCTATTGGGTGAAGATACCATGAAAATTACTTCTTCATATTTCTCATCAAATTATACAAGATCCATATTTTTTATTTTTAGTAAATATGTACTTCCATAAAAATTGAAGTATTTGAAAGAATTTATTTTGTTGTACCACATTTCGTAGGAAGTCATGTTGGATTCTAGCCTCAAAAAACATCTATTTTGTACATGTACAAAAATACTAACAATTTCTCTCTAATATAACTTTTAAAGTTTGTATTATGACAACATGCTTCTTCTCATTTCCACGAAACTTTTGTTTTTTTTAAAACTCCATTTTATTAAGGTGCATATGGAGAATTGCAACGATGTTTAATTCCATGTTTCTTAAAATATTATTCAAATGAATTTATTGTGAATTCCTTTCCATTATAATTTCTAAATTTCATTATGTAAGCACCCATTTGCCTCCTAACTTCTATTCTAAAAACACAAAACATTTATACCTCTGATTTATGTTTCATAAACATGATGTTATTCATCTAAGTGAAATCATAAATAAAAGTGATAAAGTAAAAATATACTTTTGATTATTTATGTATCATCATCCCACAAAGTTATGAATCAATATCTTTAAGTGTTTTGGTATAATGAATCTTAAATTTCAAATAGATTTTACTAACCACCTTTACTTTTTGAAAAAATATACAAAAATCATATTCTCTTCTTTTCAAATTTGGTAAATTTCATACATCATTAACTTTAGAAATTTTGTTCATACTTTTATTCCCAAGGTGGTCAAGTATATGATTACGCAACTTATTTTCATCTTAAACACTTAGATAACCTGAGTTATAAATTTCTCCAATTTGAAAAGGATTTCCAATGTTTTTTGTCCTCTAGTAACAACTTTACCATATTTCACAGTTATGATGATTTATGAAAATTTTCTAAAAATCACTTCTTTTCCATCATCATAAAGTTTACTTACACTAAGTAAGTTATTTTTTAACCCATCGAAAAATAGAATTTGATTTTAAATTTTCCACTTCAATATTAGAAATTCCAATTCCTTTTATTTTTAAGGAACTATCATCCCTGAAGTTAACAACTCCTCCACCATGATTTTAATTTAATATTTTGAAATCACCTACCATGTGATATGAAAAACCAGTATAAAGTATCCATGGTTTTTTATTTTTTTACTTTTTTTAAGTGATGTATCAAAAAAAATACATTTACTCAAACATCGTCTTTCCATCTTCCTTTTATTTTTTGGAATAATAACTTTTCCTTGGTAGTGTTCCCATACATTCTTTAGCGTGATTGAAAAAATGTTTACATGTTCCATAAACTTCTTCTAGAAATTCAATTTTGTTGTTGGAAGTTTTCTACGATCTTGAGAATTCACTTTTCTAACTTTTTGTGTTTTAGGAAAGCTACTCATTCTACTTTTATTGTTTCTCCCCCTTACTTCATTACTATTCCTCAATAGAGACATGTAGTGCCAATAGTTATAAATGTTTTCCCATAAATTACAAACCACCGACAAAAAACATTGAATATTGGTCTTCTATAAAAGTAATATACTTCTATATAGAAATTTTGTTGAGGTTTCTAACTTCTTTATGTTCTATCATACTCTAAGAATGATCCAATTTTATTAGATAGATAATTTTCAAAATTTGGGAATGTGATAAATTTCTCACATACATTCTCATTCCAATATTTCCCAACACTTTTCATAACACCTTAAATGTGAGAAAAATAATATGAAACATTATTTTTGGAAGGTGGCGAATTCACATAATTCTTAGAATATTATTTTTATTCATCTTTAGATGATTTTTATTTTACATACAAATCCATGATCAAATTTTCATTCAACTTCCTTGAAGTAATTTCGATCTCAAGAAGTTTTTATTGAGACTTGTTAACTTAATATTCTCCATAATCCAACTTATTAATACTATATTTAACCATCTTTACATATTAAACAATTCTTAGTTTGTAGCCTAAGATCTACTATATGTATTCTTCTTCTTTCTTAGTAACATCTCTTCTTCCTTTAACAAATTTTCCACTACCATTCTTCATCATTTCTATTTCTTTCTTGATAAATCCTTTTTTTCAAGTCATGAAAAAAGTTTTGATATGAGCTAATAATATCTGTAAGATTCTTCACCTCTTTCGTTTTCAGTATTTGATGAATCTTCCTTATTGTCAAAATTTTCAAGGAATTTGTAAAGTTATTTATGAACTATTATTGTCTACTAAATTGATCTCATCAAAGTTATATTATACTTTATTACTTAGCATATTCATTCTTTTACTAGTGAAATTATTATTTCCACCAATGTAGTTATTCTCTTTCTTGGATGTTTAATCAAAATCCATCCACTAAGGTTTCTCATCAAAATGATATCCAAATTCACCAAATTTATTCTTGGGGAAATTCATAAAAATACCCAACGACACCATACTCAAAACATTGTGTAGGAACTTTTCCTACACAATTTATATTCATTTTTTTATAGTTATTAGAGATAAGAGGAAATATTTTTTCATTTAACTCATCATCCTCATTTTATATAGATTTACAAGGATCAAAATCTTCAACATCTTGAATTTTAATCTTTCTCATATCTTCAAAATCAATTTAATATTTCATCTTTGTTTTGAGAATTGGATATTTTCCTATTTCATAAGAAATAATAAAGTTATGAAGTTCATTAAGAGATAAATCATATTTATCTTCTAAAGTAGAAATTTTAGAATCAAACATGTTTGGAAGGTTTCTCACGTGTTTCTTTATAATTTTAGAATATTCCAAGACATCTCTGAATCCTTTAATGTTTCAAAAAACTTTATTTTCTATGGATAAGTACTCATCAATAGTTTCTTCATATATAATTATTTGGTATTCGAACTTACTACACCAAATTTGTAGCTTTTATTCCTTCATGTTAGTATACCTTAAAAAAATGTTTGATATTTTCCCACCTAATATTTGTTGTTCCATGAGTCATGTTCTCTTAAATACCGACCTATCACAACTGATAGTAATGATCGAGCCATTGATGGGGCTATTGAAACCAAGACATCAAAACAGTTTGAGGTTTCTATCCAGCCTCCTCCACATGAGCCTTTTCCTCTTACTTGACCTGAATTAATCTCTAGTTAAAATTCAGATTCAAATACAAAACCACCTGGTAATAATAATGATTATCATTTTACCTAATATAGAGTTAGAAGGGTCCCTATAAATCTTACTTGGTTTAGTCAATATGACATGGCCACTTCTGACTTTCATGTTTCCTTAGATCTTATTGATGATGATCCAAATACCTATAAATAATCCCTTAATAAAAATGATTCAAAATAGTGGATCTCTTCCCTGAATGAAGAAATTCACTCCTTGAATCAAAATCACACTTGGAATATCGTTGATAAACCTCTCAATGCTAAATTAATTCGATGTAAGTGTATTTATAAAAGAAAGGTGGATAACACTACTGAGAAGAAAATAAAATTTAAAGAAAGATTAGTTTCTAAGGGAATCCTTCAAATATAATGAATAATATATTCTAAGAATTTTTCCCCAATTTTTAAGCTTTCTTTCATAAGGATACTTCCTATAATGACCTTCACATTGGAAAAGCTATCAGACCCTACCTGATGGTAGTTTCTGGTGATGTGATCCAGTCCTAGCTACTTGGCCACTAAATCTAGCCCGCCGTACAACCCCTTTAATGACTTCATCATGATTTTATTGTCATACACCACATCTCCAAACATAATCCACACCACACCCATGAACTTCTATAGCCATAGTGGCGGTGGGACTCAATTTAGGATATTCACCAGGTACCCAAAGTCATATGCACCGTGGAAAATCACCCAAAACATGGAGATGGAATAATGGGGGCTTGAGGAGATCATAAAGTAGAGAAAATAGGTAGAGTGAATTTCCAACTGCTTATTCATCTTGAAATCTATACCCTACCTCCCCTGCAACCAGATCGATTCTGGGTTCTACATGTTCCACTAAATGTTGAAGTCACAGAAGTTGAACTCTAAGATATTGGCATATCCACTACAATGATTAGGGTGACTACCATATGCATCAGAGTGGGTGAGACCCAGTTGGATGAGATTTAGGTGGTAATGTTGGGTTTAAGGACCCCATACTACTCGGTGGGGCTACACTTGTTCAGTGGGTAAAGGGTGATGTTAGGATGAGGGTGGAATACGATAACTGAGAACTCCATGTCCATGGATAGGAAAGGATGATGAGATATGATGGATCAGATGAGAGAAAACTTAGATGTAAAATTGTGTTCCCACACAGACCTAACCTTGACTAGAGTAGGCATCTTCTGCAAGTGCAGTAGAGGACGCTAAGAATAGGGAAAATGGAGGATACCTAGCTAGGTCTTGGGAGCATCCCACCCATATAGGCACCAGTCATCCAAAAACGTTGATTTCCAAACATGATAAAAAATAAATATGAAATTCATAAAAAATAATATTTTTAAATATACTTAAATATAAATTATTTCTTGCATAATTTTTATATTTTTTATTGATGCAAAAAATTGTTATATTTTCTAGTGTATATGAAATTACTATTCATTTTCAGCCTAAAAATTTTAAATAATTTTTTTATTCATATCCTTTAAAAAATGATTTTTATCTAAAAAATTATTATAATTTATTAAATACATAAGAATAATTATTATATTTTTTAAAATTTTATTTTTTTTGTTAAAAAAATATTTTTATGATTTTTAAGAGTTACTCCAAAAAATGATATAAAATCATATACTACATATATGAAACCAAATTTTAGAGAAATTCATAATAATAAATAATTATGTTATATTTTCATATAAAGTAATAAATCACTAAATTGATGCTACAAAATTCCAATTTCCCAGTGGATGATTAATCCAGTAGGGTTGTTAAAGAAATTCCATCAAAAATATTTCAAAAAATTTGTATTAATATGTTCATGTGTTAAAAATGCGATCACTTCAATGATTTCCCTCTATGTTTCATGCATTCACTTTATCATTTGATTAAATTAAAATTCCTAATAATTTATTCTTTAGAGGATCTATTTGGTTAATGAACATGCCTAAATTTTTTTTAATGAAAAATTAACATGGTTATACATTTTCTAAAATATAGTTTTAATAAAACATTTTTTAGAAGTAAAAAATTACTATCCTTGTTATTTTGGATAATTGAAAAAAAATTCATATGTTCCTAATATGAACTAAAATGTAAAATAGTTTATTTTACTTCATATTACAATATTATTGAACTACTATATAAATTCCAATCTACTTTTAATCTGAATTTTGACTAAACTAATATAATGACACATTGTATTAAAATGGGGTGAAAGTTATTTAATATTAACATATATAAGAAATTTATTGAAATGAATTAAATTTCTTGTTAATTTACTATGTCTATTTGAATTTGTTTTACTATGTAAATATACCATGCTGATTAAAATATAGTTTATTAGTGTAGATTTAAAATATAGGATGTAAATATCATGTAAATATAACCTACAAGATGAAAATTAGGAAGGATTTTCAATGTCAAAGTAAATTTATTATATATTATGTCAACAATGTTACTGTTGTTTTGCATGATTTAATTTTTATTTATAGATGAAAATAATTTCTTATTAGTTTACTATTTACTTTTTAGTTTACATTTTTTATGATTTATTTCCATTCGATTTGAACACTATGAACAAAAGGCTAAATCCAGTCTTTTCAGGTTCATGCAAACTATCTATTATCAGTGCAACTTCCCCTAAAAAAGTGTTATTAGAGCCTCATTGGTCTCTCTCTTTTTTGAATATGTTTCTTGTTTCAATCTAGTTTTTGTTTTAATTTTTCCCATCAATCTCATCTTAACTTTCCCATTACCACTTTTGTTTATAATCAGAGTCACTGTAAACTCAATCATTTTATAAATTATGAAGCCTAATTAGATAATCATGAATACCCATTTATATTTTTTTGTTTATTAGGGATGTAAGATTTTTGTCATCTACAACATCTCAGTATCTAATCATTCAGGTAAGCATTTCAACTAATAGGTTTTAAATAAAAAAGTTCAATGGTGATAATGACTTCAATATATGGTAGATTAAGATGAGATACTTTCTAGTTTATCTAGGATTAATTGACTCTATTTTTAGGTATAAGAAACATATTGTAATTATGTCTAAAAATAGACAAACCTTCACTATTTATAAATATTTATACCTTTATTTTCTTGTTATGGGCCACAGTTCTCTACTTCTTTCTTTTGGTGATAAAGTGATTATAAAAGTTTACTTTGAAACTACTAATAGTGGAACATGGAATAATTTAGAGAAATTAAATATTATTGCTTCAATTTTTGGTAGTATTTATAATAAAATCACATGTTAACATTTAAAATGAAACCTTATATTTCAATTAAAACCCATTTATATGAATTTAACAAAGCCAGAATAGATTTATTTATCATAAATGTGACTGTTGATGATGAAGATCAAGGAATTATTCTTTTAATATATTTGGGTAATGCCTATAACACATTTGTAGAAACAATGATGTATGAATGTGACTCTTTAACCCTAGAAGAGGTTAAGCCTACCTCCTCTCTAAATAATTTAATTCAAAACCTAGAGTAAAAGGTGAGGTAGAGATTCTATTTACAAGTGGTAGACCAAAATATTGGGGTAAGAAGAATGAGTATAATAAAGATTAAGGCAATAAAAATAAACAACCAAAATTTAAGTCTAAGTAAAGGGAAAGAAATATTATTTTCTTCTACTGTGGTAATCTTACAAGCACTAAACCTGAGTGTAAAAAGCTTAAAAAAGACCTTGAGACTAAACACCCCACCTACCAATACCTTCTAGTGGAATTTTTCTATGAAATTGCCAAAGTGTTTAATGTGTATAGCCATTCCTTCACCCATGAGTGGGTATTATACCCAGGATTATCATTCTATATGTGTCTCTTTTGAGAGTCACTCCTAGATTTGATTAGAAGAGTGGAAGGAGATGTGATTTTAGGAAATAATAGGAGTTGTTAAGTTAACATAATAGGTTCTATTTTAATATTACTTAATGAACACTCCATCGTCACTTTGATTGATGTTAGGTGGGTTCTTGGCCTCAATAAGAACCTGATTTCCTTAGGAATTTCTAATTAAAAGGGGTATACATTTAGGATAAAATCAGGTTTCCTAAAGTTCTCTGAAGGCTGTAAAAATATCATAAAGGGTTCTCTCATTGTTGAGATATATTTCTTGAATTGTAATACTCATTAAAGGTAGTTGGGTAGAGTGTATACCTCTAATAATGATGTTACCCTATTATGGAATATGATATTGGGGCATATACGCTCCAAGGGACTAGAAGAAATTAACAAACACGGGTTTTTGGATAACGTCACACCAAGAAATATTCCCTTTTGTGAAGATTTTGTAATGGGTAATGCTAAGAGAGTCGCCTTTAATAGGTATAACATTAAATATAATTACCCCTTATCATATATACATTTTCATTTGTGGGGACTAGCTGGGACTAACTCTCATGATGGAGAGTACTATTTTGTTACCATTATATATGAATTCTATAGAATTATTTGGATTTACATAGGAAAAAATAAATATGATGTTTTTAAAACATTTAAAACCTAGAAAACCCTAGAAGAGAATTAGGTTAGAAAGAACATTAAAACAATGAGAACTGATAATGGATTAGAATACATCTCTACTAAATTAATATAATTTTGTCAATTTGAAGGGATTTCAAGACACTATACTATTAGGGGAACCCCCAAACAGAATGTTCTTGATGAGATATTGAATATAACTATTTTAGAGAGAGTAAAAATCATTCTTGGATGATCAGTTCTCCCAAAATATTTTTTGGGTGGAGGATTAAACTATGATAGTTTACCTCATAGAGAGGTTCCTATCCTATACCAATCACTTCAAAACTCTAGAATAAATTTGAAATAACCAAAAACCCTCTTATAATTATTTAAGATTCTTTAGTTTCATTTATTATGCTCATGTGAATACTGATAATCTTGAGCCTTGAGATCTTAAATGTATCTTTGTGGGATATCCATTTTGTTTCAATGCTTATAAACTACGGGTTGATAAACCTTGTTACCAAAAATTCATATTTAGTAGAGATATGATGTTCCATGAGTCATATTCTCCTAAATCCAAATCTATCACACCTAACAGTAATGATCTATCCATTTATGAGGCTGTTGAAACTAAGACTTCAACCCAGTTTAAGGATACTATCTAGTCTCCTACATTGAATCCTTACCCTATAACCCAAGATGAATTAATCCACAGTTCAAATTCAAATTCATATACTAAACCTCCTAAAAATAATACCAATTATTAGTTAACATGAGATATATTTAGGGGGATCTATATAAATCCTACTTGGTTTAGTCAATGAGGCATTGCTTCCTCTTCCTTTTATATTTCCCAGGATCTTACTAATGATGATCCTCATACCTATAAAAAATCCCATAATGAAAAAGATTAAAATAGTGGATATCTACCATAAATAAAGAAAAGAACTCCTTGAATCAAAATAACCTTGGTCTATCATTGAAAAACTTCCCAATGCTAAAGTAATTGGATGTAAGTGGATTTATAAAATAAAGTAGGAAAACACTACTGAGAAGAAAATATAATTTTAATAAAGATTAGTTTCCAAGGGATCTCTTCAAATAGAAAGAATAAACTGTTCTAATTTTTTTCACAAGTAGTGAAGAATTCTTCTAAAATGATGCTTCTTGATTTTTATTCCTATAATGACCTTCACATTGAGCAACTAGATATAATAACTACTCTCCTTCATGGAGGCCTTAGTGAGAAACTATAAATGAATTCCCATGAGGGTTACTCTAAATAATTCAAATATAACCTAGTCTCCATTTTGAATAAATCATTATATAGTTTTAAAAAAGACTCAAGGAAGTGGAATATAAAATTTGATTCTTTTATTCTTGATAACCACTTAACTTGGAACCAATATGTTGCTTGTGTTTATTTCGAGTCAATTAAAAATAACATGATTTACCAGCTATTGTATGTTAATGAGATGTATATTATTTTCAAGAACAAGAATCTTATAACTGTTGTTAAATATCCACTAAAATGAATGTTTGAAATGAATAAATTAGGTGAAATAATGAAATTTATAGGTGTAAAAATCATTAGTGATAGACCAAATAAACTTCTATATCTCCCACATCATGATTATATTCTAAAAGTTCTCAAAAGATACCCATTTGAATCACTCAAACCTGTTAGTTTTCATTTTTTAAAACAATTTAAACTTTAATTATCCTAGGCACTCACTAATTCTATTGATGTATAATTTATGTCTAAAATTTCCCAGGATAACATAGTTTCTAGTGTCATGTATTCCATAATTTTTAAAAGACCTGATGTAGCTTTTTCAATCTGTAACCATATCAGATTTATGGCCAGTCTATGGAATCCACATTAGAATGCCTTAAAGTGGTTTCTGCGGTATTTTTCATGTACATCTAGTTTATATTTGAGTTATGACTAAAATGATGATGCTACTAAAATAATTATGGGATATGTATATTTTGACTATGTAGGGGACATTTATACTAGAAATTCATTGACTCCTTATTTTCTCATTTCCTGTAGAGACCCTATTTTTCGGAAATGAAATATATAGTCTATGGTATCTATTTCAAAAAAATAATCAAAATATATTTATTTTATAGTGGCTGTCAAAGAAGAATTATAGCTCAAGGGTGTTTCTTCTAAACTCAAACATTATGACTCCACTATTATAGTGTATAATGATATTCAATTTGTATTATATTTGTCAAATAATTTAGTATTCCATGGTAAATCTAATCACAAATATGTTAGATTAAATTTCATTAGATATGTTATTGAATATAAAACCATATGTGTAAATAATATACATATTGAAAATAAAATGGATGATAATTTTTCTAAGGTCATAGTATTAACTAGATTCAAATATTGTTTAGAATAAATAAATTTGGTTCCCATTCAATAACCTCAAGTACAATAACACTATCAATTTAAATTGAAAATGATGGAGATTTTTGAAATTAGGTATTCATATTGTTTTCATATTGAATTTCCTTGTATTATTATTCTTCCATTTAAATTCTTCAATATGCATGCATGAGAAATCATCTATAATTTTTTTTATTAAAATTATTCTCAATTTAATATTCTAGATTCTATTTATGATTCTGGGCCACAGCCTTGCACATGGAATTGTTGTTTGGGCCATAGCATTAGGCCCTAGGTGCTTTGCTGTAACACCCAAAGATTTCATAATACATTATCTCTTTAAAGTAATTCAATATCTTTCACCACACACAACACCGAGTTCGAGTGCACGACAACTTACCAAACTAGCCGCTAAAAAAGAAGTTATGAATAGTATTAACTACATTTTGAATTTTATATACTCTATATAATTTTAACTTCCATATTATAGGCTTCTTAGACATATTATAATAACAAATTCCATTTTTTAGATAAAAGAAGTATTTTTGAAAAAAATGAAATTTTACCACCCTTTAATGGAGAACCATTTTTAAATACAATATTTGAAACTTTTATATATTCAATTTGAAAAAATAAAATTCTTCTTTATAATCATGATATCAAAATTTACTTTGGATTAAATTTTGGTATTTTTCTGATAATGTTCATTTTTAACGAATAGTGATGAATAATGTATTTTAATTCAAAACTTCCTTTTAATATAATTTATTTATATGGTTAGATTATATTTTTAATTGGTTTCAAAGTTTAATAAGATTATATTTTTACAATTTAATCTAATTTTGGTCATCAGAAGTAATTTTACTTTGATGTTGGACATAAACAAGTGTTAACCTTTTGATAGTTATTATTTCTTAAAAAACACACTTTTGTTTTGACAACGAGAATTAAATTTAAATTAATTAATGAAACTTATATGTTTTTAATTTGGTAAAATAGACATCATTTCTGAATTTGGAATATCAAATTTATCTTATGATTAATTTTTGGTATTTCTTTGAAAAACATAAATTTTTGATGAATAGTGAAGACACTGAGTAGTAGTTAAAAAATCGACCTTTTCATTTAAATGAAATTTTATCGCTTCTATGAATTGAATTTTTAAAATCCTACACACTTGGTTTTTATTAGTAAGTACAATTTGGTTCAATAATATGAAAATAATATTTGGTGAATCGTAACTTTTGACTTTTATTTACCGCGGTTAAAGGTAAATAGGGTTATTCAAGGTAAAAATAATATTATAATAATATTAAATTTCCCTAAAATGTGTCCTAATCCTATTTTTTGACACATTTAAGACCATGAGAATCATTTGGTCTATTTTGGTACCCCATGGATCCACTTAAGAGTGATAATGACACTTTATATTAATTAATTTAATGTAATGACAAAAATGACATAAACATATATCTTTTAGTAAATCAATTCTTACATGTGGTAATATAGGTTATCTGGTTGACTATAAATATTATTTTTAAATATTAAAATATTTCCTACATCATGGTTTTTTTTATAATTTTTATACATCAAATAAATAAAAATATTTATGACACAATAATGATGTAGTGTTTACCTCATTAATGAATGACTTAAATAAATAAGATTATAAAGATTAAAAAAATATCCAAAAAATGTCCAATTATTATTTGATGATATTATTTAGAATAAGAGGCATATTATATTTTAATTTAATAAGTTTTTGACCTTTAAAAACCAAAAATGATTATATAATAAAATAATATTTTCAAACTTTCCTAAAGAGCCCCTCCTCCCCTTATAAAAAGAAATCACATCTAACCCATTACTCACACCTCTCAGGCCCATTAGATCGTCCAAAATCTACCCAAATAATCTCTCAAGATCCATATCTTCCACTTAAAATCCTTAACTTAGGTAGAAGGCACTTCAAGATATCCTTTTTGTTCAAACCAATGGGATTTACCCGATTGAAAGGTAATGTCTTCTCTTAAGTTCTTTTATTTTATTTTACTTCTTCAACACCTAAAATAATTTTGTTAACTTATTTTATAACAAAAAAATATACTAAATATACTAGGTTGTTTTATGAGAAGTATTTGAGAAAAACTTACACACACCTCCATCTAATGGGAAACGAACATACTGTTTCTGTGGATGGTGAACTACTGCCTCACGAAACGACGATTGTTCAATTATCTCCTACCGCCTCTCTTGGTGGACATTAAGATGGATATGTATTCATATATGATATATATTATATTTATATTTTTTATATTCTTATATATTTTTCATTTATATCACACCTTTATGGTTTCCATAATGGGTAAATACGATAATTTCATTTGAGGATGTGTGGACTACCGCCCCCTCAAAGTGATATGACTCGTTCATTCTATGCATGAAATGTATAAATAATGGGATTAATTAAATTAAATAACATATATATTTTTATGGAATTATAATATACCTATTTATTATTATATTTTAATTAAATTAAATATAAAATAGAAATTAATGTAGCATTCATACGTACGTACGACTTACCATATCTATGAATGGTGCGTTTAATTTCTTAACTCCAAATGATATGGAATATTATAAATATATATACCCCGGATATATATGATATTTTTGATACCTAAATTATGAATATCAGTCTGGAGGAAATGGAATTTTGAAAATATGGACAATTTTTAATTATAACAAGTTCATTTTTGACTAAAGTTACGAACATCGACAAAATGTCCGATGTGAACTCAAATAATTAACTAATTGTTATAGCAAGGTAATAAGTGATATAAAAGGAATAATAAAATTGAAAAATGTTCTTAAGGAATTATAAATTAACTTAAGTTTATTATTGAAGAAGAATCTGGAACAAACAAGTCAAGTTGGACACGAGGTAAGGGGTTTCTTATCTCACTTTTAATTCTGTGAGATTTCCATTGTTCACCACTTATTTATTGATTGTGGTGTATTGTGTACTTACATTTGATATATATTATCATTATTCTATTTATATTCATGGTATTATATGATTTATTTGGTGATTATTAACTTTTGGTCATATTAATCGATTGATTACAATGTGGTAAGGGGTTTTCATCTCACTTTTTATTCCCGTGAGATTCATGCTATATTGGACACTATTTCCTTTTGTGTGGTGTAGGTACTTCACATGATTGTATTATTGGTGTAATATAATTTAATTTATGGGTATTTAAATCTTTATTTTATGATCCTTCTTTTAGGGGGTGTATGTTTCGTAAGTTACCAAATCGGTAAGGGAATTTCAAATTTCAATTTCCACTCATTGGGCTTTACGCATACTTCATTGATTATTTTACACCAAAATTATGTGTGGAATAAATATTTATTACTTATGTAGTAATTTACACTCCAATTTTTATCTATATACATTTGATACACATAATCAATCCATTGATAAATTCTTATGCCATTGATATGAACTTTTTAAGGGTAATCTTAACTCAATTTCCATTCATTGAGTTAAACATCCAAGTCATTGGTTTTGTTTTTACAAGAATATGTGTAAATGTACTCTGATTGATTTACACTGAATATCCAATAATATTGAGTCTATTTATAGTTTTCACACATAATTATGTCATTGATTTATCCTTAATCTAAGGATACAGTCTTTATAAAGGATTTTGTCTCAATTTACATTCCATTGAGACTTCTTTGTTGTTATACACCAATTCACTTTTATATGGTGTATATTTAGTACATTGACATAGTATATCATGAACCTCTTTATTCTCATGATATTATAAGGTTTTTATTACCTCAATTATTTATATTCAAGCATCACTCATTTGGTTAGTAACTCTAACTAAAATATCATTTTAAATGTTTTAACGATTTATTATTCTAAATCTATCTCATTAATGTCCATGTTTTAAAAATGGTTTTATGGATATATATATATTGAAATGAATGTTTTGAAATTAAAATTAATTAAAAAAATTTCAAAGTGGTATAGGACACTTTGATTCAAAAATCTCTTTTAAATGACTTCTTTGTTAAACAATGCAACTTTTAAATGTTTTCAAGAAAAATGGGATATTTCTCTCAAATAGTTTTACTGACTATTTTCATCTATGTCAATATCATTCTGTGTTTTTATTCTTTATTGAGGTTGATTTATTATAATATAATCTACCATATTGTATATAATGAGTTATGTTTGACTGTGGATGTGCTATTTTTATGCTATTAATGGTTTGTGGTTAAAATATTGACATTTCATATGAGGAATGAATTGGACTTAGTAAGTGATGGCTGGAGCCTGTGTTAGCTCTTTGATGCGATGGTAGGTCTCATGAGACAAAATAGTGTCTTGACACAAAGCCTCAACAAAATCTTTATTTTTAGTTTTGGCACAAGGCCTTGACTATGTGGTTATGATGTCCGAAATTATGCATTCCATCATTATGAGATTAGTTATTGATATTACATGTGATTATTTGACTAGTAGAATATCCATGTTAATTAGTAAATGACATTATTTGATTTATCATTGCCATATTATGATGAAGTTTAAGTTTAAAAGTCCTATGTTTTAGTCTTATACATTGCCTTAAATGTTTATGCTTATTTATGATAGTTTCCACTGTATTGTTATCCTTACTGAGCATCTGATCTCAACCCTTTCTTATGTTTTATTTTTCCAGGATGTGAAGAAGTATATTACATTAAACCTACAGGAATAGGCTAAGAGACATAAGAGTATTCAAAGGGGACACAATGTTGTTTTTTTATTTAATGATGTAATGTAAAACTTATGTATGTATCTAGTACTTCCAAGGATACTAAACTAATTAGTCTTTTGGGACATGATTCCTTGTATCATTCCAATGTTATGTAATAATGCATAGACACTGGGAAACTGGGGTCATGGTGTTACATTTTTTACACTTACTGACTTAATGATCCTTCATGAATCTTATTCTTGTCATTGATTACCTTTTCTTCCCATGTGATATGTGTCATCCATCTATCCCGAGTCACTTGCATGCACCAATTATTTTTCTGTTCATTATGGTTAAATGGTGATTTCTAGTTGTATATGTGGTTTCTAATAACATAGGGTGTTAGGGTAGTTGAACACCCCTCCTTCCATCATTTTGATGCACTGAACTTATTTTCACCATTCTAGTTCCGTTATTCCCCTAGCTCTAAAACCCCAGCATCAGAAAGTTTGAATTTATCGGTGGTGAATCTTTGTTCTTGCCATCATATGACATACACTGTTGGTGTACTTCTTCTGGTGGAGTTTCGATAATGAAATCATTCATTGATGAATATTTTTGTCCTAGTTCCCAAGTTAATAATAACCAACTTCCAGTCCAGTTCAGTACATCATCCATTATGATTAAAATGATTTGATCAAACTTATTTAAAAAATATTGAAGTGAACACGACAAATATACCTATGAATATTATGTCTAAATTCCTTCAATCTTGCTTCTCATTTATGTATCTTTAGTTCTTGAAATCTTTTAAAGCTGTTTCTATTTCAGTTATCCTGTATTTTGAAAATATTGTTCTTTTATAATTCATAAAACATATGTGTGTGGGTGGTGTTCTTACCATGCACATAGGTCTAAACCATATCAAAGCACATTAAATCATTATGTTCCTTTTCTACTTTCTTACTTTATTTCATCTTTTATGATTTGTTTACATTCAATTTGAACACTGTGAAAAAAAGACCCAATCCTATCTTTTTGGGTTCGTGTGAACTATCTAATACTAGTGGAAAATACCCTAGAATTATTAATATGTGAGGTATTTATCTTAAGTTATCACCTTATAAGTGAATTTATTTACCTAACATGGGTTTTCCATATAAGATCCATTTTTATTTGAGGTTACTCTTATGTGGCTTGTTAATTTTGTGGTTTAATATTAAACCACTATTTGAGCTCACCTAATGAAACCTCTACCACTAGCTTAGTTATTTTGATATAGGCCTTGAACTTAACCTTACAAAACTTTTATGATTTTTTCTATTTTATTCTAGTGATTATGAATGTCCCCACCACTTCTAACCTTGGATCAATATTATTACAATCTATTTAATCTTAGCTCTCCTTTAAATTAATTTTTATTCCATTTCCCCCTTTTCTGGTGGGTTGATGGGGGAACCCTCACACAGACACAAGGCCTATCTGCAATGACATCATACCTTGACCTCATGCCCATGTGAGGGAAAGATACTCTCCACCTACTAAGGAGTCCGAGAGTGTGCTCATGTGTGATTACATGCATTCTTGTGTTTCAAAACCTTTGTTTTTAGAGCCTCTCTAGAATAATAGCACGTATGCACCCACAAAAACCTAACTTTGATGGTAGGAGAGTATGATTCATCAGAAGGTGGCATCTTCTACAATAGATGATGCTGGGAATAAGGAAATTGAGAAGAAGATGGAGGAAGAAGAGCAAGGGATGGGGAATGGTATAGAGAAGAGTCACACCCATTTGTACCCATTTCAAGGATTAAAAAATATATAAACCCATATCTATATGCGGTCTCCCCACTCTATGTCCAAAACATGATCATTTCATCTCTCTCCCTCCGTATCTTACCCATTCATTTTATGATATGATTAAATTCAAATTTTCAATAATTTTTTCTTTAGAGGAACTATTTGTTTAATTAACATACCTATAATATTTTTTTTATTAAAAAATTAATATAGTAATACCTTTTTTGAAATTTAGTTTGAATAAAACAATTTTATAGAAGTAAAAAACTACTACCCTTATTATTATGGATAAGGGAAAATTAAAGATAATAATTCATATATTTTTATATCAAATATAATGCAAAACACCTTATTTTACATAACATAATAATATTATTGAAATATTATGCGAATTTCAATATATTTTTACAGTGAATTTTGACTAAACTAATATAATACCACATTTTATTAAAAGAGGGGGTGAAAGATATTTATTATAAACAAATACTAGAAATTTATTAAACTGAATTAAATTTAATGTTAATTTACTATGCCTAGTTGAAATACGGTTTACTGTGTAAATATACTATGCTGATTGAAATATATTTTGTTAGTGTATATTTAAAATACTGGATGAAAATCTCATATAAATCTAACACACAAGATGAAAATTTGGAAGGATTTGAAATGTTCAAGTAAATTTATTATATAAATTTATTATATATGATGTTAATAATGTTACTATTGTTTTTAATTCATAATTTATTATTTATAGATGGAATTAATTGATTATTATTTTACTACTAGTATTTACATGTTTTTATGTTCAATTAATTTTCCTCATTGTTTTATTGGTTTTGATCATTCTTTACTAGTTATGTCATCACTAGTTTAACCCAATATGATTTGTTTTTTATTTCTACATGGAGCCTTTACCATTTTTTTATTCTAACACAAGTTTCACTTATTAATATGTGGGGAATTTATTTTATGTTCTCACCATACAAGTGATTTGATTCACTTGACATGGTTTCTCCTGATGTGGGCTGTATTTCTTTGAGGTTATTCTTACATTGATAATTTATTTTGTGGTTTAATCTAAAACTTCTATGTGATTTTACCCCACACATACTATTCCACTAGCTAAGTTATTTTGACACGGTCCATGAACATCAACTTACATGTATTTTATGAGTTTTCTCCCTTTCCACCCGGTGATGATGTGTGACCCCTCCACAATTACCCCTGGTTCAGATTTGTTACAACTGATTCAATCTGAACATTACTTCATATTCAATTTTTATTCAATTCCCCCCTTTTTATATGAGTTATGGGGGTTACCCTTACCCCCCCCCACACCCACCCACACACACACACACACACACAAAAATCCCTTCCTTCACTGAAAACATTACGTGACCACATTCCTATGTGAGGGAAAGACCCTCGCTGCCTACCAAGGAGACCATGAGTGAGCTCATGCATTCCCACATACACACCTATGTTTCATGACCTTTAGGTGTCTAGATCCTCAATTGTGACACACCACATATGCACCCCACAAAACTATACTATGATGGTAGGATAGTCTAATTCTTCAGTAGGGGGAATATTTTACAACAGATGATGTTGAGAATCAGGAAAATGAGAAGAAGATATGGGAAGTAGAGTGGGGGCTAGGGAATGGGGGAGATAAGTTCTCGAACCATTTATACCAATTTCCTAGCTCCAAAAATATGGAAACCCATATCTGTGTGTGGGTTCCCAAATCAATGTCCAAAACAAAACTATTTCAATGCTTTCCCTCCATATTTCACCCATTCTTTTCATTATTTGATTAAATTAAAATTTTCATTAATTTTTTCCTCATAGGAACTATTTTCTTATTAAACATACCTACAACATTTCTTTTATAAAAAATTAATACGGTAATAAATTTTCAAAAATGTAGTTACAATAAAACAATTTTATAGAAGTAAAAAATTATTATCCTTATTATTACAGATAATTTAAATAAAAAAAACTAATTTCATTATTTTTATATGAAATATAATGAAAAATAATTTATTTTAGTTTTTATAAAAATATTATAGATATACTCTATGAATTTAAATCTATTTTACCCATAATTTTAAATAAACAAATATAATGACACATTGTATTAAAAAATGGGTGAATGTTATCTATCATAAACTTATACAAGAAATTTATTGAAGTGACTTAAATTTAATGTTAATTTTTTATTTCTGGTTAATAATTGGTTTAATTTGTAAATATTCTATGATGATCAAAATATTGTTTATTAGTGTTGATTTAAAATGAATGATGTAAATCTCAGGTAAATCTAACACGCTTGATGAAAATTTAGGACTTTAATTGTTAAAGTAAATTTATTATTCAAATATAGTATATATGATGTTAATAATATTAATATTGTTTCTCCATATTTATTTTTTATTTAAAAATAAAACTAATTTCTTATTAGTTTACTATTTGTATTTTCATGTTTTCATGTTTAGTTAATCTTCCACATTATGTTTTTTTTATGAACATCCGTTCCGAGTTATGAATTTACTGGTTTAATCCTATGTGAGTTTTTTTATTCATACATGGAGCCTTTACCATTTTTTTATTCTAACATAAGTGTTTCTTATTCATATGTGAGTAATTTATTTTATATTCTCAACTTACAGGTGAATTTTTTCACCTAACATGGCTTCCCATGGATTGATATGTTTTTCTATGAGGTTATTCTTACATGACTTGTTTATTTTTTGGTTTAATATGAAATCATAGTTTATGTTCACCCCACACAACATGTTCCACTAGATGAGTTATTCGAACACGAGCCTTTAACTTTACCTTACACAACTTTTATGAGTCTTATCACTTTTCAATTGTTTATGATGCATGTACCCTTCACTATTAGAGTTGGATTGAAGTGGTTATGACTAATTTTACCTTAACTTTACTTCAAATTCATTTTTTATTCCAATTCTACTTTTTTATCTGGGTCGAGGGGGGAAACCTGACACACACACACAACACCTACCTGCACCGACAACATGCCTTAACCCCATATCCATGTGAGGGAAAGTGCCTCATCGCCTGCCAAGGAGACCGTGAGTAATCCAGTGCACGCTTATGTACATACCCGTGTGTTGTGACCTCTATGTGTCCAAAGCCTCACCAATAGAACACTATGAATTCACCCCACACCATCCTAACCATGATGGCATGAGAGTCTACTTTTTCTATAGGTGACATATTCTGCAACAGACAATGCCGAGAATAAAGAAAATAAGAATAAGATCTAGTAAGCATAGCGAGGGACAAGAAATGGTCAAGTGAAGCATCCCACCAATTTATACCCATTTCTTGACTTCAAAAAATACAAAAACACATATATGCATGCGGGTTCCCAACTCCATGTCCAAAAGGGGATTGTTTTAGTGATTTCCTTCCATATTTTACAACATTCATTTTATTATTTGATTAAATTAAATTTTTTTATAATTTTTTCTTTAAATGAATTATATATTTAATGAACATACATATAATATTTTTTTGTAATAATATCAACACAGAAATATCGTTTCTAAAATATATTTAGAATAAAATAACTTTATAGAATTAAAAAAGTTATTATCCTTTTTTATTTTGGGTAATTAGAAATAAATAATAACAATTTAGATATTTCTTATAAGAAATAAAATGAAAAACATATTATTTTAGTTCCTATAATAATATTATTGAAATACTACATGCATTTCAATATATTTTTACTAAAATAATATAATGACATATTTTATTGGGGGGGGGGTGAATTTTATTGATTAAAAACACATATAAGAAATTTTTTGAAGCCACATAAATTTGATGTTCATTTACTAGGTTTTTTTGAAATATAGTCTACTATGTCAACATACTATGTTGATTGAAAAAATCATTTATTAGTGTAGATTTAAAACTCAATATGTAAATCTCATGAAAATCTAACATGAATGATGAAAATATAGAAGGATTTGAAATGTTTAAATATTTTTATGAATATTTGTTATATACAATGTGAATAATGATACTATTATCTTATTTTCTTAAATTTTTATTAAAAAATGAAATATAATTTATTATTAGTTTTCTATTTTTAATCGTATGTTTTCATGTTCAGTTAATCTGCATCATTATGTTGTTTGTTACTCTCATCCTTTACCGCTTATGTCATCACTGGTTTAATTCTACGTGGTTGTTTTCTATTACTATGTGTATCCATTACTGTTTGGTTTATTCTTACATAAATATTTCTTATTATGATGTGAGAAATTTATTTTACATTATCACCTTATATGTGAATTTTTCACCTGACATGGGTTCATCTCATAGGTGTTGTTTTTATTTAAGGCTATTCTTTCTTGGATCATTTATTTTTTAGTTTAATCTGAAACCATAGTTTCAGTTCACCACATGTAGCATGTTCCACTAGATGAGTTATTCTAACACGGGACATGAACATCACCTTATGTGACTTTTAAAAGTTATTTCTCTGTCTATCTTGTGATGATGTGTGCCCCCTTTTACTACTACCATTGGATTGAATTTTTTACGATCGATTTCATCTTATATTTCATTGAAATTCATTTTTTTATTCCATCCCCCCATTTTTAAGAGGGTTAAGGGGGTAAAAGACACCTGGGAACTCTGTATCCATGGACTGGAAATTTGTTTAATTAGTAATCTAGTCCCCTAATAATTATTTAGTTAGTTTAACTACATACAATTTTTGAGGGATCATTATTCCATCAACATAACTAGTAATTATACCCCTAATAATTATTCAATGAATTAGGTAAATTATTTTAGAAATTAACATAATTAAATATTCCAATTTAAATTATATGAATATGTTCATATTGAAAAAAATATAGTGAATAAATAATGAAAATAATATTGAGAATATATATATATATATATCATTTACTCTATACCAAATATGTATGTGTTGGCACCGGAAAACGCATCCCAAAAATTTATTAGATGCTTCCATACACGGTCCAAGATTGTATCACTTTTCGAAAGCTTCGATTTGGTAGGTCGTATGGCCCGAAATAAGTTATGGATTAGGAGTTACAGACATTTGAACTTGGGATGGAAAAATGATTCGCGAATCCCGTTCACAAAGCCCCCCTCCGCGATCACGGAGAGCTTCCACGAATCAAGGAGGTGGGATGCCCTATGAACCCGTTTGATGTTTGTGACGTGCCGTGAAGAACCGCCACAAAGCAAGGAGGTGGGAGGCTCCATGAACCCCTTGGACGTTCGCGACCCGCCATGAAGATCCATCACAAAGCAAGGAGGCGGGAAGATTCGCGACCGCATTTGACGTTCGCGAACCGCTGCGTAGCAAGAACCATCCTCGTGCTGAGAGAGATTCACTTCACGACGCCTCTCCCCTATAAATACCCAGCTCGCCCTCCCTCTCTAGACGGCCACTCCGCCCCTCGGGCGGCTGATCTCCTGGTTCGCAGAGCTCTGCTTTCCTTCATGAAGCGGCTCCGCGAGGCCATGCTCTGTGAGCAGCTTCCTTCGCATTGCTGCTCTATGAGTCCCTGCTCCGTGAGTCCATGATCCGCAATGCTGCTTCACAAGTCCATGCTCCGCGAGTCCATGCTTTACGAGACCCCATGCTCCCCGAGCCCCTTTGCTCCGCGATGCTATTTCGCGAAGACCTATCCTTTGAGAGGCTCCTACCTTTGCACCCACCGGTCCATACAGCGGGGGATGCACCCCTGCACCCCCACTCTGGGTCAGTGCCGGGCTACGGTCCCGGCTCTCTGGGCCGGTCCCTTCGCTACCGTCACTGACCCCATCAAAAATGGAGAGTTGCTCTATGAACTTCTCAGGTCAGGATGTTGGGATTTTCCATTGTGCCCTTATGCACACCCACCTTCCACCTGTGGAATACCATGATTTGAGAGACTCCTCCTCACACCATGAAACACCTTCAGTTGACATATTCCTCTTGGATGCATTCCCATTTAATGAGTTGAGATCCTAATCATCAATTCCCGAAGTACCTTGAGTCGAACCATTCCTCAGGAAACTCTTCCAAACCATATCACTTGGATCCTATTCCAGGTCAAACCAGAAAGGGCCTCCCTTGCGTAAGTCCCAACACAAACCATTTCTAGGCACCTTATGCCCAATAGTCCTCTCTACAGGATTATAAACTGTAGTACTCCCTATGTTCCAAACATAGGATGCCTCATACCCAATATAATAGATTCTATATGCTCCAAGCATAAGATGCCAATAGTCCTATCTATGTGACTTTAAACCATATTATTCCCTATCATTAAATAATAGAATGACTCTTTTTCCAAACAAGAGATGCCTTACGCACCTAGCGTAAGATTCCAATAGTCCTCACTACACGATTATAAACTGTAGTACTCCCTATGTTCAAAACATAGGATGCCTATTACCCAATATAAGAGACGTCATATGATCCAAGAATAAGATTCCAATAGTTATATATAAATGACTATAAACTATAGTGTACCATATGTTCCAAACATAGGATTCCTCTTGCTCCAAACAAGATATGCCTTATGTGCCAAGCATAAAAGGCAATATTCCATGATCACAGTGGCATAACTCCAAGAGCTTTGGAATCCGTTCAAGAATTCCTTCGCTCCACCTCACGCTTTGTGTTTACTTCATTCGTGTAGAGACCCATACTTAACGTACATAGAAATTACATTACTTTTTTGGAATACTTAATACATTACAAAAAACAGATTCCCAAAGACCGTATTAGTTTAGTGTCTTTGTAAACTCGGAACATAATCTTCTAATCATGTGAAAGATCTTCAACATCTCTCATAAATATCTTCCCCTTTTGTTTTCTTACCTAAAACCTTTATTTATATCCCGTGGAAAGGAAAACATAAAAAGGTTGAGCTCAAATGCTCAGTAAGGGTAAACATGGAGAACATAAAACAATCCCTAAACATAAGAACATGAACATAGAACATCAAAATCATGAGTAATGACATAAATCTAGGCAGTGCGTAAGGCATAGATCATAAAGGAAAATTAACCATGATAAAATAGCATGGGAATAAAACATGTAATTGTGGAAAACCATTAAGCACATGTTATGATTTCCATAGTAGCCAAGTCATTGTTTCCAATACCATCATAGCGGATAAAGTCCATTACTGAACCAGGTTTACTTGCCGTTCCAGCCCTGTATTACTGAACCTGATTCACTTGCCGTTCCAGCCATGTCTATCTCATAAGATATAAATCTTTACTCAATGCATTTGAGGGACATATAGGTCCCACCCATCTCATAATGAAATCGTTTTTTACTTGTGCCACAAAATAAACATAAATCATTCATCATAACCCAATGAATAAAATGGGTTTCATAAACATCATCCCATCATAACATAATCTATATAAAACAAATGGATATCATTTCATTATAAGAAGAATAAAACCATGGAAATAATAGAGACATTATAATTGAAACATAATCATACTAAATAATGTCATCTTAGATGGAAAATATTTTTGACAAAACACTCGAAATGAATTTTGAGGAAAATATCCTTTCTTCTTCAAAATCATTTTATTTTCACAAAATGCCATTCAATTTTAAAAGAAAAGGATTTTGTTGAAAATAATCATGAAATATTTTAGAAGAAGGTACATGAAAATTAGGCGTTATAAAACCGTAAAAATCCGTTCATACCGTATACGTTAAAAAAACATTCTCCTCGTACTTTTGCCGGAAAAGTCAAAAAAGTTCTTCATATGGTAAACAAAAGAAATATTACTTCCATAACACAATGTAAAAGTAAAAGAGGGGTAAAAATGACTTTAAAAATACATGTAAGAATATTAAAAACTTTATGAAAAACATTTTTATGGACATGGATGAAAAATATAACCCCATTAAATACTTACGTATAAGAAATCTCGGATAAAAAATGAGATTTGAAAAATTATCCCTTACCTTAGGTCCAATTTCTTCTGTACGTGTCTGAAAATCCTGTATAGTGGGGTTAAACATATTATTAACTTGTCACAGAACCCTAATAATATTTAAGAACTCATATATTCTTCACTTACGACTTTATATTACCTGTTCTTTTATCAATTCCATGTTAAAACAACGTTTTGGGTAAAATCATTTCATTTATCGTACGTGTTTGGACTTGTTGTTCTTGATATTATTACTTATATCCTGATTTACTTAATTCCAGAATGTAAAACATGATTTATATATAATATATATCCAGAATATAAATATATATAATGGATCTATAAATGGAATGAAATACACCGTTCATGGAGACGGTACGCCGTCCGTACGCACGAGCGACAATATCAATCTTTTGATATTAAAATCGTATATAATTGGATGGTATATCATATATACATAATCATCATAATTTTATATTTATTATTTATATCATTTATACTCATTATTATACCCATCCAAATGATGAAATGTTTGAATAACAAACTACACCATGACGTGGAGACGGTAAGCCGTACATACACACGTGTGGTGACTTTTTCATTCATAGGATGGATTAAATAACTAATATGGTTGTAAAATTTTTATAATAACATCACAGTATATAGAAGATACTAGAGTTATTATTTTATAATGGAAAAAACAAATAAGGATGAAGTTGAATAAGAAATGAACTTGAAATATGTGGTGAGATATTTACCTCTTCTTCAGGTTCTTCCTTTTGATTTGATCTAAAGGGCTCATTAGGATGGCTTTCTGACTAAAGGAAGGCCTCTAGGATGAAGGGATGATAGTTTATAGGGTATTTGGGCTGGGTTTGGCCAATCCAAATGGCTTTGGAGGTGTGAATTAGAGAGAAGGGGGAGTGCCCTTTTATAAGAGGGGTGAAAGACACCTTAGAAAAAACTTAAAATATTATTTTATAATAAATTCATATTCGGTTTATAATGGCTCAAAAGTGACTTATTTCGAGGATAGGGTGGGAATGGGTCGCAATCATCTTAACCAATAGGTTTTAGACAAGTTTAGGTTACTATTTTAACCTTATAATTTATATTTAACTCTAAGTTAAATAATTTAACTTTTACCGTGTCTTCGTGTATTCTTACACTATATGGTTAATAAACTTACTATAAACTACCAATAGAACCCCAATTGGTTCATTAATGTCATTTATGTTATTATATAAGTTTTTTTTTTCTGAAAATTAGATTTTTAGAAATATAATATCAATTAATAATATAATATTTGTTTTAAAAACTCTTTAGTGTCAATTTTGACACTATTTGGTATTTTGTTTTTGCTAAATTCATAACATCATTATTACTTAGAAACCAATTCATATAACCAACACTAATATATTATATTAACCCAAAAAATTAGTGTAATTCATAAAAACTCTCAAATTACATTTATTTTGGTATTTATAATATCAATTATGTTAATATTTCATTATTAAGGTAATTACTACATCATTATTGTGTCATAAATAAATTAAATTATTTAATGTCTAAAAATTATAAATAGAAAAAAATTATGTATGAAATATTTTTTGATTTATAATGAATATTTATATTCGAATTTATCTTATGTATAATCCTATATTAAATTTTTTTTACTTATTAAACTTTGATTTTTAACTCTTTTAACTCTTCTTTCAATTAAATAATAATAAATGTCCTAATCTAATCCAAGTGGACCTAAAGGGTCATATTTTATAACTAAGGTTGTTTTTTTTTCGAATTACAATTATACAATAGAATTAGGACATGTGTTAGGGTAATAATAATATCATTTTTACCCTTAATTACCATATTTACTTTTAACCGTGGTAAATAAAAGAAAAAATTTACTATTCACCATTTTTTATCTTATTGAACCACATTTTACTTACTGATATCAACCGTGTCTCTCAGATTTTTGACATTCCACTCAAAGAAGCGATAGAATTATGTTTTATGTAAATTTTCAAATTCTCCTAGGAGGCGGGTAAAAGACTGTAAAAAGTTCAATAAAATTTTTATATAACTAAAATTATTATAAAATGACTCCATTGAATTTCATTGAAATTATATAGGTATTATGTATCTATTTTTACCTAAAATAAATTTAAATAAAATAAAAAATTATTTAAATAAAAATTCGGTTCTAAACTATAACTGAGTGTTTTTCACTATTCATCAAAAATTGAAAGTTTTTAGAAAAACACCAAAAATTCACCCTAAGATAATTTCAATATTCTGAATCAAAAAATGAAGTCCATTTTGAAAGTTAAAATTTATAAAATTTCAAAAAGTGGGTATTACTATTCATAACAGATAGTTTATATAATATTTTAATAACAAATTGTTGTTTAGTGAAAGTTGGTATTGCGTACTACACACGCTATCAAGGAAGGTCGCGATCGCGTGTAATGAAAGCCAAGTCAGGGATGCGTGTAGTGAAATCTCACTTTGGTGTTTCGTATAACATAATCAAAACTTATTTCATTTATACATTAAACAAAATCTATACTTAATGTTGAGAAGAATAATTTTCACAAAACGAACTTGAAATTGTGTGTAACACGGGCCAAAAATAGTGTTGCGTATACTGCCAGCTAATACGGTGTTGCGTATAGTACAAGATAATATTGGTTTAGTGTACAATAGAAGACATCAAAGAAATTAAAAAGAATATATCTCATAAAATCTATGGGTGTTATATTCTACCCCCCTTAAAATTAATTTCTCCCTCAAAATTCATTGGGGTTATAAATCATTTAATACTTGAAAGTTTCATTCATAGAAACCCACATCATAAAAAGGAATACTAAAACATAATTTTAAAAACTAATGTATGAAACATAACGGACACCCAAATTAACCCATCCTTGGGTTTCCACATAGAAGATCATAGGTGAAAATATAGATATGGAAGAGAAATATAACCGTCATGTTCTGATGGAGAGTGGTAGAGGACACGACTATGAAAAATACAACAATCACAAACCCATAAATTTTTGATGATCTAAGGTACCATCTGATTCATCAGATATGAGGGCACTAGGACAACATTTTTGGTTTTCAAGATCATCTCCCAAATGTTGAAAAAAAATTAATAAGGATAAATACTTACTTGATTTCAGTGTAATTTCATTATTGGTCATTCCATAAATAATTTAAACTTCATCCCTTATTAAAGAAATGATGTTTAATTTGTAATTATTGAAGTGTTAGTAGATCATGCGATAGGTTATTCTATCTATCTAAAAAAGTTAGCAAAAGTTATTAAATATACATAAGTCCATCTATGGTGAGATTAACCGTAAATGATTCCAACAATGGACTCATACTTCAACTATCATATCGCTTAATAAAATGAAACTAATTTCTACTAACCAGGGACTTCATTTAGGCCAGTGGTAGGCGATAAAGGCCTGTCGCACTTTAGTTGTGAGTTTTATTCCAGCAACCTTGTCCGACACGACTGGTTGTCACCCGTCCTGCAGGTTTTCCTTTTTCTAGAACTACACTATTATAACATTTCAGAAATAATATCGAAAAAAAGTTCTATACTTAAAAAATATTATCTTATTTCCAACATAATCCATTTCAAATCTTTAGGCTTATCTAAAATACTTCTATCCAAGCTCATAGTATAAAGAAAACAATTACTAGAAATTTCATCAACCAAGCATGTGAATACCATTATTTATCATACGATATATCTTGTTGGTCGCATTCCAAACATGTGAATACCTTAATAATGTATTCTCTTGAGAAATGAAGTCCCATTGAACCTTAGTGAAAACATGAATTCTATCAAAAGTTAACTATTTCCACATACCAAAATCCAAAAATTTATATATACTCAAACCATGATGTCACTCTGTCCTTATATCAGTCACGAGATCATTAATATTATCAAACATATTATTTTCTCCATATCCATTCATTATGTACATATCATATTCTTTCCAAAAATATCTAAATAACCTTTCATGGTTACCGATACCATTCAACATATACTTTCAAATAATTTAGGAAAAACAATAGTGTAACAATCCTTAGATGTTTCTTTATTCCATAGTACCATTACCATAACTCTAGATAAACATACAATCATTCCACTACCTTCTTAAACCATTAACCGAGTTTCATCATTTTATTCCTCAATAATTATTTCATCTAATATATCATTTGTAGTCTCTTCATCATTATCAACATAAATACTACTCATACGACCATGATGATTCTCTTCAAGAGATTTTCCCTTAGGGCATTGGTTTGCATAATGCCCATACATTCCACATTTAAAACATTTAACCATTGTTGATGCCTTAGCAATACCATTATCCTTGTCCATGGTGTTAACTGAACCTTTTCCTGTGCACTTACTGGATTTGTGTCCTTCTTTTCCACACCCAAAGCATCTTCCAGTTCCTTTGAAAGAATCTCCTTGATGTCTCCTCCCACATGATTTACATGAGCAAAATTGAACTTTCTTTCCTCTATGATCATCATGAAACTCCTTCTTTCTTCTATTAACTGAGTCAGGAAAATTACCAAAGTTGATATTATTGATCATATTATGAGATTGATGATTAGGCACAATAACAATTTTTGGACTTCTAAATCCCGTTTCATTTGGTTGATCATGAAGAATATCATTACATTGTCCATTATATCCTCCATTATCATGAATCTTCTTATTTCCATCCATTTTCTAAAACCCAAAAAGAATAGTATGAGAGGAAAAAATCATGCTAAGAAAACAACATAATAAAGTGCAAGTACCTACAATATCTAACATCTTAGGTTTAATTTTAAGATCGTTACCTTGATTTTAAGAATATAACCCATACATTTACTTAACCTTAGGGACATCCCTATACATACCTTAGAAATATCTATAGGGATCTCACTAAAGTTTTTGCATCCTAGTTTCCAAAGGTTAACTAAAACTTCACTATTATACAAACTGTAGAGACCCATACTTGGCATACATAGACATTACATTACTTTTGTGAAATACTTAATACAATTCAAAGACCAGATGCCCAAAGACCGCATTAGTTTACTGTCTTTGGAAACTCAGAACATAATCTTCTAATCATGGTAAAAGATCTTCAACATATCCCATAAATATCTTCCCCTTTTGTTTTCTTACCTAAAACCTTTATTTATATACTTGGGAAAGGAAAACATAAAAAGGGTGAGCTCAAATGCTCAGTAAGGGTAAATATGGAGAACATAAAAAAATCCCTATACATAAGAACATGAACATAAAACATCAAAATCATGAGTAATGACATAAATCTTGGTAGTGCGTAAGTCATAGATCATAAGGGAACATTAACCATGATAAAATAGCATGATAATAAAACATGTAATTGTGGAAAACCATTAATCACATGTTATGATTTCCATAGTATCCAAGGCATTGTTTCCAATACCATCATAGTGGACAAATTCCATTACTTAACCTGGTTTACTTGCCGTTCCAGCCATGTATTACTGAACTAGATTCACTTTCCGTTCCATCCATGTCTATCTCATGAGATATAAATATTTTCCCAATGAATTGGAGGGAGATATAGGTCCCACCCATCTCATAATGAAATCATTCTTACTTATGCCACAAAATAAACATAAATCATTCATCATAACCCAAAGAATAAAATAGGGTTCATAAACATCATCCCATCATAACATAATCCATATAAAACAAACAGATATCATTTCTTCATAAGAATAATCATACCATGGAAATAATAGATACATTATACTTGAAACATAATCATACTAAATAATGTCATCTTATATGGAAAATAGTTTTGACAAAACACTCGAAATGAATTTTGAGGAAAATATCCTTTCTTCTTCAAAATCATTTTATTTTCACAAAATTCCATTCAATTTTAAAAGAAAATGATTTTTTTGAAAATAATCATGAAATATTGTAGAGGAATATTCATTAAAATTAAGCGCTATGAAACCGTAAAAATCCGTTCATGCTGTATAAGTTAAAAAAACATTATCCTCGTACTTTTGCTAGAAAAGTGGAAAAAGTTCCTCGTATGGTAAAAAAAAAGATTACTTCCATAACATAATGTAAAATTCCAAGAGGGGTAAAAATGACATTAAAAATACATTTAAGAATATTAAACACTTTATGAAAAACATTTTTATGGACATGGATGAAAAATATAACCCCAGTAAATACTTATGTATAAACAATCTTGGATAAAAATGAGATTTGCAAAATTATCCCTTACCTTAGGCCCAATTTCTTTCATACGCGTCCAAAACTCCTATATAGTGGGTTTAAACATAATATTAACTTGTAAATGAACCATAATAATATTTATGATATCAAATATGATTCACTTATGACTTTATATTAACTGTTCTTTTATCAATTCCATGTTAAAGTAGCGTTTTGGGTAAAATCATTTCATTTATCGTATGTGATTGGACTTTTTATTCTTGATATCATTACTTATATCCTGATTTAATTAATTCCAGAATGTAAAACATGATTTATATATAATATATATTCAGCATATAAATATATATGATATATCGATAAAAGGAATGAAATACACCGTTCATGGAGACGGTAGGCCGTACGTACGCACGAGCGACAATATCATTCTTTTGATTTTAAAATCACATATAATTGGATGGTATATCATATCTATATAATCATCATAATGTTATATTTATTATTTATATCATTTATAATCATTATTAAACCCATCCAAATTATGAAATGTTTGAATAACAAACTACACCATGACGTGGAGACGGTAAGCCGTACGTACGCACGTGTGGTGACTTTTTCATTAATAGGATGGATAAAATAACTAATATGGTTGTAAATTTTTTATAAAAACATAATATTATATAGAATATACTGGAGTTATTATTTTAGAATGTAAACAACAAGAAAGGAGGAAGTGGAAGAAGAAAGGAACTTGAAATAGGTGGTGAGATATTTACCTCTTCTTCAAGTTCTTCCTTTTGATTTGATCAAAAGGGCTCCATAGGTTGGATTTATGACTAAAGGAAGGCCTCTAGGATGAATGTAGGACAGTTTAGAGGGTATTTGGACAGGGTTTGGCTGATCCAAATGGCTTTGGAGGTGTGAATTAGAGAGAAGGGGGAGTTCCATTTTATACGAGGGGTGAGGGGCACCTTAGAAAAAACTTAAAATATTATTTTATAATAAACTCATATTCGGTTTATAATGGCTGAAAAGTGACTTATTTTGAGGCTAGGGAGGGGATCGGTCGGAATCCTCTCAACCAGTAGGTTTTGGATAAGTTTAGTTTACCATTTTAACCTTATTATTTAGATTTAACTATAAGTTAAATAATTTAACTTTTACCGCGCCTTCTTGTATTCTTAAATTATATGGTTAATAAACTTACTATAAACTGTCAATAGAACCCCAATTGGTTCATTAATGTCATATATATTATTATATAAGTCTTTTGGATGAGCCTTAGATTTTTGGGAATAGAATATCAATTAATAATATAATATTTGTTTTAAAAACTCTTTTATGTCAATTTTGACACTATTTGGTATTTTGTTTTTCCTAAATTCATAACAACATTATTACTTCCAAAAAAATTCATATAACCAACCATAATATATTATATTAACCTATAAAATTTGTGAAACTCATAAAAAGTATCAAATTACATTTATTTGGGTATTTATAACATCAATTATGTTAATATTTCATTAATAAGGTAATTACTGCATCATCATTGTGTCATAAATAAATTAAATTATTTAATGTCTAAAAATTATAATTAAAATACCATTATGTAGGAAACATTTTTATATTTCTAATTAATATTTTTATTATAATTTATCTTATTTATAACCCTGTATTAAAAATGTTTGACTTATTAATCTTTGATTTTTAACTCTTTTAACTCTTCTTTGAATTAAATAATAATAAATGTCCTAATGTAATCTAAGTAGACCTAAAGGGTAATATTTTATTCCTAAGGTTGTTTTTGGTCTAATTACACTTATCCAATAGAATTAGGACATGTGTTAGGGTAATAATAATATCATTTTTACACTTAATTACCCTATTTACTATTAACCGTGGTAAATAAAAGTAAAAAGTTAATGTTCACCAAAAATTATCTTTATCTTATTGAAAAAAATTTTACTTAATGATATCAACCATTTCTCTTGGATTTTTGAGATTCCACTCACAGAAGCGGTAAAATTATGTTTTATGTAAATTTGCAAATTTTCTTAGGAGGTGGGTAAAAGACGATAAAAAGTTCAATAAATTTTTTATATATCTAAAATTATTATAAAATGACTCCAATGAATTACATTAAACATATATAGGTATTAAGTATCTATTTTTAACTAATATAAATTTAAATAAAATTAATAATTATTGAAATAAAAATTCAGTTTTAAACTATAACTTAGTGTTTTTCACTATTCATTAAAAATTGAAAGTTTTTAGAAAAACACAAAAAATTCACCCTAAGATAATTTTGATATTCCGAATCCAAAAATGAAGTCAATTTTGAAAGATAAAATTTATAAATTTTTTAAAAGTGGGTATTACTATTCATAACTTCTATTTTATATAATATTTTAATAACATGTCGTTGTTTAGTGAAATACGGTATTGCGTACTACACACGCTATCCAAAAAGGTCGTGATTTCATGTAATGAAAGCCAAGTTAGGGCTGCGTGTATTGAAAGATCCCTTTGGTGTTGCGTATAAGATAATCAAAACTTTTTTCATTTATACATTAAACAAAATATATAATTAATGTTGCATATAATAATTTCCACAAAATGAACATGAAATTGTGTGTAACACGGGCCAAGAATAGTGTTGCATATACTGCAAGCTAATACGGTATTGTGTATAGTACAGGCTAATATTTGTGTAGGGTACAATAGAATACATCAAAGAAATTAAAAAGAATATATCTCATAAAATCTTGGGGTATTACAATTCAGATCTCCATCCACTTCCATGTCTGAAGGGACCCCCTAATGGCCTGGTCCCATACTGCATCGACTCACCTACTGTCCTGGGCCAACGCCCTAGAATAATTTGGACAACACTTTGAGTCAGGTCTTGTGTTTCGAACACAGTTAACAGTCGACCCCCAATTGTTTGTCCCCATTTCAGGCTAACACAATATGGATGCTGTGTTTCTGCCACGGTCAACAGTCATCCTCCATCGTCACGCCACCCTCACCGCATTCCAAATGATGTGCATGTGATTCAAACTTTTCATCTCCATTTGTTTGGACTGCTTCCAGCACCCTTTGCATTATTCTTCTTGTGAACCAGCGCATAGGTGAAGGCCTCAACCCACCAGTGGGTTGGGATGCCCTCATGGCTAGACATTAGGAAGACATATCGGGTAGCTTCCTTGCGTAAGCCCCATCCACGATTGCCGCTCCATAGCGGCACCCGGGCATCATTGTCACTCCATAGCGGTACCTGGGAATCTTCCTTTCAGAAGCCCCATCCACGATTTCCACTCCATAGCGGTACCCGGGCAACATCCTTGCGTAAGCCCCATCCACGATTTCCTCTCCATAGCGGCACCCATGAAGCTTCCTTGCGTAAGCCCCATCCACGATTGTCGCTCCATAGCGGCACCTGGGCATCATCCTTTTGTAAGCCCCATCCACGATTACTCCTCCATAGCGGCACCCAGGCAGCATCCTTGCATAAGTCCCATCCACGATTGCTGCTCCATAGCGGCACCCAGGAAGCATCCTTACGTAAACCCCATCCACGATTGCCGCTCCATAGCGGTACCTGAGTAGCATTCTTGTGTAAGCCCCGTCCACGATTTCCGCTCCATTGTGGCACCCGGGAAGCTTCCTTGTGTAAGCCCCATCCACGATTTCTGTTCCATAGCGGCACCCGGGCACCATCCTTGTGTAAGCCCCATCCATGATTACTGCTCCATAGCGGCACCCCGTCAACTTCCTTGTGTAAGCCCCATCCACGATTTCCGCTCCATAGTGGCACCCGACCAGCTTCCTTACTTAAGCCCCATCCACGATTGTCGCTCCATAGCGGCACCCGGGCATAATCCTTGTGTATCCCCATCCACGATTTTCGCTCCGTAGTGACACCCGGGAAACTTCTTTGCATAAGCCCCATCCAAGATTTCCGCTCCATAGTGGCACCCAGGCAGCATCCTTGCGTAATCCCCAACCACGATTGCCACACCATAACGGCACCTTAGAATCATCCTTGCGTAAACCCCATCCACGATTGCTGCTCCATAGTGGCACACGGGCAGCATCCTTGCGTAAGCCCCATCCATGATTTCCGCTCCATAACAGCACCCGGGTAGCTTCCTTGTGTAAGCCCAATCCACGATTGTAGCTCCATAGCGGCACCCGGACAACTTCCTTGCGTAAGCCCAATCCACGATTGTCGCTCCATAGTGGCACCCGGGTAGCTTCTTTGCGTATTCCCCAAGAACTATTTCCATTCCACAGCGGCACACAGGCTTATTCCTTGCCTAAGCCCCACCCGCCATTGCCGCTCCATAGCGGCACATGAGCCTCCATCTCGGAGTGAGTCCCAATCTTTCTCTCATTGGGCTGCTCAACATGTAATCCCCTCTTCACTTCCCACAAATGCACCTTTCGTGACGTGGTCGTCAGGCCTTTTTCTACCTCTTGTTTCTCACACCGAGCATGACTCACGTGGGCTTAGAGTAAGCATCGACCATGGAATTGCCCTCGTCCCGTATGACGTTAAACTGTATTCCGCCCTTTCCCGAACTATGAGAACTATGATCCATGTCAAGGCATGGTACATATGAAGCCCCACGAGGTTCAATCCCACAATCCGGTTGTTCCAACCATCGGTTCCCCACCACCTTGGGTAGCCTAGAGTTTAATCCCCACACTATCCCGAACTATGAGGACTTTGATCCATGTCAAGGCATGGTACGTAGGAAGCCTCATGAGGTTCAGGCCCAACAACCATTGGACCCCCGGTCCATCTTCACGTCGGTTCACCGACACCCCCCATCTTAAACTACGAGGACTTTGATCCATGTCAAGGCATGGTACGTAGGAAGCCTCACGAGGTTCAAGCTCAACACACATCAGATCCCTGGTCCATCTTCACATCGGTTCACCGACACCCTCCACTCGAACTATGAGGACTTTGATCCATGTCAAGGCATGATACGCAAGAAGTCTCACGAGGTTCAAGCCCAACACCCATCAGACTCCCAGTCCATCTTCACATCGGTTCGACAACATGACCTTTCCCAATCTATGAGGACTTTGATCCATGTCAAGGCATGGTACATAGGAAGCCTCACGAGGTTCAATCCCACCATCCTTCGGTCGGTCCGACCCCCTTCACGTTGGTTCACCAACACTTGGGCAACCTAGAGTGTAATACCCACTCCATTTTGAACTACGCGGTCTTTGATCCTTGCCAAGGTAGGGTACGTAGGAATCCTTTATGAGGTTCAATCCCACCACCCATTGGTCGTTCCGACCCCCTTCACGTCGGTTCATCAATACTTGGGCAACCTAGAGTGTAATCCCCACACCATTTTGAACTACATGGTCTTTGATCCATGTCAAGGCATGGTATGTAGGAATCCTCCACGAGGTTCAAGCCCAATAACGATTGGCCCCGACCGTCTTCATGTTGGTGTGCCAAGCCCATTTCCTGAACTACGAGGACTTTGATCCATGTCAAGGCATGGTACGTAGGAAGCCTCACGAGGTTCAAGCCCAACATCCATCAGACCCCCGGTCCATCTTCTCATCATTTCGCTGACACTCCCTTTCCCGAACTACGAGAACTTTGATCCATGTCAAAGCATGGTATGTAGGAAGCTTCATGAGGTTCAATCCCTACACCCAGTAGTTCCGACCCTCTTCATGCCGGTTCAACCCCATCCAGTGGTAGGCTGTTGCGAACTCAATCAGCGGTAAGACATTGTACCCCTATTCAGCGGTAAGCCGTTGACATTTTTATCCATCGGCAAGCCATTTCAACCTCATTCAGTGGTCAGCTATTGTCAACCTCATTCGGTGGTAAGCCGTCATCAGATGAACTATGCAGACTTTGATTCCCTGCCATGGGGATACGTAGGAAGCCTCCATGAGGCTCAATCCCATCACTCATGTCTCATCTTGATCTTTCCCTCAAGCCTATGGGTCTTGGGAAGGTGATTCCCCAACCTAGAGGTTTCACTTCCTCTAGGTCCCATCCATGTGTCCATTCTCACGGGCCTCCTCCTTAGGTGTCCCATCGTCCCACCGGACTACGTGGACTTTGATTCCCTTCCACAGGGATATGTAGGAAGTCTCTTCGAGGATCAAGACCAACACTATCGTCATCTTCACGACGGTCCCATATCAACCCTCCAATTTATTCAAATCCCCATCATCCATCCTGATTCTCACCGGGGCCGCCACATTCCAGTGGGATCATGCCATCCACCTCCTCGTTACTCCTAACAGTACTTGGGCCGCTATCCACACTTAAGCCCCAGCATGTATTCGGGTTGTTGTCCTCTGTGTACACCCTGATTCATCAAAAATTCGAACTACATGGGTTTTGATCCTTGTCCTCTACATAGGGTACGTAGGAAACCTCCATGAGGTTCAATCCTAGCCAATGGTAAACTTTGGTGTCCCCAATTTTGGGGTGCACTCTCCCTGATCCGCCCTTAGTGGTGTTCGGATTAGCTATTATGGTGTGAAATCTCCCCTCCATGGGGCGCACCACCTCGAACATGTCCCCATTGGGCATTATGATCCATCCACTCTGTAAACCTTCCAGGTATTCCCTCCTACGGATGTACCAATATGATCCGTATCTATGGGAAATTCTGATCAGTCTCATTTCGTCTCCACAAGATGTTAAAGTCACGACAAACCCTCTGTTAAACATGGGAAGATGAGGAAAACCTCAAATACATGCCTATATCATGTGATTCCCACATTCAACATGGGATACCTTGGGTTCCGCGCCCTTGATATGCCCTCTTATGAGGAAGAATACAGGTTCCCCAGTTTCCACTCACCCAGAGATGCCTCGACATGCCTAATGTTGTCATCTACTCGAACCGAAGGTTGCTACCATGTCAAGGCCCCATGGAATTTTCTGATGGAAGTAGTGTAATTAATCGGCATCCATGAAGATATGGCACCGAGAAAGAGATTCATGAACCACGACTTAATCTATAAGGGAAACCCAAACTAGGTGACGAGTTTCGAGGAGGAATCCACATAAGGAAGAACCGACATCCCATCATCCCGTTTCGATCAAGGAGAAAATATTCTTGAACAAGGAATGGATGCCGCCCGCCTTTAGAAAGCGGGAATGTGGGGTAACAAAGCTGTGCATGTGGCACTCAAGCAGATGGATACACGCGCCCCTGTGAAAGTGTCAGAAACAGTATCAAACCCTTACCATAATTTATATTTGGTCCATAAAAATTAATAAACGAGGGATTATATCTGACACATCAATATGGTATTGAAATGAACATTTTAAATATAAAATATAAAACATATATCAAAATATGTATTGACCTCACTGCAATCAAAGATTAAAGAAACTATTAATATATCAAAGCATCAATATTTCAGGAACAAATAATTTATATAATGAACTAAACTACATAAATATTTCTATGAATTTTTGTACAAGAATATTAATCCCTAAACTATAGATATGATCTTTATTCAATGAGTTATATCTAGCATTTTAGAAATTAATGAAGTCAGACATTTCATAGTAACTAATATAAATATGTAGTTTCAATTTAATGTAATGAATATATAATGAGAACAATAAAAAACATATATATTACATAAACTACATAAAACAAGAGTTATTATGTAAGATACATCAATATGGGAATGCAGTGTTTATTTTTAATTTCATATCTATATAAAATATCTAAAAACATTCTAAAGTGACTAGTTTCAAATATAACAAAAAGTAAAAATATATTAGAACAATAATATGTTTGAAAGGAAACATCTATTAATTTTATTTAACTGCATACAACTTTTTTATAACCTGTATTCAATTGTTGTAATCACTAAACTATACTCCTAATATTTATTCAATTAATTATAAACCTTAATTTTTAAATTACCAAAGAAAGATATGTCATAGTTAATTATATGAAACATAAAAATATTCACTAATATATAATGATTTCACTATTAATACTATATATATCATATAAATATCATTAACTGAATTCTATAAAAGTATAAAATTTTATCTAATTGTATATTAGTTCTATAGAAGTAAACAAATGAGAGGGATTCTATCTAAAAAATTAATATGGTAATGCTTTGTACTTGTAAAATTTAACCTATAAGAGATTTATGTAAATAGATAATGAATGTATAAATATATTAATACTACCATTTCTCTATAAGTAAAAATTTAAAGTGTACTAAACTACATAAATCTAAATATTTCTTATTATTTTATTCAATGAATTAAAACCAGTATTTTAGAAATTAATAAATATTGATATTTCATAGTAAATTATATCAAGTGTGTTCTTATTTAGAAAATTATAATGATTCCACATTGAATAAAAAATACAACATACAAATAATATTAATTTTATACAATATACATATACGATTCTTACATGACTCCATAGTAGTGATCAAATACAAATGGTTATATCTAAGACATCAATATAGTAATTTTTTTTATATTTTAAATTTAACACCTAAAACATTTATCTAAATAGATATTGAGATGAATTGATTCAAATATAACAAAAAATAAAATTTTATCAGGATTGCAATATGTGAGGAAGCATTTAAATAGTGTTTGTACACATCTTTTTGACAATATGTATACAATCTGTATAATCACTAAACTATCTAATTCAAAAAAAAAAATCAATAAATTAAATATAGAACCAATTACTCAAATATTATTTAGTGTATAATAATACTAAACATGATTTCATAGAAATAAAAATATACCTTACATTTTTTTAAAGAAATAAAAAAAGTGGTATGAATGTGAAATAATATTGTTAAAGACTTCTATAAGTAAGAAGAAAAAATAACATTAGTATCCATAAATGGTTGAATGTAACTATTTGAAATTAATTATCTTTCAGAAGTTATATTCTTGGTGAAATGATAACCATTTTAAATTGCCCAGTATGAATGGTCTGACTTCATGAGAGAGGGTGGAGTGAGTGGCGGGGGCTAAACAACAACATGAGAGGGGGAGCAGGCTGTAATGTCCCGGATTTTTCCATGTATTATTTTAATATTATACGAGAATTAATTCGAGACCATGATCTGAGATGGCGTGCTGTTCCAAGGCCCGGTGAGCCTGGAACAAATGATTAAATTTAATTTAATAATTAAATTATCCGCACGTGTGGTTATCCTAAAAAAGTGTAATAACTCTTGAACGGTTGCTCGGATCAGAAATACGAGGGCACTGTTGGGTTAGGAATAGCTTTTTTGCCTTAGGCAAGGCCTAACTTCAGCCGGCACAGGTCGGTAGTGAAATCTGTTTTTTGGGACGTAAGAGTAATAAAATATTTAAATAAAATTATTTTATTCTGCATCGAAATCTTTTAAATCTGCTGCAACAGATATCCCATACCTTTTTAATTAAAGATTGGCGCAAGGGTCCTGGGTTACAAACCCCATAACCCTGAAACCCTTGGCGGCTCTGGAGGCTCTGGAGAAAACCTCCCAACACGGCGATGACGATGCAGCGACAGGATCGTCGCCGACGAACGCCGTGAAATCCAGGTAGGATGTTTAAATTGTGATTTCTTCCCCGTTTTTGCTTTCCACGATGAACGCGGACTAATACATGAATAGATTAGCCTACGGATCGATCATTCTTGTGGGATGGGATTTTACGGGAATCATGGGGATTTGATTCTTGAAATTAATTTTGGTTTTCATTCAACCTTCTAACGGACGAACCAAGATCGACACGAACATCGATCGAGGTTCGTCCCTCTTGATTGTTGTGTTTTTCTCTCCCGATTCCTACGCGTTCTTCGTGTGAATTATATGAATTCTTGGAGGGAATTGATCTTTGCACATTCGTTTGTTGTCGCAATGATCTAAAATCAAAGATCCAACCTCGAGACGACCTATCGGAGGTGCAGCAGCGACGACGACAGACAAATCGGTGTGGTTTGGAATTCCCGTTCTTCGAGCGCATTCATGCGGATGGATCAGGATGTGACATTAAGGCTGATCGGGAGCCCGAAACTGACAGAATCAGTTTCGTAGGAGCGGGACGACCCCAAATCTGGAGTTTCGTGATGATCGGACGGTTGGATCAAGATCCGAAGGATCAACCGAGGCGCGTGGAGGAAGATGACACTTATGGAAATTTTCTGACTACATTCCATGTATTATGGGATACACAGCGTGTGTTCATTGGCAAATTTACCTGGCGTGTACTTCAGGAGTACACGGACACGGGCAGGGTACACAACCAAGGACATGCTGTGTGTACCCCTCCCCGGCCAGACCCATCCTGATACACGGGATACCTGTGTACTGGTACACGAGCAGGTGACACAGACACGGGAAAGGTACACGGCCAAGGACACACCGTGTATACCCCTCCCCGGCCAGATACACGGGATACCCTGTGTACTAGTACACGGGCAGGCGGCACATACACGGGCAGAGACCGTGTACGGGCATATGGCCAGCGTACACAGAACAAGCCCCAGATGCTCGGACACGGCGTGTGATTCTTCTATACGCCATTTTGTTGCTTTCTATCCGACAAGCCGAATGACATGGTCCAGTTACATGGGAATTACCCAAGGTCAAGGAACATGGCGTGTACTTTTTCTACACACCATGTAGTTTGGTTTTACTCAGCTTGAACGAATTACACGGGTCGTTTACACGGGTAGTACCCAGGGTCAAGGAACATGGCATGTAACCATACTACACGCCGTGTAACCTGTCTTAAATTACTTGAGCTACTTGACTTCTGTGACTTGGACTAGTTTTCTTAGGGTTCATACCCTTAGTCCTTTCCCTGAAGGTTCTAGTATCATTTCCTTTACACAAAAGTATGACCTCTTCAGCAGAACTTCCTGAATAGAGTTGTTGGAATCCCCTCTGTGAGACTTAGAGTCGGATCCTCTATTCATTCATGGAACCATAGGTATAGTTCTTGGTATCGACGTGACCAACTTTACCCGGGCGCCGATCCTCTGCTTAGAGGATTAGCTCAGAATGAGTTTTCGGAATCACCCCATGACTTGGTTGTGATCCTCATCTGAGCATCATGTTCTCAAGGTACTTGTGGAGTGTGTCCTCCCAGGATGAGTACTTAGTTTCTCTCTCCTCTGAACTAGGGGTGTGTTCTCCTTATTACGTGCTTAGTGGAATCTTCGATCTGGATCTTAGTAGTGGTTTCACGATAGTCGATCGTGTATGAGTATATCTGGATATTCTTGTTATATGTTCTGTAGACATATACTGTGTGGATCTGACTGTATCTTTCCATAGTGGTATTTTCCCTTGTTGTATTTCCTTTGTGGTTTCGGGGTGTCCTACTGGGTATTGTTATACTCACCCCTATATGGGCTTTTCCCGCACGTGTCGTGTCTTGTGCAGACGAGCGAGCATTTGACAGGATTCTAGGTGGACCAGGATCGGACAGAGCTCAGTGAGATCAGGCAGACCGAGGTGTGTTCCTATGACTATAGATTGTAGTCCTAGTACCTTTCCTTACAGGTTGGACTTTGTTACAAACTTTCTTTTGGTGGGCTTGTACTTTTGTCCCAGGATTTTACACTTGCTGTACTTTACTTTCCTGTCGTACTCTGTTGGTTGAGATTTTTAGTGTATGCATGCATTTCCATTTTTAAGAGTTTTTTAATTTTCATCTTTGTGGGCTTGGAGTTGTGTGTGCGTTTGTACAGGTTTATAGGCAATGGCTTCCATGTTAGTAGCATGCCTACTCGGTGCCAGTCACCAGCCCTTGGCCTATTGGAGGCGGGCTTGGGGTTGTGGCTCAGGCCCCGCTGGGATGGGTCGTGACAGAGTGGTATCAGAGGTGGTCGGTTCTACTTTAGAATTGAGAGTTTGTGAGTTGGTTTGGGGAAACAGTGTTAAGTGTTTCGAGTTCGGCTTTCAGGCCAGGGACCCCAGTGATGGTGTGGGCGGCCGATGTATCCATACACCAGGACTCCGATAACTTGATTTTCGACTCAGAACATGAGAACACTAGTTTAAGGGAAACAAATAATGGTATATGCATAATATAGGAATGGGTTGTGGTTTCCATGTCCTTTTTGAGTCAGCTCTCCAGATATACTCACTGACCGAGATACATCTTCTTTCTTTAATAGGATGCCTCCGTGATGCACACCCGCTAGGATCCAGTAACTCAATAACAAGGATGACCCCCTCAGTGATGAAGCCTCGATACATGGACAGGATCCCCCAGTTTTACCATCGGGTGGTGTGCCAGTTATCTCGCCACCTGTAGAGCAGTGTTTTGTGCCTGCTGTACTAGTGGAGGAGGAGGACAGGCTGAGCGCACTCCACGAGTTTCGGAGACAGAGACCCCTCATGTTTCGAGGTGAGACTAACCCTCAGGCAGTAGAGAACTGGCTTGAGGCGGTGGCCAGATTCTTCCGTTTGGTCAGGACACCAGCAGACCAGATTGTGATCTTGGTAGCGAGCCTTCTGCAGGGCTCAGTTGGACGATGGTGGAGTTTAGTTATCCAGACTCACGACGAGGCGATACTTTCATGGATGGAGTTTGAGCGTCTCTTCAAAGAGGATTTTTCACCGGTTACCCTGAGAGAAGTACACATACAAGAGCTTCTTCAGCTCTAGCAGGGAACCATGGCAGTGGCTGACTATTCATCGAGGTTTACCGACCTCTCGCGGTACTCGATGGATATGGTTAGAGATCAGTACTTCAGAGGTCGGACTTTTGATCGGGGATTGCGTAGAGATATCCGAGCTAGCATCATCCCTATGAGCATCCCTACTTATGCTGGGGTTCTCAAGCGGTCTTTGGTGGTCGAGAGATTCTTAGCAGAGCAGAGACAGCCGGCAGTTGTCAGTAGTGGGCGAGATGGAGCAGAGACCTCGGCAGCAGGGAGCCGACGTCAGGGACCCAGGCATGGGAGATATTTCCAGAGGAGATCCCAGGACATGGGATATGCCGTACAGGGTTCGCAGGGTGCATCCAGCCAGCCTCGAGAGAGGTGATTCTACTCATGTGATGGCAGGGGACATCTCGCTCGAGATTGTCCGACCCGCCGTACAACTAACATGGGAGCAGTGGATAGACCATTGAGGCAGAGGCAACGTGTGGAGAAGATAGATCCGTGGGGTGAAGGACGTGGTAGGGGAGCTGGGGGAGCAGCTGGAGGTGGTCGATGTTTTGACCTTTTACCACCACCACTCCCAGGAGGTCCACCCCAGGCTCAGGGAGCTGGTGGACAGAGGCATGGACAACTGCAGGTGGCCGAGGCTTATGACCCAGGTACTCCCAGAATGATTAGAGGTACTATCTGTGTATTTTCTACTTTTTTTCCGTACTGATAGACACAGGTGATAGTCATTCCTTTCTGGCTGTTTATCTTGTTCAAGACCTTGAGATTCCAGTTGAGCCGTTGACTCGACCCTTACGCTTAGAAACACCGACTGGAGAAGATTCAGAGATCATACCCCTCTATAGAAAGTGTGACCTGACCCTTGGAGGTGAGAGTTTCGGTTGGAACCTTTGTGTGGTAGCGTCGAGGCCTTATGTTGTCATTCTTTGTATGGATTGGATATCCACAATTGATGCCCAGATTGACTATTTTAGGCGAAGGGTGCGGTGTGTCCACAGTGATGGAACACGATTCTCTTTTGTCGGTGAAAGAGAGACCCAGGAAGCGCAGGATGGACTTGTGCATAGGAGGGCACAACCGATTTCACATCAGTTGGATAGCCTAGCCCTTGGCACAACAGATGTTATGAGTTTTCAGTTTCCAGCAGTAGTGGCTGAGTACGAGGACGTCTTTCCGGAGGATGTCCCTGGGCTACCTCCCCGTCGGGAGATAGATTTCTGCATTGAGTTGCAACCTGGGATGAAACCGATATTCGCATCAGCATATCAGATGGCTCTTGCAGAGCTTCGTGAGATGAGGGTGCAGCATGATGACTTGCAGAATAAGGGCTTTGTGAGACCCAGTGTTTCACCCTGGGTAGCCCCAGTGCTGTTTTCCAGGAAGGCAGATGGGAGCATGAGGCTATGTATGGATTACGGGCGCTTGAATCAAGTGACCGTGAAGAATCAGTATCCACTACTGAGGATCGATGACCTCTTCGACCAGTTGAGAGGGGAACGATGGTTCTCAAAGGTTGATCTACGATTAGGCTATCTCCAGTTGCGAGTACGAGATGAGGATATACCGAAGACAACTTTCAGATGCCGCTACGGTCACTATGTGTACTTGGTGATGCCCTTCGGCGTGACGAACTCCCCGGCAGTGTTCATGGGACTCATGAACCGAATCTTTCAGCCCTATCTAGACAGATTTGTAGTGGTCTTCATAGATGATATCCTTGTGTACTCTGCGTCCGAGGAGGAGCATGTGAGACACCTAAGGATAGTTCTGGACACACTCTGAGAGCACCAGTTGTATGGAAAACTCTCGAAGTGCCAGTTTTGGTTACAAGAGGTCCACTTTATAGGACACGTTATCTCGGTGGATGGTGTAGCAGTGGACCCAGCCAAGGTGGTGGCAGTGCTAGCATGGGATCCACCCCGGAGTGTGACAGAGGTGTGAAGTTTTCTTGGGTTGGCAGGCTACTATCGGAGATTCATTCTTGATTTCTCCAGGATTGCAGCACCCATGATAGCTTTGACCCGAAAGGTACATCCTTTCGTGTGGACCGAGAGATGCCAGCAGGCTTTCCAGCAGTTGAGACAGAGTTTGACGAGCGCCCCGATCTTGAGGTTACCGGAGGAGGGTGTCGAGTACGTAGTGTTCTACGACGCATCAGGAACCGGGCTTGGTTGTGTCCTGATGCAGAGGCAAGCGGTGATTGCCTATGGCTCACGTCAGTTGAGGCCACATGAGCATAACTACACGACCCATGATCTTGAGTTGTCAGTGGTAGTCTTCGCATTAAATATGTGGCAGCACTAACTGATGGGCAAGCAATTTACCATCTACTCTGATCAAAAGAGTCTCAGATATATCTTTTCTCAGAAGGATCTGAATTTGACACAGAGGCTATGACTTGAGTTCCTCCAGGATTACGAATTTGAGATCATTTATCCACCTAGGAAGGGGAACGTCGTGGCAGATGCTCTCAGCAGAAAATCCAGTTCGCAGTTGCTGGATGAGGTGACGAGGCAGTTGGACTCTTTACATTTATCCTTCGTGGATGGTGACGAGGGATCTTACCTTCAGTCGATAGTTGTTACCCCTCTACTATTACAACGAGTCAGGGAAGCATAGCTCGAGGATGCTAGTTGTAAGACTTTACATGCTCAGGTATCCATAGGCGATGCTGCTGATGGATATTTAGAAGGTGGGGAGCACATTGTTCTTTTTAGAGGGTGTACGGTAGTATCAGTGACATTACGAGAGGAGGTTTTACAGGAGTTCCATACATCACCTTTGGTGGTGTATTCAAGCATGGAAAAGATGTATCAGGACCTCCGACGTCAGTTCTGGTGGCTAGGGATGAAGAAGAGTGTGGCAGAGTTTGTTTCTCGGTGCCTTACTTGTCAGCAAGTAAAGGCTAAGAACCAGGTTCCAGTGGGCTTGACTCATCCCCTTGTGGTGCCAGAGTGGAAGTGGGATGGGATATCCATGGACTTCATGACAGGTTTACCACGTACATCCAGGAGATAGTTCAACTTCATGGAGTGCCATCCACAATCGTTTTAGATCATGATGCTCGTTTTACATCTCGGTTATGGAAGGGATTGCAAGAAGCTTTTGGGACTCAGTTGCACTTGAGCGTAGCATTTCATCCTCAGACTGATGGGTAGACGGAGCAGACCATCCAGGTTCTAGAGGATATGCTTTGATCTTTCATACTTGACTTCGATCATAGCTGGGAGGATCACCTACCACTAGTTTAATTTTCTTACAACAACAGTTATCATTCCACTATTGGTATGACACCATTCGAGGCTCTGTACGGGCGACCTTGCATGTCACCACTTTGCTGGACTGACCCATGAGAGTCAGCACTCATGGGCCCATAGATGGTGAGAGCTACTACAGAGAAGGTGCATGTTATCCAGGAGCGGATGAAGACTACACAGAGTTGGAAGAAGTCTTATGCCGATAGGAGGCAGAGGCACTTGGGGTTCGAGGAGGGATACCATGTCTTCCTTCGGGTCTCACCTTGATGGGGATTGCAGAGATTTGGACGAGGCGGCAAGCTATCTCCGAGGTTCATTGGCCCTTTTCAGATTCTGAGTAGAGTTGGTGTGGTAGTGTATCACTTGGCTCTACCTCCTAAGATGGATTGGGTACACAACGTCTTCCATGTGTCACAACTACGGAGGTACGTGCATGATCCATCGGATGTCATCGACTAGGGCGAGCTGGACATCGATGATGGAGGGACCTTTGCAGAGTACCCAGTGGAGATCGAGGATCGATAGAAGAAGATCCTTTGTGGACGAGCTATTCCCTTGGTGCGTGTCTAGTGGCAGCACGAGAATCTATATGAGAGCACGTGGGAGCGGGAGGCTCATATTTGCGTGCATTACCCACATCTTTTTGAATAGCCCTTGTTTTGGATTTTTGGGGACGTAAAATCCCTAAGGTGGGTGTCATGTAATGTCCAGGATTTTTCCATGTATTATTTTAATATTATATAGGAATTAATTCGAGACCAGGCTCTGAGACGGCGTGCAGTTCCGAGGCCCGGTGAGCCCGGAACAAATGTTTAAATTTAATTTAATAATTAAATTATGTGCGGGTGCGGTTTTCCTGAAAAAAGTGTAATAACTCCCGAACAGGTGCTCGGATCAGAAATATGAGGGAAACATTGCGTTCAGAACATCGTTTTTGCCTTAGGCGAGGCCTAACTTCGACCAGCGTAGGTCGGTAGTGAAATCTGGGTTTTGGGACGTAAGAGTAATAAAATATTTAAATAAAAATATTTTATTCTGCAGCGAAATCTTTTAAATATGCTGCAATAGATATCCCATACCTTTTTAATTAAAGGTTGGCGCAAGGTTCCAGGGTTACAAACCTCATAACTGTGAAACCCTTGGCGGCTCTGGAGGATCTGGAGAAAACCTCCCAACGCGACGACGACGACGCAGCGACAAGATCATCGCTGACGAACGCCACAAAATCCAGGTAGGTTTTTTAAATTGTGATTTCTTCCCCGTTTTTATTTTCCACGACGAACGTGGACTAATCCACGAATATATTAGCCCGCAGATCGATCATTCTTGCAGGATGGGCTTTTACGGGAATCGTGGTGATTTGATTCTTGAAATTAATTTTGGTTTTCATTCAAACTTCTAACGGACGAACCAAGATCGACACAAACATCGATCGAGGTTCATCACTATCGATTGTTTTGTTTTTCTCTCCCGATTCCTACGCATTATTCGTGTGCGTTCTATGCATTATTGGAGGTAATCGATAGTTGCATATTCGTTTGTTGGCGCAATGATCTGAAATAAAATATCCAACCTCGAGATGACCTATCAGAGGTGTGATAGCGACATTGGCGGACAAATAGGTGTGGTTCAGAATTACCGTTCTTCGTGGGTTTTCGTGCGGATGGATCAGTACACGCCATTAAGCCCGATCGGGAGCCCGAAACCGATGGAATCGGTTTTGTAGGAGCGGGACGACCCCAAATCCGGAGTTTTGTGATGATCGGATAGTTAGATCAAGATCTGGAGGATCAGCCGAGGTGCACGGAGGAAGACGACGCTTCTGGAAATTTCCCGGCTACACTCCATGTAGTATGGGCTACACGACGTGTGTTCATCGGCGGATTTTCCTAGCATGTACTTTGGGAGTACACGGACACAGGTAGGGTACACGGACAAGGACACGCTGGGTGTACCCCTCCCCGGCCACACCCAGTCAGATACACGGGATACCCCGTGTACTGGTACACGGGCAGCCGACATGAAAACGGGCAGGGTACATGGCCAAGGACACACCGTGTATACCCCTCCCCAGCCAGACCTGGCCAGATACATGGGATACCCCGTGTACTGGTACATGGGCAGGCGGTACAGACACGTGCAGAGACCGTGTGTGGGCATACAACCAGCGTATACAGAGTGAGCCCTAGATGCTCGGACACGGCGTGTGATTCTTTTACACGTTGTTTAGTTGATTTCTATCTGACAAGCCGAATGACACGGGCTGGTTACACAGGAAGTACCCAGGGTCAAGGAACCTGACGTGTACTTTTTCTACTCGCCGTGTAGTTTGGTTTAACTCGTCTTGAACGAATGACATGGGCCGTTTACACAGGTAGTACCCGGGGTCAAGGAACATGACGTGTAACCATACTACACACTATGTAACCCTTCTTAAATGACTTGAGCTACTTGCCTTCTATGACTTGGACTAGTTTTCTTAGGGTTTGTACCCTTGGTCCTTTCCCTGAAGGTTCCGGTATCATTTCCTTTACACAGAAGTATGATCCCTTCAGCAGAACTTCCTGAATAGAGTTTTTGGAATCCCCTCTGTGAGACTTAGAGCCGGATCATCTATTCATTCCTAGAACCCTATAAAGAGTTCTTGGTATCAACGTGACCAACTTTACTCAGGCGCTGATCCTCTGCTTAGAGGATTAGCTCAGACTGAGTTGTCGGAATCACCCCATGACTTGGTTTTGATCCTTTTCTAAGCATCATGTTCTCAATGTACTTGTGGAGTGTGTCCTCCCGGAACGAGTACTTCATATCTCTCTCCTCATACCTAGGAGTGTGTTCTACTTGTTACGTTCTTAGTGGAATCTTCGAGATGGATCTTTGTGGTGGTTTCGTGATAGTCAATCGTGTATGAGTATATCAGGATATTCTTGTTATATGTTCTGTAGACATATACTATGTGGAGCTGACTATATCTTTCCTTTGTGGTATTTTCCCTTGTTGTTTTTCCTTTGTGGTTTTGGGGTTTCCTACTGGGTATTGTTATACTCACCCATGCACGGGCTTTGCCCGCACGTGTCGTGTCTTTTGAAGACGAGTGAGCCTTTGAAATGATTCTAGGTGGACCAGGACCGGACGGGGCTCAGTGAGATCAGGCGGGCCGAGGTGTGTTCCTACGGCTATAGATTGCAATCCAAGTACCTTTCCTTACATGTTGGACTTTGTTACAGACTTTCTCTTGGTGGGCTTGTACTTTTGTCCCATGATTTTATACTTGCTGTACTTTACTTTCCTATCGTACTCTATTGGTTGAGATTTTTGGTGGATGCATGAATTTCCATTTTTAGTAGTTTTTTACTTTTCAGCTTTGTGGTATTGGAGTTGTGTGTGCGTGTGTACGGGTTTATAGTGAATGCCTCCCATGTTAGTAGCATGCCTACTCGGTGCTAGTCACCAGCCCCTGGCCTATTGGAGGCGGGCTTGGGGAGTTATGGCTCGGGCCACACTGGGACAGGTCGTGACACATGCAGTGGGTTTGATGATGTGATGGAGGGGGGAGTAGGAGGTTGGGCTCGATGATGCATGTAACACCCCAAGCATCCATGATACACTTCTCTTTGAATAATACAGTAACGTGTGTTGTACGCAACTTCGAGTTCTAACACACACCACAACCAATCAAAGTAGCCGTTATGAATAGAAATACCTACTTTTTGAGATTTTATAAATTTTGTCTTTCAAAATGGACTTCATTTTTGGATTCAGAATATCAAATTTAGCCTAAGGTGATATTTTGGAACTTTTCAGATAACTTTTTTTAATGAATAGTGAAAATTACTAAATTTTAATTAAAAACAACTTTTTAATCAAAATAATTAATTGTGATAAATTATACTATTGAGTGGTTTAAAGTATAATTTGAATATAATTTTACCATTCTATCCAATGTTGGTCATTAGAATTAATTTCACATTGAAATTGGACATAAACAATTGTCAATCTTTTGATATATATTGTTTCATAAAAACACGCTATTTATTGTGATAACAGAAATTAATTATTAAATTAATTAATGAAACTTATATGTTTGGAATTTCATAAAATAGAAATCATTTTTGAATTCGGAATATCAATTATAGCTTAGGGTGAATTTTTGGTATTTTTCTGAAAAACATCAATTTTTGATGAATAGTGAAACCACTAAGTGGTAGTTAAAAAACTGATTTTTCATTTAAATGAAACTTTACCGCTTCTGTGAATTGAATTTCAAAAATAAGACATACATCATTTTCATTAGGAAGTAAAATGTGGTTCAATGGGATTAAAATAATTTTTGGTGAATAGTAACTTTTAAGTTTTATTAATCGCGATTAAAGGTAATTAGTGAAATTTAAGGTAAAAATGATATTATAAAAATATAAAAATATCTTGACACTTGTACTACCCTTATTGGATGAGTCATGGACGACCACGACAATCCATGGGTCAACTTGGGAACCCCATGGAGCCACTTGGGTAAGAAAATGGCATTAATAACTTTTTATTTAAAGTAAAAATAAAATTGTCATAAACATGTGTTGTTTTACTAAAAAAATTATTACATAGGGTTATGTAAGTTAAATTTTCAAGTATAAATATTCATTGGAAATATAAAAAGATTTCCTACATCATGGTAATTGTTTTTATAATTTTTAGACATTAAATAAATTAAATTTTTATGACACCAAGATGATGCAACAATTACCTCATTAATTAACGATTTAAATAAAATGAAAAGATAATGTACAATCTAAAACTTAAACTTTTCAAAAACCTATTTGATGAGTATATTTCGAACCCTTATCACCTTATCCTTGAAATATATAATTTTGGGACCTTTGGAATCCGAAAATCACTTCATAATAATATAACATTTCATGACTTTTCCAAGAGTGCCCCTCCTCTCCTCTTATAAAAGGCCCCCACCACTACCACCTTATTCACACCATCAAAGCCATTTGTCTTGGCCAAACTCTGCCAAAATACTCTCTCAACTTCTCTCTCTTACTCCTAGAAGCCTCACTTTGGGCAGAAGTCTTCCCAAGGAAGCCTTTGGCTCAAATCAAAAAGAGTTACCTGATTTTAAGGTAATGTCTTCTCTTATGTTCTTTTGTTTTATTTTTCTTCTTGAACCCCTTAAAATCTTTTTATTACTTTATTTTGTAACAACAACAGTATCTAAAATATACTAGGATGTTTTTATGATAAGGATTTTATTTACACTTACACACACCTTCGTATAATGGTTAAAGAACATACTGTTTCTGTGGGTGGCGAAATACTGCCTCATGAAATGATGATTGTCCAATATTCTTTTAACACCTCTAATGGTGGCCATTTTGATGACACTATTTTCATATATGATATCTATATTATTTTTATGTTTTTATTATGCTTCTTTATTTCTCATTTATGGCATACCTTTATGATTTCCATTATGGGTAAACACGATAATTTCATTTTAGGAAGTGCGGAATACCGCCCCCTCAAAGTGATTTGAATCGTTAATGCCATATGTGGGACATATAAAGGATGGAGTAAATGATATTATATATGATATTATACTAGAATTATAATACACCTTTATATCATTATGATTTCATTCCATTAAATACAAAATACAAATGAAAGTAGCGTTCATGCGTACGTACGGATTACCATCTCCATGAACGGTGCATTTCATTTATTACCTCTAAATGTTATGTAATATTATGAATGGATGTATATACTGGATATATATGATATATATAATATCTTCATCATTAATATAATTCTGGATATAATAGATATTTTACCACATGAAAAACTTGTAATTATAAGAAGTTTATTTTTGACTCAAGTACCAAAGATCGACAAAACGACCATTATTAACATAAATAATTACATAATGTTCATAACATGGTAATAAGTGATATAAAAGGAATAATAAACTTGAAAAAGGTTCTTAAGAAATTATAAATTAACTCTAATTTATTTTTTAGGAGTTTAATGAACGGTCGAGTCAAGACGGACATGAGGTAAGGGAACTTCTTAACCCAATTCCCATTCTTTTGGTTGAACCTATCATTCTTATTTATGTTGTTATTTGATTATGTGAGAAATGAATTTTTATATCTTATCATGTATTTATACTTTCTTTATGTGAAATTATAGTGAATACACATGGGAGATCTATTTTATTTACAAAATGATATTTGTAAGGGACTTCGTCTAAATCTCCATTCATTGTGGCATATTTTGTTTTATACACAAATTTATTTTATATGGTTTATAAACCCCTTTGAATTTCATGTTTACTCAAAAGGAATCTTTTTATACAAAGCATTTTACTAAACAAAAAAAGGAATGTTTTTTTGTCGTACGTATGCGGCGACAATGACTTCTCCGCCGCCGTGACCATTATTTGAGTTTTGGCTTCCTCTACAAGCCATAACTTTTTTTTAAATGAAAAATAAATACCAAGTTTTAATTTTCTTTTATTTTGGTATTGAAAGGTGTTTTGATAATGTTATTATTATATTAATGTGTTGTATTGATATCTTTTGATTGAAATATGGAAATTCTATGTTTCCTTTATGCATGTTTTATGTGATACGATTATGTTATGGTTTATGATCTGTTTAAACCTGTTCATTTGAAGAATGCATTGGACTTAATAAGTGACGGGTGGAGCCCGATATATCTCCTTAATGCATCAGTAGGTCTCATGAGACAAAATAGTGTCTTGGCACGAGGCCTTGACAAAATCTTATTTGTAGTCTTGGCATGAGGCCTTGGCTATGTGGTTATGATAGTATGGCATTATGCATTCCATCACTATGAAAGTGGTTATTGATATTGCATGTGATTATTTGACTAGTAGAATATCCATGTGAATAAGTAAATGGAATTATTTCATTTTATTTTTGCCATATTATATTGAAGTTCAAGTTTAAAAGGCTTTTGTTTTAGTTATACATTGCCTTAAATGTTAATTTTTATTTATGAAAGCTTCCTCTATATTGCTATCCATACTGAGCATCTGAGGTCACCCCTTCCAATGTTTTAATTTTTCTAGGATGTGAAGAAGTATATTATGAATGAACTGCAGGGATAATATGAGGGGATATGAAGACAAGATGTTGTTGTAGTATTGTTTTACTTTATGATGTAATGTAAGACTTATGAATGCATCTAGGTTTCCAAGGCTACTAAACTAATCGGTATTTCGAGACTTGATCTTTTGTGATCATGCCAATGTTATGTAATAATGCACCCACTCTGGGTAGCTGGGGTTGGGGTGTTATAGTTGGTATCAGAGCCAGTTTAGTACTAACCTTGGAAGCTAGATTTAGAAAAAAACTCTGATTAGAGCACATAACCATAAGATAGACTTTGAGGATTAGTATAGAATAACTTCCTAGAATTTTAGTATTATAGAGATTTTGTGAGTTTTCTAAGAAATACATCCTTGTCTGGATACGAGCAGGTAGAGGCGGCTCTGGCACAGATATACCTAGGGGTAAAACCCAAAAACACCGCTTTGAGCTAGACTCGAACGAGAACTAGTGCATGACAACAGGCCTTGCTGCACTCTTGGTTACGACACTCCCGAGGGATATGATTAGGATAATTATAATTTTCTTTACAAAGCATTATGAAGGGTTTATGAGTATATACTTCCTCAAAGAATTTTTTTTATGATTATAGCTCAATTTATGTTAATTGTTTTACAAGTATGTAATTATGTATTTTGATTCATAAACTAATCTAGTTTATGACATTGTTTAGAAATGGAACCTAGTGGGAGGAATGAAAACTGTATCAATGCACACACTCCATGTAGGGATTTTACTCCTGCTCAAGATAATTATAATGGAGATGGAGATACAACTGGTGCTGATCAACTTATCACCATACTAGGAAAACTCACTCAGGTTATGAATAATAACCTTACTCGTATGGAGAACCCGGATCCGCAACGTGGAGGATCAATGTTAGACCGCTTCATAAGGCAACAAATGCCAAAATTTAATGGGGGTACAAATCCATTAGTAGCTGAGCAGTGGATAAACTCCTTAGAGAAAATATTCCACGCCTTGGGGAGTAGCGAAAGGGAGAAGGTCATCATGGAAGTTTACCGCCTCACTGAAGATGCCGATCAATGGTGGTCGCTGATTCAAAACACAAAGGAAGATGAAGAAGTATCAAGTATGGAAGGGAGGGAGTTCAAAGATATTTTCTTAGAAAAATACTTTCCTCGTGACCATTGAGCAGACATGGAAAGGCAATTTCTGAGTCTGAGGAAAAAGGAGGATGAGAATGTCGCAAAGTATGAGTCTAACTTTACATGGTTAGCGAGGTAGGTTGCAGATTATATACGTAACCCAAGAAGTAAGACCGATCGTTTCCTTGATGGGTTAAAACTGTTTCTCTATCGAGCATTAGTCTCACAAACCTTCTCGTCGTATGAAGATATTGTCTTGTGTGCTATCAAGACGGAAAATGAATTATTTAAGTCTTATGACTTTAAAGTAAAGAAAGAGAAGAAGAGATCTTCTGATCAATACAAAAATGGAAATAAGGGGAAGAAGGGAAAAGTTGAATATTAGTCCTGCAGTAAATGTTGGAAGAAACACCCCGATACTTTCTTGAAGGGAATGAGAGTCTGTTACAAGTGTGGTGAAAAAGGCCACCAAGCTCATGATTGCAAGGGAAATAAAGTTGCTGTCAATGTGGAATGATATAATTGTAGAGAGATGGGACATTATGCAAATTAATTTCCTAAGCGTCAGGGGAACTTACCTCAAAATAAGCCAAGGGATCAAGGCCATGATTATGCTATCACTACTACTGAGGTTGAAGCTCCGAAAGACATGGTGGCAGGTAATTTAATGGTTTCCTCAAGTTTAGAAAATGCATTATTTGATTCTGGATCATCGCATTGTTTCATATCTTCACAGTTTTCTAAGAAAATTAGATATTTCCAATTTGATTTAACAAGATAATTGTCATTCAAAACTCCTAAAGGAAGTGTCATTGCTACAATGTTTTGTGAATCAGTCCCCATTAGAGCACATAAATGTTCTTTATCCGCTGATCTCATTGTCATACATATGATTGAGTTTGATATAATCCTCAGTATGGATTGTATTTTGGACTATGATGAAAATATTCATTGTAAGAAGAAGGAGGTTACAATTTTTGATGATGATGATAAGGAACACCTTATCTTTAGAGAAGAATAGTCACCACCTAACTCTTATTTAGATCCACCCCCAATAGCTCAACTGAATTCAATTATTGGGGAGGAAGAGAATGAAATGACTGAGGGAGAAGAAATGAATGTTCAAATAGAGGATGTACCTATTGTGAATGAATATGTAGATGTGTTTCCAGAAGATTTACCTGGACATCCACCAGAACGATAAGTTGAGTTTTCCATTGATTTAATTCCTAGATCAAGGCCTATATCGAAGACCCCTTATAGAATGGACACCTTGGAATTAGTCGAACTAATGAAACAACTAGAGGAATTGAGTAATAATTGATTTATTTGCCCTAGTGTTTCTCCATGGGGAGCCCCTATCCTTTTTGTTAAGAAGAAAGATGGATCTATGAGGTTGTGCATTGACTACATGGAGATCAATGCTATAACAATAAAGAACAAGTATCCCCTACCTCGCATTGATGATTTATTTGACCAACTGCATGGAGCTCAATACTTTTCAAAGATTGACCTTCGATCTGGATACCATCAGTTGTGTGTGAAGAAGGAAGACATTACGAATACAGAATTTTGAACAAGGTACGGGCATTACGAGTTTACAGCAATGCCTTTTGGATTGACTAATGCACCCTCTGTATTCATGGATCTAATGAATAGAGTTTTCAAGGAATATCTTGATGATTTTGTGGTGGTATTTATTGATGATATCTTGGTATACTTCAAAAGCTACGAAGATCATGAAAATCACTTACGCATTATCTTGAAGACTCCTAGAAGGCATGAATTATATGGGAAGTTTAGCAAGTGTGAATTCTGGCTTCAGGAGATTTCTTTTCTTGGACATATTGTCTCTAAGGATGGAATTTCCATTGATCCTTCTAAGACCAAGGCAATCCAAGAATGTCCAGCACCGATGAGTATAACTAAGGTATGCAGTTTTATTGGTTTGGCATGTTATTATCGACGTTTTGTCCAAAAGTTTGCCCGATTGGATAACCCATTAACGAAGCTCACACATAAAGGGGTTAAATTTTTCTGGACAAAAGAGTGTGAAGAATGTTTTGAAGAACTGGAGAGAAGATTAGTCAATGCTCCTATATTGACTCTACCATCGGGGAATGATGGGTTCGTTATTTATAGTGATGCATCAATGAAAGGACTTGGTTGTGTCCTTATGCAGAATGATAGGGTTATTTTCTATGCATCACGACAACTAAAAATTCATGAGTAGAACTATCCTACTCATGATCTTGAGTTATCTACTGTAATCTTTGCCTTGACGACATGGAGACATTATCTCTATGGTGAAAAATGTGAGATATATACCGATCACAAGAGTTTGAAATATATTTTCTCACAAAAATAACTCAACATGAGGCAAAGACGATGGCTTGAACTACTCAAGGATTATTATTGCATGATACACTACCACCCGGGGAAGGAAAATAAGGTTGCAGATTCTTTGAGTAGAAAAGATCATGGAGTTTTGAACATGATGAGAGTGGAAAGGGATCCTATTTTAATGGATCTAGTAAAGATGGATATGAGAATCACCATGGAGGGTGAAACATCAAATCTTTTTCAAATGGTTGCCAAACCATCTTTACTAGAAAGGATAAAGTGTTCTCAGGCTGATGATGAAGAGTTGAAAAAGAATATTAAAGCTGTGAATGATGGGCAATTGAGTGACTTTGTGTATGAAGATGGAATTTTGAAATTTTTGAGCAGACTTTGTGTTCTCGATATACCTGATTTAAAGAGGGAATTGTTAGATGATTCTCATAGTTCCAATTTCTCTATACACCCTGGGAGCACCAAAATGTATAGAGATTTAAAGGGACATTTTTGGTGGGACAAAATGAAGGGAGAGATTTCTGATTTTGTGTCAAGATGTATGGTTTTTCAACAAGTGAAAGCTGGAAGGCAACTACCTGGGGGAGTATTTCAACCTCTTCCCATACCTGAGTGGAAATGGGATAATATTACGATGGGCTTTGTCATGGGACTACCAAATACTCCTAGAAGGAATGACATAATATGGGTCATTGTTGATCATCTCACGAAGTCAGCACATTTTCTTGCTATAAGAGAAGATCTACCACCTGAATGTCTAGCAATACTATAATATAATGAAGTTGTGAGACTTCATGGAGTACCCTTGTCGATTGTCTCGGATCATGATCCTCGTTTTACATCAAGATTTTAGAAAAGTCTTTAGAAGGCCTTGGATAATGAACTTCGTTTGAGCACTTCTTACCACCCTCAAACAGATGGACAATCAGAACGAACTATTCAAACCTTAGAAGACATGTTGAGATCATGCTCACTTGACTTTCAGGGAATGTGGGATCAATATTTACCTACGGTAGAATTTTCATATAACAATAGCTTCCATTCAAGTATTCGGATGGCACCATATGAAGAGTTATACAGAAAGAGATTTCGCACACCAACCTGTTGGGATGACGTTGGTGAAAAAAACTTGTAGGCACAGAACTGGTGGAGGAAACGATGGAAAAGGTGAAAGTAATCCAAAACAACATCAAAGAAGCTCAAAGTAGGTATAAGAGCTATGCCAACAACCGAAGGAAGGATTTAGAATTTCAGGTAGGAGATCATGTTTTATTGAAGGTATCTCCATGGAAGGGAGTTATACGTTTCAGTAAGAAGGGTAAATTGAGTCCCAGGTACATCAGACCCTTCGAAATTCTAGAACGAATTGGGGCTGTAGCTTACAGTTTGGAAATGCTGCCAAGTCTCTCCAAAGTTCACGATGTATTCCACGTATCAATGTTGAGAAAATACATGCCTGACCAAACGCATGTACTCACTTATGAATAATTTGAACCGGAACCCGATCTGTCTTATTGAGAAGAGCCCGTCAGGATTCATGATACAAGAGAACAAGTGCTGAGAAACCGGACGACTCGTCTGGTAAAAGTTCTTTGGAGAAGCCATAAGATGGAGGAGGCAACGTGGGAACCCGATGAACTTATGATGAAGAATCACCCAAGTCTTTTTATACAGTGATATTATATGAAAATTTGAGGATGAAATTATTTGAAGGAGGGGAGAATGTAACACCCCAAGCATCCATGGTATACTTCTCTTTGAATAATACAATAGCGTGTGTTGTACACAACTTCGAGTTCTAACACACACCACAACCAATAAAAGTAGTCGTTATGAATAGTAATACCTATTTTTTGAAATTTTATCTTTCAAAATGGACTTCGTTTTTGGATTCGGAATATTGAATTTATCCTAAGGTGAAATTTTGGAACTTTTCGGATAACTTTTTTTGATGAATAGTGAAAATTACTAAATTTTAATTAAAAACAAATTTTTTAATAAAAATAAATAATAGTGATAAATTATACTATTGAGTGGGTTTAAAGTATAATTAGAATATAATTTTACCATTTTATCCAATGGTGGTCATTATAATTAATTTCACTTTAAAATTGGACATAAACAATTGTCAATCTTTTGATATATATTGTTTCTTAAAAACACGCTATTTGTTGTGACAGCAGGAATTAATTATTAAATTAATTAATGAAACTTATATGTTTGTAATTTTGTAAAATAGACATCATTTTTGAATTCGGAATATCAATCAGGGTGAATTTTTTGTATTTTTCTGAAAAACTTCAATTTTTGATGAATAGTGAAACCACTAAGTGGTAGTTAAAAAACTGATTTTTCATTTAAATGAAACTTTACCGCTTCTGTGAATTGAATTTTAAAAATATGACATAAATAATTTTCATTAGGAAGTAAAATTTGGTTCAATAGGAATAATTTTTTTTTTGGTGAATCGTAACTTTTAAGTTTTATTAATCGCGATTAAAGGTAATTAGTGAAATTTAAGGTAAAAATGATATTATAAAAATATAAAAATATCTTGAAACTTTTCCTACCCTTATTGGATGAGTCATGTCAGACCATGTAAATCCATGGGTCAACTTGGGGACCCCATGGATCCACTTGGGTAAGAAAATGACATTAATAACTTTTTATTTAAAGTAAAAATAAAATTGTCACAAATATGTGTTGTTTTACTAAAATAATTATTACATAGGGTTATATAAGTTAAATTTTCGACTATAAATATTCATTGGAAAGCTAAAACGATTTCCTACATCATGATAATTTTTTTTATAATTTTTAGACATTAAATAAATTAAATTTTTATGACACCATGATGATGCAGCTATTACCTCATTAATTAACGATTTAAATAAAATTAAAAGATAATGTAAAAACTAAGACTTAAACTTGTAAAAAACGTGTTTTATGACTATATTTCGAACCCTTATCACCTTATCCTAGAAATATATAATTTTGGTACCTTTGGAATCCGAAAATCACTTCATAATAATATAACATTTCATGACTTTCCAAGGGGGCCCCTCCTCCCCTCTTATAAAAGGCCCCCACCACTACCACCTTATTCACACCATCAAATCCATTTGGATCGGACAAAATCTTCCCAAATACTCTCTAAACTTTCCTATCTTACTCCTAGAAGCCTCACTTTGTGTAAAAGTCTTTCCAAGGAATCCTTTGGCTCAAATCAAAAAGAGTTACCCGATTTTAAGGTAACCTCTTATGTTCTTTTGTTTTATTTTGCTTATCCAACCCCTTAAAATATTTTTATTACTTTATTTTGTAAAAAAACCAGTATCTAAAATATACTAGGATTTTTTTAGGATAAGGATTTGATTTAAACTTACACACACCTTCATCTAATGGTTAAATAACATACTGTTTCTGTGGGTGGCAAAATACTGCCTCACGAAACGATGATTGTTCAATATTCTTTTAACACCTCTAATGGTGGCCATTCGGATGAAACTATTTTCATATATGATATATATATTATTTTTATGTTTAACTTATGCTTCTGTATTTATCATTTATGGAATACCATTATGATTTCCATTATGGGTAAACGCGATAATTTAATTTTAGGAAGTGTGGACTACCGCCCCCTCAAAGTGATTTGAATCATTAATTCCATATCTGGGATGTATAAAGGATGGAGTAAATGATATTATATATTAAATTATACTGGAATTATAATACACCTTTATATCATTATGATTTCATTCCATTAAATATGAAATAGAAATGAAAGTAGCGTTCATGCGTACGTACAACTTACCGTCTCCATGAACGGTGCATTTCATTTCTTACCTCTAAATGTTACGTAATATTATGAATGAATGTATATACTGGATATATATGATATATATGATATCTACATCATGAATATAATTCTAGATATAATAGATATTTTACCACATGAACAACTTGTAATTATAATAAGTTTATTTTTGACTCAAGTACCAAAGATCGACAAAACGAACGTTATTAACATAAAAAATTACATAATGTTCATAACATGGTAATAAGTGATATAAAAAGAATAATAAACTTGAAAAAGGTTCTTAAGCAATTATAAATTAACTCTAGTTTATTATTATGGAGGTTAAAGAACGGTCAAGTCAAGACGGACACGAGGTAAGGGAACTTTTTAACCCAATTTCCATTCTTTGGGTTGAACCTATCATTCTTATTTATGTTGTTCTTTGATTATGTGAGAAATGAATTTTTATATCTTATCATGTATTTATACTTTCTTTATGTGAGCTTATAGTGAATACACATGAGAGATCTATTTTATTTACAAAATGATCTTTGTAAGGGACTTCGTCTCAATCTCCATTCATTGAGGCATATTTTGCTTTATACACAAATTTCTTTTATAAGGTGTATAAAACCCTTTGACTTTTATGTTTATTCAAAAGGAATCTTTTTATACGAAGCGTCTTACTAAAAGAAAAAAAGGAATGTTTTATTTGTCGTACGTATGCGGCGACAACGAATTCTCAGCCGCCGTGACCATTATTTGAGTTTTGGCTTCCTATACAAGACATAACTTTTTTTTAAATGAAAAATAAATACCAAGTCTTAATTTTATTTTATTTTGGTATTGAAAAGGTTTTTGATAATGTTTTTATTATATCAATGTGTTGTATTGATATCTTGTGATTGAAATATGGAAATGTTATGTTTCCTTTATGGATGTTTTATGCGATACGATTATGTTATGGTTTATGATATGTTTAAACCTATTCATATGAGGAATGAATTGGACTTAATAAGTGACGGGTGGAGTCCTCTATAGCTCCTCGATGCATCGGTATGTCCCATGAGAAAAAATAGTGTCTTGGCATGAGGCCTTGACAAAATCTTATTTGTAGTCTTGGCACGAGACCTTGGCTACGTGGTTATGATAGTCTGGAATTATGCATTCCATCACTATGAAAGTGGTTATTGATATTGAATGTGATTATTCGACTAGTAGAATATCCATGTGAATAAGTAAATGGCATTATTTCATTTTATTTTTTCCATATTATGCTGAAGTTCATGTTTAAAAGGCTTTTGTTTTAGTTATACATTGCCTTAATTGTTAATGTTTATTTATGAAAGCTTCCTCTATATTGTTATCCTTAATGAGCATCTGAGCTCACCCCATCCAATGTGTTAATTTTTCCAGGATGTGAAGAAGTATATTATGAATGACCTGCAGGGATAGTGTGAGGGGATATGAAGACAATATGTTGTTGTAGTTTTGTTTTACTTTATGATGTAATGTAAGACTTATGAATGTATCTAGTGTTTCCAAGGCTACTAAACTAATCGGTATTTCGAGACTTGATCTTTTGTGATCATGCCAGTGTTACATAATAATGCACCGACTCTGAGTAGCTGGGGTCAGGGCGTTACAATGCAAGTGATAGGGGCATAGGTAGAGAGGATCAATAGTGGTGGGAGAGGTGGAGCGGGTAGTCGGGGCTCAACGATGGTGGGGGTTGATAATACTGGAGAGGGGGGAGCCAGTGGCGTGGCTCAATAGTTTCATTAGAGGAGAGAGTGGGTGACGTGTGTGAATGATGTGGGAGAGAGAGGAGTGCATAGTAGGGATCAACAATAGTGTGATTGAAAATGGAAGGTATTGATGATGTTAGATATGGGATGAGTATGAGGGAGGGGGAGGAGGAGAGTGACGTAGGAGGGAGGGGAACTCAATGCAAGAGGAGGGAAATCGGGGGAAAATGTAGTGACCTTTATTTAGTAGTCATCTGAACCCACCAAATTTGAAAATTTAAAATTTTATCAGTGATATCACTTAACTTCCAACCATAAAAAACCATATCTTTCTCACATATGTCATACCTATTGTTGTATAAATATATGATCTTCAAGAATACATTTAGTGTCAGCAAGCTGTCAGACCCCACCTATTGCAACTATTCAGCGATGCGATCTAATTCTAGTTTATTGGCCACTAAATAAAGCCTACCATATAGGAACTCACATGAAAACATCACTCTCTTCACATCATTCAACACATCCTGAAATAGAGTGCCCTATACTCCAATTAATTTATCTAGTAGTTGGGGTCGTGGTACTCAGGTCAGGATCTTCACCAAGTACCCAAAATAATAATATCCATGGAATATCACCCAACAGAAAAAGTGAGAATAGGGGAGGCCCAATGAGATCATCAAGCAGGTGAAGTGGGAGTAGTGGATACCCAAGAACCTATCCATCCCGAAATAAATTCCCTATCAGACTAGTAGTTAGATGGATTCTGGGTTATACAAGTTCCAACTTATGTCAAAGATTTGATGTTGAAATCTTATATGTAAGAATATATGGCAATGAGATTAGAGAGATTTTCAGTAGCATCAGAGAGGGTGTGTCCAAGTTTTATGATATCCAAGCAGTTGAAATTGGAATTGAGGAGCCTATATTGGTTAGTGTGGTTGTGCTTTTTTAGCAAGAAGGGGAAGGTATTAGGATGAGGATGGAAGATGATGCCCGGGAACACACGCGTGCATGTGTGCGAACACACACACACACAGACACACACACTTTTGAAGAACCTTCCTACACAAACAATGCTCCTCAACACCTCAGATTAGTTTAAAAAACTACCAAGATCCCCTACGCTAGCTGGAAATATCATCAGTTTGAGGCAACATATAATTATTCTTAAAGTTCTCCTAATTAAGCTTGTGATAATCTATACACAATCATCAACTCATATCTGCATTTTTTTTGAAAAAAGAACTGATGATACCCATGATGACATGTTTGTTCAAATAAATACATTTCTATTCAGATCATATAATAAAATTTTAACTCTTTTACCTTGGTAGGATCCATCCAATATTATGGTAAATAAGTGGGGCTCATCTTAGGAATCAATTAAATTGTGAACTTGACTTCTCACCAGGGCGAAAACCAAATGAAATCATCCAGATATACCTTAGGGTAACAGTCCACCATCCTCAATGGAAGATGACCATATACCCACTACTCTAAAGTATCAAATAACAATTAGGATAATTGGCATGAAATCAGTCTCTCATCCAATACAATGGGTCCTTACCTTTCTAATCTTAGGTATCACTCGTCCTAAAAATGTTAATGTTCTCATTAGGAGATAGAAATAAGACCCTATAGCTGTAGAAATAATTTTTGAGCTTTAAAATGAATCACCCAATCCATGTTGATGAAAATATTTAAAACATCTAGGTATATCACTAGGATGTCCCACACGAGCTGAAAACCGTCGATTAAAACACAATACCCTGGGAACTTAAAACATTGAATCTTACTTCATCCCAATGTGGTAGATATATTTATAATAAATGAAATCAACTAAACTTACATACCCAAAAAAATCAAGAAACATTAATGATATAAAGGAATCCCAATCACTTGTATAAAAAAACCAAGGCCATGGAAGTAACAATAAACACCTTACCTCTCATAGTGGCTAACCCAGAATTAGAGTCCTTAGGTGCTATCTCTACTGCATGAATATTCCATGCCTTAGAGGCCCACCATGAGTCCTCTTAGATTAATGAGAAACCCATTTAGACCAAGGATGACATCCTATCCCCTTAAAAGCATTAGATAACACCTGCAAACCCTTAGAAAATAAAGAACCAACTCGGCTCATCCATGGGATATTCCCATAGAAAATGATGATCTAGATTCCCCAAACTATAGGTACATCCTTAGATCCTCAAAGAAGTCATGAATAGTGTGTCTTGACATTCCACACTGAAAAAAGGACACATGATTACACCCTGAAGAATCCATTTCCGCTATACCTGATGATTGTTGTGTTCTTCTGCCACTACTTTGATGAGGTTCATCCAACTTCATTTTATGGCTATAGTAAAACCATTGGATAACCTCTACTTCATAAGAAACCCTATAGAGATATATCTTCCTAGATAAGTCTAAATCATCCATAACCACTTTATCAACCACTTCAACATAGGTTTAATGGAAAATAAAAATAAGCATCAAACCAGTCATGGGATTCAAAACTACTTCAAAAAATCACACCTTGAGATAGTCATTCAGGATGAGATAGAGGGAAAAGTTAACCAACCCAGAAAACTGAGTAGCTTATTCCGTCATCAAACAATCTCTGTGCTCCATGGTCACAAATTTAAGGGTTTTTTTCACCCGTAATTTCTGAGATAAAAAATTGATTGAAATCCTTATTCAATGTAGTCTTGGAGATAACCTCATACATATTCACTTAGATTATGTATTTCCACCACTTTATACTTGTAATTAAAACATGTTCTTAAAATAGAAGATACATTGGATGTAATTTATTATTCAAAAATATGAAACAATTTTCTCACTTTGGTTGAGAAGAAAGCATAAAACTTGGATAAATAGGAAGGGTGTGGAAAATTTAGATGTGGGATTCCATTTCATGGAACATATAACCCATATAGAACCCCAACATGGTCACAAACACCATATCAGATGATATATAGTTTCTAGAGCATCTGGAATATGTTGAGTGAGAGAAAGCTATCAGACCCCACTTAATGGGACTTTCTAGTGATGTGATCTAGACCTAGCTTTTGGGATACCCAATAAATCTCTCCATAAAACCCCTCACATGAATTCATCTTTATCTTCATGTCATACACCACATCCCCAAATAGAATCCCCACCACACCCACAAACTTCTATAGTCTCAACGTCTATGGCACTCAGGTTAGGATCTTCACTAGACAACCAAAGTCATACTCACCATGAAACATCACCCAACACATAGAGTTTGAATAGAGGAGATTATGTAAGATCATTAGGTGGGAAAAGTGGGTGGAGTGGATTCCCAACCAAATTTTAATCTTGTAATGGGTGAGACCGAGTAATATAATATTTTGGCAGTCGACATTGGCTTTGAGGACCCCATACTACTCAGTGGGGCTGCAGTTGTTCGATGAGTAGGGGGAACATCGAGATGAGGTTGGAAAAATATTCTCAAGAACTTCATGTCTATGAATAAGAAGTGATAATGAGTGATGAGGGATCATATGAAGGAAAAATTTGATACAAAATTGTGCACCCATGCTAACTTAACCCTCACGGAAGAAGACTAGTGATTCTTCGACTTGTGGAATCTTCTTCTCCAACAGATAGATGACACAGTGGAAGACAAAGGAATAGGGTTGGGAAATAGTGGAGAACCATTTATACACATTCTAAAATTTAGAGGCTTATGTGTGTTACCCACTCCAAAATATTTGAAATCACGTTGAAATGGAAATTACTACTTGCATCAGTCATGATCTTAAAGAAGGATTTAATTTTGAAATTGAAATTTCATATGAGAATAAGAAAAATTTATGGAATTCATTAAAAAGTAACAATACATTAAATTAGAAATTGAAAAATGATTCCGTGACCCTAATATGATATCTTATGTTTCTCTAATTGTCTCATTTGAACAATAAATATTTCATATAAATGATTTTGGTTTTACTACTTTGTTGAGTGGTTAACAAAGGGGAAATTGTTTTTTGTACTAAAATAAAAAAAAATAATTATTCAGATTAAAATTATACTATATTGAATATTATTAAAGGCGAAATAATTTTATGAGTTAATATATTCAAACGATAAACAATGTAAATGATTTTTTAACGAATGAGAATCATTTTGAAATCTTTAAATTATATTTTTTCAATAGAAAATATTAAAAATCCTTGAAACAATGAATCCTTCATTATGTAATACAAAATAAAATAGATTCTAAAATGGAGGAGATTATTCCACACAAAGGAACCATTATAATATGTATTATTTTATTATAATAGAAATATTTGACTTTTAGTTCATTGTATTTAATACTGAATAAATAGTTTTTGTCATGAAAATGAATGAACATAATAATGAAACAATAGGATATATGTATTCTTATTAATTTTATAATTTTTAGTAAAATTATTTATTTCATATAAGTTTTTTTATTTATTATTTAAATTAAACTATTTTTTCATTCTATGTCCCTTAAGTGACAAAAACAAATAACATTGTTTCATATTTTTTTATAAAACCATTTGATTGTTTTTCATGATAGAATAATTTGGTGAATCTTATTTTAAGATTACCAAATTTAAAGGTTATTCACTGGAATTTTATTACTTTTTATTAATTTTAATTAGATTTATTTTATTGATTTATTCAATTATTTTGTAATATTATTGTTATGTCATTAAAAACACTTGAAATATAATAACTAAATTAATTTGTTTTTAATTAATTTGTTATTTAATATTTAATAATTATTTGAAGAAAATGTATTGTTGAAAATCAAACATGCATGATGAAAATTTGGAATGATTTGGAATGTTTAAGTAAATTTATAAGGTAAATTTATTATATGTGACGTCAACACCATTACAATTGTTTCTTATGATTTAACTTTGATTTTAAAATGAAACTAGTTTATTAGTAGTTTACTATTTTTATTTTACATGCTTTCATGTCCAGTTAATCAACCTAATTATGTTGTTTATTATGATATTCCTTTATTAGTCATGAAATCACTTGTTTAATCCCACATAATTTTTTTATTCTTATTTGGAGACTTTTCCCCAAATATCCCAAAGGATTTATTTTTTTATTTCATTTTGACAACCCCCATTCCAGGGATGAGGGGGGAACCCTTATAAGGCATGTAGGGTTAGAGATTGCATGACTTCTAGGCCTTAGAAGAAATATCCAGACTATAACTACATGAAAATGCTCCTCCCCAGCATCTAAATCGTGATATGAGCTCTCCACCTTCGCATGACTGTTCGGTTAGGCTTATCATGCATGCACATGATGGTCCTAATGGCAATTCCATACCCTCTATTTCTTCAACATACATTACCTTTTTATCTGGTGAATACGATAGCTCTTAATCCTCATCTGAAGTCTACTCCTTTTTATAGTCTGCCTGGTCCATTCAGCATAAGTTCAGGTGGCCCGAAAGCCTTGAAGTGGCCCAAAGGCCTTAAGGTGGCCTAAAGGCCTTGAGGTGGTCTGAAAGACTTACTGGCCTAAAATCTTTGGGTGGCCCAAATGCCTTAAAGGACCCGAGGTCCAAACTGGTGGCCCAAAATCCCAAATAGATGAATAGTCCCGGCTGCTATAGTACCGAACAGTACCTACTACAACACCTACTATAGTGCATGCTACAGTATTGCTACAGTACCTGAAAATATGTCTCCACCCAATTTTGAACTCAGGTCTCTTGGATGCACTTTCTGAGACCACACTAACTGGGATGAGGCTCTTGTGCTATATGGAGCCTTTACCATTTTGTTAATTCTAACATAAGTGCTGCTTATTCATATGTTATGTTCTCAACTTACATGTGAATTGATTCACTTGACATGGTTTCTCCTAATTCTAGATGTTTTGTTTTCATGTTATTCTTACATGGATTGTCTATTTGGTGGTTAAATTTAAAACCACTATTTTAGTTCACCTCATACAACCTATTCCACTGGCCGAGTTATTCTGACATGGGCCTTGAACTTCACCCTATGCAGATTTTATGAGTTGTCACCAATTTCTTCTAGTCATGATGTGTTTCCCCTTCACTACTACCATTGGATATGAGTTGTTTCAACAGATTTAATCTTATATTTCATTCAAACTGAAACTTTATCCATTTTACCCCATTTTAAGTGGGTTTAGGGGGGAAACCTTTCACACACACACACACACACACACATGGAGACCATGAATGAGACTATGTGTGCCTACATACATGCTTGTGTGTTATGAAGTTTGTGCATTCAGAGCCTTACCAACACCACCCAATATCTCGCCTCACCAAAACCTCAGTGTATATGTCAAAACCAAGTAGGAAGACACATGCACATAAATGTATTGCATATTTTAGTACACATCTAATAAATTTTATTACAATTAGTGAGGTATATAAAGAATGTGTTTGGTTGATATTGGTTATTCACACTACATCAAAAAATACTTTTGGTGGTCTTTTTAGAGTTAAATAGTGATTTAAACCCCCTTTAGAAGGTTTTGTGAAGCTTTTATGAAACTACTGTGAGATGTGGTTTTTGGGAACATTTTGTGGTGCTTTTTCAACAACATCGTAGAACCATTTTTTGATCAGGTTTTCACTACTTACCAATGGTTTAAACCACTGATAAATGTTTAACCCATTTTTTAAAATATTTTTTAATATTAGTAATAATATTAATTAAATATTATTATTTTTTATTTAAGCATATATATGTGTTTTCTGATATTTGAACAACTTACATCTTGATTATTTTACAAAGAATTTATAACTCCAGCAAGATCTTCTTGTGGTGACTAAACAGACATTAATATATATATATATATATATATAAAAGCATATGCATACATATTTTTATTTATTATCTGTATTCTATTATTTATCATTAGTATTATTTTAAATTTATTATTTTTGATTTCTTATTATTATTTATTATTTATTATGTGTAAGTATATATAATATATAATAAATAAATATTATGGAATAAATAATAATAATAATTATAATAAATAAATAAATAATAAATAAATAATAATATATAATAAATTCATAACAATTCCAACAATAAATAATAGGATATAGATAATAAATAAATATATGTATGCATATGCATTTAAATATGTATATATATACAAATACATATAAGTATTTATATATATAACCAAATAATATATATAACTATATATAAATACATAAATATATATTTATAAATCTACACAAGTCTCATGGATTACGTGTTTACTATAGTTTCCTTTCCTTGTGTTGTGGTTCACAGTGGCATATGTAATCGACCTTGTATATATACATATATATAATAAATAATAAATCACCAAAATAGGTAAGACCACTATGATCGCAACATCATCATATCAATAAGAATATAAAACAATGGAATAAAAGCATAGACTACCCAACAATCAAAATAATTCCATCTTAAAAAAAGTTGAAAATCCATTAAATGTTCAAAAATTATGGTATCCCATCTAAAAACTCAGTTTTGGAGGCTTGCTAAACCTTTTTTTACAAAGAAAAAAAATAGGTACCACGTAACATCATGCCCCTCACCCATCGGCTTGGAAAGAGGCAATGAGTGTTACTGGATGTTGGTGACATCCCGAAGACACAAAAGGTTGGAAATAAATTCCAAGGGCATCAAGAACAATTGGGGGATGATTTTCCCATTGAAATATAAACATCCAAACCACAAATAATATAACCATACAAACCTCTATATAATTAATGAGTCCAAAAAATAAAACTAAAAACATAACTAATCCAGAAACCGTATCTATGTACAAGTGGAAACCAAGTGACATAACCAAAGGAGTCAAAAGACAAAAAAACCCAAAGGCAATAAAGACATCAAACCAATAACCCCCAACTTTCTCCAAGATCTAACTCAACAATACACACCCATGGTATCAATAAGCATCACTAAATAACTAATATACATTGACTTTACTTGTGTAATGATAGATGAAATTGGAAAACACACAACAATTCCCATATAGAGAGTGAGTTTAAACTCATTAGGATTTCCCTAATGAATTCCCAACTCAATAAATTAGTATAGAACTTGTTATCATATTTATATAAAATAGTTTTAAATATTTAAAATAGTTTATATCAAAGCCAAAATGGGTTTCCATGGTAAACAACACAAAAAATTCTTTAAAATGTTTCTCATTCTATTTGTAATACCCATTCCATGATTCCACACATCCACACATCCAAACTTGCATGAATAGGTGATACTTCCATACTCATGGGCCGTCTCTCATAGATCTACCAAGTCATCACAAGGTAACCGATACTAGGTTCCCGAATAGAACATTCCTATTTCATAGGGTCATGTCTAATGAAAATAAAGCCACACCAACCATGTATTGAAAAAATCCATGCCAATACATTTCACATAAAACATTCTTTAAAAAATTTCAATAATTATTTTCCCTGTACCAAATCAAAACCATAATTTAAAAATTACCAATAAAGGGTAGTTTCATAAAACCATCCAATTTTCAATTTTTTTTAAACCATCACTGAAGTGGTTTCCCAACAAGAATCTCACAAGAATTTAGAAATCAATTTAATAAAAAAAAAATCTCATTTTAAGATAAGGCTTCAAGTTTTAAACTAGTAGAGTTGAGAGAGAATCCACCTACCTTAACATGGATGGTGAGAATAAAGAATGACACAATGATTCTCTAGTTCTAATCATAAAGCACATTTTCCCCCTATATCCAATAATGATTCATAAAGATATCATCATGAATCTATCAATAAACATGGATCTATCCACTTTGGATTAAATACAAAGTTTTGAGAGAGTAGAGGAGAAGGGATTTAAATAGAACAACAAAAAACAGAGGCTTACTGACAAATCTGGATCACCAATAGGCTTTGAATCTCCTAAAACCATCTTTAGAATCAAAGTGAACCACCTATAAATCCTTGGGAGAAAAAGGTGTTTGGGATTATGAAAGATTATGAAAATATAAGTCCCCCAAGACTTAATTTGAGTTATATCTAGAAATTTTGGATCTACAACTATACTCCTCATAGGTAGGCTACATGGTTTGGATGAATATACACTAACCATGTGGTTATACTACCTTAATACAACCCCTCACAAGTTTATAAAAACCATTCACCAACCATGATTTCCCCCTATATCTTGATTTTCACAATTTCCCTTGTAAATCCTCAGGGCTTTTCCAAACTATGCTCCAACTATGTCGAGCTATTGTCCCTCCTTAGATAAGCAACACAGTTATATGGATGGGGTGTATAGTTTATAATTACCATTCTCATATAGTGCACCACTAAAAAAGACTTTAAAGCATTTCAAAACACTTTCAAACCTCCCAAAACATAACTCGATCAATATATATACATAAAATACATAATAAAGATCCAATTATCTGAAAACGGGGCTTTTACATTCTCCACACAATTAGTCTTTTAATCCTTGGAAAACAGAAAAATAGAGTTACCCAGGAATATTATGGGCCATTGCTCCAACATTTCCTTATCATGTTCCCACGTTTCTTCTTGAATATGACCATATTTCCATAAAACCTACTATAGGCTGATAATTTTTCCACACAATACTTTCTTTTACCTAATCGAAATCCATACTGACACATGAATCAACATAGTATCCAGATCTGGGTCAACATGATCCCATTGAATCACTTGGTCAAGATCAATTTCACACTTCTTCAATTAAGATACACAAAACACATGATGTACTGAAATGAACCTTGTTGGAAAATAAAACTAATATTGCATCTCACCAACTTGTTCAAGTATATCAAAAGGGAATATGTATCAATGATATATCTTGAATTTCTTACCGAAATGACAATACCCATGCCATGGGGATATTATCATGAACACATGACCAGTCACCAAAAACAATAATGGTCGTCGACAATGATCTGCATTTGATTTAGGAAGACTTATAGCCATCTCAATTATCTTTCTAATCAACCGAATCATTTCTATTATCTCTTACACAAGGATGGGTCCAACCAGTGAAGTCTCACCTATTTTCACCAAAAAAAAGTGGAGAATTACAACTACACCCATATAATGATCCAAAAGGGGCCATATATATCAAGGCATAATAGCTGTTGTTGTATGAAAATTCCACTAATGGTATGTGCTAATCCCCTAAGCCAAAAAAATCCATTACATATGCCCAAATCATTTCCTCCACCGTTTAGATCACCCTTTCAGATTTTCCATTCATTTGAGGATGATATTCCACACTCATAGACAACTGATTCACAATGGATTTCTATAAGTATGTACAAAAAAATATCTAAACATGGGGTATATATCTGATATAGTCAAGATTAGAACACTGTGAATGTTTAGAACTTCCCAGATATCAATTTTTGATAAGTCCTACACTGATTTAGTTTTCTGAATAAGGATGAAATGATCCAACTTTGTGAGATGATCCACAATCACCCATATGGAATCATGTTTCCTACCAATCTTTGGTAAAAGTTTCCCTAAATATATGGATATCATCTCCCATTTACTCACGGGAATTGGTAAATTTTGAAACATACCTACTGGTCGTTGGTGCTCCGCCTTTGCCTGTTGATAGGTGAGGAATGTCAATGAATACTCTACCACCTCTTTTTTCATGCCTTCCCACCATAACTGCACTTTTTTCACTCTATAAATCTTTTGAATTACTTCCTGAACAACCCATTTTTAATGGGGGATTCATTTAGATTTTTTTCACAAAAAACCAAGGGTATAATTATGTTATCTCTATACTACAAAACCAAACTACCATATAGATCCCATCCTTCAATGGTCTCCCCCACCATTGAGTTTTTACCTCATATAAAAAAATTAAAAATAGACAAATGATACTTTATAATATGATCAAACAAATCAAGAACTAAAAATAATAAGAATAAAACTATAACATCACCCTGATCGGTACAATATAGGTGCATGTCTTCTATAACTGACATCAACTTCTAATGATCTGAAAATTCTTTAGAAAACTAATTATATAACTTCATGCATAATTAATTAGGCACTAAATTTAATTTACAAAGTGTATAAATCAATTTGAAGTTGAACATTTGAATTTACTTTATCCAGCTTGTTGCATATGATGCTTATTGAAAGGTTCAAACATCAGCAACCGTCGGTCAACGCTTTCGATCGCTTCATCTTTGGTTCCTGGAGTTTATAAGAGCATGCGATAGTAGGGTTCCATGACTCCAAACACATCATGATAAGGTTAGACTTAGAGGAAGATTTGATATGATCTTGGTCATCTACTCCTTGAATCTGCAATGAATCACGATTTATCCTCTTCAAATGGTCATATGAATTTCATATAAAACATGATGCACCTACAATGGCCGTTTGGGTAATTCTTCCTGAACTGCTGATTCCGTTTAAAATTTTTTCAATCATTGGTATGATTTGTAACCTTGTGGGTCGTTATTTATGTTCAGATAATAGGATGAGGGATGTATGAAATCCTATTTATCCCAGAATATGTGTTGAATTTTATATGTCTAAAACGTCTGTAGAGTTATTTTGGGTCATTGTAGGTGAAGAGTTTTGTCATAATCAGTTTGTGGTCTTTGAATCCTAGTATTAATTTTGTCCTCGGTGTAGGAAAATGGGCCATCGAATGAAGGATTGTAGGCATGGGAATATTATGTGGAAAGAATCTAGTTTGAGTGCTAAGCAGACAAGCTTGGTGCTAGGTGAGACTGCCGTTATTAGTAGTAATTCCTTGGTGGTCAGTGAGTCGTCTGGTCATGAAGCCCCTGATTGACCTCTCAACCAGGAAGCTAACTTGTGGGAAGTAGTCTAGGGGGTGTCAAATCCTAATCACAAGCTTCTGGAACCAAATATTTCATAAATTTTTGGCAGATTGAAGAGTGACCTAGGCATGGGGAGTTCTGAAAATTATTTGATGTTTAAGGGTGATGCAGTGGATTCAGGTGAGAGAGTGATAGGATCATCTGTTTCAAATGAAAGTGCGGAGCATTTGGACTCTCCAAATCCCTATCCTCAAGGAGGCGATGCCCGAACTGGAAACAAGGATTTATCTATTGGGGAATTTCATATAGAGGATGCGGGAATCCTCCAGACTCCTTTGGTTGTTTCTTACACTGAGGTAGTCCGATCATGAAAATGTATCTCTGATGAAGGCCAGGAAATGGTCCATTCAGACTCAATCAGGTTAAGTCCTAGAATTAATGTGGTTGATATCAAATTGGTTAACTGTTTTGAAGGTTTGGGTAATGATGATCTGATGTAGGAGTTAGAAACTTTTTCGACTAGGTTGGAAGAGCATAAGGACCATGAAAATGAGTCCAGTGATGAGCATTCCAGCTAGTTAGCTAGTGATTCAGATAGAGATGGATAGGGTAGCAGGCTTCCAAGCCCAAGAAGAAGCAAGAGCCATAGGGATTTTCACAAAGAGAGGAACGACTATTTCTATTTTCCACTACCTATGGAGAGTAGATCCGCTAAGAAGTTGAAAGCTAAGATGGTGGGAGATGAACCCAAGGATGTCTTCCAGTAGGCAGAACCTTTCATAATGCAGGAAAAGTCTTTGGAATTTCTAATGGACTTGGAAGAGGAGATGCTGGATTCTGTTCTGATGATTAAATCTACTGATGAGGATGCCAACAAATTGATGAGTAGTTTATTAAAGGTATCACATAATGAGGAGTAGTGTTCTTGGATCAACAAGCAGGATATTATAATGATAAGAGGGTTCAATGACAGGAAGATCAATGTAGAGGAGTACATCCAGTACTGGGACAATATGGCATTAATTTTTGAAGATATTTTAAAGGGTGAACCAGATACATAGGTAACACTACATCTTGGAAGTTATTTTGGGAGTTAAAATCTGGTAGGATTAAGTTGTTCTTTAATTAATCTTATATTTCCTTTTTTGGTGAACTATGGGTTTCTCACTTTTTCCTCAAAAGTGTTTGATAATAAAAAATCAAATTTTCAGTCAAAGGATATGCGCTGATGTAAGTCTAACCTTAAGCTGTTGAAACGATTTCTAGAATTACTAATTCTCTATGAAAATAATTTATTTCATCATCAAAGCTGTCATTGGTGATGCCAAATGTGAAAATTCATGTACAAAACGTCTGTAGTATTCCACCAAGCCAATGAAACTACATGTCTCAATGAAATTATTCAACTATTTCCATGAGATAAAAACTTATATCTTTTTAGGATATATATAAACTCTTTTTTCAGAAATGACATTACCAAGTAAACATATCTCTTATATCTAGAAATCATACTTTGATAATTTTTCATACAAAATATGCTCCTACAAGATACCCAACACTATAGAAAACTATTGCTCATGATCCTCCATTGTTAAAGAATACACCAGTATATCATCCAACAACATGACCAAAATGGAATATAGATAACTTTAAAATATATGATTCATTAATTCCATAAAGATAACTGGTGCACTTGTAAGACCAAAAGGAATAAAAAAACTCTTAATGGTCATATTTTATGCTAAAATATATCTTCAAACTATCCACATTTAGAACCCACAGTTGGTGATATCCCGAATGTAATTCAATTATAGAGAACCACTGGGATACCTTTAATTGATCAAATAGGTAATCAATAAATAAAAAAGGATACTGATTATTTATCATAACTTGGTTAAGATTATGATAATCCAGAAAAATCCAATGATTTCCATCCTCCTTTTCTCACGAAAAGAACCAGTTTTTTCCATGGAGACATACTCAATCAGATGAACCATTTACTTTCCAAATCTTACAAATGATCCTTCAATCCCATAAACTATTTTAGTTCCATATGATAATATGGATGGGAAATAAGATTGGTACCTACTAGGAGATCAATCATAAAATCCACTTCACTTTTGGGAGGAAACCTAAAGAAATTGTTAGGAAAGACATCGATCCTCATGTCTTCATTATTCGACTACATCCTTTTAATTAAGTTATAGATTGGTATTTTTTTAAAATAAATGATTGATAAAATTTTACTTATTTGAATGTGATGAAACACATAGTCCTCTGGTAAATAAAGATCCTCTTAAATTAGACTTTTGATCTCCAATATCTCCTTCCCAATCTAAACCAGTATAGTCATAAAGCCATAATGATTTAATTTTATCATACCTTATACCACAATCATAAGTTCCTTTTATATAGTACAATATAGACTTTTTTTCCATAACATGTAACTATATTGGGTTAATTTGGAAGCATGCATAAAGTGTAACTGCAAACACAATATATGGTATTGATGTCATCAAATAGATTACGTTGTCAGTGAGTCTTCAGTTCCATGTTTGATTCACACTCATTATTTATCCAATGAAAATATTGTCCCATGTTCCATAATAGTGTAAAACTCACTTAATTATTCCATACCTAAATAATTGAGTAATTCATGAGTATAATTATCTCAAAAGAGATAGATAAAATATACTCAATTTAAAAAATTCAGTACCAAAATTAATTTCATCTGAACAAGTATCAAAATTTTGAGAAGTCTCCTCATTTGGATAGAAAACTCATGACAAGATTCTTCTTTGTTCTTGATAAAAGTTATGTTATCAATATACAAAATCACAATGACTGATTTTGTGTCATCTCCCTTGACATATTTGAATCCTCTTTCCCCTTCTTAAATTGATTTATCTTTAAACTATTTTCTATCTTCAAATACCATGATCATGGTGCTTGTTTGATCCCATAAAGTGAATTATTCAGTCTTCACACTCAAGAACCATCACTATAAAAGATATACCCTTATGATTATTCAATGAATAACTCTTACTTTATTTCACCATCACGTAACACATAATTTAAATCCATTTAGAAAAACTTGTTATCTTGAACATAATTTTTAAGAAAGATTTTAATTATTTCAGGCCTTATTATTAGAGAAAAATTATCATCAAAACCAATAAACTCAATTGGAGAGTTTATTTTTCAAACAAGACAATCTTTATTCTATTCCACTTCACCTTTATCATTGATTTATTATAAAAAACCATTTTATCTCGATATTTTTTTATCTTAGGTATGTGAAAGAAACTACCAAGTTCTATTCTTCACAATTTGGATGACATATTATTATTTTTGCTGAAATCCAAAGTGTTGTGGGTAGTGTTGAGAGGCTGTATACAATGATATCCAAAAAAATGGTTGCTATAGATGGTCAGGAATTGTATAGTTAATTATTTTTATTATTTCTCAAATAGTGAGATAAAATGGTGAATAGACTTAGATGAGCATACTTCAAAGTGGAAAAGTAAAAAAGGAAAAAACATAGGGTATTACATTCATTGATCACATTGAACCTACGTGAATGGAGATAACACCAACTCATACTTACTTTATTACCAATGTAATGAATCAAAATAAAATAGAATTTAAATAATGAAAACTATTTTAGAAACTATCCTTGGAAGCATGTCTTTCCAAATTAGGTAGCATTGATCAACTCTGTCACAAGGATCTAGCACTAGACTTCCTAGATGGATTCACACAATGAATCTAGAATATAAAGGATATTAAAAATGAAAAAAATAAAAACATAATTCTTTTGTAGATCTAAATATCCATTACTAAGATCTGGTTATGATTGAAGAAGGTGATTTTAAAACCTTTAGTGAATCTCCATGTAGGTGACCTCCCAGAGCCAACTCTCCGATCGCTTCTTTTAATCTCAACCAGAGCAGTACTCCAGACACTAGGGAATGGTGTACCAAACATTAGGGACCAATGGAATACCTCTGGTCCTAAATCCCCCCTGAAGCTGTTAAATTAAATCTTTATAAAACAATGGATTTTCTATCTTACTCACAAGAACCAAACTAAATAAATCATATCTCATAAAAAAATGGGTGGATCATAATGATAGAAGGTGGGTGAATCAATGAGTGATAGTCATCTAAGATGGAATTCTTGATGCGTAGACAGCCATGATCAAACTAGACTTTTGAATAATATAATGAATAATAAATCGATGAGATATAAATCACCATTAAATATTACACAAGATATAAATTAAGATCAATCTCAAACTATGAGTGTAGATAATCACACCATGGAAACAGAAAAGTGCACATAGGGAACCCTTGGATCAGAATGATCAATGGTACATAACACCCAATTTGAATACCACTTAAATGAAAACCAAAAATTACATGTATAAAATAAAATTGAAATGTCACTATGTAAAATCTTGCACTCCATACATGAAAGAAATACAAATAAGCATAAACATATATTTGCAACAAATACTAACCGAAATAATCTATCCTAAATATACAGCATAAATAAAAAAGGTTATGTGTTATACTATTCCTACAACCAACATTATTATACTTGGACAACATAGATAAGAACAAAAAAATGTATAAAATTTTATAATGAAATGAATTTACTAAAACTAATAGTCTAGTTATTGGAATTCTATATCATATTGGAACACACTATCCCAATCTCAATATAATCCCCAAAAAATCAAGTTTAATGTCCATATACAATGATATATCATCATATACATGATTTCTAGACAATTGAAGGGTATATTGACTATCAGAGTGCACATCAATAGTAAAATTAGATAAATACAATTCAATAATCAATCCCATTAACCAAAAAACATCTTTTAGACATTTAGTTAAGGCTATGTATTCTTCCTCATTGGTAGATAGTGCAATAATGAACTGCATTTTACATTTCCATGCCATAGGTCCAACAGAATAAAGGAATAAATACCCAATAATTTATTTTCTAGAGTTAATATTGGAAGCATAGTAGGAATCAACAAACCTAAAAAATCATCAATATAACTACTATTATATCCATATTGAATTCATAAACTAGTATACATGAACACAAACTTGAGGATCCATTTTAATGCATGGCAGTGTAGTTTATGAGGGTTTCCTATAAAAATTTACAAAGTAAAAAAAAGAAATGTGTGATCTAGAACAAACCATATCATACATAAAAATATCGACAATATTAATATATGAGATCTTATTCATGATGTTTACTTGAACATCACAGTTAGGGGACTAACTAAGGGAAAACATAAAGTGATAACCCAATAGAATGGTAATAGGTTTATAGTGATCAAATAGATACCATTTAAAAATAATTCTAACATAAGTATGTTTCAATAGACATAAGAACTTATCCTCCCCATATCTAATAATTTCCATACCTAGTTTATTTTATATTTGAGAAGCATTTCATATATATGTAAAAATAGGAAAATAATTTTATGATTAATAATAATGAATTAGACACAAAAATCATATTCACTTATGTTAAAACCGTTTTCAATCATAAAATAATGTTTCACCCATAGAACTAATACACCATATGAGGGGGGTGAATTAGGGTGATTAATGATTATTTTCTTTACCGAATATTTTTCTCATGTTATAAAGAACAATACAAATTTATTAATATATAAGCACATATATGATATTAATATGTATAAATTAAAGTGAGGACTCCCCAATTTTAATTGGTTCACCTCAATGGGCTAGTCTATAGAGAATTCACCGATAATGTGTTGATGTACTAGGAATTAAAACTATGCAGTGTAGATGTTATAAATGTTTTGGAGAAGTGTTATTTCAATCCACACTAATACAAAATTGGCCTTTAATAGTGTCGAAATATAGCACCGGTAGAAAAATGCACGGAGAAATTCCATATTTATGAGCGCTAAAATAAGTGCTGATAAAGGGGAACCTTCATCAGTGCTAAATGAAGGAACACTACAAGAAAACTACCATTTAGCGGTGGTTATTTTTGCGTGTAGCAGGGGTTTAACCGCTGCTACATTGTTTGGCAACGGTTTATAGAAACTGCCGCTAAATTTGGCCTCAGAAAACTATTCATGGCAGTTATTTCCATTTAGCAGTGGTTTAAGGGAAGCGTCGTAGGTGCCTAATTTCGCAGTGGTTTTACTAAGTTTAGTGTTGGTTTTTACAAGCCCAAGATTTTATCTTATTAGCGGTGGTTATAACCACCACTAATAAAATAAAATTGAGTAGCCGTAAAACTGCTGCTAAAGTCATGAGAACCGCCACAGAATGCACACAGATGATGTGACTCTGTAGAGGAAGTTAAAACCTCCGCTAAACATAAAAAATACTTGCGTTTAGTGGCAATTAAAACCACCACTAATGTCTTACCTGTATACTTTTTGTGGCGGTTAAAACCGCTGTGAGAAGCTAACTAGAAAAAAAAAATTCTGCTTCCACTGCACCACTACCCTGATAAAAAAATCAATCCAAAAATACCAATAGCCTAATATATTAGTGCACACAAAATTTAAAAAAGAATGGATTCAACTAGTAAAAAATTTATGGTCATTATGCTTGGAAAATATAGTGGAACATCATAAATGGATATGTGTAGTGAAGAAAATCATAGATTTTCTATTATTAAAACTGACGAATCTAGTTGAGAAGATCTCTTGACGCTGCCAACACTTCCCTATGTAAAATCATTCAGTTCCCTATTTTCATAATTCAATTCACATAAAAAACAACCATTTATATAGTAAACACCATTTATATTAGGTGTTCATGTTATTATCACATCTACCTTTGCATCAAAATAAAAAACATACATATAATTATTCAAGAAAAATAGAGACACCTTCAACTAAATGTTCTGAAAAAGAAACCCTCTTCATGGTATCACTTATGACTAACTTAGTCATATATATCATCAGATCAATGAAATAGTTAACATATTCAATCAATATATGATTCCCATATAATATAAATATAAATTCCATTTCCTTCACCACATTCATAGTTTAAGGATAATATTTCTGAATAAACAAATTCATGAAACCATCCTAATATTGGGTCTTTTGCAACTCAATATATATAATGGTCTTTAAATATTTCCAACTCAGACCCTAGAGGTTGAATTTGGTTAACCTGATCTTATAGGTCTTAGCAATTCATAAAATACTAAATATTCTCTCAATATCATCCAACCATTACCTTAACCATTAAGAACATTTGTAAACATGGAATATGGAAGGATTATAATTATGGAGTTCCCATATCGAATCTCAATCATGAGTTCTGTAAGGATGAAAACATGGATATAATAAGAAACAAAGTCAATCATAAGTTGACCATTAAATGGATTTTCTTATCAAGAATTATATTTCAATAGCTTATTTAGGTTCACAAGGATTTTTTAAAGTGAAATGAATTTATATTACTTTAAAAATTAAATTCTATCAAATAAATATAGAACCTAACACAATCTCATAAAATAACATCAACTCAACCATACATATCAAATAAACATATATTAATTAATACTCAATATAATTTTTTTGTTATATCATAAATTTATTTAAAACATTCATCAGAGTCATATAAAAACATGTAAGGATAAATTGAAAATAATGATGACATTCTAGACCATGTAGATAGATTACATGAATATTTAAAATAATTAAAAGCCTCTGTATCCTAACAATGCATCATGAAGTTTCCGTATATTTTCATTTTAAAAATGAATGTTTCATAGAATTATTTATTGAAATTTAGTATATAAAATAGTATAATATTGATCTAAATAAAAAATAACTCAAATAAATGATAAATATATCTTTAAAACTAAAATGACCATGTATTAAATCCTTTGATAACTCAAGGATATGTAGGAAAAGTGTTGTTCATGAACATCATACCCTGTAAGATACAAACATTTGTTTGAGGTAATTTTAATTTTAATTTTGGTATAACTGCATTTTTTGATTAGTAAAATGATCATTGAGAACATGGGGGGGTTTAGAGGTGCTCCAGACATTTGGGATTTGACAAATAAAGAAATGTGGCCATATAGTGCATAGTGCTTGGTTGATGCATGGTTAGAGATAACCCTACACCATGGGCTAGGGGATGTATGGCCTAGACCCCTTGGATAGAGGTAGTTCATGGCCACCACATGGGTTTTTCAAACCATGGGGATGGACCAGCCAATCCATATAACCTGGACACCTCTTGGAAAGAGGCCAAATTATGAATCTATTTTAATTTATAGAAATTCCCATTCCCCCCATTGAGCCTTAAAATTTCTTACCTATTTTTTCATGCATTTTATCCTCCAACCCCAAGGTTTATGAACTATAAGTTGGACCTTATTCGAAGGACCATTATCCTTTGATCCTTAGTCACTTAATGTTCCATTAGCTGTGAATAGAAGATCTATGTGAGTATACCACTCCTCATTATTCGATTTTATAGAAGAACCACATCTTGTTGTTTTCTACTATTCTGAATCCTTAAACCCTTCTTTTTGAGGGTTGTTTTAGATTGGGAATTTAGGGTTTATTTGGGATTGAATGAAGTTTTGTGGTTAAGTGAGCAGTTATTTATGATATTGAGGTAACTTTTATGGGTTATATCCTATTTTATTGATGTGTATTCATGTCTATATGGATGTGATTTTGCACATTTTAATTGAGAATTTAATTTTGTTGAAGAAAATTATAAAGTGTGTGTCTAAATGATGTGTTGGACCTTTCAAGGATGTTTTTGGATATATTGATGAAGAGTGGACTGGGTTTATGATCACCCATGGGGTGTTCCAATCCCTTGAACATGTGAATTGAGATATTAAATGATAAATTGAAGGGTTTATGAGATTAACCCAATTATAGATATTTTTAGCATGTCAAAATGGAATAAGTGATTTTTTATCATAACTTTTATGGTTAAATGGGTTGTGAGATAACTAAGGGGATAAATAATGAATGGAAAATGTGGGAACATCCATGTATAAGATGGAATTGAAAATATGTACAATGGTTTTTGTAATGAATGAATAGTAAAATAAAATAGTTATGGAATTACGTTAAGTGCAGTGAAAGTGATAAACTTTGTGAATATCTGTGAAATAAAATAGGTTCACCCTTGATATTGTAATTTTTTAAAAAGGTCAACAGTGTTTGACCTTATGGAATGTGTATTGATGGATTAGTAATTGATGAGGGACACAGTAGATCCCACCCATGGGTAATAATTTTTTTACAAGGAATTCCTTATCTTTGATGTGGGATGGATTGACATGAAATTTGAAATAATGGACTTGATATGATGTATATGGTGTTTCCTATGCTTGGATAGTGTATTAACATGTCTTTCCAGGCACTAAAGCCTGCGTGTATGATATGATTGAACTGATTAGTACAAGACAATATATGAATTTGAAATGATTAATGAATTACCATTGTTGTTAATAAAAATGTAAAACCCATTTATATTAATGGAATATAATTTTGACATGGCTGAAAAAGGTTTGGTGGTATTTAATGTCATCATAAAACCGAAGGATATATAGGGTTAAATGCTTGTTTTTTAAATATGGAACTTGTTTACCTTATCTTCCTTGTTCATTATTTAATTTAACTTATGTATACAGTATTATTGGTATTATAATATTTATTTGTGTAGAAACTATTGGTGGTGTCCTATTAACCTATACTCACACCCTTTTTAGGATTCCATTGATACCTGAGTAGATCTCATGGTTGTAGGGAAGTATAAGGGAAAATCATTTTGATAGATGGTTTGTTTGGGATATGGTATGTATCATGTATGAGGGAACTGGATAGACATCGAGACCCATTTTAGGATTTTTATGGGGTTTTTTATTTTGTTTTTTCCTTAACACATGACACTTGTATGAACTGAAATGTTTACTATATTGGTTGTGGGGATTTACCCAATTTTTGGAATTGAATACATCATGAATGATTATTCTTATAACATTCTTGGTTATCATTTAAATTGATTTATACTATTGTTTTACACTAGTAAAGATGGCATATTATCCCCACATACCTCATTCGACCCTTAATACTAGGTCATGTGGCACATTGGTTTGGGGAACCAATTTAGTGGAACCTAGGTAATAGCGTCACAATGTTGTATCAAATCCATTTTATTTTCTATTGAATATTTTTTTGAAGGTTTTATAAGATGTTAAGGTGTTTTAGTCCTTGGTAATGTGTTTTTTATGGGATTATATGAACCATATATGGGGGAAAACCTAGGTTCTCAGTGTGGGATTGTTGTTCTTGTTGTTTGATGTTATAGTTGTTTGATTTCACACCGTGTAAGATAATACAACCAAGACCATGATGAAAACATTAATGTCATGTATTTAAGAAAATGATTTTTTTCATCTCACATAATGTGATGCTTCCATGTTTTATATGAGGTAATGTTTTTAAACATTTCATAATTAACGTAAGAGGAATCCAAATTTTATATAGTGTAAGAATTTTAGATCATCCAATACACATCATACAATGAATCCTGGTTTTATATGGTTTAATACCATATCCCATTAAGAGGAACCTAGGTTTTATATAGGGTATGACCACATTTTATCATTATGAAAAAAATATGATAACCATTAACAATGCATAAAGATTCACTATCTACACATTCTGCCTCACCAAAGTGTCCACAACACTATCCCCTTGATCACTATGAAATGACCCAATTTTCCCAACACATCAACAATGGGTTTAACTCCAAGTCCTCCAAAATCTCGACTACCAATTCAAACACCGGCCTAATTGGAATGATGTATACCACACTCGAGAAATCAACACATAAAAGTAAACATCATAAATCAATAAAATACATAAAAGGAAACATGAGAAATCAAGAAAATTTTAGGACATGAAAATGTTTGGTGGCAACTATGTGCCACACATGTTACATATACAAACCAACTGTTCTCATATTTGTTAAACACATCAAAAATACAACTACTCACTGTCTGATGATGCATCTTCACCATCTCCACCTTCATATCCACTTTCTTCTATCACCTGTAAGAACATTATATTGAAAATTAAATACCATTGCATATTTATATTAAAACATAAAACCAATGAAAGTTTGAAAACTAAATTATTTTTATTTTTTATGATTTACCAGATAAACACCAGTCGATGCACTACCACCAGGGGCACATCTTCTCATCTACTGATGTATATCAGTCATCGCTTTTTTCACAACGGATATCTGAGCCCACTGATCTAGAACTGTGGTTCGTTGAGAAGCAATCTCCCTCTGAGCATCTTCGAGAATGGACTGAATATAACCAAGAGTAAATATAGCTGGAATACCTGGTGGCATGCCAAAGACCTCAGATGGTATGGGTCCAAAACCCATCCCACACACTCTACCAGGATGCTCTTTCCCAAGGACTTTAGCAACTGGGTCATCCTGGGAGACTAAGTAGGACTGCCCAAGATTGGAATCACATAGTTCATTAATTTTTACCTATAAATAAAATATCAATATATATTAACATAGTAAAAACTGATAATAAGTTATTATAATAAAAAATTCACTTCATACCCCAACTTCTTTGGAAGGCTCATTAACAAAACATCCATCTGATTTTTTGTGAACATCCAACCACAGTTCAGTTCGGGATGCTTCGTGCCCTAATCTCTGTGACTTCATTAAGAAAAGATAAATAAAAAATTAAACATATTAAATAGATAATATTTTCTTATAAATATTTAAACTTATTAAAAGATTACCAATTTCATTCGGCTTCTAGAAATTCTTCTTGAGCCCGCAGTGTGAGGGATGACTTTCTTAACTCGGTTTGATGCATTCTGTCTTGAGAGATCCGGAAATAAATAAAATGAAATTTAACAATAATGTATTCAATGTCATCTCCTATTCATATACATGTATAAATGTAAAATGAGTATAATATAATAATATATATTTCAATACCATCCTCTTCTCATCACGATGTCTATCAACAAAAAATTTCCACTATTCTTTCGGTACCCCACTGGGAAGATTTGCATACATTTGTTGCACGGTCAATGAAGTATCATTGACATCACACCGCAATATCCATTTGAAATATTTCCATTTCTTACCAAGATTTTTCAACGTCCACTTCCATGATATCACATCAACAACTGTAAAGTGAAAGAAAATCTGTATACAAAAATTCATTTTAAACTTATTAGTAACATGACATTCAATTAAACCATAATGTAATAAAATTAACTTTATTTGGGAATAAAAAACTTCATTTTTCTAGCTTGGAGGCATATGTCTCCAATAATCATAAGAAATAGAAAGGGAAATGGACTTCGCTGCCAGATGGCCTAGAATCTATCCAAGTAACCCCGTATCGTCATCCTTAGGGACCCCATAAGAATCAAATGGCATGACTATCTTCTTGCCATTCATATTCCAAACATCTGAATTTTTTATGTTTTTCTCCATGGTTGCATTTTTTTTCATCTTCAATGAGAATACAATTAGTATATACAAAATGCAATAAATTTATTTAATTAAAATTTGTACCTATGACAATGACACTCTAGTATGTCCGTGATGAACTGGAAGGGACATGTAACCACCCCACTACTGAGGCTTTTGAATGGGGAGTCGACAAATCAGCCTCTAATGGGACACCCACAGATGGTGTGAGAGATGGTTCAGGGGTGTAGGAAGCTGGTGCCTCAGATGCCATGGGGAGGGAGCCAGATGGATCGTCATCTGTCATATAACTAGATGAAATAGTGTACCACTTCCTCCTTGGCATTCCTATCATTTAATCAAATAAAATTTAGTTCAGAATATATATTTCAAAAAAATTATGCAGAAAAAAAATTAAAAATTGATAATAGATACCCAGTACTAACAGACAAAATATATATAACAACGATAATGAATGACTGTAGAAATGAAACAAGTGGTTGCTGAATGATTAAATAATTGTACCTACAATCATTTTCCCCTTCAATCATGTTGGTTTCTTGATCAATTTATTCATCCACTTTATTCATCTTTAATAGACTAATATTTTCAATATCACAATGGACAAATAATTATACTTCCTATTTTTGGTGAAATTCAATTTCAGAGGTCAAATCTTCCACTTCATCACCCATATTATACAAATCTCTTTGTATTACGTGAAAAAATACACTCCAACCTTAATCCAAAATATCATTAACATAATATACCATTTTTTCTTGCGATGCTAAGATATACGGATCATGCAGTTCATGATCACCAAAATCCATCAAGCGAGAGAAGTTCACAGAAGTAAATTGAAAGGAATCTCTTTTAACACCTCTGATAATATCAACCAATTTTCAGTTGGACAAAACAACAAAACAATATCTGTGGTAGTTTAATTCAATAATATCATGCAGATTTCCATAGTATCCCACTTCATCAAATGTAAATATACAACTATTCTGTGTTTTCAAACCCACTTCTCAATCGACTGTAAGAAATCTAAATCCATTCACATTATAAGCATTGAACTTTATAACTTGTTTTATAGGACCTCTATCAAGAAACTTCAAATATTATGACAAATATTCTTGAGTATCTGTATTCATGATATGAAAAAATACAATTTAATAGATTTACAAAATATATGTTTCAAACTAATATTCATATTTATTGCAATATTTATGAACTTACACGTCGGGAAAACCATTCTATAAGCTCTATGTTCACAGATTTTGTTTTATCTTTCTCATTTCATGTTTGGAATCTCATTCATATCTTTGTTTGTATCCTAAAATATTCAATAAATGGATCTGCAATTTCACTATTCAGTATCACATATCTATGTGACTGTAATAATTCCAATTCTATTTGTGTCACATTTGAGGTCCATCTTACTGATCGACCAATAGAGAAAAATATTTTTGATTTCTGATGCATTTGAGATTGAGTTGATGTGTCAAAAACATGTCCAAGTCAATTAAATATTGTCTCAATATCATCCAAATATCTCGAACAAAAGGTAATACACTCAACCAAATAGCCTTCAACAATAGATCCTTCTGGTTGAGATTTATTTCTCACGTATGCTTTCAAATGCCCAAGATATCTGTGAAATAAAATAATAATATTATGCATTTTTTAAAAGAAAAAAATTGTTTACATAAATTAAAAACATATAAATAAAATACCTATCAATTGGATACATCAATCGATAATGAATGGGGCCTCCTAATGTAGCTTCCTCAACCAAATGCACAGTTAAATGAATCTTGACAGTAAAAAACGATGGAGGAAAGATAATATCCATTGCATAAAGGGTCAATACAAACCTCTACTGGAGGATGTCAAGCTGAAATGGATGTAGATATTTCTCACATAATTCCCTGAAAAATGTGCAAAATTGGAGTATAATAGCAGTAACTTTTTCAGGTAATAATGTACGCAATGACAATGGTAGTAACTGTTGTAACAAAATATGTGAATCGTGACTTTTCAATCCATGTAACTTATGATTCTTCAAGTCAACAAACCTGAAGATGTTACTTGAATACCCATTAGATACCTTCACATTCTTCAAAATTCAATGGAATGTATCTTTATCCCTATTTTTCATTGGAAAAATCATCGGAGCATACTTTTCATTCTCATATGGCCAATGATCACATTTTATGTTCCTTACTTGTAAGTCTTTGCGAGCATTGATATGATCCTTCAACTTTCCATGCTTATTAAGTAATGTGAAAATCACATTATCACAGACATTCTTCTCAATATGAATCACATCAAGATTGTGCCGCAAGAAATTAAATTCCCAATACGAGAGTTTGAAGAATATACTTTTCTTCTTCCATTGTTGCGTTCTGATTTCACCTGATGATGTACTTCAGACCCGTTTTCTGCTATCATTCAAATGATGAACCTTCCCAAATTCTGTTTCAACATTTTCAAGCTGTGTCAATATTTCAGAACCAGTTAACAAATTTGGAGGTGGTCTACGATCAATGGAACCATTACATTTTGATCTATTCAGCCGAAATCTATGAGATACATCGATAAATCTTCGATGGCACAAGAAGCACCATTTTCTACTGTGAGGTAGCTGTTTGGGCTCATAATCAAAGTTATAAACGGGACATGCCAAACCCATGTAAGTGTTCCAACCAGATAAATTCCCAAGCCCATGGAAGTCACTAATGGTCCACATTAAAGCAGTATGCATTTTGAACACTGTTTTAGAAGAAGCATCAAATGTCTCAACACCGTTTCCCCATAACTCCTGTAATTCTTCAATCAAAGGCTACAAGTATACATAAATATAATTTCCAGGCATTTGTTTTCTAGGAATAATCATTGAAATGATAAAATATGTTTGTTGCATACACATCCACAGAGGCATATTATAAGGGATCAAAACAACTGGCCAAATTCTATAATTGGTACTCAAAGACCCAAATGGGTTGAATCCATCGGTATCCAATCCCAATAAAACATTCCTAGGATCAACTGGGAAATATAGATGTAATGAATCAAATTTCTTCCACGATTGGGAATCTCGTGGATGTCTCATTAACCCATCATTGTTTTTATCTAGAGAATTCCACTTCATGTGTTTGGTATTTTTTGATGACATGAATAATCTTTGTAATCAAGAATTCAAGGGAAAGTATTGAAAAACCTTTGAAAGTGTGTTCCTTTTCTTCTTCTCCATGAAATTATGTTCATTTAGACTTCCAAAATCACCCTTTGACTGCCATCTAGAAGAAGAAAATTTCTTAAAATTCTGTCTACTTGAATCCTCTCCCCAATAAAGAATACAATCATTAGGACACACATGTATTTCTGTATAATTCATACCAAGCTTGTTAAAATTTTTTTTAATATCAAAAAAGGATTACGGAATTTTTGCTTCAGGAAATTCATCACAAATCAATTAAAATATCATGAACATTTCCTTATTTTTAATTCCACATAGACATTTGATATGGTACAACTTTAGTAGAAATGAAAGCTTTGAATATTTCAAACACCCACTATACAACTCTTGTTTACCATCGTCAACTAAATCATGAAACACATTTTCCTCAGTGAAGTTTTCTGTTACATTTGGCTCCACAGAATCAAGAGGAGGATCCAATGATATGTTACAATCTTGATCTTCTTTTGTTACAATCTCAAAAATATCACTTGTCACATTGCAATTTGTAGCACCCCCTTCTGGTTGTTATGATATGTTTTGATGCTGATAGTGGTGTCTTGCAGTGCCGAATGCATAATTTATGAGGTTTTTCATTTCATTTTCCATTGTCGATGAACTTGGGACCTCATTCTGTGGATTAACATTAGTGCTCAATCTTTCTGTAACGTTCGATTCTCCATGCCAAACCCAACATAAATATTTACCAGGTAATTGCTTCAGTATTAAATGTTCATAAACTTCATCTCTCTTCAACCATGTTCTAAATTCACATTTAGGAAATGGACATCTTATTCTCCCTTAAACAGATAGATTATAAATTGAAAAATCTAAAAACTCATTCAAACCCTTAACATACTGAGGTGTGTTCCTCAGTAATGTGATCTTGCTTTTATTCATATATATCACAATGTGCCTACACAATAATAAAATAAATTAAAACACATAGTTATTACTAAACAGAGAAAGAGATTTATATTTATGATAGTGTAGGATTGTAGAAACATAATATAATAAAGATGGCCCCCTGAGTTAGATATGAACCCTCTAGTGTTTTGGACAGGGGAAGTTTCTTTGGTAAAGATAAACAATGTTCTAACAGTGCAATATTACTCAATTACCACATGGTAAATACTAAAAGTTATGCTAAACAGTATTCATATCATGTTTCTCCCAAATATAAAAATTTTCAACCCTTGAATTTTGAAATCCTTTATAGCATCAAAATATAATATTAGATAAAAAAGTAACATAAGCATAAATTGGTTGGAATCACAGTTCATGAGGAAAAATATAATGTTTCCAATCTTGATGAAGAAGCATAGAAATAGAAAGATGTAACCCTTAATTGGTCCTGATTGTGTGACTCTAAATCACAAAGCAAATGGTATGGGATTCATGACCATAAACTAAATGACCCATGTTCCAAGACCGTATCTAACTCCTTCAACCCAGGTAATAAAAGTGGGACATCCCTTATGCCACTGCTACCATTTATGATTAGAGAGTGCATATATTTTCTTCTTGATATCACGCAACCAAGCACTAAAACAATCTCAATGAGTGAAAACCCACTATTATCAAAAACAATGATCATTAGTTTTATTGAGTTATAATTAATTATGAGATCATCCATATTCATGATACCATATTTTAACAATTCATATTAGGTTAACTTGAAACATCTCTTCATGTAGGCTATCCCAGATTATGGTCCACACATCATAAAATTAAATAATGTGCACCTGGGTCAAATTTTTCTAACCATAAACATCATCTATATTGGTACATTTTTCATGAACTAAAACTATATAATTAAATAGACACACAACTCATCACGGTGAACAATTGTAAAGCGAAACCTAGGTAAAAATTGAGTCTACACTATCTGTATATGATTCTATCCTAATCTAAGTTAAGCATTTGAAATTGAAAAATGTAAGAAATCCCATTAGGTTGAAAATACGTAAAGGGAAACCTAATAATAAGACAATTCCTTATGAACTAGGCCTCCCCAATATGAGGATCATGAAAAATTTAAGGTGATAAAATAAATGACTTAAAGCTTGTGGGGTTCATAATATTAATCTAGAAGAAGTCAAGCTATACTCGCTAGGCCCTTTTGAATATGAAATTTTTTAATCATTCACTTGTTCTCTCATCCCCAGTTTATCAGTCCAGAGGTATATTTATGAAATGTGTGAAGAAATAATTTTGGGGTGATGAAACCCTTTTGAACATTGGAATCCACACTCTAAATCTACCAATTTGAGATCCTTATCAGGTTGAGTGGACTATTTTATCCAAATGGACTAAATAAAGTGCTATAGTGATGGTAGTTATACCTATACCCATCTATGATCCATATAAAGGAAGAACTAATTCATCAAAATGAAGTAACTATAGTGTTAATTTGATGGTAGTTATGTCTATATCCATCTATGATCCATGATCAAAATGAAATAATTCATCCAAATAGACTAAATCTAGTGTTAAAGTTATTGTACTTATGCCTATACCCATACATGATCCATGAAACTAAGGAAATATTTCTGACTCAAACATTTTTGAGAACCATATTTGACTTTATGCATTACCAATTCAATGTTAAATTGGTTATAGATCATTTTAATGATGTTTCCTCCATAAATTTCATAGGTTATCATGAAGTGTTAATCAAGCTAAAACAAAATCAACGGAATGGATGAAAATTAAGAATAAAAAAAATCTTCATTCATTAATAAAAACAAATGAGAATAGGATCGATATTATATAGTCTCTATTCGATGTTACAGGTAAAGAAAAATGATAAAAACTACTATAATATACACACATCATCTAAATCTAAAAATTAATCCAATTCCTGATGATAATTTCTGATGGACTATTGAAGGTTCATTTGTCTAATATCTTTCAATTTATCCAATGGATGTGTCCTCTTAACATAGGAGGTTAGTTTTAAACTCCTTTATATAATGATCCCAATCCTTATGTCTTCTGATAGTAGCTACATGTACACCCTTTCCACATGATCCTCATGTTCTCATGGTTTTTCTATCTTCATAGCTATTCAATCATGAGGTCATGCTTTTTCAATAGAAAAATTATGCAAATAATTAATGGAATCCTCTATATCTTTGTCTTGATGGTTAGAAATATTGAATAAGAGGAGTCTATATTCTTAGAATAACTATTCCTCTCAGGAAGTGAGAAAATGATGGATAAGAGCATATAAGTTCCACTAATTGAACACAATTATGCCCAAGCCATAAAAGAGTTGGAGAAGGAACTCCACTATATCAATATTCTCCTCTATCCCCATGATGATAGAAAAAAATTGGCACCACACACATTTTATCACAACTTAGTTTTTTACAGTGATGTTGGGATCCAAATACTATTTACTTGATTCTGTATGTAGGAAGCTAATGATACTATAGAGACCTCCCTGTTTTATCCCCCCATGAATCCACTATAACCTAAATGTACGTAGGAAGCTAACAATACTGTAGAAGCCTCACTGTTTTATCAACCCATGAATCCACTACAACCAACCACCACTATGGCTCCCCACAAACCAAGTTGACCCTTCCCCTATTTCATATAGGGAAACCCCTACATAAAAATTCCTTCTAATATGGGTGTTTAAGAGGTTCTTTATATATTTCACTAGATATAGGTGACACCAAAACCATGGTGCTTCTAGACAATAACATGTTAAAGTTATCTAGACAACACCACTCCCAGAATTCAATCACTAAAAAATGGGTAAACTAAAAAAATAGCATTGAAATCATTAAAAAATAAGAAAATTATTTCATGGGGTGTAAAAATCAACCCCATAATGACACATTATTTCCATATAATTTAATTATTAGAAGTATAAAATTCAAAATTATATAACCCCATGATACCTCATTTCAAGAGGTGGTTGGGTGGGAAAACAACATGGGGGAATATGAGAGAATTAAATCCAAACAAAAAACAGATCTAAGAGGATTAAAATATTCTATAAAATGTCTCCATCAACTCCAATCATATTAAAACAATAAACATGAAACACAAAACCCAAAATAGGTAGAGGAATATCATATATATCTGAACCATTTAGGGATAATCTAGAACGGAGAAATTAAGACAAAACATACATGTTGTGAAAAAACACAACCAAGAACCTAAATTCCTCCAAAATCCCACAAACCCTAAAACTATCCCTAAAATTAACTTCCATTAGAGATCCCAAATATTAAAGCTAATGTGAAAAACAAACCCATAGAAAATTCAAATTAATAACAACCATTATGTTTTACCCAGGTTGCAATGCTCAACATGGTCCAACTAGAACCTTAACTGCATGGTCTTCATGTCTTATAAACCTCAGAAAGATTAATAAACACATGTTCTCAATAATATAAATTTTTATATTAGTTATGTGAGAATGATTTCATATGTATTCTCATTCCCAACACATCTAGAACCAACCTCCACAAATCTCAATCATAGGCACACACAACCTTCATGTGGGAAAACCCAAATCAATGAGGTATTCACAAGACCAAAATTCACCTTAAACTACCTTATGACATCAAAAAAACTAATTAAAACCGAAAATAATATTGAAAGAAGGAAACCTGGAGAAACCTGGGGTCACGAGGTCGCTGGGGTTGTAGGGGGCCGGGGTCGCCGGGGTCACGGGGTCGTCGGGGTCACAGGGGGCTGGGGTCGCCAGGGTCACGGGGTCGCCGGGGTCCCAGGGGGGCTGGGGTCACAGGGGAAGCAAGAGAAGCAGGTAGAAGCGGGGTCGGGGTGGGGGTGGGGGGAAGGGTTGGCAGCGTAAAAAAAATGTTTCACGGTGGTTTATTATAAACCGCCGTGAAACCATTTTAAAAAAAATGTTTTGCGGCAGTTCCCAAAACCACCGCTAAAAAACCGTCGCAACATCGAATTTCTGTTGTAGTGGTACTGTTAAAGGATACCCTTTATCAACGCCATTTTTAGCATTGATAAAAGGTCTTCTATATCAATGCTTTATTTTATTGCTGATAAAGGTTACCCTTTATCAGTACTTTTTTTAGTGCAGATAAAGATGTTTTTTATCATCACTTTTAGAGAAATGATAAATATCAAGATATATAAGTTCTTTTTAGTGCTGATAAACATCAATTTTATCAGCAATTATCAATTTAACAAGGATAAATGAGATTTTTATCAGCGCTTTTTGAAAAGTACTATGAAAAATGTTGCTGTTCTATTTTAAAAAACCCTAACCCGTACTTAGTCATCATGATTTTGAAGCTCATGTTCAACTGCTCTACTGGAGGAATAACTCCACTACAATCCATAATACAAACCAAGAACAAAATATAAGGTATGTTACTTTATACTTTTCCTATATTACTGTTTTATCTTTCTAGGTTCCACATTTTGTGTTTTTGTACTATTAGGAACCCTACATCTCATCTCATCCCCACTACTAGCGTGACTCCTATAGAAGACCAACCAAATTACTTATATTGAGATATAATCATTAACAATAATGTATTTTGAGATGAATTACCATACATAGTCATTTATATTGTGAATAAAAAATATGATGGAGTCCCATGTAAGTTCTCCATGGCCATGGCCAACTCAAATAATATTTTTTATTGGTTTTTTAATGGACTTGAAGAAGAACCCTTTTTTTACCTCATGTAATTTCCTTGCAGAGGGCTATATATACAATTTTTATTATAGACACTATCCTAAAACTCACTTATCCTCTATATACTCCACTCATTTACATAAGTAATTAAATTTTATATATTTTATTGGATCCCAAAATAATGTGTTAATCTATATTATGTAACCCACCTCTTTATAGTATTTGATCAAGGATGACCCCTTCGTAAATGATCCTTTATGTGTCCTACAAAAATATCACTCTAGTCTCTTGTAAATAGATTTATATAAATATTTATAAATTATAGATGAATAATTTATCCACCAGATTCTCCCACATTAGATAATCTTAATCCCTGTGTGTTTTGGGATCAAAATACCTTTCAGACACTTTATTTACTTGGCTAAAACCCCTATAAACACATTTTATTAAGGCCTCCCCTAAAGAAAATTTACTTAGATGGGTGGTAATTAGTTCCCAAGAACTAACTAACATTTTACATTTGATCACATGAATATTAGTAAATATTTTATAACATTATGAGTGTTCTTCTTTGTAACATTAATGACATAATGTCTTTAGAATATATATCACATTGAAACGTTATATGAGTTACCCAATATAATGTGATACATAAAATGTAATGGAAGTATTCATAAACATATATCCAGTGATCTAGATTTCATTTTTATGATTGAAAAAAATGATGTTTTACTATTAGGTGTTGGATTCTTATAGGTACAAGACAATTATTCTCATGAATTTTAATCCTTGTAATCCTTAAGAAGGGGGTTATGAGGACTAACCCTAAAATAAGAATTCCCCTTATTATATGAGTCATTAGTTACATATAACTATATATGTGTGTATTTAAATACATAGAGGATTTTATTAATGATGTATATTATAATCAACAAAAATTGACATTTTCATATAAACAATAGAAACATATATTCGTGGAATGTTATGATATTTTATTCTTATCATAAGTTATATGACATTAATTGACTAATTAGAGAAATAATTTTTTTATTCAATGTTATAGAACATGAAATCTCTACCCTTTTGTTTGAAATTGAACTATCTAATGAAATACATAACCCCTGTAGTTCATTGATGAGTTCATATAGGAAAGTCAAATAAAGATAAATCAATAATATAGGTTAATAAAAAAAGTATGAAACATTTATTAGGATATATAATTATAATGGGATTTATTTGAATATTAATCTTTCATATGAGTTGGTTATCATTGTGACATTATCATATTTATCTATGGGTGTCTTAATGTATTTCGAGATTTCAATCATAGACTTTAGGCAATTTCAACTAATCAAACTAATAAATTTTTCTATTAGGTCACACAATAACTTTATTCCCAATAATATAAAAAATAATTTTAAATTTAATATTAAGAATAAATATTAATCTTGATTTTGATTGAAAAATAATAAAACATAATTAAGAACAAAGATTGTAGATAGAATGAAATAAAACCATAAATCTAGAGATTAAAAACTAATTCTTATGATGTTTATAGAGCTTGGTGACTTGGATAAACATATTTTTTGGTCTAGTACCATCATATGTGATCCTAATCCTTGGTTTTAATTTGTTTTTTGGATTGTGATCTGGTTTTTTTGGCCCAATATGTTCCTTTTAGTTGTGTTTCAGATTGACTCTGAACCTGATTTTATGATTTTTGTGTTATTCAAAATATGCCACCCAGAAAGGTCCCTGATGTGACTTGTGGGTCTTTACCTATTTCTAATTTTTCTCATTTGGGGCCCATATTCTGTTCCAATCAAGGTTTATTAGAGGGATTTAAGCTTCTTGAATAAGTTGAGCATGTATCCAGAGTGTATGGAACTCCCAAAGCCATTAGAGTTTGTTCTGTTCTGATTCTGCTTGGGGGTCCAACTTTGGAAGAATGGAAGTTGATTTCCCCACCAAAGATGCAATTTGGGATGACATGGGAATTTTTTAAGTCCCTATTTTCCCGATGGTTTATACCTAATGAGGTGAAGATGAAGAAAAGTGAAGGATACATGAGTGAACATCAAGGCCAGTGGGTGGTGAAGGATTATGTTGAACACTTCAAAGACTGGGTTTCCTTTGGTCTGGAGGTGGTGTCGTAGGATCTATTTAAATATTCTCTTTTTATTGGGTGTCTTAATCTAGAGATCAAGGAGTGAGTCCTCATATCCAAGGATCACTATTTTGAGAAGTTTGTAGAGGAAGTGTTTTTGGATAAGTTGTTGTGAATGAATCATAAACACATTGGATTAGTTGTTTCCCCCATGTTGGGGTGCTTTGTCCTATAGTTAGGATTATTTTTAATATATATAAAAATTTGTATTTATGTAATTTTTAAAACTAATGTATTAAATTTATATAGTATAGTGTTTTTTCTGGTATTTGTGTTGTAAATTTCATTCCATTTAAATTCAATATTGTAACCTATTTTTATTGATATCTGGTGTGTTTTTGGTGTGTTTCTGGTGCTGTGCTATAGTGTGTTATACTAGCACACTGTAGTATCTCCCTTTATTAGTGCTTTAATAAGAATTGATAAAACTTCGATTATCAGTTCTTATAAAACCATTGACAAAGGATACCATTAACTGTGCTATTTTAGCACTGATAAAAGTCTGGGGCTTTTAACATCTCTCAAGTAGTCAGTAATTTTCTATAATAGATCAAGGATATTTCTAGCACTGTTAAAGGCCTGTTTTGTTGTAGTTCCAGGGTAAATTTCGATTCTTATCTCTGTATACATTTCTTATAAATAGGTAATACAATAAATATGTGATATTATGATCACTTAAAATGAATCTCAAAAAATGAATAACCGTAGTCCATCAAAGGGTTCTTTCAATGAGCTTCAATTTATTCTTTGAATCATGATCTATAATGTAAATCCCCAATACTCTCTATTCATTCACATTTTCTATTTTTTTCCAATTTTTATTTATATTTAATTTATCATGTTGATTATACTTAAAATTTTTTTTTTCTAAAAACATGTGCATTAATTTGAAACTTATCACATACTTAAGGGCCCTTTAAAACTATCTGTTAACTTCCAATAAATGTTGGCGAAGTCTCTTGAATCTCTGAAAAATATAGAAAAAATCTGTTCTCTTGGAATATTATATATATTTTTCCATCACAATGTAGCCTCATTGATCATAGCCTGTATTGTATCAAAAAATCACAGGTCATGGCATAATTTCCATTATCACAACATGTTGCAAGTTCAAACATCAGATAATTTTTTTTCAATTGAATATCTAATTTATAATTTTTTTAATATCATGGTAAGATATTTCAACTTTATTTTAACCTATGATGTTTTTTGAACGAGTATATGCTTATTTATGATTACTTATATTTTAGTATTTAATAGCTTGAAGCTCTAAAAACACTAAAATATAGATTCTTCATGGTATAAAATAATGAAATGAGTGCTTCAATCATATTTTTTGATTGAACATGTCACATCATGTAATTTTATTCATATCACGAGAACCAGGTCACTATAATCACTATAATCACACATGTATCCTTTGTGACATGATATAACCACCAGGAAATAAGGATCTTAATCCTAGAACTAATGAAATATTATTGATGATCTTTGTGGTGAAATACAAATGTTATCACATGTAATGTGAAATTTTAAATATGAAAAAGTAAAAAATCATACATTTCAACCAATAACTTCTTATGTTTATTAGCTAATAAATATTACACATGTCCCCCTATAGAAAACATAGAAATTTTTTTGATCATTTTGTAATTGTGTGACCATAATATTCACAAAAAGTCTTACTAGAAAATACTCTTATTATGTTCCATGATGAATCTTATGATTTTCCCTAAATGATTTTTTATGGAGGAGGACATATTTAATTTTTTAACTTCAACAAATATTGTGATATTATTATTATATTTTTTGAACAACCATAAAATTTATAGAATACACAAATGTATTTCACCCTTCATATCTATATACTTGAGTCTCACTGAAACGAGCTTCCAATAAAATCCTATTTAAAAATAATCCAATATGAAAACCTGAATGTTTCAGTATTTTCCCCCTTTGGTTTTTATTTTCAATCCTTTATATATTCACCAACTTCCACTTCAACATATCTCTCCAATATTTCACCCCATTTGATTATAATATTAAAAGGGATATCTTATTACATACCTATCAATTATAAGCATTCTTGAATCTAAGAAATGTTCTTTTAATAATTTATCTAAGACTTTGTGAGTAAAGATTCTTTGTAATAAATAAGAGAAAAAATGAATTGTTATAATTTTTTCCATATTTTTATGATCAACCTTCACACTTTTCAAATAAACATAGATTATATCTCCCCTATATTCATCACTATATATAAGATATATTCATTTATAACCAATAAATTACCAGATAAATTATTATATATAATGGGGAGAAGGGAACTTCCAAACCTCCTCATGCCGAGGGAGGTGGTTGAAATCCAATGTTCAACCAACACATCTAAAATGATAGTTTGGATAATGGATTTTTAAAGATGTTTTAAACTTATTGATTTAAACCAACATGCTTTAGCTTTAAATTCCTTATTCAAACCTATCCTTATAAAATTTATCTAAGAGCTTGATATTCTTTTTTCTGGAATGTTAAACCAGATTTTGGTTTGATCTATCGCACTTTTGTTTTCATAATAGACTATCACGAGAAACATCACCTCCTCAAATAGTACCTAAAATTACTATTTTATCCATAAAAATTGGGTGAAAGTTTTTTTTACTGAAATATACTCCACTATAGATGTATTGAGATGGATAATTTCTTGTTTCTTACTGATCCACCCAATATACTAACATCCAATGAAAAATTCTCCTCCACCAGTGGATTTTCTATGCCCATTTTTTCTATCCCAATACATATCTAATTTGGTGTTTAATTATTTTTCATTTATTATAGAATATACCAAACTATAATCAAGAGTGCTCTGAATGTACCTCATGATCAACTTTACAACCAAGAGGTGCTCCTCCTTGGGGTAACTTTTTTAGCAGTCAACCAAGCTTATTGGAAAAAATATATCCAATCCTATTGTTTTAAGATACAACATACTTCTAATAATCATTTGGTAAAGTGTGGGATCAACTTATTTTCCTTCTTCGGTTTGGATAACTTGATTTAAACCATTATTAGTATTAAAACTAGTTTTCTATCAGGAATCTCAAACTTCTTTAGTAATTTATTTTCATATTTATTCTAAGAATAAAATGTATAACTACCTTCCTAGTGATATTGAAGACCAAAGAAGAATGTGATATCCATAATCAGAGAAATTTCAAATTTTTCTCATTAAATATGAAAACCCCTACACTAAATTAAATTTTCTCTCTCTAAATATATTTTTTACAATATAGATGAGCACTATAAACCACTGTTTCTTGGTACATTGCAAAAAATATTGCGATCGAAACCTATAACTCTAAATTACAAATTTTATAAGAATGTATCAAATAGAGAATACCAAGACTAAGGTGTATGTTTAAATACATTCAAGGCCTTATTTGATATTCATTACTTTGATTCAAACTTAGCTATAATAAATCCCATTTGTAGCTTATTTTTGAATTCTAATTTTAGAATACCACTTAAAAATGATGTCTTAACATCCATTTTGTAGATTCTAATTTTAATCTAGACAACCACAATAAGAAATAATCTTATTGAACAAATTATATCCAATAATTAAAGGGTTTATTCCATATCAATTAATTCCATTTGCGTATACATATTTCACACCAATCATTACCCTTTTTATATAACTCTTCAACAGTCATCGTAATTATTTCTAAACACCCATTTAGTTCTTATGATATTGTGATTCGTTGGCCTATCCACAATCTCCCATGTCATTTTATTCTCAATTTTATCAAACTCTTGATTCATGGTCTTGAACCAAGACTCATCCTTTGTTTCTTCTTCAAATGAGTCTTGTTCAACTTGAGACAATAGAGGAGTGTTATCTATAGTTCTCATATTCTAAGTTTGTGTTGGTGAAATTTGATCAACATTGATATTTTACACATAAGAATTATTCATTTATCTTCTCTATGGAGTCACTAGATAACTCCTTTTAATGAATTATTTATCAAATAATTCATTATTTGAATCTCCTTCACTTGTTGAACTATGAGTGCTGGTCTAATTTGTATCTAGTTTCTATTCTCCATTATTCAACACACTCAGATCTATAATTTCAGATCTATTCCTAGATTTTTCTTCAATTATTTTTATAAGACTAATCTCTAAGATATTGTTCAAACTTTTATTGATATGCTTATAGGATTTACTATTTAAAGAGTAACCTAAAAATTAACCTTTAACTTAACACATATATATATTTTCCTTGATTTCATTGTTATAAATGTAAAATCAATTCATGATCACTATAATGTGATTCAATTTTGGTTTTATTCCATGGAAAATTTCATACCAAGTATTATTTTTCTAGGTCTTAAAAAACCACAATATTTGTGACCACAATTACACTTTAATGACTTCCTTCCAATAGTGGAAATAGAGGACACTTTCCATGATAAATGTTTTGGCCATTGTGTTCACCATTCAATTTCTCATTTTCTATACACCATTTAATTGTGGTGTTATCATTGATGAGACTTTTTTCTTCATATCATGCTTCTCTAAGTAAATTAAACATCATGGGAGGTATAAATTATTCTATTTTCAGACTAAGGAACCTTGATAGTTCATGAAATTTAATTTTTTCCTCTCCTCTAAAACTTATTAATGAAATAAACTACCTCTATATCATCCTACATAAGAATTATAAAACCCATTATAACATAATAATAAATAAATATAATTAAGTACTTATAACCTTATATTCTTGGAACCTTTATGGGTCCACACCCAATAGTGTAAATCAGGTCAATCAGATTTGAGGCCCTATTCTACTTTTTATAGGGATTTATAACTAGTTTCTATCTTTCTAAAGCATCATAGGTCTTATCTCAACTATCACTTCAATTTTGAAATGTCAATTTTAACTTTCAATTTGGATAGATTCTTTATACTTATTTTATTGATATATATGAGCCACTAATGCAAAGGGTTATTTTATTTATATACCTTAAGTAAAAAATTATTTCTTTCCTTTAAATCTACTTGATATATATATTTCCATTGGTTCTCCAAACCTTCATTAAAGTGCATCCAATTCGGCCTTTAACAGACCAACCCTTCTGATGGAATGTGACCACAATTTTAGAGTCAAAAACATGACACGATCATTAAAGACTATGTTAAAGTCCGTCTATATAGGGAAATTATGTATTATTTAGATCATCTATAACAATAATCAACATTTCCCTAACCTTAATTTTGAATTATCTATCATTATTTAATCAAACCATTACACCATCATTACTATTCACATTCTTTAGGATATTTTCATTTACAATCATGTAGAATGAACACCCACTATCAAGGATCTACATATTGTTGTCTTTAGTTGCTTAAAAAACAATCACTACTAAGATAGCCTTATCATTATTCCTTTTCTCTTTCTAGGAGATGACTAGTTGAGTTAAGACATGTGGTTGTATCTCCTCATCTTCTTCACCATAAGAAATAAGATTATACTCCTCTTCCTACAAAATATATAATCTTTTTTTTGATAAGGAATCTCATATGGTTATTTGACTAAATTTCTCCTTTAGACCCCATTGATGTAAGTTTGAAATCTATATTTATATATTTTATTGACTTTTTCAGAAAGTTAGAGTATTTATAACAATAAACACAAAAATAATTCTATATTCAAGATGTTAGACATGTTATCATCTTTCATTGTTGACTCCTTAGAGCATCGCCTCTCAAAAAGATTTCCTCTTATTTACACTAAGTCATTTTATGTCCAAGAAATAAAAATAATTAGAATTTAATCAAAGTAATGTTATAAATATAATTTCATCTCCACATATTTCCATCTTTGGAGTAGTTTCTTTACTGTTGGGATTTACTTGGTGGTTGGGAGCCCTCATCAATTTTCAAATTTCATTTATATATCACTGAATATTAACTATATTTGGATGTCTAAGATTAACATTTGATCCCAATATTTACCATATTATTATACCTATATTCATTTATGATCTTCTTAATAGTCATCATACATCTTCCCACACTTTATATCAACTCATTATTATGGACATTCCTAAATTTTGGATTTTCTATTATAACCATAAATTTTAGTTTTTGCTTAAAGCTTATTTCTTAATGTCATAATCTCTTTTTTGAGATATTCACCATCCTTTTGTATTTATCCCAATTAGGTATTGATATTATCCTTAATTTTATATTTATCATTAATTTTTACCATGAAATCAACCAATTATTCTAATTTAGCTAATGAAGCTTAGGGAACTTCGACCACCTTCTCCAATAGAGTAATTTTATCTTCAAGTTGATCAATGTATAATATTTAAAATTTAATCGAACCACATATATTTTTGGTTTTATTACACTGAATAAACAAATATAAAAGGGTTATTCTAAGTATAAATTTTATGTTAACAACTCCTTCGAGTTGATCTTCCTTTTCTTGTTCTAACTTACTTCAATCACACGTTTCCATCATAACATCTTTCACATATGAAATGAAATCAACTTCACTATATTTGAGGAACACTTTATCACTTTCTTCTTATTTACTCAAAATATTTTTATGCTAGAACCCATTTCTAGATAAAATTTTATATTTAGAGTATCATATAAGAAAAATAATTACTCATATGTTGATTCAATAACATATTCACGTATATTGTATGCCTTGGGAATCTTACTATAATATTTCAGACCATTTTATAGTTGAAAAACGTTAATGGAATTAACCTCCATACTTTCCTTTACCTCTCTTGAATATGATTACTACAAGTGAAATAATTTCATCACATGAATATTCATCATTGATTCCATAATTATGCACCTTAATATTCTAAATTTTTTTAAAGTAATATCTTTTGATGAATGACCAAATATTACTTATGGTTTCACATTCATATTATAATCAACTCACTATAAAGATCATCAAGAGTTGTATCTATGCAATCTTATTCTCCCAGAACTAACACTTCTCATTATAACAGGGTGAAAATATTCTAAGAATAATTTTCATAATATAAATATCCTTTATCTGATCATTAAGACCACATATTTCTCCCACAACATCAATGAGATCATTTAATAAGACATCAATATTATCATTTGGTCTCATATTCAAATAATTAAAATTTCTATAGAAAATTTTTCATTTTCTTCCTTTACTTTACTATACCCTAAATAAATATTGGCCAGTTTTTCCGATATAGATTTTTCTAGTGTGAATTAAATAACTTTAATATAGATTTTAATTGACTAGGATATAGATAAATAATTTTGAGCCTTTGTGGTGGCATCAAAAATTTTCCTAACATCTTCTGTCATTGACATTCCCATAAGAATGTTGACTTATATTTCATGTAATGTATTAGTGAAGACATCAAGTCTGAGAGATCGTAAGGGAGATATCATATAATTATTCCATATATTAAATTTAGATCCTTCAAATAAATGGACCCCATTTACATTAACAATATTCTCCCTATAAACAACATTTAAGACATATATTCCTCATGAAAGAACCTAGAGGCTCTGACAATACTTGTTTCACCCACAAACCCAATACACCATAAGATACATGGGGGGGGGGGGGGGTGAATTAGGGTGTACAATTATTCATTAATTTTCCAGATCATATTCTAGTGTTAGTGAGAACAATTTGAACCTTACAATCTTCAAACACACATATGATATATAGATACATAAATTATTACTAGGACACATAGATTTATCTTATTTCACCTTAAAGTGATAGTACAAGGATCATATAATGACAATGTGTTAATGTATCAAGAGATAATACTATGCACTATAGATGCTAAAAATATTATGAAATGGTGCACTGATGATCTAGGGTAACTCTATATTCTTATCTAATTATGAATTGATTTAGGATAAGGAATACAATAGAGATATGATATGATGGTCACTTATAATGAATCACAAAAAATTAATAACACTTATCCTGTAAGGGGTGTTGTCAATTATATTAAATTCATTCTTCAAATCTTGTTTCTTAAGAGAAATATCTCATACTCTCTTCAAAAGTAATTTTCAATATTCTCAATATTTTTATTCATATTTTTATTCTCCCATTTATTCTCCTTTAATTTTGGAGTCATTAATCTAAAAACATGTGTGTTAATTTTATGATTTTAATCCAATTAACAGGCCCTAAAAAACATCCATCAACCTCACATAAATGTTGACCATGTCTCCTAAATATTTGAAAAATCTAGAAAAAATTCAATCCCCTAAAATTCATTTTCTGTTTTTCATTTACAATGTGACTTCCTTGATCAAGACGTCTATGTTATAAAAAATACCAGGTCATGGTCCAACTTTTTTTATCATAGTGAGTTCCATGTTCAATCCCCAAATACACTTTATTTAGATTGATATCTACTTTTTAATTCTCTAAATACCCAAGCATGGTATTTCCACTTTATTTAACTCTGAAATGTGTCACAACATGAGGGTTATATTTGTAGTGTGTACTTTTTTCTATTTCTATATTGATCAAATATTTTAAATCATGACCCTATAGATTTTTCATGGTAATAATTCACAAAGATATTCCTTTAATAATATTTTCAGTTAAACCTATCATGATGTAAAATTCAATTGGCGGTGTGAGCACCAGATCTCTAGATTCATTGAAATCACTAATTCATCCTTGGGAAATTATATCCTCTACTATGCAGGCCTCCCCATTCTATAACCAATGAAATATTACATATCTTATTCATAGAAAAACATCTTTTTCATGACATGTTACATGAATCTATAAATATGAAAAATTTAAAATCTTATGTTTCAATCAACATATTCTTATACATCTTTCAATAATAATATTGTGCAGGAGCCACTATGGGCGACTTATATAAATTTTTGATCTGTAGGTTTTGGGGTAACCATATGATTCAGGACACAACTTTTCAAAATACCCACTTATATCATTCCCCAAAGACTCTTAGGATTTTCCCTAAATATTTTTTTTATGGAGATAACTTTTAAAATTTTATAACTTCATATCCAATGAAAGAACAACACTTATAGTCACATTACAACCATGCCACTTCTAAAATCTACAAAATAATTCACATTGGAGGATTTTTTTTTCAAACAAACTAATTTTTTATTTAATTTTTAACTCCATTGTGGTATCTTCCTTATATTTAGAAATCCATTTTTATGTATGTACATTAAAATTTTCAGGTTTAGTTCTAATGGACCGATCTAGTTTTCCAAAAAGGAATTTATTTGATCTTCCATTGTAGTAATCCACTGCTTTAGTTATATATATTTTATACCTTAATTAAACCTTTTAGATTCATTAATATTTATAACATGAGTAATATTAAATTCATTTATAGCCAAATCAATATGAATGAACCAAGAAGGGGGTCTCATGGTTCGGATAACTCTATCTAGGTTTAAATAATAATCACTTATACTAACACCTAACTTTATCTATGATTTAGATCTAGATTATAATCACTTTGATCATGAGGGTAAGGATTAGTGAAGATTGACTAACATTCAAATTGGTCTTAACACTCCAAAATCTATAACCCTTTACACCCTCTAGATAAACAAAAAATATTAACTCGACCACCCTAGCTTATAGATTATCAATCTTAGTATGAAAATAACCTATGAATACAATAGAATTATGGTGTGAAAAGAATAGGAGGTTTTCCTATCAAAACTTCTTAAGGTGTTTTAAAATCATTATCTATATATGGGAATTTATTAATGAGTTACAATTTAATAGTGTTATCTTATACCCAAAAGGAATAAGTAAAAATTTTGTGTGATAGAATGCATATAACTATCTTTAGGATAGTTCTAACCGTGAACTTAGCTATGCCATTATTTTTAGGGGTTTACATAATAGTTTAGTGTCGAAGGACCCCTTCAGATTTACATAATTTTAATAAATCATTATAAAGATACACTAACAAATTTTTAGTTCTAAGAGTCATTAACTTTATAAATAATTGGTTCTCTACACCATTCTTATAGTTTTTAAAAATTTGAAAGGCACTAGACTTGTGTCTCAGTATATAAATAATTATTTTCCATGAATAATAAACAATGAAGGTTACAATGTAATAAACACCACCATGATATGAAATCCTAGATGGAACCCATAGACTAGAGTGGACATACTCAAGGGATTTTTTATATATATACATATACATATTTAAACACACATGATTTGAATTACCATACACTCATTCTTCACAAAAGGGATGATTACTTGTTGTTATATTAGTTAGTATCCCATATTTAATGAGTTCATCAATTACTTTGGAAATCATGTGCCCAATTCATCTTTTCCATAGTATAATGTTATCATACACCGATACATCGGTGGAATTTAATTTATTTAGGGAAATTTAACCCTTTGAAACATACAACCCATTAACTAGGGTTTCTTTCATCATAGTGAGGGTGTAACACTTCGAGATTTTAGAACACATTTATATTTGATAATTTGAAATGTTGGATAGATTTTGATTCACCCAAAACAAAACTGAATTGAATAATTATGTATGAAAACATAATATTATTATATATTTAAGTGAAAATTATAAAATAAATTACATTATAAAAAGGGTCAAATTCACTTAAAAATACCACTAATTCTTGATAAAATGTTTTGAACTAGTTTGTTGAATTATGTATTTATATTAAATTTAATAATTATTAAAGAATGATATCAAAAAATATTACTAATAATATTTAATTAATAATTAATAAAACCAATTAATTACATCCCTGAAATGGTTAAATAATTATAAGGAATATGGGTCTAATAATTATGGGTTAAATAGAAATGTTTGGTTTACAAGCATTGTTTTATTATATAAGTTTTATTTAAAATTGAACTTCTCTTATTTATATTATTAAAATTGTGGAAAATTATTTTCATAAATTTATATAAAATTTTTATCATTCATACATTGATTATCAATTGGTTATAAATGATGAAAAAATCATTTGAAGATAAAAATGTGATATTTTTCAGAAATGTGTTTTTTATGTGTGATATGTATTTGTATATTAAAAATTTAATTTAATAAAATATGATGAATTATTTTAATAATATTTAAAAATAATATATTTAGTTAAATAAATTAATATTCATTTAATGGATATTATTAGGTAAATAATCAGTAAAAGTTCATTTTATGCTTAAAAAATACATTTTAAAAAAAATGGGTTTTCACATATTGTGTGTGGATTTTAGAATACATTTACACCACCATTAGAAATAAAATATGATAAAATGGATTCCATATTTGGAATAATAATGTTGAATTTTTTTATAAGTTCAATTTTTTTAATTTAAAATGAATATTCACTATGGTAAAAGTCAAGTCATCATAGTAAATGCTTAAATGGGTTAAAAGGCATTAATATATGGGATACTGCTTCTAATATCACAAAAGGTTATCTTTTTTTGATTATTTGAGTTTATTTATACCTCCCCTCACATTATCATTGAAATTTGGAATATTTTGTGTCACCATCCCATGATAATAACTTTATAATATTTTAATGTTAGGGGTATTTACAAGGGTGGCACTTCCCTAACATATAAAAGCAAACCTTCTATCCTTACTTATCCACACATGTTGATAACCTTATCTTAAAAAAATATTTTCCAAATGACTTACCATATCTCCTAACCACATACTAGAGGTTCTTTTATCACAAAAATATAAACCTAAAAAGGCTTAAGGTTCAAGATAAAGGAGGATATATAGGGAAGATGTAATTGTCCTAACTAAGTTCTTTCAAGTTAATTTATTCTTCTAGATACTCAGAATCTGTTATATCCATAATAATATGATGTAACTAGTATAATATATATATATATATATTCTATTTTTTATCCAATATACATTATCTACCTTTTATCCATCCAATGGGAAATGAGAGCATTGCTAATGTGTATGTGTGAACTACTGCCTCCATGAAGCGATATATTAAACTTTTCGTCACCGCCTAGCATGGATTGTAATATAAATGGATTTAATGAATATATATGATATTTATTAAATAATAATGGTTCTATATGGATAAATTATTTCCTCCCTTACTTTATCTCCATCCACTAAAATATTAAAACATCACACATGCGTACATGCAAAGTACCACCTCTATAAAGTGATATAATTTATTTTTACTCACCTCTATAAATGGATGGATACAAAAGTATATATAATGAATAAATAGATTATTTATTAAATTATTAATATTATATATATTATTAAAACATGAACAAGGTTAAAGGATTGGAATCACTATACCGAAACAAGTGTGGAAAACAAAACAAACCACACCAAGATATTTATTTTAATGAAGAATTGTTTATAAATGGGTAATTGAAAATTATAATGGAATGATATACAGTGATATAAGTATAAATAATATTTTTTATTTATTTTAAATAATTATAAATTGATTATAGATGAGGTTAGAGTACATAAAAAGCAAGTGAGGACCTAAGGTAGGGGTTTATGTTTACTCCCACTTTTTATTGGTATTATTTATGTTTCAATTTCCTATAACACCCATGTATTACTATTGTTGATTATTTTAGGTTATTGAGATGTTTTTTTAGCTTTTTAATTTTTCACTCTTTATGTTTTTAAATTTTGGAGGTTTTCAGGTGTTGCATGGTCATCGCAAACAATTATTGGAAATCATGCAATGCCCATGCGATAATGTTATAATTTTTGATATTGAAAATTTTCATGGTTAAAAAATGATTATTCAAACTCTTTGGGACTTTAGAGAAAACCATGTGGGGGTCCCCAGGTGTTTCCAATGATGGTAACATTATTGGTTCATTATTTGGAAAACTGTGCTACCAAACTATGCGATCTTACTATATTAGAAAATTTAGGTATTTACCAAAATAACCTAACCTCTTTCCTCTCCCCACTAACATAACTAGTCCTTGGGGGCTCAAAGAGGAGCTCTAACCTCCTTCTTCCTTCAATTTTATTGTATATCCTTCTAATATCAAGATATTTATAGGGTATTTCCCTTCACCATTTCTCTTATTCTCCTCTCATACCCCCATCATTTCCCCCGGATTTTTTCTCTCTATATACACCTAAGCCATTGTAAAAACATGATTAGTGGTTTGGGTTGGTTTTAACTTAGGTATTTTTCATTTTAGGTATTTGAGATGGTTTATTATATCTTGGGTTGTAATTATCTATTGAAGGTGATGTGTTTCCACTTGATTTGAGGTAGGTTTTTCGATAAAATATTTTATGCTATCTGTAATGGGGTTCTTAAGTATTCTAAAATGGTTTCCCGTTAAAATTATTCTGATATGTATTCACCATGAGGAACTGATGTTGATTTCAAAGTGATTTAGACCCTCAGAAAAGAATTATATTCCATTCCATGTGTCCATGAATAGGACCAAGTGAATATTCAAAGGTATATATGGTTTTCAAAGAGGCGTTTAGCACCGATTTGGGATTTTAAATGGCTGTTCACACCAAATGGTTTCCAACTAAGGTGTTTAAAGTTTTTGAAATGGGTTGTTTTGTTAAAAAGGGGAACATTGGCACATGTGAGTTTTATTTTTAAATATTTTGGTGGCTTTGATCACTTTAAAGGAGCCTTCAGAAAAATTTTAAATTTCTAAATAAATTTTCAAAAACTTCTTGATAATTTGTTTTCAAGAGTTGTTTGAAATGATATTTTAAATAGTGTGAGTTAGCTTGGTACCCACATCTTGTTATACACCTTGTTGTTTTTTATCCTTTTCCGTGGTCAGTGTTTCACATATTTGGAGATTTGGTGATGGATCTAAGGGGATGTTTAATGAGATGATTGTGGAGGTGGGATGAGGAATTATTTGAAATGATTTAAATTTTATTGATATTCTATCTTGTGTTTACATTTTTTCTCACCTCCTTGATTTACGTAATGAAATTACAAGGATTTATTAAATGATCTATATGAGTTCTATCCATAGTGTAGATTTTTCATTGACTAGAGAATGTTTCCTAGAAAAATTTATTCATTTAGACCAAAAGGTATAGAAAAAAGTATAGTGGACCTTGGTTCTAGTGTTCTCGTGGGAGGTCTTATTCCCTTATAGTTCGATGGGGCTATTGAGGACGTGGATAAGTTATTTAGTTCCAAAATGGGTTCCTCATCACTAGTTCAAGTATTTATTACTAGAATCCTATGGAGTTTCAAATGACAATATGCTCTTATTCAGAATCATTTAGTGGATTCCATACTTTACATTATTCCTACCTCGTATCTATTGTATTTATTCTTGGAACCTATGCATTATTCAATTTTTTCTTCATATCACCCAAAATATATATCATTGTTTTGGATTACTTATACTTCATACTAATGTTTTGTATTATTTTTAAAATATTGAAAATGATATTTTGAGGAATGTTTCTAATGAAGGATAAAGGTATATTTTTTTATTTACCTTAAAACTATATATAAATGGGGTTTGAAGGGAGGGTTATTTCAAATGTGAAGTGTTGTTTTTCAAAAAGGGACTTTAAAATATGTTGATTTAAAATAGGAAATAATGATTTTTTTGAAACTCAATACCTTTACTTTTTATTTTAAAATAATTTTAAAGGAAAATATTTAAATCCTGGTTTGGGGTTTTAAGTATGATTGTAGGACTCATGTGCCTCTTTTATTTTTAGTGGGCTTACCTAGTTTTTTGAAAGAGAAAATGAAACTAGTTGATATTTTTTCCTATGCCTACCCATGTAAAAAACCTAATTCATAATTATTTTTGAACTAGTATTCATGAGATTACATAGACTTGATAGGTGGTGACCTACTATGATGTATAAATCAAACCAGTATATTTTGTGGGTTTCAAGATTTAATAGGATTGTGGTTTTTTTCTTTTTGGACATCGATTGGTGAGATGGAATGGGGTTGAGAAACTATGGGTTTAATAGAGATATATTATATCCTTGATCCAATTTAGTTTTGGATGGTGACTGTGAGTCATATAGAGGTTTGTTAGAGTGGTTAAGGGTTTTTTTGGTAGTGTATCAACCATTTGGATGATGTATTGTATATTTGAATTTGTTTAGATCTTCTTCTATTATTCTTTTATATATGGATTTAGTTGTATGTATGGATTTTATGGTTGGTAATTACACCACATTTATTTGGTTTATTTATTTGTTTCCACTAATTTTTTATATTATTACATGAGAGAGAATGTATTACTAATGTTTTTTTTCAAGATTCCCATGCTCTATTTATCATACTGTAGGGATTGATAATGTCCTTTAGGTTAGTGTTCGGTTATGCTGAGTGATGGTTCATGTGGAATACTAGGACAATTCCTTATAAATGTTAGTAGATCCTAGGTTCTTAGTATGGAACGAGTTTTAGAAGTTATCTCTTATTATTTTGGAGTTGATATTATAAACATAAGGATATTGAGGATTTAGAGGTAGGTGTTGAAAGAGTTTCATGAGATCTTTACCATTTTTATCCCTAACTTTCCATAGGTATTTTGGATTTTTTATTGATTTTGGTTCACTCTTTAATGGATTTTTTGGATTGTGATTTAATATATACATTTTTGGTTATTTTATCCTCATTAGAATATCCTAAGTTACCTTGGGGTTCATGCTTGGTGGTTTGGGATAAATAAATAAATGGTAATAGTTGATATATTTTTATTGATAGTTATGTTATATTTTGAGAATTATTTATATATTTACATATTATTGGAGTGATTGGGAGCTAGAGCCTAAGAACCTTGATTTTTGGGAAGAAGGCCCTAGCGCATGGTTGGGACATTGTTAGTGGAAACCATATAGATAACTATGTAGTAGGAATGTTTGGGGGATAGTATAGGTTTTTATATATTGATAATGAGTTTTCTAACCATGTGGTAGTTTTTAGAAATCATGTAAATTTGGTTTTTGGTAGATAGTATCTCCATTATGGTTGGAAAATGGTTTTCTTAACCATTTAACTAAACCATTTGGGTTTTCCAGTTCATTCAAAAAATTGTTTTTTACTATTTTCCATTTATATTTTTTTATGGTTATGACCCCTATTTTGTTCCCCATTTGTGCACTAGCTCTCCCAAACTTTAAGCTTCCCCCATTTATATTTAGTGGAATCACCTTGTATCTTTGAAGTCCTAGATTGAGGTAGGCTTGATTTCTTCATTATTTCTCCCCATTAATTCACAATTATTTTTCAATTTCTTAGAGAATAGAAACCATAGATTGTGTTTTAAATGAACCTAGGATTTTTATGGGTGTTTTGTGTTTATTATTTATGGTTTAGGTATATGATGACTCTACTAATATGATTCAAGTGGTTTTCATCGAAGGTGAGAAGTTTTAGTTAAGAATCAATGTAGGTGTCTCTATTTAAGGGTGCTTTTCATTTCCTTTCCATTTATTTTAGATTCGACTTGGTTTTTGTTTATTAAATTTACCTTAATTTGAGTTAATAGAAATTTTTTTCAATAATTTTGTGATTTTAAAATTTTTTGGAAACATAATGGTTTAAAGTGTAATTGAAAAGGGAGTTGGCTTTGATTCACTCCATATGTTTATTAAAATGGATAAAAGTGGTTTTAATATTTCAAATGGGTTTTTAAAAGGGTAAAAAATGGTGTTTAATTCTTAAATATTTATGGGCACGAATGTCTTAAGAATTTAGATTTTAAATTCCTCATGCGATTGAAACTTTTTTATATTGATGTGTTTGATATTGTGTAGAAAATGGGAAAAATTGGGTGTGTGTGTAAATAACATAGAAAAATGAAACTCTACCCTATATCTTGGACTAGCTTGGGAGTGTTATCTGAGGGACAAAGGGAGCCTTTGGGAGGGATGCCGAAAGGGCTTCCAAAACACATCCATGTAGACTGAGAGTGCCCATGGAAGTATTAATGTGCCTGGGGATGATTGAAAGAGCTTCCAAATTTGTAATATATTTCTTATCCAGATAAAATCCTTATTTTTGATTAAGTCACACTAGAACCTATTGTTTGGAGACTATGGTTCATATTAAATCTTCCTAGTTCATCTTTATATAATTTATTCATAATGTTAGTGCCATGATTGATTGATATAAATTCTTCCAATACCATTATCCACTAGTTTATTATTTAGTGGATTTTATACTTATGATCATGTTTATTCCATGTTTGGGTGTGTTGATCATATCTATGATGGTGGCTTCATTTATTTATTCGAGCCTTATTTTCCATGTTTTTAAAAATAGTTTTTAAAGAAAAACAATGGGATTTTTAAACTGTTGTTTTCAAGTGATCTTTCCATTTAAAAGTGAAATTGGTTTTAAAAATGATACTTCAAAATAGATTTAATAGTTTTCATTTGTAAATTCCTTGTATAGATTCATGGCGTTATCCTACCAATAATTATGCCACATACACTGCATATTCATTTGGGTGTATACATACCTTGTTTTTTCAAGAGATAGGTTTGGGAAAGGGAATTATATAGTTCAGTGGAATTTCATTTTTACCAACAAATATGGTCATTGAGGATGGTGGAAACTTAGTCTCATGGAGTTTAGATCTTATGGAGTGGTTTTGGAATTTTATTTTTAGATGTTATGTAGTGTTCTTTTGGTGTTATTCATTTTTTGAGATATTGACTATGGATATCGTACATTTTAGTGTTGTTTATGAATTTTGATGAGATAATGTCTGGATATATTATTTTATCCATTACAACATTTACTCTATTGTATATTTATATATTTTTGTGTTTCTTTTTTGGTTGGTGAGTCCATACAATTTATAGACATGCCATACTATATTTTCAAGGTAAAACCATTTCTAAATTGTTATTTGTGGTTCCCTAATACTTGTCACCAACCCAGGGTGATCGGGAACATGCTTTAGGCCTTATGAATTACTGGCTATGGTGGTGGGTCGGGTTAACCCCGAATGGTTTTATACAAAATGGTATTAGATCCCTCTTGTTATTTGGTTGTCAATGGTAGGTAGAAGACAATATCACTGGGTCTCAATAGGTAGGTGTAAACGAGTTCTTATCTAACTCTTCCTCATGGAATGCATTGAATTCCCATTGGTTTTTAGGAGTTGTTTTTATGATTTATATATAGTTTTGGTGTTTTTTGATGATATTTTATGTTATTCATAATTAGATATTGGTTTCAGAAAGAAACCATGAGAATTTTTGAGAATTTTTGAGTTTTTGGGTGGAGTGGGGAAGAAACACACTTCCAAAAAATTAGTAATAACTATAAAAATTCCATGTGATCTAGTCTGTAATATACAATTGTAACTTTATATGATTGGTGTATTATTTTTTCTATCCATGTTTCCAATCCATTCATAGTATAAACATGTTTAAAATTTTTATGTTTTCACCCCTTTTTTGTTTGAAAGTGCTATTTATGTTGATGTTGTTATTATGAAATCAATAATAGTAGGGTTTATACGGTTTATTTTATGTTATTTTGTATTTAAATTCTTATCTAATGAATTTTATCCTATGATTTATCGACAATAACACCCTACATGATCTGTTCTGGTTTTAGAGAGTGAGTTTTGAATCATTAACCATAGGAAAACCATTCCATTAATCCTGTTTTTGTGGAATCTATGATATAATTGATTCATTCCTTAGGACTGGAGGGAGAAGCAGGTTAGGAACGGGTAGTGAACCATGCTCAATAGTTCACTATGTAGAATCCACTAGTCATCTATGGTGATAGAGGTACCCATGAGGCTAAGGAATGGATTGATGTGGCCATGTGTATCTCGAAATTTACAAAGACCCCTGAGACCTCAAAAGTAGGCTTCGCTACATACATGTTGGAAGGATAGGGTTAGAAATGGTGGGAATCCATAGTAAAAGCAAAGAGATGTGTGCATATCACTTAGACTAATTTCAAATAGAATTTTTAATCAGTAGTTTTTTCCTGAGACATTGATGGCGAAGAAGGCCTGTGAGTTCATGAAAATAGGGGAAGGAGACTAATCTATGATAGAGTACACTACTTGGTTTTTTGAGTGAGTCTATTTCTATCCCAATCTCCCTAAAAATGAATATCTCAAGGAAACACATTTTGAAATGTGCTTGATGGAAAATATTATATCAATACTTATTCTCCTTTTCCTACCAACTAATGCTAAGGTTGTGGATGAAAAAGTCAAGGATGAGGTGGATTTATCTAAGAAGACAAGTATCTGTAGATTTTATTCAGTAGTTGGTGGTATCTAGAGTTTTTCCAATATTTTAAATTGGATGTGGGATAAAACTTTTCAGAGTAATGGAAATTATGATTAGCAGTCATCAGGTATGATGCCCATGTTTTATTTTGAGAATAAGCCTATGACTTTTCATCATTGTGGGAAGTATGGCCAAAATAGACTTGATCTCCAAGAGGCTCCTAGGATATTCCATTGGCGTGAAAATATAGTCAATATTAGCATGTCTACAAGGCCTTATTTAAGGTAACTTATGTTTTCTCTTCCATATATAATGGTTATGATGTGAAATCATATGATTCTAAGGTTGTGGGATCTGACCCATAGTCTGGAGGGTATTATTTTCCTGATAAGAAGGAACATGGAAGGCTTGAGTTAGGAAGCCTCTATACTACATCTATAACACCCAAGGAATAAAAATCTTGGCTGACCACCATGAGAGGTTTGGTGTTTTTTTTCTTTTATTAATTTATACTTATTTGTAACATGTGATTCCCATTCGTTTATATAATTAAATTTTCTTGAATATTTGGGTATGAAAGTGATGTTGATTATATTTGTGATGCATCTACACACCCCATTGTTGAGGAAGAGGGAAAAAGGTTTTATGTGTCTAGAGTTCAACATTTTAATTACTCACATGGAAGTGGTGTGTGAATTATTTATGTTGGAATTGGATATTTTGAACCTCATCATTTGAATAGATTGAATGATCAGATAAAAATATTAGATTGAATAATATCATTATAGTGTTTAGTTTATATCTTTTTATGGGAGAACTTATATCTTCATAGGTGAGTGGGATTTGAGGCCATGGAGGGTAAGACCAGTTTCCCTAGATATGGTATTGATTTCAAGTTAGTTATCATTATTTTTATTTGATTTTGTGGAGCAGGGCTTAGGTGATTATCATTAAATTATTTTAAAATTACATGACATTGTTTTTGATGATGATTTCTATGGATTTTATCCCAATTGAGAGGTTATGTTCACTATTTATATACTCCATGGGATGATCCCCATCCCTTTTTCATCATAATGTAAGGATCCTATCAAGTATAAGGAGTTAACAGTTCAGATGGAGGACCTTGAATGTAAGGGATTTATTCATTTTAGCATGTTATTGTGGGAGTTTCTAATGATTTTTGAAAACAAGGATGATGATATTATCCAAATTTATATATATTATCATAAATTGGATTTGGTGACCATCAAGAATAAATAACCATTACCTAGAAATGATGATATTTTTAACCTACTTAGGGAGTTTGATGGTTTTTAAAGATTGACCTAAGTTCAGGGTATCAGTCATTAAGAGCCTGGGAAGAGGATTTTTATAAGACTGCCTTTAGGGTTCAGTATACACCCTTTGATTATCTGGTTATTCCATTTGGAGTAACAAATTCTCATACAGTAATTATGTAATTGATGAACTAGATCATTCCTCATGTTTTGGACCCCTCCATAGTAATTTTTTATTAAATATTTGTCTAATCTAATATAGAGGATGTAAAAAGGTTATCTGAATTTTGTTCAAAGAAAACTTAATGGAGAATTTCCTCTATGCTAATATTTCAAACTTTATGTTATGGATCCATTAGGTAAATTTTTTGGTTGATGTGATTTCTGTGAAAGGGATTTTTTTTGGATTTTGAGAATATCCAAGAGGCTATGTCTTGGGATCAACCTAGGAATGTGTTTGAGATCAAGAAATTTTTTTTCTTATCCAAACATTACCTGCATTTTTTTTGGGACTTCTCTATGATAGCTTCTCCCTTGATAGCACTGACATAGAAAGGGGTAATGTTTGAGTGGAGTGATAAGTCAAAATATTATTTTGAATTTTTGGAGGTTTTTTTAAAAGAACTCAAATTTTTATTATTACTAATCATGTATTGATACATGATATCTTATGTTGGACTATAGATCTTTTCATCCATACCCACATGAGAGTACTTACCCCACCAATAACTTTGTGTTGAAAGATATCGTGTATACATTGACTACTTTTCACCATTACCTCTTCGATCAATGATTTATATTTAACTCAGGTCATAAGATCATGAAGTACATCTCCACCCCTAAATACATGATCCTTAGGAAAAGAAAATGTGTAGTTTATCTCTATACCTTTGATGTTGATATTTAATGTGCCTCTAGGAATAGTAACATGGTCATAGATGCATTGAGAATAAAATTACTAATCCAGGTAGTTAAAGAATCAATGAATGAGTGGTGTTTGGTGGGTTTATTTTCTGATATACATATGGAGTTATTTTAGGATGGAGAGTGGGTAAGAATAACTAGTTTTTTGGTCACACCCACTATTATTTACCATGTTCAGTTTGAGTAGGCATATAACCCCAACTATGAATAGATTAGAATAGTTCTAAAAGGTGGGGAGACCTTGGGTGATTGGTCTTGGTATCCCAATGGTACCCAATTCTTTAAGAAGTGGATGGTGGTTCTTTTGACCTTGAGGTAGGAGGTGATGCCTGAGGGGAATTATTTTAGTTAATACACTCACCCATGGTTTTCAAAGATTTTTTATACTCTGAATAGTAAGTAATAGTTGCTCAGGTTGATATGGTTAGTTGTGGATTTCGTACCCCAATGTTATAATTTCCAGAAGATCAATGTTGAGAATCAATGGCCACCCAGGTTGCTTCGAACCTCTTCTCATCCTATTTTGGAATTGAGATGATATCTCCATAGACTTTTTGATTGGTCTTCCTTATAATCCTAGTGTAAAGACTCTATTTGGGTGATTATTGATCAATTGAATAAGTTATACCACATTATTCTAATTAGGTATATAGAAACACAATATAAACATCTTTATATTTTACATCATTTTCATAAATAAAATATTACACTACATAATTATCCCAACATCCTAAAAATTGATAGGTTTAGAGTCTTTGAAGATCACCTACATAAAAATATTAGTCTATAATACTTGTTAACATTACTTCAAAATCCCACCATAATATACCTTCTTCTAAACTTATCATAAGATAAGATCATCGTTATAACCGGGGAAATAGAAACATGAAAAAGGGGTGAGCAAAAATACTCTATAAGGGAAAAATTTCAATAAATAATAAGGGTTGTATAATAATTATGTGAGACAACATGGATAAGTAGAGAAATATTTTGAAAAAACATCATAGGAGAATAGGACCATGGTAAGTTCATCGATGAGGAATAACAATCATATCATATATTTAAAGCATATAAAAATATTATTAAATCATGGAAACATGATAACCATTTGGAATAATTGGAAAAAACTTCACAAATGCAATCATATTAAGATAAAATCACTTAGTGGAGTAGACATCATAACTTGATTCACATATAATAGTGGGGTTGGGATAATAACCATTGTACCCTATTTAGGTAGGGGTTAAAACCTGTGTACATATTTAGGTTTAGAAAAAAACCGGTGTACCTCATTAGTCTTATGATACAGCTGATTTACCTCTTTAGGCTTGGAATATAACATATGCACATATTTAGGCTTTTGAAACAACCTGTGTCCCTCTTTAGGCTTAGGTTACAACCTGTGTAGCTTCTTCAGACTATGAGATATTAAAAATTAACCAATGAATTGGAGGGTGGTATAAGACACCCCATAACAATCCTTTAATATATGTTCCTTAATATATAAATCATTCATCATGTCAAAAATATCTCATGAAAATAAAATGGGGTTAATAACATTTCAAAATAGTATCACATAGAATGAATTTAATAATTGGTTTGATTGATACAAAAAAATCAACCACCCAAAGGAATTATTACATAAATTAATTTTGGGTTTATTCATAAAAAATAACCCATGTAATAAATACACTTGTATTTTAAAGAGTAAAATGGAAACAAAACATAAAAGAGAATTTTATAAAACATTTATTAACCTTTCATAAGTAGATGATATCATGAGTGATTTTCCGAAGAAATTTATTAAAGGGGGAAGTTAAATTTAGGAAACTTTTACTTTGAAAAGTTTCTATAAAAATAGATCCTTGAACAAAACATAAAGTAATCCAAGGAAAATTTGTTTGGAAGACAAAACATTTGATCATGGATGGTAAACAACTTTCGATATTTTGAAATTAACTTTATTGAAAACCCACTTTTTAAAAAGAGTAGTAAAACATTGTTTTGAAAAATGATAAAAGAAAATATGATATTAACATGTGTTGATATATAAAAGGGTTTCAAAATATTATATTAAAATATTTTTGGGAAGGTTAAACATGGATAAAGAAGATAAATCCCCACTCAAGGATGATGAGAATAATTGAAAACATATTATAATTTATAAGAAAAGAATAAATTCATGGAAATATATTTTTATCATAAATTATTTTCCTTAATGATATAAAATAGATAAGGTCTTATTAATTAGGAAATGGAAGAAAATACATGGCATAGAAGAACTAAGTTCAAGAAGAAACCTTATAACTCAAAGAAAGAAGTTTTGAGTTTCCAAAAATTCCTTACGAGAAACATATTTCATTAAATAAGAAAAATTTGAAGAGGGATTGATGTGGTAAAAATATAAATCTACAAAATTCAAGAGAAATATGACATAATTCATTAATAAGGTATAATGTACCCAAATTATATGAAGCATGTTCAATACGAACAATCATAACTCAATGAATGAGAATTGAGATAATAAAAACTATTAAAAATTTAAGAGTAGTTAAATCAAATAATCATAAAAGAAATATATTTAAAATGAAAATAAATTACTATTAATAAAAACTAATTTATTATATAATATATCAAGAATGTATTATATACACCGCATAAATTAAATTAGGTGCATAATACAAAACATGTATCAAATAGAAGAATTTGAGATAAAAACCCTAACGTTATATCCTGAATTCCAAGAATTCTCTCTAACCTCCTATATAACTAAAATAACTATCATAATAACGTATTTAAAAATCTTATTCCTGACTATAACCATTTATAAACTTTGTCTATTGTTAATATCTACATGTATATTAGTCATTTTTATCTATTTTCCCTCATTGAGTGTTTATAATTTAGATTCTTTGTAATATTTTTGTGTGATCTATGTTGGAATTCATTCATCATAAAAATTTAATCATTATTATATTATTCATAGTACTGAAGTTTATGTTTTATAATTATTTACAATGTTCCAAATTCTATTTATGTGCATTTGATTTTTTATCATTGAAGATAAAATCAACAGTAATCATATTTCATTGATTATTAACAAACACAAGGTTCTTTCTTAATTAATGAGTAGAATATTTTCTTTAAATTTATGAAACCAAAAAATTATCATAGTTTATATATTTATATCATATTATACTAGTAATTAAATTACCATATACAAAAATGATAAACCTGAAGAAGTTAGTTACCTAGAACCAACTTATGTGTACTTTATAATAAACTATATTCATAGTTATTGAATATTCATAAAATCCTTATCACATCATGATTGTTCTTCTACATAACATAGTATGTGATAATATTCTAAGTGTAGTTGTTTCACTAAATGGTCATAATAGTTCCCCACTATGATAAGATCCTAAAAGTTCCACAACACCATTCTTAAATATATGTTCTATATCCAGATGATATCATTTGAGGGAAAAATTAAACAAGATATTAGGGAAGGAGAATCATATAACTTTGAGAAACCTTCTCATGGTGTACACCCTTGGTAATATCCTATGTAGGGAATTATGATAACAATATCTTCTAGTAGGAAATCCAAATTTATATGTGTCATTGGATCTTCCTATCTGCGTCTGTGTGTATTGATCCATATACTTTAATATTATTATTAATTACTATTATGAGTCACACACTTTGATTTATTGATGAAAACTATGATGAAACATGTTCACAGTGAGGTAGGATGCACCAGGTAAGTCACGATTAATATTTCATTAATTAATAGTATGAAAAAGGGTTTCCCCTTATGTTCTTTAATGGAAGTTGATATCTCAAGCCCTTTTATGGAAATGATATAGCCGAGATAAATCCATGGACATGGTTTTCTATAAGCAAGGAAGTAAAAGAATGATACTCCGATCATGTAGGTTGAGGGCACAGGTATGAAATAATCTTTATTACAGATATCACGTTAAAGGTATTATATTACATAGTATGCATCCTTATGAGGTATTATGTCAATTGTGGCATTAAATTGTTTCTCTATGGGTGCCTTGGCACGTTTCTATATGCTAACCTTGGACTTTCAACTACTTCATCTAATTCCATTGAAAAAGTGGAAGAGATTATCACACACTAAGGGTATCTAGAATCTGAGTTAAATAATATATTATTATATATTATTTAACAATTTGAATAAATATTAATTCCACATGTGGTTTAATAATTAACCATGTATGCTTGATGACATATATACCATAACCAGTTATTCAAGAGAATATAATGTTATTGGAATATTTAATAAATATTTAGTTTCTATTTTGTGAATATAATATTTATTTATTTATTAGTGAACAATCAAGTGTAGTATATTAAATAAATAAATAGTCATTATTCATTGCCTGATAAATATTGTGGAAGAACATCATACTGAGTTTAATGGTCTAGTGAGAAATAATATATATTAAATATTATATGAATAAATAATATTTAATTTTAATTTTCAAGTTAAGTGCATGTTGAGAAATAATAATAATAATAATATTATGATAGACATGGAGTTCCAAAAGGGATTAAATAAATTATAAGGAGAACTTGTGAAATTATTTATTTCTAAACCATGTGATATATAAACCCAATTATATTATTTTCTTAAAGATACAATTCATTTTTGGGTTATACACAACAAATTTGGATAATCCTTTGAATTGATATAGTGTTACCTTCTCCAAGAACACTCCCAAGAATGAAGAAATATCTTCAGCCACCTCGCACTATCAAGTCAAGATAAATCACATAGAACACATTGAAAGCGATTATCATGGGAATCTAAGGATAATGATGAAAGTAATATGATAATCTATGATATCACTCAGAGATTTATATAATGATGTTATGAGATTTGTGGAACACATGTGGATCACCACTAGAGGGAATCTACTCTAGATTCCTATAAAGTAATGATGATGCAATGAAACTCTGTTTTCAGATCCATCAATAAAAAAAGAAATCATGAAAGGTAATTATTTAACTGAATAAAATAATTATAAAAAATATGTGTTGATCCTGTATCTAGTTTTGGAATTATATTCATTTTTTTTCTTTGATTCAATTTCGTTGATCATGATGTTTATCGTCGTGTTGATATTAGATTGATCATTGATCATGATAAAAAAAATTTGGGCATGACCCATCGCATGCTTCCACTACACTTGGAACCCTAAAGTGGTATTAGAGTGGTCATATAAATATTTATAATTATTTAAAGAAAATTTATTGATTTATTCATTTTTAATTTAGTTTTCAATTCATGTTTAATTGTTATTTAAATATGAATAATAAGATCTATATTTTCAACTTTTATTACTTGTAAATCTAATCAAAACGATTAATTTTATAAAAAAAATAAAATCAAAGAAATCATCTGGAGGTACCAAGGATTCTAGATGGATAACAAAGAAGTACATCCTATGTAACTGGAGTATCACACCATGTACAAGTGTTCAATACACTAGGAATTAATTCATAATTAATTCAAACAATGTGCATTAATTAAACACGGTGCATTTAATTTCTTCCACCACGTGTTGATCGGGCCAGACTAGCACACAATTTGCCAGAGTACACACTGTGTAGACCACATACATGGTGTATAGTCCTTTAATTCATATATGGGCCATGTATTTCCATACAAGACGTACCTGAATAGTGACTATGTAACTCAAAGACCACATGCCATGTTGTCCTTTGTACACATCATGCACTCCAATTTTTCCAAGGAATGGTTTAAACAATAAGTCCCTAGGTTTGTTAATTAGATATATAGTGAGATATGTACATGAAATGTGGCTTGCAAGTACAAATCATGTACTTATACCAAATTACAAAGAATTAAAATTAATTTATAATGTGGTGTAAACCTTATCGACAAGTGCTTTCATGTCTTCTTTAAGTTAAAATTACATGCCATGTGATGGGTTTTAATATATATATATATATAAATGTTTTATGAATTTCAATGTAATTTTAAGATGTTTATATCAAGTCTGATTTGTATGATAATTATTGATCTACATTCATTGAGGAATAACACGTTATAGAAAAATCATGTAATTCGTGTAATCATTATGTTGATAGTACTCATCCTGAAAGTATGTGACAAATATTACTCTACATTTATTGAATAATAAAGTGTGAGTTTTATGATAAATATTATTCTACGTTCATTGAAGCATAAAACATTATAGAAAAATCATGTAATTTGTGCAAAAATTACATTGACCGTACTCGTCATACAAGTGCGTGATAAGTCATGTATTCCATATGTAAGAAGAGTAAATAGTCTACAAGTAAAATACATGTTAGGTAGTTTCAGATGGGTATTAACCATGTTTCTTCCAAGGTATATTTATTTACATATTTAATTTTAAATAAATAAATTTAATTTGTTTAAAATTATGATGGTTGAGAATATCAAGGTAATTCATATGAGAATTAAGATAAAAGAATTGAATAATTAAAGAAGGTAATTAATTTATTTGAGAATAATTTATTGTAAGTAATAATGATTAAGAATTTAATTCTAGTTTTTTTAAATTCATAATTTTGTGCATGCATGTGTATGATCCTGATCATATACTAGACCGTTGTATGCGATTGCTTTCATTTAATTTATTATTAAATTAATTTGTTAAACATCATTCCTTTTATCTTATTATCATGTAAGGGCCTATGTGTCCATGGTTTCTATTATGTAAAACCTTCTCCATCACCTATGTGTGATTAAAAGTACATATAATTGATGGAGCATCCAAGCTAGTGGTGGTGGTTCAAGTTTGAAGCCGAGGCGAAACCAATCCAAGAGGGATACATTGGTGGAAAGGTGGAAAGATATAACATGGAACTTAATTAGCTCAAAGTGTTTTCCCCATAGGTTAATGGTTAGTTTATCAATCACTATATAAACTATCCCTTATTAAAATATCACAATCATATCACTTTATTATTTTATTTTTATCAATTTTCATGGTTATTTCATTATGTATTTTTTGTCGCGATCACATGAATTAATGAATTAACAAGTATGCAAGATAGAACTAAAATAAATTGTCTTATATGTAAATATTATCTAATACATGGTTAAATATTTATGTAAATCCACTTAATATTGATAATCATGTGATAAAAGATAATAATTGGTAATTTAAACATAAAAAATAAAATTCCTAATTATATATTAATTCGGTATATCCTTCCATTACTTCTATTAAAATAGATCCATAGTTCAAAGTATATGACCAGCCAAAGTTACGGTGCATTCAATTATTTTATAATTCTGACATGAAGTTTCTGGTTAAATTAACTAAGTTCACAATAAGGGTTGACTACCAATTTAAGACTTGGTGTAAATAATAGGCAAGGGTTGAGGAAATCAAATTTATGGATTTCAGGATTAGGGAGTCCACTCATAAATCAAGGAACTATGAGTTAATGCAATTGGAATTTGGAATCCCTACCTAAAACCATTCACATTTCTTGTCGAACCAAATTTTGGGTAATAAGAAAGAGAATATGGATCATTTCCACTAGAATTTACAAAAATATGATATTTCAATGCCAATAGTGAGGGCTATTGGGTTTTGATGAAATAGTGGGATATTAATAAATATAATATTTATTTATTTGTCTGAATTTTATCAGATAAAGTAACAGATACTCTCTCATATTAATTGTATAAATGGAAAGAAAAATGACCCCAAACATATCATTGTGATCCATACAAGAAAAGAATTACCTTCTAACCAGAACAGATTCATAGAATGGAAAATGCACTTACGCATTATGCTTCATAATGAAAGAAAATTATATTTGTTGAAAGAAATTATTCCTAAAGTTCTTGGAAATGAGGCTAGTGATGAAGAGTTGTCCCTCTGAAAAATTTGGGGGATTCTATATATGTTAAATATTTCATTCTATCATCAATTACCAATGAGATTTTAAAGCAACATGAGGGCATGGATTCATATAGAATGATGTCTCACCTTCAGGATCTATATCAATAGAACGTGAGACAAGAGAGATACATGATCTCTAATTTTATATTTAAAACTAAACTTGGAGAGACTACACTAGGTGAGCCCCATGTAGTTCCTCTTATTGTCTACATTTAATGCTTATATATATATATATATTATGGATTAAATCCCCATATGAGTTGCACACAAATATAATACTTTCATCACTTCCCAATACCTTATCTAGTTTTATTTTTAATTAGAATATGATAAATATTGAGAAGAGTATTTCAGAACTTCTTACATTGATTAACAAATGGAATAAGGAAATGGGTTGTAATAAACCCACATTCCTTATGGTGAATAAGAAATGGTAGAATAAGAATATGGGGCCCAAGACTCATTAAATATCTAAATCTCCCAAGTACTATCCTTATTAGAAGAGGAAGATCTAGAGGCAGGGAAAGGAAAAATAGGATGTATGTTTTTCATGTGTAAAGCAATTCCTCAGGAAGAATTACTGCACCCAAAAGTAGGGGGAATCTAAAGCTGCATTCTTAATTGAGTGTAATATTTTAATTTCTACACATTGGGTATTAGATACAACTTTTGGTGCTCAAATCTGTATCCAAATGAAGAAACCAAGTAGATTCCAAAATATTACAAGATGACTAGTGGATTTGGGAGATAGTAATGGTGTAAGGCTGGATACTCTAACCATTAGTGACTACCACCTTTTATTTCCAACCAGAATTCTTTTGGTTTTAAAATATTTTTTTATGTACCAATGGTTACCAAGAAAATAATTTCTATATCATTCCAAGATGCAGATGGGTTTATTTTCATGTTTGGAAATAAAAGTTGTTTATTGTATAATGAAAATTTTTATGGTATAGAACATTTAAATAATGGTAATTATGTATTAAATTATGAAAATAAAGTATTATAAATTGATTACGAATCATGTTACCATGACTCATATAACACCCAACTATGACGTCACTATCTTGGTCATGTAAATGAGAATTGTTTGACAAAGATCATTCAAGATGGTAATTTAGACTCATCTAAGATAAAACCCCTTGAAATATTTCATGTTTGTTTACAAGAAAAAATGTCCAAACTACTATTAATTATATAGGGTGAAAGGGCCACACAGATTCTAGTATTAGTACACACTAATGTGTGTGGACCATTTTCTATAGAAGCTAGAGGTGGGTATTATTACTTCATATCTTTTATTGATGAATTGAGTAGATATGTTTATGTCAACTTGATGAGGGATAAGTACAATTACTTTGAGAAATTAAAGGAATTCAAGGAAGATGTAAAGAACTATCTTGAAAATAAGATAAATAATCTTCTATCAGATTGAGGTGGTTAATATCATAACTAAGAGTTCATCAAATTTCTATAGAATTTTGGGATTCTATCTCAACTCACTCCAACTGAAAAACCATAGTGGAATGGTGTTTGTGAAAGGAGGATCTATACCTTATTATAAATGTTAATGTTGATAATGATTCGTGAATAAATACCATTATCCTTTTGGGTATATGCATCAAAAAATATGGAATACACATTAAATTTAGTACCAACTAAAGTGATAAAGGGGATTCCCTTTGAGTTATGGAGTGAAAAGAAACCCGTTTTTTCATATACACGTGTATGAGGTTGTTAAAAATTTGTTAAGGCCTTCTCATCCAACAAACTAGAACCTTAGGGAAGAAATAGTATCTTTATAGGGTATCCCAAGGAAACAAAGGGATACTACCTATACAACCCTTCAGACAAGAAAGTGACTGTCTCCAGACAAACCAAATTTCTTAAGAGGGAGCACAACCTCAAAAAGGATAGTGGGAGAAAGATTGACTTTGATGAAGTCAATTCTCATGATACACAAGATTTGGTATAGGAATATATTCCATAGGTCCCCATAGAATAATTAGTTTATTAGACACAATTACTATGTAGGAGAAAAATAGTGGTAATATAAATAGAGATATATGGTTTTCTAGTCATAAAATATGGAGAATCATTATTGATTTAAAATGATGAACCTCTCCATTATAAGGAGGCTATAGAAATCTTAAAAGATATAATATGGAATGATGCTATGAATTATGAAATAGATTCCATGTATCGGAACTAGGTTTGGGTTATAGTTTATGCATTAGTTGATGTAAATCTTGTAGAGTAAAAATGGGCATTCAAGAGAAAACTAGACATGGAAGGTAAAGTAAATACTTATAAAGCAAGGCTAGTGGCTAAAGGGCTTAAACAATATAATGAAATTGACTATGATAAAACCATTTCACCACTTTCAATATTTAAGTCCATCATAATTCTACTTGCTATAACAACTTACAATGACTATGTGATTTGGTAGATGGATATAAAAAATTAATTACTTATTTGGAACATTTTAGATGATTTTTATGTGTCATAACCAGAAGGGTTTGCAACTCCAGGTGATTCCATATAGATTTTCATGTTTCTGAGATCCATTTAAGAAGTAAAGAAAGAATCCAGGTCATGGAACATTCGATTTAATGAATCTATAATAGGATTTTTTTTACGAAGAATAAATGTGAGATATGTATTTATAAGAGGTTTAGTGGAAACACGGTCATTATCTTAGTAGTATATATTGATTAAATATTACTTATTGGAAACAACACACCAATATTATAGTCTGTTAAGGATGGGTTAAACATGTTTTTCTTCATGAAGGACTTAGGTGAAGTAGCCTATATTCTAGGGATCAAGATCATTCATGATAGATCCAAGAGGATGTATAAACTAATTCAAAGTACATACATTTACCATACACTAAAGTTATTTAGTATTAAACAATACAAGAGGGGTTTTGTTCTAGTGTGACATGGTTTACCTATTTATAATAAAATGTGTCCTCCGAAACAATCGGATAAAGAGATAATGAGTAATATCCCAGACACTTCAGTGATATTATCAATCATGTATGCCATGTTATGTACTAGATTTGATGTTTCCTATGCATTGAGCATGGTAAGAAGATATCAAGCTGATCTAGGAGAACAACACTAGTTTACTATTAAGGCTATCCTAAAGTATCTTATAAAAACTAAGGATACGTTCCAGGTGTATATAGGAGATAAGGATCTAGACATTAGGGGTTACACTGATGAATGTTTTTAGATAGACTATTATGATCTGACGTCTTGGTCAAAATATTTTTTCAATCTTAATGGAGGAGATGTGAGATGTAAGAGTTCAAAGAAGATCATTTTCTCTGATTCTACAGTGGAGTTTGAGTATATAAAATTTTCTAATATATCCAAGGAACCCATTTTTATTCAAAACTATGTCCAGAAGCATGATGTGATACCTAGAAGTAAATAACCTATCACATTGTATAGTGATAATAATATAGAGATGGCTCTTGAAAAATAGCCAAGATCACACTAATGGACAAAACATATACTTCAAAAGTATCACCTCCTAAAATATTATTATTATAGGAGTGAAGTTCAAGTAATAAGAGTACCTGTAGAAGTGAATTTGGAAGACCCCTTAAGTAAATGCCTATCTCAGTAGAAGAATGAGTACCATGTGGGAGATAGCGAAATCAAGGTTGTTAGTAGTTTGCTCTAGTTCATGTGGGAGTATTTTGGAGTTAGTTCCATAGAATCAAATTTTTTGTACTTTATGATAACCTGTATTCATATTTTTTGAATATTAATAAACTCTTTATCACATCAATATTGTTATTCTACATAAAATAGTATGAGATAATTTTTTAAGAGTAGCTTCCACACAGAAAGGTCATAGTAGTTCCCCGCTATGACGAGAACCTAGATTTAATATGAAAATATTCTTAAATATATGTTATATAGCTGTATAATATAATTTGAGGGAGACAAATGATAAATTCTATTAGGGGGTGGAGACTCATTGGAATATGAGGCCCTTTCTTATGGTTTACGCCCTTGGTAATATCTAGTACAAAATATTATGAGAATGAGACACACTAGCAGGAAATCCACATTTATATGTGTCATTGGATGTTCCTATCTGTAGAAATTTTTATTGATCCTTATACTTTAAAACAACTATTAATGGGTATTTTGATTCATATACTTTGATGTATTGATAAAAATTGTAACAAAATATGTTCACGGTGAGGTAGGATACATTTGGTGTGTCCTGAGTAATATTGAATTAATAAATAACGAAAGAAAAGACTATTCCTATCTGTTCTTTAACAGAATTTGATATCTGAGTCCCTTTGATTGAAATGATATATCCAAAATAAATCTTTTTCCATAGTTTTCTATAAGAAAGTTTGATTTCTGAGAAGTCAAAGAATGTTACAACGAGCATATAGGTTGATAGCACCGACATGAAACAATATTGATTAGAGATATAATGTAAAGGGATTATATTACCCAGTAAAGATCTTTATGATGTATTATTTGAACTGGAACATTAAATTCTTTCTCTATGGGCGCCTTGGAGTTTTTTAGATGCTAACCTTGGACTTTAGTTTGATTCACCTAATTCCATTGAGAAAGAGGAAAAGAGGGTCACACACTAAGTATATCAAGAATCCGAGTTAAATAATATATTATTTTTTTATTATTTAAAAAGATGATTAAATATTAATACTATACATGTTTTAATACTTAGTGTCGTATTGTTGATCACATAGTCTTCACCACCGATTAGTCAAGAGAATATAATATGAGTGTAATATTTAATAAATATTTATTTTCTATTTAGTGAATATAATATTTATTTATTTATTGGAGAATAATGAAATGGTATTTATCAATAGATTAGTAGTCATTATTCAAGGTAGGATAAATATTATGGAATAATAGAAAACTGAGTTTAATGGTCCGGTGAGAAATAATATATATTGAATAAATAATATTTCATTTTAATTTACAAGTTAAGCGCATGTGAATAAATAATAATAATAATATTATTAAAAATATGGTGTTCCATAATGGATTAAATAAATATTAAGTGTAACTTTTGAAATTACTTATTTCTAATCCTCGTGATATATAAACCCAATTATATTATTTTATTTAAGATCCAATTCATTTGTTTGGTTCTGCACAACAAATTTGGAGAATCCTTTCAAGCCCCAGAGAGCTCCCTTGTCCAAGGAAAATCCCAAGAATGAAGAGAAATCTTCCTCCAACATCCACTCTAAACTCAAGAGAGATCAAGGATAATTTTTTGTAAGTGATTCTCATGGTAATCAAAGGTGACTGATGCAAGTGATAGGATCTAGCGTTCTAGGATCTAGAGATTCCTATGTTGATGTTCACTGATTTTTGGAACATATATGGAACAAACCAAGGAGGAATATGATATGTATTCCTTAAAAAAAATTATGGTAAAAATAATATATGTTTTAAGGTCCATCAATGAATAAATAATTCACACAAGGTAATTATTTAATTGATTAAATTAATTATAAATAAAATGTGATGATCCTCCCTCTAATTATGGTGTTTTATTCATTTTTTTTCTTTGATTCAATTCCATTGATCATAGTGGTTATCATCATATATATCCAATATTGATCATTGATCATGAAGAAAAGAAATTTTTTTCAGGAACCATTTCACACATCTACTATGCCCAGAACCTTCAAAACATTCATAACATTGTTCAAGTAAGTGGTTAAACCGACCCAAACTTGAGCATACCATGATTAATGGATGATTATGAGGTGGTTTAGTTGTCATATCATTATAAAAAAAGAATAATTACAATATTTAGTGTTAATTAGTGTGACATATCATAATTTAAAAGTATTAAATGAAGAATATAATTTATTTAAATCTATTACTTAGATTAAAGAGTTTGTTTTCCTCTTTGTATTATTATTTTGTTTTGTTGAATTTATGATGGTCGTTTGTTGATCATATCATTAATAGGTTATATAATTTGTTATACCATAACCTTAATGATTTCAAATACATAATATTTATCTTTTAAATCAATTCCAATAGTAATCCAAGCAAGGTGACAATGAATAATGAAACACAACTTTATATGGGGTAAGTAGTCTGTAAGTACGCATGGATGATGATTTTGTATTCATAGAATAGGGGAGAGGAGTAATATGGTTTATTAATCATAAAAATTCAAATATTTATGATTATAAAATAAATTTAGTTTTTAAAAATCTAGGTTAGGTAGTGAAGGAAAAAATACACATTATTTTATATTGTCACAACCCGTCCCTCGTGGCCCGTGCCGTGACTACCCCAAGCCCGCCTTCCATAGGCCACAGGCTGACAACAAGCACCGAAAGGAATATTCCCTAAAACTAGGAAGGAATTTCCTTTATAACCTATAAACACACACAACCAATCACACAACAAGACACGAACAAAAGTCAACTGTATAGAAAAAAGAGTGCTGAAAGTAAAAGGGGAAGTGATACAAGCCCAAATATAAAGATACAAGTACAACTGAAATACAATACAACTGAAGAAAAAGAAAGACAACTACTGGATCGTCCTCCGGGATTCCTACATAAAGGGTAGGTACAGATCACCTCCTCAATACTCCACATACACCCATCTCATCTATAATCCGACACGCCGTAGGGTCCACCTACGAGCACCTTCCATTCCTAGTTCCCTCAGCCTTGATCAACGTTGTCCATCGTTTGCACCAAACACAATAAGGTTCGGGTATAGCCCATGCAAGGGTGAGTATAACGATACTCAGTAGGGACCCCAAGAACCTCAAGTTCTCACAAAATCTATAAAGGATAAAACACAAATCATGAAATCAACTGACCATCCTACTTAGGTATATGCCCATACATATACCGAAGTTATCAACTATACCCATATCAATCATGAAGGAACACAGGTTACAACTAAAAATCTCCAAGATCAACTATTACACAAAGGAAGGATTACAATGAAGGTAGGTACCACAAGGTACAGAATCAGCACACACCAGGTATAACTTAGGTACAGTAGTAGAGATGATTAGATGTAACTACTAACTAATCTTACTATGTTAAGAGGCAGACCCACGAAGGATCCTAAATCATCATCAGACCCACAAAGGATCATATTACATCGTCAGAAACACATAGGATCCTAGTACATCATTGGTATATTGATAGACCCACACAGGATCCTAGTACATTGTCAGTATGTCGTTAGACCCACACAAGATCCTAGTACATCTCCAGTACATCGTCAGACCCACCCAGGATCCTAGTACATCTCCAGTACATCGTCAAACCCACACAATAACCTAGTACATCTTCAGTATGTTGTCAGAACCACACAAGATCCTAGTACATCTCCAGTATGTCGTCACACCCACACAGGATCCTAGTACATCTCCAGTAGGTCGTCAGACCCACATAGGATCCTAGTACATCTCCAGTATATCATCTGACTCACACATGATCCTAGTACATCTCCGGTACGTCGTCAGACCCACACAAGATCCTTGTACATCTCCATTATTTCATCAGACCCACATAGGATCCTAGTACATCTCTATTACTTCATCAGACCCACACAAGATCCTTGTACATATCCAGTACGTCGTCAGACCCACATATGATCCTAGTACATCATCATAGCCAGCTACAGGGTTCCTGCACTAAGCTCACTTGTCTCCAGGAGGGTCCTCTCCTCAAGACAGTGGTCGATACTCCAACTACCATAAAGTCCCAAGAATAAGTATCCCTAGGGTCCGCCACATCATAGGAGTCTCAACGCAACAAACGGTGCATCAATCGAACACCCGATCTGTAAGTTATTAGCCTTTTAGTCCCGATGGCTTAATATGTAAGTCATTTGCCTTGATAGTGGGCTCTGCATGGGCGGCGCACAATTTTTCAGACCATGCGGGAAAGTTGTATGAAGTCCCTGGGTGATACAGTGGCAACAGCATGGTTGGCGCACAGTTTTCCAAACCGTGTGGGGTAATCGTGCGGCCACATAATGTTTGGGTTTTTAAGTCACGGGCCACTCGGGATTTCCCATTTTCCCTCATTCTTCTTCCCATTCATGGCTCACGGAGGAGTTCTAGTTTTTAGAGGTTGGGAAACCTCCTTATATTATTTTTGAGGCAAATCAAAGTGGTTTCTTGGTGGATTGAAAGTGTTTCTTCTCAGGAAAGTCTCCTCTTGTGGTTATTTGTGGTTTCTTCTAGATCTACATTTCCCTCTCCCTCAGTTTTCGAAATATTCACCTGTTGTGTTTAGATGTAAAGTTGTTGTTTCATGGGGTGTTGATTTAAGGATTTTTTATGATAGTGATGGAAATTTAGAGTGGTTTTCGTGGAGCGATTACCCGGATTGGGGTGTGGTTTCTTATCGGTTCGGCCAGCCATCCTCCCTTCATCGCTGCGACACAAGACGCGTTTCTCTTCTGTCGGGTGGCGTAGTTGCACTATCACCTTTGTCGCTCAACTGGACTCCAGTTACTGTGTTCGTTCTTTGAAATTATTTCATAAAAAAACACAAGGGTTTATAGAGAGGTCGGGCCTTGTTTGTTTGGCCCGCACCCTCCGCATTAGAGCGGTAGAAATTTGTTAACAAATATTGAATCATGAAGAACATCAAGAACGGGTAAGGAATGAATTTAAACAACATCCCTACAACAACCTAAAATATTTATTCCCAATCTCGCAAAAAGAAATTATCCTTGGATCAACTAGTTAGTGAGTTGATCCACGTTATTTGTTTAGAAGGGATGAACATGAGAATGTATGATCAAACATAATTAAACCTCTACCTTGATTGCTCTTTGAAATTTCAAGGGGTGAAGTTGGTGACGTCGGTGTTTCTCCAATTTTCAGTTCGTTTTCATCGAAGATATCCAACGTTGGTTGCCTCCGCAAGGTGCTTCTGATCCGGCTCGGGGTTTGATTCCTCGTTCTTCGATCTCCGATGGTCATTCTTCATTGGGAGGTGTTCTTCGTTGGAGAGGGTAAAAGTTTCTCCAAGTTATTTTCCAACACTTCTCCCAACAAAATAATAGCCAATATAAATTAAATTAGGTTTTATTAATTTAATTTGAATTGAAACTATTAATCAATAGGTGTTGGAATAATTAATGTGGAGAAAGTTCAGGAGACTTCTCCATATTAAAGAGAGAGTTTAAGAGTTTCTCCCATTCTGAGGGTTCGGGTGGTCCCCACCTTTAGGAATTCAAATTGGGGGGTTTAGGCTTGGGTGGTCCCCACCACCATAACCCATGTGGGAGGTTTTAGTTCAGGTGGTTCCCACCTTCATAACACACATGTGGGAGGTTTCAACAAATAAAAATGTTAAACAATTTTATTTTATTTTATTATTTCATGAAAAACACAGAAAACAACTTTCACCCTCGACCAAATTCTGTCAAGGTGAAAGTCTCCTTAAGAAAATTCCGACGTCGTGAGTTCAACGATGTCCTCATATTTAAATTCTGAGCACCAGTTCAGAATTTACAAAAACCCACTCGCATGTTTACTGAATGTACCCGATTTGTTTTCTAGAAATTAATTCCATACACTCCGGGCATCAGAATCACGTGTTATCAATTTTTGCAGACTTGTAAAATTTCCATTTAATTAAAAAAATTACATGGAAATTCTAGGTCTTTACATTATCCCCACCTCAGGGATTTATATCACAGTAAGCCACAACTCAAACTAAGGAAACAAGTGGGGGTACTGAGCACATTTCTGAGCCTCCCCCTCCCATGTTCTCTCATGGATGTTCTTGTGATGCCAAGGAACGAGCACGAGAGGTATCAATCACCCATGAAGGACCCACTCCTATCGATCCTCAATCTCTTATGGAACCTCTGTAAAAGTCACCCCATCGTTGATGTCCAGTTCTCCGTGGTTGATGATGTGAGAAGGGTTGTGCAAGTATCTCCTTAGCTGGGATACGTGGAAGGCACCATGCACCCGGTGCAACTGAGGTGGAAGAGCTTGGTGGTAAGCCATATCACCAACTCTGCTGAGGACCTGGAAGGGTCCGATGAACCTCAAAGACAACTTGCTGCCTCAACCAAATCTCCGTAAACCTCATCAGGGTGAGACCTTTAGTAAGACCTGGTCTCCATCCTCGAACTCTAGTGGTCTCCATATCTTGTCGGAAAAAGACTTTTGCATGATCTGTGTAGTCTCCATCCACTCCTGGATGATCTGCACTTTCTCTGTGGTTTCCTGTACTATCTATGGTCCCACAAGTACTGACTCCCCTGGGTTAGTCCAGCACAAAGGTGATCTACAATGTCATCCGTACAACGCCTCAAAACGTGTCATCCTAATGGTTGAGTGATATCTATTTTTGTATGAAAACTCCACCAAAGGAAAGTGATCCTCCCAGCTGCGATCGAAGTCGAGGATGCAACCACGTAGCATGTCCTCAAGGGTCTGAATGGTCCGCTCAGTCTGGCCATCCCTCTAAGAATGGAAGGTGGTTCTCAAATGAAGCTACGTCCTGAAAGCCTCCAGCGACCCCCTCCACAATTGGTAAGTGAAACGTGTATCATGATCAGGGAAAATCATCGAGGGTACTCCATGTAGCCGTACAATATCTTGCACATAGAGGAATCCCAAGATCTCTACTGAACCCGGCTCTCTGATTGGTAGGAAGTGGTCCTACTTCCTGAGTTGGTCGACGATCAACCAAATAGAATCATGACCCCTAGATGTACATGGAATTACTGTCACAAAGTCCATGGATATCCCATACCACTTCCCCTCTGGGACCTCTAAAGGATGAACTAAGACTACTGGTACCTAATGCTTCGCCTTCACTTGCCAACAAGTGAGGCACCGAGAGACCAACTATGCTACTGATTTCTTCATTCCGGGCCACCAGTGCTATCATCGGAGGTCCTGGTACATCTTCGCCACTTCTGGATGTACTGATATAGGGGATGTTTGGAACTCCCTCAGCACTTCCTCCTGAAGAGACACTAGTACCATGGTACTTCCTCTGAAGAGGATGATATGCTCCCCACCTTCAGAAAATCCATCAGGTGTATGTCCTATGGATATCTGAGCACGTCATGACTCATAGTCCGTACCCCCATGCTGCGCCTCCTTGAATCACTAAATAAGTGGGGTACTAACTGTAAGAGACTGAAGGAAAGCTACTCCATCTCATTAAACAAAGGATATCTGCAAAACAACCAACTTCTCCATCGCCTCACCGAGCAGCTATATACCAGATCTGTTGATGAGTGCATCCGCTACAATATTTACCTTCTCAAGAGTATAGACTATCTTGAGTTCATAGTCCTGGAGGAACTCAAACCTATGTTGTTGTCTCAGGTTCAAGTCCTTATGAGAGAAGATATACCTGAGATCTTGTGATCAGAGTACACTGTAAAATGTTATCACATTAAGTAATGTCTTCACATCATCAATGTGAAGACCTCTGCTTCTAAATCTAGGTCATGGGTAGCATTGTTCTGCTCATACTATCTCAGCTATCAAGAACCGTACACGATCACTACTCACTCCTGCATTAGGACACATCTGTGTCTGGTCCCTGATGTGTTGCAATAGACTACATACCCAACAACCTCCTCTGAAAGCCTAAAGATGGGGGCACTAGTCACCCTCTGCCTGAGCTCCTGAAAACCTTGCTGGCATCTCTCCGACAACACAAAGGGTTTCCCATTCTTCATCAACACTGATAAGGGTACTGCAAATCTGGAGAAATCTGATACAAACCTCCGGTAGTGACTAGAAAAACCCAGGAAACTCCCTACCTCCATCACACTCCTGGGTGGCACCCAAGAAAGTACTGCCTCAATCTTCGCTAAATCTACTACAACTCCAGCCTCCGAGATGACATTTCCTAGAAAGTGAACCTCTTAGATCCAGAACTGAAACTTAGAGAGATTACCATAAAGCTGGTGCTCTCGGAGTGTGTCCAAAACTACCTGAAAATGATAGGCATGCTCCTCCTCAGTAGCTGAGTAAATAAGAATGTCATCAATGAAGACAACTACAAAGTGATCAAGGTATGGCTGGAAGATTTTGTTCATGAGTCCCAGGAACACTACTAGAGAATTGGTCACACTGAACGGCATGACCAAAAACTCATAATGGCTGTACCGACATCTGAAACTCATCTTTTTCACATCTTCATCTCATAATCTGAGGCGGTGATAGCCTAATCTACGATCTATCTTTGAGAACCACTGTGCTCCTTTTAGCTGATCAAAGAGGTCATCAATCCTCGGGAGTGGGTACTTGTTCTTCACAGTCACCTGGTTCAGGCGCCGATAGTCAAAAAATAGTCTCAATCTCCCATCCGCCTTCTTGGCCAACAAAATCGGGACTTCCCAAGGAGAAACACTGGGTCAGATGAACCCCTTCCCTTGTAAGTCCTCCAGCTATACCCGCAGCTCATGAAGCTCCATGGGAGCCATCAGATAAGATGGTCTAGATATCAGTGCTGTTCCAGGGTACAAATCAATGTAAAAGTCCACCCCTCTACAAGGAGGTAGACCCGGAATATCATCAGGGAAGAAATTCGCGTACCGGTCCACCACTACAGGATAGATTAGACCCTCCACATCAAACACTCTGAGGGTAAGGCTAGACAACTTATTAGTGATCAGTTGCACCCTCCTCCAGGTAAGTCCATCCTACACTGCAAAGGCTCCCTTCTCACTGGTGAAGGTAAACCTAGTCCCATCCATGCAGACACACCACACTTTTCACATAATATAGTCAATCTAAGCTTGGACTGTAGATAACTAGTACATACCCAAGATGATGTTATAAGGCCTCGATGTCGCTAATAAGAGATCCCAGCTGAAGCTCTCGCATCCTAGAGTAAGCTCACACTGCGGGAACCAGTGTATAATCATCGAATCTGCTCATGTATGAGTATATAGCAATAGGGATCGAGCCAACGGCTCTGTTGGAATATCCAAGCTCCGAATGAGGGTAGTGGAACTAAAAGAATGACTGGATCCTATGTCTATAAGTACTACAACTAAGGTGGAATGGACATAGATCGTACCTCATATAATCTATGGAGCGCCAAGATCATAGGCCTCAGCTACCTGAAGCTAGGGCCTCCCCTATCCACCTGCTCCCTACTTTCAGGGTGGACCTATTGGTGGTGGTGGCTGTAACATCTCGAATCGCCGCTGACCACTAGCTGCATGACCAGCTCTTCTACCACATCCACCTTCTCCCTGTGAACCTCCTCGTTCAAATGTCTGTCTCTGCCTTGGTGGTCCCTCGACCGTTATATGGTCATCCGTATAGTGGGTCAGACAGTCATGAGCCATGTGACCCTGCCCACTGCATGTGAAACACTTCCTGTTCATCACATGATTGGCTCTGTCTTCGGTACCCCGCAGAACCGATCCTGAATCATACGGTCGTCCACCGGTATGCTTGGACCTCTTGGAAATCTGTGAAATATGTCTGCTACTAGCTCCATAAGACTCCGCAATGTGTCGACCGGTGGTGAGTCTCACTGCTGGTGACTGCTCAGTAAGAAAACTCTCCACTAAGAGGGCTCCCTCTGACACTCCCACCTATGTCATAATGCTGAGTGAGATCATCAAAGCCCTGATCTCCCTCTTGAGTCCCTTCTCAAGGGTCCGTGACCTGATGAATGAGTCCCGCACCATATTAGTGGAGTAGCGTGAGAGGTCAGTGAACCTCGTTAAGTACTGAGCCATAGTCATGCCGCCCTAAAACAAATGAAGATGCTCCTATATGCGCACTTCAAGAAGAGTCAGTGGAACAAACTCTGCCTGAAACAGGCTCTCGAAGTCTTCCCAGAGAATTATCACCTCGTCATGAACCTGGAGCATCAAGATCCACCATCTTCCTACTAATGCCTGTAGAATATTGGCGGCAAGGATCACCATGAGATCAGCTGGTGTCCCTACCAGTCGGAATACTCTCACTACGACCTCTAGTAAATCCTCAGCTGGCTATGGGTATGTCTCTCACTTGAACCCGGGTGTCCTCTGGTGATAGAAATCGTGCAATGTGCTAAAGTGGGGTGAACCCTCTACTGATAGTGCTGGTATAATTGGTGGCCCAATGGGTAATGGTACCACTAGTGCCTCCGCTAGTGCCTCTTTTGGAAGAGGGCCCTATTCTGAGGCCTCGTCGCTCGGTAGGCTATCAGTGCGTACTATATCCGGAACCCTAGCTGGCTGTCTATGTGGAGGAATACTTAAAAGAAACAGCTACACCACAATCAATAAGTTATACCTAGTGAGCTGACAAAAATATATCACAAAGAAAACTCTTGAAAAACACACATGCAATCAATGATTTAGTACACTGAGTCAGAAATCAGAAGTCAGGGTCCTGGTGTATGGACACATCGACCACTACACCAAAACTGGATTTCCTAAACTGATAACCACACATACTAAACATAACACTATTTCTGTTAAAAAGATTAGAGTCCTATGTTATACAGTAGAACTGACTCCTCTGATACCAATTTCTTACGACCCGTCCCCCGGGGCCAGTGCTGTGACGACCCCAAGCCCGCCTTCCATAGGCCAGGGGCTGGCGACTAGCACCGAAAGGCGTATTCCCAAAGACCAGGAAGGCATTGCCTTTATAACCTAAAAACACACAAAACCAAGTACATATCAAGATCTGAACACAAGTAAACTGTATAGAAAAAATATTGCTGAATGTAAAAGGGGCCAAGATACAAGTCCAACTGTAAAGGTACAAATACAACTAAAATACAATACAACTGAAGAAAATGAAAGATAACTACTGGGTCATACTCCGCGATTCCTACCTAAAGGGTAGGTATAGATTACCTCCTCAACACTCCACATTCGCCCATCTCCTTTGCGTTCCAACATGCCATAGGGTCCACCTCCGAGCACTGTCTAGACCTGGTATCCTCAGCCTCGATCAGCGCTGTCCATCGTCTCCACCAAACACAACAAGGTGCAGGCATAGCCCGTGTAGGGGTGAGTATAACGATACTCAGTAGGGACCCCGAGACCCTCAATGTCTCACAAAATCCAAAAAGGATAAACCAAAAAGCATGAAATCAACAGACAACCCAACTTAGGTATATGCCCATACACATACCAAGTTATCAAGTATACCCAACTCAATCATCAAGGAACATAGGTTCCAACTCAAAAGCTCCAAGCTCAACTGTTCCACAAAGGAAGGATTACCACAGAGGTAGGTACCACAAGGTACAGACTCAGCTGACACCAGGTATATCTTTGGTACAGTAGTAGAGATTATTAGATGTAACTACCAATTCATCTTACTATATAACGAGGAACATCCATGAAGGATCCTAAATCATAATCAGACCCAAAAAGGATCATAGTACATCATCATACCCACACAGGATCCTTGTACATCGTCAGTACATCATTATACCCACACAGGATCGTAGTACATTGTCAGTACGTCATTATACCCACACATGATCCTATTACATCTCCAGTACATCGTCAGACCCACACAGGACCCTAGTACATCTCTAGTTTGTCGCCAGAACCACACAGGATCCTAGTACATCTTCAGTACATTGTCAGACCCACACAGGATCCTAGTAAATCTCCACTACGTCTTTGGACCCACACAAGATCCTAGTACATCTCCAGTACATCGTCAGACCCACACCGGATCCTAGTACATCTCCACTACGTCGTCAGACCCACACAGGATCTTAGTACATCTCCAGTACATCGTCAAACCAACATAGGATCCTAGTACATCTCCAGTACGTCGTCCGACCCACACGGGATCTTAGTACATCTCCATTACATTGTCAAACCCACACAGGATCCTAGTACATCTCCAGTACGTCATCGGACCCACATGAGATCCTAATACATCATCACAACCAGGTACACGGTTCCTGCATTAAGCTCGCTTGCCTTCACGAGGGTCCGCTCCTCAAGCCCTAGACTGATACTCCAACTTCCACAATGTCCTACGAAGTAGTATCCCATGTTCATCCACGTCATAGTTTTCTAAATGCAATAGACGATGCATCAATTAGATGGCCGATCTGAAATTTATTATCCTTTTAGTCTCAAGGCCCCGGTTTGTAAGTTATTAGCCTTAATAGTGGGATCCGCACGGGCATCGCATGGTTTGTCAGACTATACGAGAAATCCGTGCAATTTCCCTGGGTGAGGCAGTGTCAACCACACAGTTGTTGCACAGTTTTCCAAACCGTGTGGGGTAACCGTGCGACCACTTAATGTTTGGGGTTTTAAGTCCTAGGCCACTCGGGATTTCCCATTTTCCCTCATTCTTCCTCCCACTAGTGGATCACATGGATGTTCCAGTTTTTAGAGGTTGGGGAAGCTCCTTAGCTCATTTTGGAGGAAAATCGAAGGGGTTTCTTGGTTGATTGAAATTATTTCATTTCAGGAACGTCTCATCTCATGGTTCTTTGTGTTTTCCTCTAGATTTACAACCCCCTCTCCCTCAGTTTTCTAGATCTTCACCCATTATGTGTAGATCTAGGGTTTTTTTCCTTGGGTGTTGATTTTATGGCTTTTTTATTATAGGGAAGGATATTTAGAGCGGTTTTCATGGAGTGTTTTCCCGGATTGGGGTGAGATTGCTTGTTGGTTTGGTTGGCCATCCTCCATTCTCTACCACGACACAATCCATGGTTCTCTTTAGTCGGGTGGCGCAGTTGCGTCGTCACCTTCATCGTGTGACTGGACTCCGGTTTCTATCTTCCTCCATCATAAAGATTTCATAAAAAAACACAAGGGTTTGTGGAGAGTTCGGGCCATGTTCGTTTGGCCCGCACCCTCCACGTTTGAGCGGTAGCAAGTGGTTCACAAATATTGAATCACAAAAAACATTATGAATGGGTAAGGAAGGTATTTAAAATAAAAACCCTACAACCACCTACATTAATTATTCCCAATCCCGCAAAAAGAAATTATCTGCGGATTAACTAGTTAGTGATTTGATCCACGTTATTTGTTTAGAAGGGATGAACATGGGAATCGATGATCACATATAATTAAACCCATACCTTAATTGATCGTTGACATTGGAAATGGTGAAGTCAGTGATGTCGAACTTTCCTCGATCATCGGTTCATTATCGTCGATGACATCCTACATTAGTTTCCTCCACAAGGTGCTTCTGATCTAGCTCAGGGTCGGTTTCCACATTCTTCGATCTCCAGTGGTCGTTCTTCGTTGGGAGGTGTTCTTCATTGGAGAGGGTAAAAGTTTCTCCAAGTGATTTTCCAACACTTCTCCCAACAAAAGAATAACCAATATAAATTAAATTAGGTTTTATTAATTTAATTTGAATTGGCACCATTAATCAAGAGGTGTTGGCATAACTAATGTGGAGGAAGTTCAAGACACTTCTCCACATTAATGAGGGATTTTAAGAGTTTCTCCCATTATGATGGTTCAGGTGGTCCCCACCTTTAGGAATTCAAATGGGGGGGGGAGTTTATGCTTAGGTTGTACCCACCACCATAACCCATGTGGGAGGTTTTAGTTCAGGTGTTCCCCACCTCTATAACACACATGTGGGAGGTTTCAACAAATAAAAATGTTAAACAATTTTATTTTATTTTATTCTTTCACAAAAAACACAAAAAATATCTTTCACCCTTGACCAACTATCGTCGAGGTGAAAGTCTCTTTAAGAGAATACCGGTACTGCGAGTTCTACGATATCCTCATATTTCAATTCCGAGCAACTGTTCAAAAGTTACAAAAACCCGCTCGCACGTTTATTGAACGTACCCGAAAAATAGTTCAGAAATTCATTCCGGGCACTCCAAACCTTTTAATCACGCATCGTCAATTTTCTAAGACTCATAAAATTCTCATTTAAATAAAAAAAATTACTTGGAAATTCCAGGTCTTTACATAGAGACTATACTCCGTATATACGTATGATTCACATTTTCATTTTTCTTAATAGAAATGAAAGATTTGGTTAATGTTTTTCCATCAATATAATAATATATAATTATAACATTGATACTTTTTTTTATAATTTTAATATGTTTTAATTGAATTTTATTAAGAATAAATGAACAAAAATAATTAGAAAGGTGAAAGGAACAGTTAGAATTTTATCCCTGAATTCTTGGAATACTTATTTCATAAAGGGGGTTATACCTTTAAGGGATGGTATTTTGATAAGAAAAGAATTTATTTAATGTGTCTATAAATATGTGAATTTTTTTTGGGAAGATTTTGGGATTGAATAAATGGTCAATGGTGTGATGGGTTGTGAGGAGAGGAGATCCCCTTTTATAAGTGTAAAAGGGATGACATTTCTATAAATACCCAAAAAGTTTTACAAATGTGATGTCAATATCAAGAAAAGTTGCTCCAAAATTGACAAATAATTGATATGTTATGATGTAAGTTTGATAAATTCCTCTACCACATATTACGACATATATTTTAAAATTGTTAGAAGTCATCTACACTTATATTTTTTTTTATTTTTACCATTTTGGATTTACCTGTGATAATAAGTTGTTTCCTAAGTAAATTATCCTTTATGATAAAAAATAAAATGGAATTTTTATAAAATTTTGACCTAATGATTCAAAATTTTAAACTAATTTAATTTAATTCAATTTCTAAAATATATAAAAATTAATTTGAAAAATAATAAATTCATAAGGTATTAAAAAAATTCTTTATAAAATATTACATATGTTACAATTTATCAAATATAGGTTTTTAATTAAAAAATAATATTTTAAAATATATAATTTTAATTATAAAAAGTATATTTGGTCAATATAATGGTTTAACATTTTTTATTTTATAATTATATCCAAGTTATGCCATAAAATTCATGGCATTTTCAAAAATAGTATTTTACACTATTCACCTAAAAAACATTTCGTTTAGAAAAATATCAAAAACTATTGTTAATATGATATTACTATTCTTAATACCAAATTGATGATATTTTTTTAATATTAAAATTTTATAATTTTATAATACAATATTTAAATAAAATTATAAAATATAAAGAAAAATTATTCATATAAGAAAATAGATTTTTAAAATTTTAACTTTGCATTGTTATTATTTTTTATAAATTATTAATTAATTTCTTGGTAATATATTATACATATTATCAATATTTTTTTTACTATTTAATCATACTATACATACTTTCTTGAAATAAAATACCAAATTTAGATAAATGTATTTATAAACATAAAGTGATTTTTTAATTGTATTAGCTATACTAGTTGTATTTCATTAGTATAAAATTATTTATTATTTTTCATTATAAAAATATTTCATATTTTGGTTACTACTATTCATACCTTTTAATTTAATTTTTAGGTTTTAATTGTCATATTTATTATTCATATTTTACTAAAACATATCATGGTTTTCATTGTAGTTCGGTGATATGTGTGGAGAAAGCTACTGCACATAGTATTTATTGAAGGAAAATATATAGTGATATCATAAGTTGTCACATTCCCCCTTAAATAAATTGAATCCTCACAATTTTAATTATTAATTACTCAAAAAGATAGTTAAGGGTATCCATAAGATAGACATGACTCAAGAATTAATTTCAAATGTGCTATCAACCTCAATAATTTGAGTGAGGCATTGAAACTAATATATTACTTTCTAAGATGAATATCCAAATTTTGATTTTATTTCCAACTGTTTGAGCTAAAAAAATTTCATTATTAATATACCTAGATAATTCACAGTTATCATTAAAGTGAGACATAATCAAAGGTTGATTTGTGATATAAAATACGATTTCTCGATTTCATAAAATAATATAGAGTCTACATGAGAATAACCAATAATTTCTAAAAATATCACTAATTTCATTTGAAGGTAAAATTAAAAGATTAACATTATCATAAAATTAAACTCAGTTTAAAAAATCTTATAAATAGAAGTTTTCTTTGATGCTAAAATCACCAGGGTTGTAATTTAATGATCTTAGAAAATATCCTAGATATATTAGGGTGGGTAGAATAGTGTCTTATCACAAATCTAGAGTGAATAAAAATAGTTTCCTAATTATTAGGATCCACTTTAGTAGTCATTTCATAAGAATATCTCTTTCCCATGGTCAAGGAGGTTGAAGAGGTCTGTTATCCTTGTCATCCCATGGGATAGGTCATCGATGTGGATAATTCCCCAAATCCTTGTATCTAAATCATTGAAAATTATTCTCCTCTATTGAAATGATCAGTTCCTTCACTCCATATTAATATTTATGAGCTTTATGGCCAATATTTATACAGATAAAACACTTTCTTATTCCCTTGATGAATTCCCATGGGTGATTATTCCTATATTTTTGACATGTAAGAAGTTTAATCTTCTTTCCTATATCATCACTATCACCTGAGTTTTTATAAAACATTTTCATTATCTTCATTGGTGAGTATGGAATATTTCTATGGTTCAATTTGATAATTTGGAAACATGTTAGATGTGTGATTATAACCATAATATTTTCAAAACTAGCTTCCACCCCATTGCAACTCTCATTATGACTATCACTGCGTTGTCCATCTTGTCTATTTCTATCTTGATACTTTCTAGATATATCCATTACTAAAACCAAAAGGGTCATCATAAGTCGTAAATAACTACATCATAATGGTATTACCATAGTCAAAAATAGAAAGTATCCCCTAAAAATTTATTATTGTCTTGTTAGTATATAATTATTTTATTTCAACCTATATCACTCTTTATTTAACCTATATCATTCTGGATTTAACCTAATTTACTTTAAGTCAATTTCTGTCATAATTCTTAACCTAATCCTTCAAATTAACTAATAAATGAATCATTTATAGTGTTTTTAAAGAACATATGATTAACATAAGAACATCCCCCAAGATTTTCTAGCTAGGTGTGTATTTTTAGACCCACTCATGATGAATTAGAGTAATGACTGAGTCAATGACCAGCCAAACCTTTTCAGGGTGATTAAGCCTAGGTGAATCTATTACAAAAATTGATCCACCTATCAGTATCCATATAATTATATACTTATAGGAAGACCACATAATTAAACCAATATTTTAGGATATCATGCTATACATAGAATCATCTATAGGGTTTTCACTAAGGCTCTATAACCCTAATACCAAAGGTAACATAATTAATATCAATAAAAAACTAAACCTTTTAATTGATACCGAATATAGTCACCCAATATAGACATTTTTATATTTTACATCATTTCCATAACTAAAATATTAAATTATATAATAATCCCAATGTTTTGAGAACTGATAGATTTAGTGTCATTGTAGATTAATTATAGAAACATCTTAGTCTTGGATAATTGTGAACATTACTTCATAATAACACCATACAAGTATTTCTTATAAAATTATCACAGGATATGATATTCTTAATAGCATGTGTAATGTGAAAATAATAAATGGGTGAGATCAAATTCTTAGTAAGGGAAATACTTCAAGAAAGTATATTGGTTATATCACAAGTATGTGAGACAACATGGACAAGGAAAAAAATATTTGATAAAAACATTATAAGAACATAATAACATGGTAAGGACATAAAAGAGGCATAATAATCATATAATATATTTAATGAATATAACCATATTCATGAATAAAGTAAATAAAAAAAATCATTTTTAATATCCCAAATAAATGGAACATACCTAATCATATGAAAATAAAATCACTTAGTGGAGTAGGCATCACAAACTTATTCCAAAATAATAGTGGTCTGGGGATAACAACCTGTATACCCACTTTAGGCTTGGACTAAAATTTGTAAACCTATTCGGGCTTTGGAAACAACCCACATACCACTTTCGTATTTTGATCCAACGTGTTTACATTTATAGGCTTAGGTGACAACCCATGTACCTCTTTAGGCTTATAGAACAACCTGTTTAACACTTTAGGCTTGGGATACAACCCATGTACCTTATTAAGGCCATGAGATATTAAACATTAAATAATGAATTGGAGGGTGATATAGGACCCCAACCATAATCATAATAAAATATGTTTTCCAAAATATATAAATCATTAATCATATAAAAAAATAACTCATGAAAAGAAAATGGGTTTCATAAAATTCCCAAATAGTATCACATAGAACACCATCAAGAATTTGTTTGATTGATCCTGAATATTCAATCATTTAAATGAATTATTTAATAAATAAATTCATATGATCAATCATGAAGCATAACTAGTTTTAAGAATTATCATTGGATTTTAAAGAGTAAAATGGAAACAAAACATAAAATAGTCTTTTATAAAAAATTTTAAACCTTTCTTATGGAGATGAAGTTGCAGGAAATTTTCAGAATAAATTTTTAAAAGGAGGATGTAAAATTTTTAATAAGTTTTTTCCTTAAAACTTTTATTGAAAAATATATGTTTGAAAAATACATAAATTAATCCAAGGAATATTTTTTGAAGATAATATATTTGATCATCGAAGAATTTTATTTTTGATTTTTTAAAAGCCCCTTTATTAAAAACCAACAATCTAAAAAGAGTAATAAAAGGTCCTTATGAAGAATTTTTAAGAGAAATATTATACTCACATGAGTTGATATATAATTTGGTTTCATAATATTATGGGAGAATTTTTTTGAGAAGGTTAAAAACAAATATGAAGGAGAAATCACCACTTAAGGAGGATGAAAATAATTCAAAATATATTATAATTTTATGAAAAGATAATTCATTCATAGAAAGAGATTTAAATAAAATATTATTACCCCCATGAGATAAAATATTGAATATAATATAAATATGGAAATTTAATAACATAGATAACTTATAAGAACAATGTTCAAGAAGAAACATTATAACTCAAGGAAATAAGTTTGAGTTACCAAAAATCCCTTATCGGAAACATTGTTCATAAAGTAAGAAAATATTCCAGAGGGGTTGATGTGGTAAAAATATAAATCAAAAAAATTAAATCTGGAATAACACATAATTAATTCATTGGGTATAATATACCCAAAATATATAAAATAAGTTAAATAATAACAATAATAACTCAATAAACGAGAATCAAGTTAACAAAAACTCGTACAACTCGAGGAGAACTTAAATAAATCTTTATGACATTGAGAGATTTATATTGACCTTAAATTACATTGAATAAAAGTCTAATCATGATATAATTTATAAAATAGGAAGTATAAGCACCACATAAATGAAATTAGGTGAATAATACACAACATGTCTCAAAGAGAGGAATTTTAGATGGAAACCCTTACTTTATATCATGACTTCCTTGAATGAACTCTAACCTAACATATAACAAAAAAAACTATAATAATAACTTATTTTAGAACCATATTAATACCTATAACCATTTATGCAGTTCATTTATAATTATTCTCTACATGTATATTAGTTACTTTTTACATATCTTCCCACATGAGGTGTCTATAATTTTAATCATTTATACTAGTTTCATAAAAGTGATGTCAGTATTATTTTTTCATAAAAATTAATAATTCCAAGATTATTCATGGTAATTAAGTGGGTGTTTTATAATAAATTATGAAGTTTCAAATTTCTTTCATGAGGTTTTTGTTTTTATCCTTTAATGTTAAATCGACAACGAGCATGTTTAAGCTACTCTTAATAAATGGAATGTGTTTTCTTAATTAGAAAGTTAAAAAATATAATAAAATTAATATATAAAAAAACAAACCATTATTTACATATTTATATAATATTATTCCATAATTTAATTTACCTTTGTCATTCTTAATAAAATTTTATAATCTTTTTCAAGTAGGTGGTTAAACTGACTCAGACATGAACATACCATGATTAATTGATGATTATGATGTGGTTTAGTTTTCATATCATTATAACATAAGAATAATGATATTATTTTGTTTTAATAAGTTTTATATATCATAATTATATATAACTATATGAATAATATAATTTATATAAAACTATTAATTTGAATGATTATCTTGTTTCTCTCTTAGTATACTAATTTCTAATGGTTGAATTTATTACAACTTTTTTTGATCATTTAATTTTTAGTTTCTCCCATTTTCTAGAAAATAAACATTATTATTTCATAAAAACAATATTTATCCATTAAACCCGTTCTTATAACAATTAATTAAATGAGATAATGAAAAACGAAACACACCTATCAATGGAGACGACAGTCCACACATATGCATAGATGATGATTTCATTTTCATTGAATGTGAGAGAGAAGTAATATGATTTATTATTTTGGTGTATTAAATAAGTCATAAATGTCATAATTATACATTAAATTATCTTTTTAACAATACATTTTATATGGTTAATTAAAATGAATACTTTTCTTTGTGGAGGTAGTAGTCCGCATGTACGCACTATTTACATTTTCATTTTTATTAATAAAAAAACATTAGGTAGTTAATTATTTTAAAATAATTATAATAAAATATTATTATAATATATATAATGATTTTATAATTTGAATATGTTGTAATATAACTTTAGAAAGAATAAGTGCACCTAAATAAACAGAAAGAAGAAAGAAACTGTTAAGAAATCTATACCTCACTTCTTGGATTATCTTTTTTGTGAAGGGGGTTAAACATTTAAGGGATGGTATTTTGAGAAAAATAGATCTTATTTAAGTTTTATAGTAATTTTAATGATATATTTGTGTATATATTGGGTTTTACTAAGTGGGTTATTCTTTTTGGGGGTAGTGAGGAGAGGAGATCCATTTCATAAGTGAAAATGAATGGGATTTTTGAAAAAACCTAAAACTTTTCAATAAAGAGAATTCAATGTTGAGGAAAATGGATAAAAAATTTATAAATAGTGGATATGGTAAAATATAATGATGATAAATTAATCAAACACATATTCCCAAACAAATTTTCATCATGCTTGAAGATATTTACTCTTATATTTTTATCATTTTATCTTTTACTACGATAACTAGTATTTATGTAAGTAAATTACTCGTTAAGATTAAAAATAAATTGTCATTTTTTATATAGTTTGGAACCAATTGTTCCAAATTTTGAAATCATTTAATTTAATTCATTTTCTAATATTTATAAAAATTAATTTTAAAAAATAAATGTTTAATATATTAAAAACAATTTTCATAAAAAATTACTTAAGTTATAAGATATCAAATATAGGTTTTTAATAAAAATATAAAATTTTAAAATATATATTATTACTATTAAAAGTTATATTTGTTCAATTAAATTATTTTATAAGTTTTAGGCTGTAATTATACCCATGTGATTTCATAAAATTCACTATATTTTAAAAAAAGGTATTTTACACTATTCACCTAAAAATCAATTGTTTTAGAAAAATTTAAAAAAAATAAAATTATGAATATATTATTATGATTAATCCAAAAATTATGTTCATTTTTTCAATTTAAATTTCTAAAATTTGAGAAGTCAATATTTAAATAAAATATGAAAATATACTGGAAAACTATTCATATAAGAAAATTCATTTTAGAATTTTTTAACAATTATTTATTATAATTTCCTATAAATTACTAGTTAATTTATTTGTGATATATTATTAATATTACTGACATATTTTATTATAATTTAATCATAAAATACTTAGTTTCTTAAAATAAAACGTCAATTTTAGTAAAATTCATTTTGAACAAAAAAATATTTTCTTAGATTTAGGTATACTAATTGAACTTAATTATTATTAAAAATAGTTTTTATTTATATTATACATATATTTCATATTTGGTCACTCCCATTCATACCTTATAATTCAATGACTATTTTTTAATGATCATATTTAATATTTATATTTTACCTGAGTAAACCATGATTTTTGTTTTACTTTGTTGTTGTGTGTGGAAAAAGCTATAAAAAATATTATTTATTTTGGGAAAATATATAGTGAAATATTGATTCATTACAATATAGTTGATGAATTTATATGAGATCATTCAATACTATATCTGGAAGATCAATATGCTTAATGGGATGCCGTCAGTGATAGTTTCCAATCGGGACAATCATTTTAGTTATCGGTTTTATAAGTTTCTCCCAGATTCCTTGGGAATCTAGTTGAATATTAGAAGGAATAATCCCCTAGATGGATTATTAGACTGAGCGGTTCGTCCAAATTCTTAATGAAATTATTTTTTTGTGTTCTTGACTTTATAGGATCAAGGGAGAGGTATTTTTTGTCGGTTGAATTTTCATACAACAATAGTTTGAAATCTAATATCAAAATAAACCCTTTTGAGAAATTTTATGGACATCCATGTCAGTATCCATCATTTTGGTATAAGCTAAGTGGCTATTATTTATTTGGACCAAGTATTATAGATAGGATAGAGAAAGTTAAATTGATCAAAATGAGGTTAGTGACTATTTATTTTCTACATAAATCATATGATGATCATCTTCTTCATCGATTACAGTTTGAGGTTAGTGACTGGGTTTTTATTCAGGTATCTATTCAACTAGGACATCATCTCTTTGGAAAGTAGGGGAGGTTTTTTCCAAACTATGAATGATTGTTTTAGAGCATTGAGAATATTGGGAAGGTGCCATATCAGTTTTAATTTTACCCATGACTAACTATATTCCATGATGTTTTTCACATATTCATGTTAAATAAGTATTATACAGACCCATGTCATGTGATAGTGTGGTAATATTTGGTGTTCGAAACTGATAACATTACTGTGGAGAAACTTGTTCACATCCTATATTATCATAATAAGGTACTCAGTAGTAAGTATATTCCATTACTCTTTGTTCTTTGGTTGCATGGAAGTGATATACATAAGAATTGGGAGTGATATGTTTCAGTGAGAGAGTAGTAGCCTCACTTGTTTTTTTTTTCTGAAGATCATTAAGGACTTTATGGGGGTATAAATTGGCATAGTGGGGAGAATTGTGACACCCAACAGGTCACTAGTATGTTTATTTTGATAAATATTTATTTCTTATGGGTTTTTCTGAGTATTAGTGGTTACAAATATTGGTTTTTGGGAAATATTCTCTAGACCATAGTTGGTACATAGTTAGTTAAAATCATGTTGCTAATCGTGTGAGGGGGATTCTTGGGGTAAAGTGGGATTTTTCAATATTGATCATAGTTTATATATCCATAAGGTTGTTTCCAAAAACTACATGACTTTGGTTTTAAAAGGAAAATAGATTCTACATGGTTGGCGTATGGTTTTACTAATAATGTGGCCAAACTATACAATTTTTCCTAGTCATTAAAAAATATATTTTACCATTTTACCTTTTAAATTATATGTTTTATCACCCTCATTTATTTCCCCACTCCTGAAGAACCTATAACCTACACCTTGTAGATTTCCACCCTTTATTTTTGTGTATTCTTCTTAGATCTTTGGTGTTATATATTGAGTTAAGCTTGATTTCTTCTTGATTTCTCCTTCCACCCCTAGTTAACCCTTATTATTCAATTTTCTTAGAGAATAGATATTCTATATTGTATTTTAACCTAACCTAGGGGTTTAGATGGGGGTTTTATGTTTAATCTTTGTGATTTTGTGTGTATTAGGACTCTACCCACTAGATTAAATTGATTTTCATCAAAGGATGTATGAATTGGCTAAGTATTGAGGGAGATGTCAATATTTAAGGGTACTATTCCATGTATTTACAATGAATATTTATTTCCCTTAGTTTTTTATTAAATTGTCCCTAAGTTGATTTACCTGTGTTGGTTTATCAATGATTATTTCGATTTTTGAAATGGGTTAGAAATTTTATGTCTGGAAGTGCATTTTCTAATGGAGTTGGATTTTATGTACTCTATGTGCTTATTAAGATGGATTAATAGATTTTAGGCTTTAAAATGCATTTTGAAAGGGGTTTTTAAAGTGTTCATGCATGGTTTTTAATTATTGACTTGTTATGGTCATGAAAAGTTTACGAAATTGGGTTTCAAATGGATTATGTGATTGAAATTTGTTTATGTTTATGTGTTTGGAATTGGATACCACATGGGAGTTATTGGGTGTGTGTGTGTGTTAGCATGAATTATAAAAATGGAACCTTATTATGTGACTTTGACTAGATATGGAGTTCTATCGATGGGACTGAGGGAGCCATTCGGAGGGATACCAAAGGTGCTTCCAAAATGTAGGCATGTGGACCAATAGTGGCCACAGAATTATTATTAGGCCTAAGGAAGGTTTAAAGAGCCTCTAAACATGTTATATCTTTCCTAGATGGCTAGGAAAAACTTGTCCTAGAAAAATTGAAACTAAATAATATTGGTTAGAGACCACGGTGCATATCATGTGTGACTAATTGGGTTCTGTTTTATTTATGAATGGTGTTAGTGCCTTGATTTATTGAGAAATATTATGATTATTCCCAATTTTCTTTATTTAATTATTTACTGGAGTTCATAATTTTTCTATTTTTTATTGAATGTTTAGGTTTTTAAGGCATGTTTATTCTGGGTGGATTTAATTATTTATTTGGGAAGTGTTTTCCATGTTTTGAAATGATTGGTTTTTGGTGGAAAACGAAATGGGTTTCTAAATAATTGTTTTCAAGTGAACATGACTTTTTTAAAAGGGAACTTGGTTTTGAAAATGATATTTTATACTTGATGTAATGGTTTACATGGGAAAATACCTCACATATATTCATGGTGGTATCCTACTAAGATTTATGCCTTGCTCCATGTATATTCCTATAGGTTCATGCATAACTTGTTTTTTAGGACCCAAGTAAGGGTAAATGAACTATACAGTTTTGTGCATCTTCTTGATTACCGATATCTGTGTAGGAGATGCAGTATCATGGATTTTATATCTTATTTAGTGATTTTGGAAGTTTTGTTGTTGGGATGTTACATATTGAAATTTTAGTATTATTCCATAGTTTGATATTTTGACTATGGATATCATATGTTTATGACTTATTTATGACTTATGATGTGATTATGTTATGATATATTCTTTTAGTCATTTATATGTTTAATCTATTGTATATTTATATTTCTCGATATTTTTTATTCTGTTGATGTATCTGTCCAATTATGGAAGAGTTCATGCCATATTTTTAATGAGAAAACCATTCCCAAATGGTTATTTGTGATTCCCTAGTGCCTGTTTCCATCCCATTAATACTGGGAACATTATTTGAGAAATATGGAATACCGACTCGAGTGATGGGTTGGGTCAACTCGGGATAGTTGTCTACAAAATCAAAGAGTAATACCAAATTTAATGCCTTATAAAACCATGTTGTGACAAAGAACTATATTTTGATTCATTTTATTGATTTTCACATGATTGGAACATGTTCCATCAAACAATGCGTCCAAGTCGATCATGGTTCCACATCCCATTTGGTTTTTTTTATTTAGACCCCATGAATCTTGGATATCATAGAGTTTTTTAATAAAAGGTAAAAGAATCAAGGTGGATATTATGATGTTTTAATATTATTGGATTGAATTTTAATCAATATTTATGACATTCTTGATTTATGTCATTGTTTTGAAGAATTTATGTAACACCCCAAGCTTTCACGATACACTTCTCTTTCAATAATGCAATAGCTTGGATTGTACGCAAGTTCAAGATTCTAACACAACATGACCAATCAATGTAGCAGTTATGAATAGTAATACCCACCTTTTTAAATGATATAAATTTTATATTTCAAAATGGACTGCATTTTTGTATTCGGAATATCCAAATTATCCTAAGTTGAATTTTTTGTAATTTTCTGAGAACTTCCAATTTTCTATGAATAGAGAAAATACTTAAAAAAATCTTTTTTAATAAAAATAATTTATAGTGATAAATTATACTATTTAGTGGTTTTAATGTATAATTAGAATATATTTTTTCCTTTTTATCCAAAGGTGGTCATTATAACTAATTTCACTTTGAAATTGGACATAAACAATGGTCAATCTTTTGATATATATTGCTTCTTAAAAACATGCTATTTGTTGTGAAAGCGAGAATTAATTATTAAATTAATTAAACCAACTTATATGTTTTGAATTTTTTTAAATAGACATCATTTTTGAATTAGGAATATCAAATATAGCTTAGGGTGAATTTTTGGTATTTTTCTGAAAAACATCAATTTTTGATGAATAGTGAAACCACTAAGTGGTAGTTTAAAAACTAATTTTTCGTGTAAATGAAACATTAACACTTTTGTGATTTGATTTTCAAAAATCTGACATACATGGTTTTTATTAGGAATTAAAATGTGGTTCAATGGGATTAAAATAATGTTTTGGTGAATAGTAACTTTTAAGTTTTATTAATCGTGATTAAAGCTAATTAGTGAAATTTAAGGTAAAAATGAGATTATAAAAATATGAAAATATCTTGACACTTGTCCTACCCTTATTGGATGAGTCATTAAAGACCAAGAAAATCCATGGGTCATCTTGGGGACCCCATGGTACCACTTGGGTAAGAAAATGACATTAATAACTTTTTATTTAAAGTAAAAATAAAATTGTCACAAACATGTGTTGTTTTACTAAAACAATTACTACATGGGGTTATATAAGTTACATTTTCGACTATAAATATTAATTTTAAATCTTAAAATATTTCCTACATTATGATATTTTTTATATAATTTGTAGACATTAAATAAATTAAAAGGTTTATGACACCATGATGATGCATCGATTACCTCATTAATTAACAATTTAAATAAAATGAAATGATAATGTAAAATCTAATACTTACACTTGTAAAAAATCTATTTTATGGGTACATATCGAACCCTTATCACCTTATCCTCGAAATATATAATTCTGGGACCTTTGAAATCCGAAAATCACTTCATAATAATTTAACATTTCATTACTTTCCAAGAGTTCCCCTCCTCTCCTCTTATAAAAGGCCCCCACCTCTACCACCTTATTCACACCATCAAAGCCATTTTTCTCAGCCAACATCTGCCAAAATAGTCTCTAAACTTCCCTATATTACTCCAGAAGCCTCACTTTGGGTAGAATGTTTCCCAAGGAATCCTTTGGTTCAAATCAAAAAGAGTTACCCGATTTTAATGTAATGTCTTCTCTTATGTTCTTTTGTATTATTTTTCTTCTACAAACCCTTAAAATCTATTTGTTACTTTATTTTGTAACAACAACAGTATCTACAATATACTAGGATGTTTTTATGATAAGTATTTGATTTAAACTTACACACACCTCCGTCTAATGGTTAAAGAACATACTGTTTCTTTGGGTGGTGAAATACTGCCTCACAAAATGATGATTGTACAATATTCTTTTAACACCTATAATGGTGGACATTATGAAGAAACTATTTATATATATGATATATATTATGTTTATTTTTTCTTTATGCTTCTGTATTTATCATTTATGGCATACCTTTATGATTTCCATTATGGGTAAACATGATAATTTCATTTTAGGAAGTGCGGACTACCGCCCCCTCAAAGTGATTTGAATCGTTAATGCCATATGTGGGACATATAAAGGATGGAGTAACTGATATTATATATGATATTATACTGGAATTATAATACACCTTTATATCATTAATATTTCATTCCATTAAATACGAAATAGAAATGAAAGTAGCGTTCATGCGTACGTACGGCTTACCGTCTCCATGAACGATGCATTTCATTTCTTACCTCTAAATGTTATATAATATTATGGATGAATGTATATAATGGATATATATGATATATATGATATCTAAATCATGAATATAATTTTGTATATAATGGATATTTTACCACATGAACAACTTGTAATTATAAGAAGTTTATTTTTGACTCAAGTACCAAAGATCGATAAAACGACCGTTATTAACATAAATAATTACATAATGTTCATAACTTGGTAATAAAAGGAATAATAATCTTGAAAAAAATTCTTAAGCAATTATAAATTAACTCTAGTTTATTATTCATTAGGTTAAAGAACGGTCGAGTCAAGTCGGACACGAGGTAAGGGAACTTATTAACCCAAATTTCGTTCTTTGGGTTCATCTCCTACTTTCAAATTATGTAATGATATTATTATATTCTATCTTGTATTTTTACTTTAATTCTGTGTAATTATAGTGAATACACATAATATATCTAATTTATTTAAAAAAATGATCTTTCTAAGGACTTCATCTCAATCTCCTTTCATTGAGGCATATTTTATTTTATACACAACTTTCTTTTATACGGTGTATAAACCCCTTTGACTTTTACATTTATTCAAAAGGTATATTTTTTATACGAAGCATTTTACTAAATGACAAAAGGGAATTTTTTTTCATACGTATGCGGAGACAACGACTTCTCTGCCGCCGTGACCATTATTTGAGTTTCAGCTTCCTCTGTAAGCCATAACTTTTTTTAAATGAAAAAAAATACCATGTTTTAATTTTCTTTTATTTTTCTATTGAAAATGGTTTTGTTAATGTTTTTATTATATCAATGTGTTGTATTGATATCTTGTGATTGAAATGTGTAAATTTTATGTTTCATTTATGCATCTTTTATGTGATACGATTATGTTATGGTTTATGATATGTTTAAACCTTTTCATATAAGGAATGCATTGGAATTAATAAGTGACGGGTGAAGCCCGATATAGCTCCTCGATCAATCGGTAGGTCTCATGAGACAAACTAGTGTCTTGGCACGAGGCCTTGACAAAATTCTATTTGTAGTCTTGGCACGTGGCCTTGGCTACGTGGTTATGATAGTCTGGAATTACGCATTCTATCATTATGAAAGTGGTTATTGATATTCAATGTGATTATTTGACTAGTAGAATATCCATGTGAATAAGTAAATCACATTATTTCATTTTATTTTTTCCATATTATGCTGAAGTTCAAGATTAAAAGGATTTTCTTTTAGTTATACATTGCCTTAAATGTTAATGTTTATTTATGAAAGTATCCACTATATTTTTATCCTTACTTAGCATCTAAGCTCACCCCTTCCAATGTTTTAATTTTTCCAGGATGTGAAGAAGTATATTATGAATGATCTGTAGGGATAGTATGAGAGGATATGAAGACAAGATGTTGTTGTAGCTTCTTTTACTTTATGATGTAATGTAAGACTTATGAATGTATCTAGTGATTCCAAGGCTACTAAATTAATCAGCCTTTCCAGACTTGATCTTTTGTGATCATGCCAATGTTACGCAATAATGCACTGACTCTGGGTAACTGGGGTTGGGGCGTTACAATTGAATTTTAGTGTTTCAAAAATGTATTTAATGAGAAAAATGATTTTTGTTTGAAATGAGGCCTTACAGTTTATTTGTAAAGTAATATGTAGTTATATGAAACATTTTTGAAGTGGTTGATTTCATTATTTAGTTTTTAATGTTTTGTTTTATTATGAAATTTGAAAGGTATTTTGGTTTTTAAATTTAATAGTTCATTTCCATGATAGAATTAAAACTCACTTGGGTGTATTTTGAGAGTGATTGGTTTTAAAGTGTTAGATTTGGAAGGAATTTTTATTTTAAACATTTTAAAGATGTTTTAACATTGAAATAGAATTTATATGATATGTTTTAAGGGAAATTGGTTTTATAATAAAAACCATGTAGTGTTTTTAAAGGTTCAAGTTAGTAAGGTGTTTTTGAAATGAAGGGGGATCCTAAAAGTGGGATTTTATTTTAAAAGAATCTGGTGGTTTCATAATCTTGATCTTTGAAAGAGTAGTGAAATGTGATTTTTTGATTATTCAAAAATAAATGAGGGAATTATAAAATTTAGGTTTCTTTTTTAAGGGAAGTGAGTGATTTCTAAAACTAGTTTTTGGGGTTTTTTTTTTCAGTTTTAACCCCTTTTGAGTGTTTTAGAGGTGTTTGATTTAAAATTGATTAAAAATATTGATGTTTTGTATTAAAAAAACGTGTTTGTTTTTAAAATCATTTTATATGTTTTTTAGTTGGATGACGTTATTTTAAGGATTTTCCCAAATTTTATTTTGGGATCCTTTTCCAAGGGGCATGTTGTTTAAAAAAATGTTTTGTAAGTGTTTTCTATGAAATAGTGAAAGATGTAATATAGGATTCATGAACCATTTTTTACCTTGTCTCATGCTGTTTTGCATAATCCTCCCAAAAAGGTCTTGAGTAAAGGTATGATTCTTATCCTTAGGGAGTTTTTTTATTCTTGATTTATCAATGCCCAGACTCTAAATGGAGTATCATATATTGTTTTCCCCTCTTAGTAGCGTGACTTGAGGATTTTCCTGAAATTATAATTTAGTGAGTTTGTTTGGGAAGCTTATAGGTTCTTTGGATTGAGAATTTCAGACTTGGTTTAATTGTTGGATAGATAATGGTCATTTTTCTTAGAGACTCTAATGATTAACTTCACTTCAGGGTGATTGTTCATTTTGATATTTTGGTTCAATTATAATTGAAGAGGTTTGAGATTTTTCTGGTTTATAATGCTTGATTTATCATTTGGGTACTTGGTTTTTTAGGTGATGTTCTATTTTCATATTTAATCTTGGTGAGTTTGGAGAAGTTGTGAGTTTGGGAAAATCATTTCCCAGCATTATACATGGGTTCCTTATGAGTTCTCTTTATGAGTGGTGGTTAGTTTTGGGAATGTTCATTATCCATTTCTTGATGGTGTTTCTGGTTTATTGTTAATAGTTGATGACATTGGTTTGGTTTTGGTTTACTGGTTTGTACATATAGAATCTTAGGTTACATGCATGGGCGACTGGGGGGTATGGTTTTCTTCTGGTTGGGCCGTGGGTACCACCAAGTTGTGTTTCACTATCAGGACCATATTGGGATATTGTTTTATGGGATTTGACCTAAAATACCATCATATTTAGTTTGTGACATAAGGAATTAACCATTTTGTTTCTTGTTGTAGAGTGATAATGATTGTATTTATCCCTTTGTGGATTTCTTCTTATTAGAGTATTAAACTTATGAAAAATTATTATTTATACATGTATAAACATTAATAATCATTCATAAATTTATTATAAATTATGATAAAAATCATTTAATGTTAAAAGATAAATTTTTTAGAAAATTATTTTATGTGTAAAATATATTTATATCTTAATAAATTAACTTAATTACTTTGTATGAATAGTTTTGGTGAAAATTTTAGATAATATGTTTAATTAAATAAATTAACATTAATTTAATGGTTATCATTATACAATATATAAGAATAAACTAATTTTATGCTTCAATAATAAATTATGTCTAAAAATGGTTATTACACGTTTTATGCTAGGATATTAAAATTAATTTATATTATATTTTTAAATTGAATATAATAAAATTGATTCCATATTAATAACCATCATGTATATATTTTTAATAAATTCAATTTTATTTTTCATCATAATGAATAGTTACCGTGGTAAAAGTTAAGACATCCCCATAAAGGTTAAAATTGGTTAAACTAAGGGATGCAATATCTATTACCCACAAAAAATTATTAAATTGTTTGAGTGAATTTATATACCTTATAACCTTATCTTAAATTTTTTATTATTATTTTACTCCACTTTACCATGATGATAAAGTCGTACTTTTTTAAAGTTATGGGTAATTACAAGCGTGTTACTCTCCTCACTTATAAATGAGAATCTCATATCCTCAATTATCCACAACTTTAAGCACCTTAGAAAAAAAAATTATTTTAAAATATCATCAAAAATCACCTCCCCACATATCGTAGTTCTTTTATTAATAAAAGAACAACCTAATAAGGTTTAAGGTGTAATCCAAAGAAGTATAATCAAGGAAGAGGTAATTTTCTTAACTATGTTCTTTCATGTTAATTTATTCTTACACCACATCTGAATCTATTATATCCATCCTAATGTGATTAAATAAGTAATATAACCATACTAAAATTTTATTATTTTTATTTAATATCCGTTATCTACTTATTATCCAACCAATGGAAAATGAGAGCGTCACTCATGCATACGTGATAACTACCACCTCTATGTAGCGATGTATTCATTTTTTATCACCACCTCTCAATGATGGTTATAAAGATGGATTTAAAGAAAAATATGATATTTATGACATAATTACAATTTATTTATGATATATTATTTACTATATTCTATTCTTTCCATCCTTTGAAAAATGAAAACATTACTCGTGTGTACGTATGGACTACCGACTCCCAAAGGTTACATAATTCATTTTTTATCATCACCTTAGATGGAAAGTTATAAAAGTGTATATAATTAATAATCATGATAAATATGAAACTTTTATAATTTTAGAGCTTATAAAACGTTGAACAGGGTTCAAATACTGTAATCTCTGAACTAAAAGATGCTTGGAAAACAGAATAATTGGCACAAAAACATTTATTTTAATAAAGAATCATTAATAAATGGGTAACTGAAAATTTTAATGGAATCATATCTAGTAAAATAAGTGTGAATATGTTTTTTTATATATTTCAATAATTTTAAATTTATTACAAGGAAGTTTATAGTGTGTACAAAGTATTTCAAGAGTTAAAGTAAGGGTTTATGTTATAATCTCAGTTTTTATTGGGATCATTTATATTTCAATTTACATTATATGAAATTATATAACCATTATATACTAAACAATATATTATTAATCTTATTTATTTTTTCTAGGTTTTATGGATTATTCATTAATTTTCCCCCATTTTGTATTTAAAAATATGAAATAATCTTTTAAATAAAATCCGACCTTAAATCATCTTTTTGGTCACGAATCATCCACCTTCATTTACTTGTTATTAAAAATAGTTTTATATAAGTTATTATATGAATTTAAATAATTTATAAATGTATTTTTATACTATATTTCAATATATTTAAATAAATTTGAAGGAATATTCTACTCATTTTAATGGGTCATTTCTTAATTTCTTTACAAAAGTAAGAAATGAATGTTTTTTAAAAGTTTTCAATACGAAAAGATTTTCCCTCTATAATGTAATTTATTCATCATGAATACTTATCTAAAATTCACAAATAATTTTCAAATAAAACCATATATTAATTATTTTACGATTTTTTATTTTTTAAAAGTTATAAAGAGAAATGAATATTTTTTTAAAATAATATTTATAATGTTTTTATAAAATTATATTTCATCAACCTCAACATAGTTTCTTCACTTGAGATATGATCTTATTCCACTATAAAATTTCATTATATTTATATCATATAATATTGATATTTTAAGGAGGTTTTTTGAAACCCTTTTCGTTCTGACAGGTTAACTAAACTATGATGAAATGATGAATGTTTTTGTGCTCTTGTGGGATACATATATATGATTTATGATTATGTGATGGGTGATTTTATTATATCCCTCAAATTCATTCAAAGATAGTTTATATCCCATGATATCAAGGGGTATACTAGTATTTGATACAATCCTAGGATGGTATATGAGTATTTATCCCAAGCCTAATAGGTTATATGAGAGGTTAGCCCAAACCCAAGAATCTACACATGTGGTCATCACATGCTGACTATGTAAAGAATGTCTTGATGGGTAGCCTTGACATATGATTTCTATGCTCAAGTTTATGCCACAATCTTATCCCAAAAAATAATGTATTATTCTTATGATATGCTCTCATGGATTTGGATTAATTATTGAAGATTCCACAATCTTATGACTCATTTATTTTGTTATGATAAAGCCTTATTCTTTGACTCTTGATTTATATTCTATGAATTTTTGGGTATGATTTCGTAAGTTATGATCATGTTATCATACCCTTATTCTTATATCATGCTCAATTATGATCATTTATGGATATCACCCATGTTTACCCTTTATGAGAATTTTAGATCACCCTTTCTTTTATTTCCCTTTCCCCAAGTTATGAATAAAATTATTAAGTAAGATGTATATAATAAGGGAACTTTATTCGATAAAATATGTGGGAAATAGATATCATTTCAAAATATTTCTAACATAATAATTTTGTGATAGAAATAGTAACTTAACCTCCCTATCTCAAATAATTTCTATACCAAAAATATATTTTTAAAAACATATATCATTTATTTCAAAAATAGAATTAAGTAGGATCTTGAAATTATTAATACACCTCATGTTTTTTAAAATATTTATCATTTCATTAAAATATAAAAGAAGTTAAATAATTTCATTCTTAACAGAATTTAAAATAACACATGAATAATATTTACTTATATTAAAACCATTTCAATCATAAAATAATGTTTCACCCACATGTCTGTTACACTATAAGAGGGAGGGGGTCGATTAGGCTGTTCAACTCTTTTTTGTTTTTTTGAATATTGTTATCATGTTATTAAGAACAATACAAACCTATCAATATTAAATAAATAATATTATATATATATATATATATATATTAATAATATATTGGAAAAATGGATTTTAGTTTGATAACCTAAAAGGGATAGTCCATGGAGAATACACAGATGGCGTGTTGATGTACCAGGAGTTAACACTATAAACTATAAATGTTAAAAATGTTTCGGAAAGCCACAATATTGATCCAGGGGAACTCCCTCTTATTATCTATTCAAAAAATACGTTTAGATAAATAATAAAATAGATATGGGATAAAAAAATTCTTTATAATGAATCTCAATAAATTAATAACACCAGTATAATGATATACGTTTTCAATGAGTTATAATTACTTATTCAAATCTAGGTCTAGTTTTGAAATATATCCTAATATATTTTATTCTATATTTGCAATATTTTTTATCATTTTATTTATATATAATTCTTCCCATTTACTCTCCTTTAATAAGGGTTCCATTTCTCTAAAAACACATTAATTAATTTTTCATCTTTCACCTGGTTTAAAGGTCTTTAAAACCATCAATTAACTTCCCAAAAATGTTGAAAAAGTACTCAAAATCTATACAAAAAAATGTAATGAATTTTATATCCTATAATTTACTATATATTTTTTATTTGTGGTGAGACCTTCTTGGTCATGTAATATAACTAAAAACCCCATAGTTCACAATGTGATTTCTCTTATCATGGTGTGTTCCAAGTTAAACCAAAAATTCACTTTATTCGACTAAATATAAACGATTTAAATATATGATTGTAATGAAATGATATTTCAACATTATTGAACTATTATATGTGTCATAGAGGGAGATTCTACTTCATGGTTCATACTCCTGTTATGGTATCAAACAACACAAGGCTCCAAAGTCATTTCCCAATAGTTTTTTCATGATTGGCACTTATGATGAAATTCATTCAATCATATTTTTTGATCAAACCTATCAAAATATGAAAAAAATTATCAAATGATCAGTAGATTTCCATATCCACCAAAATTATATAGTCATCATTTGGTGTGTGATATACTCCCCACAACATGGCCCTCTCTATTCAAGAATCAAGAAAATATTCCTAATCTTATTCAATGCATGATGTTTGTGTCTTTACATGTAATGTGAAGATAAAAATATGAGAAATCATATATATTACATTAATATAAGATAATTATCATTTTTCTTATTTGATAATCTTTATGGACTTGTCTTAGTGTATGAATTATCCAAATTTTTGTCTTTAAGACAAAGTGCAATCAAAAGTTTCACAAAATTAATTATAAAAAAATTTATAATTTTTCTTGAATACTCTTATGATTTTACCTAACTAATTATTATGGTAGATGAATTTTTAATGTTTACAACTTCAACTCCAATACTTTTTGGACATTTATAGTCATAGTGCGATGATTCTATTTCCGAAATTAATAAATTATTTTACTAGTGATCTCAATATACATCAATATAATTTATATGATCTTCCAATAAAATATAAATTGAAAAAAATCCAACATTATAACTAAATGTTTTATAAACTCTCCAAAAATTTATTTTTTTCCATCAATTCTCTATTATCTAACCTTCTCTTCCCTATCTCTCTCCAATATTTTTCCCATTTTGAAAATAAAATTCAAAAGTATCTCCTATTCTATGGATATGAATCATGATCATTATTGAAACAATGAAAAGATATTTTAATAATTTATCTAAGCTTATATGATTCAATACTTTTTATGGGAAATAAGAGAATGTATAAATCACTATAATACTTATATTTTTTATGACTATCCTTGACCATGAAAAAAATCCCCCTGGATTGTATATCCTTCTATATTCTACACCATAAATAAGATATAGTCCTATAATAATAAAAAATTTAGAGGTAAATATATATATAAAATGGGGAGAGAGAAACATTGAAATCTCCTAGATATGAGAGATGTAATTAGACAGTATGTTTCTATCAATTCTTCTTAAATTTTTATGTGGTCAATGGTTGAGATTTTTTTCCCACTTTTTGATTTGAACCTAGGTGATCTATTTTGATATGACCTCATTAAACATTATCTTTAGTATAGTGATACTTGACATTGATGTGATTTATTTTGGAATGCTATACTTGATTCATGGTTAGTTTCACCACAATTTGGTTTTCACAATGAACTACCATGGGAAAATACACCTCCTATCTAAGATCCTCTAATTTTTGTTTCATCCCTTTTAGTTGTGTGAAATATTTTTCACTGAAATATAACTCTCTTTAGATATATTTAGAGAGGTTATTTCTTACTTATTTATGAGCCTCTTAATTGACATACTTCCAATAAAAAAATCCTCCACCTATGGATTTTATATCAAAAATGAATCTAACCCAATCAAAATTTTTGTATAATTATAACCACTTCTCATTTTTTTTGGAAGATTATACCAAACCATAATTAATAAGACCGTAAATGTACCTCATGATTCAATTTAAGACCAATAGATGGTCCTCTTTAGGGAAACATTCATAGTAGAAAACTAATAATATTGAAAAATATATATCCAGTATTGTTGTTCTAAGATTCATCACATTTTCCATCATCCTCCAATAAAGTATTATATTAACTACTTTACCTTCCCTATATTTTCCACCCTTAGTTTCAATAATTATTAGGGTTTAAACCAACTTAGTATTATGCATCTAAAACTTATTTAGTAGCTCCCCTATATATTTTTCATGAGAAAAAATTAATAAATACCATTATCAATACCTTATATCCTAATAAAGAATGTGAGTTTCCGGATTATATACATTTAGAATCCTATTCTCATCAACCATGAAAATTCATCCACTAGATTTGTAATGACCTAGACTTTAATAATTATATATATTTTTTTCTAATTAAGTGTTTGTTATAGTGTGTAGTATTATACACAAATAACACATAGAATATAAAAACCAATAACACTTTATTTCATTAATTATGATCCTTAAATTAGTCAAAAATTAAACCCATGGAAATTCAAAATACTACAATGAGAAAAAATAGAATGAGAAAATTTAGACCATTACAATCTATTAAAATTATTTCTCTCATGAACAATAATATGAAAAAGAAAAAAAAATATTAGTAAACAAATAAATATCTCATAAATAAAAAATATAGAACCTTTAGAGGAATTGAGGTGAATTATGGATGATGGAATGGATAGGTTTTTATAGTAAGTAATATTATCATTGGAATAGTGATTTGACCATTGGAATAATAACCTATCTATTAGGAACAATAACATGTTGTTGGAAAATTAAATTGAACTCAAAATATTAAAATGTCATATAAATATTATTAATCTCTATTAATTTAATAAAATATAAATATTATCATGATATAAAATTAATATCAATATTAATAACTCAAAGAAAATATTCGAACATTTTTAATAAGTTGTATTTTAATTTATTTAATAAATATCATATGTTATATGTCAATAATTAAAATTACCTATGTTATAAAATTATTTTGATAAAATTAATATCATTTTTAAAATCATATCTTCAAAATTTTCCCATGTTATTTTTTTTGTAATTTTATGAAATACATCAATTTTTAAGTGAATAGTCAAAATACAATTATAACATAATCAGACTATTCTAATTGTATCATTAAATTTGTGATAATGACCTAATAAATTCTATAATTTTAGGATAAACCCAAAAATAATTAATAAGGTAAATTATTCATGAAATTAAATTTCTAAACTTAAAATGTATTTTTCAAATCCTAATGTATAATGTACTCCATTAAAAAATAATTTTAATTTTTTTTTCAATTTTACTTTTTATAAACTAAGGAATTATACTAATAAATGGTTTTGAAGTATGAGAAAAAATAATTTTTAATCAAATATAATTCATAATTTAAAAAAAAATCACTTTTACAAGGCTTACCTCAAAAATCATATTTTATTCAATATTTCATCCTAAAAACATCCCTCTCCTCATGTATAAATACCCCCACTCCCTCCCCTTGGAAACCACTTCACTCCCACTTAACAAATCAAAATATTTGATTAATTAAAATTTATTAATCCTATTATAATCCTTAGGTACATTCTATAATCACTCAAATCCAATAATTAAAGGATCTTACTGTCGTAGAAATGATGTAACACTAAGAAGAGAGTAAGTTTTCCTCAACTTTTTCTCTCATTTTCTTATTCCCTTCCTCATTTTCCCTATTCCATTCACTCCCAAACAATATGGAATTAATTAAGTATTATGTTAAAATTATATTAATGATATTAAACTATAATAATTATTATATTTATTATCTATTTATATTTCATATGTCACTTTCCTTTTTTTGACAATGTTCCATCAACGGGCGGTTAACCATCCACGAGGATGCCGAAAAATCTATAGTTTGCACAACCACTATGGATAATTATAAAAATTTATTTATAATATATAAATATATATATTTATATTATTTTTCAGTTAATCAGAATAATTTATCTGTATCAATAAATAATTAATATTAAATCAAAGTAATATATAATATTTTGAGTAAAATGTGATATCAAAACATTCCACCTTTACTAAAGGGAGAGAAGAAAAAAATCTGATGATTATAATTTATTAGGGGTGAAAAAATAAATATAATTCACTTCTAGTTCCATGTATTAATAAACCTATGGTTATAATATAAGAGACAAAAAATTGATAAAATAAATCAGGATCGAAGGCAAGTGGATTCTCTAACCCAACACCTTATTTTATTTGGGTTATATCCTCTTTAAATTTTTTTAGTATGAATATTCCTATGATGTACTTAAATATATTTTAAATATTATTTATATTTTATTTCTGATGATATACAAGTTTCTACCTTGTTTAAATTATTTCTAATCTAAACTGGAATGTTTTTTCAAAAGTTATTTATTTTTTGAAGACATCTCTATGTCTCCTCTTGAGTTGTTTATTATTAAAAAAATACTATCTCATGAAAAAATATGTTCTATCTTATTAATTAAGGAAATTTTAATGTTATTTGATAAATAATGATTTATTAAATATATAATCAACCCATTCATTTCCATAGATTTATTTATTGACTACAATTGTTATATGTTCTCTTTCTAGGTGGCATGCATGATCGTGAGCATTTTATTATGTGACAAGTGATCCCGGAAATATATATACCTATTATACATTGTTTAATGTAATATATCAATTGATATTATGTGTATTATGTTTTAACATGATACTATGTTTATTCACAATTGTTATGTAATGATTTATGAACATATGTTAAGCATGGATATAATGATAGATTTGTTTACAAATATGTGTGGTATTTAAAAACTATGTCATAATGTTTATTTATTTTGTATATTCCGTATTACACACCTTTTTTAAAATGATTCCCTCATTCATATGATTATTATCCTATGATTATGATATTATTGTTATGATTATGATCACCCATGTAATATTGATTCATGTGCCATATTCCTCCCAAGTTGTTCCACCCCTTACTAGGATTTTAGATCCCAAATTTATTTTATGTATATCCTCAGGTGATTTGATGTACTAAGAAGAACATGAGATATTTATGAGGATTAGGAATAAGTAATTGAATAATTTGTATGTTTTTTTGTAAATGTTATTTATGTTACTAATATTCACAAGAAAAAAACATTTTATCTAGGAATGAATCATATTATTGTTATTTATCCTAAAAATAATTTCATTTCCATATAAGAAAGGAATGGTCACAATAGTTGGCATCATATAATGGTTTAGTTAATTTGGGAATCATGAGTGGATAATGTTAGTTAAAACCCTAAGGAAAATTATGAATTCTAATGGAAGTATCATGATGTTTAGGTAAATTATATGTGCATGTGGTTCATGAGAAATGAAATCTATGTTTGGATACATCAAGTGGATTTGGTCTTTGAATAGATGTACCTATGGGTAATGAACCCAAAAGGGATCATTTGGTTTTTACATGTCTTATTTATGCTTCTTGGAAAAGTATCGTTTCTGCACAACTGTTTTGATACTCCAAGAGGATATTCTTAGGTTAATCATAATCTCTATACAAACCATTAATAAGGTTATATAGCTAAAATTATTATTTATTTTAAAGTCATAAAATATTAATTTACAATATCCTAGAAGCATCAATTGAGAATAAGGATATGCTAAACATAGGGATCCAATAATATATTACTTTAAAATTTATTTTCACATTAAATTAAATTATATATTCAAGATTTATTTAATTATGCCTTTTTTATACCATTATAGTTTTATAAAATGGTAGGAACCAAGAGAAACCCGACTAAAATCCCACGTGAGGGATAATAAAATGATTATCCTATTGACATTCCAAATGAAAGTATAGGTGGAGTTAAATAATTCATGGCGATGGTTACATAGCTATTTCTGGCTATGAATAATAACTTAAACCATGTAGAATGTTCACCATCACTTAAGAAAGACCAAATTTCAATCAAGTCCCTTATGAGGCAATGAACACTAACAATTAGTGGATATTTTGATCCACTTTTTATATAAAAATGGGTTAACTCAATGGAAATGATCTACGATATGCTCAATTATTATAAGAATTATAAAGTTACTCTAGACATTCATCATTTTGGCATGGAATCAAATCATTGGTGGTTGTTAATAAGGAATATTAAGTCAAAAGATGAAATGAAATTAATAGAGAGGAAATAATTTAAGAATACATTTCTTAACAAGTATTTTACTTGAAATATCCAAAAAACTATGGATATATATTTTATAAAGAATAAGTAAAATGAGTGTGAATCTTTCATGGATCATGTGGAAAATTTCAAAAGGATTATAAGATATACCTCGGGATTTATTATCAATAAAAATATAAAAATTGATATATTCATTAGTGGTTTAAAACTATATCTTTGAAAATATATAGATATATAAGACTTTTGGAGTTAAGATTAAGTAAATCCAAGTGATACTAAATTAGAGTTGGAGTTTAGAAAAAGGTCTCATGGATATGGAGATAGAAGAGAAGAATGGAGTTTCAAGCTAGGGGATCAAATGAAAAAAGGAGGAATGAAGATCTAACCACCTGTATATAAAATATGTGGGAAAAATCATTACTAAAATTGCCTTAAAGGTATGTGAAAATGATTTAAGAGTAGGAGATATGACCCTCTAGTTCATGAATATCGAAGATACATGAAGAATTCTTCCAACATGATAGAGGAACGAAAGGTACCTCATAATACCCCACCCATTGTTCAATGATTTAACAATAAGGAGCAAGGGAAATTTGGAATCCAAGGTACTAAACAACGGGTCGTTGTGGAAAATCAATGTCAGTAACCACTAATTCCAATGGAGTAATGGAAAGAATATTCCATCACTATGAATGATGTGGAAAATTAAAATTTAGTCATACAAGATACACTTAATATACACTTAAAAATGGAAGACGTTTTATTTGAATCTAGTTTTATGAATTCATTTATATAATTTAAGTTTCCTAGAACTATTGAAACACATCCTCGATACCTTGAAGTAGATATATACATAGAAAACCTAGTGGTGTGATAAATTAAACCCATGTGTTGGTCTATTCTTCTATTAGAATCTGTTGTAAGATTCTTCTAGTGAATATTATAATCATTCCATTGGTTAAATTTGTCACTATAACATGCATGGATTGGATATCATTATAAAAATTTCACATCAAATTTTAGGTAAAGGAAATGTGCTTCGGTATCTCAATCCATCTCATACTGTAATAGGAATTCAAGGATGATAATGAATCTACTATAGAAAATTCCTCAATATTATGGGTGATGACACATAGTGAATAAGAACATACTGAAAAATGGTTATTTTGAAGGAAAGTATAAACCTTATAGAAATTAACATTGTGAGAGAATATGTTGTTGTATCTATTGAAGTGATTTCGTAACATCCTCAATATCATGGGGTAGATTTCTAAATAGAAATCATACATAGAGTGTCATGAACCGTCCCCCAGGGCCCGTTTTGTGACTACCCCAAGCCCGCCTTCCATAGATCAGGGGTTGGCGACTAGCACTAGAAAGGTGTATCCCTAAAATGGGAATAAATTTCCTTTAAACCTAAAAACACACAAACTAGGAACATGACAAGATGAAAAACACATAGTAGTACTGCAATAGTAAAAGTGTGTACTGAAAGTAAAGGGGCCAGAATGCAAGCCCAACTGAGAGATATAATAAAACAAAAAATAGAAAACAACTCCTGAGATTGTTCGCTATAGATCCTACCTAAAGGGAAGGTATAACTCATCTCTAAAGCTCTCCACATCAACCAGTCACCCCGTGTACCACCTATTCATGGATCCTATTGACTCAGCTGAGCTGCTCGTCGTCTGCACAAGACACAACAAGATCCAGAAGAAGCTCATGCATGGGTGAGTATAACAATACCTAGTAGGGACCCCGAGACCCCCAAAGGCCTCTTAGAATTCCACAATGGAAAACCAAAAAGAATGATCTCAATAAAAAATCACAAAACAAAAAACTCAACTCAATCCAAGTATAAGTTAAGTACATAAGTACTGATGATTAGTCATAAAGCTAGATGATCTTATTCTATCAAGTGTTCTGCTACTGATCCACACATGATCGCTTGGTGATGATCCACACATGATTTCTAGATGATGATCTATAGAGGATCGCTAGGTGTTGATCCACACTAAATCACAAGGAGTTGATCCACACAAGATCTCTAGATGCTGGTCTACAAAGGATCGCTTGGTTCTGATCCACACAGGATCGCTAGGTGCTGAACCACACATGATCCCTATTCATTCTTCATGTATCAGCCATCCATTGGATTCCCGTACATAGTACTCTTGATTCTGGTAGGATCCGCTCCTCAAGACATCATTCTTATTTCAACCGGTACAATTTCCGACGAAGAAGTAACCTAATGATCTGTCATGTCATAAGGGTTCCAATGCAATAGAAAACTCATCAATCAGACACCCAGTTTGAGATTTATAGGAATTTTAGTGTCGTGGGCCCAATTGGATTCGGGTATGATCCAACCCAGCTATACTATAACTTTCTCCAAAACTCTTGTGGAGTATCTCAAAAGGACCATCTCATTCGAAGGATTCCATCTCCCTAGACGGTTTGTCAAACAGACATCTGGTTTGCGAGATACAACCTTCAAAGCGTATCTGGGTCGAAATGGGTCTGTGTCTAGTATGACCCGATCCATCCTGGGCCATCCCAACCTGGTTCGGGTCAACCCGACCCAGTCCAGGCCCGACATGGCCGAAACCAAACCGGTTGGTCTATGAACCAGCCTGACTCGAACCTGCTGGGCCGCGGGCGAGCCCAACCCGAACCGACAGGGCTGGGCCATGAAGAGATTGGGCCACTGGGTATTGGACTAGCCCGGCCCCCTAGGGTAGGGTGCGGTTTGCCAGCTGGGTGACCACATGGGGGTTGATCCCCCTTCTTTCACAACAAAGTCATTCAGGCTGAGTAACTGGCAGTGCCACGTGGTGCTGCCTCGGCTGGTAGTGGGGTCCGAGTCCCCTTTGTCGCGACTTGAAAGCCGCAACCCCCTCTTGCGATGCACGACGACACACTGCTCTCTACCAACATGGACAACGGAGAGACGGTCCCCCCTTTAGTATGCCTCATCGCCGCTCTTCCATCATGGCCAGAAGTTTTTGGCCGCTGCCCTCGTCCACCGGCACCGGTCACCGACACCGACGCCTCTTTCACCGGGCTTCAGTGATGCTCTGGAGATCCGTTTTCACTCTCATATGTGCCTACATGCCTCTCATAATTCTGATATCACAACGTAACCCTCTGATTCTTATTTCTGTTAAGTTGAGAAATCTTCCCCCTAAGAATGAAATGATTAATCAAGCGGCGGAGGGTCCGAGATTTATTCTTTTGGCCCGCACCCTCTGCATTAGCATGAAAACATGGTTGAGATTAATTCATCTTCAAATATTTAGAATTAATAAAGAAAAAATCCATAAAATTAATCATGACATAACCACCCTATATCAAGATCTGTTGGGTGATGTTGCGGTTGTGGCGGGAGAAGAGTCCCCGTTCGATGAAGTCACTGATGTCCGTCAATCCCGAATCATTGCAGCCCATGCTTTAGTCCTCCATCAGTGGAAGATGCCGCAGTACTTTTCCAGAGGTTCCTCAAAGCCATCTCACAAACCGAACCGAAGCCTCAATTAAATAGAGGGGAAAATGAGGTTTCACAATGAGATATTAATGGAGTTCATTAATGAATGAACCCATTAATCTTTCAACGGAGTGGTTACAAACTGAATATTGAAGCCATTAAATGGATTGAAAACCAATCAGTCTCACCACCACCATTCAACAAGAGGTATAAAAAATAAAATAACAATTTTCAAGTTATTTTATTATTTCTTTAAAAGTCACAAAAAATAACTTTTTCACCCAATCTACTACAGTTGAAATTATGCCTCCCTTAAGCGAATCCCAATGCTGTGGATTCAACAGTGCCCTCAGATTTTTAATTCGAGCCTCGGTTCAAAAGTTAGAAAATTCCGCCCACATGTTTACTGAACATACCTTAAAAAAGTTTAAAAATCCATTCCAGGCACTCCGAGCCTTGGAATGAAGCATCGTCATTCTTTGCTGACTCGTAATAATCACAAATAATTAAAAAATATATATATATGTAATTTCTGGGTCTTTACATTCTCCCCACATTAGGGATTTTTATCCGATAAAGCTAGAACAAAACTAGGGGAACAAAAGGGGGTAGTAAGTACACATCTGAGCCTCCCACTCCCATGTGCCCTCCTGGAGATTCTCATGCTGCCAACAAACTCGCACTAGAGGAATAGACCAGCCCCAAAGGACCCGCTCCTATTGATCCTCTATCTCCATCGGTAACTCAGAAAATGTCACCCCATCGTTGATGTACAGCTCGCCCCAGTCGACAACGTGCGATGGATCATGCACGTACCTGCTCAACTATGACACATGGAAAACATTACACACCCGATGCATCTGTGGGGGATGAGCTAGATGGTATTCCACCTCGCCTACTCTGTCGAGGATCAAGAATGGTCTAATGAACCTCAGAGATAGATTTCTACACCAGCCAAACCTCCGTAATCCTCATCGGGGTGAGACCCATAGGAAGGAATGATATCCCTCCTCAAACTCCAAGGGTCTCCGTCTCATATGGGAATAAGGATTCTGTGGGCTCTATGGAGCCATCATCCACTCCTGGATGATCTACACCTTCACTATGGTAGCCTGTAGCAACTCTAGACCCATACGTGCCAACTACCCTAGTTCTATCCCACGTAGTGGGGATCTACATGGTTTCCATTTGAAGGCCTCAAATGGAGCCATGGAGATGGTGGAGTGATAACTGTTATTGTAAGAAAACTCCACCAGTGGAAGGTGGTCCTCCCAACTGCGGCCAAAATCATGGACAAAAGTACGAAGCATGTCCTCGAGTGTTTGTATGGTATGATCCGTCTGACCATATGGATGAGGATGAAAGGCAGTGATCAAGTGTAGATGAGTCCTGAACACCTCCTGTAATCCCTTCCTAAAGTGGGATGTAAAATGATCATCACGATCTGAGACGATTGTCGATGGCACCCCTTGAAGACATACAATCTCTTGCACATAGAGGCATCCCAATCCCTCTACTAATCCCTGCTCTCAGATGTGTAGAATGTGGTCCAACATGGTGAGTTAGTCAATGATCACCCAAATGGAATCGAGGCCCCTGGATGAATGTGGTAGCCCCGTCATGAATTCCATGGAGATATCATCCCACTTCCACTCTGGTACCTCATGTGGTTATGCTAATCCTATTGGAACCTGATGCCCAGACTTCACTTACTAACAAGTGAGGCATCGCGATACAAACTCCACCACCGCTTACTTCATCTTGGGTCACCAATACTGATGTCGGAGATCCTGGTAAATCTTCACAACTCCAGGATGTACCACCAAATGTGATGTATGGAAATCTCTCAAAACCTCATCACGTAGCATCACAGATACCATAGTTCATCATATGAAGAGGATAACATGCTCTCCACATTAAAAAATCCAGTAGGAGCCTGTCCTGAGGATATTTGAGCACGTTGGGCCTATTAGTCTACATCCCCAAGCGATACCTCCATGACTCTCTGAAGGAGTGGGAGAGTAACTACCATAGAATTGAGGTAATCTGCTCCATCTATGTCCAAAAAAAATATCTGCAACGTTGCTAGCTGCTTTGTCTCCTCACTCAGATACTGTAGACCAGACATCCTACAGAGTGCGTCTGCTACTACTTTCCCCTTACTACGAGTGTAAACTATCTAAAAGACATAGTCCTCGAGGAACTATAAACATTATTACTGTCTCAAGTTCAGGTCCTTCTGTGTGAAGATATACCTAAGACTCTTGTGATTAGAGTAGACTATAAAACGTTCTCCCATTAAGTAGTGACATCAAATATTTTGCGTAAAGACCACTGCTGCTAACTCTAGGTCATGGGTAGCATAGTTCTTCTCATGTTGTCTCTACTGCCATGAACTCTAGTAGATCACTTCTCACTCCTTCATCAAGACACAACATAGTCTGGTCCCTGATGTGTCGTACTAGACAACATACCCATTGCCCTCTTTTAGTAGCCTCAAGATGGGGGCACTCATCAATATCTGCCTCAGCTCTAGAAAACACTACTGGCATATCGAAGTCCATATAAAGGGATTTACCTTCTTTGTCAAAGATGACAAGGGTGTCATAACTCTGGAAAATTATGGTATGAATCTCTAATAGTACAAGCCAATCTTAGGAAACTTCGCACCTCGGTCACACTCCTGGGTGGATCCCAAGAGAGCACTACCTCTATCTTCGCTGAATCCACTGAAACTCCAGTCTCTGATATGACATGCCCCAAGAAGTGGACTTCCCATATCTAGAACTGAAACATCGGGAGCTTTCCATAAAGTTGGTGCTCTCGAAATGTATCCAAAACTTTCTGTAGGTGCATGGTATGCTCCTCCTCCGGTGCAGAGTATATCAATATGTATTCAATGAAGACAACCACAAAGAAATAGAGGTAAGGCTGGAAGATCCTGTTCATGATCCACATGAACATTTCCAGAGCATTGGTTACGCCGAAGGGAATCCCCAAGAACTCACAGTGGCCATACCGACATCTGAAGGTTGTCTTCAGTAAGTCTACATCCCATACCCTGAGCTGGTGATAGCCTGATCTAAGGTCTATCTTCAAAAACCATCAAGATTACTTTAGATATCAAAGAGATCATAAATCCTCATGAGTGGTTACTTGTTCTTCACAGTCACTTGGTTCAGGCACCGATAGACCACACAAAGCCTCAAACTCCCATCTTCCTTCTTGGAAAACAAAATCAGGGGTGAACATGGAGAAACACTGGGCCTTATGAATCCCTTCTTCTACCATTCATCAAACTACACCCATAACTCATGAAGCTCTGTGGGGTCCATATGATATGCTAGCATAGATATCGGTGCCATCCCGGGGTACAAGTCGATGTAGAAGTCAACCTAACTTTGAGGAGGTAGTCCCAGAACATCATTAGAATAGGAATCAACATACTGTTCCACCCCTATAGGATAATTAGGATTCCTCACATTAATCGCTCTGAGGGTAAGGCTTGCCAATTGATGAGTGATAGACTTCACACTCCTTCTAGAGAGTCCATACTATGTTGCAAAGGTTTCCTTCTCACCGATGAAGGGAAACCTGATCCCATCATCATGGAAACCCCACACTTTATTCCTAAAACATTCAATATGATCATGGACTATGGATAGTCTGTCCATACCCAAGATGATGTCGTAAGTCCTCGATGCTGCTACTAGGAGATCATAGTCGAAGATCTCACCTCTCAGAGTAAGCTAACACTATTTTCACCACTGTATAATCATAGAATATTCTACCATAGAAGTCTTTAATCAAAATGATCGAGTCAACAGCTCTGTTCAAATCTCCGAGCTCTAAACCAGTGTCGTGGAAATAAAAGAGTGAGTGGATCCTGTGTCTATAAGAATTACAGTTAGGTTGGAATAGACATATATTTTACCTCTAATCATCTCTGGATAACCGTTGTTATAGGACTCTACCGACTGAAGCTGTGCTCGCCCCTATCCACCTACTCCCTTTGGTCGGGGTGGACCACCTGAGTGTGGTGCTGGTAGAACCTCAAACCGGCATCCACTACCTGCTGCACGTCCTGCTCCTCTTCCACATCCACCTCCATGCGGACCCCCTCGCTCGAACCTAAGCCACTACCTCAGTGGTCCCTTATTCATTTCCTAATCTTCTATGTAGGGAGTCAGACAGTCGCGAGCCATGTGTCCCTGTCCTCCACCAGAGTAACATGATTTAGTTCACAGAAGACCTCCTCTACCTCGCAAGCTCTGCACCTCAGACCCTATGGCCTGGGGTCATCCACCAGAATGTCTAGCCTACTAGCACCTCAACATCATCTGCCTACTACCTGCTATAGATAAATCAATTGCCTATTTTCCGGTGGTGGATCTCACTATCGGTGCCTTCTTAGCCAAGAATCTCTCAACCAATAATTCTCACTAGAGCACTCCAGCCTGCGTCGGGATATTGAGCGATATCAATGATTCTCTAATCTCCCACAAGAGGCCCTACTCAAAGGTCCATGCCCTAAATAAAGGGTCTCATACCATGTCGTTGGAGTAGTGTGAGAGGTCAATGAATCTAACCGAGTACTCCTCCATTGATAGGCTACCCTACTATAAGTGTAGCAGCTCCTAGATACACACTGAGCGTAAAGTCTCTAGTACAAACTCTGCCTTGAAGAGGGTCATGAAGTACAACTAGGAAAGCCTCGCCTCCTCATGCATCTGGAACATCAGACTGCACAACATCCTTGTTGTTCCCTGGAATAGGCAAACATCTAGGATCAACATCTAATCATCTCGCGTCTCCACTAAACTTAAAAATCTTTCCACAGCCTACAACCAGTCCTCAGCTACCTTGGGATCTGTCTCGCCTCAAAAACTCAGAGGCCTCTGACTTTGGAACTCGTGCCACTTGCTCAGTCGACATGCACGGTTTGTGAGTGGGGTTGTTGGCATCTTTTTCCCACCGAATGGTGGTGCTGCTGGAACACCACTCGAAGGTGACAACATAGTAAGAGGGTCCTACACCGAAGACTCGTCACTCGGTGGTTTATCATGATGTACTCTCTCTGGAATCCTGGCTGGCTTTCTATGAAAAGAAATATTCAAAAGAAGCAGGTACGCCGTAGTCAAAAAGTTAAACCTGGTGAGATGACTCAAAGGAGATAAAAAGTTAAAAATTTCCGAAACACACACAATCATTGTTTTCATGCCCCATGTTAGAAATCCGAATTTAGGGTATTGGTGTATGGATACGTTAGCCGCCACACCAATACTGGACTACCCAAACTAAAAACCACACTTGAAACACTTAACACTATTTCTCCATTAAAAATATCAGAGTCCATGTTCTTTTGTATAATTGGATCCTCTGATACCTAGAGTTTCACGACCCACCCCCCGGGGCCTGTGTAGTGACTACCCCAATCCCACCTTTCATAGGCCAGGGGTTGGTGATAAGCATCGAAAAGGCATATCCCTAAAATAGGAAAGCATCGCCTTTAAACAAGAAAACACACAGACCAAGAACATGACAAGATGAAAACCACATAGTAGTACTTCAATACTTAAAGTGTGTATTGAATGTATAGGGGTTAGAATACAAGACCAACTGAGAGACGCAATACAAAAGAAAATCGAAAATAACTCCAGAGATTGTTCACCATGGACCCTACCTGAAGGGTTGGTATTACTCATCTCCATAGTTCCCTACATCTACCATTCATCCAGTTTACCACCTGGTCCTAGCATGTATTGAATCAGTTGAGTTTCTCTTCATCCACACAAGACACAATAAGGTATGGTAGAAGCATGTGCAGTGGTGAGTATAAAAACACATAGTAGGGACCCTGTTACCCCTGATGGTTTCTCAAAATTCCATAACGAAAAACCAAAAATCATGATCTAATTCACAAATAACAAAGAAAAAGACTCAGCTCACGCCGGGTATAACATAAGTGCAGAAGTACATATGATTAGTCATAATTCTAGATCATCTTATTTTATTAAGGGTTCTGCTATTGATCCATAGAATATTTCTTGATGAATATCCACAGAGGATCCCAAGGTGCTGATCCACATAGGTTCGCTACATGTTGATTGACAAAGGATCGCTAGGTGCTGATCCACACAAGATCACTAGGTGCTGATCCACACAGGATCGCTAAGTGCGGATCCACGTAGGATTGCTATTCATTATTCATGTCTCATCCATCCACTAGATTCTCGTACATAGTACGCCTGATTCTAGGAGGATCCACTCCTTATGCCATCAGTTTCATTTCAATTGGAAAAAGGACCCATGAAGAAGTAAACCAGTGATTGATCGTGTGATAAAAGTTCCAAGGCAATAGACATAGCATCAATCAGATTCCAAGTCAGAGAGTTATAGGAATTTTAGTGTCGAGGAACCAATTAGATTGGGGTATGACCCAACCCGGCCGTACTCCAAAATTCTCAAAACTCTGGTGGAATATCTCAAAATGACAGTCTCGTTCCATGTATTCCAATGCCACATACTATTCATAAAACGGACATCTGGTTTGTGAGATATGACCTTTTGAGCGTATCTAGCCCGAAATGGATCTGGGTCCAGTCTGACCCAGCCCGACCCGACCAGACTGGAACCGTCCTGGGCCAACCCGACCCTGTTCATGTCGACCCCACCCGGTATGGGTCTGACCTCGATCAGCTTGAACCGGCTGGGCTATTGACCAGTCTAGCCCGAACCGTGTGGGTCGTGAGCTAGCCCGACCCAAACTGGTTGGGTTAAGATATGGTGGGCTCGAGCCGCTTGGCAGAAGACCGTCCATTCCCGCCATAGAAGGGTGTGGCCCGCAGGGTGGCCCAACTAGATGGTCGGGGTAGTCCGCTAGCCAGGCGACCGCGCAGGGGTCGCTCCCACTTCCCGAATGGCAAATCCATTCCGACTTAGTAACTGGCGGCACCGCCTCTGCTTGCAGCGAGACCCATGGGACCGGTGTCCCCTTCGACATGGCCCCCTCTTGGGGCACACGATGGTGCACTGCTCTCCGCTAATGCAGCTGGCCAAGAGTCGAAAGCCCCTTCAATCCAACATGGTTCCATACGACGCCGCTCTTATACCATGACCCACAGTTTCCGGCCGCCGCCCTCTTCCGTCGGCACTAGTCGCCAGTGCCGCCGCACTGGTGCCACACCAAAGATACTTCCGTGGGGCTTCGGTGATGCCCCAGAGCTCCGTTTTCAATCCAGTATACACCTACGGGCCTCCCAGAATGTGTCCGCCACAGCAGGACCCTCTTATTCATGTTTCCATGAAATTGAGAAATCCTCTCCTGAAGAACACAAAAATAAATCAAGAGGTAGAGGGTCCGTGCCTTGTGCATTTGGCATGTGCCCTCCTCATTAGCATCATAACATGGGTGAGATTAATTCATCTTCAAAAACATAGAATTAATCAAGAAAAAAACATAGAATTAATCAAGGCATAAACCCCTTACCTCGTGATCTATTGGGTGATGCTGCAGTTGTAGAGGGAGAAGAGTCCCCGTTGGATGAAGTTGCTGGCAATCGTTGATCCCAGATCGTAGTAGCCCAAGCTTCCATCATCCATTGTTGGAAGATGTCGCATTACTTCACTAGAGGTTCCTCACAACCATCTCACAAACCCCAACCCAATCCTCAATTAAATCGAGGGGGAAAGGAGGTTGCACAATGAGAGATTAATGAGGTTCATTAATGAATGAACCCATTAATCTCTCCACATAGTGGTTAAAAAACAATGAAATAATCCATTATATGGCTTGAAAACCAATTGTTCTCACCACCACCGATCAACAGGAGGTAGGAAAAATAAAATATAAATTTTTATGTTATTTTATTATTTCTTTAAAACTCACCCAAACTAACTTTTTCACCTGACATACTGCGATCAAAGTTAAGCCTCCCTCAAGATAATCTCGGCACCGAGGATTCAACGGTGCCCTCAGATTCTTAATCCGATCATTGGTTCAAAAGTTTGAAAACACCGCATGCATGTTTACTGAACGTACCTTAAAAAATTTAAAAATACATTTTTGGCACTCTGGGCCTCAGAATCAAGAACCATGAATTTTTTCGGACTTTTAAAAATCCCAAATAATTTTTCAAAAAAAAATTATTTTGAATTTTTTTGTCTTTACATTCTCCCCAACTTTGTGATTTTTGTCCCTGAAAACTAAAACAAAACTAAGGGAGAAAAAGGTGGTACTGAGCAGGCATCTGAGTAGGCATCTGAGCCTCCCATTCCCATGTGCTCTCTCAGAGATTTCTATCCTGACAAAAAACTTGCACGAGAGTAATTGATCACCCATAAAGGACTTAATCCTGTCGATTTTATATCTCCACTAGGAACTCTGCAAATGTCACCCCATCATTGATGTCTAGCTCTCCCCAGTCGATAACGTGTGATGGATCATGCACGTACCTCCTCATCCATGACACATGGAAAAAATTATGTACACAGTGCATCTATGGGGGAAGAGCTAGATGGTATGCCACCTCGCCTACTCTACTGAGGATCTAGAATGGTCTGATGACCATCAAAGATGGATTTCCACCCTGACCAACCTCTATAATCCTCATCAGGGTGAGACCCGTAGAAAGACATGGTCTGCCTCCTCAAACTCCAAGGGTCCCCATCTCTTGTTGGCATAAGAATTCTACCAACTATATTCAGTCTTCATTCACTCCTGTATGGTCTAAACCTTCTCTGTGGAAGCCTCTACCAACTCCGGACCCATAACTTGTGACTCCCCTGGGTCTATCTATCATAGTGGTGATCTATAAGGTCACCCGTAAAAGGCCTTAAATGGAGCCACACAGATGGTGGAGTGATAAATTTTGTTATAGGTGAACTCCACCAGTTGTAGGTGGTCCTCCCAACAACGTCCAAAATTAAGGAAACAAGCCCGAAGCATGTCCTCGAGTGTCTGTATGGTCCGCTCCGTCTGACCAATTGTCTGAGGATGAAAGATGGTTCTCATGCATAGCTGAGTCCCGAACACCTCTTGCAATCCCTTACACATGTTGGATATAAAATGTCTGTCATGATCTAAGATGTTCATCGATGGCACCCCGTGAAGAGGTATAGTCTCTTACATATAGAGGCCACCCAATCCCTGTACTGATCCATGCTCTTGGATGGGTTGGAAGTGGGCTGGCTTGGTGAGTCAGTAAATGATCACCCAGATGGAATCATGACCCCTAGATATACATGGTAGAATCATCAGGAAGTCCATGAAGTTACCATCCCACTTCCTCTCTGGTACATCATGTGGTTGTTTTATGCCTGTTGGAACCTGATGCTCAGCCTTCACTTGATGTCAAGTGAGGCATCGCGATATGAACTGCACCACCACTTTCTTTATCCTAGGACAGTAGTACTGATTCCATAGATACTGATACATCTTCTCCACTCCAAGATGTACTACCAAAGGAGATGTATGGAACTCCCTCAATACCTCCTCCCATACCATCACTGGTACTATAGTGCGTCCTCTAAATAGAATGGCGTGCTACCCACCATCATAAAATTAATCAGGAGCCTGTCCTGAGGATATCTAAGCACGTCGAGCCTCGTAGTCTACATCCCCAATATGTGACTCCCTAAATCTATGAAGGAGTGGGTGAGTAACTGTCATATATTGGAGGTAAGATACTACATCTCTATCCACCAAGTATATCTGCAACGTTTCTTGCTGCTCTGTCACCTCACTCAGCAACTGTAGATTAGACCTCCTGTTGAGTGTGTCGGCTACTACGTTTCCCTTACTAGGAGTGTAGAACATATCCAATTCGTAGTACAGGATGAACTTTAGCCATCGTCACTCTATAAGGTTTAGGTACATTCGTGAGAAGATATACCTGATAATATTTTGATTAGAGTAGACTATAAAATGTTCGACCATCAAGTAGTTCCACAACATCTTTAGCACAAAGACAACAGCTGCAAACTCCAGGTCATGGGTAGCATTGTTCTACTCATGTTGTCTTAGCTACCATGAACTCTAAGTGATCACCTCTTGCTTCTACATCAGGACACAACCAATTAAGGTCTCTGATGTGTTACAATAGAATACATACCCAACTCTGTCTTCTAGTAGCCTGAAGATGGGGGCACTCATCTGTCTCTGCCTCAGCTCTTGAAAAGTGTGATGGAATCTCTCCATCTATACGAAGTGATGTACCTTCTTTGTCAAAGCTAACATGGGTGTCACAACTCTGGAAAAGTTAGGTAAGAATATCTGGTAGTTCCATCCAATCCTAGGAAACTCCACACCTCAGTCACACTCTTGGGTGGCTCACAAGAAATCACTACCTCTATCTTCGTCAGATCCACTGCAACTATTTCCTCCAAGATAACATTCCCCTGGAAGTGGACTTCACATATCCATAACTATCACTTTGAGTAGTTTCTATAAAGCTGATTCTCTCAAAGTGTATCCAGAACTATTTGTAGGTGTGTGGCATGCTCCTCTTCCGATGCCGAGTATATCAAGATGTCGTCAATGAAGACCACCACGAAGTGATCATGGTAAGTCTAGAAGATCCTCTTCTTGAGCCCCATGAACACTGTCAGATAATTGGTTATGCCGAAGAGAATCATCAAGAACTCATAGTGGTTATGAAGACATCTGAAGGCTGTCTTTGTTATGTCTACATCCTATACCCTGAGATGGTGATAGCCTGATCTTAGGTCTATCTTCGAAAACCATCGATCTCCCTTCAACTGCTCGAAGAGATCATCAATCCCCAAGAGTGGAAACATGTTCTTCATGATCACCTTGTTCTAGCACCAATAATCCAAAAAAATCCTCAGACTCCCATATGCCTTTCTGACAAACAAAATCGGGGATGCCCATAGAGAAACACTAGGCCATATGAACCCCTTCTTCTGTAAGTCCTCCAACTTTACCTACAACCCACGAAGCTCCGCAGGGGCCATCCAAAATGATGGCATATATATTGGTGCTATCCCATGGTATAGGTAGATGTAGAAGTCTACCTCTTTGCGATGAGGTAGTCCCTGAACATCATCAGGAAAGACATCAACATATTGGTCCACCACTACAGGATAACTTGGACTCCTCACATCAACCGATCTGAGGGTCAGGCTATCCAAATGATGAGTGATCGAATGCACCCTCCTTTAGGAGAGTCTATCCTATGCTGTAAAGGATTCATTTTCACCGGTAAAGGAAAACTTGATCCTATCCTTGTGGAAGCACCACACTTTGTGACTAAAATAGTCAATCTAAGAATGGACTGTGGATAGCCTGTCGATACTCAAGATGACTTCATAAGGCCTTGAAACTACTACTAGAAGATCCCAGAAGCAGATCTAGTGTCCTAGAGAGATCTCACACTGTCTCCACTAGTGCGTAATCATATAATCTTCTCTTGTAGGAGTCTCTAATCATAAGGATCGAGCTAAAAACTCCATCCGAATCTCTGAGCTCTGAATAATTTTTGTTGCAATAAAAGAGTCACTAGAAACTTTGTCAATAAGAATTGTAGCTAGGGTGGAATATAAATAGATCATAACTCTAATGATCTATGTGGCACCGTGGTCATAGGCCTCTGCCGCCTGAATCTATTCTCGCCCCTTTCCACCTACTCTCTGTGGTTGGGGCGGACCACCTGGGGGTGGTGGTGGTAGAACCTCAAACCTTCGTCCACCACAAGCTGCAAAACCTACTCCTCGGCCACATACACCTCCCTGCAGACCCCTCGCTTGAACTTTGACCATTGTCTCGGTGGTCCCTCAGTCATTTAATGATTGTCTATATGGGGTGTCAGACAGTCACGAGCCATGTGTCCCTGTCCACCGCAAGAGTAATATGCTTTAGTCCTCAGAAGACCTCCTCTCCCTCGGAAGCTCTGCACCTCTGGCCCTACTTCTTGGGGTCATACACCAGAAGGTCTGACCCAATTGGACCTCTACGTCATCTTTCTACTACCTTCTGTAGACGACATAGCTACCTATCATTCGGTGGTGGCTCTCACTATCAGTGCCTTCTCAGCTAAGAAGTTCTCCACCAATAATGTTCGCTCGAGCACTCCAGCCTACATCGAGATATTGAGCGATATCATCAATGCTCTGATCTCCCTCCAGATACCCTTCTCAAAGGTTTGGGTCCTGAACAAAGGGTCACGTACCATGTCGGTGGAGTAGCATGAGAGGTCAGTGAATCTCACCGAGTACTAAGACACAGATAGGCTGCCCTGCTGTAAGTACAACAGTTCCTAGATACGCACTGAGCGTAAAGTCGCTGGTACAAACTCTACCCTGAAGAAGGAATAAACGTCCAAATAAGAGAGTTTTTCCTTCTCAAGCACCTGGAGTGTAATAATCCACCATCTCCCTACTGTTCCATGGAATAGGATAGTAGATAAGATCACCATTAGATCTCCTGGAGTCTCCACTAACTGAAAAACTTGTGCCACTGCCTCTAGCCAATCCTCAGCTACCTCGGGATCTGTCTTGTGTTGAAACCTCAGAGGCCTCTATCTCTAGAACTTGTGCAACATGCTCAGTTGGCATTCACAGTTCTCCAGTGGGGCTGGTGGAAACTACTGCACTTCGAGTGGTGGTGATTTTGGTATACCACCTGAAGGTGCCAACACAGTAAGAGGGCATGCACTGAAGCCTCATCGCTCGATGGGCCATCATCGTGTAATCTATCTGGAATCCTGGACAGCTATCTATACGATGTCATCTTGAAAAGAAACAGGTGCACCATGATGAAAAAGTTATACCTGGGGAGCTAACTCAAAAGAAAACAAAAGTAAATCATTTCCAAAACACACACAATCAGTTTTCTCGGGCACCGAGTCAAAAATCAGAATTTAGGGTCCTAGTGTATGGATACGTCGGCCACTACACCAATACTGGAATCCCCAAATTCAAAACCACACTCAAAACAATTAACACTATTACTCCATAAAAAAAATATCGGAGTCCTAGTTCTTCGGTAGAACCGACTCCTCTTATACCACTTTTTCATGACCCATCCCTCAGGGACCGTGCTGTGACTACCCCAAGACTACCTTCCATAGGACAAGGGTTGTAGACTAACAACATAAATATTTATAACTAAAACAGGGAGACATTTCCTTTAAACCTGAAAACACACAGACCATGAACACGACAAGATGAAAACCATGTAGTAGTACTGCAATAGTAAAAGTGTGTACTAAAAGTAAAGGGGCCGGAATAAAATCCCAACTAAGAGATACAATACAAAATAAAAAAGAAAATATCTCCTAATATCGTTCACCACAGATCCTACCTGAAGGGTAGGTACAACTTGTCTCCACAACTCTCCATGTCAACCATTCACCGAGTGTCTCACAAACCAACCTGGGTCGACCCTGAACCGGTCACCCAAGCCAGTTCGTGACATGGACCGAGAGGCGTTCCCGATCCTCCCGGGCTGGCGACAGGCGCCAGGGCATCAACAAAGGTGGTGGGAACGATTACTCCCAGTTAAAAAAAATAAATAAAGGATTAGAAATAAAACAGAGTAGTGAATAATAAATAAACAAAGTAAATTAACTAAACAAGAACAAAAGAAAACAAAACTAACCAAAAGAGACAACCACTATCTCTGTGTGACCTCACGAGTCACTCTCCAACCCACGACCAAACGTTGCCCAAGGCGAACACACCCAAGCTGTATCCTGCACAAAAAATAAAAACAGAAAAAGAACTATATGTGTGAGTATTAAAACTCCGTAGGTGTTCCCAACAAACTATTCCCAATGCACTACCTTTAAATAAATAAATTTATTAATTCCAGGTTTGAACTAAATATACAAGATATTGGTTTTCACACACACACACACTTTAATTTCTAAAAAAAGTATCAGTCTGTTTCCCTCTATAATTTAAAAACAATTTTTAATGTTTGAAAGGAATAGGCGCATAGAATTTTAAAACATTTTTGTGAACAATTAGAAAACCAAACATTAGTTATTATCCAAAAAGGAAAACTACACAAAACACACAACACACTCCAAGGGAAATTAGAAAAATGGCACACATGAGCCAGAAACTGAACTAGACTTCTCAATCGTGTGCCACACACAAATAAACACTAAATGAAACATGGGTTGAACCTAGGGGATCGTGAACAATCCAGAACATACCATACATGTGACTCATCCTGAAGGCATGCCCTAACTCAATGACATCATAACGCCCTGACTCTCCTCATAGCCCTACATGGCCTAACCGAGGGGCACAATCCCTATAGAAGCAATAACTTAGTATTCCCCTACTAAGGGGCCACTAGCCAGTGAATAATCTAAACTAGTGAAACAATCATTCTAGAAGATTCACTCATTATGACAGGTTCCCATGTCAACACAAGCAATAAAAAGGGGTGCATCCACAATGTAAATCAAGCCGTCATGATGCAAAAACATCACATACAGCTCACGCAATCAACGCACACCAAAGATCACCCCTGAGTGGGTTTTCCAAAATAATTTATTTTACTAAAGTTCCAAATGGGCCTTCACTAATTTTAAAGCAAAACTTCATTTTTCGAGAAAACCCAAAAAACTTGTTCAAAAAAATCATTTATCTTTAAAACTAGAAGTACATTTGAAATTCCGTGAATTGGGATTAAAGGACAAATGGTTATTCTTTCAATAATGGGTTTCCGCTCGTCAAGAAAATGTTTCAATTGTTAGGAATAAAATAAACGTCTTTTCACACCAAATAATCATCTAAAAATTAATTATCTTATATTATTTATCATTCATTAAAATTAATAAAACATCAAGCAATTAATAAATTCTAAATTTAAAGGTGAGTGTAGTGGGGAACCTACCTTGACTCGTAGCTCGGTTACGACGACGATGCAGTACATCCCGACTTGCACACAAGTGCGCACCACTTACCGAGGACCATAATATCACAGAAAAACCTTGTTAATGCGCTGCAAGAATGAAAAGTATCTAAAAACACAGAAACACTATCTTAAAAATAATCCAAATGAATAAATAGAGTAAAAACCACCTTGAAACAGGTGCAGATGAAATGGAACGAACCCAAAACATGCAGTAAAACAAGATGTGCCCCGCAAATAAAGGTGAACAATTCGAAGCAATCTGAATCGCTTCAACTTCGATGGTGGCGGATGGAGCACGGTCTGACGTGACCCGAGACACCCTTTGCGAACCCAGTGAGGGGATTCGTGGCCACATCGGAGCAACATCCTATAACAATTAAACAACACCCAAAAAAAATTAATGCGGAAGGACTAAAGCACGACCAAAAAGGTATCTGGGACTCACAAAAACAAAAATGGACACGTCATAACAAATAATGAAATTCCACCCAAATAGATTTATATCCAGAACACACCCCAAGGTAACCAGAAATAATATTTAAAATAAGATGACAACTATTCCAGGCCCAAAAATGGTGGGGCGTTTGCATGCGCATAAAATAATGACATAAAAATAAACTAATTGGGATCAATTCCACAAACACAAAAACACTAGTAAAAATTAACTAAGTACATAATAAAAGTGTGAAACATGTTTTTTAAATTAAATAACAAAACACAATCCCCCATGAATTGAAATTGGGAGAAAAGGGCATGAAACGCCTACCTCAATACGTGCGAGGGCCACAAAACCACAATAGAGGAAAGCGAATCGCTCCACGGGCCAATTGCAAACCCTAGACACCAAACAGGATGCACAAAAACAACCAAAAAAATATAAAATTGGTTAAAACGAAGAGAAGAAACACCAAAATAATGAAATTAGGTTATACCAAAAGAGGAAACGATTGCCGGTAAGAGGAACCACGGTCACATTGGAGCAGGGAAAAGGCGTTGCACAAGATGGTTTCAGGTTCATCGGGAAGGGTTGTCGGAGGGGGTTGCTGCGCCAGGAGGAGGGGAGTGCGCCGCTTTCAGTGGGTCGCGCCAAGAAAAAGGGGAAGGGGGGATCTCAAGACGGTTGGACAGGGAAGGGAGGCCTGGCTTCACGCCGGCTGGATGGGAAAGGGAGGCGGTGCCGAAGAGGAACCGCCAGGGAGAGAAGGCCGTTGTGTTACTGCAGGTGGGTGGGAGTACGTCGCGATGGGCCGGGAGGAGAAAAATGTGCCAGACCAAGAGGGTTGTGTTGGACCCGGAGGGTTGCGCTACGCTGAACAGGAGGGAGAGGGGGTGTGGCCGAGGAGGGGCGCTGGTCGTGCGAGGAGGAGCCGTCACTGGTTGGGCCACCGGGATGGCTGTGTGCAGGGTGTTGGGACGCAGGGTCGGGGGGAGTAAGAAGGGAGGGAGAGCGCGCAGGGATGGAGGACCCGAGGGAGTCCCAGGCGGTGCGATAGGAAATGGGGGAGGGGGGGGAGAAGCTGCAGAAGATTTAGGGTTTACTTTTTTTATTAACCTATAAGAATAATAATAATAATAATAATAATAACAATAATAATAATAAAAATAATAAAATATCAATAATAATAATAACAATAATAATATTAATAATACTATAATTATAAATTATTGTTATTATTATTATTAAACTTTTTATAAAATTCTTTTTAATTTAATTTTTCCCACTTTTATTTATTTATTTATTTCCAATTTAATCCATTCTTATAATTTTATTATTTATTTAAACAGTTGGGAAACCACACACTCACCAGGTCCGAACACATGATCACTACTAGCAGTGCGGTGACCACGCACCCACCCGGACCGAATTGGCAGTGACCGCTAGTAGTGCGGTGACTGTGCACTGGCCCAAGACCCACCGAGAACATCCAAAAATTAATAAAAATTCAAACAGGGACCCAACTAAACCTCATCTAAACGACACGAGACGAAGTAAAAAATAAAAATAAAATAAAATAAATAGAAGTTCAATGTCAGGGTGTGACAATTCTCCCCACCATAGACACTTTATGCCCCCATAAAGTCACCAAGCCAACAGTTGTCAAAACTGGAGTCCATGACCAAACCAAACTAGAAGAAATTGAGAGGCTCGAGGTGATAATTACAAACACACGTCACACAAGGCCAATTCATGAACAATCACTGCCCGAATTTGAGGGGAGAACACGAGAGGGTTCTCCCCACCACAAGAATTCCCTAACATAGAAGCCCTCGAAACTCGAACTCACTACCACCCCCCCAGGGGGGTCAATGCGAGAACTCTCAAACCAAACTTGTTCATTTTCCCAACATGGACCAAATAACACATCTGAGCCTTTGTCGGAAAACTTGCTACAAATCAACCCACCAACTTAATAATGAAGAATTAACTCAACACTTCCCATCAATTTCACAAAAAGAACACCCCCTAACAAACACAGCTGAGCCCAACTCAAAATCAGAATAGGTACATCCATTCACAACCCACCCCATTCAAAGAGACAGAGCAACTTAAAAATCATGCTGAGAGTAGATAAGACTGCTTGGATTGTGGGAGAATGCGTTCATCACACCACCACAACAAGGATGAGATTACGACAGGGATGAGAATAGAACAAGGAAATTTCAGATATTTACATCTCAAAACTGAATACATTATCCGATACAAGGTTCCACACAACCTCAGAAACTCTTGACTGTGCGCGAGCTTCACCCTAAGACCTATGGATGAGGCTCTAATAGCTGAAGCGTCTACTGCCTCACAGTCAGGAATTTTCATCTTCTGGTCTCTAACCCCTTCTGTTCGATAATTCAAACAACCATGATGGTTATACATTTTCTATGGGATGCAACATGATGACTTAGAATGTCTGGACATGCCATACTGGTGGCGCACAAGAGAGAAGTCCGACGAACTAGGAGTCGGTACCGACGAGGATGGTTTCTTGGAGATAGGTTCCACCAGCCCACACTCTTTGCCAGGTGGGGAAACTTTGCGGAAGTCGACCACCTTTAATCACACCTAAAACTCCAACGATGATGAGACATCTCATCTTTACTAGTCCAAAGCTGAACCCTCAAGTAACTCGAGGGCAGTACGAACCTTAACTATCCTGGGCGTTCCCAACAACCCGAAGACACACTATCGTTTTGAACAATACAAATACCTATAATAGACTTCAATTACCTCGAAAAGCAAGAAACACACAAAAGGAACTGAGAACTGAGCATAACTCATTGACAACTTTTGGAGGCTTTATGTGCGGCATACTCATGACAACACGAGAAACACCATCAAAACCGACATCAAGCCAAAACTCAATCAAAGCAACAACAAAAGCCAAGGTCAATAGGTCCATAAGCCAAACATATACCACACAAGGAGAAATCACTTTTCCAAAACCATTATTTCTTTAAAATTTTAAAAACTCACCTACGACACTTTATGAACCGTCACATGTGTATTTATTCAACCCTGATCACATCACCTACAAACAAGTGCCCCCACACACTTTCTACACATACCCACGCATGTATGACCCTCCATAAAGAGTGCCAAGGTTCAAAAACTTCTTTTTCTTACCAAATCCAAACCCATACCATGTTTTTCAAAACCAATACACCTTCTCTTTAAAAACCCACTTTAGTAATTTCAAAAACAGTTTGGAAGAAACACTTTTCCCTTTAAAAACCAATTTCACTTTTTAATGCACACTCAAATCAACTGAGACTAAAACAAAATAGAAGAAATAATAACCCACTGGAATAAGGAACTAGTGCATATGTCTGTCCGAATGACATGGTGGTGAGTCATGCCCCAAGTACAGCATAACACTAAGAGGAACTTAAACTGGACACTTGAACTCCACATGGGTCACCACCCAATGTGAGGACGCAAAGTGAACCGATTCGCCTCCATTGTCATCCCTCAATCCGAAAAAAACCAAGGAAAAGTGACTCAAAACCCGGACTAACCTCGGTAACTCAGGTCTCATAAAGAGCGGTGGTGATCAGGCACAGAACCCTAACCTACCTCTTGAGCCTCGACTGTCCTAGTCTCCTTCTACCAAACATCATAAATAACAAAGGGAGCTCTGAAAAGTGAGGTCCCCTAAGAGCCAACCTCCCTATGATACCATTTGGTCACGAACTAGCCTAGGTAAACCCTGAACCGGTCACCCGAGCCGGTCCATGACATGGATCGAGAGGCATTCCCGATCCTCCCAGGCTCGCGACTAGCGCCAGGTCTTCAACAGAGGCGATGGGAATGATTTCGCCTAGTTAAAATAAATAAATAAAGCAGTACAAATAAATCAGAGTAATGAAAAATAAATAAACAAAGTAAAGTAACTGAACAAGAACAAAAGAAAATAAAACTAACCGAAAGAGACAACCAGTATCTCTGTGTTACCTCACGGGTCACTCTATAACCCATGACCAAACATCACCCAAGGTGAACACACCCAAGCTGTAGCCTGTACAAACACTAAAAATAGAAAAATAACTATAGGCGTGAGTATTAAAACTCAGTAGGCGTTCCCAAAAAACTATTCCCAATGAACTACCTTTAAATAATGAAATTTATTAATTCTAGGTTTGAACTAAATATACAAGATATTGGTTTTCACACACACATGCTTTCATTTCTAAAACAAGCATCAGTCCATTTCTCTTTATAATTTAAAAACAATTTTTAATGTTGGAAAGTAATAGGTGCATTGAATTTTAAAACATTTTTGTGAACAATTAGAATACCAAACTTTAGTTATTAGAAAAAAAGGAAAACTACACATAACACACAACACACACCAAGAGAAATGGAAAAAAATGGCACACACGAGCCAACAACTGAACTAGACTTCTCAATTGTGCGACACACACAAATAAACACTAAATGAAACATGGGTTGAACCTAGGAGATCATGAACAATCCAAAACATACCATACATGTGACTCATCTTGAAGGCATGCCCTAACTCGATGACGTCATAACGCCCTGACGCTCGACATATCCCTACATGGCCTAACCGAGGGGCCCAATCTCTATAGCAGCAATAACTCAGTATTCCCCTGATATGGGACCACTAGCCAGTGTGTAATCAAAACTAGTGCAGAAATTGTTCTCAGAAGATTCACTAACTATGCCAGGTTCCCATTTCAACACAAGAAATAAATAGGGGTGCGTCCACAATGTAAATCAATCAGTCACGATGCAAAAACATCACATACATCTCCCGCAATCAACGCACACCAAAGATCACCCCTGAGTGGGTTTTCCAAAATAATTTATTTTACTAAAGAGCTAAACGGGCCTTCATTAACTTTAAAGAAAAACTTCATTTCTTGAGAAAACCCAAAACACTTCTTCAGAAAAAATGATTTATCTTTAAAACTAGAAGTACATTTGAAATTCCGTGAATTATGTTTAAAGGCGAAACATAGATTCTTTCAATAATGGGTGTCCTCTTATCAAGAAAATGTTTCAAGTGTTTGGTATAAAATAAACGGATCTTTCACACCAAATAAAAATCTAAAAATTAATTATCTTATATTATTTCTAATTCATTAGAATTAATAAAACATCAAGAAATTAATAAATTCTAAATTTAACAGTGAGTGCAGTGGGGGACCTACCTCGACTTGAAGCTCAGTTATGATGACGATGCGGTACGTCCCAACTTGCACACAAGCACGTGCCACATGCCAACAACCATAATATCACAGAAAAACCTCGTCAATGTGCTGCAACAATGAAATGTATCTAAAAACACAGAAACACTGTCTTAAAAATAACCCAAATGAATAAAAAGAGTAAAAACCACCTTGAAACTGGTGCAGACGAAACAAAACTAACCCAAAACATGCGGTAAAACAATATGTTTCCCGCAAATAAAGGAGAACAATCTGAAGCAATTTGAATCGCTTTGCCTTCAGTGGTGGTAGACGGAGCGCAGTCCGATGTGACCTGAGACACCCTTTGTGAACCCATTGAGGGGATTCACTGCCACATCAGAGCAACACCCTATAACAATTAAACAATAGACAAAAACAATTAATGTGGAAGGACTAAATGTAGAGACCCGAAGCTTGGCGTACATTCACATTACATTACATTTGCGGAATACTTAGTACATAACAAAAACACACACAAGGATCGTAATAGTTTAGTGTCTTTGGAAACTCGGAACGTAATCTTCTAATCGTGGTGAAAGATCTCCAATATCTCCCATATAGATCTTCCCTTTTTTTACCTAAAACCTTTCTTTATATCCTGGGAAAAAGAAAACATAAAAGGGTGAGATCAAATGCTCAGTAAGGGTAAACAAAAGAAATATAAATCTCATCGTATACACAAGCACATAACTTTTGTAAATCTTAACCTGCAAAAGAGATCATAATTTCATAACATGGGATAAATCATGGTAGTGAAATGTAATCACAATAACCATAACATAAAACATCAAACTTTGTGGCATACACACATAATCATAGAGAATCATTTCTTATTAGTCAAGACTCATTGCCAAGACTATCTTAGTGGACAAAGTCCCTTTTCTGAATCGAGTAACCCTCGTTTCAGTCCTGTTTCACTGAACCGGTATAACCTACCATTCCAGCCATGTCTATCTCATGAGATATAAAATCTTTACCCAATGCATTGGAGGGAGATATAGGTCCCACCCATCTTATAATGAATCCTTTTCTTATGTGTTCCACATAATCATAAATCATACATCATCGCATAACACATGTAACAAAAACGGGATTCTTGAAACATCATGAAAACATAAAACAAATCATATAAGGTAAATGAATTCATAAAAATAATTCCCTCACAACATAATCAAATAAATGTAATAATAGGGATAAAAACAGAACCCTATATTATCTTAGATGGAAAATAATTTTGATAAAACACTTGAACTCCATTCTTGAGGAAAATATCCTTTCTTCTTCAAAAACATTTTTTCCTTTCATAACATGTCATACAATTTTAAACTAAAAGAAGTTGATAAAAAATAAACATGAAAACTTATAAAGGAAGATTCTTGGAAATAATGTTTTAAAAATCCATTCTTTCCGTATAAGTTAAAAAAACATTCTTCGTACTTTTGTCGGAGAAGTCAAAAAGTACCTCATACGAAAAACGACAAAAGATTCCTTTCATATCTTTTACTAAAAACTCACCGAAGGGTAAAATTGGATTTAAACAATTGTAGGTGGATGGAAATAATATTACATATTGAGGAAATATGGATGTGGATGATAAAATACACCCCAGTAAATACTAAAGTATAAACAATCTCGTATAGAAATGAGATTGTGATATTTCCCTTACCTTAAGTCTGATTTGCTTCGTAAGTGTCCGAACCTCCTCTTCTTCGAAACGCCTCTTTGAATCCTCCACTTAGGGAACTAAGATTGGTCTTTGAAGAATACCAGGACCTATAGGATTATTATAGGGAAGTGGATAAGGGATTTTGGCAGGGGTTGGCCGAGCTTGAGTGCTCAAATTGGTGTGAGGAGGAGGGGGAGGAGGTGCCCTTTTATAAGGGAGGAGAGGGGCACCTTAGGAATATCTCAAAATATTATTTTATATTATAGAAAAAATTGGTTTATAATGGTTCCAAATGGTCTTATTTCGAAGCTAAAGTGGGGATGGGTCGAAATACTATCAACCAATAGGATTTAGACAAGTTTAGGGTATTATTTTAACCTTATCAATTAGATTTAACTCTAAGTTAAATAATTTAACTTTTACCGTGTCTTTTTGTTTTCTTTCACTATATGGTTAATACACTTACCATAACACGCCAAACGAACCCCAAATTGTTTATTATTAATATATATATCCTTATCTAAGTCATTTTGCCAAACCTTAGATTTTTAGGAATAAAATAACAATTAATAATATAATATTTGATTTAAAAACTATTTTGTGTCAATTTTGACACTATTTGATATATGATTTTTGTGAAAGTCATAACAGAATTATATGTTCGAAACAAGTTGATTAAAGAAACAATAATATATCATAGTAACCTATTAAATTAGTGGAATTCATAAAAAGTCTCAAATTACATTTATTTTGGTGTTTATAACATCAATTATGTCAATATTTCATAAATAAGACAATTACTGCATCATCTTTGTGTCATAAATAAATTAAATTATTTGATGTCTGAAAATTACAAATAAAATACCATTATGTCGGAAATCTTCTTATCTTTCTAATGAATATTTACAATCGAATTTATCGTATGTAAAACCCTATATTAAAAATGTTTTAGTAAATAAACTTTGATTTTAACTCTTTTAACTCTTCTTTGAATTAAATAATAATAAATGTCCTAATCTAATCCAAGTGGGCCTAAATGATAATATTTTACACTTAAGGTTGTTTTTGGTCGAGATACACTTGTCCAATAGAATTAGGACATGTGTTAGGGTAATATTAATATCATTCTTACCCTTAATTACCCTATTTACTTTTAACCGTGGTAAATAAAAGTAAAAAGTTACTATTCACCAAAAATTATTTTCATCTCATTGAACCACATTTTACATACTGACATCAACCGTGTCTCTCAGATTTTTGAAATTCCATTCACAGAAGCGGTAAAATTAAGTTTTATGAAAAATTCAGTTTTTTAACTACCACTTAGTAGTTTCACTATTCATCAAAAATTGATGTTTTTCAGAACAATGCCAAAATTTCATCCTAAGATATATTTCATCTTCCAAATTCAAAAATGAAGTCTATTTTACCAAATTCATAACATAGAAGTTGCATTAATTAATTTTATAATTAAATCCCGCTGTTAAAACAAATAGAGTGTTTTTAAGAAACAATATCTATCAAAAGATTGACACTTGATTATGTCTGGTTTAAATGTGAAATTACAACCAATGACCAACATTGTATTAAATTGTAAAAATATATTCTAAATATAATTTAGAACCACTCAAATTAATAATTTATCACTATTAATTATTTCGATTAAAAAAGTTGTTTTTAATTATAATTTAGTAATTTTCACTATTCATCAGAATATGAAAGTTATCCGAAAAGTACCAAAATTTCACCTTAGGCTAAATTCGATACTCTGAATCCAAAAATGAAGTCCATTTTGAGAGATAAATTTTCTAAAATTTAAAAAGTGGTTATTACCATTCATAATGGCTAGTTTTAATAATATTTTAATAGCATATCGTTGTTTCGTGAAACTCAGTATTGCGTACTACACACGCTATTGAGGAAGGTTGCGATTGCGTGTAATGCAAGGCAAGTCAAGGATGCGTGTTGTGCAAGCTCCTTTTGGTGTAGCGTACAAAACAAGACATTAATAAAATTAAAAAGAATATTTTTCATAAAATCTCGGGCTGTTACATTCTACCCCCCTTAAAATGAATTTCACCCTCGAAATTCGTCGGGGTTATAAATGGTTTACTATTCGAAAGTTTTTTTAATAGAAACCCATATTGTAAAAAGGAATATCAAAACCAATCTTTAAAAACAAAAGTATGAAACGTAACGGTTACCCAAATAAAGTAATCACTGGGTTTCCACATAGGTGAAAATATGGATATGGAAGAGAAATCTAACCATCATGTTCTGATGGAGAGTGGTAGAGAACATGGCTATGGAAAAGCCAGCAATCACAAAGCCATAAATTTGTGACGATCTAAGGTACCATCTGATTCATCAGATATAAGATCACTAGGACAACATTTTTGGTTTTCAAGATCGTTTTGCTAAAGTTAAAGAATTTGAATTAGAATAAATACTTACTTTATTTTGGTACAATCTCACTGTTGTTCGTGCCTTTAACAATTTCCACTTCATCTCTTAAATAAATGAAGTTGAATTTGTTATTCGTCAAGTGTTAGCAGATCATTTGATAGAATGACGGGTCATTCCATCTGTCTCAAACAAAAGGTTAGCAAAAATTATATACATAAGTCAATCTATAGTGAGATTAATCATATATGGTTCCTAAAATGGACTTTATACTTCATATATCATACTGATTAATATAATAAAACCAATTTCTAATAAACAGGGACTTCCTGTAGGCCAGTGGTAGGCGATAAAGGCCAGTCGCACTTCGGTTGTGGGTTCGATTCCCACATCCTTGTCCGACGCGATGGGCTATCGCCCGTCCTGCAGGTTGTCCTTTTTTCTAAAACTATATTACTATAACATCCCATCAATAATATCGAGAAAAATTCTATCCTTAAACAATACTAACTTATGTCCAACATAATCCATTCCAATCTTTAGGCTTATCCATAATACTGCAGTCCACTCTCATAACATAGTGAAAACGATTACCAGAGATTTAACACCATCGTCGATCCCCATATATCATAAGATATGTTTTTTTGGTCACATTCCAAACATTCAAAGTCCTTAATAATGTATTCTCTTGAATACCATAGTAAAAACATGAATGCAGTTAAAATTTAACACTTTCCACATACCAAAATCCTAAAAATTCTATATACTCAAACCATGATATCACTTAGTCCTTATATCAATCATGAGCTCATGAATACTGTCAAACATTTCATTTTCTCCTTATCCCTTCATTATGCGCATATCATCTGCTTTCCAAAATATTTGAATCACTTTTCATGGTTACCGGTACCTTAAAATTATTGAAAACCAAAATAATACAAAAATATTATAATAAACAATAAAAGTACCTCAACAAAATTATTATTGAATACCAATACATAAAAACTTCAATCCATCCTCTTCAATTATTGTCCTGGAATAAGTCCTTCCATGATTTAGAAGTAACTTTTTAGGTCAGGGCATTGAGTTGGGTAATGCCCATGTTCTCCACAAATAATACATTGAACTCCATAACAGTCTGTCACTCTATGACCCTTATCTCCACACAAATAACATCGGTCCCTCCATTTGAGTTATTCTTCAAGGTTCTTCTTCCCTTATTTAGAAATCTCAATCTTCCTTTCTTTATGCTGCTCAACATGCGAACATGCATAATAGTCTATCTTCCTCTTCTTTGATGAATTTGGTATACCACTAAATTTCACCTTGTTAATCATATATCGCGATGACTGATTCGGCATAATCACAATATCTTTCTCTCTAGGCATTACATAATTTTGTTGCTTATAGTCACCAATTTATCCATTGGATTCAATGTTAACCGAATTTCGTCTGGTTCCCTCCATTAACTAAAACACAAAAAGAATTCGTTGAGAGGCAAAAATCATGCTAGAGAAAACAACATAGTAAAGGGGGAGTAGCCTCAATATCTAACATCTTAGGTTAAATTCTAAGATCGTTAACGTAGTTCTAGGACTCTATCCTATATGTATACTTATCCTTAGGGACATCCCTAGACATACCTTAGAAATATCTTTAGGGGTCTCACTAACGTTCTCACATCCTAGTTTCCAAAGGTTGACTAAACCTTTCCTCTGATACCAACTGTAGAGACCCGAAGCTTGACGTACATTGACATTACATTACATTTGCGGAATACTTAGTATATAACAAAAACTCACACAAGGATCGTAATAGTTTAGTGTCTTTGGAAACTCGGAACATAATCTTCTAATCGTGGTGAAAGATCTCCAATATCTCCCATAAAGATCTTCCCTTTCTTTTACCTAAAACCTTTCTTTATATCCTGGGGAAAAGAAAACATAAAAGGGTGAGCTCAAATTATCAGTAAGGGTAAACAAAGGAAATATAAATCTCATCGTATACACAAGCACATAACTTTTGGAAATCTTAACCTGCAAAAGAGATCATAATTTCATAACATGGGATAAATCATGGTAGTGAAATGTAATCACAATAACCATAACATAAAACATCAAACTTTGTGGCATACACACATAATCATAGAGAATCATTTCTTGTTAGTCAAGACTCATTGCCAAGACTATCTTAGTGGACAAAGTCCCTTTTCTGAATCGAGTAACCCTCGTTTCAGTCCTGTTTCACTGAACCGGTATAACCTACCATTCCAGCCATGTCTATATCATGAGATATAAAATCTTTACCCAATGCATTGGAGGGAGATATAGGTCCCACCCATCTTATAATGAATCCTTTTCTTATGTGTGCCACATAATCATAAATCATACATCATCGCATAACACATGTAACAAAAATGGGATTTTTGAAACATCATGACATCATAAAACAAATCATATAAGGTAAATGACTTCATAAAAATAATTCCCTCACAACATAATCAAATAAATGTAATAATAGGGATAAAAACAGAACCCTATATTATCTTAGATGGAAAATAATTTTGATAAAACACTTGAACTCCATTCTTGAGGAAAATATCCCTTCTTCTTCAAAAACATTTTTTCCTTTCATAACATGTCATACAATTTTAAACTAAAAGAAGTTGATAAAAAATAAACATGAAAACTGATAAAGGAAGATTCTTGGAAATAATGTTTTAAAAATCCATTCTTTCCGTATAAGTTAAAAAAACATTCTTCGTACTTTTGTCGGAAAAGTCAAAAAGTACCTCATACGAAAAACGACAAAAGATTCCTTTCATATCTTTTACTAAAAACTCACCGAAGGGTAAAATTGGATTTAAACAATTGTAGGTGGATGGAAATAATATTACATATTGAGGAAATATGGATGTGGATGATAAAATACACCCCAGTAAATACTAAAGTATAAACAATCTCGGATAAAAATGAGATTGTGATATTTCCCTTACCTTAAGTCTGATTTTCTTCGTAAGTGTCCGAACCTCCTCTTCTTCGAAACGCCTCATTGAATCCTCCACTTAGGGAACTAAGATTGGTCTTTGAAGAATACCGGGACCTCTAGGATTATTATAGGGAAGTGGAGAAGGGATTTTGGCAGGGGTTGGCCGAGCTTGAGTGCTCAAATTGGTGTGAGGAGGAGGGGGAGGAGGTGCCCTTTTATAAGGGAGGAGAGGGGCACCTTAGGAATATCTCAAAATATTATTTTATATTATAGTAAAAATCGGTTTATAATGGTTCCAAAGGGTCTTATTTCGAATCTAAAGTGGGGATGGGTCGAAATACTATCAACCAATAGGATTTAGACAAGTTTAGGGTATTATTTTAACCTTATCAATTAGATTTAACTCTAAGTTAAATAATTTAACTTTTACCGTGTCTTTTTGTTTTCTTTCACTATATGGTTAATACACTTACTATAACATGCCAAAAGAACCCCAAATTGTTTATTATTAATATATATATCCTTATCTAAGTCATTTGGCCGAACCTTAGATTTTTAAGAATAAAATAACAATTAATAATATAATATTTGATTTAAAAACTATTTTGTGTCAATTTTGACACTATTTGATATATGATTTTTGTGAAAGTCATAAAAGAATTATATGTTCGAACCAAGATTATTAAAGCAACAGTAATATATCATAGTAACCTAGAAAATTAGTGTAATTCATAAAAAGTCTCAAATTACATTTATTTTGGTGTTTATAACATCAATTATGTCAATATTTCATAAATAAGATAATTACTGCATCATCTTTGTGTCATAAATAAATTAAATTATTTGATGTCTAAAAATTACAAATAAAATACCATTATGTCGTAAAACGTTTTAGCTTTCTAATTAATATTTACAATTGAATTTATCGTATGTACAACCCTATATTAAAAATGTTTTAGTAAATAAACTTTGATTTTAACTCTTTTAACTCTTCTTTGAATTAAATAATAATAAATGTCCTAATCTAATCCAAGTGGGCCTAAATGATAATATTTTACACTTAAGGTTGTTTTTGGTCGAGATACACTTGTCCAATAGAATTAGGACATGTGTTAGGGTAATATTAATATCATTCTTACCCTTAATTACCCTATTTACTTTTAACCGTGGTAAATAAAAGTAAAAAGTTACTATTCACAAAAAATTATTTTCATCTTATTGAACCACATTTTAAATGCTGACATCAACCGTGTCTCTCAGATTTTTGAAATTCCATTCACAGAAGCGGTAAAATTAAGTTTTATGAAAAATTCAGTTTTTTAACTACCACTTAGTAGTTTCACTATTCATAAAAAATTGATGTTTTTCAGAACAATGCCAAAATTTCATCCTAAGATATATTTCATATTCCAAATTCAAAAATGAAGTCAATTTTACCAAATTCATAACATAGAAGTTGCATTAATTAATTTTATAATTAAATCCAGCTGTTAAAACAAATAGCGTGTTTTTAAGAAACAATATCTATCAAAAGATTGACACTTGATTATGTCTGGTTTAAATGTGAAATTACAACCAATGACCAACATTGTATTAAATTGTAAAAATATATTCTAAATATACTTTAAAACCACTCAAATTAATAATTTATCACTATTAATTATTTCGATTAAAAAAGTTGTTTTTAATTATAATTTAGTAATTTTCACTATTCATCAGAATATGAAAGTTATCCGAAAAGTACCAAAATCTCACCTTAGGCTAAATTCGATACTCCGAATCCAAAAATGAAGTCCATTTTGAGAGCTAAATTTTCTAAAATTTAAAATGTGGTTATTACCATTCATAATGGCTAGTTTTAATAATATTTTAATAGCATATCGCTGTTTCGTGAAACTCAGTATTGCGTACTACAAACGCTATCGAGGAAGGTTGCGATTGCGTGTAATGAAAGGCAAGTCAAGGATGCGTGTTGTGCAAGATTCTTTTGGTGTAGCCTACAACACAAGACCTTAATAAAATTAAAAAGAATATTTTTCATAAAATCTCGGGCTGTTACATTCTACCCCCTTAAAATGAATTTCGCCCTCGAAATTCGTCGGGGTTATAAATGGTTTACTATTCGAAAGTTTCTTTAATAGAAAACCACTTCGTAAAAAGGAATATCAAAACCAATCTTTAAAAACAAAAGTATGAAACGTAACGGTTACCCAAATAAACTAATCACTGGGTTTCCACATAGGTGAAAATATGGATATGGAAGAGAAATCTAACCATCATGTTCTGATGGAGAGTGGTAGAGAACATGGCTATGGAAAAGCCAGCAATCACAAAGCCATAAATTTGTGATGATCTAAGGTACCATCTGATTCATCAGATATAAGATCACTAGGACAACATTTTTGGTTTTCAAGATCGTTTCCCTAAAGTTAAAGAATTTGAATTAGAATAAATACTTATTTTATTTTGGTAAAATCTCACTGTTGTTCATGCCTTTAACAATTTCCACTTCATCTCTTAAATAAATGAAGTTGAATTTGTTATTCGTGAAGTGTTAGCAGATCATGTGATAGAATGACGGGTCATTCCATCTGTCTCAAATAAAAGGTTAGAAAAAATTATATACATAAGTCAATCTATAGTGATATTAATCACATATGGTTCCTAAAATGGACTTTATACTTCATATATCATACTGCTTAATATAATAAAACTAGTTTCTAATAAACAGGGACTTCCTGTAGGCCAGTGGTAGGCGATAAAGGCCAGTCGCACTTCGGTTGTGGGTTCGATTCCCACATCCTTGTCCGACGCGATGGGCTATCGCCCGTCCTGCAGGTTGTCCTTTTTCTAAAACTATATTACTATAACATCCCATCAATAATATTGAGAAAACTTCTATCCTTAAACAATACTAACTTATGTCTAACATAATCCATTCCAATCTTTAGGCTTATCCATAATACTGCAGTCCACTCTCATAACATAGTGAAAATGATTACCAGAGATTTAACACCATCGTCGATCCCCATATATCATAAGATATGTTTTGTTGGTCACATTCCAAACATTCAAAGTCCTTAATCATGTATTCTCTTGAATACCTTAGTGAAAACATGAATGAAGTTAAAATTTAACACTTTCCACATACCAAAATCCTCAAAATTCTATATACTCATACCATGATATCACTTAGTCCTTATATCAGTCATGAGCTCATGAATACTGTCAAACATTTCATTTTCTCCTTATCCCTTCATTATGCGCATATCATCTGCTTTCCAAAATATTTGAATCACTTTTCATGGTTACCGGTACCTTAAAATTATTGAAAACCAAAATAATACAAAAATATTATAATAAACAATAAAAGTACCTCAATAACATTATTCTTGAATACCAATACATAAACACTTCAATCCATCCTCTTCAATTATTGTCCTGGAATAAGTCCTTCCATGATTTAGAAGTAACTTTTTAGGTCAGGGCATTGAGTTGGGTAATGCCCATGTTCTCCACAAATAATACATTGAACTCCATAACAGTCTGTCACTCTATGACCCTTATCTCCACACAAATAACATCGGTCCCTCCATTTGAGGTATTCTTCAAGGTTCTTCTTCCCTTCTTTAGAAATCTCAATCTTCCTTTCCTTAAGCTGCTCAACATGCGAACATGCATAATAGTCTATCTTCATCTTCTTTGATGAATTTGGTATACCACTAAATTTCACCTTGTTAATCATATATCGCGATGAGTGATTCGGCATAATCACAATATCTTTCTCTCTAGGCATTACATAATTTTGTTGCTTATAGTCACCAATTTATCAATTGGATTCAATGTTAACCGAATTCCGTCTGGTTCCCTCCATTAACTAAAACACAAAAAGAATTCGTTGAGAGGCAAAAATCATGCTAGAGAAAACAACATAGTAAAGGGGGAGTACCCTCAATATCTAACATCTTAGGTTAAATTCTAAGATCGTTACCGTAGTTCTAGGACTATATCCTATATGTATACTTATCCTTAGGGACATCCCTAGACATACCTTAGAAATATCTCTAGGGATCTCACTAACGTTCTCACATCCTAGTTTCCAAAGGTTGACTAAACCTTTCCTCGGATTCCAACTGTAGAGACCCGAAGCTTGACGTACATTGACATTACATTACATTTGCGGAATACTTAGTACATAACAAAAACACACACAAGGATCATAATAGTTTAGTGTCTTTGTAAACTCGGAACGTAATCTTCTAATCGTGGTGAAAGATCTCCAATATCTCCCATAAAGATCTTCCCTTTTTTTTTACCTAAAACCTTTCTTTATATCCTGGGGAAAAGAAAACATAAAAGGGTGAGCTCAAATGCTCAGTAAGGGTAAACAAAGGAAATATAAATCTCATTGTATACACAAGCACATAACTTTTGGAAATCTTAACCTGCAAAAGAGATCATAATTTCATAACATGGGATAAATCATGGTAGTGAAATGTAATCACAATAACCATAACATAAAACATCAAACTTTGTGGCATACACACATAATCATAGACAATAATTTCTTGTTAGTCAAGACTCATTGCCAAGACTATCTTAGTGGACAAAGTCCCTTTTCTGAATCGAGTAACCCTCCTTTCAGTCCTGTTTCACTGAACCGGTATAACCTACCATTCCAGCCATGTCTATCTCATGAGATATAAAATCTTTACCCAATGCATTGGAGGGAGATATAGGTCCCACCCATCTTATAATGAATCCTTTTATTATGTGTGCCACATAATTATAAATCATACATCATCGCATAACACATGTAACAAAAATGGGATTCTTGAAACATCATGACATCATAAAACAAATCATATAAGGTAAATTACTTCATAAAAATAATTCCCACAAAAAATAATCAAATCAATGTAATAATAGGGATAAAAACAGAACCCTATATTATCTTAGATGGAAAATAATTTTGATAAAACACTTAAACTCCATTCTTGAGGAAAATATCCTTTCTTCTTCAAAAACATTTTTTCCTTTCATAACATGTCATACAATTTTAAACTAAAAGAAGTTGATAAAAAATAAACATGAAAACTTATAAAGGAAGATTCTTGGAAATAATGTTTTAAAAATCCATTCTTTCCGTATAAGTTAAAAAAACATTCTTCGTACTTTTTTCGGAAAAGTCAAAAAGTACCTCATACGAAAAACGACAAAAGATTCCTTTCATATCTTTTACTAAAAACTCACCGAAGGGTAAAATTGGATTTAAACAATTGTAGGTGGATGGAAATAATATTACATATTGAGGAAATATGGATGTGGATGATAAAATACACCCCAGTAAATACTAAAGTATAAACAATCTCGGATAAAAATGAGATTGTGATATTTCCCTTACCTTAAGTCCGATTTGCTTCGTAAGTGTCCGAACCTCCTCTTCTTCGAAACGCCTCTTTGAATCCTCCACTTAGGGAACTAATATTGGTCTTTGAAGAATACCAGGACCTCTAGGATTATTATAGGGAAGTGGAGAAGGGATTTTGGCAGGGGTTGGCCGAGCTTGAGTGCTCAAATTGGTGTGAGGAGGAGGGGGAGGAGGTGCCCTTTTATAAGGGAGGAGAGGGGCACCTTAGGAATATCTCAAAATATTATTTTATATTATAGTCAAAATCGGTTTATAATGGTTCCAAAGGGTCTTATTTCGAAGCTAAAGTAGGGATGGTCGAAATAATATCAACCAATAGGATTTAGACAAGTTTAGGGTATTATTTTAACCTTATCAATTAGATTTAACTCTAAGTTAAATAATTTAACTTTTACCGTGTCTTTTTGTTTTCTTTCACTATATGGTTAATACACTTACTATAACATGCCAAACGAACCCCAAATTGTGTATTATTAATATATATATATCCTTATCTAAGTCATTTGGCCGAACCTTATATTTTTAGGAATAAAATAACAATTAATAATATAATATTTTATTTAAAAACTATTTTGTGTCAATTTTGACACTATTTGATATATGATTTTTGTGAAAGTCATAACAGAATTATATGTTCGAACCAAGTTTATTAAAGCAACAATAATATTTCATAGTAACCTAGAAAATTAGTGGAATTCATAAAAAGTCTCAAATTACAGTTATTTTTGTGTTTATAACATCAATTATGTCAATATTTCATAAATAAGAAAATTATTGCATCATCTTTGTGTCATAAATAAATTAAATTATTTGATGTCTAAAAATTACAAATAAAATACCATTATGTCGGAAATCTTTTTATCTTTCTAATTAATATTTACAATCGAATTTATCTTATGTACAACCCTATATTAAAAATGTTTTATTAAATAAACTTTGATTTTAACTCTTTTAACTCTTCTTTGAATTAAATAATAATAAATGTCCTAATCTAATCCAAGTGGGCCTAAATGATAATATTTTACACTTAAGGTTGTTTTTGGTCAAGATACACTTTTCCAATAGAATTAGGACATGTGTTAGGGTAATATTAATATCATTCTTACCATTAATTACCCTATTTACTTTTAACCGTGGTAAATAAAAGTAAAAAGTTACTATTCACCAAAAATTATTTTCATCTCATTGAACCACATTTTACATACTGACATCAACCGTGTCTCTTAGATTTTTGAAATTCCATTCACAGAAGCGGTAAAATTAAGTTTTATGAAAAATTCAGTTTTTTAACTACCACTTAGTAGTTTCACTATTCATCAAAAATTGATTTTTTTCAGAACAATGCCAAAATTTCATCCTAAGATATATTTCATATTCCAAATTCAAAAATGAAGTCTATTTTACCAAATTCATAACATAGAAGTTGCATTAATTAATTTTATAATTAAATCCCGCTGTTAAAACAAATAGCGTGTTTTTAAGAAACAATATCTATCAAAAGATTGACACTTGATTATGTCTGGTTTAAATGTGAAATTACAACCAATGAACAACATTGTATTAAATTTTAAAAATATATTCTAAATATACTTTAAAACCACTCAAATTAATAATTTATCACAATTAATTATTTCGATTAAAAAAGTTGTTTTTAATTATAATTTAGTAATTTTCACTATTCATCAGAATATGAAAGTTATCCGAAAAGTACCAAAATTTCACCTTAGGCTAAATTCGATACTCCGAATCCAAAAATGAAGTCCATTTTGAGAGATAAATTTTCTAAAATTTAAAAAGTGGTTATTACCATTCATAATGGCTAGTTTTAATAATATTTTAATAGCATATCGTTGTTTCGTGAAACTCAGTATTGCGTACTACACACGCTATCGAGGAAGGTTGCGATTGCGTGTAATGCAAGGCAAGTCAAGGATGCGTGTTGTGCAAGCTCCTTTTGGTGTAGCGTACAACACAAGACATTAATAAAATTAAAAAAAATATTTTTCATAAAATCTCGGGCTGTTACACTAAAGCACGACCAAAAAGGTATCCATGACTCACAAAAACAAAAATGCACATCTCATAACACACAATGAAATTCCACCCAAAGAGATTTATATCTAGAACACACCCCAAGATAACCAACAATAATAATTAAAATAAGATGAAAACTAATCTAGGCCCAAAAGGGTGTGGTGTTTGCATGCACATAAAAGAATGACATAAAAATCAACTAATTGCGATCAATTCCACCAACAAAAAAACACTAATACAAATTAAATAGGTATGTAATAAAAGTTTGAAACATTTTTTTGAAATTAAATAAAACACACAAGCCCCCATGAATTGAATTTGGGAGCAAAGGGTATGAAACACCTACCTCAACACGTGCAAGAGAGACAAAACCACAATAGAGGAATGTGCATCACTCCATGGGCCAATTGAAAACCCTAGACACCAAACAAGACATGAAAACACAACCCAAAACATTTACAATTGGTTAAAATGAAGAGAAGAAACACCAAAATAATGAAATGAGGTTATACCAAAAGAGGCAACCGTTTCTAGTAAAAGGAAACACGGTCTCATCAGAGCAGGGAAAAGGCATTGCACAAGATGGTTTCAGGTTCATCGAGAAGGGTTGTCGGAGGGGTTTTCTGTGCCAAGAGGAGGGGATTGTGCCGCTGCTGGTGGGTCGTGCCAAGAAAAAGGGGAAGGGGGGCTCTCAAGCTGGCTGGACAGGGAAGGGAGGCCTGACCTCACACCAGATGGCTAGGAAAGGGAGGTGGTGCCGGAGAGGAACCGCCATGGAAAAGAAGGCCGTCATGTTACTACAAGTGGGCGGGAGTAGGTCGCGATGGGCTGGGAGGAGAAAACTGCACCAGGCCAAGAGGGATGCGCCAGACCAGGAGGGTTGCACCGCGCCAGACAGGAGGGAGAGGGGGTGTGGTCGAGGAGGAGCGCCGACCGTGCGAGGAGCCACTGCTGGTTGGGCCACCATGATGGTTGTGCATAGGGTGCTGGGATGCGAGGTCTGGGGGAGCGATAATGGAGGGAGATTGTGCAGGGATGGAGGACCTGGGGGAGTCCCAGGTGGCACGATATAAAATAGGGGAGGGGGAGAGAAGCTGATGATGATTTAGCGCTTACTTTTTTTATTAACCTATAACAATAACAATAATAATAATAAAAATAAAAATAAAAATAAAAATAAAAATAAAAATAATAAAATAAAAATAATAATAATAACAATAATAATATTAATAATATTATAATTATAAATTATCTTTATTTTTATTATTAAACATTTTATAAAATTCTTTTCAATTTAATTTAACCCACTTTTATTTATTTATTTATTTCAAATTTAATCCATCATTCTAATTTTATTATTTATCTAAACAGTTGGGTGACCACGCACTCACCAGGTCCAAACACATGTTCACTACTGGCGGTGCAGTGACCGCGCACCCACCCGGACCGAATGCGCGGTGACCTCTAGTAGTGCGGTGACTGTGCACTGGCCCGAGACCCACCGAGAACATCCAAGATTTAAACAAAAATAAAATAGGGACCCAACTAAACCTCGTCTAAACGACGCGATACCAAGTATATAGTAAAAATAAAATAAAATAAATAGAAGTCTGAGGTCCGGCTGTGACACAGTGTACCACCTAGTCCTGGCTCCTGGAGACTCAGCCAAGCTGATTGTCATCTTCATAAGACCCAACAAGGTGTAAGGGTTGGTGTCCTAAGAACCAACTATTTTGTACTTTGATTACATGAATGTTCACTTATTATATATTGTTCATTGTTCTTCATGACTATAATATAATAATGTCATGGAATATTTGTTGCATTGATAAGGTCATGGAAGATCCCCGCTCTGATGGGAAACCTGAAATGCTATAACAATATTCTTAAATAAGGTTCTATGGTTGGATGACATACTATGATAGGAAACAAAGTATAGAGACCGTCATGTGCGAGTACTCGTAAGAAGACGAGTCTCTCTCTCATGGAGTTCACACTTGGTAATCTCCAAGATGGGAGATTATGAGAGCAGACCCGCCAGTAGCAATTCTGCATGTCTTGGTGTCATCATAAATTTCTATCTACGATCATGTGTAATGGTCCTTATACCGGAAGATTATCTTTAAATGATGTCATGACTTGCACACTTAGATTTGATGACGAAAACCATCACGAAGACAATTGGCGGGAAGTAGGGTACGTTGGGTGCGTCACGAATGACATGTTGTTAATGGATAAGTCGAGGAACGATTTTTCCCTTCCATTTATGGAATTTGATATCTCAGCCCTTTGATTGAAATAGAACTGTCGATTAAATTTCATGGCCAGGGTGTAAACGACGAGTTTATTTCAAGTAGTCAAAGATCGATAGATCAAGTATATAGGTTTATGACACTGCTGTGAAACCTGCTTGATGAGATATCGAGACAAAGGAATTAAATTACATATTAAGCATTCATATGAGTTGATATGTCAATGCGGTGTCAACTTTTTTCTCATGGATGCCATGACTCATTGCTAGACAGTAATATTGGACTTTAGGCAAGCCCGCCTAATGCCAATGAGAAAGAGGCCTAGAGGGTCACACACTAACTGTATTCAAGTATCTCAAGTAGAATAAAGATTCTTCCTATACGTGGTTTTATAATTATTCAAGGAAGCCTATATAGTTTTAATGTTGGAGGAAGAATAAAATAAAAACAAGTACATGTCGTGTATTAATTGTTACACGTCATGTAGTTTTTATTTTGAAAACAAGTACACGCCGTGTATTATTAAATGTACACGCCGTGTAGTTATCTTTATTAAAATGAAATGAATAAATGAAAACAAGATACACACACTGTGTACATTGAATGTACATTCCATGTAGTTTTCAATGAAAAAAATGTACACACCGTGTATTTATTAACACATGCCTTGTGGTTTTTCCAGTCGGGATTGTGAGGATATAGTGTTGTTTTAAATGATATTTATTATAATCAGCATGGGCGCATGCCAAGGAATTAATTATTCAAGATGATGAAATAAATAAAATGCGTAACACATTTATTTTTTGTCATAAATCTACAACCTCAAACCTAATTATAAATATCCTCACAACCCCAACTCTTTTCCAACACACAAGAGAATTGTTGTGAACAACAACTTTAGAGAATTCTTTCAAGGACGAAAGAACCACTTCCTCTAATAAATCTCTCAAGACAGAGAGAGATCCTCTTCTATCAGATCAAGATGATCTAAGGCGGACAACACAAGCAAATGTTTCTCCATGCTAGCACCAGGAGACTCCTTTGGTGACGTCCTGTGATACAAGGTACACGTGTGGATCACTGCTACAAGAAGTCTACACTTGGATTCTGCGACGCAACAACGAATCACACCGGAACGTGATCAAGAACATCAACAAAGAAAGAACACCGAATAGGTATTTATTTTCAATTGATTAAATTATTTATAATCAACCTATAACGATCCTACTTTGTGGTTTCGAGAATTTTCTTTTATTTTCTTCATTTCTGTGATTCAATCTGTGGAGACTGGCATTTATCGTCGTATTGATCCTAGATTGATCATCGTTAATGATAGAAAGCCAAGTGGGAACATCCACCCACGTGCTTCCGCTGCGCCTGGAACCTTCAAATGGTATCAAAGGGAGGTCACAACGTTGATTGTAGTTATTTAATTTTCATTGATAATTTACACATTTATGTTTGATTCAGTTCGAAATAAATCATTCTATAAATCTGAATAAATGAGATCTGTTCTTCCTCCTTCATTTCTAGATTCATATAACAGAAATGGATTTTTAATTTTAATTTTGATTAAAATAAAAACGAGGAACTCATCCGGAGGAGCTTCTCTTTCTATCTGTACAACATAGGAATACATGGCTTGTAATGAAAAATACACGCTGTGTACTTAGGTTCAATGAACCGGCACTGGTCCACGAAACCACGCCATGTGAATTGAATATGCCTATGTATTTATTACCTCGTGTGGACCAGAACTGAACGGCGTGTGAAAAACAGGAATACACGGCGTGTATGTTGGAGCAATACGTAGTGTAGTCCGATCCGACCCAAGTGAAACCGTGTACAAAGGAGAAGCCGCATACCACATACACGGGATCACCAGGCCAGTTACTGCGTAATGAGGAAGTACACGCCATGTATGATTTATCTACACATTGTGTACTCCAAAATTTCCAAAGTACAGAGAACACGCCAAATCCCCTAGCGTGTACTTTGGATAAAAGGTGAAAATAAATACACGCTGTGTAAATATAAACTACACGCTGTGTACTTTCTAGAAATTTCACCAGGTTTTCTCCAAAATTACAAAGACCTGTAGAAGGAATACGGATGAGAAGAATCTCAAGGAAATTCAGAAAGGAATTTAAGATAAATAATTGATTAATTATAAGATCATAATTAATTTAATTCAAGTGCGAATTATCTTGAATAAATAGAACGATTAAAATAATTTAAATTCTAAATATGCGTAAATGTCGTTGCATGCTATGGATGATCATGAGCTAGACCGAATACCCTTTTTATGTGTGTATGGTTTCATTTAAATTTGCTTAATTTATTTTTTTTGGCCTGCGAGCCTTCTTCCAATAAAATGTAGGGCCTGCTTGCCCATGGTTTCTTTAATGTAAACCCCATATAATGGAGGATCTCCCAAGCTAGAGGAGACGGTTCGAAATCCAAAGCTGAGGAGAAACCAACCCAAAAAGATACAAAGGTGGATAGGTGGGAGCTGAAAAACACAAACCATCAGGTTCAAGGTGTTTTCCCTATGTCAGGGTTAGCTTATCAAAACTGCTAGATAAGCTAACCAATAAAAGCTCATGATCATACCATCTTATTTTATTTCTATCTGATTGCATGCTTTATTTATTATGTATGTGTTTTTGTGATCACATAATTAATAAAATGAAAAAGCATGCAATGATGGAATAAAATAAAAACCAGACTATGCGTAAACATTATCAGAACATGGTTAATCACTTAAGCTAGAATCAATTAATATTAACAATCATTTTATAATGTAAAAATACGCATAAAAGATTAAAATCCCTCAATACCTTATTAAGTCAGACCAAGCCTTCCGTTACTTGATTAAGGGAAGACTCAATAAAACTATGTGTTTGACCAACCCTTGTTGGGACACTTACTTTTGTAAAGGAATCCCTTATGAAAGGTTTCGGGTTAACATAACCATATTACATCAAGAGGAGTAGCCCTTTCTAGACTTGATATAATATTGGAGGTAGGAGTTGAGGAAATCCAAGTTAGGATTTTAGGATTGGGGAGTCCACTCAATAGATCAAGGAACTATAAGCTCACAATTGTCTAAGACCTGCCAACCTAAATACCTTCAAATAGATTGACCAACCCTTGCAGGGGTTATGTGATGGGGGAATATGGATCCTTGCCACTAGAATGTCAAAGAAACTGGACATTCCGAGTTCAATAGTGAGGGCCATTGGGACATGATAAAATAGTGGGAGACTTAATACAATTTTATTATTTCTCATAAAATATAATCAAGAATGTACTGATAAATATGCTCTTTTAATTTGTAGAATTGAAATGAAAAAATCATCAACCACATTTTCTCTGCGATCAATTCTAGATAAATACAATATCCTCACCGGTAGTAAATTTCAGGAATGGTTTAGGTGCCTTTGAGTTATCGTACGCCATGAACAAAAATTTTACGTCCTGGAGTCCTAACTTCCTGATTCACCCGCCCAAGGGGAAAGGGATGAAGATTTCCTGGTCTATGATCAACATTTGACCGACGCTCTCGACGTTTAATGTTTGATGCTATCATCAATGTTTGGTGAGCTCATGAAGTCTCATGAAAACATGGATGCCTATAGCATGCTCGAGCACCTTCGTGGTCTATACCAGGAGAGAGAAAGACATGAAAGGTTTGAGATCTCCAAGGCTCTATTCCAGAGAAAGCTTGGAGAGGGTACCTCTGTGGGGCCTCATGTAGTCAAGCTAATTGGCTACATTGAGTGCTTGGAGGTTATAGGGTTTAAACTCCCTGAAGAACTGGGTACTGATCTCATTCTCGCATCACTCCCTCAGAGCTTCTCAAACTTTGTTGTGAACTTCAACATGAACAACATTGATAAGTCTCTGTCTGATATTTTTATCCTTATTTTCCAAGTGGACAATGACATGAACCGTGAAAAGCCTTCTATCCTCATGGTGAATAAAATGAAAGGGAAGGAGAAGAGCTTTAAGCTCAAAGCTTCTTCAAGGCCTTCCATGAAAAGGAAGATCAAATGGGAGGAAAGGGAACATGATGCAGTTTGTTTCGCACATGGAAAGAAGGGCCACTGGAAGAAAAATTGCACCCAGCCAAGGAAGCAAAGGGAAGTTTCAGGTGCGTTTTTTATCGAATGCAATCTATTTGTTTCTACCAATTGGTTATTAGATACTGCTTGTGGTGCTCACATCTGTATCCAAATACAAAAACCAAGTAGATTCAGAAATATTGACCGAGGTGAGGTGTATCTACAAGCAGCCAACGGATCCAGACTCACGGTTTTAGCTGTCGGAGACTACCATCTCACATTTCCTACTGGGATAGTCTTGGTTTTGAAAGGATGTTTTTATGTACCCTCTATAACCAAAAACATTTTTTCAGTATCCAGATTAGATACTGATGGATTCATCTTCATGTTTGGAAGTGGATGTTGCTACTTTTATAAAGATAGCATTTGTTTTGGTAGTGCACTTTTATATAACAACCTTTATGTGTTAGACTACACAAACCAAGTAATTCCAATCGATGACACAGTCAATTCACATGACTCATACCACACCCAACTTTGGCATCACCGGCTAGGTCTTGTCAATGAGAAATGTTTGAAAAAATTACATCAAGATGGGTATTTAGATTGTTTCGAACTAAAACTACTTGGTGTATGTCATGCGTGTCTACAAGGAAAAATGACCAAAGCCCCATTTAGTGGGAAGGGTGAAAGGGATAAAGAGCTTCTAGAATTAGTTCACACAGATGTGTGTGGACCATTTCCAATTGAAGCAAGGGGTGGGTTCTCATACTTCATAACTTTTACTGATGATTTTATTAGATATGGATATATTTTATTAATGAGGTATAAGTTAGATTCGTTTGGTCGGTTCAAATAATACAAGAATGAAGTTGAGAACCAACTTGGTAAAAGATTAAGAAAATCCGCTCAGAAAGAGGAGGAGAATATCTTAATCAGGACTTCATTTATTTCTTATAGGAGTTTGAGATTCTATCTCAACTCACTCCTCCATACACACCTTAGTGGAATGGTGTAAGTGAAAGGAGGAACCTCACCCTGTTGGACATGGTGAGATCAATGATGATTCATGCGAGTCTTCCATTATCCTTTTGGGGATATGCATTACAAACAGAAACACACATACTAAACCAAGTACCAACTAAATCGATAAATGGTATTCCATATGAGTTATGGAGTGGACGCAAAGCCATGTTATCAAATTTACATGTGTGGTGTAGCAAAGCATTTGTTAAGGCCTCTTCAGGTAACAAACTTCCACCCCAAGGCACAAAGTGTATCTTTATAGGATATCCCAAGGAAACAAGGGGATATTACCTATACAACCCCTCAGACAAAAAGGTTACAATGGAAAGACACGCCATATTCCTTGAGAGGGATCACATATCCAAAAGAGATAGTGGGAGCGAGATAGACTTCGATGAAGTCGAGGCTTAAGATACACATGAGTTGGTATAGGAACAAATTCCACAGAGCCCCGTGGAAGAACAATCTATTCCAGAGACACAAGATCTGTGTAGGAGCACGAGAGAGGTGAGAGAACCAGAATGATATGGTTTTCTTATCACCGAGGATGGTGACTCATTATTGGTTGAAAATGATGATGCTCTTACCTACAAGGAATCAGTTGAAGGAACAGATGTTGCCAAGTGTCAAGAAGCCATGAATTCTGAAGTGGATTCCATATACCAAAAACAAGTCTGGATTTTGGAAGATCCTCCAATTGATGTAAAGCCTATTGGTAATAAATGAGTATTCAAGAAGAAACTGGACATAGAGGGGAAAGTCAGCACCTATACGGCACGACTGGTTGCAAAAGGTTTTAGATAGTGTCAAGGAATTTACTATTATGAAACCTTTTCACCAGTTTCAATTCTGAAATCCATCAAAATCCTGTTGGCCATTACTGCTTACCAAGAATTTGAAATTTGGAAAATGGATGTGAAAACAACATTCCTTAATGGGAACCTCCAAGAAGATGTCTAAATGACACAACCTGAAGGGTTTGTGACTCCAAAGGATGCCAACAAGGTATCAAAGTTGCAAAAATACATTTATGGATTAAAGCAAGCATCAAGGTCATGGAATATTTATTTTGATGAAGCTATAATAGAATTTGTCTTTGTTAAGAATGAATGTGAGCCTTGTGTCTATAAGAGGTTTAGTGGAAGTGCATTCTTTTTCCTAATAGTATATGTCGATGACATATTAATAATTGGAAACGAAGTACCTGTCTTACAGTCAGTTAAGGCATGGTTTCATAAATGCTTCTCCATGAAAGACTTAGGAGTGGAATCATATATTCTTGGGATCAAGATCCATCATGATAGATCTAAGAGAATGTTGGGCCTGAGTCAAAGTACATACATTGACAAGATACTGAAGAGATTCAGTATGGAACAATCCAAGAGGTGATTTTTTCCAGTGTCACATGGCATTCATCTTTCCAAGAAAATGTGTCCTCAGACACATGAGGAAAGAAAGATAATGTAAATGATCCCTTACGCATCCTCGATTGGGTCAGTCATGTATGCTATGCTATGTACGAGGATATATGTTTCTTACACATTAAGTACGGTAGGCAGATATCAAGCTGATCCAGGAGACCGCCATTGGATGGTAGTCAAGACTATCCTTAAGTATCTGAGGTGTACTGTTTCCTTTGGAATTGGGAATGACCTCGTTGATTGAAGGTTCAGACATTTCAATCGGTTTCTAATGGGTTTGTTCGTCGAACCAGAAACATCCAATGATTCCATATCCATTTGGACATACTTTCAATAGGTAGAAGCTCATTATTTGTGGACTGATGAGGCTTAAGAATTTCCATTGGTCGAGAGGATGGGAGGCTGGACTCATCACACCTTTTTGAGAGGAATTATTGTCTACTTCAGGACTCTCTTTATAGATTTAAGTTATGATTGTGAATCCTTATTACATTACCAAGTATAAAATGAGGATTCCTTTAGATCTAACAATCAATGATTGATATGTAGAAAATTTAGAGAATCTTGTATATGTATTCGAGGTTCTTCATTGATAGAGAATCACCTGTATTTATTAGAGATTCTTAGTCAATGGTATCCTTCAATACATAAATGTCTCTTGGTCATTATGATGAACATACTATTTTTAAAGCCACTCAGTAGGGCACTTGAAGTTTATTGTCATTCAGAAGGACATGGATTATTTCAGAGTTGGGATCGTACCCGTAGATGGGATACCTACGTATCCATTTTTTGGAAAAGGAATCATAACCCACATAGTTCGAGTGAGGGATTACTATGTTTATGCATGATTGATGGCTCAAAAAAAGATGTCATGATTACTTTTACACTCTAAGCTCACGTGAGTCATGCTCGGTGTGAGAAACAAGAGGTATTGGTGAAACCAGACAATTGTGCCATAAAAGATGCAATGATGTGGGGCTTATGTATGTATGAATGCCCAAAATAGATGAATATTGGGCTTTACTTCAGGGAAGAAACCCAGGAACAAGGTCCATAAATGTATATGTACTTTATGGAGATTTGGATACTCTAACTTGGGGATTACTCCTGAGGAAGATCCCCAAAATTAGGAGAGGACATGTGATTGGGTTTTACTCCTGAGAAGGATGCCCAAATCAAAAAAGTAAATTAAGACTGTTTAAGAGGAATTATGACTAGGGATTACTCCTGAAAAGGAAGCCCAGGTTAAGGAAATTTGGATTTTGGGAACTTGGGGCTTACTCCTAAGGAGGATGCCCATATTAAAAGAATTATGGTTGGGGCTTACTCCTAAGGAGGATGCCCAAATTATAGGAACTTGGACTGGGGCTTACTATTAAAAAGGAGGCTGTGGTTAGGGGACTTGGGGCTTACTCCTAAAGAGGATGCCCAAATTATAGGAACATAGACTGGGGCTTACTCCTGAAAAGGAGGCCCAGGTTAGGGGACTTGGGACTTACTCTTAAAGAGGATGCCCAAATTATAGGAACTTGGACTGGGGATTACTCCTGAAAAGGAGGCCTAGGTTAATAATTATCTCATCTTAAAGGATTAGGTTGAATGGATGAAATCTCTAACAATAGTGACATAAAGATATGTGAATCACTAAGTTTTAGGAGATGTTCCACAGAATTACTTTCAGATAAGGAAGCCAATAAAGAAATCATGCCATGAATGTCTTTGGAGAGAGTTATGAAGGCTTAATCTTGAATAGGATGAGTGGATAGGAATAAGAGAGGTGAAATAGGTAGGAGAGGAACCAAAAAATAAGGTGGCGCGCAAGTCCTGCGTGGGCGCGCAAGTCCTAGTCGCGCAAGTATACTTGCGTGACACATGGGTACTTGTGCGATAGTCAGCCCTTAGGGTAATACTTGGGTGATACTTGACTCAAGCCCATAGTACTATCCCTAGAGGGTTCAAGAAGGGTGGCGTGGAAGTTCTGTTGAAGGAGAAAGGTGGCGCGCAAGTGTGTCTATTTCCCTTAAGGGCTGGCCACTTAGGCACGAAAGTGTTGATGAGTTTCAAAACATAGGCCTTCATCCCCCTTTTTAGATCTTCTGTTCTAGGTATGAAATTACCATAGAAGTTTTCAGAATCTTTGAGAATAGACTAGGGTGCCGAGAGCTCAAATCTGAGTTTTCGGAATTTTTTATTCTTGAAATGGGGGGCCCACAGGGGGTATTTATAGGCTGGAGAAGACCCTGGGAGAATTTGAAAGAAGGTGCGCAAGTCACCTATGCGACCAATGGGTGGCACACAAGTATACTTGCACGACCGTAGTGTAACTTGCGCTACCCAAGTGCATTTGAATCTTGGTTCATGCCTTTTTCAATTTTTGATGTTTCTTCAAAGGATGAATCACTTTGGGTCCAAGGTATTTCCCTTTACATTCCTTTAGACTCTGTAATGGAAAGGAGAATTAACAAAAGTCCCCCCTAAAATTTGGATCTGAAAGAAATGAGGATGTGACTCTGAGGAAAAGAAGAAAACCAAGGAACATGCGGCACACATGTGTTGAGCGCGCAGAGGGCGGCACGCAAGTGTTGAACCGCGCAGGCGTCGACACGTAATGGTGCAGCCTGGCCTATAAATACGTGGTCATTCTCGCGCAAAGCCACTAGATCTTGAATTTCTTTATCCCATCGCGCAAGTTGGTCATGTCACGCTAGTTACTTGTTTTATGATGTTTCTTCGTTGTCACGTTGCCGTCAAGGTATTTGGACTTGCGCAGTGATACTTTGCGTGCCAAAAACTTGTGCAGCACGTCATAATTGCGCACCAAAATGAGACTTGCGCGCCTTAATGAATTTTCCATTTTTTTTCGAATTTCTTCACAAATTTTATGAAATATAAACCCATTTAAGAGTTAATTTATTCAACTTTTGTGCAGATTCAATGGCTCCCAAGAGAATCGGAACGGCTGATGAACTGGCTAGCAAACAGATTGATGATATGATGAGCATCATTGGCCATGATTATAATACCGTCTGCGATAGCACTCTCCCGGATTTGGCTAAATACCTGAAGTAGTATCATCTTGATTTCTCACAAAGCATCCATCTTCCTTTTTATGGCTATGGTCATCTATGAGAAGTTACCATTCCAGAGGCAAAGAACTATCTTCCAATTTCTTCGTTTTAGAACTACACCAATTTTGATGCAGCAAATATCTCATGTGGAGGAGTATTTCTAAATGCTTGAACAGTAGATTAGGCCCATATGATGCATCATAGCCCTTGTACGCCAGATCTAAAACCTCATAAGCCTGAGCTGCAACCACATTGTTATCCCTCGATCTTCTAAAATTCTCAGATGGATCAATCCAAAGGCTGGAAGAAGAGTTGGGACTTCCGTCCTAGAGGAGGTGTGAAGCCAACCTGGATGTGGAAATACTAGGTGCGACAAACCTATGCCGAGTTTGTCAAATATTTGAAAGGAGTTGCGATATATGAAGATATTTGGGCTGGACAGAAATATGTTTACATGCATGATAACTTCGTGCCGGAGATACTCAGCCATTGAAGCCCCGAAACCAATTCTTTCCATTTGAATCATAGAGAAGTAGGCATCAGTCTGTGGGATGCCCAAAAGATCTCATGGGATCCAATTTTGGGTGATATGTATGACGAATTCATCCCTCCCAAGGTGACCTGGAATGATTCAGAGAAGACCCCGACTTTTGCTCGGGAATTATTGAAAATATTCCACAAGATCAAGAGTTCAGAGACCTCTTTGACTCATTCTAGAATGGATATTCATCCAGAGGAATGGATGAATATATTTCTTATCGATAAGAAGAAGAAGTAGCTGAAGTAAAAGGGATCAATGTAGAAGGGTCCCAAGAAGAAGGGGCCCAAGGAGAAGAGGCCCACTCATCCTACCACTTGCCCCAAAACAGAGAAAAGGGGTGCTCCTGGCACATTCTGGCCGACCCTAGAAGTAGGGGAATTTGAGAAGTGGGGATATGAGGTGAATCGGAGAATCCCAAAGAAGACTCCTCTGGCTTGATTTTTGGCCTTGTGGATCAATGTTTATATTCTACTAGTTAGGGACTCGAAGGGAGGCATTAGGCCAGGGACCTTCGTTAACGCAACCAAGTTGGCTGAGGGAAAAATGGTTGGGTTGGATACCCCCATTTTAGCAAAGATTCACAGGAGATTACTCCATGTCTTCATGGGTAAGTCTCTTTTAAGAATAGTGGGACCATTACAAGTTTTATGGGGATGGATCACCACTCACTTCAGGACGTATAATGTACATAATGGAGTAAATATCCCCAGAAGTTCTTTCAGGCCATCCGTGTAGGGATTCTCTGGAATTGCTCCACTAGCTCTAAATTCATATGAAATGAAGGTGAGGCCTAGCATGTATAAGGAATTTAATTTCTTTCCTTATGGAAATCCGCCAATCGGGCGGTTTGTTGATGATGGAACAGCCAGCCTGGATTTGAGGGCATACATGCTGGCCGGTAGAGATGGTGTTATGGTTTCCATAATTGAAGGGGAGATTATATGCGAGGCCTATGCTCCATATAGATTTTCACGTCAATTCATGTGTTTACAGCAGACCACTGTATCTCCCCCCGTGCATGTCAGGTCAGAGAAACATCCGATGGTTTCACGACAACTATGGTTGTTAACATCTAGGGAGAAGATCAGGGCAGTGTTTGAGCTACCAGTTGAAAAAGTGGAATATAACTTGACTACATGGTATGGCGAGCACTGGATAGCATCATACCCTAGAGGGGTGCTGAATCACCCAGTTTATCAGGTGGGGAAAAAGAAGAGGACTGTAGAGAAAGAAAATCTTCTACAGGAAGGTGATGCTTCCCCATCTGAAGCTGATTTGCCAGATTCCTCATCTCGGACTAACTCACTGGATTCCCAAGATGGGGATGATGAGGCACAAGAAGGGGCAAAGAGGCCTTGTGCCCGATATAATCCTCCAGTTAGAATCAAAAGACTCACTCCATCAACTCCTGGTAAGTTACTTCATTGTGGAAATTTAATCACCATTACATTATAGAGCAACAAGTATTATTTGCTTATTATCTGTCATTAGTTACATGAGATGGAAAGAAGATGAAGTCGAAGATTGTAAGACCTTCCTCGCAGCCTTCTGGTACACATACTTAATATCTACAACCAGAGGTATTCCATACATGGAAGAGTTTATACTATGGTATTGAAACTACATGGCTAGATTTGTGCGAGGGGCTGCACCTTCCTAGAATAGGGAATCTTGTGGATTCTATAGATATCCATTACGATGATAACCCTGAGTAAGTGTAGGCTTACATCAGAGAGATGGAAATGCTCATATATACCATTGACGATTCCATTCCTCTCACCAAGCGGGTGAAGTAAATGATAGATCGTGGCGCCGCTAAGGGGACTAATGTTTCCAGAGATGAGGAGTGGCACATTTACGTGGCTCCTGAAGATGTAAGTTTTCGTTCCTTATTTGTTTTGAAGCTTGATTTTCAAAAGCTTTGTTACTAAAGGAAATTATTTTCTTCATCCTGCAGCTCGCAAAGAAAGAATCTACTGAGGTTCCTTCGCCACAATATATCCCTAGTGGTACTGCCATTGGGGCCGCTACTGAATCTTCTCGTGAGTCGGGCGAGATATCTCCAGGCCAGTAGGCCATGAATGAGGAGTTGGACATGGCCTTCTATTCTCCAATTCAAGTTCCTATAAGGGAGACTTCTTACACTCTCAATAAACCAAGGAAGAAAAAGCAATGAAGGAGGAAGTCCATAACTAAAGGCTTTATTAGTAGCGGTAAGTCCATCGGATAATCTTGAGTCTATACCCATGAAAATGTTTCTCATAATTCTTGGGATTGCATGGGATTCTTCAATTTCTCCTCTAAGAGAGAGGACTGGCCCTCCTTTGAGGACCAAAGAGGGTACTGGTGAACAATCACAAATTCAGGCTAACTTGGCTGCTCCTAGAAAAGAGCCAGCATCTGTTCCCAGTATCCTTCCTGCTGCTGTTTCAAGAAGAGAAGAACCTCCTTCTGGTAATTTTACAATGATTCATAAAATATTGAATGAAACATCGACTGACTTCTATTCTGTAGTACTTTTGGTTCAACCCCTGCACTTGAGATTTTGGAGGCCATTACAATTGACTCCTCTATTTTTTCTGAAGATGCTATTCAGGGTCAAGGACCGTAGGATGAAGGTTGCCAAGAAGAAATACCAAATGATCCCACTGATGAGATTAACCAGGATTATGAGATTACATTGGATGAAATGATGGGACTTGGCGCATGCCATGAAGTTTTTTAGATAATGTTAACTTACCATGAAATTTAGAAGATTATGGACATGAGCGTTATCCTTCATCCTATTAAAAATAACTTCTTATTACATGTCTAATCATGACCAGTTCAAATGTGAAGCTCTATCTGAGCAAGCTTCTAAACTACCAATGCCTGAAGGGGGTACAGAAAACCCCACTATTGTAGAGACATTAGAGCAAGTGGAGCTGAACCCCATAGAGCTTCCTCAAACTCACTCTGAAGATCCTGTTGAGGCTATGAAAGATGGGGAGGAGCCTTCTCAAGTTACTGATCTACTGTTGGGTAAGGGATAACAAAATTTGCAACTGTACTTAATTTGCAAGATATCCAATTAACTTTTGTTATCCTTTGAAACTAACCAAAGATTTCAATTGATTATACAGGGCCATCAATTTCAGCGGTTAGATCGAGAGGTGAAGCCTCAGCCTCCACCCTAATGGGAATTGAATGTGAAGAAGCACATGTCAGGGGGGAAGGAGCAGAACATGGCACTTTCCTAAGTGCATTAATCCCATATTATATTCCCCCCTGCGATAGTGATGTTGAGTCTGATCCAGAAGTACAAAAGGTGCTCCAATTTTTACGATGCAAGACATGAAAAAATAAATGGAAAATCATATCTGAAGTGCCTCTTGAAGATCTATCATCAAAGATCCCGTGACTGTCATCCCTGTTTGTTATGCAGGGACCTGGCGGTTTTGGATATCAAGAGATCCATGCCACTGTGAAACAAGTCATCTTAAGAAGGGAGCAGGAGAAAAAGTGTCGTGAATATCTGACCAGGGTGAAGCTGTCAGCCAATATTAGTGAATTTGAGGCTACGGTATCCCGAGCTGAGGCTGACTATGCTGCAAAGATGAAGGAGCTGAAGCATAAGATCAAATATAAAGTCCTCCAGCAGATGCACCTTCAGCAACAGTTAGATGATGTTACTAGAGAATTTGACCAACTCAGCAATTCACTAGAGGGAGCTCAAGCAAATGTAATGAAATCCATCACGGATGCCAAGAAAGCACTCCATCATGCTGAAAAGAGTGAAGTTGGTCGAGTTCATGAGCTTCAAGTGGTTGCTGATGAAGCTCAAGATGTTGTACATCAAGTGAAGACTTATGTTGACAGCCTCTTGTAATTCCTGGAAAAGAGAAGAGAATCCAGTCTATGGATTTCCTTCTAATTCTTGTGCATCAAAAAGAAAAACGCTTTCATTTTCAATCATCTGTGCACACATTTTCCAGCTACATGCTTTAGATTTTTATCTAAGCCAATGGGCCTAGTAAGCATAGTTTGATTTTTTCTAGGATTATTAAAAATAACCCTACAAACTATGGATCTTTTTAATTGCACAATATTACCTAAACTCATACAAAATGTATGTTTAGTGAGCTAGGACTTGACTTTTATTCAGATTTCCCATGTCTTTTGTGTTGCAATTTAAAGTCATGCACATCAGACATAAAAAGGCTAATGTTTAATGTAGAAATAGCTATGATTGAATGGGTTAAAATTGACTCAATTCCTTTACAACTTATTTGAAAACATTTTACCACACTCAAGTATGAAGGAAAAAATGTAAACTATGTCTTAAGAAATTTTTAATCTGAAGAATGATACGAAAAAGGGCTAAAAGGAATTAGAAGAAGTAGTTCCCAAGAATGAAGTTACCATTATTTAACAAACCCGTTAGGGGGTTGAATTATGCAGGGCCACCTAAGGGATTGGCTGCATATTCAAATAATGGTATCTTTTGGCTGACAGGTCCATTATGTAGACTACTTATGCAAGGCCGCCTAAGGGCACATGCTTCATAGTCAGGCAAAAGAACTCTCAGAAATTTACTTTTCTACTGCTAAAAAGGCAGTGGAAGTTTATGGAGATTCAAATTTTCCAAAGCATAGAGTCTTCTATATGGAGAGAGGTACTTGAATATGGAGAAGGTATTTCAAAACAAGATTTTCTAAGAACTGGATGAATGTCACTCCTAGTAAGGTCTGACCCAAATGCATGGAAGAGAAAAATAAACCATATACTTGAATACTTTCAAATCATGAAAAAGAACATGGGGAAAATATGTTAAGGATGGCTATTTTCTGAGGATCCTTACATATTGTCATTAAGAAAACTAAGGACAAAAGAAGTTTTCTTTCTAAGAATGAAGTTACCATTATTTAAAAAACTCGTTAGGGGATTGAATTATGCAGGGCCTCCTAAGGGAATTGGCTGCATAGTCAAATAATAGTATCTTTTGGCTGACAAGTTTGTTATGTAGACTGTTTATGCAAGGCCTCCTAAGGGCACGTGCTACATAGTCAGGCAAAAGAACTCTCAGAAATTGGACATTTTGTGACCAGAAGTCAAGAAAAGGGTTATGAAGATCTGGAAGTATTTAAGACTACTATTATGACATATAAAAAATGGGTATTGTCCACTGTATGTAGAGATATACAGATCAATGCTAACCATAATCATGTTGTGGCTAGGTCCTAAATTGAAATATTGGACTTCACTATGTATCCCATAAGGATGGGAATAAAGCCATACATAATTCTTGAAATACAGTTTAACGTCGTGTGGGAAGAAAGTGTAAGAGATTTTAGTTTAGGGTCATATAACTCAGACCATTATAAGAAATACGCAGTGTGTGTTTTCACAGGGACTTTTCAACCATGGGACTGAAAGTGGAATTTGGGGTTAGGCCCAAAGACTTGGGGCTGGATTCAAGGGATGCTCAAACATTCCTATGTATCCCATAAGGATGGGAATCAAGAAACACATAGTTCTTGAAATACCCTCTGTACAGATTTGGTTCGTATAAGTGAAGGGTGAAAAAGGGGACTTTAGTGCAATGATGGTTTGACCCAAAAAGGTTCAGGAATTACCATGTATGCACATTGTATTTGAAATATAACATGATTGGATATCAATGTAAATAATGATTTCCTCTCTGGTGAGGAAATCAAATAATGTTGTAGTTTATTGTCATACAGGACAAAGGTGTTGTAGAGTTTAACGTCATGTAGCAAGACAAAGGTGAACCAATTTAAAGTGATTGATTTTGGGAATGAACCTCGGGAGTTTGCCTATGCACCCATCCTAGAAGGCAAGGATCAAAGTCCGCATAGTTTAATTAATGAATTAATTAGTGATCAAGTTTTTCTTGAGAACAATGACCTAAAAATAGTGTTGGTACTTACACATGGTTAGCAGCCCAGAGAGGGTGTTATGGTTGAAGTTTACTCTAAGCTCACGTGAGTCATACTCGGTGTGAGAAACAAGAGGTAGAAACAACCCTAACAATGCACAGTTTAATGTCATGTAAGACATATGAAGGGACTATGTAGTTTAAAGTCTTGCAGTTAGGACTGTTGGTGCTGCATAGTTTAGTGTCATGTAGCAGGGACAAAATACAGTTTAACGTCATGTAGGAAAAATATAGGGACACAGTTTAACGTCATGTGGGATGTAAGGGTACTGTACAATTTAGCATCCTGTAGCTAAGATGATGAGGACAATATATTTTAATGTCATTTTGGATGAAAAAGGGACGTCACAATTTAACGTCATGTTGGACGATGTCACAGTTTAACGTCATGTTGGACGAAAAGGGACAATATAGTTTAGCGTCAAGTTGGATGGTAAGGATGCAAATAGTTTAAGGTCATATGCATGGACCGTAACTAATGATGCAGTTTAACGTCTTGCTAAACAATATGAAATGACAATAGTTTAAGGTCGTATGCATGGACCCTTGGTTATGCCATTTAACGTCTTTCTGAACGTAAGGGACTTATGTACAGTTTAACTTCATGTAGATAGGACGTCACCATTTAACTTCATGTTGGATGATGGCATAGTTTAATGCCATGTTGGATGAAAAGGGACAATACAGTTTAGCGTAATGTTGGATGGTAAGGATGCAAATAGTTTAAGGTCATATGCATGGACCGTAACTAATGATGAAGTTTAACGTATTGCTGGACAATATTAAATGCCAATAGTTTAAGGTCGTATGCATGGACCCTTGGTTATGTAGTTTAATGTCTTGCTAGATGTAAGGGACTTATGTACAATTTAATGTCATGTAGTTAGGATGTCATAGTTTAATTTCATGTTGGACGATGGAACAGTTTAACGTCATGTTGGACGAAAAGGGATAATACAGTTTAGCGTCATGTTGGATGGCAAGGATGAAAATAGTTTAAGGTCATATGCATAGACCGTAACTAATGATGCAGTTTAACGTCTTGTTGGACAATCTAAAATGCCAATAGTTTAAGGTTGTATGCATGGAACCTTGGTGTATTTTGTGTTCATACAAAATATTTCTTTAGAAATTTGGCATTGGTTGGAGTAGTGATGAGTTCTCCATCCATTGAGATTAAAGAATAAGCTCCATTGGAGTGGACCTTATGTATTGAATTAGGTCCTTCCTATTTTGGATCAATCTTGGGAGGTTTCATTATTGGTATAATTGGAGTTCTGATATCTAATACCAATTCTCCCTGAATGAATGAACGAAGACGAACTTTTTTGTTGAAAGCTCGTGCTATTCGATTATGATAGACTTCCAAGTGGTGTAGGGTGCACAATCTTTTCTTATCTAACCGTTCCAATTCATCCAATCGATTTTGAGATTGTTCATCTGTAGATGACTGATCACAAATGGATACTCTGAGTGAGGGTAGTTGAACCTCAATTGTCAAGATTTCTTTCATTCCATATACCAATGAATATGGAGTTGACCGCGTTGTAGTGCGGGTGGTGGTTTGATAAGACCATAAAGCATGAAAGTGTTTATCAGGCCATGATTTCTTATCTTTATCCATTATCTTTTGCAGTATGTTTGAAAGAGTCTTGTCGAAAGCTTCTATCTGGCCATTGGCTGCTGCATGATACAGAGATGAATGGTTAGATTTGATGTTGTATTCTTGATACAACTTCCTCACCTCACATGAACAGAATTTGGTGCCATTGTCCTTCAATATGGTATGAGGGACACCAAATCTGGTAATGATGTTAGACTTGATGAAGCTAACAATGCATTTAGAACTGACATATTTGAGGGGATTTTGCCTCTGCCCATTTGGAAAAAAAGTCAGTAGCAGTAAGAATATACTTCAACTTCTTGGATGTAGCTGAAGAATAAGGTCCTACTACATCCATTCCCCATGTAGAAAATGGCCACGAGTATTTAGTTGTATGAAGAAACTCTTCGGGTTGATGAATGAAGTTGGCATGTACTCGGCAAGAATGACACTTCATTGTGAAATCAACAAAATCTTGTATCACTGAAGGACAAAAATATCCAAGCCTTTGAATTTGACCAGATAGTCTATGTCCAGACTGATGGGAACCACAGACTCCGGCATGCACTTCTTTCATGACAGCCATTGTCTCTTCACCATCAATGCATCTGAAGAGAACTCCATCGAAACCCATTTTTTAGAGAACTTTCTCTAAGTGATCTGGGCTATCATAAAGAGTGAAATTGACCACACGTCTCCAGACATGTTCTTTCCCGGATCTATTAGGTGAAAGTGTTCCATTTTAAGGTATTCCTTGATAGGTGTCATCCATCCTGTAGTATTACCATATGGTTTAGATATGGGACTAATTTCACTGATTTACTCTGTTCTGATTTGAAAAAAAGGTGAAATTGTATGACGGTGGACAATACTGATAGTTTTCTCATCCCGATTTGGATCTTCCAGAGCTGTGGCTATATTAGCCAGTGCATCAACTTTGGCATTTTGTGATCTTGGGACATAAGAAAATGTCGGTTTTGAAGGAAACTCCTCCATTAACTCTATGACGTAATCATAAAAAGGGATTAATTCTTCTTTTCTGATTGCGTAATCCCCATTGACTTGTTTGATTACTAGGTCTGAATCACCTTTCACCTTTAAGTGATTCACTTGTTCTTGAATTTCCAAATCCAAGCCTGTGATGAGAGCTTGGTACTCTGATTCATTATTTGTACCACCTCCCAACAATGAGAAAGAGTAAGGTAGCACTACCTTTTCCAGGGAAATGAGTACAATTCCTAACCCAACTTTGTTGAATTTAGGATTTTTCATTTTCATCCCTGTTGGACTTCTCAAATCACCATCTAAGTACATTTCCCATGTTTGAAGAATTTATTGAATAGAGAAGACTTCCCCATCAAGGAGTTCAATATCTGAAGATGTGTCTTCTATTGACGGGTGTTCAGTAAGGAAATCAGCAAGATATTGGTCATTTATTGCCTTTTGAGACACATATTGAATATCAAATTGCTGCAAAATAACTTCCCACCTTGCCAGACGTACTGTAATCATTGGACGACTAAGGATGAATTTTAGCAGGTTATTGTGAGATACCAATTAGACCTCATGATGTCGTAGGTAGTGTCTCAACTTCTGAACTATAAAGATGAATGCTAGACATCACTTCTCAATATTTTTGTATCGGGTTTCTGGTTCAAGTATAGTCCGAATGAGATAGTAGAGGCTATTTTCATTCCCAGCATCATTATTTTGAGCAAGAAAGGCACCCAATGATCGCTCTAATGCTGACACATAGAGGATAAGTGGTCTTCCTTCAACAGGAGGCACTAACACTGGTGGACTCAAGAGATACTTATTGATAATATCAAATTCTTCTTGATTTTTTTCAGTCCACTGGTAAGTGACTCCCTTCTTCATCAATTTGGTGAAGTGTAAACTTTTTCCTGCCAAATTGGCGATGAAATGCTGAATATAGGCCAAGTTTCCTTGAAGTCCTCTCAATTACTTTAAATTTCGAGGAGGTGACATACCAAGGATTGGCTTTTTCTTCTCAGGATCGACTTCGATACCACGATGGCGTACAACAAAGCTGAGAAATTTCCCTGAGGTGACCCCAAAATCACATTTTAAGGGGTTCAACTTCAAATTATGCTGTCGAAGTTTGTGGAATATGATATCCAAATCAGCCAAGTGATTAGAATTATGTTTGGATTTAACCACCAAATCATCCACATAACATTCAAAAAACTTCCCTAAAAAGGGTTTGAAGATATGGTGCATGGCACACTGATATGTTGCACCTGCATTCTTTAGGCCAAAGGGCATTACCTGATAGCAACACACACCCTGAGGGGCTATGAAAGCTATATATTCCTCATCTTCTAGATCCATTCGGATTTGATTATATCCACAATATCCATCCATGAAGGAAAGTGCTTCATAGCCAGCTGTTGCATCAATTAAGAGTTCTGTAATCGGTACTGGGAAATCATCCTTAGGGAAATGTCGATTAAGATCTCTGAAATCAATGCAAACTCTAATTTTCCCATTCTTATTTTTCACTGGGACAATATTAGCCAAAAATTTGGGATATTGAACATCTCTGACGAAGTTATCATTGATGATCTTATCCACTTCAGATTTAATTTTGGAAGCATAGGTTGGGTGTGTTCTTCTAGCGGCTTGTTTGAATCCTTGATGTTCTTCTGACAAGCCCAAACGATGAGTGGAAACATCATGATCAAGCCCTGGAATCTCTGTATAGTTCCAAGAAAATATATCTCGATTTTTCTTTAGAAAGGAAATATACATCTCTTGCTTTTCAAGAGTCATGGAAACACTAATTAAAGTGGGGCGTGGATCTTCTTTTGTACCCATATTTATTTCTCTGAGTTCATCCACGGTGGTAGAGATACCCTCTTCAAATGATGGAGGAGCATCCCTGAGATCTTCCTCTTCTTCTTCAAAAAGTGTTATTTCTTCTATTTATACTTGCATAGTAGGTGATGAAGCAGAATTTTCATGATCATAAGAGACGTTAAAATTTTCACATCTTGAAGGAGAAGCCTCCATTTCCAACCCAATTTATGATGAAGGGTCTTCTTTGGGTAATAAAGAGGAGATGATGGATTGAGAATCGAAATCATCTTTTACCTCTAAAATTTCTATAACTTGCTCTATCCTGATTGGAAAAGTATAGACTTGTTGGATTTCAGCAGATGAAATGAACACATCTCTATTTGAGCTTTCATCATTGCTTGGTGAATCACCAATTTCTCCCATGCTATCTGGATTGATTTCTGTAATTGAAATTATGGAAGTTACCATAAGAGTATTTTGATTTGGGTATATCCTTTCAATTTAACTGATAGGCAACACATAATATGCACTCACATGTGTAAATGGATTTACTGGAATCTTTTCCAAACCACATGGAGCATTAACTTTGGTAACCTCCCCTGTTGTGGATTTCTCCTCTCCCTTCATGTTATAGAATTATGCTTCAATATATTGACATTAACATGTCTTTAACAGAGATTTATCACCATACTATTTTCCAATTTGACCATAAAAACAATATTTGAGACATTGATGGTATGATGAAGGGATAGCTGCATGTTGATGTAGCCAGGGTATTCCAAACAAGATGTTGAAGGTTGAGTCTTGATCAAAAACCATGAAATCTGAATTGGATACAGGATCTCCAAACTGATTTCTGAGTGTAATCTTGCCCAGTGGCTCTTGTTCATTTTTATCATATCCTTGTAACATCAAAGTAGAAAGAGATAAATCAGATTCTGTGAGGCCCAATCGACGAAGTGTATGAATGAGGATGAGGTTGACTCATGAACCATTATCAATGAAAACTCTTCGGACGTCTACACCATTGAACTTTCTAGATAAGTACAAAGGTATAATATGTCCATACACGACATCATCTTCATCTTCATATGTGAATGATATAACTACATGGAATTCTGCAGGATAATTCTCTACATGGTAGACTTCAGCTGCTGCAATTTCAGTTTCAAACTCCTGAGGACTTGACAAAGCCTCGATGAGTGCCTCCCAAAGATCCTTCGATAAATTCAAAGCATCCAGAATTGATAACTTGGCCGATATTTGGGCCAAGTGTTTCAATACATCATACTTTTGATCCAAAGGTCTACGTTTCCCAATAGGAACAAGTAGTTTCGCAGGTACCTTAGAAGTTGATGCTTTGGAAGTAGATGTATCTTGTACCGAGATAAGAGTTGGTAATACTCTTGGATTTGGAAGATTAGACTAATTAGGTGTATTTAATTGCTGAGAGGAAGAATATGGAACCTTCAACCAATCTTCCAGAATAATTGTGCTAGGACTGAGTTTGCCTTGTGTGGAAGAATTTTCTTGTTCTTGTTGAGCTCGTTGAAGGGCTCTACCACAAGTTTCTGCCGCATACACAGTTCTAGATGGGGTAGAATTGGAATAGTGGACTCTGAAAGATCCATGTCTTCCCCTGTATCCTGAGCCTCTGGAACTTCTTCTGATTCCTCTATTTGAAACAGGGAACTCGGGCTCATGAAAATCAAAACTGCAACTTGCATATGGATCTATTAATTGAATCATATTAACAGAACTAAAAATAAACTCTTCATCCGATGAAGACTCTGCCTGATTAGCCTGTTTAGGCTGTGCAGTTTGGTGGGGCGGTGCCTGTTGCTTCGAAGTAGATGGCATAAAATATGCCAGAGTCAAAGAAAACTTGGGCTTTGACACGATTTCATCTTCTTCTGACTGTTCCTCTTTCTTGGAGTTATGAAGCCCTTTTGAGGATTTTCCCTCTGATGAAGAGGGTTTTTCTGTGGAATTCATGGCAGAAGACACAATTGGCTTCTTCAATTGCATTCCCAAAATTTTATGAGTTCGTTTGATCATTTTTCCGACCATCCAATCATCATATTTTTGCGCATTTTTGTTCATGACGTCTTTCCACTCACCTTCTTCCTCTGGATCTGTAGTAGTAACACATGCTACCTAAGATGAAGAAACATTCAGTTTGACTTGTCCCAAGTCAACCATTTTTTACAGGAGGTCGATGAAGACAAAACATTCCTGAATGGGATGCCCCACCATTTGATGAAATGGGAAATAATTGGGACAATCTTCATCTCCTTCCTTGTTCGGCCTCTTGGGCCTTGGCAATTGAACAAAATTATTTTCCAAAGCCGAAATGAAATAACCAGGAACTTGTTCATTTAGGAAAGAGTAAACTTTTCTATTTAAATCCTCAAATTGTTTTCTTCTTTGATATCTTTGATCATCTTGACGAAACAACCTTTGTTGTTGGTGCTCAGGAGGTGGAGCCCTTTGAGAAGATGAAGTTTTTGAAGTAGAAGCAAGTATTTGTGCTTGTTTAAGTATAACTGTAGCAGTCTCTACCTTACCCATTCTCCTTCCTGGAGCTGATGAAATTACACAAGTTTTATCCTTAGTCTTTATAAGAGAATCTTCAATCTATTGAGTGATTGAAGTAAGGTCTCTAAACCCTCTGGTGTATTTAAAAGGGATCAACAACGTGCGTAATTAATCATATAGATTTACCACAAAGATTGGAAAAAATTCCTCTTGAGGGAGTGCTAAGCTCAGTGAATATGTTAATCCCTTCCAGTGAGAAATTAAATCCAAAACCCTTTCATTATCCCTTTTCTTACAGTTTTTAAGATCAAAAACTGTTTTCTTAGGAAACGTTGAACTGAATTGGAGAAGGAATCAATGAAGGAGATCCTCCCATCCAATAATTGACTAGGATTGCAATCTTGTGTACCAAAAAAGCAGGCTCTTGTAATGACTGTACAAAACAACTGAGCTTAACTGCTTCCTATTGCTGAGGGGTTCCCATCATAGGCTCTCCGCGAGAAACAAAATGTGTTAAGTGTTGCTCTAGGTATCCCAAACCATTAAATATTGGGAATGTGGTACTTGATAAATTTTATCGGGGAGGAATTGCATCTACCTATTCAGGGTAAGCTCTCTATTCTGGTTGAATTTTAGCACGCTTTACCTCCATAGCTTCCAACCAAGCTGTTAATGACTCAATAGTATTTATTAACTTTTGAGAAACATCTGGTTGATCTTGGACCTGAATAGGTGCAATGACTGGAGCTGGTACAGATGTGGAAGCTGGTACTGTAATCGATGGCAGCACTGTCGATTGTTGTTGCACTCAACCCATAAGATTAGACCTGCGAGGGTGTTCTGATAGAGGAGGATATTCTTGATCCATCTCAGTATCCATAATAAATTCCCTTGGATGACTAACTCCAGCATTCATAGGTGGAATACTACCTTCAAGTAGTTTTGCATTCATCCTGCTTAATTCCTTCATTTCTTCCTCTTGTTGTGAAAATATTTTCTCTAGTGAGAGCGATTGGCCTTCTCCAGAAGAATGTTATGTAACCTGAATCATTCCTTTCCCCTTATTGGACACCTTTCGGAGAGGGGTAAGTGGGTTATTTGAAGGATTACCTAGGTTCTGAGTAATACATTGATTTTTTGTATGCACACCTTCTTCATTTGTGTCTGTGCATACAACCTCTTGAGCAGTAACCTCTTCATCTAATCCCTCCGAATGTTCCTCATCTGGTGGATCAGCAACTACGGCATTGATGACATTGATTAATTCATAACACATTTCATCCATTATATCGGCATTACTGTGATATTGTCTTATTCCATGTCCTTTATGCGACATTGACTTTTTTTGATTCGATCCCTCAGGAACTTCTTGACGAATCGTAATTCAGAGGGAGTCTTCTGATAATTTGGTTCTTTGTTCCTCTTGAGGCTTCTTCCCCAATTGAGAGAAGAATGACTTTCTCTGAGGGAGGGATTGAGGATTTGAAAAAGTCCCCAGTCCGGTGGACTAGGGTCGGTCCTGTTCAACTCCTCGAATCCTATTTGTTGATTCTGAGGGTTGGGTTAAAAGAGTCCCCAGTTCGGAAAGCTAGGGTGGTTCTTAACATGATATATCTGAGACTTTCTTGAAATCTCTCCTGATCTTGTAGACTTTAGTCTGGAAATTAGCTGGATGCATCAAATTGCATCCACTTTTATCACTTGGCTCAAAAGACTGTTGGAATATTTCTGACACTTCTGTCACATGATTATGTGCTTACTCCAAACGAGAGGCCTGGTCAATATTCTCGTTTTCTTGATTCAAGAGTAATTCAAGAAATTGTTCTCTGTATTCTTGATTTTGAGAGAACTAGTTGAGGCCTGTTCTTGGGCATGCTTTAGATTATAAACAAAACCCATTGACTGTGGCCAGCCATGGGAAATAACATTGCATGAGACCATTTTCGGCAGGCATTGCTGAATGGAGTGTACAGTGAAATGTAGTGCTCAATGAACACCCCATCCCTTGATATGAATACCATATGGGGCATAGGCAATTAACTGGAACAATCTTCTTAGTTCTCCAAGGCATGAACGCTGAAGGGCTCTCTGTTACTTTTTAGCCTTTGGGTAACGAGAAACTGAGAGAGATGCCAAATGAATTTGGCGTTGTAACCCTTCTATTATCTTTACATGATTTTCATATTCATCATAAGATAATATTTTATTTTTCAACTGACAAAGATTTTCCCATATTTTGAGACGAATATCATGAATTCCATCTTCCGTCAACATCTTTGGAATGTCATAATGAGAATCAGCCAAAGGCCAAAACATAACTGGCACTTCAACTTTCGCCAGTTGTCTTCTCATATTCAGTACTTCCTCTTTATCATTCAATAAAGATTCTTCTACCAGATTAGACCAGAGCAGGTGCTTCCTTGCTGCTTAATCGGATTCAACAAAATTGGTAGAGAATTTATTGATCAAACTAGAAGATGCATGACTTAGGGGTGGCTCGAAGAATGACCTACATCTAGGGCTATCTTCTGATTGAGAAACTGTTTCACCTGATAATGGTAAAGCATCAGACATGTCTGGCTTTACATTTTCAAGTGCCTCAAGATAAGAGGGCTTTCTCGTCACTACATTGTTTGATGGAGAATTTTACAAGCAATGCGAATCACTACTGCGGAGAAGAATTTCGAAGCTAAATTCATCATCATGGGGATGACCACCATGGTGGGTTATAGAAAAAGGTGAAACATTTTTCTCTTTGATCTTCTGGACACACTGAGGGTTCTTGTGGCTATCATCTAAAGATGAAACATCGAGATCGATCGAATTGTCATGAAGCAAGCCTTCATGAGGAAGTGTCTGATGCAGACATTTGGAATTAATGTTCCGACTATTGGGAACTGAGAGAGTAGAATCTTGAGTTGCAACAGATAGTTGTCTGAGTGTATCAAGAACTCCTGCATCGAGTAAGGCCATATTACAGATTGGCCCTTGATTTCTTGAATTTTCTGGGCAAGTCTTCTTCTTAGATGCCTTCTTACTCACTTTTTGAACCACTTTTTGACGAAAGTGGTCATTATTGGCAGGAGTATGTGACTGCTCAGAAGAAATGATTAGGTTGGGCTGATTATATCTACTCAAATCAGGTGTATGTGCCTGACTTGGCTATCCGTATGATATGAGGGAGTACACCCCACAACCCTCTTGGATAGAAACGGATGTGTGTGTCTGTGCCGAAGTGAACTGTTGATGTGTCACTCCACTGGAAGGGATAGATTTATGTGTCTTTCCCTGAGATGCTGCTGAAGCTGTTATAATATCCTGGCAGGCATCCAGAATATGAGCAGGGATTTTCTTCTGCTCTTTCACCATGGACAGAATGTGGTTGGGGACTTCCGTGGATGGAATGGGTATATACGTCTATTCCGTGCTTGGAGTAGGTGTATGTTCCTTCTCCCGTACTCCTTTTCCTATCAGTGAATTCTGACAGTACTCATGTGTGGGGGCAGAGATTTGAGTCTTCCTTCTGTTTGTCACTGGAGCATTCCGAATGAGTCCTCCAAATGCTACCAAACGAGACTGTTGGTAGGATTGATCAATACTAGAAGGTGTATGTGCCTGCTGATTCCACTCCACCGAATGTGGTTGACGATCTTCCTTCAATACTGACAGACGAGGCTGCTGTCAGGGTTGATGAGTGTAAGCAGGTGTATGTGCCTGTTTACTAGTTTTTAACACATTGGGATGGCGGGTTCCATCACATATAGTCAGTCGAGCCTGCTGACTAGCTGATGATTTATAAACAGGTGTATGTTCTTGTCTATAGTACTCCACCAGAATTTCCTGGCGGGATTGGCGTGCTGCTGCCAGACGAGTTTGCTGGACAGTGGGATTAAATCAGATGGGTGTGTGTGCCCGCTCGTTGATTTCCACCAAGTTAGGTTAGTGGACTTCTCCAGAAATGGAAGAGATACAAACCTTCTCACTGTTAACCAGTTGTCACCTCTGGTGGTTCGTCTTGCCTACTCGGGTTCGAGGAACCTGAGCCGAACACCTGGAGACGACACCCTCATCATGTTGAGGGTGCATTGCCGCACGAGTCTGGCAGTAATTGTTGATGGGAGCCATCAGGAAGGACTATTGTTTCCCTGAATTAAGGCCCTGAGTAGCCTTCTCATTCAACTCATCAGAATATGAGAGGGAATGGTTGTTGCATTCCGGGGATAACGACCCGAAATGGTTGGAGATGATGGTTAGCACCGCCTGCTTCTTGATCACTGGTGGTCACAGTCTGGACGACCAGGGTGAGTTGTTCACTTGGAGGGCTTGTCGAGCAGCCTCCAGAGTTGGAATGGTACCATTTTGATGGTACTCATTAACCAGTGCATTCAATACCCATGATTGAAGATGCCGAGTAGGTGATGTCGCCCTCAGATCGGACGACGATCTAGTAGGAGTAGCAGTAGATTCCTTCACAACAGAGGTATTCACAAGTGAAAATTTAAGAAAATCCATTATTGTAATGCAGAAGATCTTGGAAAAGAGTTCCTATTTTAAATAAAAAACATAATCAAGATAAGTTCGGCTGCTATATCTTTTGTATGAGCACATATGTTATTTATTGCTTTGTTGGCCCTCTCATTGAGTTTAAATAGGGGCCTAACAAATAAGTAAAACATCGTTTTAACTTGGTTAAGGATTCAAGTCGGGTTCACCATTTTTTGTTTTCTCTGGAATTGGGAATGACCTCATTAATTGAAGGTTCAAACATTCCAATCGGTTTATAAGGGGTTTTTTCATAGAACTGGAAACATCCAATGGTTTCATATCCATTAGGACCTACTTTCCAAAGGTAGGCGCTCATTAGTTGTGGACTGGTGAGGCTTAGTAATTTGCATTAGTCGAGAGGATGAGAGGTCGGACTCATCACACCTTTTGAGGGGAATTATTGTCTACTCTGGGACTCTCATTATAGATTTAATTTATGTTCGTGAATCCTTATTACATTACCAAGTATAAAATGATCTTTCCTTTAGATCTAACAATCAATGATTGATATGTAAGAAATTTAGAGAATCTTTTATATTTATTCGAGGTTCTTCATTGATAGAGAATCATCTGTATTTATTAGATATTCTTAGCCAATGGTATCCTTCAATACATAAAATTCTCTTGGTCATTATGATGACCATACTGGTTTTAAATCCACTTAGTGGGGAACTTGAGGTTTATTTTCATTCAAGAGGACATGGATTATTTCAGATTTGGGATCGTACCTGCAGATGGGCTACCTATGTATCCTTTTTTTGGAAAAGGAATTAGAACCCACATAGTTCAAGTGAGGGAGTATGATGTTTATGCATGATTGATGGCTCAAAGAAAGATGTCATGATTAATTTTACACTCTAAGCTCTCGTGAGTCATGCGCGGTGTGAGAAACAAGAGGTATTGGTGAAACCAGACAATTGTGCCATGAAAGATGCAATGATGTGGGGCTTATGTATGTATGAATTCCTAAAATAGATGAATATTGGGATTTAATTTAGGGAAGAAACCCAGGAACAAGGTCCATAAAGGTATATGTACTTTATGGAGATTTGGATACTCTAACATGGGGCTTACTCCTGAGGAAGATTCCCAAAATTAGGATGGGACTTGTGATTAGGTTTTACTTTTAAGAAGGAAGCCCAAATCAAAAAAGTAAATTAATATTGGTTAAGAGGAATTATGACTGGGCCTTACTCCTGAAAAGGAAGCCCAGGTTAAGGAAATTTTGATTTTGGGAACTTGGGGCTTACTCCTAAGGAGGATGGCCATATTAAAAGAATTAAGGTTGGGGATTACTCCTAAGGAGGATGCCCAAGTTATAGGAACTTGGACTGGGGCTTACTCCTGAAAAGGAGGACCAGGTTAGAGGACTTGGGGCTTACTCCTAAGGAGGATGCCCAAATTATAGGAACTTGAACTGGGGCTTAATCGTGAAAAGGAGGCCCAGGTTAAGGATTCTCTCGTCTTAAAGGATGTTGTTGAATGAATGAAATATCTGACATTACTGACATAAATATATGTGAGTCACTATGTCATAGGAGATGTTCCATAGAATTCCTTTCAGATAAGGAATCCAACAAGGAAATAATACCATGAATGAATTTGAAGAGAGTTCTGAATGCTTAATCTTGAAGAGGATGAGTGGGTAGGCATAAGATAGGTGAAATAGGTAGGAGAGGCACCAAAAAAGAAGGTGGCGTGCAAGTCCTGTGTGGGCGCGCAAGTCATGGTCGCGCAAGTATACTTGCGCGACACAGGGGTACTTGCATGATAGTTATCCCTTAGGGTAATACTTGGGTGAGACTTGACTCAAGCCCTTAGTACTATCCCTAGAGGGTTCCAGAAGGGTGGCACACAAGTTCTATTGAAGGAGAATGGTAGCACACAAGTGTGGCCATTTACCCTAAGGGCTGGCCACTTAGGCGTGCAGGTGTTGATGAGTTTCAACACTTAGGCATTCCTCCCCCTCTTTAGATCTTCTGTTCTTGGTAAGAAATTGCCTTAGAAGTGTTCGGAAGCTTTCAGAAGAGACTAGGGAACCGGGAGCTCAAATACGAGTTTCTGGAATTTTTCATTCCTGAAATGGGGGGCCCACAGGGGGTATTTATAGGCTAGAGAAGACCCTGGCAGAATTTCAAAGAAGGCGCGCTAGTCACCTGCGCGACCAATGGGCGGTGCACAAGTATACCTGCGCGACCGTAGTGTAACTTGCACAACCCAAGTGCATTTGAATCTTGGTTCATGCCTTTGTCAATTTTTGATGTTTCTTCAAAGGATGAATCACTTTGGGTCCAAGATATTTCCATTTACATTCCTTTAGACTCTGTGACAGAAAGGAGCATCAAAATGTACTAAGGATATGTTCTTGGTTTATAGAGGAGATGAGGAACTAGTCATAAGAGGACATGTAGATGCTAGTTTCCAAACTGATCAAGATGACATGAAGTCGCAGACTGGATACATCTTCAGTTTGAATGGAGGTACAATGATCTGGAAGAGCTCAATGTAAAGCGTGGTGGAAGATTCTACAACTGAGTCCGAGTATATCACAGCTTCTAAGGTAGCTAAAGAATCAATTTAGATGTGAAGGTTAATCCAAGATCTGGCTGTAGTACCGAGTAGTAAATATCTTATCACACTCTATTGTGATAATACTACAGTGGTGGCACTTGGAAAAGAGGAAAGGTCACATCAGCATAAAAAGAACATACTTCTGAAGTATCATCTCTTGAGGGATTTTTCTCAGAGATTTGAATTTATAGTGAGCAGTATTTCCATGAAAGACAATGTGGCGGACCCCTTGACTAAAGCCTTGACTCAGCAGAAACATGATCATCATGTGAGTTCTAGCAGAAAAAAAGTCGTAAGCAGTTGGATCTTGTCCAAGTGGGAGTTATCAAGGGTTGGTGTCCTGAGAACCCACTATTTTGTACTTTGATTACATGAATGTTCACTTATTATATATTGTTCATTATTCTAGATGGCTATAATATAATAATTTCATGGAATATTTGTTGCATTGATAAGGTCATGGTAGATCCCCGCTATGATGAGAACCTTGAAATGCTATAACAATATTCTTAAATAAAGTTATACGGTTGGATGACATACTATGATAGGACATATAGTATGCATACCGTCATGTGTGAGTACTCGTAAGAAGACGAGACTCCCTCTCATGGAGTTTTCACTTGGTAATCTCCAAGATGGGAGATTATGAGAATAGAACCTCCAGTATAAATTATGCATGTCTTGGTGTCATCAGACATTGCTATCTACGAGCATGTGTAATGGTCCTTAGACAGGAAGATTATCAATATCTTATGTCATGACTCGCAGACTTAGATTTTCTGATGAAAACCATCATGAAGACAGTTGGCAGGAAGTAGGGTACGTTGGGTGCGTCACGAATGACATGTTGTTAGTGGATAAGTCGAGGAATGATTTGTCCCTTCCATTTATGGAAGATGATAACTCGTCCCTTTGATTGAAATAGAACTATCAATTAAATTCCATGGCCATGGTGTAAACGACGAGTTTATTTCAGGTAGTCAAAGAATGACGGATCAAGCATATAGGTTTATGACACTGCCGTGAAACCTACTTGATGAGATATCGAGACAAAGGGATTAAATTACACAGTAAGCGTTTGTATGAGGTGATATGTCAATACGACATCAACTTCTTTCTCTTGGGTGCCTTGAACCATTTCTAGATAGTAATCTTGGACTTTAGGCAAGCACGCCTAATGCCAACGAGAAATAGGCCTAGAGGGTGACACAGTAAGCGTATTCAAGTATCTGAAGTTGAATAATGATTATTCCCATAATTGGTTTAATAATTATTCAAGTAAGCCTAAATCATTTTAATATTGGAAGAAGAATAAAATAAAAACAATTACATTCCATGTATTAATTATTACACGCCGTGTAGTTATTTATTTTGAAAACAAGTACACGGTGTGTATTATTAAATGTACATACCATGTAGTTTTCTTTATGGAAAGGAAATGAATAAATGAAAACACGATATAAATGATGTGTACATTGAATGTAAATGTCTTGTAGTTTTCAATGAAAAACAAATACACGCCCTGTATTTATTAATACATGCCGTGTAGTTTTTCCAGTCGGGATTTTTGAGGATATAATATTGTTTTAAATGATATTTATTATAATCCGCATGGGCGCATGTCAAGGAATTAATTATTCGACATGGGGATTTTAAATAAGAGCCAATGAAGTAAATAAAATGCGTAACACATTTATTTATTATCATAACTCTACAACCTCAAACCTGATTATAAATATCTTCAGAACCCCAACTCTTTTCCAACACACAAGAGAATTGTTGTGCACAAAAACTCTGGAAACTTTTTTCTAGGACGAAAGAACCTCTTCCTCCAAGAATTCTCTCAAGACTGAGAGAGATTCTCTTCCATCAAATCAAGATGATCTAAGGCGGACAGTGCAAGCAAAGGTTTCTCCATGGTAGAACCTGGATACTCCTTTGGCGATATCCCGAGATACGAGGTATACATGTGGATCACCGCTAGAGGAAGTCTACACTTGGCTTCTGCGACGCAATGACGAATCACATCAGAACGTGATCAAGAACATCAACGAAGAAAGAAAACCCAAAAGGTATTTCTTTTCAATTGATTAAATTAATTATAATCAACTGGTATTGATCCTACTTTGTGGTTCTGTGACTTTTCTTTTCTTTGTTCATTTCTATGATTCGATCTGTGGAGACTGGCGTTTATCGTCATATTGATACTGGATTGATCATCGTTAATGACAAAAATCCAAGTGGGCACATCCACCCACGTGCTTACACTACGCCCGGAACCTTCACAAGGTATGTGTGAAACCCATATAGGGGTGAGTATAACAATACCTAGTAGGAACCCTGAGACCCTCGAAGGTCACTCAGAAATCTACACAGGAAAACCACAAAGCATGATCTAAATCAAAAAGCACAAAACGAAAGACTCAGCTCACATTAGGTATAACTTAAGTACATAAGTACATATGATTATATATAAAGATATATTATCTTATTCTGTCAGGGTTCTACTATTGATCCACAAAGGATCGCTTGGTGATGATCCACACAAAATCACTAGGTGCTAATCCACACAGGATCGCAGGGTGCTGATCCACACATGATTGCTCGGTGCTGATCCACACATGATCGATAGGTGCTAATCCACACATGATCGCTAGGTGCTAATCCCCATAGGATCCCTAGGTGCTTATCCAAAAAGGATCGCTATGTTCTGATCCACATAGGATTTCTAGGTTCTGATCCACACATGATCACTATTCATTCTTCACGTCTGAGCCAGCCACTGGATTACCGTACATAGTACACTTGATTATGGGAGGATCCACTCATCAAGATATTAGTCATATTTCAACCTGAACCAAGTTCCACGAATAAGTAACCCAGTGATCCGCCATGTCATAAGGGTTCCAACGCAAAAGACGACACATCAATCAAACGCCCAGTCTGAGAGTGACATGCATTTTAGAGTCAAAGGACCACTTGGATTTGGGTATGATCCCAGCAAGCCATACCCCAAATTTCTCCAAAACATAGGTGGAGTATCTCAAAGAAAAATCTCATTTAAAGTATTCCAGTACCATAGACGGTTCGTCAAATGGACATCTGGTTTAGAAAATATGACATTTTAAGTGTATCTGGGCCAAACTGGGTCCGTGTCTGGTCTGACTAGGCCGGCGCCGACCTGACCCAGCTCGGTCCAGTACGAACCTGCTAGGATGTGGAGGGATCATCTTGCTGGGCTGCAGATTTCCCCGCCTGAACCGGCGGGGCTGGGCCACGGAGGGCTTGGCCCGCGTGGCAGTGGACCGGCCTAACTCGCCAAGGCTGGGCGCGACCCACCAGGCAGCCCACCCCGATGGATGGCATGGTCTTCCAGACAGGTGACCATGCAGGCTCTCTCCCCTATTCTAAATGGGATAGACGTTTGGGTTAAGTAACTGGCAGCGCCACGTGGAGCCACCTCTACTGGTAGTGGGACCCGCGGGGTGTGGGCCCCCTTAGTCGTTGCTTCAAAGCCGCAACCACCTCCCGTAGCACGCGACAGTGCACCACTCTTCGCCAACACAAATGGCTGAGAGTTGGCTGCCCCTTCTGTCCGTTGAGGGGGTGTGCAGTTCTGCTCTTCCACCACATCCAGCGGTTTCCAGCCAGCGCCCTTATCCATCGGCACCAGTCGCTTCTTCTGTGGGGCTCCGGTGACGCTCCAGAGCTCCGTTTGCACTCTCGTCTGCGCCTACGGGCCTCCCAGAATACCACCATCATAGAGTTATCATATAATTCATGCTTTCATCAAATTGATAAATCCACCCTAGAAGAATGCAATGATAAATCAAGCGGCAGAGGGTCCGGGCCTTATTCATTTGGCCCACACGCTCTGCGTTAGCATCATAACATGGGTGAGATTAATTCAACTTCAAACACTTAGAATTAATCAAGAAAAAAACATTGAATTAATTAATACATAACCCCCTACCTCGAGATCCATTGGGTGATGTTGTAGTTATGGCGGGAGAAGAGTCCTTGTTGGATGCAGTCACCAGCATTCATCAATCCTAGATCGTTGCCGCCCAAGCTTCCATCCTCCATCAGTGGAAGATGTCTTAGTACTTTTCCAGAGGTTTCTCACAGCCATCTCACAAACCCCAACCCGAGCCTCAATTAAATATATGGGGAAAGCAGGTTTCACAATGATATATTAAAGGGTTTCATTAATGAATGAAACCATTAATCTCTCGACAGAGTGGTTACTAACTTAAGATTCAAGCCATTAAATTGCTGGACAACCAATCAGTACCACCACCACTGCTCAAGAGGAGGTAAGAAAAATAAAAATAAATTTTTTTATGTTATTTTATTATTTCTTTAAAATTCTCAAAAACTATCTTTTTCACCCGACCTACTACAGTTGAAGTTAATCCCCTCTTAAGAAAATCTCAGCACTGTGGATTCAACAGTTCCCTCAGATTTTTAATCTGAGAACCAGTTCAAAAGTTAGAAAATTCCGCATGCACATTTACTGAACGTACTATAAATAATGTTAGAAATTTTATTATAGTCACTTCGGGACTCAGAATCAAGCGCTGTCAATTTTAACTAACTCGAAATAATCCCAATTTTTATTTAAAATATTATATCGAATTTTCGGGTCTTTCCATAGAGCCACTCCTATCTCTAAAAACATTATTGGATGGACCTAGTAGAACTAGAAGATTTAAATAAGATTCTGTAAGATAATTTGGGAAAAGGGTTTATATTCCCTAGTGTATCCCCTTGGGGTTCAGAAGTTCTCTTTTTCAAGAGAAAGTAGGGATCTATGTGCCCATGCATTGATTATTAGGATCTCAATAAGATCACTATAAAGATCAAGTATCCCCTTCCAATGATTGAAGACATGTTTAATCAACTGTGAGGATATTATTACTTCTCAAAGGTGGATATTGAGTCAATATATCATCAGATAAAGGTGAAGAAGGAAGATATTTAGAATATAACCTTTTGTACAAGGTATGGAAAATGTGAGTTCATAGTTATGCCCTTTACACCCACTAATTCTCCTACAATCTTGATGGATTTGATGAATAAGGTCTTTATAGACTACATTGAAAAATTTATGGTAGAATTTATTGATAATATTCTCATTTCATAAAAGAGTATAGATGACTACAAATAGTATATAAAGGTTGTTCTAGAGACATTAAGAAATGATAGGTTGTATGCTAAGTGCATCAAGTGCAACTTTAGGATGGAGAAAGTCACATTCTTGGGGAACATGATCACAAGTGAAGGAATTTTTATAATCCCATAAAAGAAAAATGAAATTTAGGATTTACCTATAACATCAAGTGTCATGGAAATCCATAGTTTTCTTGGAATACGTAAGAGAAACCAATGATTTTTGATAAATTTATGATGATTATCTATCCAACTAACCAAGTTAATAGGGAAAGTGGTAACATGTGTTTGGATTAAAGAATGCGATCAAAGAATTAAGGAGATCAATAAGTGGCTAATAATTACATTTTTATTCAATCTACCCTCAATGGTAGAATGGTTTGTGATATATAGTTATTCTTAAATGAAATGATTGGATTGTGTACTCATGAAAAATTAAATAGTGAGAGCCTATACCTTGTGAAAATTGATGGTCTGTGAGCATATTTACCTCATCCATGACCTAGAGTTAACACATGTGATATTCAAATTAAAGATTTAGGAGACACAACCTACACGGTGAGATGTGTGAAATATATAAACATAAAAACTGTCTAAAGTATATATTAAAATATTAATAAATAAATATACATCAATATAGATGGTTAGAGGTGATGAAGTACTATGATTTCCCTATTCACTACCATCCTAAAAAGTTGAATAAGATAGAAAAAGCTCTTAATATAAAAGAACCTGATACACTATCAATGATTGATATTGGGAAATACCCTTTACTCATAGATATACAAAAGATAGATATGGAAAACATAAAGGTAGAGAATACACCTTAACTTTCCTGAATAACTGCCCAATTATATATCCAAGAGAAGATCAAGGAGGCACAAAGGGATGATTTGGATCTTCAAAATAGGATGATTATGGAGAATAAAGAAAATTTTAATGAATTAAACCTATATAAAGATTACTTCATTTAGTTTGGAACTAGAATTTTTATGGCCTCATCAACTAAGATAAATGTTGAGCTATTGGATGATTCACATAACTCATAATTCTGTATCAATCTTGGAATTACTAAGATGTATCACGATATTTGAGAGAAATTTTGGTGGGTAATCATGAATAAGGATACTATTGAGTACACCTTCATGTCCATGGTACGTCATTATGTTAAATCATAGAGAAAAAATTTTAAGGGGATGGTACAACCATTTATCATACCCATTGTAAGACCCCAAAGATCCTGGAGATTTGTACCTATCTAATTTTTGTTTTTAACCTCTGAAATATGGTTAATGGATTGTTTACCTAATTTATGTGGAGGATCATAGGTGTATTAGGGGTTTTGGACATGAAAGGAAGGGGATTTTGGCCTTCCTATGCAATTTTTATAGTTTCCACATGGTTAGAGGTAACCATGAACAAAAAACATGATAGCCCGGAGGTGGGGTGAACAGTTAAGTAAACATGCAAGGGGGTTGGCCAAACCATGTGACCATGGAAATATACATTCTATACTGTTGGTACCAATATTGTTAAACCATGCAGGCTCCCTAGGTAACTGTGCATCTTAGACCGTCTTGGAAAGATGCTAGCCTAGGGTTGCTACACAATTTGACAAACCGTATAGCCAAAACATGATCCCTATTTAAAAGAATAATTTTACCATTTCGCCTTGGTATTTTAAGGTTTCTCACCAGATATATTCCCTCATTTATCCTCTATCAACCCTAGTTAAAATCCACTTTATCCAAGACTTCCCAAGGGTTGATCTCCCTCGATTATAATCCATATGGAGGGATGTTGAGTGAGGATTGAAGCTCTTAGTGATTATAATGATTCTATTTTATCCCCTTTTCTAGATTAGGGTATGTGGAGTTTTTCTTCTTCTTATAAATCACTAAAACCATCTTTTTCCCAATTTTTCTATGGATGTGGCTTCAAATAGTGTTTAGATATGACTCATGGTTAAAAATTTAAGCAAACAGTTATCTTCAAAATCGAGGGAGGTGGTCTATGAGTTATATCCCATAGTTTTGTTTATTTTTCATGTATATGTGGTGGAAATTTTGGTTCCAAAGTATTGTGAATTTGATTAATTTAGTGAGATCCAGTAAATTTGTTTTCTAAATGATGAATTAATCCACTCATGATACCCATAGGATGAAATGAGATGATTATACCCAGTACAGGGCCACCCGTGTGGTGTGCCATTATCCAAATAAAGAAAATATTAATGAAAAGCATTTAATTATTTTGTAATGATTTAGATCCCTTTATAAATGTACCAACTCCTTGGTTGGGGTTATGAAATGAAGAAAAGGTAATTATGTCTACTTTTTAACATGGCATAATGGGTTGTTTGGAATATTGTGAATGGGTTAAATGAATTAAGGAAACTATATTTAATGACTTATGGGATGTATTGGAAACTTGTAAGTGAATTAAGGCATATGAATGGGAATATGTAAATGGGATAATTCATAATGATGATTTATGTATTGAATGAACTGTGAATTGTGAATGGTATGTGTATTTCTTGGTTATGGTTATTGGAATAGTTTATGTAATGAATTTGGGTAAAATCATGTGAACATGGCGTGGTGGTGTGTGGGATATTGGACAGAGGATCCTCCTATGGGTTGGGTTAGGATGAGGATTTAATCCTTACACCTAAATGCACAAGTTAGGGAGTTGGAATGAGTCTCTAGGCCCCCATCATTTCATTTAATGAAACTACATGGAATGAGGCTCCATGTTAAGTGTGATGTAATTGTTATGAAATGTTTTCCCTAGTGAGGTAGGGAACATTGTTTATCCCCATATGCATAGTAATTTACCAACATAGGAAATCATAATATAAATTAATTGCATAACCCATGTAACATATAATGAAACAGTTTACGGGAATAATGTTAGTTAATGGAACCATTTTTAATTTATTTAACATGTAGTTTATTTCATACTTACATAAACTGTCTGTTTAGACTGGATATTTTATATAAATCACTGGTGGTGGCCTACTGAGTTACACTCACACCCTTCTCAGATCTCTATTGGGAACCCGAGCATGTTTCATGGTTTAAGGTTAGGATAAGGTAAAAGTACTTATGCTTGGGAGTTATCTTGGTCTTGGGATGTGCATGGATAAGGATCCGAACTTGGAGTCAAAAAAATTTTAGGGATGTAACTATCTATCTTTATTCTTGGGTTTTCTTCACTTTGGAACTTTTAGAATGGAATTACATATTATTCATTTGGTTATGGGGTTTCCCCTATTTTCGAAATGGTTGGTAATGCATGATTTTGGTTATTTCTTATTGTTTCCTTTATTTAACACACTATCATCTTTAGATTAAATTGGTTAAGAGGGTTTAGTCTCCACATGTTACCATTATACCCTCATTACTAGTAAGAAACCTTTAGTTTATGAGGAGGTGAACTTGAGGTCTTGTGGTGACCCAGATGGGGGAACCAGTTTAGTGGATTTCAAGTCAGAGATGTTAGACACACATGGAATTTGGATAAAATAACCATGGAATTTATCACTGGTGTCCCAAATACATCTAAGAGAAGTAATGAGATATGGGTTATGGTGGATTGAATCACCATTGCTGATAAATTAATAAATATTTCAGAAGTTTTATATCCTAAACATTTTGCTTATATATACACAATGGAAGTGTTGAGGCTAAATTAGGAACCATTTTAGATCATTTTTTATCATGATACAAGGACTAATTATATATTTTTTGGATGCATCAATATGATTTGAATACTGAAATAAATTTTAGTACAACATATCACCCTAAAATTGATGGACACTATGAAGGGACCATTCAGACACTAAAAGACATACTGAGATGTTGTTCTATGAAATTTAAAGGAGAATGAGATCAATATATCTTATTATTTGAGTTCTCATATAATAATACCTTCCACTAAAGTATTCAAATGGCCTCATATGAAGGTATATATGGGAAGAGATGTTGAAATATTACATTTTGGGATGAAGTTAGTGATTGAAAGATACTTGGAATTGATATTGTGAATGGAAATGAAATAGAAGGTTCAAGACACCCAATAAAATTTAAAATATTCTATGAGTTAGGATAATATCTAGGATAAAAACTGTCGAAGGAACTTGGAGTTTGAAGTTGGAGATTTTTTCCTTTGAATATCAACATGTATGTGAGTCATGTTGGTTGGAATAAGGGAAAACTTATCCCTAAGTATATTGGACCCTTTTATATCCTTGATCACATAGAAGTAGTGGGATATCATCTTGAAGCTAAACCAAACATGGCTCAAGTTAATGATGTGTTACATGTATCTCTATGGAGGATGTATATATCGAACCAATTTCATGTACTAGATTTAGAGGTGGTACAACTAGATCATGACCTCTATTATGAGGAGTATCCAATGAATATATTTCATCATAGAGATAAAGTTCTATACAACAAGACAACTAACTTTATTAAATTTATTTGGTGAAATAACATGTATGAAGAAATGACATGGGAACATGTGGATGAAATTAAACAAAAGTACCCTAATCTATTCTCAACCAAGAATATGAGTTGAAATTTTGGGTGATAAATTTCTAAATGTTGAAAGAATGTAAAGGCCCAAAATTTATTAATGATATCTGTTTTCTAAGTAAATGTGTTTTATATTGTATAGTATTATACACATACATCACCTAGAAAAAAATATTACATTATCATAGATCATTACATTAGTCAATAATTAGACCCATGAAAAATAAAAATATTAAAATTGAACAAAAAATACAAAATAAAAAAAGTAGGATGGAGAAATTCTGATAATTCCAATATGCTAGAATTGTTTATCAAATGAAAAACACTATGGAAAAGGAAAAAAATATTAATAAACTAATTGAGATTTGTGAAATAAAAAATATAGAACCTTAAGAGTAATTGAGATGAATATTGAATTATTTAATGAAGATGTATTGATTGGAAGTAATATGACTATTCGAGTTGTGATATAACTGTTAAAATAGTAATCAAACTGCTAGAAATAGTAAAAAGTCCTTTGGAATAATAATTTATCCTCAAAAAATTAATATGTGTTATAGAAAATATAAATAATTTTTATTTTAATATTAAATAAATATTATCATTAAATAAAATAAATATTAAGATTAAGGACTCAAATAAACAATAAGAATGATTTTAATAAGATTTATTTCAATGTATTTCATAAAAATAACAACAATTTTTTTAATAAATAAATTCACCTATATTATAAAATTATTTAGAAAAATTAATAATGTTATATAATAATCATATTGAAATTATATATGGGTGATTTTTTTGGAATTTTTTAATTTTTAATTTATTAGTAAAAGTACATTTTTTCCGAAGAGATCGATTTTAATTGCATTATTCAATAAATAATAATGAACAAATTAATTATAGAATTTTATGATTGACAAAAAAACATTATAAATAAGTTAAATTATATATAAAATTCAATTTATAAACCTAAAAAATATTTACAGATGTCTAAAGTCGAATATATTCCATTAAAAAACTATTTTTCCTTTTATCCACATTAATTTTTTAATTAACTAATGAATTCAATTTATAAAGGGTTTTAAATTCTTAAAAACAATTATACTTAATAAAATATAGTCCATATTCTAAAAAAATTAACTATTATAAGGTTTACCTCAGAAATTATATTTCATTAAATATTTTATCTTAAAATTATAACTCCCCTCATGTATTAATACCCCTCTCCCCCTTAGAAATATACTTCACTTTCACTTAAAAAATCTAAATATATACCCAGTTACCATATATAAAGCCATTTATAACCCTTAGGGACGTTTCTAAGTCACTCAAATCTAATAATTAAATGAGTTTCATGCTGTAGAAAATAAGCAACACAAAGAAGAGTGTAGGTTTCCATCAACTTTTTGTCTCATTTTCATGTTCATTTCCTTGTTTTCTCTATCCCTTAAAAAACGTATGAAATTAATTAAGTATAATTTAAATATTATATTTATTATTTTATTATTGTGTATTTTTTATATGTATGATGTATTTATATATCATAATTCTATTTCCTCCACTTTTAACATTATCTCATCCGTGGTCGGTTAACCCCCCTTGAAGATGTCGCTAACTCTCTACTTATCACAAGAATTATGGATGATTATAATAGATTATTTATAATATATAAATGTATGAATATATGTATTTTTATTCTTATGGATTTAATATTAATAATTTATACGTCTCAATAATGAAGGAATATTAAATCGAGACAAGACTGGATATTTTAAGGAAAATATACTACCAAAATGTTTCACTATTAACAAAAATAATTAAAAAAACATGATGATTATAATTGATAAGAGTGAAAAAATGAACATAATTCACTTTTGGTTCCATTTTTTAATAAACCAATGTTTATTATATAGGGGAAAGAAAAGTGATGAAACAAATCAGGATCTTGGTTAAGGGGATTCTTGGACCCAATGTTTTATTTTTGGGTTATCTCCTCTTTCAAATTATTTTCAGTATGGATATTACTACAATTTCCATAAAATGTAATTTAAATATTATTTTCCTTTTCTTTATAGGTATATATGTGTTTTTACCCCATCAAAATGATTTCTAGTCTATAATATAATGTTTTTTAAAAAAGAATTTATTTATTGAAAACATCACTTTGGTTCCTCTTGAGTTATTTAATATTTTAGAGAATAATGATCGTTTATAAAAATATGATATGAATTATTAATTTGGGAACCAAAAAGGTTATTTCTTAATGAATTATATATGAAATCCTCATGAAAACCACCCCTTTATATGGGTTTATTTCATGACTACAATTGTTATATATTCTCTTTCGATGTGGAATGCAAGATCAAGAGCATTTTCTGATGGGATGGGTGCGTTTAGAATTATATATCCCTCATATGAATTGGGTAATGTGACATATGTCATGATATTATGTGTATTATTCCTGAAAATGGTGATTTAATTGTTAATAATTATTATTTTACAACTTATGCCCATAAGTTATGCTAGAATATGATGTTATCTTCATTCATAACTATGTGTGGTATTTGAGAACTATGTTATGATGTTTAATTATCATGAATATTCCATATTCCATACCTTTTCCAAATTATTATATCATTCTTATGATGGTGAACCTATTCTTATGATATGATGACGATGATGATGATTCCCACCTATGCACTATTGAATCGTGTCACTTATTCCACCCATGTTATTCTTTGATTTACTAGGATTTTAGATTAACCCTTTATTTGATATATATCCTTAGATGATATTCTATACTAAGGAAAATATAAGAGATTTAGGAGAACTATAATGAAAGAATTAATTAATGTTTTTATTTTAATATGTACAAGTGATTCATGAACATAATTTAATTAACAAACCAAACCTTTTGATCCTAGAATGTCTTAAAATTGTGTTATTTTCCATAGAAATGAATCAATTGTCTTATAAGAAAAATCCAAGACGCTATATAATTTTACCTACTACCTTAATATATGATGTCATAAACATATAAAAGTACCATAAACATCACTTCCTTAGTGAATTTCACATAAATATTTTGATAAAATTCTCATTTTCTAAATCCCAACATTATTAAAAATGTATCCAACTGAGAATACCAATCCCGAGGTGCTTTTATCAATCTGTATATGTCTTTATTAAATCATTACACTTTTTATCCATAAATACAGATAATAAATTCCAATTCTTACTCAATATAGAATTCTTCCTTAAGAATCTCATTTATAAAAGCTATCTTGACATTTATTTGGTAGATTTTGAGTTTTATTTGAACAATTATAATAAGAAAGAGTTTTATTGACTCAAGTATCACCACTTGTGTGAAGGTTTATTCCATATCGAGTCCTACCAATTGTGTGTACCCCTTTCACACCAATATTTCCTTATTTTGTTTCCACTATTCATTGTTCATCATATTTATTTTTGAACAACCACTATTTTTATATGATATTTTTGATTCTTTGGCTTTTCTAAGAGCCCAATTTATGGGGTTTCTCAGTTTTATCTAGAAATTACTTTATATACTTGAACCACGACTCATAATTTTATACTTAATTAAAATTATTCAATTCCTATAGCATCCTCCTTTTTATTTATATAAAATTTCATTACATTGTACAATTAGAGGGTATTTTAAAGTTTAGTTTTCTAGAAAAAAGGTACATAATACATGAAAACATAATATTTTTTATAATACACTTGAAAGGATTCATAATAGGTTAATTATAAGTAAATTTACTACATATCATAACTTGGGGACATACATCCAAGTAAATGGTGTAGATAAGTCCCAGTAAGGGAAAGCAAGGGAAATAATTTAGAAGTGATCATGAGAATTATCGATAAGAACTAGAAGAATATCATAAAGGCAAGATAAAATGAAAAAGATAAATATCATAGAAAAAATAATATGATTCATAACATTGAAATGTAGAAAAAACAATTAATTGATTCATTCATCAGCATATCACCAAGGGTTATCACTAAGGTGTGATAAAAATTACTAAGGTTAGTCACCAAGGTATCACAAAAAGCATCATATATAGAGATTAAAATATTTACCCAATGAATTAGAGAAAAATCAGGGATAACAATAAATATGTATTAATTAATGTGAGCCATATATATCATAACAAAAAATTTCATAAATAACCAATGGTGAAAAAAATAAACGGGTTTGATATCAAAATCAATGCATTAAAAAATACTTAAAGACAAGATATTTTTGTCATTATTAACCAAAGAAAAATGGTGGGATTAATGTATGTTAATACCAAAACAAAATAGATTATTTTTAAATCTAGGATAATATCACTAGAAAATAAATTGTTTTGTGTATTCAAAAAATAAAATTAGAGAGTTTATTAACAAAAACATAGAAATTTTGGGAAGAAAATACGACAACATAAAAGGTATGAATCATGGTTTTAGAAAACATAAAAAAGAGAGGGGAAACGTGTATCACATTAATAAAATACTATTAATAAAGTAAAGGTAACGAATAAAATTTAATGAAGAACATAGTATTGAAATTTTAAAGACATACCACATAAAAAGGGAACTTTAAAGGAAAAAAGAAGTTGAGATTTCCCTTAATAGGGAGAGTAACTCATAAAACTAGATGATTGGGACCTTAGGGTTTTGGGGAAACATTTTGAGGACACAAAAAGAAGGTAAAAATATCATATATTTATGGATTATGAATTTTAAGTGAACTAAAACTAAGAAACGGGTGGGTATTTATATCAAAATAAGAGGATTTGTTTATTAATTTCCTTGGACACCTAGGTAGTGGAAAATGTGAAGCCATTGGATTTCCCAAGGAAGTTTCCAATGTTATTGTACATTTGGGACACCTATTATGATATTTTAATCCAAAAGTGCTTAAAATAATTTTATATTACTTATTTTGGAAAATAAAATTAGTATTCTCATAAAACTAACATTTGTAAAGATAAAGTTTCCATTTAGAAATTTGGAATTCAAATTATCTATTTGTAAATTGACTAACATCAATTAAAATACATAATATTAATAAAATAACATATATTATGTACTTTATTTTGGTCAATTAGTTATTACATCATTATGAAATATTTATTATTCCATTAAACATATCGAAAAACTCAAACTGTATTTTTATAATTCATTAAAAAAATAAAGTGTTTTACAAAATTCTTATAAATTCAAATTAAACTAATTTAGATGTTCTGATTTCAAAAATGATATTTATTTTATCATAAAAATAATATAAATATGAAAATTTTATCTTCTAAATAAAAAAACACAAATTTAAAAAAAATAATAAGAGATATAAAATGAATAGTGAAATTGCATTGTGAAATTTCCTACACTTGAAAAAAATTATTTTATCATTTATATTTAAGTAAGAGAGTTTTAACCATACTATTTCCTTAAAATAATAATTATTCATAATATATTATTTTATTATAGTATTTTTTTCATTTCTAAAAGGTACAATTTATATCTGAAAAAATCAATTTACAATATTCCAACTCAATTTTATTAAGAAAAACTATTCTTAAAACTGAATTGATGGAATAAAAATTTTATTTGTAGAATTTCTTTACATTTTACGTTACTAGGATCTGAAAACCTAAACCCGTATAACACCTACATATGACATAAGGTTGAGGTGTATGATTTTGATCGATTCTTGGGTGTCTTGGATAACATCACTCGAGTGGTAATCTCCACTAACTTTAACTTCTACAATATGAGATTTCATTCAAATATAACATATTAAATCTCGACTTGGGCTTGGTCAAGATAGAATCCCAGTGACTCTACCTCCTTCTGAATCTCTAAGAAATAGGCTTCATACAACATGAATCTACTGGTTGAGGCCATCATTTATCCTATCTTCATTAATTAACCATCATCATTTCTATTTATAACTCTAATTATAACATTAAAATTATTATTAAGAGTATTGTTTACAATGGTCATATTGACCAATTTTCATATAACATATGAAACCCAATAGTAATACTTTAATTTATACTCACATCATTATTAAAGATATACAGTTTTTTTGAGTATAATGTAACACACATTTTTGGGAAACAATTTTAATTCAAAAAGTTTGGGTCATTACATTCAACCCCCTTAAGAAATTTCATCCTAGAAATTTAAACTTGTTCCCTTAGTTAAGAAAAGGTTTGGGTACTTCTACCTCATAGTTTCCTCTAGTTCCCATGTGGCTTCGACATATTTGTGGTTTCTCCACAACACTTTAACGAGGTGGGTAGTCTTACTGCATAGAACCTTGTCTCTTCAGTTGAATATATCCACTGACTGCTCCTCAAAAGAGGTGTCATGATCTAGTTGTACCACATCTAGATTCATTACTCGTGAAGGGTCAGGTATGTACTTACTCTAGATAGATACATGGGAAACATCATGAAATTGAGATAGTTTTGGAATAAGTGCAAGCCGATTGGCCACTACTCCTATACGATCAAGGATTTTATAGGGGCCAATGTACCTAAGGATGATAAATCCTTTCATCTCAAACCACATGAATCTCTTACAATGTGATATTCAAAAGAATAATTGTTTTCCAACATCAAACTATTAGTCCCTTGGATATCTGTCAGCATATCTATTCAGATGACTCTGAGTAGCCTTTATGTTTTGTTGGATGACATGAAACTTTTATATCATCTATTTCACAGAATCATGTCCAAGAATATTTCTTTCACTAACTTCATCACATCAAGTAGGTGTTCTATAATTCTTCCAATATATAAATACATAGGGTGCCATTTGAATACCTGAATAGAAGTTGTTTTTCTATAAGAACTCAACTAATTGGAGATATTGATCCTATACACCTTTAAATTAAATTGAGAATGTTCTCAAAATGTCATTAAGTGTTTGAATATTCCTTTCACATTGGACATTAGTTTGGAGGTGATAAGCCCTAATAAAATTCAGCTCTATACTCAATGAATGTTGAATACTTCTATCGAGCTTTTATGTGAACATTGAATCATGATCAGAAATGATAGAAAGTGGAACTCCATGAAACATCACCACTTCCTTTATGTAAATCTTGGTATATTGTTCAATATATAAATCTTCCCTTATAGAGATAAAATGGATAGTCTTAGTGAGACGGTCCACTATAACCCATATATCATTGTTTCCTTTGGTTGTTTTTGGGAGACTAGTGACAAATTCCCTCGTGATGTTATCCCACTTCCATGAGGGTATAAGTAGTTTTTATAAAACCCATTATTGTTGTTTTCTCACTGCATTCACTAGTTGACAAACCAGACACCTTTTAGTATAGTCAAAAATCTCCATTTTCATGTTATCCCACCAAAAATGATCACGAAGGTCCCTAAAAATTATTGTGATTCTAGGATGTATAGAGTAAGTAGAGCTACAAGTTCATCCATCATCTCCTTCTTTATTTACAGAAAATATGGAACCCATAGCCTTTATGAATTTTCATTAAACCTTCTTGTTCAACATTATACTTAGGAAAATTCCCATTCTTCATAGCCTCTAACTTCTTCTTATATAAAAGGTCTTCTCTTTGATATTTCTTAATCATCTATAGTAATGGTGGTTGAAAAATAATTTTTAATAGGGTTGATGGTGTCTCTTCCCTTATGATTCCAATGTCCAATTTTACTATGTCTTTGATCAATGGATGTCCTTAAATCCTTAACATTTCCAGAACAACTTAGTTATTCCTTATTAATGCATAATTAACATTGTTTTCTCTTCTGGGGTGATAATAAATTGAACAATAATATTATTTAATAAGTTCCAACCATCTTCTCTATCACATGTTCAATTCCTTTTTCATTAAAACATAATTAAATATTTTATGGTTTAGTATATATCACATTTCTCCCCATAAATATAGTTCCACCATATCTTGAGATAAAAAAAACATCTATCTCCATGTAAAGTGTAAGATAATTTTTTTCATGAGGCTTCTACTATCAAGATGCATAAGAAATCACCTTTTGATTTTTCATGAGGATGAAACCAAACCCTTTAAGAAATTTATCACTAAAAATAACAAATCCTTCTATGATAGAGGGTAGAGTTAAAATAGGTGCAATAACCAATCCCATATTTAGCTCTTGGAAACATTCTTCACAACCTTTTATGTATATGAACTTGACCCCATTTTGAGTTATCTTGGTTTGTGGATTAAAAATTCATCAATAGTTATTCAAAAACCTTCTATAATATCCCACTAATCTAGGAAAACTTCAAATCAGAGTTACTGTTGTTGGATGAGGCCACTTCTCCACAAACTTTTTCTTGGAAGGATCAAATGAGATTCTATCATGGGTTACAATGTTCCCAGAGAAATAAACTTTTTGCAACCAAAATTATTATTTTTTAAACATTCTAAATATCCTATCCTTCTATAATGTTTTCAATATAACCCCTAGATATTCCCTATGCTCATCATGCGTTTTGGAATATATCATAATATCATCAATAAAAACTACAATAAAGATATCAAGGTAGTCCTTAAATACTCTATTCATGAAATCCATAGAAATAGCCGGAGAATTATTCAAGATGAAAGGCATACAAACAAACTCACAATTCCCATATCTTGATCAGAAGGAGGTGTTTGTAATATATTATTTCTTCACCCTAAATTAATGATAACTAGATTGAAGGTCAGTCTTGGAGAATATTTGAGCCCCATGAAAATGGTCAAATAATTCATCAATTATTGGAAGAGGGTAACTATTCTTCACTATGATCCCATTAAGTTACCTATAATCAATGCATAGCCTCATTGATCCATCATTCTTCTTCACAATGAGAATAAGTTCTCCCTAAGGAGACACATTGTTCAGATAAACCCCTTCTCCAAAAGAACATGAATTTTCTTGTTTAATTCCTCCATCTCAAAATTTTCTATTCTATCTGGGGTCTTTTAAATTGTCTTAGAACAAGGCATGATCTCAATGGAGAACTCTACCACTCTTTCTAGGGGAGGTCTAGGTAACTCCTTAGGAAATATTGTTTACATATTCCAGAACAAATCAAAAAAATTCTCATTCGTATACTCTCATTTACTTCTTCATATTCATCAATAATTTCAATAAAGAAGGCTATGAGAGGTTCTTCTAGACAAAGCTCAGATTGAGATATCTATCCTATAGAAACAGCTGTAGGTTTTCCATTCAAGACTGTGGATTTTTCCTTATGATGTTGATCCTAGATTTATAATTTGAGATCCCGTCCATCCCTTGTGTAATGTTTAATTCCAGAATGATACTGACTAATAGATTTGTGATGAGATTTTTCTCACCAATGTAAATAATAGAGTTTATATACAGTTTTGATGACCAGATAATACCTCTAAGAGTCTGGACTCATAGTTCAACTTTTAGTTGTTCAGGGATTTATTTTACATTATTTGAAAACAAGAAGAAAATAATGGAATGTGTAGAACTAGAATCAAATGAAGTACTTTCTTGATTTGAGAGAACAATGAGAGTAACTACCACCTCATCACATGGATCCTCAAATTTTGATGTCGTTATAAAAAAAGTATAAACTTTCTATCTTGGACTATCATGATGTTGATGGTGATTCCCCTCCACTCTCTTTAGATTTGGATAGGGATTGGATAAATTTTCATATTTACCACACTTAAAGCATTGAAATTCAGGCTGGACCTGTGCCATATTTCCATCATTGCTAGTGTTGAGAAGTTGAGGCTTCACATCACTACGATAGTTCAGAGAAATATTGCCAGCTCATCTAAACATTAAACATTTACCACTCTTAAGTATCCATTTTCTCAAATTCTTCTTCCCACATTTTTTCGACATGGTAAGTTTCACTCACATTCCTTCTCTCCCTTGATAAAATCACCTCCCCATGTTTGGATCCAATGATATATTCTTTTTCATTTTATCCATGGGACCACTGCATCTCTCCAAACTCTAGTTAAACTTTCATAGCACTCCTCACAATCTCCTCATAGTTTTCATAGTATCAGTTGTCTATATACTTCCGTAGATGGGGCCTTAATCTACTAAAGAATATATAAACCATCCTATTAGGATCCATGACTATGTTCTATAGGATAAAATAACAACTGAGAAGGTAGGGGGTTGAATCAGTTGTTTGATATTATTAGGTTTCAATTATTTTAAAAACACAACCCCTGCAAACTATTAATATTTTTATCCTTGTAAAATATTAGTAAATACTCACTTATTTAATAGTTGGAAAGAAAAAAAAGTTTAAAAGATTTATAAGGTTTAGCCTCATCCTTAGAACATACATCCTTTTTCTATCTACTCACGTGGGTTTATGGAAATACACTATTATGAAGAAGTGATTACCACTTGTTCCAATTCCTATTAGACTCTTTATATCTCCCAATAGAAATGATTATACTTACTCCCATTAGTTTATAATGTTGGATTATAAATTTTTTTCTGAACTAAATAATAAATAATTTTTTGATTATACTCAACAATTTTTCAGTTCGAATCCTTAGTTTGATTTGGATGGATCCAATTTTATCAATCTGATGACGTTGGATTCTAGATCTGATTTTCTCAATACAATGATGCTAGATTCTGGATCCGGGTTTCTATGTATGATGAATCTGAATATGATTATTTGAATATGATAATGCTGGATATGATTCTATGGATACCATAATTCAATACAATGAATTCATTCTCAATCTACAAAACTCAAACCGTACTGAAATGATCAATGTAATTATTTTCCAATCAGATAATAACTTTTACATCAAATTCTCTAGATCTACACGTTTTGTGCATGTGTGGAAATTTTTAAATGGGAAAATGATTTGAGGATGTATTTATAGGAATCTCAGAAAACAAAGGTAGGAATCTTGGAAACATTCCATGCTTCCTCAAATATCATAATATCTAAAAATCTCCCACATTTAAATCTTCAACTTTAACTTCTTGAAACATCCTTATATTTCATTAATAATTACACAAAATTGAAATTTTGGTTGGCCAGTTTAATTCACAATACATTTCTCAACTTCAATACGATCTCTTTCTTTCTCATATCATTATGATATATTTTTATCATCCTATTACAATATTTTGATCGGCCTAAATACTATTTTTAGTATCCCTTCCTCTTTCTATCAATATTTGATGAATATGGGTATGATTTTATAGATATTAATTATTTATAATTGATACGATGTAGATCAGATGCTATATTACCTAATGATGATCAAACTTAATACGATGTTAATCCCATTACGATGGAATTTTCATTATGATGAAATTCCCATTATGTTGTAATTTTCATTATGATCAAATTCCTATTATGGTGGAATTCTCATTGAGATGAAAATCCCATTAGGATGGAATTCTCATTACAATTTTTTTTATTATGATGGAATTATTTACTCGGTAATTTTGAATTTCTTCAAACCTATCTACCATTTCTTCAAAGGATTTTATTAGAAATGTTTTCATGATGATAACTTCTTGATCTACAAACCATCACCTGATTTTGTTTTAGAATGTTTCAAAACTTTATAACTCCTGACTTCACATTCTTCTTTCAAAAACTATTCAGTAGTGAAATGAATTCTTCAATCAGCATTTTAGATCTGATTATCTCAATCTAATGGACCCATGTACGATTCTTATGAATATGAAAAATAAATTTCTCCCCCATTTTGTTTGGATCCTAACTTTCAGAATTCTTTACAGAGACCTCATTATGATGGATTTGAATATGAATCCGGGAAAACCAAAACATTCTAATACAAAAAGAGTTAGTGTTCCACAAATAAAAAACATTGTTAAAACAAAACAACACAAAGGTTTTTCAATCTCCCCCTTTTCATTTTTTGACAACCCTCATTAGCAAATTTTACAACTCTTAGATTTCTTCAAAACTCAACATTTTGACTTTTATCAAAACATACCATTCCTCAGAAGTGTGTGTCCTGACACCACAATACCAGAAAAAGTAATGTTTTGAAATAACATCACCCCTTGGTAGAAAAATAATTTTTTGTCGATGAAAATATAAAATCCTCTTCAATTTTATCTTTTCCTCTCATTTTTATTTTTATCTCCTCCATTATTTCTTTTCTCACTTTATTTATCTCACCTTTATATTTTTCTCTCACCCATTATATGATAACGACAAATTTAGATTAAAAAAATAAGTATAAGTAAAAGCATCTTACAAAGTAATATGTTATTAATTTCTTTCCACATTTTTCAACATAATCCAATGCATAGTGGGGGTCTTGTTATGAGGTTTAAGAAGACATGGGAGGAGTCTAAATATTATTTTATAATAAGAATTCCAAGAACCTTTCTTTCAAAATTGATATTTAGAGATATTAGAAATATGATACTTTTTAAATGTATTCCATCAAATCATATATAGCTACAAATTTATATTTTATAAAGTGAAACATTAGATAAATGTGTTTTGATCACGAATGTTGGATATTATTTTTAGAAAGATCAATTTTACTCTGATTATCATAAAGTATCTTCAATGGTTTAGAAACATTTACTTTCAAATATTCCCAATGGACTTTCATCGACAATATTTGAGTAAAATATTGATTAGATGCAACAGATTTAGATTTAGCTATGGTCAATGTTACTGTACTTTGTTTCTTACTATGCCAAATCACAAAAAATTCACCCAAGAAAAATGTTCATTTGGAGGTTGATTTTCTGTCATTATAATCTGTAGCATAATTGGCATCAATATAACCATAAAACTTCATCTCACTATTTCTTTTATATGATAAACCACATGAAGTTGTTCCTTTGACATATCTTAGAATCCTATTTTTTTCCAATATATGTGATTATTTTAGATTACTTTGATACCTAGCACATGAATTAACAACATAAAAAATATCTGGACTTGAGGGTGTAATGTAAAGAAGACTTCCTATAACCTTTAAAATGTCTTTCTGTTTCACAGTTATTCAATTTTCATCATTACTCAACATTCTGCTCATTAAAATAGGAGTATAAACTTATTTGGATTCTTCCATCCCAAAATTCTTTAGAAATTCCTTGGAATAACTTTTTTGAGATAAGAAAATGAAATTTTTTTTTGTTGAACTTGTAATCCAAGATGAATGTTAATTTTCCTAACATAGACATTTCAAAATTCTTCTTCATTTCCTCAAAATGTTTTTACAAACATATTCTATATCCCCATCGAGAATTATATCATCCACATAAACAATTACAATTAGAGCACCCTAGTCAAAATATTTTACATATAAGATTCTATCAACATTTGATTTAGAAAAATTCTATATTCTCAAACAATTGTCACATTTCGAATACCAAGAATGTGGAGCTTGCTTCATCCCGTACAAATATTTTTTTAGTTTACAAACTTTTATTGCATCCTCATTAAGTAGAAACCAACAAGGTTTTTCAATGTATATTTCTTCCTTAATCTCACCATTTAATAAAGATAACTTTACATACATGTGATAAAATTTGTAATTCCGATGTGTATCCATTGAAAGAAACATTCAGAAAGTTTATAATCTTGAAACTGTGGAAAATGTTTCTTCAAAATCCACACCTTCCACCAGTGCATAACTATTACAAACTAGCCTAGATTTGATTCTCGAAACTTCTCCATGTTCATTTATCTTTTTTAAATAATCCCACTTGGTTCTCATAACATATTTATTTACTGTTCATGAAATAAGTTCCCATGATTCATTATTCTTGATCTGATTGAACTCTTCTTTCATATCATCCACCCATTCATTATATTGAATAGCCTCTAAAACTAATTGTTTCTTAAATTTTAAGATAAGTGAATTTTGATCTTTTTAATCTCAATTTCCTTCTGGTCTAAATTTTATCCCTTTAAATTCCCAATTATTTTTTTGGACTCAACATATTTTTGTAAGATTGGAAATCTCAAGGTCTCTTTTGCAGCTTCACTTTCCTCACCACATGACTCATCTAAATCTTTATAAGGATGTTTTGGACAACATTCACTATTGTTGGAATTCTCCAGTGTATCATTCTCATCATTTTCAACAACTTTTGTTAAGGAACATCAATTTTTAATAAAACTCACACCATATGGGTCCACTAACTTTTGTAAATAGTTTTTCCAACATTTTTAACATTTTTCAATTGGTTAATAACCACTAAAAGTTATTTCCTAAACTTTATCATGAAATATTCCCTAATACAAGTTTTTTATTTTGAGAAAATATGGACTTACAACTTTTTTGAAGTATTTCAATGAATGTTTTTTTGTCATGCCATCTTTCATAAGGAGTCATGTTAGTTTCTAGTCACAATAAGAATATATTTTGAACATGTACAATAACATTAACAACTTCTCTCTAATAGAATTTGAAATTTTTTATTCAGTTAGCATACTTATTACCATTTCCACCAAGCATCTATTATTTCTTTCTGCTAATCCTTTTTTGGAGTATAAGGAGAACTATAATGATGTTTGAATCTTTTTTTTTCAAATAAGATTCAAAAGTATTGTTTGTGAATTTAGTACCATTATCTCTTCTCAAATTCCTTATAGAAACCACAATTTCTTTCTATACATCCTTCTTGAAGAATTTGAACATTGCAATATCCTCTGAATTTTTCTTAATAAACATTATGTTGTTCATTCGAGTGAAATCATCAGTAAAAGTGATAAAGTATAAATATCCTTTTGTTGATTGATTCATGATCGACACACATAAATCAGAATGAATAAACTCAAGTGGTATGGTATATTGATTCTCAACTCTCTTATGATTTTTTTGTCATATTTCATTTCTAGAATGTAATACAACAATATTTATCTATTTTTTTAATTCGGGAAAATTCTAAAAAGCATTAACTTTAAAATTTTTATTCATGTTTCTATGACAAATATGCCAAGTATTTGATGCGACAAATTATTTTCAACTTTAGCACTCAAGTAACACCAGTTCTTGAAATCTCCAACTTAAAAGAGATTCCCACTGGTTCATTCTCATTTTTAATGACTTTTACATCTTTCACACTTTTGATGATACACAAATATTTTGTCAAAAGAAATTCATTTACATTATCCCAAAGTTAACATACACTAAGTAAGTTTTGTTTTATCCCATCAACAAAGAAAACTTTCTTAGATTTTAACTTTTTAACTTCAATATCAACCGTTCTGATTCCTCTAATTTTTATGGGACCATAATTACCAAAGGTAACTGCTCCTCCATCATGAATTTCAACATGTATAATTTTTTTTATATCACCTTTCATATATAAAGAGAAAATACTATCATGTATCTATGGTTTGTTCCTTTAAAATTATTTTAAAGATGTTTCAACAACAAAATATAATTCCTTAACTATCTTCTTTTCAACTTTCATTTTTCTCTATCTTAAAAAAATTGTTCTCGAAGGATATTTATGCATTATTCAGCACGATGACCAGACCAATCACATCTCCCATAAACATATTTTACAAATTCAAATTTATTTCTCGTTGCAATGTTTATAACATCTTGATAACTCAATTTTTCAACTTTCTGTAATATAGTAAGGTTTCTTATTCTTCTTTCAATAATTATTACACTTTTCTCAAACCTTCTTCTAGGTAAGAATAAGTTGTGCCAACAATTATAATTCCAATTACCATAGATTCAACAACACCAATAATATCTATCAAATCTTGATTTCTACTAAAATAATCTCTTTATCTATTGAAACTCTGTTTATGTTGGAATTTTTTTTTCTATAACATACTAAGGATGGGGGCCATCATATATTTTGAGTGAGTTTTCTACTTTTCTAGATTTTATAGGTTTCTCAAATCCTTTTTCCACCCAAGATTTCTTAGTAATTTTTCGGAAACCTAAACTTTTAAATGAATCACATGAAACATTATTTCTGGTAATAGAAGATTTCATCTGATTCTCATATTGCGCCTTCTCAACAACTTTAAAAGTCTCATCATTTACTTTTAAAGATTTGTTAATTTTTTCATTCATCTTCATCAATGCACTTTCATACTGAAAAAATCTTCATGGAAACGTGTTAACTTATTATTCCCTAGATTCTAGATTCTTACTAAGATCATCAATCATCATTCCATGTTAAAAAATTCTTAGTTTGTAACTAAAAATCTCCTCGATGTATTCTTCCTCATGAATGGTAATATCTTTTATTATATTAGTAACTTATTAAGAATAATTATTAATACCTATAATTCCTTTCTTGATAGTTTTTTTTCTAAAGACATGAAACTAGTTCTGTTATGAGTTTATACTCTTTGTAAAATTCTTCACCAACTTCTTCACTCTATGAGGAATCATTAGTTTTCTCAACTTTTTTAATTATGGTTCTGAAATGTTATGAACTTTAATCTTCTGAATAATTAATGTTATTTGAGTCTGATTCAATGTTCTTAATCAACATACTTCTTTTTTTATAGTAAACTTATTCTTGTATCTATTGGATGACTTTTCTTTTTTATCATTTCTATTCCACCTCTTTCATCAAGGTCTTTCTTCAGAATCATCTCGATATTATACCAATTTCTTATTGGGGAAATTCATAGTAATGTTCCGATTCCAATACAATGAAAACATTTGAGACGAGGTTTTCCTCCATGTTTTTATCTTCCACTTCGATAGTTCTTAGATATAAGAGAAATTATTTTTTTCATTCAACTCATCATCCTATTTATCTTAAGATTCAAAAGGATCATATTCTTTAATATCTTGGATTTTTACCATTCTCATAGCCTGAGAATCCATTTCATATTTCATCTTAATTTTAAACATTGGAACATTCCTCATTTCACAAGAAACATGAATGTTATGAAATTCATCAAGAGATAAATCATCCCTATCTTCAAAATAAGAGATTTTAGAATCAAACATTCCTGAAAAATCTCTCATAAGTTTCTTCACAATTATAGAGTCTTCCAGAGCATCTCCAAATCCTATGATATTGAAAATTTTTATTTATCTGGTGAAGTATTCATTAATTGTTTATTCATATCTCATTATGATGTCTTCATACTTACTACTCCATATTTTTTTACTTCCTTCCTTAGCTTTTTTATTTCATTCGAAAACACTTTCCATCTTGTACCACATAATATTTTTAAGTTTTGTGACCCATTAATTTCTGAGAAAAATTATTGAATATTGACATAAGGATTTCATTTCTATAATTTCCATCAACTTCTATATTTCTATTCTCAAAAAAATCGTAGGATCATATTTTTCAATAAGTGGAAAACCAATAGTAGAAGCATTAACAACTTCAAGGCCAAGAGATAGGATATGATGAATCATTCTATTCTTTCATCCATAATAATGTTTTCCATAAAATGTAGTAATTCATATACTATTGACATAATTGATATTATCCATGATAAGAACTCAACAAGGGGACCTCCTCTCGGATACCAAATGAAGTGACAAAGGATCGAATAACAACTGAGAGGGAGGGGGGTGATTTTTTTGTTCACTTTTATAAGTTTCAATTAATTTCAAATCCTAAACCCTGTAACCTGTTAATATTTATATCCTTATCAACTTTTAGAAAATAATCATGCATGAAATTGTAGGAAATAATGTAAATCATAGAATTTTAATATCCTTATTAATTTTTTGCCACTCTAGTGTGTCTATGGAAATAAAATATTAAGAAGAATTGAATACAACTTATGCCAACTCTTATTAGACACCTTCTATATCGAGATAGTAAGGATTATATTGACTCTCACTAGTTTATAATGTTTTCTTATAAAATAATTTAGAAAGAAAAGAATAATGTTTTTTTGAATTTCCTCCATAATTGCTCAGTTCGAATCCACAGTCTGATTTGGAAGGATCTAATTTTCTCAATCCGATGATACTAGATTCAAGATCTCATTTTCTCAATCAATGATAAAAGATACAAGATATTATTTTATGAGTATGATGATTCTGGATCCAATTCTATGAATATGATAATGATGGATCTGATTCTCTAAATACGACAATTTAATACAATGAATTCATACTAAATCTACAACCCTCAAACTATGCTCAAATACTCAATACAATTATTCTTCAATCAGATATGAAATTTTTCTTCAAATTATATAGATCTCATCCAATTTCATGCATGTAAAAATTTTCTAATTGAAAAAATGATTTGAGGAAGTAATCATAGGCTTCTCAAAAAACAAAAGAAAAAAACTTGGAAACATTCCTCACTTCCTCAAATCAAATAATTTTGAATGTCTCTCACAATTAAAACTTGAACTTTGACTTCTCCAAACCTCCTTATATGTCACGACCCACCCTCGGGGCCCGTGCCGTGACTACCCCAAGCCCGCCTTCCATAGGCCAGGGGCTGGTGACTAGCACCAAGGCGTAATTCCCAGTAAAAAGGAAGGCATTTCCTTTGAAAAGTAAACAAACAACACAGAGTAAGCAATAGGAAAAGTAATAACTAAATAAAAATAGAGTACAACTGAAAGCGCGGAAAAGTAAATGGGTCAGTATACAAACCCAAACTGAAAGTAAAGTACAACTCGAAAGGGAAAACATCAACTGTAAAGTAAAAGCCACTACACCGAGCTGTCCACTGGAAATCCCACCTGAAGGGTGGGTACAGATAGCTTCAGTGCTCCACGGGTCCCACCATCCTCTCTGAGTACGTCCCGCCCAGTGGTCCACCTCCAGGTACCGTCCTTCTTTGCAAGCCTCAACCACGATCAACGCTGTCCGTCGTCTGCAACCAACATAACCTAGTGTGGGCATAGCCCGTGCAGGGGTGAGTATAAGCTACTCAGTAGGGACCCCGAGACCCCCGAAGGTCTCCAAAAATCCACAAAGGATAAACCACAAAGGAAAGATACAATCACGAAGTAACAACAGACACTGCTTAGGTATATGCCCATGCATATACCTAAGTCATGAATTCCAATACGCTCCAACCTCCGAGCCCAAGTACAACTCAGTCCACACAGGAAAGTATACGTATTCCACACAGGAAAGCAAAACCAAAATCCACACAGGATAACAGAACACAATCCACACAGGAAATCAACAGGATTCAGCTCACACAGGTATACTACTTCGAAGGACGATAAAGATGATCTCTCATCCATCTAAGTCGTCGGACCCATGAAGGATCAATAGGTAACTAACCCCCGCAAAGACCCACACAGGATCGGGCCCACACAGGACCTGTAGGCGATCGTTGACACAGGACCGCTGAGCGCAATGAACCACACAGGATCGGACCCACACAGGATCGGGCCCACACATGAACTGTAGCACTGATCCACGTAGGATCGCTGAGTGTTGTAGTCTTCGTCAAATCCACTAAGGATCTCTGTACTGTCGTCGTCGCAGTCATAGTAGCAGTAGCAGTAACAGTAGCAGTCACAGTCGCAGCCAGCACTAGGGTTCCCGCACACAACAAGCTCGTTCGGGAGGGTCCGCTCCACGAGCCAAGAGGCTGATACATCAACTGTCACACAGTCCAGAGTTGATGTATCCAAAAGTTCCGTATCGTCAACAGGAACTCAACGCAACAGACGGCGCGTCAATCAGACGCCTGGTCTGAGAGTTATTGGCCTTTTCGTCCCAGGGGCCCGGTTGGTTTTTAAGGAAAAACCAACCCGACCGTACTCCACCTATGTCCAAACCTCAGGCGGAGTATGCCAAAAGATCTGTCTCACTAAGAGGAACACAACAAAGCTGACGGCACGTCAATCGGACGTCCATAGCTCAAGATATGAGCGTTTCCGCTCCGAGGGCCCGGTTGGTTTCGTGTACGAACCAACCCGGCCGAACTCAAAGTATTCCGAAACCTTGAGTGCAATATACCGAAATGACCGGCTCGATCCAAGGATCGCATCGCCACTGACGGTTCATCAATCGGAGGTCCGTAGCTGAAGTTATGGCTAAAAGACCGAAGTCGATTCGAAAACGGGGGGTCCGGGTCCGGGGCGACCCGACCCGACCCCCCTGGGTCGGCCCGAACCGGGGCGACCCGACCCGGGTTCGACCCGGCCCGGCCGGTGGCGCGGCGCGGCCGGCGGCGGCGTGGCCTGGGCGCCGGTCGGGTGCCACGCGCGGGGGGCAAAGACCCCGCTTTCCTGCTGGCGGAGCGGCTGAAAGCCGCGCCTTTGTCCAACGGCCCCCCCACGTGGGGGCCTGCTTTTGAAAACAAAATGGGGGGGGGGGGGGCGCTGCCCCCCCCATTATGGGGGGCCGGTTTTGGCCAACCGGGGGAATTAAATCCCCTGGTTCGTCTCCCTTCTGGCCGGCCCGTCCTGGCCGGCCGGCCCCCTTTCTGGCTTCCAACACCGGCGGCCCGGCCGGCCGCCGGTCTTCCCGTTCCACCATGGCCTGGAACCGGCCGCGGCCTTTGTCGTCTGGTGCGATGCGATGGCATCGCGCCCCTCCGCCGCGGCCCCGCTCCGGCCGTGGCGCCTTTGGTTTCCTTCGATGCGGCGCGACAACATCGCGTTCAAGATAATCTTTCCACGGCGCGGAGCGACGGCGCCGCGCAATATTTGCCGTGTGATTCCCGCATGGTGCGACGACACCACTCCATCTCATTCATCCTCAAGAAAATAATAATAATCCAGAACAAAGGAGGGGGAATTCGGCCGTGTTTGTGCGGTCCGACCCCCCTCTCGTTAGATGATAACCCTTAAATATTTATCCACAAGATTATCATGCTAGAACCAAGAACGAGAGTAAATAAATAATCAACAACAAACCCCTACCTCGGTTTCAAGAACGATGATCGTCAACGACCCGTGGAAGACGCGTCGCGTTGGTCGGCGTCACGGAAGAAGGACATCGATGTTGTGAAGCGAGGATTCGAAGTTCTTTGATGATGATTTCATCGCGGGAAATCGTCGCGGAAGAGATGACGCAGAAGAAGACTTCGTCGGTATCACGGGTATGACGTCGCGGAAGACGGTTCCTGAGAACGTGGCATTCTTCGTCAAAGTTTGAAGAAGAAGGAGAAGGCTCCAAATTCTCTCAAGGTTGTTAGAGAATTCTAACCTAAATAAAATAAGCTAAAGTCTTATTTTATTCACACAATTATCAATTTGAATTTCAAAGGTTTGAAATTCAAACAATTCATATCCATTAATTAACAAAGTTTTCATGTTATTAAAAGAGGAGTTTAAGGGAGTTTAAAAAAAAGAAGGTGAAGAGTTATGCTTTGTGTGGGCCCCACCACACTTAATCCTCCCAAGGGAGGTTAAGTGGATGTGGGTCCCACCTCTAACTCCCTTTGGGAGAAGTTAACCAACAAGTTAAAATAAAAATTTGTATTCCACAATTTTTATTTAACTTATTCTAAACTCCCAAAAACTAACTCTCAACACGCAATAAATGCAACCTCAGAAAAGGTCTCCTTAAGAGAATATCGGCGTTGCGAGTTTATCGGTGCCCTCAGAATTTCATTCCGAGCAGCAATTCAAAAGTTAGAAAATCCCGCTCATTCGTTCACTGAACGTACCTGAGCCAAACTTCGGAAAATGATTCCGGGCACTCCGGGCCTCGGAATCAGGTGCCGTCAGAAACCGTGCTCTTGTAAAATTACAAAGAAAATTAAGAAAAAATTTCCCTTGAATTATACGGGTCTTTACATTACTCCCACCTCAGGGCTTTATGTCCCCGTAAAGATACATCAAAAACTAGGGAAACAAATGAGGGTACTGAGCACGCATCTGAGCCTCCCGCTCCCATGTGCTCTCGTGGAGGTTTCCGTGCTTCCATCTGATGCGTACAAGAGGAATCGATCACCCACGTAGGACCCACTCCTGTCGATCCTCTATCTCCATTGGGACCTCCGTAAAAGTCACCCCATCGTCAACGTCAAGCTCCCCATGGTCAATGATGTGCTTCGGGTCGTGCACGTATCTCCTCAGCTGAGATACGTGGAAGACGTCATGCACCCGGTGCAACTGAGGTGGTAGAGCCAGGCGATAAGCCACCTCGCCAATCCTGATGAGGACCTGAAAGGGTCCGATGAAGCGCGGAGATAACTTTCCGCCACGACCAAATCTCCGTATACCACATCGAGGTGAGACCCGTAAGAAGACGTGGTCGCCATCCTCGAACTCTAGTGGCCTCCGCCTCCTGTCAGCGTATGACTTCTGCCAGCTCTGAGCTATCCTCATCCGCTCCTGGATGACTTGGACCTTCTCTGTCATGGCCTGGACCATCTCTGGTCCCACAAGTGCTGACTTCCCAGGGTCTGTCCAGCACAAAGGAGATCTAAAAGGTCGGCTGTACAACGCCTCGTATGGTTCCATCCCGATGGTGGAGTGGTAGCTGTTGTTTTACGCAAACTCAACCTAGGGTAGGTGGTCCTCCCAGCTACGACCAAAGTCGAGGACACATGCGCGGAGCATGTCCTCAAGAGTCTGAATGGTCCTCTCCGTCTGACCATCCGTCTATGGGTGAAAAGCTGTGCTCAGACGTAGCTGCGTCCCGAATGCCTCCTGTAACCCCTTCCAAAGCCGGGAAGTAAAGCGAGCATCTCGATCGGAGACGATAGATGATGGAACACTGGGGAGCCACACAATCTCCTGAACGTAGAGACGTACCAAGCTCTCCACTGAGCCCTGCTCTCTGATGGGTAAGAAGTGTTCTGACTTGGTGAGTCGGTCAAAAATCACCCAAATGGAGTCGTGACCTCTGGAGGTGCGTGGAAGTCCAGTCACGAAGTCCATAGATATGCCATCACACTTGCACTCTGGAACCTCCAAGGGCTGTACCAAGCCTGCTGGTACCTGATGCTCTGCCTTCACCTGCTGGCAGGTGAGGCATAAAGAAACGAACTCTGCTACAACCTTCTTCATGCCCGACCACCAGTGCTGTCGCCTGAGATCCTGGTACATCTTCGCCACTCCAGGATGTACCGCCAAAGGAGAAGTGTGAAACTCTCTCAGTACCTCCTCTCGCAAGGCGACTGGTACCATGGTATGTCCTCTGAAAAGGATGTCATGCTCTGCTCCATGGGAGAAACCATCAGGTGCCTTTCCCAAGGATATCTGTGCACGCTGTGTTTCACAGTCAGCGTCCTCACGCTGTGCCTCTCTGACCCGATGCAGTAGTGGAGGGGTGACTGTGAGAGACTGGAGGAAGGATTCTCCATCTCTATCCACAAAGGATATCTGGAAAGAGGCTAGCTGCTCCGTCGCCTCCTCAAGTAGCTGAATGCCCGTCCTCCTGCTGAGGGAATCGGCTACTATGTTCCCCTTCCCAGGAGTATAGACTATCTCAAAGTCATAGTCCTGGAGGAACTTGATCCATCGCCGCTGTCTCAGGTTCATGTCCTTATGCGAGAAGATATACCTGAGACTCTGATGATCAGAAAAGACTGTAAAGCGCTCGCCCATCAGGTAATGTCGCCATGTCTTCAGAGCAAAGACCACTGCTGCTAACTCCAGGTCATGGGTGGCGTAGTTGTGCTCATGCGGCCTCAACTGACGTGATCCATAGGCGATCACTGCCCGGTCCTGCATCAGAACACATCCGAGTCCGGTCCCTGATGCATCGCAGTAGACTATGTACCCTACTCCCTTCTCAGGAAACCTCAAGATAGGTGCGCTGGTCAATCTCTGTCTCAGCTCCTGGAAGCTCTTCTGACATCTGTTCGACCACACGAAGGGTTTCCCCTTCTTTGTCAAAGATGTGAGTGGTGCCTCAACTCTAGAGAAGTCTGGCACGAATCTCCGATAGTATCCAGCTAGTCCTAAGAAACTCCGAACCTCAGTCACGCTCCTGGGTGGCTCCCATGCTAACACAACCTCGATCTTCGCAGGATCCACTGAAACTCCCACCTCAGAGATAACGTGTCCCAAGAAGTGGACCTCACGTATCCAGAACTGGAACTTCGAGAGCTTACCATAAAGCTGGTGCTCTCGGAGTGTGTCTAGTACAACTCGCAAGTGATAAGCATGCTCCTCCTCAGTCGTAGAGTAAATCAGTATGTCGTCGATGAAGACCACGAAAAACCGATCAAGGTATGGCAGAAAGATCATGTTCATGAGGGCCATGAACACTGCTGGAGAATTGGTTACGCCGAAAGGCATAACCAAGAACTCATAGTGGCCATACCGACATCTGAAGGCCGTCTTCTGCACGTCCTCGTCTCTGACTCTGAGCTGATGATAGCCTGACCTGAGGTCTATCTTCGAGAACCACCGTGCTCCCTTGAGCTGATCAAAGAGGTCATCAATCCTCTTTAGCGGATACTTGTTCCTCACTGTCACCTGGTTCAGGAGACGATAGTCAACACAAAGTCGCAAACTCCCGTCCGCCTTCTTGGCGAACAATATCGGGGAAGCCCAGGGTGAAACACTGGGTCAGATGAACCCCTTGCCCTGCAAGTCCTCCAATTGTACCCGTAGCTCTCGATGCTCGGCAGGGGCCATCCGATATGCTGGAGTGGATATCGGGGCTGTCCCAAGGTACAAGTCAATATAAAAGTCTACCTCTCTACTAGGAGGTAGCCCTAGAACGTCGTCGGGAAAAACGTCCGCAAACTGATCCACCACTGCAGGAAAACCAGGACTCCGCACGTCAAATGCTCCAAGGAAGAGGCTAGCCAACTAATGAGTAATGGGCTGTCCTCTCCTCCGCGAAAGCCCATCCTGTGCTACAAAGGCTCCCTTCTCGCCGATGAAGGTGAACCTGCTCCCGTCGGTGCGTACACATCACACCTTGCACCTAAAACAGTCAATCTGTGCATGGACCGTAGATAGCCAATCCATGCCCAAGATGACGTCGTAAGGCCTCGACGCTGCTACAAGAAGAACCCAGCCGAAACTCTCGCCTCCTAGAGTGAGCTCGCACTGCCGGCACCAGTGCGTAATCGTCGAGTCTGCTCCCGTAGGAGTCTCTAGCCGTAAGGATCGAGCCAACGGCTCTGTCGGAATCACCGAGCTCCGAAAATGGGCAGCGGCTATGAAAGAGTGACTCGCTCCTGTGTCTATAAGTACTGCAGCAAGGGTGGAATAGACACATATAGTACCTCGAATCATCTCGGGAGCGCCGTGGTCGTAGGCCTCTACTGTCTGGAGCTGTGCCTGTCTCTGCCCGCCTGCTCCCTGTGGTCGGGGTGGACCTCCTGGTGGTGGTGGTGGCAGATCCTCAAAGCGTCACCCGCCACTTGCTGCTCGGCCAGCTCCTCTTCCTCTTCCGCCTCCTCCCTGCGGACTGCCACGGTCGACCCTCTGCCTCTGCCTCGGTGGTCCCTCAACTGTCTGCTGCTCCTCGGCACGGCGTGTCGGGCAGTCACGAGCCGTGTGGCCCTGCCCGCCGGAGGAGTAGCACTGCCTGCCTCTCAAAAGACTGGATCCTCGCTGTGTGCCCCACACTGCTGAGCTAGTGTCCTGAGGTTGTCTACCTGAAGGTCTGGTCTTCCTGGACCCCTGAGTCATCCGTCGACTTCCTACTGCAGATGACTCTGCCACGTGTCGCCCTGCGGTGGGTCTCGGCGCTGGTGTAGACTCAGCAAGGAAACTCTCGATCAAAAGGGCCCGCTCCAGTACTCCTGTCTGAGTCGGTATGCTGAGGGAGAACATCGATGCCCTGATCTCGTGTCTCAAACCCTGCTCGAAGGTCCGGGCCCGGAAGAATGGGTCCCGTACCATGTCAGTCGAGTAGCGCGAGAGATCGATAAATCTCGCCGAGTACTGAGCGACCGTCATGCTGCCCTACCGCAGCTGAAAAAGCTCCTGGATACGCACCGCACGAAGGATGGATGGGACGAACTCCGAACGGAAGAGGCTCTCAAAGTCCTTCCATAGTAGAGATTCCTCATCGTGCACCTGGAGCATCAAGCTCCACCATCGGCCCGCTGCTGCGTGCAGTAGGCTCGCAGCGAGGATCACCATGAGGTCTGTAGGTGTCCTCACTAGCCTAAAAACTCGTACCACTGCCTCCATCCAGTCCTCTACTGCCTGGGGGTCCATCTCCCCACGGAACCTAGGCGGTCGCTGGCGCTGGAACTCGTGCAGAGCTCCAAGGCGACGTGCATCGTCAGCGGCTGGTGCTGGAAGCATCGGTGGCTCGGCGGGTAGAGCTACCGCCGGTGCCACTGCTGACAAAGGGCCCTGCACCGAGGCCTCGTCGCTCGGTGGGCTGTCGTCATGCTCGACTCTCAGAACCCTAGCTGGCTGCCGTCGTGGGGCCATCCTGAAAAGGAAACAGGTGCGCCACGGTCAGAACAGTATACCTGGTGAGCTAATATATAAAGTAATCACAAAGAAAACTTTGAAACACACACGCAATCAATGTTTTCGTGCATTAAGTCGGAGGTCAGAAGTCATGGTCCTGGTGTACAGATACGTCGGCCACCGCACCAACACTGGACTCCCTGAAATGATAACCACACTCAATACGCTAAACATTATTGCTTCACATAGGAAAGATCAGAGTTCGCGGTAGAACCGAACTCCTCTGATACAAATTTGTCAGGACCCGCCCTCGGGGCCCGTGCCGTGACTACCCCAAGCCCGCCTTCCATAGGCCAGGGGCTGGCGACTAGCACCAAGGCGTAATTTCCAGTAAAAAGGGAAGGCATTGCCTTTGAAAAGTAAACTAACACCACAGAGTAAGCAAGCGGAAAAGTAAACACTAAGTAAAAACAGAGTACAACTGAAAGTGCGGAAAAGTAAATGAGCCAGTATACAAACCCAAATTGAAAGTAAAGTACAACTCGAAAGGGAAAACAACAACTGTAAAGTAAAAGCCACTACACCGAGCTGTCCACTGGAAATCCCACCTGAAGGGTGGGTACAGATAGCTCCACTGCTCCACGGGTCCCACCGTCCTCTCCGAGTACGTCCCGCCCAGTGGTCCACCTCCAGGTACTGTCCTGCTCTGCAAGCCTCAACCACGATCAACGCTGTCCGTCTTCTGCAACCAACACAACGTAGTGCGGGCATATCGCGTGCAGGGGTGAGTAAAAGCTACTCAGTAGGGACCCCGAGACCCCCGAAGGTCTCCCAAAATCCACAAAGGATAAACCACAAAGGAAAGATACAAACACGAAGTAACAACCGACACTGCTTAGGTATATGCCCATACATATACCTAAGTCATGAATTCCAATACGCTCTAACCTCCGAGCCCAAGTACAACTCAGTCCACACAGGAAAGTATACATATTCCACATAGGAAAGCAAAACGAAAATCCACACAGGATAACACAACACAATCCACACAGGAAAGAAACAGGATTCAGCTCACACAGGTATACTACTTCGAAGGACGATAAAGATGATCTCTGATCCATCTAAGTCGTCGGACCCATGAAGGATCGATAGGTAACTAACCCCCGCAAGACCCACACAGGATCGGGCCCACACAGGACCTGTAGCACAGATCCACGTAGGATCGCTGAGGGCTGTAGTCGTCGTCGAATCCACTAAGGATCTCTGTACTGTCGTCATCGCAGTCACAGTCGCAGTAGCAGTAACAGTAGCAGTCAAAGTCGCAGCCAGCACTAGGGTTCCCGCACACAACAAGCTCGTTCGGGAGGGTCCGCTCCACGAGCCGAGAGGCTGATACATCAACTGTCACACAGTCCAGAGTTGATGTATCCAAAAGTTTCGTATCTTCAATAGGAACTCAATGCAGCAGATGACGCGTCAATTGGACGCCCGGTCTGAGAGTGATTGGTTTTTTCGTCCCAGGGGCCCGGTTGGGTTTTTAGGGAAAACCAACCGACCGTACTCCACCTGCATCCAAACCTCGGGCGGAGTATGCCAAAAGATCCGTCTCACTAAGTGGAACACAACAAAGCTGACGGCACGTCAATCGGACGTCCGTAGCTCAAGATATGAGCATTTCCGCTCCAAGGGCCCGGTTGGTTTCGTGTACGAACCAACCCGGCTGAACTCAAAGTATTCCGAAACCTTGAGTGTGATATACCGAAATGACCGACTCGATACAAGGATCACATCACCGCTCACGGTTCGTCAATCGGAGGTCCGTCGCTCATGTTATGGCCAAAAGACCGAAGTCGATTCAAAAACGGGGAGTCCGGGTCCGGGCCGACCCGGGTCCGACCCGGCCCGGCCGGCGGCGCGACCTGGGCGCCGCTCGGGTGCCACGCGCGGGGGGAAAATCCCCCGCTTTCCTGCTGGCGGCGCGGCTGAAAGCCGCTCCGTTGTCCAACGCCCCCCCCCCCCCCCACGTGGGGGCATGATTTTGAAAAAAAAACCGGGGGGGGGGGGCGCTTCCCCCCTTGGTGTAACCGCGGCCCCCCATTATGGGGGGCCGGTTTCGGCCAGCCAGGGGAATTAATTCCCCCGGTTCTTCTCCCTTCCGTCCGGCCCGTCCTGGCCGGCCGGTCCTTCCTCAACGGAACTGACAAGGCCGGTCCCCTTTCCGGCTTCCGACACCGGCGGCCCGGCTGGCCGCCGGTCTTCCCGTTCTACCGCGGCCCGGAACCGGCCGCCGCCTTCATCGTCTGGCGTGATGCGATGGCATCACGCCCCTCCACCGCGGCCCCGCTCCGGCCATAACGCCTTTGGTTTCCTTCGACGTGGCGCGACGGCGTCGCGTTCAAGATAATCTTTCCACGGCGCGGCGCGACGGCGCCACGCAATATTTTCCGTGTGATTCCCGTGTGGTGCGACGGCACCACGCCATCTCGTTCATCCTCAAGAAAATAATAGTAATCAAGAAAAAAGGAGGGGGAATTCGGCCGTGTTTGTGCGGTCCGACCCCCCTCTCATTAGATGATAACCCTTAAATATTTATCCACAAGATTATCATGCTAGAACCAAGAACGAGAGTAAATAAATAATCAAAAACAAACCCCTACCTCAGTTTCAAGAACGATGATCGTCAACGACCCGCGGAAGACGCGTCGCGGTGGTCGGCGTCACGGAAGAAGTACGTCGATGTCGTGAAGCAAGGATTCGAAGTTCTTTGACGACGATTTCGTCGTGGGAAATCGTCGCGGAAGAGATGACGTGGAAGAAGACGTCGTCGGTATCGCGGGTATGACGTCGCGGAAGACGGTTCCCGAGAACGTGGCGTTCTTCGTCAAAGTTTGAAGAAGAAGGATAAGGCTCCAAATTATCTCAAGGTGGTTAGAGAATTCTAACCCAAATAAAATAAGCTAAAGTCTTATTTTATTCACACAATTATCAATTTTAATTTAAAAGGTTTGAAATTCAAACAATTCATCTCCATTAATTAACAAAGTTGTCATGTTATTAAAAGAGGAGTTTAAAAAAATGAAGGTGAAGAGTTATGCTTCGTGTGGGCCCCACCACACTTAATCCTCCCAAGGGATGTTAAGTGGATGTGGGTCCCACCTCTAACTCCCTTTGGGAGAAGTTAACCAACAAGTTAAAATAAAAATTTGTATTCCACAATTTTTATTTAACTTATTCTAAACTCCCAAAAACTAACTCTCAACACGCAATAAACACAACCTCGAAAAAGGTCTCCTTAAGCGAATATCGGCGCTGCGAGTTCATCAGTGCCCTCGGAATTTGATTCCGGGCACCGGTTCAAAAGTTAGAAAATCCCACTCGTTCGTTCATTGAACGTACCTGAGCCAAACTTCGGAAAATGATTCCGGGCACTCCGGGCCTCAGAATCAGGTGCCGTCAGAAACCGCGCTCTTGTAAAATTCCAAAGAAAATTAAGAAAAACTTTCCCTTGAATTTTACGGGTCTTTAAATTATATTTATCTGAGATTTATTCCAAATTGAAATTAATGTTTACCAATTCAATACATGATACCTTTCTCAGATTCAATACTATCTATTTCTTTCTCAGCTCATTATGATCTTTTTTTTATTCTCACCCCATTATGATATTTATGTTGTATTAGATACAATTTCCACTATCTCTTCCTCTATCCATCTGGATCTGATCAATCTGGGTATGATTATTTGGGTTACGAAGGTTTTATATTTGATATGATGGAGATTAGATTCTATAGTACCTGATGTCGATTAGCCTCAATAAGATGTAAATACCATAATGATGGAATTATCATTACGTTGAAAATTCCTATTATGATTGAATTTTTATTAAGATAAAATTACCATTAAAATGAAGTTCGCATCATGAAGAAATTTCCATTATAATGGAATTATCATAATGATAAAATTCTTACTACGATGGAATTATTCACTCTGTAATTTTGAATTTTTTCAAAACTCTCTACTATTTCTCCAAAATATTTTATCATGTAAGTTTTCATTATTCATGGGAACTTCTTGATCAAAAAAGCATCGTATGATTGGGTTTTTAAAGGTACGAAAACTTGGTAACTCTTGAATTTAAATTATTCTTTCAAAAACTCTTCAGCAATGAAATGATTTCTTCACTCAAAATTTTGGATCTGATTATTTGAATATGATGTACATATATATGATTCATATGAATATGGAAAATAAATTTCTCTCACTTTTTGTTTGGATATGATATTTTTATATTATTTACAATGACTTCATTACTATGAATCTGAATAGGATTACAAGTAAACAAAAAAAATTGTAAAAAAAAGAGTTAGGTATTAATAAATACAACACTTTTTAAAAACAAAACACCAAGAAGGTTTTCACATGAAAAATATAAAGGTGTAATGTGAAAGTATTGTGGTGTTCATATCATATCTTCCATAGATTTATTTTCTTACTACTCCAGCTCTCAAAATTCCTTCACCATTTTTAATTGCATTGAATGAGGATTTTTTTTTGAAAAAGGATCCCTTGAACTCTTGCCACTCCATTGTATCAATATCCCCTCTTAAATTTTTGTTTTTAACCAATGTAAACCATTTATCAACATCCCCCTCTATGCGGTACACATCTAGGGTGACTTTCTCTTATTCTGAACAATAGATTATAGAAAATATCTTTTCTATAAAGCTGACACACTATTTAGAAATCAATGTGTCGATAGATCCTCTAAAATAAGGTGTTCATTGAGGGATAATGGAATCAGAATAAATTATTTCTTTTTTAGATTAATCATGTATTATGGATTGATTCATGTTATTGCCCATAACATGAGTCAATTGAGTCATAATTCTCATTATGTTTTCCATTCCAACTACCACAGGAAGGCCATCAGTGCCTAGTTCATTGCACCCACCATTTACATGAGTTATCCTATTTCCTTACATTTTATAAAATAAGAAAAACATAGTGAGAATAATGTTTACTTTAATAATATTATAATTCTGAAAGAATTTTATGTCTTAAAAAATCATGCTTAAATATGTTTATATTTAACAACAATTCCATTTTCTATAAATCCTTTATAATTGTTCATAAAAAGATTTCAATTAACCAGCAATATCCCTCGAGAGTGTCAAAATAGGTGTGTAGTAAGGAAATTTTTCATGTACCAGGTCACACTGAGTGAAGACCAATGCACCTTCTCATTGTTTTTACCTCTAGGAACATTTTTTTTAAAAACACATCCACTTGTTCTTATACATATACAGATTTCTTTTCTTCGAGACCACTTATATAATACTTTACCAAAATACTAGTATGTTTTTCTATATTTAAACATTTCCCTAAGGTTATTCCTAAAGTTTTCAAATCCTAATTTCTATATATAACTAAACCATACTTTTATACCAACTATAACATCCCACCTTTTATTTACATAACTTTTCATTGCATTGTTCAAAAAGAGGATCTTTTAAACTTTAGTTTCTTGGGAAAAAGGTACATAATACATATAAACATTAAAATTATTATAATTAACTTGAAATTAGTCACCATATGTTCATCCTAAGTACATTTTATGCATCTCAAAACATATAGACATCCATAAAAGGAAATAGTGAGTAGAATGTACTGTAAGAGAAATTAAGGGAAACCGTTTACAAGTGATCATGATAATTATCGATAAGAACTTGAAGAATATCATAATGGAATGAGAAAAGGAAAAATAGACATAAAATAATAAAAATAAAAATAAAAATATCATGTAAATGTGTCTACAACATTTAATTTATTAATTCATAAGCATATCACCAAGGATTATCACTGAGGTGTCATAAAAATTACTAAGGTTATTCACTAAGGTATTGTAAAACATTTCATCTCTAGAGATTAAATTCATTACCCAATGCATTGGAGTGATATCATGGTGCCCCATTAATATGTATTAATTAATTTTATACACATATATCATAATAAAAAATTTCATAAGTGACCTGTGGAGAATGAAAGAAACGGGTTTTATATCAAAATCATGATGTTTACAAAAATGATTAATGAAAAGATCATTATGTAATTATTAACCCATGAAAAAGGAAGGCATGTTTCATGTAAGTTAATACCAAAATTAAATAGATAGTTTTTTACATCTAGGTAAATACCCCTAGAAAAGAATGTGGTTTGGTTATTCAAAAAATAAAATAATATAATTTCTTTAGAAAAAGAGAGAAATTTTGATAAGAAAATCCGACCACAAAATGGATATGTAACATGGTTTTAGGAAACTTAAAAAAGATAGGGTAAAAGGGTATCAGACTTGTAAAATAATAATAATAAAATAAAGGGATAGAATAAAATTGATAGAAGAACATAGTATGGAAATTTGAAACACATACCATATAAAAAGGGAACTTGAAAGGAAAAGAGAAGTTGAGATTTCTCTTACCTTGATGAGTAACCCCTAAAAATAGAATATTGTGACGTTAAGAGATTTAAGAAATACTAGGAGGAATAATTTAGTGGTAAGAATTTTATAGATTCATGGAGAATGAATTGTAAATGAATGGAAATGAAGAAATGGGTGGGTATTTATAGCTAAAGAGGAGGATTTTTTTATTAGTTTCCTTGGACACCTAGGTAGTGGTAAATGCAAAACCGTGGGCCTAAACATGGTATTTTACCATGGTATTGGACCCTTGAGACCCTTATTATGATATTTTCATCCATAAGAGTCGAAAATCATTTTATATTACTTATTTTTGAAAATAATATTAATGTTTTTACAAAATAACATTTTTAATGTTAAAGTTTCTATTTTAAAATATGGAATGTAAATTATATATTTGTAAATTGATTAAAATCTATTAAAATAATTTATATTAATAAAATAAAATATATTATTTCTTATATTGTGGTTAATTAGTTATTAAATAGTTATAATATAATTATTATGTTATTAAACATACTTAAAAACTCAAACTGTATTTTTACTATTCACGAAAAAATATAGTATTTTAGAAAAATCTCATAAATTATCCCAAACCTAATTCAAATGTTATGATTTAAAAAATAATATTTATTTTCTCATTATAATTATCTAAATATGATAATTTTTACTTTTAAACATAAAATACATTATTTATTTAAAATAATAATGGATAGAAAATACATAGTGAAAATGCATAGTGAAATTTCTGACACTTGAAAAAATAAAATTATTTTATCATTTATATTTTAATAGAAGTTTTTTAACCATAATATTTCATTAAAATAAATAATATTCATAATATATTAGTTTATTATAATATTTATTTATTTTTTGAAATATACTATTTATGTCCAAAAAAATTAATTTATCAAATTCAAACTAAATTTTATTAAGAAATACTATTCTTAAAAGAGAATTAATGGAACGAAATTTTTATTTATACAATGTCATTAAAGCTTAAGTTACTAGTTTCTTGAAACATTTCCCCTTGTAACACCCACATATGACCTAATGGTATGGTGTGAACTGATGATAGATTCTTGGGGCAGCACATATAACATTGCCCGAGTAGAAATTTTCACTAACTTGATCTTCTCCCATCGATGAATTCAGTCAAGCTGAATACGTTGAATCTCAGCATAGTATTGGTAAATATAGAATCTCAATGAATCTAACTCAATCTCAAGACCTTAAATATGGGATTTTTTGAACATAAATCTACAATTCGTGGCCACCATTTCTCCTTTCTTCATTAATTAACCATTATCATTTCTATTTATATCACTAATTATAACATTAAAATTGTTATTATGAGTATTGTTTACAAATGTCATATTGACCAATATTCATATAATAGTCAGTACCTTATGGTCACATTTCAATTTATACTCACATAATTATTAAAGAGATATAGTTTTTTTGAGTATAATATAATACTCAATTTAAGAAAACAATTATCATTGAAAATGTTTGGGTCGTTGCAATTACACTTGAGAAAGAGGAGTGGTGTAATCTATAGTTATCATACTATAAGTTTCTATTGGTGTGGTTTTATCACAAATTATATTTGAATCATTTTCCTTGAATAATTACCATCTTAATGAAATCACTGATTGACAACTTTAAATTGATTATTCATCCACTAATTCAGTCTATGTGTTCTCCTTGGATGTTGGAACTGTGAGAGCCATTGTAATTTGTATCTAGTTCCTCCTCACCATTACTAACCAAAATCTTATATGGTATTCTAGATCTATTCCCAGATTTATCTTCAATAATTTTTAGATCCATACTCTCTATGATATTGGTCAATATTCTATTGATACACTTACAGGTTTTGATCATGAAGGAGTAACCTAAAAATATCCCTTCATTTTGTATACCTCTATATCCTCCTTAGTCTCCTTCCTTGATAAAAATATATGATCTTACCCTAGGAACTCTAAGGTGCTTCAATGTTGGTTTTTATTCCACATATTTTAGAGGGGTATCATATCACCAGTGGTTAACAAAGACAAAGTTTATGTGTATATTGTTACTTTAACTAATTCCCTCCAATAGTGAAAAGAGATGAAACCTGCAATGAGAAATGTGTTCTCCATATTGTTCACTATTCAATTTCTCCTTTATACTATGATAGTTTATTGTGGAATTTTAACCAATGAGTCTTTGTGATTGATATTGTACTTTTGTAGGTAATTTTCTACCTCATGAGTGGTATACTCAATGACATAGTCCAACCAGAGAACCTTGATAGTTCTCTCAATTTCATTTTCCACTCTCCATAAAAAATGTTTAATTCAATCAATCACCTATGTCTTAGACTTAATTAACATGATACAAACCATTATATTATAATATTAAATAAATATATTGAATTATTTCTCACTACATGTCCTAGGAACTTTCATAGTTCTATACACATCAATGTGATTTGACTTAATAATATTTTAGGTCCATTTATTTTTATGAATGTATGAATATCTCATAATTTTTCCTTTTACTCTAGAATCAAATTTCTTCTCCGGACCTCATTTCATATTTGAAATGTCATTTTCAGCTTTCAATTTGGATATATTCTTTATACTTTATTGGTTTTTGTTTATTAACCTCAGATAACAAATGTTATTTTATTTCTCTACCATAAGAGAACAAGTGTTATTTTTTCATCCAAATTGACTTGAAAGATATTTCCATTTGTTATATATCCCATTACTAGAGAGTCTATAGTTATTAATTTGATTGATAAACCTATTCAATGAAGCATGACCTCAATACAATATTAAAAAAATTGACACATGATAAAAAGATTATATGTAAGTCCATCCACATAAATTACTTTTTTATTTTTAATTCCTCTTTAGCCAACCTCATATTTCCACATCCATTTATTTTTAATTCTTCATCATTAACAAATATAACTCTACCATCAACCTGGATCATTAAATTCTATAATATTTTTAAATTTCTATTCATGTGGAAAGAACACCCACTACCAATGATCCATGTGCTATTTTTTGTTGCTTGATGAAATATTTCTTCTAAGGTACCTTTCTTATTCTATATTTTATCATTACAATATATTCTTGGTTGAGTTGATATATAAGGTATTCTCTCATCATATTCAAAATTATATTCTAAAAAATCATACTACTCTTCCTTAAAAAGAAATAATCTGTTTTGAAAATAAATTTAATATGGGGTTTTAAATACCTTTCCCCATTTCCTCCCATTGAAGTAACATTGAGCTCTCTATTTCCTACAATCTATTACATTGGGACCAAAATTAGAGTAGTTCTAATAATAACCATAAATTCAATTTTTTCATTGGGATGTAAGATATACTTTCATCCTTTGTTTACACCCCCAACAAGATTTACCTCTCATACAGACTTCTGATTCCATAAAATAGGTCATTGTATGTCTAAGAAATCAATAAAATTAGAATTTTATCAATGTAAAGTTCTCTCAATAACTTCCTCTCCACAAATTTACATCTTTAGAGTTTTTTATTGGCTAGTGCCATTTATTTTGGGGTTTATATAATTCATTAATTTTTTTCTTTATATTATTTTGAATAGTAAATCCACCAACTTTGGATTTCAGAGCTTCAAATATGTGCCCACTCTTTCACATAGTTATAGACTTATGTTCAATAATAATCATCGAAATAGTTATCATACCTATTTCTTCACTTTCTATCAACTAATTATCATTGAAAATAGTAAATTAGAGATTTTTTATTTTAACTGTATTTTTTAGTTTCAACATCATGAATATTTCCTTAAAGAAAAAAAAATACATTCTTTTGGACATTTAACCTCCTTCCTTATTTCATAAAACAGTGTATTGAGATCATCAATCATTATATATTTCTATTTAATTTCTACCTTAAAATAAATCACATCATCAGATTTTTCTTTATAATATTCAATTGCTTCCATCACCATATCGAACCAAGTAATTTTGTATTCAATTTGATCATCATATAGTATTGAATATTTGATAAAACCACTTATGTTTCAATTTTTATGACACTAAATGTAAAAATATTCAATAGCTTCTTCAAGTTAGACTTCCATGTCAAATAATAATACAAGTTTATCTTATAATTCTTATCCTGAATTATATACATCAACCATTTAAATCAGATCAACTTCCATAGGTGAAATGAACTCAACATAATCATTTTTAAGGAACCTTTACTCTCTATCTTATCTTTTTCTTAAAATATTTTCTATTAATACCACTCCTCTGTTGAACTCCAATATTTAAATTTTCATCATAGAGGGAACCATTTTATTGTGTTGATGACATGCCATCTTCAACTCCATAATCCACCTTTCTTAGGGACATTACTATAATATGGCCATAAATTCCATAATTAAAACATTATAATGGAATTTCACCTTCATTCCTTCCTTTTACAAACTTCAATTATCTTTATAGAAGCGAAGGAAATTCATTACTAACACATCTATCATTTCGTTCACCTTTATGAATTTTAATATTCTCCATTTAATCGAAATAAATCTCTTTTGATGACTGAGTATAAGTGACTTTTAGTTTCACAAACATCATATTATCCAACAATAAACTATGAAGATCATCAAGAGTCATATCCATGGTATCTTGTTCTTTATTATCTAAAACCCTGTAATTATACAAGGGTGGAAGTAATATAAAAATATTTTTCATAATATCAACATCCTTCAACTGACCACCAATTCTATAGATGGATTTCATAACTTCAATGAGGTGATTTAAGTAGACACAAATATTTTCACATGAACATGTGCTGGGTATCTCTAAAAATCTAGGTGTTCATCATGATTGTATACATTAAATAAGTCCTTAAATAATAATAACTCTAAATCGGAAAAAATAAATGAAAATCTAAACCTTAAATTGGATTAGGGTGAATATTTTCTTTTCAAACATCCAAGGGGTGGCCAACCCTGAAATGACTAACACACTTCGAAGGTATATTCATTTTCATAAGAGCAAGTTTTTGGGAATTAATTATGAAAATAATTATAAATACAATAAAATATATGGATTGGATAAACATGGATATCATTTGATAGTTGTTTAAAATAGATCTATCTCAGTTGAAAGTCTCTGGGTTATGGAACATTAATCAGTGGGGAAGTTTCTTCCTACACCATTGATGACCAAATGGTTACATGTGAGGATTGGTAACCTAGCCTACATTTATTTGATCTTTATTTTATGAAAAAATAAATACAAAGATAGAATTAGTCTTTTTAAGTTCATTAGGAAACTTATTGATATAATTAGTGATCTATGGATGATATTAGGGGGTTTCAACACTATTCGGTCCCCTGGTAACGAAATTATAGATTCCCACTATTCCATGTCGCATAGGGATTTTAGGGCAAAAAATGAGGAAAGTAATATTGTGGTGATTAACAAGGTTGGTTTAAAATACACTTAGTCTAGGAGGATCCTCTCTAAAATTGTTTCTACTAAAGAAGATAGGTATATTAAAAATGGATTGACTCTTAACTAATGGGACTCTAATGATTGTGTCACCCTTCCCTAGATGAAATCCAATCATCATATGATACTTATAATTCTTATGTCTACATACATGAAGCCACTACTACCTTTCATCCTAAAAAATCTTGGGCATCTAATATTGATTGTGATAGGATCATTTCAAAATTCTACGAATCTATGCATTGTAGAAAGGATTATGTGGTATGTATTCTTAAATTATAACTTCTAAAATAAAATCATAAGAGTTAGAGTATATATTCTTTTAGTAGATTTTATAAATAAATTTCTTTTCTTGAGACCTCTCTATAAAAGGTTTAATAGGAAATAAATAATAGTAACTTTACCTCTAAAATATCTCAATAGATTGTAATATCTTCTAATCCTAACTCCATTATTTCAATGAAAGAAAGGATCCAAAAAGAAGATTTGAAGATTTAAATGATTAAGGATAAGGATCAAAATTTAAAACTTTATAACTCTCTTAAGAGGGATAAGAAGGTATGCTATTCTCTCTCATTATTAATGGTTTATGTAAATATCAATACGAAAAATAGATTATATTTGAGAAATTTTTTCTTATTACCCTAAGCTTTTCAACAGGAATGGAATTGAGGGTGATCTGATTGATGGAATTATTCTTGATCTTGTCATCCACAAAGATTACACCTTTCTCAACAAAATTCATCTTGAATATTAAATAAAAGACACTATCTTCAGTCTTAATTCTTATAGCTCTCCAAGACCTGTTGGATTCTCTAACTATTTTTTCCAAAGGTACTGGTGTTTACATCAAGTTGATGTTTACAAGCTTGTTTCCTATTTCTTTCTTACAAGAACCATTCCTCAGGGACTTAGTGCCCAATTTAAGTCAATTATCCCAAATATGGAAACTGCTTGTGAAATCTTGTTTTCAACCCCAATGCTCTTTTAAATAATATTTATAAGATTATTAGTTTGATTTTTTCTAACAGGATTTATTATTTTGAAAATTAAATTATTCTTTGGAATCAGTTTGGTTTTATTAAAGGAATGTGCATCCAAAACTACATTTGAATGTCTTTGAAATGTGTCAATGTCCTCAGAAATTCAAATATTGGTGGTAAAATTTCTCTCAACTTGATATTAAGAAGTATTTTTACATATTGAGTTGGTATTTTATCTACCATGTGTGGTAAGGTTTTGGATTTAACAACACTTTTATTGGTTGGGTGAAGTTCCTATATTGTCCAGATCATATATCAGTTCTTATAAATGGTACCCTAAGGGGATATTTCACATACTATCATGAGGTTAGGAAATTTGGACCTATCTTAGCCAACAAAATCTCTATTAATAAAGACCACCTAAGTTATCTTCTTATCTATTTTGTGGTCAAATAAAATATTAATCCTATTTATTCCTTCAGGTGTCTCACTATTACAACTCATTTGATCTATACATATTAAACTATATTATTCTTACAAGGTATCAAGAAGAATATTCACAACCTTTAAGAAATTATTCATCATTTTGAAAGGGTATCAAGGCAATCCATTAGATGTGATAAGTCTTTCATTTACTTTGGTATAAAATTTCCACTATCTTGAATGTATAGTATTTAGATAGACATGTCAATAAGATAAGGGTTTGGTCCTTTCATTTATCTTGGTGTGAAATTGTTATGTGGTTGGCCGAAATCCAATTACTTCCTCAATATTACTGATCAAATTAAAAATCAACTTTTAGCTTAGAAGGGTAAGGATATCTTATTGGATGGCTATATTTACCTTTTAAAATCATCCATTATATCTAAGTTGGTCTACTCTTTAATGATATTTAAATGGCCCATGAGACTTCTCAAAAATCATTATTCTTGTGTTTGGATTTTTTTGAGTGGAAGAATCCTTAAGAGGAAGATGGTCAAAATTCCTTAGTTTTTTTTGAAAATCTCTTAGTAGTGGTGTTATTGGAATAAAAAATATTAATTTTTTAATAAATCTCTCCATGATTTACTTACCTTGAAAATTATCAATAGGAATTATTTGGATTTTTGTTTCCTCATAAGTATATTCTTGGACAGATTAAATCATGTAAAATATACTCACATGGATCCATACATTTTTGAAGCCATTAAACTTATTTTTCCAACATCATGGACCACACCTAGATTGCTAGCTGAAATTACTCATTCAGATTCTATGTTGATTTTTAGACTCGGTCTCCTCTCATTACTAACTCTCATCCTTTAGCGAATTCTCAAGTATCTATTAAGGACTTCTTGATTTTCCTTCACAAAAAATTATGAATGAAATCACATATATCATTTATAATTGGACCATTGCGCCATGTAAAGTGGTATTGATTTTTGAAACATCTAATAAATGTATTATGAATAGTGGAATTTATTAAAAATATATTGATATTGACTCTACTCAAGGATTCAACTGAATTAATAAATTTAACAATGTTTGGATCTAACCTTCATGACTAACACTGATATTGAGGATTTCACACAATTGAGTCCCCTTGGATAGTTTCTTACAAAATTTCAATGTATCATAATGTTCTAGGTATATATTATTCAACCAACATGGGGAGGAACCTGATCATATCTTTCTGAACTATGCTAATACATCTGATCTTTGGAGGGTGGTTCATGATTTCTTCCAGATTCTATAGAAAAGGCTCGATTTTCTTGAGATTATGTGACAATATTAAGTGTGTTACCTTTCACCACAACTCTATAATATATTTCACATGGTTGTGTAGAAAGTATTACACATCATCTAGTATGGCCATAAAAAAATATTATATGGAAACACTCCATTCAATCTATTGTAAGAAATTAGAAAATAAATTGATGTCATCATGGACTCTAATGTGTTGCAATAATATTTGTTTAATATTAGTTTTAATGAATTCAAATTCTTGAGAAGGTTCAGTTTTGTTGGGAATTACAAAACTCCCATAGTTACATTGAATGTTTTTTGGTATCCTCCCTTCAAAAATTGAATCAAAACCAATTATGATGGTGCTTCTAAAGGAAATACCGGACCATCTGAAGGTTTTTTATATTCCCTGATCATAATTGGAATATACATGGTTGTTTCAAATGTTCAAGTATACTAGAAAAATCTATTAAAACCAATATGATTGGACTCATTAATGTGGAATCTTTTTCTGAACTGAAGGGATGCATTTTTTTGTCTTGAAAATTATTCCACAACAATTATGCAAGATGATAGAAATGGTATGTTGCACCTCTCATGAAGGATTAATGCTCATTGAATGGAATTCATGGAATTTATCTCTGTCATTAATCACATCATTACTCATGTATATTGGGAGATGAATCATGTTATATATTCCCTTTCCAAAAAAGGAATCAACACAAACCTTACTTTTCTAGAAGATATTATTTCTGAATTTATCTCACTCTATGTAAGAGATTATTTTAAAATCATATATTTCATACATTTTTAATTTTTTTATTAATTAATAATCCAATTCCTCTTTGGTCAAGGAACCTCTTTAAAAAATAATAATATTTTCACTTGGGATCATTTTCAATTCATCAAATTTTCGGATAAAAACTTATAAATTTTCCTTGTTCAAATTTTATACACTTTATAAATATTATTAAGTTTTCCAGATTTATATTTTACTGAATTACATCCCATCAAAGTTTTATATATTTGGTTAAAAAATTCTCTATATAAATTATTTTATCCTTCACATTAGTTTAAACAATTTTCTTATTAGATTTAATCATTAACATTACGATAAGACAAATGAATTGTATTCTATATAATGAATTAGTGAATCAGTCATTTATAAGAGTTCATAAGTGACATCTCATGTTATTATTTACTAATAGAAAGTTATAGATATCATATAAAAGGATCCATTTTACATAAACCATTTTCCTTATATTAGTAACCTTTATGAAATATATTCTTCATGAGAGAACATAGTGTCTCTAATACCTTTGGTTCAACCCCATGCTCAATACACCCTAATATAGGTTAGGTGGGTGAAGTAAAATGTTTAAATATTCATTTGTTATATATATATTTTTATCATATTAGTAAGAACAATATGAACCTTTTAATATTTAAGAACACATATTATATGAATATGAAGAAATTAAATCATGGATTCATTTATTTTACTTGGTTCACCTTATGGGTCTATTCCAATTAGCATAAATTGATAGTGTTTTAATATTCCTAGAAATAACCCCAGTCATTGTAGATGTCATCATTTTCTTGGAAAGGAAAATTTCTATTCAAGGGGTACTCCATCATTTTATATCATTGTTTAATACTTTGAGATAATGAATATAAAAAACATTCTATATAATGATTGATTAAAATGAATCCAAACAAATTTATAGAACTTGTCCTCCAAAGGGTGATATATATGAATATCAATTCTTTATTAAAATCTTTTTCTATAATGGATCTCTCTACAGCTACCTGTTATCCTAAATTTTTAATATTTCTTCTCCCTTTTTTTTATTTTCCTTCGTCCATTTAATTTTATTTAATTAGATGTTTTTTTTGAAAAAATGTGTGAATTAATTTTCCACCTTCCATCCCCAAAACAAGACTTCAAAATCATCTATCAAAATACAATAAATTACTACAAAGTCTAAGGAATCTCTATAAAATTTGGAATGAATTTGTTTCTTTAAATTTTCTGTATATTTTTTAATCACAATGATGCCTCCTTGATCATGGCGTATAAATTATTAAAAAATTCCTAGGCCATCATGTGATTTACTTTTTCACAGTGTGTTATAAGTACAAAAAATATATTCATTTTAGTGAATTTAGTAAATCCTTTTTAATTCTATAAATATCATGTTATGATAATTTTAATTTCTTCAACTCTTATATGTGTCATGGAATGGGGTTCTTAGTCATAGTCCGTACTTTTATTCTAGTGTTGAAAAGCCCAAATATAAAAAATCATGGACATGTGGTTTTTTCATGGTAGACAATAATGGTGTGAATACTTCAAATATATTCTTTGATTTATTTAATCACGGTATGAAATTTCAATCATTGAATAAGCACTGGATCTCTAGAATCACTAAAATCAATAAAATCAATAAAATCACCCATGATCATTTAATAGAATAATATATGATCAATGAAATAATACACTACATTCTAGAGCCAATGAAATATTCCCACAATGTTTCATGGTACAACATATTTATCATAGCATGTAGTGAGAAAGTATCAATATGAAAAGTAAAAAATGTTAAATTTCGACTAAAATATTCTTATGTTTCTTCCTTGATAAATCTTACACATAGGAATTTTTGAGGGACATAGCCATGTTTTTAATTTTTTATTCATGGAATGGAAATAATATTCATGGTTAAAATTACTATAATTTTATCTACCAATGTTTTTATGACCCTTCTGACATTCACTAAATGATTCATATAGAGGGGAAATAATCTAATTATCTAACTTAAAATCAAATCATAGATTAATACTTTTAGTCATAGATGACTATACTATTTCCAGATTCTTCAAAATATTTCCTTTATAAGGAACCCTTTTGAAGTTATTCTTGCTTTACATTTAATTTTTTACTCCCCTGTGGTATCTTTATTTTTATAAAAAATAAATTTTCAATGAATTACTTCTAAAATTTTGTGTTTTCTAAAAATTGTCCATTTATATTTTCTAAGAGAAAAATTCATTTCATCTTTCATTAACAAAGACCACTACATGGATTATTTATATTTTACATTATTCATAAAGGTTTTTAGATAAGCATTATTTATATCACGAGAAACATAAATGAATAAGAATCCATATTAATTTGACTGAACTAAGTGGGGTGGGGGTGTCTCATTATCCTATTAACTCTATCTCATGATAAAATATAATCAAAAATATTATAACCCCTATCTATATCATATTTATAATCTGATCTAGATTCAGTCTGATACTGAGGGGGGGGGGATCAGTGGAGACATAATCACATTTATACTAGTCTTGAGACTCTAGGGAAACATCAACACCCAATGGTTAGGGTGTTATTATGATAAAATTTTCAATAAACTTCTGTTTATGAAAGAAATACTCCTAGAAATATACACCCAAAATAATGATTCACTTCTAGTAATTGAGTGTATCTATAGATAATATATAACCCTTAACACTCTCTGGATAACCAATAAAGATACACTTGATAGCCCTAGGTTCCATCTTATAATTCATAGTATGATCATATGTTGTGGATCCAAAAACTCTAAGGTGTGAAAGACTTGATGTTTCTATTAACCAAACGTATTCAAGTGTTTTAAAAAATTAGATCTATAGTGTTTTGATTAATTATGTACACTTACATAGTGTTAACATCCACCCAAAAGGGCCGAGGAAAACACGAGTGTGAGAGAATGCACCACACTTTTTCAAGGATAGTCTTATTCATGAACTCATATGAGACATTATATTGAGAGGATTCAACAATAGTACAATGTATAAAGACCTATTTATATTCAAAAAAAGATATTAAATCATTAAACTAAAACTCTAACCCATTTAATAGTTATAGGAGTCTTTAAATTCCCAACTGATTGGTTTTCCACACTGTTCTTCCTCATTTTAAATGTTTGAAAGGTATATAACTTACGTTTTTATAATATAAATAAATAAATTAAATAATTTCTCATAAATGTAGGTTATAAAGTAATATCCTCCACTATGGGAGGAATTCTAAGATTGACCCAATAGTTCAGAGTAGAAACGCTCAAGGGGTTTCAAATCGTTGTATACATAACTATTGAAACTGATTTATTTTGAGTTACTATATACACAATCTAAACAAAATGGGAATTTTTTGGGGTTATACTAGTTAATAAAAATTGTTTAATAAGTTCATAAATACCATTTCACCAATGTTTATATTCTATCTATACTATAATATAGTGTTATTAAACATTGGTACATGGGAGGTATTCCATTATTTTAGGTTTATTTTACCACCTAAAACAGATATTCTATATAAGAGGGTTCCCTTTAACAAATTTAGAGAGACATGAGTGATTATTAAACCATCAAAGAATTACTAAATGGTGTAACATTTATAGTAAATAACTCTAATGTAAATATTGTATACATTTAATTTAGATACCCATATAAACTTATTAAGAGTTACAACCAATAGATCATGAAGTTATAAGGAAACAAAACCTATACCCCTGACACAACTACTCTTATTATTACATTAATTTATATTCATAGATATTTTCTCTTTGAATTATGTGAATTAATATATCTTAAGATATACGTGAAGATAACATCTAGAGTCCAAGATCAACTACTTCGAAATATAATTATCACCAACATTAAGAACTTATATAGTATAGAAGCCTTCTTCAACTAATAAGGAATGATCATTATTTTATTTATAATTGTTTTTATTTTGAATACAGTTCTTTCTAATGTTTTCAAATTTCATACATTGGAAACTTATAATCACCATATTCGTATAATTAGACCAATGATTCCTAGCTTGATTATTATCTCTCCTCCTACCACTATGAACATTCCAATCTGTAACATTTAATCCCTTATCCCCTATCTTAATAGAGCCACTCTTTTGAAGTTACTTATAAATGAAATATTATTTTACCTCTTCAATCATAATAGTATACTTACCATAAATTATAGTATTTAATATAATTAAAAGACTTTTCATGAGATTTTAAAAGAATTATATACTTTCCCTAATCACCAAAATTGATTTCTATGTTTTATAGTTCCAAAAAATATATATTAATATTAATTATATGTTCCCTGAATATAGTTTCTTGATGCCTTTCAAAAGTATATAATATCATATTTTAATGTAATATTTGAACAAAATATTTTATCATTTTAAAGGACTTTAATTTGGACTAACATTCAACCAAAATAAACTCATATGAATCCACTAGAAGAACTTTATCACCTATAGAAAACCATATACAACTATAAGTTTTACCAAGTACACCAGTGATGAAATCTACATAGGTAACAACATAAATTACATCATGGGAAACATTAGTCATTTTTTTTCTAACCACAAAGAGAATTGAGAAGATCATTGTGGTCTTGACCTATGCTCTTATTAATTCTATTGATACTAAATTAACTTTCTCTATCAAATTTATCTTTCTCAAATTTTATAGGATATGTTGGTTTTTAATCATGTGGATTCGATAGTAATTTTTTTGAATAGTGTGGAGAGTATTTCCATAAGAATATATAAGAATAACTAATTGATATAGATGGTTATGATTCATATAGTTAAATAATTCTATTATTACCAAAATAACGAGATAAAATATTTAATTGATTTAGTTGAGCATGATTTAGAATTAAAAAACATAAAAAAATATACACAGGTATAACGTGATTTGATTCACATTAAACCAACATGCCTGGAGTGAATACCACACCATAATATATTTATTACTAAAATAATGTTTCTAAATATAGGATTCATAGAGGTTAGAAAAGGAAAATTCAATCTCTCATAGGAATATGGTCTTTCTAAACCATGTGGTGGTGATCTAGTCTATTAAGTGGATTTAGCACCAACATTCCTAGACGAACTCATGAAACACTCCTAGAATATAAGGAATTAATAAATAGAAAATTGAAAAATAGAAGATTATTAAAGAGAAATATATCATGTACTAATATCTAGTTACAATTTAAAAAGGTTATTTTTAGACTATAGTGAAGATTAATGTAGGTGATTTTTGAGCTCTAACCTTTAAGTCACCTCATCCGATCAATGCTGGAGTGATACTCTGAGTTTAAGGGAATTATGTACTCGACTTCATGGAATATTGGTAGACCTCAATTCCCAAATTCTCTTATGAGCTATCGAATTATCTCTTCTAGAAATGAATTATTTTCTCACCCACTCACATAAACAAAAAGGGAATAATCTCTCTCAATCAAAAAGGAAGAGCACAATCATAGTTGGAATGGAATGTGATGGATGATAAATGAATTATGAGGGATGTGTCACTTTATTATATCCATAATTGAATAATCTATTCAAATTTAATAACAAAGAATGGATCATAAGGACACATCGTGTCACCCAGTAGGATATGATATATAAATACAGATCAGGAATGAACTATGAGAGGTAATAGGTACACTGTGGAAACAGAAAATCACACATGGGGAACTATTGGATTAATATGATCAATAGTGGAAACCCCCCGAGTTGAATTCTCACATAAAGGAAAAAACAACCAACAATTTAAAAGATAAAAAAAATAAACACCAACATTTAAAAGCATGCATGGCATGCATACAAATAATGAATATAAAAAATAATTATTTGAAACAAATCTAAGGAGAAAGCATATATTAAACAATTATGAGGTTTTAAGGCCTAACCCACTATCTTTGGTTCATCCCATGAAAATAAGCATATGTGATTTAAAATTATGAAGATTCTCTAGTAGTTTACCCCATTGAAGTCTCCATGAATTTTTTTTTGTCTCAATAAATTTTCTAAGTCTTTGGGCCATAAAGCTTCATTTCTTTGGGCCTTCCCCATTACTAAAATTTTCATATCTACAATGATAATTATAAAAATATACTTGTATACCATGAATAGATTCATGTTTCCATGTTATATATTCAAGTGATTATTTAGTATTATAATCAATGGAAAATTATTATTTTTATGGATTTAAAATTTTCAACACAATTATATCAATATTTCTTAGATTTTTCTTGTAGGACTGATAACCTTTTCAATCTGGGGTGTACCCATGAAATATGCCTTCATCATCCCTCTCATTAAACATTACCAAATTATTTCCTTTAATATTGATAATAATTTTCTTTTAAATAAATTCAAAATATTCATTCATTACTTTTTATAGTCTCCTTTTAGTCAATAAATTGAGTTAAAGGGTCGACAAATAACACTTGGCTGCTCACACATGTTACGATAACACATAACCCTTTGGTGCTTCATAATCATTTGAAAATTCCAAATTGTTGTTCATCCCATTAATGAATCATAAAAATTATCCAAATATAATAGAAATTATATAGAATATGTAGCCTTGGATATGCACTCATATCTCATATCGTATGTAACAATTAGTAATAAAGGATAATGAATATTGTTTATCAAAACCGCTTCATTTTGAAATAATATTTTGGTATAAAATATAATCCTAATACTATGGCCTAGAATTGTGACCCTATGTTACATTTTATCATTAATAATAATTATAGAATCTTGGTTTCATATATGCATGTAATGAATAGACTCTATAAAAACACCTAGGATACTTAGGCTAAAAAGGGGTCTGGTGTAATCGTAATAAAACATAATAATATCTATATATGAACATGTCCACCACAATATGTGTCATATACATAAAATTTATATATATACATACAATACATTTTTCCTTGACATAGAGTAACTATTAAAAAATGAATATACTAATATAGTATAGGCCAAATCATATACAACTATTCTTGGAAATAGTCCGACCAGTAAGAATGAGTGAATTAAATTCCATTTAACCAAGTAGATAAGGACATCACACATCATTCAAATTAAAATGGAAATGCATTTTATCATTAAAATTCAATCTAGATCCCATATTTCATTAATTTTCATATATGGAGATAAATCTTGTCTTGGTTTATCTCAAATGGATTATATGATTAGTAACATACCCAATCACCCCATTTTATCTATTCCTTAAGGATTGTGTAAGAAATGTATCAAATTATTAAGGTTCTCATGATTGCTTTCTATGGTACCTCAGGTATTGGTGATTCATAATAAGTATATAACCCTAAATATATCAATAACCATATTATATTCCATGCAATATACTTTATTGTTTTTATCCATATAGTAGGTATTGAATTAACATCTCATTAGTCTATAGTTTGTACATTGTATTCAACTCTTTGTATCGATTACAAGAATAAAATCACACTAATATTAACATTACAACAGAACCCATAACTATCCATGAAGATCATTGATCATAGAAAAATCAAAGTCATACTTTGAGGGGATAATTACAAATAAAAATTAATTTCCTTGTATATATTTATTTGTGATAAATCTAGTGGTGATAACCAAATTACTTATATAGGAATCAATAACATATGATATTCACCCTTGGAAGGTAAATAATTCATTCCCATAGGATTAAACTAGAACCAGGAGGCCCTGTATGAGATTATGTAAGATTAATCCTACATAAGGTTTCTACATAATATTAATATCCATGAGACTACATGAGATTAAACTAGTTCATATTGGCCTGATTATGATTAATCTAGATATTCTATGTAATATTAATCCTATTCATCGAATTATTGCATGCAATTAATCCGCATAGTATTTAATAAAGTGAGTATAGAAACATATAATATATGGGTTATGTGTAAGATTAATCTTCCGAATGACGACCTTTTTGGGTGATACAACATGACCAATATAGTATTAAAACATAGTCAATATTATGTAACCTATCATAAGTTTTAGAGAAGGCTTCCAGTGATATTTCTTATTTATATTTAACCAAATGCCAGCATATCAAGAAATGATTAATCCATGTGGTGTGATATCAGTCATAATATAAAATATGGATTCTATGTGACATTAAAACCATCAATTCTTGGGAGTTATTTTTTATGATATCATTTATATCGTAATATAGATATGATGAAATATTTTGACCACTGTATAAAAAATTCATGTGACTATCTTCATATATTATGATTTCCCATGTCAAACAATTTTACATTTTAAATTCGATGGAAATGACAAGAGATATTGGATATGTTATAAGAAATAATTTTTTCAAGATATTATTTAAATTAATATATTTTTTAATGGTAAATAATATAATATCAATATTCATCATTTTTAATATGATTTCAAGAATAAAATTATTTAGTGAAGCTGTAATACAACTAATAGGTTTATTAGGATCCTATATCACATATACAAAGAAACTATAATTAATTAGAATCCCAAAAAGAGGAACTAAATGTGTTTAAATCAAAACCATATGTATTGTAAAATTAATAACCTCTTGTGTGTACTTTATATCGTCGAGCAAAAAATATTGTTTCCTTTGATCATTCTAGATGAATATCACAAAAGAGGCATAAAAAAGACACCCCGACTCCATGGTGTGTCCATGGGTTGTTCAAATATATCAGTGAGTATGAAGGATCCTTCTATATTCCATGGAATTATAGTTCCACATGAAGGTAAATGGAGGATAAAGAAGGATATATTAAAGTGGGGAGAGATTCAACATGATTTTAGGCACAATCGTATGTCCATCTCAATAGAAGTTTCCTATTTATAGAAGAATTAGGAAATTCTGAATACTTAAAAGGATTCTACTCAATATTATTTAATGTTTGAGTAAACCATTCATATATGAATTATTCATAACTAATATTTCAACTAATTCCCACTTGTTTCATCACTAGGAATAGTTAACAAAATGACAACTTACATAGAATATTTATTGAAAGATATAATTTAATATTCCACATCCCATGGACAAGGGATATAATATTCTTAAGTTTCTATTCAAGTCATTCCTCATGAAATTATCATATCATATAATATTATATGTCTTAGATATATCCCATATATTAGGATTTAGGGTATATTAAAAGTATTACGGTAAATATTTTTATTTTAACCAAGAAAAAATGGATTATTGGGGGTGAAATTATCATACCACCCTTGCTTAATTAAATATTATAATTGGAATAAAAATTCATTTTTGGTCCATATGAATAATTTTCCCTTATTTTGGGAGGTTTTATATGTCAATACATGATTATTTCACTTTTCCAAATCATATTTCAATTTTATTTTTAAAAATAAATAAAAATAAAAAACATAAAAATATCTTTTTGGTGATATATTTTTTGATATATTTTATTTTTATTTTTTCATTTTATATATTAAAAAACAAGTACAACATAAACTTAATTTTTTTGTTAAATTATATGTAAATATATTTACATGAGATATGTAAAGTTTATCATAATAAAATTTTACTATGTTGAATCCTAGGAGCCACAAAATTGGTATGGCGATATGGGTTTTTTGGCCAACCTATTCCGAACTAAGTTCGTAAAAAGTATAATTTTTTAAATTTCAAAATAATTTTAAAAACTAAAATATAATAAAATTTTATAAATTAGTTTGGATTTAGTTGGATTTAAGTCAAAACAATTTTCGGTAACTTGAAAATAAATTTCATAGTCTAGCTATTATGTAGATAAAAATAAAAAATGATAATATAATCCATCATCTAATATTATGATAATATATCCCTATTATAGATCTTGAATTAATGCCTTAATATTCAACAAAGTTTGACCTAAGACTAAATATGATGATATGATCCATCATGTCACCTTCAACTAACAAAACATTATTAGCATACATGTCTTTATATTCAATATAGTAAATTCAAATTTGACAATATACATAAATGAAGATGTATAGAACATGAACCCATAAGACATGAACCCATTGACTCACATAACAAATTAGTTCATAGAAAACCAACTATATAATATTTTTCATAATAATAAAATTGATTACATTTTTATAGAGCTTCATTATAGTGTTTTTTGGAAAAATAAATTACAACAATGGATCTTGGTAAAAAATATTTTTAAATGTGGGTACCAAATAAATCTTATCCCCTAAATAATTTTCCATTGAAGAATTTTTTAAGGTATTTCATGCTTTCCTATAATAGTTTATATATAATGAGTAAAATCAACTCACTATTTTTTTTAAAAACAAACAATTTTAAAATTACTTTTTTAGTTTTTAATGTATTTATATATATAATGATAGTTGATAAGTTATAATAAATTTATAATAATAATTAATACTAATTTATATATAAATTATGATAATTGATATATTATTAATTTTAATTGGTTATTAATTAGTAACATTTACCAATAATTAGCATCAATTACTAATAATTAATGTATTCATTTATCCACTTATTATTTCCAAATTTTTCTAAAGGAATATCCGGAAGTATGTGAACTTACCTCTAGCCCTTACTTAGATTAGTTCACTTGGTCAAGGTGAACTAACATTATAAAAATTTAGGGATTACATTTATTTATAATGTTTTATTTTTCTAAAACATTATAAGTATATCAAACTATGTTTTTATGATTTCCTTTTATTTCATTTGACAAAAAATATCTTTCCAAAACTAGTCATATGTCTTATATTATATATTCATTATTCATTTCACATGATTAAAGTATTATTAAACTATTATTTGAGTATGGAAAACCATGAAAAATTACATCGCATAAATGAAATGACGTCTCACTATGTCTAATTGGAAATTGAGACAAGTGTTTTGGAAATAATTGTAATACTCCGACCGCAGAAGCCCGAAGCCAATGCATTATTTTAATACATTGGTATGGTTAGAAGGAATCATGCCCTGAAGGGCCAATTAATTTAGCAATATTGAAAAATAGATTATACACATGAACATTACATTACACTTTCTAACATACAACACATCATAAATAATCCTTTGATAACGCCATTGTTCCATTAGATTAACCATGAATATCGATCATAAAACACTTCTATGGGATCATGGGAAAATAAAACAAAAGAAATTTTAAGCTCAGATGCTTAGTATGGGTAAGCAATACAAAAAAATATAATATAAACATTAGGCATGGTGAATAATTAAAAACACATGCCTTTAAAAATAATAATCATGAATGCTTTATGGAAGGAATATGATATGAGTAAATAATTCCATAATCAAACATAGTCATGAGTATTCTACTAGTTGAATAACGACATGAACCATCAATTTTATTTTTCATAATGAGGGAATGTATAATGAATGGAATTCCGAAACATGTTGTCATGGCCTCAGCCAAGACGTCTAAAAATGATTAAGGCCTCAGCCAAAACCATATATCAATTTTGGAAAGGCTGCATCCAATTCCACATCTAATTTTTTCATGAGACCTATCGATGAATTTAGGAGCTATAGTGGGCTCCACCCATCACTTACTAAGTCCAATACATTCATCATATAAAAAGGTTGAAACATAACAACAACATTCATATTAAAACTAGGATATGAAATGTATATACATTAACCACAAACCATGAATGATATAAAAATAGCACATCCACAATAAAAAATATCATAACTCCCTCAATACAATATCGAATATTGTATTATAATAGATCAACCATAATCAAGAGTAATATACAATAAAGGATGATGAGCTAGTTGAAAATGATCAGTAAAAACTTTTTGAGAGAAATATACCATTTTGTAAAATCATTTAAAAGTCAGACATTTATAAAAGAAGTAATTGAAAAGATATTTTTGAATAAAAGTGTCCCACACCACATTGAAACATTTTAAAAGAATTAACATTTTAAAACAATCATGTCTATATAAATAAATCCTTAAAACCATTTTGAAAACATAGAAATTAATGAGATAGATTTAGAAGAATAAATATTAAAACATTTTAAATTATGATTTTGTTAAATAGTATCTTAAAATAATCATTTTGAACTGTCTTTTATGAAACATGGACGTGTAGAAAAAATATTTCCCAAAAAATACTTACACATAAACAATCTCGGATAATATTTAGATTGAGGAATTAACCCTTACCTTGTACTTTTCTTTTGACGAGGGTACATTTAACATTCTGTATAATGACCATAGTATGTTATTAACTTATACCAGATCCATATTCATATTTATTATATCATACATGATTAATTTATGACATTATACTTCCCATTTAATGATGATTTCTAGTTAAATTAACATTTCAGGTAATAATCGATGTCTTTATCGTATGTGTTTTAAATTGTTATTCTTGTTCCTATCATTTAGATAATGATTTAAATACATCCAGAATATAAAACATGAAATGGAAAACACTATTTATGGAGATAGTAGGCCGTATGTATGCATAAATGCTGTTTCGGTTTTCATATAGCATTGAATGGAAGTAAGTGAATAAGATATATGTAAGTACACAGACACACACAGTTATATATATATATATCTAGTAGAATTATTATGTCATATATTACATACTTGTTAATAATATATATATTTTTATAATAATTTTTGAATAGTGAACGTGGAAATGAATCTCATCGCGTCATGGACACGGTAAGCCATACGTACACACGAGCAACAATATCATTTTCTTAATTATTAAAAGGTGTGGAATTGGTTGTTATATTAATTTTACAGAGAAATTAGAATGTTATTTTAATTATTTATATACATATTAGTCATCATTATATCCATCTGAATAAAATAGTGTTGAATAACAAATTACACCACAACGTGGAGACGGTAAGCCGTACGTATGAACGCATGGTGAAATTATCATTCATAGGATGGATAGAATAATGAATATTTTTGAACCATATTTATAATAACATCTTAGTATGCATAAGATACTAGAGTTATTATTTTGGCATGGAAACAAAAAATAATGATGAAGTGGAAGAAGAAATAAACTTGAAAGAGGTTAGTGAAATTATTTTCTCTTCTTCGGGTGTTTCCTTTTGAGTTGATCAAAAGGGATCCTTAGGTTGGGTTATTATTAAATTAAGGACTCTAGGTTTAAGTGAGGGTAGTTGGGAGGACATTTTCATAGGGGTTGGCTAAACCAAATGGCTTTGTAGGTGTGATTTTGAGAGAAAGGGATGTACCCTTTTGTAAGAGAGGTGAGGGTCACTTTAGGAAAAGACTAGAAATCTTATTTCGTTATATAATCATATTCGGTTTATAAAAGATCCAAAATGATTTTTTTATAGGATAAGGTGGAGATGGATCTAAAACCTCTAAAAAATAGGTTTTAGACAGGTTAAGGTCACTATATTAACCTTATCTTTTAGATTTAACTCTTAGCTAAATAGTTTAACTTTTACCAGGTATTCTTGTATTATTATAATAAATGGTTAATAAAATTACTGTAAAAAGCCAAGATAACCCCATGTGGTTCATTAGTGACATATCTAACCTTCTTTAAGTCCTTTGGATGAATGTTATATTTTTAGGAATATTATATCAATTAATAATATAGTATTTGTTTTAGAAACTAATTTATGTCAATTTTTCCACTATTTGGTATTTTTTTACCCCAGTCCATCCAGAAGAAGATCCTCTGACCATTTATTAAAAAGAAAGGAAAATTACAAAAGATTTGGATGGGGTCAGACAAACAGACATTCCCTCATCCGTAAAACTACAATGTTAAATATCATAATATGACATGTCATTCCCATAATCAGAATTATCAGTTGTTTCCCATTCAGATTCAGATTTACCCTGATTGAAAATCTTAAGGATGTTTACATCCACCGTCCTTAGTAGATTAGAAGACGATCTGGTAGACGCAGTCTTCGGAAATAAAATACCATTATTTCATAAATAAATTTAATTATTTAATGTCATAAATAAATTTGATTATTCAATGTCTCAAAATTATAAATAAAATACCATTATGTATGAAATATTTTTATCTTTCTAATGAATATTTATGTTAAAATTTATCTTATGTGTAACCCTATATTAATAATGGTTTAGTTATTAAACATCGAATTTAACACTTTTAACTCTTCTTTAAATAAAATAATAATAAATGTGGTAATCTAATCCAAGTGGACCAAAAAGATCATATTTTATTAAAAATGTGGTTTTGTGTTGAATTACATTTATCCAATTGAATTATTACCTGTGTTAGGGTAATTATAATATGATTTTTACCTTTAATTACCCTATTTACTTTTAACCATGGCAAATAAAAGTCAAAAGTTACCATTCACAAAAAATTATTTTCATCTTATTGAACCAAATTTTACATACTGATTCCAACTATGTCTCTTGTATTTTTGAAATTCAACTCATAGAAGAGGTGAAATTATGTTTTATGAAAATTTGTAAATCCTCCTAGAAGGTGGGTAAAAGACGGTAAAAAGTTGAATAAAATTTTATACATCAAATTTTATTATAAAATGGCTCCAATGAATTACATTAAACTAATATAGGTATTATGTGTCTAATTTTACTTAAAATAAATTTAAATAAAATAAATAATTATTTAAATAAAAAGCTGGTTTTAAATAATAACATAGTGTTTTTCACTATTCATGAAAAATTGAAAGTTTTCAAAAAAATACCAAAAGATCACCCTAATATAATTTTAAATTAAAAATTCAAGAACTAATTCTATTTTATCATATTTAAAACATATAAGTTTAATTTATTAATTTAAAATTAATTCTTGTTTTCAAAACCAAAAAGCGGGTTTAAAAAAAGTAAAAACTATCAAAAGATTGACACGCTTTTATGTCAACTTTTAATGTGAAATTACTTATAATGACCTATATTGTATTAAATGATAACAATATAATCTAATTATACTTCAAAACTATTCAAATGCATAATTTAAGAGTATAATTTTTTTCGATTATAAAAGTTGGTTTCAATTAAAACACAGTATTTTTCTCTATTCATCAAAATATGAAAGTTATCAAATAAGTACCCAAAATTTATCCAAACTAAAATTTTATGTTCTTATTCTAAAGAAAAAATTAATTTAATAAAATTGAATATATAAAAGTGTCAAATATTGGTTTTAAAAAGGGTTCTCCATTAAAAGTTGCTAAAATAGCATTTTTTTAAAAAATACTACTTTTATCTGAAAAAAGGAATTTGTTCTTATATTATGTCTAGGAAATACATAATATACATGTTATAATTATATAGAGTATATAAGAATAAAATTCAGTTAATACTATTCATAACCGCTTTTTGAACGACTATTTCGATAAGTTGTGGTGCCCTTGAACTCAATGTTGCGTGTTGCGCAGGCTATTGAATTATTTTAATGAGATAATGTACAATGAAGTCTTGGGGTTTTATGATAATAAATAAAAAAATATTTTAACTTGAATAAATACACCAGGAAATATGATTTTTTATGCTTCTCACTAATAATATAATAATCAACTTTTCTCAATTAATGGGAGAATTTATCTTACTTGTTAAAATGATTCGGAACATCCTTTGAATAGAAGTAAAAGATAAATATTACATTTTATAATGAATATACCTAAGTTAGATTCAACTAGTTTTTTCTTATTCAATTTTATATTATTTCTCTTCTATGGACCTTTCTGGCCACATGAGAAGCTAACAACCTCTTCTTCACTACACCGCCTCTGAATATTTTTCTCTCTGGAAAACCATTTTAGTGGCTCCAAATAATTTAAACTAATCATGGAATTTTCAACATTTTCTTTGATATTGTTTGTAATAAGGAATGAGAGACCATGTTACCTTTAATCCATATCATTCCAACAAGGCATAGTGAAATTATTTTTGAGTAGCTTCTCCATACTAGTCATCCAGTAATAATAGATGAGAATGGAGTATCAGGGTGATAAAGATGATAATATGATATTGAAAGACAATTTCTTATCCATATAGAATCAAAAATTTTCAAACATATGAATACAATTTAAAATTTGGAGTGAAAGAACACCAGTTATGTACACATATTCTAGTTTACAATTATATAATATATATGACAATCTCTTTTTTCATAATCATATATTTTTCTTTCTCAAGAGATATGTGATAGATATATTGGTATATGATTTCCTGTCTTTATTTTACATATTTATATCTCCAAATATATATGATAGGATGTTGCAATATAAATTTGAAGCATCCTCCATGTACATCTTATAGGAATCCTAATCACCTACACTCACTATTGAGGTGGTGGATCAGGAATAAAGGACACAAGCAAATAGTATAAATTTTCCTACAATAATATAGTTTATAAATGACTATACTATTAATAGAAATATATATTAGTAAGGACATGTTATTTTTCTTGAAAATATCACTATACTCATGTGGTTTATCTTTCCATTATCTACTATAACTAATGTTAATTTTTAGTACATTATCTTGATTACCAAGGAGTGACATAATAATTTTTTAATTAGTGTCTTACTATTTTATAAAATCCACATATCCATCAAAAATGTATTTGGAATATCCTATTACATGTATATTCTAGTGGAAAAGATCCATATTTCCCATATTATAACCCAAATGATGTCCTAGAATAAATTAATCCATGATATTTTGGTAGGCAGTCGTGCCAGATCCATTTACACATAGTTCCTTGATACATTGAGTGGACTTCCCAATCCCCAAATCCCAAACACATATTTATTCAACATTTTCCTCATAGTTACTACAATTTTTATAGAGGCAATTAACCCTTTATGGAAACTAGGTCCGTCTAACCTAAAATTTTGTTAAAACTCCCCTATAAATGAAAGAACCCTATGAGAGTCCAGAAAAGTATTATAAACTACAGTTTCATTTGATAGATTTATATTTAATACCAATTTTTTTATTTTATCCATTTACATAGATGATAAAATTTGGATTTTTTTATATAATTAATTAAGCATGTTTGGGTAATTTTTTTATATAATCAATTTATTTTATTCAATCTCTATTGCTTGTCAATTCATTTAATTTAGGTTTTAGTGAAAAAATATTAATCTCATAAACAAATAATTATTCATGATCTATATAGAAATTTAATAAATATACATGGCATGATAATGAGATTTAACTATTTCCTAGTTTCTCGACCAGACAATAAACTGTCCCTCAAACATAGTGGAATAAGTCTTGAAACCTAGTCTAGTTTGAGTTGGAGAATTACCACTGTAACATGTGTATCCCCTTGATTTGTTTCATATCAACTTGGGTTTTGAATCACCTTCTCTACTTGGAGAACCATCATTTAGACATATTTACTCACATGTAGTTGAAGGAAACCAAGGGAACCAGGTTACATGAATGAAATTATACACAAATAGGTCTTGACATAATAAATGTTGTTTATGGGGGATGACTAAGATGACATAATATTTAATTTAATAATACTTTTATTACATAATAAACTCATGAAATAATTACTAAACTAAATAGAACCCAATGAATACATTGTTAGGTCAAGCTCATGAGAATCCACGTATGAAAAAGTTTAACAATTAATAAAACTACCTATAATTCATTTATATTCATTATTTATAAAGTTACATCACTAGAAAGAATCATCACATTAATTAATTAATTATTTGATCTTAATTGTACACCGGGAAAGTCCTAAAAATAACCATCCACTATAATTTAAAATAAATTAATTTTATATAAAATTAATATATACATGGTTTGTATTTATATAAAAAGACAAGTACTGAAATAGATCATGGTGTGTAGCCATATCGCTAGTTTTAAATTGTATGTAGAATTTAATGTGGTATGTTGTGAAGGAAAAATGATGTTTACCATTTTGATCTACACGACAAGTATTTTCACTAACATGGAATGTGACTACACAATGTTTGGTTTCAATCATGTATCACTGATTATCCCCTAAAAGAGGATAATATTAATTGTTTATAATATAATATTTATGTGGTTTATTAATCATAGATACCATTATTAGTGCATTTTACACTTTGAACATTATTTCACATTATTATTGTAATTCCATCTTAAAATGCACTATTTCATGGTACATTCATGAACATTTCATAAAACAAAAATGGTATTGATTTTATTTTCATATTTTATTTTCAGGTCTTCCATGATATAAGGAAAAATTCCTTCATTTTGAGAACTCGGATATTTAAATTGGAAGACCACTAATGTGGGCCTTGAACCAACAACGCTATGGGCGAAGTGAACTGGAAATCATCCCAATAAAAGTATTGTCGAGGATATGTTTCAAGCCCAAACATTCTGAAAATTTAACTTTAGATAGAGGATATTATGGAGAAAATTTCCTTAAAGAGTGGCCTAATTTAATTTGGATTTTTTAATGGTGTTCTAGGAAGCCCAAGTTGAAGATGAAATTCTGGGCCAGATTTTGTAGCCCAGAAAAACATCCCACCATTTAAATCATATCTCAAAAACAAAAAAGCATATTGGGCTGAAATTTTACAGACTATTAGGGGACATCTAAAGATACATTTTATCCACCTTTGTACCACTCTAATTCATCCACATAGAATTCCATTTCGGATCTTCTTTTTAGTGGAAGCAATCTGGATTCCACTTTGAGGAAAGAGTAGACAAGTCTCATCTACATTAATTATCCACCCACCTAGGCCCACCACAACTAACTAATGTGACATGGAAAGATAGGGGATCAACTAAATTCTTCCTAAATTCTTATCTAAGGTAGTAGTGGCATAGGATTTAGGGATATTTGGAGTTTTTTTCATTGTAATGTCATGCTGTAATTTTGTTGTCTCAATTTTATCTTTCACATTTAAGTGGTTCCAATTAATCTTAGTTTCTTAATAAAAGTCCTCGTCTACTATTATTATTTTCTTACACATATCATGTTAATACCATTTTCTCATGGTGTGGATTTATTCACACAAAACCTTGTGAAATTGTTCACACAAAGGTTGAGTGATCATTTTCTTTTCATTGTTTTTTTACTTCTTCAATTCCTCTCTCATGAGTCTACTTCCCATTTCCATTGAAACTATAACATTAATGGATGTATAATACTCTTATGGGTTAATCCAAGGGAGTAGAAAGGGGATGGATTGGATGTTATTTCTCACTATATTAATTTATAATCAATTCATTTAATTGAGAGTTTCATTTGATGATTTTAAAACTTCTTCGTCCTTTTTCAATTTTAAGGCCAGACACTTCAAGTGCTAAAACGAACCTTTACCTTGGAGTGATCAAAAAATTTATCATATATGTGTATAGGTGATTATTATTAGGGTGAGTAGGTATTAAACTAGGAAGTGATGATGTTGTCTGATCTTATTAAATGAACCCACCTCAAATATAAGTAATTAAAATAATTGAAAAAGGAATGCATCAATTCCACCCCAAGTGATAACCTAGGATCAACTCATTCATTTAAATTAAATTCACTTAAGTCTATTATATTTCACTTAAACCAACCTAAAATAAACCCATGTTGGCCACTTCATAGCCTAGAAATCCATATCTTTATATTGTGTGTCTATAGGTTCTTCTTATGTCTACGAGGATTCGACAACCCAAGCTACACTAAAAACGACCGCTTAACCCTTACAACTTGGGTAAATTTGGGAGAGACCAAAATTTTGCGCCATTTTTGGGGACCTAGTAAGTTACTTTGACCAAAAACCTTATTTCCTCACCTCCATTCTTCTATTCTCACCCAAATTTTCTTATCTTTTCCCTTTATCTCTTTTTTTCTTTTGGTGCATTTCTGCCTATACACTACGGGAAAAATAGGCATTTGCGACAGGTTATTTGCGACGGGAATAAATCCCGTTGCAAATAGTCCGGTTAAAAACTTATTTGCGACGGGGTTATTTGCCCGTCGCAAATAAGTAGCCTTTTGCGACGTGATAGCTTTCCCCGTCGCAAAAGGACTGGCGCGGTTTGCGCGCCAAATCGCGGGAAACTTATTTGCGACGGGGGAATATTCCCGTCGCAAATAACCCGTCGCAAAAGGACTGGCGCGGTTTGCGCGCCAAATCGCGGGAAACTTATTTGCGACGGGGGAATATTCCCGTCGCAAATAACCGGCGGCGGTAAAAGGTATTTGCGACGGGAATATTCCCCCGTCGCAAATACTATGTCGGCAGGGGTTATTTGCGACAGGTCCCATCGCAAATAACTATTTAACCGTTGACCGTAATAAATGTTGGCTAAGGTATTTGCGACGGGTACCGTCGCAAACAATACTATTTGCGACGGGATACCCGTCGCAAATGAGCCCGTCGCAAATAATCTAACCTATAAATACCCCCTTCCGTTTTTTTCGTTTCATTCTCATTCTCTATCTTCTCTTCCTCTCAAAATTATATTTCTAGAGTTTAATTTTTCTCCAGTTTAATTTTTTTCTCCGGAGCTGATATTAATGTTTTGAAGAACGATCAGAGCAGATCAATTTTCAAGGTATTTATGTTCATTTTAATTTAATATTTATTTTTAATTTTTATTAGTTTCAATTATTCTTAATTAGTTGTAATTTAATTATGTTTACATTGTTTTATTACTTAATAAATTTAAATTATTAGTATTGTTCATAGTTAATGATAATTAGGAATAATTAGTAATAATTTTTAATAATTAGTAATAATTTTTAATAATTAAGAATAAATATTAATAATTAGTAATAAATACCAATAATTAGGAATAATAACATTATTACATTATTAGTCTATTTTATTATTAATATTAAAATAATATAATTTTTTATATATATACAATTCTCTTTTCATCTGTGTGTTTGCTGTCTTCACATGTATTATTTGTATGTGGAGATAGAAAACGCACAGATGAAAGGAGAATTGTATATAAATTAGAAAATTATATTATTTTAATATTAATAATAAAATATATTAATAATGTTATTATTTGTAATTATTGGTAATTATTCCTAATTATTCATAATTATTCATTTAATTACTAATAATTAGCAACAATTATCAATAATTATCAATAATTAAGAATAATTAGTAATAATTAGTAATAATTAACAATAATTAGTAATAATTAGTAATATTTATCAATAATTAGTAATAATTAGTAATAATTACCAATAAGTAGTAATAATTACCAATAATTAGTAATACTTATCAATAATTTGGAATAATTACCAATAATTAACAATAATTCGTAATAATTAGTAATAATTACCAATAATTACCAATAATTAGTAATAATTAGTAATAATTACCAATAATTACCAATAATTACCAATAATTACCAATAATTACCATTAATCAGGAATAATTAGTAATAATTAGGAATAATTAGTAATAATTAGTAATAATTATTAATAATTAGTAATAATTAGTAATAATTAGTAATAATTAAGAATAATTAGTAATAATTAGTAATAATTAGTAATAACTAGGAATAATTAGGAATAACTAGGAATAATTAGGAATAATTAGAAATAATTACCAATAATTACCAATAATTATTAATAATTAGCAATAATTACCAATAATTAGCAATAATTAGTAATAATTAGTAATAAATACCTAAAATTAGGAAAAATTAGGAAAAATCAGGAAAAATTAGGAAAAATTACCAATAATTAGGAAAAATTACAAATAATTAGTAATAATTACCAATAATTAGTATTAATTACCAATAATTAGTAATAATTACCTATAATTAGTATTAATTACCAATAATTAGTATTAATTACCAATAATTAGTAATAATTAGGAATAATTACCAATAATTTAATAATTACCAATGAATAGTAATAATTAGTAATAATTAGTAATAATTACCAATAATTACTAATAATTAGTAAAAATTAACAATAATTAGTAATAATTAACAATAATTACCAATAATTAGGAATAATTACCAATAATTACCAATATTTAGTAATAATTAACAATACTTACCAATAATTACCAATAATTGCCAATAATTGCCAATAATTCCCAATAATTGCCACTAATTGGCAATAATTAGCAATAATTAGTAATAATTCGTAATAATTAGCAATAATTAACAATAATTAGCAATAATTAGCAATAATTAGCAATAATTAGTAATAATTAGTAATAATTAGCAATAATTAGCAATAATTAGCAATAATTAGCAATAATTAGCAATAATTAGTAATAATTAGCAATAATTAGGAATAATTAGGAATAATTAGTAATAATTAGTAATAATTACCAATAATTACCAATATTTAGTAATAATTAACAATACTTACCAATAATTGCCAATAATTGCCAATAATTGCCAATAATTCCCAATAATTGCCAATAATTGGCAATAATTAGCAATAATTAGTAATAATTCGTAATAATTAGCAATAATTAGGAATAATTAGCAATAATTAGCAATAATTAGCAATAATTAGCAATAATTAGCAATAATTAGCAATAATTAGAAATAATTAGTAATAATTAGCAATAATTAGAAATAATTAGCAAAAATTAGCAAAAATTAGCAATAATTAACAATAATTATCAATAATTAGCAATAATTAGCAATAATTAGTAATAATTAGCAATAATTAGTAATAATTAGCAATAATTACCAGTAATTAGTAATAATTCCCAGTAATTAGTAATAATTAGTAATAATTACCAATAATTAGTAATAATTAGGAATAATTAGGAATAATTAGTATTAATTAGCAATAATTAGTAATAATTAGCAATAATTAGCAATAATTAGCAATAATTAGCAATAATTAGCAATAATTAGTAATAATTACCTATAATTAGTATTAATTACCAATAATTAGTATTAATTACCAATAATTAGTATTAATTACCAATAATTAGTAATAATTAGGAATAATTACCAATAATTAGTAATAATTACCAATTATTAGTAATAATTAGTAATAATTACCAATAATTAGTAATAATTAGTAATAATTAGTAATAATTAATAATAATTAGTAATAATTAACAATAATTAACAATAATTAGTAATAATTACCAATAATTACCAATATTTAGTAATAATTAACAATACTTAACAATAATTACCAATAATTGCCAATAATTGGTAATAATTAGTAATAATTGGTAATAATTAGTAATAATTGGTAATAATTAGTAATAATTAGCAATAATTAGCAATAATTAGCAATAATTAGAACTAATTAGCAATAATTAGTAATAATTAGCAATAATTAGTAATAATTAGCAATAATTAGTAATAATTAGCAATAATTACTAATAATTAGTAATAATTAGTAATAATTAGTAATAATTAGTAATAATTAGTAATAATTACCAATAATTAGTAATAATTAGCAATAATTAGTAATAATTAGCAATAATTAGTAATAATTAGCAATAATTACTAATAATTAGTAATAATTAGGAATAATTACCAAAAATTATGAATAATTATCAATAATTTGGAATAATTACCAATAATTTGGAATAATTACCAATAATTTGGAATAATTACCAATAATTTTGAATAACTACCAATAATTTGGAATGTGATTTCACTGATGTGCAAAGAATTGAAGTATTTCAAGAGAGTACTCAAAATCAATCTTTTTTACAAAGAGACATGAGTATCGATGACGACACCCCACATTTAAGAGTCGGTGATGACGATGATGTTAATGATGTCACATATGAATTTGAAATGGTAAGAGATGAAGCAACTGTAACTCGAATGGATATCGATGATGTTGAGGAGGAATATGAAGATGACATTGACATATATGAAGATGATGATGAAGATGAACACTGATAGCATTCCATGGTATTTATATACAATCATAATATGTATATATGTATATATAATAGTAATTATCAATTATTTCTAACATTAATATTTTCTGTTTCAGATGGACGACGCCACATTTCGTGAGTTGGCGGATGCTGATCTGACTTTCGATGCGGATGAGTTGCTGACAGATGACCCTCAGCCTGCAGGCGCTCTAGGGAGTACGCGGAGGGGGCGCGGTCTTGCACGATTGATGATTCCTGACCCCGTCCCCGAGCGACGTCCACGTCTTGGGTTTTATCCACGCACACAGAGGTGTGATAACCTGTGTGATAACCTGTGAATTTGACTAAGATTTCATTAATCTATTCACATAATAAATGTTTATTTTTTTTTTTTCAGTTTTCCGCATATAGCAGTCGGACAAGGCAGCGCTATTTTGCGCAACTATTTCTCTCAGCCGTGGACCACATGGGAGCAGATTCCCATTGATGTGCAGCAGGCCATGTTCGGCCATTGGTTGGTACGTACGTAAATAAATAATTTTTATTTTGAAAATTATTTCATTTCTAACTTGATATTTTGATTTATTTGTAGGGTTTATGGTATCCGATCGAGGATACCATGCGTGAAACCATCCACGAGGCATGGGAGGTGGCCATGCGTGATCGCCTTCGTCAGTTTTTGCACAATTTAAGAAAAGCTGCGATGAAGAAAGCAGGAGTGTCAGATTTTGACGAGTCATGTAGAGCACACCGACCAGAGTATATTTCATCCCATGTATGGGATGGATTATGTGCGCACTGGTTGAGTGGTGCCTTTCAGAGGAGATCATCGGTGGGGAGGCAGAATCGGGGGAGACAGGATGTGACTCATCGAGCTGGGAGTCGTTCTTTCAGTACTCATAGACAGTATCTGGTACGTACATTATTTATAAATATTTTATATAACTGTAAATATTAACAGTTTATTTTTTATTCTTATAGGCTGTCGAGCACCCCGATATTACAGAGTACGACGTATATCGGAGGATGTATAGTGATCCTGCTACTGGGGAGCTCAGAGGTGATCATCAGCATCACATCGTGGTCAGTATTATTTGTTTTCAAGTTTAAAAATTAACTGCATATAATATATTCACAATTTTAATTTTAAATTGGAACTATAGGAGTCATATGAGGCCGCAGCATCACAGGCCCGACCTGATAGTCAGGCCGAGTCATCAGATCAGACCACTGCCCGTCAGTTTGATGAAGCGGCATGGATGCAGGCCACCCAGAATGCCTTCGAGAAGGGCCGGGTAGTTGGTATCGACTCTCGACTAACTCCCGGAGATTATTATGGCAGTGCTGCGATGTCGGCGTCCAGCTCGAGAGGAGCTCGTGCATCTTCTTCTACTACACAGTATGAGGATCAGTTGCGATCTCAGACTGCACAGATAGAGAGTCTCCGACAGGAGCAGGAGCAGATTCGTCAGCAGCATGAGGAGGAGCGTCGACGCCAGCAGTAGCTGTACGAGGAGCAGGCGAGTCGGTGGCAACAGCAGCATCAAGAGCAGATGGAGTACATGCACCGACTCACTCATGCTTCAGGGATGGAGTTTCCTCCACCACCATCTGCAGATCCCCCACCTCCCCGCCCTCCTTCAGATTAGAGATTGTATTTATGTTATAAAATTTGTGAAATCAAAATATTTTTTTTTCTATTCGTAGTTTCTGTCTCATTATAAAATATTAATAATATTATAGTTTTAAATAACAATATTAATATGAATAATAATATTATTTATATTTTATAATATTAAATTATATATATATATATATTAAAATTTTATAATATTATAATTTAATTATATTTTTTGTAATACTTGAATTATTTTAATATTTGAATGTAAAATAATTCTATTATTTTTATATTAATTAAAATAACTTATTAGTATTTTTTTTATTTATGAATTATAATTCTAATATTATTATATTAATTAAATCATTTATTAATATTTTATTATTTTTTATTTTTGAATTATAATTCTATTATTATTATATTAATTAAAATAATTTATTAATAATTTATTATTTTTATTTGTGAATTATAATTCTATTATTATATTAATTAAAATAATTTATTAATAATTTATTTTTTTTATAGTATTTGCGACGGGATACTATGCTCGTCGCAAATACTGGTATTATTAATAGGTTTAAAAAAAAAACAGTTTTTGCGACAGGATACCATGCCCGTCGCAAATACTAGTATTATTAATATTTTTTATTTTTTTTAAAAAATAGTTTTTGCGACGGAACCGTCACAAAAGGTATTTGCGACGGGTCCCGTCGCAAAAACTATTTTAAAAGTTTTTTTACAAAAATACGGAACACTATTTGCGACGGGGAGAATGACCGTCGCAAAAAAAGGCTTTAGCGACGGGCCCGTCGCAAATAAGTGTAGCTGCGACGGCGTTTTCAGCAACGGGCTATTTGCGACGGGCCCCCGTCGCAAATGACTATTTGCGACGGGATCCCGTCGCAAATGCCCCGTCACAAATACCTGTTTTTCTAGTAGTGATACCAGCGATAACTCAAACAGATTTGTTAGGGTGGAAAGTCCTAGGATAGGGGAGTCAAGTAAACCTAAGGGACTGTTTATATTTAATCCAAAACTTATTGAATCTATAAATTCAACAATTTAAACAATTACAATGAAGGTTCTTCCGTGAAATCAAATGGTAAACCATGTGGGGGATCAAATTGGACACCCAAACCAAGAAGCTCCAAACATAGGGAATGTAGTTGATCAAAACATAAATAACTTCCTCACTTCATCTCGGCCTAATTCCCCTTCATGCATTATTCATAATTCCCTAATATATTCCAACTACATATTTAAACCCCATGTCCTAAACCACCTTCCCACATTCCATGGAATAGAGTCTGAGATTCCTTACCTTCACATTAAAGAGTTCAAAAACATTGTAGACACGATGTGTCCCCCGCGTCAACTAGAATCATCTAAGTTGAGAATCTTTCCTTTTTCATTAAAGGATGGAGAAAAAAATTGGATAAACAATTTGAGACCATCATCCATGAACTCTTGGGATCAATTAAAAAGATAATTCTACAGAAAATACTTTCCCCACCACAAAATAATAACACTTAAAAAGAGCATCCAATACATTATTGAAAATGAGGGAGGGTCATTCTATGAAACATGGGAGAGGTTTAAATTCAACCTAAACATGGTTCCACACCATGGTTTTTCTATTTTTGAACAATTGAGAATTTTCTATAAAGAGTTGGTCCCAGGGAACAATTAATTCATTAACATGATGTGTAATCAGACCGTTAAAAACTAATCCCCAAATGTTGCTTATGAGTATCTAGAAATCCTTACTCACAAAAACCAAACATGGGGAACATCACCTTATTCTAAAAATTCACAAATAACTAATGGAATGCATACAATTAGAGAAGAGGAAATCCTGAGGGCTAAACTCTCAGCACTCACTAGGATATTTGAAGAGATACACCTTATAAGACTCCATGAAATAAAAACTATAGAACCTATTTTCACAATTTGCCAGAAACATGACCACAAGATAGACATCTTCCCAACTATTCCATAAATCAAGGATGTTATTCTTGGAGGCCCAATTGCTTAAGTCAATGCCCTAAACATTCAAAATCACCAACACCAAAACACATTCAAGCCAAGGTATAATGACCACCCAGGCTTCCGCTGGAAAGATAACCAACAACCTTGACAACCAAAAGGATCCAACCTGTACCCTACAAATTTTTTTCAAAACCAAAACCAATTCCAACCACAACTAGTCCAATACCAACATCCTCCTATAAAATACCAATATAACATCCAACAACCAAAGTATCCTCTGGGGATAAACCAACCAATAGAAGCCGCCACCCAATTTTTACCTCTTACAATCCCTGAAAAATTGTGTAAACATATGGAGAAAATGAACTCATAAGTATATTCCCTTAAACAATAACTTCAAACCATCAAAACTGGGAAGGTAACCATTCCCACTCAGGCCATTGCACAACAAACATCAAGGGGAGAGTCAAGTTTTACTCAAAAAAACTCATGAAAAACTAAGGGCTATGACAATTTTAAGAAGTAGGAAATCAATTGACAAAACATAACAAATAATTCATAAACCATATATATATATTCAAACTGTAATGAAAATTAAAATTATTCACATGATAAAACTAAGAAAAATGATAACAATGTGAAAGAAACAACTTTTCCACAAATAATCCCAGAACTTGCACCATTTCCTCAATGCGTGAGGGGGAAAACTAAGCCTGAATTGAGTGAAACATTGATGGAAATATTCTCAAAAGTCAAGTTGAACAATTTAATCCATGATTCTATTCAAACCATTACTACATACTAAAAATAAACAAAGGAACTTTTCACATTTAAAATGAAATTCTTACACAAGAACAATGTCCTTCTGGAAACAAATGTTAGTAAAACAATCCATGGAACCATTAAACCAAAGATGAAAGACCCAAGATTCCCTTAAATCAATGTTGAACTAGGAGAGAAAAAAGTTTTCAAAGCCTTGTGAGACCTAGGGGCCATTTTCAATATCATTCCCTATGCTGTGTACTACTAGTTAGGCCTGGATGGGCTCTAACCCCCATCTGTCACACTTAACCTTGCTGATCATAGAATAAGGGTTACAAAGGAGATTTTAAAGGATGTTATTATAAAATTAGAGAACATCATCTACCCTGCTTAATTCATTTTTGATGACAACAATCAAAACATAGGAAATAAGAAAAAAACCCAATAATCCTTGGTCGTCCCTTCATTGCAACAATCAACTCATTTATCGAAATTTGAAATGGGAACATGACTATCCCCTTTGGAAACATGAGTCTGCAGTTGAACATCTATAATGGAAGCTCACAAATATGGGATTATGAGGATATTCAGACATGATAGGATGCATTGATAATGAATCCATAAAACATCAAGGAATATTTGGGGAATGTTTAAGTCAGGATGAGATTAATTCCCTTTGTTCCCATGAAGGAATTTTATCTCCTTGGCTAGATTCACATTCAGATTGCTCCTATGATGAAATATCAAGACCAACAATTAGTGAAATCTTTCAAGAAACCACATTCATGGAGACCACTCCAACTCCTATCCCTAACAATGATCAAACCAATCTAGTAGTTTAAACTTATACACATGGGGAATAAATCCTATCTGAAACTATAAAAAAATAAATTGATCTTGATCCAATGTCCCAATGTTCTACTAAAATTTTGAACCAAACTGATCTTGAATTGAAAGAACTTCTGTACTGAACTTGAATATGCCTTATTAAGAGAAAATGGGACGCATCCTATTGTAATTTTTTCTTATTTTTAAACTTATCATGATATGATGCTTCTAGATGTCATTAGAAGACACAAGAAAGCCATTGGATTGTCCCTATATGATATTCTTAGGATTATCCCACTTATTAGAATTCATAGGATTGTTCTATAATCTTATTCAAATCCTTGTATTCAACCCCAATGATGAATAATTTCTAATCTCATGGAAGTAGTGAGAAAATAACTTTTGAAATTGTTAAAATATGGTATCATCTATCCCATAGTTGAGAGTGAGTGGGTCAGCCCAATCCATGTTATTCCAAAGAAGGCTGGTATCATAGTGATAACCAATAAGTGTGGAGAGATTCTTCTAGCTTGGGTGTGTAGTGACTGGAGGGTCTACATCAACTATAGAAAGCTCAAGTCATTTACGAAGAAGGATCATTTACCCATATCATTCATTGACCAAGTTCTTGAGAGAGTGGAAGGACATGCCTTATACTATTTCTTAGATGGGTACTCGGGGTACAATCAGATTTTTGTATCCCTAGAAGATAAAGGGAAGACTAAATTTACCTATCCATTCGACACCTTTACCTTCAAACACATGCCTTTGGTTTATGAAATTCCCTTGGAACCTTCCAGTGGTCCTTGATGGGAATCTTCTCAGACTGTAACAGCCCGAGATTTTAAGAAAACTATTCTTTTTAATTTTATTAATGTCTTGTGTTGTACGCTACACCAAAAGGAGCTTGCACAACATGAATCCTTGACTTTCCTTGCATTACACGCAATCACAACCTTCCTCGATAGCGTGTGTAGTACGCAATACTGAGTTTCACGAAACAACGATATGCTATTAAAATATTATTAAAACTAGCCGTTATGAATAGTAATAAACACTTTTTAAAATTTTAGAAATTTTAGCTCTCAAAATGGACTTCATTTTTGGATTCGGAGTATCGAATTTAGCCTAAGGTGAAATTTTGGTACATTTCGGATAACTTTCATATTCTGATGAATAGTGAAAATTACTAAATTATAATTAATAAACAACTTTTTTAATCGAAATAATTAATAGTGATAAATTATTAATTTGAGTAGTTTTAAAGTATATTTAGAATATATTTTTACAATTTAATACAATGATGGTCATTGGATGTAATGTCACATTTAAACCAGACATAAACAAGTGTCAATCTTTTGATAGATATTGTTTCTTAAAAACACGCTATTTGTTTTAACAGCGAGATTTAATTATAAAATTAATTAATGCAACTTCTATGTTATGAATTTGGTAAAATAGACTTTATTTTTGAATTCGGAAAATGAAATATAGCTTAGGATGAAATTTTGGCATTTTTCTGAAAATCTTCAATTTTTGATGAATAGTGAAACTACTAAGTGGTAGTTAAAAAACTGATTTTTTCATAAAACTTAATTTTACCGCTTCTGTGAATGGAATTTCAAAAATCCTAGAGACACGGTTGATGTCAGTAAGTAAAATGTGGTTCAATGAGATGAAAATAATTTTTGGTGAATAGTAACTTTTTACTTTTATTTACCACGGTTAAAAGTAAATAGGGTAATTAAGGGTAAAAATGATATTAATATTACCCTAACACATGTCCTAATCCTATTGGACAAGTTTATCTCGACCAAAAACAACCTTAAGTGTAAATTATTATCATTTAGGCCTACTTGGATTAGATTAGGACATTTATTATTATTTAATTCAAAGAAGAGTTAAAAGAGTGAAAATAAAAGTTTATTTACTAAAACATTTTTAATATAGGGTTATACATAAGTTAAATTAGATTTTAAAAATTCATTAGAAAGCTAAAAAGATTTCATACATAATGGTATTTTATTTGTAATTTTTAGACATCAAATAATTTAATTTATTTATGACACAAAGATGATGGAGTAATTATCTTATTAATGAAATATTGACATAATTGATATTATAAATACCAAAATAAATGTAATTTTAGAATTTTTATGAATTACACTAATTTTATAGGTTACTATGATATATTAGTGTTGATTTAATCAACTTGTTTCGAACATATAATTCTGTTATGACTTTCACAAAAATCATATATCAAATAGTGTCAAAATTGACACAAAATAGTTTTTAAATAAAATATTATATAATTAATTGTTATTTTATTCCTAAAAATCTAAGGTTCGGCCAGATGACTTAGATAAGGATATATATATTAATAATAAACAATTTGGGGTTCGTTTGGCATGTTATATTATGTTTATTAACCATATAGTGTAAGAAAAAAAAAAGACACGGTAAAAGTTAAATTATTTAACTTAGAGTTAAATCTAATTGATAAGGTTAAAATAATAACCTAAACTTGTCTAAATCCTATTGGTTGATAGGATTTCGACCCATCCCTACTTTAGCTTCGAAATAAGACCCTTTGGAACCATTATAAACCCATTTTGACTTTAATATAAAATAATATTTTGAGATATTCCTAAGGTGCCCCTCTCCTCCCTTATAAAAGGGAACCTCCTCCCTCTCCTCCTCACACCAATTTGAGCATTCAAGCTCGTCCAACCCCTGCCAAAATCTCTTCTCCACTTCCCTAGTATCATCCTATAGGTCCTGGTCTTCTTAAAAGACCAATTTTAGTTCCCTAAAAGGAGGTCTCAAAGAAGCACTTCAAAGAAGAGGTAATATCCATTACCGATCTTTTTCAATTTCTTTCTTCTTCAACTTTTTCTTCTATAGTTGTTTCATGATAAAGTAATAACATCAGTATTTCTTATATACATATATGTTATTATAAATATGAAACAACTCTAATTAACCTTCTATCCATCCTACGGAAAAAGTAAATCACCGCGCGTGCGTACGTACAGAATACCGTCTCCACGCCGTGGTGTAATCTATTTTCCTCCACCACCTTAATTGGATGGGTATTAAGGTGTAATGAGTAACTATATATGATTATTATAACGTGATATTGATACTTAAATAGTATACATACACTTCAACACAATTCCACGACCATGGGAACGATATCATCGCTCGTGCGTACGTACGTAATACCGTCTCCACGACGCGATGAGATTCATTCTCAATGATTAACCATTCATGAATGATTATAAAGTATATATAATAAGTACTAATGATTATAAAGTATATATAATATTTATATGTATGTCATCTACTTAATTCCATTCAATTCAACAAGGAAACGAAAACAGCGTTCATGCGTACGTACGGACTACCGTCTCCATGAACAGTGTATTTCTTTCCATTTACTGATTTATTATATATGTATATTCTGAATATATATATATAAATCATGTTTCATATTCTGGAATTAAGTAATCATGATCTAAGTAATCATATTAATAATTACAAGTTAAAAACACGAACGACAAATGAGACGATTTTACCCAAAACGCTTCATTAACATAGAATTTACAAAAGAACGGGTAATATAAAGTCATAAGTGAACCATATATGATATCATAACAGTGAATATGATTCTGTAACAAGTCAATGACATTATTTAAATCATTATACAGGAGGTTCGGACACATACGAAGCAAATCAGACCTAAGGTAAGGGAAATATCACAATCTCATTTTTATACGAGATTGTTTATTCGTAAGTATTTATTGGGGTGTATTTTATCATCCACATCCATGTTCCCTCAATATGTAATATTGTTTCCATCCACTTACAATAGTTTAAATCCAATTTTACCCTTTGGTGAGTTTTTAGTAAAGAATATGAAAGGAATCTTTTGTCTTTTTTTTCATACGAGGTACTTTCTGACTTTTCCGACAAAAGTACGAAGAATGTTTTTTTAACTTATACGGCATGAATGGATTTTTAAAAACATTATTTCCAAGAAGCTTACTTTACAAGTTTTCAAGTTTATTTTTAATCAAATTCTTTTAGTTTATAATTGTATGACATGTTAAGAAAAGAAAAGTGTTTTTGAAGAAGAAAGGATATTTTCCTCAAGAATGAAGTTCAAGTGTTTTATCAAAATTATTTTCCATCTAAGATAATATAGGGTTCTGTTTTTATCCCTATTATTACATTGATTTGATTATGTTTGAGGGAATTATTTTTATGAAGTCATTTACCTTATATGATTTGTTTTATGATGTGATGATGTTTCAAGAATCCCATTTTTGTTACATGTGTTATGAGATGATTTATGATTTATGATTATGTGGCACACATAAGAAAGGATTCATTATTAGATGGGTGGGACCTATATCTCCCTCCAATGCATTGGGTAAAGATTTTATATCTCATGAGATAGACATGGATGAAATGGTAGGTTATACCAGTTCAGTGAAACAGGACTGAAACGAGGGCTACTCGATTCAGAAAGGGACTTTGTCCACTAAGATAGTCTTGGCAATGATTCTTGACTAACAAGAAATGATTCTCTATGATTATGTGTGTATGCCACAAAGTTTCATGTTTTAAGTTATGATTATTGGGATTACATTTCACTTCTATGATTTATCCCATGTTATTATATTATGAGCTCCTTTGCAGGTTAAGATTTACAAAAGCTATGTTCTTATGTATATGATGTGATTGATATTTCTTTTGTTTACCCTTACTGAGCATTTGAGCTCACCCTTTTTATGTTTTCTTTTCCCCAGGATATAAAGAACGGTTTTAGGTAAAAAAAGGGAAGATCTTTATGGGAGATATTGAAGATCTTTCACCACGATTAGAAGATTACGTTCCGAGTTTCCAAAGACACTAAACTATTACGATCCTTGTGTGTGTTTTTTTGTTATGTACTAAGTATTCCGCAAAAGTAATGTAATGTCCATGTACATCAAGCTACGGGTCTCTACAGTTGGTATCAGAGGAAAGGTTTAGTCAACCTTTGGAAACTAGGATGCAAAAACGTTAGTGAGATCCCTAGATATATTTCTATGGTATGTATAGGGATGTCCCTAATGATAAGTATACGTATAGGATATAGTCCTAGAACTATGGTAACGATATTAGATTAAACCTAAGATGTTAGATATTGAAGTTACTCCCCCTTTATTATGATTTTTTCCTCTAACACTATTCTTTTTGGGTTTTAGAAAATGGCTGGAAACAAGATGATTAACGATAATGGAGGATATGATGGACAATGGAATGATATTCTTTATAATGAAATGAGATTTGGAAGTCCAAACATAATTATTATGCGGAATCAGCAATCTCATAATATGATCAATAAAGTAAAATTTGGTAAGTTTCCTGACTCGGCTAATAAGAGAAAGATGGAGTTTCATGATGATCATAGAGGAAAGAAAGTTCAATTTCCCCTATGTAATTCATGTGGGAAGAGGCATCAAGGAGAATGTTTCAAAGGAATTGGAAGATGCTTTGGGTGTGGAAAAGAAGGACACAAAGCCAGTAAGTGCAAAGGAAAAGGTTCAGTTAACACCAGGGATGAGGATAATGGTATTGCTACGACATCAACAATGGTTAAATGTTTTAAATGTGGAATGTACGTGCATTATGCAAACCAATGCCCTAAGGGAAAGTCTCATGAAGAGAATCAGTATTGTCATATGGGAAGTATTTATGTTGATGATGATGAAGAGACTATAAATGATATGTGAGATGAAAGAATTGTTGAATCCTGGACAATGGATTAAGAATGTAGTGGAATGATTACATGTTTATCATGTGTAATGTTGGAATAACGAGACATCTAAGGATTGTTACACTATTTTCTTTCCTTGAGTTTTGAAAGTGTATGATTAATGTTACCAGTATCCATGGAAGGTTATTCATATATTTTTGGAATGTAGATGATATGCGCATAATGTAGGGATAAGGAGAAAATTAAATGTTTGATAGTATTCATGAGCTCATGAATGATATAAGGAGAAGGTTATATTATGGTTTGAGTATATAGAGTTTTTGGATTTTGGTATGTGGAAAGTGTTAACTTTTAACAGTATTCATGATTTCACTAAGGTTCAATGGGTATTCATTCTTCAAGAGAATACATGATTAAGGCCTTTGAATGTTTGGAATGTGACCAACAAGACATATCTTATGATATATGGGGATCAACGATAGTATTAAATCTCTGGTAATCGTTTTCACTATATTATGAGAGTGGACTGCAGTATTATGGATAAGCCTAAGGATTACAATGGATTATGTTGGACATAAGTTAGTATTGTTTAAGGATAGAAGTTTTTTTTCGATATTATTGATGGGATGTTATAGTAATATAGTTTTAGAAAAAGGACAACCTGTAGGACGGGCGACAACCCATCGCATCGGACAAGGCTGTGGGAATCAAACCCACAACCAAAGTGCGACTGGCCTTTATTGCCTACCACTGGCCTACAGGAAGTCCCTGTTTAGTAGAAACTAGTTTTATTACATTAAGCAGTATGATATATGAAGTATAAGCCAATTTTAGGAACCATATATGATTAATCCCACTATAGATCAACTTATGTATATAAATTTTGCTAACCTTTTGAGACAGATGGAATGACCCGTCATTCTATCACATGATCTGCTAACACTTCACGAATAAAAAATTCAACTTCATTTATTTAAGAGATGAAGTGGAAATTGTTAAAGGCACGAACAACAGTGAGATTGTACCAAAATAAAGTAAGTATTTATTCTAATTCAAATTCTTTAACTTTAGGGAAATGATCTTGAAAACCAAAAATGTTGTCCTAGTGCTCTTATATTTGATAAATCAGATGGTACCTTAGATCGTCACAAATCTATGGCTTTGGGATTGTTGGCTATTTCATAGCCATGTTCTCTACCACTCTCTATCAGAACATGATAGTTAGATTTCTCTTCCATATTCATAATTTCACCTATGTGGAAACCCAGTGATTAGTTTATTTTGGTAATCGTTACATTTCATACTTTAGTTTTTAAAGACATGTTTTGGTATTCCTTTTTACGATGTGGGTTTCTATTAAAGAAGCTTTCTAATAGTAAACTATTTATAACCCCGACGAATTTCGAGGGCGAAATTCATTTTAAGGGGGGTAGAATGTAACAGCCCGAGATTTTATGAAAACTATTCTTTTTAATTTTATTAATGTCTTGTGTTGTACGCTACACCAAAAGGAGCTTGAACAACATGCATCCTTGACTTACCTTGCATTACACGCAATCGCAACCTTCCTCGATAGCGTGTGTAGTACGCAATACTGAGTCTCACGAAACAACGATATGCTATTAAAATATTATTAAAACTAGCCGTTATGAATAGTAATAACCAATTTTTAAAATTTTAGAAATTTTAGCTCTAAAAATGGACTTCATTTTTGGATTCGGAGTATCGAATTTAGCCTAAGGTGAATTTTTGGTACATTTCGGAAAACTTTCATATTCTGATGAATAGTGAAAATTACTAAATTATAATTAAAAAACAACTTTTTTAATCAAAATAATTAATAGTGATAAATTATTAATTTGAGTAGTTTTAATGTATATTTAGAATATATTTTTACAATTTAATACAATGTTGGTCATTGGATGTAATTTCACATTTAAACCAGACATAAACAAGTGTCAATCTTTTGATAAATATTGTTTCTTAAAAACACGCTATTTGTTTTAACAACGAGATTTAATTATAAAATTAATTAATGCAACTTCTATGTTATGAATTTGGTAAAATAGACTTCATTTTTGAATTCGGAATATGAAATATAGCTTAGGATGAAATTTTGGCATTTTTCTGAAAACCTTCAATTTTTGATCAATAGTGAAACTACTAAGTGGTAGTTAAAAAACTGAATTTTTCATAAAACTTAATTTTACCGCTTCTGTGAACGGAATTTCAAAAATCCTAGAGACATGGTTGATGTCAGTAAGTAAAATGTGGTTCAATGAGATGAAAATAATTTTTGGTGAATAGTAACTTTTTACTTTTATTTACCACTGTTAAAAGTAAATAGGGTAATTAAGGGTAAAAATGATATTAATATTACCCTAACACATGTCCTAATCCTATTGGACAAGTTTATCTCGACCAAAAACAACCTTAAGTGTAAAATATTATCATTTAGGCCCACTTGGATTAGATTAGGACATTTATTATTATTTAATTCAAAGAAGAGTTAAAAGAGTTAAAATCAAAGTTTATTTACTAAAACATTTTTAATATAGGGTTATACATAAGATAAATTCGATTGTAAATATTCATTAGAAAGATAAAAATATTTCCAACATAATGGTATTTTATTTTTAATTTTTAGACATAAAATAATTTAATTTATTTATGACACAAAGATGATGCAGTAATTATCTTATTAATGAAATATTGACATAATTGATATTATAAATACAAAAATAAATGTAATTTTAGACTTTTTATGAATTAAACTAATTTTCTAGGTTACTATGATATATTAGTGTTTATTTAATCAACTTGTTTAGAACATATAATTCTGTTATGACTTTCACAAAAATCATATATCAAATAGTGTCAAAATTGACACAAAAAAGTTTTTAAATAAAATATTATATAATTAATTGTTATTTTATTCCTAAAAATATAAGGTTCGGCCAAATGACTTAGATAAAGATATATATATTAATAATAAACAATTTGGGGTTCTTTTGTCATGTTATAGTATGTTTATTAACCATGTAGTGTAAGAAAACAAAAAGACACGGTAAAAGTTAAATTATTTAACTTAGAGTTAAATCTAATTGATAAGGTTAATATAATAACCTAAACTTGTCTAAATCCTATTGGTTGATAGGATTTCGACCCATACCCACTTTAGATTCGAAATAAGACCCTTTGGAACCATTATAAACCGATTTTGACTTTAATATAAAATAATATTTTGAGATATTCCTAAGGTGCCCCTCTCCTCCCTTATAAAAGGGCACCTCCTCCCTCTCCTCCTCACTCCAATTTGAGCATTCAAGCTCGTCCAAGCCCTGCCAAAATCTCTTCTCCACTTCCCTAGTATCATCCTAGAGGTCCTGGTCTTCTTAAAAGACCAATTTTAGTTCCCTAAAAGGAGGTCTCAAAGAAGCACTTCAAAGAAGAGGTAATATCCATTACCGATCTTTTTCAATTTCTTTCTTCTTCAACATTTTCTTCTTTAGTTGTTTCATGATAAAGTAATAACATCAGTATTTATTATATACTGATATGTTATTATAAATATGAAACAACTCTAATTAACCTTCTATCCATACTACGGAAAAAGGAAATCATTGCGCGTGCGTACGTACGGAATACCGTCTCCACGCCGTGGTGTAATCTATTTTCCTCCACCACCTTAATTGGATGTGTATTAAGGTGTAATGAGTAACTATATATGATTATTATAAAGTGATATTGATACTTAAATATTATACATACACTTCAACACAATTCCACGACCATGGGAATGATATCATCGCTCGTGCGTACGTACGGAATACCGTCTCCACGACGCGATGATATTCATTCTCAATGATTAACCATTCATGAATGATTATAAAGTATATATAATAAGTACTAATGAAATATATGACCTAATAATGATACTGTAATTATTTATATTTATATGTCTGTCATCTACTTAATTCCATTCAATTCAATAAGGAAACGAAAACAGCGTTCATGCGTACGTACGGACTACCGTCTCCATGAACGGTGTATTTCTTTCCATTTACTGATTTATTATATATGTATATTCTGAATATATATATATAAATCATGTTTTATATTCTGGAATTAAGTAATCATGATCTAAGTAATCATATGAATAATTACATGTTAAAAACACGAACGACAAATGAGACGATTTTTCCCAAAACGCTTCTTTAACATAGAATTTACAAAAGAACGGGTAATATAAAGTCATAAGTGAACCATATATGATATCATAACAGTGAATATGATTCTGTAATAAGTCAATTAAATTATTTAAATCATTATACAGGAGGTTCGGACACATACGAAGCAAATCAGACCTAAGGTAAGGGAAATATCACAATCTCATTTTTATCCGAGATTGTTTATTCGTAAGTATTTATTGGGGTGTATTTTATCATCCACATCCATGTTACCTCAATATGTAATATTTTTTCCATCCACTTACAATAGTTTAAATCCAATTTTACCCTTTGGTGAGTTTTTAGTAAAGAATATGAAAGGAATCTTTTGTCTTTTTTTTCGTACGAGGTACTTTTTGACTTTTCCGACAAAAGTACGAAGAATGTTTTTTTTAACATATACGGCATGAATGGATTTTTAAATGAATTATTTCCAAGAAGATTCCTTTAAATGTTTTCAATTTTATTTTTAATCAACTTCTTTTAGTTTATAATTGTATGACATGTTAAGAAAATAAAAGTGTTTTTGAAGAAGAAAGGATATTTTCCTCAAGAATGGAGTTCAAGTGTTTTATCAAAATTATTTTCCATCTAAGATAATATAGGGTTCTGTTTTTATCCCTATTATTACATTGATTTGATTATGTTTGAGGGAATTATTTTTATGAAGTCATTTACCTTATATGATTTGTTTTATGATGTCATGATGTTTCAAGAATCCCATTTTTGTTACATGTGTTATGCGATGATGTATGATTTATGATTATGTGGCACACATAAGAAAAGATTCATTATAAGATGGGTGGGACATATATATACCTCCAATTCATTGGGTAAAGATTTTATATCTCATGAGATAGACGTGAATGAAATGGTAGGTTATTCCGGTTCAGTGAAACAGGACTGAAACGAGGGCTACTCGATTCAGAAAGGGACTTTGTCCACTAAGATAGTCTTGGAAATGAGTCTTGACTAAAAAGAAATGATTCTATATAATTATGTGTGTATGCCACAAAGTTTCATGTTTTAAGTTATGATTATTGGGATTACATTTCACTTCTATGATTTATCCCATGTTATGATATTATGAGCTCGTTTGCAGGTTAAGATTTCCAAAAGCTATGTTCTTATGTATATGATGTGATTGATATTTATTTTGTTTACCCTTAATGAGAATTTGAGATCAACCTGTTTATGTTTTCTTTTCCCCAGGATATAAAGAAAGGTTTTAGGTAAAAAAAAGGGAAGATCTTTTTGGGAGATATTGAAGATCTTTCACCACGATTAGAAGATTACGTTCCGAGTTTCCAAAGACACTAAACTATTACGATCCTTGTGTGTGTTTTTTTGTTATGTACTAAGTATTCTGCAAAAGTAATGTAATGTCCATATACGTCAAGCTATGGGTCTCTACACAGACATGGTAGAGTATTTTCTAGAGGTCTTCATGGATGAATTCTTTGTGTTTGGTGATACATTTTAGGGATGTATGAGGAATGTGGAGAGAGTTTTGTCAAGATGGGAAGAAAATAATGTGGTCATAAACTGGGGAAAATTCCATTTCATGTTTAAAGAGGGACTAGTCCTTGTCCATATTATCTTAAGTTGGGGGATTGAAGTCGATAAAGCCATGGTTGACATCATTTTTCACCTTACATCACCCAAAAATTTAATGGAAGTGAGGTACTTCTTAGGACATGTGGGTTTTTATAGAAAATTCATTTGGAACTTTAGTTCAATTGATCATCTCTTTGGTGGTCTTCTAGTAAAGGATGATCCATTTATTTGGACAAAAAGTTGTGAGGGTTCATTCTCAACCCTCAAATCATCTCTAACCTCTCCTCCCATTATGAACTACCCAAATTGGAACCTTCCTTTTGAAATAATTTGTGATTCTAGTGACTTTTTTTAGGATCTGTGTTAGGACAATGTTACGATAAAAATCATTATGTAATTGGTTATGCAAGAAAAATCTTTAAATGATGCTAAAATAAACTACACAACCACTGAGAAGGAGTTAATTTATGTTCTATTTTCCTTAGGAAAGTTTAGGTCCTACCTATTAGGATCCCCGATCACTATGTCCACTAACCATTCTACTCTGAAATACCTCTTCCAGAAACAAGATTCAAAGGCTAGACTGATAAGGTGGGTCCTTCTCTTATAAGAGTTTGACCTCACAATCAAGGACCACACGGGTGTTGAAAATTATGTAGCTTATCATCTCTATAGTATATAATTTAATGACAAATTATCTCACATTTAGGTGTTTGATTCATTCCCTGATGAACACCTATACTCTGTGAGAGACTTCCCTTGGTATGCCGATATAGAAAACTTCTTAGTTACAGGAGTCATTACAAAATTATTATGTACTCAATATATAAGGAAATTATTTTTTGATGTTTGGAATTATGTGTTTTATGATCCATACCTCTATAAGTTCTACCCTAACCAAGTCATTAGGAGGTGTGTCCAAGAATCTGAACAAGAGTCCATCCTTATATTATGTCATACTGAAGCATGTGTGGTCACTTTTCTTCTAAGGAAACATCTTCTAAGTTTCTTTGGTGTGGTATCTTTTGGAACACCCTCTCATGGGACTCCTATACATTTTTTCAAAGCTGTCTAAGGTGTCAAAATGTAGGGTCCATCACAAAAAGGAATAAAATGTCTCTCACTCCCATCTTAGTGATTGAAATATTTGACTGTTAGGGAATCGATTTCATGGGTTCCATACGAAACTATAGGGGATATTTTTACGTTATTTTAGTTGTAGATTATGTCTAAAAATGGGTTGAGTTCATTCCAACAAAATACAATGATCACCAAACTATGATTAGATTTGTTAAATAAAACATCCTCTCTAGATTTGGAATTCATAGGGCTATCATTAGGGATCGTGGAACTCGTTCATGTAATCATCCATTCTTAGTATTTATGAAAAAATATAGAATTTATCAAAAAGTTTCCACTACTTACCACCCACAGAAAAATGGTCAATCTGAGTTAGTTAATCGAGAAATCAAAAAAATATTGAGAAGACAATTAATCTATCTAGAAAAGATTGGTCGAGAAAACCCTTAGATTATCTTTGGTCCTATGAAACTTCATATAAATCCATTTTAGGCTTGTCCCCATATAGGTTGTTTTATGGTAAAGCATGCCATTTGATAGTGAATATTGAATATAAGGCTTTTTGGGAAATTAAGAAAATAAATTATGACCTCTCATTGGATGAAACCAAAAATGAAATTAGATCTTAATAAACTTTAGGAACTTAGGATGATGGCTTATGAAAATTCAAGGATCAGTAAAAATAAAGTACACGTCTACCAATATTGAAATATTAAAACCAAACACATTGTACCAGGTAAACCTATTATTTTGCATAGCTATCAATGTCATTTACACCAGGGAAAGTTGAGGTCCAGATGGTTGGGTCCATACATAGTGCATAAGGTGTACCCCCATAGAGCTGTAGAAATTCAAGATCCTACTAATGGTTAAATGTTTAAAGTTAGCGGTCATAGAGTCAAACCATTCAATGAACCATTTGAAAAATATGAATTTGATGAAGACTTGTGTGAACCACCCTTAATTGAGGAAAATGATTAAACAATTAAGGGTCTAAGTCGAGCTAGAGAAGTTAAACAAAAGCACTGCATGGGAGGAAACCCATGGTTTTCATGTTTCTAATAATTTTAATCATCATTAATTTTCATTTTTATATTTTAAAAAAATTACCTTAAACTGTTGACATGTTCTTATTTTATGAGTAAGGATGGGTATGAAAGTGGAGCACCATATTCACCCATGTCACATTGTGTTATACCTGAGTATTCCCTCACCCAGAAATTTCAAATAAGATAATGTATAATCAGTTTATATTATTTTTATGTGTTTTTAGTTTAAAAAAAAAGAAAAAAAGAAAAAAAAAATTACCTTAGATTGTTGATCAGTTTTTCATTTATGAGTAAGGATGGGTATGAAAGGGGAGAACCATATTCACCAGTGTCATGTGGTGTGATCACTATGTAATACCTTACCTAGAAATTTAATATAAGACAATGTACCATAACTTTATTTTTTATGTGTTTGAAAGTTAAAAGAAAAATAAAAAAAGAAAAAAATTACCTTAGACTATTGAACTATTCTTCTTTTATGAGTAAGGATGTGTATGAAAGGGGAGCACCATATTCACCCATGTCACGCGGTGTGATCCCAGAGTAATACCTTACACAGAAATTTAAAATAAGAAAATGTATCATCTATTTATTTTATTTTTATGTGTTTGTAGGTTAAAAGAAAAATAAAAAAATAAAAAAAATACCTCAGACTATTGAAATGTTCTTCTTTTATTAATAATGATGGGTATGGAGCACCATATTCATATGTGTCACATGGTGTGATCCCTGAGTAATTCCTTAACAAGAAAATTAAAAGAATACAATGTACCATCAGTTTATTTTATTTTTATGTTTTTGTTTGTTAAGAAAATTTACAAAAAAAAAATACAATACCAAAAAATTTAAAAGGAAATGTCATAGGTCGTGGGGAAAAGCCCATCACAACATGCCAAGCTGCTAGGACTCGAACCCAGGACCGATGGGCGACTGGGGCATGCATTTTCAACATCAAATACCAAGGGACTTCAATCCATGATTCTCCATTTCAATGTACTATTTTAACTCTTCTCATACCCCTTCTATGTTTTCATTTCTTTAAACACTGGAGACAATGTTATTCTATGTTGGGGGAGATGAAATAAAAAAATTGATTTTGTTTTCATAATAAATTGCATGGAAGGAAAAATTTCATTAACCTTGAACATGACAAAACACACTGAAAACTCTAAAATTGGATATCAAATAATTTTTCATGCCCTGATTCTGATTTTAATTTTATTTTATGTTCATGTGTAGATTTTGGAAAGTGTGGTTATTCGATGTGATTTTTCACGATTTATATTTTCATCCATTTAGAAAAACACAATGCACATCTTTTAAATTGTGGGGTATTAGATCGAGTTTTTGGGGTCCATAATATATGGAATAGGTTTAGTGATAATTTTAATTTTAACATGAGTATTCTAAAAAAATCAAAAAAAATCAAAAAAGAAATCAATTGTGAGTAGAGCAATGGATTGACCTAATGTGTGTCCTTAGGCACTTGGGGATCATTTTTCCATAGTTGTCTATCCCAGAGTGGAAAATTTTATCTATATTTTTGGTAATTTAAATTTTTTTGATTGAGTAAACTCTAGATGATGCCCGAGTATGTGAGCTTCACTTGGCGCCCTAAGCTCTTTGAGCCTGGGAGTCATCTGCAAAGCCTTGCTACATGGGTTGACTCGATTGAGTTCAATATCAATTACCATGGAAAAAACTGCAATAAAATAAAATAAAATAAAAATAAACAAAATTAAAAAATTATAAAAAATGAATACAAATCATAATATTAAAATTTGATTCCTACTTTCACTTATATCTTTTCTCTCTTGAATAAAAATCAACTGCCATGTCTATTGTGACACACAACACTTCATCATGCTTAATTGAAATTGGCTGAAATATGGAAATGAATTTGAACAAAAGAATGGGCTTGGGTTTGGGATATTTCTATGTATCTAGCTTGTTTTAAATTATTTTTATGGGTTTATTAATTTTTTGGTATGAGTTCTTTGGGTGCTAAAGGTATATTAAACTTTTTTTGGACAATGGAATTAGAATATCATATTTTTTAGATATATTTTTCTCAAGACTAGAAAAACTCAAGTTGGGGATGTGATTAGCCCCTAAAAGAGGCTAATATTCATTGTTTATAATATAATATTCATGTTCTTTATTTATCATAGATACTATTATTAGTTCATTTTACAGTTTGAACATTATTTCACATTATTATTGTAGTTCCTTCTTAAAACACACTATTACATGGTACATTCTTGAACACCTCATAAAACACAAAATGGTCTTGTTTTTATTTTCAACTTTTATTTTCAGGTCTCCAATGATATAAGTAATAATTCATACTTCTGGAGCACTTGTAGATTCAAAGTAGAAGACCACCAAAGTGGGCCGTTAACCAACAACATTTTGTGAAAAGTTATCTATACAATAGCCCAATAAAAGTACTGTAGAGGACAGGTTTGAAGCCCAATGATTTTTAAAATTTATATGAAGATAGAGAATATTATGGGAAACAATTACTTAAATAGTGGGATAAGATAATTAAGATGTTTTAATGGTGTTCCAGGCGACCCAATTTGAATATGATATTCTTGGAAAAATTCTATGGCCCGGAAAAACAGTCCACCATTTAAATCATATCTCGATAAAATCAAAATATTTTGGGCTGAAATTTTACAGACTATTAGGGAACGTCTGAGGATACATTTTATCACACTATGTCCCACTCTAATTCGTCCATATAGAGGGCCATTTCGTATCTTACTTTTAGTGGATGTAATATGTCTATAAGTTAGAGGAAAGAGTATAAAAGTCTCCTTTACATTAATTTTCTACCCACCTAGGCCCACAATAATTAATTAAAGTGACTTGAAAAGATGGGGGCTCGACCAAAGACTTCATAAATTCATATTTAAAGTTCCTCTTCCCTTATTATTCTGTTAATACGCATATCAAGTTGATACCATTTCCTCATGGTGTGAATTTATTCACACAGAAACTTGTGAAATTATTTACACAATGGTGGAGTGATCATTTTCTTTTAATGGTTTTATCACTTCTTCAATTCTTCCCTCATGAGTCTACTTACCACTTCCATTGAAACCATAACATCAATGGATGAATAATGCTATTATGGGTTGATCTAAGGGTGTATCAAAGGGATGGATTGGGTGTAATTTCTTATTGTATTAATTTCAAATCAATTCTTTTAATTGATAGTTTCATTTGATGATTTTAAAACGTCTTTGTCTTTTTTGAATTTTAAGGCCACACACTTCAAGTGATAATATCAACCTTTACCTTGAAGTGCTCAAAACATTGTTCCTCCATATTTATAGTTGATTAGTATTCAGGTGAGTAGGTATTAAAATAGGAAGTTATGATGTTGTTTTATCTTATTAAATGATCCCACCTCATATATAAGTAATCGAAATAATTGAAAAAGGAATGCATCAAATCCACCCCAAGTGATAACCTAGGATCACCTCATTATTTTAAATTGAATTCAGTTAATACTATTAGAGTTCACATAAAACCATCTAAAATCAACCCATGTTGGCCACATAAAACCCCAAAAATCAATCTCTTTATATTGTGTGTCAATAGGTTCTTCTTAGGTATTTGAGGATTCAACAACCCAAGCTACAATACAAGCAACTTCATAACCCTTATAGCTTGTGTAAATTTGGATGAGACCAACCACATACTTACACGACATGTAGAATACATGAAATTTCAAGGTATTTAATAATGTCTAGTTCTTTGAATCATGATATGAAGTCTTCATGAAATTTATGACTACATGGCTTATCATTAATATACATGGGGTGTACTGTTGGTAATTCACATGAAGTAAATGGAATGTACGATGACCAAAAAAGGTGTGTAGTTCCAATATCACATGGAAGAAAATTAATTTATAATATAACATTCTAAATAACATGAAAAAATCACTTGATGTGCATTTGGTTCTGAAAACCCCGTGACATGACATATACACTAGATACATTCTAGGTAGTATAGTTTAATGTCGTAATTAATTTATTTCTCAACATTAATTAATAACGTTATAACCATGATCATTGTATACTCAACATGAATAGGTACAATTTACATGGCATGTTTAACCCACTATATATTTCATACTCTATTATGTTTTTATTCACATCACATACCTATGGATTTAGTGTATATTACACTTGAAAATTTATTTTTATAGAGTGTGTATTATGGATCCACTTTGTGTAATCACATATGGTCCATGTTAATTAAAAGGAAATCATTAATCATCTTCTATTAATAACAATTTTATACATTAACCATAAAACATCAACGATTCCCATAGAGAAAACTATGTGTATTTTTATAGTGTGTACACCATTTATAAGCCATTTAAACCTATCAAAATGCATGAAATTTTTCCCAATAAATATGGGATGTGTAATGATATCATACACTATTCTCTTGTATGACATATATTTATTTGAAAAGCATGTCCTGATATAGTGAATTGTGTATATGATGTGGACTTTTTAGTTACACACTATCTATCCATGTTATTCGATTAGAATCTCTAGAACCTTTGGATGGTATATTTGATAATTATTTAGTTAGTATTGCCTTGATAATGGTTGTTTGAAGGAAAGAAAGAAAGTTATGTTGACTTTCAGATTAGGAATGAATAAACATGAAATGAAAATATAACACCAAATGAAATAATCAATCAACTAATTAAAAAATAATTATAAATTAATATATGAATTCTATGACATCACTAAAAGGTTCTGGGGAAAATTGGATGTGGTTAAGTCCATGACCAAAAATATATTTCATCAGTTTCTTTGGATGAATCCTCATAACTAGATGATAATAACCATATATGAATCATAGGGAGGATCTTTTCACATATAATTTAAAAAAAATTATATAGATACCTCATCCTATAATCTATTATTCATTTTAACATAGTTTGGTGATATTTTAATACCACCATTTTGACAGATGATATAAGAGTCGAATCCATCTATTGGTATCCACAAATGATCCATGAATCTCTAAACATAATTATTTGAATTCTAGGTGATAGCATGGAGGAACTGGATAACATGCATAATTCATCATTTTCAAAAAAAAAAAAATTAATCCCCACATGAATGAATTTTTCTTTTCTTCTCAACATATTAAGATGGAGGGTGAGGATCATCACTCTCTATTCATGAGAGGGTTCTTGATAATATCTTTCACTATTTAGACAGGATTGTAGTGGGATATTTTTAGGCACAAACAATATCATTATCCTATCAAAATGATATAATTGAGTTTATATATCAATTTTCGAGAATTAGTTACTTCAAAAAATACCTTAACTAATCTATTAATCATAAATCTAACCCCATGTCGATTGGAAATTACAATAATATTATTCCCTTTATGCCTCCATATCTCTTGGTTATTTAAATATCACTTATTCTGGACACTTAACTCAGTCTGTTAGTCCTCATTGGAATTTATTGAACCTTGAATATTAACCATTTAAAAAAATATATAAATATCAATGTAATTTTAATTTAACAAGTAAGTAAACATCTTATCCTCCAACTAATGAATAAATATTTATTTAATTTTCTTATTACAAAATAAAAAACAATATGTTACCTTAGAAATAAAAAAATGATAAATAAATATTATATATTCATAAAATTATTTATTACCATGATAATACACATTTTTTATTATTAAATTGGAATATATATTATTTAAAATAACTAGTGGTTGAATTAATGTGACCAAAACATTTTGAATAATTATTAAACAAAAACTCATGAATAATATTTACTCAAAATATTTAATTCAAATATAATTTAATTGATGTTTTGGAAAAAACTAGTGTGTGAACCTCTTGGACAATTTCTCTAAGGAATTATGTGAACTTTCCTATAGTCTATGGTTAGAAACATGAAGCACAATAATACACCCATAGATAAATAAGTTAATATCATAGTTACAACAACCTCCTACGAATGCTCATTGCATAATATAATCCATTTGTATTGATATCTCATCAAGTGGGAAACATAATTTGTGTCATCAACCTATAAACTTAAATTATATTACTTTGAATTCATTAAATGAAATCATTGAAATCACACCCCAATTGTGGATTAATCAGACATTTCCATTTCAATGAAAGGGACAATGATTTATAATTCCATTATTTGGAAGGGGAAAATGCTTTATTGGATTGTTTATTAATTCCATATCACTCATGAATGTATCCTACTAATCCATGAGTATATATCATCATGGGTTTAACCAATACAAATAATTACAAGACTCAAAACATTAATTGATGATAATATCTAGTTTAATCACCAATATTGACCTCCATGTATAGGAATATCCAATGACAAATACAACACTTGAAATTTCTATGGGAGGGTTTGTCCACATAACTTATTCTATTGAATATTACCAAGTGAAAAAGTTATGGGACGATGTATCAATGTTCTATGATTCTCATACAACTAATAGTTTTCATCATACGTGTCTCATCAGATTCATGTCATCCAACCATAGAATATATATTTAAAAATATTTTTAGAGCACTGAAAGGTTCTCATTATAGTGGGGAATTACTTTAAAATTTCAATGGGATAAATAATATAAGGGATACATCACATTAATGTTTCATAGATTGTCACAAACCAACTGAGGTTGATTATAAACCAGTCACCTGAGCTGGCCCATGGAAAGTCCAAAAGGGAATTCCTAACCCCCATGGGCTAGAAACTAGTGCTGGGTGTGAAACCTAAACCATTGGGAACACTTTTTACCATGAAAAAAACATAACCAAATAAATAAACTCTGATGATAAAAATAAAAACTAGCATAAAAAAGAAAATAAAACCACACATTCTTCCATGTGACCGTCCATGTAACCACCCATGAAAAGACCAACCTTGATCCAATAATGAGACACTAATTCAGGAGAACATAAACAAAAGGAACCTGCAACTGAAATGATATAGTAGGTGTGGGAATTAAATTGCTCAGAAGTGATACCACAAGTGAAACATAAAATCCAATTGTTTTATTTCTCCAAAACAATTAATTAACGCTAGTTTGAAATAAAATTATAAAATTGGGTTTTCACATTTAATAATTCAACATAATTTACCCATTTCAAAACCCAACACGCACCACATAACATTTTGTAAAAAAATTACCATTTTGCAAACAGAATCCAAACAAGGAAGATGAAACAGTTCTAAGAGAAACATGTGAGCAGTACTTGATGGACTAATATAGAAGAAGATAAAAAAGAACATGAAGAATAACCACGAGCGATCCTAAACATCCCTATAATACCCCTAGATTTACTCAATTTGAAACCACTTACTAGCATATGATGAAACCCCTAAATCAATAACCAACTAGATGCCCTCACCTAGGATAAATATTAGAACATCCCACCTGGATAGTCTACAACTCCAGGGGGTACTAACCCATCTAATTGTGGATAGAAAGAAAGCATCAATCAGTTAACTAAAATATTCCCAGGAACCCATGGTGGTAGTAATATTGTGCATGTAGGAGGCCCTCATATGCTTGACTCATCTTATCTACCGTCACCACACTTGCCTACCCCAAACATGGACACCATAGATGATAACCTATAGAGGGATATCTCTCCTATAAAGGTACCAACTATATATATAACAAAAATGTATTTTTCATATCCTCAAAGGTTCCAACCAGTCCATCACATCTTGTCAATATCGAAACCATTTTCTAAAAACATTGAAAACTCTGACCAGACACACACAATTTCCAAACACAAACCATTCTAAAAGTTTAACCAACTTCACCCATGAGTTAGAAGATCCAAACGGGCATTTAAGTCCGTAGTCTCCAATTAATTTTCAGTAAAACCTTTCAACAACTTAAATAAAAACACATACTTTTAGGAAACCGACAAATGACCCCTTGAACCTAATATTCATTGAAATACACACTAAAGTCCAAACGAGAACACCATTTGAGATTACATTTCAGACCTTCCATAAAATCCACACAAAGGACCAAACCTTATTTAGGAAAGAAAACATTTAGAAAATAAAGGTTTTAAAAAACACTATTTTAAAGGATCCATCTTCATTTGAGGGAACATCCATATGTGCAGCTAGTGAACCCATGGATGTGCCAACATCCAATGGCTCAACAAAAACCTAGATGATATTTCAAAACCATTTCCACAAGGGCTCCAATTGCTTTGAAATGAAGAACAACCATTCACATCATTATGATAAGACCAAAAAATCCCACTAAATCCATAACCCCTTTTTCAAATCATTATTAACACAATTTCCATGTTACAAAATTGTCAAAGAAAATGCACCAAACCATGTTCATAAACATGGAATTACCGTCACAAAATAATTACAGTTAAATAGTTCAAAAAACCCCACATTTTCTCTATTCAAGAACACAAACACTTAATTAAACATTTTGGGTGCATAAACACATAAGCTTAATTAAAAATTCAAACCACAAGTATCCTAAAAAATGAGAACCACATAAAAAATTGATTGAAACAACATTTACTATTAATCAAACTCCTTTTTCATTGGTTCATGTAATAATATTCTAAGAAGAATACTAAAAATATTTTATCCTAAATTTTTCTAAACACTATATCAGGACAATTAAGAATAATATAGAGCTTCTAATCAAATAAAATAAATAATTTTAAGAATGTAAGTGTCAAAGGAATGCATCGAAATGTATAATTAGATTTTCCTACATCAAATTAAGCATAGATGTGACCAAACCTTTAGTAGAGGTAGATCGAGACCTTGTGGACCAACCACCGTACCTAGACAACTTGAAAAAGCACAAATTACATCCCCAAACATTAGAGTTAGGCCAAATATAGAGTAAAAAACAATATGGGAGAAAGGAAACACCATATGGGAGGAGTCCGCATGCCGGAGGGGAGGTAGAGGTGTTGCGAAGGGGGTTCAAGTTCGCACCGGAAGACAACCCGAATGTGTGTGTGAGTGTGTGTGTGTGTGGGGGGGGGGGGGGGGGTTGGTTTTTCCAAAATATGATGTATCCAGACAGAGTGGGAGAGGGAGTAGGGGGATATCCAATGCTTCTGGCCGCTGGAGGTGAGGGACAACAAGGGGAGGTCGGGCCATTAGGATGTTGCGCTGCTACTGGGAGGGGCGAGGACGGTCAGCCGACCAGAGCATGGAGTGGAAAGGCCAGAGTGCAGAGTGACGAGGGATAGACAGAGTGTATAGGGGTGAGGTCAGAGGGTGGAGGGGCGAGAGCTATATGGAGGATGGAGGGGTGAGGCCCGAGGAAGCCTGGTGTGCTGGGAAGGGGCCGAAGAGCTGGGGCGTGCGCCATGAAGCCATTCAGGGGGGACGAGGCACCTTGAATCTGGGGTGGTGGGGGTGGGGTAGTACTAGGTTTGTTATATTTTTCATAATAATTATAATAATAACAACAATAATAATAAAATGAATAATAATAATAATAACATGATAATAATAAAAATAGTAAAACAAATATTATAACAATAAAAATTCAAATAAATATTATACTAATTTTTATCTTAAATAAAATAAGATAATAATAAGAATATAAATAATAAAATAATAAAATAATAAAAATTCTAATAAAAATTCTAATAATAATTATAATCAAATTATTAACATTTGTTTTCATTTCTTTTATACTAATAATATTACTATCAAATTTTAAAATTATAATTTTAATATCACGTTAGAAATAACAGTATCACAACAAGTTAATAATACTAATAATATTATTATCCACACAATAACATTATTATTATTAATATTAAGGTATAAAAATTTATAAAATTTATTTATTTTTAAGATTTGGGAAATTTCATGGTCACGGAGGCCAACCGTACGGTTACCGATAACTGTGTGGTGCCAGTGCACCGACGTGCAACCCACAAAAAATAACAATCCTCAAAAATTTTAACATAATATTCAACTTGAGCCTCTATGAGAGAACCCAGATCCAAGATATAATAAAATTAAATTTAAAATTCAGGGCGTGAAAATTCTTCCCACCACAGACACTTCATTCCCCCAGAAAGTATCCTAGCCGAATGATAGAGAGAACTTGAATCCATGCCCGATTGAAACAGAAAGAAACCACAACACAAGAGAATGGGATAATGTGAGAGGTTTCTCCCCATCACAATAACTCAACTAGAATGGAAATTTGACACCCAAACACACCACCATGGGAAGGGGGGAGTGGGACATAGAAACACCCAACCCATCAAAACAGACTTCTATAGCACGAGTGAAACAACACCTCCGCTGAAACATGTATCTCTCGAACTAGACCAAAACACCCAGAAGTAGAGAAAAACCTAGAATAAGAACATAACCCAAGCATTAAAACTGAGAATAACTATAAACATCGATTCTTACAAACACACTTACATCTCAAAATGAACACACATAAACCAAGATCAACCCATACAAGGGACAAACATACTTTAAAATAAAAGCATGATTCCGAAAACCATAATCAGACAAACAGAACAGTTGGATTACAATAGAAAAAGTTCATAAAATTCCCCCATTAAAATGATGAACACAAAATAATAGTATAACTTTAATAGTAGAAAACATGAAAATAAGTCTATAAATGCCCCAATCCCAACATGGAACACAAAACCGGAACTGAGGATTCAAACCCCCATCAACTCCTGACTGTGTGAGAGATTCACCCCAATACCTGTGGGTAGGGATCTGATGGATGAAGAATATCCTACCTCAAAGTTAGGCCCTAGAATCCTCCAGTCACATCATCTAGTTTAGGAGATGCTTCCTACCAAACTTCTCTAGATGAACCAAACACCTGAAACAATGGAACATCTTCGAAGGGATGCGACATGATGTTTTATTCCTCCCTAAACATCCACACTAATGGAACACCATTTAATGGTAGAACAAAATAGAATCAAAAGCCACAATAAGGGAATATTTAGAAATAGGTCCCTCTGGCACACCCTGTTCACCAGGTGGGGAACCTTCATGAGCAACTAGATTTGCTGGATTTCCAAACATCTACGCTCCGGATACCAACTCAGCTAGGAACGCCTCATCCTCCAGCTTCTGAAAATGATGGTCCTTTGAAGGGAGGAACCACTCCCTGATCTTTATATGAGGACCACTGATGAATATAAAACTCTTTATCAAATCTTGTGACACTACCTATGGTGAAAAGGACACATGTTCCATGAAATGATCAACATATTCCTTCACCATCCGTTGATATAGTTGAATACGGCTATGTAATTTTATTTTCTTCATCTTAACATTTTTAGGCATGAACTATCAGATTAAGAAGGATTTAAATACATCCCACTCAATCCCAACATGTATTGATATTGGTGTGAACAAATCCCATTCATCTAGAGCTGGAACGTTGAATTGACCAAAAAAAACATTCATTTTAATAGCTTTGGGAGTTCCCAATACACTAAATATTCGCTCGACCTATTCAAAAAACTTTACTGCCTCTAATGGAACCTGATCCCCATGAAGGAAAGGAAACATCCAAGAAAGACCAAAAACTAGGAATGACTTATCAGAAACCTTGGGGACCTTTATGGGTAGTATTTTATGAAAAAAATATAAAACACAATTCCAAAACCAATATCAAGATGAAGCAACATCAATGAAAGCGCCTTCATCCAAAAACAACCACCTCAAAATCCAAACAAATATAAACACATCCAAAACATCCCTCTCAAAAACCACCTTTAGAAAAAGGTAAATCCTTTGATTTCAAATAAACACCCAGGACATCCAATGAACTGTCACATATGTGTCCATCCGTTCCATCTCTTTACAAATTTCAAACAATTACCCAATTTTCAAGCCAAAATATTTTCCCTTTAATTTTTTTTACCAATCTGAATCCCATTTAAAAGAAAGAATCATCATTTCCAAAAATCATTGTCATTTTTAAAAACACATTTACGCCAACCAAATCCACAAAAAAAAACTACTTACACCAAATTACCAGAGAGAGGGACTAGTGTCTATGTCCAACTCAGTGAAATGGTAGTGAGAAATTCCCCAGGTATGAAATAACACTTAGAGGATCTTGAACGGGGCACTTGAATATCACATGGGTCACTACTCCATGTAGAATGACAACATGACACTAGCTCACCTCCATTGTCATCCCTCAATCTAAAACAAACCAGAACAAGACAATGACTCAATTCCCAGACTACCCCTAGCAACTCGAGGTTTGAACGAGTGAGGGTTCATGAAGCCCTTCCTATACCAAACTATTGAGTCCAAACAATCCAAATCTCCATCTATATGTCATCCCAAATAAAAAGGGCCTACCTTTGATACCATTTTGTCATGAACCAACCCGGGTGGTCCGTGAACTGGTCACCCGATTCAGTCCACTGCAAGGCCCAAAGGGTGTTCTCGATCTCCATGGGATGTCAACTAGTTTTGAGCAACAAAATTTAACTATTTGGAATGATTTAGACCTTGAAAAAAAGATATGAAAATAAATAAATACTCATAATAAAAATAAAAACTTGATACAGAATGAAAATAAAACCGCACATACCTCCATGTGACCTTCCAGGTCACCACCCAACCAAAGACCAACCTTCCTCCAATAATGAGCATATGAGGCTGGAGAACCTATGAAAAGGTAACCTTATACTAAAATGATAAAATAGGCGAGAGCATTAAATTGCTCAGTAGGGATTCCAATTGTAAACATTAGAATACAAGTGTTTCCTTTCCCAAAACAATCCATTAATGAAAACATGGAATAAAATTATAAAATTAGGGTTTTCACGTTTTAATTAATCAACATTGTTTACTCATTTCCAAACTCAATGCACACCACATACCATTTCTGAAACAAATTACAATTTTTCAAATAGAATCCAAACAAAGAAAACATGGTAGTTCTAAAAGAATTTGGTGAGTAGTACATGCTAGAATAATACAGTAGAAGATAAACTAGAACCAGAATAATAACCATGGGTGGGCATAAACATCCCTATAAGACCCCTAGACATACTCGGTTCAGAACCACCTGCTGGCATATGGTGAATCCCCTAAGTCAATAGCCATCTTGGTACCCTAACATGGCCTCACTAGTGGCACATCCCTCCTATCCTGTCTACAAATATAGGGGGTAATAGTCGATCAAATCAGGGCTAGAAATAAACCATCACTTGGTCAACTAAATGTTTCCCAAGAACCCGTGGTGGTAGTAATACTCTGTAAGTAGGAGGCCCTTACATGCATGACTCATCTTATCTTCCGTCACCACACTTTCCTACCCCAAACATGGACACCATATACGATTACCCATAATGGTATATCGCACCTATAGAGGATCATAGTATATATATATATATATATATATATATAACATGCATGTAATATTTTGTATCATCCAATGTGAAAACCGGGTCATCACATCACGTCCATATCAAAACCATTTTCTAAAAACATTTCAAACTCTGATGAGGAACACAAAATCTCCAAACACAAACCATTCTAAATGTTAACCCCAATTCACCCAAGTGTTGGAAGCGAAAAAAGAGCATTTAAGTCCAAAGTCTCTATTGCATTTTTAGTAATCCATTCAAACTGTTAAAGAGAAATGTTCAATCTTATGAAATGGACAAACAACCCCTTGAGCCTAACATTCATTGAAACACACATTAAAGGCCAAACATGCACACCCTTTAAGATTACATTTCAAAACATTCATAAAAGCCACACAAAGGACCAAACCTTATTTCAGAAATAGAAACTATTTATAAAACCATCGATTTAGGAAAAAAATATTGTAAAGGCACAATATTCATTTGAGGGCACATCCATGTGTGCACCCAGTGAACCCATGAATGTGCCTACATCCAATGGCTCAACAAAAACCGAGGTAACATTTAAAAAACATTTCCACAAGGATTCAAATTGAATTGAAATAAAGACCAACCATTCATATCATTAATATAACAAAAAACAATCCCCTTAAATCTATAAAACCCTTTAAAAATATTTTTTTACACAATTTCCTAGTTAAAATGTTGTCAATCCAAACTCACTAAAACAAGTTCACAAACAACCAATTACTGTCACAACATAATTATAGATAAATAGTTAATTAAAACACTAATGTTCTCTTTACAAGAAGATATTTTACTAAACACTTTGGTTTCATAAAAACATAATCTTAATTAAAAATTAGATCCAAAAGCATCATAAAACTGCAAACCACATATAAAAATTGATTGAAACAACATTTGGAATTATTTAAACTCATTTTTCATTATTGTAGGTAAGCATATTGTAGGCATCACACTATAACTATTATCTTAGTAACTCATTAAAATTTTAAAACACTATATCAGGACAATTATGTTTAATATAAAGCTTCAAATCAAATAAAATAAATAATATGAAGGATGAAAGTGTCAAAGGAATTCATCGGAAAGGATAACCATATTTTCCTACCTCAAATCAAGCATGGATGTGACGAAACATCAAGGAGAGGGATATCAAGAACATGACGACCAACTGACCAGCGTAGAAAACTAGAAAAAATCACAAATTACAACCCGGTCTGTTAAGGTTAGGCCAAATATAGAGGAAAACATAATCTTAGAGGAATAACACACTGGAAGGGAGGTGTCTGAGCATTGGAGGGGAGGTAGAGGCGCTATGAAGGGGGTTTGGGTTATCACTGGAACATTGGGGTTTGGGTTTTCCAGAAAATTCTATGGCATGCCAGAGTGGGAGAGGGAGAAGGTGGACCGCTACCACCGCTAGCCACCTATTGTAACACCACAATATTTCGTAGTAAGTTATTTTCTTTAATTCAATAGCTTGCGCTACACACAACATCGAGTTCGAGCACACCATGACTTACCAAACTCGCCGTTCAAAAGCAGTTATGAATAGTATTAAATAAATTTTAAAATTAATATAATCCTTATAATATTAAAATATATATTATGATTTTCTTAGACATAATGAAAAAAAAATTCATTTTTTTCAGATAAAAGAAGAATATTTATAAAAAATGCTATTTTACCGCCTTTTAATAGTAAGCCCTTTTTAAATCCAATATTTGACAATTTTATATATTAAATTTGAAAAAATAAACTTCTTATTTAGAATCGGAACATAAAAATTTAGTTTCAATAAAATTTTGGTGTCTTTGTGATAACTTTTATATTTGGGTGAATAGTGAAAAAATACTATATTTTAACTAAAAACAAATTTTTTAATCAAAATAATTTTTAGTGTTATATTATTCATTTTAATGGTTTGAAAGTATAAAGAGATTATATTTTTAAGATTTATTCCGATGTTATTCATTGGAAAAAATTTCACTTCGAAATTGAACATAAACGAGTATCAATATTTTGTTAGTTATTATTTTTTAAAAACACGCTTTTTGGTTTTGACAACGAAAATTAATTTTAAATTAATAAATGTAAATTATATGTTTTTAATTTGGTAAAATAGAATTAATTTTTTAATTCATAATATCAAAATTATCATAGGGTAAAATTTTGGTATTTTTCTGAAAACATTCAATTTTTGATGAATAGTGAAAAACACTGCGTTATTGTTTTAAACCGAATTTTTATTTAAATAATTAATTATTTTATTAAAATTTATTTTAAGTAAAAATAGATATATAATACCTATATATGTTAAATATAATTAATTGGATTAATTTTATAATAAAATTAGATGTATAAAAGTTTATTGAAGTTTTTACTGTCTTTTACCAACTTCATAAGAGCATTTTAAAATTTAAATAAAAATTAATTTTACCACTTCTGTGAGTTGAATTTCAATAATCCGAGACACACAATTGATATAAGTAAGTAAAATGGTTTTAAATGTGATGAAAATAATTTTTTTGTGAATAGTAACTTTTTACTTTTATTTACCACAGTTAAAGGAAAATAATGTGATTAAGGGTAAAAATAAGATTATTATTACACTGAAACATGTCCTAATTATATTGGATAAGTTTAATTAGACCAAAAATAACCTTAGAATAAAATATGATCCTTTAGGTCCACTTGGATTAGATTGGGACATTAATTATTATTTAATTCAAATAAGAGTTAAAAGTGTAAAATTCAATGTTTAATAACTAAACCTTTTTTTATATAAGGTTAAACAAAATATAAAATAAACTATAAATATTATTTAGAAAGATAAAAAGATATCCTACATAATGGTATTATATATATAGTTTTTAGACATTAAATAATTTAATTTATTTATGACACAATGATGATTCAATAATTACCTAATTAATAAAATATTAAAATAATTGATAATATAAATATCCAAATAAATGTAATTTTAGACTTCTTGTGAATTAGAATAATTTTATAAGTTAATATGACATGTTAGGGTTGGTTATATTAATATTTTTTGAAGTAATAATGCGGTTATGCATTTAGAAAAAACAAAATACCAAATTGTGTCAAAATTGACATAAAAAGGTTTTTAAAAAAATATTATATTATAAATTGATATTTTATTCCTAAAAATATATGGTTCGGCCAGAAGACTTTTATAATGATAGGTGTATAATTAATGAACCACTTGGGGTTCTCTGGGATGTTTATAGAATGTTTATTAACAATATAATATAAAAATACAAAGAGACATGGTAAATGTCAAACTATTTAACTAAGAGTTAAATCTAAATGATAAGGTTAATATAGTGACCCAAACCAGTCTAAAACCTATTGTTTGAGTGGTTTTCGACCCATCCCCAACTTAGACTTTAAATAATTAATTTTTGAGAAAATATAAACCGAAAATAATTTTATTATAAAATAATATTTCTAGCTTTTCCTTAGGTGTCCCTCAACCCTCTTATAAAAGGCCACTCCACGTTCACTCTAATTCACACATTAAAAGCCTTTATTCTTGGAGAAACCCTGCCCAAATATCCTCCCAACTCTCCTCCCTTACTCTAAGAGGCCTTAATTTAGTCAGAAATCCAATTTAAGGATCCCTTTTGATCAAATACAAAGGAAGAACCCGAAGAAGAGGTAAATATTTCATCACCACTTTTAGGTTCCTTTCTTCTACCACTTCCTATTCTTTGTTGTTTCCATTATAAATCAATAACTCTAGTATCCTATATATACTGTTTTGTTATTATAAATATGGTAAAACCATATTCATTATTCTATCCATCATTTGAATGACATGTCACCATACTTGCGTACGTACGACTTACCGTCTCCACGTCGTGGTGTAGTTTGTTATTAAAACACTTCAATGTTTGTATGAGTAAAATAATGAGTATAAATTATGAACATAATAATTAAAACATGATAATAATTCTTTATATAATATATTACATCCAATTATATACGATCTTAATATCAAAATAATGATATTGTCGTTCGTGCGTATATACGGATTACCGTCTCCATGAACGTGATGAGATTCATTCCCCATCGTATCCATTCAAGAATAATTTTCATTTGATGATTAAAAATAATGTTTAAATACTTGATATAATTCTGAATATTAATAAGATACATCCCATCCATAACAAATATGACTCACATAACAAAGAATATAAAGGATAACGAATCAGTTAACACCCGAAATGATGATACTACTAAAATATTATTAACAAAGAAATATTAGAGGATCATATATGGTATCATATTTATGTGTATATTTCTTGTTTAATTTAATAACCATTATATAACTATTATACATGAGGTTAACATACTCTCGACCAAGGAAAATTACAAGTTAAGGGGTTTCTTATCTCAGTTTTAATTCTGTGAGATTTCCATTGTTCGCCACTTATTTATTGCATGTGGTGTATTTTGTAGTGCCATTTAATATATATATATTATCATGATTGTCTTTAAATTCATGTAATTATGTGATCCATTTTGTGGTTATTAACTTTTGTTCATACAACTCGATTGATTACAACGAAGTAAGGGTTTTTCATCTCACTTTTTATTCCCATGAGATTCATTCTATATTGGCCACAATTTCCTTTTTTGTGGAATATTTACTGTCCATTGTTGTATTATTGGTGTATTATACTTTAATTTATGAGTATTTAAATATTCATTGTTTGATACTTCTTCTATGGGTTGTATTTTTCATAAGTTACCAAATCGGTAAGGGAATTTCAAATTTTAATTTCCACTCAGTGGGATTTACGCATACTTCATTGATTATTTTACTACAAGATTATGTGTGGAATCACTATTTATTATTTATGTAGTAATTTACAATCCTCTTTGTGTGGATATAATTTTGATACACATAATCTCTCCATTTATAATTTCTCAATTCATTGATATAAACTTGATCTTAACTCAATTTCCATTCATTGAGTTAAACATTCAAGTCATTGGTGTTGTTTATAAAATAATATATGTGAATGTCCCATGATTGATTTACACAGAATATGAAATCATATAGAGTGCATTTATATTTGTCACACATAATTATGTCATTGATTTATCCTTTACCTAAGTATATGGTCCTTGTAAGGGATATCATCTCAACTTACATTCCATTGAGTCTTTTTTGTTCTTGTGCGCCAACTCACTTTTATTTGGTGTATATACTGTACATTGACATAGTATATCATAAATTCCTATATTCTCATGACATTAATTTTTTTTGATTACCTCAATTATTTTTATTCAAACGTCCATAATTTGGTTAGGAACTCTAACTAAAATACTATTTTTAACGTTTTAAAAATTCATTCTTCTAGATATTTCTCATTAATGTCCATGCTTTAAAAATGGGTTTAAGGTTTTATTTATACAGACATTAATGTTTTAAAATTTAAATTCCTTTGAAAGGTTTCAAAGTGGTATGGGACACTTTGATTCAAAAATATATTTTAAATTTCTTCTTAACAAATAGTGAGACTTTTAAATGTTCTCAAGAAAAAGGGGGTTATTTCTCTCAAATAGTTTTGATGATTATTTTCATCTATGTCAATATCCTTCATTATTATCGATTTTCATTAATCTGTTACAACAAAATCTTCCATATTGTATTGAATGAGTTATGTTTGATAGTAGATGTGCTATTTTTATACCATTCATGGTTTATGGATAAAGTATTGGCATTTCATATGCTAGTTTTCATATGAATGTTTATGTTATGTTTAGAAATTTTCATACGAGGAATGCATTGGTATTAGTAAGTGACAGGTGGAGCCCACTATAGCTACTCAATGCATCCGTATGTATCATGAGACAAACTAGTTTCTTGGCATAAGGCCTTGACAAAATATTATTTATAGTCTTTCCACAAGGCCTTGAATGTGTGGTTATTAGTCTAGCATTATGCATTCCATAATTATGAAAGTGGGTATTGATATTGTGTGTGATTATTATACTAATAGAATATCCATGTGAATAAGTAAATGGAATTATTTGATTTTACCTATTCTATATTATGATGAAGTTCAACTTTAAAAGGCATTTGTTTTAGTCTTATACATTTCCTTAAAAGTTTATGCTTATTTATGAAAGTTTACACTTTATTGTTATCTTTACTGAGCATATGAGCTTACCCCTTTCTATGTTTTATTTTCCCCAGGATGCGAAGAATAATATTATGAATGACCTGTAGAGATAGTATATTAGATCTCATTGTTGTCTATGGAAACACTGTTATTATAGTTTTCCATTTTAGGATGTAATGTAAACCTTATGAATGTATCCATTACGTTGAAAGATACTAAACTAATCTGTCTTCCAAGACTTGATCTTTTGTGATCATGCTAATGATACACAATAATTCACCAACTCTGGGTTTCTGGGGTCGGGGCATTACAGTTTGTACCAGAGGACATTTAGTACAAACTTGGAACCAAATATTTAGATAAACTCTGATTAGAGCACATTACCTTAAGAAAGACGTTGAGGATTAGAATAGAATAACGTCCTAGAATTTTGGTATTGTAGAGATTATGTGGGTTTTCTAAACAATAAATATTTTTCTAGATACGAGCTGGTAGTGGCAGCTTTGGCACAGATGTACCTAGGAGTGAGAACTCCGAAAAGGAGTTTCAGGCTCGACTCATGGTATCTTGATACACAACAATAGGCCTTTCTGCACTCTTGGTTATGACATTCCCAGGGAATATTCTTAGGATAATTCACATTATCTTTACAACCCGATTTGAAGGTTTTTAATATAAGATGAGAATAAATAACCATCATTAATCCTAAGGTGTTTTAGATTGAAAATAAGGTGTTATGATATTCTCTAAATGATTTTATTACTCACACTATGATTTCTTTTGTTACTCAATGGCTGGATTCCAAGGAAGTCATAGTAACATTGAAAATGATTTACAAGGTGGGCATGGTGGTAGAAATGAGAAATAGAATGCAATGTTGATATGTGTAATAGATATCATGTTTATGTCGAATCATTTTTTTAAAAATACGATCAACAAAATATATATTAAGCAACTCCTAGACTCAACAAAGAAGAGAAAGGAAGCGGATGATAAGAGCTCCAGCAGTGGAGACCATGGAGAAAAGAATGCTCAAATTTCACCTTGTAAGAAATGTGGAAGGAGACACCTAGGGAAGTGTCTCAATGGAAAAAAGTAATGATTTATGTGTGGGAAAGGACACAAAGTAAATAATTGCTGAGAAAAAATGAAGAGTAATATGGAAGAAAATAAAAATTATCCCAAGAATCTATTTACAGTCATTTTCTGTAAATGTAGGGGTCCTGGGAATTACTCGAGTGAATGCCCTATTCTATAGGATAACTCTTTGGTCAAGGAATAAACTATGCGTAAATAAAAGTATGGTCAAATTTTTAAAAGTATTTGTGCTCTTTATTGATGGGATTACTTTGGATGACTTTTCTCTTATGTGTAACCCTATTGTTTAATCTGTGAAAATAATATTTTAGGAAGAATTATGTTTTCTATTGTTGACATAGTTATTAATAACCATTTGGGTTTATTTGATCCCTGAATTTGAGGCAATTTCATGTTATTAAATTTTGGGATGAAAATGCGAGGTATGAAATAACACTAGTGGTGAAATTATATTATAGTTATTTTGAGGAATTAATGTCATTTTGGGAATGTTATAAAATTTATTTTTTGAAAAAGGAAAACATGCAGACTATGTGAAAACCCGTCACATAGAACAAAACTGCAGGAATCGAACCCACCACCATAGTGCGATTGGGATTTATCGCCTACCACTAGACTACGTGAAGTACCCAGTTAGTGTGACTAATTCTTTTTAGTTAAATGATTTTATTGATAAATAATAAGTGTATATGGGATCTTATATCTTATCAAATAGATATCCTTAGTATATGAAAATGATTTGGGGATTAAGTGATAAATGTTATTTTGGAAGATGTTCGCTCTGTTGGGAATACTATATGCTTAAGGAAAATAGAATACTATGGGATTTCATTTGAGGAGTAATGGTGGATTTTTATATGTGCATTTATTGTGTATTTATAGCGATTTGGATTATTTATGGAAATGATTATCCTATCATAGAGAGTATTCGATTAGGATAATTACTTTTAAGTATGTGACTTTATGAGTAGTCGATGTTATTTGGAAATACAATTTAACCTGGAAGACTTCATAATCAAATTCTTTTATGTTTTGGGTTTCCATATTAGTTTGGATTATATTGATGTATTTTAAGAACAATTGTTTATTGAATGGTATTTATTGAACTTTGAGAATTGTTGGTTTAATTTTAAAAATTAATAAAGTATTTCTTCTTCAAAAGGATTATCCTTTTCGGGGATCATCTGATCTTGTACTATCCATTTTTATTTTTGTTAATCTCTAAAGACAAGGTAAATATATATAGTTTATCTTTTGTTGATTATTTGATTTCTAGAAGTTGATTCTAGTGCTTCAGGTGTGACCAAGTCATCTTGAATACTCATCGTTTAAAAAAAAATGAGTTAGTGGTAGAAATTTATCAAAGGATGAAACTCTACTTAAAATGTATGTATATATCCTTTTGTTCTTAGTCAATATCATAAATAAATTCCTCAAATTTATGAAATGGAACTAAAAAAACGTATCTGTTTACTTTTGCTACTAGGAAACTGATGAACGTTTATCTCATCAAAAGTTTGTGGGTTTCATATTGTTAACTTTCTCCTAATAATGTTTTTTATCACTCTCCACCAGAATTTGACACTTATTTTATCTTTAATATCCATGTTTTCTTATATGGAATCCTAGAGTGGGTTATCTCGGGTGACCTTTGTACTTCTCTTTCTTTCTTGTAGAGAGATAGTTTTATTGACTCTTTTTCTATTGTTGGAATTTCAATAAACTTCCCAAGACCTATTTTAAAATTGTGTGGATGCAATTTATAAAAGGGGGGAAGAATGTAACACCCCAATATTTCATAGTATGTTATTTTCTTTAATTCAATATCTTGCGCTAGACGCAACACCAAGTTTGAGCCCACCACGACTTACCAAAATAGCCGTTGAAAAGTGGTTATGAATAGTATTAACTAAATTTTGAACTTAATATAATCCTTATAATTTCAGAATCCATATTATGTGTTTTTTAGACATAATGAAATAAAAAATTCATTTTTTTCAGATAGAAGAATGAATTAAAAAAAATGAAATCTTACCGCCTTTTAATGCAGAACCATTTTTAAATCCAATATTTGAAACTTTTATATATTCAATTTGAGAAAATAAAATTCTTTAGAATCAGGACATAAGAATTTAGTTTGAATAAATTTTTGTTGTTTTTCTGTTAACTTTCATATTTGGGTGAATAATGAAAAATACAATATTTTAACTGAAAATAAATTTTTTAATCAAAATAATTCATAGTGTTAAATTATACATTATAATGGTTTATAAGTATAAATAGATTATATTTTTATAATTTAATCCAATTTTATTCATTGGAAATAATTTTACTTTTAAATTGAATATAAATAAGTATCAATCTTTTGTTAGTTATTATTTCTTAAAAACACGCTTTTTGGTTTTGACAAAGGGAATTAATTTTATATTAATAAATGAAACTTATATTTTTTAAATTTGGTAAAATATAATAAATTTTTGAATTCATAATATCAAAATTAGTTTAGGGTGAAATTTTTGTATTTTTCTGAAAATATTCATTTTTTGATTAATAGTGAAAAACACTGCGTTATAGTTTAAAACTAACTTTTTATTTAAATAATTAATTGTTTAATTTAAATTTATTTTATGTTAAAATTGATATATAATACCAATATAAGTTCAATATAATTAATTGGAGTCATTTTATAATAAAATTAGATGTACAAAAGTTTATTGAAATTTTTACCGTCTTTTACCCACCTCCTAGAAGAATTTGCAAATTTACATAAAACATAATTGTACCGCTTCTGTGAGTTGAATATAAATAATCTGAGAGACATGGTTGATATTAGTAAGTAAAATTTGGTTTAATAAGATGAAAATAATTTTTGGTGAATAGTAGCTTTTTACTTTTATTTTCCACGGTTAAAAGTAAATAGGGTAATTAAGGGTAAACATGAGATTTTTATTTTCCTAACACATGCCCTAATTATATTAGATAAGTGTAATTAGATAAAAACCTTAGAATAAAATATTATCCTTTAGTTCCACTTGGATTATATTAGTACATTTATTATTATTTAATTCAAAGAAGAGTTAAAAGTGCTAAATTTAATGTTTAATAACTAAACTATTTTTAATAAAGGGTTACACATAATATAAATTTGACTATAAATATTAGTTAGAAAGATAAAAATATTTCATATATAATGGTATTTTATTTGTATTTTTTAGACATTAAATGATTTAATTTATTTATGACACAATGATGATGCAGTAATTACCTAATTAATGATATATTAAAATAATGGATATTATAAATATCCAAATAAATGTAATTTTAGAGATCTAGCAGTGGAGACAACAGAGAGAATAAAGATCAATTTCTATAATGCTGGAAATGTGGAATGAGACACCGAATGAAGTGTCTCAATAGAACAAATAAATGCTTTATGCATGGGAAAGAAGGACATAAAGTAAAGAATTGCCAAGGAAAAATGAAGAGTACTATGGAAGAAAATAAAAATGATCCAAAGAATCCATTTACAGTCATTTTTCGTAAATGTAGGGGACCTAGGAATTACCCGAGTTAATGCCCTATCCTATAGGATAACCCCTTGTTCAAGGAAGAACCAATGTGGAAATAAATGGATAGTCAAATTTTTAAAAGTATTGGTGCTTTTTGTTGATGGGATTACTTTGGAAGAATTTTCTCTTATGTGTAACCCTGCAGTTTTTTATGTGAAAATTCTATTTTAGGAAGAATTTTGTTTTCTATTATTGATGTAGTTATAAATAACTATTTGGGTTTATATGATCCTTGAAATTGAGGAAATTATATTTTATTAAATTTTGGGATGGAAAAGAGAGGTATGAGATAACATTAGTTGTGAAATTATGTTATTGTTATTTTGTGTAATTTATCTCATTTTGGGAATGTTATAAAATATAGTTTTTGAAAAAGTACAACATCCAGACCGTGTGAAAACACGTCGCGTCAGAAAAAGCTACAGGAATCGAACCCACAACCATAGTGCGATGGGGATTTATCTCTTACCACTGGACAAAGTGAATTCCATGGTTATTGTGACTAATTATTTTTAGTTAAATGATTTTATTGATCAATAATAAGTTAAGTTGGGATCTTATGTCTTATCAAATGGATATCCTTAGTATAGGAAAATGATTTGGGGATTAAGGGATAAATTTTATTTTGGAAGATGTTTTATCTGTTAGGAATACTATATGCCTAAGGAAAATAGAATACTATGGGATTTCATTTGATGAGTAATGGTGGATTTTTATCTATGTTTTTATTGTGGATTTATAGGGATTTGGGTTTTTATGGAAATTATTAACCTATCATAGAGAATATGTGATTAGGTTAATTAATTTTTAGTATGTGACTTTAAGATTAGTAAATGTTATTTGGAAATACAATTTAACATGGAAGACTGTGTAATAAAATTGTTATATGTTTTGGGTTTCAATATTAGTTTGGATTATATTGATGGATTTTAAGGACAATTGTTTATTGAATGGTATTTATTGAACTTCAGGTTTTGTTGGTTTAGTTTTAGAAATTAAGATAATTATTTCTTTCTCTAAATGATTATCCTTTTTGGGGATCATCTTGTCTTGTAATAACCATGTTGGTTTTGGTTAATCTCTAAAGACAAGGTAAATATATATATTTTTTCCTTTGTGGATTATGTGGTTCTCTAGAAGTTGATTCTAGCGCTTTAGGTGTGACCAAGTCATCTTGAATACTCATCGTTTGAAAAAAAGATGAGTTAGTGGTATAAATTTATTAAAGGATCAAACTTTACTTAAAAAGTAAGTATATCTCTTTATGTTCTTAGTCAAACTCATAAATAAATTCCTCAACTTAATTAAATAAAAAAAAAACAAAAAACATATCCCTTTACTTTAGATACTAGGAAACTAATGAACGTTTATCTCATCACAAGTTTGTGGTTTTCTTGTTGTTAAATTTCTCCTAATAATGTTTTATATCACCCTCCACCAGAACAGGACACTTATTTTATCTTCCATATCTATGTTTTCCTACATGGAATCCTTGTGTGGGTTATCTCGGGTGACCATTGTACTTCTCTTTCTTTCTTTTAAAGTGATAGTTTTATTGACTCTTTTTACGATGTAGGACTTTAAATAAAGTTACCAAGAACAATTTTAAAATTGTGAGGACGCAATTTCAAAAAGGGGGAGGAATGTAAAACCACAATATTTTGTAGTAAGTTATTTTCTTTAATTCAATAGCTTGCGCTACATGCAACACTGAGTTCGAGCGCACCACAACTTACCAAACTAGCCTTTAAAAAGAGGTTATGAATATTATTAACTAAAATTTTAACTTAATATAATATTAATAATTTTAGAATCCATATTATGTGTTTCTTAGACATAATTAAAAAATACAAATACATTTTTTTAGATAAAAGAATTATTTTTTTAAAATAAATTTTTACCGCTTTTTAATGGAGAACCCTTTTTAAAAAAAGTATATGAAACTTTTATATATTCAATTTTACAAAATAAACTTCTTCTTTATAACCGGGGAATAAGAATTTATTTTTAATAAATATTTGGTATTTTTTCTAATAATATTCATATTTGGGTGAATAGTGAAAAAAATATATTTTAATTAAAAATAATTTTTTAATCAAAATAATTTGTAGTGTTAAATTATAAATTTTTATGGTATATAAGTATAAATAGATTATATTTTTACCATTTAATCCAATGTTATTCATTCTAAATAATTTCACTTTGAAATTGAACATAAACAAGTATCAATCTTTTGTTAGTTATTATTTCTTAAAAACACACCTTTTGGTTTTGAAAATGGGAATTAATTTTAAATTAATAAATGAAACTTCTATGTATTTAATTTGGTAAAATAGAATTAATTTTTGAATTCAGAATATCAAAATTATCTTTGGGTGAAGGTTTGGTATTTTTCAATAAACATTCAATATTTGATAAATAGTGAAAACACTACGTTATCGTTTAAAACTGACTTTTTATTTAAATAATTAATTACTTTATTTAAATTTATTTTAAGTAAAAATTGATATATAATACCTATATAAGTTTAATATAATTCTTTTGAGTCATTTTATAATAAAACTAGATGTATAAAATTTTATTGAACTTTTTACCGTCTTTTATCCACCTCCTAGGAGCATTTGCAAATTTACATAAAACACAATTTTACCACTTTTTTGAGTTTAATTTCAATAATACGAGAGACACGGTTGATATCGTTAAGTAAAATTAGGTTCAATAATATGAAAATAATTTTTGGTGAATAGTTACCTTTTAATTTTATTCTCCACGGTTAAAAGTAAATAGGGTAATTAAGCGTAAAAAAGAGATTATTATTATCATAAAACACGTCCTAATTCTATTGGATAAGTGTAATTCGAAAAAAAAAACACTAGGAATAAAATATGATCATTTAGTTCCACTTGGATTAGATTAAGATATTTATTATTATTTAATTCAAAGAAAAGTTAAAAGTGTTAAATTCAACGTTAACTAACTAATCCATTTTTAATATAGGGTTACATATAATCTGAATTAGACTATAACTATTCATTAGAAAGATAAAAATATTTCCTACATAATGGTGTTTTATTTATATTTTTTATGCATTAAATAATTTAATTTATTTATGACACAATGATGATGCAATAATTACCTAATTAATAAAATATTAAAATAATTGATATTATAAATATTTAAATAAATTTAATTTGAGACTTTTTCTGTATTAAAATAATTTTATAGGTTAATATGACATGTTAGGGATGGTTATATGAATTTTTTCTAAGTTATAAGGCTGATATGAATTTTTCAAAAACAAAATACCAAATAGTTTCAAAATTAACATAAAAGTGTTTTAAAAACAAATATTAAATTATTAATTGATATTATATTCCTAAAAATATAAGGTTTTTCCAAAAGACTTATATAATGATAGGTGTATCATTAATGAACCACTTGGTGTTATATTGGATGTATATAGTAAGTTTATTAACCATATAATATAAAAATAGAAGGAGATATGGTAAATGTCAAACTATTTAACTAAGAGTTAAATCTAAAAGATAAGCTTAATATAGTGACCCAAACCTATCTAAAACATATTGGTTGAGTGGTTTTCAACCCATAAACACCTTATAATTTACTTTCTGCTTTTTGGAGCCATTATAAAGCAAAAATAATTTTATTATAAAATAATATTTCTATCTTTTTCTATGGTGCCCCTCACCCCTCTTATAAAAGAGAACCCCCCCTTTTCTCTACTTCACACCTTAAAATACATTAGTATCGGCAAAAACCTGCCCAAATATCCTCCCAAATCTCCTCCCTTCATCCTAGAGGCCTTAATTTAGTCATAAAACCAACCTTTGGATCTCTTTTGATCAAATCAAAAGGACAAACCCGAAGAAGAGGTAAATATTTCATCACCTCTTTCAAGTTGCTTTCTTCTTCCACTTATTCTTATTTTGTTATTTACATTCTAAAATAATAACTCCAGTATATTATATATACTGTGATGTTATTATAAATATGGTAAAATAATATCCATTATTCTATCCATCCTTTGACTGACATGTCACCATACGAGCGTACGTACAACTAACTGTCTCCACGTCGTGGTGTAGTTTGTTATTCAAACACTTAATAATTTGGATGGGTATAATAATGATAATAAATGATAAAAATAATAAATATAACAAGATAATGATTATTTATATATTATATTACCTCCAATTATATAATATTTTAATATCAAAATAATGATATTGTCGCTCATGCTTATGTACAGATTACCGTCTCCACGAATGTGATGAGATTTATTCCCGATCGTATCCATTGAAGAATAGTTTTCAGTTGATGATTAAAAATAATGATTAAAGACTTGATATAATTCTGAATATAAATATGATAAATCCCATCCATAAAAAATATGACTCACATAACAATGAATATAAAGGAAAACGAATCAGTTAACACCCAAAACGATAATACTACTAAAATATTATTAACAATGCAATATTAGAGGATCATATATGATATAATATTTATGTATATAGTTCTTGTATAATTTAATAACAATGATTTAACTATTATACAGAAGGTTAATATACCCTTGACCAAGGAAAAGCACAAGGTAAGGGGTTTCTTATCTCATTTTTAATTCTGTTAGATTTCCATTGTTCGCCACATATTTATTGGATGTGGTGTATTGTGTACTACCATTTGATATATATTATTATTATTTTCTATATATTCATGGTATTTGGTGATAGATTTGGTGGTTATTAACTTTTGGTCATACGACTTGATTGATTACAAAGAAGTAAGGGTTTTTCATCTTACTTTTTATTCCCGTGAGATTCATGCTATATTGGCCACTATTTCATTTTGAGTGGAGTATATACTGTCTATGATTTTATTCATGGTGTAATATAATTTAATCTATAATTATTTACATATTAATTGTATGATACTTCTTTTATGGGTTTTATGTTTCATAAGTTACCAAATCGGTAAGGGAATTTCAAATTTAAATTTCCACTCCTTGGACTTTACGCATACTTCATTGATTGTTTTACCCCAATATTATGTGTGGAATCACTATTTATTATTTATGTAGTAATTTCCACTCTCCTTTGTGTGGATATAATTTCGATACACATAATCAATCCATTGATAATTTCTCAAGTCATCGATATAACCTTGATCATAACTCCATTTCCATTCATTGATTTAAACATCCAATTCATTGGTGTGGGTTTTCAAGAATATCTCTGAATGTACTCTAATTGATTTACATTGAATATACAATCATATTGAGTGTATTTATATTTTTCACACATAATTATGTCATTGATTTATCCTTTACCTAAGTATATGGTCTTTATAAGGGATTTCATCTGAACTTACATTCCATTGAGTCTTCTTTGTTGTTTTGTGCCAACTCACTTTTTTTGGTGTATATACCATACATTGACATAGTATATCAAGAATCCATTTATTCTCATGATATTATAATGTTTTTATTACCACAATTATTTGTATTCAAATGTCTTTCATTTGTTTAATAACTTTAACTAAAATACCAATTTTAATGTTTTAAAAATTTATTCTTCTAAATCTTTCTAATTAATGTCCATGTTTTAAAAATGGGTTTAAGGTTTTATTTATATGTACATTAATGTTTTAAAATTAAAATTCCTTAAAAAGTTTCAAATTGATATGGGAAACTTTGATTCAAAAATCTATTTTAAATGGCTTCTTGATAAATAGTGAAAATTTTAAATGCTTTCAAGAAAAAGGGGGATATTTCTCTCAAATAGTTTTGATGATTATTTTTATCTATGTAAATATCCTTAATTATTCTTGATTGAGGTTAATCTGTTACAATACAATCTTTATTATTGTATTGAATGCGTTATGTTTTATTGTGGATGTGCTATTTTTATACCATTCATGGTTTGTGGATAAAGTATTAACATTTCATATTACAGTTTTAATATGAATGTTTATGTTATGTTTCAAAATTTTCATATGAAGAAATTCATTGGACTTAGTAAGTGATGGGTGGAGGCCGCTATAGCTCCTCGATGCATCATTAGGTCTAATAATACAAACTAGTGTCTTGGAACAAGGCCTTGAAAGAATATTATTTCTAGTTTTGGCACGAGGCCTTGACTATGTGGTTATAATGATTGGTATTATGCATTCCATCATTATGAAAGTGGATATTGATACTTCATGTGATTATTTGACTAATAGAATAGCCATGTGAATAAGTAAGTGGCATTATTTGATTTTACCTTTGCCATATCTTTCTGAAGTTCATGTTTAAAAGGCATTTGTTTTAGTCTTATACATTACCTTAAATGTTTATGCTTATTTATGAAAGTTTCTCCTTTATTGTTATCCTTTTTGATCATCTGAGATCACCCCTTTCTATGTTTTATTTTTACAAGGATGCGAAGAAGTATATTATGAATGACCTGTAGGGATAGTCTATGGTAAATCAGTGTTTTCTTTTGAAACAATGTTGTTTTTGTTTTTCATTTTATGATGTAATGTAAATCTTATGAATTCATATAATACTTCAAAGGCTACTAAACCAATCGGTCTTTTGAGACATGATCTTTTGTGATCATGCCAATGATACGTAATAATGCACTGACTCTGGGCTTCTGGGGTCGGGGTGTTACACCTATGATGAGGGGCGACGAGGGGAGGTCAGGCTGCCAGAATGCTGGCACTGTGTTGTTGCGCTACTGCTGGGATGGGTGAGAGTGTTTGGCTGACTAGAGTGCTGAGGGGAAAGGACAGAGCGTAGAGGGGTTAGGGGTGGTTGGAGCATAGAGGGGCGAGATCAGAGGCGGGCAGGTGCACTTGGTAGGAGCCGAGGAGCTGGGGCGTTTTCTGTGAAGCTAGACAGAGGGGGGTGGGGCGTTGTGAATTACGGTGTAGGGGGTAGCACTATGTTTATTAATTTTTTTTCATAATAATGATAACAACAACAACAATAATAATAATAAATACAACAACAACAACTATCATACTATGATAATAATAGTAATAGTAAAACCAATAATATAATAATAAATATAATAATAAATATTATATTAATTTTTTAATAATAATAATAATAATACCAATATTACAATAATAAAAAATCTAATAATAATACTAATACGAATAATTATTATGATAATAACGTTTTTTTTAATAATTATAATATTAATAACAAATTTTAAAATAATAATTTTAATATCACTTTAAAGATAATAGTATTACAACTTTTTTAGAAAACTAATAATATTATTATCAACAAAATAATAATAATATTATTACTATTAATGTATAAATATTTATAAAATTTATTTATTTTTAAGATTTGGGTACTTTTATGGTCACTGGGGTTGACCGCACAGTTACCGCTAACCACGTGGTGCCCGTACACTAGCCTGAAACCCACCAAAAATAAAAATACTCAAAAAATTATCCCCACGTTCAACCTAAGCCTCGACAAGAGAACCCAAAGACAACAAATAATAAAATAAAAATAAATTTTGAAGTTGGGGTGTGACATAGATTAATACTCATCATGTGAAGAGATATTTGTTAATATTCAATTCTTTGGATGTATAGATAATTTAATGTCTGAAGTCTGTTGGTTATAGGTCCCTACCCCCATTAGAAACACATTTTCATTAGATATAACTAATAACCAACTAATTAGTCTCACATGACAAACTTACTTCTATTGAGGTATAGTTGTAGCTTCAGGGCCTACCATTTTTTGATAGTGGTACTAATTACTAATATTTCACCACTTTGGGAAAACCCCTTAAGAGGAAATATAATTCAATATTAACATTCTTTCCTCTATCAAAACATGACACATTAGATAATACCATGGTCTAGAAAAAATTCTTATGAGTTATTTTTTTCAGTTTCATAAGAAGTTATAATTTACAAACTTTATAGAGAAGTGGAAATCACTAGTTATAATTATATTTTATGTTACATATTACCTTAGCATAACTATGATACACAATCAAACTATTTTAAAGAAATACTAGTTTTGTATCTCATTTATAACTAAAAATATCATTTATTTGAGTTCCAGAAACTCGTTTATTTTTACTTTCTCAAGTATTATTGGGAATTTCATACAATCAACCTATGTAGTTCTCAAAATTTTGATAGATATTCATATTTTATTCTTTAATAATAATCAATATAATTCTTTATAGAAATAATGATATGTAATATATATTTACACATTACACTTTAGTATATATAGTCTATCAATCATAAGAATATCATCCTATGTTCTGACATATAATATTGAAAAGATTTCATACCATGTGATGCAAGAAAGGATACGTTGTCAATTTATATACTGTGACACATCCTTAGAAACCATATATATCTATGAATATATATCTTATTCCCCATAATTGGGATTCAACTTAATTAATTATTGGAGAAATTATTATTAGTCTCAATTAACATTAAGTTCAGTAATCTTTTTTTATATTCTATAAACATATATTTCTTGTAAAATTACTGCACACCCACTGAACTATTATAAGAAGTTGGCACACTTTCATTCCATTCAAATAATCTATGATAGTGATGCTTTATTTAATATATAAATAGATCTATAAACCTTGTATTATTTATTAGAACTATGGTTTCATCAACCCCTTCTAGTTTCCTCAAATAGAAATATTCCAAAAGGTTTCCTCTAAGGTAGGTGGGCCTAAAAAACCATTTCTCAATATAAGGATCATAGAAAGTATCTATGATAAGTATATTACAATGGATTTTAGCATGTTTACTGGGTTCAAGGGGTTTTCATATATTTTTAAATAGATTGAACCTTTAATAATCAATAAATCGTTATTTTTACTAACTTGTAGAATCAATGTCTAGTTTTTAAGGAATTCCCACCAACAGGTTTACATCAATCGGAGAATCTACCAAAATACAAAACTATATTTCGATACATAAAATTTAATTTTGAATTCATAGGAACATTAAATTTTTATCTATTTAATATTTACTACTACTCTATAGTAATCATTATCAGTGTCAAATAGTATATCACATATTAGGTGAATATAATACCACTAGTTTGGTTATAACTTTGCTACATATTTTGGGTCTTGGAAGAAATTCCCCCCACTATGAATTGTGGAATTTAGAGTTCCTATACAAACTCATGTGCATATAGTGCTTAGGGTTTATTAAAATATATCTTTATCCCATTATATAAAGGGATAATTTCTTCCCTCATAGAAGTATATTTGGTATTAACTAATACCTTACTATATTAGGGATGATATTATTGTTAGTTTCTATAGGATAATTAACTAGTATTCACCTTTTGTTTCCTTTGATGTATATTTGAATCATAATCCAACTTTAAAAAAATGTTCCCATAAAACGCATGAGGCTGTGAAATAATGGATTCCAATAAAATCATAAATTATATGATATCCAATATTCAATATTGTTAAAATATGGTTAGTGATATTTTTATTTGCGAATCATGTTAGGAAAGGAATAACGAAAGACTTTCAATACATATAAGACTCACCATTGATCTACCATGGTACTATAATCACCTCTATTATTGAATAAGGTATTGTGAGTATTCAAAATCCATTACCATATATTTAAATGATCAATGAATACATGGTTAAGATATAATATGAAAAACCCAGCTGGATTATCTGATATCTTTTAACAAGTGTATATATTTTTTCATTGATAATTCCTAAAATTTCTTCAAGGAATCTAGTAAATAACATTAACTAACACCCATATTCTCCTCAAATTATTTCACATGATTAAGATAATTTAACTCTAGAAACATTTCATCTTACCTTTATGTCTGAAGGTTTTTTTTCTAAAACATAATAATTATTACAAACTTGTGTTTACATTTATATTCATTTGACTAAGAATTATCTTTCCAAAGTTGGAGATGTGTCTTATATTTTATATTCATCATTCATTTTTGATGATTCAATTATTACTGAACAATTAGTTGATTATTAAACACCACAAAAAATGTACCTTCAATACATGAAATCACATCTCATTTTATCTAATGAGACATTTAGATAAATTTCATTATAATACTCAATAAAAATAATAGTTTACCTAGAATCAATTAACTAGATAATATGAAGTTAGGTGCTTCTCACTAATGATAGGGGAATCACCCTTTCTTAGTTACTAGAATAATTCACCTTACTTATTTAAATGTTTGTCAACTAATTTTTTAAAAAATGAAAAGAAAAATATAAAATGTAAAAATGAATATACTTGATGTTGATGAAACAATTTTATTCTTATTGAAATCATTGTTTTTATACTTATAATAATCTATTTGGACATATATGAAGAAAATAGCCTTTAATTCGATGAACAGACATTGAATCCCTTTTATTTTGATAGAGGTTGTGAAGTATCCATCGAATATGAAATGGTCATGGTATTTTTAACCTTATATCTCACATAAATTTTCATAATGAAAATGAATCATGTTCCCTGAAATCCTTATCTTTATGATGAAACATAGTGAAAATATTAATGAGTGACTTCTTCTTAGTTTTCTTCCTATAATAATTGATGAATATGAAAATATATGGGTGATAAAGATATAATGTGAGATTAATGGATAATTTATTAACCATATAGATATACAAATTTTATATGTAATCAATTTACATTAATATTCATAGTCGAAGATCACTATCTATGTAGCCCAATTACAGTTTACATTGTTATAGTGTAGTGAAAATATCATTTTGCATAAGACTCTCTTTATTCTTTTCAAGATAATATAAATGATATATTATGGTATATATATCCATGTATTTATGTTTCATCTCCAGATCCCAAGAAATAATTTATAGGATGATGAAACATACATTTAAAGAATATTCCATTTACGTTATATAGGCATAATGCGTACCATTTCTTGATACATAGGTACATGATTAGTAATAATGGACTCTAGCACATAGTATAACATTCATATTGTAGTACATTGTATAAATGACTGCATTATTTTTGCAAATATGTCCTAGTAAGGACGTGTTCATTTTCCAGAAATGACTGTTGGATTTCAATTATTTTTATTAATAATTTATAAATTATGCAAATTATATTTTCAGTACATTATCATAACTACTAAAATGTGATGTAATAAATAATGTTTATTATTCTCCAACTATTTAATTAATTCCCAGTATCATTAACTATTAGATTCAAAAATAATATTACATGGATATTCTAGTGGAAAAGATTTAATTACACCTTTTAAAGTAAAAAATGAGGGCATGGTATAAATGAATCAATAATATTTAGGTAAATGGCCTTTCCAACATAATTAAATCATAGGTCCTTAATATATTGAATAATCTCCCCAATATTGAAATCCTAAACTCAAATTTCCTCAACAGTTGACTCCTCATTTCACCAAGTAATGCAGATGTAATTTGGTATAAGTTTAATAAAATTATATTAATATGATCTATATGACTTTAGGATACCTTTTTTCTCAGCATATCCTCAATCCCGTACATGAGATTACATTGGTTCCAAAGTAGTGCTAATACATGTGATACAACACATGGATATGTTTCACCCAACATATTATGTACACTTGACCAACATTACCGCCACATTATCTTCCACATATTTTTTTAGTTACAATCCATTATGAATGGATTATTTATTACATTGACACCTTCATTGATGTATTCAATGAATAACATTCCGAGATTTAGTAATGTATGATGATACTTTGATTCTATTATTTTAATAACAAATATTAGGATTGAACTATAAAAGGCAATGAGTTCTCTTTATTGGATGTGGTTAGAGATCATTAGTCTCAATAAAATATTTATTTCACTCTTTTCAATCCCATAAAATCTTTCACCACATAAAATATTGGTGATAGAACCCATCTCAGTGTATGGGGATTCTAAATTTGTTTTTTGGAATCCAAAGGGTCATGGATTCACTATAATGTAAGTAATCCTACATTTCAAATATTTTTATCATCGTTAAGAATAATTCACTGAGATAGTGGCAACTTCATCTCTTAAAAAGGTATAATGTTTTTTTCATGCACATTGATTATATCAAAGATAAATCAACCAATTTTTAGTTTTTCTTCTACTACCTAATATTTAATGATATTATAAAGCCCATAAGTGTTATGAGAGACTTAATCATCTATGAATAAATGTTTTTATTTAATTTTTTTTAATTAAGAACATGTTTTATTAAACATATACTGAAATATATTACTAAATAATATGTTATTTGATAACATAATTCCAGATTAACTCTCTTGAAAACATGTTAATAAGTTATCGTGATATAAAATATTACTCATGATTATGTTATATTGTTTATTTAATGTTGAGTGTGAGGCACATTTTACAATTTAAGGGAAAATTATCATGCAATAAAATTTCAGAAAAAAGTATCATTTTTCTATTTTCTAACATTACATTGTGTGTCAACATAATGTGTAGTGTACATCGGAAATTACATTGAGTATTAACATAATTTGTGGGAAATACCCACAAAAATGATTGATGATACCACATTTTATTGAATCACACAACAAAATTTCACTCTAATACATGATGCTTTATTACCTCGCGTGGTTGATGGGGTTATCATTGAATTCTCAAGTAGCCTACCTGCTACGTGACCATTGCCTCCTTGCTAACCCACATGGTTGTTCTCCTTATAATGCTACCCCAATCTTTTCCAATGAATTATAACCTACACTAGTGTTCTTCACCATGATAAAACATTGAGGGTCATCATATTGTTAATTGAATGGCTAAAAAACTATTTTTTATTTAGTTAGTTTTCTTTATAATTTATGATATTTTTAAATTATAATTACATTTATTTATAAAATATGTTTTTATATTCCCAATTTAAATATAAAAAGTTCATATTTTTTTATAAAAATAAATAAATAAATAAATAAATAATATATTATTTTATATTACTGATGCTTATAAATTTTTATAGAATGTTTATAATGTTTTTGATTTATTTATTTGATAAATTCATTAAAGTATATAGAGCCTTAAATTACATTATAGATATGATATCATATGGTTTAGTTATTCAACTTCCTTGACATAGGTTTTTTAGAGACATATGATTGAAAATAGTTTTGGAATATAATTTTTTCATATTAGGTGTTAGAGATATCATTAATTGAAATCTCACTTGATTAATGTCTCCCTAAGGATGGGAAATTGTGGACAGACTACCCCTTTACATGGATTCTTATTCCATATTCTAGAAATGTGAGGGGTTGGTTATCTCTCACTCTAAACTTACCTATGTTGAGATTTTCAATCTCATATAGCTCTATACCTTTACATTAAAAAGTTCAGGTACCTTATACAGTATATAGATTCATATATACATGAATATACTTGGCTTATGTTTTTATGTAAGTAGTACAAACTAATGGGTTGTGTAAATAGGTACACATTAATGATGTGTGAACAAATTAATTTGGTGGATTGAATAGAAATTTCAAAACAGATTCTCTAGTACCATGAATACAAAAATTAAAAAAACATGATAAGATTAAAATTTCATAGTATATAACAATTATAAAATTTAATATCCATATTATGTATATTAATTTGGTGAGACTTTATTAAGAAATCCCTATAAAATATTATGTTTGTTATTCCTTCAAAATTGGTACTTTTCAAGACCTCAATAATTCAGTATGGATGAATCTAATTGTTCGGTTAATATGAGTATATTATAGAAGGTAATCATGTAACAATGTTACCCTAATGGTTAGGTCCCTTATTTTTGGCATTTTCATTGGGTTACAATAGTTAAGAAACCCAAACAGTTAGGATACTAGAGGAATAGAGTTGATTAAATCCATAAAATGTACTTGGATAAAGAATTTTGTCTACAAAACTATCAAAGAATCATATATTGTTTGATTGAAAAAGATTTTTTTCAATTGAATATAATCATACATTTTTTACGTGATTATCCTGTGTAACTCAATGTGAAAAAGAAGTCTTGGTTTACTAAAAAGTTATGATGTTTGGGGTCATCATTTTTAGTCAGAGTACCTTCTTTAAAAGTTATTTATAAAAATATATAATAACGGAAACTCACCCATAGATATGTCACTATTATAGGTTATGGATTTTTTAATGATTATCATATTGAGACCCCTTATAGGCTTAACCTGTAAAAAAGTTATTGATTGATATCTAGGGTTGAGAAGTGTTCTCAAAGAGCAAAATTATGAGCATATGAGTGTGAAGTTTATAGATTTAAATATCTCAATGTGACACCCATTGTGTCCTTGGTAGGTACTTTATTTGAATCTTCTTTTTTATCATAATCATTTTTTTGTTTTTGGGAGTTCGAGGGTGAAATATTGAAAATTGGGGTAAATCCACCCAAGCACATTATTAGTCCATGATTAGTAGAAACTATGTGAAAAATAATAAAAATGGTGTAAAACAATCCAGATCCTCTTCATATAGTCTTTAAATGGTTACCCAAACCATGAAAGTCATTCTTGGAAACCTTAGGGCTCAAGATAGTGATAAGGGGTGACCTGAACGGTCAACACATGATTTGGAAAATGCAAAACACTATGGCCTTCCCCATTTTGTTAAAACTTTCCTTCCCAATTCTGTTAAAATTTAAAATTTACTTAAACACACTGTTGACCTTATAACCCTCAAACCTCTCATTCACCCTTCTGCTGGACCAGGTGCTCCTCCTAGTCAAAGAACCCCCATCGATTTAAGTGTGATTCCTCTTTGGTTTTGGTGAATTTCTTCAAGATTAGTATATTATCACTTGTTCTATTCCCTTTATCTCTCTTTAATCACTTATCATTAAATTTCATACTCATCCCTCAAGTCCTAATGAATATAGAGGTCAGAACATAGGATTTATGTTGGGTTTTTGATGAATTTCTTTGGTGTTTAGGCCAACAAGTATATCTATTCTTCCATCCTTATGATATATTCCAAAGGCAGATACATTTAATCAATTTTGAGGTAGGTGTCTCTATATATCTAGAATTTTCTCTTGGATTACATTGGTTTTTGAGTTTTCATTTTGTTCTTATTTATATATTAATGTTTGAGTGATTTTTAAGGGATGTAATACATATGTTATTATATTCATATCTTGTAATGAAATAATATTGTTTTATTTTTGTATCATTACCTATTAAAATAAATTTTATACATACTAAGTGTTGGATAAATTTTATTTATGAGAGATCTAGATTTAATATTATTTTTAAAATAAAATTTAAAAGAGTATTTTGTGGGAAAATTTATTTCTTGAACATGGGAATTATCATTTGAATGATGATGTGGTTGTGGGTGGACATGGGACACCTTGGTTGTGTGGGTTATAGGACAAGTATTTCCCTATACTTATGTAAAGAACCTGACCCCAGTATCATAGAGATAGAGGTAGATTTATTACATTGTCATAAGATACAATAAATCACATCCCAAAGGACTAAATAGTTTATTAGACTTGGTAGCCTGGAGTTAAGTGGCCACTTTATCACATTAGAATAAGATTCAAGGAATCAAATCCCATGAAAAAAGAACAATTTAGTTGTCTTGGTAAAAAATATTCATACTTGAAATTCTAATTTAATTTTACAATATAAAATACAAAAGTAATTTCTTTGAGAATTCCATTACTCTCGTTAATTTATCCCTGCATATCAACCAAAAAACACTTCCCCATATCATGGGAAAAACTGAAACATAAGAAAATCCTGAGCTCAAATGCTCAGTAAGGGTAAGAATAGAATGGAATCTATGAAAAAATAAGGAATAAAAAATTTCGAAAGGTAAATTACTAAATGACATTCCATTTTATCAATAACTTTAAAATAATATGAAAAGAATAAAAGTTGATCAAATGATTTCATATAAATAATTAAATGATAATGAAACTTAACCATGAATATTATACTAATCAAATAATCAAATAGAATATAAGTAAATGAATTTATAATGATGTAATGCATAATTTAAGACACCATAAATACACCATCAATTATTTGGACAATACAACATATATAAATGAGTAATACATCATCCAATATCCAAACTAGTTTGTCTCATGAGACCAACATATGCATTAAAGGATAATAACAGGCCCCAACCATCACTTACTAAGTCTAATTCATTCCTCATATGAATGGGTGAAACATAATATACATAAAAATTAATATTAAAAACTAAAATAAGAAATGTTAATACTTACACTAATTAAATGAACATAATCATAAACCATCTAGAGTAATATGGTGAATTGTACCAAAATAGCACATGAACAATCAAAATGGTGATAAATCTCCCAAATAAAGAATAAGGATGACATAAATACAATATATCTATAGTGGATCATAAATATATTAAAGGGTTTATGTCATTGATAACATATCCTTAAAAATATTCTTGAGTAAAATATAATTTTTTTGAAAACCACTTTTAAAACAAAAAGTTTACAATTTAAAATAACTTTCTTTAAAGGAAAATTAATATCCCGACCTAGGTACCACACATCGGTGCCCCGAGATTTTCAGTCAGTTTACCTCAAGGGCGCTTCCCTGACACCAAAACCTGACAACTAAAATCAAGGGTCTAATATAGATCATGGGGAGACTATTCCCTATATAGCAAAGTAAAACAACATTCGAAATAAATAAATAAATAACAAATGATATAACTAACATACAAACTAAATAGTATCACATGATGACCAAAACAATAAAGACAATATCCAAAAATAAATATTAGACATGTAAAGCTAAATAAATGTCAAGTGTCAAATGTAATACCAAAATAGAGACATAATAGCACTCCCAAGAGGGTTACAACACCGTTTCTAGTTCCCTAATAAATGCTTCACCCTGAATCAACAATCTAGCATAGGGATCTTTCCCTTCTGTTATCCTAGAAACATGAAGTCTATTCCGGTATTGATCAGGAAACCCGAGTAGGTTGTGAGTACAACTCAGCATGTTACCACCAATGATGTATAAAAAAATATCTAGTCAATAAAAGTGTATGCAGCTGTATAAAGAATAATGAGAAGCGATAAATTAATCATTTTACATATATTCAATTATTCTTTATTTAACCACATAAACCCCTTGGGATCCCAAGGACACCTGATCCATCACTATCTACTTCACCTGATTCAAGATTTTCAACCATACCACATATTCAATTAATAACTCATTAACATGTTATTAAATTTTCTACTTGATTACAATTCATATTACTGTTAATTGGTACCATAGTCCAACACTAACATTTTGGGCCCAGGTCGCCATTCCCAGGACCCTGTGGGTATTTAAAGAAGTAGTCTGTGTTCTTAAAATTGTTTATCAAACAATCAAAAAATTAGTCTTTTGAAGTAGTATTCTATATACCAAAGTCATATATCATTTAATCACTATGGGTTTTTGAAGCATCATTACGAATCCCACACACGCTTAACAAATTATCACTAGAGTATTTTAATGAATAGTCAATGTCCCATAGACATTTATTAATCAATCACACAATTCACATATATCATATCAAACAAAATTAATCGACATTAATCATTTTACTAAAATTTCACATTAGGGTACCATCACAATTTATCACAATAATACATGATTCAATACTTTAATCACATGAAATAATTTGTGTAAATCACCATTAATAAAATATTCAACGTTAAATTCATACAACCAATTAACCAATTAAGGCCCATCCAACCATCTCATAATCCCATTTTCAATTAATTTATATCACAAGAATTGACCAATTTTATAATCCCAAATTCCCATAAATATGACAATCATAAGGTTTCATTGATCACTTAGCCAATTAATTGATCTAATTCCCCCAATTTCATAATTATAAAGTTCTATTAATTAATTCACCCATTAATTTATCCAATTTCCATGTATCCATAAATTAATAAATTAAATAATCTATTTAATTGGTGGTTGAATTTCCAAATACCAATTTAAATCTTACAATGCATAATTGCAATTGGAATCCAGATTATGGGAATTGAATTTAGACCACCTACCCCAAAAATAGTGATGAACACTCAGCAGTAGAAATAAACAACTGAAGTAGAATGATCAAGAACATGATTAAGAATATATATAGATGAAAAAACTAGATCCAAGATTATACATATTAGTTCTATAAAACCTAGATCTATATATGTTTATAAAAGAGTACAACATCTTTTCAAATGATGATAGAAAGGCATGAGAAATATGGGAAACCAAGAGGGATGAGAATCTCTTTTTGAGGGAGTTGAATATCGTCAATCTAGGATTTAATTCTCCAAGAACAGAGGTATTATGGCCTTGGAATGCGTTCAAATACCTCAAAAATGAGGAAAATCATTTAAATCCATGTTGGGTTGATTTGGGGTGAAGTCCATCAGGTTTGGATTTTAAAAACCATTTTTTGGAATATTAAAAACCACGCTCAAGGTTTCCTAGGAAGAACAAAATTTTAAAAACTGCATGCCTCTTCTAGGGGGGATGGGCGCATGGATACTTCTAATAGGGAACATATTTTGAAAAAATGTACCAACTGGACAATCCCTCTCTATTCAAGGTTTCAAGGTTTGTCGGGGAAGGGCCCATGAATTGGGAAAACCACACACCAACTATGAACTACACAAATACCCTCCAAAATATTACAATTTTCATCCAAATACACCCAATATATTTCCAAAATAATATATACTCAAAAAATGAAAAAAAATTAAAAAATGATCTTAATACATCTTTAGAAAAGGTTGGGATCTTACATTATCCCCATCTTATAATAGCTCATCCTCGATTTATACTCCCATGCACATCTAATATCCCAAGTTAAGAGGATCATGCCACTAAGCCTATATATCCACTTTTCAATCCCTTGTTTTCACCTGAACATGACAATGCTTCCACAATACATAAAATATCAACATGGTCTTCCCCCCAAAAAAATTCTCACTACGATTCAAAACACATATCAGATGATTATTCAAAGACACATATCTCTCAATCTCAAAATCATCCACATCAATCCCATGAGAAAGGTTTGGGTGATACCGTAGAAGTTGGGACACATGAAAAAAATAGTTCATGGAACTATACCTATGACTAAGAGCCAATCAGTATTCCACTGACATTATTCTATCCAAAACTGTATATGGACTAACAAAATTGGGTTCCAAATTTCCCTGTCTTTATATCTGGTGGTGACCCAATCTAGGAAACACTCAAAGGACAACACAATCAACCTCTACAAAATCTAAGGTACATTATTGTCTATAAGAGTACAAATTATCTCTTTTATGATTCATATCCATATTCTTTCGGATCAGCTGAACCATATTTGATGTATCCTACATAAGACTCAGTCCCAATAACTCTGACTCCCCTATTCCATCCAACACAGAGGTGATCTCCATAACTTACCATAAAGAGCCTCATATGGTTCCATCTGTATTGTTTCATGGTAACTGTTATTATAGGTGAACTCCACCAATGATAGGTGCTTCTCCCAAGACCCGGTGATGTCTAAAAAACACACCCGAATAATATCCTCAATCACCTTTATATTACACTATAAGCACCCATATTTCATTTGGTTGAATGAAAAACTCAAAAAATCCATGTACCAAGCACCTTCTAGAGGAACATCCAGATGAATGGAGTAAAACCTGATCCATGTTCTAAATCAATAGTTAATATCACCCCATGTAGATATACTATCTCTCAAACATATATTTCTATAATCTAATCCACCTAGAAAGTCTCATGTACTAGTAATAAATGCACTCCCTTTTTCTAATAGCCCACAATCAACCAAATAGTATCAATATTATGTGGCATCCTCAGGAAAACCACAAAATAGTTAATGGTAACATCATCATGCTTATTCTGGAATGGGTGATGGATTTAGTAAAACATTAGAGCATTTATGCTCCACAATCACCTATTTACAGGTGTAGTGTCATGTCATGAACCCTACAATCTTTCTTTTCTTGCGTAGCCACCTCAAATCCCATCATAGTTCACGATAAAGTTTCTTCGCACCTGGATGCACCACCTACTTCGAGGCACAAAATTAAAGCATCAACTCCCTTCTCATGATCGCAGGCACTAAAACCTAATTCTGGACATAGAATATCTCATCCTCATTTATGGTCTAATCCAAAGGTGGCTCCCCACTTACAAGTCTTTCACTCAAAGCCAATCATTTGGGGTCCTCATAATGTCTATATCTAATTCATTTAAAAAAATTAGACATCACTGGAACGGATATGATATTCATCTACTTCAATCCGTATTGGTCCAAAAAATGAATCTCAAATATTAAATTCATTATCTTCCACTCAACACTATACTGCTGTACCTATTGAGTTTGAGTTTTCTTTTATAAAAAAATCAGCAACACCGTTTCCCTTCATAGGTGTATATGCTATATCAAAATCATAAAAAACATATTCTCAACTCACCTCTGCTACTAGATATTCAAATATCATTACAAAAATATATACTTTAATCCCTTATGATCATTATACATATTAAAACTTCTTCCAAAAATATAATTCCACCAACACATCAAGGGATTCAAAACAGCAACTAGATCAAGGTCCTACGTAGGGTAATTCCTTTCTGGGGGATTTGACTTCTGAGAACAATATTCCACAAATCAATCTACCTACATAAAAAACGATCCATGAATGAATCCATAAGTGTCAAAAAACATCATAGACTCCTCACCTAGAACGGGTAGAATCAAGTTCAGTGCCGATGTTAAATATTTTTTCAAATATTGAAATGAATTTTCAAATGATCCAGGCTATCGAAACATTATCCCATTCTTAGTAAAATTAAAAATTGGTGCTTCCAAATGGGAAAAGTCCTAGATTAACATATGATAATATCCTTATAATGTTAGAAAGGTATTTATATCAAAATAATTCTTCGTATGCTCCCAGGAAACCACTACCCGAACCATATCTGGGTCCATCGACACACCATCCTCGGAAATGATGTGACCTAAGAAGTGTTCCTGATCAATCCAAAACTAACACATAGATATATTAGAGTACAAATTACTCTCTATTAGTGTAATCAAGAGGATTTAAATATGTTGGTAATGATCATCATGAGTCTTGGAGTACTCCACAATATCATCCACAAAAACTACCACAAACAATTCTAGGTACTAGTGAATGATTTAGTTCGTTAACTCCATAATCACTAATGGTGAGTTTTTCATCCCGAACAACATTACCATGAACTCATATAGGCCATACCTTTTCTAAATAAATCCCGTAGTATATCATAAGTGTGAAATATCAAATAATGATACCTTGATCATATGTCAATTTGGGAGAAAACAAAAGCTCCCCTCAATGGGTCAAATTGATCATCGATACATGGAAGAGGATATCGATTCTTCACTGTCATCTGATTTAACTTTCGGTAATCAAACAAAATGGTCAAAGTCCCATTATTATTATTATCAAACAAAACTGTAGAACCCAAAGGAAACATAATTGTAAGGATAAACCCTTTATCCATTAACTCCTCCAGTTGAGTCCTAAGATATTGAATCTTTTTTTGGTTATTTTTTTATAGTGGAATAGAAAATATCAAAACCCTAGGAATGAGCTCAATCATAAAATCCACATCCATCTTAGGTGGAACACCCGAGAAGTCCTTGAGAAACACATCCTAGAACCTATCCACTATGGATGAAAGGACATCAGGATTTACACCTCCATCGTCTAGCAACATGATTGCAACCTGGGTGGTGATCTCCCCCTATTGCTGATGAACTGACCTGACATAACCTCCCTTGAACTCCCACTCTTCAATATGGATTTAATAATTATTCTTGGGAAATGTAAATTTCACCCTCTTGTAGTAAAAATCTAGATGGGATCATTATGCCACTAACCAGTCCACAACCATAATTAGGTTGAAGCATGATATATCCATAATGTAAAGAACCCAAGTGAAATTATACTCCCCACCCTCTAGAGAACAAAATTTTTACAAAAAAATTCCTATTGACTATACTTCCAATGTTATATCAATATTTATAATCCCACTATCAGTTTCTACCCATTCACATGTTGTGAATATATAAAAGAATGAGAGGCACCAGTATCAAATAAGGCACTTGCTCGAATAGAAGCTAAGAGAATAGTACCTCTAACTATTAATAGTATAACCTCAGTATCCACAAGTGTAGGAAAAAAAGCATGTAACTATCCTAACCCTCTTCTTCATGGTGCAGTCTGAGTCCCCTAGGCTACAACGCTATATTGATATGGGAACTCTTTCCCAGAAGCACCTCGTCCACTTCCTTTACCGCGTTGTATAATATAAGTCTATCCAATAGACTAATAAAAGTTATAAGAACCCATTACCTTAATCTAATTATTCCTAGAAACTCCATCATTACACATCTTACATCAGTTACTATAAAACGTTTTTATATGCCCCATCCATCCATTGGATCAACACTCCACCGGTGGTCAGGGGCACTGTCGATGAAAGAGACATGACCTACTAAACTTGTGACAAACCACACAAGTAAGGTACTATGTGACAGACCCTTCACCCCAATCATTATTCATTCCAATACTCCCATAAATATTATCATAATTATGCTTCATTCTCTCTGAAGTCATACATCCTGATCATCGAAATGAAATCACCTACCCTACACCATATTCATCCTTCAGGTTGCCTTCTGAAATTATATCTTCATTCAACACATTTGAAAACTTCTTCATTCTAAAGATATTCACCTGTGACTTAATATTAAATTTAAACCCATTATGAAACCATTTTTCCATGGACACATCATCTGCTAACAACACTAGAACAAGGTGTTGCAAATTTTTAAAGTGATCAGCATATATCATAACTGACATACTCCCCCCTGAATTAGCCTCATAAACTTAGCTGTTATATCCCTCATGATTGTATTAGGGTAATTTTGCTACATGAAATTATACTGAAATTCCTTTGATGCCGTATTATTCTATTTTCCATCCCTTCTATGGATGTCCCATCAATTCTTTTCTTTACAATGTAACATGTTATATTCCAATTTGACTCTCTTATCAGTAGGAGTCCCCATGTCCCCAAGTGGTCAAGGATAGTCTGGATTGATTCAATACAGAACTATGTTGGCTCAAGACCACCCTCTGGTAATTTTCGGATGGTGCTTCAACTAAAACTCCCATGATAGAATTAAAAAACACTTCACTACCCTATTTGGGTCTCACTCTATAAACTACATGAATAATGAAAAGTTATCATGAAACTGCTTTCTAGTTTCTTCAGCTGGTACAATCAGTGCACCTGTTTCCACTACTGGACGCACATTTCTAGCCATTCCTTCCTTCATCATATCAACAGTATAGCTGTGGATGAATTTATACAATGATAAAAAAATCCATAAGGAGACACCACACAACATTAACACATTTAATAATAGGGTTTCGAAAAATCTATAACAAGTCAATCCCCTAAACCCCACAACATGGTTAAAATTGAGGTGCAATCACTACCCTTAACCATCATATGTCTAGGTCATGGTTAACAAAGGGTACACATTATCATTATTATTGTTTCCCATTAAAAACCCATTTTTTATCATCTTGTTTTTTTTTCAATTCCACATTGGGCACTTTTTAATTCCAATTTCACAATGAAGGAAAGACATTTAAATTAAAAAACTCACCCAAAACCTTCTTTCCCATGCACACCTAAAACGATGCATGTCAGAAAATAATAATGAGTTCCTAAATTGATGAATGAAAAATAAAATCTTCTTATATTAAAGGACATGACCCAAATCTAAAAAAATATGAAAAACAATAATCACATCACACAAAAAGTGAATCCCTCAAGGGGAAATAACATCAACTGTAGAAACACACATAAAAAATGAAAATCCTAGCTGGGGTACATGTGTTTTCCCCCATACATGGGTTAGCTACTCCCACAAATGAGATAATATCCAAGTACTGAATATTTATATTCTCCTATGTAAATTTTCGAAATAGTAAGACAAAAATAAAGAAAAGAGAACTCCTTTGATACCACTTTGTAACTTCTCGACCCAGGTTCCACACACCGGTGCCTCTAGCAGTTTGAGAACATGACATCGGGCGTGCCTCCCCATACGCCAGAGGCTACCAACTAGTAGTAGGGGTGTAATAACCATCATTGAGATACTATTCCCTTCTTATAAATGTATCAAAATTGAAGAAATAAATAAACATTATCCAAATGATATAATCAATATAAAAAAACTAGTATAACATGGTGACAAAAACATGAAATAAATTATCCAAAACTAAATAGTAGGTATTTCATGACAAATTATTATCTTGTTTAAAATGAAAAACCAAAAAAGGATACACTAACACTCTCAAGAGGGTCCTAAAACCAAATTTTGTTTCCCTATCCACGATCAATACTGACTCAACCATCTAACATAGAGACCATTCCCTTATCATGTCTTTCAAACATGATGTCTATTAAGATACCGATCATGAATCCCAAGTAGCATGTAAGTAAAACTCAGTAGGCCACCACCAATGGTGTTTAAAACAATATCCATACATGAACAATGTATGTAGTTGTATAAAGATTAAGTACAAGAAATAAAGTAAATAGTTAACATATATTCCATCATTATTTATTTAGATACATAATCCCATTGGGTTCTCGAGGACACCCGAACCATAAATACCTAATTTGGCCCATTTTAGAGTCTGAACGATACCACATATTCAATTCAAAATTCATTATAATACATGGGATTCCACGAACCATTTAATTTAAATTCAGATTATGGAAAATTGAATCTATAGTCCAATGCCAACATTTTGGTCCTAGGTAACCATGCCTAGGAACCCATGGGTATTTGAAGCACCACGTAGTGTCCCACATCCCAATTCTGAAACAATCACACAAGTGGAATTTTGATGAAACTATCAGTGTGCCACACTCATATATTAGTTCATCACTATAGAGTTTTGATGTATCCTTCCATGTACCACCCAAATTTAACAATTTATCACTATGGTCTTTTTAAGTATTAGTGCATGTCCTACACACGTCAATCAATCAATCACACTATTCATATATATCACATTAAACAAGATTAATCAAAATTAATCCTTTTACCAACATTTCACTTCACGGGACCATCACAATTTACCAAAACAACTCATGATTCAATACTTTAATCACATGAAATAATATGAGAAATTCACAATTAATCTATTTAATGATATTCCATTCATATTACCCATTAAACCATTAAGTTCAAGTCAATAATCTCATAATCCCATTGTAAATTAATTCATATCACATTAATGGAAAAATTTCACAATCCCCAATTACAATCAAGTTGACAATCATAAGATATCATCAATTAATTAAGAAATTAATTGATCTAATTCCACCAATTTAATAATCATAACATTTTATTAATTAATTCACTAATTAATTATTTAAATTTACATGTTTCCATAAATTAATTTATCAAAAAATTTATTCCTTTTATGATTCAATTTCCAAACTATATTTGAAATCAAAAAACACATACACATAATTTGAATCAAGATTATAGGAATTTAATTTAAACCACCTACCTAAAAATTGATGATGAACACTCACCAATGGAAATCTCCAATTGATGTGGAATGATCAAGAACATGATAAAAAACAAGATCTAAATCCAAAACCTAGATCCAAATCAAACATTTTAGATATATGAAACCTAGATCTATATCCACTACCAATGGATGAAAACATCCCTTAAAATAATGAGACAATGGTGATAGAAATACAAGAAACCAATCAAGATGAGAATATCTTATTAGGAGAGTTTTATATCTTTAATCCGAGCTTCAATTTTCTTATAATGGAGGTCTGAGGGACATAGAATCTGTTCCAGAAACTCCAGAAATGATATAAATAATTTAGGACGGATTTGGATTTTTTTTTGTAAATTATGGGGGGTTTTAAATATATAAATAAAATTTTAAAATATTAAAAACCATGGGAACAATTTTCTAGGAAGGGGTTCATGATTTACAAACTATATGCCTCTTATGAGGGGAGGGGTGGAATTACTACTAAGAGGGACCAAAGTTTGAAAATCTGTGTGCTAGACATGAAATTACCTCTCTATCTGGGGTTGCATGGTTTTTTGGGGAATGTATCATGTTTTGGTAAACCATGTGCCAACCATGAACTACCCAAATCCCTTAAAAAACATCCAATTTTTACCCAAACACACCCAAGATAAAACCCAAACGAGATATACTCAAGAAAAGGCAGAAATAAAACATGAAAAATGAGATCTAGTTATATATAGAAAGGGTTTGTATCTTACAAAAAATTTTAAAACATGTAAAATTCTCTTTAGAACATCTCATGTCATTTTAGTGGTAAATTCCACAGAGTCCATACACAATAAGTTTTTTCATTTAACATTTTTGGTAGAAGTCAGAAAAACATTTTTTTGAAAACAATATGATGAATATTTTCAAAACAAATTTTAAAAATAGGAAAAAAATTTCTTTAATAAATCATTTCTAAATGGTTAAAAAACATTTTGAAATTTTTCTAATAAAACAAGGGTTTTTATCAAAATTGATTTCCGACCGAAAAGAGAAATTATGTGAGATTTTCTTATCTTTTTTTTCATATCCTTATAAAGTACCAAAGATGAAAAAATTGAAGTATTAAATGAATTACCATAGGGTATATATATATATATATATTTATTTAAATATTTAAATATCAAGTAATTCCTCTAAGAGAGACATAGAAATAAACAATCTCTAATAATGATGATATTGTTAAATGACCCCATACCACTTTGTAATTAGTTGAATAATATTCCCCATGAAAGAATAAAATTTAACAAAAATTTAAACATCAAGAGAATAAATAAATTCATGATATAAAATGTAAATGTGGTGATATATATACACATTCTAAAAGAATATAGGTGTATAACTTCAAAATATACCTCAATGAATGAAAATTGAGATGAAGTCACTTACAAAATAAAATCATTTAATTGAATATTAATAAAATGAATTGATTATGTTTATAAACTGTAAATATAAATAAAAAACGTTTAAATTAAAAATATTGTAATCAAAAGTCATTCAAACATAATCTTAGCATGACATAATCAATGAAGTATATATTTAACCCAATGAATATAAATTGAGTAGACAAGTCCCTTATATTGCACTGTCTTTTAATTTAACATGATTCAACCTCATATATAATGGTTCAAAGAATGTTATTAATTTATACAAGAACTATATATATATTTATTATATCATATATGATCCTCTGATATCATCTTATTAACCTTTTTAGTAATATTTTTGGTATTACCCTTGTTACGGGTGTTAAATACGTAATTTTCCTATGCATGTTTTGTTGTGTAATTCCCAGATAATGGTGATATGATATAGTGAAATTATATAAAAAATGATATTAAGTTAATATATGACATATCTATTCATTATATATATTTTTTATAATCAATATTTAAAGTTGAACATTGAAAATGAACCACATCACATTGTGGAGATGGTATGACGTATGCACGCATGAGGAATGATATCTTTCTATTAATGGGTGAAATAAAAAGGAAGTGGGTGATATATTAATTTTATAGAATAAACATAATTTAATAATTACCATATATATCCACTATTTAAATCATTATAAATATATTTTTAATGTTGTGATGAAAATATAATTACACCACTATGTGGTGATAATAAGTTGTATGCACGCACGTGTGGTGATTTTATTTTTCACAGGATGGATAAAAGGTAGAATATAGTTAATTAATTATCATAATAAAATATAATAATACATATTATACTAAATTTATTATTCTAGTATGTAAATAACCCAATAATGTGAATTAGAAGTATAAATAAACATGAATGAGTTGATAAAAAAGATTACCTCTTCTTTGGTGGACTTCCTTCAGATTTATTCTTAAGGGACTTAGGGTTGGTCTTTTGAGAAGATGAGCACATCTAGAAACATGGATAATAATGTTTAGAAAAGTTATGGGAAGGAATTGGTTGACCTATATGGATTAATTTGGTGTAATAAGTGAAATAAGGAGTTCCCATTTATTATTAGGGTGAGGGGAACTTTAGAAACTTCCTAAAATATTAATTTAATATAAATTATTTTTCATTAAAAATTGACAAAAAATTATTAATTTATTATATAAGATTATTTTGGGTCTAAATACCACAATAAAATAAAATTTAGATATGTTTTGTCTAAATCTATACCCTAGTATTTTGGTGTTAACCCTTACTTTACCTCTTTAACTCTTACCACAACAACATGGATTTTTATTACTTGGAGGTTATTATATTTACTATAAAATTAAAAAAGAAAAATAAATGTATCATGGTTGATAAATTAAAAGACATCCTAATAACTTGTCCAAATATAAACTTTTCAGGAAATTTATGTCATTTTATAAAATAGTATTTAATTTAAAATTTTATTAATTTCAATTTTTACAGTATTCAATACTTCGACTTTTAAAAATGTCAATACAACTAGATAACATTTATTTTTTAATACAAACTTAAAATTTCAAGGTGACCTATAATTTTTTTTATGACATTAATTAACAAAAAATATATTTATTTTAATATATTTAGAATTATTTATTTTATTTTTTTATTAAATAAATAATTTCACCGTCAATGTAGTGCAAGAATTAAAGGTAATTATTTATTCATTAAAAATTAGAAAATAAATTACCATGATAAATATAACTCCATTAAATTGAAAAATACAATTTACAGTCTATGATATATTCTGGATAACACCATATAAAAAATTCTATAGTTATTAAAATCATGAATATGACATCTTTGACATTATTAAATAAAATATTATATGGGTCATAATCAATTACTATTAGAAAAAATTGGCCAAATATATGGTCCTTGAGTGACTATGTATGAAAAAAAAATTCCTATAAAATTGGGGCAAGTGTTAGGGTCATTTTATAGTCCGTTTCATTCTTTTTTTTAACCTTTATTACCTAATTTAGCCATTTAGTGGCAACAAAAATTTCTATGGTTACTATTCATATTGGCCAAAAAATAAAAGGGACATATTTAATAAATTTTGATATTTTAAATTAAAATAATTCATCCATTTTCTAAATTTCAAAATGTCAATGTTTTATAATTTAATTTAAATTTGATCTCGTAAAATGCAATGAAAAACAGTTTTCTCGAAAAATTCATTTTTAAGCCTAAAATGTACTTATAAAAAAAATAAGATATAGGAGTGATTAGAATATAATTAATTAAAATAAATATAACTAAATATTGTTATGTTACTTAATATCAAATTAAATTTAATGATACACCTTTTAATATATTGAAAATGATAGTTTTATACAATCAACATTTTCACTATTCACTAGAAAATAAACATTTTCATAAAATTCCAAAAACAATTTCTTTAATTTAATTTTAATATTATAATTTCAATAACGATTTTGAGTTAATAAAATAAAAAATTATTTAAATTATATAAATTTATTATAAAATTTACTCTTAAAAAGAAAGAAAACCATTTTTTGATAAAAGCATATTTTTAAAGAATAAATGACTTTACTAAACATTTAGTTCCTATTCAAAAAGAATTAATTAATACATTTAAAATTAGATTGAAAATTATATAGTTAATAATGTTTTAAATACTATTCATTCCCTCTAATTTATTGACTAGGTTATAATAATCACATAACAATATTTAATTGTTCATTTAAGCTCGGTGTTGCGTGCAACATAAGCTATCAAAAATGTTAAATTTTAAAAGAGACATATTATAAAATCATGGGGTGATAAATTATACCTTCCATCAATAAACTGGATCCCAACAATTTAAAATTTCACTTCTAAATTCAGTGGTTGATATTTGACAATTATTTTGCGGGAAACCCACATTATAAAAAGTGTTAATAAAAATTACTCTTAAAAAGAGGAAAATGAAAATGAGAAGGTCACCACAAAACATGGATTATAAATAAAAAAATAGTGATAAGTGAAAATATGGACATGGAAGATAAATATAACTATCAATTTTTGATGAAGATTGATATAAACACAATTAGTAGAAAATTAACTATCACAAAATCGTAAATCTGCGAGTGGTTAAAAGAACATTGATTTCTCAAAAAGAAAAGTACGCAAAAACATTTTTTCCAAAATATTTTTCTTATATTTGTTAAATATTACTATCTAGATAAAAAACATGGGAATATAAAATTACTTTATTTAATTCCATGGAATAAATCCAACATTTAGAAGTTATTTGATCTATTTCCACCTCATTTCATACACCTAGAGATGGATATTCAATAAAACAATTTACGCTAGAAGAGATTTTATCCCAATATATATAGATTATTCCTTAGGAATTAAAAAATTTACCAAAATTAAAATTGTTAGAACATGTATCAAATATAAAAAACAAAGTTTTACCTCAAAAAATAATATTCATTGTTTTAATTAATATATTCTTTAATTATTTAACATTAAGACTCATCCAAAATACATCAATGTAATATTATTAAAGAAAATTCACAAAATTTCAAAAATGAACTTAATGGCACATTTTCCCAAAAAATACAACGAAACTCTTATTTTCACATTATAAGTTTTTAATACCTTTATCACTTAGAAACTGTAATAATAAAATGAATTATTACAAAAAAATGTTGGGTTGTTGAATATATTCATTAAAACTGAATATATAATAATCCCAACAAAGATAACACAAACCCTAAAATCACAAACCTCCTTCATGGTCACCAATAAAATTCCATAAAAATCTATTTATTATTATTATTTCAACATTAAGAACATGTTAAGGCTGTGTTTCTCAAATCATGTGTTTTTTCTAAGGATTAACTTACCATATAATTAGTTCTCTTGGATAGCAGCACTATTAATCACATACCTCCAAATCGTTAATGAAATGGTACTTCAGTATAATCCTTATATGTTTCATAATTCTTATAAAAATATTATAAAAAATAAATTTACAGCAAATTTCTTGAATCCAAATACATTATATTATTAATCATTACCCTTGAGATGTATTAACAACATATGATTTACTATGACCCCTTTTCCTTATCTGAGGTATATTCCCTAGAAGATGGGGAATTTATTTTCATAGTTCCCTATATTCTTACTGTGTAAGCATTGAACATTGGAATTTTTTTTTCTGACACTCTCAATGATGAGTTTGGTGGCTTATTTCCCCACACTTGAAAAAAAGTATTCCTTTTAAGAATATACCAAGGTGTTTTATTCCAAAGAATCACATGTTTAAACATCCTTATTTTCCTTTATCCATTTATATATACCTTTATCTACCTCCCTCTTCTACTCTTTATTCCCTTCAAATTCATAAGTCTTTGATAATTATTTCTATGCCATTTTATCACATGATACTATATCCATATATGATGAAATTTTTTTTGAGACTAGTTCTTTTACAAATATTATCTCAAACCCAAAAAGAAATAATCATTATTACTATTTTGATTATGTGCATTGAAACATCTTTAATTCCTTCCTCCAATAACTATTTCTAAAAAATATCATTCACTTTATTAGTTTATAAAATTATGAATCATAATTTATGATCTTAATACTAGAGATACAATTAACATAAATTGAAAATTTAGGTATAAATATTATCTAAATCATAATCTTAGTATATTTGGATATATTACTAAATTATGTCATAAAGTCTCTTCAGGTTTATACTAAAATTACTCTTATACCAACTATAAACACCCTAACCCTATTATCCTAGATTTATTGTTTACTTTACTACATTTTATTAAGATATAAGGAGTTGAATACCAAAGGATCAAATCATTTAGTAGGCTTGTTAGACTAGAGTTGGTGGTTACTTAATTACATTGGAATAAGATACAAGAAATCACACCCTGAATGATCGAATATATTAGTAGTCTTGGTAAACTAGATACGTACATAAAATTTAGATTTCATTTTAAAATATAAAATACACAAATAATTTCTGTAATAACTTCTTTATTCCACATAGTGTATCACTACATATCAATCACAAAAAAAAACTATATATCCAGGGAAAAAATGAAACATAATAAATGGGTGAGCTCAAATGCTTAGTAAGTGTAATAATAAAATATAATCTATTAATAAATAAGGAATGAAAAATATGTAAAGGTAAATAAATGAAAAACATGACCTTTAATCATTAACATCAGATTAATACAACATCGATAAAATATGATCAAATATTTCCATATAGATTATCACATGATAATGAAACATAACCATGGATATTGTACTAATCAAATAATCATAAGGAATATCAATAATTTAATTCATAATGATGAATTTAATAGCATATGACATCATAAATATACATCCATGGATTCGACCAAGAAACCATACAAAAATGGGTAAGACACCAACCAATAACCAATCTCATGAGACCCACTAGTGCATTGAGGGGATATAGCGGGCCATAAACATCACTTACTAAGTCTAATGCAATCCTTATATGAAAGGGTGAAATATAATCTACTTAAACATTTATATTAATAACTAACACATTACATTTTAATACATAACTCAATCAAATGAACATAATCATAAACCATATACAGTAAAATGGTGAATGGTATGAAAATATAACATCCAAGATCAAACGGATCATAAACAATACAAACAAAGAATAAGGATGACATCAATACAATATATCTTCAGTGGATCATATGTACATTATAGGGTTTATGTAATTGATAAAAATATCTTTAAAAAAAATCTCAAAGAAAATATATTTTTCATTTTGAAAACCACTTTTAAATCTAAAAAATTAAAAAAAATCTTGAAAAAAGGTTTATTTGAATATAGACTTTGAAAACATTTAAAATAATATTTAAAACATATCATGGTGTTGACATTAAGAAAATCTATACATGTAAAACAAAGTTTACATTCACATTTACAGTGAAAGATAAATTGGTATTCTTTTGAAAACAAAATTTTGATTATTTTCAAGACATTTATTAAAAATACGTAATTTTTTTAATAAATAATTAAAAAAATGTTAATTTTTTTTTCTGAAAACTTTTTTAGAAAACAAGGGTTTTGATGAAATCATATTTCCGAACAAAAAAAAAATTAGGATTTTCCTAAAATGAATTTTCTCAATCATGATTGACATATTAAACAATATTCTAATCACTTGGATCAATTTATGATTTTTAATAATTTCATATCATTTAATAAAATATTATTTATTTTAAAATACTATCAATTTAAAATTTGACTACATTAATTAATTTTTCTTTTGAAAATATCAACACAACAAGATAAATTTCCAAAAAATATTTTAATAAAATAATAATATATCGAGGTGATCTAGATAATTTACGGATGACATTAATTATTCTATATTATATTTATTTTAATACTTTTAATATCATTGATTTTATTTTTCAATTAATTAAATATTTATTGCATTTGTGTTGTGGAAGCATTTAATGTAATAAAATTTTCACAAATATTTAAATATAAGTTACCATGATGAAAATAATTCCTTAAACTTTAAAAATAATTTTTATAGTGGAAGATATCTTCTAAATTACACTATATTAAAAATTTAAAAGTTATTAAAATCATGAATGTGATATCTTTGACTTTTCTATAAATAAAATATTATAAAGGTCATATTCACTCCCTAAAGAAATAAAATAGTAATATATCTGATCCTAAAATTAATATTGATGAAATAAATCATCCAATAATATTCAGTCAAGTTTTAAGGAATTTTTCCTAGTCTTTTTAGTTTTATTTCTAATATTTATTACCAAATTTATCCATTATTGTGGGAAACAATATTAATAAGGATACTATTCATATTGGAAAAAAATAAAAGAGAAATATTAATAAAAATGTGACCTTATAAATCCAAATATTCCATCTATTTTTCAGAATTTTAAACACAGAGTTTACAAAATTTAATTTAAAATTATTCTTTCAAAATGAAATAAAAAACAGTTTTCTTGAAAAATACATTTTAAGACAAAAAATGTACCGACATAAAAAAGGTACACTGTTGATTAAAATGAAATTAATTATGTTAAAAATAACTAAGTAGTAAATAATCTAATTTTATATAAAATTCAATTCACCAATACACTATTAATAAAAATATTGTGACAGTTTTATAGAAATCTGTATCTTCACTATTCATTGGAAAATCTATCTTTTCAGAAAATTCCAAAAAAATTACTAGAATTTAATTTTAATACTTTAATTTAAAAATTAATATTATTGTAATAAATTTAAATTTATAGATGTTCCAAAAATTAATTATAATATTTAGCCATAAAAACAAATAAAACCACTTTTGAGAGAACTTATTTTTGAATAATAAATGATATTACTGAAAATTAGGTGCTTATTCATAAGGATTTAATTAGTAATTTAAAAGGATTTGGAAAATTATATATTTCATAATGTAGTTAATACTATTCATTCCCTCTAATTTAACTACTAGGTTATAGAAATCACGTAAAAATATTTCATTATTTATTTGAGATGGGTGTTGCATGCAATGTATGTTATCAAGGAGGTTAAATTTAAAAATATACATAACATGAAATATTGGGGTGTTTTAGATAAGGAATGATAAATCTAGGGGTTTTTTCTAGGGACCGTGAGGGTCCCATTTTTATCACATATTTAGGTTCACACAGTCAAGAAATTGTTTCGTGAGCATGTACTCTACACCAGGGCCTCATAGATTAGAGGTTCCCGATATGGCTCATTTTATTTATGTTTTTTATAGAATACCTCTATTTTATGACCATGGTTTTTCTAATTTTGGTCACTTTTATATATATTACTTCCCTCAATTATACTTATAATTTTATTTTCCATGTCACATACTTGTAGTAATTGTTTTCTGAAAAACCAAAGTATTAAAAAACTATCTTTCAAAGAAATGATTTTAAAAACATTGTTTTGAAAATATAATTAATCATTCTTATTATAAAAAAGTGATATATGGACTTATGGGGGTATCCTACTTGTATTTTTTTAACTCCCTACCCATTCCACTATGTGTATACAGACTTGGATCCATCTAACATAGGTAAATGAAATTGATTTGTATCTCTTTGCAGGGATCCTTGATGAACATGTTGTCTTCCAGGGTCCAGGTTAGTGGAGGTCAAGGGATATTGGAGATAGTTTTTCGAACATTTTGGGATTCTCTGTGTTTCAGTATTTGGGTTTTTTTTGTGTAGTGTCAAATTTATCTAGGTATTTACTTGTCTCTCATTCATAATTATGTGACATTGGGTTTACCTACATTAGTTACATTATGTACTCTATTTTTGAATTATGGTTATGATTATATTGCTTATACTTTGTTAACATGGTTTGTAAAATTTTAACTATTTATTTGATAGTGTGGATTTCCAACCCATGGATGGGTCATTCTAGATTCTATAATGAAATCCATGCATTTTTACTTGATTACGAGGTTTAAATCATTCCCATGTGTTATAATTGGTACCTTATCACTTGTATCCATTAGGGGGTGATCCAGATTATGCCTCATTCCTTATGAAAAGTTGACTAGGTTGATATGGTATGTCGGCCTAGTTTGGTTCATTACAAAATTGCATCAGATCCCCCATTTCTATTTAGGGAAGTGTGGTAGTATAGAGTATGACTATCAGGACCTGAGTGAGGGTCTGAAGGATTTCCTGGCCACCTCCACTTCATGTCAGACCCTGAGATACCAAGGGTGGTAAGAAAATTGTTCATTAAAATTTTTTTATAAGTAATTTGATTGATTTTGAGGTTTTTTATATCTATTTTATGTTATTGGATGATTCACATATTTATTTTATTAATATTATTTAAATTAATTATGTATTTATTGGATATTTGTATCTTATGTTTTTAGAAAATGTCTCCTTGAAGGACCACTAGAAATTAGAGGGAGGGATAATTGGAGAAAAATCCACCAGCCAATCCTCTTATAGAATCCAAAAGCATTAAATCATAAATAAAGTCTGTATAGTCTCTTATGTAAGGTGGTGACTTAAGTAATGTCTTGTGAATTGATCATGCCTATGTGTTCATGAAACAGAACTCGTAAGAATTCCAAGGTGACCAGGGGCGTCAAAAAATGGAATAATATTTAGAAAATATTGAAAAAATATTTGAATTTTTATAGAAACATGAGATATTTTTGTTTATATTTAAATTTTATGTGATGGAAGGTAAGAGTATAAGGTGGTGGAACTAGGTTTTATTGGATATGGTTCATGATTATATTATTTGGATTATGTTCAGAAAGATGTTTAACTAAAAGTTTTACTCAGAGAACTTGTAAGTAGAAAACTCTAAGGAGTTATTATCATATGAGCCGAGGGATATATATTTGATGGAATACTGTAACCTATTTGATGAGATGGTATATCTTCTACCTAATCTCTATGATAGTGACTTCTTAATGGTTAATTATTTTGAGATGGGATGATAGCCAAACATTAAGAATAAGATTATTCTAATATGATTTCTTCCCTATGTTAAAGTTTTTGGTAAGGTGTCCAAGGGAAATGTAAATATTGTAGAGCCAAATGGTATGGGTTGTACCACTACTCTCATAGGAGTGGGATAAAGTCACTATTTAGGGAAAAATAGGAAGTAATAGGAATCAAAATAGGGTAGTTCCATGAGTCAACATCACCCCACTAAGCATATCTTAGCACCCTCCTTAGGTTAGAAACCTGTTATGTGTTATCAGTGTGGAATATATGGAATATCAAGAAGTATTTCCCAAAATCTCTAAGGAATTTACACTGATGTGGACACCTGAGACATATTTAGACATATTATAAGTACTCTCCCTAGAGTATTAAAGTGGGTTTCAATTATATCATGGTATACCATGTGAAACCAGATGTTATAAATGGGACACAATCTCATTCCCATGTGAATGAGGACTCTCATTCAACCAAAAAACCTAAATTTGGGCCCAATTCTGTGAAATTTTATATGGTGTAACAGAATAAATATAAATCAAATTTGGGGCTCGTAACTATTATATGTACAATTTTTATTACTTCATCTATGGATTTAGAATTATTTAACATCATTAAATCCTATTCAATTATCTCATATAATCTAAATGATTCCTTGAGACTATTATTTGAGTTGATTTTGCACATTATATATCTTTCCACTCCATTGGGAATGATAAAAAAGTGTAATTTTATGTTCTCTGAGTGTCGTATGATATTCATCAACAATGAGGTTGTTTGTAATTTTCATGTTCTAGATCTAGACATTTTTGTCCATACATTTAGCAAAGATTGTATATTGATCATTAAATCGCAGATTGATTACTACCACTAAATGGTTTGGTTTCAATCTCATATAGGGTACTATCATGTGTTTTAGGGTGAGTGTGATTCATGTTCAAGTATATAATTTCCAATTTTACCCATGGTGGGATCTATTTTATGTTGGTTCTCTGAGCTACTTCTTGTTCCAATCAAATGGGGTCCAAGTGAATAGAGTTTTTTTGGTGATGTATGGGTACCCTGAGGTCTTACCTAATGATTTTCCTAGGATATAGACCTTGATGTAGGTAGATTTAAACATTGGAATACTCTCTAAGACAATATTAATCATGTTTCCAAATAATTAAATGTCCCCTACAAAGTTAAATGAGTTAAAATATGAATTACTAGATCCTGCGAGAAAGAGAATACTTTTCTTGAGCATGTTACTATGGTAATCAATATTGTTATTTGGGAAGAAAGAATATGGGAGACTTTTCCATTACATTAAATACCAAAAGGTTAACCCAATGATGTGTAATGATAAGAATTTTATACCTCTAATTGATGATTTGGTTGATCAGATTAGGGATTATCAATGTTTTTTAAAGATCGACTTGAGGTCAGGGTACCACCAATTGAGTGTAAGGGAGGGAAACATTCCGAATATTTAGTTTCAGAGATACTATAGGAATTTGGAGTAATTGTTTATTGCATTCAGTATCTCTAATTCCAATATAATATTTATAGCCCTAATGAACTGGATTTGTCATTAGTATCTTGACACTTTTACTGTGGTATTCATTGATGTTATATTGGTTTACTCTAAGATGACGAAGGATCATGATGAAAATTTATACTTTATTTTGGGACCCATAAGGGACCACTTTTTAAATTAATCCATCTATGTTTTAGTTCTGGATATGGGAGGTGAAATGCTTGAGTCAGATGGTGTTAAAAAGATACATTTGAGGGGACCTATAGATGAATCAAGCAACGATATGTTGGGAGAGATCCATGAATGAGTTAGAGATATAGCGTTTCTTGGACCTACATGATTTTATGGGTTCATTGTTCATGATTTTTTAGGATATCATATACTTTTAGATCTACAACTTAGAAGGTGTCAAATTTGAATGGGATGGGAAATTTTAGAGTTCTTTTGAGTAGCTAAAAGTGAGGTTTAATTATGATTATATTTTGATCCTCTAAGAACAATATATGGAATGTATCTTGTATTTTGGCACATCTTTTATGTGGTTGGGATGTGTCTTGATGAATAATTACCCCGTGGTTGGCGATGGATCACACCATTTTTTAAATTCAAGAATAGAACTGATCCAATCATGATCTTGAATTGGTGGTAGTGATGCATTCTCTAAAAATGTGGATACACAATCTCTTTAGGGAATAGTTTATAGTGTAATCCAACCAAAAAAGAATGATGTATACATTTACCAAATGATATATTAATATCCAAAAGAGGAATGTGGAATATCATAACCGACATGATAATTAAAAAATTACTGATACATGAAGTGAATGGGTCTAAGGAATAATAGGGACTGATGAGCTTGTTCCTTGAAATTCATGTGAAAGTGGAAGAGGATGATGAGAAGAAAATTTTGACCAGTGTATAGATCAACACATCTATTTATTATCTAATTATCCTTGGGAAGGAAAAATTGACTTCCAGTGGAACTTTTCACTCATAATGAAAAGATTAGTTGTAGAATTTGTATATTGGTGCCTCACTTATTAGAGAATAAATGATAAAAAAATATAAGTTGGATGACTTAATCCAATTTATACCTATATATACCTAGAAATAAGTTGAGATATTTATAAATTTTGTTATTATATTACCATGATATCATATTAGGAATTATTTTATATGGGTATTAAAAAATTTGCTAACAAAAGTATACCATTTCATTCCAATTAAGGACTCAATAAAAGTGGAGGAACTTGTAGGAATTTATGTTCAATAAGTTTATTGGATTTATGGTGTTTTATCCTTGATTATTTTGGACTATAAAACACACATTACATCTCATTTGTATGAGTGATTCAAGGAGGTTTTAGATTTTTAGTTTAAATTAATCATGGATTACCATCAACATATTGACGGCCATGTAAAGAGGGCTATCCAGATCCTGAAGGATATACTCTAATCCATCATCCTTGACTTTGGTGGGACATGGGAGAAGCATTTATTGTTAGCTGTATTTTATTATTATAATAGATACTAGGAATTGATAAATATTTCCCCTTTAAGATTCCTATATGGATGGTCATGCTAGTCATATCTATTTTTTTCTTAGCTGGAATTGTGTTCCTTGTTGGGGATGAGTACTATTTAGGAGACAATGAGAAGGGTTGAGCTAACCCATAAAAGGGTTGCTAAAGATTAGAGTTTCTATAAATATTATGATGAACATCGTCATTTTCCAAGGTAGTTTTCATGGAAGATTTTTAATTTATTATCATATCTCCTCATATGGGACACCATCGTTTGGGAATGCATGGTACGCTGACACTGCACAATGATGGGACATTCAATATTATAGAGAATATCCATAAGGTGTAATATTGGTTGTCCATGATAGCCTAAAAGATCTATAATCATGACAAATTCATATTTACAAGCCGACTAAGTTCCACATAGGCCCATCCCACATGATGGAATGATAGAGTTTGTATTTGGATCCCAACAACTCTATGACTGAGTATTCTATTTGTATTTTGTATTTTCATTTTACTTTTTTAGGGTAAAGTGGATTCCTATATCCTATGTTTTGTAGAATCATTAATGGGATAACCATTCCACATATGAGTATAAAATCCTGATAATACAGTAATGGACTTATCTTTTTTTAGAAACCAGTCTTTTAGGACTTTACGGGGGAATAATGTCATGGTGGCTGGGAATTATGACACCCATCATGTCACTAGTAGAAATTTTATTGTCATTTTGTTTTTATCTTATGTGTTTGTGTAGTTTCTAATGTTTGGGGTAAAAATCATCAAAATTGGGGGAAATCAACCCAAGTGAATGACTAACACATATTTAATATAAACAATGCTCTAAACTTTGTAGATGGGGGTGTGGCCTTCTAGATCCATTTCACACAGTCTATAAAGGGTTAGCTAGAATATTTTAGACTTTCTAGAAAATCATGTTGGTTGAGATAGTGGGTATGGTTGACCTTCATGATTGTTTTATAGCTTGACAAGTCAAGTGGTATTACCATTAATTAGTTCGTAATTTATTTAAATTCCATAAAAACTTTATAACCATTAATATATGTGTTTCCATATGTATTCTTTACTAGGTTATACACACAACCTAAGGGCTCCCCCTTCTATTTTAGTGTGATTCGTCTTGGGGTTTTGTGTATTCCATAAAGTATTGAATATTTTCTATTTGTTTCATCCTTTTGTCTCCCCATAGTCCCTTTTCATCCATTTATTCCTCATATCTATAACTATAATGACCATAGAGGATCAAAAAATGATTTTGGTGTTGGGTTTTAATGAATTTATTAGATGTTTAGGCTAATGAGTAACACTCCTCAAATCTCCTTCTGATATATTATAAAGGCTTCAATGTTTCATCACTTTTGATTTATTTGTCTCAATATAAATTGAATTCTAATTTGGAATACCATGGTTCTTCAGTTTTCTATTTATTTTATTGATCTATTATGATTGGAATGTTTTTGAGATCAATTATACATGTGTTGTTATAGTTCTTTTCCTGTGTTTAAAAATGGTGTTTTAATTTAGATTTCCCTTTGGATATCAAGTTTATTCCAAAAAATTGTTTTATAAGACATATTCAAGAAAAATATATATTTATAATGACATTTAAATGAATCATTAAAAAAATATTTTACTAGAAACATTGATTATTGATCACCAACCTTATTGTGTATATGATAAATATGGGTTTGGGTGCACATGGAAGTCCTTGGGTGTGTTGGTTATATGATAGATGTTTCCATAGTCACAAGTTTGAGCTAGCTTGGGATTGATTTTGATGAAATTGAGAGAAAAATGTTGGATTACATGTTTGGGTTCACATAGGCTAGCAGGTGTTCCATGAATGAGTACTACAAACTTAGATCCTAAAGGTCAGAGCTTCCCATTGTGGAACATTTTCTTTAATCTAGTTATGACATTCCTTTATTTTATTCACATGTGTTGTTTGATTTTGATCAATTGGTTTCCTTTTTTATGAAATTCTTTTATGTTTTATGGTAAGTATGTTTATTATTATACTTATTTGGAATGGTTTATATAAATTTAACGACTTATTTGATTGTGTGGTCCAAAGTATGGATTGGTCATACTGGATTCTCAATTGGAATCCATGACATGTTTTAATTTATTTTAGGGGTGAAATCAACCCCACAGGTCATCATTGGTACACTAGAGCTTGTTTCTATCCCCGGGTTATCTGAAAACAGATACAAATTTGTGGAAGGATTTCCCATGTCACATGGAATGTTGACATGGATTGGTTTGTTACACTCAATATTTGATTCATGGGTATTAGATAGAAGGTGTACATCACACATTTTTGTTGATAAACATAGTCCTACATATAAGAGGTAATTAATAAATGGTGAAGTAAATATTTATGTTTATAATAGAGCAAGAGTTAATGTATTAGGATTTGGAACCTATGATCGAATTTGGCCACATGGATAAATAATGTGATTAGATAATTGTTGTTATGTTCCTACTATAAGCCAAAATTATAATTTGCATATCTTGTTTGGACATTAAGGGATTCTCATTAAATAATATTAAAAGAGTTATTCTATATATTTGAATCAATTTATTTATTCATTAATAATATGATAAATGGTTTATAAACTATATATATGTATAATAAAATCTATAACATTCATAATAAGAATTTAAATGTTTATTATAATCCCAAAAAAAAATTTCATTATCAGCTTGAAAATATAAATAACAAATTCATCCAAAGTCACCATAACAATGTATTATTATGATCATTTAAATATTAAGTATTTTGACAACATGAAACTAGTTTATTGTGTAATATTACTAAATCAATATTAGTAGAAAAGGTGAAAGGGATTATGGACTATTTGATCTTAAACATAGTGATGTATGTGGAGCAATGAGTACTCAAGATATCATTAGTATTATTTACTTTTATATCGTCATTATTGACATTAGGTAGTACGTATAGTTGTTTATGATGAGGCAGAAGTATGAAAGATTGAAAAGTTCAAAGATTTTTTAAATGAATTATAGAATAAACTAGGAGAAAGCATAATGATCCATTAATCAGATTGTGGAGGTGAATACTTGTGCAAAAAATTTATTGATAATCAGATGGATTATAGATTTTTTTCACAACCTAATCATCCTAGAAACCTAAAATTGAATGGTGTGTCTAAGAAGAAAAATGTCACCTTTTTAATAATTTTTAGGTCCATGATGAGTCAATGTGACCTTGTTTAATTCTTAGGTTAAGATCTTGAAGCTATTTCATTTATACTAAACCATGCTCCATTTAAATTCTTTATAAAGACACTATATGAGATATGTCATGGGAAATGTCCCAATCTATCTATTATAAATATATAGGGATAAATACAATTCATATGACATTTTAATTTTGATAAGTTTGACTCTAAGTCTGAAAAATTATTATTTATTATAAATACCAAGGAAACCATGAGATGTTATTTCTATACTCCTAGTAAAAAAACTTTATTTGGCCTTATATTTTTTTTTCTTATGAAATAATACATTATTTAAGGATTTAATTTGATGAAAGATGAAATTAGATAAGTTCAATACCAATAAATAGTAAGTGTTCATGAGGTGGAGGTTGAGGTGGTCCCGTAAAGAGTTTTGAAAGAATAAGAAAAAAATGACACCAAAACATTTAAGGCTTGGTATAATTCTTCAATAGATCAAGAGATATATATTTCTCATAGCTAATATTGGTGAGTTAATGTTCATAATAGATAGACATACTACTACCAAGAGGCCATTAAGACTTTTAATTCTAGGAAATTGTTAAACAACATGGAATTTGAGATAAACTGTACATACACTAACTAAGTTTGGAACTTGATGGATTCACCAGAAGGGGTAAGGACCATAGGGTGAATGTGGGGTTTCCACAATAAAAATATCATTAATGATAAAATTTCTACATATAAAGAATTATGTTTTGGAAAATGTTATAAAACAATTAATGGTATTAACTATGAATAAACCATTTAACCTATAGAGATAATAAATTCCATTTATATATTTCTCTATATAGATACATAGTTTGATTATGATATATACCAAATGGATGTCAAAATTTATTTCATTAATGGGAATTTATTCAAGGATATGTATACGGTACATTCTCAAGGTTTTGAAGTACTTAATGACCCTGCTATAGAATGCAAGAAGAAATGGTATATTAATGGATTGAAGCAAGATTCATTGAGTTTTAATATCAGATTTGATGTTAAAGTCAATGATTTGGGTTCATAAAAAATGTTGATGATTCTTGAGTATACAAGTTGATTAATGTGTGTGTTACAGTGTTTATAATATTGTATATAGATGAAATACAACCTATTAGAAATTAAATTTTGACAACTCATTATGTAAAGAAAATTCTATGTAATTACTTTTCAATGGATAAGGTTATTTTTTGATCATTAGAAAAGAGGGTGATCTCTATGTGAAGGGTAACATATATGATGGTTTCCAATTTAACAAAGATTATTCGGAATTTTGATCTTGTTTTGTCTTTTGTCTAAATATTGGAGCTATTAGTTGGAATATTTTTAAACATGCCACCATAGAATACATGAAAATATATATAGAATACATCTCTATAGTATATTTTGTGAAGTATGTTTTTTGGGTCTGGAAGTTCATTAAGGAACATGGAGTGGTTCCTTAAATCGAGGGAGAAGTCAAGAATTAATGTGATAAAATAGTTAAATCACTTAGGATATGGAACCGTGATTTCATGGGAGGACTAAAATCATCATTAAAAAAGTACTATATCACATGGGTGATCCTAGAGAGGGGTTATTTAAAGATTAGTTTGATGTCTAAAAATGATAATATAAAAAATCCATCGATCAAACAATTATCAAAGAAGAATAATGATGGTCACATAGAGTCTCTAGGTATAAAATACATAGTAGATTTATGTAGTGTTTTTATAATATATCATGTTATTTTAATAGAGTTAACACTATTTATAATTAATTCATGTCTGATGTAATTTAATTTACATGATCATTCAAATGATAAGATCTCTTCAAAGTGATACTTTGAGTTATACATAATCAATGATCATCATGAATTATAATGGTGTGTGATGATATGTTAATATTATATTTAATATTATCATATAATCATCGCAGGGGGTTTTATATTAGGTATTAAGAATAGATTCATGTGGTATTGTGTAGAGACTTATTATTGGATTGAACCACTAAGTATATCCCATGGAATGTCATACAGTCATTGATATACAAAAAGATGTATGCTTAAAATAAATCCTCATTATATGAGGTTGGTGAGATACCTATCATGAAAATCCTCATACTCTAACTATATTTTAAACTATCCATTGTGACTTAGATAATTAGGTGTGGTTGGATATTTTACTAATCATGACATTAGGTGGATCACGACCAAGATAATATTTTTCTACTCGAATAATGAGTAACAACAAAAAGACTTGGATTGAATTAGATTGATTAAATGAATGATCATACATGGTTGAGTCATATTTTATGTGTTAAAATACATGGATGAGGGTCATCTGATGTACTCCTTTGTTGCATGAATGATATGTTATTTATTCATTAACATGACCTAACTATTTTTTTGAATAATGAAAATAAGAGATTCCCTATAGTAGATTGCAAATTTTCCATGTCTAGTTGTCACTCAATGTCATGGTAAAAGGGATTATATTATTATTCATATGATGTATTTGATATTTATTTTGGTCAACATGTTTTCATAGATATATGTGTTTTTTGTCTGATATCACAGTAGATCCCTTAATATCTTGAGTAAAATTGTTGTTTTTCTATAGGATTCTCTTTTTTTAAATGTATGAAATATTGATTAATTTTTTTTCTCATAATTATAAAAAGGATCATAGGATCATAATGTTCTAAAATTTGATAAGGTTAAATTTTTATATGAATGTTTTTTTATAAAATGATGATATTTTGATATATAATACCCATTTTTTGGATGGGTTCACAAATATTTGTGATGATTAGCACAAATTCATTATTGGATTTTAGTACAAGAGGTAATCTTTTGAGGTTCACTAAACAGATATGCATATGACTCATATGACATACTTATACATTGGTTCTATAATATCTTTAAGGTTGGTCCTAAGATTATATTGATTTAAACTTAGTCTAGATGTATATGATATAACCCAATACTATATTAGACCCAACACAATATATATGTAATTTCCTAGACCCTATTTCCACCCAATAGTGCCCCGAGACCGGTTGGACATAAGGCCACAAGAGCATATGCATAAACATCAGAGACTTCTGACCATTAGTGATGGGTTTGGTGTGTCTGTGGTAATACTATGACCTCCTCACCAGAGTGTAACATATTGGAAATAGTAACCAACAAGTAGTGGTAGAAAATACAACAAGGAGACAACTGATTGAAAAACACAACATAAATATATAAACGAAGCCACAATTTTACCATATACATGGATAATGATCATGATATATATATATATATATCTCTAGAAAGAATTCAAAATAGGTACATCAAAATATAAAATAATACAAGTATCCAAAAATCCAAATGATCAAAAAGGGATCCCAGTATCATCACAAGCTTCAACATGGTCCCATGCTCCCATGCTCCTAAGAAAAAAATCAACAACCTGTGTTAGAGTGAATTTACTTTTAATTATCAACACCCATATAATCTGTTAGGGTCACCAAGGATGCCCAAACAAGTTGTGGGGTAACATCCTAATTGGGAACCACCCAAAGAGTAAATTTTTGTGACCTAGGACCAAATGTTTGTACATTAATTACATGGATATTTAATGTATTTAAATATTTATCATCTTATTTCATATTGTTCATTGTTCTGCATGAATATGATGTAATAACATTCAAGTGTATTTGTTGTATTGATAAGGTCATGGCAGTTCCCTACTATGTCGAGAACCTTGAAATTCTATAATAAATATTGTCAAATATAGTTCTATGGTTTGATTACATACTATACTGGTACACATAGCATGCCTACCGTTTGGTGTGAGTACTCATAAGCAGATGAGACTTCCTCTCATGAAGTTCGAGCATGATAATATCCAAACTGAAGATTATGCGAAAAGAACCACTATTAGGAATTCTGTATGTTTTGGTTTAATAATATATTTTTATCTACGAGAATGTGTAATGTTCCTTAGAATTTAAGATTATCATTAATATATTTCATGACTCATACAATTTTATTTTTTAACAAAAACTTCCACGTAGATAGTTGGCAGAATGTAGGGTCTATTGGGTGCATCATGAGTGGCGTGTTATTAATGGATAACTCAAGGAAGGATTTTTTCCTCCCATTTGTAAAATTTTATATCTTGGGCCTTTGATTGAAATAGAACCGTCATGTGAAATTCCATTTCCTTGGGGTAATGACAAGTTTATTTCATGTAGTCAAAGAATGACATATCAATCATAACAGATGATGACATTATCATGAAACCTACTTGATGATATATTACGATAAAGGGATTATATTACACAGTGAGCATTCATATGTGGATTTCATTGTTTCTACATTAAGTTAATTCTCTTGAGTACCTTGACCCGTAGCTAGATAGTACTCTGGGACTTTAGGAAAGCCCACCTAATGCCAACAAGAAAGAATCCTAGATGGTCACACACTAAGTGTTTTTGGTGGTCTTGGTAAAATTTTATTTGAATTTAATTAATAAATATTATTCTCATGATAGTGGAATAATTTTATTCAAGTAAAAATTATTTCATAAATTAGATAAATATTTATTCACCAGATTATTGGAAAAATATATTTATATATTTTATTGAACATTTAATAAATATTTATTTACTAGTTTGTAAATAAAATATTTATTTAAAGGAATAAATTATTTATTTATTTATTCAATTGTTAAATAAATGGAAGTAGAGTTTGAGTGGATTAAGGCTTGTCCAGTAGTAAAATTATTATTTGTAAGACGATAAATAATTATTTAACTAGTTAGCACAAATTAAAATAACGATGTTATTATTTTATAATGCAGAATTTTATTTATAATTCCATTTTGCGCAAGTTGGCTCACCATAAATAATGAAGCAGTATCATTATTAATATCGTGGAATTTCTATAATGTTATGAATGTATTTTATTATTGTTACAAAATTAAATATTTTCAGTGAATCCCTATGTCAATAAATAGACACATACATCTCTTGTTCCATGTACCGAACCACACACCCGGTGAATTGAGAATTGTTGAGCTAAACAATTTATCTCTCAAACACACATCCCACCCCTCTCAAAAACCAGAGACATTGTTCAAGGTTGAAGAACAAGAAATCAAGAACGACAGACACAAGACACTCGATTCACCATGCTAGCACCTAGAGAACGCGTGGTGTCGATCAGAGCCATCAGAGCACACATGTATCATCGATAGAGGGATTCTAGTTTGGATCTTGCAAGAAAAATGTGATAATCCGGAAGGGTCATTCCAGATGATCAACATTATCAATGAATAAAATACCAAATATCTAGGTATTATTTTTCTTTATAAAATTAATTAAATTAATTATAAACACGATGTGCAAGATCCCGTCTAATGGTTTCAGGCATCTTCATTATTTTTCTAAATCTTTCATTCTATTCTGTGGAGACTAGAATTGATCATAGTATTGATCCTAGAAGAATCATTGATCATGGTAAAAATTAATGGTGGGTGCCGAAAAAACCATGTTTCCTCTATGCCTGGGACCATTATTTGGTATCAGATCCAGGTTGCACCATGGTTTATAATTATTTAAATATTTCGTTAATGATTTGCATATTTAATAATTTAGTTGTTTTAATTAAATTTAATCAATATTCAAATCTAAATCTCGAGATCTGTTCCACCACATTCATTTCTAATTCACATTATTAAAATGATCTTTTCTTTAAATTTTGATTAAAATAAAATAGAGGATCTCATCTAGAGGTACCACATGATCCTAAACTTACAACACCAAAACAGGCGAAATGTATTCGGTAGTATATGCAATGTAGTCAATGTTCAATGCACCGGGTCTAGTCCGCCAAACCAAGCCATGTCATTAGAGTTTTTCTAAGTCATAATGACACCATGTGTTGACGAGGAATAGGTGGAACTCGGTTTCCAGTTTACACACCCTATGGCCCACTAGACATGGTGTGTAGTACCTTCAGGTTAGGGTGGGACCGTGTACCCCGTACATGGATTTCCCAGCTGGAGACCATGTAATGAGGAACTACACGGCGTGTGGGCCACTGGACATGTCATGTACTCTGAAGATCTTCGAAGTACACTCACACACCATTTCCCCAGGCATGTACTTTGGAAGGACGATGGATAATAGTAAACGCCATGTAGTTGGAACTACACGCCATGTGCTGATCCAAATTATGTAGATTTATTAAAATTTATAACAATATTATATAAACCCTTGAGACATGTACCATCGTGCGAGCATAAAGATAAGGCACAACACGTGATAAGTGTTATATATATGTGTGTTTAATTTAACATCTACATAATGTTCACTTCTACTCATCAGGTAGTTATGCATAGGAATTCATCGCATTGAATATAAGGTACTAGTTATTTAAAAATATAATTTAAAATGAATTTATTTTTTTAAAATTATCATGTATGATAATCTAAAGGAAATTCAAAAAAGGGTTCATGATAAATGGATTCATCAATAAAATATTACAATTAATTGATTCGAGCCTGATTTATATTAAAAAATAATGATTAAATAATTGAATTATAGTTTTATTTATGCAAAAATATTGTTACATGTATTGATGATCATGAGATATAAAAAAGACCTTTGTATGTGGATAGTTTCTTTTAAACTATTTATTTAAAATTGTTAGCCTGTGAGCCATCTACTCATTAATTTGCAGTTCCTGCATGCCCATGGTTTCTTGTATGTAAAACCCATTTTTACCCCTCACCTACATTTGAGTTAAAGAAAGGCATATGCAATGGATGGAACTCCAAATCTAGTGGAGGTGGTTCAAGCTAGATCCAAGGTGAAATAAATCCCATGAGATACAGAGGTGGACAGGTGGAAAACTATAGACACGAACCAAATGGTTTATGGTGTTTCTCCCCTACATTAGGGATATTTTATCAACCTCTAGAAAAAATAACCATTAGAAAACCTCATGATCATGCCCTTTTCTTTATTTTATTTCTATCAGTTTCATGGTTTATCATTATAGATGTGTTATCACAATCACATAATTAATGAATTAAACAAGCATGAAAGATGGAACTAAAATAAACTTAGCTTATGCGTAAATATTATCAAAACATGGTTAATCAATTAAGTAAGTTACACTTAATATTAACAAGAATTTAATAATGATAATAAGAAATTCACGTATAAGAGATAAAAATACCTCAAATTAAATATTAAGTCAGACCAAGCCTTTGGTTACTTGATTAAAGGAAAAACTGAATAAAACCATGTGTTTGACCAACCCTTGTTGGGACACATACTTTTATAGAGGAATCCCTTATAAAAGGTTTCGTGTTGGCATAACCATATTACATCAATATGAGTATCCCTTTCTAGAATTTGTGTAATAATAGAGGCAATAGTTGAGGAAATACAAAGATAGGATGCCAAGATTGGAGAGTCCACTCAATAGATCAAGGAGTTGGAAGCCCACAGTTGGCAAAAACCTTCCTACATAAATACCTTCAAATAGCTTGACCAATACTTGTTGGGGGTTTTTCTAATGTGAACATGGATCATTTCCATTAGAATGTCGTGGAAACTAGACATTCCAAGTTTAATGGTGAGGGCCATTTGTTCTTGAAAAATAATGGGAGAATTAATATAATTAAATAATTATTTCTCATATATGCAATCAAGAAAGGACTAATGAAATTATCTTTTAATTGTAGAATAAAAATGACCATCATGTCAACCAAATTATCCCTACAATCAATTATTGATAAGGACAACATCATCACCAGTAGTAACTTCTAGTAATGGTTTAGACACCTCAGGATTATCCTACAACATGAATTGGTGTATTAAGTGTTGGAGTCAACATTACCTAACCCACTTTACAAAGAGGCGAGTGATAAGGATTTCCTGGTCTAGGAGAAATATATGAATGACGTGGTCAATATTCAATGTTTGATGCTATCATCAATGTCTAGTAATCTTATGAAGTCTCATGAAAACGTGGATGCTTATCTCATGCTCGATCACCTACATGGTATTTACCAGGAGAGTGAAAGATAGGAAAGGTAAGAGATCTCCAAGGCACTCTTTCAGAGTAATCTTGGAGAGGGTGCCCTAGCTGGCCTCATATATTCAAGATCATTGGATACATTGAGTGCCTGGATGCTCTATGGATTAAACTACTTGAAGAACTGGGCTCTAATCTCTTTCATGCATCACACCCTCAGATCTTCTACAACTTTTTTTTGTCAATTTAAACATTAAAAACATTTATAATTCTCTATATGTTCTTCTTATCCTAATTATCCAAGTGGACAAAGATATGAAGTGAAAAAATCCTTCTATCATTATGGTGATGAAGAAGAAAGAGAACACGAAGAGCTTTAAGCCCAAAGCTTCTTCACAACATTCCATGAAAAGGAAGAAAAAAGGGGAGAAAAGGGAACATGAGTCTATTTGTTTCGCATGTGGTAGGAAAGGCCACTGGAAGATGAACTACACCCAACCTCTAAGAAAGATCATTATAAAATGGTACAAAAAATATATTTGTACATGTGAGGGATCAGGTATGTACTCTGTAAAACCCATGATTTTATTAAAATAAATTGAAATTCATGAAAATTTGTTTTTTGTTGATAGTTATATCTAGCCTTAAAACATAATTTTGCATCATCTAAGATTTTAATTTTGAAAAATGGTCATCTACATTTATGATCAGTAAGATATTTGGAGTCTAATTGAACTAACATGATTTTTTGGTAAATAGTAACATACCCTTATTAATATTAATATGAATAGTAATATGACCCTATTTAATGGAAAAAATGTATTATTATCGTATTTTATTAAGGCTTTAAGATAATGACATCTTGATTAATTTTTCATGGTTTTAAAAATGAGTTATAGATTTAATATTATTACTTTTGAATAAATTATGTTTTTATTTATAAATTAAATTAATAATATATTCAAAATTATTTTTAAAAAATAGAGTTCATTTTTTACTTCTATATGTCGAATAATGGTTAGGGTGAATATTTTGGATTATTATGAAAATCATTATTTTTTTGCTGAATCATGAAATATGATAAAATACAGTATATTCAAATTATCAGTTAAATACAATATTTATGACATCATAATTGATGTAATACAACTTGTTTCAAACTCACATTATCTTCATGCTATTTTTATCATAATAATGAAGGGAATTCATAGTCTTGGACAAAAATATTAATATTATGATTAAAATAATGTAAATCTATCCTCTCTTCCACTATAAATACCACCATCATTACCCACTTCAAATAACACCTCTTAAGATTTGATCATTGAATATGTTATGATAAATTACATCCCCTTGGATCTTCCTCAAGTTCTATGTCTATTATTATCCCACAAAGGAAAAAAACCAAAGGCCTTAAGGAGGATCTCAAGGAGAAGAGATCAAGAAGTAAGAATCCTCTTCCCTTTTCATGAGTTTTCTGTCCAATTCTTTCCTTTTCATATAATATCATTCCATCCAATTATCCCGGATATATGAAATATTAAGAATATAATATTCATGTATGTTACCGTGTTCATGTAATATATTCATCATCTTTTTTTCTCTCTCTCTTGTTCTAAAAATAAAAACACCCCTCGTGATGTGCAAATTTTCCAAAATCATGGACGATGTGTTTTCAATTTCCATTACAGCGTTCAATGATGATCACAAAACTATTTTAATGGTCGAATTAGAATTTAAATTGTATTTTTAACCAATTTTATGTTATATAATGAACTTCTTTTCATGAAATTAAATTATATAATGAAAGAAGTTCATGATAATTGGGGAACCGAAAAAATGATCTAAACAAATATCATTAACATTTCATCTAAAGATCCAACATCTTATATGATAATAAAATGATTTATGGTACCATTATATCTTATGAAAACTTATGAATACCATTTCATTCCACTTCGAGAATTTCATTTCCATTTGACATGAACATCAAATAAAATCTGTCCATTGAAATCATATAAAGAACGTACCCAAAACAAAGGAAGAGACAAAATACTAATAATTAAAGGGTGAAATATTGTTTTGAAAAGATCATATAAGGTATTATAAAGTTGATTATATTTATTTAAGATATTAATAATACTTTCCTAATAGTTATATAAGAGGTTTCAATATGTTTTCAGTAAGAAAAACCTGTGGTAAGGGAATTCATAACCTAATTTCTATTCTTCAGGTTAACATTATACTTATTTATTTATATGGTATTAAAAAAATTAGTGAGATTATTTTGGTTATGTTTAATTGTGTGTATTTACAATTTATATATAGATTCCATACACTCTTTTACGTATCATTTCAACTATATGATATGTATAATGGACACTCATTTTAAAAGCCTCTTTTAAAATTCTAATTTACTAAATTCAAGAGAAATATTTTAATGAAATTATGCATGCTATATGATTTTTTCCTAGTTCGTTTCAATTATTTATGATGAATGGTGGTACCTATATCTCCTTCCAATTCATTGGGTATGCGTAATTTGGGTGTTTTCCATATTGTTACTCAATGTCTAACTACACTGGTTAAACAAATTGAAAGGTAGCTGTGAGGGTTACAAATTATAAGGTTGTCAAGAGGGTTACATGATTTTGTATGTAATGCCCCAAGATACCTATATGGTTATTTGTATGGTCTATATGTTTTTTTTAAAACTCTAGGAAATATCATGTTACACCAAGTCAGTCTATAAGGGTAAAAAGTTTTTTTTAAATGATTTCATACCTTACAAGGATTCTTAGACAAATTTTTTATTTACTTCTTTTTATATCCCTTACTATGATTTTTGTGATCATAAAATTTTTTAAATGATTTTCATAGGTTATAAGGATTTTTAAGACAATGAAGGAATCCATGTTAAATGTCGTGAATATTTCTCAATGAAAACGTGTTTTGTTTGAAATGTTTTATATTTTGAAAGAAACATATACAATTTTTGTGGTATCTTCTCTATATTAATATGGTATATAGTGTAGATATAATATCCCAATTATCTAAATTATAAAACTAAAATGTTCCTCAATATGAAATGAAATGAGTTCTTGACTAAAAGTAACGATCATGTAATGTAATAAGGTCTGGTCCTTATTGTTTACATCGAATGATGGTTTTGATAAATTTAGGTGCCATGATGATGTTAATAGAATAAAATTTATGAATTTTAATCTATGGTTATTTTAAAATGATATAGCATTTAAGCATTACCATATTTCACTGACTAAAATAGGTTTGATGAAAATGGTTTTCCGCATAAGAAACATTGAATCTGAAGAGGATAGGCACTAACAGAATGATATTATTCTGAATATGTAGCCCGAAATAGTAGGGATTAGAACCGAGCAGTATGTGACCATAACAGAACAACCGATATAGGAAATAAATGGTTGTGGCATCCATGCAAGAGAACATACATAAGGACCATAAAGTAACATGATGATAGTGGGACATTTTATGAGACAACACCCTCCTTCTTTCAATGAATCCTCTCACCCAATTGCAACTGAATGATGGATTAAGGCACAATAAAAGATATTCAATGTTTTGGGTTGTTTAGATAATCAATAGGTAAGTATTTCCATTTATTTTTTTAAGGTGAAGATGATCAGTGGTGTTCAATGGTCATTAATATCAGGGATAGAGAAAAGATTTATACATTTGAGTGGGATGAATTTAAAAGTATGTTCCTTGAAAAATATTTTCCAAAGGTGGTGCGACATAGGATGGGGAATAAATTCATTTAATTGAAGATAATGGAGGAAGATTCAGTGGCTGTGTATGAAGAAAATTTTACCCTACTAGATGGGTATTCCCCAAATCATATTTTGGATCTTGATACATAAATAAACTGCTTTACATATGATTAAATCCAATGTATCGAAGGGAAATGGCCACCTGTGAATTAAAATGTAATGAGAAACTTATACGATGAGATGAGATGGTGGAGATAGAATTTTATAATGATCACATTCACTTTGAAAAAAAGGAGAAGAAGAGGTCTTAAAGGTAAGATGTTGGTATCAATCAACCAATGAAATATGATGGTAATAAATTCTAGTTTAGAGTTTGTCAAAATTGGGGCAAAAATCACCCTAGGGAATGCCTTACCAAAACTGGGAAGTGGTTTCAATGTGGTAATATTGAACATATGACCTGAGATTTTAATGAAAATGATCCAATGACTAATCCTAATAAGTGAATTGTAAAGCATTAAAAATAATTTTAGATGGGTCATTATGCAACTTCCTGGCCAAAGAAAGATCTGAATGATGCATAGAAGACAAACTATAAGCAGAAATATGTAGTGAGATCCATTTTGACCAAGTCAGTAGACATTGATCCATCCAATGATGTTGTATCATGTACTTTGTAATTTTACTCATATTTTTCTAATTTTTTGTTTAAAACGGGGTCTACTAATTCAATTATATTTGAGGAATTTTCTCGTAAATTAGAAACATCACCTCAACAAATGATTCTTAAACATATTTTTAAAACACCAGGGGAAATATTTTACCAAAGAGAAATTATAAGAATAATTATATTGTGGTATGTGGAATGAATTTTCATGAAATCCCTGTCATTTTGACCTTATTAGTGTTTGATATAATTCTGGGAAAGGATTGGATTTCTATTTATCATACTATGATTGACTATAGAGCTAAAGATGTTATTCTTAGAAATATTTTCAATATTTATACAAGAATGAACCCATGAAACTTATAACAAATCAGGAAGTTGAGAAATTGTTTAAAGATGGAAATGAATGTTATCTTGCTAATATTGTTGAAAACTAGGAGATTTTTCAGATTAATAATGTGCCATTGGTAAATAAATACCTTAATGATTTTCCTTATGAGTTACTTGAGGTCATACTTGATCGAGAAGTCCAATTCACAATTGACTTATTTACTGATGTCAAAACAATTTGAAAACCCCAATATCGAATGTATCAAATGGAAATTCTGGAATTAAAAAAATCAGTTGTAGAATTTTATTGAAAAGGGATTCATTCATCCTAGGACTTCACCATGAGGTTCTATAGTCATTTTCGTTAAAAAGTAATATGGTTTTATGATAATTTACCCTGATTATAGAGAATTGAATAAAATCGCTTGTAAAAATATGTATCCTTTGCCTCATATATATGACTTTTTTAGTCATCCCCATAGAGATTAGTACATTTCCAAGATTTACATCAGATCCGGATACCATTACCTGAAGGTGAAGGAGGATGACATCTCGAAAACAAAAATTCTTACGAGATATGGGAATTAAGAATTTGTTGTTATATCATTTTGGTTAACTAATTCCCTTGCTATATTCATGGATATTATGAATATAATATTTTATGAGTTCTGGGATAAGCTTTTGGTTGTGTTTATTATTGACATTCTGGTATTTTTTAAGAATACAGAGGAGCATGGAAAACATCAAAGCATTATTTTTACAAACCTTATAGAAAAAGAAATTGTATGGAAGATTTAGAATGTATGATTTTTGGTTTCAACAAATTTCTTTTCACGGGATCATTGAAAATAAGGATGGAATAGTAGTTAATCCTGCTAAAAAAGCGAATGATGAATGGCTAAAACCAACAAATGTTATAAAGATTTAAAATTTTATTCTATTAGAAAAATATTACTAATGGTTTGTAAAAAAACTCCATGTTTTTCTAGACTACTAACAAAGTTAACGTGAAAGGGGTTTAAATTTATTTTGACAAAAGAATGTGAAGATTGTTTTTAGGAACTGAAGAAGGGATTGGCCAATGCTCCGTTTTGGCCATGCCTTCCCAAAATGGTGAGTCTGTTATCTATAATGATTCTTCATTAAAAGGATTCCATAGTTTTTTTCTATATAATTATTATTTCATTGCTTATGATTTAAGAAAACTGTATCCTCATGAGTTAAATTATCCCAATACTAATTTTCAATTACCATCTATGGTTTTTTATTTGAAATATTGGGGGAAACATTTATACGGTGCAAAATGTTAAATATATACAGACCATAAAATATTGAAGTATATATTCACACTGAAGTAATTGAACATGAGGTAGAGAATATGGGTTGAACTGATAAATGATTATGATTTCATGATCAATTATCATCTAGGAAAATAAAAAAAGTGGCTGATGCCGTGAGTCAAAAACATTATGTATAATTAACCATGTTACATTTTTAATATGTTCCCTTGATTAATGATTTGATAAATTTTTTCTTAGATGTTGTTTGTGTAGGAAATACCTATTTTTTGTTTTAGGATTTAGAGAATTTATCATTATTAGAAATAATTAAAAAAGTGTAGAAGGAAGACCATGAGAAACAGAAAGTGTTATAATTGGTTAAAATGTACATGTTTCTAGAATTTAACCTTGATGAAGATTGTATTTTATGATTTGGTAAAAGGTTTTGGGATCCTTTTAATTCTCAATTGAAGATATATTTATTGTGTGAAGCCTATATTTCTCCATTTTTAGTTCATTCTAGAAGTACTAAGATATAACGAATCCATTGGGCGTATTATTATTGGGATGGAATGAAAATAGATATTACTAATTTTACCATGAAATGTTTGACGTGTCAACATGTTAAAGCAGAGTGGAGGATACCAAATTGGAGGCATTATCCCTTTATAGTGCCAGAGTGGAAATGGGAGAATATATCCATGGACATCATGGTGGGGCTATATAACAATTCTTGAGTTAAGAATTTGGTTTAGGTTGTTATTGAACGACTGAAAAAATCTAAAAAGTTTCATTCTATTAGAGATACAATGTCTTTGCATCAATTTTCTCAACTCTACCCCAATGATATTGGCATGTTAAATGGATTTTATCTTTATATTATACTTTATTTAGTTCCTAGGTACATTTCTATCTTTTGGAAGGGCCTTCAATGGTCATTGGGAACATAGTTAAACTTCAATATAGCTTTTCATCCTCAATGAGATGGAATGTTAGAATGAAGGATTCAAACATTGGAGGATATTTTTTCGATCCTGTTCAATGGAATACTTGGGAAGTTTGGATTATAATCATTCTTTAGTTGAGTTTTATTATAATAACAGTTTTCATTCGAGTATATCGATCGAAACATTCAATGCATTATATTGGAACCATTATAGAACTCTATATTTTTTGAATGAAGTGTTGGATATGACGTTGATGAGACAATAATTAGTAGAATAAGTGGATGAGAAAGTTAAGATGATCCAGTAACACATGAGGATAGATTAGAGTAAGCGGAAAAGTTATACATACAACAAGAGGAAATACATTTCTTTTGAGGTAGGTGGTCATGTTTTTTTTAGAATCCCACCATGGAAAAGCGTTATGCATTTTTGTTAGAAAGGAAAGTTGAGTCCATGGTCCAGTGGACCTTATAAAATTTTGGGGAATGTTGGACTACTTTCCTACCGTGTACCTTTGCCTCTAAGTTTATCTCAGGTACATAATGTTTTTAGGTTTTGATGTTGAGATAGTTTGTGCCAGATTCATCTCATGTTTTGAGCCCAGAAGAATTTTAGTTGGAGGAGAACCATTCTTATGAAGAAAAACTAGTTCAAATTATTAATCCAAGGGAACATGTATTAGGGAATATGGTAATCTTCCATGGAAAGGTTTTGTGGAGGAACCACATGGTTGAAGAAGAAACATGAGAATTTGAAAATGCTATGAGGAAATGTACCCTCACTTATTTAGTATGTAAATAAAATTTTGAGGGCCCAATTTCTCAATGTTTGGAATAATGTAACATGCTTAGGTTCAAAAAGATTCAATTCATTATTATTTTATTTTTATATTTATAACTATCCTTTAAACAAAATTTTTCATCATCTATGATTTGAATTAAAAAAAAGGTCATCTACAATTATGATCAATAAGATATTTGGATTCTGATAGAACTAAATTAATTTTTTTTTGTGAATAGTAACATACTCTTATGAATAGAAATATGGCCCTAATGAATAGCAATATTTAATATTTCTTTTATTTTATTATGGCTATAATATAATTTCATTTTGATTAATTTTTCAAGTTGTTATAAATTGAGTTTTTTATTTAAAATTGTAATTTTTGAATAAATTTTGGTTTTAAAAAAAATTAAATTAATAATATTTATTAAATTATTTTCATAAAATGGAGTTCATTTTTTAATTCTACACGTTGAAAAAATTTTATGGTGAAATATTTATGAATACTGAAATACAATAAAATATAGTACATTCAAATTATTAGTTAAACACACTATTTATGACATCATAAGTTATGTTACCCCACTTTTTTCAAACTCACATGATCTATATACTATTTTGTTCATAATAATTAATTTTATTCATAGTATTGGATAAAAATATTAAAAAAATTATTAAAATAATATAAAATCCATAATCTCCTCCACTATAATTACCACCCTCATTCCCCCTTTCCTCTCACAACTCTAAAGCCTTGAGCATTGTCTATATTCTACAAAATTCCTTCCCCAAGGCCCTTCCACACGTTCTGAAGCTTCTATTCTCACCAAAAGTCCAAAACCAAAAGGCTTAAGGATGATCTCAATGTGAAGAGATCGAGAGGTAAGAATCCTCTTCCCTTTTCATTTTTTTCATTCCAATTCCATTCTTTACTTATACTCTCATTCCCACCACTTTTCTAGGAGGTATGAAATATATATAATCTTATATTCTATATTTATCTATGTTCTTGAAATGTATTCATAATCTTCTATATTCTCCCTCTTGTTCTAAAAACAGAAACACCCCCCCGAGATGTGCCGATTTTCCGAACTCGTGGACGATGTGTTTCCAATTTCCATTACATCCTTCAATTATGATCATTAAACCCATTTAATGGTTGAATAAAAATGTAAAGTGTATTTTGTGACTTATTTTATGTTCTTAAATGAAATTATATTCATAATATTAAATTATATAATGGAATAAGGTAATGATTATCAATGGAACACCAAAATGATATAAAAATATATCCAAAATATTTCATCTAAATATCCATCATTTTATATGATAAAAAATGTTTTGTGGTATCATATATATTCTGGAAACATAATAATACCATTTCAACCCACTTATGGAATTTTATTTCAATACGATAAGATAATCAAATACAAACTGACCATGGAAATCCTGTAAAGAACGCATCCAAAATAATTGAAGAAACCAAATACTAATAATTAAAGGGCTAAGTGATGTTTTTTAATGATCATATAAGGTGTTGTAAACATTAATATTCTTCTTTAAGATATTAATAACACTCTATTGACCATTATAATTAGTTTTAAACGTGTTTGATGTAAGAAAAATCCAAGGTAAGGGAATTCATAACCCGATTTCGACTCATTGGTTAAGATTCTACTTCATTATTTATGTGGTATTCATAGTATTTGTGAGAAATTTTTTGTTATATGGAATTATTTTTATTTACAGTGTATATATGTATTCCAAAAACACTTTTAAGTCTCAATTAAATTATAAGTTATTTACAAGATACTTTACATTTAAAAACCTATTTTAATATTCTTTTTTAAAAAATGTAAAAAAGCAATGTTTTAATGAAATTATTCATGTTGTGTGGTTGTGTTATAGTTCTTGAGAATTTTTTATGATGATGGATGGGAACTATATCTCCCTCTAATGAATTGGGTATGTGTAAGTGGGGGTTGGCTATATGGTTACTCCAAGTGTAACTGTGATGATTATGATAATTGTATGGTATCCATGAGGGAAAAAAATTATAAGGATGCTGAGATGGTTACAATATTATGTAATTAATTCCCCTAGATACCTTTATAGTTCTATTTATGTTCTATATGTTTTGCATAAATATCAATTAAATCTCATATTTCACCAGTATGTTTACATGGGTAACAAGTATGTTTCTTTAAATGATTTCTTATGTTATATGTATTTATGGACTAATGTTTTATTTGCTTAATCTTATATCCCATTCTCATTTTTTTGTGCCTATAAAATGTTTTTTTTCTAATTTTAATAGTTTATAATGATGTGTATGAAAAATAAGGAATCCAAGTTTAATTTCATGAAGATTTTTAAAATAAAACATTTTTTATTTGAAATGATTTTTATTTTGAAAGGAATGGATATTATTTTTGGGGTATCTGATCTATATGAATGTGGAATGTAATTTATGTTTTATATCTCAGTTCTCTAAAAATATAAACCTAAAAATATCTTAAATATGAAATGAAGTGACTTATTGAATAAAATTACCGATTATTCAACGTAATAATGTCGATTCCTTATATACTCACTCAAGAGAGACACATGGAACACATCATGAACCTGAGAGATGTTCAATCGAATCACAAATATATAAGCTACCATCCCTACTCGATGATGAATTTCTAAGGAAACATATACCTAGGGCTAATATTTCCTTTATTTAGTAATCACATAAACTTATTCCATGAAAAAATTCAAATGAATTCCATATCAATAGATTTAATCCCATGATTTCATATGCAATCAGCAGAAAAATAATTTTATCAACATAGAGTTTCCTTTATATATTTTTGAATGAATATAACATTCTATAACATTTCTTAAGCTACTTCATGTCCCAAAATCATTAATTCTCCAACATAATCCTATAATTATTGAGTTATTCACTTATTTCTAGAGAATGATTTATATGGATCCATATGGATTCTCAATTGAAATGAAATTTTTAATGGGAACTTTAATAAGGGATGGTGTTGATAACATCCACCATTTAAATCAATATAACAAGACACCAATATATCATATAGGGTTTTAACGGTTCTCTCCCATAGACCATATATGTGAGGATGATATGATATGCTAAATCACAACTACATATCTAGATCCTTGGGATGATTTCTCTATAACATTATAGTAAACCTCATATTAGAATAAGAGATAATAGAATTTATACTCCATGAATCCTTACCAATTTCAAAATGTATATTATGGAACATTTATAAAGAGTGAAATATTATGTAATGGATATGAACTGTGATGAATTTGTAAGGTGATTGACTACAACTTGAATAGAATTACTGACCTTATATGTTTTTGGGAGTATGATGACAACATAAATGGTGATGTTTTACAATTTCCACTTTTTTATGGGTAATGGTTACAACATACCATAATAATTTTGTCTCTAAAATATAACTTTTTGAAATAAAAATCACCAAGATTCATATTCTACAAGAACCTATTTTTGTTTCCCCACAAAAAATATTCTTCCATTTATCAAAAAATCTACTTACATCTATGATTAATAGAGAATAAAGATATATGATCCTCCTCTAATAGCTATTTGCTCACGTATGTTATATACAGAACACATGTGTAGTTACTAATAATTTTCACTCCATAACAATAATGTTTAACCCTAGAAACATTACCCACATTATTATACAACTCATCATCCTATTCATATGTATCTTTCATCTTTACATATATAGTTGGTTGAAAACTCATTTGGGAATGATAAGATTTATCACCTTACATCAATATTTCAAGATCCATCATTCGTAATTATTTTAAAAAATAATATTTATTTATCCTCAAAAATATAATCTTTCACGATACATTCAAATAAAATAATCGGTCACCTTATTCTATTTCCTAGGGTGGTAATTTCTTAACCAGTCATAATCTTTAATCAGCCCTGATCATCTTCAATGGAGCATTTTTTTTATCTTTTCAGTGAATATATAAATTAAATTTTTTAAACAGTATATATATCACACCTTTCTCCATAAATATAATTACTCTATATTAAAAAATACCCTTAGAAACTTAGATAATGTGTTGGGGAATTATTCTCATGCATCTTTAATTAGCATAAAAAGAAAATTTTCACCTTATTTTTCTATATGAGAATTCATCCTGGTCCCTTATTTGATTCATCACTATAGATTACAATCCCTTTTCCACTAATGGGTTATTTACGAAAAATTTCACTAACAATATATGTAGTTCCCTGATATTTTCTTCACATTCATATATATAAAGGAACATGGCTCCCGTCTGAGGTTAAATGTATAATGAAACACAAATCTATGGGAAATTTTCTACAATGTGAAAAAAAATTCAATAAAATCCATGAAAAATGTAAGTCACAATGGTTAGTCTAGGACAACATTAAATATCTTCTTCCATTGATGGATCAAATTATATACCCTGACTTGAGATTATATGACCCATGAAAGAAACATTAAAATTTCAAAATTAACAGTTGGTTAATGATTCAAAAATGTTCACAATCCTCAAGGGACCCATAATAATCCTCAAGTGATATTTATACTCCTACATTTTCTTTAAATAGACAAAAATATCATATATGAAGTCTAATAAAAACTAACTGGTTAATTTATAATGACTTTATTTATTAAATCCAATTATATATCAAGGGAATTATTAAAATGGAATGGAACACTACAATTTCATGTCATGTATGCCTTTTATAGAATTATTTCATGGATAAAAACACTTTATTGACTATCAATTGATGATATCAATGAAAAAGGTCAATTAGTTAAAAGTATTATGCTCTATGATGTTTGATCAAACATGTCATAAATAGGGGGAAGAGGATATAATTTTTGGATTTTGATATTTTTATGTTCTGGATAAAAAATACAGAGTGTCTTTGATCCATCATTCTTTATAAGAAAATGAATAGGTGAATTCCAAGTTATTGTAATAGCCTAAATAAATATTTTTTCATGATTATCCTAGAGTTACTTATAAAATTCCTAGAACTCCATCAGGTCCATTCTATATATAGTATTTAAAATAGGTGTGTAATAATGAATGAGTTATTTTGAGAACACAACTTCAAAATTTTGTGTAAAACTAATAAAATATTCTAAAAAGGAAAAAAAAACTCCCAAACAATAGGGATATATTTTATTTTTAGTTTCTTTTCAACCATTTGAAATAAATAGCTTTCATGGATAATAATTAAAACCAAAAAATATATAATTAATTTCCATTTGACGTGTTTATTAATCCTCGCATAGATAACTGATCATGGGATCATTATGAATAAAAAATATGTATTCCCTTCCTTAAAAAATTATATAATAACTATATAAATAAATCCAATATTTTCAAAAAATCATAGAAAATTATTCTAAATGTATAATCACATGATTTTTAGGAAGAAATTTTCTACAAATTTCAATTTGAGAGGAATTATAGAGATGGGATGGGACTATCATAATATTATGAGTTTTCAAGAATAAATAAATATCTATTAATTTATTTTGTATTTCAATACCCTTTTCAATTTCCATATATTTAAAAAAGTTGGTTGAGGGAGAATCAAATAATACATTGACTTCTCCCGAGTGGATAATAAGTAAACTTTTCAAATTTTCATTATCATAACCAACTTTGGAAATCATGATCACTTGAGATTTCCATCATTAATTTATATAAATATGTTTTTGAGTCCAATCATCATCATAAATTATTTTTATTCATAGAATGGTTTTCATAATACACATACTCATTGATTTTAAAGCATTAAAGTATGAGCGGTCCCTTCTTTTGGCGTCTTCTTCTTTTCAATTACATTAACTGGACCATTCAACACATTTAAAACTTTACATGATTTATGAAACCGCATTGTATATTTAAATAATTTCCTAGTTTTTTACAAGAAATACCATTGTTTTTTCGTCACACATTTCTGGCATGCATATGGATTGAATTTCTTCATACCATGTGACTTATTTGAGTTATAATGAATCTGTATATTTATTTTCATATTAAAACCATGGAAAGGTTGTGAAATATCAAATTTTTGTTTATAAAATGAGTGAACATTGATCAATTTAATCACTGATAACAATTTCTCTTATAGATAACACCTTTTAGAAACATGATTTTTAACCACAAAAGAACCAATAAAATTTCCATTCATCGATAACGAATAAAACTAAATCATAACATACACATAAAATAAAATTTTAATCATTGTAACCAATGTATTAGTCTTCATTTTTATTATTCCCAAGGAATTCCTTCTTCATATTTTTATATATAATACAAAGGATACAATTACTGAAAAATTTCCTCTTAAAATAATCCATTATATGGTATCACTTTTTACTCTTATATCATATTCTTAATAAGGTTCTACCTTTGATATGCTTCACCTATTAAATATTAAATAGTTAAGAAAACCTTCTCTTGTTTTGAGCACTAGAGAACTAAAAAAATTTTCTTGATGGTTCTTGATCCATCACTCAGATACTAGTGCATTATAATACCCACTAAAATAATGTGTATTTTTCCTCATAAAATACTCAATAGTTATTTTTTCTTTCCTTTTCTCATTTGAAAGATCAAAATTTTTCATAGACTGAGAATGATGCCTGATCATAACAACAAAGTTCTATATTCAATCTCCCACTATATTTTTTTTACACTAATAAAAAATAATTTCATTTATATCAAATTAATAATTATAATGATGTCTTATGGGACCGACAATTTACTGTAACCAATGAGATTTGTTTAAGAAACATAATTTATAGTCAAAAACCACATAATCATGAAAATTATATTGGAATTTTGAATGATGAAAACTTCTATTAATCCTAGGATACCCAAGGTTTAACCCATCCCATCCATGATCATAATTTATTCATAACCATAATATTGATTTAGATAGAATATTTGAATTAACCCAATTGTCTCTACTGGGAGTGTCAAACTAGATTTGTAGTAAGACCACAGTCACCATACACAAGAATTATAGAAGATATATAATTAACCAACCCTTTTTGGTTTTGGAACCCCTAGATGAATCAATACAAAAACACATCAACATGTAGTGTTAATACATGGATGCATTTCTTGGAAAACCACATAATCACTTCCTTAAAAAAATTAGGATATTATCCTATAATTATATTCATACACAAGGATTTCACTGATATTTTATAACTCTAATCTCCAAATATTTACAAAACCCTACATTAATAAAAACTATATTGGTCTATACATTTTATACATTATTATTTTATCTTTTATAAGAGTATTAAATACATTTAAAAAATATACAACATAGTATATAAAGGCTTATTGTCTATAGAGACCAGATAAATAATATTCTTATTTTATGAATGTTATTTGACATATCCCATAAATATATTCCAAATATAGTAATATTTATAGATAAACCCTTATTAATCCTTTCATCATAACCTGGGGAAAGGATATATAAAAAGGGTGAGATCAAATTCCCATTAAGGGTAAACATGGAAGATATTGATACATGACCATAGGAAATCATAAGATATAACTAAGTGTATAAGATCATGAATATAACATACAAAGTTCACACCCAATAAATCATGCTTCTTAAATAGGATTCATGTAATAAAAAATTATCATTTCATAATAAATACATCAAAAGAGTGATAAATCATCATAAATCAATATTGAACCATAACTTTATGTCATAAAAGTATATAATCATCATAATTATAAAACTTATTTCATATTTAAAAGTTGAAGACCCAAAACATAAAATCATAATAGATCAAGAATTAACACTAATTACACTTTTTAGATTAAGCGAATCAACTTTTTCCATAACATATCAAACAAATTGACTTGGTTCTTATAGCAGATCAAGAACAACGACTAGTTTTCCACTATGTATAAATAAAAAAACATGTTTTACATATTTATCTCATAGGATATAAAAAATATACCAAATAAATTATTGGGATATATAGTTCAAGGGTAACTCATCACATAATTAAAACCATACAAATGTGAAAAACAATATCATTAAAAAATAATTATATCATTACATGAATAAAAATGTAATGAGAATGTGTTTCATAAACATTTCATAATTTCATCATGTCATATCCCATGAAAATAAATTAGTATTATAATTTTTTTCATCTTAATAATTAACAATCTTGGGAAAAAATAAGTATTGTATCATTGAATAATATTTTTAATAAATAATAATTAGCATCAAAGGATGTAATATTAGAAAAAACATTTAATTTATTGAAAATTTGGAATATTTCGTGAGGAAAATAAACTCTTTATTATGATACCAATTATTCTAAATCTAGAAATTCCCAATATATTATAGAATTTTTTTGTTGAAAATATTTTTAAAAACATGAAAAGGAATATTCAATTTATTGATCATTCATGATTGTGATAAATTCAATTTAGTCTATAAAATTCGAAAGTAATCATTCCATCCAAATTTTTTTAAAAATGAAATAATCACCTTGTATAAAATTGACAGGAGTATTCATTTTCTATTTTTTAAATATTTATAAAGTGTATAATGGAATTTAAACAATCATCTGAGAATAGTAAAAAAATTGAAAACATCTTTACAAAACATAGACATAGAAGTGAAATATTCTAAACTGAATAAGAAAACATAGTCACTTTTACTTAAAAACATTTCATTTGGTCAAAGTAGTTCTTAAATTGAATAAAATAAAATGGAAAATACATTCTCAGAAATAATTAGAGGATAAATAAAATGTAATGGATTTATTAGATAAGTATCAAATAATTTACTTAACATAAAAACAAGCGTAAATTATCTTAATTAAAATAAGATTGAAAAATAAATCCCCTCACACTTCGATAACTTTTGAATCATAAAACCCATGAATAAAATAACATTAGATACACATTTATGACCCATATTTTTCATGATATGAATCCAAAAAGTCATTAATGGGTAGTTTACGCACCCCATAAAAGAAACAATTGCTGAATATGGTATGTGGATGATATAAATTAATATGAGTCAGTAATCACAAACCTTAGGTTCGACTAGCTTGAAAAGTTCTTAAAAAAATTAATATTTTACAAAAATCATTTATATTTCCACTTATATATCCCAAGGATGATGTTTTGGGATAAAAAAACACTATAATTTATAAAATCAAGTTTATAATGGTTATTTGGTTGGGTATGTTTGAAAAAGAAGGCTTAAATTGCAATAAGGAAGAGGAATGAGGTCTCTCCTTTTTTATGGGAGGAAAAAGACACACTTGGAATATCATAAATGATTAAAATGTAACAAAGTAACTATCATGAGAAATTATTTTAAATATCCCTTAAATAAATTTAAAAGTGGATAGTGTTGAAATAACATCATCCAATGAAAATTTTACATGTTTATGTGATATTTTAAACATATATTTTTTATTAATTACATTGTTAATTATGTTTAACTTTAACAATAGTAACAATAATTTTAAACACAAAGGGTTAAAAATGTGTAATGAAATGAAAAATTAACTCATAAATGGACAATGAATGATGTGTTACGAAATATTACACTAACATTTATGATGAACTTTTTTAGGAATTTTAAATCATAAAAATAATTATAAATTTTTATAAAAATTATTTAATGCCGAATTTTTAATAATTCATTTAATATGACCTTAAAGACAACAATAAAATGATTAAATTATAATATAATCACTTTAAAAATAAATAATATTTTATATTAATATATAAGATTCACTTAACACTATCAATCAATTAAATTATATTGCCCATAATATTTTCTAAATCATTTATTCTATTTCCCTACTAATTAATGTTATTCAACATCTGTGTTATATAATAATTTTAGTTAATTATTAATAAATAAAAAATTGAAATAAATTTTCAATATGAATTTAATTTCATTATTCACTTAATATACATTATTATCCATTAATTATATTCTTTTTTCTTTATGTGAACCATAATATATTTTTAAAACTAAGAGAGTGACACAGTACAACATTCTTTTCTTTAACTATTATATAGGTCATTTTTATGGTGAATTGTTAGTTAAAATATTAAATGGCTGACATAATAATGGTATAATTATATTATTCCAATATGACTAAATATAAAAATTTATTTCCTTATAACTAAATTTAAATAAATATTAATTACATTTCCCATTTACCGTGTTGATTAATTTTACCACAATTACTATGCATAATACTTCAAAATAAAATGACATATTTACCAAAATTTATACTCATGGTTTCCAATAATGAATACATTTTATCAAATAATATATCAATAAGGGGTTGAAATTCATTTTAAAAAAAGTGCGTAGAACTTGATGAAAACCGATTTTTAGAAAAATGAATTTTGAAGCATAAAAGATGATTTATTTTTATCCAAGGATTAATAAAAATAATAAATGAATGTTAAATTTTTTTATTTAATTTATATTGTATAATTATTATTAAAAAATTCACCATTTTTGATTATTTTAATTTATTAATATACAGATACATTATTCCCATAGAAACAATTCTGAGAAAAAAAACTTTTTATTGTAAATTGGTTATTATTATTAGTTATAGTTAATTAAAAAGCAATGAATTTACATTAAACATTTATATACCATATAATATTAATAAATTATTTTACCCTATCAATACACACTAATTAAATGTTCAAGTTATTATGGTATAATTTATTTTGAATTTTTTATACTTGGGGATTCTTGCATCACTAGCTATCGAAAAAAATTATTCGAGGAGAAATATTTACCAAAATCACTTGGTGTTACACACTTCATTACTCAAAACATTTCATGAGTGAATAATATAATAATATCCCAATTATTACATCATGTAACGAACTCATTAATGGAATTTACTTTCATCGTGATTTCAGGTAGAATAATTCTTGGGAATACCCTTATAAAAGATTATCTTCTTCTCAGCCGAGTTATATGAATGTCAACCTACATATATATATATATACTGATATTTTAAGATCACTCGAGGAATTTAAATTCATCTGATGGTTCTGCATTTCTTCAATCTTTATGGAGGTTACTTATGATTGAATCAGGTACTTCAGGGATGGTTTTTGGAGATCTATCATATGCACAAAAGGTCCTCACACATGGAAGACCGTTCTTACGGGAATATATATAGAGGTCACAAGAATAATCCATAAAGATGTCCCATTACATGAAATATATATGTTCATAACCAATAATAATGTATATATAGACTCATTAATGGTTTATGAAGATCTCACAGAAGCATGAATTACACTCAAAGAACATCTATACTTCTTTGTGTACAAGTTCTGTGATGACTCTCATAATAGCATCTGATTCATGTTCAATCAACCATACTCACAGATGATCCTTTTTTGTATGAAAGTCCCATACATTATTTATACTAATGTTATGTGTTAAAATGAAATAATTCACATAAATTATCCATATAACAATTACTCATGGATTCTCTTGGATTGATCAAATAACATTACACAATAATGGTGTATGGGATTTTTAGATTTGTTCTATGAAAAATAATGCTCGACCATGAGGTTGGGGAAAATGTTAAAATCATGATTAGATGGTGTACGATTGTTTGATCAGAAAAATGTGGTTATAATCATAACATTTAAATGTATAAACAATGTATTATACTACACAATCCCACATAAAATATTTTATCGATATCTCATTTCTTAATACAAATAATCATTGCCTTATCCATTTAATGTGAATAAATAAGTATGTTCTGGGATCCCCCTCACACACCACCATAGTTTCTCCCTAAGTAGTGGTGCCTCTTTCACACCATGTTCACTATTTTCATGATTCTTTTTGCCTGTATCGGTTCATAGAATTCATTATTCTCTATAACAACCATGGATTAGCCTAGATAGGTAGTCTCCTGCATGGTGTGCAGTTCGACAAGCATGGATTAAATGGTTCATAGATGGAATATTTTCTAGATAAAAACTATTAAAATTTATTTTAAAATATATATTTACAATTATTATTCCAAAATCTGAATATAATTCAGTAAAATAAATATTTTCACATTCCTTATCATAAATAATCTTGAATTTGAAATGATATATTTTTGAATGGCCTTAAAATAAAATTTCATTTCTTAATCTACTATGAATATAATTATTTAAAATACATAAAAGGATAGTATCTTCTTAATTTATTCATATAGACATATCAAATTAAAATTAGAATATTTTACTTTATGTAATGAATAATAGGGTAATAATCATCTGATATTAAGGTATCCTGAACATATTTCCACATGTTATTCAAGAAAAAAAAATAGCTAACACATGAAAACATAAATATTTCAATTTGTACTTATTATCAAGACCTCCTAAGAATTATATCAACCTATTTTATTTTTCTTTTATCCATTATTGAAGCTAACATACAATGGTAAGGTAGAGAATAAATCACATTCTCTTATTCCTTATTCTCCTTTTGAGGAAATGGGTTTCAATATTTAGTTTTTCACATCTCATGTTGGATATTTATGTTAGCATCTTTTTGTTGGTTAGATAATTTTTTTAAGAATATCTACCTCTTTCCAATGATATGTAAACTAATCAGCCTATGAATACAATTGAAACCAAGTTTAGGAAATAAGAAATCATAACCTATACATTCCATATATTTTGTAACCAATTCACATGTGATTAATTTCTCAAGGTTCTTAATTCTACGGATGTTGAAAAATTTAATAATGAATAGAAAACTTATACTCATTTTTCATAAAACACATCAGTAATTTCATCAGTAAGTTAAATAATGCCCCCTTTCTCTTATAAACCTCCACTCTACATTTACAAATATTTTTAATTATTATATTGGAGTGAAAATAGAGATGGATATTACCTTATACTTCCTGTTTTTATAACTATCAATAGACACTCTTTTCTATAATGAAATTTAATATATAAGATACATTTTTTCATGGTTATGCACTAAATTGTGGGCTCATATTTTCAATTTCACGGTTGTTTATGTTTATCAATACACAATGATGGAAGTTCATTCTATGATGTATAGCAATGAATGCATCATCTTTCTCCCCATTTGACTTAAAACCCAAAATTTTATACTAGTTAGTATATAAAAAATTGTAAGGGAATAAGGTGTTGGGTATTTCTATTGTTCTTCATTATGAATTGTGGGACTGAGGATTTGATCTCATCCTAGTGACACTTTTCATTATAGCTCTAAAGGGCACACTCTTCTTGTTTTAACCATTCATCATTTTCATAATAAGATTCTATAAATGAGATGATAAATTTTTTACTATTAAGCACTTTCTCCTTCCTCCAATAATCTTTTAACTATTTTTACTAAATTACGAGGCATTCACTTTTAAGTTATTTTTATTTTTTTGGTGTTGTATTTCTTTAAAATTATATTATTATAACATTGAATCATTGGTTATTTTTTTAAAATAGTTTTTTCAAACATTTTATATCCATATGAACTTCATACTAACACCATTTAAACCACCTTCATTAATGTTTTCCCTATCATGACAAGAATATCATACTCTAAAAAAGTTGTGTTAATTAACATGCCAATATGGATATGTATTTCTTTAATTTATTCCCTTTTGTTTTCAGATTACTCCCTTAATTCATAAGACTGGTGGATATTTTAGAATAATTGATGATGTGTCCTCTATTACCATAATAGAAGAAAATTATTCTATGTTATGTGAATTCATGTTCTATAAGGCCCTGAACTTAAGCATTAAATAATATTGAATTAAATTAATAATTCACATTGATGATATTTTCAGGTTTAGAGTTTTAGAAAATTAGGCAATAACTATTACATATCAACATGAATATTAATATGTAGACACTACTACTCAGTATCCATTTTTTTATAAAAAAAACTCTTGAAATGAAACATGTCTAGTTTCATGTTTTAGATTGCATGACTTTTCGTTGATCACATCCTTAACCCTATTCCACATTATGCCCTGTGGAAAACATTTCAAAAACATGGTATGAGCACTAAAATCTCACTAAGGGTTAAAAAATAAAGAAGGAAAACCTTTTCTCATTAATAAATTCAAATCATTGAAACCATACACTTTAATCATAACATACCTTACGAAATCATACGATTTATGGATAACATAGAGAAATCATTAACCATAAAGGTATCTTATGGAATACATAACATACATACATTTTAGCTATCACAGCTATGTAGGGGGTTACATTAGAATTCCCATCATAGTATAATCCATAAATCTGTTAGGAGAAACATTAACGTTTACCTCTGTCACGTTACTCAATTCATTGGAGAGCTATCTCGGGATCACCCACCCTAGGTTTATCATGGAACCACCCATATACGTAAACAGTTCCCAATAACCATAACATATTAATAAGAATTAAAACAAGAATAACGGAAATGTAACATTTCTACATTGAAATCACAACATATCATTTCCAGATATAGACATAATCATTGCTTTATCAAACCATTTTCAAACCCATTTAAATCATTTAATAAAGATATTTTTTTTGAATCAAAGTGTCCCATACTACTTTGAAACTTTTAAATGAATAAAAATTTGAAAACATTAATGTCCATATAAATAAATATTAAAAACCGTTTGGAAAACATGGACATTAATGAAAAAAATTTAGACAAATAAATCTTTAAAAAATTTAAAAAAATGTATTAGTTAAAGAATTTTTAACAAAATGAGAGATTCTTGAATACATATAATTTAGAAATAACATTTAATTAGAACTTTATAATATCATGATAATAATGGTATTCATGATATAATATGCCAATGGACATTATATACACCATATAAGAGTGAATTGGTGCATAACAACAATGAAGTCTCAATGGAATGTAAATTGAGACGAAATCCCTTATAAAAAAGGTATCCTTGGATTAAGGAAAAATAAATTACATAATAATGGGTGAAAAATATAAATACACTCAATATTACTAGATATTCAGAGTAAATAAAATAGAGGGAATTCACACAACTTCTTTTTAAGACAAAACCAATGACTTTGATGTGTTACTCAATGAATAGAAATTCAGTTAAAATTACTCTTATCAAGTTTATATCGATGACGTGAGAATTTATCAATGGAGTGATTATGTGTATAAAAATTATATCCACAAAAATGGGAGTGTAAATTATAACATAAATAAATAAACAGTGCTCCCACACATAATCATAGCATTATATAATTACAAATTAGACGATTAACCCAAGGAATGAAAATTGGGTTATAAAGTTCCCTTACCAATTTGGTAACATACAAATCATACACCACATGAAATAAAGATAATTAGATGAAGATGTAAATACCCATAAATTAATTTATATTACACAAGGAGTATAAATCATGGGTAGTTCGTACACTACACAAAGAAAATAGTGACAAATTTTGAATAAATCTCATGGGAATAAAAAGTGAGATAAAACTATTTACCATGTTGTAATTAATAGATTCGTATGAAGAATAGTTAATAATAGAAAAATGAATCACATAATACCATGAATATAAATAAAATCATGAAAATATATATCCAATGTTAGTATAGAATACACCCCATGAAATGAATAAGTGGCGAACATCGTAAATCTCACCGAATTAAAAGTGATATAAGAAATCCCTTACCTCGTGTCCAACTTTTCTGGTTCATTTATTGTTATTCTTGAATAATAAATATAAGTTAATTTATAAATGATTAAGAACCTTTTTCAGGTTTATTATTCCTTTTAAATCACCTATTACCTTGAAATAAAAATTATTTAATTATCTGAGTTCGTAGTGGACATTTGGTCGATGTTCGGAAATTGAGTCAAAAATGAACTTGTTATAATTACAATTTTTCCTTGTGGTCAAAAGTATATTATATAAAGATTGATATTCATGATTTAGATATCATATATATCATATATATTCAGTATATGTATGTATTTATAAATGTAGATAACATTTGGAGATAAGAAATGAAATGCACCGCTCATGGAGACGGTAAGCCGTACGTACGCATGAACACTAATTTCATTTCTATTTTGTATTTAAATGGAATTAAATAATAAATATACATAGTAATATTATAATTATATTACAATATCATATATAATTTTATTAACTCCATCCTTTATACATTCCATGTATGGAATGAACGAGTCATATAACTTTTAGGGGGTGGTAGTCCACACTTATTCAAATGAAATTATCACATTTACACGTAATGTAAAACCATAAAATTGTTCTAATAATAAAAAATAAAAAAATAAAAAAAACATAATCAAAATATATATTATATAAAAATATAGTTCCATAATAATGGACACCATGAGAGGTGGTAGAATATAATTGAACAATCATCGTTTTGTGAGGCGTTAGTTTGAAATCCACATAAACAGTATGTTCCTTACATATTTGATGGAAGTGTGTGTAAGTGTAGTTAGAATACATCTCATAAAAACATCATTTTATATTGAGGATATTTTTCTTTGGAAAATAACGGAATAAAAAGAGTTTAGGGGTTGGAGATGTAAAATAAAAGAAGAGAATTTAAGAGAAATCGTTACCTTAAAATTGGATAACTCCCTTTGGTTTGACCAAAAATATTTCTTGAAGACAATAATACCTAAATTAAGGCTTCTAGGTGTAAGAGAGGTATATTGAGAGCTTATTAGGTCATGGGTTGGACGAGCCAAGGGGATTGAGAGGTGCGAGGAATGGGTTAGAAGTGGTAACCTTTTTTAAGGGAGAGAAGGCGCTCTTTAGGAAAGATTGGAACAATTATTTTATTAAAAAATTATATCTGGTTTAAAAAGGCCCAAAACACATTAAATTATAAGATAAGATGACTAATGTTCGAAATAAAATCATCCAATAAGAATTGGATAGATTATGGATGTTGTTTAAATATTTATAATCTTATATATTTAAATCATTTATTAATGAGGTAAATATTTCATCAATTTGGTGTCATAAATAATTTTAATTTTTTGATGTCTAAAAATTATAAAATTAATACCATGATGTAGAAATATTTTTATCATTTCAATTAATATTTATAGTCAAAAAGATAAATTATATAAATCCTTTTAAAAATTAAATTACTAAAAGATATATGTTTGGGTCATTTTTATCTTTACATGAAATTAATTAATATAATGTGTCATTATCACTCCCAAGTTTCTCAATGGGATCCCAAAATCGAATAATGGATGCCCATGGTGGACCATTACTCATCCAATAAGGTTAGGAAAAGTGTTAATGTAATTTTGTTTTATTATAATATTCTCTTTATCTTGAATTACCATATTTACCTTTTAACTGTGATAAATAAAAGTCAAAAGATTCTATTCACCAAAAATTATTTTCTTCTTATTGAACCAATTTTTACATACTAATAACATAAATTTATTTATAAATTTCAAAATAAAATACACTATAGTGGTAAAATTTCATTTAAATGAAATGTTCTGATTTTTAACTACTACTTTGTGGTTTCACTATTCATAAAAAATGATGTTTTTCAGAAAAATAAAAAAATTCAGAGTAAGATATATTTGATATTCTGAATTGAAAAATGATATCTATTTTAACAAATTAAAAAACATATATGTTTGATTAATTAATTTAAAACTAATTTCCATTGTGAAAACAAAAAGCATGTCTTTAAGAAATATTAACTATCAAAAGATTGACAATAATTTTTGACAAATTTCAAAGGGAAATTAATTCCTATAACCAACATTGGATTAAATGGTAAAAATATAATCTATTTACACTTTAAAACCAATTAATAATATAATCTAACCATATAAATAAATTATATTAAAAGGTGGAATTGAATTAAAATACATTTTTTTCACTATTAATTAAAAATTGAATTTTTTCTTCAGAAAATACCAAATATTTACCCAATGAAAATTTTGATGTCCCAATTCTAAAGAAGAATTTTATTTTGTCATATATAATGTATAAAAGTGACCAAAACTATATTTAATGAGCGTTCAACAACAAAAGGTGGTAAATCGACCTTGTAAAGTATATTATGCTTAAAATTAGATTCATTCGCATTTCAAGCCCCTAACTTTTATTGGATGAATGTAAAAACTTATAGAAAACATGTATAATAATATTATACTTAGTTCTGATCATTCTCGCCAATACAACATTTAGGTGTTAACTACCATTTAAAATAATATTATATTATTATTTTTCATTATAACTCAACATTGTGTGCAATGTAGGATTTAAAAGAAACCCATTGTTTCCTATCGGGTACGGCATCAAACATTGCATCCTTTTTAAATTAAAATTAATAATTAATTTGAAAATATTAGTAAATATTCAAATGTATTATTCTTTATTTACCTGTGATTTTACATCCTTCCCCCATTTTTGGAACCACATCCTTGAAATTTTAAAATTGGGCGTATAAACTTCATTAAAAGTCCCACATCGGGAAAAGAGTCCATAAAAATATCACATTGAAATAAAGGGAGTGAAGTACAAAGGTCTCCCAATACAAGACATACTATGATTCCATGAATACATGGATATGGAGGAGAAAACAAACCATCAGGTTCTGATGGCGAGTGATAGTGAATATGAATAAGATAAAGTTAGCCACTAGGAAATCTGAAACATGTGATTGTTTTAACTGTATTTGATTCTCTAGTAAGAAAATTTAATGGGAAGTGTTTTTGTTTTAATTTAATTTTCATTGAAGAATTTATTAATGATCTTAACTAAAAACATAAAGAAGCATAATTACATGTCCTGTAGACTTTCATACTTTACTAAATTTCTACCACAAAATCATATTCTCTCAAAATGATGAGTATTCAAAATGACTTGGACATATTAAAAGTGCTATAATCACCTTACAGAGTATCACATAATCCATAAAAATGAACTGCATATTTCCCCTGTCATTAGACATCAACCAAAACCAAAATGGTTAGCAGAAGATCAGATAGTACCTAATAAGGATAATCCCTTGTAAAAAAATAATTACTACTCTTAATCTCAAAAATTCAACAAGCAGTACCCAAAGTTCAACAAAGACAATTAAATACACAACTGTCCTTAAAATTATTCAATATAATTAAAATTATGATTGAAACCCAAAACATAGAAGAATTTAATCACGTAGTCTTCCACAATGTATCTTTACAATAATCTACAAAAAACATCGACTACTCTTAATGTATCATACTGATGTTTAATTAACCTAATCACGTATTAGCTATGATAGGTTAATCATTTCCATAAATAACCCAAATATACATAAACCATAAATTATTCTAAAATAAAATTTCAACAATTATTCCCCAAATTAAATCCCATAATGTTCTATTTTCCTTAAGAATATAGTGTTTCCTCAAAAGAGAGAACGTCATCCAAAATAACCTTGATCACTTAATCAGAAAATAATTTTCCTTTACTAAGGATATCCATTTAATAAAACATATGTTCCCAAAATCAACTTATTCTTGATCCATACTATCATTTGACTAAAATAATAAGCCACACTAACCATGTAATTCACGTAGTCTAGTGGTAGGAAATTCACCTTTGTCGCCCTTCAGTTGTGGGTTCGATTCTTGGGGCCTTGGCAGATGCAACAGGTTGTCGCCCATCCTACGGGTTGTCCTTTTTATAAAACTAAAAAATAACCAAAACATGTTTTAACATATAAGGTTATCTTATACCTATAATTTTCAACCCAAATCATTAATTCCTAAACATATTATATATCTTCATTTTTTATTTCACTTCATATGATAAAATAAAACTATTCTCAAAACAAACAACTTCATAACATGATCATGGAGTCCACATGGTTTCATTGTTATCTTGTTCACGTAGGTAGATGGTCCTTACATTGAAACTATTATTTAGAGATCATTCAAAATCATTTTCTTCCTTCATCCAAAAACACCTTGTTGAACTTGGGTCATATGGGTGTTTTCATAAAAATTGTTTTAGAAAATAGTCATGGATGACATATAATTTCAAAACATCTCACACAACATGATTTTTATGAAACTGTGTGACCGAATTTGAGTTAAATACTTCAATTAATGTTCATTTTAAAATAACAAAAGTATGTGATGAGTGACTATAGTGTAAAATAAAATTTAAATAGGTTGAGAAATGGTCTCTTTCTTCAGCACCTTTTTCAAAATCATAATATTCTTCAAAATATTATAATAAGGTAAAATATTTGAAAATGCTTTAATAATATTTACCTTTCATGAAAATATCAGAATACCGTGAAAATAGTATTTGTTTAAATACAACCCAAGATAAAAAACGATAAATAGATATAGTGGAGGTGTTTTATAACTTAAAAAACTTCTTTAAACTGATTTGTATGCTAGAAACATGTATCACAATCATCTGAGCATGACCTTACAATAATTATTACAAGCATGTCATCAGGAAGAGATTTGAATGTTGGCTGAGGTCCTCCTCCTTCCATTGTAACTAACATTACATGATATAAATAAGTTTTAAAACTTGTATTTAAATGAAATAATAGAAATTGGGACTATCCATGTGTTTAACAAAAATCGATATTCCCTAAAGTTGTCTAAACCCACATCTGATGCCATCTTTAAGGACTCGACTTTAAACATTCCATAATTGTGAATTAAATGAATAATTCACATTAATGATCTTATTAGGTTTAGAATTTTAAAGAATTAGGCCATAACTATTACATATAAACTTGAATATTACATGTAGACACAACTACTCAGTATCCATTTTTCTATAAAATAAAAACTCTTAAAAATAAACATGTCTAGTTCAATGTTTTAGACATCAAGGCCTTCCCTTGATATCATCCTTGACACTATAACACTTTATGTCCTATAAAAAACATTTCAAAAACATGGTATGAGCACAAAAATCTCAGTATGTGTTATTAAAAAAGGAAAGAAAACAATTTCCCATCAATAAATACAAATAAATGAAACCAAACTCTTTAATTATAACATACCTTACAAAATCATTATATTTATTGATAACACACAGAAATCACAAATCATAAAGGTAACTTATGTAATACATAAAATACATACATTGTATCTTTAATAGCTACATATGTAGTTACATTGTAATTACCATCATAGTATATTACCTAAATATCCCAGGAGAAACATTAATGTTCACCTCAATCACGTTACCCAATGCATTGTAGAGATATCTCAAGCTCACCCGCCCAAGGTTTATCAGGGAACCACACACATAAGTAAACAAATACCAAGAACTATAACATAATAATAACATTGAAAACAATAATAAAGGAAATATAACTTTTCCACATTGAAATCACAACACATAATTTCAAGATATAGACACAATCAATGCTTTATCACACTATTTTCAACACCATGTAAAACATTTAATAAAGATATTTTTTTGAATCAAAGTGTCCCATAACACTTTCAAACATTTAAAAGAATTAAAATTTGAAAACAATATTTTTTTTATAAATAAATCCTCAAAACCATTTTGAAAACATGGACATTAAAGAGTAATATTTAGAAGAATAAATCATTAAAACATTTAAAACGATATTTTTTTTAAATAATCATTAACAAAAAAGGGATTATTGAATATAAATAATTGAGAAATAATATTTAATCATAACCATAAAATATCATGATAATAATGGTATAAATGATATAATATGCCAATGGACAGTATATAAACCATATATGAGTGAATTGGTGCATAACACCAATGAAGACTCAATGGAATGTAAATTGAGACAAAATCCATTATAAAAATAGTATCCATAGATTAAAGATAAATCAACTAAATAATAATGTGTGAAAAATATAAATACACTCAATATTATTGGATATTTATTTTAAAAAAATCATAGGACATTCACACATGTTCTTTTTAAGAGAAATCCATTGACTTGGATGTGTTCCTCAGTGCATGGAAATTGAGTTAAATTAAATCTTATCAAGTTCATATCGGTGACTTGAGAATTTATCAATGGAGTTATGAAGTGTATCAAAAGTATATCCACATAAATGGGACTGGAAATTAAAACATAAATAAATAAATATTTATTCCACACATAATCATAGCGTGACATAATTATGAATTATAATATTAACCCAAGGAATGAAAATTGGGTTAAAAAGATCCCTTACCAATTTGGTAACTTACAAAACATACACCACATGGAAGAAGGATCAATAAATGAAGATTTAAATACCATTAAATGAAAGTATATTATAAAATAATTACAAATCATGGATAGTACGTACACCACAGAATGTAAATAGTGATAAATATAGCATGAATCTCGTGTGAATAACAAGTGAGATAAAATAATTTACCATGTTGTAATCAATTGAGTCATTTGAACAATAGTTAATAAACACCAAATGAATCAAACAATACCATGAATATAAATAAAATCATGATAATATATATCAAATGGAGGTACACAATACACCACATGAAACGAATAAGTAGCAAACAATGGAAATATCATGGAACTAACACTGAGATAAGAAATCCCTTACCTTGTTTCCAACATGAGTTATTTTTTCCTTGTTCATACTGAATAGTAAAAATAAGTCAATTTATACTTGATTAAGAACCTTTTTCATGTTTTTTATTCCTTTTATATCACTTATTTCCATGAAATAACAAATAGTTATTTATTTGGGTTCGTATTGGACATTTTGTTGATGTTCAGATCTTGGGTAAAAAAATTAACTTGTTATAATTACAATTTTTCCATGTGGTCAAAATTACTTTATCGAACAAATTATATTCCTGATTTCGATATCATATATATCATATATATATATCCCGTATGTATATGTATTTATAATAGTACACAACATTTAGAGATAAGAAATGAAATGCATCTTTCATGGAGAGGGTAAGACGTATGTACGCATGAACTCTACATTCTTTTCTATTTCATATTTTAATGGATAGAAAAATTAATGAAAAAGATGTATATAATAATTCCTGTATAATATCTTATATAATTTCATTAACTCCATCCTTTATACATCCCACGTATTGAATGAATGAGTCATATCACTTTGAGGGGGTGGTAGTCTGTACTACCTCAAATGAAATTATCGTGTTTACCCATAATGGAAACCATAAAGATATGATATAAATGAAAAATAAAAAAACATAAACAAAACATAAAAATAATACATATCATATATAAATACAGTTCCATCTTAATGGCCCCCATGAGAGGTAGTAGGAGATAATTGAACAATCAACGTTTCGTGAGGCATTAGTTTTCCATCCACAGAAACAATATGTTCATTACCCATTATAAGGAGGTTTATAAAATTATAGTTCTAATATTTATCATAATAACAACCTAGTATATTTAGGATACCTGTTTTTTTATAAAATAATGTAATAAAATGAGTTTATGGGTTGGAGAAGTAAAATAAATTAAAAACATTTTAGAGAAACAGTCACCTTAAATTTTCGTAACTCCCTTTGGTTTGATCCAAAAAGATTTAATGAAGTGACTTATTCCTATGGTAAGGCTTTTAGGTGGATTATAGGGATCTTGAGAGCTTATTTATGTAGGGGTTGGATGAGCCAAGGGGCTTGAGAGGTGTGGGTAATGGGTTAGAAGTGGTTCCCTTTTATAATGTAGTGGAGGGTCTCTTTATGAATGGTTGAAACAATTATTTAATTTTAAACATATATTCGGTTTCACATGGTTAAGAACTCATTAAAGTAGATTTTAAGATGATTATGGTTCTAAATAAAATCATCCAATATTAATTTGACATGTTTTGGATATTGTTTTAATATTTATAAGCATAATTATTTAATCCATTTATTATTGACATAAATACAACATCATTTTTGTGTCATAAATTATTTTATATATTTGATGCTTAAAAATTATAAACCAAAATAAAATTATGAAGAAAATATTTTTTTCTTTCCAATTAATATTAATAATTGAAAATATATCTTATATATTCCCATGTAAAAACTACACTATAAAAAGATATATGTTTCTGTCATTTTTTCCTTTACTTTAAATAAATTAATCTAAAGTGCCACTTTCACTCCGTAGTGGCTCCATGGGGTCCCAAAATCTACCCAAGGATTCCCATGTTTGGACATTAAGCATCCAATAAGGTTATGAAAAATGTTAAGGTAATTTTGTATTATTATAATATTTTCTTTATCTTGAATTACCCTATTTACCTTTAACTATGATAAAGAAAACTCAAAAGATATTATTCTCAAAAAATTATTTACATCTTATTGAACCAAATTTTACTTAACAATAATAACCATGTATGTCATATTTTCGAAATTCAATTCATAGAAGCGGTAAAATTTCATTTAAATGAAAAAGTTAGATTTTTAACTACTACTAAGTGGTTTCAACATTCATCAAAAATTGATGTTTTTTAAAAAAAACAAAAAATTAAGCCTATTCTATATTTGAAATTCTCAATTCAAAAATGATGTCTATTTTACCAAATTAAAAACATTGATGTTTGATTAATTAATTTAAAATTAATTCCCATTGTCAAAACAAAATGCATGTTTTTATGAAATATTAACTATCAAAAGATTGACACTTGTTTATGATCAATTTCAAAGTGAAATTAATTCCAATGACCAAAATTAAATTAAATGGTATATATATTATCTAATTAAACTTTATAAAAAATTAAAAAGATAATCAAACCATATAAATAAATTAGATTAAAAGGTAAATTTTAATCAAAACAAAGTATTTTTCTTTATTCATTAAAAATTGAATTTTTCCAGAAAAATAACAAAAATATAACCAAAGTAAATTTTGATGTCCTGATTCTAAAGAAGACATTTATTTTTTCAAATAGAACATATAAAAGGCACCAAAACTAGATTTAAAGAGCGCTCTCTACAAATAGGTTGTAAATCATCCTTTTAAAGTAAATTATTCTTAAAATTATATTCATTAACATTTCGAGCCTCTCTATTTTATTGGATGAATGTAAATACATTTAACAAACATATTTAATAATATTGTAGTTAGTTTTGTTCATTTACACCAATATAATGGATAGGCATTAACTACCTTTTAAAATAATATTATATTATTATTTTTCACTATGACTCAATGTTCTGTGCAATGTAAGATTTCAAAGAAACTCGTTGTTGTGTATCAAGTACACCATCGAACATAGAATCCCATTTAAAGTAAAATCAATAATTAATTTACCCATATTAATAAATATTCAAATTTATTATTATTTATTTACCTGGGATGTCACGTGTTCCATTTTTATCTTTTTGTCTACTTCAGATTTTCGTTTTCTTCAATCTTTACTTTTCTCTAAAGGGAAAAATTTTCTACCTTGCTTACAGGCTTACATAATTGTTTTTGTGGCCTTATCGTTATATAATTGCATGAATTTTTCAATGTTGGATTGAACTAATACTCTTATTAATTTTTGACACATACATAGTAGTACATGGAAAGTTCTTTAATGCAACGAAATGATTTTTTGATGAGAAAACTGTTAATTTTTATGAAATTTGATTTTATAAAATGGGAATTTACATTACTTCAACTACACTAAAAAATTTGATTTTGTACAATGGGAATTACACTATTATTCTTTCCTATTTCATAATTAGGTTCTTCATGGATTTTCTAGAACCTATAATTTACTTTAATAGTGATAGAGTATAATCTCTCAATTTGAGGTACTTAAATATTTTCCTCAAATACATAATTCATTTATACTTTTAAAATAACATGGACTAATTTAGGCATAATAAAAGTCGAAGCAATATTTTTTATGATACTAGTTGTAGAGCATATATTAGGTGTAATCACTAACAGGGGAGGGGGTAATCAATGATCCTTTTTCTTTTTATGGTTTATTTTTTTTAAATAAAACATACTAATAAATTAATTAAATATCCTCTATTCTTGTAATTTCCTATCCCCACACAAGTATTAAGAATATAAAATTCACTAATGACAAGGATATACAATGTTAGTCATTGAAATTACATTGTTTTCTATGTTAGGGAGATATTTTGAGACTAGGATTCTCTACTATGAATTAGCATACTACAATGCACAATTTATCTCCCAAAAAACATGATGAGTTATCTCCTAAAATATTGATAAGGTAATATCCTAAAATTGGTAGTCTAGATGTGTTCACAGTAGTCACCTCCTTATTAGTTATTGTTACTAGCTTCCCTAACGCTCAATATATCTCCAAAAAATATTCAACTTACCATCTTCCAGTAGGATTTTTATACTACCTCCCACAATTTCATCAAGTGTCCTTATAAGTATTTTTTAATATCTCTTAAAATACACATTCTTTTGATGTATATAGTCATTATTGTTTGACTTTAACTCTAAACATCAATAATTTTTTGAATATTTCATTGCCTTATATCCCATTGGAGATATAAATCAAACACTGGTATTCTTTTCACACTATGTATCTCAAGAGATCCCGAATGCAATTTACTCAAATATTTATTCTTTAACCTAGAGGTGTTTCCTAGATGCGTTGGAATATCCTTGAATAAACAATAGATAATTTATAGGTATTAAATATAATGGATTTTAAAAATCTACTTTTATATATTTCTTCTCATTTCTTGAAAATATAAATATTCACATAATTATTCATGAATAATAATTCAATTGTAATTATAGAACAAACCATTATTTAAATAATGAAATATATTCTCAATTTAAATTCAATTATTTCCCCTATTAAGGTATTCATTAAAATATCATTAAAACTTGGACATGACCTTGCACATGGTCTTTTATTATGTTCATACTCATCTTCTTTATCAATCCTCATGCATGCATGTGATATACTTTCACATCTACATTAAATTAATTCGTCATATATTATTAATGATATAAAATAGCCATAATTAAATAACCTAATCAAAATAGTAATTTCTCCTTAATGTTATCTCAACCAATTTCATTTTACAATGACATATTTTACAAAAATATTATCATTAATGTATCATTATATTTAAATTGTTGATAGCATCAGGAATTCCTTCGTGATTTAAGCATTGAAAATTTTGTTTATTTCTCATGAATTTATAATTTAAGACATGAACATAATAATTTTTCCCCATATTTTATTCTTTAATAATTTTTTATAACAACCAAAACCTTCATTGAAACATGCATGATACTCTATTTTTTTATACATTACAAGTATAGAAACATCATCGTTATAATAAATATATGAAAATTTTGGATAATAATTATTTATTGCTACATGTATAACATGATATGATTATTTTGATCATGATACTTTATTTTATGAGTTATTAAATACCACTAGTAATTACATGAATCCTCTTGAAATAACAACAATATGTTCTCTTAATTTCATATTATATATAAATTCCAAGAACCCCCTTCCTTAAAACAACAGATGTATTAAATCAATAAAATTTTGATAATACATGAATCATTGTATAAAATTATTCATGGGATGTTCATGAATCCTGATTACATTGTGAAAAAGGATAATAAATAACCTATACATTTGATTATCTTCTTAAAAATATATTTACATGAAAGTGGAACAACAAGTATATAAAAATATTTTTTGTTCACTCCATGCATTTAAATTTATATAAAGGTTCGGCCCTTTCTTTAGATCTATTGTGGAAACTCGTGGTATAATAACATAATTTTTAAATGGTGTGTTGATATCTTCTATATACATGGTAAGTCATTATGAATGGAAGATCATTCATCATGGAAGATCCATCAATGTCACATGGAAGATATGTGAAGACTTCTAGTCTCACAAAAGATACATGCCCTTCCTCACTAAAGTAGCAGCTCAACACTCAAATATAATAAATGAAGATATCATGGAAATATGAATTACACTCTTAGATCATCTATTCCTCATTATGTATAAGTTTCTTTCTGAATCTCAGGGAAAATTCCCATTCATGATTGATCAACCTTACTCACCAAAGATACCCCTCTACACTAATAATTTGGTTGTTCTTCATAAAGAATATTAGTGTTCACATTCAGCATGTGAGGGGATGCTCCATGGAGGTAATAATCATTGATTATTAAGCCTTGATAAAAGAACAAGGATTAATAATGGTGGAGTGATTTATATATTTGTTCTATATAGAAGAATCCTCTATTAAGAGGTTGAAGACAACATTAAAAATAGAACAGATGTAATTTCATGGGTTGAATAGATTATTATAGTTTTATTAGTAAGTTTGAAATGGATGAATATAATAGAATGACCTACATTATCACATCATATATTCATTTGGTCTCATTATATGAAATAAATTTTTTTTCCATTAGCTATTCGATGTGCGTTACTGGGTCTAATCGAAGATCCCCCTAACATTGAAATTTTATGATTCACTAAACATTGGTGCCTCAACCACTACCTATTTACTCGAGGAACAATACATCCTACTTTTATATGGTCCCTACATTCATTATAGTCCCCAACCACCTCAATCAATCATAGCTATGTGTGCGTTGGTGTGGATGATCCTACTCTAACATGTGTTATTAAGATAGCTTGTCTTGGCTAGTTTAGTGTTAACATATTTTCAGCTAACACATATAAAGAGCTTTTCCTGAATATTAATTTTAAATTCCAAAACATATTATTAAAGATAAATCATGAAAATAAATGTTTTCATGGTCCTCAAATATATTAATCTTCATGCATAAATGATTTATTTTTGCATGGAATTGAAATAAATTCCATTTTAATAATAATAAACAATTATTATCCATTTAAATTCATTAAAAGAAGTTAAATTATTATTTTATACATGGTTCTATATCAAATAAGAACTAACACATTCTACTTTATGAAATAAGGAATAATTAAATAATTTCTAAATATTACGGATATTTAATTATACTTTTACATTTCTTCAGGATAAAACTCTAACTCATTCCTTTAATATTATCAATATATAATTGTTGTATCTCATTCATACCCCAATATATATTTACATCTTTATTGTTTAAAATATAGTAAATATTTTTTAATTTCAATTTTTAGTCCATGCATGTGCTTTTGTGAGAAAATGAAATTTCTCCATATAAAAAGAATCAAATGGGATATTTGAGACCATGGATACATCTTGAACTGGGATTTTCCATAGGGGTGATATGATATTCATTAAATCTGGGGTCCTTCATTTTTGTTTATCACATGTTGAATTAAATAATTAAATTATTTAATTTTTATTTGAAAAATATTATACATAGTTAAAACTATAATGCCCATTATTAAATCCAATTTATCACTCAATCCAAGATATAAATACACAAATATTCTACAAAATAAAGTGGGATATTGAGATATTAAAATGAATATATTGAAACAAAATCTAAAAGGAATCACATATAAAAACTCAACATAGACACAATTTTAGTTGGTGATCGATCCATCAGTGTGGTAGTGTTTTTTATTATTATTTTGGTCTATTCATTATTATTTTTATCTTTATTTCCCATCTATGGATTATTTACTCTACTATATGGACCTGGGATTTATCATATTTATTTTTGGAAAAAAATTTATGATTTCATACTAATTTACCTCATTTATCCATCATTAGAATATCTATCCATAATAAAAGTCGTCTGAATCAGTAGACCACACACCCACCTGTCTACTCTATATTACAATTTTCCATTAATTTTATTTCTTTTTCACTGGGCATTGTTATGGATTAAATATTGACCAATCAAAAATGGGGTATTGATCTATTGGATTTATACTATTTTGATAGATTAATCTTGTAATGGAAGCAAGGTTCAATGAATGTATAATCAAAGAAGAGTTTTGTTCGATCATGGGAAGGAAAAATGGTGCATTAACATTAGGGTTGTTATATGTAGAGATAATATGGTTTTGTGTGAATCCATTTTGAATTGGAATTATTTAATGGAACATCCAGAAACATGGAGGGAATATATTCCTTAAAGTAATAGCTTACATACGATAAATGTCTATAACAATTTTCATGTAATATTATCAATATTTTATCAATAGAATGGATGAAAAATAATGAAATTATCCAACTAATCTATCATTAAAAGAGCTGTTTCATAAAATCAATCATGGTGGAGGTGTTTCATTCATATATGAAAATCATGAACTCGCTTTAGAAGTAACAAATATATTAAAATTCATGAGTTAATCCTATAATAATTGAGGAGCATCCTCATATATATTTAAATACACTTCCATATGATGGAAAGAGTTAAAGGTTGTTCTTAATACTTGGTTGATACTCTATACAACTGGAATTTCTCTTCATATATCGATGATTCATTTGAGGTACAACATTTTTTAGATATATAATGGATCCCATCTAAATATTGGTTATTCACTCAACCTATGGACACCTCCAGATGTGAGATTTCATTTTTATTTCATCTAAAAAACATTATCGTGAACATACAAAAGTGTTTAAAGGTATTAAGGATGATCCATATGCTCTTTGATTAATGACATATGTTTATATAAGTATTTTTTACCTTTGTATACTATATTTTCACATTTCATGAATTTGAGAATATAGATAATGGATTAAACCACATCCGCAAAATCTAAAAACTATCATTAGACTCTAAATAATCTAAAACAAAACTGACATTTTGGGACATGATGGTCGTAGATTATTTTATTGGTTGTGCTTCGGGCTCAATTGATGGAAATAAAAATTATAGAGGGGTGATTAGGGATGTTTTTTTGAATCATTATTGATGACTTGATCACATAGTGTGTGATATAGAACCACACATAGTATATCACTAATCAATTGTTGACAAGGTTTCATGTGAATTTAGTATTACAAAGTGTGTCCCCAGTGGACATGTCTTATGTCCCAAAGTAAACTAGCATGGATTGTACAATGGTTTCACACCAAGGTGGTTGTTTGACCATCCAAGATACATGGTTCAAGACCACATTTCATAGATCCCATGTACATGCATAACTTGAACTCACTATAATTACAAACTGAGTGAGTTTGATGAGTCCACCCACCATGTACCCTTTAAGAGACACATCTTGTATCCATAATGGGACATAATAAGAACCCTATCTTAAAAGTGAAATGATAAGTATAAACTATATGGAGTGTCATAAACTATTCCTCCAGTATATTATTGGTTCATAGATCATATTGTACACATTACTTGAGGTTTGTTAGATAAATATAATAATAAATATTGTACATTGATAAATTTCACTCACAAGCATTAAGTCATAGTTAATCATTGGATTGTTGGTTATGTTGCAAATCATGTTGTCTGTTGAAGCTTAAACAAGATAGAATTTTTCCTCTCCTATTATGAGAATGAGATATGGGTCCTCAATTAATATAGACTAAGGACTATGAGATCACACCAAGATAATAAATATTATACACATATCCATTTCGAGGAGGGGTATCTGATGTGATAATTCATAAATATGAAGTACATGTGATGTATTCCTCAACCTGGTTAGTCATTACTAAAAGTATCATGTATGTGAGCGTTGACTATGATTATAATTTCCCACTCACTTAGTCACAATCCTCTCGGTGCACTTTGGATTCCTCTCAGAACTGCTGCCTCCATAGTCTCATAACCAGCATTATGGTGAGAGGGTTTTGTTTGGAATACTTGTTCTCCTCCCATTATCATACCCTTATATACCTCCTATAAATCCATATATTTTACATTTACTCATGTTGATGGAACCATCATGAATAAATCCCACCTTAGTTTATCTTGATTTTACTCCAATGAATTGGGGTTTTGTTGGTCGTTGAATCTAGTGAATATCTCCCTCTCGCTCTCCTGTCTCATTTTTTGGGTTACTTTATATTTGATCTCAGATATCCCAGCTCTAGTAATGCTCTTCAGTGCACCATATATTCCCTTATGGCCATAATCACAATGTGATACACCATTTTTGACCATGAATGATGGATTTTGAGGGCTGTTTGGGATGCCAGGGATGGAGGAATATTTATCCCCTCTTTCTCTATTGTATCATTTTGTCCTTATTTGTACCATGATTTACCTTTAATTTACTTGTTTCATTATATATGATTCAATTTTATTCTTTGGTTATCGATTTCAGATGGACCTTATTTTTAGTTTTTTGGGAATGTGGCCTTTGTACTATGATGGAGTTGTTTCAGGTTCTAAATTGTGATGGTAGTGTCATGGCGGCGATTGGATTCATTGTTTCTTCAGTGATTATGAAGATGGATTCTCAAAATCTTGGTCCTAAATGTTGTTTTATTCTCTTAATTTACTATTTTATAGTTGATTTTACTAAGTCATAGGTTTGTTATCATGCTGAAGGATACAACATACTTTTGATTCCTTTGCCTAATCCATAATTTACTCTTGCTCCAAGATTCCACCACTCTCCTCCTAGTTGGAATTGGGCTGTGGGTTTTCATGTGGTATTTATATGTGGATTCAAGTGGTTCACTACATTTCCAACAGTGTCAATAATGGTAGATTCATCTTTGAATTTGGATCCCTACTGAGCTTGTTCCTCACATCTATTGCAAATCCTCTTCAAGGCCTCTATTCTCACTGATGATGTTTCAGTTTGTTGACAGTTTTCTTCATGATGGATGGTATATTTTCAATATGGTGTGGATCTCAGTGGTTGTGAAGTTGGTGTTTTTTATTCTATGTTTTATTTCTCGATTGCATTTTGGTGTACCATTTATCCCATAATGGTGAGGAAAATTCCAAATGTTGGTGTCACTAATGGTGATCAATTTTGGTTTCATCTTCAAAGGGATTTTGTTGATCAGTGGTCTCTTATGACATGTTGTTTTAAAAAAGTTATTCCATGGGTCAAGTGGAAGGATGATGTCTACTCAAGAAGGATGTCTTGGATTTTGTGATTTTTGGCTCATCCTTGTACCCTTGTTCATGTTTTCAGTTTTATTTTGGAACTGTTGTTTTGTGTGAATTTTTAAATCCCCCATATATTTAACAATTAACAACAAAGAATCTTCTACAAATTAAAAAAAGGAATAGGATGGATAGTTTACTACTTTAGAGTGACATTTTCTGCATCTCATGGTCAGTCAATGTATTTGAAAATGTGAATGATTGAGAATCAACACTTGAATTTAATACTATAGGTGGAGACAAGTATAGAGATAAATGCCTTCGAAAGAGATGATTACAGACCACATTGTAGAATGTATAACATAGATATTTTCCTCGAGGTTTCTATTTCTTTACATTTATGTATCTTCTAGTTCATATTTTTTGACACTATAAATACACATGGGATTACACTTTTTGGTTGACTGAATGAGGATTGAGAATGACCTAGATACCAAATGTAAATGTATTTTAGAGTTAATCAAAAATATTTCTTATTCATATTCACATGGTATTTTATATAATATGACACTTATCCAAGTTGATGATATATTTACCAAATTGATTTGGGATATATAAATTTTATAATAAATGATTTTAATTGGTTATTGTATATTATAAAATTTAATTTGAAATAACATAATTTCTTTTATTCTTTAGTGAAAATTGGAGATTAGAGGACATGAAATGACCTAAATCAATTTTTATATTATGAAAAATGTTATTTCACATATTATGATATGAAAATGATGAATATTTATCATAAAAAAATGTTGTAATGAACATATCCTTATATAAAATCTTGATGATTAATAACCACTAATGTATCCTTAAGAAGATACTTAAGATTACATTGTTTGAAATGTATAATGATATCTGAAGATTCATGTCTTTAAGATGCATTGTCTTGATTTAGCCTGAGTAAAAAATTATTATTTTTATAATTTCACTAAATCATACATATAAGATAGAATAAATAAAGGTTTTTTACATATGATTTTATGATAAGAGATATTCTACCATGCATAAGATTCTTTTATTTTTCAAGGAATTAACTCATGCATTATAACACTTGAGTTAAGGAAATAATGCTCAAGGAGGATCCATGAGGGTCCAATAAATATCAAACTTCAATTTGATGATAGTGCATGCAAGTACATAATTAATAGATGACAATCCCTTCTACCCAAATATATCTTAATAATTTTCTTTTATGCATGAGGCTCTAGCATCATTTGGAGGTTCTTTAGATCCCATATGAATGTTTGATGATTTTCTTAACTCGTGAATACACCACAAAGGTTGTATTTTCATGGGAAACCACTAAGATGAGCTTCATCAACTAAAGATGATGAAGATGGTTAATGTTTTTCTCATTAGTTTATGTTACACATGATTATTATAGAGTTATTTATTTATAGTTTTATGCATGATTAGTAAAATATTTCTTAGAGATCTTGTTTTCTGTTTCATGAATGATTTAACTGCCTCTAATAAGTGACATTACACCCTGAAAAAACCCATGAGTTATCATTATCATCATATTTTCCACATTATGTACCATGAATATTCTACCTATATCATTATCACTAAGATATGATATATCATATGTGAAAAAGGTATGTCTTATGTTCATATAGTTATTCACTTATTGGAATGATCATTTATGTGTGCATGTGATCCACTCATTGGATTAACTATGTCAATCAATGATTTTATTTTTATATAAGTTATATTGTTATAGATATTTCCCCCTTTTTATAACCATGTAAGAAATATGAATTATTTTATTAATCATTTGTTATGAGAAATATTATGTGTTCTGAAAGGGAATTAATTACTCATCACTATGAAATTCCAGACTATTACCTGATGTGGACATGATTGGATATTATTGAAATTGAGTGAATATCCATCTTGTATGATGTTAAGAAAATAATCATTCTTCATAATAATTGATTATGTAATTCCATAAGATGTTCTCAAATGATTATTAACATATACTTGTGATATGACAAGGTGACAAAGTGAACTTCACCAATCATGTCACAAACCATGACGGTGACATGAAAAATTATTATATCTCTTGTTTCTTTATATTCCATGAAGCGATTGATATTGATTATGATGTATAAATTTTATTGATAGAGGAGATATTTAGTTTTTATGTTTTTAAATAATTCATTTTTAATTTCCTTAATCTCTTATAAATTATTTATTATATATATAATACATGAAGTAAATTAATTGTCCATGATGAAAAATATAAATATATTTAATGTATATTCATCCCCAAAATTTGATGAGTATATTGAATTTAATTTTCATGTTATTTTATTTAAAACATTAAAAAATAAAGTCAACTAAATTTATGCTGTTCCATGATGTGATTAAAAGTGTTTATTAAAATATTTCAATATCATTCCCTGAATTGAATGAAAATATACACGATTTAAACTCAAATCATGTTCCGATTGAATACAAATTTTTTATTCAATTTTTTTTATTTTTTCTAATGAAATATATATAATGAAAAATAATATAACCACAAAATAATAGTTTGATAACTATTAACATTTAAAGAGAAAAACAAATGTTATTAATAATTCCAAAATAGTGTATCCTTGAAGGATGCTATGTAAATTCTGTCATTTAAATTTATATTGATGATTTTTTTTTTGAAAATTATTATCCCTATAGTAGTGAAATCAGATGAAAAAAATTATTATTTATCATCTAGTAATGAATTATCAACATTCAACATGTGTAATTCATTTAATTTTATCCTTTGTAGTTGATGTTGTTTTTCATATTGTACATAAATGTGATGATATAATTATAAAACATATATAATATAATAATGTTTTTGGAAATAATCTTAACAGATTAAGTGGTTAAACAATTTTCAACATGATAAATAAATTCATTATTTTTCAACAAGATGATCAGCTATTATAAACAATCATGAATAATGATATCCAATTGAAGTGATCTTGGACTAATTGATTATGTAATTTGGTTATTTGAGTTTTTTGAAACCTTAATTTAGTTCCATTGAAAGTGATTGATATGTTGTTTAGATGGTTTGAATTATCAGGATGTGTCTTGGAGATGTTATCAACTCATTTGTAGAAACTAGAAAAATTGATAAAATTGTAAAATTAATGATCGAAATTCATATTCACAAATTGTATGTGTTTGATAACTAAGAATAAGAATTTATCCTTCAGATTAAGACATTTAGGATGATCAATAAACATTAATACTCTTAGTGTATGACTTTGGGGCAGATCCTAAGGATTCACATAACCGTGAATAAGTCATTGAATCTTATAATTTAATAATTTAATAATTTAATCCAACATATGTACTTCATCATAAGATTTCATTGGCAATAAAAAAATTTTCACAGAGTGTACGGTTACCCCAAAAATGTACTCCCAGGTATGATATTTAAAACAATTTATTTAAACACCAGCTTTATTATAAATTTATATGACCTCTGATAAAAAAAATTTATTTCACATAATTTTCTGAAGGTAAACTTTACATCTCATATATAAAGACAAAATCCCAAAAAATGGATGGTTTATTGTCTGTGAGGATTATATTCATAAGCATATTGTTATATTATACTTATGAACATTCCAATATAATAGTTCCACCCTATTACCTCTTATATTCTAATCATGCATTATAATTATCTTCAAAACAAATGGAATTCATATATAAGGAAGGGGTGATCTAAAATTCTGAACAAGGCAAAACATCATAATCTTGACCTCAGGCGTGAAATCATTAGAACATGAGAAATCATTTACCTAGAATATATATCTTTTTAAATAGATAATTAAATATAAATATGTGTCCATATTTTATGAAATATTGAAATGTAATATCAAATGAACAAACACATACAATATAATAAGGGTTTAGATAACAAACATGATCAATAACACATAGTAATTGGAATATGACATAAAAATAGGGAACTTACTTGAAATGTAGTATAAAAAGTAACTATAAATCAAGAATAATAATTGGAATACATATCACTATGAACATTTTTTATCCATAATTATATCCATGCACATATTTTTGAGTATAGGGTATCTAAAATTAAAATAACAAAAAATCATATGATCATAGAGTAATAGTAATTTCTACCACACATAATATTGTGGTCATGAATTAACCAATATCTAAACCAAACATAATCTTGTTAGAATATATTAACAATAATTACATTAACACGCATAATTATGATTTTTTCTTAACAAATAATTCACCCTTGCACAATCTTTTGAGCATAACATATCCAAAATTACACCCACACACAAATTCATAATCTCAAAAGATAAAAAACAAAATACAAATGCATTTGAGGGTGATGTAGTACCCTACCAATTATTCATCCATACTAATGTGTGCCAATTGAAAACAATCATTCATTAAATCATAATTAACCCATTGAAAGAATAATAGGTTTTTTAATATTTAAAAATTGTATCACCAAAATGGAACTAAAGAATTTAAATTGGTGACTCCCAAAATTATATAACCTTAAAGGATTATTGTATAATAAAATCATAGGGATATTCTTGAAATGTAATTTCCATGAAAATATATCTCTTATAGATAAGTAGGAAATTTGTAGGAAAATCTCAAAAGAATATAGAAAATATTTTTAACATTTCCAAAAATAAATAAGTTATAGATAAAATTCAAAATTTATTCTTGAAAATGTGAGTTAAATTATTTTGATATCATTTAATTATAAAAATAATATTCAATAGTTGATCCTTGGAAATGACATATATATTTCATATATGTGCAGAGAAAACATCATGATTTTTTAAAAATAATAATATTCAACAATATATCATTGAATAATCATGAATTATTTAATAAGGTGACATGAAAAATATTTAAAAACATTTACTTTTTTTCAAAAATATTTATTACTATTTTATTGAATTGAATTAATATTTATCAAAAGTTAATGTAGAGTTGGAGAGAAAAGATTTTATTATGAATGGTTGGAAAACAAATTTAATATATGGAAATAATTTTATTAAAATCTACTATATATACTACTATCAAAAAATCAATATTGAAATTAGGAAAATGTATATATAAAAGTCACATGAGATAACACATAGTTGGGTTTATGAATATAATGTAGAATATTTATGGGGAATCTATATATGAGAAAGTAGGGAAATCATCCTTAAAGAAGATGATGATTAATGTCAACAATGATATAATCTTTCCAGAAGGAACTCTTCAAGGTAAAATATTAAATTTAAAATAAACTCTCCCTAGATAGGAAGTCAATGTACGATGAAACAAACTCATGGAGTATAATCCAATGTTCCTTGAATATTTAATTTCAAGAAGAATCATTATAATCAATTAATGGAGTTGAGATAACAAGAACCCTAATAAATTTGGTGTCTTTTATATTGAAATCCCATAAAAGATATAATATATACTATTTTTTTAAATAAATTAAAAGTAATGAAAATTTTCTAGAATATAAATATATGGATAATATAAAAACCACTAACTGAAACAGGTGAAAAATTCAAATCACATATCAATGAAGTAAAATTGGGACACAAAAACCATACATTAAGTCTATCTTAGTCAAACATTCTCTGACATTCACTCCAAATTTATTATTTAGTTATATTTTATTTTTGTTTTTACAGGTTAGTTTCTTCAATTGTATATTTATTACTAGTTTCATAATGGCCACATATATCCTTGTTTATATATTCAATGATATAAATTTAGATAGAATTTTTGGTACATTAATATATTTTTTAGAATAATATAAAAATTTTTAGTTTCAATTAATATTTATTTTACCTAAGACTTGTGCTGATGATGTTAGTGATGAGCTTGTATTAGTGTTTTTAATGAACATAAGGGCGGAATAGTATTAATAAGTTAAATATTCATATAAAATTTTCAAGCACATAAAAAAAAATCATTTCTCTATAATAACTTCAACATTCATGTCTAAATATTAATCCATAATATAAATTTATAGCATTATTCAAGTAGGTGGTTAAACTGACCCAAACAAGAAAAAACTAGATACTATTGTTGTGTATGGTTAAGAATGAGATATTTGGAATATTATAATTAGTAAATAAGAATAATTATATTATTAAGATTTTTTTATGTTTTTTACATATTTTATATTGGAGTTAATAATTAATAAAATACATGAGTGTAAATGAAATACATCACTTTCATGGAGATGGTAGTCAGCTCGTACACATAGGAGACATGTTTGTTATCTATAGACCAGGGGATGAAAAATAATTTTTTAAAATTTAAGAATATTATTTATTATATAAATATAATATTAATCATTTAAATGTAATTTTAGAAAAATCTTTTTTATGTGGTGATGAAAAATCAAGCATGTCGTTCATGGATGCGGTAGTCTACATGTACAGGTAACAAAATCTTCATTTTTCAAATGGTTTCGAATTAATTTAAAAAATGGCTATTCCATTATTATAATAAAATTTCAGTATATTATTTATTCTAGTGTTTTTATAATTTCATTTATATATTAGTTTTTATACGGGAATAGATGAAAAGAATTAGGGGAGCTTGTTTGAGAAAGTTACATCTCTCTCTGGATGTTTTACATTGGGTAACACCTTAATGCTCCATAACATGATTTTTTTGGAAATAACAAGCATTTTTTGATATGTGGGAGAGATAACAAGAAGTTGGGGAATATTTATGGTGGTGATAATAATTGTTAACTGGTGAAAAATATGGCGCATGTGATCTCTTATTAAAAGTGATGAAAATGATTTTTTTTGTAAAACTCATTAAATTTCCAATTATGGAATGACACTATTCAAGGGTAAATAGAAAAAAACATTTGAAATAATAAAGATACATGTGATATAGTTTGTTAATTCCTCTTCCAATCATCATCGCACATGATTCAAGCATTTTTAATGACTTCTAACACTATATTTTTATATTTTACAACATCGTTTTTACCTTGGTAACCATTTTATACGAAAGTAATTTTTATTTTATAAAAAATATAATGTAAAACCGTACTAAATATTTATGTTATAAAAAAAATTTAATCTCCATTAAATCTATTTATAATTCTAAAAAATATGTAAATTACATTTAAATTAATCCAATTAATATATAGAAATACTATTCTGTAGAACGTTTTGTTTTCACCATTTATTGATCTCAATATTATATAAAATTAACTACCAAATAAATGAGTGATAACATATTTTTAATATTTTGAAATTAATTTCATATATTTTATATAAAATAAATCAATTTAATTTATTAGATAAATATTGCAAATAAATTGTAAAATAATAATTTGAAAACAACGCTTTCACCATTATCATGGTTATTAACATTTTTATTATAAATTGTAATTTTATGTATAAAAATTAATTGGATAATATTAAATAATATTAAATTTTGATAAAAAACATAATATTCTTTTTATATATTTAATTTCTATAAGTGATGAAAAATAATTTTAAAATATAGGTGAATAAAAATAGTTTGAAGAGTAAAATGTTAATTATGTTTCCAAAACATTAAAAATAGGTTTTAAAAATTCATCATAGTATTTTTAAATGATTTATTTTATTATATATATATATATTATAGATATTGTTTTGAAAACATTTGTGCTTTTATTGTTTTATAACAATGTCCAAAATGTGATGTTATTAACAAAAGATTTATTTTTCACTATTCACTAAACAATCAATTACTTTTTAAAAATATTAAAAATACCACCTATGTTAATTTTGAAATGATGAGTTCAAAAATTAATTTTTTTACATGATAAAAAATTTCAAAAACATATAATTTATCTTAAAAAACAATTTACTAAGAATGATGGGTTTTTATTTGAATAATTCCAATTTAAAAGATAATGTGTTCTTAATACAAATTTATATGCAATTATAATTGATTATAATATTTTTCTTTTCTATTGGTTTTATTTTAATTATATTATCTTATTAATAATCATATAATATGTCATGGCTCATCTTAGTTCAATGTTTATTGTGAAATAGGGTATGGAAAAAATGTTTATTTCCTAGAAAAATATATAGTAAAATCTTGGAGTGTTTCAAGAATAAAAAATCAAGACGTAGAATAATTATGAGTATATTTTGGGTGTATCATCATGTTTTCAAAAATTGAATTTTTTATTTAATTAAACCATTTTATGGATGAAACACTTTATAAAAGAAAAAATTCACAACTAAATTTTGAATCAAGAAAAAAAGAAATTTTAAAAATAGTGATTGTTGTAATTATTTGTTTGTTGTTTTGAGGAAGAATATCTAAAAACTATAAGTTCATTGATACTGATGATATTTAAAAATAAGATCTTGATAAAAAAATCATTAGGTATATTGATGATTGTGCAGTGGGCTTAATATTAAAAACCACCTTTCGATCGAGCAGTGATGCAATTAGATTTTCTGAGGAGTGTTTTAAAAGAAAATTTGAATATTATTTTTTATGCCATTTTCTATTTTTTATAAAAAAATATAATTTTTAGATTGATATTATAGGGCCATGAAGTTACATATTAATGCAATGAGTTTGTCATCTAGTCTTCTTGTATCTTTAGAAATATGTATATACTATTTCACTGTATATCGATATTTAATGTTATTTCAGTCGTATGAGTTAAAAATATGTGAAAAGCGAATTTTCATTGTTTTATTTATCAGGATGTATAAATAAAGATATAGGGAAAATGGGATTTCCATAATGGGGTTTGTTTTCTGAAAACTTTAAGGCCTTCATGGTTTTTATTTTATGGATACTGAGTTTTATTGGAACCATTTAATGTACATAAATGGAGTTACTTTTGAGAGGATTGATATTGAGATTATTGGATGATGTCTAGTGCGTAATATATAGTAAGAGGGATTTATTTTGGATGTAATGTGATCCTGATGTGTGATGTTCATATTTTATTATCTATATTATCGTAAACTCAAGTATCCAATGAATGAGATTTTTTATAAATATTTTGGAACTATACCATCCTAAAATAAATAAACATCTTAGTATGTTTTCCTATATATTTTTAATTTTAGTGGAGAAGCTCATCATCTATTGACAATGTAATCTGTAGATTCAACTAATGTATCTCATTTATTATGACTCTTTGTAACTAGAGGGATCCATAGTATGACCAGTTGGATTCTCTATGAAATATCAAGGTTATGTTGATGAATTAGGATATAAGACTATACATTATATATCCAATTTTATTTAACAATTATAATGCTATTAGGTAAAAATGTCTTGGAAAAATTTGAATATGAAAAGGAGCAAGAACCCATAAAGGTCCATAAGCTTATAAAAATTTATTCTTCATTATCTTGTTTAAATTTCTATTTAATATGGGAATAGATAAGTAATTTTTTTTTGAGAATATCATCTATTAACCTATATTATTATTTTATATGTAATAAAAGTTAATTTCAAAAAACAACCGCCCCTAATTCACCTCCCACTTCTCAGTGGTGTATCTGTTTCAAGGGAATTTTAAGGTGTATCTGAAAACTAGGTTATTTCTATCATGTCCTTGAATTGTTTGTGATAGATAATATTAATTTAGTTAATAGTAAAGGTGATCTTAATTTAAATTTAAATAATTACATTAAATGGAAGAACACAATGTGTTTATTTCTTCAATTACTTTTCATCGATGCATTTGATGTAGTTATATATTGTTTCCCCACAACTAATAAAAATCCCAAAATTTGTTTACAGATAAAAGAAACATAGAATCTTATCAGATGAATAGAAAAAAATTATCATATCTATATGTTATAATGTATAAATTAATGTGTTTATATATCAATATGTGAAAGAAATATTATAAATTCCAAAAAGTATTTTTCAAGGAATCTTCTAGGTTAAGTAATCTAAACCAAAAATCCAGATATTCCAATTTTAAGATATCAAAATGACTAAAGAATAAAATTATGTTGACATATTCACAAGCATTAATGAAATTTATTGTATCATAAAAATATTTTTTTGAGTTTCTATATGAATCCACTATATCCACAATATTGATGAGGAACATTGCCATGAAGTTTCATCATATAATTTCATCTCAAAAAAATAGAAAAGTTCTTCCCCATGATGAGTAACAAAAAATTATCATTTTATGAAAAATGAAAAATGATACAACATTTAAAATAATCTAAATATGTCATTTAATTAAAATATATGATAACCTAGAAGCTCAAAGATTAATATTATTATTTACCAATGACTCTAATTTTGAATATAGGATTGATCGTGAGTATATGAGAGTCATGTAACATATCACATAGAACTAAAATAATTGAATCAGTAAGTTAAAATGTAATATACCTCTACAATTATTCAGTTTTGGATAGATACAGACCCCATTGATTAAAATTACAATGAATAAATGTGAAGGGTATGAAATTCCGGTTAAGAATCTGAAGAAGAAGGTATGTGAATACTACACCAAATAATCAACAAAATTTATTGTGAATAAGTAGTAGATTCTAAGAAGAAAGAATTTAATTTACTAAGTATGGAGGAAGAGAAATATGTGTCTTTGAGATACCTATCAAATGATAATATTGAAAACAAGTTCAAATATTAATTCGATCATGTACTAAAACATGATTCAGCATATTGAAGTAAATGTGATGACTATGAAATAACCTAAAATGTACAAAATTTGAAATATGAAATGGAGGCATGTTAGGACCAAAATACTCAATTCACAAAAAAAATAATCTCTTGAAGTGGGAGGATGAAAAGAGAGATAAACCTCATGATGATTTTTCCAAAAGGGAAGATTATCATTTTATGGAAATTAAGAACTTTAGTCAAATGGTTTTTGAATATGAAAAGTTGGGAAAGTCCTAAAGGAGAAACTCATATTGATAGAAGATGATTTAAAAAAGTACTAATTCTAAATTTATTGATACTTAAAAGGAATTCATGAATCTAATAGGTTATTATAATAAATCCATACAGATAGTGGTTGTGTTTTCCAATTATTCTAAAAAATAAAATTCAAATCAGCATATCAAAATGTCATTTAATATGTATAAAAATAAATACTATTTGTCTACCCATGAACATTCAAACTATATCCCTAGTCAGTTTTTGACTACGAAATATTTTGAGAGACCCTATCCATTATCAAAGGAGTACAAGATAATCTCAAGAGATATAACTTCATGATAGAATAATTATAGTCCATCAAATGTTGGATATTTTTATCAAATTTTTGAACACCATTAGCTATTTCATAGAAGTCATATATATGGTTGGCACTACTGGTGCTGTGATATTTATTCCAACAATGATTTTCAATTTTGTAAAAATAGGTTATAACAGGAATATGGTATGAGGTATGATGAATAATTTTTAAGGGAATGAGATGATATTCACCCAAAAGGGATATTGTTAGTGAGGAAATTTTTCATCCACTAATACAAAATCAGTTAGAATTCTAGGATGATGTTTTTTGAAGATGTGAAAAATGTAATTATACAAGTGAAGATCACACAACCAATTTTCCAAGAAAACGTTCAAATTTTTAAAATATGAAAATAAAATATAAAGATAAATAGAAAAGATCCTTCATTGATAAATGTTTATTGATGGTTAGAAAGAGAGTATGTTCAGGGATTTTGTATAGTAGTTTTTCATCACATATGTTAGGTGATTGAAAAATCCAAAATACTAATAAATTTCATGGTACAAGAGAACTAAATTTAAACAAATAAAATTCAATTAAAATAAGTGGTTTTGGTTTAATTGAGACTGTATAATATAAAATTAATTAGAAAACTATTATTCAGTGGGAATAGATAATGTATAATGAATTGAGTGTCTGAAAAATGTGTGATTAGGGCAATAATATTATATTAAAGAATAAATAACATGTTATTAGTAAATATATGGACGAATTAGTCATTATAATAAGAACATGAACAAGTGGAAACCTATTCAAAACTGGAGATCTAATTATCTCATGCTACATGTGTGATGAAGAAGAAACTGAATTTTTGTCTATGAGACTTTTCCATGTTGGAAGAAAAAGTTTAAATAAAATGACCAAGTATAACATGAAATAAGACCATCCCCAACTTAAAAAAAATGGTGGTTTCTGAAATATTTCAAAAGGTAAAAATGGTACAATCTATATGCAGAAGAGTTTAGATTTAGTCATTAAGACCACTTGAACTTATTCATTTAGATCTATGATGTCCCTTGATGAATCAGCCTACTAGAGTTGAATCATATTTCATGAAATTCATTAATGACATTAGCATGATGAGTAAAATAAATTTTATGAATAAAATGTCCATATATGAAATTTTTTAAAAATATTCAGAATAAAAGTTATGAAATAGCTATGAAGGTACATCTTCAAGTTGGAAAAATAAATGATTATGATTTTATTTGAAATTTATTTGAAAATTATCTTGAATATTATGAAATCAAAAATCCTATTTGTGTTCCTTATACTCTGCAATTGAATATAATTCATCTGAAGAAAAATCCGAGCACAGTGATATGAGTAGGACTATGTTAGCAAGATATAATATTTCCAAATATTCCTAAAGAGAAGAAGTTTGTATATTTGTCCATTTTTAAATTAAATGACTGATGAGACATTAGATGATAAAAAACTTGTTATATTTTTTTGAATATAAGTCATAAAATTAATTACGTCAATTTTTTTAGATTTAAATTTTTTATAAATGCTGTAATCTTCCAAAATGTAATAAAAAAAAAGATGAAGAAATTTTCTTGGGTTATCTTTTAAATGGAAGGGGATACAAGGGATAAAAAAATGATTCACTAATTTTTTATTTCATTAACATTAAAATAATTTAATGTAAACCCAAAATATTTGGTTTTGTTAGTGTAGGATATGGTTTTTATAATCTATCAATGAGAATAATTTTGAGAATTAGTTAATTTAAAATACCAAAAATGTGTTGGATGTTCCATTAATTGACTGGGACATGACATATGAATATTATGAGGTTACTGTTTATTAGTTAATGATATATATGAGTATAAAAAAACATGTTGAATATAAAAATAAAATAAAAACCAAGCCCCATCATTTAAAAAAAAGAAATCTAGGAATTGGGAACTAATTTTCTCTCATTTCACAAAATGATCCAAAATATATTTCCAATGAAGTGATACATGTTACTATGATTTATTCCCTTAATTAGTAAATGGATCACATGTATAAGATCTCAACTTTGAATCATTTTCCAACGGTAGAAAAGTAGACTGTGATTTGAATCTGGTGGATTCTTAAAGACTAAGTCAATGAGAAAAGAGTTTCATTACCAAAAAATCCTGATTTATTTCCAAGATATAATATCAAATCAAATTCATCAATATTGATGAAAGGATTTTTTGAGATCTAGGGTTGTAGTCTATTAGGCCATTATTACTTGTATAAGCTATTGGAAAAAAACATCGTTATCGAAATAGATTTAAAGTATGATTCCCTAGATAGAGATCCTAATGGGGGACTTTGCTATGCAATATGATTGTTTTATTATTGATCAATATTGAATAATAGTCTAAAAAATTATGAAATAATTATATATATTGAAATAGATTATAAGGGATTGGTACTCTAATATTGATATATACTATATCGATATGAAATGTTCAATAGTAAAGGTAATAAAAATATGTGAAAAAAGCACTATATGTTAGAAATTTCCTTTGTATAGGTTGATGAAATAATATTTACATGTTATTAAAAAATTTATTTTAATAATTATCAAACCAAATGAATCATAAATTTAATGTCTTTTCTAAGAGTGATGAGTTATTTTTTTAGATTAAAAATTTCACAAGTAACTGATTGTTTGTTTCTATCATAGAAGAAATTTTACAAATAGATATTGGCATGGTTTAAATTTAAATATTCAAGGGCGGTGTCCACTCATAATTTTTTGGGAACCAAATTAACTAAATATATTAAAGGAAATGTTTTCAATCAAAATAAAATCAAATTTTTTCACCTTGTTTTATCTCACACAATCAATAATAGAAGTTTTATTTATCGTGACTCTATGTGTCTGATTCTACCATGATCCCAAATGATCTCATATTTTGGTATACAATATGATTTTTGGATATTTTAAGGGTAAGTCATATTTATGATGGTGAAAAAAATTAGATCATACCTACAATTTCAATAATGCACTAATGCGGATTTGGTAGGATATTACAGTGATTGGAAGTCCACATATAGAGATTCTTTCTTTCTTAGCGAGAGTTGTGTAATCCTTCATAGTAGTTAGTAGTTGGTGACTCTATGTATATATTAATATTATTATATGACCACAACACATTCCTAGATATAAATGAAAAGGATGGAAATACAAATAGTGATCTTGAAAAATATTTTTGAGAAAACCTTACATCTTTATTATGATAATATGAATGTCATGGATATTTTAATGAATATTCTGTATCACCCATGATCCAGAAATATCAACGTCATGTAGTATTTCGTAAAATAATTATTTAAAATAGGTGATACAAATCATGGTTATATTTTTACCAAGAATCATATTGTAGAATTTTTTTAAAGGGAATGTTGATGGATATAATTTAAGTTCCATGGCTAAAAGGTAATGTCCATCTGTTACCTCCTTCATGAATTTTTGTGAAATTTATACTACCCCTCCACCACTCTCTTTTTTATGTTCACAATGGGTGATAAATGGTACCAATACATTGCTAAAGGCGGAGTGATTTTTTGTTGTAAGTGTCCACTACTCTTCCATCAAAAGCTATATATATTAAAATATGTGAAAGTTGTTTGAATGTTATAAATGGAATCAGGGATTAAGAGGGATACAATTCTTATTTTTTAATGGTTCTAAATAGATATATCACATAAGGATTTATTCCATTTGAGATAAGACTTTCTATTTTATAATGAGTTAAATGGTGTAAAAAGGGTGATATTAAATATCCCTTGGATTGGTTGATGATATTTTTTGGGTGGTTGATGTTTTTTTTTCAAATTTCATTGAATATCAAGAAATGTGTTTGAGATGTTTTTGAGTTGTTCAATAGGGGATAGAGGTAGCTTGGATATGCTATGATGTATTTATGGGAATATAGAAAATATGAGAAAATTGATAATGTACTCAGAATAAATATTCTCCACCGAGTGTAAGGATTTGATAGATGAGTGTAAGTCATTATCCTTGGGATAAATGTTGTAGTGACGATCTCAGGACATTAATCCTATGAGTGTAAAACATTTGAATTGATTATAATGCATCATGTATCTACGTATAATCTGTTGGAGTACTGAACCGAATTATTAATCCAACTTATGTACTTCATCATAATACTTCACTAGTTCATGAACAATGAATGACCAACATAAATCTTCAAGACATATAATAGTTTAGTGTTTTTTTGGATGTAAAATAATGTTTCAAAAATTAGATTTTTTATGAAAATAAATCGTATGATTCAATAACCATTCATCAATGGAGGAAGCATGTAATCTAAAATTTTATTCAAGATGAGACTAATGAAATATTAACAATGGTGATTATTTTTCATATAAGTTTGATGTTTATATAAAGAATATTTTGAAAACCATGTAAAAATCAAAATTGATTATATTCAAGATGATGTTCTTGATATTAAATATATTAGTTTTTTAAGATGATATAATGGGATCTAAAATTCAAAATCACCTACTAACCAATTAATGATGCAATATGACTGGTTTAGATGAGTTTTAAAATAGATTCTAAGTAATATTGTTTATCTTCAGATGTCTTTAAAGGAAATTAGAATATTGAGGCTAGTATACTTTTGTCAAGAAGAAACAAGTGAATGATATTTTTTAGATACTATTATTATATATTGGAAAAAAGAGTAAGATGAAACAAAATATATTTTCATACAATGGATATTGTTTGTTATAACTTAATGAAACATGAAAATAAAAATCATGTAGTTTTCACTATTTGGAAGTGTAAATTAAGTAGTAGGAATCCAAAATGGTAATTATATAATTTTTATTTATTATATAAAACATTAAATTCTTCCAGGTTTATCTTTTATGGATATTGAGTTTGATGGAATACATTTAATGATCTAGAATTGACTGCCATTTGGGAAGAAAACTGATAATATTCTTTTTGAATGGGAGTATGAAATAGAGATATATTGGGGTAGATATTGGTTTATGAATTAATCTTGCAGTGTGAATATTAGCTTTCATTATCTATATCTACTTTTACATGAGAATCCAATGAACTATATTTTATATTGATATATTAGAATAATATGTAAATTAGATATTATAATAAGTGACCATGTTATCTTGAATGATTTGATGTAACATGGAGAAGATCATCATTTGAAACCAAAGAGACCCAAAGCCTTATGTTTTCTATAAGACTTTATATGACTCATTGTTATTAATGGGATGATGAGTATGAAATATGAAATAGTATAAAAAAAATTATTGGGATGTTTATGGATTGATATATCGAATTATGCCCAACCTATTCACTAGTATATTATCATAATAATTAAGAAAAAAAATCAATGGATCGATAAGGGTCATACATAGATAGGATTATGAACCCAAATTGGGTATAAACCATGTAAAAAATGCTTATGACTTCTTATATTTACATGTTTTATCCATATTGGTATGGCAGACTAAAAGGCGTGACTGGTTATGTATATACACTATATATAGGTTTATATCTAATTTAATGAAAATATAAAAGGCAACCAACATTGATTCTCCCCCCCTTTTCGTTTTTATTAGTTCATGGAAAATTTTACCAATGAATGAATTCTTTCCCTGATGACAGTTAGAAAATGTATTCAAATGAGTTCTCATTAATTTTACAAAAGGAATGTTATTATAAATTTTATTCCCTAAATCATTATTATAGTTTTGATGCTTTGTGTGTTGCACATATAGAATATTCTTCATAGTGCTTATCACACTATTAATGATGGGGTTTTAGGCATTGATAATATGAAAATGAATGTGTAATAAACCCCAATTTATGATATAAATTTCCTTGATAGATTTGTTGTAATATATATATATAAGAATAATATAAACATGATAACCAAGATACTTTATGTAGTATCCTATATATTGATGTTATTATGTTTATTACAATTATCTATGGAGTTGAAAAAAATTCATCCTTCCTTTTAGTGGACTATTCTATCATTTGATCCACAATCATATCATCAGGATTCCTAAATAACGAAGGGGTTCTAGTGCATTCACTATGCGACAATAAGTATTTTGATAATAAGAGGTCTTATAAAAAGAAGTTAATTGGACTATTTATATTTTTATCCACCCACAATAGGAGGGAACAAATCAAATTTTTAACTATCCTCTATGATCTATATTTAATGAAATGTGGAAAACATATGAAATATATAAACTACAAACAATACTTCCAATTAAAGGAATCCCTTTAACGCATTTAATGAACATGAATGTGATAATTAACTAATTCACAATGAATTTTTAATTAAAAGAAACTATCTGGGAGGAGGTGTAAAATACATTCATTCATCTATAAAAATATCATTTTATATGACTTATTTCAAAACCAAAAATATCACACTAAAACTAAAATCGATAAGGTATTCCTGAAAAACACCATAACACTTTGTCAACCCACACAAAGCTCTGTTTGGATATGGTCTCATCCAACTCCCATTATTTTAGATAATTTTTTTTCCAAAACATAATATTTATCCAAAGGACAATATATATGACCCAATGGGATATATTAGTGTTGATAAAATATAGTAAATACAAATTTCATTTTTGTAGCCAAATATAGGCCTATAGAAAACCATTATTAATAATATTTCTGATGTATTTCATACTGACAGTCAGTTCAAGTTAATACTGACATACATTCTAATGCTAGGCAGTCATTGTGAATTTTTCGGTGATATCATAGAAAAATAATTGTTCAAGAGGATGGATGTTTGGTCTCCCTACAAATTATATAATGGGATTATTGCATTATCTTGGAATCTCATATAGATTTATTAAATATTCTCAAAAACTTCCAAAATCCTCATATAGGGTTGGTTACCCCTATACAATTGATTTGACCGAGACCATGAGTTTTATAGAAACCATTATATTTATTCAAGTTTCCTAATATTTCTGTTTACAAATCTTGATGCATTCTTTTAATTCTTATCAACAAATATCTTAAATGTTTTTTTTCATCTTAAGAAGTGGATTATATTTTGGTGATGTGTTTTAGCCTTTAAGAGGGGTCTTATGAATCCTTTTAAAGTAATATTTAGAACCCAAATAGTTTTATGGAATCGGAAAAGGGTGGAATTAATTTTGGTTCTAATCTCAATGTGGCTTCCAATATAAACTTAAATGAATAGTAATTTGATACCATATAATCTAGTTGAATGTTCGTGTCTTACATCTCAAAAGAAAGCCTATAATGTAGGAACTTTCACCATGATGATGGGATAATCATTTAAGATCTCCAAGCCCACATGATACATGATTGGTTTTAGAAATAAGAAATTGTAGAAGGTCAGTCACATTTCATGAGAACATAAAATAATATTTTCTATGAGATATTGTGAAATATGGTTTCCTTGAGGAGATCCTATGTCGGGAAATGGGTGAAAATATGAAATAAGGTGAGGTAATGTGCACTGGCCACCGTTAGTTACCTGACATTGAATGTAAATCAAGTAAGGTTGGGTTTCATGGCTCAAAATAAGGAGTATTCCCATGAATATGCAACCACAAGAGGAATCTCAACTCATGGTGATTTAGCAGTTTGGATGGGTCTTACACGTTGGAGGATTTCCATTTATTTGGAACCATATGGAGAGTCTTGAATCATAGTTATTTGGAGGTTTGGATGGAGTTTAAACCTTAGAGGATTCCCGTGTCTCTAGAACCATGAAGAGTGTGTCGCCTAATTGTTATGTTAAGGTTTGTATGGTGATTATACTTAAGAGGATTCCTATTATCTAGAACCATTAGGGTTATCACGACTCATGGTGATTTGGAGGATTGGATGGAGCTTACAACAAGGATGATTCCTATGAATATGGAACCATGAGGAGTATCCAGATTCATGGGGACCGAATGTTTGGTCGTGGATTTTGATAAGATGGATTCACATGTTTCTAGAACCATTAGGATTATCTCAACTTATAGGTAAATGAAGGTCTGGTTGGGGCTTACAGTTATGAGTATGCCCATATCCTTGGAACCATTTTGAGTATATCAACTCATGGTGATTGAAGGCTTGGTTAAGGATTACACCTAGACTAATTACTGTGTATCACTACCACCACACCATATAATAGAAAAAACATAAGGAAGGGTGATTCCCAAGATTTAGGATGACACAAATTAAGAGGTCTATACTTAGAGGAGTATATCAACTCTAAGGGTATATGGTATGAGTCGATGCTTGGATAAGATTATAGGGTGACTTGGTATTTATCTCTATTGATGGATTGAAAAGTGTATTAGCCTATATTAATGTGATTTAAAATGTTCTTATCCCATGTTAGGTCTAGATGATTGCGTGAGATGTCCATTCATGTTGTCTACACAACTTGTATGTCATACCTGTCTACAAAAGTTGACTGCTCTAGCTATCCACCAATGTTTTCCATTATAGATGTCCATGATATATCTCTCTCACTTTTTATATATGTCAGATATTTTGGAAATATATGAATTCTAGATATCTGCAACATAATTCGACATGTCCAATACATGCAAAAGATTTTGAAACATTGACAGGACTGGTTCCCTATAATTTTAAAGCAATATAAGATACCTGTGCGTATTGACGAGTTAGGTAAGTGACTTGGGAGATCATATCATCAATCTATATTTGGGTTTTCAAACCTATGAAAATGAGTTTCACAAGGGTCCTATTTATAAGATATCTGGAGACCATGGGTGTATTTTGTGCTCCATAGTAGTGTTTTTTTATTTTCTCTACTCTAGTGCTCCATTCAAGGTGTCTATACTAGTTCACCATGCTAGTGCTCTGTAAAAAATTCCCACACCAACAAAATCATAAAATATTTAACTGACAGTCTATTTGGGATCTAAAACTCATAATATTGAAGACTAAAAAGAAAAATATTCTATAGGAATTCCATGTGAATGGAAAACATCTTTAATGAAACTCCATCTACTGGTGAGTGAGTAATCTTACATCCCATGGTGATTTTGTCTACATCTTATTCTATTATGGCTAATTTTTCTGACCCAAACATGACATTTAGTGACTATGTGATGATTGTATCATGTGTCATGAGAAAAGGTGTGTGGGATGAATTCTTTGATTCTAACAAAATGTACAAATTAGAATTAGAATTGTTCGAAATGAAAATATAATATTCAATGGTATATGTTAGAAACTATTATGATTTCATAAATCATCTTCTAGAATTTAGAGCCATCTCAAAAATAACAAGATTCCTTCCAAAATAAGGTTTTCAACACAATGAATTATAATTTCAATAACAGGATAATATTAACGAATGTAATTCGTGTTATTGTGAAAGACAAGTTACTCGAGGAGTTTCACTTTCCAAAAAAGTAATCTCAAATCATTGTAGAGGTATCCTAAATAAAGATTGGTTAACATTTTTTTTACAAAAAAGGGATTGTAATGATTGTGGATTTGCAGCTATATCCCAGGTAGGATATCTAGATGTTATTATATATCTTCTGAGAACAAGAATCATGCCACACATAGTTCTTGTAAAGTGATTCTTATGAAAATCGTACTCATGCATAGTGGAATGTGGTCATAAATATTTTTTTCATTACTGTTTAAACCTTTGATTTAAGACCTTACATAGATCCAGATCGTTTTAAGGAGACAAAATATCATCACATTACCATGGATTCATGGTTATGGACCCATGTATCAATGGGTATGTTGCAAGGACATGAATTTCTTGCCAATTTATTTTGGCCACATGGGGTAGTACACTCTAATTAGTTTATGGTTAGGAAGGAAAGACCATATATAATTCAATTTTTAATTCATGGAAATTAGGACTTGTTACCCCCATACATCTATGGAGGAAAAACGAGGTGGTCTAATTTTATTAGGTCGACAGACCTATGAAGTATAGATCAGGTTTTTCTAGGGAATAATAGAAGCCCCAAAGAGCTTTATATGTATCTATTGTGACCAAATATCATTCTCATTCTATTAATATGGTTCCCTGGGGGGTAGGAAGATGGATTTTAATGAGTTTTTCTATTTGGGTGTTCAACCTAATAAGAGTAATTCCTTTTCCTTTTGATTCACATTCGAATTTTTTTCTTATATTATGTGAGTGGCATGGCTTGAAATCTAAGAATCAATATTTTCTTAGGGTGTCATTTTCTAGGTTATATCCTTTTTAGAAATATTTCTCTTTCCTTTTGAATATTAAGTCCTTTCAATATTGAACATTTATGCTAATAATTTTCATCGATGAAAATTTACAACATGTTGATGAGGATTATTTCCAGAAGAAATTGACATAAGAAGTTAGTGGAGAAGTATACACAATAAGTGAAAGGAAATTTTTAGATGTGAATTGGGTGGTATGTGATTGTTTAGATGATATCGTGTGTATGTGCACTATGTTAAATGTCTTTATTATCATTATATATAGGCTATTCATTTAATTTCCTTGAATTGTTAAGTATGTTTCTGATATTATTTTCTATAAGGGGAACAAAAAAATGGGGTTTCATGGTATCCATTTGAATGGAACACACAAATATTAAGGGAACAATAATCTAATATCATATTCTTTATTAGAAAGTCACAACGATGAATAAAAACTATAACATTTAGGGTACTTGAATCTGGATGAATATTTGGGTTGCAAACAGTTCAATTCATATCCCATGAATGTCTGAGTTAATTAGAAGTGGGGACTAGTATGGGTAGAATAACCCTATGTTATGGTGTAAAACTAATTTCATGCCCAATTAAAGGATAATTCATGGGATTTGGATCAATATTTTTTCAAGAACTAAAATCTTCCTTAGGGGATACATTATAAGATCTTGTGAATACTATGTTATTCACTATCAAACCCTTGATGAGAACCTTAGAATCAATCAATTCATGATACCATTATATCCATGTATAGGAGAACCAAAAGGATTAATCGAATTAAGGTTACATAGATACAACAGGATGACTCAAGTAATAGTTCGATGATTAATTGGACTTTATATAAATGAAGTGGTCAACTGGAGAACATGAAAACTCAATAATGATTTAAGAACCCTAAAGGTTGTTGAATTTTATATTGAACTCATTTTCATGATGAAGGGATAGTAACACTGATTGTTCTGATTTCTTGTTCATGGTCTCACAACTATGACCATGGAGGTATTAAAATAATGTTCTTAAAACCTTAACAAAATATTGTTGAGGTTTAATGTCATATAGGTTGGAATAAGAATTTTTTAGGTTGGACCAATACATGAAATATTAACATTAATACGTATCTCATCAAAAAGAGAATCAAGACACATGTAGTTCCATGAATGAAATAGTCTCTTGTACAAACCAAACTCTTATAGAGGAAAAGGGTAATTATATTCCAAGCATGGGTCCATAAATGAAAAACTACCAACAGAATATCCTTTGTAGATATAGATCATATGCAGGAGGTGGGAAATTAATAATCTAAAGAACATACAGTTTTATACCAAATTATTCTATATGCATTGCAATCTCAAGTAGAGAATACAGAGACCACGTGAAATGGTCCACCTTGATTAGATTATGGTTTTTAGGATGAAGTTTGACCTCATTGTTTAATGTCATGTAGTGGGAATTGTGTTCACTATATTTGAATAAAATGCATTTAAATGTTTTTAATTAGAATCACTCTATAGGTCCTCTAAGATCACATGAGTAATTCTTGGTGTGATAAACAAGAGATAACTATACAGAAAACTTGAACCACATGACAATGCATGATATGAAACATGTGGGGGGATTACCATTTCATTGTATGAAAGAATCATTACATATATTTTTTTCTCATGGAGGCAAATGGTTTTTTGTGATGGAAAATGATGGATGGGCCAGAAATAACATATATATGTGCCCTTAAATATACTATGGTATGAGAATAAAACCACATGTATTCCATATAAAAGCATCATTACAAATATATATCTCGTATGAAAGGAAATGTGGGAATGATGGTCATAGTTTTGGTAGACCAGAAAATTATAGTCATCTTGTTTGTCCATAACCACTGAGTCCATAAAAAATAATGGTACCCCTATTGATATCAATTTATTACATATAGAAGGGGAGTTTTCATATTTTATCTTGTAATATGATTTGGATAATTGGACTCTCCTAATCTATTACCCAAGATAAAAGTCCTCATTTTCCATAAAAAAAAGTATATAACCACAAAATTTAATTATAGCTATGGATCATATACTAGGTACCTTCACATGGTTCTAACATTATTGTATGAAACAGTTCACATAGTTTGGACTATGTATTATATAGTTTGATTTCATACTACAAGGACTAAGATGTTATACAATTTTTTGTCGTGTTATGAGGAACTTTATCTTTAATTTAATTTCATATAGGTTGAACAAATTCCATATTGTTTAACATGATGCTACTGAGATGCTGGAAATAATATTTAATTTTACATTGTGTGGATGTATGATTTCTACAGTTTAATGTCATATGGATATGAAAAATGTATTTTCCATTTAATTCCATTCATTCGGGGCCATTAGGGATACAACTGTTTAGGGTCACTCAACTATGAGTAAGGAGATGTGGGAATATTGACAAAAGAATAAACCCAATGTTAATGGAGAGACCCAGTTGGATCTAATCCTAGTCTAATAAACGAAACTATTTGCGGGGGATTTCATTAATGGGCCCATGATTGGATGTATAAGAATCACTATCTATCTTGTGAATGAGAATCTAATCAAATATATTTATAATAAATGTTACCTACCTAGGATTGGTCGGTATAAAAGGAGTGGAAATTTTATTCAAATATGGGTTCATGAATAAAATAGGAATCTAAAATAGACCCTCCCATGTAGATATAGCTCATTCACATGAGAGTGCAGGATTATTTTTATTTTATAGATTGGTCCTGGTTGGAGAAACTAGAAATCACTACATATCACATTGAGATGATAATCAAGCCAACCATTATTATTGAGAACCAGTGTAGTTAGATACTGACACCATGAACAGTGGTACTTTTAGTAAAGGGCCATAAAAACACATAGTTTTATGTTATTTGATAGGGATTTGAACCATGTGGTTTAATTTCACATGGAATGGAAATTTCCCTTCAGTTTAACATCACACAACAAGGATTCATTATGGTCATTTTATGGTCTTTCATCCCAGACCATAAATTTTAACATTGACATGAGTTACAAATATCAATATTATGGGGAAGTCCCTATTGAATTGTTGATAGAACCATAAATTTAGGGATGGATGTTACATAATATCTCATTAAATAATGAATAATTCCTCATGTATTTATTATATGGGAACTTTGAATTGATGATGTTCTTTGTACGTGGAAGGAATATTTTATTGTGTTGTAGCTGGATGAATGATTTGACACTTGAGAATAAATATGTGTTTGTTGGAATGATAATAAACCAACACATAGTTCTAGAGAGAAGGTCTAATAGGGTATTATAACCTTGAGTAGTGTTCTTTTCTTGAGTGGACAACAAAAAATCACATCCACATCATATTATAAGGATGCGAAATATAGAGTTTAATTCATTTCCATAAGGATGTTGGTTACCCATTGTAAATATAATGTTTGGGGGTTTTTCATAAAAACACCTTTGAATGTCATTTAGATAGCCTACACCCAGGGTTCTCAGGGTGCAATGTGATGTAACCATCTAAAGAGCAGCTTAACAAAATTCATAATCTCAGGAGAGTTAATGACGGTGTGAGAAAAAAATAATAGTGAGTGTTTACCATAACACATGGCGGTGATTAAAATAATGATGGTGAATGGAGAGACTAAATTCTGCATGTATGGGGTGATCTAGTTTACTGGTAGGGTATGATCCAACATGAATGAACGTTATGGGGCCAAACAATATTGAGGAAAATCATCCTGGGATTAAAAATGTAACACCCCAAGCTTCTATGGTACGCTTCTCTTTGAATAATGTGATAGCGTGTGTTGTACGCAACACCGAGTTCTAACACACCATAACTAATCAAACTAGCCGTTATGAATAGTAATACCTACTTTTTGAAATTATATATATTTTATATTTGAAAATGGACTTCATTTTTGGATTCGGAATATCGAATTTAGCCTAAGGTGAAATTTTGGTACATTTCGGATAACTTTCATATTTTGATGAATAGTGAAAATTACTAAGTTTTAATTAAAAACAACTTTTTTAATCAAAATAATTAATAGTGATAAATTATGAATTTGAGTAGTTTTAAAGTATATTTAGAATATATTTTTACCATTTAATATAATGTTGGTCATTGGAAATAATTTTACAATTAAACCGAACATAAACGAGTGTCAATCTTTTGATAGTTATTATCTCTTAAAAACACGCTTTTTGTTTTGACAGCGGGAATTAATTTTAAATTAATTTCTGCCACTTATGTGTTTTGAGTTTAGGAAAATGGATTCCATATTTGGAATCAGGATGTTCAAATTGTGTAAATAGGTAACTTTTATTTTTAGACATTTTGAATAATTACTGCGGTAAATATTTTATTTACCATGGTTAAGGGTAAATCCGGTAAATAAGGGTTAAACAAATAATTTTATAATAATACTAAATTACCCTAAAACGTGTCTTAACCCTATTGGTTGATACATGGTCGATCATGGGAATCTTTGGGTCTATTTTGGGACCCCATGGATCCACTTGTAAGTGATAATGACACTTTATTTTAATTAAGTTAAAATGAATACAAAAATGACACAAGCATATATCTTTTAGAAAAACAATTGTTACATAGGGTTATATATGTTGGATTTTAGATTATAAATATTAATTAGAAAGATAAAAATATTTCCTACATAATGATATTTTATTTATAATTTTTAGACATTAAATAATTTATTTTATTTATGACACAATAATGATGCAGTAATTACTATAATAGTGAAAAATTAAAATAATTGATATTATAAATACCCAAATAAATATAATATGAAACTTTTAATGAATTAAACTAATTTTTTAGGATAATATGATGTATTAGGATTGATTTAATTGACTTTGTTCGAAGTAATCAATCTGTTATGAGTTTCACAAAAATCAACTATTGAATAGTATCAAAATGGACATAAAAGAGTTCTTAAAACAAATATTATATTATTAATTGATATTAAATTCCTAAAAATCTAAGGTTCGGCCAAGAGACTTATATCATGATAGGTTCATCATTAATGTACCACTTGGGGGTCTCTTGAATGTATATAGTAAGTTTATTAGCCATATTATATAAAAATACAAAGAGACATTGTAAAAGTGAAACTAATTAACTTAGAGTTAATACTTAAAGATAAGGTTAATATAAGTACCCAAACCTGTCTAAATTCTATTGGTTGAGTGGTTTTCGACCTATCCCCACCTTAACCTTTGAATAATATGATTTGGAGCCATTATAAACCGAATATGAATTTATTATAAATTAATATTTCTAGCTTTTCCAAAGGTGCCCCTCACCCCTCTTATAAAAGGGCACTCCTCCTTCTCATTTCTTCACACCTTCAAAGCCTTTTGTTTCGGCCAAAATCTGCCCAAATACTCTCCCAACATCCCTCACTACAACCTAGAGGCCTTAGTTTGATCCTAAAGCCAACCTAAGTAGCCCTTTTGATCAAATCAAAAGGAAGAACCCGAAGAAGAGGTAATGATTTCACCACCCTTCTCCAAGTTCATTTCTTCTTCCACTTCTTCTTCCATTGTTCTTACCATTATAAAATAATCAATCCAGTATGTCACATATACTGTGATGTTATTATAAATATGGTACAACCATATTCAGTATTCTATCCACCCTTTGAATAACATGTCACCATACGTGTGTACGTACGGCTTACCGTCTCCACGTCGTGGTGTAATTGTTATTCAATATATTATTATTTGGATGGGTATAATAATGATGTGTAACTCATGTAAATAATAAATATAACATGTTAATGATTCGGTATATATGATATACCATTCATTTATATATTATTTTAATATCAAAAGAATGATATTGTCGCTCGTGCGTACGTACGGACTACCGTCTCCACGAACGCGATGAGATTCATTCTCCATCGTAACCATTCAAGTATAATTATCATTTGATGATTTAAAAATGATTTTTAAGGACTTGATATCATTCTGGATATGAATAATATACAACCTATCCTTTACAAACATGTCTTACGTAACAAAACATATAATTTAACACCCGAAACAACGATAATACTAAGATATTATTATCAAATCAATATTAAAAGATCATATATGATATCATATTAATATATATGATTCATGTATAATTTAATAATAATTATTTCACCATTATACAGGAGGTTAACCTACCCCAACCAAGGAAAAGTACAAGGTAAGGGTTTACTTTACAACCTCTTCATTATCCAAGGTTGTTTATACGTAATAATCTACTGGGATCTCTTTATCATCCACATCCATGTTTCTTAAAAATGTATTTCAAAACATTTTTACTATTTACTAGAATATGAGTTAAAGTCATTTATACCCTTGTTTGACTTTTTATAAGAGGTTTATAAGGGAATATTTCCGTCGTTTTCCAAATAAGGTGCTTTTTAGCCTTTTCGACAGAATTAAGATAAGAATGTTTTTTTAACTTATACGGTGGGTGCAGTTATTTTCCGCCGTTATAAAATCGTCAAAGCTTCCCTTACAAGATTATAAGAATATTTTCAAAGAAAATGTTTTATTTTATATGGATCTTAAATGATTTCAAAATAAAAGGAGATATTTCTTTAAAAAGAATTTTGATTTCATCTACGTCAACATCCTTTGATGGATTTTAAGATTATTTGAAGTTGATTTATTATGATACAAAACTTCTATATTGTATTGAAGGTTTTGTGATATGTTTGACTATGGATGTGCTATTTTTATACCATTCATAGTTTATGGTGAAATTATTGACATTTCATATGCTAGTTTTAATACGAATGTTTATGTTATGTTTAAACCTTTTCATGTGGGAATTCATTGGACTTAATAAGTGATGGGTGGAGCCCGCTATAGCTCCTCGATGCATCGGTAGGTCTCATGAGACAAACTAGTGTCTTAGCACAAGGCCTTGACAAAATCTTATTTGTAGTCTTGGCACGAGGCCTTGGCTATGTGGTTATGATAGTCTGGCATTATGCATTCCAACATTATGAAAGTGGTTATTGATTTTGGCATGTGATTATTCGATTAGTAGAATATCCATGTGAATAAGTAAATGGCATTATTTCATTTTATTTATGCCATACCATGTTGAAAGTTCATATTTAAAAGGCTTTTGTTTTAGTTATACATTTCCTTAAATGTTTATTCTTATTTATGAAAGTTTCCGCTATATTGTTATCCTTACTGGGCATTTGAGCTCACCCCTTTTCTATGTTTTATTTTTCCCAGGATGTGAAGAAGTAAGTTATGAATGACCTGCAGGGATTTTATGAGGGGTTAATAGTGTGGATTGTGGAAGTATTATGGTGTTGTAGTAGTTTTTCATTTTATGATGTAATGTAAAACTTATGAATATATCTAGTGTTTCCAAGGCTACTAAACCAATCGGTCTTTTGAGATTTGATCTTTCTTGTGATCATGCCAATGTTACGAAGTAATGCACCGACTCTGGGTAACTGGGGTCGGGGCGTTACAGTTGGTATCAGAGGAAGTTTAGTACAAACCTTGGAAGCTAGATTTAGATAAACTCTGATTAGAGCACATAGACCTAAGATAAACTTTGAGGATTAGTATAGAAGAACTTCCTAGAATTTTGGTATTGTAGAGATTTTGTGAGTTTTCCAAGCAATACATCCATGTCTGGATACGATCAGGTAGAGGCGGCTCTGGCACAGATGTACCTAGGGGTAAAACCTGAAAACACCTCTTTGAGCTAGACTCGAACGGGAACTGGTGCACGACGACGGGCCTTGCTGCACTCTTGGTTACGACACTCCCGGGGGATATGCTTAGGATAAATCTCATTTTCTTTACAAATCATTTTAAAGGGATTATGAGTATATACTTCCTCAAAGAAAACATTCTTACGATTATGGATTATATCCATAAATAGTTCAATTTATGTTAAGTGTTTTATAAGTATGGGATTATGTATTTTGATTCATAAACTGATCTAGTTTATGCCATTGTTTAGAAATGGCGCCTAGTGGAAGAAATGGAAACCGTATCAATGCACGCACTCCATGTAGGGATTTCCCTCCTGCTCAAGATAATTATATTGGGGCTGGTGATGCAACTGGTGCTGATCAGCTAATCACCATACTGGGACAACTTACTCAGGTTATGAATAATAACCTTACCCGTATGGAGCACCTTGATCCGCAGCGTGGAGGATCAATGTTAGATCGATTCATGAGGCAAAAACCACCAACGTTCAATGGGAATACAAATCCCTTAGTAGCTGAGAAATGGATATTTCCCCTAGAGAAAATATTTCTGGCTTTGGGGAGCAGTGAAAGGGAAAAAGTTATCATGGCAGTTTACCGCCTCACTGGAGATGCTGATCAATGGTGGTAATTAATTCAAAATACAAAGGAAGATGATGAAGTATTAAATATGGAATGGAGGGAGTTCAAAGAGCTGTTTTTAGAAAAATACTTCCCTCACGACCATCGAGCAGATATGGAAAGGCAATTTCTGAGTCTGAGACAAAAGGAGGATGAGAATGTCACAAAGTATGAGGCTAACTTTACAAGGTTAGCGAGGTACGCTGGTGATTATATTCGTAACCCAAGAAGTAAGATTGATCGTTTCTTTGATGGGTTAAAACCATTTCTCCATCGAGCGTTAGTCTCACAATCCTTTTCATCGTACGAAGACATTGTCTCATGTGCTATCAAGACCGAAAAGGAATTCTCTAAGTCTTATGACTTTAAAGAAAAGCAAGAGAAGAAGAGACCTGCTGATCAATCTGGGAATGGAAATAAGGGGAAGAAGGGAAAGGTTGAATATCCATCTTGTGGTAAATGCGGGAAGAAACATCCTGGTACTTTCTTGAAGGGAATGGGAGTCTGTTACAAGTGTGGTGAAAAAGGCCACCAAGCTCATGATTCAAGGGGAAGAAGGAAGCTACCAACGTTCAGTGCTACAATTGCAGGGAGATGGGGCATTATGCAAATGAATGTCCTAAGAGTCAGGAGAACTTACCTCAGAAAAGGCCAAGGGGTCAAGGCCAGGCTTATGCTATCACTACTACTGAGGTAGAAGCTCCGAAAGACGTGGTGGCAGGTAATTTAATGGTTTCCTCAAGTTTAGAAAATGCATTATTTGATTCTGGATCATCGCATTGTTTCATATCTTCCCAGTTTTCTAAGAAAATTAGATATTTCCAATTTGATTTAATAAGGGAGTTGTCAGTTAAAACTCCTAAGGGAAGTATCGTTGCAACAAAGTTTTGTGAATCAGTCCCCATTAGAGCACATAAATTTTCTTTATCTGCTGATTTCATCGTCATTCCTATGATTGAGTTTGATATAATCCTCGGTATGGACTGGCTTTCGGACTATGATGCGAAGATTTATTGTAAGAAGAAAGAGGTTACGATTCTTGATGATAATGATAAGGAGCACCTTATTTTTAGAGCAGAATCGTCACCACCTAATTCTTATTTAGATCCACCCCCAGTAGCTCAACTTAATTCAATTATTGGGGAGGAAGAGAATGAAATAAATGTCGGTGAGGAAAGGAATGTTCAAATAGAGAATGTACCTGTTGTGAAAGAATTTGTAGATGTATTTCCGGAAGATTTACCTGGACATCCTCCAGAACGAGAAGTTGAGTTTTCTATTGATTTGATTCCTGGATCAAGGCCTATATCGAAGACCCCTTATAGAATGGCCACTGTAGAGTTAGTCGAACAAAAGAAACAACTAGATGAATTGAGTAATAAGGTATTTATTCGCCCTAGTGTTTCTCCATGGGGAGCCCCTGTTCTTTTTGTCAAAAAGAAAGATGGATCTATGAGGTTATGTATCGACTACAGGGAGATCAATGCTATAACGATAAAGAACAAGTATCCCCTACCTCGTATTGATGATTTATTTGACCAACTGCATGGAGCTCAATACTTTTCAAAGATTGACCTTCGATCTGGATACCATCAGTTGTGTGTGAAGAAGGAAGACATTCCGAAAACAACATTTCGAACCAGGTACGGGCATTACGAGTTTACTGTAATGCCGTTTGGATTGACTAATACACCCTCTGTATTCATGGATCTAATGAATAGAGTTTTCAAGGAGTATCTCGATGAATTTGTGGTGGTATTTATTGATGATATCTTGGTATACTCTAAAACCTACGAAGATCATGAAAATCACTTGCGCATTATCTTGAAGACTCTGAGGAGGCATGAATTATATGGGAAGTTTAGAAAGTGTGAATTCTGGCTTCAGGAGATTTCTTTTCTTGGCCATATAGTCTCTAAAGATGGAATCTCTGTTGATCCTTCTAAGACCAAGGAAATCCAAGAATGGCCAGCACCTACGAGTATAACTGAGGTACGTAGTTTTATTGGTTTGGCAGGTTATTATCGACCTTTCGTCCAGAATTTTGCCCGATTGGCTAACCCATTAACGAAGCTCACACGTAAAGGGGTTAAATTTGTTTGGACAAAAGAGTGTGAAGAATGTTTCGAAGAACTGAAGAGAAGATTAGTCAATGCTCATATATTGACTCTACCATCGGGGAATGATGGGTTCGTTATTTATAGTGATGCATCGAAGAAAGGACTTGGCTGTGTCCTTATGCAGAATGATAGAGTTATTGGCTATACATCACGACAGTTGAAAATTCATGAACAAAACTATCATACTCATGATCTCGAGTTAGCAGTAGTGATCTTTTCTTTGAAGATATGGAGGCACTACCTCTATGGTGAAAAATGTGAGATTTATACTGATCACAAGAGTTTGAAGTATATTTTCTCACAAAAAGAACTCAACATGAGGCAAAGGAGATGGCTTGAATTACTCAAGGATTATGATTGTACGATACACTACCACCCAGGGAAGGAAAACAAGGTGGAAGATGATTTGAGTAGAAAAGACCATGGAGTTTTGAACAATATGAGAATTGAAAGGGATCCAATTTTCATGGATCTAGTGAAGATGGACATGGGAATAACCAGGGAAGGTGAAACATCAATGCTTTTTCAAATGGTTGCCAAACCATCTTTACTAGAAAGGATTAAGAGTTCTCAGACCGATGATGAAGAATTCTAAAAGAAGATTAATGCTGTGAATGATGGGAGATTGAGAGACTTTGTGTATGAAGATGGAATTTTAAAATTCGGGAAGAGACTTTGTGTTCCCAATATACCTGATCTAAAAAGGGAATTTCTGGATGATGCTCATAGTTCCAATTTCTCTATACACCCTGGGAGCACCAAAATGTATAGAGATTTGAAGGAACATTTTTTGTGGGACAACATGAAGTGGGAGATTGCTGATTTTGTGTTAAGATGTATGGTTTGTCAACAAGTGAAAGCTGGAAGGCAACAGCCTGGAGGAGTCATGCAACCTCTTCCCATACCGGAGTGGAAATGGGACAATGTTACGATGGACTTTGTCATGGGGCTACCAAAGACTCCTAGATGGAACGATGCAATATGGGTTATTGTTGATCGTCTTACCAAGAAAACACATTTTCTTGCTATAAGAGAAGATCTACCCCTGGAACGTCTAGCAAGACTATATATTAATGAAGTTGTGAGACTTCATGGAGTACCCCTATCGATTGTTTCTGATCGTGACCCCCGTTTTACTTCAAGATTCTGGAAAAGTCTTCAGAAATCCCTGGATACTGAACTTCATTTGAGCACTGCTTACCACCCTCAGACAGACGGACAATCAGAACGGACTATTCAAACCTTAGAAGACATGTTGAGATCTTGCTCACTTGACTTTCAGGGTATGTGGGATCAATATTTACCTTTGGTAGAATTTTCCTATAACAATAGCTTCCATTCGAGTATTCAGATGGCACCATATGAAGCGTTATACGGAAAGAGATGTCGTACACCAACCTGTTGAGATGACGTTGGTGAAAGAAAACTTGTAGGCCTAGAACTGGTGGAGGAAATGGTGGAAAAGGTGAATGTAATCCAAAATCATATCAAAGCAGCTCAAAGTAGGAAGAAGAGCTATGCCGATAATCGAAGGAAGGATTTGGAATTTCAAGTCGGTGATCATGTTTTTCTGAAGGTATCTCCGTGGAAGGGAGTCATACGTTTTGGTAAGAAAGGTAAATTGAGTCCCAGGTACATCGGACCTTTCGAAATTCTAGAACGAATTGGGGTTGTAGTTTACCGATTGGCAATGCCGCCAAGTCTCTCCAAAGTTCACGATGTGTTCCACGTATCTCTATTGAGGAAATACATGCCTGATCCGATGCATGTACTCACCTATGAGGAATTAGAACTGGAACCCGATTTGTCTTATTACGAAGAGCCCGTCAAGATTCTTGATACGAGAGAACAAGTGCTGAGAAACCGGACGACGCGTCTGGTAAAAGTTTTGTGGAGAAACCATAAGATGGAAGAGGCAACGTGGGAACCCGAGGAACTTATGATGAAGAACCACCCGAGTCTTTATATGCAGTAATACCCTAGAAATTGTGAGGACGCAATTAATTGAAGGAGGGGAGAATGTAACACCCCAAGCTTCTACGGTACGCTTCTCTTTGAATAATGTGATAGCGTGTGTTGTACGCAACACCGACTTCTAACACACCATAACTAATCAAACTAGCCGTTATGAATAGTAATACCTACTTTTTGAAATTATATATATTTTATATTTGAAAATAGACTTCATTTTTGGATTCGGAATATCGAATTTAGCCTAAGGTGAAATTTTGGTACATTTCGGATAACTTTCATATTTTGATGAATAGGGAAAATTACTAAGTTTTAAATAAAAACAACTTTTTTAATCAAAATAATTAATAGTGATAAATTATGAATTTGAGTAGTTTTAAAGTATATTTAGATTATATTTTTACCATTTAATATAATGTTGGTCATTGGACATAATTTTACAATTAAACCGAACATAAACGAGTGTCAATCTTTTGATAGTTATTATCTCTTAAAAACACGCTTTTTGTTTTGACAGCGGGAATTAATTTTAAATTAATTTCTGCCACTTCTGTGTTTTGAATTTAGGAAAATGGATTCCATATTTGGAATCAGGATGTTCAAATTGTGTAAATAGGTAACTTTTATTTTTAGACATTTTGAATAATTACTGCGGTAAATATTTTATTTACCATGGTTAAGGGTAAATCCGGTAAATAATGGTTAAAAAAATAATATTATAATAATACTAAATTACCCTAAAACGTGTCTTAACCCTATTGGTTGATACATGGTCGACCATGGGAATCTTTGGGTCTATTTTGGGACCCCATGGATCCACTTGTAAGTGATAATGACACTTTATTTTAATTAAGTTAAAATGAATACAAAAATGACACAAGCATATATCTTTTAGAAAAACAATTGTTACATAGGGTTATATATGTTGGAGTTTAGATTATAAATATTCATTAGAAAGATAAAACTATTTCATATATAATGATATTTTATTTATAATTTTTAGACATTAAATAATTTATTTTATTTATGACACAATAATGATGCAGTAATTACTATAATAGTGAAAAATTAAAATAATTGATATTATAAATACCCAAATAAATATAATATGAAACTTTTAATGAATTAAACTAATTTTCTAGGATAATATGATATATTAGGATTGATTTAATTGACTTTGTTCGAAGTAATCAATCTGTTATGAGTTTCACAAAAATCAACTATTGAATAGTATCAAAATTGACATAAAAGAGTTCTTAAAACAAATATTATATTATTAATTTATATTAAATTCCTAAAAATCTAAGGTTCGGCCAAGAGACTTATATCATGATAGGTTCATCATTAATGTACCACTTGGGGGTCGCTTGGATGTATATAGTAAGTTTATTAACCATATTATATAAAAATACAAAGAGACATTGTAAAAGTGAAACTAATTAACTTAGAGTTAATACTTAAATATAAGGTTAATATAAGTACCCAAACCTGTCTAAATTCTATTGGTTGAGTGTTTTTCGACCTATCCCCACCTTAACCTTTGAATAATATGCTTTGGAGCCATTAGAAACCGAATATGAATTTATTATAAATTAATATTTCTAGCTTTTCCAAAGGTGCCCCTCACCCCTCTTATAAAAGGGCACTCCTCCTTCTCATTTCTTCAAACCTTCAAAGCCTTTTGGTTCGGCCAAACTCTGCCCAAATACTCTCCCAACATACCTCACTACAACATAGAGGCCTTAGTTTGATCAGAAAGCCAACCTAAGGAGCCCTTTTGATCAAATCAAAAGGAAGAACCCGAAGAAGAGGTAATGATTTCACCACCCTTCTCCAAGTTCATTTCTTCTTCCACTTCTTCTTCCTTTGTTCTTACCATTCTAAAATAATAACTCCAGTATCTCACATATTCCGTGATGTTATTATAAATATGGTACAACCATATTCAGTATTCTATCCACCCTTTGAATAACATGTCACCATACGTGCGTACGTACGGCTTACCGTCTCCACGTCGTGGTGTAATTGTTATTCAATATATTATTATTTGGATGGGTATAATAATGATGTGTAACTCATGTAAATAATAAAAATAACATGTTAATGATTCTGTATATATGATATACCATTCATTTATATATTATTTTAATATCAAAAGAATGATATTGTCGCTCGTGCGTACGTACGGACTACCGTCTCCACGAACGCGATGAGATTCATTCTCCATCGTAACCATTCAAGTATAATTATCATTTGATGATTTAAAAATGATTTTTAAGGACTTGATATCATTCTGGATATGAATAATATACAACCTATCCTTTACAAACATGTCTTACGTAACAAAACATATAAGTTAACACCCGAAACAACGATAATATTAAGATATTATTATCAAATCAATATTAAAAGATCATATATGATATCATATTAATATATATGATTCTTGTATAATTTAATAACAATTATTTCACCATTATACAGGAGGTTAACCTACCCCAACCAAGGAAAAGTACAAGGTAAGGGTTTACTTTACAACCTCTTCATTATCCAAGGTTGTTTATACGCAATAATCTACTGGGATCTCTTTATCATCCACATCCATGTTTCTTAAAAATGTATTTCAAAACATTTTTACTATTTACTAGAATATGAGTTAAAGTCATTTATACCCTTGTTTGACTTTTTATAAGAGGTTTATAAGGGAATCTTTCCGTCGTTTTCCAAATAAGGTGCTTTTTAACCTTTTCGACAGAATTAAGATAAGAATGTTTTTTTAACATATACGGTGGGTGCGGTTATTTTCCGCCGTTATAAAATCGTCAAAGCTTCCCTTACAAGATTATAAGAATATTTTCAAAGAAAATGTTTTATTTTATATGGATCTTAAATGATTTCAAAATAAAAGGAGATATTTCTTTAAAAAGAATTTTGATTTCATCTACGTCAACATCCTTTGATGGATTTTAAGATTATTTGAAGTTGATTTATTATGATACAAAACTTATATATTGTATTGAAGGTTTTGTGATATTTTTGACTATGTATGTGCTATTTTTATACCATTCATAGTTTATGGTGAAATTATTGACATTTCGTATGCTAGTTTTAATACGAATGTTTATGTTATGTTTAAACCTTTTCATATGGGAATGCATTGGACTTAATAAGTGACGGGTGGAGCCCGCTATAGCTCCTCAATGCATCGGTAGGTCTCATGAGACAAACTAGTGTCTTGGCACAAGGCCTTGACAAAATCTTATTTGTAGTCTTGGCACGAGGCCTTGGCTATGTGGTTATGATAGTCTGGCATTATGCATTCCAACATTATGAAAGTGGTTATTGATTTTTTCATATGATTATTCGATTAGTAGAATATACATGTGAATAAGTAAATGGCATTATTTCATTTTATTTATGCCACACCATGTTGAAAGTTCATATTTAAAAGGCTTTTGTTTTAGTTATACATTGCCTTAAATGTTTATTCTTATTTATGAAAGTTTCCACTATATTGTTATCCTTACTGGGCATTTGAGCTCACCCCTTTTCTATGTTTTATTTTTCCCAGGATGTGAAGAAGTAAGTTATGAATGACCTGCAGGGATTTTATGAGGGGTTAATAGTGTGGATTGTGGAAACATTATGTTGTTGTAGTAGTTTTTCATTTTATGATGTAATGTAAAACTTATGAATATATCTAGTGTTTCCAAGGCTACTAAACCAATCGGTCTTTCGAGATTTGATCTTTCTTGTGATCATGCCAATGTTACGAAGTAATGCACCGACTCTGGGTAACTGGGGTCGGGGCGTTACAAAAAATTTGTGGTTGGGCTTGATAGACAAGGTTGAGGCATCATTAAAAATCATGTGGAATCAAGAATCAAGTCATACATAGTTCTGGGTAAATATTCCCTTCAATGATATAACTAATATATATGTAATGGGGCCTAATTTCGTTTTTTTCAACTGGTCTGACGATGACGAACATAGGCATCATAATTTATATCATAAAAATGAGAATCAATCCTCACATAGTCCTCAAGATTATATATTTATTAATTTCTTAGGTTAAAGACACATATTTTGTATCGTTTCTCATCATGTGACCCAGAAAAATTGAACTAATGTAAATAATATGTGAAGCATATTTAAGGAAACTATGTAATGATTTGGGTGTTCTTATGCAGGGGAAATTCCCATACCTTCATACTATTATGTATAAAGATGTATACCGTGGGATCTTTTGTGTACATGACATATATATTAAGAATTTGGGTCTCATGTAGTAGACTATTCTATACAGTTTATGGTCATACAGTGTGGTCCCATGAATTACACAGTTTATATAGACACTAGTTAGAGGATCCTTAATAGGATCTTTAGAGTAAGATTCCATAAAACATAGAAATTTTTTTCTTCAATTTGAAGATAGAAAATGGATATCGTAAATCATGTAATCACATATTTGATTTATTTACTAGAGTTATGAGACATTATAATTACTATTAGTAATGGTGGTAATCTAATTCTACACCCAGTAAATAGAGATTACTAGGAGTTGGCTAACATTTCACACACTCAGTATATGGACAACACCTAGGATTATGGTCTACCATTCCTCCATGACCAAAACACACACTTTGGGATATTCACAGGCTTAGTAGAAAAATATTTTATTCACCATAATATACTTTAAAGGTCTACTTAAATCAATTTACCCCTACAGACAATTATTCAATTAAATAGAGAAATAATATGATTAATTGAGACAAGGTATTTGTTTATTCAAGAAATATAAGTTATGAAGTATGTTGAGTGGATGAAGTGGTGCTTGAAATTTTTAGGAAAAGTATATGACTATACCATGACTTGAAAATCATACTATTGTTGATGTTTTTTCCCTATAACTATATTATATGTACAATATGATAACCTATATTCATTTTTTTGAATATCGATAAACTTCTTGTCACATAATTACCAATCTTCATCATGAAATATTATGTGATATTATCCTAAAAATATTTTTCACACTAAAAGGTCATTATAATTAGCATATATAAGGAGAACCCAGAAGTACTATGTTAGTATTCTTAAATATATGTTAAATATCAAAATTAAATCATTTTAGGGACAAAAATTATATAGGATACTAGTGGTGGAGACTCAAAGGACATCGAGGTATATTATCATGGTGTATTCCCTTGGTAATATCCTCTGTTGGATGTCATGAGAATGAGATCCATTGGTTGGAGAGACAAATTTGTATGTGTCATTGGTTGTTCCTATCTGTGTACATTTTTATTGATCCTTATAAATAAATATTATTATTAATGAGTATTATAAGTCACATACTTTGATGTATTGAAGAAAACTGTTAAACCATATGTTCACGTCGATGTAGGATGTGTTCGGGTGTCATGAGTAATATTTCATTAAAAAATTATATGATAATGGATTCATAACATATGTTATTTAATTTATTTTGATATCATATTCCTATTTATGGAAATTTTATAGCCTAAATAATTCATTTTCATGGTTTTCTATAGGCAAGTTTGATTTTTAGAAGGTCAAATAAAGAGATATCGAGCATATATGATGATGGAAGCATCTTGTAACCTGTTTGATTAGAGCTATCACAATAACGGGATTATTTATATCAGTAATAATATATTTGAGGTGTTATATCATCTAGGTACTAAAATATTTGACTATGGATTCCTTGGTGTGTTGCTATACTCTAAGAACTAAATTCTGCATGCTTCGCCTAATACCACTAAGAAAGAGGCCTAGGGGTCACTAATTAAAAGTATCCGGATTATTAGTTAAAGAAAATTTTATCATTTATCATTTAACAAGTTCAATAAATAATATTATCACACATGGTTTAATAATTATTCTTGTTTTTATGATTTTATATATTCCATCACAAGTTATTGGTGAGAATATTTTGTGAGCAGAATATTTAATAAATATTTATTTTCAATTTAGTGAATAAAATATTTAATTATTTATTGAAGGGTAATAAAGTGATATTTAGATGTTAATTAAATAACCATTATTCAAGGAAGATAAATAATATTGGGAAATTTAAGATCATGTTTAATTTTCAAGTGAGAAATAATATATATTTAATAAAAAAAAATTAATTTAATTTTCATGTGTAGTGTATGTAATGAAATAATAATAAAAACATTATTATTATAGAAATAGGGTTCCTATGGGATTAATTAAATAATAACGGGAACATGTGAAATTGTAATATTTTGACGTTATTGGTGTATAAGTCCAATTATATCACATATTAAGAGATCCAATTCATTTTTCAAGTATAGAAAGATCAAAAAAGAATCCTCTCAAATCCCTAGATAGATCCTTCTCTAGGAACTTTCTCAATAACGAAACATGATCCTCCTCCACCGCTACTTTCATGTTTAGAGACAATAAAACCCTTCCATGATATGGTTCTTCAGACAATAAAAGTAAAATGATGCAATAATATCGATCCACCATGAAAGCACATGGAGATTCATAAGTTGAAGTTCAGAAGTTCACAGAACACGTGTGGATATCAACTGGAGGGACTAAATTCTTGATTCCTACAACATAATAAATGTAAGATGTAGATAAATTTTCTTATCCATTAACAAATATGTAATTTCTCACAAGTTAATTATTTAATTTTTTAAATTAATTATAAATAATATGTGATGATCCTATGATTTGTTTCTAGATTTTAACAATTGTCTAAATAATTTGATTATATTATATTTATTAGGGTGTTTATCATCTTTTAATTCTCATATTATTCATCAATCATGAAAAACTGAAATGGTTGACATACCCAATAGTATGATTATATTGTTCCTAAATCCATTATGTGGTGTCAGAGTGATCACATAATTGTTTTAATTTTTTAATGATAATTGATCAATTTATGTATTTTTGAATAGTTCTGCATTCTGGTTTAATAATTATTTAATTCAAATTCTGAGATATTATATGTACTTTTCCATTTATCACAAATATAATCATATTTATTAATTTTATATACAAAATAAATTTGAATATCTTACCCGGATGTGTTGAGAGTATACCAAGATAGAACACGTGTATACACTATGCAATATAAAGGTACACACAATGTACAAGTGTTTAATACACCTGGAATGGATTCAAAAATAATTAAATATTAGTAGCTTTATTACACATGGTGAATTTAATTATACAATTTGTGTTTAATATTCCTACCTAGAACATGATAATCCACAGTTCAGTCGATTAAAATTTTATACATTATGTATAGTCCTTTAGTCACAAACATTTCATTTATCCTCTTATTTGGCCTAGATGACTATTTAATGTTTAACTTGGCAGACAAATTCCACATTTCTCATGTATATGTCATGTTATCAAATTTTTTCAACAAAATTTTACAAATTGAGTTCTAAGGAATACACTATTGATAATTTGTGATAATAATAGATGATGTGTAAAGTGTAATGTACAAACCGTGTACTTTTATGAAATTAAAATGTATAGAAATTTATATATCGTACTATTCATACCTTATCAAAAGGAGTTTCATGTGTCCGTTATGTTGATAATACATGATATGTGATGGGTTTTTATATATAAATCTCTAATTAGTTTATTCATAATGTTAAGATATGTATACCATGTAAAAGTAATATCACTGTTATTACTCAACACACATTGAAGGATAACATTGATACATAAATACCATGTGTTATGTGTATTAATTTTGTTGATAGTTCAAACAACGATATTATATAACATGTTCTTTCATCCACATGTTGGACCAGTAAACAATGCATGAGTATAACACACATTGGGTAGCTTGGACATGTACTCAATGTATTTCATCTAAGGTACATTTCTATACACAATATTTTTGAATAATTTTTTTTATTTTGTATAAAATTATTATTGATGAGAATATCAGGAAAATTCAAATTTTTATTATGATAAAATAATTTATTAATTAAATAAGATAACAAATTTATTCGAGTATGAATTTTATTTAATAAGAATGAGTAGAATTGATTAGTAAGTTTATTAAATGTGCAATTGTTATTATGGATGTGGATTATCATGAGATGAGGCCAAACCATGTTATGTGTTTCATTTAAATTAAATTACTATGGAATTAAATTTTTTTCTTATGACTCATCCCTCCTCTCCATAAATATGGTCCTTCAGGCCGGTAATATCTTTTAGGCAAACCCCTAATGCAATAATTTTTTCCCCTCAGCAGCATGTGTGTAAAAAAATATTTAATGGATGGTTCTACCAATATAGTGGAGGTATATAAAGAGTACAACTAAGGTGAAAGTAGTCTAAGAAAGATACCGAGGTTGATATGAGGAAAGTCATGACATGAACAATGAATTGTCGAGGGAATTTTCCAATAGGTATTCTAGTATCCTGTAATCTTCTAGATAAAATATCCATTAGTAAAATATAATGATCATACCAGTTAATTATATTATATTATCTTCAATTTTCATGGTTATTTCATTATGGATGTTTTCCCCTGATTACATGAATTAATGAATTAAAAATCATGAACTATATAACTATAATAAATGGACTTATCTGTAAATATATTTTTTAGAAATGATTAGACACTTATTTAAATGAACATAATATTAATAAGCATTTTATACAAATAAGAATTTTAATTATTCTCATAGAAGATTAAATATATTAATTATATATATTATGTCACTATAGCCTTCCATTTAATTAATTAAAGTTGAACAATAGTTCAAAGTGCTTAACCAGTAAAATTCAGGATGATTTTAATTATTGGGAAATTCTAAATAAATGATTTTTGTTGAATTATAATGGTTAACATTAAGGGTATACTTCCTATAAAGGAATTGTTGTAAATGAGTGGAAATGTTTTAGGTAGTCGAATATAAAGATTTCAGTACTAGGGAGTTCACTCAAAAGATCCTGGAATTATGAGTTAATGTAGTTGGCATATGGTACGCCTTTAAAACCCATAAAATTTCTAGATCAACCAAATTTGGGGTGATAAGAAGGGGAATATGGATCCTTGACACTAATAATTTCCAAGAAGCATGATATTTCGAATCCAATGGTGAGGGATATTGGGTATTGATCAAATAGTAAGCAATTGAAAAATTTATTATTTATTTATTTTTCTAAATTTAATCAAATAAATTAAAAAAGTAATGATTCTCTTATTTTAGTAACAATTATAAAAAATGACTTTAAAAATATCATTGAAATAAATACTATTGGAGGATAACCTTCTATTTAACAAAAAGATACATGAATGAAAAATTCTCTTACCTTTTATCTGACACCATGAAAGAAAATTTTATGTTCTAGAGGAACCTATTCATGATGCACTTGGAAAAAAGGCTATTTATGAAGAGTTATCTCTCTATGAAAATCATTTTAATGATTCCATTTATGTTCAGTTTTGCATGATATCAACCAAGACCAAAGAGCTTTGGATTCAACATAAGTACATGGATACTTATGAAATTATGTCTCAGCTTCATGATCACTTTCCTCAGATGGAAATACAAGAGAGATTCAAGGTCCCCAATGCTCTATTTTCAAATAATCTCGGATATTTTGTACCATATGGACCTCAATTACTCATGAATATTTGATACATTAAACACTTATACATCTTTAGAATTAAAATCCTAGATTAGTTGCGTACAGATCTCCCACTTTCCTCACTATGCATGTCATTATCAAATTTAATTTTTAGCAATTACAATATCAATAACAAGGGATGTCTCCAATAGATTATTAATATGATTCACCATGTGGATAAGTATATGGGTTGTGACAAAATTTAGGTCTATATGGGGAATAATAAAAGTTTCAACAAGGATAAGGGTCCCAAGATTCACAAAAAGTCTAATGATCCCGAGAAACCTACTTCCAATAAAATAAAGAACCAAAGGCAGTGAATGGAAATTGAAGAGTTATGTGTTTCATGTAGAAAAAAGGTCCAATGGAAGAGGAATTTACACTAGAATAAAGGTGAAGCTAACATTTCATTTGTTATTGAGTGTAATCATTTAGTATCTAAACATTGGGAATTGAAGATAGAATTTGGTGCTCATATCCATATCCAAATAAAGAAACCAGGTTAAATATGGATAGGTTATGGAGGATTAGTGGATTTGTGAGTGGCCAATGGTGAAAGGATAAATTATTTATCCCATGGTGACAACCACCTTTCACTAAAAATATGAATGATATTGGTTTTAAGATATTGTTATTGTTTATAAAATGTAAACAAGAATATAATTTATGTGTCATTCCTATTTGGATATAGTTTTATTTTAATGGTTGTAAATATAAGTTGTTTTATTTATAAATAAAACATATTTTGTGGTATGGATCATCTAAATAATGGTTTTTATATATTATATTATTAAAACCATTTACATTCAATATATAACGATTCATTTTCACATGGTTCACATAACACACAACTATAGAATCACCATATTTTTCATGTAAAAGAGAAGCCTTTGAAAACTCTCTACCAATATGGTTATTTAGACTAATTTATCCAAAAAAAATGAAATCTATGATTATTTTTTGAAGGAAAATTGAAAAAAGCACCATTTTGTGGGTAGGATAAAAGGGCCACAATGCTTTTCTATTTTGTACACATTGATGTGTGTGGACTCTTCCTAATTGATGATGGAGGTGGTTATTCTTACTTAATAACTTTTACTAATGAATTTAGTATATATGGATTTGTTTACTTAATGTGGTTTAAGTCTGATTCCATTGAAAAATTTGAATAATTCAATAATTATGTAGAGCATAATACTAAAATAAATATAAATAATCCTCGATTAGATCAAGGTGGTGAATATAATATTCATGACTTTACATACATTCTATAGGATTTAGGGATTCAATCTCAACTCAATACTACTTTCACACCGTAGTGGAATGGTGTTTGTGAAAGGAGAAATAGTAACTTGTTAAGCATGGTAAGGTAAGTGACGATTCTTATAAATTTTCCATTATCCTTTTTCGGATATTCATTATAAACTAAGTCATATACATTAAAAAGTGTACCAACTAAAGATGAAAAAATTCCCTTCTTGTTATGATGTGGAAGGAAACCCGTATTGTCTTATACACAAGTATGGGTTTTATTGGGATTTGTTAAAGACCTATTAGTCCACAAAATGGAACTGTAAGGGAAAAATTTATATATTCTATATGGTACCCTATGGAAATAAAGGGATGAAACTTATATAACCCAAATGAAAATAATGTGAATGTCATTAGACAAGTCGTCTTTTTTGAGAGGGAGAATATTCAAAAATTGGTTAGTGAGGGAATGATACCATTTGCTAAATTTTATTTCCATGATACATTAGAGTTTGTACAAGAACACATTCAATAGGTCCCCATGGGAGAAGTTGTTCCAAAACCATAACTAGTAGGAAATGGGGTTTAACGTCAGTAGTTTAACGTCAGTTCATATAGACCGTCATTTAATGTCCGTTTTTGGCATCCATTATTCTAATTACCGATGTTAAAATTGAATTATAAGTTCTAGAAAGTTTTTCAAGATTTGATTTGATAAGTTTTAAAGTAAAAATGGACTTACATATAAAATTTTATGGATGTCAGAGGTTAAAAATTATAAGACATGATTTTTAACTTCGGGTTTTTTCTAATAAATGAATTTAAATGACCCTTTTGGGTTTAGTTTTTCAAATAAAAGATATTAAAATTAAATCAACTATTATAGATATATTTTTAAGCTTTTATTTTAGAGGTTTTGGAGAAAAAAATGGACATATGGATCAAAGATTACGGATGCCAGAATTTGAACATTATAAGACTTGATTTTTAACGTCGGTTTTTTAAAATAACTAACATTAATTGACCCTTTATGGTGTATTTTATTCAAATAAACGATGATAAAAATAAAATAAAAGTTATATATATTTTGACAAGATTCGATTTGATAGGTTGTGTAGAAAAATAAGACTTACGGATCAAATGGTATGGACTTCGGAAGATGAACATTATAAGACTTGATTTTTAACATTGGTGTTTTTCAATAACTAACGTTAAATGTCTCTTTTTGGAGTTGGTTTTTCAAATAAACAATATTAAAAATAAAACAATAGTTCTATATAATTTTTCAAGACTCTATTATATAGGTCATGGAGGAAAAATGGAGTTACAAATCAAATTCTATGAATGTCGGAAGTTGAACATTATAAAAACTGATTTTTAACATCGGTTTTTTTCAATAACCGACATTAAAATCCACCTTTTGGAATCAGTTTTTCAAATAAATTATTCCAAAAATGAAAAAAAATGTTTTAGATAATTTCATAAGAATCGATTTTATAGGTCATGGTGAAACAGATTCCTTACATGTCAAAAGTTATAGATGTCCAAAGTTGAACATTAGTAGACATGGTTTTTAACGTCACATTTTTTCAATAAACGAAGTTAAAAGTCCCTTTTTGGTGTTGGTTTTACTAGTAAAAAATTTTAAAATTCAATTTTTTGGATTTTTTTAGTAATTGATGTTATAAAAACCAAGATGATAATATTTTTAACATCAGTTATTAATTTGACTAATGTTAAAAGTAATGTTCCAAAATCACAGGTCTAGTATTTCAATTTTATCACAACGTGAATCTGTATTTCCATAATCCCAACTAAATTTTAATGAATCACCGCCAATAAAATTTTCATTTATAATTTATAAAACTTATTCCTTTTTCTTTCAACACTTTTGAAATCTTTAATTCCTTCAATATTTCAACAATTCATTGATCGACTATTTGTACATGGTATTTCTTTTCATCATTTAATTTCATTAGTACAGTTTTACTTACTACTAAATATTTTGTAATTTTTATTATAATGTTTAAATATTATTCTAATCAAGACACAAAGATAAAAATTCCACATGAGAATCATTAGTTGAGTTGCAAAATTCTTTATCACTCATAATTTACAATACCTCATGAGTTATTCCTTAAATTTAAGTGCAATAAAAAAATGATATTGATTCAATTGAAACCAATAAAAAAATTAAAATGAGTTTGAATATTTTTGTTTTTAATTTTTCATGTTCATTTGGTTTATAGTTTATGGTTATTGTTTATCAGGGTTTCTTTGAATAAATTTTTATCTATTGAAGCAAAAATAGTTACAACTTGTGATGACTATAACATATGATGCAGAAGTCCATTTTTTCTCCATAACTAGTAAAATCGAAGCCTGAGAATTTATATATATTTCAATATTAAGATTTGGAATGTTTTAATATATTTTTTACCAAAACTAATGTGAATTACTTTTAAATAAAACTTTTTTATGGCGTTTTTTTATCCAAAACCGACAAAAAAACCCACACAGAAGCTAAATTTTGACGTCAGTTTTCTAAAAAACCAAATCCAAAGACTATCAGGGCATGACATTTGGCATCATTTTATATTTGAAATGACACCAAAAATTGTCTGGGCCTAAATTTTGGCATCGGTTTACATGAAAAATGATGCAAAAAATTGTACGCACCTGACATTGGGTGTCAGTTTATATGAAAAGTGACGCCGACTACCCACGAGGGCCGATTTTTGACGTAGGTTTATAAAAACAGATGTTTAAGCGTTTATTTTTTACGTCACCTTTATCAAACTCTGTTAAAAAATGATGTCCAATTTAAAAAAAATAAATGTGGAAAGGCTTTTTTTCACTTTCGAATTGGTACCACATAGGAGTACTTCAGAGGTATGAGAATTGGAGAGATATAGTTTTGTAGTCACTAAAGATGGTGGCTCATTACTGGTTAACAATGATGCACCACTATCCTTTAAAGATGCAATAAATAGCTCATAAGTTTTAATATTGTAAGATTTCACAAATTATAAATTTTATTTCACATATCATAACTAGGTTTGGGTCCTAGTCATTGTGATAATCAATGTAAATATCATAAGGTGAAAATGGATATTCAAGAGAAAAAGATCCACAATAGGTAAGGTAAGTACCTTTGAAGAGAGGATAGTGCCTAAAGGCTTTTAAAAACATCATGTAATTGACTCCAATGAAACTATTTCACATGTTTCTGTGTTTAAACCCATTAGAACTCTACTTTCTATAATATCTAACCAAGATTATAAAATTTGGAAGATGGATGTCAAAACATATTTTCATAATGGGAAGCTCTATGAAGTTGACTACATGACATAACCAAAAGTATTTAGGACTCCATATGATTCCAAAAATATTTTTAAGTTATAAAGATACATATGTGGATTGTAGTAATAGTATAGTTATCAGAATATTTTATTTCATAAGGTTATATAATAATTTAGTTTTACTAAGAATGTAAGTGATCCATTTGTTAATAAAGGTTTATTGGTAATGAGGTTATTATCCTAGTAGAATATGTTTATGACATATTACTTATTAGAAACTAAATTATAGTATTTATATCTATTAAGAAATAGTGAAACAAGTGTTTCTCTATGATAGAAAAAATTAAAATAACTTATATTATTGGGATTAAGATCATTTTTTGATCGAAGAGGATACATTTACTAGGAATAAAAATATAAATTGACTAGACACTGAAGATATTTATTATGGAACAATCAATGAAGGGATTCGTTATAGTGTCACATTGTATAAATATTTATAATAAAATTGATGCGAAAACAAATCTATTGAAAGAAATAATGAGTAAAATATGATATTCCTGAGAGATATGATCAATCATGTATTATGTGTTATGTACTAGACATTATGTTCTCTACACATTGATCATGGAAGGAATATATCAAGAAGGTCTAGGAGAAGTACATTGGTCCACTTTTAATGATATCTTAGTGTACCTTAGATGAAATTAGGGTATGTTCCAGGTGTATGGTGAAGACTAGGATCTATCCATTAATGGATATACTAATGATATTTTTCAAGAAGTCCATAATGATCTAAATTTTCTCTCAGGATATTCAATATGTCTCAATGAAGGAGTTATCAACTGGAAGAGTTCAAAGTATCCAGTTGTTTCAAATTCTACAGTAGATACCAATTATATATTGGCTTTTAATGTATATAAGGAATCAACATGGAAATAGAGCCTTTTCTAGGATATTTATGTGGTATCTAGTATTTAAGAACCTGCCATATTTTATTATGATAATTTTGTAGTGGTGGATCATTCCAAAGTGTCAAGGTCACACCAAGAGACAAATAAAAAACTTTGGAAGTATCACATATTGGATTATTTGTCTTAGAGGGGTGAATTTTTTGTAATAAGAGTTCAATAAAAAGAAAACATGGTGGGATACTTGATTATGGGTCTGTAATAGAGAATACATGAGTATCATGTGAGAGCTAGCAGTTTAAATGTTCTTAGTAGCTATCTCTAGTAAAAGTTGGATTCTTTTGGATTTATACCCAAGAACCAACATTGGTGTAATTTATGATAACAATTCCTATTTTAATAATTAATTTACAATTATCACATCATGATTGTTCTTATTAATAGAGTAGTATGTGATAATTTTCTAATAATAGCTATTTCCCTGATGGATCATAACAGTTTACCGCTATGATGTGAACTCATAATTTCTATGAAAGTATTCTTAAATATATGTTCTGTAGCTAGATCAAACCATTTTAAGGACCAAAATTATGTAGGCTATTAGGGGTGTAGACTCATTGGACATTAGGGTACCTAGTCATTGTGTATCCCTTATTAATATCTATTGTGTTCTATTATGAAAATAAGACCCACAAGTAGGAAATCCACATTTAAATGTTTCATTGGATTTTCATATCTATGGACATTTTTATTGATCGTAAGACTTTAAGATTATTATTAATGAGTATTATATATCATGTATCTTTTTGTATTGATGAAAACCGTGATAAAAAATGTTTGAGTAGAGGTATGATACATTTGGGACATCACAATTAATATTTCATAAAATGAAAATTCTAAGAAAGGATTTTCACCCTCTATTATTTAACATAATTTGATATCATGGAACCTTTTTTGGAGATGATATTTTCTACATAAATAAATGTACATGGTGTTCTATAAGAAAGTTTTATTTCTCGAAATTCGAAGAAATAGACATCGATCACATTGGTTGAGGGAAAAAACATGTAGCCTTGTTCGTTTGAGATATCACTATATAGGTATTATATTACTTAATAAGCATCAATATGTGGTGTTATCTAAATTTATCATTAAATTAATTCTAAATGTGTTCCTTGGTGTGTTAATTGATGTTAACCTTACATATTAGGCAAATTTTTAAAATGATACGAAGAAAAAGAGTCCTAGAGGGTGACCATGTAAGTGTATCCAGAATCTCAGTTAAATAGTATATTATTATTTATTATTTAACATGTTGAATAAATTATATTCCAACTTGTGGTTTAATAATTATACTATTTTTTTGATCATCTATATTATGTCACAAGTAATTTTATAGAATCTCATGTGATCAGAATATTTAAAAATTATTTATTTTGAAATTTCTAGTTTAAAAATATATATATTTTTATTATATAATAATGGAGTTATATTTTCTTATAAATTAAATAGTCAACAATGAAGGACCGATTAATATTATGGAGGAATTGTTGACAATATTCCATGTTTTAGTGATAAATAATATATATTTGATAAATAATATTTAGTTTAATTTGAAATTTTAATTCATGTTAAGAAATAATAGTAATATTATAATTATAGGAACAAGGTTTTGTATGGATTACATCAAAATTATGGGCACATGTGAAATTATTATTTTCTAGCCCTAATTGAATATAAATCCGATTATATTTTTTCTTCAAATATCAAATTCATTTATTTTTCACAATAAGATCTAAATAAAATCTTATCAATTCTCTAGAGAGATCCATCTCAAATAATTCTCCCCAGAATAGAGAGTGATCCTACTCCACAATCACTATTAAGTCTAGAGAGATTGAATAGAACCATTCATTAATGAGGTACTCAGGGATATCAAATTAGAACACCACAATTATTAGGATATTCCATGGATGCACCCTAATATTCATATTGCGATGTTCAAATGTTCATGGAACACTTGTGCATCACTTTTGGAGAGAATCTATTCTTGATTTCTATAGTGAAATTATGGTACAATGAAAAAACATTTTTATATCCATAAATAATGAAATATTTTCTCCCAAGGTAATTATTTAATTTTTTTAAATTAATTATAAATAATAAATGATGAAGCTCTACTTTTTTTAGTGTCTATCCATTGTTTATATTAGTTGATAAAATTCCATTTATCATCGCATTTATCTTCATGTAAAACACTGATTATTTAATAATAACATCAAAAAGAAATGTGGGTCATTCCCCATTGTAGGCTTTTACTATGCCCAAATCCTTCAAATATTACTGTATCTGAAAATAACCATGAATAAAAGGAAGGTTTATCTAAACCTCAAAAAGAGTAGTGATAGAAATAAATATGTAATGGGGTGTCTTTGTTATTGATTATTATCTTTTGTGATAGACCTGTTTGTGTAGTTTATAGTCATCCAGTATAGACAATTTTTTATGTTTAATTTCATATATTAAGGAATTAATCATGGAGATGGGCCATGTAGTTTAACATCATTTGGATGAGAGGTGACCTTATAGTTTTGTTTTTTACAGTGACGATAGGAAACCATAAAATTTATTATCTATTTACCATGACATTTTCCCATAGATAAACCTCATGTGACCAGGACGACTGATAGATTTTTTAATGTCATGTAACAGAAACTATTATGTCATATAGTTTTTGGGAATATGATTAGGAACTATGGTGTCTTACAGTTTATGGTCTTATAACTAGGACTACTAGACATAATTTATCAGGAATGTAGATCTTTTAGTGGAGTGAGAATAACTCCCTTTCATGATATATGAGTATCATGATCCTCTAACACTTTCATGCCTATTTCTAGTTTATTTTTAATATAATCATAAAATATTATGTATTCATCCATTATGTGTCCCAAAATTATGTTCCACGAACAATATCTATGATTGATCTTTCATGACTTTCTCTATGGGACTCCGGATCCTAGAATTATCTAGAATGTTGTGCGCCAGTTAACTTGAAATGTATGCATCTGCATCCGTAGAAATAAACTAATAGAATGGATTTTTTCTATCTCAGACATATGGTCAGCCCAAATTATTTTTTTCACACACATGGATAATGAAAAAACATGAGTTTCCTTGGATACAATATCACATAATCTATCTTATTCCAAATCCAATAATTGTATATTTATAACCTCACGATTTTATATCATAAAAATCAATGATAAATGATATATTTTGGATGCTTTCTCAAATAATTCTCTTATGGTATCTTAATCCTTGGGAGAATAATCAAATCATTTTCCTATGAATTAGAAAGAAAACATAGGGAATTTATTCATTCAGGAGGAATGAATCTTATTTTCTATCATCAATAGATGGATGATAATACCATTTCCCCATACTATTACATATTCCACTATTTTTACGGTATCATGTATGAACATGGATCTATTAGGCAGAAACCTTGTTTTTGTCAATTTGGTGGGAGAGGATGAAGAATTTAATACTTCAGATACTAATGACGCCTCCCATTGATTGGGGAACTCCGATTCATTCAGATGCTTTGTGGTAACTATTGAGGTTAAAAAACCTACATAATGAACATAATTATGAGGTGGAATATATGGAACTTTCCCTAGCCAAGTGGGATGGGGTAATTTAAAACATAAAAATTACCCCAGACTTGTCTGTTGTGGAGAGGTGGAATGAGGTCCAGAATTCACCTAATGAGGGGGTATCAATTTTTAAAATACCCATAACTCTATTAGATGGGGTACATCACTATAAGAAGGACCTCTATAATGGGATTATCTTATTACATCAATGGTAAAAGGATTGTAATTCATATTTATAATTTGTTCTCAGAGATCCCCATTTTCAGGCTTCTACTAAATGGTTTGTTCCTAGAAAATGATGATTTCGTTATCCTGAAAGGGATTACATATAAAATAATTGTCTTCAAAATTTTCTTTTTTCCATTCTAGAATGTTTTTATAAGTATTTTATTCTTAACAAGGAACCTAAACATTCGATATTCTATTCACATTATCCATATTATCTGTCAACATTTCACAGTAATGCATAAATGGGGCTGATAATTCTTTTTATAGAGGAAGGTATCGTATCACTGATCCATTATTCACCAATGAATTAAGAAGATGGTGAGAGAACATATTAAGGTATATAGGACTATATATATATAACCTCATCAATGGTGTGGTCATTAGAAAAAGGTTTAATAACCTCAAACCATGTTTATATTTTGTTAATGGAGGCTTAATTGAACTGGTTCTATTATTTATTTAGATATCCTATTTACTAGGATGACCCCCATTCATACTTTTGGTGGTATGGTTCTCATTGGTGGTTCATTTCCCTTTATGTCATTTTGTGGGTCGATGCCCTTTTTCTAATTTGGTGTTTCAGCTACCTTTTACTCATTTGGTGTGTCATATCCCTTTTTCATTTGGGGGTTGATCACCATTCACTCGTTTGGTGGGTCCACTTCCTTTCACATGTTGGTTGGGTTAGTAAGCTTTCACTTGTTTGGTGGGTGGGAACCCTTCTTCTATTTTAGTGGGTTGATTCCCTTGAACAATCGTATTCATTATTTCATAAGATGGTTCAAACATACACCACATGTTCCAAGGGATTGTTCTTTCTAATTCTACCATCATAGATCAACTTTTGAATTATATATTTTATGTTCAAGCATTCTTGGATTGTATATCCCAAAATACAATTATAAGGGTCATAATGTAAATATTCTTACTAACGTATGTAATTTTTATTCTTGATTATTTGAAGAATGATGAGGGTGTATTCTAAAGAGAAGATGCAATATAATAGATCATGATCATCAAGGAAGGAATAAATTTTATCCTTCAAACTTTTATGTTCACATTGTCTCATCATTTTTGGATTGAGAAAAATAGTTCTTTCTTGGGTATTCCGATGATTCAATATTGGTGTTGGTTTTTCTTAAAAACATCTTACCCTTGTTATGTGATAATCATACCTTATACATTATTCTTTATTCATAGGATCTCAGAAATGACTGTGGTAATTTACAGGAATATGCATTATTAAGGACTCATCACATTAGTTTTCCACAAATATATTGAGAAACAGTTCTGGTCAAATTTGTGTTTCTATGTAATTCATCAGACCCTTTCATAATTCAATGAACCCCTAGAATCCTTCATTTTCCTTTTTCTTGAAATTAAAAATGTTAATGATTTCTAGTTACATCAATATAGAGATGAATTAGAATAGAAATTTGGGATGTAGATCTTCCCAACATGAGAAATATCCATCGTCATGTTTATAATACTAAGAAAAGGTGGGTCCTTCCAATGTCTTTAAAAATAATCTGAGCTTCATATCCTCTTATTATTGTGGGGTTTGTAAAATTGGGCCACACTTGGAAGAGAAGTGGTTGAGATAATATTCTGGATCACCAACTCCATCAAATAATGAGAAATATCAGTTTCAGTTGTTTGATGGGGGAGGATTCTAACACACGCACTCAGGATACCACTTCCTCTATGGTATTACTAGTCCATTAATTCCTTCATGAGAATTAATCTGAGCATAAATGTAATATAGTATTTCAATAAATATCTAGATCAGTGTTATTTTTAAATGGGTTTGTTGAACATGTAGTTGAAATCATCCTATTGAAGGGATTAATTGATCGACAATCAGAACTATAGTAGAAAGGATTGATTTATGTATTCTCAATTCGATCATATGGATCAATTCATCCATTATGGGCTGAAAACCCTTCTTGTATTGAAGACATTTACTTATAGGGATATCATATTCATTCATATGTTTGTACTAAAGGAAATTTCCTCTATTGGAAAATTTATAATTGAACGTTTGATGTTATAATATTCTTACATTGAAGTGAGATATATTATGTTATAATGAGATGACTTCCCCATGGTCATATGATGGGTGGATAGTGAATACAACCACAATTATCTTTTTATCAGTTGTATCAATGAGGTCATCATTAAGTGGTCAAATTGTAATTAAAGTCAATAATGTGAAACACGTTGGATGAATCATAGATTCCCTTGGGGAGAAATATCCATGATCAAGGTATGTTCCTTTGAAAATGATGATACAAGAGACGATTTTTGGTTTATAAATGAAGAAAATTTCACCATCCTCATAGGATGCTGTTTTCCTTGGGATTCTACTATCTTAAATGATATATATTAAAATGATTGAAACTTTTTTGATATAAGTAATAAAGAATCACACTCAAGCAACTTTCATCAGATATCGATGGGATTTAGATCACTTGGTAGAGCGAGGGTCATGGAATTTCTCTAGATTTATAGTGGTGAGATTCCCCTAATGGTTTCTCTCTCTGTATTCCTAAATATCTATGGTTGGGACATTCAATATTTCTATTATAGTTTCTTAGAGAATTTTTTTTCACAGTAGTCATGGTATCTAAAATAAGTAGGATCCATTATGTGAAGATACTCTGAGGTTTATTTGATGTTATATGCATCATACACTACCTCTATAAGATAGGGAAAAAATGGGTTTCTACCATCTAGATATAATATTGCAAAACAATTCGACATGGTGATATGTGCCTCATTCTTCCTCATAGTCTATTATTGAAAAGATATACTAAATGTATTAATTATACAGAGATATGTACGACATTTTTATAGTGTTGGTATGTATCTATTTTAAGGATACCACCACAAAATTGAATTCACCATATGACAATAGAGGTGATGGTTAGATTTTTTTAAAGGTTGGGGCTGAAGCCTCAATTTATTATTTAAAGAAAAGACCTCTTTAGACTGGGTAGAGGGTGACCCATTACATAGCCTGAAGGCCCAAGACCAAGTGGCCTGAATACAAGGCTTGAAAGCCCATTTTTTGGCCCAAAGGACCCCTCGGTGAAGAGTGCTGCTATAGTACCTGTGCGCCTACAGTACCTACTACAGTACAACGGCCGCTACAGTACCTACTGCAGTCCCTCCGCCTCTACAGTATTGCTACAAGTTCCCTACTACAGTACTGCTACAGTACCCATGAAAATTCTCCCCTTCTTGGATTTGATCCGGGGTCTTTTGGATGCCAAGCATGAACTTGTACCACTAGGGTAAAAGCTCGTTGGCAGGTGATGGTTAGATGACAATGTACATTGAGGCCATAAGTACATGGTCTATATAGAAGTTGAGTAATATGTTTACCATTTATGTTGGTTGTTCACTATGGCTTTAGGTGTCTTATTTGTATTACCATCTAGTATAATTATTTTAGAATTTTTTGTCGCATTTGATGATTCCATTTGTATAGTAAGAAATCTTGGAAGTTTGTGAAGAGGAAACCCAAATAATACAAACATCAGTGCAGGATCACAAATAATAGTTTATTTATTATTTATCCCCTACCCATTAAGAGTGGAAACATGGAACATTTTCATATGTGATAGGCTTTTGACTATTAAAGGATTCAAATCGGGTTCACTATTTTTTTTGAAATATTTCATGCATGAGCACATTTCGTGTTATCACAAACCAACATTCCCATGAAAGGCAGCACATCAGATTTTGTAGTGATATCATAGAAAATGAGTTTGTCAAGAGGATTAATGTTCATGTTCACCACAACATTATGTAGGGGATTATTTCCATATATAGGAATCTCTTACATATTTAATAAATATTCATTAATCCCTCCAAAATCATAGTACGTGACATGATTTCTTTTTTCAGTTTATCATATTGATACCATGTGTTTGATGGAATATTCTATATGTATTAGAGTTTCCTAATATTTATTTTATTTTTTATTGATTATTTGATTTCATGTTTATCATCTATGATCTCTTGTGTTTATTATCTTCTAGAGAGAGATAATTGTGTTTTGAGTTGGGAATGAACCTCAAAGAGGAATCCTACGTATCCTATGAAAGAAAGAATCAAAACACATGAATTTTTATAGAATTAATACAATTAAAAATGAAATTGGGTTTTGACATAAAATATGAATCCAAAATATCCAACTAGTTACATGAAAGGGATCCCACATAGTTCGTTATAAGGGTTAGAGATTATACCTAAACAAAGTCCCCAAATAGCGGTACATTCACTACAAGGTTCAGATTACCATTGCAAACCTATAAGGACATGTGATATATTATTTTTACAATAAATGATAGAAAATAGAGGACCAATAAAATATCATGAGAACATAACATTATATTTTAATGCTGGGATTATGCGCTGGGGATACCATAATGAGATTCTTGTTCCCTGAAATGGATGACATTATGAAAAAATGTGGGGACTGTGCGTGAGATTCCCTAAGGTAGTTTTCATTGCAGTAGATCCAGTAAGGGTGTGTTTTGGGGATTACACCAAATTATATTCTCATGTATCTAGACCCATGAGGAGTATCATGAATCATGGTGATTTAGATATTTGGATACGATATATATCTATAAGGATTCTCATGTATCATAAACCACGAGAAGTATCTGAAAACATGGTGATTTGAAGGTCTGGATATCACTTACACCATGTAGGATTCCCATTTATATAGAACCATGATGAGTAAAAGTATTCATAGTGATTTTGAGTTTTGCATAGGGACAACACTTAGGAGTAATCCCATGTCTCTTAAACCATGTGGGGTACCCTGAATCACGTTTTTTTATGTCTATATTGGTATTACACCTTGGAGGATTCCCATTAATATAGAACCACATTTAGTATCTCAAGTCATGTTGACTGATGGTTTTGATGGGTCTTACACCTAAAAGGATTCCCAAGATTTTGGAATAGTGAGAAGTATCTCGACACATTGGTAATTGATGGATTGGTTGGGGATTAAACATAGGAGGATGTCTACGTGTCTTAAAAAAATAAGAGTATCTCAACTGATGTTGATTTATGGTTTTGTACGGTATTACTACAAGAAGGATTACCATATATCTTTCCACCTATCCATATACTGGTAAAAATATGAGGGCTAGATATTTTCATCATTGGGGCTTTCACCTATTAAATTCCTATAATTTGGGGAGTGTCTAAAATCTATGCTTATATGGCACGAGTCAATTCCCATGTATGATTCTTGGGTGAAAATTCATTTGGACATAGCGAAGGGTAACCAAATTTCTCATCCATAGTGGGATCTATAAATGGCTATTATTAGAGGGTTATTATAGGTTTTTATTAATATTTAGGGTTATAAAAATGTGGTTAGCCTATTTTATGGATATATAAGATTATTACCCCATGTTATAGAGATTGTTAAGTTTATTATCGCTAATGAGTTGTAGAAAATTTTATTTGAACAATTTTGTGATAGAAAATGTACTTATAAACTGTTTCATGTCTAGAAAAGGGTCTTACGCCAATTGAGTTATTTCATGCATTCTTAGACCAATGTAGAGGGCTATAAAAGGTTCTTAGCCGAAGTTAGGGATAACTAGGAAAGCTAGTTTTAGTGAAAAATATATATGTAAAATGTCTGTGTTAGCTGTTTAATAAAGCTATCCATGCTAACTTCTCATGCAATCAATCCACACAAGATGTCCATTCAACCTATCTATATAAGCAATATATGATCGATGATCCTGCAAGATGCCATTTCTAATTGTTCTTGAAAGTTGTCCATATATCCGGGACATTCATGAGATATTGAAAATTTAAATGGACAGATACCAACTAATTTTATAGAATTATAAACCACATAAGGGACTTAATGAATTGGGTGAGAGACATGGGAAAGCATATATTTGAGAAAAGTTCGGGTCTTAAATCCCATTAAAATGAGGATCACATGAATCTAAATTATAAGAAAATTTAGTAACCTTAGAAATGTAGTTCATTGGAAAAGTGATCTATGTATATTATTTGTGTCAGTTATCTACACTAGTTCTTTATGATAGTGATTAGTGATATAACTCCCTCATAGTTCTCCACATTATTTTACTACATTAGTGCATTGGGATTGTGTTCCATGCTAGTGATCCATTGGAAAATTCCAAACATCGAAAAACCAGAACTTTTGAATCATAGGTTCTTTTGGGCTCCATGAAAAGTCTAATTAAAGAATACAAAGTGAAATACAACCCTTTAAGTCCAAAATAATGGGAATAATTTATAAGTAATTTCTATCCCTTAGTGTGTGAGTAATATTTTTACACATGGATATCCCATATAATTCTTCTATTAAAATGGAGATATATTTATACTAAAAATTTACATGTATTTTCTATGTATTTAAAATATCATCAACCATGAGGAAAATTGTCTAGAATGAATTTCTCAATGAAACCAACAACTCATGCTACCAATATTTATAGTTTGATCGTTATCAAATATACTCATAAATCTATATCAAAATTTCTAGTAATGTATGTTTCATATATATGATATATACACCTATGTGATATCTATTTGATGAAACTATGTGACTGATTGACCTGGATCATTTCAGTCTAGTATATTCCAACTCATTTTTAATTATTATCCCAAAGAGAGTTACTTTGTCAATGAATACATCATGTAGTGATCCCATTCCTAGTATCCCAGAGCCAATGGATACATTATTTCATTAGCACTAGGCACAAGTGAAATCATCTTAATGGATAAATTCTTTAGTAGTCATGGTAGACCAGATAAAAAATGCTTCCCATTTTAAATTTTTAAAAAATCATTAAAACATAATGAAGGTAAATATTATATATTTTTAAAAATATTAAAATATTCATACTTCACATCCATGAGAAATGAAACAAAATAAGGGTGAGATTAAATTCTCATTAAGGGTTACATAAAATAGAATCTATCATGAGTAAATAAAGAATAATTAATATGTAATGATAAATAATATATAACACATGATATTAAATAAAATACATGACGACAAAATAACAATATGGTATTAATAAATAGTGATTAACTGTTTAAATATAAGAAAACACTAAATCTTTAAAATTATCCATGGATATAGTAACTATTAAATTAAAATCATTGAAATCAATAAATTATTTCAAAATGATGGAATGCATAATTTTCACATGATAAACATAAAACTTATGCCTCATGAAAATAAATCTTACATGAATGCGTGAGGCCTTAGAAAAATACCCAATACATTTTTTCTCATGATACCTACCAATGATTCAAGGATATATAATTCTAGGCTCCACCCATCACTAAATATGTCTAATACATTCATCCGATAAATAAATAATAGATTTTTAATAAAATTCCTTAATATTAAATAATTGTATATAATGGAATAAATAACATTCAAAATACAATTACTTTCCCTAATAAAAATGATATAAAATTGTCCAAAAAAATATGATGGATGGTATCGTAAGAGTAAATCCCCAGTAAATCATATTATTGATCAATGAATGTTTGTCTAAATGTAAATATTTTAAAAATATCACTGAAGAATTTCTTAAGGAAAATAGAATTTTTATTTTTAAATCAATTATATAAAATAAAAATATTTCCAAAATATTAGGAAAATCATTTTTTTGGAATGAGTCTTTGAAACTAGTAAAGGGATATTCAAATAATTGATTAGTCACACTTGAGTTTAATTCCATTCATTCCACGTATCTTAAAAGAATGATCCCATTCGCACATTTGACAAGAGGTTCATTATTTTGAAAAAAATATGAAGATTCATCATGTCTTTTTATAAAAATTCATAAATATGTAAAATGACATCAAAAAATCATTCTATAATAGTAAAAAAACGGTGAACACGTTATATATATAATATTAACATGGGAGAAGAATATTTCTACCGAAATGAATGAAAATTTGGTTTTACATAAAAACAATTTTTTCATTATTTAGAGTACCAAAAAAATAAAATTAATGGAAAAACTATAATCCGAATAAATAACCAATTGGTGAGAAAATAGATATATTCTATGATAGAGTGAACATCTAATTCCCCTATTGGAGACATCAACATAATTAATCTCTAATAATTACTGTATTGTGAAATTTACCTATCCAATGATTATATCATTGAATTAAGAGTTAATCAATAAAGATATTATTTTTTAAATAATTGAAATAAAAAAAATTTGTGAAAATAAAAAATAATATATTTAGAGGTCATTACACACACAATCTTATCATATCAAAGGAAATGATGAAATAATATATCCTAGTGAAAAGAATTTGAGAAATGTAACACCATACCTATAGTTCTAATTTCATTATACATGATTTTAACATAATCTATAATCAATATAAATTTATTATAATTCTATACCAAAATCATATAGATACTTATCGTAACATATATTATCCAATTATTACATTTCAACACCCATTTACTGATAAATATTTATCAAAATCATAACTTCTTGGTGATAACCATTATTTTCATGGATGTTTTAGTTCAATAGTTCTAGTACATGTACATTGATCATGGTCCATAATATCTTGAAAATGAACCAAGATATGAATGTAATATATATTAATTATGTGTATTTTTTATATTCATCCCTAAAAGTAGAGATATATAAATTAATTACACCATCTATAGAGAAGGTAGGTTGTATGTAATAATGAATGTTGTTTCCAATTTCGGACGGACGAAATGAAATATTGGTAAATAATAGTTCTCCATTATATAATAATATAGTTTTACATAATATATATATTTATAAAATCAATTTTTAAAACCCTCCATGTAAAGTGGTGATGAATTAAAATAATATATAGAAATGGTAAACAATATATTTTCATGAGTGATTTATTCTCTTTTTATAGGATAGAAAAACATGGTATAATGGTTGTCAAATCATCATACTAACAATTCAATATATTTAATATTATGAATTCATTATTTTATGGTAGATACCACGTGTTTAGAGGGGGAATAAGAATAAATAAATATGAAAATTCCCGATTACGATTCGTAAGACTTCATCAAAAAACCAGCTTTAGATTATATATTAATCAATAAAATATGTTGTATGGGTATTATTTTAGTTATTTTAGGAGAATTAATTGAAAACAACATTTATTAATAGAGGTCATTTGGATCCCATTTATAATAATGGGGAGGGGACCTCTTGGAATTACCTAACGTATTAAATTAATATAAATTAAAATTGATAATCAAGTAGAAAAAATGATATTTTAAATATTGAATGATGATATGTTAATATCCTATAGTAAAATAAAATTTAGAAAATATTAGGTAATGTTTCTACCCTTATTTATTTGTTTTAATCACACATTAACCATTCTTACAATTACTACAATATCAACTTTTTTTAATCTTTTATGGTCATGAATATTACCATAAAAAGGCTAGTTTTCCATATATGTAATATGCTTGATATGTTCAACCATATCCCACTAAATTGGCTGGAGGTTTTATTTCTATGAATGAATAATCATTTAACCAAATTATCGTTTATTATAAAATATCATTTATGTTATTTTTTTTAAATTTTCATTTAATTTTATTTAAAATCATCATGATCGATTTGATATCAGAATCTAATTCAATCACATATCCATAATATATTATTTTTATATCAATATTTCATATAACATAATAAGTTATCAATATTGTCTTCCTATATATATTTTTTAAATCATTTATTTAATTTTTCAATTAATTTTATAACTAATTTGTGTTCATTGCAATATAATTTTAGGTATTTAAAAAATAAGTAAAAATTAAAAATAAATTTACATGTTAAATAATTAATTCACCTTTAAAATAAGGGTTTTTAATGTGTATTACCATATTTTTATCATAATTAAAAAAATTTAGAGTTATTAAAATCAAGATAGTGATATTTTCTATTTAATATTTTAATAAAATAATATAAAGGCCATAATCAAAGAAAAATTTGAAAAAGGAAAGTCGAATTAAATATTTGGTGTGGTCAAGTTGGAAATAACTAAAAAAATATTGGAAATTGGAGGATATATTTTAATACTTACCTAATAGTTAAAAAAAATTAAACACATTTTAACCTTTACTGCGATAACAAAAAAATATAGAATGATAACACAATTATATGTAAAAAAGGCACTTTTATGAAATTTTGAATTGATGATTTCAAATTTATAATCAATTTTATGATATCTAATTTCATTATGTTCATGAAATTAATTTTAATATATGAAATTTAAACAGTTGGGAAAATATATATTTTTGGAATATATAATATTTAAGTGAAAAAATAATTTTACCTTGATATACAGTAAGAAATTAAATTAATTTTTTTTATTAAAAAATAAAAAATAATGTTCTCACACATTTATAGAATAAAAAAAATTAAACAGAATATTCCATCCCTGCCATTAATTTCAATGAGAGAAAAATAGTTTATAATTTTAATACAATATAACATGTCTTTTACAAAAGTAAATATTGGGTTACTATATTCAGAATAATGATTTAAAATATAATTATTAAATCTATTATTATATATTTTGACTAAAGTCACTAAAAATTAAGATAAATTTAACATTTAAAGTGGTAATAAAATTTACATCGTATTTGTAACCCATTTTTACCTCCCTTTTCAAGGTGGAAAGTATTTACAATGGTAACTATTCATAATAAAAAATAGTAAGTTGAAACAATTAAGTATTATTAATTACGAAGATTCCAAATATTGAATATTCCTTATCAAATTAAATTCATATAAGTGGAAGAGTTTTATTGTAATGTCCCAGATATGGGTTTCAACCAATGGTTCCCCGAACATGGTTGATCACAAGGTCTCAAGCACATTTCCCTAAATTAATGAGGTTTCTGACTAGCAATGAGGGACTTGGATGTGATAGTGGGTAAAATATTACCTCATTGGCATAGTAACACAGTTGAAATAAATGGAAAATATTAGCTGAAATAGTATTACCATACAATAGAAGTAAACAGAGGATGTCTGAGGGTAAGTAAAAAAATGGAGAACATATATACGATGGATGTCACATATCTATATAAGAACAGACAAAAAATCCACAATTTAGGAAATAAAATACAACACCAAGTACAAATGAAAATAAGTAAACTCATATAAAATCGAAAGCCTCATCTTAGTCCCATGCTCTCCAGCTCCACAACAATTATGTACCCGACAAAGAAGGGTTCTTGACATTATCTATACCTACAACCATAGAATATGTTTGTTCCCAAAAGAATTACCCAAATAGGGTGTGAGACAAAATAACACTAGTACTCCTCCAAAATAGTCGTGCCTAACTATCAAGGAATATATATATATATAGTAAGAAATGTGAAAAATGAAGCAATAAACAAGGAAGTACTCAATGGTAAACAATCATACAGTTTCCAATAATAATAATTTCCAGTTGAAAATTATTCAAACTATTGAATAATGAAAGCCTGGGATCTAGCGTAAGCTCTGTAACCCCTGTGTAATAGAAAAATATTTGTCTTAGAAGACCATCTAACAATTAAGTAAGATATAGTCCATGCTTGTGATTCATCTTGGAAGACTCGTCATAATCAATAAATCACTCACAAGAAACCCTATTATAATGTTCATACAATCTAACAACTCTGGTTTAACATATCAGCAATTAAATAAGGATATAAAGACACAATGGTAAAGATCAAATAGTCTAACCTCTTTGGCCTCACAATGGTAAAGACTCTCTGAGGAAGCACACATCGTTAATTTCTTATATGGTCTTTTAACAATAAACTAATGAATATATAGGTAAGAACTCAATTTCAATTCCCACTATGGTCTCAAAATGATATGTTATAGACACCCTAAGGGAAGACTCACCATCATTCCCAACTATGGTCTCATAAGTTAAAAGTAACAGACACTCTGGGGAAACCCTCGATATCAATTCCCACTATAGTCTAACTACACCAGGTTTTCACAGACCTGTGTAACAAAATCATGCACAAAAGATACCTAGTTTCCCATGGTAATCTCAACTACTACTAGGATAAATATCTACAATGAATAACATAGGTATTTAACAAGCATTAATACGCAATCAATTCCAACCTAACAAGCAAGGCCAGGAAACAAGGTCTGCCTCACGGGAATCCTGGACCAAGCAACCATAAACATTCAAACAAGGAAAAAACCCATAAGGTATCCCCTAAAATGAAATTTAGATTAATATAAATAAACCTAAAACCTTAATCAATTAGTCAGTACAAGTCTAATGATAACAAAGTTAAATTCCTTGACACGAAATACATGACTCATGGGTAATATGAAATTAGTCCTATATAACTCAAAGAAAAACTCTGAAATGCAACAGACCACTTACCTTGATGTTGTATGGTCAATATAGTTGATCATCCACATTTGAATTGGTATAGAACATCGTATATATACAAAAAGGTCAAAAAAGTCCAACATCGAGTAACTCACGGGGGAATGTGAATCAGGAGGAGATGTTGTAGATGAAGGAAGGAATCACATGGAGGATTCTAACACCCCTTATAAATATCTAATCAGACATTGTATGGATAAACGATCTCTTTGAGAAGATTTCACAATTATCTATACTCCATCATGAGGCCCGACCCGAAGAATATCATTCATGAGATGAGACGTGTCCCTGGTCCGACTAATCGATTAAATGAAAAAGCACACGAAGTGTTCATTTAATGTCCAAGATATGCACATCCCTCAACCAACCCCTATATAGGCAGTCTCCAGGTCACCTCACATGACCATATACTCAACCGTTACAGTACTAGTACATGGCTACCTACAACAACAGGGTACACGACATGTAATCCTAATTACACGTTGTGTACTTATAAAATTTCCAAAATTCAAATTGTTTCCTCATGAAACACCCGAAATCATGATCCATACCTAAAATGAAGACCCACTTTCTTACAAAATTCACCCCATAGATAAATTCATCCACAAATTTCCCTTCCAAGTGTGGTGAGTTAGAAACTTAAAAAAACATTTTCCACTGCGATCTAATGTCGACCTCCCTCTCCTATGTCTCGTCGTGTACTCGATTTTTCATCCATAATAGCCATAATAAAGGAACATACTATACATAGAGAACCTTCATTCTATAATCCACATTCTGAATAGGGTTCTCCTAGCACGATGCATCCAACTACAACTCAACCTCCTCAGGTCGACAAATGTGAGACAAGTCTTAAAATTAATAACGTAGCTACGAAACGTGGAAGACATTGTGCATTTCCCGGTACCTCTGAGGTAACTGAAATCAACAGGCAACTAGCATGACCCTCTCCAAAACCTTAAATGGCCCAATGTTTCCTGGTGAATTCTTCCCCAGTCATCTAATACTCATTTGTCCCAACATCGGTGTCACATGCTATAAAACTTGATCTCCAACCACAAACTCTAGAGGTCATCTCTGCTGACCTGCATAAGATTTTTGCAGATACTATACAACCCCCATACTCTTCTAGATCAACTCTGCATACTCAGTGGTCTCTTGTATAGGACGAGGTACCTACAAAGGTTCCTCTTCTGCCTCCATCCAACATAGGGGTGAATAAAATAGTCTACCGTACAAATCCTTAGAGGGTTACATCTGAATCATCACCCAACAACTGTTATTCTATGGAAACTCTACTAAGGGTATGTGTCTCATCAAAGAACCCTCAAAATCTTGGACACATGCTAAGATCATGTCCTCCAAAACCTGAATCGTGCACTCAGACTGGCCATCTGTTTGTGTAATGGCAAGATGTACATAGAAGTACCCTTGTACCCAAAGCCCTCAGCAGTCCCTTCCAGAAACAATTAGTTAAACAAACATCCATATCTGAAACAATAGATCCTGGAACACCATGAAACCATAAAATATCTCAAATGTAAAACCTTCTATGTTCAACAAAATATAAGGTCTCCTTGATCATTAAGAAGTTTGCAACCTTCATGAGTCAATCAATGAAAACCTACACTGCAGCATTCCATTGAGGAGAACTCGGTAAAACTATCAGAAAATCCATCATGACATCATTCCACTTCCACTCAAGAATGGGTAATTGTTTTAAATTCCATATCGGTCATTGATTCTCTACATTCACCTACAGATGGGTTGAACATCTCATAAAAAAAAACAACATCCCTCTTCATACTTGGCCACCAATACTGATGGTGTAGGTCTCGATACATCTTAGTGACATCAAGATGAACTTCCCATACCGAGGAATTAAAATCCCACAACATATCCTTGAATATTTCTACTAAAACCCAAAATTGTTCATGAAATCCCAAGATCTCATCCTTGAATACGGTCTACCTTGGAGAAGGGTACTCTCTTGACAAACTCTCCCATAGGACTTGGCATTTAGAATCTGATTGTTGCCTCATTTGTCCTTGGTCACCTAGAGTAGATGTAATAGATACCGAAGAATGAAATAGATGCCCCATTGAATTGTGCACCACCTAATATATCTCAGTTAACAGATCCATAAGCTCCGACTCATTGTTGGCCTCCTCAACTAGCTGTATCTGATTCCTCTTGCTCAACACATCATCCACTGCATTGCCTTTCCCAAACATGTTGGAAAGGTCAATGTCAAAGGATTGCAGGTTCTCAACCAACCTTATCTATCTAAAATTCATATCAGGATGAGTAAGTATATACTAAAGACATTTGGGGTCAGGGAAAAACACAAAATGTTTTCCCAAAAGATAATGTATCCAACAAAATAAACCATGAACAACTACTGCTTACTAGAGATCATGCGTCGGGTAATTCCTCTCGTGGTCCCCAACTATCGATACCCATACACTAAGACTCTATCCCCTTGGATAAACACTACCCCATCCTGATACCTGATGCTTCATTTTAATCAATATAAATATTTCTGGGCTTCATAAAATTTTTTATTGTTACTCAGGTCAACCTCTCTTTAAGATCCTGAAAGGCTGAATCTGAAGAATCTGTTCACGAGCACATTGCACCCTTCTTATTCTAGCTCATTTGTGGTGATTCTAAACATGAATATTCCCATACAAAAAATCTATAGTAACCTTCCAGACCCCAAAAAATATGTACCTAAAATACATTCTTTGGCTTCTCCTAGGAAACTAATTAACTCACTTTCTTTGGGTCTATAGATACACCTTTTTCTGAGGTGACATAACCCAAGAAGTGAATATAGTACACCCAAAAGTGGAATTTTGAGAGCATAACATATAAAAAAGATCTCTCCATGTACTCACAATGATCTCAAGATGGATGGAATGTTCATGTTGAGTGTGAGAGTACACCAAGATATCATCCACAAAAAAACCACAATGGAGTCCATGTACGGATAGAACACTCAGTTAATTAGTGCCATAAAATTTTTTGGCACATTTTTGAGACCAAATGACATAACCACATACACATATTGACCATACATGAATTTAAAGGATGTAAGAGGTATATATGTTTGTCTAACACACAACTAACGATAACCAGATCTCAAGTCAATATTTGAGAACACTTGAGATCCTCAAAGCGGATCAAAGAGATCATCAATCCTTGGAAAGGGGTATCAATTTTTGACAGTCAGCTGGTTCATATTATGCTAATACACAAAATGGATGATTGTACTATCTGACTTATTTGCATACCAGACATGCGAACCTCAAGGATAAGTACTCGGTCAGATGGAACCCTTTGCCTATAACTCCTTAAATTGCATTGTGAGCTCTTGTAACTCTTGTGTAGACATCCTATAAGGGGGAATGTACACTCATGTCGCTCATTTAACATTCTAAATGTTGAAATATACCTCTCACTCTAGAAGAAAACATGATATTTCTTCTGAAAAACATCCCTCAAATGATCCACCACTAGAAAGAAGTCCATCTATGTAGTCCCCTCGTCATCCAAATATAAACTATAAATATGGTCTATAATTACTCCCAACTCAAGATTCTCATGTCCATCTCTTCGTTATTGAACACCTTATTTTCTCTTCTATAGAATGAGATACCCTTTAGTGATGTGAAACTCACCCTGTGGTGATAGAAGTCCACAAAGATCAGGAAAGAGACTAACCAGTCCATTAAAAGAATAATATTAATGCCTATCATATCTAGGACATTGAGGTCCCATAAAGAGTTACACCCATCAACCTCTAGGGGTGACTCCTTACACAGTCGTACACCAGCCTTCCTAAACCCTAACAGAGTTTCTAGCATCATAACGTTCTCATAAGTAATGATATAGAGACTAAGGATCTCCACACCAACAACATATATAATTCTATGGGAAGTCAGTATAGAAAAAAGTTCAGAAGCTAAAACTGAGGAAACTAGAATCATACCTCTATCTATAGAGTGTCTGGGATCCTTCACTTGCTAGGTCTGTTCCACTACAAAAAAAGACCTGTATAGTAGCCCTGTGACCCTACCTGACTACCCTGAGTTGATCCAACCTACTTTCACTAAAATCCTATTGACTGGATACCACGACCACGACCTCCCCCATGGACTAAATGGATGGATGAAATCCAGTTCCGAGATTGATGAGAAGCTAGTGGTCTTGGTTTTGAAATTGGATTCATAGAATAACACCTATCTATAACTGCTAGTGTGAAAAACTGAATAAAAAAAACACTAAATATGGCCCATCTTTCTACAAGATATACACTCGACTAGATCTATGGGGCACTGATTTCTCATATTCCCAGTCTTACCACACTGGTATTAGACCACCTAGCTACCTGATGGAGTATCCCGTCTACTCAGGTCTCAACATGTAGACTCCCTACGATGCTTCATACTATGAGTCAAAGAAGTACCAACTCTAGATGAAAACCCACCCTGGCTCATAGATCTTGCCTCCCTCAAATTATGCTAAGTGATTAGCACCTGGTTGACTATAGGTGATATAGAAGTCAACCTGAATTTGTTCACATGGGATCAGATGTCATGTCGGAGACCATCCTCAAACTTATTGTATAGAAATACCTCATCACAACTAGAATGGGTTTGATGCACTGAAAATATGTGAAGAATACTACATTATGAAAGGGTACCCTTTTCCAGACCCATGAACTCCCATAATCGGTCATCCCTCAAGGTCTCAGGGTAGAACTATCCCTACAAAGTCCACTGGAACTCATCCTAATACATACCTTGTTGGAATCCAACCTGGGATATCACATCCCACCATTTATTTGAGGTTGTCTAAGAATGTGGGTTGAGAGCTTCACTCACTTCATTAGAGGTGTCTCTTGATGCTTGATGATAGACATAATGGCTTCAAACCCTGACTCTATACCCTATGTTCCTCCATCCCTTGAGAATGTGGGTGGATCATTCTGCTAAGAACATGTGTTAAATATTCCATAGATGGGGAAATTTATAGTGCTCCTTATTTATTCATCATAATCCTCACGAAGCCTTCTCAAAATTGTGCATCAAATCTTATGCTCAGCATATCAGCTGGTGCTAAGACAAGGATGAGGAGAGGATCAATTCGTAGTCCCAGATCTGCAATTTCAAGTGTCTGATCATTTCCTTTCATCTAGAGTACAACCATAGGACATCTCAGTGGAATGACTCTGAAAGGTCAATCACACAACTTAGTTCAATATTATCATGTAAATAAACATATAAGTGCATGAATGAAACATGAGATGAAGATAATTCATGTTTTTCAAAATAGGGTTATACGATGTCTATAACCCGCACTTGGCTTGTTCCCTTTAATCCTTACATGGGAATGTAACTCTACCAACCCAAGTCGTATAACACCCCAACAGACAATATGTTTATCCTCTAACATGGAATGTACATGAATTTTTTCTTCATTCACATGTTCTTATACATGGATTAGACCACAAGGTTCTCTCCAAGCTAACACTACCTGAGTTATTCACCCTATACATGGTGTCTACTACTTTAGTTCCAACTGTCCATATCATTAGTCACATGATCAAAGACATGGAAAACTCCACATGGTGGGTCATAAGGAGAAATGGTGTGTAAAACCCTTGTTTCTATGCACTCATGTCATTAGTCACACTCCCGGATACATGGACTCTTTTTCATGACGTGTCCTCCCATCACACGACGTGTTCTACCCATGTTTCCCAACCTTGTGTCTCTGGATTCAAATTCATCCACACGATTAAAAACTACATGGAGTGTAGAAATAGTAAAAATCATGTACTTAATAATAGTTTTTTTGTCATGAAAAGAATAAATCATGGATTCTGTTCATAACAACACACGACATGTTGTCATTGTCTCTAGAAAATAGACCTCTAAAACTTCTCCGGAACACTTATAAAAATATATTTTTTCCAAATAATGATACATTCTAACCTGTGATATCCTATAATCCAATGAATCAACGTTTTCAAATATTATTCAAACCACATGTAGAGAAAATTCAATTATTGTTCAATCATGATCCACAAAATTCCTATCAAAGAGGTCCAATAACACATCAGGGACCCAGGTTTGGCATCTATCCAAATTAAACATTACATATTAGCAACACCCTATCAAGACCAATTGTATTCTATCATGGAATATATTACAATAACATGCATATCTAGCATGACCTCTATCATAATAGTATGCTATCAGTAATGCACCCTAAATGGAGTAATAAATATTTTTGACATGTGATCTATAGAAACTGCCTATATAATGCATGAGATGGCATACCCTCATCTCATAGGGATGAAATTGAAATAGAACCTCAATAATATCTATGATAATATCGCAAAAACATGTGAATCACCCAATAGTGATTTAAATCAACTGTAACACTTGAAACACAAGAAAACATGCAATATCTGAGGTAAAATGGATTTTCCCTGTACTTGGGTTAGGAACTCCTCGAAACATCTTTTTACCAACTAAACATTTTTTCATATTTGTGTCTATAGGATCCAAATAGTTAGAAAAAAGTAGAAACAAAATTGTTCTTATGATACCACTTTGTAACATCCCGGATCCAGGTGCAGCCCAAAGGCGGCACGAATGCTATTGATCACATGGACTAAATCTCATTTCTTAAAATTCCAGAGGCTCCCCACTAGCATTTAGGTTTTTGGGTGTGATAGTGGGGAAACTATTATTTCACTGGCATTGTAACATAGTGGAGACAAACAGAAAACATTACTGGAAAATGTATTACCATACATTAAATGTAATAAGTGGAAGACTGATAGTAAATAAACAATTGAAGCATGAATATAATGATGCATGTAATATATGACTAGTAAAACAACCAAACATGTTACAATACTAGAAATATAGTATTAAACCATATACAAAAGAAAACCAGAAAAAACTTACAGTATCACATGCCTCAGCTTGGTCCCATGCTCTCCATCTACAAAACAATCTAGTACCTGAAGAATAACTTTGATTTCCCTTATCTATAAACGAATCCATATAATCTCCCTGAACCCAGTAGTTCAAATGGCCTCATTCACATTTTAACAAATGCCAGAGGCTACCGACTAATAGTGAGGTCCTTGGGTGTGATAGTGGGGAAATTATAACCTCATTGGTAGAGTAACACAGTGGAAACAAATAGTAAACAGTAATGGAAACAATATTACCCTACAAAAAAATAAAAAAGTAAAATACGAATCGTAAATAAACAATTGGAGAACATGTATAATGTTTTATGTCACATATATCTTGAAAAATATCCAAACAATTCACAATGCTAAAAATATAATAATAATCCAAGTAAAAAATAAAACAAGTAAACTCTTGCAGCATTGCAAGCCTCGGAATGGTCCCATGCTCTCCAGCTCCACATCAATCAATTATATGATGAAGAAGGTACATTTTCCATATATATACCTGCAACCATAAATTTTATTTGGGTGTAAAAGCATGACTCGAATAGGGTATGAGAGGTTATCCTAGTACGAAACCACCAAAATATATGTTCATAACTGTCAGTAAATTTATATATATATATAGTAGGAAATATGAATATTGAACCAATAAACAGGGAACTAATCAAAGTAAACAACCCTAGATTTTCTAATTACATTCATTTCCACCTATTTATTATTCCAACAGTTGAATAATGAAACCCTAATATGCAGCCTAAGCTCTGTATCACTTGTGTAATCAAAAAACAGATCTCTTAAAATACCACTTAATAATCAAGAAAGACCGAGTCCAATATTGTGCTTCATCTTGGAAGACTCATCACAATAAATCAATAATTCACAAGAAATATTTTGGTAATTTTATCTCAGTATAACTCTCTAGTTCAACATATCAACAATTAAATAATGTTATAACGAACCTCTAGGAAAGATCACATAGTATAACCCCTTTGGCCTCACAAAGACAAATTCTCTCTAAAGAAGCACTCACCATCAGTTCCTCCTGTGGTCTTTTAAAAATAATCTACAGACTCTCTAAGGAAGAACTCAACATCAATAACCCCTATGTTCTGGTAACGATATACTATAGACACTTTGAGGGAGAACTCACCATCAATCCCCCCAATGGCGTCACATCGTAAACGTAACAAACACTCTGGGGAATCCCTCAGCATCAATTCCCCCAACAGTCTAACTACACTAGGTTCTCAAAGCCCTGTGTGACACAATTGTTCACAAACGTTATCTAGTAGCCTAAGGAAATATCAACTACTACATGGATTAACAGCTACAATTCATAACACATGCATTTAACAAGCAATAATCGGTAATCATTTATAACCTAACAACCAAGGTAAGGAAACAAGTTCTACCTCATGGGAAACCAAGGCCAAATGGCCATAAACAGTCAAACAAGGAAACCCACCTATAGGGTGTCCACTAAACGTAAAATTTAGCATAATATAAATCAAGAAAAACACTTAATAAATCAATCAATCTAAAGAAGATGATAAAAAGGTTCAATTCTTTAAGATGAAATACTTGAATCATGGGTAATCATCACGTAGGCATATATAACTCCAATAAAAACTCTAAAAGGAAACAAACCACCTTACTCGATGTTGTATGATCAATATAGTTGAACCCCAAAATTTGAATCGGTCAATAAAGTCGTAGATCTACAAAAAGGAAAAAATGTTCAACCTTGAGAGACTCGTGAGAGAAGAGGAATCAAGAGGATATGATTTAGAAGAAGGAAGGACTCGCTAGTGGGATTACAACAAACCCACTCGAGATCATATCTGACCTTGGATAGAGGAACAGTGGCTTGGAGAAGATTCAGTGATTCTGTATGCGCCGTCATGAGGCACGACTCGAAGAAGATCATTCTGGAGATGAGATGTGACCATACTCTAATAAATCAATTACAAAATGTATATAGAGTGTTCATTTAATGTACATGACAAGTACATTACCCAACTGGCCCCTGATTTAGGTTGTCTTCGGGTTCGTACATTAATTTAAAATTAATCCTACAAAACATGATGAAAAATGAGTTTTAAAAAATTACCTTCTAATGTAAAAATGTTTTTATACAAAACAAAAAATTCAAATGAAATTAATTGTATTAATAATATTATACGTGATGCAACATAACCTTTTCAAACATTTTTGACTTAATAGATCATTTTAAATGAATTAAACAATAAGACAGTTTCCATCAAAAATATGTATTTTTTACTTTTCATTGATAAATTCTTCTTTTAAGAAAGTTATCTAAAATTTACTCTAATATAAATTTGAAACCATTATTTAAAAAGTGATGTACATTTTTTTGGTAAAAATAATTCTGGAAGGGGGATTAATTATTTATATTATTATATCCCAAAGATAAATAAAAACTATTTTTCATGAAAATGTATTTTGGAGGCACATAGTGATTTTACTGAAAAGTGAGAACATATTTATCAACGAATTTTCAATATATTAAAATTTTATGCATATTTTTAAAATTTTATTTATCTATTTTAATACATATAATTTCAAATAATAGGTTATTTCTATCATATTTAAATAATAATATTTTAATAAAATATCAAAAGTTTGTTTAAACCCTGTGTTTTGTGTAACCAATGTTGTCAATGAAATAAAATTTATTTAAAGAGAGAGATATTAAAAAATATAAGGTTGTTACATTCTACCCACTTAAATAAATTTATCCATCATAATTTTATCAAAGTCATTAATTATTTAATACCTAAATACACATTTTTTGAAAAGCATCGTTTTATAAATGGATAATAAAACTTCTGCTGAAAAGGGGCAGTTGGAAACATAAAGGATACATAAAATATAAAATACATGAGTATCGAGATATAGATAACATTGGTGGTGAGTTAAAATTAAGACATTGATGATAATTTTAATGCCCAGAGATTAAGAGAGTGTGACAGAGAACTTGTTCATGATAAATTTAATGAAAAAAATCATAAATCAATGGTGTTTGAAAAAGACAATATATCTAATATAAATTAATGTAAAACACTAAAAAAATTTATTTCAATATCATTTTCATAGAGTAGAGGAATTAAATTTCCATATATAAAAATAATATAGATAAATATACTTACAAGAAAAGTATAATTTCATTATTCAATCTATTTTAACAACATGACATATTTTTCCTCAAACAATAAGTATTGAAGAAGGATTTTTTGATGTCTAAAGAACAAAAAATAACTTCTAATGGATCACACAATCCATAGAATATTGATGATCTAGTGATTTGACCATTACTAAAAAATGGTTAGCATAATGTAAGATAATGCCAAAATGAATAACATTAATATGAAGAAATAATACAATAACCACTTAAATTCAAAAAAAAACTGACGATTTAAGAAATATAATTCATAAATAGGAAACATTATATCCCAAATAACGCTAATAACTTCAACATTAATGAATGTTTTATCCTATGAAATTATCTCATACCCTTTATATTACTTCTCCAAAAATGAAATAACATTATTCTCAAACATCCCATTACATTAAACCTAATGGTTATATATACCTCACTGCAATAAAATGTCACTAGATATATAATTAATGAAATAAAAATCTCAAAATTTAAAAAATGTATCATACTATATTATTATTCCAAAAAATCAACTCAGTATTTTTTCAATCAAATCATCTAAGTAGAAAAATATCATAATAACCAGGACATTATATATGCTAGTGGTTGGTGCGACACATTTTTCTCCCTTAGGTTGTGGGTTCAAGCCTCATGGAATTACCATATGGGTTAAATTATACCTCGAAATATGGGTTTTCCATTTTGAAAAACTATAATATTATAATTAATAAAAAAATTATAGAAATATGATGAATAATGTAAAAAACAACATTAATAGTCAAATTAATTTTGTAACCACTATGGTTTTAAATAAAGAGTAATTCTCACAAAAAATAAAGTAAAATTAATTGAATATTTGTATATTAACATCAATTAAAATATTTTTCATTATGGTTATCAATAACATTAAATTTATTTTTGTAAAATATAAATTAATTATTCCTCAAATAAACTTACAACTAAATAATATACAAATCAATGTATTTTATTCTCATAAATTTCTCATAAAATATCCTCAATCATGTTAAAATCCAATCATATAACACCTCAAAATAGATATCTATGACATTAAATATATGATAAACCATATAATTTTAAACCTAATATACCTTAGGTGTTTCTCATATCACAATTGAAAATCATTGGTTTATATGGGTTATATTATCTCATCCATCATAAAGATTCATAAATAAAATTTTAATCAACACAAGAATATCCCTCGGGAGTGCCAAACCATGTGAATAGTATGGGAACACTCACCATACACTGGAATAATAGATGAGATATAGTCGACCAATATATTTATGGGTTATTACACTAGATGAATATTTTCCAAAAACCACATCCCCTTGTTGTAATCACACATGGATTCTTTTCTATGAGAAATAACCTATTCTATACATTACCATAACTACATGATGTTATTCTATAGTGAGAAATATACGTAATTTTTTTATTGGATTATATTTCTTAATATATTTTTTTCTAAATCAAATTCCCATGGGTTATACTTTACTTTACTATGAGACAAATAACAACTTCCTCAAACCTAGTTGTCATGATCTTGTTGTAACATTACTAAAATATAACTTGATACAAGTCGTCACATCCTGGAAGAAAAAATAATTTTGAAGTCCTAGTAAATCATTTACCAATAATCATCTAATTTTACATTGGTAATAAAATATTAAAACAAGGTGAATGTAAATATTATATATCCTTGATCCAATTCAATGTTTCATATTCTACATCACGAGTAGATGAAAAAATATGGGTTAGTTGAAACTACTAGTATGGGTTGCGTACAATCTGAAATATCATGATTAAATAATTCATAATCCATATGGAATGTTAAATAATTAAAAACACGGTCCATTTAACCAATAAATTTAGCACAATGAATAATAGAGATGGAATATATGATGATCAAATAATTACATATAAATAATTCAATGATCTTGAAACTTATCCATGATATCATGACTATAAAAATAATCACATGGAAATAATAAATTTATTTCATAATAATATAATGTGTACTGCCAATCAACTTAAGCATGTTATGGGGGACTCATGCCAAGACATATGAAATATATTGGTAATTTTTTTTCCAAATACCCTAACTATTTTGTTTCACAAGGCATAATGATGCATCAAGGAGAAATATACCTTGAGACCCCACCCATCACAATATATCTTCTGGTAATTGATCATATGAATAAACAATGAAACTTAATCAACATTCTTTAAATATTAATAACTACCCATACAGGAACAACTAGCATACCAAATTTCAGTACTTTAACTATTCAAAATGATCAAAACCCATCTAGAGATATACAGTTGTTGGTATCATTAAATTATATCTTTAGTAAATTATAAGATTCATTGTGGTATTTTTGACATAGATGAAAATATTTTTAAAATATCACTGGAAAATTTCTTAATAGAAATACTATTTTCATTTTTAAATCACATGTTTAAAATCAAAATATTTAAAAAATATTAATAAAAATGTTTCATTTGAAATGATCCATTGAAAATTTTAAAGGAATATGAAAATAATTGATCTGTCATGGTGGAATGAAATTTTATTCATACAATGTATATTAAAACAACATTGTTGTTTACATATTTGGTAAAAGGTGACTCATTAAAAACAAGAACAAGATTCCATTCAAAACCATTTATAAAATTAAAACACTACAAAAATCACATTAAAAAATCATTCTAGAATATTAATAACATTATTGGAAACATTTCAAACATGATATTTAAAAGGAATATAAATATTGAAGAAAAAATATAATCAAAATATATTTTTACTTAAAATAATTTGTGTCATTATATTGATTTATTAAAAGATTAAATTGAATGGGAAACTATTCATACATATAAATAACCAAAAGAGACTAAAATTGATTAATTATATGTTTAAATGGTCAAATAATCCCCCCAACATATTATTAACCATAAACCCTCTCAAATAATGATGATATTGTGAAACAAACCCTTACGAAGATCATATCATTGATGTGACAGTTAACTAATGAAGTGAATATGCGTTAAAGATGTAAACCCACTTAATAAAAGTATACATACATAAAAAATATTCAAAGGTTATTACACACATAATATAATCCTAGGAATCAAATTTAATAAGTAATAAAACCCAATGATTATAAATTTAGTTTTGAAACCCATTACATCATGTCAAACATGATTCTCATGTGATTTTATCCACATTATTAATAAATTATTTTTTTATAATTATATAAAATAATAATTTTTCCTTATATTATCATATATTATACAATTATGTTATTTAGAAAACCATTTATTAGTAAATTGTTATTAAAATTGTAGACTTACAGTGTTAACATACTTGTTTTTCTGGGAAGTTCATGTTCTACAGATCAACTACTTGTACATTGATCATGGATCCCTAATCAATTTAATTTTAATTATTATATTAATAACATATATATATATTCATTATATATATATATATATATATATTAATTTATCCATAAAATTATTTATAGAAAAATTTATTACACATTTCTTGGAGACATTATGTCGTATGTATGTAGGAATATTATTTCCATTTGTTGACACATGGAATAAAATAAAGATAAATACATTTAATGCTCCAACCCTAGAAGATCATATTCGATGCATTATTTCTTATCATTGGAATGATCAAAAAATATGAATTCCCAAAAGGCCGTTTAGTTTAGTAGCCTTGGAAGTACATGATACATTCACAAGGTTTTCATTACATCATAAAATGGAAAACTACAACAACATTGTTTCCATAAACAACACTGAGATAAAATAGACTATCCCTGCATGTCAGTCATAATATACTTCTTCACATCCTAGAAAAAATGAAACATAGAAAAGGGTAAGCTCAAATTCTTAGTAAGGATAATAATAAAGCAGAAAAATTCATAAATAATCATAAAAATTTACAAAAATGTATAAGACGAAAACAAAAGCCTTTTAAACATGAAATTCAACATAATATGGAAAAGGAAAAATCAAATAATTCCTTTTAAAAATTCACATTGATATTCTACTGGTCAAATAATCACATGAAAAATAAATATCCACTTCTATAATGATGGAATGCATAATTCCAAAATTCATAACCACACAGTCAAGGCCTTGTGCCAAGACTACAAATAAGTTTTTGTCAAGGCCTTATACCAAGACACTACTTTGTCTCATGAGACCTTCCAATGCATAAAGGAGCTATAGTGGTCTCCACCTCTCACTTACTAAGTCCAATTCATTCCTCATATGAAAAGTTTGAAACATAACACAAACATTCGTATTAAAACTAGCATACGAAATGTCGATACATTATCCAAAAACCATGAATGGTATAAAAATAGCACATCCACAGTCAAAAATAACTCTTTCAATAAAATATGGAATATTTTTTGTAACAGATTAACCTCAATTGAGAATAATTAAGGATATTGACATTATGAAAATAATCATCAAAACTATTTGAGAGAAATATCCCCCTTTTTCTTGAAAACATTTAAATGGCTCACTATTTATCAAGAATCCATTTAAAATATATTTTTGAATCAAAGTGTCCCATACCACATTGAAAAATTTAAATGTATTATTAATTTTAAAACAATAATCTCTATATAAATAAAACCATAAAACCATTTTTAAAACATGGACATTAATAAGAATGATTTAGAAGAATAAATTTTTAAAACATTAAAAATGGTATTTTAGTTAGAGTTCCTAAAAAAGTGAGAGAAATTTGAATAAAAATAATTGAGGTAATAAAAAATCTATAATATCATGAGAATAAAGGGATTCATGATATAATATGTCAATGTACGATATATACAGCAAACAAAAGTGAGTTGGTGCACAACAACATAGAAAACTCAATGGAATGTAAGTTGAGATGAAATCCCTAATAAATACTCCATCCTTAGGTAAAGGATAAATCAATGACATAATTATGTGTGAAAAATATAAATACACTCATTATTATTGGATATTCAATGTTAATCAATTAGAGGACATTCACCCATATTCTTGTAAAAATAACACCAATTACTTGAATGTTTCACTCAATGAATGAAAATTGAGTTAAGATCACGTTTATATCATTGACTTGAGAAATTATCAATGGACGGATTATGTGTATCAGATGTATATCCACACAAATGGGAGTTTAAATTATTACATAAATAAAAAATAGTGATTCCACACATAATCTTGGAGTGAAATAATCAATGAATAATGTGTGAAGCCCACTGAGTAGAAATTGAAATTTGAAATTCCCGTACCAATTTTGGTAACTTATGAAACATAAAACCCATGAAAGAAAGATAATACAATGAAGATGTAAGTAACCATAAATTAAATTATATTAAACCAAGAATACAATCATGGATAGTACATACACCACATAGAATGAAATAGCGGACAATATTGCATGAATCACGCGGGAATGAAAAGTGACATTAAAAACACTTACTTCATTTTAATAAATTGATCTGTATGGCCAAAAGTTAATAACCACCAAATGGATCAAAGAATAACATGAATGTAAAGATAATCAGGATAATTTATATATAAAATTTCAGTAAATAATACACTACATCTGATAAATAAGTGGCGAACAATGGAAATCTAACCAAATTAAAAGTGAGATAAGAAACCCCTTACCTTGAACTTTTCAAAGGTAGAGGGTATATTAACATCATGTATAATAGTTAAATAATTGTTATTAAATTATAAAATAACTATATACATAAATATGATATCACATAGGATCCTCTAATATTGCTTTGTTAATAATATTTTAGTAGTGTCATCATTTTGGGTGTTAACTGATTCATTTTCCATTATATTCTTTGTTATTTGAGTCATATTTTTTATGGAAGGGATGTATCTTATTCATATTGAGAATGATATCAAGTCAATAAAAATTATTTTTAATCATCAAATGAAAATTATTCTTGAATGGATACGATGCGGAATGAATCTCATCACATTCGTGGAGACAACAATCTATACGTATGCATGAGCGACAATATCATTCTTTTGATATTAAAATCATATATAATTGTATGGAATATCATATATAAATAATAGTTATCATATTATATTTATTATTTTTATCATTTATACTATTTATTATACCCATCCAAATGATGATGTGTTTGAATAACAAACTACACCACGACGTGGAGACGGTAAGTCGTAAGTACACACATATGGTGACATGTCATTCAAAAGAAGGATAGAATAATGAATATGAATGTACCATATTTATAATAACATCAAATTATATAGAAGATAGTGGAGTTATTATTTTATAATGGAAACAACAAATAAAGAGGATGTGGAAGAATAAAGGAACTTGAAAGAAGTGATGAAATATTTACCTCTTCTTTGGGTTCTTCATTATGATTTGATCAAAAAGGATCCTTACGATGGAATTATAACTAAATTGAGGCCTCTAGGATGAATGGAGGAGAGTTGGAAGGATATTTGGGCATTGTTTGCCGAGCCTAATGTCTTTAAATGAGTGATTTATAGATAAGGGGGAGTGCGCTTTTATAAGAGAGGTGAGGGGACCTTAGGAAAAGCTAGATATATTATTTTATAATAAAATAATTTTCGGTTTATAATGGCTCAAAAATAAAATATTTAAAGGCTAAAATTGGGATGGGTCATAAACCATGCAACCAATAGGTTTTAGATAGTTTTGGGTCACTATATGAACCTTATATTTTAGATTTAACTCTTAGATAAATAGTTGGATATTTACCATGTCTCTTTGTATTTTTATATAATATGGTTAATAAACATACTATATACTTAGAAGAGAACTCAAAGTAGTTCATTAATGATACAAATATAATTATATACTTCTTTTGGCTGAAACATATATTTTTAAGAATAGAATATCAATTAATAATATAATATTTGTTTTAAAAACACTTTTATGTCAATTTTGACACTATTTGGTATTTTGTTTTTGATAAAATCATAACAACATTATTACATCTAAAACAATTCATATAAAAAAACCTAACATGTAATATTAACCTATAAAATTAGTATAATTCATAAAAATTTGAATATTAAATTTATTTAGATATTTATAAAATCATTTATTTTAATATTTCATTAATTACGTAATTACTGCATCATCATTGTGTCTTAAATAAATTAAATTATTTAATGCCTAAAAAATAAAAAAAATACATTATCTAGGATATAGTATTATATTTATTATGCATATTTATATTCTAATTTATATTATGTGTACACCTATATTAAAAATGGTTTAGCTAATAAACATTGAATTTAACACTTTTAACTCTTCTTTGAATTAAATAATAATAAATTTCATAATCTAATCCAAGGGGACCTGAATGATTATATTCTATTCCTAAGGTTATTTTTCTAAGAATTACACTTATCAAATAGAATTATGACTTGTTTTAAGGTAATAGTAATGCCATTTTTACCCTTAATTACCCTATTTATTTTTAACCGTGGTAAATAAATGCAAAAAGTTAAAATTCGACAAAATTATTTTCATCTTGTTGAACCACATTTTACTTACTAATATCAACTTTATGTGTCATATTTTTGAAATCCAACACATTGAAGTGGTAAAATTGAGTTTTATGAAATTTTGAAAATGCTCCTAGGAGGTGGGTAAAAGACGGTAAAAAGTTCAATAACATTTTTTACATCTAATTTTATTAAAAAAATGACTCCAATGAATTATATTAAACATATAGGTATTATATATCTATTTTGACCTAAAATAAATTTAAATAAAAATAATTAATTATTGAAATAAAAAATCTTTTTTAACCATAACGTAGTGTTTTTCACTATTCATAAAAAATTGAATGTTTTCCAAAAAATATCAAAATTTCACCCTAAGATAATTTTGATATTTTGTATTAAAAAATTAAGTATATTTTACCAAATTCAAAAAATTTAAGTTTCATTTTTTAATTTAAAATTTATTCCTGTTGTCAAAACCAAAAAGCGTGTTTTTTAGGAATAATAACAAAAACAATATTGATAATTGTTTATGTTCAATTTCAATGTGAAATTATTTCCAATGAATAAAATTGGATTAAATGACCAAAATATAATATATTTATTCTTCCAAAACATTAATATCTATAATTTATCGCTACGAATTATTTTGATTAAAAACGTTTTTTCCAGTTAAAATATAGTATTTTTCACTATTCACCTAAATATGAAAGTTATCAGAAAAACACAAAATATTTAATGAAACTAAATTATAATTTTCAAATTCTAAATAATAAGTTTAATTTTTCAAATTTAATATATAAATGTTTCAAATACTAGATTTAAAAAGGGTTCACCGTTAAAAGGTGGTAAAATAGCATTTTTTTTAAAAATACTTCTTTTATCTAAAAAGAGGATTTTTTTTCATTATGTCTAAGAAACTCGTAATATGGATTATAAAATTATAAGGATTATATTATGTTAAAATTTTAGTTAATAATATTCATAACCACTTTTGAATAGCTAGTTTGGTAAGTCGTGGTGTGCCCAAACTCGGTGTTGCGTGTAGCGCAAGCTATTGAATTAATAAAAATAACATTCTATGAAGTATTGGGGTGTTACATTCTGTCCCCCTTTTATAAATTGCACCACTCCCACTTTTAAAATTTTTCTTGGGAACATTATTCCAAGTCCTACATTGGAAAAAGAGTCAATAAAACAGTCTCTTTAAAAGAAAGAATGAGAAGTACAAAGGTCAGCCGAGATAAACCACACTCGGATTTCATATACGTAACCATGGATATGGAAGAAAAAAATAAGTGTCATGTTCTGGTAGAGAGTGATCAAAAGCATTATTTGGATAATGATAACAACAAGAAAACCACAATATTGTGATCAGATAAATGTTCATTAGTTTCTTAGTAGCAAAAGTAAAGGGATAGGTTTTTTGTTTTAGGTTCCATTTTAGAAAGTTGATGAATTTATTTGAAATTTTACCTATGAAAATAATGTGATATACTTACTTTTATAGTAGAGTTTTTCCTTTAATAAATTTCTACCACTAACTCATATTTTTTTCCAAAGTATGAGTATTCAAAATGACTTGGTCACACCTCAAGTGATAGAATCAACTTCTAGAGAATCACACAATCCACAATGGATAAACTATATATATTTACCTTGTATTTAGAGATTAACCAAAACCAAAATGGTTAGTACAAGATCAGATGATCCGCAAAAAGGATAATCCATTAGAGAAAGAAATACTTATCTTAATTTATAAAATTAATCCAACAATACCCGAAGTTCAATAAATACCATTCAGTAAACAATTGTCCTAAAAATCCATCAATATAATCCAAACTAATATTGAAACCAAAAACATAGAAGAATTTGATTACGCAGTATTCCACGTTAAATTGTGTTTCCCAATCACAACAACCACTATTGAAGTCACATAATTAAAAGTAATTAATCTAATCACGTATTCTCTATGATAGGTTAATCATTTTCATAAATAACCAAAATCGCTATAAATCCATAATTGAAACATAGATAAAAATCCACCTTTACTCCTCAAATGAAATCACATTGTATTCTATTTTCATTAGGCATATAGTATTCCCAACAGAGAAAACATCTTCCAAAATAAAATTTATCACTTAATCCCCAAATAAGTTTCCTACACTGAGGATATCCATTTGATAAGATATAATATCCCAACTTAACTTATTATTGATCAATAAAATCATTTAACTGAAAAGAATTAGTCACACTAACCAGGGACTTCACGTAGTCCAATGGTAGGCAATAAATCCCAATCAAACTATTGTTGTGGGTTTGATTCCTACAGATTTGTCTGACACGATGGGTTGTCACATGGTTTGTGTGTTGTCCTTTTTACAAAACTATAATATATAACATTCCCAAAATGAGATAAATTCCTCAAAATAACTATAACATAATTTCACCACAAATGTTATCTCATAACAAGCATTTATATCCCAAAAGTTAATAACATGTAATTGACTCAAATTCAAGTATCATATAAACCCAAATGGTTATTTATAACTATATCAGCAATAGAAAACACAATTTTTCCTAAATAGCATTTTCACATAATAAACTATAGGGTTACACATAAGAGAAAAGTATTCCAAAGTAATCCCCTCAACAAAGAGCACTAAAACATTTAAACATTTTACCATCCATTTATATCCACATATATTCTTCATTTACCAAGGGGTTATCATATAGAATAGGTAATTCAGTCGTGTAATGCACAGGTCCCCTACATTTACAGAAAATGAATTTAAATGGATTCTTGGGATCAATTTTTTTTCTTCCATAGCAGTATTCATTTTTCCTCTGCAATTATTTACTTTATGTCCTTCTTTCCAACACATAATGAATTTATTTGGTCCACTAAGACACTTCCCTAGGTATGCCCTTCAACATTTCCTGCATGATGGAAATTTAGCTTCCTTCTTTCCATGGTCTCCACAACTAGTGCTCTTATCCTTCACCACATTTCTCTTCTATATTGAGCCTGGGAGTTGGTTAATATGTATTTTGTTGATCATATTTTTGGAAAACTTATTTGGAATGAACATGATATATTTTACACCTATCAACATTCCATTTTTTTTCTCATTTCCTCCATCGTTCCCACCTTTTACATCATGTTCAATGTTACTATGACTTTCTTGGAATCCATCCATTGACTATCACAAGAAATCATAGTGTGAGTCATAAAATCATTTAGAGAATATAATAACACCTTATTTTAAATCTAAAACACCTTAGTATTAACAACGATTATTTATTATCATCTTATATTAATGTCATTCAAATTGGTTTATAAAGAGAATGTTAATTATCCTAATCACATCCCTTGAGAGTGTCGTAACCAGGAGTACATAAAGGCCCATTGTCATGTACCAAGATACCACATGTCAAGCCCAAAACTCCTTTCCAGAGTTTTCACTCTTAGTTACATCTATTCCCAAGCCGCATCTACCTACTATTATCCAGACAGGGATGTATTGTTTAGAAAACCCACATAATCTCAACAATAGCAAAATTATAGGATGTTCTTCTATATTAATCCTCAAATTATATCTTAAGGTTATTTTCTCTAATCATATTTTATCTAAATCTGGATTCCAAGGTTTTTACTAAACTTTATCTGATACCAACTATAACGCCCCAACCCCAGAAGCCCAGAGTCAGTTCATTATTACATATCATTGGCATGATCACAAAAGATCAAGTCTCTAAAGACCGATTATTTTAGTAGACTTGGAAGTACTATATACATTTATAAGGTTTATATTACATCATAAAATGAAAAACTACGAAAACATTGTTTCCATAGACAACATTGAGATCCCATAGACTATTCCAGCAGGTCAGTCAAAATATACTTTTTCACATCTTGGGAAAAATAAAACATAGAAAGGGGTGAGCTCATATTCTCATTAAGGAAAACAATAATGCAGAAACATTTATAAATAAGAATAAAAATTTAAGTTAATGTATAAGACTAAATCAAAATCTTTTTAAACTTGAATTTCAGCAAAATATGGAAAAGGTAAAAACAAATAATTCCATTTACATATTCAAATGGATATTATACTTGTCGAATAAACACGTGAAATATCAATAGACACTTTCATAATGATGGAATTCACAATGCCTGACTTCATAACCACATAGTCAAGGCCTTCTGCCAAGACTACAAATAAGATTTTGTCAAGGACTTGTGGCAAGAAACTAGTTTGTCACATTATACCTACCGATGCATCGAGGAGCTATAGAGTGATTCACCTATCACTTACTAAGTCCAATGCATTCCTCATATGAAAAGTTTGAAACATAACATAAACATTCTTAATAAAACTAGCATACGAAATATCAATAATTTATCCGCAAACCATGAATGGTATAAAAATAAAACATCCATAGTAAAAAATAACTCATTCAATACAATATGGAAGATTGTATTGTAATAGATTAACCTCAATCGATAATAATGAAGGATATTGACATAGAAAAAAATAATCAACAAAAATATTTGAGATATTTATCGCCCTTTTTTTGGAAACATTTAAATGTATCACTATTTATGAAGAAGCCATTTAAAATATATTTTTGAATAAAAGTGTCTCATATCACTTTTAAATATTTAAAAGTAATTTTAATTTTAAAACATTAATTTCTATATAAATAAAACCTTAAACCCATTTTTAATACATGGACATTAATGATAATGAATTAGAAGAATAAATTTTTAAATCATTAAAAATGGTATTGTATTTAAAGTTCTTAACCTAATGAGAGATGTTTGAATACAAATAATTGAGGTAATAAAAAAATTATAATATCATGAGAATAAAGGGATTCATGATATAATATGTCAATGTACAGTATATACACTAAAGAAAAGTGAGTTGGCGCACAACAACAAATAAGACTCAATGGAATGTATGTTGAGATGAAATCCCTTATAATGACCATATACTTAGTAAAAGGATAAATCAATGACATATTTATGTGTGAAAAATATAAATACACTCAATAAGATTGGATTTTATGTGTAAATCAATCAGGGTACATTCACACATATTCATTTAAGAGCAACTCCATTGACTTTGATGTTTAACTCAATGAATGTAAATTGAGTTAAGATCAATTTTATATCAATGAATTGAGAAATAATCAATGGAGTGATTATTTGTATAAAAATTATATCCACACAAAGGGGAGTGTAAATTACTACATAAATAATAAATAGTGATTCTATTCGTAACCTTGGAGTAAAATAATCAATGATGTATGCGTAAAGCCCACTGAGTGGAAATTGAAATTTGAAATTCCCTTACTGATTTGGTAAATTATGGAACATAGAACCAATGAAAGAATGATAATAAAATTAAGATTTAAATAATCATAAATTAAATTATATTACAAAAAGAATACAATCATTGATAGTACATATGCCACACAAAAGGAAATAGTGGCCAATATAGCATGAATCTCACGGGAATAAAAAGTGAGATGAAAAACCCTTACTTCCTTCTAATCAATCTATTCGTATGACCAAAACTTAATAACCACCAAATAGACCAAAAAATACCATGAATATAAAGCGAATCATGATAATATATATATATCAAATGACATTACACAATACACTACATCCAATAGATAATTGGAAAAAAATAGAAATCTCAAGAATTAAAAGTGAAATAAGAAACCCCTAACCTTGTACTTTTCCTGGGTCGAGGGTATTTTAACTTCTTGTGTAATAGTTAAATCATTGTTATTAAATTATACTAGAACTATTTACATAAATATTATATCATATATGAACCTTTAATATTTATTTTATACCAATATTTTAGTAGTATCATCATTTCGGTTCTTAACTGATTCATTTTCCATTATATTCTTTGTTCTGTGAGTCATATTTGTTATGGATGGGATGTATCGTATTAATATTCATAATGATATGAAGTATTTATAAATTATTTTTAATCATAAATTGAATATTATTATTGAATGGGTGCGATGGGGAATGAATCTCTTCGTGTTCGTAGAGACGATAATCCGTACGTACGCACGAGGGATAATATCATTCTTTTGAAATTAAAATCGTATATAATTGGATGGAATATTATGTATAAATAATAATTATCTTGTTATATTTATTATTTTCATAATTTATACTCATTATTATACCCAATAAAATGATTAAGGGTTTGAATAACAAACTACACCACGACATGGAGACAGTAAGCCGTACGTACGCTCGTATGGTGACATGTCATTCAATGGATGGATAGAATAATGAATATGGTTGTAAAATATTTATAATAACTTCATAGTATATAGAATATAATAGAGTTACTATTTTATAATGGAATCAAAAAAATAATATGAAGTGGATGAAGAAAGGAACTTGAAAGAGGTGATGAAATATTTACCTCTTCATCGGATTCTTCGTTTTGATTTGATCAAAATTTCTCCTTAGGATCACTTTCTGAATACATTAATGCCTCTAGGATGAATGGTGGAGATCTGGGAGAATATTAGTGCAGGTTTTGGTCGAGCCTAATTGCTTTGAAGCTATTAATTGGAGAGAAGGGGGAGTGCCCTTTTATTAGAGGGGTGAGGGGCACCTTAGGAAAAGCAAGAAATATTATTTTATTATAAAATCATTTTCTCTTTCTAATGCCTAAAAATTGAATTATTTAAAGGATATGGTGGGAATGGTTCGATAACCACTCATCCAATAGGTTTTAGACATGATTGTGTGACTATATTAACATTATATTTTATATTTAATTCTTAGTTAAATAGTTTGACATTAACCATGTCTCTTTGTATTTTTATATTATATTGTTGATAAATATACTATATACTTCCAAGAGAACCCCAAGTTGTTCATTAATTATAAAAATATCATTATATAAGTTATTTGGCTGAACCATAGATTTTTAAGAGTATAATATCAATTAATAACATATTATTTGTTTTAAAAACTCTTTTATGTCAATTTTGACACTATTTGGTATTTTGTTTTTTTCTAAATTCATAAAAACATTATTACTTCAAAAAAAATCATCTAACCAACCATAACATGTCCTATTAACCTATAAAATTAGTGAAATTCAAAAAAAGTCTCAAATTACATTTATTTGGATATTTATAATATAAATTATTTTAATATTTCATTAATTTGGTAATTACTGCATCATCATTGTGTAATAAATAAATTAAATTATATAATTTCAAAAAAATATAAATAAAATTCCATTATGTAGGATATCTTTTTATAATTATAATTAATATTGAAAGTCTAATTTATATCATTTTTAGCCCAATATTAAAAATGGTTTATTTATAAAACCTTGAATTTAACACATTGACCTCTTCTTTGCATTAAATAATAATAAATGTCATAATATAATCCAGGTGGACCTAAAGGTTCATATTTTATTTCAAAGGTTGTATATGGTAGAATTACACTTATCCGATATAATTAGGATATGTGTTAGGGTAATAAAAATCCCATTTGTTACCCTTAATTACCCTATTTATTTTTAACCGTGGTAAATGAATGTAAAAAATTTAGTATTCACAAAAAATTATTTTTATCTTATTGAATCAAATTTTATATACTGATATCAACCATTTCTCTCAAAATTTTTAAATTCAACTCACAGGAGTGGTAAAATTATTGTTTATATAAATTTGCAAATGCTCCTAGGAGGTGGGTAAAAGGCAGTAAAAAGTTCAAAAACAATTTATACATCTCATTTTATAATAAAATGACTCCAATGAATTATATTTAACTTATATAGGTATTATATATCTATTTTTACTTAAAATAAATTAAATTAAAATAATTAATTATTTAAATAAAAAGCTGGTTTTAAATTATAACGCAGTGTCTTTCAATATTTATCAAAAATTGAAGGTTTTCATAAAAATACCCAAATTTCACCCTAAGCTAATTTTGATATTCTGAATTCAAAAATTAAGTCAATTTTACCAAATTCAAAACATTATAGTGTAATTTATTAATTTAAATTTAATCCCCATTGTCAAATCCAAAAAACTTGTTTTTAAGAAATAATAACTAACAAAAGATTGATACTTGTTTATGTTCAATTTAAAAGTGAAATTATTACTAACGAATAACATTGGATTAAATGGTAAAAAGATAATCTATATATAATTAAAAACCATTAAAATTTATAATTTGACACTATAAATTATTTTGATTAAAAATGTTGTTTTCAGTTAAAATAGAGTATTTTTCACTATTCACACAAATATGAAAGTTATCAGAAATACACCAACAATTTATTGAAACTAAATTCCTATATACTGATTCTAAAGAAGATTTTTCTTTTTCCATATTTAATATATAGATGTTTCAAATATTGGATTTTGAGTTCTCTATTAAAAGGCGGTAAAATTGAATTTTTTTAAAAAATACTTCTTTTATCCGAAAAAAATGAATTTGTTTTTTTCATTATGACTAAGAAACTGATAATATGGACTCTAAAATTATTAGGATTATATTAAGTTCAAAATATTAGTTAATACTATTCATAACCTCTTTTGAACGTCTAGTTTGGTATGTCGTGGTGCGGTCGATCTTGGTGTTGCGTGTAGCACAAGCTATTGAATTAAAGAAAATAACTTAATATGAAGTATCAGGATGTTACAATACTAATTATCCACAAAAGAATAATGATAATATAATTAATATTATATATTAATAAAACCAATATTTATAACCATATAATATAAATTTGTGATGAAAAATGAATTACATCACTATGCAGAGACAGTAAGTAGAACATACACACGAGTGATTTTTTTAGTTTTCAAAGGATGGAAACAATTTATTAATGGTTTTTGTACAATATTAATAACAATTAATTATATTTCTGATACATAATTATTTATCTAAGATAAGTTACTATGGATTCATAGGAGATAGAAGAAGAAATAAAATTGAAAATTATGGGTTAAGAGTTAAACATTTTCATTGATCAACCTCATTTAGATTACACCTTGAACATTGAATGGATTCTATTCTAGAAAAAAAATATCTTGGATGTGTTATTGGAATATATAAAATTCTTATGGTGGTGATATATTCAATATATAACACTAAAAATGTTTTAGAAAGAGAAGAAAAAAGGATCCCTTTTATAAGGGAGTGGTGGAGCACTCTTTGAATTATCTAATGTATTAAATTAATATAAATAAATTTTTAAAATTAGGTTGACGCAAATATAAATATTTATAATATAAGATGATGATAAGTTTAAATAATATCATTAAATTAAATTTTACAATGTTTTGGAGATTTTTTAACCCTTATCTCTTTATTTTGACCCCTCGTTAACCCTTTTGAAAATTACCATAATATCAATGTTTTTTACACATTAAGGATAATGAATATTTTTACAAAATAACACTGGGTAATAAATGTATTATAGTTTATATTTTTAACCATATATCATTAAAATGATATAATAATGTAGTTTTATGAATTTTAAATCATTTAAAAAAATATTTTTTGTTATAAAATATCATTAATGTCATTTTTGTAACTATTCAATTACATTGACGTTAAATTCAATAAGATACTTATAGAATTAGAATATAAAATTTAAACACATACATAATATTTTATATTTATCTAAATAATCCTTGTAACACAAAAATTCAATTTATTGTTATTACATTTAATATTTTTTAAATAATTTATTTTATTATTATACTAATCGAATAAATATTGTGCGGGATTTTGAAAGAATTTATGTAATGATTAAATGACTATTAATTAAAAACAAATATCTATGAATAAAAAATTAATTGATTTTTTAAAAAATTATAATTGAACTTCTCCTTTATTTATCCTTACTTAAAAAATTTAGAGATATTAAAGTTAAGAGAGTATCATTTTGTATTTATTGTTTTCTTTAATTAATATTAAGTTCATAATAAAAGAAAAATGACTCTATAGAACCCAAGATGCATATATAATATTTTATTTGGTCGAAATAAACTCATCTAATCAAATTTTTTCTTGTTTTGAATAAACTATAAGACTTATTTTCTAGTTAAACTACTTGAAACCCATTTTAACCCTAAAAATGATAATTTAACTTTCATTCCCGACAACATAATTATATTATAAAAAATAAAAGGGCCTTTATATATTATTATAAATGATGATTCAAAAAATTTAATCATTTTATTTCACATTGAATATCTATAGGTTGAAAAATTTACTTTTAATATAATATTAAAAACCTTAGGAAATAAATTTTTGGAAATTACCAAATTTAGGAGTTAAAATAAATTCACATTGAAATAAATTATTAAATTTGGTAGAAAAATATTTATGGTTAAATAATAAAAAATAAGTCAATTAGACTTTGGGGTATTTTATATCAAAATAGAATCTTCCAACCACTCCATTAATTGAAAAAACTCAAAATTATATTTTAATTTGAATAAAAGATAAATTATCTTTCTCAAAAAGATAAAAAAATGGTCCCAAATTCAAAATTTGTTTACAAAATAAAATATTTCACTCCATTAAAATACTTTTTTAGGAAAAAATTATCCAATATTATAAGTTAAATTTTAATTTGATTTTAATCTTTTACCCTATTGTTTTATCCCTATTTTGCCTATTTGATATAGGTGAAAAATATTTACCATGGTCACTTTTCAAAATGACTGAATATTAATTTGGACCAATTTATGTTTTTTAATTTTGTTTATTCAAAATAATTAACATATTTTTTATATTCTATTCATATATGAGGATTAATTGTATTTAAAAATAAAACAATGAAACATGACGTCAATCCATTTTTAAAGAAACAAATCAACTCATGTGTAAATGTTTATACACCATAATAGAATATAAAAATAATTTAAAAGAATATAACTAGATTACTAATAATAAAAATGCAATAAATTCCCTATTAAAAACATTTAAAAATATATATGTTAGTAAAATCATTAAATGAATGAAAATTTTCACTAAAAATATTATTCACTATTCCATGAAAAATCCCCATTTTCAAATAATTATAAAGAATTCACTCTATGATAATTACGAAAATATGATTTAAAAAAATGAATTTATTGTTTCTCAAATAAATCATTAATTTTTTTTTAAATTAATTAAATCATTTGGTCATAATAACAATAAAAACCCATTATTTAACTAAATGTATTTTTGTTCCATAAAATCATTTTAATGACAATTTATTAAATATTTATTAATGAATTTACACTATATGAAACACAGAAATATTGTTTTCCAAATTTAGTTTTTCATATTTGTACCACTAATTTTATGTAACCCCCCAACCCCATTTACCTATAGTCGGAGCATTATTACATAACATTGGCATGATCACAAAAGATAAAATCTCGAAAGGCCAATTAGTTTAGTAGCCTTGGAATCACTAGATACATTCATAAGGTTTACATTATATCCTAAAATGAAAACTAAATCAACATATTCTCTTTTGTCCACAATCATACATTCCCTGCAGGTCATTCATAAAATACTTCTTCACATCCTATGAAAAATTAAAACATTGAAAGGGGTGATCTCAGATGCTCAGTAAAGATAACAATATAGCAAAAAATTTCACAAATAAACATAAACATTTAAGGAAATGTATATTTAAAACAGAAGCCTTTTAAAATTGAACTTCATCATAATATTTCAAAGTTAAAATGAAATAATTTCATTTACTTATTCACATGGATATTCTACTAGTCGAATAATCACATGTAATATCAATAACCACTTTCATAATGATGGAATTCATAATGCCAGACTATCCTAACCACGTAGACAAGGCCTCGTGCCAATAATAAAAATAAGATTTTGTCAAGGCCACATCCCAAGATTCTATTTTCTCTCATGAGACCTACCGATGCATCGAGGATCTATAGTGGTCTCCACCCGTCACTTATTAAGTCCAATGCATTTCGCATATGAACAGGTTTAAACATAACATAAACATTTGTATTAAAACTAGCATACAAAATTTAAAAACATTCTTCATAAACCATGAATGGTATAAAAATAACACATCCCTAGTCAAACATATCACAAAACCTTCAATAAAATATGGAAGTTTTGTAACATAATAAATCAACTTCAAATAAGCTTAAAATCCATCAAAGGATGTTGACATAGATGAAATCAAAACTATTTGAGAGAAATATCTTTTTTTTAAATAATTTAAAAGTGAAATAATTGTAAAATTAATCATTTACTTTTAAAATATCCTTATAATCTTATAAGGGAAGCTTCAAAGATTTTATAACGGCGGAAAATAGCTTCACCCGCCGTATAAGTTAAAAAAGACATTCTTACTTTAATTCTGTCAAAAATGTTAAAAAGGACCTTGTTTGGAAAATGACGGAATGATTACTTTATAAACATCATATAAAAAGTTAAACTAGGTTATAAATTACTTTAACCCATATTTTGTAAAATAGTAATAATGTTTTGAAATACATTTTTAAGAAACATGGATGTGGATGATAAAGAGGTCCCAGTAGATAATTATGTATAAACAATCTCGGATAATAAAGAGATTTTAAAATAAACCCTTACCTTGTAATTCTACTTGGTTGGGGTAGGATAAACACATGTATAATGGTGAAATAATTGTTATTAAATTATACAAGAATCTTATATATTAATATGATATCATATATGATCTTTTAACTTTTCTTTGTTAATAATATCTTAGTATTATTGTCGTTTCAGGTGTTAACTTTCTCGTTTTCTTTTATATGTTTTTTTACATAAGCCGTGTTTGTTATGGATAGGTTTTATCTTATTCATATCTAGAATGATATCAAGTCTTTAAACATAATTTTTAATCATCAAATGAGAATTATACTTGAATGGATAGGATGGAGAACGAATCTCATCGCGTTCGTGGAGACGGTAGTTCGTATGTACGCATGAGAGATAATATCATTCTTTGGATTTTAAAATAATATATAATTGGATTTTATATCATATATACAGAATCATTATAATGTTATATTTATTATTTACATGAATTAAACATCATTATTATACCCATCCAAATAATAATGTTTTGAATAATAATTACACCGCGATGTAGAGATGGCAGGCCGTACGTACGCACGTATTGTGACATGTCATTAAAAGGATGAATTGAATACTGAATATGGTTGTACAATATTTATAATAACATCATAGTAAATATAAGAATTTGTAGTTATTATTTTATAATGGGAATACCAAAGAAAGAAGAAGTTGAAGAAGAATGGAACTTCAAAGAGGGTGGTGAAAACATTACCTCTTCTCCGGGTTCTTCTTGTTGATTTGATCAAAAGGGATCCTTAGGTTGGATTTCTGATAAGAAATAAGGTCACTAAGTTGAGGTGAGGGAAACTGATAGAATAATTGGGTAGGGTTTGGCCAAACCAAAAGGCATTGAAGGTGTGAATAATTGGTGTCCTTTTATAAGGGGGAGGAGGGGCTCTTTTGGAAAAACTTAAAGTATTATTTTATAATAAATTCATATTTGTTTCATAATGGCACCAAAGTGGATTATTCAAAGTCTATGGTGGGGATGGGTCAAAATAATTTCATCCAATAGATTTTAGATAGCTTTGGGTCATTATATTAACCTTATCTATTAGTTTTAACCCTTAGTTAATTAGTTTGACATTTACCTTGTCACTTTGTATTTTTATATTATATTGTTATTAAACATACTGTATACATAGAAGGAAGCATAAAGTGGTCCATTAATGATACAATTATCATGGTATACGTCCTTTGGCCAAACCCTAGATTATTAAGAATATAATATCTATTAATGATATAATATTTTTTTAAACCCATTTATGTCATTTTTGACACAATTCAATAATTAATTTTTGATAAAGTCTTAACAACGTTATTAGTAAGAATAAAAATCATTCAAGCAATCCTAACATGTAATATTAACCAATAAAATCCTTGGATGGCATCAAAAATTTTAAATTATATTTATTTTAACTTTTATAATAACAACTATTTTATTCTTTCATTAATAACGAAAATATAGCATCATTATTGTGTCATTAATAAATTTAATAATTAAATGTCAAAAAATTATAAATAAAATACCATTATGTATGAAATCTTTTTATATTTCTAATGGATATTTATAGTCGAATATATAACATGTAAAACCCTATGTAAAAATTGTTTTTCTAAAAGATATATGCGTCTGTCATTTTTGTTTTTACTTTAACTTAATTAATATAATGTGTCCTTATCACCTACAAGTGGCTCCATGGGGGTCCCAAAATCGACCCAAAGATTCCCACGGTCGGCCATGTATCAACCAATAAGGTCATGACACGTTTTAGGGTAATTTATTATTATTTTAATATTATTATTACCCTTATTTACCGGATTTAACCTTTAACCATGCTAAATAAAATATTTACCGAAGTAATTATTCAGAATGTCTAAAAATAAAAGTTAAATATTAACACAATTTGGACATCCTGATTCCAAATATGGAATCCATTTTTCCAAATTCAAAACACAGAAGTGACAGAAATTAATTTAAAATTAATTCCTGCTGTGTAAACAAAAAGTGTGTTTTTAAGAGATAATAACTATCAAAAGATTTACATTTGTTTATGTCCGGTTTAATTGTAAAATTATGTCCAATGACCAAAATTATATTAAATTGTATAAATATATTCTAAATATAATTTAAATACACTCAAATTAATATTTTATCACTATTAATTATTTCGATTAAAAATGTTGTTTTTTATTAAAATTTAGTAATTTTCACTATTCATCAAAATAAGAAAGTTATCCGAAATGTACAAAAATTTCACCCTAGGCTAATTTCGATATTATTAATTCAAAAATGAAGTCCATTTTGAGAGATAGATTTTATAAAATTTCAAAAATTGGGTATTACTATTCATAATGGTAACATTGATTGGTCGCGGTGTGTTAAAATTTCAAAGATGCGTACAACACACGCTACTGTATTATTCAAAGAGAATCGTACTGTAGAAGATTGGGGTGTTACATTCTCCCCCCTTCAAATAATTTCACCCTAGAGATTTCTATAATACTGCTGCATGAAAATACTCAGGTGTTTCTTCATAATATGTTCCTCAGGTTCTCACGTTGCCTCTTGCATCTTATGGTTCCTCCATTGAACTTTTACCAGACAAGTCGTCTGATTTCTCAGAACTTGCACTCTTGTTTCAAGAATCATGACGGGCTCTTCGAAATAAGATAGACCAGGTTGCAGTTCTACTTCCTCATAGGTTAGTACATGTGTTGGTCCAGGCATGTATTTTCTCAACAGTGATACGTGGAACACATTGTGAACTTTGGATAGACTTGGCGGCATTGCCAAATGGTAAGGTACAACCCCAATTCGTTCTAGAATATCGAATGGTCTGATGTACCTGGGACTCAATTTACATTTCTTACCGAAACGTATAATTACCATCCATAGAGACACCTTCAAGAAAACAAGATCTCCTTCCAAAAATTTCAAATCCTTCATTAGGTTATCGGCATAGCTCTTCTGCCTGCTTTGAGCTGCTTTGATGTGGTTTTGGATTACCTTCACATGATCCATTGTTTCCTCCACCAATTCTAGGCCTATGTGTTTTCTTTCACCAACATCATACCAGCAGGATGGTGTGTGACATCTCTTTCTATATAACGCTTCATATGGTGACATCTGAATACTCGAATGGAAGCTATTGTTATAGTAAAATTATACCAGAGGTAAATATAGATCCCACATACCCTCAAAGTCCTATGAGCAGGATCTAAACATGTCTTCTAAGGTTTGAATAGTCTATTCTGATTGTCCATCTGCTTGAGGGTGGTCGGAAGTTCTCAAATGAAGTTCAGTATCCAAGGACTTTTAAAGTCTTTTCTAGAATCTTAAAGTAAAACGGGGATCATGATCGGAATCAATCGATTGTGGTACTCCATTAAGTCTCACAAATTCATTAATATATAGTATTGCTAGACGTTCAAGTGGTAAATATTATCTTATAGCAAGAAAATGTGCTGACTTGGTAAGATGATCAACAATGACCCATATTGCATCGTTCCTTCTAGAAGTATTTGGTAGCCCCATGATGAAGTCCATCGTAATATTATCACATTCCCACTCAGGTATGGGAAGAGGTTTTAATACTCTACCAGAATGTTGCCTTCCAGCTTTCACTTGTAGAAAAACAATACATCTTGACACAGAATTAACAATCTCCCTCTTCATGTTGTCCCACCAAAAATATTTCTTCAAATCTATATATATTTTGGTGCTTCCAGGGTGTATAAATAAATTGGAACTATGAGCATCGTCCAACAATTCCCTTTTTAGATTAGGTATATCGGGAACACAATGTATCTTCCCAAATTTTAAAATTCCATCTTCATACACAAGGTCTCTCAATCTCCCATCATACACAGCTTTAATATTCTTTTGAAACTCTTCATCACCGGTCTGATAACTCTTTATCCTTTCTAGTAAATATAGTTTGGCATCTATTTGAAAAATTATTGATGTTTCACCTTCCATGGTGATTCATATATCCATCATCACTAGATCCCTGAAAATAGGATCCCTTTCAATTATCATCATGTTCAAAACTCCATGATCCTTTCTGCTCAAAGCATATGCCACCTTATATGCCATCCCCGGGTGGTAGTACATCATGCAATCATAATCCTTGAGTAATTCAATCCATCTACATTGCCTCATGTTGAGTTCTTTCTGTGATAAAATATATTTCAAACTCTTGTGATCAGTATATATCTCACATTTTCACCATAGAGATAATTTCTTCATATCTTCAAAGAAAATATTATAGTTTCTAACTAAAGATCATGAGTAGGATAGTTTTCCTAATGAATTTTCAGTTGTCTTGATGCATAGGAAATAACTCTATCATTCTGCCTAAGGACACTACCAAGTCATTTCTTCGATGCATCACTATAAATAATGAACCCATAATTCCTTGATGGTAGAGTAATTATAGGAGCATTGAATAGTCTTATCTTAATTTCTTCAAAACATTCCTCACACTCTTTTTTCCCAACAAATTTACCCCCTTTATGTGTGAGCTTCGTTAATGCGTTAGCCACTCGAGAAAAAATTCTGGATGAAACATCGATAATAACCTACTAAACCAACAAAACTGCGTAACTCAGTTATACTAATAGGCACTGGCCATTATTGGATTGACTTGGTCTTAGAAAGATCAATAGAGATTCCATATTTGGAGACAATATGGCCAAAAAAAGAAATCTCCTGAAGCCAAAATTCACAGTTTCTAAACTTCCCATATAATTCATGTCTTCTAAGAGTCTTTAGGAAAATGTGCAAGTGATTTTCATGATCTTCGTAGCTTCTGGAGTATACCAATATATCATCAATAAATACCACTAAAAAATCATCGAGATATTCTTTGAAAACACTATTCATTAGATCCATGAAAATAGAGGGTTCATTAGTCACCCCAAAAGGAATTACTATAAACTCGTAATTCCCGTACCTGGATCGAAATTCTATCTTCGAAATCTCTTCCTTCTTCACACACAACTGATGGTATCCAGATCGAAGGTCAATCTTTGAAAAGTATTAAGCTCCATGAAGTTGGTCAAATAAATCAGTAATGTGAGGTAGGGGAAACTTTTTTTACTGTTATAGCATTGATTTCCCTCTAGTCGATATATAACCTCATAGATCCATCTTTCTTCTTAACAAAAAGGACAGGGGCTCCCCATGGAGAAACACCAGGGTGAATAAATCCTTTATTACTCAATTCCTATAGTTGTTTCTTTAGTTCAATAATTTCCACAATGGACATTATATAAGGGGTCTTCGATATAGGCCTTGATCCAGGAATTAAATCAATGGAAAACTCAATTTCTCATTCTGGAGGATGTCCAGGTAAATCTTCCGGAAAGGCATCTACAAATTCTTTCACAATAAGTACATCCTCTATTTTGAATAGTCCTTTCATAACCCACAGTTATTTCAGTCTATTCCTTTCTGATAATTGAATTTAGTTGATCTACTGTTGGTGGATCTAGATAAGAATCATGAGGTGAAGATTGTACTCTATAGATAAGGTGTTCTTTATCATCATAATCCAAAATAGTAACTTCCTTTTTCTTACAGTAAATCTTCACATCATGGTCCGAAATCCAATACATACTAAGGATTATATCAAATTCAATCATAGTTATGATGATGAGATTAGCAGATAAAGAACATTTATGTGCTCTAATGGGGACTGATTCACAAAACATTGTTGTAATGATACTTCCCTTAGGAGTTTTAACTGACAACTCACTTGTTAAATAAAATTGTAAATATCTAATTTTCTTATAAAACTGGGATGATATGAAATAATACAATGATCCAGACTCAAATAATGCATTTTTTATACTTGAGGAAACCATTAAATATCCTGCCAACACGTCTTTCTGAGCTTCTACATCAGCAGTATTGATAGCATAAGCTTGGACTTTTCTGAGGTACATTTCCCTGGCGCTTAGGACATTAATTTGCATAAATTCCCCATTTCTCTAAAATTATAGCATTCCACATTGACAACAACTCTATTTCCCTTGTAATCCTGAGCTTGGTGTCCTTTTTCAACACACTTGTAACAGACTCCCATTCCATTCAAGCATGTACCGGGGTGTTTCATCCCACATTTATTACTAGATTGATATTCAACTTTTCCCTTACTCCCATGATTTCTATTTCTAGAGTGATCAGCAGATCCCTTATTCTCTTGTTTTTATTTAAAGTTGTATGACTTAGAGAATTCCTTTCCAGTCTTCATAGCACATGAGACAATGTCTTCGTATGATGAGAAAGATTGTGAGACTAATGCTCAATGAAGAAATGGTTTTAAGCCATCAAAGAAACGATCAATATTACTCCTTGGGTTACATATATAATCTGTTTCATGCCTCACTAACCTTGTAATGTTAGATTCATACTTTACGATATTCTCATCCTCATTTTGTCTCAAACTTAGAAATTTCCATTCCATATCTGCTCGATGGTCACGAGGAAAGTATTTTTATAAGAAAATCTCTTTGAACTCCCTCCGTTACATTTTTGATACTTCATCATCTTCTTTTCTGTATTGAATCAATCTCCACCATTGGTCAGCATCTCCAGTGAGGCGGTAAAATGCCATGATAACTTATTCCCTTTCACTACTCCCCAAGGCGTGGAATATTTTTCTCTTTGGAATTTATCCATTTCTAATCTGCTTATGGATTTGTACTCCCATTGAATGTAGGTTGTTGTTTCCTCATGAAGTAATCTAACATTGATCCTCCATGCTGCGGATCGGGATGCTCCATACGGATAAGGTTCTTATTCATAACCTAAGTGAGTTGTCTTAGTATGGTGATTAGGTGATCGACACCAGTTGTATCACCATATATACTATAATTATCTTGAGAAGGAGGGAAATCCCTACATTGAGTGCATGAATTGATACAATTTTCATTCCTTCCAATAGGCTCAATTTCTAAACAATTCCATAAACTAGACCAGTTTATGAATAAAAATACATAATTCCATTCATGTAAAACACTTAATATAAAATGAACTATTTATGGATATAATACATAATCATAAAAAAATGTTTTCATTGAGGAAGTATATACTCATAAATACTTCATAATGGTTTGTAATGAAAATGATAAGTATCCTAAGCATATCCCCTAGGATTTTTGTAACAAAGAGTGCAGAAAGGCCCATTTTCATGAACCAGTTCCCATTCGACTCTTGCTCAAAGCAGTGTTTTCAGGTTTTACCACCAGGTACATATGTTCCATAGCCGCCTCTACCTGCTCGTATCCAGACAGGGATGCTTTCCATGGAAAAATAAAAAAATCTCTACAATACCAATATTCTAGGAAGTTATTATATACTAATACTCAAAGTCTATATTAGGGCTATGTGCACTAATCAGAGTTTATCCAAATCTAGTTTCCAAGGTTTTTACTAAACTTCCTTTGATACCAACTATAACGCCCCAAACCCAGTTACCCAGAGTCGGTGCATTATTACATAAAATTGGCATGATCATAAAAGATCAAATCTCAAATGACCGATTAGTTTAGTATCCTTGGAATCACTAGATACATTGATAAAGTTTACATTACATCATAAAATGAAAACTACAACACAATATTCCCCATTGTCCACACTCAAACATTCCCTGCATGTCATTAATATAATACTCCTTCACATCCTGGGAAAAATTAAAACATTTAATGGGTTGAGCTCAAATGCTCAGTAAGGATAACAATATAGCGGAAACTTTCATAAATAAACAAAAACATTTAAGGCAATGTATAACTAAAACAAAATCCTTTTAAACATGAATGTCAATATAATATGGAAAAGATAAAATGAAATAATTCCATTTACTAATTTACATGGATATTCTACAAGTAAAATAATCACATGTAATATCAATAACCACTTTCATATTGATAGAATGCATAATGCCAGACTATCGTAACCATGTAGCCAAGGCCTCATGCCAAGACTACAAATAAGCTTTTGTCAAGGCCTCGTGCCAAGACAATATATTGTCTCATGAGACCTACCGATGCATCGAGGAGCTATAGCGGGATCCAACCATCACAGTATATAGAATAAAATTGAGTTATTATTTTATAATGGGAATAATAATGAAAGAATAAGTTGAAGAAGAAAGGAAGTTGAAAGAGGGTGGGGGAAACATTACATCTTCTTCGGGTTCTTCCTTTTCATTTGATCAAAAGGGATCCTTAGGTTGGATTTATGATCAAAGTAAAGCCTCAAAGTTTAATTGAGGGAATTTGAGAGAATAATTGGGTAGGGGTTCGCTGAAAAAAATGGTTTCATGATGTGAAGAATTTGTTAGAAGTGGTTTCCTTTTATACGGGGGAGGAGGGGCTTATTAGAAAAAACATAAAGTACTATTTTATAATAAATTCATATTTGGTTTCTAATGGATCAAAATTTGATTATTCAAATTATAATGTGGGTATGGGTATAAATCCATTAATCCAATATATTTTAGAAAGATTTGTGTCATTATATTAACATTATCTTTTAGTTTGAACTCTGAGTTAATTAGTTTGTCATTTACCTTGTCGCTTTGTATTTTTTATATTATATAGTTAATAAACATACTATATACGTTCTAGAGACCCCCAAGTGGTCTATTAATGATACACCTATAATGATATAATTCATTTGGCAAAAACATATATTTTTAGGAATAGAATATCAATTAATAATATAATATTTGTTTTAAAAACTCATTTATGTAAATTTTGACACTATTCAATAATTTCTTTTTGATAAAGTCTTAACAAATTTATTAATTAGAATGAAATTCATTTATGAAATCCAATCATGTAATTTTAACCAATAAAATAAGTGGATGGCATAAAAACTCTCAAATTATATTTATTTTAACTTTTATAATGCCAATTATTTGATTCTTTCATTAATAAGGACAATACTGCATTATTAATGTGTCATAAATAAATTTAATTATTAAATATCTAAAAATTATAAATAAAAAACAATTATGTAGGAAATCGTTTTATATTTCTAATTAATATTTATAGTCGAAAATATAACATGTATAACCCCATGTAAAAATTGTTTTTCTAAATGATATATGCTTATGTCTTTTTTGTATTTAATTTAACTTAATTAAAAAAATTGTCATTATCACCTACAAGTGGCTCCATGGGGTCCCAAAATCGACCCATAGATACCCATGGTCGAACATGTATCAACCAATATGGTTAAGACACATTTTAGTGTAATTTATTATAATTATAATATTATTTTTTCCCTTATTTAACATATTTACCCTTTAACATTGGTAAATAAAATATTTACTGAAGTAATTATTTAAAATGTATAAAAATAAAATTTACATATTTACATAATTTGGAAATCCTGATTCCAAATTTGGAATCCATTTTTTCAAATTCAAAACACAGAATTGGAAGAAATTAATTTAAAATTAATTCCCGTTGTTAAATCAAAAGTCATGTTTTTAAGAGATAATAACTATCAAAAGATTGACATTTTTTTATGTCTGGATTAATTGTGAAATTATGTCAAATGATCAAAATTATATTAAATGGATGAATTATATTCTAAATATACTTTGAAACAACTCAAATTCATATTTTATTACTATTAATTATTTTGATTAAAAAAGTTGATTTCAATTAAAATTTTGTAATTTTCACTGTTTATCAAAATATAAAAGTTATCCAAAAAGTACCAAAATTTTAACCTAGGATAATTTCAATATTCTTAATCTAAAATAGAAGTCCATTTTTAGAGATAAAATTTATTAAATTTAAAAAATTGGGTATTAATATTCATAACAGTTACTTTGATTGGCCGCGGTGTGTTAGAATCCTGAAGTTGCGTACAACACACACTAATGTATTATTCAAAGAGAATCATACTGTGTAATCATGGGGTGTTAAATTATAATGATCAGGTTATATGATTCAAATTTAATTAATAATAATATAGTTAATTATTATTGTTCATTATAACTTGACATTGCTTATATCGCAAGATATAAAAAAAATTATGTTTATTTAAAGGAAAATATATTCAGAAATATCAATTTGTTACGCATCCCATGTCATTCATCTAATAGACGAGTACATCACGTGCCCCTCATTTAAGTAGGTTATCACCTGATATGTATGTCAACTAAGAATTTCTATGTATTTTCTGAATCTAATTCAATCAAGGGATATATTTATTTTCAAATAATACCAGAGGAAAAAATATTATGTCAGTTTCACTCCAACCATTGACATAATTTGAAACAAAATCAACCATCCCATTATTAACTATGTCAATTTTTTATTTCCTAAAAATGAATCAAATTTTAATGATTCTCATTCTGGGAATCTATGAATCCTCGTGTAAAAAAATAATTTATTATATGAATAAACCCATATGTATATTTAGGATTGTGGGGAATAACTTGGATTATATTTTTGAGGAACAATCTATATAATATGTCTAGACTGATTACCATGAGAATCTATTCAATATATCTCACACACAAACCTGTGTGTTGAGTACATGATTCTATTTATTATAATCTTAACATATCATCACAAAAAATAATACTCTATAAATATAATTGATTAGGGATAACTCAATGTCATACTATAATGAAATATTATCACTATTATTCAAGAAAAATAAGTATCACTATACAAGATTGAGTTGTAAATGGATATTAATTTTATGATAACATCATGATACCTTATAAATCAATTACACAAATATGTTATGTATATTACACCAACAGACTCTACATGAATCACTAGTTCTACTAATGATTTCACTAAATTAACTTCTTTACCCAACCAATTTATTTTTACATAAAACCACTCAATAATATCTAATATTAGATAGTATTTTCTGAGGATTTTTTTGCTATTTTCAATACTGGGATTTAATATCATGAGAAGAAACTAAATTGTTATCACTATAAACGTGTATTGATCTCTCAATGAAAATATAGAATCATATTCCATTGAAAAAATTCCTAACACGAATAACATTCCCCACTGTATTAGATGTTGTGATATACTCTCCCTTTATTTTTATGTGTATTATGGATGATTTTTAATAATTCTTGTAACTAATAGATATAAAATTTAAGCAAAATATGAAGCAAAATTGATATTTCATATCATTTGTTTTGGATGGGAAACATTCATTTTTTATCCCTTTAAATAGAGCTCATCCTCTACATTAAAAATAAAGAATACATCCTTAACTCCTCTCTTGTACATTAGAATGTTTTTAAAAAAAAATATGGTAATATTATCTAGATTGGATTTGTATATACTAGTCATTCATAGAGAAAAAGATATCTCATGTAAGATAAAAAAACATGGAAGACATTTTATATCTAATGTCAAACACCAAGGGGATTATATTTTCCCTTGGTAACCCTCAATAATGACCCAAAATATTCCAAAAATTCAATTTTTTTTAAAACATTTAAAGATCCATTTTTTAGTTCTCCATGCTAAACCTTTTTATCCCTTAACTTGTGAATGTTTCATAAATGAATATATAAAATCTATTTTCTCTCTCTCTATAAATCTCTATATCCAGTATATAGAATACATTATTAAATTATTTCATCGATTTTTTTTCTAGACACAAATTCACCAAGTGATGTATTGGGATATCATTTCTGGTTAGCATTATGTTGTCTACATTAAATATTAGAAGCACTATTATACTCATAGTAGTATATTAAAATGAAAATTAATCATTTAAGATATTTATGAAATAAAACATCTTGATTAAAACATCAAATCTAATAATTTAACTCAGATATTCTTACTTATTCCTATAAATCGACCATTGTATATTTAATACATTTATAAACTCATTTTGAACTTTGAAAACTAAATTTTATATCATATACAAATCCTTGACTATTTCCACCATAATTAATGCAGTTTTTACATCCATCTTAAATATCTCATGATCATAATATTTTTTATGGTTAAAAAAATATTAATGAACATTATCATTTCTATATATGATAATGTTTCTTCATAACCATTACCATTAATTTTTTAACCCATTTCCATTTAATGAGATTTATAGCTAGACAATCTATCATACATAACTATATTTTAATGAAAAACAACTTGAACTAAATGGGTATGATATGATCAAGTGTATCCACTAATATCCAAATGAAATTTTGGTCATGTAGTCCATTTTTGAATCCACTACTTTTAACAACTTATTTGAAACAAAACACTCAATGGATATATGGTAGATTTCATGACCAACCTCAATAAACATTACTTAATAATAATTTTCCATAATAAATCTATATCTTATATGTTCCTGATTAATCCCACAAAATCATTGAGTTTTTTTAGTATATTGTGTAATTTTTCTTCCACAAGTATTTTTATAACCAACTAAAACTCAACCTCAGGAAAACATCCTATTTTTTGGCCTCCAAATTATCCAAGATCAAAATTCCACCCACGGACTCCTATTATTATATTTTTCATCTTAAATAAGACAACAAATAAGATATTTTTTTAATTTTGGTTAAATAAATAATATCCCCTAATTTCCATAGGTTACAAAATAATCTTTTTTCTAATATGGGTATAATTTTATCAGAATTCAATCATCGTATGTGTTTTTCACAACCCCAAATCCTCAAAAAAGAAAAAATACAATGTTTCCCATACCAGATATCATATGGTTTCTTGATTAATGATTTAGATGAAACATTTTTTTATGGGAATTCAGATGTCTTTATAGCATAACACCATAATTTAATATGAAGGACACATTGACTAATCATTCATCAAACCATATAAAATATATTATAATTACTACAACTAGAAAAACCATTCTATTATGTTGTTCTAGGAGGAGTGAGTTGTGAAATAGTTCTAAAATACATCCAATGATCAATGATATCATGGGTTATGTATTCCCGAAGACAAAATTTTTTTTATAATGTTAATTATCATTCCACAAAGATTTTCTACTTTGTTAGTAATATATTTTAAATTTTCCCGAAGACAGACACTTGTGTTTCATAATTTTCTAATAGTAATTAAGAATTACCGTATTTTTATTGTATTTTTGTATGCCATGTTAACCGTTAACATATAATGTTCCTAGAATCCATATATATTAAATATTTATTCTAATGTCACATTCTTATTGAAATGTATGATTTGATTACAATGTAATTTCATGTTCTCATGAAGGATACATTTTCATAGAACCGTATCTCTATGTTTTTTCTGAGATTACATCTATTATCAATAAAGTAAAGAAAATAGAGCGGGCCAAGTAACATTTTAATTTAATTTAATGTTATGTAGTGAAATTAACATTACATTGATTCTCAATATAATTTTTTTGTCCAATTATAATTATTTTTCATTAACATTTTCATAATTAAAAATAATCAAAGTATTATTTTTTTAAATAACATGGTTTTGATACTAATGATGGGTTTTTGGAGTTCATCATATGAACATACTAGTGGAAGAAAATAAATTAAATATTGATATAACATTGATTGAATTGAAATGTAATATATATATATATATTATTAATAAAAATTCAAGATTACGTAGATACCAAATGATGTTACATCCATATTGATAGAGTTCGCCTGATGAATATCACATTAGTGGCTGACAAAATCCACATATCTTCAAGGAGGTTTCACCAACCATGGATCCATGAATGTATCATGAGAATTCCGAAATTATAAAAGGGGCTATAGAGCCTTCAAAGTGTGATAACACGTCTTTCAGAAAGAAGTGTTCTTATAAAAATCTTTTCATAAAACAAATGATCATTTTCTAGAAACAAAACTGTAGACATCAAATTCTTTATATATCTATCCATGATGATCTCCAATTAAATAAACATGTATGGATTATTAAATGCATTGAGTATATATGTTCCTTCCCTTTATTGGAATATATTAAAACCTTTAAAGGGTTAGGAATTCTATAATTAAGTCATCTAGAATGTATTAGTAATAGAAATAAACAATGTGGGAAGGAGGTGTCAGATGCATGAACTCATCCTTAGTATTATCGTTACATATGGTCTTGTGCATGGGGGTCCTCTCCCTAGTAGATATAATTTAGAAATATTAGGGTAATAATTTCCAATGTGTTAAATATCTATTAGGTGATGGATAAAACCCATAATTATTATATTATAAATTTATTCACTTATCATCAACCACCTAAATTGGTAGTTGTAATGATATGTACGAGCATACATCATGAATACCTTACATATGTCTATATTTAAGGTTTTTTTGTAAATATTACTTTAATTATGTTATATAAAAAATTATAGTTTTATTATCATAACTCTTAATGACTTATTATAGTTTCCTGTAAGTACGTTCATTGGTCTAGAAAATTAATCATGGTCTCTAGAAGAGATAATATATTCCAACAATGTGTTACGTTTTCTTAATATATAAAATATTGTTTTATCTTTAATCATAATGAAATTTATTTAAATTTAATGAACCTATTGAAAATTAATAACATACAAAGTCATTGGATTATGGTGGTGTAAAATCTTATAACCTTACCATTAAAATATCCTTTCTAAATATAAGTACCTCTCATATTTAATAAGATAATTCACACACACCACATCATAAGATAAACTACATATTATTATAATTTTAAAAATGAATTTATAGAAATAAAATGGACATAGTAATTTAATGTTTTACAATCTGTAAAAAAATATAAAATAATTTAATAATAATGGGAATGTATAGATAGAGCTGATCCCCTTCAATAATCATACTCTCGGAAAACACAATACATATAAGGATCAATGGTCATATTCAATATAAATTTTGAAAATTATTATACATATATAATTGAAATGAAAATATTAATGAATGAATAAAGTGTGAAATATGAAGTATTTATAGAATGTGGAAACCCACATGACCATTAAAAATTTTATTGTTGGAATAGTAATCTTACCATTGAAATTATAATATAATCATTGGAATGGTAATTTTAAATTTGGGAATAGTAACTTGGCCCTTAGAATAATATCCAATCTTCTGGAAGTGAAAAATAAAATATAGGTGTCATATAATGTGACAATATGATATAGATATATCATGGTACATGTTAATGAATGATTGAAAAATGATAAATTATGTGTTTTTATTTTTTTTAAAGATACATGTTTTAATTGAATTTTGCTAATAAATATAATGATTTAGAAAAAACATTTTAATAAAATAGCTATCTAAATTAATAATATATTTTATAATAATGGTAATATGATTTTATGAGACCGTAAAAATTATTCAAAGGGTTAGAAAATTTCACATTATATTAAATTTGGTGTTTTTCAATTAATCCATATTTTATTTAAAAATTAAATTCTCGTATTTATAATTTTTTTTCATAAAATGGTTTTCATTTTTGGACTCTACATATCAAAACGTTCACAGTTAGAATTTTTTATAATTTTCTAAACAATTTGAGTTTTTAGTGTATATTGAAATATGATAAAATATTGTATTTAACATTATAAGATTAATTTGTGAATTTTTTATTAATAGATGAATTAAAAACCCACTATTTCGAAAATACATTAACCATTTACTATAAATAGTCACAAGAATCAATAAAATTGACAATCTTGACCCAAATATAAAAAATAATGAATTTAATACTCAAAACGCCCCTCTCCTCCACTTATAAATACAACTCCTCACAACCCCTTCAACAAATACATTATAATCCATAGATATTTCCCAATATTTACCCAATTAACTTCCCAATCCACTACCCCATGTCCTTGTTCTTTTTCTATCATGAAAAAACCAATTCCATGTTCCTTAAAGGGTTTTTCATGGAGACATCAGTTAAGAAAAAACATTCCTTATTTGAATCATTGTATTTCATTTCTTCTTCAACCTTCTCCATGACAAACTCATAAAAAATGAAATAATTAATCTAATATTATAAATGTACTGTAATTTTTTATGTTAATATAAAATTTATCCTATACCCTCCCTTTTTTCCCTAAACAAAATCATCTTTTATAATATTGTGGGTTTACCACCTCCATGACTACACAGTTTGAATTTTTACACATCTGTAATGTCTTGAAATAAAATTTTATTGCTGGTTAAATAATATAATAATAATAATAACATAACTTATTTCATGATTTTAATGTTCTAATAACCATAAAATTAAATAAAATGAATTTAGTTCGTGATGGTTTGCAAATCCTCCAAAGTGAACTGACCAAATAACATTATCATTTTTACAAAAATAATTTTTTCTATATGAGGAAAAAGGATATCAATAAAAATTTAAATATCTATAAGTAAATTGACACCATTTCATTTCACTTATAGTGTTTTTATTTCATTTGTGAATAAATTCAATAATTATCTACAGGTGATCTAATTATTGAAGAAATAGATGGAGGCCCCCAGAAAAACTAAATTGATCTAAAAAATTCATTAATTTTTTTTATAAATTAGAATAATAAAATTATAGTGAATCTATCATAGAAGAAAATATATATGAATTAATTAATTAATTAACTATATTTTATTATCCATAATGTTAGGGAAACTGTTAGTAAAGAATGACTCTAGAAAATGTGGTAAGAAGTATCTGTGAACCATTTTTTCATTATGTTGTGAGCATTATATATTGTAAAATGGATATTTTGGAGAGAGGAATAAATAAATAACCTATTATAATTTATTTTTTAAACTAGTATGTCTCTCAATGATTATTTTAAAAAATTAGTTTTTCCATTTATGTTGATTTTAGGAAAATTATATTTTAATTTTCTATTGAAATGTTGAAATTAAAAAGGATAAATTTAATAAATTCAAAAAACATTGTGAAATATGATGATAATCATAGGGTTTGATAGACATAGATAAATAAAACTATGGTTTTTGAATATTACCATTCCTTCTTCGTATATTTGGTAGGAGGGAGAATTTTCTTTTGTTTCCTTGTATTGTCCCAAAGTTTAATCAATGGAAATAACCTTCTTATAATTATTTCATATAGTAAAATCAAATTAAATAAAAAAAATGAACCAAAATATACTATATAGCCTTTAATTATAATAGTATCACTTCTGTGATTTGAATTTTGAAAATATTACATGTACAGTTGTGATTAGAAAGATATTTGATGTCCGATACAAAAAACATAATTATTAGTTGATAGTATCTTACCCTAATGAGTAGTAATGTTACCCTTATAAATTAAAATAGTACCCTTATGAATATTAAATTTTCCAAGTGAATAAGTTAACTTACCAATGAATGTTTGAACAAAATATATCTATCATATAAGTGAAAATATGATATAATTATATCACAGTGTTGGTATTTTTTTGAGTCACATAGATATAATTACAATTTTATGACTAATATAATAATTTAAAAGTAAACTTATTTTCTTTAAATGTATTCTTAAATAAGTTTTTTGATGCCTTATGATTATATAATAATTTTAAAAGGCTTTATAAATTTTTCAAAGTGTTAGAAAAGAAAATATAAAATATAAATTTTTATTTTTCAATGAAATTATGATTTTAATTAAAAATTAACTTTTTCTTATTTATAAATTTTTTTTCCTTAAAATGGAGTTCATTTCTAGATTCATCACATTGAAAAATGGTTCGGGTGAATTTTTCAATTTTTCAAAAATGCTTGAATTTTTATTGAATAGTAGAATACGATAACTTAACAAATAATCTAAATACATGATTTATTGAGTCATGAATGATGTTATGATGATGTAATAACATTTGGATAGAACTCATATGCACATATTATTATACTATCAACAATAATATTTAATAATATTTTTCTTGAGAAAAATAATAAAATAATGAATAAAATACCGATAAAACCCTTCTCTCCTCCACTTTAAAAACCACCCTCACCCCCTCCTCTCTTCACATATATCAAACAATGTTACAAGACAAAATTATTCTTAAATCCCTACCTAATCCCATATCATAAATATAGAATCCCTTGGTCTCTTAAAAATACCAAATCAACTCCCATAAAGAGGTTCTCAAGTAAGATATATTTAAGGGGAAAATTCCTCTTTTAATTTATTTTATTTTCATTCAAGTTCCATCATTTTTTTTCATTTTTTACCTACATTAATCCAATATTTATGATAACTAAATATCCCTAAATGTAATTTAATATAGTTTTAATAATTTAATAATTCTTCATCATCTCTCTTTTCCCCTCCTTGAAATTAAAACACAATCTGAAATGTGTTAATTTCACGTATTCAATGATGACAACATTGTAATTTATATTACTATCTTTAATTATGTTCATGAAATAATTTTTATGGTTGAAATAGGCTTTAATATATGTATTATTTCTAATTTATGGTTCTAGAATATTTTGTACACGTGATATAAATTTAAAATGGAAAATTTGTAAGATGTGATAAAAAACCCGCCAATTAACGAAAGTAGTTATCATAAAAATTGTATATAATGATTCATCTTCAATAAAAACAACCAAATAAAATTTAAAAACTTCTAATAAAATGGATTATAACTAATAAAAAATAACTCCAATTCTGGGAAACCATTTTTATCTTACATGTTTATCCATACATGTATATAAGTAAACCAATCCTGAAAACCAATGTAACAAACAATGAAATTGAACCTTTTAACTCTTCAAAATGGTCATGAATGAACATAATAAGGTTATAATAAATAAATTAAATTAATAATAGTTTCATTATTTATTATTTAAGGAATTTAATTTGGTTATCCTGGATGTTAAGATCATGTGAAGGATATAATCAGACTTATGTTAAGAAATTCTACACGAACATCCATTATTCATTCGAGTTTCTCTATCTTTATTTTTACCAAAATTTAGTTATATATTATTTTTATTTACATATTCTAATTTTTTTTCTCATGCTTGAAACATTTTTATCATGTTCCATTCATAATTATATTTTAGCGTTATATATATATTTATGTGGTTCACTAAACAACACTACCCGATAAGTAAAATTGTTTTAAGGGAACTTTCCGAATTAATACCCAATATAATGTTCCCTTTGAAAACTATTTTAAGAAACAATTGTTTTTATAAAATCAGTATTTTTATTTTGAAAAACTTTGTTGTTCACTTATGATTTTATATAAAAGATTATTTCCGTTTCAATTTTTATGACTCTTTTGTATTTTCCTTAAAAACACACAAAAATGTTTTAATATCATAAATACTAATCTCACATGTTATCAATTCTGTTTGATATCAATTAGAATGATATAATCCTATTTTACCTTATCAATGTAAATGTATGTTTTAATTATTTTATTTCATGGTTACATGTATGATACGCCCATATATTATTCTTTATGACATGGTTATGATGCATATTTCATTCCATGGGTACCCTTATGATTATGTAAGCTTGATTATGTACGATTTTATATGTGGAATGCATATTCATGAACATTTTATGATGGGTGTTACCAAATTTTATTCCAATGAATTGTGTAATTTTATGCCTCATGATATATTACAACTATCTTTGTGGTTAACCATTACTCATGCTACAATGTGAAACAGTATTTGTGGTTAACCTTGACTTGTGCTCCCCTATGTGCAATGAGCATTGACTCATGATAATTTCATGTTTTATTTTTTTTCAACATTAATATGACCCAATTTTTATATTATCCCATGTTTATATGTTATGATTCCATATGTCCCATGAATTTTATATCATTATGTCATGCCTTAAAAAACATGTGCTATATAATTATAGTTATGTTTATTCCCATTATAGGCTTTTAGTTAATACCATTATTCATCTTATCCATAGGTTATCCTAGGATGATTTATGAGCAAAATGGGAGTAAGGAGATCTTTATTAAGACTAAATAATGAAATTTTATATTTAGTTCCATGTTTTATGTTTTATATACCAAGTATTAGAAGACAATAGTCTTTAAAATCATTCGATAATAATATGATGATTTACTATCCCTACAATAATCTAATGATATGTTTAAAAGGTCCATCAATTAATTATACACGATCGTTATCACTACCAAGGGTTTACAGGACAAAGCGTTAGTGGGGATTCTTCACAAGAGGAACATAATAATTCGTTTTTCATTAGAGGAAGACTTGATCCTAGCATGGTCTAGAGCTCCTCGTGTATGCAATGGATCTCGCATCTATCATTCTCACTGGTCCTATGATATCCGCATGAAAGATGACGTTCTATCAACAACTATTTATGTAAGTTTTCTCGAACTCCCCATTCCATTCCAAAATCCTGCAATTATTTGTATGCTTGGTAATATAGTAGGATGTTACTTGTGTTCTGATAGTAGAACTGATCTAATTTTTCATCCCATATCTCTGTATATCTGTGTTGAGTTAGATGTTTCTAAACATCTATCAATAGTATTTGGATCAATGGTGGGGAGGAATTTCGGTGCAATATACCAGTGACCTATGAATCTTGGACTGACTTATGCACTTCATGCCTTCATTTGGGGTAGTTATCAAATGTTTTTTGGTATGGTCACTCACCTCACCTAGGGGAATCAAATAAAGTTTAACAGAATGGGTCTATATCTCATATGGTTCTTAAAGCTGAAACTCTAGTGGTCAAGGACTCAATGATGGCATGCCATCCCCTGAATGCAAAGGGTCATGATGATCCAATGGTCTATGAAAATTTTCATATATTTTAGAAAGTCTTTGGTTTCAAAAAAAGTAGGATAGGTACTAATTGGGAATTTTCTGATTCATCCTTGAGTTTTTGTTTCATTTGTTGAGACTATGATGTTTTTAAACATGCATAATGAGACAGTTCATGCCTCTAGTTCTAGTACTAAGGAGGTTTTTAATGGGTCTTCAGTTTCAAGTCCCTAACACTAGGTGGAACCTAACCTGAATGTTTAAGACTATCTAGAGAGAGTCTTATTCGAATATAAGGATGGTCCAATTCACCATGATTGGGTCCCAAATCATGTATTTGTTTTCCCAAGTGACTACTAAGGGTAGTCTTTTAGGCTATAAAAAGACAGAAGCTACTGAAAATAGAGAGAATGTAGTGACTCTATTTAAGAAAAAAATGATATGAAAATGTCACTCTTTTCAACCATTTTGATGGCTTGATGGAGGAAGTATAGGTCTAGAAGTAGGAGTCAGGCTAGTCATCTAGTGGATGTTTGGTTGCTGCTCTCCATGTTCATGACCCATGATCTTCACCAATTGTCGAATCACCATTAATAGGGGAGTATACCTTGGGTGAAATGGTTATCTCTAAGGGTGATTATGAAGCTGAGCTTTCTAGGAAATTAAATATCTACAATGATTAGGGAGCGAGTGTTAGAGGTCTTTGTAACCCAAGGAAGAGTAAGGGTTATAAGGGGAAACATGATGTTATGCTATATATTTTGACTAAGGGGAAGGGATCTAAAGGAAGGAAAGAATATTCTTAGGTGCCCGAGGCATTGAAAAAAAGATCATCTAGTAAAGCTAAGGAAATGATATGTGAACCATGGAATCAAGTACTAGAAGGCTTGTTGGGTTCTGTTCTATGAAGTGGAAATCCTAATGCAATTTGTGGAGACATTAAGATTCAAGTGAATAGTGCTGCAATATGGAATAAGGAAGAGGAGAAAAAAATTTCATGAGTCAATTCTAGATTCTAATGATGATATTCCTGAAAAATATATCAAACTATATGCCCTAATGGAGGATGTAGAAAGAATATTTAGAAATAGTTATTGAAAAATATATAATTATGTGTCAATGAAACTGGATAATACTACAAAAAAATTATATTGGAATGCGGTTTTAATGCAATAAAGTTCAAAATGGAAGAGTACACCCAGACATGGGACAAGCTATCTACCTACTTGGATGCATTAATTAGAATATACCCAATCATGAAGATCAAAACACTAAAATGGTGCCTATACTAAGTAAGAAAATATAATAATCTAAGTCTTTTTTTCAAATATTTTTTTATTTCATTTTGTGTTATCTCACCCTAGGCATTGATTTTACTTGCATGGTTTATCACATTTTCTTCAAAAGTATTTTATATTAAAAAATTAATTTTAAGGAAATGTGTGAAAGGATAGGGTCAGTATAATTGTTATTAGAGGAAGGTTTTTTATTTTCATGGATTAGGAATAGGGCACTCTAGTAAGAACCATATGTATGAGACTACATATAAGAAAACATCCCAAAATTTTGGAAAGTACAAAGTAAGTAGTTTATCAAGAAAATACATCCCTATCTAGATAAAAACAAATGGATATTGCTCTGGCAATGTTTTATATAGGTTTAAAACCCAAAAACACCACTCTGAGCAAGACTCGAACAAGAACTACTGCCTCACACTAGACCATGATGCCCTATTGGTTTGACAGTCCCATGAGATATTATTTGGTAAATAAATAATCATAGTATGAACCATTATTATGGGAAGAGAAAAAGAATCCCATAAGAATAATTGTGAGGAAAGAGTTTGTGGATAATCTAGATTGAAACCTAGGTTATCAAAATATAGGATTTATTTTTCCATTAAGAGTTTATCCAATTATTTTTAAAGTGAAATTATCATTCTTAATTGTTATGTATTGATGCCCTACAATTTTATTTTATTTTGTATTATTAATGGTGGGAAATAGAATAACAAATGACAACAATCTATGTTAGAAGAAATGTGAATATATCCCTAATTATATGCCAAATATGATGGGAATGGATGCAAAAAAACTTAACAACATTATTTATTAGTTATCTCAATTTATGAATAACAACTTAAATCATGTTGAACTCCCTCCTCCTCTAAGGAAATAAAAAGTTTCTATTGAATCATTCATGTGGAAATCACCTCCCATGATTGGTGGATATTTCATTATACTCCTTGAAAATATGTGGATTGACTACATTGAAAATATATTCTATGTCCTCTAGTTCTCATAACAAGATAAATTCATGTTAGCGGTCTATCTCTTAAATGGGGAAGCATATCAGGGGTGGATACTCATCAAGAATACAATGTACCAAGAGGAAATCAATTCCAAGTATTGGGAGGAATTTAAGAAAAAAAAATTGATAATTATTTTCCCAGAACCCTCCATCTCAAGATGGAAATAGAGTTACTCATCCTTAAGTAGAAGGAAGATGATTCCATTAGGGCGTATGAAGTAAATTTCACATGGATTCCAAGATATACCTCTGGATTTGTTTTGAACACCAAAATCAAGGGGGATATCTTCCTTAGTATACTAAATCTGAGTCTATGACAAACAATGGTGATTTTTAACTACAGTAGGTATCATGGGATTGTCTGTTGTGCCCCCAAGGTTGAAATTGAGATCATAGAATCTCAGTGGTCTCATAGGCCCAATCACAAAAAACATAAAATAGAGTCTAGTATGGGTGATTTGGAAAATATATCCCATGATGGAAAGAATACCAAACATCCAAAATATCAAAATTGTGCGAATAAGCATCAAGGGAACTGTCTAATGGGAATTGAGAATTTCTTCAAATGTCTAAGAATGGGAGAAAATTTAATGAACTTCCAGAGGGTTATGAATAATTACACAAATTTGGATGAAGAAAGGATGGTTCATATCAACTCTAAACCTGTAGTATTGTGCTACAATAGCAAGGAGCATAGAAATCATGCAAACGATTTCTCTAGGCCTAGGGTTGAAGGAGGATCAAAACCACAACCTCTAAAGGAAAAATGATTGTAAAGACCCGATAATTTCAAGTTTTTTTAAATACTTTGGAATTTTACGAGTCTGTGGATTTTGACGGAACTTGATTCTAAGGCCCGGTGTGCTCGGAATCAATTTCCAATGTTTAGCTCAGGTACGTTCAGTGAACGAATGAGTAGGTTTTTCTATCTTTTGAATAGGTGATTTGAATTAAAATATGAGGGTAACAATGGACTCGAAACCCCGGTAATTGCTTAAAGTGATCCTTACTATAGTTGCGTTTGCAATGAAGGAGAAGATATTTATTGGGGGATTATTTAAGAAGTAAATAAATATTTTCAGAACAGTTTTTATTTTATAATGTGGTTTTTCCCTCCCATGGGTAGTTAAGGGTGGGGCCCATAGCCACCTAACTACCCAAGTGTGGATGATAGAGAGGTGGGGCCCACATGAGCCCCACCATATAATTTCATCTAATCTCACTAAAAACCCCTCATTAAATTGGAACCCCATTTTTCAATGCCAATCTCTCCACCTCACTTCTTTAATTCATGTCAACCCATAATTTAATAAGGATCCTTCCTCTTTTTCCCCATTTTTATTTAATTGCCAATGCGTTTAACAAATGGGGATCTTCCCTCTCCCTTCTTAAATTTATTGACAACACGTTTTATTTAATGTGGTGATTTAATTTTGGGAGAGTTTATTTTTGTGTATAATAAAATAATAGGAAGAGCCTATTATTTTATTAATGGGGAGAGATTTCGTTGTGCAAGGTAGATCGAGGGAACTCTTGAGGTTTTGGAAGAATGCCGACCTCCGATGAAGAATGAAGAAGAACGCTAGTTCCTAGAAGAACAACGACATGCCACCAATTCTCTTCTCCGAGACAATAGAGGAGACACCGCTTCCTCCTCGGCGCACTCCGATGACACCTACGAACCTTTTCCCTGTCACACCTTCTACCGCGACGCTGTCTACCGCGACGCTAACGATCGTCTTCAATTTTTGAGGTAGGGGATTTCGTATCTTTCATTATGTGATGTATACCCTCGGCATGTCGTTTAATTGTTGGGTGACAAATTAAACATCTAACATGGTGGGTGCGGGTTAGCGAACAAGCCTGGACCCATCGCTAATTTATTCTTGATGCGCGGGGTGATTGGTGACGATGAAACCGGGCCGCAACGGAAAATTCAAGCCTTCACAGTGGAGCTCGGGTCCCGAGACCACCGTAGGAGAAGAAGGGAGAAAAATCGGACCACTAGAATGACTCCAGGGGCCCGTGGAAGCCCCCGGATATGGCAGCCGGTAGAGGCCTGCCACGACGGCGAAGGGGGGATCCCGTGGCCGTGCGGGATCTAGGGGAGATGCGGCACCAGCCAAGCACCGCTTCCACGGAACAGAGGGGGGCCGCACGCCCTCTCTCAGCTCGCTGTCTAAGACAACATACCCACCGGCCAGGCCAGGCTGCACCCAGCCATGCCGGACCAGGACCCAGGCTGGGTCGACCCGGTTCGGGCCGACACAGGGGGGTTGGGCCGGGTCAGACCGGGCCCAAACCCCCACTTCGGACCGTTTTTGGTCTTTTTCCCATAACTTGAGCTACGGACCTTAGATCGATGCATCGTCATTTGCGTAGGAATCCATGTATCAAATCAGTCATTTCAGTAAATTACAATCAAGGTTTTGTCAGTGTTTGGGTATAGACGTGGTGGTTTGAACCCGAAACCAATCGGGCCCTTGGAGCGGAAACACTTATATCTAAAGGACCGAACGTCCATTTGACATGCCATCAATTGTATTGAAATAATTTTCTTGAGATGGTTCTTTTGGATTACTCCACTTGTGTTTTGAACATAGTTGGAGTATGGTTGGGTTGGTTTTATCTTAAATACCAACCGGGCCTCTGGGACAGAAAAACCAGTAACTCTCAGATTGGGCGTCTGATTGATGCACTGTCAGTCACGATGGGTTTTTTTGACGAGACAGAAATTTTGGATACATCAACTCTAGGCTTTGTGACAGTTGATGTATCGACTCTCTTTCTCGAGGAGAGGACCCTCCTGGAATCGAGCATGCTGTGTTTGGGAACCCTAGAGCTTGCTGCGACTGCGACGAGGTCGACTGTACTTGGATCCTCCGTGGGTTCGGCACCGAGGAAGACTCTACATGGATCCTCTGTGGGTTGGGCAGTGGGGACAACTGTACTTGGATCCTCTATGGGTTCGGCAGTGAGGACGACTGTACTTGGATCCTCTGTGGGTTCGGCAGAGATGACGACTCTACTGGGATCCTCTGTGGGTCCGACAGCAGTGAAAACTGTTCATGTATCTTACGTGGGTCTGACAGTATGACCTCTGTACTTGTCTCCTAAGTGGGTCCGGATGAGTATCTAGTATTGTATCCTATGTGGTTCTGACATATTAGATGAATCAGTGGATACATCTGGTCATCTCTATCTCTATACGAAGTTGTATACCTGTGTGAGCATAGTCTTGACTTCAACCTTTATCATCGACGTGATTGACATGCTTTTCTGTATGGACTGGGTTGTTCATTCCAGTGTGGACTGGGTTGTGTTCTTCTATGTGGACTGGGTCATGCTTGGGATCGAGAGTTGGAGGCATTTTTTAATTGATGACTTAGGTATATGTATGTGCATATACCTATGTAAATTCTGTTGATACCTCGTGATTGTATCTTTCCTTTGTGGTTTATTCTTCGTGGATTCTGAGAGACCTTCAGGGGTCTCGAGGTCCCTACTGAGTATCATATAATCACTCTTGCATGGTCTATGCCCGCACAACGTTGTGTTGGATGCAGACGACAGACAACACTGATTGAGGTGGACACATATGGAGCTGGATGGTACTCGGAGGTGGACCACTTGGAGGGACATGCACGGAGTGGAAGACCAGACCCGAGGAGATAAGGAGACTATCTGTACCCACCCTTCATGTGTATTTTCCCGAGGACGAATCGGTGTTGCTGTTTTACATAATTTTGTTGTACTTTCGTTTCAGTTGTACTGTACTTTCAGTTGGGTTTGTATACTGGACCATTTAATTTTCACCACTTACCGTGTACCTAGTTTTACTTATTACTTACTTCACTTGCGTAATCTATTGTGTTTGTGTTTAATTTATAAAAGGAAATGTCTTCCCTTTTATCGGTATTTACTCCTTTGGTGTTAGTCGTCGGCCCTGGCCTATGGAAGGCGGACTTGGGGTAGTCATGGCACGAGCCCCGAGGATGGGTTGTGACAAATTGGTATCAGAGGAGTTGGTTCTACCATAGAACTCATGACTCTGATCTTTCTTTTCTACGAAGCAATAGTGTTATGAATTTTGAGTTTGGTTTTTAGTCTAGGGAGTCCAGTGTTGGTGTGGCGGACGACGTATCCATACACGAGGACCCTAACCTCTGATTTCTGACTCAATGAATGAAAACACTGATTGTGTGTGTGATTCCTTTCAAAAGTATTCTTTGTGATTATTTTTTTCAACTCACCATGCATACTGTTTGACCATGGAACACCTGTTTCTTTTTAGGATGGCCCTACGAAGGCAGCTAGCAAGGGTTCATATTTACATGCGGGATGGAATCCCTCCGAGCAATGAGGCCTCGGTGTAGCACCCCATTACAGTGGAGACACCAGCAGTACCACTTTCACTGAGCCACCGATGATTCCAGCCCTAGCGGTGGAGAGTGCACGCCGACTAAGCGCATTGCATGAGTTTTAGAGACAGAGGTATCCCATGTTCCACAGAGAGACGGACCCTCAGGAAGCTGAGGATTGGTTATAGGCTATCATCAGAGCCTTCCGATTGGTAGGGACACCGACAGACCTTATGGTGATCCTTGGCGCGAGTCTGCTACACGCAGAAGCAAGTAGATGGTGGATCCTGATGCTCCAGGTGCACGATGAGGCATCACTACTTTGGACGGACTTCGAGAGCCTCTTACGCTTAGAGTTTTTTCTATCCACCCTCCGTGCAGTGCACATCGAGGAGTTGTTACAGCTGCGACAGGAGAGCATGACATTAGACTAGTACTCGGTGAGATTTATCGACCTCTCGCGCTACTCCATGGACATGGTACGAGAGCCATTCTTCCAAGACCAGACCTTTGAGAAGGGACTGATGCATGAGATCAGATCTTTGATGATCTCCCTAAACATCCTAACACAAGCGGGGGTGCTGGAGAGTACCTTATAATGGAGATTTTTCTCGCTGAGTAGTCACCAGCGGTGATTACCTCCACAGGACGACACGTAGATGAGTCTTCTACAGCCGGCAGTAGACAGTTGACATAGAGGTCCAAGCGGACCAGGCTGTCAGTTGAGAAACCTCCAGATACATGTTCGGTTGTGTAGGGCACACGACACAAAGCAAGCCATACAAGGAGTATGCAGTGCTATGCATGTGGCGGGCAGGGTCACACGGCCCAAGACTGCCCGACCTGCCCTGTTGATGAGAAGAAGGTGGTAGAGGGACCTCCCAAGCAGAGGTTTGACTGTGGTGGTCCGCCAGGAGCAGGCAGACGTGGAAGAGGGGCTGGACAAGCAGTAGGTGGTGGATGACGTTTCAAGGCCCTACCACCACCACCACCAAGAGAACTACCCCCGGCCGCAAGGAATGACAGGAAATGGTAGAGCTCGGCTTCTGGCAGCTTAGACCTATGAACATAGTGCTCCGGGAGCAGACGGGTAGGAGCGGGACTAGTTCCAGGCATGGGGACTTTTGTTCATGATTCTTTTAGCTTTGTTAATTTCATTGTTTATGGATGCTTTGTGTCTTTTTACTTTGATATGAAGTAGTAAAAGACACTTTTTCTTGTGAAGTTTCCTTCCTTGTCATTTTAATGTGGTTGATACTGAGAGTTTAAAGTTAAAACTATTGACCTGAACCTCACTTTTTAGATTCCTACTAGAGGAGACCTAGTGACCACACACTACAACCAATAGTTTGACTCGACCCTTGGAGGCGAGAGTTACGGTTGGATCTCTTAGTAGTATCATCGAGGCCTTACGACGTTGTACATGGAATGAAATAGTATCATTAATGTCAGGATTTACTGTATTAGGTAAATAACGTGTTTCATCCAGGGGATGAGATCATATTTCTCTTTTCGGCAAATGAGAAATCATAGAAGCTCTTATAGGACGTAAGAAAAAAGGGGTGTATTCGAGTCCGTTGCAGTGGAAAGTCACACCCATGGTTCATTGAGAGAACGGTTTATGGTCTACTCTAATATCAAAAGTCTCAAGTGTGTCTTCTCATAGAAGGACTAGTACTTGAGATGGTTTCATTGACTTGAGTTCCACGAGGACTGTGACTTTGAGATAGTCTATACTCATGTGAAGGGGAACAATGTAGCAGAGTTCGTTTCACGATGTCTCAAATGTTAGCAAGTGATGGTGGAGCACCAGGTACCAGCAAACATGGTACAACCCATAGAGGTCCCAGAATGGAAGTGGGATGGAATATCTATGGATTCTATGATGGGGATTCCATGTACATCTAGAGGACATGACTCTAGCTGAGTGATCGTAGACCGACTCACCAAGTCGGCCCACTTCTTACCGATCAGAGAGCAAGGCTCAGTAGAGAGAATGGAGAACCTCTACGTCCAGGAAATTGTACTACTTCATAGTGTTCCATCCTCTATCGTCTCTGATCGAGACGCTCACTTTAATTCCTGGCTTTGGAAGGGGTTACAGGAGGCTTTTGGGACGCAACTACGTCGGAGCACTGCCTTTCACGCTCAGACGGATTGCCCGATGGAGAGGACCATTCACACACTCGAGGACATGCTCAGTGAATGTGTCCTTGACTTTGGTCATAGCTGGGAGGATAACCTACCCTTGGTGGGGTTTGTGTACAACAACAGCTTCCACTCCACTATCAGGATGGCACCATACGAGGTACTCTACGACCGACCTTACAGATCACCTCTATGCTGGACAGACCCAGGGGAGTCAGTACTCGTAGGACTAGTGATGGTTTGGGCTACGATGGAGAAGGTGCAGATCATCCAGGAGCGGATGAGGAATGCACAGAGCAGACAGAAGTCCTATGCTGATAGGAGGCGAAGACCACTAGAGTTCGAGGATGTCCACCACATTTACTTACGAGTCTCACCTCGGCGCAGGTTGCGGAGATTTGGCCGGGGTGACAAGTTATCTATATGCTTCATTGGGCCTTTTCAGGTCCTCTATAGAGTAGGTGAGGTGGCTTACCGCCTGGACCTTCCACCTCAGTTGCATCGAGTGCACGACGTCTTCCACGAATCTCATTTAAAGAGATACGTTCATGACCCAACGCAAATAATCTACCATGGAGAGATGGACATTGATGACGGGGCTACGTTCACGGAGGTCCTGTTTGAGATTGAGGATCGAAAGGATCGGGTCCTACGTGGACGGTCGATTCCTCTTGTGCACATTCGTTGGCAGCACGGGAACCTCCAGAAGAGCACATGGGAGTGGGAGTCTCAAATTGTGCTCATTACCCTCATTTTTTTCCCAAGTTTATGTTGTAGCATTACGGGGACAAAAAGCCCTAAGGTGGGAGTAATGTAATGACCTGGAAATTTCAAGGGATTTTTTTTAAATACTTTGGAATTTTACGAGTCTGTGGCTTCTGACGGCACTTGATTCCAAGGCCCGGTGGGCCTGAAATAAATTTTCAAAGTTTTGCTCGGGTTCGTTCAGTGAACGAACGAGTAATTTTTTCTATCTTTTGAACCGGTGCTCGGAATTAAAATCTAAGGTCACCGATTAACTCGCAACGCCGGTAATTTCTTAATGTGATCCTTACCATAGTTGCGTTCACAATGGAGGTGAAGATATTTATTGGGGGTTTATTTAATAAGTAAATAAAAAGTGTCAAAATGATTTTTATTTTATAAGAAGGATTTTCCCTCCCATGGGCAGTCATGGGTGGGGCCCACATCCACCTAACTACCCATGTGTGGATATTAGAGAGGTGGGGCCCAGATGAGCCCCACCATTTAATTTCATCTAATCTCACTAAAAACCCCTCATAAAATTGGAAACCCCAATTTATATATGTCAATCTCTCCACCTCACTCCTTTAATTCATGTCAACCCCTAATTTAATGAGGATCCTTCCTCTTCCCCCCCACCTTTTTAATTGCCAAATGCGTTTAATAAATGGGTACCTTCCATCTCCCTTTCTTAATTGATTGTCAACATGTTTTATTTAATGTTATGATTTAATTTTGGGATAGTTTCTTTGCGTGTATAATAAAATAATAGGAAGAGACTATTATATTATTAAGGGAGAGAGCTTTCATTGTGTGAGGAAGATCGAGAGAAGTCTTGAGGTTTTAGAAGAACGCTGGCCTCCAACAAAGAACGCTGGTTCTTTAAAAAACAAGGTCACGCCACCAATCCTCTTCTCTACGACAAGAGAGGAGATGCCGCTTCCTCCTCACGCACTCCGTCGACGCCTACAAAACCTTTCCCCGTGATGCTTTCTACCGCGACACTGTCTAACGCGATGCCGACGCTCGTCGTCAATTGATGAGGAAAGAGATTTTGTATATTTCATTATGTTATTTATACCCTTGACATGGAGATTAATTGCTGGGTGACAAAATAATCCTCTAACGCAGTGGGTACGGGTTAACGAACAAGCCCAGACCCACCACAAATTTGTTCTCGTTGTGTGGGGAGATTGGCAATGAAGAAATGGGACCGCAACGGAAAATCGGAGCCTTCACATTGGAGCTCCAGTCCCGAGATGACCGCAAGCGTAGACGAGAGTACAATCAGACCACCGGAATGACTCTGGCGGCCAGCACCGGCCGGTCGCCTATAGGCTGAGGTGCCCCGGCGCACCGCCAATAGAGGCCCGCCACAGATGAAGCCATGGCAGCGAGGGTGGATCTCGCGGCCATGTAGAGTACAGGGGAGACGCGGAACAGAGGGGGGCTGCCCCCCCCCCCCCCCCCGCTCGGCTCACTGGCCAAGCCAGCGTATCCCCTTGCCGGGCCGGGGCGGGTAACGCGTACAGGGTCGCGCCGGCTGGGCCGGACCCGTACCCGGTTCGGGTCGACCCAGCTCGGGCCGACCTAGGGGGGTTGGGCCGGGTCTGACCGTGCCCATACCCCCACTTTGGACTGTTTTCGGTCTTTTCCCCATAACATGAGCTACGGACCTATGATCGATGCACTGTCAGTTGCATAGGAATCCTTGGATCGAGACAGTTGTTTCAGTATATTACACTCTAGGTTTGAGAAAATTTTGGGCATGTCCGGGTTGGTTTGAACCCGAAACCAACCGCGCCCTTGGAGCGGAAACACTTATATCTTAAGGATCTGACGTCTGTTTGACGTTCTGTCAATTACGTTGAAATCCTTTTGTTGAGACAGTTTTTCTGGCTCACTCCACTCAAGGTTTGGAAAGAATTGGAGTATGGTTGGGTTGGTTTTAGCTTAAGTACCAACTGGGCCCCTGGGACGGAAAAGCCAATAACTCTTAGACTGGGCGTCCGATTGATGCACCGTCTGTCTTGTTGGGTTTCTCTTGATGAGATGGAACTTTGGGATACATAAAATCTAGGGTTGGTGACATTTGATGTATCGAATATCTTGCTCAAGGAGCGGTCCCTCCTAGAATCAAGCATGTTTTGTGCGAGAACCCTAGAGATGGCTGTGACTGCAACGAGGATGACTGTACTTGGATCCTCCATGGATTCGGCAGCGAGGAAGACTGTACTTGGATCCTCTGTGGGTTCGGTAGGGAGGAAAACTGTACTTGGATCCTCTGTGGGTTCGGCATCGAGGACGACTCTACTTGTATCCTCTATTGGTTCAGCAGTGAGGACGACTGTACACGGATCCTCCGTGGGTTCGGCAGCGATGACGACTGTACATGGATCCTCCATGGGTTCGGCAGCGAGGAAGACTGTACTTGGATCCTCCATGGGTTCAGAAATGATGATGACTATACTGAGATTCTCTATGGATCGGACAATGATGACTAATATTCTTGTATCCTACATGGGTCCGACAGTATGACCTCTGTACTTGTATCCTAAGTGGGTCCGGCAGAGTAGTCGGTCTTGTATCTTATGTGGGTCCGACACCTTAGATGAATCAGTGGGTACATCCGGTCATCTATATCGCTATACAAATTTGTATACCTATGTGAGCTGATTCTTTACTTCAATCTTTATCATCGCTGTTATTGACTTCCTTTCCTGTGTGGACTGGGTTGTGCTTTCCTATGTGGACTGGGTTGTGTTTTCCTATATGGACTAGGTAATGCTTGGGCTCGAGAGTTGGAGACATTTTGTAATTGATGACTTAGGTATATGTATGGGAATATAACTAAGTAAAGTTGGTTGATACCTCATGATTGGATCTTTCCTTTGTGGTTTATTATTCATGGACTCTGAGTGACCTTCGAGGGTCTTGGGGTCCCTACATACTATCGTATACTCACCCCTGCATGGGCTATGCCCGCACTACGTTGTGTTGGATACAGACGACGGACAACACTGATTGAGGTGGAGGCTTGTTTAGCTAGATGGTACCTGGAGTTGGACCACTTGGCGGGATGTGCACGGAGCAGATGACCAGACCCGAGGAGCTGAGGAGACCATCTGTACCCACCCTTCAAGTGGAGTTTCCGGAGGATGACTCGGTGTTGCTGTTTTAATTACTGTTGTAATACATTCCTTTCAGTTGTACTATACTTTCAGTTGGTTTTGTATACTGGCCCATTTACTTTTCAGTACTTACCTTATACCCAGTTTTACTTAGTTCTTACTTAACATGCGTACTCTGTTGTATTTTTCTTTACTTTATAAAAGTAAATGCATTCCCTTTTATCGAGATTTCTGCCTTTGGTTCTAGTCGCCAGCCCATGTCCTATAGAAAGCGATCTTGGGGTAGTCACGGCATGGACCCCGAGGATGGGTCGGGACAATGATGTTCTTATTGTATCACTACTACTGAAGTGGAGATGGAAAATTATGTGGTGACACATAGTCGAGTTGTTCATTCAAGAATTGAAAACATACAATTTGATTTTGGTTTTAAAAATTCTTTCATATCATTCATTATTAGTAGAACTATTCAAACGCCACATCAAAATTTGGAGGTTGAGTTATCTTTGAGAACATCAAATGGAGTAATTACTGCAGCCAAAGTATATAAATCCTCCCCTATTATTGTTTTTGGACTAAAAAATCATGAAAATATTTTCATACTTCTTTTAGTGATGTTCGATGTTTTCATGGGAATCGATTGACTATCATTATTCTAATCTGACATCTACTGTAGAGAAATATGGATCACTCTTCAAATATTGAAGGGTCCTCCAATTCATTACTAGTGTAAGGAAGAAGATGAATCTTCATTAGAATAATTTTATCACGTGTTTATATTAATTACTTATGAGAAAGCATGTCTAGCTCAAATAATTGATACAAAGAATATGATACTACTAAAATATATTATCATTGTGAGGGATTACATAAATGTATTCCCTAAATAAAATCTTGGTCTTCCTCCAAATCAATAGGTTGTGTTCCAAATTGAACTTACTAATAGATCCCTTCCAATATCAAAGAAACCCTATAGAATGTCTACCATAGTTCTAGAAGAGATAAAGGAATATTTATAGGAGAATGTTTTGAAGGGTTTAATATTCCCGAGTTCCCAACCATGGGGTGCGCTATTCCACTTCCTCAAAAAGAAGGATTGAACAATTCACCACTACATTGATTATTGTGAGCTCAATAAAATCATGATAATGAAATGTATACCCTGACATGGATAGATGACTTGTTCGATCTACTTTATGGGGCCAATTATTTATATTAGGAGGACCTTTGGATAGGATACCACCAATTAAAGGTGAGGATGAAATATATTCTCAGGACAACCTTTTGAACGATGTATGAAAAAATGTGTTCACAGTGATTCCCTTAAGATTCAATAATGCTCTAGTAATATTCCTAGATTTATGAATAGAGTCTGTAGATATTTTTCCCAAAAAATTTTGTAATCTTATTGATGATGTTTTTATTTACTCCAAGTGTAAGAAGAAACATGGGGAGAATTAGAATACCGTGATGATGGCATTGCGATGGGAAAACCTTAGGAAATGTGTAACGCCCCGACCCCAGTTACCCAGAGTCGATGCATTACTTCGTAACAATGTCATGATCACAAAAGATCATGTCTCGAAAGACTGATTAGTTTAGTATCCTTGGAAACACTAGATACATTCATAAATGTTAAAATACATCATAAAGTGAAAAACTACAATAAAATAGTCTCCATTTTCCACAATCATATCCCCTTCAGAATATCCCTGTAGGTCATGCCTAAAATACTTATTCACATCATGGAAAAAATTAAAACATTGAATGGGTTGAGATCAGATGCTCAGTAAGGATAACAATATAGCGAAATCTTTCATAAATAAACATAAACATTTAAGGCAATTTATACTATATCAAAAGCCTTTTAAACATGAACTTCAACATAATATAGCAAAAGTAAAATGAAATAATGTCATTTACTTATTCACATGGATATTCTAATGGTCGAATAATCACATGAAATATCAATAACCACTTTTATAATGATGGAATTCATAATGCCAGACTATCTTAAACATGTATCCAATGCCTCGTGCCAAGACACTAGTTTGTCTCATGAGACCTGCCGATGAAATTTTTTTAGAAGATACTTATGTTTAAAATTTCTCAAATATACTCCAGTGTTTTTCTGAAAACATTATGAAATCTTCTGAAAACAAAATAACTAATTATGAGACTGCTCGACTAATTACAGGCCATGATGGGTCCACACCCAATCCTTTCCAGTCTACCACACTCAAGAGTTGGGTTTTCAGAAAACATTTTTAAGCTTGCGTTAAATATGTATATATTTGCACTGGATTTTCATATATTTTAGAGAAATATCTCTCTCTTTTTTGAAATCATTTTTAAAAAAAATTAAGGATTGTGGAAGAAGCTGAAACTCAAATAATGGTCACGGCGGCGGAGAAGTCGTTGTCGCCGCATACATACGACAACAAAACGATCCATTTTTTCATTTAGTAAAATAATTCATATAAAAAATATTACTTTTGAATAAACATAAAAGTCAAAGGGTTTTATACACCGTATAAAATAAAGTTGTGTATAAAATAAAATATGCCTCAATGAAAGGAGAGTGAGACGAATTCCCTTAAAAAGATAATTTTTTTTAAATAAAATAGATCTATTATGTGTATTCACTACAAGTACACATAAATTATGTACAAATACAAGATATGACATAATAATATCATGGAATAATTTGAAAGTAGGAGATTAACCCAAAGAACGGAAATTGGGTTAAGAAGTTCCCATACCTCATGTCCGAACTGACTCGACCGCTCTTTAACCTCCTGAATAATAAACTAGAGTTATTCTATACTTCATTAAGAACCTTTTCCAAGATAATTGTCCCTTTTATATCACTTATTACATTGTTACGAAAATTATGTAGTCATTTAAGTTAATAACGTTCGTTTTGTCGATCTTTGGTACTTGAGTCAATAATAAACTTCTTATAATTACAAGTTGTTTATGTGGTAGAATATCCATTATCTCCAGAATTATATCAATGATTTAGATATCATATTTATCATATATATCCAATATATACATTCATTCATAATATTACATAACATTTAGAGGTAAGAAATGAAATGCACCGTTCATGGAGACGTTAAGCCGTACGTATGCATGAACGCTGCTTTAATTTGTATTTCATATTTAATGGAATGAAGTTATAATTATATAAAATTATAATATAATTCCATTATAATATAATGTATAATACCATTTACTCCATCCTTTATACATCCTTCATATGGCATTAACGATTCAAATCACTTTGAGGGGGCGGTAGTCCGCACTTCCTAAAATGAATTTATCGCGTTTACCCATAATGGAAATTGTAAAGGTATGCCATAAATGAAAAATACATAATCAAGAAGGAAAATAAAAACATAGTATATATCATATATAAAAATTGTTTCATCATAATGTCCACCATTAGAGGTGTTAAAAGAAGATTGAACAATCTTCGTTTCGTGAGGCAAAAATTTTCCAACCACAGAAACAGTATGTTCTTTAACCATAAAAAGAAGGTGTGTGTAATTGTAAATCAAATACATCTCATAAAAACATCCTAGTATATTTAAGATACTGGTTTTGTTTCAAAATAATGGAATTAAAATAGTTTAAGGGTTTGTAGAATCAAAAAAAAATAACATAAGAGAAGACATTACCTTAAAATCGGGTAACTCTTTTTTTGATTTGAGCCAAAGGCTTACTTGGGAAGAGATCTGCCCAAAGTGAGACTTCTAGGAGTAAGATAGGGAAGTTTAGAGAGTATTTGGGTAGAGTTTGGCCGAGCCAAAAGGCTTTGAAGGTGTGAATAAGGTGGTAGTGGTGGGGGCCTTTTAGAAGAGGAGAGGAGGGGCACTCTTGGAAAGTAATGAAATGTTACTTTATTATATAATGCATTTAGGATTTTAAAGGTCCCACACTTATTTATTTCGAGTATAAGGTGATAAGGATTCTAAATCTACTCATCCAATAGGCTTTGGACAAGTTTAATTCTTATATTTTACATTATCCTTCCATTTTATTAAAATTGTTAATTAATGAGGTAATCGCTACATCATCATGGTGTCATTAAAAATTCAATTTATTTAATGTCTAAATATTGTAAGAAATTACCATGATGTAGGAAATTTTTTTATCCTTCTAATGAATATTTATAGTAAAATTGATTACTTGTATAAACCCATTTAAAAATTGTTTTAGTAAAACAACTCATGTTTGTGACATTTTTATTTTAACATTAAATAAGGAGTTTTTAATGTCATTTTCCTACCAAAGTAGCTCCATGGGGTCCCCAAGTTGACCCATGGATTTTATTGGTCGGACATGACTCATAAAATAGGGGTAGGACATGTGTAAGGGTATTTTCATATTTTTATAATACCATTTTTACCTTAAATTTCACTAATTACCTTTAATCGTGAATAATTAATCTTAAAAGTTACTATTCACCAAAAATTAATTTTATCCCATTGAACCACATTTTACTTCCTAATGCAAACCATGTATGTCGGATTTTTGAAAATCAAAACACAGAAGTTGTAATGTTTCATTTAAACGAAAAATCAGTTTTTTAACTATCACTTAGTGGTTTCACTATTCATCAAAAATTGAAGTTTTTCATAACAATGCCAAAATTTCACCCTAAGATATAATTGATATTCCGAATTCAAAAATGATGTCTATTCTAAAAAATTCCAAACATATAAGTTTCATTAATTAATTTTATAATTATTTCCTGTTGTCACAACAAATAGCGTGTTTTTAAGAAACAATATATATCAAAAGATTGACAATTGTTTATGTCTAATTTCAAAGTGAAATTAATTATAATGAACAACATTGGATAAAATGGTAAAAATATATTCTAATTACACTTTAAAACCACTCAATAGTATAATTTATCACTATAAATTATTTTGATTAAAAAAGTTGTTTTTAAGTATTTTTCACTATTCATAAAAATTGGATGTTCACAGAAAAATATCAAAAAATCAACATAAGCTAATTTAAATATTCCAAATCCAAAAATGAAGTCCATTTTGAAATATAACATATATATAATTTCAAAAAGTGGGTATTACTATTCATAATGGCTATTTTGATTGGTCGCGCGAACTTGCGTACAATGCAAGCTATTGCATTATTGAAAGAGAAGCGTATCGTGGAAGATCGGGGTGTTACATTCTCCCCTCCTTCAATAAATTGCATCCTCTCAATTTGAAATTTTTCTTTGAAAATAAAAGGTCAAAAATAGAAAATACCTTTGTGGAAAACCCACATCGGAAATAAGGTAAATAAAAATATAACTTTAAAAGAAAGAAAGAGAAGTACATAGGTCACCCGAGATTGACCATACTAGGATTCTATGAAAATATGGATATGGAGGAAAAAAACCATCAAGGTATGATAGAGAGTTGTAGAAAGCAGGATTAGGAGAAAGTTAACAACAAGAAAATCACAAACTTGTGATTGGTTAAACGGTCATTGAAACCCCAGTTGGAAAAGATAACCAACAACGTTTTGGTTTTAAGTTACCTCTCATAATGTTGTGGAATTTATTCAAGAGATTTAATAAGAATGTAAGGAAATATACTTACTTGTCATGTAGACTTTCATTCTTTAATAAATTTTTACCAAAAACCCATCTTTCACTCGAAATGGTAACCGAACTCAAAAATATTCTATTTATCCTAATTGTAGAAGGTTTCAAATATTACCACATTCCATTTAGATTAGGAAAACTATTTTGTAATAACCAGGGACTTCCTGTAGGCTAGTGGTAGGTAATAAAGGAATGTCGCATATGGTTGTGGGTTCGATTCCTACAGCTTTTTCCGACGCAACGAGTTATCCCCCAAACAAAGTAAATCTTCTCTTATTGTCACATACTAAAAATATGATTACCTTCATCAATCCTTAATGATAACAACAAGTACTGTAGTAAAATCATATTATATATCACATTATTCTTATAACCAGAATATAATCCTTGAGTCCAAAAGCACCAATACATTAATTATTCCACTTCAACTGTAGTAACAACATAAGATTGTCCTTGATCCCTTGGCCTTTTCTGAGGTAAGTTTCCCTGACTCTTAGGAAATTCATTTGTATAATTCCCCATTTCCCTACAATTGTAGCATTCAACATTGATAGCTTCTTTCTTTCCCTTGAAATCACGAGCCTGGTGACCTTTTTCTCAACATTTATAACAAACTCCCATTCCTTTTAGGCATGTACCGGGGTGATTCTTCCCATAATTATCACATAATGGAAAATCATTACTTCACTTTTTTACTTTATCTGTCTCTTGTTCAGATGTTCTCTTCTTCTCTTGCTTTACTTTGTTGTCATAAGACTTAGAGAATTCCTTTTCTGTCTTGATAGCACACGAGACAATATCTTCGTACGATGAGAAAGATTGTGATACTAAAGCTCAACAAAGAAATGGTTTTAACACATCAAAGAAGGGATCAATCTTACTTATTGGGTTACGTATATACTTTGGAGCATGCCTCACTAACCTTGTAAAGTTAGCCTCATACTTTGCGACATTCTAATCCTCCTTCTACCTCAGACTCAAAAATTGCCTTTCCATATCTGCTCTATGGTCACAAGGGAATTATTTTTCTAAGAAAATTCCCTTAAAATCCCTCCATTCCATACTTGATACTTCTTCATCATCCTTTTTACTTTGAATAAAAGACCACCATTGATCAGAATCTCCAGTGAGGCAGTAAACTGCCATGATAACCTTCTCCCTTTCGCTACTCCCCAAGGCGTGGAATATTTTCTCAAAGGATTTTATCCATTGCTCAGCTACTAATGGATTTGTACCCCCATTAAATGTTGGTGGTTGTTGCCTCATGAAGCGGTCTAACATTGATCCTCCAGGATGCGGATCAGGCTGCTCCATACGAGTAAGGTTATTATTCATGACCTGAGTGAGTTGTCCCAGTATGGTGATAAGTTGATCAGCACTAGTTGTATCTACAGCTCCACAATAATTATCTTGAGCAGGAGGGAAATCCCTACATGGAGTGCGTACATTGATACGGTTTCCATTCCTTCCACTAGGCGCCATTTCTAAACAATGGCATAAACTATATTAGTTTATGAATCAAAAAACATAATTCCATACTTGTAAAACAGTTATCATAAATTAAACTATTTATGGATATAATCCATATTCATAAAAATGTTTTATTTGAGAATGTATATACTCATAAACCCTTCATAATGGTTTGAAAATAAAATGAGAATAATCCTGAGCATATCCCCCGGGAGTGTCGTAACCAAGAGTGCAGTAAGGCCTGTTGTCTTGCACCATTTCCCGTTCGAGTCTAGCTCAAAGCGGTGTTTTCGGGTTTTACCCCTAGGTACATCTGTGCTAGAGCCGCCTCTACCTGCTCGTATCTATATAGGGATGTATTTCTCGGAAAACTCACAAAAATCTCTATAATACCAAAATTCTAGGAAGATATTCTATACTAATCCTCAAAGTCTATCTTAGGGCTATGTGGTCTAATCAGAGTTTATCTAAATCTAAATTCCGAGGTTAGTACTAAACTGTCTCTGATACCAATTGTAATGCCCCGCCCCCAGTTACCCAGAGTCGGTGCATTACTTCGTAACATTGGCATGATCACAAAAGATCAAGTCTTGAAAGACCGGTTAGTTTAGCAGCCTTAGAAATACTAGATACATTTATAAATGTTACATTACATCATAAAGTGAAAAACTATAATAACATAGTCTCCATTTTCCACACTCATATCACCTTCAGACTATCCCTGTAGGTCATGCCTAAAATACTTCTTCACATCCTGGAAAAAATTAAAACATTGAATGGGGTGAGCTCAGATGCTCGGTAAGGATAACAATATAGGGGAAGCTTTCATAAATAAACATAAATATTTAAGGCAATGTATAACTAAAACAAAGCCTTTTAAACTTGAACTTCAACATAATATGGAAAAAGTAAAATGAAATAATGCCATTTACTTATTCACATGGATATTCTACTGGTCGAAAAATCACATGCAATATGAATAACCACTTTCATAATGATGGAATGCATAATGTCAGACTATCATAACCACGCAGCCAAGGCCTCGGGCCAAGACACTAGATTGTCTCATGAGACCTGCCGATAAATTTTTTTAGAGGATACTTATGTTTAAAATTTCACAAATATACTCCAGTGTTTTTCTGAAAACATTATGAAAGCTTCTGAAAACAAAATAACTAATTCTGAGACCGCTCGACTAATTACAGGCCATGATGGGTCCACGCCCAATCCCTTCTTGTCAACCACACTCAAGAGTCGGGTTTTCTGAAAACATTTTTATGCCTGTGTTAAATAAATATACATTTTCTCTAGATTTTCATATATTTGAGATAAATATCTCTCTCTTTTTTGAAATCATTTTTAAAAAAATTAAGGCTTGTGGATGAAGTTGAAACTCAAATAATGGTCACGGCGACAGAGAAGTCGTTTTCGCTACATACATACGACAAAAAAAATTCCATTTTTTTGTTAAGTAAAATACTTCATATAGAAAATATTCCTTTTGAATAAACATAAAATTCAAAGGGTTTTATACACCGTATAAAAGAATGTTGTTTATAAAATAAAATATGCCTCAATGAAAGGAGATTGAGACGAAGTCCCTTACAAAGATCATTTTTTTTAAAGAAAATAGACCTATAATGTGTATTCACTATAATTACACATAAATAAAGTACAAATACAAGATATGACATAATAATATTATGGCATAATTTGAAACTAGGAGATTAACCCAAAGAACAGAAATTGGGTTAAGAAGTTCCCTCACCTCGTGTCCGACTTGACTCGACCGCTCTTTAACCTCCTGAATAATAAACTAGAGTTAAGCTCTACTTTCTTAAGAACCTTTTTCAATCTCATTATCCCTTTTATATCACTTATTACAATGTTACGAAAATTATGTAGTCATTTATGTTAATAACGGTCATTTTGTCGATCTTTGGTACATGAGTCAACAATAAACTTCTTATAATTACAACTTGTTTATGTGGTAGAATATCCATTATCTAAAGAATAATATTCATGATGTAGATATCATATATATCATATATATTTAATATATACATTCATTCATAATATTACGTAACATTTAGAGGTAAGAAATGAAATGCACCATTCATGGAGACGGTAAGCCGTACGTACGCATGAACGTTACATTCATTTCTATTTCATATTTAATGGAATGAAGTTATAATTATATAAAGTTATAATATAATTCCAGTATGATATAATGTATAATACAATTTTCTCCATCCTTTATACATCCCACATATGGCATTAACGATTCAAATCACTTTGAGGGGGCGGTAGTCCGCACTGCCTAAAATGAAATTATCGCGTTTACCAATAATGGAAATCGTAAAGGTATTACATAAATGAAAAATAAATAATCATAAAAAAAACAAAAAAATAATACATATCATATATAAAAATATTGTCTTCATAATGTCCACCATGAGAGGTGTTAAAAGAAGATTGAACAATCATCGTTTCATGAGGCAAAAATTTTCCAACCACAGAAACAGTATGTTCTTTAACCATTAGACGAAGGTGTGTGTAAGTGTAAATCAAGTAATTCTCATAAAAACATCCTATTATATCGAATATACTTGTTATATTACAAAATAATGGAATAAAAATAGTTTAAGTGGTTGTAGAAGAAAAATAAAACAAAATAACATAAGAGAAGACATTACCTTAAAATCGGGTAACTGTTTTTTTGATTTGAGCCAAAGGATTCCTTGGGAAGAATTCAGCCCAAAGTGACACTTCTAGGATTAAAATATTGAAGTTGAGAGATTATTTGGGCAGAGTTTGGCCTAGCCAAAAGGCTTTTAAGGTGTGAATAAGGTGGTAGTGGTGGGGGCCTTTTATAAGAGGAGAGGAGGGGCACTCTTGGATAGTAATGAAATGTTACTTTATTATATAATGAGTGTCGTATTTTAAAGGTCCCACACATATATATTTCAAGGATAAGGTGATAAGGGTTCAAAAAATACTCATCCAATAGGCTTTGGACAAGTGTAATTCTTATATTTTACATTATCCTTCCATTTAATTAAAATTGTTAATTAATGAGGTAATCGCTGCATCATCATGGTGTAATTAAAAATTTAATTTATATAATGTCTAAAAATTATAAATAAATTACCATGATGTAGTATGTCTTTTTAGATTTCTAATGAATATTTATAGTAAAAAATATTACTTGTATAACCCCATTTAATTTTTTTAGTAAAACAAATCATGTTTGTGACATTTTTATTTTAACATTAAATAAAAAGTTTTTAATGTCATTTTCCTAACAAAGTGGCTCCATGGGGACCACATGTTTACCCATGAATTTTCGTGATCGGCCATGACTCATAAAATAGGGTTAGGACATGTGTAAGGGTATTTTCATATTTTTATAATACCATTTTTACCTTAAATTTCATTAATTACCTTTAATCACGATTAATTAATCTTAAAAGTTAGTATTCGCCAAAAATTATTTTTAACCCATTGAACCACATTTTACCTCTTAATGACAACCATGTATTTTGGATTTTTTAAAATCAAAACACAGAAGTGGTAATGTTTCATTTAAAAGAAAAATCAGTTTTTTAACTATCACTTAGTGGTTTCACTATTCATTAAAAATTGAAGTTTTTCAGCATAATGCCAAAATTTCACCCTAAGATATAATTGATATTTCAAATTCACAAATTATTTCTATTTTAAAAAATTACAAACATATAAGTTGAATTAATTAATTTCATAAGTAATTCCCGCTGTCACAACAAATAGCGTGTTTTTAAGAAACAATATATATCAAAAGATTGACAATTGTTTGTGTCCAATTTCAAAGTAAAATTAATTATAATGAACACAATTGGATAAAATGCTAAAAATATATTCTAATTACACTTTAAAACCACTAAATACTATAATTTATCACTATAAATTATTTTTATTAAAAAAGTTGTTTTTATGTATTTTTCACTATTCATAAAAATTTGGAAGTTCTCAGAAAAATACCAAAAATTCAACATAGGCTAATTTTAATATTCCGAATCCAAAAATGATGTCCATTTTGAAATATTAAATATATATAAATTCAAAAAGTGGTTATTACTATTCACAATGGCTATTTTGATTGGTCTCGGTGTATTAGAATCTCGAACTTGCGTACAATGCAAGCTATTGCATTATTGAAAGAGAAGCGTATCGTGGAAACTTGGGGTGTTTCAAAATGTATGGTAAATGTGATATCTGGATGGAATAGGTAACATTTATTAGGGAATGTTATCACTAGAAAAGGAATATATGTGGACACTTTCGAGGAAAATGAAATCAATGAGTGGCCTAGGCCAACATCTATAACAGAGATCCACAGTTTTCGGGATCTAGTAGGGTAATATTTACGATTTGTGACAAACATATCATGATTTTCAAACCTAATGAGAAAGTTGAAATTGAAGTCGGTGAATCTTTTCTAGAATCAAGATTGTGAGGAAATATTTAAGGATCTTAGAAAGATGCTTATCACTGCACAAGTACTCACAATAAAACAAGTGGAGAACTCTTTATGGTTTACAATGATTCTTTATAGAAGGTCTTAGGATGTGTGCTAATGAAAAATGATTAAGTGACATCCTAAGGCTCATGTTAACTGAAAATCCATGTGCAAAACTATCCCATTCATGATCGGGAGATTGCTGCTATGATCATTGTGATGAAAATATGTAAGAATTATCTATATAAGGAGAAGTGCGAGGTATATATTGATCACAAGAGTCTCAAATATATATTACATGGAAGGAGCTTAATATGACACAATAAAGATGGTTACATCTCATCAAGGATTATGAATTCTCAATCAAGTACCATCCTGGTAAGGAAAATAAGGTGGTGGATGCTCTAAGAAGATAGGATCGCGAATCATTATCAATGGTGAGAGTTGAGAAGGATCCAATCTTTTTATATTTGTAGAGGATGAACATGGGAATCATTAAGGGAGGAACATCATCAATTCTATCACAAATGTATTCTCAACCATCCGTTATGGAGAAAATAATGGATTCTCCAAGAAAATATTTGGAAATTAGGAAAGGGTTAAACCAATTAGAAATGTGAAATCCATTGATTTCGTGGTTGATTATGAACGAGATTAAAGAGTTGGGTTATGAATATGTGTACAATACTATCTAGAGGTAAAGAATGATATTTTTAATTATGAAAATATCTCAAACATTTCTATTCACCCAAGGAGCACAAAGATGTATCAAAATTCCAATGTGAAAGTTTGGTGGGACAATATGAAGAAGGGCATTACTGAATATACCTCAAAGATCCTAGTATGTCAACATGATAAGGCTGAAAGAAATAAGTCTAATGGGATGATGCAACCACTACCCGTACCAACATGTAAGTAGGAGAGCATCACCCTAGATGTTTCCATTGGAATTACAATGACATACAAAAGAAACAATGCTAAATGGTACATTGTTGATAATTTTACAAAGTCGGATCACTTTATAAAAATTATAGAGGACTTATTATTAGATCAACTTTCACTAATATATATCGAAGAGGCTATATATCATTAGGGGGTAAAAGAATATATTGTATCCAACAGAGATCTGAGATTCACCTCAACATTCTGGAAAAGTAACCAAAATTCTCTAAGAATTGAACTAAACTTTAGTATGGCCTATCATCCCCAAAATAATGGCCAATATGGGTGAACAATTAAAACACTGGAAGACATGTGGAGATCATGTTCTATGGACATAAAAGGAAATTGGTACCAACATCTTCCATTAGTCCAATTCTATTAGAACAATATCTCCAACTCGAGCATCCACATGGCACCATATGAATCCCTTTGTGGGAAAAGGTGAAAAACACAGACATGTTGTGATGACGTTAGTGAGTGTTATATTCTAGGACCTTAAATGTCAAAATAAATGGTAGAGAAGGTGAAAACCATTTGGAAGCACATCATGTCATCCCAAAATTGACAGAATAGATTTGCATACAATCATCGGTGAGACATTGCATTCAATGTTGGAGACATGGTATTCCTTGGATATCCATATGGAATAAGGTCATTAGGGTTAACAAGAAAGGAAATCTAAGTACTAGGAAAATCAACCCCTTAGTGATTATTGGTCTTGTTGGTGCTATGGAGTATTGACTAGAATTTCCACCTACAATGTCTAATGTAAACAATGTCTTTAATGTATCTCTCTTAAGGAGGTACATGCCAGATCATTCACATGTACTATCTTCATATGTGATATAGTTGGAGAATGATATTTCTTACGAGCATAATACAGTAATGATATGGGATCGTAGAGATAAAGTTATGGGATAAAAGAAAAATAACATGGGAAATGTGCTATGGGGGAACCATAATTACCTTGAAGAAACATGGGAACTGGAGGAGGAAATGAAGCAAAAGTACCCACATCAGTTGTTGTCTTAGACTGTAAAATTAAATTTTAGGGGTGAAATCTTTTAATGGGGGAAAATGTAATGATCAAAATTATAATCAATGGAAATTTCCTTCTTATAATTATGTCATATATTATAATAACATGAAATTAAAACATAATTAACTAATAAGTACTATATAACCTTAAAATATAATATAATCACTTCTGTGATTTGAATTTTGAAAATCTAACATATATTCTTGCGGGGAGTATGATGTTTGGAGTCCGATAAGACAAAATTATTTTTTGGTGAATAGTAACTGACCCTTATAAATAGTAATGTTACCATTATGAATTGTAATACGACCCTTGTGAATAGTAACTTGTCTAATTGAATATTTCACCCTACTTGTGAAAGTATAAATAAAATATATCCATCTTATAAGTGACAATATAATACAATTATATCACAATGCAGATATTTTTGTGAGTCGTGAATATTTAATTATAACAATATGATAAATTTTAAGACTTAAAATAAAATTTATTATCAATTTTTTTTCATAAATAAGTATTTTTAGAATATATGATTATATGATTATTTTTATAGACCCTAACTAATTTTTCAATGTGTTAGAAAATAAGTTTTAACTATAGAATTTGTATTTTTAAATTAAATTGTGATTTTAAATAAAAATTTATATTTCTCATATTTAGAAAATTATGTTAATAAAATTAAGTTCAAATATGAATTCTACACATCAAAAAATTGTTTAGGTGAATTTTTAGTATTGTTCGGAAATACATGATTTTTTGCTGAATAGTAAAATACGATAATTTACTGAATAATCTAAATACATGATTTCTTGAGTCATGGATGATCTTATTATGAATTTTAAAGCATGGGTTCAAACTAAAATGCATATATTATATTTTCAGATAATAAGAATCATTAATATCTTTCATCTTGAGTAAAATAATAAAATAATGTATAAAATATTGAGAAACCCATCATCACCTCCACTATAAAAACCACCCTCACCTCTTCTTCTCTTCACTCATCTAAATGCCTTGTACCTAGTACAATTATACTCAAATCCCACTTTATTCCCCTATCCCACTTGCATCATCCCTTTATCTCTTGAAAAATCTTAAACCTATCGCATAAGGTGGTTCTTAATAATGATATATTCAATTGATGAATTCTTCATTTCATTTCTTTTATTATCAGTTAACTTCCATTCTTTTATTTTTCATTCCTCGCCTACATTCATCCAAATTTAATGATACATCTAGTACTATTCATGTAAAATAGTTTTTTAATTATAATGGAATAATTAAACATCACTTCTCTTTTCCACTCTTTTTATACAATAAATGAAAACAACATCAAATATTTGTTAATTTCACATTTTCAAGGGCGATGGGGTTTTCAATTTCATTTACCATATTCAATTGTAGTAATGAAAACATTTTTATGGTTGAAAAATTAGATAATATATTTATTATGTATAATTTATGGTGTTTAATATTTTCTACCCATTATATTAATTTATGAATAAAAACATGTTTGATGTGATAAAAAATAACAAATTAACAAAATAGTTATCCTCATAGTTCTATATAATTAATCATCTTCACTCATAATATCCAAATGAATTTTATAACCAGGTAATCTACTAGATAATCACTAATAACATTTAACTCCAATTTTGGAATACCATTCCCATCTTACATTGTTATCTTTACTTGTACATAATTAAACAATCACGGAAACCAATGAATCAAATAATGAACTTGACCCTCTTAACCCATCAAAAAGGTCATGAATAATAATTATTAGGTTATAATAAATAAATAACATAAATAATAGGTTTAAAATTTTTAATTAATTAATTTAATTTGGTTATCCATGACATTAAGATCATGTTAAGGACACCATCACACTCAAGGTAATATATTCTACCCGAACCTCCATTATTTCTTCTTGTTTCTCTATCTTTCTTATTTCCCAAATGATTTTATCAGTTATTTTTATTTAAAACTCATAAATTATCCTTAATGTTCTAAAATCATATATCAAGGTCCATTCATCATTCTACTTTAGGGTTATGCATGTTTTTAAGTGGTTCCCTCCTCAATACTACATTATCTGCAACCCCATTTTAAGGGAACTTCTGAATTTCATACCAAATATCTAGTGCCCTATATAATCTATTTCTGGCCTGAATTATTTTCATAAAATCATTATTTTATAATGAAAACCATTTTGGTTCACTTCTAGTTTTATATAAAATACTATCCTCTTTTCAATTTTGAATACTCTATATTTCTTTCATTAAAACTGCACAAATATGTTTTAATTTATTAAATACTCTTATTTCATGTTGTCACTTCTGTTTGACATCACATAACATGCTATATTCTTATTTTACCTTATCAATATCAATGTATGTTTTATTTCATTTATTTCATGGAAAGAATCATGATATCCCTATCTAGTATGTTTATGACATTATTATGATACCCATTTCATTGTATGGGTACCCTTATGCTTATTTATGATTCATTATGTATGGTTCAATATCTGGATATAATATTCATGAAAATGTTATGAAGGGTGAACCCCCATATAACACCAATTAATTGGGTAACATTAAGTACCATGAGACATTATGTGCAATAATCTTGGAGGTTATCCTTAACTTGTGCTACCATGTTCAATGATATTGGTGGTTAATTATGACTTGTGATCATCTATGTGAAATGTGACTTGAATCATGATAAATTAATGTATTATGTCACTTCCACATTACAATTACTCCATGTTTATTTTTTATGATTCCATATAATCCATGAATATTTATATCATTATGTCATTCGTTCTAACCTATGGGCTAAACCATTATTCATATGATTTTTTCCATAATTGGATTTACATAATCTATTGGTTCATCTTATCCCAAGGTTATTCTTTTAAGATGTATGAGAAAAGTTTATGTTAGGATCACTTTATGAAGACTAAATAAATATATTTTATATTTAGTTTCATGTTTTAGGATTTATGTACTTTTTATTCCACGATACTAGACATTAAGATCCTATTCTTGTAATATGATGACCTGCAATGGTTAAAATAATGTAATGATACGTGTAAAGGGATAGGGTCACTATATTACTCCTAATCCCTTATCTAGATAGTGATTTTGAGAATAACCCTAATTTAAATCTCAGATTTTCCTAAACCCATCCAATTTTCAATTTGATGTAGAAGGTCTAATGGAATAATTTGGGAAATCTAGGATTGTGTAATTTTGTTCCCTTATACACAATAGTTACTTTCAAAATTCATTGCATTTGAGGATGATCGTTGATCACTTTCCACCAAACCCTAGTTTATTCAATCATATAAAGATCCAAATTGGGTGGAGGGAGATTTGGATAATAGACCCATGAAATTAACATAAGAAAAATCTAATCCATATATAATTTGATGAGCTAACTAAATATTTTAACAAATTGATACCATAAATAAGAAAATAAAAAATATTATTCTTCAATTTTTCAATCAAAAATCAAAAAAAAATATTCAGTTGTCCAACCTCCCACTTCCCTGATCACTCATAAAAACCACTCCACCTTCAATAGAAAATTAATGTGGATTTGGTACATGGGGACATCATAGGGTTTATAGAAAATAAATGAAATGAAAATAAAGATGAAGTGTAGTGCAGCAGCATGATATTTTTCAATATCACCACCCACCAGTCGATCCCTCTTACCATCCACCAAGAACTCAATTTTTAGAGATTAAGGGTACCCATAGGGTGTCATTATTAGATTAATTAGTTGATAATATTCCTCACAGGTCTTCAGTGGGTGGTTAAAAGGTCATTATCTTTTAATTTCATTGGACCTGCTTATTTTGGTCCCATTTGAGGGATTCATGGCCTGAATTATATTCACAACATGTAATTTGAGGCTATGGAATTGGATTTACAAAATACCACACAATATTAATAGTGTATTCACAATGTGTAATAAGGCCAACCTTTTTATAGCTTTTTATTCACATCCTGTATTTTTTGAGATTCATGTCCTGAGTAACATACATGATGTGTAATGTTATTTTTTTAGTTGGAGTCAACCTATTTCAGATCATTTAATCATTTTTAATATAGGTAGTTGTTCTTTTATTTTTTATTTATCATTTCTAGATATTCAATCTAGATTTATGAAATCCAATGTCATGCTACACTACAAAGTTTTAACCCATTAAATGTTTTCTTTATAATTTATTCATATAATTTTTATTCATTTTAGAACAAACATTGTATGATACCACAAAACATAATAAAAATAAAATACCTACATGATTAATCATTTAATGTGAATAAACAAAATGTTTTATATTTAAATAAGCTCCAAAAATACGACTCTTCCAACTCACTAAATCTCTTTCTCTCTCTATATCTCTTTGATGTTATAAAATGATTCTAAATTCTATATATATACGTCTCTTTCATATATACCTACTTAATTTTACCTTCCTATTATAGTTTAATACCTGACATATGTTCACTTATCATGTTCCTTATGATGTATTCCCTTCTTTGTAAAACATAAAAATTTAAATTCCATGATGGTATCACCCCAATTTTACTCTAATTCATTGAGTAATTGACTAACACATATCGAAGGGTGTGGAAAATTTTACTATTTAAATTTTTCCGTGGGTAGGACAATGGATATCCAAGGACACCTCACATGAATATCTTTATTGTTATTCACATACTATTTATAATTCACTTTGACTATTTTTCTATATGTTTTAATTATTTAATGAAAATAATGAAAAAATGCGATGTGAAAATAAAAATATAAAATAACATTAAAATTAATTATGTTAAGAAAAAAGTACTTGGTCCAGGGTTTGGTTTTATATTCCTCAATTATTCATGATGATTACCTTAAATCATGATCTATATCACAATTTTAAAACCTCATCCACAAAAAGCTAATATTTTATTTAGGAGTTTTAAATCATAAATACAAATGCCAACTAAATTACACATCCTTCTTAAAATTAAGGATGTCGATGCACATCAATCAAGACCGTGAAATATTTTAGGATCTGGATTTATCTTATACTATTTCATCAATTGAATAAATAAACTCTACGATATGAATAGATCGAGTTCAATGGAAGGGAGAAAAAATTTAGTAATAAAAAATAGTGGTGATGTATAGATACATATAATGGTGGAAAATTTTCACACATATACATATCTTCCTCATTCAAGAAAATTTAATTATAACATTGAAATAGAATCACAAAATTTAGGAAAAATGTGTCCTCTTATGAGTATAACAATCACGTCAAACTCCAATTACTATATGTAAGAGGTCACGATTAAAGAAATGAATGAAATAGAATGAGAGATAGAGAGGGAAAATGAGAATATTGAAAAAAAATATGGGTATCACATGAAATAGAAATGAAATAATGAATTACTTAATAAATGAAATTAAATAAACATTTCATTAGAAAATAAAAGTAAATAGAGAATTATTAAATTAGAACCCCGACTGTCATCAGATTCCATCCTATGAAAGATTTACCATCTTATTTATAGAAGGAGGAATTCCCACGTAATCAATCATATAAATCTCTGCAATCTATATTTATCTAGGTAAATATTTTAATTTTCCATTTTGATACATATAAATATATATTAGGTGTTTCAAAATTTTATCATGGACTCATACTATTAAATGGAGATATATCTTTGTGGTTCAACACCTTCTATATATTTTATTAAAATTTAATTCCTCATACATATGTGGAAGCAATAAAATAGGGTATTATTTCCCCCCAAATCCCCATATCTCCTCTAAAAAAATTATAATGAACTTATATCTTGTCTTCTTTGAAAAAAATATACAATCCACATCTATGTGGGTTTTTATTCCACTATAGTAGCATATGGTGTGCGGCATAACCTATTGTATGCATGGCCTCATGGATCTGAATTCCTCCATTGATAATGCATCCTATTATATTCATGGATCATGTATCCATTCATGAAAGACAAACAATCCTTCTTACATATCAATTTCTTCCCAAAGGGGATACATAGCAGTCACTGAGCGTGGGATAGAATAACTAATTTATTCTATTAGAAATACAAAATGGTATAAATAATTATCCGTTTATCAATATCATCATGGTGTGATAAAATCTTCTTGGTGAGTCCATGGAACACTGTTTCACAATAGTTTTGGGTCTCTCCTTCAATCCGTCCATCTTTTTACAATGTCTGGATAAATATTCTTAAATGCATGAATTTCATGTCCTCCATAGAATGAAGTTTCAATATTATCATTATAGGTAATAGTGTTGTTCGATTGATTTTTGAGGGTTCAACAATATCCCATTATTCATGTTTTATATTTCATAGTGGCGATAATAGGGTTCTCTAATGACATGAATGGTGGCTTGGTGACATTTAGGGCAGTAGTGTATAGGTTGAAATTGTAACGACCCAAAGTTTTTCAATGGAAAATTCCCTTCTTATATTTATCTCATAAAAACACAAAATAATTAACTACTAAGTGATAAGTGACCTTTAAACAAAATTTTTTCACCCCTATGTTTGGAATTTTGAAAATTTGACAAACACGGTTGTGTTCAAGATGGTTTTTAGAGTCTAATGAAACAAAAATATTTTTTAGTGAATAGTAACCTACCCTTATGAATAGTAACCTACCCTTATGAATAGTAATATTACCATTATGAATAGTAAATAAGAGTACCATTACCTATGAATAATAAAATAAAATTTAGACATCTTAGAAAGTGACAATTTGACCTTGGTAAACGTTTTGGTATTTTATAAGTCAAAAATAATTAATTATAATTAATTAATTAATTTAAAAGAATATTTATTTCCCTGAAATTTACTCATAAATTATTGAATCAATTTCTAATAGTTTTTTAGATAATTTTATAAGACCCTACATAATTTTTGAAAGAACTATAAAATCAGTTTTAATCTTAAAACTGTTTTTTAAATAAATTATGATTTTAATTAAATATTAAATTAATAATATTTAGAAAATTATTTTTGAAAAATGGACTTTATTTTTGGATTCTACACATTGAAAAATGGTTGGGGTAAATTTTTGGGAATTTTCTGAGATACTTGAATTTTTGATGAATAGTGGAATCCGATAATTCACAATAAATGCTAAATAATGTATTAATTGAGTCAACAATGATGTTCTGCTGAAGTAAGCCCACTTGGTTCGGGATTACATTATAAAATTACTATTCTTGTTCGTTCAAGACTCACTATTTCTTTTCTTAGGTGAAATTAATAAACTAATCAGTTTTATATTAAGGAAACCCATCTCCCCTCCACTATAAAAGCCACCATTCATTCCCTCTTTTCCTCACACCTCTCAAGCTCCAAGACTTCTCTAAACTCTGCCCAAAAATCTTCCCTAGCACCTCCCCCATATCCAAAATCTGCTGGTCTCATCAAAAGACCAAGCCTATCTTCCTTAAAGAGGATCTCAAGAGGAAAATTCTAGAGGTAATTTCTCTCTCTCTTCTCCTCTAATTTCCTTTCCAGTTCAAGGTCCTTTCTTGATCTCTCCCCACCTATATTCATCCAAATTGTTTTTTAACTTCAGTATTATACATATACTGTAATTATGATGGTATATTATATCACCCCACACCCTTTCCTACTTCCTTTTATTTTATTTAAGAGAACGTTGTTCATGAGGTGTTAATTTATCACCTTCAAAAACAACATGCTCTCTTTTTCTATTTCTACCTTCCGATCTGGTCAGTAAACAATTTTTATGGTTGAACCAGAATATTTTATATGTATTATGTTCCATTTTATGTTCTTTAAATAACCTATGTCCAAATTACTAAGTTAAAAGATAAAACGAGTTCGTTGTGATCCAAAAACCGCTCAAATTGACCCAAATAATCTTCATTTAATTCTTATCTAATGATTCGTCCACATGGATTTAACATAACTCATTATAAAATTATTAAAGCTTTTGTAATATCATTAATAACATGTAATATCAGTTCTTTATGTTTACCCACGATCTACCCAAACATCAATTTAAGAATACAAGTGGACCGCTCAAGAAAACCATGAAAACTAACATCCCCGATCAATGTTTTTAAACTCTATAAGTCATCCAAAGGAACATAATATGAAATAATGAAACCATAATAAACCCTATTAATTTATAAAAGGTTTTGTAATTTCTAATTAATGAATATAATTTCATTATACATGACATTAAAGAGAAGAAGGCATTCGAGTACATGGTAATGGGAAATCTCGAACCCAATTTTCTTCATTTGGGTTCTCCCTCTTTCACTCCATTTTTGATATGGTTACTCCTCAAAGATCATTTGTCCATCATTTACATTACTTTTATGGGATATACATGTTTTTAACTGGTGTTTATGTCCATCAAAATGTTTTCCAAAAGAAATTTTCTTTCAAGATCTCACCTTTTACCTCTCATTCAAGGTTGATGGTTCTTGTATCAAGTATGTTGTTCCCTCTTTACTTTTGGAACCCAAAGATTATGAATGTGTTATTATGATATGAAACCCATTCCTTTCCATGGGTTATTTATGTACATGTTTGATATGTGTTCTATGTGGAAAGAATGACAATGATAATGTTATGATGTGATGGGTGCACCCGGAATTATATAGCGCAATATGAATGTTTAAATGTGACGGGTGTGCCCAGAATTATATAGCGCTCCAATGCATTGGGTAAAGTGATGAATCTCATGAGTAAATGTGAAATGAGTGTGAAAAAGATGCTAGATTTTTTCACAAGTATTTGAGGTAGTTAACCACTAAGACATGATGTTTCATTTTTATGCATTGCCACATTTCAAGTTTATTATTTATGCTCCTCTCAGGTTCATGATGCTCTTCCTATGTCATGATTATTCTCACCCCATGCTATATTGTTCTTATCTATCCTCTTACTGGTATTTTAGCTCACCCCTTTTTTTGTATATCCTCAGGTGGCTATATGTACTAAGGAGAGGACAAGTGCCACTAAGAAGCTAGTGAAGAAGAAATTAAATAAATGTTTCTGGTTGATGTTGTATTTGTTATGTGTGGTCCTAGTTTTCCCAAGACACTAAACCATTGGATCCTTCATGTGTAATACTATTATTTAGTTTATCTTTGTAATGATGTAATAGTAATGTAAGAAAAGGCCAGGTCCCTATAGTTGGTATCAGAGGAACAGTTTAGTTAATTTGGGGATTAGGATTAGTGAACCCTAGAGAAAACCTACAACATGAGACTAAGTACAAATATGCACACAAGGATATTTACGTAGGGATCCCATATGTTATGTTTTTGGTATTGTTGTTTAAATGAATAAGTTATTCATGAATTGTTTACTTATGTTTTGTTCTAACCTTTTCTATTTTAGAAAATGGTGGGAACCTGGAGAAATCAGGCCAACAACTCTTGCGAGGGCCAATGCAACGATTTCCCGAACAACATCCCCAATGATTTGGGAGGTGGATTTCAAAACGTCATGGCGATGCATACCCAATTATCTCAGGTTATGAATAATAACCATAATAATGGGGAACATCCTCCTTCACCAAAGAGGGAGCAACTAGCTATAGAATGTTTTATGCGGCAACGACCACAAACATTTTGTGGATCATCTGATCCACTAGTTTCGGAACAGTGGGTCAACTCCATGGAGAAGATATTTTCTGTTCTTCACTATTCCGAGACAGAGAAGGTGACTCTAGCCGTTTATCGTCTAGATAGAGAAGCTGATCAATGGTGGGCTTTGATTAAGAACACCAGGCCAAGGGAGGAAATTGAAGAGATGGAATGGGAAGACTTTAAGATAATGTTTCTTAATAAGTACTTCATAATAAATCTTCGCACGAAGATGGAGAGAGAATTCATAGAGCTCAAGAAAAAGAAGGAGAATCTGTCACAACCTATGAAGAAAATTTCACAAGGCTCGCAAGGTATGCTTCGGGTTTTGTTATCAACAATGATAGCAATATTGATAGATTCTTTAGTGGATTAAAACCACATCTTCGAAAGGCTCTTGTAATTCGAGACTTTGGGAGTTATGAAGAAGTTATTCGGTGTGCTCTCAAAGTGGATATGGAGTTTGGATAATGGTCCCATGGATATGGTGATAAGAAAAGAAAGATGGAATTTCAAGCTGGTGGATCTAGTGATAAAGGTGGGAAGAAAACACAACGACCCACATGCCAAAAATGTGGGAAGTTGCACCATGGGAACTACCTCAAAGGGACGGGGAAATTCTTAAAGTGTGGGAAAGAAGGACACCTTGTTCACGAGTGTCGAAAAGACATGAAAAGGAAGGATAATGTAACCGACGAAAGGAGAGAACCACTCGTGGTTCAATGCTACAACTATAGGGAGCTAGGGCACTATTCAAAACAGTGCACTAAACCTCGAGCTCTCGAGGGTAATCAGCGCCAACAACCACCAAAGCCAAAGGAACAAGGGAAGGCTTATTCCATCACTACTGCGGAGGTGGAACATGATAATGAAGTCGCACAAGGTACACTTCCTATTCACTCAAGAATGGAAAAAGTCTTATTTGATTCTGGTTCTACACATTCTTTTATATCTTGAAAGTTTGCTAGAACTATAGAATCGAAGCCCTGAATCCTTGAAGTAGAGATATCTGTAAAAACACCAAGTGGTGCAATCATTACAACACAAGTGTTTGACTCTTCTCCTATTGACGTATGTGGGAAGATTCTTATGGAAAATCTCGTAATACTTCCCTTGGTGGAATTCGACGCTATAATGGGAATTGATAGGCTCTCGTTATATAGAGCACATATCCACTGTCGCGAAAAGGAAATATATTTTCATATTCCGAACCATCCCATGCTCCTCTACAAATGCAAAGAAGGTCATGGATATCCTTTGAAAAATCTGTCAATGGTGTGGATGTTGATTCCCTATGAAGAAGCATACCTCGCCCAAATGATTGAGTCAAAGGAAAGTGCCATCCTTAAGGAAATTCCCATCGTGAGGGAATACAATGATGTATTTCCCGAAGAGTTACCCAGAATTCCCCTGGATCGTGAGGTGGAGTTCTCAATTGAACTCATACCTGGAGCTACTCCTATCTCAAAGTGCCCCTATAAGATGGCTCCTATCGAGCTGGAGGAGTTAAAGAAGCAGCTGCATGATCATTTGGACAAAGGGTTCATACGCCCTAGTGCATCACCTTGGGGTGCACCAGTGCTCTTTGTGAAGAAGAAGGATGGAACCATGCGGCTGTGTATCGATTATCGGGAACTCAACATGATCACCATAAATAACAAGTATCATCTCCAACGGATTGATGAATTGTTCGATCAGTTAAGAGGAGCTCAATACTTCTCAAAGGTGGATCTTTGTTCTGGATATCATTAGGTAAAGGTGAAGAAGAAAGATATTCAGAAGACTGCCTTCCGTACAAGGTATGGGCACTATGAGTTTTTGGTGATGACCTTTGGACTAACTAATGCCCCTGCAATCTTCATGGATTTGATGAATAGAGTCTTTAGGCATGACCTCGACAAATTTGTGGAAGTGTTTATCGATGATATTCTCATATACTCCAAGAGCAAGGAGGAACATGAATAACATCTAAGACTTGTGTTGGTGACATTGAGAAAGGAGAAGTTGTACGCCATGTTCAGAAAGTGTGACTTTTGGATGAATGAAGTCACATTCTTGGGACATGTGATCACAAGCGAGGGATTTTCTGTGGATCCTTCAAAGACAAAGGTGATTGAGGAATGGCCCAGGCCCTCTAGTGTCACAAAAATCTGTAGTTTTCTTTGGATTAGCTGGGTAATATTGACATTTTGTGAGAAACTTCTCAGGATTGTCAAGCCTGCTAACTAAGTTAACAAGAAAATGAGTAAAGAATTTTTGGATGGATGAATGTGAGGGAAGCTTCAAGGAGCTAAAGAGAAGGCTGATCACTGCACCTGTACTCACACTACCGAAAAGTGGAGAAAGTTTTGTGATATACAGCGATGCTTTAAAAAAAGGCTTGGGTTGTGTACTCATGCAAAATGATAATGTGATAGCCTACGCCTCAAGACAGTTGAAGATCCATGTGCAGAACTACCCAAAGCATGATCTAGAGCTGGCAGTCGTGATTTTTTCCTTGAAAATCTGGTGGCACTACCTTTATGGTGAGAAGTGTGACATATACACCAACCACAAGAGCCTAATGTATATATTTACACAAAGGGAGCTCAACATGCGTTAAAGGAGATGGTTAGAGCTAATCAAGGATTACGATTGCTCTATTCAATATCATCCTGGAAAGGCAAATAAGGTAGCTGATTCTCTAAGCAGGAAAGAACCTGCTACTCTATCCATGTTGAGAATTGAGAAAGACCCTATCTTCTTGGATATGCAAAGGATGGATTTGGGAATCATAAGGGCAGGGGATACATCCTACCTTGCCCAAATGATTGTGCAACCATCCATCCAAGAGAAGATTAAGGAAGCACAATGGGATGATGTGGAGATAAAAAAGAGGGTGAATGCATTTAAGGAAGGGAAGATGCAAGAGTTCCATATCGACGATGATGGTGTGATTCGGTTTGGAACGCGGCTTTATGTGCCTTCATCACCCGGGATAAAGAAGGAGCTATTGGATAATGAACATAGCTCAACTTTCTCTATCCATCCTGGAAGTACCAAGATGTACCGTGATCTCCGAGAACACTTCTGGTGGGATAACATGAAGATGGAGATTGCCGAATATATATCAAGGTGCTTGGTATGTCAGCAAGTCAAAGCTGAGAGACAAAAGTCCAAAGGTATGATGCAGCCACTGCCTATACCCATGTGGAAATGGGAAAATGTTACTATGGACTTTGTCACGGGTCTCCCGAAGACTTCAAGAGGAAATAATGCGATATGGGTTGTGTTTGATCGACTCACCAAGACTGCCCATTTTATCGCTATTCGGGAAGACCTATCACTTCAACAACTTGCAAGGATATATGTGAAGGAAGTGGGGAGATTGCACGGTGTTCCACTCTCGATTGTCTATGACCGTGATCCAAGGTTCACATCTATGATCTGGAGGAGCCTTCAACATGCTTTGAGTATTGAATTAAATTTCAGCATGGCCTATCACCCCCAAACCGATGGCCAGTCTGAAAGGACTATTCAGACGCTCGAAGATATGCTAAGAGCATGCTCTCTTGAATTAAAAGGTGGATGAGATCAGCACCTCCCATTAGTTGAGTTCTCATACAACAATAGCTTCCACTCAAGTATTCAGATGGCTCCGTTTGAAGCTCTTCAAGGAAAGCGATGTAGAACTCCAACCTGTTGGGATAAAGTTTGAGAAAGAAAGCTACTTGGACCCGATCTTGTGCAGGAGATGACCGAGAAGGTTCAAGTCATCCAGAAACACATCATAGCTACTCAATGTAGGAAAAAGATCTATGCTAACAATCATTGAAGGGACTTGGAGTTCGACGTTGTAGATAAAGTATTCCTTCGAATATCTCCATGGAAGAGAGTCATGCGATTCGGGATGAAAGGGAAGCTAAGCCCAAGGTACATTGGCCCCTTTGAGATCCTTGACCGCATAGGAGCTGTGGACTATCATATGGAATTTCCACCAAATATGGATCAAGTTCACGATGTGTTTCATGTATCACTACTGAGGAAGTACATACCAGACTCCTCACATGTATTAAACTTAGTGGTGGTACAGCTGGAAGATGATATCTCCTATGAGGAGCAGCCAGTAAAAATTCTGGACCGAAGTGATGAGGTTCTACACAACAATACAACCCACCTTTTCAAAGTGTTGTGGAGGAACCATAAGTTTGAGGAAGCAACTTGGGAACCAGAAGAGGCAATGAAGGAAAGTACCCTTGCCTGTTTGTGTAAAGTGAAATTTTGGGGGCGAAATTTCTTAAGGGGGGAAGAATGTAACGACTAAAATTTTTTCAATGGAAAATTCCCTTCTTATATTTATGTCATAAAAACAAAAAATAATAAACTACTAAGTGATAAGTGATATTTAAACATAATTTTTTCACCCCTATTTTTGGAATTTTGAAGATCTGACATACACAGTTGTGTTCAAGATGGTTTTTGGAGTCTAATGAAAGAAAAATATTTTTTGGTGAATAGTAACCTACCCTTATGAATAGTAACCTACCCTTTTGAATTTTAATATTACCCTTATGAATATTAAATAAGAGTAGAATTACCTATGAATAATAAATTTAAATTTAGACATCTTAGAAAGTGACAATTTGACATTGGTAAACGTTTTGGTATTTTACAATTCATAAATAATTAATTATAATTAATTAATTAATTTAAAAGAATATTTATTTCCCGGAAATGTACTCATAAATTATTGAATCAATTTCTAATAGTTTTTTAGATAATTTTATAATACCCTACATAATTTTTGAAAGAACTATAAAATCAATTTTAATCGTAAAACTGTTTTTTTAAGTAAATTATGATTTTAATTAAATATTAAATTAATAATATATAGGAAATTATTTTTGAAAAATGGACTTTATTTTTGGATTCTACACGTTGAAAAATGGTTGGGGTAATTTTTTGGGAATTTTATGAGATACTTGAATTTGTGATGAATAGTGGAATCCGATAATTCACAATAAATGCTAAATAATGTATTAATTGAGTCATCGATGATGTTCTGCTAATGTAAGCCCACTTGTTTCGGGATTATATTATAAAATTACTATTCTTTGTCGTTCAAGACTCACTATTCCTTGTCTTAGGTGAAATTAATAAACTAATCAATTTTATATTAAGGAAACCCCTCTCCCCTCTAATATAAAGGCCACCCTTTACTCCCTCTTTCCTCACACCTATCAAGATCCAAGCCTTCTCTAAACTCTGCCCAAACATCATCCCTAGAACCTCCCCAACGTCCAATATCTTCTGGTCTCATCAAAAGACCAAGCCTATCTTCCTTATGGAGGATCTCAAGAGGAAGATTCTCGAGGTAATTTCTCTCTCTCTTCTCCTTTAATTTCCTTTCAAGTTCATGTTCCATTCATGATCTATCCCCACCTATATTCATCCAAATTGTTTTGTAACTCCAGTATTATACATATAATGTAATTATTATGGTATATTATATCACCCCACACCCTTTCCCTCTTCCATTTATTTTATTTAAGAGAACGTTATTCATGAGGTGTTAATTTATCACCTTCAAAAACGGCATGCACTATTTTTCTATTTCTACCTTCAGATCTGGTCATGAAACCATTTTTATGGTTGAACCAGAATATTTTATATGTATTATGTTCCATTTTATGTTATGGAAATAACCTATGTCCATATTACTAAGTTAAAAGTTAAAACGAGTTCGTTGTGATCCAAAAACCGCTCAAATTAACCCAAAGAATCTTCTTTTAATTCTTATCTAATGATTCGTCCACATGGATCTAAAATAACTCATTATAAAATCATTCAAGCTTCTGTAATAATATTAATAACATTTAATATCGGTTCTGGATGTTTACCAATGATCTACCCAAACATCAATTTAAGAATACAAGTGGACCACTCAAGAAAACCATGAAAACGAACATCCCCGATCAATGTTTTTAAACTCTATAAGTCATCCAAAGGAACATAATATGAAATAATGAAACCAGAATGAACCCTATTAATGTATAAAAGGTTCTGTAATTTCTAATTAATAAATATAATGTCATTATATAGGACATTAATGAGAAGGAGGCATTCGAGTACAAAGTAAGCGGAAATCTCGAACCCAATTTTCTTCCTTCGGGTTCTCCCTCTTTCACTCCATTTTTGATATGGTTACTCCTCAAAGTTCATTTTTTCTTCAATTAATTTAATTTTCTGGGATATAGATGTTTGTCACTGGTTTTTATGTCCATCTAAATGTTTTCAAAAAGAACTTTTCGTTCAAGATCTCACCATTTACCTCTCATTCAAGGTTGATGGTTCTTGTATCAAGTATGTTGTTTCCTCTTTTTTTTTGGGAACCCAAAGCTTATGAATGTGTTATTATGAGATGAAACCCATTCATTTACATGGGTTATTTATGTACATGTTTGAAATGTGTTCTATGTGGCATGCATGATAATGATAATGTTATGATGTGATGAGTGCGCCCGGAATTATATAGCGCAATATGAATGTTTAAATGTGACGGGTGCGCCTAAAATTATATAGAGCTCCAATGAATTGGGTAAAATGATGAATATCATGATTAAATGTGAAATGATGTGTGAAAAACATGCTAGCTTTGTTCACAAGTATGTTTGGTAGTTAACCACTAAGACATGATGTTTCATTTTTATGCATTGCGACATTTCAAGTTTATTATTTATGCTCCTCTCATGTTCATGATCTTCTTCCTATGTCATGATTATGCTCACCCCATGCTATATTGTTCTTATCTATCTTCTTACTGGGATTTTATCTCACCCCTTTTGATTTATATCCTCAGGTGGCTACATGTACTAAGGAGAGTACAATTTCCACTAAGAAGCTAGTGAAGAAGAAATTAAATAAATGTTTATGGTTGATGTTGTATTTGTTATGTGTGGTCATAGTTTGACCAAGACACTAAACCTTTGGATCCTCCATGTGTAATACTATTATGTTGTTTATCTTTGTAATGATGTAATAGTAATGTAAGAAAAGGTCGGGTCTCTATAGAAATGTTCAAGAGGGGCACATAGGTGGAGCTGAGGTGTGATGAAACCATTTCAGATGATGAGGAATAGTACCATCATCAGTTATCATCCCGTATTGGAAATTGACATGGGTGAGCACTAGTATGTATAACAAAGAGTAAACCATAGTAATTAAGTTTTTGATGCATGGGATGATAACTTTCTTAAACCACTAACACATGCACTTGGGCCATCCATACATGTAAGACATTTATACTCCTTATTCCATAATATGCACATGCATGCTCACCTTTGCATATACCAATCACGGCCTACCACTCAGCTGACAATCCATCATTCCTTGATTGGATGGTTGGCCCGTACAAGGATGGTTATGTGGCATACATTTCTGATTGTTTAAGGCTAGCCTTACAAATCTATTTTTGTATATAAAAGGTGATCAAAAACTATGTAAATTTTATTATTATTTAATAAATAAATGATAAATTCTATAATTCATTGTTTTCATCAAATTTGGTATTTACTATTTCATTAATTTTAATATAAAGAATGGAACTTTTATAGGTGAATTCATAAATATCAATTCAAAATTGTTAAAAAATATTGATTTTTTTTGAATGAAAAAAACATGTGAATAAAATATCCCCACACTTAAACTATTATTTTCCATAATAATTGAATATTAATATTTTATTAATGAGAAAAACCATGTTTTCAATACTCCAATCTCAAAGCAATTCAATAATATTATTTTCATTGATATGTCAACATTTCAGGGTCTAATAAAAACATCAACATAACTCTACATTCATCAAAATATGATCCAAACCAAGTATTACATTTTCTCCCTTTGGAAAATGATGTATCCCTTAATTTCATCAACATAATATGCCGAATTCATTATTATTATACATGTAATCTCATGATCTAAAACACATTGAATCATTTCTCAAATAAATAATAATAATAATAATTCAAGTACATTTATGCTCATATAATGAAAACATGATCATTTTACATAGGATTACAATTTTAATTCATTCTATAAATTCTAATGAAATATAAACTTAAAATAATGATCAAATTGAACTTTTCGTTCTAATTAATTTAGGATTATGGTTGGTGGGTCTGGTTCAAAAAATAATAAAGTATAAAAAGTGGAGGATTGTCTCTAAATCTTAAATAATGACATAAAAAGTGAAATAAAAATTCTCACCGTCAAAATTACAATAAAATATTGCCAAAAACAAATGTAATGGTTTTAAAAAGTGTAATATAATGGAAATACTTGCAACTTAAAGAATTTTTACTACTTGTTTTAAATTTAATTCTATTTTAAACTTCATTTTTTCATACTTTTTTAAAATTAATTCTTAAAAAAACATATCAGACACCAAATAACCACATATGATAATAATAATTTCACTTTTAGTGATGGTTTTTTATTTTTTCATGTCATAAACCTATCATTTTGATCATATCATCTTTTAAATAATGAAAAACAACAAAAAGAACAATGAATTAATGAATAACCTTTATCAATACCCAAAATTACAGCCAACACGTTTTCCATAAAAATTAGTAATTCATTCATCAATGAAATCCCTCACACCCACGCTTCAATATTAGAATGTCGTAAAACAAAATATTTAGAAGGTATGAATGGATATAAATGGATTGAAATATGTATAATTATAAAAATGTCATTTATTGTTTCTATGGTATGAACATAGACTACTTTAAAAGGTGTTATAAATGATAATTTCTTAAAAATAAAAATTCCTCAATCATTTTCGATGTGTTTCGGAACAATCATATACTTGAGAAGCTCCAATGATAGTCTTAAAATGTGACATGGCCCAATATATCTCAAGAAATATGATTATGATAAAATAGAATTTATTGGTTCTTAAAATACTCTTAGTAATGGAATATATAATTTTTCACAAACAATTATGGAATGACTAATAACAATACACCAATTCAGATTAATTTTGGAAATTTCAGGTACACATAAATTGTAGGGAAGTAATATTTACATGAATAAACCAATTTTTAACATTATGAGTAATAATATTAACATTAATATTTCACTACTATTATTGTATAATTTACCTAATTAAGTAAATATAATTTTCATTTAAATACAAAACATTTCCATACAGGGTTAATAAATAACTCATCCCGCCTAGATATGTCATGTAAAGTATTAATTATATTAATGGGCATGTAATTTCAAATTAAAAAAATATAATAGAAGTTTCGGTTCAATTTTATATAGAAATAATAAAGGTTTTTAACATGTAAATAATCTAATAATTTACTACCTTTTTCAATGAATCTTTAGCCATTTTCCATTGTTACTATTTGGGGGCTGCCTTTTGACATCATTTTCTAACAAAAGTAAATCAATCAATTAAAACACAATGATAATTTCATTAAAGTTAAAAAATAATAATGGATTGGTTTGTATACAAAACTAATTATTATTAATGAAATTAATTGTTATTGGAAATAAAGTATAGAGATAAGTGTTTGTATAATCCCCATGTGAACCTTGTATTCCTGCGACATCAAGATGGGCAGTACTAATTGTAATCCACATTTTGTAGGTGGGTTGTAATTATTGGATTAGAACCAACACATATGGAATTTTAAAGCTTATGCCTCTTATTTTTTGGTGATGGGTAGTACATGTCTATCATACCCTAAATATATCTCATTAATAATAAGATATACATTTCATGGCGGGGGAAGGATGAATTATGAACCTCAATTTTCCTAAGATTTAACATGTTCAACATCCTCTTACTTGTCTAATTATTAATTGGGGTTGTATGAATTGAATAATGAAATGGAGAATTAGAAATCATGATAACCTAAAACAAATACAAAAATTGATAATCAGTTTGACATGGCTATCTTTCCACATAATCATTCACTTCCTTTTTTATTCTATAAAGGGAACATGACATTTCTCAAGGGATTCCATTAAAGATTCTTCGACAATTACTGTGATCTCCATGTGTTCCTAAATATTTGAATAGTTTTGTTATTCATATTATTTATATAAATAACATGGATTATAAGAATATACAAATTGAAAATATTGTGATTTAATTCTCAGTTAATATTTAACAAAAGTAGATGAGATTTATTTTAATAAAGGGTCAGCTATCAAAGTCCCTTTATCTTCAAATTCTTTTCAAGTGTTATGCACTTATTTATTTTGTATTTCAATAAATAGAGGTAGGTAGATTCAATCCTCCATAATTTCTTCATACTACATCATATGGGTGTCTTCTTCCTCTTCATATTCTGTAGATACATGCAATGGTGTTTGATCATCTACTTTGTAAGGTACATAGAGATAATGTTGCATTTTTTGTTTGCACTATCACTGAAAAACTGATCATGATCTTGTTGTACATTCATATTCATATAAACACATGATTTTTCATCATTATTATTTAGATATTCCTGTTAGGTTTCAAGATATTATCATGGTAATTTTTATAAGTATATTCCCCAGGTGTAACATGAAGCTTATAAAATTCTATATTGAAATTGGGAATATCTAGTGGTGATTCCGTTATGGCCTTCTATATTCAATATTTGGTTTAGACCTTATTGAAAATGATTATGAAATATTGGGGTGAGAGTCCTATCTATTGGCCACTCACCATCTACTTGACTAGTTCCTTGAGTTCATCAGCATTTCTTTGGAAATCCCCCCTCAACATTGTGAAACACATTTCCGTGGTCTTGAACATATGAGTAATTATTCGATGGATAATAATAAAGATTTTAAAATATATTCCTCAATATTTATTTTTTAGGTATTTCATTAAAAAATTAAAAACAATATATAATGATAAAAAACAAAAACTTATCTATATTGAAACAGAACTATTTATTGACGCACACCTGTCAGGGGGTGTGTGTAAAAAAGATGCAATTTATATTTTTCATAGTTCCTCACAATGTATGACTGTAGTCATCTAACATGATGAGGATCACAATTATTCACTTATAATTCAAATTAAACTAGACTAATTTATTTTTGGTATTTATTGTTTTATTGAAATAATTAAAATTGATTGAAAATCAATATATGCAAGTAATTCTAATGAGGTTGAAAAAGAATGAGTATGACTATATGTTTTATTTTGGGTTCATTGATTATTCATGTTGATTGGTTTAAATTAAGTTCAATGTCTAAATTATAATGTATCAGGCATGAAATACAAAACATATAATTATTATCTATGAAATTTTTAATTGAATGGTAAAATATATTACACCTCCTCTAACAATAAATGTTTGTGACACACCTCCATTGAGTGTGTCAAATCTTCCAAGAACTGGCTCCATCATATATCATTTCATCAATTGAATATATCAAGTCCATCATGTAAAGAGCTATTAGTCAGAGGAAGGGTGGAGAATGAAATAAATAAAACAATATTTCTGATGTTGAGATATGTTTTATGATGTATAATCTTCACACCCCTTCATATCTCCCACATTCAAGAACAGTCTAAATAAAACACTGGAATTATAGAAAAAAATATAGGAAACACCTATACTCCCTAGAGGTGAATACTTCAGTTATTCTACCATTATTGGAAGTTAGAGTTCATAGTGGAAATAATTAGTGAAATATACAGAGATAGAGATAGAGAATTAGAATTCAAGAAAGAAATTCTGTAATCAATTGAATTATAAAAATAATGAGTTACATAATATAAGAAACAAAATTTAAATTAAAACACCAGATAAATGTAAATAGATCATTCCAACAAAAGCACCTCGATTATACTATAATTACCTCATATTGATGAAAAAATATCTTATATTTAGAGGGAATCATCTCCACCTTCTTTATCATTTTAATATCCTGCATCTTCATTTTGTTCAATCAATAATTGAACTTGTATTCACATTAGACCTATGAATATATAAATGGTGTATTAAAATTTTACCAAGGACGCAATCATTTCTATGGAGATATATCTTTGCGGTGGATCACATTCTTCACATTATCATGATTATCTGCATCCAGATATGTCCATTGATCTGATAAAATATGGTGTGGTTTTCTACCAAATCCACATATATCCTCCATATATTATATGTTGAAATTAGAGGTTCCCTTATTTTAATTAAGATATGATCTAAATCTATGTAGAATTTATTAAAGCATAGAGTCCATTAATGTTCGACATACCCTTTCTCTTAAATTAGAGACTTTTACTATTCGATGTAACGAATTCTAGTGTTTGGAATAAATATCATTGAAATGAATCTAGTACTTCCTATATATTTGTTACATCTAATTGGAATGATATAACGATTACGGAACATGGGATCACATTACCAATTCCTTATAAATGAATCTGGTATCTTATTTTATCATTTATTATTTATACATTTCTTCATGTTTTAATCAATTCCTATTGGTGAGTAAAGGTAAAAATGGTGGGAGAAAAAGTCTAGAATTCATCATTCAATTCATTTGGCCCTCATAGAGGAATGGTAAAGCTTTATATAAACATATAGGGTCGATCCTCATTTTATCCATGCTTCATTGATGTGGGCAGAGGTCCTAGAGTTATTCCATTATAGTAAGGTGTATTGATAGAAGACCTTTGTCTCAGTATGACATTAAACAATAGTAAAAATGGTGTTCACTAGTGATAATAATGACAGCCCAATGACATCAAGGGAAGTAGTGGTTTCTTAGAAACGATTTAATGAGTAGGGGAGGTGAAACCGAGGAGTGATGTAGACATTTATATTAAAGAGTAATAGTAAATGCATCATTCACTATCCCATATCATACTTCCTCAGGGTTTATAAGTAGTATATATAACTACTAACTATTCTTGGAGGTTTTGTAATGGATGCAAGAGATCGACTACCACAAACACCACCCACACACGTACTTGGGTTAATCCTATGTGCACGCCCCATATGGTCCTTATCCCACCTTGTAAGTGTGATATCTTGTGAGAATCCTTATGTTCCCCTTCCAGTCAATGAGACCACCCTTAGGCCTTTTATGGAATGATGAACCATACATGGATGGGTATGTACCTTTCAGGCAATGATATATAGGGATAGAATTTTTGAATAATTTTTATATGAAATGGGATAAAAAAATAGATAATTTTCCCAATATTTCATAAATAAATGCAGTTATAGAATGTACCATTTTTATCCAATTTTATCTTTATTATATCAATATTCTAAATTTCGAATGTTTTCAGGAATCATTTAATTTCATGGGAATATTTAAAATCTCTATTGAAAATTGTTAATAAATGTTCTAATTTTTTTTCATGAAATTATTTTTTATTTTTTAAATTTTTGGTCTCAATAGACTTTTTTTATAAGATTAAGGAGTAAAACTAATCCAGGATGTTACTCTATACACTATTTGATGTTGTCTCGGTGGTTATCCTTAAATTATTTTTGTGTCATGTTTTATTTTGTTTCAACATTCCTATTTCACTATGATATTATGATATATTGTTCTTTATGTTATGCTACCTTGTGATTATCCATGTGCCTATATTTTATGACATCATGTTATTTTGTTCAACCCACTTGTTCTGATTTGATACCATTTTTATTCCCTTACTAGGCTTTATAGTACACCAATTTTGTTTATGTATTGCCTAGGTTATCCTTGGTGGTTTTAAGAGCTCGAAGGTACTTAATAGTTTATTGGAGTATAAAATAGAGATTCTATAATTTCATTTGATTTTTATGTATTTTGAACCTGTAACTCTAAAAAAACTAGGAATCATGGTCATTGGGTAGTGTGTACTAGATTTTGTTTTGTTAAAAATCATTTATTAACATATTTAAAATGATTAGGTCTGTATTTGTTTTAAAAGAGCATTGTCTAGTTATTTTATAAGGTTTGGAATAAAATACATTAAAGATAATCCTTTGAATAATTATATGAATAAAATAATATCCTGAAATTTCAGTGACGTATAGAAAATGTAGATTCACTATGTAACATTCGTGTCTAGATACTCAAAGTGGATTCAACTATGGAAAAGTTCTATCAAGGGGTAATAACTAATAAAATAGTTAATTGATAATTGAATAAACAATCACTTATTTCATGAAAAAGATTCATTGAGACACATATGGATTGACACTCTTAGGGTACATTCTTTATAAAATAAAAAATCTATTTACAACCCATTATTAAAGACATGAACTCATTTTTAGGCTATAAAACCAAATAGAAAATTAACCATGGATAACCTATATTGAAACCAAGTGTCTCATAAGTTATGGGTTATTTGTAATTTATATATTTTTCCTTATATTTTTAGATTTTCCATTTTTGTAATTTTTTTAGTTTGAGTTATCTCATTCCTTTTTTTATTTTATTTAATCGTGGGAAATATGAAGAACTGTTCCAATAACTAACACAGTCAGTAATGTGCTGATTTCTCTAAGGAAATATCTAAACATTTGAGAATGGGATATTATATCTTCATGGAACTACTAGATCAACTGATTCATTTTATGAATAATAACTTGAATAATGTAGAACACCATTATAATATGAAATAAGATGTTTTTGTTGAGTCATTTAGTAGAAAAATGCCACCTACTCATCATGTGATAATGGATTAAATCCTTTGAGAAGATGTTATATATGATTCAATGAACATAAAAATAGAAAGCCTTAATGGATGTCTATTTTGTTAAAGGAAAAGCTAAATAGTGGTTTAAAATAATCATGTATGAGTTCCAAAGGAAAAATTGATTCCAAGTAATGATAGGATTGAATAAAATATTTTAAAAAAACTTCATTCCATAAAAACTATATCATAAAATAGAGAGTTAGTTACCCATAATAAAGAAAATGGATATATTTTTATTGGGGAGAATAGTGGATACTTTAAAAGAATTTTACAGTATTCCGCTTTCTTTATCATCAACACAAAAATTAAAGGGGGTCTTTTTTTTGTTGGTTAAAATAGATTCTATGATAGTATTTAGTGATTTGAGACATTCAAAACTATGTATAGATATTATATTATGTCGCATATTTATGAAGGATATTAGTGACACTATATGGTCCTGAGGGGCTATAGATAAAAATAAAAAAATAGAGTTTAACTCAATGGGATCAATGGAGATATCTCATGGGTGAAAGAGAATCCAACATCACATGAGTCAAAAATGTTGAAGAGAAGCATCTTAAGAGAATTGTGAGATGATTCAAATGTGAAAAAAGGGAATAATTCCATTTAATACCACTGAGATATAAAGAATAACACTAATTAAATGGAATAGATGAAGTTTTAAATTAATTCTCAGCTTGGGGTATACTATTTCAATTTCATGGAAAACATGCATTATTCATGCTAATCCACCATGATAGGTGTTTTTAGAGATAGTTAATAACAACAACCTCCATGGTCTTCATATAAAGGGTGGGTATATTCGATCAATGCTAATGACGAGGAACCTAGAAAGGATGTTTTTACTGATAAACTATATATTCATTCATGAATGGTGAAAAATACTTTTTTTTATTATGCATCTTCTCATTCCATCATATCATGAACGTTCAATAGAACCAAAAAAATAGCATTTCAAAATATGGGGGTTGAGCCATCTATGAGAATATCAAATGGGGATATGGTTTCTTCCAATTTATATTACTCATCCCCAAGAAATGTTCATGGACTGAAACTCTAGGAAATTGTTATCTTATGTCATTTAGTAGAGTTTGATTCAATATTGAGAATGGATTTATTATCCTTACATAAATCTAACATTCACTATCGGGGGATGGAGATCTCTATTAACATCTTGATCCATTCTATGATTCTATACAAGTGTATGATGGGGGTGAATATCATTGGTAATATTCTTATGACTCATGGATAATATTACTGTATGATCAAGAATATCTAAAAAAATTATTGAGTCAAAAGAAAAAATTATGCTTGAAAAAATGCCAATTTTGAGGAAATATACTGATGTAATCCATGAGAAGTTTCTAGTTCTCCCATGAGAGACAGTGGTTGAGTTCTCAATTGATTCTATTCCTGGATCTCTACCCATATCAAATATTCCTTATAGAATAACCAATATAGTGTTGGAAGAACTGAAGAAGAAACTACAATTGAATCTAAAAAAGGGATTTATATTACTACGTTATTCACAGTGTGGTGGTCCAATCCTCTTTTTCAATAGTAATAATGGGTCAATGCACCTCCCTATTGGATATCTTGAACCCTAAAAAAATTGATAATAAAAAACTATCTATTTCCACTGAAAGGTGACTTTTTCAAGCAACTACATGGGCCCCAATACTATTCTATACTGGATCTTCGATCTAGATTTCACCAATTGAAGGTGATGAAGGAATATATTCTCATGAACACATTGTGAACAAGTTATGGACATGATGAGTTTACAGTGATTCCCTTCTAACTCAATAATTATCTACTAATATTTATAGTCTTAGTGAGTGGAGTATTTAGAGATTACATGGAATGACATGTGTTAAAAATTGTAGATGATATTATGATATACTATAAAATGAAGGAAAAGAATGAGGTGTATCTAAATATAGTAATAAAGAATTTGTGAAAGGTTAAACAATATTACAAGCACAAAACCTGAGAGTTTGGAATGTAGTAAATATTATACTTTTGGTATGTCATAACCAGCAAGGAGATATATATAGACCCCTATAAGACTATGGTAATTGAGGAGTGACTCATACTGAAATTTGTAATTGAGGTTGATAGTTTACTTTGACAAGATATATATTATTGAAAATTCATGATAAACATCTCACAATTATCAAACTCATCAATCAAGTAGACTAGAATGGGGGTAATGTTTTACTGTACTGATGAATGCGAAGAAAATTTTAACTAATTGAAAAATTAGATTATTACTACACCATTTCTTATATTTACCCCGATTGGGAAAATTTTCATAGTATACAATGGTGATTCAATGAAGGTATTAGCCGTGTATTGGTGTTGAATGATAAATTGACAACCTATGCCTCAAGGAAGTTAAATAATCATGAAAATAACTATCCAACATTTGATTTTGAGTTTTATGCAATGATCCACATGTTTAAAATCATACGAAATTATCTCTCTCGGGAGAAGTTTTAGATATATACAGATCATAAGAGACTCAAATATATATCATGACGTCCTTTTCTTATATAAAAAATTCTGTATATGACCCACATTTAATATCTCTATCTTATTTTATGAAATACTTTTAAATTATATATACATGAATCTTAAATATATATCAAAATTATTCTACCTTAATTTGACATGGTAATATATTACCAAAGTCCATTTCTAAGATGCCATATTTTAATGAACTATGATTGATTCCATTTCATGGCACACAAAAACATGTATATATTATTATGGGTGCTCCAAAATAACACTCCAATGAATTGGGTAATTTTTTGTCTCTTGATTTGTTATGTGTGGGGTTGTGGAAGCAAACTAACACATTTTGGGAAATTATCCACCATGGGATGTTGTCTTAGAGGTTAATTATTACTTCCTCTTATGTTGGATTTATGGTTCTGTGTGTTTAATATGTTTCCTTGGTCATATGATATTGTTTTCTTTATATTATTCTCACATTTTATTATACATGGGTGTTTTGATTTATGATATCATTCAATTTACTTTGACTGAAATGTTATTCATTATTATCAAATTTATTTACATACCAAGATTCACATTTCACCTATTTCAGTTATGTGTTCACTTTCTTATACTTTGTAGTTTTTTGAGATTGAAGGTTTTTAGGAACTAATTATGGAGATTAAAATTGAGATTTTTTATTTTAATTTCCTAATGATTTATGATAATCCAGGAATTCCAAATAAAATACACCTCATGATTTTTGGGTAATGATTATTATATGAATATGATAATAATAATGTATTAGTGTGTGAAAAAGACATGGGATAATATTGGAGGTGTAAAATACATATATATAGCAATAATTCATAATATATTAAAAAACTAATTTAATAAAATTTGTTAATATTTTATTTTTAATATTTATAGTCAAATAAGTTATACTAAGCTAGTAGTTCATTGATCCCAACACATTAATTCATGAAATGATTATTAAGGTCATAAAGTATATGGTATAAAGAAAAATATTGATAAATGTACACATGTGGATGAATATATATAAAAATAGTACAAATATATCTATGGTAAATGAATAATTTATTTAATGGATGAATGTCTACTAAATTATAACTTATAAGAGAATTAATCAGTCTGCTTATTTTATTATGAATTCCAAATGAATTATCATTTACCATGGGTTACCTATTATTAAAGTAAATTATTAATGTAAAAAAAATATTAAAAGTCAATCTACAATATTTATGAGAAGCATAATTTTTGAAATATAAATTAGGGTACACCAACCTATAACGTGAAACAATTTAACTGTTATATAAAAGATCAATATAATAAATGGACACTTGCATTACTTTTTTCTTGTGTGTATACATGTAATTATATTAATTGTGAAAAATATAAATATTATTAATCATATTCCATATACAAATTGGTCCAATATAATTGTAAATAATATTCTAAAAACACTTATTTTAATAATTTAGTTGAACAGTGATGAAAATCATAACTCTAATTATAATCAATTAAATTGTGGTCAAACTAATTATATATTATCAGAGTCCACAAATTGGTGTAAATTAATTAATATATATTCCCTTGAAGAGGGAAACTGATATTTCATGAACAATATATATATTTTGATATAGACACTAAATTGACATTGTTACCAGATAAATCATGAGACCTCAATAAATATTTTTTGGGATATATTTGAATTTTTGAATTATTTCAAAAATAATTGACGACACATTATTTTGGAATACTTTTATCTAATAATAACTATCCCAAAAGAGTTATGGGTTCTTTGATATGTTCAACATATATATTTTTTGATTGGTTATCCAAACTACAATGACTATTTTACATAAACGACGTTATTATATAAAATTTTCATCCTTATAAATTTTGATATATATATATACATATAGATTTTATCAAATTTATGTTGTCATTATTTATCAATATAGGATCATTCATTATCGTTTCTATATATGAATCACTAAATGGTTCAAAATGCCTAAGGAATATACAAAATTTAGAAATTTTCACCCAATTTGATAAATTAATATTTTGGGTGCACTGAATAAGGTATATTTAATATATTCATCTTAAACGATCTTCATATAAGTATGAATGTGGATATAATTTTATCATCACATGGTTTTATAATTCAATATATTTAATCATTTTATTATCAAGATGTTTTTAATAACATCCAAACTCATCAAGACTGTACAAAATAAATGGTATTTTTAGTGATAACATTATAAAAAATCATATAATATTTTTAATTAATAATTATTATGATTAGATATTTTTTTAGGATAATTTTTCATATTCATGAATATACTATTAATAATTAAATATCTTATTTTCAAGAGATATTTATTTCCTACAATATGAGATAATATGAACATATTTTCCCCCAAAGTAATAAATGTATGTACACATTTTACTTATACCGAAATGATTTTGAAATATTTGTGCATATTTTAGATGAAAAAATAGGTGTTAATATAGTGAAAAGAAACATTCTTGACTAGTCATTGATATTAAAATAGTAAAAGTGATTAATTATTCTAATATTTTTAACAAATTTTTTTTTTTGTACCAACATTGGTTATTTATCAAATCCACATAAATATTTATCTACGAATATATATATTTATTCCCTTATGAAGACACTACGATTTCACGGTGTTTTATAAAATAAAACCAGTTCAAGAACCATCTAAACTCAGGTTGATTTTATGTGGATTATAAGGTGTTGAATAAAATTTATTCCTAATAAAAGATATGATATTGAAATCAAAACTACCAGGATATCAACAGAAGAATAACTGGATCCATAATATGTTATATATAATGAAATGTTGTAAAATTGGCATACATTTCCCTGAATATCCCTCTCCAATATCTCAATATCCAATCTATCTGGCTGAAAAAGATATCTATAGTATAAGATGATATATTTTTCCCTCCAAGGGTGGTACACCATTACGAGGATCCTTGTTCTTAACAAGACTACATTCATACTCAAAAGGGGTGTAATGAACTTCACCATTATTAAAACGGTGTAATAAGAATAATAGATAATCAATAAACATTCTTATAATACACTATTACCAACGTGATGTATCTCATCCATTTATATATACATCATTAAAACGTTTCATTTAATGAAACTTGTTTTACATATTCAATATATCAGAATAAGAATATTATTAATGGAATTATTCATTTAATGTATTAAATTAATACAATCCATTTAATTATCTCATAATGTAATCAATCTAATATATTCATAGTGAGTTATAACTGATGATACCATGTTGGAATATGTATTCACATTAATTTAACTCATAATAGTACTTCGCTCGATATAATTCACGGGACTCATTAGTTTTCTTTCAACTTGAACATTAAAAATTTTTAAATTCCATTTTACACAATATATGCTTTATAATAAAATAATGACAATGAAGTGACTGGGTTGATCATGAAAGGAAATTATGTGAAGGCTGTTGGTGAAATATATTGAACATTAAGGAATTAGAGAGGCAAAAGATAGATTAAATATAATAAAACATGATATTGAAACATTTCATAACAATAATGTTATATGAAATATAATGAAAAAAAATTAATTTGTAGAGATCACAAATATTTTAATGTTTTAAAGTGAGAACAATATTATATTGTAATATTGGAACAAATTATTATCTTCTACAAGATCACACTTTTGATATTTAAGGACTATTATATTATCCTAACACTATATAGCTGCATGATTATAATTATTGGATCCATAATTACAAGCATTTGTCCCAATAAGGTAATTTAATATAATAGTTATGGATTTTTGTGAAACGTAATAACAATTTCAATTGATAAATTTTTTAATGAAATGTAATGAAAATTTACATTCACCATGGAGAAAAAATAATACATGAAGTGTCATTCATTTCAAATAAGAAATTTCAATAATAAAAATTGGAAAATGATAATTTATTTTCTAACTCTATAAAAAATTATATTGATTTTAAACAATTGAAACATAACATAAATTGTATAGAGAAATATTTATTTGATAAAATATATAGGAAAAGTGTTACAATAATAGAAGTTGTTTGTTGTATCTGGTGTTGTAGTTAAACTAACATGTACAGGTTCCTCCCTCATACTTCAAGCGTTATGTATGTGTGAATATATGATATAATGGTCGACCAGTTCTAGATATAGGATGAATGTAATGGCATACCATTTCATTATTTAATTTATCTAATTTAAATGAAATCAGGAAATGTTTTTTTAAAAACCTATTATATTTATATGGGATTAGTGTTTTCATTATGTGTCTTAGTAAAATAATAATTATTCATTAATAAAAGTAATTATAAAATTCATATTATAAATGTATTAGATAATTTAAAAAAACATCTTTGATATGTTTGTTGTGGTACATTATAAATGCACTACCTAAATGGGTATGCCATTAATTGGAATGGCTTGTTAATTCCTCATCATCTAGAGACATTTCAAGTCTTTATTAAACAACATAGAAAGAAAACCAAAATCATTCATCATATTTTTTTAACATGAATATATGAATTAAATCAATATGAATAAAAAAACCCAAACCACTACAATCATTTTCAATTTATTCTAATGTTTATAAATTAACAAATGAGACAAAAAATGAAAACAATTTTAATGATATTAGAAGATATCATTATTTTCCACTCCAATGTTGTACTGAAAATAGAAGACAATTATGATAAAAAAACATTGACATGTGTTGTTGTTTTTACACCATGTATGAATAGAGACAAATCCTGGTGAAGCATATGAGAAGTCATATATCATTTCTTTGAATGGAGATAGTCACCCATGCTAAGAATCATTTGAATAAATCCTTCTACCACTCCATAATACATGACAACATGAAATTGAATAAAAAATAGATGAAGAAATATTAAATGTGGTTTTTTCTTAACTCAATGTCAAGAGTGTTTTGTTGTTTAATTTAAAGATCACTTAAATATATTCAAATATTGTGTAAGTGGTGGGGATGACCTGTATTATTAACTGATTGGAGGCATTCACAAATTCTAAGAAGCTTCAAAATGTAGTTCTCAACCACATTAAAATACATGGAAACATGATATTGAATTAAAAAAATATATGAAGACAGATTTAATCTTGGTGTATTATGAGAATCAATATCACCATTACATTTTACTAAAAATCTGTATAAATAATAAGTTCACATGGAATATGAAAAGGAAAATAAGTGTATACAAATTCAAAAATCCAAAAAATTTCATACTATATGGTTGCTATCATCTTTGCTTGTGTTTAACGGGTGAACTTCAATGTTAATCCCATGCATTTGTAGAACACAATGAAATGTCTTGTCAATATTGGTTATGCAATGAGAGGAAAAATTTCCTTGATCATTTCACGGTAAAAAATTAAGGAAAAGAGAAAACATCTTCCAATAACTATATTTTCTCTACTCATTTAAATTCTCTATTGACAATATGAAAACATTTCTAGAACACAATGGTGATTTTGTAACTAATTTTTTAATTGTGAGAAGGCTTTATAATGAATGATGAATAGGTAATAATCCAATATCTTTTCACTTACACATTCATCCAATATGTTTACCAGCACATACAATAATGTGTAAGAAAAACAAAAAATATGTATAACTAAAAGGGAACCACTGAAATAATCAATCCATAAATATGTAGAAGATATATGTATAAACACAATTTTTTTCACAACATGGATACAATTCAATAAGAAATAACTAAATATCTATATATAATTAATATGGAAGAAACTACATATAAATAATCTAGAACCTACTAATATTAAAAAACCAATAAGATATTCTATAAACATAAGTCAAATTTGAATGCAAGTACACCAACATGTTACTTCCAAGAATTTCATTGACAAGATTTTTAGAACAATATAGAGAAGCCAGTGGGGATGAAGACATATCAAATACATTAGCTTCCACTGAAAGACAATCTGTGACAAATGATTTTCTAAGAGAAGTTTCAAATTTCCCAGTTCATTATTGATGGAATACCCACAATTCCCATAAGATCAACCCATAATAAAAGGGAAATAAATTTCTAGAAAGAATGAAAACTCACAAACACATAATGTCAAGATGCAGTTCAACAACATCAAGATAATTACATAATCTAAGATCATTTATTACAAAAATCACAAGAAGATAAATGATGAATCATAAAATTAGATGTATTGTAATAACCTATCAATTTTTTTTACGGTAAATAAAAAATATTTTAGGAAAGAGAGTATTAATTAATATAGTATAAATATTGGACCTTATGAACTACACTAACATGTTACTTCCAAGAAAATAATTGACATGCTAAATAGAACAATACAAAGAAGTCAATGAGGATATATATGTATCTAGGATAGTAGGTTCCCCTAAAATACATTCTTCAACTGCTGATTTAATAGGAGAATCTTCATAATTCCTAGTGCAATATACTTGGTATCCAGTATAGCAGGTTCACCTGAAAGACATTCCTTGACTGCTGATTTTCTAGGAGAAAATTCATATTTCATGGTGCATTATATTTGGCAGCCCCACAATTCCCAGAAGATCCACCCTTATTAAAAGATAAATAAATTTCTACACAAAATGAAAACTCATAAACACCTAAAGACAAGATACAGTGAAACAACAAGACAATATTAACATAATCAAACATCATTTATTATAAAAGGAATGAGACAACAATTGTTGAATAATAAAATTATATGTATTGTAATAACCTATGAAAAATTTAAAAAAATAATTAAATAAAAATATTTTAGAGAAGAGAGAAAATTATTTCACAAGGTATTAAGAACTAACATTATGCAGTGCACAAACATGTTACTTCCAAGAACTACAATGACATGCTATGTAGAATAATTTTGAGAAGTTAGTGGGGATGGATACATATCTAATAATGTAGGTTCCCCTAAAAGACATTCCTTTACAGAAGATTTTTTAGTATAACATTCATATTCCCCAATACATTATAGTTTCATCTCAATAATTCCATGAATATCCATCCTTACTAAATGAGAAATCAATTTCTGGACAGAATGATATCTCACAAACACCTAAAGACCGGATGTAGTACAAAAAAATTAAAATATTAACATAATTGAATATCATTTATTTCCAAAAGCACAAAAGAATAATTGATAAAGAATAAAATTAGATTTATTGTAATTAACATTTAGAAAATTATATGAAAAGATAAATACAAAATATTTTAGTGAAGCAGGAAAATTAATTCAGAAGGTATGAATAATGGACCTCATGTAGTGTAGAGTAGATTTACAGTCATTGTAGCCACATAGAGGTAATAAATAATTTTGTTGAATGGTATTTGTGTTTTTTAAAATTAAAAATATGATTCATAAAAATCTACTTAACCAGCTTACATTTGCTACTTAATATTTATTAAATTTCCCTAGGATAATTTCTTAACTGAGTATATGATGAAAGAAAACCAGAATCACAATACTTCTAGCTAATGAAGAATGTACCAATTGAAATTGTATACATGAAAGGGTATAATTTAGAATTATTTCAATGTAAACATGCATCATTCAGTTGAAAAAATTTTCATTATAATAGGGGCATACCATCTCACTTCTAACACCAGATAAATCTACCAATTTAAAAAATGGTCAATATGCACTGCACAAACATGTTACTTCCAAGAATGTCATTAACATGCTATGTTGAATAATATAGAGTATTCAGTGGGAGATGGAGACATATCCAAAATATGGACATGGTATATTATTAAACCAAAATTAATATTAAACAGAAATGAATACATTTTGGAGAGAAGGGAAAAAATTTCCAGAATTGTGAATAACACACAATTTGCATACCTTTGTATTTTTAGGGTCTCTAAAGACTCACAATCAGTTTAAAATGGTGGATGACCGAATGTCGTGTATCACTATTTCCAGATTTGTGAATTCAGATCTATCATATTTCAATATGTAAATTTAGTATGAATAGAGTACAATTTGTAAAACTGAAACAGATTAAAATGATACATAGATTTTATCAAAGAAATATTACTGTATGTCGGATCTATCTGTAACAGGTTGAATCTGCAGTCAGGGAAACTGTCGACCTGTTGAAATGATCTGAAAAGGAAATGAATGATTGATTATTTCCACGATATTAGGAGAACATACCTATTTCATTGATATGGATCTATAGGCTCTCTGCAGAATGAATTGATGATGGTATTGGGGTTTGTGAAGAGGTGGATTGGAATCCTCCACGATGGTTGATGGTGATGAAAAACATGAAGGGGAATACCATCTCACTTATAAATACAGATAAATCTACTAATTGGAAAAAATGTTAATTATGGTGTTCCCAATCATGTATCTTCCAAGAAATTCATTAACATGCAATGTAAAACAATAAAGAGAAGTTAGCGGGGATGGAGACATTTTCAATAATGTAGGTTCCCCTGAATAACATTCTATAATAGATGATTTTCTAAGGATAAGATTCATATTTCACAATTCATTATATTTAGCATATTGAATGATGTCAAATAGGAAACTGAAACTTCAAAATGCTCTGATACGATGGTGGAAATATATATCAGCCCCAGTAAAAATTATAAAAGAAGTGACATTGGTTTAGAAAAATAATGAAAATGTATAATTAGAGAATTATACATGGAGATGTATCTTGTTAATTTTTGAATAAACCATGTGTAACTGGAAATACTAATTCAGGTCGTCAAGAGAAAAAATACTAATTCATGGATTTAATAGAAACTATAGTAATTAGTAAGTACAGAATGTCTTATATACATGAATAAAACAGTAAAAATTATGTGTTGAATGAAACAAGGAATGCATAAAAAATAGTGTGACACTTAGATGCAGTGGTGATATTCTATAATAGCCCTGGTGAAAAATATAAATGAGGTAACATTTTCCAAAAAAAAATGACATGTTGTAACATTAAACAAAAATTAATATTCAACAAAAAATAATAAATCTTGGAGAGATGGGAAAACTTTATAGAAATTGAGAAGAACATGCCTTTTTCTTACCTCTGGAACCCTAGGGTCTCTGAAGACACACAGTTGTATAAAAGAGAAAGGTAGGTATTGTTAAAAAGAAGTTTTGTTTACTGGTGTTTTACTATGTGATGTGGTGCAAGAGATAGATTCCAATGCTGGTAGATATTCCATCTAAAATACCAATGGTAGTTTAGATGTTTTTTCTGAATATGTAGTACCAATTTTATGATTTTTTTTGGAACTTCCTAATATTGAAAAAAACAGGTATTTGTTTAAGAAAGATTAAATGCATTTTGAATTACCTCTTAGAAATTATTTAATGAATAATTAGATGTAATGGTGTTGAAAACTGAAGATATCAAATTTTCATAAGATCTCTTCATAACTATAATTGGGAGACTAGTACGTAGGTGTGTCGATGTTATACCTGGTGTAGAAAACGAATATAGATTTTTTAGAAGATCAAGGGGAAAGAATTGGTTTGATTGTTGTAGGACGGGGAGCTAACAACAAATAACATAATGTATGTTTGTAGATAGAGTTGAAATTAATCGTGATCCGTAGTGTAGATAGGTATCTATAGCATAAATGTACGGTTACCTAAAATACAAGAGACCCTATTTGTGAGCAGAATATGTCTAAAAAAAATGGATTGATTTTATGTGAAATCATCGGTTGTTAAAGTGAACCATTTGGAGTAGACACTCATAGGTCAACATTGGCGTTCTAATGAAATACCCTCATGATGATATAATTTAAATGGATAAGAACACTCTCTTAACTAGATGATTGAAACAATGAAAAAATTAGGGAGGCATTTTGTTGGAGGAGAAGAGAGCAATGGGAATCGTAGGCAAGGAAGATCAGTCAGTCATTTCCTAGAAGTGATGTAGACATCGAAATCCAAAGATGAAGAAGATTGGCTAGTGGAATGCATGGAAATACAAAGATTGAGGGAGTAGCAGAGATAACATGGGAGTTATGTGATAGAGGAGACAAACCTAAATATGGAGTTGAGGGGTGAGGAACCATGAGTAAAATTGGAATGCAATTGATGGATTCACATTTTCAGATCGAGGAATGTATTATTTTAGGTGACATGGCCACATATAAAAGTGACACATAGGTTGGAGAAACCTAGCTTTAGTATATATAATATATTTATGTGCACATCCAAAAGGCTCCCAATTTTTATAAAATTATCTACGATATTTATGAAAAACTTCAAAACCCTTTCTATAATCATCTAAAACCCCTTTCCGTAATGTTTTTATCATAATTTTTTCTTTGGAAAAAAATATTTTCCAAATTATAATGATTAACTAGTGGAATAGTCCTGTGAATTATATTCCTTAGTATCACTGAAAAAACATTAAACATTGATTTCATCAAAATATGAAAATGGTGGCCTCTAGAAAATAATAAATGATACTCAAACTTGAAATGGGTATGGTGTGGTCACTATAAAAAAGTAATATCTCTGTAATAAAATGTTAAACCCTATATATATCATATATGCAAATGTTTATATCTAAAATCTCTTTATTAATGACATCGAGGGGCCACTTGAAATGTAACATTTTAATTTTTAATTGTTGAACTCAAATTCTCTTGGTTTTCCAAATAATACTAGAAATTATGATTAATAAATATTGTATAATTCATCTAATGGATGAGTGCATCATGTTATCCTCGTCAAAGTAACAAAATACAAAATATTTTACTCAAATAAACACAGTCATTGATTTCCTCAGTCTAATTCAATCAATGGACGAATTTCATAACACAACATAGAAGTTTGAAAATAATATATAGATTTCACCCCAACTAATGAAATAATTTGGAATATACCTAACCATCCCCTTATTACATATGTTAATATTGTTACTTGCATGAGTATGGTATCAATGAATGAAGGTTCTCATTTTTAGTATCTCCCTATCCTCACATAATGAAGAATAAAAATATGAGTACTCCTCTAAGTTTAAAAATGAATATATGACATTCTATGAAACCCAATATGTAAATGTGTTGTTTATTTTAGTTTATTAATGGGGATTTTAGATTTTCAGAAGATTTTTCCTGAAACCTGCAAAATCGTAGGGATTATTTCTGGTGTACAGTCATGGTGCACAACTTGGGGTAAAATATGCGATGTCTGTTATTTGGCTCCCAGAAACAATTTTTATTGTTTATTCTGGATGAAAATATTTTGGGTTTCATAGGTAGTGCATGGGTGGATTTGAAACCATTCAACTCTGTGAGGAATTTTGCATGTCCATCGATGAGAGTTGTTTATGGAATAGAACATTTTAAAAAATTGGTAAACAATTATATAACCATGAGAATCATCTCTACAAATTTATAGTTATATATTTCGTAGTTATAAAAAGGTTTTTCCAACCATAGGAAATGATCAGGTTAATCACATGATTGAGTTTTTTCTTGGTAGTGTCTAATACATAGTTGCCGCATGGTTTGGTAAAATTTGTGACCAAACCATGAGGCATTCTTAGGTTCATTAAAAGTGGAAGATCAACTTTTCAATTTATTGTATTTTATTCAAAACCCATTATTTTCACCTCATACTCATTCAAACAAACTAGGAACCACAAAGGGAGCCTCCTCCATTCTCTTCTATTTTAGTGTCTTTTTTACCTCGAGTTTTAGAGGATTATTCCATGGCACATTATAAATACCCAAACCCAAAACCCGGTATCATCCCTTATAAATGCAATTTGATTTTTTTTAAAAATAAAATTAAATAACTACACAACAATTATAACAATATAGGACCTTTTCCAATCACGGTTCTGGAAAATTAGATACATTACATAAAATTCAACAAAATTATACTAATTCAGAACAATTATTTTTTAGTGTGATTCATCCACAACAGAGTGTCGTTGTTGAAAGTATGTTAAAACTAATGAGATATTACATCACATAGGATCATCATAAAATACCCAATAAGGGGTTTCAAAATATCCAATAAATTCATTAAAAACTATTTTGAAAATAAATATACATATATAAAATGGATTTCCACACACATTTGAATATACATATATTGAAAAGTAGTGTATCCCTATGTAACCATACATTAATAGATGTTGGGATTTCTCCTTTGATGATAATAATTTTATCTGGGTCATTAATAATACATAGTATACCATTATTAAAATCCATGAATATGACCACTATTCATAACTAAGATTATGAGTTCACTCCCCATAACATCACATATTTCACCAATGCCAATATTTGAAGACATTTTCTCATGCAGCTACATTTCTTATTTCTTACCCAAAATCATTTCTAGAAAACATACATAATATGATTACCTTAAATTGAAGAAATGCTTCTCATGTCATAAACATTTCCTCAAAATGGTTTTAAAATCATTTAAAAGAGAATCCCATACTGGGTAAGAAACCCTTTTATTAGAAACCTGTAATTTCCTGAAACGTGGATTTAAGTGTGTGTAGGATCACATAATGCATGTAATGTCACACATGAGCCAGATTATGGCCATACCGATTAATTCAAGACATGCTAGTTTGTTTAGATAAATGTTCACACATAAAATGTTAAGAGTGATCGCAGGAAATTATGTATACATGGTGAATATAGGATATTAATCATATAAATATATTTAAACACTAGTTTTTTGGTTGATAAATACAATTTATAACTTCAATGTAGAGGTGAAAAAACAACTGTACTTAAGGTGTTCATATTTATAAGCATATACATGTGTATAAGTATATGTATATAAATAAATATATATACGAACATATACATTTATGTGTATGTGATTTGAAAATATGAAACCCTTACATTCATAGGTTTTAGAAACTATTCCTTGAAAACAACAACCCTCTTATACGTACATATACTAAAAACAGTTGATATATATATATATATATATGTATATTCACATGTAGACACACACATACACACAAATATATATATATATATTGACATCACCCTTGAATCAATTTTAAAAGTATGAATTTCCCATTTTCACATACGTTTTAAAAGTAAGGTTTAAGACAAAACAAACCCTTTACAAGTTTATATCTTTTTTAGAAGAAAATATTAATCTATATATGTGTATATACGTATGTATAGAAACATATGTAATTATATTTTCATAGAACATTATTTGAAAATAATAGTCATTTTCATAAAACTATATGATTTTATCGGAAATATTATTTAAAACATGACGATTTATCATATATGTAACTCTGATTAAAAATATATGGTTTTAAGTATATATATAAATATAATAGTTCACAAAACAAAACAAAAATAACTTACAAACCATAGGATTTAGAAAATTATGAAATAAGAAAACATTTTATTTGCACTGGAATAGATAGTTATATATGTGTACACACACACACACACACACTCACACACACACACATACACACACATAACTCTTAAAAACAACGATTATTTGAAGAAATACAGTAATCTTTTACCATTATTAGGATGAAATGAGGGATTTGGGGTTCCTAGAATGTTAGAAGAACATCATGGGAAACATGTCGGTTACATTTGGATGTTATTAGGGTAGAAGGAGGGTTATAAATATATAACAACTTGTTTTAAATTATCCTTCAAAATCTTGGGTTTTTAATTAGTAATATTTTTAAACAAGACCTGATAAATACCCTTAATAACTGGTCAAACATTGTTTCCCTCCTATATTCATTTATCACACCACTCACATTAGTTTATATATTATTATCATTTTATTAAATATCTTATTTAATTTATTTTTTGAGATTTACATTTTCCACTAAAGGTCACATTACACTTATCTTATTTTGACGTGTTTTTCCAACATTTCACAGCTTACCCTTCCCAATTAATTCGTCAATTCACTCTTTTAATTTGTAATACACATTTTTCATCTTATTTTATTATCTTTTTTTAACATATTAACGTCAACAATTTTTTAGACAATCAAGTATCATATATAAATATATATATATATATTCTTTTTTATTTTAAATTAAACAAATATATATATATACATAATCATAAGGTATAAATAAAAAATATATATAAAAATGTATACAAATTCGTTTTTAAAATATATATATCAAATTATTTTTTATGGGAATAAAATAATTATATATATTTTTTAATTTTTAACTTAATAAAATGAAAAGATAATATATTTTCGTATATTTATAAAATATATTATCTAAATAATAATAATAATAATAATAATAATAATAATAATAATAATATTTTTCATGTAAAAATACTTTACCTTTAATTAATCATTATTTTAAAAAAATTATAATTTATTTCAAACTACTGTTGAAATTTTAATACATTATTACATAAAATAAAATTGTATTTTAATTTCTTCGTGCATTACACACATTCCTATGAAACCCATTTCTAAAATTTATTCTTTTTACCTTGATTTTTATCATTCCATGAACAATAATAATCATGTGGGATGATTATAGGGTTGGGGTTGGTATGAAAAAAAGAAATTTTCTCATGATGGGGTCATATAAGGTATGTGTTTGTTTGTAGGAGTTTTCTCCATCATCATTGATGAATTATGAATTTTTCACTAATTAATCATGTTAGGAATTTATTTGATGTCATATTGTATTACATTTGATTTTATGATTGTCATTTTTAAAATGATTGTTCTCTAAGGTAATTAATATAAGTATGATCAACGAGGGGTCTAAGACAATTCTATGTGGGTTTTAACCCTTTTCATAGAATGATAATCCATTCCATGTGTTTTAAAAACTGTTTAATTTTATTTTTATGTTTGTAAATTGGGTGTAAATAGGTGGAGAACACTAGGTTGCGGTTGTAAATGAATTTTTGTCATTAATTTATTATGAATCCAAGTATTGGGTTGATTCATAGAGTTTAAAATGGTTGACATGGGCCTTGGATTATAAAAATGTGATGTGTACCTTGTATGTGGAATTTTATTCCTTTTTACAACCTTGGTTGAGTATCAAATAAAATTTTAAAGGGGTTCAAAGATTATTGGATAATTAATATGGGGTTTTTTATTTTAATCGGTTTTGTTAACCCATGTAAATTATATTTTAATACTCTATATGGATTTTAATGTTTCTAAATATGAATTATAGGGAATTGTTTGTCCCCGTTTGGGTTTCAACTATATTATGGTAAAATTTTGTTTTAATGGGAGATTAGAAATGGTTTTGAAAATATTGTGAGATAATTTATCCATCCCAGAATGTGTTCAATGTTATAGTTTGGAATTTTATGAAAAATTATTATTCATAAAAGAAGAATAATCTACTTAATCCACTTTTGAGTTTTGTTTATACCAGATGTATCTTATAATCAAGGGGGAATTATACTATATTGATGAATTTTATATTATGATTGTGTTATCATGTGTTTGGTGATGCATCTTTGTGATGGTTTAGGAGGTGTGGCATGAGGTATTTAAAATTATTCAAATTTTTTCTATGTGATTCATTTTTTATCACCTCTATTAAATTGTCATGGAAGACCCTTGGAATTGGGTATGTGGATTAGGTAATTGATTCCATGACCTAGGATAATTTCTGTTAATGGGTGCTACCACAAGACTGAGAGATCCAATAGAGGAAACATTCTCAATGAGAAAAGTATCACCCATAGGATAAGGGACTTAGAGAGCCTGGATAGGGGATCAAAAAAAATCATATAGGACATAGGGTGTTTTTAGATTTTTTTCCAAACTCAATTCCTAGAGAACCTAGTGATGTAAGAAGTCATTAAAACACAAAATTAATATATGACATGATCCAAGGATCATATTTATGACCATTTTAAGGTATTTTCCTTTTTTTAATTGTTTCCCTTATTTATTGATTTATTTTCTAGAAACTATGTATATGACATTTATATTTTTTGATGCTTCAAATTGACATAATGGGTCTAGTAGTTTTCTCACATTGTTCATGATGTATAGAATATATATAACTTTTTAAATTTTGATTTATGAAAGGTTTCCAATGAAGGTATGTGTATGTATGTTTTTAAAGTGATTTCAATCAACTTTTTAGGTGGATTTGAAATATGTGTTCATAAAACTATAAAACATGTTTTTCCAAAATGTTATTGAGTATTGTTATGAGAAAGAAGAAATAGTGTTGTTTTTGTGAAACTCTCATGTGTGTGGTTTTTAAAGAATGGTTTATATATTCATGACTAGTTTTGACTGAATATTATATTAGACGATGGTTTAGAAAGGTATTTAGAAATTAGAATCCACATTTTTGTTTGGGAATTTTTATTTAAAATTGGAGAGTTTCTTGAGATGGATATAATGTGGGATGCTAAATCAATTGTTTTCCATTGGTGTTCAGTATTAGGATAAATATTTTCCATGTGAATTTATTCATTTAATGAATATATATTAAAATATGTTTTACACACTTCTGATTTTAAATTGTATATTATTTAAATAATTATAAAAATTGATATATTAGTATTGTATTTCAAAATAAGATATTTAGGATTTAATATAAAATTGATTTCTTAGATTAGGTAAGTGGATACCTACTAGGTTTTTTAGTTCATCTATAATTTTTTTTAATGAATAGGTTAATTCTAGATTGGAAGACATTGTCTTGATCTTTTAGGGGAGATTTACGGTTAGATTGTGACCGTTGGTATTTTGGAGGCTCTTTATAGCTAGTTTAGGGATTTTGTTTCAGGTTTATGTTTTGTTTTAGCCATTGGGACATTATATTTCCATGCTCTAGCTTTATTTATATATGTTTTTTTATTTTTTATTCTATTTCTAATATCTCTATTTTTTTGGAATATAGTTTTCATTAATTTGTTTATTTATACTAATATTTGAGGGAGGAATTTTCCCTAGCTATGTTTTGTGATGCAGATGAACTAGTAGACATACCATAGGGATTGGTAATTCCCTTTATAAATTAGGATATATAGGGTCAATATCCATATTGGATGGACTCCTGAACCAGTTCACTAAAAATATGGTGTCATCGCCTAGGTTCATAGTGGGACCTAGTTTTTGGAGTTCCCTATTTTTATTTATAGTGTTGTTAGTTTTGAGGTAATGTTGTCGAGACTTTGTAGGTAGGTGTGGGGAGAGTATCATGAACTATTAAATTCCACAACCTCATGTTTTCATGGGAAGTTCAATTTTTTTCATTGATTATAGTTTCCCAGTTGATTACATTGCTGGATTATTGGTTGAAGCCTATGGTAGTCCTATTTATCATTCATTTTCATGGACTTTGTTTCATTTGGGGTCGTATGTGAGGTTTTTTCATTGTTAATAATAAATAAATAATAATTTCAGGTTTGATCATAAGGTTTTAAAAACCATTTTAAAACCAAATTATTCATTTTTAACATTCTATATGAACCATTTTATGATTGGTTTTTTTTCTAACTAGGTTTCCATGTCAATCATCATTCTACATCTAGTTTTTTCCACTATAGACTCCCATGAGGCTTGGATTTTAAAGTGTGTTCATACAATTGTAAGTTATTCAATGTGTGTCTTGAGATATGTTTGTTTCTTTGAATCATGGTCGATGCTTGTGTTATGCATTTGTTCATGATATTTTTTGTGTGATGGAAATTTGGGTTATGTTGGTGGAAAATAGATTTCATAATTAAAATGTATTTCATGTATTTAAAACAAATCATTATGAAATGTCATAAATTTATTTTGGTTTTATGAAATTATTTTATGTGGTTGATTTCATTTAAAAATATAGAATAAATCTTCATTTTTAAATAGTTAAAGATGTTTTCAAAGGCGAGTTTCTGATTTTAAGAGAAAATAATGATATTCAAAATTGGGTTTTTTTTATTTTTTTGGATTTTAAACATGTAAGGGTTTTTATGTAGTGTAGGAGATTTGGTGTTTTTTAAATGGAAAATTATTTCTTTCTATTTTAATTTAAAGTCTATTTTCTATTTTTTTTAAAAAAAATATATTTTGGAAATGTTTTGAAGTGACCATGCTAATTTTGAATTTTGGGATTCAATTCTAAAATGGAATGTGTCTGGAATTCAAAAATAGAGGGATGATTTATAATGATGGAATGGTTTTTAATGGGGATTATTAGGACTCCAAGATTTATTTTATGGTTTTGAATGTGGTATGTGATTTTTTATCAAATCATCAGTTTTGTTTTGTCCCTCATTAAATTTTTGGTTAACATGGGGTGATTTTAAATACATGATCATGTAAGGGTCTATATGTTGGGTTTTTAATGGATTTAACCCAAAAAAATCTTCTGTAAAATATTAGTTTTGTTCTTGGGAGATCCTACATCTTGTACCAATCTGGTGATATATTTTAGGAACAAATTGAGGATATAGACATGATCGTTGGTTTTATGGTTGGATTAGTTAAGATCGGTATTGATGGAATGACATGTTTAAGGCATAATTTTAGGATTTATAGTTTATTGATCATGGAATTTTTTTATAATGAATAGATAAGTAATTACCATTATGTGTAACCTTGAGTACATGGTTTTGTATCTTTTAGATAACATGCCATTTGGGGATTTGTGATCATTATTTTGTAGAAGTTGTGTCTTAGTAGATACATAATTTTTATTTTATTTAGTTTTTCATAATGTGTGGTGGTTAATTTGTGAAATTATTTTTCCTCGTATCATGTTGATGTTTGTTGGTTCCCTTGAATGGCGTAGACGATAAGAATGTTTTTGTTTTTTTATATTGGATATCGGAACAACCTATAGAGCATGCCTGGATAACAGGGTGATGTAATTTTGTTTCCTTTTGGACTGTAGATTCTAATGATATGATTTTTCATCAAAATCAATAAGGGATGGTATTACATTAATTTGGATGTAAACACCCCATATTTTGTATAAAACCCCCAAGTAAGAGACCTGTAACATATTAATGAGGAATGTTGTTAATTATTGTACACCTTGGTTATTTTGACACCTTAGTATTAGTAATATATTTCTTTGGTTATAGAGAATGTTTTTTGGTTTACTTCCTTCAATTAACTTCTTTGATTCTATTTAGAGTCTTTATATATAGTTGTTGGTGTTTTTTAAATTACCTTTTTAGATTTAAGGAATGTTTTCTCTTTTTGGTGTGAGTTTCTTTTAAAGGGGTTACATCTAGTTCTACCATTTTAACTCATATCTAAATGGTGGGGTGATCTAAGTTATGTTTTTCGTTTAATAAGTCCTCTCTTTAATTCTTTATTAATCAATTCTTCTTGTGTATGTTTATTATTTTTTATAAGTATTCCATTTAAGAAGTATTTATAATTAAAATTATCAAATCCTTTTATAATTCATCTTTGGTTATCCTCTACATTGAACTGCGACTCTATAGTGGAATAATGTGACATGATGGGGAGAATTATGACACTCACTATGTCACTATAGTGTTCATTTTGTGTTATTTTAGGCAATTGAGGGGAATTAAGATTATTCAGGGAGTTTCTATACTAAAAATTGAAACTTTTGGAGTTCTATTATGACACAATATTACGGTGCATGTCATGGGGTAATGAATTCACATGCTCTTACACAGAAACCAGAATCCCTTATGTGTAGTTCATTTTGAACGTACATGGTTTTGTTTGTATGAGTTTCTATGGAACTTTGTGTGTTAATGATAAAATTTTTAGGATCTCTGGATTGTCTATGCTATAGTATGGGACATGGGAACAATTTTTTAAACCATGTGAAAAGCATGTGAATTAGCTATTCAATTATACCTTTCCATTATGAATATTTGGAACATTTTATTTACAATAGTGAGGCCTACCCAAGTTCATTAAAAGTTCAATTTTTACATTTCCCCTTGTTCAATGATTATTCCCAAACACTTAATTTCTAAACTATTTGATTTAAATGGGAATGGTTCCTCTAAGAGAGCCTACTCCATTTCATCTCATATATTATAGTGGATTTATACATTGGTTTGATATAAATTCTTTCTTTTAAGTCACTCTAAATTTAGCTATCAATTATTTCTTCTTTCTACCTTGATTTATATCCTTTTTATACAATATTAAACATCTGGTTTGATTTCAGGTTTGTGAACGGTCCAAATCATAGTGTTTTTTATCATATTGGTGTTGTTGAGAGATTGTCTTTTCATATAGGAGTGTTCTCCACTATAGTATACGACTTCATGCTTGATAATAATTGAAATTAGGTTGGCGTTTCTGTGATTTCTCTTTGTATGATATTCCAATATATTCTTGTTCATTCAAAAATTTCTCATCACAAATGATATGATTATAAGTTTGACAATTACGGGTCAAATTGGATCTATAGTTTTTTTACCCCTTGGAATGCAAAAGGATTACACTCCAAGTTTTTGAAATCATCTAAATTAGTTGTTAAGATTATGTTTATATAAATGTAATGGAAATCAAAAGATTGATATTTTAATGGAATCTTTATCATTAATTTATTTTCAAACCATGTGTTGGATTGTTATAAGTTGTTTAAAATGGATAATAGGGGATTTTTATTTTTAAAAGGTTTCTTTTTCACCCTTGTGTGTGTCATTTCAAACCATATTATGACCATTGATTAATCGTAAATAAATGTTTTGAGGTTTTTTAATTATTTAGGTTATTTAAAATGGGTTTTTGATTTTAATGTGGTTTTTTAATCCATGTAAATGATTGTTTAAATCAAGGGGAGGATTTGATGGTTTCTATTATGGGTTAGAGGGAATTGTGAGTTCTCATTTGGGTTTTGTAAATGGTTAGATGAAATTTTGTCTAAATAGTGGATTTTGATATGTCAAAAAAATTGCATGAAATGTCTTGGAGTTCCAAGAATGTTTATAATATTAATGTTTGTAATTTTATTAATTTTTTTAATAAATAGAGTGAGACCCTGTTGATCCACTTTTGAGTTATAATATTCTCAGGGTGGATTGTGTTTCCATGAGGTATTGTTATATATTGAAGCATTTCATCTAGTCTTTTTCAATTTGAATGGTGTTGGTTCATTATGATGGTGAGGTAGGTGAGATGTTTTTTATTATATATTCATAATATTATTTCATGTTATGACATGTTTGTTCTCATCTCTATTGACTTTCGTTGTTAGGCATTGGAAATGGGGTAGGTGTCTTTGGCAGTTGATTCCCGGGCTTAGGTTGATTTCGATTATGGAGTGATTCCCTTCGACCATGAGTGCCCATAAAGGGAGTGTTTCCCTTAAGACGAAGAGAGCCCATGTGAGGTGGGGATGATGAGATCCATGGGGTGGGGGTGAGAGATCCTTCTAAAGACATAAATATCATGTAAATTTTGTTGGCAAGCTTCATTCCAAGATAACATATGGTTATTCTAGGTTATGATTGAATTCATTTATTAGATCCTATTATTTGTATCTCAATCCACTATGGTCAAATTTAGTATTGGCTAAGTGTATTTATATTTTTCCTAATTACATACCCTGATTCTTTAATTATTTTTTTAAATCTATGTATATATTTATTAATTATTTTGAGGTGTTTATTTTTCATAGATTTTCCAATTGTCTGATTTATTCATGATTTGAATCTGTCATGTTTTTCAAATGTTTTGAAATTGTATTTGTTAAAAATTTCATAAGAATGGGAGTGGAGGTATGTTTTCAATGTAAGATTAGACAATTTGTTGAAATACTTCTGAATAACTTGTTCTTTAAAATGTGAAATATATTTTTCCAAATACTTTTTAAGTATATTTATATGAATGGGTAGAAGGGATTTATTTTTGAATCACAATTGTGTGGGGTTTTGGATAGAGGTTCTAAGGCATAATAATGAGTTCTAATTATACATTGGGTGAAGATACGATTTCAAAATCTATTTAAAAATTAGAAATTGATTTTTAGTGTGGATATGTGAATTTATAAAAGGGTTGTTTTATGATATTTTTTTAATGTGTGACTTTAAAATATTCAATTTCAATTCGGATCATCCCAGGGAAATTTTTTTCCATGTGATTGTTTTTATTTAATGAAAATATATGAAGAAAGCGTTTAAACAAATGTTTGTTGTATTAATTTTCATTTTGTAAATTATTTTGATAAATAATTATTTTTTATTTCATTTAAATCTATATTATTTATGATGTATTATGAAAGTGTCTTATTTGATTGATAGGGTGGAAACCATTTAGGTTATTTATCTCATTCCAATATTTATATAGGTCTATTTTTATTCGAGTTTTGTTTTCCTATTTTTTTTATTATGGTAGATATGTGAGGCTAGATGATAACTCTCAGTCTCTTAGAGGGGCATTGGGGAAACTTTGGGTCTTCTATTTTATTTTTTCGTTTTTTATTATCCATGGCACCATTTTATTTTCATAATCTAGCCTTAGGTATATCTACTTATGCGGTTGATTCGTTTATACATCAATTTTCTTGTTTAGTATTGGATTTTCCATTTTCATATATTTATTAGGTTGGTTTATGGTTTTATTTCTTATATTTATTTTTGATTCTATATGAGGGAGAAATATTCTCCATGATATGATCTGTGATGCCTAAGAAAAAGTTTTCACCTCACCAGGAACACCCTGGGGGATATGTGGTGGCTTGTATCAAGAGCCAGTTTAAATAGAACCTCAGGACTGTTTTCTACCCAATCCATGAGATATATTTTAAGATTTTAATCCAAACATTAAGTCTATACTGATTAAATTATGAATATACTATTTAAACATCATAAACAACCATTTGAATTGAGAACAAGGATCTGTCCATGCTAATATTAACATATCACCAAAACTAATTATAACCCATGATGATCATCAATTTGGGATAAATAAATATTTTATAAATTTGAGAGATATTTGCATCTGACTATTCAAGATAAATATATTGATGTTCATATGAATGAATGGTAAAAATTTATTTTCTTTATTATAAAATAATAATATATTATAAACTTGTCACATAATTCACTTAAGAATACAAAATTAAGAGATGATCACATTACCCTAGTGCTTTTTGTGTGTTCAAAGTTTCATTAATTCTTTATTTCTTTATATAAATAATATCACATGTTTATGTGACCATATGATAAATATATCCAACCAAATTAATTAGTAATTGATATCTAGTTTTTATAGTTCTGAGATATAGTAATCATATTTTAAAAACCCACGTCATTGTTTTCTTAATGGAATCCTTAATTTTTATATTTTATCACCATGTATTTGAGTTTGTCTGTATTTGGAAATTGATTTTGATATTTTTATGATCAAGAGGAAGTATAAAAGAGGGCCTTTGAATGTTTACTTTTATAAGATGGTTCATTACGCCATAATGTACAATTCCACTTATATAGGGGCCTACTGCATTGTGGTGGATGGGGTCACACCCCAGTGGTTATGTAGAAATGAGGGAATTCCGTAGTTTGAAAGGATACTTCATAGTGGGAGTCTTATGAGTGTTGTTTCACTCTTTCCAAGGCCATTGAATGCTATTCCACTTAGCGATGAAACATTAGAACCTCATACCATTCCACATAGATGAATATGTGTCAGTTACAGATTGAGCATCTATGATGGTGGTCTTCTGGTCTTTGGGTGTAATGACTTCATTAAGAGGATGTCATATGATCCAAATAGGGAATCCATTTCAGATTTTAATAGGTTGTTTTATGTGGATTAATTGAACATTGATAGAGCTAGTAAATACCTCTTCATGTTCTTCATTAAAAGCCTAATAAGAGCAATATAAGGGTTAAAGAAGAGTCCCCAGGGCATAGATCCGACAAATATACTCTAGTAGTACTGACACGTGTCTGGTAATATGAAATAATAATATACTTTAGGTTACTAAATTTCATTATATTAACATGTTCAACACCGAATCACAAATTTATACACCATGGTGGTTGAACAATAGTGTTTCCTACACTAGAACCTCCCACACTACGTTGTCGAGGATATTCCCAGTTCACCTATGCACCAAAACTATTTTCCATTTTACCTTGGTGCTTGGATATCATATATCCCACACCATAGTCATAGGCATTGTGATTTAGTGATCATCCTTTAGCATAGCCCTGCATTGTAGTGTTTATATTATGTTGTGGTGGTGTTTTCTTATAACGATGCAGGTCATACCTACCGTCTTGTGCTATGGGGACCCCATAATTTCAAGAAGCCCTTCCTTATCCACGTATTCCGATGACCTTTTGGACATACCATGAAAATTTTCAACCCCAACTGAATTTGATTCAATCCTTTGGTTTTCCATCCCCCATACCTAGGTCTATAACCCTTGACATTTTTTATTAGGCTATTTCTAGGTGATCTTGGGGTGTGATTATATTTCATTAGGTGTGTGGAAATTACTCAATATTAAAACCTTTAATGAAAATTGATATTTAAATTATTTAATATTTATAGGAACTATCATATAGGTTGGTCTCTTACATCCACATGTTTCCATAAAAAGATTTATGTGTGGGATTATTTAATATCTTGTTTGATTTTGATTTCAATATGTTTTATTTTCTGCTATATACTAATATTGATATGTTATGATTTCTTTTGTGCCCACACTATATATATGTTACCAATCCTTGGTGTTTATGAGTCGTACATGATATAGGTGGACTATAATGTCATTTATATACCTTAGTGGAGAGTAATGATTTTGAAATATGACAATGATGGACCAAGGTGTAGAGTGGGGGTATGATCTAGCCATAATTTCATGTTAAGAATGCACATGAAGTAGCCTTGATTTCCAATGTATTATTCCTTACTAAGTAGCCTAGTTATTATGCGTACTATACATTATATACTATAGGAAACTAGGTGACATGGTCCTGATTAGGGAGATATGATTCAGGGTTTCATGTTCACATGACACCATGAGGACTCTGAATAGAGGATTGTTTGGTTACTACCGATAGGTTTCATTATATCCCATCATAAAGATAGTGAAGGTACAGTTGGGGGGTTTGTGGTGGTTTTATTAGTGCATTACCACATGGTTTTGGATTATATATTTTTCACATTATGAAATTATCATCATTAGGGAATATATTTATTATACAAAATCATGTTAGTTTTAGAACTAGTTGGTGGTGTCATACTGATTCTTGTACTAACACATTATATGATACTTTTTCTACACATGAAGATAATATTGCCATAGATACAAAAGTGTAAAATTTATATAAGTAGGATAAATGATATGTGGATTATAGAGTTGGATTGGACTACGAATGACTCTGAAAGACCCCATAATTTTTTATTTATTTGTTATTCATGATATTCCATTATAATTTGGATAGGGTTTCATTTTTAGGAGATATTTTGATTATGTCTTGTATTCCATTTATTTTAGACTTCTTCATGATTACTCTGGATATTTATTATGTTTTCATTTTCTATTTATCAGGCTATGAAATTATACTAAGGGTATAGTATCTGTTTGGCTAGACTTAGATCCTCACAGCTAGTCGAAAGAATCATGTATATGAGGAAACCCACATGAGGTCACAAAACAACCAGATCAATAATTCTATTCATGTTAGTGTGTTACAAAGTATTATAAGAGTGAACCAGAATTAATAACTTGTTTTTTATTTTTTCAAAATTTGGGATAGGATAGAAAATATTTTGGAGGGTTGGTCCTCATGAGGGGGAACTATGAATTCTCCTAAAAAATTTATAGTGGACCTCTAAGTATTCATAAACTGGGAAATTATTTTCTCATGATACCTTTGTTTAAATCCACCTTGCTTGATGATAATGATGCAGATATTTGATTTATCATATTTTGAGTGCATTCAAGCTTTAAAACTGGGATCATTGGTTCCGATTCCATATGTATACCTATTATTATGATGAATAGTTGTTATTTATTTAAAGGCATTGTTTTTTTCCATAGTTCAAGATAATATCAATGATTGTTTAATATATCTATTATTAACATGTATTTGTGATATATCCCTCTCAATTATTGATTAGTCGAACTAAGCATGATGTCTTGTTAGTATATATATGATGATAATGACTAACATGCAAGGATGGTGACATGGTTTAATTCTAGTAGTGCTATCCCTGGAATGAGGTTAGAATCCAAGGGAAGAATTTTCAGAATCCCATAGACTTATTTTTTCTCAATGTATTCCAAATGTTCCATATGTTATAGAATAGGGATCCTCATATGTGTTTTCTAGGAAAGTGGGATGAGAAGGGTTCTTAAGATCCCATTCCTAAACCCTCACTAGTGGTTTAGGATGTGGTTTTATAAAACCACCACGAGAACCATTACTGACTATGTAAGGGATTTATACTCTAGAATCCTCCAACCTCTCAGGGAAATAGTAGACAAATTGATTATAATGACTAGATATAAATAATATAGGAAATATTTAACCACATTGAGATTCTAATGCACCAAAATTGGAACCTTGAAATAGTCATGATTTAGGTAAGCACAAAAAATTGGTCAGGAGCTATGGGGAAGGCTTTAAGATTTTAGGGTCTCACATGGGAAGATATTAAGGTTTTCTGAATGATTTATTAAACCAAATGTTATATATCGATCGATCATAAGATTTAATGGAACTATAATAGGGATATTTTATAGTATCAGTATACTGCACACAGTTTATTGAGATTCTCCACTTTTCAAATGATTCCTAAAAATAATGATGCTCAGAAGTAAAGAATGTTCAGGATTAGACATCAACCCAACCATTGATTGCTACTTCAGAGTCTTCCTCTATATTTTTACATTGAGGTATTATGTAAGGCTGAATATATCAAGAGGATATTCATTTAAGGTTTTTCGATGGTATTAAACTACCCATTAGTTTTTAGCAGAGAAGATATCTTATTTTTTACATTATTACCCTTTATTACTGTAGGAAGTGTAAGAATACAGATGTATGACAGAGTGGAAGCATGTATGTGAAAAAAAACCTTGGATTCTTCTACCTGTCAAAGAGTTAACCCATATCACTTCAATGGTGGTATGTTAAGACACTAAAATTGGGTACTCTCAGTATCCCAGAGCTAGTTTAAGTAGTGTGGTAAGAAAATAAATCACCATTAGTTTTACACCAGAGAAATATATTTGATGTGGAGAAAACCATGAAAATGATATGTAGGTCTGGTATGGATTTTTACTAGTGGACTCGGACTAGCCATGAAAATTATGGGAAAACTCTATGGAGATGAGATAAATCACATATATGTTTTTGATTAGACTCAAATAGATTTTGGTGAGGTTGTATATACAGTTCAATGTATGATTTTTATTACATCCACTTTATCAAATACATTGTTTAATACGGGTGCCTCCCACCCATTACTTATTAGAAAATTAGTTTCTTTACATGACATAGAATTATAGTTATCCTCTATATTACTCCCTATTGATATTACATAGGGAATACAGTTGTATCATTTACATTGATTCCCAGATTATCATATATTCATCAATGACTATAGAAATCTATCGGAGTTTGTGATTTTTGAGATTATGAGATTCGATTAGGTACACCTTATCAATTGGAACAATATCTTTTGAGATCACGAAAGCTTATATAAAAAATTAGTGTCTTTCTCATCACTAATGGGTGAGAGATATGTGATGGTCAAAGTGTATGAGTTTGGGGTACTATTTATTGTACCCAACATGAGTAAACAAAGGATGATCATAATATATATGGAAGACCCGTGTCTTTCTTCAAGAACTGTGAAACCCTCTTTAATTTTCCTTTAGTCATGGTACACTATTTGGATGTCCTTCTAGATGAATTTTCATGAAAACATCATGATTTAGACATTGATTATGATTTAGTTCTTTTATCAGGTGGACTAGCTATTTTGATACCTCTGTATCATATAGAACTAATTGAGATGATGAAAACAAGGTATATATTGATGACATTGATGATATTTCATTTATTATACAAATTAATTCACCATATGGATCAACTGTGCTATTCACAAAAATATTAGAGGGTAGGCTTCGACTCTATATTAATTACCATAAGATGAACTAGGCACCTACGAAGAACCAATATCCCATTCCCAAGATATATGAACTCTCTGAGAAGGTATAAAGAGACTGGTGGTTCTCCAAGATAGATATTAAATTTAAATATAATTAGTTGTGTGTCATAGTGAAGGACATCCCTATGAATACATTTCAAAAAATATATGGGTTGTATAAGAACTTGATGATTTCATTCGGGATGAAAAACACAATAATAATATTCATAACCACCATGAAAAAAATCTTTCAACCATATAGAGACTTTTACATCATGGTATTTATCAATAACATCCTCATTTACTCACTGCCATGAGTGCATAATTCTAGGCACCTAGAAATATCATTGAGTATACTTTTAGAACATTGGATTTATGACATGTTTTCAAAGTGTGAATTATGGAATCAAGATGTGATGTTACTAGGATATATAGTTTCTAAGATGAGTATATACATAGACCTGGGGAACAGGAGGATGTTATTCCTTGGGAGCCTCATTGGAACTTGTTAGAAAATAGAATCATTTGGAGTTTAGTAGGACCTTACCAGTAGTTTATCCATGATTTCCTATAACAACATGGTTCTTTATTTCCTATCTAATCATGATTTATAAAAAATATTTTTTGAATACAAATCAAAATATTGAGAGTCATAGTTTATTAGGAAATTATGGAATTAATTATAAAACGACTAAATTATAACCAATTGAAATTAAAAAGTCTAATTTCAAAAAAAGTTATTTAATTGAACGAAAGAGATGAAGGTGAAGATACCTTACAAGGATGTGTGACACAAAAGTCATTGTAGAGGCTTCTTGTGAACTTGGGGGCTCATTCGGTGGACTGAAGGGATGATGTATCAATGGGTGGTTGAGCTCTAAGACATTTGAGTGAAGAGAAATTGGATAATTGGTTTTTTTATAAAGGAAATGAGGGCGGGGGGAGAGTTCTTATAAATTTTTGTTTTAGACACTAGAAAATATTTAAAAACCACAAACCATCCCATGGGGTTTCCAATGTTTTATAGAAATTGGAATTGGTATAAAATATTATATAAGGCCAAGAGCCAATGATATAAAAATAATTCCCTTTCTTTTGTGGTGGTGAGTCACAATTTCAAGGAAATGACCTTAAAATCCAAAAATATATTATACGTCTAAGAGGATTCACTAAGGCATTTTAAAATAAATCAAATAAACCAAAAATTATACTATTTTAAAAAATTGTATTTTTGGAATAATTTAAATGTTGTGTTATTTATTACATAATTATTGGCTCATTATGATATCATAAAACTCATCGTATTTTTAGATGATATTTAAATTTTACCCAAAAATTTGATTGTCTTAGAAAATTATGAAAAATTAACAAATGGGTAATTTAGAAATCTTGATTAAAAATTATTATTTTTTTATCTAAATTATATTTTAAATATGTGGATTTTATATTTGAAATAAAACATGACTTTTATTAGAAGTTGATTATTTTTTTTACAAAAAATATGTTTCAAACAATATTAATAAATTACATTTGACTTCATAAAAATTATAAAATAATTTATTTTTAATAGAAGTAATTTGATAATATTATTTTATTAAAATATTATTTATTTCAAATATTCATTAATTCCTCAAAATAGATTTGATAATTAACCAAAACAACTATTTTTGTGTTAATAATTATTTAAAATTTATTAATAATAAAAATAAAATATATTCATTTTTCTATAAAAAATTATATTCATATCATTATTGTTATGGTGTTGATACATATCCCTTTATCACACCAACAAATTCTGTAAGAGAAAGGCATGGGATGGTGGGGCTTTTATGGGGTCGTTCTGTAAACATGGTTTGGGTTGTGATCTCGATCAGCTTGAACATATCCCATAAATGGTTTCTCTCGTGATTATGTTGTTAGATCTTAGCCTAGTCTTGGTCTATGAAAAGGACCAAAAATTATTCTCTCTTAGAAGCTTTGATAAATGGGCCTCATAGTGTATGATCCTACTAGTTGAGGTCATCCATTAATTTATCATTTCCAAATGGATTTGTTAAAATCCCATATTTTTACTTTTCATGTGATCACTTTTCATCAACTATATTATCAATCATGATGATAGTTAATAGTAATTTAAAATCAAATTGGATATAATAAAATAAGTGTTTGTGTTTTCCATATTCGTAATATATTTAATGAAATAAAAAAAGAGGTATTTTATTCATAATAATTTGGGTGGTTAAATCCTCCCCCCTTAAGAAATGTTACCCTTCAAATTTATTTTTCCCACAATAAATCAGATGAGGGTAACTTTTTCTTCATCACCTCCTATGGTTCCCATGTTGCATCATCGAACTTGTGGTTTCTCCAGGACATGTCGATAAGGGGAATTGTCTTATTTTGTATAAAATTTTCTCTATGAACTAATATATCGACTAACTACTCCTCAAAGGAAAGGTAATCCTGAAATGGTAGCACCACTAGACTGTTTACATGTGAGGGGTCTGGTATGAATTTCTTTAAGAGGGAAACATGGAATATATCATGTACTTGAGAAAGGTTTAGTGGCAGTGCTAGTAGATAGGCCATTGCACTAATTCGATCAGGGATAGAAAAAGGGTTTATGTATCTGGGATTAATCATTCCCTTCTTCTCAAATACCATGTCTCTAATCCATGGAGATGTGTAGAGGAATAAAATATATCCATCATCAAACTATATGTATCAGTTTTGATTATCATCACATCACTTTTTTAAACTCTGAGAAGCATTGATGTGATACTGTATGGTCTTAAGCTTCTCCACAATTTCATCATCCTTTTTAGGATGAAGAAATTTTCATTCCCTATATTCATTAAAACATGCTAGTTTTCTACACCTTTTCCTATAAAGGGATTCATAAGGGGACACTAGGATGAATGAATGGAAATTGTTTTTGTACGAGAAATTCAGCAAAAGAAGATGTTGGCCCCATATTCCTTGATGTCCACTGAGAAAGCTCGCAACATTTCCTAAATTGTTTTGATAGACCAATTATATTAGACATTAGTTTGGGATGATAATACATACTGAAGTTCATCTCATTGTTTTAAGCATGATAAATACTTTTACAGAACATATAAGTGAATCTTGGATCATTATCAGACATAATCGATAGTGGTACTCTATCTTTCCTTACCAGTTCTCTGATGTATATCTGTTTGATTTTATCCAGTAAGGAAATCCTCTCAAATAAAAATCAAGTGTGTGGTCCTTGTAAGACGATCCATAACAACCAATATAGCATTGTATCATTTTTATGTTTTCAGAACTCCAGTGACAAAGTACTTGGAGATGTTTTCCCATTTCCATATTTTTATGGGTAATGGTTAAATCATCCACTTAGACTTTTGTCTTTTATCCTTCACTTGCTGGCATACCCGAGAAATTGATATATATTTTTTGATCTCATTTTTCTTGTTATCCCACCAATAGTTCTCTCAGAGACCTTAATACATCATTGTGTTTCCTTGGTGAATGGAGAATTTATTAGTATGTGCATCACCAATAAGTTATTAATTAACATATTATTTTATGGAACATATAGTCTTCACCCAAATATCACAATTCCCTCTTAATTAACATTGAACATTGAGGATTTCCATTTGTCTATTGTTTAATAATTCATTATAATTCCCACAAAATCTTGTTGAGAATACGTTATCTTTTGAAAAAGAGAATGATGATATATCATTTGTGAAAGTATTGATGATATTTCTATCATTATGATTCCCATGTACATCCTCTCCAAATCTATGAAGATATAATAATCCTCAATTTTCATTATTGATAAAATTGATGGGTTCTTTCTAGTTAGAGATTCAAATATCATTTTGTCTATTCGATGTTCAGAGTGGATTGAGCAGTCATAATCCTTGATAAGATCTATATATCTTCAGTGGTGCATATTATGCTCTTTTTGGGTGAATATATATTTGAGATATTTTGATCAGTATATAAATCACACTTCTCCGTCAAGAGGTAATGCTGCCAAATGTTTAATGAAAATGTCACAAGTACTAACTCCAGATCATGTGTGGGATTGTTTTTCTCATTAATTTTCAGCTTTCGTGCGGTGTAGACAATGACTGTTTCACTTTTCATCAACACACATCCAAATACCTTCTTTGGAGAAAAGATAAATTTTTTGAAAATCTCCCCACTTGTGATGAATGTGAGCACATGGTTAGTAATAAGCCTACTTTTCAACTCTATAAAGAGTTCTTCACATTAAATATTCCAAGAAAAATTGATTCCCATCCGAGTTAACATTGTCATAAAGTCTGACGATCAAGAGAAATTTCTCACTAATAAGTGATAATATCAATCTAACCCAAGGAAGATAAGGATATCTATCATAGATATTGGCCTAATCCAACTTTTAATTTCTTTTATCTTGGATTGATCCACAGACATCCCATTGCTTGTGATTATATACCCCAAGAATTAGACATCCTTCAACTAGAACTCAATCATTTTATAATTTTTATTGACGTCTTCGTTCACAAGATCATTATCATAATGTTCATATGATCCTTATGCTTCACCTTGATTTTGGACTATATTGAAATATCTTCTATAATGACTACAATAAATTATCAAGGTAACATCTAAAGACATTATTCATCATGTCAATGAAGATTAGTAAATACATTTTTAGTCTAAAAGGAATCACTATGAACTCATAGTGCCCGTACCTTGTATAAAAACTACTCTTGGGGATATCTAACTTCTTTAATATTAATTGATATTACCATGACCATAGATCCACCATTGATTTGTATTATGATCCTTGTATCTGATCAAACAAGTCATCATTTTTTTGAAAGTGGTACCTTTTCATTATCATGATTTTGTTGAGCTCATGTTAATCAATGAAAAGGCTCATTGACCCATCCTTGTTCATGATGAAGAAGAATGGTGCACCCCATGGTGAAGAACATAGGTTTATAAACCCTCTATCTGGATTTCACTATAGTTTTTTCATTTGTTCCTCAACTTCCACAATAGTAATACTCTATAGAGTCATGGATATTGGGAATTCCCTATATATAATATCGATTGAAAATTCAACCTCTCTTTATGGAGGAAGACCCTGAAATTATTTAGGAAACACAATAGTGAATTCAGTCACCATAGTCGTGCCTTCAAGAATGGTTCATTCCTCAGGCTCAATCATTTGAGCTAGATACTCTCTTTGGTAGGGAAATAATATACACTATTCAGATGATGGTGCTGAAGAAGATTCATCATCCTCCTAGCAATTATATAGAATCACGATACAGTTCACAATATGGAGTGTAATTTTTTTATCACCACAATTTATTTTGTCTCTATATAGGGAAATCAAATCCATGCTTAGAATTGCACCAAATTCATCCATGTAAAGTATGACATGGTTTTATATGAAGTTAAATCCAGAAATTGGGATGTGGGAGGATTTATATTCATGAGTTTCAATAATTTCACCATTTTTCGTCTTCAGCAACATTTCTACGTACATTATTTGTGGCTGTGTTTGAAGAGTTCTACTAAACATTCATGATATAAAGCATTTCGTAGAACCAAAATCAAAATCTATTTTCACAATTACATAATGAATAAATAGCATTACTATCCCCAATTTGTTGTTGGGATTCACTTCATCAGTTGTGATGGAAAAACAATCACCCTTTCTGCCTTGGAGGTTGGTGGTTGACTATGAAAACCCTTGTCTTAGGGAACTCATTCGCAAAGTGACATGGCTCCTTGTAGTTGTAGCAATGAACAATGAATTGAGGGTCAACCAAGGTGTTCCTTTCATCTTTCACATTGGTATGTTTCTCCTATCAGTAATCATTTTCCATGTTCCCTTCCCTTCTATAACTAAATAACTTCTGTGTTTCCCTTAGGAAATTTCAAGGGGGCTTCATTCCACACTATTGGCAAGTGGGGTTCTAGAAATTATTAGCACCATTAGATTTATCCACCAGATCTACAAAATTAAAGTCCAACATCCACTTTTTATCCCCAGGATACCCCTAATATCTTTTGATATCCATCTATACATTTAGGGGACATCATCCAATTTATTTGTAGATATCAATGTCATGGATTTCCAAGGAATTCAATAAACTAGGTTTTATCCCACCAAATAAGCGGTCAAACATTTATTTGGGAGTAATGAAAAAACAGGAGGTGTATCATTAAATTATTGTGATATTTTTCATCATACACCCAAATAGATTCACTATCATATTTTTTTATTGAAAATAAATCTCTTTCTATCTTAAAGGTGGGTGGAAAATATTTATTAAATTATTTTTCTGAATATATACCACACAATTTCATCGATATTTTTTCTCACGCATTATATTCTTGAACAATGTCCACCCTTGATCGGATTCACCCTCCATATGATAAAAATATAGAATAAAATATAATTTTTCAGAATATTTAAGGATAGAGAAGATATCTTCGATGGAATAGATACATTTCCCAGTGAATAAGGGTTCTAATGATCCAGTAAAAGTAGGAGGCATTTATCATTTGAATCACTCTGTTGTGGGATTCTATATATTACGGGGGGGGGGGGTTGTGTTCTCTTACTGGTATTGGATTATATTCAGAAGACGAGTTAACTGAGAGAGTATCACAAAAATGTTGTTGATTCCTTCTCCCTTCAGGTCGGGCATCTCATTATGGAAATCCTCACACTGCTCTTTGTATCGGTTGTCATCACAATTCCTCTTATTCTTGACCATTGGATAGAATAAAAGAAACTTTTTGGATGAGTATCATAAGTACTAAAAAACATAATGGGGAATCCAATAACATTAAATTGATAACATATAAATTAAATTTATCTCCTTAAATTATAATTTTCCATCCTTCAGTCTATGTTATCTATGATATTCTTCCTAACATATATTATTGTGGGTAATATTTTTGTTCTCTTAATAATGTTTTATAATGAACATATGAATTTACCATAGATATTCCCCTGGTTGTGTCAAACAAGGTGTGCAGTAAGGCTCCCTGTCATGTACCAGGTTACCCCAAGTCAAGCCTAGAACGCCTTGTTAGAGTGTTACTCCTAGGTACAATTATTGTAGAACAAAATACAGATGTAGTATCCAAACATGGATGTATTTTATTGATAAGAAACATTATCTATACTCACAAAATTTTAGGTATGCTCTCTTACACATAGTCTTAACCCTAAGGGTTTTCACTAGGTTTCTCTAATCCAAATCACCATAATAACTAATCCTATCCATTGATACAAACTATAACAACCATGTTCATTATTTAATATTAAATAAAGATTTATTAAATACATTTTCACTTGATAAAACATAAAATATGGAGGGTTATTGTGTATTTTTATACTAGTAACATTAAATAATAACGTAAAACATGAAATACAACAACTTTTTTTGAAAAAATATTTTACATGACCACAACATTCCTTCATACTTAACACATCATGGGATAACCTGAGGACATACATAAGAAAGAGTTGAGCTATAATTCATAGTATGGGAATTAGAATAGAATAACAATATGATAATGATACATGTGAGATGAGTCATATCAATGAGGGATAAAGTAACATGAATATAAAGTCATGATATAGCCGGATAACCGTAACATGTAAATGTGGAAACAGTATACAACACTACATCTGAAAAAAAATTAAAGTAAAAATGAAAATAATTCATGGTGGAAAAATTTACCATATAGGAATAAGGTAAACCACTATCCCAAAATTACATATCATTATACAAAACATTATCTAATGCATTTGTGTGCAATCTGAAAGCACCCTTCATAATCATTTCAATCTCATTTTTAAGAGTGCCTTGTGGATCATATAACATGAATTCATTAAACATTATCATTTATTTAATTATCATGGAGTGTGGAATACGTACATGTATGTCATAAATAAATAATTATATGTTCATAAATGTGAATACCCTTGATAGAGGAATGTGAATTGTATTCACGACAGGATGATTTTAGAATGGAAACTCGCAATGTAATTTTTGCAGCATAACGACGTCATATGGAAATTTATAAAATGGATTTATGAGAGATAATCTGGTATCACATCATTTATACATTAAATTTACTGCAACAGGATCATGGAATATAATATCCCAATATATGAAATGGAATTAAAGATTTATAATATAAAAGACTTGCTGGAATGGAAATGAGAAGAGAGAAACCCCTTACTAAAATTCTACAAAGTAGCAAATCACATAAGGGTCCTGATGAGGGGGAATAAATGATCTATCATTAATATAATCTCAAATTAATAGTGTGGATTTTATTTTAAAATTATGATAATATAACCAATTTAAATTAAAAATTATAATTTCAAAAAAGTTTCTAAAATTGAAATGATGAGAAGAAGGTGAGGATCCTTTTCTTGATTCTATGACACTAAAGGCATGGGAGAGGCTTCTTGGGAAATTGGGAGAACCTTGGCATGACTCTAAAGAGTAGGTATAAGAGGGTTTTTTTCTCTAAATAGTTTGACTTATGATAAATGGGAGCTTGTGTGGGATTATATATGAATGTAAGGGGGTTTCTCTGAAAAATTAATTTTGGACACTACACAAAAAAATATTAAAAACCACTAATCATCCCATGGGGTTTTCAATTAGTTTTTTGGAAAAAGGGGAGTGATATACATTCTTTTATATGTTAAATATAGAATATATTAAAATATTCCCCTTTCTAATGTGCAGGTGAGTCACACATTCAATTAAATGATTTTAAAATCTTAAAATATATTATATGTTTTGAAGGTTTCAAAAAGGCATTTTTAAAAAAAAAAAAATAAACCTAAAATTTTATTTTTTAACATATAATAATATATTTGGACAAATATATTTGGACAAAGTAATTTATGGTATTTATTACATCATTATTGGGGTACTTTGATGCCATAAAACACACTATTTATTTATACAGTATTTCATTTTTACCCAAAAATTATACTATCTTAGAGAATTATGAAAAATTAACTATTTGATATTTTTATGCACTAATTCCAAAAAAATAATTTATCAAAATAATATTCTTAATATTTGTGTTTTCACTTTTAAAATAATAGTCGACTTTTTTTTTGGAAATTGACAGCTTTTGACAAAAATAGTTTTCAAACATTGCTATAAAATCTTATTTGACTTCATATAAATTATATAATAATTTATTTTTAATAAAATTAATTTAATATTTATATTTTTATTCAAATATTATTAATTTAAAAATTTCATTAATTCCTTAATATTTTTTCTTAATTAAAAAAAATACTATTTGTTATTTAAAGCTTATTTACAACATAATATTAATATAATGAAAATATATTCATTATTCTATAATGAATAAATAATTTACATCTTATTATTATTGTGTTCTTGATACATATCCTTTTATCGTACCACCATATTCCCTAAGAGTAAGGTGAATGATGGTGGGGCTTTCATGGGGTTGTTCAGTGAACATGGTTTGGGTCATGATCTCGATGAGCTTGAACATATCCCATAAACAGTTTCTTTGATGGTTATGTTGTTGGATATTAGTTTGGTCTAGATTAAGGGAAAAGTCCAAAAAAGATATCTTCCACGGAAGCTCTGATAAATTGGTTTCATAGGGTACGATCCTCCGGGCTGAGGCCATCACTCCATTTCTCTATGAAAAATTAATTTATTAAAATCCCATATTTATAATAGTCATGGGGTACACTATTCAATGAATATATTATCATTGGTAAAGATATATAATTGTTAGTTAGAATCCAATTGAATATAATATAAATAAGTTGATCCATTTTCTATATCCATAATACATTTAATTAAATCAAAAATTCAATTTTATTCATAATAGTTTGAGTTTTTACAGTTCTCCTAACTATCATCATTCATGATAGTGATGATAATGGAATGAGTGAAGCTATAGTTGTCAATCTAGTGTAATTAATATTTTCTTGGGCTAAAGTGGAGTTTTTTGATAGCTCTTGTACATATACTTCAGGATATTGAGGATAGGTTATGCAGTGCGCTATGATACATCATACATTGGTCTATGACTATTACTAATGTTTGGAGAGAAGGTGTTGAAATATGGGTCTTGTCATCTATGAACCCATGAGAGTAAAATACCTACAAATGACATTGAGATGTAATCCATGGTCTTTGTTCTAAAGTTTTGGTGTCAATATCACTTCAATGAGATATTTTTTTTCTTAAACTTACCATAAGTTCCCACACCATACCATAACATGGGTGTACATGAACCTGAGATAACAGTATTGGAAGGAGTCGTTGCATATTTTTGAATTCAAGATGGATTATTCTCATGTAAAATGTGTCATCATTGTGTATTCCCTTAGCCGTGAGAAGTAGGATGAAAATGATTATGGTGAGCAGGCATCCAAGGAGCATTGGTGATTGATGGACCTATCAGATGATTGAAGGATGGATTCCTTAATGTACCATTGTTATATTACATGTGATCCATTAGTATTCACATTTTATATTATATAACTTTTAATGTGTAGACAATATTGATGATCTGAGTTTGATGTGATGGTGGAAAAATTTTCAAGAGGTGATCTAATACTCAGTTGGCCATTTAATGATGGATATATAGTCATTGTACATGAGAAGAGTAGTTTTACCTCATTCCACAAGTGATGATCTAAAGATAGATTTTAATTCCTCTATATGGTTAGTATATAATAGTGTAAGGAAGAGGTACCATGAATCTAGACAACTATTCTAGATTCCAGGGAATAAGACGGATATGGAAGGATTTTTATCTTGTTGACTTAATAGTTAGTGGGTGAAGGTTAACCACAGGCATCATGGTGGTTTTATAAAGCTGAATCCAGTTCCCATGAGGAAGTTCGTGGACATCATGTTTAAATTAGTGATGAGGATGCGAATGATCCTGAAGATACATGATGTTCTTTGGGTGGTTATCGACTGGTTTGTAGAATTTACACACATTTTACCAATTAGAGATACTGATATAGTGGATGAGATTGGAATGATCTGTATAAGTGATTTCATGGTCTTTCATGTATTAAACTTTCAAATTCGTTTGGATATAGATTCATGTTTTACATTGAGATTTTTGTAGGTGTTGGAGAAAGATTTAGAGACTTGGTTGACATTAAGTACAACATACCATCCTTAGATAGACGGATATGCTGAGTGAACTATACACAGACTAGAGTATAGGATTTAGGCATACATCATGGACTTCAAAGGATCATGTGTTAATGACCTATGTTTAGTTGATTTTTGGTAGAAAAAACATACCATGATTGAATTCATATAGAACCTTATGAGGATCTCTACAAGAGATCATTTTGATCACTAATCTTGTGGCATGAGGAGGGTAAGGTAGCTGTTGTGGGAACCAACATGGTTCAAGAGACCATAAAGAGAGTGAACATGATTCAATGGAGGTTGATCATCATTAATTGAAGGAAAATATCTTATGCTTACCTGAGGAGGATACCCTTGGAGTTACAAATGAGTGATTATGTTTTCTTGAGCGTGACTCCATAGATTGGACACATATTTTTTTGGGAATGAATGGAAATCATCAAATAAATTGTTAGACCCTGTGAGATTATTTAGTGATTTAGGACAGTGCCATACAATCTGGAACATCCTTATCTCATCTAATTAATGTATGTAATTTTTCATATGTCACTCCTTTATAGATACATACCCGACCAAATTCATGTTATTGATTGGAAGGACATTTAAATGAAGCCTATTACATATTTTGAGGAGTGTCTAATGTGAATTATAGACTAGTGTTTCAAATTACAATGATGGAAGATGGTACCACTAAAATGGATTTGGGGAAATCTTGAGAAGATATAGGAGGATACATGGGAGTGAGAGATTCATGTTTGAGCTAAATATCATGAATTATTCAATTATGACCCCAAGAGTAGCATTTTAGGGATGATAAGTCTTTAGATCGAGAGAATTATGAAACCATGAAACCTTGTTCCCTCTAAGGAAGAAATCTATTTCTGTATTTATCTTATTATCATCATGATATCCCATCTTGGGAAAATTCTTGTATGTATTTGACAAGCTAAAGGAAGCATACAAGTTGGTGTTGAAATGTTTAATTCAAAAATAGGTGTCTTTGTACTATAGCACATAAGTCCAAGTTTTAGAGGGGCATCCTACACTGTGGTGGATGAGGCCAAACCACAAGGATGTTATGGAATTAAGGCCATTACACAACTAGAAATACTACACCATAGTGGGAGGCTATTGAGTGAGGTTGCACCATATCCAAGTTTAGGGAAGGTTGGATTGCATGAGGTTGTGTTGTAGCACCTCAGACCACTTCTCATAGTTGAGTCAACTTTAGATGTATAGAGGACTTCTAGGCCAGTGGTATTTGGGTTTTTTGTCTAATTATATCATAATTAGGCTATTAAATAATTGAAATGGGGAATATGTTTTGGATTTTAAAAGGGTGTCTTCTGATTCTAAATTGAACATGGATTGATCCTGAAAATACCTTATTCATATTCCTCATAGATAGGGTTAAAATAGAAACTGAAGGGCTTAATAAGAGACCACATTGAATAGTTCTATCCTCTTTACCACAACATAAATCTTGAAAGTGTGGCCCTATAATGTATCACTCTCATTTATGATGAAATTGTGTGTTTTATAACCCATTTCAACAATGAAAAAAATCCTTCTACATAGTGGTGGTCAACCTTAGATTTTCCAATTACTTAACATCCCACAATACAATATATGGTCCATTATATACACTTCAGTGATATGTGAGGCATTTTAGTGTTCATCTACCATCTCTTACTTGCACCTTGTTGTATAGCCTATGAAATGGTAGAGTTTTCTAGAACACTGTACAGGTCGTATATACTTCCTTGTTCCATGGATACCCCCAAAATTTCAGAATCGTTTCTTTATCCCCTCTCCCTATGACATTTTGGTTGTCCCATGTCGATGACTGACCATATGTGAGTTTAGTTTGATTCTTTAATTTTGTTTCCTCCTTTCATTAATTCTGAACAATTAATAAGTTAGGGAAGAAAAGTTCAAGGATATAGTGAATTGTTATTGTATTCGGGATAGTTATTTAATGTGACTAAGACATTGACAACTCAAATAATCATTAACATGGACATCAACAACTATCTATAAGATGTTCTATAATTATTAGTCTCTATTTTATGCATGTTTTCATACTATGATTTATGTGTTGGATTATTTAATATCATGTTGGGGTTCTATCACATGATGTTATGTGTGCTGCCATATACTCATGGTTATATTCTATACAAATCTGTGTAATAAACTTATACATGTGCTGCCAGGACTTGGTGGTTGTGAGTGGTACTTGAGACTAATGGGCCATCCCTAAATATTTATCTCTTAGAGGGGGATTGCACTTCTTTGAGACTATGGAGTAAAGGGACCTATGAAATGGTTATAGGTATGATGTATCCATGTTTTCAAGATGTCGATGCACTCAATGTTGTCTTTATTTATTAGGTTTCATTCACAATGAGGTATATTGGTCAATGTGAGTAGTCGATACTATCGACTAGAGTACACTAAGAGACATGGTCCACTTGAGGGAGTGATGACACCATGTTTCCAGTTCGAACAACACCATAAGGAATACATATAGAATATATTTTGGTTAATTCTACCAAATTTCATTATCTCTCAACATGGATCTAATGTAAGTATGATTGGGGGATTTGGGGGATTGGTTAGTACATAACCTCTTAGTTTTAAATAGAAGGTTTACATTATTATTGTTTTATAATTATTATAGAATAAACATGTAATGAATGATTATATTAGGTTGAGGAAACATTATTGGTGTCCTACCAAGTCTTATAAGAACAACCAAATTAAAAATTTTAGTACACTTGCGGATTTCAAGGACATAGATCTGAAGAAGGGAAATGAATGTTGGGTGGACAATTGAGCAGTGAAGCTTCATGTTGGAGTAGACCGAGGTTGACTATAGAGGACACTAACATTATTATTTCTATTTAATATCTATATATGTACTATATAAATGATTACCTCTAGTGGGAGGTTTTTTTATTTAGGTCTTGTAATCCATTAATTTCATACATTAGCATGTTTAATTTGGTTATTTTTAATGTTTGTAATCTATTTATTAGGTTATTATATGATATTGAGGGTGTAGTATTCCCATGGAAAGGCATAGAATATCACTAATAATTGGTAGCCTCTTGTGTATGGGAAACCACACATGTTGCCACAAAACACTTAACTCAAACTCAGTAGTTCAAGTCAGTGGGTTACATATATTCTAAATCTTCATCTTCTTAAGCTTATTCAATATCCATAACATCACAACATGAAAGGTTACCATGATAAATTTTATTTTATACTTATAATTATTTCAAAATATCGGTTCTAGGGAACAGTGGAAGCAGTCAGGGCCTTATCGAAAAATGGATGTTCATTAATGTATTTATATTTATCTTTATAATTTTATTAATTATAATCTTTTTTAATCCATAATAGATGATTATAGAATATTATTTAAATGTAATTTCATAATTTATATATAATTTATACTCTGTTGGATTCTTTGTTCATTTATAATTTGGTTCAGGCTTGATATAATATAGTTGATGTGTAAGAGGAACCCATCATAGATTCCCTATTCTGGTGATTCAAACGTGTTCCAAAAACCATAAGTCATGAAGGTATATTTATTTTCGTGAAAGAACAGATGATTCAAATATTTACATTAACCATTGTTGATCCTAGTAGATTATTTGGGGAAAGAAGGAATTGCTCTTTTTCTCTATAGACACGAGAGGGTAATGGTGGAGGATTTCTCTCCTCTACATAGAATGTTCAAGGAGATGGTATCTCAAGGATTTGTACTATTCTCTAATCAAATCTCAATGCACAATGGTATCAAGGATTTATTATGGTTAGAAAATGATATAACAGAGTGTTTAAAGAACCCGGGTTAGAGAATAAATAATTAAACATGATCCCTTACTATTATCCTAATCTTTAATGAACTCCATGTATAAATAATAATCACATTGTTTTTATTTACATGACATGTGAAAAAAATGCTGATATATGGTTTTTATTTCCATAAATAAATAAAATAACTTTTAATCAAATAATATGTAATATATCATTTCTCACCAGACCATTAATTTCAATTATCGAGTCCAAAATAATACATATTTGACTCTAAATAATGTCTATTTAATTGAATAAATGAATCTCATTTAATTTCATTTCAATAAATTAAAAAACTATTTTTATTTTATATATGAATAAATATTTATTAAATAAACATTTTTCTAAATAAAAAAATTATTTCCACGACAGTATTCCTAAGGTAAATAAATAGTATATATTTATGTAATGAAATAAATAATTACTAGGAGTATGAATATTAGTTTAATATTCATCTCACATAATATTATCTCTAATAACTGGTCACTAAATATATTCAGTCATACCTACTTTAATATTTGTTAACCCATGTAGGGAGATAATATTCATTCAATAATTTAACTCATTCTAGAATTTAACTGATGTTATGAATACAATTGTGTGTGAACCTATAGACCCCATCTCACTAGAATTTGGTTAAATTTCCCAAAGTCTATGGTTTGAATTTAGCATCAAGACAAGGAACCAATAGATAATTATTTTAGTGTTACAATGACATAAAACCACATATGAATACAAAACGATTAATACAATACCATTTTCATAACATCTCAAATCCACAAGGCTGCATAATGGCATCATTAACAATTTTTCTTAATGAATCATTCATTAAATTTCCAGAAATGTCATTTCCTATACAACACAATGGCCATGGATTTAATTAAGCAACTCATTTCAATAAATGTGCCAGAGGTATCAAATTATATTATATAATGGCAAAAAATTCCATTATCATATTATTTATTAATTAAATATCTCTCATTAGAAACCCATCATATCTTCCCAACCATTATCATATATTTTAATTATTTATATCAATACATTAGAGTAAATGGATCGTGATATACATTAATTATAATATCCATGTCTAAGGATCATTTTACATGTTCATAGATAGGAACAAAAAATGAAACTTATAAATTAAGATTTTATACTAGTGGTTAATGTTCTCATAATAGTAAGGAACTTCCATAACATTTCAATGTGATTAGTACCCATGTGAAATTTATCATTGAGATGGAATACATAAGAAAAATCATGATTTGAAAAGAAATAAATTATTATGAACCAATATGAATATTTTAGTAAATGAATAGTAGAATATTCTAAATCTAAAATTCTAATAATCATTTAATTCCAGTAGAGGAAAATAAAAATAACATAATTAGTCAATGTTAAATGATAAACATGATTCTACATAGTTATGAATATAACTAACAAGCCAAAGACACTACCAATTTTATTCTTATTACTAAGAAAAAATCTCTATATGAAAATCATTAATGAGATTACATCACTATGTTTATATATTTTATCCTCTACAATCCCTGATATATTGGACAATAATAGATCGTTTTATAAAAGAATGTTTATTATCTAGGTATAACTCCAAAATCATGATCATATTATTGATTAATTGACTTAATAAGTTGCATCAAAATCCCCAACGTACTCAGTATAATGTAGTTATGAAAACTACTTGAATGAATACAACAAAAAACTAAAATATTATCATATCCTAACAGTGATACAAGATCAAACTAAGCTAAAGAAAACTAGTTTTCTGCTCATGAAAATATAGTATTTCCATTTATCAAATTAGATGGAATTCATCCAGTTTTTTTCCTCAAACAATTGCGAATATTTTTAACTACAATCCAATATAATTATACTGGATTCATTTGATATTTTAATTATATTATTTTTTATTTAAAATAATAAGCTAATTACCTATCATACAATGTGTAATATATTTCTAAATTATTCATATAAATATGTATTATACAAATCACACAAATACTATGGGAGCATGAAGTAGTCTGGTGCATTATTCCATCTAGTATCATTCAATACCAAGTCAATATTGTACCACGAGTTTCATTAATAAACCCCTCTATCTAAGATACTCAAATCGTGATCCCTAAAATGGTGGTTTCTATATAAGTCATTTTTGGTGAAATTTGATAGTATTATATAACCATAATAATAATACATTGTTTTCCATATATTGTAAAGAAAAACAATCATATAAATCTTTAGCTATTGAGACCCTCACTTTTGAAACATTAACATTACATAAGATTTTTGGAATACTTAATCATTATACCAATAGACTCTCAAATACTGTAATTGGTTTAGTGCCATTTGAAATATGGAAAGCTAACCCTGGTACTCAAATGAACTACATAATCTCCCACCAGGTTATTCTTGACAATAACCCTTCATCAATACATAAAACATATTACATATCATTGTGACCTAGGGTAAAGAAACATAAAAGGTGTTAGGAATATTATAATAAACATGTGTATAAGGGTAGGAGAATGTGACCATGAAAATAGAATATCATACCATTAATATCAAATATCATAACTGAGTTCATGGAATAATGTTTGGATGTTCATGGGACATAATTCATAATTAAATAAAGAACATAATAAATAAAAACACGATATAGGAGTGACACATGGATGTGTGGAAAACACTAAGCATATACTTAATTCCATTGTAGCCATTGAATCCCATCCAAGACCATATTAGTAGTATGGGTTCACTACCAATACTATATTAGAAGCATGATTTATCTACTCATACCATCTTAGTAGTCATGGTTCACTAACATAGCCATCTTAGTAGTCAAGGATCACTACCGAGACCATCTTAGTTTATCTCACAACATATAAGTCTTTATCCAATGCATTTGAGTGAGATATAGGTCCCAGCCATCTCATAATGAAATCATTCATACATGTTCCACATCATTAAAAATCATAATGTAACATTCTAGTTCTGGAAGCCACCCAGAGGCCCCCCGTACCCGGTTGGTCACATGGCCTCAAGCGTATTTCCCCGAATGCCAGAGGCTACCGACTAGTAGCAAGGGCCTTGGGTGTGATAGTGGGGAAACTATGCCCTCATTGGTAGAGTACACAACAGAAGTACACAAATACATACAATTGAGGAAGCAGTAAATAACAAACAACAGTAACAACAGAATACTGATAAATGAAACAACTAGAGAAGTTATATATACAATTGATGCATGATACATATATTTCAAGGAAAAAAGCCAATCAAGTCACAATATTAAAATGAAACAGTGCCAAACAAAAGTGAAAATGAATTCAGATAAACTCATCAGCATCGCAAGCCATGGCTTCGTCCCATGCTCTCTTGCTCTACAACAATCAAGAACCTGAAGTCGAAGGGCGCTTCCCCTTATCTATACCTACACCAAAATAATCAGTTTGGGCCCAAAATCATGACCCAAATAGGGTGTGAGACAAAATCCTAGTATACAAGCACCCCAAGATCTATGCCTAAAAATCAGTCAATATATATGGTAGGTAAAAATACAAAAATCAGTAAACAGAAATTACTCAATACCAAACAATCCACAGTTTCTAGCATATAATTTACAAAGAAGTAAGAATCCACTCAAGCAAGTAGAACAAATAGGTAACCCTCTGGGTAGTTCTCACAACCTAACCCCTATTTTTCAACCAACTAGTACTAACAACCCTCCGGGAGGCACACATAGTCTCACCCTTGTGGTTTAGCTAAATAATATAATCTCTGGGGAAGCACCCACCGTCAATTCCCCTTATAGACTTGTATCATAATAAAGGCATTCTAGGGAAGCCCTCAACGTCTCATTCCCCCTATGGCCCACGTCGATGAACTCCAGTCTCTCTGAGAAAGCACTCAACGTCAATTCCCCCTGTGGTCTTGCATCGTCTTATAAAGACACTCTGGAGAATCCCTTATGCCTATTCTATATATGGTCTACAATAATAGGTTCTCACAGCCCTGTGTAAAGTCATCAAGTATTGCATCATATAATGGCCAATGTAACCTCAAGAACTACTTTTCTAGAATTCTAGACCATCTCAACATGAAAGAAAAATAGTCACACCATCCTACAATACTAATAATGGGAAAACAACAGCAGTCATAAAGGTAACAGGACCCAACAATCCAGATAGGCAAGAACATGCATGTCAGAAACATCTAAAGACCAAAATATTTCCCAATACACAATCTAAATCCTCTATGATAGCATACAATCAATGCAGGAAATCAATAGGGATGAAACGGTAAACACAGAATACCATGTTCAAGGGTATTGGTCTAATTTTCACAAAATACACAAAAGATATCCTATAGAAAGGCACAAACAACATACCATGATGTTAGGATATCAATATAACTGAAACAATGGGATTGAATCGCCTAAGAACATCGAAGATTTATGAAATTACAACTAATTCGACATAGTTTGATTTGGAGGACGGACGATCGCTCGGGGGTTCGTCGAAGATCTGCAGACGTTCGGGAGCTCTCGGCTGAACGAGACCTCAAAAAAAAGGTTCTTACATAATTCCCCCTTAAATAAATTCGTCCGTGAATTTCAATAGCACAACATAGAAGAAGAGACCCCAAACATTTCCGGCCACTACGATCATACATCAGCCTCCCTATCCCAGGTCTCGTCCTACCCCCACACGGGATGCCATATCACACGTACCAGAGGAACAGACCGGCCACAGAGAACCTTCGTACTACAATCAATAATCTAGATAGGATGCTCATTGGAAGACACATACACCTCCAACACAACATCCTTGGGTTTGAAAGCATGGGACGGTTATGATAAGTAACGTCGGAGCTGAGAAACGTGGAAGATGTCATGCATAACTTAGTACGTCTGAGGTAACTGCAACTGATAGGAAACTGGCCCACCTTTCTCCAACACCACAAATAGCCCGATGTACCTCGGAGAATGATTACTATGTATCCTAAACCTCATGTTCCCTAGCCTCAGTGTGACACACAGGAAAACATAATCCCCGACCTCAAACTCCAGAGGTCATCTTCGTTGATCAGCATACGACTTCTATCGAGAGTGTGCAATATCCATCCTCTTATGAATCAACTATATCTACTCTGTGTTCTCTTAAACAGTATGAGGTCCCAAAAAAGATGACTCTCCTACCTCCAACCAACATAAGGGTGATCTACATGGCCTACCGTACCAATCCTCATATGGAGACATCTGAATAGTTTCTTGAAAACTATTATTGTAGGCGAACTCCACAAGAGATAAATGCATCTCCCAAGAACCTCCAAAGTCTAGAATGCATGCTTTGAGCATAACCTCAAGCACATGAATTGTACACTTGGGCTAGCCCTCCGTCTGAGGATGGTAGGCTATACTCAGAAGCACCTGCATTCCCAAAGGTTTATGTAGCTCCTACCAGACCCAATAAATAAAACGTGCATCCCTATCTGAAAAAATGGAATGTAGAACTCCATGTAGATGTACAATCTCATGGATGTACAACTGTCCCAGCTCTTCAACACTGAAGGTCTCTTTGATCTGCAAGATGTGTGCAACCATTGGGAGTCTGTCAATGAAAAAAAAAATTTCATCATTCCCCTTAGGAGGCCTCGACAACCCCATCGGGAAATCTATCCCGACATCATTCCACTTCCACTCGGGAATGGGTAGCTATTGTAAAATCCATTCTGGTTGTTGATGCTCTGATTTCACCTGCTAACAAGTGGAACACCTAATGACGAAACCAGCCACATCCCTCTTCATTCCTGGCCACCAATATTAATGTTGTATGTCTCAATACATCTTGGTGACACTAGGATGAACTTCCCAAACTATGGAATGCAAATCCTTCATGATCTCCTCGTGTATATCTGTTGACATCCATACACATCCCTGGAAATGAAAGATCTCATCCTTGCCTATGGTCTGCCCAAGAATTGGGTCCTCACATGATATGCTTAGCTATAGTACTAGGCCTTCAGAATCTGATACTTTCCTCTTTCGTACTTGGTCATGTAGCATAGAGGTTACAACTATAGAAGAATGAAATGTTTTCCCATGTCTTTCGTTCACCTCTAGATGTATATCAAAGAACAGAGCCATAAGCTTCCACTCATTGCTGGCCTCCCGAACATCCTATATTAGAGTCTTCCACCTCAAAGAATCAGCCACTGTGTTTCCCTTCCCAAGCGTATATGCAAGCTCAAGGTCAAATGACTATAGGTACTCAACCGAACAGCACTGTCTCCAATTCATATCATGCTGAGTGAAGATGTTCTTGAGAATATTGTGGTCGGTGAAAACCAAAATGTTCTCTACCAGAAGATAATGTCTCCAACAACATAAATAATTAACAACTACCCCCATCTTGAGATTGTGTGTCGGGTAGTTCCTCTGATGTGGCCTCAACTGCCGATACCTGTACGCAAAGACTCCATCTACCTTCATAAGCACAACTCGCATCCCGATACCTGAAGCCTCATAGTAAACAGTGTAGCTCTTTCCCAGCTCTGGAAAGACTAGTATTGGGGTTGAAGTCAACCTCCCTTTTCAGCTTCTGAAAGGATGACTCACAAGAATATGAACATAATAAATTTTCACCCCTCTTGGTCAGAGCTGTCAGCAGTGCTGCTAAGCGTGAAATGTCTTATATGAAGCGTCTGTAGTATCCTTCCAACCCTAGAAAACTCTACACCCAAATGACGTTCTTCGGCTTATCCTAGGAAACTACTTCTCTCACATCCTCTGGGTCCATTGGTACTCGTATCCCTGAGATAACGTGGCCCAAAAAGTTAATATGGTCCATCTAGAGGTGTCATTATGAGAACATAGAATATAACTAATTCTCTCTCAGTGTACTCAAAATGACCTCAAGATTTTTGGCATGGTTGTGTCGAGTGTGAGAGTACACCAAGATATTGTCCACGAAGACCACTATGAAAGAGTCCATGTTGGTATGGAACACTTTGTTCATCAGTGCCATGAAAACAGAAGGCGCATTCGTGAGGACGAACGGCATAACCATATACTCATATAGAAAATACCTACTCTGGAATGCTGTAAGACATATATATGGTGGTCTAATGCCCAACTAATGATAACCAGACCTCAAATCAATCTTCAAAAACACCAGAGCTCCTAGAAGTTGATTGATGAGGTCATCAATCATAGGCAAGGGATATCGGTTCTTGATCGTCAACTGGTTCAACATCCGATAATCCACACAAAGCCTAAGGGTGTCATCTGCCTTCTTCGCAAACAGGACAGGCGGACCCCAAGGAGTAGTACTGGGTCGGATAAAACCCTTTGCCTGAAACTCCTCCAACTACTTCTTGAGCTCCTACAACTCAGGAGTAGCCATCCTATAAGAAGGAATGGACACAAGTGCCACTCCTGACATGAGCTCAATAGAAAATTCTACCTCAAGCTTTAGATGCAAACTAGAAAAGTCCTTTGGAAAGACATCCCTAAAACGATCCACCACTAGAGAAATTTATAACTGTGAAGTCCCCTAGTCATCAAAATATAAAATGGAAATCTGAGCATTTCCTCCACCTAGCCCATGATTCTCGGGTCCTGCTCTACTCGGTTGGACATCACAGTCCCCTCAATGAAGAAAACATCCAGTCTTTGGAGATATGAAACTCACCCTGCGATGATAATAGTCGAAAACGACCTGGAAGGGAACTAGATAGTCCATTCTGAGAATGAAATCAAATCCCATCATTTCTAGGACATAGATATTACATAGAATGTGATACCCATCTAGCTCTAGAGGGCACTCCTTTCATTGACGTACACTAGCTGTCCTAGTCCCCAATGGTGTGTCTAGAGTTAAATTATCGGTAGAGGAAAAGATGAAGAGACTAAGGCTCTCCACAACAGAAACATAGATAATCCTATCTGAAGCCCCTATATAAAAAAGAGAAAAATATAAAAATTAGTCTACTATGATCAAACCTCGAACTGTTAATGGTTTGGGATCCAGCTCATGTTGGGCATGTACCACTGCAAAAGCCTGACCTATACCATGACCCTGTGACCCTGCCTAGATTCTCTAAGCTGATCCACCCAATTGTCGCTGAAATACCAATGACTGACCACCACACCCTCGACCTCCACCTTATCCCAAACGTCCGGAAGAACACCAGTTCCCAGACTAGTGAGGAACAGGCAGCACTGCTCATAAACAAGGAGCAATGGTTGAACCCTTGTCACCAGCTACTGGGGGAAAAACCTGATAGAAGTGCTAAAGGTGACCCATCATACCGCAAGATCTGCACTCCACTAGATATCTCTGGAACATCGTCCTCGTATGACCAACCCTTCCACACTGGTATCATATCACATGGCTACCTGAAGATATGTATAACTTCCTTGAATCACCATGCGTAGACTCCCTACGACACTTCCATTTTCCATCTGGTGAGGAAATAACTTTGAAACAGAACCACCCTGGCTCTCATCTCTAGAATCTCTCAGATTGCACTCCACAATCAGTGCCTGGTTGACTATAGAAGTGACAGAAGTTAGCCTGAAAATATTCACTTGTGAGACAATCTTCCGTCTGAGACCATACCTTAACTTTTCTTCCAAGAAAAAACCTATTCCTTCCACAGAGGGTTGTGAAACACTAAATCTCAGTGAAACGAGAGGAATAATCCATGACAGAAAGAGTACCCTACTCTAGGCTCATGAACTATTGGGATCGGTCGGCCCTCAAGGTCTCCGGATAGTAGTCGAAAAAGATGTTCTGAAACTCCTCCCACACAATAACCTGTTGATGGCCCGCCTATGAGATCACGTCCCACCACCACATGGTGGAGTCACGTAGCATGTAGGTATCAGGCTTGACCCGCCATTCTGGAGGTGTCCACAGATGCTCGAGGATCATCAGCATGGCTTCTATCTATGACTCCACAGCCTGCGGTCCTCATTCGCCTAAGAAGGTGGGATGATACTGCTTCTGGAAAACCCATGTCCAGTTTTCCATAGATGTGGGAGAAGGCGGAGCTCTTTATGAGGTTTGCGTCATCCTCATAAATCAATCCCTAAACTGCAAATCAGCTCCTGTTTCAGGTATAATGGTTTGTGCCAAGACTGGCACGATAGGAGGATCTGAAGAATGTCCTTGATCAGCTATATCCGGTGTCTAATCACCACCTGGAAACTGGCATACAACCGGAGGACGTCTCGGTTCCATGACTCTGGAATGAAAAATACCCACTTTAGATCACATTATCATGGACTAAAAACTAGTATCATAAGAAGAGAATAGGGGAAATAAATCATTCATAATTTATAAAACAAGACTACACGACGTGCATAAAGACATTATGGCGTGTTCCCTTAATCCATTTACATGGGTGTGTACGTTTTCCAAAACTAGTCGTGTAACACCCCAAACACCCGATGTGTTATCCGAACACATGGGGTGTACTTGAATCCTATTCCCCTTCCTGAGTACTTCTACACGGTTAAGCCACACGACTCTCCTAAGACAAAAATACTGGGCATTTTCAAGGTTGACACGAAGTGTACTCAATAAGATTCACCTAGCCCGTGTTGTTAGTGAAACAACTTGTGTACCCAGGTCACACTACACGACATATTCCAAAAGGACAAGACATGTACTGAGAAGTCCCAACAGACCGTGTGGTTAGCGACACGGTCAGTTACATGGATAACACTACATGACATGGTCTGGGTGGACATGGCGTGTATGAGAAAAGATGACACTAACCTGTGTTGTTCGTGACACGGCTGAGTACCTGGGTCAGACTACACGGCGTGTTCATGATGGAAATGGTGTGTATAAGAAGATACTCCACCGATCGTGTTGTTAACTACATGGCTGAACTCCTAGGATTACACTACACATCATGTACCACCATTATATAGTGTGTTCCCACAAGGTTTTCCCTATCCCGTGTCTTTTCCCACATAACCTGTGACACCGTTATAGAATGAACGACATGTATAAAAGGTACACGGTGTGTAATTAAGAAAAATTGTATCTTCCTGAACAAAAGAACACATGGCATGTAGTCAAAACTATAAGGCGTGTATTCTGGGGTTTTCCAGATAGTAATCCTCAGAAAAAACTCTATAGACTAGAAAACACTGAGGCGAACACTAAAAATGGCAAATTACGATCCATGGGGTCCCATACACCTCTTAAATCAATTTTTGAATCTTTAACAACTTATAAACAAGGTAAACACATCAATTATCCTCCAAATTCCAGTCCATGAGGGACAATAACACCTCAAGAACAAAAATTTGGCATTCATTCAGGTAAAACCTTACACAATAAATGCTCTAACAAGAAACATTTATTTTTATCAAGGCATATTTTACAACTACATGCATATTCTAAACAACATCTATCACAACAACATACAATTGCTAATGCATCCTAGATGACATGGAAAGAACGAATGAAATGTGATTTCTAGCAACTGCATATATGATATATGATATGGAATACCCTCATCTCAATGGGTTGTGATAGAAATAGAACCTCAATAACATCAATGGTAACAACAAAAAATATGTGAATCAGACAAGGTGAAATCAAATCAGCTGTAATAATCGAAAAAAATGAAAAAATGAAATTAAATGAGGTAGATTGGGTTTTCCCTGTAAATGGGTTAGCTAATCTTGTGAACAACTTATTATAATTTACTTATTCCGTCCTATCCATGGATAAAGGATCCAAACAGTAATTCAAGAGAAAAGAATACTAACATCCCAGTTCTGAAAGCCACCTAGAGGCACCCCGTAACCGGTTGATCACATTGTCTCCAGAGAATTCCCATGAACGCTAGAGGCTGCCGAATAGTATCAAGGGCCTTGGGTGTGATAGTGGGCAAACTAAGCCCTCATTGGCAGAGTAGACATCAGAAGTACACAAATACATACAAAAACAGAATCATTAAATACAAAATAATAGTGAAAGTGAAAGATTGATAAAGGAATCAACTAGAGCAGATATATATATATAAATGATGCATGATACATATATGTCTAGGAAAACAGCCAAACAAGTCACAATTCTGAAAAAAAAGCGCTAATCCAACGTGCAAAGAAAGAATATAAACTATTTAGCATCCCAGGCCATGGCTTGGTACCATGCTCTCCAGCTCCACAGCAATCAAAACCCTAAAGTCAATGGGCGCTTGCCCTTATCTATACCTACAGCAATATAATCTGTTTGGGCCAAAATCATGATGCAAATAGGGTGTGAGAAAAAATCCCAGTTGGAAACCACCCAAAGATATGTGCCTAACAGTCAGTGAGTATATGGCATGTAAAAGTACAGAAAGCAGTAAAGAGATAGTACTCAACAACAAACAATCCAAAGTTTCTAGCATATAATTTACAAACAAGTAAGAAACCACTCAAGAAAGTAGAAAAAACAGGTGACTCTCTGGGTAGTTCTCACAGCCTAAAGCCTATGGTTCAACCAACTTGTACTAGAAACCCTCTCTGAGGCATACACAGTTACAACACTTTGGTTCAGATAATGAATAGACTCTCTGGGGAAGAACTCACGGTCAATTCCCCCTATAGTCTTGTATCGTACATAAGGTGCTCTGGGGGAGCACTCAACGTCTCATTCCCCCTTGTGGCCCACGTAGAGGAACTACAGACACTCTAAGGAAGCACTCAATGTCAATTCTCCATGTGGTCTCACTTCGTATTAGAAAGACACTCTAGAGAAGCCCTTACGTCCATTCTCTCTATTGTCTACCACTCTAGGTTCTCACAACCCTGCATTAAGTCAGCAAGTATCGCATCACGTAATGGCCAAGGTATCCTCAAGAACTAATTGTCTAGAATTATACAACATCTCATCATGAAATAACAATATTCACACCCTCCTATAATACTAGGCATGGGAAAACAATAGCAGTCAAAAAGGTAATGAGACCCAATGGTCCAGACAAGGAGGAACATGCATGGAAAACACTTCCAAAGCCTAAAAAATAGCCCAAAAGACTATTTAAATCCTCTACTCTATCATACAAGAAAACTAGAAAATCAATAGGGCTAAAATGGTAAACACAGAATATCTCATTCAAGGGTATGGTTGAATTTGCACAAAATACTCAAAGACTTCCTATAGAAAGGCACAAACCGCTTACCATGATATTAGGAGATTGATATAATTTAACCACGGGGATTGAATCTCCATAGAACATCAATGATCGATGTGATTCCAACTCAATCGACTGAGTTCGATTTGGAGGTCGGACAATCGCTCGGGGGTTCGTCGAAGATATGCGGTTGTTCAGGAGCTCGCGGCCGTACACGACCTAAAAAGAAGAACCAGGTTCTTACACATAATATAACACATGAAATGGGATTGGTATCACAAACATATAAACATATCATAGCATGTGGAAAGAGATATGTTTAATAATTATTTCCTCATAATGATAACCCATGAAATAAATCTGGTATGAATAGTATATAACCCATGAATGAAAAATGAGCTTCCCAAACATCCTTCCATAAAATCATAATATATTCATAGAAAGAATATGAATGAAAATATTGAATAATTTTCCCATTAAAGAATGAGTAACAACAACTGATGTTATCATAGATGAAAAATAATGTTGAAATATACATTATATGAATTTCTTTAGGAAAATATCCTTTCATATTTGAAAATTGTTTTGACAACATAAACCCTTTTGAAACATAAATAACATTAAATATAGATCATAAAACTTATATTTAAATAACCATATATTTAATGCAATGACACAATGTTGTTAATGGAAATTCCCTTCTTATAAATATACCATATGATCACATAATAATGAACTACTAAGTGATAACTGGCCTTTAAAAATTTGTTTCTCACTTCGGTGTTTGGAATTTTTAAAATCTGACATACATGGTTGTGTTCAAGATGTTTTTCGGAGTCTGATAAGAAAAACATAATTTATGGTGAATATTAACCTACCATAATGAATAGTATCATACCATTATGAATAGTGATATACCCTAATAAATAGTAACCTCACCTATGGTGGTATAATAATAATATTAGAGTTGGAAGTACAATATACTTATATTTTAGAATAAGTTAATGAGTGTTTTAAAACTTGTTTTTGATAATAAATTATGATTTTAATTAAATATTAAAATAATCATATTTAGAATTTTTTTTGAAAAATGGACATCAATTTTGGATTCTACACGTCTAAAAATACTTAGGGTGAATTATTGAGAATTTTTTGAAATACTTGAATTTTTGATGAATAGTAAAATACAGTAATTTACCGTATATATACATTATAAGCTAAATAGACTATTCCTAGCATCATAAATGGTTTCACCCCCAATGGTTCCAATTAAAATGACCCATTTACTATTCTTGGACATGGAATACTTACTATTCTTTTTCTTGTGAAGAAATAATAAATTAAGGATTATAATATCACGAAATCCCTTCTCTCCACCACTATAAAAACCCCCCTTCACTCCCTCTTATATCCACTCTTCTCAAGCTACAATATTTCACTAGACTCTACCCAAATCTCTCCCCAAGGTCCTCCCCCACGTCCAAAATCTCTCAACCTCCTCAAAATACAAAAACCTCTCCCATTAAGATGTTTTCAAAGGAGGAAGTCTCAACAGGTAAACTCCTCTTCCCAAATTTCTTCTTTTCTTTTATGTTCTTTTCTTTTTTATTTCTTTCCTCACCTCCCTTCACCATTATAGAGTTATAAATCCAGTAACATAAATGTACTAGAATCTCTACATGCTAGTGGTATATTTCATTATCTTCTCTCCATTCCCCACCCTGTTATTTGAAAGAAATGAAAGCACCGTTTGAGATGTGCTAATTTAGCACATTCAACGACAACGGTTTATCAATTTCTATTATTATAATTAATTATGGTCATGAAACCATATGTGTTATTGTTGAAATAGATTATTAGATATGTAATATATCCTATTTTTGGTTCTGTAATCCTTTGGTACAAATGGAATTAAGTTATAAATCAAAACACAGACTTTGTAATCAAATCCACCGATAAACAAAAATGATTATCACAATGGTTATATATATAATAATTCAACTTCTCTCCAAGTAACCTAATTAAATCTAAAACTATGAAATCCCCTATATATGAACTAAAGAATATAACTTCAATTCTGTACCAAAACTTTCATCTTGAATATAATCCAAACTTGAATATAAGTGAACCGATATTTTAAAGCCAAGTAAACAAACGAGCCCGAACCATGAAATTAAACCTTCTAACTAATCAAAAAGGATTTGAATGAACTATAAAAGGATATAATAAATCAATTAAATATTGAATAGGTTCTGGAATTATTAATTAATAAATCCTAATTTGTTTATTCAGGTCGTTAATAACCAGTGAAGACCACCAACAGATTTAAGGTAAGGGATCCTCCCCTTTCACTCTTAATCAAGATTGTTCTATTTGATATGCCTATTTTTGTGTAATACCAAGTTATTGGTTATGTTTATACACCTTCACCTTACTGAACTAATGTTTTATAAGTGATGGTAATCCCCTTATCTCTCTCATCAAGCCCTCTTGGGTACACCTAACACCATGTTGGTAAAATTGTAACAGATTCTACCCAATCCTTCTTCGTTCTTTCTGGTTGCCTTATATTTCTTTCAAAATGGTTTTATCATATCTATTTATGTGAGTCCAATTATTTCTGGAAAGTTGTAAAATATTATAATATCAAGCCCCTTTCATCACTTTTTTTCAGGGATATACATGTTTTTGAAAGATTCCTTCCTTAGAACCTTCCGATAAGCAAACCTATTTGAAGGGGACTTCCCAAATTTTTACCCAAATTTCATGTTCACTATATACTCTATTTTAAGATATCATTGTCATTATAAAATCAAAATTTTTATTATGAAAACCTTCTTGGTTCAATTCTGGTTTTATATAAAAGAATATCCTCTTTTCTATTTGAAAATCTCTAGAGTGTTTTCTTTAAAACCGCACAAAAAATGTTTTAATGAAAATGTTCTAAAATACATTTCTAATATGTTGTCACTTATCATTGACACCACTTAACTTGTTATATGCCTATTTTATCCTATTAATGTACATATATTTTCTAATTATTTCCTTACATGGAAACTTTCATGATACTCCCATTGGGTAGGATTTATGTCATGATTATGGTACCCAATTCTTTCCATGGGTACCCTTATGTTTTTGTATGGTTGATTATGTATGATTGTATATGTGGTAAGAATATTTATGTGGAAAAAATATCCATGAAAATATTAAGATGGGTGCACCTAGATAAATCTCTAATTCATTGGGTAAGGTTAAGTCTCATGAGATAAGATGTGAAACAGGATTGGCGGTTATCCTTGACCCATACTGAAATGAGAAACGGGATTGGCGGTAATCCATGACCTGTACTAAATATATGATTTATGATTCTTCCACATTTATATGATTCAATGTTTATATGATCTCATTCTTATATTAAATTATTTTATAAGTTTCATTCTTTGGATATCATTATGTCATGCCTCCTAACTCATGTTCTTGTGATGTATCCTTATGTTCATTCTTTTACTGGTCTTTTTAGCTCATTCCTTTGTTCATGTGTTCCCTAGGGTACCCTATGCAGATGTAAGAGCTCAAAAGAAGTTAGAAGCTCTTTATGATGATTAAATAAAGGCGTTTTTTAGCCACATGTTTTATGTTATATGTTCCCAGTCTTCAAAGACACTAGACTTAAAGATCCTTGGCTTGTACTCTTATGATTAACTATGCTGGAAATAATGAAATTTTTTATGTAAAATGATCGGGTCAATATAGTTTTAATCAGAGTATGGTCTAGTTATTTTTGGAGTTTTGGAATAGATCACCTTAGTGAGAACCTTAAGGATGAGACTAAGTATAAGAAAATAGTCATAAATTTCAGTTAGTATAGAGTAAGTGGTTTATCAAGAAAATACATCCCTATCTAGATACGATCTGGTAGAGGCAGCTCTGGCACAAATATATCTAGGGGTAAAACCCGAAAACACCGCTTTGAGCTAGACTCGAATGGGAACTGGTGCACGATAACAGGCCTTGTTACACTCTTGGTTACGACACTCCCGGAGGATATGCTTTGGTAGATTTAGGAGCGTAGTAAGAACCATTATTAAGAGGAAAAAATCCCATAAGAATATAAGTTAAGAAATATATCGAGGATAACCTAGATATAAACCTATGGAATCACAAGTTTGGATGTACTTATTCTTTATAAGTTTATCCTTTAATGTCCAATGTTTCCTTTTTATGCTCAATAGATAAGTATTCAAGAACTCTAATTACACGTTCTTTTTCTTAGTTAATGGCATGAAATATAAGAACACATTCCAACAACCAATATAATAGGAGATGTGATGATTACCCTAATGAAATGCCTGATGTGGCAAAAGCGGGTGCTCAAAACATCATGGAAATACTTGCTCAGCTGGCTCGAGTTATTAATAATTACTTGAATCAGGTGTAACGTCCCCCTCCTCCAAGGAAAGAGCAAGTTGTCGTATAATCCTTCATGCGGTCAAGGACTCCCATGTTTAGCGGGTCTTCTGATCCCCTCCTCGCAAAGCAATCAATTAAATCCATTGAAAAAAATTTTATCTTTCCTCTAGTGCTTGGAAGAAGAGAAAGTTGTACCGGTAGTCTATCGTTTTGATGGGGAAGATGATCAGTGGTGGACACTGATCAAGAATAAAAAGTCCCAAGAAGAAATTGATTCTATAGATTGGGTGGAATTCAAGAGGATGTTTTTCAACAAATATTTTCTTCAAACCCTCCGTCTCAAGATGGAAAGACAGTTCCTTGGACTCAAGCAGAAGGAAAATGAGTCCATCGGGGCGTATGAAGTGAACATTACAAGGCTTGCAAGGTACGCCCCTGTTTTTTTCATAAACACCGAAATCAAGGTGGATCGCTTCTTTAGCGGACTAAAGCCGAGTCTACAAAAAGTTTTGTGGATTCGAGAGTTTGACAGCTATGTGGAAATTGTTCGTTTTACCCTCAAGGATGAAATGGAGATTCGATACTCTCAATCGTCTCATTTACCTAGTGGCAAGAAGCGGAAAATAGAGAACAACATGGGTGGTTCATCAATAAAATCCCATGATGGAAAGAAGCCTCACTTTCACCTTTGAATGAATTATGGGAAGAAGCATCGTGGTGACTATCTCAAGGAAACCGGGAATTGCATCAAATGTGGGATGTTTGGTCATTTGGCCAAGAACTGCCAAATGGATATGAAAAATCCTACTAATATTGAAGTGGAAAGGGAGGTTCAGATCAACACTCAGCCTGTAGTGTAGTGTTATATCTGCAAGGAGCTTGGGCATTATGAGAACAATTTTCCTATGCCGAGGGTTGTCGGAGGAAATCTATAACAATCTCCATGGAAACAAGTAAGGGATTATTCTATCAATACTACTGAGGTGGAGCCAGAAAATGATGTGTTGACAGGTACTCTTGTTATTAATTCAAGAATATCGAACATACTAATTGATTATGGTTCTACGAATTCATTTATATCATGCAATTTTAGTAGAACTATTCAAACACCACCTCAAAATTTCGAGGAAATGTTATCTGTTAGAATAGAGAATGGGGAAATTATTCCATCCATGGTTTATAACTCCTCCTCGGTTAATGTTTGAGGATAGAACCTCCCAGAAAATCTTTTCATAATTCCTTTAGTGGAGTTCGATTCTATCAGGGGAATAGATTGGATATCTTTGTACAAGGTCAACATCAATTGTCGGGAAAGGGAGATCACTCTTCACATCCCAAAGCATCCTCGAATTCATTACAAGTGGATTGAGGAAGATGAGTCTCATTTAGAATCTTCATGTCATGTTTGGATATTGGTTCTTTATGAGCATGCATACCTATCTCAAATGATTGAGAAAAAGGAGAGAATCATGCTTGAAGACATTCCCATCATGAGGGATTACACTGATGTATTCCCCGAAGAGTTTCCTGGTTTTCCTCCAGACTGAGAGGTTCTGTTCTCAATTGAAATTATCCCTAGATCTCTTCCAATCTCAAATACACCATACAGAATGTCCACCTTAGAGATGGAAGAGCTAAAGAACCAATTACACGAGAATATGGAGAAGGGTTTTATATGCCCAAGTACTTCACTTTGGGGTTCTCCATTCCTCTTCATCAATAATAAGGATGGATAAATGCGCCTCTGTATTGATTATTGTGATATCAATAAAATCTCTCTAAAGAACAAGAATCCCTATCCATGAATAGATGACTTGTTCGATCAGCTTCGTGTGGCCAGTTATTTCTCTAAGGTGGACCGTCGTTTGGGATATCACCAACTAAAGGTGACAAAGGATGATATTCCTAAGACATCCTTTCGAACGAAGAATGGAAACAATGAGTTCATAGTGATTCCCTTCAGAATCACCAATGCTACATCAATTATCATGTATTTAATTAATAGAGTCTTTAGAGATTACCTTGAAAAATTTGTGGTGGCCTTTATTGATGATATTCTGATACACTCCAAGAGTAAAGAGGAACATGAGGAGTATTTGGAAACTGTGTTAAAGACTTTTCGAATGGAGAAGTTGTATGAAAAGTATAGTAAATGTGAGTTCTGTATGGAGGAATTATTATTCTTGGGGAATTTTATCACCAGGAAAGGGATATCTGTGGACCCTTCCATGAGGAAGTCAATTGAAGAGTGGTCGAGGACAACTTCTATAATGGAGTTCCGCATGTTTTTAGGTTTAGCTGGGTATTATCGATGAGTCATGAAGAACATTTAACGATTGCCAAATCCAAAGACCAAGCTAACAAAGAAGAGATTAAAGTCCATCTGGACACAAGAATGTGAAGAATGTTTCAAGGAGTTGAAAAATAGGCTTATCACTGCGCCGGTACTCACACTCGCTTCAAGTGCAGAACTCTTTATGGTGTATAGTGATTCTTCAAAGAAAGGCTTAGGTTGTGTGCTAATACAGAATGATAAAGTGATAGCCTATGCCTCAAAGAATCTGAAAATCCATGAGCAAAACTATCCCACACATGATCTGGAGTTGGCGGCTATGATCTTTGCATCGAAAATCTAGCAGCATTATCTTTATGGGAAAAATGTGAGATATATACTGATCACAAGAGTCTCAAATATATATTCATGCAGAAAGTGCTTAATAAGAACCAATGAAGATGGATAGATCTCATCAAGGATTATGAATGCTCAATCCACTACCATCCTGGTAAGGCAAACAAGGTGGCAGATGCTCTAAGTAGAAAGGATCCTACATCTTTATCAATGATGAGAATTGAGAAGGATCCGATCTTCTTAGATTTACAAAAGATAGAAATGGGAATCATTAAGGGAGGAACACCATTGATCATTTCTCAAATGATTTCTCAACCATCCCTCTGGGAGAAAATAAATGTTGCTCAAGGAAAGGATGTGGAAATTCATAAAACGGTGGAAGCTATTAAAAATGGAGAAATCCTCTGATTTCAAAATTAATGAGTAAGGAGTTCTAAGATTTGGGACACGATTATATGTACCATATGATCCAGAGATAAAGATGGAGCTATTGTATTATTCCCATAGCTCGACCTTCTCTATCCATCCTGGGAGTACCAAAATGGACTGTGATCTCCGAGAACACTTCTGGTGGGAAAAAATGAAGAAAGAGATTGTGGAATATATATCAAAGTGCTTGGTAGGTCATCATGTTAAAGCTGAGAAACAAAATTCCAAAGGTATGGTGCATCCATTGCCTATAACCTTGTGGAAATGGGAAAATGTTAATATAGACTTTGTCATGGGTCTCCCAAAAACGTCCAAGGGAAATAATGTGATGTGGGTTATGGTTGACCGACTCACCAAGAAATCCCATTTTATTGATATTTGGGAAGATCTCTCGCTTGAAAAACATGTAATGTTATATGTGAAGGAAGTGGGGAGACTACACGGTATTCCACTCTCAATTGTCTCTGACCGTGATCCAAGGTTAACATCTATATTCTGGAGGAGTCCTCAACACGCTTTGAGTACCAAATTAAATTCCAGCACGACCTATCACCCCCAAACTGATGGCCAATTTGAAAGGACTATTCAGACACTTGAAGATATGCTTAAAGATTGCTCTCTAGAATCCAAAGGTGGTTGGGATCATCATCTCCCATTGGTTGAGATCTCATACAACAATAGATTCCACTCGAGTATTAGGATGGCTCTATATGAAGCTCTGTGTGGAAACCGATGTAGAACACCAACATATTGGGATGAGGTTGGAGAAAGAAGGATACTTGGACCTGATCATGTTGAAGAGATGACAGAGAAGGTTCAAGTCATCCAGAAACACATCAAAGCTTCTCAAAGTCCGCAAAAGAGTTATGCTAACAACTTTCGAAGGGACATGGAGTTCGATGTTGGAGATAAAGTGTTCCTTCGAATATCTCCGTGGAAGAGAGTCATTCGATTCGGGAAGAAAGGGGAGCTAAGCCCAAGGTATAGTGGCCCCTTTGAGAACCTAGACTGCATAGGAGTCATGGCCTATCGGCTTGCACATCCACTGTATATTTCTTGAGTTCATGATGTTTTCCACGTATCACTCTTATGGAAGTACGTACCTGATCCCTCACATGTACTAAACTCAAGGGTGGTGCAGCTAGAATATGATCTCTCCTAGGAGGGGCAGCCAGTAAAGATTCTGTATTATAGAGATAAGTTTCTACGCAACAAGACAACCCATCTTGTCAAAGTGTTACTGAGGAACCATAAGTTTGAGGAAACAACATTGGAATTGGAGGAAGCAATGAAGGAAAAGTACCCACATTTGTTTTTGGCCTAGAATGTAAAATGAAATTTTGAGGGCGGAATATCTTAAGGGGGGAAGAATGTTATGACCCAATGTTTTTAATGGAAATTCTCTTCTTATAAATATGACATAAGAACACGTAATAATGAACTACTAAGTGATAAGTAACCTTTTAACATAACGTTTTCACTTCTGTGTTGGGAATTTTGAAAATCTAACATACACGGTTGTGTTCAAGATGTTTTTTGGAGTCCAATAAGAAAAATATAATTTTTTGTGAATAGTAAACTACCATAATGAATAGTAACATACCCTTATGAATAGTGATATACCCTAATGAATAGTTACCTCACCTACGGTGGTCTAAAAATAATATTCATATTGGAATTACAATGCACCTATATTTTAGAATATGTTAATGAGTGTTTTAAAGTAGGTTTTTGATAATAAATTATGATTTTAATTAAATCTTAAAATAATCATATTTAGAAAATTATTTTTGAAAAATGGACTTCATTTTTGGATTCTATAAGTTGAAAAATGGTTAGGGTGAATTTTTGAGATTTTTTTGAAATACTTGAATTTTTGATGAATAATGAAATACGGTAATTTACTGTATATATACATTATAAGCTAAATAGACTATTCCTAGATTTATGGATGCTGTCACCACCCATGGTTCGAATTCACATGAACCACTTACTTTTCTTGGTCATGGAATACTTACTATTATTTTTCTTGTGAAGAAATAATAATTTAAGGATTATAATATCAAGAAATCCCTCCTCTCCTCCACTATAACCCCCCCCTTACTCTCTCTTCTATCCACTCTTCTCAACCTCCAAACCCACTCTACCTTCTTCCAAAATCTCTCCCCAAGGTCCTCCCCCATGTCCATAATCTCCCAACCTCTTAAAATACCAAAATCTCTTCCCTTAAGAGGTTCTCAAAGGAGGATGTCTCAAGAGGTAAATTCCTCTTCCAAAATTTCTTCTTTTCTTTTAAGTTCTTTTCTTTTTTATTTCATTCCTCACCTCCCATCACCATAATAGTATGATAAATCCAGTAACATAAATATAATGGAATTTTTTCTTTCTAGTGGTATATTTCATTATCTTCTCTCCTTTCCCCACCCTTTTATATGAAAGAAATGAAAGCATTGTTTGAGATGTGCTAATTTAGCACATTCATGCACAACGTTTTATCAATTTGTATAATTATATTCAATTCTGGTCATGAAATCATTTGTGTTATGGTTGAAAAAGATTATTATATATGTAATATATCCTATTTTTGGTTTTGTAATCCTTTGGTACAAATGGAATTAACTTATAAATCAAAACACATTCTTTGTAATCAAATCCACCGATCAACAAAAACGGTTATCAGTATGGTTGTATATATAATAATTAGACATTACACTATGTAACCTAATTAAAATAAAAACCATGTAATCCCCAATATATGAAGTAAAGAATATAACTACAATTCTGGACATCCACTTTCTTCTTGAATATAATCCATACTTGAATATAAGTGAACCGATATTTTAAAGCCAAGTAAACAAACGAGCCCGAACAATGAAATTGAACCTTACGACTAATAAAAAAGGATTTGAATGAACTAGAAAGGGTTATAATAAATCAATTACATAAAAAATAGGTTCTGTAATTGTTAATTAATAAATCCTAATTTGTTTATTCAGGTCGTTAATAACAAGTGGATAACACCAACGGATTTATGGTAAGGGATCCTCCCCATTCACTCTTAATCAATATTAATCTATATGTTGTTCCTGTTTTTGTGTAATAACATGTGATGGGGTATTCTTATACAGCTTTACCATACTTTCCTAATGTATTATATGTGATTATAACCCCCTTCTCTCTCTCATCAAGCCCTCTTGGGTACAACCGACACCATGCCGGTAAAATCATAACGAATTCTACCCAAACCATCTTCGTTCATTTGGGTTTCCTTATCATTCTTTCAAAATAGTGTTATCATATATATTTATGTTATCCATATATATTATGTATAGGTTTAAAATATGCTAATATCAAGACCTTTTCATCACTTTTTTTAGGGATATACATGTTTTTGAAGATTCCTTCCTTAGAACATTCCGATAACCAAACCTGTTTTAAGGGGACATTCCAAATTTTTACCCAAATTTCATGTTCACTATATCCACTTTTTTAAGATACAATTGTCTTTATAAAATCATTATTTTTTATTATGTAAACCTTCTTTGTTCAATTCTGGTTTTATATAAATAAATTTCCTCTTTTCTATTTGAAAAGCTCTAGAGTATTTTCTTTAAAACCGCACAAAAATGTTTTGATGATAATATTCTATAATACATTTATAATATGTTGTCACTTATGTTTGAAACCACTTACCATGTTATATGCCTATTTTACCCTATGAAATTCAATGTATTTTATAATTCTTTCCTTACATGGACACTTTCATGATACGCCCATTGGTTATTACTTATGTCATGATTGTGGTACCCAATTCTTTCCATGGGTACCCTTATGTTTGTGTATGGATTATTATGTATGATTGTATATGTGGTAAGAATATTTATGTGGAAAGAATATCCATGAAAATGTTGAGATGGGTGCTGCCAGATAGCACTGCAATGCATTGGGTATGGTTAAGTCTAATGAGATAAGATGTGAAACGGGATTGGCGGTTAGCCTTGACCCGTTCTGAAATGGGAAACGGGATTGGCGGTTAGCCTTGAACCGTAGAAACGATTTGATTTATGATTCTTCCACATTTATATGATTCCATGTTTATATGATCCCATTCTTATATTAAATGATTTAATAAGTTTCATGCTTTGGATATCATTTTGTCATGCCTCCTAACTCATGTGCTTGAGATGTATCCTTATGTTCATTCCTTTACAGGGATTTTTAGCTCATCCCTTTGTTCATGTGTTCCCCAGTGTATCCTATGCAGATTTAAGAGCTCAAAAGTAGTTAGAAGATATTTATGGATATTAAATAAAGAAGTTTTTTAGCCACATGTTTTTTTGTTAAATGTACCTAGTCTTCCAAGACACTAGACTTAACGATCCTTGGATTGTGCTCTGATGAATAACTATGATTGAAATAATGAAATGTTTTATGTAAAAGGCTCGGGTCTAAATATTTAATTATAATAATAAATAAGTATAATCATGGGTATTAAATAAAGCATAGAAAAGGAAATGGTGGTGAAGATATCTTTTATATCCTAGCGATTAAAAGTGAGATTAGATCCCCAAAACCTGTGTCTTAACACTCTTCGTAGTCAAACAAGTATACATTATAATAAAAATAAGTTTATTATACAGATTTACTGAAGAATATTCTTATATATAATACCAAATATTAATTTATTATGACCTTATATTACCATTTTGATAACAATCCTATATTAAGGTTTCAATTCGGGTCATATTCGCTTTATTCATCGCATGTATCTTAAATGGTAATATCGTTTGTCCTTATACTTATATTTTTATTCCAAAGATAAAAATAATGATATAAATATAATGTACATACACTATATTTATATGATTATAATCTATAACAAAATGATTTAAGAAATAAAATACACCACTTGTAGAGATTGCAAGCTATACGAAAGCATGAATGTTATTTCTGTTTCAATTTCTGTACGAAATGAAAGTATGAAAATAACATATTTATGTATATATATATATAAATCACTATTCTAGTATCACGATTATATCCTATAAATTTCATTATTATTAATAATATATATTTTTTATAATCATCCTTGAATGGTGAACGTGGAAGATGAATCTCATTATGTCGTGGAGATGGTATGTCGTACGTACGCACGAGCGATGATATCATTACAAATTGCTAATATGTTGGGAATTAAATGGAATATTAATTATAAATATACAACATTATTTCATATTTATAATTTAAATAATTTATAATCATCATCATACCCCAAAAAATAATGTATACATGTAAAACAATTTACACCTTGACATGATGACGGTAAGTCGTATGTACGCAAGAATAGTGATTATGATTTTCATAGGATGGGTGAAAGGAGGAATATGGTGGTCACATAATCATAGAAAAATATAATAATATATTATATGGGTTATTTATTAGTTTGGTATGGAAACAACATAGAAAGTGGTATTATAATGAGAAAAGAACGTTTAAATAAGAGATAAATCAATTACCTCTTTTCCAGGTATCTCATTTTGATTTGTACTAAAGGACTCCTTAGGATGACATTTTTCCCAAATTATGGACCCTATGATTTTGTGATAGAATTTTTGAGAGGATGTTTTTTGGTTTTTTTATATCCAGAGTGCTTTAGATGTGTCAGTTAAAGAGAAGGAAAGATTTCCTTTATAAGAGAATGATGGGTCACATTATGACATTCTTAAAATATTAAATTATTATAAATTAATATTCAATTATAAATATATCCAAATTGAGTTGATTCTAGAATGAGATAAATATAGTTCTAAATCTCAACAAAAAATAAATTTTAGACATGTTTATGTTATAAATGTAGAATTATCATTTGGATTTAGGACTTAGTTATGCTATTTAACATTTATCGTGAGAACTTTTATTTTCACAATATAGGGTTAATATAGTTACAATAAAATGTCAAAAAAAACCCTATTGGGTAATTTATAATGTATTTGACACTATAAAATATATTTTTCATAGATACATGTTTTTATATATTTTATATAAAATATAAAATATTATTTATTTTATAGTATAATTTATGTCAGTTTTGATACTATTCAATATTTACATTTTTAAAAATACCAAACTAACATGATAACCTCAAAAAATACATAAAATATGTTTCTAACATTTATAGTAATCTATAACATTCGTGTATGACATTATTTGAGTACAAATTTATTTATTATAATATTTTTAATCTCATTTATTTGATATCTTGATTAGTTATAAAATTACTAAATCATTATTGTAAAAGACTTAAATTAAGTTATTTATCATATCAAATTTTTAAAAAATTATCATAATGATGACAAATTTTTTACCTTTAATAGGAATAATTATAGTATAATTTATCTTATGTATAACCCTATATAAAAAATGTTAGTTATTAAATTTTTAATATAACTATTTTAACTATTCTTAAAATAAATTATAATAAATGTATTAATCTATAACAAGTGGATTAAAGAGGATAATGTTTTTTACCTAAGGATGTTTTTTGTCCAAAAAAATTATCCATGGAAAATAGAACAATTGTTAGGTTAATTCTATACTACTATAATATTATTTTTACCTTTAATTACCCTAATTTCCATTAACCATGGTAAATAAATTATACAAGTGACTATTCTCCAAATATTATATTAATCTTATTAGACTATATATTAAATAAAAATTACAAAAATATTTTTTTTTAAATTAAATTCACAGAAGTAGTAAAATTATGTTTATTGCTAATTCTGAAACTATACCTAGAAAGCAAGTAAAAGAGATGTTCAAAAGATCCACAGTTTTTATATCAAATTCCTCTATAAAAATGATTTCCATGACCTATAATAGATAAATATGTTTATTATTTATCTATTGTAAATTTAAAATCAATTTAATGTAATAATTATTATTTAAATGAAAAATATGGTATTTAACTACTTGGTAGTATTTCTCACTATATAGAGAAAATTGAATCATTTTTAATAATACACAATATTTACCCGAAGATAAATATAATATTTTGAAATAAAAAATGATTATTTTAACAAAATAAATTTTCATGAGTGTCAAAAAATATCTTTAAAATGACATTAAAAGTGGTTCATTATAGAGAACAATATATTTAAACATAGAAGGACTTTACGAAGAATCATATCTTTTGATATTAGTAATTGAAAAGTAGTTATTACTATTCATGTGACTATGCTTAATGGATATGTAATAATTATATCATTTATATTATAATAGTAAAATTAGATTTTATATAAACTCAGTGTTGCGAGTATCGTATGTCAAGTCGGTGTTGGGTGAAACATATGCCAAGTCGGTTCCATGTGACAGGAATGATTAACTTATTACAATGTAAGACATAAATAACATATTTTTTTCTATAAAAAAATGGTCCTTAAAAACTTTCTGGGTAACATTATACCATCCTTAAAATGAATTTCACCCTCGAAATTCATCACTCATGTAAAAAAATGATGAAACGTTTGCTACATCATAAAATTTGGTTTCTACAAAGCTTCCTATAACGGCTGATTTCAGAACAAATCATTAACCGTATGATTGGTATTTTTTTTTTGTAAAATATTTTGTGATTAGTAAATAATTTCAAAAGGATTCTACACATAAGTAAGATCATGTTCCAATTGTATGACCTCTGATATTAGTGCATCTGAAGGGTTCGGTAAGTAATTCCTTAGGAGAGATACATGGAACATATCATGAAATTAAGAGATATTTGGATGATGTGCCAAGTGATATTCTACTATCCTAATATTATTGATAATATCAAAGGGACCAATATACATAGTGATTAGTTTACATTTCTTCCAGAATCTCATAATATTCTTCCAGGGTGAGATTCATAAAAACACTTTTTCACCAACATCAAATTATAGATCACGTCAATGGTTATCAGCATGACTTTTCCACCCAAATTGACCTATCTTGATATGGTGTTAAATCGTTTTTACAATCTTAAACATTTCATAAAAAATATTAGGTACTAATAGTTTTCATTCTCCAAACTCATCTCAACACATTGGATCTTGACATTTCTTCCCATAGAGGTATTCATACAGAGCCATCATAATTCTTGAGTGAATGTGAATTTTGTAAGAAAACTCAACTAAGGGATGGTGTTGATCCCTACCACCATAGAAATATTGAGAAAAATATCTCAAAATATCCTCTAGTGATTGAATTTTTCTTTTAGACTGACTATTTGTAGGAGGATGAAAAGATGTAATAAAAGTAAATTTTGTATCAATTTCTTTATGAATAATTTTATGGACTTTTTGGTAATCCACTTATCTCTAATTGATAAAATGGAATGTTTCACAAAATGAAACTTTTCCATGTACATGACGTATATCCTAGATAATTGATCCCAAGAAAAATCATCTTTGATAGTAATGAAGTGTGCAGACATAGAAGGTGATTGACTACCATCAATATAGAATTAAACCATTTATAGGTTTTGGGTAGTCCAACAACCAAATCCATAGTTATGTTCTCCCTTTACATTTTTGTATAGGTAATGGATGATCTATCTCTTTAGAACTTTTTTATTTCATCTTTATCTTACTGGAATACCAAACACTGAGATATAAACTCTATGATATCTCCCAAATTATCATCCCACCAAATTTTTTCCTACATATCCCTATACGTCTTCGTGCTTCCTGGATGAGTAGATAATGAAAAACTATGGGCTTCAAATAACATCCCCTTATTCTAATATTGTATGGAAGGAACACATACATGGTTCCTATACTTCATTATTCCATCTTGATATATTAAATTTTGGGTCATTTCTGACCTTCTTTTGCACCTCTTTGTGATCCTTATGTTCCTCCTTAATCATTACTTGGATAAAGTGTTGAACATTAATTTGAGAAAGAGTAGATTTTTCCCATTCCATTAGGATTTTTAGATCCATCCTTTGTAAATAAAGAAATACTAGAAATTTTTTTATCATCATAATGGATAATAAATCATGATCTTTTCGACTCAAAGCATCGGTAAAGTTGTGCGCTTTCCCATGGTGGTATTGTATTGATATGTCATAATCCATTATTAACTCTAACCATCTTATCTGGATTATGTTCACGTCTTTATGAGTGAATATACATTTTATAATATTTCGATCTGTGTATATATCACACTTTTCCCAATAAAGATAATCCCTCCATATCTTTAGTTAAAAAATTACCGATGATAACTCCAAATCATGAGTGGGATAATTTTGATCATTATTATCTCATTTTCTTGTGGCGTATGATATATCATTGTTATTATTCATAATAACACATCACAATCCTTTCTTGGATGCATATCTATTTATTAAATATCTTTTTTCACAATCAGTTAATGTATGTATAGGTCCACTGACCAATATTCTATTTAGTTACCTGAAATTTGCCTCATTCATCTGTCCAAAGGAACTTAACACCCTTCATAGTTAACTTAGTCAGAGGATTAGATAGTCATGAAGGATTATACATAATCCAAAAGTAATATCAAGCATAAACATGAATTCTATAGATCTCAGTCACCATGGTTGGTCTAGCCCATCTTTCAATAGGCACTGTATTCGATGTATATGTTGCTATACCATCTCTTGAGATTATGTTACCCAAAAAAAAACATTTTTGTATCCAAAAGTCACAATTTTAACACTTTTCAACTAAATAATCGTTACTTATGGTCTATAGTACAAATATAAAGTTATCTTCATTCTCTTCCATCCTCTTTGAATAGATCAGAATATCATCTATAAAGACTACCCCAAATATATCGAGGTAATATCTAAAGACACTATTCATTACATCCAAGAAGATATCATGGGAATTAGTAATACCAAAAGGCATAAAAATACAATCATAATGTCTATACCATATAAAAAATTCTATCTTGGGTATATCCTCCTTCTTGAACCTCAATTGATGATAACTAGAACAAAGAACAATTTTGAAAATGTTTTGAGGTCCACAGAGTTGATCAAACAAGTCCTCAATACGTGGAGGATGCAACATGTTCATGATTATGATCTTGTTCAACTCACAATAATCACTGAATAGTCGCATTGATCCATCTTTCATTTTCAAAAAAAGAACTGGTGCTCCCTATGGTGACACACTTGGACCAATGACTCTCGTATCAGGGTATTCTTAGAGTTTCTTCTTCAATTCAAAAAACTCAATAAGGGACATTCTATAAGGAGTCATTGAAATTAGTGTGGAACCAACTGTGAGTTATATAGATGGATAAACATAAAATTTTAGTGGAATACTAGGAAACAGTTCTAAAAAGACATCCATAAAATCTCTAACAATAGTCATATCATTGATGTCGATCTTCTCCCAAACCATTTTAGATAATTAACCCTTTTAAATTGGGATTAAGTCCAATACAGTACATGTAATCTATATAGGATGTTTATAGATATATTAACATTTATTGATGCTAATAGGAGGGATTGTAATATCTAATGTAACTTCCCATATGTATGTTCCCGAACCTAGTTACCCAGAGTAGGTGCCTTATTTAATTATGTTGGCATATAAACAAGGAATATGCATCTGGATGGAAAATATAGTTTTGTAGATTTTGGAGAAATATTTTTATTAAACTATAATTGAAATAATAGAGTATTTTCATAATAAAATGAGTTATTTTATAAATATAATGGTTTCCAAAAATAGATTATATGGAACCCTTGAGAATGGGCCAGAATTTGATAAATTCTCTTGAATCAGGCTTGTATTTCGGGAATGATTTCTGAATGATCCATTTAGAACATATAACTCCAATTAAATGAATATAGGATTATGATTGGTAAAAATACATAGAAAAATAACACAGAACTTATGAAGAATAAATAATAATATGAAATGTTTTCATTGAGGTAGTTAGAAAAAAAATTAACTCGAATGAAAAAGGAGGTTTCGGTTAAAAAACCCCGAACTTAAGTCTGAAAGTGTTACACTCTTGAACTCAGGGTCCTGGAATATAAAATTAGAATTATTAATAACATATTTTAGAGCCTGTTAGGCATTATTTTAGTTTATAATAATTATATTTAGTTCATTTATGTCCTTATTGACACGTTATTATATTGAATTCAATCGTTCTCAAGTGTTTGTTTTCTTGATTTTCATAATCAATTCACCTTTTTTAAGTAATGGAGTTCGTGTGGAATTTATGTAAATCTCAAAAATTGAAAATACATTTTATCAATGAACATATAGATGTCTTAGTGTTCATATATATCATTTGGTAACATGGAGAGAGGATGAATCATTAGCTGAAATATTAATTGCATTCACATAAACTATTTTAGCAGAATTTTGATTATTAGGAACTGGTTTGGTCATATGATTTAATAATATGTACATATAATCTTTCATGAATCTTAATTAGATTATAATACATATATTTTAGCTTGGTTAATCCATAAAAATTGTTTCAGGACAAGTAATGAAGGATAAATTGAAGAACGAAACTTTGTCGTCCACGAAGGATAAAAATTGGAACCTCATGGACAATAAGAATATTGATGATGGTTCTACCATTCACATGATATAAATCCAGAATATAGATGATACTAGAGTTATCATAGTAATTTGGATAGAGGATGTGGTAATACAATATGAAAATAAGACAAATTGAAGTGAAACTAAATGAAAAATAAGGGTGATTTACCTCTTGAAATAACCTTCTTCAGAACCTCCTTAAGGGAAAGGGTTTTCGTCCTTTGAAAAGAATAAGAGATTCTTGGATGTGGGGAGTGAATAGGGAATGGTATTTTTATAGAACATTGAAGAGCTTCAAGGCATTGTTGAGTGAATAGAAGATGGATAGATGGGGTATTTTTTTATAGTGGAGGAGAGGAGTTAATTTCGAATATTTTACTAATTATATTATTGTTTCCCTCAATACAACCAATTGTGTTGTTTCTTGTGACCCCTAGTAGTAATAAGTTCATGTGACATCGAACCATGTGTCCTTTAATCACTTATGATGTCATAAATATTGCATTTAACTGATAATATTTATATATGGTATTTTACCATTTTCACTATTCATTAAAAATTCAAGAAATTTTGAAAAATCATAAAAAAACACCTCTACCATTTTTTGACATGTATAATTAAAAAAACATAACTCAATTTTTAAAAAATAAGCTTATAAATATAATTAAAATAATTTTAAATAAAATCATAGTCAATTCAAAAAATAACAATTTTAATGGTATAATTAGTTTTATATCACATAGAAAAATTAATTACGATCTCATTATCTTATTTCCATAAGAGAATAAAATACTGTAAATTTTTAAAATTTATAAGTGTCATATTACTATTCATATTAATATTCATATGTGTATGTTACTATTCACAGAAAACAATGTTTGTTCTATCAAACTCAAAATGACTTACTGATCAAAACTCTAGTTAAATATTTTTTGAAATTCATAACATCTTAGAGGAAAAGTTGTGATTAACTACTAGATTATAAAATGTGGTGTTTTGTAAGGACTTAGTATTTCGTGCATTAAATTTTTATTTTCAAAACCATGGTTTGTTACATTCTCCCCTAAAAAAAATTTCATCCTTGAAATTCTCATAATGTTACCTCACAAAATTATTTGGGTATGTATTCTAGATAACCACCTTAGTCTCCCATGTTGCTTCCCCCATATTATGGTTCCTCTGAGGAACATTTATTAGGCGAGTCCTCAGATTTCTCAACACTTTTTCTCTAGAATCATGAATCTAGATAGGATCTTCCCAATAAGTCAAATCGTGCTCATGTTCTAATTCTTCATAGGTGAGTACATTTGTTGGGACACACATGTATTTACTTAACATTGATAGATGGAACACATTTTGAACTTTGGGGAGACTTGGAAGAATTTCCAAACGGTACACTATGGCTCCAATTTGATCCAAAATTTCAAAAGGTTTGATGTAACAGGGACTTAATTTCCCCTTCTTACTGAATAGTATAATACTCTTCCATGGATACACCTTTAAAAAAACACGATCTACTTCTTGAAATTACAAATCCTTACTTCCATTCTTATTCATATATCTTTTTCTTACATTGAGATGTATTGATAAGGGTTTGGATAATCATAAACTTTTTCATTGTTTCCTCAACATGTTTTGGCCTACGAGATTTCTTTCACCTATATAATCAAAGGAAGTTGTTGTAAAACATCTATTTCCATATAATTCTTTATATGGGGTCGTCTGAATACTTGAATGAAAGCTATTGTTATAGGAAAATTATGCAACAGATAAATACTGATCCCACATACCTTGTATGTAAAGTTAACAAGACATCAACATGTCTGCTAAAGTTTCAATAGTCTATTCTGATTGACCATCATTTTGTGGGGGGTAGGTAGTGCTCAAATGATGATCAATATCTAGGGGCTACTAAAGACTTTTCCAGAACTACGATGTAAAAAATGGATCACGATCAGAATAAATTGATAAGAGTATTACATGAAGCCTTAAAACATCCTTAATATATAGCCTTTTTAAACGTTCAAGTAATAAATCTTCTATTATAACAAGAAAGTGTGCTGATTTTGTAAGATGATCACCAATGAACCATATAAGATCATTCATTCTTGGAGTCTTTAGTACCCCCATGAAATTTTCTATCATAATATCATCCAACTTTCTACATAGTTATAGGAAGAGGTTGCATGACTCCACTGGGATGTTATATTCCAGCCTTCAACTATTGAAAAACCAAACATCTTGACACATAATCACCTATCTCCCACTTCATATATTCCCAAAAAAATATTTCTTTAGTTATGTATACATATTAATTCCACCAAGGTGTATAGAAAAATTAGTTCTATGAGCATCATCAAATAGTTCCCTATTTAGCTCAAGAATTGCAGGAACAAAAAGCCACTTTCCCAATTTCAAAATGCCACCTTCATATACAAAGTCAATCAACTTCCCATCATTGACAACATTAATTTTTTTTGAAACACCTCATCATCATACTAAAAAATTTATATACTTTCTAGTAAAGAATGATTGGAAACAATTAGAAAAAGTACTGATGTGTTACATTCCTTGATAATTCCCATATCTATATTTACTAGATCCATGAACATAAGATCCCTTTTAACACTTATCTTTTTTATAATTCCATGGTCCTTTCTTATTAAAGGATCTTCTACCTTATTTTACTTTCTCGGGAAGTAGTGGGTTGTGCAATCATAATCCCTGAGTAGCTAAATCCATCTACATTGTCTCATTTTGAGTTCTTCAATGAAAAGATATATTTCAAACTATTATAATCTGTATATGTCTCACATTTTTCACTATAGATGTAATGTCTCTAAATATTTAGAGCAATGATTACCACTAATAACTCAAGATCATGAGATGGAAGGTTTTTTTTAATGAAATTTAGCTGGCTAGATGCAAAGGAAATCACTCTGCCATTTTGAATAAGGACACATCGAAGTCATTTATTTGATGCATCACTAGTGAACACAAATCCATCATTCCTTGATGGAAGAGTCAATATTTTAGAATTCACTAATCCTCTAATAAATTCTTAAAAACATTCTTCACAATCATTTTACCAAACAAACATAACCCATTTACCTGTAAGCTGGTCACTGGGTTGGCTAAACGAGCAATGTTCTGAATGAAATGATGATAATAACCTTCTAAACTAATAAAACTATGTACCTCCATTATGTTCATTGGAGTAGGAAATTCTTTAATAGCCTTTGGCTTTGAAGGATCAACAGATATTCCATATTTTATGAAAATTTAGATGTGAAAGGAAACTAATTGGAGCCAAAAGTTTCACTTTCTATACTTCTCATATAATTAATTTATTATAACAATCAGCATAATACTGAACAAGTTATTCTAGGTTCATCATTGATTTATAGTATACTAATATATCATCAATAAATACCACCACAAAGTCATCTAGATATTTCATGGAAACACTACTAATTTGATACATGAAAACAATGGGTGCATTAGTTAGTCAAAAATTCATTACTATAAACTTTTAATGACCATATCTGGTTCGAAGTTCAATTTTCAGAATGTCTTCCTTCCTCACAAGAAACTGATGATATTTAGATAAATATCAACCATAAAAAATATTGGGATCTATGATGTTGATCGAATAAATCATCAATGACTGGTAGGGGATACTTTTTCTTTATTATTATATAATTTATCTCTCTATAGTCAATGCGCAACCTCATAGACCCATCTTTCTTCACAGCGAAAAGAACATGGGCTCCCCATGGAGAAACACCTGGGAAAATAAATCCTTTATCACTCAATTCCTCTAGTTGTTTCTTTAGTTCCACTAACTCCACAGTGGCCATTATATAAGGTGTCATTGATATGGGTCTTGAACTAGGAATTAATACAATGGAAAACTATATTTATTTCTTTGGAGGTTGTCTAGGTAAATCCTCTCGAAATACATCAACATATTCTTTCAACATAGGTACATATTTTATCTGAACATTCTCTTACTAACCCATAGTTATTGAATTACCTAACTCACCAATAAATGAATTTATATGAGCTTCTGAGGGTGGATCTAGATGAGAATATGATGGTGATGGTTCTTCCCTAAAGATAAGGGATTCCACATCATCCTCAAAAATGCTAACACATTTCTTCTTGAAATAAATTTTCGCATATTGGTTTGAAATCCAATAAATTCCAAGGATTATATCAAAGTAAATCATGGTTATGACAATAAAATCATAAGATAATGCACATTTATATGATATAATGGGACTAGCTATCCCAACATTATTGCAATGATACTTCTCTTAATAGTTTTTACTGACAACTCATTTATTAAATCAAATTGGGAATATCTTATTTTCTTGAAATACTTGGAAGATTTGAATGAATGTGGAGATCCATAATGAAATAAAAATTGGATAAGTTTGATGAAACAATTAATTTACATTCCAACACATCATTATGAAAATCATCCACTTTAGTTGTCACCGCATAAGCCTCACCTTGATCCCGTGGCCTTCTTTGGGGAACATTTCCCGGATTCTTACGAAATTCACCTGTATAATGTCTCATCTCCATATAATTATAGCATTGAAAATTGGTATCATCTTTCTTCCCCTTAAAATCTTGAGATAGGAGTACTTTTTCTCCACACTTGTAACAGACTCCCCTTCACTTCAGGGATGTGCCAGGGTGTTTCATCCCACAGTTATAACAAGATGGAAGTTCAACTCTTCTATTCTTTCACATTTTCTTATTTCCTTTTACAATGTTTTTGGCAACCCTCTTCTTATCTTTTTTCCATTATATCCATAAGACATAGAAAATCCCTTTACTATCTTGATATAACATGAGAATATATCTTTATATGAAGATAAATTTGGGGAGAATAGAGCCCGACAATGGAATGGTTTTAAACAATCAAATAATCGATCAATTTTTCTCCTGGTATTACGTTTGTAGTATCAAGAATGCCTTTCCAGCATTGTAAATTTTTCTTCATACTTGGGAAAATTTTCATCCTCATTAAACCTCATATTCAATAATTGAATCTCCATATCAACTCACTGTTCATGAGGGAATTATTTTTATAGGAATATTTCATTAAATCCTTCCATAGAATCTCTTTTTTTCTTCCTCCTCTTTTGTGTTTCAGATTAACAACCACCAGAACTCTGCATCTCCCATTAGACGATAAATTTCCATGAAAAAATTCTTTCCTTAATTACATACCAAAGTAGAAAATTTCTTCTCTAGAGAACATATCCACTTATATGCTACAAATGGGTTTATAGTCCCTTTTAATGATGAAGGTCGTTGTTGCATAAATTTATCCAACATAGCTTCTCCACGTGGAGGATTTAGATATTGTATAATGGAAAGGTTATTATTCATAACCCGAGTAGGTTCTCCCAGTATAGTTTTAAGTTGCTCACCATGAGTCACAGCACCAGATACAACATCATTATCTTTCATCGGAGAGAAATACCAACATAAGACACACACATTCATTCGGTTTCTATTCCATCCACTAGGCTCTATTTCTAAATAATGGAATACACTAGATTAGGGTATGAATCATAATGTATAAAATTAATGTAGAAAAAAATTAGTTAGCATAAATAGAAATTCTATACATTGATAATATCTTAATCATAAACATGGCATTTTTGAGAAAAAAATTACATTTAAATCCTTCATAATGGATTGTAATGAAAATGTGAATTATCCAATGAATATCCCCCATGAGTGACAATACGAAGACTACAACGCGGCCCATTTTTTTTGTACTATGATACCAAAGTTCAAGCCCAAAACTCTTTTTCGGAGTTTTCACTCTGTGGTACATCTTATCTAGAGCCACCTCTACCAATTTGTATCCAGACAGGGATGTATTTTCTAGAAAGATCCACATTATATATTCCTTACCAAAATTCCAGGACGTTCCATTATGTTTGTCCACAAATACTACATTATGTATTTGGTCCCTAATATACATTTTATAATACAGTTTCTATTCTTTATACACAACATTTTTTGGTACCAAATCTAAGGAATCGACAATAGTTTCCTAGAGTGGGTGCCTTATTTAATTACATTGGCTTATGAACAAGGAATATGCATCCCGAAGGACAATGTAGTTTAGTAACTTTTCGAAAAATGTTTTTATAAAACTAGAATTAAAGTAAGAAATTATTTTCATAATAAAATGAGTTATTTTATAAAGATATTGGTTTCAAAAAATAGATTATTGGGTTCCCTTGATAATGAGTAAGAATTTTATAAATTCCCTTGAATCAGACATGTATTTTGGGAAGGATTTTTGAAATATACTTTTAGAATCAATAACCCCCAATAAACGAAAGTAGGATTGTCGTTGGTAAACATATATGTAACACTCAAACAGAATTTATGATTAGTAAATAATAATACTCAACAATTTTATTAATTTAATTAGACAATAAAAATAACCCGAATGAAAATGAAGGTGCAGGTAGAGAAAACCCTTACCTTCAGTCATAATGTGTTACGCTATTGAACATAGGGTCTTGGAATATGAAATTGCAATTATTAATAAATTATTTATGAACCTATTAGACATGATTTTATTTTATCATAATTATTTTGGGTCTTTTATGTCCACATTGATAATTTTTTATATTGAATTATGTTGTTCTGAAGTATTTGTTTTCTGGATTTCTTAATTTGGTCACTTGTTTTTAAGTAATCGAGTTCATGTGGAATGGATGAAAATCTCCAGAAATAAAATTAAATATTATTTATGAACATCTAGAATTGGTAATGGTCATTTATATCATTTCGATCAATTTAATGTGGATGAATCATTAGATGAAATATTAATGATATTCACATAGATAATTTTAGCGGTATTTTGATTATTAGGAACTAGTTTGGGAATATGATTTAATAATATTGATGTATATAGGTTCTTGAATATTAATTAGGTAATAATACATATATTATTGTCTCCTTCATGAATAAAAACATATTCATGACTAGTATTGATGAGAAATTGAAGAAGGAAACTTCTTTGTCCATGAAGGTTATAAATTGGATCCTCATTGATGTTTATTTTGTTTATAAAATAAATGGGAGAGAGTAAGAATATTGATGATAGTTATTAAATTCACATGATATAATTAATATATATATATATGATAGTGGAGTTATCATGGTCATTTGGATAGCAGATATGGGGATAGGATAACACAATAAGATAAATTGAACTGAAACTAAATGGAAAAGAAAGGTGCCTTACCTCTTGAAATAACCTCTATGATAACCACCTTAAGGTAATGTGTTTTGGTCTTTCGAAATTAACAAGAGATTCATGGACATGTGGAGTGATTGGGAAAGAGTATTTGGGATCAAAATATATGATCATCAAGGATTATATGATTGTAGAGAAGAGCTGGTGATGGGGGGATTTTTGTAGTGGAGGAGAGGAGTGAATTTTGAATATTTTACTCATAATTTTATTATTTCCCAATAGACAACCAATAATGTTTCTTCATGTGACCCCTAATAGTAATAAGTACATGTGTGTTTGAAACAAGTGGCCTTGTATCACTCATGATGTCATAAATAGTGTATTTAACTGATATTTCTCTATATGGTATTTTACCGCATTTCACAATTAATAAAAAATTCAAGAATTTTGGAAAAATCTGAAACATTCACCCATACCATTTTTCGATGTGTAGAATTCAGAAATGAACTCAATTTTTCAAAAAAATATTTTATAAATATTAATAATTTACATTTTAAAAATTATCATAGTTAAAGGTATAATTACTTTTATATCACATTGAAAAGTTAGTTATGATCTCATTATCTTTTTACGTTAAGATAATATAATAATGTCATTATTTAAAATTCATAAGGGTCATATTAAAATTAATATTTCTATTAATAAGGGCATGTTACTAATCACAAAAAAATCAATTCTGTTTTATCAGACCCCAAATGATTTACTGATCACACTATTGATGCCCAATTTTTAGAACTCAAAACATGGTATAGGCAATGTTGTGTTGAACTACAAGATTATAAAATGTGTTGTTTTATATGGAATTACTATTTTATGCATTAATTATTTAATTTCAAACCATTTTGGTGTTACACATTCCTTGAAAATTGATGCGGGCTTTATTCATAGAAATTCAATCCATTCATTTGAGGACAAAAAATTTGACCAAAGGAAGAATGAAAATATTGATGAAATCACATTCCCAAAAACATCTAAATGAGAGGAATCCAATACTTGAGATAAAAACACCATATCATTAAGGTTGTTCACTACTAATTTCACATATAACCACATCAGTGGAATCTAAACACCCTTAAAAATTATTTATATATGAAAGAGTGGGTAGATCACAAATCAAATATGATATTAGATGTTTTGGAGTGGATGGTATGCGTACCTTTCATCACATATTAATCTAAACCCTCATCAAAAATAAGGATTTTATGAAATTTCCCTATTTCCCAAAGAATAAGGTGTTGGGGACGTTGATCATCATCACTAGCAATTGATTTTGGAAAGTAGTCAGAATAATGAGCATTCTCATTACACTTTTATCACTAAAAAATTGGGGGCGTATTATGTTACTCTATTTCTGCATTCACAACATAAGATTACTCATTAACATAAATTCAAAAATCAATCTCCTGAAAACATTCCATTGTGCACTAAAAACATTTATTAAACCCCTTAATTTAATTTCCAACATGTTTCATCACAGACATAGAGTTTAAAAGAAAGTTCATCTTATTTTCTCAAAGTTCTTAGAGTTTCCTTTAAAACCCATATTCCTCTTCCTGTCAAAGCCAGGAGAATGATATGTGACTAGCATATACATTTCAAACTTTATTGAACAACGCACAATATCATCATTTCTACTAATGTTTCTTATAGACAATTACCTTTTTAGACATGTATTTAAGCCACTGATGAACATATCAACATTACTTCTGGGGTGGATGATAATTCCTTAAGCGTACCATGATATTATTATTAAATTAGCATCATAGGTACAATAATATTCAGCATCTCTTTGTTTGAACTTGAGGACCTATTTCTCCATCATGGTACAAAGAATCCAAGTAAAGTACTTACTAAAAGAAATTCTTGAACTCGTCCAAATCCATTGATTCAATCTCATTATACAGCCTCGTAATATTTATTAGATTCCACCACTAATATTCTTCACCTCTTAGTAGATAAACAACCATAATTAAATTCTCATGCTCCTAACACAAAAAAATAGAGAATATATTATTAGTAATACTAATCCATTTTTCAGAAAAATGTTGATCAATATACCATCTGAATAAAGGTGGATATTTCCTTATGAAATACTCAACAATATTGTGTTTCATCCATTTCACATTTGGAATTCCATCATGAGTCATTGATGTGAAAGATGTGTGAGTAGATTTATGGGGGTTTTTATTCCAGCTCCCATTGAATTCGATTACATAGGTGTGAATTCGTTTCATTGTCTTTTTCAATCACCATTAATGTGGTTCTTTCTGGTGAAATCCACCGACTAAAACCTAAATCATAATTTAATAAGTTGTTATTATAATGAGGCAACACACAACCCTAAAAAATCACTTATAGGATATACCACTTATGAAACCTTCCATAATCGAAGAAACATTAGGTTTATCTTAAGTTATCCCTAGTTATCTTATGTTTAATACCGTCATAATGGTTCATGAAAAGTTTGTGAATTTCCCAAGAACAATCTCTAGGATTTTCATACTAGTTGTGTAGCAAGGTCTATTTTCATGTACCATATCACCATGAGTAAGGATCAGAATATCTAATCGGAGTTGTTAACCCTGTGTACAATTACATGAGAGCCACATAAACTTGTAGTATCTAGATAGGGATGTTTTGGTAGGAAACCACTCACTCTATCCTTCACCAATATTCCACGACATTTTCCAATACTTTTCCTTACCATTAGTCTTATCCATAGGAATTCCCTTATTGTTATCACTATGTCATTCTCATCCTATCCTATAATGTTTAGTTATACCTCTTCTTTGAGGCCACCTATAAAAACACTATCTTTTCAATTATTAACATTACATAACATTTGAGGAATCCTTGAACATTATAAAAATGGAATTCCAATGACCATAATTGGTCATGTGCCTTTGGAAATATGGAAGCACAACATTGTCACATATATGAACTACATAATCTCCAACTAGGTTCTTCTTGACTAGAACCCATATTAGATACATAAAAAATTGTACACATCATCATAACCTAGGGGAAATAAAAAGAAATGGGGTGATCTGAGATGCTCAATAATGGTCAATAAGGAATACATATAAACATAAACAATATTCTAAGGGTATGAGAATGTGATCATGAAAAAGGGAAGATCATACCCTTCATATCAAAGATCACAACCGAAATCGTCGAATAAATATTGGTAATTCATAATAAATAATTCATAATTAAATAAAGAGAATAATATATTAAAACACAACATAAGAGTATGACATTGTGTGTGGAAAACAAATAAGCTTTTACTGATTACTATTGTAGATAAAAAATCACAGCAATGCCCATATTAGTAGTATGGGTTCACTCCTCATACCATCCTAGAAGCATGATATCTTTTCTCATGCCATCATAATAGTCATACTTTACTCCCATGTCCTTTTTGTAGTCAATATCCACTCCCAAGACCATATTAGTTTATATTTGGAGATATAATATTTTCCCAATACATTAGAGGGAGATATTGGTACCCCCATCTCATAATGAAATCATACATATATGTGACATACTATATTTATAAATCATAAGATAACACATGAAATGAAAAGGGTATCAAAAACACATAAAAATGTCATAACATGTGGAATGAGATAGGCTTTATAACTATTTCACATAAACATAACCCGTGAAAATAAGTGGGTTTCAAAAGCATATAACATGGTAAAGCGAAACATGCTTCATAAACATCAATCCATCAAAACATAATCTATTCTGAGAGAAAATATGAATGGAAAAATTGATTAATTTCTACATAAGAAAATGAGTAACACCAATTGATGTTAAATTATATGGATAATAATGTTGAATGATCTTTTTATAACATATCTTGATGAAAATACAATTTCATTTTTGAAAAATGTTTTCTTAAAATATAATACCTTTTGAAAATTAAATACCATGGAAGAAATATTGTAAAATAGATTTGTATATACCCTTAAATATAAATTTAATTATCACCAGATACAATCATGGGCCTCAAATACACCATTAAAAAGAATAGGGTGGAAATCATAGATTTTATCTCATTAAAATTAATGGTTTGATGAAATCCTCGTACCTTATGTATTGACTATCTTTGTACTTGAACAAGGATCCTATATAATTAATATAAGTTTATTATATTTAATTTATTGAATCATATTCATATATCTAATTCCATGTATGGTTTTATTATGACTTTATATCTCCCCCTTTTTAACAATCCTTTGTTAAGGATTCACTTTGTGTAATATTCGATTGGTTCATCACATATGTATTTATTGGTTATATCATTGGTCCTCAAACTTATATTATGAATCATGAAATCATATATTGATATAAATATCATGCATATACTGTATATGTATATGATAAAAATTGATTTCATAATGATGTACGATGTATAATAAAATGTTCATGGAGAGAGTAAGATGGACATATGCATGAACATTGTTGCTGTTTCAATTTTCGCATGGAAAGGAAGTATGTAAATGAAATATGGATGTATATATATTTAATTATTCAAGTATCATAATTATGTCATATATATTTCATAATAATTATTATTATTAATATTTATTCATATATTTTAATCATTATTGAACTGTGAACTTGGAAGATGAATGTCATCGCGTCATGGAGATGGTAAGTTGTACATACGTATGAACGATGATATCATTCCATATTGGTAAAGGGTAAGGAATTTGATGGAATATGAATTTTAAAGATATATACATATGTCATATTTTTTATTTAATAGCTTTATATTATTCACAATACCCATACTAATCATGTATACAAGAAAAACAATTTACACAACAACGTTGAGATGGTAAGACGTATGTACACATGCATGGTGATTATGTTAATCGTAAAATGGGTAAATAGAATAATATGGTTTTAAAAAATCTTAATAAATGTAAAAATATATTATCTAATGGTTTTATTATTTTGTTATGTAAACAACATAGAAATTGGAAGTAGAAGAATAAAATAACATTGATAGAAGTGATAATCTAATTACCTCTTTTCGGGTATCACCTTTTGATTTGTACCAAAGGACTCTATATGATCGATTTATACCATACGTATGGCATATAGGATATAGTGAGGGAAGTTATTAGATTAAATGAGTTGGGGATCCCTAATCCAATGGACTATAGAGGTTTTAATTAAATAGATTGAGAATTTCCCCTTTATAAGAGACGAGAGGGGAGTTTTAGGAAACTCTTTAAATAATAAATTAATATCATTTAATTTTTTATTAAAAATAAATCCAGACTGAGTTTATTCAAGGATGAAATGATGATGGGTATAAATCTCATCAAGTAATGAGTTTTATAAATTTTTCGGTTATAAATTTGACCATATCATTTGGAATTAACCCTTAGTTGAACAATTTATCTTTTACCACAAAAGCTTGTATTTTTATACAAAAATGTTCATATATTCACTATAAAATTCTTAAAGAACACCAATTAGAAAATTTATTATATATTTGTCACTATAGAATTTTTTTACTGAAATATAGATTTTTATGAATTTTTTATTAATTAATAAAATATTACTTTATTTAAAGTATCGTTTTTGTCAATTTTGATACTATTGATTGTTTTTATTTTAAAAAATATCAATCCAACAAGATGGCTTCAAACCAAGATATTAAATTTGTCAATAACATGATTAATTTATCAACCAAATATGTGTATTTCATTAAATAAGTAAATTATATTTATTTTAATATTTTCAATATAATTTATTTATTATCTCAATTAATTAAACAATTAATACATCTTTTTTGTACATGACATTAATTTAGTTATATCTTATATAAAATTTGAAAATAAATTATAATGATGATGATAAATTTATTATATTTAAAATGAATAATTATAGTTGGATTTATATTATTTTTTGCACTATATAAAAAATATTTAGTTATTGAATATTGAATTCCAATATTTTAAAAACTCTTTAAATAAAATATAATAAATGTCTTTATCTGACCTGAGTAGCTTAAAGAGGATTAAATTTTTGACCTAAGGTTTATTTGAATATAAAAAATAACCAATGAAATTGGCACAAGTTTTTGGGCAATTTTATATTATTATAACATTACTTTTACCTTTAATTACCCTATTTACCTTTATTCGTGGTAAATAAAATTTATAAGAATTAATTTAGAAAAAATTATTTTGATCTTATTTGAACTCATTTTTCATTCTAATGACAACCATATATGACCTTTTATTGAAATTAAAATTATCAGAGTGGTAAAATTATGTTATAGTCTAATCCTGAAAATCTTGTGAAAAGGCAGGTAAAAGAAACGTTTAAAAGGTTAATAATTTAATTATATAAAATTGTAAAGTAAAATTGATTCAAATTAACTAAATTGGATTAATATAAGTATTATATATCTGTTATGAATTTAAAATCAACTTAAGGTAAAAATAATTATTAAAATAAAAAATTTAGGTTTAACTACAATGCTATTTTTTCACTATTCATCAAAATGGAAACATTTCATAAAAATACCAAAAATTCACCATAAGATAATTTTAATTTTTTAAATTATAAATGATGTGTATTTTAAGAAATTAAATTTTCATTAATGACTAAAATTATATTTACAAGGTCATTAAATGTGGTTTATTCAGAAAAATGGTATTTTTCATCAAAGAAGGATATTACTAAGAATTATATCTTTTATTATCAATTTTTTAAAAGTAGATATAACTATTCATATAATTATATTTAATGGATACGTTATAATTATCACATTAAGAAAATAAGAATAAAAATAAGTGTTTCATAGAAAATCAGTGTTACGTGTATCACACGCCTAGTCGGTGTTGCGTGTAATGTACGATTAGTCAGTTCCATGTAAATGGAATGTTTGACCTAGTTCAATAAAATATATAAATGAAAGTTATAATTTATTCCAAAAGGTCCATAAATATCAGGTGTATCGCATTAACACCACAACTAACTTCTTGTAAACACCATGTTACATTTTTTTCAAATGAATATACTGTGATTATTTTAAATGTTTGACCCAAAAATGGATCCTTGAAACCTGTAATACAAATTGAATTTATTATATGTCACCTAACATTATGATCACTTCATAAAGACATGTTTTATATTGTTACCACTATGGGAGGTGTTCAGGATATTTTATTACTATTATAATGGCCATTTTTAATTTGAAGACTATAATTAAAATGGATTTAACCTTGATTGTAACTCACAAGACCCTTTTATAGTATTTAAACACCATATCATGAACTATCAAGTAATTCACCCATTCAATATAATTTATTCATGAAATTATTTGAAATAATATTTTTTGAATTTTAAAGTATTAAAAAGTTTATTTTTTAATTTTTAAAAACAAAAGTTGATATATATTATTATATTTTATTTTTAAAAAAAGTAGAGTTTTAGTCAAAAATACTATTTTCCAAAAAATTTAAATTTTTATTACAATATTATTATATAAGAATGAAATATAAGTTTATAAAACATATAAATTTGTAATATATATGTATTTATGGAGTATTAATATGTGATTTAAAATACAATTTTAACTTAAAAAATCAATGTTAAACCGTTTCAGAACAAAATAAATTGATGCATTAATAAAAAATGACATTCAATTTTGTCATTCAGTCAAATTTTTTTTAAAGTAGACTAATGTTTTAGATTTCCTTGAATGATTTATATTAATTATTTTTTTATAAAAAATAGCATTTTTTTAAAATGTGTATCCATTTAAATATTATCTTAAATGTAAATCTAAATATTAAATGGGTTTTTAAAAAAAAGGTTTTTTAATAAGTATTCTTATTTTAATATTAAAATGTTAAACAATAAAAAAATTTATTTGATGAGATTTTTTTTCAAATTTATACTAATATGTACCAAATTACATAAATTTTTTGAAAAAAAATCTTTATAATTAAGATTAATTATTATGGATAGAAATTAATTACCAAAGTAAAAGTGAGTTATTATGAATGTTAAAAAACATAAAATTACTTTTAATCACTCAATGTTTTCAAAAAAAATGGGTGTTTGAGGTGCATTTTTTCCCACATTTTATATTATCATATATTTTACCATTTTTTATAATTTATACTTGAATGGTAAACACATATTATTTAAAATGTAATGGATACTCAAAATATTACCCTTCTTTTCCCTTATAAAATGGTCCCACTGCAACCACTTCATGAAAAACCTACCATTCTAATTACAACATGATACACTATAATTTCGATCCTTCTAGGACTCTCTCCCAAATTCAAATGAATTTTTTCACCATTAGTTAGTATGAGTATTTCAATTACATGGATACTTCCATAGTAAATTAAAATCCTCGACACAAGTATTATCAGCTACATAACATTTCCTGTAAATTATATTCTTTGTAATTTTTTAATCTTTTATCATGTGGTTATGATGGGCACCATCAAATATAATTTATATTTTATTCCAAATATAGTCTAGTAGCCAACCAGGGTTGACCCTCAAGGAGACTAGTATAATAGTCTCACTATCCCTATCTTTTGTATTTTTACATCGTTGTTAACATTATTTTGAAATATTCCATATTTAATCATTTTATTTATTTATTATATTTAAATTAGATTAAACTGAAGTGAAACAAAACAACATATCAATGGGGTTGGATATAGTGTTTATCACATATATTTTTCCTTATCCTATTCAGTTATCACGTAAAAATTCAATCAATATAATTATTTAATTGCTTTTCTCAATCAAATTTGATGTTCAAATCGTACATAAGAGATATATTCCCTGATACATCCACTTACACCTCCACCTTAGTGAAGAGGAAATGAACATGCTATATTGAGGAATTCATTATCACAACACCTAGAGCCTTCATATGTTGTTCATATCTAAATCCATAGTCCACCACTTGTATTAAATATGGGCTGATAGGGAGATGGAGAGATGATTTGATAGATTTGACAATGCAACAACTCTTACAAAAGATAAAATGAATTTCATCAATAAAATTTATTACATTTTTCTACTGAATAAATGATGAAAACAATAAATAAATACTGAATAATGTGCCTAGGTGATCTCTCCCAGGGAAGTAGCCCTCAGATTAGTGCTCTAGAATTTAGAGTCTAAGAGATTATGTTACAAACACAGAACAATGATTTAATAAAATCCCCAAGAAATGGGGAAAAAGGTAAGAACATATATTAAATAGAAGAGGAATTGAAATAAAAATGGGATTAAAAACCAGAATAAAATTTATCAAAAAATTACTGCTTAAATTGGTAGATACAGAATGTCTTGAATAAGTGAGATTGAAAGAAATTTATATGCGACAACATTCTTTATCTTTGTATTAAGTTTTTAAGTGAACATCGATGAATTAAATATTTCAAAGCCTATAGTTGAAATCATAATTGTTCCATGATCATTTAAATTCAAATTAATGAATTTTTAGAGTATAATTGAAACACCGCTTTTCAATTCAATGATATAATTTGTTAACATAGGCTAGGTGGAACTGAGATTTGGTATTTGCAGAAAGAATTGGTTGAGTATCTAGTCCATATTATGAATCCTTCAAATAAAAAATACATAAAATAATATGATCAAGAAATTATTATGTATACATATATTAATGTAGATTTATATATTTATAAATATATATAATTAAAATTATTAATTTTGTATATATATTTTTCTTCTTTCTTTTACATTATAATTTTATCACTATATATTTACACATATATATTATCTAATTTTATTAATTGTTATTATTATTATTATATTTATTTTATTTTTATTATTCAGTTGTGGCGGTTCTGGTTATAATTCCCTATATCACATGGGTCATCAAAATAGAGGACCATCTGATCGATAGTTGTCTTATTCATTTACGGTGGCATATTTGTTTAAATCATTGAGGGTTCTAGTGCATCATCGCTATAGGAATGGATGTGAAATATTCAATCAGAGGTGACTCACCTCTATATTATATGGTTTGTGAGAATATACGTCTGTGGATATTCCATGGTAGGTTTTATGAAAAGGGATTCATTCCCTTGATTAATGTAGAGGATCAACATCAAGCGGCTCATCCAGATCTAGCGTGTCATTCAAGGATTTATTTTATGGTTGTCATAGTGGTTAGGTAGGAATGTGTGTGTACATATGTGGAGGTGGTTGTGAGGGGGCTCATAGTTAGTTGAGGGGGTGGCTGTGGATGATATGATATGAAGAGTATGGTGATAGTGGTTACTTGGAAATGGGTGCATGGTCACTATAGTGACTACAAGGAGGGTGTAGGGAGTCCTACAGTTTGTTTCTGAATGGAAGATCACAGTATGTAAAATTTTTCACCTAGGTGACAGTGAGTGAGATCAATGAAAGGAATAATGACTATGAGATGCGAGTCCTTTTCATACATTTTCAAGTCTATCAACCTTCATTGAAAAAAAAATTCATTTTAGTGAATAATGGTTCCAATTAAATCTCAAACTATTAAAATGGGTATATGAATAATTTATTTTAAAAATTAATATTATTTTAGATCCAAATAAACTCAATTTGAATATTTCTAGGGAATTTCATTTTCAGTTTATTTTTTAATAACATTTAAATTGATTATTATTAAAAAAATTAATACTAAAAAAATAATAGATTTAAAATTCATAGGCTAAAATAAATTACAATTTTCAATTGTATGAATTATTCGTTAACCTCAAAAATTAATAAATAATTGAAAAATAATATTTTAATCCATATAAAATTTATGTCCAAATATTGTAAAGTAATAGAAAAAAATGAATTACCTTGTTTTTTAATTAAATGTATGGGTACATTCAATGAACACCATATAAAAATAATGAAGTCTCACATCAATAATACTCACCCACACAGGAACTATTACACTCCTAGGAAATATTATAACTGAATATAAATTTATTAAAAAACAAAAATAAAGTCATCCTACCTATTATTTAATTCAATAGCAAGAATTGAAACAAAACACAAATTCATACAATGTTTGAAATATCATGCCTCATATATGAGAAAAAACCATGCCTTACTTAATTTAAATGAATGTTTTATATTAATATTGGATGGAATTTTATTTATGTGGAATAAAAATATAAACTAAAATAACACCCATTTATCCATATTCCCTATGTTTCCCAATCTATATTTCGATTTTACAATTTATTGATCAAACTAAAATGGATGTTTCATAAGTCAATTTTCTCCTTGATGGGTATAATATTCACCACAACTAAATGAATTCATTTTTTTATTTGTAAACCTTTTTCAATTTTAGGGATTTATTTTTATTTTAACTGACAATATATGTGCAAAAAACTATGAAAAAGAACTTATTGAAATATATAGATGACTACTCATCCCCACTATTTCATTGTCTCATATATCTATTTTGGGTTTTAAATTCCCCATTTTAACCCATGTTTAAAGAACATATACAATATTCAATAAATGTTTATCCCTAAAGTGTTTCTTCCATATATATGGCAAGTAACCTAATAATATGTTCATAATTCATGGGAATTTAATTTTTAAAAATGATTCTAAAAGAATATTTTAGGTAACACTCCATTTTCTACTAATAAAACCAAACATCCATAAAGGAAGTGTTCAATTTCACTTCGCAAACATAGAAATATAATATTTCAAGAACCAAGAAATTACATGAATGTAAACATAATATTTCAAAACTAGGATGTTTAGTAATGAAGTCCATGAAATTTTTGAAAAAACAAAAAAAAAATAAAAGTGGCATTTACAAATTAGATTTTTATTTTTGTGTATGTTGTATATAAATATATATAAATATATGTTTATATATTTTTAATACTTTATTTGACTCTTTTGTAATAGATACTAAATTTAAAATATAAAGTGTGTATTTGAAATATTTTCAAATAGAACATTTATATTTTTATATATTTGTATATTTACTGGAAGAATAAATAAATGAGTAATTTTTTTATTTTCATATTCTGAATCAGTTCCCCAGAATCACATAAAATAGTTGACAATAAAATTTTTCACCCAACCAAAAATATCCATCCTTGAATATTCACATCCCTATAAAAATTAATAAAAAAACAGTGATCAAATAGTGAAAAAATTATAGATACAATAAGATTTTCACTCTCTAGAAGGCCCAAGGTAAGATTTTCCAAAGTACTATATGGACAACATGAACTTTTACGAAAGGTGTTTTCCACTTAGAGAGGACATTTATAAAGAACAAAGACATTAGAATAATTTTATTTTAATTGATCGTCTGAAATTAAAATGAAATCCAAGCGATGAGAGATTTGGGTTTAACCCCAAAAGAGGTGCAATATATTGTCTATCCAGAGCTCGAAACGCCTACAGTTATCCCTAATCCAATAGAGGAAGGTGTTTTTGTGATTGTATCCAGTAGAGTTGACTCCGTCTAAATCTATACATATTAACTTCTTGAAATTACCATTGAAAATAATTTTACCATGATTATAGTGTGTCTATACCCTTGGTAATTTAAACTGGATTAATATATGGGGATGTAATGATTTTTAATTAAGAATCCTTTAGTGATTCCAAAACTGTTCTGGCTTCTTTTTCTTCCAAATCATCCACTTTTACAACATAATATATAGTATCTTTTTTTTTCTATTTCCTGATGAGGTACCACTGGTGATTCCACTAGTATTTTTGTTCATCCCTCTAGTTAATGTCTTTTGTGAAGTTGAGGGAGTATTTTTTTCCCTATTGGTCTATGGAATTATACTTAAGTGGAAAGTTATCTTGTGAAATCTAGATTAATTTCTTCAAAATATAAATCAACAATATTTTCTATGTAATCTTCACTGGGATCCTATTTTTCATGTTCACAGGCATTCCCATTTTCAATTTCTTGTATCCCCATATTATCATCAAATGTGATCTCATACACCTATCCATCACCATTCTCTAGTATATGTAGACAATATTAAGATCCTTTGGTTTCATTTAATGAATGTTAGAGATCAATAGATAATTGATTGTAATAAAATCAGATAATATAATGTTTTAAAGAATCTATACCGAAAAAAATTCTTGCATGTATTTTCATGGATATGTCAACTAATCCCGGGAAGAAGTTTTCTATGGTGAAAAATGGGAGATCTTACGACTCTAAAAATTCACCTTCCTCAATATCCTCTTGAGAAATGATATTGGCCTCACACTCTTTATATTTTTGTTTCTTCCTTTCAATAATGAGTTCTTAGAGGATAATGAGTATTGTAGATTCCATATCCTTTAATACCATAATCATATCTCTATTTTGTTAAAATAATTGGTTTTTTATCACATTAATAACATTCCTTAATATATCTTTTGCTCTAAATCTCCTTTGGTGTATTTTATTTTCTAGTTTGATGGTGTGGGAGCTTGTGTTATTTATGGTAGAAAGTTTCATTCATGTAATAACTTTCACCATCCCTCTCATTGGTGTATACCAAAGGATATTATTCATTCATCCTTTGAGATTCCATATCCTTATATGATTTTTGGAATGTTAAATGGGCATAGAGGTGAGAAAAAGTTAAAGAATGGTCTAACCAGAATGTTTTCCTACATTGGGAAAAAGAGAAAACAAGGAAGAAACAAAGAAAATATGGAAAAAAAATTATAATTTGATTCATGTTATGGGAAGGATATTGGGAACTTTGACTTTATCCTTGAATACATTTCCATGTATATTTTGTGGTTGTTGTGGGAAACAATAATTTTTTTATTTTACTCGTAATTTTTCTTAGTGTCTATAAATTGTCTACCATCATGAAGAAGGGTATCATAGTCTCGCTATCCTAGAACAGAAGTATTTCATGGGTCTTTCTTTTTTAATTTTAAAACAATAAAGGTATGATGATTGGTTTTTTTGTTTTCAATTTCTGTAAGGTAAAATAGATGAATCAAAAGTAAAACACAATAATGGGTGAAAGAGGTTTGATTCAACATTGATTACACAAATTCATCATTATAAGAATAATTTCTCTTCCAAAAATGTCATCAATATCATTATTCCATTGCTTTTTTCTATATAATATTAGTATAAATATTTAAAAGAAATATTTACCTAATAAATATAATTAAAACTCATCCACAGTGAAGAATCATTGAACATACCTAATTAAGGCATTTACTTTCTCAACACCCGACTCTATTGTTTATTGTTCATCCCTCAATCAAGAATGTAGAATTGGTATAAACTATGAACTAATAGAGGGATGAAGAGATTATTTGATAGATTTTAGGATGTAGGAACTCATCATAAAGAGAATATGAATGTCATTTATCTTCTTCTTTCAATTTTTCTACCACATCAAGGATCTGTCCCAGAAATAATTAACCAACAAAATTCTTGTGCGATCTCCCCTATATACCTAGCCCTCAAGTGAGTTCTCTATGATTAAATGATGAATAGATAACATTATGAATATGAAAAATATATTAAAAACAATTATAAATGATAATTAAGTTTATAATACATAGTAAATATACATAGAACATAATTGAATGTGAGTTTAAAATGCATAATGAAATGCAGAAATAAATTACTGCTAAGTTCAGATGATTCTTAATGTTTTAAATAGAGGCGATTAAAAGAAATTTATATGAAAAAATTTAATATATTCATAATATATGATGAGTAGAGCATCCATGAGTTGGAAATATTACATATGATTTTTGAGAACAACAAATATCCGAGATAAACTCTGTATCCTTTTGAGATTTTTCAAAAATAATAGATATTATGGATTGTTGTGTAGTGAAATAAGCTTTTAAAATCTGCCAGGTGGATCTGGGCTTTGGTGTTTTTGGGCTAAATTAGGTGGGTAACAAGATTGTTTCATTGAACCTACAAAAAATTGAAAAAGTACATCATTTTATTTGATCAATATATAATTTCGTATCTATAGACATATATAAATATACTTATTATTATTTTTTAATTATAATTTTTGTGTTTTTGTTTTAAATTATATTTTTTATTATATATATATATATATTTATTATTATTTAGATTTTTCCCTCTACTTCTTCTTCTCTGTATCACTCTATTAATCATAGTGGATGCCCTCTGGATCTACATTTGTCATAATCACTTATAAGGGTGAACGAGTTTGAATTGGAGATGCTTCCAGTGCTTCATCCCACACAACATGGATGAAGCATCTTCAATCTGTGGTGAATCATCTCTATCCTCTATGAAATGTCAAGAATCTACTTCATATGATCTTCCATGATAGAGGTGATGGATAAGGATCTATTTTTGCGATCAATTTGGATGCTCAACATAAAGTAGATCATCTAGATCAGGTGTGGAATTCATGGCATCTATTGATTGTGGTTGTGGTAGTGTAGTAGTAAGGAGGCAGGTTCAAATATAGATGTCACTATGAGGGGGATCATTGTAACCCGAGGTAGTGTCCCTAGATGATAGGCTATCCATGGTAGGGCAATGGTCGTTATCGTGGAAATGGGCGCATGGTCACTTTATGGACTGTAAAGTGGGTCTAATGTGTATCTAATTTATTTTCATAATGGGGCTCATTGTAAGAACATATTTTCACGTGGATGACTATGAATGAGATTCCTTTTAGTTATACTAACTAGTGGTATCATGGGTAGGTCATGGAATTTCATTTTTTTGATGAGGAATTAAACTAAACAAATCTCATTTTAGTACAGAATGGTTCCAATTAAATCATAAACAATTAAAATAAGTCTTTGGAAAATTAATTTGATGAAATAAAATTACTTCAAATTCGAATTAAATCTAATTCCACATTGGTAGGGAATTTATTTTTCAATTAGTATATAGATTATATTTAATTTGATTATGATTGAATGAATAAATACTATGAAATTAATCCATTTAAATCTCAATAAAAAATAAATTTGTATTAAAATTTATATTACATATTCACTAATTGAGAAGAAGAATAAATAATTGTAAAACAAAAATTACATTCATTTAATATTTAGTTCATAAATTCACAAAGTCACATATAATAAATGAATTACCCAGTATTTGAAATAAATTTATGTGTATTTTCAATGAATAATAGATAAAAGTATTTTCATTTCTATCTCACATCATTGAAACATTGATATATTGATATTTTTATAACTTATATTTTATAGTGTTTTTATATTAAGTGTGTTATCGTTGTATATTCAAATACCCAATCCACTTGGAAAAGAAAAGGTGTTGACTATGTGATTTGCAGACTACTGCCTCCATGACACAACATGTTTATTTTTGCATCAACGCCTTACATAGATTGATCTAAGGATGTAAATAAACGATAAATATGATTTTTATTATATCATTAAAGGCATGGATAGAAAATTAATGAACTTATAAATGATAAGATGAACAAATGATCATTGTTAATTTAATCATTGAAATTAAGCATACATAGGGGATTCCCTTTTATTACAATTATGTAAAAAATTTATGTGACTTACATATTCTTCCAATAACCTAAAACATTGATATATCACACTAATAAACATCAACTGAAATAATTATTTTTCTATTAAAATATTACCCCAACAACAACACCTAATAATCATTAGTAAAATATTGGTTGTGTTCATGTTTGGGTTGGTTTAACAACCAACATGATCTATATTCTGAATTTATAAAATGAATGATCATGGGATCATAATTAATGATATAATATAATATAAATGAAAAATTCGTGATTTTTATTTTATTTTTGAGGCCTTATATCAACATTTGATTCATTAATTAACAAATACCCATAGATTTCCAAGGATCCACAAAATATGCTTATTATAGATCTTATCATTAAGGATAAAGACTAAAAAAATCATTATTATGATGTTAAAAAGAATAAATAATTACAAATCATCAATAATAGTAAATTTGATGACCTATTATTCGTTACATAATGAAGAATAATTTATACAAACACCTATATTATGAAAATAGTACAAATGATCAAGACTATAAACACCAAATGTGAAAAATAGGTAGAATTCATATAGACAATGACTATTTAAGAAGAGAATGAAAGAAAATATATATCAGTAAGGTTATTAATTATGTTATTAAGATAAAAAAAATTATGATATAGGATTTTAATGTATGTTCATGGAAGTTAGAACAAGAAGTATTGGTTTTCCTTCTCAAATTCATATCTTGAGAAGTATTTTATATTATGCACCTAACATTCATTAAGTGGGGGTATATACTAAATATTTGAGATATTATATTTTGTTATTCATGGAATTTATGAATCAATTTTATGACCAATATTTGAATTGTTTTTTATTAAATTTCTACCCAATCTATATGTAGGGTTTTTATATCAAATTTAATTGTTTGGTACTCATGTAATATTTACCAGATATTTTATTTTGTGTGGTGCATAAATTACCATGGAATAAATTTTCCAATGTTAATAATTACATTTATTGGATTTATTAGTCAATATTATTATCACTCTCTCATATTTTTCCGATTCAAGAGTTACTAAAATCATTATAAAACTCAATATTTTCTATGGTGAGAAACCATCCTATGTTTTGGTAAGGTAAATGTGTGTGTAATTCCCTAAATAATTTCTAAGTTTCTAGAAAATGGAAATTTGATACCTATGTAACCTTGATTAACCTATGAGTTATCCCCCTAAAAAGGGTTGGTTGGGAATTGAATCAATCATCACATGGATTCACAATGATTGGGCCTTATATCGCACACCGAGTGAGATAATCTTGCTTGATTTTTATTGGATTATTCACTTGAAATTAGTGAACTATGATATGTTATTTCTCAAACCAATTTCTTGTTATCCAACCAATTCATAGTATTTAACAATGTTATGTCCTTTTATAAATATCCTTGAACATTCCTAGTGTCGCCACACCTATATTTCCATGGGGTGGGTAATTAATGTTATGTTGATGATAAAACATTACTTATTAATTAATATAAGGATGTTTTCATAGAAATATAGAATATTCTACAGAGTTTGAGGTATTTTTTATTAATATCTATAACTATGGATAACAAATATCTAGTATGTAATAAGATATTTTGAGAATGGTATGAAATAAGTTGATGACCATTATGGGAAATGAATTATAATTAAGCGGATAACTGGTGGGACTACAATTATTTAACCCCTTGATGCATCGACTAGTATTATGAGGAAAAACATATTGGTTTTTTTATATTTATTCTCATAATGACGAATTTCCTTCGCACAAGGCCTTAAAAACATATTATTGATGTATGAAATTATTAATTACATTAGTATGAGATAAATTATTATTAATATACATTTTTTAATTTTTTTCTATAGATATATAATGTTGTTAGTTTCAATTGATTATGGATTCATTTTTTTTATTTATTACAATCATACTAATTATTATAAGTTTATGTTATGAAATATTCTAATTTTCTCTACTCTTTATATATATTTTTATCACTTAATTATTTGATTTTATTTCCTTAGAAATACAATGGGACGTCTATGTGTATTTTTTAGGAACATGAAGGGAGGGATTAAATGGTCTCAAAATATTTTCATGTTGTTTTTTCAGATATAATTTATGTATATATCTATAATTCCAAGAATACTATGTTTTTTGATCCAATGGAAGATACTGTATTATATAACAATTGTGTATTATAACTAATGGATCTGAGATTTTAGAGATTAAGAGGTTGTAACTAATATTTTAGTAGGTTTAATTGAAATCTTAGGGATTATATTTAGATGAATAAAATGTTATAGAGAATGTATAACAAAAACTCCTCCATATTTCATTGAAACACTCAAGAAAACATAATTGAAAATATATTTTAAAATTCAATTTCATGAGATAATTATGCATATTCCTTTATAGAATTATAAAGACTAATAAGAAGAAAGATAACTGCATAAACCCCTATAGTCAACATAGGTGTATTAATATTAGGAAAGTAAATGAAGATAGAGTCGAGCCTAATTACTTTATAAACATATTACGGTAGTTGAACATAATTATTGAAAAATATCTCTTTCATTGGGAGATGCATAATAATCATTATATATTTTAACTATATTAGATGAAATCAAGTGCTGAATACCTCTAACAATCAGTGCATCTAAAAATTTATTTATCGAATAAATAATGGATCAGGTCCCTAGAAAAAATATTTAACTCTTTTAGAAGTAGTGAAATGAAATATTTCATCATGGTGTTCTATCATATAAAGTGACATAAGACCAATGTTGGTCAGCAATTCCAAATACTAATGAGTAAGATGAGATAAAGTGCATGGAATAGGGAAATTATAAAGTGTTATTCTTTAAAAAATAAATTTCACTGGTGAAAAGTGAATAAATGGAATGTTAGTTTGTCAATATTAGACAAAATGGGGGGATTTATAGTAATGAAGGTAACTCTAAAATTTTATATAGATATGTTACAGAGTATGTGCATACACCAAAAAGTAATATTGGTCATTTATTTAAAGTGTTAATGATGATAATTCAATGGGAATTGGTTTATGAGATCATTGTATCATATGAGTATATAGTCTCAAGTGATATTAAGATATAAATGGATTCCTCAATTATACATGTAATCAAGGGAAATATAGAGTAGAATATGTCCGATGAGAATTATTGGATGATAAATTTCGACAAGGGGAACAAAGGATTGGTTCCCAAAAATAATAATTATAGGGAGAAATATCTTGGGTCTTATAGGACGAGGGAAAGTGATAGAATCCAATTTATGGAAAAATTCCTTCGATATAAGCAAAAAAATGGATAGGTAGAAGAAATTGATGATAAATTATTTAACTATAGGAAGAAGGGACATTATGTGAAATAATTACCCAAACATCAAGGGATATTACCATAAAACATTCCCTGATAGAAATGACAAGATTATGGACTTACCACAACTAAAATTATATATTCTAATGATTTGGTGGTAGTTATTTTGTCCATAACCACAAAGTTAGTTAGTGTTTAATTTAATTTGAGATCTTCATAATATTTTATATCATTAATTTTTTCAAAATAATGTATTTATCTATAGAACATTATGAATGAAATTATCAAATAAAGACATTTAGTGTGTCCTGAAGCATCCTAGATACCCTAGTATGCTAATACAGATTTCAGTCCGGATATTGCTCGAAGGGCATTTCCAATCTCAACTGGATGTAGACTAGGACATAGAATCATACTATAATCACGAGGGAATTATATTTTATAATAATATGGATGATAAAATATACAACTAAATATGATAAACTATTGAAATGGATAATGTATCACAATCAAACAAGTCAAATGTTACCCAAATAATACATCCTCAAAAGTCATAATATCTTCCATGTTAAACCTCAATTATAAACCAATGTAACAAGTAGATCACATCTCCACTGGTCACCTCTATAACTCTAGGTCTCAAGGATCAAGAACATCTACCACCACTTCGTAGGGAAATATACTTTTCTTGGACCTAGAATTAGATAATCTTCCAGCACCCAAAGGAAAAGGTTGTGTGTTATCTATAAATCCCACTACGGTTTCACTAATTGTACCATAACAAGTTATATAATAAGTAAACCAAATATGATTTCAATTTTAGTAATAAAATTTATGGAATTGAATATATTTATTTTCTATTAAACATGTTTTCATAATCAAAATATGGGAGATATATAATAATAGGATTAAATAAACATTTATTTAAAACATTACAAAGAAATAGTTTGTATGAATAAAATAGTTCTATAAATCAATGTAATTTAATCATTTAATAAATTATATCATAGAACCATGTATCAAACCATATGGTACATTAGCCTAATGTAATAGGATCCTCACACTAATCATCAGGTATCCTAGCTAAATTATGTCATATGTCCCATGAAATATGTCATCAAGAATCAACTCCCCATTGAGGAAAATCATATGGTAGTATATTTATGTAATTTTTTCTTAATTAATACAATTCTAGTGGGTCAAATACATTCATTCCCTTCGTAATTACCAAATAAAATCCCAAGAAAACATGTTATCTTTTCATTCAATCAATCATGGGGAAATAAATAATTTTAAATAAGTTAAATATAATTTCACATGTTTTAATTTCTAATATTCCCTTCTCATTTAAAAACAAAATTATAGGTTTTCATCAATTCATGCCTCTTAAAATTATATTTTAATGTAATCGATTTATATTAGAAATAAATTTCCAAATCATTCCACAACACTTCTTTGAATCTTCCCAAAAATTTTAATTTCATTGAAATTAGGGGATTTGACATTATCCCAATTTTTTTGAAAATAATTCATTATTCATAATAAAATTTGGATTTTTAATAAATTCAAAATAGAGAAAAAAATTAGCAATTAAATGTTTCAATTATTTGTAAAAATAATTTGCAACCACATATCATTAATATATGATCAAAACAGATCAAACATTGGTGAAAATAATATGAATAATGAAGGTGTAGGATACCAATAAGGATATCCTCTATCATAAAAAAAATGATCAAGATCTAATTCAATAGGAATACACAAGATCATACCATTGACAAAGAGTGGTAGCATAGGGAAGCAAAACTGAATTTTTGGAAAACCACCAGAGAGAAAAGGCCAAAATAAGATGTCCACAAGTGAATTAATCCCTCAAAATGCTTGAATGGAATCATAAGGCTCTTATGAGGAGCACCTACAGAATTAATAATTAAATCATGTGGACAATGTAAATAAAACTACTGGGTATGAGTCACATATATCATAAATCAATGGTTTAAGATGAAAAAGATTCAAATTTCCCATACTATAAAATCCATATATTTTACGTTATGTATCATTAAAAAAATTAGTCAAATTTATATCTTCTATTGTACAGAACCCAAATCATCGACGAACTCCAAAATATTATTATTTTAATTGGATAATGTTAACCAAGTAGTTATGTTTGTGGTAATGAATAGTGTTAACTAAATTATGAAATTTATAATTTTCCAAATCATTGCTAATATATTAATTAATTTATTGTGTGCAGGAATATAATTTTTTGTAAAATCATTTTCCCATTTAAATATGTGATTTCTTCAAAAATCAATTTTAATTTCATTTTATGAATAAAAAATATAATTAATTTTTCACACTTTTGGATAATTTCTTTTATAAAATTGACAAAAATTTTTGATCCATCATGAAAAAATTATATTTGGATTTATTTTTGAGAATATTATAAAAGGATTAATTTTTAGTGAATGGTGAAAAAATACGAATTTTTATAAAACCCTCAATATTCATAATATTTAGAAATAATTTTATGATTTCATATTTTTCTAAAAGTAATATTAGTAATTTATATTTATAGATAATACAATTAATTAAATTGAAACTATATTCATACCACATTTTAGTTTTAGTACAATATTTGTTTTAGAAATATATTTTTTCCCAAAAAAACTACTTTTCATTGCATTTTGATGGTTTAATTTCAATTATAAATTATTAACAGTTGATTATTGAAATTTTAAATAATTATAACAGATTTGTATCCCTGAGATCCATGTTCTTTTATAAGGTCATTTTCATTTTGATGCATTAAAATTTTTTTCTTGTAAAGAAAAATTTACTGTAATATAGGTAAAATAATGAATCAGTTTAATGTTTAAAGGTAAAATATTAAAATACCTAAAAATAAAACATAAATTGGCGGATTTTACGTTTATTTACTATTAAAAATTTATTGCAACATTAATTATAAACAACCATAGTTTCAATTAATTCTACCCAAATGTGGTTTTCATTAAATTTAAAATATTCATTATTTAATAAAATAAAACCACCCCAACTATTGTATACACACAACTCCACACCACCTCATTTGTAACACTCCATGATTTCATAGTACATTATCTCTTTGATGTAATTCTATAGCTTGAGCTACACGCAACGCCGAGTTCGAGTGCACCACAACTTACCAAACCAGCCGTTTATAAAGTGTTTTAGAATAGTATTAACTCAATTTTGAATATCATATAATCTATATAATTTTAAAATCAATATTATTAGGTAATTGGACACAAAATAAGAACAAATTCAATTTTTGAGATAAAGGATGCATTTTTCAACAAATGCAATTTCACAGCCTATTAATGTTGAAAATTTTTATAAATAAATTATTCAGCACTTTAATAATAAATTTTAAAAAATAAACTTCTTATTTAGAAGTGGGACATTAAAATTTAGTTTTCATAAATTTTTGGTGTTTTTTTGATAACATTCATATTTGTATGAATAGTGAATGATACTAAATTTTAATTGAAAACAAATTTTTTAATCAAAAAAAAATTATACTGTTAACTTATACATTAGAATGGTTTTGAAGTATAATTAGATTATATTTTTATCATTTAATACAATTTAGGTCATTATAAGTTATTTCGAATTTAAATTTGATATAAACACATGTCAATGTTTTGATAGTTTTTACTTTTTTGAAACCTACTTTTTGGTTATGACAACATGAATTAATTATAAATTAATTAATGAAACATTGGTGTTTTAATTTTTTTAATATATACATCATTTTTGGAATTGGAATATCAAAATTAGCTTAGGGTGAATATTTGGTATTTTTCTAAAAACATTTAATTTTTGATGAATAATAAAAAACACAACGTTATTGTTTAAAACTGACTTTTTATTTAACTAATTATTTATTTTATTGAAATTTATTTTATGTAAAATTAGAAACATAATACCTATATATGTTCAATGGAATTCATTGAAGTCATTTTTTAATAGAAATAGATGTATAAAATTTTATTGAACTGTTTACCGTCTTTTACCCACCTTTAGGCACGTTTAAAAATTTTCCTAATACATAATTTCACTACTTCTGTGAGTTGAATTTCAAAAATCCGAGAGACATAGTTTACATCAATAATTAAAATGTGGTTCAACAAGTTAAAAATATTTTTTTGTCAATAGTAACTTATGAATTTTATTTACCACAGTTAAAAGTAAATGTGGTAATTAAAGGTAAAAATGATATTATAATTACCGAAACACATGTCTTAAATCTATAAGATAAGTAAATTTTGACTGAAAACAACCTTATTAATAAAATATGATACTTTTGTTCCAATTGACTTAGATTACAAAATTTATTATTATTTTATATGTGGATTAGTTAAAAGTGTTAAATTCAAAATTTAATAACTAAACCATTTTTAATATAGCGTTATACATAAGATAAATTCGACTATAAATATTCATTAGAAATTTAAAAAGATTCCCACATAATGGTATTTTATTTATATAATGACCCGTCCCCCGGGGCCCGTATCGTGACAACCCCAAGCCAGCCTTCCTAGGCCAGGGGCTGGTGACTAGCACCAAAGGCGTAAATTCCCAAACTGGGAAGGCATTTCCTTTATAACAGTAACAAACACATCAGAGTACACAACTATAAGTAATACACTATGTAATTCTATTAAAAAAGAGAGTGTTGAATGTTAATGGGGCCAGAAAAACAAGCCCAACAATAAAGTACATTTACAACTGAAAGCCAATACAACTGATGAAAAGTAATGTAGCTAATGGGTAATCCTCTAGAGTTCCTACCTGATGGGTAGGTACAGATGGCCTCCTCAGCACTCCATATCCGACCATCCGCTCCGTGTACCGTCACGCCGAGTGGTACACCACCAGGTACCATCTAGTTCTGCTACTCTGCCTCAGTTAGTGGTGTCTGTCGTCTGCATCCAACAGAAAAAGGTGTGGTCATAGCCCATTCAGGTTTGTATAACGATACTCAGTAGAGACCTCGAGACCCTCAAGGTCTCACAAAATCCAACAAGGATAAATCACAAAGTATGGATTCAATGGATAAACATTACTTAGTTATATTCCCATAAAAATAACTAAGTTATATAGTAACCCATCTCAATCATGAGAAAATTAAAAATTCATTTACCCAGCTCAAACTAGGATTTCATTTTAGGGGGTAGTATCAAGTTAAAATCCCCAGTCACACTGTCAGAGCCTCGTCTAATGGTGTACTCATCCACAAAAGAGTAAAGTGGGCCACATCACATAGAGGTGCTTCCCACTATCCTAGGACTTTTGACGTACTCCTCTTGTCGAGTACCGTGGGTCTGCTTCGTCACACAAAGGCACTTTCCACCACGGGTCTTCCGCGCTCACACAGAGGCGCTCTCCTTCATCCCCTGCTGAGGTACTCCTCCTGTCAAGTACCATGGGTCTACCACGTCACACAGAGGCGCTCCCCCCTATGGTTCTGCCGCATCACACAAAGGCTCTTTCCACTGGGCTAGTCGAAACACTCTGAGTCGAAAGGTCAGCAGCCGTTAGGTCTCATCCAGCTACAAGGTCTCCGTACTCCGCTCAATCATCTCCAAGAGGAACTTCTCCACAAGCTACTAGTCGATACTCCAACTATCACAAAGTCCTATTTAGAAGTATCTCAAATATCCTCCTCATCATATTGGTCTCAATTCAATAGACAGTGCGTCAATCAGTAACCCGGTCTGTGAGTTATTGGCATTTCTGTTCGAGGGGCCCTGTTGGTTTTTAGGTTCAAAACAACACGACCGTAACCCAACTGTGTCCAAACCTCAAGTGGAGTATTCCAAAAAATTGTCTCATTCCAGTCTTTCCATCACCATAGACGGTTCTTCGATCAGACACTCGTAGACCATGATATGGGTGAATATGTGAAAATAGGCCATAAGGGTTCCGGGTCCATCCCGACCCAGTCAGGATGACCCCACCCGACTCGGGTTTGGACCGGTTTCCCACCGGGTCGGCGGGTCTGACCCGACCAGAGGCGCGGCCCGGCCCGAGGGGGTGGCCCTGCCTGAGGGTGCGGCCCGAACCGAGGGGGTGGCCGAGTGGCCCACGCTGGGTCCAGCCCGGCGGCCCAGGGGCCCAGCTGTCTGTGGGGGTCTGCCTCAGCCGTGGCCAGTGGGAAGCCGAACGCCCCCAGGCTCCCGAATGGCTTATCCATTTGGATGGGGACCCAAACCGATGCCAGGTGGCACCGGTCCAGATCACACGAGACCCTATGGGTCCTACTCCTCTCGGCTGGCCGAGCGGCCAGCCACTCCAGCTCCTCCGCCGTGGCCTTCCCTGGTCGCGGCTCCCTGCTACTCCGCATAGCGCGATGGAGCCGCGCCCCCACCACCATGGCGCAACGGTGTCGCGCCCCCTCCACCTTAGCTTGACCTGGCCGCGACCTCCAGCTCTTCCACATGGAGCGATGGTGTTCCACCCCTCAAGAGGCCGTCAGGCCCCCTTGCTCCACCGCGGCCCATGGTGGCCACAACCGGTTCTCCACATGGCGTGACAGCGTCGCGCCGCTCCCGCGACCTGGAAGACCTTGCGCCGCTAGTTTTTTCACGGCTGGCCCGATGTCGTTCATGTTTCTTTGCCACGATCCATCCTTCCGGCAGTGCCTTTGCGCCGACACCATTTTCAACAAATGAGAACACTCATAGGGGGAGGGTCGGGTTGTGTTCATGCGGTCCGAGCCCTCCACATTACGTTGATATCAATTGGGAAATCACATTCCATAATTTGAATGACATAAAATGGGATGAAATTCAACTCAAACCCCTACCTCTTTTTTCGGTGATCGTTGATGAAGGAAGGAGAGTTTGGAGAAGACGAAGTCGAAGAAGTCGTTCTTCGTGGTCGACCCCTTCACTTTTGGAACAGTTGGAGATCAATGAAAGTGTTCGTTGTTCTTTGTTAGTGGAAGAGGCATTCTTCGTTGGGAGGATAATTCTCCAAGTTCATTCAATGCTCCACCAAATGAATAGATTCCAAGAAAAGAAGAAATAATAGATTTGTCAATTATTTAATTGTTGGAATTAATTCAGAAGAATTCAAAAGGTTTCAATTAATTAAATGAAAGAGTTCAATTAATTAATTGTGAGGGTTGTAATATTTAATTCTTTGGGGATGTTCATTGGTTTATCCACATAATTAGGGGTTCTAAGAAGTTACAACCCCGTGGTGGTCCCCATAATAGATATCCTCCCATGAGAGGTTGTATATGGGTGGGCCCCACTACCATAACCTCCCATGCGAGGTTAGGGTGTGGTGGCCCCCGCCACTAACCACCTCTTGTATGTTTTAACCACCATAAAAATAAAAATAATATACACTTATTTTTATTTAACTTATTAAAACCCAAAATATCACTTCCATTCTCGACTAGCTGTCGTCGAGGTGAATGTCTTCTTAAGTGAATATCGACACTACGAGTTTAAAAGTTCCCTCAGATTTCAATTCTGAGCACTGATTCAATAGTTATAAAATCCCGCTCACACCTTTATTGAAAGTAACAGAACAAATATTAAAAAATTGATTTTGAGCACACCGGGACTTGAAATCAAGTGCCATAAATTTTCACAGACTCGTAAAAATCCAATAAATTTAAGAAAAATATTTCCACGAAATTTTCTGGTCTTTACATTTTCCTCACTTCTACACTTTACGTCCCTGTAACCTACTACTCTAACTAAGGGAACAAATGGGGGTAATGACTACGCATCTGAGCCTCCCTCTCTAATATGTTCTCCTCATGTTTCTCGTGCATCCAAAAAAACGCACACCAGAGGTATCAACCATCCAAGTAGGACCCTCTCCTATCGATCATCAATCTCTACTGGAACCTCTGTGAATGTCGCTCATCGTCGATGTCCAGCTCTCTATGGTTGATGATGTGGGAAGGGTCGTGCACGTATCTCCTCAGCTGAGATATGTGGAATACTTCATCTACCTAGTGCAACTTATTTGGAAGAATTAAGTGGTAAGACACATCGCTTACTCTACTAAGGACCTGGAAAGGTCCAATGAATCGCGGAGATAACTTGCTTCCTCAGGAAAATATCCATAGACCTTGTTGAGCTGAGACCTGTAGAAAGACGTGGTTGCCGTCCTCGAACTCCAGATGTCTCCGTCTCCTATCAATATACAACTTCTGTCTGCTGTGTGCAGTCTTCATCTCCTCTTGGATGATATGCACCTTCTCCATGGTAGCATGTACCATCTCTAATCCCACCAGTGCTGACACCCCTAGGACTGTCCCGCATAGTGTCAGTCTGCAAGGTCGACCATACAAGGCCTCAAATGGTGCCATACCAGTGTTGGAGTGATATCTGATGTTGTATGAAAACTCTACCAATGGAATAAAATCCTCCCAGCTGCGTCAAAAGTTGATGACACAGGATTGGAGCATGTCCTCAAGGGTCTGAATGGTCCGCTCAGTCTGGCAATTTATCTGAGGATGGAAGGCGGTGCTCAAGAGAAGCTATTTCCTGAAAGCCTTCTGAAACTCCTTCCATAGCCAGGAAGTAAACTGTGCATCACATTCGGAGAAAATTGAATAAGGTAATCCATGAAAATACACAATCTTCTGCACATAGAGGCATCCCAACACTCTACTGAGCATTGCTCTCTGATCGGTAGCAAGTGGGCTGACTGGTCAGTCAGTCAACGATCACCCATATCGAATTGTGAATCCGGGATATATGTGGAAGACCCTTCACGAAGTCCTAGGATATCCCACCCCACTTCCACTGTGGGACCGCTAAGGGATTAACCAAGCATGCTGGTACCTTGCGATCCACCTTCACTTGCTGATAAGTGAGGAATTATGAGACAATCTCAGCTACTGTCATCATTAAACCTGGCCAATAGTGCTGTCGTCTGAGGTCCTGATACATCTTCACCACTCCTTGATGTACCTCTAGAGGGGTAGTGTGAAACCCCCTCAACACTTCCTCCTGAAGTGAAACTGGTACCATGGTACATCCTCCGAAGAGGATGAAAGGCTCCCCAACTTCAGAAAATCCATCAGGTGCCTGCCCTATGGATATCTGAGCATGTCGTGTCTCCCAGTCAATGTCCCCATGTTGTGCCTCCCTGACTCACTGAGGAAGTAGTTTAGTGACTTTAAGAGTCTGTAGATAGGCTGCTCCATCCCTATCCACAAATGATATCTATAACGCTTCCAGTTGCTCTGTCTCTTATCCTAGAAGCTGTTTACCAGATATCTTACTGTGAGAATCTGCTACAACGTTCCCCTTCCAAGGAGTATAGACTATCTCAATGTCATAGTCCTAGAGGAACTCATGCCATCACCGTTGTCTCACATTGAAGTCCTTATGAGTGAAGATATACCTAAGACTCTTATGATCATATTAGACAGTGAAACATTCACCCATCCGATAGTGCCTCCACATCTTTATGGAAAAGACCACTGCTGCAAAATCCATGTCATGGGTAGCGTAGTTTTTCTCGTGTTTTTTCAGCTGGCAAGAACCATACGCAATGACAGCTCACTCCTGCATCAGGGCACACCCGAGTATGGTCCCTAATGCGTCGCAGAAGACTACATACCCTACACCTTCATCTGGAATCCTCAAGATGGGGGAACTATTCAGCCTCTACCTCTGCTCCTGAAAGATCTGCTGGCATCTCTCTGACCACATAATGGTTTGCCCCATCTTTATCAAGGGTGATAGTTGTGATTCAACTTTGGAGATTTCTGGAACGAATCTATAGTAGTATCCAACCAAGCCTAAGAAACTTTGTACCTCTGTTACAATCTTGGGTGGCTCCCAAGAATGTAATGCCTCAATATTTCCTATATCCACTGCAACTCTATCATCCGAGATGACATGTACCAAGAATTGAACCTCTCTAATCCAAAACTAGCACTTCGAGAGCTTATCATAAAGTGGGTTCTCTCTGAGTGTGTCCAGTACGACCTGAAAATGGTAGGCATGCTCCTCCTCGGTGGTCGAGTACATCTGAATGTAATCGATGAAGACTATGACAAAGCGATCGAGGTATGGCTGGAAGATCCTATTCCTGATACACATGAACACTGTTGGAGAGTTGGTTTTTCCAAAGGGCAAAACCAATAATTCATAGTGGTTGTACAGACATATGAAGGTTGTCTTCTGCACATCCTTATCTCGAACTCTGAGCTGGTGATAGCCCAATCTGAGGTCTGTCTTTCAGAACCATTTTTCTCCCTTAAGCTAATCAAAGAGTTCGTCAATCCTCAGGAGTGGGTACTTGTTCTTCATGGTCACTTGGTTCAAACGAAGATAGTCGACACATGGCCAAAATCTCCCATCCGCCTTCCTGGAGAATAAAATTGGGGTTGCCCATGGAGAAACAGTAGGCCGAATGAATATCTTTCCTTGAAAGTCCTCCAGCTGTACCTGCATCTCGTGAAACTCAGCGGGAGCCATCCGATAAGTCGGACTCTCCACATCAACTGCTCTGAGGGTAAGGAAAGGCTACTGGTGAGTTATCAGCTGCACCCTTCTTTCACTAAGTCTATCCCTTTCTCTAAAGATTCCCTTCTTGTTGGTGACGGTGAACCTTGTCCCATCCATGCGGACACAAAACACTTTACAAAAAATACAGTCAAACTGAGCATGTACTATAGATAACCAGTCCATACCAAAGATGATGTCCTAAGGCCTCGACGCCACTATGAGGAGATTCCAAACGAAGCTCTTTCCCCCCAAAGTAAGCTCACACTGTAGGCACTAGTGCACAATCGTCGAGTCTGCTATTATAGGAGTCTCTATCAGTAAGGATCAAGCCAACAGCTCCGTCGGATTTTCCGAGCTCCGAACGTGTGTAGTGTAAATGAAGGAGTGACTAGAGCCTACATCTATAAGAACTATAGATAAGGTGGAGTACACATAGATCGTACCCCGAATCATCTCCAGAGCACCATGGTTGTATGCCTCAGTTTCCTGAAGCTAAGCTCTCCCATGTCCACCAGCTCCCTGTGGTCGGGGTGGTCCTCCTTTTGTGGTGGTATTAGCACCTCGTAATGTCATACACCAACAGCTTCTTGACCCGCTCCTCTTCCATGTCCACCTGCGCCCTACAGATCACCTCGATCGAACCTCTGCCTCTTCCGGGGAGGTTTCTCAACTGTCTGATGATTATCTGATCAGTGAGTTGGACAGTCCTGATCTATGTGTCCCTTCCCACCGAATGAGTAACACCGCCTTCTCCTGGCAGGTAAGTCACTACCTCGGGTGCCCCTCATGATAGATCCTGAGTCCTGCAGTCGTCCACCCATGGGTCTGGTCCTCTTGGACATCTGCTTCAACTGTCTACTTCCAGCTGTAGAAGACTCCCCTGCAAGTCGACTAGTAGTGGGTCTCACTGCTGGTGACTACTCAGCAAGGAAACTCTCTACTAGGATGGCTCTCTATAACACGCTTGCCTGCATCGGGATGCTGAGGTAGATCATTGATGAACTGATCTATCACTTGAGCACCTGCTCGAAGTTCCGAGCCCTGAAGAATGTGTCCCACACAATATCGGTGGAGTAGCGCAAGAGGTCGATGATCCTCACTTTGTACTAATCCACCATCATGCTACCCTAGTGTAGATGCCGTAACTCCTATATCTGTATCGCTCGTAGAGTCACTGGAACAATCTCCGTCCACAACATGCTCTCAAATTATTTCATGAGTAGTGTCACCTCATCATGGACCGGGAGCATCAGGCTCCAACATCTGCATGCTGCTGCCTGAAGAAGACTTGCAGCATGGATCACCATGAGGTCTGTTGGTTTCCCCACCATCTTGAAGACTCTCACCATATCCTTCAACCAATCCTCAACTGCCTGTTGGTCTGTCTCTTCCTGAAACATTGGTGGGATCTGGCGCTGGAACTCATGCAACATGCTCAAGCAGTGTGCATCATCTTCTGCTAGGGATGGTGACATTGTTGGCCAAATGGGAGGTGGTACCGCTAGTGCCTCCACTGGTAAAGGGCCCTGCACCGAGTCCTCATCGCTTGGTGGGCTGTCAGAGCATATGACTCTCAGGGCTCTGTTAAGAGGCATCCTGAAAGAAACAAATGTGACACTGTCAACAGATTATACCTTTTGAGGTGACCTAGTTGAGATGACTTAATAAAACTTTTGAAAACACACACGCAATCAGTGTTTTCTTGCACTAAGCCAGAAATCAGTAGTCAGGGTCCTAGTGTATGGATACGTCGGCCGTCCGCACCAACAATGGACTCCCTGAACATGAAACCACACTTAGTACCATTAACACTACTGCTTCATACAAAATAAATATCAGAGTTCTAAGTTCTACGGTAGAACCGAATCCTCTGATACCAATTTTTCACAACCCGTCCACCGGGGCCTGTATTATGACTACCCCAAGCCCGCCTTCTATAGGCCAGTGGCTGGAGACTAGGACCAAAGGTGAAAATCCCCAAAATGGGATGGCATTGCCTTTATAACAGTAACAAACACATCACATTACACAACTAGAAGTAAAACAGTAAGTAAAACTATATACAAAAGAGAGTGTTGAAAGTAAAGGGGGCCGAAAATACAAGCCCCACAGTAAAGTACAGGTACAACTGAATGCAAGTACAACTGAAGAAATGTAAAGCAGTTACCGTTCCATCCTCTAGAGTTCCTACTTGATGGGTAGGTACATATGGCCGCCTCATCACTCCACATCCAACCGTCTGCTCCATATACTGTCACGCAAAGTTGTCCACCCCTGGGTACCATCAAGTCCTGCTACTCTCTGCCTAAGTCAATGTTGTCTGTCATCTTCATCCAACACAATGAGTTGCGGGCATAGCTCGTGAAGGGGGGCGTATAACGATACTCAGTAGGGATCCCAAAACCCTCAAGGTCTCACAAAATCTAACAATTATAAAACACAATGTATGGATTCAATAGATAACCACAACTAAGGTACATGCCCATACATATTCCAAAGTTATCTAGTAACCCCTCTCAATAATGAAGAAGCATCAAAAGTCATTGACTCAGCTCAAACCATGATTTCATTCTAGGGGTAGTATCAAGTAATAATCCACAGTCACACTATCGGAACCTCGGCCGATGGTGTACTCCTCCTCAATCGAGTACAATGGGCCTACCGTGACACACAGATGTGCTTCCCACTATCCTTGGACTACTGAGGAACTCCTCTTGTCGAGTACTATGGGTCTTCTTCATCACACATAGGCACTCCCCACCATGGGTCTTCCGTGCTAACCCAGAGGCGCTCTCCCTCGTAGCTTGCTAAGGTACTCCTCCTGTCGAGTACCGTGGGTCTGCAGCATGACACAGAGGCGCTCCCCACTGTGGTTATGCCGCATCACACATAGGCGCTTCCAACTGGGCTAGGGAAAACACTCTGAGTTGAAAGGTCCACAGTCTTCAGGTCTCATCCATCTACTAGATCTTCGTACTCCGGTCGCACGTCTCTAGGAGGATCCATCCATGAGCTACTGGTCAATACTCCCCATTGTGTCATAAATAAATTAAATTATTTAAGGTCTAAAAATCAGAAATAAAATATCATTATGTAGGAAATATTTTTATCTTTCTAATGAATATTTATAATCAAATTTATCTTATGTAAAACCCTATATTAATTTTTTTTTGATATTAATCATTGATTTTAACTCTTTTAACTCTTCTTTGAATTAAATAATAATAAATGTCCTAATTTATTCCAAGTTGACCAAAGAGATTCATATTTTATTCCTAAGGTTTTATTTGGTCGAACTATAATTATCCAATAGAATTATGAATTGTGTTAGGGTAAAAATATTTGTATTTGTACCCTTAATTACCATATTAACTTTTAACTGTGGTAAATAAAAGTAAAAAGTTACTATTCGCCAAAAATTATTTTCTTTTTTTTGAAACAAATTTTACTTACTGGTATGAACTGTGTCTCTCATATTTTTGAAATTCTTCTCACATAAGTGGTAAAATTATGTTTTATCTGAATTTGCAAATTCTCCTAGGAGGTGGGTAAAAGACGGTGAAGAGTTCAATAAACTTTTTTTATATCTAAAATTATTATAAACTTACTCCAATGAATTAAATTGAACTTATATAGGTATAATGTATCTATTTCAACCTAAAATAAATTTAAATAATATAAATAATTATTTAAATAAAACATTCAGTTTTAAACTACAACTTAGTGTTTTCACTATTCATCAAAAATTGAATGTTTTCTGAAAAATAACCAAAATTTACCCTAAGCTAATTTAGATATTTAGAATCCAAAAATGAATTCAATTTTGAAAGATAAAATTTATAAAATTTCAAAAAGTGGGTATTACTATTCATAACAGCTAGTTTTATTGGTTGTGGTGTGTTAGAACTCGAAGTTCCGTACAACACACAGAACTATATTATTCAAAGAGAAGCATGTCATGGATATTTTGGGTGTTTCAATTAATATTCCATTAATGAAACACTTGATATTCACTTGGAATTTTATATTATTTTTATTAACAATATATTATCATATTACAAGATTACATTGTAAAAGTGAATCTTTTTAACTTAGAGTTAAATATAAAAGAAAAGGTTAATACAGTGACCAAAACGTTTCTAGAACATATTAGTTGAGATTATTTAGACCCATCCCCACCTTATATTAGAAATAATTCAATTTTCAGCCATTATAAACCGAAAATTATTTTATAATAAAATAATATTTCAATATTTTTCTAAAGTGACCCTCATCTCTCTTATAAAAGGGTGCATCCCCTTCTTGAAAAATCACAAATCTAAATCCATTTGTATCAGCCAAAACCTACCCAAATATCCTCCCAACATATCTCACTTCAACCATTAGTTCTTCCCTTGTGAATAAATCCATCCTATACAGGCCTTTTGTTTAAATCAATAGGAAACACCCAAAGAAGATGTAATTATTTTATCACAAATTTCAACGTTCTTTTCTTCTACCACTTTACATTTCATTTTTATTTCGATACCAAAATAGTAATTCTAGTACCATATACATATGGAGATATTATTATAAATATGGTACAACCATATTCACTATTCTATCTATCCTATGAATGATAAAGTCACCATGCGTTCATACGTACAACTTACCATCTCCACAGCGTGGTGTAATTATTTATTCAGCACTATGTTATTTGGATGGATATAACGATGAGTAATATGTATATAAATAATGAAAATAACCTGATAATTTTTCTTTATAATTAATATATCATCCAATTCCACTCTTTTTAATCATTAAAGAAATGATATCGTCGCTCGTGTGTGCGTATGGCTTACTGTCTCCACGATACAATGAGATTCATTCCGAGGTTCTCCATTATACGATGATTATAAAATTATATATTATTGATAATTATGTAATATATGACCTAATAATTCTACTGTATATATATATACTTATATATATCTTATTCACTTCTGTTTAATACGTTTTGAAAACGGAAACATTGTTTATGCGTACGTAAGGCCTACAATCTCCATAAACAGTGTTTTACATTTCATATATCTATCAATAATACATATTTATATTCTAAATATATATTATATATAAATATTTTTTTAAATTCAGTAAATATTTAAATCATGATCTAAATGATTGGATCATGAATAACAAGTTAATACACGTATGATATTGAAAGCGACTATTAACCAAATTGTTAATTTTACATGGAAATCATTATTAAATTCGTAGTATAAAGTAATTAATGAATCATGTATGATATAATAAATATTAATATTGTTCTAGTATAATATAATAACATTCTATGGTCATTATAAATGAGGTTAAACGTACCCTCATCCAAAGGAAAGTTCAAGGTATGGTTAAATTCCGCAATCTCATTATTAACTGTGATTATTTATGTGTATGTTTTTATTGGGTCATATTTATAATCCATATCTATGATTAATAAAAGAGTTTTCAAGTGGATTATTTTTAATGTAATATTTAACTAAAACATCATTTTAAAAGTTTTAAATATTTATTCTTCTAAATCATTCTCATTAATCTCCCTGTTTTCAAAAAGTATTTAAGGATTTATTTATGTAGACATGAATGGTTTATAATGTTAATATCTTTCAAAAGTTTAAAAGTTGATTGACAAACATGGATTCAAAAATTTAATTTAAATATATTATTTTCTAAATTTTGTAGCATTTAAATGTTTTCATGAAAAAAATGATATTTTTCTCAAAGGGTTTTACGAATCATTTTCAAACTATCTCAACATTATTTTTAGATATTATTCTTGATTGAGGATGATGTTTTATTAATACAATATTCAATAATTTATTTAATGAGTTATGATATGTTTTAATATTAATGTGATATTTTTATACCATTCAAGATTTATGGATAATTCATTGACATTTCATATTCTAGTTTTAATACAAATGTTTATGTTATGTTTCATGATTTTTATATGAGGAATTTAGTGGACTTAGTATGTGACTGTTGGAGAAAAATATAGCACCTCAATGAATTGTTAGGTCTCATGGAGAAAACTAATGTCTTGGCCCAAGGCCTTGAAAAAACATTATTTTCAGTCTTGGAATGAGACTTTGACTATGTGGTAATGATGTCCGTTATTAGGAATTCCGACATTATGATATTAATTATTACATGTGATTATTCTACTAGTAGAATATCCATGTGCATGTTTATATAGTAATGTTTGATTTATTTTCTATATATTATGATCAAGTTTATGTTTAAAAGGATTTTTTTATTACAAATATTTTCTTCAATGTTTATAGCTTCTGCTAAATTATTTACCCTTACTGCGCATCTGTTCTCACCCCTTTATTATGTTTTGTTTTCCCAGGACTCTATGAAGTATATTATGTTTGATACGTAGGGTTAATCCATGGGAATAATGGTATTCTCAACAGATTATATATGTTGTGTATTATGATTTATTGTGTAACGTAATGTTAATGTATATAATATATTTTCCATTACTACAAAACTGATCGGTCATTCAGGACATGATTCCTTGTAATCATGCCAATGTGTTAAAATAATGCACTGGCTCCGGGCTTCTAGGGTCGGGGTGTTACAACATTTCTCCAAAAATCCTTTAATATTATAAAATATAAATCAAATACCATATTAACTAGTATACTCATGACCATTTTCTTATGGCCTCACCTAGAGATTAATTCTAATTTCTTTTATGGTGTTCCCTAAAGAGGTGATATTTAGGAGATGACTTTCAAAAACAACCTCTCTTAATTTCTTTTCTTTTTTAAAAATTATCGTAACATCATTCATCCACCAAGGAATTATAACTAACATATAATATATATAATATAATTTTATTTTTCTAAAGTAATTTCATATCCGTCCATATTGTCATATCCTCTTATTCAAATAATGGATGCTGTTGTCGAAATTATAGTTGTAAATTGTCTCAATAAATAATCATTTTTGAATTTTCATTACCACCATTAGGGCTAGTAATAGAAGTATTATTCAAATTAAATTATATTTTAAAATGATTATTATCACCTATTTAATTTATTAAAACTAATATAAATAAAAATAAATATATACATGTTATTAAGTAAAATGCAATTTGTCTTTGATGGTGGAAAAAATACACAAATATAAAAAAATATTTGTGATAAATATTTTTTAAAATTAATAATTATCTTGTTAGAAATAAACATTATATATGTGACTATTTAAAAATATATATGTATAGTATTTTATATCACTTTTGTAGTATTATTTCAATTTGATGAGAAAATCAATAATTATACACAAATGAACCAATCATGGATCTATGAAACGAATGCACTCAGAACAACAAAAATAATGAAATATAATCAATGAATGGGTCGTCATATATTATAATAGTATCAAATAATGTCATTAAAATATTATTATTGTTACTTAATGAGTTAATAACATTATTAAAATCTTTTTTAAAGAGGATAATTTATAAAAAAGTAAGGGGCAGTGTGGTGTATGGATTTCACAAATCACTTTTACATTTGTGAGATATATGAGAAATTCACCACTTATTTCTTGTTTCTGGTGTATATATATCACCCTATGATGTATCATATAATGAATATAATTACATTTATGGTATTAAATCTTTCATTTGGTCATTATTGGTTATATGAAGAATATTATTCTACCTATTACAATGTGGTATGGGAATTCTTAACTCAATTTCCATTATTTGAGTTAATGTTATTCTACCTCGACTATGTCATTCTAATAATAATATTGAAATTAAATTTTAATATATTATGTTGTATGTAATATTTTTTATGTATCTTTATAGTAGATACATGTATTTGATATTTTTATTAATTCCTACTTCAATGATATGATATTTATAAGGTAGTTAGTTTTAAAAAAATTTATTTTTAATGTTTCCCTAAGAAATTCATTTTTATTCCATTCCCATGCATTTTTATAAAGATTAAAAACAATGTTTTAATTGTATATTATGATTGATTAACTCATTTTCACTAATGTTTTACATATTACAAAATAGTATGAAAGGATTGTTTTTATCATTTTCTAAGTGAGGTTCTTTATGAAATTCCTAAAAATAATAGAGATGGAATATTTTTAATAATTCATACAGAATGAGAAGATTTTCCCATCACCATCAAACCATATTAAATTAAATATTCCTTTACAAATTAAAAATTTTAATTTAAAATTAAAATGTTTTCTTTTATACTTGTAAATAATTTATAAAATTCACAATTGGAAGTATATTATCCTCCATAATTATTTCATGTAACCCTTAAAAAATTATTTTTTCATCTCAGAAAACATTATTTGATACCTTAAAAGGGTTGTTATCCAATTATACTATTTTTATTCGTTATATGTTTTTTAACATTTTTGATCACATGATGTTTAGGAATACCATTAATTTTCCAAGAGATATTATATGATGAAATGGTTATGAACCTAATTTCATTTTATGAAATTTAATGTCATGATGATTTTTTATTACTTTAGATCACATTTGTATGATTGAAATTATGTGATGGGTGGGATATAAATATCCCTATAATGAATTTGGTAATGATTTATAACAATTGAGGTAATTTTATTATGCATGAACCTGATTTAATTTTCCGAATTTTATGTGTGGAGATCATTTTTGGGTTCATAATATTTTTCATGGACATGGTTTCATGACCATATGTTTATTCAAGTGCCTAATTTCAAGAATTTTTCTTAACTAGTGAACATGTTTCTATTTATACATGTTCAAAATGATATATTTTATGTGTATTCCACAACTAAGTGTCTTATTCCAATAGTATCCTCTCATGGATCATGATATCATAAGATTTATGTGTCATGAAACATAATGAATTTTTTGATGACTTAATATTATGATCATTGATATGCATGGTGTAAATTTAAAATTTTATGTTCATGTTCGAATTCCCTTATGGTCATGTTATGATTGATATCTTCCTTGTATACAATTTCAAAGAATTTGATCTCACCATTTATAATGTTTATTTTCCTAGGATATGAACAACAGATTTATGTATGATATTCCAAAATGGGTCTAGTTAAGAGGGAGATGATGTAGATGTCTTATGAACCATTTTTTTAATGTTACCAGGATTCCAAAAAAATAAACTAATATGGTTTGGACATGGTTTTGAAAGGATATATAATCAATATTAATCTATTTAGACTAAATATAAATTTATGAAATGTAGGGGTCATTATAGTTGGTGTCAGAGAAAGGCCTAGTGAACCATTGGACACTAAGATGATAAAACCTTATGTAAGATTCCTATTGATAAGACTAAGGGTATGATTCAATATTATAATTTTTGTATCGATCATAAACAACAGAGTATTAATCCAAAGGTATCATAAAATTAAATTTTATAATAAATATCCATTTATTACGTGGATTCCCTATAATTATTTATGTTTCTCATACGATGTTTTTTAGGTTTTACAAAATGGTTGGATCTAGGATGATTCATTTAAATAGTGAATGTGATGAAAATTTTATTAAAATTATTTATGAGAAACAAAATGAAATGGAAGTTGGAAGAAGAAAATATTTTATAATGCTTAATCTGTAATCACATAATATGATGAAAATCCAATATTTTGTGAGTTTCATGAACCATATAATTAGTGAAATATGGAGTTTTATTGTGGTCAGAGAGGAAATAATGTTACATTTTCTACATGTAGTGGTTGTGGGAGGATGTATCAAAGATAATGTTTCAATGGAACTAGAATATTTAATGGCATTGTAAATGAAGGTTCAAAACAATTAATTTCTATATAAATGTGAAAGGATTAGTTAATATGATAGATGATAATAATTTTATTCCTATGGAATCCTTGATTGTTAAATGTTTTCATAGTGGAATGTATAAATTTTATGAAAATATATTCCCTAGGGTATAATATCATGAAGATATTTGGAAAGGTTTTATTAGTGAAGATTATATTTTTTATAATGAAGAGACTGTGAATTACATATAATGTTTCCAATGTAATTTTATGGTGTTATGGAAGATGAAACATCTAATTATTGTTCCACTATAGTTTTTACTTATGTATTTTAAAGTATACGTTTAATGGTACAACAAACAATGAAATGTGATTGAGGTGGTGACATGATATTTTTCTAGAACAGATGATTAAAGAAAAAGATAAACCTTAATATGTGTATCATGTTGTTATTAAAATGAGATAAAGAGATATATTTTTGATAAATTAAATGGGATAACATTGATGACCTTGGAGCGGATTAGTAAAATTATGGAAAGGTGTATTATTCATTGATTTTATAGAATTTTATATACTGTGGTATAAGGAAAGAGATAATTTGTTTAATTAATGCATGATTTCATGAATGATTTATAGTTATCTGAGTTATACTATGTTTCACGAGAATATATGATAATGATATTTAAATGTTTAATGTGTGAAAATTAGGATCAATATAACATTGTTTTGTGGATTAATGATAACATTTTTTCAAAATTTTAGTTACATTTATTCCAATGTTTGGGTTGTTATTCTTTTGGAGGGTTCATAAAAGTATTAATTTATGAAATATTTTATATCTAATTTTTTATTATTTTTTAAATAATAATGTATTACATAACCATATTAATGTTTTTTGGTATTGAATAATCATTGCAAATTTTTTTTAGTATTACTAGATAAATAATGTATGAATGGTCGTAACATTATAGATCCCATGATCTACTAGATCTATTGTAATTAAAATTTCAACTTAATAAATTGGAGTATAAAATGAATTCATGATTGGTCATGGAAAATCAAGGAATGATATTGTACTAATGAGATGAGATCATGTAAGTATATCTTCTCAGATGATTTTAAAATAATATTTTATCCCAGTAAAATAATTTTTGATAATATCAATGACATTTCTCAAATAATATTTTTCTATTGGGTTGTGGTCATTAACATTTTAATGAATTTGTTCTATATCAATGTTTATTATAACTTGATAGATAGAATTATATTCCATGTATATATCTTCACATTCCACTAATATTATTCTAATCAAAGTCTAAGTTTTTTTGTTATCTTAGATTTTTAAATTCAAACATTTAAGAGTAATTTTCATTGACCCATTTTACAATGTGTATTTCAGACAATGGAATCTTAAAATATCCACCATATATTTTAAAAGTGAAATTCCAAATTTTTAGGACACATTTTTTTGAACATATTGATCATATGTGTATAGTAGCTTATCAATTGGTGCTTCCACAAAATCTCTCTCATATTCATGATGTGTACCATATATCTCTGTTGAGTATGTACATACATTACCCTTCACATGTACTAAAATTAGAGGTCATACCCCTAGAACATGTTCCTTTATATAGAGAACAATAAGTAGAGATTTTGGATCATAGGGATAATGTTCTACAGAATAGGACCACTCACCTGGTTATGTTTTTATGACGAAGCGACCAATTTAAGGGAGCTTCATTGGAAACTATATATGTGATGAGGTGTAGGTATCATTATCTATTTGTACCATGTGATGAATTTATAGGAAAAAAATTCATCTTGTGGGGGGTATAATTTGACAATAAATGATTTTAGGATCTTTCTATTTAAAAAATATTTGGTCCATTTTATAACATATATTTTATAGAAAACTCAGAATAAATGAATTCCAAAATTTTATAGTTTTAACATGACCATTATAAACCTGAAATTTAATTTATGGGAATTAATAGTATTATCCAAATTATGATAAAACATAATTTTCCAAATCATTGTTAATATAACAACTAATTCATTGTGAGTACGCACATGATTTTTGGTAAATCCATTTTTTATTTAGATCTATGTTTTCTTCAGAAAATATATTTAAATAGAAATCTATCAGAAAATAAATACAATTAATTTTTAAAAAATTTAGAAACATTATGGTAAAAAATAAGAAACATTTTTGGATGCATCCTGTCAAAATTATCATAGGATCAATCATTGAGAATTTTCTGAAATGTTTAGTTTTCTAGTGAAGTGTAAAAACATAAATATTTTCATAAAAACATCTATTTCATTATGTTGAAAAGAAATATTATGATTTTAAACAGATATAAAATTAAATTAAGTAATATGTAGTTAGTTATTATATAATTAGTTACATTTAATCAACATTTATTTCTCATTTTGGTATAAGTACATGTTTGGGCATAAAAACACATTTTTCCAAAAAAAATTGTTTTTCATTTCATTTTAATGGTTTAATAGTAGATGTAAATTTTCAAATTATATGTTTATAATTTTTAAAAATAGATTAAATATTTTTAATCATTATGTAAGTATTAATTTATATGTATATTTTTATTTTTATGTATAATATAGTTACCGTGGTAAAATAATATTTACTATCGTATAGGTAAAATAATGTAGCATGTTAATGTTAATAGGTAAAATACTAAAATACCTAATAACATTAAAATTTAATGGGTGTTTCTTGGGTTAATCTACCATAACAAGATATTAATTTTTTTTAAATATTATTAATTATTTTTAAAGAACTCCACCGAGATGTGGTTGGTTTTAAATATAAAATAATGATTATTTGATAACATAAAACCACCCCTCCTTCAGTATAAATATCATTTATCACCACCCCATTTCTCCTCCCAAAACATGAGTATTATCAAATATCTAGAAAATAATCTTATACCCCCTCTAGCCACTTCCAAATACTCTTTGTATCAACCAAAAACCAATAGCATGTTCTTTAATGGGATCTGTCAAGGAGGTGATATTCAAGAGGTATCTTTCTAAAAAACCTATCTTATTTTCTTTTATTTTTTTTACCTTCTCTTAACCTCCTTATTTCGTCAAGTTAAAATAACTCCTTTCTCATGTATATACTAGAATTTTCTATATGTAATTTAATATTTTATATTAACCTCATTTATTACATCCTCTTATTTAGTGATATGAAACTATTGACCAAATAATTACGGATAACCGTCCATGTGAATAATTATTTGTTGTTTTACATTACATCCCTCAAGGATGGTCGAAGAAGTATTAGTTTTGTTAAATCAGCTTTAAAAGTTTATATTTTCTCAAAATTCATGTTATTTAACTAGTATACATTTATATATAATGTTAAATCAAATGTAACTAGATCGTGATGGTCAGAAAAATACTAAAATAAACTAAAATTTATCATTAAATTTTTATCAAATGAATCATCCTCATGTCAGAAAAAAAGTGATGTATGCGTAAATTTAAAATTATAGATGTTCACAATTACCATTTCAATTCACTCTTGTAGTTTCATTTCCATTTGATATGAAAATCAATAATTTTACAAAAATTAATCATTCATGAATCCATAAGATGAATGCACACAATATAATGAAAATAATGATATATTAATAATGAAATATTAATAATGAATTCATGGTAAGATGTTAATAAATTATCACATAATTTATTATATACATGTATATAATTTAATAATGAATTAATAATATTTTTTAATCATTTATACATAATTTTAATATAGGAAGAACTAAAGGGAAGTGTGTGTTATCAGTTTCACGTCCCACTTTTACTTATATGAGATATATTCCTTATTCAACAATTATATATTGTGTGTGGTGTATATATACTGATATCGGACATATCATACCATGAATATCATTATAATCATTATATTAAATGTTTCATTTTATAATTACTATATTTATGAGGCATATGATTTGAATGATTAAAGAGTAGTAAGGAAATTCTTAACCCAATTTCTATTCATTAGGTTACACATATACATCCTTGGTTATTTCATGATATGATTAATTATGAAATGAATTTTTAATATAATGAGTTTTATTTAAACTTTTTTATGTAAATTTACAGTGGATACACATATTTTATTCATTTTATTAATACTCACTTCTATGATATGATTATTATATATTGTTCATTCATTTAAAAGAATTATCGTTTTATTGTTTCCCTTAAAACTATCTTTTTCTTCCATGCCCTTGTTTTCGAAAATTATTTTAATAATTTTTTTTAAAATTATTTGATGATTTTTAATGTCAATTTTATTCGTTTATTACTTTTAATATAATGTATCGAAAGGATTCTATTTTCTCATTTTCTAGGTGAGGTTCTTTATCCCTTTTCGAGAAAAAATATGTAATCAATTTTTTATTTTATAGAGCATGAGGGAAATTTACTAACTCCATGACACCTGAATTACATGATGATTATATTATATTTTCAAAAGTTTATTTTTTAACAGAATGTTTTCGTTTGTAATTCTGGAACATTTTAAAAAAATATTTCAAAAAAGAATGGATATCCTGCACTAAAATTGCATCATGTGATCCTTCAAAATAAATAATTTTTATATCATAGATAATATTATATGAAAATATATTGTGGTTATTATCCAAGGAAACTATTATTTTTCTTTTTATAGTTTTTTTATTTTTATGATGGAATGATGTTTATGAATCTCGTTACTTTTACATGAGACATGCAATGATGAAATGATTATTAAAACCACTTATTTTCATGGTTTCTAATATGTTTAATGATTTATGTAATTTTATAACACATATGTATGACTAGAATTTTTTGAAGGTTGGGACCAATATGTCCCCTAATGAATAGTGTAAATAGGGAAAAATCTTGATGTAAATGTGTCATCCGTGAACCTAGTTTCATATTCATAATTCTATGTGTGGTCCTAGTTATATACACCTAAGATTATGCATGGATCTGGTTTTATGTCCATATGTTTATTCAAGGGCCCAACATCATATCCCTAACATAATGAGTGAAACAATTTCAATTTATACATGTTCAAAATGTTATAAATTTATGTGTATACCGCAACTCTATGTATTATGGCTATATAATCCTCTCACGGTTCTGGGTCTCTTATTAATATTGTCCAATGAACATATATTACTTATTCTATAACTCAAGATAATGATCTTTGATATATATGATGAAATATTCAAATGTAATGTTCACATTCATAATCCCTTAATATCATGTTATGATTGATATCTCTCATGTTTACTGTTACAGAGAATCTGATGCCAAACATTCTTATGTTTATCTTCCCAGGGTATGAAAACTGATTGAAAGAATGATATGTCAAAAGGTCTATTGTTTTGATTGAATAAGTGGTAAAAAAAGTAAATTTGTTATGAATCTAATAATTATGATTCCATGTTTCTAAAGATACTAAACCTATATGATATGGGAATATTTTTGTAATGTTATGTCAATATTATTAATATATTTAGATGTAACATATACAAATAAAATGTATGAGATTCCATAGATACATCGAAAAGGAATGTCGTCATGTTGAAAAAACAATGTTCATTAAATTTATTGTGTAATTTCATATTTTAGATTTTGAATTAGATTGTGTTATAATCTATTCTCATCAGGTTTTCTCAACTCAAAAATTTATATTTTAAATAATGGATATTTTGCATAAATTCATTCTACAACTAGAACCTATAATCATAATCTTATAGAAATGCCAAATAATAACCAACTCACCCCAGAACCAAAAGAGAGCCCTATAAACCCTTTAAAAAATATATACCTGGACTCCATTGATCAAAAATATATATATCCATGACCATTTGGTAATTTTTCCCAAAAAATCTCTCCAACCTTGAATGAACCGAAATACACAAAAAAAGGGAATCAAAACAAGAGTCACCAATTTTCTAAAGAAATGTTATGAGATGTTGTGGAATAGTATTCATATTGTAACCAAGACATGAATGTAGTTCCCATTTTGATTCCTAGGCATACCCTATTTCAAAACATGGTTATCTTACCCATGGTTTAATTTGATATAATCCCTGGTATATATTTAATGATAATGTTTAATAAAAAAATTTATTTTCAAGAGAATATGATTATGGTTCATGAAGTTGACTGGGATACCATGTCATTGGAGGGGATACTACATCATCTATACCATTTTCGATCCTCCCTTTATAGGTCTCCATAATTGATTTTTTAGAAAATTAGATGGTAAGTATTGATATATAGATAATGAATATATCTCATGGATAGAGGATATACAAATTATATAAAAATTCATTAACATTTTAGTTCCTTATTGATCTAATAATATCTTGTCACCCAAGAATAATATTTAGTTCACTATTGAACTAATTCCTTTTGTAATAGCTATATATAAAAATCCAATTATGTAATTTCTTGGACCCATTTCACTCATAAGTAATAAAATTTAGTTTTTTACATGGCCTCATTTTTTCCTCTTTATATGATAGAGGCTTGTGAATAGTATTGTGGGTTAATGATGGTAGGGTGGAAAATTCCCTCATGATAATTTTGTTTCCAGGTGAATAATAAACGGGTAATCACCAGAAGCTTAAAAACTATGTACTAGTAGAAGTTAACATCCTGATGATTTGAATGTCCAAAATAACATGAATTTTTATATAAAAAATAATGAATGTAATGAATCAATTAAAATTTCTAGATACTCAAGAAATAGATAAGTAAGAATACTCAACATGCAATACATAATGATCAAAAGATAAAATGAAATCTCTAATGGTATCACAAGAATAATCCAGGTGTTAAACTATTGAACTTCATTTTATTACAAAAAATAAATTATCCATGGTTGGCCACTTTACCTTTTCCCTACTAACAACCATGAAGTCTTCCCAGATACAAAACGGTGTCCCCAACCGGGTGTGACTAAAACATAGTAGCCCACAACCAGTGGTCTCTATTTCTATATGTCCTATGAGAATATAGTTAATTTATTTCATGTATACTGATAAATAAAATAAAATAAATACATGATATACACAATACCAATTCTAGTATATACCTCCCATATATCACTTGTAAAATGATACTCGTTTTGGCCCTGGATGATATGTCTCAAAATGAATATGATTTATCTTTTCATTTGTTTAATATGCCGAGGTATTTAGTCTCATAACCAACACACCCCATATTGATCAACATCATTTAAATAAATAATATCTACCATGAAATTTTCGGTTGAAATAAGGGATTAAAATAAAATTTTAATATATATAATGCATTGATTGAATCCATGTATATTATTTGACTTGGAGGATTTGTTACATAATTATTTTCGTTAGAATCAGAAGCCTATAAAAGTTATCCTTCATAGGGAACCCATGTACCACTCTACGTGTACTATGGACACATAATCCTATTAGGTCATCCAAGGAATTTTTCACAGGAACCGATCTATCACACAAAACATGGTATCATGACATTTCCCTAATAGTGTGTTCTTGTAATTCCATGTAGGGAACCTAACTTCCACTCATGGAAAAATATAACGAACACACTTTTGATTCTTTCCTTGGAATTCCACATAGGGAACACATGTTTAGAATAATATTTTTCCACTCCCAAAATTATACCTTCCAAGAAATTCCACAAAACAATCCACGTTTCACTTGTGGCATAATATAATTCCATTTATAGTTTATTTTTATTTAATTAGAAGGATGTGTCCATCCAAGGTGTTCCGAGTTTGAAACCTTGTATCACCCTTGCCATGTCATTCAGAATAAATGTGGTGTAGTATTCAACCCATAATATTTAATATTTTACTAATGTCAATTTATGAAATTCAATAATAGGGGACAACTCAAGGATAAATAATTAATATAAGGGTTGATGATGAAGGGAGATGGAAAATCCATTCCTTATTTCATTCACCTTCATTTATAATTCCTCCTATTGATTATAAATTCCCAAATTAAAGGGGAATGAAATATTCTTTATAATATTGTGTAACTAATTTAAAAATATTATAAAATTTACCCAATACAACAACACGCTAAAGGGGTGTTTCTAATTGAGGACCTCAATCTACATTGCTATCAACAATCATCACTAGTCACATAGGTTAAGGAACATAAATTTAATATAGGAAACCCCATCATAAGAATAAAAAATTTAATGATTATTCAACATCATAGCTATGAAATATATAAACAATTATATTTTTAGGGAAAATCATTAAACCACATAAAATAGTTGGGTAGTATACCACTCTTCTTTTAATTTCTTGTAATCTAGGGTAAAAAAGTGAAATGAATGAGATAAGTGAATAATCTAAGAATATTGAATATTTTCTCACATAAATCTAGAATTTCATAGAGAGAAAAAAGTAATTAAAATAATAGGATTTAATAGAATACCATGATATATCTAGTGAGATAAATGGTGGTAAAATTAGACATCATATGAGGTAGTTATCCACAGACCAAGAAGAGGGGATGCTGTTTCTAATGAGAGGGTGGAGTAGCTATGAATTTGTGGATAAGGGGCACTACTGGAAATTATATATTTCCCAACGCTTCTATACCAACGGTTTGAAAAAACCATTGGTATAGGTCCCCTTTCCCAATGGTTTCGCCAAACCATTGGGAAAAGCCCCCAAATTGGCCACTTTTCCCAACATTTTGGCCAAACTGTTGGGAAAGGCCCCCCAAATTGGCCACTTTTCCCAAAGGTTTGGCCAAACCGTTGGGAAAGGTACCTAAAATTGCCACTTTTCCCAACGGTTTGGCCAAACCATTGGGAAAGGTAGACCTGTCCCAACAGTTTGGCCAAACCGTTGGGAAAGGTCCCTAAAAATGCCACTTTTCCCAAAGTTTTGGCCAAACCGTTGGGAAAAGTAGACCTATCCCAACGGTTTGGCCAAACCGTTGGGAAAAGTGGGAAAAAAATTCAACATACCACCCAGAATCAAAATCACAACCAATACCTATACCAACAGTTGTTAAAACCGTTGGTATATGTCTGTACCAACGGTTGTTAAAACCGTTGGTATAGGTACTTCCATTTTTTATCAGACCTTCGTACCGAGAACATTATATAAATCAAAATTTAAAATATTTATGAGAATACATATATATATTTATGTAATTATGATCACAAAATTCATGTTAGGTTAGTGGTTGAGTTGTTAAATGATAAACGAGGGGTCTTGGGATCAAATCCCAGCAAATGTTTTATTTTTGGAATTTATATACCAACGGTTCCATTACCATTGGTATAGATTTCATATTACCTATACCAACGGTTTCCAAAACCGTTGTTATAGGTCTATACCAATGGTTTTTTGATAATCGTTGGTATAGACCTATCCCAACGGCTTACTTGGCTACGGTTCTCCAAACCGTTGGTATAGGCTATACCAACGGTTTGGAGGCCTATACCAACGGTTCCAAACCGTTGGTAAAGGTTAGTTTTCTAGTAGTGGGGTTTGGGACAGTTAAATAATAGGATATAAATTAAATAATTTTATTAATTTTTAGAAGGATAATTTTTTGGATTCTATTTTTCCAAAACTATGTGCCAAACATGTGTAGACACTTCATATTATGACAACCCTTGTATAGTTTATAGACATTTTGAAAACCATTACCATACCATGTGATCCACCTATGAAACCGTCCAATAACCATTTTGAATCGCCATGTGGGCTCCACTGAATTCTATTTCAAAATTTATGCTCCTCCATAGAGATTCATGGTTGAGCCATACTATTACAAGTAATTGTGCATCAGCCATGCTCCTCTATCTATTTTTAAAAAAAATATATCTATGGTCTATAAACAAGCCTTGGATTCTCATGGAATATTCCTTAAAATAATATTCCCTTTCATGTAGAATAAATTATATTTTTCAACAGAAAATTTAAGTATATTTACCGAATAATATTTTCTAATACCTTATATTATACCTTATACAAAACAACTCATCCATGAGTTATCCTTCTGAGGGTGGTCCAACATCGTCCAAGAATAATTCCAGCCACTATGGATATATGTCATCATTATAACAATTGGTTTCATATTGTACATGGTTGATCTTATATAGAACCCATAATAAATAAACTAAACATCCTAAGAGATCCTGTATACTACTATCAACAATATGAATAGTGTTATCTTCAGAAGAAGCATTAGAATCCCTTTCAACATCATCAAACTGAAGGGAAAAAGATGGGTCACAATAATGATGATGTAAATGATAAAATATAGATACAATGAGAATACCCATATATCTTTGAGGAATTTCAATATGATAATCAATAACTCCATACCTCTAAAATACCATAAAAGCTCTGATGATTCTAGGCTTTAGCTTACCCTACTTCCAAATCCATTGATGGCCCAATATTTCTAAACATGAAAGAAAATTAGATCCCCCACCTCAAAATCTGGTGGTTGGAATTGATGAACTGCACAAGAATGTTTCCTCAAATAAGTTAAATCCATATGATTTCTAATAATCTATACCTAATTCAGGGTCTCTTAATTTGAAGGGAACATATTAGTGCTTCCCCTCCTACCATTAACTAGCACAGTGGTTAAAAACACAACTTACAATATAGTGATTCATAAGGATCCATATTTATATTCATAAGGATGATGTTATAGTAATAAACTTCAATGAGTGAGAGGAGATTACCCCAAGAAAGTCCAAACTCTAAGGCAAATACTATAAAATTTTACTTATAATCCATATATCATATGATCCGACTAACCATGAGTTTGAGGGTGAAAGGATATAGTCATCAATAATTAAGAACCGAGAGTCTTCGGTAACCCCTGACATAAACTCAATTTGAATCAAATTCTTAGTGTAATATGGTTGTAAATGGGACTCTCTAAATTCATATGATCTCCAATATATATATCCTTTATATCCCATCAACTAAAAAGGTCTCCCTAACAGGTAATATGTGATAAACCTTACGCAACCTATCTACGATCACCCATACAAGATCACAACCTCCATGTGAACAATGTAAAACTATCACAAAACATGTATATACCAGTAAAATTCAAGGGAAATTTTTTCTTAATTTTCTTTGGGATTTTACGAGTACACAGTTTTTAAAGGCACCTGATTTCGAGGCCCGGTGTGCCTGGAATCAATTTCCAATGTTTTGCTCGGGTACGTTCAGTGAACGAATGAGCAGGTTTTTCAAAATTTTGAACTGATGCTCGAAATCGAAATCTGAGGGCACCGATGGAATCGCAACGCCGATAATTTCTTAGAAACACCTTTTCTAGAGTAGCGTTTGCTCGGGTGAGGTTATTTAAAAAAATGGGTTAACTAGGGGAAGAAAAAAAAAGTGGGCAACAATTTTTATTTTCTATTCTAAGTAGTTTAAACCTATGCATGGTGGGTGGAGTGGGACCCACTACATATTAACTCCCCTATGTAGGATATTAGTGAAGTAGGGACCACACGAGCCCCACCCCCTTCAAATCCCTTGAACCTCCCACGAGCACTTAATTGTGTAATACACCCACCCCCCAATTTATTGGAAAGTCAACCCTCAAAATTAATTTGAATATTTAATGCTCTTCAATTATGTAAATTAATTCAATGAGATCTTTTTGAATTTCAAATTAATGGCTTGAATGTTTTAATAAAATAAGACAATGACTTATTTTATTGGGGGGTTGATTCGTTGTGCGGAAAGAAGGAGAAGACTCTTGCGCTCTGAAGAACATCTCCTTCCTCATCGAAGAACGCGAAGAACGCCGAGTCTATGTCGAAGAGATCCATCACCACAAGGGAATCGACGTGCCATCTCCTCACCTCTCCACAGCCGTTGAGATACACCTTCTTCGGAGAACGACGACATGCCACATCCTTCATCGGGCGTGCACCGACAACATATACAGAGCCTCGTTCTGCGAATCTGTCTTCCGCGACGCGTCTTCCGTGACACATTTTTCTCCGTGCAACCATCGTTCGACAACTCATTGAGGTAGGAGTTAATTTTTTTCGTGAATATTCCTTGTCGTTCATCGTCTTTTATTTGGGGCCTCCTGATATCATTATAACAGGAGGATTTCGGACCGCACGAACACGGCCGACCCTCCTCCCCCTTTGTTGTTGAATCCGTTGCGGCTCGAATGAAGGCGGCGTAGTGCAACGGCACCACGCGGAATCAAGGATAAGCACGGAGAAGAAGCAAGGCGCCGCCACGCTGTGATGTTGAGGCCGAACGAAGCCGCGGACGGAGTCCGGCCATGACGAAAGGGCGCAACACCATCGCGCAGCGGCAGATCAGGGAGCGTTGGCCAGAACCGTTGGCCGCCATCACCTCAGAGAAGTGGGACCGCGGGGTCCCGTGGGGCAGCCCCGGCCGACCATTCGGAGGATCCGGGGGTCATAACCCCCAACCGGCAAATGAGCGGCCCCCACTTGGGGGCAGCTATTTCAAAACGGGGGGGCAGCGCCCCCCCCCCCCCCCTTTTCTACGACAGCTCGGCCAACGCCGAGCTGTCTGGCCACATGGGCCGCGCCTGCTCCAACCGGCCGGCAAGGCCAGACCGGCCGCACCGGCCGGGTCGGCCAAACCGAGCCGGGCTGCACTGGTTGGGCCGGGTTGCACCCTAATGGGCCGGACCCGAACCCGGGTCAGGTTGACCCGGTTCGGGCCGACCCAGGGGGTCTTGGACCGGGTTGGTCCGGGCCCAAAACACCCTAAAACCGAACATGTTCGTTTAAAAGATCATAACATGGGCGAAGAACCTCCGATAGACGCACCGTTAGTTGCGATGCGATCCTTGGATCGAGAAGGTCGTTTAGGTATATTACACTCAAGGTTTTAGAGGACTTTGTGTATGGTCGGGTTGGTTCGAACACGAAACCAACCGGGCCCTCGGAGCGGAATCACTTATAACATGAGTTCCGGACGTCCGATTGACGTGTCGTCGAACTTGTTTGATTTATATTAGTGAGAAGAACCTTTTGGCTTACTCCGCTCAAGTTTTGTACACAGTTGGAGTGCGGTTGGGTTGGTTTTGACTGAAAAACCAACCGGGCCCCTGAACGAAAAAGCCAATAACTCGTAGACCGGGCGTCTGATTGACGCGTCGTCTGTCATGTTGAGTTCCTTTTGTCGAGATGGAACTTTGGGATACATAAACTCCGGACTACGTGTCAGTTGATGTATCGACCCTCTTGGCTCGTGGAGCGGACCTTCCCGGAATCGAGCATGTTGTGTGCGGGAACCCTAGAGTTGGATGCGACTGCGACGCCGACTCCACTGAAATCCTCTGTGGGTTTGGAAACGATGACGACTGCACTGAAATCCTCAATGGGTTCAGCATAGATGAAGACCATACTGAAATCCTCTGTGGCTTCCATGATGATGACTACTGTTCTTGTATCCTACGTGGGTCTGGCAGTACTACTATTCTTGTATCCTACGTGGGTCTGAAAATATTTGACCTCTGTTGTAGCATCCTCTGTGGGTCCGACATTGTATCTGTTCTTGTATCCTATGTGGGTCTGACAGATTAGCTGGTCCAGTATCCTATGTCGGCCCCATATTAGATGAATAAGTGGCTACATCTGATCATATCTATCACCTTACAAATATGTATACCTGTGTGAGATGAGTCTTGACAGTCAATCAATATCTGCGATATGATTGAATTATTTTCCAATGTGGATTGGGTTATGCTTTCCTATCTGGATTGTGTGGTACTATCCTTTGTCGACGTGATCGAACATGGGCTCGGATGTTGGATCCAAACTGGAATTGATGACTTAGGTATATGTATGGGCATATACCAAAGTAGTGTTGGATGTTACTTCGTGATTGTATCTTTTCTTTTTTGGATTATCCTTTTTGGATTCTGGGAGACCTTCGGGGGTCTCAGGGTACCTACTGAGTAGCGTATACTCACCCCTGCATGGGCTATGACCGCTCTACATTGTGTTGGATGTAGATGACGGAAAGCGCTGATCGCGGTCGAGGCTTTTGGAGCAAGATGGTAACTGGAGGTGGACCACAAGGTGGGACGTACAAGGGCGGACGACAGGACCTGAGGAGCTAAGGAGGCTATCTGTACCCACCCTTCAGGTGGGACTCCAGTAGACGGCATGACATTGCTATTTTACGTTCAGTTGTTGTACTTTCTTTCTAGATGTACTTTGATTTCAATTTGGGTTTTTATTCTGGCCTATTTACTTTCCGCACTTTCTATTGCACGCTGTTTACATAGTGTTTACTTTTTCTTTCTTACTCTGTGGTGTTTGTTTACTTTATAAAGGCAACTCCTTCCCCTTATGGTTGGGATTTACACCATGGTGCTAGTCGCCAGCCCCTGGCCTATGGAAGGCGGGCTTGGGGTAGTCACGACACGGGTCCTGAGGACTGGTTGTGACAAATTGGTATCAGAGGAGATGGGTTCTACCGTAGAACTCAGGACTTTGATCTTCCTTCTATGTGAAGCAACAGTGTTAAGGGTATTGAGTGTGGTTATTAGTCCAGGGAGTCCAGTGTTGGTGCGGCGGCCGACGTATCCGTACACCAGGACCCTGACTTTTGATTTCCGACTCAATGCACGAAAATATTGATTTCATGTGTGTTTCAGATGTTTTCTTTGTGTTTACTTTGTGTCAGCTCACCAGGTATACTGTTTTGACTGTGGTGAACCTGTTTCTTTTCAGGATGGCCCCACGATGGCATCCAGCTAGGGTTCAGGGCATTGTGCGAGATGACAACCCACCGAGCGACGAGGTCTCGGTACATGGACCTTTTTCTGCAGAGGCACCGACAGTACCTCTAGTCGCCGAGCCACCGATGCCACTAGCCCCAGCCAGTGAGAGTGCACGTCACCTTAGTGCAGTACACGAGTTTCAGTGTCAGAGACCCCCCATGTTTTGTGGGGAGACTTACCCTCAGGCAGCTGAGGATTGGCTGGAGATTGTAGTTCAAGTTTTCAGGTTACTGGGGATACCAGCTGACCTCATGGTGATCCTTATAGTGAGCCTCATGCACGTGGCAGCAGACATATGGTGGAGCTTTATGCTCTAGGTTCATGATGAGGCATCTCTCCTCTAGACGGACTTTGAGAGCCTCTTCCACTCAGAGATCGTCACAGCCACCCTCTGTGTGGTGCGCATCCATGAGCTACTACTGATGTGGCAGGGCAGCATGACTGTCTCCCAGTACTCGGCAAGATTTACCGATCTCTCGTGCTATTAGACGGACATGGTAAGAGACCCATTCTTCCAGGCCCGGACCTTCATGCAGGGACTGAGGCATTAGATCAGGGCATCGATGATCTCCCTCAGCATTCCAACACAGGAAGGTGTATTGGAGCGAGCCATTCTCATAGAGTGATTTCTTGCTGAGTCAACACCAGCAGCGAGACCTACCGTAGGGAGGCACGTAGCAGAGTCACCTATAGTTGGCAGTCGACGGATGTCACAGGGGTCCAGGAGGACCAAACCATCAGGTGGATGACCTCAGGACACTAGTTCAGAGGTACGGGGAACAGGGCGCAGAGCCCGCCTTCCGAGGAGCAGACAGTGCTACCTGGGCAGTAGACAGGGCCACATGGCTTGTGACTGTCCGACCCTCCATGTAGAGGAGCAGCAGACGGTTGAGGGGCCACCCAGGAAGAGGTAGATGGTCGACCGTGGAAGTCAATAGAGAGGAGGAGGATGAGGCAGGGGAGATAGCCGAGCAGTAGGTGGTGGGCAATACTTTGAGGCTTTACCACCACCACCACCACCAAGAGGTCCACCCCGACCACAGGGAGCTGGCAGGCAGAGGCAAGATCTGCTTGAGGCTGCGGAGGCCTACGTCCACGACGCGCTAGAGATGATTCGGGGTACTATCTGTGTCTACTCCACCCATGCTGCAGTTCTAATAGACACAGGAGAAAGTCATTCTTTTATTGCCTCTACCCTTTTTCGGTGCTCGGAGATTCCGACGGAGCCGTTGGCTCGATTCTTACGGCTAGATACTCCTACGGGAGTAGAATCGACGATTACGCATGGTGCCGGCAGTGTGAGCTTACTCTAGGATGCTAGAGCTTCGTCTGGGATATTTTTGTAGCGGCGTCGGGGCCTTATGATGTCATCTTGGGCATGGGTTGGTTATCTACTGTCCATGCTCAGATCGACTGTATTAGGCGCAAGGTGCGGTGTGTTCGTACCGATGGGTGCATGTACACCTTCACCGGTGAGAAGGGAGCCTTTGCAGTGAAAGATGGAATCATGCAGAGGAGTGGACAGCCGATAACTCATCAGTTGGCTAGCCTCATCCTAGGAGCAGTTGACATGCGAAGTACGAGTTTTCCTGTAGTGGTGGATCAGTATGCAGACGTTTTTTCTAGCGACGTTCTCGGACTACCTCCTCGTAGAGAGGCAGACTTTTATACTGAGATGTACCCCGAGAAAGCCCCGATATCCACTCCAGCATATTGGATGGCCCCCACAGAGCTTTGAGAGCTATCGGTATAGTTGGAGTACTTGCAGGGTAAGGGATTTATCCGACCCAGTGTTTCACCTTGGGATTCCCTGATTTTGTTTGCCAAGAAGGCGGACGGGAGCTTGCGACTGTGTGCCGACTATCGTCGCCTGAACCAGGTGACTATGAGGAACAAGTATCTTCTACCGAGTATTGATGACCTCTTCGATCAGCTCAAGGGAGCACAGTGGTTCTCGATGATAGACCTCATGTCAGGCTATCATCAGCTCAGTGTTCTGGACGAGGACGGGAAGAAGATGGACTTCAGATGTCGGTATGGCAACTATGAGTTCTTGGATATGCTTTTTGGTGTAACCAATGTTCCAGAAGTGTTCATGAGTCTCATGAATAGGATCTTTCAGCCATACCTCAATAGATTTGTCATGGTCTTCATTGAAGACATATTGATATACTCGACCACTGAGGAGGAGCACTCCAACCACTTGTGGGTTGTACTGGACACACTCCGAGAGAACCAGCTTTATAGTAAGCTCTCGAAGTATCAGTTCTGGTTACGTGAGATCCACTTATTGGAACACGTCATCTTTGAGGTGGGAGTTGTGGTGGATCCTTTGAAGATCGAGGCAGTACTAGCTTGGGAGCCACCCAGGAGCGTGACAGAGGTGTGTAGTTTCTTGGGTCTAGCTGGGTACTACCAGAGATTGGTGCCAGACTTTTCCAGAGATGTGGAACCACTCTCAGCATTGAAATAGAAGGGGAAACCCTTCGTGTGGTCAGACATTTGTCAGTAGAGCTTCCAGGAGCTGAGACAGAGGTTGACCAATGCACCTATATTGAAGCTACCAGAGGAAAGAGTAGGGTATGTAGTCTAATGCGATGCATCAGGGACCGGAATCGGATGTGTCCTGATGCAGGAGCGGGCAATGATCACTTATAGATCACGACAGTTGAGGCAACATGAGCAGAACTACGCTACCCATGACTTGGAGTTAGAAGTAGTGGTCTTCGCTTTGAATATGTGGCGACACTATCCGATGGGTGAGCGCTTTACAATCTACTCTGACCATCAGAGTTTCAGGTACATCTTCTCGCAGAAGGAAATGAATCTAAGACAGTGGCGATGGCTCGAGTTCCTACAAGTCTATGACATTGAGATAGTCTATACTCCTGGAAAGGGGAACATAGTAACCGATGCTCTCAGCAGGAGGTCAGGCATTTAGCTACTTGGGGAGGCGATAGAGAAGCTAGCCTCTTTGTAGATATCCTTCATGGATAGAGATGGAGTAGCCTTTCTTCAGTCACTCACAGTCACCCCTCCACTACTACAGCAGGTCAGAGAGGCACAGTGTGGGGATGTTGACTGTGAGACGCGACGTGCACAGATATCCTCAGGAAATGCACCTGATGGATTCTCTGTGGGAGAAGAGCATGTCATCCTTTTCAAACGACGTACCATGGTACCATCAATTTTTCAGGAGGTGGTGCTGAGAGAGTTTCACACTTACCCTTTAGCGGTACATCCAGGAGTGGTGAAGATGTACCGGGATCTCAGACGACAGCACTGGTGGCCGGGTATGAAGAAGGTTGTGGTAGAGTTTGTTTCTCGATGCCTCACCTGCCAGCAGGTGAAGGCAGAGATACAGGTACCAGCAGGCTTGGTACAGCCCTTGGAGGTCCTAGAGTGGAAGTGGGACAAGATATCTATGAATTTCATGACTGGACTTCCACATACATCCAGAGGTCATGAATCCATTTGGGTGATTGTCGACCGACTCACCACGTCGGCTGACTTCTTACCCATCAGAGAGCATGGCTCAGTAGAGATCTTGGGGCGTCTCTACATTCAGGAGACTGTACGGCTTCATGGTGTGCCATCATCTATCATCTCCGATCGAGATGATCACATTACTTCTCGGCTTGGGAAGGGGTTGCAGGGGGCATTCGGGACACAATAATGTCTGAGCATTGCCTTTCACCCTCAGACGGATGGTTAGACGGAGAGGACCATTTAGACTCTCAAGGACATGATCCGTGCATGTGTTATCGTATTTTTTCATAGTTGAGAGGACCACCTACCATTGGTGGAGTTCGTGTACAACAACAGCTACCACTCCACCATCGGGATGGCACCATAAGAGGCATTGTACGACTGACCTTTCAAATCACCTCTATGCTGGATAGACCCTGGGGAGTCAGCACTTGTGAGACAAAATATGGTCCAGGCCACGACAGAGAAGGTCCAGGTCATCCAGTACCGAATGAGGACATCTCAGAGCTGGCAGAAGTCTTATGCTGACAGGAGGCGGAGACCACTAGAGTTCGAGGATGGCGACCACGTCTTCTTGCGGGTCTCACCTCGATGTGGATTATAGAGATTTGGCCGGGGTGGCATGTTATCTCTGTGCTTCATCGGACCATTCCAGAATCTTAGTAGGATAGGAGAGGTGGCTTACCACCTGGCTCTACCACCTCAGTTTCACCGGGTGCACGACGTTTTCCATGTAGCTCAACTGAGGAGGTACGTGCATGACCCGACGCATATCATGGACCATAGGGAGTTGGACATTGATGATGGTGTGACTTTTGCGGAGGTCCCGGTATAGATCTAAGATCGACAGGAGAGGGTCCTATGTGTGTGGTTAATTCATCTAGCGCGCATCAGATGGTAGCAATGGAACCTCCAGGAGAGCACTTGGGAGCAGGGGGCTCAGATGTGTGCTCAATACCCTCATTAGTTTCCCTAGTTTGTGATGTATCTTTACGGGGATATAAAGACCATAGGTGGTTGTATTGAAAAGACCCGTAAATTTAGACGTAATTTATTATTATTATTTTTGTGATTTTACGAGTACGCAGTTTCTGATGGCACCTGATTCTGAGGCCCGGTGTGCCCGGAATCAATTTATAAAGTTTAGCTCAGGTACGTTCAGTGAACGAACGAGTGGTTTTTTTCTAACTTCTGAACTAGTGCTCAGAATCGAATTCTGAGGGCGCCGTAGGAATCGATGTGCCTGTAATTTCTTAGAAACACCTTTTCTGGAGTTGTGTTTTCTTGGGTGAGGTTATTTAAAAAAAAGGGATAACTAAGGAAAGAAATAAAAATTTGTGCAAAAATTTTTATTTTCTATTCTATGTAGTTTAAACCTATGCATGGTGGTTGGAGTGGGACCCACTACATCATAACTCCCCTGGGTAGGATATTAGTGAAGTGGGGCCCACACGAGCCCTACCCCCTTCAAATCCCTTAAACCTCCCACGAGCACTTAATTGTGTAACTCACCCACCCCCAAATTTATTAGCAAGTCAACCCTCAAAATTAATTTGAATATTAAATGCTCTTCAATTTTGTATATTAATTTTATGAGATATTTTTGAATTTCAAATTAATGTCTTGCATGTGTTAATAAAATAATACAATGATTTATTTTATTGGGGGGTTGATTCGTTGTGCGGAAAGAAGGAGATGACTCTTGCGCTCTGAAGAACATCTCCTTCCTCATCGAAGAATGCGAATAATTCCGAGCCTACGTCGAAGAACACCATCACCGCAAGGGAATCGTTGTGCCATCTCCTCACCTCTCCATAGCCGATGAGAGACACCTTCTTCGGAGAATGGCGACACACCACATCCTTCATCGGGCGTGCACCGACGACGTATATAGAGCCTCATTCCGCGACGACATCTTCCGCTACAAGTCTTCCGCGAAACCTTTTTCTCCGTGCGACCATCGTTTGACAACTCTTTGAGGCAGGGGTTAATTTTGTTCGTGAATATTCCTTGTCGTTCATCGTATTTTATTTGGGGCCGCCTGTTATCGTTATAACGGGAGGAGGTCATACCGCACGAACACGGCCGATGCTCCTCCCCCTTTTTTGTTGAATCCATTGCGGCTCGAACGAAGGCAGCGCGGTGCAACGACAATGCGTGGAATCAAGGAGAAGCATGACGAAGAAGCGCGGCACCGTCGCACCGTGCCGTTGAGGCCCAACGAAGCCGCGACCGAAGTCGGGCTGCGGTGAAAGGGAGAGGCGCCGTCGCGCCGCACCGGAGAACCACGAGGAGGCCGCGGCCGGAGCGGGGCGCGGCAGAGGGGCGCGACGGAGGGACGCGGCGCAGTCGCGACACCCCGGTCGGATCAAGGCTGCGGCCTTTGGCCACGACAGAGCAAGGAGCGGTGGTTGGAACCACTGGTCGCCGGCGCCTCAGAGGAGCGGGACCGTGGGGTCCCGCGGCGGCGGCCCCGACCGACCTGCCGGGCCGACCGTTCGGAGGATCCGGGGGTCGTAACCTCCAGCATGAAAAGGAGCGGACCCCACGTGGGGGCTGCTATTTCAAAATGGGGGGGGGGGGCAGCACCCCCCCCTTTCCGCGACAACTCAGCCAGCGTTGAGCTGCCTGGCCACACGGGACGCGCCCGCGCCAACCGGCTGCCCCGGCCAGATCAGCCGTACCCACCGGGCCGGGCCGAGCCCGAATGGGCCGGACCCAGACCTAGGTCGGGTTGACCCTGTTCGGGCCGAACCAGACCTGGGTCGGGTTGACCCTGTTCGGGCCGACCCAGGGTGTCATGGGCCTGGTCGGTCTGGGCCCAAAACCGCCTAAAACCGGACATGTTTGTTTAAAAGCCCGTAACATGGGCTAAGAACCTCCAATCGACGCACCATCAATTGTGATGCGATCGTTGGATCGAGACGGTAGTTTTGGTAGATTACACTCAAGGTTTTGGAGGAATTTGGGTACAGCTGGGTTGGTTCGAACACAAAACCAACCGGGCCCTCGGAGCGAAAACGCTTATAACGTGAGATCCGGACGTCCGATTGACATGCCGTCGACCTTGTTGGATTCATTTTAGTGAGACAGACCTTTTGGCTTACTCTGATCGAGGTTTGGATGCAGTTGAAGTGCGGTCGGGTTGGTTTTGACATAAAAATCAACTGGGCCCCTAGAACGAAAAAGCCAATAACTCTCAGACCGAGGGTGTGATTGACATGCCGTCTATCTCGTTGAGTTCCTTTTGTCGAGACGGAACTTTGGGATACATAAACTCTGGAATACATGTCAGTTGATGTATCGACCCCCTTGGCTCTTAGAGAGGACCCTCCCGGAATCGAGCATGCTGTGTGAGGGAACCCTAGAGCTGGCTGCGACTGCGACAATGACTACACTGAAATCCTCCGTGGGTTCGGCAGCGACGAAGACTGCACTGAAATCCTCCGTGGGTTCGGCAGTGATTAAGACCATACTGAAATCCTCTGTGGGTTCGACAACAATGACTAAAGATCTTGTATCCTATGTGGGTCTGGCAGTACTACTGTTCTTGTATCCTACATGGGTCCTATAGTATTTGACCTCTATTGTAGCATCCTGCGTGGGTCCGACAGAGTAGCTGGTCATGTATCCTACGTGATTCTGACAGCTTAGCTGGTCTAGTATCCTAGGTGGGTCCCAGCTTAGATTAATCATTGGCTACATCAGATCATCTCTATCACCTTACAAAGATGTATATCTGTGTGAGATGATTCTTGACTTTCAATAAATATCTTCGATATGATTGACTTGTTTTCTTACGTGGATTGGGTTGTGCTTTCTTGTGTGGATTGTGTGGTACTATCCTTTGTGGATGTGATCAAACATAGGCTCGGATGTTGGATCCAAACTGGAATTGATGACTTAGGTATATGTATGGGCATATACCTAAGTAGTGTTGGATGTTACTTCATGATTGCATCTTTCCTTTTTGGATTATCCATTGTGGATTCTGGGAGACCTTCAGGGGTCTCGGTGTCCCTACTGAGTTGCGTATACTCACCCCTAAACTGGCTATGCCCATACTACGTTGTGTTGGATGCAGATGACGGACAGCGTTGATCGCGGTCGAGGCTTGTGGAGCAAGACGGTACCTGGAGGTGGACCACTGGGCGGGACGTACATGGGCAGACGGCTGCACCCGAGGAGCTATGGAGGCTATCTGTACCCACCCTTCTGGTGGGACTCCAGTGGACGGCTCGGTATTGCTTCTTTACTTTCAGTTACTGTACATTCTTTTTATTTGTACTTTGCTTTCAGTTTGGGTTTGTATTCTGGCCCATTTACATTCCGCACTTACTATTGCACCTAGTTTACTTAGTGTTTAATTCACTTTTCTTACTCTCTGGTGTTTGTTTACTTTATAAAAGAAATGCCTTCCCCTTTTGGTCAGGATTTAAGCCATTGTGCTAGTCGCCAGCCCCTGGCCTATGGAAGGCGGGCTTTCGGTAGTCATGGCACGGGTCTCGAGGACGGGTCATGACAAAAGCCATGGTGAAATCATCACATTTTGTCTCCAGGATGGGAAACAACTACTATATTCCCAATGTAAAGTAATTTTCTACCATCAATGTATGATAGGTGGGACACTATGTAAGAAGTTATGTTATTTCCCATTTTATCCCTGACCACCAATAATGGAAAAATCTGTCATAGTAAATCTTGGAAAGATTGAGATATACTAAAAAGAAGTTGCATGCGGCTCTTCATTCAGTTCTAATTAGATATCTGAAGAAACAAAAACATGTTCATGAATACTAAATACCTCATTATTATGAATGACCCAACCTATCTATGGGATATTACATTAAATTCTATCTCGTAGGATCAATCCCCCATGATTAGAATATTTTATCATCTCCACTCTATCAAGTAGTGGAGAGTTCAATATTATAGCTTTAAAAATAAACCAACTTTGATGGATATATATCTTAAGATTCATCTCATAAAAATATCCCATCAGTAACCAATCACTACAGATCTTAGGAAAATATAGCATCAAATACTTTCGACTCAACTCATGAACAATAACCTTTTCCTTCATTAGGATAATATGGAATCTCAAATCTAAAAATATTATAGGTATTAAAACCACATTAATTTATTGAGAATCATGTCATTCTAAATAAATATGTATTTCATGTTTTTTATCCATGTATATAATGAATTACAGACAATACAAATAATTCCTCCAAAAATTTAGTGTATGAAGAACACGTGAGAGTTTGATATCATGCATCAAGTAATTACATTAATATTCTATAAACTAGAGAGACTCAGATATCATGAATCAATCTCCTTGTATCATAATGAATATTATTCTAATTCATGGTCCATTATAGTAAATAAAATAGACACTAGTAGTTTGATAAAAAAATCCATATCTGTGCTGAATTCATCATTCGTTTGAACTTCTAAAATTATCTCTGATAAGATTCATACCATGTAATATTGACCCCTTTCTTGGTCAATTATTTGAGTGGTGCTACAAGCCATAATAAATATTTTTATAAAACTATCATATCCATCCAAAAAAAATGATCATTGTATGTCACAGAAATTATTATGATTCTCCTAGAAAACCATAGCTCTCACCATCTCTAGGTCCATGGACAATCCAAATTCTATTATGAAGTGACCTGGGGTGTTATATTTTTTAATTTAAAATTGGAATTTTTATAAAAAAAATACCGCTGATTTTCTATTATTTCACATAAAATGTAACCATGTTGTTTTTCATATTCATGCCAAGTATGTGATTACAAAAATATTTAATCACTGTACACTACTGAAAGTGAATCCAAATACAGGGAAAACCCAAATTTATCAGAGCCATAAAAAAGTTTGACGTGTTTAAGAGACTGAATAGAATAGAAAAACAATCATACAAGACATATCTACTATAAAATTATGTACATTGAATATATAACTATTGGACATGAACCCAATGATATCCCAACCTCAAATAAATATTGGATAAGACCCTCTCTCCATAGATATGGTCAAAGATATTGTTTATATGGGGTAAATGTTAAAGTTTCATCATGATAAATTAATATAATTTTCTGTAATTTAGACACAACATAATGGATGCATCTTCCTTCTTGTTGAAAAGTATAGAAAACCCCACGGAATAGTAATTGGTCATATAAAACCATGATATTCCAAGTCCCATATCTGTCTCATGAGCTCTTTCACCTCATTAGTATCCATCCTATAATTTTTTTTTGATATTGACGATACTATTGACATGATCTCAATAGTAAAATACACCTCTCTATTAGGAGGTGTCTCAATAATTAATCAGGGAATAAATCACTAATATAATCTAAATCATAACAGAAGTCTATACATAACATTCATGGAACATCTAGAAAAGGGGACGAAAAATGGGTTATCACCATGTCCAGATCATGGGGCTCATTACCGGCTTGACACACTTTGATGTCTCATTCACCATTGAGAAAATAGTTACCATCCTTTAGTGATGTGAATGAAAAACTATGATGGTAAAAATAAAAAAATTTAATAGAAAGAACCAACAAATTCGACTCAATAGTGATTACAAAACCCACCCTCTAAAAGATAATGAGGACCCATATAATAAAAAAATGCTAGACAAATATTAAGAGAAGACATTATATATTATATCATGTGTACAACCCAACCCAAATAATGGAATGGAATACAAAATACTAAGACATTAAAATATATTCAGAATTTTTAATATATTATATAATATTAAATTCACGCAATACAGTCTTATCTTTTGTAGGATGCAAGAGTCAGTTTCTTCAATACATTTTTTACAAAAAAGGACGAGTTTAATGGAACCATAATATATTATTAAAATATTATTCTACTAATATAATAAGATAAAACCTAGCCATTAAATTTGTATTTATAAATATTATACACTTAATTTTTATAAAATACATGATTTATATAAATATAAAAGGAATTAACTGGTTACCAAATAATTTGAACTGATAATATAAACCAAATGAATATAGAGGAAAAATATTTTATTTTTATACTCACAATGGTGTTTTATCCTAATAAAATAAATTAATTACTATTAGTGAATGAGTTTATTTAAATTTACATATTATATGTTCAATGAAATATTTTTGACATTCATACAATATATTTTAAAAGAATAAGCTAATAACAAACCCATGTTTATGCATAAAAACCTATATTTTCCAAATTGGATTTTTGGAACCTTTTTTTAGATAACCTATTTTATAACTGAATTTTCAGTGTTTTATAAATTTTATAATAAGAAATAAACATAATTTTTGAAATTTCATAATCTAAATTATCCCTGGGATAATATTTAGAATTTTTTGAGAGGTTTTATATTTTGATAAATAGATAAAATATTGAATTTTAATTTACAACTATTATTTTTCTAATTTACATATATAGTTAAAAATATATTATAAATTTTTAATATATATTTAGCTTAATAATAAATCATTTTATCAATTTATGTAATTGTAATTAACTTAACATTCATAATAGTTATAAAAATATTTTATTCTTTTGAACATATTCAGTTTAAAAAAACACTTATCATCCCATATGCAGGGTTAATTTAAAAATAATTTATACCACTTTTGTTATTGATTTTAGGGAAAATTGTCTCCATATTCGATGTAATAGTAATTTATAATTTATAATATGGTAAATTTTGTTTTCAACAAAAAAAATTTGTGATAGAAATTTGAAATAATTACTGCAATTATGAGTAAAACTAGCTTAACAAGGGACTAAATGTTAGACTTAAAAGCCCAGAGGACCTACAATCATTTTAAAAACGAGTTTTATATAAATATTTCAACCATATAGTACCATCGATACTCATTTGGTCATTATTGTATGATCACATTGTAATGTATACATCTCAATAGTGTTACCCTTTTATATTTACCAGAACTCAACTTTTAATATAAAATATGATGTAAGGGATCTCACTTATTCACAAAACTCAGGACATTTGGATAGTAAAAACCATACCGAAAAAATTACCCAATATACCCTTAATCATCATAGAATCCTTACTTTTTGCATAAATCAATCCATGTAGGACTTTTTGTAAAAACGAAAATGAGTTAACCAATTAAAAGGTAACATTATTCATTGATCACATTTGATTCATTTACATCTCCATCAATTCAATTTTTCATATAAAAGTATTATATTATAAACTCTGTATATTAAATATAATGAGTAGTTTCCATGCTAAAATTTCTACCTAAAATTTCATACATATCCATAAAATGTGATACACCATCATTGTTCATGTGTACAGTGGACTACCACCTCATGAACAAATAATGTTTGTTCTTCCATTACCACTTTTAATGGTTTGAAATAATTATTAAACAATAATTTATATATTATATATATATGAAAATTTTTTTATTCTTACTTAATTCTGATATAACGCATTTCATCATGCTTTTCATAATATGGGAACATAGAAACATCGTTTGGGGATATGTGGACTACCACCTCCACACAACGATGTGATACATTAACACATTACATGGAATGTATTAAGAATTTATTTAATATTCATGTATTAAATATATTAAATAAATCTTATTCTAAAATTACAAGATACATATATACCATTTAATTTTTTTTCTTTTAAGGAGGACAATGAAATAGAAGTTTCCTTCAAGAGAACTTATGGCTTAATTTCTACATGAATGTTGAGTTTCATTTATTTTTTCTAAATATTATATATTACTATACATAAATATATAATGAATATAGAAATTATTTAAATCATGTTTTAATTTCAATATATCATTATATAATTATATAAGTAGTGGGAACAAAAATACCATGTCAAAACAAACTAAAAAACAAAGTGATTGACACATGAAATAATGAAAATGGTGAATGTTTTCTAATTAATGGGTTATAATATATTACAAAATGATAATATATGATATAATAAATAATAATATAGTTCTATATTAATTTAATAAAATTGGTAAAACCACTACAAATGAGGTTAATAGATGTTCACCCAAAAGGAAGGACATGGTAATATTTTTCATCTCATTTTAATTTCATTGAGTATTATTACAATGTTATGAACCTAATTTCATTTATATGGTGTATATACCGGCCCTTTAACATTTCATATATATAAGAATTAATTATTCAGTGTTTTTTCATTCAATTGGAATAATTTTATCTACGGTTATTTTAACTTATAGTTACTAAGTTGTAAAGAAATCTCATTACTCAATTGCTTTCATTGGGTTATCTTCATCATCATTGCCATTAATATTCTATGATTATGTGGAGAATGAAATTTAATATCAATTTATGTATTTACAAATATTTTATGTGTTTTTATAGTCAATAAATGTTATATATTCATTGATTAATTCTCACATGAATGTTAATGTCATTTTAATGGATTACTTCCCAATCTCATTTCAATCGAGATGGTCTAATATTGAAAGTCCATTAAGTATTTTATTTGACCATTTTACTTTAAACCCTTCAATTTTATTATCCTATGATTATTACATATCATTTTCAAGTAATATTAAAAAATTTACACTCTTTGGTACAAAAAATGTTTGATAAAATGTTTTTAAGGAAACTCAACTTTATTTCCCTCTTTGGTCGAATAACATGATTTATTCTGAAAAACCTATTTTAAAAAAAGGTTTCCAAAAATGTACATATCTGTTATAAAATGATTTATTAATGTAGTTGTCCCATTTTTCATTGAAACATGTTTTCAAAGGAATATTCTTGTCTCTTTCTGAACGAGGATGTTTTTAAATCATTTTACCATGAAAAAGGAATGTATCTTTTACCATTAACAAAAAATATGTAATTGACCACCTTAATTTAGTTTAATCTTCCATTGCAAGTTTAAAATTTTAATTTTTTAATGAATTTTTCTAAAAGTTATTTTCAGTAAAAAGTATTTTCTTAATGGCTTTTTAAAATTAAAACGGATATTTTCCCGAATAATGTTTCTAAGTGATCTTTTTACCATATTTCCATTCATCAATGACACCAATCATTTATTTTTACTGTAATATGGATATCTTGTAAGGACACATTCCTTATTCCTCATCTAGAAGGTTTATGATTTATTGTTCCAATGATATTATTGACATTCAATTCCTTGATTCATTTTTATAGTCCACTACGAATATTCAATTTTTAGTGATCATTGAACATTAATCCCCCCTTAAATATCCATATTTTTTAACTTGCATATGATTATTTCATAATACATTTATAATTTTTTCATACAGTGTTTAATTTAAATGTTATTTGATATCTTGGAAAATATTGAGAACTCTACAGTTTTATCTAAATATGTATATTTTATAGGTAACATTATTAAATAATTTAATCAACTACTTGATATATATAAAGAATGGTTTGGATTGGTATGACATATATGGTGATCAGTTATATATATCCCCTTGACGCATTAGTGGTTTCATGGGATGAGTCAACTGGCTAGACATAGTGGGGATTTCACCAACTATGTTTAATGTTATCTTTTAAATGGTCTTGACAGTCAAGGTATCATGTACCTAGGACACATGGAATCCAATAATTAAACCTTTCTGTTAGTCTTATTTTTTTATTGTTATACATGATATTTTTATTGTGATAAAAACTATGGATGCATTTCATTCTCAGTTTCATTATTAAATGAAATGGTTTTTATTATTTACATGTCTATATTTATTATTAATTAACCAGTTATTTAAAAGGAATGTGGGTTTATTAATTTAACATTCCATGTTGTTTATGAACTTACTTTTCAGTTAATTAATTATATTGTGTGTGTGTGTTTAGTTATTACCTTTCCATATTGATTATTCTCATTGATTTATTATTTATTCCACATTTCTAATCCCATACTTAGTATTTGATATCACACTTATTTTTTTTCCATTCCCAAATAATTTAATAATTGTACTATGAAAGATATGAAATGATATGATTTTTTGGATTAATCATAACCACTCAATGAATAAAATTCATGTTATAATTTTTTAATTCATTAGTAATATATTACCCTTGTATATTTTCGTTTTACCAAGACTACTAAACTAATCAGACATTGAAACTGCATTTTACTTGTAATGATGGAAATGTAATGGTCGTAGACACTAGATTTGGGATTACTAGGGTTGGGGCTCTACCTTTGGTATTAATGGAAATTTTTTATCAACCATGGGAACTAGATTTAGTAAAACATATATTAGGGATAACCCGTTTATATATATTAATGACAAGAATTTAATAACATCCAAATGTTTTTAGATACATATTATGTTTTATTCCTGGAAATAAATCTGTGTGTTGATACTAGAATTGGACGTGGTTAATTCATAGATCTACCTAGGGGTAAAAACTCAAAAAGGTGGGTTGATCCTAACTCTAGTGTAACCTGGAACATGACAATGAGCCATACTGCACTCTTGGAATGAAACTCTTACTAAGACTTCATAGTATAACTCATATTTCTTAAACATAATATTATAATAAAGTTGAGTAGATAAAGAAAATGAATAAACGAGGTCAAACTTAATGAGATATAAATTGAAAATAATATCAATGAAATAAAAAATAGGTTTTATGTGATGAGTGTGTGATAAGATTAATGATATTTTGGATGTAAATTATGGCTATGAAACCCACTAATTTAATACATGTTTTAATGGAATATTTATTTTAGGAATAATGCATTTTCATTTTGTAGAAATATGCTTAATGATATTGATAAATTTTGGGGTGACATATAAATAATATTTTTAGACTGTGTAATAATAATATTAATTAGTAGTATTGAAAATGGTTAAAAAGGATATTTAAAGATAAAAGATGAATTATTTACATAGTATTTCTTTTTGGAATCATATTGGTGTTTTTTATAAAATGTAAAACCTATATACCAGATGACGACACATGAAATATTCAATGTTATTGGGGCTTGAATTAATGACTGAAGTATGATAAGCGCTCATCTATTCCCACTAGCCTACATTATTTCATGGTTAATGTCTCATTCCTTGTAGTTACATAATTTAATGAGTAAATGTTAATTATAAACTAGTGGGATCACTTTTTAGGTTAAGATATTAATGTATTAGCCATATTAATTTTGTAAAATAGTTATAGATAAGCATAATAACTTGTTTTATGAATCTCACATTCTGTAAAATAGAAATTTCAATGCATCGAGAATAAAAAAATTCATTTTAGTATAACCATTTCATGGAGTAAGGGATAAATAAGAATTTGATCTACGAACAACAAAATGATGAGATTATTATTATGATATTGAAATGTTTCAAGTATGTATATTTTCATATATTCATGTTTAATAAAATATTTCTTCATCATTTATTGAGGGTTCTTTGAAAAATCTGTTATCATAATACCTTCAGTTTTTCAATCGATGATATTTTAAGTCATCATAGATTTATGGATTTGATTCCCACATATTTAAATTTATTATTAACATATTTTTATCATTTTTTTCAATAACCCCTATAAATAGTGACACATTTTTTATATACACCTATCTCCTCTTTTTATAATTTTTTTCCTCCTTATATACATAGTTTTATATTTTTCTCTGTGACCATTGTAATTCCCATTCTCTCTAATTAAGAAAATATTCAATTAACTATTATGAAAAGGTATGTTTTAAACAAAATAATTATCAAATAAAAACCTATATTTCTGTTATCATGTTTAAATTTTGTGGACACAATTGTATTATGGTGGGGAGAATGTACAACCCTGAAATTCTAAAGTGGGAATATAATGACAAATGGTGTGTATGACTAAAATGAAAATAAGAGAAAGGGATATATATAACCAAGATATTAAAATATATTTAAATTATTTTATAGCTCTAAATTCATTCAATATTGAGTAATCTTGGATTAAAGACTACAATGAGTTTACATGATATCATGTGTTACATGCAAGACAGAGTTTTACAAAAAAACAATATATTATATAAGAATTATCATTTTATAAAATGATATTTTATCAATACATTAAATTGGTAGTTATGAATATGATAAATTAACTTATTAAAATACATGCTATATAATAATATAAAATGAATCCATTTTTTACTAATTAATAAAAAATGAAAATATAATCGAATTGAATATAATGAAAATATTAATATTTTTATACTAAAAAATGTATATATCCAAATAAATTATATTTATCTAATATTTTATTTATATTAATTAAATTTATATATTAAATATTAAATAAAATATTTTTTAAATTTATCTAATAAATTGGATATGAATCAGATCACAACAAAACTAATTTAATGCATAAAAATCTATAATTTTATAAAGGAATTTTTTTACATAATAATGGTGCAAAAATTTTAAAAATAAATTTTGAAACATTTATAAATTATATATAACAAAATAAACCTTATTTATAATTTAATTACTTTAAAAATATTTTAGAGTAAAATTTTGGAATTTCTATGAGAAGTTTCATTTTTTAATGAATAATGAAAATACTGAATTTTAATTAAAATTGATTTTTCATAATATTAATTAATGTAGAAAATTTTGATTTTATTTTGTGTTTAAATTATATTTAGTTAAATAATATATTTTTAATCAAATTTATTTCATTAGAAATAATTTTACATTTATACTGGATATAATTTTTTTCCTATCTTTTGATCCTTTTCACTTTGAAAACCAGCTTTGTCATCCCGTCTGTAAGATTAATTATAAAATAATGGACGAAACTAGTGTTATTTTAAGTTATTATAATGGAGTAAATATTTTTAATAAAAATAATTTGTAATTTATAATAATTTCAAAATTTTTTAACCAAAAAAAATAGTGAAAAAAAAATTAAAATTAATTACATAATTTAAGAGAAAAACTATCTTGGCTAGGAACTAAACAATAAACATAAAGGAAAAAATGACCTATATAAATTTAAAAAACCTATATTATTGAAATATGTTTACCATATCCTCCATATGATATTATTTGGTACCTTATTGGATGAAAAATATTTAATGGAGACCTCTGAATATTGTTTAGTTTTTTATATTTACTAGAATTCAACTCTTAATCCACTATAAATAGGAACTCAACCCTCCAAAATCATTAATATAATTTCCCAAATGAATAATTTTATAAATTAAAATTGAATAAAATAACATAATTTTTTAATTCCTTTTATCATATTTTGTATTATGAGTTTTTTATATTTTTCCTAAAAAGTTATCTATTAGTAAAAAATTATAGTATTCGTGTAACTTATAATTTTTATGGATTTATAAATTTTTTATGAGTGACCATAATTTTTTTAAATAAATTTTTGGAAATAATATATTAATATAAGGAAGAAAAATTTTCTTTTCAAAATTTTATTTAATCTTATAAATCATATGCACAACATTTTTTGAGAAAAATTAAATGTTAATTTAATAAATAAAATATTTGGTATATTCATTGAATCGTGTAATATCAAGAGAGATTAATATTTTTCTTTCCCTAAATTCCTCATATTATTTATTTGTTTTTTTATAATAAATCAATTTATTTCATTAGGATTAGTATTCAAAATGAATTTACCTTTTATGTAAATTTAATGATTAAAAGTGTTTTTCTTCTAAATATGTTTTTGGTTATTAAGATTTTTTATTCTAAAATTAATGATTCATACCAATACAAATAATATTTTCTAATTTTTCTAAATTTGAAATCATAAGTATCAAATTTTTTAAAAGGATCAATCCTAATATTTATCATTAAAAATAATTACTATGGTTAGAAATTAATTACCCAGGTAAAAGTGATCTTGGGTAAATATTAAAAGTAAAAAATCCATAAAAACATTATTATACTAAAATGGAGTGGTTGAGGTGGGTTTCAACCTGCAATCACTATCCAATCCTATTTTTCCATTACTAAAAAAAAACCAATCCATTCACATATAAAATTATAATAGTCATACAATTTCAAGGATCCCGTATTACTATAATTCCTCCTCAAAAATCTACAATAGTTCTCCACATATAATTCTCTCTCACATTAAAATTATTATGGTCACCATTTGTAATCATAAAGACTAAATTTCCAATGAGACATAAAAAAAAATTCATTTACGTAATGTGAGTATTATCTACTACTTAGAATTGAGTCTTATTTTTCATCAGTAAAATTAATTATATCCATAGTAATACCATGATATTTAGTATAATATATATACTATAATTTTTTCAATATGAATATTATTAACGTTTCTTATTCATAAATCACGTCCATTATAAAAAAAAATCTTCTTTGGGAAATGTGAGGACTACCGCCTCTAGGACACAATATGTTTTATTTTACACAACTTTCTTGTGAGTATGGAAATAAGGTAGGTATTATTTCAAAAAATGATATATTTGATATCCTTAATGTTTTTTATGAAAAATTAGATAACCTATTAAAAATAAAACATATAAATGATCATTATTGATGTATTCATTTAAAATATGTTACTAATTAGGTAACCTTTTATTCAATGTGTGCAATATTTTTATATAGACTAATTATTAACAATATGCCTTCTAATTCTGATATATCACACTAATAAAAATAGATAAAATATTTATTCTTTTTTTCCTAATGATATTACAAGAAGAATACCTCATATTCATTAATTTAATTAGGGCATATCTATATCATGGTCTGTTTAACCACCTACATTAATAGTACATTGAACATATATCATGATTGACAATGATGAAATTATTATTAATATAAGGTAATAAAATTGTGTAAATAATGGTTTTTTATTGTGGAGACATTAACTCAAATTTTTTTATTAATTAATTAAACACCATTTTATTATCCAGAATCCCTAAAACATGTTTTTTTATCCATTTTATCTTCAAAGATAATGATAAAAACACCCATGAATGGTATTAAAAACATCATAGATAATCCCAAATAGTAACTATACATACATTTTAACAGTAAAATTTGGAATAATAATTAATATATACACTTATATTATGAAACTAGTACAAACTATCAAAACTATAAACACATAATGTGAGAGAAAATTAATATTCATCTATAGAGGGACTATTTATAAAGAATAAAATTGAAAATGGATATCAGTATGCTTCTGAATTAAGTGAAAAAATTTGCTATGTTTATTATAGAATATTTTATTATATTTTCATTGAATTTGAGAAAAGTTGTAATGGTTACCCATATCAAATTCCTCTCATGGGAAATGTTTTGTATTATTCTCCTAACATCATTTAGGTGTGCTATATGTTAACTATTTTTTATATTATATTAGGAAATTAATTAATTCATGGATATTAAGAAAACTATTTGAAGGATTTATTAATGAATTTATATCCAATATAAATTTGACGGTTTAATATATCAGTTATCATTCTTTAGTACAAATTTAATATTCAACACCTATTTTATTTTGTGTGGGGAATAAATTTAATGAATGAATATTTTTCATAATAATCCATAAATTTATTATATTTATATATCTATATTATAATCCCTCTCTCATATTATTTTGATTTATGATTTTCCAAAATAATTTTAAAACATGTTGTCTTCCAAAATGGAAAACCAATCCTATGTTTTTGTAAATAAAAAGTGTGTGTAATTTCAAGGAAAATAAATAATTGTCTAGAAATTAAAATGTGGATTCCAATATGAGATAGATTCTCCTAGAGGTAAACAACAAAAAACTATTTTTATCCTTAACTAAATCATTACCTTGATGTATGATGAGTTGCCTTTGTACCATAAACCTTATTAGAAACTCCAATAGGATATTCATTGAAATGTTCACATTCTTTTAATGAACTATGATAAATGCTTTTTTTCTAATACTACCTTGGTCTCAAATAAATGAAATAGTTGAACAAAATTATGATTTTGTATTTATATCTCAATACATTGAATGTACATTGAATCCCGTATTTATCTCATGAGGTTACATATGTTAATTTTATTATACCTTATAAATTATAATTTGGTTAAGGTATGTTCTTTTAGACTTCCATATTCTTATTATAAATGGTGAAGTATTTGATTTCCATATCTCTCTTCATATTGATTACCATGTTTTATTCCATAAGAGGTTCCTTAGGTAATGGTATTAAAGATCTTAATGACACATATGAGTAAATAATTATAATTACTTTGATTGTTGTTGGGGAGTGGAATTATATATCCCCTCAATGTTTTGATATGTCTCATGAGAAGAAAACTATTGGGTTTTGTTGTAATATTCTCCCACAAGTATGAATGTGTCTTGGGTAAAGGACTTGAAAACACATTATTAATTTATGGTATTATTCATTCAATAAGTATGATATTAAGAAATATTGATATAAATGTTTTCATTAATATCCTTCATATATAATTCTCTCAATTTTAGTTAATTTCGAATTTAAATTATTAATTTTTTATTTCCATATAAATTATGTCATGTTTATGTTTTGAACACTTCCACTATATGATACTCCTTACAGAGCATCTAAAATCACTATTATTTGTATTCTCATTATAAGAAAACCAAGAGGACGAATATTTTCAATTTTCATGGACATTGTGAGAAGAATAATAATTTTCTTATAATATTTTCATGTCATTTTTATTTTTTCACATTTAATGAATACATGTATGTAGTCTTCCAAGACTAGAAGTCTATTCAATCCATCAGGGAATATTTTATTTTATTTTAATAACGTTATATAAATAACATATCTAGGTTTATAGATAACTTGATGTTAAAATGATTGATTAATGTAATCATTTAAGCCTTACTGGTACCATTATTGTATCATCCTTGTGCTATTTGTGTTGAATACCCACCAAGAGACTTACATCAACAACAAAATATAGAATTACTTTTTGGAAGAAGAATCCATCTTTGAATTCATAAGAAAATATCAATTATCGCTAGTATAAACCTACTACTATGTATATAATTATTATTATAATCAAATAACATGTCACCCATCATTGTGGTAACCCACCGTTATGGTTTACCAATTGTATATAATGTGTGCATTTTAAAAAATTCCTCATAGTATCAATTGTGGTGTTTAATTTTCTTATACCAGCTTGTGTATTATGATTCATGATTCAACTAGTGTATTTTTCTCCCACTATCAGAATAGATATTTACATTCTTCAAATAAATAAAATAAGTATGATTAATACCATTCCTATCGTGATAATTTTATTATTTTGTGTGGTTAAAGGATTATTAATGAATATGTACCTTACTTTATTCTCATGATGTAAATTTTATTCACTCACCAAAATAAAAAATTAATCCCATAAAACCCACCTAAGGTTGTGGAATAATGTATTTCCTCCATATCATTACATTATAAGATATCTATTAGAAAATATAGTTTATTTTTTGGTTAGTTTTTTCAATTATATTTTTTGAAACTTTTCATGAAATCAATCATGTATGAATTTAATATTTTTAGGGCTCTTCAACGATCTACCTTATTCTATAATCATATGTGTGATGAGAATAAGGTATTTCTAGTTTCGATAAACTTTCACTCTATATTTATTGGTCATTGAAACCATAGATAACCTATTTTTTGATATATTATCTTGAAACATCCTATATCATTTACCTATTTCATTAATTAAATTCACATATCATTCCTAAAATTACATAATGAAATTATTGATGTATTTGAATTTACCATTGGATCCAGCATGGGAAAATTCATTCCATATAGATGAATAAATCCAAAAATATTTTTGGCATACCTTTATTTTCAAAGGATTATTTTTTCTAAGACATAATATGTATGCATGAAAATAATGACTAATGGTTTTTGAAATTTAAAAGAATAAATTCTATTTTGGTTATATCATTGATAACAAGATTTTATTTTTATTGACGTATACTTATCATTCTATGACTAATTCTGAATCGTGTAATTTATGTTAATCATATATTACTAATATTTGATACAATTATTCTATTATTACTATACTATTGATTATGTGTAGAATACCATAAAAACATTAATCTCAAAATAAATTAGCTATCACTGTGTCCAATAGATCATTGAGTTAAATGTACAAGTAATAGTTCATAGAAACAACTATTAAAATACATCATATCAACTTGTAAACCAAAAGTTATAAAATTATCACTATCAAAATAGAAATCACCCTTTTTTAATCTGATATAATTCATCATTACATATAGAATTCAAGTGAATATTATAACTGACCATAGAATAATGATTCGTAAAACATATGAGAATACACCATAATTATTCACAATGTTTTGTGTGCTTCTCATAAATAGCTTATGAATCACATTTTATCATCTAATTAGATAACACACCACACTTATTTAGTTTTTTAATAAAATAAAATTTTCATAAATAAAAAATAAGTGATATATAAGCACTAAATAATATAAAAAATATATTCTCCAAGTTGATGTTTCAAATATTTTATTCTTTATATCATTACAGTTACTTTTTGAATGGTTTTTCTATCTACCAAGGAATAAAATAGCCTCCTCTTCACCACACAACCTTTAATTTCTTTTATTAAAGAATTTTTTAATTTAAACATTTAATATAAAATAATCCATGGATTCTCGACTATACCATTCATGTTTTTCACCTTAGGGTTTTTAAAAACATGGTCCATAAAACCCATATATATATTTTCAAATCATATCAATATATTATTGAGTTTATCAAAAATATTGATCCTATCATAATATTAATAATGAGAATCAGGAAGGTAAGGATGAATTTATATGGTTAATAGACAATTTCTTATCGATATGGGATCCCAAACATTTCTTAATGATCCATAAACATTAGTATACTGATGACCAGATTAATATCTATGTATCCCCTTTCATTTTACAGTATAACAATATAATAAAAATTTAATTTATCTATAACATTTATTTCATCATAATTTAGGGATAAATACGAGTTTTCATGGTATAAACATCCTTGTTAATATGTTTCAATATCATTTCTCCTTATAAAAAATTGACATCCCGATGCTGTAGAAAGTTGGAGCATCCCCATGCTCCTTGTGTTGGCATACTTCAATCCTTCACTTACTGAATTACGTGGATGAAAATGTATATTTAATTTAAAAACATAGTATAAATGTTTGTTTTGTACTTCAGTTTCTAAAAAAACAACGCCACACTTGGGCTTATATACCTGTAACGATATTATATTAACCTAATGTATCATATCATTACACTGATTTATTTCTCTATAAAATATATTAATTAAAAAAAGATTTTAATTTTTACCATGTTTTACAAAATATACAAGATAAAAATATTTATTTATTGGTATATGATTATTTGATCAAAACTCAATATCCCTCATCATTAGTTTGAGAAATTCTTATTGAATGAATATTCTTGTTTCAAGGATCCTTATGAAACTTCTCATAAACTAGATGGGGATCTAACAGGCTACTCAAATGTACTTAGGTAGGGGTTACTTTATAACAACATTAACAAGAATATCCTTGATTCATTCATTAGACTCCCAAACCTAAAATTCTAGATATGATTTCCTCATCATCATACTACTAGTTTAACAATATCTCAAGGATTGAATAAAACCATATTTTAGACTAGGATATGTCGACCCAAAACTCAGGATAGAAAAACCCATATAATTGAAATCACCCTAATGGAGGTTGGTCAGGTTCATTGAGCTTTGGTTCTAATTATATCCATGTAATGGATGGTTATAGGAAATTAATATTTTGATTGAGTTATATTAATCTTTATGCATAAATTTCAAATTTTATCACTGTTACACTTTTCTTAATATTTAAATGATTTTAATTATGTGATTAAACATGTCTATATAAAATTTACACATTATTAAATCTACAACAATTCCATCTTAAATTCTTGTTAATTCATTCATTAAGTGATTATAATAAATCATAATAAATAATTATCCATGCTATTGACCAAAATAAAATAATAAAATTTAAATGATACTAATAACATATTACTGTTAGTTTATCTAGTTGGTGATAAACTAAAATAGGAGATAGGAATATATACATAAACCTAAAATTGGTTCATGTTACAACACTCATCCAATACAACAATATAACTCATTAGTTGATTTTAACATGACTCCAAATATGAACTAATTCCTCTTTCTTTAGATATCCAACCATTAAAAAATAATTACTTAGACATTGGTTAGTGGGAGTAATGGATTGGTCAAGGAGTTGTAAATAAAAGAAAATATAGGTATGATAACCATTTGCATAAATGAGTATGGGATGAATAATGTGAAATAATTTTTATTTAATAAATTAATTATTAAAAACCACTAATATAATAATAAATTTTACAAAAATCAAGAACATTTATTTGTTTGTCTAAGCTCATAATCATACAATAGAAAGAAATACATATTTTAACTCAAGTTATAATTCACATCACTTCATTTATTTTTAAAGATAAAATGCCCATGAATTGGTTAAATTAATTATTTTATTATTTTACTAATTATGTCATTTTATCTTTTCCTAATAGTCTAATAAATTCAATAATTTCAATTTAATCATTTAAAGTTAATTAGTTATTTTCAAATATTTATAATTATTAAGTCTTTACAAGGAGGAAACATAGTATATATCCAAATTTACAATTTTTAGACACTTATTAAATACTTACATGGCATGATGTTATAAATTACAAGTCATGTGGATAAGTAGTTTAGAATTCCATTTGTCATTATTTAACATAATTAATGATTATTATTTTTAAATTATTCACATGTTAACCAATAGGGCAGGTAAAATTTTAATGTTTGTAGTTAATACATTGGCCATTATGGTGAATTAATTAAGATAAATATAATAAGAAGATAAATATTTTGAAAAACCTGTATCATAGTAGAACTCCTTCAATTAGTTATAATATTTATTTTTAATGATGCAATTAATTATTTCCAAATAAAATATGATTCTTTTACTACTTGGAAATTACATGGAATGTAATACATAGTTACGCACTATATATATAATATATCATTTCTTCATGGTACATGCTCGAGTACCTAGTCATGTAAACATTGCATGTATTAATGAGTTACACAATATGTACATCATCTACATGGAATTTAATCTCATCAATTATTGGCTGACAAAATTTAAGTCCTTAAGCATCATGTGATGTGTATGATAACCACATGGTTAACATGAAAAACATTGGTCTAACCATTAATGACTATAAGAAATGTTGTTAAGTAACATGATATGTATCCCTAAATACATGTACTAGTATTATCGATCAAAAAATGGTATATTAATTACTTAATGTGTTGACTATTGTGTGGTGATTTTTGTATGCCATGGATTTCCTAATGTGGAAAACCCCATTATATAAAATTGACATTTTAGTTTTAGGTCGCATAACTATGTCATATGAAAAGGCTCCATATCACCTTCTAGTTGATCATTCAATCATTATTCTTTCATTCCTCATGTGTTATAGATATTATGATTTTAATGAAATGAAAAATTACAAATATAAGATTAAAATAATAAATATAAAATAAAATACTAAAATTAAACATTCATATGTTCCAATGAAAATCAAATATTCATAAATTATAATACGAATATTGTGATATCACTCATTGGTTTTAGCATTTACGGAATACGATTCAACCAGTTCCCAACTTTTGTTATCTGATCAACTACTTTGGAATCAGCCTCACAACTAGATTAAATATAAAATATAAAATCTATGAGATTGGATCATCTGATATATTTTTTAAAAAACTTTACCCTAGATTAGTTATTTTTACCTCATTATAATTATTTTTTGTTGATGATTTAGTTCATACTTCTTATTGTACCACCATTAAAACAATGTAAAAATGTTTATATTTCTTCTAGAATTGATCCACATGTGTTCGATAAACCTATAATCATCATTATAAAATTATTTAACTTCTAACATGGATGATTATGGATCGTTCGTTAGTCATTTTTTGTTCATGATACAATCATTATAGGAAATAATTAATTATTATGGATCTATCAAGACTCAATATGGTAATAGTGGAGGATCGATCTTTATTAATATGATGATTATAGGAGAATATATCTCTATTGGTTGAGATTCTTCTCTCTAGAAATCATTTTGAACAATGGTTACAGGGCCTTTGTAGTGTTATACAATGATTTAGCTAGGCAGTTATATATGTAGGCTTAAAGAAGAAATAGTTTCACTTGGGCCCTTATTATCCACCTAATCTCCAAAAAACAACATGTTTAATCAAATAACTTATTATTTTAATTATTTATAGGGCATATTAAAAACTACTAGATAAATAAATATTATTTCCTTGAATAAATAAATTATTATTTTACCAAATAATATTCCTTATATAATTTATCACTATTCCGTTAATCAATTTTTTGCAATCATCCAAAAAATTTATCAGACGATGTATAATTATTGTTTATTTAGATACAAAAAATTAAATACATTATTTATTGATAAATAAATAAACACAATAATCCCTAACCATTAAATAAATAATTATTAATTATTTTTTAAAATAAATAAATAATTATTTTTTACCTTCCATATATAGTAGAGGTATATAAATAAACACAATAATCCCTATGTGATTAATGTATATTTCCTTAGCTTTAAGGGAATATACGCACTATATAATATAAGTCCCATTGATTTAATTAAGATATTTATTCCATTCAATGGTCCTAATATATCATCTTCAATTTAATAATAGTACTGAAAAATCCTTCCTATAATTATTCATTAATTCAATAACACTCATGACGTACCCAACCTATTCTACCTCACTATGAGCATATATCATCACAATTTTTATCAATACATAAAACTATGTGAATCATGATAAACATTAATAATAATCATCAATTCTAAGGAACATTACAAACATCTATTGATATAAACTTCTAATCAAACATATAAAACGAGAATTTAAATTAGAGGTTCATGTTTTATAAATTTCAATCTTTTGAAATTACAATTTTTTTATGCTTCATGAAATTACCTGAAAGTCCTATGAGTCTCCACCCTTCATATATTATATAATTTATGTCATATCAAATGATATCATTCATTGATAGAACATGTATTTTAAAATATAACCACGTCCCTTCATGTTTCACATCATAGAATGGAACTGACTTGATATTTTAATGATACAAATACACCTGGGTTGTTTAAACATTGATGTTATGAAGAAGAATAGTAATCATATGATATGGTATAAAATAATATTTAACACCATTAGTATTCCATCAATCAAATAGATGTTGGATCTTGGCCACTAACTCCAACACCAAATATGCCATCATCATTCTTGGAGCCATTTATGTCAAAACTTTTCCATTAAATCCATCCATAAATAATGAATTTATCTAAATTATTTTTTTTTCTATAAGATAAATGTAATTATTCAAATTTATTTTTTTGAAATAATATAAAACACTTTTAAGATATAATTTCTAATTCTCTTTGTAATTTAACTTTAATAATAATCATTCTTGAAGCCATTTATATCAATCTTTTTTTTTCATATTATTGCATATCCCCAATTTATTAAGATATTATAGGAAAAATAAATTATTCTTACACTAGAATAATATTTTATTTCTTAGACTTAGTTTCACTAATTTCAAACTTAATCCCACTAGTCTATTAGAAATTAAATTTCTTTTCAATTTTTTTTAATTTTCAACACAATATTCATTATGTTCAAAAGTACCAAATATTTATTTTTAGTATGAATATTTAACAAATTTTTTATGCCATATTATTTATTTTCTACTATGTTTTTCAATTATTTAATATCAAAAAAATACTTCATTAAAATATGATACTTATTAGTGAAAATAATATCTTTAATATATTTTAATAAACCTGAAAAAAACAGTATATCAAATAATTTCTATTACCATAATATTTTTCTCAAAATATTTAATAAAGTATAAATAACTACAAAAATTATGTGTATAATAATTCTTTTCAAGTTTTTAAAAAAATTCTTCCATAACAAACAACACATGTTATCATATAAGTGATGTGAGATTAAGATGGAAATCATTTACATAGATTGATTTGAGATGACTAAATAATATTATATTAAAATCCTTGATGAATTGAATTCAAACAACAACCTCTATCACTTATTCCCATGATTTTGAACTGGTTCATATTCAAAACAAATATATATATGCCTATAATGTCATATACCCATAAAAATTAATGAGTAAATTTTTAAAAAATTTATACATAATTAGAAAATTTGAGCATACTATATTTATTTACGTCATTTTAGAGTCTATATAGTAACAAAACAAAAAAGTATATTCCTAGTTAATGTAATCTAAATTATTTTAGAATATACAGAAATGTTTTGATCAATTCAATTAAATAATCAGGATATTTATATAATGTATAAAATGCTGAATTACATAACCATTACATATAGCATTTAATACATTTCATACGTAAATATGAAAACTTAGTAGATGGGTATTCAATAGATAAAATAAAAATTTATTCTAGAATCATAAATGTATAGTGCCTTTGGAAACAAGGATACACAAATGAATTATTCATATATGTTCTACATATTCAAAAAACTAATTATTCACAACATGACCCTTTCTAATACACATCATACTAAAAAATCCATTATATATTGAGGGAGGGAAATATAACAATGGGAGAACATAGATGCTCAGCAAGGGTCAAAAAACGGAGACATGAATGATAATTTAATTTTAACATGATGATAAGTGTATAAACCCCCCAACATAACATATGAAAAGGATTCCCTAAATATCATATATCATAATATTTTTTCAAGGAATAAATATTTTTAGTTCATAATAAATTATCATAATGTTATAAAATAACTTGATACATGAGTTAATAACAGTTTTATATTCCATAGATTTGTGTCATACACATAAGCATAAAAACTAATTTCCATATTAGTTAAGGATCACTTCCATGGTCATAAAATTGGATTTTTGTACTCCCCCATTGCATCATATTAGTTATTGTTAACTATCAATACTATCTTAGTGGAATTATTAACATAATAAATAGTGATAACTCCCCATTCTAGTCTTATTTGTCTCAAGAGATATCCAAATTTAATCAAATCATTTGAGATCTATATAATTCCATGCTAAGCTTCCACAAAATAAAAACCATACATATGTGATCCATAAGATCATAAATTATTCACCATATAATAAACAATTAAAAATAAATGGGTTTCATAATAATTTAATCAAGACATTACCCATAAATAATGAATGATATTCATAACCATATCATTAATTCGTCATAGAATAAATAATGGATGTAGATTACATTTCATTAATATTAATTCATAAAAATCGTAAGCCATACAGGGAAAAAACTATTATGGTACCATTAGATCAAATCCTCATTAAATATTTGGTATCACCAAAGGATGTCATCATACATGATTTTTTTAAAAGATCACATGGATTAATTATTAGGAAAAATATATACTTCAAATTGAAATAATATATTAAAAAAATAAAAATTTCCCAAATATTAATGATAAATTTTCGTTGAAAATATATTTAAGAACAATGTGATAAAAAATTTAATATATTTAGAGGTCATGAATTCAAGAAATTATATTAATTATTTTGTAAGTTAAAGGAAAATATTCTATTCACACTTTTCTTAAATGAAGATAATAAAACATATTTCAAAAAATGATAAGAAGATTCATTTTAAACCAGATTATAATAATTAATCCTTGTGTAATAAATACCTCAAATAATAATAAGAAAATATTAAATAATTTTTTATAAATTTTTTTTTATAAAACATTAAAATTGAATAGAATTGTATTTTGACAGAAGAATGAAATGAAGTAATATTTCCATAAAAACCTTCTATCTATCTCGTGACTAAATAAAGTGTGGAAAAATATTGGAAACATAAATTATTAATAAATAAAAACATATGATGAAAATTACTGAGATTATTTATTGATATATCATGAAATATTCCATTGGAATCATAATTATAGACAATCCCAATAAATAATGATTTTTTAATACAAATTTTAGACCTCAATGTAGAATTTATTCAAAATATATCTATCCAATTATATAATAAATATTAATTTATTATTGTTTTATTCCATAATAATTTATGTTATTATAATATTGTATGCCACCAACTTATTATATTTTAATGCTAATTTATTAATAATTCCTAATTAATTTCATTTTTTATGGTGTTATTTATTTTAATTTTCATGACAATATCAGTTGGATAGTTCTGATCTTTATACTTTGATCATATTCAAGTCATATAAAAAAATTTATCCTGACATAAATACTATATCTATTCATTCCATATATATTTATATTCATCCTCATAATGTAGTGACTGAAAAATTAATTTCAAAGTTCATGGAGACAATATGCCATATAAACACCATAATGTTGTTTTATATTTTTAATGAATGGGAAAAAATGTAAAACTAATTTAACTTTTAGAAATATAATTATAATATCATATATATAATATATTTTAATTAAATCTATCCTTATTAACATCTAGTTAAATAATAATTGAAAAATAAATTATATTTCTTTGTGGAGGTTGTAGTCAACATGTATAGATGAGTGATATTATCATTTTCAAAATAAATGGATTGTAAGAAGATAGATATGATACTATAATTATTTAATATTAATTATTATATAAATATACTTTAAAATCATCTGACCCATCTTAATAATCATCCATATATGATGTCAATAGAAAACGGAAAGTATCGCTATGTGGGGGTATTGTCCACAGATACAAACGAGAAATACCTTCACTTCCCATTTGGTGGAATAGATTTTGATATTAGGGGTTCCATATTAATAATAAAATATTTGTACACTAAATACATGGAATTCACTGTTAGTATATAATTACCAAGCATTTTAGGTGGTAGAAGAAGATTGAAATTGATAGAAGTCAGGTAAAATGATTACATATCCTTTGGTTGGCCTCCTTTATATCCTTTCATAAGGACCATTATGATAGTAATTTAGGAAGAAAATAACATATAAATAGTGGATTTTTAGTTTGATAATAAATTTAGGAAGGTTCATGTGGATCAAGGAGGGTTAATATAGTGTAAAAAATAGAAACAAGTGGTGTCCTTTAATAGGTGGGGGAGAGGACACAGTTTCAATTCTTTGAAGGATTAAATTATAATGAATTCACTAGAATTAAAAATGATTCCAAGTAGATATATATATATATATATATATATATTAATATTTAGGTTATTATTATGGTAAAATATTTCCCTAAAATAGGATTTATAAAATTTAATATTCAATTTCACACATATCTCTTGGTTTAACGCATTTATTTCACCTGCTTTAACCTTAAGCGTGGTGAATTTTTTCCCATTTTTTTACTATTAATTAAGAAAAAAAGAAAGAGAAATCATTAAAAAATATGAATATTTCGCTACCAAATAATAAATACAGTTTATCTAATTGAATCTCAGTAAATGATATAAATTAATATTAATATAACCTCACAAAACATGATGTGGAACATTTTTCAATAATAAATAATTTTTTAAGTATATAATTTATTTATATTAAAATACAAATAAAATTCATTAACATCATCACAATTTGATTATTAGTAATATAAATTAAATAATTTTACGTTAAAAACCATTTATTAAAATGTTTATTTCTAAATTTTTTAATGAAAATATAGTTTTTAAATAAAATCAAAAAATTTCACTATTCATTGAATGATAAATATTTATAGAAAATGATAAATAATTCCCTACAATATATTTTTATTATTTTAATTTGAAAAATGAATTCCAATTTTTAAAAAATAATCTCTCAAAAATTTGAAAAAAATATCATATTTCTTAGTGAAAAAAATAAAAAATACATCTTAGATGAAAAATGTATTATTAAACCATATAATGACTTTATGAAAAATTACATACTTACGTAATTTAATAATCTAAAAACATTTAATATATTTTTAACAGGTGGTTATTCATATTTATACTTACAATTTAATTAGTAGTTATTAATGGTATATAATTTAATAGTTTTTTTAGTCTCGGGGTTGCATGTATCAGAAGACATCGAAGAAACAAAATTTAATATATATATATATATATAATAAAATATATTGGTGTTACTTTCTAAAACCTGTAAAATTTAGTTTACCCTCTATATTACGTTACTATGATAAAAAATATTATAATATCTTTATATCATCAAACCTTTTTGTTCCCATGCTGCTTCTTCAAATATTTCATTTATTTATAGAACATTAACGAGTTGAGTAGTCTTGTTCTATAGAACATTTTCACTATTAACCATGACTTATATTGGGTTTTTATCACTAGAATAATCATTTAATACAATAATTACAAAAAGGTTTTGTACATGTGAAAGATAGTGTTTTTACATGTTTAGAAGATATACATGGAAGACATTGTGATCTTGAGAGAGGTTCAGTAGATGTTCCCAGCAATAAACTATCGTCCCTATTGGATCAAGAGTATTGAAGAGGCCCATATACCATGGGATAATATTTTCCATATTTTAAATTTTCATATCATTTTTCCATGTATAAATTCATAGGAATATCATTTAACCGACAATGAATTATAGATTTCTCAAACTATCAAAAGTATAACTTTTTTTTTCAAATCTATAATATTGTAATGTGGTGATGAATGAATATTTATTTCCATAAAATTTTCAAAGATAAAGTAAGTGTCATTATATTTATTTATCTAATCTTCATAAAAAATTTAAGGTTACACACATATTTCTATATAGGTAGTTAAAAAAATCCATCTAAATTAACAAGTGAATGTTTTCTTTGAAAGAAAATCAACCAGAGGAAGGTGTTGATCCCAAAAAACATTGAAATACAATGTAACATAATTCAACATATCCTCTATTTTTTAAATGGGTCTATCATACTGAAAATATATCATATGATTAAAAGAATAACTAAAACTAGAAATTGTATCTATAGTTTACTGATAATGTTTTCAGAACATCAAGATAAACCATGGATCCAGATTAGATATTATTGAATTTGGTAATCCATTAAACATTACAATTGCCTTAATTTATATTGTTACAATACAATTAAGATATAAAATTACTTTAATAATAATAAATTGTACTAAATTTATAATAGGATTGATTATATCCCATATAAAATTATGTCTTTTAAGCGTTTTGGAGAGTTTGACCAAAAAACCAATTGTTATGTTTTCCCATTTCCCTTATGGTATGGTTAATGGTTATAACATCCCCATATATTTATATCTATGATCCTTAACATGAGAACATAGTGAGCATCGAGTGACATACTCTACAGTATCTCTCTTCTTATTGTCCCACAAGGAATAATCATTCATATCCTTATACATATATATTAGATGAATAGAAAATTACGAACTATGAAACTCATCCAATATCTCAATATTCAATTTTTTTTTGGATTGAAGAAATATAGAATCCATGAACCTTATAATTATAACACAATCTATGTAGAAGCAATGAACATTTCAAACCATATTTTTTAGTTCCACATCATTTTTGTGTGACTGTTTAATCCCCACATAGATATATTTTTGAACAAATATTTGTGGAAAAATAGAAATATTTGATATTTTGTGATCATCATCATTGATAAGATAACATAGCCCATTTGAATCAATGAATAGTAATCATGGGTTTCTTTTCTTGTGTGGTAATTTATTAAGTATCCATATTCTTTAATCAACTATAGGAATCTTCTCTGGGTATATTTAACTCTTTCCAAGCTAATATATGAAAAAAACTATTAATATTAAAATATATATATCAAAACATTTTTATATATATGTTATTCTTCTATATATTGATTGTTGAAATTACTACAAAAAACTCTAAATCAATTGTTATATAATTCTTCCCCATTACCATTATTTATCATAAGGAATAAGGTATCACCATATCATTTTTGATGGGGATTTATCATAGTCCCTTACTCAATGCATCACTAAAGACAAAATAAATTCTCCACCATATGGTATTTAAAAAATAGATGTTCAAACTAACCACCTCTTCAGTCCCCCAAAAAATTTCTTCTTATTCGTCTATCTAATAGAACTTCAATCCCATTCGAGTTAACACACTTATTAGATTAGACAACCATGATTGATTCACCAAAAAACCCCGATAATGTGAATCCAATCTAAGAGAAATCTGGATCTCAGTCATCATTGTTAATTCGGGCCAACGTTCCATAATTTCATTCTTTCATGGATCCATCTATATATACTCTCTTTACATTATATTTCCCAAGAGTGAGACATTTTGATGCTAATATTCACACTTATGAAATTTTTCTTATATCATGTACTTATTCATGGTCTTTATAACAATACACAAAATTTTTACATTCCCTTACTTTCTATTAAAATATTAAATAACATCATCTGTAAATACTACCAAAACAATTATTATTGTATTATTTAAATAGTAATTTCATCAAACCCATAATGATAAACGGGGAATTAGTATGATCAAATGGAATTAATCTAAATTCATAGTTTATATACCTCGTTTTAATGTAATAGTTTGTATATAATCTATCTTGAAACTCAATTGTTGATATCTGGAATGAATTGTAGTATAACCAAAATACTTTTTGTAACATTGATGAAAAACACCATAAAAAGGGCAATATAATAAATAATCTTGATTGTGATCCAATAAGGTTTATGATAATCAATGTAGAGTTTCATTTATCCATTATTCTTATTAATGAATGAAACATGTACACCACATGGAGAAGAATTTGAATGAATTAATCAATCAGAAATATTCTCCAATAGTTTAGTCTTCAATTACTATAACTCAATTGGGACTATTCTATATAGATTATTTTGAATACATTAACACAATGTATGAGTTCTACTGAGAAACAAGCTTCATGATTTAGTGGAATACTACGCAAAAATTCATGAATATAATTGAAAAACCAAAAAAAATGAATATCATTTATACTGAATATTTCTGAAACCATTTGAGATAAAAAACACTTTCTAATATGAAACAAGACCCAAATAGTGAATGTAATTTCTATAAAAATTTTACATTTTCCCCCACACTGAAAGAATACTATATATTTTTTCAAAATATAAAATGTAACATCCCTTCATCATAAATTGATGTCAAATTAATGTATACTATTCTAGACAATTCCTAAGATAACATAGAATTAAATATGACCAAGAAAAACAATATTTCTAAGAATAACATTCAAATTAACTTCAGTTAAAAAAGATTCAGCAGCTTTAGTTGAAGGCATCATACCATTAATATTTTTCACTAATATTTACATATATAATGGTTGAGGTGGTTTTCTAACACCATTATCAGTTTCATGAGATAAAACCTAGTGGGGAGATCTAGAATAAAATAAAACATTATAAGATTTAGAGTGGACGGTATGTACCCATTCGCAATGTCAGTATCTGGTCCCTTATAAAACATAGTGTTCGTATTTGATTTCACATTGTCTCTAGTATTAATAAGATATTAATATTGAGCATGACATTGTTAAATATATTTTATAGTTGTATATCATAAATGTCATACCCATTTCACTTGAAATGGGTGAGTGTGGTTGGTAAATTGTATATGGAATTTTCATTATACTATTCATTTACTGGTCTCTTCGTATCTTCTAAGAATTTTATTTTCTCACGGCCAAACATTCGACACCTAAAAAACATTCCATTCCTCTCATGATAATTTCCATCAAGCTTCTACCCACACTTCAAGCATAAGATAAAAAAAATTATCTTATTTAATCCGTTGTTTTTCAAATTTCCTTTGACTTCCATCAATCTTCTCATATCAAAACAATGAGATTGATGGAAAACTCCTATATCTATTTTCACCTTCATATCACATAAAACAATTTACTCTTATATACTAAACTAACATATGTAAAAAAACCATTAAAATACTTGGTTTTAATCCATTTAAGAATTGATCAACCATTTATTCATGTAGGATGATAATATAAGAAGAATACCATTAAAATCATGTAAAATGTTCTTCTTTGGTATTAGAAGATTCCTCAAAGATCTATTTTCACTAAAGTAATTACATCTATAATTTATTATGAATAATAAATGGATAATAATATTTGGAAAAGATGGTCCTCAACTCATGCCATACTATAGAGTAAATTTTATCCTATTACCTCATGTACATGACAAGAGTCCAACATTGATCTTCTTGTTGTCCTAAACTATAAATATCAAAAATAATATTTTCATGCTCTAAATAATATAGAATTGAAAATATATTTTAATTTGTGTTTATAAAGTTTTCAGCGACTAGTGGATATGTTTTCCCAAAATAAGAAGGTGGACTATTCCACTTCATGGACTGAAGAAAATGTAGTTCCCTATTTTTCTTATTTGTAATTTCATCATGGTTCATTTCTTAATAAAGATGTGTATGAATAAAAATGAAAATTTAAAACCTATATATAATAAAATTTGGTTTCATGGGATCAAATCCATTTTCTTTTCAGTTTCATTCATCATTAATATATTATATTCATATTCTAGAATATGACATACACAAAAAATACATATTGTATGAAAGAATAATAATTTTGAGAAACCAAATAATCATGAAAAAATAATTATATGATTTGGAATTATGAAATGTTATTTTAATATTATTAAAAATTAATTGTATCCATGTTCATTCATGGTTAACATCTATTTAAAACCTTTTAAAATATTCAAATATGAAATCTGAATTGACCTAAGAATATCTCCTGGAGTGTTAAAAAAAGGTTTTCAATAAGTGAATACTCATCGTGCACTAGAATTAAGGTTAAGATATATTTGGCCAACAATTAGCTATATTATTAACCCAAGATTCGTCTATTCAAAAACATATTCCACATTTAGTATCCATACAAGGATGGTTTTCAAGGTTAAACACACTCTTTTATTTACTATAACATTAGATGTTATCCTATACATAAAATTATCCTAAGTTTATTTAGTAATGTTTTCTCATCATTATTTTCAAAGTTAACTACAACATTCTATAATAACAAATCCTGAGATCCACACATCTCATACATAAATATCACATAATATTTGATGAATATTCCACATATATCATAATGATCAATTTCACAATCATAGAGGGTTAGTACCATTGGAAACTAGGATCTGCAAAATTATTGTTCACATAATATCTATATCATATATAGCCTAATTATTCAAAAATTTCACCCTACATATAAATATCATTCAAAAAAAAATTAATTAAAATCCTTGGGAATGAAATCATAAAAATGTGTGATCTCATATTCACAACAGGGGAAACTGAGGGAGATAACATTTATCACAAAATATTAACATTTCCAAATTCATATTAAAATATTATATTATCATTTAATAACCATAAAATATATATCATAGATCATAGTATTGGTTCATGGAATAAATCTTGGAAGCTTATAGGACATAAATAATAATTTTATCAATGAACATGATCTATGAGAGAATAACATTAGCGGAGGCAATAATTTTTTGGAATATGAAATGTACATGAAATCATTTAGTTAGTTGTTAAGGATTAATAAAAGAATATTTTATTTTATTTTTACCACTCACCAATCCATCATATTAGTCAAGGATGACCCCCAAGACTATGAAAGAGGTTATATTACCTTACATAATTTCATTCACTACCTATTCAAGCCATTTTCCCCATAAGATCTTTATCATTTCCCAATTCTGTAGAGGGTTTATTAATTCCATCTCCACCCATACCATAATAATTATTATATAGATTTGTGAGAAAATATCATATAAAAATCATTATATCATGACCCATTAAAAAGAAACGGGTTTCATAAAAATTTCATCTTTGTATAACCCTTGGAAGGGAAATGGGTTTCACAAACATTTCATCAATTCAAGTGAGCATAAACAGTGGGAGAGGAATGAGTGGAATAATTTTTTTTCATCATAATCCTATAACTTACATCAAAATAATTATTGTTTAATTGAACTATACCGCCAGTAATTATTAGGTAACATAAAATGGTTCATCTTAGAAAAAAAGTCACTTAAAAGACAAATTCAGGAATTTCATGAAGAAAATATTTTTTATAATCGAAATCACATATTTAAAATGTAAAAAACTAAAAAAATATTTAACAAAACATATCATTTGGAAATAATATTTTATAATGTAAAATAATGTTTCCAATAAATTGCTGGACATGGTTGAAGCAATCTCTATTTATACTGCATATGTTAAATTAAAAAATTATTTTCTCACTACTGTAAAATAACTCACAATGAAACCCACACTAAAAATGACAGGTATATTCATTTAAACACATTTATAAAAAATCATGGTGAAAAATTTCATAAAACAATCTTAGAGGGAATATTGAAATATATTTTTTAACACAATGTTATAAAATATGGACATGAAAGAGAAAATACTTTTGATTAAATCGGGAAAGAAATTTATTTTTCCTTAAAAACAATATTTTGTTATCATGAAATCGTAATATGATGAAAAATTGGAAGAAAGATATTCAAAAATACAACAAGAGTATATGTAATGTATTTATATTATTGATAGATAGATCATGGAAATTCATCCTCAAAAAAATTACCATAAACTATTTAAAAAAATAATGAGATTGTAACATAAATCCCTTACCTTAATTTTAGCTTGTTTAGAATTTCAATTAAACTCATGTATAATAAATTTTTATTAATTATAATTCTATACTATATACATATCAATAATTATAATATCCTATATAATCCACTTATAATATTGAAGCACCAATTTATTAATAATTCCTTATTGAAATAATAATTTTTGGTCTTAATGGTTTCTTGTTTCATGATAATTCTAGTATGGTAGTTTTTTTTTCATTTTATTTTATAATGTTTCAATGATATACATAATTTTAGTCATGAGATAAATATCAAAATTATTCATTGTATATATATTTAGTGTCACCAACAAAAGCTATAGATAAAAAATGAATTACTCTGTTCATGGAAATGGTAGGTCATACGTACTCATGAACAATGTTTTCTATTTTGGTAGGATAGAACAATAGAAATATAAATAATAATTACATATATAAAATAAATATTATATTATATTTAAATATTGAATTTATTTTGATTAAATCTGTCTTTATTACCTTCCATATAAAGATTAATCGAAACACAAATCACATCTCTTTGTGGAGGTTGCAATCAAATGTATTATCGATTGAAGTTGTCATTTCTAAATTGATTATAAGATAAGAATATAGACATTTTATTACAATAATTAATGAATAATTATTTCACAAAAATAATATATTATCATTAAAATAAACATAATAACTGGCCATGAAATATGGTTATGTAATAGTAATTAAATTGCTACATGGAGGTGATACTCCACACCTATGCACGAGAGACACTTTCACAACCTATATGTTGGAATAAATGTGCATAATGAGGTTTATATAATGATAATAAAATTTAATTATATTTTGTATAATTAAAATAATTTTTTTATGTTTAACACCAATGATTTAGAGGAGGTATAAGAATAATGAAATTGAAAGAAGTCTTATAAGATTATTACCTCCCCTTAGATTGGCCCCATTCAAACCCATTATTATGGTACCATGGAAATTTATCATTAAAATATCATAACCTATAAATAATTTATGTGGAATTTGATAATATATTTTTTTAGCCTTTTGTTTACTTATGAGGTTCATGGTGGTTTAAATAAGAGAAAGGATGGGTGTCTCTTTATTATTGGGTTAGAGGATACATTTATAATTTATTAAAAGATTAAATTAGAAAATTTATTTATCAAGAAATATTCTATAAAGTGGACTTAAAATTTAAGGAGGTATATGATAAATTTTAAATATTTCCACCCACTAGGACTTACTAAAATTTAATTGGAAATTTCACCCATATCAACAGTTTTATCCCCCTAATAAATCTATTTTATCCGCAACGAAAGTTTATAACATTAATTGTTTATATAGTTCATTATTACTATAAATTGAAGGGTTATTATTATTAAATTTTTAAATCCCTATTAAAAATTTTGAATCCATTTTATAATATATTAAATCTCAAATTATTATAAATTACATTTAATAAAAACTCATAAAATGTTATGAAAAATATTTTCCAAGAAAAAAATGTCTTCTTATGTATAAAAATTTTTTATAGAAAAATATAAATGATATTAAATACAAAAACCCAAATTTGATTATTGATAATATTAATGTTCTTCTGTTACATTTGTGAAAATTTTGAAACAAAATAGACATTTTTATATTCTTTAAATTAGAAGTATATTTTCTATTATAATTAGTATTTTCATTAATCATCGAAAAATCAATTTTTTAAAAAAATTATCACAAATTCAATCTAAAATAATTTTTAAATTTTTATTTTAGAAATGAAGTCAATTTATCAAAATAAATTCTATAAATGTCTTAAAAATAATTAATTTATTTACTCATAAAAGCAATAAAAATTAATTTTGAGGGAAATTGATTTTCCACAACACATAATGATTTTTTAAGAACTAAGTACTTATGTATTTTATTTATCTAAAAACTAAGAAATATTTTTAAATTATTCTTATTCATATTCATATTACCAATTTCATGTACTTTTTATAACATTATAGTATTTTATAGTTTATTTAGACTCTGGGTTACGTGTACCATAAGATATCGAATGAATTAAATTATATATATATTTATATATAATAAAATCTCATGGTTATAAATTAGTAGACTTAAAAAATATTTTATTCTCACCAAATAGTTTTTATGGTTAATCATATTGAGTATATAAATGGATATTAAAATTAATTATGAAGTTTTTTCTCCAATTCCATTTAAACATCAAGTGAATAATTATATTCTTCCAGATGCTTTTAGATTCCTTTTTTTGAATGGTTTAAGTAATTTGATAGTCAAGACAGTTTATCTATAAAGACGGAACTTATTTATCTTATTAACATTTTCCTAATTTACTTGTCATAAAAGGTATTAATATTATGATTCTCTATTTTAAGGATAAATCTCAATTTTTATCTTGTTTATGATAAGGCTATTTGACTGAAATAATTAAATTCAATATACAATAGTAATCTTTGTTTAAATATTTTCATAATGGGATTTTAATGATTGTTCTCCCACTAATATTTATGAATCCTTACATCATATCCTTTTAACAATACAATATCCAAATATCATCCTGATTTTTACTAGTTGGATCATATAAATTTTCCATGATTATTATACCTGGAATCATCCCAATCAAAAGAGTTATGATTATTAGAAAGTTTAGTGGATAATTGTTTACAAAATAAAACATAAAGAAAAACTCAACCTTATTCCAATGGTATCCAAACGATTTGGGATTCCCAACTACTGTAAACCAAAAATAACACCAATATTATGGAAGTAGATGATAATAATGGTATACTCATACTAAGATTGACTATCCCAATAAGATAATATAGAGTAAATTATATCTTTATTTCCATATAAATGATAATCCTGGGGTACTCATTTTGATCTCAACATTCATGGTTGGATAATTGAGTTTTTGAAAAGTGATGTATAAGAAGGAATCTTACACATAGTACTCAAATTGATATAATTCAATGTCTCTCAAATTTAAAATACATTGCATATTTATTAAATTAAGAACAATTTAATCATTTTAATTATTTATCTTCTCATATATTATGCCTCTTTTATACAATCATATAATTTTTTATTTTTAGAATCCCTATTCAATATTCCAAATTAATATATTCACAACACATTTTTGGGAATCTTTTACTCAACCCATTGTTTCATTACTCACCCAAGCGTAGAATAAAAATATATTGATATATATATATATATATTTTAATGGATCATATTCATAGGAAAAATAAAGTTGACATGTAGTATATGTATTATAGTCTCCACTTAAGTAATCATGGAGTGAAAAATAACCAAACCCAATTTCCTTTTAAGACAATTCACAAGCCTTTAGGTTAGTTGGTAGTCTGACCGCAATTACCTCTCAGTGAGGAGACAATACTTATTAGAGATTTAAATCTACGATAATTCTAACACCTAATATGCACAAACAATGCCTAATAACAAAATTTAGGATAATAACATCAATTAAAATCCATGGTCATGGTAGGTGGAAACATGATTTTATGGAGTTTCACCAAGATTTTAATGTAACATTATATCTCAAATAATCAAGTTACAACACAAATAAATAATTCATAAAATTCTTATTCTATAATAAATTATTAAAAAAAATTAATGGATAAATGTTATATGAAACAACATTTTATAAATACAAATATCAGATCAATTTATAATGTTTTTAATAAATAAAACCCTATTATAAATATTTTTATTGATAACTTTAACATTATTTTCATCCCATAATTATAGATATAATCACATTTATTTTATGTTCTAATATAAACGTTTTCATATTTTGTACAATATGATTTTTGAAGATATATATATATATATATATATATGAAATTTTATGAATTAATATTTAATACATTTTATATAATGAATATGTTTTTACATAATATATAGTTAATATACCTTATGTTATTTAAACCGTAAGACATAATAATAATTAAAACATTTTTTTGTGGCCAGAAAAAATTTCATTAAATGAGGACATTCTTATAATTAAAAAAAATTCAACTTAATTAATTATGAAGTGATTATAATTTTATATATAAAAAAAATTATATTTTATCCTTTCTTTTATGATTTGAAAACTCTTCATAAGTAAAATTTTAAATTTATAAATAAACATTTTATTTAAATATTGTAAAGTCACCATAAATAATTTATTAAATGGGTTTTCACCCATATATTCTTATTTATAACCATATAAAACCATATTTAAATTTGAAGAGGAAATTCACAATATTCACCCTTTGATAATAAATAAATATTTGTAAAAACAATTCAAAAAAATTTCAATCCACTAATAGTAAATGTATTATAGTTAATAAATTGTTAAGAAAACACTTATAAATTCCATAAAAATTCGAAAATGACATTTAATTGTTTACTGACCATTTGAAAATAATTCATCCTGATTAATGAATGAAATAAATAAATACCACATTAATTTTTTTTAACAACATCATATTTCATATCGGCTTATAATATAAATTTTATAAATATTAATAGTAATTTAGTATAATTAATAATTAAATATGTTTTTCATTAAGTAATATATTATTTTTAATACATACATTATATAGTGTGATAATTTAACAATTATTAAAAATTTATAATCCCATTTATTTTATTAAAAACATTTTCATAATCAATTTTCGACATACATAATCATTACTTAAACCATATTCATCTAAATGAAAAAAAACTTCATGTTGAGTTTTAATTAATTTCCCATTCATCGCCCCACTTTTTTAATTTAAACACTTCTAATTAATAATTACTATTATTTTAAAATTAAAATTAAAAAATTTATATTTTGGCCTTATTCTATAATTTATAACAAATTTATAAAATACACTGATAATTTCTAAAGAAATAGTTAATTTATATATAAGAAGACATTTCTTATATTTAGGTAAAGGTTCATTTAAATATTAAAATTTTATATTTCATATATTTCATTTATAAATGTCTCAAAAAATTTATATATAAATTACGAATTTTTAAAAATAATTTGATTTAAACTTTATAAAAAATAATAAATTCCCAAAATACATTTTAATATGATTTATAAATTTTTTATTAAATGTGTATATATGAAATATATATTTTTATATAAACTCAATAATATTAATGGAATATTTTATAATAATTTTGTCATTAAAATACTTATCACTTAAGCATATTAAATTTATAATTAATTCATTTAAGAGAAAAAATTATAAATTTTATAAATATTCCATGTGATATTTTCTATTATTTATGAAAAATTAATAATTAATCTAATCCACTTTAGAATTTAATTTCAATGAAAATACAAAATAATTTCAAAAAACATTAAATTAATATGGATTTTCTTCTTATTTAATTAATTTGGATTCACACATTGTGATCAACTAGGTAAAAATGGTGCCTTATCTTATATATTTTTTTATATAACTGGTTGATTTCACAAATATAAAACATGGATGACACTTTGATACCACTATAATATTTATAAAGAGATGAATACCATTTATTCATAGTAGGATAATGAATTTAGAATTCAAAACACCCATGATCTCTATGCCAGAATAAGTAAATTTGATAAAAAGTAGTAATAAATAATTCTTATTGAATATTCATACATCCTAGCAATGATTTCTATTTAGTATCTCTATCATTTTTTGATGTTGTTGATATAGATCTTTAGTGAAGTAGACTGAAGCCTCTTCTCTCGATGTGTGGAACACTAGCTTGTAGATCATCTTTCATGATAAGTTGACCTTTATAAAAAAAGGGGTGTTGGTTCATTCATTTTCATAAAAAATTGTGTAACTAAAAGATGAGAGAATTAGAAATCTTGGTCACAATTTTTCATTACCAATATAAAGGGATCCCATCAGTTTATATAACTATCCTTAAAGAATTTCATATAATGAAACACATTAATCATATTCAATCCAAAAAAAATATTTCCATTAGAATTAATAATTTGATTAACTCAATGAATGAAACTCATTGAATACATTGACAATGGATTCTTTTTAACCTATTCATAATGTATTTTAACAGATGAAACTGTGTGGGAAGATACATACACAAAAAATCATATTTTAATGCTAATCTAACAAATTTTATTTTGATTCATGATTTATGTCAAGAATGTGTTTGTTTGAGATCAATTATTTACCATATCAAAATTTAATATGGATTATATATAAGAATAAATATTATCCCATAATATTATATAATTATTATTATACTTATATTAATTCATTTAAGGGTGGGAGATAAGTTTGAATTAATGGAGGCACAACAGTATATTCGGACAAGAAGAACCTAATTTATTTTTAAGTATCTCTATAAGATATCTTTGACATTGGGGAGGATAATTAAAATGATGTTTTTATACATAGAAGTTAAAATAATGGGAATAAAGGTATTAATCATAGGCAATGTCATGTCACCAAAAATAATAAAACCATGCAATGTAAAGACTGATGAAATATCCCAAATTACTTAACAATAATATTAATAGGAAATAGTATAAATTATATAGATTTAGTGTAGGTTAAAGTATATTGTTTTCAGAAAAAGGGGATAGAAATAATCATCAATGATTATCAAGGTCCAAAATCTCATGATAAATCCCCTCACAAAAGGAATCCCAATGAGAGAATATACAAGAACCATATTTTTTTTTGAATTTGACCATAGTAAAGATGAGGAAGTGAAAATAAACATATCTAAGATGTCCAAGTATCATCTAAACTAGATTACTCATAAAAATGATGGGAAACATGAGTATGTTATTCCAAAAGTTCTATATGGTTCCCAAAAATTAGATATTTAGAGGCTTGATGTTGGAGTTGTACATGAACATGGTAAAAAAGATGGCATGGTTTCTAAATAGTGAGAGGAAAGATAATATAAAAAAGTTTATTTAAGGATAATAATCCATTTATAAATAGTTTTATGTTGGGTAATTAGAAACTATGAATAGAATTAAACAATTTCCAACTCACAATGTCAACCATCTCAACATGATTTAAGTTATTTTTCATTTCATTATTTTTTTTATAGAAACAATAAAGTAAATCTATGTAATTTTTGGTAAATAATATTTATATAAAACTCTAAATACATTGAATGGTTCAGTTATTATGTCACATAATGATGATGAGAAAACACCCCCATAGTGATTTCACCATGTTATCTAAGCTCTTTAAGAAATATTTCATGATTTTAAAATGGGTTTCACTATTTTATTTAACAGAATAATAGATTGTATCATATAATTATGATCTAGTTGTTATAGATATTTCCACATATACACTAGAAGAGAAAAAATTTTTCTCACAATATTCTTATCATTATAGGAATAACATATAAATATTGGAGATCCCCTCCTGCTATGATATTTAAAGAACCATGACATTACTTTTGTCTTTGGTTGTTGATTTTTGTCCTTGAATTGAGTAATTATTAGTTCCCATTTTCCATATGTGGACTTTTTAAAATCAATAATAATTAAATTTTAAGGGTATTTCATTGGGGATAATAAAAAAATATCACATAGTAATCATTTTCATTCTTGAATGTTAAAGGAATGGTAAGATTGGTGTCAAACAAATATGGTATTTTGATAATATTTGGTGATTCATTCACAAAGAAATTTAAATAATTGGAAATTTATTTATACAATTAGGATACAATGACAAAACTCATATAATTATTTTATGGGGAATTTTGGTATTGGTTTCAGATTTTTCAATTCATTACGTTTTTTCTATTGAATTTTCACGAGTTTTTTTATGAGGTGGAATTCAATTACATTGGTTTCAATTATTTTTTCCGACACGGTATTTTAGTTGAAGATAATATGATATTCCTTGAAATTAGTAAATTTAAGGGAATGTGTTATGAACTATAAATTATATATAAATAATAATTAAAAAATCATTATTTATCACCATTCCCAACTCTAGAACTTTATATTATAAAGCCTTTATTTTTTTATCATTTGTTGGTATTCCAACAATTGGATTTGAAATGGAAGACATGGATTGATTTTTACCACTTATTAAAACATTTATTTATAATTAATATATATATATATATCACCATGTTGACGAATGATAGAAATTGCTGCCAATATTTCCATGACCTGACGTATGCCAGGGCTTGATAAATAACTAACCCAAGCCCACCTGCACATGTCAAGGGCTAGAAACTAGTGCTGAAGGCACACAATACTAGGGGAGTCCTTTGTCTATGAACTTGAACGCACACAAAAAACCAACTCAATGAAAACATGTAGAGGGAAAGGAAATAGGATACACAACTACTATAAAAAAAACCTAACCTATATGTATCGAACACTAAATAGTATAGGTACAAAAAAGAAAACTCAAAGGGAAGGGGAAAAAATACACGACAAACCATAAAAGTTCCACAACCCAACTACATGTGGAAATTTTAAATAGTTAAGAGGGCCCTACTCTAGAATCCAATGTTTTGACCACCGCCCACGGTCCATGTACACTGTCTCCCGATGCTCTTCTAAAGAAGTGATCAACCGGTCTATCATACTCAAGGGAACAAATTTTTTTGGAAAACCCAATCATGTATGAGTATAAAAATACTCAGCAGGAATCCCCAAATTCTTAATGGATCAGTAATAGAGGTACTGAAGAGGAGAGCGGTAGATAGAACAAGGTACAGTATATGAGTACATTAATGTAGTGAAGCTCAATCTAATAAATGAGTGAAGTAAGATCTTCCAAACACAAGGATCCAGAAACAATGAGAAGATAAACTTCTCATCATGTTTTCGGTACCTATAGTAGGAGAGTAGTCTCATCCACACACAAAAATCATTACTTTGAAAGCACGTGGAAAACCTCCACCACATCACCTCTCTTGTTAGGAGCGTAACCAAAACCCAAGGAGTGGGTATTGGAAGAACGATATATATATATATATATATAATCATTCAAAGAAACCCAAACGAGGGAGTAATGGGATATCAATCTCACAATCTCAGCCCAAGAAAATTGTCTCTTATAGTATAATAATTAACCACCATTGCCTATAATCCCACCTGTCTACATTGAATTGCATGTTAAAGGGACTCAATCACCACACCTTGATATTTTTCACTTTGGGAGGGTTTGTCTCACCCGCATTGTTTTAGGTCACATCACAATGATGCGTCCTAGTGGTAAAGGCATCCCTTTTTCCCAAGAGTCCAAAGGCATGTCAACGACAATCTCGTCACTATGGAACATAGTTGAATAGTAATTTCTCATGGGTGAGGACCCATGCATATCCCTATTAGAGGTTTCCACTACACTATCATAGAGGACCCATGCCAAGCCCATCTGGAAGATGCCACTCTAGTGTCATTGAGGACCCATGCCCAACATAGCTAGGGTATTCCACTATACTCTCTTCGAGGACTCATGCCCATCCCAGATGGAGGCTTCCACTCTAGTGTCATCAAGGACCCACTCCCAGCCCATCTAAAGGATTCCTCTCTAGTGTCATCAAGGACCCATGGCCCGCCCAACTAGAGGATTCCACTCTAGTGTCGTCGAGGACCTATCCCTAGCCCAGCTGGATGGTTCTACTTGGAACTTCTATTGGGTAACACTACCCAGTCCAGTTGGAGGTAATACCAATATTACTTTGGCTACCCCTACTGTATGGTACCTCTCGAAAAATCATGTAGGAGCACAAGCCTCCCCTAATGGATGGTATCTCTTGGAAAAACTCTACTGTAATCATCTCGTGTCACCCTAGATAGGCGTCACACCTAAAACATCTTCCATCATAACTAATTATAAACTACGGAGGGAACCATCATGTTCTACACTGAAAAATTCCCTGGATAAGCTGCACACGAGTTCAATAGAAAGACATGTGATAGATAGAATATTCGTAAAGTAGTACATGGTATGTGTAGGGTCCACCTTTCATGTGGACCCACCTTGTCCAATGGAATTGTACCTAACCATTATCAAGAAATAAACTGTGAACAATTACCCTTAATCATGCCGACATTCTCCCAGATTACATGACACACTGAGTTAAAAGTTTGATGAGTGCACAACATTCATCATTGATCTGGAGGTCCAATGGTGTAATCATGCTAGCACACCTCCTCAAATGGATCAAGAGCATTTGAACACATCTCTTCAAACATCTTACCCACTCTCACAAGATTCAAATTTTACCCCAACCATGGGTTCTCTTCATACACATTAAAAGGATCCTCTACCAAAAATCCTTCATCCTTCCATGTTTAATGAGACCAGGAATAAGGCTTCACACATCTAAACATATCACACCACTATGATCCTTCTAGGAGAAAAAACAAGATCAATTATATATTCACCCAAAATGGGAATCCTATGGAAATGTTGTAAGTCGCCACACTATGCTGGAAGGAAGTCCTATGGGGCCCATTCATCCATCTCGAAATAAATTATATAGATTACACCATTGTGACCCTCTCGGGAAAACACATGAAACGAACTACTCATTCATCCAAAATGGATAACCTGTGAAAAATCATCATTTCACAACAACACGTGCGGTCTAGCCCTCATGGGGCCCACAACTCAACTATGGTTTAAAACCACAAAATTAGACTACAAAATTACACAAAATGAAAAGGTTTACACTACCGCTAACCGTCAGTCATATAGACCTCATATTTAGATGTTATGCATGAAACAAGATTTCTATCCAATAATAATTAAAATTAATATTGATAAATTGAGCATTTTTCCCACCCACCTATGAGTTTGAAATTTTAAATCCCCAAAACCACCACAAATTATCCCTATCAACTCAAGGATCTTGTTTTTGTAGAAGGTACATAAATCATAGGCCTGTATAATGAGATATACACATTTAATATGCCATGTCCCAAAACATGATGTACCGGACTAGTCCGTCCCATCAACCACATCTAGGTGGGCCTATGTAGGCCGGCTCATACCACCATCCCATAACCCGGTCTAGTGGCCTGGACTGTGTGCATAGCCCATGGTTTATCGCCCACCTGCAAACACCAACCCACCAAGTGGGTGGTCCTCCCTCGGTCACCTAGTTAATGCGTGACCCGCACAACGCAGGTCACTTCCACAAATTTGTCCTCTACCTAAACACAACACAGTTTTAATATCCTCTAACTCCACATGTTCCAAACAGTACTTTGATTCACTCTAACACATGTGTGTTACCATTGTCTTGGGCCACCTTCTATGGTTATACTTTGGTGGACCCTTCCGGGGGCCATTGGGAAAACATTTGGATTCCAATAATTCTTTCGGGCCCAATTCCGTAAAGCTTGAGATGATCTCTTCAATTCCATTAAATTTATTCTGCAAACCCTCAAAGAATTGATGGGTCCAAAATTATACATCGATAAACCCAAAAAATAGGAAAATAAAAAGATGCAATAAAATTTATTTTCAACAAGGATTGATGGCTTTGTAAGTGCGACCATCAATGTTGATATTCAAATTAAATAATCCATGGAGAAACAAAATATTTTCAATTAAAAACATGAATCATAAGACAAAAGTATAAGAAATCAGACCTTGATCTGTCTTTTTATCACTGTCGTTGTGATTTTCATTCTCCCACCTTGATTTTATTATGTTTCAGTGAAGATATCTCCTTGATTAGATAAAGAATCATGAAGAACAACTTAGGGAGAGAGATAGATGTTTGTATAGAGAGAGAGAGAGAGGAATTATGGTATAACCCAAATCCTTCACCTTAAACCGCTATTTATTGGGATCCCGCTGAATGTCAAATCTGAATCCACTATGCTCTTTCATTTTAAATCACTCCTAGGAAAAAACCCCATTTCAAAATCAACAATGGTCTCATATTTCCAATCTGATACCCTGAACAATAGTTATTTGATACTATGTTAGGGGTAAAATAATAAGATTTATGTACTTTATTTCGGATTTTCTCTAAGGTTAATTTTCTCTCAGAAGTCATGGCCTGTCAAAAGTTAAGACCCACCTAAGGTAAAAAAACATGTTCTGGACTCAACCGTTGCCTCATATTTCTTATCCAATCTACTGCATAATAGATATCACATTCCCTTAACACATATAGTACAAAATACATAATATTTTTGAATGATTTCTTCCGGGAACACTGGTCCTCGTAGTATCACATTGTCAATAATTTTATATCTATAAATATATATATAAATATTCAAAAGTATTAAATGGATAACATTCGGTCTCAAAATCATTTCACCTTTGAGATGTATGCCCCTTAAAAGAAAAACTATGTAAAATAACTCGGGTTATTTACCTCACACCTAGCTCTCCCACTTCCTAAAAACCTACATGTCTCCATACTGGTACAAAAATTGAACCAAAGGAATTCTTATTCCTCATAAGGTCTTACCATGCTGATGAAATGTGTTGGATCATCCTCATTTTTGACACATGGATGTCGTCATGCTCCCACTCAAGCTATTTGCGTCCCACAAGGTGGTAGGAAACCTCTCCATCACTACATCCCACTCAGAGACTAGAATCACTGCTTTACCCTAGAATAAGGTCTAATGGTTCCATCCATTTGAATATCTATCTGGTGAAAACCCCATGGATATCTGGTCAAACAAGATTTCACAGTCGATGTATTACAACTGAGACTATCTTACACTCTTAGTAAGAGGATTCAACACCATCAACTGAAAGAAAACTTCTCACTCCTACTCCATTGGGGTCATCTATAGGGAATCCAAATACTCAAAAACTTCTTACACTAGGTGATGCTAACACATACAACAAAGGGCATACACAATAATGTTTCCAACTCCTTGAGCATAGACTATCTCAATGTTGTAGTCTTGTAATAAGTCCATCCATCATCGCCACCTTAGGTTGAAGTCTCTCTAGGTGATAAGGTACCTTAGAATTTGGTGGAATGTTCAAACCAAAAAGTTACCGACCATAACGTAGAATTTTCACATTCATTGGAAGAAGACTACATCATTAAACTCCATATAGTGAGTCATGTAGCTCTATTCAATGTGTCTTCATCACATCAAACTATACATGATAACTACAGTATCCAGTCGTAACGTTGATCACCCAAGATAAAAAGAAGGTATGTAAACTCATTAAAACACAAGAATCAAGCCATGGAAAGCACGTGGAAGAATCCATGTGTCTTTTCCTTCCTTGTAAGGAGAGTATTCCCCAAGATAGACAGTATTCCACATAGACTAGCAATAACCTGAGAATAAAGTGTAAATGAGTGTAAACTCCACTAGAAATTACAGGAGTTTTTCTAACACTCAATTTCCCAACCTTGCCATAAATTCACAACTCTGAGGAAATTTTCCACCGTACCTCAATTCTATCCACTTTTGGAAGCACTGAATCACAATAATGATTTAATTCATGTCACATTAACACCTCCCACTAGGAGAAGCACCCATCTTCTTCGTGAAATTAAATCTACATTGAAAAACACCAACCCTGGGTTATAACAACAACCCATGTCACCTTGTTAATACCTCAAACAAGGAGGGGACAGAAAATGGTACTATGATAACAGAAATATCTCTATGGAGTCCATGCTCAAACTTCCTTGATCGGATGTAACCATTATAGATCATGTTCAGAGTGTACTGAAAAGGGTCTGTGAACCATGTCGCATAATCAGTCACTAATACCCCTCCCAATTGTAAGTGAATGATCTCCTGAACTCGAATGGAGTGCAAGGAGGGGTAGAACACCTCATGAAACAATAAAAGGATGTCTTCCCGCAAGAGTGTCGACTCATCGTGTATATGAGTAACCAATCTCCACAAACTCCCAGTTTTCAATGGAAAAGGCTAGCTTCCAAAGCCACCATCTAATCTATAGGTATCAGAACAAGCCTAATGAGGATACCCCCAATATCTAGCCAATCCTCTACACCCTAAGGGTTCAACCCACAGAGAAACCTCAGTAGTCTTAGTCACTCGAACTCACGTAGTGTGCTCATACTCTGCACATCTTTAGCCTGCTCTTCCGTGGATGTCAACTTATCAGTAGGTGGGGTGCTGCTACCTACCCACTTGGAGAAAGGGTCTCACATAGTGGGTCTTGAACTAAGGCACCGTTACTCACAGGGTCATCATCATGAACCAGAGTGGGTATACTAGATATCTTTTATCATGGAGACATCTAGAATGCTATCAAGCAGTACAGCGATAATGTGAGTACACACACACACACACACACACATATATATATATATATATCAACAATGACGAAGAGTTGACTCAATGAGGACAGTAAAAGACACTATCATTTATGATGCATGTACAATTGTTCAAAAAAACTAGTGTCTTAGGGTGTTGAGTTGACAAGTTGGTAATCTGGGTCTTAGTGTTTGGATATGCTGACCCCTTATATCATCACTAGAACATTTTTCCTGAGAGCTACTCTTGATACACATCAACATTATTTCCTAAAACCAAACCAAAACCTTTTTTGGAAAATATTTGAACAACATCTCCAGGGATGAACCACCACTAATACCACTTTTTCATGACCAGACCCATGCCAAGGAATGACCCACAACAACCCAATACTCGTATACATAGGCTAGGGGCTGCAGACTAGTGAAGAAGGAACAAAAAACTATGAGGGTGCAGATTTCTGAAAAACATCTATACACACAAGCAGACAACTCAATGAGAACATGTAGAGGGAAATGAATTATTATAAAAAACTACAATAAAAGGAATCCAAATATATATTCATCAACCTCTAAAAAGTATAGATACAAAAAATAAACTAAAATGGAATTGAAAAAAATACATTCCCAACAAGAAAAGTGCCACAAATTGGCTATAGGTAGAAAAGTAAAACAGCTGGGAGAGAACCAATCAAGAGATCCATACTAGGACCACAACACATGGTCCAATAACCCCATATCCCTAAGCTCCACAAATGTCACAATCATCCATTCCATTGTCTATAAGGGCACACAATGTTCGGGAAAAACCCAAGTAAGGGTGTGTATAAAAATACTGAGTAAGAAGCCTCAATGGCTCAAGAGAGAAACAATATAGGTACTAAATAGGCAATAATTATATTGAAGAAGGTATAGAAAAATATTACAGTAATGGAGTGGAACACAACCCAACAAAGGAGGGATGTAAGCACACCCAAACACAAGGATCATGACACTGTGAAAAGATGAACTTCCCATTGAGTATTCTATACCTATAGTAATAGATTATAATCGTACAACCATGAGAATCAATATACAGAAGACATGTGAGATACAACACACTTTTATTCAAATCATGGAAGGAGAATAACCGAAAAGAAAGGAGTGGGTACTGGACACATGATATGTATATATATATACTTTGTAAAATAAACCCAAATGAAAGTGTAATGGGATATCTATATCACAATATCAGCCAAAGAAAAGAGTCGCCAATAGTCCTCGAAGTGTCCAAGGATTCATATCATTCGACACTACTACACTAAATGACTTTTCCAAGATACTTAATCACCACACATTGGTTCAATCCACATTGGTCAGTTCTATCTCACCTGCACGAATTTAGGTCTTGTAACAAGGAAGCATCGTAGTTGGAAAAGAGTCCATCATTTTTAAGAGTCCAAAAGCACATCAAAGCATGTCTCGTCACTATGGTGAACAATCAAGAGTTCATGTGTCAAGGCTGAGGACCCAAACCTAGCCCTTTTTGAGGATTCTACTATACTATCATCAAAGAACAATTCCCAGACTAGATGGAGGCTTCCCCTCTAGTGTCATTGAAGCCCCATTCCTAGACTCTCTAGAGGATGACACTCTATTTTCATGGAGGACCCTTTCCTAGACCAATAGGAGGATGCCACTATAGTGTCATCTAGGAGCAATGCTCAGCCCAGGTGGAGGATGTCACACTACTGTCATCGAGGACTCATGCCCAGTCCAGCTCGAGGATTACACTATAGTGTTATTGAGGACCCATCCCCAGAATATATTGATGGTTGTACTCCGAATTACCATTGGGGACCACTGTCCAGCCTAGCTGGAGGTTGGATGAAAATTGCTCGGGCCATCCTTGCAGGATGGTACCTATCAGAAACGCATCATGAAGAAATGCACATCCCTACTAGATGGTATCTATCTGGAAGACACTTCTGCAGTCATCGAGTATCACCTCGGATAGGCATTACACTTGGAACATCTCACACTATTACTCGTAATTAACTATAGAGGGAACCATCATGTTCTACCTGAAAAAACACTAAGGATATGATATATGAAATCCACAATTTGAGTCAAAAAATAATGAGATGCGAGAGATGGAAGATTTGTAAAGTGGCACATGGCACGTATGGGGACCACACATCTTTTGATACATCATCTTTTAATTGTTGTGTATCTGACCATTATGAGGTACTAAACTATGAAACAATACCCCTAGGCATGCCAACATACTTCTAGAGTACTTTACACACCAAGTCAAAAAGATGATGAGAGCACGACACTAACCATTGATCTGTAGGGCCAAAAGCATAATCACTATGGTACCCCTCCTCAAACAACTCAAGAACATTTGATTGCATCTCTACATACGTCTTCTCCATGCTCATAAGAGTCTAGGTTGACCCATATCTTGGGTTATCTAAAATCATTTCAAAATGAAATTCCACTGATATTCTATCATTCTTTTACATTAAATGAGATCGTGAGTAAGGATTCACACATCCAAAAAGATCACCCCATTTGATCCTTGTTAAAAACATGCATGATCGACTATTTATTTCCCCAAAATAAACATATGCGGGAAATTTTTTAATTCACTACATTATACTTGAAGGGCCTCACGTGGTGACCATGCCTTAGTATAGAAGCAAATTATATGAATCCTGCCATTGTGTGATTCTATAAAAACACACTAAATTGACTACTAATTCGTCCAAAATGTATAATCATATAAAATTCACATTTCACCACAACATGTGCGATCCATCTCGTGTGGGGTCCACATTTCAACATTACATTAAAACATGTAAATTAGTGTTAAAATGCCTTCACAATGACAAGGGTTACGCCATCGCTGAAGATGAGTTAAATGGACCTCCTGTTTAGCAGTTATGTCTGAATCAAGATTTCCGAAAAATAATAATTAAAATTATTATTGATAAAGCGAGTGTTTCATTCCACCCACCTTCTAAATTTAAATTTAAAATTCTCAAAACCCACCCGAATGGTTTGACTCAACTCAAGGATGATTTTATTCATGATGTATTAACAGATCCCAATATCCATATAAAAATATTAATAGTTCATTTTATCTATCATTAGTTATCATTAAAAAATTGTTATCATAGGTTATCAAATATGAATAAGTATTTATATAGTGATATAATAAATTAATATATAGTGTGTGTTTCAAATGTAAACATAATCATTCCCAAAAATTATTATCCTTATGAACATTCCAAAAGATGAAAATCCAAATTATTAGAAAGAATGTCAATGAATTTACAAAATGAACTTATCATTAACCCCACAAACAACAAAAAGTGACTCTTAATTAACCTATACAAAAGTAGGTTAATAACTTCATCATGTATTCTATTTAAAAAATTTAATATTCTAAATTACCATAAATAATTATAGAAAAGAATCATTATTCCTCATTCATTCAATAAAACAATACATTATTGACAATAATCCATTGATATAATAATGTCATAAATTCCATTAATGATAACATAACCCACTTTTTCAACAAATCATCTAATATTTTTTTGTAATCAATAATATCCAACATAAATTATCCATATTAATCATCTCATTATTTAAATTAAAATATATTTTCTCAACATAAGGTACATATTAAGGATTAACTTCCCACAGTAAAATTATCCCATTTTCATTATATCACATTTCTAGGTAAACATATTTATTATATTAATTAAAATACATTAAGAAATGCATGTAATAAATAATAAATATATTTCAAAATTCAAGGATTTTAATAGAAAACAATTCAGTAATCCCACATAATTATTAAACCATTCACAAGGGTTCATCATATTATTATTTAATACCTATTTTTTATGTCATTCATTGTATCTTCATTGTCAATAGAAAAAGCATAACTCCTACCCCATTTTTGACTTCATCAATTAACATTCAGCATATGTCATCAATTTTCATAATCAACTTACATTTCATAGTTAAAAAATGTATGCATTGATAATAGCTTAGTATGACGAGTATTCTCATCCATTTCATTAGCTGAATATTTCATATTTTCTTGCAATCTATTACTTAGTGTACTAATTCTATAATAAAAAAACATTTTCTCATCCCTCTCATACATTACCATGAGTTCTTATTTCCAAATTAACAAAATATATGAAACTTAATCTTCTATCCTTCATTGAATCCATTACCCAAACTCTTTGAAATCTCCATACATCCCTTTATTTGTGTGTTCATGTGTTTGTTAAGGTTCACGCTGTTAATCAAGTTCCATGAAAAATGTTTTTGTGTAATCAGAATATCCTTTACTCCATTAATAATCCCTTTTGGATTATCATCTATAAGATTTACATAACATTCATTGCTAACCCAGTTCCATCTCATACATATCATTGAATAATGAAAAAAATAACAGAGCGTGAAAAATTTATCATAGTGAAAAACCACATAATCCTAAGAAATAATCTATAGTAAGTAGAAATCATAAAACCTTCATTTATATATATGAATATTTATGCTTAACTAATCTTATGCATTGTCGTCATCTATTTAAATCCTTCATGATGGTTTATCAAATGTTTGGGAATTTATAAAAAATATTCCTAAGAGTGTCAAACCAAGTGTGCTGTAAGGTACATTTTCATGCACCAGTTCCATTTCGAGTATAGCCCAATATGGTTTTTAGGGTTGTTTTTCCTAACTAAATCTCATACATAGCCACATCTACATTTATTTTCTTGATATGGAAGTATTTTTAGGAATCCAAACACTCTATCATTTACCTATATTCCAATAAAGTTTCCTATACATTGACTCATTCGTAGATTTATATTTAGATATTTCCTCAAGGATCTCACTAATGATTTCTAATCTAAGTATCCAAAAGTTAACTAATACAATCCTATGACACCGACTATATCAAAATTAGGATTCACATACATGGATATTACATCTTTTTAGATTAATATTAATTCTATTACACAAACACAAGCCTAAGGACCATGATAGTTTATTACCTTCGAAAGAATGAAACAAAATCCATTAATCTTTTGAAGGATCTTAAATGTCTCCCAAAAATATATTACCCTGTAGTAGACATTTAATACATATCCAAAATAAATCATTTCATCATAAAATGGGTAAATGAAACATAAGAAAGGGTAACCTAAAATTCTTATTAGGGGAATGCAAAAGAAATATAAATCAATGATTACATGAACGAATAAGATATGTATAAGGGTATTCTATCATGAAAATAACATACAATGCTTATACCCAACCTATCATAGATACTAAACATGTGTCAAGAAGTAAAATGTTATATATTCTGAAAACATGTACTGTAAGGGTGAAAAATCATCATTAATTAATCATGAACCATACTCACATTTCATAAAAGTGTGGAACCATCATATGTATATATAAACATTTCATATGTCAAGGGAAACAACCGAGACCATAAATATTGTGGATCATGAATTATTATAATTTTTTTTATTTTGGATCAGGCCACACATGTTTCCCGGAGTGGGTCCGGACACACCTATTTACTATATTGGATCATGATAAACTAGATCCAATTGGGGATAAGGACACACCTATTTCTCATAGTGTATTTGGAAACACCTATTTCCCATAATGGATCAATCCCATCTACATTTTTCACATTTTTATCACATGACATATAAATCCATACCAAATGAATTTGACAGAGATATATGTACAAATAATCACATAATGAAAACGAAACTTATGTTCTACATTGTATCATTAAAAATTAAACATATAAACACATCATAACCCTTATAAAGAAATTTCTTTTTACAAAAATCTAATCAATTCACCATAGAATTACAAAATAAAAAAATAATGGTTTCCAATAAATTTATTCAATATAAACATTAACAACATTGAGAAATTATAAATATATGATCAATCAATACTATCCCCATTAAATTATAAGTAACATTATTGGAGTTCATCATAGATGGAAAATATTTTTAGAAGGTAAATTCGACTATTTCATGAGAGAAAAAATACTTGGAAAATTATTTTATAAATCAGAAAATTCCTAAAAGATTGTAGATTCTTTTTAAAATAACCATGAAAACATATAGATGAAGGTTTTAAAATCATTTAAAACATTTCTTGGGGACAATATACATACCACATTAAAATACTATTTTTAAAATTTAAAACATTTTCAAATAATATTTTATATAAAATAAAATTTCATATATATAAAGGATGATTCATTGAAATTTTTAGTTTTTGACATTAAAAAATTATTCTCAAATAATACATGTTAACACAAAGATTCCATTCACATTTTTTGTGAAATATAAACTGACATTGTTTTTGAAAGAAACAAAGAAAATTAATTTGATTTTGTTTCTAAATTATAGTCAAACATGGGTCAAAATATATTTTAAAAATCATATGATAATATTAAAACATTTTTTTTGTAAATTTTTTTTGAAAACAATGTTTTGAGTGAAAATGAATTTCTTACCGAGGATAGAAATAAGAAGATATATTTTTTAAAAATGTATATATAATTTTAATTAAAAATATTTAAAAATGATAATATTATGTTAAAATATCATGAATAACCATAGGAAAATGAAATTAATTTTTTTTTTGATAGATGTATAAAAATAAGCTTTATCAGAAACATAATAAAAAAAATCCCGATAAATGATAAGATTATAACATAAGACTCTTATTAAATTGGACACATTAAATAGTAATACTCATAAATGATAAAGATTAAATAGTAATAATATTAGAATTAGGAAAAGTATATACAATATTTTTACATTTAAAATGGGTTGTATAGAGGCCTCAATATTGAATATAGATGCATAATGAAACATGTGTCGCAAAGAAGGTAAATTGATAGAAAAGATACCATACCGGTTTAGTAAATTTTGAACCATTAACCACATGAAAGATATATATTTAAATTGATATGTAAATCGCCTTAATTTTAATGATAAAAATCATTAAATTAATCCATGGGTGGTATAAAAACCACAAACAAATGTAGTGGGAATGTAATGTGTCATACAGAAGTAAAATTGAGATGAAAATCCCTTACCGTAACAGATGAATTTCTAATACTAGTTAAAAGTTCCTATATAATAAATATAAGTTCATTATACATCCTTAAAAGAACCATATTTACATATATTATACAATATGTTATTTACTTATGTCCTTTTATTACCTATTTCTCAATAATCCCATGTTAAAGTCATGTTTTGGGTAATAACCACTTTTTTCCTTTATGTTTTGATTTTATTTTTTTTTAATATTAATTTGATAAAGTTCACATAATATAAATAATTATAACCATGATATATATCATATTTATTAAGATTGTATGTATTTAGATAAATTTATAAAATTAAGTGATGGAAAATAAAATACACTATTCATGGAGACGAAAAGTTGCACATACGTATAAATGATGTTTAAATTTTCTTGTTGGATGGAAAAGAAGAAAGTTAAATAGTATATTATCATTTAAAAACAATATTTACTTTGATATATAAACCATATTTTTATTAAACACATATTTAATACATTATAGTAAAATATTTAATGAATCCCATCACTTCACAAGGTGGTAGTTCGATGTACATATGAGAAACATTATCGTATTCCCACAAAAATAAGTGTATGATGGCCTTTGTTATTGAGTCAATAAGGTTTTCCTTATGACTTTTTCATTCCTTCTTGTTTTGAAAATCACAAACACCTTATCTTTAAGAAAATTGCTTTTATAAAGAAAAATTGTTTTTATAAGGAAAATTGCTTTCTTAAGGAAAATCGCTTTTATAAGAAAAATTATCCTTATCACATTTTCATCAATATTTTTTCTTAAGTATGAGATTCAGATTCATTTTCTCGGAATCATTGAAACTTTGATATAAAGCATTCTGTTTTAGGATTCGGATTCTGGATAAGAACTATAAGGAAGTTTCATTCCGAATTCCGGATATGAACTCGGACTAAGTTTTATTCGAGATTCAGGATACGAATTCTGAAGAAGAATTCTCATTACGAATTCTAATATCATTCTGAATTCCCATTACGAATTATGATAAAGAATTCTCATTACGAATTCTAATGAAGAAATCTCATTCCTAAATCTCATTACGAATTTCAATGACGAATTCTCATTACGAGTTCCAATGACGAATTCTCATTACGAATTCCAGAGACGAATTCTCATTACAAATTCCAATGACGAATTCTCATTACGATTTCTGATGACGAATTCCTATTCCGAATTCTCATTCTGAATTCACCTATTAAACAGAATCTAATTATCTTTGTTTTATACACTCTGAATTTATTCACTCCGAACCTTCACTCCGAAGTTTTCATTCCGAACCTTTTTGTTAGAGTTTAAAACGATGTCGTACATTCTGTTACATTTGTTTTGTTATAAAACGATGTCGTCTGTTTTGTTATAAACTAACCGTTGTCTAACTGACACGTGTACATGTCCCTCCGATCTTTAAGGAAAATATGACCGTTGGAGAAGGAGCCGACCTTACCTATAAATAGGATCTCATTTGAAAGAGCTCGGTGTTGATAACTGATGACAGATGAACAACTTGGTTTTGTGCATACATGCTGTTGAAGTGATTTCTAGAGAGAGAGGCTCTTATTAACTCTCAAAACTTCGTGCGACTCCGAATGTTGGTGATTACATTCGAGGGATTCCGGGGATAGGAAGACAGAGGTGCCGACAACCTTAAAGTTTGAGGGCTTCCTTGCTGAGGAGGACAGAGGTTTCCAACTACCTTGAAGTTGAGGGCTTGCGGGGATAGCAAGATAGAGACTCCGATCTTCGTATCGAGGGCTTACCCTAGTGTGGGTAAGACAGACTTGCTTGAAAATATAAATCAAGGGACCTTTATCCAAGGTTGTTGGATACCCTTCTCTTTGGGTTAAAAGACTATTATCTTGTTACTTGTAGTTTAACTACTTGTTTTATTTCCGCTGCAATTTGTATCTTAAGGAAAGTATAACTTTCTTATACTTCCTTACTTACTCTGATTCATTTAGATTCTATACACTTTAAGGTAGAATCTCATATTGTAACTTTTGTTAGGTTTCAAATTCTAGAACCATATTTCTGGAACCTACTTTTGGAATCACTTTCCAAGTTTAGTTCAGTGTTAGAGGTGTTGTGAATTTACTTAGTTTACCTTTGTTAAACTTAGCGTTTTCCTTTACTTAAGGAAAACATATTTATTCTTAACTAAATTTAAAGATTCCAAAGGAATTTTTAAAGTATACAATTCACCCCCCCTCTTGTATATTGAGCATCTCATACTATATTTCGATCCTACAATTGGTATCAGAGGTTGGAAAACTTTTACTCTATAACAATCTTACATTTGGTATCAGAGCAGGTTACAGAAATACTTGTACTCACATACAAGTTTTTCTTGCTCACTTTATCCTTCCGAACTTTTCCCATTCCAAACTTTGTCATTCCGAATTTGTCCATTCCGAACTTTTCCCATTCCGAACTTTGTTATTACGATTTTTTGCAACTAACAAGTTTGTATCCAAGTTATATTAAGTATGGAAGTAATTAATGTTGGTTCAATTGAAAATTTAAATCCTAAAAGACCACCTATATTTGATGGTAATGACTATGAGTACTGGAGAGATCATATGAAGACTTTTGTTATCAATACTGGAGTAGACAACTTTTTCATGCTTACTGGTGATTATAAAATTCCTGACAAGGAAGTCAGAACCTTTACTAACCATGAAAAGAAAGAATATCAACTCAACTATAAGGTACGCAATACTTTACTATGTTCAATGACTAGAAATATATATAGCCAAATTTCTTCTTGTGAAGCAGCTAATTGTATATGGAAGAAGTTAGAAGTTACACACTTTGGTACTTCTAAGGTGATTGAGACTAGAAGAGCTATGCTTAGAGCTAAATATCATGGCTTCAATTTTCCTTATGGAGAACCTATCCTTAAAGTTCAACAAAGATTTATGACTATTGTCAACAGTCTACAATCTATGGGAGAAAAAGGTTTAGATGATGAAGCTCTTGTAGACAAGATAATTGATATTATGCCCAATGAGTGGGAGTCCAAGAGAACAGATATAGATGAGAACAGGAAGGTCACACAAATTACTCTTGATGAATTATTTGGAAGTCTTCTACAACATGAAACTAGAATGAAGAGAGATGCTGACAACATCAAGAAGAAGAATGGAAATGGTACTGTTGCTTTTACTACAACTTCAAATCAGATGACAGCTAAGACTCTTGAGAGAGTAACCAGATCCAAGTCTAAGAAAGTCATTTTCCAATCCGAATCTAGTGAGAGTGAAGTCTCAGAAAATGAATTAGCCAATCTTGCTTGAAGGATGAACAAGATAGTTGGACAGAGAAACTTTCAATCTAAGTATAAGAAGAAGGAAAAAAAAGATAAGAAAGATGGAGAAGTTACTTGTTATGAATGTAAAAGAGCTGGACATATTAGACCAGATTGCCCTATGCTCAAAAAGAAAGAAAAGAAGGAAAGACATTCAGACAGGAACAGGAAGAAGTATTATAAAGCTAAAGCTAAGAAAGTTCTGAAAGCTAATGACACCTGGAGTGCCAGTGGTGGTGACTCTTCAGATGAATCTTCTGATTATGAATCTTTAGAACAGAAGAATCTTGGTCTTATAGCCAGATTACCTACTGATAATCATTGTCTTATGGATAAGGTACGAAATTCTGAATCATTGACCAATGTTTCTTTAAATCCTAATGATAGTAAGTATTATAACTCTTCTGATGAAGAATCATCTTCTGATGAGGAAAATACTTTACCTACTTATGAAGAAGTCTCTAGGTTTTCTGAACTTCTTGAGATTGAGAATTACAAACTCAACAAGAAACTTGACAAGGAAAATTCTAGGAATTCTATTCTTACAAAAGAGATATCAGATCCTTCTAAAGATCTTGATAAGAAAAATGCTGATTTTGAAAATATTTCAAAAAATCTTGAGGAAGTAAGTTCTGAGAAGAACAAACTTTCTAAAGAATTAGAAAAAGTAATTTCTAATAAAAATGTTTTTGAGCCTAACTCTAGTTCAAAAACTAATGATTTTGAGGATAAAAACTTGGTTGTAAAACTCAAGTCCGAAATTTTTTCCTTAAAGAAGTGTTTATCAAACTTTACCCATGGTAAGGAAAGTTTTGATAAGATGTATTCTCAAATACGACCTTTATGAAATAAATCCGAATTTGGTTATACCCATGAAAAACCTATTTTCAATAACAATTATTTTGTTCCTCAAAGTGCCCCATTTTGTACTAAATGTCAATGTGGTGGTCACTGGGCAAAAATTTGTTCCTTAAATAAAACCCAATCTCTAGGATTTCACAAAGCTTACTTTTCTACGAAAATGTGGGTACCTAAAATTTTATTGTCTGGAAATCTCGGATCCAAACAAGTTTGGATTCCGAAAGTCTAATTTTCTTCTTGATTTCAGGATAACAAAGAAAGTACAAGAAACAATACATGGTACATGGATAGTGGATGTTCCCGGAACATGACTGGTAACAAAAGCTATTTTGAAAAGATTATCAAAACGAAAGGAGGAAAGGTAACTTTCGGAGACAATGATAAGGGAGAGATTGTTGGTATTGGTAATATTGTTCTTTTAGGTAAAACCTTGATTTCCAATGTTCTTTTTGTTGAAGGTATAAAGCACAACCTCATTAGTATAAATCAGTTATGTGATAAAGGTTACCTTGTGAATTTTAGGAATGATAAGTGTTTAGTTCACAATTCCAAAGAAGAATTTGTTCTCTCAGCCAATAGGCAAGATAATGTCTACACTTTGAACCTAGAAGACCTCAGGAGCCATGATTTACCTTGCCTAAGTGCAATGGAAGATCATTTTTGGTTATGGCATAGAAGATTAGGACACTGTAATATTAGGAACCTTTGTAAACTCTCTAAGAAGAAACTAGTTAAGGATCTACCGGAGCTTAGATATGATTCTTCTAAAGTTTGTGATCCTTGTCAATATGGCAAGCAACATAAATCTAGTTTTAAGTCAATCGGTGAAGTCTCAACAACTGATGCATTACAGTTAGTGCACATGGATCTTTTTGGTCCAACACAAACTGGAAGTATTGGAGGCAAATACTATGTGTTTGTTCTAGTTGATGATTACACTATATTTACTTGGGTCTATTTTCTAGCAAAGAAATATGAAGCTTTTTCTTATTTCAAAAGTTTTAGAGCTCATGTTAAAAATGAGAAAAACCTTCCATTGAAAACTATTCATAGTGATCATGGAGGAGAATTTCAAAATTCTGATTTTGAAACTTTTTTAGTAAGAAAGGTATTACTCACAATTTTTCAGCACCTAGAACTCCTCAACAGAATGGTGTAGTTGAAAGAAGAAATAGAATTCTTCAAGAGATAACTAGAACCATGTTGAGTGAATATTGTATTGCTAGACATTTCTGGGCTGAAGCTGTAAGTACTGCTTGTTATACTATAAATCGAGTTTTGATTAGACCTTTTCTTAATAAAACTCATTATGAGTTATGGAATGGTAGAAAACCAAGATTTTCCTACTTCAAGGTTTTTGGTTGCAACGTATTCATTTTGAATACTAAAGATAACTTACATAAATTCGCACCAAAATCAGATGAAGGGATTTTCTTAGGATATTCCACAACCTCTAAGGCTTATAGAGTTTTTAATAAAAATACTTGTACTGTTGAGGAAACAGTACATGTAAAATTTGATGAATCAGATCCTTTTGTTTTTAAACCATCTCAACTTACATCCTCGGATGTGTTTTCAAAAAATGATTTTCAACCTTTGATAGAAGAACCTTCTGATAAAGAAATTGTTCTAGAAGATACTTCTGAAACATTTACCCAAGAATACTTTCTACCCTATGTTGATGAACAGATTTTACAAAACCCAAATCAGGTGTTTCTTAAGAATCATCCCAGTGATAGTATCATTGGTGATGTAAACCAACCGGTAAGGACTAGAAGTTCCTTAAGAAATGAAGTAGAACATCTAGCATTTCTTTCCCAATTATAACCTAAAAGCACAGATGAAGCTTTAGGTGATTATGATTGGATCAAAGCAATGCAAGATGAACTAAATGAATTCAAAAGGAATCAAGTCTGGAACTTGGTTGAAAGACCTAAGGAAACTTCTGTTATTGGAGTAAAATGGGTTTTCAGGAATAAATGTGATGAAAATGGAGTCATTATTAGAAATAAAGCTAGACTTGTTTCTAAAGGCTATAATCAGTAAGAAGGAATAGACTATGAAGAAACCTATGCTCCAGTAGCTAGACTTGAATCTATCCGTATTCTACTTGCCTTTGCAGCATTCTTTAATTTCAAACTTTTCCAAATGGATGTGAAATGTGATTTTCTTAACGGTTATGTTCAAGAGGAAGTCTTTGTTGAACAACCTCCTGGCTTTGAAGATACAAACCATCCAGATCATGTTTTTAGACTTACCAATGCTTTGTATGGACTTAAACAAGCACCACGAGCATGGTATGATAGACTCATTGGATTTTTGCTTCAAAATAACTATGTTAAGGGAAATGCAGATCCAACCCTTTTTATAAAGAAAGACAAGAAATTTTTTTTGATTGTTCAAATTTATGTTGATGACATTATATTTGGTTCAACTCAGCAATCTTTGACTGACTCTTTTGCTAGTCTAATGAAATCTGAGTTTGAAATGAGTATAATGGGTGAGTTAACATTTTTCCTTGGTTTTCAAATTTCTCAAAAACCAGAAGGAACCTACATATCTCAACATAAGTATATTAAAGATCTTCTGAAAAAGTGTGGTTATGAAAACACTAAGAGCATAAGTACTACCATTGGTACCTCAAACTCTTTAGATCATGATGAAGCTGGGAAACCAGTAGATCAAACATCTTTTAGAGGTATGATAGGAAGTCTACTTTACTTAACATCTAGTCGACCAGACTTAATGTTTTCAGTATGCTTGTGTGAAAGATATCAATCCAATCCTAAGGAATCTCACTTAAAGGCAGTAAAAATAATTTTTCGCTACCTTAAGGGAACCATGGATCTAGGATTATTTTATACTTCTGGAAATGATTTTGTTCTAAAAAGATTTTCTGATGCTGAATTTGGTGGATGTAGAATGGATAGAAAGAGTACATTCGGAACATGTCATTTCTTAGGAGATTCTCTAGTTTCATGGTCCTGCAAGAAGCAACATTCTGTAGCACTTTCCACTGCTAAAGCTGAATATGTAGCAGCTGGAAGTTGTTGTGCACAAGTGTTGTGGATGCAACACACACTCACAGACTATGGCTTGAGTTTTACTAAAACTCAAATTTTGTGTGATAACACAGGTGCCATTGCCCTATGTAAAAACCCTGAACATCACTTCCGTGAAAAACACATAGATATTAGGCATCACTTTCTTAGGGATCACACACTTAAAGGAGATATTATTCTTCAGTTTATCGGAACGTAAGATCAACTTGCTGATATTTTCACAAAATCTTTGCCTTCTGATAGACTTGAATATATTAAACAGAAGTTAGGAATGATAACCATAAGGTAATATTTCTTAATTAACTTACTGTTGAAAAATTCTCCTTACATTAATAAACTCCTTTTCATAGAGGGAGTACATTTGATTGTTTGTATAAACAAAGTTTTTCAAAATTTGTTTTCAAACTTTTCGGAATGAAGATTTCCGGAATGGAACTTCTGGAACTAAAATTTTCCAAATTTGACATTCTCGTATAGAATACTTATGGAATGGAAGTATTCGTATTAGAAACTTCCGGAATTAAAATTTACGTACTGGCAGGTTCATAACCATATATTTTGTACCAGTTGTTTTTCGTACAAAAATTTTTTCGTAATGTTTTTTTACCAAGTTCTTCGTACTGTTTTTCTTCTTAAGTTTGTTTTTCGTACTGCGATTTTCGTAATGAGTTTTTTCGTACTAAGTTTATTTTTCATAGTAAAATCTTTGAGAAATCAGCCATTACGAATAATCCTCCTAAGCCAATCCGAAAGCTATGATTTCCTTACTCATGTTTTTGTAGATATATTTTACTTGCTGGAATTTTCTTGTATTATGTTTTCGGATTATAGTTTTCTTAATTCTTTGTTTTAATAAAACCTCAAAAAGATCGGATTCAAGCTTTCAACCATCAGATATGATCGCAGCTCATTCCAACCGTTATATCAACTATGGAATGTGAACTGTCATCTCGTTGCCTATATAAAGGGGACCCAAATTTCTCGTCCCACATCGATCTCAAAGCTCTCGCGTCCTGAAGCTCTGTCTCTTTGATTTAAGGCCGTTCCGAACATCAGTCTTTTCCGTTCCGAACTTCTCAAAGAATTTCAGATCCGAATGTCTGCGGAGTTAGCATCTCAAGAAATGTCATCCACTGAGCCTATTTCTCAGTGGTTAGTTTACAGAGAAAGGTTAGTCCATCCGACTTTCTTCAGCAACTACGATTCTATCATTTCAAAGAATATCAAGTTGAATGGCTGGGAAGATGTTGCGGTATCAAAAACTGGGAACCAAGATGAAGTGTACTCAGATTTACTTGTCGAGTTTTATGAGTCAGTTGCTTTCTTCAAGGAAGATAATAGGGAGAAGTTCTCTTTTAAGTCTTATGGTAAGACTTACAAACTTTCTCACACCAAGGCTGCAAGCTTGGTAGGGATATCTTATGAAGGAGAAGCCGAGTTTATTTCGCATGTGTTGTCGGATTCCAAGGGTAGTTTCAACAAGGAAAAAGCATTAGAAACTCTCGGACTGGATGATGACAAGGCTCCGAAGATTGCAAGTCTATCTACAAACTTCCGGATTCTGGAGTTATGGGTGCAAGGAATTATCGTACCAAGGAAAGGTGATAAAGATATCTTGAAGAAGAGTGAGATCTATATCTTAGATTTCCTGATAAATCTAAGGAAGTTTAACTTGATGAAGCATATTCTTCTTAATATTGAAAATTTGAAGAAGGGGAATCTGAGAGCTCAGATTATTATGTATCCAGCAATCCTCTCCAAGTTGATTGTTTGGTGCCTTGAGTCTTTCAAGGAGGCTTGCAAATCTAAGCCGAGAGCTTGCAAGATCATGCTGGTCAGTGATGGCACTCTTAAAAGAATGAATGTAGCTTTTGACAATAAGTCTGGAAAGTTTATTAATCTACCTGTTCAAGAAGAAGTGGCTCCGAAAGTTGCTGATCCAGAATCATCAAAGCCAGTAAGGAAGAGAAAGCTGAAAGAAGTGGAAGTACAAGCAGAAAATCCTAAGTCTAAGGAAGTCCATTCCGCACCTCCAAAGCCTAAGAAGATGAAAGCCTATCCTGATGAAGTTGTTTCAAAGTGGAGAGCTGATAAAGAGAAAAGGAAATAAGGGGATCCGCAGTTCGGATTGGACCCTGCGGAGGCTAAGGCTTTAAAGGAGAAAACAGCTGATGAGCTTGAAAGTCAAGCAAAGCAAAAGAAGCTCAAGAAGAAGATGTCTGAGGCTGAGGTAGCTCAGGCCTTGTTAAAATTCAATGAAATGGTTTCAGCAACTATTCTAGTTCCGAGATCTTTCTCCCTGGATTCTCTACCTGAGACTGAAGGAAGGAATTTCGCTGCTCCGGAAGAGGCTGTTGCTAACTTTTCTGAGGAAGTTGAGCAAGTGGAACAAATAGAAGAGGGTGATGAAGGAAGTGGTGAAACCGGAGATGTGCTGAAACAAGTAGATGATTACAAGGGAACACCATCGGAACACTTATCACTCCAGACTTCAGAAGCTGAATCTTCGAAGTTAGTTACTCCAGCAATAGAACAAGAGAAAGGAGAAGAAGAAGTTGTCTATCATGCAGAAGAAGAACAACTTTTACATGATATTGCTCAGATGAAAAACGTAGAGGTCGGTATTCAGGAAGTTGCTGATGAGGAAGATATTGTCGTTCATGTTTCTGACAGTGAGAAGAGAACTCCAGAATAGGATTCTATTCCGAAAAAAGATAAGGGGAAACAAATTCTTGCTGATACTCCGAGTTCAAAAAAGAGGATGAGAAAGGAAGATGGTAGTTCTTCAAAGAGAAAGTTGGAGCTTATTGAGGAAGAAAACTCTCCAAGCAATATTTCAGATTCGGAGTCATCCTCGTTGGGGCATGATTTTGTTGTCCAGTCTTTGAAGAAGTTGGTAGGAACCATTCCGACCTTTTCTAGTATTGACTCAAGATGCCAGATGCTCCAACATGCGTTGAATCAGAAAACCGACTCCGTATCTATGGTTATGGATAAGTGCGTTGAGATTGAAGCTCAGTTCAAAACTTTATTTGTTGGTTACGAAGCTCATAAAAGATCTTTCAAGAGGATGACAAGCTGGTCGAAGAAGAATGTGGAAGAAATGAGGTTTCTTGATGAGTTTCAGGAAAATGTTAAAGATGCCTTTGAGACAGAGGACAAGAAGATAAACGAGCTGACTTCCTCCTTTGAAGAAAAGCTGACTGAAGAAAAGAACTTCTGGATCCAAGAAGTCAGGGATCTGAATGGGAAGTTGAATTCTGTTTCTCAAAATTGGAAATTTGAAAGAGATCATCAGATCGATTTTGAAGAAAGGATGAAGGCTCAGGAAGAGAAGATCAAAGCTCAAGAAGAAAAGCTGAAGGCCCAGGAAGAAAAAATTGAAGCTCAGTCCGCAAGAATAGTTTCCTTAAGGAAGCATGCTGAAGAAGATCATAAAGACCTGAAAAAGATCAAGACTATTCTTAAGGGGCTCATGTCGAAGGAGAAAGATCCGAAATAACCTAATCTGATCTTTTTGTTGTATTCTTTTTTTTTCTGAGATTTCAAAATTAATGAAAGTTATGCTTGTCGTTTCTATTGTCGTCATTACTAATCTTTCAGGTACTTTGTTATTTTTTTTCCATTCCCTCCAATTCTTTTTGATATTCACAATGGTGGAGAAGGAAAAGATCCTTAAGAAAAAGAAGAACTCTAATAAGAGTTTATCAAAGGGGGAGAAAGAAAAAATATCCAAGGAAAAAGAACTCTAATAAGAGTTTGTTTAAGGGGGAGTTTTTCTTAAAGAAGACCTTCTTATGAAACATCACTCCGGAAATATGAATACGATCCTTAGAGTTTCAAAGCCTAAGGGGGAGTTAGTCGTATTCATCTATATCCTTAAAGAAAGGGAGATAAGCATTAATATATTTCTTTCTTCTTAGAATTTTTTTCGTAAGGATGTTTGTGCTTTCCAAAAAGTGGGAGATTGTTGAGTCAATAAGGTTTTCCTTATGACTTTTTCATTCCTTCTTTTTTTGAAAATCACAAACACCTTATCTTTAAGAAAATTTCTTTTATAAGGAAAATTGTTTTTATAAGGAAAATTGCTTTCTTAAGGAAAATCGCTTTTATAAGAAAAATTATCCTTATCACATTTTCATCCATATTTTTTCTTAAGTATGAGATTCAGATTCATTTTCTCGGAATCATTGAAACTTTGATATAAAGCATTCTATTTTAGGATTCGGATTCTGGATGAGAACTATAAGGAAGTTTCATTCCGAATTCCGGATATGAACTCTGACTATGTTCTATTCCAGATCCAGGAAACGAATTCTGAAAAAGAATTCTCATTACGAATTCTAATATCATTCCGAATTCCCATTACGAATTCTGATAATGAATTCTCATTACGAATTCTAATGAAGAAATCTCATTCCGAATTCTCATTATGAATTTCAATGACGAATTCTCATTACGAATTTCAATGACGAATTCTCATTACGAATTCCAATGACGAATTCTCATTACGAATTCCAATGATGAATTCTCATTACGATTTCTGATGACGAATTCCTATTCCGAATTCTCATTCCAAATTCACCTATTAAATAGAATCTAATTATCTTTGTTTTATACACTCTGAATTTATTCACTCCGAACCTTCACTCCAAAGTTTTCATTCCGAACCTTTTTGTTAGAGTTTAAAACGATGTCGTACATTCTGTTACATTTGTTTTGTTATAAAACGATGTCTTCTGTTTTGTTATAAACTAAACATTTTCTAAGTGACACGTGTACAGGTCCCTCCGATCTTTAAGGAAAATATGACCATTGGAGAAGGAGCCGACCTTACCTATAAATAGGAGCTCATTTGAAAGAGCTCAGTATTGATAACTGATGACAGATGAACAACTTGGTTTTGTGCATACATGCTGTTGAAGTGATTTCTAGAGAGAGAGGCTCTTATTAACTCTCAAAGCTTCGTGCGACTCTGAATGTTGGTGATTACATTCGAGGGATTCCGGGGATAGGAAGACAGAGGTGCCGACTACCTTAAAGTTCGAGGGCTTCCTTGCTGAGGAGGACAGAGGTTGCCAACTACCTTGAAGTTGAGGGCTTGCGGGGATAGCAAGACAGAGACTCTGATCTTCGTATCGAGGGCTTACCCTGGTGTGGGTAAGACAGACTTGCTTGAAAGTATAAATCAAGGGACCTTTATCCAAGGTTGTTGGATACCCTTCTCTTTGGGTTAAAAGACTATTATCTTGTTACTTGTAGTTTAACTACTTGTTTTATTTCCGCTGCAATTTGTATCTTAAGGAAAGTATAACTTTCTTATACTTCCTTACTTACTCTGATTCATTTAGATTATATACTCTTTAAGGTAGAATCTCATATTGTAACTTTTGTTAGGTTTCAAATTCCGGAACCATATTTCCGGAACCTACTTTTGGAATCACTTTACATGTTTAGTTCAGTGTTAGAGGTTTTGTGAATTTACTTAGTTTAACTTTGTTAAACTTAGCCTTTTCCTTTACTTAAGGAAAACATAGTTATTCTTAACTAACTTTAAAGATTCCAAAGAAATTTTTAAAGTATACAATTCACCCCCCTCTTGTATATTGAGCATCTCATACTATATTTCGATCCTACATTTGTGACATAATAATTCCAAAATTATTATTATTTTATAAATATTGTATATAAAAAATAAATAAAAAATAACAACCATCCTTTAGTTGTGGTAATGTAAAATCAATGACATTTGTTCGCATGGTGGTAGTACATCATAAAGACAAAGGATAATTTCATATCCCAATTGATAGAAGTGGGTAAGGTTTTAGATCACAAACTTAAAAAACATATAATTATATGTAAGATACTAATGTTATTATATAATCCAAGAATTATCATAATATAAGGGGACAGAGGATGAAATAAAATAAAAATGCACATTGATGAACATTATATCCTTTTAGGGTATCCTTATTACATTTTCACTAAAAGCCTTCCGTGGTAAGGTTTTTGTCCAAAATAAGACATCCAAGATTATATGAGGAAATTTTGGATCAAATTTCTGTAGGATGTGGCTCTATCCAAATTATGTAATGGTGTGAATTTTATTGGATAGTGGGTGATCTTTTTTAAGATGGGAAGAAGTCGCACTTGGTATTTTTTTATAATAATTGACTTCTCTCACTTCTTTCAATTCTCAAAATGGAAAAACAATTTCAGTATTGCTTCTTATAGTTTTAATGGTAAATGTATTTATATAAATTTTTTCTAAATAGGTTTAGATGTTATTTTCTCCCTTGTATTTTTTGTTTAATCCCATTAAACCCATTTTTACCTTAACCGTAGTATTTATTTTTTATTGTATTCAGTATTCATTTTGGTGAAAAAATATGTAGAATGTATTAGAAAAAATAAATTATGTTGATTAAAAATATTTAAATTGTTTACCTATTTCCAATCACAAATCAAGTGAAATTTAATTTTAAATTATTCTTGAAGACATGAATAGAAAACTTTTTTTTAAAGATAAAATGATCAAGTGTTTGTAAAAAGTTTATATCAATGTTCAATATGAATTTTAAAAAAGTGACCTAAATTTGATTAAAAGATATATAATTGACCTCATTTGACTTTAAAATCAATTTGAAAAACGTTTTAACTTTTTAAATAATGTTAACTAAAATGATGTTTTCAATTAAAAATTATCAGTTGTCACTATTCATCAAAAAATGAAACATTTAAGAAAAATCAAAAACCTTTACCCAATGATATATTAATTTAATGACATAAAAAAATAATATTATTTTCTAAAATAAATTTTCTTATAGTGTAAAATTGTAGTTTTTAAATCATATCAACAAATGATACTAAATTTATTTGATTTAGAAAATATTGTTTTAAGCATAAAATTGGATTTATTTTTTACCCAATTTATAGAATACACATAAGATGATGTTAAGAAATGTATTGAATATATATTTTATAAATTTCATTAAAATCATTCACCAAAAGCGATTTTTCTTAATTTATTGATGTAAAACACATTTGTAATTATATGTGAAGTGCATTGTGTTGCATTTGTTGTCAATGAGGCATGAAGTTGTCTTGGAATGAATGGAAGTCAAGGAATTGTCAAGATGTGAATGCCAAAGGGTGTGATGGTGATGGTGATGAAAAGAGAATGGCCATAGTACTAAGAGGCATGTCACTTAGGAGATTCACTAAGTGACATAGGAGATGATGGTTGAAACATTATCTAAGAAAATCAGACGATTGTTGAGCTGTTCTTAGAGTTCCAAGAACTTGTATCAAGATGATACAAAGTCAAAACATGATTAGAAGACCATGCATTGTAGTGGCAATGCATGAGGAGTTGGAGTTGAAAGTGATCCATCCATAAGTTGTAAGTGGATGAAGTGGTTTAATGAAGTCCATGCACTATCACTTAGTGCATGTGAATCAGAAGATGTTCCAATTGATCTCTGATTAGATCAATGAAGTTTATTGAAGAAATATTTGATTCAGAAGCTCGGTTGAAGATGAAGAAACCTTTTGAATTCCATATCCTAAGTGATGATTATATGTTGAGGAGGATTAAGGAATTCCCAAGAAGTAGAGAAGGGAAGAAATTGAGAAGAAGAATGAAAGGGCTTGATATGGCATTTTACATGGAGGACTTTGTTTTTTTTTACAAAGTCTTATTCAAGACTTAGCCAAAAATATGGCCAACCCATGAGCACCTTGTGGGTTCAACCCCAAGGCTCATGTGGGCCTAAGGCGCCACGCCCAAGGGGGAACCCATGGGGCGAGCTCAGGGCGGCAGGGGCGCACCCGCAGACACCACAGAGGCGCCTGGGGCACGCCCGGAGGAGCGCAGTGTGCATAGTGGGCGCCAGTGGCGCGCCCGCAGGAGGCATAGTTGGCGCTAGGAGCGCGCCCGCAGGGAGCATAGTGGGCGCAGAGCGCGCCCGCAGGGAGAACACGATGCGGGGCGGCACCGTGGAGAGAGAGGATTCAACTGGCGAGTAGCGGTGAGTGCCAGGGTAATAAGCCGCGAGAAAACTGGGCGGCGTTTCGATGTGGGACGCGGGATTTTCCCGCGGAAGAGATCCTGGCCGTCCGTCTCATCGCGCGCTTGATCTGCGCCGCACGATCCATCCGCGGCGCCGCGATCTAATCCAGGCCGTCAGATGTATTTTGATCGCCCGATCCAACGGCTCCCGGCTCATCTCCTTCGTCGAGCTCGAGCCGAAGCCACCCGCGAGCAGCCGCTGAACCAGAGCCTCCCCGACGACCTATTTCGAGTTCCCGGCCACCATTTTCGAAACCGAGACCTCCATTTGGCTCGTATGGACACACTGAACACAACCATGCAAAAAAATAGACTTGCATGTGACAAATGAGAAAATTTGATGAAAGCCGAGGCAAACGAAGTTGCCGAGGCATCGGGTGGTTCGTGTCTTGCATGGGATAGAAGAAACAGAGGCCGTGCATGCGTTATAAATCGCATGCACGAGGAGGAAGAAAATAATAAAAGAACCCGTGTGAAACAGAGGAGCAAAACAAGATTTTGAAAGATTTTAAAAGATCCGAAATATTCGGGAGTTTAGATTTGTATCCCGCGGAAGAGGTGCAACATTCCTTGCCTATAAAAGGAGCACCCGAGGCTCTCTGTTTGCTTGCTGAAAAACTTGAAGATCCGCGTAGAGCTTTCTCTGCCTCGTGAAGAAAGAAGCCACCGCGCAAATACTTTGCGCGGCTATTGTTCTCGGTGCCACCCGAGGCCCGGAAGAGATCCCTGTGCACCTCCCTTGCGCGACAGGAAGACCCGTGGCCGCAAAATCTTGCGCGCCCACGGTTGAAGCCCGAGGTGCCTTGCACCCGAGGCCTTGCGCGGCCCTTGTGCCCGAGACATAGGTTGCTCTTGCACCCCTGCGCGCTGGCCACAGTCTGGTGCCTTGCACCTTTGAGGAGCCTGCGCGGCCGATTGCACCCGAGGCCTTGTGCACCCAAGTACCTTGTGCTCTTTGAAGAAGAAGTGGAAGTGGCCGCACCCTTGCGCGCCTTCATTTGATATTTGGGCAGTGTGTGTGCAAAGAAGAATAAAAGAATAAACCTTGTGTGCCAAGAGAAGTGGAAGGCCGTAGCCTCATGTGTGTGCAACAAGTGAAGACCACACTATTTGTGTGTGTGCAAAGTGGACAAGAATACCTACGGGCCAAGTGTGTGTGCTAAGTGGAGAAGAAGTACCCGAGGCACTTTGTGTGCAATTTGAAGAAGAAGGCCGTAGCCCTTGATGGGTATGCACACTTGAAGATTAAAAGAGAAAGAACAAATTGTGTGTGCAAAGGAAGTGAAAGGCCGTAGCCTTGTGTGGGTGAAGTGAAGACCACACCTTAGTGTGTGTGTGCTAAATTGAAGAACCACCTATGGGTTAAGTGTGTGCAACAACAATAAGAACACACTTTAAGTGTTTGCATTTGTAGAGGCCGAGGGTTGTGACCTTGTGTGTGCATACCTTGAAGAACAAACTAAAAGAACACTAAAGTGAGTGTGTGCAACAAGAAGAGGAGAATAGGCCAAGTCTAAAGTGTGTGCAAAGTGAAGAATTTGTGTGTGCAAATTAATGAAGTGGCCGAACCTAATGTGTGCACTAAAAGTGTATACACATTAGAAGAAGAAGAAGGAGTGACCCACACTAAAGTAGAACACACTCTAAGTGTGTAAGCAAATTGAATTAAGTGTGTGAAGTTCAGTGAAGGTGTGGGCTTAAAGTGACTACACCCTTTGTGGGTCTACTGCACCAAGAGGAAGAAAAGGAGAGTGCATGCATGCATGCATGCACATGCACACGTGAACAAAGCCAAATCAGTGGTGTGCAACTGAGACTGGACCAGACCGAAGATAAAGATATTATTTGTCTGAGCATTCAGTAATTGGAGAGAAGCCGGGGCATCCTTAGAAGAAGGTGATAAAGCCCGAGCAAGATGAGAAGACCTGTTCACCACAAGTGATCAGAAGAAGAGAAAGGCCAGCAGTCTTTATCCCAGACTGCTGAAGATACTTGAAGAAGCTTAAAGTGAAGAAGAGCTACTCGTGCGACTCGAGGAGCCAGGAGAAGACCCTGTGGGACTCAGGGAGAAGAAGTCTTCAGTGGGATTCTGGAGCAGGCCAGTGGGACTCTGGTAACACTGTGGGACGCAGTATAAAGACCCTCCTATGGGACTCAGGAGAGATACAGTGAGACTCTGTATCGACCATTGTAATTCTAACAAGTTATAATGGGAGAATCCATGCTGAGAGAGCATGGCAAGGATGTAGGCCTTTGGTGCCGAACCTTGTAAATCCTTGTGTCCTGTGCCTTTTCATTACTGCATTATCCGGGAAAGGTTGAGAGATACAAGAAGAGTGGATCGAGGCTTTAACCAGCCATAGAGGTTTAATTGATTAAGAATAAATTAGTAAAAAGTCTTAAAGGATCACTGATTCACCCCCTCCCCCTCTCAGTGATTCACACTGATCTGGGCACTTCAATTGGTATCAGAGGCAGGTTCCCTCTAAAAGATCCAAGAGAGTCTTTATGGAGTGCAGATTTGAGGAAATGAGTGACCAGCCTCAAATGGAGATATCTGCCAAGACTCAGAAAAATAGAAAGAAGAAACAGGCAAAGAAGATGAGGAAGAAGGTTGCTGCAATCAGAGAAACTCCTTCTATGGAAACAAATGTGAAAGTCACATCAGATGACAATTCCTTTTACCATTCTTCTGATGAAGCCTGCTCTAGCTGTGATGAAGATGGAAGAAACAATGATCTTCTAAATGCAATCAAATATCTTCAGAAGAGAGTCCCCAAGGAAATTGCAATGTGTATAGCTACAGGCCTCCTTGATCTTCAAGAAGAAAAATTACAGCTAGAAGATGAAGCCAATTCTCTAGAAGTCCAATTGGCAAAAAGGGTTGGCATAACCAACACTCTCAGAAAGCTGGTGAAGGCTAAAGATGAAACTGTTTCTCTTTGCAATGAAAGATATGAAGACACTGCTGAAGAATTGCAGAGAAGCCTTTCTGAGAAAGAATTCTTTAAGACTGTGGTCAAAGAAGTTTTCCATGCACTGGAAAAGAGGCACAAAGTGTCAATGGTTGTCAAATATGCTCAACTAGAAGACAAATTCAAAAGGGTGAAGGAGCTTGACAATTCATTGCTTGAATTAAAGAAGGTGCATGATGACCAGATGGAACAGCTGAAACAGAATTGGGAAGGAAGGCTAAGAACTATTGAGGATGAGAAGAACTCCCTCAATATGAAATGCTTAGAACTGGAGGTGATATTGAAAAATCAGCAATCACCCAAAGCCCAAGCCTCCCAGACAGCTGAAAGAAGACATGTTGCTACTCAAGTATGCTTTGAGCAGGATGATTCTAAGAGAAATACATCCTCTAATAAAAGTGCAACATCTTCTAGAAAGAAGGTACCATCCATACCATCTTGTATTGATGCTTCTAACTGTGTTTCCACAAAAAGTGCAGGATGGAAGAATAACTCCAAACAAATATGGATGAAGACAGTAAAGAAGCAGAGCTCTCCTAAAACAGCACAACAGGTCAAGAAAAGTACCCTACAATCAGAAGGACTGAAGAGGTCAAGATTCGTGGGACAATGCTGGTGTTGTAACAAGTATGGGCATTGTGCAAAGGATTGTTGGTACAATCCACTGAATGCCAAAGCACAGAGGAAGCCCATGCCAAGGGGGAGCAAGCCAGAAGGAAGGAAGCAACATCCACAGGTCCAGAGACATCTGTTTACTGCAAATAGATTTGGATTACTTGACAACATCTGGGATGATTGAAAAAGTGGCCAAATAGATACATGTCAATCTCCAACTGTATCCAGAGCTCAAAAGAAGAGAAGATCACTGAACCTGGCTAAAAAGGAATCATTGGGAAGCAAGCAGAAGAAAGTGGAAGATTCTCCCAAGAAGAGTTTGAAAAAGGAAGATAAGTCCTTGGATTCTAAAACCAAGAAGGGTGAGTCATCCAGAAGGACCACCAAGAAAACATGCTTCTACTGTGGAAAGAAAGGACACATCATGGACCTTTGTAAAGAAGCCATGAAACTAAATAGAGGCAGACTAAACTCAAACAGACAATCAATCCAGAAGAAGCAGAAGGGATTGATTGAAAATAAGTTGCCTAAGAGAGGTAGCTTAGCAGCATCAAAGGAACCATGTGGAATATCCAGAACTGAGGCCACACTCCCAAGTGACTCACTAGTCATATGGCCAAATCAGTTGCAACTTGCCAAAGATCTGCAGAGAGCTGAAGATGAAGTTCTGGCAATTGCTAAGGCAAAAAGGAAACAAAAGGTTTCACATGAAGATGTTTTGAGAACCACACCAGCACAATCATCAATGAAGATCAAATGTGCAAGTGTGAAGACTGGTGAAAATGGGACATCTCGGTTGAGAGAATCTTTTCAACCTTGTTGTTCACATTGATGAACCAAGGAGGTTCCATCTTATTCCCTTATACTATTGGTATTTACATGTGCTGACATTGCAGGGAATTGAAGATGAGGATCATTCTCAACTGGAGGATGGTTTGGACAGAATGGAGTGCACCCCTTGAGGGGGAGCCAATCTGGAGAAGATGATGTTCTAAAATTAATATCATCTTGGGAAAGTGAAGGTATTCCAATCATGCTTTCATCCCTTGTTTCTTAATTGAGTTCATCTTGTCAATTAAGGGGGAGTATGGATTGAAGGCAAATGGATGAAAGGGGGAGGTTTATCATTGCACTGAACTTTCTAATGAGTTTTGTGAAGTATGTGCAGGATTCAGCAATTCATTGAATATCTGAAAAAAAATTTCAAGCCCCTTGAAGCATGATCTCACATGTTATAGTGAATGTGGACAGCATTGAGTTCCTTGGTCACATCACTCTTGTTTTCTACACCGGGTTAGCCCAAGTAGACTTAGAGCTGATTTACTAAAGGTTCATTGCTCAAGTGAACATGTGACATCATCCCTCTCTTAGTGCTTTTCAAGAAGATGCTATTCGAAGGGAGGAAGAGATATTTGTGAAAGAATACCACACCACACCTTTGCATTTGATTGCCAATAAGGGGGAGAAAATATTGGCACACATATTGACCCATTCATATGTGCTAAAGGAGTGTATTGACAACAAATACAAAGGGGGAGATTGAAGTGCATTGTGTTGCATTTGTTGTCAATGAGGCATGAAGTTGTCTTGGAATGAATGGAAGTCAAGGAATTGTCAAGATGTGAATGCCAAAGGGTGTGATGGTGATGGTGATGAAAAGAGAATGTCCATAGTACTAAGAGGCATGTCACTTAGGAGATTCACTAAGTGACATAGGAGATGATGGTTGAAACATTCTCTAAGAAAATCAGACGATTGTTGAGCTGTTCTTAGAGTTCCAAGAACTTGTATCAAGATGATACAAAGTCAAAACATGATTAGAAGACCATGCATTGTAGTGACAATGCATGAGGAGTTGGAGTTGAAAGTGATCCATTCATAAGTTGTAAGTGGATGAAGTGGTTTAATGAAGTCCATGCACTATCACTTAGTGCATGTGAATCAGAAGATGTTCCAATTGATCTCTGATTAGATCAATGAAGTTTATTGAAGAAATATTTGATTCAGAAGCTCGGTTGAAGATGAAGAAACCTTTTGAATTCCATATCCTAAGTGATGATTATATGTTGAGGAGGATTAAGGAATTCCCAAGAAGTAGAGAAGGGAAGAAATTGAGAAGAAGAATGAAAGGGCTTGATATGGCATTTTACATGGAGGACTTTGTTTTTTTTACAAAGTCTTATTCAAGACTTAGCCAAAAATATGGCCAACCCGTGAGCACCTTGTGGGTTCAACCCCAAGGCTCATGTGGGCCTAAGGCGCCACGCCCAAGGGGGAACCCGTGGGGCGAGCTCAGGGCGGCAGGGGCGCACCCGCAGACACCACAGAGGCGCCTGGGGCACGCCCGGAGGAGCGCAGTGTGCATAGTGGGCGCCAGTGGCGCGCCCGCAGGAGGCATAGTGGGCGCTAGGAGCGCGCCCGTAGGGAGCATAGTGGGCGCAGAGCGCGCCCGCAGGGAGAACACGGTGCGGGGCGGCACCGTGGAGGGAGAGGATTCAACTGGCGAGTAGCGGTGAGTTCCAGGGTAATAAGCCGCGAGAAAACTGGGCGGCGTTTCGATGTGGGACGCGGGATTTTCCCGCGGAAGAGATCCTGGCCGTCCGTCTCATCGCCCGCTTGATCTGCGCCGCACGATCCATCCACGGCGCCGCGATCTAATCCAGGCCGTCAGATGTATTTTGATCGCCCGATCCAACGGCTCCCGGCTCATCTCCTTCGTCGAGCTCGAGCCGAAGCCACCCGCGAGCAGCCGCTGAACCAGAGCCTCCCCGACGACCTATTTCGAGTTCCCGGCCACCATTTTCGAAACCGAGACCTCCATTTGGCTCGTATGGACACACTGAACACAACCATGCACAAAAATAGACTTGCATGTGACAAATGAGAAAATTTGATGAAAGCCGAGGCAATCGAAGTTGCCGAGGCATCGGGTGGTTCGTGTCTTGCATGGGATAGAAGAAACAGAGGCCGTGCATGCGTTATAAATCGCATGCACGAGGAGGAAGAAAATAATAAAAGAACCCGTGTGAAACAGAGGAGCAAAACAAGATTTTGAATGATTTTAAAAGATCCGAAATATTCGGGAGTTTAGATTTGTATCCCGCGGAAGAGGTGCAGCATTCCTTGCCTATAAAAGGAGCACCCGAGGCTCTCTGTTTGCTTGCTGAAAAACTTGAAGATCCGCGTAGAGCTTTCTCTGCCTCGCGAAGAAAGAAGCCACCGCGCAAATACTTTGCGCGGCTATTGTTCTCAGTGCCACCCGAGGCCCGGAAGAGATCCCTGTGCGCCTCCCTTGCGCGACAGGAAGACCCGTGGCCGCAACATCTTGCACGCCCACGGTTGAAGCCCGAGGTGCCTTGCACCCGAGGCCTTGCGCGGCCCTTGTGCCCGAGACATAGGTTTCTCTTGCACCCCTGCGCGCTGGCCACAGTCTGGTGCCTTGCACCTTTGAGGAGCCCGCGCGACAGAACCTTTGTGCGACCGATTGCACCCAAGGCCTTGTGCACCCAAGTACCTTGTTCTCTTTGAAGAAGAAGTGGAAGTGGCCGCACCCTTGCGCGCCTTCATTTGATATTTGGGCATTGTGTGTGCAAAGAAGAATAAAAGAATAAACCTTGTGTGCCAAGAGAAGTGGAAGGCCGTAGCCTCATGTGTGTGCAACAAGTGAAGACCACACTATTTGTGTGTGTGCAAAGTGGACAAGAATACCTACGGGCCAAGTGTGTGTGCTAAGTGGAGAAGAAGTACCCGAGGCACTTTGTGTGCAATTTGAAGAAGAAGGCCGTAGCCCTTGTTGGGTATGCACACTTGAAGATTAAAAGAGAAAGAACAAATTGTGTGTGCAAAGGAAGTGAAAGGCCGTAGCCTTGTGTGGGTGAAGTGAAGACCACACCTTAGTGTGTGTGTGCTAAATTGAAGAACCACCTATGGGTTAAGTGTGTGCAACAACAATAAGAACACACTTTAAGTGTGTGCATTTGTAGAGGCCGAGGGCTGTGACCTTGTGTGTGCATACCTTGAAGAACAAACTAAAAGAACACTAAAGTGAGTGTGTGCAACAAGAAGAGGAGAATAGGCCAAGTCTAAAGTGTGTGCAAAGTGAAGAATTTGTGTGTGCAAATTAAAGAAGTGGCCGAACCTAATGTGTGCACTAAAAGTGTATACACATTAGAAGAAGAAGAAGGAGTGACCCACACTAAAGTAGAACACACTCTATGTGTGTAAGCAAATTGAATTAAGTGTGTGAAGTTCAGTGAAGGTGTGTGCTTAAAGTGACTACACCCTTTGTGGGTCTACTGCACCAAGAGGAAGAAAAGGAGAGTGCATGCATGCATGCATGCACATGCAAACGTGAACAAAGCCAAATCAGTGGTGTGCAACTGAGACTGGACCAGACCGAAGATAAAGATATTATTTGTCTGAGCATTCAGTAATTGGAGAGAAGCCGGGGCATCCTTAGAAGAAGGTGATAAAGCCCGAGCAAGATGAGAAGACCTGTTCACCACAAGTGATCAGAAGAAGAGCAAGGCCAGCAGTCTTTATCCCAGACTGCTGAAGATACTTGAAGAAGCTTAAAGTGAAGAAGAGCTACTCGTGCGACTCGAGGAGCCAGGAGAAGACCCTATGGGACTCAGGGAGAAGAAGTCTTCAGTGGGATTCTGGAGCAGGCCAGTGGGACTCTGGTAACACTGTGGGACGCAGTATAAAGACCCTCCTGTGGGACTCAGGAGAGATACAGTGAGACTCTGTATCGACCATTGTAATTCTAACAAGTTATAATGGGAGAATCCATGCTGAGAGAGCATGGAAAGGATGTAGGCCTTTGGTGCCGAACCTTGTAAATCCTTGTGTCCTGTGCCTTTTCATTACTGCATTATCCGGGAAAGGTTGAGAGATACAAGAAGAGTGGATCGAGGCTTTAACCAGCCATAGAGGTTTAATTGATTAAGAATCAATTAGTAAAAAGTCTTAAAGGATCACTGATTCACCCCCTCCCCCTCTCAGTGATTCACACTGATCTGGGCACTTCAATATGAAAATTCTTTTTTTGGGAAAGAGTTTCTCTATATTTTATAGGTTTTTATTTTATTTTATAAATAATTATCCTCCAAATATTTAATTACATATACATATGAAAACAATATTGTCCTAACTTTTTTATTCTTATCCACATCATCTATTTTTATTTCATTGTGATAACTATTAAATAATAATATTATAATAGTATGTAATATTTCATTTAAACATAATGTCCCGTTTAACGTAAGCTAATCTAAGTGTTTTATGTAATACATGATAAACATAGTGTTTCATATGATATGAGATAAAATCAGTGTTTTTTGTAATGCAATCTAATCGTGATATTTCATATAACACAAAAATATCAAAAGATATTAAAATTCATTATTAAAAAAATATTCTACAAAAATCTCACGGTGTTACATTGAGAATTTCATTAAAAAATATAAACAAATTTTTATGTTTATATAAATCATTTAAAAGTCCACCCAATTCATTTTTCAAGACTAGGAATAAAAAATTTTCATAAAAAATATTTTATACAATCATTTAATTAGTGGAATATATTTCAATTGATGGGGAAGTCTTGTGAAGAATGACTTCCTCTTCATTTACTCACTGTGTATATTTATTACAACTATTATAAATCAAAAAATAGAATAAGAAATATATGTAGTTAATGGTTCTAATACATTAATCCAAAATTAATAGGAAGCCAACATGGAAGAAGCATCCTTTGAGGACATATGTGTTATTCCACCTCAATGTGTTTTAAGATTCCTTGAATAAAAAAGGTAGAAAAATAAAAAAATTTATTAATTCAAAATTAGTTGTTGATGATGAACATAAGAAATCCTCAATAAATATGATTGTAAAATAACTTCCTTCAATAGCTACAATATGAACTAGACATAATCATGGTCCAAACACCCTATAAACAAAGAACTGAACTAATGAATACCAAAATATGATAGGTTTAAAATAATGCACATGAACTACAAGGGAGGCAAAAGAAACCAAGATAAAAAGAGAGAAACAAGGAGTACAAGAAGAATAAGTGCCAATATATGAAGATCTCACCAAGAAGAAAGGAAGAGATCTTCCAAAACTAAGGGGGAGATAGGAGGTGAGGCATTTGAATTAGAATGCCTACTAGTCCTCGAGTCAGAGTGAATGAGGGTTACAAACCTATATAGGGGTTAAATTTATTATGTTCAATGTAACTCCATGCCCCTTATTCACTAGCTTGAGAAGGCGGTGTAGTGCTACTAGGCCTTAAGAGACATTCTCATGGTACCAAAGGCTTGAAATAAATGCCAAGTGATTAAAAAATAAGTTAGGGAATAACTTTCCCTTGAGACAAACCTACCAACCAAACAAGACACTTCCAAAAAAAACTATATGATTCATGTTAACATAGAAACCCATACTATATAGTACCAAAAGACAACCAAACTCATCCAGAACCATTCCCAAAAACCAATACAGCCAAACCATACCAATCCAAAACCATAGTTCTAAGAGGAATACTATAAAAGAGACAAAAATTAAACCAACTCACCCTCCACCACTCTTCAACCAAGTCTATGCTATAAGAACTACCAGACCACCATAACATCATGAAGAAAGACAAGAAAAATATAATTTCTTAATATTACCAGTGTCTTGGAATACAACATCTTCCAAAGCACCAACGTGCCAATGTTGGGGTGAGTTATAATACTAATTAATATTTCCCCAAATTACATACCTAAAAATGGAACTAGGATTAAATAATTAGCACAATTATATAACACAATTTATATAAAACAAAAAATAGATCAACAATAACCGATAATCCAAACACACCCATACCAGGCCATGTAAAATAAGGGAAAGCCACAATTATTCAATAAGGTATATCACCATCATAGATTACCATGACCAATTTTTGTATTTCATTTAAACACACAACAATGAAAACAACCCTGGTTGAACTTCCTATCCAAACCCATTTACTACTTTTCCAATACAGTGGTACTTCCCGAACACTAATCCACAATGGTATCCCTTCTGTCCACTATCAATCACCTTTTATTGTGAGGATTATCTATGAATTAAACAGAATAAACATAATCCATAATAATTCACCAAGCAATAGAATAAAACATAGAGGCCACAAATTATGTACAAATTAATTTCCAACAAATGCCAATTACTTCAATAAATCACCCTTTTATTGAAAACACCCTTCAACCACTTCAAATTCTAATTTGCGTTTCAATAAACCACATTCTTATGGTAAACCATTTTCAAAAACCCTTTTCATAAACCAAACCAATAAAAAAAATTAAAATATAAATTTTGAAATCACACAACAAGACCCTTTTGCAATAATATCCCATTTCACATAAAATCCCCAAATCCTCACCCAATGGGTTTACAAAATACTTTTCATAACATATTCACAACTAATTTCATGGAAAATAAGTTAATTTAAAAGAACGACTCAAGCTCTTAGAAAGTGGAATCAAGAGATAAGCCACATAACTTTTGGGATCTGGTGAAATCAACCCACAAACAACCAAACCACCAATCCGAACAAATGCTTGAGCAAAACCACTCTAGATCCCCCTCCACATCATCAAATGGACCAAATTCATCATCTAGGGCAACCACAACCCAATATCTACATGAAATAGATGTTGATCAAGAAAACCAAGAGAGGGAAGAGAGAATATCTTAAGGAAACCACAATGAAACCAAAATAGAAGACTTTTCTATGATGAAACTGATTAAAACCACTTTAAAACCCCAACAAATCCAATAAAATCAAGTGAGAGTGACCCTATAGACCTTGAGATCAAGGAATCTCACATAGGGTTCTTATGGGAGCATAAAGGAGAGAGTTGGGGAATATAATTTCTAATCCCATTGAAAAAACATTTTTAATGGGTCACACGGCTAGCACGCACTGTATGAAGAACCATGTGATCTAGCCATGTGAATGTTTCTGTCTGAACACAAACACATCACACTATTACGTTGGAATCTCTTGTGCTTTCTCCTAACTATTCTCAAATCACTAATCATTCAAGAGGCCTCCACAACAGTCCAAAACCTCCCAAAAATAACCCAACCACTACATATATATATAAATGTATAAATAATGGTCACATGGATAAAAATGGGGGTGTTACCATCTCCCCTCCATTGGAATTTCAATTCACAGAATGTAGAAAACCATCTATTTTCTGAAAGATGTCTAGCCATTTCTCGACCATTTATTTCTCCCACCCCCAAACCTCCTCATAAATATGACCATGCTACCACAAAAAACAACTCATTGATTCTCTTCCCGTATAAGACCTTATATTTCCTATACTCAATCTAAACTAGCATGAGCACCAATGTTGAATTCAGCTCCAGCTCAACATGATCTCATGAAATCACAAGGTCACAATCTGGCTGACACTTTTTCAACTACGAGACATGATACACATTTTGAACCGCACTAAATAATTTTTTAAAATTTAACAGATAATCCACCAATCCAATCTAATAAAGTAACCCAAAGTGCCCAATATACCTCAGAGATAACTTACCCATATTTCCTAATTGGTGATATCCCATCCTAGGAGAGAATATCAAAAACACAGGATCACACACCTCAATATAAAGTCATTGAAGATGTTTTTCATACGATTGATGATGAGTTTTAGCCGTCTCCATCCTCTTTCTAATCATCTTGATATTCTATATATTTTATCAGACACAACTCAGTCCAATAATTTATGTCTCACCCATTCCCACTCAACATTGGTGAGAATGACAAGGATTTCCATACAATGCCTTAAACAGAGCCATATATATATTGATTCATGATTACTATTATTAGAGGTGAACTCTACTTATAGTAAGTGCTCCTCCCATGAAACACCAAAATCCATCACACAAGCCCTTAGAATATCATCCAATGTTGGTATCTTCCTCCTGCATTGACCATCCGTTTGAGGACAATATGTCATTATCATCATTAACTGTTAACCAAGGGATTTCTTAAAGGAATTCCGAAAATAATATTTGAACATTAGATTTCAATCCAATGAAATAAAAACTAGAAAACTATCCCTCTTTAAACCCTTCTTGAATATATATTTTGGATCGATACTCCATCGTATGAGATTCACAAATCTAAATGAAATGGGGAGACTTTTTGGGCAGACCCACTATCAGTCAGATGGGATCATTTTTCCTAACCATTATCAGGATACCTATCACAAAATCCATCACTATTTGTTCTCACTTCCACACTAGAATAAAAAAATATTGAAACATTCCTGCTAGCCATTTATTATCTTACTTGACATGCTGTCAAATCAAGCATCTTGAAACAAACTCATCAAATTCCCTTTGCATACTAGCAACCAAAACTATGCTTTCATATTATTATACATCTTATGTATAACATGATGGATAACCCACCTAGAATGATGATAATCCCTATGAGGTTCTTCATGACAAGACAATGGTACCATCATCCAAATCTAGAATCACAAAACATAATTCCCAATCAGTTCCCAGCCCAGAATGGTCTCCTCACCATGGAGTTTCAACCACATCATCATACTATAGGAATCTAATGGATGTTCCTATTTAACCAAAAAAATCATCTATGTAACCAATGAAACAAGAAATAAGACCACTATCACCTCTTTCCTCACATTCCAACTGCATGTTAGCTATGATTGACAACAAATTCCACAGATTCGAGGCATATTTCACCACCAAAGCTTATTATTTACTACATAATGAATCTTCCATCTAATTTACCTTACCCTGTGTGTACATTAAGTCAAAATCAAACATCTGGAGACATCTCATCTATGTCCTCTACATCAAGTTCAAATCCTTTTGTGTGATAATATTATTTAAAATCATGTGATCTTTAAACACCATGAATTTCTCTCTAAAGAGATAATCACGCATCATTTTCATGGCATGAACCACTTCCACAAACTAAAAATCATGTATTTGGTAGTTCTTATCATGAAACCATAACAAGTGTGATCCATATACAACAACATGATCTCCTTCATAAGAACACTCCCCATCCCAGATCACGATGCATCATAATATACCGCATACCCTTTCTCTAGTTCTAGAAAAACCTAGATTGGTTCTAATGTAAGGTGACCCTTCAGCTCTTAGAAAAAATTACACAAAACATCCCATTGAAATGGAAAATTCTGCATTTTGAAATCTATTATTGGAGAGCCCAATAGTGAGGAATCACACTCAAAATATCTATAATAACTAGATATGATATGTAATATCCTTATATTGAAAACATTATTCATAGGTTTCCATTATATAACAACATATTTCTTCTTCAGATCAACTGAAACACCCTTATTGGAAATAAAATGGCCAAGGAAAGGAACATCATATATCCAAAAGTCACACTTTGACAATTTTTTCATACAACTAATGATCCATCAAGAACCCCAAAACTATCGCCAAGTATTTCTCTTGCTCCACCCTTGTTATCAAATACACCAGTATATCATCAAAAAATACCACCACAATAGAATCTAGGTATTTCAGAAATATTTGATTCATCTTTTCCATGAGCACCGCCAGTGTAATCAATAGACCAAAGTGCATAACCACATACTTATAACATCCATATCTACTACTGAAAGCTATTTTTTGGAATATCCTCCTTCTTCATGAGCAATTGATGATATCATGATTGCAGGTCAATCTTGGAGAACTAGTGATATCCCATCAACTGGTCAAAAAATCATCAATTCATATAAGTAGATATCAATAATTTATCATGGCCAGATTAGGTCTATGATAATTAACACAGATTCATATAATTCCATATTCCTTTTTAGAAAAAAATGGAACTTCATATAGAGACTTTCTAGGCTAGATGAACCCTTTGTTGTCTAGCTCCTCCAACTGCACCTCTGATTCATCCCACTGCAATGGTGCTATCTGGTACGATGGATGTGGGATATCACTGGTCCATGGAAGGAGATCAATTGTAAACTCCACTTCTCTCATAGAAGGAAACCCTAAAAATTCTTCCATAAAGATATCCATATATAGATCCACAACAGCTGAGAGAACACTTAACTCAATACCGTGAACTGATTCCAATGAAAAATCCACTAAATGATATGAGATCATGTTGACATCTAGTGCCAACAAATCTAATGCACCAACATTTTCTTTCTTCTCCCCTCTAAAGATATTTTCAACACTATACTCTATAGTAAAACTAACCGTTCATGCATATCAATAGATTTGGGACATAAGCATTTCCAATGAATTAATTCCCAGTATTATATCGTAGAATCCATCTCTAATATTGATAAATACCACATCAATTCAATGTCATCCAAAACTAGGTAACACACTCTACATAGAAGGCTTGACACTGTTTGAAATAGAAAGGTTAGAGTTTTTAAAATTGAAAGCATCATTTTTGTAGTTATACCCAACACACTAATAACATGAGATGAAATAAAAGAGTAGGAAGAACCCATATCAAAAAAATCTTACATCAACATATAAATCAATAGAACCGTACATCATACCATGGATGGTACCGACTGATCATCCATCACAACCTGTTCATCTCCAAAAAACTTCTTGCTATCCACATGCTGCTCTTTATTACTATGCTGAGGTGTCATGGTATTTACAGAATCCCCATGAATAACATGACTGTATAGAAGTGGAATATGTTGTATCCCATATCCCGTCGAGCCATAGGTTGCCTGCGAGCCCTGGAGAGTTGAAAAGGTGACCTCAGAGAACTATGGAAATACCACTAATGATGCCCCATCTACTTATAGTTATTAAATAATGGAGGTTTTGTGGAACAATCCTGCTTGATTTGTCCAGTACAGACATAATAATAACACCCCAGCTTAATCTGAGGCATCAATGGAAGATTGACTGATCCGGTTGTCGGATTCCGAGCCATACTCCCACCCTGGAAATATATGTCCCACTTATGCATGAACCCAACATTTGAGTTCCTTTTATATCCCATGGGAACCATCATTCTCTACATGGATTTAGACCCAAAAATATCTCCCTCTTCTACCATTGACATATTCATCATTTCTATGAAATCATTTATACACAGCACCGCTTTCTTGGACTGAATTTCCTGCCTTAACCCAACTTAAAAAATGTGCATCTCCAGGGATGTGCAACCTACTACCTCGAGTTCAAACGACACTATGTTCTTAAACCAATCTTCATATTCTGCTATAGAATGGTTCTCATACTTCAAGTGGAATAAATCCATTGTGTGCTAAATTCATAATGTGTGAGGGTATAATTTTTTATTAAATAATTTCTAACAACCCCCCATGTCAAAACATGGTATGTTCTAGCATCGACCGCCAGCTCCCACCACTGAAGGGAATGATCGTCCAACATGCATGTGGAGAACGTGAATTTCAGATCTATTAGTGCTTCCATGAATTAAATTGTACTATTCATTTTGTTTAACCATGCTTCAGCCCTTTCCGACTCCGAATCACCTCTGAAAACGGTGGATTCTTCCTTTGAAACTGAACCACATAATCCACAGGCTTTGGTTCATATGCTTTATTCCCACTTTCAACACCATAGAAAGCATTCACTATACTATAAACTAGTTTTTGGTTAACCTAAGCCTCATGTACAACCATATTTTCTGCAGCCTTCTCTGGATGGTGTCTAAGTCACCTAACTGCTGCCATTTGCATCCATATATTACCATCAATAAGTCCCACACTCGTAGTAGGAAAATTAATATTATTCAAATTAAATTACATAACAACTATCACAACCAAGATTTCCAGATGTTCACATTTCCCATGTTTCACTACTCTAAAAAATACATCATGTTTGTTAAATCAACCCATTTTCAAAATACCAGAATTATTCACATTTCGAATCCTTACATTTTAATTATATTCTAGATTTGACACACGTCTATATATTCATATCATAACATAAATCATTATACCAATTGAAATATGCATCCTAGAGGGATTTCATTTCTAACATGCATTCCATGCTCATTTCTTTAGCTATAGACATGGTAAAAAGATATATAATTCCTATAAGTGTCTCAAAAAAACTTTTGTACCCAACTCCATATTAACGTGAAGTTTAGCATAAAAGGGTCATTTATGCCCGTTTATGATAAACATTCCTTGTTTCGATAATATTATACCATGTTACTATCTCGACTCAATGATTAGACCAAGAAAAATATGTCAACACCATGACCAATAACTAACGACAAAGAACAGAACAAAATGATACCACTTGTAATGCCTTGACCCTTCTTCATTAGCTAGAGAAAGTGGTGAGGTGGTACTATAAATAAAGATACATTCCCATGGTGTGAAAGGCTGGAAAAAAATGCCAAGGGATTTAGGAATAAATTTTGGAATGATTTACCCTTGAGATAAAAAAACCAACCAAAAAATAAATTACCAATAAAACTACAAGATGAATGTTAACATAGAAACCCAAATCATATAGTACCAAAATACAACCAAACTAATCAATATAAAATCCCAAAAACAAATACAACCAAACCATACCAAATAGAAATTAGTGTGCTAAGAGGAATAGTAGCCTGTATACCCTATGTAAAATGAGTCACCCTACACAATTCCACAACAAGAATGATGCTCCAAGATCCACCAAACCACCCAAGCATGAGGAAGAAATTATAGAAAAATGAGATGCCTTACTCTTACATATTTCCCAGAATACTACATCTGTAAAAGCAGCAATGTGAAAAAGTAGGGTTGAGTAATAATACTAAGTAGGATTTTCCCAAATGACTTCCCTACACATGCCAATAGGATAAAACAGTTAGATCAATTATATCAAGAAATTTATATAAAACAAAAAAATATTCAAAAATTATAAATAATCCAAACAAACCCATACCAAGCCATAAAAAATAAGATAAAGCCACAATTATGCCATAATACATATCATAATCATAGAATAACACAACCAATATCCATCTTGAATAGAAACACACAACAAGGAAAACAATGACAATGGAACTTCTTATCCAAAATAGTTCAGTACTTTTCCAAACTAGTGGTACTTCCCGAACCCTTATCCATAATGGTGGCCCTTCCATCCACTATCCCTCACATTTTATAGTGAGACTCCTCACCTAATTCAACACAATCAATATAATCCATAATACTTAACCAACCACAAGCATAAAATAATGAGATCATACATTAAGCACACAACCATTACAAACACAAGCCAATCACTTCAATAAATAACCCATTTATTGAAAAAAACCCTTTTACCATTTTCCATGATGAACTAAATTAAAATAATCCAAATTCTTATAGAAAAAATTCATAAACCATTTTCAAAAACCAGACCAAGAAACCAATATCAAAATCTACATTTTGGAATCACCCAACAAGCACCATTTTGAAACAATATCCTATTTCACCAAAAAAAACCACAAATCATCACCCAATAAGATTCGACCAATATTTTCAACTTATATTCACATTTAATTTCAAGAAAAACAAATTAATTGAAAATAATGCCTTGTGATCTATCAAAGTTGAAATGAGAGAGAATACACCTATCATTATGGGTCTGGAAAAATCAACTCAGAAGCAACCACACCACTAATATGGACAAACCCTCCAACAAAAAAAATATAGATGTCCCTCAAAATTATCAAAAAGGCCTAAAATAGTTACCCAAGTCAAAAAAACATAGATCTACATTAACCAAATATAGATCTAAAAAACCATGAGATGGAAGAGAAAATATATTGTGGAATAAAAGAAACCAAATGCTGAGACTTTCTTGAGATGAACTTCCTTTAAATTACCTTGTAACCCCTTCAAATCTCATCCAAAATGAGTGTGAGAAACCCTATAGCCCTTGAGATTAATGAATCCTGTGTAGAGATTATATGGGAGGGAAAATGAGAGATTTAGTAAAATCATAACTAACCCCATTTAAAAAAATTATTAGGCTAAATGGTTAGTGCACAGGTTTTGAAAAACCGTGTCCAAACCATGCATATGATAATATCTGAATAATGGCATATCAAAAAGTTACATGGGATTTTTTCATGGTTTCCCCTTGTTGTGCTCAAACCGTATAGCCTTCAAAGGCCTTTAAATCCTTCAAAACCCATTAAAAACACTCCCAAACATTACCCAACCACTCCATCTACATAAAATGGTATAAAAAAGGTTTCTTACCTCAAATAGGCATTGGAATTTCTATCCTCAAAAAGTAGAGAACAATCTATTTTCTAGATGAGCTCTTACCATTGCTCAACCATCAATTTCTCCCACTTTGATTTCTCCTCCTGAATCTCACCATACTACCATGAAAACAGAACTAATCTAAATCACTTCCCACAGAAGACATTATATTGCATATCCAATAACCGCACTATTTCACCAATGATGCATTCAGATCCAACTCAACATGATCCCATTGAATCATTTGGTCACGTTTCGGGTAATGATTTGTTAGTTACGATACATGAAACACATTTTGCTCCACAATAAATCCTAGTGCCTACGAAAACCGATAAAACACCTCTCTAATCCAATCAATAAACTCCAAAGGCCCATCATACCTTAGAGATAACAAAACAATCATTCCAAACTAATGATATCCCAACCAATGAGTGATTATAAAAAACACATATTCACCCACCTCAAATGAAAACAATCATCGACAATGGTCTGCATATGATTTTAGTTTATTTTCATCTAGTTCCATCCTCTTTTTGGCCAACATGATCTTCTCCATATTCTCTTGAGCAAGGCTCGGTCCAATCATCAAATTCTCACCCATTTCCACCCAACATAGTGGAGAACAACAAAGATGCCCATACAGAGTCTCAAATGGATCCATGTGTATTGAAATATAATAACTGTTAATATAGAAGAACTCCACCAATGGTATGTTCCCCTCCCATGAACCACCAAAATCCATCACACATTCCCTTAACATTTCATCCATAGTTTATATCCTCCTCTTAGATTGACCATCCGTATAAGGATGATACACCATACTCATCGTCAATTGTTCCCTAAGGGATTGATGCAAGGATTTGCAAAAATTTGATGTAATCCTCATATCCCTATATGATATAATATAAATGGGAAGAACATACATATTTAACACTTCATGGACATATATTTTGGATAGATCATCCATCATATGATATTCACGAATTGGTATGAAATGGGCTGATATTGTGAGCCGATCCACAATCACCAATATAGAATCATGTTTCTTAACCATTCTTGGGTGACCTCTCATGAAATCCATAAATATTTTATTCCAAAATCTATACTAGAATAGTCAAGGATTTCATCATACCTATTAGCTATTGATGCTCTTCCATGACTCGATTAAAATTTAAGCATCTCGAAACAAAATCAACTAATTCATTTTTAATACTAGAACACAAAAATAGATCATTCAACACCTTATACATCTTCTGAATTCCTTGAAAGGTGGCCCACATGGAATGATGATAAGCCCTGATATGTTCCTCCTAACAAGCCATTGGCACCACCATATGATTCTAAAAACACAAAACAGAATTCTCATTCTATCCCCAGCTTTAAATGGCCTTCCTACAATTCAGTTTCGAACACATCTACATACTCTTGTAATCAGAGTCATGTGCCTCTTTAACAAAATAACCAAGTCATGATCCAATGAATAAAATGAAGACCACCCTTTCACCCCATTCCCCACATTCGAACAGCATGTCGGTCATGACCATCATCAACTTCCACTGATCTGATTCATGTTTCATAACCTGAGTATATGATTTTCTATTTAATGCATCAACCAATGAGTTTCTCATACCTGATGTGAACATTAGTAAGATGTCAAACATCTATAGATATTTCATATATATTATTTACCAAATTTTCAAATCTCTTTGTCAGAATGTATTATTTAAATCCTATGAATGGTAAAACCAGTGAATATCTCACCGAATAGATAATGACGCCACATTTTCAAACCATAGACCACTACCGCAAACTCTAGATCATGTCTGGGGTAGTTATTCTCCTAAAACCCCATCTTTTGTGATCCATATGAAACCACATGACCCCCTACATGATAGCACACCAAAATATGATCCCAATGCCCTACAATATACCACATACACTTTCCACGGTTCAAGAAAACCCAATATTGGTGTTGATGTAAGGTGACCCTTTAGCTCTTCAAAATATTTTTGACACTTCTCATCCAATTTAAATGGAACATTCTTCCTTATCAATGGATTTATTGGCGATTCCCATAAAGTTAAATCATGAAAAATGTCGATAATACCCAGATATGCCAAGGAAGTTCCGTATCTCAAAACAATTCTTTGGCAGCTTCCATGAGATAATAGCATATATCTTTTCCAGATCAACGGAAGAATCCTTCTAGGAAATACCATTTTCATTGAAAAGATTCTATTGTTTCCAAAAGTCACATTTTGACATATTGGCATACAACCGATGATCCCTCAAGATCCCCATCATTATCATCATGGGCTACTCATTCTCCACCCTAGTTCTTGTGTACACTAGTATATCATCAATAAATATCACCATAATAGAATCCAAATATTTCCGAAATATCTAAACCATAAATTCCATTAACATTATTGGTGCATTAATTAAACCAAATGGGATAACCACATACTCACAATGGCCATATATACTTATTAAAATTTTATTTGGAATATCCTCCTTCCTCACCCCCAACTGATGATATAAAGACCTCATGTAAATCATTTAGAACCACTAAGGTCCCCTTAACTAGTCAAATAAATCATCAATGCATAGAAGGTGCTATTAGATATTTATTGAAACCACATTAAGTCTGCGATAATCATCACCACTTCATAGAGTTCCATCAACCATTTTAAATAACAAAACGAGAACTCCCCACAGAGATGTTCTAGGTAGGATGAACCATTTATTATCTCTCTCCTCCAACTGCACCTTCAGATCCTTCAATTATATTGGTGTCATCTGGTAATGTGGAAGTGATATTGCACTGGTCCCCCAAAAGAGATCAATCTTAAACTACACTTCTCTCATTCATGGGAACCCTAATAATTATTTAGGAAAGGAATCCATAAACAGATCAACAACTGTCAGGAAAATACTATTCTCAACCCCGTCCACTATTTTCAATGACAAAGATGACAACTAATATGCGATCATGTCAACAGCTGGTGTGAACAAATCTGTTGCACCCATGCTTTCATTATTCTCACCTCTAAAGAGGTGTTCAATACTATCATCTAATGTAAAACTAACCATTCATGTATAGAAATTTATATGGGCCTTAAACTTTTCCATCCAATCCATATTGTAAATGTTTACACAAATATTCTATTCAAATTTTTAGTAAATGCTAAACAATCATTTTTTTCAAACAAACAAGGCAATTGCATCATTTTTTTTGTAAATTATAGTCAATGATGGGTCAAAATATATTACAAAAATTATATAAAAACATTAAAACATTTCATTGAATTTTTTTTGTAAACAATGTTTTGAATGAAAAATATGTTTTGACCAAGGAGATTTATAATGTTGTATATTTTTCTTACAAAATGAATTCAATTATTTAAAAAGGGTGAAATGATAATATTACTTGAAAATATTATGAATAATAGTAGGATAATAAAATCAATGACTTTTTGGAGATATGGATAACAAATAATTTATTATCATAAACATTATATAAATCAATCCCGATAAATGATGAGATTGTAACATAAGACTCTTACCACATTGGAATCATTAAATTATAGTCACCATAAATTAAAAATATTAAAAAGTAATAATTATTGAATTAGGAAAATTAAAATAATGATTTCTACATTTAAAACGGGATCTATAAACATCGCATTAATGAATATTGGTTCATAATAGAACATACCTATCAATGAAGGTAAATCAACAACAAAATACCATTCTAGTTCGGTAAATTATCAACCATTAACCTCGTGAAAGAGAAATATTAAAATGGATATGTAAATCAGCATAATTATCCTGATAAAAATCATAAAAATAATACATGGGAAGTATATACACCCAAAAAATGTAGTGATAATGGAATGTGTCTCACAGATCAATAAGTGAGATGAAAATCTCTTACCGTAAATGTTGAATTATTTCATACAGGTTCAAAATTATTATATAACCATGATAAGTTTATTATAAATCCTTTAAAAACCATATTTACATATATCATAAAATAATTTGCTCAATTATGTTCTTTTGTTACCTATTTAACAATAATCCCATGTTAATGTCATATTTCAGGTAATAACTAATTTTTTTCCTATATGTTTTGATTTTCTATTTTCGGTACTATTAATTAGATAACAGTTACATAATATAGAGATTTATAAACATTATATAAATACTGGATATATTAATAATATATTTATTTAGATAAAATCTTAAATTTCAGTGATAGATAATAAAATACACCATTCTTGGAGATGACATGTCGCACATACATAAAAATGATGTTTCCATTTTCTTATTGGAAAAAAGGAAAAAAGGTAAATGATAAATTATAATTTAAAAATAATACTTATTTTGATATATATATTATATTTTTATTAAACCCTACTTTAATACATTATATTTGAAGAGTTAATGAATCACATCACTTCGCAAATTGGTGGTTTGTTGTAAAGTCAAGCAACATTTTCATATTCCCACAAAAGAAGTGTATGATGTCATGTGTGATATAATAATTCCAAAACCATAATGAAATTATAAATATTATATATAAAAAATAAATAAATAATTCAAACCATCCTTGATTAGTGGTAATTGAATATCAATGACATCTATTCGTAAGGCGGTAGTCTGTCATAAACATAAACGATGATTTCATATACCAATTGGTGGAAGTGGGGAATGTTTTAGATCACAACCTTAACAAAAAAATATAATTATATGGAAGATACTAATATTTTTATAAAATCCTGGAATTATAATTATATAAGGGGCTCAAGGAAGAAATAAAATAAAAATTCTCATTGATGAACACAACCTCTTCTTTGGGTATCCTCAATTCGTTTGCACTAAATGCCTTCCTTGGTTAGATTGATGTCCAAAACAAGATATCCAAGATTATATGAGGAAATTTGGGAAGTAATTTGGGTAGGACATGTCTAAATACAATTGATGTGATGGTTTGATTAGTATTGGATAGTGGGTGACCTTTTATAAGATGGGCAGAGGTCAGTCATGGTAATTTTTAAAAGAATTGAGTGCTCTCACATTTTTCATTTCACGAAATGGAAAAATGGTCTAGAATTCAGTCATAGAATATAAATGGAATATATATTTCTATATAATGTTATTTTAATTAGTATTAGTGTTTATTTTCATCCTTTTATTTTTAGTTCAAACATAGTAGAACCATTTTTACGTTAACCGTAGTAATTAATTTTTATTGTATTCACTCTTCATATTAGTGAAAAAATAATTTGGACGTATTATAAAATATAAATTATGTTGAAAAAACATATTTAAACAATTTACCTATTTCAATTCAAAAAAATGGTGAAATTTAATTTCAAATTAATCTCATAGACATGACTATAAAACTTGTTTTTAAAGAGAAAATGATCGAGTGTTTATAAATGTTTTATATCAAATTTAAATATGAATTTTATTACAGTGACCTAAATATTATTAATAGATTTATAATTTAACTAATTAAATTTTAAAATGAATGTTAAATATGTTTTAACATTATAAATAATTTCATCAAAAGTATTTTTTTAATTAAAATTCTCTATTTCTCACTATTCATTAAAAAAAGAAACATTTATTAAAAATCCTAAAAATTCACCCTATGATAATATTAATTATTTTATTTAAAAAAATTAAACAAAATTTTCATATAGGGTTGAAATTTAAATTTTAAATAATATCACTAAATTTGAAAAATTTATTTAATTTAGATAATATAGTTTTAAGCATAAAATTGTATTTTTTCCCCTATATATAAAACACATAACATGAATGTTAAAAAGTCTATTGAATATATAATATATAATTTTTTTAAAAATCAATATCCAAAAGTGATTTTTTATTTTATTGATCTAAAACCCAATTTTAAATATAAAAATAACATTTATCAAGAATATTTTTCTTATATTTAAAGGTATTTTATTTTCTTAAAAAAATAATTTGAGTCTAAATATTTAATTTTATACACATGAAAACCATATTTTGATATTTCTATTATTCTTATCATCATCCTCCATTCTAACAACATTGTGATAATTATTAAATAATAATATTATAATAGTGTCTAATGTTTCATTTGAATTTAATGTTGCATGTAACGTAATCTAATTTCGGTACATCATGTAATACAAGATAAATATAGTGTTTCATAAAACATAAGCTAAAATCAGTTCTATTTATAATTCAATCTATACATGATATTTCATGTAACACAAAAATATAAAGAGAGATTTAAATTAATTATTAAAAAATATATTTCACAAAAAGATCATGGTGTTACATTGAAAATTTCTTTTAAAAATGGAAATACCATTTTTAATTTTTATAAATTATTTAAAAGGCCAGTCTAGATATTTTTAATGACTAGACATAAAGAATTTTCATAAAACATATTTTTAACAATCATTTATTTATTGGAAGACAATTTAATTGACATGGAAGGCTAGTGAAACAATGACTTCTTGTTCATATACACATTGAATATATTTATCACAATTATTCTATATCAAAATAGAATTAAAAATATTGGTAGTTAGTGGTTCTAAAACATAATTCCTAATATTAGAGGAACCCTGCATAGAAGAACCTACTTTTGAGGACATATGTGTTATTCCACCTTAAGGAGTTTGAAGATACCATGAGTAAAAAATGGAGAAAATAAAAAAATGATTAATTAAATATTAGCTATAGTAGAAGAACATTAGAAACTATAAATATATATCATTGTGAAATCACTTCTTTCAATGGCTATAATAAGTACCAGACAAAATCAAGGTCTAAATATTCGAGAAACCAATCACTGAACTAATGAAGTCCAAAATATGTTTTGTTTAAAATAATTCACATGAACTACAAAGGAGGGAAAACAAACTAAGATAAATGGGTGGAAACAAGGAAAAGAATAAGAATAAATGAAAATATGATATGATCTCACCAAGAATCAAGGAAGAAATCTTCCAAAACTGAGTGGGAGAGAGGAGGTGGTGTGTATGACTTAGATCACCTACTTTGCATTGAGTTTGAGTGAATGAGGGTTACAAACCCATTTTGTGGTAAAATTTATTATGGTCAATGTTACACCATGCCCCTTCTACATTTTCTTTAGAAGGCGGTGAAGTAATACTAGGCCATAAGGGACATTCCCCAGGTACCATAGGCTTGAAATAAATGCCAAGGGATTTGAGAATAAATAGGGGAACATTTTTTACCTTTAGATAAACCATCCAACAATTCAAGCCATTACCAGAAAAACAACATGATTTATGTTATCATAGCAACCCAATTTATATTGTACGAAAAGACAACCAAAATAGTCCATAAAAATTCCCAAAAACCAATACAACCAAACCATACCAAACCAAAACAAAGAGTGCTATGTAGAATACTTGACAAGAGACACAAAGTAAACCAAGGAACCCTCCAATACTCCACAATTAACTTTATTCACCAAGAAACACCAAACCATGAAATCATTACGAAGAACCTCTAGAAAAATGGGATGCCTTACTCTTACCTGTGTCCTACAATACAACATCTTCAAATGATCCAATGTTCCAAAGGAGGGATTTGTAATAATACTCATTAGAAAATACCCAAATGAATTCCCTACACAATCCACTAGGATTAAACCATTTTCACATTTATATAAAAAAATTATTTAAAAAAATAGTTCAACAAATACTGATAAGACAAACACACCCTTACCTGGCCATGTAAATCCATGGAAAGCCACAATTATTTCATAAGACATATCACTATAACTGATTACCATGACCAATTTTAATATTTCATAGGAACACAAGACAAGTAAAACAACTATGGCAGAACATCCCAGCCAAACCCATTAACTACTTTTCTAATCTAGTGGTACATCCCGACTTCTAATCCATATTGGTATCCCTTCTGACTACTATCCATCTCTGTTTATAGTAAGACCTATCTCCAAATTCAACACAAAAAACATAATCCATAATACATGACCAATAAAAATCATAATACTAGGAGGCCACACATTATGCACACAATAATTTCCAACACATTCCAATCACTTCAATAAATCACCCATTTATTGAAAAAATCCATTAACAATTTTCTATTCCAAACTATATTTCAGTAAACCAAATTCTTATTGTAAATAATTTTTCAAAAACATATTGATAAACCAAAACAAGAAACAAATTTTAAAATCTACATTTTAAAATCACCAATGAAGCCCCTTTTTTCCAACAATAACCCATTTCACCCAAAATCCCAAAATCAACACCCAATGGGATTCCATAAATATTTTCACGTCATGTTAATAATTAATATCCAAAAAACCAAATTAATTAGAAACAAGGCATAAATCTCTAACAAAGTGGAATTTAGAGAGAAGCCACCAACCTTTAAGGTTCCACAGAAATCTACCCATAAGAAATAAAACCAACAATTAGGGAAAAAATCCACCAAAACCACTCCAAATATCCTTCCCTATCATAAACAAGGCATAAAACCATCACATATGGATACGAAAACCCTATATATACATTCAATAGATGTAGATATAGAAAAACAATAGAATGAAGAGAGCAGATATATTGAAAACAATAATGAAACCTAAATATAAGAATTTCATGAGATGAACCTGCTTAAAGCCACCTTGAAACCCCTTCAAATCCCTTTCAAATATAGTGGTAGAGCCCCTCTAGACCTTGAGATCAAGGAATCCTGTGTAGGGTTTGTATGGGAAGGAGAATGATAGAGTTGGGGAATATCCTGACTAATACCTTTAAAAAAACATCTTTAATTGTCCACACAATTTTCTTACACTATTTGAAATACTATGCTAGCAAACCATGTGGATGTTACTATCAGAATAGTGGCATAATGAATAGTTATACGTGATTTTGTCACTATTTCTCATATCCATTTTGAAACTGTGCATCATTAAAAATGCCTCCAATGCATTCCAAAACCATTACCAACTCTCCAAAACATTTCCCAACCACTCCATATATATAAAATGGTATAAAAAAGGTAACATGCCTAAAATAAGGGTTGATATATTCTCCCCACTATTGTACATTCCATTCTCAGAATGTATAAAACCATCTCATTGTCGAAAGAGATCGGTCCATTGCTCATCCATTTATTTCTCCCACTCCCATCAATCCTCATAAATATAACCACGCTACCACAAAACCCAATTCCCCTGATGCTCATCCCACGTAAGACTTTATCTTTCTTCTAAACAATCTACACTCGCATGTGCTCCAATGAAGAATCTGGCTCCTGCTCAACATGATCCCATCAAATCACATGTGTAAAAACCTGAGATTTTATGAGAATTATTCTTTTTAATTTCATTGATTTCATGTGTTTTACTCTACACAAAAATTAGATTTCACTATACGCAACACCGTATTATCTTGTAGTATACCTAACACTATTCTTGGCTCATGTTACACACAATTTCAAGTTCGTTTTGTGGAAATTATTTTACGAAACATTAAGTATAGATTTTGTTTAATGTATAAATGAAATATGTTTTGATTATGTTATACGCAACACCAAACAGAGCTTTCACTACATGCATCCCTGTCGTGGCTTGCATTACACGAAATCAAGACCTTCCACGATAGTGTGTGTAGTAAGCAATACCGAGTTTCACTAAACTATATATTATTATAATATTATTATGAACTAGCCATTATGAAAATTAATACCCATTTTTTGAAATTTTATAAATTTTATTTTTCAAAATGGACTTCATTTTTGGATTCAGAATATCTAAATTAGCCTAGGGTGAATTTTTGGTATTTTTCTGAAAACTTTGAATTTTTGATGATTAGTGAAAACACTAGATTACTATTTAAAAACCGAATTTTTATATAAATAATTATTTATTTTATTTAAATTTATTTTAGGTCAAAATTGATACATAATACCTATATAAGTTCAATTTAATTCATTGGAGTCATTTTATAATAATGTTAGAGATTTGAAAATTTTATTTTACTTTTCACCGTCTTTTACCCACCTCCTAGGAGTGTTTGAAAATTTACATAAAACTTAATTTTACTACTTCTATGAGTGTAATTTTGAAAATCTGAGAGACACGGTTAATATCAAGGAGTAAAATATGGTTCAATAAGATAAAAATATTTTTTTGGTGAATAGTAACTTCTTACTTTTATTTACCACGGTTAAAAGTAAATAGGGTAACTATGGGTAAAAATGATATTATTATTACCCTAAAAGAAGTCATAATTATATTGGATAAGTGTAATTCAAACAAAAACAACCTTAGGAATAAAATTTTTCCCTTTAGGTCCACTTCTATTAGATTAGGACATTTATTATTATTTTATTTAAAGAAGAGTTAAAATAGTTAAAATCAACTTTTAATAAATAAAACATTTTTAATATAGGCTTATACAAAATCTAAATTCTACTATAAATATTCATTAGAAAGATAAAAAATATTTCCTACCTAATGGTATTTTATTTATAATTTTTAGAAATTATATAATTTAATTTATTTGTGACAAAATGGCGATGCAGTAATTACCTAAATAATGAAATATTAAAATAATTGATATTATAAATACCCAAATAAATGTAATTTTAGACTTTTTAGGAATTCCACTAATTTTATAGGTTAATATGACCTGTTATTATTGATTTAATTTACTTTTTTTGAACTAATCATGCTATTATGATTTTCATAACAATCAATTACCAAATAGTGTCAAAATTGACATAAAATTGTTTTTAAAACAAATATTATATTATTAATTGTTATTTTATTCCTAAAAATCTATGTTTCGACCAAATGACATAGATACGGTTATATATATTAATAATGAACAACTTGGGGTTCGTTTGGCTTGTTATTGTATGTTTATTAACCATATAGTGTATGAAAACAAGAAGACATGGTAAAAGTAAAATTATTTAACATAAAGATAAATGTAAATTATAAGGTTAAAATAGTAACCTAAAATTGTCTAAATTATATTAGTTGAGAGTATATTGAAACATACCCACTTTATCTTCGAAATAAATCAATTTGGAGCAATTGTAAACTGAATATGACTTTATTATAAAATAATATTTTATGTTTTTCCAAAGGTTCCCCTCTCCTCCCTTATAAAAAGGGCACCCCTTCCATCTTCTCTTCACACCCTTTTTACACTTGAATCACGGAAAATACATTCCCATTTCACTTCTCATCTTACCTAGATACATTATATAGGCTCTAATCTCCTCAAAATACCATCCCTAGTGCCTTAAGTGGAGGATAAGAAGAGGCGCGTCAAAGAAGAGCTAATATCCCTTACCGATTCTTTCCAATTTATTTCTTCTTCTACTTCTTCTTATTTATTTGTTTAATAATAAATTAATAACATAATTATCACTCATATACTGATTATAAATAGGAACCATCCCAATTTCATTTTCTATCCATCCTACGAAAAATGAAATCACAATGTGTGCGCACGTACGGACTACCGTCTCCACGAACGCGATGAGATTCATTTTACATGATTAACCATTCAAGTATGATTATAATGTATATATAATAAATAATCATGAAAGATATTACATAATAATGATACTGTATTTATGTACATATATGTTTCATTTACATAATTCCATTTAATTCAATAAGGAAATGAAAACCGTGTTAATGCGTACGCACGACCTACCGTCTCCATGAATTGTGTATTTTATTGCATTTATCGATCTATCATATATATTTTTATACTGAATATATATTATATATAAATCATGTTTTACATTCTAGAATTAAGAAAATCAGGATATATGTAATAATATCAAGAACAACATGTCGAAACACGTACGATAAATGAAACGATTTTACCCAAAACGCTGCATTAACATGGAATTTACAAAAGAACGGGTAATATAAAGTCATAAGTGGACAATATATGATATAATAACAATGAATATGATTCTATAAAAAGTCAATGACATTATTTAAATAATTATACAAAAGGTTCGGATACGTATGAATCATATCAGACCTAAGGTAAGGGATAATTCTTCCAATCTCATTCTTATCTGAGATTGTTTATTCGTAAGTATTTACTGGGGTTATGCTTGTCATCCATGTCCATGTTTTCTAAAAATGTTTTCATAAAATGTTTAATATTAATCAATGTATGTTTAAATTCATTTTTACCCTTTTATGAATTTTACCAAAAGGTTTGGAAGGAATCTTTCTTTTTTTTACTATACGAGGTACTTGTTCACTTTTCCGGAAAAAGTATGAGAAGAATGTTTTTTTACTTATACGGCATTAACGGATTTTACGTTTTCATAATACCTTATTTTCATGAATCTTACTCTTCAAGAATTAATGAATATTTAAAAAAATGCATTTCTTTTAAAATTTCATGTCATTTTGTGAAATGAAAATGATTTTGAAGAAGAAAGGATATTTTACTCAAGAATTCATTTCAAAGTGTTTTATCAAAACTATTTTCCATATAAGATGACATTATATAGCATGTTTATGTTTCATTTATAATGTCTCTATTATTTACATGGTTTTATATCCATTTGTTTTATATGGATTAGGTTATGATGGGATGATGTTTATGAAACCCATTTTATTCTTTGGGTTATGATGAATGATTTATGTTTATGTTGTGGAACACTTAAGAATGATTTCATTATGAGATGGGTGAGACCTATATCTCCATCCAATTAATTGGGTAAAGATTTATATCTCATGAGATAGACATGGCTGGAATAGTAAGTTAATCTGGTTCAGTGATACATGACTGGAATGAGGAGTGAACTCGATTCAGAAAGGGACTTTGTCCACTAAGATGGTCTTGGAAACAATGCCTTGGCTACTATGGAAATAATAACATGTGCTTAATGGTTTCCACAACTACATGCTTTATTCCCATGATCTTTTATCATGATTGATGACCCATTATGATCTATACCTTATGTACAACCATGTTTTATGTCATTGCTCAAGATATTGATGTTTAATTCAAATGTATATGAGTTGTTTTATTTTATCCATGCTTACAATTACTGAGTATTTGATCTCATCTTTTATATTTTTCCCCAGGATTTAAAGAAAGGTTTTAGGTAATAAAACAAAAGGGGAAGATCTTTATGGGAGATGTTGAACATCTTTCACCACGATTAGAAGATTATATTCCGAGTATCCAAAGACACTAAACTATTACGGTCCTTGTGTGTCTTTTTTTTATGTATTATGTATTACACAAAAAGTAATGTCTATGTACGTCAGGTTTGGGGTCTCTACAACATGGTCATGATCAGGTTGATACTTTTTCAACTATGAGACATGAAACATATTATGCACCACACAAAATCGTGTTAAAAATACACATTATAAGACACCTCTATAGTATAATATAGTATCACAAAAGGAAAAATGTACAACAAAGATAACTTACCCTGCTTTCCATACTGATGATGTCCCAACTAAGGAGATATTTGGAAAAAACACATCATCACCCTCCTTGATTGACAACGGTCATCGAGATGGTCCACATAAAATTTATGATGTCTTTCATCCATCTGCATACTCTTTCTGATCAATATGATCTTATCTATTGTTTATCAGACAAGGCTCAGTATAATCATCAATTTCTCACCCATTCCCACCAAACATAATTGAGAATGACAAGGATGACCATAAAATCCCTCAAATGGAGCCATATATATTGATTCCAGATAACTCTTATTACATAAGAACTCTACCAACAGTAATTAATCCTCCCATGAACCACCAAAATCAACCACACAATCCCTTATCTTGTAATCCAATTTTTTTGTCTTCTAGGTCCATCCGTTTGAGGATAATATGTTGTGCTCAACGTAAAATTTGACCCAGGTCTTCTTACAAGTATTTCCACATTTGAGATGTGAAACACTAATATGTATCTAATACAATAAAAACTAGAACACTATCCCACTTTCCCACTTCATAAATTTTGATTTTGAACTGATCCTCCATCGTATGATATTCACGAATCTCGATGAAATTTGAAGAATTTGTAGGCCGATCACCATTCACCCATATAAAATCATGTTTCTTAACTGTTCTTAGGATACCTATAAAAAATCCATAACTATTTGTCCCCACTTACACACTGGAATATGAAAATATTCCAACATTCCTGTTAGCTACTGATGCTCTGTCTTGACATGCCGTCAAGTCAAGCAACTGGAATGAAACTTGGCCACTTCAATTTTAATACCTGCCCCCAAAATAGGGCTTTCAATGCCTTATGTATATTCTTAATTACATGAAGCATAGTCCACCTAGAATGATGATAATCCACAATAAGTTCCTCTTAACTATCCACTAGTACCATTATCCAATTCCAAAAAACCAAAAATGAATTCGCATTCAGTTCCCATCCCACAATAGTCTCCCGACCATAGAGTTTTGACCACATCACCATACACATGGAATCTGATGCATGTTCCTCTTTAACCAGACCAACCACATTAAAAACCAATTAAACCCTAAGTAAGACCACTCTATAACCGCAGTCCTCAAATTAGAACCACTTGTTAGGTACGATCAACATCATCTTCTACTGATTCGATGCATGTTTCACCACTATTTCATATGATTTTCTACATAACGCATTTGCCACCGAATTTCTTTTCCCAATGTGTACATTATGTCAAAATAAAACATAATGAGATATCCCATCCATATCCTCTGCATCAAGTTACAATATATTTTTGATAAAATTTGATTTAATCTCTTGTGATTTGTAAACCCTGTGAATTTCTCACTAAAGAGATATTGACGCCACATTTTCAATGCTTGAACCACTACCACCAACTAAAATTATTGTATTGTTTTTTCTTATCATGTATCATCAACTGTAGTGATTGATATGAAACCACAAAAACCCCATGCATGAGAACATAGAAAAAAGTCTATCTTTATGGATTATAATATACAACGTACCATTTCCTTAGTTTTGGAAAAAACCAAGATTGATGCTAATGTACGGTGACCCTTCATCTTTTCGAAACACTTTTCACAGTACTCATCCCATTTAAATGGAACATTAAAGCTTTTCAAAGCTATCATTGGTGTGTACAATCATTATAAAAAACAATTAAAACATCGATAATACCCTGATAGGTCAAGGATTCTCTTTATATCATAAATTTTTTTGCTGGCTTCCATCAGATAACATCCTCAATCATTTTCGGATCATCTAAAATAGTCTTATCAGAAATAAAATGGCCAGAGAAATGAACATCATGTACCCAAAAGTCACACTTTGATAGTTTTTCATATAACTGATGATCTCTCAAGTTCCCTAGAACTACATCCATGTTTTTTTCATGCTCCACCATTGTTCTCAAATTCACTAGTATATCATCAAAAAAATACCAGTACAAAAGAAACCATATAATTCTTAAATATCTGATTCATCAATTCCCTGAACACCACTGTTGAATTCGTTAGAAAAACAGGAATTACCACATACTTTTAATGGCCATATCTACTTCTAAAAGTAATTTTGGGAATATCCTCCTTCCTCACTAGCAATTTATGATATCCTGACTAAAAGTCAGTACTGGAGAACCACTTATCTACCATCAACTGGTCAAACATTTCATCAATGAATGGAAGTGGATACCAGTTCATTATTAGAACATGATTATGTATATGATAATTAATATAGATACGCATATTTCCATCTTACTTTTTTAAGAACTGGCACTACCCAAGGAGACGTTCAAAGACAAATGATCCATTTGTTCTTTACCTACTCTAACTACACCTTCAATTCCATCAATTCTACTGGTTCCATCTGGTATGATGGAAGTGAGATAGGACTGATCCCATGATGGAGAACAATCATAATTTCTACTTCAGTCATGGGTGGAAATACTGAAAATTATTCCAAAGAGGCATCTAAAAAAATATCCACCATTGTCGAGAGAACACTTAGCTCAACATCGTCAAATGATGCCAATAACAATGATTCTAACTGATACAAGATCATGCTGACAACTAGTGACAACAACCCAATTGCACCCAACATTTAAATGGTCTTAATAAATAAAATTATTATTGATACCCATTTTCTAAAGAAATTTTCATAAAAAAAACCAAGCATTGAATTTGAAAATATACATTTCAAAATCACAGAAATTACCCCTTTTTGAAAAAATATCACATTTCACCCAAAATACACATATCATTACCCAATGGAATTACAATAATATTTTTACATTATAATAAAAATTAATTTCAAGAAAAAAAATTAATTTTCAAAATTTCATTATGTTCTAACAAATTAGAAATGAGGGAGAAGCCACGTACTTTTAGGGTTCCGGTGATATCGTCCCCCAAGAAATTGTACCATCAATCCAGACACACAATCCACAAAAATCACTCTAGATATCACTACAAATCATCAAAATTCCTAAAATCATCACTTAAGGAAACAAAAACCACAATTCTATAAGCAACAGATGTAGCTATAGAAAACCAGGAGAGGGGAGAGAGTATATCTAGATGAATCCACAAATAAACCAAAAGAGAATACTTTAATAACATTAAGTGCCTAAATACCACCTTTATACCCCATAAAATATCTTCCAAAATGGGTGGGATGGACCTTTTATCCATTGAGATGAAGTAACCTTACATAGGGATCAAATGGTTGGAGAAAAAAGAGAATTAGTGAGAATCCTGACTAACCTTATTTAAAAAACCTTTTTTATTAGAACACACAGTAGGTTTGAACAGTTTGAAAAACTGTATGCTAACCGTGTGGATTATACTATTAAAATAGTGTAATATGGAATGTTTACCTAGAATTCTCACAAGATTTCCCCTAACTGTTCCTAAACTATATAACCTTAAAAAAGCATCCAAAACGTTCTGAAAACCATTCCAAACACTCCCAAACATTACCTAACTACTCCATATACATAAATTAATGTATAAAAAATGTCCTATACTATCAACCAAGGGTGATTCAGTCAACATGGTAATTTTAAAATCATAAACCCATATAAAATGTGCATGGTTTTGTCACACGATGTGTCATACCATGCACTAATTGTACACCACACATTAGTTGTTCTGGATCACTCCAGACAATCAAGGAACTTGGTTATGGAAACTATTTGTAGTATGTTCACCATCTTTATAGAAATCAAATAAAACCTTTACATTTTTTCACATGGTTTCTATAAACTGTGATCCAACCATGCACCTATACTAAAAATTCAAAAAATAAAATAAATTATATCACTCTTTGTCCTAAAATTCCTAAATGACATTAAATATAATTTAAAATTTTAAAAATAATTAATAATTTAATGTGTTTGTGTGTAAAATAATTTCATATAACTTCCTAGATTATGGTGTTATCCTCATATTCGAATGATAATTTTTATTAATCCCAATGATTTTTATGTATCATAATATACATTCAACTAAATCTGTTTTGTGGTCCATTTTGTGTGGTGTGGAACCATTTATTTTTCTATGACCACATATCCTCCAATTATAATCAGTTAGACTCAATAAAATGTGATTCCTTCAATGTGATTTGTTCTTATTCACCTCCCCACATATTATAGATTGATTCATTGATTCATGACACAACATCTGATTGTCCGTAAATTAGAATGAAGCGGAATTCCATCAGGGTTTTGTTCATGATGCATTCCTATTATTACACTCTATTTAGATGCATAATTATGGTGAAATAATATTTTTTATAGTGTGATTTATTTATAATTAGTTAACTCTATTATACAATTTTATTTATGTTTTATAACCATCATATTTTATTATCTCATTCCGTCAATAAATATTTCCAAATAAAATCAGACACTATTGTGGTGTCCTATATCATATGTGAGGTTAATCTATTTTAATATACACATAAGACTTTATTTTATACCCCTAATTCTTGGTAATGTCATTTATGAGTGAGATTAGCACTAAACAACTTTGGAATTAATAACTCATTCACCCCATGATTTGATATTTATAGTAGAACATCACTCCTTTCATTTTTCTGATTCCCCACTCAACCTTAATGTGACTCTAAATAATTCACTAAAATGTTACCACTAACTAAAACAAAAAGCTAACCATTAGATTTAATGAATTATTATTATGAAACATTACATAACATGACTTCAAAATAATGGTCATCTAAATAAATCAATATAGAATAGCATGGTAATTGTGAGATAACTCTATCATGTGGTGTAGGAACAATTAATGATCATGTCTCAAAATAAATAAATACAGCTACACATTTGTAAATTCAATCTCAAATGTTTTAAAAAATAATCAAATTATAAATGATTTCTTTAATCTATCCTTATTTTTTATATGGAAGTATGAAATTCAACACTTGATATCTTCACCATGAATTTGGATCCAACACCTCTTGATCCCTTAGACATAGAAGTAGTATCACATCCTCTCCCCAATGACGATCACATAAAAATAATCCACTTATTCTACCCCTTTGTAAATGTGAAGATTTTTAATATACCCCTTTATTATTAAATCAAATTTAATGAAAGAGGAAAAATGGATCGTGAATGGTTTATATGGATTTTGGGTGAGAATTCACACCTAATTAAACTATTATGAGTTTGAAAGAATCCTTGGTTAGGGATGTTTTCATGATATTCATGCATTACTCCATTGTTGAAACAATTTCCTATGAATTCTCACCACACTCCACCATATAGTTAATATAATGTTAGTTGATTTTAATATGCCTCAACGTTGATTATTACTTCAGATTCATTAACATGTTGAATACACATCGAGTGTTTCACCTAATCACTAATGGGTATGAAACAAAAACCCATGTGTCTTCAAGCTATGACTTCATCTATATAATTTGGACGTATCTATAGACTATGTTTTTGGGGCCTATAATAACCACAAAATGATGCTTTCTATATCCAAAAAAGACCGACCAAAAGCGTTTGTCATGTGTTGGTATATACGTGTATGTTTATGTACGTGTATCCATGTGTATGTATGTATATGCATGTGTTTCTTTGTGTATGTATGTGTATGTTTGATTATGTGTTTGTATTTATTTATGTTTATGTGTGTGTGTGTGTGTATTCATGACTATGTGCATGTATATTTACTTATGTGTATGTGTATACATATATGTATATGTGTTTGCGTATGGCTCTATGTATATCTATGACTATGTATGTGTTTGTGTATATATGTTCATGTGTGTGTAGGTTATGTATATGTATGTTAATGAATATGATTATATCATTATATAGGAGGAGAAACTTTTTTTTCTTCAATTTTTCATATTGTGCAATAGTTTATACAAATATATACATTTACACTTGTACATATATGTTTTCAAAATTTATTCATTGCTAATATTATTCTATTAATATTTATATAATTTATTAATTTGTTAATGAATTAGTTTTATTCATTTTTAATACAATTGAATTAATATAATTAAAATTTACCCACATTCAATAATTATTTAAACAAATTTATTTATTAATATTTAGTATTTTTAAAATCTTTACAATTTATATAATTAATTTCAATTCATTTTTATATTAAAATTTTTAAACTAAATCATTGTATGATTATTAATTATTCATTTTTAATTTTTTATTTATTATATTTTTTTTGAATTTAATGTAATTTTTAGCATTTATTCACTTTTAGGTCTATATTGACTAACTTTTAATATTTTTAAATTTTTATTTATCTTAATTATTCATGTTTTTTTTATTTTATTCATTTCAAAATTTTAAATTTTATTCTATTTCAAAATTTATTAAGTTAATATTATTTATTCATATTTAGTATTTTTTTTAATTTATTCATTTTCAAAATTATTAATTTTTTATTTTTTTAATTTATTCATGGAAAGTATTTGTTAATTTTTGAGAATTTTTATTTGATTTTTATATCATTTATTTAATATTCTATGAATTTATTCATCCATAAAATTAATTTATACATTATTATTTATTAATATTTAATTTTATAAATATGTTTAAATCTTCAATAATTTATATATATTCATTTTTATTCGAATATTTATTATGGAAATCATTAAAAAAATTATTTATTTGTTATATTGATAAATTTATTCTAAATATTTTTTATTGAAATCAATTTTTATATATGATTTATTTTTATTATAATATGTATTTATTTATAAAGTCATCTAATTTTGGGAATTAAATTTATTTATTCATTTTTAAAGTATTTTTGAGACTTTATAATTTTATTTATTATAGTTTCTTTTATTTTTGAATATATTCATTTAATATATTTTATTCATTTTTTATGATTATTCATTTTTTCTATTTTATAATTAATTCATTTGTGTAGTGCCTAGATCTTTCTAGTCTGACACTTTTTAATTTTTTTGAAGTCTCAGGTATTCGCAAGAGGCATTAAGTAGGTATCAAGGTGTTTGGTTGCTAAAACATGATAGCAATGAGAATCCACAACCTAAAAGTGATTCACATCATGAATATGTGTTTCATAGTTTGTGTGAGGATCGTTCTTAGGGTGCTCATGAACTGAATTAATTTATGGCCAAATGGTATGTGGTGACTTGTTTTTTGGTAGGACTTAACACCGAATAATTCCTTGATGTGAAAGGGTTTTGCGTTATGAAAATATGTTGTACAATTCATAGATATAAGCTGCAACACCACAGGTATTCTCAAACACTATGCACTTTCTTCCAAACACAAGGTGTCCACTTTCTCTAGATTTGGGCATTTTTTAAATCCCATCGATGAGATCGATTTTCATCTTCCAGTGTTTCATCTGTAGTGATAAAAAATACATCCTAACTTTTTATCTAATGGTTCTTCGGTCTGGTTCCTCCCTCTTCTTATTTCTATACAATGAAATTTTATCTATATCGTTCTAACTGATTTTTATTGGTTTTCTGTTGGTGATGTTGTGGAAACAAATCCTTGGACATATGTAGCTCTTGCGGGACATGTTATTGGGATCAATGATGTTGGTCTATTCTAATGGGAAGAACATTGAAACCATTGATGTGGGGGATTCATGGATTCTCCTATTGATTCCTATGAAAGCATAATGTTATCATGGTTTATCCCTTTTGATATAATTGGAATTAACATAATAATTATATGACTAAATAAATCATGAATTGGTGGTAGTTCTAAAATGTTGTTTCTTTATACCATAATAATGTTTTGACTCATAGTTTTCTAGATTGCATTCTATCTCTAATATACATGTTAGCATGTTATGTGATGAAATTAATAAGCATTACGTTCTTGATGTAAAATGATAAAGAAGGGAAATTCAATAAGTGTTAATTAGCTGGATAAATAATTAAAGAAGATGCATGCCAAATGAATGTAGCGTTTTTTGTAATATGATGGTAATTTAAATTGATGCAAAGAGAATGATTAAATAAATATTTCAATACATGATAATGGAATTGATAAATAATCTGAATCATAATAATTCTTATTTATAATGTTTATATGAAAAGTAATGGTAATTAGAAAGTCACTTCTCTAAGTATGTGAAACATGTTATAAAGAAAAAAGCATGTTAAAATTTTGATAACTTATTATATCATGATTCATTTGGTTTCGTGTATTTTGAAACTATGAATAATTAATTGGTTAATTAATGATGTAAAAAATACCCTTTTTAATTATAATAATTTATTAGGCTTCAGTTTCCCATCTAATTGGTAAGGAAAAGTGTCTTGAGTTTGGAGCCGAGTGAGATCGTCTATGTTTGAATGATGGATTCCATGTTCTCTGGGAATAAATTTACCTATAGTAACTACTTTTTTTTATTCTTGTTTATTTTGAGATATTACATAGATGTGAGCATTTATTCATGATGTGATATGAACCTGGGATGGGTGGTGTGATATGTGGTTAGGAGTCCCAGATGATGTGGTACATATAGTTGATAATGATGTGGAGATTCATCAGGATAAACATGAGGGTGTTGGGGATGAATTTGGAGATGATGGAACGGGTTGAAGTCATGTATAACCATTGACATGATAATGAATAATGATTTCCATAAATGAAATTTCTTATGGGGAGATGGTTGGGTTTGTTAATTTATCTGCATTACCTTCCACGTAGCCTAAATTATCTAGATAAGTTTGGTTTCATGTTTCAAATTTGGGGTAAATTGGGATGATTTCTTAGAAAAATTATAATATGGAATTATTTAATTTTTAATTACAAATTCAAAACCCATTAGGTTGGAGTAAAGGGAAATTTTATTGAAAAGATGTTAATCTTGATAAACCATGGATTCAGTTTGTATTATTATTGGAGGGAACAGAATTCACGTTGATGGTTAATGAATGTACATTGAAATAAGGAAAATAGTTAATTTAATGGGTAATATATTAATTAATGAATGGAAATGATTAAAAATAAAATAATAAATTAATGTAGCTATTAAAATTCATTAGTGCCTAAAAGATATACAATCACTGGCGGGGGTAGGTTTTTGTCGAGAGACGATAGCTACAATTGTGATGAGGACTAATTTACATCACTAGTGTGGTTTTGAGATTTATTATATCTTATATATTCTCTTAATTCATACACTACCCCACCCATTTCAGTTAGTGAGACTAACACCTAGTGGACAATGGGAGGGTGTTTTCTCCAACATCTCGATGGCTAGATGGATAGCTGACTACCCCATATGCCCCACCCTCTTTTTTTGGATGTTAGTTGTATTGTTATGTAAGGTGGTTAGTATTAAAATATACATTTGTAGAGGTCTATGATGGATTCTGGTTATCATACACACATTTATCTCCAGTTATACTGTCCCATAGAGGATGTTATATATGACATTTAAAAGTTGATATGGCTTGAGGGTCCTTACTCAGTGAATTGGGTAAGAAGTCTCGGGGTTAAAATAACAGATGAATGATAATTGTAATATGAGATATGGTGGCTCCTAGAAACTACTTGGTTACCATATGGGGATGTGATATTGAATGATGTGATTCCTTTCTTATGTGTTTGTGGGCTAGTTTATTTTTGAACGATTTGGATTAGGACGCATGATGTTGGGATAGAGAGAAAAAATAATTTGGAAGAGGGATGGGGGTACCCTTTGTTTTTCATTATTATATTATAATCTTTATTGTTTGTGATAATTTGTGAGTTTTAGCAATTGTGAAGCTGGTAAATTAGTATACCTGATTAGGTAATGATTAATTTTAATTATAGTTCATTATTCTTTACCATTATTTGTTTATTTTTTCCATGAGTGGCACCGGGTTGTATCCTAATGAGTATTCTCTTATTCTCACTGCATGTATATATTTATTTTTTTCAGGCCATCTGGAGATGGTCGGATATCATGATGGATATTAGTATATTGTGGTTTTGAAGGAGATATATGGGATTTTTCGTCACTTTCATCTTTATATTTTAGTAAATATATTTTCCAATTTTTTCAGTTTTTAAGTACTATATGACATTTCATGTATACACCTTGGATTTGATAAAATTTGTAAGCTAGTTTTGATCACTGTATATATCTTATCTCTCGAATCCAATTTTTCTCCCAGAGGCTAATGCCTCCAATATGTATGTTTATTATATCCTATGTCCACTTCATCAACCAGAGGCCTATTTGAGGTGGGACTTGAGGAGTCACCATCTCAAATATATCATTTCTGCTATATGAGGGGTTGTCCTTAGTGGAAGGGGGTCTGAAAAAGTTGTGAATGTGTGTCTGTATAAGTAATATATATATATATATTTTCTAAAAAGTTCAAATTAAAATAAAAAAATTTAATGAATAAGAAAATTAATTAATATAAATGATATGATTTTAAATATTTAAATTTTAATTATTAAAATCAGGATTCATTGAATATATTTATCTAATTAATAACATATTTAAAAAAACTATTAAAAACTATTTAATTATTTTTTCAAAATATTAAAAATTTTATCATTTATATACTTAATAAAAGTGTACTAATAGTAACAAAAAATAGTTTTGTATAATTTCTATCAATATTATGTTAATCATTAATTTAATAGTTTTTTAATTAGTAATTTTTTAAAAATAATTTGAATTTAAAAGGATTTCTTATATATAAATTTAAATATTTATTCATTATTTATTTATAGAGTTAATACGATTAAATGAATTTTTCAGAATTTTTGATGTTTAATCATTTTTAATTATCATATTTTATTCATTTTTATTATAGATTAGTTTTTAATATTTATTCATTTTCAACATTTTTTTATATATATTCGTTTTGAATATGTATTTATATATAATTTTCATATTTTATTCGTTATTATTATTTATTTATACATTTTTATTAAAATGTAACAATTTTATAATGTTTTTAATTTATAAAATTATTATTTATTACATTTTATTTTAATAATTTTGGGGTAAAATCTGTATCGAGTTATTATTCATTAATTTTTAAATAGAAAATTATTTTCGATATATTTATTAACTAATGGTTTACTACTTATTAATTTTTAATATTTATTCTAAATTTTCATAATTAATATTATTAATATTTTTAGTACTAATTTTGGTATTGATGATTCTTATTTTTACCTATGCAAGAATTAGTTCATACAAAAGAAACATTTATCTACATTTAAAATTTTATCCCTGATAAATGTTATTTAAAATTGATAATAATGGAATGACTCGATCAGTGCTAGTTTGAGCAGTGATACAATGTTCTATTATCAATTATTATTTTTTTACTACTGATAATGACATCATTTATCATTGTTTTTTGGTTAGTGATGTTAAAAAATATCCCATATTTTAAAAGGCACCCTATCATTTCATGTCACTTGCTTGTGTCTTTCAAGATCTCATTGAGGATGATATTTTTTATGACTCTATAGAGTATTTTGGATGAATAGAGACCCAAAAACCAAAGTTAATGTATTCAAATATTTCTTTTATGTCTTTTTCACGGATTGTTCTTGAGTATTTATATTATTTTTAAATTATTCTTCTAGTAAAAAATAATGTGAGTCTGACACCCCAACTATAACAACAATTACTTTTTCCCTCCATCCAATTTTTTAATATGTTTTTTCTCATTTATTATATTACTTGGAAATACCAATCCTCCACCAATTTTCGATCCCTATTTTGATAACTATATACCCTTTTCGGTACCTTAGTTTTACATGGACTTTAGAATATGAATACATATGTAATTTTGATATATATAGGTTTTGTTCAATAAAAATATTCCCAAGATATATCAATGAAGAATATAAAAAATTTCTCAATGTGAAATTTAATATCTATTTATGAAATTTTAAATATATGGGATTATTATAAAATTTCTTGGATGGGAATGGTTAAACATGATGTATTGTAAAATCTGTAGTGTTTCAAAATTTGAGTTATCATGTCAATGGAGTTTACAAAAGTTGAATTATTAAGATGGAAGATATAAATATTATCTAAAAAATAGATAATACAATAGTAAAATAATATTACATTATTTCTAAAATCATGTTATTTACTTAATATTATTTTACACAATAATTTGTTGATATAAAAGTGTGATGAAAAAAATAGTTTATAAAATAATGATTTTTTTAAATAGACATGTGAATTTCATACATTTGGTGTGTTTATTTATTTTTATTAAAAATGAATACCACAGAATAAAACATGATTGATATGAATTAAAAATGGATGGATGTAAGTCACGTGTCTAATGAGAACAAGGATGATGTTAAAGTGTACATCATGTCTTAAAATGAGTATACATATGAAGCTTCTCCAATTATTATTTCTTTTTTAAGTCTGTTTTATTCAGGAAAAGTTTTTCTAGGGGTGTTGAAAAAATAGTTAATCAATTATGGAATAGATAAATTTTTTAATTGTTATACAAAACAAGAGAAAGAACATAATGTATCTAGTGACTTAGAAAATAATGCAGTCTACAAACCATCCAATATGATTACAAGAATAAATGAAGATGACGATCATGTTGACGATATGATTAACAATGTCAATGATGATGAAAATAATATTGGGGAAATTATAATGATATGTGTACATGACTGTTATGATTATCCAAATAGGCTTAACAAGTTAAAGAGAAATTAAAATATTTTACATTATTCTAATTGTATATAATATACAAGATTATCTACCATATAAATGATATATAATTTTACAACTAACATCATATATAGTCAAATATGTGTTATAGAGCTACATTATCTATGAAATGATATTATACCGAAATAAAATGATCTTTTTCTTGAGTATATGATGTTAAAATAATTCTATATTAAATGTTTACAATAAAAAAATTAGTTCATTCCTATCTAGAGGATTGTATATTGTATTATAAGTACCATGAGTCACATAAAAAATTATGTAAGTGTGGTGAATCTTGAATCTAGAATTATGAATAAAATATATTGAAATTTGTTTAGTATTTTAATATAATTCTATGATTTTAATCTTATAATGAAATGAGGAGAGTATAAATGAATTTACATGTAACATAAACACATGAATTAAAAGTTTGAATCTATATTATCCAACATATGCTATACATTTGAATCAAATTGATCATTGGTATCCTCAGTTTAAAAACAAATCAAGAAACCTTTTAAATTAACATTGTATAGATAAGATGAATCCCTTTAGATTATAATGTATCATTTGTAGTCCATGTCCCATTATGTAGTTAAATGAAAACATTCCACTATTGATATTCATGAAGAACAAAGAAATATTGATATCTATACATATGTAAATACCAAAACATCCAACTGATGATATTAATGTTTATTTGGATCAATTTATAAAAGATTAGACATTACGGTGAGATTAATGTGTTATGTTCTAGAAGGATTATATAAAAAATAATTTATCTTTGAGAGAAATCTCATATGGGTTGAATAATTACTTTCCTACTTTAATTTTTCTTCAATATTTAAATTGAATGGACTGATAGTTTATCACAATTGTGAAGAAGGTATAAATTCAGTAAGGTTGAAATATTACTCAATGTATGTGTTTCTAGGGAATTACATGTTCTTACAATAGTGGAATAAATATTAATCCTATAAGAAATCATTTGATAGGAATTAATAACAATGGACAACTTCATCTCCACTAATGGGGGACCAATTGTTTTAGAATGTATAGTATATTAACAAAAAATTTCAAATTCCCTTTATAAAATATAATTAACCAATACTGAAAATGAGGTCATTTTTTTATTATTGTAATATAATTTCATGTAAATTTTTTATTTTAATTACTTAATGTAAATTGACAAAAATTCATTCGATAATGTAATTGGAATATTACTAAATGCATCTGAAAAAAGGAAGACATTAGGGCATGTTGGACATGATTGATAGTAGAAAATGTATGTGCGTGTGCTAGTGAACTGTGAAATGTATAAAATTATTCCTCAAATAATTCACAGTATTTCTAGGAAAGTGGCTTAATATTTTTCAAATTTCATGAATGATGTAAATTTTCTGGAGGTGTATTCATAAATGATTAAAAATATCATATCCTTGAATGGTTTGACATTAAATTGGATAAAATAATATGATTTTTAGGATTTTATATAAGATTTCATTATAATATATTTATATTGGATTCTATTTGAAAATCATAACACACCATAGAAATTTTTTTTATATTTCAGTGATATATTAAGTATTGATAATGATTCGATAAAGTCTCTATCTATAGAAAATAAAATTCTGTCATATTAAGATATTTAGATATTTTAATCCCAAATATAATCTTTAATATAATAGTTCAATTTATGGTCCACATGGTTAGAGATATCCATCTATATGGTCTTAAGAACAATAGAGTAATTTACCCCATTTAATGATATACAAAAAAATTTATTAGATATGTCAAAAATTGACATTAGTTTGAATGATTTATTTTATAGAGATATATTATGGAGGAATCAGTCGAATTATATAACAACTATGAATCTGAGATAGAAAAAATTGGTCTCCAAAAAGTAATTTCAGAATATTTAGCTGGTTAGTAATGGGATTTTTGAAATGTACGGTTTCAAAATTACCAGAAATGATCAAGAGTAGGATCATGATTACATTTTACTTATTATTTTATAGGTTGTTTTATATGTCTAAACCCATAATGAATTTCATAGAAATTAGAATACACAAAGGAATGTAAGTTTCAAATAAAATACACCTAATTGAGGCTTTATAGGATGTGGTGGAGACGATATTTTAAAGGATTAATCTTTAAATACGATTTCATTTTCAGAACAACTTCTAGAGAAATCAAAGATTCCAAGTCATCATTTATTATCTTATAATTGATATGTAACTAATGGTTATTAGTTTTATAAAAATGTGCATAATGAACATAGTTACATAAAAATAGTTGATATAATATTATGGTGGATGTGATTTATGCATCAGGTACAATGTTAAAAAATCCAATTATGTGAATTTGTCATACTTTGGAATTATTGAAAAAATATGGGTGTTAGATTATAGAATATTTCAAGTGATAATATCTTAATGTGAATTGGATAATAACCTAAGTGTATTTAAAATTGATGAATTGGGATTTTGTAAAGTGGATTTCTATATGGTATGGTACAAGGAAGAACCATAATAATGGATCATATGTATTGAAAATATTATATATCCTATCTCATAAAAATTGGAAGTGTTACATTATTCCATTATCAACCAAAACCACTACGAGTTAAAATTACAATTGTATTGAGGTTTTTCCTTTAACTGGGCCATCACAATCGTTTAGTGGTTTTTCTAGTGTAGACATGATCTTTTATGTCCTAGGGGATCACAAAGAGGGTATCTAAATACTCAATAGAGTGGCTAAATCACGTCAATCATTAAAGAAATGAAAACTTTTCAATGAACAAGTTAAAAATTTTGTAATTTACATGGTGTTTATTTAAAATATAATGTGTTCAAAACGAAATTTATGTACTCTAAATCAATGTTATAATTACTTCTATAGATAATGGTCTCCCAATATACCAACACTCAAAAACCCAAGGATGAAAATATCAACAATGTTGAAACTAATGTAATGAAGGAATTTGAAAAACATGTGGTTGGAAAATGATATAAGCATCGAATCATGATGATCGAAACAGAAATTATTAAGCAGGGAATCAAAGGTATAAAATTCAAGGATTGATAGATATTTATATGCCACATCGAATTTTAATGAATGAAAATATATAAAATTATTATTTCAACTGGGTTGTTTTAACCAATCCATTAAAATTGGAGGTTTCAACATAAATAAAATCATTATGATAAATAAGTATAATGGTTTTATATAAATGTAAATGAATTAACAAATAATTTTTACATATTCTATAAATTTATTTTATGCTTTACAAATTCAATTTCATTAGATATGATTTTATTGCATTTTATATTGGTAAATCATAATTATTTTATTCCTGACATATAAATTTTATTAAAAAATTTTAATTTTTTTTTTAAAATTATTATATAAAAAATATCTTAATGTTTTATTTTATTTATTTTGGGGAATAATTGATTTTTTTCAGTCAATAGTGAAATATAGCAGTATTTTAAATACTCGTATATTTTGAAAATAACTAAAAAAATTTAAATTTTATTATATATTATTATTTAGTTCTTTATTTAGATATGATCCGATTTATTTAAAATTATATAAAAATAATTTTAATGAATTTGTATATGTGTTATTTTTTATGTTCAGATACATATTTTTCTAATAGTAGATTTTCTTTGCATTTTACACAATTATTTTAAAATTTATTTCGACCACATATAAGTATTGATTGTTGGAAAGTATATTCAATATTTGGAATGAATATTTTCATGTTTTTTAAATAGAATTATTTTATTTATATTCATTATAATTAGTGACCATGGTATCATTCATCTCCTCGGTAATATTAAAACATGTAAAATCATGTTATAATTCATGGAAAAGACCTTAAAATTACCCAATCAGTTTCTCTAATCATATTTTATTTGTTTATATGATCCATTCTTATCTAATTATTGAATCTATGGACACATTATTCCATTTTTCTAAAATAATGACATTACATTTAATTTTGTAAAGTATAAAAAACATATGTCATGCTCTATGTTTTAATAAAATTAAAAATATTTTAAGAAGAATTAAAATAATTTATGAATAAATTATTTTTAAATTGAGTATGAAAATATTATATTATTTATTGAAATTTATCTTTAATTATTAGATGTGATATAATTATTTATAATGCTTATAAATCACTGATGTCGTTCCTGTACAATCCAGAAAAAAATTAAATGTAAATAGATAAAAAACTATTAAATATAATGCTTCGACGAAATTATAGCCTTGAATGGTTTTTATGGATCTAAAAAAATGAATTAATTTCTTTAAAATTTATATTTGAAATAAATTTTTTCATTAAGTCATTAATCTAAATTTTGGAGAATTTCATAAAAAATACAGCTTCATAGATATAGTATATTTTATGATATTATCATAAGATAAATATGAAATATAAATTAATGAATCTTATTAAATGGGTACTTTTTATGAAAATAATATATATATCAAATTAAAATAATTTAAATCTAAAAAAATCAATTTATTTCATGATAAATAGTTAAATATTTTCATTTGCTGACAAAGTGCTTGCACAACAATGGAAAATTCAAATTTGGTGTCCAAATAATAATAATTGACAAGTAAAAAGTATTTAGATGAATTATTTTGTTAATATTATTTATAAATTGTGGTTTTTATTTATGATTCCTTATTTTTGAGTTATATAATATGAATCTTATCCAAATTCATTTGTAATGATTCCACAAGGTGTGGATAGTAAAAACAACTTATTAAATATGTTTTCATAATATTATTGAGAATAGTTATTCCTTTTAAAATAATTTAAATTAATAAAATAAATTATGATAATTATTTATATGATTAATTTATTTTTACTTTTTAAAATTATAATAACAATTTGAAATAGTTATGTCTTGATGGAACAACATATTTGAGAGAAAAAAAACGATTAAAAAATATAAATATATTAACAATCAAAATATTTATATTCTTTTAGGTAAAACATAAAATTTTTAGATATTTATAAATTATAAGAGACTATATAAGATATTTAATTATAGATATTTAGTGTTCATTATGTTTTCAATGACATGTATCATGAATTATGATGAAAAAGGGCCTTAAATAGTATATAATGTATTAATATAATTTTAAAAAATTAAAAATATATAAAAATTATAACATGAATCGTATAGATATTAAATGTTATATAATATAATTATTAGTCCTTATATATTAATATTTCAATTTTTATAATTTTCTTTATGATAATTAAATATTGACAATTATTAAAAGCACCATTGATTTTCCCTTATAAAAAGGGAAAAAATTCATCATTTTCACTCAAATAAAATTCATTCATTATAGAAATCCATTATCCAAATTCATCTCTAAAAATATATATGTACATACCCTCCCACATGGGTGATCATATACCTCTCCAAAAAATGACATAATATCAATCGATTGGAGGTGACATAAATGAAAAGGTAAGGGTTTATCAACTCAATTTATTTCATTGGGTTATACTTATAAATCATTAAATATAGTATGACAAAATTACAGGTAAAATAAAAATTTATTGATTGTTTTATTATTTCCCTTTTTTGGATTTAAGATTTTTAAAAACATTCTACCCATTGATTAATTCTCAATTCAATGATATGGTATTTTTAAGGGTTAATCATCTATAATTTTCTTTCGTTGGGACACATGTTTATTTTGTGCATCTATATTATTTTCATGGTGTATAAAATATACCTGTAACTTATTATATCAGGAATATCATTATCTTAATGATATTTAATGTATCACTTGATGTTATTATTTAATGGGTCTTATGAATTAAAATATAACAATGTGCTAATGGGTTTATCTTTTAATCTGATCTTAATCAGGAATTTTTTGTATTGAATGTGATTTGAAAAAATTATATATTCCTTATTTCATAGAAACATTACATTTTTATTAAAATATGTATATTTTGGAATATTTTTTCATTAATTACTATTTTCTACCTTTGGTACTCAAAATGGGTTGAGAAATATTTTTATGAAAAGGTGACCTTATTTCACCTCCTTTGGTTAAAAAACATTTTCTTGTGATAAATATGTTTTATAAAAAAATATTTTATAATATTCATATTTTTTTCGATTAATTAAATTTTTACCATGTTTTATGTTTTAAAAGAAATATTAAAAAATAATATTATTTTAATTTTCATAATAAGGTATTTTCTACTAAATGTGTGATGTAATCTTAATTATAATAACTATTTCATGAGTGGATATTCCTACTGTCATGACCATGATGCTTTAATTTTTAATTTACAAAATTATAAGGTCATTTTTAAGAAAGACAATGTTCTAAATATTTGAGAATTTTTTAGTTTTCAATATATTTGTTGAAAGTGAAAAATGTATTTCCTAAAGATTATTTTAATGATATTTTAATGGAATTTATATTATTAATGACAATAAAAATTTATTTTACTTATGATCCCTTGTATATATATTTAAATGATACCATTTTTATTGTTTTTTAAACGGTTAGGGTCAGTTTGACTTGAAAAATGTTTTTAAATTTATAATTAGGGATCTTCCCATAAGAATAATGTTTTAGTATTAAGTAATCTTTACTAATTTGTCTTGTTAATTCATACGATGAATACACCAGGCTTGTTAATTGATTGGCCGAGACCAAAATTACATATCCTGTAGATGGATTAGTATGTCCTATGAGACAAACATGTTTGGTATTCAGACAAGTCCATACAAATTTTTGTAATAAATCATGGCACACAGCCTTAATGACATATTTAGGATTTTATGCAATAAGTACTCTATAGTAATTTTTAGATGAGTGGAATTATACATTCCATCAATAGGTAAATTTTTTCTCCTAACCATGTAATTTTTTTTGGTGTAACAATATATTTGGTTAACATTCAAGATCATCTGGTTATTTATATTGAATGGTTTCATAATCATTTATTCCTTCCATATTATTCTTCTTGATCATGTTTCTATTTAAATCATATATGTTATTCGTTGTTTACCATTTTATATTATTAAAAACTTATTCATTTCATGATATCATTCACGTTATATATTCTATTAATGGGATTTTGAACAAACACTCATCATATATTCCATTTCTTCAGGTTTTTGAATAATTGTTTTAGGTTTATATTCCCTAAGAATGATACTAGAAGTGAAGAACATAGTTAGGGATAATATATATTTTTATGGACTAGTAGATTATATAGACTTTTTTTCTATATTAATTATTCTATATTATCATTAAGTCTAATCATAAATATTCCATGGGTATGTAAGTGTTCCAATATTTCATTTTTATTTATTATGTATTTAATGTGTTAATGTGGTTTAAAATTATTAGTATAAAATCCAAAAATATTAAGATTTTTCTTTACCAATGGATCCAAGAATCTGGGTTCATGGATGTTGTATTTTTTTCATTGGAAAATGTTTTGATAACTTTATATATTTTAATTTTTTTCAAGTGATGTTTACTTAAGAGTTTTGGCTATCATCAAATGCTTTAGTATGTGTGTGAGTGAAAATGAAATTTTTGTAATAACACTATATATACATAAGTTTATTAGTATTTCTATCCATGAAGGTTAATATGGTCTTTTATTTTGAGGTTACAAGTGTTAATTGTGATAAAAGGTATATTAAATATGATTTATCCTATAAATAACCAAGTGATTTAAAACGGATTTGGTTACTATGTGGCTAATGTAAATTTTTATTAGGTTCACTATTTTGGTGAAATTATTACATTTATATAAATATAATTAAGTTTGATAATATCGTGTTTTTATTTCTGGAATATAAGTTGATTTATCTTTTGGAAATATATATGATTTTATTATGAATTTATTTAGATTAATAATTAGTATATATTGGAGTATATATGAACATGGTATATAAATTTTTTGTTTTATACTTTAATAGTTATTAATGTTATTTGGAGATAAATTTTAAATTTTTTTATAATAATATGTGATAAAATCATTAAGAAAAGTTTATTATTATTTTTGAGGATTTTGAGATTATTTTTATATTTACTCATCAGATGAAATATTAATATTTTCACAACTTATTCTAACCATTTTGGTATTGGTTATCATCCAAATATAGGATAATAGATTTTTGTTTTTTATGGAAATTTGGATCCATTAGAAATTGATTTTGGTGGTTCATTCAAAAACAATTCATCTTAAGTACTCACTGTTGACATGAAAGAACTTTTTTCTAGTGAAAAATGAATGATGGGTGAAATTATATTTTTCAAGTATGTATATTTCAATATTTTCAAGTCTCAATGGTTTTTTTATCTCTAGTAAAAGGATCTAGAAATAAATTATTTTCCCTTTTATATTCATTTTGAATAAATCCATGGCCTTTTTGAAAACCACATTGATTTATGGTTATGTTGTTGTTATATTTCTCTTAACCATGTAATCTACCACCCTATAATATTCATTATATATTAGTTCTATCCTCAATGTCTATATTTTAAATTTCATCCAATGTTCTAAATACCTGGGATCCTAAATATGTGATATTTCAGGTAACCTTCATACTTCCCTTTCCCACTTTTTAAATTTATTTTTTATTATCCACTTATATTATGTGATTCATCAAAAACAATTTCATGTTTTTAACCATAGATAGATGACGTAAAATTAAAACAGAGAAGTATATTAAGGGTTTAGAATGTGATTCCCTAAGAAATGTGAATATATTTCTCTTTAAATAAATTTAATTTCATTGATAACCTACATTATTCATAACACTAGGTTTTATAGAACCGTATGATAAAATTGTTTTTTTAATAAAAACATTTTAACCATGAAATTGATATTTATTATATTATTAGGAATAAATAACTATGAAAATTATTTAAAATGTTTTTATATAATTTAAATTGATAAATAAGTACTCTATTTTCATTAAAGTCATTTTATGCTTTATAAATACATTTTCTTCTTAAATTATTTTACTACATTTTGTGCGTGGAAATGATAATTAATTTATTCAACATTTATAATTTTTATTTTAAATTTTTAACATTATTTTTATTTTATTATATCAAAATATTATTATGGAGATATTTAGTGAATTTTTCATAAATTAATGATTTTTCACTGAATATTGTAAAATAACAATTTTCTAAATATTTTGGCTAATTTTACTTAAGTAAATTAATTTAAAATTATAATTATATTTTATATTTGGTATTAATGATTCATATGATATTTTTTATCTATAATAATAAAATCTAAAACTTTCATGATTTCGATATATGATAATTTTTAGGTATAATTTATTTTTAAAAAATCAGGTTTTCTCTACATTTCATGCACTTATATAAAAAATTTCTTTTTTATAATAATAGAACGTTAGTCATTAAAATGTATTTAAATATTTTTAATTATGAGGTTAAAATTTGAAAAATATACCCATTTCATTTATTTTTCATTATTAATAGTAAGAATGGTAAAACATATCACCTTGATAAGATTTAAATAGGTAAAATTAGGTTAAAACTATAGGGTAGAACCTTAAGATCCCTCAAATCATTATATAATCCTATTGTATTAGTGTAATCCATCCATACTCATCGAAGGATAGAAAATATTTCAACATTATTACATTTTTCTTGGATAATGATATAAATATTATTTATGTAATGTATAAAAACCAAATTTCACTAACTTTTTTAAGATACATTATTATTTTATCAAATATGATAATAATTGTTATGAATGAAAAATTTTAAAATTTTGTTTGAAAAATAATATTAATGACAATAATTTATCTTATAAAAAGTATATAAATACCCAGAAAACTTACACATCCTTGACGTGGTGCTTGTAAAAGATAATAAAAAAATTAATGTAAATAATATTAAAAGTGTTTAATTTAATATGTCTTAACTAATTTATAGCCATGAATGAATTTTTTGGATATAATTAACAGTTAATTAATATTTTTATATTTTATAATTTAATTCCATAGTCTTCTAATTGTTATTAATTTTAATTTTTTGTGACAGTGTTAAATTATTATTTTTTGATATATGGTATATTTTATGATATTATGAACAAATAAATATGATATAAAAATTTCTGAAACTTATCGAAAAACTTTTTTTTGATAATATACGATAGAATCTTAATTAATAATTCAAAACATACAATGAATAATTTATATAATTATATATATGAAATCATATTATAATGTTGATGTGGTAGTTTCATAACATCGAAAAAGTAAATGTTAGTGCCCTAAAGATAATAATTTATATGTTAACTATTTATTAAGGACAAATTTAATAAATATTGATTGTCAATGAAAAATAATATTGATATTATAAAGATCTAGATTTATATAACATGATTTATATCCAAATTCATATGCAATTCTTGTTGAAGGTGTGAAAAGAAAAAATGACATATTAAATTTATTTTAATGATATTATTGAAAATTTAGTTATCTTATGAATGAATAAAAATGATAATAATTATGTATGTTATTTTTTTTGTTTATAATAAATTTTTAATTTTAAAAATTATCACAACACTATAAAAAACTTATGCCGCAATGGCCCGATGTATATGAAAACTGTAAAACAATTAAATAAAATGTTTTAGAAATATTAAAAGTGATTATATTTTGATGAGTTTGAGTATCCCATTAATTTTACAGATATTTATGAAGGATAAATGATGATATCAGATACTATAATTCAATTTTTTTTTTCATGATGTTTTTAAAGTCATGTATTGTGAATTGTGATGAAAAGAACATAAATTGTATATAATGTTTAGAAATTATTTTTAAATCAATTTAATGTTATTGAAATTCAATCATGAATCACTGAGATTTTAAATTATCAATAATAACATTCATGGTGCTAATTTTTTCCACTTTTTATTTTTGAAATTATTTTTATAACCCATAAATATAGAAATATTGTTAAAACTACATTTATTTTTTCCTATAAAAATGTACTGAAAATATTTTCCACGCAACTAAAATTAGATTTTTCAATCAAACATCAACCAAATAAATATCCCAAAACCGACTACCTTATCAACCATCCTCTTATGTGTTCATAAACCTCTTCTAGATATGATTTAAGATCAATCTAAGGGTTGATAGAAAATGAAAATGGTGAGGGTTTCTTAACAGAATTTATTTCATTATGTTATATTTATAATTAATTAATTATAATATTCCAAGAGTATGTAGAAGTTTACCTTTAGAAAATTTCTATTTTATACCCCGCTATTTTTCTAGATATCAAAATTATTATACATAATTGATCAATTGATTAATTTTTAGTTCAATGTATGATCCTTGTACGGGGTATTCATCACAAATTTCTTTTCATTGGATCTTTTCTATATCTTATAAACCTATAATATTTTATGAGGTGTATATAATGAATCATTAACATGTTATATAATAAATATATTGATATCATTGATATTTAACATCTCATTTTGTGTTATTCATAAATAAGGATTACGATTCAAAAACTACCTTAGTTGTAAGGGCTTATGTTCTAATACCAATATAATTTGTGTTGAATATGCTTCAACATCCACAAAGGTAATTATATAAAAATAATTTTAGTATCCAATTTCATTTTTTATATCCTATAGATATTATTGGTGTCTTTAGTTTTAATTACAATTTTTCACTCATTGGTTCTCAAAATGGTATATAATGTTTTTTTAAAAGTAGATTATATTTCTCCTCTTTTGATCAGAAAACATTTTCTATACATAAATATATATTATAAAATGTTTTTATGAATGTTTTTTAATATTCTGAAATGATTTATTGACTTAATTTTTTCCTTGTTTGAAATTTTACAAAAAAATTTATGGAGAATATTCTTGTAGTTTTCTGATGAAGGTAATTTTTTACAAAATTTTAAAAATCAATGTTTTAATAATTTTAGCCTAAAAATAATCTCCAAATTTTATAAATGCTATATTCTTTGAGGTTTTCTTTATAAATTTCAATGGTTTATTTCATAGAAAATCATCTTCCAAATATTCTATGAAGATTTGGTTATCAAAATTGGTTTTAAAATTTAAATGGATATATTTTACAAGAATGTTTTTATCATAATTTTATAGAGTTGTTTTAATGAATGAAAAAACGCCATTTTTTCAAAAATTCCATACTGGTGATATGTTTTAAGAATACTATATTTATAATTTTCTATATGGAGAATGATTAGTTTTATTAGGGAATGTATTGATATTTGATATTCTAATTATACCTATATAGATTGTTTTTTATTAATAATTTGTGTTGATAAATATCTCTTAATAATTTATATTATAAATTAATTAGAATAAATTAGTTATGTGTAGGGATTATATTATAATGATTATTGAATCATTTATTAGACTCTTCATTCAAAACTATTTGGGTATATCAATAAGGACTTACACATTTTTTTAGATGTATTACAATGAATCATTCATGGTAGGTTTAATATGTCTTCAAATGAGGCATTTACTCTCTGTTTTGGATATCTGGGAATATGAATTATATCATTATCAAATCATTTATTTGTTTTAATTTGATTATTTTAATGGTTATGATATCTATGGAAACATTTAATGATCATGTGGTTATTTATAGTGTATTATTTTATCATAATTTATTATCTATATAATTTTATTCATGCTCAGGTTATTGATTAAAAAGATGGTGTTTTATGTTATTTACCTTTCCATATTATCCATGAATTATTTATTTCATAAAATATTCCAAAGTACATATTCCCTTACATGATATTTATCCTCACCCAATTTATGTTTTATATTTTTGTAGGATTTGAAAAAGGTATTAATTATGAATTGCTTAAGAAGGTCACCAGATGTGAAGAACATTGTGGGATATGATAAATAATTTTATGAATTAGTTTTTTACCCTTGTTTTTATATAATTGTTTATTCTGATACTCTAAAACATTAAACCTAAAAGGTCTATAAATATATAAGTTGTCCAGTATTTAGTTTTGATGTTGAATGTTTTGGATGGTTGAATGTTAGTCAAATTTATTGGTATAAAATCTAGAATTGCAAATATGTTTTATAGAAATAGATCTTATTGTGAGGGTTAATGGATATTATAGATGAAATTCATATATCGAATAGTTTAACCCTATTACATCCCTTTTCGTTAGTCTCGTTAGGGTCACCACATGAATACATTATTCGATTGATGAAAATAAATTCCATAATTTTGTTCCTATATTGAAGATCCTAATTTTGAAAGACATTTGGGTTATATTATTAAATATTTTATCTATTTTAATAAATAATAAAACAATGAAAAATTTATTTTCTCTTCATTATCCCTTATAGGGTATATTTATGTTATATTAATGTCAGATGAAATTTCTGTTAATGATCACCAGAAAGGATCATAGAGACATTCATATAATTCATACAATGAATAATTTTGTGGATGTTAAGGGAAATGAAATCCCCCACTAACATCTTATATATGTTCATATGATATGAAAATAAAGTTGTAATGCATTCTGTGGCCAATATGATATGTAATCCTTTCTTGGAAATTAAAAATAATAATATTTTATATGTTTTTACATTAAACAGTAAAATTGATTCAAAATTTTAAATTTGTCATACTATAAATGTGTGATGAAAATAAAATGTTTTCTTAAAAAAGATACCATAACCCTAAATCAATTATTTGGAGAATATAACTTGGAAAAATGTATATATTTTTAATATATAGTAATAGTATTATGTGATATGAAACAACAAAATTATATTCATTTATTTATATAAATATTGATAAATAAAAATCCCAAGACACTGCCATCCCAAAAAATATTCTATGGATGGTGTTTTATGTAAATATTGAAGAAAATATAATAGATGAAAATACACAATGTTTATAAGAATCTTGTGTATGTATTAAAATATAAAAAAAATGTTTTTCTATAAATCAATATTACTTAACTATGACTATTTATTTCTTCAATATTCATTATCCAGTTTTGAAATACGTATTATCATTAGAAGTAATCATTGAAAAACTCTTTTCAGTGGCTTTGAAGTGGTTTGTAGAGTAAGGATATGTCAAAGGATCATGTTTTGGGGGTGTCACCTAAATCAAATTATGAGAAATCAAAGAGGCAAGGATATAGAGATCAGAAAATGAATGACGTGAAGGAACAATTATACGTTCCAAAATAAAATTTAGCTACCAGAGATGCTAATTTTTTAAGGGACCTTGGGTATTAAAATCACACTAATTACCACTATATGAGAGCCACATTACTTGAATTTGTATCAATACATTAACCTAAACATCATAACTTATTCAAGTTAAATGTTTTTTATATTTTTTTCTACTTAATATAAATTAAGAAAATAATTATATGTGACACTCATATTTATATTTTCTATTATACATTTTATATTATTACTTTTTATTATAAACACTTCAATGTTTAATTGAATGTTTTCGTGAATTATATAAATTTTCATGAGATCTTTAGTTAGTGCTCATAGTTGAAGGCGATACATGAAATGATTCTTACACAGTTAGGTTTTCAGTTCAATTGGTTATGGAATGTTTTTTCATCCAAAAAAAATAATGGTTGAGTCCAAAAAATGAAAAAGAATAGTTAAATATGTGAGATCCCTTTTTCATAGAGTAATGGAACATAGAATACACACTGTTAGGGGAAACCAATTGAGTGACCAAACTTAGTTCTACCATTTTTTAATATGAGTTTTTTATGGTTGATGCATGGCCTGTCAGACAATAGTTCTAGTGTGAATTCGGTATTGAATGTTTTTTATAGGGTTGACCTCCATGGATGGAGCATGGTTTGGAGAAATCGAGAAACCAAATGGGTGAGATCCTATGTATCTTCTAATGGATCTTGTACAGAATGTACATGTATTTCCAAATCATGTAGAGTAACAAATATATCTTCCATGTTTCATTAAATTAAGATTTTATCAATTTTACCTTATTCATATGACTCATTTTTGGCCTCCCAATTGTATATTTGTGTTCATCATACCATTTGTCACATCTGAGGGAGCTCTCTTCTCCCTTCCTCTTGGTATTGTGTCTTACTTTATTAATTTTTTTCCTCCTTTTTGGTAAGAACTAATCTTGGATATTTAATGTTTCAGATTTATTAGAGCCTGATTTAATTCTTGGTTAATTGTTTTCCATCATAGTTGACATGTTTTGACTTTTTCTTCACTAATCAAGGAAGGTAATTTTTATATCATTATATTATATTAGATTTGATGAGATGGCTGAATGTTTTAAATTGTTTTCCTTCCAAATTATATATATATTACAAAAGAGGGGTGTAAAGTTGTTTATAAATGATTTATACGCATCGCAGGGAATTTTCCCATTCCAACTATTTGTAAAAATTCTAGAGTGGCTCGTTATAATGAATTAATGTGTTTTAAAGTGGTTTTTGACACCAGTTTCATTTTTAAAGGGGGAGTTTAGTTACATAAAGATGATATCTTACAAAATGATGGAATTATACATTATTTAAAATTTTAGATAATTGAATCTCAGTGGAGTTCTGAAATGTATACAATGAAAATTATTTTTTTCCAAGAAATTTCAATGAATTTTATAATTATAGATTTTGAATAATTTGTACTGGGATGGTATTAAATGTATGTTTTAAAAATCCTAATTGAAACTTTAATAATAAGAGTTTCTTTACATTTTGGATTTACTTTATTGTTATTCCCCTTCATTTAATATATGATTCTATGGATTGTTCCACCCAGGGGGATATATAATATTCCTGATTAATCATGGATTTTAACGGTTTTTATCAAGGTGTGATATAGGTGAGATGATGATTATTTATTGTACTTTTAAATTTTGGTCTATTTGATGGTGACATTTTCTATTATTATTCAGCTAATTGTGTAAAAATAAGGGGAACCCTAGGTAACTAAGTAGATTTTATGTATCTGTGTTACTTAATTATAGTTTTCTTATCTTATACAATTCATTAGGAAAGTTACACCCTCAAAAAGGGTTTATTTTCATACACATTAACTTTAAGGGGTGATGAGAGGGATGGTCTTGTTATATATAAGGGGACCCTATATAATTTTAACCTAATTTGATCTGGTCCAATATCATTTGTGTTATAAAATAGTTAGTTTCTATGATAGTATATACATTTTGGATAATTTAAGAGATCTTGATTCATATGAATTAATTGTATTCCCAAAATTGATTTAGATTACATGACAACTTTTATTGGTTATTGCCTATAAATTTTTTTCAATTGATATGTTGGTGCAATTTTATTCATTGTATTTAAATTAAATTTATTAGTATTCTTTTTCTTGGTATCGAATAATGTTTTAAAAGAAACCCCATATTTATTGTATAGATAAAACATGTTCATTTAGGTCTTGTTAGGCCTCACTTTTTTCATATCTACATGGTTTTAATATAAATGAAGAAAAAACTATATCATTAAAAGGGAAAAAATAATCCAAAAATAGAATTATAATGGAAAATAGCATCAACCCATGATGTTTTAATATGTTAGGATATTTATAACAACAAAATAAAAATAAATTATCCCCACATTTGGTAGTTCGAGGATCTAATTTTTGGTATAAAATAAGTGGCATAATGAAAAAAAATCTAATACTCAGATTCTATAATCTTATTTACTCATACTTTCTAATAAATTATTCTCAACTTCAGACATTAGATGCATTTAACTTTATAGTTTCCCTAATCAAAAAATATATAGGCATATTGAAATTATCATGAAAGGTGTCAATATAAAACATTATAAGAAACCACCAATAGTCATTAATATAAGTGAGAAATATACACATGTGTATTTCATAACAATAATAAATGAATAGGTAAGAAACAGGTAATCAACCATGTATATAGAATTTCTAGGCATTTAGATACTGATAATCTACTTTGGATCCATACCAAATGTAATGTCAAACATTGTCCTACATACTCTCCAACTGATCTTCTATCCACCACCATTGAAGTAATAATCATACTCACCTTTAAGGTAAATACTCATGTAGAACGAATTCACACCAATGGAAAAATCCACACACCACATGTAAACGAAATATCAAAGCCTTCAATTAAGCCATCACAAAACATATCAACCTAATCTTAAACCTATAGGGAAAGACAGCACATCATAAACACTAAAACTGTAAGGGGGTATGTATTATATATATCTAAGCATAGTTTAAAAATTACCAATACATAGAAACTACACATGTAACACAAAAGAATATAATAAGGAAGTTAATAATATTTTCATGTAAAATTACAGAAGCATATATATCACACATACATATGTAAATTATATCATGATTTTTTATCCTAAGGATAAACACACACACACACACATACAACATGATCATTATAGTCTCCCATAAAAATATTCCTTATATGGTAAGGAATCCCTACATCTATTTCAATGACTAATTATTATTAAGAATCCATTTATATTTCATGTTATATATAAACGATCCATAGATTAATCCCCATTTTATCATTGGAGAACACAAAGGAAACAACTCCATTATGGTAGGATTAGATTGGATATAATTGTAGAGATTCCATACATCGACAATATAAGTCCAATGAAGAATCAAATGCCAATCATCTTGATTCAGTTTATTTTCAATAAATGATCGATATATACATTGTTATACCAAGTCAGAACTCTTATATATGACCATAACATTCAATGTCTATGGTTTTTTCAAAAGAAAGAAGATAATTAGTCTTGAATGTATATAACATACCACGTGTGGATTGTATGATCTATTATTAGTTTACAAGGCCAAGGATCATGTGGAAAGCTAATATTATCCATAAGGTCTTTATAGGGTCATAAAAATCATGTGAGGGTTAAGGTAGAGGTGATGTAAAACTAAAAATAAGAATTTTGAAAATATTTTTTATGACCACGACACCATATCACCCAACAAGATGCTATTGATGACCAAGTTGTCACCACCAATTCTTAGATGGCCTTAGACTAAACAAATTTTACCCATAAATATCACAATCTATATATTGTGTTCCCTAGCATTATTTTGAAACTATCAATCACCACTGGTTGGATGGTGGGATATTTAACTGTTTTGTATTACTTCCCATCACCACAAGATGACCATTGGTTTTGTACTAGCATGTGGTCTTCGTGTAGCCATGGGGTAACTTCCTCAGCTGCCAACCTTGATTTTTCAAACCTCAACTTCCCCAACACCTCTTAGATGACTCATTTTAATAATTAATTTATCAATGTAAATTAAAATGATTAAAATGAATTATAACATAAAACATAGGATGTTACATTACATATGTGAATTATTAATTTCATAAATTGTATTCAAATAAGTGTGGGTGAAATTTTATGTTAAAATAAATTCATTTAATCTTTTACGAATTTATACTATACACACTTGGCTCACACCTTATATATACAGTAGTTTATATGTTTGAATTCAGACTTTTATTTTTCACTCTGGTTTCCACTATCAGCTATCATTCATTCACTAGTTTATGGATCCATGAAATAATTATTTGTGTAGTTTATAGTGACTATTGGTTATATGAAGGATTTCTTGATGCTATACCAGTTCCATTAATCTTTTGCAATGTTTTTTAATCCAATTCAATTGGATGTATTTTATTCTTGTTCAACATCATTTTATATTTTTACCCAATTTCATAATTTTTTATATATTTTTGTCATTTATATTCCATATTTATTTTGTTTTTTTGTACTTCCATACATTATATTCATGGATATTCAGTGTCGAGATATGCCATTCCAGATTCATAGTAGTTTTTACTAATTGTTAATTTTTTTATGGGGTTGATATCATTCTTAAGTTTATTTTCTAGATATCTAGGACCTAATTTCCAAATCATTGAGATTCATAATTCCATTTAGTTTTAGTGGCAATCCAGTTATACTGACATATATATTCATTTAAATCTAATTTGATGCAAATGGGAATAGAGCCTAAGTTTCTCAAAAATGGATTGGTTTTTCAGTTTGCCATCTAGTAATTTGTGTGTTTCATGGTAGAATTTATTTAGTAATTTTATCAAGTCATAGGAGGTTGGTTATGTGTTATTTCTTTATAACCACCCTTGACGATGACACTTGAGTAACAATGGGTATTGTGATTTTGATTGTGTTTTATTATACTGGACTTAATGAATTTTTATATAGTTCAGTTTTTATCATCATCATAACTGTATTTCATTCCTCGATGGTTCCATTATATTTTCTGGTGAAAATTGAGAATGGGTTTTAGAATGTGTTTCAATTTCAATTCCTGGTACACTAGGAAATGACCAAATGCTCGAGCATGGAAAAATTTCGGAAATTGTGGAATGACTCATCTATAGACCATAAAACCATATATCTAGGTCATTTGTAAATTCATAACCCATTTACTCTAAAAACATAGACCCCTTTATTATTTTTTTTCTCTTTAGTTGTTCTCATAAATTTGAAATGAATAAATTTGGGCCCCATTATTTGTAGATATAGTGGATTAAATGTTGTTTAACTTATGATTTTTTGGTCATGCAGGTGTTGTTGAAAATGTATTTCTATGTAAAAGTGGATATTTAATAATTTTTATAGATATATAAATAATTAATGATTATTTTATAATAGACATGATCATTATGATTTTTTTTGGAAATTGATCTTTTTTATAAGGCATATGGAAAGTGTTTTTGGTTTAACACCAAGTTTCATTAGTGTATATAAAATTATTTGACCCTCCTGAAGTGTGTTCCCAATGATTATCGGTTTTAAAACTAATATTGATAAAGTATTTTGAAATTTTATAAAAATGGTGAAGTATATTTAAATTAAAAGTTGGTTTCTTTTTTTAATGAGATGTTAGTGGGTTTGTGATGTAGGGTTTAATGTTTTGAAATTCCCTTGGAGAATCGGGATTTTAAAATATATTGAAATATTTTCAAATGGTTAGTTTTATAAAAGTAATTTTTTTTAAAAAAAATAGTGTTTTGATTTTTGAATAATTGTGGTAGTTTTTAATGGAATCATTTTCAGGATATGATTTTACTTTTTTAATGGAATATTTTGGATTTTTATCTTCATGTGGGATCATAATGGTATTTTTTGTGGAAAATTAATAGGTTCTATTCTGGTTTCATGTAATTAGGCTATATCACTTAAAAAGGTTTCGATTAATAGTAGAGAGGCCATTTCATGGGAAGGACTTTTATATAGTGAATAATATAGTTACTTATGTGTATCACAATTTAATCATCGAACTACCAAGACACTAAAAATATTAGAGGATTCTGTTGTTCTATATATTTCTATAACTTTGTTTCATTTATAACTATTTATGTTAGGTTTTTTCTAGTGGTGTTATCCTGAGAACATGTGTGTTAAGAAGACACTAAGTGATTGATTCTTCTCTTATGGTGAGATATTTGTAATGGTTTTTCTGGAACTTGATTAATGTGTTCATTTATTTCTATGATAGTGGATTCATGTTGATAAATTATTTAATGAATTTTATTTGTTATCTTGTCTTGGATTATGGTGTATTTTATTGAATGTTATCTCAATGATTTCAGATAATTTTATGTTATGAGAATAATTTTTTAAATGGTATCATGGATGTCCTTTTGTTTATCTTGTTTTAGCTGCGATTGTTTTGTGGTTTAAATGGATATTCGTTTATTGTTATTCTTTATTTAATTTTGGAATTATTGTATGATATAAATAATGGAATATAGAGAGAAATCATCAGTAACTAGGGGGTGTGAATTATTTATTATAGGGGTTTGGGTGAAATAATGTAGACACTATCTATTGGGATCCCCAAGAGAGAGTGTTTCTTGATCATGAACATAAATTAATGTTTTAATTTTTGTCTGACTCAATGTTAAAACAATATTATTTCGTATTGATCCATGTTTTTGAATGGTTATGCTTCATCAATTTCTTTTGGATTTGTTGGTTTTGTGACCCAGTTTTACAATCTTTTGGATGCCACTTTGTGGGATGTTCTCTCTTTGTTTTAATGGTTTTCATTCATTATTTTATATTATGGTGGGAGTAATTTTATTATCTCTAAAGATTATTAGTTGAAATATTATGATTTTTATGTCTTTCAATTCCTTGGGTATGCCTACATGGTTTTTTACCATTTGGATAAATTCTATATTGTATGGGGACCTATTCTAGGTCACTATTTTCTTTGGTATTTGTGTCTGATTGTTATGGTCTAGAATAAATTGAGTTTGTTTACTAATTATTGATGATACTTCCTCTATGTTTTGAGGGATGGTGGTTTTTAAATAATTTATAGTTTTTATGGATCCATTAAACCATTTATGTCTAGATATAGAGTTTTTTGCACTTTATTTTCTCTATAAAAATCAACGCATTAATAGGGGTATAAAGACTCATGGTTAGGATAATCATGAGACAATGATAATATTTTTAGGTTATTTATATGAACTTTTATTTGGATATTTTAAAACCTTGAGAGTTTACTTTGAAATTTGTAAAAAATCTTCAAATACTCATATGTGGTACAATTATTTTTTATATTCTAAAGGAAAAAATAAGGGGAACCTTAAGCATGGATCTTTTTCGAATATTTTTTCTATCAAATTTTTTTTTCATGGGTATTACATATTTGGATCCAAACTATGTGGATCCACAGTCAAAATGGTGTGGGTCCTTTTTTGGATATGTGTATTGGTGACTATATTATCGAATGAGGGGAAACCATTTTAGGAACCATCCTAAGTTATTCTATTTTTTACATTAAAATTTTTATCATAAAACACATGATTTATTAATCAATTTGGGGTTCTTGGGTGACCCCTATGATGAAATGTATGTGTAGAGGTTTCCTTCATGGGTGGAACACAATAATGAGAAATTATAAAAACAATCTATGCAAGTACCTTGGTCAATTTGTGTGGATCTGATGTGGTTGGAACATGGTTCCTAAAACCATGTGTCTTAACCATGAGAGTTTTCTAGTTTTATTAAAATATTAATTTCTTGTTTTTACCTTGTGTGCATTACTTGATTTATGCTCTCCAACTCCCCCATTTTTATTTTTCTGAACCTATAGGCCAAATTAGGTGTTGGATTCGGTTCCATTGAACAAAATTCAATATAATTTTCAATTACCTGAACACATATTTTTAAATATTAATAATTTTTTAACCTATAAGGATTTTTATTCTTCTATAAATTTTATATGATAATGGTCTATGGGTACATTTCAAAGTGAAGGGTCGTAATAGTTTACCACTATAATGAGAACCCTTAGTTTATATGAAGATGTTCCTAAACATATATTTTATTTTTATATTATATTATCTTTTAATAAAAAAAGAATACATTATACTATATTTGGTGGGTTTATAAGACATTAATACTTCTTCTTCTGTTGGTCATCTCTAGAAATATATTGAAAGGATGTCCTAAGAAGTTGATCCTCAAGTTACAAATCCACATATATTTGCGTCATTGTATGTTTTTATATGGTGTAATGTTTTTGATGACCAAAAATATATTTGTAACACCCATATATTTTATGAAATATGTTTTTTCAAATATATTTAATATATTTGATATCTTCTTTTATACACAACATCGAGTTTTCACAAACCACAATATAATACTAATAATAATTTTTAAAAATGATAATTATATAATAGCACATAAACCTGGTGATATTAATATTGATAAACACATTATAAATTATCTTAATAATGGATTTATATAAAGAGAATATATTTATTAATATGAAATTAATATTATTTTTTTGTTTTATTTGCTTCAAAAATACATTTTAACTCAAAAGAATAATTTTTATTTGAATTGTGAATAATAAAATTATGTTTTACTCTTTCCGAAAATGTATTTTACCAAATCAAATTATTTTTTGGAGTCAAAATGTAAAAAATATCTTAAGGTGAATTTTTGGGATTTATCTAAAAAATAAAATTTGTAATGAATACTGAAAAATACTAGTTTTTATTAAAAACAAATTTCATTTAAATAATTTACAACTTTTATACTTGTATAAAATGGTTTAAAAGGATAATTATTTCAAATATGACATTACTAACTCTAATTATGTCAATTAAATAATTTGACCATTGATTATTAAAATAAAAACATTTTATACTTATGAAAATGTTCTTTTAGAGAATCCACTTCATCATCTTGATTATAGTTTTTATTTTAAATTCAATATATGCAATTCTTTGAAATTTATTTTTTAAAATGAATTTCATATTTGTAATCATAAAAACAGATAATATAAAATAATTTCAACTTAATATTTTGTTGTAAAAAATTTTGAAAATAGTAAAAAAATAATTAATGTGGTTAATGTTAAGATTATTTTTTTGGGGAATAAACTAGAAAATTAATCGATAAAATGACCGAAAATAGTAAAATTCAGATATTATTTCTTAATTTAATCATTTAATAATATATGGTTCAGAAATTATTCATTTTCACTCTGTTATATGTGTGTAAAACATCTTTATACCAACTTCTTTTCAAAAATTCGAAGCTAGTCATCTACCCCTTTATAAATGGGAACCCCCTATCCTCTCTATTGTACAGTCCTAAAGAATTTTAGCTTGGACAGTCCCAGACCAGATATCATAACTAATTCCCTCCTGCTATCCTAGTGGTGTTTTTATGATTCTTAAAACCTCCCAATATGGATTTTGGAGAAAATCGAATGGGGTTGTCTAAAGAAAATGTATCATTCTTACCAAAACATTTTTTTTGTTTTATTTCACCTTCCACTTCCTTAAGATATTTCTCAACTATGATAATATAATAACATCATTAAATATCCTAAAATAAATTTAATTATGTTAATGTGATATCTTATATCCATCTCATGTTCCACAAAATGGGTAACAAACCCATTCGGCATCTGTATTGTGGGCTAATAACTCACTAACTGATATAATTAGCTTTCCATTAGACTCTATTATGTTTATAAATAAAAAATAGATGAAATTTTTATATAATATATTTTTAATTATTTATCATAATTTAATTGTAACATCACATCATCCTTCCAAGCTAGAAATCTTTTAAAAACGATAATCTCCCTCGTGCATATGTATGGGATACAACCTCATTGAATCGATATAATACACTTTTTGATTTTTTTGCGGGGACTATAATTTGGGTATATTTAAAAAATATAGATGATATTTATGATATAAAAATTATCCTTTAATGGAGAATTATGATTTTATTTCCTTTATTAGAAATATGATGAAAATGGAGGAAGATCACATCTGTACAGTCACCATACCACCTCCAAAAAAATTGTAATTCATTATATATATACATATATAAGATTAAAGGATAAATATAAATACACAAATAATAAATATATATTATTATTATATTATTATCTGAATTATGGATATTATTTAAACATTATAAATGTCAAATTTTGGAAAATACAAAACCAAAACATATTTGAAAATTGAAGCAGTTTTTACCTGATTCATAAATTTAAAAAGGAATTGTTAATAAACATGTAATAAAAGGTCAATTATAATTAATCTATGGTATCATGTATTTGAAAATAATTCTGTAATTAATTTAAAATAAAAATATATTTATTAAACAATAGGATCAAATTTGTATTAAAAAATTTCAAACCTAAGATACAGGAATTAGAGTCTACCTTTTATTTCTAGGAGACACATGTCATATTGAAAACACATTTTATTTTTGTTTTCTATATACTTACTTTTTTAAATTTTATATCATAATATAAATTTTTAATGGTGTTTTATTTGTTTTATTTCCTATTATTTAATGGGAATAATTATTCAAATGTTCCAAATGTGTTACTAGATTTTCATCTCACTTTTATTTCTTAGGGACACATTCCATATTCACCAACCTGTTATTTTTTGTGGAGTATATACTACCCATGAATATATTTTATGATTATTATCATGATTTAAATGGATATAAATTTCCATTTAAGATTATTTATTTTATCCGCCTTAAGATTCAAATGCTACCAAAGTGGTAAATGTTTTATGTCATAATCTCATTGTTAATTAGATTTATTCATGATTACACTACCGATAATGAATTATTATGATATATATGTCAATAAACTCATGTTTGTTTCTTAAAAAATTGTTATTTATATATATTTATGTTACACATGAATTGTTCTCTCTTTATGTACTCAAAATAATGAAAGAGTTTTTTTAGAATAATATACCTTATTTATTTCATCAGTTTAATATACTTTTCCTTCTATATCAATTAATTATGTATATGTTTTAAAGAATGTTTTTTATTATATAATTAATTTTAAATATTTTTTACCTATATCCTATTTAAAAAAAATTATTAAATAGAGTTTTATTTCTATTTTGTAAATAAGTTACTATATTACTTTTACTGAAATTTTGAATAGAACCCTTGGTTTAACATGTACCACATGAATAGTATTTACCAATATGATCAACAGTATATTATTTAATGATTCCTATATAATTTTACAATGATATTTTCAAATAACATATTTTCATCAATATTTGGGAATTTTTATATTTTAATGTCGTGATTTCAAAATGGGAAGTATAATTTCCTTAAGAATATTATAATGACATTTTAATGGTATTTTTATTTATCAATGACAAGAACCCTTGTTGTTGTTTATTATTGTTTATGTTTTAATAGGAGTATGATATAGTTAAATCATGAATATTTTCTTCTTTGGATAGTCATTTTTAATTATTATGATCAATTGATCATTTTGAAACCCATACAATTTCCATAGATTTTGAATACTATGAATATTTTTTGGGAATTTATATGGAAGGAGTATAACAATTTGTTGGGTGAGTATATGAAATACTTCCACTGAATTGGGTTAATTTTGAAAAATTATTTGTTAAATATGTTAAGCATGGCCCAATTTATTAATCAAAATGTTATGTGTGGACCCATTTTTGTGTGAATGTTATTATTCATGGACCTATCTTTCATGTCTATAAGTTTATCTAAGGGAATGTTTTCATGTCCTTGAGTTAACGAGTGAATGTGATTCTATTTATACATGTTCATGATTTTATATGATTAAATATTTTAAAAAATCTCATATATATGGTATTCTTTTAGGGATCATGAAAATTTTATTATTCTATGATACATTTCTTCTACACTGCAATTTTTTATGCGAGGAATAAGGATTTTGATCCATGTTTTGAAAGGTATAGTTTCCAAATTTTAAGATAATGTTCTCATATAAATATACATACTTTTGAATAATTTATCATTATTATCACAATTTATTAAACTTATTTATAATATGAGCTCTCCCCTTATTATGGGGAGATATTTCTGGGAGATGCTAAATATCATTAATGAAATAATTATATTGTGTAACTAGTCTCTAAAGAAACTATTCCAATATGTTCATTGTATAGTGACCTAAAACATTTATACATATTATTTCATGTTTCTTAAAAATTATTACACAATAATTACTAAATAATGTTGCAAAGTCCTAGTGCCTTTTGAAGACAAGGTTCATAATACATCAAATGACACTAAAACTTGGAATCCATAATTTATTCCCCATAGTAAGATATTAAATTTATATTAATGAATAAAAATAAATGGGATAACATTAGGAATACACAATGAATGTTTTTATGTTATGAGAATCATAGTGAGGGAATAATCATTATAAAGAAGACTAATATGTTAGTTAAGGGTATAACATATTATCATAAAAGTGAAGATAAATGAATTGACAAGTTGAAGCATTAAATAATTATAATTGTATCGTATGACCATGGAAAGATAAAAATGTGGTAAATTACTAAGACATGAAAAAAATTACAAGGATAACACATAAGACAACATCACAGGGTGGACAGAGTCCCATAGTGTTTTAGGTTCACTACCTAATCCCATTAATAACATCTCTTAAATATAAGTTATTTCCTAATTCTTCGAGGGATATATAATTATGGGACTACCCATTATATCCCATTGATGTATATTAATATTTTTTTCCAAATAAGGATATAACTCACAAGGTAAAAAAATAATAATTACACATGTAATGAAACAGGTTCCACAATCATGTCTTATTACATAATGAAAAGAGATTCCTCAAATAAGGAATTTGAGGTATTGTAAGAGGAAATTTATTCCACAAATATGTAAAGGAATATATATGGATATATACTTGAGAGAAATATATACATAATTCAAAATCATTAAATAACTTTAATGAAGAGAAATTTAGTTAGTGATATAATATTTATACCATAAAAAGGGTGGGTTAGAAGGAACCCTTACCTTTAGTCTGTTTTTCCACGCGTATTATTTTTCTCTATAATTAATTAAGCCTTGATAATTAAAAACAATAATATGAATGTTTTTATATATTATTATTACATTTTTATTTTCATTATTATGTCATTTTAAATTATTTAACCAATTAATTTCACATATAATGTTTTAGTGGTAAATGGATCATATATATATAATCATTTAGTTAACCTGACTAAGGTCCAAAAGATTATTAATTCATCATCATCATCAGAATAGTAACCATGAAATAATTATAACTATTATTCATGTATTATGAATTTATTAACCTTCCACTAAATATGTTTTTGAAAAAACTAATTTATAATCATGAAATCCGTAGGTCGTATATGCACATGAGTAACATTTCATTTTTTCAACGATCATGACGGAAAAATGTAAGTGTTATTTTAAATTTTAATTATTATAGTTATGTTAGAAATATAATATTATTTTTCTAAATACATTTACACATTCCATTAATGTGGTGAGTTTATAAAATGAATCACAACGATTAATAATGCGGTGGTCCGCTGTATATATGACTGAAATTATAATTTATTCAATGGATTATAATCTAGAAAATATATTATGTATTTTATTAAAAAAAATATTAATATTTCAAAATTATAATATATAAAAATCAAATCAATTACCATTACCTTACATGTAAATCTTAGGTTAAAAATGAATCACATCATTATGTGAGGTGGTAGTTCACTGTACACACAAGCGACGTTATCATATATGATAATGATTGAAAAGTAAGAAGGTAAATATGATATTATAATTATAGATTTATAATTATATAACTACTACCAAATTTAAAAATTATATATATAATTATATCTAGCAGTGAGAAGCAGTGGTGAAAAATAAATTATGAATTTTCATAACATCATAGTACGCCATACAAACAATCAACATGTTCATATCCCCTTTGAGGGATGTTGAGTCGGTTGTATTTAATTCCAATGAAGTAAAAAAATATCATTATATGGATGATAATAGGTTTATTATGACATCATTATTTAATAATATTTGAATATGTGGAAGAATAAGTACAACAAAACACTCGGTTAAGGGCATTACCTCTTCTTTGGACAACAAGTTTTGTTTTGAACCACAATACTTCATTGGATGAATTTCATACCAAAAAAGTTATTTTAAAATGTGGGGATGGAATCAATTTTTTTTCAGATCGATATTTTACAATCCTTTGTGTTTTTTATGTGAGTAATATAATTTAGAGGGGGTGACCTTTTATAAGTTGGGTAGAGGACATACAAGAAATTTTGGAAATAAATAAAATTTTTTCAATGTTTTTCTAGTGAAAAAATTATCCAAAATGGATTATATTTGAAACATAGAATATATATATTGAAAATATGAACAAAAAATAAAATTTTCCCTGTTTTGGTCATTTTCATTGATTATATATTTTTTAACACCCTAGTAAACATGTTTTACTTTAATTGTGGTAAATAAATTGTATTTTTATAACTATTCATTTTAGTCAAAAATTATGTTGAAATAATTAGATGGTAAATATTATTCTAAATCAAAATTTTGGATCCATTTTTCTAAATATGAATTACAAATGTGGATGAATTTAATTTAACCTAATACTCATATACGTGCTGAAAAAATGATTTTCCGGATGAAATTTTTTTAATAGTTTAAAATGTTTTTTGTATCAAAACTTTTCATGATATTCTTTCTAATAGCCTAGATTTTATAAATTAATTTATAATTTATCTAATTATACTTTTAAAGAAACATTAAAATGAAATAGGGATTGTGAATTGTTATAACAAAAGGTAATATTTTAATATAAAAATGTATTTTTTCATCAATCATCGAAAAATGAAAATTTTATAAAAATCCAAGAAAACACTCTATGATAAATTTGATATTATGACTAAAAAAATGAAGTTCATTTGGTAATTTATATTTTCTAAAATTATTAAAAATTACATTTAATGTTTTTTTATATCAGGATTAAAATACCTTTTTGAAAAATAATTTATCTCAAAAAATTTTTGTTGGTTTTTATATTATTTATAACATAAATATATACAATGAATTTATTTTATAAATATATAATACATATAAGTTTTCATAAGTTATTTTTCTATTCATACCCACCGACTTAATTTCTAGGTCATAAAGACCACTTAAAAACTTTTTAATAGAGTATCATGGTTCGTTTAAACCTAGTGTTGCATGTATATCAAGATGTCGATGAGATTTAAATTATTTAAAAGGAAATTTAGCCGGAAGCCCCATGGTGTTACATTCTATACCACTAAATAAATTCTCCATAAAAAAATTAATAATACATACTATGATTAAAATGGGTGAGGGTACTTCTACTTCATCACCTCTTTTAGTTCCCATTTAGCGTCCTCAAAATTGTGGTTTCACCATATCACCTTGACCAGTTGAGTTATCTAGTATCATATATCATTTTCTATATAATCCATGATCTTCATTGGATTCTCCTCACAATAATGATTCTATTAAATATTAAAACATATATATAAAGTACATGTGAGTTGTCTTGTATGTACTTTCCCAAGAGGGATACATGTAATAGATTATTCACATGATAAAGGATACTTGGGAATTCAAGTAGGTTGGAAACCACTTTTATGTGAGGAAGGATCACAAAGAAGTTTATGTAACTAGGTCATGAATTTCCCTTCTTCCATAACCTCATGAATTTCTTCCGCATAGAAGTACATAGGAACACCATATCACTAACCTCGAACTCCAGGTCTTATCGATTGTTTTATACATTGTTTTCTGTTGTGTTTTCATGAATTCCTTGTGACAATGAAAGGTTTTTACCTTCTTTGTCACCTATTGGAAGATATCATCTTCTATAATACTATTCTATTCAAATTAATCCTACAATTTCATAACCTAAAACCCCTTCCCATATAATGATTCATATGGTTCAATTAGATTTCATGAATAGTGACTATTGTTGCAAAATTATTACACTAGGGGAAGGTGCTGATCGAAAAGTCCTTGGAAATTCAATGAATAGTACATAATTATAACCTCTATAGTTGGGATGGTTCTATCAGATTGGACATCAGTTTAAGGATGATAGGTAGTACTAAACTTCTGTTTCTATCTAAAACATGCTAATGGAATCATCAAAACCTTGAGGTAAATATCAGATCTTTATTAGACACAATAGAGTGTGGAACTTCATATAATATTACAACTTCTCTTAATTATAAGTTAAAAAGTTACCCTTAAGGGAAATAATCCATGACAAAAGTGAAATGTGCCAACATGGTATGATGATCGATTACCAACACGAATGTGTTATTGCCTTTAGGTTTTACGGGCAGTCCTATGACAAAATACATGGCTATGTTTTCCCATATAATTGAATATTATCTAACACCATAAAAGTAACTCGCAATGTTCAACTTAATAAATTTCATATATGTCTATTATTAAAATGATTCATCTTGCACCTGTAAAAAATGCAATATAATATTTCCCAAATAATCCTTTTTGTTAATCTGAAATGATAAATATACCTAATCTCAATAAAAGAGCTCTATAAATATCATTAGTCCCCTAAAAATCCTATCACATTGAATGTAAATTTTTTTGTTGAATATATTAATCATATTATCAACCTTGAATCAAAAAAAAATGATGATATCCTTAATTTCTATGTTAATATTACATGATGTTATATATTATTCCAAAGTGAAAACAATACATAGATGTATCATGACTCTTATAACAAAAATAAAATTAGTAAAAATACGTCTACCAAATAATTATTGAACCCCAAGACCTAAATACTTAATCCCTATTACATTAACGATTCAGCATAACATAGATCCTCTGTTTGTCTTGAGGATAACTATTATATTTGGGCACTGACAATGATAATTAACAAGCTCCCCAATTATAAAACATCAAATTTCATGAAAATTAATTTATCTATGATAACTATTTCCACATATAAAATATATTATCTTCTATTGGATATATTCTTCATGGTGTTTCTTCACACCTTCCAAAATTGTTGGACATTAAATGTTAATTACTAAATATTTATTACCACATAAAAATTAAAAAATGTACATACTCCTAAAATTTTGCTTATTATGAATCACACCAAATATCATGTTTTTAATCTTATATCAAAATTCATTATTAAGAATGATCATAAAATACTTTACTCAGGCCATTATCCCATTAGGTTTCCCATCAAAAAATTATCTATCATAATCAAAAGTTACTAATTTTCTATGGGTTCCCACCATTGACTAAAATCATAAATTATAGTTTGAGAAAATATATTCACAGTAGGAAACAGCAATATCATAAAAAAATTATAATATTTCTAAATAACACTACATTTTTCAATATATGAAAAATTAGTTTTATCCTATGTCATTTATGGCAATAGACTATTAAAATCCATAGCGACAGTTCAATATTTTTTTTATTTCAAGTTCTTATCCCACGACAGTTTCAAATAAGATTTTTTAGTGAGGCACGTTATCATGTATTAGGTTACACAATAGTAAAGACAAAAACACATTCTTAGAGTTATTACCGTTAGGAATATATCTTCCAGAATGAAATCAAATTTTTTGTATCTAGAGAGGGATGTAATTTCTCAATAACACTATCCCTATACTTCTCCATGATTCTATGATATTTTTCAATAATTTGACTTATTCATTGTCATATACCCAAGAGTTCTAACAAATTTTTTCACATCATAGTTCTGATGGATAACTAACTCTTCATTTTATAAAAAATTTATCGACTCAATAATTTTAAACATATTATTACATGATTCATAAACAAAAATATCTAAAAATTACAACAAAAATATCATAAATGGAAAGTTTCATTGGAATAATTCGTTCATAAATCATTAAAAGAAACAAAAACAAGCAATCCATAATTTATTTTTCATTTTATGATCTTGAAATCTCTTACAAATCCTAAAATTTTATGAAATAATATGGGAAATTCATAAATAATGTTTTTTTCTAAATTCAATCACATTAAAGGAATAAACATGATAAAGAATCATAACACGTGATAAAAGGAATAACATGTTATCATAAAATATATGGTATTTAAATTATAAAGAGGAATCACAACAGAAATATAATGGTATAATAAGATCATGAAAATATGGGAAGGGGAAAAATATAAAACAAGACATAAAAAAGTCGAGGATAAATGTCAATTAAACATCACATAGTGGGTAAAGTCCTATAATGGATTAGGATCACAACATAATGACATACCTGACATCTCAAGAGAGTGACACATTACCCAATGAATTGGATGACTATAAAATTTAGATCCCACACATATCATTCATTTCATGTACATTCATATGTATTCTAGATAGATATATCAATCAGAAGAAATAAACATAATAATTTCCCATGGAAAGAAATGGGTTGTATAATATTTTCTCATAAATTAATCAATATAGATTCCATAACAAAGTAACTTGAGGGATATGTATAAGGAATGTGTTACCACATTAATAGAATGGATAGTTATATATATATATATAATCAAGTGAATGAAATATACAAATAATTTATAATCCCGCTATAACTTTAAATAGATATAAAGTGAGTTAGAGAGAGAATAATCATAATCTGAAGAAAAGGATAGGTTAGAGAGAACCCTTACCTTGAGCCTGATTTGTGATACAAGTTCTTTATCTCCATAAATAATTAAATTTATTTATTTATTTACTTTATTAATCACTTTACTCAATAATACAATTATTTTTAGTTTATTCATTACAATTTCACATTAAATTACATAACCAATAAATTTTATGTCCATCGCTTTAATGATAAATTACAAATATATCCAAAATCAAAAGGGTAAGTTGGATAAGGTCATTATTATTATTAATTAATCACCCATATAATATAATCCATTCAAAAATTATCAGTTTCCTACATATATTACACTCTTTCAAAAATCTAATAAAAATGGTTATTAAAATTGTTTTATTTTTCAATCTTGGAGTCGGTAGGTCATACGTACGAATGAGTAATATTTCTATGTTTTTAAGAACATAATGGAAATAAGATAAGTGCTATATAATATTTAATTGAGGTCAACTATATGTTTAACATTTTATTAGTCATTTAAATACCCTTACACATACTATCTGCATGATACGATAATAAAAAAAACACATTACTTACAAGATAGTAGTCCTCCATATACATGAATGATGCAATCATTTATTCAATGGATAACAAGTTATAAATTTTATGAAATATTTATATTACATAATTATTAATATTTAATTCATATATTATATAATAATATATTTTATCCTTATTACTCTTCATTTAAATAACATGTGAAAAAAATCACATCGCATTGTGAGAAGGTAGTCCTTCATGGAGATAAACTAAATTAACATATTCTGAAATATATATATTATGAATGTACATATGTTATTACAATAAGATAAGTATATTTTTATCATAAATATAATATATAAATATTTAGTAAAATTATATCAATATATGAGAAGTGATGATGTAAAATGAATTAGATTGGTCCGCGATGCGGTAGTATATCGTAGACATGATTAATAGTTTTGTTTCCCATTTGAGGGTGGAAGAAATGGTTGTAAACCTCAACCAAAACATAAAATAATATCAATATATTTATGGGATCGAAATTATTTTAACATGATGTTATAATTAAATTTGAATAAGCTTGAGGATGAAATAAAATAAAATGCTCAGTTAAATATGTTACCTATTATTCATGAAACATCTATTAGTTTTCACTAAAATCCATGCTAGGTTAAATTTAGTACTAATAAAAAGAATCTTGGATCCTAGAATGGAATAAGGTAAGTGATTTATTCAGGTATTTTCTGAATAAAATGGTTCTCGATGTGTGGTACGGAGATGGGGGGTGGACGTTTATATGTGGGAGAGAGGATGCACATGAAAATTTTAAAATAAATAATTACAGTAACTTTTTTACAATTATAATGGAAAACACAATAAATAAATATCAATAATAGAATATATAAATTTGTAATAAGAAAATAATATAGTAATTAGAATATTTTTTGGGTCATTTTTTTCTATTTTTATTATGTTTAACCCCCAGTATACCCGATTTTACCTTACAATGCGGTAAATATTATATACTTTTTCAGTAATCCTTTTATTAAAAAATAATTATGAAATTATTAGATAAAATAAATTATGATCACTTGAAATATGTAATCCATTTTTCCAAATTCAACTCACATAAGTGGAATAATTTAATTTAAAAATAAATCCAGAATCATGTCAAAAAAAATTTCCCAAAAGAATAACATTCAAAAAATAAAAAAGTTTTCATATGAAAGACCAATATTAAATTAATTAAATTGTCATAATTTGGATTAAAATATATCTAATGGATCTATTTTTGTAAAAAAACATTATATTATAATTTATTTTGTAAATTTTTTTAATTTTTTTTTAAATATTATTTATTTTTCAATCTAAACAAAAAAATAATCATGTTAGAAAAATCCCAAATATTAAGGATAAGAAAATTTTGACATGTTGTATACAAAAATGAATTTAATTTTTTAATTTTTTGTAGTTTATAAAATTTATTTCTAAATTATTTGTTCAATGTATGACTAAAAATCTTTTTAGAAAAATAATTTTTTAGAAAATAGTTGGATTTAATTTAATTGGTTGTTATTTTATTTCAAAATAGTATATAACCATTGAATTAATATTATTCTAGTGTAAACCATACAATTTTGAATTTTTAGATAACCAATTTCATACCTGCCAACTTTACAGTCAGGTTATAATGGTCATGGTTTAATAATATTATTTTAATGGTGTATCATATATTATTTAAACATACTGTTGTTGGAATCACAAGTTATTGATGAGATTTAATTTGTTAAAATATTAATACCTCTTAATGTCTCATTTTTACAAACATTAGGTTTCTATATATTAATTTTAATATGAATTCATCTAAAAATTCATAATAATTTTTATTTAATGTATAGGCCCCTTCTATTTTGTATTAGAAGAGGTTTTAGTTAATTGTTTTTGAATTGGATTAGATAAATATTGTGAGAACCCTAAGGGCATGTAAAATTATAATAAAATTTATTGAAATAAATGTTAATAACAGAGAAAATTGATTTTGGGAATTTATATCTAGGTATGGATACTACAAGAGGGTGTGGATGTGGAACAATTGTGCCTTGGTATAACAACATTGAAAAGTGTGCATTGGGTTAATCATTATTTTCCCCTAGGGAAGGATAAGTGGGAACATGACACACTTGGTTTTACACTACCATGGGATATGTTTTGGAAATTCAAAATCCCTATAAGAACCATCATGATTGATTTTAATAATGATGATTAATGACATAGGTTACTCTAAGGTGTCATAGATATAAAAAATTGTGTCTTGATTTAGGCATATTATGAATTATTTATCACTCTGATCAAAGATTATTGGTGATCATAGTGATGCTTTTTTTATATAGTGATATTTATTATAGAATGATGAATTTTTTCTAGTAATAGTTAATATCAAATTTTTAAGTACCCTATTTGAGATTAGGAAAATTAATACAGAATATAAATTTATAAACAAAATAATTTATTGTTGAATTAGTAGTGTGGATATGTAATGGCAAGAAGATCACATATGACATTTTTGATTAATTTGTAGTTGATGTTTTTGGGAATATGCTTCATACAAATCAAATTATTAATATCTAGTTACAATTTTTACCATCTTTATCATGCACTGTATTTCTCGAAATAAACCCCACATCAATTTATAGGTAATAGAAGAAATGTTAGATATTAGAACACAACATATTATCATATAAAAATTTAATTATATAGATTAGCATCTAATGAAGATTATAGCCATTATATAGATCTTAATTCTTAATAATAGGTGGATTTTATTTTAGATGGATTGGTAGGAAATTAACATCTATTATATACCTATTGTGATGATGTTTTTATGAGTTTTTGGATGATTTTCTTTGGTTTCCATAGAATAATGATTTTTAGTTCTAACTAGAACTCATTAATGGGTTTATTTCTATCTAAAATAATCATAATCGAAAAGACATGATTGAGTTTCATGAATTAAATAAGAAACTCAAAGATAATATTCATAAGGGATTTATTCATCTAGGTGTTCCACAAGGGGAACATTTATCCTTTATCCTAGGAAGAATGATTTAACAATTCATCTCTACATTCATTATTGGGAATTGAAAAAGATCAATTTCATGAACAAGTATCATCTACCCCATATTTATGGCTTCTTTGAACAACTGTTTGAATCACAATCATTTTCCACAATTGGCCTTCATTTTTGATATCATCTATTTCTGTTTAAAAGGGAAATATACCTAATAAAATATTATTTATAGGTAATGGACAATATTAATATATAGTGATTACATTTGGTCTTACCAAATTCCGCTTCAATCTTTATTTATATAATAAATATAGTCCTTATTGGTTACCCTGATCAGATAGTGGTGGTCTATATAGATGATATTATAATCTATTCAAAAATAAAATAATATAAAGATGATTAATTGCGAAATGTACTAAAATACACGAGGGAAAAAAATTTTATGACAAACATTACAATGTATATATTTGGAAAATAAAAGGATTATTTGGGTCATATCATCTTCAGAGTGGGTATATTGGTGGACCCATCAAAGAAATAGGATATTGAATACTGAAACAAAAAACCAATTTAAATTAGATCCATATATTTCCTTTTATTGTTTGATATCATCGAAGGTTTGTGAAGAATTTATTAACCTATCTAATCCACTCACCATGCTAACTCAAAAGTGAGCCAACTTTCTATAGAAAAATGAATGTCAAGAATATTTCATTGAACTGAACAGAAGGAATGTCATTATAAATTTATTACATTATTCAATAGTGAATAAGGGTTTATAATCGACAGTGATTCATAAAATAAGGTATTATGATGAATTCTCAGGAAGAATAATATGGTGGTAACATTAGCCTCATGAAAATATAAGGACCATGTGAAAAATTACCCAACTCATGATTTGTTGTTAGCTCTGATAATTATGAAATTAATTTTATGGAGAAATTTCCTTTACATAGATAGTTGTGATATATATAATGATTAGAAAAAATTAACATATATACTCACATTGAAGGTGTTGAATACGTATAAGAGAATATAGTTGGAGCTGACTAAATATTATGATGGCTTGATAAATTACCACCCCATGAAAGAGAACATGTTGGATAATACTTTAGGCAAAATGATCAAGCTATATTATCCATGATGATGATCATAAAATATTTAATATTTATAGATCAGTATGGATGGATATAGAGATTTTTAATTACATATAGTAATATTATTGTCCTCAAACAAGTGTTTAACCATCTATCTAAGTGAATATTATAGTGGTAAAGAAGGATGGTATAATGTTACAACAAAGATGAGAAATATTCCACAGTTTTAACATTGATCGTGATGGAAAGATAATGTTTATGAATCATGCATTTGTATCTTCTTATACAATGATTAATGAAGTACATATTAGAGAAATCTCAATGTTCATCGTTATATATTCATCCAAGATTTTTGAATAATTAAAAATATTTGATTGAGTGTTTATGGTGGGACAACATGATGAGGGATATTGTTCAATATGTATCTCGGTGATGGTTATACAAACATGTTATGGATTAGAAGAAAACATATAATGGGATATTACAAACATTTACAATTGTAGAATAAAAATTGGGAATAATCAACATGTATTTCGTAGTTGGACTCCCAAGATTATTTAATGGGATCAAGGTAATAAGGATGAAGTTGATCCCCTTAAAAATTCAACACAATTAATCTATATTAGATAATATTTCTTCCTGGATCATATTTCTAGAAATACATTAGGAATGTAGTAAAGTTACATAGAGTACCACATTCATTTGTATCAAATTAGGATCTATGGTTTACCTCAATGTTCTGGTGAATCCTTTAGCATGGTCTTGATAAATAATTGGGTTTTGGGACTATGTGTAATATTCAACAAGATAGTTGGTCTTAGAGAACAATTCTTTCCCTATAGTATATTCTGAGATTTATTTTTATAGATTATTATGGTTGTTTGGATCTACACCTTCAACTAGTTGTGTTTTCAAACAATAATAACATTCACTGAATAATTAAGATGTATCCTAATGAATCCCTCTATGGAATGAAGTGTAAAACATTGATGTTCTGGGATGTAGTTGGAGAAGAAAGAAATTCGGTCCTGAGCTAGCTAAAGAAGTAGAAGATATTGTTTAATCTATTTAACAACATGTATGGGGAGTAAAAATTCTCCTGAAATGGTATGATAATATTCATCGGTGTGATTTGTATTTTGAAGATTATGATACGATATTATTATGAATTTCTTCATGTAAGAAGATTATGAAATATGGAAATAGAGTAAAACTAACCCCAAGGTAGAATGGCCCTTTTGAGATTATTGATCTTGTGGGGATGGTTTATTATAACATGGTTCATCCATCAATCCTATTACATGTTCAATATGTGTTTTAAATATCTCTTTTGATGAAGTAAATACCTGACTTTTAAAATATACAATACTACTAGGTCATAATAGTAGAGTAGAATCTCACTTATGAAGAAAACTGGTATAGGTTATCAATTATAGAGAGAAAGTGTTATATAGAAAGACCACATACATAGTCAAAGTTTTCTGGTGAATCCTTCAATTTAAAGAAGCTACATTCGAACCATAAGATATGATGATGTAGAATTATAATTACTTATTTGTATCAAAGTCATATAATTTTTAGTGTAAAATTCAATTCAACAGTTGAGGGTGGGGTGGAATGTAACTCACGATGATTTTATAAAATATATTTTATTCAAATAGATTATTTTCTCTCATATCTTACATCACATGACACATTTAGTTTTAACGAATCACAATGCAGAAATAATATTATTATTTAATGATTATTTTTATATCCTAATCACCAAACGCAGTTTTATGAATAACAATAATTTTTTTTACAATTAATTAAAAAGTTTTTTAAATAAAAAAAAATATATTGGAAAAGAAGTACATATTTTTCAGTAATGTCTATAGGTTTTGAAAATAAATTTCTTCTCCACCAAATATTTTTCTTTCATTATTAAAAAAAATATAAAATTAATTTTTCCACTTCTAGAAACATATTTTAAAAATGTTTTTAATATTTGAAATCAGTATTTCAAAATTATCATCACACGATTTATGGTATTTTTTTAATAAAGTGTTATCTTATTAATGAATGATGGTAAATAATTATTTTTATTGGAAAAATCATTTTCATTAAATTAATATATAATATTTCATTATTTTTAAAATGTGTTTAATGTTAAATTTCTTTAATTATGATATCTTTATGCACATTATATTCCCTTGAATAAATTTCATGTTTAATTTTAATTGAAAATCTTTTTATAATTATGAAAATATTTTCTTTTGAAAGCTAGTTTTAATCCTCACTATAGGCTTTATTTTAGATATCATAAATAAAAATATATATTTATTAAATCCATCATTATAATAATCTATGTAATTTTGTGATGAAAAACTAATTACACCGTTTTGTGGAGATGGAAATCCCTATGTAACCACGAGGGATGTTTTCACATTATTTTGGAAGAAATGAAGGTGGATAATGGTTATTAAATAATCATAAAAATTAGTATATCTAATATATTAAATTAGTTATTTTTGAATATATACCATTTATTTATATGAGTTAAAAGAAAAAATAAAAATGAAAACACTTCGTTAAGAGTTATACATCTTTATTGGGAAACATATTTTCGAATACACTTTAATAATTAAAGGGATGGAATTTTGATACGAATATAAGATCTAATATGTTGTGAATGAAAATATAATGGTATTGTGGAATGAATTTTATGATCTATAAGGCACAAAATGTGTGATTAATAGAATAAAAGATGTTCCCTTTTATAAGTGAGGGGATGGGGACCGTAATATATTTCATAAAGAATTATATAATATAAATAAAATATTATAATTAATTGAATAATACTTTAAATATTTAGAAAATTTGATTAAGATAAGATTAAATCATCTTATATAATAAAATTAATACAATTTTATATGATGTTTTATCTCTTTTCTCGTAGTTTTAAATGCTGATAATATTTTTGATAGATACAACATTATCAATGTTTTCTACTATTTAAGTGTGAATAACTTGATTATAAAATGAAAAGAGGCCCAGAAAATTAAAATTTCTTATATTTTCAACCATAACCCATTAACAAGGTAAAAAATTTTAGTTTTATTCAATTTATTTCATTTATTAAACTATTAAATGTTATAAAATATAATTTATGTCATTTTTGAAACTATTCATTATATTTGACATTAATGCCATAATGATAGATATGGAATTCTAATATAATCCAATTATAGATCCCTAATGAATTATATTTATATGAAAAATTCGTATAATATAAAAATTCATCTATATTGCATTAATTTTACATTTTTAAAACAGTTAATTTTATTTTTCTTTTTAATTCAATAAATACTATGTTAGAATTGCGTAAGAATTTATTGTAATTATTCGATCACTAAAAATTAGAAAAAATTGTTTAAAAATTAATATATACACATAATAAATAATTATAACTGAAATTATACTCATTTTATCCTTATTTAAATAATTTAATGATATTATATTCAAGATACTGAACATTCTAATTTATTCATTGCTTAAGGTAACATGAATTTCAAATTCATTGAATAATTGGACAAAGATTCCATATTTTCAAAAATATTTTTTTATAGAAAAAAAATAAATCATCAAATTTTATAAATTAATGTTGTAGTTAAATTTTAAATCCTTATCCATAATTATTGACAATATTTTACTCTATTTACCCATATCAAGGTGACAAATATTTACCAATTATTCTATTAATAATGAAAAAAATAGAAGGAACATATTTAATAAAAAATTACAATATGGATTCCAAATATTGAAATCATTTTCAATCTTCAATTCAAATAAGTCACAAAATTTTATTTAAAAATTAACAATCAACACATGATAGAAAACTATTTTTGAGAAAAAATAATGTTTTCTGAAGTATAAATGAATTTATATAAAAATCAAACAAAAAATCAATTATAATGATCTTACATGAAATATTTATAAAATAAAAGAAGTAGTTTTATTGTTAAATAAATTTCAAACGAAATGTATCATTTTAAATTATTTAAATGAAACAATATTTATTAATTAAAATCATTATTTTTTTCTATTCAATGAAAAATCACCCTTTTAAAAAAATTATGAAAACCCCTCTCTATAATAATTATGAAATTATGATTTATGAAAATAAGATCATTTTCTGAAATACATTATATAAAGGTGACATTAATTAGTGATATTACTTTTTCACAAATGAAATAAAACACTTTTTTTAATGTATTTTTTCATTGAAAAATTATTTTAATGAAAATTGTGTACTAAAGTATCAATAAATATACATTATAGAAAAACATTATACATATTTTCTAAAATTTATTTATTCATATCAATGTTATAAATTTTTAGAGAAAATTTATAATGACCACTTCTAAATAATATTATCTTAATTGTACGTCATGCTTCATTTTAACTCAGTGTTGCATGCAATGCAAGATATCCATGAAATTAAATTCATTTAAATATAAATATATTCATAAATATTCTTGTCTAAAAATTTTTAATTACCATTATTATTTAATATTATTAATGATGCATATCAGGAGTTTAAAAAAATTTATATTGAATAATATTGTGATGAAACATGCTCATGATAAGGTGGGATACCCTTGGTTCTTCACAAGTGATATGGAATTAGTATATAATGTAAAAATTAATTTAACCATTCTGTTATGTAATAAAATATTATATCTCAATCCATTTTAAGGGTATGAAATTTCAATATCATGTCAATTATCTTGGAATTCTATATCCATATTCATTTTTAGAAATTCAATGAAACATTCTTCAGGAACATAGGTTTATGAGACAAGTACTGAACATGCATGATTAAAAATGTCAAGTTAATGGTATTTTATTAAATAATTTTGATTTTTATGAAGTGGTATATAATTTTTTCATTATCTTATTTCTCATTAGGTTGCATGGCATATTTCCAGATTCTATCATTGGACTTTATGAATCCTAGAATAATTTCACTTTGAAAGATTTTGAGAGGGTCACCCAATAAGATTATTTGAAACATTATTTAAAATATATATGAAGTCTTCAAATTGAATAAATCTAATTCATCTAATTTATTTAATAATTTTTAATCTTTGAATGATCTAGAATATTAAATCCCTACTTATTGAAGATGATTTATGTGACTTTAATATCTAATAAATATTTTTTCTCTATTTTAATGGATGTTATATTTATCCATTTATCATTTCATAATTCATTGATATGTTTTTAATTAGAAAAATCACCATTATTCAAATTTTGGTGATTACTGAGGAGGTATTATGGGATGAATTAATAGTCTAGACTGAAATGATAGAAAAAGTAATATTTGAATAAATTTTAGTTTATTTATTCTCAAAATAATATTTATATATATTATTTTTAATTTCATGTTATGTTAAAAATAAAATTTTTCAATTTATACCTGGAGTTTTCAGGGATTACAATAATAATAAGGTAATTTATCTAACAAGTCATAAAATTACCTCAACTCTCTAAATAATTTGTTATTTTATTGTCTTACATGGTGGAATTCATTCGAATCAGTAAAAAAAATGAATTTCAGAAAAAAACCATTTAATCCGAAGAGATATTGTCTCCAAAAATACTCTCAAGAATGGGGAGTTATCATCCACCACCACCCTCTCAAGTACATAACCAATAATCTAATCATTTCACATTCAATATATTCTATTAATGATCAACAATTAGTGATGCATGGTCTAGTGAATTATATACTAGCATTGATGGATTTCACTGCAAACATTCATATGATCATGTTTCACATGTGAAACATCACTTTGAGGATTATACCATCGAATCCTCTCACCTCAATATTGGTACACTAATAAGTGTTCTAAAAAATATTCATCAAATAAGGAACTCTAATTAGTGGTAATTATAAATCTATATAAATTAATTATTAATATATATATATATATATTAATTATAAATTTCATGTGATGATCCTATTTTATATATTATGGAGTTGATATTTAAATATTTATGAGGATAAATCTTGTGGTGTTTATGAATTGAAATTATTATTCTTGGAATCAACAACATTAATTTTAAACCAAAACTATCATGTTCTATCAATGACTATAAATCAATTTTTAAAATTAGTTAGTAACAATTTTCCATTATACACATATATTGTTAAATTACATTTTGTTTTAGTCATTCATTAAATATGATCATCATGATTTATTCTTATTATTATTATTTACCATTAATATATAAAATAACATCCTTCAAAATAAAGAAAATTTGAATAACCCATCTAGAGATGTTGATAGATTTTTTCAGACTACATATGACTAAAAAAGATGTAACCCAAATGTACATCTTGCATACCCATGTTTAATTCACCAAAAATATCCTTGAGCTCAGTTTGAAGTTCATGCATTGAATAAAACATGATATCATTAATAAAATATCAATTGACTAGGCTAGGGTGGCCCATCATTATTTTTAAAATATGTCATGAATATCTTAATCATTGTGTATTCGATGAATTTTAATTGTAAAAAACATAGATAAAAATATTAAATGTGTATTTATTGCAAAACATTATGTGACCAAAAATAATGTAACTCATAGGTCACACAATATGTAACTTCTATACATATTATGCACCTCATAAATTCTAAAATTTTTCATAAACACCAAGTCCCCATACATTTGTCATCGATAACAATGAAGAATTATACCCATTGTGTAGCTTCCCTATACAATCCATGTATCCGACTCATTTATAAATAAAGTAAAATTAGTTAATTATTACATTTTAAAAAATAATCACGTGTTCATATGTCATTTATCTTAGGTATGTGTAATGTGATTTTTATATATATAATAAATGCTTAATGGAGATATATATAAGAATATTTAACAATAACCCACATATACTCATAATATTCTGTCTATTCTACACACATTTAATAAATTAGACACTATTCAAACAAACATGTTTCCATATATAATTAATCGATAGTACAAACTATGTACTTATTAAAGAAAACATGTATTCTATATTCCATATGAGTAGTCATTACAAGGCCAATATATATCTCAGGTTGTTCGGGTGGGTAATTGATGTGTTCTCTTTAAGTACATTCTTTGTACATATATAATATTAAACAACATTAAATAATTTAATTTTAATAAGAATTTTAATTGACGGAAATATGAAAGAGGGTCTGAATGAAAATTCACATAAACAAATCAATTAAATAATGAAGATGGTTAACTTAGAATAAAACAAATTTTCCTAGTGACGGATCAGTTAGGCAGAGTGCAATGGATGCTTCATCCCTAACCTAGGCGGAGCGTTATGGACGTCGTCTCTACCCCTCCCTCGCTGGGGGGAGGGGCAGCCCTACCGCATCAGAGATGATTTCCTGCTTTATTCCAATTTCGAACCCAGATTTCTTCCCTCCGTTTCCCGAAATCTCAATTTTCCCTAAGCTCCTGGATCTTCAAGATGGATACCATTAGCTCGCGATTTCAATTTTTGAATTCACTAATGCTTCGGCTCTCCACGATCTCACCCTGGTTGCTCGATTTCCATTGAGGCGCCCTTCAGTGGGCTCCATTGATAGGTTTGTTTTTGAATCCTGGGGAATTCAAGATCGGGCGACTATTGGTCTTCTGAAAAAACGGCATATCATGATTCACATTGCATCCATGGAGGATCTGATCACGACATGGTCTGCATCCCCTCGATCCTGCAACAACCTGAACTTTAATCTCTTCAAATGGTCATATGATCATCATATGAACCGCGAGGCCCCGTCCATGGTGATGTGGGTATGTTTTCCCGAACTCCCTCTTCCTTTCCAAAACCCCTCTATAATCCGTATGATTGGGAACATGGTTGGACACTAAATGTGCTCTGACTCAAGAAAAAACTCTGTTTTTCATCCTATTTCCCCATTGATTTGTGTCTATGTTGATATTTCGAGACCTCTGATTGACTTTCTGTGGATAACAATATGAGAAGAATTTGTGTGGAAGCAACAGGTGGTGTTCGAATCCTAGGTGAACTTCTGTTCAAGGTTCTCTCACCTTCTGGAACTTACCCCATTCATGCCAAATAGGAAGCAGGGGTCGACAAGGGAGTGGTAAAGGGACTGTTTCTGCCCCCTATAGTTGCTCCTCACGATGGGTTTCACGTGGAGGCTTTTAAGGCAGCGACGGGGGACTGAATTGTCCCTCGAAGTGATGATAAGGTGGTTGGTAGTGCGTGATAGGTTGAAGTTTCTCAGAAGGACATGACGCTACCTCAGGAGCCGAGAGTAACGATATCTTCACTAGAGTGAGACAAGATCTATAAGGGCCCCCTATTTTGAAAGCTGGTGATACAAAGAATAGAGTAATGCTGGATAGGCACTCTGCCAGTGATCAAACTCAAGTGGCCTCAGATGAGGCATACAATTCAAATACCATGGATTCTCTAAAGTCATGCACCTATGTCATGGCTATGTGTGCAGGAAATACAGACGTGGAATGTTCCAAGGTTGCTCAGGAGTGGGAGGTTTCAAGGCATGACACATATCATCTGAATAACAAACAGTTTCCTAGACCTTTGGATTGTCTCAATTTGAACAACTATTTTGATACATTGAGTGTCAAATTAGGGGATGAATATAACAACATGTGTCCCTCAGAAGCTGAGTCTGATGGAGATCGACCCTCACCTGAAATAGGAGAGTATGCTAGTGTCCTGCACAGCCCGAGGAGGAAGAATGGGAATAAATAAAACAGGGACACTGGAAGTTGCATTGTCACCAAGAAGCAGAAATCAAAGGGACGAAGAGACTAAGCATATCTTACTAAGATGATGGAGACACGATCAACAAAAAAATGTAGCAAGTCCACAGAACAAGATCCTAATCCTTTGGAAGAAGGGGAGTTTTCATAGGTTGTGTGCACCATGACTGGTGGAATGGAGGAACAACAAGTAGGAGGAAACATTTCCCTAAAGTAGTTGGTGGAGGGGTACATTGAATTTTTAGAGTCTCCTCAAGCTGATGAGGCTAAGGGTGAACTTGTGGTGATTTCACTGCATCTAGAGGGTGTGTAATTAGCGGATATGGTTATGCTCCATTCTGCACAACAGTGAGAGGCTGGGACTCCTATTGGTACTCAACAACAGGAAGATGCGTCTATGGACCCCCATATGGAACTTCTCATGCATTCGGAAGAAAAAATGGTGGAGGACGTCCTAAAAATTAAGGCAACAAAGGAAACGGTTGAACAAATTATGGAAAGAATGATCAATGTTGATGTTAACAGGGAGAAAGGAGAGTGGATAGAGAAGCAAGACCGTATATTGATTAGACGGTTTAACATGGAGAAGATTAGCAAGGAGGACTACATGCTCTCTTTCGATTATCTCATGCAGCACTATGAAGACATCTTGAAGGATGTCCCAGACATACAGGTAAATTCAATCCGTTGTAAATTATGTAGGGAAATTGAATCCAAACTGCTTAAACTTTTCTTTGATAAGTCTGTAGTTTCTTTTTTTTCATGACCGGATTAGTTTTGCGAGTTATCACTTCACCCTTGAGAGTGTTTTAATAATAAAAAAAGTATCTTAGGAGGAGGAATATGATTAACTTTCTTGATCACATTTTATATTATTATGTAAAAATGATATAATGCATGTTTATTAAATTTAATCAATGACCTTTCAGTCATCCACTACTAGATACAGTATAAGACCCATTCTTCCATGTTTTTTGAATTTTAATTCTCATTAAACAACTCCACCAAACAACATTTGGTTAAAAATAATATTTAAAGGATGGAGATAATGGGAGAGTGGAGGTAGTGCAAATATAGATCCAAGTTGAAACAATCATATTATATACAAGGTATACTAGTTTAATGTAAGAACTCAGACAGGTGGTGGTTTTAGGTGTATTCTCATAGAGTAAGGATCATACATTTTTAGTATTTTATTTATATCAATTGTATTGTATATCACCTTCATGAAAAAAAAATCATTAAAAGATTCCCCTAATCATACAATTTGATTATTTTATTTAAATCAGTTCTATGGATTAATATGAAACCATAGTTCAATGTACTTTTTTGGTCCATGTCCTGATGATTTCAATTATAGGGGACTTTTGAACTATGTTTAAGTAGACATAACATTATTCACATGATGGGTTGAATTATCGAGATGGAATTAGTTTAAATATTTGAAAAAAATTTAGGAGAACAATGTTTAGAATTTCATGATTGGGGGAGTCCACTCAGTAGATAAATTAGTTGTGAGTAAATGTAGTTAGTATGACCCACCTACCAAGATACCTTCAAGTTTGTTTTCAAACCTAATATAGGTTTTGAGAACAGATATATAGATCCATTCCACTAGAATATCCACATTATAAGATATTTTAAAACTAATGGATAGATACATAAAGCTTCAATAATCGATTAGAAGATTCATTAATTAAAGTGTTATTTGTTAATATAGAAAAATCCAAAACTATGTGCTTATATGTTATATAAATGGAAATCAATATGACATTTACTATATGAATGTGATCTGTATTAGAGAAGGATAACCTTCTCACTATCTCACATATCATGGAATGGTATAGGAGCTTGAGCGTTATAGTATTCAGAGTGGGTAAATTACATGTACAAGAAACCCTTCTATCCAATATTCACTGTAAAGAGGCTACTGAGGAATAAATTTACCTCTAAATGAATCATTTAGATGATGAAAAATATTTCCAAATGTTCATGATATTATACAATTTGAATGATCTTAATACGTAACACATGAAAATAGATTCCTCTAACATGTTCTCTCACCTTCCCAATCATTATTAAGGGAATTAATGGCATGAACATTGTTATTTTCTAGGAATGAATTAGGTAAATAGTTGTGTTATCAAACTGAACCTAACTCTAGATGATGGTTCGTTCACTGATGACGGAGAGGTGGTTGGGGGAATGGATCTATCTAACTTAAAGGATCTTCTTGATGTTCTGAACATAAATATGACCAAAGGGTATCATTCGGTTGTGCCTCGTTATAGGAGGATATTCTAAAACATGATTCTTCTTAGGACAATACTTTGTTGTACGTAATCTCTAAATAAGTGTGTAATCATGAGGCTATACTGAACCTGAATCCAGATAGGGTCGTAGGGCCCGATGGATTTCCAAGTGGTTTCTACAGTGGTTCTTGGGAGATTGTGAAGAGTGATATCATCCTCGTGATCCAAGATTTCTTTCTTAGGGGAAATCTTCATAGGATTGCCTCCAAAACGACTCTTGTGCTATTTCTGAAAATTAAAGATATATCGTCCCTCCTCTACTATCGGCCTGTGGTCTTGGACAATTTTCCTTATAAAATTATGGAGAGTTTAATCAACAAGAGGCTGATTGGGTTCCTTCTCTGGTGTCTTTAAATGGAGAAACATAACTTTGTGAAAGGATGCTCCATTCAAGGAGTAATGGCTATGGAATAGGAAACACTATGAGACCTTAACACCAAATCTCACAGATTCATTATGGATGTCATGTTTTACGGGAATAAGATTTTTGACAGGATAGATTAGGGGTTTATTAAGAAGGTCCTTAGAAATATGGGATCCTCTATATGGGACTGCGATCTCATCTTTAAGTGAATTTGTCTATCTTTTATGGTCCTTTTATTAATGGGTAAAACTCAAGGATTCTTCAAGGAGACTCATGGTCTTTTGATAGGTGAGCCTATGTCCCCCAAGTATCTTTATACTTATGAAATATACCCTTTAGAGGTTGATCATCAATAGAGTTTCCAATGGGGAAATCTTACCATATCTAGGGATGTTAAGCCTCCCATCCACATCGCTCATGATTTTTTCCAATGGCACAATTATTTTCAAGAATTCGGGGATAAGGTCTTTCCAAGGGATTAAAAAGATTCCCATAGATTAATTCCACTAGAAAGGATATATCATAAACTGGGATAAGAGTAGATTCAATGTCTTTAATTTAAGAAATCCTAGTAGGTTAGTTGGTCTATTCAAAATTTTGATCATGAGACATGGATCTTTTCCCACGGAGTACCTTGGAACCCCCATTTCACTGGGTATATTGCATATCAAGGACTTCGAAAAAGTGGTGAACAATATTACATGACAAATTAATAATTGAAAAAATAACTTGTTATCCTTCAGGGGGTCATATCACATTAATCAACAATGTCCCATTAGTTATCCCAGTTCATTCCCTTGCCCCTACCGGTGTGCCAAAGGCATTCATAAGGTATATTGATATAATTCTCACCTGTTTCATACAGGGCATGATTTCTAAGGGTAAGAGACATGTGGTTTTATGTTTGATGATGAAAAAGACCATCTAAGAGGTAGGTATCAATGTTAAAATACTATAAGACACAATTAATTCCATGCACATGAATATTTTATGGGAAATTATCGAGGAGAAAACCCTATAGTTGAATCTTATGTCCCAAAATCATTGGACCAGTACTACCGCTCCACCACCCAATGGATTGACCCTTTGGTCCTCTATTTGTAACATCATCTCAATCATCCTCTTGCACTCGCAATGGATTATCAAGAGAAGGAAGCATTCTCTATATAAGGACCCGACCATATAACATTACATAATAATGAATTAAATGAATAATTCACATAGTGGATCTTTTCAGGTTTAGAGTTTTAGAGAATTATTACATAACTATTACATCTCAAAATATTACAAAGTAGACACTTCTACTAAGTTTCCGTAAAATAAAAACTCACAAAAAAACATGTCTAGTTCCATGTTTTAGATAGCATGTCTTTCCTTGATCCCATCCTTGACCCTATTCATCGTTAAGTCCTATGGAAAACATTTCAAATACTTGGGATGAGCATAAAAAGCCTAGCAACGGATACACAAAAGAGGAAAATTGTTAGTTTTTCAAAACAACAAGTAAACAATAATTACTTTATCAAAGTAATACTTTTCACCTTTATGAAGTAGTAAATACACTTCACTTAATAAAAGATCACGGCTTATCCTTTGTAACAAAAAGATTACCATAAACCCATATAAAGAACACATAACATATTAAGGTAACTTGGGACATAAACATACTTAAATGGAATAACCATGCGGTCGACTTCCACTCATATAACTAAATGGAATATTCATACGACCGACTTCCATACCCAATGCATTGAAGGTTATATCGTAACCACCCATCCTGGTATTCATGGCACCACCCGTCATATGGTTTATCACGTATCCACCCGTCAAATTTCCATGTACCATTACAAAATCATAATACATAAGAAAATTATAAAGGAAATAAAACATTTCCACCTTTCAATCACAAGAGATCACATCATGATATTATCATAAAAACATCTAATAAAATCATTAATACTCTATGAGAGAAAAATCCATTTATACTTTGAAAATATTAATAGAAGACAATTAAAAGAGATTTTAGAATCAAAGTGTCCCATACCACTTCGAAACTTTTGAAAGGGTTTTAAAACATTCATGTCCCTATAAATAAATCCTTAAAAACATTTTTAAAAATGGACATGGATAATAAATTTTTAAAATAAAAAATCTTTAAAACCATTTTAAAAAATGTTTTAATAAAAGAGTCTTTTCCATTTTGAACCTTTAAATTATATGCCACAAGAAAGTAGACCATTTTGAAAACATTTAAATGACTTTAGTATAGACATAATATTGATATGGACTGTCAAAGGGGTTGTATATACACTATATAAAAGAATAAAAGTGCATATCATTATGAAATGTCTTAATGAGAAGAAATTGAGATGTAATCCCAATGAAGGGTCATGCCATTAGAGAAAGGATAATGAAATGACATAATTATGTGTGACAAATATAAATACACCAAATATAATTGGATATTCAGTGTAAAATAATCATATGTCATCCAAACAAATTCATAGCACGACATAATCAAGAAGTAGAGGTTTAACCCAAAGAATTGAAATTGGGTTAAGAAGTTCCCTTACAAAAATTCTACAGCCTAACAACGTCACTTTAAAATTCAGAAAAAGAGTTGATGAGAGAGAAAATGTTATCTCATAACTTGGACATAAAATTTACATAAATAAGTATATAGAAGAACATATTCCAACATAATAAGAAGTAAATTAAAAGGCATAATAAAATAAGTCTTCTAAAAATTGGTGGGTGAAAGGTTCCCTTACCGATTTGGGTAACTTTCGAAACGTACACCCCATGAAAGAAAGACTATACAACATTGATGTAAATACTCATAAAAGAAATTATATTACAAAAAGAGTAAAATAATGGGCAGTACATATACCACTCAAAGGAAATGGTGGAAAATTTAGCATAAATTTCATGAGAATAAAAGGGAGATGAAAAACCCCTTATGAAAACATGGAAGCCTAACGACACCACTTAAAACATCATAAAATGGATTTATGAGGTCAAATTGGGTATCTCATAATATGAAATTAAAATTTACAGAATGAGGAATATAAAATAACATCCCCAAACATAATAAATATGAGATTAAAAGAAATGACATAATAGAGAGTACTAAAAAAGAAAGAGAGAGGTAGGAACCCTTACCTCAAGTCTGACTTGTCTTGTTCATTTCATTATATTCCAGAATAATAAACTTTGGTCAATTTATAATTTCTTATGGTCCTAATTTATAGTTTATTATTCATTTCATGGAACATATTATAATGTTATAATAATTAGTTAATAATATGAGTTCATATCAGACGTTTTTGTCGATGTTCGGTACATGAGTCAAAAATGAACTTGTTTGATAATAACTTCCCATGTAGTTATAATTACCCCATATAAAGAATAGTATAAATGATTTAAATATCATATATATCCATTATATATTCATTTTATACTTTTCCATAACATTTGGAGATAAGAAAACGAAATGCATCGTTCATGGAGACGGTAGGCCATACGTACGCATGAACACTACTTTCATCACTTTTTCACATTAATGGAATTGAAGCTAAATGAGAGAGATATATATATTATAATTATATTATAATATATATGTTATATAACTCACATATTTTCATTAATTTCATTCATTATACATTACATGTATTGCATGAACGAGTCACATCACTTGATGGGGCGGTAGTCCACACTTCCTCAAATGAAATTATCGCATTTTCACAACATGAAAAGAATAAAAGTATATTTTAGATGAAAAAATACAGAAGCATAGAGAGTAAATAAATATAATATATAACATAAATAAATATAGTTCCATCATAATTTCCACCGTGAGAGGTTGTAGGAGAATATAGAACAAGCATCGTTTTGTGTGGTAGTAATTCGCTATCCACAGATTCAGTACGTTCTTTAACCATTAGACGGAGGTGAGTGTAAGTGTAGCTCAAAAACATATCATAAAAACATCCTATTATATTTAGGATATTCTTTTTGTTACAAAATAATTTAATAAAAATAGTTAAGGGTGTTGGAAAAGAAAAATAAAACAAAAGAACATAAGAGAGGAGATTACCTTTAAATCGGGTATCTCCCTTTGGTTTCAACCAAAAGGGTTTTTTGAATAGCTTAATGCCTAAGGTATGTCTTCTAGTATGAACAGAGGGATGTCTAGAGATGAAATGAGTAGAGTTGGGTCGATAAAAAGCCTTGAGAGGTGTGGTTAAGGGGGTAGGGGTGGGGGCCTTTTATAAGAGGGAGGAGGGGCACTCTTGGAATGTTTTGAAAATATACTTTATTATAAAATGCTTTTCAGATATTAAAGGTCCCACAATTATATATTTCCAGGTTAAGGTGATAAGGGTTTGAAATACACCCATCCAATAGGTTATTGAAATGTGTATGTCTTAGATTTTACCTTATCTTCTCATTTTAATTAAATTGTTCATTAATGAGGTAATCGCTACATCATCGTGGTGTCATAAATAAATTAATTTATTTAATGTCTAAAAATTATAAAAAAAATATAATATGATGTGTGAAATCTTTCTATCTTTTCAATTAATATTTATAGTAAAAAATATGACTTTATTTCCCTATGTAAAAATTGTTTTTGTAAAACAACACATGTTTGGGACATTTTTATTTTAACTTAAAAAAGGTTATTAATGTCATTTTCTTACCCAAGTGGCTCCATGGGGTCCCCAAGTTGACCCATGAATTTTCTTGGTCGGTCATTACTCATACAATAATGGTAGGACATGTGTCAAGGTCATTTCAAATTATTATAACATTATCTTTATCTTAAATTACACAAAATATCTTTAATCGCGATTAATAAAACTTAAAAGATAGTATTCACCAAAAAAATTATTTTAATCCCATTGAACCAAATTTTTCATCCTAATGATAACCATGTATGTCTTATTTTTGAAATTTAAATCACATAAGTGGTAAAGATTCATTTAAATGAGAAAATAGTTTTTTAACTACCACTTAGTGGTTTCACTATTCATAAAAAATTGATGTTTTTCAGAAAAATACAAAAAATTCACCCTAAGATATATTTGATATTTCAAATTCAAAAATGATGTCTATTTTAAAAAATTCAAAAAATATATGTTTCATTAATTAATTTAATAATTAATTACCGCACCCAAAACAAATAGCGTGTTTTTAAGAAACAATATCTATTAACAGATTGAAACTAGTTTAAGTCAGATTTCAAAGAGAAATTAATTCCAATGACCACCATTGGATTAAATGGTAAAAATATATTCTAATTGAAATTTAAAAACATTTCAAAAGCTGATCTAGTCATATAAATAAATTATATTAACAAGAGGTTTTGAATTAAAATAAAACATTTTTCACTTATTTATTAAAAATGGACTTCATCAAAAAAACAAAAACCTACACAAAGTATATTTTTATATCCCAATTATAAATAATTATTTTATTTGGTCCAATATAACATATAAAATTTTCAAATAATTTATTTAAAAAGGTTTCTCCATCAAAATGCGGTTAATCGACCTTTTAAAGAATATTAGAATATTTACTCTTAAAATTGGATTCATTTGCATTTTAACCCTCTAAAATTTATTTGGTTAAAAACAAAAATATTTGACAAGCATATATAATGACTTTTTAGTTATTTATGTTCATTCCCGCCATTACATCGGCTAGGATTTTACTACCATTTACAATAATATTATTATATTATTAGTGTGCAACGTATGATTTCAAAGAAAATTGTTGTTGTGTATTGGGTATGTCATCGAACATAGCATCACATTTAAAGTAATATTAACATTTTCTTCACAAATATGGATAAATATAAAAATTTTCATAATATTTATTTACCTGGGGTGTTACATCCATCCCCCCGTTTGGGAATTGTGTCCTCGCAATTTTAAAATTGGGCTCAGAAACTTCATTGAAAGTCTCACATTGGAAAAAGACTCACCAAAAAATCACTATAGAAGAAAGAATGGGAAGTAAAGAGATCACCCGAGGTAACCCATACTAGGATTCCATATAGGAAAACATGGATATGGAAGAAAAAACATAGGGTCATGTTCTGAGACAGAGTGATAGAAAACATGTTTAGGAGAAAGTTAACCACCAGAAAATCTAAAACATGTGATGGGTTAAATGGTATTTGTCTCCCCAGTAGGAAAAGTTAACATACAACATTTTTTTAAGATACTTTTATTGAGGAATTTTTTATGAGCATAACTAAATTTCATGGAAACGTACTTTCTTGTCATTTAGAATTTCATCTGTTAAAGGATATCTTACTCAAACTCCGTTTTTCCTCCATAAGACGAGTATTTAGGATGACTTGTTCACATTAAGAGCGCTATAATCAATATCTAGAGAATCACCTATTCCACAAAAGAGATCTAGATATTTCTCATGTATTTATACAAAAACCAAAACCAATGTTGTTAGTATGAGATCAGATAATACCCAAAAAAGATAATCCTTTATAAAAAGAAACTCTATTCTTAATATCCAAAATTTGTCCAACAAAACCCAAAGTTCTACAAAGACCATTCGATAAACAATTGTCCATAAAATTCTTCAATGTAAACAAAACTAATATTGAAACCCAATTCTTTGAAGAATTTAATCACATAGTCTTCCAAGGTAATAAAATTAACATTTATCTGAAAATAACATCAGTTTCCCTTAATGTCTCATATTGAAAAGTAATTAACCTAATCATATATCCTCCATGATAGGTCAATATTTTCCTAGATAACCCAAAATCAAATTATTCTCGATTCATAAAATTATATAACTAAAAAGGATTTGTCATGTTGACCAGGGACTTCACGTAGTCCAGTGGTAGGCGATAAATACTAGTCGCACTTTGGTTGTGGGTTCGATTATTGCAGCTTTGTATGATGTGACCGGTTGTCACACGGTCTACGTGTTTTCCTTTTTCCAAAACTATATAATTCTCAATACATTCCCCAAAAAGAGATAAAATCATGAAACATAACCATAACATAAGTTAACCTCAATTTTATCTCATGCCTTTCATTTTCCATCATAATATATAGTAACCCATAATTACCTCAAAAGTAAGGATCTTATGAACCCAGATGGTACTTTATAACTATGTCCAAAAAAGAACAGATAATTATTCCTTGAATAGAATTTTCATAAATCCAACATCAGGGTTACACATACTATAAAAATTCTTCTAATGTAACCCCATCATATAAAGAGACATAATACTTTTATGAATTTTACAATCATAAAGTATACCATAACTCTTGAATCCCTTATATGTTGACTTCTTACTCATTCAACATTCTTCACGATCCATTAACCATTCCTTTCCAACTTATTCTGAAATACTTCATTCCTACAAACAAAATCAGGAATCATATCCTAAGATTCAAAAATAGGAAAACATACGTTAATAAATAATTCATACCTTTTATTGGTCATGTTTAGTTTCCTTATCCTCAATCAAAATGGGATTAGGTATTGGTAAACTAATATTTGTACGATCTTGGTGATCCCATTCCCAAAACATCTACATAGGGCTTGTGTTTTCATAATGACCTTGCACACCACATTTAAAACATTAAATTAATCCCTCAGAAAGAACTTCTTTCCCTTTCCTCGAGTCGACGAGATGCTTCCTTTTTCCATGGAAGATTCTCACTTTATGACCTTCATTTCCACATGAATAGAATATTTCTATCACATTTAAACATTTTCCTAGTTGTTTCTTTCCACATCTTTGACACATATGTTTTTGAACACACCTACCTTTATGATTATTACATTAACATCCGTAGGAATTTTTTTCCCAAATATATGATGCCATATAAAAATAACCAAGGTTTATGTGGTAAATCATTACTCCAGACAGTTGGTTGAGGATAAACACAAGAGTTCTCATTGCATCTCCCATATCATTCAGTTGCTCACTCGGAAAACTGTCATAGTTTCCATCACATCCAGTATTATGTTGGTGCCTGTTAGTTCCAGCCATTTACTAAAACAAAAAAGGTCAGTGTGAGCATATAGTAAAATCAACATATAATAATGAGGAATATAAACTCTAAGATATAGTTATCCAAGTTATCTCAAACTCATTCTAACATTCATAAAAAAAATACTCCATCTAATATACTACCCATTGTGGATATACACAACTTGTCACCTATGCTTAAAAAACACTCTAACCTCTAAAGTTATCTAAAACGACCTCAGATACTAATTATAAGGACCTGACCATATAAAATTACATAATCATGAATTAAATGAATAATTCACATAGAGGATCTTTTCCGGTTTAGAGTTTTAGAGAATTAGGACATAACTATTACATATCAAAAGATTACACAGTAGAAACTTATACTAAGTTTCCATAAAATAAAAACTCATAAAAAGAAACATGTCTAGTTCCATGTTTTAGATAACATGTCTTCCCTTCAACCCATCCTTGATCCTATTTAGCTTTAAGTCCTGTGGAAAACATTTCAGAAACTTGGGATGAGCATAAAAATCCCACTAAGGGATACTCAAAGAATGAAAACTGTTAGTTTTTCAAAACAACAATTAAACCATGAATACTTTATCAAAGTAATAATTTTCACCATTATGAAGTAGTAAATACTCTTCACTGAATAAAAGATCACGACTTATCATTTGTAACCAAAAGATTAGCATAAACCCATATAAAGAACACATAACATATAAAGGTAACTTGGGACATAAACATACATAAATGGAATAACCATACGGTCGACTTACACACATATAACTAAATGGAATATACATACGGCCGACTTCCATAACCAATGAATTGGAGGTTATAACGTATCCACCCGTCTTGGTATTCACGGCCCCACCTGTCTTATTGTTTATCACGTGACCACCCATCAAATGTCCAAGTACCATTACAAAATTATAATACAAAAAACAATTATAAAGGAAAGAAAACATTTCCACATTTAAATAACAAGATATCACATCATGATATTATCATAAAAACAACTAATAAAATCATTAATACTCTATGAGAGAAAAATCCTTTTATACTTTGAAAATATTAAAATAAGACATTTAAAATAGATTTTAGAATCAACGTGTCCCATACAACATCGAAAATTTTGAAATGGTTTTAAAACATTCATGTCCCGATAAATAAATCCTCAAAACCATTTTTAAAACATGGACATGGATGATAAATGATTAAATGAATAAATATTTAAAACCATTTAAAACAATGTTTTAATAAAAGAGTCCTTTTCCATTTTGAACATTTAAATTATAAGCCACAAGAAAATAGACCATTTTTAAAACATTTAAATGACTTTAGTATAGAAATAATATGGATATGGACTGTCAAAGGGGCTGTATATACAATTTATAAAAGAATAAAAGTGCAGGTCATTAAGAAATGTCTCAATGAGAAGAAATTCAGATGTAATCCCAAGCAAGGACCATGACATTAGTTCAAGGATAAATAAATGACATAATTATGTGTGACAAATATAAATACACAAAATATAGTTGGATACATAGAGTAAAACAATCAGATGTAATCCACACATATTCATAACATGAAATAATCAAGAATTAGAGGTTTAACCCAAAGAATTGAAATTGGGTTAAGAAGTTCCCTTACAAAAATTTGATAGCCTATGTAACAGCCTGAGATTTTATGAAAAATATTCTTTTTTATTTTACTAATGTCTTGTGTTATACGCTACACCAAAAGGAGCTTGCACAACACGCATCCTTGACTTGCCTTGCATTACACGCAATCACAACCTTCCTCGATAGCGTGTGTGGTACGTAATCCTGAGTTTCACGAAACAATGATATGCTATTAAAATATTATTAAAACTAGCCGTTATGAATAGTAATAACCACTTTTTAAATTTTAGAAATTTTAACTCTCAAAATGGACTTCATTTTTGGATTCGGAGTATCGAATTTAGCCTAAGGTGAAATTTTGGTACTTTTCGGATAACTTTCATATTCTGATGAATAGTGAAAATTACTAAATTATAATTAAAAACAACTTTTTTAATCGAAATAATTAATAGTGATAAATTATTAATTTGAGTGGTTTTAAATTATATTTAGAATATATTTTTACAATTTAATACAATGTTGGTCATTGGTTGTAATTTCACATTTAAACAAGACATAATCAAGTGTCAATCTTTTGATATATATTGTTTCCTAAAAACACGCTATTTATTTTAACAGCGGGATTTAATTATAAAATTAATTAATGCAACTTCTATGTTATGAATTTGGTAAAATAGATTTCATTTTTGAATTCGGAATATGAAATATAGCTTAGGATGAAATTTTGGCATTGTTCTGAAAAACATCAATTTTTGATGAATAGTGAAACTACTAAGTGGTAGTTAAAAAAACTGAATTTTTCATAAAACTTAATGTCGCCGCTTCTGTGAATGGAATTTCGAAAATCCGAGAGACACGGTTAATATCAAGGACTAAAATGTGGTTCAATGAGATGAAAATAATTTTTTGGTGAATAGTAACTTTTTACTTTTTTTACCGCGGTTAATAGTAAATAGGGTAACTAAGGGTAAATATGATATTACTATTACCCTAACACATGTCCTAATTCTATTGGACAAGTGTAATTCGACCAAAAACAAACTTAGGAATAAAATATGACCATTTAGGCCCACTTGGATTAGATTAGGACATTTATTATTAATTTATTTAAAGAAGGGTCAAAATAGTTAAAATCAAAGTTTAATAAGTAAATCATTTTTAATATGGGGTTATACATAAGATAAATTCGACTATAAATATTCATTCGAAAGCTAAAAATATTTCATACATTATTGTATTTTATTTGTAATTTTTAGACATCAAATAATATAATTTATTTATGACACAAAGATGATGCAGTAATTATCTTGTTAATGAAATATTGACATAATTGATGTTATAAACACAAAAATAAATGTAATTTGAGACTTTTTATGAATTAAACTAATTTTCTAGGTTACTATGATATATTGGTGTTGATTTAATCAACTTGGTTCGAACATATAATTCTGTTATGACTTTCACAAAAATCATATATCAAATAGTGTCAAAATTGACACAAAATAGTTTTTAAATCAAATATTATATTATTAATTGTTATTTTATTCCTAAAAATCTAAGGTTCGGACAAATGACTTAGATAAGGATATATGTATTAATAATATACAATTTGGGGTTCGTTTGGCATGTTATAGTAAGTTTATTAACCATATAATGTAAGAAAACAAAAAGACACAGTAAAAGTTAAATTATTTAACTTAGAGTTAAATATAATTGATAAGGTTAAAATAATAACCTAAACTTGTCTAAATCTTATTGGATGATAGGATTTCGACCCATCCCCACTTTAGCTTCGAAATAAGACCCTTTAGAACCATTATAAACCGATTTTGACTTTAATATAAAATAATATTTTGAGATATTCCTAAGGTGCCCCTCTCCTCCCTTATAAAAGGACACCTCCTCCCCCTCCTCCTCACACCAATTTGAGCACTCAAGCTCGGCCAACCTCTGCCAAAATCTCTTCTACACTTCCCTAGCAACATCCTAGAGGTTCTGGTCTTCCTCAAAGACCAATTTTAGTTCCCTAAGAGGAGGTCTCCAAAAGGTGCTTCAAAGAAGAGGTAATTACCGTTACCAATTCTTTCATCTTTATTTCTTCTTCCACTTCTTCTTCTTAGGTTGTTTCATTATGAAGTAATAAAATCAGTATCACTCATATACTGATATGTTATTATAAGTATGAAACAACCCTATTTCACCATCTATCCATCCTACGGAAAAAGAAATCACCGCGCGTGCGTACGTACGGAATACCGTCTCCACGCCATGGTGTAATCTATTTTCCACCACCACCTTACATGGATGGGTATAATGGTGTAAAGAATAACTATACATAGTTATTACAACATCATATTGATTCTGATATATTGTATAATCCACTCCAATTCAATTCAATATTTATAGAAATGATATCATCACTCGTGCGTACGTACGGACTACCGTCTCCACGACGCGATGAGATTCATTCTCCATGTTAACCATTTAAGAATGATTATAATTTATATATAAGAAATAATAATGAAATATATGACATTATAAAGCTACTGGATTTATGTATATATATACATATGTATGTCATCTACTTACTTCCATTTCAAGACAATAAGGAAAGAAAAACAGTGTTCATGCGTACGTACGGACTACCGTCTCCATGAACGGTGTTTTTCATTTTATTTATCTATCTATTATATATATATATATACTGAATATATATGATATATAAATCATATTTTATATTCTGGAAGTAAGTAAATCATGATATAAGTAATAATGATGTCATGAACAACAACTCAAAACACCTAAGATAAATGAAACGATTTTACCCAAAACGCTTCTTTAACATGGAATTTACAAAAGAACGGGTAATATAATGTCATAAGTGAACCATATATGATATCATAACAATGAATATGATTCTGTAATAAGTCAATAACATGATTTAAATCATTATACAGGAGGTTCGGACACTTACAAAGCAAGTCGGACCTAAGGTAAGGGAAAATACCACAATCTCATTTTTATCCGAGATTGTTTATTCGTAAGTATTTACTGGGGTGTATTTTATCATCCACATCCATGTTCCCTCAATATGTAATATTGTTGCCATCCACTTAAAATAGTTTAAATCCAATTTTACCCATCGGTGAGTTTTTAGTAAATAATATGAAAGGAATCTTTTGTCGTTTTTTTATACGAGGTACTTTTTGACTTTTCCGACAAAAGTACGAAGAATGTTTTTTTTAACTTATACGGCACGAACGGATTTTTACGGTTCTATAAAGCCTTATTTTCATGAACCTTCCTCCAAAAGATTTCATGACTATTTTTAACAAAATCTCTTTCTTTTAAAATTGCATGATGTTTTGTGAAAAGAAATTGATTTTTGAAGAAGAAAGGATATTTTCCTCAAGAATTCATTTCAAGTGTTTTATCAAAATTATTTTCCATATAAGATAATAAAGGGTTCTGTTTCTATCCATATTTTTACATTGATTTGACTATGTTGTGATGGAATTATGTTTATGAATTCCTTTATCTTATATGAATGGTTTTATGATGTCATGTTGTTTAAGAATCCCATTTTTATTACATGGGTTATGCAATGATGTATGATTTATGATTTTGTGGCACACATAAGAAAGGATTCATTAAGAGATGGGTGGGACCTATATCTCCCTCCAATGCATTGGGTAAAGATTTCATATCTCATGAGATAGACATGGCTGGAATGGTAGGTTATACCGGTTCAGTGAAACAGGACTGAAACGAGGATTACTCGATTCAGAAAGGGACTTTGTCCACTAAGATAGTCTTGGCAATGAGTCTTGACTAACAAGAAATGATTCTCTATGATTATGTGTGTATGCCACAATGAGTAATGTTTTAAGTTATGGTTTCATTTTCACTACTATGATTTATCCCATGTTATGAAATTATGCTCTCTTTTGCAGGTTAAGATTTCCAAAAATGTTATGTTCTTATGAAAATTATGTGATTGATATTTCTTTTGTTTACCCTTACTGAGCATTTGAGCTCACCCTTTTATGTTTTCTTTTCCCCAGGATATAAATAAAGGTTTTAGGTAAAAAAAAGGAAGATCTTTGTGGGAGATTTTGAAGATCTTTCACCAGGATTAGAAGATTACGTTCCGAGTTTCCAAAGACACTAAACTATTACGATCCTTGTGTGTGTATTTTTGTTATGTATTAAGTATTCCGCAAAAGTAATGTAATGTTCATGTACGTTAGGCTTCGGGTCCGTTACAGTTGGTATCAGAGGAAAGGTTTAGTCAACCTTTGGAAACTAGGATGCGAAAACGTTAGTGAGATCCCTAGAGATATTTCTAAGGTATGTCTAGGGATGCCCCTAAGGATAAGTATACGTATAGGATATAGTTCTAGAACTATGGTAACGATATTAGATTAAACCAAAGATGATAGATATTTAAGTTACTCCCCCTTTATTACGATTTTTGCATCTAACACTATTCTGTTTGGGTTTTAGAAAATGGCTGGAAACAAGATGATTCACAATAATGGAGGATATGATGGACAATGGAATGATATTCTTCATGAGAAACCAAATGAAATGGGATTTGGAAGTCCAAAGATCATTATTATGCCGAATCAACAATCTCATAATATGATCAATAAAGTAAAATTTGGTAAGTTTTCTGACTCGACTAATAAGAGAAAGATGGAGTTTCATGATGATCATAGAGGAAAGAAAGTTCAATTTCCCCTATGTAAATCATGTGGGAAGAGGCATCAAGGAGAATGTTTCAAGGGAACTGGAAGTTGCTTTGGGTGTGGAAAAGAAGGACACAAAGCAAGTAAGTGCAAAGGAAAAGGGTCGGTTAACACCATGGATGAGGATAATGGTATTTCTACGACAACAAAAATGGTTAAGTGTTTTAAATGTGGAATGTATGGGCATTATGCAAACAAATGCCCTAAGGGAAAGACTCATGAAGAGAATCAGTATGGTCATATGGGAAGTATTTATATGGATGATGATGAAGAGACTAGCAATGATATGTGAGATGAAAGAATTTTTGAAGCTCGGTCAATGGTTTGAGAATGTAGTGGAATGATTACATGTTTATCATGTGTAATTTTGGAATAAAGAGACATTTATGGATTGTTACACTGTTGTCTTTCCTTGTGTTTTGAAAGTGCATGATTAATGTTACCAGTATCCATGAAAGGTTATTCAGATATTTTTGGAATGTAGATGATATGCGCATAATGAAGGGATAAGGAGAAAATTAAATGTTTGATAGTATTCATGAGCTCATGATTGATATAAGGACTAAGTGATATCATGGTTTGAGTATATAGAATTTTGAGGATTTTGGTATGTGGAAAGTGTTAACTTTTAACTGCACTCATGTTTTCACTAAGGTATTCAAGAGAATACACGATTAAGGACTTTGAATGTTTGGAATGTGACCAACAAGACATATCTTATGATATGTGGGGATCAACGACAGTATTAAATCTCTGGTAATAGATGTCACTATATTATGAGAGTGGACTGCAGTATTATGTATAAGCCTAAAGATTAGACTGGATTATGTTGGACATAAGTTAGTATTGTTTAAGGATAGAAGATTTTCGATATTATTGATGGGATGTTATAGTGACGTGGTTTTAGAAAAAGGACAACCTGCAGGACGGGTGACAGCCCATCGCTTCGGACAAGGCTGTAGGAATCGAACCCACAACCGAAGTGCGACTGACCTTTATCGCCTACCACTGACCTACAGGAAGTCCCTGTTTCGTAGAAACTAGTGTTATTATATTAAGCAGTATGATATATGAAGTATAAGCCCATTTTAGGAACTATATATGATTAATCTCACTATAGATCGACTTATGTATATAATTTTTGCTAACCTTTTGTTTGAGACAGATGGAATGACCCGTCATTCTATCACATGATCTGCTAACACTTCACGAATAACAAATTCAACTTCATTTATTTAAGAGATGAAGTGGAAATTGTTCTAGGCACGAACAATAGTGAAATTGTACCAAAATAAAGAAAGTATTTATTCCAATTCAAATTTTCAACTTTAGGGAAATGATCTTGAAAACCAAAAATGTTGTCCTAGTGATCTTATACCTGATGAATCAGATGGTACCTTATATCATCACAAATCTATGGATTTGTGATTACTGGCTTTTCCATAGCCATGTTCTCTACCACTCTCCATCAGAACATGATGGTTAGATTTCTCTTCCATATCCATATTTTCACCTATGTGGAAACCCAGTGATTAGTTTATTTGGGTAATCGTTACATTTCATACTTTAGTTTTTAAAGCCAAGTTTTGGTATTCCCTTTTACGATGTGGGTTTCTATTAAAGAAACTTTCGAATAGTAAACCATTTATAACCCCGACAAATTTCGAGGGCGAAATTCATTTTAAGGGGGGTAGAATGTAACAGCCCGAGATTTTATGAAAAATATTCTTTTTTATTTTACTAATGTATTGTGTTATACGCTACACCAAAAGGAGCTTGCACAACACGCATCCTTGACTTGCCTTGCATTACACGCAATCACAACCTTCCTCGATAGCGTGTGTGGTACGTAATCCTGAGTTTCACGAAACAATGATATGCTATTAAAATATTATTAAAACTAGCCGTTATGAATAGTAATAACCACTTTTTAAATTTTAGAAATTTTAACTCTCAAAATGGACTTCATTTTTGGATTCGGAGTATCGAATTTAGCCTAAGGTGAAATTTTGGTACTTTTCGGATAACTTTCATATTCTGATGAATAGTGAAAATTACTAAATTATAATTAAAAACAACTTTTTTAATCGAAATAATTAATAGTGATAAATTATTAATTTCAGTGGTTTTAAATTATATTTAGAATATATTTTTACAATTTAATACAATGTTGGTCATTGGTTGTAATTTCACATTTAAACAAGACATAATCAAGTGTCAATCTTTTGATATATATTGTTTCCTAAAAACACGCTATTTATTTTAACAGCGGGATTTAATTATAAAATTAATTAATGCAACTTCTATGTTATGAATTTGGTAAAATAGATTTCATTTTTGAATTCGGAATATGAAATATAGCTTAGGATGAAATTTTGGCATTGTTCTGAAAAACATCAATTTTTGATGAATAGTGAAACTACTAAGTGGTAGTTAAAAAAACTGAATTTTTCATAAAACTTAATGTTTCCGCTTCTGTGAATGGAATTTCGAAAATCCGAGAGACACAGTTAATATCAAGGACTAAAATGTGGTTCAATGAGATGAAAATAATTTTTTGGTGAATAGTAACTTTTTACTTTTTTTACCGCGGTTAATAGTAAATAGGGTAACTAAGGGTAAATATGATATTACTATTACCCTAACACATGTCCTAATTCTATTGGACAAGTGTAATTCGACCAAAAACAAACTTAGGAATAAAATATGACCATTTAGGCCCACTTGGATTAGATTAGGACATTTATTATTAATTTATTTAAAGAAGGGTCAAAATAGTTAAAATCAAAGTTTAATAAGTAAATCATTTTTAATATGGGGTTATACATAAGATAAATTCGACTATAAATATTCATTAGAAAGCTAAATATATTTCATACATGATTGTATTTTATTTGTAATTTTTAGACATCAAATAATATAATTTATTTATGACACAAAGATGATGCAGTAATTATCTTGTTAATGAAATATTGACATAATTGATGTTATAAACACAAAAATAAATGTAATTTGAGACTTTTTATGAATTAAACTAATTTTCAAGGTTACTATGATATATTAGTGTTGATTTAATCAACTTTGTTCGAACATATAATTCTGTTATGACTTTCACAAAAATCATATATCAAATAGTGTCAAAATTGACACAAAATAGTTTTTAAATCAAATATTATATTATTAATTGTTATTTTATTCCTAAAAATCTAAGGTTCGGAAAAATGACTTAGATAAGGATATATGTATTAATAATATACAATTTGGGGTTCGTTTGGCATGTTATAGTAAGTTTATTAACCATATAATGTAAGAAAACAAAAAGACACGGTAAAAGTTAAATTATTTAACTTAGAGTTAAATATAATTGATAAGGTTAAAATAATAACCTAAACTTGTCTAAATCTTATTGGATGATAGGATTTAGACCCATCCCCACTTTAGCTTCGAAATAAGACCCTTTGGAACCATTATAAACCGAGTTTGACTTTAATATAAAATAATATTTTGAGATATTCCTAAGGTGCCCCTCTCCTCCCTTATAAAAGGACACCTCCTCCCCCTCCTCCTCACACCAATTTGAGCACTCAAGCTCGGCCAACCTCTGCCAAAATCTCTTCTACACTTCCCTAGAAACATCCTAGAGGTTCTGGTCTTCCTCAAAGACCAATTTTAGTTCCCTAAGAGGAGGTCTCCAAAAGGTGCTTCAAAGAAGAGGTAATTACCGTTACCAATTCTTTCATCTTTATTTCTTCTTCCACTTCTTCTTCTTAGGTTGTTTCATTATGAAGTAATAAAATCAGTATCACTCATATACTGATATGTTATTATAAGTATGAAACAACCCTATTTCACCATCTATCCATCCTACGGAAAAAGAAATCACCGCGCGTGCGTACGTACGGAATACCGTCTTCACGCCGTGGTGTAATCTATTTTCCACCACCACCTTACATGGATGGGTATAATGGTGTAAAGAATAACTATACATAGTTATTACAACATCATATTGATTCTGATATATTGTATAATCCACTCCAATTCAATTCAATATTTATAGAAATGATATCATCGCTCGTGCGTACGTACGGACTACCGTCTCCACGACGCGATGAGATTCATTCTCCATGTTAACCATTTAAGAATGATTATAATGTATATATAAGAAATAATAATGAAATATATGACATTATAAAGCTACTGGATTTATGTATATATATACATATGTATGTCGTCTACTTACTTCCATTTCAAGACAATAAGGAAAGAAAAACAGCGTTCATGCGTACGCACGGACTACCGTCTCCATGAACGGTGTTTTTCATTTTATTTATCTATCTATTATATATATATATATATATACTGAATATATATGATATATAAATCATATTTTATATTCTGGAAGTAAGTAAATCATGATATAAGTAATAATGATGTCATGAACAACAAGTCAAAACACCTAAGATAAATGAAACGATTTTACCCAAAACGCTTCTTTAACATGGAATTTACAAAAGAACGGGTAATATAATGTCATAAGTGAACCATATATGATATCATAACAATGAATATGATTCTGTAATAAGTCAATAACATGATTTAAATCATTATACAGGAGGTTCGGACACTTACAAAGCAAGTCGGACCTAAGGTAAGGGAAAATACCACAATCTCATTTTTATCCGAGATTGTTTATTCGTAAGTATTTACTGGGGTGTATTTTATCATCCACATCCATGTTCCCTCAATATGTAATATTGTTGCCATCCACTTAAAATAGTTTAAATCCAATTTTACCCATCGGTGAGTTTTTAGTAAAGAATATGAAAGGAATCTTTTGTCGTTTTTTTATACGAGGTATTTTTTGACTTTTCCGACAAAAGTACGAAGAATGTTTTTTTTAACTTATACGGCACGAACGGATTTTTACGGTTTTATAAAGCCTTATTTTCATGAACCTTCCTCCAAAAGATTTCATGACTATTTTTAACAAAATCTCTTTCTTTTAAAATTGCATGATGTTTTGTGAAAAGAAATTGATTTTTGAAGAAGAAAGGATATTTTCCTCAAGAATTCATTTCAAGTGTTTTATCAAAATTATTTTCCATATAAGATAATAAAGGGTTCTGTTTCTATCCATATTTTTACATTGATTTGACTATGTTGTGATGGAATTATGTTTATGAATTCCTTTATCTTATATGAATGGTTTTATGATGTCATGTTGTTTAAGAATCCCATTTTTATTACATGGGTTATGCAATGATGTATGATTTATGATTTTGTGGCACACATAAGAAAGGATTCATTAAGAGATGGGTGGGACCTATATCTCCCTCCAATGCATTGGGTAAAGATTTCATATCTCATGAGATAGACATGGCTGGAATGGTAGGTTATACAGGTTCAGTGAAACAGGACTGAAACGAGGATTACTCGATTCAGAAAGGGACTTTGTCCACTAAGATAGTCTTGGCAATGAGTCTTGACTAACAAGAAATGATTCTCTATGATTATGTGTGTATGCCACAATGAGTAATGTTTTAAGTTATGGTTTCATTTTCACTACTATGATTTATCCCATGTTATGAAATTATGCTCTCTTTTGCAGGTTAAGATTTCCAAAAATGTTATGTTCTTATGAAAATTATGTGATTGATATTTCTTTTATTTACCCTTACTGAGCATTTGAGCTCACCCTTTTATGTTTTCTTTTCCCCAGGATATAAATAAAGGTTTTAGGTAAAAAAAGGAAGATCTTTGTGGGAGATTTTGAAGATCTTTCACCAGGATTAGAAGATTACGTTCCGAGTTTCCAAAGACACTAAACTATTACGATCCTTGTGTGTGTATTTTTGTTATGTATTAAGTATTCCGCAAAAGTAATGTAATGTTCATGTACGTTAGGCTTCGGGTCTCTACAGCCTAACGTCATCACTTTAAAATTCATAAAATTAGTTGATGAGAGAGAAAATGGTATCTCATCACTTGGACATAAAATTTACATCAATAAGGATATATAAGAACATATCTCAACAAAATAAGAAGTAAATTAGAAGGCATAACAAAAAAATTCTTTTAAAAAGAGGTGGTTGAAAGGTTCCCTTACCGATTTGGGTAACTTTCGAAACGTAAACCCCATGAAAGAAAGACTATAAAACATTCATGTAAATACTCATAAACGAAATTATATTACACAAAGAGTATAATAATATGTAGTACATGTACCACTCAAAGGAAATGGTGGCAAATGTAGAATAAATCTCACGGGAATAAAAGTGAGATGAAAAACCAGTTATGAAAACTCGGCAGCCTAACGACGCCACTTAAAACATCCAAAAATGGATTTTTGAGATCAAATAGGGTCTCTCATAATATGAAAATTAAATGTACAGAATGAGTAATATAAAATAACATCCCCAAACAGAAGAAATATGTGCTTAAAAGAAATGACATAAAAGAGAGTACTTAAAAAGAAAGAGAGATGTAGAATCCCTTACCTCAAGTCTAACTTGTCTTGTTCGTTTCTTTATATTACTAAATAATAAACATTGGTCAATTTATAATTTCTTAAGGTCATACATTAATTTTTATTATTCAATTAATTTCACATATTATAATGTTATAATAATTAGTTAATAATTTGAGTTTATATCTAACGTTCTTGTCGATGTTCGGTACATGAGTCAAAAATAAACATGTTTGAAAAGAATTTCCCATGTAGATATAATTACTCCATATACAGAATAGTATAAATGATTTAAATATAATATATATCTAATATATATTCAGTTTATACTATTTCATAACATTTTGAGATAAGAAAATGAAATGCACCGTTCATCGAGACGGTAGGCCGTACGTACGCATGAATGCTACTTTCATTTCTTTGCCACATTAATGGAATTAAAAATAAATAAGATATATATATATATATATATTATAATTCCAGTATAATATATATTTTATATAGGTCACATATGTTCATTAATTTCATTCTTTATACATTACATGTATTGCATGAACGAGTCACATCACTTTAGGGGGCGGTAGTCTACACTTCCTCGAATGAAATTATCACATTTTCACAACATGCAAAGCATAATTGTATGTTTTAAATGTAAAATAAAGAAGAATAAAGAAGAAATAAATATAATATATATCATAAATAAATATATTTCCATCATAATTTCCAACGTGAGATGTGTTAGGAGAAGATAGAACAATCATCGTTTCGTGAGGTAGTAATTCTCCATCCACGGAAATAGTATGTTCTTTAACCATTAGATGTAGGTGTGTGTAATTGTAGCTCGAATATATCTCATAACAACATCCTAGTATATTTAAGATACTGGTTTTGTTACAAAATAAAGAAATAAAATGATTTTATGGGGATGGAAAATCAAAATAAAACAAAAGAACATAAGAGAGAACATTACATTTAAATCGGGTATCTATATTTGGTTTGAACCAAAAGGGTTTTTTGAAAATCTTTCTGCCTATGGTAAGGCATCTAGGATGAATATAGGGATGTGTAGAGATAAAATGATCAGATTTTGGTCGAGCCAAAGGCTTGACAGGTCTGGGTAAGGGGGTAGGGGTGGGGGACTTTTATAAGAACGAGGAGGGGCACTCTTGGAATATCTTGAAAAGCTACTTTATTATAAAATGATTTTTGGATATTAAAGGTCCAAAAATTATATATTTCTAGGTTAAGGTGATGAGGGTCAGAAATAATGCCATACAATAGGGTTTTGACAACTATAAGTCTTATATTTTACCTTATCTTCTCATTTTATTTAAATCGTTCATTAATGAGGTAATCGTTGTATCATCGTGGTGTCATAAATAAATTAATTTATTTAATGTCTAAGTTTTTTTAAAAGTTACTATAATGTATGAAATAATTTTAGATTTCCAATTAATATTTATAGTAAAAAATATGACTTGCATTACCCCATGTAAAAATTGTTTTAGTTAAACAACACATGTTTGTGCCATTTTTTTAAATTTAAATAAAAAGTTATTAATGTCATTTTCTTACCTAAGTGGCTGAATGAGGTCCCAAAGTTGACTCATGGATTGTCTTGGTCTGCCATGACTCATCCAATAATGGGTACGAAATGTGTGAAGTTCATTTCATATTATTATAACATATATATTTTTCTTAAATTACACTATTTATCTTTAATCGCGATTAATAAAACTAAAAAGTTATTATTCACAAAAAAATTATTTTAATCCCATTCAACCATAATTTACAAATTAATGAAAACCATGTATGTCTGATTTTTGAAATTTATATCACAGAAGTGGTAAATATTCATTTAAATGAAAACTCAGTTTTTTAACTACAACTTAGTGGTTTCACTATTCATCAAAAATTGAGGTTTTTTCAGAAAAATACCAAAAATTCACCCTAATCTCTATTTGATATTCTGAATTCAAAAATGATGTCTATTTTAAAAAAATTCAAAACATATAAGTTTCCTTAATTAATTTAATAATTAATTCCTGATGTCAAAACAAATAGTGTGTTTTTAAGAAACAATATCTATTAAAAGATTGACACTAGTTTAAGTCCAATTTCAAGGTGAAATTAATTCCAATGACCACCATTGGATTAAATGGTAAAAATATATTCTTATTTCACTTTATAACCACTTAAAAGAAAATCTAATCATATAAATAAATTATATTAAAAAGAGATTTTGAATTAAAATACAACATTTTTCACTAATTCATTAGAACTGGACTTTATCAAAAAATAATAACAAAAACATACACAAAGTAAATTTTGATATCCCAATTATACAAAAGGATTTTATTTGGTCCAATATAACATATAAAATTTTCATAATGTGGATTTAAAAAGGGTTCTCCATCAAAAGGTGGTTATTCGAACTTTTAAAGAATATTAGAATATTTACGCTTAAAAATGGATTCATTTTCATTTTAAGACTCTAACATTTATTTGGATAAAAAAAATATTTGAAAAGCATATATAATCACTTTTTAGTTAGTTCTTTTCATTCACTCCATTACATCAGCTAGTATTTTAATAACATTTACAATAATATTATTATATTATTAGTGTGCAACGTAAGATTTCAAAGAAACTCGTTCTTGCGTATTGGGTACGCCATCGAACATAGAATTAATTTTAAGGTAATATTAACATTTTATTCACAAATATGGATAAATATAAAAATGTCATATTCTTTATTTACCTGTGGTGTTACACTCTACATCCCTCAAAACTAGTCGGGCAGTGTGGTGGCTTATCCATGGTGGCCCACACCCATGATCTCCATCAATGTGGCTAGCAAATATGCAAAAATTTTCAGAAGAATGATGAATGTGTCTCAAAAAGCAGTGTTTGACTCCATTATCATCAACTCAAAAATTGAACTGGTGTGTTTTCACTCCTTCCACCTCACATAAATTTAATTCTATGGACTTTTTTAGGTTTCACGAATCCCCGGGGAATCATGATAGATGGAATTAAATGTAATGGTGAAAAAAATTCCAACCAAACATATGTTTTTCACCAGGCAGATTCACCAGAGTTCTCTTCCATATATTGTTAAAATTAATTGTCTGGACATAAGCATGTCCTCCTGCTACCATAGTTGTGTGAACAAAATTAAAGAGAGATGAAGTCAGATTTTCATCAAAAGTGAATGGGATGGAATGGTTAAGTGTTTCTTGGGGGAGTTCACAAAATTATATTCTCAATGTGGCCAGATATGACATGTTCAAGGAGCATTGCTTCTAGGGTTCAGATGGTTCAGCGATGGAAAAAGTGGCATGATCCAATATCTTCAACGTGGGATGCTGGTGCCTTTGGCATGAAAGGAAGCGGGATGGGTTCGATGGTCCTTCCTCCATAATAAGATACATCATGGTAAGAACTAGGTGTATCCAGATCGATCTGATTGGTCATTTTGGCAACATAAGGATTCTCCTTCTCTTCAGGTGATTCTTGCTTCTCACATAGTGGTCTATAAAAATATCTCCAGTGGAGATGAATTCATTGGATTCATCTAGGGGACTAACTCATGAACAACATGGATGGTTCTTGAATCTTGGGTGACATGTGTGGATGTGGGCTTGTTTTTTATGTCCGGAGGGGTGTGGTCTTGGTTTTTGGGGATCATTTCGGATGTTTCAGTTTAGTTTGGCCAGATGTCACTATTGTTCTTACAGGTATTACAATTTTAAGACACAGGGGAATTCATATTTTCCAAGTGAAGACCAACTCAATGATTACGCAAAATGCACTACATGGAATGGAACCATCCACTGGTCAATATCTTATACCATTAGGAAATGGAAGGCCATCCTAAGAAAAAACATCATTCTCTCCCACACTTGGCGGGAGGGGAACAAAGTTGCAGACTACTTTTCCTCCCTAACGGTCCCTAGCTCTCCAGTTTTTTGTATTTCTAATGTTTTCACTTAAAACTGGCATGGATGAATCTGATCATAGGTCATTCCCTTGGTTTTCACTATTTCAGTTACATAGGCATTTTTTTCCACTCCTCTTGTATCCACTTATTGAATAAAAATATCATTGTCATGAGGAAAGAACAAGATGAGCTTCATGTAGTCAAGATGATTGATTACATAGAGTATATGCATATCAAAATATTTACAATATATGATTATTTTCACAAAAATATCATTTTAACGTCCTCCCCTAAAAGATTATCTAGTTTCACCATGAATATTAATATGATTAGTAGTGATGTTTATCTCTTATAACTATTTTCCACAATTCACCATGTTAATAAGGACATGATTATGGAAAAACAAGTAATGATAATAAGGAATAAAATAAAGAACAATTTAGAATGTCCCAACACTCACTCAATATCTATGTCTCAGGAGCACCTTCCATCCAAGAAGAGGAAGATCCAATAATATGTGAATGAAAAATATAATGATTATTTGGATTGTGGGATGTTGGGATATAAGATGAAGAAATGAATACAGTTAATGAAATATAGGGAATCTCAGGGTTCAATCATTACTGAGTTAAATATTCCCATATCTATTAATGGGATATATGATACCTTCTTTTTTCTCACATATGTAATAAAATTAAGGACCCAATTATATTTTATATGATTTCTATAGGTGAGGTGGATCTCCAAGAAACTAATGAAATAATACATTTTCCTTATCTGTAAGAGACTAAAATATTCTATTTTTAATATGGATGATATTTTTTTTGAATTATTTTTATTATATACTCGTAGCTATGAAAAATAAATAAATGTCATTCCAAGCTGCAGATGGATTTATTTTCAAAATTTTCAATAAAATATATATCTTGTATAGAAATAAATTATATTATGGTATGATAAATTTATATAATATTATTTTAATATTAGATTATGAAAAAAAGTGATTGAAATTGACAATGAAATAGGTTCACATGAATCATTTGACACTCAGTTGTGGATTAACCAACATGGTCATGTTAATGAATAGTGGTTGGTAAAGATATTTCAAGATGATTATTCAGCTTATTTTTACAGAAAAGACATTTGTAAAATGTATCAATTATTTTAAATTCAAAATAAAAAACAAACTTTTGGTGGGTAGAGTAATGGTGCTACCTAGATTCAAGAATTGGTACACACTGATGTGTGCATACCTATTCAAGTAGAAGCGACACATAGGTATTCATACATTGATAATTTTATTGATAACTTAATGAGATAAGGATTTGTATAAATAATGTTGTATATGTACAATATATTTGATTAATTAAAAGAATTTATGTTTTATATAGAGATTTTACCTAGTTATAACATAAAAAATTCTTGATCAGAAAAAGTTGTTGAGAATATCATACATGAAATAATTTATAACTATCAGGTTTTGGGTTATATCTCAACTCACTCATATATAAAATAATGTGGAACAAAGTTATTGAAATGGGGAACCATACTTTTTTATATAATTTTTGGTCAAAGATGACACATTTAGATAATCAATTTTCATTTTGGGGATATTCATTATAGAATACGGTATCCGTAGTTAATCGATTTCTCTTATTGGTTCAAAATATAATTCAAATAATGCTCTAGAGTGGAATGAAACTTTTATTATTACATGCGAATGTATGGTGTTGGGACTAATTTTTGAAGGATAACTGTTAAAATAATGCATCTCCCTTCAATATTTAGTATATCTATATATGAAAAAAATAACGAAACAAGTAGATATTGAAAATACAACCCCTTAAACATTAAATTCATCGTGGAATGTCATGAAATATTTCCTATAATATAAAACATATAAAAAACATATAGAGGAATAAAATATTCACATCTACTAATTTGTTTCTCATTATACATAAGATTTTCTGCATTAAAAGATTATAAGGGGGGCCATAGAAGTGGTTGTTCCATATATACAACTACAATGTAGAAGCACCCAAGAGGTTTGATAATAAGAAGGATAAGGATTTATAATCACCAAATTTGGTGACTCGTTATTTTTCTAAAATAATAACTCTCATTCCTTTATGGATAAAGTGTATATCTCAAAAGTTTCATGATTAATAGAATCCCTAAGTTATAATATGGATTCCGAGTATCAAAACAATATATGGGTTTTTTTCAATCTATACTTTGGTTTAATGACTATTTGGTGAAAATAATATTTCAAGAGAAAACTATTTTTGAAATTTTAGGTGAGTGCCTAAAAATTATGTCTATTGGATTAATACATTAAAGAGAACAAAGACAAATAATTTGATGGCAACTTTTCCCTATTTTTGTTGAGAAATTCCATTAGAATTATACTCACTATAAGAGAATTCCGTGACAATAAAAAGTGGTTTATTGATTCCAAAAAATTACCTATGGATAACCCTAAGGAAGATGGATATTTGAAAAAAAAGGTTATTGAATATGGGTAATTACAATAATATAATAATGTTTCAACGATCTATTTATGGATTCAGTAAAATTTCTAGGTCCTGGAACAATTTTTTCAATGAATCTATAAGAGAATTTTTGTTCATAAAAAATAAATTTGTTCCCTATCATTAAAACATATTTAGTTGTAGTGAGTTCCTATTTCTATTATTTTATATTAATGAAATATTACATATTGAAAATTACCTAGTAGTATTAAATTTATTTTATATATTTGTGAACTTGTACTTCTCCATGAAATACCTAGGGAAGAAACCTTTATTCTCATATGAAAGATCATATGTGATACATTCATGTGGCTACTTGGACTAATTCAAGGTATATACATTGACCAGATAATGAAGAGATTGAATATGGAACAATCTAAGAGGTGATTGGTTCTTGTTCCACTTAGTGAAGAAACCCGAAAGAAAACATGTCCTCATGCCAAATAGGAGAGAGATAAGATGTGTAATATCCCACCCACATTTGTGATAGGATAGATCATGTATTAAATGTTATATATTAATATTTGTGATGTCTATTCCTTGAACATGGTATAATGATATCACGTAGATCAAAGAGAAAAACATTGTATTACTACTAAGGATATCCTTAAGTATCTTAGGTTTACAATGGATATATTCAATGAATATGTATGATATGATGATCTAGTCAACAGTGGATATAAAAATTCTAGATTCTAAATGGATTATAAAAATTTACATTCATATTTAGGTTATTTATTCTATCTCAGTGGAGGATTTGTGACTTGGAAGTGTTCGAAGAAGCCAAATCCTTCCACTTTTATATGAATATCCAAGCATATTTCATATTTTTATGTATTTGGAGAAGATGTATGAATACAAACATAATTTAAGGGCTTTATGTAGTACTCGATATTTATGCGTCTATAAAATTTCATTGTGATAATATCATAGCGATGGATCTCATAAAATGTATAGGTCCCCATAAATAGTAAATGTACATACATTAGATGTGTCATCTCATGGTGGATTTTTATAATAATTCTATGGTCATGGTGTGTAGATTTTCCATGTATAGGAATGATTTAGACGCTATTCTAATGCCTCATATCAGTAGAAGAAAGAATATTAAGTGATATTTAGAACACTAAAGGTTGTTTGTTTGGTTTTCTAGTGAATGTGGGAGTATGTTGATGTTGGTTCACAGTAAAAAACATCTATATACATTTGGAAAACATATATTCATGTTATTGAATATTAATAAATTTATTATAAGATTATTATTAGTATTATGAATGAAATTTGATATGAGAATTTACTAATGGTACCTACATCACTAAAATGTCACAATAGTTCCCTGCTATGATGGAAAACGTTTAAGTTATACGAAAATATTCTTACATATATATTCTATGAAAAGACAATATTTTATGCTGGTAAATAGAATATACATTACATAAATGTAAGGGGCTCATAAGAAATTTATTCATCTCTTTATGATTTTCTTCCTCAGTAATATCATGAAATGGTGTTATAATAACTTGACATTCCGGAACGAAATCCACAAATATATATTCCATTTAATGTTACTTCCTATAGATTTCTGTAATGATTTATAAAAATTAGGATTGTTATTTATGAATATAATGAGTTGTGTAAATTGATTTATTGTTGAAAATAAATATGTCATATACTTACACTGAGGTAGGATATGTTGGGTATATCAAAAATTATTTTTCATTATTCAATAATACAATAAGGGTTCTTCCACATTTGTTCATGAACAAAAGATGGTTTTATAACCACTTTGTAAGGAATAAAACTACTTTGTTATTTTCAAGAACATGGTGCTCTATCTGAAAAATAATTTTTTGAATCTCATGGAATAAAGCATCTAAGATAATGGTAGGTGGAAAATGTATACAAATTACATGATTATATATATCAATACATAAATGTTTATATTATATCGTATACATTCATATGAGGTTTATATTTATTGTTATATTAACATTTTTCTCCATAGATTCCCCCTCATATTTCTAGATAATATCCATGAATATCAATTGGAATTTCCTAATTCTACTATGAAAGAGGTATATAGGGTCAAACACTAATTGTGTTCAGAAGTAGAGATAAATTCAATATATATTTTACATGTTTAGTTTGTACTATTCATTCATGTGGATTAATTATTCCTCATATTTTGTTGGTTGAATGTATTCAGTCACTGGTCATTAGAGAGAATATATGTGAGTCGAATATTTAATATATATTTAGTTTCTATTTTAGTGAATATAATATTTTTGTTTTTATCGTTGAATAATTCAATGATATTTATTTATTAATATAAATAGTTATTATTCAAGGTTCGGTGAATACTGAGGGGGTGTGATGGGACAAACTAATGATCCTTTTGGGAAATAATATACAAAGTATTATCTGATGAATAGTTAATTTATCTATTGAATAAATAATATTTATTTATCAACAATTTTAGTGATTGGCATGAATATAATAATATGATTATTATTTAGACATGGGCTTACCAGTGTATTGAGTTAATAATAAACGCCATTATGCAATTATCAAACCTCTTAACCAACGTATATGAGGGATAGTTTCTATCATTCTATAACCATTGAGTATACAATTTAATTATTATATAAAATTTATTCTACAGAGAAACCTGTCTATCCCATGAGGGACCTTCCCTTAATGAAATATAATGAATAGAGAGTATTCTTACAACAACCTCTTATTTTTTGAGAGAAAAAAGTCCATACTAATTGAAGAAATTTTTTTGGTGATAAAAATTATGTTACAATAGATAGCTTTCTCAATTATAGAACAAAGATATATCATTGATAATGTTCAGAGGTCTATGAAGCAGAATTCGCGCACTATTAGAGTGATTCAGCCATTAAATCCTTTGACCACAATTGTAGTATTCCAAGTTGTTTTCTATAAAATATTAACTGAAGAAATAATTAAACTTTCATTAATTACTTATCAATATAAATTAATTATAAATCATATTTGAATATCCTATATATTTAATTATATGGTATCCATTCATCTAGTTCTATGGATAAATTATATTATGATGATGATTTTCCATTATTGGGAATGGGCCTCAACACTCTTATTGTTCCCTAGAACCTTCAAAAGGGGGATACCTTCTCCATTCCTCTTGATTTTATCCCCACATTTCATTGATTTAATGTGGGATTCATAAAGTAATCACCTCTTTTTTCTTTCTCTATTTTTACTTTCAACATTTATCCCCAGTTTTATTTATCTAGAATCCCTAATGGACATGGGATTCATTAATTCATTAAATGACATTCCTTTTAAATTGTATCTATATATATTATCCAAGAGGTAATTGAATTAGATTCTATATGATTTCTAAACATGTAATTGAGTTATCACATGTGAGGTGTTGGAAAAATTCAAGATTTCATATTTCTAATGAACTATAGAGTTTTGAAGAGTTTTTGGACACCATTTACATATTCAACAAAGTGTTTTGTTATTTAATGATATTATATCTCAAATTAATGGAATTGAACCATGTTTGAGACTATTGGGTATGAGTTAAAATATTAAATATTTATAATGTAAAGTGATGTTTTCCATGAAATTTCATAGAATATTTTAAAGGATAATTTTTGAAAATTGTGAAACGGCTTGGTATTTCATGTATCATTTTAAAGGCCTAATTGAAACTTATTTAAAAACACTTATTTTCGAATTAGGATTTCACTAATTATTGATACCCTTCATTTTTCTAGGATTTTGACCCCACATGGGTATTTAATATTATATCATATGAATTTATATTAATGGCATTATTTTTTTTTGAGCTTTTTTATATGTGAGAAGAGGTTTATTTTTTACATTAAAAAGTTGATTTTCTATAATGATCATACTTTTTTTGTTACTCACATATTTTTATTTATAAAACAAAATCCCTATGTGACTAATAAATGGTTTGCATAATAATTAATCTATATTATCTTATATAAGAATGTTAATTTACATGTAAGGTCTCACCCACCATTGAGTTTATTTTAGTCAGGTAGTGCTATATGTGGAGGTCTGCAATTAAAAGCATGTTTTCACCCTCCGGTGTAACAACAAGAAATGAATTCTCATCATCTTCTTCCTAGAGGTATCATGTACTCTGGGAGTACACTGGCACATATATGGGTATTTGATTTGTATTTTATAAAACAACTTTTGAAATTTACACATCCAGGCGAAGAGGCGGGGCCACACAATGTCTGGGCCCTACACACACCATGTACCACTTTACAAATCTTCTATCTCTTGTATAATTTTCTTATGAACTCATAATTTGGAATATGAGTAGCCTATATTGAGTGTTTTTATTTTTATAATTCTATAGTTCCATATATAGTTGATTCTGAGAAAATATGTGAGATGTTCCATATGTGACGCCTAACCGGGGTGACACCTGATGACTGGAAACGTGTTTTCTCCAAGACGTACGATCCAGTGAGGATGATCAGAGTTCCATGATGCCTCTTTGATATGTAAAATCTAGATGGGATAATTATAGTTCCTCGATTCCTTTCTAAGAGGTAGTATCCTATAGGTTTGGCCCGTGATCCTCATCGCTTTATGGGTGGTACCATTCATTAGGGATGGCCGCTGAAGTTCCCTGCTGACCCTCCTACCATGCCAGGTAGCGTAGTCCCCGAGAAGATACTGGGATTACCCTCCCACTATTCTCGGTAGTGTATTCCCCTGGGAGACTCCGATCTAAAATTTAGGGTATTCCCCAAGGATATACCAGACTCATCCTCCCTCTAGGATGATTACTATAGTCTCCGATGAGATATCAGGGAGACCCTCCCACCGGGTCAGGCAATGTAGTCCTAGATGGTTTAGAGAAGACCCTCGACAATGCAGCACAATGGTGAGGCATGGTTTGATTTACCTATGGTCTCACAATAATGTGTTGTTCTTTCCCCACTAAGATGTGTTCTTGTGATGTGTCCTAAAACCGTTCTAGCGAGTCAGTGACACCCAAAGAAGATAGTATCAAACTGTGGTAACATAATCCCTATTGCCATGAGATTCTTGGGTAGATGTGATGAGGTGTGGGGTTTTCAGATAGATTTACATGGAATTGTTGGATGCTAACATTCATGGGCTATGATTGTTAGAGGATATCCCCTTACTCTCTTATTTGGGTTTCTTTGACCGAGTATATCTATTATTGGGTAGAGTGGTACTCTTTCCGTTGACTCTTACTATCCCTTGTTCTATGTTACTTCTCCCCTCTTCTGTACCTATATTTCTTCTTCCTCGATATTTCAGGGAATCCTACTGAGTATTTTTATACTCACACTTATATGGGATTTTCCCATATTTTGTGTTCCATTGCAGACGACAGACATGTTGATCGTGATATCTAAGTAGCTTAGGGAAACATGGTTCTTAGACAGCATGATGTGTTTGTAGCTTGGGATTTAATTGTGGGATTCACCAATTAGTTTTACTTTTTCTCTTATTTTTGGGTTGTGAAACTTTTCTATTTGGGTGTTTAGTTTTTCACCTTTCCCTTTCAGATTTAATTTTCTTGTACTTGTACTGTTTAGAGGTCGATGCATTAATGTTTGGATTCCTTTATATAGAAATTTTGTATCTTGATTTTCTTTTCCTCTAAAATTTTGAATTGAGTTAGCTGTGTGTGTGTGTGTGTACATTTTCATAGGCAGAGGAACCCCCTAGTGTTTTGTGCCTTCGACTCTAGTCGCCATCTTCTGACCTATGGAGGCAATTATGGGGTATTTGCGGCTCGATACATGGTAAGGGTCGGGTCGTGAAAAATTTGTATCAGAGGTAATTCGAACATTGGTACATTTTTTTAAAATATCACTAAAATGGTTTGGTAGGGTTTAGGGAACAATGTCGAAGTGTCTCGAGAGAGGATCTTAGGGTAGTGAGTCCTGTTATGGTACATATGACCGACATATCCATTCACCATGACCCTGACTACCCGCATGTCAAATTAGAACCCTAAGAAACATGTTTTAGGGAAAAATGGTTTTGTGCATCATATATGATTGAGTCTTTGACTATCCTGATTGATTTATCCCCCCACTTCCATTGATATATATAGATATGCTGATTTTATTGCGATACTCATTGTAAACATTCAAGTAGTATCTGCGATAACAGTCAGCCATGATACTAGCTACAGTTCATGATGATGATCCCGTGAGGGACAAGGCCTCAGTTATGGACCCATAATGTGAGCCCCTTTATCTTGGTGGGAAGATAGCAGCACCCCTACAAATTAAGTATCATACAACCACATCATAGTGGTCTGAAGATGTGTGTAGTTTGAGCACACTTCACGAGTTCGAGCACGAGAGACCGCGGAGGATCCATGGAGAGCCTGAACCTCAATCAATGGAGGTTTGGCTAGTGTTAGTGGTACACCGGTTCTGGCATGTATATAAACCAGAAAATCCGATAGTGGCTTCACCAGCCTACCTTTTCCCTAGAGCAGTTGGACATTGGTGGAGCTTGGTTACTCAGCTACATGATGAGTTGACACTATCATAGGGAGAATCCCAATAGCAGTTTCTTCTAGAGTTCTACACCTCCTACATTCTCTTTTTTAGAATTTAAGAGATCCTATAGTTATGGAAGGTAGGGATTGTGGTGAATGATTTTGAGACTAGGTTCACAGACCTTGCACACTACTCTCTAGACGTGATCTATAATACTTACTTCTGAGTGAGGATGTTTGTGCAGGGACTCTGTAGAGAGATTCGTGATATCATTATACCATTGTACACCCCGAAATATGTTGGGGTGCTTCAAAAGGCATTGGTTAGAGACTGATTTCTATCAAAAGAACTCCATATATCTTGTTGGGGTAGTGAGTGAAATAGAGATGAGATGTCTGTTCCAAAAAGAAAATGCCATATGAAGAGATATCAACCTAGGAAATCTTCTCATGATCGGTCTCAAGCACCTTGTCATATGGGGAAAAGATAGTGTAGTGAAAGCGCATTGGAAGTGTCCCTATGACTTGTGCACTCAAGGTGTGGTTATGTAGAAGATTCCCTTTGCAGGAACTGTAGGAAGATCCAAGATCACCTAGTGCTGGATGTTTTAGTGCAGTTAACTCCCCTGAAGCTGACCGTTGGGGAGTAGTAGGGTACAAATTTTCTTTAGTTGATGGTGTTGACTCCTTCACTTCTCAAGCACATGAGAGAGTCTCGGCCTTGATGCACCGACTATGAAATATTGTGTGACCAGATATCCTTGGGTGTTTCTCTATATGGATATTCAAAATGAGGGAATAATGAGACCATGTTCCAGTCACGAATAGTGATGCCTGTTGTGAAATGGGATGTAGTAGTTCCTCCGAAAGGGAAAATATCCCCCATGTTCTATCAGGTCATTATAGATTGTGCAAGGAGATGAGGAGGTTTCATACCACCTTACCATACCCCATAATTGTTGGAGTGGGTACATGAAGTATTACACGTGTCGTAATTGAGATGATACGTGTGTGTTCCTACACACGTCATCAACTAATGAAATACTTGTGAGTGTGTAACATCCCTATCTTCCACATTATTTAGTAGCGCAAAAATATATAGGTTTACTTGGGAGAGTCAGAGCTAAACGTGGGCCTGGTATCCCGAGTTGTTTCCCTTGTTTATTTTTTTGAGGACGAAAATCATGAAGAATGGTATAATGTAGAGACCCAGTTTTTCCTATCAAGACTTTGAAATATTTCATAAAATACTTCCTGAATTGGGTGATGAGATGACATGCAATTCTGAGTCCTTGTTCAGAAGAAAATTATTTTACAAAAATGATTAGTGTTATTACATTACGCACGCGTGATTTACTAAAGAAAACAAGATATCTAATAAATGGTTAATCAAATTGGAAAACTAAGAGCACAATTGGGTCTGAAATGTGGTGTTTCACCTAGGTGCGGAATAATATAAGTCGGTGTAAGATGTTTGGTCCCCTTGCTCATTGTCAGTGTGGTAAATGGATGATTTAAATTATAAATTTATTCCTAAAATAGCTCAAACTCGAATATCTCTCGAATGGGGACGCGTATGAGACATTTGATACCAATAATGAGTTCAAAACGTCGTTTTTACCATTGGAAGGGTATAACATCTCTTGGAATCATGGGTTCAGCTCATATTCAATCATTGGAAAATTATTAACTAATTAAATGATTATTTATCTAATTGTTTGATTAAAAACACTTTTGACCAACTAATAGGTTATAAATTCATTTTTAGAGGGGCTGGAAACATTATTCAGCTTGGATAATGATGAAAAATCCTATCCTCTCCTCCCCATTGGTGAAAAATGAAGAATTTGCGATGAGAATTGAAATCTAGGACGAGAGAAGTGCGATGAGTGCAATAGATCTCGACGGATACGTTCTTTAGCAATGATCGATCCAATCTCTATGTTCGAATAATCAATTTTGGTTTTCACCTCATTTTATTAAATGATTGTTCATTGATTTTTAACAACCTTTGATTCACAATTTTTGTTTTTTCACACAAGACCGCAATTTATTTATTATGGTTATAGCTTTCTGATTCTCCTTTTAATGGAGAAAAATCATGGCCAATCGAAACATGGATTAGTTCGTTTCTAAATTTTGTAATTGGTGATTTTATACTTCAATATTCACCCAATAATAAATTTTTACGCAACCAGTTTCAAAGGACAGCCATAATGCCCACATGATTCATGGAGAAAAATATCGACAATGTAGATCAGAATTCAGATCGGTGTCAGATCAGGCAACAAGTGATCTATCATTACAATGAGGTTGAATCTGGATGATTCTAGTGGATTAGTTTCGTTAGGGTTTACCATGGTGCAGTGAGAGCATGCATCGCGGTCCGACGAGACCGTAGCAGTAGAGAGACGACAAGAGCCAGCCACAATGAGCGATTCGAGGCATGGTGGTGTGCGATTGGGAAAAAAAGGTTGGCTGAGACGTGTGATGGACAATGGAATGATAGTTGTTGGCATGATGGCAGGTCTAAGGGGCATGGCTCCTAGCGGCGTTAGGTGTTGGGTGGCACGGAAAAGGCACATGTGGAGGCTTACATGCGGGAAATAGGGAGATGCGTTGTTGTTGAGCCCTAGTGAGGGAGTGCAGTTGTTGTGATGGATCTATAGATGTTAGGATTAAACATGCCGGATTTACAGGAAATGTGGGAAGGTGTGTGGGTAGGGTTATAGTTTTTGTGTGTGGTTGAAGAAGATTGGGGAGAGGACAAGTAAATAATTACAATAAAAAACTCAATGAAAAAATTTAAATAGAATCTGAGGAAGAGGTGATAAGTATGGTGCAAGAATTGGAAAAACAAGGTGGGGGTAGAGGCATGGCCCCACTCCTCATTCTACAATTTATGATGTTAATAAAATAATAAAAAATTCATTATTGTTATTAATATTAACTAATATATTTTCCCATCACAACTCTTACATACGAGGTCTGTTTGGAAAGTCATATATGGAAGCATAACCCTGAACATGAGACAGTCATTTCATGTCCAATGATGGGTACTTAATCCAGACTCATGGTTCAGGTGCATGAAATGTCTAAAAATAATCATATTTTTGTTTTTGTTTTTGTTGCTGTTAAATATTTCTTATGACATACCTTCTCCATACGACATCCATTTGATGAATCATTAGTGGCGTCATGACCATGAATTTAAGGAAAATCTTTTGATACCTATTTCAGGCATTTAAATCGAGAACCAGGTGCATGCCCCACAGGGCCTGGTTCGCACATGTTGCCTTGAAAGGCAGTCTTTTACCCGGGTATTTATTTGGGAAAAATGGGTTTTCCATATCGTGTACATTCATATGAGGATCTTAACAAAGTGATATATATATTTTGCTTCTAGACCAAGGCATGTGCCCAACATGATTCCATTTAAGTGACATGCGGTAATATAAGACTATTCCATCAGATGTCCATTCAGGGAGAATGAATAGTTGATCTTGTGCCTTTTTCTCCAATGATCACAATGGTGTGATCCGTTTAGTTATCAGGTGTAGTTTGGGGAGGTCTTCCAGTAAAATGACATTTTCACCCTTCGGTGTAACAACGAGAAATGCGTGCTCATCATCCTTTTTGCTACAGATATCTTGTACATTAAGAGTACACTAAAACATCAAGGGGTATTTGATTTTCATTTTAGTACCCATTTATAGAAAGGTACACATCAAGGCGAAGAGACAGGGCAACACAACATTTGGGCCCCACCTGCACCATGTACCACAATAGGAATCTTCGATCTCTCATATCTACATATTTTGGACTTTTAATTTGGCATATGAAAAGCCTATCATCAGTTTTTTTCCATTTAGAATACGAATGTGACCTCCGTACGGGATTCTGAGATATGATGTGAGATGTTCTGAGTGTGATGCCTACCAGGGGTATCACCCGATTACTGTAACAACATTTGTTCCTAGAAAGAACATCCAGTGTGGATGATCAGAGTTCCCATATGCCTTTCCGAGATGTACCATCCAATGGGTATGATCAACGGTCCTCAATGACTTTCTGAGTGGTACTATCTAGTAAGAATGGCTAGTGAACCCAGTGCTTTCTAAAAGGTACCATTCAGCAGGGATGACCAGTGTAGTTCTATGCTGACCCTCCCTCCATGCCAGGTAGTGTAGTCCACAAAGAGATACTGGGTTATCCTAGATCATATTCTTTTAAGATGTTTTGGGATGACCCTCCCACTAGGCCATGTAGTGTAGTCCCTAAGGAGATATCAGGCTGACCAAGAGCATATTTCCCGAGGTGACACCAAGATGACCCTCTCGCTTGGCCTGGTAGTGTAGTCCCTGAAGAGATATCAGACTGACCCTCCTACCAGGTCAGGTAATGTAGTCCCTTACGGTTCAGAGATGACCCTCGACTATGAATAATAGTGGTGATGAATGATTTGATTTACATAAAGAATTATGAGAAATATGGGTTCTTCCCCCACTAAGCCACATTGTTGTGATGCGACCTAAAACTATTTGCGTGAGTTAGTGCTGCCCAAAGAAGATAGAATCGATGTGCTGTGATTTGACCCCATTGGATTGGGATTCCTGGAAAAATTTGATGAGGTTTTGGGCATTGAAGATGGATTTACATGGAATTGTTGGCGACTCACATTCATGGGCTAAGTCTGTGAGATGGAGATCCCCTTACTCTCTTGTTTGGGTTTATTTGAGTGAGAATATCTATTATTGGGTGGATCTGTACTCTTTCCATTCACTCTTGTTGTACCTTGTCCTCTGTTACTGCTCCCCTCTTCAATACCTCTCTTGATAGTCCCTCAAGAATTAGTGAATTCAAATGAGTATTCTTATACTCACCCCTTCTTGGGCTATTCCCACAATTAGTGTCCCCTTATAGACGATAGAAAGGTGGTTCATGATATCTGTAACACCATGAGATTTTATGAGATATATTATTTTTAATTTCTTTGATGTCTTCTATTATACACTACACCATGATTAGCTTGTACCATATGAAACACCGTATTAGCTTGCAGTATGCACAACACTATTCTTGGCTCGTGTTACACACAATTATAAGTTAGTTTTGTGGAAATTAATCTACGCAACATTAAGTATAGATTTTGTTTAATTTATAATTGAAATAAGTTTTTATTATGTTATACGCAACACGAAATGGAGATTTCACTACACAGCCCTGACTTGGCTTTTATTACACACAATTAGGACCTTATTTGATAGCGTGTGTAGTACGCAATACCATGTTCCACTAAATGAGATATTATTATAATATTATTATGAACTAATAGTTATGAATAGTAATACCCACTTTTTGAAATTTTATGAATTTTATATTTCAAAATGGACTTCATTTTTGGTTTCGGAATATTGAAATTATCCTAGGGTGAAGTTTTGGTAATTTTCTGAAAACATTCAATTTTTGATGAATAATGAAAACACTAGATTACTATTTAAAAAACTGACTTTTTATATAAATAATTATTTATTTTATTTAAATTTATTGTAGGTCATAATTGATACATAATACCTATATAAGTTCAATGTAATTCCATGGATTCATTTATAATAATTTTAGATATATAAAAATTTTACTGAACTTTTCACCGTCTTTTACCCACCTCCTAGGAGAATTTGAAAATTTACAAAAAACATAATTTTACCGCTTCTGTGAGTTGAATTTCAAAAATACGAGAGCCACGGTTAATATCAAGGAGTAAAAGTGGTTCAATAAGATAAAAATAATTTTTGGTGAATAGTAAACTTTTACTTTTTTTACCACGGTTAAAAGTAAATAGAGTAATTAAGGGTAAAAATGATATTATTATTACCCTAAATAATGTAATAATTCTATTGGATAAGTTTAATTCGACCAAAAACAACCTTAAGAATAAAATATTACCATTTAGGTACACTTGGATTAGATTAGTACATTTATTATTATTTTATTTAAAGAACAGTTAAAATAGTTAAAATCAATGTTTAATAACTAAAACATTTTTAATATAGGGTTATAAAAAAGATAAATTCGACTATAAATATTCATTAGAAAGATAAAAATATTTCCTAAATAATGGTATTTTATTTATATTTTTTAGACACAAAATTTTTTTATTTATTTATGACACAATGATGATGCAGTAACTACCTTATTAATGAAATATTAACACAATTGATGTTATAAATACCCAAATAAATGTAATTTTAGACTTTTTATGAATTAAACTAATTTTATAGGTTAATATGACATGTTATTATTGATATAATTAACGTTTTTCGAACTAACAATACTATTATAAGTTTCACAAAAATCAATTACCAAATAGTGTCAAAATTGACATAAAATAGTTTTTTTTTATAAAATTATATTATTAATTGTTATTTTATTCCTAAAAATCTAAGGATCAGCCAAATGACTTATATAAGGTTATATATATTAATAATGAACAACTTTGGGTTCTTTTTGCTTGTTATTGTATGTTTATTAAGCATATAGTGTAAGAAAACAAGAAAACACAGTAAAGGTAAAATTATTTAACTTAACGTTAAATCTAAATGATAATGCTAAAATAGTAACCTAAACTTGTCTAAATTCTATTGGTTGAGAGTATTTCGACCCATCCCCACTTTAGCTTCTAAATAAATAAATTTTGGGCTATTATAAACCGAAAATGACTTTATTATAAAATAATATTTTTAAATTTTCCAAAGGTGCCCCTCTCCTCCCTTATAAAAAGGGCACCCCTTCCCACTTCTCTTCACACCCTTTTGAACCTTGATGCTCGGCCAAACCCTGACAATTACTCTTATAAACCTTTCTAGTTACATCATAGAGGTTCTGGTCTTATCAAAATACAAACTCCATAGCCCTAAAAAGTAGTTTAAAAGGAGGTACGTCGAGGAAGAGGCGATCTTTTCTACCGAACCTTTCAAGTTTCTTTCTTCTTCTACTTTCTCTTAATTAGTTGTTCAATTATAAAGTAATAACATAAGTATTAATTATATACTTATATGTTATTATAAAAATGAAACAACCCTATTTAACCTTCTATTCAACCTACGGAAAATGAAATCAACGCGCGTGCGTACGTACGGAAAACTGTCTCCACGCCGTGGTGTAATAAGTTTTTCAACCACCACCTTACTTGGATGGGTATAATGGTGTAGAAAATAACTATAAATGATAATTATAACTCCAATTCCATTAAATAAATATGGGAATGATATCATCGCTCGTGCGTACGTATGGATTACCGTCTCCACAACGCGATGATATTCATCTTCCGTGTTAACAATTCAAGAATGATTATAAAGTATATATATAATAAGTAGTCATGAAATTAATGACCAAATAATGATATTGGATTTACATATATATATCTATGTCATCTACTTAATTCCATTCAATTGAACAAGGAAACGAAAAACATCATTCATGCATACGTACGGCCTACTGTCTACATGAACGATGTATTTCTTTCCATTTATCGATCTATTATATATATGTATATTATGAATATATATTATATATAAATCATGATTTATATTATGGAATTAAGTAATCATGATCTATGTAATCATATTAATAATTACAAGTCAAAACCCGGATAATAAATGAAACGATTTTACCCAAAACGCTGCTTTAAAATGGAATTTACAAAAGAACGGGTAATATAAAGTCATAATTAACCATATATGATATCATAATAATGAATATGATTCTGTAATTATTCAACGAAATTATTTCAATCATTATACAGGAGGTTCAGATACATAAGAAACATATCAGACATAAAGTAAGGGATAATTTTGCAATCTCAAATGTTTTCAATCCGAGATTGCTTATACATAAGTATTTACTGCGGTTATATTTATCATCCATGTCCAAGTTTAATAAAAATGTTTTCATGTATGTTTAAAGTAATTTTTTCACATTTTTGACTTTTAATACAAGGTATGTAAGGGAATATTTTTTTACCATACGAGGTACTTTTTGACTTTTCCAACAAAAGTACGAGAAGAATGTTTTTTTAACATATATGGCAGAAAGGATTTTTACGTTTTCATCACTCCTTATTTTCAAGAAACTTTCTATACAATATTTCATGACTATTTTAATCAAAATCTATTTCCTTTAAAATTTCATGGCATTTTGTAAAATGAAAATTATTTTGAAGAAGAAACAATATTTTCCTCAAGAATCCATTTCAATTGATATATCAAAACCATTTTCCAACCAAGATGACATTATTTCATATGTTCATGTTTGAAGTATAATATCTATATGATTTACATAGTTACACTTTTCGTATGATGAAATTATATCCATTTGTTTTATATGGATTATGTTATGATGGGATGATGTTTATGAAACCCATTTTCATTCTTTGGGTTATGATGAATTGTTTATGTTTATGTTGTGGCACAATTAAGAATAATTTCACTATGATATGGGTGGGACCTATATATCCCTCCAATACATTGGGTAAATATTTACATCTCATGAGATAGACATGGATGGAACGATAATTTAATCCGGTTCAGTGTTATAGAACTGAAACGTGGAGTGAACTCGATTCAGAAAGGGGTTTTGTCAACTAAGATGGTCTTGGCAGCAATGCATTGGATACTATGAAAATCATAACATTTTCATAATGGTTTCCACAATTATATGTTTTATTCCCATGCTATTTTATCAGGATTAATGTTTTTTTATGATCTATGGCTTACGTACTTCCATGTTTTATGTCATTGCTCAAGATCTTGATGTTTAAACATTATGTTCATGTTTTCAAGTTCAAATGTATATGATTTGATTTATTTTCTCCATGCTTACCCTTACTGAGAATTTGAGCTCACCCTTTTATATGATTTCTTTTCCCCAGGATATAAAGAAAGGTTTTAGGTAAGAAAAAAAGGAAGATCATTATAAGATATGTTGAAGATCTTTCACCAAGATTAGAAGATTATGTTTTGTGTTTCCAAAGACACTAAACTATTATGGTCCTTGTGTGTGTGTTTTTGTTATTTATTAAATATTCCGAAAAAGTAATGTAATTTCCATGTACATCAAGGTTTGGGTCTCTACAGTTGGTATCAGAGGAATGGTTTCGTCAACCATCGGAAACTAGGATGCGAGAACATTAGTGAGATCCCTAGATATATTTCTAATGTTTTCATAGGGATTTACCTAAGGTTTAGTATAAATATAGGTTATAGTACTAGAATTATTTTGACGATCATGAATAACGTAGTGTGAACCTAATGTGTCATGGATTAAAGAATGTGTGATAAATTAGACATCCCATAGGTAACTTTTTATGATTACATGGTTCCTCATTATTTTAACTATGTCTTACACCATGGTTTTTGGTTTTAGTCAATGGTGGGAACCAGAAGTAATTGGGTCAACATTGAATCCAATGGACAAATTATTGACTATAAGCAACGAAATTGTGTAATGCCTAGAATGAAAGATTTTGTGATTTTTCTGAATCATTCATCAAGATATATGATTAACAAGGTGAACTTTAATTGTATTCCCAATTCATCAAATAAGAGGAAGATGGAATTTTATACACGTTCCCGTGTTGAGGAGCATAGATAAAGGAAGATTGAGATTTCTAAAGAAGGGAAGAATAACCTTGATGAATACATCAATTGGAGGGGAAGATGTTATCTGTGTGTAGAGAAGGGTCATAGAGTGACAGATTGTTATAGAGTTCAATGTCTTATCTGTGGAGAACATGGGCATTACCCAACTCAACGCCTTTACCTAAGAGGTTACTTCTAAATCAAGGAAGGACTTATTCCATGACAATCATTGATGAGGATGGTTTGAAGTGTTTATGTGTTGGTATTCATGAATAATGTTGTTGAGGTACTTTTATGGTATATTGGAATACATATATATTGGTCCATTGTGGTTTTCCATAATAATATGGCATCAGTAACCATGAAAAGTGATTGAGATATTTTTGGAAAGAAGATGATATGCGCATAATGAAGGGATAAAGAGAAAATGAAATGTTTGATAGTATTCATGAGCTCTTGACTAATATAAGGACAAAGTGATATCATGGTTTGAGTATAAGGAATTTTTGGGATATTGGAATGTGGTAAGAGACAACTTTTACAGCATTCATGTTTTCAACTAAGGTTCTATAGTAATTCATGTTGCAGGAAAATACATGATTAAGGTATTCACATGTTTGGAATGTGACCAACAAGATATATCTTATGATATAAGGGGGATAAATGATGGTATTGAGATGCTCAATAGATGACATTTCTAGTAATTGTTTTCTTTGTACTATGTGCTTGGACAAAAGTATTTCACATAAAGATAAAGATTTGAATGGATTATTTTGGACATAATTCAGTGTTTTTTAAGTCTAGGATTGTTTTTCGATATTATTTATGGAATGTTATAATAATGTAGTTTTAGAAAAAGGAAAACATGCAGGGCGAGCGACAACCCGTCGCGTCGGAAAAGGCTGTGGGAATCGAACTAACAACCGAAGTGTGACAGGCCTTTATCGCCTACCACTGGCCTACAAGAAGTCCCTTGTTAGTAGAAACTAGTTTTATTATATTAATAAGTATGATATATAAATAATAAGTCCATTTTAGGAACCATATATGATTAATCTCACTATAGATAGACTTATGTATTTTTGATTATTTTTTCTAACATTTTGTTTGAGACAGATGGAATGACCTATTATTTTATCACATGATCTTATAACCCTTCAAGAATGAAAAATTCAACTTCATTTCATTAATAGATGAAGTGGAAATTATCCAATGAATGACCAACGGTGAGTTTCTACCAAAATCAAGAAAGTATTTCTTCTAATTCCAATTTCTTCAACTTTAGGGAAATGATCATGAAAACCAAAATTGTTGTCCTAGTGCCCTTAAATCTGATGAATTAGATGGTACCTTAGATCATCACAAATTTATGGCTTTGTGATTTTTGGCCTTTTCATAGCCATGTTCTCTACCACTCTTCATCAGACCATGATGGTTAGATTTCTCTTCCATATCCATATTTTCACCTGCGATCTCCTATATGGAAACCCAATGATGAGTTAATTTTGGTAACCGTTATGTTTCATACATCAATTTTTCAAATTAAGTTTTTGTGTTCCTTTTTATGATGTGGGTTTCTATGAAAGAAATGTTCAATTAGTAAACCATTTATAACCCCGGCGAATTTCGAGGGAGAAATTCATTTTAAGGGGGGTAGAATGTAACACCCTGAGATTTTATGAGATATATTATTTTTAATTTCTTTGATGACTTCTATTATACACTACACCAAGATTGGTTTGTACTATACAGAACACCATATTAGCTTGCATTATACACAACACTATTCGTGGCATGTGTTACACACAATTTCATGCTCGTTTTGTGGAAATTATTAAACACAACATTAAGCATTGATTTTGTTTAATGTATAAATGAAATAAGTTTTTATTATGTTATATGCAAAACCAAATACAGATTTCAATACATGCAGCCCTGACTTGGCTTAGATTACACGCAATCGGGTTCTTCTATGATAGCGTGTGTAGTATGCAATACCAAGTTTCACCAAACGAGATATTATTATAATATTATTATGAATTGCCGTTATGAATAGTAATTCCCACTTTTTGAAATTTTATAAATTTTATCATAAAAAATGGACTTCATTTTTGGATTTGGAATATCAAAATTATCCAAGGGTGAATTTTTGGTAATTTTCTGAAAACATTCAATTTTTGATGAATAGTGAAAACACTGGGTTACTATAAAAAAACAGAATTTTTATTTAAATAATTATTTATTTTATTTAAATTTATTTTAGGTCAAAATTGATACATAATACCTATATAAGTTCAATGTAATTCATTGGTGTCAGTTATAATAATTTTAGATATATAAAAGTTTTATTGAACTTTTCACCGTCTTTTACCCACCTTCTAGGAGAATTTGAAAATTTACATAAAACATAATTTTACTACTTCTGTGAGTTAAATTTTGAAAATCAGAGAGACACGGTTAATATGAAGGAGTAAAATTTGGTTGAATAAGTTAAAAATAATTTTTGGTGAATAGTAACTTTTTACTTTTTTTACCACGGTTAAAATTAAATATGGTAATTAAGGGTAAAAATGATATTATTATTAGCATAAAACATGTACTAATTCTATTGGATAAGTTTATTTCGACCAAAAAAAACCTTAGAAATAAAATATGACCATTTAGGTCCACATGGATTAGATTGGTACATTTATTGTTATTTTATTGAAAAAAGAGTTAAAATAGTTAAAATCAATGTTTAATAACTAAAACATTTTTAATATAGGGTTATACATAAGATAAATTCCACTATTAATATTCATTGGAAAGATAAAAATATTTCCTACATATATGTATGTTATTTATAATTATTAGACATTAAATATATTTATTTTATTTGTGACACAATGATGATACAGTAATTACCTTATTAATGAAATATTAACTTTATTGATGTTATAAATACCCAAATCAATGTAAGTTTAGACTTTTTATTAATTAAACTAATTTTATAGGTTAATATGACATGTTAGTATTTATTTAATTAACTTTCTTCTAACTAATCATTGGTTATCATTTTCACAAAAATCAATTACCAAATAGTGTCAAAATTGACATAAAATAGTTTTTAAAAACAATATTATAATATTAAGTGTTGTTTTATTCCTAAAAATCTAAGGTTCGGCCAAATGAATTATATATGGTTATATATATTAATAAAGAACAACTTGGGGTTCGTTTGGCTTGTTATAGTATGTTTAATAACCATATAGTGTAAAAAAAGAAGAAGACACGGTAAAAGTAAAATTATTTAACTTAAAGTTAAATCTAAATGATAAGGTTAAAATAGTAACCTAAACATTTCTAAATTCTATTGTATTAGAGGAGTACTAAACATACCCACTTTAGTTTTGAAATAAATCAATTTGGAGCTATTATAAACCGAATATGACTTTTTTATAAAATAATATTTTACGTTTTTTCAAAGATGTCCGTCTCCTCCATTATAAAAAGGGAACCCCTTCCTTCTTCTCTTCACACCCTTTTGAGCCTTGAATCTCAGCAAAACCCTGAAAATTCCTCTTCTCAACCTCTCTAGTTACATCATAGTGGTTTTGGGCTTCTCAAAAGACCAAATCTAGTGCCCTAAGAAGAAGTTTAAAGGAGGTGCGTCGTGGAAGAGGTAATCTCTTCTACCGACTCCTTCAAGATTATTTCTTCTTATACTTCCACTTATTTAGTTGTTTCATTATAAATTAATAACATCAGTATTAATTATATACTGATATCTTATTATAAATATTAAAAAACCCTATTTAACCTTCTATCCATCCTACGGAAAATGAAATCACCGTGCGTGCGTAAGTACAGAATACCGTCTCCACGTCGTGATGTAATCAGTTTTTCCACCACCACCATACTTGGATGAGTATAATTGTGTAAATAATAAATATATATGATTATTATATCTAAAATTCAATTCAATAAATATGGTAATGATATCATCTCTCGTGCATACGTACAGATTACCGTCTCCACGACGCGATGAGATTCATTTTACAGGTTAACAATTCAAGAATGATTATAAAGTATATATAACAAGTAATGATGAAATATATGACATAATAATGATACTAAATCTATATATATATATATTTATTTCATGTACATTAATCCATTCAATTCAATAAGGAAACGAAAAATAGAATTCATGCGTACGTACGACCTATCGTCTCCATGAACGGTGTATTTTTTTCCATTTATCGATCTATTATACATATGTATTTTCTGAATATATATTATATATAAACAATGTTTTATATTCTGGAATTAAGTAATCATGATCTAAGTAATCATATTAATAATTACAAGTCAAAACTCAGATGATAAATGAAACGATTTTACCCAAAACGCTACTTTAAAATAGAATTTACAAAAGAACGGGTAATATAAAGTCATAAGTGAACCATATATGATATCATAATAATAAATATGATTCTATAATAATTCAATGAAATTATTTAAATCATTATACAGGAGGTTCAGATACATACGAAGCATATCGGACATAAGGTAAGAGAAATGTTGCAATCTCAATTGTTTTCTATCCCAGATTGCTTATACATAAGTATCTACTGGGGTAATATTTATCATCCATGTCCTAGTTATAAAAAAATGTTTTAATGTATGTTTAAGGTCCTTTTTACCCATTTTTTACTTTTACTACATGGTATGTAAGGGTTTTTTTTGTTTACCATAGGAGGTACTTTTTGACTTTTCCAGAAAAAGTACGAGAAGAATGTTTTTTAACATATACAACATGAATGGATTTTTACGGTTTCATAACTCCTTATTTTCAAGAACCTTACTATACAATATTTCAGGTCTATTTTCAACAAAATTCTTTTCTTTTAAAATTTCATGGCATTTTGTAAAAAGAACATGATTTTGAAGAATAAAGGATATTTTCCTCAAGAATCCATTTCAAGTGTTTTATCAAAACCATTTTCCATCCAAGATGACATTATTTCATATATGTATGTTTCAAGTATAATGTCTCATGATTTACATGGTTCCACTATTCTTATGATGAAATGATATCCATTTGTTTAATATGGATTATTTTTTGATGGTATGATATTTATGAAACCCATTTTTATTCATTGGGTTATGATGAATGGTTTATGTTTATGTTGTGGAATGAGTAAGAATGATTTCATTATGAGATGGGTGGGACCTAAATCTCTCTCCAATTCATTGGGTAAAGATTTATATCTCATGAGATAGACATGGCTGGAACAATAAGTTAATCTGGTTCAGTGTCATAGGACTGAAATGGGGAGTGAACTCAGTTCAGAAAGGGGATTTGTCCACTAAGATGGTCTTGGCAGCAATGCCTTGGAAACTTTGGAAATCGTAACATGTGCTTAATGGTTTCCACAATTACATGTTTTATTCCCATTCTCTTTTATCAAGATTAATGTTTCTTTATGCTCTATGCCTTACGTACTTTCTTGTTTTATGTCATTACTCACGATCTTGATGTTTAAACATTATGTTCGTGTTTTTAAGTTCAAATGTATATGATTTGTTTTATATTCTCAATGCATAACCTTACTGAGCATTTGATCTCACCCTTTTATATGTTTTCTTTTCCCCGGGATATAAAGAATGATTTTAGGTAAGAAAAAAAGGAATATCTTTATGGGAGATTGTGAAGATCTTTCACCAATATTAGATGATTATGTTTTGAGTTTCCAAAAACACTAAACTATTACAGTCCTTGTGTGTTTGTTTTTGTTATGTATTTTTTTTTGAAAAATATAGAAGATTTTATTTATAAAAAGTAAAGGGGTTACACAGGTCTGAAGGAAGGAATTTTAAGGACATCTCGAGTATAGTAAGGGATAAAATCAAAAGGGAGATCGTCCATCTAGTGTAATTCGTGAACAATTCCGAGATTGGAAAGCCCATCAGCGATCATGTTGGCTTCACGAAAGGTGTGAGTGGCAATGAAGTTAAGCCCATAAAGCAAATTCCAACAGTTCATTCAGCGGGCAGTAAGAGGCCAAGAAAGGTGAATTGTACCATTCCAGATTGTCTGAATGATTGTAGTAGAGTCACTCTCGATCCAGATATTTTCCCATCTGTGAAGTCTTGAAAAGGCGATGGCATGGATGACACCCATCATCTCATCATCCAAAGCAGTAGTGGAACCACAGGATCCATAAAAGCATCCAAGGATTTGGTCCAGGTGATTTCTGAAAATGGCACCACAGCCCGCTAGTCCCGGGTTTCCTTTGGAGGCTCCATCCACATTGATTTTAATCCATCCCGGAGGAGGGGGAAGCCAAAAAACATCAAGAGTGGAGTGGGGATGAGGGTAAATCCCTTCCACTCCAACACACGTAAGGATCCCAAGGTCACGGACCGAATTGTTGCAGTGGGCCTTTTTATTATGTAATTATTCCAAAAAAGTAATGTAATGTCCATTTACTTCATGCTTTGGGTCTTTACAATATCATAGGAGCTTAGGGATACAGGGTGCTTAGACGTTAAGTGGTGGTCGTAGCATGGGATTCATTAGTTGCACTCTACCATCAGTTTTACTTTTCCACCTATTTCTAGGTTGTGACACTTTTCTAGTTGTGTGTTTATTTTTTCCCCATTCCCTTTTAGAATGAGTGTTCTTATACTTGTATTGTTTAGAGTTCGATGCATATATGTTTTCTTTCCTTAATATAGAAATGTTGTATCCTGATTTTCTTTTCCTCTACACTTTTGCATCGAGTTAGCTGCATGTGTTTGTGTAATTTTTTTTAGGCAAAGGCCTCCCCTAGTTTTTTGGGCATTCAGTTCTAGTTGCCATACCCTGGCCTATGGAGGCAGGTTGGGGTAGTAGCTTCTCGAGCCCTGGTATGGGTCAGGTCATGACAGGTTCCTTTAAAAATCTCCATGAAGGCCATTTCGAAGCATCTAACAACTATAGATGCTAGATGACTCAAAGGATTATGTATTCACCATTTCTATATATGCTAGTTGATTCCAAAAATCCTTCCCTCATGGAATGACCTTGCATTACATTCCCAAAAATAATCCACCTTTCACTACACACATTTTCACTTTGAAAATCCAATATCCTTTGTTATATTTATGTTTCACCATGTCATGGGGATTAATTATGATGTGAAATAAAATAAACATAGATATGAATTATATTTCATATAAATATATAAAATGATGTTATGTAATATTTATTTGAGATGATCATTGATCATTTTTTCCTAATAAAAGGTAGTGGTTTCCCATTGTAATGATTTAGGGTGGAGGGAGGAGAATATGTTGAGGGATTCTCAATTGGTAGTGATTGAAAATTTTTATATTAGAATTATTTTATTATATTTCTTATTATTAATTTCATTCATGTAAATAATAAATTTTATTTTTAAATAAATGTGTTCTGTTGTTTATTAAATTCTATCATCATATTCTTCTTATGTTTTCTGTTTTTTATTATGTTTTTCTTCTCTTTATCTTCCCACCCAATATCATTCTCATTCTATTTTGTATGTGTTTTCCATTAAATATTTTTAATTTCTTATTTCTTCTTCAATATTTTTCCAATTATATTATTCTCTCTACATCTTTCTTCCACCATGTGGCATTTTACTCATTATAAAGGGAGGTTATTTGAGGCCTAGCATTGGGTGAAGTGGTTTTCCTACACAAAATGGATCTCATTATAATTTCAAAAATTTTATTTAAATATTTTCCCTCCATTATTTAAAAATTAATCTATATGTGATGGAGTTTATCCGTTTGACATATAAAATTGAATATAATGGTGATGGGTACAAGAGTGTTTCACTCTCTTTGGTAAAATTTGTTATAAACATTGATTATATGAATAGGTGTTTTTTAGTTTTCTTAGGAATTTGAGATTTAAAAAATAAAATAAAATAATATAATATAATTTTACGAATGATGTTTCCTAATTAAACTATCAAAATGAATTTTAAATGACAACAATGAATAATGAAGGAACCTGAAATGAAACCATTTTCCAAGATTTTTCTTTTTAAATTATATTATATAGCATCTGTAAATTTATATAGTTTTTTTTTTAAATCATTATTCAAAACCAAAAACCATTTCATTGAAAAAAAATTAAAGGAATAAAGGAATTGGTTAGGTTAATTTAAAAATTTAGAGTAGAAAACTGTGAAGTTTCTCATGTTAGACGACCCAAGCCAGCCACTATGCTACATTAGAAAAATGTAAAAAATTTCTTTTTCCACACCACATGAATGGTGTGCATTAAATGTCAATAAAAAACACATATTTTGTCCTAATATTATAAGAAATTTATTTGGGAGTAATTTTTACATGTAATAATTAACCACACATCAATATAATATATAATGTGGCTGATATTACATAATGTTAATTTTTAATATAAAATTGAAATTGTTGTTTAGTCACATATTCAAAAACCATGAAAACATGCTCAGATTATCTTGATACTTTTGGGAAAAAATCAATAGTTTAATGTGTGTTAAGAAATAACATGTCAATCCAACTCATGAAATGGATGATATTATTTTATTTCATTTTTTCATTTAGTTTTAAAATTTTAATTCAAAAGATTACTCATATAGTAAAAATAATATGAACATACTTTAAATTTCATGATTATTTATAAAAACATAAATCATTTGTGATTTGTAGTAAAAAAATCATGTTAGTTCTTCAAAAAATGTATCTAGAATGGTTTAAGGTGAAATATTTAATTAACAAAAGAATATTTTAGTTAAAAACATGTGGTACATGTTCAAAACCAAAAAAAAACAAACTATATTTTCTGAATATTTGATGATAAATAAATGAAACATATATATAGATGATTTTTTTTCATTCAAAAGTGATTTTTTTTTTCAATGCACACATTTTGTAGTAAAATATATGTAAAAACACTTTTATTATCTTGATGCTTTAGTAAAGAAATCCATCGCTTGTTTTATACATGTACAGATCAAACAAATATTTTTTTGACACATGATGTGTCCGTTATTGAAAAAAAGGTGAGTTTTAATTTTAAAAATGGAATTTTTGTGGTATACATGCCTTAGAGACTCAAAACTATGAAAAATCATTTAAATTTCATTAGACTATTAATAAAAATATCTATAATTAAATTTTTATGTGAAGGAATCAACATCACTTAAATATGACACACAGTATTGCCAATATGACTAAAAGTTCATGGTTTCTTTTGAAAGACACATTATTGATCATAATTCATGTCACACAGGTATATGAAATAAAATAATATTTCATTTTCTATAAACCTTTATAAATCAAAGAAAAACTAAATTTTCGTTTTTACAAATCTATCATACATTAATCCAACTCATAGTGTGGTCAATTGGACTGGAATTGCATATTCTCTTCTAAAAGTTAAATTTTTGTCCAAAAACAAACAACACATAATAAAATACAAGAAAATACACTCAATTTTATTAATATTTTAGGAAAATGATATATATATTATTCGTTTCTTGTTATAATCGACAAGAATTCTATATTAAATATGGTAAAGTTGTCATGACTTAGAGTGAACGTCTTTATTTATAGGTTACAATTTCAATCAAAGTGCTTGTTATACAGTCAAAATAATTAAACCAAAATATTATTGTCGTGATTATTTATTATAAAATTTAATAATTCATTTTTTATGTGTAGTAATAAAAAATGTTAATTAGAAAAATGTTTTGATTGGTATGACATTAATTATGTGTATTCATTGAAAAATATTTTTTTTTAAAAATTCTCAACACAATCAAAATGGAAATCCATAATCAAATTCAATTGGTATTTCATGAAACATATTTATGTTTCATTTTTAAGTAATAAGAATCAACCTCACATTAATCTAACACACAATGTAGCTTATATGACAGAATGTGAATCACATTTTAATAATAGAGAAAATGAACTATGAGTGTAATTTTACATCATATTATTTTTTATTTATGGTTATTATCATTTTAATTTATGTATAATATATTTTCAGTCATGTTGAAATTATTATAATTATTTATTCTTCAATCTTTCATATTAATGTTTCACTTATTTCACTTGTAATGACCTGAAAATTTCAAGGAATTGTTTTTAAGATGCTTGGAATTTTCCGAGTCTGTGGCTTCTGACGGCGGTTGATACGGAGGCCCGGTGATCCCGGAATAAATTTCCGAAGTTTAGTTGGGGTATGTTCAGTAAACGAATGAGTCGGTTTTTCTATCTTTTGAACTGGTAATTGTAATTAAAATCTAAGGGCACCAATAAACACGCAACGCCGGTAATTTCTTAATGTGATTCTTACCGTAGTTGCGTTCTCAATGGAGGAGAAGTTAATTATTCGGGGTTTATTTAAGAAATAAATAAAAATTGTCAGAATTTTTTTTATTTTATAAGGAGTTCATTCCCTCCCATGGGTAGTTAAGGGTGGGGCCCACAACAACCAAACTACCCAAGTGTGGATGTTTTAGAGGTGGGTCCCACACGATCCCCAACTATTTAATTTCACCTAAACTCATTTAAAACACCTCATTAAATTGGCAACCCCCCCCCCCCATTAAATGCAAATATCTCCACCTCACTCCATTAATTATTATCAACCCATAATTTAATGAGGATCCATCCTCTTTCCCCCCTTTTTATTTAATTTCCAAGGAGTTTAATAAATGCGGACCATCCCTCTCCCTTCCTTAATTGATTATCAACACGATTTATTTAATGTGGTGATTTAATTATGGGAGAGTTTCTTTGCGTGCCTAATAAAATTATATGAGGAGCCTATTATTTTATTAAGGGGGAGAGCTTTTGTTGTGCAAGGAAGATCGAGAGAACTCTTGAGTTTTTGGAAGAACGCCGACCTCCGATGAAGAACGCCGAAGAACGCCGATTCAATAAAGAGCAATGATGTTCCACCAATCCTCTTCTTCGTGATAAGAGAGGAGACGCCGCTTCCTCCTCAGCACACTCTGATGACGCCTATGAACACTTTTCCCATGACAACGTCTACCGCGACGCCGACATTCTTCTTCTATTGTTGAGGTTGATGAATTTGTATATTTCATTATGTGATCTATACCCTCGTCATGGCGTGTAATTGTTGGGTGATGTTTTGAACCACTGATGCGGTGGGTATGGACTAAAGAACAAGTCTGAACCCACCAATATTTTTCTCTTGATTCGCGGAATATTTGGCGACAATGATGCGGGGCCGAAATGGCGATTGGAGGCCTTCGTAGTGATGTACGGGTCTCGAGACGACTGCAGGCGCAGACGAGAGTAAAATCGGACCACCGGAATGACTCCCGGCGGTGCAGGCCACCGGCACGGCGGCACCGGCGGCATGAGGCGGTGGCGCCCCGGTGCACCGCCGGCAGAAGCCTGCCCCGGCTGAAGCCGCAGCAGCGAGGGCGGGGTCCCGCAGCCGCACGGGATCTTGGGGAGCCAACAGTGGCACCCTGGTGCCGCGTCCACGGAAAGCGGGAGCCACGGCCCCCGATCGGCCCGCCGGCCGAACCGGCGATCCCCCCCCCCCCCCCCGGCCGGGCCGGGGCCGGTCGCGTGGACTCGGCCGTACGGGTCTGGCTGGTCCGGACCCGGACCCAGGTCAGGCCGGGCCCAGACCCCACACTTCGGACCATTTTCGTTCTTTTGCCCATAACATGGGCTAAAGACCTCTGATCGACACACTGTCATTTGCATATGAATCCTTGGATAGATACAGTCATTTCATTATATTACACTTGAGGTTTCGGAAATGTTTGGGTATGACCGGGTTGGTTCAAACATGAAACCAACAGGGCCCTTGGAGCGGAAACATTTATAACTTAAGGACTGGACGTCCGTTTAACGTGCCGTCAATAGCATTGAATACCTTTTAATGATATGGTTATTTTGGATTACACCACTTGAGGTTTGTACGTAGCCAGAGTATGGTCGTGTTGGTTTTAGCTTAAAAACCAACCGGGGCTCTGGGATGAAAAGGCCAATAACTCTCAGACCATGTGTCCGATTGACACACCATCGGTCGCGTTGGGTTTCTTTTGACGAGACGAAACTTTTGGATACAACAACTCTGGCTTCGTGACAGTTGATGTATCAACTATTTTTCTCGTATAGCGGACCCTCCTCGAATCAAGCATGATGTGTGCGGGAACCCTAGAGCTGGCTACAACTGCATTGACTATTGTACTGTAATCCTCTGCGGGTTCGACAGCGATGACTACCATACTGGAATCCTCCATGGGTTCGACGAAGATGACTAATGTTCTTGTATCCTGTGTCGGTCTGGAAGTATTGAACTCTGTACTTGTATCTTGTGTGGGTCCACAGAGTAGCTTGTCTTGTATCTTGTGTGGGTCCGGCAGCTTAACTGGACTTGTATCATGTGTGGGGCCGACATCTTAGATGTATAAGTGGCTACATCTGATCATCTCTGTCGTTATACGAAGTTGTATACCTGTGTGAGCTAATTCTTGACTTCAACCTTTATCGTCAATGTGATTGACTTTTTTTCATGTGTGGACTGGGTTGTGTTTTCCTGTATGGACTGGGTTGTTCTTGGGCTCGAGAGTTGGAGATGTTTTGTAATTGATTACTTCAGAATATATATGGGAATATACCTAAGTAAAGTTAGTTGATACTTTTTGATTGTATATTTCCTTTGTGGTCTATCAATCGTCGATTCTGAGAGACGTTTGGGGGTCTCGGGGTCCCTACTGAGTATCGTATACGCACTTATGCACGAGTTATGCCCGCACAACGTTGTGTTTGATGCAGACGACGGACATCACTGATCGAGGTGGAGACTTGTGGAGTTGGGCGGTACCCGGAGGTGGACCATTTGGCGGGACGTACACGGAGTAGACGGCCGGACCCAAGGAGGTGAGAATACTATTTGTACCCACCCTTCAGTTGGGATTTCTGGAGGATGACTTGGTGTTGATGTCTTACATACTACTGTTGTACTGTCCTTTAAGTTGTACTGTACTTTCAGTTGGGTTTTTATACTGACCCATTTAATTTTCAGCACTTACCGTGTACCCAGTTTACTTAGTACTTACTTCACTTGTGTACTCTATTGTATTTTTGTTTACTTTATAAAAGGCAATGCCTTCCATCTTATTGGGATTTACTCCTTTGGTTCTAGTCGCCATCCCCTGGCCTATGGAAGGTGGGATTGGGGTAGTCATAGCATGGTCCCCTAGGACGGGTCATGACAAATTGGTATCAGAGGAGTCGCCTCTATCACAGAACTCTAGACTCTGATTTTTGTTTTATGTGAACCAATAGTGTTATGATTATTTAGTGTGGTTTTCAGTACAAGGAGTCCAGTGTTGGTGCGGCGTCCGACGTATCCATACACCAGGACCCTGAACTCGGATTTCTGACTCAGTGCACGAAGACACTGATTGCCTGTGTGTTTCCTTTCAAATATTTTCTTTGTGATTACTTTGTGTCAACTAACCAGGTATACTATTTCACCGTGGAACACCTATTGCTTTTCAGGATTTCCCTACTAAGGCAGCCAGCCAGTTTTCCTAGTTACATGTGGGATGGCAGCCGACCGAGTGACGAGGCCTCGGTGCAGGGCCCCATTACTGCGGAGGCACCAGCGGTACCACTACCCGCTGAGCCACTGATGCTACCAACCCCAGCGACGGAGATTTCATGCCGCCTGAGCGCGTTGCATGAGTTTCAGTGGTAGAGGCCGCCTGAGTTCCACGGAGAGAGGGATCCTTAGGTAGTCGATGATTTTCTAGAGGCTATCGTGAGAGTCTCCAAATTGGTAGGGACACCAGCAGACCTTATGGTGATCCATGTCGTGATTCACCTGGACGCTGCAGCTGGTATATGGTAGAGTCTGATGCTCCAGGTTCACGATGAGGCATCTCTACTTTGGGGAGACTTCGAGAGCCTCTTCCACTCAGAGTTTGTTGCAGCCACCCTCCGTGGGGTGCGCATCCCGGAGTTACTGTAGCTGCAGCATGGCAGCATGACAGTAGCCCAGTACTCAGTGAGATTTACTGACCTCTAGCGCTACTCCACGAACATGGTTCAGGATCCATTCTTCCAGGCCCAGACCTTTGAGCAGGGACTGAGGCATGAGATCAGAGCTTCAACGATTCCCCTCAGCATCCTGATGTAGGTGGGGGTGCTGGAGCAATCCCTGTTAGTGGAGATCTTTCTTGCCGAGCAGCCACCAGTAGCGAGACTCAACGAATTATGGCACAGATTGGAGTCTTCTGCAGCAGGCAGTCGGTAGATGTCATAGGGGTCCAAGTGGACCAGGCCGTCAGGTGGGAAACCTCGACAGACAGGTTCGGTTGTGCGGGGAACACAGCGCAGATCCAGTCATACGAGGAGAAGACAGTGCTATGCATGCAGTGGGCAGGGCCACATGGCTCGTGACTGTGCTACCTTCTATACAGATGAGCATAAAACAGTGGAGGGACCTCTCACGTAGAGGCAGAGGTTCAACCGTGGTAGTCTACAGAGAGTAGGCGGTCGAGGAAGAGGAGCTGGCCAAGCTATGGGTGGTGGACAATTAATCGAGGCTCTACCACCACCACCCCCAGGAGGTCCACCCCGACCACAGGGAGCTGGAAGAAAGAGGCAGGCTCAGCTCTAGACAGCGGAGGCTTATGACCACGGCGCACCTGAGATGATTCGAGGTACTATCTGTGTCTACTCCACCCTTTCTACAATTCTTATAGACATAGGTTATAGTCATTCATTTATTGTCGCTGCCCTTTTTCAGAGATCATATATTCCAACGGAGCCATTGGCTCGATCCTTACTGATAGAGACTCCTACAGGAGCAGACTCGATGATTATGCCCTGGTTCCAGTAGTGTGATCTTACTCTAGGAAGCGAGAGCTTCGGCTGGGATCTTCTTGTTGTGGCGTCGAGGCCTTACGATGTCATCTTGGGTATGGATTAATTGTCTATAGTCTATGATCAAATTAACTATGTTAAGTGCAATGGGTGGTGTGTCTGCAAGGATGGGACCAGGTTCACCTTCACCGGCATGAAGGGAACCTTCACAACACATGATGGACTCACGCAGAGGAGAGGGCAGCTGATCACACATCAGTTGGCGAGTCTCATCCTCGGAGCGTTTGACATGTGGAGTCCGTGTTTTAAAGTTGTGTTGGATCAGTATGCAGACGTTTTTACTAATGATGATCCAGGACTACCTCCTCGTAGGGAGGTAGATTTCTACATAGACTTGTAAACCTAGATATCACTAATATCTACACCGTCATATCGGATGGCTCCCGCCGAGCTTCATGAACTATGGGTACAAGTAGAGGACTTACATGGGAAAGGTTTCATCCGACCTAGTATTTCACCATGGGCTTCTCCGATTCCATTCTCCAAGATGAAGGATGGGGGCTTGTGACTATTTGTTGACTACCGTCACCTGAACTAGGTGACCATGAGGGACAAGTATCTGCTTCTGTGGATTGATGACTTCTTTGATCATCTCAAGGGGGCACGGTGGTTCTCGAAGATAGACCTCAGGTAGGGCTATCATTAGCTCCATGTTTGGGATGAAGATGTGCAGAAGACGACCTTTTGGTGTCGTTATGGCCACTATGAGTTCTTGGTAATGGCCTTTGGTGTGACCAATGCTCCAGCAGTGTTCATGGGTCTCATGAATAGGATCTTCCATCCCTACCTCGAAGAGTTTTTCGTAGTCTTCATTGACGACATACTGATTTACTCGACCACCGATGAAGGAGCATGCCTACCAATTTAGGGTTGTACTGGATACACTCTGAGAGAACTATATTTATGTTAAGCTCTCGAAGTTCTAGTTCTGGCTTCGAGAGGTTCACTTCTTAGGGAACGTCATTTCAGCGGCATGAGTTGCAGTGGATCCCATGAAGATCGAGGCAGTAATTTCTTGGGAGCCACCCAGGAGTGTGACGGAGGTGCGGAGTTTCCTGGGTCTGGATGGGTACTATCAGAGATTTGTGATAAACTTCTATAGAGTTGTAGAACCTCTTACATCTTGGATAAAGAAGGGGAAACCATTCGTGTGGTCAGACAGGTTTTATCAGAGCATTTTGGTGATGAGGCAGAGATTGACCAGTGCGCCCATCTTGAGGATTCTAGAGAAGGGAGTAGGGTACATAGTTTACTACGACGCATCAGGGACCAGACTCGGGTGCTTCCTGATGCAGGAGCGAGCAGTGATCGCTTACGGTTCACAGAAGTTGAGGCAGCACGAGAATAACTATGCTACCCATGAACTGGAGTTAGCACCAGTGGTCTTTACCCTAAAGATGTGGAAGAACTATTTGATGGTCGAGCACTTTACAGTATACTCTAACCACCAGAGTATCAGTTACGTTTTCGCATAGAATGACCTGAACCTGATACAGTGGAAATGGCTCGAGTTCCTCTAGGATTATGACTTTGAGATTGTCTGTACTGTTGGAAAGGGGAATTTTGTGGCAGATTCTCTCAGCAGGAGATCAGGAATTCAGCTATTTGAAGAGGCGATGGAGCAATTATCCACTTTGCAGATATCTTTCGTGGATAGAGATGAGGCATCCCATCTATAGTCCCTCACATTCACTCCTCCACTACTTCAGCGGGTTAGAGACGCACAACGTGGGGACGTTGACTGTGAGATGCGACGTGCTCAGGTTTCCACAGGACAGGCACCTGATGGATTTTCTGAAGGGGGATAACACGTTATCCACTTCTAGGGACGTACCATGGTACTAGTTTCATAGCATGAGTATGTTCTGAGGGAGTTTTAAACTTCCCCACTAGCGGTACATCCTAGAGTAGCGAAGATGTACCGGGATCTCAGACGATAGTACTGGTGGCTGGGTATGAAGAGGGTTATAGCAGAGTTTGTTTCGTGATGCCTCACTTTCCAGGAAGTGAAGGTGGAGCATCAGGTACCAGCAGGCTTGGTACAACCCTTAGAGGTTCCAGAGTGGATGTGGGACGATATATCCTTGGATTTCGTGACGTGGCTCCCACGTACTATCAGAGGACACAACACCATCTGGATGATCGTAGATCGACTCACCAATTTGAACCACTTCCTACCAATCAGAGAGTAGGGCTATGTAGAGATCTTGGGATTCCTCTACGTTCAAGATATTTTACGGCTTCATGGTGGGCCATCATCTATCGTCTCCGATCGAGACACTCTCTTTACTTTACGGCTTTGGAAGGGGTTACAGGAGGCTTTTGGGACACAGCTACACCTGAGCACTGCCTTTCACCCTCATACGGATGGCCAGATGGAGAGGACCATTCAGAACCTCGAGCACATTCTCTGTGCTTGTGTCCTTGACTTTGGTCGCAGGTGGGAGGATCAAAAACCGTTGGTGGAGTTTTCGTACAACAACCGCTACCACTCCACCATCGAGATGGAACCATATGAGGCACTGTATGTCCAACCTTATAGATCACCTATGTGCTGGACTAACCCTTGGGAGTTAATACTCGTAGGACAAGAGATGGTTCAGGCTAGAACGGAGACAGATCAGATCATCCAGGAGCGGATGAGGACTACATAGAAGAGACAGAAGTCCTATGCTAATAGGAGGCGATGACCACTAGAGTTCGAGGATGGAAACCACGTTTTCTTATGGGTCTCACCTCGACGTGGATTGCAGAGATTTGTTTGGTGTGTCATGTTATCTCCACACTTCATCAGGCCATTCTAGGTCTTCAATAGGATAGGAAAGGTGGCTTAGCACCTGGACCTTCCACCTCTGTTGCACCGGGTGCACAACGACTTCCACGTATCTTAGCTGAGGAGATATGTGCACGACCCGACGCATGTCATCAACCATGAGGAACTAGACATCGATGATGGGGTGACTTTTGCAGAGGTCCCGGTGTAGATCGAGGATCGACAGGAGAAGGTCCTATGTGGACGGTCAATTCCTTTGGTGCGAATTCGTTGGTAGCCCAGGAACCTCCAGGAGAGCACATGGGAGCTGGAGGCTCAGATGCGTGCTCAGTACCCTCATTTTATTCCCCTGTTTATGATGCAGATTTACGGGGATGTAAAGCCCTGAGGTGGGAGTAATGTAAAAACACATAAATTTCAAAGATTTTTTTTAAAATTCTTGGAATTTTACGAGTATGTGGATTCTAACGATGCTTAATTCCGAGACCCGCTGTGCCCGAAATCAATTTCCAATGTTTAGCACAGGTACGTTTAGTAAAAAAACAAGTGGGTTTTTCTTTATTTTGAACTGGTAATCGAAATTATAATCCAAGGCCACCGATGAACTCACAACGCCATTAATTTCATAGCGTGATCCGTACTATAGTTACATTCTAAATAGCGGAGAAGTTAATTATTGGCGGTTTATTTAAGAAGTAAACAATAATTGTCAGAACAATTTTTATTTTATAAGGATGTCATTCCCTCCCATGGGTAGTTAAGGGTGGGGCCCATAGACACCTAACAACCCAAGTGTGGTTGTTAGTGAGGTGGGTCCCACATGAGCCCCAACTATTTAATTTCCCCTAAACTCATTAAAAACCCATCATTAAATTTTCAACCCCCCATTAAATGCCAATATATCCACCTCACTCCATTAATTCTTTTCAACCCATAATTTAATGAGGATCCATACTCTTCCCCCCTTTTTATTTAATTTCCAATGTGTTTAATAAATGGGGACCTTCCCACTCCCTTCCTTAATTGATTGTCAACACGTTTTATTAAATGTGGTGATTCAATTTTGGGAGGGTTGCTTTGCGTGAGTAATAAAATAATAGGAGGAGCCTATTATTTTATTAAGGGGGAGAGATTTCGTTGTGCAAGGAAGATTGAGAGAGCTCTTGAAGTTTTGGAAGAACTCTGGCCTCCAACGAATAACGACAAAGAACGCCGATTCATCGAAGTGCAAGGAAATGCCACCAATACTCTTCTCCGCGATAAGAGAGGAGACACCGCTTCGTCCTCAACGAACTCCGACAACGCCTACAAACCCTTTTCCCACAACGTCGTCTACCGCGACGCCGACGTTCATCTTCAATTGTTGTGATTGGGGAAATTGTATATTTAATTATGTGATCTATACCATCGGCATGGGGTGTAATTGTTGGGTGTTGTTTTGAACCACTAATGCGGTGGGTACAGACTAAAGAACAAGTCTAAACCCACCGCTATTTTGTTCTTGATGCACGGAATATTTGGCGACAACAATGCGGGACCGCAATGAAGATTGGAGGCCTTCGCAGTGATGTATGGGTCCCGAGATGACCCCAGGCGTAGACGAGAGTAAATTTGGACCACCGGAATGACTCTGGTGGCCCATGGAAGCCCCCGGTGGCACGGGCCGCCGGAGGCGGCAGTGCCCGGACGTGCCTCCCACAGAAGCCCGCCACAGCGGAAGCTGCGACGGTGAGAGCGGGATCCCGCGGCCGCGCGGGATATAGGGGATCCAGCGGTGGCACCCTGGAACCGTGTTCATGGAAAACGGGGGCCATGCCCCCCGCTCGGCTCACTGGCCCAGCCAGCGCACGCCCACGGCCGGGCCGGGCCAGGCCTAGACCCCCCACTTCAGACCATTTTTGGTCTTTTTCCCATAACATGGGATACAAACCTCTGATTGACACACCGTCAGTTGCGTAAGAATCCTTGGTTCAAGATAGTAATTTCAGTATGTTACACTCAAGGTTTTGGAAATGTTTGGGTACGGCCATGTTGGTTTGAACCTGAAACCAACAGGGCCCTTGGATCGGACACGCTTATAACTTATGAAACGGACGTCCGTTTGATGTTCCATGAACTGTGTTAAATTCCTCTTGATGAGACGGTCCTTTTGGATTACACTTATTGAGGTTTGGATGCAGTTGGAGTACGGTCAAGTTGGTTTTAGCTTAAAAACCATCCGGGCCCCTAGGATGAAAAAGCCAATAACTCTCAGACCGAGTGTCCGATTGACGCACCATCTATCGCGTTGGGTTTCTTTTGACGAGATGGAACTTTGGGATACATCAACTCTAGAATCGTGATAGTTGATGTGTCAACTATTTTGATTGAGAATAGGACCCTACCAGAATCTATCATTCTTTGTGCGGGAACCCTAGAGCTGGCTGCGACTACATCGAATACTATACTGGAATCCTTTGTGGGTTCGATAGCGAAGACTACCGTACTGGAATCCTCTATGGGTTCGACAGCAATGACTACAGTTCTTGTTTCCTTCGTGGGTCCGATAGTATTGACCTGAATACTTGTATCCTATGTGGGTCCGGCAGAGTAGCTGGTCTTGTATCCTATGTGGGTCCGACAGCTTAACTGGACTTTTATCCTGTGTGGGTCCGACATCTTAGATGAATCACTGGCTACATCTGATCATCTCTATCAATATACGATGTTCTATATGTGTGTGATTTGAGTCTTAACATCAACCTTTATCATCAATGTGATTGACTTGTTTTCCTGTGTGGATTGGGTGGTGTTTTCTTGTGTGGACTGGGTTGTGCTTGGGCTCAAGAGTTGGAGCTGTTTTGTAATTGATGACTTAGGAATATGTATGGGAATATAACTATGTAAAGTCAGTTGATACTTGGTGATTGTGTCTTTCGGTTTTGGTTTATCCTTTGTGGATTATAAGAGACCTTGGGGGGTCTCGGGGTCCCTTCTATGTATCGTATACTCACCCATGCATGAGCTATGCCCGCACTACATTGTGATGGATGCCGATGAAAGACAGCACTGATCGAGGTGGAGGCTTGTGGAGCTGGGCGGTACCCGGAGGTGGACCATTTGGCGGGACGTACACGGAGTGGACGACCGAACCCGAGGAGCTGAGGAGACTATCTGTACCCACCCTTCAGGAGGGATTTCTGAAGGATGACTCGGTGTTGCTATATTAATTTCCATTCAATTGCACTGTACTTTCAGTTGGGTTTGTATACTAGCCCATTTACTTTTCAGCACTTACCTAGTACACAGTTTTACTTAGAGCATACTTCACATGCATACTCTGTTGTGTTTTTGTTTACTTTATAAAAGGTAATTTTTCCCCCTTATCGGGATTTATGACTTTGGTGCTAGTCACCAGCCCCTGGCCTATGGAAGGCGGGCATGGGGTAGTCACAGCACGTGCCCCAAGGATTGGTTGTGACAAATTGGTATCAGAGGATTCGGTTCTACCGAAGAACTCAAGACTGTTAACTTTGCTTTATGTGACACAATAGTCTTAAGATTATTGAGTGTGGTTTTCAGTCCAGAGAGTCCAGTGTTGGTGCGACGGCTGACGTATCCATACACCAGGACCCTGAACTCTGATTTCCAACTCAGTGCACGAAGACATTGATTGCGTGTGTGTTTCCTTTCAAATGTTTTCATTGTGATTACTTTGTGTCAGCTAACCAGGTATACTGTTAGACCATGGTGCACCTGTTTCTTTTCAGGATTTCCCAAAGAAGGCATCCAGCCAGGGTTCCTAGTTACATGCAGGATAGAAGACCACCGAGAGAAGAGGCCTCGGTACATGGCCCATTATAGCGGAGGCACTAGTGGTACCACTACCCACTGAGCCACCATTGCTACTAGCCCCAACGGCGAAGAGTGCACGCCGCCTGAGTGCACTGCACGAGTTTCAGGAGTAGAGGCCGCCCAGGTTCTGTAGAGATACGGATCCTCAGGCAGCCGAGGATTGGTTGGAGGATATCTTCAGAGTCTTCATATTGGTAGGGACACCAGCAGACCTTAGGGTGATCCTTCCCGCGATTCTCCTGCATGCAGCAGGAGGTAGATGGTGGAGCCTGATGCTCCCGGTGCACAATGAGTCATCTCTACTTTAGACAGACTTCAAGAGCCTCTTATGCTCGGAGTTTGTTCCATCTACCCTCTGTGTCATGCACATCCAGGAGTTACTGCAGCTGCGTCCTGGCAACATGATAGTAGCCCATTACTTGGCGAGATTTACCGACCTATCATGCTACTCCACAGACATGGTTTGGCACCCAATCTTCCTGGACCAGACCTTTTTACAGGGACTGAGGAATGAGATCAGAGATTCGACAATTCCCCTCAGCATCCTGATGCATGTGGGGGTGCTGGAGCAAGCCCTGTTAGTGGAGAGATTTCTCGCCGAGCAGCCAGTTGTAGCGATACCCACCACATGACGACACAGAGAAAAGTCTTCTATAGCCGGTAGTTGACAGATGTTGTTGGGGTCCAAGAAGAGTAGGCCGTCAGGTGGGTGCCATCAAGAGACAGGTTCATCTGTACGGGGCGCACGGCACAGAGCCAGCCTTACTAGGAGTAGACAGTGCTATGTATGCGGCAGGTACGGCCACATGGATCGTGACTTCTTGAACTGCCATACAGACGAGCAGCACACAGTGGACGGACCTCCTAGGTAGAGGAATAGGTTCAACCATGGCGGTCCGCAGGGAGCAGGAGGAAGAGGCAGAAGAGCTCGCCGAGTAGTGGGTGGTGGATGATGCTTCGAGGATCTACCACCACCACCCCCACGAGATCCACCCCGACCACATGGAGCTGGCGGGCAGAGGCATGCTCAGCTTTAATCAACATAGGCTTATGACCATGACCCACGTGAGATGATTCGAGGTACTATCTGTGTCTACTCCACCCTTGCTACATTTCTTATATACATAGATTCAAGTCATTATTTTTTTGTTGCTGCCCTTGTTCGGAGATCAGAGATTCCGACGGAGCTATTGGATTGATCCTTATGAAGAGAGACTCTTACGGGAGCAAATATGACAATTATGCACTGGTGATGACAGTGTAAGCTTAATCTTGGAGGTGAGAGCTTCGACTGGGATTTTCTTGTAGTGGTGTCGAGGCCTTACGACGTCATCTTGGTTATGGACTGGTTGTCTACAGTACATTCTCAGATTGACTGTATTAGGCGCAATGTGTGGTGTGTCCACATGGATGAGACCAGTTTCACCATCACCGACGAGAAGGGATCCTTCGCCGCACATGATGGACTCACACAGAGCATAGGGCAGCTGATCATACATCAGTTGGCTAGTCTCATCCTCTGAGCGGTTGACGTGGGGAGTCTGAGTTTTCTAGTTGTGTTGGATCAGTATACAGAAGTTTTTACTAACGATGACTTAGGACTACCTCCTCGCAGGGAGGTAGATTTCTACATAGACCTGTACCCTGAGACATCACTGATATCTACTCCGTCATATCGGACGTCTCCTGCCGAGCATCGTGAGATGCGGGTACAACTGGAGGACTTAAAGGGGAAAGGTTTTATCCAACCCAGTGTTTCACCATGGGCTTCTCCGATTCTATTTTCCAAGAAGGTGGATGGGGGCTTGCGACTGTGTGCCGACTATCATCTCCTGAACCATGTGATCGTGACAAACAAGTATCCGCTTCCGAGGATTGACGACCTCTTTGTTTAGCTCAATGGGGCATGATGGTTATCGAAGATAGACCTCAGGTTGTGTTATCATTATCTCCAAGTTCGGGATGAGGATGCGTAGAAGACAGCCTTCAGGTGTCGGTATGGCCACTATGAGTTGTTGGTCATGCCCTTTGGTGTGACCAATGCTCTAGAAGTTCTCATGGGTCTCATGAATAGGATCTTCCAGTCCTACCTCGATCGGTTTTTCGTAGTCTTCGTTGACGACATACTAATTTACACGACAACCGAGGAGGATCACACCATCACTTACGGGTAGTATTGGATACACTCCGAGAAAACCATCATTATGGTAAGCTCTCAATGTTCTAGTTCTAGCTTCAAGAGGATCAATTCTTGTGGAACATCATTTCAGAGGTGGGAGTTGCAGTGAATCCCGTGAAGATCGAGGCAGTACTTGCTTGGGAGCCACCCAATAGCGTGACAGAGGTGTGGAGTTTCCTGGGTCTGGCTGGGTACTATCGGAGATTTGTTCCATACTTCTCCAAAGTTTCATCACCGCTTACAACTTTGACGAAAAAGGGGAAACCCTTCGTGTGGTCAGACAGTTGTCAGCAGAGCTTTCAGGAGCTAAGGCAGATATTGACCAGTGCACCCATCTTGAGGCTTTGAGAGAAGGGCGTAGGGTACGTAGTTTACTGCGACACATCAAGAACCTAACTCAGGTGCGTCCTGATGCAATAGCGAGCAGTTATCTCTTACGGTTCACAGCAGTTGAGGCAGAACGAGTAGAACTATGCTACCCATGACCCTGGAGTTAGCAGTAGTGGTCTTCACCATAAAGATGTGGCAGAACTATCTGATGGGTGAGTGCGTTAATGTCTACTCTGACCACCAGAGTCTCAGGTACATTTTCTCTCAAAAGGACCTAATGTTGAGACAACGGCGATGGCTCGAGTTCCTCTAGGATTATGACTTTGAGATTGTCTATACTCCTGGGAAGGGAAATGTTGTGGAAGATTCTCTCAGCAGGAGATCCGGAATTCAACTACCTATAGAGGTGATGAAGTAGTTAGCCGCTTTTCAGATATCCTTCACGGATATAGATGAGGCAGCCTATCTATAGTCCCTCGTAGTCACTCCTCCACTACATCAGTGGGTCAGAGAAGCACAACGTGGGGAAATTTTCTATGAGACGCGACGTGCTTAGGATTCCATATGATATGTGACAGAAGGATTTTCTGAAGTGGAAGAAAATGTTATCCTCTTCAAGGGACATACTATAGTACTAGTTTCATAGTAGGAGGAAGTGCTAAGAGAGTTTCACAATTCCCCACTACCGGTACATCCTTGAGTAGCGAAGATATACCAGGATCTCAGAAGATAGTACTGTTGGCTGGGCCTGAAGAGGGTTGTAGCAGACTTCATTTCGCGATGCCTCACTTTCTAGCAAGTGAAGGTGGAGAATCAGGTACCTGCAGGATTGGTACAACCCTTATAGGTTCCGGAGTGGTAGTGGGACAGTATATCCTTGTATTTTGTGATGGGGCTCCCACGTACTTTTATAGGACACAACACCATCGGGGTGATCGTAGACTGACTCTCCAAGTCAGCCCATTTCCTACCGATCAGATAGTAGGGCTCAGTAGAGAGTTTGGGACGCCTATACGTTCAGGATATTGTATGGCTTCATGGTGGGCCATCGTCTATTGTCTCCGATTGAGACACTTGCTTTACTTCTCGGCTTTGGAAGGGGTTGCCGGAGGATTTTGGGATGCAGTAACACCTAAGCAATGCCTTTCACCCTCAGATGGATTCCCAGATGGAGAGGAACATTCCGACACTTGAGGACATGCTCTCTGCATGTGTCATTTACTTTGGTCACAATGAGGTGGATCACCAACCCATGGTGGAGTTTGCATACAATAACAGCTACCACTCCACCATCGGGATGACACCATATGAGGCACTGTACGTCCAACCATACAGATCACCTATGTGCTAGACTGACCCTAGGGTGTTTTCACATGTAGGACAAGAGATGGTTTAGGCTATGACGAAGAAGGTTCAGATCATCCAAGAGTGGATGAGGACTGCACAGAGCAGACAGAAGTCCTATGCTGATAGGAGGTGGATACAAATGGTGATCGAAGATGGAGACCATGTTTTCGTACGGGTCCCACCTCGACGTGGATTGCAGATATTTGTCCAGGGTGGAAAGTTATCTCCACACTTCATCGGACCATTCTAGGTCCTGAGTAGGGTAGGAAAGGTGGCTTACCGCCTGTCCCTTCCACCTCAGTTGCACTGGGTGAATGACGTCTTCCACGTATCTCAGTTGAGGATAGATGTGCTTGACCCGACGCATATCATCGTCCATGGGGCGTTGGACATTGATGACAGGGCGACTATTGCGGAGGTCCTGGTGGATATCGAGGATCGACAGGAGGAGGTCCTACGTGGATGGTTAATTTCTTTGGTGTGCATTCGTTGGAAGCACGAGAACCTCTAAGAGAGTACATGGGAGCGGGAGGCTCAGATGCGTGCTCAGTACCCTAATTTGATTCCATGGTTTATGATGTAGCTTTATGGGGACATAAATCCCTGAGGTGGGAGTAATGTAAAGACCCGGAAATTTTTAGGATTTTTTTAAAATTCTTGAAATTTTACGATTATGTGGCTTATGACGGTGCTTGATTCCAAGGCCCACTGTTCCCAGAATCAATTTCCGAAGTTTATCTTGGGTACGTTCAGTAAACGAATGAGTGGGTTTTTCTATATTTTGAATCGGTACTCAGAATCAAAATACGAGGGAACCGATGAACTCGCCATGCCGGTTATTGCTTAATGCGATCCTTATCATAGTTGTGTTCTCAATGAAGTAGAATTTAATTATTGGGGGTTTATTTAAGAAGTAAATAAAAATTGTCGGAATAATTTTTATTTTATAAGGATGTCATTCCCTCCCATGGGTAGTTAAGGGTGGGTCCCATAACCACCTAACTACCCAAGTGTGGATGTTAGAGAGGTGAAGCCCACACGAGCCCCAACTATTTAATTTCCCCTAAACACATTAAAAACACCTCATTAAATTGAACCCCCCCATTAAATTCCAATCTCTCCACCTCACTCCATTAATTCTTGTAAACCCATCATTTAATGAGGATCATTCCTCTTTCCCCCCTTTATGTTTATTTAATGTGGTGATTTAATTTTGGGAGAGTTGCTTTGCATGTGTAATAAAATAATAAGAGGACTCTATTATTTTATTAAGGGGGAGGGCATTCATTGTGCAAGGAAGATCGAAAGAACTCTTGAGCTTTTGGAAGAACGTCGGCCTCCAACGAAGAATGACGAAAAATGCCGATTCCTCAAAGAGAAATGACGTGCCACCAATCCTCTTCTCTGCGATAAGAGAGGAGATGCCGCTTCCTCCTCGGTGCACTCCTATGACGCCTACAAACCCTTTCCCCATGATGAAATATACCATGACGCCATCTTCTACGATGCTGACATTCGTCATCATTTTTTGAGGTAGGGGAATCTGTATATTTCATTATGTGATCTCTACCCTTGGCATGTCGTGTAATTTTTGGGTGATTTTTTGAACCAGTAACGCGGTGGGTACGTACTAACGAACATGTCCAAAACCACCACTATTTTGTTCTTGATGCGCGGAATATTTGGTGACAATGAAGCGGGACCGCAGTGGCGATTGGAGGCTTTCACAGTGATGTATGGGTCCCGAGATGACCATAGCCGCAGATGGGAGTAAAATCGGACCACTAGAATGACTCTGGGGGCCCGTTGAAGCCCCCTGCGGCACTGGTGGTGGCCCCCCGGCGCGCTGCCGGGAGAATCCTACCATGTCTAAAGCCGCAGCGCCGAGGGAAGGATCCCACGAGCGAGCGGGATCCATGGGAGCCAGCGTCGCCCCCTTGGTGCCGCGTCTGCGGAAAGGGGGGGTCGCGCCCCCTTGGTGCTGCGTCCGTGGAAAGCGGGGGCCGCACCCCCCGCTCGGCTCGCTGGCCGAGCCGGCGCACCCACCCGGCCATGCCAGCCGGGCTGCGCCACGCCCCGCCATTCCGGGACGTTCCCTCCTAGGCCAGACCCGGACCCGGGTCGGGTCGACCCAGGGGAGGTTGGTCTGGGTCGTGTCGGGCCCAGACACCCCACTTTAGACCGTTTTCTGTCTTTTGCCCATAACATGGGCTACGGAACACTGATCGATGCACCATCAGTTGTGTAGGAATCCTTGGATCTAGATCGTCATTTCAATATATTACACTTTAGGTTTCGGCAAAGTTTGGGTATGGCCGGGTTGGTTCGTACCTGAAACCAACCAGGCCCTTGGAGCAGAAACACTTATAACTTAATGATCGGACGTCCGTTTGACGTGCCGTCAACTACGTTGAATTCCACTTGATGAGATAGTCCTTTGGGATTAATACTCATATGGTTTGGATATAGCTGGAGTATGGTTGGGTTGGTTTTAGCTTAAAACCCAACTGGGCCCTTGGGACGGAAAAACCAATAACTCTCAGACCGGGCGTCCAATTGACGCACCGTTTTTCGCGTTGGGTTTCTTTTGACAAGACTGCACATTGGGATATATCAATACTGGCTTTGTGAAATTTGATGTGTCGACATTGTTGCTCATGGAGCGGACCCTCCCGGAATCGAGCATGTTCTGTGCGAGAACCCTAGAGCTGGTTGTGACTGTATCAACTACTATACTAGAATCCTCCGTGGGTTTGACAGCGATGACTACCGAACTGGAATCTTCTGAGAGTTTGATGGTGCAAACTACTGTTCTTTTTATCCTATGTGGGTATGGCAGTATTGACCTATGTACTTGTATCCTGTGTGGGTCCAGTAGAGTAGATGGTCTTGTATCCTATGTGGGTCCGACATCTTAGCTGGACTTGTATCCTATGTGGGTCCAACATATTAGATGAATCAGTGGCTACATATGATCATCTCTATCTCTATACGAAGTTGTATACATGTGTGAGATGAGTCTTGACTTCAACCTTTATCATCGATGTGATTGACTTGTTTTCCTGTGTGGACTAGGTTGTTCTTGGTCTCGAGAGTTGGAGTTGTTTTGTAATTGATGACTTAGGAATATGTATGGGAATATACCTAAGTAGAGTTGGTTGATACATCTTGATTGTATCTTTCCTTTGTGGTTTATCCTTCATGGATTCTGAGAGACCTTCAGGGGTCTTGGGGTCCCTACATAGTATCGTCTACTCACCCTTGAACGAGCTATGTCCGCAATACGTTGTGTTGGATTTAGACGACGGATAACATTGATCGAGGTGGAGGCTTGTAAAGTTGTGTGGTACCCAAAGGTGGACCATTTTGCGGGATGTACACTGAGTGGATGACCAGACCTGAGGATTTTAGGAGACTATCTGTACCCACCATTCAGGTGGGATTTCTGTAGGATGACTCGGTGTTGCTATTTTACTTACTACTGTTGTACTTTTTTTCTGTTGTACTGTACTTTCAGTTGGGTTTGTATGCTAGCTCTTTTACTTTTCAGCACTTACCTTGTACCGAGTTTTACATAGTTCTTACTTCACTTTCATACTCTGTTGTGTTTTTTTTACTTTATAAAAGGCAATTCATTCCCTCTTATCAGGATTTACGCCTTTAGTGCTAGTCTCCAGCCCCTGGCCTATGGAAGGTGGGTTTGGGGAAGTCACGGCATGGGCCCTGAGGATGGGTCATGACATCACTATAGGACTTTCAACATAGGAATTTTATTATTTTATTGGTACACTCTTCTATTGTTTAAGATGAGGTGGTGTGTTTAGAAGTTAGTAGATAAATCATGCTCTATTATAATGATATATTAAGGAAATTCAAATACCATGATCCTAGATATGAAACAGGTTAATGTGATATTAAATTTGTTGGAAAATGAAATGTTTGTAATAAACTGTATGAATAAATATAGTCATATTAAATTAAAGTGTTTGAAAACTATTTTTTTATGTTTAATTTTTTATACTGAAAATTTATTTTAAATTATGTTTTCAACTTATAAATGGACACTTCGGTGTGCTATAAATGTAGAATCACCATGATGTGGTTGGGAGGGTTTATCCTATATACTTCTAATGTTGATAAAACTTTCTTTTATTGAATTGGATGAATTTCCTCTTTTTCAACAAATCTTTCATTGTGCAATGTATACTATATGATAATTTTTTAGAAATTATAAAATATTATAGCTTCTTACGGTTCTAAAAACATAAAAAGTTTCATATAATTGATAATAGAAGTTCATAATATTGATAAAATTATAAATTTTAGTAGTGCCTTTTAGTAGTGGTGATTAAATTAGTGAGGGGATTTCAATTGTTATTTATAAAATTTTACACAAAATCTTGTAAACCCTAATTCATTTCACTCATGGTAAATAATTTGAAAGGGGGTGAATGTGTTTGAGGTGCATTTTTATATTTTTTTATTTCAAAAACCCCTTTAAAAATACCTATTTTATATGATAACCTAAAATTGAATATTAACATTAATAAAATTTATTTTATCTTCCAATCATATGAATTAATTTTCGCGCTTTGAGGTGTTCTTATTTGGTAGTAAATAATGTTTAAAAACATGATTTCACAACATGGGTGTGAGGGTTTTAATTAGTATATATAGAAGGGATTGTTTTTTAATTCCATTACACATAAGAATCAATCCATATAGAACCCCTACATGCTCATAGACATAGTATATGATGACCTATAACTGTTAGAGATTATGAAATATATTTTTTTACATGATATTAGAACTTGGATAATGTGACTTTCTAGAGATGTGATCCCATCCCAAATACATGGCCACCCGATCCAACCATCCATATAAACCCCCGACACAACATCATCACACTCTAAATTTCATACACCATGCACCCAAATAGAAGCCCCGACACACTGATGAACATCACCAATCACAGATATAACAGTATTTTGGTTAAGATATTCACTAGGAACCTAAATTAATATACTTATTAAATCATAAACAACACATGGATTTGGAATGGAGGATTCCAGAGCTGATCACCAAGTGAGAGAATATTGGATGCAATAAAAATCCCACATTAGTTTCTATAAATAATTTTTTATGACATATAATATTGGATGAAATGCTCCTGTGATAACAAATTTATTTTAGGGGATGAATGGTATACATAATTATCTACATGGTCATAAAGGACAAGGATGGAGGAAAGATTCCTTCTAGGTGTTATTAGTGACATGATGTGACATTAGTGTGATGTGGTTGGAATATCCCCACATATTTTTACAATAATAATGGGGTATTAGTTAGATAATGTGGAATAATAGTGGTTCATAATTTGTAAATATTTTCTCGAAAAATTGTGAAGGATTCTAGTCTCAGTTATGAGAAATATGTAGTAGTGTATATTTAAGATGATTTGGATCATGTGGATTATCATTTATATGGAGACCAATATGTGTTGTCATGTATTATCTGATGGAAACCTAAGTCGACATTGGCTTCCATAAGGAGATACAACACACATATAATCTTTTATGAGGTACTCCACCTATTAACAATTGGTTATATGATGGAAGCCTATATGGTCTTTTGTGTTGGCCTTCAAATGATCATGATAGTTAAAAGGGATGGGTAGATGTTGAAGCACATTTTCTTCTAAAAACCAACTCCATTTTGTGCTGGAATATAGATGGATGTTGGGTTATAAAAGTTTTTCTCTATATTGAATTTGTAATTGTTAAACACCCAAATATTGGTTAAACCAATTGTGAGATCATGGAGTTTACCTATAGCTTCATATATAGTGAGACCGAGTTAGATGTGATTCTGGTGGTTAGCATTGGATTTGAGGTGCCCATATAATTTTGGAGTGTTGAAAATATTCTATGAGTAGGGGATGACATCAAGATATGCATGAAGGAAAATTCCACAGAATATGGTTTCTGTGGACTAGAATGGGTAACAAGGTATAAGGGATCATATGATGAAACATAGGAATAAAATTTTGTGCACCCACACTGACCAAACCATGATTATAATAGAATATGATTCTTCTCTTGCTTACATATTCGACCAAAAATTATGCCATGATGAAGGTAACAGAGAAGAAGATATAGGAAGTAGATCGGGGGATGGGGGATAGTATAGAGAACCATCCAAACCGTTTATAGAAAATTATTAATTTCAAAAATAGGATAAAATCTCTACATTATTTATATATTTTAGCCATCAATCATAGAATTTAATGTTTAGAATGTTGAATTTTGATAAATATATTCTTTATAGAAATTAAAAATAATAATTTTCAAAATGATATATTTAATACAATAATTTTATAAATGTTTTAAATTATCATCAAGATCATTATGTATAATTGAAAATAAAAAAAATTATATTCTAGTTTTTTTATATCAAATATAAGCTATTGGATTTTGTATTATGGGATATCATTTCATAATCCTATATGAATGTATCACGTTCAAATATAGGTGGGGGTAGGATTCCCATAGGTACTATAGTAGTACTGTAGTGGTGTTTCTTTTCTCATGATTTGGGATGTTGTGCCCCATATTATGGTTATAGGACCATAAGACCATTGAACAATTATAACCCTTCAGACCATAAACATTTTGTAGAAGGTCTTATTGGGGGACTGGGTGAACAACTTGTCTTAATAGGATGATGATTCAGTATGAAGTCACATAGGTTCCACATTCTAGGTGGCCTCAAAATAGTGATCTCCAAACTAGAACCCATTAACTATCCAAAAATCATTAAAGATTAAAAAATGTGGGGTAGATGGATTCCCTTCCTAAAGACAATCTACATAGTTGGAATGTTCAGGAATATGACATGGTAGACATGTAGTGTGACATATGCCACAAATCCATTTCAATGTTGGTGACTCAAACGAGATATGGTTTTATTTCAAACTATAATGTTTTCTTCTTCGCTAATTAATTTTCAATGTTGATATTAGGGGATCCCTATAACGATCAATCGAAAGGGAAACACAAAAAAAATCCTTTAACTTGAGTAACATGACATTCAGACTGGTAAAACAGTGAAATTACTACAGATGAGGGGGTGACACTGTGCACAACAAGTAAAAAACATGACATAATATTATCATTAATGCCTTGATGTCATCTATTTTAGGTGACATTGGACCACATCTAGGTGAGCCATCAAGACGTAAAACTACTGGGGTATCAGGCCATAAATTAGAAATAATAATTATGTAGTCAGTGCTTGTGAATTCTTGTGGGGAGACATGATGTTTTAACAATATGGGTTGTAATCCAGTCTACCATATATATATACATGTATGTGTATATAAATAAACACAATGTGAGAAACTCTATCTTAGTTCCTATAATATTATTGAAACAATATGTTTATTTGTAACTATATTAACTCTAAATTTTAAGTAAAAAAATAAAAAAAAAGTTATAGTAACAATGGGGTGAAATTTATATATCATTAACTTGTTCATGAAATTAATTAAAGTGACTAAAATTTAATTTTAATTATCTATGTATGTTTAAAATAAATTTATAGTGTAAATATACGACAACTATTCATATTGATTTTATTAGTGTAAATATAAAATATAGTATGTAATTAAATCACAGTTAAATTTAACATACATGCTAAAAATTTGGGGTTATTCTAATGTTCAACTAATTTAAATATATAATATGTCAATAATGATACTGTTGTCCTTTGTTATGTAATTTTTATTTATAAAATACACTAATCGGTTTGGAGTTTAATATTTTTATTTGCATGTTTTTATGTTTAGTTAATATTCCCTATTAGGTTTTTCGATTCCACCAATACAAACCTTTACCGATCCATTCCATTTTTAGAGGGATGGTGGTCAAGGGCATGGTTAGATTAAAAATATAAACTATTATAAACAGATAGTTCCCAAAAGATATAGTGTATGATTAATTTCTATTATACTCTAGAACCCATAATACTAGATACTAAATTAAGATATTCCTTAATTTTTTATCCCTTAACTAAGATACATATATTCTAGTAGAGACCAAATCATGACTGATGCATCTAAAGAATCTTACTAGAATAAATCAAATTCCCACAAACAGGTTTCAGTGATTCCTTGTTGCACATAATGTAGTTCAGTTTTTATGGGTCCTCATTATGTATATGTTGAATCCTTATAATAAAATAATTGGTCTAGTATCTCTATCAATAATTTTTACCTAGATAGACTTACATCATTAAAGAGTGATGTGCTTTAGAGAATATGGTGAATGATTATTCTTAATGGAAAATGAGATCTTCAGTCAAGGAATGAAGGGATTATATGAGGAATGATACAAAAAATCACCCATTAGTTGAAACTTTTGGTTCAATGTACGACATACACTTCTGAAGATCCATTTCATACAGTTTTGGAGGAGTATAAGGGTGTTTTTCATAAGGATTTATAAATATTTCTCCCCATAGAAAGGTTTAATTTTTTTATCAATTAGTTCCCCTCTACCACTCCATTATTATCTGTATCTTATTAGATAACCCTCAATGAGCATTTTTAATAGAAAGTATAGTTTGAGGGCCTCAGGATAAAAGGTATAATTTATTAAAATGTTTCCCCTTAATCATTTTTGTTGTTTCTCACTATGAAAGATTATGATACCATGCAACGTTTTTTCACAACACCTCTTGAATTAGGTGGAAATCATGAACATAAACCTTATGTTGATAACCGAAAATCACTTCAAATAGTTGAATGGAGAATATTTGTTTTTGAATATCAATCATTGATCTAACTATCTTCTTCTTAGAGTTGACAAGGGGAATATTCCAAATAAATCATTCTGATGATGATATAGCCATTATGAGTTTCTTTGGAAGTCCCTTCAACATAATGAATTAAAATAATATATTTAATTGTTTTATAAAATGTATATTTTTTCTTTTTTTGGTACATGTTAATGGATTTCAAAATTGAAGATGTACCTATTCATTTAGTGTTATAGTATTATTATTCATATAATATGAGGATATAGTAGGAAATAATTTAGGTGAACCAACTATAACAAAGGCTCTAGTAATTTTTTCGCATTAGATATGTTTAATTCTAGGTACATGTCATGTAAAAGGGTAGAGTAGCTATGTACTCAAAATAGATCAAATTATTGCATGCCCGGAAGCCACCCAATATCATGTATGAGGTGTTATGCTTCATTGGGTTTGTAGGGTACCACCAAATATATTTGGAGGGATTCTCCACCATTATAACACCCCTGAATTTTTGGATGTATAAAAAAATATTTGGATTTGAAGGAATTAATTACAGGTTCATGTATATTCCAACATGATTTCAAAAGTTATAACACATTATGAAAATGTTAAATAGAATTTTGAATGAATTAATTAAAATGAATTCATTAATTGATGGTATTCAATTAATTATTCCATTTGGAATTTACATTTTCCAATATGGAGAATATGGGTAATGTGTTTCATTTAATGAAACATATCAAAGAAGAATATATAAATGGAATAGATCTTATCTATTTGGTAAAAATGATTGTATACAAGACTTTATATACTATCTTCTTCTCAAAACACATATTATCTCTAGGTGAAGGTGATATCATTTCATATGTGTATACAGATACTCAAGAAAGATAATGGGATCCATTGGTTTGTGTAATCCCTATGGAGGAAAGAGGCATTCACATGTTTCTACTATGATCTTCATTAAAAATACTTCATATAAGATTGAATATAAAGATTTTATTTACTTAGGTACATACATGTATACTCTTCATTTATATTCCATGATGAATTTTTTATGATTTATCACACACAAAATTAGATTACTTCCACTACTAAGATCATTTGATTATACCTTAAAAACAATCAGTTGTACCATATCCCCAATGTCCACGTTATCATAAGTCCTTTATTTTGTTGGAAAATAAAGAAACTGTTGTATTAAATAGTTGTTAACATAATATGGGAATGATTGCATGAATTATGTTGATTTGTTAATGTAATCATTGTCATTACTATAGGAAAATAGTGTGTCAATATTTTGAATTTTTTCAAAATTATTTCAAAAGAAAGTAATGATACATTTTTGAATATTCCAGGAATTTAAAAATCAATTATAAATTAATTAAATATAAATTTTTTATTGTTAATTGTTTTAATTTTTTTTTGAAATAATTATTATAAATATTGCGTTAATATTTTTGAGTTCATATTTAGATTACTTTTTTTAAAAAATTATATGATTTAAAAAATGATTATAAATGATTATAAAATGTATTTTAGGAATATTTTAATTAATAATATTTTAAAAACTTATTATGTATAATTTTTTTATAATTAACAATATAATGCTTTTATAATAAATTTATAACAAAATATTCATATTATTAAATCCTAATATTTAAAATTCATTACCAAAATACATTCCATTCCATATGATATTGAAATCATATGTTAATTTAGATGTCCTAATTGTAATTTATAAAGAGATTATAGATTTTGTAAAGAATGAAAAAATATTTAAATTTTTATATTTAATATAACAAAATGCTCATAATTAATTTGTTTAAATTTTTTAAAATGGAATAAAACATTTTTATGATATAAATTCAACCACATAAAAAGTGTTTTGATAATACAATTTTTTATGATTTAAATAATGTTTAAATATGTGATAATTTGATTACTTAAATAGTTTAAAAATATAAATTGGATTATAAAATGTTTATAATTCATTATAATATTGAATATTTAAAGAAAAATTCTATATATTTAATAATAAAAAAGTGTTCATATTAGAAGTGGATATAAAGTGTTCATTTCAAATATTTTAGAATATATGTATATTAAGTGTGTGCATATATAAAAAATATTATGTATATATAAAATATATATATTTAAAATATTTTTATATATAGTAGAATTCCTTATATATTTCTATAATGAAAATTTATTTTTATAATTTAATTACAAAACTATAATTGTTACTCTTTATAAAATTTGTATTACAAGCCTATGTCATATATAAAATTTTTTATATTAGTTTCTAATAAAAAATGAATCATTTATTTATTTTATAATAAAATTCAATTATGAATTTTAATAGATAGTTGACAAAGAGTTTATAAATAATGGAAATGGAATTTTTTATTTATTTAACTATAAAAATAATTAGTTAATTATTTAATATTTTTGAAACATTTATTATAAATATTCCATAAATATCTAAGAGTTTATATATTTCAAATTTATATGTTCTATATTGTTTTTATAAATTGTAATAAAATGGTATTATACTTTTTATAGAACTTTAGTTTTTTTATAAAATATGAATAAATTATACATATCAAAATTATAATGATCATTTATAATGTGTTTATAATTTATAAATCTGATATAAATATTAATGAGTTTATATTAGAATTACTATTTTATTATAAATAAGTAATTCAAATTATTTAATATTAAATTAAAGATCATATTAAATATATTATTTAGACCACATTAAAAAAAATTGATAGTTAATTTGAAAAAGGGATTAAATATTGCAAAATAAAAGATATTTTAATATGATTTTAAAAGGATACATAATAAAAATAAAATTTTAAAATGTATAATTCATAAAATATCACATAGTTTAATTAGACATTAGTATAAAATAAGTGGATTATAAACATAATATTTATAGGATTTAATAAAAGAAGGAATAAAAAATGATTATAATTACTGAATATGATTATACATTTATGAATTTAATATGGTTTTGATTTATATTAAATTGCCAATTCCTTTAAAATTTATAAAATCACTTAAATATAAAGTGTAAGATTTCATTAAGTGTGGACCCTATCATGTCCTAGATCATCCAACCAAGTATTCTCTCTAAAAGCAAGCTTATTTTATGTTATTATGCATTGGGAAAGAATGTAATGGGAAAAAATGAATCACCCTTTATTTGGTTCTACTGAATAAGGGTTCTAATAGATTTCCATTTGTAAGCTTGTTTTGGAAACCATTTATAAAGATTTTAGAAGACAAAATCTGAGTGCATCCATATGATAGATCCTATTAATGATATTTCCAATAAAATATATATGAATTGTAACTATATTGAACATGATGAATCCCTACCTTAATAATTATGTGGTGAGTGGAATTAAAAAGTAGATGCATTTCATAGTGAAATATGGATCTGGGATCATTAATTTGATATGATGTATGGGGTCCTAAATTTTAGTAGGATAACATTCATTAAAATATGTTGAAAGATATATATATAAGAGAGTATATTCATATAATAAATGAAATATTCAGTTTTAGATGATATCAGCATCATCATCAATATTTTCATGTCAATTATTGAAAATAAGTATCATCAAGAAAGAAAATCCATGGTATATAACTATAGAGACGTTTTTAATTAAAATAATACCAATGTGACTGATAAAAACCTACCTACATATCCAAATGTTCAAATTGTTTAAGATATAAATCTATATTATTAGGCAAAACATATATGCATTATATTGAAAATTTTCTTAAGGAACATTAGCCCCCAGTCATATACAAAATATGATTCAGTTTTATAATTTTATTTTGAGACTAAAATATTTGTTAATAATATCTATGGTATATGAATTTGTTTAATTTTTATCAATGGGAATATTTGTACAATAAAATAGAATTTTGGAAAATTTTACATATTTTTCTCAATGTGTTGACAATAAATGACATTGTAATGTGATTGTTTTACTCTTTTATTATGTTGAAATCATAAATAATTAAATATTTAATATGTAAGAATAAGAATATCTAGAAAATATGATAATATTGTATCATGTAGATCAGTATGATCATTGAGACGTATAATTATTTACAAGAGGGAGTAATAAAACCATACAAGGTGATTATAAAGGACATCTATATGGATTTTTGAAACTCCATGGAATGTCCCTTTTAGGTATAGATATTTTGAAACATATGTATTAAATTATAAATAGAATATGATACTAAATGTGAATTTTATTTTATTTTAAATATATAATAGTTCAAAATAAATTAATTTACATACAATGGTATTAATGTTCATTCAAGTGATTAAGAAAGAGTTGTTACACCATATATTTGAATGCATGAAAAGATCATATCAATCCATTCAAAGGATTTTTATATTCATTTTATTTCTCTTATGTGATATGAGATGTTGTTTCCTAAATTTGTTTTGAACAACATGGTTGTAACACCCCAGGCTTCCACGGTACACTTCTATTTGAATAATACAATAGCATGTGATGTACACAACTTCGAGTTCTAACACCCCAGAACCAATCAAACTAGCCATTATGAATATTAATACACACTTATTGAAATATTATAAATATTATCTTTCAAAACGGACTTCATTTTTGGATTCAGAATAATGAAATTAGCTCAGGGTGAATTTTCGGTATTTTTCTAAAAACATTCAAATTTTGATGAATATTAAAAAACACAGAGTTATAGTTTAAAACCGATTTTTTTTTAAATAATTATTTATATTAATTAAATTTATTTTAGGAAAAAATATATACATAATACTTATATATGTTCAATGTAATTCATTGGAGTTTGTTTATAATAATTTTAGATATATAAAAATTTTATTGAACTTATCACTGTCATTTACCCATCTCTTAGGAGAATTTCCAAATTCACATAAAACATAATTTTACCACTACTACGAGTGTAATTTTGAAAATCCAAGAGACATGGTTGATATCAGTAAGTAAAATGTGGTTCAATAAGATGAAAATATTTTCGGTGAATAGTATCTTTTTTACTTTTATTTACCACTATTAAAAGTAAATAGGGTAATTAAGGGTAAAAACGATATTATTATTAGCCTAACGCATGTCTTAATTCTATTGGATAAGTATAGTTCGACCAAAAAAAACCTTAGGAACAAAATATGAATATCTTTGGTCCCCTTGGATTAGATTACAACATTTATTATTATTTAATTCAAAAAGAGTTAAAAGAGTTAAAATCAATGTTTAATAAATAAAACAATTTTAATATAAGGTTATACATAAGATAAATTAGATTATAAATATTTATTAGAAATATAAAAATATTTTCTACATAATGGTATTTTATTTATTATTTTTGGACATTAAATAATTTAATTTATTTATTACACAATGGTGATGCAGTAATTACCTAATTAATGAAATATTAAAATAATTGATATTATAAATATCAAAATAAATGTAATTTGAGACTTATTAGGAATTACACTAATTTATAGGTTAATATAAAATTGTAGGGTTGGTTAGATGAATTTTATTCGATGTAATAATGATGTTATTAATTTAGCAAAAACATAATACTGAATAGTGTTAAAATTGACATAAATGAGTTTTTAAAACAAATATTATATTATTACTGGAAATTCTATTCCTAAAAATCTACAGTTCGGCCGAAGGACTTATATAATGATATGTGTATCATTAATGAACCAATTTGGGTTCTCTTGGAAGTATATAGTATGTTTATTAACCATATAATATAAAACTACAAAGAGACATGGTAAATGTCAAACTATTTAACTTAGAGTTAAATCTAAAAGATAAAGTTAATATAGTTACCCAAACCTGTCTAAAACCTATTGGTTGAGTGGTTTTTTACCCATCCCTACCTTATCCTTTAAATACTCCACTTTGGAGGCATATGAAAACGAAAATTATTTTATTATAAAATAATATTTCTAGCTTTTCCCAAGTTTCCCCTCACCCCTCTTATAAAAAGGCACTCCACCTTCTATCTAATTCACATCTTGAAAGCCTTTTGGTATGACAACCCTGCTTTTTATTACAACTTAAACATGCTTTATTACATAAAACTTCACTTGATACAACAAAGAAGATCGATAGGTTTAGTGTCTTTGGGGCTTAGGATTATTACATAAAAACTTTAAACTTGAAATACAACATCTTTATTGAAAACATCCTTTACATGACCACTACATTCCTTCGTACTTAGCATTGCATGGGATAACCTGAGGACATGCATAAGAAAAGGGTGAGCTATAAAGCCCAGTAAGGGAGTAAACAATGAATAACATGAGGAGTGAAATACATGTTAGGCAATAAGAATATCAATAGTGCATAATAGAAACATGAACATAAAGGCATGATAAAGCATGATAATCATAACATGGAAATGTGGCAACAACACTTAACATTGAATTAGCATGAGCCAAGGCTCATTGCACATGGAGCATGAGTAAACCCTCATTGCACTTGAAGCACGAGTAAACCCTCGTTGCTCTTGAATTAGCATGAGTCAACACTCATTGCACATGAAATATCATGATACTATACTTTACCCAATGCATTGGAGCGCTATAAAGGGCGCACCCTTCTTAAACATTTCATTTCATGCATAAGTGTGCCACATGGATCATAAAACATGGATTCATAAAACATAATAATTTCTTCCACGATAAAGGAAAGTGGAATTCATACATGAAACTTTATAATCAATATGTAAATGTGCATAAAGGTGAATACCCTTGATGGAGAAATGGGCATGGTATTCACTACACAAAGACATTGGCTTAGAAAATCGGTGCGATTTCGGCAGCGTAACGGCGTGACATAAGAATTCATAAAAAAGGTTGATGAGAGAGAAAGGGGTTCCTCATCATATTTACATGTAATGGACAGTAAGTAGATCATATATATACATTTCCCAACAATAGAAATGGAATTTGGATTCATGATACAAAAGTATTGCTTGAATATAAAAGAAGAGAGAGAAGTTCCTTTCGGAATTTCGGCATAGTAACAGGTGTACATGGGAGGCATTTAATGAGAGAGAAATGGTTATCCCATCATTCAAACAATAATAGGGCAGTATGGGGGAGGTGCGAAACCATACCCCAACATTCATAATTGAAATAAAAAGGGAAATACAACTTAAAGAAAATTGAGAAAAAAATGAGAAAGGAAGAAAACCCCTTACTTGGAAGTGTGCTTCCAAAGGATAGAGAGAGGCTTGTGAGAGGCTTCTTGGGAGCTTGGGGCACCTTGAGAGGATTCTAGAGAGAGTAGGGCAGAGGTTGGGCGAATTTCAAGGGCATTGGGTGAGGAGGAAGTGGGAGCTTGGGTGGGTTTATATAGGAAAGGTGAGGGAATTCTTTATTATTTAGGTTTGGGACCCCTTATATTAAAATAATCCAAACCACAAACCATCACATGGTATTTGCCCATGGTTTCTGGAAAAGGAAAGAGGAAAAAAATATTTTACAAGGTAAAGGTCCGAACTTATTAAAAAATTAGGGTTGCTTATGTGGAGGTGAGTCACACTCCCATGGAAATTAATTTTAAAAGGCAAAGTGTTGAATAAGTCTTGAGGGCTCCATTAATGCTTTGAAAAGTGAGTCAAACAATCCCAAAACCTCATTATTTTAATGATAAAACACATATTTGCCGAACATAAGGATTATGGTATTTTATTACATCACCATTGGGTCATTATGATGTCATAAAACACATTATATATTTAAATGGTATTTAATTTTTACCCAAAAATTTGACTGTCTCAGAGAATTATGAAAAATTCACCGTTGGATAATTTCGACGTCCTGATTCCAAAAATAATATTTATTTTATCTAAATAATTTTCTAAATATGTGAATTTTTACTTTTAAAATAAAAACAGACATTTATAAAGAATTAACCGGTTTTGACAGAAATGGCTTTCAAACCTTAATAAACATTTTAATTGCATTCATAAAATTATAAGATAATTTATATTTAATAAAAATTAATTTAATATTAATAATAATATTTTATTAAAATATTATATAATTCAAAAATCCTTTAATTTAATAAAATATAATTCTTAATTAAATAATAACTAAAAACACCGTTTGTACTTTAAAAACTAATTACAATGTATCAAAAATGACTAGAAATTATTTTCATTATTATATACAAAAATAATGTACATGAACATGGTGCTACTTATTTGTTACATAACCCCTTAAAATAGCCGCATAAGACCTAAGGGTAAGGTGTGCGATGGTGACAGACTCTTGGGGTTGCTCGGATAACATCGCTCGAGTGGTAATCTCTATCAACTTCCATTTTTCCCGTAGACGATCACGTTAGAGCTTGACTTGATGAAGCTCAGCTTGGGCTTGGTCAAGGGCAAAGCCCAAAGACGCCACCTCCTTTCCGAGCTCCGACAAATGGGCTTCGTAAGGGGAAATTCTACTGGATGAGGCCATCGCTTCCTTTGTCGGAGTAGAAAAGGTTTCGTTAAAGCCTTATATTTATACTACTCAGATGATCACTGTTCAACGGCTATAAAAGTAACGGTCACAAATCATAACGTAAAACTAAAGAAGTTGAAATCTTATAAAAAAACATTTTTCATAAAGAAACATTTAACTGGATCAAGAGGGATTTTCCATTAATGAAACTTTGGGTCGTTACAACATTCCCCCCTTAAGAAATTTCGCCCTCGAAATTTTCCTTTTCCCACACTAAAACAAATGTGGGTAACTTAGCTTCATCATATCCTCCGACTCCCAAGTTGCTTCTTCAAACTTGTGGTTTCTCCACAACACCTTGACGAGGGGCATTGTCTTATTTCGTAGAACTTTTTCTCTACGATCCAAGATCTTCACTGGTTGCTCCTCATAAGAAAGATCGTCTTCTAATTGTACCACCTCAGAAGAGAGTACATGTGAAGGGTCTGGTATGTACTTCCTTAAGAGGGATACATGGAAGACATCATGCACCTTGGCCATAGTAGGTGGAAGTGCTAGTCGATAGGCCACAGCCCCAACACGATCAAGAATCTCAAAGGGGCCGATGTACCTTGGACTTAACTTCCCTTTCTTTCCAAACCTCATGACCTTCTTCCACGGAGATATGCGTAAAAACACCATGTCTCCGACTTTAAACTCAAGGTCTCGTTGACGATTATCTGCATAACTCTTCTGTCGACTTTGGGCTGCCTTGATATGCTGGTGAATGGTTTTCACCTTCTCCACCATTTCTTCGACCATTTCTGGTCCAAGCAGCTTACGTTCACCGACCTCATCCCAACATGTCGGTGTTCTGCACCTTTTCCCATACAGGACTTCATATGGTTCCATTTGGATGCTCGAGTGGAAACTATTATTAGAAGAGAACTCAACTAGAGGACGATGTTGATCCCATCCTCCTTTAAAGTCCATTGAGCACACTCTCAACATATCCTCAAGTGTTTGGATAGTCCGCTCGGATTGGCCATCAGTTTGAGGATGATAGGCCGTACTGAAGTTCAGTTCAGTATTCAGAGCATGTTGAAGACTCTTCCAAAATTTAGAGGTAAATCTTGGATCTAGGTCAGACACAATAGATAGTGGTACTCCATGAAACCGTACCACTTCCCTGATATATATCTGTGCCAGTTGATCCAAAGAGAAATCCTCTCGAATAGCAATGAAGTGTGCAGTCTTTGTAAGACGATCCACAATAACCCAGATTGCATTGTTGCTTTTGGATGTCCTTGGAAGTCCAGTGACGAAGTCCATGGTGATGTTCTCCCATTTCCATTGTGGTATGGGCAATGGTTGCATCATCCCCTTAGACTTCTGCCTCTCTGCCTTCACTTGCTGACACACCAGGCACTTTGATGTATATTTTGCGATCTCCTTCTTCATATTATCCCACCAAAAGTTTTCTCGGAGATCTCGATACATCTTTGTGCTCCCTGGGTGAATAGAGAAATTTGAACTATGTGAATTATCCAAAAGTTCCTTTTCAGATCTGAACTTGATGGGACACATAGTCTTTTCCCAAACCGCACAATTCCTTCTTCATTAACATTAAACTCTGAGGATTTTCCCTTTTTGATAGCTTCCACTTTTTCTTGGATTCTCGCATCATCCTTTTGAGCATCCTTTAACCATTCCAAAAGATATGGTTGAGCAATCATTTGTGAAAGGATTGATGATGTTCCCTTCTTTATGATTCCCACGTCCATATTCATCTTGTCAAAGAAGATTGGATCCTTCTCAATTCTCATCATTGATAGAATTGCTGGATCCTTTCTACTTAGGGCATCTGCCACCTTGTTCGCCTTCCCAGGGTGGTAATGTATTGAACAGTCATAATCCTTTATGAGCTCTATCCATCTTCTCTGGCGCATATTAAGCTCTTTATGTGTGAATATATATTTAAGACTCTTGTGGTCAGTATATATCTCACATTTCTCTCCATAGAGATAATGCCGCCAGATTTTCAAGGCAAAGATCACCGCCGCCATCTACAGATCATGCGTTGGATAGTTTTGCTCATGGATTTTCAACTGTCTTGAGGCATAGGATATCACTTTATCATTCTGCATCAGCACACATCCTAAGCCCTTCTTCGAAGCATCACTGAATACCACAAAAAGCTCCCCACTTGTGGGTAAAGTGAGCACAGGTGCAGTGATAAGCCTCCTTTTCAACTCTTTGAAGCTTTCTTCGCATTCATCACTCCAAGAAAACTTTACTCCATTTCGAGTTAGCTTGGTAATAGGGTTGGACAATCGTGAGAAGTTTCTCACAAATTGTCGATAATATCCAGCTAACCCCAAGAAGCTACGGATATCAGTTACCCATGTTGGCCTCGGCCATACCTCAATTGCATCTGTTTTGGAGGGGTCCACAGATATCCCATTGCTTGTGATGATATGGCCCAAGAATGAGACCTCCTTCAACCAGAACTCACACTTTCTATACTTGGCATAGAGCTTCTCCTTGCGCAAAGTCTCCAGTACAGTTTTTAAATGCTCCTCATGGTCCTCCTTGGTTTTGGAGTATATTAGAATATCATCTATAAAGAATACCACAAATTTATCTAGGTAATCTCTAAAGACTCTATTCATCAAGTCCATGAATATTGCTGGAGCATTGGTGAGTCCAAAAGGCATTACTATGAATTCATAGTTCCCGTACCTTGTACGAAAAGTAGTCTTGGGGATATCTTCCTTCTTCACCCTTACATGATAATATCCCGACCGCAAGTCGACCTTGGAGAAGTATTGTGCTCCACGCAGCTGATCAAACAAGTCATCGATTCTTGGGAGAGGATACTTGTTCTTTATCGTGATTTTGTTAAGTTCACGATAATCGATGCAAAGCCGCATTGACCCATCCTTCTTCTTGACGAAGAGGACTGGTGCACCCCATGGTGATGCACTTGGGCGTATAAACCCTTTATCCAGATTCTTCTGTAGTTGTTTCTTCAGTTCTTCAAGCTCAACCACAGCCATTCGATATGGAGTCTTGGATATTGGTAGCTCCCCAGGTATAAGTTCAATTGAGAACTCAACATCTCTTCTTGGAGGAAGACCAGGAAGTTCCTCGAGAAATACTTCAGCGAATTCCCTCACAATAGGCATTTCTTCAAGGGTGGTTTCTTCCTTGGACTCAATCATCTACGCCAGATATGCGTGCTCATAAGGCAGTAATATCCATTCTTGAGATGATGGAGCTAAAGGAGATTCATCTTCCTCCTGACACTTGTAACGAATCGGGGGTCGATTCTCCATATGGAGTGTGATTTCCCTCTCCCGACAATTTATGTTGGCTCTATATAAGGAAAGCCAATCCATGCCAAGAATTGCATCAAATTACACCAAAGGGAGTATGACGAGGTTCGCCGGGAAATTCAATCCACAGATTATAACAGGGGAGGACTTATACTCATGGGATGCAATGATTTCCCCATTTTTCGTACTCACCGACATCTTTACTTCCATGATTTGTGGTGGTGCAGGGATTGTTCTACTAAACTTTTGAGATATAAAAGAATGCGTAGAACCTGAATCAAAAAGTACGTTCGCTATTCTTGAATGAATAACTAGCGTACCTATCACCACTTCGTTGTCGGGGTTCACTTCGGCAGAAGTGATGGCAAAAGCTCTTCCTTGCTGTCTTGGAGGTTGTTGATTGCCTCCGATAACCCTTGGATTAGGGCACTGATTCACAAAATGACCCGGTTCTTTGCATTTGAAGCATTGAACAACGCGTTGAGGTTCGAACGGAGCGTTCCTACCCTACGTCGTAGCCGCGGGTCCTTCTTGCTGACAGTTAACAGCTAGGTGCCCTTCTCTTCCACACTTAAAGCATTTTCTTGTCCCCCTAAGGCAATTTCCAGGGTGCTTTTTTCCACACTTTTGGCAAGTGGGGTGCTGGAATTTCTTAGCGCCGTTGGATTTATCACTCGGACCACCAGCATTGAAGTCCACCTTCCGCTTCTTGTCCCCATGATACCACTGTGATTCTACGATCTCCATTTCAACCTTGAGGGCACATCGGACAATTTCATCATAGTTGTCGAAGTCACGGATCGCTAATGCTTTCCGTAAGCTAGGCTTCAGCCCACCAAAGAGGCGTTCAACCTTGCATTCGGGGGTAACGACAAAGCCGGAAGCGTATTGTGCAAGCCTTGCGATGTTTGCCTCGTACGCTCCCACAGATTCCTCATCTTTATGCTTGAGGGAAAGGAAGTCCCTTTCCATCTTAAGACAGAGGGTGCGTGGAAAATATTTATCGAAAAACATCTTCTGGAATACCTTCCATTACAAAGCCTCGATCTCCTCCTCAGGCTTCGTATTTTTTATCAATGTCCACCATTGATCAGCTTCACCCTCCATACGATAAGCCACCAGGAGAACCTTCTCTTTTTCATAGCATTGGAGGATGGAGAATATCTTTTCAATGGAGTTGATCCATTGTTCAGCAATCGTGGGATCAGATGATCCACTAAAAGTAGGAGGCCTTTGTCTCATGAAGCTTTCAATATCGAATTGTTCTTTCTTAGGGGGGTTTGAACGTTCCTCTTGACCAGTGTTTCTATTCAAAACATGAGTTATCTGAGAGAGAAGAATGACAAAGTTCGCGATTCCCACTCCCATTGGATTGGGCATCTCATAAGTACAATCATCACACTGATCTTCACAACGGTTGTTAGCCCGAGTTCTCCTATTACCAGCCATTGGCTGGAATAAAAGGAAAGTTAGGGGTAACACATAAAGGGTAATCCAAAGACAAAAGTTTATGACTTATAAATAAACTTTAATCTCTTTAACTCATGATTCTATAGGATTCAATCCATGCTTTTCATGATCTTCCTTCTAACATATATCCTTAGGGGCATTTTTCCCTTAATAAGGGTTCATACTAAGATTGTGAATTTATCAAAACATATCCCCTGGGAGTGTCGTAACCTAGAGTGCAGCAAGGCCCGTTGTCGTGCACCAGTTCCCGTTCGAGTCTAGCTCAAAGCGGTGTTTTCGGGTTTTACCCCTAGGATACATCTGTGCCAGAGCCGCCTCTACCTGCTCGTATCCAGACAGGGATGTATTTGTTTGATAAACCACTTACTTAGTATTTACCAAAACATAGGGATGTTTTTATTATGATTAGTCTTTTATATAAGGCTTTACTAGGGTTTCCTAATCCCAAAAATAACTAAACCTATCCTCTGATACCAACTATGACAACCCTGCTTTTTATTACAACTTAAACATGCTTTACTACATAAAACTTCACTTGATACAACAAAGAAGATCGAGAGGTTTAGTGTCTTTGGGGCTTAGGATCATTACATAAAAACGTCAAACTTGAAATACAACATCTTTATTGAAAACTTCCTTTACATGACCACTACATTCCTTCGTACTTAGCATTGCATTGGATAACCTGAGGACATGCATAAGAAAAGGGTGAGCTATAAGGCCCAGTAAGGGAGTAAACCATGAATAACATGAGGAGTGAAATACATGTTAGGCAATAGGAATATCAATAGAGCATAATAGAAACATGAACATAAAGGCATGATAAAGCATGATAATCATAACATGGAAATGTGGCAACAACACTTAACATTGAATTAGCATGATCCAAGGCTCATTGCACATGGAGCATGAGTAAACCCACATTGAACTTGAAGCATGAGTAAACCCTCGTTGCACTTGAATTATCATGATTCAACACTCATTGCACATGACGTATCATGATACTATACTTTACCCAATGCATTGGAGCGCTATAAAGTACGCACCCTTCTTAAACATTTCATTTCATGCATAAGTGTGCCACATGGATCATAAAACATGGATTCATAAAACATAATCATTTCGTCCATGATAAAGGAAAGTGGAATTCATACTTGAAACTTTATAATCAATATGTAAATGTGCATAATGGTGAATACCCTTGATGGAGAAATGGGCATGGTATTCACTACACAAAGACATTGGCTTAGAAAATCGGTGTGATTTCGGCAGCGTAACGGCGTGACATAAGAATTCATAAAAAAGGTTGATGAGAGAGAAAGTGGTTCCTCATCATATTTAAATGTAATGGACAGTAAGTAGATCATATATATACATGTCCCAACAATAGAAATGGAATTTGGATTCATGATACAAAAGTATTGCTTGAATGTAAAAGAAGAGAGAGAAGTTCCTTTCGGAATTTCGGCATAGTAACGGGTGTACATGGGAGGCATTTAATGAGAGAGAAAGGGTTATCCCATCATTCAAACAATAAGAGGGAAGTATGGGGGAGGTGCGAAACCATACCCCAACATTCATAATTGAAATAAAAAGGGAAATACTACTTAATGAAAATTGACAAAAAAATGAGAAAGGAAGAAAACCCCTTACTTGGAAGTGTGCTTCCAAAGGCTAGAGAGAGGCTTGTGAGAGGATTCTTGGGAGCTTGGGGAACCTTGAGAGGATTATAGAGAGAGTAGGTCAGAGGTTGGACGAACTTCAAGGGCTTTGGGTGAGGAGGAAGTGGGAGCTTAGGTGGGTTTATTTAGGAAAGGTGAGAGAATTCTTTATTATTTAGGTTTGGGACCCCTTATATTAAAATAATCCAAACCACAAACCATCCCATGGTATTTGCCCATGGTTTATGGAAAAGGAAAGAGGAAAACAATATTTTTCAAGGCCAAGGTCAGAACTTATTAAAAAATTAGGGTTGCTTATGTGGAGGTGAGTCACACTCCCATGGAAATTAATTTAAAAAGGCAAAGTGTTGAATAAGTCTTGAGGGCTCCATTAATGCTTTGAAAAGTGAGTCAAACAATCCCAAAACCTCATTATTTTAATGATAAAACACATATTGGCCGAACATAAGGATTATGGTATTTTATTACATCACCATTGGGTCATTATGATGTCATAAAACACATTATATATTTAAATGGTATTTAATTTTTACCCAAAAATTTGACTGTCTCAGAAAATTATGAAAAATTCACCGTTGGATAATTTCGACGTCCTGATTCCAAAAATAATATTTATTTTATCTAAATAATTTTCTAAATATGTGAATTTTCACTTTTAAAATAAAAACCGACATTTATAAAAAATTCACCGGTTTTGACAGAAATGGCTTTCAAACCTTAATAAAAATTTTAATTGCATTCATAAAATTATAAGATCATTTATATTTAATAAAAATTAATTTAAAATTAATAATAATATTTTATTAAAAAATTATTTAATTCAAAAATCCTTTAATTTAATAAAATATAATTCTTAATTAAATAATAACTAAAAACACTGTTTGTACTTTAAAAACTAATTACAATGTATCAAAAATGACTAGAAATTATATTCATTATTATATAAAAAAATAATGTACATGAACATGGTGCTACGTATTTGTTACATAACCCCTTAAAATAGCCGCATAAGACCTAAGGGTAAGGTGTGCGATGGTGACAGACTCTTGGGGTTGCTCGGATAACATCGCTCGAGTGGTAATCTCTATCAACTTCCATTTTTCCCGTAGACGATCACGTTCGAGATTGACTTGATGAAGCTCAGCTTGGGCTTGGTCAAGGGCAAAGCCCAAAGACGCCACCTCCTTTCCGAGCTTCGACAAATGGGCTTCGTAAGGGGCAATTCTACTTGATGAGGCCATCGCTTCCTTTGTCTGAGTAGAAAAGGTTTCGTTAAAGCCTTATATTTATACTACTCATATGATCACTGTTCAACGACTATAAAAGTAACGGTCACAAATCTTAACGTAAAACTAAAGAAGTTGACATCTTATAAAAAAACATTTTTCATAAAGAAACATTTAACTGGATCAAGATGGATTTTCCATTAATGAAACTTTGGGTCATTACATTTGGATTGGCCAAACCTTACCCAAATATCCTCTCAACTTCCATCACTTCATCCTATAGGCCTTCATTTATTCATAAAGCCAACATAACGAGCCATTTTGATCAAATTAAAAGGAAGAACCCAGATAAGAGGTAATAATTTCACCACCCTCTTTAATGTTCTTTTCTTCTTCCATTTATTATTTCTTTGTTATTTACATTCTATAATAATAAATCATGTATCTTCTATATACTGTGATGTTATTATAAATATGGTACATCCATATTAATTATTCTATCCATCCTTTGAATGCCATGTCACCACACATGAGTACGTATAGATTACCGTCTCCACGTCATGATGTAATTGTTATTCAATATATTATTATTTGGATGGATACAATAATGATGAGTAATTCATGTAAATAATAAATATAACATGATAATGATTCTGTATTTTTGATATAACATCCAATTATATATTATTTTAATATAAAAAGAATGATATTATCGCTCGTGCGTACATAAGGATTACGGTCTCCACGAACGCGATGAGATTCATTCCCCATCGTATCCATTGAAGAATAATTTTAATTATATGATTAAAAATAAGTTTTAAAGACTGGATATCATTCTGAATATGAATAATATACACTCCCTTGATAACAAATTCTACTCAAATAACAATGAATATAATGGAAAACCAATTCGTTACGACCCTAAATGACATTAATACTAAGATATTATTAATAAAGCAATGTTAAAAGATCATATATGATATCATATTAATGTATATGATTATTGTATAATTTAATAATTACTATATCACTATTATACAAGAGTTTACCCTACCCTCAACCAAGGAAAATTACAAGGTAATGGTAAATTTCACAATCTCTTTATTATCCGAGGTTGTTTTTATGTAAGTATCTACATGGACCTCTTTATCATCCACATCCATGTTTCTTAAAAATTTATTTCGAAAAACTCTTACTAATTTATAGACTATGGTTTAATTTCATTTATACCTTTTTTTTAATTTTTATAAGATTTTTATAAAATAATCTTTCTGACATTTTTCAAACATGGTCCTTTTAACCTTTTGGACAGAATTAAGGTAAGAATGTCTTTTTTAACTTATACGGCAGGTGCGGCTTTTTTCCACCATTATAAAATCATCAAATATTCCCTTAAAATCTTATAAAAATATTTTCAAATTAAATTTTTTCTTTTATAATTGTGTGAATTTTAAATTACATCAAAAAAGAGAGATTTCTCTCTAATATTTTCGATTTCATCTATGTTAACATCCTTTGATTGATTTTAAGCTTATTTGAAGTTGATTTATTATGATACAAAACCTCTATATTGTATTGTAGGTTTTGTGATATGTTTGACTATGGATATGTTATTTTTATACCATTCATGGTTTATGGAGAAAGTAATGACATTTCCTATGCTAGTTTTAATATGTATGTTTATGCTAGTTTTAAACCTGTTCTTATGAGGAATGCATTGGACTTAGTTAGTGATGGGTGGAGGCCGCTATAGCTCCTCGATGCATCGGAAGTTCTCATGAGACAAACTAGTTTCTTGCCACCAGGCCTTGACAAAATATAATTTGTAGTCTTGGAACAAGTCCTTGGCTATGTGGTTATGATAGTCTGGCATTGTGCATTCCATCATCATGAATGTGGTTATTGATATTCCATGTGATTATTCGACTAGTAGAATATCCATGTGAATAAGTAAATGGAATTATTACATTTTATATTTTCCATATTATGTATAAGTTCCTGTTTAAAAGGATTTTGTTATAGTTATACATTGCCCTAAATGTTCATTCTTATTTATGAAAGTTTCCTCTATATTTTTATTCTTAATGAGCATCTAAGCTCACCCCTTTCTATGTTTTATTTTTCCCAGGATGTGAAGAAGTATTTTATGACTGACATGCAGGGATAGTATGAGGGGATATGACTGTGGGATATGGGGACTATGTTGTTGTAGTATTTCACTTTATGATGTAATGTAAGACCTATTAATGTATCTAGTGTTTCAAAGACTACTAATCTAATAGGACATTCGAGACTTGATCTATTGTGATCCTGATAATGTTATGTAATAATGAAAAATCTCTTGGTAACTTGGGTCGGTTCATTACAGTTTTTATCAGAGTAAGTTTATTACAAACCCTGGAAGCTAGATTTAGATAAACTCTAATTACAGCACATAGACCAAAGATGGAATTTGAGGATTAGTAATGAATAACATCCATGAATTTTGGTACTGTAGAGATTTTGTGAGTTTTCTGAGCAAATAAATCCTTGTTTGGATATGAGTATGTACAGGTGGCTCTTCCACAGATGTACCTAAGGGTAAAACTCAAAAACACCACTTTGAGTTAGACTCAAATGGGAACTAGTTCACGACAACGGGACTTGATGCACTATTGGTTACAACACTCCTGGGGGATATGCCTTGGATAATTTTTATTTTCATTACAATGTATTAGGAAGGGTTTATGAGTATATACTTCTCAAAGAAAACATTTTTATTATTATGGATTATATCCATAAACTGTTCAATTTTTGTTATGTGTTTTACATATTTGGATTTATTTATTGAGATCCATAAACTAATCTAGTGTATTCCATTGATTAGAAATGGTGCCTAGGGGAAGGAATGGAAACTGTATCAATGCTCACACTCCATGTTGGGATTTCCCTCCTACTCAAGATAATTATTGTAGAGTTGGTGATACAACTATTTCTGATCGACTTATCACCATACTGGGACAACTCACTCAGGTTATGATTAATAACCTTACCCTTATGGATCACCCTGATCCACAGTGTGGAGGATCAATATTATATCGCTTCATGCGGAAAAAACCACCGACATTAAATCGGAGTACATATCCATTAGTATCAGAGCAATGGATAAATTCCATACGGAAAATATACCATTCCTTAGGGAGTTGTGAATGGGAGAAAGTTATCATGGCAGTTTACAACCTCACTGGATATTCTGATCAACGGTGGTCATTGATTTGAGACACAAAGGAATATGATGAAGTATCAAATATGGAATGGAGGGAGTTTAAAGAGATTTTAATAGAAAAATAATTTCCTCATGACCATTGAGCAGATATGGAATGGAAATTTCTGAGTCTGAGGAAAAAGGAAAATGAGAATGTCAGAATGTATGAGGCTAACTTTACAACGATAGCAAGGCTTGATAGAGATTATATACGTAACCCAAGAAGTATTATTGGTCATTTTTATGATGGATTAAAACCATTTCTCCATCGAGCATTAGTCTCACAATCCTTCTCATCGTACAAAGATATTGTCTCATGTAATATCACGACAAAAAAACAATTCTCTAAGTATTAAGAATTTAAATCGAAGTAAGAGAAGAAGAGATATTCTGATCACTCTAAAATGGAAATAAGGGGTAGAAGGGAAAATCTGAATATCCATCCTGCAGTAAATGTGGGAAGAAAAACCCCGGTACTTTCTTCATGGGAATGGGAGTCTGTTACAAGTGTTGTGTAAAATGCCACTAAGCTCGTGATTGCAAGGGGAAGAAAGAAGTGCCGATGTTCAATGCTACAATTTCTTGAATATGGGGCATTATAAAAATGAATTTCCTAATCATTTGGGAAACTAACCTCAGAAAATCCAAGGGATCAAGTCCAATATTATGCAATCAATAATATAGAGGTTGAAGCTCTGAAAGACATGGTGGCAGGTAATTTAATGGTTTCTTCAAGTTTAGCCAATTCTTTTTTTATTTATGGATCATCGTATTGTTTCATAAATTCCTAGTTTTCTATGAGAATTAGATACTTTCAATTTGATTTAACAAGGGAGTTTTCAGTCAAAACTCTTAAGGGAAGTATCATTGCTACAATGTTCTGTGAATCAGTTCTCATTAGGGCATATAAATGTTCATTATCTGCTGATCTCATCATCATACCCAAGATTAAATTTGATATAATCCTCAGTATGGATTGGCTTTCAGACCCTTATTCAAAAATTTATTGTACGAATAAGGAGGTTACTATTTTTGATGACGATGATAAAAAACAACTTATCTTCAGAGCAGAATCTTCACCACCAAATTCTTATCTAAATCCACCCCCAGTTGCTCAACTAAATTCAACTATTGGGGAGGAATAGAATGAAATAACTGTGGGTGAGTAATGGAATGCTCAATTAGAGGATGTACCTATTTTGAGATAATATTTTGATGTGTTTCCAGATGATTTACTTGGACATCCTCCAGAATGATAAATTGAGTTTTCTATTGATTTAATTTTTGGTTAAGGCCCTTATCAAATACCCCTTATAGAATGTAAACTGTAGAATTAGTGAAAATAAAGAAACAACTAGAGGAATTGAGTAATAAGTGATTTATTCTCCCTAGTGTTTCTCCATGAGGAGACCATGTTCTATTTTTTTAGAAGAAATATGGATCTATGAGGTTGTGCATTGACTACAGGGAGATCAATGCTATAACAATAAAGAACAAGTATCCCCTACCTTGCATTGATGATTTTTTGACCAACTTCATGGAGCTCAATAATTTTCAAAGATTGATCTTCGATCTGGATACCATCAGTTGTGTTTGAAGAAGGAAGACATTACAAGGACAACATTTCGAAGCAGGAACGTGCATTATGAGTTTACAGTAATGCCTTTTTGATTGACTAATGCAACATCTGTTTTCATGGATCTATTGAACTGTGTTTTCAAGGAATATCTTGATGACTTTGTAGTGGTATTTATTGATGATATTTTTGTATACTCTAATGCTACTATGATCAAGAAGACCACTTGCGCATTATCCTAAAGACTTTTAGAAGACATGAAATGTATGGGAAGTTTTGCAAGTGTGAATTCTAGATTGAGGAGATTTATTTTCCTGGCCATATTGTCTCTATGGATGGAATCATTGTTGATCCTTCTAAGACAATAGCAATCCACGAATGGCCAGCACTAACGAGTATAACTGAGGTATGCGGTTTTATTGGTCTAGCATGTTGTTATTGATGTTTCGTCCTGAATTTTTCCAGATTGGCTTACCCATTAAAGAAGCTCACATGAAAAAGGGTTAAATTTATTTGGACAAAAGAGTGTGAAGAATGTTTTGAAGAATTGAAGTGAAGATTATTTAATGCTCCTATATTGAATCTACCATCGGGGAAATATGGGTTCTTTATTTATAGTGTTGCATCGATGAAAGGATTTAGTTGTTTCTTTATGCAAAATGATAGGGTTATTGGCTATGCATCATGACAGCTAAAAATTAATGAGCAAAACTATCCTACACATGATCTCGAGTTAGCTGTTGTAATCTTTTTTCCTTGATGATATGGATAAATTATCTCTATGGTGAAAAATGTGAGATATATACTGATCATAATAGTTTCAAGTATATTTTCTCACAGAAATAACTCAACATGAGGAAAAGGAGATGTCTTGAACTACTAAAGGATTATGATTGCACGATACACTACCACCAGGAGAAGGAAAATAAGGTGGTGGATTCTTTGAGAAGAAAGGATCGTGTAGTTTTGAACAAGATGAGTGTTCAAAGGGGTCCTATTTTCATGGATTTAGTAATGATGGATATGGGAATAACCATGGTAGGTGAAACATCAATGATTTTTTTAAATGGTTTCCAAAAAATCTTTACTAGAAAGAATAAAGTGTTCTCAGACTGATGATGAAGAGTATTAGAAGAAGATTAAAGCTGTGAATGATGGGAGATTGAGTGAATTTGTGCATGAAGATGGAATTTTGAAATTTGGGAAGAGTCCTTGTGTTCCCGATATACCTGATCTAAAAAGGGAATTGTTGGAAAATTCTCATAGTTCCAATTTCTCTTTACACCCTCCGAGCACCTAGATGTATAGGGATTTGAAGGAATATTTTTGGTGGGACAACATGAAGAGGGATATTTATGATTTCATGTCCAGATGTATGGTTTTTCAATAAGTGAAAGCTGGAAGGCAACAACCTAGAGGAGTACTGCAACCTCTTCCCATACCAGAGTGTAAATGGGATAATATAATGATGTATTTTTTCATGGGACTACCAAAGACACCTAGAAGGAATGATGCAATATGTGTCATTGTTGATCGTCTTACATAGTTATCACATTTTCATGATATAAGGGAGGATTCACCATTTGAACGTCTTGAAATAATATATATTAATGATGTTGTGAGACTTCATGAGGTACCCTGGTCGATTGTTTTTGTTCATGATCCACATTTTATATCATGATTCTAGAAAAGTCTTTAGAAATCCTTGGATATTGAACTTCATTTGAGCACTAATTTCCACCCCCAAACTGATGCATAATCAGAACATACTATTCAAACCTTAGAATACATGTTGAGATCTTTCTCACTTGACATTCAGGGTATGTAGAATCAATATTTACCTCTAATGGAATTTTCCTATAACAATAGATTCCATTCAAGTATTCAGATGGTACCATGTGAAGCATTATACAGAATGAGATGTCCCAAACCAACCTGTTGGGTTGATGCTGGTGAAAGAAAACTCATAGGCCTAGAAATGTTGGAGGAAACAATGGAAAAGGTAAAGGTAATCCAAAACCAAATCAATGAAGCTCAAAGTGGGCAGAAGAGCTATGCCGATAACCGAAGGAAGGATTTGGAATTTAACGTAGGAGATCATGTTTTCTTGAAGGAATCTCCATAGAAGGGTGTTATACATTTTGGCTAGAATAGAAAATTGAGTCCCAGGTAAATTGTACCTTTCAGAATTCTAGAAAAAATTGGGGCTGTAGCATTCTGTTAGGAAATGCCGCCAAATCTCTCCAATGTTCACAATGTGTTCCACATATCACTGTTAAGAAAATACATGCCTGACCAATGCATGTACTCACCTATGAGGAATTAGAACTGGAACCAGTTCTGCCTTATTAATAAGAGCTTATCAAGATTCTTGATACAAGAGAACAAGTGCTGGGAAACCGGACGACTTGTCTGGTAAAAGTTCTGTGGAGAAACTATAATATGGAAGAGGCAACATTGGAACCTGAAGAACAGATGATGAAGAACCACATGAGTATTTTTATACTGTAATATTCTAGAAATTTAGAGGATGAAAGTATTTGAAGGAGGGGTGAATGTAGCACCCTGGGCCTCCACAGTATGCTTCTCTTTGAATAACACAATAGCGTGTGTTGTACACAATTTCAATTTCTAACACACCATAACTAATCAAACTAGCCATTATGAATAGTAATACCCACTTTTTGAAATTTTATAAATTTTATCGTTCAAAATGGACTTTATTTTTTTATTTGGAATATCAAAATTATGTTAGGGTGAATTTTTGGTATTTTTCTAAAAACTTTTAATTTTTGATGAATAGTGAAAAACACGGTGTTATTGTTTAAAACGGAATTTTATATTTATATAATTATTTATATTATTTAAATTTATTTCAGGTCAAAATAGATACATAATAATTATAAATTTACAATTTAATTCATTGGAGTTAGTTTATAATAATTTTAAATATATAAAAACTTTATTGATCTTTTCACCTTCTTTTACCCACCTCCTAGGAGAATTTGCAATTTCACGTAAAAAATAATTTTACTGCTTCTGTGAGTGGAATTTCAGAAATTCGAGAGACACGGTTGATATTAGTAAGAAAAATGTGGTTCAATAAAATGAAAATAATATTTAGGGTATAGTAACTTTTTACTTTTATTTACCACGGTTAAATGTAACTAGGGTAATTAAGGGTAAAAATGATATTATTATTACCCTAAAACATGTCATAATTCTATTGGATAAGTATAGATCGTACAAAAAGACATTAGGAATAAAATATTAATCTCTTTGGTCCATTTGGATTAGATTAGGATATTTATTATTATTTAATTAAAAGTAGAGTTAAAAGAGTTAAAATCAATGTTTAATAACTAATTTTTTTTAATATAGAGTTATACATAAGATAAATTATATTATAAATTTTAATTAAAAATATAAAATGATTTTATACATAATGGTATTTTATTTATAATTTTTAGACATTATATAATTTAATTTATTAATGACACAATGGTGATGCAGTAATTACTTAATTAATAAAATATTAAAATAATTGATTTTATAAAAATCCAAATAAATTTTATTTGAGAATTTTTATGAATTACACTAATTTTCTAGGTTAATATGACATATTAGGGTTCGTTATATTAATTTTTTTGAAGTAATAATGCTTTTATTAATTTAGAAAAAACAAAATACCAAAAAGTGTCAAAACTGACATAAAAGAGTTTTTTTAAAAAAATATTATATTATTTATTCATTATCGATTCCTAAAAATTTAAGGATAGGCCAAAAGACATATATAATGATAGGTGTATCATTAATGAACTACTTTGTATTCTTTATGAAGTATATAGTAATCTTATTAATCATATAATATAAATATATAAAGAGACTTGGTAAATGCCAAACTATTTAACTAAGAGTTAAATCCAAAAGATAAAGTAACTATAGTGACCCAAACCTATCTAAAACTTATTGTTTGAGTGGTTTTAGACCCATACCCATCTTATACATTAAATAATCCACATTGGAGACATTAGAAACTGAATATTATTTAATTTTGAATTAATATTTCTAGCTTTTCCAAAGGTGCCCCTCACCCCTCTTATAAAAGGTCCCTCACCCTTCTCACTAATTCACACCTTAAAAGCTTCTTGGATATGCCAAAACCTTCCCAAATATCATCTAAACTTCCCTCACTTCATCCTATAGTCCTTTTAATCATAAATTCAACTTAAGGATCCCTTCTGATCAAATAAAAAAGGATGAACCTGAAGAAGAGGTAATAATTTCACTACCCTTTTTCAAGTTCTTTTTTTCTTCATCTTATTATTTATTTGTTATTTCTATTCTAAAATAATAAATCCAGTATATTCAATATACATTGATGTTATTATAAATATGTTACAACCATATTCATTATTCTATCAATTCGTTTAATGACATGTCACCATACGTGCGTACGTACGGATTACCGTCTCCACGTTGTGGTGTAATTGTTATTCAATACATTATTATTTGGATTGGTATAATAATAATGTGTAATTCATATAAACAATAAATATAAAATGATAATGATTATATATATATATTATATACCATCCAATATATATTATTTTAATATCAAAAGAATGATATTGTCGCTCGTGCGTACGTACGGATTACCGTCTCCATGAACGCAATGAGATTCATTCCCCATCATATCCATTAAGAATAATGTTAATTATATGATTAAAAATAATTTTTAAAGACATTATATCATTCTTGATATGAATAAGATACATTCCATCCATAAAAAATACTACTCAACTAACAATGAATATAAAGGAAAACAAATTCGTTAACACCTGAAAAGATTATAATACTAAGATATTATTAACAAAGAAATGATAAAAGATCACATATGATATCATATTAAGGTAAATGATTATTTTATAAATTAATAACAATTATTTCACCATTATACAAGATTTTAACCTACCCTTGACCATGTAAAAGCACAATTTAAGGGTAAATTTCACAATCTCTTTATTATCTGAGGTTGTTTTTACGTAAGTATATTCTGGGACCTCTTTATCAACCACATCCATGTTTCATAAAAATGTATTTCAAAACATTATTACTATGTTATAGATTATGGGTTAATCTCATTTATACCCTATTTGTACTTTTTATAAGATGTTTATAAAGAAATCTTTCTATCATTTTCCAAACACGGTCCTTTTTATCATTTTCAACAGAATTAATGTAAGAATGTCTTTTTCAACTTATACGGTGGGTGAAACTATTTTCAACCGTTATAAAATTTTAGAATATTCCCTTTCAATCTTATGAGAATATTTTCAATGTGAATGTTTTCTTTAAAAATTATGTGACTTATAAATGATTTCAAAAAGAGATATTTCTCTCAAATAGTTTTGATTTCATCTATGTTAACATCCTTTTATGGATTTTAAGCTTATTTGAAGTTGATTTATTATGATACCAAACTTCCATATTGTATTGAAGGTTTTGTGGTATATTTGAATGTGGATGTGTTATTTTTATACCATTCATGGTTTACAGAGAAAGTATTGAAATTTCATATTAAAATTTTAATACGAATGTTTATGTTATGTTTAAACCATTTCATATGAGGAATGCATTGGACATAGTAAGTGACTGGTGGAGCCTGATATAGCTCCTTGATGCATCAGTAGGTCTCATGAGACAATAAAGTGTCTTTTCACAAGGCCTTGACAAAATATTATTTGTAGTCTTGGCACAAGTCCTTGGCTATGTGGTTATGATAGTCCCAAATTATGCATTCCATCATTATAAAAGTGGTTATTGATATTGCATTTGATTATTCGGCTAGTAGAATATCCATGTGAATAAGTAAATGGCATTATTTCATTTTATTTTTCCCATATTCTACTAAATTTCATTTTAAAAGGATTTTTTATATTTATACATTTCCTTAAATGTTTATCCTTATTTATAAATGAATCCTCTATATTGTTATCCTTACTGAGCATCTGAGCTCAACCCTTTCTATGTTTTTTTCCCAGGATGTGATGAAGTATTTTATGACTAACCTGCATTGATAGTTTGAGGGGATATGGGTGTGTTATATGAAGACTATGTTGTTGTATTTTTTCACCTATGATATAATGTAAGAATTGTGATTGTATATACTATTTCTAATGGTTCAATACTAATCGGTCTTTCAAGACGTGATCTTTTGTGATCATGCCGATTTTATTTAATAATGCACCAACTCTGGATATCTGGGTTCAGGGCATTACCGTTGGTATCAGAGGAAGTTTAGTAAAAACCTTGGAAGAAAGATTTAGAAAAATTATAATTAGTGCACATAGACTTAATATGGCCTTTGAAGATTAGTAAAGAATAACTTCCTAGAATTATGGTATTGTAGAGATTTTGTTAGTTTTCCAAGCAATAAATCCTTGTTTGGATACGAGTAGGTAGAGGCGGCTTTGTCACTGGTGTACCTCGGGGTAAAAACCAAACACACCATTTGGAGCTAGACTCAAATGAGAACTGGTGCACGAAAACAGGCCTTGCTGCACTCTTGGTTATGACACTCCCGGGGGATATGCTTAGGATAATTCTCATTTTCTTTACAAACCATTTTGAAGGGTTTATGAGTATATACTTCCTCAATGAAAACATTTTTATTATTACGGATTATATCCATAAAATGTTAAATTTATGTTAATTGTTTTACAAGTTTGGATTTATATATTGCGATCTATAAACTAATCTAGTGTATGCCATTGTTTAGAAATGGCACCTAGTGGAAGAAATGGAAACTGTATCAATGAATGCACTCCATGTTGGTATTTCCCTCCTGCTAAAGATTATTATAGTGGAGATGGTGATACCACTGGTGCTGATCAGCTTATCACCATACATGGAAAACTCACTCTGGTTATGAATAATAACCTTACCCGTATGGAGCACCCTGATCCATGACATGGATGATCAATGATAGATATCTTCTTGAAGAAACCATCACCAACATTCAATGGGTGTAAAAATAAATTATTTGCTAAGAAATGGATACATTCCTTAGTCAAAAATTTCCATGCCTTGGGGAGTAGTGAAATGGAGAATGTTATCATGGCAGTTTATCGCCTCACTAGAGATTCGGATCAATGGTGGTCATTGATTCAAAAATCAAAGGAAGATGATGAAGTATCAAATATGGAACAGAGGGAGTTTAAAGAAATTTTCTTAGAAAAATAATTTCCTCATGACCATCGAGCATATATGGTAAGGCAATTTCTGTGTCTGAGGAAAATGGAGGATGAGAATGTCGAAAAGTATGAGTCTAACTTTACAAGGATAGCGAGGCATGCTGCAAATTATAAACATATCCCAAGAAGTAATATTGATCGTTTATTTGATGTGTTAAAATAATTTCTTCATTGATCATTAGTCTCACAATACTTCTCGTCGTACGAAGATATTATCTCATGTGCTATCAAGACATAAAAGGAATTATCTATGTCTTACAACGTTAAAGAAAAGAAAGAGAAGAAGAGATCTTCTGATCACTCTTGAAATGGAAATATGGGGATGAATGGAAAAGTTTAATATCCATGCTATAGTAAATATGGGAAGAAACACCCCATTACATGCTTGAATGGAATGGGAGTCTGTTATAAGTGTGGTGAAAAATGCCACTAAGCTCGTGATTTCAAGGGGAGAAGGAATCTATATATGTCAATGCTAAAATTTCTAGGAGATGGGACATTATGCAAATGAATGTCCTATGAGTTAGGGAAACATTCCTCAGAAATGGCCAAAGGATCTAAGCCAATTTTATGCTATCACTACTGATGAGGTAGAAGCTCTGAAAGACATGCTGGCAGGTAATTTAAGGGTTTCCTCATGTTTAGCCAATGAATTATTGGATTCTGAATCATCGCATTGTTTCATATCTTCCCAGTTTGTTATGAAAATTAGATATTTCTAATTTTATTTAACAAGGGAGTAGTCAGTAAAAACTCCTATGGGAAGTATCATTGCAACAAATTTCATAGAATCAGTTCCCATTAGGGCATATAAATGTTCTTAATCTGCTGATCTCATCATCATTCCAATGATTAAATTTGATATAATCCTCAATATGGATTGGCTTTCTGACCATGATGTAAAAATTTATCGTAAGAAGATAGAGGATACTATTTTTGATGACGATAATAAAGTACACATTATCTTTAGATAAGAATCGTCACAACCTAATTCATATATAGATCCACTCCCAGTAGGTCATCTAAATTCAATTATTAGGGTGGAAGAGAATGAAATGAATGTGGGTGAGGCAAGGAATGTTTATGTAGAAGATGTAACTATTGTGTGAGAATAGTTTGATGTGTTTCTAGATGATTTACCTAGATATCCTCTAGAATGAGAAATTGAGTTTTCTATTGATATAATTCTAAGTTCATGTCCCATATGGAAGACCCCTTATAAAATTTCCACTGTAGAATTAGTGGAACTAATGAAACAGGTAGAGGAATTGAGTAATAAAGGGATTTATTCTCCCTAGTGTTTCTCCATGGGGATCCCATGTTCTTTTTTTAATAAGAAATATGGATCTATGTGGTTGTGCATTGACTACAGGGACATCAATGATATTACAATAAAGAACAAGTATCAGTTGCCTCACATTAATGATTTATTTGACCATCTGCATGGAGATCAATTCTTTTCAATGATTGAACTTCGATTTGGATACCATCAATTGTGTGTAGAGAAGGAAGAAATTTCGAAGACATCATTTCGAACTAGGTATAGGAATTACGATTTTATAGTAATGCCTTTTGGATTGACAAAGGCACCCACTTTTTTCATGGATCTATTGAAAACAGTTTTCAAGGATTATCTTAATGACTTTGTAGAGGTATTTCTTGATGATATTTTGGTATACTCTAAATGCTACGAAGATCATGATAACCACTTGCGCATTATCCTGAATACTCTTAGATGAAATTAATTGTATGGGAAGTTTAGAAAGTGTCAATTATGGCTTTAAGATATTTCTTTTATTGGCCATAATGTCTCTATGGATGGAATCTCTATTGATCCTTCTAATTCAAGAGTAATCCATGAATGGCCAGCACCGACGAGAATAACGGAGTTACGCAATTTTATTGGTTTTACAGGTTATTATCAACATTTCGTCCATATTTTTTCCCGATTGGATAACCCATGAATGAAGCTCACACAAAAAGGGGTTAAATATTTTTGGACAAAATAGTGAGAAGAATGTTTTGAAGAACTCATTATATGATTCGTCAATGCAATTATATTGACTCTACCATCAGGGAATGATGGGTTCGTTATTTATAGTGATGCATCAAATAAAGGAAATGGTTGTGTCCTTATACAGAATGATAGGGTTATTTCCTATAAATCATGACAACTAAAAATACATGAGCAAAACTATCCTACTCATGTTCTTAAATTAGTTTCTATAATCTTTTCTTTGAAGATATGAAGACATTATCACTATGGTGAAAATTGTGAGATATATACTGATCACAAGAGTTTGGAGTATATTTTCTCACAGAAAGAACTAAACATGAGGCAAAGGTGGTGGCTTGAACTACTCAAGGATTATGATTGCACGATACAATACCACACGAGGAAGGAAAATAAGGTGTCAGATGCTTTGAGCAGAAAGGATCATTGATTTTGGGACAAGATTTGAGTTGAAAGGGATTCTATTTTGACGGATCTAGTAAAGATAGAAATGGGGATAACCATGGAAGGTGAAACATCAATTATTTTTCAAATGGTTTCCAAACCATCATTACTAGAAATAATAAAGAGTTCTCATACCGATGATGTATAGTTTCAAAAGAAGATTAAAGTTGTGAATGATGGGAGATTGTGTGACTTTGTGAATAAAGATGGAATTTTGAAATTCGGGAAGAGACTTTGTGTTCCCGATATACCTGATCTAAAAAGGGAATTTTTGGATGATTCTCATAGATCCTTTTTCTCTATACACCCTAGGAGCACCAATATGTATAGAGATTTGAGGGAACATTTTTGGTGGGACAACGTGGAGAGGGAGATTGCTCATTTTGTGTCAAGATGTATGGTTTGTCAATAAGTGAATGCTGGAAGGCAACAACCTGGAAGATTCATGCAACCTCTTCCCATACCCGAGTGGAAATGGGCTAATATTGTGATTGACATTGTCATGGGACTACCAAAGACTCCTAGAAGGAATGAATCAATATGTGTCATTGATGATCGTCTTACCAAGTCAAAACATTTTCATTCTTTAAGGGAGGATTTACCATTTGAACGTCTAGAAAGACTATATATTAATGATGTTGTGAGACTTCATGGATTACCCCTATCGATTGTTTCTGATTGTGATCCACATTTTACATCATGATTCTAGAAGTGCCTTCAGAATGTCCTATATTCTAAACTTTTTTGAGCATTTCCTACCACCCCAAAACTGATGGACAATTAGAATGGACTATTCAAACCTTATAAGACATGTTGAGATCTTTATCACTTGAATTTTAAGATATGTTGGAACAATATTTACCTCTAGTGGAATTTTCCTATAACAATTGCTTCCATTCAAGTATTCGGATGGCACCATATGAAGCATTATACGGAAAGAGATGTCGCACACCAACCTATTTGGATGAGGTTTGTGAAAGAATACTCGTTGGCCTAGAACTGGTGGAGGAAACAATGGAAAAGGTGAAGGTAATTCAAAACCACATCATAGAAGCTCAAAGTAGGCAGAAAAGCGGTGTCGATAACCGAAGGAAGGATTTGGAATTTCAGGTATGAGATCATGTTTTCTTGAAGGTATCTCCATGTAAGGGTGTTATAAATTTCGGTAAGACTGGAAAGTTGAGTCCTAGGTATATCGGACCTTTCAAAATTATATAACAAATTGGGTCTATATCTTACCATTTGGATATGCTGCCAAATCTCTCCAAAATTCACAATGTGTTCCACGAATAACTGTTAAGAAAATACATGCATGACCCAACGAATGTACCCACCTATGAAAAATTATAACTGGAACCCGATTTGTCTAATTGAGAAGATCTTGTTAAGATTCGTGATACAAGAGAACAAGTGCTGAGAAACTAGATGACTCGTCTGGTAAATGTTCTATGGAGAAACCAAAAGATGTAAGAGGCAACGTTGCAACCCAAGGAACTTATGATGAAGAACCACCTCAGTCTTTTTATGCAGTAATATTCTAGAAATTTCGAGGATGAAATTATTTGGAGGGAAGAATGTAACACTCCACGCTTCCATGATATGCTTCTCTTTGAATAATATAGTAGCATGTGTCGTACGCAACTACGAGTTACAACACACCACAAATAATGAAACTTGCCATTATAAATAATAATACCCACTTTTTGAAATTTTATAAATTTCATCTTTCAAAATGGACTTTAATTTTGAATTTGGAATATTGAAAATTTCTTAGGGTGAATTTTTGTTATTTTTCTAATAAAATTCAATTTTTATGAATAGTGAAAACACTGAGTTATAGTTTAGCCCCGAATTTTTTATTTAAAAAATTATTTATATTATTTAAATTTATTTTAGGCTAAAATATATACAGAATACCTATATATGATCAATGTAATTCATTAGAGTTAGTTTATAATAATTTTAGATATATAAGAATTTTATTGAACTTGTCACCGTCAATTACCCACCACCTAAGAGAATTTGCAATTTCACATAAAACATAACTTTACCACTTCTGTGAGTGGAATTTAAAAATTCTGAGAGAAACAGTTGATATCAGTAAGTAAAATTTTGTTCAATGAGATGAAAATAGTTTTTGGTGAATAGTGACTTTTTACTTTTATTCACCACAGTTAAAAGTAAATAGGGTAATTAATGGAAAAAATGATATTATTATTACCCTAACACACATCTTAATTCTATTAGAAAAGTATTTTTCGAAGAAAAACAACCATAGGAATAAAATATGAATATCTTTGGTCCACTTGGATTATATTAGGACATTTATTATTATTTATTTCAAATAAGAGTTAAAAGAGTTAAAATCAAAGTTCATTAACTAAAACATTTTAATATAGGGTTATAAATAAGATAAATTCGATTATAAATATTCATTAGAAAGATAAAACGATTTACTACATTATGGTATTTTATTTATAATTTTTAGACATTAAATAATTTAATTTTTTCTGACACAATGGTGATACAGTAATTACATAATTAATAAAATATTAAAATAATTGATATTATAAAAATCCAAATAAATGTAATTTGAGACATTTTATGAATTACACTAATTTTATAGGTTATTATAAAATATTAGGGTTTGATAGATGAATTTTGTTTAGAGTAATAATGCTGTTATAAATTTAGAAAAAACAAAATACTAAATAGTGTCAAAATTGACATAAAAGTGTTTTTTAAAAAAAATTATATTATTAATTGATATTATATTCCTAAAAATCTATTTTTGGGCCAAATAACTTATATAATGATAGGTTTATAATTAATAAACCTCTTGGGGTTCTCTTGGAAGTATATAGTATGTTTATTAACCATATAATATAAAAATACAAAGAGACATGGTAAATGTCAAACTATTAAACTAAGAGTTAAATCTAAAAGATAAAGTTAATATAATGACCCAAACCTACTTAAATCATATCAATTGAGTGTTTTTCGACTCATAACCACCATATACTTTAAATAATCCACTTTGGATCCATTAGAAACCGAAAATTATTTTATTATAAAATTATATTTCTAGATTTTCCAAAGGTGACCATCACCCCTCTTATAAAAGGGCACTCCGCCGTCTCTCTAATTCACACCTTAAAAGCCTTTTGAAACAGCCAAACCCTACAAAAATATCCTCTCAACATCCCTAAACTAATCTTAGAGGTCTTCCTTTAGTCATAATGCCAAATTAATGAGCCCTTTTGATCAAATCAAAAGGAATAACCCAAAAAAGAGGTAATAATTTTACTAACCTCTTTGAAGTTCTTTTCTTCTTCCATTTCTTCTTTCATTTTTATTTCCATTCTAAAATAATAAATCCAGTATCTTCTATATACTGTGATGTTATTTTAAATACGTTGAGGCCATATTCTTTATTCTATCCATCCTTTAAATGACATGTCATCATACAAGCGTACGTACAGATTACCGTCTCAACGTCGTGGTGTAATTGTTATTCAATACATTATTATTTGTAAGGGTATAATAATGATGTGTAATTTATGTAAATAATAAATATAACAATATAATGATTCTGTATATATGATATACCATCCAATTATATATTATTTTAATATCCAATGATTGATATTCTCACCTGTGCGTACGTAGGAATTACCATCTCCACGAACGCGATGAGATTCATTCCCCATCATATCCATTCGAGAATAACCTACCCTTAACCAAGGAAAATTTCAATCTACGGGTTAATTTCCCATTCTCTTTATTATCCAAGGATGTTTTTACATGAGTATCTAGTAGGACCTCTTTATCATCCAAATCCATGTTTCTTAAAAATGTATTTGAAAACATTCTTACTATTTTATAAACTATGGGTAAAAGTAATTTATACCCTTTTTTGATTTTTTAAAATATGTTTATAAAGGAATCTTTCAGTCATTTTCCAAACAAGGTAATTTTTAACCTTCTCGACAGAATTAATGTAAGAGTGTCTTTTTTAACTTATATAGCTGGTGATGTTATTTTCTGCCGTTATAAAATAGTTGAATCTTCCCTTACAAGAATATAATAATATTTTAAAAGTAAATTTTTTCTTTTATAATTATGTGACTTTTAAATGAATTCAAAAAAAGAGATATTTCTCTCAAATAGTGTTTATTTCATCTATGTTAACATCCTTTGATGGATTTCAAGCTTATTTGAAGTTGATTTATTATGATACTAAAATTACATATTGTATTAAAGGTTTTGTTATATGTTAGACTATGGATGTGTTTTTTTACCATTCATCATTTACGGAAAATGTATTGACATTTCGTATGCTAGTTTTAATACAAATGTAAATGTTATGTTTAAACCTGTTCATTTGAGGATTTCATTAGACTTAGTAAGTGACTGGTGGATCCTGCTATTGCTCCTCGATTCATCGGTTGGTCTCATGAGACAAACTAGTGTCTTGGCACATGTCATTGAAAAAATATTATTTGTAGTCTTGGCACAAGGCCTTGGCTATGTGGTTATGACAGTCTGGCATTATGCATTCCATCATTACGAAATTGGTTATTGATATTGAATGTGATTATTCGACTAATATAATATCTATGTTAATTAGTAAATGGAATTATTTAATTGTATTTTTCCCATATTATGCTGATGTTCATGTTTAAAAGGCTTTTGTTTTTGTTAAACATTGCCTTAATTGATTATACTTATTTATAAAAGTTTCTTCTATATTGTTATCCTTACTGATCATCTGAGCTCACCCTTTTCTATGTTTTATTTTTTCCAGGATGTGAAGAAGTTTTTTATGACTAACCTGCAGGGATAGTCTGATGGGATATGAGTGTGGGGTATGGAGACTATGTTGTTGTAGTTTTTTACTTTATAATGTAATGTAAGACTTATGATTGTATCTAGTGTGTAGAAGGTTACTAAACTAATCAATCCTTCGAGACTTGAGATTTTTTGGTCATGCCAATGTTATGTAATAATGCACTAACACTAGGTAACTGGGGTCGGGGTGTTACAGTGGTACGACTAGTTATATAGACACAGTTTATGATTCATCATATTATACAATACATATGAAAAAATATACAAATATAAAATTGTTTTTCATGTTATTTTTTAAAATGACATGGTATTTATTCGCATAAATCTTCAGTAATGCATTTTAAAGAGGAATATTTTTTCAAGGAAAATTATCTACACACATATAATACCATATAAGACATTCGAAAAATATTTTTTTTACAAATATTATTATTAAAAGTCAATAAGTGTTATTTTTTAACAAAAATAATATTGTACTGCATCATAGGAAGAAATTCCTAGAAGGAATTTATCTTTTATGAAACTATTGAATTTATATTTTATATAAAATAAGTTCCATGTAATAAAATAAATGACTATAAAAGGCAATGATTATGTAATTAAAAAGTAAATATCCTAAAGAGTTATGATTTCTGATAGTATAAAAAAACATAAATTGTTACATATTGTTATATTGATTTAATGAATATCACAAGTATTAAAGATAATTTAAAATGATAAATTCACTTGATATCCTAAAAGGAATTAGGCTATACTATTAAATATAATTGTAAATGGTCACATGTGTTTACTATAAAGAACCGAAAATCACATTATCATTATAGTGTTTATGATATGGTAGGAAATCAAAATTTAAATTTTTATATTGACTTCAAAGATACTGTTTGATGATGTATATTCAATATATAATTATGAGGTTAAAAATATATATATTACTATAAATATGATTATAATGATGTCATTACATTATGGTTGTGAAGTTATATAGTTAAAATATTTTGAATGAGTTGAACATTAGGAATATGATTCCTATGTATCCCGGTTATTCAATCTATCATAATTTATAGATTTTAATAACTATATAATTAGTGGGATATAATTAATATATGATAACATTTATATGTGATTATAAGTATATATAGACGAAATGAGTGAAAAAACATATAGAAAACTGCAAAAAATATGGCTAAAACAGGGTTTTTATCATATAAAAAATGAAAAATAAATGCTTAAATATAGTGTTATTAAATATTACTAAAATAGTTTAAGAAAATAATATGCATCATGATTTTATAATAATTGAAATCTCCATTTATCATTATTTTTTTGGTTTATAGTCATATTTTAAATAAATGATTGAATTATAATATGCCATCAAATTACCATTTTAATTGATCCAAAATGATGATCATAAGGAAATATTATATGTTGTAGTGTTATGGTATGATTATAATAAATAGAATGTAGTACTCATTACAAAGATTTGTATATGATATATGACTAATAGATCCGTGAGGTAAAAATTAGATACTCATTACCTGGACAAACCTACCTTATTATATATCATATAATACCATATAATCATCAATATATATAGTGGTGTGTGCGTATTATTAAACCACATTACCTATGGTTGATGAGATACTACGATTATGAACCAATATATTTTGATACCTTATTTACACAAGTATATATATTTAAATATCTAATATATGGGACATTGGGTATCTTTTTGATCATGTCGTTGACTGGAGTGCAACTATAATAAGTGTTTTCCACTTTTATGTTCAGTTAAGACATATGGGACATGATTTAATTGGACTGATTAAATTCATGACTCCTGTTAGTTAAAGAACATAGGAAGCTATTTTCTATTTGGAGGAGTCCAATATTATTTACTAATATTTTATGTGAATAATATGTTACTTATTCAATAACATAGTCATTATTTTTTATAGAATCAAAAAAATATGATATTACATATACTACATTGACATTGTTCTATGTCTATTTGTCATGTGATTTCATTGAAAATGAGATTATCTAGGTCTCTATATGATATTATGAAACATCTTTTGGTTGATATTTCTCAATATATATATGAGTACATTTCATGGAGATCACACTGAACCCCCTACTATCTTGAGTAGAATTGATTTTGTCCTAGTTGAAACTCTTTTCTTATATCATGAAATAAGGATTTAATATATTTTTTCAATTATAGTATGTCCCACATGGTCAAAAAATTAAGAATCTGGATAAAAAGTATGTTTTGTATTTTTTTTCTAAACGAATAATAAACGATAAAATCGTATATAAATGATTTTTTATATAGATTAGTGAAGTGTTGTAAAGTTTTTTAGAAACTCCATAGATGATTTTATTGTATGTGGTATATTATTTTATGTGCACTAAAATAAATATATGTATATATTAAATACATGTACATGTATCTTCTTACATAGTTTTATATGTTACAATCCACTATGAAAGTATTAAATGACATCCATTATGAAGTAGTTAATTTTTTTTCATTCATTGAATGAATTAAAAAAATACATGTAATGATAATATTTATATTTTTATATGATAAATATTGATGATTTTCTATATAAAATGAAACAAAGTAGGGATAGATATATTATGGGATTATGTCCCTCTTATTGGGTAAAATTGGTTTTTTAAAAACATCATGATTTTCAATTACTTCTAAAATGATGTTTATCAATGGATGTACATGATAGAACGTTGATCATGTTGTTGGGACACCTCAAATTGATTATTATTTTAATGTATATTTATGTAGACCCTTGGTCATCTCTGATGAATCATTGGTGGATTTATTGTGTGAATTTTTAAAAATAAGAACAAAAGAGTTGTGGTTCGAAAATCGTTTGAAGACAATAACTTAAAATAAAGTGTTTAGTAGTTGACAAACCATGTGAATTTTTAAAAATATGAGACAAATGGTTAATTTTTATTTCACTACACACATTTATTGTTAATTTTTTATTTAGAATCATTTAGTTTTGGAGTAATTCTTTGGTTGAAATTAATTGGAATCCCTATTAATTTACAAGATTTTATCACAATGCTTAAAGAACCAAACATTGGCATAATAATCATATTACAATGGACCAATGATTATTCATGGAATAAGAACATCGAATTAAAATTTAAATCTCAAGAAGTTGGGTTTGAAAAGTATTCTTGTGTACTTCAATCAGTACAACAATATAACACCCTCAAAACCTCTCACCGATCAGTTAGAAATTAAGAGCATAATATTCCCAGGTATCAAAATAAGCATTCAAATTTAATATAAGGTAATGTAAAAGGAATAATATGTTTAAACACAAGACTTACTCAAAACCACTAGCGAATATTTCAATTTTAACTCCATTGATAGGTGTGAAGCTCCCTCACAAACCCATCGTTTAGCTCAACCTCGGGTGGAGCAGGATACTTGGGTGGAACTCCTTCTTCATCCTTGAACCCCCTATGAGGATAGGGGCGTCCAAAACAACTAAAATGATGTAGAGACTACTCTAGGACTCCGAATAGTCAAATTTTGGATTCTGGTTCTAAATCAAAAATGAGGATCCCATAGTGTCTTTTTATAGAGAAAATTGGACATGGTTTTAAGTACCCTGTATTTGAGATACCACTTGTGTCTCAGTTTTTTGAATAGTATAAATTCATATCACAACTTGAAAATAAGAAAATATGTGTCTTAATGCCTCTTTAATGTCTCCATGTCAAATTTTTTGGACATTAACCATCCGGATTGGGATATATGGTCAAAATACCGAACAAAACTTTTGAATTCGTGCAGATTCTTTCTCCTCAACCGAATGGTTCGGATGGGCCACCAGATTGACGAATTGGGTTTTGGTTCCTTGAGAAGAGTTGTATAGAATGATATTCTGGATCATAAAATAGTTTTTTATACCATACTAAGACACATAATTCTCTTAATTCTCAAAAAAGAGGACAAATGACTATGAGATGTTATTCATTTTGGACCATTTTTCTTTTATATCATCTCTAGGGCCTCCAAATCACCTTCAACTTCAATGAAAATATAAATAAACTATCATTTAACTTATATGACAGATAAAAACAAAATTATTGAATATATAATGAGATTAAATTAGTTATTATATTTTTAATTTATAATAAAAAATCAGTTTAAAACAGTGGTGTAAGGGTGAAAACGAAACGATGAATCATGGTGCGATAACACCATAACACCTAAACATTTTCACTCTTGGGAAAGTCAAATTTTCAGAATTTATGCATTTTTATATTTCCAACTACATAAATATTTAACTTTAATTGAATATTTAATTCCTAATATAATTGAGATAAAAAAATCACACCCAAGAGTTATTTTTTGTGATCAAACAAAAATATGCCCCCAAAATTGTGTCACTAGAAAATTAAAGGACTAAAATGATACGAATTAGAGAAAATGGGTATAAAGATATAAATTTCAGTAATTCCACAAATGTGTGTGTTAAAACCATTTCATTCTATGCTTTTCACTATCAATAATCTAAATATACGTTATTTAAAAAAGTGTCTACCTATATGATCCTTTCCACCGAACTGACCCTATATCCTTTGAAATCAAATTCCATGACCACACACTTAAGAATCCCAGAAGTCAATCCATAACCCCATGACCAATATATCCCCATATGTTTCACATTTCTTCACTCCCCTAATTTATTGTTTTTCAAAACTAGAACTTGTAACAAATTAGACACTCTTCTCCTAAGCCATTATTGATCTCCTCAGAACACTAGTTGTAACAGTTATAACAGGATCAAAGGTCAAGGAAGGTTGGTTTTTACCTACCCAACATAAAACCATATTTTATTATTATTTATTAAGGGTATACAATATTCAGATAATAGTCACAAAAAGATTGGTCAATCTGATACAGTAATGAAATATATTGGATAAGTAACAATCTTATGGAAGAAAATATTTTTGAAATTAGAGAAAAATACACCAAACTTATATTTACCTTTTATTAATTAGAAATTTTCACACCTCATGTTTGGGTGTAATGATTTGTGGAGAAATTAATTTACACAATTTTACCTTAAACAATTCACCAAAAGAAATCATTCATCTAAATGGTTTCAAAATGATACAACCATTTATATCATAGACAAATAAAGAAATTTCAAATGAATGTCATGCCATAGTATTGAGTTCTGGATGAAATAAATATTAAATCCCAATTATTTTGAATGCTAAGACAACATGAAATACCAATATTCCACATTCATTTTCCATAACATTCATGATTAAACAAACATCATTTTTCATGATAATGTGATCATAAAAAAAGTAATATTAGGTCACAATGGTGAGTGAGAGGAAAAGGGGGGAAAGTAACAGTAAAATTCAACAAGCTAAAATAAAGATGAATAATGATAATAATTACTAACTAACCCATGAATATACCAATACCCCTAGACCTAATTTACACAATATCAGTACTATATTAAAGCTGATATAACATGTAATATGATTTATAATTGAATCACACTAATCATGAAAGTGTAATGGAGGGGAATGACCTGACTTATTAGTAGTGAAACATTGAGATAATATCCTTATTTTTTCTCACTGAAAAACCTATATGAATAGTATAGAAAATTACAAAAGAAATTTATTGAATGAAAATTAATGAGAAATAGATCATGAAAGTAGAAGAAAATACAGATTGATAATGGATTAAACCCCTAAGTGGGAACTGGGTTTTGACTACCCGAGATGGGAAGTTCTAGTAGGTTATCCCCAATAATATAGAGGGTGTCGTTTCATTGATAAGAACCACCATCCCTTATTTTTTCGGATTTAACATTATATTCATTATTTATGAATTCATGGATATAGTGTTTTAAATCATCCCCCATTGTAATGAGATACATCATACATGGTGGTGGTGGTAAAAATAACGAGTCCTCAACATTCTTGGTTTCAACTTTGACAACATTTTCTTCATTCTCCAGTACTTCCTTTAGATATGATACATCAATGGTTTCAAAGGAAACATCATAGATTAATCATATTTGAATAAAATTAAAACATGGAGAATCAATTATATTGTCTTCCTTTTCAATTTTAGAATCTTTGTTCTCATTTTGTAAAGACACATTGATCTTATCCTATACTCCCTCAAATAAATGTTCAACATGTTCATCGAGTGAATGTGAAATTTAGAGGTAACTGATCTCATATAACTTCTTAATTGTTAAATCCCTAGATTAGTAATGAGATTTTATAGGCCTAGCTATAGCAGAAATTGTCTTGGGATCCTCAGTGCTAAATAAATCATCAATCAAGAGACAAGAATGAATTTTTTCTAAACCACTACAATATTCAATGCATGAATCACTACCTAAAATTTCTATCAAGGATGAAAAATTAGAAAAGGTACAGATGAAAGAAAATAAGTTTTTTCATTTTTTATACATGTTAATTTCAGTTTCCAATTTTTTCCCAGAGGAAGTGGGGAACAGAAAAATCTCCATTTTTTCTATGACCTTTTTTAAAGGGTTGTATTTTATGTCTTGGTGTCTTTGACATAGGATCGTATCCATTTTGGGTAAAATATGGGGAAAATCTCTAATATTAGAATACATCATGCACCAAACCAACAATAAAATATATCATAACACAAAGGTATTGAAAAGGTAATTAAATATTCACAAAATTTATAAATATCATATAGAAAATATGCACTAAAAACCAAAGAGATCCCTAGAAAAAGTGTAGAAATTTGACTATGTTGTCCTGAAACATAAAAATGATTATGATTCTAAGATTTATATATAGAATATGGAAGACCCTAGGTCATCTCTCAACTGTATTTTGTGGTTTTATAGTGAAAATGATAAAAAAAGGAACAAAAGAGGGGGTCATATGAAAACAGTTTTAAAAACATAACTTAACATAAAGAGTATAATAGTTGAAAAACAAAGTATATTTTGAAAAATATGCGGCAAAGGGTTCATTTTTATTTCACTACACACATTTAAATTTCTTTTTTCATAGATATTATTTTAGTTTTGGTGTAATTATTTGGTTAAAATTAATTAGAATCCCGATTAATTCCTAGTCTTTTATTTCAATGCGAAAAGAACGAAACCTTGAAGTAACAATCTTATAGTCAAGGTCCAGCACATACACATGGAATAAGATCTTCTGAATAATATTTAAATCTCCTATTTTTTTAGGAAAAGTAGTTTTTGTTGTCCAATTGGAACAACACAATTCATGCACTCAAAATCTCACACCAATCTGTTAGAAATTAAGAGAATCACATTCACATGTATCCAAACTAGCATTCAAATATGAAATCATGTAATTTACATGAAATTAAATGTTTATGAACACAAATTACTCCAAAAATATAGCTAATATATGCATCTAAAGTCCCTTGACATGTGTATATATTCCTCACAATGAATTCCCACCATTTAGCTCAACATCCAATGGAGGAGGAAGCTCCGGTGGAACTCCTTCTTCAAACATGATCCTCTTATGAAAATAGGGGCCTCTAGATATTATAAAATGATCGAGAGACACATCTAGGACTCAATAATAGCCGATATTGGATCCTAGTTTGAACTTTTAAATGATCATCCCATGATTCAATTTTTATTTCCAAAATAGGACATGGTTTTCAGAAACCTATTCTTAAGATACCAATTGTTTATCGATTTTGGAATATTAGAAAGCCATATCACAACATGAACAAATGTGAAGAGTTTATGACAGGACACTATGATATATATATGTCATATTTTGTGGCCATTAGACATATGTATTGAGAGATATGGTCAAATGACCAAACCAAACATTTGAATTCAGGTAGATTCTATTCCCTTGACCGAATGGATTGGATGGGGCCACATATGGCTGAATTGGTATTCAGTTCTTTGTTAAGAGTTGAATCCCATTCTTTTTGGGAATGTAAAAAAATGTTTTAGCACATTTGTACTCATATAATTCTTTTTATGATAAAAACATTGAACATATTTCCATATGATGACATGCAGTTTGGCCCATTTTTCATCTAGATCATCTTTGGGGATTTCAAACCATTTCCTCCATCAATGAAAATATCAAAAAAAATATCATTTCCCTTTTTTAATAGTGATAAAAACAAAATAATTTAATCTAACATTATGGGAAAATTGTTATTTTATTTGATTTTTTTTAAAAAATTTATTTTAATGTAGTGGTGTAAGGATGAAATTGAAACAATGAATCACAGTGCGTTCAGAACCCTTTTAATTATACATACCCAAATAAAAATGTTCAGAATCCTTGCCCTATTGTAATACCCTTAGATATAGGAGGATTTCCTTTTATTCCACTTTGACCATTATCAATAATTCTCATGTGATGATTTAATACAGCTCTTTTTATCATCAAGGTGTGATCATTTAGACATTTTTTATTTATTATCGGCTCTACAATAGAAATATCTCCCAATAATGGGGTTCCATTCATAAAAAATATCATCTTATAGTCCCCTAAAACCCATCACATCAACTTATACATGAATGGGGTATAACTTTCTTAGGCATATGTGATTCCGGATAGCTTTCTTGGATATTATGAAATGGTTAATGAGTCAACCATTCATAAGGCTTATAATGGTAGTAGTTGAATACGTGGTGTTCTGTGATGCCTCTAGATTATGGTTTGGCTATGTTCTGATTCAATGGTATGAAGTGACTTCTTATGTGTCTAGATAGTTGATACCTCATGAAAAGAAATTCATGATCCATGAGGTTTAGTTTGATGTGTTAGTGGTCTCTATGATGTCTTGGACAACATTCCTTTAATTAATTCTTGTTATAAGTCAATCATTGTTTGGATCAACCGAACGTAGAAAAGATCAAACATATATATATATTTGATCAACCAAATATACAATTGATTTAATATAATTCCAAAATTGATATTAAAAGGAAATATACTGTGAATATCAACTGTGCCAGACAAGGGAGGATCACAAATAAATAATAGTAATATTTTTAAATGTTTAACAAAATACAGGTAGAGTTTCAATAAATTGTATTACATAGTCAACCATGAATTAAATTTAAAAATTTATTGGATTGGACAAATTTCAACTAGACTAAGTACCTGATGATTCTAATCAACCACCTATTGATTCTAATCAATATTATTATGAAATAAAGTATTTAACTATTATAAGGATTGATCTACCATAACAAATTTATCCCACGAAATACATATGTTATAACTATTTAAAATATAATATATTTTTTACTATTTTATATTTATATTAACATCATATATATGTTTATTATTTTGATAGTTTTATTTTTTCTATAACTAATCTTTAATTATGCCGATTAAAATCCAACTTCTCTTTAATATTTCTTCATAGATTAAAATAAATGATAAATAGGTTCATTAATGGTTTTATATAAATGTATCATATTTAATGGAAATGATTTAGAATACAAAAAACATATAATTTTCAATATTTTAATTTGGTAGAGATATGGTAGAGTATTACAATGTATTAATTGTTCATTATTTTGGTATTATTTACTACTCTGTTCATTTCTCCTATATGATTTTTTCTACCACTATTTTATGTTTATAGAATATTTTTATAATGTAACATTTGTTTTATTATCATGTTTATTAAATGGAAAATTTAACTAAATCATTTTTTGGAAGGTGAAACTAAAAACATTAATGTAGTTCATTGAGGTCAAATTCCTGTGCTACATTGGGAATGATAGAATTAAATGAAATAAAAATTTAATATCATGCGTGCATAAAGATGTTAGTTATATAGTTTTAAAAAATTCCCTTTCAATACATTGAGTTTGAGAAAAATTTCAAACAATATCGTCGGATTAATTTGTTGTGATCAAACACTACTACAGTCCCCGATGAACAACATCATTTTGAAATTTATTTATTAAAGAGAATAATTATTCCTTGACCAGCATAGATAAATTTTCCACTTAATTTACATGGTTCTTAATATATTATATTTTTAATATTTGTGTCTAATGGTCTGGTTATGATACTATTGTAATGATAGGATATTTCTATTGGGTTTTACAAAGCCTGAAAAAAGACTATATGGGTTCTTCCACAGCTGGAAATAAACAGGAGTATTATACTATTCCATATCCAAGATAAAGGCATGTAATTTTTCATCCAGCACATAAAAACAAAGATACCGAGGTTGTGACTCCATGTGTCAAAAATTAAATCTTGGGATTGGCATATGAGGATTAAAATATCATTTTAGAGGGTTCTGACTCCCCATGAAAAGGAACATATTCCATTATAGTGGTTTTTATTTCACTCAATATTTGAGATCATTGAAGAGTACACATAGGATTATTTTTTTTGCAAACAACATAAAAATCAATATGTCGATATTTTTTATTTCAACTACAACTATTATATTACATATGATTTATTATTAAAATTTTAAAAACATCAATACACCCCCTCTTGACCACCCAACCATCCTTTTATTAGTACCAAAAAATTGGTATCATAGAATTACCTATATCATTGGTAAATATCCATTTTCTATGTTTATAATATTCTTAAATAATAATCATTGAAAAATGATCTTTTGAGATGGAAATAACAATTTTATATGAAGAATAGAGTCGTAAAATTCCATTATTATTCAATTGAAAATACTATAGATATTAGGATCCACTCATATAACATTATATTATGAATCAAAATATTTATTTTTATACTATCATTGGTATTCCTTAATAAATACATGAAGATAAACCTCATACATTAGATTTTTATACGGAAATAGGTATTTTATAATTTAAAATATATAGATCATTCTATATTTTTCTTTTTGTAGAATTTTTTATATCCATTTATATGGGTGAAAAAACCCATGATATTTGTAAAATATTATATGATACTCATCATTGTTAAAATATGTTAATAAGAACTAATATTTATTTGTTAATGGATGATTATAATTAATTTAAAATAATCAATTATGTAAATATTAATCAAATTTTTCATTGAATTATGAATATAATAAATTGAATATGTTTTTTTGGAGAAATTGTAGATACCTTTGTTGTAACTGAAATAGTTTCAAGAGATTTACCAAACAATTGGAAAGCTAAGAATGTATCAATATAGGAATAAAATGGTTAAATGAATATAATTGAGAAGATCATGTAGGATCATTATTATATAAAAATTTAGAACAAAAAAACTAATAATCAAGATTTTATTTTCAAAAATAAATGAATTCATAATAATTGAATAATTCATGTTTACTGTCTTAATGGATCATGATATAAACCTTAAGGGGTGTGTTAATCATATGTGGATATGTTTTAACAATGAATTTAAACATTAAATTATCGATTCTATTAATCTGATCAAATCTATGTCATTAGTTGGGATATATAGATCATTAAAACACACCAATACCGATATGGATTTTTACATGGTTTGACCCCTATTTAATACCATACTCCTTGTCGGTTTGACACATTTCGAGTCATATATTTTCTATAAATTACTTTATTATCAATAAATGGATTTGTGGGATGGGATCTACTATTTAAAATAGTGAATCCCACAAAAGACTCCTGATATTAGTTTATAGCAGTTACCACTAGTATATAATGTTCTACAAAACACGTATAGGTCTTCAACTACCACATAAACCTATTTTGAACTTACATGTACCTTATATTATTCTCATATTAGGATAGAGTAGTAATCTATATCTCTCTCTTCCATAAAAAATGATGTTTGGAACATCTGTATATTGTCACTTTAATTAAATATGGATAAAATCCATCCTATTTTTATAATCTATACGGCTTAGTTAATTCCTCATAACATAATGTTCTATAATTTTTATAACATGAAATCAACTGAATATTTCATAGAACCTCGAAAAATCTACTTCCCATCCGTATTGTCCCATTAATAATTTTAAATCAAACTCAATTTTTTATTATCATATTAATTTTTAATATAATATTGTTTCATATTTATATAGATGATCCACTTAAACTAAATATGAGGAACACATGGGCTCTGATTTGAAACTCTAAGTAACTTCTAGTATTCAATCAATAATCCAGAATACATTTTTCATTATTATATTTTGACATCGTATAATACTCCAAAATACTATATTCAAAAAATATTTATCTCATCTATTGATCTTGTCTCGACATATACTATTTATTTTCACGAATATTGAACTTTTAATGTCCAAATTAGCATCACAATTATTTATATCCCTTCATATAAATTATATTAATGTAATCAAATATGTTTTGAGAATAATGTTCTTTTGAATGTAAATCTAGTGAATATTCTTATGTATAATGTATGTAAAATGGATATACATCTGTTGAATGTATATATAGGGAATGTACATCTGGGGAATGTTTATTCGAGGAATATAATTCTAGCTAATGTACTTCTCGCTAATTCACTTCAAATAAATTTACTTCTGATTAATTATCTTTATGTTAAGGTAATTTCTGTGAACATACATCACGTGATCATATTTACAGAGAATATAAATCTTGTAAACATAATAATAATGAATATACGTTAGGGAAATGCGATTCTGGTTAACGTAGTGAAGGTGAACATAATTTAGGTTATTTTACATATGGTAAAACCTTAGCTTTAGATCTACTTTTACTACTATATTATTTAATAAGAATTCCCATTTGATCAACCCATTCATTGGAATTAAAATAATCCAACAACTTTAGATATAATCAGTATTGGTCTTTCCTCAACGCGAGGTATCTCTGTTGTTCAAAAATTAAATCTTTGTATGAAATTATGAGCATTTGAAGATTTATCATTGACATATTCCTCATCTAGTGCTTCCATATATTGAATATTATTTCATATAATATTCAAAATCACTTTTAATTATCAATCAACAATCTCATCCCACATATTGGTTGTAACATAGGATATACTGCACTTTATTCCTTTCCATATTAATGGAGTTTTCTTTTCACCGGAATTATATTCTTATATTATTTCCTTATTCAACTTCCAATAAACATAGTTTCCAGGAATCTAATTTTTTTATAATACAAATTTTAAATTTTTGAAAAATATTCTAAATATGCCTTTGGATCATCATATTTCCAATCCTCCAATCTTATAGATTAACTATAAAGGGTATATCATCAATCTCCCATTTGAAAAACAAATCACCGACACTAAATAAATATACTGGTTCTCTATACATATAAAGTTTTTTTTCATTAATATCATCACCAAAATCCAAGATTGGGTATATGATGCTTCTAATAACATTGTTCAATGTCTCTCAGCCCATTAACAATATTTAATTCCATATCTACATCTTCACATTAGGTGAAATGAGCCATATATCTTATAATAGCTAAACTTGAATCTATGATGTTCCAAATTCAGAATGTTCTTACATATGGAATATGTACATCCATTGGAAATTTTCTATAACATCCATAAGAAATCTCACCATCACATTTCCTAATAAATTTTCCCCAAATAATTGAGAAAAATAAAATATGTTGTCACCCACATCTATTTGGTACTACAATACCAACTTTGGACTTATCATCAATATTTGACTCCCTTAGAAGTTATTTTGTTTATTCTACCCCATATTGAAAATAAATCTAATGTATTATTTATATGGAATCAATTTTATCCCTAATTAATCATTTAAATTTGAATCCCCTTTATTGATATCTTCATGGGAAATTTCATTGAACAATCTTTCTTCTCCCCTTTTCACCTCTTGAATGTAAAATATGTATTTAATGAGATAATTATTGAATCAATTATATTAATATAATGACAAATATATAAATAAATTGTATGTTTATATGATAAATTCTCATTATGGAAATGAAAAGGGACTAATTAGCGCATTAGATATATCAATATCAATTTTACCAAGTGACACCACTTAACACAACCTCTTCATGGTGTAAATATAATAATTTTTCAAGCAACCCATTTCCGGAATCCATTGCAACACATGGATTAAAAAAATTAAACCCACAAATGGAATTATTGTTACCATTTTTAATATAATTTATAATTTATCATCAATTTTCAATTCCCCCCTTTGCATTTCCCCTTTTAGTTTTCATAGGAGAATGGGAGAGTATAGATAAAAAACCTCAAAGATAAAAATGACTTAAATTATTCATATATTTTTAATAGTATACTTCATTATCATTCAATGAGTATTTCTACAGGAACCTAAATATTTAATCCATAATAATTTTCAACAAATGGTTGAAGATAATTTTGGATATCTGCAATACTACCTTTCTATATTAATTTATAATTATTAATGAAAACTATCTTCAAATTCTCATCAGTGATCCACCAGAATTACTTCACCTTCAATTATCTTTTTCATTGAACTTTATCAAAACATAATTGGGTTTAATTTTTTCATTTATTATAGAATTAAGTATGTGAATGTTTTCGTAAGACATAAAATTTCATCCCTCAAACTCTACTTTTCTTTTGTATTTAACTATTAGTTCTCTAATCATTGATCTTTAGGGGGAGCATAAATTTATTATTATTTCATTTTTTATTCTTCAAAATCTATTGAGTATTATTATAAAATTCATTAAGAATTATTAAATTATTATTTATTTATTTTTATTCTTACCACCTTACATATTTTTAATTTTCTATCTACACAATCATATAATATTTCTAAATATGTTTATCCAAATTCTATTGATATTTTTCTATAATAATAACCATTGTAAATTTTTAGTCTTAAATCCATTGATTTATCATTTTAGTATATCTAATTAACCATGTAATGAATCTTTTAGGGGTGTGGAAAACCTTATTATATCTTCCACAATACTTCTTATCTTATGATATGTTACTCATTATAGGTATCTTATAATGGACATAGAATTCTTCATTAGATTTCTCTTCCACCATTCCTATCCTCTTGTGTATTTAATGGATTGACTAGTGTTATTTATTGATATTTCATCCAATGCAATGATTTATCGAGGTCATTTATTCTTATTGGATTAACCCCAAACTAAGAATTTTGGAATTAAATTTTATTTTTTAATGCATGGATGACATCCATAAAATATTCCCAATATGTATTTTTCTAAAAAAGGATTTATTATAATTTATCTTCTTCCATGGAGAATCTTTCATAGTATAGTTTGATAGGCTATTCATTTTCTCCAACAATCTCTTGGAGAATTTTACAATTTCAAAACATCTTTAACAATGTATCTTCTATCGCATAGTGATCTAATAAATGTTGTGATTTTTCATTTTACATTCCCTTGATATATGTATGTATATATGAAACAACATCAACTAGAAAATTATATATATCCCTTAATTATATTTTATAATTCTCTAATAGTTCAAATGGATTTATACTCACCATAGTTTGAAAAAAAATTAATCTTTTTAATGATTTTTTTAAAGGGTTTATCAAAATATCTCTAAATCATGTTTACATCCAATGGTGGTGAATCATCCATATGCTAATGGAGTGGTATAACTCATACATTACTTTCTCAACATTTCAACGAATATATTTTTACAAATTCTAGAAAATATGAATATCATGTTGATCAGTTGAACAATACTGGTGAATGACTTTTATATAAAAACTGAGGAATGTGAAGATCCAAACCAATGCTTCCAAATCCAATACATAAAAATGTTGTGTATTTTTTTTATTAAGATAACATTAGAATACAATGATCATTTTACACTCTACCTTTTTCAGTCTTGGTTTGTATAATTAAACATATAAATTTCCAAATAACATAGATATAATAAAATTAAATAATAATATTTCTTTATGTGTGGTAACTTAATAAGAGAAGACAATGAGTTTAGAAAATTATACTAAACAGATGAAAAATAAATCTAAAACCAAGGGTGACATAATTTCCTTATAAAACATTTTCTAAAAGGATAGTGAAAAATAACTTTATAAAATACATTTTTATAATTAATAATAATTTAAAGACAATTATATTAAAAAAATGATTTAAATATAATGTAGTCTTTTTTTTGGAAAATATTAAATATTATTTTGAAAACAAAACCTTGAGGCCTCTATAACCATTGATGTTTTTCATGGTCTAATAACTTTATGGATGGATTGATTTACTCTATATTTACTACCATCTTTACAATGAAAAGTTTCCAATTTTATAAAAATTATTTTTTGTTTTCCTTTAATATATATATATATATATATAAATTTTTTAATGGGCTTTTAAAAATAAAACGATTCATTAAATACTCATACACACTTTTATTTATATTTAAATATATAAATATAAGCTTTCCTTGGAAACCACATGTGATAATTCTTACACCCAAAACATACAAAAACTATCCTTTTCGTGGAATATGAAAAAAAATATTTAACATACATGTATTTAAATTACATTTATAAGACTCATATCAGTCATTTCAAAATAGGTTTTCTATAAAAAAAATTATTCAGTGAACATGGTTATGTAGTTATGAAATATATAAACACATCTATATGTAGTTTCATGAATAGGTTACGACCCATCCCAGTGGGGACCATACTTCCACTACCCAATGCTCACCACCAATAGGCCAAGGGATGGTGACTTGAACCGAGTGGGAATATCTCACAAATGGGTGGCATTTTCCGAAGTACCTTTATTCACGAAAACATATCCACACCCAAAAATCTAAAATAGAAAACAAAAACCAGCAGGCATGCATACGTTAATAACCAAACACATAGTACAACCATAATGTAATATATAAGAATGTAAATGGGGATATAATACAATCCCCAAAAAATAAAGACAACTGAAAAGTCCAACCTGCAAACAAGCGTACTGAAGTTGCAGTAGAATGTTGGTTGAAACACCTCAACCCATATGATCTCACAAGGAACTGTTCGGTCCTGGTCTAGCCATGCACCATTTAAGACTCCATTGAGGGGTCAGTTGTTTTCAAAATTCCTGACACATGTGGTAAAATCCCACAGAGGGGTGCGTAAAACAACACTCAGTAGGAAACCCCAACCCCCTAAAGGAAAAATAAAAAAAGAATGCACTGCCATCTCTACAAGGGTATATGCCTATACATATACCAATAATGCCTATATATACTCATTAATAGCCACCAGTTAGAAAGGATAAGTCACATCAAAAATTCCATCACATGATTCATCTCAATGGATGCTCGTACTAGGAAATATCAATACTCATGCATTGATGTCATAAGCTGCCACAATCATGTTATGGAGAGAGGGTATTCTCAAAAAATACCATAAACCCAATTTGTATTATATTCAACCATAGGGGATTCTCATAGAAAACCACGTACCCAATTGATGTGGATCATAACATAGGGAATTACAATGAATACTGCAAACCCTATTGATATGGCCTACTGGGTGTAGAAATACCACCATGCTTTTTGTGGTCACATTTATATAAAACAAATCCATTAGGGGTGATTGATCATCACTCGAGTACAAAGGAAGAATCCACAGTTTTATCAAAAACTGGGTCTCTTGATGGGATTTATTGTGATGATTCCCAAAGCTTGAGGAAATCACCAAAGGGAACTATGCACCAATACTAGTCCTTACGAAAAAATCACAAAGTTATCTCAAAAGGATTATCTCATGATGATGATACCAATGTCACTAAAGGCTCGTTAAATAGACTTATTTTTTGAATTTTATGGCACTTTTAGTGTAAATGGGTTTGGTCCATCCCATTCAACTAGTTTTCTAGCCCACCGAGCTGCTGGGGCAGCCCGACCATGTCGGTCCAGCCCGCATGCCATATGTTGGCTTGCTCCACTAGCTGTGGATCGACCTGGACATGGTTCCCTTGTCTCTGGCACATGGTTTATCCACATGCTACCCAGTCAACGTGGTCAGACCATTGGGGAAAGGTCAGTCTACGTGACCTAAAAATCATGAGGTTCTCCAATAGGTCCATCCTCAGATAGGCGCGACTTCGTCAAGCCACGTCCATCCAACACCACAACCAACTTTCATGACATGTCTCCACCACATGCGGATTAATACACCAAGGGCTCCTCTATATGATGCGACTCTAGTGAGTTTTATCCCTCCACCACAGTATCCTACCACGACCATCTGCCACTGCGTTCCATATGGATTGTGGATCACCACCGCTATCGGGTCTGCCTACCGGCAGCTCTTCCAATAGGTCCACTAGGGTCAGCTGCACTATCGAGTTGATACCACCTATGCCACCTGCCTCATCCCACGAGGTCCCCCACCTCATGGTTCTAAAAAAACATCTTGTGTCTTGGTGATTCTAGGTCCTTTCCAATATTTTTGTGGCGAAGAATAACGAGAAAAAATCTTGGGGGGAAATTGGATCCCAAGAATGCATGATTAGGATTGATTTGGGACTTTTTATGTCAGTCGTGATCAATCCATGAAATAATAGAAGAACAATTCTTATGAAAAAAAAATTATAATATTATTCCATCATGGATTCAATTCCTAATAGGAAACCCAATCAAAAATCCATCCTGTGAAGTATACACGATCCGTGAATCAATCCGTTAATCGATTGATTCCAGTTTTTCCATATGAAATCATGAATATGGAATGAATCAAAAAAGGAAACAATTATATACATAGGACTGGATTTCTCATTTATGGATAGATAATTTGACATTGTTGAAGATCTGCAAAGGAATTCTCTTAATCCTTGATCCCTGATTCGAGATGATTCCAATCGTTAGTCATCTTCCAATGCCTTATCCAAATGTTTCTTCCCTCAATAGCTCTCGCAAGAATTTATAGGGTTTCTCAGATGACCCTAAATTCTTAGATGAATATCTCATTTAAAAGGAAAAAAATCTTCTACATCATTAACATATATTTATTAAAATATATAGTGATTGTTACATCAAAAATAAAAATTCCACCCTCAACCCACGTCGGCCGAGGTTAGGACCCACATAGGGTAAGGAAGGTTTTTTGAATGAAACATTGCCCTAGTATTTTTTATATGGGAACACATGTTGATGTTATTAATGGTCAATGTTTTCCTCTGAGTGCTTTTAAAATAGAAACTGAATTATATTAAAAAATCAATTCATGTCACACCGGGTCTGTGAATCTCATACCGTATCAACGATTGGTCTCACTATTTTCCGAATTAATTTAATAATATAAATTGTAGAAAAATATGATTCGTTGAATTATTCGCACCATAGGGATTACATATCTAACATCACAAATAATGTCTACTCAACAAAAAGATAAAGGTGATGAGGAGACATCAGATCCTCCCATCCCCAGGTGCTCCCTTGGAGGTTCATGTCCAACCACCATACACTTACTTGAGTAATTGATCATATGTGAATGATCTACTCTCATTGATCCCCAATCTACACTGTGTACTTACCAAAAATCTCCCCATCATCAACGTCTATTTCACCCAATTCGATGACATGTTATTGATCATAAATTTACTCCCTTAACCGAGTCATGTTGAAGACATCATGAACCTGGTGCAATATTTGGGGAAGATCTAGGAGGTATTCCACCACACCAAAATTTCTCATAAACTGGAAGGGGATGGTGAACCTTAGGGATAACATGCCTCCCCATCCAAATCATTGCAACCCCCATTGAGGTGAGACATGGAGGAAAACATGGTCTCCCTCCTCAAACTATAAGCGACTTCTTATCCTATCCACATAAGATTCCTACCTACTATGGTAGTAATCATTCTCTTCTATATGATCTTCACCTTCTCTGTGGTACCCCATATGATCTCTGGGCCCATATCTCCTAACACCTCTAGGACATTCCAACATAATGGTGCTATGTATGGTCGATCATACATGGCTTAGAGTGGTACCATACCAATGGTGGTGTGGTAGTTGTTTTTGTACTCAAAATCAACCATAGTTTGGTGGTTGTCCAATATTTAACCAAAATTACAGATTCATGCATGTGTCTTGTCCTCAAGGACCAAAATGGTCCTCTTTATCTAGCCATATTTCAGTATGTGGAAATCTATGCTCAGGCGTAGCTGAGTCACAAACAACTCCTGCAATCCCTTCAAAAATCTGTATGTAATGTGTGTGTCATGATCCAAGACTATAATAGATGAGACACCATGGAATCGACAATCTCACGTACATAGTGGCATCCCAAGATCTCTACTGAACCTCATTCATGAATCACTACGAAGTGGGCCGACATGGTGATTCAGTTAACAATCACCCAGAAGGTATCATACCCCTTGGTTGTACGTGGAATTCCAATCAGAAATTCCATCAATATTCCATACAACATAAACAATGGTCCCTCACTTTGTTGAGTGAAACCTGTTGGAACATGGTGCTCGACCTTAACTTGCTATCAAATGAGGAATGAAAAGGCAAACTCTACCACTATATTCTTAATAAATTTCCACCAAAACTAACTTCGGATGTCCTGGTACATCTTTTCCACACATGGATATACCACTAAAGAGGGTGTATAGAACTCCCTCAACACATCCTCTCATACTGACTCATGTAAAACTATGAATGCTATGGTAAGGATAATGTGATATCCACATTTTTAATATCCATCAAGGACATTCCCATTAAACATTGGAGCATGTGTAGTCTCAAATCTAGTATCACCATGTTGTGCCTCCCTGACTCACTGTAATATTGTATGGGTATATACCATCGATTGGTGATAAGCTACTCCATCTCCATCAAAAATGGATATCTAAAGCAAGACCATGTGTTCCAAGGCATCATTCAGTAGCTGTTAACACGATCTCCAACTGAGAGCATCTTCTACCAAAATCACCTTCCCATGATTATAGAATATTTCGAAGCCACTGACCAAGAGAAACTATAGTCAATGAATTTATCTCATGTTTGGATCTTTCTATGATATGATATACTTGAGACCATTGACAACTGAGTATATGTTAAATTACACGAAGGTAAGGTAGTGTCACCACATATTCAATGAGAAGACTAACACCCCTAATCCAAATCATGTGTTTTGTTGTTCTACTCATGTAGTCTCAACTAGAATGAACTTTAGGAAATCACCACCTTCGCGTCCATCAAGACAAAACCGTGCTCATTCCCTTATGGATTATAGAACAACACATACTCGACACCCTCCTCTAGAAATATCATGCTGGGAGTGGACATCAAACACTACCTCCATAGCTAAATGCACTATTATCACTCCAATGTCCACATAAAAGTTTTACCCTTTTGGGTCAAGGATATCAACGATACAACTAATCCATAAAATTAGGGCATGATCCCCTAATACTACCCAACTAACCCAAGGAAACTCCACACCTCAGTAAAATTTATGGGTGGCTCCCAATCAAGCACCACCAATATTTTCTATGGCTCTACAGAAAATCCAACATCTTAAATGGAATTTACTTGAATGTGGAACTCTTGTATATTGAACTAAAACATTGAGTGCTTCCCATAAAGATAGTTCTTTTGGAGTATGTCCAGGACCATTATAAATTGTATCACATGCTCTACCTCAAATTCTTATTACATTAAGATGTCATTAACAAAGAACACTACAAACTAGTCTAGGTGAGACTGAATGATCATATTCCCAAGTCACATGATAACTTATGGGGTGTTTTTCATGCCAAATGGAATGACTAAGTACTCGTGGTGGTCTTAGAGTCATCTGAGATCCATAATTGGAATTCTCTCACCACTTACTCAAAGTTGGTGAAAATCTGATATGATGTATATCTTTGAGAACCATATCTCTCCCATCACCTTATTGAAGTGGTCATCACTTTTTGATAGTGGATACTTATTCTATATGATTACCAGATTCATGTATTGAATGTCCACAAAAAACCTCAAGATCGTATATACCTTCATGAAAAAAAATTGGGTTTTCCAAGCATGATGGACTAGGTCTCATGAAGTCCTTCCTCTGCATGTCCTCCAACTATACCATCCACTCACAAATATCCATAGGAGACATCTGATATGGATGTGTGTATATCAATGATGTCCTTGGGTATAGATCAATTTATGATTCAACCTCTCTATGAGGAGATAATCCCAGAACATCCTTAGGGAATACATCTTCATACTTGTTTACCACTATAGGAAACAGTGAACTCATATCCTCCATCACACCAAGGATGAGGATAGCCAATTGTTTAGCGATTGACTGAATCATCCTCTGAAAAAGCCCATCCTACATTGTATGTGTTTAATTTTCATCAATAATGAAAAACCTCATTCTATATCCTTGGACACACCACCCTATATGCCTAAAATAGTCAATCTATGTATAAACTATGGATAACCAGTCCATACACAAAATGACGTCTTAAGGCATCGATGACACTACCAGAAGATCCCAGTCGAATATCTCACCTCCAAGAGTAATCTTACACTGTAAAAAACATTGAGTGATCATCAAATCTCCTCCCGTAAGAGTCTCTAAATGTAAGGATCGAACCAACTTCTCCACAAGAATCATCAAGATATGAACAAGATCTGTATCAAGAAAATAGTGACTAGAACCTACTTCTAAAATAAATATAACTAGAGTGGAAAAGTCACATATTATACATATAATCATCTATGGAGCACATTTGTCATAATCCTCTATCACCTAAAGCTGGACCCGCCCCTATCCACCGACATCTGAATCCCATGTTTGAACACCTAGGGTGGTGGTAGTAGTACCTCAAACCTCTACCCACCACCTTAAAATATACATACTCCTCTTCTATGTCTTCCAACCTATAGGCCACTCTTAGAGAATATATAGATCTGCCTCAGTAGTCCCTTGACAATCTGTTGATGGTTCGTATAGTGTGGTGTACATTCACGAGCTATGGGACCCAGACCACGACGCATGAAACATAGTTTTTCATATGGTTGTCCTGCTCTACCATGGGTTCCATACACCACTGATTCCATATCTGGGCGAAATCTCTAAAAGTACCAGGCCCACTTGGGCCCCTCCTTCTATAATCATCTTCCCACCACATAAGTCTCAAATACCCAGTTTCTACTGGTAGCTCTCACTGCTTGTGTGTTCTTCTCCAGAAAGCTCTCCTTGTGAAGGGATTTCTCTTGAACCACTGCCTAAGTAAAGATTTTGAGCGATACCATTGAATCCCTGATATACTAACGTACTCCATTCTCAAAATCCTAAGCTCAGTGGAATGGGTCTCACACTATATCTTTGTAGTAGTGATAAAGCTTGGTAAAATTCACAGAGTACTCTGCTACTTTTAAGCAGCCCTACTGTAGATGAAAGAACTCAAGTATGTGTACTGATCACGATGTTTCCACAAAAAAATACATCTTGAATAGGAAATCAATGTCAACACCTAATAAAGTTATATAATCATTATTTTATATCACTGGGCTCCACCATCTCCCATGTGATCACTGAATAAGTCTAACAACTAAGACTATCATTTGATCGATAGGTTTCCATATATAGAGAAAGACATGTGTAACTACCTCCATGAAATCCTCATAAACCTGTGGGTCTATATGAACCCTGGACATGGGAGGTCGCTTCCTCTAAAAATCATGAAACAGAGTCAACTGAGGTGTATCTTCTATCGATAGTGTGGGAAATTTCTACTGCTCGACGGGTGGAACTACTACATAAATACTACCCAAATGTGCCATGTCTGGTAAATGTCACTATATTGAAACCAATTTATTGGGAGGATCATCTTTATGATAAATCATTAAGATCATTGATGGATGTTTGCGTGGAGGATTCGTGAAATAGATCAAGATGAACCACAATCAATTGTATATATCTGGAGATCTTACACAAGAAAGAAATGGAAAACACAATACATTTATATATGATGCATGTACCATTCCTTTCTCTATGACCATTTGTTTCATGTATTGAGTTGGGGAGAAAGTTCCTTGAGTCTTTGTGTATGGATATGTCGGTTTTCACACCAGCCCTGTATTTCCTAGCCTAAAATCCGAACTCAATACACTTAACAATGTTTCCCCAAAAAAATATCATTTTCCCTCAGTTGCAATGTGAATCCGATCCCCTATGAAACCACACTGTCATGTTCTATCCTAGTGAGACTCATTCCATGACTACCACTAGCCCACCTCCAATAGGATAAGGGTGGGCGACTAGTAAAGAGTTGGAATATCTCACAAATGGGATACATTTTTCTAAGTACAAAATGCATGCACACATCTCCATGCCCACAAAACTATAAGAGAAATGAACAAACTCCATCCATGCATACAATAATAACCAAACATAGATCACAATTAGAAATTAATGTACATGAAGGTCATATAGGATAGAATACAAGACCACTAAAAGAAATACAACTACAATGTATTACCTACAGACAAGGGTAATAAAGCTATCGTAGAAAGCTAATGGAAACGACTCAGGACATATGATCTAAAAAAGCACTATCCAATCATGGTCATGGTCCTAATCCACCAAGGACTCCATCAAATCATAATTCGTAAACACAAGACATAAAATGTGGTGGAAAATGCCTTATAGAGGCAAGTAAAACGATACTTAGTAGGAAACCCCAAAAACACAAAAACAAATCTACAAAAGAATGAAAAATTATCTCTACAAGTTTATAAACCCATTCATATACCTATAATTTCTTTATATACTCATTACTATCCACCAAGTAGAAATGATAAGTCAAAAAAATCTTTCTTCATCAGAATATGCTCAGAGCATGGTCATCCCGGGAGACCATGCTCCTCAAGGCTTGATGTCATCACTGTTCAAGATCATGCTATACAGAAAGTATACTATCAAAGAATATTATGAACCAAAATTATATTACACTAGAACATAGGGAATTCTTATTCAATACCATGAACTATATCGAGGCTTCTCGTAACATAGGGGATTTCATAGAATACCATGAAACTCAAAAATATATCCAACTAGTTGGAGGAATGACACCCTTATCTTTGTGGTCATATCAATACATAAAATATCCATGCGGGGTGATAGGTAATCACTTGATTCTCAATGATGACTCTAAAATTTTATTCGGGAACTTGTCTCTTGAGGGGATTTCTATGTGATGCTTCCAAACCCTCGAGGAAAGAACCAAAGGGAACTATGAACCTATAATGGTCCTTATCGAAATCTCACAATGCCATATCAAACGAAATATCTCGTCAAAAGGGTCCAAACACCTAAGACGGCCCATCAAATAGACATATAGTTTGAATGTTATGGAAATTTTAGAGTAAATGGGTCCGTTCCATAATGGGTCTGATCTGACCTGGTCTGGGCGACCTGACCCAACCTGTTCGGTTTGGGTTGGACCAATATTTCGTGGCACATTAGGAAATGGTTTTAGTCCATTTGGATGACGAGACCTGGCCCACTGGGCTGTACGTACATCCCAATGGGAAGCTGGGACCGCCCCACCATTTCAATCTGGACCACATGGAGTGGTTCGTCTAGCTCCGCTGGCCTCAGACTAATGGGGTCATAGATCCCTTTCGTCCCTCTCACATCATAGATGTGTGCTTACATGTTAATATATTTGGATCATGTAATGTGTCTGATCCTTGTTACTAGTGGATCACATGGATCTGTTGTCGGTCCATCCTCTGACCCACATAGCTCATGCGAGTCGTGACCTTCTGAAGCTATGACCTCCTCCCTCGACTTTTTGCTTACACCCATGGATAATGCCTCTACAAGCTCCCTAGTTTGACATGGCTCTATTAATCCATGGTACTCTGCTAAAGACTCCTATAGAGTTCACAGTCCTTCTATCACCATTGCATCTCTAGCTTGCTACCACAGTTCACATGTACCATGGATCTCCGCCACCACAAGGTCTATTTGTCCTGGCTGCGCCGCCTAGCTAGTGCCACATCTTCCACCGACCTCGTCTCTTTGTTGCCCACGGCTAATTTTTCCATCCAAACTCCAATTTCAAGGAGATTTTAGGTCCCACCCTATATTACTGTAGTTATGAGTAATGAGAAAAAAATTGGGGGAAATGGCGGATCATAAGAATGCCCCTTGTGGATGGATCTGGGCAATGTTCATTTCAACCATGATCCGTCAATGTTAGAATTGAAGAACAAGGATTAAAATGAAACAATTATTAAACAATTCCTAAAAGGATTCAATTTCCAAATTGCATCCCTATCAAAAAACAATCGTGAAAATTACAGAAGATCCACGAATCAATCCTTCCATCGATTGATTCACGTTCATCATAAAAAATATAAAATGCAGAATAAATCAAAATGAAAACAATTCCTTACCAAGGATTGGATCACTCGTTGATAGAGAGAGATATCATCATCATTGATGATCCAATGAATAACTCCCTCAATCCTCAATCCTTCATTCAAGATTCCATCGATCCATAATCGTTTTCCAATGCCTTCTCTAAATGATCAATCTCTCAAGAGCTCTCAAGGAATTTCTAGAGTTTATTTGATAACCCTGAATTCCCTAATGATGATCCGGTTAAAAAGGAACAAAATCTGATATGTCATTAAAATATTATTAATAAAATATTTATTGATGGAAATGTTCAAAATTTAACTTCCACCCTAGACCCACATCAGTTATGGTTAGACACCACCTAGTGTAAGGCTGTTGTTCCAGATGGAGTGGTTCCCTTGGATATTAAATATCGATACTTTTTTAGAAATTATTAAATAATTATGTTTTAAATTGAGTGGTTTAAAAAAACTAAACCTTATTAAAAATACATTCCGGGCACACCGATCTTTAGAATCTAATAGCATCTCAGTGCTTGGTCTTAATAATTTCCCAATTAATTACTTAGATTATATCAATGAAAAATATGATTCATTACAAAATAATCCACAAATATGTTCATAATAATGATCATGAATGGAAAACATTCTTGACATGAATCCATTTCATAAAATTATGATATTCTTATATTTTATTTTCTTAAATAAATTTTTACATTTTTTAACCTATTTAAATAATCATAATCAATTTATTTAAGAATAATTATAAACTTGATAATAATACATATATATATATATATTCTCTAATAAAATGAAACTTTGAAATACAGTATACTTGTATAATCATACGATTTAGTAAATAGTGTGAATATATATATACAAACCCTTAAAAATTTATCATAAACTAGTAACCCTAATAAAATAATTAACTTGAAATTTTGGAAAATAATATAAACATATATATAATACATTATTTCCATTATAAATGTAAAAACAATCAAAATACATTTTATAAAGTCAATACACATGGACTAAAATAAATTGCATATACAAATCATAAATGTAGAAAATATTTTGCTCAAACTCCTTTACATGAATATAAAATTGAACTAGAATTCATAGTGAAATAAAATATTTTTAAATTAATAATATATATATAAGAATATAAATAAATAGAAAAACATGAAATTTGAAATGAATATATATCTATAATAGTTTTAAACAATAAACACCCTTATCATAAATATAATAAAGAATATAATTTACATAAAATAATTTTTTTTGGAATATACAATACCTTATATAAGAATATCAAAACATAACTTGGATCAAATAAATACATCCCGTTAATTTATTTTTAGAAAATTAGAAAACATTATTCTGAAGCTTTATCATGTTGCAACTACCCATATCTAACTCGCTTCTCTTGAACATGGAGCACTACTCGCGGACAATTATTAGCAAAGGTCCAAGGTAATTATATATACTGTTAAATAAAAATTTAAATCCATAAAATATATATTTAAATACATAAATTTCAATGTCTTCCTCTTTAAGGACATTGTAAAGTTGATATAAAGAAAATAGATATCAGTATTTATATGAATTTCATAAAATGATCTAGTCCAAACAATTGGATTAAGGAAAACGAAGGTAATTTAATTTTAGATTACAACAAAAAAAATCAATCTGTCAACCACAATAGAAAATGTGAAGTTAATCTATATTAAATCAAACCAACCATAATAGTTGTAAAACAACAATATAGGTTGGAAAAACCAAAAAATTGGAAAATATAAGAATATATATAGATATAAAATTCAGACACCTACAACATAACAAAAAAACATACTTACTATATTAGAATCGTTCACCTTCCCTGATGGAAACTGAAACCCTAACCATATGTCAACTCTATTGAAAAAACTTCAGCCTTAAAAAGCACACATCAATAGTCCATCCTCAATTGGACTCCACACTGACATTCCCTCCTCATTCGGTATTCATGACATATAACCTAGATGACGCTCGGTTGGGATCCCTACGGCTATGCTCAACTTTGACTTGACAGTGATCAAGTTCAAGGGAAATCCTAGATCCCTTAGGCACACCACTTCTTCCTCATAACTTATTTTTGTCATCATTTATTTCAGTTCATTTCACTGATTTTTTATCACTTTGTTTGATTGTATTTTCATTAAATAATTGAAATTCTATTTTTAATAACAATAAAATTATCATAGTTAATATATTTATAATTTCAACATTCACATTAGTACTGTAGACATTATATTATAATAATTTTTATATAATTAAAATAATTTCATCAATCTAAGCTAATTTATATTTGAAAAACATAATAAAACATAATTTTATAATTTCATAAAATATATCAACATTATTATTCATTTCAAATATTTTTAATAAATCATATTAAAATAAATTTTATTTTTGTTATGCATAAAACATTGTCATTTTTCTTTAATGATGTATTAATTCTTTTATTTATTGGCTTCTGTTAAAAATATTATCTATAATATTCATAATATTATATTTTATAAAATCTTAAGCTAAAATTAATTTATATGTAGTTAAATAATAATTTTTTAAATCATTTTTATGAATAATTTAAAAATTTAATAATTTATCTATAATTATATGTTAACCATTATTCATATAATAATGTTCTATTAAAAAATATTGGATTTTTATAAATTCAATATTTGAATATTATTTTCATTATTAATTTAAATTCACATCTTTTTTTGGGAAAGTATTTTTATAAAAATACTATATCCTAATATTGAAAACTAAAATTTATTTACACATTTATTTTCTTAATTGATAATGTTTTTAAAAGTTTAATATAATTATTATTATTTGTAATAAAATAGTAATTAAAGAAATACTTTTTTTAATTAAATATCTGGACTTTACATTCTCCCCCATGTCAAAAAATATTTGTTCCCTCACAATTATTTTTTCAGAATCTTGAAATTTTTTGAATTTATGTCTTTATAATTAAGAAATTATAATTTATAACTTCTATATTCGATCACATAGAATGTCTTGAAATGGGAATAGCCAATCTTCTAATTTTTATAGACTGTCGCTCTGATGCCAACTATGGAAACTAGAACCCACAATTATATATTTATTACATATAAATGTTGTGTATTTTTTTATTAAGATCAATGAAAAATACACATAGCATTTTACAATTTAAGACCTTTTATTGTAAAAAATTTGGATAATTTTACATGTTCAATTAAAAATAAAAAATCTATAATAAAATAAAATATCTTGATTTAATTTTCTATACAATCTCTATAAGGGAAGTTAATGCCTTTGAAAATTATTCTGAACCTATAAAAATTAATTTAACACCACGGGTGAGAATAATTTCCCAGTAATGAGTTTTTGAAAATATTAGTGAAAGAAACTTGTTAAAATATATTTATAAAATATTATTATACCCTAAAAATAATCATTCTTTTAGAATTATTTTAAAATAATCAATTTTTTAAAACAATATGCATATTTTGAAAAAAAAACCTTGAGACCACTTGAACGACTGAATATTGTCTAGGTCTGCCCACATTAGTGAGAGATGAGTTCACTCCCCACTCCCTATCATGTTAACAATGTTTAGGCACCAAATTTAATAAAAACATTTGTATCTTGCCTTATATATATATTTATATTGAAATAGATTTTTCCTTAACAACACAATAATACATTAAATATTCATACATATATATATATGAGCTTTCATTGGAAACCACTGGAAATATATGGTACATCCATAATCTATGATAACCTATCTTTTTGTAGACTATTTTAAAAAATAATTAACATCCATTTATTTAGGTTATATTTATAAAAATCATAAAATTAATTTGAGAAGTGGTTTTCTATAAAAGAATAATTTATCCAATGTTTATGATTATATATGTATAAATTTTACAAATGTGTATGTATGGATTGTCATGAATAGTTAATAAATATAGCCATAATTAGGATCACGAATGCCAAAAATGATGACATGATTCCATCTCACAAAATTATTATTTCATGACCTTGATTTTGAAAAATACATTAATACATGGTTTCACCTCCCTAAATAATCGTAATAATTTTATTTATGAATATTTATACACATGAAAATTATACATGTATATATATGGCTAAATAACATGAAACATGGAAATAATCAATACAAGTATAATATTGAGTTTTAGTAAATAGTGTAAAAATATATATATATATATAGACACTATTAATAAAAATAATTAATTAGAAATAAAAAAATAAACGGTTACCATGAAATTTTGGAAAATATTTTACACCTAAATATAATTCAATCTTTCCATCCACAATTATAAAATAATAGAAATATAATTTTTTAAATTCTAGAATCTACCTTTGGTCATTTTAAACATGAACTCCTAGTCCTAAATAACTAAATGATCACGAAATTGAATATATATATTTATATGTTTAAATGAAACAAACTTGATGTTTGAAATCAATATATATGTATAATATTTTAAAAATAATATTCTTGTTTACTTAATAGTATTAAAAAAATACATTTAACTAAATAAATATTTGATTTTTGAAAATAGAACCACTTATAACATAATATCGAAACAAAATTTGGATCTAATAAATATTACCATTTAATTGATTTGTAGAGAATCTAAAAACATCATCTTGCAGCATCAGGTTGCAGAAACTCCCCCTATCTAACTCCATTCTCTTGTACATGGGGCAATACCCACTGTTCATTATTAGAGAAGGGAAAAGGTGTATATAAAGGAAGTTCATGCATAATTTAAATTAATAAAAAACATATTTATATACATAAATTGCAGTGGATTGGTCTATCAGAAATGTGGAAAATTGGCAGTAAGAATGTAGATAGTGTTATTTATATTCATTTCATCAAATGAAAAATTCAAATCCAATGGATAATGGAAAACAAATGTTATTGAAATAAAAATACAATCCAAATAGAAATCCATGAATCCACAAACATGAAAAATGTGAAGTTATTCTAAATCAAATCAAACCGACTCCAACAGTCGACCAACAACTATAGAGGTAGGATAATCCATGAAATATGAGAACATAGAAATATAGATTGATGATAAATTCATGAACATAAAATAGAATATAAAAACATACCCTAGATTTGATGTATAATTAATCTTCCTTGATGGAAATTGTATCCCAAACCTTGAGAGAACCACATCGAGGACACAATGTCTTTTGGTTTCGCTCATCGGCAGTCCACCCTCGTTTGAACTACTTGTATGAATTTAGTCATCATCTAGCGGTCTAGACATCCAACCCTTACAATTCTCACCTGTGATCCTTACAAATATACATGGATTCGGCTCAAAGGATATTGGGCTCATATGAAACCATTGTTCCCATTGATGCTTTTCCCCTCCTAATATCTCATGTTTTTTTAAAATGTTTTCTGAAAAAAAACACCAAAGGTTTAACTTTCCTTTAAAAAAATATTCCTCAACGGTGGCATCGCTGGTGCCTCCATCTATCCACCATGACACCATTATTCCAGATCGATGACATGGAAATGGTAGTGGGGTGGGGGAGGGGGGATGCGGCCTTGGCCTTAGCTCCACATAAAAGGGAATCCCCCTATTCTCCTCACTACATTTTTCCCTCATCTCCCCTAAATCAACAGATTCTCTCTAAAAAATCATTTTCGATGTGGTGGAGTCGGTGGTCCAAAAGAAGGTGGTTTTTTGCGAAGCATGATTTATAGGTATTTTTAATTTAATATAATTCTATTTATTTTTTTAATATAATAATTTATAGTTATAAATATTTAGTTTTTTATTTATTTTTGTTAGTTTTAAGTTTTTTGTTTATTCTATTGTTTAAGTAGTTATATATACTTTTGAAAATTAATTTTTATTTGTAATGGTTAAGAATTTATTAACCATATACTATGAATTAGGATTTAAGTACAATGAAATTTTGGTAGCATAAAGATTATGTGGTTATATAAGAAATCAAATCCCTTTCTATATATAAAAAAGTGGATGTGTCTCAAGCACAAATTCACCTAGGGGTAAATCCTGAAAATACCGCTTTGAGCTAGACTCAAACGAGAACTGGTGCATGAAAACGGGCCTTACATCACTCCTTGTTTGACACTCCTGTTGGAAATGATTAATATAATTCATATTTTCTTTATAAACTACTAAAATAAATATTCAATGAAAAATAAAATCATTATATTTATCATGTATTAAATGATAATTACGATGTTATGGAATGAAATGGACCAGGAAAAAGGCATTAAACAATGAGAGTTATTATTAGTAATTGAATTATATTTATTCAGTTTTTAAAGTTGTTTTTTATTAATTAGTTTAATTTTTTATATATAATTTAGAAATAATTCTAATATTTTTTAATGAGTAATTATAGATTAATTTATGATAAAATGTAATTAAAAAGGAATATGTTAGTCTCCTCATGTTTTAATCATGTTTTAATGATCAAAAATCTTATTTAATAATGTTTTAATGATTATACATCTTATTCAATCTATATCATGTGTATTTATATCTAATGTTTTCTCATACTTTATGTAGAGCTATGAAAGATCTTAATTTCTCTATATTTAGATAACTTACTTTATACTATCTTTAATCTACTCTCAGAATACCTTAATTAACAAAGTATTAAGTCTAATACCTTATATTATTGTCTTTATTTAATCCTACACATAGTTAATTTGGAAAGTATAAGACACCGTGAGTCTGCCACTGGCTATGTATTTCTGACACCATGAAGCCATACACTATGAACAAGAAATCGTGACCCAGAGACACCGTGAACAAGACGTCGTGACCCTGAGACACCGTGAACAAGACACCGTGACCCTGAGACACTGTGAACAAGACACCGTAACACTGGGACACCATGAACAAGATATCGTGACCCTGAGACACTGTGACCGCAAGACACCATGACACACAGACGCCATAATCAAGCTAGACACCATGTGAATGAGACACCATTTCCATGTATTATTGTGAAACCATTTCCTAAACTACTTTGTCGTCTTCAATTTAATTTCTAACAATAATATTTTATTACTTTAATGCACCGACATAATTAATGTTTCATTGTATACATATCATCAGACAGTACGATGTACGAGGTACAGAACACATGAAACTTGTCGGCCCTATCATGTACATTCCAAGTTAAAAGATAAGTGCGACCAAGAATGAAATAGCGTGATACAGAAACAAAATGTAAGGAATTGAGGACAAGAACGGGGAATATACTTGGAGGATGATTTAGAAAAAAAAGGCACACTACATGCAACTCGATATGGTTGAGCACATACGAATAATATTTGAAGCCTAAAGAACATCTTCACTCGATTGATCCTCAGGGAGAACACAGGAAAAATCATGGAACTCTATTTTCCACATGACTTCCAGAAAAGGACTCAAAGCTCCATCTGCATCAATCCAAACGAGTCCAAAATGGCATTGAAATGACACATGAACATTCTAAAATCATCTCTTTATTCTTTCTCGACTATGACCATCCTTTTCTTAACATTTCGAGTAGTGTGTTCTTCTCTCTGTTTGAACCCTCACTGTATCCTAAGCTGAACTAGAGGATTTCTAAATCCTTACTAAATCGTTCCCTTACACTCTTGTATCCCACTGTGGATAGAGGTAGTGGTCTGAGGACCTAGAAAACCTGTGAGTTGTTGTTATTATTGCTTTCTCACGTAGAGCTGTGGTAGAGGTCTGAGGAGCGGGATAGACTGAGTACTATTGTAAACCCTATTCAAGTGTGTGGATAAATGTTTTATATAAACTATTTGAGAGGACTAAGTCTCATCTTGAGAGTAGACCTCTTGGTTAAAACTGTTGTGCATGCTTATTTTAGTTAAAACTATTTTTAGTATTCCACTGTTAAGTAATTTAAATATAAATCCTTTTAAAATTTACTCTGATCGTAAAACTAGAAAGTGTTTTTATTTATTTTAAACCAGCAGGTTAGTTTCGAATGAAAATCTAATCTTCAGATTATATTAACTAAGAACTAACCATTCTCTGGAGAACCTAACTCAACATTTAATGTGTTGCATATTCACTATAGTTTAGCTTGTTATTTAAATTGGGGAATTTAAATATAAATTATTTAAACAGAAATTTTTAATTAGAACTCAATTCACCCCCTCTTTAGTATCCACTCCAACAAACATTTGGTATCAGAGGATAGTTAAACAGTTTTCAAAACTATCTGTTTGTGAAATGTTTTCAACTATGATTTTAGTTGTATCTTAATGATCTTAAATTTCTGTTATTTCTAAATTTTTTATCTTTAATTTTATTTTCTAAAATATTATTATGGAAAATAGATTAGAAGGTGTAGCTACCAACATTCCACCCATCTTTAATGGTGTAAATTATGCCCAAGGTAAAATCAAAATGAAAATTCATTTACGAAAGTATGGGATTTGACATTTAGACTTCTATAAAGACTCAGTATAAGATTCCTGAAACTGTTACAACTACTTGGGATGAACCTAATAAAGCTGATTACAACATTAATTGTAAACCAATGAATTCCTTGTATTTTGCTTTAGGAGATGATGAATTTAACCAAATATCTGCTTGTAAAACTGCTTTTGAAATTTGGGATACTTTAGCTGTTTCCCGTGAGGGAATGACCAATGTTAAAGAAATGAGACTAAATACATACACTATTATGTATGATAAATTTATAATGAAATATGATGAACCTATTTATGATATGTATCTCAGGTTCAATGAGATAGTTAATATAATAAGCTCACTAGGAAAATTTGTTCCAACAAAGGAGAAAATCATTTGAATACTTAGATGCTTGCTAGAAAGATAGAGAGGCCCATCAGTTTAAATTAGAGAATATTGTGACATTAGTGCTATGTCTTTAAAGGAACTCATTGGTATGTTAATGATGTATGAGGAAGAATTGAAAGTAAACAAATAAGAAGATGATGAAAAAAGAAATAAATCATTAGCTTTCAAGACCTTTTCTTTAAAAATCAGGGAAAAAAGAAAATTCATGTTGCAAGTGATAGTTCAAGTAGTGAAGAAAGTGCATCTTATAGTGATGCTGAAATGGCTCAGATAGCCATACAATTAGATAAGTTTTATAGAGAAAATTAATTTTTCATAAAATCAAATTACAAGGTAAAGTATGACAATAAAGGTCCTTGGATGAAGGATTGGAAGGGAATTGATAAAATTGATGACATAGTCTACTACTAATGCAAGAGGAAAGGACATGTGAAAGATAACTATCTGAAGTTAATGATCAAGAAAAAACATATGTACAAGGACAAAAAATAAAAAAATGCTATGAAAGCAACCAGAAGTGCTTTAGAAGATAGTTCAAGTGATTCTGATTCCACTCAGGATGAAAAATCTCAAACAGATAATATGTGTTTCATGACAAACACATTTATGGCAACATTGGATACTCCTGCTTTAAACTCTTATTATTCTGGAGATAATTCGGATACTGAAGCTAAAAACATGTCTACTGAAAAATTATTTTAATACTGTAACATGCTAGAATATAACTATAATGAGAAGAAAGACAATTATAAACCCTTAAAGATACATCATTCTTTAACTACAACTGTCAAATCTGTACTAAAAGTAGAAAAGGAAGAGAATTATCAACCACTCAAAGATAATACTGAACTAAAATTGTCTAATGAGAAACTCAGAAAAGATTTAGAAACATTTACTAATGTAAAGGACATGCTTACACAAATGCTAGGAAGACAAGTAGCACCAAAATGTACTAATGGTTTAGGCTATCATCCTAGACAAAGACGGATTGAAAATAATAGATTTATTTCTAAACATGAACAATATTTTACAAGTTCCAGTTCGAAAAATTCTTATGTCTCAACTAGCTACTCACATTGTTATCAATGAAACACAGTTTATCTTTAAATTTTTTTTAAAACCACTGATATGTAAGCCATTAGACAAATCTGGGTACCAAATTTCTTCTTGCTAACCTGTCTGGACCTAAGAAAATCTGGGTACCAAAATAATTTTCAATCTAAAATTATGTTGTAGGAAACCTACATAAAAAGTTCTTATAGGAAGACATGGTATTTAGACAGTGGATGTTCAAGACACGTGACAAAATACTTTTCCTGATTCAAAATCATAATCAAGGATGATGGAGGATATGTCACCTTTGGTGATTACACAAAAGAAAAGATCATCAACTTAGGCCAGATTGGTAACATTGATTCAATTTTAATTTCTAATGTTTTAATTGTTGATGGACTAGAGAATAGTTTCTTAATAATTTCTCAATTATGTGATTATGGTTTCAATGTTAAATTTGAAAATGATGCTTCAATGTATTTGATTATAAAAATACTTTGATATTTATACCACTGAGAAATGAATATTTTTATGCTGTGAATTTTAATTCTTTAGCTAAACAAAATATTACCTGTTTAAATGACTTTCATAAAGAATCTAGGCTTTGGAATAGAATATTAGGAAACTACAATATATACTCACTTAGAAAACTGACTAAGACTAAATTAGTTAGAGACCTACCTAAACATGAATTTCCAGCTGACAAAGTTTGTAATCCCTATCAAAAGGGAAAGAAACATAATATTTATTTTAAATTAAAAAAAATAAGTTTCAACTTATCAACCTCTCAAGTTGGTTCACATGGATTTATTTGGACCTTCTAGACTTTTTAGTTTAAATTGTAAGCACTATGTATATGTTCTAGTAGACGAATTTTCTAGATATACTTGGATATATTTTCTATCTCACAAAATTGATGCCAGTCCTTACTTTATTAAATATTCCAAGTCTGTAGAAAACCTTAGTGGATTTTAGATCAAGACCTTGAGAAGTGATCATGGTTGTGAATTTGAAAATCAAGAGTTTAAATCTTATTTCTCACATAATTACCATAGTCACAAATTATCTGCTCCTAGAACACTTAAACAGAATGGTGCAGTAGAAAGAATAAATATGACTCTTCAAGAGATTCCTAGGACAATTATCTATGAATATGATTTACCAATTTACTTTTGGGCTGATGCTGTTAATAAATCTAGTTACATTATCAATAGAGTCTTGATTAGAACAATTCTTAAAAAGACCCCATATGAACTTTGGAACAATAGGAAGCCTAAGGTTAACTACTTTATAGTTTTTAGTTGCAAAGTCTTTATCCATAATACTAAAGATAATCTTGACAAATTTTCTTCCAAAAGAGATGAAGGAATTTTCCTTGGTTACTCAATATCAAGTAAAGCCTATAGAGTATTAAATAAGAGAACCAAATGTGTGGAAGAATCTGTACACTTAAAATGTGTTGAAACTGATCCACATGAACCTAAGACTCCTCTAGAAAATCTTGAAGAAGATATGTCCATTCTATACCATAATGACAAGAACAATGAACCTGTTGTTAAGACAACCAGCTCTGGAAATGTTCCAGAATCTACTTTTGTTGAACCTGATCTTGTAAATGAACCTGAGATCGCTATCCCTATCTTTTCATGATCCACTAGAACCCTTAAAACCATTATTTAGATGCTTTAGTTGGTGATTTAAAAAGGGGAACACAAAGTAGAGCTTCCTTAAGAAATCATGTTGAACATCATGTTTTTCATTCATAGCTTGAACGTAAAAAATATAAATAATGAAATCAATGATGACTTCTGGGTGATGGCTATGTAGGAAGAGTTAAATCAATTTGAAAGAAATAATTTTTTGGAATTATTAGACATACCTAAGGACACTTTAACGATAGGCACTAAATGTGTCTTTTGGAATAAAGTTGATGAAGCAGGTAACATAGTTAGAAACACGGCTAGAATTGTTGCATAGGGCTATAGTCAAGAAGTAGGAATTGACTATGAAGAGACCTTTTCACTAGTAGCCAGAATTGAAGCTATAAGGATCCGGCTTGCCTATGAAACACATTTTAATTGAAAACTATATCAAATGGATGTTAAGAGTGCATTATTAAATAGTTATATAGCTTAAAATGTTTTTGTTGAACAACCCCCTGTATTTACACACCCTAGTTTTCCGAATCATATTTTTAAACTATCAAAATCATTATATGGTCTAATGAAAGCTCCAAGAGATTTGTATGATAGATTAAGTTCTTTTATTATTTCTAAGGGATTTAAAAATGTGATAGATGATCCTACTCTTTTTATAAAATGATTTTCTAATGATGTTTTAGCTGTTCAAATTTATGTAGATGATATTATTTTTGGATCTTCGAAAAATTCATTATGTTTTGATTTATCTAAAATGATGCAAAATGAATTTGAAATGAGTTTAATGGGAGAACTCAAATATTTTCTTGGATTTCATGTTTTTCAAATTGATAATAGTATTATTTTAAATCAAATTAAATATACAATGGATCTTTGAAGATGTTTTGGATTGGATCGAACTAAAAGTAGTGACACTCCCATGAGCACCACGTGTAAGTTGGATCCTGATGAAGATGGAAAATTTGTTTATCAATCCACTTATATTGGGATGATTGGAAGTTTACATTAATTAAATTCTGGTCATCCTAACATTATATTTAGTGTGTGTATGTGTTCTCGTTTTCAAACAAACCCTATGGAATCTCATTTAAATATTGTAAAGAGAATTTTCAAATACCTCAGGTATACACCCAATCTAGGACTGTTTTATCTTAAAGGACAAACATTTGAGCCAGTTATTTATTCTGATGCTGACATCGGTGGTTGTAAGTTAGATAGAAAAATCACCTTTAGGACATGTCACCTTTTAGGAAAGTCCCTACAATCATGTTGTAGTAAAAAACAAAATTTTGTTGCATTATCTACTGTAGAAGCTGAATACATAGCTTCTGGCAGTTGTTGTGCACAATTTTTGTAGATGAAACACACATTACTAGATTATGCATATCAATTAAGAAATGTACCTATAAATTGTGACAACAAAAGTGATTTTAACATCTCAAAGAATCATGTTTCACATTCTAGGACAAAGAATATTCATGTAAGACATCACTTTTTGAGAGATCATTATCAAAAAGGTGATATCACTTTGGAATTCATTAGTACTGAATATCAACTTACAGATATATTCACTAAACCATTAATTTCTGAGATAATATACTACATCATACATTAACTAGGCATGATAAATCTGAAATAGGGACCTTGCTTGTTACTATTTCAGGTCTTACTGTGTGATATCTTACTATGTTATACTTTACTATTTCATGATTACGATTTCTCAGTCACTATTTCTCATGTTTACTATATCACAATAAAGTTTTATGTTTACGGTCTCACCATTAGAATCTTGTACTTCCAGTATGATGATTAATGTCTCACCATAAAGCGCACTAAATAATTCACTCACTGTCTCACCATGAAACTCACTCACTGTCTTACCATAATGACCACTAACGGTCTTACTGTAAAAAAATTCTTTATGTTTTTCTTTAAACTCGTATCGTGGTAATTATTATTTCACCTCATTTATTTTTCTACATTTTTATTATAGCAATGTTTCGTATTACTAAATGATAAAACAAAGAAAGTATCACTCGATTCATCATTTGAGATTTCTTCTACCTACTTTTTTTTGAACCCTTCATCATCCTTGGAACCTTTCTCTCGCTCGATCTGTCAGTGAATTACAGGGATGAAGCATCTGTCATCATCAACACCTGAGAATCACAACTCGATGAAGGAGAAGATTGCACCTAAGCTGACACCTGAAGTGCATTTAAATTCGAATCTGGTAAACTGCAGCGTTGTACCTGAGAATGAAATTTTAACCAAGTGGCTTCTGTCTAGAAAATCGCTGGTACTGAAAGTGTTAGGAGAAAAAGTTTTTTTGGAATGGTTCTTAAAGGAGGATAGACCCATATATCCTAGGTTAGTGGCTCAATTTTGCCAGTATATACAGTTCTCATTTGATTCTGGAGAAATTATTATTTTTAGGAGTTGGGTCAATAGGCATAGATGTTATTTATCTTCGAGGTTATGGGCTGCATGCGTTAGGTTGCCTCATGAGGGTATTTGTGATGATTATCAAAGAGGAACTCCACCATCAACCGATTTCCTTGATTTGGAAGATGCTCTGAAAACCTTAACTGGAAATGGAACCCAGAGAAGAGCCATTGCTGCTGAATTTGATGGAGAAAAATGGCTTCTGATTATGTTTGTACAGAATTTGGTAAGTCCAAGAAAAGGTTATTTTTCTATGTTAAAGTATCAATATTTGTTTTTGATTCCCCTCATGAAAAATATACTTAAGATCAACCTGTGCAAGTATATCATACCCCACATGTGTGAGTTGATCAAAGTCACATCCACGTCCAGCCCTCTATTATACACTCACTTTATATCATCTAGGATTCTTGAAAAACATGTTGTTGGACCTAATGAGGAAGTTATTATGGACTATGAGTACTGTCTCTTAAAATCTACCATCAAGAGAATGAAGATAAACTAGAATCCTTGGAAAAGGGAATGGGTGGAAGACAATGATATGTTTTATGAAAAATTCAATCATGTGGATTATCCCACAAGGCAGAGGGACATTTTTGATCCTGGTTTGAAACTAGATGAGCTTGTCGAGTATTATGAAGAAGAGGAAGAATAGTTTGTAGTGCCACCTAAGGAAGCCGTTGTTGATGAGAAAGATAGAACTACTATTTCTCATGAAGTTCTTGAAGAAGAAGTCCCTGCTCCTGAAGAAGCTGTTACTTTAGAAACTCAACTTGAGGCTGTAATAGAATCAGTTACCAAGGACTCATAAAGGCATTCCGTTGAAGAGCCTGAAATGGAAGATCCTACAATAGAAGAGCCTATATTGGAAGAGTTACCTATTTTACAAGAGGAAAATATTGAGGATCTCCATGTGGAACAATCTGTTCCTGAAATCATACCCTCTGCTGAAGAATGGATGGGGCTATCTTTTCAGCTAGCTAGATAGGAAATGAGTGGGAAACACATATTTGTGTCTATGGATTTAGACAAAGCTCTTAAGTCTCTCAGTCCTGAGAAGGAGGCACCTGTTGAGGGGTAGAAAACCCCAAATCATGAGTCTTATTAAGCATCACATCCAACCGAGTCAAGTCCTGTAGACATTCAGTTTAAATTACCTAGTTTCTATGATGTGAGTGAGTCTCAGCAAGATTATGCAACCGGGCTTGAAATTTCCTCCCTATTTCTGTTGAAATCTATAACAAACATTGTACATGAGAAGAAACCTGAACCTGAACCTGTACCCATTCCTACTCTTGATCCCTTATCTGAATAGCCATCGTTTGTGAGCAAGTTTGATATGAAGGAATATGGGGATACTCTCTTATCTGGAGTTTAGAAACTCATGAACACCCAACATCTTCTTGAGACAAATTTATGTGAGAGATATGTATCACTATTATTGGAAAAAATTATTTGTAAAATACAACCTAAGATGCTCCATGGGATTCAAGAGGTATGAGTTGATAATATACTACTCAGTAATGAAGTTAAGTCCCTATGAAGTATGGTTGAAGACATGTAGTGAGAGTTTCATTCGAGATCTGAATCTTTTGCTCATCCTATAGAATCTGCTACTCTAGAAATCCCACAAGTTGTTGTGTCTTAGATTCAACCTTATATTGCATCCTTGGATGGAAGGATTGTTGAATGGAAAAAGGAAATTTTGAAGGAAATGAAATAGATTGTTGCCAACCTCAATAAAATCACTGATGAGTACACATGATGTCTTCAAAAGGAGATAGATCGACTAAAATCCCTGACCAAAACTGTCAAAGCATCTAGTCAATCCTCTAAACCTTCCTTGGACAATGATCTATTCAGATCTGTAGTTAAAGAAGAGCTTCAAAATGTCTTCAGTGGAATTAATGCAGATTTTTTATCCGATGTAGTCAAAAACAATGATAGTGTTTTCACTAAGTATAAATACACTCCAAAATTGAAAATGATTCACAACAAGAGATTTCCAAGAATGTGGATTTCTACATCAAAAGAATTTTCTCCATGACTGATATGACAAAACATTTCATGTACCCTGTAGAAAATATGCAGATTCCTACTGCGACTCATGCTTTCATGAACCAAATCTAGAAACTCACAGAGTTTACTCATTTGTTGGAAATGTATTTGAAGAACAAGGATGGTTTTGAGAAGGCCATGCAGTTTGGTGGAGAGATCATTACCGATTTCATCAAACTCCTCCAACCCTATATTCATGTTCAGAGTACAACCATTGTTTCTCTATAGATTGCACCACGTAGACCAGGGCTGCCTACCTTCACCTCTGCCCTAGCCTCAACCACCATGTCTGTCGACCAAGCACTCAGTTAGATCAGGCATATGACTCTTGATCAGAAATAGCCATGATCTTCTAGTGTTAATTCCAGGGCTCCATGAGAATGAAAAGAATAGGCCATCCCTTGAAGAAGAACAACGTTTACTCTTTTTGATTGGGATGATATTGTTTTTGTATTAATATTGTTGTGTACTATACCTTATTTGCTACAAATGGACTGTGAACCTTTTTTCCCTTTCTTAGTTTATCTTTTTTATAATCCAGAAAGGGGGACATGTATCTATATATTATGTAAGGAATTTATCTTTATTGTCGAATCTAATATGAACATTAAATGTATATGATTTGGGATAATAAAAAGGTGGATATTATTTGAATCCTCATGTTTTAATCATGATTTAATGATCACAAATATTATTTAATCATGTATTAATGATTCTACATCTTATTCAATCTAGATCATGTGTATTTATATCTAATGTTTTCTCATTCTATAAGTAAACCCATGCAAGATCTTAATTTATCTATATTCAATTTACATAATTTATACTATCATTGATATACTCTCAGAATACCTTTTTTAACCAATGATTAAGTCTAATACCTTCTATTATTATCATTATTTATGTCTGCACATAGTTACTTTGGAAAGTCTAAGACACAGTGAGTCTGCCAATGGCTATTTATTTCGGACACCGTGAAGCCAGACACCATGAACAATACACCATGACCTTTAGAGACCCTGAACCAGAAATCGTGACCCTGAGGCACCGATAATAAGACACTGTGACACGGAGACACCATGACCAAGACACTGTGACCTTGAGACACCGGGACCACGAGACACCATAACACTTAGACACCGTGATCAACCTAGACACCATGTGAAGGAGACACTGTTTCCATCACTTACTATGACATTTTTTCGTAAACTACATTTTAGTTTTCAATTTAATTTCTAATGGTCATATTTGATGATGTTAATGCACTGACCAAATTAATATTTCATTATAGACATATCATCATACAGTATGAGTTATGAGGTGTATAACACATGCAACTTGTCATCTCCAACAGGTGCATTCAATGTTAAAAGTGATGTGTGACCAAGAATCAAATAGTGTGATACAAAAACAAAAAGTAATGAAGTGAGGACAAGAATGAAGAATATACATGGAGGAAGTTTTATAAAAAAGGAACATTGAATGATACTAAAAACGTCTAAGAATATACGAAGCACATTTGAATCCTAAAGAACATCTTCACTCAACTGATCCTCACGGAGAACACAAGTGGAATCGCAACACTCTGTTTTCCACATGACTTCCAGAAAAAGAATTAAAGCTCTATCTGCTTCAATCCAAAGGAGTATAGAACTGTATTGACATCACACAAGAGAATTATAAACGCATCTCTATACTCTTGCTCGACCGTGACCATCCTTTTCTTTACATTATGATTAGTGTGTTCTTATCTCTATTCGAACAGTCACAAACTGTTAAGCTGAACTGGAGGATTTCTAAATCCTCACACAATCATTCCCTTATACTCTTGTATCCCATTGTGGATAGTGGTAGAGGTCTGAGGACCTGGAAAGCCTGTGATTTTTTGTTATTATTTCTATCCCACGTAGAACTGTAGTAGAGGTCTGAGGACCTAGACAATTTGACTACTATAGTAAACACCAATCGAGGGTGTGGAACAAAGTTTTATATAAACATTTTGAGAGGGCTAAGTCTCGGCTTGAGAATGATATTATTAGTTAAAACTACTGTGCATGATTATTTTAGTTAAAACTACATTTTATATTCCACTGCTACATACTTTAAATATAAATCTATTTAAAAGCTACTATGATAGTTAAACTAGAACATTTTTTGTATATATTGTAAACCGGTAGGTTAGTTTCAAAAGATAATCTAATCTTCATATTAGATCCACTAAGAACTAATCAATCTCTTGAGAATCTAACTGAACATTTACTATATTTCAATTTCACTGCAATTTAGCTTGTTATTTAAATTGGGGGATTTCAATATAAATCTTTTAAACATAAATTTTTAATTGGAACTCAATTCACCCCCTCTTGAGTATCCACTCCAACCAACAGGATACATATGAATAGTTAATTATAATTAACTAATGAATATAACAACATTTATGATTAATGAATAAATAATTAAAGGAAATTTTAATAATGATTAACTAGTTATTAATGATTGACTGATTAGTTAAAAAACATACTAAGAAAATTTGTTCATAAAATGAAAATTGTGATTACCTAAAATGTAATGGTGAAGAAAATGTTTTAAAATGTTATTATCATAATGATTATGTAGTTTATATATAATAGTTATTATTATTAATGATTAATTAGATACTAAATAATAAATAAAATTTGATTAAAAATGGATCCCTATAATGATTACCTAACAATACTTATGATCATATAAAGTGAAATGAAGAAGAATGAACAAATTAAATAACAGATGAATGCTTTTTGAGATACAATAAATTCATTGACATTTTTCAATAGAATGTGTTTTGCATTAGATGAGTCTCACTTCATATATGAGGTAAAATTCAGCTTACTATTATTGGATGATTGATAACATCTACAAAAGATATGTAAATAACATGTGAACTTTTAAAATATTTTGGCCTTATAATAATATCTCAGATGACCTCAAATACATGCAATTAGAAGGTCAAAAGCTTTTGAAAGTCCAAAAGTGATGTACATATCTTTTGGATATTTTATTAAGCTATCAATAATAAAGTAGTTTTATTTTACCTCGTCTAAAGTTGGACTCATCTCATCTTAACAACATTTTATTGAAAAATTTCAACAAATTTATTCATGTTATAGAGATTTAATGTGTTATTTAATGAATTGGTAATTCTTCATTTCTTATTATATGAGCATAATTATCATTTTATCTATGATCAATAAACTAATTTGATGTTTACATTTCTTTTTTACCATAGTTTCAAAAACATATTGTGACCTATAATCTAATAAACTTTTATATAATGAAACAAGAATAGAATATTTTAGGCTCTAAAAAGAAATCCTAAATATAAATTCTAATAAATGTTATATAGTAAACCATCATTGTTAATATTTGTTACAATATCATAATCTAAAATAAAGTGACATTTTTTATGTAGAGAGTCATGTTTTCCTTTGTTTACTACTATAGGGAGGTTATTCCAACTATGCAATGAGATTATTATAGTACACTACTAAAAATAGTGATTAGTATAGATGCTTGTGTCATAATAAGAGTTCTTCATGACAAAATTCTTGGTTCCTTAAATCTAGGAACCGATCATGAGGTCAAGTCCATGAGATACAAACATTTTAAATTTGAGGAAACAGTGTGTAATATAGATTTTCCTTTGGTTTATGATTCACCTTGGGTCCAATAAATTAATTTATATTCTCAACGATCATATGGTACCATGATGGAGTTATATATTTATGTTTCTACTGTACAACAAAAACCTCCAGTTGTATGAAGACATGGAATTATAATAGCAGTTTAAAACATTATGCTCGTTAAATTCAGCCTATTAAAAATTATGTAGAATAGGAAAACCTAGATGATCTCTTGTATATATATGTCAATCCGAAATCTGATGATGAGTTCTGTAATGACGGATCATATGGTGAGAATAGTGCTGATGAGGAGGGACCATTGAATGTTTGGGGGAGGTTTCGAGAAATTCATTAGTTGTACAACAACCTCGACCTAAAATATTTCATCCACCACTCCATGAATCTCAGAAAGAAGAAATGAAACATTTTCTTAAATTCGACAATAATATTCTCACACTAGAAAATGAGTTCCCCAGAGTTATACCAGATAGTATAAGTGAGCTGGACAAAACCTTAAATGTTGGAATGAATTTTCCAAGAAAATATGCATTAAAAATATCACTAAAAAGATTTCACATTAAGAAGAACTATAGTGATACTATTCATGAATAACGTTGTTGTAAATATGTCATATAGTGTGATATGTATGGGGATGATTGAAGGTTTCTCTTGAGTTTGATTCTGTACATTGAATTTTGAAGTTGGGGAATCTCGGGGATCGAAGAAGATCATACTTTTTTTCAGCCAATCTAGACACCAGATCATACCTTATTGGATGCAGAATTTAAGTCCTCTATTGTTGTTGATATGATTAGGATAGCCATGATGATTTTATATCCTATGGGCAAGAGAGGATACATCAAAAATTCGGTTATAAAATATCCTATAATCAGGCATGGATGGAGAAATAGATGTAAATTATGGGGATCTATGATCATTGTGATGACTCATTTTAGGTGCTTGACCAATTTCTGGCCATACTGAGGCATCATAACCAAGTTGTGTTCCATCTTGATACAAACGAAATTGTATCCATGATAACCAATATGATTGATCTCATTTTCAATTTAATCAGTTGATTTGGGGATTCCTCCCCTCTCTCTTCACATTTTGTTTTAGCAAACAGTTCATTCAGATTGATGAAATGCTTATATAAATAAAATAAAATGGTTTTTTGTTGATTGCTGCAACCAAATATGAAAATCTTTCATCTCTTCTTCATTCATTTTCCAATATAGAGAATGAAGACTATGAATCCTAGAGTTTGTTTCTGGTATGTATCAAGAAACCATTTCACCAACATTTGGGGTGTTTGTTTGATATCTAATCGCCATTGGGGAATTCATGGGGAAATAAATGTGGATCCTAATACATGGTGATACCCAATTTCACATCATCGGTTTTGCAGTAGACACATTTCTAGAAATGTGCATAAAAAATCCAACAAAAACCCGATGAAGAAGACAATCACGAGGCTTTGTACCCATTGTATTTGTTATTTTTTACTATTTCAAAATAATGATGAAAACAAATTACGTCAAATATCATATATTCTATGTAGCATATGAGTCGAATAAATGGGGGTTTGAAAAACATTTTGAACAAACCTTCTAGGGTAATAAAGATGTTTATGATTATATGATGCAGATTCAAAAGAAAAATGGACATTGGCATATGATGGAGGGTTGGGGTATATACACATGACCACAAACAATGGGGCATGCATTAATGGTTTCTTCAAATGGCTTCAAAAATTATCTATAAACACCCTAGTTCATGTGACATTATATCGACACGTGATGTAGTTTGTTGATTGACAAAAACTAGCATCATACGGAATATAGCTTGGGATAAGGTATGAAAGACACATTCAAAGAGTGATTGATAAGAATTTTGAAGAAGCGTATGGTAATTATATAAAACCATTTTTGACACCAGGAAACTCGATTTGATGATCAAGATTGTTCAGACCCCATGAAAAATCAAATCAGTGAAAAATGGTGGTATTACTCGAAACAAGGTAACGTCAATGTGGAGACTTTTAGGCCTTAAGGTTTCCATGCACAAATTCTATTTCAGCATGTGTCTCTATTAAACTATCATGGGAAGCAAATGATGACCAATTATACGAGATGGACACCATTTCTAACAGTTATGCTACATCATGGATGCATATTGGTAAGATTCATTATTTTCTAATGCCCGAAGGCCGACCGATTGTGATACCTGACATCAATCTGTTGTGACCTCGTGGGAGACCAAAGGCCAGTCGGATGCATAATGTGATGTACTAGCCTCAATAACAAGGGTAGAGTTTGAAATGAATATTATTTCATCAAAAAGGTCATAAATGGAAATGATTCCTTACTATTGTTGGGTCGAGTTCACAAACATTGTCACAATGATGTATTCTCTTCATTGTGACTATATCATTTTATAAATTATATGATGTTATCTTTTTTTTCTGTTCTCTATACCCCCAAACCCAAAAGTCAAATAGTGAACAAAAAAAATCATTCATAAACCTTAATATGAAAATTCTAAACCAAAAAATTAAAACCTAACCCCTATCCCAATATTTATAACCCTACACCAAAAAAACTCACAAAAAATCCAAAAACATATACCCAAAACTCAATTTCTAAAACCCCACTAATTCTAAATATTTATTAAAAATATGCTTTATTTCAAGGATTAACTTTCTCGTTATTCCTTAAAAAAATATTAGATTATATAATTTATTCCATAAAACCAAAAAATGAAATAAAATCTATCATTAATTAATTTCTCATTAAATCATTATCTACTTTATTGGTCACCAAAACCACCCCATATATATCATTTTAAATTTTCTCATAATCAGGAAAATATTTAGGGTAATATTCTACAAATCATGAGTTTTAAAACAGTATTGAAGTATTACTAAATCACATTTCATGGCCATTGGTTCCGTTCAAAAAATTAACTCAAGTCCATTAAGAAATAGTATTACAATGCAAATAATAAACATTGCATTATTATTACAAATAAAATTTCAGTAATAATATTCATTAAAAAAATATTTCACGGATCAAAATACACAATAATATAAATCATTATACTTCAAAAGTATCAAAAACATATTTTATACATTGGTTTATTTGATTATTGTATGATATATTCTTTGATTCTTGTGGAATTAATTAGCATAGTGACTCATCTCTTTACAGCTGAAGCATTTCACAATGGAAAATTAATTCATTCCCATACAATCAGGATCTTGGAATCCATTTCCCCACACTTGTAGTAAAATTCAATTCCCTTAAATCATGTATCAATGATTTTACTTCCCATATTATCATATATGACGAAATTCATAAAATAATCACAATTGTCTATTTTTTCTCTTCTTTCCTCTTGTTATCTTTATTTCATTCAAAACCAAATTACTTATAGAATTATATTTATTTTGAAAAATATATATTCCTAAAATAATGTGAATAAACATGGAATGTCTTGAATTCTAGAATTCATATCATCATGCTGAACATATCGTAATAATTACATTTTCCACATACGACCCATTTAATTTGTTTATATGTAGACGGATGAAACCATACTACTAACTCAGCAGTGTACCCGTATTTCCCAGGACGTGTTAGAGGGTGGTGGAGATCAATTGACCAGGGTGCATCAAGTCCACTATATTTATCAGAGGGATCCTCCACATGTCATTAGACCATACATGCACTATGTTGGCTTCTATAGAATTTTTGTATCAGATTTCCCATTTGTAGACCATCACCTGCTTTCTGCCATCATTGAGATGTGAAGACTAGAGACAGTCACATTAAACCTAACTAAAGGATTGTTGACCATCACCCACCAAGATGTGGTAATTTTTCTTAGTATTCATATCTGGGGGAGACCCGTTAATGTACCCACTCATGCATCTTGTCCCAACCATGCTCAACACTTACCACGCGATGACATTTTGTCCAACCATAAGGCTATAGTTGGAGCGTCTATATCTATGACTTGGTTGGAGGTTCATATTCCACATTTATCCGATGATGCTGATGAGTAGACTATTTTATGTTATTCCCATGCATATATTTTATGACTCATTGGAGGGACCATGTGTAATGATCACTCGAGTATGCACATTCTCATGATTTATATATTCATACTATATGACATTGATCGGGCGAGAATTATAGCTGGGGATCATCTTTCTTGAAATAAATGTAAATAGAATTATATAGGTTATTCCATATAGACCGCATAGGTCTCGAGGGATGCATCTTCCTTATTAAATTGTGGGCATGGGAGCGCATCCCCACATTCCACCTTGAGCTATCTAGTCCACCAATTGAGATAGAGGTGCATCATGCGGCTCTTCATGATCAATGGTATGATTAGTCATTTCTATTGGTTTCTGATTCTACTAGGTGTTATTGACTGTAATTTCTAATTATTTGTCACTATCGATGTATTATTTTACAGGTAGTGTCAGCGACATGATTTCAACACGGTTCTGAGACACTGTTTGGGCCTATGCGGGTTCTAGTTGTACTGTATCTTACCTAACTAGGAATGTATATACAATCTATCACTGTCTAACAAACTTAAATAATAGAATCAATTTTGGTTTCTATTTCAGAACATTTTTTAAAAAGTCACATGTCATTTCAGATTCCATGTCATCCTTAATGGAGTATTATGGACCCGTTTTTGGGATAATGCACAGTTGTGCAAGAGGATTCTATAGATTCTATCCCCCTAATTCACTTCCATATTATTGAGAGGCCACATCCTTATAGTTTCATGCAACAGTGTTTCTATGCTCTACTGATTCCATTTCCACCGAGTTATACAGAGTGGCTTCATTGGATGAAGATGAGTATGAGGAAGGATGATGATTGGGACCGAGTACAAGCTCAATTTATTGATTGCAGATAGAGATGTTTGAAGTTTAGTATTTCGGTTGTACATATGAATATATTCATTCTTTCGGAGGAATTTGGGTATGTTCCATGGTATAGACTGAAGTTTATACTATATCTTAGCTGACACGGTAGAGAGATGCAAAGGATAATAATTCTATAAACTTCCATTTGTTAGTTTATTGACAAATTTTTTAATTCATTTTGAATCTCTTTATAGGGAAGTAACATAGGAAATATTGTTTTCCATGAGTGATGAAGGGGAGGAGCTGATCAATAGCCATGCATCTATCCATCCTGAAAAAATGGTGGAGAGGGCATATTGTCATGCACTTTCTGGGAGCATATTAGAGTGTCCAACCTAGAAGGGGGAGGTTACTACCCCAGAGGTACATCTAGTAGAAGCTACTGGTACTAATGAGAAATGACCTCGGCGACGTAGACAGCATCATGATGCACGTGGGGTCACACCCATTCCATAGGTAGAGGCCGACCCTCTAGTAGTCCAGCCTTTGCTGATTCAGCTTATGCCTCAGGTGGCATGGGATCCATATTTTAGGATAGGATATCCACAGCTCTCTCCATCATGGGGTCTTGATCCATCGTGACCTTGGGGTCCAGATCCACCATAGCCTTGTGGTCTAGATCCATCACAACCTTGGGGTCCAGAACCATTATAGTATTGGGGTATAGCTCTATCATAGGTTTGGTTCCACATTGCGATGATGTAAGGTCCTTCTACCACCCTAGTTGTAGAAGGATCCGGAGGGCAGTACAAGATGCAGTTGATAGGTCCCCTCATTGACACAAAGATGGAGTATGTGATAGTCAAAATTCTAGTTCCCGAGGATCATCCCTCTCCAATTCATTAAACTCCCCTACGAACTCGACTATGATGTCTTATTTGAAGACCACCATGTGGTAATGAATCTTCTCTCTATTGACATATACCATGACTGTACATGTTCATTTCTATGTTTTAGGTTATCTAGAATAAAAATACTATTATTACTTGTATCCCTTTCTATATATTTATCTAATATTTGAATTTTGTATTATATTTTAGGCATATGTTATATTTGAAAGCCTTAAAAGACGACTACTTGAAACATTGGAATAATTATTTAATTTCATGTAGTTAACATTAAAAGAATATAAATATAATGTATAGAAACAATGTAAACAAAATTTTAAATATATATTAACATATATAATTTTTTTTGAATAAATAGTTTCATAAATAAAATAAATAAATTAATATAAAAGGAATGCGAGAAAAGTAACTCAGATGTTAGAAAAAAAATAATGAAAGTAGAGGAGAATCCTAAGCCACCTACATTACTTTAAAATCCTATAATATAAAAACTGTAAGGCCCATATAAATAAAAATAAAAAATTTAACTACTTATTATATGTTTAATCAATGTTTAACATTCCATTGATATTGTTTATATAGTTTATATTTTACAATTTAGCAACGTCACGTACTTGAAACATTATAATGTTTCAAGTATGTGGATTAGAAAGCTTATAAATTATTTTTCATCAATATTTTTATTCATTTTTTATTATTTTAAACTTCATGTTATATGCTTATTCATTGTTTAAAATTTCACTCCTATAAGTATTATAGTTTATATATTACATTCTAGAAAAGTCATGTGCTTGAATCATTTTTATGATTCATGCAGGTAAATTAGAAAGTATATAAATTATTTTTCCTGAACATTTTTAATAATTTTTTTTATTTTCGACTATTTATTGTATGCTTAATCAATTTTAAAAATTTCATTCAAATTGTTCTTATAATTTATATTTTATAGGATATAAAATTCATGTATAATAATCATTTTTATGTTTCAATTAGGTGGATTAGAAAGCTTATAAGTTATATTTCATCAACATTTTCAATAATTTTTTTTTTATTTCAACAACTGGTTATATGTTTAGTCATTATTTACAATATAATTTAAGTCGATTTTATAATTTATATTTTATAGGACAGTAAAGTCACATATTTGAAACATTTTTATGTTTCATTTAGGGGAATTAGAAAGCTTATAAATTATATTTCATCAATATTTTTTCTGAAATTATTTTTATTCAACTACTTGTTATATGTTTAACCAATTTATAAAATTTCATTCATATCGATCTTATAGTTTATACATTAAATCCTAGTAATGTAACATAATTCAAACATTTTTATTTTTCATGTAGGTGGATAAAGAAGATTATAATTTTTTTTCCAGATTTTTATGAAATTATTATTATTTTGAAGTCCTTATTATATGTTTACAAAATGATTAAAATTTCAGTCATATTGGTCTTACAGTTTATATTTAATGGGTTAGAAAAGTAACGTACTTGAATAAAATTTAAATTATATTGATTATATTTACATATAACCATAACAAAATAATAAAAAATTGAAAAATTTTAAAAATATAAAAAAATTAAAAAAATTATTGTTTTAGGGAAAAGGTGTCATTAGCAATGCCACCTTTGATGCATATGTTTTTTAAAAAAATAACCCTATGCTATTTTTAATTTCATTTTTAAAAAAATTAATAACACCCTCATATCTCAATTTCTCTTTAATTTTCTATATCATTTCATTTTTTATCACATCATTTCATCATTTTTTCATTAAGTAAAAGAAATTTGATTTTAAAAAATAGTTAAATTATCATAATTATAATATTTATTATTTAAAAATTAAAATTAATAATCATTAATATATATAATAATGAAATATATATAATTAAAATAAATTATTTTAGGCCGTGTAATTTTTTTATAAAAAATAATAATAAAATAATTTCACAATTTTATATTATATATTAACATTATTATTTATTTGAAATATTTCGTAATAAATCATATTCCAATAAATTTTAATTTGGATATACATAAAATATTTACATTTTTCTTTGATGTTGTGTTATAAAAGTATTTTACATATTATCATCATTTAAAAATATTATCTTTCAAATATATAATGTAAAGTTTTCAAAAATAATTTTCTAAAACTAATTTATAGTAGTTTAAATAATTATTTGTATAAATTTTTTATTTATATAATTTATTAATTTAATCAAAATATTTTTTTAGAATTATATCTTGCACAGTATTTATATTAAAATATTATTTGAAATAATACCACATTTATATAATATATAATATTTTATTACTATTTTTATTATTTAATTAAATTGAAATAATATTTCTTGAAAATACATTAATAAAAATATTATAACAAAAAATTAAAAAATATAATTTCGTATTTTATTTATTCTACTAATTAATAATTGAAATGAAATTTTAGTTTAATTATTATTATTTCTAAAAATGATACCATTAAAATAAATAAATGTTTTCTTTAAAAATCATGATGTTATAGGTTACCAATATTTATATATATTGAGAGTCCAAATTGTCATATAATCTCTTATGGTGGGGGTGAATCACAGGTGACCTAATTTCAATGATTAATTTCAACATAAACATTATATTTGCATTAATGCTGATCAAAAAACTATCATCGAATATGATATATATATATCTTTATAATTTTCCCTCAACACTTTACAAACGAAATACAAATAATGTAGAGTAAACAAAGGGACCATCTCAACGTGAAAACTTACTCTTATCAATATTGGCTCCTTCCGAGACAACAAATTTACACCAATAAATTTGTTAACAAATAACATTTGTGTATGAAGAGATTAATCTATACCCACTAGTGTGTCCGTGAAAAAAGACTCCCTACATCTGATTATATAGGTTCTCACTGTTTTAAAATTTTCTAACAAACATGAAATAGTATTTAACTACCAATTGAACTTTTGTTTAATTAACATTCACATTGGAATACTATCAAATTCTCATATACTCATCTTATAGAGGTCTCTCTTTCTTGAGTAATTGTTTATGGATCTTCTATTGGTTTTCTGTAGATGTCATTTTTGATCAACTCCATCCAGTATTCTAAATCTATATGACTCACTCAATTCATCATAACATCAACTAATTGTCATCATAAACCATTGAACCAACAATATCATATAAAAACCATCGATCTAATTCATCTCTCAATACAGATTACATACAGTTGATAATTTCTCACAATTCATTATATTTCGCTAAATTCACCTTTGAATGATGTTAGTTGTTCATATATTAGTTATACCTTAGATAAATTTTGGGATTATGGGGGATCTTGTTTAAAAAACCCACTCAACTAAAGAATAAGATCAACAGTGTCAAATAGATTTTTATGGTATAAATGATTTCCACTGTCATATCCACCACCAAACCCATCAAAAAAATATTATAAAAATTTATTTATCATAGACAAAATCTTCAAATTTTGGTCATGGATATTTAAAGTATACTTTTTATATTAACATCATCATTATTGACGTAAAATCATATTAATTAGATGATTATAATCATAACCATCTGGTGAATGTACTTCGGGTGAATGTACTATTTTTAAACATACATATGGTGAATTTAATTATTTCTAATGAACTTCTTATGAATGTAGTTCTGCTGAATGTGATTCTAGTGAATGTATATACATTGAGTTTACTTATGGTGATTGTACATATAGATAACATACTTATGATGAATTTAATTTAGTTTAATGTACTTAAAGAACCATTACATCATAAGAACATACTTGTGGAGAATATATTTCTAGTGAACATACTTCAGGTGAATATGCTTCTATTGAACATAATTTTGGCTAATTAACTTCCAGTGGATGTACATATGGTGAATAAAAATCATGTGATTGTAATTAATGTGAACCCACATCATCCACAATGATCATCATCCTACAACCTAAAAATAATAATCATCTTTTTACCAACTCATAATATGGACTTTTAATGCACCAAATTTGGAAACATGAAACATTTTTCTTCTTTAATCATTTTGAGGTGCATATACTGATAGAGAAATAAAACATCTTCTATATTTATTAATATCTGGTGATTCTCCTTATACTACATTAGTATCCTATAGATCCATAGATTTTATTTCCACTATTCTCATCTCTTAGATCCCTTAAAATCAACCTTCAACAATATGAACTGTCCTAGAAGTTGTAACATATATTTAATAACACTTCACAAAATTTTTCATATTCGTAGAAAAATATTTCTGCTTAATCTATCTATTTACAATCATGACATATTCAACATTTGATAACCATATTTTCTGGGAACTTCCTGCTTCATTCATAAGTATATTGCTCATTTTTTAGTCATCATTAGGTGAATTTAATCATTGTTCATCAGATCTCTATTCCTTATATAATATAGAATCATCATTAATGCGATATCCTCAATCTCTCATTTGATCACCCATACATTAACACTTTCTATTTATAATTATTAGTTTTCCCAACCACACATTGTTCTTAGATTGTATCATCACTAATATATTTTTTCTATGACACTTCTGATAAATTTATTGGGTGTATCTCAAACCATTAACGACATTTACATGAATTTTTCCTCCATAATTTAGCTGATGTTGTACATACATCATCTTGTATTAGATCATATATCTTTTATATTCATGAATCTGATAGTTGCACTTTCTATAATTACTATTTATAGTATGCCTACTCAATGACATTTCCCATAGAAATTTGAAAACGAAAATAATATATCATCAATACCATCAATTGGGTTCTTCACATATTATCAATAACTCCTCTATTATTGTATCATAATATAGTGAAAAGGATCATTTTGTTTGGGGTTCCCAATGAAGATAGATTAATGGTTACCCAATAGTATGAAAAATATATTCCTATTAAAACAATGACAATATAAGATGTAATGGTAGTTTTATGTGTAAAGATGCTTCTAAATTTTATTTTTACCAATCGAGAAAGAGATTTCACAACACATTTGATTTATTTTGGCTCCATAATGATAATAAGTAGAGAAAATATTATATTAAATATTGAAATTATATGTATTAAAGATTGAGTTTCACAAAATATTTCCATTAATGTAAGGATTCTAGTTATAATAGTGGAGTATAAATCATTGTATAATGGCTTCAACATACCAAGTAACTGAATTAGATTATTATTCTTCTTTTGAAAGTTATTATTAAAATATAAGTATACATCTATTGAATAATTAAATTACATTATTAGATATTGAGATGGAAAAATATTCTAGTACAAACAAAGATAATAGAATTAAACTTATGTTACGTTCTAATGAAAAATAATTTTAAAGAAAGTCCTCTTCAAATGATAAATTCATGTAATATTGAAATCTATTAAAATAGATTTAAAATATGCATATTATTATGAAATGTTATTAATTGATGTCATAATTATGAAAATAATGATTAGTCCTAAATTCCCATTTAATTCCCCTCTTAATGTCTTGCATTTAATATTCTCAATATTAGATAAGATATCACATACTCTATAAATATGGTGAAATGTTAATGAAATGATGTACTTTTGTCTCTACATTATTTTTTATACTTATTGTATTTCTTTTGTATTTGTATATACATTTGTTCTTATCATCATCATATTAAAATTCGATATTCTCTTTCTGAATGATGCACTTCTCCTACGATCGATCTTACATTTTCGGTTTCGAAATGCTTCACAGTTTTAATAGATGTTCGATCAATTTCACAACATATTATCATCATGATCATCTTCTCTAAAATGTTCATTGTGACGTCACTGTCTTCATCCCCATCACCGATATAAGAAAAATCTCATAGGAAAAAGGTATGACACATGTTTTTAAAAAGAATCTTATTTTTACATACTCTTTCTCATGTTCATTGACACCGCTCATTTGAGGATCCACATCAAAGGGTGATCCTAATTGTATATTTAAGATGTTAAATTTATTTTTCCCCTCTTGATAAATATGAAAATAATATATGATAGTCTTAATGTTTTTTTATGGAAAAAATAATGAGCTTATGAAGAGCTATAATGACTCACAGTTGACAAATTTCACTTCATTCCCTGGAGATAATGATCTTGATTATTAACTGATGTAGTAGATGTTGAGATAAACATAATTAATAAAATGAATAAAAAAACTACCCCACCAAAAGTGGCTGAATGATGAACATCGAGTACCTGTCGTATGTCGATCCGTTGAGTGATGAACATTGCTTACCCTTCATAGGTTGTGTCGTTAAATGATGAACATCGTGTACCTGTTGTACAACGAGCTGTTGAATAATGAACATCATGTACCCATGGTACGTCGAGCCATTGAATGATGAACATTTCATACATATCGTACGTCTACCCGTTGAATTTTTAATATTGTGTACCCATTGTACGTCGAGCCATTGAATGATGAACATCATGTAAGTATTGTATGTCGACATGAATATTGATGAACATTGCATACCCATCATGCGTTGAGCTGATGTTTGATGAACATCGTGAACCCTTCGTACATTGAGCCTATGTTTGATGTTCACCGCGTACATGTTTTATGTCGATCTGAAGTTTGATAATCATTCCATTAACCCTGAAATCTCATATCTCTTATTTCTTGTTCTCCCTTAAGGTATCATGTTTTAGTATGAAATATAAAGGTTCATGATGGATATTATGTTTATTTTGAATATTTGTAAATATTTTATTTATTTATTTTATTTTATTTAATTTCTTATAAAATGTTTTTATAGATATTAAAAGTTCTTGATAAACAAGCGTAAATATATTTTATATATACTAATCACCTGATGTGGATGAAATTAATGATCTTGATTAATTAAATATTCATGCAATTGTCTTGAAGATGCTATAAAACTCGAATAAATAATTTTATTCTATTCCCTGAAGTGAATGAGAATATTTAATGAAAATGATTTATTTCATTCCATGAATTGAATAAAAATATTTACTATTTTATTATAAATCTTGTTAAATGTGAGTAGGATGTTTTTTAAATGATCATTGTGTTGTATTTGTTTATAAAATATAATAAAAAAATAACCACCAAAAGTGGTTTGATGACAATAAATATTTACAAAGCACAATAAATTTTATGAATATTTATAAAATAACACTTCCCAGAAGAATGATATGAAAATAATTTCCTTCGACATTATATTGAATAATATCTTCATTTATCATATATTGTTCCCGCAACCACAATATTAATGGAAAAATTATTATATATCATATTCTTATGGATTATCAATATCATCTCGTGTAATTCATCTATCCCCTGAATAGGATGTTGTTTCTTATATAATTCATAAATGAAAATATTGGATTAAAAAAGTTTTGAAAATTTGATATATATTATGAAAATGATTTTACCACCATAAGTGGTAAAAACAATGATCATCATAATCAATAAAATGTGTATTTAATTCAAGATGATCATTATTGATAAATAATAAATTATCATTCATGGATCATTAAATCCAATTCATGAATTCATTCCCTAGTGTGAATGTAGTATTAATTACTCTATCTCATTCCTTAAAGTGAATAAAATTATTCATGAAATTTTTTGATATGATTTGTGATATCATGAATATTTTATAGTTGATTAGTTTTGATCAAATGATTAATCCTTCATTTGGTAAAGTGAATGTTGTTCAATAATTTATAATTTTGGATGGTGATGAGATGTGTGTTGAGAATCTAAAAGATTCTTCCACATTGTTTCTCGCTACCACATTCACCAGCTTTAAAATATGTGGGGGCTCAAATATCAGGCGATATATTGTAAAATAATATTTGGACCTGATGTACCAAAATATTTGGGCCAGAAGTTATAAATTATGCAACAATCTTCTTGGTGATGGGCCTAACCCGTTATGATTATATTTTTAATTCACCAACAACCATAACTAGAAATTATAACCAAAAATATGATATTTCACATTGAATAATCCTGGAATTATTATATTCATTGATATTGAAGAAAAATACTTACAGATATTATTTTGATTAAATTCTTGAAATGAACTCATATATGAGTTATAGTATGCTTATATAAGTAAATTTATTGGTAGTGAAAATTAATAAACGACTCTAGAGGAGCGAATATATTCCTACCATGTAGTATAAATTATTAATGCATTGTTATATCTTATGTCTCTATGAGATATATGAATGGTATTATTAAAAATAAATATCATATGGAGACAAAATAGGTACCTCGATATGTAACAAGCATTCATAAAAGTGATTATAATGAATTTGTTATGTACAATCAAATCGATAATAGTAAACGAGAATTTTACTAATCCTATCACTTAAAATATATGATATGATGATTTAGGCCATCTGGGATCAATTATAATGAAATATATTCATTCATTTGTACATGAGCATTGATTTTTTGATAACATAGTGGAAATCCATCAGGGGGATAATGATGAATTTATTTAATATATTCATGTCTAAAAAATTATCAATGAATTAATTATAATTAATTCACTATAAATCAAACTATAAGATAATTTACCTGGAAATACCATTTTTTGAGGTAAATTATTCATATCATTAGCAGTTAGTGTTGAAATGAATTTCCCATATACTTATAAAGAAGTATATATTTGGCACGCACACCATGTGATCCATCTATTTGAAAGAAGCATCCAATAAATGGTCACATGTGTTATTTGTTGCCAGTGAGTATACATTTCATGCTAGTCATGCTGATTTAAAAAAAATAAGCATCATATATTATATGGTCCTCTAGAACCATTGACAAGATGATCACAACACTCACATGAATTTAATGTTTTTGAAACCAATATTTTGATTATACACACCTGAAGTGTGTTTGAACTGATTATATAAAATCATTTTTCATGATGATAGAAAACAATAAATATATTTTTCCTTGAAGAGGAAAATTAACATATCGGCAACATTATATCTTTTGACATATTCTCTCTAAAGTGACACATGTACCAGAATAAAAATGAGATCTCAATCAAATGTTGTTGATGGTATATTTTCTATTAATTCTTTAAAAACTCATTGATGAATACAAATTTTTATAGATGTCGACATCATAATAATTGACCAAAGTTATTAAAAGAACTTATGAAATGTTCAACATATAGATATCAGTATTGATTTTAAAAACTATAAATATTATTTAATATCAATGATCTTATTTTAAGAAATATTCTTCCTTGTATATTTGGATATTTATATGAATCCCAGAAAGGTTTGAAATGCCAGAAGCATATTCAAAATTATAGAAGTTTCACCCTATCTGATAAATTATGCAGTGAACAGAATAAGATTTATCCATATTATGTTATAGAAGAATATAAATTTAATTTACCATCCAATGGTTTGAATGAATCATTGTATTCATCATATTAATAAGATGTATTAAAAAATATTTGTACTCATAAAGAGTTTTCTGAAATCAAGGACATACATGGAATGTCCATCTATTTTGAATTAATCATCCTAAATATTAACTGATAAATATTGAATTGTTTTACCCTTAATGATTAACTAAATATATTGCTTATAAGTGGGATAAATTTAATACATAAGGGGTTGTTGAAGAATATAATTACCTCAAAAATATTAAATATAAATTCACTTTTATAAATCCCTGAAGTATATAAATGTACATATGCTTATGTACCGTGAAAATGAAAATAAATCCTATTATTATGTATGATAATGATCTTCCCTATTCATTGAAATATAAAAGGGTATGAATTTTAGTTATTACAATATTCAAAATGGAATGTTTTGGTTATGAATTAAACATGGACATTATATCAGTTAAGTGATGATCATTGTGAATGGGAGAAATAATGTTTCTACTCCTTTTCCCTTATTCATGTTTTTCCCACTGGGTTTTCTAGATATGGTTTCTAATGAGGAAACACTAGAGGGACTTGATGTTATTGTACTCTTTTTACCTAATCAAGTTTTTTTCCCAGAAGGGTTTTTCCTTGATGACGATTTTAAAAAGGCAATCATATATCATAAGAGATCTCCAATGGAATGTTAAAAATTATTATAGATATCTATAATAAATGGAGATTTCTTGTCTTCCCCATGAGTTTTAATTTTTAATGAGACCATTCATTATTACCTATGGTCTTCCTCCCATGTCTTTATGATATACTTAAATTACAATATTAATTGATGTTACGAATACATAACTAAATTATATAATTTGATGGAGTTGGGAATGCTGAACTCTTTTTTACTTCATCAATTTTTTCCCACCGGGTTTTCCTGATATGGTTTTCAATGAAGAAAAATGACATAGATGTCTTTTATTTTGGCTTCACTTATTGTTCCCACAAAGTTTTTTAAGTGATGATTAAATAATTTTCCATGAGATTTTGACATCCAAGGGGGATTTTTATGAAACATTATTAATGGATGTCATAATTATGACAATATTGATGACTCTTTAATTCCTAATTAATTACCCTCTTAATGTCCAACCTCTCATATTCTAACCATTGCATTAGATATCATGTACTATATAAATATGGTGAAATTTTAATGAAATGATGGACTTTTGGCTCTACATTGTGTTCTCTAAATCCTGTATTTATTTTTATATTTGTATTTCCATTTTTCATTATCATCATCATACGCAAATTTGACATTCTCTTTCTCAACAATGAGTTTCGCCTCTGATCAATCTAATATTTCTGGTTTTAAAAGCTTCATGGTTTTAATCAGCATTTGATCAATTTCACAACACATATATTTAAACAAAAAGACATATTGACATAAATAAAAAAGTGAAAAATACTATTTTACATTATAATGATAAATTATGTTCTTACAAAGAATCTATTAAAATTGAAACATTTTGACGAAAGGATAATCAGACTAAATGTGATTAATTCCAAAGAAATATGTTAAAATATATTTTGGAATAAAATTATTATATATTAAATGAAATTGGATGTCCCAAAACTAATTTGTCAATATTTTTTAATAGAAGGGAAAATTATAAATAATTATTATGGATAAATATTTAAAATATGTTTATATTGTGTGATGGGTATGAAAATACTTGAGCAAAAATGGACAAGACCAACTTTTTTAATGATAAATGTAGGGATTTTTCATGTCTTACTTGTTCTTGAATTCAAATTAAGATTCACTTTTAAAACGAGTGTTCCTTGAATTATTTATTAAGGGGTTAATGAATAATGTGATAAGAATTTATCATATATGTGATTACATAATGTTTGTTAAATTTAAAAATAAGATGTTGTGTATATTTAAGGATAAATCTACTATATTTTATGGAAATAGAAAAGTTGAAATTTATTCAAATAGTTTTACAGAATTAATAAATCAAAATGATTACTATTCTAATTCTATAAAAGTGTATGGAATTTTTCTATAATTAAATATTAAAAATTAATTAATTTTGGTTTTATGTACATAATTCATAACAACAAAACTATATTTATGATTGCAAAAAGTAAGGATAGAATTTTCAATATTCTTTATTTATATATAATATTTAAAGAAACACCAATGTTCTTTTAAATTTATAAAAGAATTAAGACCTGTAATAACTCATGAAATCAGGAATTTTGATTTATTTTGGATATTTAAAATGTGTACTATAGTTGGAAATAAATATGTTTTATTCATTATAAATTATTTTACAACATATTCATGGGTTTAGTTTCATTATCGAAAATATGAAACGTCCCCTAATATTTATGATTGTTAAAAATTAGTAGAAATGATAAAATATATCTAATTAAATTAATTATAAGTGATAGAGTTGATGAATTTTTATATATATAATTTCAATAAGTTTTTTTAATATAGTGGGTATTTTCCTAATTTATTGGCATATAGGACCCACCAAAAATCATATTTCGGTGTGGACATATAATATTATTGAAGAAATAATAATAATTATGTTAATTAAATATATTTTACGAATTTTTTTTTTGGATAAGACTGCATATTATATATGTAATATATAAAATAGATATATTTGAATACATATATTGATAAGTAACCTTATTAACATTGATGGGAAGAAAAAAAAAGAAAAAAAATTTATGGTTTTTTTTGAAAAAAAGTTATTAATACTAAGAATTCCATAAATATGCTTTATTGTAAATATAATTATTCAAATTTTTTAAGTTATGAAAATATTAATATTGTATATAGAGTGTGTAATAAGAGAAATATGATAGTTTAACACTCTATTAATATAAAATTTTATGAAAGTTGTTTAGATAATAAAATAATTGTTGAAAATCCATCGAAAGTAGTTTTTATGGTATCTATCATGGGAGAAAATGAGAAATATGAATTGAATTAACATGTTCCAAGTGAGAAGAACACTCATGTATAAAACATGAAAATTTAAAAAAAAAACCTCAAACATAAAATTTCATTTGAAATTTTGAATCAAATTTTGGTAGAAAGAGATTTGATATTTTTTTTTCTTGTTATGATTTATTTTTATTTGGATATAAATGGTATCGATGATGTTTTGAATTAATATAAATTAATATTGGATATGAAAGATTAGTTAATCGATTTACTAGAATATATGTCTTGATAATAGATGAAAAAATAGAATGATTTACACATTATTGGTTATAACTGGATCTTTAGAAACAGGCTAGAAGAATATAGTCAAGGGATTAGTACATATTCTTGTAAAAAATATTATTGAAAAAATGAAAACTTATTCCAAAGTATTTTTAATATGATCGAATGAAATGATATTTTAATTTGAAAATTTTTTATGGATGACCTATTTTTCGGATAATCAAATAATTATTTATTTCACCAATTAAAAAAATAGTAATAATAAAATTTGATATGCGTTTAATCAGGGAACTCATATTTTGAATTTATTTAAAATTTATCAATAGAACAATGGTGTTTTTTCAATAAATGAATTTATTATAATAAATTAATTAAAATATTTTGATTAAATTCTTGTGGTATTTTGAATCCTCCAATGAATACATTTTGTAAACATGATAAGAATTAATATGGAAAATTAGATGATGTTAACACTAATAGGTGAATGATTAAGGGTTTATTATTTGAAACCGATTCTATGTTTGATTTAATTTATTATATATCAATGTGTGGTAGATTTCAATGTAATAAAAAAGAAATTTAATTAACTCTTTAAAAGGATAATAAAATATGTTTAAGTATCTTTATACCTTTTAATATATTTTGATACAGTATCATCATTCAATTTAATCAATTTTAGTGAATCAAATTATATTTGATGAAATATATATAAAAAATAAAGTCAAGCATGTGTTGTTTTTATAACTAATGTTTTGTTATATGGAGATATAAGAAATAATATAATAGCTTTATCATCTCTTGAAGGTGAATATATTTCTACCACAACATTTTTATCAAAATAATTTTGGATTAAGAAAACTATATCTGATTTGGTTTTTATTTTCCTTTTTTACTTTTATAATAACAATATAAGTTATATTTTTATAATTCCATTACACCTCTCTAGAAGAAACAAACTTTATGCAAAATTTTACATTATGGGAGATTATTTTCAAAAATTGAATATAAATATAAAATATTCTTTTATAGAAAATAAATTTGATGAGATTTTTACTAATCCATTGGATTTATGTATGTTTCATAAAATTTAATTTGATCATGGAATATTGGAAGTCAAATTCCATCGTACATATCACATATTGTGTGGGAGATTTTTATTTTAAATATGGAATTCATGGGTCATTAATTTTGAAGCTACAATAGATATTTGTCTTTAAGATTACTATTAATATATATTATATCCATATAGTGGTTTCTTGACAATTTTTTTGAAATATATTTGTCAGATTAAGGTTTCTACCTTTCTTATTTTGATATTTAATTATTTTTAGTTATTTCTATAATAATTTAATCTTGAAAAATCAAAATATAACATTTTATATATGTTCTTTTGTAAAAAACCAGTCATTCATTTTTTTAGGGGGTCTTAAAATTTCATTCTAACTTTAGAAGTGTTATTTCGATTTATAGTAATTTTTATGTGATCATAAATCATTTTAATTTAAATTTATAAGATTTAGTTTCTTTCTCTATAATTATTTTCCATGCAAGTGGGTGTTTGTTTTAAGATACATTATTGATAAATGAAAGTGGGAAAACTTATTTCAATATAATTTAAATTTTTTTATCAATTCCATAAAGGGATATTAATTTGAAATTGGTATTTTTTTAAATATTATAATATGGTATAATATTGATGTTTCTCCCATAATAACATTTTATTATGATTTTATATTAATAAATTTATTCATTAATTCATTTATTTACTCAAAAATGATGTTTTCATGGTATTTCTACCTTTATATATATATTTAATTAATTAATCATTTGTATTACTTATTTATTTTAATTATTATTTGTATTATGTGAATTATTATTAAAAATAATTCTAAATATGGATTGACTATGAAGAGGAAAATGGATTTACCACATATATGGGGGATCAATTACATATAAAATAGAGCAACCGTATACACAATTTATCATCCACATTTATAATGGATTGACAACTAATACATTGAATCAAACATAGGCCCTAAGTTGACTACAACAAACAAGTGATCATAACTATCGACAATGTCAGACAACAGACTGGCATATATAGACATGAGATTTTTTATGTGATAAATTGACCACATAGAGTGTTTTAATTGATAAAATCATTCAATTTAATGTGAATTAATGCTAAATAATGTGTTCAATCAAATTTATGTCCATTATAACCATCCAAAACTTGATTCTAGTCAACCGCATGTTGAATCAAATTTAATAAATGACAAGTTAAAGGATATACCTAGTTGAATGGTTGACCAAAAATTATTATTTAATTTCCCAAAGGGTTGACGTACCATAATGATTGACTTATTATAAGGATTGACCAACCACAAAAACATCACAATATAAATGAAAAAAACCATTTCCATTCCAAAGATACTCTATTTTCAAACTTTTGCATTTTATTATTTAATATATGTTTATCCTGATTATTTTCGTTTTTTTTATAATTACAGGTTTATCATTTCAACTCCATGAAAAAATTTTAAAATATTTATATTTATATATAAATAAAGGATTAAAAATTTCAATCTTTGTTAAATATTGACACTATAAATTCAATCGACATGACTTAAAATTAAAAATTAATTTGAATTAAAATTATTCATTTTTTTATTTAAAACCCAAGGAGTATTCCAATGATATAATTGTCCATTATTATAATTATATTTAATACTATTCTAATATTCCATACATTTTTTCTTGTATAAAATGTTTTTGTTAACATATTTATTTTGGTACTCATGTGGGTATGTTTTTATTATGCATTAAATGGAGAATTCATAATGGTAATTTTTGGTAAAGCTACAACAGAAAACGTTGATGTAGTTCAATAAATTCGAATTCATGTGATACTTTGGGAAAGTTAAAATGGAATTTTTGAAACTGTACAATTGGGTGTGTATGAATAAACTCTTTATATAGAGTTTGAAAGTCCGTGTTTTATAAATAGAGGGTAAGAAAGCAATCGGAAAAAATTGTGATGCACACAATTTGTGAAAAATCATTCCGAAACACTCGAATAAAATACAGTGTTGTAACCATTTTCCATAAAAGGAAATGCTTCTTTATAAACACTTATCCTATAATTGTTCACCTGTTTTATGTTCATCATAATTGTTCATATTTTTTTTCAATAAGTAATTTATTTGTTGTAGAAACCATAAAGGTATAAATAAAATTATGTTGGGTTAAACTACCCCTATCAAATGTAGATTAAATATCTTCCACAAACAGTAAAAGGAAATGGAATTCCTTTTTTACTTCATCTGGAAAAAGGAAGGGATAATTTCTTCCACCATCTCAAAAGGAATATAGAAGGGTTTTTTCTGAATGTGTAAAAAACTTAGTATTGGGTTAATCTTGTGAGGTTAAAAAAATAATTCTATATTGTTGGGACTCTCTTATAAAATTAGATGATCCAATTATAATGGGTTCCATTTCCCTATATATATGAGATATTAGAAGTGTTAAAGTAGGCTTAATTTTATCTATGATTCTATTAAAATCACTTTGTGGATATTATATTTTTTGTAGCAAAAATTTATTTAACTCAGTGTTTTTATTTAAAATTATTTCTAATGTTCAATTTACCACATTTCTTGAAGAATCATCATTTTAATAATGGTAAAGAAACATGGTTATCATGTTTGATGAATCCATTAACATGACGTCCTATATACAAGTATTAGTGGGGGTAAATTTGAGTAGATGGCCTAGTTGTTGTTGTAATAAATCAAAGAGGGAGAATTTTATTATCCCAAATAGATCGTGGTGACACCGTTGTTACTTTGGAATGTGAGGAAGTCCCAATTGAGAATCATAAATTGTATGTTTTCTCAAAATTATATATCCTTATGTGATTATCCAAATAGATATTCGTAAGGCATGGAGAATTTTATCTACTTATATGGATAGAATGAAGTTCAATTAACACTATGTGAGGATTTTGTGAGGGAGTTTCATACATTATAATAAGTGATACATCATAAACTGATGAATATGTATGATGAAATCAAGAATTAGTTTGGGATGATATGAATGAAATGAAGTGTTACTAAATTTATCTCACATTCCCTCAAATGTCAGTAGGTGAAGGTAGAGCATTAGGTCTCTACACGTTTATTCAAAAAACATGATGTTCTAGATTGGATGTTGGTTGAATTATCAATGTAATTCATGAAGGGGATTTCTCAATCAATTATTATTTAAAATTTATCTAGGTTATTATCAACTAATTGACCATGTTATCTCAAATACATTCTATTCAAGAGAAATGTTGAGTTAAAAGATTTGATGCTTTTATGTGGAGGAGATCATCATCCATCATTGGATACCATTGAAAGTTATTTGAAACTAATAATGATAAATTTACATACATTTTATTTAGAATATTGGATGATGATTTTGGAACTCAGTTAAGTATAATTTCATCATTCCATAATTACACTTATTGAAAAACCAAGTGAACCATTAATGGTCATGGGGATATGTTGAGGGATTTCATGTTAAATTTCATCAAGTTCTAGGAATATCACTTTCTATTAGTGGAATTCAAATAGAATTTTTTTTTCAAATCATAAATTAGAAAGTCAACTTTCATGGCCTTATAAGAAGAATCAATATATTTTAAGTATTTTTGACCAATATAAGTGGTTAGTCTCATTCCATAAAATGGGTTTTGATCAGTTTAGTTGAATTAAATCCCCTAAACGTTTTCGGTGAAACCCGATAAAATTTGAAGGGAATATATTTTCATATATGAATAAATATTAATTTATATAAAAAAAATTAAATATTCTTAAAATTATTTCTTCATTATCTAATTTATTAATCACTCTTTAAACTCCATAATTGTGATAAATGGGTTCTATGGTTTAATCCCTCTAGTGGTATCTATAAATTCCACACAAACATCATAACACCTTCATTTGAACTCGTAATTCTAGCATAAAATGTCTAAATAAATTACGTCATTCAATGTTGATAAAAAAAGTAACACTTCCAATCATTAAGGGTTCGATCTCATTCATTTGGTATTAATTTGGAGGATTGATTTATTATCTATATTCTTGAGAGTGTTTTTTTTGGAATTTTAACATAATGATTATGAGTATTCTCTATAGTGAATTGTGTTGAAAACAATTATTTTCTCTAATTGTGGAATAAGACTGGATATATACATAGGGAAGATAATTAGTTATTTCATGAAGGACTATAACCAATATATTTATTATATAAAAACACTCATTTGAATAATAAATTAATGAAAATTTTCATTGAATTCTGAAAAACAAATTTATATTTAAATATCATTTCTTAAATAAATAAATATATTTTTATTTATATGATATTAATAAAATACATAATTTCATATGGACAGGAACCATAGTCCTACAACTATACTTGGTATTTATTTAACCATGAATAATAAATATTTATTTCAATAAATAAATATTGTTCAATAAAAAATTTATTATGTTAAATAATTATTTAATAAATATATATTTCATAATAAAATCACATATTGTTTTAATAAGAGGTGACAGAAAATATAAGATCAAAATAACCAAAATTATTATGATTCCTTATACATGGATATAATATTTAGTTTAATGAAAATTTAATTTAGGTTACAGATCCTTGTAGAGTGTGACCATAAAGGCCTCCTTCTTCATGGAATTATGAAAACTTTCTTAAAAGACAAGATGAAAATAAAAAATATATATTAAGGTACCCATTGGAAATTAAATAAATATGGCAATGAAAAAAAACTCATATGGATTCTCCATGTGTAGTATAGTATCTTTATCTTGATATCTCATTAAACATGTTACATAGTTTCATCAACCATTATTATTGATACATCTTTTTTTGACATCTTGAATTGAATTACTTTGACTAAACCTCCATGTACATAAATGTAATCACACATTTCCATTCTAATAAAATATCATGAGATATCCACTTATATTAAAATGGAATAAAAAATTCCTTTCTTTACATATTAATGAATATCATATCACATACAAATCACCAAAAAACCTAAATTTTTGAGAATATATATAATCTAGATGTTCATCAATATATATAACAATATGGATTATGATACAAAATAATAATAGAAATCACATGTCTATAGACTACTACACATTTATATAGAAATGAATATCCATGGGGACATAAAACATATAGATTGCATATTGGTAGGTCTATTCTCAAAACATTTTCTCTTGGTGATTACACACTGTGAACTACATAATAGGAAGTCCAAATGTGTATTGATCCCCATAAAACAATGTGATTTCATGAACTATTTATTATGACGGAAATTTCATTCCAATGTTGAACATATTTATTTGTGAATATTTTCATTGAAATTTATGATTATCAACATAGAATGGAAGCACTAAACGATTTTTTGTGACAAACACACCAAGAAAATTATCATATAAATTGTATGATGAATAAATCTCATCATGTGAGAATATATTTTTTAATATTAATAACATTGAATATACAAGTAATTAGACATAAAAATTTGTTGGTTCTCGGGACCCAATAAAAAAATAATCCCGTATATATAGATTTGAATACAAATTAGTTTCAGTGTGTTAGATATCACATTATTGTAATACTTCAATTGAGATAATATTTAATAAATAGGTCTCCAATGTTTTCTTCTATATGATTTCTTCTTATTAAAACCTAACCACTTTTGGGAAAATCACCAATGTGGATATACTTATAAAATATATGATTTATCTTTTAATATTACCTTGGATAATTGGAAATGGCCATGGATTTAATGTTACCATAACATAATGTGATAGGGCCTCTATTTCTAAGCACAACATAAAGGTCTTTAATGATGTTTCATATACACCATGATTCACTTAAAACATTTTAAGAAACAATATACTAAGAATAATCTATAGAATTGATGGCTAATGACTCCTCTAAGATCTTTTCTATCACATATGCTCTATTAATATATATAATACATCTAAATTATTATTTTGTATCATTCTAGTTTTTTAAACTATATTTTGTATAACTCATGTTGATTAGATCTTTATATCCTCTATTATCATGAAAGTGTATTTTGTATTTCTTAAATTGATTAGGGAAGTCAATATAATAGTCAAATTTTGTTCTCATTGATATTTATGATATTTTTCTAATGTGATCAATGAATATAGAAAATTAATCCTAATACATAACATAAAATACATGATGGATCCTATCATATGAGTATAATAGATTTTAATCATCCAATCTCTATCATATTTCATTTAATGAAACATTTTATTGGGTGGATTTATACTATGTCACAGTAACAAAAATCCCCCATTGGATTGTTTTATATTGACTCTCTTTAGTGTCAGGAAAATAAATACACCATAACATTGTCCAATTAGTATGTTATATCTATCACGGATGATCTTGATCCCTATAATATTTATTTCTTTACCCAAGTTATTCATGGAGAAGTGTTTTTATAACCATATGTTAACTAACTAAAATAATAGTATACAATTTTCTATCATTTATATGACATTTATATATAGTAATATAAATATTACCACAGTCTAACTAATCCTCTAATCCATATAGGTATCACATTCATTATTTATGAAGCTAAATTTTTGTGTTCCTACATCAATGTAAATATTACATGATCTTGATGCTTTAATTTTTCCATTAAAGGAACTATGTAACTTTTATAACATATTAGAATCTTTCAGATTCATAAACAATTCTTAATATTTCATATATATATATATATTCTATAAGATTTTAATTTGGAATGTTTTTTAAATATATATTCCATATATCATAAACATGGTGTGTTTATATGATAATAGAAGTTTCGATGAATTTCAGTATTGAAATTGGTGAAATGTTTTATTAATATTATATACTGTAATGTTTCTTAAACACTTTACAACATGTTATTCATTACAATTATTAAATTTACCATTAATTTCCATTTTATTCTTATATACCCATTTGGAATAAACATGTTTTTCATATACTTGAGGATCTATTTAAACATGAACGTTGTTCTTATATATGTAATCCATCAAAGAAGCTACTGAGTCATTCTATCTTGGTAGTTCTGAGCAACATATTATTCTTATTGTAGGATAGTGGGTAAACATTTTAAACAAACAATGATTTAGTATCACTAGTAATTATAAAATATTATCTCTTTAAATATATAATTTTTTTGTAATACATTAAATTTTTCAATAAAACAACCTCATCCATGGGTCATTGTTGATTTTTTTCATGTTCTAAGTGATGTGTATTATGAAAATCAACTTCCTCAAAGACAATCATACAACCAATATATCTTTTGAAGATGTGATCCCAATCATTGAACATGGAATGTATAAAATTGTTTCATTTTTTATTTGAGGTGTTGTACAAATAATATCATGTTATTTATGCTATAAATTCATTATATAAAATCTTGTGTCCTCAAGGAGAATATGTTTTCCAGAATTTTCCTTAACAAATGATCTATTTACCACCCATTTGAATGTATTAAAATTTAGATTTCATCTAAAACTATAACTCGTATGGGATATTAGTATACACTTTGGATGGTAGATGGATAAGTATGTATGTTTCATTATATAACTTGTATCCCCAAAAGGCAAATGGATTATTTGTATAACTCATTTTCAAACTCACGATATCAAACAATGAATAGTGTCTAATATCACTAAAAACATTATATTGTGTGGCATAAGGATAGGTGAGTTGAATAGAATACCAAAATCCATTATGTTGTTGAAGATATATTGGGTAATGTATTACCAACCTCAATCTCATTAAATCTTCAATTATATTCTTAACAAGTTATGCATTTACTTTATTCCTGAAATCCGTACTTTTATGAATGGATTTAGACATATATCTAATTATGTTGATACATGCATATATACTATAATCGTGGTTAGAGGATACGATGTTAGAGTATCCATGTCTGGCTTTAACTGGAAAAGCTCCACACACATTTGTATGAACTAATTCATGATGTTTTGTGTCATTTTCACCAATTCAACTAAATAGATTTCTGTTCATTTCACTTTTAAAATATTCTAGACAAATAATATGTGGATTTAATACAATGAAATAAAAATACAAATTTTGATAGAGCTATGAAAAGTTCTTCTTATTTACATGATCAAGTCATTGATTCTAAAAAATGGGAGTGATAGAGTCATGTGATCTTGATTCGTTATCAATTTAAAAAACATGATTTTATTATTATAATTTATAAATAAAATTATTAATATTCTATATATGACCAAAAAATTTACTTATAAAATTAATATTTTTATTAATAAAATTTAATTTTAATACATCTATATCTAAGTTATAATGGTGTTACATTTGTGTAACATTAGGAATAAAATATAATTTCTAAATTGAAAAAATGATTCCTATCTATAATGTAAATCGATACTCTCATATAGCCAACATAGTGATTCATAATTCATTGGTATCATGAAGTTCAACCATTCCTCTTGAAACCTTACTATATTGATATGGTTCTTATATTTGTATACACATGTTAGCACCAAAATCAATATATAATACACAATTTGTTAGAATAGATATGTTAAATTTGATAACAAATTCATTTAAAGTGTTAAACCTGATGATTTTACTATAAGAATAAGTTTTAATAAGTCTAATTTGTTTGAAAACGTTCTATACACTGAAAAAGGTACATAAATGAAACCATTATATATTTATATTTAATGTTTATATATAAATTATAAAAATTACAACATGGACAATAAGTATGGATGAAAAAATATTAGTATCTTATATATAAAATATTTATATATGCGATTATAATGGTTATATTTAATACCTATCTAATTCAATTCAAATAGATAAACATCCAATACAATCATTATTTACATTGAAATTATTTTTTAATATTTTTTTATTTTTATAAGATATGAAGTTATATTTCCGGAAACATGCAATTAATGCTAATAAAATATATTTGATATGAATAATTTGTAAATAATTATTTAATAAGTAAATTATAGTAAATATTAATGATAATTATTAATATTAAAAAAATATTTTCCTATAAACCCCTATTTTCATTATATCTCCTTTTTTTCTATGATTTGAATATAATACTTTTCTTTGAATTTTGACATTAGAATATTAACTACATTTATGGTACTCTCACATCAATATTAGATAAATATTATTTTAAGGGATTATATTTTGAAATTAATTAGTTTAAGGTGGATAATATACCATTTTCATACAAATGCATTGATTTTATGAAATTCATGGTATTTATAAAATTTTGAAACTATCCTATACTGTAAAGACCCGTAAATTTAAAGGAAATTGTTTTCTTATTTTTCTTTGGATATTTACAAGAACGCAGTTTCTGACGACACCTGATTCCGAGGCCCGGTGTTGCCAGAATAATTTTCCGAAGTTTGGCTCGGGTACGTTCAGTGAACGAATGAGTGGGTTTTTCTAACTTTTGAATCGGTGCTCGGAATCGAATTCTGAGGGCTCCGATGGAATCGCAGCACCGGTATTTGCTTAAAAACGCCTCTTCTAGAGTTGCGTTTGCTCGGGTGTGGTTTTTAATTTTTGGGGTTTATGTTAAGAAATAAAATAACGTGGTACAACAAAATATATTTTATTTCACTTAAGCCACTTAAAAAGCCACTTAAAGCTGCTTAAGCTGAGTTAAAGCGGATAGGGGGAAAATCAAAATATCCTACCATCTTGGTTAGATATTTGTGAGGTGGGGCCCGCACGAGCCCCACCGTTTCTTTTCCGCTAAGTAACGCACCCACGAAAACCCTTTTTAAATAATGTCAACTGGGGCGTTTCTTATACAATTAAACGCTCCTATTAATTGGGCGGTTTATTCATTAAATTAATGGGTCATTACTTAACTTATCATTTTTTCGTTTGTTGGCATGTTAATAAAATAAGACCAACACTCTTTTTCTTGTGTGTTGTTTGTTGAGAGGATTTGACAGAACCTTAAGTCCTTCAACCTCCTTCATGAAAAACGTGAAGAACGCGAAGAACGCGAAGAACACGAAGAACGCCGACCTTCGACGAAAGGCGACGAAGAACGCTGAGCCCTCGGAGATTGACGATGCGACACCATGTACCGCGACACCGACGATTCTTCTCCTGCAATGTTCTTCTGCGACGTTCCTTCATCCGCGAAAAATCTTCGATCATCCGTTGAGGTGAGAGATTGCGGACCTTTTAATTCTTTGTAGTTTATAACAGCAACATGGATTTAATTATTATAATTAAATCTGTATGTTCTTGATCCTCGAAGTTCGTCGACGCAACGACGTATACCTTGACGACGTGACGCCCTTCCGCGACGCGACGATCCTCTTCTCCCGCGACGATCAATTCCGCGAAGAACGCACGTTCGAAGACTTTGATGAGGTAGGGGTCTGATTCTTTAAAATATTTGTGATTTATACCCACAACGTTTGTTAAACTTTTGATGTGTAATATTTTAAAACCGCTAACGTGGTGGGTGCGGACTAACGAACAAGTCTGAACCCACCACACTTTTTGTTCTTGGTGCGTGAAATGACGGATGATGACAAACGAAGCTGAAATGACGATTTGAGGTCTAGGCAGTGAAGTATGGGACCTGGGAGGAGCTACGACGTAGACGGAAGTGGAATCGGACCACCGGAGCAACTCCGGTGGTCCGCGGAATCCACCGGCGGCGTGGGTTGCTGGCGCCGCGACGACGGCGGCCGGAGGCGGCGGTGGCCGACCAGACCCGCGACTACGCGGGTCTGGTGACACACGGGACATGGAAAAGCCACGTCCGCTGACCAAGTGCGGCCCCACGTGGGGCCACAACACCTCATCCCACGTGGCGCCCCAGCGGTTCCTCCGCTCGGCCGCTCGGCCGGGCCGAGCCGGGCCGACCCTCCGGGCCGGGTCACGCCCAGGCCGGGCCGGGCCGCCCTGGCGGGGCCGGTTCGCGCCCAACCGGGTCGGGTTGACCTATTTTGGTCCGACCCAGGGGGGGTTGGGCCTGGTCAGTCCGGGCCCAGACCCCCCGTTTCCGGACCATTTCGGTCATTAGCTTATAACATGAGCTACGGGCCTCCAAACGATGTGCCGTCAACGGCGATGCAATCCTTGGATTGAGACGGTCGTTTCGGTATATTGCACTCAAGGTTTCGGAATACTTTGAGTTTGGACAGGTTGGTTCGTACATGAAACCAACCGGGTCCTCAGATCGGAAACGCTCATATCTTGAGCTTCGGACATCTGATTGAAGTGCCGTCAACTCTGTTTGATTCCTATTAGTGAGACGGATCTTTTGGCTTACTAAGCCTAAGGTTTGGATGCAGGTGGAGTATGGTCGGGTTGGTTTTGCCTTAAAAACCAACAGGGCCCCTGGGACAAAAAAGTCAATAACTCTCAGACCGGGCGTCCGATTGACGCGCCGTCTATGACGTTGAGTTCCTATTGACGATATGGAACTTTTGGATACATAAAATCTGGACTATGTGTCAGTTGATTTATCAGCCACTCGGCTCATGGAGCGGACTCTCGCGAACGAGCTTGCTGTGTGCGGGAACCCTAGAGCTGGCTGTGACTGCTACCGTGACGATGACGACTGTACAGAGATCCTCAGTGGATTCGACTGCGATGATGATGAAAACAGTACGGGAATCCTCCGGGTTTTTGGAAGTGACCACTACAGTACATCTTGGGATACGTCAACTCCAGACTACATGTTAGTTGATGCATCGACCTCTTAGCTCGTGGAGTGTTCCCTCCCGGAACGAGCATGTTGTGGGCGGAAACCCTAGTGCCGGTTGATACTTGACGATGGCTGATCAAACGTCTCAGTGTGTTACGGATAGGCCAGTGGGGAGAGCTTGGTTGTAGCGGCAGACCCGCGGTACTCAACAGAAGGAGTACCTCTGGAGGCTATGAGGGGGAGCGCTTGGTTGTAGCGGTAGACCCACGACGGAGGAGCGCTTGGTTGTAGCGGATGACCGATGTTACTCAACAGAAGGAGTAACTCTAGGGGCTATGAGGGGGAGCGCTTGGTTGTAGCGGCAGACCCATGGTGGGAAACGCTTGGTTGTAGCAGCAGGCCCACAGTACTCGATAGGTTGAGTACTACAGCAGTCCATGGTACGAAGGAAGTGCTTGGTTGTAGCGGCATAACCACTGTACTTGATGGAGAAGGAGTTTCCCAATAGCTATGGGTTCAACTTCATGATCGATCCTGTGTGGGTCATTGAGGGGGTTAGTACCTATGGATCATTTGTGGGTCCGACAGTTTAGATGGATCAGTGATCATCTCTATCATCATTCGATGAAGTATACCTGTGTAAGCTGAAATCCTGTTTTACTTTCCTGTGTGGATTGTGTTGTGATTTCCTGTGTGGATTGTGTTGTGTTATCCTCTGTGGACTTATGTTTTTCTTTCTTGTGTGGACTGGGTTGTACTAGGGCTCGGAGGTTGGAGCATATTGGAATTGATGACTTAGGTATATGTATGGGAATATACCTAATATGTGTCAGATTTTACTTCGTGATTGTATCTTTCCCTTATGGTTTATCCTTTGTGGATTCTGGGAGACCTTCGGGGGTCTCGGGGTCCCTACTGAGTAGCTTATACTCACCCCTGCACGGGTTATGCCCGCACTACGTTGTGTTGGTTGCAGATGACGGACAACGCTGATCGTGGTAGAGGCTTCCGGAGCAGGACGGTACCTGGAGGTGGACCACAGGGTGGGACGTACTTGGAGCGGTCGGCTGGACCCGAGGAGCCGTGGAGGCTATCTATACCCACCCTTCAGGTGGGGCTCCCGAGGACGACTCTACACTGTGGCTTTTTTTCTTTCAGTTTCTGTTTTCCCCTTTCAGTTGTACTTTATAGTTGGGCTTGTATTTCCGGCCCCCTTTACTTTTCCGCACTTACTGTTGTACCAGTTTTTACTTAGTGTTTACTTCTTCTTCTTGCTTACTCTGTGGTGCTTGTTTACTTTACAAAGGAAATTCCTTCCCTTTTTACCGGTATTTACGCCTCGGTGCTAGTCGCCATCCCCTGGCCTATGGAAGGCATGCTTGGGGTAGTCATGGCACGGGCCCCGAGGACGGGTCGTGACAAATTGGTATCAGAGGAGTTTGGTTCTACCGCAGAATCTGATCTTTCTTCTATGTGAATCAATAGTGTTTATCGTATTGGGTGTGGTTATCAGTTTAGGGAGTCCAGTGTTGGTGCGGCGGCCGACGTATCCGTACACCAGGACCCTGACTTCTGATTTCCGACTTAATGCACGAAAACATTGATTGCATGTGTGATTCAAGTTTTCTTTGTGATTACTTTGTATCAGATCACCAGGTATACTGTTCTGACCGTGGAGCACCTGTTTCCTCTCAGGATGGCCCCATGACGGCAGTCAGCTAGGGTTCCGAGATTTTTACCCGACGACAGCCCGCCGAGCGACGAGGCATTGGTACATGCCCCTTTGACAGCAGAGGCACCGGCTGTACCTCTACCCATCGAGCCACCGATTCTTCCAGCACTAGCTGCTGACGATACACGTCACCTCAGTGCACTGCATGCGTTTCAGCACCAGCGACCACCCAGTTCCATGGGGAGATGGACCCCCAGGAAGCCGAGGACTGGATGGAGGCAGTGGTATGAGTTTTCAGGCTATTGAGGACACCAGCAGACCTCATGGTGATCCTCGCAGCGAGCCTACTGCACGTAGCAGGAGGACGATGGTGGAGCCTGATGCTCCAGGTGCACGATGAGGCATATCTCCTATGGATAGACTTTGAGGGCCTCTTCCACTCCGAGTTCGTCCTGGACACCCTCCGTGTGGTGCACATCTAGGAGCTTCTTCAGCTGCGGTAGGGCAGCGTGACGGTCGCCCATTACTCGGTGAGATTTACCGATCTCTCGCGCTACTCGACCGACATGGTATGGGACACATTATTCTAGGACCGGACCTTTGAGCATGGTTTGAGTAACGATATCAGGGAATCACTGATCTCCCTCAGCATTCCGACTCAGGCAGGATTACTGGAGTGAGCTATTTTGATTGAGAGCTTCCTTGCTGAGCCTTCCTCAGCAGCGAGACCTACCGTAGGGCGGCAGGTAGCAGAGTGTTCTGCAGTAGGCAGTCGACAGATGACTCAGGGGTCCAGGCAGACCATACCCTCATGCAGACGACCTTAGGACACTGGCTCAGCAGTGCGGGGAACATAGCTTGGAGCTAGTCATTAGAGAGGCAGGTAGTGCTACACGTGCGGCGGACAGGGTCACATGGATCGTGACTGCCCGACCCACCGTGCAGATGAGGAGAAGGTGGTAGAGGGACCTCCCAGACAGAGGTTTGACCATGGAGGTCTGCAGGGAGTTGGTGGACATGGGAGAGCTCAGCTTCAAGCAGTTGAGGCCTTCAATCATGGAGCTCTGGGAGCAGATGGACAGGAGCGGAACTTGTGGATACGACTTTTGTACTTCTAGTTCCTTGTTTCTGTTGTGTATTGTCCTTGTATTATGAGCTGCAATAATAATAGACACATACCTTTGTGATGTTTTCATTCCTGTCCTCTTTTGTTTTGTTACAAAGAGGATCCAGTTTAGACTGTTGACTTGACCCTCACTTGTGAGACATCTACTGTACGAGACCCAGTTACCACACACTGATGCCGACAGTGTGACTCAACCCTTGGAGGCGAGAGTAACTTTTGGATCTCTTGGTAGTAGCGTCGAGGCCTTACGACGTCATCCTTGGTATGGATTAGTATCATCCATGTCGGGATTAAATGTATTAGGCAAAAAAAGTGGTTCATTCAGGGGATGTGACCAGATTGCTCATATCGGCAAAGAAGAAATCTTAGCAGCTCTTGTGGGACCGGAGATGGTCCAGGCCACGACAGAGAAGGTCCAGGGCATCCAGGAGCGGATGAGGACAGTTCAGAGCTGGCAGAAGTCTTATGCTGACAGGAGGTAGAGGCCACTAGAATTCGAGGATGGCGAGCACGTCTTCTTGTGTGTCTCACCTCGACGTGGATTACGGAGATTTGGTCGAGGCGGAAATTTATCTCCATGCTTCATCGGACCTTTCTAGGTCCTCAGCAGGATTGGCGAGGTGGCTTAACGCCTGGCTCTACCACCTCAGTTGCACCGGGTGCATGACGTCTTCCATGTATCTTAGCTGAGGAGATACGTGCACAACCCGACGCATATTATTGACCATGGGGAGCTAGACGTTGATGATGGGGAGACTTTTGTAGAGGTCCCAGTGGAGATCGAGGATCGACAGGAGCGGGTCCTATGTGGACGATCGATTTCTCTAGTGCGCATCAGATGGCAGCACGGGAACCTCCAAGAGAGCACTTGGGAGCGGGAGGCTCAGATGCATGCTCAGTACCCACATTTTTTTTCCCTAGCATATGATGTATCATTACGGAGACGTAAATCCCTGGGGTGGGAGTTATGTAAAGACCCATAAATTTCAAAGAATTTTTTTTAATTTTCTTTGGAATTTTAAAAAAACGCAGTTTCTGACGGAACCTGATTCCGAGGCCCGGTGTGCCCGGAATCATTTTCCGAAGTTTGGATCAGGTCCGTTTAGTTAACAAATGGGCGGGTTTTTCTAACATTTGAACCGGTGATCGGAATCGAATTCTGAGGGCACCGATGGAATCATAGCGCTGGTATTTTCTTAGAAACACCTCTTCCGGAGTTGCGTTTGCTCGGGTGTGGTTTTTAATTTTTGGGCTTTAAGTTAGGAAATAAAATAACATGGTACAACAATCTATATTTTATTTCACTTAAGACACTTAAAAAGCCAATTATAGCTGCTTAAGATGAGTTAAAGCGGATAGGGGGAAATTCAAAATATCCTACCCTCTTGGTAGGATATTTATGAGGTGGGGCCCACACGATCCCCATCGTTTCGTTTCCGTTAAGTAACGCACCTGAGAAAACCCTTTTTAAATAAAGTCAACTGGGGCGTTTCTTATACAATTAAACACTCCTATTAATTGGGTGGTTTATTCGTTGAATTAATGGGACGTTACTTAACTTATCTTTTTTTCCGTTTGTTGGCATGTTAATAAAATAAGAACAACACTCTTCTTCTTGTGTGTTGTTCGTTGAGAGGATTTGACAGAACCTTAAGTCCTTCAACCACCTTCACGAAGAATGCGAAGAACGTGAAGAACGCCGGCCTTCGACGATAGGCGAAGAAGAACGCCGAGCCCTCGGAGATCGACGACACGATGCCAAGTACCATGACGCCGATGATTCTTCTCCAGTGACGTTCTTCTGCGACGTTCCTAATCCGTGAAAAATCTCCGATCATCCGTTGAGGTGAGAGATTGCAGACCTTTTAATTCATTGTGGTTTATAATAGCAACATGGATTTAATTATTATAAATAAATCTCTATGTTCTTGATCCTTGGAGTTCGTCGACGCAACGCCGTATACCACGACGACGCGACGCGATGATCCTCTTCTCCCGCGATGATCAATTCCGAGAAGAATGCACGTTCGAAGACTTTGACGAGGTAGGGGTTTGATTCTTAAAAATCTTTGTGATTTATACCTGCGACATTTGTTAAACTTTTGATGTGTAATATATTAAAACCGCTAACATGGTGGGTGAGGATTAACGAACAAGTCCGAACCCACCGCATTTTTTTGTTTTTGGTGTGCGAAACGGCGCACGATGACAAACAGAGCCGCAATGGCGATTTGAGGGCTAGGCAGTGAAGTATGGGACCCAGGAGGAGCTACGGCGCAGACAGATGTGGAATCAGACCACCGGAGCAACTCCGGTGGTCCGCAGAATCCACCGGCGGCACGGGTCGCCGGCACGGCGGTGCCGGGGCTGACCAGACCTGCGACCGTGTGGGTCCGACGACACACGGGACGCAGAAAAGCCACGTCCGCTGACCAAGAGCGGCCCCACGCGGGGCTGCAGCACCTCATCCTGCGGGGTGCCCCCGCGGTTCCTCCGAGCAGCCGCTCGGCCGGGCCGAGCCGGGCCGACCCGCCGGGCCGGGTCGCGCCCAACCGGGTCTGACCCGGACCCGGGCCGACCTAGGGGGGTCAGGCCGGGTCGGTCCTGGACCATACCCCACGTTTTCGGACCGTTTCGGTCTTTAGCTCATAACTTGAGCTACGAGCCTCTGAACGATGTGCCGTCAGCGACGATGCGATCCTTGGATTGAGACGGGCATTTAGGTATATCACACTCAAGGTTTTCTAATTCATTGAGTTCAGCCGAGTTGGTTCATACACGAATCCAATCGGGCCCTCGGAGCGGAATCACTCATATCTTGAGTTTCGGACGTCCGATTGACGTGCCGTGAACTCTGTTGGATTCCTCTTATTGACACGGATCTTTTGGTTTACTCTGCCTGAGGTTTGGATGCAGGTGGAGTATAGTCGGGTTTGGTTTTTCCTTAAAAACCAACCGGGCCTCTCGGACGAAAAAGCCAATAACTCTCAGACCGGGCGTCTGATTGACGCGCCGTCTGCAATGTTGAGTTCCTGTTGACGATACAGAACTTTTGGATACATCAACTCCGGAATATGTGTCAGTTGATTTATCAGCATCTCGGCTCATGGAGCGGACCCTCCCGAACGAGCTTGCTGTGTCCGGGAACCATAGAGCTGGCTGCGACTGCTACCATGATGACGACGACTGTACAGAGATCCTCAGTGGATTCGACTGCGACGATGGTGAAAACAATACGGGAATCCTCCGGGTTTTCGGAATTGACCACTACGGTACATCTTGGGAAACGTCAACTCCGGACTACATGTCAGTTGATGCATCGACCTCTTAGCTCGTGTATTGGACCCTCCCGGAATGAGCATGCTGTGGGCGGAAACCCTAGAGCCGGTTGAGACATGACGACAACTGATCGAACGACTCAGTGTTTTAAAGCTAGCCCAGTGGGGAGCGCTTGGTTATAGCAGAAGACCCACTGCGGAGGAGCGCTTGGTTGTAGTGGTAGACCCACGGTACTCAACAGAAGGAGTACCTTTGGAGGCTATGAGGGGGAGCACTTGGTTGTAGCGGTAGACCCACGACGGAGGAGCTCTTGGTTGTAGCAGCCCGTGGGAGCTCTTGGTTGTAGCAGCAGACCCACGATGGAGGAGAGCTTGGTTGTAGTGGCTGACCCTTGGTACTCAACAGAAGGAGTACCTCTAGGGGATATGAGGGGGAGTTCTTGGTTGTAGCGACAGACCCATGGTGGTAAGCACTTGGTTGTAGCAGCAGGCCCACAGTACATGATAGGTGGAGTACTACAGCAGTCCAAGGCAAGAGGTAAGCTCTTGGTTGTAGTGGCATAACCACTATACTTGATGGAGAAGGAGTTTCCCAATAGCTATGGGTTCAAATTCATGATAGATCATGCGTGGGTCATTGCGGGGGTTAGTACCTATCGCTCCTTTGTGGGTCCGATGGCTTAGATGGATCAGTGATCATCTCTATCGTCATTCGAAGAAGTATACCTGTGTGAGCTGATATCCTGTTTTACATTCCTGTGTGGATTGTGTTGTGCTTTCCTGTGTGGATTATGTTGTGGTATCCTATGTGGATTTACGTTTTGCTTTCCTGTGTGGACTGGGTTGTACTTGGGATTAGATGTTGGAGTGTATTGGAATTGATGACTTAGGTATATGTATGGTAATATACCTAAGCCGTGTGGGATGTTACTTCGTGATTGTATCTTTCCCTTGTGGTTTATCCTTTGTGGATTCTGGGAGACCTTTGGGGGTATCGGGGTCCCTACTGTGTAGCTTATACTCACCCCTGCACGGGCTATGCCCGCACTACGTTGTGTTGGTTGCAGACGATGGACATCGCTGATCGTGGTGGAGGCTTGCAGGGCAGGACGGTACCTGGAGGTGGACCACATGGTGGGACGTACTCGAAGCGGTCGGCTGGACCCGAGGAGCTGTGGAGGCTATCTGTACCCACCCTTCAGGTGGGGCTTCCTGAGGATGGCTCGACGCTGCGGATTTTTTTCTTTCAGTTTCTGTTTTTCCCCTTTCAGTTGTACTTTACAGTTGGGCTTGTCTTTCCGGCCCCCTTTACTTTTCCGCACTTACTGTTGTACCAATTTTTACTTAGTGTTTTCTTCTTCCACTTGCTTACTCTGTGGTTCTTGTTTACTTTACAAAGGCAATTCCTTCCCTTTTTACCGGGATTTATGCCTTGGTGCTAGTTGCCAGCCCCTGGCCTATGGAAGGCGGGCATGGGGTAGTCACGGCACGGGCCCCGAGGACTGGTCGTGACATCTACAATGAATTATTTTTTTGATAAATTTGTGATTAATTTTTTTTAAAATATTAAAAACCAATATTTAATATTTTATAACTTATTTAATCATTATCTCAAGAAATTTTTTTAATACGTTATGTAATAATTATTTTAAAATTAATTTTTATCACATTTTGAAAATGAATCAATTAAAATGGATTTATAATTACTAATCAGTATGTTTAAATTACACAATAAAAACCATTTATTTTTTTCATGAAGGATGAATCATATAATTTAAAATTAGTTTTCACAATTAGAATGAATTTTTTTTAAGGGGTTTAAAGTAGAAAAAAAGTGTAAAACATGATAAAAAATGTCTGGCAATTCATTTTTGAGGCCTCTATTTACCTTATCTCATAATCACCAAGTTAATTATCATTTTTGGAGCCAAAATCCTTATGATTTAATTCCCATTACTAAAAATCTATTTGTATAAGAAAAAATTCCATCCTTTTCACATATAAAAGGGGCCACTCACCCCCCTTAAATACCACAAAAAATTATTTTACTCATTTTAACATGATATTTTTCCATACCATTTAATACTATAATTATTTCTTAGATTCAGGTCAAAATATTTTATCCTATCTGATCATCATTCATGTAATCCTAAAAGTAAATCTCAATGTGATCAACCAGAGTAATCATTTTTACTTAATTATAAACCATTATATATTATCATTAAAATTATTAGAATGATATCTGTAATCCAATTTTTATTACCTTTATCAACATGAGTAATCATTTTTTCATTCATAAAATCTCATTTATAATTTACTAAATAATAATGATATCAGTAACATAAAATATATTTCTAAATTATAAATCATATTATATATTTCTCACATTCTATAGAAATTCAAATCATCATCCATGCACACCTGTGAAGTACTACAACCATGTAACGATTGATATTACTCATTATTTTCATCAAAAAATACACAGATAATCCATAAAATGTGTTTGATTGATAACTATTATTTTTATGACATCATGAATGCTTTTTATTTTCAAATTTTTAATCCTATTAATGATATGATCAACAAACTATAATCATTAACTCAATATTATAATATAATATTAATAAAATGAAAATAATCATATTTACATTAAAAAAATTTTCATATAAAATAATAATTTTTCTAATTCCTTTATTTTATTATTTTTTGACACACTTAATCACTAAATAAGGTCATTATGATTCTGTAATTGTTTTATTAACACTAAACCAATACATAATAATCCATTAATCATCATACGTACATGTTGGGGTTGGTCTAACCACCTACACAAGCAATGCTATGAATTTATATAAATCTATACAATAGAATCTTAATTAGTATATTCATTTTATATAAATTTACAAATAATTGTTTTTTATGTTTATAATTGTAAAAATATAAATAATCACATTTAGTAAAAACAAATTACATTCCTTATGAATCACCAAGGCATGCGCATCATTGATTTTATATTTATTATTTTTAACCAAAATTAATATCGAATGAAATTATGACTCTATAAATTACATTAAAATTATATTCCAATACCATTTAATATCATTTAATGTTCAAATTAAATACAAAAATTAATACCAATACATTTTTATTAAAATATAACCAATGATCAAACTATAAACACACGTAGTTGAAAGATAAGTAAAAATATTAATAGATAAAAAATATAGAACAGTTATATATAAGGATAATAAATTTCAGTTGATATGATTATAGTTGTATATTATGTTATTATGAAATCCATTTTTGGGAAAAGTGAGGATAAACTATGTTCATGGAAGTAGGGAGAAGAGGAAATTCTTTGTCATAATGAAATCTATCATTTGAGACATGTTATTTATTATGAACCTAATTTCATTTGTAAAGATTAAACACTAACTATTTTATATAAGATATCATGTATTATATTTTAAGGATTTTTTTATTAAATTTCCTTCCCTCCCTATCATGGTTCATTGATTAATATGATACTCATGATGTTATGGATCCTTGAATCAAACATTAATTCATTTAGAAATGATTATGTACTAAAAAAGTATTTAATTATATTTTTAATTTATAATATAAGAATGTATCATAATAATATATTTTATTATTCATGGGAAAGAATAATCCAAATCAGTTCCTCTTAATCTAAAAGAATTAAAATCAGATATTACCCTGTTGTAAGGTTTTTCGGTAACTAAATCTTCATTAATTGAGAAATAATGATTTATCTTGAAGTTTTATTGGGTTCTTCCACAATAATATTTTACAATATGGTATTTTATATTCCTATAATGTAAAATAATGTTTTAATAAAAATGATATTTTAAATATGTGGGTTGAAAAAACTATTTCAAAAGTGTTAAAATGTCAATTTCCTTTAATTGTAAAATATTTTATCATTGGAAAAAAATTCCCTATAGAGAACATAATATCATTTACAAGTATCCATTATTAGGGATAATTTTTTAAAATTAATTTTTTTAAATCAAATACACTCTTTATTTTTAAGAGTGACTTTTTATAGTGACATGTAAGTGTGTATTTGACATCAATGTTAATATGGTTTTGTAAAATCTTTTTTACACTTTCACAAAAATTTTCTTCATCATATTAAAATGGGGATTCCATAATTGGATTTAAGTTACTAGATTTATTAATATATATATATATATATATAGTTTGGTGGATTGAACTAATGGTATTAGAAAATATGAATCTAGAACCAATATTCTGTGATATTGTTTGTAGTATTATTTTGAAAGGATTGTTTTTATCTATGTCATTATTCATCTAATTTTAAATTATTACATTAGTGATATGTTGTTTTTCCCATCTTATTTTTATGGATAATTTATATAATTTTATCTCCTATCAAACATATAATCAATAATATTCTAGGTTTTTCCTAACTATCCCAAGTAAAGAGGCATAAATTTCTTCCAATGTTTTTCTTTGTGGATACCCGATTTTTCATTCATTCAATTGAAGATTGTTCACCTAGACTACACACGTTGAATTAATAGAGTTAATTATTGACTTAACCATATACCATTACTCCATACAGTTTTAGATTCAGGGATTATTATATAGAAATATAGTCCATTTATTGATTAGGTTACAATAGAAGGTACATATATTTGCTTTTTTCATATAAATGTTTATTGATTTCATAGAAAAGTTGTCATTGTATTGTTTAATTATTTACCTTATTTATCAATATGTGTTATGATAATGTAATCCATTTTATTAACATTGAGATAAGCATCGTAATTATTTATTTTTTAATTAAAATAATAATGATAATTATAAAAGTTCACTATCTATTGTTCAATAATTTTATAATATGATGAATGAAAAAGAATTTAAAAATTGATCTGTGTATCCCAAAATAATATACACCCAAAATGAATTCATAGTTCAAATGAATAGTTTTTTGGGTATATGGTTCATTCCTACCCAATTCAACAAGATTTTCAATATATGGTTATAATGATAATACACTACGGGAAAAATGAACAATTGCGACGAGTTATTTGCCACGGGAATAAATCCCGTCGCAAATAGTCCTGTTAAAAACTTATTTGCGACGGGGAAATACCCCCGTCGCAAATAATAGGGCTTTTGCCACGGGATTGCTTTCCCCGTCGCAAAAGAACTGGCGCGTGTTGCGTGCCAAATCGCGGGAAAACTATTTGTGACGGGGGAATATTCCCGTCGCAAATAACCGGCGGCGGTAAAAGGTATTTGCGACCGGAATATTCCCCCATCGCAAATAGTATGTCGGCAGGTGGTTATTTGCGACGGGTCCCGTCGCAAATAACTATTTACCCTTTGACCGTAATAAATGTCGGCTAAGGTATTTGCGACAGGTCCCGTCGCAAATAATACTAGTTGCGACGGGAATCCCGTCGCAAATGGACCCGTCGCAAATAATCTAACCTATAAATACCCCCATCCGTTTTTTTCATTTCATTCTCATTCTCTATCTTCTCCTTCTCTCAAAATTATATTTCTAGAGTTCAGTTTTTCTCCAGTTTAATTTTTTTCTCCGGAGCTGATATTAAAGTTTTGAAGAACGATCAGAGCAGATCAATTTTCAAGGTATTTATGTTCATTTTAATTTAATATTTATTTTTAATTTTTTATTAGTTTCAATTATTCTTAATTAGTTGTAATTTAATTATGTTTACACTGTTTTATTACATAATAAATTTAAATTATTAGTATTGTTCATAGTTAATGGTAATTAGGAATAATTAGTAATAATTTTTAATAATTAAGAATAAATATTAATAATTAGTAATAAATACCAATAATTAGGAATAATAACATTATTACATTATTAGTCTATTTTATTATTAATATTAAAATAATATAATTTTTTATATATATACAATTCTCTTTTCATCTGTGTGTTTGCTGTCTTCACATGTATTATTTGTATGTGGAGATAGAAAATGCACAGATGAAAGGAGAATTGTATATAAATTAGAAAATTATATTATTTTAATATTAATAATAAAATATATTAATAATGTTATTATTTGTAATTATTGGTAATTATTCCTAATTATTGATAATTATTCATTTAATTACTAATAATTAGGAACAATTATCAATAATTATCAATAATTAAGAATAATTAGTAATAATTAGTAATAATTACCAATAATTAGTAATAATTAGTAATAATTATGAATAATTAGTAATAATTACCAATAATTAGTAATAATTAACAATAAGTAGTAATAATTACCAATAATTAGTAATAATTACAAATAATTTGGAATAATTACCAATAATTAGTAATAATTACCAATAATTACCAATAATTAGTAATAATTAGTATTAATTACCAATAATTAGTATTAATTTCCAATAATTAGTATTAATTACCAATAATTAGTAATAATTACCAATAATTAGTAATAATTACCAATAATGAGTAATAATTACCAATAATTAGTAATAATTAACAATAATTAGTAATAATTACCAATAATTAGTAATAATTACCAATAATTAGGAATAATTACCAGTAAATAGTAATAAATAGTAATAATTAGTAATAATTAGGAATAATTACCAATAATTAGTAATAATTACCAGTAATTAGTAATAATTAGTAATAATTACCAATAATTAGTAATAATTACCAATAATTAGTAATAATTTCCAGTAATTAGTAATAATTACCAGTAATTAGTAATAATTACCAGTAATTACCAATAATTAGTAATAATTAGTATTAATGACCAATAATTAGTATTAATTACCAATAATTAGTATTAATTTCCAATAATTAGTATTAATTACCAATAATTAGTAATAATTACCAATAATTAGTAAAAATTACTAGTAATTAGTAATAATTACCAGTAATTACCGATAATTAGTAATAATTAGTATTAATTACCAATAATTAGTATTAATTACCAATAATTAGTATTAATTACCAATAATTAGTAATAATTACCAGTAATTAGTAATAATTACCAGTAATTAGTAATAATTACCAGTAATTACCAATAATTAGTAATAATTAGTATTAATTACCAATAATTTGTTTTAATTACCAATAATTAGTATTAATTACCAATAATTAGTATTAATTACCAATAATTAGTATTAATTACCAATAATTATTAATAATTACCAATAATTAGTAATAATTACCTATAATTAGTAATAATTACCAATAATTAGTAATAATTACCAATAATTAGTAATAATTACCAATAATTAGTAATAATTACCAATAATTAGGAATAATTTCCGGTAAATAGTAATAAATAGTAATAATTAGTAATAATTAGGAATAATTACCAATAATTAGTAATAATTACCAGTAATTAGTAATAATTAGTAATAATTACCAATAATTAGTAATAATTACCAGTAATTAGTAATAATTACCAGTAATTAGTAATAATTACCAGTAATTAGTAATAATTACCAGTAATTAGTAATAATTACCAGTAATTACCAATAATTAGTAATAATTAGAGTACATGTGCCGACTCACTCATGCTTTAGGGATGGAGTTTCCTCCACCACCATCTGCAGATCCCCCACCTCCCCCCTCCCCCCTCCTTCAGATTAGAGTTTGTATTTATTTTATAAAATTTGGGAAATCAAAATATTTTTCTTTCTATTCTTAGTTTTTGTCTCATTACAAAATATTAATAATATTATATTTTTAAATAACAATATTAATATGAATAATAATATTATTTATATTTTATAATATTAATATATATATATATATATTAAAATTTTATAATATTATAATTTATTTATATTTTTTGTAATACTTGAATTATTTTAATATTTGAATGTAAAATAATTTATTATTTTTATATTAATTAAAATAATTTATTAATATTTTTTTTATTTATGAATTATAATTCTAATATTATTATATTAATTAAATCATTTATTAATATTCTATTATTTTTTATTTTTGAATTATAATTCTATTATTATTATATTAATTAAAATAATTAATTATTTTTATTTGTGAATTATAATTATATTATTATATTAATTAAAATAATTTATTAATAATTTATATTTTTTATTTTTTTTATAGTATTTGCGACGGGATACTATGCCCGTCGCAAATACTAGTATTATTAATAGTTTTTATTTTTTTTAAAAAAAGTATTTGCGACGGGTCCCGTCGCAAATACTATATTTCGTATTTGTGACGGGATACTATGCCCGTCGCAAATACTATTATTATTAATAGTTTTTTATTTTTTTTAAAAAATGGTTTTTGCGACGGTACCGTCGCAAATACTATTTGCGACGGTACCGTCGCAAAAACCATTTTAAAAGTTTTATACAAAAAAACGGAATACTATTTGCGACGGGGAGAATGACCGTCGCAAAAAAAGGCTTTAACGATGGGCTCGTCACAAATAAGTGTTGTTGCGACGGCGTTTTCAGCAACGGGCTATTTGCGACGGGCCCCCGTCGCAAATGCCCCGTTGCAAATACCTGTTTTTCTAGTAGTGATAGTTCTGTCTCGGCTATGGCCCTTTTGAAAAGGATGATGTATTGGATAAGTATTTGACGGAAGGGTCATAATGTATGGTATTATGAATTACATAAAAATTAATTTAGTTATTATTATACATGATATATATTTATTTTCATGTTAATACTTGGATATATCATTATATAAATTTTATATGATTATGGAACTATGATGACAAACTTTTCCTTCTATAGTACTTTTTCCATGTTTCTTCCATAATTTCAATGGTTGTATATTTTCCCCTATAGAGTGTATGAGAACACCCATTCTTATTGTTGAATTTACATTTATTAATAAGAAACATTTTCAGTACGATATGACTAGAAGAATAACTTTTCTGGAGGTATTATGGCATATTTCAAGAATTATTATAGATTAAGTATTTTCTTATATACTGGAAAAAACTGTACTCCAGTTGAGAAAGTCATGTGATTTTTAGGTTTATGACATTTCCTTATTCTGTAATGATATAAATCAAAATGTTATTATGGATGATTGTGAAATTATATTTTCTTAATATCATTTAAATATGCGATAGTTGTGTTATATGATTATTGCATTGAATCCTACAATTTTGGTTTAGGGTATTAATATTGGTATATCAGTTGTATTTTTATAGATTTAGATATGAGAATATATTTGGTGGATAATTTCAGGGTCTAAAAGATGCATATGATCATAATTACAAATCAATATATTATTTTTTTGATAATATATGATTTAATGTTAAGGTAGTAATGAAAATTTTATTTTGGATTTATCTTGTGAGTACTTTAGTAAAAATCCTAGGTATTAGCCTAAATACATGATGACATACTAATGTTATAATAATGTTGTGATTGTTTGGTTAACCTTTCATTTAAATCCCTATATAGATACAACATGAGGATGTAGGATCTAGAATATATGTACCTAGGAGTAATAACCATTATATGGGAATGTTGGGTTATAAATGAATCATCACCTTGTGACCACTAAAGAGGTATAAGAATAAAATTTGTCTGATACTCCCCGTGGAATTGAATTGGTTAGTCACATTCTCTTTATGAACCAATTTGAAGGATTTGATTATATTTTTACCAATTAGATTAGTGAAACTAATATGTAAATTATCATGGATAACTAAAGATTTAAAATATGGAATCACGACATGTATCTGAAGTATCATATATTAAAAATAATGGTATAATAGTTGAAAACATATTTGTATTGAGGTTTTTGTAACCCTATATTTAGTATTATAATAATGTTTTTCATTTTATTATTTGGTTAACACGTGGACATGAAAATGAAGGTGAGAATTAAATGTTCCAAGAAAAGACTATATTAGACAATTGGAGAATGTGACATAAATAAATGTTTTATCAATTTTCTATATTCTAATACTAATGGAAAATTTGTGTTTCATAGTATTCCTTATGGTATTGGTATTATTATTTTAAATATATTATAAATCATTTAAAACTATGATAAATTAAAATAATCATAGATTGACTATTCAATATTTCTAACATAATTGATTCTTTGAATTAGTTCGATTTGGTCAAAGTATGAACCATTTAGGATAATATAATTACAACGTCTGAATGGATCAATAATGTAAGGAAACCCATTAGGAAAGGTAAAATATCTATAAAACCTGATTTTACTAAATCCTTTGATACACTATATTGATGTTTCATATGAAATGTTTTATATAATATGGGATTTGATCACACCATCATGAATTGGGTTGACACTATTTTCGGCTCTGCTCATATATCAATTCTTATTAAATGCTCCCCGAAGAGATATTTTACAATTACCAAAGGTGTTAGGCAAGGAGATACTTTTTCAGACATATTTTTCACTATTGATGAATATTATATAAGTAGGATTTTTATACCAGGGATTATAAAAAAAACTCAAGTCCATAATAGAATAAAAAAATCCAACATTTCCTTCAAATTTATTCTATGCTAATGAATGTATTCTATTAAATCAAGGTGAAAATTGAAATATTTAGAACATTAAATCCTCCAAACTAATTTATGAGAAAGTCTCAGGGCATGAAACTAGTTGGGACAAGTCCATTTGTATATTTTCATTAAAAAAATTCTTTTAATAGGAAAATTTAATCTATTAGTGAATTAGTTAGTAGAGAAGAAGAATTTCCATTTGTATATCTTGATGTTCCCATGTTTTGTAGGGAAACCATGTATATGGAATTTCTATCATATTGTTAGATTGGTTTGATATTAGTTAGCTTCCAAGAAAGTTAAAACTCCATCAATGTCTATAAGAGTTTTCTTAGTCAAATCTGTGATTATATCTATTTTTTATATTTTATGGTCTATATATTACCAATATATCTTATTAAATTCATTAATAAATTAATTAAAAAATTTATCTTGGGTGGAATAATTCTCAAAATAAATCATATGACAATTTACTATAATCAATAATACAAGCATATTAACCAAGATGGAATAGGCATTATAATTATTCTAAAATCAATTGATTCTTTGTGAAATAATTTTATGTGGTGAATTATTAATGAATGCCTATAAAGTATGACCTTATTAAAAACTAAAATGTTAAACTGGCATAAAAATGGGAATTTTAATTACTTTATTCATTTATTTTTCCTTCATTCAACAATTTATTTTCCATAATATCTATTAAATATATCTGGATAACATTAAATAATTATATTATGATTTTTTTGTGATATAATTGGATAGGTATGACTCATATTAACTATATTATTTCTCATGACCCTTATTTATATAAAAATATATCTATTAAAGAGAAATTATAAATTCCCATGGATGTTATTCCTCTTGAGGTCAAGTATTTCGTTTTAAAATTTTATTTCTTTAATCATAAGGATTTATTATTTGAAAATATAATGTCATGACCCACCTTCACCAAAAGGATGGAAGGGTCAGAAGATTGCTAGTCCCTTTCTTATTCAAGGTGAAGGAGAGATAATGATCCCCGAAACCCGCCTTCAATAGGCCCTGAAGTGGAGACTAGAACCAAGGGTGTAGAATCACACACTAAATGGAAGGCATTACCCTTTTTATTTTAATAGGATCGGGAGATTAGACGGTAAATCCCAACAACCCAAAAAGAGGAAAGTAAAAGTAAGGCCAAGAACAATTCTCAATGCATGATACAAAAGTAAATAACCCAAAGTATAAAGTGACTACAAAGGTAATGTACCCAATAAAGAAAAACAAAAACTGGAACTGACCCAAAGGTCCGAGCTAGTATGGTTCTACGCGATCCCTGAAGTCCTCCTAGAAACATAAAATCAGTTTTATACAAAAAAACGGAATACTATTTGCGACGGGGAGAATGACCGTCGCAAAAAAAGGCTTTAACGATGGGCTCGTCACAAATAAGTGTTGTTGCGACGGCGTTTTCAGCAACGGGCTATTTGCGACGGGCCCCCGTCGCAAATGCCCCGTTGCAAATACCTGTTTTTCTAGTAGTGATAGTTCTGTCTCGGCTATGGCCCTTTTGAAAAGGATGATGTATTGGATAAGTATTTGACGGAAGGGTCATAATGTATGGTATTATGAATTACATAAAAATTAATTTAGTTATTATTATACATGATATATATTTATTTTCATGTTAATACTTGGATATATCATTATATAAATTTTATATGATTATGGAACTATGATGACAAACTTTTCCTTCTATAGTACTTTTTCCATGTTTCTTCCATAATTTCAATGGTTGTATATTTTCCCCTATAGAGTGTATGAGAACACCCATTCTTATTGTTGAATTTACATTTATTAATAAGAAACATTTTCAGTACGATATGACTAGAAGAATAACTTTTCTGGAGGTATTATGGCATATTTCAAGAATTATTATAGATTAAGTATTTTCTTATATACTGGAAAAAACTGTACTCCAGTTGAGAAAGTCATGTGATTTTTAGGTTTATGACATTTCCTTATTCTGTAATGATATAAATCAAAATGTTATTATGGATGATTGTGAAATTATATTTTCTTAATATCATTTAAATATGCGATAGTTGTGTTATATGATTATTGCATTGAATCCTACAATTTTGGTTTAGGGTATTAATATTGGTATATCAGTTGTATTTTTATAGATTTAGATATGAGAATATATTTGGTGGATAATTTCAGGGTCTAAAAGATGCATATGATCATAATTACAAATCAATATATTATTTTTTTGATAATATATGATTTAATGTTAAGGTAATAATGAAAATTTTATTTTGGATTTATCTTGTGAGTACTTTAGTAAAAATCCTAGGTATTAGCCTAAATACATGATGACATACTAATGTTATAATAATGTTGTGATTGTTTGGTTAACCTTTCATTTAAATCCCTATATAGATACAACATGAGGATGTAGGATCTAGAATATATGTACCTAGGAGTAATAACCATTATATGGGAATGTTGGGTTATAAATGAATCATCACCTTGTGACCACTAAAGAGGTATAAGAATAAAATTTGTCTGATACTCCCCGTGGAATTGAATTGGTTAGTCACATTCTCTTTATGAACCAATTTGAAGGATTTGATTATATTTTTACCAATTAGATTAGTGAAACTAATATGTAAATTATCATGGATAACTAAAGATTTAAAATATGGAATCACGACATGTATCTGAAGTATCATATATTAAAAATAATGGTATAATAGTTGAAAACATATTTGTATTGAGGTTTTTGTAACCCTATATTTAGTATTATAATAATGTTTTTCATTTTATTATTTGGTTAACACGTGGACATGAAAATGAAGGTGAGAATTAAATGTTCCAAGAAAAGACTATATTAGACAATTGGAGAATGTGACATAAATAAATGTTTTATCAATTTTCTATATTCTAATACTAATGGAAAATTTGTGTTTCATAGTATTCCTTATGGTATTGGTATTATTATTTTAAATATATTATAAATCATTTAAAACTATGATAAATTAAAATAATCATAGATTGACTATTCAATATTTCTAACATAATTGATTCTTTGAATTAGTTCGATTTGGTCAAAGTATGAACCATTTAGGATAATATAATTACAACGTCTGAATGGATCAATAATGTAAGGAAACCCATTAGGAAAGGTAAAATATCTATAAAACCTGATTTTACTAAATCCTTTGATACACTATATTGATGTTTCATATGAAATGTTTTATATAATATGGGATTTGATCACACCATCATGAATTGGGTTGACACTATTTTCGGCTCTGCTCATATATCAATTCTTATTAAATGCTCCCCGAAGAGATATTTTACAATTACCAAAGGTGTTAGGCAAGGAGATACTTTTTCAGACATATTTTTCACTATTGATGAATATTATATAAGTAGGATTTTTATACCAGGGATTATAAAAAAAACTCAAGTCCATAATAGAATAAAAAAATCCAACATTTCCTTCAAATTTATTCTATGCTAATGAATGTATTCTATTAAATCAAGGTGAAAATTGAAATATTTAGAACATTAAATCCTCCAAACTAATTTATGAGAAAGTCTCAGGGCATGAAACTAGTTGGGACAAGTCCATTTGTATATTTTCATTAAAAAAATTCTTTTAATAGGAAAATTTAATCTATTAGTGAATTAGTTAGTAGAGAAGAAGAATTTCCATTTGTATATCTTGATGTTCCCATGTTTTGTAGGGAAACCATGTATATGGAATTTCTATCATATTGTTAGATTGGTTTGATATTAGTTAGCTTCTAAGAAAGTTAAAACTCCATCAATGTCTATAAGAGTTTTCTTAGTCAAATCTGTGATTATATCTATTTTTTATATTTTATGGTCTATATATTACCAATATATCTTATTAAATTCATTAATAAATTAATTAAAAAATTTATCTTGGGTGGAATAATTCTCAAAATAAATCATATGACAATTTACTATAATCAATAATACAAGCATATTAACCAAGATGGAATAGGCATTATAATTATTCTAAAATCAATTGATTCTTTGTGAAATAATTTTATGTGGTGAATTATTAATGAATGCCTATAAAGTATGACCTTATTAAAAACTAAAATGTTAAACTGGCATAAAAATGGGAATTTTAATTACTTTATTCATTTATTTGTCCTTCATTCAACAATTTATTTTCCATAATATCTATTAAATATATCTGGATAACATTAAATAATTATATTATGATTTTTTTGTGATATAATTGGATAGGTATGACTCATATTAACTATATTATTTCTCATGACCCTTATTTATATAAAAATATATCTATTAAAGAGAAATTATAAATTCCCATGGATGTTATTCCTCTTGAGGTCAAGTATTTCGTTTTAAAATTTTATTTCTTTAATCATAAGGATTTATTATTTGAAAATATAATGTCATGACCCACCTTCACCAAAAGGATGGAAGGGTCAGAAGATTGCTAGTCCCTTTCTTATTCAAGGTGAAGGAGAGATAATGATCCCCGAAACCCGCCTTCAATAGGCCCTGAAGTGGAGTCTAGAACCAAGGGTGTAGAATCACACACTAAATGGAAGGCATTACCCTTTTTATTTTAATAGGATCGGGAGATTAGACGGTAAATCCCAACAACCCAAAAAGAGGAAAGTAAAAGTAAGGCCAAGAACAATTCTCAATGCATGATACAAAAGTAAATAACCCAAAGTATAAAGTGACTACAAAGGTAATGTACCCAATAAAGAAAAACAAAAACTGGAACTGACCCAAAGGTCCGAGCTAGTATGGTTCTACGCGATCCCTGAAGTCCTCCTAGAAACATAAAATCAGTTTTATATATGTAGGGTGAGCATACAAGTATACTCAGTAGGGAATAACAATATACTCTCGTTCAAAAGTGGGGGAACGTACTAAAGTCCCGTGAGAAAAAGAGTAACCAAACACCTAACAAGGTAACTATCCACCAAAGCCTCTCCAAGGAACACTCCCCAAATAATGCAAGTCATGTAATGTATAGTAATAGCACATTGATGTTTGGAAACCCCGCACAACATTCCCACTAGTTATTGATGTCATCCTACGCATCGAACCAATCCCTCCATTCTCACTGCAGTCCCACTGCCACAACCCCGCCCGCACACACCTGGGCCACATCCGCATGCAGTCCCACTTCCAAACCCCACCCATAAACTCCTGGGCCACAAATGTCACACGTAACCACGCATGTAAACACCTAGTCCAGAGAAACCACCACCACGCCAGAAGATGCATGGGCTAGAAGATCCACTGCCATGCCCGGAGACACATGGGACTCATCCTGAAGACACTTGTGAAAACCACCTGCCCGCACACACTTGGGAAGTAACCACCACACTACCCCACCCGAAGGTTCTTGAAAAAATAATGGACTTCAGGCTATCACATCCTACCTGAAGGTACTTGGGCTATCCGGGAAAGGGAGCAGAAAGGAGATAATAACTAGCCACTAATGGAAGTGTTGGAAAAAACACCCCCCATGAAATGGGGGTGTTCGGCACTAAGTGCTCAACTTGGGTGGGGCGCAAATAAGAAACACAAATCTACAAGTATAATTATAGGTAACAAGCAGTCACCCAAAGTTTAGGTTTTTCTTCAGCCAACCTAAAGAACACAATCAGTACCATGTCCAAGTCACAAATCACACCAAAACAAAACCCATTTGTCCCATCCTAGTTTACATGTTCAATAATATTGTTAGAATAAGTTACTACAACATTGGGAACTAACACCATAAGCAAAAACCAAGGGAAAATATCTAGCCAAATGTCAATATAAGCATCCACACCCGGTTCTCTTGTAAAGCCACAACAACCAAAGAAAACCCCACGATACAAACCCATGTCCAAAAACCATGAGCCAAAAAGATTTCTCAACAATAGAGTATCCCAACCCAATTTGTGATATAACAGAGGATCCCATCCTTAATTTCACAACCACCGAGAGCATAACAACAGGGGATCCCATCCCCACCCACATCACCCAGTAATCGGACCGTGAATGAAAAATAAAAGAACAACCCACTACCAACACAAAGTAGGCCCATGCAGGTATTTTCACATTTAAAAATTTAACGCACTACATGATTTCAAGTACACTGGGCATAACCCGAGGTAATTACAGAAAGGAGTTGATCCTGGTGCTTTCTATTTGTTTAGCCAAAAATAAGCAATTAACCAATTTACTTTTGACAGAAAGGGTTCACAATAACAATAAAATTAATTTAAACATCACCAGAGGAATGGGTTTGTTAGTGCACAGAGAAATACAACCAACGACCACGACTTTCAGTAGACGTAAGCCAACACAATTCAGAAAACAAGATCATAAAACAAGGCAGCATCATCGATCATATCCCCCCCCTTAATTCTTTATAATCCATTTATTATCTTCATTATGGTTCAATCCATCACATTCTACAGAATAAAAATCATGCCCACCCCTCAAGATACACAGAAAGGAGAGTCGAAGGTGAAACCCTACCTGTTATCAACGATCAACGCTATGCCCAGGCGTGGAACTTCACGGATAGCGATGTGGCTCGTCCGAAGGAAATGCTGCTCGTCTGAACGAAGTGTACTCCTAGCACAGGGTGATCGAGAAAAGAAACCTAGGGAGAACCCTTAGGTTATAATGGGTGAGATACAACATGCCCTGGGCTGTTAAGTATATGGAGAGACTCGAAACCATGTAAGGCATGAGGTGGTGGGTTGACAACGCGGTTGAGACACCCCACAATACATTAATGGGTCTCCATGGTCTAAATTGACACACACACTAGGTTAACTCATTAAATATTTAATTAAACGACATTTATGGGCATTATTGGGATTAAAAACAAGCTTAAAGGGTTGGAAATAGGGTCTGAAACCCAATTTGTGCAAAAGGGAGTCGCTACTAGAAAAACTGTGAGGGTAGCTGAGAGCTACTGGTACCTGTAGTTGCGCGCTACCGGTATCCCAGCGCTACCGGTAGCCCGGAGCTACTGGTCGCCAAGGGCCACCGGTAGTCTAGGCCTACCGATAGGTTGTGGATACCGCTAGATGTCATCGAGAAGGTGGGATGGCCTTCCAGACCACCCAGGATACCTCAACATCTAATTTTTCACTAATTAGTGGACCACAAAACCTGGGCAATTACATCAGATACTTCTCAAACTATTTTTTCCCTCGAGAATATAAGAGAAAACTAGAAAGGAGAAGAGTGGTGTCCGAACAACCACCCTCTAAAGATACTTCTCAGGGGAAAACCCCTCCATTCGAAAGCTAGAACAGAACCCCCCTGCATCTAGGAACACTTACATTGTCCAACGCATGAGTTAGGGGGTCCCCTCCTACATGTCAGGATATTATCCTCTTTGGGCGGCACTAACTCGCCCGCACGGGTTCAATTGCATCCACATTAATGCATCCTGATTAGCAGTCAGGTTTTCCCATCATACACATTCATGCACAAACACACAGAATAGGTAAAAAACACAAGCATTCCATATATATATTAAACCAAAAAGTAAAACACCACAAGGATCAGAACAAAACATAAAGTCAAAATAGCTCCGGGTACTGAATGCATAACTGGGCCTCCCGCTCCCATGTTCTCTCTCCCTGCCCACCATGCCTCCATAAAACACGAAACAAGGGGATGGTTTGTCCACGAAGCACTTTCTCGTTATGATCCTCAATCCCGGTTGGTTGTTCTACAAAGGTCGCATCATCTTCGATATCTAACTCCCCCCCCAATTGATGACATGGGAGTCGTCGTGTAGATATCGAAGAAGATGGGACACATAAAAGAAGTCACGTATCCTCAGTAGAGGTGGTGGTAACACTAGCTGACAATCCACATCTCTCACCCATCACAACACTTCGAAGGGTCCAATGAACCTGGGAGAAAGCTTACTCCCCCTGCAAAACCAACGTTGTTCATGCTGAGGGGAGACCATCAAGAAAACGTGGTCCCCGACCTCGAACTCCAAGGGTCTCCTCCTATCATTGGTATATGAATTCTGCCGATCCTGATCCACCTTCATCCTCTTTCATATAAGCTGAACCTTCTATGTCATTCTCTACACCACCTCCGGCCCCAAAACACCTACTTCTCCAACCTCAGTCCAACACAATGGTGAGCGACACTGCCTTCCATATAGGTCTTCAAACGGATCAACGCCAATGGTAGAGTGATGGATATTATTGTAGCGAAGTCTACCAGAGGCAAGTGTCACACCCATGATCCCCTAAAGTCTAGAATGCATGCCCGCAGCATATCCTCCAACATCTGGATGGTGCGCTCTGTCTGCCCATCTGTCTGGGGGTGGAAAGTAGTGCTATGGCATAGCTGGGTGCCAAAAGCATGCTGAAAACCCCTCCAGAATCGTGAGGTAAAACATGAATCCCTGTCCGAGACTATGGAACTCGGGACTCCATGAAACCACATTACCTCGTCCACATAATTATGTGCTAGAGAGTCCACTGCACTCGACTCCTTAATCGCAAGGAAGTGAGCCAACTTCATCAAGCGGTCCACTATTACCCAGATGGTGTCGCATCCACCTTGCATCATGGGTAGTCCGACGACGAAATCCATCGAGATTTCTTCCCACTTCCACTCAGGAACATCTAAAGTTTCAAAACCTACCTGGAACACGGTGTTCAGCCTTTACCTGCCGACACACTAGGCACTTGGCCACAAACTCTACCACTGCTCGCTTTACTCATGGCCACCAAATTTTTCTCCTCAAACCCTGATGCATCAAGGAAACTCTTGGGTGTACCGCTAAGGGTGAGTTTTGGAACTCCATGAGAACCTGGCTGCGCATTGCCTCTGGAACAAACATCTTCTCCCGTAAGAGCATTCGATTTTGACCATCTGTTATCCACCCTTCCGGAGAATTGCCTTGGTCAACTCGGTCGCGCATCACATTTCACTCTGGGTCTCCCCACTGAGACTCCTACACTTGCCACATCAGGGAAGACTGTACTGTCATTTGATATAGGCATCCTCTACCACTATGCATCCTCACATCCAGGTGCAATGCAACCAACTCTTCCATCGCATACCAAGCGTCTGCCGACTCTCAGACTTCATCCTTCTGCGACCTCCTGCTCAAAGCATTGGCCACTAAATTTACATTTCCTGAAGTATAGGAAATCTCAAAGTCATAATCCAGGAGGAACTCCATCCACCTTTGCTGTCATAAGTTTAGGTCCCGATGGGAGAAGATATACCTCAAGGTTTTGTGATCCGTGAAGACCACAAAGCTTTCACCAATGAGGTAAGGCCGCCACAACTTTAGTGCTAAGATGACAGTTGCAAGCTCCAGGCCATTGGTGGCGTAATTACGTTCTTCGTGGCAAAGCTACCTAGACCCATAAGAGATCACCCCTTACTGCTGCATCAACACACACCCGAGTCCTTTCCATGAAGCATAAACAAACACTTCATATATTTCCCCTTATTCTTCTAGTCTCAGTACTGGGGCACTAACCAACTTCTCCTTCATATAGCTGAAGGCTACCTCGCACTGCTCACACAACATGAAAACCTGGTCCTTCATGGTCATGGCTGTCAAAGGTGCCGCAACTCAAGAGAAGTTGGGTAGAAACCTCTGATAGTAACCTGCCAGCCCGAGGAAACTACGAACCTTTGGAACGTTCTTGGGTGCTACCCAAGAAACAACAACCTCAACCTTTGATGGGTCCACCGCTACCCCTTTCTCGGATAGTACGTGCCCAAGGAAGTGCACTTCTCGCGTACAGAACTTGAATTTCTATATCTTCCCATAGAGATGGTGCTATCGGAGGACCTCCAAAACCGTACTTAGATGCTCAATGTGGTCCTCCTATGACCTTGAATAGATCATTATATCGTCTATGAACACGACTACGAACCGATCTAGGTACTCCCAGAAGATAGAGTTCATAAGTCCCATGAACACAGCCGGGGCGTTCGTAACACCGAAAGGCATGACTATGAACTCGAAGTGTCTATATTTGCACCAGAAGAACATCTTCGAGATGTCACTCTCCTTAAACCTCAATGGGTGATACCCAGACCACATTTCGATCTTCGAGAACCACCCTCCCCCTTTCAGCTGGTCAAAAGGGTCGTTTATCCTTAGAAGAGGGTAGAAATTCTTGACCGTTACATGATTCAGCCTCTTGTAGTCTATACACAACCTGAGACCACCATCTGCCTTTTTGGAGAACATGACTGGGGAACCCCACGGTGACACAATTGGTCGAACATAACCTCTCTTCATAAGATTGTCAATCTGAATCCGAAACTCCCGTAACTCTGAAGGTGACATCCGATAGGGAGCCATCGAAATTGGACGAGCACCATGCCTCAAGTCTATCTCAAACTCGATATCACGTTGAGGGGGTAGAGTCATAACCTTCTCAGCGAAGATGTCCATAAACTCAATGACGATCCCCGGCAACTCTACCATCTTAGCATCCACTGACTCCACTGACATCTCAGCTAACAAGGAGAGGAGGGGTTTCTCTCGTCTACTGCCCTTCTGACTGCTCCACTCACTTGTAAAAGTAGCACGCTGGCCACCCAAGCCTGAGATCAAAACCCTTCCTCGGAAGCAGATGATGACATCACACATAGAGAACAGCTATTTGATGCCTAGGATGACATCGTATGGCTATATCTATAGTAGTAGTAGATCCCTGACTGACTGATGAGGCCCTATCATCAGTCTTCATCCTCGACAAACATATAAAAATTCGGTCTGACCTCTGACTGGTGTGCTCAGCACCAGGGGAACTGGAAGTCTCACGGCATATAGGCCCAAAGCATGGGCTATAATGGGTGCAATGAAGGAGTGCGAAGCTCTGGTATCGAACAAGGCATAAGCAAGGGTGCTAAACAAACTGATCGTACCTCGAACGATCTCTGGTCCTGCTAGAACTGCTACCTCTGTGGCGTGCAACTTCCCACGCCCGGCTCCTCTGCCACTCAACTGTCGGACACATCCCCGACCATGCCCTAGGCGAGGTCTCGAAGGAGTGTCCTGAGGTCGGCCTCCCCTACAACGTCTTCCCTTAGAGGAGTGGGAGCTCGCTACCCCTGCTGCTGCTGCTGAAAGGGTCTGGCTGGAAGCTGCTGCTGAGGCGGGTGCTGGGCATGTCCGCCACTGCCGTACTAAACTCGGTCGGGGCACAGATTCTGGAGATGTCCATGTCTCCAATTGGAGAATCACCTCGGTCCTGGGCTCGAAGGAAAAGGGCGAGGACCAGGGGACCGGAACTGAAACTGCTGCGGCCTGCTCCCTGCTGGTCGGAACATGGAGGGTCCTGAAGCTGGAGGCCTGGTGCTGACAACCTTCCCCTTCGATGGTCCCAACTGGATCCCGTCTCATGACAAACCTCCCAGATCTTGCATCCATTCCACCACTTAGACCTTCTTTTGGACCTCCATGTATGTCGGTAGGGTAATGGGGGTAACAACATACTGGAGGGAGGGTCGGAGAACCTCCTCTAATCGTCTCGCCCGAGACTCATCATCGGGAAAGAGTTTAAGAGAAAAATGTAGGAGGTCCTTGAACTTGATTCCCAGCTCCCTTACTGACATACTTTCCTGCTGGAGGGAGAGTAACTCCTGCCTCTTCTCTTCCTTCGTCATAGAAGACAAGAATTCCACCCGGAACTCCTTCTCGAAATCAGCCCAGAACACCTTAGACTATCTCCTTTCCCCTAGGTAAAGCGTCCACCCCTGACGCGCTGCTCCCCGAATTTGGCTGACGGACAGAGGAACCCAGTACTCTGTCAGAGACCGGATCTTGCCGAAGGCTATCACTAGCTCCTCTAGCCAGCCCTCCATCTTCATGTCAGAGGTTTTGCCCTCATACATCTGGAGGTTCTCTCACTAGAAGGCCCAAGTGTCTTCTGCCACTGGTTGTCTTCCTCCTCTTGATCATCTCTCTGTCGATCGGCCAAGGTAGTCTCTGGGGCCTCGATCTCCCGCACCACATGTGGTCGTATCCCAGGTGCCATAGCTACAAGGTAAACAAGGAATGCGTAATCCCATGTAGTGAAGAATAGTGTCCTTAATATTACTTAAACTTCTTAATTATTTCAAGTTCCCAAAACACCCTAAGAACATGAGAACACAAGTCATTATGATGCATGTACCTTACCTAGGGTCTCTCTACACTGGAATCAGCATGGCCTTACTTGGTCGTTCGGTAGGTCCAGAGTCCTTGCATCGGATCATGGGGGGCCCTAAAATCTCGCGTCCTAGCCAGTCTTTCCTGGCCTAATTCATGCACCAAGGTGACCCAACAATATTTCCCTACCATTCCATGCAATCCTCACTATGCCTAACTCCAGACTCCATCGTATCTCTCAACCATACCTCTGACACCATTCTGTCACGACCCACCTTCACCAAAAGGAGGGAAGAGTCAGTAGATTTCCATGCCCTTGCTTCTTCAAGTTGATGGAGAGATAATTTCCCCCGAAACCCACCTTCAATAGGTCCTAGAGTAGAGACTAAAACCAAAGGTGTAGAATCACACACTAAATGGAAGGCATTACCCTTCTTCTCTTAATAGGATCGAGAGATAAGATGGTAAACCCCAACAACACTAAAAGAGAAAAGTAAAAGTAAATCCAATAACCATTCCCAATGCATGTTACAAAAGTAAATACCACAAAGTACAAAGTAACTACAAAGGTAAAGTACCCATGAAGAAAAAATAGCAACTGCAACTTCCCCAATGGTCCGAGCTATTATGGTCCAGTGAGATCCTTGAATTCCTCCTAGAAACCTGAAAGCAGTTTTATATACGTAGGGTGAGCATATAAGTATACTCAGTAGGGAAAAACCAAAGTCTCTCGTGCACAAGTGGGGGAACATACTAATGTCCCGTGAGAAAAAGTGTAACCAAACACCTAACAAGGTAACTATCCACCCAAACCTCTTCAAGGCACAATCCCTAAATAACACAAGTCATGTAATGTATAGTAATAGCACATCAATGTTTTGGTACCATGCGCCACTTTCCCACTGGTTAATGAATACATCCTACACATCAATCCAATACCTCCATTCTCACTACAGTCACACTGCCATAACCCTACCTGCACACACCTAGGCCACAAAATCACGTAGTCCCACTACTAAACCCCACCCACAAACACTTGGGCCACAACTGTCACACATAACTACACCTGCAAACACCTTGGACAGAGCAACCACCACCATGCCTGAAGACACCTCGTCTAAAATATCCACTTCCACGCCCGAAGACACTTGGGCCTCATCCCGAAGACACTTGGGAAAACCACCTGCCCACACACACCTGGGCCGTAACCACCACACTACCCCGCCCAAAGGTTCTTGGGCTAATAATGGACTTCAGGCCATCACAGGTTGCTCGTAGTTGCCTGGGCTATCTGGGAAAGGGAGAATAATGGAGCTGATAACCAGCCACTAATGGATGTTTTGGGAAAAACACCCACCCCTATGAAATGGGGGTGTTCGGCACTAAGTGCTCAACTTGGGTGGGGCGCGATTAAGAAACACAAAACTACAAGTATAAGTATAGGTAACAAGCACTCACCCAAAGTTTAGGTTTTTCTTTATCCTGCCTAAAGAACACAATCAGTACCGTGTCCATGTCATAACTCACACCAAACCAAACCCCATGTTTCTCATCTTTGTTTACATGTTCAATAATATTATTTAAATATGTTTCTGCACTACTCGGAAACTAACACCATAAGCACAAACCAAGGGAAAAGATCCAGCCAAAGGTCAATTTAAGCATCCACACCTTGTTCTCTTGTAAAGCCACAACAACCAATGAAAACCCCACATACTACCCCATGTCCAAAACCAGGATCCAAAAAGGTTTCTCAACAACAGAGGATTCCACCACAATTCATGATATAACAGAGGATCCCATCCTAAATTTCACAACCACCGAGAGTATAACAATATGGGATCCCATCCCCACCCACATCACCCAACAATCGTCTCATGAATGAAAAATAAAAGAACAACCTTCTACCTACACAAAGTAGGCCCATGCAGGTATTTTCAGATTTAAAAGATTTAGCACACTCCAAGATTTCAATTCCACTAGGCATAAACCGGGGTTATCACAGAAAGGAGTTGATCCTGGTGATTTCGATTTGTTTAGCCAAATAGAAGTAATTTACCAATTTACATTTCACAACAAGGGTTCACAATCACAATACAATTCATTTAAACATCACAAGAGGAAAGGGTTTGTTAGTGCACAGAGAAAGACCACCAACGGCTATGATTTTCAGTAGGCGTAATCCAACACAATTCCGAAAACAAGATCATAAAACAAGGAAGCATCATTGATCAAAACCCTCCTCTTTCATTCTTTAGAATCCGTTTATTATCTTAATTAAGGTTCGGTTCATCCAATTCTACAGAATAAAAAGCATTCCCACCCCACAAGATGCACAAAAAGGAGAGTCGAAGGTGAAACCCTACCTGTTATCAATGATCGACGCTAATCCCGGGCGTGGAACTTCACGGATAGCGATGCGGATTGTCCAAACGAAAATCTACTCATCTCAACGAAGGAGTCTCCTAGAACAGGGTGATCGAGAAAAGAAACCTTGGGAGAACCATTAGGTTATAAAGGGTGAGATACAGCACGCCTCAGGCCATTAAAGATATGGAGCGACTAGAAACCATGTAAGGCGCGAGGTCGTGGGTTGACCACGCGGTTGAGACACCCCACACGTCATTAATGGGTCCCCGCTGTTTAAACCGACACACACACCAGGTTAATTAATTAAATATTTAATTAAACGACATTTATAGGTGTTACTGGGCTAAAAAACAAGCTTAAAGGGGTCAAAATAGGTTATGAAACCCAATTTGCGCAAAAGGGAGGCTCTACTGGAATAACCGTGTGGGTAGCTGAGAGCTACTGGTACCAGTAGTTGCGCACTACCTGTAGCCCGGAGCTACCGGTAGCTCGTAGCTACTAGTAGACGAGGGCCACCGATAGGCTAGGCCTACCGGTAGGCCGTGGCTACCGCTATGATTCATTGAGAAGGTGGGATGGCCTTCCAGATCACCAAGACACCTCAACATCAGATTTTTCACTAAGTAATGGACCCCAAAACCCGAGCCATTAAATATAATCCCAAAGGGAATCAATATTATAATGAATTTTATAATGAGATAATTAATAGACATGTTATCACTAGGGTCAAATATTATAACAAAAAAATCATCAATCCTTCCTTATTTTCATTTTTCTGGATAATAATGAATTGTAAACATCGTACAACTGATTTTTTGTAGGGTTTGGGAATAAATCATTGTTCCAGATTTATACTTTGTCGTCAATATAGAGAATAAACTGATCAAATATTCTTAAGGCATGTAATAATTGTTAAATTATAGATTCATTACCAGTCTATTTTGAAATTAAAATTCCTCATGCTATTAATATTTAATAATATTTTCTTTATTTCATATCCATATCACATTCATACTATATGATCAATTTTTTTTCATACCACCACCATTGATGTTATTCATTCCCTTTGGAATAGTCATACTAAAATGATTCATGAGGGTGATTATTTAAATAATTAGTACACTCTATCCATCTTATAATCTATATTAAAATATGCAAATTATAGTCAAAAATATTTATATGATAACTATATTCATGATTTTACTGTAATTAAAAATTTTATAATTACATGTAATTTTTTCCCTCATTCAGAACCATGTAAGTTATATAGATTTCTCTATTTCCTGGATAGATTAAATACAACATTGATGTTCTATCAAAATGAAATCCTGATCATTTTGGTTATGGTTTTATTTATTATAATAATTTTAGAGTCACTGTGGGTTTTTGTTATTAACAATGTAGTATTTGTACCTCTCTTAATGATTAAATTATTTGAATTATAAATGGGGTGATAATTTAACATTAGTGAAGTTACTCTAACCTGTGGCTGGAATGTGGATCCTCTTCCAATGTAAAATCTATTAGGGACAATATCATTCAATTATCATTAAATTTGACTTCAGGATCAATAAAAAGTATGAATATGATCTCATTGATGAATTATATCATCACAGATACATACCGTGAAGAAAATTATTTGGTTGATGGGGTTATAAATAAAGGATTCACTGCTCCTAATCTGACTTTGTGAAATAATGTAACTGATGATCTTTTTCCTTTTTGGAATAATGATTATTCTCGAAAATACTATTTCATACTTTCATAAGAATGTTTTTTATCTGCAATGGAGACTTTTCCTTTTGGAAAAGTTCTCATTTTTCAAAAAACATTCTAAAAAATCTTGTTGGATTTGGGGATGGAATATTTCAAGGAATGTATTGTTATGGAATATATATATTGGTGTATATGACTGTAAAAAATATTAATATTGTTTTATGTTATATATGTAACATAATTTAGTCTATGAGAGTAAAATAGATGTACGATGAAAAGTTATATACTACATGATAATCACATCATGAATAACATCAACTACAATCATCAATGGGTAATGATAAAAATTTAGAAGAAAGAAATTGTTTATGTGTTAGAATGTGACACCCCAAGATTTTAAAATTTGTTTACCTTTAAATATGTAAAATATTTTTGATATCTTTCTCCAAATACAGAACTGAACAAAAATTAATATAAATTTTTTTAAGATAGAAATATAAATACTAATTCTGGATATTTACAACTAGCAATAAAATAAGAGGGATTAAATAGGTGCATAATATTTATAAAATATTAATATAAAGGAATACAATGTTTGTTGAATATTCCTATGAAAATTAATTGATATATCTAAAATAGGTAATATGATCATTTCATTTATATATTTTTTTTATTATTTATAGTTATTTTTTGTGGAAAATAATTTTCTACATCACGAGTCATTTTTAAATTATGATAAAATATATTTGATATGAGTTATTCATTAATTCTGATTTAATTAGTAAATCATTTGAAATATTAATGTGAAAGGATAAAATTCTAAAATAGTTATTTTTCTATAAACAATGTTTTTAAATATATATCAATTTTTATTAAAAAGGTAAGATAATAATTTAATAATATTAAATTCATTTGATTGACTATAATTTAAACAATAGTTTGATATTATGTTTATGGATTTTTGAAAGAATATTGATTTTATATTGAAATGGGAAATGTAAATTTTTTTAAAAATTCTATGATTTTATGATATTATTGGAATATATAAACCATTTAATTAATTTTATACACAAAATATGTAATTTATAGAAAAAATAAAAAATATTAAATTACTTATTACAATATAAAATCATATATAGTATATTTTAAAACTTCAGTAATATTTTCTACGAAATATTTGTGTTAAATATGTTATTCATTTAAAATTCTAATTTCTTTATCACATTTAGAAATTGAATAAAATTTCATGGAGATAAAATTAATATTCCTTGGTATAAATTATGAAATATGGTTCAGTTTAATTCTATTCTGAAAAGTTAAATTACTTATGTAAAAATGTTATATTTTCTAAGTAAATTTATGTCTATAGAGTTTTACAAAGTCCAAAAGGCTAAATGATGTTAAAAACATGATTACTAATCTGTTTTTGTGAAATTTTTTATATTATGTGATAATAAGTAGATCAGTTCTCAATGTTTTTGTGACTTTTGTTGACCGTGAGTTCCCATCATTAACAAATTATGGGTATTTATTAAAACTCCATCCATTTCTACTTCTAAATGATGAATATTACCACCACATTAAAAGAAATCATAAAATTGTGTTTAATACTAAATAACTAACCCTTGTCCTAAATTGTAATCCTCTATTTCTTCCATTAGATTATGGTAACATTATTTTATCTTACTCCCTCCACTTCTTAGAAATCATCAATGGTAATATGAATGTGATCAGTTCAAGTAATCCATATTTTTTTATATGAATTCCAATATATCGTAAAAATAAAATTATAAATATTTCATTCCTATATAATATAATAATAATTTTTTATATTCATAATGTTTTTATGTTAAGGGAATGACCATTAACACCCATTTACCTTTTCACATAATGAAAAAATACATTCAGGCATGTGTATATATTAATGCCTCTATATATTGTCAGGTTTCTTTTTTGATTATCCTAATTAAAAATATTGTTTTAGTTTATAAATTTTAAAAATTAATTATATATATAGTAAATTTCATATTATTAAATGATTATAAATATTACCCATGTCTCTCATTTAATGGAAAACAAAATCTTCAACCATGAATATGTGTAGCCTACTACCTCCTTAAAATGTTTGATTTCTATCATTATTTTCATAATGTACTTACATGGTCGATACGTAGTGTATCATATAGATAAACTATAATTTTTTTTAAAAAATAATTATTTTTCTTATATCGTATTTTATGTTATTTTTATCTTTGGTCCCACACAATAACGAGTTTCATCATTTGCAACTATGACATGCACCATCAATATTTAGCAAACAATTAAATGATATTATTTTAAATACGAATATTATATAATAATCATTAAATATTATGTTATGTATATTATTATCAATTTTATGAAATATACATATTAATTTCCTACTCAATTTATACATATTAATATATGTTTAGTAATTAATCAATCAATTTTCAGTAATATAATTATATCTAAACAATTACATTTTCTTATAAACAAAATATTATAATTTTTTACAAGAAGATAAATTTATTAATTTAAATGTATTTTAGATATTTTTTTATAAAATAACCATCATTTTTGGAATCATTAGATTAAATCAATCTTATGGTTAATTTTTGTGTATGTTCATAACATATTATTTTTTAGTAAATTTTGAAAAATAATGTTTTCATAAAATTATCATTTATTTAAAATAAATTTATTAATTTAAATGAAAAATTATATTTTAAAGTAGCATATGTATTATTTAATTATATTTAATTTTATTAATTACTTTGTATTCAACATTATTTTGTATTTTAGTATATGTTATTTGGTGGGTTTAAAAGAGATTCTTTATAAAACTCTTTTATAGTGCATATTTTTTCTAAATTTAAATTAACTAAAGTTATCCCTAATAAAAGATTATATAAACGAAACATATATAGATTATATATAAATAATTATTAATTTTAAAAAAATTATTGTTATTAGACTGAGATTTAATATAATATCATCTTGTGCTTCAAAAATACAATTCTGGAAAAACTGTTATTTTCTCGCATCTATGGGTTTTTAATATATATAATTTTTTACAACAATAGAAAATTTAACTTAAAAAATAATCTCTTTATTTTACTAATCAACATAAAATTATCTAATTGTTAGTTTCAAATATTTTTTAAAAGATTATTTTTATAATGAAAACTGAAAACCCTTGAATTTCAATTGGAAACATACATTTAAATTTAAATTAGTTAAAAAGTAAATTACATTTTAAATTGTTTAAATTTAATATTAGTTATGTTATTTATATATATTATTCTTATTTATCTTATTTTAATCAACATCATATTTTAATTGTTCATAAAAAAATTGTCATCTTTTAAACATTTTATGTTTAAATACCCACTTTCTCGATGCCCGTACATGATTAATTTCAAATTAATAGTTTCCATTTCAAACTAATTAATTTGTAATTGATTTTTTTTATAGTATAATTTGAATTATATTTTATGTTAAAATTATTTTTTACCAAAAGAAATAATAAAAACTAAAAAAATTATTTTTCCATGATTATGGTAAACATGGGATTACCATGGGTTACAATATAACTATATGGGTAAAAATGAATTGAAAACTTTCCAAAAATTAGTTTTACAGACTTATATAGACACTAAAAATTACAAATATATACATTAATCCCTTTTTGAGCCTTCTGTCCAGATATAAATGTGGGAATGCCTTTTTTATAACTTTATAATTTTGAAAATCACCTCACTTATAAAAGGCCACCCCTTCACCACAATTATTATCCTCCTGAAAATATTTTTTTTATTTGAAAATACAATCCATAATTACTACCTTTGTTCAATAATATCATAATTTATTCTATATTTTAATTTTTAATACATCATATTATGGATTTGGGTTTAATTATAATGTGGTTAGCTGAAGAAGTGGTAATGTTCTTCAATGAGAATTTTTTTCTTTCTTCACACCCCTACATTATTTCTTATTAAATCATGTTGATATAATATCACCAGTATATTTAATATAATTAAATTTTTTTAGTCTAAGGTAATTTCCAAAAACAATATCCTCTTCTATAAAATGGTTTACCGAATCATCATTCATGTGTCTAGTGGACTACTACATAGCTAACTGATTTCATTCATTTTTCCATTAGTAACTATCATAGTTTGGTATGATAATTGATATAAAACATATAAATAAAATTTATTTAACAAAATATAGTAATTATATCATAATTAACTTTTTAAAATTTTTATTTCTTAGGGGACAAGATAACATCACTCGCGTATACGAAGGACTAACGCCTCACGATATGATGTGATTCATTTTTACTAAATCATTAAATGTAAGATAATAAAGATGAATATATGTTACATTCATGAAATAATTATGTTACAAATTAAATATTTATAATTCTAAAATGATAATATATAACTTTATTTATTACCATTTCAGTCACTGAATTTTGATATCATCGTTTGCATACATGTTGACTACCTCCTTTAGGATTTGATGTGAGTGTCATTTCATCACCACACCACATGGATGATTTGTAAAATAATATTTAAATAAATAATATATAATTTATGATATTTTAATCATTATTGAAAGTAAATATATTATATACCTTTTTTCTATAATGACCATTGAAAAATGGAATCAATACTCATGCATAAGTACAATGTACATTATGTATGATTGTAATACACTTTATTTATAAAAAAGATATTTCATGATTGGTCTTCAAAAAATGATTTATTTATAAATATTATAATTATTTACTTGTTATTAATTTATATATTAACTAGCCATGATACAATTAAGATGAAAAAAATATCAAATCATAACATATGAAAAAAACATTCGTTAATTCCTAAAACATGGATTTAATATGGGATTTCTATAATATATATATTTAAACATATATTTGATATAAAAATGATCTAAAAAGGTATTAAGGATGTTAAAAATTATTTTATTGTATTTTCTTCTCACTATTTACTTTTTTGAGAAACATATAATATTCAAAAAATATTTCATTTATTTGGTGTATATACTGACCATGAATGTATTTTTTTAAATCATATCATGAATCTTAATATAATATATATATCAATTTGGGGATCTCTATTTCATGGTGTTTATAGTTCAGATGTTAGAAAAGGGGTAAGGTATTTTTGTCTTAATTTTCCTTCATTGAGATACATGTTATGAAATTCACCTATATTGTTAACATGGTGTATTGTTACATATCTAGAGAAACCATTGTTCGTAATATATAATGCCACATAACCCCATTGAAACCTCCCCATATGTATGACTATGATTACATGTAGTGAGAGTTTCAAGTGGAATAATAGGTAGACGTTACCCTATGATAGAGTGTACATGAGAAATAAATAACCATTTATAATAATAATAAAAATAAAAATAAAAAAGTATAGAATATTTGGGGAGAGAACCTTAAATTCCATAGAAAAAATAATATTCCAGTGCTGAAAGACTATATAGAAATTAAGAATAAAATAAATGAAAATATTAAAAAAAATAATCAGTTATGAGTCATCAAGAGTCTGTCTCGACCTGAATCTTTTACAACTTACCCTAATAAAATATAATTTATTGGGATCTTGTAATTTATTGGATCCTGATAATTGAAATCAACCAATGCAACAAATTACCCAATTTGGGTGCGAGTATAAAAACCTTGTAGTTTCCCCCCAATGCATCGTTAACAATTTTTAACACATATGTGAGTATATATATTAATAATAGATATTTTCGCACACAAAAAACAATCATTCTGAAAACAATTTCATTAAACAGTCCACCATAAACATTAATAATATGTTTTTCCATACCATACTATAAAACCTCCACACAATCATAGAAAATCCTCAATGTCAGAGCCAGCTTAAAGATTCCTAATATTTATAGACTCCACACTTGACCACATCAAACGACACTTGATCATCATTTACTAACATTATCTCATGATCTTGTCCCATAGACCATAAAGCACCATTATTACCATGACCATAGAATCACAAATTATCAGCATTCTACATGTTCATGACATATGTGTCTAATCAGTCATGAAAATTATATCCCCATGTAAGGCCACATAGGCTATAATTCTCTATTTTCCATCTCATTTTATTCATAAAGTAACATGAAGAATCATAACAAACTAATACATAGTGATAATGAGATATGATGGGCCCACATATCAGTTTTTTACCCCCACATAACCCAAAAACATAGAATATACAAATAATATGGTAAGGAAATAGTGGAATCATACATAACATATCACGAGTGTGAGAAATCCATAAATACACACTTATGATAAATTTATAATGGTATAAACCAAATCAACAGACATAATCATAGTATGTAAATCAATCAAGCCCCATGGCTACACATGCACCCACACACATCACACAAAAATAATTATCTAGTCCAACATAAATCACATATCATGTAAACATGATATACATATCCCCAAATGGAAGGGAAATTCCAACCTCAAAATTCACTAATGTTAATGGTATGGATAGTACACCTTTCATGGTTCAATAGCATGAGGTGAAACATCAACAGTTCTGAACCTCTCTTTGTAACGCCCCGACCCTAGTTGCCTAGAGTCGGTGCATTATTACATAACATTGGCATGATCACAAGAAAGATCAAATCTCGAAAGACCGATAGGTTTAGTAGCCTTGGAAACACTAGATATATTCATAAGTTTTACATTACATCATAAAATGAAAAACTACTACAACAACATAATGTTTCCACAGTCCACACTATAATCCCCTCATAATATCCCTGCAGGTCATTCATAACTTACATCTTCACATCCTGGGAAAAATAAAACATAGAAAAGGGGTGAGCTCAAATGCCCAATAAAGATAACAATATAGCGGAACATTCAAAAATAAGCATAAACATTTAAGGCAATGAATTACTAAAACAAAAGCCTTTTAAACATGAACTTCAACATAGTATGGCAAAAGTAAAATGAAATAATGCCATTTACTTGTTCACATGGATATTCTACTAATCGAATAATCACATGAAAAATCAATAACCACTTTCATAATGTTGGAATGCATAATTCCAGACTATCATAACCACATAGCCAAGGCCTCGTGCGAAGACTACAAATAAGATTTTTTCCAAGGCCTTGTGCCAAGACACTAGTTTGTCTCATGAGACCTACCGATGCATCGAGGAGCTATAGCGGGCTCCACCCGTCACTTATTAAGTCCAATGCATTCCCATATGAAAAGGTTTAAACATAACTAGCATACGAAATGTCAATAATTTCACCATAAACTATGAATGGTATAAAAATAGCACATCCATAGTCAAACATATCACAAAACCTTCAATACAATATAGAATTTTTGTATCATAATAAATCAACTTCAAATAATCTTAAAATCCATCAAAGGATGTTGACATAGATGAAATCAAAATTCTTTTTAAAGAAATATCTCCTTTTATTTTGAAATCATTTAAGATCCATATAATATAAAACATTTTCTTTGAAAATATTCTTATAATCTTGTAAGGAAAGCTCTGAAGATTTTATAACGGCGTAAAATAACCGCACCCGCCGTATAAGTTAAAAAAAACATTCTTACCTCAATTCTGTCGAAAAGGTTAAAAAGGACCTTGTTTTGAAAACGACGGAAAGATTCCTTTATAAACCTCTTATAAAAAGTCAAACAAGGGTATAAATGACTTTAACCCATATTCTTGTAAATAGTAAAAATGTTTTGAAATACATTTTTATGAAACATGGATGTGGATGATAAAGATATCCCAGTAGATTATTACGTATAAACAACCTCGGATAATGAAGAGATTGTGAAATAACCCTTACCTTGTACTTTTCCTTGGTTGGGGTAGGTTAACCTCCTGTATAATAGTGAAATAATTGTTACTAAATTATACAAGAATCATATACATTAATATGATATCATATATGATCTTTTAATACTGATTTGATAATAATATCTTAAAATTATCGTCGTTTCGGGTGTTAACTTACTCATTTTCTTTTATATGTTTTGTTACATAAGCCATGTTTGTAAAGGATAAGTTGTATATTATTCAAATCCAGAATGGTATCAAGTCTTTAAACATCATTTTTAAATCATCAAATGATAATTATACTTGAATGGATACGATGGAAAATGAATCTCATCGCGTTCGTGGAGACGGTAGTCCGTACGTACGCACGAACGCTACTTCCATTTAATTTTTATCTTAAAAGAATCGAATACCAATGATACATAGGTATATTACTATTCCAGTATAATATAATATTTTATACATGTTACTTAAGTTCATTAACACCATCCTTTATACGTTCCATGTGTGGTATGAACGATTCATATCATTTTAAGGGGGCGGTAGTCCGCACTTCCTCAAATGAAACTATCGTATGTATATACAACATGAAACGAATAATGGTATGAAATAAAATGGAATTACAGAAGCTTATATATAAAATATATATCATTAATATCATATTTAATTACAGTGCCATCATAATGGCCACCATGAGAGGCGGTAAGATGTATTTGAACAATCATCGTTTCGTGAGGCGTTAGTTTTCCATCCACAGAAACATTATGTTCATCATCCATTAGATGGAGTTGTGTGTATGTGTAGTTTGAATCCATATTATAACAACATCCTAGTATATTGATGATACTGGTGTTGTTACAAAAGAAAGGAAATAAAAAGAGTTTGGGGGTTGGAGAAGCAAAATAAATGAAAATAATTTAAGAGAAATCGTTACCTTTAATTTAGGTAACTCACTTTGGTTAGAACCAAAGGACTTGTTGAAATGCTTTCTGCCTAAGGGGAAGCTTCAAGGAGGAGGAGAGGTATGTGGGGAGCTTAGTTGGGCAGAGTTTGGACGAGCCAAGTGGCTTGAGAGGTGTGAGGAATGAGTAGAAGTGGTCTCCTTTTATAAGGGAGAAGAGGGGATCTTTAGGAAAGAGTGAAAGTATTACTTTATAATAAAATTATATTCGGTTTATAATGGTCCAAAAATCATTGAGGTCGAAGATAAGATGACTAATATTCTAAATAACATCAACCAATAAGAATTGGACAGGTTTTAGATAATATTTTAATCATTATAATCTTATTTATTTAAATGATTTATTAATGAGGTAAACATTGCGTCATTATTGTGTCATTAATAATTTAAATTATTTGATGTCTAAAAATTATAAATAAAATATCATTATGTAGGAAAGCTTTTTATCTTTCTAATGAATATTTATAATCGAAAATCCAACATGTATAACCCTATGTAAAAATTGTTCTTCTAAAAGATGTAAGCTTATGCCATTTTTATTTTTATTTTAGCTTTATTAATATAAAGTGTCCCTACCACATACAAGTGGCTCCAAGGGGTCCCCAAATTGACCCAAGGATGCTCATGGTCGGGTATGTGTCCACCAATAAGGTTAGGACACGTTTTAGGGTAATTTTGTATTATTATAATATTATTGTTTAACCCTTATTTACCGGATTTACCCTTTAACCATGGTAAATAAAATATTTACCGCAGTAATTATTCAAAATGTTTAAAAATAAAAGTTACCTATTTACATAATTTAGACATCCTGATTCCAAATATGGAATCAATTTTTCTAAATTCAAAACACAGAAGTGGCAGAAATTAATTTAAAATTAATTCCCGCTGTCAAAACAAAAAGCGTGTTTTTAAGAGATAATAACTATCAAAAGATTGACACTTGTTTATGTTCGGTTTAATTGTAAAATTATGTCCAATGACCAACATTATATTAAATGGTAAAAATATATTATAAATATACTTTAAAACCACTCAAATTCATAATTTATCACTATTAATTATTTTTGTTAAAAAAGTTGTTTTTAATTAAAATTTAGTAATTTTCACTATTCATCAAAATATGAATGTTATCCGAAATGTACCAAAATTTCACCTTAGGCTAAATTCGATATTCCGAATCCAAAAATGAAGTCCATTTTCAAATATAAAATATATATAATTTCAAAAAGTAGGTGTTACTATTCATAACGGCAAGTTTGATTAGTTATGGTGTGTTAGAACTCGGTGTTGCGTACAACACACGCTATCACATTATTCAAAGAGAAGCATACCGTAGAAGCTTGGGGTGTTACATTCTCCCCTCCTTCAAATAATTGCGTCCTCGCAATTTCTAGGGTATTACTGCATAAAAAGACTCTGGTGGTTCTTCATCATAAGTTCCTCGGGTTCCCACGTTGCCTCTTCCATCTTATGGTTTCTCCACAAAACTTTAACCAGACGTGTCGTCCGGTTTCTCAGTACTTGTTCTCTTGTATCAAGAATCTTGACGGGCTCTTCACAATAAGACAGATCGGGTTCCAGTTCTAATTCCTCATAGGTGAGTACATGCGTTGGGTCAGGCATGTATTTTCTCAACAGAGATACGTGGAACACATCGTGAACTTTGGAGAGACTTGGCGGCATTGCCAATCGGTAAGCTACAGCCCCAATTCGTTCTAGAATTTCGAAAGGTCCGATATACCTGGGACTCAATTTACCTTTCTTTCCAAAATGTATGACTCCCTTCCATGGAGATACCTTTAGGAAAACATGATTACCGATTTGAAATTCCAAATCCTTCCTTCGATTATCGGCATAGCTCTTCTGCCTACTTTGAGCTGCTTTGATGTGATTTTGGATTACTTTCAACTTTTCCACCGTTTCCTCCACCAGCTCTGGGCCTACAAGTTTTCTTTCACCAATGTCATCCCAACAGGTTGGTGTACGACATCTCTTTCCGTATAACGCTTCATATGGTGCCATCTGTATACTCGAATGGAAGCTGTTGTTATAGGAAAATTCTACCAGTGGTAAATATTGATCCCACATACCCTGAAAGTCAAGTGAGCAAGATCTCAACATGTCTTCTAAGGTTTGAATAGTCCGTTCTGATTGTCCGTCTGTCTGAGGGTGGTAAGCAGTGCTCAAATGAAGTTCAGTATCCAGGGATTTCTGAAGACTTTTCCAAAATCTTGAAGTAAAACGGGGATCACGATCAGAAACAATCGATAGGGGTACTACATGAAGTCTCACAACTTCATTAATGTATAGTCTTGCTAGACGTTCCAGGGGTAGATCTTCTCTTATAGCAAGAAAATGTGCTGACTTGGTAAGACGATCAACAATAACCCATATTGCATCGTTCCTTCTAGGAGTCTTTGGTAGTCCCATGACAAAGTCCATCGTAATATTGTCCCATTTCCACTCCGGTATGGGAAGAGGTTGCATGACTCCTCCAGGCTGTTGCCTTCCAACTTTCACTTGTTGACAAACCATACATCTTGACACAAAATCAGCAATCTCCCTCTTCATGTTGTCCCACCAAAAATGTTCCTTCAAATCACTATACATTTTGGTGCTCCCAGGGTGTATAGAGAAATTGGAACTATGAGAATCATCCAGCAATTCCCTTTTTAGATCAGGTAAATCGGGAACACAAAGTCTCTTCCCGAATTTCAAAATTCCATCTTCATACACAAAGTCTCTCAATCTCCCATCATTCACAGCTTTAATCTTCTTCTGAAATTCTTCATCATTGGTCTGAGAACTCTTAATCCTTTCTAGTAAAGATGGTTTGGCAACCATTTGAAAAAGCATTGACGTTTCACCTTCCCTGGTTATTCCCATGTCCATCTTCACTAGATCCATGAAAATTGGATCCCTTTCAATTCTCATCATGTTCAGAACTCCATGGTCTTTTCTGCTCAAAGCATCTGCTACTTTGTTTGCCTTCCCTGGGTGGTAGTGTATCGTACAATCATAATCCTTGAGTAATTCAAGCCATCTCCTTTGCCTCATGTTGAGTTCTTTTTGTGAGAAAATATACTTCAAACTCTTGTGGTCAGTATAAATCTCACATTTTTCACCATAGAGGTAGTGCCTCCATATCTTCAAAGCAAAGATCACTGCTGCTAACTCGAGATCATGAGTAGGATAGTTTTGTTCATGAATTTTCAACTGTCGTGATGCATAGGCAATAACTCTATCATTCTGCATAAGGACACAGCCAAGTCCTTTCTTCGATGCATCACTATAAATAACGAACCCATCATTCCCCGATGGTAGAGTCAATATAGGAGCATTGACTAATATTCTCTTCAGTTCTTCGAAACATTCTTCACACTCTTTTGTCCAAACAAATTTAACCCCTTTACGTGTGAGCTTCGTTAATGGGTTAGCCAATCGGGCAAAATTCTGGACGAAACGTCGATAATAACCTACCAAACCAATAAAACTACGTACCTCAGTTATACTCGTAGGTGCTGGCCATTCTTGGATTGCCTTGCTCTTAGAAGGATCAACAGAGATTCCATCTTTTGAGACAATATGGCCAAGAAAAGAAATCTCCTGAAGCCAGATTTCACACTTGCTAAACTTCCCATATAATTCATGCCTCCTCAGAGTATTCAAGATAATGCGCAAGTGATTTTCATGATCGTCGTAGGTTTTGGAGTATACCAAGATATCATCAATAAATACCACCACAAATTCATCGAGATACTCCTTGAAAACTCTATTCATCAGATCCATGAATACAGAGGGTGCATTAGTCAATCCAAACGGCATTACAGTAAACTCGTAATGCCCGTACCTGGTTCGAAATGCTGTCTTCGGAATGTCTTCCTTCTTCACACACAACTGATGGTATCCAGATCGAAGGTCAATCTTTGAAAAGTATTGAGCTCCATGCAGTTGGTCAAATAAATCATCAATACGAGGTAGGGGATACTTGTTCTTTATCGTTATAGCATTGATCTCCCTGTAGTCGATACATAACCTCATAGATCCATCTTTCTTTTTAACAAAAAGAACAGGGGCTCCCCATGGAGAAACACTAGGGCGAATAAATCCCTTATTACTCAATTCCTCTAGTTGTTTCTTTAGTTCGACTAACTCAACAGTGGCCATTCTATAAGGGGTCTTCGATATAGGCCTTGATCCAGGAATCAAATCAATGGAAAACTCAACTTCTCGTTCTGGAGGATGTCCAGGTAAATCTTCCGGAAATACATCTACAAATTCTTTCACAACATGTACATCCTCTATTTGCACATTCCTTTCCTCACCGATAGTTACTTCATTCTCTTCCTCCCCAATAATTGAATTTAGTTGAGCTACTAGGGGTGGATCTAAATAAGAATTAGGTGGTGACGATTCTGCTCTAAAAATAATGTGTTCCTTATCATTATCATCAAGAATCGTAACCTCTTTCTTCTTACAATAAATCTTTGCATCATAGTCCGAAAGCCAGTCCATACCGAGGATTATATCAAACTCAATCATAGGTATGACGATGAGATCAGAAGATAAAGAAAATTTATGTGCTCTAATGGGGACTGATTCACAAAACTTTGTTGCAACGATACTTCCCTTAAGAGTTTTAACTGACAACTCCCTTATTAAATCAAATTGGAAATATCTAATTTTCTTAGCAAACTGGGAAGATATGAAACAATGCGATGATCCAGAATCAAATAATGCATTTGCTAAACTTGAGGAAACCATTAAATTACCTGCCACCACATCTTTCGGAGCTTCTACCTCTGCAGTAGTGATAGCATAAGCCTGGCCTTGATCCCTTGGCCTTTTCTGAGGTAAGTTCTCCTGACGCTTAGGGCATGCATTTGCATAATGCCCCATCTCCCTGCAATTGTAGCACTGAACGTTGGTAGCTTCCTTCTTCCCCTTGCAATCATGAGCTTGGTGGCCTTTTTCACCACACTTATAACAGACTCCCATTCCCTTCAAGCAAGTACCAGGATGTTTCTTCCCGCATTTACCACAAGATGGATATTCAACCTTTCCCTTCTTCCCCTTATTTCCATTCCCAGATTGATCAGCAGGTCTCTTCTTCTCTTGCTTTGCTTTAAAGTCATAAGACTTAGAGAATTCTTTTCGGTCTTGATAGCACATGAGACAATGTCTTCGTACGATGAAAAGGATTGTGAGACTAATGGTCGACGGAGAAATGGTTTTAACCCAACAAATAAACGATCAATCTTACTTCTTGGGTTACGAATATAATCACCAGCGTACCTCGCTAACCTTGTAAAGTTAGCCTCATACTTTGTGACATTCTCATCCTCCTTTTGTCTCAGACTCAGAAATTGCCTTTCCATATCTGCTCGATGGTCGCGAGGAAAGTATTTTTTCTAAAAACAGATCTTTGAACTCCCTCCATTCCATATTTGATACTTCATCATCTTCCTTCATGTTCTGAATCAATGACCACCATTGATCAGCATCTCCAGTGAGGCGGTAAACTGCCATGATAACTTTTTCCCTTTCACTGCTCCCCAAAGCCTGAAATATTTTCTCTAGGGAAAATATCCATTGCTCAGCTACTAAGGGATTTGTATTCCCATTGAACGTTGGTGGTTTTTGCCTCATGAATCGATCTAACATTGATCCTCCACGCTGCGGATCAGGGTGCTCCATACGGGTAAGGTTATTATTCATAACCTGAGTAAGTTGTCCCAGTATGGTGATTAGCTGATCAGCACCAGTTGCATCACCTGCCCCACTATAATTATCTTGAGCAGGAGGGCAATCCCAACATGGAGTGCGTGCATTGATACGGTTTCCATTTCTTCCACTAGGCTCCATTTCTAAACAATGGCATAAACTAGATCAGTTTATGAATCAAAATACATAATCCCATACTTATAAAACACTTAACATAAATTGAACTATTTATGGATATAATCCATAATCATTAAAATGTTTTCTTTGAGGAAGTATATACTCATAAACCCTTCATAATGATTTGTAAAGATAGTGAGAGTTATCCTAAGAATATCCCCCGGGAGTGTCGTAACCAAGAGTGTAGCAAGGCTCGTTGTCGTGCACCAGTTCCCGTTCGAGTCTAGCTCAAAGCGGTGTTTTCGGGTTTTACCCCTAGGTACATTTGTGCCAGAGCTGCCTCTACCTACTCGTATCCAGACAGGGATGTATTTCTCGGAAAACTCACAAAATCTCTACAATACCAAAATTCTAGGAAGTTCTTCTATACTAATCCTCAAAGTTCATCTTAGGTCTACGTGCTCTAATCAGAGTTTATCTAAATCTAGTTTCCAAGGTTTGTACTAAACTTCCTCTGATACCAACTGTAACGCCCCGACCCTAGTTGCCTAGAGTCGGTGCATTATTACATAACATTGGAATGATCACAAGAAAGATCAAATCTCGAAAGACCGATAGGTTTAGTAGCCTTGGAAACACTACATATATTCATAAGTTTTACATTACATCATAAAATGAAAAACTACTACAACAACATAATGTTTCCATAGTCCACACTATAATCCCCTCATAATATCCCTGCAGGTCATTCATAACTTACATCTTCACATCCTGGGAAAAATAAAACATAGAAAAGGGGTGAGCTCAAATGCCCAGTAAGGATAACAATATAGCGGAACATTCAAAAATAAGCATAAACATTTAAGGCAATGAATTACTAAAACAAAAGCCTTTTAAACTTGAACTTCAACATAGTATGGCAAAACTAAAATGAAATAATTCCATTTACTTGTTCACATGGATATTCTACTAATCGAATAATCACATGAAAAATCAATAACCACTTTCATAATGTTGGAATGCATAATGCCAGACTATCATAACCACAAAGCCAAGGCCTCGTGCCATGACTACAAATAAGATTTTTGCCAAGGCCTTGTGCCAAGACACTAGTTTGTCTCATGAGACCTACTGATGCATCGAGGAGCTATAGCGGGCTCCACCCGTCACTTATTAAGTCCAATGCATTCCCATATGAAAAGGTTTAAACATAACTTGCATACGAAATGTCAATAATTTCACCATAAACTATGAATGGTATAAAAATAGCACATCCATAGTCAAACATATCACAAAACCTTCAATATAATATAGAAGTTTTGTATCATAATAAATCAACTTCAAATAATCTTAAAATCCATCAAAGGATGTTGACATAGATGAAATCAAAATTCTTTTTAAAGAAATATCTCCTTTTATTTTGAAATCATTTAAGATCAATATAATATAAAACATTTTCTTTGAAAATATTCTTATAATCTTGTAAGGAAAGCTCTGAAGATTTTATAACGGCGTAAAATAACCGCACCCGCCGTATAAGTTAAAAAAAACATTCTTACCTCAATTCTGTCAAAAAGGTTAAAAAGGACCTTGTTTTGAAAACGACGGAAAGATTGGTTTATAAACCTCTTATAAAAAGTCAAACAAGGGTATAAATGACTTTAACCCATATTCTTGTAAATAGTAAAAATGTTTTGAAATACATTTTTAAGAAGCATGGATGTGGATGATAAAGATATCCCAGTAGATTATTACGTATAAACAACCTCGGATAATGAAGAGATTGTGAAATAACCCTTACCTTGTACTTTTCCTTGGTTGGGGTAGGTTAACCTCCTGTATAATAGTGAAATAATTGTTACTAAATTATACAAGAATCATATAAATTAATATGATATCATATATGATCTTTTAATACTGATTTGATAATAATATCTTAAAATTATCGTCGTTTCGGGTGTTAACTTACTCATTTTCTTTTATATGTTTTGTTACATAAGCCATGTTTGTAAAGGATAAGTTTTATATTATTCAAATCCAGAATGGTATCAAGTCTTTAAACATCATTTTTAAATCATCAATTGATAATTATACTTGAATGGATACGATGGAGAATGAATCTCATCGCGTTCGTGGAGACGGTAGTCCGTACGTACGCACGAACGCTACTTCCATTTAATTTTTATCTTAAAAGAATCGAATACCAATGATACATAGGTATATTACTATTCCAGTATAATATAATATTTTATACATGTTACTTAAGTTCATTAACCCCATCCTTTATACGTTCCATGTGTGGTATGAACGAGTCATATCATTTTAAGGGGGCGGTAGTCCGCACTTCCTCAAATGAAACTATCGTATGTATATACAACATGAAACGAATAATGGTATGAAATAAAATGGAATTACATAAGCTTATATATAAAATATATATCATTAATATCATATTTAATTACAGTTCCATCATAATGGCCACCATGAGAGGCGGTAAGATGTATTTGAACAATCATCGTTTCGTGAGGCGTTAGTTTGCCATCCACAGAAACATTATGTTCATCATCCATTAGATGGAGTTGTGTGTATGTGTAGTTTGAATCCATATTATAACAACATCCTAGTATATTGAGGATACTGGTGTTGTTACAAAAGAAAGGAAATAAAAAGAGTTTGGGGGTTTGAGAAGCAAAATAAATGAAAATAATTTAAGAGAAATCGTTACCTTTAATTTAGGTAACTCACTTTGGTTAGAACCAAAGGACTTGTTGAAATGCTTTCTGCCTAAGGGGAAGCTTCAAGGAGGAGGAGAGGGATGTCGGGAGCTTAGTTGGGCAGAGTTTGGACGAGCCAAGTGGCTTGAGAGGTGTGAGGAATGAGTAGAAGTGGTCTCCTTTTATAAGGGAGAAGAGGGGCTCTTTAGGAAAGAGTTAAAGTATTACTTTATAATATAATTATATTCGGTTTATAATGGTCCAAAAATAATTGAGGTCGAAGATAAGATGACTAATATTCTAAATAACATCAACCAATAAGAATTGGACAGGTTTTAGATAATATTTTAATCATTATAATCTTATTTATTTAAATGATTTATTAATGAGGTAAACATTGCATCATTATTGTGTCATTAATAATTTAAATTATATGATGTCTAAAAATTATAAATAAAATATCATTATGTAGGAAATCTTTTTAGATTTCTAATGAATATTTATAATCGAAAATACAACATGTATAACCCTATGTAAAAATTGTTCTTCTAAATGATGTAAGCTTATGCCATTTTTTTTTATTTTAGCTTTATTAATATAAAGTGTCCCTACCACATACATGTGGCTCCAAGGGGTCCCCAAATTGACCCAAGGATGATCATGGTCGGGTATGTGTCCACCAATAATGTTAGGACACGTTTTAGGGTAATTTTGTATTATTATAATATTATTTTTTAACCCTTATTTACCGGATTTACCCTTTAACCATGGTAAATAAAATATTTACCGCAGTAATTATTCAAAATGTGTAAAAATAAAAGTTACCTATTTACATAATTTGGAAATCCTGATTCCAAATATGGAATCCATTTTTCTAAATTCAAAACACAGAAGTGGCAGAAATTAATTTAAAATTAATTCCCGCTGTCAAAACAAAAAGGGTGTTTTTAAGAGATAATAACTATCAAAAGATTGACACTTGTTTATGTTCGGTTTAATTGTAAAATTATGTCCAATGACCAACATTATATTAAATGGTAAAAATATATTATAAATATACTTTAAAACCACTCAAATTCATAATTTATCACTATTAATTATTTTGGTTAAAAAAGTTGTTTTTAATTAAAATTTAGTAATTTTCACTATTCATCAAAATATGAAAGTTATCCGAAATGTACCAAAATTTCACCTTAGGATAAATTAGATATTCCGAATCCAAAAATGAAGTCCATTTTCAAATATAAAATATATATAACTTCAAAAAGTAGGTGTTACTATTCATAACGGCTAGTTTGATTAGTTATGGTGTGTTAGAACTCGGTGTTGCGTACAACACACGCTATCACATTATTCAAAGAGAAGCGTACCGTAGAAGCTTGGGGTGTTACACTCTTCATCGAATTCTAATCATAATGTCATCATGTCAAATCTTGAGGTTCACAATGGTTTCCTAAAACCAAAATTCATAATTATATTTCAATAATAAATATAATATCACATGTGATGATATACTTTCTCTCCAAGTTAATTTCTGAGTTATCATTCTTGTAAAACAGATGCACTAACATATTTTTTTGTAATAATAATTATCTTATGATAATAACTTATAATTAATATTTTAATAATTCTATTTTGATAATTTTCATAAATAATTATTTTAAATTATCACATCATAATTAATCAAATGTTACCCTTTTATAATTTCTTTTAGATAATTTATCATATATTATCCTTTTAGTGTTATCTTTTCATAATTTATCATGAATTATGGTTTCAGTATTATCTAATGATAATTTAGAAAAAAATTTCCCTTTTAAAATGTTCTTTTGATAATTTCATAAAAATTTTCATTTTACAATTAACCCCTGACAATTTATCACAAATTTTCTCTTTATAATTATATTTTAAAAGTTTATCAAAAATTATCCTTTTAAAATTATACTTTGGATAATTTTTCAAAAGTTATCCTTTTATAATTATCTTTTGATAATTTATCGAAAATTTCCCTTTCTTAGTTATTGTTTTATATTTTTTCAAAAAATAACTTTTATAATTATCTTTTTAATTTTTTTTATAAATGACCCTTTATTACTATCTCTTAATTATTTATTATAAATTATCTTTAAAATTATATTTGGTAATTTTAATAATTTATCCTTTGATATACTCAAAGTAATCATTTCATAATTTTAATAATAATTATTTGATAATTAAATATAATTATATTATAGCAATTCAATAAACAATATAATAATAAATCAATATGATTATAGTTTGATAGATTTTATTTATTAAAATATCCTTTGATAATATATCGATTATAATTGGAAAATTTCAAAAATTATCCATGATTAATATCACAATTATCATTAGAAAATCTCAATAGATTTTCCATGATAAAATAATATTATATATTTGTATAATTTCATTAAATTAAATATTGTTAAATCAATATAAGTTATTTTTTAATGATTTATTATTATCATACTTTTATAATTTTTCATTATTATATTATGGTAATATCCTTCAATTATCAATTGATTACCATACACAATCATCTTTTCCTAATTAAATTAATAATTATTGTTGATAATCTAAAATAATCATCACATGATAAATTTAATTAATTATACCAAATTATTCAATGTTGTTATCATGTCCTAAAATTAATATTCTCTTTTGATTATTTAGTGAAATATAATTTTGAAAATTATAAAAATTTATCATTCAACAATTAATCAAAATAAACATTGAAAATTTATTGGAATCATCACTTAATTATTACTAGTTTCATCAACCTTTATTTTAATGAACCATTTTTCATTATATACAATTGATTAAATCATGTAATAAATAAAATTAAATTAAATAAAACTATGAAATCACATACCACTACTATGACATGCATAAGTGATAATGGGATGGATCCACACATATAAGTGGATAAATAATGCTTGAATGAATCGACGAATCTTCATTTATCTAGAGAATATGAGTCTTGGGTTGCATAAACAAGACCAAATCATCTGAAAAATAATCCAAAATTGTTTGTTTATCCACATATGACACTCTAAGATCTGTAAATAAATAACCTTATTTAAATATGCGATTCAATTGAAATTAATGTTAGAGAGTCTAACTTCATCCATTAATGGTTTTGGGAAATTTTAATTAGTCAAAACCATTGTATTTGGGAGTATTAAGATTTTTTATTCACCTCCAATGGTTAGAAAACATATAAGGAATATGATGTGGGAATAAAAAAGTATTTTATAAATATGTTTATTAACAAGTATTAAGAAATATAAAAAAATTAACTCTATGTGTTATGTGACCAAATTCCAGAAACAAACAAATGTTATGTTGTGTTTAGTGTAAAATTCAAGTAACAGACCTTACAATGGTCTTATATTTCTCATACAATGCACATTTTGTGTTATATTAAGTTATTTTTGAAAAAATAAATTAATAAATTTTTTAAATATGATATCCTTGCATGCGACATTACCAAATTCTTGACACAAAAAAAATGGTATTCCATTCCAAGGGTAAACCCCTTATCCATTACCTAACAGTGGTCTCATTTTTCCCATATGATGCAATATTTCAAATATATTTAATTATTTTAGAAAAATCATATGGTGTAATGTAATATATATCAATGTTATATTTCTTCTACATCGAGGCTCTACGGGCATCTAAATCTCACACTATGTGAGTTCATAAATTTAAAATTATTTTATAGAATATTACATAGTGTTATATGGGATTTTACCCTCCCACAATGACTTTAAATATTCAATTAATAGATTTTATTTTTAAAATAAAATTTTAAAAAAAATCCCTTGAAATTATTATGAAAGAGGGTATTTATTAACTTTATAATTTTAGGGTGGTACATTTATATCCCTATATTAACTCTTCATCCTCATGATGTGACTGTAGCGGTATTTCTTGATCATCTCAAGTAACTAAGCTCATATATCATACTCAAATCCCAAAATATCCCCTGGATCCATCCATTCTCCAACTAAATCCACAAAAGTGGTATTATTTCCCAATGGTTTACTTTCTCAATCTATTCTACAATCCACATTAGAAAGACCTCCCAAAATGCATTTTCTCATAGATCAATATTATTTTAATTTAGAACATGTGCATGATAAGGTTTTTATCTCTAAATTGGATAAATGTATCACACATAATGCATGCCTCAATAACATGGAAGAAGGTCCAAATGGTACATTGTCATTATAAATGACTCAGTGATCTTAAAGGGTCTAACAAAATGAGGTAATAGCTTGCCATGCTTCCCCATATGTATGTGCCCTAATTGAGGATTCAATCTCAAGAGAACCTGACCTCCCATTAGAAACACTATGGGTATCCTTCTATAGTCTTCATATGGTATCTATATACTCTAAGTAGTTATCAACGTCTTCCATATCAGTCAAAATCTCGACGATGTCTTCTGGAAATTGTGGGGCCAAAAAACTACAGCCACAATCACCAGATGCCAAATGAGTAGTGTGAGACATGACCTACTATAAAGAGACTCATAGAATTCCATCTGAATCAATTTTTGGTCATTGTATTTTAATAGAAAATTAATTGTGGATAGGTGATCATCCCTTGATCCACTACCAACTAGCATAGAATATCAAGGCCTATTTTCTAATATGTGTATTGTCTGATCAGTCCGTCCATCAGTCTGAGGATTATATACTATTATTAATATTAACTGATTCCATAGGTCTCTTAGTAATACCTACAAAAATATCAATGTAATATGTATGTTGCTTTGTAAAACAATGAATAAGAGAGCTCTAAGGGGGCTTACGATCTCTCAACCATATAGCTTCACATGCTCTCTACCGAGTGGGTATCAATGGTTGGTAATATGTGAGAAGTCTTTTTCTTCCAATCAAAAGCCTCCCGAAATACATCATGACTCTTAGGGGTCCTAGATGTCCCCCAAAAAATGTATTTAATAACATATTTTCACTTTCATATGGGGAAATAATGTTTTTGGTGTAGACCACCATGAAAATGGTTCTTCGACTTTACCCTCTTGATAAATAAATTGATAGGAAAACTCAATGATTTACCACATCATCTATAACCACTAGAACTATCACATAAACTAATAATAATTCTTCACATAACAGAGAGATTCTAAAAATATATAGTAATGGATTTATATGTTAATCACCTCTCTGGTAAAATCAAGGACTACTACTCTCATATGTGCCATGATCACATCACCATTCTCCATCAATCATTTGTGTATTAGGTATTATAAGGATAGATCATATGTCATCATAGAATAATATGAGCCTGGATCCTAACAAGTATTCACACATTGAACTATAGATCATATGATATATATTGTGATATAAGACACAGATCTATGATCCTATGATTAATCCACCCCAATTCCGTCAACAAGCACTAATTCTTCTAAGATGGGCTTTCTCCAGGCTCTAAAATCACCTACATATTAGGGATAATAAAATAAAAAATGATGTTACCTTTCCATAGATAATATTCCATATTAAATTCAATATTCTATAGATATTAAAAATATAACATTAGCTATAGATTTTGGTCCCTTTGTGTGAAGATATAGTGAAGGATCGTGTGGTATGAGTAATCCAAAAATATCTCACTAAAGAGGTAATGTCACCATAATTTAAAAGTGTGAACCACATGAGATAAATCCATGTTATCTAGATATACCTTCACACCCTTCATATACATTATAACTATAAAATATATGGTATCGAACTAGGTTTCATTCCCGATATGTGATCAATCTCATATTAACATTCTGTTCCATCACAGTCTATACTAGGTAGAAGACTCCCAAAAAATATTTCAAAACATTATTTATAATCCTGGGGGACTATAACACTCTAAAAGGATACATAATTCTAGAGTTAAACTTCATGGATTATATGACCACAATTTTTATATCCTATTCATAGGAGAGGAACTAATGGATAGATGTTTTATTGAACCGACTTTGCTTCCAAAATCATAGATGAGGTGTAGATAAATCTCATGAACTTTCCACAACGCATCTTCTATGAAAGAAATAATATACTCCCTTACAAAAGTATTCCCATTTTTATCCCAATTAGATCTATTAAGACTCTATCAAGGAAACATATCCTATAACAAGATGGAAGAACTTTTGAAAAGATACAATGTATCTAGGATAGACCCTAATCGATTTATGGGATCACACAAGGATTCTATTAACTAGTATATAGCTCACAAAACATACTCCAAGAATTATGTACTGTTACCAAGATATACACATCATATAAGTAAACATTTTTTCCTTCCATGAACATTAGTTTTAGTTATCACATATATACTAATACAAAAAATGACCACTTCAACTAATCACTAGAAATAATGATATATCACTACAACATGGAACCATATATATCATTGAAGGGGAAAGTACCTTGGATGAATACCAATAATCAAGGTATTTAATTATGAAATATAATTCAATAATCATTAGGTATATATATATATCCCATGTGAAGATATATTCTTAGTTATGATACACGAATACACCCAAATATCACAATTCACAAATAAACATCATGTGCATCTACTAAGATGAATTTTATCAATGGTAACAACATAAAACAGTTACCCAAAATTTATATAAACTCAGAGGTCCACTATGTAGTGTTGTCCATGCACAACCATAGCTCCATTTCCCCAATCCCAATGTTCAATAATGTATTCACCCTTTCTTAAGATGGTATATGAGTATAAAGTATACAGTGAGTCCTGATCCTCTGATATCCTTTTTTAATATCCCAACCCAAACCACTAGGTCAGATCCAAAAAGAAACATGACCTCATTCAAATCTCTATGTAAATAAGAAGTTTCCTAGTAGCAGTGAAGTTCTTATATAGAACCATGGGGAGACTATAACCACTATTAGATGGAACAAGAGTAGTTGATAATAATGCATTACAAAAATATATATATTTAAAATATAATCATAGTACATGGAGAAAGCTAGCTAAACATGTCAAATAAATAAGAAACTTCGAATGTTGAATGCCTATCCAGAAATAATTGGAAGATACATAATGAGATAAAATGTATATAACCAAATGAAGTACCTCTATGGTCTATCTCGGCCTGAACCCACTATATGATCCACTACAAAACAATTAGTTATAGGGATCTTCACTTTGATGAATCCCAAGTCATGAGATTCACAAGAGCACTAAAATGACCAGGTCAGGTCTGAATACAAATACTTAGTAGAACACCACTAATGCATCTTTAATTATTTTACAGATGTATAAGAGTCTATTACATAATAATAAAAATATGGGAACAAAATAAAAAATCATCCCAATCATTCATGTGCTTACTGAGCAACACCAAACCACTATTCTACCTACTTCAACACCATATCGAAATACATCAGAATAGGCCTGGAAACATATCAATGTTATAGTAAGAATCAAGTTACAGAATTTTCTTTCATTTTTTAGTACTCCTTTTCAAACCACGATATGTTATCATGCCCTGAAGCTATATACTGATAAAATCACATATACTGTCTTGCCCCACCATTTCCATGCAGTTATGATCACTCATGATCATCATGCCCCACTGTCATCACATATGGGTCTTATCAATCATGACCATAATGCCCTATGGTCATGATATACTAAGCCACCAGGTCCTATGATCTCTAATATTCACTTCCACATGTCACATGAATCATATGAACATGATCCCCCTCTAGGGTTACGGAGCATCAACGCGCCAACCTATCACTTTGGTCCCATTTAAAACACAACAACATAGAATATATCACGAATATCACAAGGTAGAAGTTGCAACAAAAATAACGTATCATGATTGTGAGAAAAACATTTACACAAACCTGTGAGAAACAAAACATAAAATAAATTACATAAAAATTCATAATCATAATATATCAATCATGAAAGCCTCATGGTTACACATGCACAAACAAGAATCACATAATAATTATGAGTTAATCCCACATAATTCACATATCATGATAATATCACATATATATCCTCAAATTTTAAGGAAATCATACTTCAATTGTTATAGATGTCAATGGAAAGGATTAACCACCCTATATGGTTTGATAACTAGAGTGGAAGCTTCAAGAGTCAAGAACACCTTTTTGGGGCCTTATTTTTATAATGTCGACAAAAAAAAACATGATGTTTTCAGAGGTTCCTACAACCCAAAAATTATTTTAATTTTAAAAATAATTATATATCATTTGTGGAAATATATTTTATGTCTTAGATAATTTCCAAATTCTTATTCTAGGCCAACAAATCTGCTAAGAAGAAAATATCCACCAAAATAATAACATTTAGATAAATTCATATAAACTATACTTTAATGATTATCTTCTGAAAATTTATCATAAATTAGTATTTTATAATTATCTCATAATAATTTATATTATATTATCCTTTTATAATTATATGATGATATTTTAACTCAAATTATACTTAAAAAAACTATTGAAAAATTCATGAAAATTATATCATTATGATTATCTCTTGAAAATTTATGAACAACCATTATTTTATAGATAACTTTTGATAATTTTTTATAAATAAACCTTTTATAATTATTTAATGATAATTTATTAAAAAATATTCATTTATAATTACTTTTTGATAATTTCTAATAAATTAACGTTTTAAAATTATCTCGTTTATAATTTCTCAAAAAGTACCCTTTCAATATTATATTTTAATAATATATTAAAAATTATCATTCAATTATTACATTTTGAAAATTTCTCAAAAATAATCATTTTAAATAATCTTTCAATAATTACACATAAATTAAACTTTTATAATTATCTCATGAAAATTTGATTTAAATTATAATTTTTAGTATTATTATGATAATTTTAATAATTTATCACTATATAAACTCACAATTATCATTTATATTTTTAATAATTAATATTTTATAATTCATAGAAGTTAACTTCTTGAAATTATATAATCTATTTGATAATAAATCTATGTGATTGTCCTTTAATAATTTTTATCCTACAAAATAACATTAGATAATATTGAAATTTTAGTTTGATAATTTCATAATTATCCTTTTACAACCACACAAATATCATTTTATTACTTTAATAAATCACCCATAATATATAATTGATTTATCACTTGATAATATTTATAACTCAATAAATCATTGCAATTAATATTAAATGATTTTTTTACTATCCATTTATAATTCCTAATTATATTTTTCTATTAATCTTGTGAATTATAATTTATTAATCTTACACAACCATATTTAGCTAATTTATTTAATAATTATACTTGAAAATATAAACTGATTATCTCTCTATATTTTTAATATATTATCCTTGCAAATTTTATGTGATTTTAATGTCTTAAGAAATATCTTTTAATAATATTGTGCGATTAATTTTTGATAATTATAGGAATTTATCATTTCATAGTTATTAAAAAATATACTTTGATAATTTATTGCAATTATCTTATTTTGTAGATAGTATAGTCAACCATTATTTTAGTCAATCAATTTTCCGTAATTTATAATTGGAAAAATGATAAAGTAAATTAACTAAAATTAATAAACTAAATAAACAATTAAATCAAACTCTAAATGAGCTCCATGTATAGGGGGATAATGACCACTTTGCGCCTCTAAGAGGATATATAAAAATAGATTAATTTATGGGGAGTCATATATCATGTGTAGAGGAGTCCGAGTGTTTCTTGAACTCGGCTGAATCAAATAACACCTGATCTTAAATGGTTTGGTTATCTACCTATGATACTCCTAAAAAATTAAATAAATTACCCATTTTAAATCATTAATTCCAATGAAATTAATGATAGAGTATGAATTCATCCATTAATGTTGTTGGCATATTTTTAATTATTCAAAAACATTAAATTTCAAAACATCGTGATTAATGTAGTGTCATCAATGGTGGAAAAATTATCCGGAATAAGCTGAGGTTTTAAAAATTAATTTAATAAATAAATTTCATAATATATTTTGTATAAATATTTAAAATTTATTATTCTGTGATATGTAACCAAGTATCCAACACAAAGAAATGTTATGTCCAATATAGGGTAAACCCTTCATCACAAACATATGAGTGGCCTCTTATTTCTCATACGATGTAATATTTTTGATATGTTCAATTATTTTCAAAAAAATAATATAATAAAAATATTTAATAAGTTATCCTCACAAGTGATCTTACCAAACCTCTAATTCACAAAAATTCTATGTCATACCTAGGATTATAACTCTATACCAATCCTAATTTTAGTCACATAGTTATTATATGATTCACAATTTGGATGATATTCAATTATTTTAGAAAAAATCATGGGTGGATAATAAAATATTTTTAATATTTTTATTTCTATTGAACTGAGGCCATATGGGCCTCCAAATCTTTCACAAATTCTATTCATGATTATGAAAATATTTAATAGAATATTCTGATGAATTATTTTGAATTTTACCCTTAATAAAAGTATTTATATTATATATTATGTTATTTTTATTGAAAATTTACATTTTATATGTAAATATAACCCAAGATTATTAACACTGTGGGTTTTTCATTTCATTAATAATTAATTTCGGTACATGTATATACTTACCTATTAATATAAAATAACATGAACCTTATTATCCTAATAATATTTAAACATACCTTTTATGTTTTTCTTCAATGGGGATTATGATTCCATATTACTATAGAATTAATAATTTTATATAATAATGTAATTATCTATCTGGATTGTTTATGATTATGTTTTCAATGATTAAATCTTATTATTTATCTCTTATAAAACAAATAAATTTTATAATCCCTTATTTATTCTCATTATTCAATAGTAATAACAACATTTTCTGCTCTTTGGTGCATGACGTTAACAAGAAAATGATCTTACAAAAATCCAAATTTATTTCTTTTTTTAGTGTGAAATATGAATTCATACAAAACCATTTATTATAAAAATGTTTTCTATTTTTATTTGAAATTATTCCAGTGATTTATTAAAAACATTTTTACCCATTTTTTGAATTTTTTAATGTAACATTATGGGACTTTGTAAGAACAATGACCATTTTGATTTTATTGGAAATTTGAAAAGAATTTTTTTATCATAGAAAACATGATTAATATTTATCACTATCATAAAAAATAAATTATTTGATGATTTTATTATATATATTCAATATTTTTTTCAAATTAAATTTTATCAATTCCAATACATTTATATTTTAAATAAAATTTTTCAATGTAAAAAAATGTTTTTTAAAATTTTAAAAAGTGTACTTCAAAGTGGAAATATTATTTTAATCAAGAAAGGATTTATATGATTTAGAAAAATCCGTTATATTATTTGTTAGTTTATTTTTAATGAAAAGGTTTTATAAAATGTTTAAGAACTCATAAGTTTTAGAAAATGATTTTCCATGAAATGTTATTTCCCTTCAGAATTGTTCTAATTTACCCTTCAAAATCCTTCTCTATCTATGGAGACATCACTTTATGTATCTTAGGAATAATTTTGGATTTGAACTAAAGATCCCATTCTTGTTAAATAGAATATCATGATTTCTTATTTATGATACACAACTCTCTTCTATGGGGTATACCATGATAAAATTATTATGAAGCCTACATCTTCTTCTATGGGCCATACTATGATGAAATGATAAAATGTTTTTGAAACCTATCTATTTTACTCAAGAAATGATATTATTAAATTATTACAAGACTTATCTATTTTACACATGATATGATATTATGAAACCCATTTAACATCATTTGTTGTGATGTGAAGAATGTTTTATGTTTTTGTTGAATACATATGTATGATTTTCATTATGTGACTGGTGGGACCTATATCTCTATACATTGTATTGAGTAATGATTTATATCTGATGATATAGATATGAATATAATAGGTAGCGAACCTAATTCATTAACGGGCATTTTATGATACGTTTTTTCTTTGTAGTGAACCTTCACTACTATCACGGTTTGGGGAGTATACCCAATCCAATATGATATAGTTTTTAGTGATCCATGACAACTATGTATGTAGAGACCCGAAGCCTGACGTACATAGACTTTACATTACTTTTGCGGAATACTTAGTACATAACAAAAACACACACACAAGGATCGTAATAGTTTAGTGTCTTTGGAAACTCGGAATATAATCTTCTAATCCTGGTGAAAGATCTTCAACATCTCCCATAAAGATCTTCCTTTTTTTTTACCTAAAACCTTTATTTATATCCTGGGGAAAAGAAAACATAAAAAGGGTGAGCTCAAATGCTCAGTAAGGGTAAACAAAATAAATATCAATCACATCATATACATAAGAACATAGATTTTGGAAATCTTAACCTGCAAAAGAGCTCATAATATCATAACATGGGATAAATCATAGAAGTAAAAATGAGATCCCCATAATCATAACTTGAAACTTGAAACTTTGTGGCATGCACACATAATCATAGAAAATCATTTCTTGTTAGTCATGACTCATTGCCAAGACTATCTTAGTGGACAAAGTCCCTTTCTGAATCGAGTAATCCTCGTTTCAGTCCTGTTTCACTGAACCGGTATAACCTACCATTCCAGCCATGTCTATCTCATGAGATATAAAATCTTTACCCAATGCATTGGAGGGAGATATAGGTCCCACCCATCTCATAATGAATCCTTTCTTATGTGTGCCACATAATCATAAAACATACATCATCGCATAACACATGTAACAAAAATGGGATTCTTGAAACATCATGACATCATAAATCAATTCATATAAGATAAAGGAATTCATAAACATAATTCCATCACAACATAGTAAAATCAATGTAAAAATATGGATAGAAACAGAACCCTTTATTATCTTAGATGGAAAATAATTTTGATAAAACACTTGAATTGAATTCTTGAGGAAAATATCCTTTCTTCTTAAAAAACATTTTTCCTTTCATAACATGTCATACAACTTTAAAATAAAAGAAGTTGATTAAAAATAAACTTGAAAACTTGTAAAGGAAGCTTCTTTGAAGTAATGTTTTAAAAATCCATTTATGCCGTATAAGTTAAAAAAAACATTCTTCGTACTTTTGTCGGAAAAGTCAAAAAGTACCTCGTACGGAAAAACGACAAAAGATTCCTTTCATATTCTTTACTAAAAACTCACCTAAGGGTAAAATTGGATTTAAACTATTGCAAGTGGATGGAAACAATATTACATATTGAGGGAACATGGACTTGGATGATAAAATACACCCCAGTAAATACTTACGAATAAACAATCTCGGATAAAAATGAGATTGTGATATTTCCCTTACCTTATGTCCGACTTGCTTTGTAAGTGTCCAAACCTCCTGTATAATGATTTAAATCATGTTATTGACTTATTCCAGAATCATATTCATTGTTATGATATCATATATGGTTCACTTATGACATTATATTACCCGTTCTTTTGTAAATTCCATGTTAAAGAAGCGTTTTGGGTAAAATCGTTTCATTTATCTTAGGTGTTTTGACTTGTTGTTCTTGACATCACTATTACTTATATCATGATTTACTTACTTCCAGAATATAAAATATGATTTATATATCATATATATTCAGTATATATATATATTTAATAGGTAGATAAATAAAATGAAAAACACCGTTCATGGAGACGGTAGTCCGTACGTACGCATGAACGCTGTTTTCCTTTCCTTATTGTCTTGAAATGGAAGTAAGTAGATGACATACATATGTATATACATAAATCCAGTAGCTTTATAATGTCATATATTTCATTATTATTTCTTATATATACATTATAATCATTCTTAAATGGTTAACATGGAGAATGAATCTCATCGCGTCGTGGAGACGGTATTCCGTACGTACGCACGAGCGATGATATCATTTATATAAATATTGAATTGAATTGGAGTGGATTATACAATATATCAGAATCAATATGATGTTGTAATAACTATGTATAGTTATTCTTTACACCATTATACCCATCCATGTAAGGTGGTGGTGGAAAATAGATTACACCACGGCGTGGAGACGGTATTCCGTACGTACGCACGCGCGGTGATTTCTTTTTCCATAGGATGGATAGATGGTGAAATAGGGTTGTTTCATACTTATAATAACATATCAGTATATGAGTGATACTGATGTTATTACTTCATAATGAAACAACCTAAGAAGAAGAAGTGGAAGAAGAAATAAAGATGAAAGAATTGGTAACGGTAATTACCTCTTCTTTGAAGTGCCTCTTTGAGACCTCCTCTTAGGGCACTAGAATTGGTCTTTGAGGAAGACCAGAACCTCTAGGATGTTGCTAGGGAAGTGGAGAAGGGATTTTGGCAGGGGTTGGTCGAGCTTGAGTGCTCAAATTGGTGTGAGGAGGAGGGGGAGGAGGTGTCCTTTTATAGGGGAGGAGAGGGGCACCTTAGGAATTTCTTAAAAATATTAATTTATAATAAATCTAACCCCACTTAAAAACCTCCAAAAATGACTCATATTCGAAGATTAGATGAGATAGGGTTGTAATCTCATCAACCAATCAAATTTATACATGTTTGGATATTATTTTAAACCTTATCAATTAGATTTAACTCTAAGTTAAATAATTTAACTTTTACCGTGTCTTTTTGTTTTCTTTCATTATATGGTTAATACACTTACTATAACATGCCAAACGAACCCCAAATTGTTTATTATTAATATATATATCCTTATCTAAGTCATTTGGCCGAACCTTAGATTTTTAGGAATAAAATAACAATTAATAATATAATATTTGATTTAAAAACTATTTTGTGTCAATTTTGACACTATTTGATATATGATTTTTGTGAAAGTCATAACAGAATTATATGTTCGAACCAAGTTAATTAAATCAACACTAATATATCATAGTAACCTATAAAATTAGTGGAATTCATAAAAAGTCTTAAATTACATTTATTTTGGTATTTATATTATCAATTATGTCAATATTTCATTAATAAGATAATTACTCCATCATCTTTGTGTCATAAATAAATTATATTATTTGATGTCTAAAAATTACAAATAAAATACCATCATGTAGGAAATCTTTTTATCTTTCTAATGAATATTTATAGTCGAATTTATCTTATGTATAACCCCATATTAAAAATGATTTACTTATTAAACTTTGATTTTAACTTTTTTAACCCTTCTTTAAATAAATTAATAATAAATGTCCTAATCTAATCCAAGTGGGCCTAAATGGTCATATTTTATTCCTAAGTTTGTTTTTGGTCGAATTACACTTGTCCAATAGAATTAGGACATGTTTTAGGGTAATATTAATATCATATTTACCCTTAGTTACCCTATTTACTATTAACCGTGGTAAAAAAAAGTAAAAAGTTACTATTCACCAAAAAATTATTTTCATCTCATTGAACCACATTTTAGTCCTTGATATTAACCATTTCTCTCGGATTTTCGAAATTCCATTCACAAAAGCGGTAAAATTAAGTTTTATGCAAAATTCAGTTTTTAACCTACCACTTAGTAGTTTCACTATTCATCAAAAATTGATGTTTTTCAGAACAATGCCAAAATTTCATCCCAAGCTATATTTCATATTCCGAATTAAAAAATGAAGTCTATTTTACCAAATTCATAACATAAAAGTTGCATTAATTAATTTTATAATTAAATCCCGCTGTTAAAACAAATAGCGTGTTTTTAAGAAACAATATCTATCAAAAGACTAACACTTGTTTATGTCTAGTTAAATGTGAAATTACATCCAATGACCAACATTGTATTAAGTTGTAAAAATATATTCTAAATATACTTTAAAACCACTCAAATTAATGATTTATCACTATTAATTATTTCGATTAAAAAAGTTGTTTTTAATTATAATTTAGTAATTTTCACTATTCATCAGAATATGAAAGTTATCCGAAAAGTACCAAAATTTCACCTTAGGCTAAATTCGATACTCCGAATCCAAAAATGAAGTCCATTTTGAGAGCTAAAATTTATAAAATTTAAAAAGTGGTTATTACTATTCATAACGGCTAGTTTTAATAATATTTTAATAGCATATCATTGTTTCGTGAAACTCAGTATTACGTACTACACACGCTATCGAGGAAGGTTGCGATTGCGTGTAATGCAAGGCTAGTCAAGGATGTGTGTTGTTCAAGATCCTTTTGGAGTAGCGTACAACACAAGACATTAATAAAATTAAAAAGAATATTTTTTTCATAAAATCTCGGGCTGTTACATTCTACCCCCCTTAAAATGAATTTCTCCCTCGAAATTCGTCGGGGTTATAAATGGTTTACTATTTGAAAGTTTCTTTAATAGAAACCCACATCGTAAAAGGGAATACCAAAACATGGCTTTAAAAAACTAAAGTATGAAATGTAACGATTACCCAAATAAACTAATCACTGGGTTTTCACATAGGTGAAAATATGGATATGGAAGAGAAATCTAACCATCATGTTCTGATGGAGAGTGGTAGAGAACATGGCTATGGAAAAGCCAATAATCACAAATCCATAAATTTGTGACGATCTAAGGTACCATCTGATTCATCAGGTATAAGAGAACTAGGACAACATTTTTGGTTTTCAAGATTATTTCCCTAAAGTTAAAGAATTTGAATTAGAATAAATACTTACTTTATTTTGGTACAATCTCACTGTTGTTCGTGCCTTTAACAATTTCCACTTCATCTCTTAAATAAATGAAGTTGAATTTGTTATTCATGAAGTGTTAGCAGATCATGTGATAGAATGACGGGTCATTCCATCTGTCTCAAAAGGTTAGCAAAATTTATATACATAAGTTGATCTATAGTGGGATTAATCATATATGGTTCATAAAATGGACTTATACTTCATATATCATACTGCTTAATATAATAAAACTAGTTTCTACTAAACAGGGAGTTCCTGTAGGTCAGTGGTAGGCGATAAAGGCCAGTTGCACTTCGGTTGTGGGTTTGATTCCTACAGCCTTGTCCGAAGCGATGGGTTGTCGCCCGTCCTGCAGGTTGTCCTTTTTCTAAAACTACGTCACTATAACATCCCATCAATAATATCGAAAATCTTCTATCCTTAAACAATACTAACTTATGTCCAACATAAACCAGTCTAATCTTTAGGCTTATACATAATACTGCAGTCCACTCTCATAATATAGTGACAACGATTGCCAGAGATTTAATACTGTCGTTGATCCCCACATAAGATATGTCTTGTTGGTCACATTCCAAACATTCAAAGTCCTTAATCGTGTATTCTCTTGAATACCTCAGTGAGTGCAGTTAAAAGTTAACACTTTCCATATACCAAAATCCTCAAAATTCTATATACTCAAACCATGATATCACTTAGTCCTTATATCAATCATGAGCTCATGAATACTATTAAACATTTCATTTTCTCGTCTTCATTATGCGCATATCATCTTATTTCCAAAAAATATCTCAATCACTTTGAATACCACATCAATAAATATTGCAATACTCAATGATACAACATTATTTTGGAATCCCATTACATAAACACTTAATCATTCCACCACATTGTTGTCATATTCAACATTGCCAATAGTGATCGCATGTGATTTCCCTTTGTCCTTTGCCTTCAGTGGTTTCTCATGTTGATCATCACTAACCCTTGGATTAGGGAAATTATTAGCATAATGCCCCATTTCCTTGCACTTGAAGCATTGAAGTGTTGGTGGTGCGTTCTCTGCAGTGTTTGCTTTATTCACATCATTAGAAACCCTTTTTCCATTACTTCGACACTCAGCTGCTCAATGACCTTCTTTTCCACACTTAAAACATTTTCTAGTCCCTTTAAGACAATCTCCACCATGCTTCTTTCCACACTTTGTGCATAAGGAAACATTCATCTTCTTTTCACCGTTATTCTGAGATTTCTCCTTGAACTCCATCTTTCGTTTCTTGTCAAAACCATGAGATGGATATGTAACACCGACTTCCATTTCTACCTTGATAGCACAACGCACAATTTCTTCATAGCTACTGAAGTCTCTTATAGCTAATGCCCTTCGAAGACTTGGTTTTAATCCACAGAAAAATCGATCAACTTTACTTTCAGGTTGGATGATAATTCCAGAAGCATACCTTGCAAGTCTTGTAAAATTTGCTTCATAGGTACCAACAGATTCATCGTCCCTTTGCTTCAGTTCAAGAAACTCTTTCTCCATCTTTGTTCGAAGAATACGAGGGAAGTACTTATTGAAAAATAAGTTCTTGAACTCGTCCCATTCCATAGACTCAATTTCATCCCTTTGCCTTGTATTCTTAATAAGATTCCACCATTGATCAGCATCTCCTTCCAAACGATACACTGCTAGGATGACTTTATCGTGTTCAGAACATTGAAGAACTGAAAATATCTTTTTAGTAGTACTAATCCATTGTTCAGCAACTAATGGATCAGTAGACCCACTTAAAGAAGGTGGACGCTGCCTCATGAAGGATTCAACAGAATGTTGCTCCTTCCTTTGCTCGTTTGGAAGTCCTCCATGATTCATAGCTTGAGAAAGTTGTGTGAGCATGGCTACAAGACTTTGCATTCCAGCTCCTATATCGTTTGGTTTCTCAGGGGAACAATCATTGCATTGCCCATCACATTCCGCATTAACACGGTTCCTTCGGGTTCCAGCCATCGTCTAAAACCCCAAAAGAATAGTGTGAGAGGCAAAAATCGTAATAAAGGGGGAGTAACTTAAATATCTATCATCTTTGGTTTAATCTAATATCGTTACCATAGTTCTAGAACTATATCCTATACGTATACTTATCCTTAGGGGCATCCCTAGACATACCTTAGAAATATCTCTAGGGATCTTACTAACGTTTTCACGTCCTAGTTTCCAAAGGTTGACTAAAACTTTCCTCTGATACCAACTGTAGAGACCCGAAGCCTGACGTACATAGACTTTACATTACTTTTGCGGAATACTTAGTACATAACAAAAACACACACACAAGGATCGTAATAGTTTAGTGTCTTTGGAAACTCGGAATATAATCTTCTAATCCTGGTGAAAGATCTTCAACATCTCCCATAAAGATCTTCCTTTTTTTTACCTAAAACCTTTCTTTATATCCTGGGGAAAAGAAAACATAAAAAGGGTGAGCTCAAATGCTCAGTAAGGGTAAACAAAATAAATATCAATCACATCATATACATAAGAACATAGATTTTGGAAATCTTAACCTGCAAAAGAGCTCATAATATCATAACATGGGATAAATCATAGAAGTAAAAATGAGATCCCCATAATCATAACGTGAAACTTGAAACTTTGTGGCATGCACACATAATCATAGAAAATCATTTCTTGTTAGTCATGACTCATTGCCAAGACTATCTTAGTGGACAAAGTCCCTTTCTGAATCGAGTAATCCTCGTTTCAGTCCTGTTTCACTGAACCGGTATAACCTACCATTCCAGCCATGTCTATCTCATGAGATATAAATTCTTTACCCAATGCATTGGAGGGAGATATAGGTCCCACCCATCTCATAATGAATCCTTTCTTATGTGTGCCACATAATCATAAAACATACATCATCGCATAACACATGTAACAAAAATGGGATTCTTGAAACATCATGACATCATAAATCAATTCATATAAGATAAAGGAATTCATAAACATAATTCCATCACAACATAGTAAAATCAATGTAAAAATATGGATAGAAACAGAACACTTTATTATCTTAGATGGAAAATAATTTTGATAAAACACTTGAATTGAATTCTTGAGGAAAATATCCTTTCTTCTTAAAAAACATTTTTCCTTTCATAAGATGTCATACAACTTTAAAATAAAAGAAGTTGATTAAAAATAAACTTGAAAACTTGTAAAGGAAGCTTCTTTGAAGTAATGTTTTAAAAATCCATTTATGCCGTATAAGTTAAAAAAAACATTCTTCGTACTTTTGTCGGAAAAGTCAAAAAGTACCTCGTACGGAAAAACGACAAAAGATTCCTTTCATATTCTTTACTAAAAACTCACCTAAGGGTAAAATTGGATTTAAACTATTGCAAGTGGATGGAAACAATATTACATATTGAGGGAACATGGACGTGGATGATAAAATACACCCCAGTAAATACTTACGAATAAACAATCTCGGATAAAAATGAGATTGTGATATTTCCCTTACCTTATGTCCGACTTGCTTTGTAAGTGTCCAAACCTCCTGTATAATGATTTAAATCATGTTATTGACTTATTACAGAATCATATTCATTGTTATGATATCATATATGGTTCACTTATGACATTATATTACCCGTTCTTTTGTAAATTCCATGTTAAAGAAGCGTTTTGGGTAAAATCGTTTCATTTATCTTAGGTGTTTTGACTTGTTGTTCTTGACATCACTATTACTTATATCATGATTTACTTACTTCCAGAATATAAAATATGATTTATATATAATATATATTCAGTATATATATATATATAATAGGTAGATAAATAAAATGAAAAACACCGTTCATGGAGACGGTAGTCCGTACGTACGCATGAACGCTGTTTTCCTTTCCTTATTGTCTTGAAATGGAAGTAAGTAGATGACATACATATGTATATACATAAATCCAGTAGCTTTATAATTTCATATATTTCATTATTATTTCTTATATATACATTATAATCATTCTTAAATGGTTAACATGGAGAATGAATCTCATCGCGTCGTGGAGACGGTATTCCGTACGTACGCACGAGCGATGATATCATTTCTATAAATATTGAATTGAATTGGAGTGGATTATACAATATATCAGAATAAATATGATGTTGTAATAACTATGTATAGTTATTCTTTACACCATTATACCCATCCATGTAAGGTGGTGGTGGAAAATAGATTACACCACGGCGTGGAGACGGTATTCCGTACGTACGCACGCGCGGTGATTTCTTTTTCCATAGGATGGATAGATGGTGAAATAGGGTTGTTTCATACTTATAATAACATATCAGTATATGAGTGATACTGATGTTATTACTTCATAATGAAACAACCTAAGAAGAAGAAGTGGAAGAAGAAATAAAGATGAAAGAATTGGTAACGGTAATTACCTCTTCTTTGAAGTGCCTCTTTGAGACCTCCTCTTAGGGCACTAGAATTGGTCTTTGAGGAAGACCAGAACCTCTAGGATGTTGCTAGGGAAGTGGATAAGGGATTTTGGCAGGGGTTGGCCGAGCTTGAGTGCTCAAATTGGTGTGAGGAGGAGGGGGAGGAGGTGTCCTTTTATAGGGGAGGAGAGGGGCACCTTAGGAATTTCTTAAAAATATTAATTTATAATAAATCTAACCCCACTTAAAAACCTCCAAAAATGACTCATATTCGAAGATTAGATGAGATAGGGTTGTAATCTCATCAACCAATCAAATTTAGACATGTTTGGATATTATTTTAAACCTTATCAATTAGATTTAACTCTAAGTTAAATAATTTAACTTTTACCGTGTCTTTTTGTTTTCTTTCATTATATGGTTAATACACTTACTATAACATGCCAAACGAACCCCAAATTGTTTATTATTAATATATATATCCTTATCTAAGTCATTTGGCCGAACCTTAGATTTTTAGGAATAAAATAACAATTAATAATATAATATTTGATTTAAAAACTATTTTGTGTCAATTTGGACACTATTTGATATATGATTTTTGTGAAAGTCATAACAGAATTATATGTTCGAACCAAGTTAATTAAATCAACACTAATATATCATAGTAACCTAGAAAATTAGTGGAATTCATAAAAAGTCTTAAATTACATTTATTTTGGTATTTATATTATCAATTATGTCAATATTTCATTAATAAGATAATTACTCCATCATCTTTGTGTCAAAAATAAATTATATTATATGATGTCTAAAAATTACAAATAAAATACCATCATGTAGGAAATCTTTTTATCTTTCTAATGAATATTTATAGTCGAATTTATCTTATGTATAACCCCATATTAAAAATGATTTACTTATTAAACTTTGATTTTAACTATTTTAACCCTTCTTTAAATAAATTAATAATAAATGTCCTAATCTAATCCAAGTGGGCCTAAATGGTCATATTTTATTCCTAAGTTTGTTTTTGGTCGAATTACACTTGTCCAATAGAATTAGGACATGTGTTAGGGTAATATTAATATCATATTTACCCTTAGTTACCCTATTTACTATTAACCGTGGTAAAAAAAAGTAAAAAGTTACTATTCACCAAAAAATTATTTTCATCTCATTGAACCACATTTTAGTCCTTGATATTAACCATGTCTCTCGGATTTTCGAAATTCCATTCACAGAAGCGGTAAAATTAAGTTTTATGCAAAATTCAGTTTTTAACCTACCACTTAGTAGTTTCACTATTCATCAAAAATTGATGTTTTTCAGAACAATGCCAAAATTTCATCCCAAGCTATATTTCATATTCCGAATTCAAAAATGAAGTCTATTTTACCAAATTCATAACATAAAAGTTGCATTAATTAATTTTATAATTAAATCCCGCTGTTAAAACAAATAGCGTGTTTTTAAGAAACAATATCTATCAAAAGACTAACACTTGTTTATGTCTAGTTTAAATGTGAAATTACATCCAATGACCAACATTGTATTAAGTTGTAAAAATATATTCTAAATATACTTTAAAACCACTCAAATTAATGATTTATCACTATTAATTATTTCGATTAAAAAAGTTGTTTTTAATTATAATTTAGTAATTTTCACTATTCATCAGAATATGAAAGTTATCCGAAAAGTACCAAAATTTCATCTTAGGCTAAATTCGATACTCCGAATCCAAAAATGAAGTCCATTTTGAGAGCTAAAATTTATAAAATTTAAAAAGTGGTTATTACTATTCATAACGGCTAGTTTTAATAATATTTTAATAGCATATCATTGTTTCGTGAAACTCAGTATTACGTACTACACACGCTATCGAGGAAGGTTGCGATTGCGTGTAATGCAAGGCTAGTCAAGGATGTGTGTTGTTCAAGATCCTTTTGGAGTAGCGTACAACACAAGACATTAATAAAATTAAAAAGAATATTTTTTTCATAAAATCTCGGGCTGTTACAATGTAAATTATTTTTTATTATTCTTTATATATAAAATACATATTTCTTGGGATAATGTTATTCTCTTATGAAACATGTTCATTGATTTACTTAGTATTATTTTCTTATGATCTTCAAATAATTTTCCTATGACCAAATGTCATGATATTTTATGTGATAGTTTGGTATTTTAATTATTATGCTCATATTCTATTACCCTTAAGTTATTTTTATACATAGTTATCTCCCATGAATTCACTTACTGAACATTTTATTTCAAAAATTATTTTGCTTCCTTTACCCAAGTTACGAAGTGATTTTAATGTAGGGTATATAGATGATGTCTAATTAAAATAAATAACATTATGGGAGAAATTTATAATCATTCATTTTGCTATAAGATGGTGCATTTATATCCCAAAGGAACTGAACTATAACAGTCCTTAAGTGTGAGTTTGTGTAATTTAATGAATATATATATATATATATAAAGAATTAATATCCAGGTATGAATGTCATGGATTGTTTTAGTTGGTATCAGAAAAAGTGTATTGTTATCATTTATGATCTAGGATGAAAAAACTGTAGTGAAATACCTAGGGTTTTTTGTAAGGAAATTAAGGGATATGTACCTAAGGAAAATTCTATGATTAGTACAAAGTCAAGAAAAATTCTCTAGGATTTTTTTAAAGGAATGAATAAGCTATTCCCATTAATGTACATCCTTTTCTAGATATTAAAACAAGATATGACTTTATAATAGAGGTACTTATGGGTAAGCACTATGAAAATTGTTAATTGATCAAGACATGATTATCACTTGGTTTATGAAATTGTGTCTTAATACAAATACAGTTTCAAAATCTCAAGGGATATGAATTGTAAAAACACAATCTCTTTCTGAATCATTATGGATGATTTAAATATATAATTACCATTGATGACCATGGTTAAACCCATTGTGTTATATATTGAAAACGTATTTAATTATGTTGACATACAATAATTATTTTTTTATAATTTTTCGGATTCACCATATGAATATTATTACTGACATTATTTTTTTAATTTTTTAATTAGTGGGAACCAGAAAATATTTTGTTAACATTGAATGTGATAAAAAATTTAACAATGAGAATTCAAATCATATAATGACTTTATTAAAAGATATAATGAGTATTCCTAAGTATATGTCATGATATATAATTAAAAAAATGCACCGTAACCAACTGTCGAACTCAGAATTAAAGAAATCGATATATATCACAAATCGATTGAATACTGGAAACCATATACGAAAGAATATTAAATTTCATTTATGTTAAGAATGTGGAAAAAGAACTTAATAGATAGTATGTTAGGGAGAATAATATGTTTTATGTGTATAAAAAAAAGAAAACATTAATGTAATTTCTGAAGATAAATTATGTGTTCAATTAACATAATGGATTTGAATATTGGTCTCCCTAAATTATTATCAACATATATTTTTCATTAAACGTTGAATGTATGGTATATATTAAAATCAATATATCAGGTGGAAATATCACAAATAAAAAAAGAAATTTTGTATGATTAATGGTTATATTTATGATTATGAATGATTATTGAAAAATTGATATATAATTTGAAGGAGATATCAAAGAATATTATTTTTAATCATAGTTAGTCAATTGATAAGAATTTGGGTTGTTTGAAGTGTTTACATTTTTGGATTAAATAATTATGAAATGTATAATTATATTTTGAGTATACGTTTTTCATTAAAAACATTAAATTATATGTTAAATAATGTTTATATCCTGGAAAATTGATTTAATAGTAGGGTGATATTTATATATAACATACGATTAAGGGAATATAACCCATAATATGTTTCTTATTTTGAGATATTTATGTTTTCATGAATAGATGTTTGATAAAATAATGAAAATTGGTTAGTATTTAAGACCATGAAAATGATTTGGGATTTTTGGACAATGTATCTTATCTTATCGTTGATAGAGATTACAACATTACTAGTTTTTGGGAATATATTCAACAATGTATGTTATTATTCAAGAAATAAGAGAGAATGTAATTTTTTGATAACATGTTGTGATATTTTAGTTTATTACAATGTTTTATTATTTTACATGATTAAGGTACTAACATCTTTGGAATTTGAAAAATGAGAGTTGCTTTAGGATATTTAGGGTACTAATGTTAAGTGGATTTTGATAAATTTTTCATCCAACTTTATAAATTTTATATTTTAGAAGGGTTACAATGTTAAAAATTTATGGAATGTTTACGTTGAAAATTGGATGATGTTTTATATATTAGTGTATTATTATTTTATGTGATTATTTATTCATAACTAGTGATAACAATTTTTATTTTAAAATCATTAAATATCAAAGTAATAACATACCACTCTATTAGGGATCTTATGAGTCATAAAATATTAATTTTATTTTTTGGGGAATAAGATAAATAATTTTTGGATATTAATTTATTTATTTAAGAAATGAATTGATATTTGATTCAATAACATGATTAATTTGTGCTTACGAAATAGAAACATATCTAGCAAGTATAATTCTTAATATTATTCGATTGTAAAAAACTCATTAACTCTAGGAAAATTATATTGCAACAAAATTTCATCACAATACATTTATTATTATTGAGTGTATATGCTTTTATATTATCACATGTACATATATATATATGAATTTAAGACCATTAACATTCCATTTATCATTAATGTTCTTGTGACCAAGGATCTCTATCACTATCTATAGTTACTTATGCATTTTCATTCGTTCCCAAATATTCAAATCCCACCAATGTTATCCTGTATGGAATCCTAGTTTTCAGTTACATTAGTTAAACTTTATATTTCTTAAAATCCCCTTCTTATGGAGTTTTTGTTATTCATTTGTACAATGTGGAATTCTTTAATGAAATTTTTAAATGTTAAACATTTGACGACCGAGGTAAATTTTGATGGAATAAAAATAAATTTATGTGTAGTAGAATGTAATATATGGATATTTTATGACATATTTATATTTATGAAATAAGTAATTTAGATATATTTTTTAATATTAAATATTGATGTAATCTTGTGTTACATGCATCAATGAATTTCTTTTAATAGCGTGCAAGACACACAACACCAAACATTAGCAAACCAAAAATGATTTTATTTAAAATATAAAAATATCATATCCATGAAACATGTGGATATAAATATTATCTAATAATTTTTGTAATCTCCTTATATATCCTAATAAATATAATATAATTTATAAATTGTTAATAAACAATCAATCAACTTTATGCATACTAATTTTGTTAATCAAAAATAATTTTCAATCATTTTGTTGAGAAAATATTATAATAATTTTTTAGTTTTTTTGGTAATTTTATTTGGTAAAATGAAATTCAATTTTTGATTCGTTTGATATGTATTAAATTATAGTGAATTTTTGTGATTCTTCATAAAATATTCATTTTTCAGTGAATAGTGAAAAATAATGATTTTTATAAAACAACGATATCATTTCCATCTATGAAGTGATTTAAATTAAAAATTATGTATTAAATTAACATCATTAGTATTTATATATATTTAATATACTTAATTTAATTTTAATAAACTTTATATTGTAATTAATTATAATTTTATATCTGGGATTAAAAAATAAGGGTTTTTCGAAAATGGTTTTATTGTGAATTGGGTTCCCCTGTGTTATTTAATTAATATAATCCAAAATATATAATATTACAAATAAAATTTAAATATTATGATTAAATTATTTTTAATTTATATTGATAAAATTATTTTTATTATACATATATTTTATATAAAATCATATTTGGGTAGATAAACACACATCTCAAAAACCAAACAATTTAATTCCTTCTACAAGTTGTATTTTATTTATAAATTTTTACATATTTAGAAAAAATATTGTTCAAAATAATATTTTTAATATACATCATATCTTAAAAATTAACTTATAGTTTCTTTTTTATAATTTTCAAAATATAATAATTTTTCATGATGAATATTTTGAAATAATTAAATTCAGATGAAAATTATTGTTTATTTTAATTTTTCAATATAGATAAAATATAATTTTTTAATGTGTTTAATGTGAATTTAGTTAAATCATATACAAAATTATCTAATTAAGTTCATATTTCTCAATTTTATATTGTAATTTAATATAAAAAACTATGTAGGATTTTGAACATTTTCCCTCTAAAAACTTACTTTGTTGTTATGTTTATGAGGTTAGTTTTAAATTAAAATTTTCCACTAATACGCATGGAAGGTGGAATGGATTCGAAATTTTAGATCCGAATAATTTATATTGTAAAATAATTTTTATTTTTCTAACAAATGAATGCAAAAAATACTAATAATTATTTACCGCAGTTAAGGTAAAATATTGTTTTCTAGGGGTTAAACTAAAAATAAAATGGATTAAATTACATTAAATATGGTCTAAAATATATTTCATGGAATTAATTTGACATATATTTGTTTAAGGACCAAAAACAATAAATTTCTGGGACTTTTGGAATGAGAAAAACATGGTTTCACATACTTATTTCGAAAAAATTAAAACTGTACCACTCACCTGACATAAAAAAGGCCGCCCCTTTTCCTTTCTTCTATACACCTGAAAACTATTTCGTATCAAAAATAATGACCTAGAAAAATTAAAAAATTCAATAATATCATCCGAAAATCCTTATTGTACACATAAATTCTACCTAGTAAGGATTCTGTTCAAACCAAAGGACGATTCCCTAAGAATACATAATGTTCTTCAATAAGCATTTTCATTTTATTAATTACTTCAAATCCAAAAAATACTATTAAATAATTAAGATATAATATTTTTGGTTAAATAAAAATCCTTATAATTTGTAATTATTAGGTAATTAACCACAACCATATCCTCTTACATCATATGAGTAATAAAAGTATCATTCATGTTTACACCGGACTACAAACTCAAGAACTGATGCCATTAGTTTTCAAATTACCACCTCTCATTGTTGGGTAAGATTATATATAATATATATATTTATATTTGATATTTATAAAATAATTATACCTTTTAATTCATTATATCATATATAACATTCTTTACATTCATTTTTATAGGGGATACAATAATGTCTCTCGTGTTCACAACAGACTACCCCCTCATCTAGCGATGTGATTAATTTTTAACACCATGAAAAATGACTTCTAAAAACATAAATTTATTAATAGATAATATATCTATTTAAGAAATGAACATTTCTAACATATATTATGTTTTATTGGTAATAATTTTAAGCACCAACATTTTTTTACTAACATGTATACCTGTTGGTATTGATCATTTAACACCAAAAATTCTATCACCAATAGTAAAATCTATTTAATTATTATACTAATACCAACACTTTTTGACTGACACATGAATCTATTAGTAATAATTACTATTACCAAAAAATATATTATCATCTATAATTTTTTTTATAATAAACCCTTCATGATAATAATCAATTAAGGGAAATAATAATTTTATATAGATTATTAATTTTATGACCGAATTCATTATTAATTATTGAGGTTTTATTAAAAATATCACAATAATTAATTTTAATATCAAATATTCCTTAACTATCAACCGTTATTATATCATATTTTTTTTCATTTGACAAACATTTATATATAGTTAATTTAAAAATAAATCATTATAAATTTGATTTTAATAAACATAATAAATAAAAAACGAAAATGAATAATAAAATTAAAACACAATATTTAAATATAAGTAATTAATAATTGATATTCACATATTAAAATTATATTATATATCATAAAACCAAAATAATATGTTTTATAAAATTAAATATTTATTATATAAAAAAATATAAGCGGTTTATCCCCTTCAGGGTTGAAGGCTTTGACCAAGTTCGTTATTCGATGCATTTTTTCCCATTGTTTGTTCTTCATCTATAACAAATATCCCGTATGTGTCCGATTTTACTTCTTAGTTGTCCTTCCATCACATCATTACCTCCTCGAGTCTAGCCTTAATCCCCCAATTTTGGTTCTTCCTTGGTGTTTGTCCATATATTGTGCCAGGTCGAGAGCAACATTTCTATTTCAAGATCATCCAAGATCCCTCAATCGGAGATGCATGTTTTTTATTATGGTTTCCTTTTAACCGATAGAATCATTGAATTACTTTTTATGTCTCTCAATCATTTCTCTTGACTACTATGACTAGGTATTTGGTTTTATTTTTGTTGGGGAAGGACTAAAAGAAGGGATTTAATGGCAGTGGTTCTTTGTGTATGTCTGACCATCAGATGATTCTCTCCAGTGGTGTCACTGTTCCTATTGTGTTAATTCATAGAAATGTTTTTGGGGTCTTATGCCGATCGATTGTGGTTCTGTTAGGTAAAAATAATTGTTCTTGGCATAACAATGGGTTTGGTGTTAAGGATCTAGAAGCTATTCTATGGTGATCCTTGGTTTATTTTCTCATTTTATCTATTTCAAGTAAGAATGAGTTCATAATCAAGATGTTGGTAGTTCTTCTAGTTTGATTCTCAGTATGTAAAATTACAGTTCAAACCAATCAGAATATTCTGAATTGGTTTGCTACTGGTCATTGTTCTATTTCAACAGTGATGTTGATGAATGCTAATCTGATTGTTTTTTACTAATATCCATTGAATTCTTAATTTATTTTCCATGTCAAGGATAAGATTATTTTTTATAATGATTTCAATTATTTACATGGTTTTTTTTCATTTTGATCCTCTCTATTTGATGTTTCGATTCATGCTTATTTTGTGTTGCTCACTGCTGCTATATTTGAGAAAGTTTTAGGTTGTTGATGGATAAAGCACTATGAGGAGCTGACTCATCATCAAAATTACTAGTTATTTTAAATTGATGATTATATATATCATAATTATAAATAATTTCATTATTCAATGGTTAATTTTAATGAAGTTATTTTTTCATGGAAATCTTTACCAAAATAACCAAGATTCAAAAACTGGTAGTGAGTTACTAGTAACTTGAAATACCATTGAAAATTTAAACAAAAAAACTGCTGGTGTTGTTTTGTTCACTAGTTATATATTCTTCGTTTTTTAGAGGATGAGCTATTATTTATAAATCAATAATATTTTGTATTTTTTTTTTATTTTAATGACAAATTCTCTTCTATTATTAAATGATTTGGGGAAATTGGTTTCTCAAAAATCATCATTAATTTCAACATCTACGATGATTTTATGATCAACTATTGCCTCCCCTATTATGTTTCATGTATATATTGAAGGAAAATAGAAAATAAACTAATTTATCATTTTGATCACATTGAACTCAATTATAAAATTTGTTATAAAATTAGGGGATAAATGTTTGGTTGTTAGAGAAAATGTTTGGCTTTAGAAATTCATTATTAATCTGTTAGGTGTTAATAATAAAACACAAGTAAATTTATTAATTTCATTTTAAATTATATAGTCAAATGTAACTTGTGTATGAGTGGAATAATTTCATTGAACATATTGTCATTGTCACACCATATTCCATTTAAAATGTGATAATGTCAATAATGAAGTGTGAAAAGTAGTATGTTCATCAGTAGTTGGTAATGGTGTTAGTGGAGAAATTAAGGCCCACATGCTTAGGGTGACATATTCAGTATTAATTACTATTTTATTGATCACAATAACATATTTACTCCTATTATCCAATTTTAATATTATTTCTTGAGATGTGAATTCATAATTGGATTTTAGTAGTTGGTGATGGATTGTGTAGAGTAGTGAGGCCCACATGTTTAAGGTGGAATATTCAGGCATAATTTTTTTTTGAGTTTCCACAATGACCACTTTGTTTCCATAATATCATTCTTATATAATCGATTGAAATTTTAATGTAATTCTTGATTTCAAATAGATAACCAAGACAGTTTATTTTCACTTTATATTACATGGAATGAAATATTGTCCCATATATGATCAAGCACCAGACATCGAAGAGGTAAAGTGTTAGCTTCACGTAAATGGTGAATTTTCAATTTTTACTTATAGAAAACTACTTTATATTTTCTATAATTACAAATATATAAACCCAAAAATTTGTAATTATAGTTTTTTGATATAATAAAATGTTTTCTGTTATGGTGGGATGAGATTCAATCAAGTAATGGGTCCTATTAATATTTCGGTATGGTGGATAAGAAATAATGATTGTTTTATAATTTACATTTTATGAATATCTCAAATGGGAACATATATATTGGAAATTTAATTCCTAGGTAAATTTATATATTTGGTAACAATTAATTATTTTGGGGTATTTATTTCTTAAAACATTCCCTCCTTAGGTTTTGGCACTATTTTACACAGTAGCATCTGCAATATTTTTGTGTATATTTTCCAATTGGTCGTAGAACTCAAAACCTTCATTTGTTTCTAGAAAAGGATGATGTTATGATTATAGTTTCCTCTTGATTTATGAAACAAGAAGACTCTAGAATAATAATGAAAGATAATTCATTTTTTTGTTATTCATGCAATGATATTGACACATAAGATTACATGATAAAATTATAACTCTTGGATTAGAAAATAATGTGTGGTATAATTTTTTTAAGTGTGTAAATTGATCAAAAAATTCATTAATGTGATTAAATAAATCTGATTAATTCAGTAAAGAAAATTTAATTTCCAATTGATTATTTTTACAACATTTGTCTAACAGTGATTTCTAAAATGTATAGTAAGTTTTACATTAAAAAACAGGATGGTTTTGTATTCTGAAGATTTTAGGTGGTTTCTTTTATAAAATTTTATATAGAAACAACTAAAATAAAATTTCATAGTAAAAATCATATGTACATAAAAATGCATTGGAAATGTTTTCGTTGAACATTATAAGAAAACATTTACACTGAATTTTATAGCAAAACTTCGACTACAACATGAATTTTCTTCTGGGGGGTTTTTCTATATTTGAATATTTATTAGTTTTACTATATTATTTTTTAAGGTCCTCCCTCAAATTTCTATTGAATTTTTTAGGTGTATTATTATATTGAAATATTTTATTATAAATTTTCTACAAAAATAATCACAAGAAAAAATAAATTAGAAAGGTATGGTTACTTAATGTGAAACCCCTATAAATTACTATAAAATATCAAATTAATGAATTTTAATAATCTAGACAGTCGTCATACCGAAAGAATGCATTATTTTTCTATTAAAACTTTTTCAATTTGAAGATATATTCTCTAAAGACATTAAACTCAATCATCGATAAGTTTTTTTAAGAACAATATGCAGTCACCTTCACTTCATATATTTATTTACATAGCTTTTTTGATGATGATTTTTTTTCACATTTTTTTTAATTTTAAAAAAGAGATGTTGAATCCTAGTTATATTTCATCACATTTTCTTATATCCTGTAACTTTTTCTTCATTCCTCTAACTTTCACTCCGAATTTGTTCCTCACTATCCTTTTCATTCTATTCGTTTGATTTTTTCCATATTTTATAAAGGGAAATGTAATGTTACAATACTACCCTTGGTATGATAATATTTTTTGAAATCCGAAATTTATATTCATGGTGTATATTGTTTTTTAAATTTATTTTTGATTATTCATGTTTTTTGAATATTTTTACTTGATAATGTATTTGTTTTTTGATGTTTTTTGATCTGATGTTAATGATGTCCTGATTTTCTATAAATTTTGAACATTCATGATTATTGAAGTATCATGTGTTGATTTTGGAAGAGAATGAATGGTTTTTAAGTAGTATAATAAGCCTCTTGGACAATTAATCTTCTATCATGGTGGTGGATCATGATAGGCATCAGAGATAATTTCATTTGTCTATTCCTGTGGCCTACATGCGGGGAGGGTGATAAAAGATTTTGGAAGGTTGTCATGGGATGGGATTCAAGGGAGGAAATTCCATTTTTGGTGGGGATAGGGGTGAAAATGGTGACAACATAGGTGAATACAAGGTTTTTATGTTTTTTTATCTTTTCAGGTTTTACTCTTCTATTGTATTGATCCACTTTTTTTAAAATTTTATTACTAATACGATTAAATTTTTTTATGTTTGAGCATGAGTGAATATCATTATCAATATTACAATTAATACTAGTGTATTATATATTATAAATTAAAAAATATTATACAATAGTTTAGAAACTAATATTAAAATACCCAAAAAATAATATATTATTTTTAACATAATTTAAGAACTGATATTAATTATTGGTATTTGTTATGTAATTTTATAATCATATTTACAATAGATAAATTTTTCATTGAAATTTGTTGCTATGAATTTCAGCCAACATATATATTATGCATTGTTATTATTATACATTAAACATAACAATTTTATCCTTCATAAATACATTTAGTGGTAGAGTTTTAACCAATAGTCTATTGAAAAGATAGTTTTATATGGTAAATAAATTTTCCAATAGAAAACGTAGTTTACCAATAGATATACCCCTCTTGGAAGAAGTTAATTATTTTATAGATTCACTATGAATTTTTAGGGAAGATAATAAGGATTAATAATGTGATATGAATTAAATATTTATGATATTAATGAAATATTTATATCTATAAATAATATAATATATCATTTTCTATCTAAAATTTTTACTCAATTAAATATGGGAACATCATTTGGGTGTGTGTGAACTACCACCTTTATTAGGCGATGCGATTCTTTTTTATTCTCCAAGAAACATTGATGATATGTATAAGTATATTTAATGAAATAACATGTTATTTATGATATTATTCTCATTATTAAATGATACTATATTACTTATGTTGTATCAATAATGATCGATGAGAAATGGAAACATTACTAATGTTTATGTCCGCTCTACAATCATTGAGATCAGAGCATACCTTATTTCATAGATCCATTTTACATGATTGGTCTTAAAAATAAAATTTATGTATAAATATTATAATTATGAAACTATTATTATTTTTGAGATTATCAAATCATGTTTAAATTAAGGCGATGAAAATTATATAATGAAAAAATATATAGAGAAAACAAGTGGTTATTACCCAAAACACGAATTTAACCTGGATTTTCTTTTGAATGGGTAATAAAAAAACTAAAATAAATCATTTTTGATATGATATATATAATAATAATTATGAATTATGTTTATAGTAAGCTTATATTTATTATATACTATTTTCTAAAAAATACATATGAATTAAGGACAAATAGTAACGAATTTCTGTCTCACTTTGTACTTATATTAGCCACATGACAAATTCACTTACATGGGGTATTTAATGATAATTATGTTATTTTCTTATTATTATTATAAAATATATTTTGGGATACATACGTATTTGAGTATATCTTATTTAAGTGTTTTACAGTTCAAAACCTACAAATGTAGTAAGGTATTTTTGTCTCAATTTTATTTCTTTTAGATGTATTCTAATTTATACACATATATTGTTTCATTAGGTCTATATAAAACATACCGTGACATGTAATATCATTAATTTATTTATCCTCATGATATTTTATGTTATATTTTTTTGTTATTCCTTCATTGGGATTATGATTCAATGAAACCAAATTGGTAGTAATTTTATGTCAAAATATCATCAAATATCAGGATTGTTTTTGATAATATATCCGTTAAAAACATTTTGATATTTATCTCAAGAAACTCCAGAATTTTATTATCCTATGGTTACTAATGATATTTTTTTGTAATATTAACATTTACCCATTTTTTTATAGTAAATAAAATTGTGAAATTATACCTAAGAAAATCCCACTCAATATCTATTTTTGGGTGGAAATCTATTTTCTTTCAAAACCATGATTTCATTTTTTTTTCAAAAAAGTATGTATAATTTTGAGAATTATTTTTTAATTGAATTTTAAACCATGTTTATTTTTTACAAAATATATTTAAATGAATCATTATAATGGTTTAATTTTTTTTTCTTATTTTCATTTCACTAAAAAATGAATAGAATCATTCCTTTAAAACATGGACGACATGAGAAATATTTCTCACTATCGTGAAAACCCAAGGATTTTCATCACCCATTATAATGATTAATATTTATTTTCAAATAATATTTTTTGGGACCTATTTTTATTTTAAATTAATGATTACAATATTAAAAAAATAAATTTTTAGAATGATTTAAAAAAATTCCATTCAAAGTGCAAAAGCTATTTTATTCAATAAATTTTATAATTGATGTTTAATTATTCTTTTATATAATTTCCTGGTAATATTTTATTAAAATAATTTTTCATTTTTATAATTTCATATTTTAAAAAAGTGTTTTTAAAATAATATTTATTTTTCTTAATAAATATTCTATGTGATCATTCAAAAGCATTCTCTATCTAAGATGACATCCTTTGATGTAACATCTAATTTGATGAGGATATAAACCAATGATTACATTATTATTATTTCTATATATCATTTTATCCTTAAAATATGATTATCAAATCCTTTTATCATTAATATATTATACCATGATAAAATTATTACGAAACCCATTTATTTTTTCCATGGGATATGCATAGATGAAATGATTATGAAACTAGTTTGTTTTCTACATATTATGATCTAATAAAATATAATGAAACCTATTTAATTTCATTGGTTATGATTTCATGAATTTATTATGATCTTTTGGTTTATATATATATTATTTACATTATGTGAAGGATGGAACCTAGATCTCATTGAAATGAATTGGTTAAATATTTTTATAACCTAAGATATAACAGACTGGAACAAGTAGTAAACCCTCTTTAGTTTGTGACTTTATCAGCAATAATGGTATTAGGAGTAAACCATGAATTCTTTGATAGCTGGATGAGTGATCCAATTCCACTATGATAGCTTTGGTATGGACCCTTGGATAATATTTGAGTATTGTATATGCTTATGTGTACACCGAAAATCTATATATTATGGAAATGTTATGCTCCTAGGGCCCATGTTGTTTTACTTCCTTATCATTTATGTATTATTAAGATACATTATTTTTTCTATGACTTAGTATTACAATATATCATATGGAGGGTATGTATTGAAATTTTTATTATCATATTCTCATACCCTTAATTATATGTTATGCTTAGGTATCTCCCTTGATTACTATTTCATAATATATGAGTACATACTTTCTTATGTTTCTTTTACCTATGTTATGTAAAAGTATTTAAGTAGGTTATGTATATGATTATTACAAAAATGTGAATATCCTTATGAGAGGCATTTAATATTATTCATGAAAGAAAAAAAAATTATTTATCTATTCTTTAAATTAACTAATCTATAATGGTCTTCACACCAGTGTATATGTAATGTAATGAATATTAATATAGAAATATGTAATATCAATGTAAGAAACCCCTATTTTGCGAAACATGAATTGGATATATATATAAATATAATATTTATTATATTATTAGAGTTCTAGTGTTTAATTTTTTTATACCTATTAATGATATGATCAACAAAAAATGAATGTTCTTTCAAATGTTTAAAATAAGAATATTAAGAAGAAACTATGATTCTTCATATTATTTAATATTTTAAAATCCATTAATTTTTTTTATTTTTATATAATTATGATATATAAATTAAATAATAATTCCATAATATCATTATGCTACTACTATAGAAATATTACAACTAAACCACTAAATATTCGTATATTATCAATTGTATGTTCATGTTTCGGTCTTTTTAACAACATATGAGATCCAAACATTGTAATTATGAAATAAAATTGGAATATAATTACTGATATATTCTGATATAAATATCTTAATAATTTTTTTATCAATATTTTTATAATAATTCTTTAACTCATTAATTATTAAAATGCCTTTTTTTATTAGGGATTATCAAAACATGATCATCATTATCAACATCTCCATGGTTTTAATCCAAAAATAACATGTAATGAAAACATAACATTAAAAATATCATTTAAAATCTATTAAAATTCATTTAAATATATTTGAATAGTTTAAAATTTTAAAACAATGAATACCAAAACAAATTTCATGAAACTAATATAAGGATAAAACAAAAATCTCCCAATTTGGAAAATGATAAATGACATACTTGGATTCATATATAGAATGAGTATATATGAATAGAAGAAATGATGATGGATATAAAATAAATTTTAATTAATTTACTAAGTATTGTTTGTTTGTGATAAAAAAAGGTTAAAGTATGTTCCTAGAAGTCAGGAAAAAATGTAAGGGGTTTACACTAAATTAACATCCTTTGAGAAATGTTTTATTTTATGAAAATAAATATATTTCTACGGTGAAGATAACTTTTATTTTACTTAAATATCATTAATTATAATTTAATAATTAAATTTTAATTACAATTTAAAGCCCTCTCATTCAATGAATTTTAACTAAATGGTTACCCAAACTGTAGGTGTTCTTTGCCTAAAAATTTTATTCCTTGAGAAAAGAATATATAATATACCATTTTTTCATTATATATTGTATGTAATGCCCATGAATTAAATTTATAATATATTTTTTATTAATAGGATATTCTAATCATAATCATTTTTTTCTTCAAATTGAATATGAATTAGTCGTTACCCTAATAATTAGGATTTTAGAAAACTCAATTTTTAATTATTCAGTTATAATGTATCAATTGAAAATTTCATCGTATCCTCCACCCAAAAATATTAAAAAATGGTATTTTCTATTAGGATTTTAGAAAAACTAGCTTGAATAAAAATAAATTTTCCACTATTTATTTTTTCAAAAACGGCATTGTTAATGTATTAAAAAGGTTACTTTAATTATAAAATGGTTTACCCATGGATCAACATTTTTTGTGGGAAAAATTATTCAATTTTATTTTATCAATTATTAGTGATTAAATTTAAATGTAATTGTTTTGAAAATATTTCACTCCACAGTATCATAATTTAATTTTCAAAGTTAAATGTAATTAGTTTCAATTAATAAAATGTTTGAAAATGATACTTTATTATTGAGAAATCCATTTTCCTTTTCATTTTCAAAATTATTAACAGTGATGGGATTTATGTTAGATGATTTATTCTATAATAAATAAATACACACACACATATATATATATAAAATTTTATGGACATACTTCATGGTATCAAATAATTTAATTCATGATCTCTTCTTGTGTGATACAATCTGATGATTTTTTACAAGGATTTTTTTATTCATGTTATCACTATTATGAGATTTCTCTATTATACTAGAAAGATATAATTTTGAAACTATTATAATTGTGCATATGGATTAATTATTTAATTTTAGTTTCTAACAATGGTATGATCTATCAATCCCTTTTTATATATGTCATTCTATTATGAATAGGTATAGTAAGACTTCGATGAATTTAAACTATATATACCTTATTTTCAATACTATTGAATGAAGGATTTCAATGAGATAAAATTTGAAAATTGATTAATAAAATAATTAATTAACTATGTATTTTAAGTCTATATCTTTTCAAAATGACGGATTCCAATATTGAACTCTATTAAATTATTGATTGGGGAAATATTGAAATTTTTTATATTTTTTATTCCAATATAGTTGTTTATTAGTTACATAATAATTTTTACTACATATTGTAGAACCACCCATCTTATTTAATTATATTGGTTAAGATCATATTATCTTATTTATTTACATGAAGAAATGTATTGGTGTTCTAAATATTTTTATTATAATATGAAGACTTATATGAAATGTTTACTATGAATTTTTTACTAGTTTTCTCATAGGAAGGATACATTAGACATAAATAATTTATGTGTAGGGATAAACATTATATATATCCTTTATTCTTTGGTAGGTATGGTGAAACAAACATGTTTTTGGTATTTGGTGTAATTCTAGGAAATTAATTAGGACATCTGGATTATGGAATTGATGACAAGAATGATTTATTATCTATTAAATTTATAATATGACCAATATTTATAAAATCAAGAATTCCATCACCATTAATTTAGTTATTATTATATATGTAAAATATTTATTTTCAAAACATTCATTAGAAATTTTAACATCTTAGTTTTGATTGATTTATAGAATTATGATGATTAATTATTCATGAAATATTATTTATTTAATTTTTTATGAAATTATTTACTCAGTTGTATGTTCTCCATTAAAGATCATTTTAACTCACCCATTCTAAGGTTCTCATTTCACAATGTAGGAATAAAAGTATGTCACATGACACAACTAGAAGAATAAAATGTGTGGTGTATTTTTTGGATATGTTAAAGACTTATTAAAGATAAACTAAATAATTATATATCTAAGATTAATTATACTTTTTTTATAATTACATGACATTTATTACTTTTTGATTTTTATTATTTTACTAAATCTAAAAACCTAATTGGTATTCGGTATATATGTATTGTAATAGTTTCTTTGTGCCATGTTACTATGAGATAATTATGTCTATGAAAATATAGTTGGTATCAAATATAATTTGTAATGTATTTGTTTCTGGAATGAGAATCAGGAGTGAAGGTCTGTGGAATTAAATAAAACAACCCCATGTTTCTTTTCTTTAGTGAAATTCTTCATCCAATGACCCTTCATTCAACATGAGACACGTTTTTTATATTGTTACTTAGACTGCCTATACATCTTATTATTCTTGTTAGGGTGGTTCACCTAAGTCGTAGACATGGAATTAACCTCACAAACCCTTTAATTTCCCTTATTCATATTCACTTTAAGTACTGATGAATTTACATGAATCATATTAGTATCTTATTGGATAATCATACAATGAATATCTGATAGGGAATTTTCAATAATGTTCAACATCTAATTCAATATATACTTGACAAAATATGTGGTAATAAGGAAACAATGAGGTTAATTCATGGACCAATGGGTTTCTTAAAAACATAAAATCTATAAATGGTAAACATATCCAATCATCATAGAAACATTGTGTATTTCTGGATGACCTTGTTCAAGAGCACAAGCTAAAATATCCATGAAGATCATACACATCTCATTTGTATAATTCTCATAATGAAGACAATGGATATCGGATACCATAGTATATGAATCTATTGGATTAAGATTCTTACAAATCTCATCAGACAAAGATGACAACATGGGATTCTAGATATCCAATGCACCTTCTACATGCATCCATAAGATATTGTGTCCCTGCTCATTAAACCCCATAGAACGCTCTTTCTATAGAGTAGGAGACTCTAACATGTTAAATTTACACTCCTAACATAGTATGATAAACAAACATTAATATCACTCTTATAAATCTATGTCTGGGTGGATATTTTCTCTATCCAATATCAATTATAGGGATAATGTTCAGGTTATTATATTTTCAATTTTCTGTAACAAAAAATTATTTTTTTGAATGGTATTAATATTTCATAATGTTTCATAAATTTTTTTATTTACATGTATTCAATACATTTACCAAATCCCAATATAATTCATAAATTTATCTAGAATATCATATTTAATGAATATTATATTGTTAATGGTCTTTATTTACATTCTCATAACCAAAAAATAGAGCCTGGTCTATTACTCAATATTTTTTATCTAATAGGTCTTTCTAAATACATTATCTCATACATCCTTGATACATTGACTGGAATTCCCAATCATATACATGGATTTACTCAAAAAGTCCCTCCACATTATCTATAATTTTACATGGAGAAATAATTTTGATCCTCACCTAGTTATGTCAATACAAATCAGAAATTTGAACTAATCAATAAAAAGACTTATCCTGAAAGGGTCCATAACAATACATTGATATATGGTTTCATTCTAAATCATGTAAATGAAGGCATTTATTGAACAAATATTTATGTATAAGTATTTAATATCATTTAAAAACATTCATTAAATTGTTTGTTTACATATCTTTTAATATTATTCTGGATTTAAATAATTGATTGACTGTGCATTGAGAATATAATTTTAATACAATCAATTTATTTTATTCCAACTTGTATTGTTATAATTTATTTTAAATCACATGATCACCAATAAAATATCATATCATAGATATAATAAAATAAATACATGGCATCATCGACATTTTTAACAATTTGATTTTTTAACATTTATAATATTAACAAACCATTGACCCTAGAGGAATAATTATGTGATAAATGATTTGTTTGACTTGCAGTATTATATTTTTACCTATATATCTAAAAATGTGGTTTGTTATTGTCTACACCATTAATAATATTGATTAACATTTGATCTCATTCATTTACAGATTCATAATCACGTGAATTTGGGGGGGGGGGGTAAGGTTTATGTAAAAGAAACTGTGGACATGAAAGCATATACATAATAAAAATAGAAAGGATAATTCCCAGAAAATAATTTTAGTTTAATAATAATCATAAAATTATATAATAATATTAAAAAAGAAACCAAATTCATATATTGTGTAACACCTTGATATTTATGATATTTTTAATAATGATCTAAATATCTTTGATAGCTTGTTCCATTAGAAAAAATGACTTTTAAAAAACCAAAAAAATATCGATATTATTATTTAGATAACACTATTATTACTAAGAAATTAAAATTACATATATGAAAAGTAATAAATAAATATTATTTATTATTTATTATTTTTTTATTTGATGGAAAAATATTGATAACCAAAAATAAATTTTTTGAAATTTATTTATATGTTTTCAAAAAATTATTTTATAAATAAAGGATTTTTTGTGAGCAATAAAAATGTAATTATTTAATGATATTAGAAAATAATTTTTATAAAATAATTTTTTTGAAATAATCAACTAAAAATTAGATTATGTCTAATTAATTGTATTTCATTAAATGAATATTTTTACACTAAATAATGAAAAATTCTTGTTTTTATTGAAAATTTTTTTTTTTATTAAAATATTAACAAGTTATATTTTCTAATTATGATGTATTTAAATGTAAAATAAATTCAATTATATATAAATTATTCTAATTTATATCATTAATATATTTTTTTCGATATAATTTAGTAATAAAAACAATTTAAATATTTGAACATCTTTCTTGTTGATAACTCACATTCTCGTCTCTTTTTTCGGATTAATTGTAGATTAAAAATTTACAAAAATTTTAATGGGATTTGTAAAAAATGAATTATATATTTTGAATTTGAATAATTTTGATTATCAAAAAATTTCAAACTTCCTTTTTACTACAACAACTGTGAAATGGTATAAATTATATAATATGTATAAGGTAAAAAATTGTTTCTAGGGGGGTTAAACTAGGTAGGAAAGGGAAAAAAATGACCCAAAACATGTATGACACCAATTGGATGACCGTATTTTGACAATATGTATTTGTTTTTTGAGAATTTTAATTTTTGGAGAGTAGCGTACATGGAAAAAAATGGACACAACATTTTCTTTTCAAAAATTAATAGTGTGACACTCACCTCACTTATAAAAGGAAACATTTATTAATTTTTTATTATCACATAAAAACCTTTTGGGTCCGAAAATACCTTCCAAAATCACTTAATTAATTGATTTACCAGATATTGTAATCATTAGTTATATCCTTAATCGAAACTATGAAACCATTTAGTACGAACCAAAAAATGTTTTCCAAAGAATTGGCAATACCCCTAACTAAGTTTTTAATTTTATTTATTCCACCGGATCCATAATATATAATTCATCTATGATGATATAATAAACATTTTATCATTAATAAAATGAGATTTTTTTCTCTTAATAAACATCAACCATATCCTCTTCGATAAAATGGGATATATAATCATTATTTGTCTGTATGGTGGAATACATTCTCGAAAACTGATGTTATTAATTTTCTATCTCCACCAATAACAGATGTATATAATGGTGGATTATATATTCATATATGATATATATTATATTGTTATTATTCTAATAATTATATAACAAATACCTTCATATATTCCATTTTGTGAGAACACGATAATGTTGCTTTTTTGTAGGGATAACTACCACCAAGAGAAGCAATACAATTTATTCACACATTAAATTGACGTTAATAAAGATTCATTTATTTGGAATTTTTGACATATATGATATAAAAAAATGTCTAGATTTTTAATATATTATTTACCATTCATTATTTCATTTATTTATGAAAATATAAACTCTCTTCAGGTATATATATTACATACCATCTCCAGGGAAAATTATTTAACAATGAATTGTTTATAAACGTGTAATAATAGTTATTACAAAAAAATATATGTTATTTTATATATATGTATGCTTCTTTAATCTGTGTATACTAAAAAGATATTTATTATATATGAGGTTTGGACATGTGAAACTTTTTTCTTTCAAGGTATGTATTTAAAGCCCCTTGGATATGTTGTGTCGTTAATTTAATTATTACAATGATATTTTCTGTTAAAATTGATGTTATTAATTCATGGGATTACATAATAAGTAACTAATGTGAAATATAATTTCTGTTATATTCTATTCCTTTTTCAATAGTAAATATTATTATGTTTCCGATGATGATGTATGAGGATACTTCTCCTAAAAAACCAAAGAATTTGTTTACCGTATGGTTATTTCATGAAAATAAAAGTCTTACATTAATTATTCACTAATTATTTAATCATTAGAAGAAGATAATATTTTTAAGAAAGAATCATTTGTATTTTTCTCATTGGATAAAAAATTCATTTTCATCCAAAACCGTGTCATCAAAAAATATTTTCCGAAACCATTTTTTTATATTCATTAAATGAATTATTAATTAAATTTTTATCCATGTTTTAATATTTCTGGTAAAAAATTAATTTAAACAGATACTCAAGTGATTTTCAATGAAATTATCATTATTATTTTACTGAAAATATGAAAGGAATATTTTTTTCAAAATTTTTGACATGTATGTAATTTTCCACTATCTTAACCTAATAATGTATTAATGTTCCCATTATACTTATTCAAGATAATTATCAGTGAAAAGGATTTTAAGAGAGATTTATGTTTTAAAAAATTGTTTTTGCCTAAGTATAATGATAATATCATCAAGAAACTTTTTAAATGGTTATCATGCTTCGTCTATGTGTTTTCAAGGTAATTTAAAATTAATGGTTTTGAAAATTATTTTTATGTTATAAAAAGTATTTTTCATTGTGGAAGGGGAATATTCATTAGGAAATTTTTGTAGTGATATTTCAAAATCAATTTCCATTTAAAATGAAATCCTTTGATGTTACATCTAGTTTAATGGGGATATGATCCAAAGATACCATTATTAATATATATCTGATTGGTTTTTGTATATGAAGAAGTATTTTTTAGGAAACAAATCTACCTTACACTAGTTATAGTATTATAAAATTATTATGAAACATGCCACTTTAATTGAGTTAAACTATAATGAAATGGTGTAATGATTAGGAAACCTTTCTCTATTTTCACAGGTTATGATATGATGAAATTGTTATGAAGCCCATTTCAATTCATAGGTTATGATATGATGATTGTTTTGTTATCATGTGGCACAAATACATTTAATTTACAGTATGTAATGGGTGATACCTATAACTCCCTCAAATTAATTGGGAAATTATTTATATCTCATCGGATATACATGAATGTAATGGAGAATAAACCAGGTTCATCAAATGATTTTTCCTCTCTGATGTTCTTGTAAGTGAACCATGAATACTATGATGGTTTGAGAATTAAACCCATTCCATTATGATTGCATTATTAGTGATCCTTTACCATCATGGAAATGATATTCTATTCATATGTGTATTCTGAAAATCTATGTGTTCCTTCAATGTTATTTTCTCATTGATCATGTTATTTGATTCAATAATGATTAATGTATTATAAACTTCCAATACTTATTAAATTAATCATGATTTTATTCATTTACAAACAAGGTATGATTTTAGAAGGATAATATCATGTTCATATACCCTTATGTTTATGCAATAGTAACAGATCCCCCTTGTTTACAATTACTAAGAATATGAGTTCATCCTTTCATATATTTCCTATAACCAGTTTATTAAAAAAATTATTTTTGATGATTTTTCTAAGAAAGGTTTAGAATATGAAGAACATTTTCAAAGGTGATGTAGTTCACATATGAACTAGTTTTTCATGTCTGTATATATCCGATTTCAATATACCGTTTAGATCCTTAGGCATGCATTTCTATAATGTAATGAACCCTCATCAGAAACTCTATAAGATATATTTACGAACTTCTTAGTTCTCTGTAGTTTATATAAGATGATAGGTTTATTTAAACATTGTAATGTAGGTTGAGAAAAACTTAGTGAGGAACATAAGGTCATTTACAATGACAAGTATACAAATGTGATAAATTATAAGTAAATGTCCATGATTTTTTGAAAAGGATATAGTGAGTTGATTAAAAAATCATTGTCTTTATACTATAGTTGTATGTGGATTTGGAAAATAAGTATTTTTTGGTAATAACTTGTAAAAACATGCATTTAAAATTACACGATCATCACCTAGTATATGATAATGGCCGTTACTACACACCTAGTTTTATACTATTAGAGGATATGATTTGGAAATTAAGAAAGTATTTATAATCTATCATTAATGAGTTAAATAGATGATGAATATGAATTACAATAGAAAATAAGAATGTGTCATGAATTAGATATTTTGTAAGTAATTTATCATGATTATGTGGATTGACACTATAAATTTTATTCCATATATTGTTTGGTTTTATTTAGTTGATGGAATATGAAGTTACAATGTTAAAGTTGTGTGATGTGAAAAATAATACGATTTTCCTCTCACACCATGAATCATGTAAAACATACAAATCTGAAAAAGTGTGGCTAATGTTTTGTTGATTTTATCATAATGGGATATAAAACATCCATTAGTGGAACCACCAATATGGTAGTTTTTGTGAATTAGATCTATACCATAGAAACGATATTTTACATTATCGAGTGTTTATAAAATGAAAAAATTATTTTGGTAGTTTATCATTTGTAAAAGGTAGTAGATCAATAGTGCACTCTGGAAAATAATATAAGGTAACAATATATAATTGAATCCATATATTAGGATGAGATAAAGAACACATTTTTAAATGAAAATATTCCTTGCATTATTTGAATGATGATAAAGCAGTTCCTTAAGCTAAAAATAGATGATCAATACATTTGAACCTAGATTGAAAATTTTACAGTAAATGTAATGTATGATTTTGGCATTATCATCCAACTTGAAATCAAGGTTGATCAATTATTCCATGGAGTAAAAATAATTCTCCAAAACTTTTTATCCATAAGAAACATTTTTATCTATGATGATATTATTCAATGTCTTATAAAGGTAGAAATAGAAGATATAGTTAAATATAAATATCAAGGTTTTTATAAGTAGTGAAAAAATGGTATTCAATGGAAAATCTCTAAACCATGGAAATATGATGATGATCATTCATTATATGATCAATGTTTGTGACAAAACATGAATGAAATTATCTTAAGCAGAATAATAAATGATTCTTTTTGGAAGGGAATGTCATCAGTAAATTAAATGATTAAGTAATGGGAAAAAGTTTGATAATAATGAAAATATGGATAAATATTCATAGAACAATCCACTCATAGACCAATGATTAAAATAAAAGTATTATTGGAATAAGGGAAAAAAGTGAAAACATATGATGGTTAATGAAGTTGATTGACATGAGCAACTTCTTATGAAAAAAGAAAAAGGAAAATCTCATGTGATGACTATTTCATAATAGTTGTGTGGTAAGGACATGGTAAAATGTTCACTTCTGATCCACTCATGAATTAAAAATTTCATATTTTACTATAGAAGTAACTAGTTGTTCAAATCAGAATAATTTTCTATGAGTATCAAAATTCCAAAAAATATATTTGTTATAAAAATAGTAGTGAAACTCCCTAATGATAAAATGACTACATCTCAATTCTATCATTCTTCTTGTTTATATGTTTTTATGAATATACTTTTTAGAAACCATGAAATTCATCTACTGTTTCAATTCATTTTCATCTAAGGCATTGATTGGCTTTCTCAACCTAAATATCACATAAATTACTAATGAAGAGAGTCACATTTTTTTTAAAACTATCTGCTTTGAAAAGTAAAAAATACTTTCTGTAGCATCTATGACACATAAACAAGGATATAAAAAATTATAACTCATCAACCATTATAAAAAATTTCTTTTTTTATAAATTTAATATCTTCAAAAGGTTGTGTAACACACAACCTGGATTTAAAATGAACCATATTGTATCATACTGTTTGAAACTATCCATTATGTTGGTGGGTATTAATAATACCAAATAAATTAATAAAAGTAAATAATTTATATGTAACGCCCCATCCTCAGTTGCCTAGAGCCTGTAAATTAGTTCATTACATTGCCATGATTACATGAAAGGTTTATCTTGAACGAAAAAATGTTTAGTATATTAGGAAAAGCAGATATATACAAAAGGTCAACATTACAACATTAAATTAAAAATAACATAAGTTTCATTGGGAAAACCAACCACTTTAGGATTATACCTATAAGTCAATCATAATGTACCACCTCATGTCTTGAGGAAAATGAAACATATTAATGGGTAAGCTCATATTCATAGTAAGGGTAAATATTATAGTAAAGGATATAATAAACATAAACATTTGGCATGGTGAATAATTGAAAGAACATGATTTTAAAAATAATAATCATGAACACATTATGTGAAGAATGTTAGATGAGTAAATATTTCCATAGTAAAGCATAATCCTGGTTATTCTACTAGTTAAATAACCATATAAACTATGAATTTATAGATTCATAATGATGGAAATATAGATTTCATACATTCTAAAACATATAATCATGGCCTCTTCCAAGACATTTAAATGTGATTAAGGTCTTAGCGAAAACCCTATCTACAAAATGGAAATGCCTCAACCTAGTCTATACTATTTGCCTTATGAGACCTATAGAATCATAAAGGGGCTATAGAATGCCCCACCCATCAGTTACTAATTAAAATTAAATCCTCATATGATAGTGGTTATCATAATCGACATAAAAATTCATATTGACATAAACTTATGAAATTTAAACAACATTCCACAATAATTTATCATAAACACTAATCATTCAATGTCATATATTGAATGGTATCAATATAGCTCATCTGCGGTCAAAAAAAAATAAGAAACCCTTAAACAACATATTTTATGTGATGTCATCATATATAATTCAAAATGAATTACAATATTCAATTTGGGATGTTCTCTTATATGAAAATACATTTAAATAAGACCATGGAAAAGATCATGAGGAAATAATCCTAAAACAATCCAAATTGTCACATACTACCTTAAATCCTTCTAATCACAATTCTAAAGAATAATATGGGAATACAGAGACTCTTGATATAATATTTAAAAGATAATTACATTCAAAACATTAATGGAATAAGTTAGGAACATGGAATATAATTTATAAAAGTTAATGTGATATGAGAAAATACTATTTTCATTTGAAATAATATTTTTATTGAAAAATAATATTTATTTTCCATGAAATTAGTTTGTAAACATGTATATCCCAAATGATAAAATGAAAGTAAATTCATATTTTATTTTAGGAATAAATTCATTCCTGGTAATGTGAAATCTTGTAAAAATAGTTCTTTAGAGTATTTAGAATTGTAACATTTTAGGGAATTTTAAGGAAAATATTAAAGATAATTTTAAAGTGGAAAAGAATTATTATTTTCATATAAAATGAAATAAACCCTGATTATTTTTATTAATAAAATCAAATATTTTATAAAAATAATTATGGAATAAAATAGATTGTGGTGTGCACTTGAAAATGGGTATGAATTTGAGAAGTTCCCTCAAATCACAATTGTGTGTCGAGATGAAATTTTGAATGATCATTTTCAAACATGTAACACCACATCAATGAATGAAGGATTCTGATTGGTATACATATATATAACATTCAAATAGAATTTATTAAGAGTACATAAGAATAATTAATAATTTAATTGAATTATTGAGGGGATTAGATAACCCAAAAGGAAATGGATGTTCATGTAGGAATCCTTTACGATTTTGTGATCAATCACATGATATGCCCCAAAAATTAATAATCATCAAATGATAATTTTATTTACATTAAGATAAATAGTTACATCATATTATATATCAATGAGAAGTATACATATTCCATATTCACGAAATATTAGTGATGAAGGAATATCTCACAAAAATTGATGTGAGAATAAAAAACCCTTTATGTCTGAAGGTATTCGTCAATTGATCATAATGACATGAATAATCATATTTAGGTTTATAAATTAATAATTCTAGAACCTCCTATGAATTTTCATTGTTTAGTATATATTTATTAGGTTCATTAATCTTCTTTTAATGGGTTAAGAGATTCAATTTCATTATTTGGGAGTGTTTTATTCTTTGGTTTTCACATTCAGTTTACTTATATTCATGTACAGAAAATCATGTAGAATGGGAAAAGATGTTGAGAAAATCGTTTAATATTATTAGTGAACATCCAGAATATTAAATTAATACAAAATTCATTTGTTTATTGAGAGTGAAGAAGATTCATTATATAAAACATTAATGAAAGTGGATTGGGTTATTTGGTAGTTTTGGATCACAACGAACTCATTATGATTTGTAATTTAATATCATTTGTACAAAAGGATTATGTAACCTACATATGATATAATACATATATAAGTTTCTGGTTAAGCCATTAAAATATTTTATGACCATATTGGAATATGGTTATTGAAATTGAAAAATCGTCATCCTTGAATATGATAAATTAACAAATATGAAATGGTGTTTTCATTTATAACATAAAAGAAAGGTAAATGGGAAATGATGATCAATTATTCCATTACTATAACAACATTAAAGATAAGAAAGGAAATGGATTTATCATAACATTTTGATAAAGAGTGGTGAGGAAATAAAAAGAAAAGAAAGAAACCCAAAATAAATGAAATAAGAAGAGCAATTTAAATATTGACATTGACTTCCTTGAGAGCCTATTTAGGGTAAAGGTTTTGTTCATTTTATGAGACCAAGGGACTATAGACATGGGGGAGGGGCTTGGGAGGATATGTTTTCATAATTTATTTAGGTCACAAGGCTATAGATGAGTAATGAGAAGGGAGAAGTGTGAGTGGTTTTTATAGTGTAGGAGAGGATGGTTTCTTAATATTTTATTCATTGGTTTGTTATTTTTCCATAATAAATGGAAAAGTGTTGATTCAATGACCAAAAATAATAATATGTTCTTGTGCGGTCAAAACAAGGGATCTTACATCAACGATGATTCTAGGAATAGTGTATTTTTCTCATAATATATTTATACTGTAAATTACGACATTCCACTCTTCATAAAAAATTCAGGTATTTTAAAAAAATTCAAAATATTCACCCTACCCATTTTCAATGCGTAGAAACCAAATATGAACTCAATTTTATCAAAATAATTTTCTAAAAAATGTGAATTTTATTTTTCACATAAAAACATCATTTACTGGTAAAATACATTTTTAATACCAAAACATATTTTTTAATGCCTTTACTATTTTACTACGGTTTTACTAAATTACCCCATGAACCTAGGAAAACAAAATTTTGATATAGGAATACATTTCATGAGAACTAAATTTTCTTTAAAATCATTTTATTATTTATAAAATATTAATTAAATAATTACTTCCCACAAAACACCAATGCATGATTATTAATTTTTACAATATTCACTCTCATTTATAAGGTGGAAAAATTTTATTTTTACTTACAATGGTGATGTGTCTATTCATATGTGTACAGTAATATTCATCAGGGGTCATGGTACTATTTATAAGAGTCCATTACTATTCATAATGGTCAACATACTATTCATAACGGTGCGTTACTAATCATACAGTTCAAGTTACTATTCATAAGTGTAAGTTCTTATTCACAAGGGTATGTTAGTATTCGTAAAAAAATGATTGTTTGTTCAATAAAACTCCAAAATAACCATGAATACGACTATGTTTGTCAGATTATAGAAATTTAAAACATAAATGTGAAAGAATTATGTCCATTGGCTAGGTTATAAAAAAGTGTTGATTTGTAAAGACATGGTTTTTCTTGAATTGAATATAAAATTTATTTTCAAATCCTTGGGGTGTTACATTCTCACCTCTATAAAAAAATTATTCCTTGAAATTTGAATTTGAACTTTGAAATTTAATGGACGATACTTGAAAATTCCCTTGGGGGAAACCCATATAAGAAATATTGTTCAAATATCCTATTAGTTAGATGGAAAGGGAAATGAATCAGTTACTACAAAAATACACATTTTAATTGGACAACATGGTTATGGAAGAATAATCAATCCATCGTGTTTTGATGGAATGTGATCGAAAATAGGTTGAGATTAATGATCATTAGAACAGAACCGTAAAATATAGATATGAAAAATGTCATTGATATCTTGAAAAAAATATGATAATAGGAAAACATTTTTATTTTCCACTCTTTTCCTAGAGTTGGGGAATTATTCCATTATTATAATATTAAAAATATACATTTCAATTGTATAAACACACTTTTATCTTCTTTTTGTTCCTTGAACTATGTATACTTCATCTCTTAGCATAGGTTGCATCATGTGGTGACATGAAACTAAAAAACCTCAAACAATGATCAACATAATCCATTTAATATATGATTTAACATTATAATAGATCAGGATCCAATTCTTTAGAATCATTACCATATCCAACTTTTCTTGATCCGTGTACATAGGGTCCTTGGAAATCCTCATTTAATTAGGAACACCACGATCCATTCTACTTAAGGAATCTATTACCTTATTTTCCGTCAATCAACAAGAAGAATCCCTAAAATTTCACATACCAAACTTGTGAATATCTTCATTATCGCTCCTCTTAAAATATAGTAATTACTAAAATTACCATAACACATTATAAAAAATATGAATTCATCATTACACATGATATTAGATATATTCCTTATATCGAAAAATGTTATAGACTCCGTCAGTTATAGTGTAGACCCCTTGTTGAAAACACAATAATCCGTTTTGAGGGATTCTATACCAATCCAAATAAATAATTTATTCATCATTATCTTAATCATCCAGAATATATTTAGGGTTTCCATTCCATCAACCATGTACTTTCCCATGATATTAATGTTCTTTTGAGTCACTTATCCCTGGTACAATTCATCATACTACCCAAAATACTAAATGATGTAGTACGACAATACAATCCTCATATATTCCATAATTCTAATAACCAGTACATTGTTGATAAAAATTTAAATTTCATGATTATTGAAAAGTAATATTAATCCTTCCACTTAATATGTGGGAGAATCATGACTTGATCATTATCCAGTAACTTTAGTTGGGGTATATTACTTTGAATCATGGGAATTGATTCACATAATGCCCCATCTCATTTTAGTTGAATCATTGTATATTAGAAGCATTGTCCTTGCCCTTGATACCACAAAATTTGTGTCCTTTTTCTCCACACATATAACAAACTCCCATTCACTTCATGAATTTACCATGATGATTATTTACAAAGGTATCACATGTGGTAAAACCCTTCAATCCATTCTTTCTGTTAATAATTTTTTTTTCAGGACCATCCCATTATTTTCTTGTTCCCTTCAAAGCCATAAGACATAGGGAATTCATTACCAATCTTTTTAATACATGATTTTATTTAATCATATGTTAAGGATAATTGGGAGACTATCTTCTTTAAAAAACAAGGCTTATGACCAAAATAGATATGATACATATTACTCTATCCATCACGTGTATCGGTGAAGTTCTCATTCCTTCTGCTAGGAGCCGTGTCCAATCAATTACATATACTATATTAGCTCATAAAATTATGAACTCTATATAACCCATAACATGGTATAACACATAAAATATATTTATACATCACAAATCCTAGAACGATATACTATGGTTATACTAGGGGATAAATCCTTCATAATCTCTATTAATGAAAATGTGAATTTTCATAAGCATATATCATGAAAATGAAAAACTTGGTGGGTAGTAAGGATCATTATCATGTACTAGGATACCTAGGGTCAACCAAAGTCTCCTTGTCATTATTTTCTTACATACGTAAATTTGTTCTTGAACCACATCCACTTGTAGTATCCATAATGGGATGTATTTATAATAAATATTTAGAAAATATATTCCTCAACATAATTTCAGGATGTTATTGTATTTTTATCCTTATATATTATCTTAGGGCTCTATTCTATAATATATGTTTTATAAATATTTCTTCCAAATTCCTTACTAAGCATCCTCTAATAAAAACAATAACACCCCCATCCCAGTTTCCCATGGTTGGTATATTGTTCCATTACATTGTAATTATTGAATGAATGTCATATATTGAAGGAATGAATAGTTTTGATGATTTGGAAAACCAAATACATACATATGTTAAACATTACCACTTGAAATATAAAACAACATAAAAGATCCATTGAGAACATCCACTACAAAAATATTAACCATGAAAGTCAATCGTAATAAACATCTTTATGTGTTGGGATTATTGAAACATTAAAAGGGGTGAGATCAGATGCTCAGTAAGGGTAAACTATAAAGTGGATGATATAAAAAAACATAAAAATTTGGCATGGTTAATAATTGAAAATTCATTAAATGAAAAATAATAACATTGGAAAAATTATGTAAGGAATATGAGCGGAGTAAATATTTCCATAATAAAATATTATGAGGGGTATTGTACTAGTCGAATAACCACATGATCTATAAATTTATGGCTTCATAATGAAGTAAATTAATATTCCAATAATTTTGAAACATACCATCAAGGCCTCAGTAAATGCATCATTTAATTATTATGTCCTCATCCAAAACCATATCTAAATATGTATAAGTCCTCTAACAAGTCCACATATATTTGTTTCATGAGACCTACCGATGCAATGAAGGACTATAACATGCCCCGCCCGTCAGTTACTAATTCCAATGCATTTCACATATTAAATGGGTGAACATAATAAACATATACATTTATATTGAAACTAACATATTAAATGTAAATAACTTTCCCCAAACATTTAACATAAACACCAACCTATTAGAGTAATATGGTGAATGGTATCAATAAAGGATATTCATGGTTAATATATTCATAAAAACTTCAAATACATATTGAATATGATATCATAACAGATAAATATAAATAATATTCACGATTCAACAAGGTATGTTGTCTTAATTGAATATTATTTTAAATGATACCATTGAAAAATTCTTCGGGCAATAATCCTTTAACATTCCAAACTGTCTGATACCACTTTGAAACATTCAAATCATAATACCTTGGAAATTAATGAGTATAAGGAAACTATTGATATGATATACCAAAGTAAATTACATACACCACATGCATGGGATATGTGGTGAACAAGGCATATACTTTATAAAATTTTATGTGAAACGAGAAAACCCATTTTTCTTTTGAAATAATAATTCTTTTGGAAATAATTTATATTTACCATGAAATCAAATTATAAACAATTATATCATAGAAAATAGAATTTTATGACATTTAAATTATATTTTTGGCATATTTTAAGTCACAACTAAGTGAAATCATATAAAAAATGTTCTTAAGAATCTTTAGAAATAAATCATTTTCGAGCATTTTAATAAACATATTAATGACTATTTTAAAGTGGAAAGGCATGTTTTTTTTGTGTAAAACCGTAAATGAGCCAATATAATTTTTCATGATAAAATGAATTATTTTATAAATATAATGGGGGTATAGAATAGTTTCTGGAGTGAAATTGAAGATGGGTAACAATTCGAGAAGTTCCCTTGAATTGTTTTTTTTATCAGGACTAAATTTCGAATGATCCTTTTAAAACAAGTAACTCCACCTAAAAGAAAGAAGGATTGTGATTGGTATTAATATATAGATCATTAAAAAAATATATTACTAATATATAAGAATTATTAAGAATTTAATATGATGAATTTGAGAATCAATGTAACCCGAAAGAAAATGGAGGTTTAGTTAGAAATCCCTTACCACTTTGTAATCAATCACATGACATGACCCAAAATTAGTAAGCATTAATTGATACAATGAATAAAATTAAAATAAATAGTTTCATTATATTATACATCAATAGGATATACACATACACCATACATACGAAAAATTATTGATTAATTAATATCTCAGAAAAATGGAAGTGAGATGAGGAAACCCTTACCTTAAGTGTGAAGGTTCCTCAGTTGATATTAATGACCACAAAAATAAAATTAAGGCTCATAAATTAAAATTTTCATAACCTACTCGATGTAAAATTGATTTTTATAAACTTATTATTTTTATTCATGGCATTTGGATGGGTTAAGACTTTCAATTTAATATTTTTGGAGCGTTTTCTTCCACGGTTTTCAGAATCGGTTTACTTATATTCATTTACGTATATGATTGTAGAATAATAATGGTTGTCCAGAACAAAAGATTCATGTCATTAGTGAAAAACCGGAATATTACATGGTAATAAAATTCATTTAGTTGTTGGGAGTGAATAAGAATCATTATATAAAGCATTAATGATAATTGTTTCACTTAATTGGTTGTTTTTTATACGAACAAATTAATTTTGATTTATAAATTAATATAATTTGTAAAAAAGATTTTATATCTAAAAATAACTTAAATTACATATATTATCATCTGGTTTAACTGTAAAAATGTATTAAAAAACCTAAATTTGAGATAAAAATATAAATTGAGAATCCATCATCCCAGAAGGTGATAAATTAACACATCTGGGGTGATGTATTCATTTTATAGCGTAAGAGAGTGGGAAATGAGAGATTATGAAGAATTATTACACTATAAGAACAATATTATAGTACATGTAGTTTACTAGAGTTATCATAAAATTTTGATAATGATAATTGAAGAAATAAAAAGAATATAAAAGAACTTGAAATAAATGAAATAAATAGAGGAATTTACATTTTGATGTTATCATCCATGAGAGCCTCTATGAGGTAGAGGTTTTGATCTTTTCATTAGGACAAGGGATGGTGGATGTGGGGGAATATCTTAGGAGGATATTTGATAATAATTTTTATAATGAACAAGTCATGATAGGAGTGAATAAAAGAGAAGAGTGTTGGAGGTTTTTATAGTGTAGAAGATGAGGGTTTTAGAAATATTTTAATCATTAGTTTATTATGGTTCCGTAAGATTTTAAATAGTGATTATTCCATAAAAATAAATATTAATAAGAGAAATAGAGTTCCAACCAATTGTTATTACACCGGTTATGGTTCTAGTAATAGGGTTTTTAACTCATAATATATATATATAATAACTTACCGTATTTAATGATTTATAAAAAATTCATGTATTTTTTAGAAATCCCATAAATTCACCCTAAACAATTTTTGAATTTTAGATTCAAAATATTTATTCCATTTATCAAAATAATTTTCTAAATATGGATTATTTAATTCTAAAATATAAATATAATTTACCCATGAAATACAGTTTTAAAACTAAAACTGATTCTATAATGCCAAAAAACAATCACTAAGGTTTTATTAAAATACACTAAAATACCAGGACAAAAAAAATTTGATTTAAGATTACATTTCATGAAAAAAAAATTCTTTTAAATCAATTTATTAATTTTAAAATTGTAATTAAATATTTAATACTCATAAAAATACCAAAACATAATCATTATTTATAAAAATATTCATTCTCATTTATAAGGTTCTTAAATTTAATTTATACATACATGTGTGTTGATACTATTCATAAGGTACATCAGTATTCATAAGGTTCATGTTACTATTCATAAGGGTACATTACAAATCGTAAGGTTCAAATTACTATTCATAAGTGTACATTACGATTTATAAGGGTCAAGTTTCTATTCATAAGGGTAGGTTAACTATTCATAAGTGTATGTTATTATTCAACAATAAATAAGTTTGTTGTATCAGACTCCGAAAATAACCTTGAACACAATCGTGTATGTTATATTTTTGAAATTCCAATCACATAAGTGAAAAAATTATGTTTGTTGGCTAGGGTATAAAAAATTGGTGTTTTGTAGAGACTCAGTGTTTCATGTATTCAGTATTAAATTTATTTAAAATTCTTTTTAGTGTTATTTATATTCATTTTAAATAAAATTATAATCATTTAATATATAACGAATGATATTTTGAAAAACTATATTCTTTCCAAAGGAATGTTTTGTTTCCTAATTCAGAAATAATTTCAAATATATTTTTACTAATTTATGAACCAATATATTATATATTTAAATTCATTTTATAAATAATATTATCATAAATTTTATGGTGGGTTTTCTAGATTTTTATAAAATGTCCCCTTTTTGGATGAGTAATGGAAAAACTATATTTTAATTGAAAATTATCTTATCATTTAAATAATTTTCAAGGTTGCATAATATATTAAATTGGATCTAATTAATAATTGATAAATTATATAACCATTAATATAATTAATTTCATTGTAATAATATTCAAATTAAATTTTTTATAAAGACATCATATAAATTTAAACATATACAATTTGAAACCCTGCTTTATCATCACATTTGTTGGATTAATTTAAATTAAATTTATCCTCTTATGTGAATAGAATTTTATAAAAATGATCCCATATTTTGAATCAAAATGTATTATTATCTAATAACATAATCATAATTTTTTCCCATTATAAAAAATATTGTAACAAATATTTAGCATTATTAAGGTAAACAATAGATTTAGTAGGGTGTTAATCTAAAAAGTCAAATATTAAAATGACCTAAAACATTTTTAAAATTAATTTTATGGAGAAATTTAGACCCAATACTGGATAATCATCCATGATACTTTTATTTCGACCCATGTTTCCATTGAAAAATATAGGTATACCTTTTTCATTTCAAATATTTCAAAATTTCCACTCACCTAAATTATAGAAGCCCAAACCCTCTCCCCTATTCATCACATATTAAATTACTTTTGTTTTAGAAAATAACATCCCAAATGACTTACTATACTACCTTTCAATCATCCATTAAGAATTTAATTTGGGCAAAATATATCATAGTAAAAATTTTGGTTCAATCCAGATGAGGTTACATGGAAAGAGATAGCGTTCTTCAATGAGTGTTTTCAGTTTATTTCTTTCTTAAACTAATTTTATTCTTAAAAAACAACGAGGACATAATATCCTCATTATAATATTTATTCAAATATATATTTAATTAATGGTAATGATTTACAGCCATCCCTAATTCCATAATATCGGTTTAAAATCATTATTTGTGTGTACGACATACTAGAGCATCACAAACTGATGTCATTCATTTTTCATTGGCCACCACTAGTGGTTGCGTATGAGGATGAATATAAAGTATATAAATAATATCTATAACAAAAATATATATCTTTATTCGATAAATATTTTATACCTTTTTTCATTATAATTTGTATGGTATACAATAATTTCGCTCGTGTGTACTGTGGACTATCATTACACGAGGTGACGAGATTCCTTTTTAACTAAATCTTTACATTGAATGTAATAAAGATAATTATAACAAATATATGTGATATAAATGATATAATGATGGTATTAATTACCTATTTAACATTATTATAAAATAATATATCATTTTTTTAATGTCATTTCAGTCATATAATGACGATAACATCGTTTGTGTATGTGGGGGCTACCGCATTGATGAAGCGGTGTGACTCTCTTTTCATCCCCAAATCACAAGGGTTATATATATAAGTATATTTATAGAAATAATATTATATTAACGATTCCATGGAAATTTTGATGGTAAGAAGTTACTACAACCTTTCTATAACGATCCTTGAAAAATGGATATAATACGCATGTGTTCGTACTACCAAACGTCTCGATGATAATAATGTACTTCATTTATCAGAACCAAAATCCATAATCATACGTAAAATTAAAATTAATTTTAAATATGATAATTAATTATCTGTTATTAATATGGATATGATATAAGAATATAATATGAAAATAAAAATATCATTCACAATAAACAAGTATGAGAAATCATGGTAATTAACTCCTAAAAATATATAAATAAAGAATTAAAATTAAAGAATAGTTGATAATATGGTATAAAAAGAACATATGTGACATTATGAATTTTAATATGGTTCTATTATTACATACTATAATTTTTAAATATACTATATAGGATAATAAATAATAATACCCTAAATGTAAGAATGAGGTAAGTGACATCATCTAAATCTCCCTTCATTGAGGCATATTGTATTGTTATACACCAATTTTTTATGTGGTATATATACTACCCCATTGACATTTAATAACATTAATACTACATTATTCATGTTATTTAATGTATAAATATAATTTTTTTCATCCAGGGGGCGTGGACATGAAAATTATCAAGTGGTAATGAATTTCATTAATCAATTTCATTAATTGGTTAATATTATATATTCATTATCTTCGATATTCCATGATTATGTGTATATTGAATTTTTTATAAATTATTATTTATATATACTTATTTCATTATGATATATATTCTATACAACAAATATGTGAATTTAATAATTCTATGTTCATCCATATTATCATTTCAATTTTATATTTCACAATATCATTTCAGTTGGGATGGTTTATAATTGAATTTACATTTAATGAAATTATTTGATCGATTTTCAATAATCCCATTAATTCTCTATCGATTTTTTATGCATGACAAATTTCATGAAATAGTATGATTTTCAAATATTTGTTGACTAAAATAAATAAGAAACTGTTTTTCAGGACAACCTTCTTTATTTTAATCACCAGTCAAAAAAATTCCAAAACCATTGATTTATAAAAAAATTAGTTTTTTTAGCCTTTTAAAAAGTTTTAGTGAAATGAAAATTTATTCATATTTACCTTTACTAGTTATTTTTAAATGAATATTCATGACTTTTAAAAATAATTGTATTTATCATTTATTCCAAAGTTGAAAGGAATATTTGTTTTATTATGTATTGAATGATCAGAATTTATAACTATCATGACCACTCAATTATTTAAAAACAAGATTTAAATGTTTGAAATTTTATTTTTAATTTAAAATATTTTATTTTTTAAAATTCATTTATTTATGTTTAATTTTCAAAATAAAAAGGATATTTTCATCCAGAATATCTTAAATGATATTTTTTTAGAATTTATATTCAAAAATTTCAACAACCCTTTATTATTAATCCAACATGTATAAATTGAATTAATACCACCGTTATTTTTTATATGAATATTTTATTATATATGCATTATGTAAATAATTGAAATTAAATTACATTATTAATTTTTATATTCATTAACATTTCCTTAAAATATTAACTTTCTAATTATCATTAGATAACAAATTTCCCCAAATATTTATATTATTTATCATAGACATAACTATTTATTAAATATTTTTTCATTTTGATATAAGGTTTTTAATTTGAAATTTATTACATTGATTGGAAAAATTATATAATCTATATTCTATCTTAAATATAGATATTTAATGGTAAGGAATATTAATTCATCAAATTAAACAAATCATTATTTTTTTGTGAAATTATACTGACCTACAATGTTGTGTGAGGCCAAGTATCATATAACCTCTCAATGTATAGGTATGTACCATGATACAAATATGTAATATAACATTAAATGAGTTTTTACATTTAGTTTTAAACCATCTTGTGAAATGTCTTGAAGTTCAAGGTATCTTATTCCTAAAACAAGATGTTAAATAATTAAGAATTTTCTTTAATAAGAATTCAGTTATTACTATCCATGATAATTTCATGATGATATTATCTCAAGATGAATTTCATTATACTATTATTGAATAGATGACATTTGTTTTTAATTATTTATTTATCCATATTTTCTTTTCAATATATAATTATGATATATTTGTTATGGATTAAATGAAATGTGTGTTCAGTTGTTGACCATGTTATATTTATTATTATTTAGGGATTTATGATTGCATCCATTGTACTTAACCCTTGCTAACTATTTGTGATCAGCATTATTTTGTTACCTTTCCCAATAATACATGACGTGTTAAATGACTTATATGCAATGATTTTCTAAGAAGGATAATTTTAGTGCCGAAAAATTAAGATTTAAGTTCCATTTTCAAATGTATTAAAAGCCTCATTTTTTATCTATCATATCCTGAATACTAAACTATTCAGTCCTCTTGGATGTAATTCAATTTATATTATGATAATATAATAAGGTAAGACAGCAGATCTAGGTTGCTGGGTTTGGGGTTGTTATAGTTGATATTAGTGGATGTTTAGTAGAAATACTGGGAACTAGATTGAGAAAAACATTGATTTTAGAGAATAAGCCTATGATAGAAATTATGGATATGTATATATTAAAATACTAATGTTCCTTTAAGGAATATTGTTCTATAACAGGAGCACATAGGGATAAATACTCCCAAAAAGGTGAATTTGGATCAATTAGATCATTACATGGTGCAACAAATTGTGTTTTATAGTTCATGTGGATTGACGCTCCCAAGGGATTTGATTTGAATAATTTAAAATTTCTATTCAAACCATTATTATAGATTTGAGATAGAGATATCTTATACTAATCCATGTTTATGATTATAAGATTATCGATGCAAAAATTTATTAGTTTTTGTTAATTATTTCAATTGTTTTTTATTATACATTATCTCAAAAACGGATATGATCTAATATAATGTATTCCATTTTTTCTGAATGGAACCAAAAATAAGGAATGGGAACCACATCAATGCACATGTTTCAATTGGTAAGAATGGTCATTTCATCGATGGGATTAAGATAATATTTCTATGGGAACTAATGTCTCAATCATTCTCATCATATGAGGATATAATATCATATGCTAATAAGAAAGATAAAGAATCGTATATGTATTATTTCATCATATAGAAGCATAATATGTATATAATGGTTATGAAAATGTGGATAAAGAGAATAAGGGGTTGAAGTATTTTCCCACAAATGAAAATTGTGGAATAAATACCATATAACTCACTTAAAATGAATGTGATTTGTAGTCATTTATGGAGAGAAATGAAACTAGTTTTGTGATATCATTGGTATGAAAAAATATTCCCACGAATTAACTTCAATTGTAAGGAAATGAGTCACTACAATAATCATTGTCTCGATGGTCAAAGGAATATACCAGAAATAAATCTAAAGGATCGTTGTCAAGATTATTCCATTACAATAGATGAAGATGAATGATTAATGTTCTTATGTTTAGACACACAAATCATTTCGAATGAGTACATTAATTATGATATCCTGTTTATTATAATTATGAAATGCATATGGATTGTACATAAATACTTTTTTGATAAATATTTTTAAGAGTGTGTTAAATTTAACCAACTTCTAAGAAAAATCATTCATTAAAAATTAGAACTTCTTAGAAAACACATGATGGACAGAAATATAACCCACAATATGTTCCTAATGTTTGTATAAATATATTTGAAAAATAATATTATTGATATGATTAAATTAATTTTTATAGTACTGACTATTTTAAGAACTATTAAGGATTTTATGACAAAGTCGTTTATACTACTACTCATGGTGTTTACAGAAACATTGTATTAATGAATATATCTAATAATCTATATTCTACTTAATAAATAAGAAAGAATTCATTTAAAAAAAATTATGTTAACTTAGGTTATTACCATGTTTCAAAAAAATACATTATAAAGATATTCACATTATATACATGTGATTATTAATTACTAATTAATGTTATTTTGGGGATTAATATTAAGTTAATTATGAAAATTCATTTAATTTATTCATAATGTTATTGATAATAATCATGTAGAAGGGCTATATAGGTAACCATTGATAAAATGGTTTATGTTTAACTTTAGAATTGGTTTTATTGATAAATGAATTACTTCCCCATATAGAGATTACTGCTTGTTGGATAACATGTGCTAACCAATTTTCCATAAAAATAATTACATATTGATGGAATAAATTATCATTAAATCTTGGATATTATGATCCATTAAAAGAAACATTTGGTGCATTATGTATAAAAAATTTGTTTTTGTATATTCATTTAATTGAGTGAGTGATGATTTGAAAAACTTTTCTAATCATAGAATAATTATGAAATTCTTATTATGAAATATAATGGTATTAAGTAAGTATTTTTTATTATAATTTTATAGAATAAAAGGCTTCCTCAAATTAAAAAAAACATTCTATATTTTTTATCCTAAAAACATAATATTTGATGGATTATATGGTCTATAAAATTATTAGAGACTAATGGATGTTATGTCATTAACATTTCATTCATCATTCACATCCTTTGATTAATTACCACTATAACACTCTATAATTATTTAGGCTTTTCTTAAAAGTCCACATATTCATTTCCAACTAGTGTTCTTCTAATTCAGTACTGGGTTATGTGTTATTACTGATGAACTTCATTAGTCATTTTCATTATCATTACGATGGTGTTTTATTATCCCTTTTATGATGTGGGGTTTTCAAAAATGGTATTTCTAAATGTAAAACCCCATATTACTGTGATCATGTTTACATTGTGAAGAAGTAATTTAATTAAGGTGGTGAGAATATAACACCCCATTAATTTTTAAGAAGAACATTATTTTATATACTCTGTATTCCATAAAAAAACCAAGATTAATAGAAAATATAACACCCAATAATTTTAGAAATATTTCATTTTAAATAAATATGATCACATTGATAAATTGCAGAACGCGTAACCCTGAGTCGAAATGAACCATAATATGTTATACCACTATAGACTAGATGGTATGTTGTTGGGCATGAATAATAGTAACTAAATCATGGAAATGATGTTTATCTATTGATTATAACCAAAATATAATCATTTCAAATAAAAAGAAATGTTATCTGAATGACATTATTCTTTCTAAAGGATGGTTTAATGGTTTTTTCACATATAATTTAATATTATTCTTTATAACAATTTTAGAAAATTGATTGGAAAAATAATAATTTTTTTAAATATGATTATTAATATTCTCTTAGGGTTAAATTATATAATTTTTCTTATAACATTTATTTATGATGAATAGTGAAATATACATATTTTTAAAGGAATAATTTCTTTACCATTAAAATATATATAAGGTAAAATTAAATTTTAAATTTAATTTAAAGTAATATTTGTTGAATTATATATCTATTAATCAAATTTATACCATTTTCATTATTTTATATTTTTATTTATTTTAAAAAATATGTAATAAATTGAGTATTTTATGTTTGGAATCCCAGTTTCTCATCACATATCTGAGATTAATATAAATTAATATTTTACACTTCATCGAATGAAATGTTGAAAAAAAACTATTAAATAGTTGGAATAATTATAATTTATATTTTCTAATAAGGTTAACCTAATATTTTTCCACAATGAATATAAAAAACCATAAATCTTATTTCCCTCTGTTAATGTAATAATGGATTATTGGGGATTAATTTAAAAAAATATAATTATTTCAATGACATAAAAACGTGACTAAAATATATATATTATATATATTTTTTGACCATATAAAGACTTAAACTCTAGAATAATAAAAAAAATTACAATTTTTTAATGTGAAAGACATGGTTAATCATTTTTCTCTATATAAATAACAAGTGTTCTACTAACTATACATATAAAAGGCCACCCCTGTAATATGTTTACAAAAATTAGAACACTTTTTTTGGAAAATAAATTCCCCAAAAATATTCCATAATCCCTCATATTATTAAAGATTCATTTATATGGGTATAAATATATTCTTCTATGTATTTTGATGCAAACTGATAGAGCATACTCAAAGAAGAAGTAACATTCTTCAGTGAGTGTTATATTTTTATTTATTTGTCCAATCCTGTAAACACATTTTAAACCCACATTATATAAAAATATTAGTATCATTAATATAATTAGTTGTTTTTATGTTATGTTTATATTTTTTAACCATCCAAAAATCTATAAAATGTGATATGTAATCATTTTTTCCGTGTACAGTGGACTACGACCTTGCGAACTTATGTCCCTCATTATTCCACCACCACCACCACTAAAGGTTTGGTATGATGATGGATATAAAAAATATATATGATATATGTAACATAAATTAATGTATTAATTAATTATTTCATATATAAAATTTTTAATTTACATTCTAAAGGTTATACAATAATGTCGCTAATGTGTGCAATGGATTACAGGCTCTCGAAGTGACATGTTTCTGTTTTTTAACACTTTACATGAAAAGTAATATGGATAATTTTAAAGAATATATGTGATGTACATAAATTAATTATGATATTTCTGACATTATATTCATTATTAAAATATGCTAAATCGTTTTATTTCTAAATGTTATAGTTACTCAATGATGATAACATCGTTCCGGTATATGTGCACTAATCCCTTCCAGAAGCATGAGACTCCCTTTTCATCACCACAACACATGCATAATATATATATGAATAATTAAAAAAATAATACCGAATTTATTATATTAAAAATATTTTTTAGTATAAAATATTTCTTTCCTTATTTAGATAATAATCATTGAAAAATAGAAATGTTACCCATATGTGCGTATCACCTATGATCTCTATGATCACAACATAATTATTTTTTCAATTCAATATTTCATTATTGTTATTATTTTTATAATTGAAATATTTATATGTGTGTGTGACAATTATTTCAGGATTATTATGATGGATATGATTAAACTATATTATATTTTTTCAAATAAGAACTTTCATAACAAAACTCTTATGAAAAAACATGGTAATTAACAATAAAATCTATGAAAATATTGATTTATAATTAATTAATGAGGGATTATTTGTTATAAAAGATGCACATATGATATTTAAAAAATAAATTTTTTTTTTAAATGTTTTGAAAATATTTTTAACTTTTATACAAGGGTTATAATCTGGTACAACCAAAATGAAGTGTGGGGTAACTGTCATCATCTGAATGTCCCTTCATTGGGGAATTAAAAAATATTATGAACCAAATTTATTTTATATGGTGTATATAATGATCTTTTGGAATATAATATCATGAATAAATCACTATTCTTGATATTTAAAATTTTAATAATATGTATTTAATCAAAAGGGATTTGATATGAAATTTCACATGTGTTAATGAATTTTAGAAAACAATTTTTGATTGGGTTATATTATTTCATCATTTTATTTGATATTAGATGATTATTATTATATTTAATTTGAAATAAATTATGATTTATATCAACTTGTATTATGTTGATTTAGATTTTTGAGGCTAATAAATTCAATAGTTAATTTTTACATTAATGATATGATATTTTCAATGGTTTATTTCATAATAACTATTTAACCTGGATTTTATATACAAGAATTTACATTGAATAAATTATTTTTGCATTGTTTTATAAAGCGTTAAATATAAAGTTACTCTATTTATTCATGATATTTTTCAATTAATATTACAATTTTTCTTATATTTTGTACTTAAAATAACTACAAAATTGTGTTTAAGAATATCTATCATCATTTCTCTCTTCGGTTAGAAATCCATTTTTTCCAAACCATGATTTCTAAAATTAATAAATTTTTCATCATTAACAAAATAATTTATTAAATAATTTTTTATAATTTATTACTTTTTCAAAAAAAAAGTTAATAGAATCTTCTTGTCATCATCAAAACAATTCCAATTTGGATTTTACTAAAAATATGAAAGGAATAATTGTTTTAATTTTATAAAATTAAAAAAAATTATAGCTATCATGACTAATAATATTTTTTAGAAACTAAATTAGATGATTCAATGTTATATTTAGAAAGAATATAATTTTCAAAAAATTTTAAGAACATTTTGTTTCAAAAAAATTGATTTCTAAAATTAAAAGCATATATCCTTAAGAATGTTTTAGTTATATTTTTAGGGAATTTGTATAAATAAATGATAGGAAACCATTAATGTTACTCAAATGGATATATGTTGTGATCAAATAACCATTATTCATTCTATTGAATGGTTAGGATCATTTGACCATGTTGTGTACTAAAATTCACTAACTTGAGTCAATTTTGAAGTACATAACAGTCCATTTAAATATTTTCCTTCATAAAATTATTAGAAATTAAATTTCACCCAAATATTAATAATATATCTCATGGATACCATTATTTCTAAATCCATATCTCATTTAAATATATGGTGATTTACGTAGAATGATATTTGATCGACTGGGGAAATATTGATAATTTGAAATCTTTATTCAATGTACATATTTAATGGTAAAGATTATTGATTCATGAATTAAATTGATCATTTAATATGTGAGGAATGTTTTGGACATTAAGTTGCAGGTGGGGAATAGAATTTTATATACTCTTGATGTATCGGTAGATATCATATGAAAATTAGTAATCTAGTATTACAAGTGGTTTTATATATTGTTTAAACAATCTTGTGAATGTTCTTGATGGTAAAGGCATCATGTGAATTAGACATGACGTCTAATATAATATAATTTCATTATTGAGGAATTCAGTTATTATTATCCATGATATTTTCAGAATGATATAATCTTCAGAGCCATTTCAATATCAGATTACTGATTAAATGGTTTGTGTTTTTAGCTATTTCTCATTAAATATTTATTATGAAATAACTTATTATTATAGATTCATTTTTGATTAAATGGAATTTATTTTATGTTATTTACCACTACATATTTATTAATATCTATTTATTAATGATTTCTTCCACTATAGTTAACCCTTACTTGGAACATGATCTCACCCTTATTTTGATACATTTCGTAGGAATCCATGAAGTGTCCGATGATTTATATGAATGGATACACGAAAGGTAATAATGTTCTTATTAAAAAAAATTAAGTTATAATTTGGTTTAAATTTTTTAAAAAGGACTAAATTATGTATCTACTTTACCCTGAGAAATAAAATTGTTCGGTACTTCGAAATGAAATTCTTTTTATATTATGACTACGTAATAAAGTAATAAACCTGATCCACACTACTATGGCTAGTGAAATTACAAATTTTATATAATATACCAACCTATTATTTTCTATCAGCATAACAATAAATATTAGTATCCAATGGAAATCTTATCCATCCTATGGTTTTTTATTAATATTCAAAATGGGAGTTTATCAGATATAGATGTGGGAAAATCAATGATTTCCCCATTATTTATGAATTTTTTTATTCCAAAAGTGATTCTTATCCTTACACAAATATGTTATGGTTAGTTGTCAATAGATTTTATACCTATTTCTACAATAACATCATATATTTACAATACAAAAGACATGATTGTGTTTCATGAATTAAAAAATTTACTCCAGGAGAGACATAGAACTGATCCATTAAAACTAGTATGTCACCTTGTAGTGAACCTATTATTTCTATTTAAATATAAGATGGATATCTGATACTCTTCATTAATTTTCTAGATTGAACTACAACATGATCGAGAAAAAGATTCTATTACCCCATATTAATAACCAATTTGATCAAGTATGGGAATATAAATACTTTTAAAAGATTCATCTTTATTATGAATATCATCAGTTGAGAGTCATTAAGTAGGATGTAACCAAATATGATTCTATAAATAGTAGTGAAATTATGAATATATAATGATACCGTTTAGTCATACTAACATCCTGACTATTTTAATGAATTTAATGAATATATTCATAAGAGTCTAACTTGATCAGTTTATGGTAGTCCATATAGAAAATATTATTATATATTAAAAGGGTAGTTATTTTTATAATTATTTCATGAAAATTACACTTAATTTCATATGTATAGAAAAAATATATGAAAAAATTTCTACTGGGAATTTTGGCTGCAAAAAGATTCATTTTTTGATCGCATAATCTGAAGAGAAGGTATAAATAAAGATCTTCCAATAAAGGATTATATTATGTGTTGGAAGAGACTAACCATGGGGACATAGATCAATATTTTTATTGTTTAGTAGGACATTATGGACTCTTTATAGTCAATTTCTCTTGTATATTTATTCAAATCATCATGTTTTCTTGAATGTGATCCATGTTCCTCTAGATAGACTCATATGAGGAAAATTTCATGGCACTAAAGAGATTATTTGACATTTCTCCTTTAAATTTATTACCCTATTATGTAGAAGGGATTTGAATCCTTATTGATGCACCTAATAAGGTATAGGGATGTGTTATTAAAAATTGATATAGTTATATATTATGCATCCTATAAATTGATGGTTCATGAGAAAAATTATCCAACTCAGGATTTGGAGTTAACTGTAGTAATAATTATATTAATGATAAAAAGGAAATATTTTGATGGAGAATTTTGTGACATATATATATATATAAATTTTTTAATTATATTTGGAATGATTAGAAGTGGAATTGTCACCACATAATGTTTTTACAGTTGATTAGATATGATAAATGTACAATACATTACAACCCTGGTCAAGTGAACTAGGAGGCCAATGATTTGATTCTATAGGATCATGCTATCTTATCCATAATGTGGATAAAAAATATCCAAAATTTTAAGATTTTTGAAATATTTATATGGAAATTTAAATAGAAGTGGAGAAATCTAATCATGGTCAATTGAATGTCGAAATACATGTCCAATTAAATAATATATTAGTGAAGAAGAAATATGTAGAGCTGTAAATGAAGGTCATATATGCTCCCAAGATTAACCTTGACTATGATAAAATGATAAGGTTTATGAATAATTTTTTTGTTCCATACATACTATATTTGAATATGACTTGTTAGAGAAATAGAATAGTTCCTCATTATCTTTTCATATAAGAAGTATAATGGCGTATATCGATTTGAAAGAGTATTTATGGTCGGATGGAATGAAGAAAGATATCATATTGTTTTTGTGTCGGGTCTTGGTATGTAGTAAATTTAATATTGAACTATAAAACCTAATGGGATTAAACATCAATTACTGCCATTATACTAGAAATAGGAAAACATTACCATTAATTTTGTCACCAAAATCCACAAAACAAATATATAGAAATGGAATAATGCTATATGGTTTGTAGATGATCAAATTACTAATTAATCACAGTTTATCTCTATCATAATTTCCCTCCATATTGCCCAGTATTCTATAATAGTCATTAATGTAGTGATAAGGTTTCACGAAGTACCACATTCCATTGGGTTTTATCATAATATAAGGTTTACGTTAATGTTCTAGATAAGACTTCCATAGGCACTGCATATAGAGATAGGTTTCTTCACTACATATATTAGTAAAATGATGGTTAACATAAGAAATAACATCAAATTCTAGAGGATATTCTGAGGTATTTTTCTATGGATCTAAAAGGTTTGTAGGATCAATAAAATTCTCTAATTCAGTTTTAACTCAACAATAGGATTCCCTCAATCATTCAAAAGGGTTCTTATGAATCCCTATATAGAAATAAGTGTAGAGCTCAAATATTCTTGAATAACGTGGAATAAATAATTCTATAATGACATTAGGTTGTCTAAGAAATGACAGGGAAGGATATAACCATTTAGAAAAAATAAAGGATGGTCGGTGTCGACTAAGACATTATGCTGGAAATCACTAACATGATCTTTAATTTCATTTTGGTGACATGTTTTTGTATGAATTTCAGTGTTATGAAGTTAATGATATTTTGAAAAAGAGAAAACTATTCACTTGATATATCGATCCAATTAAAATTCATTGTCATATCCAAACAATAGAAAATTCAGTAGTGCTTCCCAAAAACATCTCTCATGTTCGTAATGTCTTCCATTTACATCTCTTGAGGAATTATATAAGTGAGTTTTTCACACGCATTGAACTATGAAATAATAATCTTGTAGCATGAAATTTCTTATGAGGAACACCTGGTGCTGATTCTAGATTATATAATGAATATTTTATTACACAATATCAATCACCAGGTCAATTTTTTTTGGGAAACTGCCTGTTTGAATAAGCTATATGGGGAACTAAGAAAATTATGAGGATACATTATACTAAATTTATTTTATAATAATGCCTATTTTATAGGGTAATGTTTCTTTTATAATGTGTATAATGTTACATCATGAGTTATTTGTAAATCCTCTATATGTTTTGAAAATAATATTTTCTCAAAATAAATTCAATTTTATTTTTTCCAAAAAAAAATTATTTTTAAAACTATTATAAATTGATCAATATAATATAAACATCATTTATGAAATAATCATTTCAAAATTATCGTAGGGTAAATTACTCTAATAGGATAATTTTTTTAGTAAATGGATAAAAATATTGATTTTTTATTAAAAATGCATATTCATTAATATAATTTATATTGTTACTTTTTAAAAAAATGAGTTTAAATGAAAAATATCTTCAGTTATATATCAATTAACTATATTTAGGTCATTTGAATATAGTTCATAATTATTTTTTATATATAATTTTTTATACATTAGTACATTTTTCTCCTCAAACACCTACATTCTTGTCACATATGTGGGATTAATTTGAATAATACATTTCCAATTCTATTAATGGAATTTGAAAAGTTTGAATATTTATAATAAAAATAATATATTTTATCAAATAAGGTTAGATTTTTTTTAACTTAATTAATAAAAAACATTATATATTATTAACGCAGTTTGGATAAAAATGGGGTTTTCGGGGGTTAAACTCATAGCATAATGGTTTAAAATGACCCAAAAAAATATCCAACACACATTCGATATAATTGTTTTGACATTATATCTTCTATTTTCGATAATAACTCCGTTTTAGGCCTTCTATCATGATAAATACAAGATTAAACGTTTTTCTTTTAAAAAATTTTAATTTTTCCACTCACCTCACTTATAATAGCCACCTCATGTCCACACCTATTCACACTACAAAAATACAATATTTCATATTATACCTCCCCAAAAACTGCCTTAATTACCTATTATAATCATATAAACTATAGTATTTTTATAAATAAAAATTAATAATCCTTTTTTGGTGTAATCTTTAATAAGTTATTTGAAGTCCATGTAACACCTCATAACAAAGAGTTTTATTTTATTTATTCCATAGAATAATTCAATTCATATTACACCAAGATGATATAATAACCTTTATTTATTATATATAATTATATTTTGTTGTGTTAATTTCATGAACTAACAACATCAATTTTTAAATCAAATTGGATATGAAATCATCATTCATGTGTAAAGCGTAATACTACCATGCAAACTGATTTTATTCATTTTCCATCACCATATATCACGAATGGATAAAGTGGAAATATATATATATATATATATATTATAATTTGGATATAGTTGTAATTCTATAATTATTATATAACATATACCATCATACATCCTATTCTATGGGAATACGATAAAGTCACTCATGTGTACGACAAAATACGTGCTCGTGAAGTAATGTTATCCATTCATGATTTACATGTAAGGTAATATAGATTTTTTTAATGAATAAATGTGTTATAAATCACATAAATATTATTATGGTATAGTAACATAACTATATTTTAATTTCCTTTAATTATCTAATATAATGGAAATACATTCATGCATATATATGGTTTACCATCTCACTATAAGGTTTATTTCATTTTCAATCTATAAATCACATTTTTACCCTAAAAAATATATATTGAATATTTATTATATTTTTATAGTGCATAGAAAAATTTATATTATGGAACTGTGATAATAGTAAAAGGAAAAATAAAAAATCAAAACATACTAAAATAATAAAGTATTTATTTTCTGAAACATCATTTTAACCTGGAATTGTTACTAAAAAACTAACAAAATGTCATACATAAATATTAAATGGTATGATATATATAATTATGGTTATATAAAACCATTATAATTTTTTTATACTGGTGTTTTTAATGTGTACGATATAAGTAATGACAAGAAGGTAATAGATTTTATTCTAAATTTTATCTCTATGAAAAATATGTTATATTATGAAACTATATTATTTTATGACGATCATATACTACCCAGTTGACATTTAATGTCATTAATTAATCTATATTCAAGTCATTTTATGTCTCATTTAAGATTATTTATTTTGGTTTTTTATAATTTAAAATTAAAAAATTAATGATATTTAATGTTACAATATAATATTTTATCTATATTGTTTACAATAATGACTATGGTAATTATATACTATGACCCATCTCCAATGAAACTCATGAATTGTTTTCTCTACTATTAATTTTAGTAGAATATATGTTTTACCTACATTTTTTACTCTATGTACTCAATATTTTGAATGATTTTTTTTACGAAAACTCATTTTTATTTCTCAGTTTGGAAAATAAATAATTTTTATCACAAACCCATGTTTACTATTGGTGTTTCCAAAAATTTATTTTTAATTTAAATAAATGACTTATTAAATATATTTTTACCCATTTTTTAATATCATTACAAAATCTTATGACTGTAATCATAATATAATGTTTCAAATAATGCATGTTTTTATTTTATAAAAGATGTAAAATAAATATTTAATTATACCTAGAAACCATATATTTAATTTTAAATTATCATAATCTCACAATCTATTAAAATCACATTATATGTTTTCAGGGTTATTTTCAATGAATTTTATAATAAAAATGATATATGTTTTACAAATATTTTTCTTCAATGTGTAAGGGGTATTTTATTGATGAATTTTTTTAAATGACTTTTAAACCATTCTTTTTAAAACTTCATGGTTATCTATAAGGAAAATAATTTTAATGTTTGTTATGTTTTAAAAAATGTTTTTCATAGTGGGAAGGATACTTTCCTGATGAAATTTTCCAAATGTGATTTAAAAACCATTTTTCATCAATGAGGAAATCATTTTATGTTACTAGTTCTTTAATGAGGGTATAATTTAAGGATCAAATTCATGATTTGTCTCTGCATGGTTTATGTTTACAATGAATAGTTTTTTATGAAACTATTTTCTCTTTCACGAGGTATTCCATGATAAAATTATTGTGAAACTCACTTCTTTTCATGGGAAATGATATGATGAAATGATGAAATGAGTATAAAAACTTTTTCTTTTCCACATGTAATGATATGACTAACTTTTTTTTAAAACCATCCCTTCTCATGGTTTATGATATGTTGACTGTTTTATAAACTTGTGGTACACATACAAATGAATTTCATTATACAATCAATAGTAACCATATAACCTTTGAACGAATTGGTTAATGATTTATATCTCATGATGTATACAACGTTATAGTATGGAGGGAACCATGTTTAGTAAGAAATTGTTTCTAATATGATGGTTTTGGGAGTGAACTATGAACCATATGACGGTTTGAGGAGTGAACGCTTTCCACTATGACAGACTTGGAACCAAACTTTGACTACTATGGAAATAAATTTCCATACCTATTTGTATGCCAGAATTCCATGTGTTTTTCCAATTTTATTATCTTATGGAACATGTTTTTCGAATTCTTTATTATTCATGTCTTATTATCTTTCAATATTTATTACATAACCTATGATTATGATCTTTGATAAGAAGGGTCTGGTTTTCAAATTTTATTCCTATGTTACCATACCATAATGGTCATGGCATAGCTTTGTTGATCTATGGATTACAATAAATTCACATATAAGTTCCCCCATTCTTATGTTTCCTTTCCCCAAGTTTTAGAGACATTTATTATTTTGGAATTTTCAATACAGGTTTTGAGATAGTAATAAAAATGTTGGAGAATATGTAGTTTCCCTTTGAAAAGGTTTTTTATGTTACCAATTATCCAATAGAACTATATCTTTTTGATCATTAGTCATATGTCATTATAATATAATAAATCATTACCAAAAAAAGATATAATATTTATGAATTACTAACCTTGGATGATTTTCGTTTATCAATCAAGATGATGATCATCCACACATGGAACAAATTTTCAAATAAAGTAAGGTATAATTTATTTTAATTCATTATTTATTAAGATAATATTTTAGAATTAAAAAAATAACTATATTATTAATTCATTAATTATTTTCATAATAATTTTTTCTCAAAGGAACCCTTGAGATTCTCATTCAGTAAAATTTAAAATAAATAAGATAAATTTATTTAAATTTGAAATTAATTTATACATTGAATATACAAACAAGCCATATGTTGTGTGTCCTTCTAGTTAGTAGTAAATTATGTCTGGAATTAATCAAGGTGGACACTAGCTGAAACATGTCTTGTACTCTTCTACATTAAACATTGTGTACTTCCACACACATGGTGTGTGTCTGTGCTCTGTATGGTCCTTTTTCGTGTACTTTTTTACTTACAAAATGATTAGAATATATGGAATGTTGCATTATTAGATAGTGTATAGTTCTATGAGTCAAGCCATATGGTAATCATGGTGTTGTTGTCTATATGACACACTATTAATATATATAGCCTTCACCACTAGATATTCCCACATATAAAACAATGTGTACGATGACCATGCACATCATGTAGTTTTTGAATAACAAATAAAATAATTAATTTTGATATTTAATTCAACATGATAAACATAAAATAACTCAAAAATGTAATTCATGTAAAAACCTTATCACATAACATATACACTAACCACTCACCTTCACAATCATCTTTAAATTCATAGTAAAAATTTCAACCACCGAAGACATTTAAAATATATTTTCTTTCATGGGATTCACTCTAATAAATTGTGTATAAGTAAAATGGTATGTACATATAATTAGACATTGAGTACATTATTAAAGTGTCACCCAAAAAATATTTCTAGATGCACAACATGTAATTATAATTGGAATAATTATGTTCCAAATTCTGTATTCCAACTATGTAGTATTTAGTCACAATCGGCTATGGTTTCCCAACTCGCAATAAATATTGTGTTTTTATTAAGTAGGAGGTGTGTACATTACCCTCATAAATTCTACTTATCACATTAGGGAAAATTTGACCACATTAAAAAGTGTGCACACTAGATACACATTGTGTATCCATGTTATGTTTTATTCCAACTACTCAAAAAACACATTGTTTATAATGACATAGAATAATATTATCCCACATTATGTGGTGTTTTTTTCCTGATCCATCGTTTTGTGGTTGATCATGGGTACATAATATGTACTTTTAAGTAACAAACCATATATTTGTGTTATCCAGAATGAATCCTTGACACATTCAAATGATATTATTATGAACTCATTTTCATTTCACATCTTCTTCAAGGTCATATTAAACAAAAAACCATGTTATCACCTTCATATTAATAATGAAAACATACAATTCAAAGGAAAAAATCAAATGCTTAATTTAATCAATTATACTTAATAATTAAAAATTAATTTCGGAACTCTATGATACTACATGATGAGTTTTGTAAAAAGAATAATTTGTTGATAACATTCTAAATAATTTAATTATATCCCTTTAATATTATTTTATTCTTATAATAGGAATAACGAAACCAAAAGAGATTCAAAAAAAATATCATTTCACAAATAATTTATAACTAATTTATATAGACATGAATTAACTTTTCTAGAAATTCCATATTCCTAATTGGATCTACTAACTGTTCTCATCTTACCATTTTTTTGAAATGAACTATTCAACAGTAAAATCCCTCTAATGGTATCCACACATTCTCTAGAAACATAAAAATTTCAGCTTAGAAACTATGAGTTCTATCATGGAAGAACCAAATTGCAAGTGTTGTTCTCCATTAATTGAAACATTAATATCTTCAACTACAAATGTATTTTATCTATCCCATTATTTGTATATTGGTAGACGAAATTTTGATGATATCTATTTTTTTGAGTTTTCAAGGGCATGTTCTCTCTGAGATTGATATGTTTCACTAGGGATAATGGTCTGAAAAAACATTTTGAAATAGATGAAGTAAATCATTTTATATATATAGGTTAGAGTATTAGTTTTTATATAGACCCCCTAATCAATATATTAATTCTAAGTAAAACAACAAATTTAATAATATTAATAACAATATTAATGTGATTATTAATAATATTATTATTTTGTTAACATTCTCTGAACACATGTATATTTAAATATCATATCTTAAATAACTAAATCAATGTTTATTTATATAATATTAGGAAAAATATATCATTACACCATGACCATTAATATGGATTATCAGTCCTCCATGAAATTTATTGAATCTATAATAATCATAATTTATTTGAATAAATAAATATCGATATATAGTTTTTTTTAATAAATAAACAAATATTATATCTAGTAATTGTAGAATAAATATTTATTAAATATTCTAGTATTATATATATATATATATTCATTCTGATACTTAGTGAACAAATATATCTGATCAAAATATCCTAAATAATTATTATTACACAGACACAAGAATATTATTTATTCAAATATTTAATGAAAATAAATTCTTGTTATGATTCTGAATACACAGAATTTGTTACCCTATAGGTATATTTCTTAGTTTCATTATATTGACTCACTTAATGTCGAATATCAAAATATAGAAACATATCATGTTACCATAGATTAATACAGTAATGTTGTTGTGTTAGAAAACTTTTATAGACACATATTGTGTTATATAATCACACTATCTCAATATCCTTCTAGTGATGTTATATTACAAGTGTCATCAACATGTATGCTTGATATTTCTTTCTATTCCTTCCTGAAGTTAATTCATTAAAAAATTTTCTATGGGTATGGAATTAATCAGAGAGTTCCATTATAGTCAAATGTATTGGTATGTCTACCTCAATTAAAACATAAGTACAAATCATTTTTTGAATTATTTATTAATTTGATATCATTTATGATTCTTCAAACATATTCTACCTGTACACATTTATATGTCTTTCTAGTTTTCATGAATCCATCAATCCATATAATTAGAAATATAATTTAATAATATTTTCATATCTAAGGAGCAAGAAACTTTTACATGACTTAAAATTTCAAATGACACATAAAACATGTGGAATTCATATTGGAAGGATTTTTCTCATAATAACCACTATTGGAGATTAAGAACTATGTACATAGTAAAAATAATTATCCATGTATTATGAGGCCACTACTCATGATAGATTTCATATAGTACATTCCATTATGTCGATTTCTTTAGATGATAGAATGTATATATTTATAAATATCGTCATGGACCATCAAGGTTCTCATTATAATGGGGAACTATTATGTCATATCAATGTGACATATACACTAATAACTTTATCAAATTAAATTTATTCAGATAAAAAACAATAATTTTAAAGGTATTTAATAATATTAAATCTATATAATATATAGGTACTTATATTTAAATAGTGTTTTGTACTAGGAATCCCATTACTGTATAGGTCATCCATGTTCTGGATAGATGTAGTAGAGTCATTATTGACGGGTCTATAGTTATAGGGGTGATGAAGGATAATATCTGATATTTGTTTCTATATGGACTTTTTAGACCCATAATACGTTCTAATCAAACATATAAAATAGGAATTATGTATTTTAGGAGAGAGATTATCTTCTCTTGAAGGTGTCACCATGGAATGAGTTGTGATGATTATGTTGGTGGGAAATCTTCCCTCTAGGATCCTTAGTTCATTACATTTCTAATGTTGGGTTTGGGGGGTTATTTATCAAAGGGTTGTTCCCTTATAGTTTTAAGTAGTATATAGCATATTATACATGTCTTATCTAGGGATATTGATACACAAAATATTGAATTATATTGAATAGTATGGGGTAAATATTGGTGAAAATCCAAATTATTGATGAACATTGTGGCTATCAAAGATTAAAATTTATATATATTATATTCAATTAGTCATTTTTTTGTATTAATGGAATCTTCAGAAAGTCTCATGGGAGCACATGATTTATAAGTGGGATTAGTACGCAAAAAAAAATTTGTAGGTGAATATTTGGGGTAAAAGTAATTGATGTAATAGAGAATGTATTAGAATTATTTTTTAGAGTTTAAACTTTTAGTTCACTTTAAATAATATTTTTTGGTTGGTTTATATAATATTAAATCAATTTTCATTTCATGGGGTTTCAATTTTTTTTACTAAAAGTAATATATTATTTGTATTCATCATGTGTTCATTTTGGAGAAAACGAAATTCCCCTCTAGATAGAACATTATATTCCATTATTTTATTTTAACTGGTATCATGAGAATATATGGGATATATCATGGGACCTCAAGATTTAGATGTGGGTTTGTACCCACATAATATTTGGTAGGGGATATTTTTGGGATAAAAATCCTTAAAGAAATAGATTATGTATTAGATTTGTTTTTTAGTGTTTTATAATTTAGTGTATATTAAATAATTTTTTTGAGGTTTTTGTCTAAATAATTTTATCATTTTGGGTGCCAATGGTAATTAAAAATTATATATAATTTTTATACTCAGAGTGTGAATTTACATGAAAACGATATTTTCTGCTAGATTGAGCATCATATAGAAATATATGATTCTAGTTTCATTACAAATTTGGATTTTACAATTGGGAAAGTATAATTTATTTTACTAAGGGTGTCCAAGGTAGTAGTTATTAAAAGGTGGAATTAATTAATTAAAAAACTAAATGAATGAATTAAATTTTATTAAATTGATTAATGTTACTTAAATAGCCAAAACCATAATCTCAATTATTAAATCTTCATTGACTTTATAACCAAGGGAGTTATACACTAAAACCCATTAGAAATGTCATGAATATTTAGGGAGAATAAAATTTAGTATGATCATTATCCTTACGTAATCATGAATAGAAAAATAAAACAAAAAAAATCTCCATTAGTGATGAATCCATTTTAAAGGTAGGGTTTTTATTATTTTTTTGTTTATACTTTATGATTATGGAGCATGAATTTTAATTCTCGATATATTGTCTCTAATACATGGCCATGTTATTTAAAAAAAATTTAATATTGGACAAATAATTATGATTATGAACTATTTTTTCATTTAATATACATCATTAGAATATTCATACATATAATACTCTGTATGAACCATTACACCATACATAAAACTATCCATTCTATTATATTTATTTTTATTTTTCATTTATTAATTGTGTTTTAAACAATTTCCACTGTTATGAATGGTATTTCAGGGAATCATATATGAATCAATAAGTTATTTGGAATTGGGTCATATAATAAATGTCTATTTGGATATTAGTATGTTTAGGTAATGGGGAAATCTATGAATGAAGTTTTTGTATTGTTTAAAGATAAAATGGGGTGTAAACATTAGGGAAGGAAAAAATAGAGGTGATTTTTTGAGTGAAAATATTTTTGTAGGTTGGTTTTGTAGAATGTAAAACCAAAAAACCAACCATTAGGAGAATGGAAGTGGAGGGAGAGGCTATTGTTGTTCCACTAAGGTAAATTATAGGAAAGGACTATGGTGGAGGGGAAGTTCATAAAAATATTCAAGTTCTATTATGATGAAGTGATCACCTATCATGTGACCGAAAACAACACACCATGTATCACCTCACTGTATGAGCCATGGTTTTAATGGAGTTATGTATCGCATTACTATTATCCCTATTTAACACATTGTGTACCCATATGTTGACCAAAATTTCATGTATAGGGTGAAAATACTCAGGAGATGTTTGAGTACAAACACTACATGGACCTGGGCCGCACACCTTGTACCGCTTATCTATACATCACTTGACCACAATAGAATTTTATACTATATGAGACTATTTAGTCGACACATTATGAAACATTATTGAGAAACACTGCTTACCTTGTCACATGTATTCCTGAATTATAGTATTCCACAATAATTAGCATTCATTATTTGTAACATCTCACAATTTTAATATGTCATTATCATTTAAAAAAAATACTACGTTGATTATATTTATTCACGTGTAACAGAAAAATAAAATGATTAAAATAATATTAGATTAAAATTTCAGGGAAAATTATAATATTAATAAAAATTATATTAAATAAAAAATAGTAATAAATTTAAAAAATCATACACATAGGGGGTACATATTTAATATGATTTTATTTTATATTTTATAATTTATTTTTAAAAGTGTTTTGTATATTATCCCAATAATATAAATTTAACATTTTTATAGTTAATTTTGATAATATATAATATATCAATATATGAAGATTTATATTACCTTTCATTTAATTTTTAATTGATATAAAATATTATTGAGAATTTTTAAAATTTAAAAATATATTTTCTATAAAATATTTTTTTTAAATGTTATCATTTAAATTGTAATTTTTTGAATTTTAAAATTTTGATTTTATGAAATGAAATTTTTTCATTATTTTAATCACAATAATATTATTGGAGGAATTTTATGGATTTTTTATCAAATGATTTATGCTTAGATTAAAAGTAAAAAATATCAATTTTACAAATACCATGATTTTTCTAAAATTATTATAATATAACAATAAGTTAAAATATTATGAAATATTTTACCTATTTAAATATATTTATGATAATTAAAATTGAAAATTTAAGTATTATTTTTAAATCATAAGAATATAATTATCATTTTTCAACCAAAGTAATAATTTATTCTATTTTTTCATTATAAATTTATTATTAAAAAATTATATTTTATATAATTTAGATGTTTAATATTTTAAAATCATTCTAACATTCCGAATAATAAAATCCAAATTATTAAATATGTTCAATTTTTTTATCATCATCAAAATATGTTATCAATTTTAAAAAATGAGTTATTCTTGTAAAAGTAATATGCAGTAATTGTAAAATGTAAATAGAAATAACCTAAAATTCCACAAAACATATCTAAAAATGTTTAGTGAAGGGTTTTAGTCAACCCTATTTTAATAAAACCTCCATTATCATTATTATTTGGACACACATGCCATGAATAGTGACTGGTCATACTATATTATTAAAACAATTACCACTCCATTCACTTATAAAAAGACACATCCACCACCTATTTACCTACACTCAAAGAGTTAAATTTATCACTTAATATTTTACCATTTTCAACACCCAAAATCCTTTACAATTTCCAGAATCCCATATATTTATGGAAAATCCATAAATACTTTATTTCTATAAGCTCCTTTGAAAAAAGGTTCTAATTCTTAAATTGAGTACTAATCATTTCTTAAATTTTTTCTTATTATCTATGTTTCACCTACATGTAAATTTAAACCATTACAACACAATTACACATTTAGTATTACTATAGAGAAATGTTATTATGTTACATGTACAACCATTATCAAACCTTCTCAATTCTTAATTTAAATTTGAACCTTATCCGTGAATATGTAGGGACTGCTTCGTCCACAAAGAGACACATTTTCTTTTCATAGTTATGTTACCAATATGTTTATAAAATAATTTTTCATAAATAAATATTATATATATAATAAGATAATATTATGAATATATAAACCATTTTCCACCATCCTAGAAATTTATAAGAAATGAAAATGTTGTCTGTGAGTAAGTGAGGACTATTGTCTCCACAAAGAGATATGTTTCATTTTTCATCACTTCCATAAATAGACAATTATACAAAATTAATTTTATTATAAAATATGTTTATATGGATAAAATTATTTCATGAAGAAATTTATGTACAAATAAAATAAGATATTATTATAACTATAATGTTACTAAAAAATAATGGTAAATTACCCAAAAAATATCAGAATGGATTCAATATTCATAATAAAAACAAATTAATACAATTTAATGAAAATAATTATTCATAAATCAATGAAATAAAATATTTTAATATCTTGAATAATATGTGAATAGTGAATTTTTTTAATGAATGTGTTCTTACGTCATCTTTATAAGACATGAATTCAATAATATAATTTATTAACTTCTAATAATGAAAATAAACTATATTTAACAAATATATTTATAGATAATAAACATAATAAAAGAATATTTAATAAAATATATATTAATATGGTTATTAAATATGTTTCTAATAGATTATTATTATTATCTAGGAGGATAAATGGCTTTGGTGATAGCCTACATTATTACTCTCAAATTCAATTCTATAAGACATATTTTATATTTTGATCCTTTTCTATTTTACATTGTTTATATATGTCTATCTAAAAGTATTTTACAATGAATATCCTTATTAATTTTATTTAATTCTCAACTTCATGTTTTATAATGCATGTTATTTTGAATCAAATTTTACCAAATCCATAAGGGTTTTTTAATATCAATTCATTTTTATTAGGAATATTTCCCCTCTATATATACATTATTCTTCCCATAAATTGAATCTATTTTATATTGAAATAAATATATACATTTTAATGTCATCATATTAATTTATTTTTATATTTTCATAATTAAGTCATATAACTATTTTAATTCTTACATTTTTAATAATTTTATTTTTTAAAATTATTTGTATTCATACCTTTTATCTTACACTGTAAATTTGTGGACTCAGACCTTATATATTTTCAGAAATATAAATTATGAGATATATATTTTGAAATTAAAATGTATTTAGGCTATATTATTTAAAATTATATTTTAATGTGACCTGAAAAATAATTTTCTAATATAATTATCATTATTTATAAAATGTGAATAGAATTTTCACTTAAATGTTTTTGGTAATAAAACATTTTCGTTAGATTTTATTTGATATAATTTGCCAATATAAAATCTATTTTTAATAGAGTTTTAAATAAATTTATATTCTCTATAATTTTTAAATATTTTTTAAAAAGGATATACAAAATGAAAAAACTATTTCTTGTCCCTTATCCAGATAAATTTTTAATTCACTTACAAGGTGCATTTTTTATATTACAACATCTTAAAAATATTTTCATGTTTTATGGTTATATTATCGAATAAAACCAGCCAAATTATTTATCTATATGTCTTATGATCATGTTATTACATTTATTGAATTGGGAAAATATTGACATCCAGTATATTTTACATTCAAATTTGGATGTTTATAGATTATCAATTCATGTTGATTATAAGTTCTATTTTTATTCATTTATTTAATATGAGTAATGGATTTGAAATGTTTATGCTATGGCAGGGTCCTATAATTATAAACCCCCTTTATGAAATAGTATGTCTCATAAGGAATATTTTATGGGAATTTGGTGTACGTCTTCCCATTTATTAATTTTTCATTAACATGATTCCTTAACATTATTGTCATGGATTCTTCGAAAAGAGGCCATGGTGGAAAAATCATGTTATCCTTACACTTATTTTTGATAAAAATATCATGATGTCATGGTGTATGACCCTAATTTTAATATATTGATATCTTTATATAAGGTATCAATATTAACAATTACCTATTAAATATTATGTATTCCATCTCTCTGAAATAAATTATTGTTAAATATTAGTTTTTTTCCTCATAATTTAATCCATAGATATATTAGGCTCAAATTTCATTATATAATTTAATTTTTGTAATTATTTATTCATCATAAACTATTTATTCCATGATTATTCAATGATATCTTCTATTATAAGAAACCCCTTACTGAGCATTTTAGATCACCTATTTCTTTTTTACGTTACCTTTGGGTACTAAGAATGGGATTTAAATGATATAAAGGATTTAATAATATGAATCATAATGTTTTAATGACTTTTATTATTCAACACATTATATTTTATAATGTAATATGTAAAATATGTATGTTTCTAGACTCCCATTGAAGTTAAATTATGAAATTATCTATAATATAATACCTTGTATAGTAAAACAATGTATCAAAGTATCTACACATTCTAGAATACCATATTTAGGTTGATGTAATTGGTATTAGTGAATATTTATTTGAAAAAAAATATTAAGTATATTTATAAGTATACATTAGTAATCATAATATTATAAAATAATTTGGGGATATATCTATGAGTTGTAAAATATCTTAAATTTTTTGTAATGTGGATATTGTGAAGTTTCTGAAAACGAAAATCCCAGTGTAACAGACCAGGTAAATAAAGAATATTAATTTTTCATATTTATTAATATTTTTGAATAAAATATTAATAATAATTTAAATGGAACGCTATGATTAAAGGCGTACCCAATATGCAACAACGAGTTTCTTTGAAATCTTACATTGAACTCTAATAATAAAATAATTTCATTTTAAATGGAAGTTAACGACTAGCCATTGTAATTGCGGTAATGAACAGAACTAACTACAAAATGATTATATATGTTTTTCAAATATGTTTACTTCTTTACAATAAATTTTAGAGGATTAAAATTCAAATGAATCCAATTTTAAGCGTAAATATTCTAATGTTATTTAAAAGGTCGATTAACCGCCTTTTGATGGATTTTTTTTAAATATACATTTTTACAATATTATATGTTATATTGGATCAAATAAAATCCTTATTTAGAATTGGGGTATCAAAATTGACATTGTGTATGTTTTTTTTATTTTTTCGATAAAGATCATTTTTAATGAATACGTGAAAAATGTTGTATTTTAATTCAAAACCACTTTTTAATCTAATTTATTTATATTATTAGATAATCTTTTGAATTGGGTTTATAGTAAAATTAGAATATATTTTTACCATTTAATCCAATGGTGGTGATTGGAATTAATTTCACTTTGAAATTAGACTTAAACTAGTGTCAATATTTTGATATTTTTTGTTTCATAAAAACAAACTATTTGTTTTGACACTGAGAATTAATTATTAAAAAGATTAATGAAACATATATTATTTGAATTCTATAAAATAGAAATCATTTTTGAAATCTTAATATCAAATATATCTTAGGGTGAAGTTTTGGTATTTTTCAAAAAAACTTCAATTTTTGATGAATAGTAAAACCACTAAGTGGTTGTTAAAAAACTATTTTTTCATTTAAATGAAATTTATCCTCCACTGTGATTTGAATTTCAAAAATCTGACATACATTGTTGTCATTAGGATGTAAAATGTGGTTCAATGGGATGAAAATAATTTTTGGTGAATATTAATTGTTACGTTTTTTTAATCGCAAATAAAGGTAACTAGTGTAATGCAAGGTAGAGGTGATGTTATAATAATAGTAAATGACCTTGAAACATGTGCTACCCTTATTGGATGAGTCATGGCCGACCAAGAAAATCCCTGGGTCAACTTGGGGACCACATGGAGCCACTTGGGTAAGAAAATGACATTAATAACTTTTTATTTAATGTTAAAATAAAAATATCACAAACATGTATTGTTTTACTAAAATAATTTTTACATGGAGTTATACAAGTCCTATTTTAGACTATAAATAATAAGTGGAAAGTGAAAAATATTTCCTACAACATAGTATTTTTTTTAAATTTTTAAACATTAAATAAATTAATTTATTTATGACACCATGATGATGCATTGATTACCTCATTAATGAACGATTTTAATAAATGAAAAGATAATGTAGAATCTAGAAATACACTTGTCAAAAGCATATAGGATTTATGGATTTATAACCCTTATCACCTTATCCTCGAAATATATTTTTGTGTGACATATAAAATCCGAAAAACATTTTATAATAAAGTAACCTTTCAAGACTTTCCATGAGTGCCCCTCTTCCCTCTTATAAAAGGCCCCTACCTCTACCCCCTTACCAACACCTCTCAAGCCCTTGGATCATCCAACCTCTGATCATATTGTCTCTCCACATCCCTATATTACTCTTAGATGCCTTACTTTTGGCATAAGTCTTTCCAAGTAAGCTTTTGTGATCAAATAAAAAAGAGTTATCAGATATGAAGGTAATGTCTTCTCTTATGCTTTTTTGTTTTATTTTGCTTATCCAACCCAATAAACTCTTTTTATTACTTTATTTCGTAAAAACAAATGTATCTGAATGATACAAGGAGTATGTTATTAGGATTAATCTAGATACACTCATACACATCTCCACCTAATTGTTAAAGAACACACTATTTCTTTGGGTGGCGAATTACTGCCTCACGAAACGATGATTGTCCAATCTTCTTTTAACACCTCTCATGGTGGCCATTAAGCTGTCACTGTATTTATATATGATATATACATTATGTTTATATATTATTTATGCTTATATTTTTTTCATTTATGCCATACCATTATGGTTTCCATAAAGGGTAAACGAGATAATTTAATTTTAGGAAGTGCGGACTACCGCCCCCTCAAAGTGATTTGAATTGTTAATACCATATGTGGGATATATAAATGATGGTTTTAATGATGTTATATATTATATTATACTGTAATTATAATATATCTATTTATCATAATTTTTTCATTTCATTAAAGTGTGAAATATAATTGACAGTAGCGTTCATGCGTACGTACGACTTACCGTCTCCATGAACGGTACATTTCATTTCTTATCTCCAAATGTTATGTACTATTATAAGTACATATATATAATGGATATATATGTCATATATTATATATAAATGATGGATATCATTCTGGAATTATAATATATATATCTCTCATTTAGTTTTAATTCCATTAATATGACAATGAAATGAAAGTATCGTTAATGTGTACGTGCAACCTACCATCTCAATGAACTGTGAATTTCATTTTTTTGTCTCCAAATGTTATGTAATAGTATAAAATGAATATATACTGGATATATATTATATTTAAATCATTAATACTATTCTGGAGATGTTGTACCTATAACTACATGGAAAATTCTTTTCTAACTAGTTTAATTTTGACTCATGTACCGAACATCGACAAAAACGTCTGATACGAACTCAAATTATTAACCAATTATTATAACATTATAATATGTGATATGAAATGAATAATAATCATTAAAGGAGGTCCTTAAGCAATTTTAAATTTACCAATGTTTATTATTCATTAATATAACGAAATGAACAAGAGAAGTCGGACTTGAGGTAAGGGATCTTACCTCTCTCTTTCTTTTTAAGTACACTCTTTTATGTCATTTATTCTAAGCTCATCTTTTTTATCATTGGGTATGTTATTTTTTATTCCTCATTCTATAATTTTTATGTTCATATTATGAGAGACCCTATTTGATCTCATAAATCCATTTTTGGATGTGTTAGGTGGCGTCGTTAGGCTGCCGAGTTTTCGTAATGGATTTTTCTTCTCACTTTTATTCCCATGATATTTATGCTACATTTTCCACGATTTACCTTGAGTGGTGTATGTACTTCCCATTATTCTACTCTTTGTGAAATATACATTTATTTATGGGTATTTACATCAATTTTGTATAGTCCTTCTTTCATGGTGTGTACGTTTCGAAAGTTACCCATGTCGGTAAGGGAACCCTTCACCCGCTTCTTTTTAAAAGACTTATTTGTGTTAGGTTTTTTAATTTAAATATTATTTTGATGGGATACGTTATTATATATCCTTATTGTAGTAAATGTTATGTCCATGTGATTAGATACCCTTTTTATCTCTCATCATCTCATTTTCATTATTTTAAAGTGACGTCGTTAGGCTGTTGAATTTTTGCAAGGGAACTTCTTAACCCAATTTCAATCCTTTTGGGTTAAACCTCTACTTCTTGATTATGTCATACTATGAATATTTTTAGATGACCTATGATTGTTTTACACTTAATATCCTCTTATATTGGGTGTATTTATATTTTTCACACATAATTATGTAATTGATTTATCCGTAATCTAAGGATAGCAACTTTGTAAGGGACTTCATATCAATCTCCATTCCTTGAGGAATATTTTGTTCCAATACAAGACTTTAATTTATAGGTTGTATAAAACACCTTGGACTTTTCTTATCATTCAAATGGAATATTTTTTTATGAAGCATTTTACTAAATGACAAAAAGGAATGTTTATTTTAACATACACGGTGACAATGACCTTTTCCACCGCCGTGAGTATTATTTGGTCATTGGCTTCCCCAAAAAGCCATAATGTTTTTAAAATGAAATAATTACCATATACTATTGTATGTATTTTGGAATTGAAAATGGTTTTTATAATGGATTTTTTATGTCAATGTATTTATGTGATATATTGTGATTGAAATGTGGAAATGTTTTCATTCCATTATATTTGTTTTATGTCTTATGATTTTATAATGGAACTTGAAAATTTGATGGGTGGTTACTTGATAAACCATATTAAGGGTGGTGCCGTGAATACCAGGATGGGTGGTTACGTTATATCCTTCAATGAATTTGGTATGAAAGTTAGCTGTATGACTATTCCATGCAGTGAAATGTGTGGAAGTCAACCGTATGGTTATTTCATTTAAGTAAGTTTATGCCCCAAGTTACCTTTATTTGTTATGTGTTATTTATATGGGTTTATGGCAATCTTTTGGTTACAAAGGATAAGTGGTGATCTTTTTTTTCAGTGATGAGTATTTACTACTTCGTAAAGGTGAAAATTATTACTTTGATAATGTATTCATGGTTTAGTTGTTGTTTTAGAAAAACTAACAGTTTTCCTTCTTGGTGTATCCTTTATTAGGCTTTTTATGCTCATCCCATGTTTTTGAAATGTTCTCCATAGGACTTATAGATGAATAGGGTCAAGGATGGGATCAAAGAAAGACATGCTAACTAAAACATGTAACTAGACATATTTCTTTTTAAGAGTTTTTATTTTATGGAAACTTAATAGAAGTGACTGCATTGTAATCTTTTGAGATGTAATAGTTATGTCCTAATTCTCTAAAACTCTAAACCTGAAAAGATCCTCTATGTGAATTATTCATTTAATTCGTGATTATGTAAGGTTTTAAGGTAGCGTCCCTATAGTTGGTATCAACGGTCGGTTTAAATAACTTTAGAGGTTAGGGTATTCTTTAAGCACAAGTGACATTACCATAATGGTTAGGATTTCAGAAAGGGTCATAGTTTTAGATATAGTGAATGAGTAAGTATATTTTAGTGTTTATCTTCCTCATTAGTGCATGATAATTTTTTTGATATACTCACACTGACATTTTTGGTTTTAGTAAATGGATGGATCTACCAGGAACCAAAGTGAAAATGGATTTGATGGAAACTGTGGTGGTTCTCTAATTAATAGACTGGATGAAATTGGGGATTCAATAAGAAATCTTGTGGTTATTCTAAACTAACTATGAAGGAGTCATGATTAACCACTTGAACCTTGGTGAGTTCTCTTATGCATCATATACGAGAGAACCAACTCGATGTGGAAGTTCAGGTAATAATTATAATGGTAACCATTTGGGTGTATATGATACTTACTTTTGAGGTAATTATGGGTTACTATATGGTGGAAGATGAGGAGCATGAGGTAAAATTGTGGATAAATAATGATATGGTAATTTTTGATGATTTTATCTCTTTTTGGGGAATTTTTTAAGAATTATATATTTTCGGAAAAGGAAAACATGTAGACCGTGTGACAACCAGTCACGTCGGAAAAATCTGCGATAATCGAACCCACAACCAATGTGCAACTGGTATTTATCACCTACCACTGGACTACGTGAAGTCCCTGGTTATTTTGACTCATTTTTTAGTTAGATGATTTTATGAATCAAGAGTAAGTTTATTTTGGGTTGTCTATGAAAATGATTAACCTATCATGGAGGATATGTGATTAGGATAATTACATTTCAGTATGAGACTTTAAGAGCAACTAATGTTATTTGGAGATAAATGTTAATTTTTACCTTGGAAGACAATGTGATTAAATACTTCAAATATTTGGGTTTCAATCATAGTTTGTTTTACTTTGAATAATTTTATGGACAAATTTTTTATCGAATGGTCTTTGTTGAACTTTGGGTTTTTTGGACAAATTTTGGAGATTGAGAATATATTTTCTTTTTATAAAGGATTATCCTTTTGTGGATTATCTGATCATGTTATAACAATTTTGGTTTTGGTAAGGGTCTAAAGACAAGGGAAATATATTGTTCTCTTTTGTGGATTAGGTGATTCTCTAGAAGTTGATTATAACACTCTTTATGTGAACATGTCATCATAAATACTCATAGTTTGGAGAAAATACGAGCTTGTGTAAGAAATATAGTAAGAGATGAAAGTCTACATGACAAGTTAGTAAGTTTTCTTAGGATATAGGTAATCTCCAAAATAAATTTCTCAATGAAAATTAACTTAAAACAATTTTTTTTTCTATTAACTTTTCCTACCGAGGAATCAAATACAGTTTAACTTGTCATAAGTTTGTGATTTTCTAGTGGTAAACTTTCCCCTAATCATGTTTTCTATCACTCTCCATCAAAACATGAACCTTTGTTTTCTCTTCAATGTCCATGTTTTCCTACATGAAATCCTAGTATGGGTTAACTCGGGTGACCATTGTACTTCCCTTTCTTTCTTTTAAAGTGACAGTTTAATTTACTCATTTTCTAATGTGGGTATTGAAATGATGTTTCCAAGCACAATTTGAAAATTGCGAGGACGCAATTCCCAAAAGGGGGGAAGGATGTAACATCCCAGGAAAATAAATAATATTACATTTTCATATTTATTAATTTATTTGAATAAAATATTAATATTACTTTAAAAGGAACACTATGCTCGATGGCGTACCCAATACGTAACAACGAGTTTCTTTGAAATCTTACGTTACACTCTAATAATAAAATAATATTATTTTAAATGGTAGTTAATGTCTAGACATTATAATGGCGGGAATGAACAGAACTAACTAAAAAATGATTATATATGTTTGTCAAATATTTTTACTTTTTTACAATAAATTTTAGAGAATTAAAATGCGAATGAATCCAATTTTAAGCTTAAATATTCTAATTTTTTTTAAAAGATTGATTAAAAACCTTTTGATGGAGAAACCTTTTTAAATCCACTTTTTGAAAATTTTATATGTTATATTGGATCAAATAAAATCTTTCTTTAGAATCAGGACATCAAAATTTATATTGTTTATGTTTTTGGTATTTTTTTGATAAAGTTCATTTATAATGAATAAGTGAAAAATGTTGTATTTTAATTCAAAACCTCTTGTTAATCTAATTTAATTAAATTATTAGATCATATTTTTAATTGGTTTTAAAGTGAAATTAGAATATATTTTTACCATTTAATCCAATGGTAGTCATTGAAATTAATTTCACATTGAAATTGGACTTAAACTAGTGTCAACCTTTTGATATATTTTTTTTCATAAAAAATGCTATTTGTTTTGAAAATGGGAATTAATTATTAAATTTATTAATGCAACTTATATGGTTTGAATTTAGTAAAAAAGATATCAGTTTTGAATTCAGAATATCATATATAGCTTAGGGTGATGTTTTGGTATATTACTGAAAAACATCAATTTTTGATGAATAGTGAAACCACTGAGTGGTAGTTAAAAAACTTTTTTTTTTCATTTAAATGAAATTTAACCTCCTCTGTGATTTCAATTTCGAAATTCCAAAATATATGGTTGTCATTAGGATGTAAAATGTGGTTCAATGTGTTGAAAATAATTTTTAGTGAATAGTAAATTTTAAGTTTTATTAATCGCGATTAAAGGTAATTAGTGTAATTTAAGGTAAAGATATTGTTATAATAATATGAAATGACCTTTACACATGTCTAACCCATATTGGATGAGTCATGTCCGACCCACACAGTCTATGGGTCAACTTGGGGGCCCCATGGAGCCACTTGGGTAAGAAAATGACATTAATAACTTTTTATTTAAAGTTAAATTAGAAATGTCACAAACATGTATTATTTTATTAGAAAAATTACATGGGGTTATTCAAGTCATATTTTAAATATATATATTCATTGGAAAGATATAAATATTTCATACATCATAGTATTTTGTTTATAATTTTTAGACATTAAATAAATTAATTTATTTATGACACCATGATAATGCAGTGATTACCTCATTAAAGAACGATTTAAATAAAATGAAAAGATAATGTAGAATATCAGACATAAACTTGTCAAAAACCTATTTTATGGATTTATTTATAAACTTATCACCTTATCCTCTAAATATATATTTGTGGGAAATTTAAAATCTGAAAATCAATTTATAATAAAGTATCCTTTCAACACTTTCCAAGAGTGCCCCTCCTCTCTCTTATAAAAGGCCCCACCTATACCCTCTAACCCACACCTATCAAACCCTTGGATCATCCAACCTCTACTCATATTTTCTCTCCACATCCCTATCTTACTCCTAGAATCCTCACTTTCGGCATAAGTCCTTCCAAGGAAGCCTTTGAGCTCAAATCAAAAAGAGTTATCCGATTTGAAGGTAATGTCTTCTCTTATGTTCTTTTGTTTTATTTTTCTTCTCCAACCCCATAAACTATTTTTATTCATTTATTTTGTAACAAAAAGAGTATATTAAAGATACTAGGATTCTGTTATGAGGATGATTCGAGCTACACTCATACACACCTCCATCTAATGGTTAAAGAACATACTGTTTCTGTGGGTGGTGAATTACTGCCTCACGAAATGATGATTGTTCAATATTCTTTTAACACCTCTCATAGAGGACATTATGTTGTCACTGTGTTAATATAACATATATAAATTATGTATATGTCTTCATTATGCTTCTGTATTATTCATTTATTCCATACCATTATGGATTCCATAATGGGTAAACGCGATAATTTCCTTTTAGGAAGTGCGGACTACCGCCCACTCAAAGTTATTTGTATCGTTAATACCATATGCGGGATGTATAAAGGATGGTTTTAATGATTTTATATATTATATCATACTATAATTATAATATACCTATGTATCATTATTTTTTTCATTCCATTAAAGTGTGAAATATAAATGAAAGTAGCGTTCATGCGTACGTACATCTTACTGTCTACATGAACGGTACATTTCATTTCATATCTCCAAATGCTATGTACTATTATAAGTACGTATATATAATTGATATATATGTAATATATTATTTATAAATGATGGATATTATTCTGGATTTATAATATATATCTCTCATTTAGTTTTAATTCCATTAATATGACAAAGAAATGAAAGTAGCGTTAATGCGTACGTATGGCCTGCCGTCTCCATGAACGGTGCATTTCATTTTTTGTCTCCAAATGTTATGGAATAGTATAAAATAAATATATACTGGATATATATGATATTTTATTCATTAATACTATTCTGGAGATGTTGTACCTATAATTACATGGAAATTTCTTTTCCAACAAGTTCAATTTTGACTCATGTATCAAACATCGACAAAAACGTATAATATGAAATCACATTATTAATCAAATATTATAGAATTGTAATATGTGATATGAACTGAATAATAATCTTTAAAGGAGTTATTTATGCAATTATAAACTGACCAATCTTTATTATATAAGAATATAAAGAAACGAACAAGACAAGTCGGCCTGGAGGTAAGGGATCCTACCTCTCTCTTTCTTTTTAAGTAATCTCTTTTATGTCATTTCATATAATCTCATATTTATTATGCTTTGGGGTGTTATTTTATATTAATAATTCTTTAAATTTATTTTCATATTATGAGATACCCTATTTGATCTCATAAATCCATTTTTGGAAGTGTTAAGTGGCGCCGTTAGGCTGCAAAGTTTTAGTGAGGGATTTTTTATCTCACTTTTATTCCTGTGAAATTTATGCTACATTTTCCACCATTTCCATTGAGTGGTGTATGTACTTCCATTTATTATACTCTTTCTGTAATATACTTTCATTTATGGGTATTTACATCAATTTTTTATAGTACTTCTTTTATGGGGTGTATGTTTCAAAAGTTACCCAAGTCGGTAAGGGAACCTTTCACCCTCTTATTTTTAAAAGTATTATTTTTGTTAGGTCTTTTAATTTCAATATTAATATGAATTGAAATGTTATTATATATCCGTACTGTAGTAAATGTTATGTCCAATTTATGAGATACCCTTTTTATCTCTCATCGTCTCATTTTCTGAATTTTAATGTGACGCCGTTAGGCTGTCGAATTTTTGCAAGGGAACTTCTTAACCCAATTTCAATTATTTGGGTTAAACCTATACTTATTGATTATTTCATACTATGAATATATGTGGATAAACAATGACTGTTTTACACTTAATATCCTCTTATATTGGGTGTATTTATATTTTTACACTTAATTATGTAATTGATTTATACTTAATCTAAGGACACGAACTTTGTAATGGACTTTGTCTCAATCTATTTTCCTTGAGGAATATTTTGTTCTAATACAAGAATTTCATGTATACGCTGTATAAAAAACATTTAATTTTCTTTTCATTCAAAGGGAATCTTTTTTTATGAAGCGTTTTACTAAATGACAAAAAGGAATGTTTATTTTGACGTACGTGGTGACAACGACCTTTTCCGCCGCTGTGAGTATTATTTGGTCTTTTCCTTCCTCAACAAGCCATAATTTTTTTAAAATAAAATAAATACCATATACACATTAAGTATTTTGTTATTGAAAATGGTTTTTATAATGTATTTGTTATGCCAATATATTTAAGTGATATATTGGGATCGAAATGTGGAAATGTTTTCTTTCCATTATATTTGTTTTATAACATCTGATTTTATAATGGTACTTGGACATTTGACGGGTGGTTACATGATAAACCATATGACGGGTGGTTCCGTGAATACCAGGATGGGTGGTTACATTATAACCTCCAATGCATCGGGTACAGAAGTTGTCTGTATGGCTATTCCATGTAGTGATATGTGTGGAAGTCGACCGTATGGTTATTCCATATAAGTATGTTTATGTTTCAAGTTACCTTTATATGTTATGTGTTCTTTATATAGGTTTATGTTAATCTTTTGGTTACAAAGGATAAGTGGTGATCTTTTTTTCAATGAATATTATTTACTACTTCGTAAAGGTAAAAAGTATTACTTTGATAATGTATTCATGGTTTACTTGTTATTTTGAAAAAACTAACAGTTTTCCTTTTTTGTGTATCCTTTACTGGGATTTTCAGGCTTATCCCATATTTTTGAAATGTTCTCCACAGGACGTAAAGATGAATAGGGGAAAGGATGGGATCAGGGAAAGACATTCTATCTAAAACATATAACTATACATGTTTCTTTTTAAGTGTTTTTTTATAAAAACTTAATAGAAGTGTCTACTTTGTAATGTTTTGAGATGTTATAGTTATTTTTTAATTCTCTAAAACTCTAAACCTGAAAAGATCCTCTATGTGAATTATTCATTTAATTCAAGATTATTTAATGTTTTACGTCCGAGTCCTTATAGTTGGTATCAATGGTCAGTTTAGATAACTTTAGTTGTTAGGGTATTCTTTAAGCACATGTGACATTACCATAATGGTTAGGATTTAAGAAAGGGTCATAGTTTTAGATAAAGTGAATGAGTAATTATATCTTAGTGTTTATATTCCTCATTAGTGCATGATAATTTTGTTGATATGCTCACACTGAAAGTTTTGGTTTTAGTAAATGGATGGATCTAGTATGCCCTAAAGTGACATTGGGTTTGATGGAAACTATGTTGGTTCTTTGATTAATAGACTAGCTGAAATGTGGGATTCAATGAGAAATATCTTGGTTATTTTCAACCAACTATCAAGGAGTCATGATTAACCACTTGAACCTTGATGAGTTCTCTGATGCATCATGTATGAGAGAACCAACTCGATGTGGAAGTTCAGGTAATAATTATAATTATAACCATTTGGGATTATATGATCCTTACTGTTGAGGTAATTATGGGTTACTATATGGTGGAAGATGAAAGGAATGAGGTAAAATTAAGGATAAATAATGTTATGATAATTTTTTATGATTTTATCTCTTTTTGGGGAATGTTTTAAGAATTATATAGTTTCAGAAAAGGACAACACGTAGACCGTGTGACAACCAGTCACGTCGGACAAAGCTACGTAAATCGAACCCACAACCAAAGTGCGACTGGAATTTATCGCCTACAACTAGACTACGTGAAGTCCCTAGTTAGTTTGACTAATTATTTTTAGTTAGATGTTTTTATGAATCAATAGTAAGTAGATTTTGGGTTATCTATGGAAATTATTAACCTATCATGAAGGATATGTGATTAGGCTAATTACTTTTCAATATGTGACATTAAGAGCAACTGATGTTATTTGGAGATAAATGTTAATTTTTACCTTGGATGAATATGTGATTAAATCCTTAAAATATTTGGGTTTCAATCAACGTTTAGTTTACATTGATGAATTTTATGGACAAATTGTTTATCGAATGGTCTTCGTTAAACATTGGGTTTTGTTGGACAAATTTTGATGATTAAGAATAGATTTTCTTTTTATAAAGGAATTTCCTTTTGTGGATTATCTGATCTTGTTCTAACAATTTTGGTTTTGGTAAGGGTCTAAAGACATGTGAAATATATAGGTCTATATTTTTGATTAGGTGATTCTATAGAAGTTGATTATAGTGCTCTTAATGTTGAAAAGTCATCCTAAATACTCATAGTTTGGAGAAAATATGAGTTTTTGTAAGAAATATAGTAAGAATTGAAAGTCTACGTGACAAGTTAGCATGTTTCCTTAGGATTTAGTAATCTCATAAATAAATTACTCAATGAAAAGTAACTTAACACAATAATGTTGTCTGTTAACTTTTCCTATCGAGGAATAAAATACCATTTAACCCATCAAAATTTTGTGATTTTCTAGTGGTTAACTTTCTCCTAATAATGATTTCTATCACTCTCCATCAAAACATGACCCTTTGTTTTCTCTTCCATGTCCATGTTTTCTTACATGGACTCCCAGTATGGGTTAACTTGGGTGGCCTTTGTACTTCCCTTTCTTTCTTTTAATGTGACAGTTTAATTTACTCCTTTTCCGATGTGGGTCTTTCAATGAAGTTTCCAAGCCCAATTTAAAAATTTCGAGGACACAATTTCCAAAAGGGGGGAAGGATGTAACATCCCAGGTATATAAAGAAAATTAATTTGTACAATTTTATTAATATTTGTAAATAGAATATTAAAATTACATTAAATGGAACACTATTCTCGATGGCGTACCCAATACGCAACAACGAGTTTCTTTGAAATCCTATATTGCACTCTAAAAATAAAATAATATAATTTTAAATGGTAGTTAATGCCTAGAAATTGTAATGGAGGGAATGAATAGAACTAACTACAAAATGATTATATATGTTTGTCAAAAAAATTTCCTTTTTTACATTAATTTTTAAAGGATTAAAATGCGAATGAATCCAATTTTAAGCGTAAATATTCTAATATTCATTAAAAGGTCGATGAACTGCCTTTTGATGAAGAACCCTTTTTAAATCCACTTTTTGACAATTTTATATGTTATATTGGATAAAATAATATCTTTCGTTAGAATTGGGACATCAAAATTTACTTTGTGTATGATTTTGTTATTTTTTTCGATAAAGATCAATTTTAATGAATTAGTGAAAAATGTTGTATTTTAATACAAAACCTTGCTTTAATCTAATTTATTTATATTATTAGATCGTCTTTTTAATTGGTTTTAAATTGAAATTAGAAAATATTTTTACTATTTTATCCAATGGTGGTCATTGGAATTAATTTTACTTTGAAATTGGACTTAAAGTAGTGTTAACATTTTCATATATTTTGTTTCATAAATACATGCTATGTGTTTTGACAATCGGAATTAATTATTAAATTGATTAATTCAACTTATATGTTTTGAATTCGGTAAAATAGACATAAAATTTGAATTCGGAATATCAAATATAGCCTAGGGTAATGTTTTGGTATTTTTCTGAAAAAGTTCAATTTTTGATGAATAGTGAAACCACTGAGTGGTAATAAAAAACTCTTTTTTCGTTTAAATGAAATTTAACCTCCTCTGTGATTTGAATTTCAAATATCCGACATACATGGTTTTTATTAGTATGTAAAATGCAGTTCAATGGGTTGAAAATATTTTTTGGTGAATATTAATTTTTATGTTTTATTAAACGCGATTAAAGGTAATTAATGTAATTTAAGGTAAAGATAATGTTATAATAATATGAAATGACCTTAACACATTCATACCCTTATTGGATGAGTCATGGATGACCTAGATAATCTATGGTTCAACTTGGGGTCCCCATTGAGCCACATGTGTAAGGAAATGACATTAATAACTTTTTATTTAATGTTAAATTAAAAATGTCACAAACATGTATTGTTTTACTAAAACAATTTTTACATGGGGTTATAAAAGTCATATTTTGGACTATAAATATTCATTGGATAGAAAAATAAAATTTCCTATATCATAGTATGTTTTATATAATCTTTAGACATTAAATAAATTATTTATTTATGAAAACATGATGATGCAGCAATTACTTCATTAATGAAAAATTTAAATAAAGTGAAAAGACAATGTAAAATCTAAGACATAAACTTGTCAAAAGCCTATTGGATGGATGGATTTCGAACCCTTATCTCCTTATCCTCGAAATATATATTTTTGGGACATTTAAAATCTGAAAAGAATTTTATAATAAAGTAACTTTTCAAGACTTTCCAAGAGTGCCCCTCCTCCCTCTTATAAAAGGCCCCCACCTCTACCCCGTTACCCACACCTCTCAAGCACTTGGATCATCCAACCTCTGCTCATATTGTCTCTCCACATCCCTCTCTTACTCCTAGAAGCCTCACATTGGGCATAAGTCTTTCCAAGGATGCTTTTGAGCTCAAATCAAAAAGAGTTATCTGATTCGAAGGTAATGTCTTCTCTTATGTTCTTTTGTTTTATTTTTCTTCTCCATCCCCATAAACTCGTTTAATTACTTTATTTTGTAACAACACATGTATCTTATAGATATTAGGATGTTTTTTTGAGGAGTATTAGATCTACACTCATACACACCTCCATCTAAAGGTTAAATAACATATTGTTTCTATGGGTGGTGAATTACTACCTCACAAAACGATGATTGTTCAATCTTCTTTTAACACCTCTCATGGTGGCCATTAAGATGTCACTGTATTTATATATGATATATAAATTATGATTATGTATTACTTATGCTTCTATATTTTTCATTTATTACATACATTTATGGTTTCCATAATGGGTAAACGCGACAATTTCATTTTAGGAAGTGCGGACTACCACACCCTCAACGTGATGTGAATTGTTAAAACCATATGTGGGATATATACAGGATGTTTTTAATGATTTCATATATTATATTATACTTTAATTATGATATACCTATGTATCACTATTTTTTTCATTCCATTAAATTGTGAAATATAAATGAAAGTAGCATTCATGCGTACGTACGACTTACCGTCTCCATGAACGGTACATTTCATTTCTTATAACCAAATGTTATGTACTATTATAAGTACATATATATAATGGATATATATATCATATATTAAATCTAAATTATGGATATCATTCTGGAATTATAATATATATACCTCCCATTTAAATTTAATTCCTTTAATATGACAGTGAAATGAAAGTTTTGTTAATGCGTACATACGGCCTACCGTCTCCATGAACGGGGCATTTCATTTTTTAACTCCAAATGTTATGGAATAGTATAAATTGAATATATACTGGATATATATGATATTTAAATCATTAATACTATTCTGGAGATGTTATAACTATAACTACATGGAAAATTCTTTTCCAACAAGTTCAATTTTGACTCATGTACCGAACATCGACAAAAACATCTAATATGAACTCACATTATTAACCAATTATTATAACATTATAATATCTTATATTAACTGAATAATAATCTTTAATGGTGTTCCTTAACCAATTATAAACTGACCAAAGTTTATTATTCAGGAATATAAAGAAACGAACAAGACAAGTCATACTTGTGGTAAGGGATCCTACCTCTCTCTTTCTTTTTAAGTACTCTCTTTTATGTCATTTATTCTAACCTCATATTTCTTATGTTTGGGGATGTTATTTCATCTCATGGGATGTACATTTCAAATGTTTCCCCAGTCGGTAAGAGAACCTTTCACCCTCTTCTTTTTAAAAGACTACTTTTTGATAGGCCTTTTAATTTACATCTTATTATGATTGGATATGTTCTTCAATATCCTTATTGTAGTAAATTTTATGTCTACGTGATAAGATACCCTTTTTATCTCGCATCATCTCATTTTTTTAATTTTAAAGTGATGTTATTAGTCTGTCGAATTTTTGAAAGGGAACTTCTTAACCCAATTTCAATTCTTTGGGTTAAACCTCTAATTATTGATTATGTCATACTGTGAATATGTGTGGATGACCTTTGATTGTTTTACACGTAAATTACTCTTATATTCTGTGTATTTATATTTGTCACACATAATTATTTAATATATTTACCCTCAATCTAAGGATACTGACTTTTTAAGGGACTTTGTCTCAATCTTCTTTCCTTGAGGCATATTTTTTTCTAATACAAGACTTTCTTTTATACACTGTATAAAACACATTTGAATTTTCTTTTGATTCAAAGGGAGTCTTTTTCTATTAAGAGTTTTACTAAATGAAAAAAAGGAATGTTTATTTTAACGTATAAGGTGACAACGACCTTTTCCGCCACCGCGAGTATTATTTGGTCTCTGGCTTCCTCAACAAGCCGTAACGTTTTTAAAATGAAATAAAAAACTTATACTGTTTTATGTACTTGGGTATTTAAAATGGTTTTTATAATGGATTTGTTATTTAAAAATATTTATGTGATATATTGTAATCGAAATGTGGAAATGTTTTCTTTCCATTATATATGTTTTATGTCTTATGATTTTATAATTGTACTTGGATATTTTACGGGTGGTTACGTGATAAACAATATGACGGGTGGTGCCGTGAATACCAGGATGGGTGGTTACATTATCACCTCCAATGAATTGGGTATGGAAGTCGGCTGTATGACTATTCCATGTAGTGATATGTGTGGAAGTTGACCGTATGTTTATTTCATTTAAGTATGTTTTTGTCCCAAGTTACTTTTATATGTTATGTGTTCATTATATGGGTTTATGGTAATCTTTTGGTTAAAAAGGATAAGTGGTGATCTATTTTTCAGTGAAGAGTATTTACTGCTTCTTAATGGTGAAAATTATTACTTTGATAATGTATTCATGGTTTACGTGTTGTTTTGGAAAAACTAACAGTTTTTCTTCTTTGTGTATCCTATCCTGGGCTATTTATGCTCATCCCAATTTTTTGAAATGTTCTCCATAGGACATAAAGATGAATAGGTTCAAGGATGGTATCAAGGAATGACATGCTATCTAAAACATGGAACTAGGCATGATTCTTTTTAAGAGTTTTTATTTTATGGAAACATAGTAGAAGTGCCTACTTTGTAATCTTTTGAGATGTAATAGTTATGTCCTAATTCTCTAAAACTCTAAACATGAAAAAATCCTCTATTTAAATTATTCATTTAATTCATGATTAAGTAAGGTTTTAAGACCGGGTCCTTATACCCAGTGTGGATTTAATCTCATGGTTATAAGATCTGGAAGATATACACTCATGGGAGGTATCCAAAAAAAGGATTCATCGGTAAAAACTAGTTCTTATTCAGGGTCAGGTTATAGATTCCTAACTAAACATCAGCATTTAAAATCCTATAGGACACTCTTTTGTTGATTTACATTGTCTTTACGATCTATAAAAATGGATTTGTAATTTTTTTTAATTTGAATTTTTTTTTAAAATACTATGCTTTTTATTTATATATTTATTATATCTTAAATCATAAATTAAGGATAAGTGTTGCACAAAATTAGGAATTATATACTATTATTTTGGATTCATTGTTCTATTAATGAACTAATTATGTATGTTCTATTTTTTAGATAATGATCCTTGAAATGTGAAGGGAAAATATATCAACATACATAATGTATGTAGTTGTATTCAATCCAAAAAATATATAAAAAACTCCAATAAGTGGTTATACAATAAAAAATATATTATGGAAATTTATTACTATAACACCCCAATTTCTAATGGAATATATTTTTTAAAATTTGTTTTATTCGACAGAATAGGTTACACACAACATTATGTTTAAGCAAACAATGATATATAATTAATTAAAATTATTTTAAAATGAACACAACAACATAGCCATTTAATTAGAGTGAATTAATAGTAATAATTAAATTTATATATTATTTATTTAATTTACTTCTATTACATTCATCTACATTATTTTATTATCATAAAATAATAATGAATCCATTGATACACATTAAAATACAATATTTTTCAAAAGGTATTTTTACCACCTTTTAAGGGTCCACTTGTTTTAAAAATAAATTTTGAAAAAAAAAATTAAATTATTTTTAACAAAATAATATATATTATTATAATCACAATGTGAAAATTATCATAGAGTGAGATTTTTGTATTTTTCAAATATATCTTTTTTACAGTGAATAGTGAAATGTCCCAATTTCTGTAAAATTGTAATTTTTGTTATATTAATTATTTGAATAGTAGCCTCACCAATATAAGTGGTAATAAAATAGATGTATCATATAGATGAATATATGATATATTTAAATCATGTAATAATTAAATATGTGTTCAAAAATTGAGAAATTACGTGTTTGTATTTTTGTAAAAGACAAATGTTAAATTATTTTTTATAAATTAATATAATTATTTAAAAGAAAACTTATTTTCCTAAAATATATTCATATATTTATATTTTGTTTCATATTTATTATAATATAATTTTATGAGACATTAATTATTTTTTCATAGTGTCTTAAAAACTTTTCTAATATAAAAATTAGTATTCTTCAGGTAACTGATGATTTAAATTAAAACCTAATTTTCTCATATTTAGAAAATAAATTTTATAAAAAGGAATTACTTTCATAATTATACAAATCATAAAATGGTTATATTTAATTTTCCTAATTTTCCTAAGATAGTTTCATTATTTGTTAATAGTGAAATATAGTAATTTATGGTATAAGATAATTACATGAATTATTAAGTCATGGACCGTTTATGTATTATTTTAGCCCCATTTTTTAGAAGTAACATGCAATGGATATTGTATTTAGTGACATGTACCATAACTATTTTGTATATAGATCCAATATAATAAAATAATCAATATAATAATAATAATAACATCCATATCCTCTGCTCTAAAAACCACTATAACCACCTCTTCTCCTCGCAACACCAAATCCATGTAGGATAACCAATTGATTACCAATAATCTTCCCAGTTATCTACTCCACATATAGAATCATCTTTCCTCAATAAATGATGAATACCAAGTCATTTAATGAATATCACAAAGAGAATAATTCATGAGGTAATATCATCTTTTGCTTTCATTATTTTCTTTTTACCTTCTTTGATTTTTTATACACTCATAACCTTATCTATATAAACATACATGATAACTCAAGTATCTTATATATAGTATTATTTTATTATTTCAATAGAAAACTAACAATCATGTCTTCTCTTCTATTTATTTTATTTCAAAAATAAAAATAGCATCGGTGAGGTGCTGATTTACCACCATCGTGGATGATGAGTTTTCATCTTCCAATTCCTCCATCGAGGTTGAGCATAAAACCATTTTTGGGATAAAAAAGATCATAATATATGTATTAAATATTATTTAAACTGATATATTTACAATATATAAATCACATAAATTAATAATAAAAAACTTGTTTGGGATGATCAAAAAACCCTCAAAATAATCCAAAGAGTTATCATTAACATCTTATCTAACGAATTTCCCTCATATTTGAAAAAAAGATGTATAAGAATATTAAATATCTTATATGTGCATTAATAAATTTTAAATTCAATATTAGATAACTATTTCCATTTTTCATGATCTTTTGTACCTATATACATGTAAAAATATTATGCAAACCAAGGAAACAAATAGACTCAAATCATAAAATAGTATCTTATAACTAATCAAAAAGAACATAAATTAATATAATAAAATTAGAACATACACTTATAAAATGCCTTAATTAATTAATTAATTTATTATGTCTGATTATAGAAGAAAAAACTATCATGTGAATAGCATTTTCAGACATAAGGTAATGGCTTTCTTATCTAACATTTATTTTTATGAGTTTTCCCTTATTCCCCACTATTTCATATTTATGCCGAATAGACACTTCCCACTCATTTATAATGTTATGAATATATTATAATTAACGATATTGAATGTATAATTTCATTTTTTATTATTTTTATGTGATATATAATTTTATTGATTACAAGTAGAAAGAGATTTTCCCTAAACATCCATTTCTTTTTCAAGTTACTCTTTATATCTCTTTTCCTCAATGTAATTCATAATTATTTTTATAGAATTGTTCTATATTATATGTGTATTCTATAAAATCATGTATCCAAATCAATTATTTTCTTTTTAATGGTGACTAAATGGTTTATAAGGGTTGTTTTCAATTCAACCTGATAAGAAATCATGATTAATTTTTATTCCCAAATATCAAACCCATTATTATGTACACTCGATAATTAATTTTTATGAAATTTTTCTATTATAAAATAAATATTTTTATCATCAAAAAATATTATATCCTTTCTAGATTTATTTAAACAATTAACCCATTATCAGTTTTAATGGCTCATTAATATTTTCCCTTAAACAGATCTACAGAGGATCTTTTATGAATTATGGTAAAAAAACCTTTTTTACTTGTTTTCACTTCAGTTTGACATCATTTATGTCTAAAACATATTTACATGTCTTTATATCTCATTTTCTAGGTCATATATGTTTAAAATATGATTTTATGACAAATACAAGTGATTTACAAAAAGAAATCGTATTTCCAAAATAAAAAAGTGTATTTCTCTCAATAATTGAGCAATGATTTTATTAAATTATTTTCATCAATCTTCACACCCTCTATTCAATATTATGCTTAACCCATTATTTTATCCTATACTATAATGAATGGTATTTAATTATTTTGATTATGTTTGTTCTATCTTCGTATCATTCACCATATTACTCTTCATAGTTATTTGAATATCTGAGGGAAATAGTGAAAAATATGTATTTTTTATTTAATACAGATATTTTATGATAATGAATATTATTTATTAACTAAATAAATATTTGATGAAATATTTGGAGTGGTATTACTCATGTTGGGTGCCATTTAATGCAATCCATATGGTTTGGGGACTAGTTAATACAATCTTTATTTGTGGGGCCCATTAATAGATAGCCCCTCGATGCATCAGTAGTCACATTAGATGAAATGAGTCGGTGAAAAACCCTCTATGTTTTTTTCAAGTAGAATAATATGGGTTACCACACACAGATTTAAATTCTCTTGACTATATAACAGTTTATTTTCTATATACATGACATCCAATAATTAATCATTTCATATATATCGATTATTATTATTATTATCCAGATGATTTTCACTATAAAAAATTATGTAGATTCATTTTAAGTCTTACATTATTGATAGGAATGTAATTTTAGTTATTTACTATTCTATATTGATTAAATTTTTTTTCCAACTTATCTTATGTTATACCTAACCTTGATTGAGAATTTTAGGTCACCCATTTATTAGTTTTCCATCCAACGCTCATGAAGAAAAGATAATTTAATGTGTTTTCATGGACGTAGTTTATTAACATTTGTAATGCATTATATTTTCTTTTCTTTCAATGAATCAAATGGGTTTAATTAATCAATCTAGTTCTTAAAGATTACATAAATTATTAATCAATGGTTATGTGATATCTTGTATCTATTCCATTATAATTAAACGACCACTAACTTTATTCTACATTTGTTGAGGTTTGTACTATTGGTATCAGTGAATGTTTATTTAAATTCATGCGAACTAGATTTAGAAAACATAGTTTAGGGAATATAAACCTAGATATACATTTAGTATAAGAACATAATAATATCCTCGAATTTTTTTCAGGTATATATTATGCGTGGATTCCTATAAATACATCCGAGTTTGGATAATACTTGTGGATGTCACTCTAGCTAGGATGAACCTAGGGGTAACATCTCTGACCTGGTGCATCTGACCTGACTCAAAATTACCTCGAACATGAAAAGATACTTCAAAACACAATTATTTTTACCTTCCGATGTATATGTTCTGGGTAATCCACATTATATTTTCCAAAAAAAATCTATTTTTTCAATGAATCCTTATAATGTTATATCGTAATGATTTTTTTTTTTTTTATGAAAATATTGTTTTTAGTCAAATAGTATAAAATATTGTTATAATAAATACTTTTACTTTTGTGACACCATGGGGATTTAAGAATGAATAAGAGATTTATGAAAACATTTTATTAAATAAATAAATATTAATTAGGTAAAATTATATTTCTAAAATAATGTGTTTCATTACATAACATTTTATTGATATTTTATAACCAAATTAATATTTTTTTCTTAAAATAATTTTATGTGTTATACAATTATTATGTTAAATATTATTTTTATCACATATTTAAATTTAAAATTATATATTATGTTTCAAATTTTGAAAAATAATATATATTTATTAGTTTTTAACAACTATTTTCATATATTTTTTATTAATTTAACAAGGTTAAAAAACAAACCATAGTAAAATGAAATTTCAGATAAACTATAAAACTAAGGATAATAGCTTAAAATTCCCTATGAATTATCTCCAATTTTAATTAAAGTGTTTACATGAACCAATCCCTAATAAGCATCAATTGCTCTAAATTTTTGGACTTATGTTCCTTGAATTGTTACTTATCTTATTATATTATTTAAAAAATACCACTCCCCTCGCTGATAAAAGAAGACTCCAACCAGTAGTATAATGTATAAAAATTATAATAACTCTATAAAACATCTCATTATACTTCCCATAAATCCCACTCTTATTTTTCTCACCACCATTATCCATGTAAATCCCATAATCCTACATTTACAAGAGGACATTCGAGTGATGGTTCAAATTATCTATGTTTGTATTAATCACTTTTCAAATTTATTCATCCATATATTACACCCAAAACATATTTCACCAATTTTAAAATAATTTTTTATTAATTATTATTATACATAATATTATTATATTAATGTTATAACCCTAATAATCACATCCAATTTACATTCAAAGATGATAATGATGTTCATGTGTGTGTGCATACTATCGCATCTATAAAACAAAATACATAATTTTTAAATCCACCTAAAATGAATTGATAAAAAATAGTATTTAATACATAGATTTGTTATTGATATCATTTTATAGAGTTTTAATATAACTCTATTTTATACCTTCCTCTAATTCTATGAAAACTAAAATTATCAAATTTGTGAATGGTGGACTGCTACCTCTACAAAGTGGCAGGTTTCATTTTCCTTGCTTTCCTTACATGGATGTTTGTAAAATATTTTTTAACATTTATGTATTATATTAAGGATAAATATATTAAATTAATATTATTCATTAATGATAATATAATAATTAATAATTATAGAAAGACATCATAATTTTAAACAACACACATCACTAAGCATAAAAAACAATGTAACTATCATGGAATTTATGATATATTTATTTTTAATTATATTTAATCATTTTCAAATTATTTAAAAAATTTAACCCCAAAACTATTATGTTTGATATTCCATTCAACAACAAACACCGATATTGAAATACCCATTATATTTATAACTCTTTTAACCTTGCCGTTAAATTGGTGGGTACGTCTTTTTTTTAAAGGGGGGGGGGGGGTAGGCCCCAAAATATTATATTAAAAGAAAATCAAAGGAAAACACCAAAGTCAACATAAAGGATAATACATCAAGTTCCCGGTCCCAGTAAACCAATATTTTTCCTTATCTTGTCAGCAATTAATCTTTCTTTCTCTCTCCATTCGTTCCATGTTTTGGCACTGATATTCCTTCGACCTCTTCCTCTCATAAAGTGGCTTTCAAGCTCCTTGGCTTGCTGTAGCAATGATTCTACATCTTCATCCGAGCTGTCAGCTTGCACCTCCTCCTTCATCTTCAAGGCCTCCTTTCCTACCCGTTTTTGACTTCTGGTTCTGACTTGTTGCCAAGTACCTTCATCATCTCCATCTTTTTGGTGACCTTTTCTTGGTTTATCTATTTTCTGTTCTGTCTCCTGCACATCAAGTGTAGAGATAAGAGATGATTCTTTCAAGGTGTTACTCACCTTCCCCACTGGAGTGACCGATGTGTTTTCCACCACTTCATTAGTCGGAGTGATTGAGTCTTCAACAACCACTACAAAAGTTTCAGAGATTGATGGAGCCAGAGAAAGAGAAGCAGAGTCAGCCTTTTCAGAAAGTCCAGGTGAAGCAGTAGCTTCACAGGTTTTAAAACACCCACTCAAGTCAGAAGGTGAGTGCTCCAGTACATAATCATGATTCAATATTTCATCCTCAAATTGAGGCTCAGATTGTACACGTACCTGCAAATCAGTGTCACATTCAATAGCATTGAAAGATGTCTGAATAGAAGCATTTCCAGAATCAGCCTGAGTTGCAGCCGTAAATTCATTGCTTTGAACCAAAGCAGGTTGAGCATAAACATTTAAATGCATATCCTGATCTGAACTAATCATATCATTGGGTACGTCTAGTATTAAATAAATTATGATATATATCTATATTTGTATGTATATATTTCAACCTAAATATATATTATTGAAAATTATTTATTAAATAATCTATCAATTTTTAGAAATGTAATTTCATTCTTCAAATAAATGTTTTCTTGAAAATAAAATTTTATTGATTTTCATGAAAAATAAAATTTAAATAATATTTTAAACATTAATAAAATAAATGTTATAAAAATAAATTTATTTTCTAAATTGGAATATAAAAATTTACATTAAGTGAAATTTTTTGTATTTTTCCAAAACTATTGAATTTATAGTGAATAAAGGAAAAATACTGTTTTTTTGTAAATAATGTCTTTTTTTAATAAATTAGGTAATCTAAAAGTCACCTCATGGTTTGATGATTGATTAAAATTAAAATTTCTATTATTTTTCTATATTTAATTTAATTTATTAAATTTTAATCATCAATCTATTTTAGTTTAACATATGTTTTGTTTCGGTTTTATACTAGGTTTTTTAATCAAAACTGTTTTAAATTAAACAATCTTTCTCTATTTTAATTGATTAAAAATAATACCTAATTTTTAATTTAATAGATAAAATTTATATATTACATATCATTTATATTTAATTCAAATTAACAAAAATTTTATTATTATTCAAATATTTTATATGAAATCATCTTTTTCTTGAAAAATACTCATTTCAAAAACCCACAATTTTCATTGCATGTGCATGATATATATTAAATTAAATTATATACTTTTAATGAAATTATAAAAAAAAGAATTAATTTTTTAATAAAAAATTTAAAAATTATATTATTATTATTTATGGATTTGTCAAAAAGAATATTGTTTCCAAGAGAAGTGAAAAATACAAAATTTTAATAAAAAACTTAATTTTTATAAATTATTTTCAAAGTATAAATGTATTTTAAATTTGGTTAAAAAAAATATTTTCAATTATATATTAGTTAGTTATATTTCAATATTTTTATCTTATTTTATATTCAAATTGGATATAAATACTTTGTACGTAATTGATCAATTTCACTTTCAACACATGCTTTTTCGTTGATTATGCGTGATTTATATTAAATTAAATTTTCCTTGTGAGGTGAAGTGGATTGGGAATAATTTAATAATTAATTGGAATTAAAATAATTTTTAACATATAATATGGTCAAATTAATGTTTTTTACCAACATTAATAGTGAAAACTATAAAAATTATTTGTCGATGTTAATGTAAAAATGTATTTATTAATTGGTTAAACTAAAATGATAAGAATTGTAATGAACTAGAAACATGTTTAAATTATTTTATATGGACACATTTAGATCAAATTAATTTTATTATAGATTATGGTCTATTTTTGGATCCTTGTGACATGAAAAAATGGCTATAATTCATCCTTTTCAAGAAATTATGAGTTTTCCACTCACAAAACTAATAAAATGTCGCCTCATATTATCCAATATTAACACATTCAAAACCAATTAGTTCAAAAATTACCAAAATAAATAAATTATATGAATCAATATAATCATCATAGAATCCTTTTTTTGTGTTTAAATCGATCCAATGAAGGCTTTTGGTGCAAACCAGGTGAGGTTACCCAAATAACAGTTATCATTCTTCGATGATAATTTTAATTTCAATTATTCCTTGACATCATTTAAATATTCTTCAACCATTATTATATAATAACCTCTATATCTGAAATATATTAATATGTAATTACTTAAATGGAATAAAATAAATCCCCTCTTATTATATATATGAAATCATCATCTGTTTGTATGGATTACTACTATATCAAGAACTGATGCCATTCGTTTTTAATTACCAACTCTCATAGTTGGGAATGATTATTAATATAAAGATTATATATAATATTTGTAACATAATTTTACATTTGGGGTCAATATATCATATATAACGTATTTTATATTTCATTTAATATGGGATATAATAACTTTGTTCATGTGATTGACTGACTACCGCCTATGAAAGTGATGTGATTAATTTTTCAATAATGTGATACATGGAAGGTAATAAATATAATGTTAATTAATATATTATATATAGATGAAATAAATATTATATATAGGAATTATTTTTTATTTTTCAAATATAATATTTTATTTTCATTCTTACCTTTTTACTCATTAATGAATAACATAAATGTTCATGTGTGTGTGAAAAACCGCTTTCACGAAATGATGTGACTCCGTCTATTCTCACCAAAACAAGTGGATGATATATAGGTACATTAAAATAATTATTATGGTATTCATGAAATTATATTAAATCTATATTGATATAATATTACATACCAATTTCCATAATGATCACTATAAAATGGAAAGGTCACCAATGGGTACGTATGACTTACCTTCTCTAGGATCGTAATGTACTTCAGCTTTTAATACCATATTTCATAATTTGTCTTAAAAAGAATAATTGATACATAAATATTATTATTTTATCATGATTATTATTATGTATAATATATATCTATATTATTTTATTAGGAATTTTAGCATTTTTAACAACACAAAAATGAGAAAACATGACAACTAGCAACCAAAACAATGATAATAATGATATTTTATTAATTAATGGGTGATAATATGTCATAAAAGGATCTTATAAGTTATATAAAATTTTAAATGTTTAATAAATAATATAATAACAATTTTAAAACCAATATATAAAATTTCAATGCACATTAAACCAAAATTAAGTGTGGGTAACATATTTTTCAACTCTGTATCCATTCATTGGGTTAAAAATCCATTTCACTGATTATATCATGATGAAATTGGGTTTTTTATGACATTTTATTACTTTATTTCTTATTTATAAAATATTGAAAGGATATAAATTTCATACCCAATGTTAATTAATTGATTAGTCCACACTTCAATTATATGATATTTATATGAACAATAAGTCTTATTTTTCCACCTTTGATACATCAGTCATGTTATACACCTATATTATTTTTTGAGGTGTATATACAATCCATTTGACATGTAATATGATGAATTTTTATGTTATTATGTTGTTTTATATTTACTTTAATGTTATCCTTTCATGGGGCATATGATTCAATGTTTCCTATGTTGAAATAATGTTGTATTACAATCTAATAGATTATGGGGTTTTATATAATTAAGTCACCATGTTTTATATGATCTAACACCAAAATATTCTCATGATTTTTATTCTCCCATGATTATTCACGATATTTTTTATTAATTTTATGATTTTACAACACTAGATAACTTAAAATAATATTAAAAAAATTTTAAATAAAACTCATCTTTATTTTTCTATTCTGTATAAAACCATTTATCTTCTGAAACCATGTTCCTTATAATTCTTTTAAAGAATATATTTTCAATATAATAATTATTTGTTAAAAAAAATGTACACATGATTGATTTTTTTTAATTTTTTAATGGAATTTTTATGTAATTTTCTAAATAATGATCATTTTCCATTTACCAAAAACGTGAATGAATATTTGTTTTAACATGTATGGTATGAATAGATTTTTCCTCCATTATGACCATTATTTTATTTTAAGGAAACATTATATTTTTTCAAGGTTATTTAATAGTATAATAATATTCAAAATGTTATAAAATATTTTCTTCCAAATTGAAAGGATATTTTATTCATGAAATGTATTAAATGATTTTAATGATTAATAAATTTTTATCTAAGGTTTTTTTGAATGAAAATTAATTTTAAAATATCTTTTTGATTTTTTGGTTTTAAAAAAGTTATTATTTCTTAAAATTAATATATGAATTTTCATGAAATAAACTTAATGATCATTTTATGGTATCTCTATTCATCAATTGAACTAAATATTTTTCTTACTCTAATGGGAATATGTTGTATGGATAAAATTAATCTCTTTTATTTGTAGAGACTTTGATTATTCCATGTATTTTATTATGGAACCCATATCTAATCTTCATGCCACTTGTAAAAAGGTTGGGTTTTTTTGTTTGTTTTTTTCATTATTTATCATCATTTTTTGTGGCGATGTATTTGAATGAAATGTTATAAAGATTTTTTTAATGTCTATTATTCAAAAATTTCAAAAAAACATAATTATATGAATTTTCAGGTATGTTTTTTAAAAACCGAGGGGAAAGACCATCTTTCACATGGATTTTGTTAAAAAAAGATGTTAATTTTTTCTATAGGGGTTTTTAGAAAACTAATATGAAATAGAATTTTTAATGTTTTTTTTAAGAATAAAATGGGAAATAGAATCATTAATATCCATTTTATAAAATAAAACATCAAAAATACGTGTTTAACATCAACTATCTAAAAATCGTTCTTAGTGACCATTTTTATGACGTTTTTTAATTATATTAGAGATGTTTGTTTGAAAAAAAAATATTTCTGTTCTTAAAACATCAGAGATAGTTCATTTTGTGGAATAATTAAGAACCAATATTATTTCTCCAGAAAAAGGATTAAAATTGTAAATTTATAGTGTAAAGACCAAAAAATAGTATGGAAATTGTTTTCATAAATACATGTGAATTTTACGAGTCCCCAGTTTATGACAGCGCCTGATTCCAAAGCCTGGTGTGCCCAGAATAAATTTCTGACGTTTAGTTCTGGTATGTTCAGTAAACATACATGAGAGATTTTATAACATTTAAACCAGTACTCAGAATAGAAATCTGAGGACACTGATGAACTCATTGTGCCGATATTCGCTTAAGGAGACCTTTACCACAATTGTGTTTTATCAGGAGTAGATGCTAACTTTTGGGTATTCTTAATAAATTAAATAAAAATTATGTGTGACATAATTTTATTTAAGTGGTGGTTGTATCCTCCAAGGGGAATTTGGAGGTGGGGTCTACCCTCACATAACCTCCCATGGGTGGATATTATGTGGTGGGGCCCACACGAGTACCAAATTCCTCAACTCCCCTTGAAGCCCTATTTTAACTCTTGAACTCCCACTTAATGGTGGATCCTTTCCACCTTACTTCATAATGGGGCCAACACAAGGATTAATTAATGCCTTAATTAATTAATTTGTGGTGTTATGCATTCTTTTAAATTCTTTTGAAATGCATGTCATCATTAAAAATCTATGGAGGGTATTATTATATTTTTAGTTTGGTTGGAATATGCTTTTTTGGGAGAACTAAGGAGAGGAGGAGAATCATTCATCCAACGACGAATGTGAAGAAAATGAAGAACACCCTTTCGTTCCAATGAAGAACGACAGGCTTCTCTTCTATCTTCTTCAACCGGGGCAAGGAAGGGAAGCATTGCAGCCCACAAAGTACATAGAGGGCGTCATCTCGACTCGACATCACAGAGCTCTACTCCCTCCGATGTTGTCGGAATGACATCGGTGTTCCCGGACGCCCGTCTTCCATGACGCCTGTCTTCCACCACATGTCAATGCACAACGACAAATACGAGGTAGGGGGATTGATTATTTTTAAATGAATAAATTATACCATCTTTCTTCGATAAATTCTTTGGTTCTTCATTTTCCCATTGTTTACACCTAACGCAGAGGGTGCGGGCTGAAGAAACACGGCTCGAAATCCCTCCATTGAACCTTGTTTGTGTTGAAGATGGAGGCAGAGCCGCTAGGGCACGGTGCTGTCACTCCATGCCGAAGGAAGAGGGATGCGATCATGTTGGACATGGCGGACCAAAAAGGTGCCGACGACCGGAGGCAGCGGCGGCCGCGCACTGGCCGCATGGAGGGTCTGGCGGCCGACCGACCGGCCGGCCCGTTGGACGAACTACAACACCCACAGGTGCCGTGTGGAGCTGGAGGACTTGGCCCATGTCCATAGGCCGCTTGGAGGAAACGAACTGGTCGGCTACCTGCCGATCGGGCTGGAGATCCGCGGAGCCCGTAGGTGCCGCACGGAGGAGACCACGACCCGTATCCGCGAGCTGCTCAGCAGGGTGAACCAGTCGGCCGCCTGTCGGAGAGGCTGGTGTAACGCAGCTCCTGTAGGCACCACGTGGGAAAAACTGCGGGCCGTGTGCACCGGGAAAAACCAGCCGGATATGGCCGACCGGGTTGGGGGGAGGGACGCCGCTTGGCACCGCCGAGCGAACTGGACATGCCCGTGGCGCATGTCATGTCCTTAAGTGGGTCGCGCCCCACCGGGCCTGGCCAACCCCCTAGCCGAGTCGGACCTGCCATACTGGGACTGTAGGTGGGCCGCACCCCACGGAGTCGGGCTGACCCCCCAGCCGGGTCGGACCTGTCGAGCCTGGTCGGGCTGACCCGCCAGGCCACTGGGCTTGATGTGATGGGCCCGTCTTCGCTTAAATGAGAATAAATCCTAGACTGTGCATCTGATCGACATGTTTTCTATTTCACTGGGACCCTCGTGATGAGGAGGTCCTTTTTAGATACTATAACTGAGTTTTTGTCAAATTTCAATAATGGTTGGGTTGGATCGAGCGTAAATCCAACCGGGGCCCTGGAATGGATGTTCCAATAACTCTCAAATCGGGCGTCTTATTGACACGGCTTATGTCGCGTTGAGTTCCTAATGATGAGAGAGAAATATGGGATACATCAACTTGAGACTTTGTGATAGTTGATTTATCAACACTTGGCTCGTGGGGCGGACCCTCCCGAAATCGATTGTGTTGTGTGCTGGAACCGTAGAGTTGGCAGCGATGATTGCTGTACCAGAATCTTATGTGGGTTTGAAAATGATGATTACTAAATCAAAATAATTTGTGGGTTCGACGGAGATTACTACTGTACCAGGATCCTCCGTGGGTCTGACAGTTCTGACTTCTATTCCTGTATCCTGTGTGGGTCTGACAGAGTAGCTTGTCCTGTATCTTCTATGGGTCTGACAGCTTGGTTGGTCCTGTATCCGGTGTGGGTTCGACAGCTTAGATGAATCTGGGACTACATCGGATCATCTCTATCTATATAAGAAAGATTTATCCCTATGTGAGTTGAGTCATGTCTTTCAACCATTATAATCGTGGTGTTTGACTTCACTTCTTGTGTGGACTGGGTTGTGCTTGGCCTCGAGAGTTGGAGTCGGACTGTGACTGGTAACTTAGGTTTATGTATGGGCATATACCCAAGTAGGGATGGTCGATACTTTTCGATTGTCTCTTACTACTGTGTTTTATCTATAGTGGATTGTGGGAGACCATCGGGGGTCTCGGGGTCCCCTACTGAGTATTGTTATACTCACCCCTGCACGGGCTTCACCCACACCTTGTTATGTTCTGTGTAGATGACGGACCGTAGTGATCAAGGCTAAGGGTGACAGATGGAGGCTGCTTAGAGCTAGACATGATGAGATGTACTGCAGGCTCGAGTTGTCCAAGTTTTGTACCTATTCTTTAGGTAGGATTCCTCGATGGACGATCCAGGAGTTGTTTTCCCTTTTTTACTTGTACTTGTACTTATTGTTCAGTTGCGTTTGTATAATGGCCCACTTAATTTCAGCCCACCTTACATTCCTATTTTAGTACTTGTTTCATCTACTGCTTGTGTTCAGATTGTGTGTGTGTTACAATTTATAAGTCAATTACTTCCATTTTTATCAGGGATTTTCCTTTGGTGCTAGTCATCAGCCCCTGGCCTATGGAAGGCGGGCATGGGGTAGTCACAACATAGGCCCTGAAGTCGGGTCGTGACAAATTGGTATCAGAGGAGTCGGTTATACCTCAGAACTTGGACTCTAATTATTTTAACTGCAATAGCGTTATGTGTTTTGGGTGTGGTTATTAGTTTAGGGAAACCGGTGTTGGTGAGGCAGTCGATGTATCCATACACTAGGACTCTAACTTTTGATCTCTTACTCATTGCATGAAATCACTGATTTCATGTGTGTCTCCTTTGAAAATTTATCTTCATTATTACATTGTGTTAGGTCACTAGGTATACTGTTTTAACTGTGGAGAATCAGTTTATTTTGATAATGGCCCCACGAAGGCATCCAGCTAGGGTTTCGAGTTTCGTATGAGATGGTATCCCACCGAGCGACGAGGTCTCGGGGCAGGGCCCCATCATAGTTGAGGTACCAGCAGTATCACTACACATTGGTCCACCAATACCACCAGATCCAGCAGCATAGAGTGGATGCCGCTTGAGTGCGTTGAACGAGTTCCATCAACAGAGGCAGCCCAGGTTCCAGGGAGAGACGAACGGACAGGCAACTGAGGATTGGCTAGTGGTTGTCCTAAGATTTTTCAGATTGGTAGGGACACCATCCGACCTCATGGTGATCCTTTCCATGAGTCTCCTGCATGCAACAGAAGGCAGATGGTGGAGCCTGATGCACCAGGTTCATGACGAGGCATTATTACTCTGGACAGACTTCGAGAGTCTCTTCTGCTCAGTGTTTTTTCGAGCCACCCTTTGTGCGGTGTGGATTCAGGAGTTACTTCATCTGTAGCAGGGCAACATGAAAGTAGCTTAGTACTCAGCAAGGTTCACCGACCTATCACGCTACTCCACAGATATGTAATGGGACCCGCCTTTCAGGTCCTGAACATTCGATCAGGACTCAGGCATGAGATCAGGGCATCAACAATTCCCCTCACCATTCCGATGCAGGTGTAGGTTATAGAGTGAGCCCTTATAGAGGAGAGTTTTCTCGCTGAGCAGTCCCCAGCGGTGAGACACACCATCGGGCGACACATAGCAGAGTATTCAGTAGCTGGCAGAAAACAGATGATGCAGAGGTCCAAGCGGACCATGCCATCAGGTGGGAAACCCCAGGATATAGGTTCAGTTATGCGGGGCACAAGGGAAAAAGCCAAAAATATGAGGAGCAGGTCGTGATACACTTGCAGTGGGCAGGTCCACATGGCTCGTGACTGCCCAACCAGCCATGTAGATGAGCAGTAGATAATAGAGATACCTCCAAGGCAGATTCAAAGGATCAACCGTGTTGGTTTGCAGGGAGCAGGCGGGCATGGCAGAAGAGATGGCCGAGAATTGGGTAGTGGAAGACATTTCGAGGCTATACCACCACCACCACCATGAGGTCCAACCCGACCATAGGGAGCTATCAGACAGAGGAGGGCTCAGCTCTAGGTAGTCAAGGCTTACGACCATGGTGCACCTGAAATGATTTGAGGTACAATCTGTGGCTACTCCACCCTTGATGCAGTTGTAAAGACCCGTAAAATTCAAGGAAAAGTTTTTCTTAATTTTCTTTGGGATTTTACAAGAACGTGATTTCTTGACGGAACTTGATTCTTAGGACCGGTGTGCCAAGAATTTTAATCCGATGTTTAGCTCGGGTATGTTCAGTGAACGAACTAGCGGGTTTTTCTAACTTTTGAACCGGTGCTCAGAATCAAATTCTAAGGGCACCAATGGATTCGTAGGGCCGATAATTTCTTAGGAGCACCTTTTCCGGAGTTTCGTTTTCATGAGAGTAGTTGTTAAAATTATGGAAGTTAAAAATAAAAATTTGAGCTACAATTTTTATTTTTTCTCTAAGGGTTTAGCCTTTGAGTGGAAGTTGGGGTAACCACCCAACTTCCCAGGGGAGGTTATGAGAGTGGTGGGGCCCACATAAACCACACCTCTTCATCTTCCCTAACCTTCCATAACCCTCCATTTATTATGTCAAGTTGAATTAATTAATTGACTGGATTAATTCATCTTTCGAATTTCAAACTTAAGTTATGTTAATAAGATAAGGTAAGTACTTATTTTATTTTGGTTGGATCTTGTTGTGAGAGCCTTTGGGAGAAAAGGAAAAGCTCTTGAAGTTTTTCTTCCTCGACGCAGAATGCGAAGAACACGAAGAGCGTCAGATCCTCAGAGATTGACGACACGACGCCGACGAATCCTTTCTCCGCGACGCGAGAATTCTCCTTCCGCGACGTATTCTTCCGCGATGGTTATTTCCACGATGAACCTCCGTTCAAACTACGCTCGGGGCAGGAGTTTTATGCGTTTCTACTCATGAATTTCCTGCTGCAATCATTCCTCGTACAATTGGAACACTTGTTATCAGATAACAGGAGGGGGTAGGACTGCACAAACATGGCCGACCCACCTCCCCTTTTTATCTTGTCTACCATGTAGTGGAATGGATCGAGGATAGCACGGTGTTGTCACACCGCGCGGGGTCATGTGGCAAGGAATGTGCGGCGCCGGTGCGTCGCGTCATTGAATCGAGAAAGATCGTGGTGCCCTTCGCGCCGTGCTGGAGAACCCCAAAGGCACCGTGGCCGAAGCGGGGCCTCGACGGAGGGGTGCGGCGCTATCACGCCACTCCGGGTGGACTAAGGCCATGGCCATTGGCCGCGGCGGAGAAGGGACCGGCGGCCGGTTCTGGGCCGCCGACATCGGAGCAGGGGGATCGGCCATCGCCGGTCCCGTGGCGGCAACAACCGGACTGACAGGGGAAGAGCTGGTGGTTATGATGCCCAGCTGGCCAGCATGAGCGTCCCCCCATTATGGGGGCCACGGTTACGAAATAGGGGGCAAGCGCCCCCCCCCCCCCCCCCCCATCCGCTCGACCGAACGACCGAGCCACCTGGCTGGCGCCAGCGCGCCGGGCTGGCTGCCCAGGCCGGACCGCCAGGCCGGACCACGCCAAGCCGGGCCGGGCCGTGCCCAATAGGGCCGGACCTAGACCCAGGACGGGTCAACCCAGTTCGGGCCGACCCATAGGGTATCGGGCCGGGTCGGACCGGGCCCGAACCCCCTAATACCGGACCTCTCACAGTCTTTTGCCAATAACATGGGATGCAGACTTCCGATCAACGCACCGTCACCTGCGATGCGATCCTTGGTTCGAGATGGTCATTTCTGTATATTACACTCAAGGTTTCGGAGTACTTTGGGTTCAGCCGGGTTGGTAAGTACACGAAACCAACCTGGCCCTCGGAGCGGAAACACTTATAACTTGAGTTCCGAACGTCCAATTGACGTGTCATTGACTTTGTTGGATTCTTATATGTGAGACGGGCCATTTGGATTACTCCTCTCAAGGTTTGGACGTAGTTGGAGTATGGTCGGGTTGGTTTTGACTTAAAAACCAACCGGGCCCCTGGAACGAAAAATCCAATAACTCTCAGACCAGGCATCCGATCGACGCGTCGTCTGTTGCGTTGAGTTCCTGTTGACGATACAGAACTTTTGGATACATCAACTCTAGACTATGTGTCAGTTGATGTATCAGACCCTCGGCTCATGGAGCAGACCCTCTCGAACGAGCTTGCTGTGTGCGGGAAACCTAGAGCTGGTTGCGACTGTGATGACGATGACGACTGTGCAGAAATCCTCCGTGGATTCGACGGTGATGACTACAGCACTCAGCGATCATACATGGATCAGTGCAACCGATCCTGTGTGAGTCAGATCCTGTGTGGGTCAGCGCTCAGCGGTCCGGTGTGGTGCAAGACCTACAGTTCATATGTGGGTCCGATCCTGTGTGGGTCATTGTGGGGGTTAGTTACCTATCGATCCTTTGTGGGTCATTGCGGGGTTAGTTAACTATCGATCCTTTGTGGGTCATTTCGGGGGTTAGTACCTATCGATCCTCTATGGGTCCGATGACTTAGATGAATTAGTGGAAATATCTGATCATCTCTATCGTCTTACAAAAAAGTATATCTGTGTGAGCTGAATCTTGAATTTCAATTCTTATCTTCGATAAGATTGAAATGTTATCCTGTGTGGATTACATTATGCTTTCCAGTGTGAATTGGGTTGTGTTTCATTTGTGGAATGGGTTGTACTTGGCTCGGATGTTGGAGACGAACGAGAATTTATGACTTATTTATATGTATGGGCATATACCTAAGTGGTGACAAATGTTACTTTGTGATTGTATCTTCCTTTGTGGATTATCCTTTTTGAATTCTGGGAGACCTTCGGGGGTCTCGGGGTCCCTAATGAGTAGCTTATACTCACCCCTGCTTGGACTATGCCCGCACTATGTTGTGTTGGTTGCAGACGACGTACAACGCTGATCGTGGTGGAGGCTTGCGGAGTAGGACAACACCTGGAGGTGGACCACTGGGCGTGACGTACTCGGAGCGAACGGCTGGACCCGAGGAGCTATGGAGGATTTCTTTTCACACTCTTCAGGTGGGAGTACTAGAGGACGGATCGCCGTAGCGGCTTTACTTTACAGTTTTTGTACTTCCTTTCAGTTGTATTTTACTTTCAGTTTGGGTTTTTATTATGGCCCACTTACTTTTCCTCACTTACTATTGTACCCTGTTTTTATTCAGTGTTTACTTCTGCATGCTTTCTCTGTAGTGTTTGTTTACTTCACAAAGGAAATATCTTCCCTTTTTACTGAGAATTATGCCTTGGTGCTAGTCGCCAGACCCTGGCCTATGGACGGCGGGCTTGGGGTAGTCACGACACGGGCCCTGAGGACGGGTCGTGACAAATTGGTATCAGAGGAGTTCGGTTATACTGCAGAACTCAGGACTCTGATATTTTTCTATGTGAAGCAATAGTGTTAAGAGTATTGAGTGTGGTTATCAGTCTAGGGAGTCCGGTGTTGGTGCGGCAGCTGACGTATCTGTACACCAGGACCCTGACTTCTCATTTCCGACTTAATACATGAAAACATTGATTGCTTGTGTGTTTCATGTTTTCTTTGTGATTACATTATGTCAGCTCACCAGGTATACTATTTGACTGTGGCACACCTGTTTCTTTTCAAGATGGCCCCACGATGGCAGCAATCTTGGGTTCCGAGAGTTGTGTGTGATGACAACCCATCGAGCGATGAGGCCTCGGTACAAGGCCATTTGACAGCAGAGGCATCGGCGGTACCACTACCCGCCGAGCCACCGAAGCTACCAGCCCCAGCCGCGGACGATTCACATCTCCTTAGTGCACTGCATGAGTTTCAGCATCAGAAACCGCCCATGTTCCATGGGGAGACGGACCTTCGAGCCTCCGACGATTGGCTGGAGGCAGTTTTATGGGTTTTCAGGTTAGGGAGGACACTAGCAGACCTCATGGTGATCCTCGCAGCGAGCATACTGCACACGGCAATAGGAAGATGGTGGAGCTTGATGCTCCAGGAGTACGGCGAGCCATCTCTTCTCTAGACGGACTTTGAAGGCCTCTTCCACTCGGAGTTCATTCCAGCCAACGTCTGTGCGATGCGCATCCAAGAGCTTCTTCAGCTGCGACAGGGCAGCTTGATGGTCGCCCAGTACTCGGAAAGATTTACTGATATCTCGCGCTACTCGACGGACATGGTATGAGACCCATTATTCTGGGCACGGACCTTTGAGCAGGAATTGAGGCAGGAGATCAGGGCATCGCTGATCTCCCTCAGCATTCCGACACAGGAAGGGGTACTAAAGCGAGCCTTTCTGATCGAGAGCTTCCTTGCTAAGCCTACATCAGCAGCAAGACCTACCGCAGGGCGGCACGTAGCAGAGTCTTCTGTAGTAGGCATTCGACGGATGACTCATGGGTCTAGGAAGACTAGACCCTCAGGCAGACGACCTCAAGACACTAGCTCAGTGGTGAGGGGCACATAACGCGGAGCCAGTCTTTCGAGAGGCAGACAATGCTACGGATGCGGCGGGCATGGCCACATGGCTCGTGACTGCCCGACCCGCCGTGCAGAGGAGCAGCAGACGGTTGAGGGACCACCCAGGCAGAGGCAGAGGGTCGACCATGGTGGTCCGTATGGAGAAGGCGGACGAGGCAGAGGAGCTGGCCGAGCAGCAGGTGGTGGGCGACGCTTTGATGCTCTACCACCACCACCACCAGGAGGTCCACCCCGACCACAGGGAGCTGGTGGGAAGAGACATGCACAACATCAGGCAGTGGAAGCCTATGACCACAGCACGCCCGAGATGATACGAGGTACTATCTTTGTCTATTACACCTTTGCTGCAGTTCTTATAGACACAGGAGCGAGTCATTCTTTCATAGCTGCTGCCCTTGTTCGGAGCTCGATGATTCCGACAAATCCGTTTTCTTGATCCTTATGGCTAGAGACTCTTACGAGAGAAGACTCGACGATTACGCACTGGTGACGGCAGTGCAAGATTACTCTAGGAGGCTAGATCTTCGGCTAGGATCTTCTAGTAGCGGCATCAAGGCCTTACGACGTCATCTTGGGCATGGATTGGTTATCTATTGTCTATGCTCAGATTGACTATATTAGGCGCAAGGTGCGATGTGTACGCACCGACAAGAGAAGGTTCACCTTCACCAGTGAGAATGGATCCTTCGCAGCACATGATGTACTCTCGCAAAGGAGAGGGCAACCCATCACTCATCAGTTGGCTAGCCTCATCCTAGGAGCAGGTGACGTGCAGAGTCCTGGTTTTCCTGTAGTGGTGGATCAGTATGCCGAAGTTTTTCCCGACGACGTTCCAGGACTACCTCCTCGTAGAGAGGTAGACTTTTATATTGACATGTACCCCAGGACAGCCCCGATATCCACTCCAGCATATCGAATAGCCCCCGCTGAGCTTCGAGAGCTACGTGTACAGTTGGAGGACTTGCAGGGTAAGGGATTCATCCAACCTAGTGTTTCACCCTAGGCTTCCCCGATATTGTTCTCCAAGAAGGCAGATGGGATCTTGAAACATTGTGTCGACCATAATCGCCTAAACTAGGTGATAGTGAGAAACAAGTACCCACTGTCAAGGATTGATGACCTCTTTGATCAGCTCAAGGGAGCATGGTGGTTCTTAAAGATAGACCTCAGTTCAGGCTATCATCAGCTCAGAGTTCGGGACGAGGATGTGCAGAAGACAGCCTTCAGATGTCGGTATGGCCACTATGAGTTCTTGGTTATGCCATTCGGTGTAACCAATGCTTCATCAATGTTCATGTCCCTCATTGACAAGATCTTTCAGCCATACCTCGATCTATTTGTCCTGGTCTTCATCGATGACATTTTGATTTACTCGATGACTGAGGAGGAGCATGCCTACCACTTGCGGGTTTTACTAGACACATTCCGAGAGCACCAGCTTTATGGAAAGCTCTTGAAGTGTCAGTTTTGGATATGCGAGGTCCACTTCTTGGGACACGTCATCTCTGAGGTGGGAGTTGCGGTGGATCCTGCGAAGATCGAGGTAGTGCTAGCTTGGGAGCCACTGAGGAGCGTGACAGAGGTGCGGTATTTATTGGGACTAGCTGGGTACTACAGGAGATTTGTTCCAGACTTCTCCAGAGTTGCGGAACCACTCTCAGGTTTGACGAAGAAGGGGAAACCCGTTGTGTGGTCAGAAAAATGTCAGTAGAGCTTCCAGGAGCTGAGACAGAGATTGACCAACACACCTATCTTGAGGTTGCTGGAGGAGGGAGTAGGGTACGTAGTTTACTACGATTCATTAGGGACTGGACTCGAATGTGTCCTAATGAAAGAGCGGGCCATGATCACCTATGGATCACGTCATTTGAGGCAGCATGAGCAGAACTATGCTACCCATGACCTGGAGTTCGTAGTAGTGGCCTTCGCTTTGAAGATGTGGCGACACTATCTGATGGGCAAGTGCTTTACAGTCTATTCTGACCATCAGAGTCTCAGGTACATCTTCTCGCAGAAGGACCTGAACCTGAGACAACGGTGATGTCTCGAGTTCCTCCAGGACATTGACTTTGAGATAGTCTATACTCTTGGGATGGGGAACATAGTAGCCGATGCTCTCAGTAGGAGGACGGTCATCCATCTACATGGGGTGGTGACAAAGCAGCTAGCCACTTTGCAGATATCTTTTGTTGATAGCGATGGAGAAGCCTTTCTACAGTCGCTCACAGTCACTTGTCCACTACTACAGTGGGTCAGAGAGGCACATCATGGGGATGCCTTCTGTGAGACGCGGCATGCGTAGATATCCTCAGGACATCAACCTGATGGTTTCTCCTTAGGAGGAGAGCACGATGTCTTTTTCAGAGGAAGTACCTTGGTACCAGTTTCATTACAGGAGGAGTTTCTGAGAGAGTTTCACACTTCCTCTTTGGCGGTGCATCCTGGAGTTGCGGAGATGTACTAGGGCCTTAGACGACAGCATTGGTGTTCGGGCATGAAGAAGGCTGGGGCAGAGTTCGTTTCTCGATGCCTCAACTGCCAGCAGGTGAAGGAAGAGTAGTAGGTACCAGCAGGCTTGGTACAACCCTTGGAGGTCCCGTAGTAGAAGTGGGACGTGATCTCTATGGACTTTGTGACTGGACTTCCATGCACTTACAGAGGTCACGACTCCATTTGGGTGATTGTCGACTGACTCACCAAGTCAGCTCACTTCATACCCATCAGAAACCAGGGCTCAGTTTAGAGCTTGGGACATCTCTACGTTCGAGAGATTGTGAGGCTTCATGGTGTGCCATCATCTATTGTCTCCGATCGAGATGCTCGCTTTACATCCCAGCTTTGGAAGGGGTTTCAGGAGGCATTCGGGACGCAACTACGTCTGAGTACCGCCTTTAACCCTCAGACAGATGGTCAGGCGGAGAGGACCATTCAGACTCTCGAGGACATGCTCCGCGCATGTGTCCTCGACTTTGGTCGCAGCTAGGAGGACCAGCTACCCTTGGTGGATTTCGCGTACAACAACATCTACCACTCCACCATTGGGATGGCACCATACGAGGCATTGTATGACTAACCTTGCAGATCTCCTCTGTGCTGGACAGACCCTGGGGAGTCAGCACATGTGGGACCGGAGATGGTCCAGGCCACGAAAGAGAAGGTTCAGATCATCCAGGAGCAGATGAGGATAGCTCAGAGCCGGCAGAAGTCTCATGCTGACAGGAGTCAGAGGCCACTAGAGTTCGAGGATGGAGACCACGTCTTCTTGTGGGTCTCACCTCGATGTGGAATACGGAGATTTGGCCGAGGCAGAAAGTTGTCTCTATGTTTCATCGGACCATCCCAGGTCCTCAGCATGATTGGAGTGGTGGCTTATCGCCTGGCTCTACCACCTCAGTTGCACCGGGTGCACGACGTCTTTCACGTATCTCAGCTGATGAGATAGGGGCACGACCCGACACATATCATTGACCATGTGGAGCTGGACATAGATGATGGGGCAACTATTGCGGAGGTCCCAGTGGAGATTGAGGATCAACAAGATTGGGTCCTACGTGGACATTTGATTCCTCTAGTGCGCCTTAGATGGCAGCACGAGAACCTCCTAGAGAGCACTTGGGAGCGGGAGGCTCAGATGTGTGCACAATACCCTCATTTGTATCCCTAGTTTTTGATGTATCTTTACGGGGACGTAAATCCCTGAGGTGGGAGTAATCTAAAGATCAGTAAAATTCAAGGGAAATTTTTTCTTAATTTTCTTTGGGATTTTACAAGAATGCGGTTTCTGACGGCACTTGATTCCAGCGCCCGGTGTGCCCGGAATTTTTATCCAAAGTTTAGTTCGGGTACGTTCAATGAACGAACAAGTAGGTTTTTCTATCTTTTGAACTAGTGCTCGGAATCAAATTCTTAGGGCACCAATGGATTCGCAGCGCCGGTAATTGCTTAGGAACACCTTTTCTAGAGTTGAGTTTTCACGAGAGTAGTTGTTAAAATTATGAAAGTTAAAAATAAAAATTTGAGCTACAATTTTTATTTTTTCTATAAGTTTTTAGCCTTTGAGTGGAAGTTGGGGTAACCACCCAACATCCCATGGGAGGTTATGAGATTGGTGGGGGCCACATGAACCCCACCTCTTCATCTTCCCTAACATTTCATAACCCTCCATTTATTAAGTCAAGTTGAGATAATTAATTGAGTGGATTAATTCATGTTTTGAATTTCAAACTAAAGTCATGTTAATAAAATAATGGAAGTACTTATTTTATTTTTGTTGGATCATGTTGTGAGAGTCTTTGGGAGAAAAGGAAAAGCTCTTGAATTTCTTCATCCTCGACGAAGAATGCGATGAACATGAAGAACGTCAGATCCTTGGAGATTGACGAAACGACGCCGACGAATCATTTCTCTGTGACGCGACGATTCACCTTCCGCGACATCTTCTTCCACGATGGTTATTTCTGCGACAAACCTCCGTTCAAACTACGCTCGAGGTAGGGGTTTTATGCATTTCTATTCATGAATTTTCTTTTCGTCATCATTCCTCGTACAATTGGACCACTTGTTATCAGATAAAGGGATGGGGCCGGACCGCACAAAGACACCCGAACCACCACCCCTTTTTCACTTGTCTAACTTGTGGTGGAATGGAATGAGGATGGCATGGTGTCGTCGCACCGCGCGTGGTCATGTGGCAAGGAATGTGCGGCGCTGTCGTGTCGTGCCGTTGAATCGAGCAAGATCGCCGCGCCGTCGCGCCGTGCCAGAGAACCCCGAAGGCACCATGTCCTGAGTGGGGTCGCGATGGAGGGGCGCAATGCCATCGTGCCATGGAGGGAGGACTAAGGGCACAACGGAGCAGGGATCGGCGGCTGGTTCAGGGCCGTCGGCATCAGAGCAGGGGGACCGTCCCTCGCCGGTCCCGTGGCGGCAACAGCCGGCAGGCCGGAGCGGGCCGACCGGACATTGGAAGAGCCAAGGGTTATGACCCTCGTCTAGCCAGCATGAGCGGCCCCCCATTATGGGGACCGCAGTTATGAAACAGGGGGCAGGCGCCACACCCCCCCCCCCCCATCTGCTCGGCCGAACGGCCCAACCACCAGGCTGGCGCCAGCGCGTCGGGCCTGCTGCCCCGGCCGGACCGCCAGGCCGGGCCACCAGGCCGGACCACACCAAGTCGGGCTGGTCCATGCCCAAGTGGGCCAGACCCAGACCGGGAACGATTCGACCCGGTTCGGGCCGACCAAGAGGGTATCAGGTCGGGTCGGATCGGGCCCGAACCCCCTAATACCGAACCTCTCACTGTCTTTTGCCCATAACATGGGCTGCAGACCTTCGATCGATGCACCGTCAGCTCCGATGCGATACTTGGATCGAGACGGCCGTTTTGATAAATAAAACTCAAGGTTTATGAGTACTTTGGCTTCGGCCAGGTTGGTTCGTACACGAAACCAACCGGGCCCTCGGAGCGGAAACACTTATAACTTGAGATCCGGATGTCTGATTGACGTGCTGTTGACATTGTTGGATTCATCTAAGTGAGACAGACATTTTAGCTTACTCCGATCAAGGTTTGGATGCAGTTGGTGTACAATCGGTTTGGTTTTGACTTAAAAACCAACCGGGCCCCTGGAACAAGAAAGCCAATAACTCTCAGACCGGGCGTCCAATCGACGCGCCATCTGTCGCGTTGAGTTCCTGTTGATGGTACAGAACTTTTGGATACATCAACTCCGGACTATGTGTCAGTTGATGTATCAGCCCCTCGGCTCGTGGAGCGGACCCTCCCAAATGAGCTTGCAGTGTGCGGGAACCCTAGAGCTGGCTGCAACTGTGATGACAATGACGACTGTGCAGAAATCCTACGTGGAATCGACGGCGACGACTACAACACTCGGCAATGCTACGTGGATCAGTGCTACCGATCATGTGTGGGTCAGATCCTATGTGGGTCAGCGCTTAGCGGTCCTATGTGGGCCAGCGCCTACAGATCCTGTGTGGGTCCGATCTTGTGTGGGTTATTGTGGGGGTTAGTTACTTATTGATCCTTTTTGGGTAATTGCAGGGGTTAGTTACCTATTTATCCTTTGTGAATTATTGCGGGGGTTAGTACCTATCAATCCTGTGTGGGTCTGACGGCTTAGATGAATCAGTGGAAATATCTGATCATATCTATCGTCTTACGAAGAAGAATACCTGTGTGAGCTGAATCTTGACTTTCAATTCTTATCTTCAATAAGATTGACTTGTTATCCTGTGTGGATTACGTTATGCCTTCCTTTGTCAATTGGGTTGTGTTTCCTGTGTGGACTGTGTTGTACTTGGTCTCGGATGTTAGAGCTGAACGAGAATTGATGACTAAGGTATACGTATGGGCATATACCTAAGTGGTGACAGATGTTACTTCGTGGTTGTATCTTCCTTTGTGGATTATCTTTTTTGGATTCTAGGATTCATTCAGAGGTCTCGGGGTCCATACTGAGTAGCTTATACTCATACCTGCATGGTCTATGCCCACACTACGTTGTGTTGGTTATAGACAACAGACAGCGCTGATTGTGGTTGATGCTTGCAGAGTAGGACGGTACCTGGAGGTGGACCACTGGGCGGGACGTACTTGGAGCGGACGGATGGACCTGAGGAGCTGTGGAGTCTATATGTACCCACTCTTCAGGTGGGAGTACCAGAGGACGACTCACCGTAGCGGCTTTACTTTACAGTAGATGTACTTCTTTTCAGTTGTATTTTACTTTCAGTTGGGGTTTTTATTCTGGCCCACTTACTTTTCCGCACTTACTGTTGTACCTAGTTATTATTCAGTTTTTACTTCTACTTTCTCGCTCTGTGGTGTTTGTTTACTTTACAAAGGCAACACCTTCACTTTTTACTGGGAATTACGCCATGGTGCTAGTCGCCAGCCCTTGGCATATGGAAGGCGGGCTTGGGGTAGTCACAGCACGGGCCCTGAGGATGGGTCGTGATAGCAGTACTTATAGACATAGGTGCAAGTCATTCTTTTATTCCCAATTCCCTCATTCGGAGCTCAGAGATTGTGATGGAGCCGTTGGCTCGATCCTTACTGCTAGATACTCCTACGAGAGAAGACTCTATGATTACCTACTAGTTCATGTAGTGTGAGCATACTCTAAGAGGTGAGAGCTTCGGCTGGGATCTTCTTGTAGTGGCATCAAAGCCTTATGACATCATCTTACGTATGGACTGGTTATCCATAGTTAATGATCATATTGACTATATTAGGTGCAATGTGTGGTGTATCCACAAGGATGGGACAAGGTCCATCTTCACAAGAGAGAAATAATCCTTTGCATTATAGGATGGACTTACGCAGAGGAGGGGGAAGCCAATTACACATCAGTTGGCTAGTCTCATCCTCGGAGTGGTTGATGTGCAGAGTCCGAGTTTTCCTGTTGTGGTGGATCAGTATGCGGATGTATTCCCAGATGATGTTCCAGGACTACATCCTCACAAAGAGGTAGACATCTACATTGACCCGTACCCTAGGAACTCATTGATATCTACCCCAGCATATTGTATGGCTCCCACCGAGCTTCGTGAGATGCGGGTAGAGATAGAGGACTTGCAGGGGAAGGGATTTATCCGATCCAGTGTTTCACCCCGAGCATCTCCGATTTTGTTCACCAAGAAGGCATGTGAGTGCTTGCGATTGTGTGTCAACTACCATCTCCTGAATCAGGTGACCGTGAAGAACAAGTATCCACTCACGAGGATTGATGACCTTTTTGATCAGCTAAGGTGAGCACGATGGTTCTCAATGATAGACCTCAGTTTTGGCTATCACCAGCTCAGAGTTCGAGATGAGGATGTGTAAAAGACGACCTTCCGGTGTCGGTATGGCCACTACGAGTTCTTGTTTATTCCCTTTGGCATAACCAACACTCTATAAGTGTTCATGAGTCACACGAATAGGATCATCCATCCTTAACTCGATCTCTTTTTCACAGTCTACATCGACGACATACTGATTTACTCGACTACTGAGGAGGAGCATGCCTACCCTTTTCAGGTAGTACTGGACACACTTCAAGAGCACCATATTTATGGTAAGATCTTGCAGTGCTACTTATGGATTCGAGAGGTTCACTTCTTGGTAAACGTTATCTCGGAAGCAGGAGTTGTAGTGGATCTAATGACGATTGAGGCACTGCTTTCTTGGGATCCACCCAGGAGTGCGAAAGAGGTACAGAGCTTCCTGGGACTGGCTAGGTACTATTGGATATTTTTTCCAAACTTCTCTAGTGTTGCAGAACTGCTTTCATCATTGATGAAGAATGTGAAACCCTTCATGTGGTCAGATAGATGCCAGCATAGCTTTCATTTGCTGAGACAGAGATTGATGACTGCACCCATCTTGAGGCTACCAGAGGAGGGTGTAGGGTACGTAGTATACTGCGAGGCATTACGGACCCGACATAGGTGTTTCTTGATGTTGGAGTGAGCAATGATCATTTATGATTCATGGAAGTTGATACAGCATGAGAAAAACTATGCTACCCATGACCTGGAGTTAGAAGTTGTGGTCTTCACCTTGAAGTTGTGGTGGCACTTTCTGATGGACGAGCATTTTACAGTCTACTCTGACCACCAGAGTCTCAAATACATCTTCTCACAGAATGACCTGAACCTGATATATTGTTGATGGCTCGAGTTCCTACAGGACTATGAAATTGAGATAGTCTATACTCCTAGGAAGGGGAATGTTGTAGCAGATGCTCTCGGGAGGAGATCAGGCATTCCTCTACTAGCAGACGCGACAGAGTAGTTGGCCGGGTTGCAAATATCCTTTTTGGATAGAAATGGATCAGCCTTTCGCCAGTCTCTCATAGTCACTTCTTCACGTCATCAGTGATTCAGAGAGGCACAATGTGTGGACGTTGACTGTGAGACACGACATGCTCAGATATCCACAAGGAAGGCACCTGATGGATTTTCTGAAGTTGGGGATCATGTCATTCTCTTCAGAAGACGTACCATGGTACTAGTTTCACTATAGGATGAGGTGTTGATGGAGTTCCACACATCCCCTCTATTGGTACATCCAGGAGTGCGGAAGATGTATCAAGACCTCAGATGACCGCATTGGTGGTCAGGTATGATGAAGGCTGTAGCAGAGTTTGCCTCGCAATGCCTCACTTGTCATCAAGTGAAGGCGGAGCACCATGTTTCAAAAGGCTTGGTTCATCCCTTAAAGGTCCCATATTGGATGTGGGATGGGATATCAATGGATTTTGTGATGGTACTTCCACGTACATCTAGAGGACACGACTCTATCTGGGTGAATGTCGACCGACTCACCAAGTCGGCCCAATTCCTACAGATCGGACTGCAAGGCTCAATAGAGAGCTTGGGATGCCTTTATGTACAAGAGATCATATGGATTCATGGTGTTCCATTGACGATCGTCTCTGATCGGGATGGTCATTTCACTTCAAATCTATGAAAGGGTTTGCAGGAGGCTTTTGGGACGCACCTTCGATTGAGCAATGCCTTATATCCTCAGACGGATGGTCAGACTGAGAGGACCATTCAGACTCTCAAGGACATGCTCCATGCATGTGACCCTGACTTTTATTGTAGCTGGGAGGATCACTTACCCTTGGTGGAGTTTTCATACAACAACAACAACCACTCCTCCATCAGGATGGCACCTTACGAGGCAGTAAGACCGACCATGCAGATCTCCATTGTGCAGACTGACCCAGGGAATTTTGCACTTATAGGACCAGAGATGGTGTATGCTACGACGAAGAAGGTGCAGATCATCCAGGAGTGGATGAAGACTGCACATAGTATACAGAAGTGCTACACTGATAGGAGATAGAGACCGCTGGAGTTCGAGGATGGTGACCACATCTTCTTATAGGTACAACCTCGATGAGGTCTGCGATGATTTGGCCAGGGCAGCAAGTTGTCTCCGTGATTCATTAGACCATTTTAGGTCCTCATTAGATTAGGTGGGGTGCCTTACCGCCTGGCCATTCTACCTCAGTTACACCAGGTGAATGGCATCTTCCAAGTATCACAGCTGAGGAGATACGTGCATGACCTATCCACATCATCGACCACGGGGAGTTGGACATCAATGATGGGGTGACATTCACAGAGGTTCTAGTGGATATTGAGGATCGATAGAAGCGGGTCCTACATGGAAGGTCAATTCCCCTGGTGCGCATTAATTAGAAGTACATGATCCTCTAGGAGAGCACATGGGAGCAGGATGCTCAGAATCAATTTCTGACAGCATCTGATTCCAAGGCCCGTTGTGCCCAGAATCAATTTCTGATGTTTTGTTCGGTTATGTTAAGTAAACATACATGCCAGATTTCATATCTTTTGAAACATTTCTCAGAATTTCAATCTAAGGACCTCGATGAGCTCACAGTGATGGTATTCGTATAAGGAGACCTTTACCACAGTTTCGTTTTATCGGGAGTGGATGTTTATTTTTAGGGATTCTTAATAAATTCAATAAAATTTATGTGTGACAAAATTTTATTTAAGTGGTGTTTTTATCGACCAAGGGGATGATTTAGGTGGGGCCCACCCCCATATAGTCTCCCATGAGAGGATATTATGTGGTGGGTCCCACACGAGCAACAAAGTCCTCAAATCCCCTTGAACCGCCTATTAAATATTGAACTCCCACTTTATCGTCGAGCCTTTCCACATTCCCTCAAAATGGTGCCATCACAAGGATTAATTAATGCCTGAATTATTTAATTTGTGGTGTAATGATTTATTTTGAATTATTTTTAAATGCATGGCATCATTAAGAATATATGGAGGCTATTATGTTATTTATATTTTGGTTGTCATAAGATTTGTTGGGAGAACTAAGGAGGGGAGTAGAATCATTCATCCAATGATGAACGTAAAGAACATGAAGAAGGACATTTTTCTCCAACGAAGAATGGAATACTTCTCTTCTAGATTCTTCAATTGGAGCATGGAAGGGAATCACCGCCGCCCACGAAGTACACTGAGGGCGTCATCCCGACTCGGCTTCACTGAGCTCTAATCCCTCCTACATTGAAGGAACGACACCCGTCTTGCGCGACACGTCAAAGTACAATGACAAATTCGAGGTAGGGGGATTTGTTTATTTTTAAATGAATAAATTATAACCTCTTTCTTCGATGAATTCTTTAGTTTATTGTTTTCCAATTGTTTTCACCTAACGTGGAGGGCGGGGGCCGAACAAACACGGCCTAACGTCCCTCCGTTGAACCTTGATTGTGTTGACGACAGAGGTGGAGCCGCTAGAGTGCGGTGCTGTCACACCCTGCTGAAGGAAATGAGCCGCGGTAGACGGAAGATGCACCAATGACCGGAGGCAGTTGGCTGCCGCGCGCCGGCCGCGTGGAGGGTCTGGCTGCCACTTAGGCAGCCCAGACCACAGGAGGATCGATCGGCCTTCTAAAGGAACTGTGGCGCCTGTAGGGGCTGCGGGGAGGTTGAAGACGGGGACCGCGTCCGTGGGCCACTTGGCCAAACCGAACCGGTGGGCCACGTGCTCGCCGGGATGAATATCCTCAGCGCTTGTAGGCACCGTGTGGAGGAGACTTCGGGCCGCATCCATGGGCCACTTGGCAGGGCAAACTGGCTGGCTGCTTGCCGACCAGGCTGGAGAAACGCGACGCCCGTAGGTGCTGTGTGGGATTAACTGCAGCCCGCTGTAGGGTCCACGTGCATTGGGAATAATTGAATGGCTACGGCTGGCCGGACAGGGGAAAGGCGGCGCTGCCCAGCGCCAGTGGGAAAACCTGACCGGCCCTCAACACCGGCTAGGTCCGCGGGTGGGTCGCGCCCCACCGGGCCGGGCCAACCCCCCAGCCAGGTCAGACCCGCCGGGCTTGGCCCGCAGGGGGGTCTGTGCCCCACCATGATGGGCCGACCCCCCAGTCGGGTCAGATACGCCACGCCGGGTTGGGCCAACCCGCCAGCCCACTAGGCTTGATGGAACGTGCCCGTCTTCTCTTAAATGCGAATAACTCCTAGACCGTGCATCTGATTGACGCGTCGTCTACGGAACTGGGACCCTCATGACAAGACAGTATTTTTTTGATACTCTAAGTGAGTTTTGGAAAAATTTGGAAAATGGACTTGTTTGGATTGTTCATAAAACCAACTGGGCCCCTGGAATGGCAGTGCCAATAACTCTTAGACTAGGTGTCTGATTGAGGCCTCATCTGCTGAGTTGAGTTCCTTATGATGAGATGGAACTACATGATACATAAACTCGAGACTTCATGATAGTTGATGTAATGACACATGGATCGAGGAGTGGACACTCCCATAATCGAGGGTTTTGTGTACGGAAACCATAAAGCTGGCTGTGATGACTACTGTACTGGAATCCTACGTGGGTTCGACAATGATGATTACTGAACCAGAATCCTCTATGGGTTCTACAGTAATAACAACTATACCGGGATCCTCCGTGGGTCCGACAATTCTGACTTTTGTTCCTATATCATGTGTGGGTCCGACAGAGTAGCTAGTCCTATATCATATGTGGGTCCGACAGTTTAGCTGCTCTTGTATCCTGTGTGGGTCCGATAGCGTAGATGAATCAATGAATACATGTGATCATCTCTATCTCTATACGAAATATGTATACCTCTATGAGGTGAGTCATGTCTTTCAACCATTATCATCATGGTGTTTGACATTACTTCTTGTGTGGACTGAGTTATGCTTGGGCTCAAGAGTTGGAGTCGGACTGTGACTGGTAATTTCGGTATATGTATGGTTATATACCTAAGTAGGGATGGTTGATACATTTTTATTGTATCTTACTAATGTTTTTTATCCTCAGTTGATTCTGGGAAACCTTTGGGGGTGTTGGGGTCCCATAATGTGTATTGTTATACTCACCCCTGCACGGGCTTCACCCTCACATTATTGTGTTCTGTGCAGATGACGAACATTAGTGATCGAGGCTGAGGGTGACGGACGGAGGTAGCTCAGAGCTGGACTAGACGGGACGTACCGCATGGAGGATTTTTTTGAGATCTGTACCTAACCTTCAGGTAAGATTCCCCAGTGGATGATCCAAGAACTATTTTCCCTTTTTTACTTGTACTTGTACTTGTTGTTCAGTTGGGTTTGTATACTGGCCCACTTACTTTTAGCACACCATACATACCTATTTTAGTACTTGTTACCTCTACAGCTTGTGTTTGGACTGTGTGTGAGTGTTACATGTTAAAAGGCAATGCCTTCTTTTTTTATCAGGGATTCGGCTTTGGTGCTAGTCGCCAGCCCCTGGCCTATGGAAGGTAGGTTTGGGGTAGTCACGACACGAGCCTCGAGGTCGGGTCGTGATATATTGAGATAGAATAAATATATTTAATTTAGTGATATAATGATAATAATACTAAAAAAATTTATTACATTGAAAATAAAAGATTGATGATAATAAAAATAACAGAGAAACCATATGAAATCTAGAAAAAAAACAATTTATTGACATAATTTTTATGTTTGTCAAAGTATTATTCAAATTGAACCTATTTCATGGAAGAATCTCACGAGGAAAAAAAATTCCCTGACATATAAGAAATTTTTGAATCCAAATGAAGATTTATAGTTTCACCATAATGCGAATAATGATTTTCTAATATAAGAAAAAATGAATCGTTTATTTTTATATAATTTAATAAAAATGATCATCATAACCTTATATCATGGAAACATATTTACAAATACCATGATTATATTTCTAAAATAAGTAATAGTTGATTGATGATGAAAATCGAACAAGTTGAGTCATGGGAATGATGATGATAGAAAGGCTTGATCATGGAATGAATATATATGGAGTTTTTGAGAATATAAATTACATAGTAAAAGAAAACCAAATAACATAAATATTAGGATGAAGTTAAAATTTTCAATGTCACAATAAAAAAATTGGAATTCTATGTTAGAGGGATATTAATTTTAACTTCCATGTTAGTTTTCTAATAACCATCACAAAAGTATAGATTTTAATATAGGTTTTACTGAAACTAAAATTTAAAATTGCTTTATTCATGTAATTTTTTTGATAACCGATGTGAGAAACTAAAATTTTATATTTGTTTTATGGTTAATGACATGAAAACCTACCTTTTAATGTATGTTTTTTTTCTAGAAATAGAGTAAAAGTCATTGTTGATGTTTGTTTTTTTAAATACCAGTTTTAATAATTTTAAAAAGTTTTAATCTATTTAAAAATTAGTCATTTTATGTGTTTTGGAGATCATATGGAGTTATGGATAAAAATATATTGCCATCTAATGTTTTAATTCTCTAAAAGTTCCCTTAGAGATGTTCAACTTCAAACATCCATAACTTTTAATCTATAAGTTTGTATTAGCTCCATAACCAGTAAAATAGAAAATTCAGAAAGGAACTAATATGTGGGTTAAATTAATGACATATGTTTTATGATATTTAGGAGGAAACATATATTTTCAAATTGGTTTCTTGACAACCTATGTTAAAATATATATTTTAATGTTCTTTTTTTAGGAACTGACGATAAAAATGAATTTTCAAATACATCATTCAAAAAAATATTGGTAACAATATTAAAAATGATTTAGCTAAATTATAATAATTCAATTTACTTATATGGAACATAAAATAGATTTACATATCAAATTTTATGGCCCTCGAATGTTGTACCTCTCTATGACTAAACTTATAAATTTTCAACAGCCAACATCCGTAAATTTTGATTTGTAAGTCCATTTTAGCATCCTGACTAGTCAAATTGAATCATGGATATGAAATAAAATATGACTAAAAATATTATTATATATTTCATAAATAACAGAAAATATTATTGGCTTTAAAATAGGTTTCCCGAATATAACCGACTATAAAATTTTTTTATGAAAAATGTTAATGTTGTAATTTTTTCTTGAAATGAAATTAATAGTATGATTTTAATGTTAGTTAGTAATAAAAATAATTAAATTATACCCTAATTTATATTAACATAATTATTTAAATAAATTAGTTTAAATGTTGTATTTTAATAACGGTTACAAAATTACCGACATTCAATGTACTTAATGATGACTTTTAATGTCGGTTTTGAAGAACCAATTTTAAAATTATGAAGATAAATACCATTTTTTTGCCATTGGGTTAACCATGTATCAAATAGATTATTACCAAACCACTTTATTTTACATTGGTTAACCATATATCAAGGATAATTTTATGTAACCATTTTATTTTCCACTGGATAATAATTAATCAAAGATGTTAACATAAAACCCATTTCTTTTCCATAGGATAATAGAGTTGTTAGAGAAATATTGATTGTTTCTATATGTTTTATTATAAAATATCTTTGAACATTATTCATGTAGTTGTTATTAGATATTATATGTTAAGGGTGAATAGATATTTCTCCAGGTTATTCCATTATAGCTTATATGATTTGTTTTCCCTGGGAGCTTTGGGTGATCTAGTTAAAACATATATGATGGGTGCATACAAACAGTGTCAGGTGATCCTATTATATATTATTCGAATGGTTCACTTAAATAGAAATTCAATTAATAATCTAGTGATTATGTCCTATTAATAATTATAATCTATGTTGGTCAAGTATTTATTCAATTTATAAGGATTCTTTAAGGTTTTTTTAAGTGTTCCTCAAAGATGATGTTTAAAGATAATTTTTTTAATAATTTCAATGAATTTATAATTGTAGATTTGATCATGATTGATACCATATGTCTCATGATTATATATTCTTATTATTATTTACTTTTATATAACCTAATTATAGGTTTCACGATTGATAATTCATGGGGTGATGTGTATGTGTTCCCTTGTGACATGTTCATTCACTTTTTTTATGTCATCATACCATTATGAACTTATTGTGCTCGTTGAAGAAATTAAATTGTATGTTCTTTTTTACCATTACGGATCATTTTAAATCACACCAATTATTTTTCTTTTTCCCTAGGTTATAATGAAATTATTTTGAAAGAATTATGTCTTTATAGTATTTAACAAGGATGGTTCTGACGACATAATGTAAAATTACATAGGTTGGATTAGGCAGGATAAATTATCATTTAACTATATTTTTATTGTATATGTACATGATTCTTATAAACATGTAATTTACTAGAACTAAAATTTCATTTTTAATTTATGTGATACAATTTTTCATATTGATGTTTTAATATTTTAATTGGAAAAAATTGGTTCACAATTATCGATATCAAAGCTAAAAGTGTTTTTTAATTAAACAATGGATATGGTAGTGTAAGTTCATTAATATTATAGTTTATTTTATAGGTTGGTTTAGATAACTTTTTTTTAGGATGTTTTCATGTGAGTTTATCTAAAGAGTTATTTATACCGTCATAGGCATATAATCTTTAGTATGATCATATGTTCAATTCCTTAGAAACCCCTATGAGGATATATGAGATTATACCTTAAAGTGGTTAATAAAATAATTGTAAAAATTTTAATATGTTGAAGTATATATAAAAGTATGGATTTATGTAGAGTATGAATTTATATTTTTTTTTTGTATATATGTTGGAAGGTATTGATAAACATTATGTATTTGAGGATATTGGATATTAAGGTAATTATTGGGTCATGTGGTTTATCATATTGATAATTGAATGTTTGAAAACATACTTCGTGACTACGTCGTAAGGGTTACTCAAAATCATATATATCCATATTATTGCTCTGAAATATGAATTTTATGATATAAAATTTTCAATTAAAATACTCTTTAATGATGAGGTCTTTTAGGATTTATTTAGTTTTTAATTTGGGTACTAATGTTTACTTTTGGAGTTAACAAATTATTTAATTATATAAAGGGTTACACATTTTTTGAATTATCATACCCTATGCTAACCATTATTATTTGGGTTAATATGGTAGTAATGTTGGAATATATTTATATCCCATTTATAGTTCTTTTATCCTTTAAATGTTTATTTTTAGTGCTTCAGGCGTGAAACAATCGTCATAAATACTCATCATTTGGAGAAAAAATATTGGAATCTAGTTGAAACTTGTTAAAGGATGTTACTAAACATTTCTAGTGATTATATTTCACTATGTTTTTAGTCTAATAAGATAAATTATAAATTATATATAGGAAAATAATCATTAATCAAAATTTTATCAAATTACATTCATATCGTAAGAATCAGAGGGTCTTTTAAATCATAATTAATTTATGGTTTTGAGGCCATTAACATTTCATTGATCATTCACCTTTTTGGGGTTAAATGTTATAAAAACTATACATAATTATATTTACTTTTCTTCTTTGTTCAAATGGCCACTTCCCACCTATATTATTCTTTTTGGAAACCAGGAATGTAATATTCTACATAACCATCATACTTTACTATCAATTTTATCATGATGTTGTTTTATTAACCCATTTTAAAATATATTTTTACATAAAAAGTATTTTTAAATATCAATACTTTTATTTTTGAGATAAAACTAAAATTTTGAGGATCCAATTTATAAAGGGGTGGATGAGGATGTAATACCGAGAGAGTTTAAAAGAAGAAAACAATGTTTGATAATGTCAACGACATGAAACATTCGTATTAGATGAAAATGTTTCAACCAAATAATTTATGATGAATTTATTTTTAAATAAATTCAATATATTTAATTTCCTTAGTTCTGTGCAATGCCGATATTATAATGTTTGATAGCCTATTCAACATGAATAACCATGCTTAAACCACCCATGATATATATATAATTGTTATAACATTTATATTAAATTAGTGGGTATGAGTGTTATTAAGTAAATTATAAAATAAATTGATATATATATTTTCAATAATAAATATAAGTTACTGATAAATTTTTAGTAAATAATAAATCATATTTAGTAAATTAATTTCAGTCTTCTAAAATATTTTTTTTACAAAGATGATTTTTATTTATATCCATGAAAGAATTTTGTATTTAATTTTTTGAAATATTATAAAACTTATTTTATAAAATTAAATTCATTTTTAAAATGATGTCTAAAAATTTTCTTTTGGTGAAATTTACTGATTTTTTTAAAAATGATGATTTCATAGTGAATAGTGAGAATAACGATTTCATTGTAAAAATATCATTTCTGTTAAATAAATTAAATATTTTGAAAGTAACATTTGGTTTTGAATATTATTTTATGTAAAATAATAAATATTTAGTTATATTTAATCCAATTTAATATATTTTAATCATCATTTAATTTTATTTTGGTTGATGTTTCATTTTGTTTTGAAAATTGGTTTTCTCTGAAAACTATTTTAATGTGAATAATGTTTCTCAAGTCTAATTCATTAGAAAAATAAATAAAATGTAATTTATAAAATGAAATTAATATATTTTATAGAAGTAAATATTAATTAAGATTAATGAAATGATTATTTTTATGCATTGAGTTAATATTAAATCACATTGCCAATGAAAAACATTCATTTATCAAAAACATGTTTTTCATCACATTTTCAGGTTTTTTTTAATTTGTATTCAAATTTTTATTAATTTTTTTTGAAAAACTAGACTTATTTATATAAATAATAAGCTCAAAATTATAATATGGTGATTTTTTTTCATAATTTTTAAAAAGAATAATTTTTTTTGATAAATACTGAAAAATACTGACTTTTAATTGAAAACATCATTTTTATTTAAGTTATTTATTAAGTTATGTTATATGTTGAATTTGGTTTTAATGTGACTTTGGATAAACTATATATATATATATTTATTTATATACTAGTATAATTTAGGAATTTTTAGTCAATTTAATATTGAAACTTGATATCACATATTTAAAAGTATTTTAACATTTTTTCTTTGAAAACTTAATTTCTCAACATGTTTGTGAGATTAATTTTATATTAAAATTTGTATCCTCAATGAATTTAATTTTTTAAAATTTTATACAATATTTTTAATTATAATATTTTATATTATCTAAATACTTTAATGATTTTTTGACTAAAATAAATTCTGAAAATCTTAACAATAGTTATCACTGTTAAGCTAAAATGGATTTTTCGTAGATTAAACTAAAAATATAAGGGTTAAAATGACCTAAAAACATTTCAAATATTTTTTTTACATAATTAATGTATAATATTCCATATTTTATAGATAATAAAATATTATTGGATTCTTTTAATGTGGAAAATACGTTTGTGGAATTCATTCCTAAAAAAATACAAATTTGGCACTCAACTCCATTATAAATGATCACCCCATATTTTCCAATATTCATACAACAAAACCCTATTAAATAATACTATATTTGAAAAAATAAAATATATAATTACATACCCATGTCATATAAACCGTATTTTGTCATAAATCCAGCCAATGAACTCCTTCACTGCAAGGCAAAAGAAGATACCTGAATAAGAGCTAACATTCATCAACAATGGTTTTTATTTTTTTTTCTTTCTCAACATCCTTAAATTATAATAAAACATGAATATAATATAACCAAATTATCTTCCATATAATGAAATTTTATTATGCTAGTTTAATATCCAAAATCATTCTGATATTTAAGAAAATGGGATATGTAATAATCATTAGTTTAAATAGAGGACTATAACCTCACGAACTGATATCATTTGTTTTTCCATTACAACCACTAAAGAATGGGTTTGATGTTAGATATAAAGTTTATATAATTTTTTTATACATTTTTTATACATACAGATTAATTATATCATATATGAACTCTTTTATATCCATTCCTTATGGGTTAAGATCACATCACTCATGTGTATGGTGGACTACCTATTTATGAAGCAATATGATTCGTTTTCCCAAACCGTTTACATGTAATATAATATGGATAATCTTAATTAATATATGTTATATAAATTAAATAATTATGATATAAATTAAATATTTAATATTATAAAAAAATATATCATTTTATTTAATACATTTTCACTCAATAAAAGATTATATAGCTATTTTCTTATGTGAGAACTATCACAATCATGAAGAAATGTGACTCTCTATTTTATCACCAGGACACATGGATGATATAAATAAGTATATTTAATGTAATAATATGTTATTTATGATAAATATATTATTATTTAATGATAAAATATTACTTAACTCCATTCCATAATTTTCAATAAATAATAGAACCATTACTCATGCATACATACGACCAATCATCATCATGATCCCGAAATACATCATTTTTCAAAAACATATTTTATAATTGGTAAAAAAAATGTTCAAGTGATTTATAAATATATTAATTTTATAATTATTATGATTATTTATATATTTTATCTTTATTATATGTAGAATATCTGAATCATTCACTACAATGATTAAATTAGAAACAAGGAAATTAACACCTCAAACAATGAAAATAATGAATATTTAATAAAAATGTAATAAGAAATTATAAAATGAACATATATGAAATTTTAAATATTAATACGGTTCATTAATAAGTTATTAATTTGTTTTGAAACCCTATAATGTTTTTTAAATCATGTTTGCCCCAGAGGATATTTAAGGTAAGGTATTTTGAATCTCGACTTCCAGTCATTGTGTTAAAAATCTTCTTGACTAATTATGTCATTCTATGATTATGTGTGTAGAGAGATTAGGTTATTTTTTATTGTATATCCACTATATATACATGGATCATTAATTTATATACATAATAAATTCACTGATTAATCCTAAATTAAATGATAATATCGTTGTTAGGGAGTTTTATCTCAATTTTTCTCTTTGTTGTATTTGTCCAGATATGAAACTATCATCTTATTAGATTTATATATAAATCAAATCTTACATGTAAAAAAATTAAATTTTTTATTCTCTTGATATTTTATGTTTAATTTAATTTTTTCATTTCATGGGGCTTACTATCGATTGTTTTCAAGGTGGTAAGAGTTTTATGTTAAAATCTCATAGATTATATAGATGGTTCATGATTACATCACCAATGTGTAAATAATATGATCTAAATATCAAGTATTCCAATGATATTTATAATGATATGGTTATTCATGAATTATTCTGTTAATATTAATCTTTTAACCAATGTTTTTACCTAAAATATGTGATAGGATAAATTTAACAGAAATTGTCTTTTTTCTCTCTTTAGTTGAATCCCCATTTTATTCAAAAACCATGTCTTATAAACAAGATTGGAAATATATTTTTAGAATTATTAAAAATTATTATTAATGAAATTATTATCTATGTTTGTATTCTTAAATAATGAATTGAATAGAATCATCATATGTTTTACCAATAAATGATCCTCTTACTTTTATTGTAAATGTAAATAGAATCCATATTTAATCATGTATGACATGAATTGAATTTTCTGTCATAATTATATTCATATGAATTGACACATACATTATACATTATATATGTTATATCTAATAAATATAATTTCCAAAGCGTTTTAAAAAGGGGTTTTCAAAATTTTCAAAATTTATTCATCAATAGATGCTTCAAATGATTTTTATATTTCTATTTATATATTTTAAAGATATTTTTAAGTGAAAAATATTTTCAAAATAAATATTCAATTATTAGTTTTTATAATTTATTATTTTCCATAATTAAAATGTTTTTAACACCAAAAGACATTAATTATATTTTTGTTTTATTTTTATTCATCAATAATAGAAATATAATATTATTAATGAAATGGTAGTATATTGTATTTATGTTACTATTCTCCTTTATTTAGATGAACTAAGAATTTGTAATGATATTGTTATGAAACCCAGTTACTTTTTATAGTTTAACCATGATTCAATGAGATTGTTGTGGTATATATTCATTTTCAATGAGTTAATCATGTTTTTTTATATTTACATGAATCCAATTAATTTTCTAAGGGTTAATCAAGTTATAAATAGAATAATTATTGACTCAATGAGATTTATGAGGAAATATCTGTCTAACTTATTCATGTTATAGTTCTTTGAAATTATATAAAATCGGTTCACCTAGATAGTTCTTGGGGGTCCTATTATAGAATATACAATGGGTTCGACCATATAGAACTGGTTGAGGAAATACTCGCTTATATGATGGGCTTTCCCATAGGTGTTGGTTGATCCTGCTTTAGCTTAATTGATGGGTGTGCCTAGATAGCACTCCAATGCATTGGGTAGTGATTATTTTCATAGATGAATTATATTGGAAGTAAACCTTATGATTATCTAATTTATAATTATTCTATAATACTTCTGTAATTATCCTATCAAGATGATGATTCATGATACCAATATGTTTTGTCTATGATTTTTAGGAGTTTATAATATTTCCAGTAAACAAAATTGATATCACATGGCTCATTATTGTTGATTCTTATGGATATTTATATTTTTTAAGACTTATTAAATGATTTATAACTTATAATTAAATAAATAAAGGTTATATATTCTATTATTATTTAATAATAGACTCTGATTGTGTCATCATACCCATATACACTTTATAGGTTCATTTATTACATTCACTTATTATTTCTCATGTTTACAAATATTGAACATTTGAGCTCATAATTTTTATGGTTATTTTCACCAGGTTATCAAGAAATAATTTAGAATGAATTAATTATATAATGGATTTTATATGGATGATGATGATTACATAATTTAAAATTATAAAATATGTTTTTAGTTTAATAAATAATCATTTAACAACATCAGTATTTTTTTATGTATGATTTTTTCCTAATTCTATAGAACACAAATCCTAAATGGTTCATGAGAATATTAGCCATAAAATTTTTCCTTTTGTTGATTTATAGTTTATTTAGAAAAAATATGATGAAAAATATTTATATCATATCCAGAAATGTAATGTTTTATATCACAACACCAGTTCTTTGAGTGTGTGTTTTGCGCTGTTATAACATTAATATAAGTAAATTACTTGAAACAACTTCATCATGGATACTATTTTAAATAATCATACACATGAATTCCATTTAATTAAAATTTTACTTTATAAATGTCTTAATAATAAATAATATGACATATAGTATAATCTAGAAATAATTAAATTTTTATCTATGAATAATGTCTAACATCATACTTTTAAAAATTGTTCAAAAACCCCAAGATTACTAATATCTGATGGAAAAGAAAACAATAAAAATTAATAAATTTGTAATGAATGAGTATAATTTAATAATATAAATGTAGAAAATAGGAATAATATTCTATTATATGTGATAAATAGGGTTATGATTTTAACATAGCAGGTTAATGATTTTTCATAGATGTTGGGAGTAGAACTCGAGAGTTATTAGTCTCAAATTCTCTTCTTTGATACATTTTTTGTATTATGAACCATTTTTATATAACATGATGTATATAGATACCATATAAAATATTCTAGAATGAATAAACTTAATAATTTTAATTAAATTTTTATTTTGTATTCACCCATACATCATATTTTGATTCAAATGTCTGAATTTCGTAGGGGTTTCTTTTACATTGTTACATCATTTTGGTCAGAATTTTCTCTCCTCCATACCAATATTCAATTTCATAAAAATTTTCTCCATTCCTATTTTATAATAAAAGAATATATTATTTCATATGAACCTCATGGTCCTATTTATAACATTTCTAAAGGAATTTATATTTCCCTTTAAAAAATTATTAATACTGTATATATATTGACCAAATTTATTCGTGTTCATATATTATAAATTCTACTCTACATTTTTGGAAATATCCTATATATTTTATATTTTAATATCCTTTTTTGACATTTTTATTTTGTAGTAAAATTGTAATATATTTTCTTTTCATTTTCATGATTATTATATTTATGTGTAACTTGAGACTTTATATTTTATTAGATTTATCATTAATTTTAATATTTGAAATTAACAATTATTAAAACAATTTTTATAGTAACGGATTTTACAACATCCATCACTAGTTTTGTTTAATAAAATTTCTATAAAATTTATTATGTTTTTTAAAATAAATTCTAATTAAATTCTAATAATAATGTATTTTCAGATAAGGGAATCCAAAATTTCAATATTAACTACACTTATTTATCTAATTTAATTTTTAAATCTCAAGTAAATAATTTTCAATTTATACCAACATCATTTATAGTTTTCAATATTTCCCTCTGGATATTAAATAATGATACAAATCAACATCTTTCAACGGATGGATTAGGATCATTATTCCTCATTATTCAAATGTAAGATGTATTACTATCCAATTAATTTTATTGAAATATAGATGTTTATTTACTTTTATTAAACGTTGAATATGAGTTTAATTATTATTAATTTTTTTCATATGGTAAATAAATAGAAAAAATTAATATAACGATATGTCCTAACACTGTATATATGCTTGATGCATTGGTAGTTTTGATGTGACAAAAGGTTTGTATATTTCACATTTGCATTTCAATTTATCAATATTTCCATATCATGTGGACTTCATGATAAGATAATTATTTCTAAATAATGGGGACTTGGTGGTTAGAAAATGATGTCCTATAAAAAGGACCTAGTGATATGATCATTATTTCCAAAAATTCTACTCAAACAAAAAAAAATTCTTGGTTCAAGGTATTAGCCATAAAAAAAGGATGTCTGTATAACCATGAAATTAATTATTGTTATTCATGTGGTCTATTTATTTTCACTATAATGGTATCTATAGATATATAATTCTATCTATTTCATTTAATTATGGAATTATTATAACTAATTTTTCTAATATAATAATAATAAAAATATTATGAAATGATATATCCATTATAAGCTAGCCATTACTATGAATATGAGTTCACCCATTTTTTTTACCTATGATACCATGAAGGGATATTTGAATGAATCCATTGTAGTAAAGAAATTAATATTTATGTTTTGAAGAAGATCATAATGATATGTTTTATGGCATCCAATGTAATATAAGAAAAATATATATATATTGTCCCATGCCTATTAGACTATGTGATACCATATTATGTGTTCCCTTTTATATTATACCAATTTGATAATGTAACCACCCAATCTAGGTTACTTGATTTAGGTTATTACACTATTACACTGTAATTATAGTGGAAAAGGGATAATATAGTTTATATTTCATGAGGTTATGTAGAGAAATATCATCAGTACCTTTAATATTTTATACCATTCATTCACTTTCCATTAGTGTTAGTCAATCAACAGGTTATTGGGTATTTTGTTGATCATTTCATCCATTAGATCTCAAAAAAGGTGATGATTTTCTTATCATAGGATGAGTATGAATAATCTTCACCTAAATTTATATATGTAATTGAGTGTGTGACCACACCTTGATAGTGTATTTGATTTGATAATCTATTATGATGATTAGAATATGTTATGGTAATCAATAATGGTGAAGTGCATGTGATGTATTCATCAAATTACCTAGTTTATACATATATAATATATAATTTGAGTGTTTAATATATACTAATGACTTACTCCATCTCTCAAGTTACTTTTGGTCTTTAATAAATGAAATATATGATAACACATGCCATAATATGGTGTAGTTGGTGGAAATAGGTATTGAGAGTCATTAATTTGATTGAGATCATGGAATATCCATTTTTACCTTGAGTATCACGGATTATTTTCTAGATACAATTAATTTTTAAATTTTTTGGTTCTATTAGTGCATACATTTTTCCAATTCTACATCGGCTTGTGGGCACACATTTTTTGGTATAATGAATGGGGTTCAATATTACCATGATAGATACTCTAAAACTACTTCACAGTTTATCAGAAATAGTTTTTGATAATAATTCCGATCATTTTTTATATAATTTTAGAAACTGTGATGTTGAATATATTGTTAGAAACATTTATTGGATAATATTTTAATTTTTTTGGATATTTTATATTGTTTTATTATATATGATACAATATAAGGTGAAATCTCCAAAATTATATTAAGAAATAATGAATGTTGGATATTAAAATAGTTAGAAAATTGTAATGACTTTTTTATGTGACACAACATTCTCTATAACATCCATTTTTATGCACTTGATGCATATAAATATTAAGGATTCAAATCCATAAAAACAAGTTTTAGAAGAAGCTTGAGGATATGAATCCTGAAAATCTATCCTTAATAACATTATTGAGATCATGTCATTAGAAACATATTATGATATTTATAATATGTATAATTTGAAGATAACCATTCTCAATGTAGTATGTGATACCGAATCATAATATTTATCATTTGAATATATCATCATTGTTTGTTATCATTAATAAAGTTTCATTACATAATATTTAAATTCAAGGGGGATTAATTAATGAATAAAATTTATGTATTTTCTAAGGCATTAACTCACAACTTATAACATATGAGATAATGTAAAAATGATGGAGAAACATAAATTAGGGACATATAAATAGCCCGATTCATTGTGATGGTAGAAAAAGTTAGTATGTCAGGATTGTATGATCCCCCCTTCTACTAGAAGTCATATTAATCAGTATCCTTTAAAATCAAGGAAATTAAATCCCATGGGGGATGCATGGAACTCATTAATCTGTTGGAGGATTTATTATATCCTATGGATACACAGATGTGGCTATATTTATTTTTTCTACCCCTATAATAATCTCAATCCACCATTGATGATGAATATGGTTGATGATATTTCTCAAAAAATTTACGTAAACATACTATTTATAGAGTTTTTTATTTCTAATTAAATGCATGGTTTCTATAATATTGCTTGGATATCTTAGTGTGGGATTCTAGATTTCTTATAATGCCTCAAATAAGTATTATTTGCACTATATGAAACCTATAAATTATAATAATTAATGTATTTTACACCTAATATATCATGACATTATATCCTCTATCAATACCCATGAAATAAGATTAATGTCATAAAAATAAATATGTCCCATTTTTTTAGATAATATATTTTTTGATGTATCCTACGTGCCCACATTAGTTTCACTCATTAGAATAATTAATTAAAAAATATAATTCTATTATATATATCATATATTGTTAAATTAATTTTACCCTTCTTGATAACATTTGATAATATATATGAATTATTATATTAATATTTAATTATAGGAAAGGTAACCGTCTCTAAAATATTATTAATGACCAATGAATTCCAAATTCAAGTCCATTCCATGAATATAATGTGATTTTTTATTACTGAAATTGTGTTAATAATTAATGTGGAAAATTATGATAAAAACATCATTCATCAGGAATATATTTGAAATGATACCCCCCAAAGACGTCGACTAATGATTACAAAGTACATGGTGTACACTAAAGTGTTGTAGTTAACATCACCAATTATGTGACTACCCAAGATGGTGACATGGTAAAATTTAGAATCTCTTATTTCATTATATACCATGTATGTATTGTGCATGATTATTATGTTTACAATCTAATGAAATATATTCTATTTAGTTTGTATATTTTAATATATTATATTATTTTATTTACATTCCCTCTTAGGTTTTATTTCTTATATATAAATTATATAAACTAAATTATGTTTTAATTAATAAAAAAATTATATATTTAACTGATATTAACCCCACAATGTGGATGATTTTGTTGAATCCCCATTTAAAGTTATTTTCATGAAAACACCAAATAATCCAATAATAGAATATATTTTTTTCTTTTTAAGTGATTATGAATGTTTCTGTAAAGACCCGTAAATTTCAAGGAAATTTTTTTCTTAATTTTCTTTGGAATTTTACAAGAGCGCAGTTTCTGACGGCGCCTGATTCTGAGGCCCGATGTGCCCAGAATCAATTTCTGAAGTTTGGCTCGGGTACGTTCAGTGAACGAACGAGCGGGTTTTTTAACTTTTGAACCAGTTCTCGGAATCAAATTCTGAGGGCACCGATGAAATCACAGCGCATGTATTTGCTTAGAAATTCCTCTTCCAGAGTTGTGTTTGCTCGGTTGTGGTTTTAAATTTTTGGTGTTTTAGTTAAGAAATAAAATAAAGTTGTACGACAATTTTATTTCATTTCACTTTATGCCGCTTAAAGACCACTTTAAGCTACTTAAGCTAGGTTGATGTGGATAGGGTGCAATTCAAAGTATCCTACCCACTTGGTAGGATATTTTTGAGGTGGGACCCACACGAGCCCCACCGTTTCTTTTCTTCTTAAGTAAGGCACCCGCACCCCCTATTAAACGAAGTCAACCGACGTGTTACCTTATTTTCTTAACGCCTCTATTTAATTGGGCAGTTAAGTTTTACAATTAATTCTTTGAATTAATTGTTCGTTACTTACCTTGGTTTTTCAAATTCTTTAGTTGATAATAAAATAAGATGAGGACTTATTTTGTTATCTGGTTATTGTGTTAACCTTTGGAGAATCTCTAAAGATCTTCATCCTCCTTCGCGAAGAACGCGAAGAACGCCGGCCTCCGATGAAGAATGCCGAACCCTCAGAAATCGACGACACGACGCCGTGTGCCGCGAGGCCGACGTTTCCTCTCCCGCGACGTTCTTCTGTGACGTTCCTTCATCCGCAACAAAATCTTCGATCATCCGTTGAGGTGAGAGATTGCAGATCTTTAAATTCCTTTTTGGATTATAACAACACATAGATTTAATCGATATAATTAAATCTGTTGTTTCCTGGTCCTCGGAGTTCTTCGATGAAACGCCGGATACCGCGACGACGCGACGGTCCCCTCCTTCCGCGACGATCAATTCCGCGAAGAACGCGCGTGCGACGACTTGACGAGGTAGGGTTCATTGGGAAACAATTTATATTCCCGTGATTGTTTCTTTTAAAATAAAGAACCCAGTTTCATAAAAACAATTTTAATTTATTAAATTTTTTTTCTTTTATGTTTCCTGTGTTGATTATTCTTCCCGATTGTTATCACCTAACGTGGAGGGTGCGGGCCAAACGAACACGGCCCGATAACCCTCCGCAGTTCTTCGTTGATGTGCGGATTTGGCGGGTGACGACAAAACGTGCCGCAAGGGCGATTTGATGTTTCCGCAGTGAAGAACGGGACCCTGGAGGAGCAGCGGCACAGACGGGAAAGGAATCGGACCACCGGAGCGACTTCGGTGGCCCGCGGTAGCCACCGGCGGCGCGGGTCGCCGGCGCGGTGGCGGCAGCGGCGGCAGCGGACCCGCGGCCGCGTTGGTCCGGCACACACAGGACGCGGCCTTGCCGCGTCCGTTGACCAGGGCGGCCCCCCGCGGGGGCCGCGGAGGTGTCACGCAAGGGCAGCGTGCCCCCCGCGTTGCTCGGCCGCTCGTACGGCCGGGCCGGGCCGCGCCCTGGCCGGACCTGACCGGGTCCAGCCGAGTCGGACCGGGTCGGGTCGACCCGGTTCGGCCGACCCAGGGGGGGTCGGCCCGGGCCCAGACCCCCCGTCTTCGGACTGTTTTCGGTCTTTTGCCTGTATCGTAAGATACGAGCCTCCGAACGACGCGCCGTCAACGGCGATGTGATCCTTGGATCGAGATGGTCGTTTCGGTATATTACACTCAAGGTTTAGGGATACTTTGGGTTCGGCTGGGATGGTTCGAACACGAAACCAACCGGGCCCTCGGAGCGGAAAAGCTCATATCTTGAGCTTCGGGCGTCCGATTGACGTGCTGTCGTCTTTTTTGAATTCCTCTAAGTGAGCCGGATCTTTTGGCTCACTCCGCCCGAGGTTTGGACGCAGGTGGAGTACGGTCAGGTTGGTTTTGCCTTAAAAACCAACCGGTCCCCTCGAACGGAAATGCCAATAACTCACAGACCGAGCATCCGATTGACACGCTGTCTATCTCGTTGAATTCCTTTTGAAGAGATGGAACTTTTGGCATACTTTGCCCGAGTTTTGGATGTTGTTGGATAGTGACCGGGTTGGATTGTACCCGAAATCCAACCGGGCTCCTGGAACAGAAAAGTTGATATCTTTCAGACCGGACGTCCGTTTGATGAACCGTCAGCGGTGTTGGTGATCACGTTGAGAAACGGTCCCTTTGATTATACCCAATGGTAGTTCGGGGTACAGTTGATATACGGTCGGGTTGGTTCTCACATGAAACCAACCGGGCCCCTAGGACGAAAAGGCTAGTAACTCACAGACCAGGTGTCCGATTGAAGCGTCGTCTATTGTGTTGAGACCCCTATGACGAGGCGATCCCTTTAGATATTTCTTCGTGGAACCTTGTGATACTTGTAGTATCGACAAGCATCTCATGGAGTGGACCCTCCCGGAGACGAGCGTGCGGAATACGGAGACCGTGTAGCAGGATGAGACCTGACTACTGCTTGACCGATCGACTCGGTGTGTTTCGTATATCCCATTGGGGAGCGCTTGGTTGTAGCAGCAGACCCACGACGGAGGAGCACTTGGTTGTAGCGGCAGACCTGCGGTACTCAACAGAAGGAGTACCTCTTGAGGCTATGAGGGGGAGCGCTTGGTTGTAGCGATAGACCCACGGCGGAGGAGCGCTTGGTTGTAGTGGCAGACCCATGGTGGGAAGCGCTTGGTAGTAGCAGCAGACCCACAGTACTCGACAGGAGGAGTACCTCAGCTGTCTTAAGTTAGTGAGCAGTACCTCAGAGTCGTGACAGGACCACTGTACACTCAAGAGACGGGGCTCTTCAGTAGTTGCCGTTTCGATAATGAAAATCCTGGTTTGAGCTGAGACTTTTGACCTTGATAACTTAGGTACATGTATGGGCATATACCTGGGTAGTGGTTATCCGTTGTTTTCTAAATCCTTGTGTTTCCTAAGGATTGAGATGGGTTACTTGATAACATAGGTATATGTATGGGAATATACCTAAGTAGAGGTTTTCTGTTGAGATCTTCTTTTTGGTTATCCTTGTTGGTTTTAGTGAGACCTTGAGGGTCTCGGGGTCCCTACTGAGTATCGTTATAATCACCCCTGCAGGAGCTATGCCCGCACCTCATTGTGTTGGTTGCAGACGACGGGCAGTGCTGACGGAGGCCGAGTGTTCGAGGATTGGAAGGTACCCGGAGGTGGCCTACACGACGAGTCAGTACTCGGAGGTGGACTACACAGCGAGACGACACATGGAGGAGGTTGACGGGCGAGAGGGTTGAGGAGGCTATCTGTACATACCCTTTAGGTAGGATCCGTGGTGGAAGACCAGGAGCTGCGCCATCTGTACCTACCCTTCAGGTAGGATCCGACGAGGACGACCCACGAGCTGCTTCCTTTCTCCCAGCTATTTTCTTTTTCTATTGTACTTTGTTCAGTTGTAGTTTTACTTTCATTTGGGTTTGTATTATGGCCCATTTACTTTTCAGCAATTTCTTTTGTACTTAGTGTTTTGCTTCCGCTTGTGCTCTGTGGTGTTTTTTTACATTTATAAAGGCAATGCCTTCCCAATTATCGGGATTTACGCCTTTGGTGCTAGTCGCCAACCCCTGTCCTATGGAAGGTGGGCCTGGGGTAGTCACGGCACGGGCCCCGAGGATGGGTCATGACAAATTGGTATCAAAGGATTTCGGTTCTATAGCAGAACTTGGGACTCTGATCTTTTTCCCTTTCTGTGAAGCAATAGTGTTAAGAGTACCGAGTGTGGTTTTCAGTTCAGGGAGTCCAGTGTTAGTGCGGGCGGCCTACGTATCCATACACCAGGACCCAGACAACCGATTTCCGACTCTGTGCACGAAAACACTAATTGTGTGTGTGTTTCCAGAAGTTTTTAAATGTCATCTCAAACCAGGTAAGCTCACCAGGTATAATCGTTTGACCATGTTACGTTGTTTCATTCAGGATGCCTTTTCACGGACGACCAGCTAGAGCCCAGAGGGGCGTGCGTACTGATAGCTTGCCGAGCGACGAGGCATCGGTACAGGGCCCTCTTACAGTTGAGGCACCAGCGGAGGCACCAGCGGTACTACCATACGTTGGGCCACCGATGCCACCAGCCCCAGCAGTAGGCGATGCACGCCACTTGAGCGCGCTGCACGAGTTCGAGTGCTAGAGACCACCTAGGTTATGGGGAGAGACAGACCCGTAGGCGGCTGAGGATTGGCTGGAGGCTGTGGTGAGAGTCTTCAGGCTAGTGGGGACGCCGGGAGACCTCATGGTAATCTTTGCTGCCATCCTTCTTCAGCCAGCAGCAGGCAGGTGGTGGAGCCAATTGTTCTAGTTTTGTGACGGGATGGCCTTCATATGGGAAGACTTCGAGAACTTCTTTAGGGTGGAGTTTGTGCCAGTAGCTCTACACCCCGAGTGTGTTCAGGAGCTGCTGCCTTTGCAGCATGTTTTTCGATTAGTAGCCGAGTCATCTGTGGGTAGTAGACAGATGATGCAGAGGTCCAAGAGGTCCAGAACTAGCCGTATGAGGAGTAGGAAGTGTTATGATTGCGGCGGAAAGGGTCACCTGGCACGTGACTGTCCGATTCCTCATGCAGTTGATCTGCAAGCTTTGGAGGAGCCACCGAGGCAGAAGCAGCGGTGGGTGCTTGAGAAACAACCGAGCAGTGGACAAGGCAGTAGAGCTCCAGGAGCAGGTGGACAGGAGCGGAACTAGTGGATACGTCCCTTGTACTCTAGTTCCATTTTCCTGTTGTATTCGTGTCTTTGTACTATGAGTTGCAATAATAAAAAGACACTTATCTTTGTTTTCTTTCCTGTCCTTTTGTTGGGTTGATACTCAGTGGTCCTGGTTAAACTGTTGACTTGACCCTCACTTTAGAGATTTCTTCTGGAGGAGACCCAGTGACCTCACATTGATGCCGACAGTGTGACTCGACCCTTGGAGGTGAGAGTGACAGTTGGATCTCTTAGTAGTTACATCAAGGCCTTACGATGTCATCCATGGCATGAATGCATCATTCATGTCAGGATTGACTGTATTAAGCAATGGGCGTGGTTCATCCAGGGGATGAGACCGAGTTTCTCTTTTCGGTAAAGGAGAAATTTTAGCAGCTCTTACAGATCGTAGGCAAAGAAGGTGCAGATCATCTAGGAGTGGATGAACACAGCACAGTGCAGTAAGAAACAAGAAACTAGCACCATTCTTGGAGACTCGGGCATGTTAAATGATTCTATAAGAGGAAGCTTAAAGGAAAGATTAGTCTGCGAAGCGGTAAACGTGGAGGCAGAGCTAGGAGAGCAGCATGAGGTGGTGTACATCATAACATGCTACAACCACCCGCCTTAGTTATCCCCACCAGGCATAGGGAGCTGGAGGTCGGAGAAGAGTGTGGTTGCCTGCGGTCAAGGAGTGTGAACCAATGGCTCTAAAAATGATTCAAGGGACAGTCTGTGTCCACTACTAGCTACTGTAGTAGCAGACGTTGGTGTGAATCATTCCTTGCTTTCACAAATCTTGTCCCAGACCTAGAGTTTCCGGTAAGCCGTGGACTTGACCCTCACATCTGGAGATACCTTGGGAGGAGACTCGATAATCACACTTACACCGACAGTGTGGTCAGACCCTTGAGGCGAGAGTTTTGGTTGGAATCTCTTGGTGGTAGCGTCGAGGCCTTACGACGTTGTTTTGAGTATGGACTGGGCAATCACAGTTCATACACAAATTGACGGTATAAGGAAAAAAGGTTGTGGTTTCACTACAACGTCGAGATGGGTTTTCCATGGTCGGCGAAAAGGAAACCCCAGGCAGCACAGGATAAACTCTTGCATAGGAGGGTGTGACCGATCAATCTTGAGTTGGTCAACCTTACCCTCGTGGTAGCAGTCATTTTGAGTTTCAATTCTAACAGGAATTGGAAACCTCTTGAGTTCGAGGATGACAATCACATCCTTATACGGGTCTCACCTCGACGAGGTTTACAGAGATGTGGCCAAGGCGGCAAGTTACCCCCGAGGTTCAACGAACCTTTTCTAGGTCCTCATCTGGGTAGGTGGGGTGGTTTACCGCTGACCCATCCACCTCAGTTACACCAGGTGCACGACGACATCCACGTATCTCAACTGAGGAGATACGTGCCTGACCCTTCGCATATCATCGACCATGAGAAGCTGGACGATGGCGATGAGGTGACTTCTACGGAGGTTCCTGTGGGGATCGAGGATCGACAGGAGAGAATCCTAGGATGACGGTCGATTCATCTTGTGCACTTTCTTTGGCAGCACGAGAACCTCCAGGTTAGCACATGGGAGCGGAAGGCTCAGATGCGTGCTCAGTATTTCTTTGTAACCCTAGTTTGTGTTAATGATTTACGAGAACTTAAAGCCCTGAGGTGGGAGTGATGTAAAGACCCGTAAATTTCAAGGAATTTTTTTTAATTTTCTTTGGAATTTTACAAGAGCGCAGTTTCTGACGGCGCCTGATTCCGAGGCCGGTGTGCCCAGAATCAATTTCCGAAGTTTTGCTCGGGCATGTTCAGTGAACGAACGAGCGGGTTTTCTTAACTTTTGAACCGGTGCTCAGAATCGAATTCTGAGGGCATCGATGGAATCATAGCGCCGCTATTTGCTTAGAAACGCCTCTTCTAGAGTTTCGTTTTCTCGGTTGTGGTTTTAAATTTTTGGGGTTTTAGTTAAGAAATAAAATAAAGGTGTACGACAATTTTATTTCATTTCACTTAATGTCTCTTAAAGACCACTTTAAGCTACTTAAGCTAGGTTGAACAGGATAGGGTGCAATTCAAAATATCCTACCCACATGGTAGGATATTTGTGAGGTGGGACCCACACGAGCCCCACCGTTTCTTTTCTTCTTAAGTAACGCACCTGCACCCCCTATTAAACAAAGTCAACCGACGTGTTACCTTATTTTCTTAACGCCTCTATTTAATTGGGATGTTATGTTTTACAATTAATTCTTTGAATTAGTTGTTTGTTACATACCTTGGTTTTTCAAATTCTTTAGTTGATAATAAAATAAGATGAGGACTTATTTTATTATCTGGTTATTGTGTTATACTTTTGAGAATCTCTAAAGATCATCATCCTCCTTCACGAAGAACGCGAAGAATGCCGACCTACGATGAAGAACGCCAAACCCACGGAAATCGACGACGCAACGCCGTGTGCCTCGCCACTGACGTTTCCTCTCCCGCGACGTTCTTCTGCGACGTTCCTTCATCCGCAACAAAATCTTCGATCATCCGTTGAGGTGAGAGATTACGGATCTTTAAATTTCTTTTCGGATTATAACAACACATAGATTTAATCGATATAATTAAATCTATTGTTTCATGGTTCTCGGAGTTCGTCGATGCAACATCGGATACCACGATGACGCGACGGTACCATCCTTCCGTGATGATCAATTCCGCGAAGAACGCGCGTGCGACGACTTGATGAGGTAGGGGTTCGTTGTGAAACAATTTATATTCCCATGATTTTTTCTTTTAAAATAAAGAACCCAGTTTCATAAGAACAATTTTAATTTATTAAAATTGTTTTCTTGTTATGTTTCTTGTGTTGATTATTCTTCCCGATTGTTATTTCCTAACGCGAAGGGTGCGGGCCAAACGAACATGGCCCGATAACCCTCCCGTAGTTCTTCGTTGTTGTGCGGATTTGGCGGGCGACGAAAAAACGTGCCGCAAGGGAGATTTGATGTTTCCGTAATGAAGAACGATACCCAGGAGGAGCAGCGACGCAGACGGGAACGGAATCGGACCACCGAAGCGACTCCGGTGGCCCGCGGAAGCCACCGGTGGCGCGGCGGCGCCAGCGGACCCGCGTCCGCGCGGGTCCGGTGCACACAGGACGTGGCCTTGCCGCGTCCGTTGACCAGGGCGGCCCCCCGCGGGGGCCGCAGAGGTGTCACGCGGGGGCAGTGTGCCCCCCGCGCTGCTCGGCCGCTCGGCCAAGCCGAGCCGGGCCGGGCCGAGCTGCGCCCTGGCCGGACCGGACCGGGTCGGGTCGACCCGGTGAGGCCGTCCCAGGGGGGGTTGGCCCAGGCCCAGACCCCCCGTCTTCGGACCGTTTTCGTTCATTCCCCGTATCTTGAGCTACGGGCCTCCGAACGACGCATCGTCAGCGGCGATGCGATCCTTGGATCGAGATGGTTGTTTCGGTATATTACACTCAAGGTTTCGGGATACTTTGTGTTCAGCCTGGTTGGTTCGAACATGAAACCAACCGGGCCCTCGGAGCGGAAACACTCATATCATGAGCTTCGGACGTCTGATTGACGTGCCGTCGACTTTGTTGAATTCCTCTAAGTAAGACGGATCTTTTTGCTCACTCCGCCTGAGGTTTGGACACAGGTGGAGTACGGCCGTGTTGGGTTTTCCTTAAAAACCAACCGAGCCCCTGTAATGAAAAAGCCAATAACTCACACACCGGGCGTCCGATTGACGCACCGTCTGTCTCGTTGAATTCCTCTTGAAGAGACGGAACTTTTGGCATACTTTGCCCGAGTTTTGGATGCTGTTGGATAGTGACCGGGTTGGATTGTGCCCGAAATCCAACCGGGCTCCTCGAATAGAAAAGCTGATATCCTTCAGACCGGACGTATATTTGACGAACCGTCAGCGGCGTTGGTGATCATGTTGAGAAATGGTCTCTTTGAGTATACCCTATGTGAGTTTGGGGTAATGTTGAGATATGGCCGGGTTGGTTCGCAAATGAAACCAACTGGGACCCTGAGACGAAAATGCTAGTAACTCACAGACCGGGCATCCGATTTACGCACCATCTGTTGTGTTGAGACCCCTGTGACGAGGTGGTCCCTTGAGATACTTCTTCGTGGAACCTTGTGATACTTGTAGTATCGACCCGCAGCTCATGGAGCGGACCCTCCTAGAGATGAGCGTGCGGAATACGGAGACCGTGTATCCGGCTGAGACCTGACGACTGCTTGACCGATCGACTCGGTGTGTTTCGGATAGCCCAGTGGGGAGCGCTTGGTTGTAGCGGCAGACCCACGGCGGAGGAGTGCTTGGTTGTAGCGGCAGACCCACTGTACTCAACAGAAGGAGTACCTCTGGAGGCAATGAGGGGGAGCGCTTGGTTGTAGCGGCAGACCCACGGCGGAGGAGCGCTTGGTTGTAGCGGCAGACAGGCGGTACTCAACAGAAGGAGTAACTCTTGAGGATATGTGGGGGAGCTCTTGGTTGTAGCGGCAGACCCAAGGTGGGAAGCGCTTGGTTGTAGCAGCAGACCCACAATACTCGACAGGAGGAGTACCTCAACAGTCTTAGGTTAGTGAGCTGTACCTCGGAGTCGTGACAGGACCACTGTACAGTCTAGAGATGGGGCTCTTCAGCAGTTGTGGTTTTGATAATGAAAATCCTGGTTTGAGCTGAGACTTTTGACCTTGATAACTTAGGTATATGTATGGGCATATACCTGGGTAGTGGTTATCCGTTTTTTTCTAAATCCTTGTGATTCCACAGGATTGAGATGGGTTACTTGATAACTTAGGTATATGTATGGGCATATACCTAAGTAGAGGTTATCTGTTGAGATCTTCTTTGTGGTTATCCTTGTTGGTTTTAGTGAGACCTTGAGGGTCTCGGGGTCCCTACTGAGTATCGTTATACTCACCCCTGCACGGGCTATGCCCGCACCTCGTTGTGTTGGTTGCAGAAGACGGGCAGTGCTGACGGAGGCCGAGTGTTCGAGGACTGGACGGTACCCGGAGGTGGACTACACGACGTGTCAGTAGCCGGAGGTGGACTACACGACGAGTCAGTACCCGGAGGTGGACTACACGATGAGACGACACACGGAGGAGGTTGACGAGAGAGAGCATTGAGGAGGCTATCTGTACCTACCCTTCAGGTAGCATCCGTGGTGGAGGACCAGGACCTGTGCCATCTGTACCTACCCTTCAGGTAGGATCCGACGAGGATGACCCATGAGCTGCTTCCTTTCTCCCAGATGTTGTCTTTTTCTGTTGTACTTTGTTCATTTGTAGTTGTACTTTCATTTGGGTTTGTATTCTGGCCCATTTATTTTGAGCACTTTCTTTTGTACTTAGTGTTTTTCTTCCACTTCTGCTCTGTGGTGTTTTGTTTACTTTTATAAAGGCAATGCCTTCCCAATTATTGGGATTTACGCCTTTGGTGCTAGTCACCAGCCCCTGGCCTATGGATGGCGGGATTGGGGTAGTCACAGCACGGGCTCTGAGGACGGGTCGTGACAGTTTGTTAATATAATTATTTTAATTCCTTAAAGTGAATGAAAATATACAATATTTAGTATTAAATCCAGTTTTCAATGAATATGATATTTCCAAATTATTAATGTTTTATATTTATAAAGAAAAAATAATAATATTTCCACCATAATTGGTTAGATTACAATACATTTTTAAATAGAATAACAATTTTAATTAATAATTAAAAAATATTCTATCCATGGAAGATAGAATGAAAATATTTTCTTCTTATATTATAACTGAGACTATATTTATTTATAAATTACTTATTATATAGTATAAATATCAGGAGAAAAAAATTATTTTCATTGTGCTTATAGATTAATGATATCATCTAATGTAATTCATCGAACATCATCCTTGGAAATGGTTTTTATTATTCTTATAGGTCACAATGGAGGTGATAGAATTAAAAAAAATTTATATTTGGCAATATTTTAAGAAAACATTTTTAATAAATAAAATTGACAAACAATTATCATCATAATAAATATAATTATTATTTTTGTACTATATGGTCATTATTGATATGTAATGGATTATTTTTTATAATTCAGGATATCCAATGAATGAATTAATTCTCTTTTGGATATTTAGAAACTTATAATAATTGAACAAATGATTTCCTAATTTTTTTTAAAATATAATGTTATTAGAATAATTATTATATAAACAATAAATGTAGTTTTGACGTGTTGGGTGTAGTTATTCTAGAATATGCCTTATCATTCCTTATCTCACCATATGCATCTAAAATTAAATACATATTGGGATCATCTCCATTGTAGATATATATTAGAAATTTATGAAGAATATTTTCTAAACTCTAAAATATACTCTATGTCATGGGACTAACATAAAATTATTATATTCGGAATTAATTGCATGATCATAAATCACCCAAAGAGTGAATTAAAATGATAAATATTAGTAATCATCATTACGATGTTACATATGTAAATTTTAAATAAATATATTTTTAATTATTATTTTAATTAAATATTTGGAAATATTTCATATATTCTTATTATAAAACTCTTTAAGTGTAAGAATATTATGATGTATATACATTTAATGGTGGTGAAAGTTAGTCAATGGTGCAAAAAGAGAGAATATATTCATAATCGATGGTGTAATTATTGTAAAAATCATTTTTTTATCATATCTAATATCGTAATGAAATATATTAACATTTAATTGAAATCATGAAAATAAATATTATTTAGAGACATTGGGTAAACAAGGTGTGAGTAACCTCTTTATATATAATGAATTCAATATAGAGAAAAATATTCTACGAAATATATTAGAATTTTCTTGTTTACTATATATAATTTAATCAATTATAGTAAACTCATTGTTTACCAAACCTAACACATTTATACAAGGCATGATTTATTTAGGTCATTATAGAATATTTATATGGAAAAGTATTTATATAAGTATACCTGATAACCAATTCATTGATAATATTATAGATATCCAACTTGAGGAAAATGATTTATTTATTTAATGGAGGTATGTATACAAAATTATAACTTATAAGAAAATAATTCATTACTATTTTTTTATTATGAATTACCCCTATATGATGATTTATAATTGGGTTCCTATTGTTATTTTTAATTATATATATCATACCAAACTATTTTTTATGTTGATTTACAATACTTATATTTACTATAATTTATGAATTTTTTATATGATTTCACCGACCTACCTTGTGAGACCATTTAAATATTGAATAGAATATTCATATACTAAATGGTTACATGTATTATGATTTTAGATGTATTTTACATGTGATTATATGAATTAGGAATAATATAAATATGGAAAATTACATACCATACATAAAATGATCAAGTAGAACCATTGAATGATGTTCACAATACTTATATAGAAAATTTAGTTATGGAGTGTTGAAAATCAATAGTATAATTATACAAATTAGATGTGTGGTTTTAATTGATTATATAAAATAATTTTCATCATGTGTGGAAAATGATAAATATGTCATCGCCATAGAAATAAAATAAATATATCAAAAATAATATAACCTTCAAGATATTTTCCCTGGAGTGATACAAATACATGATAAATACTGAGATCCCATTATATTTTATTTTTCATATATCCAAATATTTTAATTCGTTCAAAACAAATTGATGACTATATTATTTTATAGGTGTAGATATTAAAATAAATGGAAAAATGGTTACTGGAATATGTGATATGTTCAGCATTTAATGTTCTTGACTTGTTATATAATCTACTTTGATTATTTAATATATATGATCTAATTATACAAAATTATCATAATTATAAATTTGGATACATATATATGTTGTGTAGATTTTATGTGATTATTATTTATCTATATGGTAAATTATTCATTTTGGAGGTAACAATGATTACAACATCTATATATGAGCCAATAAAGGCATAAAAATGATAAAATCATATTCAATATTCTGAAAGATGCACCCAATTCGATAAATTTCTATGAGGGGTGTCCTAAATAAGGTTTATATAATATATTTATGATAAAAACTTCTTAATATTAGGAATAATTTAGAGTTATGTTTAGAATAACAAGGGTTGGATAAATTGATATGTTTAATTATTTTTCATTTTCATTTCATGAATAACATCGAAACACCTGAAACTTTTATAGATTATATGTGTATTTCAATGATAAAATATTATATAATGTACATTTAATTGTTATCGATCATCAATATGATGAAACACTAAATAATGGAATAATTTTATACATTAATTTAAATACACATAATAATTATATATATTGTTTTCATAAGAGATATGTTTGATACTTTTGGAGATGATGAAGAGAAAATTTCACTTCAATGGTTGAAATATGAATGAAAATTTTATTTATCACTGATGGATATACATTTATGTGTGTATATATAACTTTCATATAAAAGTATCCTTATTTTGATGCAATATAAAATTTTTCCATACTTACAAAAATTTATGTTGTATAAGTGATTATATATTCAAAAATTTACTTCCAATTAATTTTGTTTATGCCATTTCAAGATATTAATCAAACCCACATTAATATATATATTATCATGAATATATATTCCTACATATTGGAACTATAATTTCATTTTGTTACATGAAAATAAAATGTAACACCTTGAGATTTCAATATTTAATTCCCCTTTCAATAAATACAATGTTGAATAGCATGCTTCACACAAATAATTAAAATGAAATCATTTAAAACATATTATGTTAGTATTATTATGAAAATTATAAAAATTATGAAACCAATAGTAAATAATAAAATATAAATCAACTAATAAAACATAAAATTATATGATAAATAATTTATATGATTAAATGTTGAATTTTTTTTAAAAAAAAATCTTATGTATTATATCCTCATAAAATACATTGTAAAATTTAAAATCATTATTATGGTAATTTGTGATATTTAAAAACACGTGATATTATATAAATATTATTTTAATTTGAAATTGAAATGAAATAATATTAAGAAACATGATGTTTTAAATAATTCATTTTTCTATAAAATCTATTTTCACTATAATTTATATTTTAATTTAATGGTTATATTCTGAATAAATATCGTCGACATTTTATTTAATAAACATCATTTGGTCTATTAATGTCAAAATAATTCAAGGGTTATCTTTTTTGAGTTTTCATGAAATGATTTATTTTTAGGTGAATGGAGAAAAATAATGTTCTTAAAAATACCATAAATTATTTGACATTATTATAATATAATAATGAATTTAAAAAATATAAAAACATTCCCTAAAAATACTTTTATATAATAATTATAATTATAAAATTATAATGTTATGATTATTTTAGAAACCCATGAATCTGGTTTTCCTAAAAACCTATGTAATAATTTTTATAAAAATATTTTTTACATTATAAACTACTTTTTTTGAATACTTATTTAATATTAGGAAATTTAATATTAATAAATCATTTCTATATTTGGAATAAGAATATCCAAATTAGTTTATATAAGCATTTATTTTTTTTTATAAAAATATGAAAATGAATTTTCAAAATGAGGTACCGTGGTAAATATAAATTGAGGTTAAACATTAAATAAACTATAAAAGGCCAAAATTTCATATTATATTGTTGATTTTTGTTATGAATAAAAACTATATTTAACAAGGGTTACCCCCTTCTCCATTATATTTTACTTTATTAACCAACTTTACATTGGAAGTGGATACATTTAATATAAGGTTATACATATTTACAAATGTGCAACCCCTCTCACATATAAATGTAACCCTTCACCACCCCAATATAAAGAAAATATAACCACTTTTGGATCGATGTAATTCAACAGAAATATCTTCCCAAACCTATTTCCCATGGTCTAGGAGTTTATTTTCAAAAAAATATTAATCAATGAATGCATAACGAGTTTCCTCGTTGAGTAATGTAAAAACTCAAAATCACAACCATATTAATTTTTTTATTTTACTTATTTTTATATCTCCATAAAATCTATTCTACAAATACTAATATAATTACCTCAGTATCATTATTATTTTTAAATTTTATTATACTTTGTGAATAATCATTTTCAACTTTCTTCCCTATATTTAAAAAAATGAAAATTTCACTAAGGTGCATGTTTAGAATACCACCACCATTTATGATGAGTAATATTTTTCCTCACCGAAAAAAATTAGTGGTTTTAAGAATATATTAATTGATTAAATATGTTAATTATAAAATAATGATTATTTTTAAAGGTTAATAATTACCAAAATTACATTCTTTATATTCATTGAAAAATGAAAACATTTTCTATAAATATGTAATGAGTACCACCATCATGATTGACTTTTATTATTATTCATCACCATATTACATGGATAATTTTTTAATTACATTAGCTTATTATATGTTATTTTAATGAGTAATATATGTTGTGAAAATTATTTTTGATGGATAATAAATTAATTAATGATAATTATCTTATAACATATGCATGCCAAAAAAATTAACCGAAACAACCTCGTCTTAAATTACAAATAAAATGGATTTTCATAAGTGTAACACCCATAAATGAAAATGGTTTTCCTAGGTGAAACACAATTAAATTTTTAAATATGAGCATCATATTGGATAACATGTATGACATGAAACACCAATCATAGAAAAGAATATAGAATGCATGGACTTAATTATAAATTCCATGTTATAAATAAATTCAATTAAATATATAGATTTTAATTCATGAAAAACTATGTTATATTGGGTATTAAAAACCATTGAGATTCATTAATAGTTTTCATTACAAGAAATATAGTGTTTTTTGTATAATAATATTGTAAAAATATTAAACAAGATAAATATAAACTATTAATTGGAATGGTTGGTATGAATATGATTAAATAACTTATGTAAATATAGATTATAAAAAAAGTTATTTGTTATCTGTATATTGAAAATAATAATAATAAACATTTAATATAAAAGTAAATGTTTCTAATAAAATTTATTTCTCCAAAGAGACCTCGTAATTATACTTGGAACACATAATTAAAAATAAATTTTATCCACTTTACTTAATGTTTTTTGAGAATATTATATCAATTTTCTAATATGGAATATCAAAATTTACAAACAGTGAATTTTTTGGATTTTTTTGGGAAACATTCATTTTTAATGAATTTTGAGAAAAACAAGATTTTAATTTCAAAGTTCATTTCCACATTATTATTTTATTATGGTAAATTATATTTTGGAATATTTTTAACTAAAAATAGTTCAACTATACATCTATTAATCCATTTTTTCTCATTGTAATCATTTTCATGATGAATTTTGATATAAAAACACTATAAAAATTTGAATATTTTTACTTTAGAAACCCACTTTCTCACCAAATTTATATGATTAAATTTAAAATACTATTTTACACTTTTTTGTAATGAATTTGAAAAAATATATTTCATATTTTTAACTAGAATAATTTATAATTTATAATACATTCTACCTAATGTTTTACCATAATTACTAATGAAAACATTTATAATCAATAACAATGGTTAAGGTAAAAAATATTACACAGTTGTTAAACATAGAATATAATGTGTAAAATGACCTACCCATTTTCCAAAAACCAATTCAATGTATATATATATATATATATATATATATATATATCAATTTTTATGTTCATTGACCCGAATTTTTATGTCTTTTTTTGACAATGTTCAATGATAGTGACCCATATAATAAGCTAAGTAATAAAAAAATAAAAAATATACCTTCCTTGATTTTAATATCATTAATGATTTGTGATAGGAAAACCCCACATTGGTTCAGTTATAAATATTATCCTGAAATATAAATTAGTTTTTTATCATAATAATTTATCATTAATTTCTAAATATATGTTAGTTACTTAAAATTATAAAGAAACAACAATGTTATATTTATTTAAAATAAAATAATAGATAGTAATGATATTTAAAGAGGAGAAAATTGAGTGAACAATTGTGTTGCCTTATTTTTATTATTTTAATATGTATATATACACCACTTTTTACTTAATTTATTTAAATTCAATTATTGTATTTAAATTTTTAATATCAAATTAAATCTATGAAATCAAAATTTACATAAATTTTGTTTCCAAATAAATGATAGTTTTTATGAATATTTAAAATTACTAAATATCCTATATTCATCCAAGTAATTTTTAAATTATATTACATAAAAAATATTTTATATTAATATAAAAAGTTACATTTTATAATGAATATTTTCCCCCAAAAATTGTAAAAACATTGTTAGCATAGTTACATATGAAATGATGTGTCTCCGTGGTACATTTACTTGTGTTAAAATTAATTTTCAACACACATAAGATGATTTTTTATAAAATTATTATCATATATTTAATTAAAGGTTATCAATATTTGAATAATTATCACTCTAAAATATTCATAATGGATAAATTATAATCATTAAAAAACAACTCAATAGAATTAAAACACTGAAATTGTAAAATAAAGAATCTTAGGAGTTAAGAAAAAAAATGTTAATACTTGTTTTATATTATAGGTTGGAATTGTGGCTTCACCATATCATCCTTATAACACATGAATAATAAATATTTCTTCACCTGAGGAATGAGAGTCCTCACAATAGTGAATTCAACTAATTATTTAGGAGAATGCCACTCCTCCTCAACTATAAAAAGGAACTCTCTCTCCTAACATATTCAGACCTCTAAATCTATTATTATTGACCAATATCTACCCAAATAAATCCCCAAATTCACTCTCCTTGTAATGTCTCATAATTTTTTTGTAATTTTTTATCAATATGGAATTATATTGAGACAACTAGCATTGACAAAATTTGATTCCAAGGCCCAGTGAGCCAAGAACAGAATTTTCAACATTTTATTGTTCACTTAAGAAAACGTGCAATCCGGTTTTTATAACATTTGAACAGGTGCTCAGAACTAAAATACAAGGGCACTGTTGGGCTCAGAATGCATATATTCCCCTATAGAGGACTCAACATCGTCCAACAAGGGTCAGATGGAAAACATGATTTTTAAACTATTTAGAAAATAATAAAATAACATAGAAAAAGTTATTTTATTTTCATTCACAGTTATGAGTGGAAGAAGGTGGCACTGCGATATGGAGACACGCCATGGATGAGGTAAATTGAATGAGTATCATTGATGACTTGTTTGTGCTAGCGTAATGAAGCAATGTCATAGTGTAACATAAATGATGTGATGTGTTTCCTTTTTTATTAACCTGGCGTGTTAGAGAGTTGAGAATAAAACCCAGGGGATTTTCTGATGAACCTATGATAGATTTCCCATCAAATGAAGAATTACTAACTATGGAGGATTGTTAACAACTTCAACACACATTAAAAAACAATATTTTGAAGAAATTAATGACTTCAACTCCTTGAACCTTCTTGTGCGTTCTTTGTGGACAAATGATCACGTTAGTGGAAATAATATTTTGAGGTATTCATAGTAATGATTACATCATATGGATCCCATAGGTAGAAGAGGTTTATGAAACACAACACTAAAGAAACTCAAGTGGGACACAGAATAAATGGATGATGTGATTGTAACAGCAGCGACCGCAGGGAGACGGAGGTAGTGAACTTATCGACATGCTGCAGTGTTGTAGACGTGCACTGTCAACTAGTACCGTGTGGAGGGGACGAACCACATCAGGATTTCTTGGAAGAGATGGAGGGCCACAATCCATCAACCGTTTGAAGGAGTACTGGCCTTCCATGCATGATGAAATAGACGCGGTAGAGCTATATCGGGCTGGACTGAGCCGGTCCCCTACGCGGATAGGTCATAGGGAAAGGCAGCCCCGACTAGCACCACCAGTTGAGGAACCGGATGTAGACAGTCTACGTCTGGGAAGGATGATCCAGCCTGCTTCATGTGGCCCATGTAGATGTTGGAGGGAAACATTTCAACCGGTGGTCCAAGCCAATCGTGGGCCAGACCCATGACCCATAGGCCTGGCCCATGTCAGATCGGGCCCACACCCAACTGACCCCCGTTTGACTGAAACAATTGTAACTAATAGACCAGGTATCCAATCGTTTGAAGTCTTTATGTTATTGGATTCAATAATTATGAAATGTATAATTTTATTCTGAGTATACGTTTTTCATTAAGAACATTAAATAATATGTTAAATAATTTTTATGACCTAGAAAATTGATTTAATAGTAAGGTGATATTTATAGATAACATACGAGTTAGGGAATATAACCCTTAATATGTTACTTATTTTGAGATATTGATATTTTGATGAATAGATTTTTGATATAAATAATGTAAATTGGTTAGTATTTAAGACCATTAAAATGATTTGGGATTTTTGGACAAAGTATCTTATCTTATCGTTGATGGAGATTATAACATGACTTGTTTTCGGGAATATATTCAACAATGTATGTTATTATTTTATAAATAAGGGAGAATATAATTTTTTGATAACGTGTTACTTTATTTTAGTTTTTTACAATGTTTTCGTATAATACATGATTAAGTTATTAACATGTTTGGAATTTGACAAATGAGAACTGCTTTATGATATTTGTGGTACTAATGTTAAGTGGATTTTGATAAATTTTTCATCCAAATTTATAAATTTTATATTTTAGAAGGGTTACAATGTTAAAAGTTTATGGAATAGTTTTTTTGAACATTGGATGATGTTTTATTTATTAGTGTATTATTTTTCTATGTGATGATTTATTCATAACTAGTGCTAACCATTTTTATTTTAAAATCATTAAATATCAAAGTAATAACATACCATTCTATTATAGATCTTATGAGTCATAAAATATTAATTTTATTTTCTTGGTAATAAGATAAATAATTTTTTATAGTAATTTCATGGTTTCAGAAATGAATTGATATTTGAATGAATCACATGATGAAGTTTTAATTATGAAATAGAATCATATTAAGTAAGTATACTTATAAATATTATTCGATTGTAAAAGAACTCAACAACTCTAGGAAAATTATATTGAAACAACATTTCATCACAATACATTCATTATTATTGAGAATATTTCCTTTTATATAATCATATATATATATATATATATTTGAATTTAAGACCCTTAACATTCCATTTATCATTCATGTTCTTGTGACCAAGGATCTCTATCACTCTCTATAGTTATTTATTCTTTTTCATTTGTTCCCAAATATTCAAATCCCACCAATGTACCCCTGTATGGAATCCTAGTATACAGTTACATTAGTTAACCTTTATATTTCCTACCATACCCTTCCTAGGGATGTTTTTTATTCATTTTTACAATGTGGACTTATTTATAGAAAATTTGAAATGTTAAATATTTGACGACCGAGGTGAATTTAGATGAAAAAAAAATAAATTTATGTGTATTAGAATGTAATATGTGGATATTTTATGACATATTTATACTTATGAATTAATTATTTTAGATATATTTTTTAATATTAAATATTGATGTAATCTTGTGTTACATGCAGAAATGAATTTTTTCTAATAGCGTGCAAGACACGCAACACCGAACTTTAGTAAACCAAAAAATTATATTATTTTAAATATGAAAATATCAAATCCATGAAACATGTGGATATGAATATTATCTAATATATTATGTAATATCCCTATACATCCTAATAAATATAATATAATTTTAAATTCTTAATAAATAATCAATCTACTTTATGCATACTAATTTTGTTAATCAAAAATAACTTTCAATGATTTCGTTGATAAAATATTAAAATTATTTTGTAAATATTTTAGAAATTTTATTTTATAAAATGAAATTCAATTGTTGATTCGTTTAATATGTATTAACTTATGGTAAAAGTTTGTGATTCTTCATAAAATATTCATTTTTCAATGAATAGAGAATAATAATGATTTTTATAAATCAACGATTTCATTTCCATATAAGAAGTTATTTAAATTAAAAATAATGTAGTAAATTAACATTATTACTATTTATATATATTTAATACACTTAATTTAACTTCACTCAACTTTATATTGTAATTAAGTATATTTTTATATATGGTATTAAAAAATAATGGTTTTCTAAAAATTGTCTTATAGTGAATTATGTTTCCATATGTTTTTTAATTAATATAATCCAAAAATAGAATTTTCCAAATAAAATTTAAATACTATGAATAAATTATTTTTTATTTATATTCATAAATTTATTATTATATACATAGATATAATATAAAATCATATTTGGGTAGAAAAACACACATCTCAAAAACCAATAATTTCATTCCTTCTACAAGTTGTATTTTATTTAATTTTTTTTAGATATTTAGAAAAAATATTGTTCAAAATAATATTATTAATATATATCGTATCTTAAAAGTTAATTTATAGATTATTTGATAACTATATGATATTATAATTTTTCCTGATGAATATTTCAAAATAATTAAATTTAGATGAAAATTATTGTTTATTCTAAATTTTCAATAAAGATAAAATATATATTTTAATGTGTTTAATGTGAATTTTGTTAAATCATATATATAATTATCCAATTTAGTTTCTATTTATCAATTTCATATTGTAATTTCATATAAAAAACTATGTAGGAATTTGAACATTTTCCCTCTAAAAACCTTTTTTCATGTTATGTTTATGAGATTAGTTTTAAATTAAAATTTTCCACTAATATGCCTGGAAAGTGGATGGATTAGAAATTTTAAATCATAATAATTTATATTGTAAAATAATTCTTATTTTATTTTTTATCAATAGAATTCAAAAAATATTAATAATTATTTTCTAGAGTTAAAGTAAAAAAATGGTTTACAAGGAATTAAACTAAAAAGATAAGGGTTAAAATGACATTAAATATGGTCTAAAATATATTGGATGAATTTAATTTGACATTATTTTGTTTAATGACAAAAAATAATACATTTCTGGGACTTTTGGAATGAGAAAAACATGGTTACACATATATATTTCAAAAAAATTAAAACTGTGCCACTCACATGACATAAAAAAGGCCACCCCTTCTTCTATATTCTATACACATGAATACCATTTGGTATCAAAAAATAATAACCTAGAAAAATTAAAAAATTCAGTTATATCATCCGAAAAGCCTTATTGTGCACATAAATTATTCCTAGTAAGGATTCTGTGCAAACCAAATGAGGTTACCCAAAGAATTCGTAATGTTCCTCAATAAGAATTTTCATTTTATTTATTACTCCAACTCCTAAAAATACTATTAAATAATTAAGATATAATATTTTTAGTTGAATAAATATCCTTATATATTTTAATTATAATGTAATTAACCACAACCATATCCTCTTACATAATATGGGTAATAAAAGTACCATTCATGTTTACACTAGACTACAAACTCAAGAATTGATTCCAATATATTTTATATTACCACCTCTCTTTGTTGGGTAAGATTATGTATTTTATGTATATATATATGATATTTATGACATTTTTATACCTTTTAATTCATTATATCATATATAACTTTCTTTACATTCATCTTAATAGGAGATACAATAATGTCGCTCGTGTGCATAACATACTACCCTCTCATCTAGCGATGCGATTAATTTTTAACACTAAAAAAAATTACTTATACCATCATAAATTTATTAATATATAATATATCTATAGAAGATATGATCATTTATAACATATATTATGTTTTATTTGTAACAATTTTACGCACCAACAATTTTTTTACTAACATGTATATATGTTGGCATTGATCGATTAACACCAAAAATTCTATCACCAATAGTAAAATCTATTTCATTATCATACTAATAAAATCATTTTTTTGACTAACACGTTAATCTATTAGTAATATTTACTATTACCAAAAATATTTTATCATCTATACATTTTTTTACAATAAACCCTTAAATGATAATAATCAATTAAGGGAAACAGTAATTTATTATGAATTATTAATTTTATGACCGAATTCATTATTAATTATTGATGTTTTATTAAAAATATCACAATAATTGATTATAATTTCAAATTTTCTCTAACTATAAACAGTGATTATATAATAATTTTTCTCATTTAAAAAACCTTTAAATATAGTTAAAAAAAATTAATCATTATAAATTTTATTTTAATAAACATAATAAATAAAAAATGATAATGAATAATAAAATTAACACACATTATTTAAATATAAGTAATTAATAATTTATATTCACATATTAAAATTATATTATATATCATAAAACCAAAATAATATGCTTTATAAAATTAAATATTTATTAAAAAATACATGATCAGATTATCCCCTTCAGGGTTGAGGGCTTCGACCCAGTTCATTATTCGGTGCATCCTTTCCCACTATTTGTTCTTCATCTATAACCAATATCCCATATGTGTTTGATTTAAATTATTAGTTGTCCTTCCCTCACATCATTACCTCCTTGAGACTAGCCTTAATCCCCCAATTATGGTTCTTCCTTGGTGTTTGTCCATATAATGGGCCAGGTCGAGAGAAACATTTCTGTTTCAAGTTCATCCAAGATCCCTCAATCATATATGCATATTTTTTTATTATGATTTCCTTTTAACCAATAGAATCCTTGAAATACATTTTGTGTCTCTTAATTATTTATCTTGACTACTATTCCTGGGTATTTGGTTTTATTTTGGTTGTGGAAGGACTCTCAGAAAGGATTTAAATGCAGGGGTTTATGGTGTATGTCCGAACATTAGTTGAGTATCTCCTGCTGTGTCACAGTTCCTGTTTTGTTAATGCATTGAAATGTGTGTAAGGGTCTTATTGATGATAGATTATTGGTATTTTTGCTAAAAATAATTGATCTTAGTGTAAGTAACATTTTGGTGTTATGGATCTAGAAGTTATTCTGTGGTGATCCTTGGTATATTTTATCATTTAATCTTTTTCAAGTAAGATTGAGTTCGTACTCATGATGTTGGTGGTTATTCTAGTTTGATTTTCAATATGATAAATTAATGTTCAAACCTATCGGAATATTCTGAGTTTGTTTGCTACTGGTCATTGTTCTATTTCTCGAGTGATGTTGATGGACGCTAATCTGATTGTTTTTTTACTACCATCCTTTGGATTCTTAAATTATTGTCCATGTCAAGGAAGATATGTTTTTTTATAATTATTTCGATTATTTACATGTATTTTTTTTCATTTTGAGCCTCTCTATTTGATGTTTCGATTCAAGATTAATGTGTGATGCTCACTGCTAGTATATTTGAGTAGATTCCAGGTTGATGATAGATAAATCACTATAAAAAGCTGACTCTTCATCAACATTACTGGGTATTTTAAATAGATGATGATATATATATCATAATTATAACTAATTTCATTATACATTGATTAATTTTAATGAATTTATTTTTTAGGGGAATCATTACCAAAAGAACCATGCTTCGAAATCTATCATCGAGTTACTAGTAACATGAAATACCAATGATAAATTTAAACAAAAAACTATTAGTGTTGTTATGGTAAATGGTTATATATGCTACTTTTTATTTTTAGAGGATGAATTATTATTTATAAATCTTTAGTATTTTTTAATTTTTATTTATTTTAATGACAAATTCTCTTCTATTATTCAATGACATAAGGAATACTGGTTTCTCAAAAATCATCATTCAGTTTAACATCAACGATGATTTTATGATCAACTATTGCCTACCTTATTATGTACTAAGTATATATTTAAAGAAATCAGACAATAAACTAATTTATCCTTATGATCACATTGAACTCAATTCTAATATTTCATATAAAATTCGAGGATAAATGTTTGGTTGTTGGAAAAAATGTTTGGCTTTATATATTTATTATTAATGTGTTAGGTGTTGATATTAATACACGAGTACGATGATTAATTTCATTTTATATTATATATTCAAATGTAACTTGTGGATGAGAAGAATAATTTAATGGAATATATTGTCATTTTCCCACCATATTCCATTTAATATTTTATAATGACTATAATGTAGTTTGAAAAGTAGTATGTTCATCTGTAGTTGGTCATGGTGTTTTTGGAGAAATTAAGGCCCACATGTTTAGGGTAACATATTCAGTATTAATAACTATTTGATTGATCACACTAAAATATTTATTCCCATTATCCCATTTTCATATTATTTCTTAAGATGCGAATGGATAATTGGATTTTAGTAGTTGGTGATGGATTTTGTAGAGTATTGAGTCATATTTGTTTAAGGTGTAATATTCAGGCTTAATTTTTTTTGAGTGTTAACAATGACCACTTTGTTTCCGTAATCTCCTTCTTATATAATGGATTGAAATTTTAATGTAATGCTTGATTTAAAATAGATAACAAAGATGGTTTATTTTTTCTTTATATTTCATGGAATGAAATAATGTCCCATAAATGATCAAGCACCTGACATCGAAGAGGTAAAGTGTTAGCTTCACATAAATGGTGATTTTTCAATTTTTACTTATATAAACCTCCTTTATATTTTATATAATCACAAATATATAAACCCAAAAATTTTTATTTATAGTTTTTGATATAATAAAATGTTTTCTCTTATGGTGGGATGATTTTCAAACAAGTAATGGGTCCTATAAATATTTCGGTATGATGGATAGAAAAATATGAGTGTTTTAAAATTTTCATTTTATGAATAACTCAAATGGGTAAATATATATTGGACATTTCATTCCTAGTTAAATTTAAATATTCATTAACAATTAGGTATTTTTGGGTATTTATTATTTAAAACATTCCCTCCTTATGTTTTGGCTCTATTTTACACTGCAACATCTGCAGTCTTTTTGTGTATATTTTTCAATTGGTTGTAGAACTCAAAACCTTCATTTGTTTCTATAATAGTATGATGTTATGATTCTAGGTTTCTATTGATTCATTAAACAATATTACTCTAGTATAAGAATGACATAGAATGCATTTTTTGTTATTCAATCAATGATATTGACACATAAGATTACATGACGCAAATTCTAACTCTTGGATTACAAACTAATGTGTGTTATAATCGTTTCAAGTGTGTAATTTGATCCCAAAATTAATGAATTTTATTAAATAAATATTATTACTTCACTGAAATTTTTTTAATTTCCATTAGAGTATTTTTACAACATTAGTCTAGTAGTGATTACTAAAATTTATAGTAAATTTGACATTAAAAGAAACATGATGGTTTTGTATTCAAAATCTTTTTAGGTGTTTTATTTTATACAATTTTCAATAGAAACCACTAAAATGTAATTTTATATTTAAAAACATATTTACATTAAAAATTCATTGAAAATGTTTTGGTTGAACATTCTAAAAAAACCTTTACACTGAATTATCTTAGTAAAACTTCCATTACAAAATTAATTTTCTTTTGGGGGATGGTTCTATATTTGAATATTTCTTAGGTTCACTGTAATTTTTTTTAGGTCCTCCCTCAAATTTATATTTAAAATTTTAGGTGTATTTTTTTTTGAAATAGTTTATTATAAATTTTCTACAAAAAATCTCACAAGAAAAAATCAATTAGAAAGGCATGGTTACTTGATGTGAAACACAAATATATTACTATAAAATATCACATTAATGAATTTTAATAATTCAGATAGTCGTCATACAAGAACAATTCATTATTTATCTATTAATACATTTTCAATTTGAAGATATATTCTCCAAAAACATTAAACTCAATCATCCATTTTTTTTGAGGAAAACTATGCAGTCACCTACACTTCATATATTTATTTCCATAGCTGTTTTGATGATGATTATTTTTTTCTCATTTTTATTAAATTTTAAAAAGGTGATGTTACATCCAAGTTAAATTTCACCTCATTTTCTTATATCCTCCAACTTTTTCTTCATTCATATAACTTTCACTCCCAATTTGTTCTTCACTATCCTTTTCATTCTATTTGTCTATTTTTTTCCATAATTTATAACGGGAAAGGTAATGTTACAATACTACCATTTGTATAATAAATTATTTTAGAAATCATAAATTTATATTCATGGGGTATGGTGTTTTGAAAATTTATTTTTGATTAGTCATGTTTTTTGAATTTTTTTATCTGATAATGTGTTTGTTTTTTGAGGTTTTTTAATCATAAGTTTATGATGTCTTGATATTCTATAGATTTTGAAAATTCATGATTATTGAAGTATTGTGTGTTGATTTTAAAAGAGAATGAATGGATTCTAGAGGAGTTTAAGAAGCCTATTGTACAATTAATTTTCTAGCATGGTGGTGAATCAAGATGGGCATCAGAGCTAATTTCATTTGTCTCTTCCGGTGGTCTACATGGGGGGTGATGAACTATCTTTTCCAGGGTGTTAGGGGATGGGATTCAAGAGAGGACATTCCATTTTGTGTGGGGTTAGGGGAGACAATGGTAACAACATAGGCGAATATAAGGTTTTTGTGTTTTTTTAATCTTTTCAGGTATTACTCTTCTAATGTATTGATCCAATTTGTATTAAATTTTATTAATAATAAGATTAATTTTTTTAAATTTGAACACGAGGGAATATCATCATCAATATTAAAATTAATACAAGTGTATTATATATTATAAATTAATAATAATATAATATAATATTTTTGAAACTAATATTGAATTACCCAAAAAATAATATATTATTTTTAATATAAATTAAAAACTGATATTAATTATTGGTATTTGTAATGTAATTTTATAATAATATTTCTAACAGATAATGTTTTCACTGAAATCTGTAGCTATGAAATACATCCAACATATATATTATTCGTTGGTATTATTATAAATTAAACATAACAATTTTATCCCTCATAAAACCATTTAGCGATATATTTTTTACCAATAGTTTATTAGAAAGATTGTTTTTGTTGGTTAAAAAATCTAATAATAGAAAACGTACTTTACCAATAGATATACCCCTCTTGGAAGTAGTTAATTATTTTATAGAGTCAATATGACTTTTTAGGTAAGATAATAAGGATGAATAATGTGACATGAATGAAATATTTATTATTTTAATGAAATATTTATAATTATAAACAAGATAATATATCATTTTCTATCTCACGTTTTTAATCAATGAAATAAGGGAACATCATTTGTGTGTGTGTGCACTAACAACTTTTTTATGCGATGTGATTATCTTTTAATCTCCATGAAACATTGATGATATGTATAAGTATATTTAATGAAATAACATTTTATTTATGATATTATTCTCATTATTTGATTATAATATATTACTTATGTTGTATCCATAAGGATCCACGATAAATAGTAACATTAATAATGTTTAAGTCTTCTCTACCATCTATGAGATCATAACATACCTTATTTCCTCAATCCATTTTACACGATTGGTCATAAAAATAAAATTGATGTATAAATATTATAATTATGAAACTATTATTATTTTGGAGATTATAAAATCATGTTCTAATAAAGGGGATAAAAAATAAATAATGAAAAAAATATATAGAAAAAACAAGTGGTTATTAACCAAAAAATGCATTTAAATTTGAATTTATATTGAATAGGTATTAAAAAAACATAAATAAATCATTTTTGATATGTTATATATAATTATATTTATGAAATATTTTTATACTATACTTATATTTATTATATACTGTGTTCGAAAAAATACATATGAATTAAGGACCTATGGTAAGGAATTTCTATATCACGTTGTACATATATGAGCCAAACGACATATTCACTTACATTGGGTATTTAATGAACATTATGGTATTTTTTTATTCTTCTTATAAAATTTATTTTTGGTTATATTTCTATTTGACTATATCTTATTTATGGGATTTATAGTTCAAACCCTACAAAAGTAGTAAGATATTTTTGTCTCAATTTTTTTTCTTTGAGATGTATTTTATTTTATACACATATATTGTTTCATTAGGTGTATATAAAACCCACTGTGACATATAATTTCATTAATGATAATTTTATGTAATATTAATATTACCCCAATGTTTTATAGTTAATACAATTGTGAATTTGTACCTAATAAAATCCCACTCTAATTCTATCTTTGGGAAGAAATCTATTTTCTTTCAAAACCAAGTATTCATTTTTTAATCAAAAAAGAATGTAGAATTTTGAGAATTATTTTCTATATAAATTTTAAACCATGTTTATTTTTTACAAAATATATTTAAATAAATCCTTATAATGTTTTCAAAAAATAGTTTGTATTTTCATTTTACTAAAAAAATGAAAAGAATCATGGGTTTATAACATGGACGACATGATAAATATTTCTCATTGTCATGAAAATTCAATGATTTTCATCACCCATTATAATGATTAATATTTATTTTCAAATAAGATTTTTTGGGACCTATTTTGATTTTTAATTAAGGATTACAATATTAAAAAAGAAATTTTAAGAATGATTTAAAAAAATACTTTCAAAGTTGGAAGGCTATTTTATTCAAGAAATGTTATAAATGATGTTTAATTATTCCTTTATGAGATTTAATGGTTATATTTTATTAAAATAATTTTTCATTTTTATAATTTCATATTTTAAAAAAGTGTTTTTAAAATAAAATTTAATTTTCTTAATAAATTTTTTATGTGATCATTCAAAATCATTCTCTATCTAAGATGGAATTATTTGATGTAACTTATAATTTGTTTTTGATATGAACCAATGATTCCATTATTATTATTTATTTATATCATTTTATCATTAAATTATGATTATAAAAACCATTTATCATTAATATGTTATACCATGATAAAATTATTACTAAACCCATTTAATTTTTCCATGGGAAATGCATAGATGAAATGATTATGAAACCGATCTATTTTCTACATATTATGATCTAATGAAATATAATGAAACCTATTTAATTTCTTGGGTTATGATGTCAAGAATGTTTAATGATCTTCTTGTTCATATATATATTATTTACATTATGTGAAGGGTGGAACCTATATCTCATTGAAATGAATTGGGTAAATATTTTTATCACCTGAGATGTAACAGACATGAACTAGTAGTGAACCCTCTTTATTTTGTTACTTTATCAACTATAATAGTATTAGGAGTAATCCATGAATTTAGTGATAGCTGGATGAGTGATCCAATTCCACAATGATAGCTTTGGTATTGACCCTTGGATAATATTTAAATATTTTATATGCTTATGTGTGCACTGAAAATAAATAAATTATGGTAATGTTATGCTCCTAGGGCCCATGTTGTTTTACTTCCTTACCATTTATGAATTATGAAGATACATTATTTTTTCTATGACTCAGTATTATGATATATCATATGGAGGGTATGGATTTATATTTTTATGATCATATTCTCATACCCTTAATTTCATGTTATTCTTTGGTATCTCCCATGCTCACTATTAAATTATATATGAGTATGAACTTTCTTATGATTATTTTACCTATGTTATGTAAATGTTTTTAAGTAGGTTATGTATATGAATATTAAAAAAATGAAAATATCATTATGAGAGACATTTAATATCATTCATGAAACCAGAAATTTGATTTATCTATTCTTTAATGGAACTAATCTATTATGGGTTTCACACCAATGTATATGTAATGTAATGAATATTAATATAGAAATATGTAATATCAATGTAGTAAAACCATATTTTTCGATACTTTGAATGGTATTTATGTACAAATATGTATTTATTTTATTATTAGTGGACTAGTATTAAATATTTTTAAACCTATTAATGATATGATCAACAAACAATGAATTTTCTTTCAAATGTTTAAATCAAGAAAATTAAGAAGAAAATATTATTCATCATATTATGTAATATTTTAAAATCCATTAATTATTATTATAATTTTATATAATTCTGATATATAAATTAAATAATAATTACATAATATCGTTATGATACTACTATAGAAATATTACAACTAAACCACTACATATTCGTATATTTACCATTGTATGTTCATGTTTCGGTCTTTTTGACAACCTATGGGATCCAAAATTCATAATTATGAATTAAAATTGGAACATAATTATTGATATATTCTGATATAAATATGTAAATAATTTTTTTATCAATAATTTTATAATACTTCTTTAACTCATTAATTATAAAAATGACCTTTCCCCCATAGGAATCATCGAAACAGGATCATCATTATCAATATCTCAATTGTTTTTATCCAAAAATAACATGTAATGATAAAATAAATTTATAAATATCATTGAAAATATATTAAAATTCATTTCAAGATCTTTGAATAGTTTAAAATTTTAAAACAATGAAAACAAAAACAATTTTTCTGAAACTAATATAAAGATAAACCAAAATCTACCAATTTGGAAAATGATTAATGACATACTATGATTCATATATTGAATTAGTATATATGAATAGAATAAATGATTATGGATATAATTATTTATTTTAATTAATTTATCAAGTATTGTATGTTGGTGATAATAAATTTAAAGTATGTTCTTAGAAGTCAGGAAAAAATGTAAGGTGTTTTACACTAAATTACCTTCTTTTGCGAAGTGTTTTATTTTATGAACATAAATACAATTCTATATTGAAGATAACTTTTGTTTTACTTAAATATTATTAATTATATTTTAATAAGTAAATATTAATTAAATATTAAATCTCTCTCATTCAATTAATTTTAACTAAATGGTTACTCAAGCTGTTAGGGTTCTTTGCCTGAAAATTTGATTCCTTGAGAAGACATTATATTATACACCATTTATTTCATTATATGGGGTATTTAATTCCCATGAATTAAACTTATCATAAATATTTTATTAATGGGATATACTAATAAAAAAAATTCTTCAAATTCAATATCAATCAATTGTTACCCTAGTAATAAGGATTTTAAATAACTCAATTTTCATTTATTCAGTTATAGTGTATCAATTGAAAATTTCATGGTATCCTCCACCCTAAAATATTAAAATATGGTATTTTATATTTCTATTTTAGAAAAACTATATATAATAAAAATAAATTTTTCACTATTTAGGTTTTCAAAAAAGGCATTGTCAATGTATTAAAAAGGTTTCTTTAATTATAAAATTTTTTATCCTTGGATCCACATTTCCTCTAGAAAAAATTATTCAATTTTATTTTATCAATTATTAGTGATTACCTTTAAATGTAATTGTTTTAAAAATATTTCACTCCAAATTATCATAATTTACTTTTAAAAGTTAAATATATTTAGTTTAAATACTTAAAATGTTTTCAAATTCTACTTTATGATTGAGAAATCCATTTTCCATTTCATTTTCAAAATTGTTTACAGCGATTGGATTTCTGTCAGATGATTTATTCTGTAATAAATAAATATACACACACACACACACACGTATATATATATATATAAATTTTTATGGAATTACTTCATGATATCAAATAATTTTATTCCTGATCTCTTTTTGTGTGATACTATCTGATGAATTATTTTACAATGATTTTTTTATTCATGTTATCACTGTTTTGAGATTTCTCTATTGTACTGGGAATATATAATTTTGAAACTATTATAATTATTAATATGGATTAATTATTTAATGTTCTTTTCTATCAATGGTTTGATCCATCAATCCCTTTTTATCCATATCTATCCAACATGAATAGTTTTATCAAGACTTCAATGAATTTACATTATATATACCTTGTTTTCTATTATATTGAATGACGGTTTTCAACGAGATTACATATGAATTTTGATTAATAAAATTATTGAATTATGTATATATTTTAAGTCTATGTATTTTTAAAATGAAGGATTCCTATATTTAACCCTATTAAATTATTGATTGGGGAAATATTGAAATTCTATGTATTTTTTATTATAATATAGTTCTTTATCAGTTACATAAGAATGTTGACTATATATTGTCTAACCACCCAATGTATTTCCTTATATTGTTTAGGATCATATTATCTTCTTTATTTACATGATGAAAAGTATTAGTGTTTCAAATATTGTTATCATAATATGAAGAATTATATGAAAAGTTTATTATGTATTGTTTACTAGTTTTCTCATAGGAAGGATACATTAGACATAAATAATTTATGGGTAGGGATAAACATTACATATATCCTTGATTATTTGGTAGGAAGGGTGAAAAAAACATGTTTTTGGTATTTTGTGTAATACTAGGAAATTAATTAAGACGTCTGGATTATGGTCTTGATGACAAGAATGATTTATTATCTGTTGAATTGATAATAAGACGAATATTTATGAAATCATGTATTCCATCACCATAAATTTAGTTATTATTATCCATGTCATCTATTAAATTTTTTAATTTTCATTGTATATATTAACATCTTAGTATTGATGGATTTATAGAATTATGATGATTAATTAATCATGAAATAATATTTATTTCATTTTTATGAAATGATTTACTCATTTGTATATTCTCCATTACAGAGCATTTTAACTCACCCATTCCTAGGTTCTCATTTCACAGTGTAGGAATAAATGTATTACACATGACACAACTAGAAGAATAAAATGTGTGGTGGATTTTTGGGGGATGTTTAAGACTTATTTAAGATTAACTATATAATTATATATCTAAAATTAATTATAATTTGTTGATAATTACATAAACTATTCTATATTATGATTTTTATTACTTTAATAAATCTATAAACCTAATTTGACTTGGGAATATATGTAATGTAATAGTTTCTTTGTTTCGTGTTACTATGTGATAATTATGTCTACGAATATATAGTTGGTATCAAATATAGTTTCTAATGTATGTTTTAATGGAATGGGAATCAAGAGTGAAGGTCTGTGAAATTAAATACAACAACCCCATGTTTCATTACTTTGGTGGAATTATTCATCCAAAGACCCTTCATTCCACATGGGACACGTCTTGTATATTGTTACTTAGACTACCTCTACATCTTTTTATTCATGTTAGGGTGGTTCACACAAGCTATAGACATGGAATTAACCTCACAAACCATTTCATTTCTCTTATTCATATTCACTTTATGTACTGATGGATTTACATGGCTCATATCAGTATCTTATTGGATAATCATAAAAAAATATCTAATAGGGAATTTAAAATAATGTTCAATTTATAATTCAATATAAATTTGATAAACTATGTTTTAGTAAGGAAACAATGAGGTCAACTCATGGACTAATGGGTGGCTTAAAAACAAAAAATCTATAAATGGTAAACATACCGAATCATCATGGAAGCATGGCGTATTTCTGGATGACCTTGTTCAAGAGCACAAGAGAAAATATCCATGAAAATCATACACCTCTCATTTGTAGATTTCTCTTAATAAAGACCATGGATATAAGATACCATAGTATATGAATCTATTGGCTTAAAATGCTTACGAAGCTCATCGAACAAATATGACAACTTGGGATGCTAGATATCCAATGCACCTTCAACATGCATCAATAAGATATTGTGTCCCAGCTCACTAACCCCCATAGAAGGCTATTAATCTAGAGTAGGGGACTCCAACATGTTAATTTATACTTCTAACATAGTATTATAATACGAAATTAATATCACTCTTATAAATATGTGTCTTGGTGGATATTTTCTCTATCCAATATCAACTATAGGGATAATGTTCAGGTTATTATATTTTCAATTTTCTATAACAAAAAATTATGTTTTAGAATGGTATTAATATTTCAGAATGTTTCATAATTTTTTTTGTTTACATGTATTCAGTACACTTACCAAATACCAATAGAATATATAATTTTATCTAGAATATTATATTTAATGAATATTATAGTGTTAATGGTATTTTTTTACCTTCTCATAACCCAAACTAGACCTGGTCTACTACTCAATTTTTTTTAGCTTGGAGGTCTTTCTAAATACATTTTCTCATACATCCTTGATACATTGAGTGGAATTACCAATCATATACATGGTTTTCCACAATACCTCCCTCCACGTTATCTACAATATTATGTGGAGAAATAATTTTGATTCTCACTTAGTTATGTCAATAGAAATCATAAATTAGAAATCCTCAATAAATAGACATATCCTGAAAAGGTCCATACCAATACCTAGATCTATGGTTTCAATCTAAATCAAGTAAATAATAAAATTTATTGAACAAATATTTATGTATAATTATTTAATATCATTCACAAACATTCATTAAATTGTTTGTTTACATATATTTTATGTTATTCTGGATTTAAATAATTGATTAACCATGCATTGAGAATATAATTTTAATACAATCCATTTATTTTATTCCATATTATGTTGTTATAATTTATTTTACATTACACGATCACCAATAAACAAACATATCATAGATATAATAAAATAAATACATGGAATCATCAACATTTTTAACAATTTCATTTTTTTTTCGTTTATAATATTAACAAACCGTTGACCCTAGAGAAATAATAATGTGATAAATGATTTGTTTGACTTGCGGTATTACATTTTCACCTATATATCTACAAATATGGTTTCTTAATGTCTAAAACATTAATAATATTGTATCACATGTGATATCCTTCCTTTACATATTCATAATCACATGAATGTGGGGGGAACCATGGGTCAGGTTTAAGTAAAAGAAACTATGGACATAAATGCTTATACATAATACAATGGAAAGGATAATTCAAAGAAAAACATTTTAGTTTAATAATAATAATAAAATCTTATAATAATAGTAAAAAAAGAATCCAAATTCATATATTGTGTAACACATGGATGTTTATGATATTTTTAATAATGATCTAAATATCTCTGATAGATTGTGCCCTTAGAAAAACTGACTTTTAAAGAACCCTAATGACTATTGATATTATTATTTACATAACACTATTTATAAGGACCCGTCCATAAAACATTACTTAATATTGAATTAAAATGAATAATTCACATTGAGGATCTTTTTAGGTTTAGATTTTTAGAGAATTAGGACATAACTATTACATCTCAAAGATTACAAAGTAGACACATCTACTCAGTTTCGATTTTTTCACAAAATAAGAACTCTTGAACAAAAGAGTAATGTCTAGTTCTTGTGTTAGACATCATGACATTTCCTTGATCCCATCCTTGACCCTATTAAACTTTATGTCCTCTGAAAAATATTTCAATAAAACTTGGGATGAGCATAAAAATCTCAGTAAGGGTTATAACAATACAGAAAGAAAACATTAGTCCATGTATACATAAGAATCGATGAAATCATACTTTACTCATAAAACATAAGCAATTTAACATACCTTATAAAATAATATGATTTATTCATAACTCAATAGAAATCATAAGACATAAAGGTAACTTGATCCATTAACAACATTCTTACTTAGGGAGTAACCCTCATGGTTACGTTTGGAATAACCATAGTAGTATATTCCCTAAATCTATTCGGAGAAACCATAGCGTTTAACTCCTTCGCATTACCCAATGCATTAAATAGCTATATCTGGCTCACCCACTATTAGTTTATCACACAACCATCCGATTTCATAATCATTTCCCAAGAACCATAACATAAATATAACACATAAAACATGCATAAAAGAAACATAAAATTTCCACTTTTAAAACACAAGAGATCACATCATGATATTATCATAAATAAGAACAACTAATAAAATCATTAAAACACTATGAGAGAAAAATCCCTTTATACTTTGAAAATATTAAAAGAAGACTTTTAAAAATAAATTTAGAATCAAAATGTCCCATACCACTTCGAAACTTTTGAAAGGGTTTTAAAAAATTAATTTCCCTATAAATAAATCCTTAAAACCATTTTTAAAACATGGAAATGGATGATAAATGTTTAAAATAATAAATCTTTAAAACCATTTAAAACAATGTTTTAATAAAAGAGTCCTTTTCCATTTTGAACATTTAATTTATATACCCCAAGAATGTAGACCATCTTCAAAGAATTTAAATGACTTTAGTATAGACATAATATGGATATGGAAAGACAAAGGGGATGTATATACACTTTATAAAAGAATAAAAGTGCATATCATTAAGAAATGTCTCAATGAGAAGAAATTGAGATGTAATCCAAATCAAGGATCATGCCATTAGAGCAAGGATAAAGGGAGGACATAATTATGTGTGAAAAATATAAATAAACCAAATATAAGTGGATAATCAGTGTAAAACAATCATATGTCGTCCAAAAATATTCATAGCATGACATAATCTATAAATACTAGTTGAAACCAAAGATATCAAAATTAGGTTAAGAAGTTTACTTCGTAAAATTCAACTGCCTAACGACGTCACTTTCAAATTCATAAAATTAGTTGATGAGGGAGAAAATCTAATCTCATCAATTGGACATAAAATTTTAATCAATAATGATATATAAGGACATATCCTAACATAAAAATATGTTAATTAAAAGACATAACGGAATAAGTCTTTTTAAAAGAGGAGTGTGAATGGTTCCCTTACCGATTTGGGAAACATTCAAAACGTACACCACATGAAATAAGGGTCATACAATGAAGATGTAACTACCCATAAATGAGATTATATTATACAAATAGTAAAATAATGGTAAGTACATACACCACAAAAAAGAAAATAGTGTCCAATGTAGAATTAATCACATGGGAATAAAAAGAGAGATGAAAATCCCCTTATGAAAATTTGGCAGCCTAACAGCGCCATATAAAACAACCAAAAATGGATTGATGAGATAAAATAGGGTATATCATAATGTTAATATAAAATGTACATAAAGAGTAATATAAAATAACATCCCCCAAAATAAGAAAGGGGAGCTTAAAGTAAGTTACATAAAAAACAATATTTAAAAAGAAAGAGAGAGGTAGGATCCCTTAACTCAAGTCTGACTTGTCTTGTTCGTTTCATTATATTACTGAATAATAAACATTGGCCAATTTATAATTGCGTAAGGACCTCCTTTAAATATTATCATTCAGTTCATATCACATATTATATTTTTATAATTATTGGATAATAATGTGAGTTCGTATCAGACGTTTTTTTCGATGTTTGGTACATGAGTCAAAAATGAACATGTTTGAAAATGATTGTCCAAGAAGTTATAAGTAAATCATCTCCAGAATAGTATTAATTATTTAAATATCATATATATCCTGTAAATATTCATTTTATACTATTCCATAACATTTGGAGATAAAAATAAATGAAATTCACCGTTCATGGAGACGGTATGCTGTACATATGCATAAACGCTACTTTCATTTATTTGTCATATTAATGGAATTAAAAATAAATGATATATATATATTACAATTCCAGTATAATAGATATGTTATATAGGTCACATATGTTCAGTAATATGATTCTTTATACATTCTATGTATTGCATGAATGAGTCACATCACTTGAGGGGGCGGTAGTGCACACTTCCTCGTATGAAATTATCGAATTTGCACAACATACAAAGCATAAAGGTATGTTTTAAATATAAAATAAAGAATCATATAGGGGACATAAATATAATATATATCAAATAAAAATAGTTCCAACATAATTTTCACCATGAGATGTGGTAGGAGAAGATAGAACAATCGTCATTTCGTGAGGCAGTAATTCTCCATCCACAGAAACAATATGTTTTTTAACCATTAGACGGAGGTGTGTGTAATTGTAGCTCGAATAATTCTCATAAAAACATCCTAGTATATTGATGATAATAGTTTTGTTACAAAATAAATAAATAAAAATATTTTAGGGGGTTCGAGAAGCAAAATAATACAAAAGAACATTAGGGAAGACTTTAACTTTAAATCAGGTAACTCCCCTTGGTTTGATCCAAAAGGGTTTATTGAAGAGATTTCTACCTAAGGGAAGGATTCTATGATGAGGAGAGTGATTTGGAGAGAAAAATGGGTAGATAATGGTTGAGCCAATGGCTTTAGAGGTGTGGGAAAGGTGGTAGAGGTGGGGGGCTTTTATAAGAGAAGAGGAGGGGCACTCTTGGAAAGTTATAAATTATTACTTTATTATAATTTTTTTTTTCAGATTTTAAATGTCCAAAAAAGATATATTTCAAGGATAAGTTGATAAGGTTTCTATATCCACCCATATAATAGGTTTGTGACTAGTGTATGTTTTATATTTTACCATATCATCCCATTTTATTTAAATCGTTCATTTATGAGGTAATCACTGCAACATCACGGTGTCATAAATAAATTTATTTATTTATTGTCTAAAAATTATAAAAAAAATATCATGATGTTGGAAATATTTTTATCTTTCTAATAAAAATTTATAGTAAAAAATATGACTTGTATAACCTCATGTAAAAATTATTTTATTAAAACAATACACGTTTGTGACATTTTAATTTTAAATTCAAATGAAAAGTTATTAATGTCATTTTCCTACCAAAGTGGCTCCATGAGGTCCCCAAGATGACCCATGGATTTACTTGGTAGGACATGACTCATAAAATAATGGTAGGACATGTTTCATGGTCATTTCACATTATTATAACATTATATTTACACTAATTACCTTTAATCGCGATTAATAAAACATAAAAGTTACTATTCAGAAAAAAATTATTTTAATCCTATTGAACAACATTTTACATTATAATGAAAAACATGTATGTAAGATTTTTGAAGTTCTAATCACAGAAGTGGTAAAGTTTCATTTAAATAAAAAATTAGTTTTTTAACTACCTCTTAGTGGTTTCACTATTCATCAAAAATTGAAGTTTTTCAGAAAAATACCAAAAATTCACCATAAGAAATATTTGATATTCTGAATTCAAAAATGTTTTCTATTTTACAAAATTAAAAACATATAATTTGGAGTAATTAATTTAATAATTAATTCCTTTTGTAAAAACAAATAGCGTGTTTTTAAAAAACAGCATATATCAAAAGATTGACACTAGTTTGAGTCTAATTTTGAAATGAAATTAATTCTAATGACCACTATTGGATTAAATGGTAAAAATATATTATAATTGGACTTTAAAACCAATTAAAAATATAATCTAATCATATAAATAAATTATATTAAAAAATGGTTTTGAATTAAAATACAACATTTTTCACTATTCATTAAAAAATGAACTTTATCGGAAAAATACCAAAATTTTACATAAAGAATATTTTGATATCCCGATTATAAATTAGAATTTTATTTTCTCCAATAGATTTTATATGAGTGAGAAAAACTATATTAAAGAGGGTTCACCATCAAAAGGCGATAAATCGACCTTTTAGTGAATTTTAGAGTATTTGTGCTTAAAATTGAAATCTTTTTTTATTTTATGCCTTTATATTTTATTGGATAAATGTAAAAACATTTAAAAAACGTATAAAATAATATTTTATTTATTTATATTCATTCCCGCCAATACAACCGCTAGGCGTTAACTACCATTTAAAATAATATTATTTTATTATTAGAGTGCAATGTAAGATTTCAAAGAAACTCGATATTGCATATTGGGTACACCATCGAGCATAGCATTACCTTTAAAGTAATATTAATATGTTATTTAAGAATATTAATAAATATGAATAAGTAATATTCATTATTTACCTGGGATGTCACATCCTTCCCCCCTTTTGAGAATTGTGTCCTTGCTATTTTAAAATTTGGCTCAGAAACATCATTGAAAGTCCTACATCGGAACAAGAGTCGGTAAAACTATCACTTTAAAAGAAAGAAAGAGAAGTATAGAGGTCACCCGAGTTAACCCATAATAGGATTCCATGTACGAAAACATGGATATGGAAGAAAAAACGGGGTACGTTCTGAGGGAGAGCGATAGAAAACATGTTTAGGAGACAGTTAACCACCAGAAAATCACAAAACCTGGGATGGGTAAAATGGTATTTGATTCCCCAGTAGGAAAACTTAACAGACAACATTTTTGTTTTATGTTACTTTTCATTGAGGAATTTAGTATTTAGATTAACTAAATCATAAGGAATCATACTTACTTTTGATGTTTACTTTCAACTTGTACTAGATTACTTACACAAACTCATCTTTTTCACCAAAAGACGAGTATTTAGGACGACTTGTTCACATTAAGAGTACTATAATCAACTTATCGAGAATCACCTAATCCACAAAAGAGAACTATATACTTCCCATGTCTTTATACCTTAACCAAAAAAAACCAAAAGGGTTAGTACAAGATCAGATAATACCCCAAAAGGATAATCATTTCTAAAAAAATCCATTCATAATCTCAAAAATTTGTAAAACAATACCCAAAGTTCGACAAATACCATTCAATAAACATCTATCCATAAAATTCTTCAAAGTAATCAAAACTAAGATTGAAACCCAAATCTATAAAGGATTCTATCACATAGTCTTCCCAGATAAATCTTAACATTTATCTCCAAATAACATCAGTTACTCTTAAAGTCTTATACTGAAATGTAATTAACCTAATCACATATCCTACATGATAGGTTAATAATTTTCATAGATATCCCAAAATCAACATATTCTAGATTTATAAGATCATATAACTAAAAAAAATTATTCAATCTAACAAGGGACTTCACATTGTCCAGTGGTATGTGATAAATACCAGTCGCACTTTGGTTGTGGGTTCCATTCCGACAACTTAATCCGACGCGACAGGTTGTCACACGGTCTTTGTGTTTTCCTTTTTCTAAAACTACATAATTATTATAAAATTTCCCAAAAAGTGATAAAATCTTTAAAAAAACCATAACATAATTTTACTTCATGTTTATCTCTTGTCGTTCATTTTCCATCATAACATATAGTAGCCAATAATTACCTCAAAAGTAAGGATCATAAAAACCCTAATGGTTACATTTATAATTATTACCTTAACTTCCACATTGAGTTGGTTCTCTCGTACATGATGCATTATAGAACTCTCCATGGTTCAAATGGTTTATCATGACTCTTGATAGTTGGTTTAGAATAACCACAAGATTTCTCATTGAATCCCCCATTTCATCCAGTCTCTTAATCAGAGAACCACCACAGTTTCATTCAAACCCATTGTCATTTTTTTGGCTGCTAGATCCATCCATTTACTAAAACCAATAAGGTATCTGTGATTATATCAACAAAATCATCATGTACTAATGAGGAAGATAAACACTAAGATACAATTATTTAAGTTATCTCAAACTCATTCCAACTTTCTTAAATAACAATGACTCTATCTAATATAATAACCATTGTGGTTATACACAACTTGTCACTTATGCTTAAAAAACACTCTAACCTCTAAAGTTATCTAAACCTCCATTTGATACCTACTATAAGAACCCATCCATAAAACATTACATAATCTTGAATTAAATTGAATAATTCACATTGAGGATCTTTTTAGGTTTAGAGTTTAAGAGAATTAGGAAATAACTATTATATCTCAAAGATTACAATGTAGACACATCTACTCAGTTTCCATTTTTTCAGAAAATAAAAACTCTTGAACAACAGAGCCTTGTATAGTTCTTGTATTAGAAAACATGATATTTCTTTGATCCCATACTTGACCCTGTTCAACTTTATGTCATGTGAAAAACATTTCAAAAAAACTTGGGATGAGCATTACAAGCTCAGTAAGGGTTATAAAAATATAGAAACAAAACATTAGTCCATGCATACATAAGAATCAATGAAATCATACATTACTCATAAAACATAAGAAATTTTACATACCTCAAGAAATCATATGAATTATGCATAACTCAATAGAAATCATAAGACATAAAGGTAACTTAAGGCATTCATAATATTATTACGTAGGGATTAACCCTCATGTTTACGTTTGTAATACCCATCATAGTATATTCCATAAATCTCTTCAGAGAAAAATTAGCGTTTAATTCCTTCGCATTACCCAATGCATTGGAGAGCTATATTGGGCTCACTCGCCCTTATTTTATCCCGGAACCAACAGATTTCATAAACATTGCCCATGAACCATAACATAACGATAACACTTAAATCATGCATAAAAAAAACATAAAATTCCCACATATCAATTACAAGAGATCACATCATGGTATTATCATAAATAAGAACATCTAATAAAATCATTAAAACTCTATGAGAGAAAAATCCCTTTATACTTTGAAAATATTAAAAGAATATTTTTAAAAGAAATTTTAGAATCAAATTATCCCATACCACTTCCAAATATTTGAAAGGGTTTTAAAATATTCATGTCCCTATAAATAAATCCTTAAAACCATTTTAAAACATGTACATTGATGGTAAATGTTTAAAATAATAAATCTTTAAAACCATTTAAAACAATGTTTTAATAAAAGAGTCTTTTTCCATTTTGAACATTTAAATTATAAGCAACAAGAATGTAGACCATATTCAAAACATTTAAATGACATTATTATAGACATAATATGGATATGTAATGTCAAAGGGGGTGTATATAGACTATATAAAAGAGTAAAAGTGCATATCATTAATAAATGTCTCATTGAGAAGAAATTGAGATGTAATCCCAATCAGGGGTCATGTTATTATAGCATGGATAAAGGAATGACATAATTATGTGTGACAAATATAAATACACCAAATATTAGTGGATACTCAGTGTAAAGCAATTAGATGTCATCCAAAAATATTCATAGCATGACATAATCAATAACTACAAGTTAAACCCAAAGATATCAAAATTGGGTTAAGATGTTCCCTTAGTAAAATTTGACATCCTAACAGCGTCACATTAAAATTCATAAAATTAGTTGATGAGAGAGAAAATAATATCTCATCACTTGGACATAAAATTTTCATCAACAAGAATATAGAAGAACATATCCCAACATAAAAATATATAAATTAAAAGAAATAACAAAATAAGTCTTTTTAGAAGAGCAGTGTGAAAGGTTCCCTTACTGATTTGGGAAACTTTCGAAACGTACACCCCATGAAAGAAGGGTCATAAAATGATTATTTAACTACCCATAAATGAGATTATATTATATAAATAGTAAAACAATCGGAAGTACATACACCACAAAAATGGAAGAAGTGGCCACTATAGCATGAATCTCATGGGAATAAAAGGTGAGATGAAAATCCCCTTATGAAAATTCGGTAGCCTAACGACACCACATGAAGCATCCAAAAAATGGACTGATGAGATCAAATAGGGTCTCACATAATGCTAACATAAAATGTACAGAAAGGGGAATATAAAATAACATTCCCAAACATATGAAAGAGGATCTTAAAGTATCTTACTTAAAAATAGTACTTAAAAAGAAAGAGAGAGGTAGGATCCCTTACCTCAAATGTGGCTTGTCTTGTCCGTTTCTTTATATTTCATAATAATAAACTTTTGTAAATTTATAATTTCTTAAGGAAATAATTTAAAGATTATTATTCAGTTCATATCACATATTATAATGTTATAATAATTGGTTAATAATGTGAGTTCGTATCAGACGTTTTTATCGATGTTTGGTACATGAGTCAAAAATGAACTTGTTTGAAAATGACTGTCCATGAAGTTATAAGTAAATCATCTCCAGAATATTATTAAAGATTTAAAAATAATATTTACTTAGTAAAGATTCATTTTATACTATTCCATAACATTTGGAGATAAAAATAAATGAAATTCACCATTCATGGAGATGGTAGGCCATACGTATGCGTGAACCCTACTTTCATTTCTTTATCATATTAATGGAATTAAAAATATATGAGATAAATATATATATTATAATTAAAGTATAATATATATGTTATATAGGTCACATATTTTCATTAATCTTATTCTTTATACATTCCATGTATTGCATGAACGAGTCACATCATTTGAGGGGGTCGTAGTCCACACTTCCTCGTATGAAATTATCGCATTTGCACAACATGCAAAGCATAAAGGTATGTTTTAAATATAACATACAGAATAATAGAGAGAACATAAATATAATATATATCAAATAATAATAGTGTCATCATAATGGCCACTATGAGAGGTGGTAGGAGAAGATAGAATAATTATTGTTTCGTGAGGCTGTAATTCGCCATCCACAGAAATAGTATGTTCTTTAACCATTAGATGGAATTGTGTGTAAGTGTAGCTCTAATAATTCACATAATAAAATACTAGTATCTTTACGATACTGGTGTTTTTACAAAATAATGAAATAAAAATAGTTTAGGGGGTCGGAGAAGCAAAATAAAACAAAAGAACATTAGGGAAGACTTTACGTTTAAATCGGGTAACTCCCATTGGTTTGAACCAAAAGGGTTTCTTGATAAGATTTATTACTAAGAGAAGGATTATTGGATGATTAGAGTGATGTGGAGAGAAAAATGGGTAGATAATGGATGATCCAATGGCTTGAGAGGTGTGGGAAAGGTGGTAGAGGTGGGGGCCTTTTATAAGAGAAGAAGAGAGGAACTCTTGGAATGTTATAAAATATTACTTCATTATAAAACGTTTTTCGGATTTTAAAGGTCACAAAAGAATATATTTTGAGGATAAGGTGGTATGGATTCAAAATTAAACCATCCAATAGGTTTGTGGAAAGTTTATGACTTATATTTTACCCTATTATCTCATTTTATTTATATCGTTCATTTATGAGGTAATCACTGAATCATCACGGTGTCATAAATAAATAAATTTATTTATTGTATAAAAATTATAAAAAAATAACATGATGTAGGAAATATTTTTTTATTAATAATGAATATTTATATTCAAAAATATGACTTGTATAACCGCATATAAAAATTGTTTTAGTAAAAAATTACATGTTTGTGACATTTTAATTTTAACTTTAAATAAAACGTTATTAATGCCATTTTCCTACCAAAGTGGCTCCATGGGGTCCCCAAGTTGACCCATCGATTTTTGTGGTCAGACGTGACTCATCCAATAAGGGTAGGACATGTGTCATGGTCATTTCACATTATTATAACATTATCTTTACACTAATTACCTTTAATTGTGATTAATAAAACATAAAAGATACTATTCACCAAAAAATTATTTTAATCCCATTGAACCACATTTTACATCTTAATGACAACCATGTATTTCGGATATTTAAAATTCAAATAACAGAATTGGTAAAGTTTCATTTAAACGAAAAATCAATTTTTTAACTACCACTTAGTGGTTTCACTGTTCATCAAAAATTGAAGTTTTTCATAAAAATACCAAAAATTCACCGTAAGCAATATTTGATATTCTAAATTCAAAAATGATGTCTACTTTACAAAATTAAAAACATATATGCTTCATTAATTAATTTAATAATTAATTCCCGTTGTCAGATCAAATAGCGTGTTTTTATGAAACAATATATATCATAAGATTGACACTAGTTTAAGTCTAATTTCAAATTGAAATTAATTCCAATGACCACTATTGGATTAAATAGTAAAAATATATTATAATTGGACATTAAAACCAATTCAAAAGATAATATAATTATATATATAAATTATATTAAAAAGTGGTTTTGAATTAAAATACAACTTTTTTCATTATTCATTAAAAAAAGAACTTTATCAGAAAAATACATAAATTTTACACAAATAAATTGTGATGTCCAATTATAAAGAAGAATTTTATTTGGTCCAATAGAATGTATAAGAGTGACCAATACTATATAAAAGAGGGTTCACTATCAAAAGGTGATAAATCGACCTTTTAGTAAATTTTAGAGTATTTGTGCTTAAATTGAATTCTTTTCTTATTTTAAGCCATTATCTTTTATTGGATAAATGTGAAAACATTTAACAAACATATAAAATCATATTGAATTTATTTCTATTCAGTACCGCTAATACAATGGCTAGTCGTTAACTACCATTTAAAATAATATTATTTTATAATTAGAGTGCAGCGTATGATTTCAAAGAAACTTGTTTGTTGCGTATTGGGTACGCCATCGAGCATAGTGTTCCCTTTAAAGTAATATTAATATTTTATTCACAAATATTAATAAATATGAAAAGGTATTATTCTTTATTTACCTAGGATGTTACACTATTATTACCAAGACATTAAAAGTACATATATAAAAATTAATAAACAATTAATATATTTTATTTAAATTTTTTTTTATTTTAAGGAAAAATATTGATATCCAGTACATAATTTTTTGAAATTTATTTATATGTTTTTTAAAAATAATTTTATAAAATAATCATTTTTTTGAGAAAAAAAATATTTTTTATGATATTAGAAAATAAATTTTATAAAATTAACCAATTTTTTGAAATAATCAATTACAAATTAGATTATTTTTAATTAATGGTATTTCCATTAATGATTAGTTTTTCACTAAATAGTGAAAAATACTTGTTTTTATTGAAAACCAAATTTTTTATCACAATATTAACAAGGAATATTTTTTAATTATGATGTATATAAAAGTAAAATTAATTAAATTGTACATAAATTAATCTAATTTATGTCATTATTATCTTTTTCTGTTAAAATTATTTTTAAAACATTTTAAAATTTTGATCCTTTTTCTTATTGAAAACTCATATTCTCGTCTCTTTTTCAGATTAATTATAGATTAAAAATTTACAAAAATTTGAATGAGATTTGAAAAAAATGTATTCTTTATTTTTAATATGATTAATTTTTATTATCAAAAAAGTTCAAACTAACTTTTGACTACAACAAACAGTGAAATAGTATAAATTATGTACCATAGATAAGGTAAAAATTTGTTTTTAGGGGGGTTAAACTAGTTAGGAAAGGGATAAAAATGACCCAAAACTTGTATGACACCAATTGAATGACCATATTTTGACAATATGTAATTTTTTTATTGAGAATTGTCATTTTTGGAGCCTAGCATACTGAGAAACAAATGGAAACAACATTTTCGTTTCAAAAATTACAAGTCTGACACTCACCTCACTTATAAAAAGACACCTTTTATGTTTTTTTATTATCACTTCAAAAACCTTTTGGGTCTGAAAATACCATACAAAATCACTTAATTAGTTTATTTACCCAATCTTGGAATCATTAGTTCTATCCTTAATCCCAACTATGAAACCATTTAGTATAAACCAAAAAAATGTTTTCCAAAGAATATGTAATAACGCTAACTGAGTGTTTAATTTTATTTCTTCCACCAAATCCATAATATATAATTCAACTATGATTATATAATAAACATTTTATCTTTAATATAATGATATAATTTTTTGTTATCTTAATAAACATCAACAATATCCTCTACTATAAAATGGAATATATAATCATTATTCGTCTATATGGTGGAATATGTTCTCAAAAACTAATGTTATTCATTTTCTATCACCACCAATAATGGATGTATATAATGGGGGATTAAATATTCATATATGATATTTATTATATTGTTATATTTTTTTAATAATTATATAACAAATACCTTCATAAAATCCATTCTGTGAGAATACGATAAAGTTTCTTATTTGTAAGGAGAACTACCGCCAAGAGAAGAAATACAGTTCATTAACACATTAAATTGAAGTTAATAAAGATGATTTTATTTTGAATATTTTACACGTAGACATAATAATATTTCTAGATTTTTAATATATTATTTACCATTCATTATTTCATTTATTTATGAAAATGTAAACTCTCTTCTTGTATATATACAACATACCATCTCCAGGGAAAAGTATTTAACAATGAATTGTTTATAAATGTGTAATAATAGTTATTAAAAAAATAATATATATTATTATATATATATATATTTATGGTTCAATAATTTGTGTATAGTAAAAATAAATTTATTATATATGACGTTTGGACACGTGAACCTTTTTTCATTCAAGTGATGTATTTATAGCCCCTTGGACATGTTAGGTCATTAATTTAATTATTCTAATGATATTTTATATTAAAATTGATGTTATTAATTCATGGTATTAAATTATATGTAACTAAAGTGAAAAAAATTTATGTTATAGTCTTTTCCATTATCAATAGTATAAATGATTATGTTTCCGATGATGATGTATGATGATACTTCTCTTAAAAAAACTCAATAATTTTTTTACCATATGGTTATTTCATGGAAATAAAATCCTTACATTAATTATTCACTAATTATTTACTCATGAGAATAAAATAATCTTTTTAATAAATAATCATTTGTATTTCTCTCATCGGATAAAAAATATAGTTTCTTCCAAAACCATATCTTCAAAAAATATTTTCTGAAACCATTTTTTTCTATTCATTAAATGAATTATTAATTAAATTTTTATCCATGTTTTAATTTTTTTGGTGCAAAATTAATTTATAAAGATACTGAAGACATTGTGAATGAAATTATCATTACTATTTTACTGAAAATATGAAAGGAAATTTTTTTAAACATTTTTGACATTTATATAATTTTCTACTGTCATGACCTACTAATGTATTAATGTTTCCATTATATTTATTCAAGATCATCATCAATGAAAAAGATTTAAAAATTGATATATGTTTTAAATTTTTTTGCCTATGTATAATAATAATATCATCATGATAATTTTTAAATAGTTTTCAAGATGCTTCTATGTGTTTTCAATGTAATTTAAAATTAAATGTTTTGAAAATTATTTTTATGTTATAAAAAAATTTCATTGTGTAAGATGAATTTTCATCAAGAAAGTTTGCAGTCATATTTCAAAATCAATTTCCATTTAATATGAATTAATTTGATGTTACATCTAGTTTATTGGGGATATGATCCAAAGATACCATTATTAATATATCTCCTACTCGTTTTCATATATGAAGAAGTTTTTTTAGGAAAAACATCTACATTCCACTAGTTATAATATTATAAAATTATTATGAAACATACCACTTCTATTGAGTTATACAATTATGAAATGGTGTAATGATTATGAAACCCATCTCTATTTTCACAGGTTATGATATGATGAAATTGTTATGAAGCCCATTTCATTTCATAGGTTGTGATATGATTATTGTTTTATGATCATGGGGCACAAATAAATTTAATTTTCATTATGTGATGGGTGATACCTATAACTCCCTCAAATTAATTGGGAACTGATTTATATCTCATGGTATATACATGAATATAATGGGGAGTAAACCAGGTTCATCAAAGGATTTTTCCACTCAGATTTTCTTGGAAGTGAACCTTGACTACTATGATGGTTTTCAAACTGAACCCATTCCATTATGATTGAATTATTAGTGATCCTTCAACAGTATAGAATATTCTATTCTATTAATATGTGTATTTTGAAAATCTATGTGTTCCTTCAATGTTATTCTCTCATTTCTCATGTTATTTGTTTCTATAATGATTAATGTATTATAAAAATCCAATCCTTATTCTATTAACCATGATTTTGGTCATTGACATACAAGGTATGATTTCTAGAGGATAATACCATTTTCTTATACCCTTATGTTTATGCTATAGTAACATATCCCCCTTGTTTACCATTACTAAGAATATGAGTTCATCCTTTCAAATGTTTCCTATAACTAGATTATTAAGAAATATATTATTGGTGATTTATCTATGAAAGGTTTTGAATATGAAGAATATTTTCAAAGAGGATGTAGTTCACATATGAACTATTTATTCATATTTGTAGATTTCCAATTGAATATTACCATTTTGATCTTCAGGCATGCATTTCTATATTGTATCAAATTCTCATAAGAAACTCTATAAGATATATTTATGAATTTCTTAGTTCTCTATAATTTATATGATATTATAGGTTTATTTAACCATTTTAATGTGGGTTGAGAAAAAATTACTGTGGAACATAAGGCCATTTCCAAGGATAAGTATACAAATGAGTAAAATTATAGGTAAATGTCCCTGATTTTTTGAAAAGGATATAGTGGGTTGATTAAAAAAATCATTGTGTATATACTATAAGTGTATTTGGATTCAGAAAATATTTTTTTTTTAATAACATGTAAAAAAATGCATTGAGCATTACACGATCATCATCTAGTATACAATAATGGTCCATACTACACACCAAGTTTGATACTATTAGAGTTTATGATTTGGATTTTAAGATACTATTTATAAACTATAATTAATGAGTTAAATAGATGTTGAATATAAATTACAATAGATAATAAGAATGTATCCTGAATTAGATATTTTGTAAGTAATTTTTCATGACAACGTGGATTGACACTATAAATATTATTCCATGTCTATTTTTTCTTTTATTTAGTGGATAGAATATGATGGAACAATGCTAAAGCTGAGTGATGTAGATAACACAATGATTGTCCTCTCACGCCATGAATCATGTAAAACATACAAATGAAAACAAGGAGGGACCAATGTTTTGTTGATTTTATCATCAGGGGATATAAAACTTCTATCAGTGGACCCACCAATCTGGTAGTTGTTATGAAATAGATCTATACCACAGAAAAGATATTTTACATTATCGAGTGTTTATAAAATGAAAAATATTATTTTGGTAGTTTATCATCTGTAAAAGGTAGTAGATCAATGGTGTACTCTGGTAAATAATATAAGGGAACTATATAAGATTGAATCCATATATTGGGATGAGTTAAAGAAAAAAAAATTAAATGAAAATATTCCTTGCATTATTTGAGTGAAGATAAAGGATTTACTTGAGCTAAAACTTGACGATCACTACATTTGAACCTAGATTGAAAATTTTACAAGACATTCATTGTATGATTTTGGAATTATCATCCAACTTGAAATCAAGGTTGATCAATTATTCTGTAGAGTAAAACTAATTTTCAAAAAGTTATTTTCCATAAGAAACATTTGTATCTATGATGATAATATTCAATTTCTTATAAAGGTAGAAATATAAGGTAGAGTTAAATATAAATATCATGGTTTTTATATTTAGAGAAAAACCGATATTAAATGGGAAATCTCTAAACTATGGAAAGAAGATGATGATCATTCATTATATGATCAATGTGTGTGATGAAACATGAATGAAATTATCTTTAGGTGAATAATAAATGATTCATTTTGGAAGGGAATTTCATTAGTAAATCAAATGATTATGTGATGTAAATATGTTTGATAATAATGAAAATATGCATAAATATTCATAGAACAAACCACTCAGAGACCAATGATTAAAATAAAAGGATTATTGGAATAATGAAAAAAAGTGAAAACATACGATGGTTAATGAAGTTGATTGACATGATAAACTACTTATGAGAAAATAAAAAGGGAAATATCATGTGATAAATATTTCATAATAGTTGTGTGGTAAGGACATGGTAAAATGTTCACTTCTAATCCACACATGAATTGAAAATTTCTTATTTCACTATAGATATAACTGGTTGTTCAAATCTGAATAATTTTTTATGAGTATCAATATTCAAAAAAATACATTTGTTATAAAATTAGCTGTGAAACCCCCTAATGACAGAATGAGTACATCTCAATTCTAGCATTCTTCTTGTTTAGATGTTTTTATGAATGTAATTTCAGGAAACCGTGAAATTCATCTATTGGGTTATTTCATTGTCATCTAACGCATTGATTAGATTTCTCAACCTAAATATCACATAAATTTCTAATTAAGGGAGTCAAATTTTATTAAAACAATCTTCTTGGAAAAGTACTAAATTATTTTTGTAGGATCTATGACACACATAAACAGGAATAGAAAAAAAAATATAACTCATCAACCATTATAAACAATTTCTTTTTTTTTTAAATTTAATATCTTTAAAAGGTTGTGTAACACACAATAATGATATTAAATGAACAATATTGTAACATACCATTACAAACTATCCATTATGTTCGTGGGTTTTAATAATACCAAATAAATTATTAAAAGTAAGTAATTTATATGTAACACCCCAACCCCAGTTGCCTAGAGCCTGTAAATTAGTGCATTACATTTCCATGATTACATTAAAGATGTATCTTGAAGGAAAATTATTTTATTAGTTTAGGAAAACTAGATATATACATAAGTTCAACAATACAACTTTAAAATAAAAATAACATAAAAGTTTCATTGGGAAGACCCATGACTTTTGGATTATACATATAAGTTAATCAAAATATACCACCTCATGTCCTGAGGAAAATAAAACATATTAATGGGTAAGCTCATATTCTCAGTAAGGTAAAATAGTACAGAAAAGGATACATAAACATAATTATTTGGCATGGTGAATAATTGAAAGAACACGCCTTTAAAAATAATAAGCATGAACACATTATGTAAGGAATATTAGATCAGTAAATATTTCCATTGTTAAGCATAATTATGGTTATTATACTAGTAAAATAACCATATAAACTATGAATTTATAGATTCATAATGATGGAAATGTAGATGTCAGAAATTCTAAAACATACAATCATGGCCTCTTCCAAGACATCTAAATGTTATTAAGCCCTTAGCAAAAACCATATCTAAAAAATGGAAGGGCCTCAACCTAGTCCATACTATTTGATTTATGAGACCTAAAGAATCATCAAGGGGATATAACAGGCCCCACCAATCAGTTACTATGTAAAATTCATTCCTCATATGTTAGTGGTAAACATAATCAACATATACATTCACATTGAAATAATCTTATGAAATGTAAATAACATTCCACAATCATTTATCATAAACATTAAAAATTCAGTGTTATATGTTGACTGGTATCAATATAGCACATCTATGGTCAAAAAAATAAGAAACCCTTAAAAAACATATTTTAAGTAATTTCATCATATAAAATTCTTAATGAATTACAATATTCAATTAGGTATCTTTTCTTATATGAAAATACATTTAATTAAGACCATTGAAAAAATCATGACGAAATAATCCTAAAACAATCCAAAGTCTCACATACTACCTTAAAACCATCTAATCATAATTCCTTAGAATAACATGAGAATAATGAGACTGTTGATATAATATTTTAATGATCATTACATACAACACATTAATGGAATAAGTTCGGAACATGGAATATAATTTATAAAACATAATGTGAGATTTGAAAATACTATTTTTATTTGAAATATTATTTCTATTGATAAATAATTCGGATTTTCCATGAAATTAGGTTGTAAACATGTATATATCAGAAGATAAAATGGATGTAAATTATTATTATATATGAGGAATAAATTCTTCTCCTGGTAAAGTGAAATCATGTAAAAATAGTTCTTTAGAGTATTTAGAATTATAACATTTTGGGGAATTTTAAGGAAAATACTAATGATAATTTTAAAGTGGAAAAGAATTATTATTTTCATAATATAATAAATAAACAATGATTATATTTATTAATAAAATCAGATATTTTTTAAAAATAATTGTGGCATAAAATTGATTCTGGTGTGAACTTGAAAATGTGTATGAATTTGATAAGTTCCCTCAAATCACACTTCTGTGTCGAGATGAAATTTTGAATGGTCATTTTCTAACATGTAACTCTACATAAACGAAAGAAAGATTCTAATTGGTATACATATATAGAACATTCAAATTGAATTTATTAAGAGTAAATAAGAATTATTAATAATTTAATTGAATTATTTAGGGGATTATAGAAACCCAAAAGAAATTGGATGTTTGGGTAGGAATCCATTACCACTTTTTGATAAGTCACATGATGTGACCCAAACATTAATAATCCTCAAATGATATATTTAATAACATTAAGATAAATATTTACATAATATTATACATCCATGATAAGTATACATATTCCATAATCAATAAATATCAGCGACGAAGTAATATCTCACAAAAAATGATGTGAGAATAAAAAACCCTTACTTTATGTTCGAAGGTATTCCTCAATTGATCTTAATGACCAGAAAAATCAAATTTTGGTTCATAAATTAAAAATTCAAGAACCTCCTATGAATTTTAGTGGTTTAGTATAACCATATTAGCTTCATTACTCTTATTTTAATTAGTTAAGAGATACAATTTCATTGTTTGGGAGTGTTTTTATCTTTGGTTTACACATTCGGTTTACTTATATTCATGTACGGATAATCTTGTAGAATGAAAAAAGTTGTTGAGAAAAAAGTTTTATATTATTAGAGAACAACTAGAATATTAAATGGATACAAAATTAATTTGTTTATTAAGAGTGAAGAAGATTCATTATATAAAACATTAATGATAGTTGAATGGGTAAATATGTAGTTTTGGATCACAACGAACTCATTTTGATTTATAAATTAATATACTGTGTACAAAAGGATACGTAACCTACAAATGATATAATACATATATAATAGTTTGGTTCTACCATAAAAAATTGTTATGACCATATTTAAATATGGTGATTGAAATTGAAAAATCGCCATCCTTTAATATGATAAATTAATAAATATCAGATGGTGTTTTCATTTATAGCATAAAAGAAAGGCATATGGGACATGATGATGAATTATTCCCTTATCATAACAACATTAAAAGAAAATAAAGGTAATATATTTATCATAACATTTGGATGAAGAGTGGTGAGGTAATAAAAAGAAACGAAAGAATCCATAAATAATTGAAATAAGAAAAGAAATTTACATATTTACGTTGACTTCCTTGAGAGCCTCTTTGTGTAGAGGTTTTGGTCATTTTATGAGACCAAGAAACTATGGAAGTGGGGGAGTAGCTTGGGAGGATATTTGATCATAATTTATACAAGTCACAAGGCTATAGATGAGTAATGAGAAGGGAGAAGAGTGAGTGGTTTTTATAGTGTAGGAGATGACAGTTTCTTAATATTTTAATCATTGGTTTATTAATTTTCCATATGAAATGGAAAATTGATGATTCAATGACCACAAATAATAATAAGTTCTTGTGAGTTTGAACCAAGGGATCTTACATCAATGATGATTCTTGGAATAGTGTATTTTATTCATAATATATTTATAGGGTAAATTACCACATTTCACTCTTCATCAAAAATTTGTGTAATTTTAAAAAATATGAAATATTCACCCTACACATTTTCGATGTGTAGAATCCAAATATGAACTCAATTTTATCAAATTAATTTTCTAAAACATGTGAATTTTATTTTTTAAATAAAAACATCATTTACTTGTAAAATACAGTTTTGATACTAAAACTGATTTTGTAATGCCTTTAATATTTAACTATGGTTTTACAAAATTACACCATGAACTTAGGAAAACAAAAAATTTATTTAGGAATGCATTTCATGAGAAATAAATTTTCTTTTAAATAATTTTATTATTTATAAAATATTTAATAAATATTTAATTCCCACAAAACACCAAGAGATGATTATTAATTTTTACAATATTCACTTTCATTAATAAGGTGGAAAAAATTTATTTTTACTTACATATGTGATGTGTCTATTAATATGTGTACAATAATATTCATCAGGGTTCACGGTAGTATTTATAAGAATTCATTACATTTCATAAAGATCATCATACTATTCATAAGGGTGCATTACTATTCATACAGGACAACTTACAATTCATATGTGTAGGTTACTATTCACAAGGGTATGTTAGTATTCGTAAAAAAATGAATGTTTGTTCAATCAAACTACAAAATAACACTGAATAAAATTGTGTTTGTTAGATTTTAGAAATTAAAAACATAAATGTTAAAGAATTATATCTATTAGCTAGGTTATAAAAAAGTGTTGTTTTGTAAGGACCTAGTTTTCCTTGAATTCTATATTAAATTTTTTTTCAAATCCTCGGGGTGTTACATTCTCCCCTATATAAAAAATTTATTCCTTAAATTTGAAGTTGAACATCGAAATTTAATAGATGATACTTAAAAATTCCCTTGGGGGAAACCCATATAAGAAGTATGGTTAAAATATCCTATTAGTTATAGGGAAAGGGAAATGCATTAGTTGCTACAAAAAACAAATTTTAATTAGACAACATAGTCCTGGAAGAATAAAAAATCCATTATGTTCTGATGGAAAGTGATCAAAAATAGGTTGAGATTAAAGATCATTACCATAGAACCGTAAAGTACAGTTATGAAAAATGTCATTGATATTTTGAAAAAATAAATATGATAATAGAAAAACATTTATATTTAAGTCTATTTTTCTAGTGTTGAGGAATTATTCCACGATTATAATATAATAAATATACATTTCAATTTTACAAACACAATTTTATCATTTTTTTGTTCTTTGAACTATCTATACTTCATCTCTTAGCACAGGTTGCATCATGTGGTGACATGAAACTCAAAAACCTCATACAATGATCAACATATTCCATTTAATAAATAAAGTAACATTATAATAGATCATGATCCAATGCTTTAGAATCATTCCCATATTCATCATTTCTTGATCCATGTACATAGGGTCCTTCGAAATCCTCGTTTCGTTTAGAATACCATGATCCATCCTGCTGAAGGCATCTACTACCTTATTTTTCATCAATCAACAAGAATAATCCCTCAATTTTCAGAAACCAAACATGTGAATATATTCATTTTGTCTCCTCTTGAAATATAGTAATTACTCAAATTACCATAACACGTTATAAGAAGTAGGAATTCATCATTACACATGATATTGGATATATTCCTTATATCGAACAATGTTACAGAATCCGTCAATTAGAGTATAGACACCTTGTTGATAAGAGAATAATTAATTTTGATGTAGTAAATAATAATCCAAATCAAAAATTTAATCATTATTATCTTAATCATCCAGATTATATTTAGGGTTTCCTTTCCCTCAACCATGTACTTTCCCATGATATTAATGTTCTTTTGAGTAACTTATCCCTAGTACAATACATAATACTATCCAAAATACTAAATGATGTAGTACTACAATACAATTCTCATATATTCCACAATTCTTATAACCAGTACATTTTTGATAAAATATTTAAATTACATGATTCATGAAAACTAATATTAATCCTTCCGCTTAATATGTAGATGATTCATGACTTGATCATTATCCAGTAACATCATTTGGGGCATATTACTTTGAATCTTGGGAATTGATTTACATAATACCCCATCTCATTTCAGTTGAATCATTGTACATCAGAAACCCTATTCTTACCCTTCATACCATGAAATTGGTGTCCTTTTTCTCCACACATATAACAAACTCCCAATCGCTTCACGAATTTACCATGATGATTATTTCCAAAGTTATCACATGGGGGAAAACCCTTCTTTCCATTCGTTCGGTTAACAATTTTTTTTCAGGACCATCCCATTCTTTTCTTGCATCCCTTCAAAGCCATAAGGCATAGGGAATTCATTACCTATAATTTTAATGCATGATATTATTTAATCATATTTTAATGATAATTGGGAGACTATCTTCCTTCAAAAACAAGGCTTATGACCAAAAGAGATATAATCCATTTTACTCAATCCATCACGTGTATCAGTGAAGTTATCATTCCTTTTGCTAGGATACTTGTCTAATAAATTCTATATACTATATTATCTCATCAAATTATGAACTCTATATAACCCATAACATGGTATATCACATAATATAAATTTATACATCACAAATCCTAGAACGATATACTATAGTTACATTAGGGGCTAAATCCTTCATAATGTCTATTAATGAAAATGTGAATTTTCGTAAGCATATCCCACGTGAATGAAAAACATGGTGGTTAGTAAAGATTATTTTCATGTATTAGGATACCTAGGGTCAATCCCAAAACTCCTTGTCATAGTTTTCATACATAGCTAAATTGTTTCTAGAACCACGCCCACTTGTAGTATTCATAAAGGGATGTATTTCTAATAAAGATCCACAAAATCTATTCCTCACGATAATTCTAGATTGTTGATGTATTTTTATCCTAATATATTATCATAGGGTTCTATTATATAATCTATGTTTTCTAAATATTCCTTCCACATTTGCTACTAAACAACCTCTGATACCAACTGTAACACCCCCACCGCAGTTTTCCACGGTTGGTGTATTATTTCATTACATTTCAATTATTGAATAAAGGTCATATATTGAAGGAATGAATAGTTTCTTAAATTTGGAAAACCAAATACATACATATTTTCAACATTACCACTTGAAATAAAAAACAACATAAAAGTTCCATTGGGAAAATCCACTATACAAATATTATCCCTTCATGTCAATCGTAATAAAAATCTTTATTTATTTGGATTATTGAAACATTAGAAGGGGTGAGATTAAATGCTCAGTAAGGGGAAAATATATATTGGAAGATATAAAAAACATAAATATTTGGCATGGTTAATAATTGAAAATTTATTCCATTAAAAATAATATCCCTAAACACATTATGGAAGGAATATAAGATGAGTAAATATTTCCATTATAAAATATTATTTGGGGTATTGTACTAGTCGAATAACCACATGATCTATAAATTTATAGCTTTATAATGAAGTGATTTAATATTCCAAACATTTTTAAGCATACCGGCATGGCCTCATCCAAGGAATCACTAAATTATTATGTCCTCATCCAAAACCATATCTAAACATGTATAAGGCCTCTAACAAGTCCACATATATTTGTCTAATGATACCTACTGATGCATCGAAGGGATATAACATGCCCCACCATCACTTACTAATTCCAATGAATTTCTCATATGAAAGGGGTAAACATAATAAACATATACATTCATATTGAAACTAAAATATAAAATGTAAATAACTTTCCCCAATCATTTAACATAAACACCAACCTATTTGAGTAATTTGGTGAATGGTATCAATATAGAATATACATGGTCAATCAATTCATAATAACTACAAAAAAATATTGAATATGATATCATAAAAGATAAATCTAAATAATGTTCCAGATTCAATAGGGTATGTTGTATTAATTTAATATTATTTTAAATGAGACCATTGAAAAATTATTCAAGAAATAATCCTTTAACATTCCAAACTGTCTGATACCACCTTGAAACATTCAAATCATAATCCCTTGGAAAATAATGAGTATAACGATACTGTTGATATGATATACCAAAGAAAATTACATGCACCAAATGCATGGCATATGTGGTGAACAAGGCATATACTTCATAAAATTTTGTGTGGAACGAGAAAACCCCATTTTTCTTTTGAAATAAGAGTTCTTTTGGAAAAAATTTATATTTACCATGACATCAAGTTAAAAAAAAGTATATCATATAATTTATAATTTTAGGACTTTTAAATTATATTTTAGGCATATGTTATATCCCAATGAAGTGAAATCATGTAAAAGTGTTCTTAAGAATCATAAGAAATAAATCATTTTCCATCATTTTAATGATCATATTAAAGAAAATGTTAAAGTGGAAAGGCATGTTTGTTTTCTTAAAACCTAAAATGAACTAATATAATTTTTAATGATAAAATGAATGATTTTATAAAAATAATGGGGGGCATAGAACAGATTCTAGAGTAAAATTGAAAATGAGTAAGAATTTGATCAGTTCCCTTGAATTGATTTTGTTTATCGTGACTAAATTTTGAATGATCATTTTAAAACATGTAACTCCCCATAAAAGAGATAAGTATTGTGATTGTTATTCATATATAGAACATTGAAACAAAATTTATGACTAGTATATAGGAATTATTAAGAATTTAATCCCATCAATGTGAGAATTAATGTAACCCGAAGGAAAATGGATGTTAAGTTCGAAATCCCTTACAACTTTGTAATCAATCGCATGAGATGACCCAAAATTAATAAGTATTAAATGATACAATGAATAAAATTAAAATAAATAGTTTCATGATATGATACATAAATAGGATATACGCATACAACATACATAATAAATATTATTGATTAATTAATATCTCACAAAAATGGAAGTGAGATGAGGAAACCCTTACCTTAAGTGTGAAGGTTCCTCAGTTGATATTAATGACCAAAAAAATAAAATTGAGGCTCATAAATTAAAATTTTCATAACCTAATCTATGTGAAATTGATTTTTATAAACTTATTATGTTTATTCATCACCTTTTGATGGGTTAATACATTCAATTTCATTGTTGGAAGCGTTTTCTTCCATGGTTTTCACAATCAGTTTACTTATATTCATGTACATATATGATTGTAGAATAATAATGGTTGTCTAGAATAGAATATTCATGTTATTAGTGAAAAACCAAAAGATCATATTGTAATAAAATTCTATTGGTTATTGGGAGTGAAGATGAATCATTATATAAAACATTAATGATAATTGTTTCGGTTAATTAGCGGTTTTTGATCATAACAAACTCATTTTGATTTATAAATTAATATAATTTGTAAAAAGGATTTTATAACTAAAAATAAATAAAATTAAATGTAGTATAGACTTGTTCAACAGTAATAATGTATTCACAACCTAAATTTGAGATGACAATAGAAATTGAAAATCCCTCATCCTAGAAGGTGATAAATTAACACATCTATGATGGTGTTTTCATTTTATAGAATAAGAGAGTGGGAAATGAGAGATTATGATGAATTATTACACTATCATAACAATATTATGGTAAATTTAATTTTCTCGAGTTATCATAAAATTTTTCTGAAGATAATTTGGGAAATAAAAAGAATATAAAGGATCTGGAAATAAATGAAATAAATAGAGGAATTTACCTTTTGATGTTATCTTCCATGAGAGCCTCTATGGGGTAGAGGTTTTGATATTTTTAGGAGACCAAGTGCTGATGGATGTGGGGGAGTATCATGGGAGGATATTTGAGAATAATATTTACAATGAACAAGGAATTATAGGAGTGAACAGAAGAGAGGAGTGTTGGCGGTTTTTATAGTGGATAAGATGAGGGTTTTCTTAATATTTTAATCATTAGTTTATTATGATTCCATAAGATAATAAATAGTGATGATTCCATGAAAAAAGAATATTAATAAGTGCATTGGAGTTCCAATAAAGGGTTATTACACCAGTTATGATTCTAGTAATGGTGGATTTAACTCATAATGTATATATACGATAACTTAACGTATTTAATGATTTATAAAAAATTCATGTATTTTTGAGAAATCCCATAAATTCACCGTAATCATTTTTTGAATTTAAGAATCAAAATATTTATTCTTTTTTATCCAAATAATTTTTTAAATATGGATTATTTAATTTTAAAATAAAAATATCATTTACTCATAAAATACCATTTTAAAAATAAAACCGATTCTATAATGCCAAAAAAAATTACAAAGGTTTTATGAAATTACCCTAAAACACCAGGACCATAATATTTTGATTTAAGAATACATTTCATGAAAAATTATTTTTCTTTTAAATCAATTTATTAATTTTAAAATTGCAATTAAATATTTACTACTTAAAAAAATACCAAAACATAATTTTTAATTTTCAAAATATTCACTCTCATTTATATGGTGATTAAATTTGATTTATACTTACATGTGTGTTGATACTATTCATAAGGTATATCAGTATTTATAAGGGTCATGTTACTATTCATAAGGGTAAATTACTGTTCGTAGGGTTCAAATTTCTATTCATATTTGTAGATTATGATTCCCAAGGGTCAAGTTACTATTCATAAGGGTAGGTTAACTATTCATAAGTGTATGTTATTATTCATCAATAAATAAGTTTGTTCTATCAAACTCCCAAAAAAACCTTGAACCCAACCGTGTATGTCATATTTTGGAAATTCCAATTACATAAGTGAAAAAATTATGTTCGTTGGCTTGGTTATAAAAAGTGTATATTTTTTGAGACTCATTATTTCATGTATTCAATATTAAAGTTATTTGAAAATCTATTGAGTGTTATTTTTATTCATTTTAAATAAAATAAGAATCATTTAATACATAAAGAATGATATTTTGAAAAACCATATTCTTTCTAAAGGAATGTTTAGTTGCCCAATTCTCAAATAATTTCAAATTTATTTCTAAAAATTTATGAAACAATATATGATACAATGAAATTAATTTTATAAATAATAATATCAAAAAATTTATGGTGGTTTTTCTAGATTTTTATAAAATGTCTCTTTTTTGGATGAATAATGGAAAAAACTAAAATTTAATTGAAAATTATCTTATCTTTTAAATAATTTTCAAGGTTGCATAATATATTAAATTGGATCAAATTGATAATTGATAAATTATATAACTACTAATCCCATTAATGTAATTGTAATAATCTGCAAATTATATTTTTTATAAAAACATCCTAGGATTTTGAACATATAAAATTTGAAAACCTTCATTATCATCACATTTGTTGGATTAATTTAAATTAAAATTATCCTCTTATGGGAATGGAATTTTATTAAAAGGATCCCATATTTAGAATCAAAATGTATTATTATCTCATAATATAATCTTAATTTTTTCCCATTATTAAAAACATCGTAACAAATATTTAGCATTATTAAGTTAAACAATGGATTTACTAGGGTATTAATCTAAAAAGTCAAGTGTTAAAATGACCAAAACCGTTTTTAAAATTAATTTTATGGAGAAATGTAGACCTAATAATAGATAATCTTCCATGATACTTTTATTTGGACCCTTTTTTCAATTGAAAAATGTAGGTGTACCTTTTTCATTTCAAACATTTCAAAATTTCCACTCACCTTACTTATAGAATCCCAAACCCTCTCCCCTATTCATCACATATTAAATTAATTTTGGCTCAGAAAATAACTTCCCAAATGACTTCCAATACTACCTTTCAGTCATCCTTAAGACATGAATTGGGAAAAAATATATCATAGTTAGGCTTTTGGTTCAATCCAAAGGAGGTTACATGAAAAATTGATAACATTCTTCAATGAGTGTTTTCATTTGATTTCATTCTTCACATAATTTTATTCTAAAAAAAACACGAGGACATAATTTCCCCATTATAATATTTATAAAAATATATAATTCATTAATCGTAATGATTTACAGCCATCCCTAATTCTGTAATATCGGTTTAAAATCATTATTTGTGTGTACGACAGACTAGAGCCTCACAAACTGATGTCATTTATTTTTCAATGACCACCTCTAGTGGTTGTGTATGATGATGAATATAAAGTGTATATATAATATCTATAACATAAATATACATCTCGATTCAATAAATATTTTATACCTTTTTTAAATTATATTTTGTAGGGTATACAATAATTTCGCTCGTGTGTACTATAGACCATCATTAAATTAAGTGATGAGATTTCATTTTAACTATATTTTTACATTGAATGTATCCAAAAAATTATAACGAATATATGTGATATAAATCATATAATGATGTAATTAATGGCCTATTTATCATTATTATAAAATAATATATCTATTTATTTAATACCATTTCAGTTATATAATGAAAATAACATCATTTGTGTATGTGGGGGCTACCACATTGATGAAGTGGTGTGACTCTCTTTTCATCCCCAACTCACAAGGGTTATATATATAAGTATATTTATATAAATAATATTATATTAACTATTCCATCAAAATGATTATGGTAAAAAGTTACTAGAACCTTTATATAATGATCCTTGACAAATTGAAATAATATGCATGTGTTCGTACTACCTAACATCTCAATGATCATAATTTACTTAATTTCTCAGAACCAATAATCATGATAATATGTAAAATTATAATTTATTTATAAATATGATAATTATTTCAAGGTTATTAATATGGATAATATAGAAAAATATAATAGGAAAATAATAATATCTTTCACAATAAACAGGTATGAGAAAACTTGGTAATTAACTCCTAAAAAATATAAATAATGAATTACAATTAACAAATAGTTGATAATATGTTATAAAAAGAACATATGTGACATTATAAATTTTAAAATGTTTATATTATATATTACTAGAATTTTTAAATCCATTATGTAGGATAATAAATAATATTACCTCAAAAGTAAGAATGAGGTAAGTGACATCATCTAAATCTACCTTAATTGAGGCATATTGTAATGTTATACATCAATTTTTTTATGTGGCGTATATACTACCCCATTGACATTTAATTACATTAATACTTCATTATTCATGTTATTTAATTTTTAATTATAATGCTTTTCATCCAGGGGGCTTGGACATGAAAATTATCAAGTGGTAATGAATTTCATAAATAAATCTTATTCATTGGGTAATATTATATATTCATTATCTTTGATATTCCATGATTATGTGTACATTGAATTTTTTATAAATTATGATTTATATATAATTATTTCATTATGATTTATATTTTATACCCCTAATATGTGAAATTGATAATTCCATGTTCATCCATATGATCTTTTCAATTTTTTATTTCACAATCTCATTTCAGTTGGGATTATTTATAATTGAATTTACATTTAAGGAAATTATTTTATCATTTTTCAATAAACCCATTAATTCTCTAACCATTTTTTATTCATGGAAAATTTCATGAAATAGTATGATTTTGAAATATTTGGCGACTAAAATAAATTAGAAATTGTTTTTAAGGATATCCTTCTATATTTCAATCATCTGTCAGAAAAATTCCCAAACCAATGTTTTATAAAAAAAATTAGTTATCTCAAATGTTTTTGTTAAAGGAAAATTTATTCTTATTTACTTTTACTAGTTATTTTTAAATGAATAATCATGTCTTTAAAAAAATGTTATTTATATTTTATTCCAAAAGTGAAAGGAATATTTGTTTTAATTTGTATGGAATGATCAGAATTTATAACCATCATCACCAGTCAATTATTTTAAAACATGATTTAAATGATTTAAATGTTATTTTTAATTAAATTTTTTTTGTTTTTTAAATTAATTTTTTTTAAGCTTATTTTCAAAAATAAAAACGAATATTCTCATTCAGAGTATCTTAAATGGTCTTATTTTAGAATTTATACTCAATAATGTCAACATCCCTTTATTATTAATCCAACAGGTATAAATTGTATTAATACCACAGTTATTTTTTATCTGATTCTTTTATTATATGTTTACTAAGTAAATTATTGGAATTAAATTACATGATTAATTTTTTTATTCATTAACATATCCTTAAAATATTCACTTTCTAATTATCATTAAATAATAAATTTCCCCAAATATTTATATTATTTATCATAGATATAACTATTTCTTAAATCTTTTTTCATTTTTATATAAGGTTTTTAATTTGAAATTTATTACATTGATTGGAAAAATTTATAATCTATAGTCTCTCTTAAATATGGATATATAATGGTAAGGCATATTATTTCATCAAATTAAACAAATCATTGTTTTTTGTGGAATTATTCTTACATACAATATTGTGTGAGGAAAAGTATCATATAACCGCTCAATGCATATGTATGTACCATGATAAAAATATGTAATCTAACATTAAATGAGTTTTTAAATTTATTTTTAAACCATCTTGTGAAAGGTCTTGAAGTTCAAGGTATCTATCTCCTAAAACAAGATGTTAAATAATTAAAAATTGTCTTCAATAAGAATTCAATTATTACTATCCATGATATTTTCATGATGATATTATCTCATAATGAATTTTATTATCATATTATTGAATACATGATTTTTTTTTATTTTTCAATCCATATTTGTTTTTCCTTATATAATTATGATATATTTGTTATCGATTAAATGAAATGTGTGTTCAGTTGTTTACCATGTTATAATTATTATTATTTAGGGATTTATGATTGCATCCATTGTACTTAACCCTTGATAACTATTTGTGATCACCATTATTTTGTTACCTTTCCTAAAAATACATGATGTTATATGCAAGTATTTTCTAGGAGGGATAATTTTACTCTAAAATAATTAAGATTTAACTTCCATTTTCAAATGTAATAAATGCGTCATTTGTTATCTAACATACCATGAATACTAAACTATTCAGTCCTTTTGGATGTAATTCCTTTTATATTATGATAATATAATAATTTAAGACACCAGATCTAGGCTGATGGGTTCGGGGTTGTTATAGTTGATATTAGTGGATATTTAGTAGAAATCCTGGTAACTAGATTGAGAGAAACATTGATTTAGGAGAATAACCCTCTGATAGAAATCGGGGATATGTATAGATTAAAATACTAATGTTCCTTTAAGGAATATATAATTTTAATTTCTTATATAAATTATATCATTGTCTAGATACTTCAATGGTATGTGGTTCTATAACAGATACAAGTAGGGATAAATACTCCAAAAGGGTGAATTTGGATCAATTAGATTGTTACTTGGTGCCCCAACTTTTGTTTTATAGTTCATGTGGATTGACACTCCCAAGGGATATTCTCTGGATAATTTAAAAGTTATGTTCAAACTATTATTAAAGATTTGAGATAGAGATATCTTCTACTAATCCATGTTTATAATTATGAGATTATCTATGTATAAATTTCTTAGTTTTTGTTAATTAATTAACTTGTTTTTTAATTATACATTATGTAAAAAACTGATATAATCTAATATAATTGATTCCATTTTTTCTAAATTTAACCTAGAAGAAGGAATGGAAACCACATCAATTCACATATTTCGGTTTGTAAGAATGGTCATTTCATCGATGGGATGAAGTTAATATTTCTATGGGAACTAATGTCCCAATAATTCTCATCATATAAGGATACAATATCATATTCTAACAAGAAAGATAAAGATTAATATATTTTTTATTTCATCATATGGAAGCATAATATATAGATAATGGTGGGGAAAAGGTGGAGAGAGGAAATTAGGGGATGAAGGATTTTCCCACAAATGAAAATTGTGGAATGAAATACCATATAACTCACTTAAATGGACTAGGATTTGTAGTCATTTATGGAGAGAAATGAAACTATTTTTGTGATATCATTGGTTTGAAAAAATATTCCAATGTATAAAACATCAATTGTAAGAAGATGAGTCACTAAAAAATCATTGCCTCAATGGTCAAAGGAATATACTAGAAATAAATCTAATGGATCATTGTCAGGATTATTCCATTACAATAGATGAAGTGGAATGATTAATGTTCTAATATTTGGACTCACGAATTATTTCAATTGAGTATATTATCTATGATATCCTATTTATAATAATTATGAAACGAATATGGATTTTACATAAATAATTTTTTGGTAAATATTTTTAAGAGTATGTTAAATTGTACCAACTTCTATGAAAAATGATTCATTGAAAATTTTAACTTATTATAAAAAACATGATTTACAAGAACATAACCCACAATATGTTTCTAATGTTGGTATAATTATATTTAAAAACAATATGATTGATATGGTTAAATTAATTTGTTTAGTACTGAATATTTTATTAACTATTAATGATTTTTTGACAAAGTCTTTTATACTATTATTCATGGATTTTACAATAACATTGTATTAATTAGTATAACTAATAATCTATATTCTTCTAAATAAATAAATAAGAATTCATTTTTTAACAATTTTTCATGGTAACTTACGTTATGACCATGTTTTAAAAAAATAAAATATAATGATATTCACATTTTATACATGTGATTATTAATTACTAATTCATGTTATTTAGTGGATTAATATTAAGTTCATTGTTAAAATTCATTTACTTTATTCATAATGTTGTGGATAAAAATCATGTAGATGGTCCATATGGGTAACCATTGATTAAATTGTTTATGTTGAACTTTAGAATTGGTTTTATAGAAAAATGAATAAATTCCCCATATAGAGATTACTGCTTGTTGGATAACATGTGATAACCAATTTTTCATAACAAAGATTACATATCGATGGAATATTTTATCATTAAATCTTGGATATTATGATCCATCAAAAGAACGTTTTAGCGCATTAGGTATAAAAAAATTCATTTTTGTAAATTCATTTAATGGAGTGATTACTAATTTGAAAAAAATTTCTAATCACAGCCGAATTAAGAAATTATTGTTATGAAATAGAACTGTATTAAGTAACTATATTTTATTATAATCTTATAGATTAAAATACTTCCTCAAATTAAAAAAACATTCTAGAATTTTTTTACCTAATAACATCATATATGATGGATTATAATGTATATAAAATTATCAGAGATTAATGGGTTATATGTCCTTACCATTTCATTCATCATTCACATTCTTTTATCAATTACCTCTATAACACTCAATAAATATTTATGCTTTTCTTCAATGTCCATGTATTCATTTCCCAGTAATTTTATTCTAATTAATAAAAGGGTTATGTGTTATTACTTATGAACTTCATTCTTCATTTTAATTATCATAATGATGGTGTTTTATTAACCCTTTTATGATGTGGGGTTTTCAAAAATGGTATTTCCAAATGTCTATCCCTTGATTACTATGATCATGTTTACATTGTGAAGAAGTAATTTAATTAGGTGGTGATAATCTAGCACCACATTAATTTTTAAGAAGAAAATTATTTTATATACAATGTATTCTAGGAAAACCCAAGATTAAAATAAAATATAGCACCCAATACTTTTAGAAATATTTCATTTTAAATAAATCTGATCTCATTGATAGATTGTAGAACACGTAACCCTGAGTCGAAATGAACCATAATATGTTATACAACTATATACTAGACGGTATATTGTTGGGAATGAATAATAATAAATAAATTATGGAAATCGTGTTTATCTATGGACTAGAACCAAAATAGAATCATTTCAAATAAAAAGAAATGTTTTCTTGAATGACTTTATTCTTTCTAAAGGATGGTTTAATTTTTTTTCGCATAAAATTTAAAATTATTTTTCTAAAAATTTTAGAAAATTTATTTGAAAAATAATCTTATTTCTTAAAATGTCAATATTAGGATTCTCTTAGGGTGAAATTATATATTTTTTTATCATTTATTTATGATGAATAATGAAATATACGTATTTTTAATAGAATACTTCCTTTACCATTAAAAAATATCTAAGGTAAAATTAAATTTTAAATTGAATTTAAAGTAATATTTGATGAATTATATATCTATTAATCAAATTTATTCCATTTTTTTAATTTTTTATTTATTTTCAATTTAAAAAATTCGTAAAAAATTGAGCATTTTCTGATTGGAAACCCAGTTTCTCTTCACATATACAAGATTAATATAAATTAATATTTTACACTTCATCGAATGATATTTTGAAACAAAAGATTAAATAATTTGAATAATTATAATTTATATTTCCTAATAAGGCTAACCTAATATTTTACCACAATGAATATAAAAAACCATAAATCTTATTTCCCTCTATTAATGTAGTAATGGATTATTGGGGATTAATGTAAAAAAGATAAGGATTCCAATGACATAAAAACATGACTAAAATATATATTTTTTATATATTTTTTGAGCATATAAAGACTAAGACTCTAGAATAATCAATTTTGATGATAATTTTGTAAAGAGAAAAATATTGCTAATCCTTTTTCTCTATATAAATAACATGTGTTCTACTAAATATACTTATAAAAGGGCAAAACTGTCATATGTTTTACAGATATTAAATCATTTTTTTTAAAATAAATTCCCAAAAAATATTTTATAATCCCCTATATTATCAAAGATTCATTTATATGGGTATAAATATAATCTTTTAAGTATTTTGATGAAAACTTATGTAGCATAACCAATGAAGAAGTATCATTCTTCAGTGAGTGTTTTATTTTTATTTATTTATGAAATCCTATAAACACATTTTAAACTAAGATTATATAAATAAGATAGTATCATCAATATAATTAGTTGGGTTGATGTTATGTTCATATTATTGAACCACCCACAAATCCATAAAATGTGATATGTAATCATCTTTTCCGTGTCCACCAGACTACCGCCTCACGAACTGATGTCACTCATTTTTCCACCCCCACCACTAATGGTTGGGTATGATGATGGATATAAAAAATATATATGATATGTGTTACATAAATAAATGTATTAATTCATTATTTGATATGTAATATTTTTAATTTACATTCTAAAGGTGATACATTAACGTCGCTCATGTGTGCGATAGATTACAGACTCAAGAAGTGATGTGTTTCGTTTTTTTAACACTTTACATGAAATGTAATATGGATAATTTTAAGGACTATATGTGATATACATGAACTAATTATGATATTTGTGACTTTATATTCATTATTAAAATTTGATAAATCATTTTATTTCTAAATGTTTTAGCTACTCAATAATGATTACATTGTTCCTGTACATGTGCACTACTCCCTTCCCGAAGCATGAGACTCCCTTTTCATCACCACAACACATGGATAATATATACACGAATATTTTAAAAAATAATACTTGATTTATTATTTTAAATTTTTTTTAAGTAAAAAATATTTCATTCCTTATTTACATAATAATCATGGAAAAATGGAAATGTTACACGTACGTGCGTATGACTTACAGTCTCTCTGATCAAAACATAATTATTTTTTAAATTCAATATTTCATTATTGGTCTTTTTTTTTATAATTTAAATATTTATATGTGTGTGTGATAATTATTTCAGGATTATTATTATGGATGTGATTAAACTATATAATATTTTTAATAATATGGTCATTCATAACAAAACTCTAATGAGAAAACATGGTAATTAACACTCAAAACTATGAAAATATTGAATTATAATTAATGAATGAGGGTTAATATGTCATAAAAGATGCATATATGATATTTAAAAAATTAAAATGGTCTTTTAAATGTTATTAAAATGATTTTAACCTCTAAATAAGGGATATAATATGGTACAACCAAAAGGATGTGTGTGGTAAGTGTCATCATCTCAATGTCCCTTCATTAGGGAATTGTACAATATTATGAACCTAATTTATTTTATATGGTGTATATAATGATATTTTTTTAATATAATATCATGAATAATTCACTATTCTTGGTATTTAAAATTTAAATAACGTGTATTTTATAAAAAGGTATTTGACATGAAAATTAACATGTGGTAATGAATTTTAGAAAACAAATTTTGATTGGGTTATATTACTTCGTCATTTTATTTGATATTATATTATTATGTTTATATTTAATTTGTAATAAATTATGATTTATATCAACTTATATTATTTTGATTTATATTTTAGATGCTAACAAATTCAGTAGTTAATTTTTATATTAATGTTATGATATTGAAAGGGTTTATTTCATAATCACTATTTAACATGGATTATATATACATGAATTTAAAATGAAGGAATCATTTGATCATTGTTTTATAAAGCATTAAATATTCAGTTACTCAAGTTATTCATGATATTTTTCATTTAATATTACAATTTTTATTATATTTTGTACTTAAAATAACTACAAAATTGTTTTTTTCAATATCTAACATCATTTCTCTCTTCAATTAGAAATACAATTTTTTAAAAACATTATTTCTAAAATAAATAATTTTTTTATCAATTTCAAAATAATTTATTAAATAAATTTTTAGAATTTATATCTTTTTTAGAAAAACAAGTTAATAAAATATTCATTTCATCTTCAAAACAATTCCCATTTAGATTATACTATAAATTCGAAAGGAATCATTATTTTAATTTGCATGAAATTGACGAAAATTATATCTATCATGACTAGTAATATTTTTTAAAAATCAAATTACATGATTCAATGTTAAATTTCCAATAATATTATTTTCAAAATTGTTTGTGAACATTTTGTTTCATAAAAATTGATTTTTAAAATTAAAATCATATAATCCTTAAGATTATTTTAGTGATATTTTTACAAAATTTGTATAAATCAATGATAGTAAACCATTAATGTTACCCAAATGGATATATGTTGTGGTTAAACAACCAATATTCATTCTATTGAATGTTTAGGATCATTTGACCTACATGTGTTTTAAAATTCACTAACTTGAATCAATTTTAAAGTACATAACAATCCCATGAAATATTTTCCTTCCTAAAATTATTAGAAATTAAATTTCTCCCAAATATTAGTAATATATTTCATGCATACCATTATTTCTTAATCCATATCTCATTTCAATATATGGTGTTTTACGGAGAATGCTATTAGATTGACTAGGGAAATATTGATAATTTGAAATCATTCTTAAATATACATATTTAATGTAAAGGATTATTGATTCATAAATTAAATTGATCATTCAATATGTGAGGAATTTTTTGGACAATAAGTTGTGGGTGGGGAATATAATTTTATATCCTCTTGATGTATCAGTCGGTATCATAAGAAAATTAGTAATCTAGCATTAAAAGTGGTTTTATATATTGTTTTAAACTATATTGTGAATGTTCTTGAGGGTAAAGGTATCATGTGAATTAGACATGATGTCTAATATAATATAATATCATTATCAAGGAATTCAGTTATTGTTATCCATGATATTTTCATAATGATATAATCTTCAGAGCCATTTCAATATCATATTACTGATAAAATAATTTGTGTTTTTAGCTGTTTTACATTTCATATTTATTATGAAATAACTAATTATGATAGATTGATTATTTATTAAATGAAGTTTAATTTATGTTATTTACCTTTATATATTTATTAATCTTTATTTATTAATGATTTCTTCCACTATAGTTAATCCTTATTGGGAACTTGATGTCACCCTTATTTTGTTACATTTCGTAAGAATCCATGAAGTGTACGATTATTGTTATGAATGGATAAACTAAAGGTAACAATGTTCTTATTAAAAAAAGTAAGTTATAATTGGGTTTAAAAATGTAATAAAGGACTAAAGTATGTATCTACTTTAACATGATAAATAAAATGCTTCGGTCCTTCGAAATGCAATTCATTTTATATTATGACTATGTAATAAGGTAATAAACCTAACCCAAACTACTATGGATAGTGAAATTACAAATTTTATATAATATACAACCTATGCTTTTCTGTCATAACAATAATAAATATTAGTATCCAATGGATATCATATCCATTGTATATTTTTTTATTAATATTCAAAATGAGTGTTTATCTGATATGGATGGTGGAAACATCAATGATTTTCCCATTATTTTGGAATTTATTTTTTTATTTCCACAAGTGTTTCATAGCCTTCCAAAAATATGTTTTGGTTAGTTGTAAATATATTTCATACCTATTTCAACAATAACATCATATATTTCTAATACAATAGACATGATTGTGTTTCATGAATTAAAAAATTGACTCCATGAGAGACTTAGAATGGATCCATTGAAACAACTTTTTCACCTTTTAGTGAACCTATTAATTTTATTTAAATATTATATGAATATATGATACTCTTCATTAATTATCTAGATCTGAACTACAACATGATCAAGAAAAATTTTCTTTTACCCCATATTAATGATCAATTTGATCAAGTATGAGAATCTAAATACTTTTATATGATTCATATTTATTATGAATATCTTTAATTGAGAGTCATTAAGTGGGATGTAACAAAATAAGATTATATATATGGTAGTGAAAGTATGAATATATAATGATTCCTTTTACTCATACTATTTCCCGGACTATTTTTATAGATTCAATGAATAGATTCATAAGAGATTAACTTGATCTGTTTACGGTAGTTCATATAGAAAATATTGTTATATATTAAAAGAGTAGTTAATTTTATGATTATTTCATGAAAATTACACTTAAGTCCCTAAGGGTAGATAAAGTGTATGAAAAAATTTCTACTAAGAATTTTGGCTGCAAAAGATTCCTTTTTTTGTCACATAATCTAAAGAGATGGTATAAACATAGATCATTCAATAAAGTATTATATTATGTGTTGGAAGAGACTAACCATGGGGACTGAGATCAATATTTTTATTTTTTAGTCGGACATTATGGACTCATTCTAGTCAATTTTCTCATGTATATTTATTCAAGTCACCATGTTTTCTTGAAACTAATCCATGTTTCTCTAAATAGACTAACATGAGGAAAATTTCATGGAACTGAAGAGATTATTTGACAGTTCACCTTTAAAATTATTACCCTATTGTTTATAAGGGATTTTAATCCTTATTGACACTCCCACAAAGTTATAGGGATGTGTTATTATAAAAAATGATATAGTTGTATATTATGCATCCTAAAAATCGATGGTTCATGAGAAAAATAATCCAAATCTGGATTTGGAGTTAGCTGTAGTAATAGTTATATTAATGATACAAAGGAAATATTTTTATGGAGAATTGTGTCACATATATATAGATAATATTTTTAATTATATATTGAATGATAAGAGGTGGAATTTTCACCACAGAATCTTTTTACAGTTGATTAGATATGTTAAATGTACAATACATTACAACCCTGGTAAAGCAAACTAGGAGGCCAATGCTTTGAGTCTATAGGATCATGATATCTTATCCATAAAGTGAATAAAAAATATCCAATATTTCAAGATGTTTTAAATATTTATATGAATATATCAATGGAATGTGAGAAATCTAATCATGGTTAATTGAATATTGAAACACATATCCAATTAAATAATAAATTAGTAAAGAAGAAATATGTAGATCTGTAAATGAAGGTCATATATGATCCCAAGATTATCCATGACTATTATAGAATGATAAGGTTTAGGAATCATTTTTGTGTTCAATACATACTATATTTCAATATGGATTTGTTAGAGGAATATAATAGTTCTTCATTATCATTTCATATAAGAAGTATAATGATGTATATCAATTTGAAAGAGTATTTTTTGTGGGATGGAATGAAGAGAGATATCATATAGTTGTTGTCTCAGGTCATGGAATGTAGAAAATTTTAAATTGAATAAAACAATCCTAATGGGATTCAACATCAATTAATGACTTTATAATGGATATGGTAAAACATTACAATTTATTTTGCCACCAAAATGGAAAAAATATAGAAAGGGAATAATGTTATATGGGTTTTAGATGATCAAATTAAAAATTAATCACAGTTTTTCTCTATCATAGAAGCCCTGTATATTGATCACTCTTCTATAATATTCGTTAATGAACTGTTAAGGTTTCACAGAGTACCACATTCCATTGGTTCTTATCATAATATAAGGTTTATGTTGATGGTCTAGAGAAGACTTCAATAGGCTCTAGATATAGAGATAGGTTTATTCACTACATATAAAAATAAAAATGATGTTTATAATAAGAAATCACTTCAAACACTAGACGATATTTTGAGGTATTATTCTATGGATTTAAAAGGTGTTTGGGATCAATACCATTCTCTAATTTAGTTTTAACTCAACAAAATGCTTCCCTCAATCATTTATAAGGGTTCTTATGAATCCTTATATAAAAATAAGTTTAGAGCTCAAATATTCTAGAATCATGTGGAATAAATAATTCTATTAGGACATTAGTTAGTCTAAAAAATGATAGGGAATGTTATAACAATTTAGAATAAATAAAGGATGCTCGGTGTCGACTAAAAGATTATGCTGGAAATCACTAACATTATCTATAATTTCTTTTTGGTGACATGTTTATTCTATGAATTTCACTTTGTATGAAGTTGAAGATATTTTGAAAAAGGGAAAACTAAGAACCAGATATATTGATCCAATTAAAATTCATTTTCATATCCAGACGATAGAAAATTGGGTGGTGCTTTCCAAAAACAACTATCATGTTTGAAATGTATTCCATTTATATCTCTTGAGGAAGTATATAAGTGAATTTTTCACATTTATTGAACTCTGAAATCATAATTTTGTAGCATGACATTTTTTATGAGGAACACCTAGTACTGATTCTAGATTATATAATGAATGTTTTATTAAAAAATATCAATCACCAGGTCAATGTTTTTTAGGGATACTACCTATTTGAATATGCCATATGGGGAACTAAGGAAATGATGAGGATAAATTATACTAAATTTATTGTATAATAGTACCAAATTTCTATGTTAAAGTCTATTTTATAACGTTTATAATGTAACACCATCAGTTTTATTAGAAATCCTATATATGTTTTGAAAATAATATTTTCTCAAAAAAAATTCAATTTTATTTTTTCCAAAAAATGTAAATTTATTTTTCAATCTTTTATAATATGATCTAGATAAAATAAACATAATTTATGAAATAATCATTTAGAAATTATCATAGGGTAACTTACTCTAATAAGATAAATTCTTTAGTAAATGGTTAAAAATATTGATTTTTTCATAAAAATGCATATTCATTTATATAATTTATAGGATTATTTTTATAAAAAATGAGTTTAAATGAAAAATATAATCAATTATATATCAATTAACTATATTTGTGTCATTTTAATATTGTTCATAATTAATTTTTATATAAAATTTTTTAAACATTGGAACATTTTTCTCTTCAAAAACCCACTTTCTTGTCACATCAGTGGGATTAATTTGAATAATAATTTTCCACTTCTATTAATAGAATTTAAAAAGTTTGAATATTTATAATATATATAATATATATTATCAAATAATGTTAGATTCGTTTTAACCTTAATTAATAAAAAAATTATATATTATTAACGCAGTTAGGATAATAATGGGGTTTTCGGGGGTTAAACTCATAGAATAATAGTTTAAAAAGACCCAAAAACAATTCCAACACCCATTGGATATAAATATTTCGTCATTACCTCTTCTATTTTCGATAATAACTCTGTTCTGGGCCTTTTATCATGAGAAAAACATGGTTAAACGGTTTTCATTTAATTTTTTTTAATTTTTCCACTCACCTCCCTTATAATAGCCACCTCATGTACACTCCTATTCACAATACAAAAATCCCATGTTTCATATTATACCTACCAAAAAACTACATTAACTACCTCCTATAATCATATTATCCATAATATTTTTATAAATAAAAAATAAAAAACTTTTTTTGTTGTAAACCATAATAAGTTATTCGAAGTCCATGTAACACCCCGTACCAAAGAGTTTTATTTTATTAATTCCATAGAATCATTAAAATCATGTTATAATAAGATTATATAATAACCTTGGTATATTAAATATAATTAATTTTTTTAATGTTTATTTCATGAACTAAAAACATCTAATTTTAAATCAAATGGGATAATGAAATCACCATTCATGTGTAAAGAAGAATGCTACCATGCAAACTGATTTTATTCATTTACCATCACCACCTACAATGAATGGATAAAGAGGTAATATATATATATATTATAATTTTGATATTATTGTATTTCTAGAATTACTATATAACATATACATTCATACATCCCATTCAATGGGAATACGATAAAGTCGCTCGTGTGTATGAAAAACTACCTGCTCGCGAAGTAATGTAATCCATTCATGATTTACATGTAAGGTAATATGGATTTATTAATGAAAACATATTTTATATATCACATAAATATTATTAATGTATTGTAACATAACTTCTTTTTTATTTTATTCAATTATCTAATATAATGGAAAAACATTCATGCATATATATGGTATACCATCTCCCTATAAAGTTTATTTAATTTTCCATCTATAAATAATATTTTTTACCCTAAAAAATATATATTTATTATTTATTATATTTTTATAGTGAATAAAAAAAATTATATTATGGAACGATGATAATAGTAAAAGGAAAAATAACAAATCAATACATACAAAAATAATAAAGTAGTTATTTTTTGAAACATCATTTTATCTTGTAATTGTTACTAAACATCTAATAAAATGTCCTACATAAATATTAAATGGTATGATATATATAATTATGGTTATATAAAACCATTATAATTTTTTTATTATACTGGTGTTTATAATGTGTACGATATAAGTTATGACAGAAGGTAACATATTTTATTCTAAACATTCTCTCTATGAATCATATGTTATATTATGATACTATATTCATTTTTAATGATCCTATACTACCCACTTGACATTTAATATCATGAAATAATCTATATTCAAGACATTTTATGTCTCTTTTTAGATTATTTATTTTTGTTTTTTATAATTCAATATTAATAAATAAAGTAAATTTAATGTTACAAATCTAATATTTTATCTATAATTTTTACAATAATGACTATGATAATTAAATACTATGACCCATCTCTCATGAAACTCATGAATGTTTTTCTCCAGTGTTAATTTCAGTAGAATATATGTTTTACCAACATTTTTTACTCTTTATGTACTCAATATTTTGGATGATTTTTTTTACAGAACTTATTTTTATTTCTCACTTTGGAAAATAAAACATTTTTATCCCAAACCGTTGTTTTCTATTAGTGTTTCGACAAATTTATTTTTAATTTCATTAAATGACTTATTAAATAAATTTTTACCCATTTTTTAATTTCGTTACAAAATCATATGAGTGTAATTATAATATCATGTTTCAAATAATTCAAGTTTTTAATTTATCAAATATGTAAAATGAATATTTAATTAAATCTAAAAATCATATACTGTGTTTTAGATTATCATAAACTCTAAATGTATTAAAGATTCATTTATATGTTTTCAGGGTTATTTTCAATGAAATTTATTATAAAAATGATATATGTTTTAAAAAGATTTTTATTCAATGTGTTAGGGGTATTTTATTCATGAATATTATTAAATAACTTTTAAACCATTCATTTTAAAATATCATGGTTATCTATAAGGAAAATAATTTAAATGTTTTTTTATGTTTTAAAAAATGTTTGTTATAGTGGGAAGGATACTTTCATCCTGAAATTTTCTAAATGTGATTTAAAAACAATTTTTCCTCGATGAGGAAATAATTTTATTTTAATGGTGCTTTAATGAGGATATAATTTAAGGATAAAATTATGGTTTTGTCTCTACAAGGTTTATGTTTACAATGATTAGTTGTTTATGAAAATATTTTCTCTTTCACGAGTTATTCCATGATAAAATTCTTGTGAAACTGACTTCTTTTCATGGGATGTGATATGATGAAATGATGCAATGATTATGAAATCTTTCTCTTTTCCACATGCAATGAAATGATTAATTTTTTTTAACCATTCCTGCTCATGGTTTCTGATATGAAGAATGTTTTATGACCATGTGGTACACATACAAATGAATTTCATTATGAAATCAATAGTACCCATATACCCTTTGAATGAATTGGTTAATGATTTATATCTCATGATTTATACAATATTATAGTATGGAGGGAACCATGTTTAGTAAGACATTGTTTCTAATATGATGGTTTTGGGGGTGAACCATGAACCATATGACGGTTTGAGGAGTGAACCATTTCCACTATGATAGCCTTGGAACTGAACTTTGACTACTATGGAAATAAATTTCCATACCTATGTGTATGCCAGGATTCCACGCCGTGTGCCAATTTTATTCACTAATGGAACATGTTCTTTGAATTCCTTGTTACTCATGTCTTATTAACTGCCAATATTTATTATATAACCAATGATTATGATCTTTGATAATAAGGTTATGGTTTTCAAATTTTATTCCTATGTTACCATACCATAATTTTCATGTCATACCTTTGTTGCTCATTGGATTAAAAATTAATGCGCATATAATTTCCCCCTTTCTTATATTTCCTTTCCACAGGTTTTAGAGAAATTTATTATTTTGGAATTTTCAATGCAGGTTTCTAGATAGTAATAAAAATGATGGAGAATATGTAGTTTCCATTTGAAAAAGTTTTTTATGTTACTAATTTTATAATAGAACTATATCTTTTTTATCATTAGTCATGTGTCATTATAATGTTGTAGACGCCGGAAAAGTCCGTTGTTCCCAAACGAAGCTCCGGATGCGGAAAGCGAGGACATATTTGGAGTCGGAAGAATGTTTCGGAGGGCCCGGAGGCCTTGCGCGGAATTTCAGAGGTCTGCGCGCAAAGATGATGATCCGCGCGCAAAACCCCCGGGATGCGCGCAAATCCCTTGCGCGCGGTGCCCGATTCCGCGCCCGCGAGGATAATTCCGCGCTCGCGCCTTGGATTCCGCGCCCGGGGTTGCCTATAAATACTAGGCGACCCCCAACGTTTCAAAGGTTGATGGAAGTCGAACGGTCTCCCGCGCGCGCAATTCAACCCCTTCCGCGCGCAATGCCGATTTTCAGGTAACCTCCTTTCTTTCGCGCAATAGAGCCTTGGGGTCCGCCTTCGCGCGCAATCCCCTTGGCTCATTTCCTTTGAATAAATTTCAACCCGAAGTCCTTTGCGCGCAACAGAATCCTCTTGCGCGCAATTGCCCCCGGGTGCGCGCAATCCGACCCGATTGCGCGCACCCCCCATTTTCAAAGTGGCCATTCGTTAGAGAATGAGCCGTTGCCCCCGCGCGCTACCCGAAGCCCGGTGCGCGCAATCCCAATCATCCGCGCGCAAAGAGCTGGCCCAATTGCGCGCCAGCCCGCCATTTTGCGCGCCAATCCGCGGTTTTGCGTGCAAAGCTCCTCTTTTGCGCGCAATCTGCCAGGGTCGCCTCCCTTGACCCCCTGCGGGTACCCGCCTGCGTGGCGCCCGATGGTCTTCATCCTGGGTGCCCGCACCGTGCGATGTCTTCCCGTGCAGCCTTCCAGGCTCGTGCGAAGTGACACGGACCCATCGGCGGAAATCATTCGTCCAGCATGACGTTAAACTGCATATTCGTCCTGCATGACGTTAAACTGCACATTTGTCCAGCATGACGTTAAACTGCATATACGTCCCGCATGACGTTAAACTGCGCATTCGTCCAGCATGACGTTAAACTGCCCATACGTCCAGCATGACGTTAAACTGCACATTCGTCCATGCTGCACGACGCTAAACTGCCTAGCCCCCCATCGTCCGCGCTGCAAGATGTTAAACTGCCAAGTGTTTCGTCCTCAACACATGACGTTAAACCGTGCTTCGTCCGGCAAGACGTTAAACCGTCCGCTTCGTCCTCAACACACGACGTTAAACTGTACTTCGTCCGGCAAGACGTTAAACCGTCCGCATCATTCGATCCCGTGCCTCGCACGCAGGGTCTCCCCCGGTTTGGATGTGGCCCCCACCCGCTCGTCTCTGTAGGGATGTCGGGATTGTCCCCCTTTTGGGACGATTTAATGGGAGTGGCTTTTCCCTACGGGGGCAGGGTATTACAAACCCCTAGTTTCTTGTGGGGGGCTGCACATGTGTATCTCCATTGCGCTCCCCCACTGCCGAAGCCAGTAGAGGGTGTGACTGGGATCGAGGTGTCTCCTACTTTCGGTCCAAGTCCCTTCCAACTGAGTTTTGTCGCATCCGGGCTGCCTCAAGTGCGTAAGTCCTGACAGAATGAACTACGTGGACTTTGATCCATGTCTTCTAAACATGGTACGTAGGAAGCCTTCTTGAGGTCCAAGCCCGCCACCTGGTCGTCCCGGTCGTATTTACGCAGGTTCGTCCATCAGTGGACCCCTCCAGGGTTCACGCTTGCGTCGATTCACCTATGAATCCGCCCCTGTGGGAGACTGCCCGTGTGTATCTCCACTGTGCCTCCCCACAGCCCCTTTTTTCATTTCTCCTTTTATCGTCCAGCATGACGTGAAACTGTGATCCACCCGGCCGTCGCATCCCCCTCTGTGCGAGGTGGTTCGGTTCAATCCTCCGCCCGGCGGCCTCGACCTCTTCGTGAGTCGGCTTGCCGACGTCCAGCATGACGTTAAACTGTATACCCGAACTACGTTGACTTTGATCCGTGCTAACGCGCGGTACGTAGGAAGCCTCTACGGGGTCCAAGCTCTTCACTCCATCATCCATCCTGATCCTTACTCGGGCCGCCACATCCCGGTGGGGTCATGCCACTTCACTCCACTCCACATTACTTGGGAAGCCGCCCATGCGTTGGCCCCGGCGTCGGAGGTTCCCCGCAAGGGGTTCTGTCATCTGATCCACTTTTCGTGTTGATCGGTCCGATGTCGTCCCCGCTGGACGTTAAACTCGCGGCATACCCCGTGTTAAACATGGGAAGCTGAGGAAAACCTCAGGTGACGCAGTTCCCCGCACCTAGTACGGGATGCCTCAGGCCATCATGCCTTCGAGAAGCCCTATTAGGGACGGAAGACAGACGTGCAGAGCCGCAGTGTCACGACACGCCCCCAGCACCCAGAGCCACCCGGCCTTCTCACTGCAGGTTGCTGCCCCGCCCAGACTCCTTGGAGCGTCCGGGCGGAAGCAGCGTAATTAACCGGTGTCCATGAAGATATGGCGCCGGGAACGAGATTCACAAACATTCTTAAGTCTATGAGGGAGACCCGGATTAGGCGACGAGTTCCGAGGAGACGTCCAAGGAAGGAGGAGCCGACATCCCATCATCCCGGTTTCGATCAAGGAGCAGACGCCCCTGAATAAGGGACGAATGCCGCCCGCCCTTGGAAAGCGGGACTGCGGGACCACAAGCCGCGCGCCCATCCCCTCGGGTTGACGGGTGCACGCGCGAACGCGTCCTGGCGGAACAGCGTAACCCGACGCACATCCGCACCGAAACAGAAAAATGGTGAACCCGACGTGAATCTCTTCTCCTCGATACGAAGACCGATGGCTTTCAGAGGTGTTGGAAAACCGGCGTGTTGCCCGGCCAAGCATTCAGTCTTATCCGCCAGGGGCTGGGGAAGGGACATCGGGCACTCCGTCTCGCAAAGTCGAGGGCCTGGGTTCCCCCCACGGAAGGCGTCGTGGCACTAATGGTTGGTTTTCGATTCCTTTTTCCTGTCAGTGTTAATGGGTCATTCTCCCTGCTTTCAGAAATCAGGTCGCCCGATCCAGTGCCCGATCGCCACCCGCCCACTGGCGCAGGGGCAGGGGAAACACCGACGCGGCTACTCCGCGCGGTCCCGCCCGTTCCACAGCCGTCCCAGCAGCCGCAATTGCGGGACGACCACGCCCTCTCTCCCCCTCGGAGGTCATCCAGAGAAGGGTGATCAACACCCTGGTGCGGAGATACGAGGAAGAGGGAGTCATCCCCACTAGGGAAATGGCACGCCTAGACCTTGAGGAGGCTGCGCCTCGCCACCACCGCCGCCCCCGAGGGCCGCGCATGGAGGCACCGCTGCCTACCTCAACGTCCAATCGCTTCGGGAGTTTATCCCCGGAGCGCTCTGACAGTTCCCTTCCCTACGCGGATGAGGTGGAAGAGGCCCGGGATCACCCTATCTGGGATTCGCTCCAGGGATCTACGGTAAGGACTCCCGCCAGGCCACGGCGACACCGCCGCCAGGCCTCTCCAGTCGAAGAGCAGGCTCTCCACCTGCCCGCGCCGCTCATTCCGACTCGCCTGTCTCGACGCCAACGTCGGGCACGAGCGGAAGAGGATGCCCACCTTGGGGCTCTAGCAACAGCGGCCGCATTGGCCCAAGCCACTGCTGGCTCCATTCTCCAGGCCTCTGCGCATCCTGAGCAGGGGAACTCCTATGCTCGACCTGGATCGAGGCCCCGACCGCCCCAAAGGCAGGTTGGGTTGACTCTCCCGGTTGCTGGCACTGGCAGTAGCCACCGCGGACCACCTCGCGGTAGCGCTATTCACCGGCAGGATCTACTCTGTGTGGCCGATCCAGGAGGCATGGGTCATCCCACCTTCCGATCCCGGCCCGGAGTCCTGCCCGGAATCATCTCTCCCCGCGTCCCCTTTGATATCTGTCCCGGTGCCCCTCGCACCTTGGTTCCCAGTCCTCTTGGCCCCAGCACCAGTGCGGCCGGAGGACGCCAGGACAGAGATCAGCCCTGCCCCGAAGAACCACCCAGGGGCAGGAAGGCAAGGCGTCGACGCCGAGGGAAGAATGTTACGGAATTCCGGACGGAGATCCGACCGGTTTGCTTCTCTAACTCAGAGGCGGAGTACGATTCGGCGACAGAGCCCCTTCCCCAATCCCGCCGGTCAAGGGCAGGGGTAGGAATGCGGCACGTCAGCCTCGTGCTCCCCGAGAGCGAGATCGATGTGATCTCCGCTTCTCTCCGAAGGTATATCCGGAGTAACGTGGGCCTGGTAGACCCCCAAGGATCAAGCTTGCGGTTGGTACCGGCCCCTCCGGAAGTGCCTTCCGTCTCGATCAGAGAAGCCTGAGACTTTTTCTGGGGACCGACGGTCGAACCACGATCTAGTGCACCCTCGGCGAGCACCGATGCTACGGCAGGATGTTCGCTCGCCGGCCCGTCCTATCGTGATGTGGTAGCCAGGGCACCGCCACCCTCAGAGGGCGGCCCGGGATATGGAGGCCAATCGGCCTGTTCGCCGTATTCACCGCCGGCCAGCCCGTCGGCCCGGTGGCCCGCCTCGGCACCACTACCAGTTCCCCGTCCGTTCCCAGCCATTGAAGAGGACCAAGGAGATCTGGGTCCCGAGTTTGAGTCGTGGAGCTTCTGGACCGTCCTAGCAGAGGGACACTTCCCTGAGAAGTTTTGGCCAGTCGCAGGACCGGGCTTTGATGCACCCGAATCGCTCACCCCGGATGAGTTCTAATGCTTCCGTCGAACTCTCCGGGAGACTCGCTCCTGTCTTCACCGCCTACAAATGCCATACCCCGGGAGTCAAGCGCACCTGGAGGATATTGGTGAGCAGTGCCGTCAAATTGATCTGGCCATGCTCCCCGCGGTTCGGCACCCCGGGTCATTTGAGCACCACGAGGCCCTCCAACAACGATGCGTTGAGTGTTTTCAAGTACTCCGCAAAGTTATCGAGGAAGCCACTCCCCACGTGTATATCCGTGGATGGGGGCAGTACGCTGCCCTACGCTTCAGTGTGATCCGCCGACAGCCCGATTCGCTGGGTGTCCCTGAGGGTATATCCCCAGGGACAGGAACGGTCAATATGGCTGACCTGTCGGGAGAGGGGAACGACTTGGAACTTCTCGACGGGGGCTTCCCCCCCGAAGACAAGCCGTCGTCAGATCCATCGGTGAGAGTTACTCGTCATCAAAGGAACCTCCTGGGGCTCCCCGCACCCACTGAAGCACTGACGTTGAGCCGAAACGTCAGCAAAGGAAAAGAGCACAGCGAGGCTATAAGGCCCGCCGACCCATCTGCCTCCATGCAGAGGGCAGAGGAGGATCCCGAGAAGGCTACGCTACGTCAGCAGCTCGCCGAACAGAAGAAGCTGGTTGACCAGCTCCTCGCCGAGCGCGCTGCAGAACGGCGGCCTGACTACGGTGATCCTAGGCCAGGACAGCAGGGACCGGAACAACCGCTCCTCGATGAGACTCTTCCGGGAAACCGTGATTACGCCGTGTTCGCCGACAGGAGAGAGGCCATTGCCTATGGCAAGAGGGCGCGGTATGTTTCGCCACACCCTCCCGAGCGGCGTGACTACCTGAGAGATCCCGCTCGGATTCCTCCCGCTGCCCCAAGGGCCGCTCCGCCCGCCATCCCACGAGCTGCCGAGTTCGACGACCCGGTCGACGACCCGATTGAAGGGCCATGCAATGCGCTCGTGGTTAGAGATCCTCGCCAGGACTGGAACCCATGTCCGGACGATCCGATGGCGGCACTCATTGCCCGCTTGGAGGCCTTGGAGACTCGGCAGGTGGCGATCCCACCGGACGGCAAGCCCTACCCAGCATGGGTGGATGACATGCCGGCGCCTCCGGGATTCAGGAATCCCACTTTTGCCCCCTTCAACGGGACTGGAGATCCGCCACAGCATTTAGCCCACTTCAACTCGAGGTGCAGGCCTATGTTGGGGACTCCGGCGCAGCAAGAGGCCGCTAAGCTTCGCTGCTTTGTTCAGACACTGGAAGGGCCAGCATTTGTCTGGTACAGCCAGCTCCCCGTCAGGTCGGTAACCAGCTGGGAGGACCTCCGTAGACAGTTCCTCTACCAGTTCAGTTCCACGACCCGGAAGACATGTATCGCAGACCTCTTCAAGTGCAAGCAGAGGCCTGATGAGCGAGTCGCGGACTTCGTCGCCCGATGGAAGGGTCTCACGTATTCCCTTGACATGCCATTGACTCAGGAGCAGTTGCTGACAATGTGCGTCGGGAACGTCAAGACCGAGCTGGTCCCTTCCCTGATCACTCAAAATTACCCCGGAGGGTTCAGGGACTTCTCAGACAAAGCTCAACGTCTTGAGGAAGCCCTGCAACAGGTCAGCCAGGCACACCCGCTGCCTCCTATGATTCCTGCAAGGAGAGTCAGCAGGGCTGAGCCCGCTGCTGTTGCCCAGATAGAGGCCCCCAGGCCATTGGAGCTGCTGCCGGCGAGGCCAGCTCCACAGCCTCACAGGAATCCGCCTCCACGGGCTCAGTTCCCGGCCCAGCAGCGGCAGCCTCAGAACTGGCCGGCCCCTCCGCGTAATGTACCGCCGCAACCCAGGCGAGATAATCAGGGTCCACCTCCTCGGCCGGCCCCTCCAGCCCCTCGTCAAGACCACGCTCCCAGGGGCCCGCGACACCTGACTTACTCATTTCATGAGGATCAGGTCCCCGGTTATTTCCGGAGCGCCCTGGAGCAGAGGATTGTGCGACTGCCTGAGTGTTGGAAGCCAGAGGAGGCACATCTTACGAATAACCCCCGCTACTGCCCCTACCACCGGGCCCTGGGGCACACCATCCAGCGGTGCTATGTGTTTAAGGATTGGCTCCAAGACCAGATTAACAACAATGTAATCAGGTTGGGCCCAGCTCCAGCACAAGTGGCAGGCGTGTTCGTGGGATCAGATGACGATAGTGGCAACGAGGACGAATGGCAGCTGGTCTCCGACCGCGGATCCCAGAAGTACAATAACTGGATGGCCCACAAGACGACCATTCGCGCCCATGGAATCATCCGTGCGCGCTTGAATCAGCCTGATCCCCCAGAATCTGCGGGTGCTGCTTCGGCATCGTCGTCCCAGCCTGCCTCTTCCAAGAGGAGCAAACGGCGGCAGCGCAAGAAGGAAGAGCGCGCCCTGCCGGTTCCGCCACTATCCCGCACTCTCGGCGATTTCATGCCCCCGGAGATGGGGGTCCCTCCTCGGATCCACCCGGTGATGGATGATTCGTCCGATGACGGTTTTGGGTACGCTTCGGTTAACACCGTCTAGCTGGTAAATCCCTTTTCGGATCCCGATGTTGAAGAACACCAGGTGGACGTACCTAGTGTCCCCGGTCGTCGCCACTGTCGGAAGAACCGCATCAGCAGGAGTCGCCGGGGCACAGCCGCTGGTGCCTCCAGCCAGGCTGTGCACGCCACCGAGACTAGGCAGCAGGCTCAAAACCGAGCGCAACGTGCGCCGCCCCCCCATTCGGGGATGACGGATTCGCCTCCGCCGCTGTTTGTGGTGTGGGACCAGGCAGAACCGCCTCAGCCGCGTCACGACCAGCTCCGCCCTGCCACGGGTCCATCCCGGCCTCCTGACTCCAGTACGGTGACCATTTCCCGGACTGCGACCAGTGAACAGCGAGATGCGCCAAGTACCAGTCGGCCGCCGATCCAACCGGCAAGGCCCGTCATGCCACCAACCGCAGAGCAACCTCCTGCAACCAGGGGCTCGCACTTGGCCAAAAAGTATGATGTCCTGAAGCACTTGGCTGACATCCCAGCAAGGCTCTCCATCCTTGAGGCTCTGCGCATGTCATCTGAGATGCGCGAGGCACTCGCTGAAGCCCTGAAAAGCCCCCTCCAGTTTGAGACAGAGGTTGCGGCTGCAGAGGCCTTTCACGCCGAAACGATCGAGGACGCCGAATGTCAGGCAGTTATCTCGTTCTCTGGTAAGGATGAAGACCCTCCTATACAGGGACACATTCGTCCGCTGTATGTCACTGGCCAGTTCAATGGCCTTGAAGTCCGGCGCTGTCTTGTCGACACGGGGTCCGGGATTAACCTGATTCCAACTCGGACGCTCCGGAGATTGGGGTTGTCTGAGGATGACTTGATTCCCTCCGACCTCAGGATCCAGGGGTACGATCGCACCGAGCAAACCCCGGTCGGCAAGATACGTTTGAAGACCCAGTTCGGTGACTTGGTTGCCAACACCGAATTCATGGTAGTCTCTCAGGACACTGCGTACAACGCATTGATGGGCAGGCCATGGCTCCATCTTCACGCGGCGGTTCCCTCGTCATACCACCAATGCCTCAAATACTCCCTTAATGGTCGAGTAGGCGTTCTTCAAGGAGATGCCTCTCCTTTTGCCTCGTGTGAAGCCCGCTATCTAGACGCGGACTATTACAAGAGCAAGGATAAGCAGATCCTGGCAGGTGAGGTTGAGCCTGTCGCTGTTGCAAGCGATCCCTGGGCAAGTCTGGATGACGCTTACGTCCTCCCGATTCATCGGTTGGACGTGGCCATGGTCTCGACGGTCCGCGAGTCTCCTGATGAGATGGCCGCAACCGCCCGTGCCAGCACTAGTGGCCCAGCAGGATCTGGTAGCCCCGATGCAGTTTCCAACACAGTCTCTCCCGTGGACGATCCCTCCCCGAGTGGAGAGGACGTGGAAGATGCACCCCCAGCCTTTGAGGAGGGCGTCCCCGCCACGGTCGATGAGTTAATATAGGTGAACCTTGGAACCGAGGCCGATCCAAGACCCACATTGGTTAGTGCCGCCATGCCCTCTGAGGAGCGGCAGCAGTACGTGGACTTTCTCAGGAAGCACCGTGATGTGTTCGCTTGGGGCTATGACGAGATGCCGGGGCTAGATCCTCAGGTAGCCGTCCACCGCCTTGGTCTCCCGGCGAACCATCGCGGGTTCAAGCAGCCTCCCAGGAAGATGCACCCATCCCACGGTGCCATGGTTGAGGCCGAAGTTGACAAGCTTATCAAAGCCAACTTCGTGAGGGAAGCTCAGTACCCCAAATGGCTGGCCAACATTGTGCCGGTCAGGAAGAAGAACGGGCAGATCAGAGTCTGCATCGACTTCCGCGATCTCAACCGCCACTGTCCGAAGGATGATTTTCCCCTTCCAGTGACAGAGGTGTTGATTGATTCCACGTCAGGGTTCCAAGCCCTCTCCTTCATGGATGGATACTCCGGATACAACCAAATTCGGATGGCCCCTGAGGATGAGGAGTTCACTGCCTTCAGGGCCCCCCAAGGTACCTTTTGCTACCGGGTCATGCCTTTCGGCCTGAAGAATGCAGGTGCCACCTATCAACGGGCGATGCACCGCATATTCAAGCCAATCCTCGGCACACTGGTGGAATGCTACGTCGACGACTTGGTTGTCAAATCGTGCCAGCGTCAGGACCATCTCAAAGATCTTGAGAAAGTGTTCAGCTTCCTCCGGTCTCGATGCCTGAAGATGAACCCGTTGAAGTGTGCCTTTGGGGTCACCTCTGGAAAGTTCCTTGGATTTGTGGTAAGATACCGGGGTATTAAGATCGACCCAGAGAAAATCAGGGCGATTAGCCAGATTCCTCCCCCAGGTACCGTCCGGGAACTGCAAGGGTTCCAAGGCCACTTAGCCTATATACGCCGATTCATCGCGAATCTGGCCGGCAAGTGTAAGCCCTTTTCTCGGCTCATGAAGAAAGGTGCCACCTATGTATGGGATAAAGAGTGTCAGACCGCTTTCGAGGAGATCAAGCAGTACCTGCTTCAACCTCCGGTCCTGATGCCGCCTGTATCCGGGAAGCCGCTGGTCCTCTATGTGACCGCCCTGGAACGGTCCCTGGGTGCCCTTCTCGCCCAAAAGAACAACGAGGGAACGGAGAATAGCCTCTATTACCTCAGTCGCATGCTCCTCGATGCAGAAGTTAGGTATTCCCCCATCGAGAAGAGCTGCCTGGCGCTCGTATTTGCCGTACAGAAATTACGGCACTACTTGCAGCACCATGAGGTACAGTTGGTTTCTTGGGTAGACCCGTTGAAATATATCCTGATCCGGCCTATGTTGACTGGCCGTCTAGCGTGGTGGGCTATGATTCTCCAGCAGTTCGACATCAGGTATGTGTCTCAGAAGGCCATCAAAGGGCAAGCATTGGCAGACTTTCTGGCAGCTCACCCGACCTCCGCGGATCAGCCGCTGGATCTAGGCTTTCCTGATGAGACCATTCTCTCGGTTGATCGAGCCGATCCATGCTGGCATATGCACTTTGACGGTGCCTCCCGGAGCCCCACCGGTAGAAGACTCGATAATCCTAAGCTCAACAGAGTGGGCTTGGGCATCATCTTCATTACCCCGGAGCGAGCCGTGCTGCCATACTCTTTCCTGTTGTCAGAGGGCTGTACCAACAATGAGGCGGAATACCATGCCCTCATCACCGGCCTCGAGTTGGCTCTCGAGATCGACGTGCCCCGTCTGTGTGTGAAAGGGGACTCCGAGCTGGTCGTTAAGCAAATCAATGGCGACTACGTTGTCAGGAAGCCGGAACTTGTGCCATTGTTGGAGTGCACCCTCCTTCTGATGGCCCGGTTCCCTTCTTGGCCGGAAATTGTCCATGTTCCCCGGTCGCAGAACGGTCGAGCAGATGCTTTGGCCAGCCTCGCTGCGTCACTTGCAGAGCCTGAACAGGACAACCTGATCGTCCGCGTGACGCGCCGCAGGCTCATCGCTCCCGTTATCCCGGAAGAAGATCGTGGCCCGTTGGTAAGTAACCTCACCACGGTTGCCCCTATGCCCGGGGCCCCGAGTACCCCAGATATGACAGTCGGATCAGCCCCTGATTGGAGGACGCCTTTGGTTGAGTACCTCCAACATGGCATTCTTCCATCAGATCGGGCCGAGCGCGAGCGAGTTCGACGCCGCGCATCGTAGTTCGTCCTCCAGAGCAGTCCCGGCCTGGAGCAGATCCTCTACAAACGCGGATTTGATGGTGTTCTCCTCCGTTGCCTTCAGGGAGTTGAGATCCCACGAGTCATGCAAGAGGTTCATGCTGGTTCATGCGGCGCCCACCAGACTGGGCCGAAGCTGTACCACCAGATTCGGAGGTTGGGATACTTCTGGCCCTCTATGATCCATGACTGCATCGAGTATGCCAGGAGGTGCCATGCGTGCCAGGTTCATGCGAACTTTGTGCATCGGCCGCCGGAGCCTCTCCATACCACAAGGTATTCCTGGCCCTTTGCAGTCTGGGGACTGGACGTTGTGGGACCTTACCCGCCGGCGACAGCTCGCCAGTGCCGGTTCATTCTGACCGCCACGGACTTCTTCTCCAAATGGGCAGAAGCGATTCCGCTCAGAGAGGTAAAATCCTGTTCGATCGCTGACTTCGTGACCTCCAACATCGTCTATCGATTTGGAGTGCCTCACGCTATCCTCACGGATAACGGAACCAATTTCCGAGCAGCCGAGTTGAAGAAGTTGTACGCCAAGTATAACATTCGCTCGAACCATACATCTCACTATCATGCGCAGGCAAATGGACAGATCGAGGCGTTCAACAAAACCGTCTCTAACATTCTGCAAAAGATGGTTGGTCAGAACAAGAAGAGTTGGCCGGACAAGCTCCACAACGCCCTCTGGGCTTATCGGACGACGACTCGCAATTCCACCCAGATGACCCCTTATTCCCTGGTGTATGGAGCTGAGGCCGTCCTGCCCATCGAGATCCAGTTACCGTCCTTGCGCACTGTGGTCTACGACCAGCAAGCGCCGGACAGAGTTGCTGAAGCCCGTCTAGTCGAGTTGGAAGCACTGGATGAGAATAGACTTCGCGCTTTGCAAAACTTGGAGAGGCATCAAAGCAGAATGGCTTGAGCTTTCAATAAGAAGGTTCGCCTCCGCTCCTTCCTGCAGGGTGATCTAGTGCTAGCCCTAAGAGCACCGATGATCCCCGGCAGGAAGCCACCCAAGTTGGAGCCCAAGTGGGAGGGACCGTTTGTTGTCCACAAGGTCTATCCCAATGGCGCGTACTCCCTAGCGACTATGGATGGTGAGCGTGTCACTCCTCCCACCAACGCTAGGTTCCTCAAGCAGTACTTTGTCTGAGTGTACCAACGTCCAGCATGACGTTAAACTGCACATTTGTCCAGCATGACGTTAAACTGCACATTCGTCCCGCATGACGCTAAACTGCATACGTCCTGCACGACGTTAAACTGCATTCGTCCAGGCTACAAGACGTTAAACTGTTCAGCATTCGTCCGCGCTGCAAGACGTTAAACTGCCAAGTGCTTCGTCCTGCATGACGCTAAACTGCACTACGTCCGAGCTACAAGACGTTAAACTGTTCAGCATTCGTCCTGCATGACGTAAAACTGCCCCTCAAGAACTACGTGCGGCTTGATTCCCATCCTTATGGGATACGTAGGACCGCCTGAACCTTCATGTTTCAGGCCCAGCCCCATCCTTCGGGAATTTCCATCCCATCTCGGGCCCTTGGCCCAGTTGCCCCCGGGTGTGCGGCGTATGGTGTGAGCGCGAGGCTATGCCCTCATTCACGTCGGTTTGCTCGTCACGCTGTACGCCCCCCCACGTTTGGGGATGCCTTCTGCTCCCCCCTTCCTTTTTTCTCTCTTTTCGTCCTGCATGACGTTAAACTGCCTCTCAAAGAACTACGTATGGCTTGATTCCCATCCTTATGGGATACGTAGGACCGCCTGGACATTCATGTTTCAGGCCCAGCCCCATTTCCCGGGAATCTCTATCCCGCGTTGGGCCTCTGGCCCCAGTTCCCCTCCTTTTTGTGCGAGGCGTATCGCGTGAGCGGGGGATTATGTCCTCATTCACGTCGGTCTACTGGCCGCGCCGTACGCCTCCCCCGTGTGTGGAACTACCTCACACCCCTCATCGTCCTGCATGACGTTAAACTGCCTCTCAAGAACTACGTGCGGCTTGATTCCCATCCTTATGGGATACGTAGGACCGCCTGAACGCTTGTGTTTCAGGTCCATCCTCGTCCCTTGGTTGATCACGGGGATCTGCCCTCTTTTGGTTGCTCTCAGGGTGAGTCCTCCGACCCTTTCCGGAGATCTGTTAACATGTTTTGGGTACTTCGGTCTATGACTCGTAGTGTCAGATTCAATCCCGACAAGTCCTGTGTTGCTTGTCAGGCCTCGCGCTTCCTCTTGTTCGAGCCTTCACTCAAAGGGATCCTCGTTAGCGGTTTGGGTACGATGCCTCAGTGCTCTCCTACCGCTCCGGGTCGATTTACCGGCGGGTCTTGGGCCGCAAATCGATATGAATCCTGCGATTGAGCGGTGGATGCTCGTTTGCTTGCCCCGTCTTAGGCTGACGCGATCGGATGTTGTGTTGCGAATGCGTCAGCAACATCCTTGATCGCCATGTCAGCTCCTTCAGGCTCTGAACATTGGTTGCGCAGTCCTCATCACACTCCGCCTCTGTACGTTGTAGTGGAATCTTGACACTCTTTTCATACTGACCTTCAGTACACCTCTACACGTTAAGCAGGCCAACCAAGGTAATGATGTCGTTCGAGGCTCCCATGATCTGAGCACCAAGGATATATGCGGATATCCTCCCTAAGGGCCATGCGTAGCTGGACCCTCGTCCCCATAAGGAGGAAGGAGTCGCCCGAACAATTGCGTTCTGGGCCCAGTATATCTGGAGGCTAGCATCTCTGCCCCTCGGGTGATGGACATACGCAGGCCCCTATCCCAAGACACTTCTCCTGGAATCGTGCGTGACCGCAGGGCTGGGTATGCTCCCACCTCCGCCGTGTCCGCCGTACCGCGATAAGCGGATTCCTCCATGGTCCGAACCACACGACCTTAAACTGTGTTGTCTTGTCCTACCACACGACCATAAACTGTGATCGTCTTGGCCGCCCGACGAGAAACGACACTGCATCGTGATGTTCCCCTCAGGGGGCACTCATGTTGGGCGCTGGTTAATAACCACGCCATTCATCAATGCCTTCCGTGGCTTGATTATTGTGGCGACGCCAGAGATCTCTCAATCACAGGCATGTCGCCGCACAAAGAAAAACCATTCATCTTTAAGGACAAACAAGAAATATCAAATGCCGCTCCTTCTGTGTGTGAGGGTCAGACCCGCACTCCTCCCCGCGCTGGTGCCCGATTGTGTTGCGCCGCGCTTCAAGAACTACGTGCGGCTTGATTCCCATCCTTATGGGATACGTAGGAACGCCCGGATGTTTTAAACTTCGGGTCCAGCCCCCCACCTCTTAGAGATTCCCCCTTCTCTGGGGAATCCGCCGCCTTCAGGTCACCCTCAAGGCGTGTTCCCCGACCCCTTGCAGTGGTCCACCGGTGTCAAGAGTACTCTGGTTTATTGCCAGGACGGTCAGGATCCGCTTGGTCAGGTTTCCTCCACTTTTCAGGCTTCGTGCTCCCTTTCATTCGGACCCATCGTCTACGCCCTGGGTGGAGCCCCCGTGAACGGTTTGGACACAATGCCTCAGTGCTCTCCCACCGACTCGGGCCGGTACCCCCAATGGCCTCGGGCAGCAAATCGATATGAATCCTGCGATTGAGCGGTCGATGCTCGTTTTCTGCCTCATTCCACCAACGGTTAGTGCGATATTGATGCTGCTTTTCCGCCACGGTCGGCAGTACTCCCATATCGTTACTCCGGTGCCCCCAGTCCTTGAGTGAATGGCCGCATGATTCACATTTCCCACCTCCCATTCTGACCAGGCGAAACCTCGACACTCTTGACACTATCCCTCAGTGCATCTTTGCATATCCAGGGGATATGACCAGATGCGGCGTACTTTGAGGTCTTTATGGTCCGAGCTCTAAGACCTTAAACTAAGATCTCTCTTTATGGTCCGAGCTCTAAGACCTTAAACTAAGATCTCTCTTTATGGTCCGAGCTCTAAGACCTTAAACTAAGATCTCTCTTTATGGTCCGAGCTCTAAGACCTTAAACTAAGATCTCTCTTTATGGTCCGAGCTCTAAGACCTTAAACTAAGATCTCTCCTTATGGTCCGAGCTCTAAGACCTTAAACTAAGATCTAGCCCTTATGGTCCGAGCTCTACGACCCTAAACTAAGATCTCCCCAAATGGGGTCCTACGTCCTGCATGACGTTAAACTGCACTCTCAGAACTATGTGTGGCTTGATCTCCAGCCTGATGGAGTACGTAGGAACGCCCGGGCATTCCGACTCGGGTCCAGCCTCAGGGATCGTTAAGTCCCGCCCCTCCTCGTCGCCGGCCGTCTGGCCTGACTTCGGGTAGAGTGGTGCAGTTGTGATATTCTCCCCGATTCAGCTCGGGATGCCCCATCGCAAGGATGGGAAGCGACGGTTTCCTCGTCAGAGAGGTGCTGTCTGAGAATTGAGGTGACTCACGGCCAGGTTAGTGCATACACCTAATACGCTTTCCCCACGGTGGCGCAATTTTGAGAGCGTTGGATTCTGTCCGAACAAATCGTCACTTCGCCCCACGCTTCGCATGCCCTATTGATCTGGATTTCCACCCTTGTGTCTGAAGGAACCCCAAAGTGGTATTCATGATGACATGTGGTCCGCCTCCTGCAATATGAATGATGGCCTTTTTCGGTCCGTCTATTGCAGTTGTTATGGTCGATCCACTGTCCGCCTACCGTCTTGGGCATTTCCTGGAAGGCCGACCGTTGTGGATGTCCGGATTCGGGACACGCGATTCACCCTTTCTCATTTCCCTATGTTCGGATAAAATCTCAACGCCCCTAGCGTTGTCCCGCTCGTGTGCTGGAACAAGTTGAGGGGATGATACATTGATTAGGTCTGAGGTCTCCTTTCCTAGGAATGACCTCCCTCTTTTCTCCAGAAATCCAGGCCCAATTATGGATGCCTGATGCTTGGTTAACACTCCCGCAAGACAACGAATTGTGGTTGAGCATGTTAAACCAAAAGATGCAGATAAATATATTGATGGATCAAAGTAGCGGAAGCAAATGTTTTGGGAATGGAAAAACAAAGCCCTTAGGGATTAGCGTGCTGAATGAGTCTTTATAATGCCGCTACCCTTTGGCTGGCGGCCTCCAGAGCTGCTTCTCGCTCTCTGCGTGCCCTCTCTTCGTCGGCGGTCGCAGCACGCAGTTCGTCGATTCTGGCCTGTGGACGCTCCCGCTCGACCTGAATTGTGACCATCTGTTGGCCCGCCTCCGTCAGCTGTACCTGGGCGTCAACCAGCTGGGCTGCTAGTTGCTCCACAAGCTCGGTACACGTTGCGACGAAGGCCTCCTTCTCTGCCGCCTGCCCTTCGAGGCGCCGGACTTCCTGCTCCGCCGCTAGGAGCGCCCGCGTGCTCTCCGACATGTCCCGACTTTGTGTGACGTCGGCACGCCGGCAGCTCTCGCGCATCTTTTCGGCCATGAAATCACGGACCGTCAGATGGAGGCGTTGAGCATCAGCTCCCCCGGCACACAGGAAGCGCAGCCAGGTCTGAAGTGATCCCATGCGCCCCAGCCACTCCGATGGGTCTCGCTTGAGGAAGCGCTGGATGCACTTCCACCCCCTACGGCGCGTTATCCGGCTCTCCTCGACCGCCTCCGTGTCTGAGTCGTCCATCTCCTCGGGATCGGCAGGCCGGTAGGCAGGGAAGGCAGCCAGCAGGTCTGCTGCAGGGTCCGCCCCTGGGAGGTCCTCACGAGTGATAGGTTCCCCAACATCCGGTCAACCTTCTTCTCTCTCCCCAGCGGCGCTGACACCCTCGTCAGCCCCCAACCTCTCTCCGATGTCAGCACCGCCGATGTCCGCAGCCCCCTGATCAGCAGTTGGTGGGGCCGGCTCGGTTTGGGAAGTCTGTTCCGGAGCAGGCGGCATGTCTGCCACCGGTCCACTCGTGGATGGCCCGGGTTCGGCAACCCGATGAGCCTCCAGTGTTGAGATCACTGCGCAGGGCATGCCATGGTTAGTCACGGATCGTCAACGGCAGGCACCAGCAGTAAAGTAAGGAGACTTATGGGAGGTCAGAGTGTCATCTTCCGCTATCCCGGCCGCCGCAGGAACAGTTGCAGCAGGGGGCCCTTCCGCGCTTGTTAGTTCGGTAATGGGTGCCTGGCCCCCGCCTTGTCCTGCTGGCGCCCCTCCTACTCCCGCTGAGGATGCCTGACCAACATCCGTGCGCTCCTGAGAAAGATGGAGAAATGGGTTAGAAGCTGCATAAGAGAGTGGATGAAGCAGATTGAGTAGGGATAGAAGCGGACCTCGAGGAGCTCAGTGACATCAACGTTGTCAGAGCCGGCCACCTCGCCGCTCTCCCGTGGGCTCCCCTGATGGGATCTTCCCTCGGAGCCTTCATCCTCCCCCATTTCCTCCTCTTCTTCGGAGTCATTGCTACTGTCGTCTTCTTCCGGCGGCATCTGTTCCGGAGCGGGCTCGAGACCGAGCATCACCTTCACCAGAAGGGATGGCCCCGCGCGCTGACCACGTTGGCGCGCGTACTCGTCCATGGCCGTCAGATACGCATACTGCCGGTTGAAGTCCACCCTGTCGGCAATGTGGAGGCGCCCGACCTCTGGCAGATGGATTCCTTCTCTGAGAATCTTTCGCCAGATGGCGTCGGTCCCCAGTGACTGCCGCAGGGTCATCCAGGCCGACCACAGTGCCGGGAAGACTGCATCGTGGGAGGGTTCGAGCAGACGTCTCACCTGCTTCCCGGGCCGCTCTTCGACCGCCGCATGTGCCCCCTCTCTGGGCACCGAGGTCGTAGCGGCAGCCTACGATGTGCCCGCCGCCGAAGTCCCTGCTCGCGCCGGCCCCGCTGCTTGGCGCGCCTCCGTTCTCCCCCGTGTGGCGGCGCCTCGCCTCCTTCCTTGACGCCCGGTCTCCGCACGGGTAACCTCGAGCCGCCGAACTAGCTTCCGCAAGAGCCCCTCGGGGTACGCGATGGCCCAGTGTTCGGCGTACTCGGTTGCCAAGCCTGCGTCAACTCCGGTAGGAGGGAGAGTGATGACGTCGCCAGAGCCGAAAGCGGCAAATATCAGCCACATCTGGCGAAGGACGCCAGGGTTCGTCTCCTCCCGGACAGCAGTGAATACCCTCTTCGGCATCCGTTGAAGGCACCCGAACTGCCTGGCAAAACGGGTCGGCACGTAAGGCTCGCAGATCACCTTCCCGTCGATCCGATCCACGAGCACCCCGCCCCGCATGTTCAGGAAGTATTCATGCTGCTCCAGCGGACCCTGCCCATTGTCGATCATCTGGCCGACGGGAGTGGGGAACGGACTGAAGTTGAAGTTGGCATGATTTCCAATCCGGATCCGCACGCCCTCCTCACTTAGGGTCATCGGAGCGACCCCCGCGATATTCAGCAGGGAGGGTCGCAGGCCGTGGCCCGGAGGAATGATGGCGTTCGGAAACGTGTACCCACCAAGGTGAGCAGCCACCCAGCCGTGGAAGAACTGAAAGGGCCCACAGATCCTTCGTGGCGACCCCCCTCGTGAGATGCGTCCCAGGATGGCATACAGCCTCGCCAACACTGGGACCCCGAGGTTGTATCTCTTGTTGGCGGCCATAGCGCCCGCCACCGCCAGTGTCGCCGGGCGAACGCCCATTCTCGCGTCCCGCACTGGCAGGAGCCACCCACTCAGAAAGGCGGCCAGGAACGCTGCGTACCGGACATTTGGGTCCCGGGCCTCGATGATGCGGTACCCCCATGAGCGGTAGTCACCCGTCTCCAGGACCCGCCAGTACGACCCGTTCCGTCTCCTCTGAGCTGCGGTCGGGCACCGCTTCCCCCTGCCTGGCATCTTGACCGCCGAGTCATGCTCCAAAAACTGGCCGAACCATTCCTTGTAGGCTATGTCCTTTTGGAAGTCCTTGATCCCGAGCCGCTGCGTAGCCAGGTCAAGCAGATGCCAGGTCAGGATGGGAGTCCGTGACCTGTCCTCCGAGGTGTTCTTCGGTGGCAGGAACTCATCGTATTGGTAGCCCTCCAGCGGGATACCTCCGATGCAGTGAATGTCCCAGAGACCGATGCCAACCTCCCCATGGTGAATATGGAAGGTGTTGGTATCCGGAGACCATTGGGTGAACAGCTCCGGCCCGAGCTCGGACTGCTGGTAGAAGTGGAACTGCGACGTCCACACCGCCTCGAACAGGCCGATGTACCGCAGCTCCTCTGCGAAGTGATCGCAAGTGTGGCGTACCCAGAACGCCCAGGCCCACTCACTGGTGAAGTTGCCCCCAGACCGCAAGTCCCAGTCCTTCAGCCAGCCCTTGGTGTCGTCCGTGACGCTCTGGCGATATATGCTCGAGTAGAGGGCTGGAGAATTCTCCGCAGTAGGCTCACCCCCATCAATGGTTCGCGTCCTCGGGTTCAGGACATAGACATCCAAGTGTCTGGTCTCCCTGGAAGGATGCCCATTGTTGGTGATGTTATAGCGGAGAAGCTCGTCCTCCCGGGTCACCCAGGTCCGCGGCACATCAATCTCGAACCCTGGCACCGGAACCTCATCTGGGATGCCGATGTTCCAGACAGGCAAGGTTGTCCGACAGTGGATATGTCTTCTGGGCCGGCGTCAGTAAGTCGAACAAGGATTGATTGTTGGAAACAATCTCCTTGGCTCCGTAAACCTCCTCGTTCGTCGCCATCTCAGCCCTGCGAGTGGCGGCATCCCCCTCATTTCCTCTGTGCGCGGCCATCTCAGAAGTTTCGGGAGTCGTGCGGGTTAAGGGATGAAGCGTGCGGGATCGGACAAGGCTGGTAGAGAAGTTTGAAGGTTGGCGCGCAATCCAAGTGGGCGGCGCGCAATTGGGAAGATTGTCGCGCAAAGTTCCAGGTTTTCGCGCAAAGACAGGCGAAATCCGGACGGTTTTGCGCGACGAGCGGGCGAATTCCGCGCCGGAAAAAGCAATTTCGCGCACGAGAGCAGAGATTCTTATCGCGCGGAAGGCCAGTGTACGGCACGGAGGGACCCAGTGCCCCTATTTATAGGCGAGGCCGGGGTCCGCGCTGCGCGGAAAGCGCTTTGCGCGACCGCAGCGGCGAATTTCGCGACCGGCGCCCCTTTTTGCGCGCCTAAGTCCCGCGCCGCCCAGGACTTCGGCCTTCCGGCGTCTCCCTCGGAACCCGATCGTTGCGACCTCTCGCCGATCAGATTCCGAGGGGGGGCTTTTGTAGACGCCGGAAAAGTCCGTTGTTCCCAAACGAAGCTCCGGATGCGGAAAGCGAGGTCATATTTGGAGTCGGAAGAATGTTTCGGAGGGCCCGGAGGCCTTGCGCGGAATTTCAGAGGTCTGCGCGCAAAGATGATGATCCGCGCGCAAAACCCCCGGGATGCGCGCAACTCCCTTGCGCGCGGTGCCCGATTCCGCGCCCGCGAGGAGAATTCCGCGCTCACGCCTTGGATTCCGCGCCCGGGGTTGCCTATAAATACTAGGCGACCCCCAACGTTTCAAAGGTTGCTGGAAGTCGAACGGTCTCCCGCGCGCGCAATTCAACCCCTTCCGCGCGCAATGCCGATTTTCAGGTAACCTCCTTTCTTTCGTGCAATAGAGCCTTGGGGTCCGCCTTCGCGCGCAATCCCCTTGGCTCATTTCCTTTGAATAAATTTCAACCCGAAGGCCTTTGCGCGCAAAAGAAGCCTCTTGCGCGCAATTGCCCCCGGGTGCGCGCAATCCGACCCGATTGCACGCACCCCCCATTTTCAAAGTGGTCATTCGTTAGAGAATGAGCCGTTGCCCCCGCGCGCTACCCGAAGCCCGGTGCGCGCAATCCCAATCATCCGCGCGCAAAGCGCTGGCCCAATTGCGCGCCAGCCCGCCATTTTGCGCGCCGATCCGCGGTTTTGCGCGCAAAGCTCCTCTTTTGCGCGCAATCCGCCAGGGTCGCCTCCCATGACCCCCTGCGGGTACACGCCTGCGTGGAGCCCGATGGTCTTCATACTGGGTGCCCGCACCGTGCGATGTCTTCCCGTGCAGCCTTCCAGGCTCGTGCGAAGTGACACGGACCCATCGGCGGCAATCATTCGTCCAGCATGGCGTTAAACTGCATATTCGTCCTGCATGACGTTAAACTGCACATATGTCCAGCATGACGTTAAACTGCATATACGTCCCGCATGACGTTAAACTGCGCATTCGTCCAGCATGACGTTAAACTGCCCATACGTCCAGCATGACGTTAAACTGCACATTCGTCCAAGCTGCACGACGCTAAACTGCCTAGCCCCCCATCGTCCGCGCTGCAAGACGTTAAACTGCCAAGTGTTTCGTCCTCAACACATGACGTTAAACCGTGCTTCGTCCGGCAAGACGTTAAACCGTCCGCTTTGTCCTCAACAGACGACGTTAAACTGTACTTCTTCCGGCAAGACGTTAAACCGTCCGCATCATTCGATCTCGTGCCTCGCACGCAGGGTCTCCCCCGGTTTGGATGTGGCCCCCACCCGCTCGTCTCTGCAGGGATGTCGGGATTGTCCCCCTTTTGGGACGATTTAATGGGAGTGGCTTTTCCCTACGGGGGAAGGGTATTACAAACCCCTAGTTTCTTGTGGGGGGCTGCACATGTGTATCTCCATTGCGCTCCCCCACTGCCGAAGCCAGTAGAGGGTGTGACTGGGATCGAGGTGTCTCCTACTTTCGGTCCAAGTCCCTTCCAACTGAGTTTTGTCGCATCCGGGCTGCCTCAAGTGCGTAAGTCCTGACAGAATGAACTACGTGGACTTTGATCCCTGTCTTCTAAACAGGTACGTATGAAGCCTTCTTGAGGTTCAAGCCCGCCACCTGGTCGTCCCGGTCGTATTTACGCCGGTTCGTCCATCAGTGGACCCCTCCACGGTTCACGCTTGCGTCGATTCACCTATGAATCCGCCCCTATGGGAGACTGACCGTGTGTATCTCCACTGTGCCTCCCCACAGCCCCTTTTTCATTTCTACTTTTATCGTCCAGCATGACGTGAAACTGTGATCCACCCGGCCGTCCCATCCCCCTCTGTGCGAGGTGGTTCGGTTCAATCCTCCGCCCGGCGGCCTCGACCTCTTCGTGAGTCGGCTTGCCGACGTCCAGCATGACGTTAAACTGTATACCCGAACTACGTTGACTTTGATCCGTGCTAACGCGCGGTACGTAGGAAGCCTCTACGGGGTCCAAGCTCTTCACTCCATCATCCATCCTGATCCTTACCCGGGCCGCCACATCCCGGTGGGGTCATGCCACTTAACTCCACTCCACATTACTTGGGAAGCCGCCCATGCGTTGGCCCCAGCGTCGGAGGTTCCCCGCAAGGGGTTCTGTCATCTGATCCACTTTTCGTGTTGATCGGTCCGATGCCGTCCCCGCTGGACGTTAAACTCGCGGCATACCCCGTGTTAAACATGGGAAGCTGAGGAAAACCTCAGGTGACGCAGTTCCCCGCACCTAGTACGGGATGCCTCAGGCCATCATGCCTTCGAGAAGCCCTATTAGGGACGGAAGACAGACGTGCAGAGCCGTAGTGTCACGACACGCCCCCAGCACCCAGAGCCACCCGACCTTCTCACTGCAGGTTGCTGCCCCGCCCAGACTCCTTGGAGCGTCCGGGCGGAAGCAGCGTAATTAACCGGTGTCCATGAAGATATGGAGTCGGGAACGAGATTCACGAACATTCTTAAGTCTATGAGGGAGACCCGGATTAGGCGACGAGTTCCGAGGAGACGTCCAAGGAAGGAGAAGCCGACATCCCATCATCCCGGTTTCGATCAAGGAGCAGACGCCCCTGAATAAGGGACGAATGCCGCCCGCCCTTGGAAAGCGGGACTGCGGGACCACAAGCCGCGCGCCCATCCCCTCGGGTTGACGGGTGCACGCGCGAACGCGTCCTGGCGAAACAGCGTAACCCGACGCACATCCGCACCGAAACAAATGTAATAAATCAACACCAAAATAAAATGCAATATATATAAATTAATAACCTTGGATGATATTTATTTATCTGTCAACATGATGATCATCCACCCATGAAACAAATTTTCAAATAAAGTACTGTATAATTTATTTTAATTCATTATTTATTTAGATAATATTTATGAATTAAAACAAAAAACTATATTATTAATTCATTAATTAATTTCATCATAAATTTTCTTCCGAGAAACCCTTGAGATTATCATTCACTAAAATTTAAAATAAATAATATAAATTTATTTAAATTTGAAATTAATTTATAAATAGAATATACTAACAAGCCATATGATGTGTTTCCTTATAGTCAGTAATAAATTATGTCTGTAATTAAACAAGGTGGACACTAGCTGAAACATGACTTGTACTCTTCTACTTTATACAGTGTGTACTTCTACACACATGATGTGTGTCTGTGCTCTGTATGGTCATTATTTTTACTTCTTTTCTGACAAAAAATAAGAATATATGGAATGTCGCATTATTACATAGTGTATAGTTCTATGATTCAATCCATATGGTAATCATGGTGTTTTTGTCTACATGACACACCATTAATATATATTTCCTTCACCACTAGATATTCCCATAGAGAAAACTATGTCTACGATGATCATGCACATCATGTAGTTTTTGAATAATAAATAAAATAATTAATTTTGATATTTAATTCCACATGAAAATCTTAAAATAACTCAAACATGTAATTCATGTAAAAACCTTATCACACAACATATACACTAACCACTCACCTTCACGATCATCATTAATTTCATTGTAAAAATTTCTACTAACTAAGACATTTAAAATATACATTCCTTCATGGAATATACTCTATGAAATTGGGTATAAGTAAAATGGTTTGTACATATAATTAAACATTGTGTACATTATTCAAGTGTCACCCAAAAAATATTTATAGATGCACAAAAGGTAACGATAACAGGAATAATTATGTTCCATATTCTGTATTCCAACTATATAGTATTTAGTCACAATCGGATAGTGTTTCCCAACATGCAATAAATCTGTGGTGTTTATTATGATGGCGTTGTGTACTTTATCGTCATAAATTATACTTATCACATTGGTGCAAATTTAACAGAGTTACAAAGTGTGTACACTTGATACATATAGTGTATCCATGTTATGTTTTATTCCAAATCCTCAGAAAATAAATTGTGTATAATGACATAGAATAATATTATCCCACATTATGAGGTGTTTTTTTCTTGATCCAATGTTCTGTGGTTGATCATGGGTATATAATATGTTGCTTTAATTAAAAAACCATATATTTGTGTTATCCAGAAAAAATCCTTGACACATTCGAATGAGATTATTATGCACTCATTTTCATTTCACATCTTCCTCAAGGTCATATTAAACGAAAAACCATGTTATCACCTTCATATTAATAATGAAAAACATCCAATTGAAAACAAAAAAACAAATGCATAATTCAATAAGTTATAATAAATAACTTTAAATAAATTTCTGATCACTTTGATACAACATGATGTGTTTTGGGAAAAGAATAATTTGTCGAGACAATTCTAAATAATGTAATTCTATCCATTTAATCTTATTTTATTCTTATTACAACAATAATAAAACCAAAAGAGATTAAAATACAAAATAATTTCACAAATAATTTAAAACAAATTTATATAGACAAGAATAAACTTTTATAGAAATTCCATATTCCTAATTTTATCTACTGACCGTTCTCATCGTACATTTTTTTTCAATGAACTATTCAACAGTAAAATCCCTTTAATGGTATCCACACATTCTCTAGAAAAATCATAATCTCATCTTAGGAACTACGAGTTCTATCATGGAAGAACAAAATTGCTAGTGTTGTTCTCCACTGATTGAAACATTAATATCTTCAACTATATAAGGATTCTATCTATCCCAATTTTTTTATATCGGTAGAAGAAATATTGATGATTTATATTTTTGAGAGTTTACTTGGGCATGATCTCTCCAGGATTGTTAAGTTTCACTAGGGATAATAGTGTGAATTTTTTTTGAAATAGATGACGTAAATCATTTTATATACATAGGTTAGAGGATTAATTTTTATACATACCCCCCTAATCAATATATTAATTGTAAGTAAAAAAACACATTGATTAATATTAACAATAATATTAATGTGAATATTAATAATATTATTATTTTCTTAACGTTACCTAAACACACGTGAATTTAAATATCATATCGTAAATAACAGAATCAATGTTTATTTATATAAAAATAAGAAAACTATATCATTACATCATGACCATTAACATGGTTTTTTATTCCTCCCTAACATTTATTAAATCTAAAATAATAATGATTTATTTAAATTACATAATATTTATATATAATTTTTTTTCATTAAATATTCAAATATTATATCTATTAATTATAGAATAAATATTTATTAAATATTCTAGTAGTATATTTATATATATATATTATTTCTGATACATAGCGAACAAACATATCTGATCAAAATATCCTAAATAATTATTATTACAGAGACAGGAAAATAATATTTATTCAAATATTAAATGAAATATATATTCTTGTTATGATTCTGAATTCACTCAATCTGTTACCCTATATTCATATTTATCAATTTCATTATGTTGACTCACTTAATGTCCAATATCAAAATATAGAAACATTTCATGTTACCCATAGAGAAGTACGGTAATATTGTTGTGTTAGAAACCATCTATAGACACATTCTGTGTAATATAATCACACTATCTCAATATCCTTCCCGAGATGATATATTACTAGTTTCAAAAACATATATGCTTGATATTTCTTTCTATTATTTCTTGAAGTTAATTCACCAACAAAACCTTTATGGATATGGAATTAATCTGACGGTTCCATTAAAATCAAATGTATTGGTATATCTACATCAATAGAAACATAATTACAAATCATTTTTTGAATTCTTTATTAATTTAATATTATTTATGATTGCTCAAACATATCCAACCGTTACACATTTATATGTTTTTCTGGTTTTCTTGAATCCATAAATCTATATAATACACAATATAATTTAATAATAATCTCATATCTAATGACCAAGAATCTTTTATATGACTTAAAAAATCAAATAAACATAAAACATGTGGAATTACTATTTGTAGAAATTTTCTCATAATAACCTCTATTAGAGATTAAGAACTATATACATAGTAATAACAATTCTCCATGTATTATGAGGCCACTACGCATGATAGATTTTATACACTACATCCCATTAGGTCGATTTCATTGAATGATATAATGTATATATTTATTAATATCATCATAGAACATCATGGTTCTCATTATATTGGGGAACTATTATGTCCTATCAATGTGAAAAATACACTAATAACTTTATCAAATTTATGTTATTCAGATTAAAAACACATTGTTAAACAATATTTAATAATATTCAATCTATTTAATATACAGGTAATTAGATGTAAATAGTGTTTGGTTCTAGGTATCCCATTACCGTATAGGTCATTCATGTGATGGATGGATGTAGTAGAGTCATAATTAATGGGGATATAGTTATATGGGTGATGAAGGATAATATTTATGTGATATTGGTTTCTATAAGGACTTTTTAGATCCATCATAATTTCTACTCAAACATATAAAAGTGGAATTATGTATTTTAGGAGAGAGATTATATTCTCTTGAATGTGTCACCACAGAACAAGTTGGGATGATTATGTTAGTGGGAAATCATCCCTCAAGGATCCTTAGTTCATTACATATATAATGTTGGGTTTGTGTGGTTTTTTATCAAATGGTGGTTCCCTTATCGTTTTACATAGTCCGTACCATATTATACACGTCTTATCTAGGGATATTGATACACAAAATATTGAATTATATTGAATAGTATGGGTTGAACATTGGTGAAACAATCACAATTTTGATGAACCTAGTAGCTATAAAAGATTAAAATTCATATATATTATATTAAATTATCATTTTTTGGTATTAATGGAATCTTCACAAAGTCTCATGGGAGCACATGATTTATAAGTGGGATTACTACGCAAAAAAAATTGTTGGTGAAAATTTGGGGATGAAAGTAATTGATGTAATAGAGAATTTATTAGGCTTATTTATTAGAGTTTGAACATTTTCTTTATTTTAAATAATATTTTTGAGGTTGGTTTTAATGATATTAAATAAATTTTCCTGTCATGGGGTTTCAATTAGTTTTACGAAATGTAATATATTATTTTTATTCATCATGTGTTCATTTTAGAGAAAATGAAATTCCACTCTAGATACAACATTATATTCCATTAGTTTATTTTTACTTGTAGCATGAAAAAATATGGAATATATTATTTGAGAAAAATATTTATATGTGGGTTTGTACCCTCACATTTTTTTGGTAGGTGATATTTTTGGGATAAAAATCCTTAAAGACATAGATGATGTATTAGCCTTGTTTTTTTTAGTGTTTCATCATTTAGTGTATATTAAATAATATTTTTGAGGTTTTTTCTAATTAATTTTATCGTTTTGGGTGTAAAACGTAATTAAAAAATATATTTAATATTTATTCTCAGTGTTTGAATTTTCCTGAAAACAAAATTTCCTACTAGATAGAGCATCATAGATAAATATATAATTGTGGTTTCATTATAAATTGGGATTTTAAAAAAGGGAAAGTTAATTTATATTACTATTGGGGTCCAAGGCAGTAGGGATTCAATGGTGGAATTAATTAATTAAAAAATTAAATAAATGAAATAATTTTTTTTAAATTGATTAATGTTACTTAAATAGATGAAACCATAATCCCAATTATTAAATCTTCATTGACTCTATAAGAAAGGGAGTTATACACTAAAACCCATTATAAATATGATGAATATTTAGGGATAATAAAAATTAGAATGATCATTATCTTTACATAATCATGAATAAAAAATCAAAACAAAAATAATCTCCATCAATGATGAATCCATTTGAAAGGTAGGGCTTTTTATTTTTTTTTCTTTATACTTTATGATTTTGGGGCATGATTTTTAATTCTTGATACATTTCCTCTAATACATGTCCATGTTATTTAACAACATTTAACATTTGACAAATAATTATGACTATGCAATATTTTTTCATTTAATAAACATTATTAGAATATTCATACCTATAATACGCTGTATAAACCATTACACCATACATAAAACTATCCATTCTATTATATTTATCCTTTTTTTTCATTTATTAATTGAGTTTTAAACCATTTACACTATTATGGATGCTAATTCATTGAATCATATATGAAGTAAAAAAGGGATTTGGATTTGGGTCATATAATACGTTTTTATTAGAATATTAGTATTTTTAGGTAACGGAGAAATCTATGAATGATGTTTTTGTATTTTTTCAAGATGAAATGGTGTGGAACCATTAGAGAAGAAAAAATATAGAGGTGATTATTTGGGTGAAAACCATTATATAGGTTGATTTTATAGAATGTAACACCGAAAAACCAACCATTAGGGGAATTGTAGTGGAGGAAGAGGCTATTGGTGGTCCATTGAGGTCAATTAGAGGAAAGGAATATGGTGGAGGGGAAATTCATGAAAATTTTCAAGTTATATTATGATGAAGTTATCACATATCATGTGACCCAAACAAAACACCATGTATCACCTCACTGTATGAGGTATAGTTTTAATGTAGTTATGTATCGCATTATGATTATCCCTATTGAACACATTGTGTACCCCTATACTGACCAACATTTCAAGTATAGGGTGAAAATACTCATGAGATATTTGAGTACACACATTGCATGGACCAGGGCCACACACCGTGTACCCCTTATCTATACATCACTTGACCTCAATAGAAGTTTATACTATGTGAGATTCTTGAGTCGAAACATTATGAAACCTTATTGAGAAACACCGAATACCTTGTTACATGTATTCCTGATGTAGAGTATTCCATAATAATTAGCATAAATTAATTGCAACATCTCCCAATTTAAATATGTCAGTATCTTTTAAAAAAATACTACATTGAATAGATTTCTTCATGTGTAACAAAAAACTAAAATAATTAAAAAAATAATAGATTAAAATTTTAGGGAAAACTATATTATTAATATAAATTATATTAAATAAAAAATAGTAATAAATTAAAAAAAAATCACACTCTTAAGGGATACATGTTTAATGTGATTTAATTTTATTTTTTATAATTTATTTTTAAATGGGTTTTTTATATTATCCTAATAATTTAAATTAGTCATTTTTTAAAGTTAATTTTGATAATATGTAATATATCAATATATGAAGATTTATATTACCTTTCATTTAATTTTAAATATATATTAAATATGATTAAGAATACATAAAATTTAAAAATATATTTTCTATAAAATAATTTTTTTTATTTTTTTAATTGTTATCATTTAAATGTTAATTTTTTGATTTTTAGAATTTTGATTTTATGAAATGAAATTATATCATTATTTTAATCACAATAATATTATTAGAGGAATTTTATGGATTTTTATAAAATGATTTATGTTTAGATGAAAAGTAAAAAATATCAATTTTAAAAATACCATGATATTTATGACATTATAATAATATAACAATAAGTCAAAATATTATGAAATATTTTACCTATTTAAATATATTTTTGATAATTAAAATTGAAAATTTAAATAGGATTTTTAATTCATAAGAAAATAATTATAATTTTTTAACCAAAGTAATATTTTTTCCTATTTTTTTTTGGCATTATACATTTAATATTATAAATTTATTTTTTAAAAAATTTAGATATTTAATATTGTAAAACCTTTCTAACATTAAGAATAATAAAATGTAAATTATTAAATATGTTTACTTTTGTTTATAATCATTAAAATTAGTAATCAATTTTAAAAAATGAGTTATTCTTGTAAAAGTTATATGCAGTAATTGTAAAATGTAAAGAGAAATAGCCTAAAATTCCAAAAAACATATCTACAAATGTTTAGTGAAGGGTTTTAGTCAACTCAATTATAATAAAACATATATTTTCTTAATTATTTGGACACACATGCTATGAATAGTGAATGGTCGTACTATATTATTAAAAAAATACCAATCCCCTCACTTATAAAAAGACACATCCTCCACCTATTTACCTACACTCAAATAGTTAAATTTTTTATTTAATATTTTACCGTTTTTAGCACCCAAATTCCTCTAAAATTTCTAGAATCCCATATATTTATGGAAAATCCATAAATACATTATTTATTTGAGGTCCTTTGAAAAAAGGTTCTAATTATTAAATTGATAACTAATCAATTCTTAAATATTTTCTTGTGATCTATGTTTCACCTACATGTAAATTTAAACCATTACAAAATTATTAAACAATTATTATTACTATAATGAAATGTTATTATATTAATTGTACAACCATTGTATAACATTTTCAATACTTAATATAAATTTGATCCTTATTCCTGAATATGTAGGTACTACTATGTCCACAAAGAGACACATTTTCTATTCGCAGTTATGTTACAAATATGTTTATAAAATAATTTTTCATAAATAAATACTATATACATATTATGTTTAATATTATGAAATTATAAACCATTTTCCACCTTCCTAGAGATTTATAAGAAATGAAAATGATGTCTGTGAGTAAGTGAGGACAACTATCTCCATAAAGAGATATCTTTCATTTTTCATCACTTCCATAAATAAATAATTAAAAAAATCAATTTTCTTATAAAATATGTTCATATGGATAAAATTATTTCATGAATAAGATTATGTAATGATAAAATAAGATATTATTATAATTATAATGTTACTAAACAATAATTTCAAATTACCCAAGAAATATCAGAATGGTTTCAATATTCAAAATAAAAACACTTTAATTCCATTTAATGAAATTATTTATTCATAAATTAAGGAAAAAAATATTTTAATATGTTGAATAATATGTGAATAGTGAATTTTTTAATGAATGTGTTCTTACATCATCTTTATAAAACAAGAATTTAATAATATAATTTATTATCTTTCAATAATGAAAATAAACTATATTTAACAAGTATATTTATTGATAATAAACATAATTAAAAAATATTTAATATAATAGATATTTATATGGTTATTATATATGTTACTCATAGATTATTATTATTATCTAGGAGGATAAATGGATTTGGTGAAAGCCTAGATTATTACTCTCAAATTCAGTTATATAAGACATATTTTATATTTTGATCCTATTTTCATTTACATTGTTTATATATGTCCATATAAATGTATTTTACTATGAATATCCTTATTAATTTTTTTTAATTCTCAAAATCATGTTTTATGATTCATTTTATTTTGAATAAAATGTTACCAAATACATAAGGGTTTTTTTTAATATCAATACATTTTTTAGAATATTTCTCTTCTATATATACATTAATCTTCCCATCAATTAGAAATTTTTTATATTGAAAAATATATATATATACTTTTCAATGTTATCCAATTAATTTATTTTTATATTTTTGAAATTAAGTCATTAAACTATTTTAATGCTTATATTTTAAATAATTATATTTATAAAAATTATTGGTGTTCATTCCAATTATCTTACACTGTAAATTTGTAGACTAAGACATTATTTATTTCAAAACTAAAATTGATGAGATATATATTTTGAATTTAAAATGTATTTAGGCTATATTATTTAAAATGTTATTTTAATGTGACCTGAAACTTAATTTTCTATTATCATTAACATTATTTATATAATGTGAATAGAATTTTCAATTAAATGTTTTTTGTAATAAATCATTTTACATTATCTTTTATTTGTTATAATTTACCAATATATAATCTATTTTAATGGAATTTTAAATAAATTTATATTATCTGTAATTTCAAAATATTTTACAAAAAGGATATACAAAATGAAACAGAAATTTCATCTCCCTTATACAGATAAATTTTTAATTCTCTTATAAAGTGGATATTTTTTATTCCAACATCTTTAAAATATTTTCATGTTTTTATGGTTATATTCTCTAATCAAACTAGCCAACTAATTTATCTATATGTCTTATGATCATTTTATTTCGTTCATTGAATTGGGAAAATATTGATATCGTGTATATTTTATGTTCAAATATGAATGTGTATAGATTATTTATTCATGTTGATTATGAGTTCTATTTTTTATTCATTTATTTAATATGGTGAATGAATTTGACATATATATGCTATGGCAGGGTCCTATCATTTTAAACCCCCTTGATGCAATAGTAGGACTCATAATGAAAATGTTATAGGTATTTGGTGTATGTCTTCGAATTTATTAATTTTTCTTTAACATGAGTCCTTAATAGTATTATCATGGATTCCTCGAAAAGAGTCCATGGTGAAAAAATCATGTTATCCTTACACTTATTTTTTATAAAAATATCATGATGCCATGGTGTTTGACCCTAATTGTAATATCTCGATATCTTTATCTAAGGTATCAATATTAAGAATTACCTATTCAATATTATGGATTCCATCTCTCGAAAATAAATTGTTATTAAATATTAGTTTTGTTTATTTCCACATAATTTAATCCATATATGTATTAAGCACTAATTTCATTATATAATTGAATTTTTGTAATTTTTTATTCATTATATACTATTTATTACATGATTATTAAATGATATCTTCTATTATATGAAACCCCTTAGTGAGCATTATAGATCACCTCTTTCTTTTTTACCTTACCATTGGGTACCAAGAAAGAACTATAAATTAATGAAAGGATTTACTAAAAGGAATAATAATGTTTTAAAGCTTTTTATTATTCTACACTTTATAGTTTATAATGTTATATGGAAAATATGTATGTTTCTAGTCTCGCATTGAAGTTAAATTATGAAATTATCTATAATATAATCCCATGTATCGTCAAAAAATGTATAAATGAATCCAAAAATTCTAGAAAACTATATTTAGGTTGATGTAATTGGTATGAGTAAATTTTTATTTGAAACAATATGAAGTAGATTTATAAGTATACATTAGTAATGATAATCTTATAAAATAATTTATGGATTTGTCTATGTGTTGTAAAATATATTAATATTTTTGTAATGTGGATATTTTATAGTTTCCGAAAAAGAAAATCCCAGTGTTGTTATAATCTCATGATTATTAGATCTCGAACATATACACTCATGGGATATATCCTAAAAAAGGATTCATTGGTAAAAAATAGTTCTTATTTATGGTCATGATATAGATTCCTTGCTAAAACCCAGCATTTAAAATCCTAGAGGATACTCTTTGGTTGATTTACATTGTCTTTACGATCTATAAAAAAGGATTTGGAATTTTTCTCATTTGAATATATTATTTAAAAAAAACTAATATTTTTATTTATAGATTGACTATATCATAAATGATAAATTAATGATAAGTGTTGCACAAAATTAAGAATTATATATTATTATTTTGTATTCATTTTTCTATTAATGAAATAATTATGCATATTCTATTTTTATATAGGGATCCTCGATAGGTGACGAGAAAATATATCAACACCTATAATGTATGTAGGTGTATTAAATCCTAAGAAAATATAAATAACTACAATAAGAGGTTATAAGATAAAAAATATATTACAAAAATTTCTTACTATAACACCCCAGTTTTTAATGGAATATATTTTTTAAAATTTGTTTTATTCGGAAGAATAGGTTCCACACAACACTATGTTTAAACAAACAATGAAATAAAATTAAATAAAATTAAAAAATATTATTTTAAAATGGCCTCAATAACATAGCCATTTAATTGGAGGGAATTATTAGTAATAATAAAAATTATATATAATTGATTTAATCTACTATAATTACATTAATCTTAATTATTTTATTCCTATAAAATAACAATGAATCAAATGTTACACATTAAAAGGCTATATTTTTCAAAAGGTTATTTTACAACCTTTTAAGGCTACACCTTTTTTAAAAATAAATTCTGAAAAAATTTGAATTATTTATAACAAAATAATATTCATTATTATAATCACAATGTGAAAACTATCATAAGGTGAGATTTTGGTATTTTTAAAGCTGTTTTTTTTATAGTGAATATTTAAAAGTCCCGATTTCAGTAAAATTGTAATTCATGTTATATTAATTATTTGAATAGTATCCTCACCAATATAGGAGGTAATAAAATAGAGGCATCATATAGATGAAAATATGGTATATTTAAATCATGTAATAATTAAATATGTGTTCCAAAATTGATTAATTACATGCCTGTATTTTGGTGAAAGAAAAATGATTATTTATTTTTTATAAATTAATATGATGATTTAAAAGAAAACTTATTTTCATAAAATATATTCATATATTAATATTTTGATTCTTATTGATTATAATATAATTTTATAAGATATTAATTTTTTTTCAAAGTCTCTTAAAAACTATTATAATATAAAAATTCTTATTCATTAGGTAAATGAAGATTTAAATTAAAAACTAATTTTATCATATTTAGAAAGAGATTTTTATAAAAAGTAACTAATATTATAATTATAAATATCATAAAATTGTTTGATTTATTTTTCCTAATTTTCCTAAGGAATTTTAATTTTTTTAATAGTGAAATATATTAATTTATTGTAGAATATAATTAAATGAATTATTAAGTTATAGACTGTTTACGTATTATTTTAGCTCCATTGTTTAGAAGTAACATGCAGTAGATATTGTATATAGTGACATGTATCAAAACTGTTTCTTATATATATAAAATATAATAAAATAAATAATAAAATAACAATAAAAACATTCAAATCCTCTACTATAAATACCAACGTAACCACCACTTCTCCTCGCAACACCAAAGCCTTGAAGGATAGCCAACATATTGCCAATAATCTTCCTAGTTATCTACTCCACATCTAGAAAAAAAATTTCCCTAATAAATGATGAATCCCATGTCCTTTAATTAAGATCATAAGAAGAATAATTCATGAGGTAATATCATCCTTATGTTTCTTTATTATTTTTACCTTTTTTGATTTTTTATACACTCATAACCTTATCTATATAAACAATCATGATAACTAAAGTATCTTATATGTACTATAATTTTATTATATCAATAGAAAATTCAAAATCATGTCTTCTCTTCTATTTATTTTATTCTAAAAATGAAAACAGTATCAGTGAGGTTCTGATTTACCACAATCGTGGACAACGAGTTTTCATCTTCCAATTACTCTATCGTGGTTGATCATAAAGCCATTTTTTGGATAAAAAAGATCATAATATATGTATTAAATATTATTTAAACTGATATATTTACAATATATAAATCACATAAATTAATAATAATAAACTAGTTTGTGATGATCAAAAAAATTTCAAAATAATCCAAAGAGTTATCATTAACATCTTATCTAATGAATTTCCCACATATTTGAAAAAAAGATGTACAATACTATAAAATATCTTATATGTTCATTAATCAAATTTAAATTCAATTCTAGATAACAATTTCCATTTTTCATGATATTTTGTAACTATATACAGGTAAAAATATTAGGCAAACCCAGGAAACAAACAAACTCAAATGATAAAATAGTATCTTATAACTAATAAAAAAAACATAAATTAATATAATAAAATTATAATAACTAAAATTCAACTATAAAATGCCTGAATTAATTAATTAATTGATTATGTCTGATTATAGTAGACAAAAATATCATCTGAATAACATATTCAGACATAAGGTAAGGTCTTTCTCATCTAACTTTTATTTTTATGAGACTTTACTTATTCCCCACTATTTCATATTTATGTTGAATGAACACATCCAATTGATTTATAATGTTATTAATATATTATTATTAAGGGCATTGAATGTAAAATTTTTTTTTTTTATTTTTATGTGATATATAATTTTATTGTTTACATGTAAAAAGAGATTCTCCCTGAACATCCATTTCTCCTACAAGTTACACTTTATATCTCTTCTCCTCAATGTAATTCGTAATTATTATCATAGAATTTTTCTATATTATATGTTTGTTTTATAAAATAATGTATCCAAATCAATTATTCTCTATCTAATGTTGAATAAATGGTTTATAAGGGTTCTATTCAATTCAACCCGATAAGAAATCATAAATAAATTTTATTCCCCAATTGAAACCCATTATTAGGTTCACTCCATAATAAATTTTTAAGAAATTTTTCTTTTATAAAATCAATATTTTTTATCATAAAAAAATATTATATCCTATCTAGATTTATTTAAACAATTAATCCTTTATCAGTTTTAATGGATCTTTAATATTTTCCATTAAACTGATCTAAAAATGGTATTTTTTGAATTATCGTAAAAAAATCTGTTTTACATGTTTTCACTACATCTAGATGGAATTTATGTCTAAAACATAAGTCCATGTCTTTATATCTCATTTTATATGTTATATATGTTTAAAAAATTATTTTATGACAAATACAAGTGATTTCCAAAAAGAACTCGTATTTCCAAAGTAAAAAAATGTATTTCTCTCAATAATTTATCAATGATTTTATTAAATTATTTTCATCAATTTTCACACCCTCTATTGAATATTACACTTGAACCATTATAGTATAATATCCTATATTAAAAGGTTTTAAATTAACTAGATCATGGTTGTTCTATCATGATATAAATCACCATATTACTCTTCATAGTTATTTGAATATTTGAGGGAAATAGTGATAAATATGTATTTTTTATTTAATACAGATATTTGATGATAATGAATATTATTTATTAACTAAATAAATATATAACGAAATATTTGTAGTGGTATTACTCAATTTGGGGGCCATTTAATGCAATCCATATGGTTTGGGGAGTAGTTAATAAAATCCCTCTGGGTGGGGCCCATTAATATATGGCCCCTCGATGCATCAGTAGTCACATAAGATGAAATCAGTCGGTGACAAACCCTCTTTGTTTTTTTCAAGTAGAATCAGATGGGTTACCACCCAAGGATTTAAATGATCTTGATTATATAATAGATCATGTTCTACATACATGACATCAAATAATTAAGCATTTCATATATATATATATATATATTATTCTTATTATTATTGTTATTATCCAGATGATTTTCACTATAAAAAATTACATAGATTCATTTTAATTATTACTTTATTGATAGGAATGTAATTTTAGTTATTTACCATTCTATAATGATTAATATAATTGCCCAATTTATCTTATGTTATACCTAACCCGGATTGAGAATTTTTGGTCACCCATTTATTTTTTTTCCAGCCCAAGGTCATGAAGAAGAGATAATTTAATGAGTTTTCATGGATGTTGTTTATTAACATTTATAATCTATAATATTTTTTTTCATTCATTGAAAAAATGAGTTCCATTAATCAATATAGTTCTTCAAGATTAAATAACTTATTAATCAATTGTTATGTGATATCTTGTATCTATTCCATTATAATTAAATTTCCACTAACTTTATGCTACTTTGGTTAAGGTATGTACTGTTGGTATCAGTGAATGTTTAGATAAATTCTTGGGAACAAGATTTAGAAAACATAGTTTAGGGAATAGGAACCTAGATATAAATTTGGTATAAGAACATAATAATATCCTCAAATGTTTTTCAGGTAGATATTATGTGTGTATTCCTAGAAATGCATCAATGTCTGGACAATACTTTTAGATTTCACTCTAGCTAGGATGAACCTAGGGGTAACAACTCTGACCTGGTGCATCTGACCTGACTCGAAATAACCACCAACATGAAAAGAGGCTTTACATCATAATTATTTTTACCTTCCAGGGTATATGCTCAGGGTAATCCACATTATCTTTATAGAAAAATTAGTTTTTCAATGCATCCTTATTATGTTATCTCAGAATGATTTTCAATTTCTTTTTATGAAAATATTATTTTCAGTCAAATAATATAAAATATTATTTTAATAAATACTATTACTTTTGTGACACTATGAGGATTTATGAATGAATAAGGGATTTATTAAACAATTTTATTAATTAAATAAATATTAATTAGGTAAAATTATATGTCTAAAATAATGTGTTTCATTTCCAAACATTTTATTTGCATTTTAAAACCAAATTAATATTATTTTCTTAAAATAATTTTATGTTTTATACAATTATTATGTAAAATTTAAATTTTATCACATATTTAAATTTAATATTACATATTATGTTTCAATTTTATAATAACAATATATATTTATTAGTTTTTTACATCAATTTTAATATATTTCTTAATAATTTAATATGATTAAAAAATAAACAATACTGAAATGAAAATTATGATAAGATATAAAACTAAGGATAATAGCCTAAAATTCCCCAATCATTGTCTCCAATTTTAATTAAAGGGTTTAGATGAACCAATCCCTATAAATAATCCATTTCTCTAAATTTTTGGACTTATGTTCCTTGAATTGTGACTTATCATATTATATTATTAAAAAAATACCACTCCCCTCTCTTATAAAAGAAGACTCCAACCAGTAGTATAATGTATAAAAATTATAATAACTCTATAATACATCCCATTATACTTCCCATAAATCCCACTCCTACTTTTTTCACCCCCTTTATCCAAGTAAATCCCAAAATCCTCCATTTACAAGAGGACATTCGAGTGATGGTTGAAATTCTCTATGTTTGTATTAATCGCTTATTAAATTTATTCATCCATATATTACACCCAAAACCTATTTCACCCATTTTAATATAATATTTTATATATTATTATTATACATAATATTATTAACTTAATGTTATAACCATAATCATCAATTCCAATTTTCATTCAAAGATGATAATTATGTTCATGTTTGTGTGCAGACTATCACATCTATAAAACAACATATTTCATTTTTAAATCCACCTAAAATGGATTGATAAAAAATAGTATTTTATGAACACATTTTTTATTTATATCATTTTATATAATTTTAATATAACTCTATTTTATACCTTCCTCTAATTCTTTGAAAAGTAAAATTATCAAATTTGGGAACAGTGGATTGCTACCTCAACAAAGTGACAGTTTTAATATTCCATGCCTTCCTTACATGGTTGTTTGTAAAATATTATTTAACATTTATATATTCTATTAAGGATAAATATATTAAATTAATATGATTCATGAATGATAATATAATAATTAAGAATTATAGAAAGGTAGCCTAATTTTAAACAACACACATCATTGAGCATAACAAAGAATGTAACTATCATGGAATTTATGATATATTTATTTTTAATTATATTTAATCATTTTCAATGTTTTTAAATAATTTAACCCCTAATCTATTATGGTTTATAGTGTATTCAACAGCAAACACCGATCATAAAATACTGATTATATTTATCACTCTTCTAACCTTGTCGTTAAATTGGTGGGTACGTGTAGTATTAAATAAATTATGATATACATCTATATATGTATATATATATATTTCAAAAAAATTAAATTTTATTGATAATTATTTATTAAATAGTCTATCAATTTTTAGAAAAGTAATTTTATGCTTTAAATATATTCTTTCTCGAAAATTAAATTTTACTGATTTTCATGTAAGACAAATTATAAAAAATATTTTGAACATTTATATAATATATTTTATAAAAATAAATTTATTTTAAAAATTTGAATATCAGAATTTACATTATTTAAAATTCTGTTATTTGTCAAATACTATTGAATTTTTAGTGAATAATGGAAAAATACTGTTTTTTGTAAAAAAATGTAGTTTTTTTAAATTAAGTAATTTAAAAGTCACATCATGTTTTGATGATAGATTAAAATTCAAATAGTTAATATTTTTCTTCATTTAATTTAATTTATTAAATTTTAATCATCATTATATTTCATTTTAACATATGTTTTGTTTGGGTTTTATACTCGGTTTTTTAATCAAACTGTTTTAAATTAAATAATCTTTTTGTATTTTGATTGATTAAAAATAATACCAAATTTGTAATTTAATAGATAAATTTTATATATTATATATCATTGATATTTAATTCAAATTAACAAAATTATTATTATTATACAAATATTTAATATCAAATCATCTTATTCTTGAAAAATAAACATTTCAAATACCCGCATTTTTCATAGCATGTGCAGGATATATTTTAAATTCAATTGTTTACTTTTAATGAAATTATAAGAAAATATAGTCAATTTTTTATATAATATTTAAAAATTATATTAGTATTATTTTTTGGATTTGTTAAAATTTACAGTTTTTCCATGATAAGTGAAAAATATAGAATTTTAATAAAAACCTCATTTTGTTAAATTATTTTTAATGTGAATTTGTATTTTAAATTTGGTTTAACAGAAAAAATATTTTCAATTATATATTAATAAATTATATTTAAATATTTTTGTTCCATTTCATATTCAAATTGGATATAAATACGTTGTACATAATTGATCAATTTCACTTTCAAAACATGCTTTTTCGTTGATTATGTGTGATTAATATTAAATTTAATTTTCCCAGTGAGGTGAAGTGGATTGGGAATAATTGAATCAGTATTTGGAATAAAAATAATTTTTATTATATAATAAGGTCAAAATAATGTTTTTTACAAAAATTAATAGTAAAAATAGTAAAAATTAATTGTCGTTGTTAATGTAAAAATGTATTTATTAATGGGTTAAACTAAAATGATAAGAATTATAAATAACTAGAAATACATTTAAATTGTGTTATATGGTCGTCTTTTGATCTATTGACTTTTATTATAGATTATGGTATGTTTTTGGATCCTTGTGACATGAAAAAAAACATGGGTAGAATTCATCCTTTTCAAGAAATTATGAGTTTTCCACTCACCAAACTAATAAAATACCGCCTCATATTATCCACTCTTCACACATTCTAAACCAATGAGTTCAAACATTACCATAAGAATAAATTCTATGAATCCATATAATCATCATAGAATCCTTGTTTTGTGTTTATATCCATCCAAGGAAGGCTTTTGGTGAAAACCAAATAATGTTACCCAAACAATAGTTATCACTCTTCGATGATAATTTTAATTTCAATTGTTCCTCGACATCATTTTAATATTCTTAAACCATTATTATATAATAACCTCTATATCTAAAATATATTAATATGTAATTACTTTTATGGAATAACATAAATCCCCTCTTATTCTATCTATGAAATCATTATCTGTGTTTATGGATAGCTACTACCTCATGAACCTATGCCATTTGTTTTTAATTACCAACTCCCATGGTTGGGAATGATTATCGATATAAAGATTATATATAATATTTATAACATAATTTTAAATTTGGAGTCAATATATCATATATAATGTATTTTACATTTCATTTAAGATGGGATATAATAAATTTGTTCTTGTGTTTGACTGTCTACCTCTTAGGAAAGTGATGTGATTATTTTTTCAATAATGTGATACATGGAAGGTAATAATGATAATTTTATTGAATTATTATATATAGATGAAATAAATACTATATTCATGAATTATTTTTCATTTTTATAATATAATATTTTATTTTCATTCTTAATTTTTTACTCATTAATAGATATCAACAATGTTCATGTGTGTGCGAAAAAATGCTTTCACAAAATGATGTCACTCCCTCTTTTATCACCAAAACAAGTTTATGATATATATAAGTACATTAAAATAATTATTATGGTATTCATGATATTATATTAATTCTATAAAGATGGAATATTAATTACCCATTTCTATACTGATCACTATAAAATGGAAATGTATCCAATGGGTACATATGACTTACCTGTTCTAGGACCGTGATTTACTTCAGTTTTTAATACCATATTTCATAATTGGTCTAAAAAAGTATAATTGATACGTAAATATTATTATTTTATCATGATTATTATTATTTATAATATATATCAATATTATTTTAGTATGAATTTTAACATTCCTAACAACGCAATAATGAAAAAAAATGAAAATTAACACCCAAAACAATGATAATAATGATATTTTATTAATTAATGGGTGATAAGATGTCATAAAAGGATCATATAAGTTTATAAAACATGATATATTTAATAAATAATCAAATAACAATTTTAAAACCAATATATATAATTTTAATGCACATTCAACCAAAATTAAGTATGGGTAACATATTTCTCAACTCTGTTTCCATTCATTGGGTTAAACATCCATTTCACTGATTATGCCATGATGAAATTTTGTTTGTAATGAAATTTTATAACTTTATTTCTAATTTATAAATTATTTAAAGGATATAAATTTCATACCCAATGTCAATTAATTTATTAATCCCCACTTCAATTATATAATCTTTATATGAACATTATGTCTCAGTTTTCTACCATTGATACATCTATCATGTTATACACCTATATTATTTTTTGAGGTGTATCTACAATGCATTTGACATGTAATATGATGAATTTTTATGTTATTATGATGTTTTATATTTAATTTAATGTTATCCTTTTTGGGGGCATATGATTCCATGTTTCCAATGTGGAGAATGTATTATATTACAATCTAATCGATTATGGGGTTTTGTATAATTATGTCACCATTTTTGATATGATCTAACTCCAAAATATTCTCATGATTTTTATTCTCCCATTGTTATTCATGATAATTTTTAGTAATTTTATGGTTTTACAACAGTAGATAACTTAAAATAATCTTTAAAATGTTTTAAATAAAAATCATCTTTATTTTTATCTTCTATAAAAAACTGTTTATCATCTAAAACCTTGTTTCTTATAATTATTTTAAAGAAGAAATTGTCAATATAAAAATGATTTATTAAAAAACATTTACCCACGATTTATTTTTTTTATTTTTTTGAATGGAATATTTTTGTAATTTTCCAAAAAATTATTATTTTCCTTTTACAAAAAATTTGAATGAGTATTTTTTAGACATGTATGGTATGAATAGATCTTTCCTCCATTATGACCATTAATTTATTTTAAGGAAAAATTATATTTTTTCAATGTTATTTACCAATATAATATTTTCAAAATGTTATAAAATATTTTCTTTCAAATTGAAAGGAAATTTTATTCATGAAATGTATTAAATGATTTTAAAGCTTAATAAATATGCATCTGAGGTTGTTTTGAATGAAAATTATTTTTAAAATATTTTCTGAATGTTAAGGTTTTAAAAAGTAATTATTTTCTAAAATTAATATATGATTTTTTATTAAATGTATTTAATGATATTTTTATGGTATTTCTATCGATCAATTGAACTAAATATTTTTCTTACTCCAACGGGAATATTCTGTATGGATAAAGTTATTCCCCTTAATGTGTAGAGTCTTTGATTGTTCCTTGTAGATTATTATAGAACCCATATCTATTATTCATGCCACTTGTACAATGTTTGGGTTTTTATGATTTTTTAGTCATTATTTATCATCATATTTTGAGCCGATATATTTTAAAGAAATGTTGTAATGATGTTTTTTAAGGTTTATTATTCAAAAATTTCATTAAAAATATAATTATATGATTATTCATGTTGTTTTTTTTTAAAAACGATCTGAAAGAAAATCTTTCACGTGAATTTTGCTAAAAAAATATATTAGTTTTTTTAATTGGGGTTTTTATAAAACTAATATGAAATAGAATATTTAATGTGGGTTTTTAAGAATAATATGTGAAACATAATCATTAATAACCATTTTAAAAAATAAGACATGAAAAATACGGGTTTAACATTAATTATCTAAAAAATGTTCTTAGAGAACATTTTTATGATGTTTTTTTAATTCGACTAGGGATGTTTTTTTGAAAAAACTGTTATTTCTGATCACAAAACACCATATATAGTTCATTTTTCAGAATAATGAAGAACCAAAATTATTCCACATGAAAAAGAATTATAATTTTAAAGCTATAGTGTAAAGACCATCAAATAATGTGGAATGTTTTTTCTTAAATACATGGGAATTTTACGAGTCCCCAGTTTCTAACAGCGCCTGATTCCGAAGCCCGGTGTGTCCAGAATCAATTTATGAAGTTTAGTTCAGGTATGTTCAGTAAATATACATGCAGGGTCTTATATATTTTGAATCGGTACTCAGATTTGAAATCTGAGGATACTGATGAACTCACTGGGCCAATATTCGCTTAAGGAGACCTTTTCCACATTTGTGTTTTATCAGGAGTAGAAGTTATTTTTTGGGGATTCTTAATAAATTAAATAAAAATTATGTGTGACATAATTTTATTTAAGTGGTGGTTTTATCCTCCAAGGTGAAGTTGGCGGTGGGGCCCACCCCCACATAAACTCCCATGGGAGGATATTATGTAGTGGGGACCACAAGAGCACCAAACTACTCAACTCCCCTTGAAGTCCCCTTTTAACTCTCAAACTCCCACTTTATGGTGGATCCTTTCCACCTTACCTCATAATGGTTCCATCATAAGGACTAATTAAATCCTTAATTAATTAATTAATTTTTGGTGTTATGAATTCTTTTGAATTATTTTGAAATACATGTCATCATTAAAAATCTATGGAGGCTATTATATTATTTTTAGTTTGCTTGGCATTATCTTTTATTGGAGAACTAAGGAGAGGAGGAGAATCATTTATCCAATGAGGAACGTGAAGAATACGAAGAACCCCCTTTCTCTCCAATGAAGAACGACAGACTTATCTTGTTTCTTCTTCAACCGAAGCAATGAAGGGAAGCACCGCCGCCCACGAAGTACACTGAGGGCATCATCTTGACTTGAATTAACAGTGCTCTACTCCCTCCGATGTTTATGGAATGCCATCCATCTTCCGGGATGCCCGTCTTCTATGACGCCCATCTTTCGGGACATGTCAACGTACAATGACAAATACGAGGTATGGGGATTTTTTTATTTTTAAATGAAAAAAGTATCCCCTCATTCTTCTATAAATGTTTTGGTTTGTATTTGGAAAATTGTTTTCTCCTAATGCAGAGGGAGAGGGCCAACGAAACACGGCTCGACGTCCCTCCGTTGAACCGTGTTTGTGTTGACGATGGAGGAGGAGCTGCTAGGGCATGGTGCCATCACACCATGACGAAAGAAGGGGCACACGACCATGCAGGATGTGGTGGACGGACAAGGCGTCAGAGACCGAAGGAAGCGGTGGCCGCATGTCAGACTCTTGGAAGGTCTGACGGCCACTCGGGCCGCTTAGACCATAGGTTGAATGGTCGGCCGACCGTCTGGCCCGCTGGAGGAACCATGGAGCCCGCAGGCACCTCGTGGTGGTGGAGGACATGGCCCAAATCCACATACCTCTTGGAAAAACAGAACTGATTGGATGCCTGTCGGCCGGGCTGGAGATCCATGGAGTCTGCAGGTGCCGCACCGAGGAGACCGCGGTCGGCATCCGTGGGCCACTCAGCGTGGAAAACCGGTCGGCCGCCTGCTGGCCAGGCTAGAGAAACATGGTGCCCGCAGGCGCCACGTGGGAAAAACTATGGCCCACTGCGTGGTCCGGGTGCGCCGGGAAAAACCAGCCGGCTATGGCCGGCCGGGATGGGGGAAGGGGGTGCTGCTTGGTGCCGAGGGGCGAACCGGAGAAGCCCGCGGCGCGGACCGTGTCCTCCGATGTGTCGGGCCGACCCCCTAGCCGGGTCGGACCTGCTGAGCCGGGGCTGTAGGTAGGCCGTACCCCACCGAGTCAGGCCGATCCCCTAGCCAGTTCAGACCCACCGAGCCACATCAGGCCCACCGACCAGCCCACTGGGCTTGACGGGTCAGGCCCTTCTTCGCTTAAATGCGAATAACTCCTAGACTGCGTGTCTGATCGACACATAATCTACGTCACTATGACCCTCATTACGAGGTGGTACTTTTGAGATTCTCTAAGTGAGTTTGGAAAAATTTGGAAAATGGATGGGTTTGGATCGAGCGTAAATCTAACTGGGGCCCTCGAACAGAAGTTCTAATAACTCTCAGACCGAGAGTCTGATTGATGCGTCGTCTATCGCGTTGAGTTCCTTATGATGAGATAGAACTATGGGATTAATCCAATCAAGGCTTCATAATAGTTGATGTATCAACACTTGGCTCGAGGGGCGGACAATCCCGGAATCGAGCGTTATGTGTGTGGGAACCCTAGAGCTTGCTGCGATGACTGATGTACCAGAATCCTATGTGGGTTTGACAATGATGATTACTGAACCAGAATCCTCTGTGGGTTCTACAACGATTACTACTATACCGGGATCCTCCGTGGATCTGACAGTTTTGACTTCTATTCCTATATCCCATGTCGGTCTGACAAAGTAGCTGGTCCGGTATCTTGTGTGTGTCTGACAGCTTAGTTGGTCTTGTATCCTATGTGGGGATGACATCTTAGAAGAATCAGTGACTACATATGATCATCTATATCTCTACACGAAATATTTATACATGTGTGGGATGAGTCATGTCTTTCAACCATTATAATCATGGTGTTTTACTTTACTTCCTCTGTGGACTGGGTTGTGCTTGGCCACAAGAGTTGGAGTGGGAATGTGACTGTTACTTAGGTATATGTATGGGCATATACTCAAGTAGGGATGTTTGATACTTTGTGATTGTATCTTACTATTGTGGTTTATCCTTACTGGATTCTGGGAGACCTTCGGGGGTCTCGGGGTCCCCTACTGAGTATTGTTATACTCACCCCTACACGGGATTCACTCACACCTTGTTGTGTTCTATGCAGATGACGTACAACAGTGATCGAGGCTGACGTTGATAGACAGAGGCTTCTCGGGGCTGTACTAGAAGGGGCGTACCGTAGGGATGAGTTTTTCGAGTTCGGTACCAACCCTTCATGTAGGATTCCCCTATGGATGATCCAGGAGATATTTTCCTTTTTTACTAGTACTTGTACTTGTTGATCAGTTGGGTTTATATACTGGCCCACATACGTTCATCCCACTGTACTTTCCTATTTTAGTATGTTTTTCCTCTACTACTTGTGTTCAGACTATGTATGTGTTACAGGATAAAAGGCAATGCCTTCCCTTCTCATCAGGGATTCGCCTTTGGTTCTAGTCACCAGCCCCTGGCCTATGGAGGGCGGGCTTGGGGTAGTCACAGAATGGGCCCCGAGGTTTTTTCTTGACAAATTGGTATTTGAAGATTCGTTTCTACCATAGAACATGGACTCTGATACTTTTAATATCAATAGTGTTATGTGTTTTGGGTGTGGTTATCAGTTCAGTGAAACCGGTTTGGTGCGGTGGCCTATGTATCCATACACTAGGACTCTGACTTCTGATCTCTGACCCATTGCACGAAATCACTGATTGCATGTGTGTTTCCATTGAAAATGTTTCTTCATGATTACATTGTGTCAGCTCACCAGGTATACTATTTTAACCATGGAAAACCAGTTTTTTTTTCAGGACGGCCCCATGAAGGCAGCTAGCTAGGGTTTTGAGTTTCGTATGAGATGGTAGCCCACCGAGCGTTGAGGCCTCGGTGCAAGGCCCCATCATAGCGGAGGTACCATTGGTATCACTACCCTCTAGGACACCGATACGACCATATCCAGCTGTAGAGATTGAATTCCTATTGAGTGCATTGCATGAGTTCCATTCCCAGAGGCCCCCCAGGTTCTGGGGGGAGATGAACGTACAGGCAGCTGAGAATTGGCTGGAGGCTGTCATGAGATTTTTCAGATTGGTACGGACACCAGCCAACCTCATGGTGATCCTTGCCGCGAGTCTCCTAAATGCAGCAGAAGGCAGGTGGTAGAGCCTCATGCTCCAGGTTCATGGCGTGGCATCATTAATTTGGACAGACTTTGAGAGTCTCTTCTGCTTTGAGTTTGTTCGAGCAACCCTTGGTGCGGTGTGGATTGAGAAGTTACTTCATCTGCAGCAGGGCATCATGTCAGTAACTCAGTACTCTACGAGGTTAACAAAACTCTCACGCTACTCCCCATATATAGTACAAGAATTGTTTTTCAGGGCTCAGACCTTCGAGCAGGGACTCAGGAATACGATCAGGGATTCGACGATTCCCCTCAGCATTCCAACATAGGCGGGGGTACTGGAGTGAGCCCTTATAAAGGATATTTTTCTCACTTATCAGTCACCATTAGTGAGACCCCCCTAGGGCGACACGTAGCAGAGTCATTAGCAGCCGATAGTAGAAAAATGACGCAGAGGTCCATGAGCACCAGACCATTATGTGGGCGGCCCTAGGATATAGGTTCGGTTGTGCGGGGCGCACGAGACAAAGAAAGCTATATGATGAGTAGGTTGTGCTACACATGCGGCGGGCAGGGGCACATGGCTCGTGACTACCCGACCCACCATGTAGATGAGCAGCAGACGATAGAGGGACCTCCCAGGCAAAGGCAGAGGTTCGACCGTGGTGGTCAGCTGGGATTAGGCAGACATGGTAGAGGAGATGGCCGAGTAGAGGGTGGTGGATGACGTTTCGAGGCTCTACCACCAAAACCAACAGGAGGTCCACCCCGACCACATGGAGTTGGCAGAGAGAGGCGGGATTAGCTCCAGGATTTGAAGGCCTACAACCATGGTGCACCTAACATGATTCAAGGTACTGTCTATGTCTACTCCACCCTTGTTGTGGTACTTATAGACACAAGTGTGAGTCATTATTTTATCACCACTTCCCTCGTTCAAAGCTCGGAGATTCCGACGGATCCATTGGCTCAATCCTTACAGCTAGAGACTCCTACAATAGCAGACATGATGATTACAGACTAGTGCTGGCAGTGTGATCATACTCTAGGAGGCGAGAGCTTTTGCTGGGATCTTCTTGTAGCAGCGTCAAGGCTTACGACGTCATCTTTGGTATGGACTGGTTATCCACAGTTCATGATCAAATTAACATTATTAGGTGAAAAGTGCGGTGTATCCACATGGATGGGACAAGGTTCACTTTCACTGAGAAGAAAAGATCCTTTGAAATACAATATGGACTTACGCAGAGGAGGGGGAAGCCGATTAAACATCATTTGTATAGTCTCATCCTCGGAGTGGTTGATGTGCGGAGTCCGAGTTTTCATGTTGTGGTGGATCAGTACGTGAATGTGTTCTCTGAAGACGTTCTACAACTACCTCATCATAGAGAGGTAGACATATACATTGAACTGTACCCTGGGAAAACACTGATATCTACCCTAGTATATAAGATGGCTCCCAGCGATCATCAAGTGATGCGGGTACAACTGGAGGAAATGCAAGGGAAGAGATTTATCCGACCTAGTGTTTCACCCTGGGCATCTCCGATTTTGTTCGCCAAGAAGGAGGATGGGAGATTTTGACTGTGTGTTGACTACCGTATCCTGAATCAAGTGACCATGAAAAACAAGTATCCACTCCCATGGATTGATGACCACTTTGATCATGTGAAGTGAGCACGATGGTTCTCGAAGATAGACCTCAGGTCAGGCTATCACCATCTCAGATTTCGAGACGAGGATGTGCAGAAGACGGCCTTCAAGTGTCAGTATGGCTCCTACAAGTTCTTGGTTATGCCCTTCGGCATAACCAATGCTCCAGAAGCGTTCCTGAGTCTCATGACCAGGATCATCCAGCCTTAAGTTGATCGCTTTGTCGTAGTCTACATTGAAGACATACTGATTTACTCAACTACTGAGGAGGAGCATGCCTACCCTTTGCAGGCAGTACTGGACACACTCTGAGAGAACCGAAAAAATGGTATGCTCTCGAAGTGGATGTTCTGGATTCTATAGGTTCACTTCTTGGGAAACACTATCTCGGAGGCTGGATTTGCAGTGTATCCGATAAAGATTGAGGCAGTGATTGCTTGGGAGCCACCCAGGAGTGTGACATAGGTAAGATGTTTCCAGGGACTGGCTGGGTACTATTGGAGATATGTGCCAAACTTCTCTAGAGTTGTATCACTACTTTCAGCATTGACGAAGAAGGGGAAACCCTTTCTGGGGTTAGATAGATTCCAGAAGAGATTTTTTTTGATGATGCAGAGATTGATGAGTGCGCCCATCTTGAGGCAACCGGAGGAGGGCGTAGGGGACGTAGTTTACTATAACGTAACAGGGACTGGAATCAAGTGTGTCCTGATATAGGACCGAGTAGTGATCGCTTATGATTCATAATAGTTGATACAACACGAGAAGAACTACACTACCCATGACATGGAGTTAGTAGCACTGGTCTTCACCTTGATGATGTGGAGGTACTATCTGATGGGCGTGCGTTTAAAATCTACTCTGACCACCAGAGTCTCATGTACATCATCTCATAGAAGGACTTGAACCTGATACAGTGGTGATGGCTCGAGATCCTCCAGGACTATGACATCGAGATAGTCTATACTCTTGGGAAGGGGAATGTTGTAGCAGATTCTCTCTGCAGGAGATTGGGCATTCAACTTCTAGGATCGGAGATAGAGTTGCTGGCCGTGTTGTAGATATACTTTGTGGATAGAGATGGATAAGCCGTTATACAGTCTGTCACAATCATTCCTTCACGTCTTCAGCGAGTTAGAGAGGCACATCGTGGGAAAATTGACTATGAGACTCGGTGTGCCTAGATATCCACAGGGAAGGCACATGATGGATTTTCTGAAGGTAGGGATCACGACATTCTCTTCAGAGGATGTACCATGATACATGTTTCACTACAGGAGGAGGTTTCGAGTGAGTTCTATACTTCCCCTCTAGCGGTACATCCAGGAGTGGTGAAGATGTATCAGGACCTCAGACGACAGCATTGGTGGCCTGGTATGAAGAAGGAGGTAGCAGAGTTTGCCTCACAATGCCTCACTAGGCAACAAGTGAAGGCGGAGCACCAGGTACCATAAGGCATGGTTCAGCCCTTAGAGGTCCCATAATTGATGTGGGATGGGAAATCCAAATATTTTGTGATGGGACTTCAATGTACATCTACAGGACACAACTCTATCTCAGTGATTGTCGACCGACTCACCAAGTCGGCCCACATCCTACCGACCAGAGAGTAGGGCTCGGTGGAGAGCTTGGGATGACTCTACGTACATGATATCGTAAGTATTCATGGTGTGCCATCGAAGATCGTCTGTGATTGGGATGCTCGTTTCACTTCCATGATATGAAAGCGGTTGAAGGAGGCTTTTGGGATGCAGCTTCGCTTGAGCACTGCCTTCCTTCCTCAGACAGATGGTCAGACTGAGAGGACCATTCATACTCTCGAGGACATGCTTTGTGCATGTGTCCATGACTTTGGTTAAATTTGGGAGGATCATTTACCCTTGGTAGAGTTTTCATACAATAACAGCTACCACTTCACCATCGTGGTGGCACCTTACGAGGAACTGTACATCCGACCTTGCGGATCACCACTCTACTGGACTGACCCAGGGGAGTCAAAACTTGTAGGGCCAGAGATGGTGCAGGCTACGATGGAGTAGGTGCAGATCATCCAGGAGTGGATGAAGACTACACCGTGTATACATAAGTCCTACGCTAATAGGAAGCAGAGACTACGAGAGTTTGAGGATGGTGACCACGTCTTTTTACAGGTATCACCTCGACGAGGTCTGTAAAAATTTGGCATGTGCAGCAGGTTGTCTATGTGATTCATTGGACCATTATAGGTCCTTAACAGAGTATGCAAGGGGGCTTACCGCCTATCCCTTCCACCTCAGTTGCACCAGGTGCACGACGTCCTCCACATATCACAGCTGAGGAGATACGTGCATGACCTGTCCCACATCATCAACCACGGGGAGCTGGACATCAATGACGGGGTGACTTTAACAGAGGATCCAGTGGAGATTGAGGATCAACATGAGTGGGTCCTACATGGATGGTCGATTACTATGGTGCGCATTTGTTGGTAGCACGTGATCCTCCAGGAGAGAACATGGAGTGGGAGGCTCAGATGCGTTACTATTACACTCATTTTTTTCCTTAGTGTGTGTTGTAGTTTACGAGGACGTCATGCCTTGAGGATGGGAGAATTTAGAGACCTTTAAATCCTGTAGAAATTTTTTTCATAAATACATGGGAATTTTACGAGTCTGTAGTTTCTAACGGCACCTAATTCCAAGGCCCGGTGTGCCAAGAATCAATTTCTGAAGTTTTGTTCGGGTATGTTCAATAAGCATATGTGCAATATTTTATATCATTTGATCCGGTGCTTTGAATTCAAATCCATGGACACCGATGAACGCGCACCGCCGGTATTCACTTAAGGAGTGCTTTACCACAACTGTGTTTTATCGGGAGTGGAGATTAATTTGTGGGGATTCTTAATAAATTAAATAAAAACTATGTGTGACAAAATTTTATTTAAGTTGTGGTTTTATCCTCCAAGGGGAAGTTGGAGGTGGGTCCCACCCCCACATAACCTCCCATGGGAGGATATTATGAGGTGGGGCCCACATGAGCATCAAACTCTTTAATTCCCCTTGAACCCCCCCTTTAACTCTTGAACACCCACTTTATGGTGGAGCCTTTACAACTTCCCTCATAATGGTGCCAACACAAGGATTAATTAATGACTTAATTAATTAATTTTTGGTGTTATGAATTCTTTTGAATTTTGTGAAATGCATGGCATCATTAAAAATATATATAGGCAATTAATTTATTTTTATTTTGGTTTGTATAAGATTTTTTGGGAGAACTAAGATGGGGAGGAGAATCATTCAACCAACGAGGAATATGAAGAACATGAAGAACACCCTTACTCTCCAACGAAGAACGACAAACTTCTCTTTTATATTCATCAACTGGAGCGAGGAAGGGAAGCACAGCCACCCACGAGGTACACCGAGGGCATCGTCTCGACTCAACTTCACTGAGATATAATCCCTCCCACGTTGACGGAACGACTTCCATCTTCAGCGATGCCCGTCTTCCGTGACTACCATCTTCCACGACACGTCAACGTACAACGACAGATACGAGGTAGGGGGTTTTTTTATTTTTAAATTAATAAATTATACCTCCGTTCTTCGATGAATGCTTTGGTTTTTGTTGGCCAATTGTTTTCATATAACGCGGAGGGTGTGGGCTGAATAAACATGGAATGATGTCCCTCCGTTGAACCTTGATTGTGTTGACGAAGAAGGTAGAGATGCTATGGCGCGGTGTCATCGCACCGTGCCGAAGGAAGTGGGCCATGGCCATGCGTTCTGCGGAGGACAGAAGAGGTGTCAGCGACCAGAGGCAGCATCTGCCTCGTGCCGGCGGGGTGGAGGGTCCGGCGGCCACTCGGGCAGCCCGGACCGCAGGACGACTGGTCGGCCCGCTGGAGGAACCGCATCACCCACATGATCTGTGTGGAGGTAGAGGACGGGGCCCGTGTCTGTGGGCCTCCTAGAAGAACCAAACTGGCTGGACGACTTCCGGCCTTGCTGGAGATCCGCAATGCCAGCAGGCACCGCGCGGAGGAGACCACGACCTGCATATGCGGGACGCTCGGTAGGGTGAACTGGCCGGCCACCTGCCGGATGGGCTGGAGAAATGCGGCGCGCATAAGCGCCATGTGGGATGAACCGTCTTCGGCTTCATGGTCCACGTGCACTGGGCAGAACCGGCCGTCTACGGCCGGCCGGGCAGGGGGAAGGCGGTGCCACCTTGCACCGCCAGTAAAACTAGATGGGCCCGCAACGCGGGCCGGGTCTGTAGGTGGGACGCGCCCCACCGTGCTGGGCCTACCCCCAGTTCGGTCAGACCTACTGGGCCGGGCCTACAGGTGTGTCACAACCCACTGAGCTGAGCCGACCACCCAGCCGGGTCTGGCCGACCAACCAGCCCATTGGGCTTGACGGGACGGGCCCATCCTGGTTAAAATGGGAATAAATCCTAGACCACGCGTCCTATCGACGTGTCATCTATGAAACTATGACCCGCACAAAGACATGGTCCTTTTTGATACTCTAAAAGAGCTTTGAAATTTTTTTGAAATTGGATGGGTTTGTATCGAGTGTAAATACAATTGGGCCCCTGGAACAGATGTTCCAATAACAGTCAAACCGGGCGTCCGATTGATGCACCGTCTGTCACGATGATTTTCTTATGATTAGATGGATCTACGGGATAAATCAACTTGACACTTTCTGATGGTTGATGTATAGCCACTTGGCTCAAGGAGCGGACCCTCCCAGAATCAAGTGTGTTGTGTGCAAGAACCCTAGAGATGGCTGCGACGACTACTGTACTGGAATCTTACATGGGTTCGACAATGATGATTACTAAACCAGAATCCTCTGTGGGTTTGACATCGATGAAAACTGTACCAGGATCCTTTGTGGGACTGAAAGTTCTGACTTCATTGCTTATATCCTATGTTGGTCCGACAGAGTAGCTAGTCCTATATCCTATGTGGGTCCGACAGCTTAGTCGGTCTTGTATCATGTCTGGGTCCGACAGCTTAGATGAATCAGTGACTACATATGATCATCTATATCTTTATATGAATGATGTATACACGTGTGAAGTGAGTCATGTCTTTCAACCATTATCTTCATGGTATTTGACTTTACTTCTTAGGTGGACTGGGAGGTGCTTGGGATCGAGAGTTGGAGCAGGACTGTGATTGGTAACTTACGTATATGTATGGGGATATACCTATGTAGGGATGGTTGATAATTTGTGATAGTATCTTACTAATTTTTTTATTCATTAGTTGATTCTGGGAGACCATTGGGGGTCTCGACGTCCCCTACAAAGTATTGTTATACTCACCCCTGCACGGGCTTCGCCCGCACCTTGTTGTGTTATGTGCAGATGACGGACAATAGTGATCAAGGGTGAGGGTGACGGACGAAGGCTGCTCAGAGCTGGACTAGATGAGGCGTACCGCATGGAGGATTTGTTCGAGTTCTATAACTAACCTTTAGGTAGGATTCCCCAGGGGATGATCCAAGAACGATTTTACTATTTTACTTGAACTTATACATTTTGTTCAGTTGGGTTTGTATATTGGCCCACTTATTTTCAGCACACCTTACTTTCCTATTTTAGTACTTGTTGCCTCTACTGCTTGTGTTCAGACTATGTGTGTGTTAAAGGTTAAAAGTCAATGACTTCTCTTTTTATCACGGATTCTCCATTGGTGCTAGTTGCTAGCCTCTGTCGTATGGAAGGCGCGCTTGGGTTAGTCACGGCATGAGCCCCAAGGTCGGGTCGTGACAAATAAAGATGGAATAAATATAGTTAATTTAGTGATATAATGAAAATAATCCTAAAATTTTTGTTACAGTATAAATAAAAGATTGATGATAATGCAAACATCCATAACTTTTGATCAAAATATATGGCCATTTAATGTTTGAATTCTCTAAAAGTTCCCTTAGAGATGTTCAACATCAAACATCCATAACTTTTGATCTATAAGTCCGTATTAGCTCCATAACCAGTCTAATAGAAAATTCAGAAATGAAATAAGATGTGGGTTAAATTAATGACATCTGTTTTATGATAATTATGAGGAAACATATATTTTCAAATTGTATTCCTGAAAAACTATGTCAAATAATATATTTATTGTTGTTTTTTCAGGAACTGATGATAAAAATGAATTTTCAAATACATCGTTCAAAAAACTACTGTTAACAATATTAAAAATGATATAGTTAAATTAAAAAAATTCAATTTACTTATAATTTACATCAAATATATTTACATATCAAATTTTATGGCCCACGAATGTTTTACCACCCTATGACTAAACTTATAAATTTTTAACATCGATCTTCCCCAAATTTTGATCCGTAAGTCCATTTTAGCTTCATAACTAGTCAAATTGAATCATGGAAATGAAATAAAATATGATTACAAATATTATTATATATTTCATAATTAACAGACAATAATATTGGCTTTTAACTTATGTTCCCAAAAATAATCGATGATAAAAGTGTTTTATGAAAAATATTGATGTTTTAATTGTTTCATTAAATGACATAAATAATATGATTTTTAAGTTAGTTAGTAATATAAATAATAAAATTATTCCCTAATTTATATTAAAATAATTATTTAAATAAATTAGGTTAAATGTTGTATTTTAATATCATTTACAAAATTACCAATATTCAATGTACTTAATGATGACATATAATGTCGGTTTTGGAGAACCGATTTTAAAATTATGAAGATGAATACAATTTTTCTGCCATTGGGTTAACCTTTTATCAATGATATAATTATCAAACCACCTTATTTTCTATTGGTTAACCATATATGAAGGATATTTTTATGTAACTATTTTATTTTCCACTGGTTAATAAGGAATCAAAGATGTTTACATGAATTCCATTTATTTTCCACAGGTTAATGAAGTTGTTAGAGGAATAATGATTGTTTCTATATGTTTTATGATGAATTATCTTTGAACAATATTCATGTAGTGGTTATTAGATATTATATATGAAGGGTGCATAGATATTTCTCCAGGTGATCCCATTATATCATATATGATGTGTGCACCCTGGGAGCTTTGGGTGAGCTAGTTATAACTTATATGATGGGTGCATACAAACAGTTCCAGGTGATCCCCTTATATATTATTCTAATGGTTCACCTAAATAGAAATTAAATTAGTAATGTTTTGATTATGTCCTCCTAATAATTATAATCCATTTTGGTCAAATATTTATTCAATTTATAAGGATTCTATAAGGGTTTTGTAAGAGTTCCTCAAAGATGATGTTTAAATATAATATTTTTTAATGATTTCCATTATTGTATAATGTTATATTTGATAATTATTGATATCATTTGTCTCATGATTATTTATACTTATGATTATTTCTTTCGTTATAGCCTAATTATAGGTTTCACGTTTGATAATTCATGGGTTGATGTGTATGTGTTCCTTTATGTCATGTTCATTCACTTTTATTATGTCATCATACATTTATTCACTTGCTGTGGTCATTTAAGACATTAAATTGTACGTGACTTTTTACTGTAACTGATCATTTAAAATCACTCTAATTTTGTTTTCTATTCCCTAGGTTTTTCTAAAATTATTTTGACAGAATTCTGTCTTTATGGAATTTAACATGGATGGTTATGATGACATAATGTAAAATTAAAAAGGTTGTATTAGGTGGGAGAAATTATCATTTAACTATATTAGTATTGTATATATAGGTGTTTCTTATAAACATGTAATTTACTAGATCTATAATTACATTTTTAATTTAAGTGATACAATTTTTCATATTGATGTTTTAATATTCTAATTAGAAAATGATGGTTCATAATTATCGATATCAGAGCTAAAAGTTTATTTTTTTAATTCAACACTGGATATGGGAGTGCAAGTTCATGGATATTATAGTTTATATTATAGGTTGGTTTAGATAACTTTTTTTATTAAGATGTTTTCATGTGATGATATCTAAAGAGTTATTTATACCTTTATAGGTATATAAGCTTTAGTATGATCATATGTTTAATTCCTTAGACACCCCTCTGAGGATTTATGTGATTATACCATAAAGTTATTAATGAAATAATTGTATAAATTTTAATTTGTTGAAGTATAAATAAAGGTTTGGATTTAAGTGGTGTATGCATTTAAATTTTTTTTGTATATATTTAGCAAGGTACTGATAAACATTATGTATTTGAGGATATTGGATATTGAGGTAATTATTGGGGCATGTGGTTTTTCATATTGATAATTGAACGATTGAAAACTTACTTCATGACCATGTAATAAAGGTTACTCAAAAACATATATCTACATATTATGGGTTTGAAATATGAATTTTATGATATAAAATTTTCAATTAAAATACTCTTCAATGATGAGGTCTTTTAGGAATTATTTTGTTTGTAATTTGGGTACTAATGTTGACTTTTGGAGTTTAACATATTATTTAATTATATAAAGGGTTACACATTTTTTTAATTATCATACCCTATGCTAACCTTTATTATTTGGGTTAATATGTTTCTAATGTTGGAATATATTTCAATCCCATTTATAGTAATTTTATCCATTAAATGTTTATTTTTAGTGCTTCCGGACTGAAACATTCGACATAATTACTCCTAATTTGTAGAAAAAATATTGGATTCTAGTGGAAACTTGTTAAAGGATGTTACTAAACTTTTCTAGTGATTATATTTCACTATGTATTTATTCTAAAGGGATAAATTATAAATTATATTTAGGAAAAGTATCATTAATCAAAATTTTATCAAATTACATTCATATCAGAAGAATCAGAGGGTCTATTAATTCATAACTGATATATGGTTTTTCGGCCTTTAACATTCCATTGATCATACACATTTTGGGGTTAAAGCCGTTACAAACTATAAATAATTATTTTTAGTTTTCTTCTTTGTTCAAATGGCCTCTTCCCACCGATGTTATTCTTTTCGGAAACCTAGTATGTGATATTCTACATAACCATTGTAATTCACTTTCAATTCTATCATGATGAGGTTTTATTAATCCTCTTTACGATCTATGTTTACATAAAAGTATATTTAAATATCAATCCTTTTATTGTTGAGACAAAACTAAAATTGTGAGGATCAAATTTATAAAGGGGGTGGTGGAGGATGTAATACCCAGAGAGTTTAAAAGAAGAAAACAATATTTTATAATGTCAATGACATGAAACATTGATATTACATGAAAATGTTTCAACCAAAAAATAAAATATTTATTTATTTTTAAATAAATTCAACATATTTAATTTCCCTTGTTATATGAAACGATGATATTTTTATGTTTGATATCCTATTCAACATGAATAATTGAGCTTAAACCACCCCTGATATATATATATAACTGTTATAACATTTATACTAAATTTTTTGGTATGAATATTATTAAGTACATTATAAAATAAATTGATATATATATATATATATTCTATGATAAATATAAATTACTGATAAATGTATAGTAAACAATAAATCATATTTAGTAAAGTAATTTCAATCTTCCAAAATATTTTTTATACAAAAATTATGTTTATTTATTTTCTTGAAAGAATTTTGTAATTAATTTTTTGAAAAATTATAAAATTTAAATCATTTCTAAAATAATTTCTAAAAATTTTCTTTGGGTGAAATTTACTGATTTTTCAAAAAATATTGATTTCATTGTGAATAGTGAGAATAGCGATTTATTTGTAAAAATATAATTTATTTTAAATTAATTAATTATTATAAAAGAAAAATTAGGTTTTTAATATGATTTTATGTAAAATAATAAATATTTAGTAATATTTAATCCAATTTAATAGATTTTAATTATCGTTAAAATTTATTTTGGTTGATGTTTCTTTTTGGTTTGAAAAGTGGTTTTTTCTGAAAACTATTTTAATGTGAATAATGTTTCTCCAATCTAATTCATTAGAAAAATAATTAAAAAAAATTAAAATGAAATTCATATATTTTATATAAGTAAATATTAATTTAAATTAATGAAATGATTATTTTTATGCATTGAGTTAATATTAAATCACACTACCCTTGAAAAAAATCCATTTATCAAAAACATGTTTTTCATCAAATTTTCAGGATTTTTTTTTATTTGTTTTCAAATTTTTATTAATTTTTTTTGAAAAACTAGACTTATTTAAGTAAATACGAAGTTAAAAATTATAATATGGTGATTTTTTCTCTAATTATTAAAAATATTAATTTTTTTTTGATAAATACTGAAAAATACTGACTTTTAATTGAAAACATCCTTTTCATTTAAGTTATTTATTAAGTTATGTTATATGTTGAATTTGGTTTTAAAGTGACTTTGGATAAACTATATATATATATTTATATATTAGTAAAATTTAGGAAATTTTTAGTCAATTTCATAATGAAACTTGATATAACAAATTTAAAAGTATTTGAACATTTTTTCTTTGAAAACATATTTTCTCAACATGTTTGTGAGAATAATTTTAAATTGAAATTTGTATCATCAATGAATTTAATTTTTCAAAAAATTCTACAATATTTTAAATTATAATATTTTATATTGTCTAAAAAATTTACTGAATTTTTGACTAAAATAAATTGTGAAAATCTTGACAACAATTATCATTGTTAAGCAAAAATGGAATTTTCAGGGATTAAACTAAAAATATAAGGGTTAAAATGACCTAAAAATATTTCAAAAATGTATTTTACATACATAATTTAATAATATTCCATATTTTATAGATAATGACATATTATTGGATTCTTTTATGGGGAAAATATATTTGTGGAATTCATTCCTAAAAAATACAAATTTGTCACTCAACTCCCTTATAAATGATCACACCGTATTTTATAATATTTATATAATAAAAAAGCATTGGATAAAAAATTATTTAACAAAATAAAATATATAATTACATTCCCACATCATATAAACCTTATTTTTGGCATAAATCCATCCAATGAACTCCTACACTACAAACCAAAAGAAGTTACCTGAAGAAGATCTAACGTGCATCAACAATGGTTTTTATTTTATTTATTTCTCAACCTCCTTAAATTATAATAAAACATGAATATAATATAAGGAAAGTATATTCCATATAATGAAATTTTATTATGTTAATTTAATATCCAAAATTATTCTCATATCTAGGATAATGGGTTATGTAATAATCATTACTGTAAACAGAGGACTACAACCTCACGAACTGATATCATTTGTTTTTCCATTACGACATCTAAATAATATGTTTGATAGTAGATATAATGTTTATATCATTTATTTATACATTTTTTATACATACAGATTAATCATATCAAATATGAAATTTTTTATTTCCAGTCCTTATGGGTTACGATCACATCACCCATGTGTACGGTGGACTACCTATTTACGAAGCAATATGATTCGTTTTCCCAAACCTTTTACATGGAATATAATATGGATAATTGTAATTAATTTATGTTATATAAATTAAATATTTATGATATAAATTAAATATTTAATATTTTAGAAACAAAATATATCATTTTATTTCATACATTTTCACTCAGTAAAAAATTATAAAGTTATTTGTCTATGTGAGGACTATCACCATTATGAAGAAATTTGATTCTGTATTTTGTCACCAGGACACATCGATGATATATATAAGTATATTTAGAGTAATAATAAGTTATTTATGATATATCTATAATTATGAAATGATAAAATATTACATAACTCCATTCCATAATTTTCGTTAAAAAATGGAAACATTACTCATGCTTACATACGACTTACCATCATCATGTCCCTGAAATACATCATTTTTCAAAAAAAAAATTCATAATTGGAAAAATATGTACAAGTGGTTTATATAAATGATAATTTTATAATAATTATTATTATTAATATATTTGAACTTTATTATATGTAGAAGAACTGAATAATCATTACAAAGAGTAAATGAGAAAACAAGGAAATTAACACCTGAAACAAAAAAAAAACAATGTATATTTATTAAAAATTTAATAAGATACTATAAAATGATAATATATGAAATTTTAAATATTAATATTGTTCATTAATAAGTTAATAATTTGTTTTGAACCCCTATAATTTATTTTAAATCATGTTCACCCTAAAGGATGTTTGAGGTGAGGTATTTTGAATCTCTATTTCCATTCATTATGTTAAATGTCTTCTTGAAAAATTATTTCATGCTATGATTATGTGCGTAGAGGCCATATATTTTTTTTATTGTATATCCACTATATTTACATGGATGTTTAATTTATATACATAATAAATTTACTGAAAAATCCAAAATTAAATGATAATATCATTGTCAGGGAGTTTTATCTCGATTTTCCCTTTATGATATTTGTCCAGATAAGAAATTATCATCCTATTAGATATATATATAAATAAAATTTTATATGTAATAAAATTAATTTTTTATCCTCATGATATTTATTGTTTAATTTAATGTTGTCTTTTCATGGGTCTTACTATCTAATGTTTTCAAGGTGGTAAGATTTTTATCTTACAATCTCATCGATTATTTAGATGGTTCATGATTACATCTCCAATGTGTAAATAAGAAGATCTAAATATCAAGTAATCCCATGATTTTTCTTATCATATGGTTATTCATGAATTCATTTGTTAATATTAATCTTTTACCAAATATTTTTACCTAAAATATGTGACAGTATACATTTATGAAAAAATGCCTTTTTTCCTCTCTATAGTTGAATCCCCAATTTATTCAAAATCCATGTTTTATAAACATGATTATAAATTTATTTTTAGAATTATTCGAAATTATTATTAAGGAAAATTATTATCCATGTTTGAATTCTTAAATAATGAATTGAATAGAATCATCATATGTTTTACCAATAAATGATCCTTTTACATATACTGTAAATGTAATTGGAATCCATATTTATTCATGTATGACATGAATGGAAGTTTCCATCATCATGATATTTATTTAAATTGAAGCATACATTATATATTTTCTAGGTTATCTCTAATAAATACAATTTCCAAAACGTTTTAAAAAGGGTTTTTCAATATTTACATAATTTATTCATCAATAAGTGCTTCAAATGGTTTTTATATTTTTATTTATATATTTCAAATATATTTTTCAGTGAAAAACATTTTCAAATTAAATTTTCAATTATTAGTTTTTATAATTTATTATTTTCCAGAATTAAAATTTTATTTAACACCAAAAGACATTAATTATATTTTTATTATATTTATATTCATAAATAAAATAATTATAATATTATTAATGAAATGGTAGTATATTGTATTGATATTACTCTTCTCCTTTATTTAGATGGATTAATATTTTTTAATTATATTGTTATGAAACCCATTTAATTTTAATAGTTTAACCATGATTCAATGAGATTTTTATTGGATATATTCATTTTCCACGATTTAATTATTTTTTATATTTAAATGAATTCCATTTCTTTTCTAATGGTTAATAAAGTTATAAATAGAATAATGATTTATTCAGTTAGATTTATGAGGAAATATCTGTCTACATTTTTCAGGTTATGGTTCTTTGAAATTATATAAAATGGGTGCACCCCGATAGTTCTTGGGGGTCTTATTATAGCTTTTAAATGTGTTCTCCCATAAAGATCTGGCTGAACAAATAATATCCTACAATATGGGCTTTCCTTGATAGTGTTGGGTGATCTTGCTTTAGCGAAATTGATGGGTGTTCCTAGATAGCACTCTAATGCATTGGGTAGTGATTATTTTCATAGATGAATTATATTGGAAGTCAAACTTATTATTATCTAATTTACAATGGTTCTATAAGACTTCTATAATTATGGTATTCAGATGATGTTTTATGATACCAATATGTTTTGTCTATGATTTTTAGGAGTTTATAATATTTCCATTAAACAAAATTCATATAACATGGCTCATTATTGTTGATTCTTATGGATATTTCTATTTTCAAAAATTTATTCGATGTTTAATTATTTATAATTAAATAATGGAAGGGTATATATTCTATTATTATTTAATAATAGACTCTGATTATGTCATCATACCCATATACACTTCTTAGGTTCATTTATTACCTTTACTTGTTATTTTTTATGTTTACACATATTAAACATTTGAGCTCATCCTTCTTCTGTTTATTTTCCCCAGGTTATCATGAAATAATTTATAATTAATTAATTATATAATGGATTTCATATGGATTATGATGATTACATAATTTGAAATTATAAAGTATGGGTTTAGTGGAATAAATAATCATTTAACAACATCGGTATTTTTTATGTATGATTTTTTCCGAATTCTATAGTACTCAAATCCCAAATGGTTCATGACAATATTAGCCATAAAAATTATCATATTGATGATGTACAATATATTTAGAAAACATTTGATTAAAATTATCTATATCATATCCAGAAATGTAATGCTTTTTATCACAACACCAGTTCTTTCAGTTTGTGTTTTGCGCTGTTATAACACTGATATAAGTAAATTACTTGAAACAAGGATATTATGGATCCCATTTTAAATAATCAAATTCAAGAATTCCATTTATTTAAAATTTCACTTCATAAATTGTATAATCACAAATAATATGACATTTAGACTAATCTAGAAATTATTAAATTTTTATCAATGAATAAGGTCTAACATCATAATTTTGAAGATTGTTCAAAAAACCCAAGATTACTAGTACCTGATGGTAAAGAAAACAATAAAAATTTAATAAATTTGTAGAGAATGAGTATAATTTAATAATTTAAATGTACCAAATATGAATAATATTCTCCTATAAGTGATAAAAAGTGTTATTATTTTAACATAGCAGGTTAATTATTTTTCATGGATGTTGGGAGTAAAAATATAGATTTCTTAGTCTCAAATTCACTTCATGATACATTTTTTGTATTATGAACCTTTTTTCATTAACATGATGTTTATAATTACCATTTTAAATATTATAGTATGAATAAAACTAATAATTGTAATTAAATTTCTATTTTGTATTCACTCATATATAGTATTTTGATTCAAATGTTTCTAATTTCTTAGAGGTTTCTTTTCCGATTTTACATCATTTTGGTCCGAATGTTCTCTCCTCCATACCAATATTCATATTCACAAAAATGTTTCCATTCCTATTTTATATTAAAAAAATATATTATTTCTTATCAACCTCATGGTCCTATTTATATCTTTTCAAAATGAATTCATATTTATCTTTTAAAAATGATTAATACTATATATATATATTGTCAAAATTTATTCATGTTCGTATATTTTAACTTATAATCTACATTTTTGGACATATCCCATATATTTTAATTTCTAATATCATTTTTTGCTATATTTATTTTGTAGTAAATTTTTAATATGTTTTCTTTTCATTTTCATGATTATTATATTTATGTGTAACTTGAGACTTTATATTTTAAAAAATTTATCTTTCATTTTAATATTTGAAAGCAAAAATTGTTAAAACAATTTTTTTACTGTGGAATTTTATAGTATCTATCATTAGTTTTGTTTAATAAAATTTCTATACAATTTATTATGTTTTTTGAAATAAATTCTAATTAATTATTAATTATAATGTATTTTCTCACAAGGGAATCCAAAATTTCAATATTAATTAATCATATTTATCTAATTTAATTTTTAAATCTCAAGTAAATAATTTTTCATTTATACCAACATAATTTATAGTTTTTCATATATCCCTCTGGATATTCTATAATGATACCATTCAACATCTTTCCACGGATGGATTAGTATCATTTTTCCCCATTATTCAAATGCACGATGTATTACTATCCAATATTATTTTATTGAAATATAGATGTTTGTTGATTATTATGATATGTTGATTATGAGTTTCATTGTTATAAATTTTTTTCATATGGTGAATAAATAGAAAAAATTATTATAAGGATAGGTCATAACACTATATATCTTCTTGATGCATTGGTAGTTCTGATGTGACAAAAGGTTTGTATATTTCATATATTCCTTTCAATTTATCAATATTTCTCTATCATGTGGACTTCATGATAATATAATTTTGTCTCAATAATGGGGACTCTGTGGTAAGAAAATGATGTCCTATAAAAAGGACTTAGTGGTATGATCATTATGTCCAAAAATTATCCTCAAACAATAAAATAATTTTTTCTTGTTTCATGGTTTTATCCATAAAAAATTGATGTCTGTATAACCATGAAATTAATTATTGTTATTCATGTGGTCTATTTATTCTCACTATAATAGTATCCATAGATATATTATTCTCGCTATTTCATTTAATTATGGAATTTTTAGGACTAATTTTTTCTAATATAATAAAAATAAAAATATTATGAAATGATATATCCATTATACTCTAGACATTACTATGAATTTGAGTTAACAAATTTATTTTTTTGTGAACTATGATACCATGAAGGTATATTTGAATGAATCCATTGTAGTATAGAAATTAATATTTATGTTTTCAAGAAGATCGTAAAGTTATGTTTTATGGATTCCAATGTAATATAGGAAAAATATATATATCTTTTTTCCCATTACTATTAGACTATGCAATACCATGTGATGTGTTCCCTTTTATATTATACCAATCTGATAACGTAACCACCAAATCTAGGTTACAAGATAAATGTTATTACACCATTACTTTGGAATTATATTGGAAAAGGGATAATATAGTACATATTTCATGAGGTTATCTAAATAAATATCTTTAGTACCTTTAATCTTTTATACCATTCATTCACTTTCCATTAGTGTTAGTCAATCAACGGGTTATTGGGTATTTTTTGATCATTTAATCGATTAGATCTCAACAATGGTGATGATTTTATTATCATATGATGAGTATGAATAATTTTCACCAAAATTTATATATGTAATTGAGTGTGTGGCCACACGTAGAGAGTATTTTTGATTTGATAATATATTATCATGATTAGAATATGTTATGTTCATCAATAATGGTGAAGATCATGTGATGTATTTATCAAAATAAATAGTCTATACTTCTATAATCATTAATTAGAGTGTTTAATATATAGTAATGACTTACTCCATGTCTTAGGGTCACTTTTTGTCTTTAATAAATGAAATATATGAGAACACATGCTAGAATATGGTGTAGTTGGTGGAAATCTGTATTGAGAGTCACGAATTTGATTGAGGTCATGATATATCCACTTATACCATGAGTATCACTGATTACTTTCTAGATACCATTAATTTTTTACATTTATGGTCCTTTTAGAGAATAAATTTTTTCAAATATATAGAGGCTTGTGGGTATACTATTTTCAGAATGAGGAATGAGGTTCAGTATGACCTTGATAGCTACTCTAAAACTACTTCAGTGTTATCGAAAATAGGTTTGGATAATAATTCAGAACGTATTTTATATAATTTGAGACACATTGATGTTGAATATATTGTTAGAAACGTGTATTGGATGATATTTTAAAGTGTTTTGGATATTTTATAATGTTTTAATATATATGATACAATATAAGGTGAAATATCCTAAATTATTTTAAGAAATAATGAATGTTGGACATTAAAATAGTTGGTAAATTGTAATGACTTTTTTATGTGACACAATATTATATGTAAAACCCTTTTTTATTCACTTGATGCATATAAATATTAAGGATTCATATCCATAAAAACATCTTTAGAAGAAGCTTGAGGATATGAATCCTACAAATGTATCCTTAATAAAATTCTTGAGAGCATGTCATTAGATACATAATAATATATTTATAATATATATCATTTGAAGATAAACATTCTCAATATAGTATGTGATATAGAATCATAATATTTATCATTTGAATATATCATCACTAGTTTTGATCATTAATAATGTTTAATTCCATAATATTTAAATTCAAGGGGGCTTAATTCATGAATAAAATTTATGTATTTCCTAAGGCATTAACTCACAACTTATAACCTATGATATAATGTAAAAATGATTTTGAATCATAAATTAGTGACCTATAAAAAGCAAAATTCATTGTAAAGGTATAAAAAGTGAGTATAAGAGGGTTGGATGATCCCCCCTTCTACAAAGAGACATATTAATATGTATCCTTTAAAATCAAGGAAATTAAAGCCCATGGGGGATGTATGGAACTCAGTAATATGTTAGAGGATTTATTATATCCTAAAGATACACATGAGATGATAGATTTATTTTTTATACCCCTATAATAATCTCAATCCACGATTAATGATGAAGATGGTTGATGATATTTCTCACTAGTGCTAGGTACACATACTATTTATAGAGTTTTCATTTCTAATTTAATGCATGGTTTCTATAATATTGCATGGATATCATGGTGTGGGATTCTTGATTTCTTATAATTCCTCAAATAAGTATTTTTAGCACTATATGAAACCTATCAGTTATAATGATGAATTTATTTTACACCTCATATATCATGACAACATATCATCTATCAATACCAATTAAATAAGATTAATTTCATATGAAAAAAATATGTCTCATTTTTTTAGATAATATATTTTTTTGCAGTATCCTCTATTCCCACATTAGTTTCACTCATTAGAATAATTAATTACAAAAAGATACATCTATTATATATATATCATATATCATATATTGTTATATTTATTTTACCCTTCATGATAACATTTGAAAATATATATGAATTATTATAACAATATTTAATTATAGGAAAGGTAATGATCTCTAAAATATTAGTAATGACCAATGAATTCGAGATTCAAGTCCATTCTATGAAGAGAATGTGATTTTTTATTACTAAAATTGTGTTAATAACTAGTGTGGTCAATTTTGATAAAATCATCATTCATTGGGAAAATATTTGAAATGATACCCCCCAAAGAAGTCGACTAATTATTATAAAGTACATGTTGTACACTAATGTGTTGTAGTTAAAATCACTAATTATGTGATGATCCAAGATAGTGACATGGTAAAACAAAGAATCTCTTATTTCGTTATTCACCCTAAATGTATCGTGCTTGATTATTATGTTTATAATCTAATAAAATATATTCTATTTAGTTTGTATATTTTAAAATATTATATTATTTTATTTCCTTTCTCCCTTAGGTTTTATTTCTTATATATAAATTATATAAATTAACTTAAGATTTAATTAATCAAAAAATTATATATTTATTTGATATTCACCCCACAAAGTGGATGATTTTGTTGAAATCACATTTCAAGTTATTTTCATGATAACACCAAAGAATCCAATAATATAATATTATTTTATTCTTTTAATTGATAATGAATGTTTCTTAATATAATTTTTAATTCCTAAATTTGGATGAAAATATACAATATTTACTATTAAATCTAGTTTTCAGTGAATATGATATTTTTAAATGATTAATGTATCATATTTATAAAGAAAGAATAATAATATATCCACCATAATTGGTCAGATTACAATACATATATAAATCGAATAATGATTTTAATTAAAAATTTAAAAATATTATATCCATGGAGGATGGTATGAAAATATTTTCTTTTTACATTATACTTGATAATATATTAATTTATAAATTGCATATTCTATAGTATAAATATCAAGAGAAAAAATTATATTTTTATTGTGTTTATTGATTAATGATATCATCTAATGTAATTAATTGAACATAATCCTTGGAAATGGATTTTATTATTCATATAGGTTATAATAGAGATGATAGAGTTACACAAATTATATATTTGGCTATATTTAAAAAAAACATTTTTACTAAATAAAATTGATAAAAAATTATCATCATGATAAATATAATTTTTATTTTTGTACTATATGGTCATTGTTGATAAGTAATGGATTATTTTTCATAATTCAGGATATCCAATGAATGAATTAATTCTCTGTTGGATATTTTGAAACTTATAATAATTGAACAAATGATTTCCTACAATTTTTTAAAATATAATGTTATTAGAATAATTATTATACAAACTATAAATGTAGTTCTGATGTGTTGGCTGTAGTTATTCTAGAATATTCCTTATCATTCCTTGTCACACCATATGCATCTAAAATTAAATTCATATTCGGATCATCTCCATTGTAGATATATATTAGAATTTTATGAAGAATATTTTCTAAACTATACTCTATACTCTATGTCATTGGACTAACATAAAATTATTATATTAGGAATTATTTCAATTATGATAAATCACCCAAATCGGGAATTAAAATCATGAATATGAGTAATCATCATTACGATGTTACATATGTAAATTTTAAATAAATACCTTTTTAATTATTGTTTTAATTAAATATATGAAAATATATCATATATTCTTATTATATAACTCTTCAAGGGTTAGTATATTTTGATTTATTTACATTTAATGGTAGTGAAAGATATTCAATGGTTCTAAAAGAGATAATATATTCCTAATCAATGGTGTAATTATTTTAAAAAATATTTTATTATTATATCTAAAATATTAATGAAATATATTAAAATTTAATGGAAATCATGAAATTAAATTATAGTTAGAGACAATGTGTAAAAAGTTGTGAGTAACCTCTTTATATAGAAGGCACTAGAAATAGATTAAAAAATTCTACAAAATTTTTTAAAATTTTCTTGTTTACTATTTGTAATTTAATCAATTATAGTAAACTCATTATTTACCAGACCTAACACATTTATACAAGGCAGGATTTATTTAGGTCATTAGAGAATATTTATATGGAAAATTATTTATATAAGTATAACTAATAACAAATTATTGATAAAATTATAGATATCTAACTTGAGAAAAAGGGCATATTTTTATAATGGAGGTATGTATAAAAAATTATATCTTATAATAAAATAATTCATTACCATTTTTATTATGAATTCCACCTATACGATGATTTATAATTGGGTTCTTATTGTTATTTTAAATTATATATATCATTCCAAACTATTTTTATGGTTGATTTACAATACTTATGTTTACTATAATTTATGAAATTTTTATATGATTTCACCCACCTACCTTGTGAGACCATTAAAATATTGAATGGAAGATTCATATACTAAATGGTTTCATGTATTATTATTTTAGATGTATTTTACATGTCATTATATGAATTGTGCATAATATAAATATTGAAAATTACATACCATATATAAAATGATCAATTAGAACCGTTGAATGATGTTAACAATACATATATGGAAAATTTAGTTATGGAGTTTTGAAAATCAATAGTCTAATTATACAAACTAGATGTGTTGTTTTAATTGATTATATAAAATAATTTTTCATCATGAGTAGAAAATGATAAATATGTCATCACCTTAGAATGAAAATCAATATATCGATAATAATATAACATTCAAGATATTTTCCCTAGAGTGATACACATACTTGATAGATACTGAAATATCAATACATTTTATTTTTCATATATATAAATATTTTAATTCATTCAAAACATATTGATGATTATGGAATTTTATAGGTACCGATATGAAAGTAAATTGGAAAAAATGATTACTGGAATATGTGATATATTCAACATTTAATGTTCTTGACTAGTTATCCAAACTACAATGATTATTTAATATATATGTTCTAATTATATAAATTGATAATAGTTATAAATTTGGATATATATATATATATAAATTATGTAGATTTTATGTGTTTATTATTTATTATTATGGTAAATTATTCATTTTGGAGGTAACAATGATTACGACGTCTATATATGAGTCAATAAATTCCTAAAAATGATAAAATCACATTCAATATTCTGAAAAATACAACGGATTTGATAAATTTCTATGAGGGGTGACCTAAATAAGGTTTATATCATATATTTATGATAAGTCATCTTAATATAAGGAATAATGTAGAGTTATGTTTAGAATGAAAAGGGTTGGATGAATCAACATGTTTAATCATCATTTCATTATCATTTCATGTATAACATGAGAACACTTGAAACTTTTATAGATTACATGGGTAGTTCAATGATAAAATATTATATAATGTACATTTAATTGTTATCGATCATCAATATGATGAAACACTAAATTTTGATATAATTTAATATATTAATTTAAATAATAATAATAATCATTTATACTGTTTTCATAAGAGATAAATTTGATAATTTTGGAGATGATGAAGAACAAATTTCACTTCAATGGTTAAAATATGAGTGGAAATTTTATTTATCGCTAATGAAAATACATGTATGTGTGTATATATAACTTTCATATAAAAATATCCTTATTCCGAAGCAATGTAAAATTTTTCCATACTTACTCTGATTTATGTTGTATAAGTGATTATATATTCAAATATTTAGTTCCAATTCATTTTTTTTACCATTTCAGAATATTTATCAAATCCACATTAATATATATATCATCATGAATATATATTCCTACATGGTGGAACTATAATTTAATTTTTATACATGAAAATAAATTGTAATACCTTGAGATTTCAATATTTAATTCCCCTTTAAATAAATAATATGTTGAATAGCATGTTTCACACAAATCATTGAACTAAAATGATTTAAAAATTATTATGTTAATATTATTATGGAATTTATAATAATTATGAAAACAACAGTAAATAATAAAATATAAATCAACTAATAAAACATAAATTTATATGATAAGTAATTTATATGATTTAATGTTCAAATTGTTTTTAAAGAATTTTTTTTTAAATATTATGTATTATATCCTCATAAAATACGTTAGTAAATTTAAATTCTTTATTATGGTATTTTGTGATATTTAAAAACATGAGATAATATACAAACATTAATTTAATTAGAAATTGAAATGAAATAATATTAAGATACTTGATGTTTTAAAGAATTCATTTTTATATAAAATATATTTTCATTATAATTTTTATTTGCATGTAAAAGTAAAATTATGAATAATTATAGTCGAAATTTTATTTACTAAAGATCATTTTTGAACTATTAATGTCAAAAATATTCATGGTTTATCTTTTAGGATTTTTCATAAAATGATTTATTTTTAGGTGAATGGAGGAAGCTAATTTTTTTAAAAATACCATAAATTATTTGACATTATTAGAATATTAGAATGAATTTATAAAATATAAAAAAATTCCCTAAAATTACTTATATATAATAATTATAATTATAAAATAAAAATGTCAGGATAATTTTAGAAACCCATGAATATGGTTTTCCTAAAAACCAATGTAATAATTCTTATAAAAATATTTTCTAAATTATATAATAATTTTTTTGAATACTTATTTAATATTAGGAAATACAATATTAAAAATAGTATCTATATTTGGAATAAGAATATCCAAATTATTTAATATGAGTAATTATTTTTTTTCATAAAAATATGAAAATGATTTTTGAAAATGAGTTACCATGGAAAATATAAATTGAGCTTAAAAATTAAATAAACTATAAATGGCCTAAATTTCATAATATATTGTTGATTTTTTATGAATATGAACTATATTTAGAAAAGGGTTACCCCCTTTTCTATTATATTTTACTTTTTTGAGCCACTTTACATTGGAAGTGGGATACATTTAATATAATGTTATACATATTTAAAACCGTGCAACCCCTCTCACATATAAATGTAACCCTTCACCACCCCACTAAACAGAAAATATAACCACTTTTGGATCGATGTAATTCAATAGAAAAGTCTTTCGAAACCTATTTCCCATGTTCTAGGTGTTCATTTTCAAACAAATATTAGTCTATGGATGCATTAAGAGTTTCCTCATGGAGTAATGTAAAAACACACAATCACACCCATCTTAATTTTTTTTCATTATTATTATATCTCCATAAAATCTATTCTACCAGTAATAAAATAATTACCTCAGTATCATTATTATTTTGAAATATTATTATACATAGTGAATAATCATTTTTATATTTCCTCCCTATATTTCAAAAAAAATTAAAATGTCATTTGAGGTGCAAGTTTAGAATACCACTACCTTGTATGATGAGTATTATTTTTCCTCACCGCAACAAATTAGTAGTATTAAGAATATAATCATTGATTAAATATGATAATTATAAAATAATGAATATTTTTATAGTAAAATCATTACCAAAATTCCATTCTTTATATTCATTGAAAAATGAAAACATTTCCCATAAATTTGTAATGAGAACCACATCCTTTATTGACTGGTATTATTATTCATCACTATATTACATGGATAATTTTTAAATTTTATTAGATTATTATATGTCATTTTAATGATTAATATATGTTGTGAAAATTATTTTTTATGGATAATAAATGAATTAAAGATCATTATCTTGTGACATATGAATATCAAAAAAAAACCCGAAACATGCTCGTCTTAAATTCCAATTAAAATGGGTTTTAATTATTGTAACACCAAGATATTAAATTGTTTTTCCTAAGTGAAACACCATTAAATTTTTAAATATGAGCATCATATTGGAAATCGTGTATGAAACACAACACCAATTATTGAAAAGAATATAGAATCCATACACTTAATTATAAATTCCCTCTTATAAATAAATTCAATCAAATATATTGATTTTAATTCATGAAATATTTTTTTATATTGATTTTTAAAACCCATTGAGATTCATCAATAGTTTGAGTTAAAAGAAATATTGTGTTTTTTTATAATAATATTGTAAAAATATTAAACAAAATAAATATCATCTAGTAATTTGAGTGGCCGGTATGAATATGATTAAATAACTTATGTAAATATAGAATATACTAAAATTTATTTGTTATCATTATTTTATAAATAATAATAATAATCATTTAATAGGAAAAAAAAATTTCCAATAAAATTGTTTTCTCCAAAGAGACATCTTAATCATTCTTTGAACACATAATTAAAATTAAATTTTATCCACTTCTCATAATGTTTTTTTTGAGAATATTATATCAATTTTTTAATATAAAATATCAAAATTAACCTAGAGTGAATTTTTTGAATTTTTTAAGAAACATTCATTTTTAATGAATTGTGAGAAAAACAAGATTTTAATTTAAAACATCATTTCCATCTTATTATTTTATTATGGTAAATTATATTTTGGATTGTTTTTATACTCAATATAGTTTATCCATACATCTATTAAACCAATTTTGGTCATTGAAATCATTTTCATGATGAATTTTGATATTAAAACACTATAAAAATTTGAATATTTTCACATTAGAAACCCACTTTCTCGCCACATTTTAAGGATTAATTTTAAAATACTATTTTACAATAATTTGTAATGAATTTGAAAAAATATATTTCATATTTTTATTTATAATAATTTATAATTTCTAATACATTCAACTTAATTTATTACCATAATTACTAATTAAAACATTTATAATCAATTACATTGATTAAGGTAAAATAAGTTTATACATTGGTTTAACATAGAATATAATGTGTAAATTGACCTACCCATTTTCCAAAAACCAATTGGATGGATATATATATCTATTTTTCTGTTCATTGACCCTTATTTTATGTTTGTTTGTGACAATGTTCAATGATAGTGACCCATATAATAAGTTATGTATTAAAAAAAGAAAAAATATTCCTTCTTTGATTTTAATATCTATAAATATTTGAGATAGGAAAACCCCACATTGGCTTAGTTATTTATATTATACTGAAATATAAATTAGGTTTATATCATAATAATTTATCATTAATTTTATAAGATAGATTAGTTACATAAAATTATAAAGAAACACCAATGTTATATTTATTTAAAAGTAAATAATTGATAGTAATGATATTTAAATAGGAGAAAATTGAGTGAACAATTATGTTGCCTTATTTTTTTAATTTTAATATGTAAATTTACACCACTTTTTACTTAATGTATTTAAATTCCATTATTGAATTTAAAATTTTAAATTCAAATTAAATCTATGAAATCAAAATTTACATTAATTTTGTTTCCATACAAAAGATATTTTTTAAGAATACTGAAAATTACTAAATACCCTATATTCATCCAAGTAATTTCTAAATTAAATTACAAAAAAAATATTTTATATTAATAGCCAAATTTATATTTTATTATGAATATTTTTACCCAAAAATTGCAAAAATATTTTTAGTATGGTTAAGAATGAAATGATGTGTTTCCATTGTACATGTACTTATTTTAATATTAATTTTCAATGTGCATAGGATGACTTTTTATAAAATAATTATCATATTTTGAATTAAAGTATATAAATATTGGAATAATTATCACTCTAGAATAATCATAATGGATAAATTATAATGGTTAAAAAGGAACTGAATAGAATTAAAAAACTAAAATGGTAAAAAAAATCTTATGAGTTATGGAACAAAGATGTTAATACTTGTTTTATATTGTAGTGTTAAATTGAGGATGCACCATATCATCCTTGTATCCCATGAATAATAAATATTTATTCACCTGAGGAATAAGAGTCCTCCAAATTGTGAATGCAACTAATTATTTAGGAGAATGCCACTCCTACTCAACTATAAAAAGGAACTCTATTTCCTAACATATTTATACCACTAAATCCATTATTATTGAGAAATATTTTCCTAAATAAATCCCCAAATTCACTGTCCTTGTAAGGTCTCATAATTTATGTGTAATTTTTTTATTTATATGGAATTATTTTGAAACAACAAGATTTAAAGAAATTTGATTCCAAGGCCCTGTGAGCTCGGAAGAGAATTTTGAATTTTTTATAGTTCACATAAGAAAACGTGCAAGATGGTTTTTATAACATTTGAACTAGTGCTTAGATCAAAACTCCAAGGGCACCATTGAGATCGGAATGCCAAGATTCGCCTATAGAGGACATAACTTCGGCCAACAAGGGTTAGATGGAAAACATAAAATTTAAACTATTTAGAAAATAATAAAATAAAATAAAAAAGGTTATTTTATTTTTATTCACACTTATGATTAGTGGAATGGGGCGCTACGATGCGGCGACAAGGCAAGGATGAGCTACATTGAATGAGTAACATTGATGACTTTTTTGTTCTAGCGTAACGATGCAATGTCGCAGTGTTACATAAACATTGTGATGTGTTTCCTTTTTTATCAAACAAACGTGTTGGAGAGTTGAGAATATAAACATGGGACTTTTATGATGAACCTATGATAGATTTACAATCCAGTAAAGAATGAATAATTATGGAGGATTGTTAACAACTTCAACACACCTTAAAAAACAATATTGGGAAGTGATGAATGTCTTCGACTCCTTGAACCTTATTGCGTGTTATTTGTGGAAAAATGATCACGTTAGTGGACATATAATTTTTAAGGATTCATAGTAATGATGAATTCTTATGAACCCCGTTTGTATAAGAGGTTCATGAAACAGACCACTGAAGAAACTTCAGTGGGCCACAAAACAAATGGATGGTGTGATTGTAACTGTGGTGACCGCAAGGAGAGGGAGGTGGTGTAGTTGTCGACATGCCGTAGTGGCATGGATGTGCAATGTCAACCGGCATCGTGTAGAGGGTTGAACCCACATCAGGGCTTCTCGGAAGAGTTGGAGGCCCAAATTCCATCACCCATTTAAAGGATAACTTACCTTCCATGCATGACGAAATTGACACGACATTGCTGTAGCCGACTGGACCGAGCTGGTCCCCTACGCAGATAGGTCATAGGGAAAGGCTCCCCAGCTAGCACCACCAGTTGAAGAACCAAACATAGACTGTCCGCGTCTAGGAATGATGATCCAGCCTGCTTCATGTGGCCTCGGTAGATGTTAGAGGGATAGATTCCAACTGGTGGGCCAAGGAAACCGCGGGCCAAACCCACAACCCATCAGGTCGGGCCCATGTCAGATCAGGTTGAGACCCAACCGACCCATGTTTGAATGAAACAATTGTAACTAACAGACCAGTATTCCAATTGATTCACCGTCTATGGAATTATAACCAATGATATGTGTCAGTCCTTCTTATATACTCAACATGATTTTTTTGGAGGTTGGTATACGGATGTGTTGGATCGATCATGAATCCAACGATGTTCATTTTACATAAATGATCATATCATACAGATCGGGAGTTTTTTTGATACACAGTCTGTTGAATTGCGACCCTAATGATGAGGCAGACCATTGGGTTACTCTATGTGGGACTCCATAGAGGTTGAGGTATGACCGATGTATTGATGAACAGATCCTCCTGGAATCATGTGTGCTAAGTGCGAGAATCTAGTGGTTGGTTGTGATTATAAAAATTGGGAGTGACCCTTCGTGGATCAGTAATGGAGCAACCCTTCATGTATCAACAATAGAGAGACGCATTATGGATCAGCATGAGAGTGACTCTCTGTGGATCAGCATGAGAGAAACCCTTCGTGGATCAGTTTTACCATGACCCGATGTGGATCAGCTGTAGAGAGTCCAATCATAAATCATCAGTAGAGTGACCCTAAAAGGAATAGAAGACTAGAGACCCTTTGTGGATCAGGCCTCTCCAAAATATATGTTTATCTATCTTTATGAATAATCATATTAACTTTTGTAATTAATTTATTACTGATTTCAGCTGTCTTTTACATTTTTTTTGTATTTGATATCTGGTTTGGCGGTATTCCGTTTTTGGTATTTTCCATTGTGGTATTATCATTTGTGTATTTCTGAGAGTCCTTCGTGGATCTCGGGGTCCCCACTGGGTTGCTATACTCACCTCTATACTAGATTTTCATGCAGTTTTTGTGTCTTGTGGGGATGAATGATGCTAAGATGTAGACCTTGGTGGTCCGAGACTTGGTGTGGATCTTTGAGGCAAGAGCAGACGGAGAAAACTTTTACAACATGAAGATTTAGTACCACTAACCTACAGGAAGAGACAACATGGCAGACATTGATAGAACAATTTTCTTTGTGGGTTCTTAGTCTTGTATGCTGGCCCCATTATATTCAATTTACTCCTTTTTGTCTCAGTGGTGGTAATTAGTTTTGGTTTTACTTTTTTTCCTTTGTGGTTCTCTTTGTGCAGTATGTTATGTCTATGTGGGTACATTTATAAGGAAATTCTTTCCCTTTTTTGGATAATCCTTTTTGGTGCTAGTCACTAGCCCCTGGCCTATGGAAGGAGGGATTGGGGTAGTCATGAAATGGGCCCCAGGGTATGGGTTGTGAAAATGTGGTATTAGAGTGTGGTAGGTACTAACATAAGAACTAAGAGTCATTATTTTTTATGGAGGAAATAGTGTTATGTGTCCTGAGATCAAAATTCAGTCTACGGAGTCCCATGATGTGGTGAAGGCTGATGTATCCATACAACTGGACCATAAAATATGTTTTTCAACTCAGTACCCAACAACACTAGTAGAATGTGTTTTGGAAATGTTTTTATCGTTATATATTTTGAGAAAGCTCCCCATGTATAACTTATTGACTTTGGAAAAAATTTTTCCCTAAATGGTGACCATAAGAGGACAACCATCATTCATTCATGTGAGGGATCATGATGATTTCCCACAACAAAATTAAGGGTATGTGTATGGACCTCTAGTTGTGATAGAACCATTGGATGGTGTGCCAGAAGCAACACCACCTTTAGAGTTGTAGTTACTTCCAGCCCCAACAGTAGACAGGGCATGCCGGATGAGCACACTACACTAGTTCTAGAGGTGGCAACATCAGAGGTTTCAAGGTGGTTGAGATCCTTATGTAGATATGGATTGGATGGAGGTAGTTACATAGGTTTTTTCCCCTCACAGAAACACATATATAACAGATGGTGGTCCTATAAGATAGCCTTGATCATGGAACGGTTGGGAGATGATGGAGTTTGATCTTCCATATTCACGAAGAGTTCCTCTTTCCTAGTTTTCATAGAGAGCCTCTTCAGGTTGGAGTTTATACCTACATCACAACACTAAGTGTGTATTCTAGAGAAACTTTACCTATGGCAGGGTAGCCTGTCCGTGGCCCAAAACTCGATAAGGTTTAGCAAACTGTCCTACTACTCCATCGACATGGTATGAGATCCTTTATTGAGGGCCTGGACCTTTGATCATGGATTCCAACAGGATATCAGGGCATCGATGATTTTTCTTAGAATACCGATGCATAATAGATTGCTAGAGCGATCTCTATAGGTGGAGATCTTCCTAGTCAAGTAGACACCAATGGTGAGAGCCATCACTAGATGACAGGTGGTCGAGTCATCTACAACAGGCATTAGAGATACAATGCAGAGGCCCAAACGGGCCAAACCTTTTAGAGGATGACCCTAGGATACATGCTCGAAGGTGAATATCTCTTGAGTCTGAGGAAGTTAGCTGAGGGATATAGTTTGTTACTCCTGCAGCGGGCAGGGACATATGGCTTATGACAGCCTGACCAACCACACAAACGATCAAAAAATGGTTGAATGGCTTCCAAAGAAGAGGCAGAGGATTTAGAGTGGATTTTCACATGGCGGTAGACATGGAAAGGGTGCATTTTGAGCAGCAGGAAGTGGACAATGGTTTCAGGTACAACCTTCACCACCCATTGGTGGTCCACCATGAGCTTAGGGAGCCAGTCGACATGTGCGAGCCTAGATTCAGGCAGTGGATGCCTACAACTAATGTTCTCTAGAGATGACTAGTTGTACATTCTGTTTCATATCCACCATATCTATTGTTCTTATAGACATAGGTTCCAATCACCCATTCCATGCCACAGACAATGTTTCAGTCTCAAAATATTCTTGTGGATCAATTGGATCAATCCTTACAATTGGAGAGTTTTATGGGATGGGATTCGATGAATACAGATTACTGAAGGTTGTGTGATATTACTCTAGCAAGCAAGATCTTTGGCTTGGATCTCCTAGTAGTGTCGAAGCCATACATCATCATCTTGGGTATAGGATTGTTATCTATAGTACATAGTTAGATCGACTGTTTTAGGAGCTATGTAGGGAGTGTACATAAATATGGGACCAGTTTTTCCTCCATTTTAAATAAGAAAACTATTGAAACACATGATCAACATTCACTAAGGGAGTGCATCCATTCACTCATCAGTCGGCTAGCCCCACCCTTGGTGAAATGGATTATAGGAGTCTAAGAATTCTTGATGAGTTGGATGATTATGAGGATGTTTTGGGACTACCTCCTCATTGAGAGGTATATGTTTTCATTGACTTGTACCTTAGGAAGAAGCCGATATCCACACCAACATATCGAAGGGCTCCTATGGAGCTATGTGAATTGAGGGTACAACTTGAGGACATTTAGTAGAAGGGGTTCGTAAGGACCAATGTTTCACCATGGGCAACCCTAGTATTGTATTCCAAGAATGTATATAAGATATTGATGTTATTCATGGAACTAAAGTTCTACAACCAGGTGAACATGATGAACAAGTATCCACTGCTGAAAATTAAAGACCGCTTCGATCAGTTGAAGGGAGAAATTTGGTTTTCCAATATCTACATCATGTTCGAGTATAGAGTGAGGATGTACTAAAGATATCCTTTATATTCTCGTACATCCTTTATAGTTTTTAACTGATGCCTTTCGTCATTACCAATGCCCCAACCATGTTCATGGGTATCCTGAAAAGGATTTTCTAGCCTTATTTCAATTAGTTCATTGTAGTCTTCATTGATGAAATTTTGGTGTACTCGACATTAAAGGAAGATCACACTACACAACAGCGGGTGGGTATAGATACACTCTGAGAGCACCATCTTTATGGTGTGTTCTTGAGGTGCTCGTTATGGATTGATAAGGTCCAATTTTTGAGACACATCATCATGGAGGTTTGATTTGCAATGGATTTGGAAATGATAAAGGAAATTATTCCTTGGAAGGTACCCGGTAGCATGACTAAAGTGCAGTGTTTCCTTGGGAATGTATATATCCTATGTGAGGTGCGTACTTGAAATTTCTAGAGTAGCATCACCCTTTTATTATTTTATAGAGAATGTGCATCCCTTAGTATGGATGGAGAGATAAAAACACTGTTTCCAATAGATAAGGTGAAGACCAATGACTGCCCCCATCTTGAAACATCCAAAAGCGGTTGTTGGGTATGTCATCTTCTACGATGCATCAGGGTCTGGACAGGGTTGTTCCCTGATGTGGGAGGGAGCAATTATCTCCTGTAGACCACTGAAGTTTAGGAAGGATGAGTAGACATATGCAAACCATGACATGGTGTTAGTAGTAGTAGTCTTTTACATGATGATGTTGCGACACTAATTGATGGGTGAATGGTTTACCATTTACTACGACCACAACATTATCAGGTATATATTATAAAAAAAATAAAATGAACATGAGACAAGGGTGATGGATAGAGTTCCTATAATACTATGTCTTTGAGATAGTCGACACTATTGGGAATGAGAGTGTGGTGACATACACACTTAGTAGGAGGTCTATTTTACTGCTGCGGAGGGCGGTTACGGAACAGCTAGCCGCAATGCATATATCCTTAGTGAATGATGATGTAATAACATACCTTCAGTAAACAAATATAACTCCCCCACTATTACAATGAGTTAGGGAGGCATAGTTTTTGGATGTTTACTGTGTGGCCTGACGTGCTCAGTTATCCTTAGGACATGCTCTTGATTGATTTTCAATTGGTGGGGATCAAGTTATCCTTTTTAGAGGACTCAACATAGTACCAGTGATGTTACAGGATTAGGTTTTTAATGAGTTTCATACATCCCAATTTTCGGTACATTATGTTGTGGAGAATATATACCAGGACCTCTGATGTTAGTATTAGTTTCTAGAGATGATGAAAGCTATGTCTGAGTTGGTTTCATGATGCCATACTTGTCAGCAAGTGATGGTTGATCACCATGACTTAGTAGGCTTGGAACAACAACTTGAGGTACCAGAATAGAAGTCAGATGGTATCTCCATTGACTATACGAAGGGGTTACCACACCCGTCGAGGGTCCAAGATTCTATCTATGTGATCGTTGACCGACTCACCATGTCGTCCCACTTTCTATCCTTCTCGGGCAGGGATCAATTGAGGGATTGGGACGCCTCTATGTCTAGTATTTGTTATGGATTCAAAAGGTTCATTTGACGATAATCTTATATAACGATGATCATTTTACATCCTCGTTGTGGAAGGCATTACATGAGGCATTTGAGACTCAACTTCGTTTGAGTACCAACTTTTTCCCTCTAATAGATGGTCGGATGGAGAACACCATACAATCTCTGGAGGACATGCTTCATGCTTGCGTCCATGATTTTGGTCGCATTTGGGAGGACCTAATTCCACTGGTGGTGTTCTCATAAAACAATAGATATCACTCTACCATTGGCATGACATTGTTTGAGGTCATGTATTGGAAGATTTTCAAATCACCGCTGTGATGGATTGACCCAGGGGAGTCATAACTCATGGGTCTGGAGATGGTATGGGCTACAACTGAGAAGTTGTAGACCATTCAAGAGGGGATTAGGACTATACAGATTAGGCAGAAATAATATACTGGTTGGATATAGAGTGTATAGGAGTTCGATGATAGACACCATGGTTTCTGTCAGGTCTTACCTCTATTGAGATTTAACATATTTGGTTGGGGAAGAAAGTTATCACCGAGTTTATCGAACCTTTATATATTATAAGTAGAGTTGGAGAGGAGTTGTACTTCATATATATTCCCCAAAAGATGCACCGGGTGCACAACCTTTTTCACATGTCATATCTACAAGGTATGTTCATGATCCATCAACCCTCATCGACTTGGGAGAGCTTAAAAATATATTATAGGGAAAAAATTGTGGAGTTCCAGGTCAGGATGGAGGATCGATATGAGTGTATCATTTGTGGATGGTGGATTCCTATAGTCTATGTTCAGTGGAAGCACAAGAATATTTATGACAACACATTGGAGTGGGAGGCTTAGATTCACGCTCAATACCCCCACTTATTTGATTAGACCATATTTTGGATTTCAGGGACGTAATTCCATATGGTGGGGATAATTTAATGTCTCATAATTTCCATGAAATTGTTCAGTCGTGTAGAATAAGTTTGAGACTATACTCTTTGCATGCACATGATTCTGAGGGCCGCTAAGCCCGAAATGAAATTGTGAGCATTTTGTAGATCACAAAATGTAATATCCGATCTTGGGTTTTTACCTTTTAAACTAGTGCTCAGATTAAAAATATGATTGCACCGTTGAACTCAATATACTAGGTTGTTGTTAAGAGAAGGATTTGGACAACACTAACACACACCTCCATCTAATGGGTGAAGAACATAATGTTTCTGTTGATGGAAAACAAACGCCTCACGAAACGATGATTGTTCAATTACTTCCTACCGCCTCTCCTGGTGACCATTAAGAAGGAACTTTATTTATATATGATATATATTATGTTTATGTTTTCTTTATTCTTTTGCATTTTTTATATCATACCTTTATGGTTCACATTATGGATAAACACGATAATTTCATTTGAGGAAGTGCGGACTACCACCCCCTAAAAGTGAAATGACTCGTTAAAGCCTTATGTGGGATGTATAAAGGATAGGGTATATGATATTATATATGAAATTATACTTTAATTATAATATAACTACGTATCATTATGTTTTAATTACATTAAAATAATAAATAGATATGAAAGTAGCGTTCATGGGTACGTACGGCCTACCGTCTCCATGAACGGTGCATTTCATTACTTATCTCCAAATGTTATGTACTATTATAAATACATTTATATACTGGATATATATGATATATATTATATCTAAATCATGAATGTAATTCTGGATATAATGGACTATTTACCAAATAGAGAACTTGTAAATATAAAGTGTCCATTTTTGACTCAAGTACCAAATATCGACAAAATGAACTTTATTAACATAAATGATTACATAATGTTTATAACATAGTAATAAGTGATATAAAATGAAATATAAACTTTAAAAAGGTTCTTATGCAAGTATAAATTTACATTTTTAATTATTCCGGAGATTAAATAATGATCGAGTCAAGTCGAACATGAGGTAGGGGACTTCATCTCAAACTCTTTTCTTTGATGAATATTTAGTTTTACACATGAATTTATTTTATACTACATATAAACCCCTTTGAATTTTCACTTCATTCAAATGGAATATTTTTTTTCAAAACATTTCACTAAATGAAAAAAAGGAATTTTTTTTACATAAGCGGTTACAATGACCTTTCCGCCGCCACGATTATTATTTGATCTTTTGCTTCCTTCACAAGACAAAATGTTTTTAAAAGGAAAAATAAATACAATATACTCTTTTTACATATTTTGGTATGGAAAATTATTTTGAGAATGGATTTATTACTTCAATTTATTGAAATGATATTTTTTTATTGCAATGTGTAAATTTAATATTTACCTTATGCTTAGGTTATATGTTATGATCATGTTATGATTCTTGGGAATTATATATATATATATGGGTGGTTCCGTGATAAACCAAGGGCAGGTGAGCCCGAGATAGATCCCCAATGCATTGGGTAATGTGACAGAGGTAAACTTGAATGTTTCTCCTAATAGATTTAGGGAATATACTCTGAAGGGTATTCTAAAGTAACTCTCTATGTAGCTATGATAGCTACATTGTATGTATGATATGGATGCCACAAGTTACCTTTATGATTTATGATTTCTATGTGTTATTCATAAATCATATGTTTTCATGGGGTGAGTAAAAGTGTTTATGTTTTGTATGTATTAATGAATTTTTTTTCTTTCATTGTTTTATAACCCTTACTAATATTTTTATGCTCATCCCATGTTTTGAAATGTTTTCACAGGGCATAAAGATGAATAGGGTCAAGGATGGGATCAAGGAAAAGTCATGCTGTTTAAAACCTGGAACTATACATGACTATTTTCTCCAAGAGCTTTTATTTTATGAAAAAATGGAAATAATGTAGAAGTGTTTACTTTGTAATATTTTGTGATGTAATAGTTATGTCCTAATTCATTAAAACTCTAAACCTGAAAAGATCCTCAATGTGAATTATTCATTTAATTCAATATTATGTAATGATTATGGTCGGGTCCTTATAGTGGTTCTCCAAAATGTATCCAAAATCAAAGACACAATCATGATGCATGTCCTCTATGGTCTGTATGGTCTCCTCTATCTGACCATCTATTCAAGGGTGAGATGTGGTACTCAAGCGTAGGTGAGTCACGAATGCCTCCTGAAATCCCTTCCACAACCGAGATGTAAAATAAGCGTTACAATTTTAGATAGTCATCGAATGAAACACGTAAAGCATCACTATCTCTTTTATGTAGAGTCATCTAATGCCATTTACCAATCCTTACCCTCAGATTGGTAGGAAGTTGGCCAACTTGGCGAGTCAGTCAACGATCACCCAGATAGAATCATGGACCTGGATGTGTGTGGTAACCCCATCACGAAGTCCATGTAGATACCATCCGAATTCTATTATGGTACCTCAGGTGGTTGTTCCAAGCCTGCTAGGACTTGGTGCTCAGCCTTCACTTGGTGAAAAGTTAGGAATCATGAAATGAACTCTACCACTGCTTTCTTAATCCTGGGCCACTAGTATAGACGTAACAGGTTCTTATATATCTGCCCAACACTAGAATGTACTTCCAATGGGGATGTATGAAAATCCATTAACACCTCATCCGCGTAACTTCTTGGGAACTATGGTGTGTCATCTAAAAAGGATGAGGTGCTCTACACCTATCAAGAATACATCAAGATATTGTCCTAAGGATAACTGATCTTTCGTGGAATTAAGTTAAAATCCTCAAGCTATACCTACCTAAATCAATGAAAATGTGTAGTAGTGGCAGTAATCAACTAAATGTAAGCTTCTCCATCACTATACATGAATGATATTTACATTGTTGCAAGCTGCTCGCTCACCTCACCCAGCAGCTGTAAACTATTCCTCCTGCTGAGTGCATCTGCCATCACAATCATCTTCCAAGGTGTACAGACAATCTCAATGTCATATTCCCGAAGGACCTCTATCTAACACCACAATATCAAGTTCAGGCCCTTCTATGAGAAGATATAACTAATACTCTTCTGGTCGGTGTTGGTGGTAAAACATTCACCCATCAAGTAGTGTCACCATATCATCATGGAAAAGACCACTGCAGGTAAACCAAGTTCATTGGTTGTGTAATTATGCACACTCTACCTTAGCATCCGTGACCTATATTCGATCTATACTCACTCCTAATCATGACACCTCACAATGTAGTCCCTGATGTGTCACATAAAACTAATAACCAGTCACCCTCTTCTGGTAGTTTCAAAATGGTGGAAATATTTAGTATCAACCTCAGCTCTAAGAACACTCCTGGCACCTCTCATTCCATACAAAAAAATATCCCTCATTTTGTGAAAGTTGAAGAGGGTTCTTCAACTATAGAAATTTCAGGTACAAACCTCTGATATTATCCATCCATTCCTAGGAAAATCTTCACCTCAATCATGCTCCTCAGTGTCTCTCAATGAAGAACATCCAATATCGTTGGCGTATACACTACAACTCCAGCCTCTGAGATGACGTCTCCTAGAATGTGATCCTTCCGAATCCAGAACTGGCACTTCGATAGCTTACCATAAATCTAGTACTCTCAGAGTGTATCCAGAACTACTCATAGGTGTGTAGATTGCTCCTCCTCAGACTATGAGTACTCCAAAATTTAATCAATGAATACCACCATGAAATGATTGAGGAAAGGCTGGAAGATCCATTTCATGATTTCCATGAACACTGTGGGGGGGGGGGGAATCATTCCCACTAAATGGATTCAAAAATAATGTGTAGTGGTCATAACAACACCTAAAGACTGTCTTCACCAAATCTTTAGCCCGTACTTGAAGATGATGATAGCATGATCTGAGATCGATCTTGAAGAACCACCTCGATCCCTTCAACTGATCGAAGAGTTCTTCTATCCAAGACAGTGGATAATGGTTCTTCACAGTCACCTAGTTTAGATGCAGGAAGTCTAGACATATCCTTATATCACGTCTACATTCTAGGAAAATAACTCTAGCCCTGACTATGGACAAACGTTGGGTCTCATGAATCCATTTTCCTACAATTCCTCTTGTTGTACCCTCAACTAACGAAGTTCCACATGAGCCATCCGATATTATTATGTTGATATTGATTTCATCCAAAAGTACAGATTGATGCATAATTCTAAATCCTTACGTGGAGGTCAACCCATAACATCTTCAGGAATGAAATCCTTATACTCATCGACCACTTCCACAAAGATTCAACTCTTCTCATCCACTGCACCGATGGTGAGTCTGACCAACATGGGACTGATTAGCTGCACCCTCCTCCGAGAAAGTGCATCTTATGCTGCAAAGGATCCCTTCTCATTGGTGAACGAAAAACTGGTCCCATCCTTGTAGAAATACCATACATTAAGCCTAAAAAATTCCATATGACCATGGATTGTGGATTTCCAATCCATAACAAAGATGATGTCATAAGTCCTTAACGCCACTACATGGATATAAAATACAAGGATCTCACCTCCAAAAGTAAGCTCAATCTACTAGAACCTGTGTGTAATTTTCAAATCCCCTCTTGTAGAAGTCTATAAACATAAGGATCGATCCAACGGATCGATCGAAATCTCTGAGCCTCAAACAAGGTCTATGGTAAGGAAAGAGTGTCTGCCACCTATTCATATGAGAACATCAGGAAAATTTGATTTCAAACATATCTTAACTCTAATAATATCTACTGCACCTTGTTCATCGTCCCCCATCACATGAAGATAGCCCCACCCCATTCCACCTACTCCCAGAGCTCATAGTGGACCGCCTGGGGGTGATGGTGGTAGCACCTCATATCTCATCCCACTATCTACAACTCTACCTACTCCCCTTCCATGTTAGCCTTTCAATGAAAAACCTTGTTTGAAACTACGCCTCCGGCTTGGAGGTCCCTTGACTTTCTATTGATCATCTGTATGGTGGGTCTGACAGTCTCGAGCTATGTTCCCGTTTCCGACACATGAGTAACAAACTCTAGCCCTCAACTAACCTCCTCTTCCTCGTGAGACCCACACCTCTTACCTAGCATCATGGGGTAATCATCTAGAATTTCTAGGCTATTTCAACCTCTTCATCATCTACCTACTACCGACTGTAGATGAATCTTCCACCTTTCATCCAATGGTGTCTCTCACCGTCGGTTCCTCCTAGACTAGGAATCTCTCCACCAGTAGAACTCGCTCTACCACTCCATCCCATGTTTGGAAGATGATGAAATCATCGACACCCTGATGTCTAGTTGGAATCCATGCTCAATGTTCTGGGCCCTAAATAAATGGTTCCATATAATGTTGGTGGAGCAGTGGGAGATGTTAGTAAACCTTGACGAGTACTGAGCCAAATTCATGCTGCCCTAATGTAGGCGTAATAGATCTTAAATATGCATTGAGTGTAGTTTTAATGGTACGAACTCTATCTAGAAGAGGATCTCAATGTCAAGATAAGAAAGGGTCACCTTTTCATGTTTCTGGGGATTTAGGTACATTATATACCAAATGTTCCCAGAAAAAATTATAGGGACTAGAAGTACCATCTGGTTAATATGTGTCTCTACCTGGTGAAAAACTGCATAACTACCTTCATCCAATCATCATCATCCTAAGTATATGTCTCACCTAGTTTCTTCAGAAGCCTTTGTCTCTAGAACTCATGCAGTGTTCTCAGTCGGCGTGTACAATCTGCTGGTGGGGATGGTATCAACTGGTGCTCTATGGGTGGTGGTGCTGGTGATACATCACCGAAAGGTACTAACCCTATAAGTGGTCCTTGAACTGACATATCATCATTCGATGGGCCATCATCGTGATCCCTCCCTAGAATCTTGGATGGCTGTATTTGTGGAGGCATCCTCTATATAAAAATATCTTCCACGATTAATAAGTTATACCTGGTGAGATGACTCAAAAAAATCAAGAGAAAATCATGTAGAAAACACTTTCAACCAGCGTTTTCTTGTAATGATTCAGAAAAAAAGAATTTAGGTTCCTAGTGTATGTATACGTTGGCCTTCACACCAGCATTGGACTCCCATGACTGAAATCCATTCTCAAGTCACTTAACACTATTTCCCATATAAAAAATATTGACTCTAAGTTCATCTAGTATAACAGACCACTCTCTAATACAACTTTGTCTAACCTCAACCCTCGGGGCCCATATTTTTACTACACCAAGCATGCATTCCATAGTCCAGGGGTTAGGGACTACCACTGGAATGGCATATCCGAAAAAGGGAAGGCACTGACTTTAAATATGTATACATATAGACATGGAGTACTACACCAAGAAAACCACACAGGGAAAAAATATAACCACCAAAATGTACCACCACTGAGTGTAAAATGTGCTAGATGAAAGTAAAGGGGGTAGAATACTATCCCAAAACCCCACAATGTAATCATTACTATCAAAGTCATCTCTGAAGTCTATACATGTAGGGTAGTGGTGTTAATTCATGATGCTGTAAAAGTATGACTTGTCCGCTCCAACCTCACTGAGATCCACCGAGTCCTAGAACAACATGGTCTACATCGAAGCATCGGTTTTCAACACACAAAAAAACACATATACGTGAAGCCCATGCATGGGTGAGTATAATAACTCAGTAGGGACCCTTAGACCCCTGAAGGTCTCTTAGAAATCCATAGGGGAAAATAAAAAAATGTAAAATACCTCAAATAAATATCTCAAATACATATAATAGTGTAAAAGACAACACACACAAGGTATAACATAAGTACACAAGTAATGATGATTAGTTGCAAATCTATATCATCTTATTCTTTTGAGAGTCTCTACTGCTTATCCACGAAGGGTCACTGTTCTCATGATCCATGATGGGTCGCACTGCTACTGATCCATGATGGCTCTCTCTATGGCAGATCCATGACAGGTCATGCTACTTCTAATCCATGACGGTCCTCTCTTATTCGGATCCACATAGGGTTGCTCTCATGATGATCTATTAAGGGTCACCCCATTGCTAATCTAGAAAGGGTTTCTCTCATGCAGATCCATCGAGGGTTGCTACGTTATAGACAACCACTGGATTCCCAAACATAGAAGGCCTGATTCCAGGAGGATATTCTCATGAAGACATCGGTCATACCTCGACTTCCATGAAGTCCCACATAGTGCAACCCAATATACCATCTCAGCGTAAGGGTCCCTATGAAATAGATGTCTCATTATACAGACACCTAGTCTGTAAGATATAGGATTTTTTATAAAAAGATCCCAACTGGATTCGAGTTTGATCCATCCTGGTCATATGAAAAGATCCACCAAAACACATGTAGTCTATTTCAGAAGGACCACGTTGTCACAAGTGTCCTTTTTCTATTAACGACACATCAATCAGACACCTGGTTTGTTAGTTATAAGAATTTTAGTGAAATGGGTGTTAGTTTAGATCAGGTCCGACATTACCTGGTCGGACAGATCAGACCCCAATCTAGTCCAGCCTGGGCCAGGAATAGCCCATTGGACCATGTTTTCTACCCGCTGGTGTGGGTATGGACCACCTTAGTGGGACTTCTCTTCCATCCAGAAAAAGTGCAGCTGTATCTGGATTCACCACATTTGGTAGGTGAAACTAGCTTACCCTCCATGTCTCCCATGAGCTAATTCCCCTTGTTAAATTGACAATATAGCGCCAACATGGCATCGTGGGTCTCCAGTGCTGCATTCATGGTGGTTGTAGTGTCCGCCAATTGGCATGCCACTGGGTGCACTGTTTCTGTCAGCCTTTGTCTCCTGCGCGCCAACATGAACTTCGAAAAACCACCCAACATTCTCTGATGGTCTGTCCATCATTCCTCTTGCATCTATAGCCTATGGGGAACATTATATTAATTATGATGGCCTCAGATATTCCTTTTTTCCATCTTGAAAATCCATTTATAAAGGAGACACGTGTGGAGGGGCTCAAGCCTTGTTCGTATCGGCCCACGCCCTTCACTATAGATGTTTAAAACCGAGGAGGATTGGGATGATATTTTATCAAAAAAATATTAATCCCGAATATAAATTACAATTGAAACACCCTCTCGTAAGAACACATGATTCACAGATCAACCAGTCTGTGAGTTCATATGTGTTCATCGTTTAGATATTAGAACGTGTAAACATTAAAAAAAATTAAACCCCATACCTGGATTGTCGGATCCACTACATAAGATCGATGAGATCTGTATCCTAATCCTATATCTGTTAATCATTGATGTTTTCACTGTTCATCGTTCATCAGATATGATCCATTCAACAGGTGTGTAATCTCCGTGTTGGTAATCATCTTCATTCATCAATGGTGGAGGTTTCATTCAGCTTTTAATCAGAGAAATTGTAGTGTAGTTTGTCAACAGTGAATAATTGATTAACTAACAAAGAAAACATGTTGAGTGTTGTAGTGTCACCACATTGCTCCATTAATGAGTGTCATTAATAAATTCATTATCACCTCATCACTACGTCATAGCATTGATAAATCATTACTCCACAAAAGAAACATGAATATAATAATATTAATAGGACTATTATTTTTCTTATTTAAGTCCTAAAATTTATTGTTTTCAGTCGACCTGCACTAGTTGTTGTTAGGGCCTGAGAAGTTGAATCTCTACATTATGAGTCCAACAGTGAATTCATATTTTGGATCGAGGCACTGGTTCAAAAGATAGAAAAACCCACTTTCACGTTTACTAAAGTGAATATAAAATAAGTTAAAATTTACTTTCCAGGCACACTGGGCCTCAGAATCATGTACCGTCAGAGTTCGTAGTCTTGAAATAATTCTATACAATTAAAAAATTATACAAAAAAGTTGGGACATTACAATTCATCAAAAAATGATAGTTATATTTTTCTTCCATGACTATGTATTCAATTCCCTTATAGGTTTCCATATATATAAACGTAGTCATCTATTACTTTGGGTAACCATTATGGTTCTAACATTCCCATTTTAGGGGGTATTTTAATCTTTATTATTATGATTTTGGTTTCTATTAATGAAACATTAAATTATTAAACCCTTTATAATCCAAATAAATTTTTATGGATAAATTCATTTAAAAGGGGTGGAATGTAACACACTAATATTTTATGAATTATTATTTTTCAAATTAATTTAATCCTTTTGATATTTTGCATCACATGCAACTTTTAAAATATTTTTCCTATTATTAAAACACTAAATCAATCATTCCATTCCATTTTCAGCAACATGGAATATGTTACATGACCCCAAATTGGTGTATGATACATTGAACATTGACTCAGCATACGTTACACACATCCATGATTTGTTGTATGTTACACGAAACACTGATGTTTCTACAGAAAATAATTTTATTATTATAATTATTTAAATAGATAATTACAACATTGGTGTGAATTTTTTAAATATGAATAGTAATACCAAATTTTCCGATATTTTTTAAAAATTTTATAAAAAAATATTGATAACATCATATTTAATTTTTAGTAAATATCACATATATTTAAAAAAATAATATTCTCTCAAATAAACTAACATTCATATCCTTATATGGATAATAATAAAATGAGAAACATATAGAAATCATACTTTAAAACTATAGGATTTCTTTTTAAATTTTTAATTCCAAAATTATCTTTGGGGAATTGTGTGGACTCTTTCTGAGAAACATCATTTTCTATAAATTGTGAAAAATACTTCAATTTAGTTTACAATGACCTTTCTGTTTAACTAATAATTTATGTTAAATTATAAATTATTTTTTAAGGTCACATTATATCATTTATACATCTATTAAAACCAATATTTTCATTACAATCTATTTAACTATGAAATTGGAAATGGAATGTTAAAAAACTTTTGAATAATTTTCTTCTTGAAAACCTGTTATTCCGTCTAAACTGTGGGAGTAGAATTAATATTCATTTTTTGTTCCAAGTAATTTTATTTAAAAAGATGGACATAAACCAATTTCATTTGTATAATATATATTTTATAAATATATCATGTTTATTTTTTTTTTTGAAAAATGATTCGTAAAAGTGATTCAAATTAATCACAATGATTAAGGTCAAATTGAGTTTAATTAGAGACTAAAACATAAAATTAGGTTCTGACATGACCTAGATTTTCCTAAAAACCACATTTTATGTCAACATTTCATAAATAAACCTTCCATTATTTATTTATGTTGGATTTTTATGACTTTTGTTTGGTAATAACTTGTATATACCTATACTTCTTTCAAGAGTTCTATGTGAGTCATATTCATTCGGTATAAATCGCCACCCCTCACCCACATCAGCACATCTCTCAAAACTCATAGTTTTGATCATGATCTAAAAAATACACTTATAAAAATAATTAACATTCTCATAGAATACTATCCTTTGGCATAAAGAAATGCATGGAATCCTTTGGTCACAAACCAAATGGAGTTACCAGATTAAGAGGTAACCTCTTCTCTCAATCTCATTTCATTTATTTTCTTTCTACACCCCTTCTAATCATTTTATTACATGATTTTATAACAACACAAGTATCTTAAAAAAACTATTTATTATTTATTATATTGTGTCTACATGAATTTACACACACATCCATCTAATTGGTAATGAATAAATTTTTTATTTGTACGGTGATGTACCGGCTCACTAAACGATGATTTATAATTTTTTATTATCACCTATCATGGAGAAAATGTTGACAGAAATTGTATTTTTATATATTATATATTATATTTTATATGTCTTTAAGATTATGTATTACGTTTTTCAACATATTTCTTTTTTTACTTTCCATTTTGGGTTAATACAATAATTTAATTTGAGGACATGTGGACAACCGCCCCCTCAAATCGATATGATTCATTCATACACCACATGGATTTTATTAAAGTTAGTTTCAGTGAATATATATGTTATATGTGATATAGTAATATTATTATAATAATTATATATATACATATATATATATATATATCTTTTACATTCAATCATCATGACAATTTTATAGAAATAGCGTTCATACATACATATGGCCTACCGTCTCAATGAAGGGTGTATTCTATTTCATAATTATATAGTAGATAAATTATTATAACACACCTATACCCTATATAAATGTGATTTATATCAATATTTAGTTTATGGATATCATTATATTTTTATAAGTACAAAAATTATAGCAAATTATGACACAAGCTAAAAAGTAATCAAATATTTCCTGAAGCGTGGCCTTAACATGACATTGCAAACAAGAGGGTAATATAAAGTCATAATCAATACATATATGTTATTATATATAATAATATTGTATTTTAAAATATTTATAATAAATATATAATTATTATACATGAGTTTGTAATATTTAGGAAGAGTGTGAAGACACATGGTAAAGATATTTCATCTCACATTTTATTTCCATGAGATACAAGCTTTATTCACCACCTATTCCTTATGTCTGGTGTGTTTAATCCCCGTGAATTTATTATATCTCTCAAATAATTAAATTTATGGGTATTTAAAAATATATTTTATTATCATTCTTTCATTGTTTTTTACATTTAAAAGTTACCAAATTGGTAAAATAGTTTTATCTTGATTTTCCATCTTAAAGAATTTTGTTTCGTTATGGACGTAGATTATTTTTTAGGTGGATATACCACAATTTTAAATGGTATATCATTAATCTCATTATTTTTATGATATTTTATGATGCATTTTATTGTATTTCCATAAATGGAGAGTATGATCCCATGTTACCAAGAATTAGAAGTTTATTGAGAAAATGTAATATCATTTTCGAGATTGATTATGTGTATGATTGATTTGATGAAATATGATGATCCATCGATTAATAACACTCATGAGTTTCATTGCCCTATATTTATTCAATATATATTCATGTATTAGTACCATTTTTCTATTATATTAAACTATATATAAATAATAAAATTTAATTTAGAAAATATGACTATATTTCTCTCTTCAAGTTGAAATCTATTTTATTATAAATAATACCTTTTCAAAAAAAAATTTAAAAAAATTAATCAAATGATAATTGAAGATAATTATCTTGTAAAATCTATATTTAATATTTTTTTGTGGTTTTCATAGATTTATTTATACATTTTCAATGATATTTTAAATGAAAATGGCCTTCAAACTATTTTAAAGCTTGTTTTAAAAGCTTTCAAGGAAAATGATTTTCATGTTCTATCAAACTTATTTTATAATTTCTCATGTAAAATGGTTTTAAATAATTTTTCATGAATTCTTTCCACATTTTCATATTGTATTAAAATATATTTTTAGATGGATTTATGTTTTTACGATCAATTTTCAATGAATAAATGATATTTTTCTCAAAAAATCTTTTCAAGATATATTTCCACATTATTCTCTATCCAATATGAAATCTATTGTTGTTAATAAATTCCTTCTAGGAAATGATCTATATATTCCATTAATATTATTTCATGAATGGTTTTTTTTGAAGCAATAATTCTTATGACAACTATTTATCTTTCATAGGTTATACGCTTCGGAAACCCCTCTTATTTTTATGGGTTATGATTTTAGGAAATGGTTATGAATCCTTTCTCCTTCCTATAAGATATGATGTGATGGAATTTTAAAGATAACCATTTAATTTCATTGGTTAGGATTTGATGTTTAGAAAACTCATATCTTATCATGGGTCATAATATGATGATTGTTTTCTAGAAAATGTATGTATGATTTAATTATGAGATGATTGGGACCAATATCTCCCTCCATTGTATAGGTTAATAATAAGTTGTATATGAGTTCCAAAGGTACATGGGTTGTATCCCATGCCTGATAAAAACACGTTGTATGGGTTTTAACCCAAGCCTAAATAAAAGAGTGTAAATTGGTTGTAGACCAAACCGAAAAATAAAAAGTTACATGGGTCATAGTTTAATCCTGAAAGAAAGTGGGTATATGGGTTATAGCCAATCCTAGGAAAAATATAGGTACATGGGTTCTATCCCAAGCCTAAATGAAAGGGGTTTTCCTTATTGTATCCCATGACAAAAAACAAGATGGTACAAGGGTTGTATCCTAATCCTAACGGTATGAGTGTATATGGGTTGTTAGCCCATGATTTTTATAGGTACACGGGTCATAGCCCAAGCCTAAATCCTTATAATGGTCTTTTTAGGTAGCCTTAACTTAAAATTTTATATTATTATATTTATTTCACAAATAAAATGTCTTATTCCTCCATTATTATGTCAGGTCTTGTGATTTTTATTTCCTTATTATTCAGGTCTTATGAACTACCATGATTAATCATATAACACCAAATCATGATCATTGATATGCAGGGTATGATCTCTTATTGTTATGATCATGATCGTGTAACCCAATTTTGATGTTTATTCTTAAATATATCCCTTTTTACCCTTAATAAGCTTCTTACATCACCGATTTTTATGTTTCCTTTTCCCATGTTATGAATAATTGTTTTAGGTAGAAGTAATAATGGTGGACATATTTGTGGGATATGTTGAAGATCTTTCACTAGGAAAAAAGATTTGGTTTTTCATGTTTCCACAGCCACAAAAATATTACATTCGTAGGGAATGTATTATTTAAATGTGCTGAATATTCATCTAAAATGATTTAATATCCATGAATGCTATGAAAGGGTATTTTTTTGGGATGAAATGGAAATTTATGAAATCACTGAAAAATGATGAAATTACTCTAATTAAATAAAAATATAACATAAATGTATATTTTAGTATATTGATATAAGGTAAAATTATTTCTCAATAATATAAAGAGGATCTTGGAATAATATTCTATCATATTACCATCATTTATGAGGATATATGTTATATTTTCAAATTTATTACATTTATGGATTTGGGAGACTTATTATTCAATTGATTATTCACTTGATTATAATTAATTATCTCAATCACTATATATAAATATTTAAGTGATTTATCTAAGTCCATATCATCACTTATCACTAATGTTCTCCAACATGGAAATATAGTTATATGTTATTCCATGTGACTATTGTACATTCCATTATCTATTTTAATATGTTATTTTATTATATCTTTATTGATGTGGGGAATTCAATAATGGTATTTGAAAATGTCAAACCATTGATTTACAATGTCATGCTTAAATTGCGATGATGCAAATTATATAAGGTGTGAAGAAAGAAACACCCTGAATTTTTAAGATAAATATATCATATTAGATAGTCTGAATGGAACAAAATACAAGGGTAAAAGGAATATAACATCCCAATATCTTATGATATATTTACAGTTTTAAATAAATTTAATATATTCATTATATTTTAACGCATGTAATACTGATTTTTCTTACACTTCTATCAACAAAGAGTTTTTTTGGTAATATATGTTACATGGAAGACATGGTTTTACAGAAGAAAAATGTAATATTAATATAAAATATGATAGTTTTCTCCTAGAAATTAGAATGGTGGGTATTAAAAATAACTAACTAACTTAGGAAATTTATTATATTACTCAAATGTATTGGTAATATATTGATTTTAAATGATAATAATGATCTTTTGAATGAAAAAGATATGTTTTTAGAAAAATTATATTTGTATAAAAGATGGTTTAGTCATGCTTGACTCACATAATATAAAATTAAATTGTACCAATTTTTTTAAAATTCATGTTAAAAAATGAGTTTCATTTTTTAAATGAGAATTTTAGAATTAGATTTTGGTGACTTTTTTGAATTTTTCTAAGAAGATTCATTTTTTATGAATAGTGAAAAATTCTAGATTTAAATTGGATAACACCAATTCATCTTAATATTTTTAAATGATAAAAAACATATTCAGTCGGTTTTTAGGTATAAATATTTAAAATATGCATACATTAACCCAATTTAGGTCATTTAAATAATTATAATTTTTAATTTTTATATAATAACATTTTAAACTTTTGAACATTTTCACTTCAAGACCCTATATTCTTTATACTCATATGTGATTAATTTTAAATTGATTTTTAGCCCTAATATGGAATTAATTTTAAAAAAAGGGTTTTATGTTTGGATGAAGCCTAATTTATAATGTATAGTAATGTATATTTAATTTTTTTACATAATTATTTTTGAAAAAATTTAAAATTAATTATAATGAATAAGTTAAAATCCACTTATTGGTTCAAAATTCTATATAATAAGTAAAATGACCTACCCATTTATAGAAAATTAATTAAATGGATATATTTGGACCCTTAAGACAAAATGATATACTTTTTTCCCTTTTTTCTATAATTTTAAGTAATAATTACTGACATTATATGTTCAGTAATGAAAATGAAAAAAACGCACCTTCACTGGTTCTAGTATCTATAATGATTTGGATATAGAAAGAAACAAACTTGGCTCGATTATGTATATTATTTCGGAATATAATGTAGTTTATGTTATCATAATAATTTATATTTAATTTTTATATTTGAATTAGTTATATAAATTTTTTAAGAAACACTAAAGAAGTAATTATTTTATTGATAAATAAATAAAACAAATGATATTAATTTTTTTAAAAGTGAATAAAATTGAGTGAATTATTATGTAAACATATTTTTGATGATTAAAATGTCATATTACATTTATTTGATTATAAAATATTTGATTTTTAATTTTATTTATTTTTTCAAATACAAATTAAATGAATAATTCCAAAATTGACAATAATATTATTTTCTTTTAAATTAAATTTTACGAAATTATTCAAAATTACTAAAAATCATATCTTCACCAATGTAATTTTAAAACAATGTAAAATTTAATATATGTTCCATTAAATATCTAATTGATATTTTCTAATGAATATATTCACCATTAAATAGTAAAAATATTTTTAGTATGGTTAAGGTTGAAGGATTGTTCTTTTACGCTAATTAATCTTATGTAAAAATTAATTTTTTTAACACAGTTTGGATTTTTATTTTATATAATATATATAATATTTAGATTTAAAGGGTAAAAATTGTAGAATATTTATAAATTTAATTAATTATTAATGGATAAATTACTTTTTTTAGAAAACACGTTAACTTAATAAAAACCAAAAAAATGGTAAAACAAGGAAATGAATGATTTAAGGAACCAAATTTTTAAAATATTTATATAACCATGTGGTGGATGCATGGATAGACTATATAATATTTATAAAATATCAACCAAAAATATTTTAGAAACATTATTTAACTGATACCTCCCTATAGTGAATACTTTTAGGCATTTACAAGAATTCCACTCATCCAACACTATAAAAGGGCACTCACTCCCCTCACTTATTCACAACTCTAATTCCATTTTGGTCAATTAATATATGAAAAAATTGTGAAAAAACATCCCTAAAATATTCCTTGAATCATTATTTTGGTAATATAATAAACATTTTATATTTTTATTGAAAACCTAAGGACGATACCTGAAATAGGTATTGTTATTCTAAATGCAATTAAATTTGATTTCCTTTTCCATGTCATTAAATTACTATTATAAAATTATTATATAACAACATATGTATATTAAATATATTTATATTTTGTTATGTAAGGTGAAATACCTTAAAAGTCAGACTCATTTATCAAAATGGATATAAAATCAACATTTGTCTTTATGATAGACTGTAGCCTTGCGAACCTTGAATATTCATTTTTTTATTATCACATTTCAGAGTTGAGATAATAAGAGATTTATAGTTTTTATATATTATTAATGATTTTATTATTTCATTATTATTTATCAATTATTATACCACTTCTACCATAAAATTTTAAATATTGGGTTAATATGCTACATTGCTCATGTGTATGGCAGACTATCACCTCGTGAAGTGTTATGGTCTGTTCAATATTTTCATGTAATTAATTATGAATGAAACTTATGAAAATATTTAATATATATGAATTATGTTGGTTAATTAATGAATATATATATATATATATAGGATTTAATTTTCATTCATTCAATAGGAAATGAAAATGGAAACATCATTCATGCGTACATACTACCTATATTCCCCATGAAAGTTGTTTTTGATTTCCAATAACAAAATATTAGTGATTATTACAAATAAAAACATAATGAATATATACAATATTCATATAATGTTTTACAATAATGATATTATTAAATCTATTTCGACATAAGGGAAAAAATATAAGGTCAAAATATACATGAAAAAAAAGAAATTATTACTCGAAAAAGTAAATGTACTGAGAAATTAATAACTTATGGGTGATAAGATGTCCTAAAGATGTCATATATGATATAATAAATATTATTATTCTTTGGGTATAAGAAAATTACAGGGTCATAATAACAATATAAAAGGTTAATTGAAGCTCACACAAAATGAAATGTGAGGTAAGGCGTTTTATCACAATTTCATTATATTAAGGCATATTGTAATTTTATTAACCTAAATACATTGATATATTGTAGATACATAACCAATAATTGAAATATCATGTATAAATAATTCTTTATCAAATTTAATGTTTCAATTTGAATTATTTCTACTTCGGGGATTTGAATTAAAATTTACAAAGTGTTAATTAATTTCATAACACAATTCGTTTTTATATGATTATATTACCACATCATTATTATTAGTATTCAATGATTATATGTATAATTAATTTTTTAAAATCTATTATTTTATTTAAATATTTTTATATTGATTTATAATTAAACGATTTAGTTTATTCAGCTATTAATTATCACTTCATCGTTATGATCATTTAAGGGTATATTTTGTAATATCATTCAAATCGATATTATTTATTTTTTAATTTAAATAATTTTAAATTACATGATAATTTTATTATAAACCCTTTAATTTTATACTCATTTGGTTATTCATTATATCTTCCAAGTTATAGATAAATTTTTCAACACTTTGGTACTTAAAACTATTGATAAATGTTTTTAATAAAATCCAAATTGATTTTTCTCTTTCGTAGGAAATATGTTTTCTTGAAAAAATGTGATCGCTTAAAAATAATATAAAAAATTTCCTTTAAAATTTTAAAATAGTTTATCAATGTAAATTATCACCCTTTTTTCATTTAACATATTTTTCAGAGGAGTTATCTTGTTTCTTTCTGAAGAATGAAATTTTAAAACCATTATAACATGATAATGGAATGTTTATCACAAAATATTCATAATTACCTACAATTATATCATGAAATCTTCATTCTTATATTTAAGAGCTCTCATATGAATAAATTGGTTTTTCTAATATTTTATAAATCCTTAATTTTGAAAAAATATTTTTTAAAATAAAGGTTTTTCAAAATGTTTTATGTTTTAAAAATTGTTTTCACAATGAAAAGGTTTTTATCCTAAAAAAAATTTAAATATATTTTTATTGTATTTCTATTATTCAATAATAAAAAAAAACATTTATTTTACTCAATAGAAATTCTATATTGATACTATTTTTATTTTTCCTTTGGATGATTTTTTATCATATTGACTATGGAATGTTTTAACATTCAATTCCATGATTCATTTTTATAAACAATAAAATTCCCTAAAATGATCACATTTATATGATTATTAGACATTAAATTTTTCCTAAATAAACATATTACATCTCAAGGATATTTTCATTACATAAACCGTACACTAAATCTATATATAGTGTATAAAATTGAGATTTATTACATATATAATGAAATATTGATGAATATGTATCCTTTAAAAAATAAAGTTACTTTATGATAAGGAAAATTTCTTTTAAATTGATTATAAGCTATATGAGGAATGATTTGGGATGGCATGATATGGGTGGGTAATATTTATAGATAGCTAGTCGATGCATCTGCAGTTTCATTGGATAAATCTATTGCATAGCCTTAGTTATGTTGGTTTTTAACTAGCATGTTTTAAATAATCTTATGAAAGGTATTGATGGTAAAGGACCAATGTACATAGGAAAAACAGAATCCAATAATTAATAATTCCTTGCATTCAGATTTTATTTATTATTACCCATGATATTTTCACTATGAAAAAAATCTATGGACACATTATTTATATCTTTATTCCTTTAATGGAATGGGTTTTTTGTAATTTACCCTTCCATATTAATCTATCCTTATCTTATTAGGATAACCCTATTATTTAAATAGAATTTTTTTCTATTATTTACAACTCCATCTAATTTAAAAAATTCATTCCTAGTTTACTAATTAAATCTCATGTGTTTTAAGTTATTTTCATTTTTATATTGATTCTTCCTTATATTTTCATGATAGGATTTGTATTTAAATTATATTTTTTAATTATTATTTATCATTGTATATTATTTAAACACTTTAATCCCAATTTATTGATTATATGGAATATGTGGTTAGTTATTAACCATTATATATTGACTATTTTCGTTGATTTATTATTTCTTCTACTTTACAAAACCATTAATGAGAACATTATTTCACACTTATGTTGTTATTTACATAATATTTTATAAAGTTTATTATGATTAATTAGAAATAATATGAAATAAGGTATAATTTTATTGATGAAAAAAATATTTTGTAATTTTTATATTCAAATGTAATGTAATACCCATGTATATATCTAGTTTACAATGACTGATAACCTATTCAGTCTATCAGGATTTTATTCCATATATCTTATAATAATATAATTGTAGTAGGACCCAGCTCAAGACATATGAGGTTGAGGATGAAATTATTAATCATGGAAACAAAAATAATATTCTATATCTAAATAATTATTAAGGATTATTTTTGTATAAATTAATGAGAAATAACATCGCCATTATGAAACTTTATAGAAAATATAAAATTGTAAATATTTGATGATGAAAATTAACATTAACTAACTAATATACGTGAAGTTAATAATTTTCATTGAATAATATATATTTTAATATTTATTAATATGGTTATGAAATATGTTATTAATATGGTTATATTTATTAGATAAGAGGATAATTATTTTTTTATCATTTTGGTGTATAATGAAGGGTTTTCACATATGAATTTTCACTCATTGAGATATATTGATTAGTCAACGCATTATTTCTTCTTGTAGGGTTTATATATCCCCATAATTATAGTTTAATATATCCTTAATTTAATACAGATGGTTAGAATTTAAATATAAAGTTATTTCATATAATTTCTAATCATTAATATATTTTCAAAGTGTTTAGTATTATATACCAAAAAATCAATTTTCTTGGGAATTTTTATATATTATGTTAATATTTTTACATATATAGTTTATATACTGCCAATTTGAAATACTTTTCGATGAATATATTTTTAAGGTATTTAATGTTTACTTTATTTTTTCTCTTCTAGTGTATTATGATTCAAATGTTACCGATGAAATAAGTGTTTCCTTTTAAATCATAATTCTTATTGGGTGTGAAGATTCTTCCTCTATATCAATTATATTATTCCCTCAAATGATACAATTTATTAGTTTATGTTGATAATTTTTATTATTTATTATTTCCCTTATATTTATCTCAATGAAATTACAAAAGTATTTCATGTTACTGTTTTAGATATGTGGGTTTCAATAAGGATATTTTGAAATATAATTTCATTTTAAATAGTTAATATTCCACTCCACATTTATATAATCAGCCTTAATAAATTTTTTTAATTCCATTTTTCATTATGTATATTTACAAATATATTGTTAAAAAAATAATTATATCCATATCATTGAAATTAGTATTTAATAATGTCTTTTGAATTCATTTTTGATTAACATTATATTTCCTTACAAATTGTGAAAGAAATTTTCTTCTTAAAATTTCCACACTGAGGAATTTTCCCAAAATTTTTGACTATTTTATTTAAACACCAAGTGATTTTTGGTTTTCAATGAAATCTCTATTCTATTTTATCGATAAAATATATTATAAAAAGCATATTAGAAAATGTAATCGGTATTTCTTCATCTTTCTCCATATTTAATTTATTGTAAATGTGATTTTCATTTTTATAAACACCCTTTAAATATTTTCATATATAAATGGAGATATGATCAAATGATACCATCAACCTTATTTATTTGCATGTATTTTTATTATGATATTCCATTTATTTACTCGGTGATGTATTGATATCCTAGGAGTTTATTATTTCAAAATTGTTTTAATAATTTATGAAAGAATGTTAGTTATGTAGTACATTGTTATTTATTTCTTTTATATGGTGAATTAATTGGGCATAATTATGAGAATGGTGGGTCCTATAATTATATATTCCCTAAACAAATTATTATGTATCATGAAACAAAATGTTTATGTATTTCGTGTCTACTTACCCAATTATTAATAATGTATTGGTTGCGGCCTGGACAGTAGAAAATATGTATTGGATGTGACCTCGATCATATTTATAATGTATTGGATGAAGAATTTAGTGTATAAATGATTTTATGGGAGTGATCATAAAGGAATAATTAATATTTCTAAAATTATGCATTCCTTCACGAAGAAATAAATTATTTTTTATCCATGTGATTATTAACTTCTTTATGTTATCAATGGATATATATAATTCTCATATTATTAATAATATTACACTTTTATTGATTATTAATAATTCTAAACGTTTTATTAATTTTTTATCCTTGATAAATCATACAATAAAATGTTACATAATAGGTATGTGTAACAACCCACTACCCCATACCACTACCCAATTCCCATACTAGAAATATTCATATACATTAGGATAACATCTTCATAAGGTAGTGGTAACTAACATGTAGGGATGGCCTATGAGGTTGTTGTGGGTATACTATTCACTCATTAATGGTGTGAAAAACACAATGTTAGTATGAAAAAATATACACACATATAGATAAAAATCACAACCCAGGAATGTTCTTATAAAATGAAGATAACATTAGGTGTGGAAAAAATATAACATACATACCATATCATATCCCCAATATGGTGGTCATTCAAATATAAAAATGAAATTATAAAATAATATCATGGAATAAATCATATCCTCAATTTGATTCGAGTTTAGCCAAGACCTACAATTCAACTCCATCATCATAATCTTAAACAATAATCATTAATAAAATTATTTTCCAAAAACATACATATATATATTGTAATAGTGTTCTATTTTGTACCCTAGTACCTTGGTGGCCTATTAAGATAGTGAGTTCATGTCCCTATGATACTACCAATGGTGTCCATTACAATTATCAGTCTAATAACGAGGCATGCAGATATTCTCTTAGTAAACATGTAATATTTCTTGTTCATTATTTAAAAAAGTAAATGCATTAAATTATAATTAAACATGGGTTCGTGTTTTACCCTAGGATTTGTACATATCTGATTTGGCATGTCTCAGGGTGTCACTAAGAACATTATGATGAACATTCCAATGTATCTCCCCCAAGAGAAAATATACCTATACCCAACCAAACATCCAACATCTAGTGTAATATCTTCCCCCGAACATTCATTCCGAACATCTTTTAAAATTGCATTTTCAAATTAAAATTGACACTAATATTAAAAACATATAATTATCCCAATTTTGTATATACATTTAAAGATACAATACCATCTATCCATTTCCATAATTCCCTTTACAAAAAATTTCCCCAATATTTCTTTTCCAATAGAACACATTTTAATTAATCAATTAACATGTCCATGGTCAATATGAATGTGTTAAATAGGGAAAACAACCTATTAATCTCATCATGTTTAAGGATACTAACAGAAGATAATTTCCAATTTATACATTTAGTTAGAAATAATGGTATCCACCCATAAATAGGTGAAACCACCATCATATAAACTTAATAGTAATTGATGAATTTTGAAAAAATTAGGGACCACATTCCTATATCTGATGTCAAACCACCATAATTCATATGAATGGAAACATTCAAAGTCACACTAAGGCCCACCTAATCCCAACTAAATATCTCATGCATTCCAGGCACTTATGAGAAACACGAAACTCTAAATAACACATCATAAATACTTGTAATTATCTTATTATAAAAAAATCCAATGATAAAGAGATGATCCACCATTCAGTTGATCCCACCACTATTAAACCAATTAAATGTTCTCACAATGATCTTTAAAAAAAATTATTAATTTCATTTTAGAAAAAAAATAACTAACCACTGAATCAAATAAAAACACCAATTACATCCAAATTCAATGAAAAATATTAAAATAATTGGTGATTCCACATACATAAAAAGAAATGATATAGAATGATGTGTGGATTTTATCACTAGATATCACTTATAGAGGTCACATGAAATCCATATGAAAAATGGGATATCGCACCATGATCGGGTGGATTTTCAAATTATAACCCTATCTATGAATTCATAAATCATAAAGGTTGATGGAGGATAACATATGAAATATCTGTATGGTTCAAATAACCTCAAAACCTGATTGGATTCTCAAATAAACCCCCAAATATGGGAGGATGAATTCAATAATAACTTTTGTGGTTAGAGTTTGTTCATACAAAAATGTAATATGTGAGTTTCCCACTCAAAAATACAAGGGGATACAATTGTAATTGATCCCTTTAAAATTCCCTATGGTAAGCCAGGGGAGGTCACTGACTAACTAGTGACTTCAAGTGGGGGTTATTACCAATTCTATACACTGCTGATGAGTTAGTGGTTATCCTTAATTTTAAATAGCCACCCCGACTTCCCCTTGATCATCTTTAAATCATGCAGATACCACCTGACACACATTCCTAGTCTTGATAACCTCTCTTTTCGTCCACAAATTTTTATAATTTCATTTGTATTTTTGAAAAAACTATACCATATATTCCGTTGGAATATTTAAAAAATATTAATTATAAATTTTTATATGATTTTGAGGTGCTACAAAATCCCCACTATAACACTTTATAATCTAAAAAAGTCTCCATATTCCTCTATCTACCTCCCTCGACCCACATCAGTCAACACATAATGTTTGAATGGACTCTTTCTATTTCTGAACACCATAATGACAACCATGTCACATATTTTATTTGAAGTAACTATATCTGCTAAACCCCAAACCAATGAATCTCATCAAAACCAAATTAATAATATAGAACTTATCTGATCCCATTTATTTGAAACACCAATGGTGGAATAAAATAAAAACCTATCAAGCTTATGGTACTCCCCACTATAAATTTTATTTTATAGTTACCCATTTCTTATGCTTGGAAACTTTTCCTTTGGAAATTCCTACTAAAACTCAAATATCTTGTTGTAGTGGAATTTTTTATGTAGTTTTCCACTCAAATCACCAAAACATACATAATGACTCCATTCATAGTTTTCACATATCCTTATTACATAACATAAAAAATTAGATGGATTATTATCCACTTATCCATGTCAAAATGAGGAATATATCATATGTTTTGTGAAAATATCATTTTAATCGTTCGAAAATTCCCCACATACTCAAAAGAAATATGTGGTTTGTAACATACCACATACAATTTAATATGTGAATTCTGGTTGAACCATTTTCCCAATTCCCATAAAAAATAACCAGCCTCCACTTCTGATGCATTATCAATTTACTCACACTTGATTCTCTCACCAACATAGGTATTATAGGTCAATCAAACATATTCATAGGAGTCTATTTCCAACACCATGTTAGTATCATCAATTATATCCCAATCCAAGAAAAACAATAATTTTGTCATACTATATACCTTGAAACCCCTTCATCCCAATCACTGATGAATAAATTTAATTACATCTAATTATCAAAGAAAACAACTGATCTTAATTTAACATGACAAGTAATTCCCCATTTTCCATTCCCTGAAGAATATAGGTTTGCCTCCCATTTTTTACACACCACCCTCAAAATTCCACAATAAATACTCCATTTTTTGTTCCACACCCCTATGAATATTCCAGCATAAGGGTCACATGACCATAGTTAATACAACACTCATCCACATATGAGAGTGTTTTAAATCATGTTACAAGAATAAATTCAAACCAAATTACACAATTCACTATCCTCAATCAAATTCAATGATTGGATGTGAAAATAACTCTCTCACGTGTGTGATAAAATGAAAAAACTACTATCACATATTCCCATCTTTTGAGGATACCACTCATGAAATTTTATGACATGCATCCCATTATGAGGACCTCAACCTTCGATGGATAATGGTGTATTCCCCATATTATGAATTTACCTAAACCACTTAGTGATTGCATCCTCAATGGAACCATGTTAAAATAACACATTATTCTCTTTTGGATAATGAGAAATTCTATAAACCAAAAACTAACACTCATTACTGCTTGCACATGATCATTTGAGACACCATTATATATTCCCACCATGATTTCAACCTCAATACAGGGAGACATCAAAAAAGAACCCATGGAACTAGGTCCCCTAACTGTATTCATGTCAAAAATTCTATGTAACCACATTTTAAGAGGGTCTCCTTAATAGAAAAATGCTATCACCATGCGAATTACTATTTAGTGGTCGTGTACTAATGTCTTTAGTGTAATTAGCACAACCCCTGTAATAAAAATCCTATAATAACAAAAATGATTCTAAATGAATATATGGACAGTCTGTGATACCAATCCATGTCTATTCTAGTATAGAACATAACCAATACACATCAACTTGATCTCATCGAAATGAACCCATAATTTCTCACAATCCACCTAGAAAATGATTGTAAATGGAACAATATATCATTATAATGCACCTAGGACCTCAAACCTATTATAAGAAAAAAGTTCCATAGTACTCTATAACCATTTACTGATCCATTCTCTTGATCCCATGGGTTGTGGATTATCTATTATTCACCCAAATTCCCCCATAATCTTTTGACCTACTCTCCAGGATCGTCAGTCCCTTTGATCTAGTGGTATCTCAAATATTTCTATCAAAAAATCCTGAAATTCATCAAAAGAGAAGTATATCCACCTTAAAGCTCATAAATCCAAATATTTATCAAAATATCATAAAAATTTACACATTAACAATTGAAAATATTCATTTTCACCAATGTTCAATACACATTTCAACATATAAACAACAATAGTAGAACATGGCTTCTCATCCAAAAAAACATTCAACTAAAAACCGAACCTTAAACCAAAGAGAAATCACTCATAGAAATTACCATATTTGATATACAAGGAATAACATTTATATTTACAAAAACATTGATTGAATATTTTGGGAATAATTACTAGACACTAAAGTATCTGGTTTCCCTTTATGGTTCAAAATTCTCAAATAACTAGGCTAACCCCTATTATGATTGCTATTTTTCATCAAAGATGAAAACATGAGACTAATAAAAGAGTTATAAATAAATATCATAACATTTATTTATCAATCATATCTCATTAAGTTAATTTTCACTCATTCAACTTCCCAAAAACAATAATCCTCATTCCAAAAAGAAATTAATACCAATTTTCCATTTTCATCCACATAATCTATATCACTCAGTAACATAGAATCACGCACAAAAACAATAAAATTAAAAATAAAAACACCCATCTAGGGTCCTACAAAATTGTTAAGTGTATCAATACTTCCATGGGTCAAAATGAATGATGACATAAGGAAACAAATGACATCCTCAAGGTCACATCACTAATGATGGATCTCTCATTAGAATCCAGCTATCTAATACACACAAACCCATCAACATCATAAAAACAATGGTTATCTCTCATTATGTACTTTCCATGCTTAGGTTCAGATCAATGACATAAAGGATACTCATCACCAAGGTCCCTAAGGTTTGACCGATTTAAATTTCACAATTTAGTACATAAGGACTTATATTTTAAAAAAATTCAAAAAATATAATTTTCAAAATTCATCATAGTTTATAAAATTTCACATTTCATGATTTGGATAAATACAATTACCTAAAAAAGTCACAAGAGAAATCTCCTTATGTGTTTCATAGTATAAAATTATTTAACCAAAACGATTATTTTATAATAAGTTTATACATTCCTATTAACCATAAGTCACCATTGGATTTTGTCATGTAGAATGACATGATGGATTTTTAAATAAACTATATAATTTCTTGTAGGTCCATTAAATTCCAATAGTTTAATTATATATAAAAATATGTATCTTTATATTATTAAAAAAATAATAACATAAGAATAAAATAGAACACCAACACATATGAAACTCAGATAGATATCTATATTAATAATAATATAGATGAAATCAAAATCCATGGTGGTTATCATGATTCATGTATTCACGCAACCTCTTATTGTTTCATCCGAGAGTATAAATCCATAAATCAATAACATCTCACATATGTGTCCCTCAAATGCTGTAGAATATTCAATAATAAAAACAAAAAGAAAAAAAATTTTCCCATCCCAGGAAAGAAGGATATCCCCCAATACATGGAGTTGTAGCACATTGTCATGAGCCCATTACCATGTATAAAAATATCATCGTGTCGTGTATCCCAATACAAAATAGTTAAATAATTTAAAATGCTCCCTTATGACATTTTGGTACATCATAGTTTCCTAGAATAATGACCATGACTATGACCATTTGTGAATACATACCTTAGCCATACACTAGAGGTTTCTAACTACAGAAGAGTTCCTCTAAATTTACTAAGGGGGGGAAATTACCATGTTACCTGTGTGTGAATTATAGTGTAAGTATTAAAAATTATATGCACATCAAAATTAACATCATATAAAACTCCAGTGATGGATAATATAAAGAAAACATTGATTTGAAAATTAATAAATGTGGCATACATACTATATCAGATCCAATATGTGAAAATCATACACAAGATTCACTAAATTTAAAAATAATACTTAATCCAAGATCATATCACTAACTGGTCCAAATTACTTCCTTGTAACATCCTACAATTCATTCCTATGTATAAATAAAAGCATGAATAAATTTTGGGGCTTCCTTAAAACATGAACCAGTGAATAATAATACTGTATCATGAGTTCATAATCATCATGGAGGCCCGATTAGAGTGTGATTATAACAATATAGTCCACCACCAATGGAATATATAATTATATAATGCCTGATAAAAATTCATTAATTCATTATCAACAAAAAGAAATATAATTACCATATTAAAAACATATAAATTTAAATATAATAAAGAAACATTGAACCCATCTGTCACGACCCGTCCTCAGGGCCCATTCCATGACTACCCCATGCCCACCTTCTATAGGCCAGGGGCTGGCAACTAGCACCAAAGGCGTAAATAATGATAAAAAAGGGAATGAATTTCCTTTATAAAAGTAAACATACACAACAGAGAACACAAAAGATGTAAGCACTAAGTAATTCTGAATAAAAAGTATCTGCTGAATGGAAATGGGGTGGGAAATAAAATCCCAACAGTATGTACTGTACAACTAAAAATCTAGTACAATTATAGTAACGTAAAAAAATAGATACTATGTCATCCTCTAGAAATACCACATGAAGGGTGGGTACAGATGGCCTCCTCAGCATCCCAGGTATGTCCGTCCGCTCTGTGTACGTCTCGCCAGGTGGTCCACCTCTGGGTACCATCCAGCTCCACAAGTGTCCTCCTCGATCAGTGTTGTCGGTCATCTGCTTCCAACACAATGTAGTACGGGCATAGCTCGTGCATGGGTGTTTATAAGATACTCAGTAGGGACCTCAAGACCCCTGAAGGTCTCCCAGAATCCACGATGTATAAACCATATAAGAATGATAAAATAAAGAATTATCAACCAAATCTACTTAGGTATATTCCCATACATATAACTAAGTCTTCAATCCCAGTTCGGCTCCATTTCTCGAGGCCAAGCACATAACAGTCCACACAAGAAAGAAGTCAATGACATCGATGATAATGATTGAATTTCAAGACTCAGCCCACACAGGTATACATCTTTCATATAGAAATAGAGATGATCAGATGTAGTCACTGATTCATCAAGACTATCGGACCCACATATGATACAAATACAGAAGTCAAACTCTCGAACCCACTTAGGATAAAAGTACAATAGTCATCATTGTCGAACCAAAGGAGGATTCTAGTATAGTTGACGTCACTACAAAACCCATGGAGGATTCCAGTACAGTTTTCGTCGTTGCTGAACCCACGGAGGATTCATGTACAGTTGTCGTTGCCACCGAACCCATAGAGTATTCTATTACAGTAGTATTAGTTGTCTATCCCATGGAGGATTCAGTCAAGTCAGGTAGTTGTCGAACCCCCGGAGGATTCAGTCATGTCTTGTTGAAGTCGAACCCACATTGGATTCAGACCAGTCTTGTTGCTTTCAAACCCACGGAGGATTTAGTCCAGTCTTGTTGCTATCGTAGCTAGCTCTAGGGTTACTGCACACTGCATGCTCAAATCCGGGAGGGTCTGATCCTCGAAAAAATGGGTCGAGAAACAACTATCAAAAAGTCCTGAGATTATGTATCCTGAAGTTCCAGCTCATCATAAGAAACTCAATGAGACAGACGGCGTGTCAGTCAGACACCCGGTTTGAAAGTTATTAGCATTTTCCTTCTAGGGGACTAGTTGGAAATATGCACTTTCCAAACCCAGGATTTTTCAATAGTCTTACAAAACTCACATAGTTTATCGCAAAAGTACTGCCACGTCGCAAGGTTCCTAGTGTTGTAGATGGCGCGTCGATCGGACGCACGGTCGTGATGTTATTATCATTTAAGCGTAACGGGCCCGGCCCGTCAAGCCCGGTGGGCTGGCGGGTCGGCCCATCCTGGCTGAGTGGGTATGACCCAACTAAGGGGTCTGCTCAGCCAGCATAGCCCGGCATGGCTAGCGTGGCTTGGCCAGCTGGCCGAGCGGACCAGGGGACGCGGCCCCCAATTTTCCGAAACGGCGACGCCAAGCAGCACCGCCCTCCCGTCTGACCGTCTGAAGCCGGCTATTCTTCCTGGAACGAGCGGCCCAGACGGGCGGGCTATTGTTCCCCCAGCACCATGCCCTCCTGCCACCATGGGGTCTTCCCAGCTCCGTTGACTGCCTGCCTGCCGGTTTATCCGTCGAGCGGCCCGCGGAACATGGGTTGTCGACCACCATAACGCATCTCCCTCGTGGCGCTGCGGTTCCTTCAGCCCGGCCGGCTTTTTCCAGCCGATTCTTCTTTGGCTGAGCGGCACGCGGTTGCAAGTCGCCTTCTTTCCCTCTCAGCACGAAACCTAGTGTCGTGGTACTCTTCGGGTTGGTGTGTGGCTGTCGTTGCAGTCGCCGCCTTCGGTCGTCCCCACCCCCGATCGTCACCAACTCCGGTCGCTGCCACCTCTTCCAACACAGTCTCTATCGTTAATAAAAAAACTAAGGAATGTCAAAGGGCCATGTTCGTTCGGCCCGCAGCTTCCTCGTTAAGTGGTATCATTTTTCCATAGACGATCACTTGCATCCAACAAGAACGAATGTATAATTTATACAAATTAAATTATACAAACACCCTACCTCGAATTAAGGTTCGTTCGTAGTCAGAGTCACGGGGTGGCGGCATTAACTCATTGACATCATGGAAGAAGGAGCCGAGGATGGCGCATTGTCAGTGTTCCCTGTGGGTGGATCCTTCTCCTTTGGCTTGGCCAAATATCGAAGGAGATGATCATCCATCTTCGACAGTTCTTCATTTGAAGGATGATGTTCTTCGTTGAGAGATGAACACTATTCTTCTATTTCTCCAGAGGTTTCCCAAGGTTCTTCCAACACAATGAGTGCCAGCCCAAAAATAATAGCTAAGGATATTATATTATTCACACAATAATTTCAAAATTAAAACACTTTAATAAATTAATTGAAATGTGTTGGAAAACATTTATGGGATTGAGAAGGAGTTGGAAAGTCACAATTAATGAGGGGGAGTTTAAGGAAGGTGAGGAGAGATGAAAGGGTTTGGGATCATGTGGGCCCCACCACACTAAATCCGCACATGGGTGGTTCTGTGGGGTGTGGTCCCCACCTCCAACAACCTTTTGGAGACTATAACCACCCACCAAATACAAATATCTAACTCATATTTTTATTTATTCTGACCAAAAACCCTAAAAAATTATCTTCTCCTCCCGATAAAATGCATATACGGTAAAGGTCCCCTTAGGAGAATAACGGTGCTACAAGTTCATCTGCGTCCTCAGAATTCATTTTCAAGCACCAGTTCAAAAGATAGAAAAACCCGATTGTACCTTTACTGAACATAACCGAACAAAACTTCAAAAATTGATTCTGGGCACACTGGGCCTCGAAATCAGGTTCCGTCAGAAACTGCAGATTTGTAAAATTTCAATGAATTATTGAAGAAATTTTACATGAAATTTACTGGTCTTTACATTACCCACACCTCAGGGATTTACGTCCCAGTAAAGCTACAACACATAATAGGGGAACATATGGGTGTACTGAGCATGCATCTAAGCCTCCCGCTCCCATGTGCTCTCCGGGAGGTTCTCGTGCTTCCAGCGAATACGCACCAGAGGAATCGACCATCCACGTAGGACCCGCTCATGTCGATCCTTGATCTCCACTAGAACCTACATGAATGTATCCCCGTCATCGATGTCCAGTTCCCTGTGGTCGATGATGTGGGACAGGTCGTGCAGGTATCTCCTCAGCTGAGATACATGAAAGACATCATGTACCCTATGAAACTAATGTGGAAGGGCTAGGCAGTAAGCCACCTTTCCTACTCTACTGAGGACCTATAAAGGTCTGATGAAGTGCGGAGATAAATTTCCACCCCAGAAAAATCTCTGTAGACCTCGTCAAGGTGATACCCATCGGAAGACGTGGTCAATATCCTCGAACTCTGGTGGTCTTTGTCTCCTATCATCATAGGACTTCTGTCTACTCTGTGCAGTCTTCATCTTCTCGTGGATGATCTGCACCTCTCTATCGTAGCCTGAACTATCTCTGGTCCTACAAGTGCTGACTTCCCAGGGTCAGTCTAGCACAGAGGTGACCTGCATGTTCGGGAGTAAAATGCCTATCTGACGTGCTGAATTAGTGGAGGAGTGAATGTGAAAGACTGCAGAAAGGCTTCTCCATCCCTATCCTCAATGGAAATCTGCAAAGCGTTTAGCTGCTCTGTCTCCTCTCCTAGCAACTGAATGCCTGATCTCCTTCTGAGAGAATCTACTACAATGTTCCCCTTCCCAGGTGTATAGAATATCTCAAAGTCATAGTCCTGGAGGAACTCAAGCCAACGTCACCGACTTAGGTCCATGTCCTTCTACGAGAAGACACACCTGAGAATTTTGAGATTAGTGTAAACCATAAACCGTTTGCTCAACGAACTATGGGTGTGACTAGCCATTTGTAAAGAACTCGACTGCACCCTTTCTCACATATATCCTACAAGAGCTACTATGATTTGTCCTTTGTCAAAAAGAGAATTCTCGTCTCATTCCTTGGATGAACCACGTTCATTGCCTAATAAAGTCGATCCTGACATGAATAGTACTATTTCATGCCATGGAGGACGTCGCAAGGCCTCGATGCTACAACCAAGTTATCCAACCGTTACTCTCACCTCCAAGGGTCGAGTCACACTGTCGGAAACAGTGTGTGGTCACTTGGTCTCCTCCAGTAGAAATATCGAATGTGAGCGTCAAGTAAACGGGTTTAACTAGAACCTCTCAGTATCAACCATAAAAAAATGACAGGGAAGAAAAATTCACAAGGAAAAGTGTCTTTTAATATTGCAGCTCAAAGTACGAAGAAAAAATGAATCTATAAATAATGAAAACAACGAAGATAGTCCCGCTATTGTCCACTTGCTGCTCGATCATCTCCTCTTCCACGTCCGCCCGCTCCCGGTTGAACTCTATAGTAGATCCTATGCCTCTTCCTGGAGGGTTTCTATACTGCCTGCTGCTCATCTGCTGGATGGGTCGGGAAGTCTCAAGCCATGCGACCCTACCCACCACATGCATATCACTACCTTCTCCTCGTATAGATGGCTCTGTTTCGTGTGCCCCGTACAAATGAACCATTATCATGAGGTCGCCCACCTGTTGGCCTAGTCCACTTGGACTTCTATGTCAACTATCTATAGACGGCTGCTAATGACTCCGCTACGTGTCATCCTATGGAGGGTTTCACCGATGGTGACTGTTCAGCGAGAGAAATGTCAACTAGAATGTCTCACTCTAGCACCCCCACACGCGTCAGGATGTTGAGGAAGATCATCTGAGCCTTGATATCATGCCTGAGTCCCTACTTGAAGGTTCGGACCATGAAGAACAGGTCTCGTACCATATTCATGGAGTATCATGAGTGGTCAGTGAACCTCGTTGAATACAGAGCTACTGTCATATAGCCCTGCCACAGATGAAGTAACTCCAGAATCCACACCGCAAGAAGGGTGGATGGTACAAACTCAGCCCGAAGAAGTCTCTCGATGTCTGTCCAAAGTAGTGATGCCACATCATGCACCTGGATAATCAGGCTCCACCATCTTCCTTCCACTGCATACAGGAGACTCGCGGCAAGGATCACCCTATGGTCGGCTGGTGTCCCTACCAATATGAAAACTCTGACGATAGACTCCATCCAATCCTCAACTTCCTGGGGGTCTGTCTCTCCCCAGAACCTGGGCGGCCTCTGTCACTAGTACTCTTGCAAAGCACTCAAGCGGCCTGACCTCTCTGCTGCTGGATCAGTTGGTATCGGTGGCCTAGTGGGTAGTGGTACCGCTGGTTCCTCCGCTGTGATGGGGCCCTGCACCGAGGCCATGTTGCTCAATGGGCAACCATTTCATATGTAACTTGGAAGCCTAGCTGGCTGCCTTCATGGGGCCATCCTGAAAAGGAACAGGTGTGCCACGGTTTAAACATTATACCTGGTGAGTGGACACAATGTAATCATGGAGAAAACTTTTTCAAACGAAACACACATGCAATCTGTGTTTTCTTAAACTAAGTCAGAATTCAGAGATCAAGGTCCTAGTGTATGGATACGTCAGCTGCCGCACCAACATTGGACTCCCTGGATTGAAAAACACACTCAGTACTCTTAACACTATTTCTTCTCAGAAATGAATGATCAGAGTCTTGAGTTCTATGGAAGAACCGACTCCTCTGATACCAATTTATCACATCCCATCTGTGGGGCCTGTTCCGTGACTACCCCAAGCCCACCTTCCATAGGCCAGGGGAGAGCGACTTGCACCAAAGGCGCAAATCAAGAAAAAAGTTAAGGAATTTTCTTTATAAATGTAAACAAACAAAATAGAGAAGGAAACATAAGTATGAACAATGTAATACTGAATAAAAAAGTATGTTATAAAAGGAAAAGGGGATGGACATACAAGCCCAACATTAAGTACAGTACAACTGAAAATCTAGTACAACTGTAGTAAAGTAAAACAACAACAACTGAGTCATCCTCCAGAAACCCCACCTGAAGGGTGGGTACAGATGGCCTCATCAGCACCCCAGGTCCGTCTGGCCGCTCTATGTATGTCTCGCTAGGTGGTCTACCTCCGGGTACTGTCTAACTCCACAAGTATCCTCGTCGATTGGTGATGTCTGTCTTCTGCATCCACCACAACATAGTGCGGGCATATCCCTTGCAGGGGTGAGTATACGATACTCAGTAAGGACCTCGATACCCCCAAAGGTCTCCTAGAATCCATGAAGGATAAACCATAGAATAAAGATACAATCACGATGTATCAACCAAGTCTACTTAGGTATATGCCCATACATATACCTAAGTCAACAATCCCAGTTCGACTCCAACTCTTGAACCTAAGAACAACCCATTCCACACAAAAAAGAAGTCAATCACATCGATGATATTTATTGAAAGACAAGACTCATATCAGACATGTATGCATCTTTTGTATAGCGATAGAGATGATCATATGTAGTCACTGATTCATCAAGACTGTCGGGCCCACATAGGATAAAAGTACAGATGTCAAACTGTCAGACCCACTTAGGATAAAAGTATAATAGTCATCGCTATCGACCCCACGGAGGATTCCAGAACAGTTTTCATCACTTCTGAACCCATGGAGAATTCGAGTACAGTTGACGTTGCTGCCGAACCCATGGAGGATTCCAGTACAGTTGTCCTTGCTGCCGAACCCACGAAGGATTCTAGTATAGTTTTCGTTGATGTCGAACCCACATAAGATTCAGTCCAGTCTTGTTGTTGTGGAACCTATGGAGGATTCAGTCCAGTCTTGTGGCAGTTGAACACACGAAAGATTCAGTCCAGTCTCTTTGCTGAAAAACCCACAGAGGATTCAGTCCATTTTCGTTGTTGTTGCAACTAGCTCTAGGGTTCCCGCACATTGCACGCTCGAATCCGAGAAGGTACGCTCCTCGAGCAAAGGGGTAAATACATCAAATATCCAAAATTCCTGAGTTTATGTATCCAAAATATCCATCTCATCATAAGGAACCCAACGCGACAGACGGCGCGTCAATCGGACACTCGGTCTGAGAGTTATTAGAATTTTCGTTTCAGGGGCCCAGTTGGAAATATGCTCGTTCCATACCCGGTTATTTTCCAATGTCATCCAAAACTCACTTAGAGTATCACAAAAGGATTGACTCATCTCAAGGGTCCCAGTGACATAGACGACGAGTCGATCGGACGCACGGTCGTGATGTAATTTACATTTAAGTATAACTGGCCCGACCCATCAATCCCGGTGGGCTGGTAGGTTGGGCCACCCAATCTCGGTGGGTCCGACCCGACTAAGGGGTCGGCCTGGCCTGGTGGGGTGTTTCCTGGCCCTTCCCAGGTGGTGCAGCCCGGCCCGACCCAGCTGGTGCGGCCCAGCCCGACTGGCGTGGCTCGGCAAGCTGGAAGAGCGGACCATTGTACGCGGCCCCTTGATTTCCAAAATGGCGAAGCAAAGTGGCACCACCCTCTTGTCTGGCCGGCCGAAGATGACCGGTATTCCTAGCGCGACCGTCCTGCACGAGCGGGCTTCTGTTCTCCTAGTGCAGTGCCCTCCTGGTGCCGCTGGGTCTTCCCAGCCCGGCTGGCCGCCTGCCAATCGGTTCGTCTGTCGATTGGCCCGCAGAACGAGGGTCGCGGACCTCCGTAGTGCGACTCCCTCATGGCGCTGCAATTCCTTCGGTTCGGCCGACTTTAGCCATCCGATTCTTCTTCTACCAAGCAGCCCACAGTTGCAGGTCATCATCTTTTCCTCTCAGAGTGGCACCAAGTTCCACGGTCCTCTTCGGGGTGGCGCACGACCGTTGTTGCCATCACCGCCATCAGTCGTCACAGCCCCTGATCATTGCCAACTCCAGTCACCACCACCACTTCCAACAAGGTCTTTATCGTGAATAAAAAGAAACTACAGAGGTTCATCGGGCCGTGTTCATTTGTCCCACGCCCTCTGGATAAGGCGGTATCAATTGGCCATAGATGATCACTTTCATCCAACAAAAACGAAGTTATAATTTATTAAAATTAAATTATACAAACACCCTACCTTGAATTAAGGTTCGTTCGTAGTCGGAGCCACAGGGTGGCGGTGTCAACTCGTTGACGTCGAGGAAGAAGGAGCTGATGATGGCATCTCATCAGCGTTCCTTGCGGGATGCTCCTTCTACTTTGTATTGGCCGAAGATCGAAGGAGATGATCATTGATCTTCAGCGGCTCTTCGTTGGAAGGACGTTGTTCTTTGTTGAGAGAAGAAAACTATTATTATATTTCTCCAGAGCTTTCTCAAGGTTCTCCCAACACAACGAGCAGAAGTCCAGAAATAATATATAAGGCTATTATTTAATTCACAGAAGAATTTCAAAATTCAAACACTTTAATTAATTAATTGAAGAGTTCCATTAATTAATTGAAATGTATTGGCCTAAATTTATGGGAGTGAGAAGGAGGTGGAAAGTAATAATTAATGATGGGGAGTTAATGGGGAGTTTAAGGGAGTTGTGGGGAGGTAAAAGGGTTTGGGTTAGTGAGGGCCCCACCACGCTAAATCCTCACATGGGTGGTTATGTGGGGTGTGTGTCCCACCTCCATCTCCCTTTTGGAAATTATAACCACCCACAAAATAAAATTATCTAACTCATATTTTTATTTATTTTTAGTAACAAACCCCAAAAATTAACTTCCCCACTCGATAAAAATCATCTACGGTAATGGTCCCCTTAAGAGAATATCGGTGCAGCGAGTTCATCAGTGCCCTCAAATTTAAATTTCAAGAAAGAGTTCAAAAGAGCAAAAAACCCTCTTGTACATTTACTGAACATATTCGAACAAAATTTAAAAAATTGATTCCTAGTACACCGGGCCTCGGAATCAGGTGTTGTTAGAAACTGTGGACATGTAAAATTCAAATGAATTAAGGAAAAAAATTTCTTGAAATTTCTGGGTCTTTACACCATCGGTCGGGTTCAGCCCAAGAATGGTACATAAATACTTTGGCTATTGCCATGGTGTTAATGAGAACGCCATGATGACCATTCCAGACAATATTTCACTATGTATAATATAACAATCCTTGGATAAAAATTCATCATTTAAGAGCTATACCCTTCCCTGAAGACTAAACATCCAACCATGGTCCATCTTCACCCTAGATTTAGCCATCCTTCTTAGAATGAACCTGAGAGTCATTATAATATCTAATTTCACCATAAAAAACATGAGAAAAAATTATTTATATCAATATAAAAAATAATTATGGAAATATTACCATTTAATATTTCCATTCAGAAAAAAAAATCTTATATCCCTTGTTAAAAAGAATGTTAAAAAACATTTCCAATCTAAATAAATTTTAGCATTTCAGTATCATTTCCAAAAGATCATATTAAAAAACATTTAAAATATCATTTTCATGAGTAAAACATATATAATACCAAATATATATCATCAATAAAATTTCACACTTCCATTTAAGGAGACCTAACCAAATATCCATGTCCACATTTCCAATTCAAAATAATTTTCCCAAAATACCATTTCTTAGAGTACTATAATTAATTAATTAGTTCCCATAGTCTTGAAAACATTGAAGGTGTTAAAATAGGGAACACTATTCTATTAATATCAATATGTTTAATGTTTATATCTATGTCGAATATTAAATTTAAAATTCAATTAGTACCATTGGTGATTACTTGGAATCCAGAGAAACCGTCATCACCAGAATATAAATTCTATGGATCACTATTAAAAAATTGAATGATGATCTACCTTTATTAAGAATTATCCCTATATAATTGAATGGTTTTACTTATTTCCAAGTACTGTTTAGGTCCTCCTATGTTTGAAAAAACCATTCTCAAAATCCAATCTCGAAAACCATTCAAAGTAACCATAACCAATTAATTATAAAAAATTATGATTAATATACATCCCAATTCATGAATTTAAACATTATGATTAAATTATAAAAATATCTCACCACATTAAAACCATATACAAATAATTAAAAAGATCCTTCATTAGACCCTTAACCAAATTTAAATAAAATTCCCAGACAATTGAAATGAAGTAAAAAATAACTTTCAAATACATGGAAACTGTAAAAAAAAATAGTTCTATGTAGCATTATGTAAATAAAATTTGACTACTTATTAATATCAAAACATGATCTATTAAAAATAAAACAAAAAAAATACCCAATAGAAATAGGTGATTCAATCATAATATGGTTGTACCACTAATGTGAACCAGAACAAAGAACTCTAAAACTGAAGGGGAGGATGGAGAAGAAGAGATAATGCTCGTAGAGGGTTATATTAACCTAAAAATGTCAATATTTTATAGGAAATGGATCACCCAATTAGGGGGTCAATGGGATGTATGGAGGGGGATGCTGGAAGTTGGGAACAAAGAAAAATGAAAAAGGGAGGATTCATCCTCAAAAACAAAAGCGAAAATTTTGTAATCCCAATCTTTAGAAACATCACATTGGATTCATCAAAGGACATCAACTTGATAGTGGTCATTATCAATTTTTAGAAGCCATCCTGACCACTTCCCAAGACTCTAGAGCTTTTAAAAACCACATAATCCCTATTCCATGTCAAAAACCCAGTTAAGGTATTGAATTATCAAGATTTCATTTTGATGTCCAACTCAAATTTTGTCCCATCAATCATATAATATTTTCAAAATCCATCTGAATTTGCAATAACTATACACATATGAGGCACTGTAATATTTTTTGTTACCCTTTTATTTTGTTTTTTTTCTCAAGGAAAGAACAGTGGTTCTTTTAATGAATTCTTTGGTGTATTAAAAAGAGTAATAGTCATTTTTTAGGTTAATAATCCTTAGTTTTTTGTTTATAATTTAATTTAAAATCATTTATGTATATTGTTTACCCAGATTTTTAAACTATGATATCCATTATGAAGTGATACCTTATATCTGGTACCAATTTAATATTGTAACCATTAGATCTGTGATATTAGATTTTGGGTTTGTATAATTTTTATCAAATTAGATTTAGTTTATACCCTGTCTTCTAGAAAAAATAATTCAATGATTTTAAAACCAAACCCTATAAAAACTTTTTGGATAAATAAATATATATGATAACATATCAAAATAGTCATAAATTGGTGATTGGACGGTTTCCTACAAATGAAATCTATATTTGTATAATGTAATGTTCTGTGTTATTTGAACTGGGTTAAAATATTATGGTTTTTGAAAATTTTTGTTTTATCGATGGGTCATTTTTTTAAACTGAGCTCTGAACATGATTTTGTGTGTAGGAACACATAAATGTTTCAGACATGGGATTGGGAAAATACCCAATAATTTTTAAGGGTTTCACGAAGAGTCATAGGATCACATGATTTGTAAAATTCCACTTTCATTAATCTCTACAGGTTGCGCACTATTGCGGTCCTACCTATGTAGTTTACCTAGTTTAATATTTTATTTTCTAATTAAATAATATTAAATCGGAGATTTGTGTTTATATTTAAGAAAGTGTAAATAATATTAGTTATAATAATGTTATAACTATCATTATTATTTCATTTATTAATTTATTTTTATGTTAAAATACATTTAATTGAATGATTAATGAGGCGTAATAGTTATGTGAAATTAATGGGACTTTTGGGTATCTCAAAAAAAATTATTAAATGAGGAATTTTAGATTTAATGAAGATGTGTTTTTATTAAACATAAATGTTGGCTTTATCTATGTTAAGAAAATTAATAATAAATATATTATAATTAGTTTAACTTTATTAGAATAATTATTTTTCAATATTGGTCTTTAAAATTTGGAGTTCTTCAAAAAGGATTTTCTTCTAAAATGGGGAGTTTTTTACATATAATTTAAGTGTTTAAGGTGTATAATGATAACAATAAAATGACTATTATTGTTATTATCCTCGATTATTATCCTTATCATATTAATAGTAGTATTATTATTTTGTTTTAAGAGTGTAACAGTAACTATTATAAATTGAAATTATTTTTGGGGTTTGGAAAAGGAAATAAATGGGAGAAAATTCTTCTCTTCGTCCTCCCTACAAATAAGGTGCAACACACATGAAATAGGCCTCCTATATGGCATGGTCTCTCCTACCTTCTCATTCTTCGGGTGTCCCTCTTCTCTACAAGAATCCCATGGTGCGTCCTCCTCTCGGTCATGGTTCACGATAGCCACATATCCCCCGAAATCCATGCAGGTAGCGTGAACCCCCTAATGGTAAACCTCAAAGCACGTGACCCCCCCTCCGAGTTCTCAATCAGTAGTGATTTTTCTCAAATTTTCTCTTGAATTATGTCTGATTCTTCTAGGCATGGACCTCTCTCATTTTGTTCATCATCACATTGACGATTCATAATGTCTTCAGTGCTCGATTTGGTAGGGATGATTTTACGGCATTGTGGTAACCCGATTTTTTTTTGCATTCTTCGATTCTAAGGTAGTGAAACTAGATTCTCGGGACTCTTTGGTATGCATTCCAGTAACCTCCACTAAAGATGAGGTGGATCGGGCCAATTTGGTTCACCGATATTGGTTTAGAGGTATGGATTTATGCCGAAGTTGGTATTTCACTGTCCATTGAATAGTCTGATAAATTGTATGAGTCCCTGGTTTATAGTTGTAATTTTCTTTTCCCTTACTAAGTTGATTCTGGAAACCTATTTAATTTCTTGATTTCTATTGATGTTCAATAGGGTGTGCATGTATATAAATAAAGTGCACGTATCTAACTACAAACTAGTTGTCATTGTATGTCATTGTACTAGATGTTATATTGGTTACAAACCAAGTAAGGGTTCACGACCATACCTAATTAATAAAATACCATTTTTTGTTTTACTACTTTGATAATGATGACTCCAATGTTCGATTTTTAATGGGGGAATGATATAATTAGTTATGACTTAATTATATGTCATTTTGTTGTAAAAAAGGATAATTAATATGAACATTAATTATTAGTAACTAATTTGGTCATGTTGAGGTAATTAATTATGAATTAATTATGTTGTTTATATAATATTTAATTGAGTGTTTAATTACGAGTAATTATTTGGATTAATTTTTAGATAATTAATTTTGAATTAATTTTGTTCCTGAGACTGAACTATTAAATAATTAATCAAAGGGTTTATTATGAGATATACATTTAACTGAATGAGAGAATTGATCTGGTGAATAATTCTGAAATATTGTTTTGGCTAAATAAGGATAATTAATACTGGATTAATGAAATTATTTTTTGGTGATTGTTTGGATAATTAATTTCTGGAATTAATTATTAGAAGTGGAATAAAAATGAGATAATTAATTTTGTAAAGTAATTATGAGATGTGGTGCATATTGTGAATGAATTGAATACGCATTCGTGAAAATAATAAAGGTTGTTAACCTTGATTAAGGGACACCCCATGGGTATGTTTTCTTGGTTTGACTATTTAAGGTTTATTAGGCCAATACTACTTTTGATGAATGTTTTTTTCCATGACATATGTTGTTTAGGATAGAGTTATTTAAATATAAGATATGTAATCTGAGATGGTTGCTACATATCTATGCAATGTTAATTGTTTTACATGATATGTTTATGACATGAATGTTAATTTTTAAATACCTAGATGAATCACTTCTTAATTGGACATATTCAGACTTGTTAATAAATTGGGTGAATCAATTTTTAATGGATGTACCCCAGAGAAAATGACTATGTTTTGTGGATGGGATAATACTCACTCTTGTTTATGAATTGGGTGAATCGATATTTTTTGTGGATGGAACCAGGAGTGAATCACTATATTTGAGAATGGGATAGGATTTTGGTATTGGTTGGATGAATTCTTATTTTTAGTGGATGGGTTCATAGTATATAAAAGATTAAATTGAATATCATAAAACGTGTTATCCAAGCCAGTGAACCATCATGGATTCAGTCTTTACATTGATATCATAGATAGTCTTTAGAGCCATCTATTGTGAGTGACCTATACAGGGGATGTCACGATTAGGTAGGATCTTTAGACTTATATAAAATAATGAGTTTTAAATAATGTATAGATGAAAATGAAGGTGTGATGATTGTTGTGTATCCATGAAAAATTTATAATAAAGGTTCAGACACAAGCTATGGGGTGAAGCAGGTACTTGGGTATATAGTGACATTGTACTGCTTACTTTATTTATGCATGCTTTCACACAGTTTTAATTATGTATTGAATGTCTGGATTTAGTGTATAAAACTATGGTATCTGCCTACTGATATTTATATATCACACCCGACTCGGGTCAACATTTCAGTGGGGTACCCGAGTAGATTTTATATGGTTGTAGGATTATGTTGTCGGCATATACATGTGAGATAGAAGTAAAGGACTGAGAAGTAGCTCAGGATGCTCGATGATATTGCCCTTGGATCATTGATTCATTATTTATTTATTTATTTATTGATATGTAATGAATAGTGTATTTTTTATCTCTTTTATAGTTTTACCACCATAACAAGCATTAATTCTATATCATTGGTGTTGGACATTTTGTTTTAGAAGGGATTTAAAACATTACGTCTTCTACTGGTTTACCGTTATTCACACTACTTCCTTTATTTTCTGATACTGTCCAATATTCAGGGGTGATCCCGGAACAAACATTACAATGTGGTATCATATGATTATTTTCCATTTTCATACTATTTTGGGGTTGGTATACAAAAGACTAAAAATGTGTTAGCGCTTGGGTTAATAGTCATGCTTGGTACTGATCACCCCATGTGTGGGATATGACCAATTGACTAGGGATGAGAATTGATGTTTTTAGTATTTTAGGTTACAGTTGATAGGATATCACCTTTTGTGACTAGTTTATTTTCCAGTACTTATTGATTTTTAGAATTTAGAAAAACAATTGTATTTTCCTGATCAAGAATGAATGTTGCATATACACATTATCTTAGACACTTTCAGATTAGCATGCCATGCATAAATGCTATTCCATGTAATTGCATTAGTAGGATACCTAGAAATATAATTTGTGTTCATTGAATATGTCCCATTCATTGTACATATTTAGCATGAATTTTTAAATAGCATGTTTCAGTGACATATTTAACCCGCATGTGTATTTATATGTCGTGATGCCTCTATGATTAGAATGTTTTATAATTCTTACATTCTTCTATATTAAATCATTTTTTATAACTTATAAAAACTTTCTCGATATATTTTTAATGTAAATGGATACGCGGTTGAAAAAATTTTATTTGTTATGTTTATGATGGAAATCCAAATTCAGTTTTAAGGTTTATGTATGGCTTATAACTGGGAAAAAGGGTAACTCATTCTTTCAAACAATTAAAAATGCCTGTTCATGTAAAAATATAAAATGGAAATTTGATATCATAAATGGGATCCAAATGCTAGATGTAAGGTGTATGGGCACCTTATAGATTTTTAGATAACAATCCTTGTGAATGAACCTCATATAACCTTAGTATGATTGACAATGGTTATGAATGTAAAAATGTTGTGGGGTTTTTTTTTAAAGAACCTAGATTGAAAAATGGGACCCTTGGAGGTCATCTTTTTGGTAAAAAGAATTTATATGTTAAATTTCATAAGAAAAATGAAATATCATTGAACGTAAAATGTTTAAAGATAATGTTTGTTATATAATACCTAATTTTCACAGGGAGAGTTAATTGAAAACCAAGTGACTTTTTGTGAAAAATTACATGTATGTTTATTGAAACAAATTCAAATATTTAAAGGTTGAAATGAATTAAAATTAAATTTCAAAAATCAAAATGGTGTTTTGATATTAGTGATATTATTTTCCTGTGACCAAGAGGGAGGGTCAACATTTATGTTTCTTAAGGGACTAACCTGAGGTAGGAAGTACCCATAGATGGTTCTAGGTCATTAATATATGTTAGTACAACTGATCGGGAGGAATTTTTAGTGCTTAGGTGTTATGATAGGACGATAAGATTAAGATACGATTTTCTTGAAAGATTTTTTAATGTGATGATAGTGGTTTGAGAAACAATAGATGTTCACTTAATTACTTTCTAAAATATCATAATTTTGAGAGGCTGGCCTTTTCTTGCGAGGACATAGACAATCCTATGGTGGGTAGTGTCACACTTGTATGCTTTGGAAGAGTATCAGTAGTGATCTTAGGATCAGGTTTTAAAGAATTAAGTGGTCGAGATTATGTTCTGGGTAAATGTATGTACCATTTTTGGAAACGTAATGTTGTTGTTCAATTAAAAAAATTTCAACATTAGTAGGCTGATGTTTTACTAGTTCCCGATGGATTCCCGAGGACAAGAAATTTTTAAGGTGGGCAGATAATAAATTACAATGTTTTTGTACCAGGTCATAATAAAATCTTTTTAGAACTTTTTGTGTTTATTAATGGGTCAGTTTTATTTAAACCAAGCTCTGGAACATCATTATGATTGTTGGAACACATAATGGTGTAGTTTTTGGACATGAAAGAATAACTGATAATTTTTATGGTTGTACCAAAGAGTCTTAGGAGTAAACAAACTAGAAATATCCACATTAATAGATCTTCACGGGCTATGGACGATTGTATTCCAACCCATGCAGTTTACATAGTTAAATGTTTTATTTACTTTTATATAAATAATATCAAATGGGTGATTTGTGATTAAATAAACTAATATGATAATAATAATAATAATAATGTTATTACTATTATTATGGGGTTTATTAATATATTTTGAAGTTAAATGAATTTTAATTGAATGATTAATGGTGTGTAATAGTTATGTGGAATCTATGAGGATTTCGGGTATCTCAATGAACCCTTTAATTAAATGAGGAATTTCAGATTTAATGAAGATTTTTTTTATTAAATAGAGGAGTTTAGTTTTTCTAATGTTTTAAAAATAATAATAATGAGATTATTATTATTTTGGATTTATAAAAATAAATATTATCGATAATAGTATTTAAAATTTTGAGTTTTTCAAATATGTGTTTCTTTTCAAATGGTTAGTTTTTCAATTATTAGATAAGTGTTTAATGTCTATTAAAATAATAATAAAATGTGTATTATTATTATCCCTTAGTAATATTATTATCAATTTCAATATTAGTATAATTTTTGGGGTATATGATTATAATAATTACTATTATTAATGGAAATTAATTTTGGGGTTTGAGAATGGAAATAAGGGGGACACAATTCCCCTCTTCTTCATCCGTACACACAAGGTGCATCATGCACTCAACATGCAACCTCCATAGTGCAGCCCCTCCTTCATTTTCTCCTTTCACACATCCCTCTACTGAATGAGCTTCCCATGGTGCGTCCTTCTCCCAGTCATTGTTCATGGTAGTCATGCGACCCTGGGAGTCCATGTAGGCAGCGCAAACTCCCTCTAGGTATTCCACAAATCATGCGACCCCGCCTCCTTTGGTGTTCTCCACCAATAACAATTTTCTTCCAATTTCATCATTGTTTAGGTCTGATCCTTCATGTTATGGCCTTCTCTCATGATGTTCTCCATAAATTTATAGAAAAATCTTGGTTTCAATACCCGATTAGGATGGGTTGATTTTAGGGTTTTGTGGTAACATGGTTTTTATAGTGTTCTTCATTTCTAAGGTTGTGAAACAGGGTTCTTGATACTCCATGGTTATCATTCTGAAAACTACTACCAAAGGTGAGGATGTTTGGGGTGACTCAGTTCGCCGACATTGGTTCAGATGTAGTTATTTATACCGCTAATTGTTTTACACCATCCATTGTAGATTTTGGTAATTTATATGAGTCCCAAATTTGTAGTTATAAGTGTGTTGGTCCTTAATGAGTTGAATTTGGTTACCTTTTTAATTTTTTTCATTCTATTGATGTTCAATAGGGTGTGTGTTTGTGTGTGTATATATATAAGTTTTCATATACAACTATGGACTAGTTGTCGTCGTATGTCAATTCACTAGATGTTATTTAGGTTCCACCCTGAGGTGGAGTTATCAACCTTTCCTAATTAATCAATTATAGTTTGGTTTTTTTACTGATTTGATAATGTTTATTGCAATGTTGGATTAAAATTATTAATTCAAAATTAAGATAATTAGTTCTGAATTAATTATATGTCTTTCATTTTTAAAATAGATACTTAATGGGCCACTAATTATTTGTAACTAATTCCTTCATGTTTAGATAAATAATTAACAATTAATTATGTGATTTAGATGATAATTAATCGATGGATTAATTTTGTGTATTTATTGTGATTAAATTGGAGACAATTAATTATGATCTTGAGACTAGAATATTATATAATTAATCAAAAGATTAATTATGAGATATTTTTTAGCTGAATGAGAATGTTGATCCATAGATTAAATGTGATTTGTTGTTATGGGTAAATTTATATATTTAATGATGGATTAAGAGCATGATTTTGAAGTGATAATTTGGATAACTAATTTTCGAAATTAATAATGGGAAGTGTAATTATATTGAGATAAGAAATTTTGTAAATTAATTATTAGATGTGGTTCATATTTTGAATGAATTGAATATGCATTATTGTAAATTTTAATGGTTTAAATCATTATTAAGGGATAACCCATGGGTATGTTTCTCTGGTTTGACTATTTAAGGCTGATTGTGCCAAGTCATCCTTTTCATTGGTGTTTTTTTCAACACTTTATGTTGTTTAGGATTGAGTAGTTTAAATATATGATATGAAATGTGATATAATTGCTAAATATCTGTGCCTGGTTCATCTTGTTGGATTTTAGATGTTAATGATGTACATGTTAATTGTTAATGTCCATGATGAATCACGACTTGAGGGGATGGGTTTATACTTGTTAATGCATTGGGTGAATCACAATTTAGTGGAAGGACATTGGAGAGAATCATTATGATTAGTGGATTGGATCTTACTCATCCTTGTTTATGAATTGGGTTAATCAATATTTTTAGTGGATGAACCTAGGTGTGAATCATAATATTTATTTGATGAGCTCAGATTTCAGTATTGGTGGGGAGAATCAATATTTTTTGTGGACAGGATCAGACATAGTATATGAAATATTAAATTGAATATCTTACGATTTGTTATCAATGCCAAACAAAAAAATGGATTCATCCTTTATATTGATTTCTTATATGGTTTTGAGAGAAATCCGTTGTGAGTGACTTATATAGGGGATGTCAGGCATATGCCAGATATCGAGACTTATATAAATTAATGAGGTTTTAGTAATTGATATATGAAAATGAATGAGTTATGACTATTTTGTATGCATGAAAAATGCATAATACAGGTTCAGACACCATTAGAGGGCTAAAGAAGGTACATGGGTATATAGTTACATTGTACTGTATGCTTTATTTTTCGATGCTTTTACAATGTTTAAATTATTTATTCAATGTCTAGTTTTTGTGTAGGCATCAGTGGTCCCGGCCTACTGAGATTCATATCTCACACCATAATTGTGCCACCATTTCACTGGGTTACCCGATTCGATTCTATTTGGTTTTAGGATTGTGTTGTTTTCATATACATGGGATATATGAGAAAAGGACCCAGAAGAATCTCAGGATGCTCAGATAGATCTCTCTCAGGGCTTTGAGTCATTATTCATTTATTTATTTATTGATATATATATATCATGATGTAATGTTAATTTCATTAATTATTGTACCATCATAACATGCATTCATTGTATAACATTGTCATTGACCATATTGTTTTGTACAAGATTTATAAAATTATATCTTCCAATTAATTATCATTATTCACACTACATCCTCCATCTTCTGATTTTGTCCACAGTTTTTACTCAGATAAGACTGTATAGTCATCCCATTGACTATCCATAGACCCTCACTACTATTTAGCGACCTCTATTTTATTATGAGAAGCATATAAGGTCATGTGGTGACTATTCCATCCACCAGTTCAGGGGTGAGCTGGGTCTGGATGTTATAGATAGAAACAAGTGTATTCATGTAACGAGATAAATTTCTTCTGTGTAATAACCCAAAAAAATTGTGGTTGTGAATCTAATCGATCTTCACTAGGTGAATGACAAAAATTACCAACAACATGTGTTGTTTGAAACTCTTAATGGAAATTATTTTGATTACCAATATTCTATTTACAAATCGTTATGACATATGTGAAAATATTGTAATGATATAATGATATTTCCAATGAAACCAAGAATTAAATGGTTACAACAGTTATTTTATTGGTTTTCCAATTTATGTTTATTGTTTCACAAAAAACAAAATTATATAGTAGAATTTCAAATTCATATTATTATAATTTAAATAATTACGTATATACTAATTTTCTAGTGATATAACCTAGTTGGATAAATAGAAGAAAAATCAACACCCATAATCTATTTACTAATTTCCATCCTAAGTAAGTCTATATAAATAGAGTTTACTGTTTTTTATATCATAAATATATTTGGAATGTTATAAATACTAATCATGTATATACTAGGAATCTTGTTTCTTCCAATCATGAGAGATTGATGTTGAACTTGTTCATGTGGAAGAAACATCTACCTTTTAAGTGAACTAATAATCCATTAGAAGCTAAATAAAAGAAGATTTCATTCAAATATATTTTCCTAAAATTTGGGAGTAATGAAATAGTGATGGGTTTTTAGGTAGTGAATTATTAATGGAATGATACTAAGGAATTATGATCAGTAATTGAAATCACTAAGGATGAATAAGAGAAAGAGGCTATGGAATGGGTGGATTCTAAAACATATTAATTGAACAATTTGTTCTCATCACCAATGATTGTTTTGGAAAATATATTTTTACCCTACTGAAAATTAAAATAGAAAAAAATTTACGTATATATAGAATAATATATAATATTATAAATTCATTCCATAGATTATGTAAATAATATATATATAATTATTGATTTTTTAATTGATGGGATATAGTCTATACTAGAATGGGAGTTACTCTCTTTTATGTTTTAATCATATGATGTTATAGTGTCACGTACCATCAATAAAGAGAATGATTTATCAAAGTAATATACTATCAAGGAAAATTAGGATAATAATAGGGTGTTTAACAATTGTGGGAAAATAAATGTGGAGACGAATAAAACCTGGAAGGTGAAAATTTAGACATGTGATAATTGATGAAGGAAATACCTGGGTATATGATTAGAGGTAAAACGAGTGTACTACAATGATGTTGATAAAAGACATATTCTTCATTAATGGAATTTGAAGATCTAATTCTTCAACTGTAAGAAGATGGGGCACTATCAGAACAAATTCAATATGTGTCTATGAAATTAACCTCATAAAATTTTAATGACAAAGGGTGAAATTAATTTAATTTCACATCTAATATTTAATCATCCAAATACATGATTACAGGTTCTTTGATATTATACTAAAATGTATCTAAAAATTCATTTCATTCAATATCTATATTCTCTTCTGGTATCCTTATAATATTTAATAATCCAATTAAACTCTCAAGATTGAGTTCTTAATCAATAAAACTAGAGATAATCCATTATTAAAAAGAATGTATCAAGTTGTATCAGTGAATATATTCACAAATTCACTAGATTCAGTCATATTTTTTAAACTTGTGGTTGACATTGAATTATACCTTATTGTTTTTTGTTTTCAAATATCGTAAACATATTTTGATGAATCATAGGTTTTAGTTGTTTATTGAATAATTTATGCAAGACATTGGGTTTTATTTTTTAGGATTCATATATTATTGTATTACTTCTTCACCTGAGGGTATATTCATATTGAATATTATATTAAGTTATGATAACCATTTTTATTTTAGTAAATATTTGGAGATAGGAAAAATAACTTATCATTTTTTCATAGATGATATTATCTATTATACTTTTATTTTTTGCATCAATCATGAATAAATCATCGTGATAAATCATTATTTAGATTATTTGATAATGAAGAGGTAGAAAATGGATCAAACACTACAGGAGGATAAATTATACTTATTAAATAGATATAATAAAATAATAAATTTTTCATATTCCCTATACCGATTCATCAAGAATATGAAATAAAATATAATTTTTTCAATTATTTTGGGAAAAAGTGTTGTTTATATATTATGTCCTTTCTTTTGGAAGCACTATATGAGATTTATAATGTTTCATAAATAGTTTTTCGAAATATTGTTTTAAGAATCCATAAGTTCCCTAGTTATAACTAAAATATCAATTATCGTGATATATCTAAAATTGATTTTATACCTCTGTTGAGACACACTTATTTTACATTAAAAAATTAAAATAGTTTCAGAAAATTTTATTTTGGGGGAAGATTAAAACATTGTGAGATCTCAATATGACATCCCACATTAAATAAATAGTATATATAATATATTTTTATAAACAGAATAACAAACCAAAATGAGCCACAATATTAATAAAGAACATTATAGGGGAAATTTTAGATAAAACATAACAACTAGTTAATAAAAATATAGTAATCAATTAAATTATATTATATTTAGAGGATTAATAATTATTATGATTTAATATTTAACGGAATGTTTTTTAAAGAGATATTTTTAAATGTTTTATCTATTTTTTTAAGAACCCATTTCTTCTTTTCAATTGTGGATCCTGTTTTTTATTGTTTTTAGAAAAAAAGGAGTTTCTGGAAATTTTAGGAGTACACACCACATACTATTAACTATTCTCTGTGTACATGGTTGTCACAGGTGGTTGTGTACTAGCCATGTAATGGATGAGTACATGGATGTGTGGGGTGATGTGGATACCTCTTAAAGATAGAACTGATTAACGAATGTACACGTCATATACTTTTAAAGAACATGATGTGTACGTTCTTTTATAATTGATTAAATGGATCGAGGTCATATCAAATTGACAGAAACCTATTATTCTCTACCTGTCATTTCCAAGAGTGACCAAAGCTAATGAATATTCATGGATCCTAATATCAGTCATAATTTCTCAGATTCAACCACCATGGATTGCATTGGAATCACCACAGTGATTTCTTCCTTCGTCTAGATACGCATCAATTAATTTCCCTTCATTCATGAGATATATTTGGTTGATTGTTTTAGGAGTTTTTGTAGATATACCATGTTCTAGGTAGATTCAAGGGTCAAAACTGATGTATATCAATAATAAAATGCCGAGGTAGGTGTTTTACCCTTTCTGTAGTTAGTCTTTGAATATTATGTGTAATAGGTCCCAATACCCTAGAACGGTGAGTTACATGTTTTGGGATTTTAGTCCTGTTAATTCAAGATATGATTTGTGTTCCTGATTGGATGTATATTTTATTGTGAATAGGATTATTTTCCATTATATGGATGTTTTTCCCATGTTTGTTTTGATATTTTCTGTTTGGTGTAGCTTTTCTTGTTTTCTAGCTTGTTTTCTATTCGTTGTGTTGTTAGGATGGAGTGATATTTTCTGATGTTGTTTTATGATTATAGCTGTTTGGCCAAGTAGTTTCTGAAATCTATTAGCCAAGTAGTTATTAAGGTTTACTATGGGCATTGAACTTCATTGTGAATGATAGACTTATACTAGGATGTGGGAACATGGTGTAGTATACCATAGTGGGGATGAATGTTGAAGGCTTCCCCAGAGTGTCTTTTATAATTTCACGTTGCAAGACTATAGGGGGGATGAACATTAATGCTCCCTCATAATGACTATATTTACACATTGTGGGAACATAGGGGGAATTAGACATTGAGTACATCCCCAGAGTGTTTGTAGGTTTCTGATACGAGACCATAGGGGGGAATTGAAGGTGAGTTCTTTCCCACAGAGTCTTTTCTAAATCTGAACTATAGTGGTTAGACATTAAGTACTTACTAGTGGGTTGTTTGTGTTTTATTGGTTGAAAAGGGGGGGATAGGCTGTGAGTACTTCCTAGGGTTACTTGTTTTGAGTAATTCCTTGTTTACTGCATGATTTTTCTTATTGCCTACCGTATATATTCACTGACTGTAAGGCACATATCTTTTGGTGGTTTTCTACTAGGATTTGTCTCACACTCAGTTTGGGTCATTCTTTTGGGCGCAAAAAGATGATATTGTTGTAGGTATAGATAAGGGCAATCACCCTTCTACTTCAGGTACATGTTTTTTGTGGACTAGGAGAGCATTGGACCATGATTAGGATTGCAATGCTGTAAGAGTTTACTTGTTTACTTTAAAAGTGGTTTAGTACTATAATCCATCATTGTGACTTGTTTGGAATATTTCCTAGACATATGTATCATGCATCGTATATATATATATATATATGCTTTAGTTGTTTATTAATTCCATTGTATACTTTTTGCATGTTGTTACTGCTTCCACTGTTGTTATATTTTTTCCTTCCACTTAATTAATCTACCAATGAGGGAATTTTTTCCCCACTATAACACCCAAGGACCTCGCTGATAGTCAGCAACCTCTGACATTTGTGGAAATGTTTTTGAGGCAATGTTACCAACTAGGTAAGGGTCACATCTGGGTGGCCCTCGGAACCGTGACGTCACACAGTGGAATAAGAGAAATTAATTTCTTCTCTGACAAACTATTTGGATCCTATAGCCATGGATATGAATGAATAGGTAGTTGGTAATAGTTTGTGCCTAAGATTTTCTAACTCATGTCTAGGGAAAAGACAATTTACCTCAATTATTTCAATTTTATTATTTTTCAATTATTACAGTTCATTTGATTACACCATTGGGTGATTCACATGTTTTGTGTTGTTATCATTTATATTATTGAGGTTCTATTTCTGTAGCAACTCGATGAGATGAGAGTATTCCATCTCATGTATCATGTAGTCACTAGCTAAATATCACATTCCATTCTTTCATGTCATGCCATTGAGGCTGAATTACAGATTTCTTGTTGTTGCGATAGATGTTGTTCTAAATATGCAAGCGGTTATGATAGATGCCTTGATATAATACCTTATTTTTGATAGAGTATAAAATTGTATAATATTTCATTTGAATGAATGAAAAACATTGGTCCTTGAGGAGTTAAGGGCCCTCATGGATTAGAATTTGATAGATCATAGCCCTTTTATTACTTGTATATGACATGAATAAGAGGCCAAACATTGATTTTCGGGGAGTATGAGACATCACATATCAAAATTTGGCACCTTAATGTTTGTTTTAGTATTTTATGGGTTCATGAGTAGTTTTGGAGGATTACTGTCTAGAAAGTCTTGGAATACATGATATTTTTTGATGAATACACACCATTTATCCTTATTTTTGGGAAGCAACTATTTTTTAAGTACACACTGTGTATATTAGGTACACGTCGTGTATTATATAATTGTATCACTAGATATGTGGGAAGAGACACAGGGTTGGGAAATCTATGGTGGAATACACCATGTACCGTATGTATGTGCTGTGTTGTAGAGAAAATGTGTCCAGCTGTGTGAACAACTACACATATGGATGAATGTTAGGTTTTACACATTGTTTCTAGATTGAACACACCATGTAGTGTTGATCGTGTATCTGTTCGTGTGGCTAACAACACAGGTCAGTGAAATCCATCTAGTACATGTTGTGTCTGTCATGAACACTATGTGTAGTTTAGTTCTAGGGGAACCCAATGGCTTAGTTGTGTTTGGGAACTCGTGTAGGGGGAATCGATTCAAGTACATACCGTGTCCATGGGAGGAACACGATGTGTGTAGGGGTGTTACACAACCTATTTTGGTTGAAGTAAATGCCCATGTTAAAGCCCAAGGGGACATGCCATGTAGGGGATATACACGCAGTGTACCATTTTTTTTTAAACATGATGATTTTCATTCTGATGTTATTTTCCTACACTTCTTTGTTTTAGTTCCTATAATTATTGAACTCAGGTGTGTGCAAGACTTTATAGAGTCATGCCACCGAGACATCCTCTGGTTGTTTTCCAGATTTAGGTCAATGACTAGATACCAGATATGGAAGATTAGTGACTACCATTAGGTCCTCCCATCATGCCTATCATGACAATAGCCGTCATTCCAAACAGAGGTGATGATGCACAGTTCTGAGAGAGCTTCATGAGGTTTATCCAGACCTTCAGAGGAGTAATGCATCTTGTCCCCTATATTGTAGAGTTGACATGGGTTTTTTAGCAGTATAATTCGTCTATGTTATCAAGGTATGGAGGAACTCTGGATGAAGAGTCATTATTGGATGCCATGATATCTATCATTGATCATCTCAACACGCCTCCATAAAGGATGGTGAAACTCACTACATATATGCTTCGAGACTATGCCATGAGATAGTGGGATGTGATCTTAGAAGTAGTACAATAGGAGGTTATGGATTGGGATGCATTCCGACATTACTTCTACGATTACTACTACCTAGAGATATTGAAATCTGATTGATCCCATGATTTCATCAGTTTGGAACAAGGTACTCTCTGTGTCCTGGAGTACTCTTCTAGCTTCACAGAGCTGAAGTGCTTCACTCCCATTCTAGGATGTGATGAGTTATTTCTAGAAAGGATTCTTGAGGATAGTATTAGGAAAGGCCTATGATCATTGGTGAACATCTTTAGGTTGGAATCTATCACTTGTATAATCAACTAGCAATTGATCACAAAGTGAAATCTGAGAGATTCTGAGGCAGTGAGCTAGGGCGGCTCGACGTCCGAAGTTGGTACCCCTACAACTGACAACAAGAAGTTCCACAAGGATTCTACACACGAATATACAAGTAGGAGGAATACTTTTTATAGAAGCCTGGTGGTTTGCTACTAGTGTGGGAAGAGAAGGCATATGTGGGCAAATTGCCCGAGAGACCCGGTTGAGTGGAGATCTTGAAAAAAGATGGGTCATATTCAGTGCTTCTGTAATGTTTTCTCACCAACAGCTGGTGAAAGAGGTTAATCTATGATTCCTCATACTGGAGCAGCACCACCAATTTCACATAAGTCTGGGAACTGGAGTTCTCTTGACCGTTCTGGCCGAGGTGGACATCATGGCTGTGGTAGCTAGTCTGTAGGCTTTCAGCTGCAACTGGGTGGATCAGATCAAGGTGGCCAGGCGGGGTCAGAGGACCACAATGCAGGTCAAACATTTTCAGTGGAGAAGACCCAATAGGACTAGGATCCTGATCCCTATGCAGTTCGAGTTACGATCCTAGTTCCTCAGTTATAGATTCTTCACTTTTCGATATAGGGGAATCCGATAGTTTTATATCTATTACTATTGTGGAGATCTTGGGGCTCTATATTATTACCTTTACTGATATATTAATGATAGACAATCTATTGGGGACTAGAACATATAATGTACGTCAGTTCAAGGGGTTCCCTCTTGAGTTTGGGTGTGTCACTTTTCATGGGACCTTTATGTCTAAAAGATGACGGACTATGACGTAATTCTCAAAATGGACTGGTTATTTCGTTTCCAGGATTTTTTCAATAGCTTTCATCGTATGATGGGTTTTACTTCACCAGAGGGCGGTTTGTTCTTACGTATGGGTGAATAGGTTGTCCAATAAAGCATAGAAGGACTTGGGCATCATGGGTTGGGAGGAGTTATAGACTAGATTTCTAGTCTATATCTGGATGACCCAGAAACATCACATTTGGGCTTTCCTCGAGTTCTCTAGCATTTTAGAGATGTATTTCTAGAAAAATTTTCATGTTTTCCCCTAGATAAAGTGGTGGTGTTTTTAATTTTGGTTGTTCCAGGAGAGGAACTAGTGTCCATTCCTCCATATAGGATGGCTACACTAGAGTTACAGGAGCTCAGTAAGCAGTTGGAGGAGTTCTAGGCAGAGGGTTTCATCAGATCCTGTACTTCTCCTTGGGGTTCTCTTCTCATATTTTCCAAGTTGGCAGAAGGTACCCTAAAAATATGTGTGTATTATCAGAAGTTGAACAAGTCAATGGTCAAGAATCAACATCCCTTTCCAAGGATTTATGATTTATTTGATCAGCTTCGAGGCACCCAAGTGTTCTCGAAGATTGACTAGAGATCTGGTTATCATCAGTTGCATGCTAGACAATCAATTTTACCTCTTACAACCTTTAAATTTATTTATGGTCTATACGATTATGTGGTTAGGATGTTCGGTCTCATGAATGCACCTTAAAATTTCATGGTATAGATGAACCAAGGGTTCCATACAATCTTGGATTCCATCATTGTGGTTTTCATGGATTATAACTTTGTGTACTCTCACACTAGACATGACCATGCCACTCATATTAATATCATTTTGAGTACACTGAGAGTGCATCAGTTATATACTGATCTCTCAAAATGCCTCTTTTGGATAGACCATATTCACTTCATGGGCCATGCTATCTGAGAGACATAAGTATCAGTAGACCCATAGAAAGTGAGAGAAATAGTTTCTAGGGTGCATCCAATGAACATGTTTGAGTTACGATGTATTATAGGGCTGGCTGTTTACTACAGGTGTTTTATACAGTAATTTTCATGCTTAGCAGTGCCACTGACGGGCTTGACTAAGAAGGGTGTGAAGTTCTTCTGGACAGATTCTTGCGATTTAGCCTTTCAAGAGCTAAAAGGGTGGTTTAGTTCAGCACTGATACTAGTATAACTAGAGAAGGAAAAAGCTATACTTTTTACTATGATGCATCAGATATTGGGATGGGATAAGTGCTTATCTATGGAGGAGTCGTTGCGTACGGGTCTTGGCAGTTGAGGCCACAGGACTGGTTTTACCTGACGCACGATCTCGAGTTGGCTACAGTCATTCATGGTCTGGGTAGTGGGAGGAATTATCTTATGGGAGATCATTTTAAGGATTTCACAGATCAAAAAAGGCTCACGTATATCATGACTCAACACAATATTAATCTGAGACAACAGTGGTGGGTTGAATAACATTAGTCCTTTGATATTGAGCTTGCCTATACGACTGTAAAAGGAAACACAGCAGTGGATGCATTGAGTTTGAGGACTCATATTCAAGAAGTTCAGGAGGCCAGTAGTGAGTGGAGGTTTGTGGATATATTCTCTGAGATGCATTTGGAGATACACAACAGATAATGAAAGACATATATTTCTTTTGTATCTATTACCATCACACTACATGATCGAGTACAGATGAGGCACCAATCATATTTGGAAGGCCTAGTCTTATTGGATAATGTGTCAGGGGAGGACCATATTATTTTATGAAATGTAGGTGAGGATGTGCTCTTGAGTTTTCATGGGCGCGTAGGGGTGTCAACAAACATATGCGAGGAGTTGATACAGGACATTCATTCCTAGGATTGGGTAGTTCATATTGGTGTCACATTGATGTATAGAGATCTACACTGTCAGTATTAGTAGCCCGGTATGAAGATAGATTTTTATAGGTTTTTCATGAGGTATTCCCCCTATCAGCAGGTAAAGGCGGATCATCAGCTACCATTTGCCATTTTGCAGTAGTTACCCATTCTCGAGTGGAATTGGAATGTTGTCATGATGGGCTTCATGATAGGTTTATGATGATCTCCTTGATGGAATGATGCAGTTTGGGTTGTCATTGGTAGATTTATGAAGGTGGGTCACTACTTACTAGTCAAGGAGACCTTCAGCATTGATGAGCTAGGAAGCCTATAAATATGAGAGATTGTACATGTAAATTGAGTTCCACACTCCATTGTTTCAGATATGGACACAATTTTTACTTCTCGGGTCTATCAAGAACTATTCAGGGATTTGGGTAAATAGGTACTTCTAACTACAACTTACCATCCCCAAATAGAAGGCTAGTCTGAGTGTACGAAACAGGTTTTGGAAGACATGCTTCGAGCATGCATCCAAGATTTTGGTCATTTTTCGGAGAATAAAATACCTCTTGTGGATTTGGCATACAAAAATAATTTCCAAAAAACTATTTAGATTTAACCATATGCGACATTGTATGGTAGGAAATTCTGATCAACCTTATTTATGCTGGTGGAAGGAGAGGTAACTATGCTGGGAACTCATCTTTTCCCAGAGAACACAGAGCAGTGTAGTTGAATAAGAAGTGGATGAATACTGTACTGTCACGACATATGTCTTAATGACCATCAATGGAGATGACCTCTGGAGTTTGAGTTCAGAGATCATGTTTTTCTACATGTCACAATGAGGTTGGGACACAGGAGGATTAGGAGACATGTAAAGATTTCTCCAAGATATGTTGGACCATTTGAGGTTTTTGAGAGTGTCGGGCTAGTTTCCTATCAGGTGTACTTACCTATGAGGTATCAGTTTACACATGACATCTTCGACATTTCGTAGCTACAACGTTACATCTCGAACTCATCTCATGTTATTCAACCTTAGGAGGTTGATAGGGAGGTGTACGTATTATTTGAGGAGCATCCAATATGGATTGCTAATTTCATTACAAAGGTTCTCTATGGCCAGTCTATTCATCTATTACAAGTGAAATGCATGCACAGGCAAGTACATGATGAGTCATGGGAGAGGGAGTCGAATGTATGATCGTAGTATTTGGAGTTCTTCGTGGATTCTTCTTCTTCTCCACCTTCTTAGGGAAATTTGAGGTTGAATTTTTTTAAGTGTGGAAATTTTTAAGAACCAGAATCTTCTTTTCATGTATGGATACCATTTTTCTTGTTTATTGATAAATAGAGGATTTTTTGGAAATTTATGGAGTGCACGTCGTGTTCCAAGTTGTCATGGGTAATCATGTACTAGCCATGTAACGGCTAGGTACATGGTCTTGTGGGTTGACTTGGAGACTACCTAAAGTGGGGGTTGGTAAAGTCAAGTACACTCCATGTTATTTTAATGAACACACCATGTAAATTCCTTTTTAATTGATTAAATCGACCGATGTCACGTCAAATCGACATAAACCTCTTCTTCTCGGCCTGTCTTGTTTAGGTGGGACCAAAGCTGAAAAATCTGATCCGAGACCCTGATTGATCATCCATTCTCTAATTCAACTAATGTTGATTTTTTTGGAATATCCACGGTGAGTTTTTCCTTCTTCTAGATCCTCATATCTTGATATATCCTCTTTCATGAGATATCCTTGGTTGAACGTTTTAGACATTTTTGTAGATATACCATGTTTTAGGTCGATTCCAGGGTCGAGTCCGGTGTTTGTCGATTATACAACTCTGAGGTAGGTTTTTTCTGCATTTCTATAGTTAGTCTTTGAATATTATGTGAAAATGTTCCCAACAACCTAGAACGGGGTATTGTTTGTTTTGGGATTTTATCCCTCTTAATGCCTTCTATGGATTATGTGCCTGAGTAGAGGTCTTTTGATTGTTAATAGGGTTAATTTACTTTCTAATTATGTGTTTCCCATGTTTTTATGATATTGACAGTTTTGTATAGATTTTCCTGTTAGGATTCCTATTTTCTATGCCTAGTGTCATTAGGATGGAGTGATATTTTCTGATGTTGTTATATGGTTGTAGTTTTTTAGCCAAGTAGTCCTTGAAAGCTGTTATCCAAGTAGTTCTTAAAGATTTAATTGGATTTTTAACATCATTGTGCATGATTGGTTAACACAGGGCTGTGGGAACCTGGTTATGTAGACCATAGGGGGAATGGATGTTTAGGGCTTCCCCATTATGTCTGTTATACTTTCATGTTGCGATACCATAGGGGGGATGGACATATGTGATCCCTCTAAGTGTATGTTGTTCCATGTTGTGATACCACATGGGGAATTGGATATTGAGTTCTTCTCTAGAGTGTCAATATTTTAACGTTACGAGACACCATGGGGAATTAACGATAAGTTATTCCTCAGAAATCCTTTGGTAAAGCTAAACCAGAGGGGTTAGACTGTGAGTAAATCCTAGAGGGTTTCTTGTGTTTGATTTGTTGAGCCAGAGGATATAGGTTGTCAGTACATCAAAGAGGGTTAAATGTTTTTGATTAGTTTCTACTTTATATATGGGAATGAATGAAATTGAAACTGTATGATTGTTTACTTTTGAGTACATCCTTGTTTACAACTTCATTTTATTTAATTTCTACCATATATATTCACTAACTGTTAGGAATATATCATTGGGTGGTTTCTTAATGGGATTCATCTCACACCCTATTTGGGTCATGATATTGGGCCCAAACATATTATATTGTTTCAGTTATTGATAAGGTAAGGTTCCTTTCTACTTCAGGTACTTGATTATTGTGGAGCTGGAGAGTATGGGACTGAGCTGAGGCTTGCGATGCTGCAACATTTTATTTGTTTTATTTGTTCATTAGTTTAGTAATGTATACCAGTATTGTGAGTTGTTTGGTTTCTTTCCCAGATATATCTATCATGCATAATCTATATATATGTGCCCTCTTTGTTTATTACTTCTATTGTTTAATTATAGCATGTTGTTTCCACTTTCGCTATTGTTATCTATTTGCTTCTGCTGCATTACTCTACCAATGAGAGAATAGTTTCCCCACTATCTAACCCAAAACCCTCACTGGAAGTCAGTTGCATCTAGAATTTGGGGAAATGTTCTTGAATCCATGTGACCAACTGGGTATGGGGCACCACTGCGTGGAACCTAGAACCGGGACGTTACAATTTTGATGTTAATTAATTTAATTGATCACTTTTGAAATAAGCTCTTTAAAATATGTGTTATTATATTTTATAAGAGAAAATTCTAACATTAAAATGATATATAATTTATTTTGAAAAATATTAAGAACACATAAAGTTTTATAAAGGATTTTTCATAAATAAATCTTTCATTATATTTAATGTCCGCTTCAAAAGAAAAAATAAATAATTTTGAATATATGATTTGATTAAATATCATTAATTTATCAATTCATCATTTCAAAATAAGTATAGAGTTTTTTTGGATATTTTTCTATAAATATTAATTCTTAGGTGAATGTGGAAAATTAATGATTTTACAAACACCAATAATTCTATGAAATAATTAGAATATAAGAATGAATTAAACATTAATGAAAAAATTTCCAAATAAATTTTTTTCTGTAATTATAATTACATAATTAAAATATTAAATTTAATTTAGATACATATGTTTATCATCTGGACACTTCTGTAATATATTATAAAATGAACTATATTATGTGTTATATAATTATTATTTTTAATTAAAATAAATAAAATTAATAAAATTAATATTTTTCATACTATAATCCAACTTTTTTTATATGTGAATTTGTTTTCATAGAAATATTTTTTTTAAGTCGGGCTTTGGTCAAAGACCAATGCACCAAAACTAATATATAAACAATGAATTACAAGAGTCTAAAAGAAGGGATTCTTTTACAATCTCTATCAAAAGGGGCAGTAATTCAACCAGAAGTTCCTCCAACCACGTGGTGACATGGATGACTCCCATGTTTTCATGATCGTCTGCCACCTTGTTGGCATCATGAAAGGCATGTGTAATAATGTAGTTGAATTCCATAATCCAATGAAGGCAGTCCATCCAGCGTGTTATAAGAGGCCAGGTGAGGGGCATAACACCTTTATAATTTGCATGGATGATATTAATTGAGTCACTCTCAATCCATATGTAATTCTAACCATGTTTCTTGGTGATTGAGATAACATAGATCACACTCATAATTCCTGCATCCGGATTTGAGGAGATGTCACAAGAACCAAAAAAACATCCAATAATCTTCCTGGAGTGATTTTTAAAAATGGACACACAACCCGAAGGACCTGGGTATCATTTTGAAGCACCATGAACTTTAACTTTGATCCATCCTAAGAGCAGATATTCCCGAACACTTCAAAAGTTCATCTAGGTTGAGGATAAATTCCATTAAGCTCATGCCATTACAGAATCCCAAAGTCCCTCACTGTGTTGTTTCAAAATTCATTTTGTATCGAAGAAGCTTCTCGAATGTCATTGAGGATCCGCATCTGACATGCATGTAATCTATGTTAGTAATTGTTATGAGTAATAACATTCCTCTTATACCAGAGTACATGCAGAAGGTCAGCAACATCAGTTAAAAAATGGTTCTTGATTTGTTGAGAGTCTTCAAGATCCACAAAACTTTGTAGCACAGATTTGATATAATATTTAAATAACACTCTACACTCAAAAAGATCAAGCACATAATTCCACAAATCATTTCTAGTATTATAAGAGAGAAAAATATGGTTTATATCGTCACGATGTTGTTTAAAAAGACACAATTTAGAGCAGATTTGGATCCCAAAAGACTAAAGGCAAGTGTATGTGGGAATCCTACTTTGATAAATACACCAAATCAGAGTGAGTCTCGAAGCTTTTATGCATAATTTATCGAATGTGTTTATCCAACTAAGAGTGTCTTCATGGAAATATGTTATTAATGTTAAAAAATGTGTTATTGTGTTGAATGTAAATTATGAAAGAAATAAAAATTAAGAGGAAAATGAATAAATATTTCATAACCTGATCCCTTATTTGTGTGGATGAGAGTTGGGAGGAAAATATTTTATCCCTATTTGATATCTTCCACTTTGGGATCCACATTACAATAAAATTGTCTTATCATAAATATAAAGTCACAAATTTTTATGAAAGTCCCCCATCTCACTTATAGAATAGACCCTTGACCAACCCAATTAAAAAATATATAATTCTTTTCTATCATCCAAATTCATCCCAAATATGTTAAAAATATCTTCCCAATTATCATTTCATGTTAATATCACTAAAATACACATTTGAGAAAGCACAATGAGTTGAATTGAGGATTTGTGTAAAAAATGAAAATCACTCACTTCTCAATCCAATTAATATAATTATTATACCACCTTAACCAATGTGTTATAACCATACTATAATAATTTAAAAAATTAATTATTATAATGAAATTAATCTTTGTTTATAGAATAATTTTTTTCTACCTTCCTTATACTATTAGAAAATGGAAACATCACCTGTGTACATATGCGTATAACTGCCTCTATAGAAGATGTGTTTTGATTGAAATAACAAACAATGATAGATTATCCTAATAATTTATTTAATGATTAGATATTTTAATTTTCAAATAATTATTATTAGCTGAAGTCAAATCATTCCCAACCATCCTTCATTACAATCCATTGGGAAATGAAAACATCACATGTGCATACATTGGGACTACCACCTCCATAGTTGATGTGATTCATTAATCATTACATCAATACATGGATAGATACAAGAATTTATTTCATGAATATATATGATTACATGGAATATTATATTTCATTAATAGTATTATATCATGAAAAAAACACATAATAAACTATTATACAATAACCCATTGATATTAGTAAATTACTGTGAATAATCTCATTATGGAATCCATTTTTAAAAACCACACCCTCTAAATATGTAAAATTAAAATGTGAATTCATATATAATTGAAAAAAAATTATTATTATATATTGAAATTTATTTTAATTTGTAAATTTTTATCAGAAAAAAAAAGAACCAATATCACCATTATGAAACATTGATAAATTTATCAAAATTATAAACATTTGATGATAAAAAATATTTACTAATTAATGTACATGTAGTGAATGATTATAATTGAATAATATAAAAGGTACTTGAAATGACTATGTTTCCGAAAAAATTATTAAAATGGTTATGTTTAGTACATAGGAGGATAAATTACATTGTAAAAGGTCGGTGTAAAAGGTATGTATTTTCGCACCAGTGTTCTCATTCACTGAGATATGTTCTATATTCACCAACATATATTATTAGGTTGTTTATATAATAACACATGACTATATATTCAAAAATTTATTATATAATTAATATGAAAAAATTGACTTTCTGAATGAGTTAATAAAACAACCTCTTAATAATTTTGAATGATGATTAAAAATGTCATTTGGAAAAACATACAAATTGGTTTCTCTGTATGATAAAATTTGTTTAAATTTAATATGTGGACATAAAAGTTAAGTTTAAATAATTATATATTTTTATTGTGGTCATTGATCAAAATAATTAGAATGATTAGTATAATGTTTAGTAACTCAAAACCATAAATCTACTGTAGTTTGAAAGATCATTTTATTAATCTGGTATGAAGTTAACATGTTTAATTTTTTGTTTCAGGATCCATTCCATATGTTTTAGGAATTGTTTTATTATAAAATATTTTATAGAAATACACTCAGTTGATATATTTATTTTTCTTAAACAAAATTTCATCCTCTAGTTATGAGTGGATCAATTTCGAATTCATCACTTACTCTAAGAAATGAATATACGAAAATGGATTTAATATTAATGAAGCACTAAAATTTAAATTTAATGGATCATAAATACCATAAATGAGATACAATTCATTCAGTATATCATTAAATATATTCCAAAACCAAAATGGTTTGAATAATTTGTCTAATATAATACATTAATAACTAAACCAAAATATTAACACCCTTAGTTCATCATTAATATTTTTCATCAAATAATAAAACAAAAATAATTAAATATTAACTCAAACGTCATGTATGATAGGTATAGGTGATAAACCTATATCACCCATAGGTGTAGGTTTAAGACCTACAACCATTTTTCATTCACAAGGATGTCACCCGACATGCTAGTTATCCATTTTCAAAGACAATATTAAAATAATTCCTATTAAAAAACATAATTGTAATTACCCATAATTAATAAATCATAAAAGATAAGATGAACATTAAAAGTTTCCAATACCATAAATTTTTTATTCAAAAAATGTAATGGAACTCGTACTCAAATTGATATTTAATATACTAAACCAATGGGTTATATTCCAATAAATCTCAACCCAAATATTCCCACTCTTTGTAAAATCCCATCACATAAAGAATAAAAAGGGGTGTTTAAGATGTTGAACTTGTATAATAAAAAAAATACAACACAATCTTTAGATATTTTATGAGTCTTATAATCAAAATTTGATTTTTAAAAATAATTATAAAATTACATTCTGAAATAACAATATGTAAATTCATCATCTAAATTATATCAATATAGGTACTTCTTTCGTATAGGGGTTATCCATTATAAGTGGTAATTGATAAAGATAATTAGTGGGATCCATATATTTATTAAAATGAAATATAAATTGATGTATAAGATGAGATTTTTTTTATTTTTTTGTACATTTAATTTTTCTAGGGAATTCAGCACATTAAGCCTATGTTATACAATCATAAATAAAATATATTTTTCCATTCAGTTACATTCTGGGGTGTCTCCTTCCACAATTATGACATGACCAAAATAGTGAATTCCTTCTTCCAGGGCCCCCAACACTCTATTTCTAATATAAATATATTAATTACATCATTTCATGATTCAAAGAGTTGGTTAAGGTGTAGGTTGTTACTAAAATATTAGGATAACCAATTATGAATAACTATGATATTTTTCAATAATATCCTCATCCAATTTTGTTTCTCATAGTCCCCATATTTTTTCATATTCAATATTAACATGATTATTTCATGTTCTATCCATGGAATGAAATTAAAAATTAATGTGTCTAAAACATATCTATAATTGGAATAAAATTATTATCTTATATGGGAAGTTTATGTCCTAAGAAATTATATTCTATATAAGACACCTTAGGTTTACCCTAGGTTGTTCATTTACATAATATTTTATAATCATTCAAAATGTTTTGAGAAAAAATTCTAGTTATCCTAAAAATATCCCTAAGAGTGTCAAACTATATGTGATGTAAGACCAGTTTTGATACACTAGGTTATGATTAGGTGAATCCAATTACACCAATTTCATAGTCACTACCCAAGGTACATCTATTCCTGAAGCACACCAACATGTAGTGTCAATATAGGGATGCATTTTTAGTAAAAACCACATATTATTTTCTATTAAAAAATATTAGGATATTATTATATAGTAACCTCCATATTTTAACATAAAGATATATTTCCTGATGAATAATTCCCATAACCATGTTCCCATGATTTCTAAAAATCATTCTCATATAATAATAGTAATGAAATCGACTCACATAACCCGAATCCAGTGTCTGACTTCATAAAATTCAAATAAGATATTATGATATATACCCCAAAGGTTAATATAGTTATATAAAATTTTTAGACTAGATAGATAAAAAATTCCCATATTATATTTCAAAACACAAATTTTAGAATTATATTTTTTCATGAATAATACTATTTAATCTAGAATATCATTTATTATAAAACATAGTCCACTTCATAGATTCTTGGGAGAGGAAATAAAATATCGGTGAGGGAAATTTCTCTATAAGGGTTTGGAATAGTGGTAACTATCATGAATCAATGATTTTAATCTACATGGAATGTAAAATAACTAAAAACATGTTAAATTTAAATAACTAGAACAAAACAATAAATATAAAAAGGTAAGGAATTGAGAACAGATCTCATTTAATCAATGTATTGAGAATTAAATGTGTCAAGAGATTATATCCTTACGAAAACATCATGGATAATAATATGACCCAGATTCAATACATCGAGGAAAATAAATTAGAACAAATTCCCTTTAATTGATAAATTTTGAATGAAATGAATCCATATATAATATCATGATGAAAATATCATGGATGATAATAATTGATTTCTTGATGAAGGAAATTCTTAATCATTTGAAATTATATTCTCAGAAACATGATTCCTCTACAATTAATACCTTCTATAAGAATATCGAATTGAATATGTATAAAATAGTTTATATCATTATAATTAATTAATTTATGATTTTTCTGATTGGTCGAGTGGTTATATAAATCTTGACCCCAAAATTCACAGCAAGGAAAAGGAAATCATTATATATAAAATAATTTATTTAATTCATGAATCATGTTAATCATAACAATATATACATTTGGATTAATGAATGTAGATTTTCTAATATATCCTCTATGAATCAAATAATTTCTAATGTGTACAACATATGTAGGGATGGTGTATGTTTTATGAAATAATCTTATACATGACATATATAATTTTGATAACCTTGAATTGAATCAATAACCATCATAAATAAATATGTATTGATTCTGAATAAAATCAATGGGTAGTATATATACCACATCAATGTGAGTAGTTCCATATTAAAAAACATGTTTCAATAAAAATGAAATTGAAGAAAAACAACATATATTGATCACAACATTGAAGTGATAATTAATTGATGAATTGATTATGTGTATCAAATTAAAATCCAAATACAATATGTGAAAATGTATAAGAACATAGTCTAAATTCCTTTAAAATTTAATTATATTATACCAAAGATAGTAAATATGTAGTACAATACAATGAAAAAAACTCATGTTATGGAATTCTTTTCAACATGATAATTTTCAAGTAAAATAATCTTAGATTATATAATTAAAATTTAAAATAGAGAAGTCATGAATTATTAAAAAATATTGACATTACATTATTAAATGGTATTACATGATTTATGTAAAAAAATTATAATTATAACATTCTAAAATTCATCAATGAAGGGAAACTGAGATGAAATCCCTTATAATGATCATAACATTACTATGAGAATTAATCAATGAATATATTATGTGTATAAAATTTATATAAACCCTTATAAATAAAAAATTCAACATCCAAAAATAAATATTCATTATGCAAATAATCTTTGTATATCATAGGAAAACAAAGAAGTAGTATAACTAGATTAAAATAAATTGAGGTATGAAATTATTTACCACATGATAAATTTAATGTCAAATACTGTTTTATGAAATATTTAAAATTAAATCTTAAAATACTATGAATTATGTTTTAGACATTATATTATATGTTAAATTGTTAGTATATACACTAAAATACGTAAATTATTCGCAAAACAATACATTATGTCTCAATTATGGAGAATTCAGATGAAGTCACATACAATGATCATAAATAGGGAATATCATATTTTAAAAAACGTAAGACTTGTGTAGAAAAGAATATTATAAGAAAAAATAATTATAAAAATAATCATAGAATATCAATGCAAAATGAAGAAGTTATTTAATAAAATGAAAAGAAATTGATTTATGAAATGCTTTAGCACGTGGTCACATTAATATAAAATCCCCATGGATGAAATAATTCAAATTAAAACATAAAATACCCTGATGTATAAAGTATTAAAGATTTTATATGTAAATATATCAGTATTTAAAACATGTAAATCAAATTGGGACCATAATTATAAAGTGTGCTTCAATGAAGGCAAATTGTGACGATATCCCATAAAATGATCAAAACATTGAAGTGAGAATTAATAAATGAATATAGTATGTGTATCCAATATAAATATGAATAGAAATTTTTAGATAAAAAATGTATAATTAAAAGTTATTATGAATATAATATTATAATATCATAGGAAAATAAATATGTAATGTATTCCAATGTGATGAAATTGAGTTATAAATTTATTTACCAATTGGTAAAATTTATATCAAATACCCTTGTATGAAATAATTCAAATTAAAACATAAAATATAGTTACTTATTATTTATTTTTCCTATTACATGTAAAATTTTTATTATATACACCACATAAAAGGAATTAAACACAGAGTAATATAGTATGCCACAATAGAAAAAAATTCAGATGAAGTTGCTTACATTGAGTTTGAATCATCACGTTCACTCTTTATCGTCTAGAATACTAAACATATGTTAATTGTATCATTTCTTAAAAACATTTTACATGTTTACTTATCCTTTTATTTCATGATTTTTCATGTAATATATAATTACTTATTCAATTATGTTTGGATCAGATGTTTTGATGATATTAGGCTTATGTCTCCAAAATGACTTCTGTAGGTTGACTATTAGTCTAGAAGGTCGTCATTTCAAAATATCTATAATAATAATCATAAGTAAATTATTGTATCTATAAATAAATAATTATTTTAATATCAATCATGAAATATGGTTGTGATAAATTGAATATGTTACAATCATATAGAAGGTAGGTCATATGAATGTATGAGTAACATTTAAATTATTCACCGATTATTATGGAAAATAGGATGTAGTATTTTAAATAATGAAATTGATAATAGTATCCTAAATACCATAATAATTGTTTAATTCTTCCTATATATATCATCCTTGTGGTGTGGTTATAAAAATATAATCACATCACTTCGTGTAGGAGGTTTTCCAAACGTTCACATTCAACGATATCATCTTCTAGGGAGTGAAAAAACAATAAAGAAAATGATATATATTATCATTTAATAATAAAAAATAATTTATTAATATAAAAATGATTTCATGTATGTAACATATATTAATTATTTATTTACTTATTAAATTCCTTGTAAAACTTTATTGAAAATGTAATCACATTGATTCATGAGGCCGTAGTCCGGTTTACACATGAGCGACGTTATCATATCCCCAACAAAATGGAAAGTATAAAAGGTATATGTTATATAATAAATCGATATTTATAATTATATTATAAATATAATATCTATACTTTATATCAATAATTATACTCAGCAATGTGAGGTGTTGATGGAAAACAATTCGCATCGGTTCGTGAGGCACTCATCCAACGTTCACATGAGATATGTTGTCATTATACAGTATATAAAAGAAGAGATGGATATAGTTATGGAATTTAACATAATAATATATACATATAAGGGAGATAAATGATTTATTTTGTAATTATAAATTATCAATATTTATTATTGATGGAAGAATAATTAGGAAAAAACACAAAGTTAGGGATATTACCAATTCTCGGACCACATCTTTATATTTATACCTATAGAATTACCAGAATTTTTTTTGTGAAAATTAAAAAAATTTAGGATGAGGATATGTATGTTTTTTTGTTATTGGGAATCGATTTTCTTAACCAAAAGTGTTTTATATATTGAATAGGGGGGGGGGGATAAGGATGGCCTTTTATAAGTTAGGTGAATGGCACATTTTAAAATTTAGAGAAAAATGGGTAACTACATTTTTCACATGTCACAATAGTCCAAATAGAGTATTGTCGACCCTTAATCATGATAAGGTATAACTATTTCCATAAATTATAGATTAGGTAATTTTTTATGATATTCAAACAATTTTTATTTTACGTTAAACCCCATCCCCAACCCCCTATATACAAATTTTTACCATGACCATGGTAATTAATATTTAATATTTTGAATATTAATTATGGTTGAAAATTATTTTAACAAAATAAAAAATTTCAAATTATAATTATTCCAAATATTTAATCTATTTTAATATGTTATATAAACAGAACTAGAAAAATATATTGAAATCATATCCCACAAACATAATGAAAAATAGGGGTTTGAAAAAGAAAATTCTCTTAAATATGAAAGGGTTTAGTATCAAAATTAAATATGACATTGATTAACATTTAATAAAAAAGATAAATTGAAATAATTATGGAGTTCTACTGTAATGGCCCGGACCTCTCCGGCGCATTACTTTGTCAAAAATAAGGTCAAGAAGTGTTCTGGAGGGTAAAATGGACTTTTTTCCCACAGTTTCCTGAATTTTGAAACTACACGCCATGTAGTTTGAGTACACGCCGTGTACCCCCTTGCCGGGTATACCCTGTGTTGCAGACTGTGTCCTTGCCATGTGCAATAAATGGGTGCACGCCGTGTGACCAGTTCTACATGTCGTGTAGACCTTCCCCACGTATGTGTTACCGGTCAACGACCGTGTACTGTGTTGGAGCTGTGTCCTTGGCGTGTGCAAAAAATGAGTACATGACGTGTGTCTAAACTACACGCCGCATAGTCCCTCCACGCGTATGCGTTACCCTCAAACCGTGTGTTGACCAGTCAACGGCCACAGAGCCGCGTTGGAGGCCGCGTGGAGACTGTGTGAAAATGTCCAAGTACAGGCTGTGTACCATAAGTAAACGCCATATACTTTTTCTTTTCACGCCTATAAAATGAGGGGTCCCCTCCTCCTTTCAACTCACACCTCTCCTCCCCTCTCCTCTGAGCAGAGCTCTCTTAAGAGACTCGAAGGCTCTTTCTTCCATAACTTTTTCGTCCGAGCTCTGATTTTCGATCCGTCAGTGGCCACGGGATCGTAATGACGAGGCGGAACTTCCGAGCTTGGATATGTTGTCTTTAATTTGGCTTCTCCTCTCTGACATCCACCCGAGGAGGTTTTTTGGGAACGCCGACGAACGTCTTCTAAAGTTGATCAGGGGGGAGCATTTTGACCAGAACCTGTTGAGGTAGGGGTTTTACCTTTGTCTCTCTAATTTGTACATCATTCGGGGTGGGTATCATTTTTGTTTTCATGAGAAATAGTTGAACCTTTAAATAAAGATAATAACTGCTTAAAGAACGGGGATGGGAAGTTTGTGATTGCTGTTACTTTACATTTTATATCCTGTGATATTATGTTGTGAAATGAATAGGCTTATGCCTAATGAATATCACGGTCGTTTGGGGCCTTTGCTTGCGCAATTAAATGTTTCCCTATCTTTCTAGACCATTTTGTGAGTGGAACTTTGTTGAATGTGGAAATTGTATAATCACATAATGTTGGCTGAATAAATGGAAATCTGGAACCCTTGTGTGGTCACCCCGGATAAACAAAATGGAATAATGAACATGTAGGTGTTGGCTTGGTTATGTGGCATGTGATGGGGGTGTTTTGTGGGTCTTTATGGATCGGGTGAGCAGCGGGGCTGCGGTTGACTTGGTTGTGATTTGGTGTGAATGCTATGATGGTGATGGGAAGAAGGACTGTGATAAATGGTATTAAAGGGATGATGATGTGTGGTTTTGGTGCAGTTGTGGTTGTGGCGGTTGGCAGCGGGGCTGCAGGGTTCGGTTTTAATGTGAACGGGTTATGGGTTGTGATTAATAAATAAAAGTAGAAGAATTAATGAATGGTGGGGCGTGGTAATGAAACAGAAATAATAATCAATGGGGTTGGTTGGATGACAAGAGGGAATTTTTTGTGCTGCTTATGTTTTTCCTAACTTGTTTTGTGGATGGAAGGGATATGTTTTATGAACGTTTGAAGTGGTTGGTTGTGGAGAGTTTCCCAGTAGTTATGGAACTAAATAAGCTAATTTCTCCTGAAACGTGAAAACCTAAATGGGGTTGGGGTTGTTTGTTATATGCATGCTTCGTGGTAGTAGTGCTGAGGCACGTGCCCAGTTTCTCTATTTAGAAACCATAGGTTGGGTTGAGTGGTTACTATATATATATATGTCTGTATCTCTTGTGTTTTATCACACTGCACCCATGTTGAGCACTTAGTGCCGAACACTCCCATTTCCTGGGAGATGGTGTTTTCCCATAGTTACTAGCTCCTTCCTGCTCCTTCTCCCCTAGGCTATAATGGCTTGAGGCGACCTTACTCCCAAGGCTCTTCGGGTAGGTTTCGATTAGAGTGATTAGGCCCAAGACTCTTCGGGAAGACTTATAGGCTATGATGGCTTGAGGCGACCTTACACATAAGACTCTTCAAGTAGGTTTCGATTTCAGGCCCAGATGTCTTCGGGCGAGAGTTTTGTTACTATTACTGTTCCCAAAAATCTTCAAGATGAGCCCCAGGTGTCTTCGGGAAGGGATGTGGTTGTGGTTGTGAAGCCCAGGTGTGTGCAGGCGGGATATGTGGTGGTGAGGCCCAGGTGTGTGCGGGCGGGATGCGTGGTTGTGAGGCCCAGGTGTGTGCGGGCGGGGAAAGTATGACAGTGTCAGGACGTTCAGCTAACTATTGGGAAATGGTGTGGGGTACCCAATACTCTTGTTCTTATATTACTACTACCTATTTTGATTGTGTTTTGGTGAGTGTGGCTAGCAAGTTTGGGTGGATATATTTCCTTGTTAGGTTTCTTCTGTTGTTCTCACGGGACATTAGGATGTCTCCCCACTTGTGCATGAGAGCTTTAGGATTCCCTACTGAGTATTCTTGTATGCTCACCCTACGTTTACTTTCAAGTTTCCAAAAGGACTACCAGGGCCATGCGGGACCCTACTAGTCGGACAGTTGGAGTTGTTGCTGTTGATGTACCTTTGTTTTCTTTTGGTATTGTACTTTGAGCTTTCTTGTACTTGTACCTTGTTATAAAATTGTTTAAACATGCATGTGGGATTGGTTTGGGTTTATTTATATACACTTGTTCTTTTTCCTTTTTGGTGGTTGACTTGTCCTATTTCTCTATCCTAAATAATAATAAGGGTAATGCCTCCCATATTTGTGAAAACTCATACCCTTGGTGCTAGTCGCCAGCCCTGGGCCTACTGGAGGCGGGACTCGGGGGTCATTATCTCCTTTTCTCCATTGCCATCTCAGGAGGGGCATCTTTGGTGGGAGTGGGTCATGACATAATGGTATCAGAGATGATGGTTGAGATATAGGATGGATTCTGCAGTTAGGCACAGTGAGGATTGCATGGGATGGTAGGGAAACAGTGTTAGTTAACCTTGGTGTGTGACATAGGCCAGGGAAGACCAGCTAGGACACGAGATTTTAGGGCCCCCCGTGATCCGATGCAAGGACTCTTAGCCTACCGAACGACCCAGTGAGACTACATTGATTGTAGGGTAGAGACCCTAGGGAAGGTACATGGATCATCATGATTGTGTTTTAATTGATTTGGGTGTTCTGGGAAAGAAATTGAAATAAAATGATAAACAAAACCTTGAGTTTTTCCTTACTACTTGGTCTTAGGTGATCCTTGTTTAACGTACAGCTATGGCACCTGGACGTCATCCCCAGGTGGCTCAGACGGCAGAGGCCTAGCAGATCCAGGCGGTCGATCAGTTGAGGATTGACCGAGAGGATGAAGATAGCCAGTGGCAGAAGACTCTCCGTTCCTTCTAGCGGCAGACCCTCAAGAAGTACGAGGGTAGTACTTTGGATACAGAGATGGTGGGGTGGATTGAGGAGCTAGGGATCGCTTTTACCATGATCTGTGCTCCGAGGGAGTACTGGGTTCCCCTAGCAGTCAGTCAGCTGAGAGGTACGGCGTGACAGTGGTGGATTCTCTACCTCAGAGAGAGGGTAGAGGCAGAGGTTCCATGGGCTGACATTGAGAAGGAATTCCGAGATGAATTCCTTTCTTCTATGATCAAGGCGGAGAAGTGGCATGAGTTGCTCTACCTTCAGCAGGGGAGTATGACGGTACGAGATCTGGGGATCAAGTTCAAGGATCTCCTTCACTTTTCTCTGGATCTCTTTCCGAATGAGGAGTCACGGGTGAGACGTTTGGAAGAGGCGCTTCGTCCTTCACTCCAGTATGTTGTCACCCCCTTAACCCTTCTGACGTACTTGGAAGTGCAAAAGAAGGCAGAGGTCGTAGAGAGGATGAACTTGTTTGGAGGTGCACCGAGTGAGGTGTTTCAGCCAGGTTCATCGAAGGGGAAGGTAGTCAGCAGAAGGTCTCCTGCGATAGGACCTTCCAGGTTCAGGCCAGTGGGGAGTAGGCCCCAGCAGTTCTAGTTCAGATCTTCGGGTCCTCGTCCCTTTTCCACGATCCCAGGACCGAGGTGTTTTTCTTGTGGAGTTTTTGGGCACGTTCAGAGTCGGTTCCTGACCCGAGCTCAGTACAGTGGAGGTGGGCAGGTTCAGCGCCCACCTCAGAAGCACCAGTTTCCAGTGAGGCCCTTCCAGCATCAGCAAGACCATGCTCCTCCGAGGGCAGACTTTGCGGGAGGAGGACGACCTCAGGGTGCTCCTCAGGGACCTCGACAAGGGCGTGGTCGAGGAAGTGGACGAAATTAGAGAGGCAGAGGAGCTGGGCATGGACAGTTGCACACAACAGAGTTGGCAGCTCCAGCAAGACCAGACGTGGTGCGAGGTACGATTTGTTTTTTCAGCACTCTTGTTTCTGCTTTGTTCGATTCGGGAGCTTCACACTTCTTTGTTACACCTGGTATAGCCCATGCTTTGGGACTAGACGTATAGTGACTTTCCATACCACTGGTACTGAGTACACCAGTTGGAGGCCAGACCAGCGTATCTTTGGTTTGCTGGGGATGTGGGATGATAATGGGACCACATCGATCTAGTGGGGACATTCTTCTATTATAGATGCAGCCTTACGATGACATCCGAGGCATCGACTGGTTGTTTTCTGTTGGTGCCGTTATTGACTGCTTCCGGAGAAGAGTCGTGTTCTCAGACATGGATGGGCAGCGCGTATCTTTTGTTAGCGAAAGGAGCTATCAGGTGGGAAGCTGGCATGTGGAGACTCTCCTTTCCTTGTTGGGCGGGATGTCAGTGGTTCAAACCGATACAGATATGATGGATGTCCCATAGGTTGTTGGGGAGTTCCTCGATGTTTTTCCTGAGGAGATTGTGACTCTACCCCCCCCCCCCCCCCCCGATGTGACATTGAGTTTGGGATAGACATACAGCATGGTGCCCGTCCGATTTCGATGGCCCCTTATCGAATGGAACCTTCGGAGTTGCGGGAGTTGCGGATTCAGATTGACGATCTGATGGAGAAGACAACTTTCAGGTGCAGGTATGGACACATCAAGTTTGTAGTGAGGCCGTTTGGAGTTACGAATGCACCAGCTATGTTCATGGGACTTATGAACTTCGTCTTCTGAGAGTTTCTGGACCGGTTCGTCATTGTGTTTATCGATGACATCCTGATCTACTCAAGATCAGAGGAGGAGCACATTGAGCATCTCAGGGCAGTCTTGGAAGTCCTTCGACACCACCAGCTTTACGGGAAATTGTCGAAGTGTAAGTTCTTGACACAAGAAGTACACTTCCTTGGGCACATGGTGTCTCAGCATGGAGTATCGTTGGACCCGTTAAAGGTGGAGGTAGTTGTTTCTTGGCCAGCACCCAAGAGCGTGGCAGAAGTTCGTATTTTCTTGGGGTTGGCAGGTTACTATCGGAGGTTCGTTTCAGACTTCTCTTGAGTTGCTTTTCCATTGACAGCTTTGACTAGGAAGAATCAGGCCTTCCTATGGAGCTATCAGTTCCAGAAAGCTTTTGACTACCTGAAAGAGAAGTTTGTCAGTGCTCTCGTACTCAGGTTCCCATAGGAAGGGTTGTTGTATGAAGTGTTTTGTGATGCTTCTGTCCTTGGTCTGGGGTGCGTGCTGATGCAGAAGAAGGGAGTGATTTTTTATGGGTCTAGGTAGTTGCGCCCTCACGAGCGTAACTATGCCACCCATGACCTGGAACTTGCAGCAGTAGTGTTCGTATTGATGTTGTGGCGACATTACCTCTTTGGGGAGCACTTTGTGGTCTTCTCAGATCACAAGAGCCTGCGTTATATCTTCTCCTAGCATGACCTGAACTTACAGTAGTAGAGATGGGTCGAGTTTTTCCAAGACTATGACTTCGAGATCTCTTACACTGAAGGTAAGGGCAACGTTGTGGCTGATTCCCTGAGCAGGAAGTCACATAAGGAAGTTGTTCGGAAATCCACTAATGCTTGCAAGGTGATGGGAGAATTGGCTGCCCTGCACTTAGATGAAAGGGATGAAGGTGTTAGAGGATTTTTGTTCCAGATGACGATGTAGTCCTCCTTGTTGTAGCAGGTGGAAGAGTCTCAGGGGGGGACTCTGAGGCAGAGGTGATGCGGGATCATGTCGATCAGTGGAATGCTCCAGAAGGATGGTCAGTGGACAGCCGACATCAGATGCTTTTCCATGGAAGTTTGTTTGTTCCGAAGGCAATGCGTGAGGTATTTCTCAGTGAGTTCCATAGCTCAGCCTTAGCGGTACATCTAGGAGTTACAAAAATTTACCGAGGCCTGAGGGATCATTTCTGGTGGCCCGGGGTTAAACGGGTAGTGGCGGAGTTTGTGGATAAGTGCCTAGTGTGTCAGCAAGTGAAGGCTGAACACCGTGTTCCCGGTGGTTTGTTGCATCCTTTAGATGTCCCCGAGTGGAAGTGGGATGACATCTCAATGGACTTCGTCACAGGACTACCTAGAGATCAGGGTGGTTATGATGCTATCTGGGTAGTGGTGGATTTTCTGACAAAATCGGCTCACTTCTTAGCAATCAGGGAGTCGGGCCCGATGAGTACCTTAGCACAGAGGTACGTAGACGAGGTGGTGCGTTTTCATCTAGTTACAAGGACCATCATCTCAGATCAGGATACTCGGTTTACCTCACAAGTCTGGAGGGGGATACAACATGCTTTTGGCACCCATATACGCCTTAGAACTGCTTTCCACCCCCAGACAGATGGGCAGACGGAGCAGACTATCCAGACGTTGGAGGACATGCTACGAGCATGCGTTCTGGATTTCGGAAGATCATGGGTACGACACTTGCCTTTAGTAGATTTTGGCTACAACAATAGCTTCCACTCTACTATTGGCATGGCACCATTTGAGGCTTTGTATAGAAGGCCATGTCATTCACCCATTTGCTGGCCAGAGGTTGGTGAGACAGGTGCTCTTGGACCAGAGGTAGTGTAGCGCACCATAGAGAAAGTCCAGCTTATACGTAAGAGGATGAAGGCGGCTCAGGACAGACAGAAGTCTTATGCTGATCGTTGAAGGAGGCCCTTGGAGTTCGAGGCGGGGGATCATTTGTTCTTGAAGGTTTCCCCTCGACGGGGGCAGCAGAGGTTTGGGAAAGGGAGAAAGCTCTCACCTAGGTTCATCGGACCTTTTGAGGTGTTGAGGCGAGTTGGCGAGGTGGCATATCAGTTGGCCCCGCCACCTAAGATGGAGAAAGTCCATGAAGTCTTCCACGTCTCCCAGCTTCATCGGTACTTACACGATGACTCTCACGTTATCGACTGGGGACAATTAGATATGGGAGACAACGAGACCTTCGAGGAGCGACCAGTCAGAATCGAGGATCGCAAAGAGAAGGTGCTTCGTGGACGAACCATTCCCTTGGTTTGTTTGTTGTGGAGGCATGGCGGTCTCGAGGAGAGCACTTGGGAGTGGGAGACCCAGATGCACACTCACTACCCGGAGTTGTTTTGACTTGTAATTTTTCCCTTGTTCTTCTGAACTTTGTGTTGATGTTATACTTTATACCTTTGATATATGGAATGCTTGGTTTCTCAGTTGTGAGATGTTTTGTTTCCTTATTCCCTGGTGATGTGTAACATGTACGGATGTGTGAGAAAGGAAAAAACCTTACCCTTAATCGAGACGCATTAATGGGGATGCGATTGAACCCATGCAGGCGAGTCAGTGCCGCCTAAAGTGGATAATATCTCGACATAGGTGAAAAAATTTCCCAAACCCACGTGTTCAGGAAGTGTGTTGGTTGTGTGGTGTTGGGGTTAGTGCGAGCTGGAAAATCATAATGTGTGAAAGTGGGAAGACCCAATTCTTAATCGAGACGCATTAATGAGGATGCGATTAAACCCATGCAGGTGAGTCAGTGCCGCCTAAAGAGAATAATATCTCAACATAGGAGAAGGAATTACTAACACATATGATTAGGGTGTTGGTTTGGTTCCTGTTATAACGAGAACACTAAGAGGTATCTTGTTGGGTTCCCCTGGGTTGGTTTTTGAATTCTCGGGGATGAGAATGTTTTAAGAGGTATCTGATGTAATGGCCCGGACCTCTCCGACCCATTACTTTTTCAAAAAGAAGGTCAAGAAGTGTTCTGGGGGGTAAAATGGACTTTTTTCTACACATTCCGGAATTTTGAAACTACACGTCGTGTAGTTTGAGTACACTCTGTGTACCCCCTTGCCGGGTATACCCCATGATGCAGACCGTGTCCTTGCCGTGTGCAATAAATGGGTGCACACCGTGTGACCAGTTCTACACGCCGTGTAGACCTTCCCCGCGTACGCGTTACCAGTCAACGACCATGTACCATGTTGGAGTTGTGTCCTTGACGTGTGCAATAAATGAGTACACACCGTCTGTCTAAACTACACGCCGCGTAGTCCCTCCCCATGTATGCGTTACCCTCAAACCGTGTGTTGACCAGTCAACAGCCGTGGAGCCGCGTTGGAGGCCGCGTGGAGACCGTGTGAAAACGTCCAAGTACACGACGTGTACCATAAGTACACACTGTGTACTTTTGATTTTAATGCCTAAAAAGGAGGGGTCCCTCCTCCTTTCAACTCACACCTCTCCTACCCTCTCCTCTGAGTAGAGCTCTCTCAAGAGACTCAAAGGCTCTTTCTTCCATAACTTTTTCGTCCGAGCTCTGATTTACGATCCGTCAGCGGCCATGGGATCGTAACGACGAGGCAGAAATTCCGAGCTTGGATCTGTTGTCTTTCTTTCAGAATCAACTCTCCAACTTCCACCCGAGGAGGTTTTTTCGGGATGCCGACGAACGTCTTCTAAAGTTGATCTGGGGGAGAGAATTGTGACCAGAACCTGTTAAGGTAGGGGTTTTACCTTCGTATCTCAAATTTGTGCATCATGCGGGGTGGGTATACTTTTTGTTTTCATGAGAAATAGTTGAACCTTTAAATAATGTTAATAACTGGTTAAAGAACAGGGATGGGAAGTTTGTGATTGCCGTTACTTTACCTTTTATATCCTGTGATATTATGTTTTGAAATTAATAGGCTTATGCCTATTGAAAATCACGGTTGTTGGGGGCCTTTTCTTGCGCAATTAAATGTTTCCCTATCTTTCTAGACCATTTTTGTGAGTGGAACTTTGTTGAATGTGGAAATTTGATAATCACGTAAAGTTGGCTGATTAAATGGAAATCTTGAACCCTTGTGTGATCACCCCGGTTAAACAAAATGGAATAATGAACATGTAGGTGTTGTCTTGGTTATGTGGCATGTGATGGGGGTGTTTTGTGGGTTGTTGGGGATCGGGTGAGCAGCAGGGCTGCAGTTGACTTGGTTGTGGTTTGGTGTTAATGATATGATGGTGATCGGCAACGGGGCTGTGATAAATGGTATTAAAGGGATGATGATGTGTGGTTTCGGTGCGGTTGTGGTTATGGAGGTTGGCAGCAGGGCTGCAGGGTCGGGTTTTAATGTGAACGGGTTATGGGTTCTGATTAATAAATAAAAGTGGAAGAATTAATGAATGGTGGGGCGTGGTAACAAAACGGAAATAATAATCAATGGGGTTGGTTGGTTGATAAGAGGGACTTTGTTGTGTTGCTTAGGTTTTTCCTAACTTGTTTTGTTGATGGCAGGGATATGTTTTACAAATGTTTGAAGTGGTTGGTTGTGGATAGTTTCCCAGTAGTTAAGGAACTAAATAATCTAATTTCTGCTGAAACGTGAAAACCTAAATGGGGTTGGGTTTGTTTGTTATGTGCATGCTTCATGGTAGCAGTGCCGAGGCACGTGCTCAGTTTCTCTATTTAGAAACCATAGGTTGGGATGAGTGGTTGCTATATATATATGTTTGTATCTATTGTGTTTTATCGCATTGCACCCATGTTGAGAACATAGTGCCAAACACTCCCATTTCATGGGGGAGAGAGTTTTCCCAGAGTTACTAGCTCCTTCCTGCTCCTTCTCCCCTAGGCTATAATGGATTGAGGCAACCTTACACCCAAGACTCTTCGGGTAGGTTTTGATTGGGGTGATTAGGCCCAAGACTCTTCGAGCAGACTTATAGTCTGTGATGGCTTGAGGTGACCTTACACCTAAGACTCTTTAGGTAGGTTTCGATTTCTGGCCTCGGTGTCTTCGGGCAAGAGTTCTGTTACTATTACTGTACCCATGAATCTTCAGGATGAGGCCCAGGTGTCTTTGAGAGGGGATGTGGTTGTGTTTGTGAGGCCCAGGTGTGTGCGGGCAGGGAAAGTATGACAGTGTCAGGATGTTCAGCTAACTATTGGGAAATGGTTCGGGGTACCCAATACTCTTGTTCTTATATTACTACTACCTGTTGTGATTGTGTTTTGGTGAGTGTGGCTGGGAAGGTTGGGTGGATAGATTTCCTTGCTAGGTTTCTTCTGTTGTTCTCATGGGACATTAGGATGTCTCCCCACTTGTGCACGAGAGATTTAGGTTTCCCTACTGATTATACTTGTATGATCACCCTACATTTACTTTCAGGTTTCCAGGTGGACTACCAGGGCCGTGCGGGACCCTACTAGTCGGACTGTTGGAGTTGTTGCTGCTGTTGTACCTTTGTTTTCTTTTGGTATTGTACTTTGAGCTTTCTTGTACTTGTAACTTGTTATAAAATTGTTTAAACATGCATGTGGGATTGGTTTGGGTTTATTTATATACACTTGTTCTTTTTCCTTTTTGGTGGTTTACTTTCCCTATTTCCCAATCCGAAATAATAAAAAGGGTAATGCCTCCCATATTTGTGAAAACTCATACCTTGGTGCTAGTCGCCAACCTGGGGCCTACTGGAGGCGGGACTTGGGGGTCATTATCTCCCTTTCACCATTGCTATCTCATGAGGGGCATCATTGGTGGGAGGGGGTCGTGACAGCTACCTTCAGGTCATCCCTTGATAATATGAACACACCAACTAATATTTGTATCTGACTTCAAGTGACATACCCAGGTCATACCATTAGTTTAATAGTTCCACCCCCACGTCAAACCCCAAGAACTAGAATGCCACATGCACAGTCAAATTTGGATAAACATAATCATCCATAACCCTTATAAGACACTAACACCCTATATCATACCACTCTTGAGTTAATATATGAAATAATTAAGGATTATGTTGATTTCATCCTCATTTAACTACCAATGTCAAAAAAAAATGGCTAATGTCCATCAATTGATATCATTCAAACCAGATCCTCCTCACATGGGTGTTCTATCACAATGGATGACATCACAGTCCCCACCATAGGATCATCATATTCATCATGATATTGAACAATTTTATTTTCTCCATGACAAATCTCTATATATAACCAAACATGAAAGATAGATGGAATGATACAAATCTTCCCAGAGAACCATAATAAAGGCAAACCAACACATTCTACTTCCAATAAGCTACTAATTACATGTTTGAAAACATTAAATGATCAATGGTATAATCCAAAACATATAAATATTTACTTCACACTCAAATATAATTATACTAAATTGGGATATTTAGATCAAAATGAATGTCTATCCTCACATTCCATGCTTCCTTGTTGTAGAGACCCGAAGCATGACGTACATGGACATTTCATTAATTTTGAGGAATACATAATACATTACAAAAACAGACACATAAGGACCGTAATAGTTTAGTTCCTTTGGAAACTCGAAATAAAATCATCTAATCATGGTAAAAGATCTTTAACATCTCCCATAAAGATCATCCCCTTTTTTTATTACCTAAAACCTTTCTTTATATCCTGGGGAAAAGAAAACATAAAAAGGGTGAGCTCAAATGCTCAGTAAGGGTAAGCATGGATAAAATAAAACATACTATATACATTTGAACTTAAAAACATGAACATAATGTTTAAACATCAAAAGCTTGATCAATGACATAAAACATGGAAGTACATAAAGCATAGATCATAAAGGAACATTAATCGTGATAAACTATCATGGAAATAAAACTTTTAATTATGGAAACCATTAAGCACATGATATGATTTCCATAGTAGCCAAGGCATTACTGCCAAGACCATCTTAGTGGACAAAGTCCCTTTCTGAATCGAGTTCAATCCTCGTTCCAGTCCTGTATTACTGAACCAGTTTAACTTGTCATTCCAGCCATGTTTATCTCATGAGATATAAATCGTTACCCAATGCATTGGAGGGAGATATAGGTCCCACCCATCTCATAATGAAATCATTCTCACTTGTGCCACCAAATAAACATACATCATTCATAATAACCCAACAAATAAAATGGGTTTCATAAACATCATCCCATCATTACATAATCCATATAAAAGAAATGGATATCTTTTCATAATGAGAAATGTGAAACCATGTAAATAATATATAATTTATACTTGAAACATACACATATGAAATAATGTCATCTTCGATGGAAAATGGTTTTGATAAAACACTTGAAATGAATTCTTGAGGAAAATATCCTTTCTTTTTCAAAATCAATTTCTTTTCACAAAACGTCATGAAATTTTAAAATAAAAAGATTTTTTTTAAAATAGTCATGAAATATTTTGGAGGAAGCTTCATGAAAATATGGATTTATAAAACCATAAAAATCCTTTCATGCCGTATACGTTAAAAAAAGCATTCTTCTCGTACTTTTGTCGGAAAAGTCAAAAAGCACCTTGTTACGTAAAGAAATTAAGATTCCTTACATACCATGTAGTAAAAGTCAAAAATGGGTAAATAGGACATTAAACATACATGAAACCATTTTTAGAAAACATGGGCTTGGATGATAAAGATAACCCCAGTAAATACTTATGAATAAACAATCTCAGATAAAAATGGATTGATAAATTATCCCTTACCATAGGTCTGATATGCTTCGTATGGATCTGAACCTCCCGTATAATTATTTAAATAATTTCATTGACTTATTACATAATCATATTCATTTTTATGATATCATATATGTTTCATTTATGACTTTATATTACCCGTTCTTTTGTAAATTCCATGTTAAAGTATCGTTTTGGGTAAAATGATTTCATTTATCGTATGTGTTTCGACTTGTCGTTTCTTGATATTATTACTTATATCTTGATTTAAATAATTCCAGAATGTAAAACAAGATTTATATATAATATATATTCATCATATACATATATATATCGATAAAAGGAATGAAATATACCATTCATGGAGACGGTAGGTCGTACGTACGTATGGACGCTGTTTTTGTTTCCGTATTGCATTGAATGAAACAAAATAGATGACATACATATATATATAAATCCAGTAGCTTTATAATGTAATATCTTTCATTATTATTTCTTATATATACTTTATAATCATTTTTTTAATGGTTAACATGGATATTGAATCTCATCGCATCGTGGAGACGGTAGTCCGTACGTACGCACGAGCGATGATATCGTATCGATAATTATTGAATTCAATTGGAGTTGATGATACAATATATCATAATCAGTATGATTTTATAATAACTATGTATAGTTATTCTTTACACCATTATACCCATCCAAGTAAGGTGGTATTGGAAAAACAGATTACACCACGTCGTGGAGACGGTATTCCATACGTACGCACACGCGATGATTTCATTTTCCATAGATGGATAGAAGGTGAAATGGGTTTGTTTCATACTTATAATAACATATCAGTATATTAGGGATACTTATGTTATTACTTCATAATGAAAAAACAAAATAAGAAGAAGTGGAAGAAGAAATAAAGATGAAAGAATCCGTAATAGACTTTACCTCTTCTTTAAGCACCTCTTTGAGACCTCCGCTTAGGGAACTAAAAATGATCATTGAAGAATACCAGGACCTATAGGATGTTTCTAGGGAAGTTTAGAAGAAAATTTGGCAGGGTTTGTCCAATATTGAAGGCTCAAAGTGGTGTGGGAAAGAGAGGGAGGAGGTGCCCTTTTATAAGGGAGGAGAGGGACACCTTTGGAATAACTAAAAATGTTTTTTTATTATAAAGTCATATTCGGTTTTTAATAGATCCAAATTGAGTTTTTTCGAAGCTAAGGTGGGGATGGGTCGATATACTCTCATCCAATATAATTTGGACAAGTTTAGTTTACTATTTTAACCTTATCATTTAGTTTTAACTTTAAGTTTGATAATTTTACTTTTACCGTGTCTTTTTGTGTTCTTACACTATAAGGTTAAAAAACTTACTCTAACAAGCCAAAAGAACCCCAAGTTGTTTATTATTAATATATATAACTTTATCTAAGTCATTTGGCCTAACCTTATATTTTTTTGAATAAAATAACACTTAATAATATAATATTTGTCTTAAAAACTATTTTATGTCAATTTTGACACTATTTAGTAATTGATTTTTGTAAAAATAATAACAGAATTATTAGTTCGAAAAAAGTTACTAAAATCAATAATAACATGTCATATTAACCTTCAAAATTATTTTAATTCATAAAAAGTCTCAAATTACATTTATTTGGGTATTTATAACATCAATTATGTCAATATTTCATTAATAAGATAATTACTGCATCATTGTTGTGTCATAAATAAATTAAATTCTTTAATGCTTAAAAATTAAAAATAAAATACTATTATATAGGAAATATCTATTGATTTCTAATGAATATTTATAGTCGAATTTATCTTATGTATAACCCTATATAAAAAATTATCTAATTATTAAACTTTGATTTTAACTATTTTAACCGTTCCTTAAATAAATTAATAATAAATGTCATAATCTAATCCAAGTGGGCCTAAATGGTCATATATTTTTCCTAAGGTTGTTTGTGGTCGAATTAAACTTATCCAATAGAATTAGGACATGTGTTTGAGTAATAAAAATATCATTTTTACCCATATTTACACAATTTACTTTTAACCGTGGAAAAAAAGTAAAAAGTGACTATTCAACAAAAATTATTTTCATCTCATTGAACCACATTTTAGTCCTTGATATTACCCATGTCTCTCGGATTTTCGAAATTCCACTCATAGAACCGGTAAAATTAAGTTTTATGAAAAATTCAGTTTTTTAACTGCCACTTAGTGGTTTCACTATTTATCAAAAAATTAAAGTTTCCAGAAAAATACCAAAAATTAGGCCTAAGCTATATTTGATATTATGAATTCAAAAATGATGTCTATTTTACCAAATTAAAAACATATAAGTTAAATTAATTAATTTAAAAATTAATTCCCGTCGTCAAAACAAACAGCGTGTTCATTAGAGATAATAACTATCAAAAGATTGACACATGTTTATGTATGGTTTAAATATGAAATTACATCCAATGACCAACATTGTATTAAATTGTAAAAATATATTATAAATATACTTTAAAACCACTAAAATTAATAATTTATCACTATTAATTATTTCGATTAAAAAGTTGTTTTTAATTAAAATTTAGTAATTTTCACTATTCATCAGAATATGAAAGTTATCCGAAAAGTACCAAAATTTCACCCTAAGCTAATTTAGATATTCCAAATCCAAAAATGAAGTCCATTTTGAAAAATAAAATTTACAAAATTTCAGAAAGTGGTTATTACTACTCATAACGGCTAGTTTTAATAATATTTTAATAGCACATTGTTGTTTAGTGTAACTCGGTATTGCGTACTACACACGCTATCGAGGAAGGTCGCTATTGCATGTAATGCAAGGGAAGTCAAGGGTGCGTTTTGTGTAAGATCCTTTTGGTGTAGCATACAACACAATAAATTAATGAAATTAAAAGAATATTTTTCTTAAAATCTCAGGGTGTTACATTCTACCCCCCTTAAAATGAATTTCGCCCTCGAAATTCGTCGGGGTTATAAATGGTTTACTACTCGAATGTTTCTTTAATAGAAACCCACATCGTAAAAAGGAATACCAAAAGCAATCTTTAAAAACTAAATTATGAAACATAACGGTTACCCAAATTAACTAATCACTGGGTTTCCACATAGGAGAACATAGGTGAAAATATGGATATGGAAGAGAATCCAAACCATCATGTACTGATGGAGAGTGGTAGAGAACATGGCTATGAAAAATCCAATAATCACAAATCCATAGATTTGTGATGATCTAAGGTACCATCTAATTCATCGGATATAAGGAAACTAGGACAACATTTTTGGTTTTCAAGATCATTTCCCTAAAGTTGAAAAATTTGAATTAGAATAAATACATAATTTATTTTGGTACAATCTCACTATTGTTCGTGCATTGAACAATTTCCACTTCATCTCTTAAAGAAATGAAGTTGAATTTTTTATTCATGAGGTGTTAACAGATCATGTGATAGAATGATTGGTCATTCCATCTGTTTCAAACAAAAGGTTATCAAAAGTTATCAAATATACATAAGTCCATCTATGGTAAGGTTAATCATATACGATTCCAAAAACGAACTTATAATTCATATATCAAACCGCGTAATAAAATAAAACTAGTTTCTACTGACCAAGGACTTCTTGTAGGCCAGTGGTAGGCGATAAAGGCCAGTCGCACTTCGGTTGTGGGTGCGATTCCCACAGCCTTGTCCGACGCGATGGGCTGTCGCCCGCCCTGCAGGTTGTCCTTTTTCTAAAACTATTTACTATTACATTCCATCAATAATATCGAAAAACATTTCTATCCTTAAACAATACTAACTTATGTCCAACATAATCCATTCCAATCCTTAGGCTTATCTAAAATACTTCAGTCCAAGATCATAGTATAAATAAAATGATTACTTGAAATTTCACATAACAATCACTTGAATTCCATCATTTATCCCCCACATATCATAATATATATCTTGTTGGTCAAATTAAAAACATGTGAATACCTTAATCATGTATTGTATTGAAGAATGAATACCCATTGAACTTTAGTGAAAACATGAATTCAGTTAAAAGTTAACACTTTCCACATACCAAAATCTTCAAAATTCTATATACACAAACCATGATATCACTTAGTACTTATATAAATCATGAGCTCATGAATACAATCAAACATCTCATTATCTTCTTATCCCTTCATTTTGCGCATATCATCTACTTTACAAACTATTTGAATCACATTTCATTGTTACCGGCACCATTCAACATATACTTTCAAATACTTTAGGAAAACCAACAGTGTAACAATCCATAGATGATTATTTATTCCATAGTACCATACATTATTCTTTATAAACATACAATCATTCCATTATCTTCTTAAACCACTGACCGAGCTTCATTATTTCTTTCATCTCATATTTCATTTGTAGTCTCTTCATCATCATCCACATAAATACTACTCATATGACCATGCTGATTCTCTTCATGAGATTTTCCTTTAGGGAATTGGTTTGCATAATGCCCATACATTCCACATTTAAAACATCTAATCATTGTCTATGTTGTAGCAATACCATTATCCTCTTCAATGGTGTTAACTGAACCTTTTCCTTTGCACTTATTGGCTTTGTGTCCTTCCATTCCACACCCAAAGCATCTTCTAGATCCTTTGAAACAATCTCCCTGATGCCTCTTCCCACATTATTTACATGAGGGAAATTTAACTTTCATTCCTTTATGATCATCATGAAACTCCATCTTTCTCTTATTATCTAAGTCGGGAGACTTACCAAAGCTGATATTATTGATCATATTATGAGATTGCTGATTAGGGATAATAACGATGTTTGGACTTCCATATCTCATTTCATTTGGTTTCTCATGAAGAATATCATTTCATTGTCTTCCATATCCTCCATTATCGTGAATCTTCCAGTTTCTAGCAATTTTCTAAAACCCAAAAAGAATAGTGTGAGAGGAAAAAATCATGCTAGGGAAAACAACATAGTAAAGGGGGAGTACCTTCAATATCTAACATCTTAGGTTAAATTCTAAGATCGTTACCATAGTTCTAGGACTATATCCTATACGTATATTTATCCTTGGGTACATCCCTAGACATACCTTGTAAATATCTCTAGGGATCTCACTACCATTTTTGCATCCTAGTTTCCAAAGGATGACTAATCCTTTCCTCTGATACCAACTGTAGAGACCCGAATCTTGACGTACATGGACATTTCATTACTCTTGCAGAATACATAATACATAAAAAAACAGACACACAAGGACCGTAATAGTTTAGTGTCTTTGGAAACTCGTAATAAAATATTCTAATCGTGGTGAAATATCTTCAACATCTCCCATAAAGATCTTCCCATTTTTTATTACCTAAAACCTTTCTTTATATCCTAGGGAAAAGAAAACATAAAAAGGGTGAGCTCAAATGCTCAGTAAGGGTAATCATGGATAAAATAAAACATACTATATATATTTTAACTTAAAAACACGAACATAATGTTTAAACATCAAAAGCTTGAGCAATGACATAAAACATGGAAGTACATAAAGTATAGATCATAAAGGAACATTAATCATGATAAAATAGCATGGAAATAAAACTTGTAATTGTGGAAACCATTAAGCACATGATATGATTTCCATAGTAGCCATGGAATTGCTCCCAAGACCATCATAATGGACAAAGTCCCTTTCTGAATCGAGTTCACTCCTCATTCCAGTCTTGTATTACTGAACCAGTTTAACTTTCCCTTCCATCCATGTCTATCTCATGAGATATAAATCTTTACCCAATGCATTGGAGGGAGATATAGGTCCCACCCATCTCATAATGAAATTATTCTCACTTGTGCCACAAAATAAACATATATCATTCATAATAACCAAACAAATAAAATGGGTTTCATAAACATCATCCCATCATCACATAATCCCAATAAAATAAATGGATATCTTTTCATAATGAGAAATGTGAAACCATGTAAATCATAGAGACTTTATACTTGAAACATACACATATGAAATAATGTCATCCTAGATGGAAAATGGTTTTGATAAAATCTCGGGGTGTTACACTTGTCGATCACACAAACAACTGTCTCTTCCATTGAGGATCCATACTGAAACGACCATGTATTTATAACAAATCCTCCCACATTATAATTCTCCTTCCCTAAAATCAAAATTCCGAAAAAATAGCCTTTAGTCGCCATCAAAACAATATTTTTATTATTTCCAAAGATATTTTATCATCCCACCGATGTCCACATTATCTATAGAGACATCATAGCTCTATGCTCCAATACATACTAAACCACTTGGCAAATAAAAAAACACCCCCATGGTTTCACCAGTGATCAATGTTTTCTTGATCATGTTATAACCGATCATAATGACTAGACTCACATTCAATTTTTTTATTTAATATCAAAACTAGGATAATGTTTTCAAACCATAATTGATGCCTCACATTTATTAATTAATTATCAATTGAAATCACCATCATCTCATTCTGAACTAAAAAAATCTTACCAACCCAAAACCATTTACACAACTACTATCCACTAAGGGTGATTATGAAATCCCACTAGGGTTTATTTATATATTTAAAATGTTCAATAATTATCCACTTGAGTCATCAATTCTAGGTACCTAACCTCTATACCCCAATGAAACCACATATTCTACTTAAAAACCATCACTCAGTGTGATTTGAATGTCATTATTACTTGAATTCCCAATATCGTCTCTCTGATCTCCATTAAGGATATTCCAACTACAAACAATGTATCCCCAAATCCATCTCATTACCGCATGTCTTATCCAAATTCAAATATCATTGACTTGGTAGTCCATGAGAATAAAAATGTCCCTCACTAACTATCCATTATTTATAAATTACCTGAACACAAAATATTATTTACTAAATTCTATTGGAATTCTACATGTTGACACTACATACATGGTAACACCCTTTGTAATCCAATTCCATAATTCAAAAGAGCTATTAATGATTAACACACCTAGATGTTCTCACCACCCATCTAACACCTCCCATTGTTGGCCTTCAAGGGACATGTGATACTGACACCCAAATATGTAGTCTCATAAAATAAGTTCACTAGTTTTCCCTCCAAATCCAAACATTAAGCCTTATCACATGGGAGAAAACACTTGCAATGAAATTATCCCTTTCACTAAGTTTGAATGAAATCCTATATGCTAAAAACATAGTTTTTGTTAGGAAATACCCATTAATACTATGTAGACATATTTACACATATGACAAGTTAATTTTAAGAAACACAATTTATATAACACTATAGTTATATTTTAATACCTTAACACCCCAGGGAAAACACATCACGTAGACACTCTACATAGATCCAACCACCCATAAAAAGTATCCATATAAAATTCACATTAGGTCTACCCCGTATATATATATATCAATGGATCACATTTTAAATCATTTATATTTTATAATATCTAAATATTTCAATAATAATACTTTTATTATTTAAATTTCATGAAAAATTAAAGAGGAAAACACATTATAAATTTCACTTAAAATTTTATTTTGTAGCCATCTCATAATAATCAATGTAAGGAATCATATTATTTACTATTAACCATATTATTTTAGCAAAAAATTCATCCTCCAAGGATTATGAAATCATATGTCAATTACATTTTATAGGTGAAAAAAATTGTCATGTTATAATTTTAATTTTTATTAAATGATGTCTCATAATTATAAAGATATGTGGTTGCAAATAACTGATTTTTTATCTGTTTAGGGGATCAATTAAATATTAGTTCATGATAGAATTGTATGGAAAACCATATAAATGGATGAAAACAAATTAAAATAGCAAACCATGTGAAAGTCTAGGTAAATAAGAAAATAATAATAGGAAATTACATGAATATCATCTGAATTATACTTATCTAAAATAATGCATAAACATGCCATCTCTTTCAATACAAATTAAAGTGGTAAAAGCATATAAATTACTAACCCCAAAATCAAGTTCATCGCTCAAGGTAAAATTACATCAGCTATATCAATGAATATAATATGAAAATATTATATGGTACTAATCATGGTCTTCCCTCATAAATGGGAGGTATAGTCTCTTGTATATTCTCCATATGATGAAACCTTAATATTCTCCAACATAATTCAATAAATTAGTTATACAAAGTAAAAAAGATATGATACCACAAAATAACACCTCACAGTGTAGGATCATTAAATGGTCTGGGAAATGATGGTCACTACTATACCTACGGTGTCTCTCCCACTACCCTATAGGCTATTTATTAGAATTATTATTCTATGGTGGCAAATTTGGTCGACTATTCGCAAATTTTGGAGTAAATAAATAGTGTAAATAAAATCTGTCAAAAAAATCTTGATAAAAAAATAATTGAATAAAATACAATATAGGGTTAATAATAATTATTAACCTCAAAATAATAAATGGGATTTTTATCATTACATGATTGGAATGGAATAAATAAAAAGACTATTTTCAATATATCTAGGACCATAACATAAAATAATGTACAAAACACAAAAATGAATAAACATATATACAATTGTCAATTTAATAATATACTTTATAATACAGTACATGGACCACTGATCCAAGAGTTACATAGTGTAAACTAACATAATTCATATTCTTATTCTCTCTAAATTGATATGTCTATGATGACGACACACACTAATTGTTAATTGGATCAATTTTATACTACTATTGAAACCCTTGTTATTTAATGAAATTATAATAAGTGAGGGCTCCACCATGAATTTCTATATAACCATTTCATCTATAATTAATGGAATTCATCCATATAATTCATTTTTGTTCCATATAGGGGAATCCAAGGAACCTTAACTTGGTTATCTCTAAATCAAATCCATGGGACCAAATGTCCAAGCCATTTAGAGTTGCAAGCCTTAATGGAATCCAAGTCCACACCCATGTCATTACATCATTAAAAATCATGGATAATTTGGGGATCTCATCCCATGAAATTATAAAATCTATGAAGAGGGGATCCATGACATTATTCTATAAAATTTAGTATATTTTAGTCGATGTGAATCTAGGGAAAACACCTAAAGGAATTCACAATTATGAACCTATGGGAAATCTAAGGTAGCTCATGTAAATTCCAAGATTTTGACATCCTTGGATTCAATAAATAATTTTATTATAGAATTTCTGTAAATCCCCTAGTAGATCCCAGAATATCTCAAATAATTCCACAAATTTGATATCCTAAAATGTACCAAAGGGATGAAATCCAAGGTATGCCACCAATAATAATCACCGACATAGTGAAACACAATAATCATTTACCAAACATCCATTTAATTTTAAAATAATCACTAAAGGTACCATGTCATTAATAAAAATCATGAAATAAATTTCCTTTTCCATAAAATTGATAAAATATGATTCTATTTCCAACCATTAAAAGACAATAAATCATATTTTTCTTACTGGTACTTCGTTTAACCAAAACAACTTGTATGAAATTAGTTTTAATTTATACATGGGATTTATCAATTAAATTTTACAAATACCTTATCAAATAAAGGAACATCAATTTCAAATAACCACATAACATTCCATTATGTTCTAACATAATTATTAGAATCTTTTACACCCCTTGATATTTAAGAACATTCATTTGTCAACAACTGATTCACAACTTCATCCCATTTTATTCATTTAGATTATACAATGTACTTTAATTTAATCAAGACACTTTTATTGTAATTACACCAGTAGGCATTTAGCTTTTAATAAGAATCATGGTGCCCTAAAAAATACACAAAAATCAGCAATGGATAATCTATAAGTCATTAGTACTAAAAATTTAAAGAAAAATCATGTTTCATATATTACTATAAACCAAATAATTGATAGTCGTATACTTTTGGTTTTCAAATATACTATAGTGTCTAACAACCCTGATTGTAAATAGTTATCCTCCATATTTGTGGATTAAAAGATGAAACAATCCCACATCTCTAAGAAACCTTCATTTAATGAACTTCATTGTGTGGAATATTTTGTTTATCAATGAATTTTATTACAATTTTTGACAAATACATTTACATATTCTTATATATGAGGATATTCTGTAGAATGTGTTACTGTATTTTTAGTTGATGGGAAATCACCTTGATCTAGAATTTAGATAAGTAAATTTTTAACACTTTATACCAAGTCTTAAATTAATTTTAAACAGAATTTTACTCTAAAAATATAGAAAAAATATGAGGAATAATTCAATAGTCTATTTCAGGAAGTTTTTGTGAATTTCCATGAAACATGGGAGTGATTTAAAGGTATTGCAGTATATTTCCTAAATAATAAGCATACACCCAACAATTTATTAATTTTTTTATACAATACACACTATATACCACCAAAATTTAGTCACCCAGTTTTCTAGTCATGAATTCTATTATCAAATAGGTGATGAATTTAGTTAAATCATTTATAAAATATACAGAACCTCTAAATACAATTTTTTTAAGATATGAGAAATTCATATGTGTGAGTCCCATTATCTATATGTAATAATTTATAGTCAAAATTTTCAATTTTAACTTAGTGGAAATTCCAACACTCTGGCGTGTTTGACACACAAGATCATTCAAACCCATATTTGGAAAACATGTATATCCCATTGATGATATAAAATTATTGTGTACGACTAATTTTTTATGTTAATGGTTCCAAATTTTAAAACAATCAGAAATAAATAAGTTTTTTTAGAATATCCCTGAAATTTGTTGTATTGATCACATGGTTATTATGTAATATCATACCGATGGATTTCCAAATAAACCATGATAACATATCTAAAGTTGTACTAGAAACTAATAATTAATTTCAAATAGTAATATAGAAATAATTATGAGCTAATATTTTTAGAAAAATATATTCTCTAGAAAAATGATTTAAGGATAAAATGGAATCACACAAATTGAAGTTTAATACATAAATATTAATGATTCATATAGAAAGAGACATGATAGTAAGTGAGAAGTCAAAGCCTCTTGGTTTATCAAAATTAAATCCAATAAAAAATTATATGGTTCTCAACAATATATTATTCCTAAAAACAAATGAACATTTTGGGTTAAGACTTGTAAATATTAAATATAATATCTATATGATATTGAATATAAAAATATTGAAAGAAAAAAATTGAAAAAAATTGATAGTCGCTTCAAAATTGTTTTTTAAATGTATAATTAAATGATAATTGATTATATAATATTCTATAGGTTTTTTATTGAGGTTAATGTGTAAAATTAACTTGTTCTTAGAATTACACATATTATATCCCCTTTCCTAAATGATTTTAAAATAATTGTGAACCTAACTGATTGTAATTCATCAAGATGTTTAGATCCTTTAACATCAATATGAATATTTGTATTCCATAAACAAAATTTATTCATAAGAAAAAAAATTGATATGGTTTTTGGATAAAAAAAGTGCCTGAGTTGAATTTACTAGTATACCTATCACTCTGGATTGTAGAGAAACCCATAAAAAGAAGTTACCAACAAAAATAAAATAACCTATGATCATTGTAATTTTTTTGGAGTAAAATAAATTAATATAATTAATTACATGAGAGACTTAGGATATAGTATAAATACTATTACCATCACTTGGTTTAAGAGGATAATGTAATGGAATAAAAATAAATGCATTCCTTACATCAAATGGATATTATTTTAGTTAATTATACATTCAAAATTGTACATGAAAAATTAATCATGGTGGGGAGGATTAAATTTCCCACTAATTTTATAATTCTTGAAATAGTGTGTGATAACAAGGTACCTATCATTCTTGGTAGACATTTCTCTGCCACTACTATAATTGTCATTGATTCTTAAAATGTAAAATTGACCATCCAAGATATTGATGAACAATAAAAGTTTGATGTTTTAAAATATTCCTCAAATATAGTGAGTTGAAATTAAATATTTTTTCTTCAAGAATTCCACGAAGATGAGTTTCAAGGAGTTGTTTCTCTTTAGAAAATTATTTCAAAATCAGTTGAAATTAATTATTACGTTAATTTTATTTAATCTAATTCCAGAAAAGAACCTGAAGGAATAGGTAAAATTAAAATATAAATTAAGAAATAAATTTATTTGAATCATGAAGTACTACATACTAAAATAATACAATGGAAATGGAATATCACTCGGTCTATTAGTTTTCCCCCACAATCACATTTAAGTGAGGGGGTTCGTTTTTTATCCAAATATAAATTTAGTGTCCCTAACACTTATTACTATTTTTCTCCCCATTTTGAGTCACTATCATCTGGTATTGGGTAATAAAGATTTTATGATGTTTGGGAGTGTTTTGGATTAAAAACTTTGGAGAGACATGACTATTTTCTATTTGAATAGGTCTATTTTATTGATGATTTATTTACATAGGTGGTTGATCTTGAGAATAATTATTTTGAACATGTTATTTTTAAATTTTACTCTTTTGAATCATGTGGTAGTTTGAAATTTTTTACATGAATGATGATTTCCATTTCCTCACATGTGACTCTTTTGAGTCATTTCATTTTCATGATATTTCATAATATTATTAAAGGGTTACTACAATCCATGCAGTTTTTCCTTATCAGTGAAAACCTCATGTGTATATGATAGTGGGAGTTTTGGGGTCATGATTTTGATACTAGTAATATTGGTGATATGGATTAGATGATATATACAATTTTATATATCTTTTTGAGAGTCTCTGTATAAAGACCAACCTATAAAAACACATCGATTAATTCATATTGAAGAAGTTTTTCATGTTATTGATGGATGTTTATATTCTAGTGGGTTTATGTGAATATACATCACACATTATGTGAAGCATCCTCAACATTATATTAAATACCATTTTTTCCAAATAATTGATCGTCATTTGAATTTGAAGGGGGGATGTCTGATGGATGACTCTAAAAATGGAGTTGTATAAGATGAAACCCATGGTTTTCAATGTATTTTCCTTATGATTAATTTTCTAAAGAATTTCCTTACATATTTGTGTAATTACATAAATTATTTGTCCATTTATAGCATTAGATTCATTTTATTCTAACTCATTATATACAATGTCCCATTTTTCTGATTTTATACTAAATGTATTAAATTATTATTCATTTCATCAATTTTTGAGATGTTACAAGATGTAGAGAAGTGAGGTTATAATGATTAGGGAGAGAAAAATTGGGAATGTGATCAATCCAATTTATATAATGAAAATGTGGGATACAATTAGTATGAAGAAATTTGTTTTGTGATTTATTGTGGGTGAACATACCATACACTAAAAATATCATGGAAGATATGGTCCTAATGATTGTAATGTTTTCTGGCTGCATATGATACCTTATGTCTTAATAATCCCATAAATAGATGATTTTAAATTATCATTACATAAATTTAAATTTATAGTAATGTTTGGTTATAAATTTTTAGTGACTTATGGAATTCATTACAAAACATAGTAAATATTTCCACATTATATTCATTTTAAAAAAAACAGGTTCATCTATTTACACATATTTTATTAGAGACACATTCTGATCATTTAAAATGTGTCACGATTAGAATTTATATAATCCATACACATCCATAATCCCTATGAATACATTTAAAAAAATTGGTGGGAATAAGAAAGCTTAGTATCGAGTATAGAAATAAAGGAAACTCATTACTCCTACTAAAAATTTAATGAAACACCATAAATAATTTTTTCTTTTTAACTTAGTAAACATCGAGATGAAAATAACAAATACGTAATAATAAAATAAAATTCATCAAAAGTATTCATAAAATAGTTCATTATCAAGAATAAGGATGAATCTCCACCATTAATGTTACTTATTAAAATAGGATAAGACATTAAAAACCCCATTTACATTTAGAAGTTCATAAGACATCATTTAATCATGATATCATTTTTTCACATTATGAACTAGAAATATTTCATTCATATCCCAAAAAATTAATTAAAAACCCATGTAGGTATCTTGAGAAATAATCCTTTTCATCACCCATATAGGAACATTTATAAATTAATAACCATTATAGTTAAGTACAATGTATCCCTTAAGAGTAACATAATTCTGATTAACATTGTCACATTACCCAATGTAGTGAACAAGTTTATCAGGACCCCCCGTCATCAGAGATATATCATGCCCGTTTTTTATCATATAAAAATTCCTACAAGTATATCATGATAAAAACACATAAAATATTCCATTTTCAATATAAAAACACTTAATTTATATTATTTAAAACATATTTAGCAGCACATTAAGGATTCATGTAAAAATAAGCATAAAACTAAATATTACTTTTAGAAATAATAAAACAAAAATATCATAGAGGATATAGAAATATAAAATTCATGAGAAATATATAAACATATAGAGGTATTTTGATGATGAAAAACTATTTTAAGGTAGGAAAAAGTAGTTCATATAATATATGCTAAAAAAGAATATTTTTTATCTTCTAAAAAAAATTTATAATAACACATATGGGAAACATTAAAAAGATTCATTTTTAAATAAATTATTATTAAAAATTGTTTAATATATAATTTTATACTATTTAAATCATAAATAATAAAATTCATGTTTTTTTGAAAATCATGGATAAAGAAGAGAATGGAGGTCAAAACGTTTTAAAAATATTTTGAAGTAAAATTTCCAATATCATCCTCTAGATCACCACATATGGAATTAATATTTCTATGTAATAAATGTTATTAATTTTAAAAATTATAAGGAACCTATTTTGGATTATAACCTTATCATAATCCCATTTATTTCATTTAATACCATTTATTATATAGTTACTAAATCGTATAAGTCCACACGAAATTTTTTGAGGATATTTAGTTTATAAAATAAAAATTAATTTGTTACATTGAAAATTGTTCAAGGGTTCATTATATAATTTTATACAAAAAAATAATTTTTTTAATTATCTTATTTATAAATTGGATACACTTTCTTAACCATTCATTAAAATAGGTTACCGAAAATGAACCATATCACTTTACGGAGGTGTTGGTCCACACGTACATAAGAGAGACATTATCATTTTCAAACACAAGGAATTGGTATGAAGGTATGTAAAATATTTTATTTATATAAAAATATTAATATAACAAAAATACTATCTATTAAGTAATTTCTTAATAATAACCAATTTTGTGAGGCAATCATGGGAAATGAAATAAATTGTTGTATGGATGGTAAAGTCGACAAGCACAAAACACAATGTTTTTGTTTCCCATACAATGGATACAAGGATGAAAAGTGTTGTTATAAAAGAATAAAAGAACATATTTTTATTTTAGTTTATAATTTTATTATGTATTCATGGTTAAAGAATATATTATGGAGTTAAAAGAATAATTGAACTAGGAAACACTTAGTAAGGAGTTATTCCTATTTATGGAAAACAATTCCACTTTGTGCATGAAACATTCTATGTTTTTTCTTTTGTCAGGAAGTGTTACTCTAGAATGTGGGGAGGGATTATAAGATGGAGTTTTATAGGTATTTTTAGAAGTAAAAAGCTCATGTTATTTGAATATGATATGATAGGGGGTGAAATTTTTTATTTTAGTGTAGTGACTCTCTTGTAATAATTCAATTTTTTAAAATAATAATTACTATTTTCCATGGTTATGTGGATCTAAAGCTATACAAGTTTAAATATATTTCTAAAAGGGTTAAAAAACATCATATATTAATATTTTAGATAATTTATAATTAATTTATGAACTAATTTTTACCTTAATTAAATTTTTTCCCTTTTCCTTGTTAAATTATTTAGCCATGATAAATATTACATAGGATAAAATGGGAATTTAATATATTTTTAAATTTTAAATTCGTAATTTAAAATACGAAATCCAATTTTACTGAGTTAATTTTTTTATTTTCTATATTAACTTTTTATATAACATCTTAAAATATAAAGAATAGAAGTTTTTTTTGGAAAAATGGGTTCTTGAGCGTTCAAATAAAATTATGATGAAATAATGTAATATTATAATTAAATATGGAATTATATCGATTTTTATTAATAAATGTTTAAAAATGACACTATAAAATAGTCCAAAATAAATGGATCTTTTAAAATACATTAAAATACACGGAATATTTTATAAATAAACATTATTATTTCTATTCACCCAAAAACAATCATTTCAAAAAAATACTAAAAAATCACTATACAAAATATATGAAATTATGATATTAAAAATTTATTTCTCTAAAAAAATTTTGCATTCATAAAATCATAATTTTATCTTAAAAATAAAACCATATAATTCATGATAAAAAATTAATTTAGATTAAGATTTTTTTTTATTAAATAATTACATAAAATTAATATAGTGATAATTACTTGAATAACATAATCATAAATAATAAAAAAATAATAAATAATTTGTTTATTAATATTATGTAGTTTTTCACTTTCTCCCCCTATAAATAATTATTACCTAAGAATTTTTCATATTACTTAAACATGTGATGGATGTTTTCCCTTATAGCTGTTCCCCATTACTATGGTCAATATAAAAACATATTTTCCCATTAAACAATCTTATCCCGGTGAATATTATAATTCATAAAAACATTGTCACTGTGATATAGGATCTAAAATAAATTTTCTTCATAATAAATATTTTTTCCCTCAAAACCAATTTTAGTATAAAAATGTGATATTACATGTGTATATATTTCCAAAATAATGAAAAATATAATACATCATGTATATTAGATAAAATCATATGTGAATCCACTTGGTATTCAATTGATCCTAGTATTGAGTAATTATTATATGAACCACTATATTGAAGATATAATTTTCCCTTATAGTTAAAAAAACATTCGTGGGAGATACATTCAGAAAAACAAGTCACCCTAACTCAAAAGAGAGATCATTCATTTGATTATATGAGAAACAATTATTATTACTCTTTACTACCCAATTTTGGTGCCGAATCATATATAAATTCTCAACCATGTATTATACAATTTTTACTTAAAATAACTTCATTACACTAATTTCATCAAAACTTGTTGTTGTTGGTATTTCCTTTTACATAATTCATTAAAATTTTCCATCTATATAGTAGAATGAGAAATGTTATGATAAGAATATTCCACCAATGTAAATATATGATACCAACATCCATGATATTCTAATGAGTATTCTTGGATCGTATATTCCAAAATATAATTTTCCTTTTATTTTCAATCATTTTGATGATGAATAGCTATACTGAAATTAAATTCAGTACCAAAGTAATTTAGAAGACCTTTCTAAAAAATTGATGTAAATCATGGTTCGTAATTAAATAAAATAGTGTGGGGGCATACATGTAAAATTGTTTTTTATTCAACATAGTTTCTTGAAATATTATCCAAAAAAATATTTATAATGGATATAAAATGTATAGATATTTTCAAACAGTCATTAATAACCAAAACCTCATTACTACATCATGAAATATTTGGATGTACACCAATTAAATATAATGAAATATTATATCATTTACAATTATCCATTTTAAAAGGATGAAACATCAAAATTAGTATTTTTTTTATCATATTTCATCTATTGAAATTGTAGAAATTTCACTGTAAAATTTTTAGAAATTTTTCATTCCTTAACAGTAGTAATATATCCATTATAGTAATATAAGGATGAAAAAAAGTGGAGAGTTATGAACTTCACCAAAAAAAATTTCTCCAATAAGGAATCAACCACAAAATAACATATTTTCAAGTATAATAACACCTTATTTAACAAAATTACACTCATATGAATTACCCTTCATGTTAAAAAATACTCTTCTATGGAAAATTTATCTTCATTCAAATCCATCACAATTATTTCTTCTGGATATGATGGTATTGATTACTAATCCTAAATAAGAAATGATTTTAGATACAAAACCTCCAAAACTAGTTTTATTAAGTAATGAACTGATGTATTATGTTATATATGTACCATGGTTATCGATACAATAATGTTTTGACCCAATACATCAACTACCTAGTTTTATTTATCAAAATGATAGTGAATCATTCAATAATAATCCTTTATCAAAACAAAACATACTTTATACCTCATCTTGAATGATTTTTGAGAGAATATATAATTCAAACATTTATAATCAATTTATATTTCACATTTTAACCCATATAATAGATTCCTCAACATTTTCAAAATAAAACCGTCCCTATAAGAAAAATATTATGTGTTGGATAATTCGATTTATGGAATTTTAATTTTTGTGGTGTGTATAAAATTAATAGATGGCATTTAATCAAGACAGAACCAATGTAGCTAAATTATTTTTCACATTAAATAAAAAACATCAGTAAGGATGTCAAGGATAACACATGAGTGTTAAACAATGTTTTTTTAATTCTTATTAAAATTCTCTATTTTTTGTAGATGAATTTAACTCATTTTATTGTTTATTTAGATTGTGGTATTGATAAATGAGAGAATTATTCAACAAAACATTAGTTCTATCCACTAAATCCTAGAGGAAAATAAATTTTATAGATATTTTTTGAACAATACCACTGTTAGAACCCGCCTTCACCAAGGCGAGAGAAGAGACAACAAATTTCCATAACCATCCTTTTTCAAGTTGATGGATATATAATGATCCCTAAGACACGCCTTCAATAGGTCCCAGAGTGGCGACTAGCACCAAGGGTATAGAATCACACACAAAATGGAAGGGATTACCATTTCTATTTATTAGGATCGAGAGATAAGATATTAAATCCCAACAACACCGAAACTGGAGGTAAAAGTAAATCCAAAGAAAACCATAGACATATGCATGTTACTAAAGTAAATGCCACAAAGTACAAGGAGACTACAAAGGTAAAGTAACAAAGAAAAGACAAAAAGAAACTACAATCATCCCAACTTCTGAGCTAGTACAACCCTGCATGATCCCTGATGTCCTCCTGGGAACCTGAATGAAGTTTTATATATGTATGGTGAGCATACAAGAATACTCAGCGGGGAAAACCAAAGACACTCGTGCGCAAGTGGGGAGGCATTCTAATTCCTTGTGAGAAAAGTGATAACCCAAGCACCTATCAAGGAAAACTATCCACCCAAGACACACCAAGGAACACTCCCCCAAATAACGAATGTCATGTAAGGTATAGTAATAACACATCAATGTTTGGGTACCCCGCGCCACTTTCTCACTGGTTATTGAAGACATCCTACGCATCGAACCAATCCCGCCATTCTCACCACAGTCTCACTGCCACACCCCACCAGTACACACCTTGGCCACAACCACACATCCCGGCTACAAACACCTGAGCCACAATAACCATATGTAACCACGCTTGCAATCACCTGGGCTAGAACAACTACTGCCACACCTGAAGACATCTAGGCCTCATCCCGAAGATTCTTGGGAAACAACCCTCCCGCACACACATAGGCCAACCACCAAAACTAACCGGCCCAAAGAATCATGGGATATAATGGAACTCAGGCCATCACAGCCTACCCAAAGAGTCTTGGGCTATTCAGGAAAGGGATCATAAAAAGAGATAATAACCAGTCACTCATAAGAGTGTTGGAAAAAACACCCTCCCCATGGAATGGTGGTGTTCGGCACTATGTTCTCAACTTGGGTGGGGAGAAAATAAGAAACATAAGAACTACAATTATATGTATAGGTAACAGGAACTCATACCCACCTAGAGTCTCCAAATCCAACCAAAGAACAAACACCCTTATTAATATTCATTCACAAAAGAAGTCTCAACACTCACGTCCAAGTCACAACTCTTTCCCAAAACCAATTCCCAATTCTTAGTTTCATGTTCAAGTGATCCCATTTAATTAAATCCTATAATACTGGTAAACTAAAAGGCTTAACCACAAGCTAGAGAAAGAGAAATAGACAAAAAAACAATTTAAGCATTTACACCCGGTTCTCTTGTAATGTCAAAACAACAAAGTGATCAGTGAGATCCCTCAAAGTACTGGAACCAATCCAAGCCTCGAGGTACATGCCCACATAGCTTCAGATTTAGAACAAACAACTATTCCACAATAGAGGATCCCATCCTCACCAACATCACCCCATAAGCATCGAGAAAAACGAACAGACATGCCACCAAGACATAACAAGGATGTTCCCAGACTCAAGTACACCATTCACTATGTTTTCATCTTTCTGTTCCGTTAACCGGGGTGTTCACACAAAGATTGTTTTTCAATGGACATTCATTTAATTGGATGTGTTTATGTAATTAACCAAATTTTCATGTTGGATCCATTCAATTACCACAGATGACAAGGGTTCATTAGTGCGCAACGAAAGACTACCAACCACCATGATTTTCAGTTAGCATATCCCACACAGTTCACAACATATATAAATTCTAAAAGTGTGCCGCAGAATTTCCAAACACACCCCATCATTATTTAACAGTCTGTTTATTATCTTTGTTAAGGTCTGGTTTGGTCCATCCCCATAGAAACTTTAGTGTACCCACCCTTCATGATACATAGTAACGAGAGATGAAGCAAAATTCCTACATGGATGACCAAGGATCGAGGTTCTTCTCCACGCGCCATGAAAAGGGGGTGCGTGACTTGTAGGGGAGGATCTTCGGGGAATCCAAGGGTGAGCATAAAGACTTCAACATAGGTTGACCACTTACTTTAGGAAGGGGAACTCCAAACACAATAGGAAGAACAGAGAGGAAAAGAGGAAGAAGAAGAAGAAATCCCCGTACGATATAAGGATGAGATCTAGTTGTCACGGGATATGAAATTTTGAATGGCTATAAAGTCAGATCATGTTTTCATCACTCGTTTGGGTGGACACACATGACTGAATTAATTGTTATTTAATAACTCTCATTAGGAAACGGGGTCAAAACCTGTGACCTTAAAGGATTTTATATAAACAGAGGGGAACGCTACGTGGACACACAGCTTGGTCTGTTGACGGTCGTCCCACTCGTAGGAATTCAAATATTGATTATGGGGATAAAAATGGCCTTTAACCAATTCCCAAATGGTAAAAAGGGTTTAAATGTGGAGTTACGAGAAATGCGGTAGATGAAAAACTCAACAAGGCTGTGTGACACAGATCACTCACACTGATCGGGGACACACCGATCGGTCGCACCGATCGGCGACACACCGGTCCGTCACACCGGCCGGTCGCACATAGAAATGACACCCTACCATCGAGGAACCACCCATAGGATCCGTTATTTGACAAAGGGATGGTCCATGAGGGTCTGTTCCATTACATCAGATACCTCTCAAATTATTCTCTCCCTCGAGAATCAAAACTAGACCCGAAAGAAGGAGGGTGTCTGAAAAACCAGCCCGAAATATACCTCTTCGGAGTAAACCTCTCTGACATATAGTAACACCTCCCCTTAAGAAACCATGAAACATTAATGAGTCATGCTGTCCAGTCATATGGGTTAAGGATTTTTTTCCTCTATGTCAGGACACTATTCGCTTTGGACCGCACTGACTCGCCTATACGAGTTTAATAGCATCGACCTTAATGCGTCTTGATTACGGATCAGATCCTCCCCTCCCTAAATTCAAGACTCTTTACACACTTCCATAGAATTTGTAAAACCACATATTTTATAGTTAACAAGGTAAAGTGTTCCATCACAACAAATACAAACAAAACAAGACAAAACTCAAAACCACTCTAGGTACTGGGTGTGCATCTAGGTCTCCTGTTCCTATGTACTTTACTCAAGCCCTCCATGACTCCAAAACACACGAACCAAAAGAATGGTCAATCCATGGAGCACCTTCTCCTCAATATCCTCAATCCTCGCCAGACTTTCCACAAAATTCACATCTGCCTCGATGTCCCGCTTTCCCCAGACGAGGATGTGTGAATCATCGTGTAGATACCATCGGAGTTGTGAAACATGGAAGAGGTCATGTATTCTCAATAGTGGATATGGTAGTGATAGCTGATAAGCCACTTCTCCCACCCGTCACAACACTTAGAATGGTCTGATGAACATTAGATAGAGCTTACTCCCCTGCCAAACCTATGTTTCCCACGTCGAGGGGATACCTTCAAGAATACGTGGTCCCCGACCTCAAACTCTAAGGGTCTCATCATATTTACAACATACGACTTCTGCCGGTCTTGATCGGCCTCCAACCTCTCCCGTATAAGATGAACCTTCTCTGCCGTGCTCTATACCACATTCGGGCCAAGAAAACCAGTTTCCCCAACCTCGATCCAGCACACGGGTGAGCGACATGGCCTTCCGTACAATTCTTCGAACGGAGCCATGCCAATGGCAGAGTGATAGTTATTATTGCAGGTAAATTCTACCAGAGGCAACTGTCACACCCATGATACCCCAAAATCTTGAATACATGCTCGTAGCATATCCTCCAACGTCTAGATGGTGCACTCTTTCTATCCATCTGTCGGGGGATGGAAAGTAGTGGTAAGACGTAGATGGGTGAAAAAATCATGCTTCAATCCCCTCTAGACTCATGAGGTAAACCATGCATCCCTATATGAGAATATGGATCTCAGAACTCCATGAAATCCCACCACCTCTTCCATGTACCTCCGTTCTAAGGCATCCATTATACCTGACTCCTTGATCGCCAGAAAGTTAGCCGATTTCGTCAACCGGTCCTCCACTTCCCAGATAGAGTCATAGCCTCCTTGGACCTTGGGTAGCCCTATGACAAAATCCATTGATATGTCATCCCACTTCCAATTGTGGAAATCTAAATGTTTTAATTGACCGTCTGGAACACGGTGTTCAGCCTTCACCTGATAACACACTAGGCAACTGGCCTCGAACTCTGCCACTGCCCACTTTAACCCAGGCCACCAAAACTGACCCCTTACACCCTGGTACATCTTGGAAACTCCCGGGTTAAATTCTAGGGGTTTTTTGTGGAAGTCACAAAGAACCCTCAGATGAAAAGCCTCTAGATCAAACAACTTCCCTCAAAAAATCATCTGATCATGACCATCCTCCATCCACATTTTCCGGAGCATTTACATGGTTAACGTGGTCACACATCACTTCACTCTCTATGTCTCCCCACTGAGACTCCTCCACCTGCTATAGTAGAGAAGAATGCACTGTCATCTGATACCGGAAACCTCTACCACCATCGATCCATGCATCCAGGTGCAGGGTAGCCAACTCCTCCATCGCCTTCCAAGCATCTACCAGCTCTCAAACCACATCCTTATATGACTTCCTACTCAAGGCATCGGCTACCACATCGTCTTTTCATGAGGTGTAGGGAATCTAGAAGTCGTAGTCCTGAAGGAACTCCATCCACCTTCGTTGTCGTATGTTCAGGTCCCGCTGGGAGAAGACATGCATCAAGCATTTGTGATCCGTGAAGACTACAAAGCACTCCTAGATATGGTAATTCCACCACAAATTTAGTGAAAAAATGACCGTCATATGCTCCATATCATGGGTGGAATAATTTCTCACATGGGGACGTAACTATGTAGAACCATAAGAGATCACCCCTTGTCGTTGAATCAACACACACTCAGGGCATTGTCCTAAAGAATCACATAACGCCTCATACACTGCCCATTCTTCTGGAAATGTCATCATTAGGGTACATAACAACTTATCCTTCAGATAGCTTAATGCTACTTCACACTGCCCATTCCACACGAAAGCCTGGTACTTCTTGGTCAATGTCGTCAAAGTTGTGCAACTTAGGAAAAGATAGAGACAAACCTCCGAAAGTAACCTTCCAATCCAAGGAAACCACAAAACGCTGCCACATTCTTGGGTGATTCCCAAGAAACAACCACCTCAACCTTCGATGGGTCCACCGATATTCCTTTCTGGGACACCACTTGCCCAACGAAGTGCACTTATCTCATCCATAACATTCACTCGGACAAAATCCCATATATTTGGTGCTGGCAGAGGGCCTCTAAAACCATTCTCTGGTGCTCAACGTGATCCTCCTCTGATCTTGAGTAGATCATGATTTCATCAATAAAAAGGACTATGAACCAATCTAGGTATTCCCGAAAGATGGAGGTCAAGAGCCCCATGAACACAGCTGGAGCATTCATAATGAAAAAAGGCATGACCTCAAACCCAAAGTGCCCGTATCTTCATCTGAAGGTAGTCTTCGAGATTTCTCCCTCCTCCACCCTCAGCTGGTGATATCTGGACTGCAGGTCAATCTTGGAGAACCATCTTGTCTCTTTTAACTGGTCAAAAAGGTTGTCTATCCTCAAGAGAGGGTAACGGTTCTTGCCCGTTACATGATTCAGTTTCCAGTAGTATATGCACATCCTAAGACCTCCATCTTCCTTCTCTGTGAATAATATTGGAGCACCACATGGTGACGCACTTGGTCAAAAAAACCCTTCTTCATCAGATCACCAATCTGAATCTGCAACATCCGTAACTCAGAAGGTTCCATCTGGTAGGGAGCCATTGAAATCGGACGGGCACCAGGTTGCAAGTCTATCCCAAAATCAACATCACATCGAGGAGGTAGAGTCATCATCTCTTCAGGGAAGAAGTCTATAAAATCCCTGACGATCCCTGGGACATCCACCATTTCTACATCCACTGACTCCCTTGATAGTTCAGCTAATAAGTAAATGAGGGTCTCCTCTCGCCTGCTTCTTTACTGGAAACCCCGCTCACCGATGAAAGTCACATGTCGGCCGCTCAAATCTGAAAACAAAACCCCTCCTCAGATGTAGTCAATGAAGGCACATATAGAGAACTTCCAGTCAATGCATATGATGACATTTTATGAATGTATCTACAATAGTAGAAGATCCCTGATAGACTGATGTGGCCCTATCATCAGTACACACCCTCGACAATCATAAAACAAGTAAGTCTGACCTCCGAATGGTGAGATCAGCAATGGGGGCACTGGAAGTCTCTTATCATTTAAACCCAGAGCACGGGCCAGACTAGGTGAAACAATGGAGTGCAATCTCTTGTATCGAACAAGGCATATGCATGAGTACTAAACATGATGATATTACCTCGAACAACTTCTGGCTCTACTGTAACTGCTCCCTCTGTAGCGTGCACCTGTCCACACCCATATCCCCTACCTCTCAGCTATCAGCTGCCTCCCCGAACATGACTTGTTCAAGGTCCCTGAGGGGCACCCTGGGGTCGGCCTCCTCCTGCAACTCCTACCCTGGGTGGAGCGGGATCTTGCTTCCCATACTGCTTCTACTAAAAGGTCCTAGATGGAAGCTACTGCTGCTGAGGTGGGAACTGAACCTTCACACCACTTATATAATGCACTCTGTTCGGGAACTGATTCCTAAGGTTCTCGTGGAATCCACATACAAAGAATCTCGGTCCTGGGCCCGGAAGGATAGGGTGAGGGCCGGGAGATCAGAACTAGAACTGCTGAGGCCTGCTTCTTGCTGGTCGAAACCTTGAGGGTCCTGATGCTGCAGGTATGCTGATGACGGCATTCCCCTTTGACGAGCCCAACTGGATTCCCTTTAGCGATACACCTCCCTGCATGTGCATCCTTTCCACTAGTTTAGCCTTCTTCGGGACCTCCAAGTACGTCGGTAGGGTGAATGGAGTTACAGAATACTGGAGAAAAGGTTGAAGTGCCTCCTCCAAACGTCTCTCCTAAGAAACTTCATCGGGAAATATTTCAGGAGAAAAGTGAAGGAGATCCTTGAACTTCATCCCTAACTTCCTCACTGACATACCCCCCTGTTGTAGGGAGATTATTTCCTACCTCTTCTCAGCCTTCATCATGGAAGAGAGGAATTCCGCCCGGAACTCCTTCTCGAAGTCAGTCCAAGTAACCTCATCCCCCCTCTTCTCCCCAAGATAAAGCATCCACCACTAATGCGCTGCTCCACACATCTGGTTTACAGCCATAGGAACCCAGTACTCTGTCGGAGACTGGATCATGCTTAAATCTATCACCCACTCCTCTAGCCATCTCTCTGTCTCCATGTCTGGGATGCTACCCTAGTAATTCCTAAGGGAATTCTGTTGAAAGGCACGAATAATCCTCTGCCACTAGTTATCCTCCTCCTCTTAATCAGCCCATTTCTGATCAGCCAAGTCAACCTAATGGGCCTCGATCACCCTCACTCCTTGTGGTTGTCTCCCAGGTGCCATAGCTGTAAGGTAAGTAAAGAATGCCTAAGCCCGAGTTGTGTAGAATATTGTTTTAAATTTTCATAGAATTATTATTCATTTTAAATCCCCATATACCCATGAAAAACAAGAACACAATTCATTATGAATCATGTACCTTCCGAAGGATCTCTACCCTAAAATCGATGTAGCCTTACTTAGTCATTTGATAGGCCCAATGTCCTTGCATCAGATCACAGGGGGGGGGCATAAAATCCAATGTCCTAGCTGGTCTTCTCTGGCCTATTTCATGCACCAAGATCAACCCACATAGTTTCCCTACCATCACATGCAATCCTCATTGTGCCTAACTCCATCCTATCTCTCAGCCTCCCCTCTGATACCATTCTGTCACGACCCACCTTCACCATTATTAGAGAAGGGACATCAGATTTCTATACCCTTCCTTCATCATGTTGAAGGAGAGATAATGACCCCCGAGAACCACCATCAATAGGTCCCGGAGTGGAGACTATCACCAAGGTTATAGAATAATACACAAGATGGAAGTCATTACCCATTTCTTTTATTAGAATCAGATGATAAGATAGTAAATCCCAACAACACCGAAACTAGAGGTAAAAGTAAATACCAAGAAAACCATACCCCTATGAATGTTAAAATATTAAATTCCACAAAGTACAAAGAGACTAAAAATGTAAAGTACCAAAGAAAATAAAAACAACAACTGCAACTATCCCAACATCTAATCTAGTACGAACTTGAATTATCCTTGAAGTTCTTCTGGAAACCTGAAAGCAGTTGTATAAACATAGGGTGAGTATACAAGTATACTCAGTAGGGAAAACCAAAGACACTCGTGCACAAGTGTGGATTCATTCTAATGCCCTATGAAAAAATAGATAACCCAAGCACCTTGCAAGGAAAACTATCCACCCACGCCTCACTAAGGAACACTCCCCAAAATAACACAAGTCGGGTAAGGTATTGTAATAACACTTCGATGTTTGGGAACCCTGCACCACTTTCCCACTGGTTATTGAAGACATCCTATGCATCGAACCAATCCCGAAATTCTCACCGCAGTCCCACTACAACACCCCTTCCGCACACACATGGGCCACAACCACACATCCCGCCCACAAACACCTAGGCCACAATCACCATATGTAACCACACCCGTAAACACCTGGGATAAAACAAATACTGCCAAACCCAAAGACACATGGGCCTCATCCCGAAGATTCTTAGAAAACAACCCGCCCACACACACCTGGTCCAACCACCACAACTACCCTGACCGAAAAATCAAGGGCCCTAATGGACCTCATGCCATCACAACCTGCCCGAAGTGTCTTGGGCTATTCGGGAAAGGGAGAAAAAAAGGATCTAATAACCATCCACTCATAGGAGTGTTGTGAAAAACACCCTCTACCATGGAATGGGGGTGTTCGGCACTAAGTCCTCAAGTTGGGTGGGGTGCGAATAAGAAACATAAGAACTAGAATTATATGTATAGCTAACAGAAACTCATCCCCACCTAGGGTCTCCAAAGCCAACCTAAGCACAAACACCCTTGTTACTATTCATTCTCAAAAGAAGGCACATCACCCACGACCAAGTCACCACTCATTCCCAAAACCAATTCCCCATTCTTGGTTTCATGTTCATGTGATCCCATTTATGTTAATCCTATACTACCGGGCGACTAACAAGCATAACCATAAGCTCGAGAAAGAGAAATAGCCAAACAACAATTTAAGCATTCACACCTGGTTCTCTTGTAAAGTCACAAAAACAAAGGGATCAGTGTGATCCATCAAAGTACTGCAACCAAACCAAGCCTTCAGATACAGCTCCACATAGATTCAGATTCACAACCAATAACCATTCCACAAGAGAGGATCTCATCCTCACCCATGTCACCCTATAATCATTGAGAAGAACAAACATACATACCACCAATACATAACAAGGAAGTTCCCAGAATCAAGTACACCATTCACTAAGTTTTCCTCTTTATGTTCGGTTAACGGTGGTGATCACACAAGGATTGTTGTTCACTAGACATCCATTTAATTGTCCGAGTTTACGTAATTTAAAAAATCCCCGTATTTGAGCCATACGATTACCACAGAGGACAAGTGTTCATTAGTGCACATGGAAAGACCACCAACAGTCATGATTTTTAGTTAGCATAGACCATACAGTTCACAACATATAGAAATTTTGAAAGAGTACCGTAGAATTTCCGAACGCACCCCCTCATTTTTTAACAGTCTGTTTATTATCTTTATTAAGGTCGTGTTTCTTCCATCCCAAAAGAAACATTAGCATACCCACCCCTCATGATACAAAATAAGGAGAGAAGAAGGAAAATACTGACATGGATGACTAAGGATCAATGTTCTTAACAACAGGCCAAGAACAGGGGATGTGCGACTTGCAGGGGAAGAACATCGAGGACTCCAAGGGTGACCAAAAAGGTTTCGGCACAGGCACACCACTTGCATCGGGAAGTGGAACTCCAAACACACCAGGAAGAAAGGAGGGGAAGAGAGGAAGACGAAGAAGAAATTCTCGTGCGATATAAGGATGAGATCTGGTTGTCACGGGATATAGAATTTGGAATGGATATAAGGTCAGATCGTGGTTTCACCACGCGGTTGGGTGGTTACACATGAATGAATTAGTTGTTATATAATAACACTCATTGGAAAAAGGGGTTAAAATTTGTGACTTTAAAGGAATTTATATTAATAGAGGGTCAATGTTATGCAGACTCATAGCTAGGTCGGTTGAGGGTCTCCCCACTCTTAAGAATTCAAATATTGGTTATGGGGATAAAAACGGTCTTGAAACACTTCCCAAAATGTAAAAAGGGTTTAAATTTGGAATTACAGGAAAATATGCAGAAGAAAAACTCAACAAGGTTGTGTGACACCGATCGGTCACACTGATCTTCAACACACCGATCAGTCGCACCGATCGGTGACACACCGTTCGGTTGCACAGGTCGGTCACACGGGTCAGTCGCACACCAAAATGATGCCCTACCACCGAGGCACCACCCTTATGATCCGAAATTTGGCAAAGGTATGGGCCATGAGGGTCTGGGTCATTACAACCACTAATCCCCACAAAATATTTACATGGAACAAAAATGTATTCCTTAATAGAAAACAATACTAACAGCAAATAAAATTGTTGCAACTGAAATTCACATTTACTAAATTTTACATATTACTTATATTGGTTTTTGGTTTGTAAAATAATTCTTTATATGGTTCTCATGTTCTTAATTATATTTAGAATATACAAAATTTATTTAATGAAAACCTACAGAAATATATCTAAATACTCATAGAAAATAATTTTTATAAGATCCATAAATAATGAAGATTATTTAATCAACTCAAAAAATACAAAAAATACATAATGGAGAAGAAAAATATAATATTATATCATTGAAACTTCTTATTTCATTAATTTTTTATGATAAGAACCACATCTTAAGTCAATCCGATAAAATTTCAATGAACTATGGAGAAATATAAATAAGCAATTTATTAGAGGTAGAAAATATGTGTTCATAACTGTATTATTATTAAGATCTTTATAATTAATGAATATACTAATAAAACCATGTTTATTTTTATTATAAAAAATAGGGACACAAAATATTGAATTCCTGGTCATATGTAACCCTTATCAGGTTATTCTTATTGATTATCTTCTAATTACACTAACTCCATTAGATTTATTAAATAAGTTAGTTTAATGATTATATTACCATAAAAAATTTATTCAATAGTAAATTCAACCACCATGATTGAGATAACAGAATTCAAATCATAATTAAAAAAACCATACAATTAATTTTCTAAAGGAAGATGACTATGTTTAATAATTACATTTTAATCGATGAATTTTGAAACGTAGATTTTAAACACATAATTTAACAATTTCTCTAATTAATGATTAGTTATCATATGTTTGACCTTATTATTATAGTAAAATTTAATCTCAATAAGATAAATGAACATGACCACATTAGTACTAAACAACGTTTTGTCTTCATATACTAAGATCTAACCCATAAGACATATATTTCAAACTCAACTATGTGTAAACCAACTAGATTTTTAGGGAAAACCACTCCACATATTATGATATAATGGTTTATATAGATAAATCTTATTTTACATTTAAACATTGAGTTTTCAAAAAAAAATATCTATTTCATGTAGTGATATTTTATTATTACTAGAATACATCATATAATGATATTAATGTGGTTGTCCTGAATAAAAAAAGAATTTAGAATAATATAAGTAATCATGTAATGTACATGCCCTCATTAATTCAATTGTTTGGAATTTACTATGTTATTTCTGATTGATTTGGTAACACCCATCTACTTATGATCACGATGATTTATATCTATTTTTTAGATTCAAATGAACATGATGGCCTACCAAATTAAAATTAAAACATTTTTTGTATGGATTGTAAAAATTATTCTACCCAGTAACATTATTGTTCACTTTAGAAAATAGACCTAGATTCCACATATTACCAAACTATTAACACATTTTTGATATCATTATATATTCCATCGAATTATTTTCAACACAATTATCTCAATATGAAATCTAATTTTCTTTCTTTCTAATTTCCTTGATAAATTATTCTCCATTTAATGCCACCTAGACCAATTCTTCAACGTATTGATATATAAATTAAAAACATCATTATAACCATATAATCACAATAATGAATTTCATGATAAATTCTAATCTAACGTGGAAAAATATCCATTCAAATATTTTTCATCAATCATAAGTGAATTTGACAAATTTTACTATGTTGGTCTAGAAGAAATTTATTTTTCATTCTAAACCAGTCATGTTATATGTATTTAATAAAAAAAATTATTCCTTATCATTCAATATCAATTTAAATAATTATGTTTATATTATTACATCGAATAAAATTATAGAAGTATTTTTATGTAAATGATCCTTGAATGTTTTTCATTCCATGGAATCAATTTCATCTTTCGTCATTGAATTTTTAATCTGAGGCCACCACTATTTAGATTCCCCTTAAAAATTTTAATTTTTAAGAGTTACCTTCGAATGGCCTAAACATCCAAAAAAATTGAATATATATTCAAAATTATTGATCCACTATTCAACTACCAATAGGTCTGAAGATCTACCAAATTTCATAAGGTGATGATTCATTAAATGTCCAACTATAAGAATATTCCCCTTATATATATAAGTCTAATCCCTCTAATTATTTCAACAATTTTTGGAATGTTATAATTGATTCAATATATACATAATTTACTAAGTTCCAACACCAAATATTCCATGTCACTAAATCATAAGAATATCATTCTCTTATTTTCTCCCCACCTCATTTTCCATGCTTTCGATGTAAAAAACATTCTTATAAAGTGTGTATTTGATTTATAAAAATATAAATACCTAAAATTTATCTCAGGATAATATAATAATAAAATGTAATACCATGAAATTTTATTTTATTATCATCCAAAGCCATAAATTTATATAAACATTTTCATTGATACCACCAGTAGCACCTTGTAACACAATAAAAACATAAACCCATAATTTATAACAAGGGATTCACCATCAGAAATTTATAGTATCTTTTTGGTTTATAGTTTTAGATAATTATGAAAACCATTAAGTAACAGACTATAAATTTTTATATAGTATTCATTTTTTTCTCAAAAAACATGTTCTTATGTTTATAGTCTTATTTCATTCATAAGACTTTTTCATAATTTACGATGCATCATTATTGACCATATTCTAATCCATACAAATCCAAAATCCATGTGAAAATAATTTTAAAACATATTATGAGGGAAAAAATATCAGAAATAGATATAAACACAATGAAAACATATTATTATATTTTAAAGCACATGAAATCCCATATGAAAGTTTTCTTTTTTATATAATAATAATTAATCTGCAAATAATCAATAATCGTCCACTAATCATAATTAAATCCAAATTTTTGAAAAAAAAATTAATTATCAATCACAAGGAAAAATTATAATCATGATTGTTACATATAAAAACATGAGAACTCATGAAATCAAACATTTCACCATTCAAAAATCCAAGTCTTTCCTTTGTTATTGATTTTATACCTTGTGAAATAAGACTATTTATATTAAATACAATATAAATAAATATTAAATGATGTCTACAACATAGAATATTATCCTTACAATAATGGTTAAAAGAACCCTAACAAACGAATAATCGTCTCGGTTAATTCTGACATACCCTTCAAAATTTCAATAATATTTTTATCTTCCTCAGTTTACCCAATTCATTGGAGGGGTATATCGAGGACACACTTCTTTTTATCTATATTGGGATCACCCTTCATCATTAAAAATGATCAATAACCATAACATGATTGAAACACATATAATAATTCATTTATACTATAACATCTCATGCAATATTATGTTTAACACATATGGATAAGCACATTCTAGCTTCATGTAAACATAAGTATAACAAACATGTTTTCTATGAAAAATAATAAAATAAAATTTTCATTTAATAGTAGAATATAAAATAAAATATTTTAAGAAACATATATGGGAATCATGATACTAAATAAATTCTATGATGTATGGAAAAGGAATTCATGTGGCAAGAGTTAAAAATTTATTCTTTTTACACTTCTATAAAAATAAAAATTACCCTTATAAGAAACATTGAAAAAATTCCATTTAAATTTTTTTATAAAAATTATAAAACGAGTCAAAATATTATTCAATTTTATTTTAATTATAAATATAAAATTTATTGAAATTCAATGAAGAAAATTTATATTGATGATAACAGGTATCAAAATATTTAAAAGAACATTTCCATGAAAATCCCTTCACCTCATCTTAAGACTCTCATCGTAAGTCCTTTAAATTAATGATTAAATGTATTATTTAAATTTTAAAAATTATTAATGATCCCTTTTATGTGTATTAACTTATATTATGATATTTTATTCAGTTTATTACCATGTATTATAATGTTGATAAATCAGTTATGTACATGTCATAGGTTATTAGGTCTTTCGGTGTATAACCAGAAATAACACTGCTGATTCGACCATGTTCAAAGGTGTAATGATCCCATTATCTATATAATGTAATTAATTTTATAATTTTAAATTTATACATTGAAGATATTTTTATAAACTTTCATGTAATGCAGTAATGAAAAATGAATCACATCACTTCGCAGAGGTGGTAGTCCACATGTACGCATGCATGACAATATCATTTTCTAGTGGATGGATGAGTTAGTAGGTAAGTGATAAATTTTATATAAAAATATTAATAATTTCATGAAAATATAATATAATATTTAATTCCATATTTATAACTAGTTTTCTCAGGTGTTGATGGAAAATGATGAAGACGTCTTTATGGAGGTCGTAGTCTACATGTATACAAGCACAAATTATTAATTTTCCATAGAATAGAGAAGGAAATGAAAAATGAATGTTACATCAACATAATAAAATTTAATTATGTTAAATATATAAATATAAATAAATAAATATTTAATTTTATATATTCATTTTTAATGAATATTTTAATGGGGTAGAAGAATACATAAGCATTAAAACACTTAGTTAAGAGTTGTACCTACCCATTAAAAACAACGTTCGTCTTTGAACATAATAATTATAGGTCTTGTTATTTGGTATGAAAAAGACTGATAAGAATTGGGGGGGGGATTTTTTAAATGTATTTTATTAGGTGTTGTTCAATCTAAATGGATTAATGCATGCGAATAATATAGGATACAGGAGAGCCCTTTTAAAATAGAGGGTAGTGGCACACATGTAATTGTTCATTGTTTGAAAATAATATAAATCTCGATCATTGTAATGTGTCTATAAAATATAAATTATTTAATATAAGGTTATACGGTTCAAAATAAAATAATATAATAATAATTAAGATATGAATTTGTTTCCATATCACATTGTTTTCAATTTATTTATATTTTTTTACCATTTACCATGAGAACTAATTTTTTTCATGGTAACAATTCATTATGAAAATAAATTAAATTTCACTAATAATTATATTATTACCTTAATAAAATAACATTACTCAAATTTAAACTTGTAGAATGATAAGAAATTAATTTTCATAAAATCATTCCAAATTAAACAAAAAACAATATTTTATTAAATATTTTATTATGATTAAACAACAATTCATACCATATTAAATTATAATTGTGATTTATATGTATATAATTATATTATATTTAATTAATGTTTACTAGTTTTGCTTTTAAAAAAATTCAAAATATAATTTAAATTTTGAAATACATGAAAATAATTAAATTTTTGAATAAAAAATCGATATTTTTCAATATTCAACAAAACATAAGTATTTTCAGAAAAACAATAATAATTCACCAAAAAAAATATATGATTATATAATATAAAAAATGAACATAATTTAATCAAATTAAATTTCATAAATTTGGAATTTTTTTAGTTTATGGAATCCATAAAATTCATGGAATTCTATTTATTTAGAATAAAACAAATTATTTAATGGTTGAAAATTAATTAAAATCATTATTTTGAATTTGAATCAATAAAATCACAAAAAGAATATTAATAGGATAGGAAATAAATTTATTATTGACATTTATTATGTTATCACATCACACCATGTTTTAATGTGAGAATATGTGTGCAAAGTGAATGTTCAAAGAGAGTGACCCCATGATGATATGTTGTATCATAGTACATAACTGACCACATAGCTAGATCAGAAAACTACACATGAGAATCAGGGATAGGGTAAAGATGTACAGAAACCATGATCCAAGATTATGTACATTAATCATCTATTAATGTAACTGACATACCACTTAATGAAATTAATCAATTTTAAATAAGATAATCAATATGATTATAAAAGATAAGATGAGACACAAGAATGAATCAATTTGTATTTGAATTACTAAACTAAAAATTTTGTTATAATTTTATTCAGATTTAAATTATTAATTATAATATTAATATCTTTACATTTCTAGGTAGTAGAACATAGAACATGTTGAATTTAGTCAACAAATATGAGTATAATGCACAATTGAATGTACTTAGTTAATAGATAATATAAATTTAGAGAGTTATTATTTTAAAAACAAGCCATGAATTCTATCATTTAAACTTTTGAAACAATATGTAGTTTTTAGGATGCATAATGGTTAAGAAATTTTTCTAAATGATACTACTTCATAATAAAGTTACTTTTTTGTTTTATACTATTAATGTTATTATCATTAATTGTTGACATCATTTTATTATATTCTAAATTTCATGTCTTCATATAAATACTTTTTTCAAATCACACATTATGCAATAACAATTCAAAAATTCTATTCTATACTTAATTTTTAATATATTGACAGGTTTGAAACCTCTTCATTCATTGAATTTTGAGATTGTTTTTATTTATGGATGTCTTAATTTTTACCTTTCTTGTACCCCTCAAAAATGATTTTTTCTACCATGAGTTAAAATATGTTTGAATATAATTATATATCAAGATATTCTATCACATATTAAGTATAAAAATATTAGACAACATATGGTGTTAATCATTGGGGTGGATACTTTCACTATGATAAGATTTCATTCCAATATATTCATATAAAAATACACTATAATTTTACAAAATTTTATTCATTTCATGTATTACATAGAAAATTTAATAGGGTGACATTTTTCTAAAAACTGAAGGTTGTTATTATTTATTTTGGAGGTTATTTTATTTTACCACATGGATTCAATTTGGTGCATCGTATTGTTTTCATATTTAATGAACATTTTATAATTATATTTTGGGAAAATGTATTATAATAATTCATGATGATGATCATTGTGATTTCTTATAAAATCATATGATATTCCTAAAAATGGGATATTTAATCAATATACTAATCTATATTGAACTCATTTGTACTATTTTATTTATTAATTTTATTTTGGATGGGTAAATTTAGTCCCCAAAATTTTTTATCCACTCAATCCAATGGTGGGTCTATTAAATCCCATGATACTAATTTATGTTCTTTTAATTAACTTGAGGTAAATTTGATTTTGAAAGATTTAGTTTGATCAAAATTGAAGTGCACATAATTCATTTCCAAATTTTCAAATTCAATTAACTTTCTAAAAAATGTATACAAAATTTTCTGTGAAACCATTCAAAATTAAGGGGGAATTAACTTTATGATCATTAGTGGGTCCTAGAATGAGTTTTTTTAATATTAATATTTTTTTATTTTAGTTTTCTATTAATGATATTTCATTTCGATTAAATAAATTCATTAATATAAATCTTAAGAATGAGAAACATTTTTTCTGTGTGTGAATTTTGTATGGAATATTTTGGTAATACATTCTAAAAACATTTATTGAATTTTATAATTTATTATTAATATAATTTATATTAATTAGGAAATTATTAATTTTGTGTAATCTATTAATTCCACTATTATTTATTAAAAATATAGAAAATTGATATTATTTTAGTTTTGAAATAATAAAATTCTTTGTTATTTTAATGCCATTCTATTTAAAAAACAATTTTTTATTGATTTTAATTTATTTTTTTCATTCAATTAGGACAATTTAAGATTTCTAAAATTATTTCATTCGTAATTCTGTATTTTAATATTTATAATTATCCAGAGAATTTATTTTATTTTTTATTTCATAAATTTCATCTTTTAACAATGGAAGCAAATGTTTCAATTCTATTCTTGATGAAATTAATTAAATTTAATGTCGATTTAAATGTCGTTTTGGTAGTTTCATATAATAAATTGTTAATTTTAAAGGCTTGTAAAAAACATAAGGAAAATTTTATATTGATATATTATGATAGTCCACACATCAGTGCACTGATATAAATGTTCCAAAAAATTACAACAGAGAATATTCCATGTAACCAGTTAATTTACCCTGAGAAGACAACATATTATGAAGAAAAACTATTATACTGGTAATAATACACAAAAACCAACTGATTTCATGCATATGGTTCAATTGAGTAGTGTCAGTGTGAATTCTCAAAAAAAAATATTTTGGGACTCTTTTGAGATCAACGCAAACATTAAAACTAAATTGAACATATTTGAGTAAGACCTACCAATGTTTAACGGAGAGAATATTAGTTACCATAGTGAGAATTGAAACAAAACTAGGGAAATGGATGATTCAAATGTCTATAATAGTCTGGATTGGGTTTATGTTGGAATTCTTAATCAGGTTTTTTATTGTGACCAAGGTTGAAAATTAGATGTTCTGATGGGATGGAGTTTTTTTAATTGTTACTATAAAAATTCTCCATGTGATTTTGATTCATTAGAAAAAAAGATATTATTTCAAGTTGATATGGGTTCCATAAATAACACCACTTTGTTACGTATTCGATGATTTTTATTATTAGATTGGTTTGTTCCATATAAAAGATTCATTTATGATGATGGGGGCCTTCTGTTATTCAAATTTCATTGATGTGAAATCGAGATTGAATATGCACCATATGTTATATTTTTTTACAAAATTAAATTTAAACTAGGGGATGACACTTTTTTCTAAAACAATATAATATAGTCGATGATGAAACTGATATTGATCACTTGAGTGCACCACTACTGAAGAGTGTTTTGTTATAAGGATGATATGAGAGTGATTATTGGTTAAAATAATCATATAAGTTTTATATTATTGGTAGTTTGGAATTGAGACATTTTGGGTCATCTATACAGGATATAATATATATCTGAGTTCAATTTATCTAACTACAATCTGTGAAAAATGGTGCAGCCGTGTTTACTAGTTGAAATAACCATTGGGATGACATGGAGCTAAGGGATCGAGCTAGGTAAATATATTATCAATGTTAAATTATTGTTATAACACATTTAATAATTGTAGAAAATAATCCTTCAAATTTATATGATATCCTATGATGTATTCATGTTCATCATATGTTTATAAAAGAAAAATTATTTAATTTTTTATATTAAAAATTAATTAGTGATTGTTTTAAATGATTTATTCCCTTCTATTACAATATTATATCCCAATGTTAAGTTTTTTAATTTTATAATTTTAATAGATAAAAATTAATATGGGATTTTAATTCATTACGTAGAAATTGGGTTAGGATGATATTTTGGTATTTCTCGAAAATATATTATTTTTTGGAGAATACACAAAAAGATTATTTCTACAAAATACCATATCTTTTATCGCATCACCATGATGAAATATTTACATAGTAAATTATAATACCATTATATAGATAATTACATGTTCATGGTGTAAGATAAAAAATTTAGAAACATTATTTTCTATTTCAAAAACCAAGATCGAATTTTTTATACTTATGTTATATTATAATATAATTAAAGCTATTTTTTGATCAAAGAATTTTATAGTGTGGTTGGAGGGTTCCATTATTTTGGAATGATAAAAATATCATATAACATTTTGATTTTTAATTATATTTCAATTAAAATGATGATAATTAATCATATTCATAAATTTAGTGCAAAATATATTTTTCACTTAAAGTATGCATTATTTTAAAAAACTATTTTTATATTTTTTGCAGGAATATATGGAAGGTATTTTTGATACCACTAGATATTCAATATAAATAATTGATTCAATATTTTTATTCATAATTTGCAATTATTTTAATAAATTACCTTTAATTTTTTTACTATGATGGCATGGATTCCTAATAACCTCCATCCATATTTTTTAGGGATTACTGGTGCTCAGAGGGTGTTCGAAGGTTTTACAAAGGATTAGTGTGATTTGTATATATTCATTGGGTCAAAAAATAATTGTGGAGGTCATTGTTTATTCCCTCTTAACCTTGTGTTCATTAAGGATGGTTATGGGGCTACCCCTATAGTGATATGAGTCCCCAAAATGAGTGAAACTTATTTTTTGGACATTGTGTTAGCATGGAGAGTCTCTAGTTTCCCTATGTGAAATGGGAAATTTATAAATTACTATGATAGGTAATGGTGTTGGGGTTGGTTGTTTGGGATACAACTCATGTAAAATAGAGAGTTAGATATCATCATGGCGTGGTCCTATGCATCGTGGGTAGAAAACAGACAGGACTTTTGTATTTTGTCGTTATTGCTACCCATGGATGATATCATAGTATAGAAAATGGATTAGAAAGCATCATGGTCTATGTCTTGGGAATGGAAAAATTATTATTTAAATTTCATAATAAATATTGAAATTAATATAGTAGATTCTTAAAAACTTTTATTGAGGGAGGCTATGAAGTAGAAGGCAATCCCCACACCTTGGTTAGGCCAATGTAGATTCCTCTATAAATAGAGGTTGCAAAGTCACTTGTTTTTAGACCCTTTATTCTTCAAAAATACTTTCCAAAATCAAGACCCCTATTTCTTCCTGGTATCAACACTTATTATTGTTTAAAACTGTTTAATTTTATAAGATCTTGTTCCATTGACACAAGTACATTTTTCTATAATTTACCATCTTTATTTCCCACAATTTGGCTCATATCCCCATTTTGGAGAATACATCTATTTTGGGATGATATAAGTTCAGGGTTTTATGATGGAATATTGTGGATATATTTTGGTTAATTTCCATTAATCTTGGTGTAATTTAATCACATGATTCTTATATTATGTTTGTGGTTCTTTTTGAGCTCCAATCAAGATATGAAAATAAAATTCGTTATTTATATTGTAAATATTTTATATTAATATGATTTTGAAACATTTATTTATATGGTATGTGTGTTTCAAATGAATTAAATTAAGTGTAAATAGTTTTATTTAAATTTATAATCAGATATATCATATGTTCATTACATGATTCTTGGATATTTCATTTCCTTGATTTAATATTGGATGATGTTAGTTATGAAATATGATTGTTGTTATGTGCATGTTGTTGTTTTTTTAAAATCTAGTTATGGAAAAACTTATCACATAAATATATAAATTCATTTAAATATGTTAATTTAACTAAATATTTGTTAATGCGTGATTTTTGGGGCACCTCATTTAATTTGATGTTAATAGATATGATGGTATTCTTAATGGTTGGATGTATTGGCGTTGAATCTGTCTGAGTGTTATTTTTTTCGATGTTTTAATGATATGTTACATGGAATCAAGGGTTTGATGAATGAGAGGATGATAACAATGTGTTTTATTTTGGTAGCTTTATTATAGTCATGAATTTATCGAATTGGTAAATTATAATAAATGAACATGGGTTTGGATAAATGGTTTGATACTCAAAATAAATTAATTGAAAATGATTAGAATTAGCTTGGGTATTATCTTGAGAATTACATTTCATTGAACATGTAACTATGATACATGAATATATAAATTGTTGGTAATATATGTTTAAATATGGGAATAGTTAATGTATGTAGTGGTTTGTGACTGATAAGTTAGATTTCATGGGTGGTTCATAGTATAATAACGATGAAGACATCTGATAGTAGTGTTGTGGAATTTCTGGTAGATGGGTTATTTTTCATGTGTGGGTTAATAGAATGGGATTATATGTAATTGTAGTACTTTTTATTCCCCTTTTAATTTCAATATGCACCCCACTTGAGGTGTGTTTTTAAATATATTCCCTAATGTGTTGGGTTACAATTGGTTTCCACAAGAATACATGGTGGTTAGGATAGATGGATGGTTATCCCTTATTTTCTTCACTCTCTTTTAGGAGATCTTATTTTGAATAATCTATGTCATTTTGTATATATAGTTATCTTATATAGATGATTGATTAGAGGATTAGGTGGTTCATATTAGTGTTACGCATAGCCGGAGGTTGGAACAAAGTTTTTATAATTTATGTCTTTGGAACCCTACTATTATAGATTATGTATGTGGTTATGGGATGATGAGGAAATTATAGTTTTTTAATGTGGTATGGTTATTATGATTCTATTATGCATTGATTAACAGGGGTTGAGATTTGGTAAATTATAGTTATAATGTATCTTGTTATTTTATGAGGCTGATGGGTGTATAATGGATGTAAATTATTTTACATATAATGTTTGGTATTGTCAAAATATTCAGAGAAGTGGTTCAAGGTTACCATTTTCAACATTATTATAATTATATTACTATACATTATGTGTTATTTTCTTATTTTTCATTAGTTAGGTAGGTAACTAACTAACTAATAGGTTCTTGTTGTTTCTATTGTTTGTTCATTGGGTAATTTGTATATCCTTCTAAAATTTTTAGTAGATTCCTTTCATATGTTCATATAGAGTATAAAATTTATACTTACCCTTTAAATATATTAAAACAAATATTCAATTTATCAGTTGAGATCCACATACCAATGTGGACATTTTTATCTTGAATCTGAGAGTTGTTGAGTTTCATATATTGGTTTCATTTTTAGAGACATTTATTTATATTTTTATAAACTCAAATTCATTATAATATATTAGAGGGTTTGATATTTCAATATTTAATGGAGGTAATTTTTAATAGATATACTATATCTTGGCCTTCCATTTTCTTTTAATGGTAGTGACTCTAATATGTGTGACATTCATCATACTTTTGTCATGGGTCACCAACCTGGGGCCATCTGGAGATAGGACTTGGGGGGAATTATGTCTCTTCAATAATTGCTAGAAAAAGACGTAAACCTTTGTAGGGATGGGGTCATTCTACGGTGGTATCATAAGGTTGGGTTTATAGAAAGGATAATGCATACAGTTAGGCACTAAAGAGTATTTTAAGGGTGTTTTTAATATTATATTAGTATAGATTTGTGAATGTTATTAACCTTGGAGACCAGTAATGAAATCTTATTTAGGCACCCCTATGATCTAATTCAAGGAATATGAGATTATTTTAATAAATGTGACGGGGTTTTTCATGTAGGGTAGAGACACAATTGAGGTATGTGCATCATTCTTGTTTCATATTGTGATTGGATGGGGTGAAATCATGAATATGAAATTAGTTAAATAAAAGGAACCTAATATACAATTCAATACAGATAAAGATGTCCTTATTTTACCTATAATTTGTGGATCCTATATTTTCTCTTGTTGTGGTTCAATATGGCAAGGTTTATTAAGCCGAACTGATTGACTATCGAGGATCAACCTAGCTGAGGAAACTGAGTTGAGGAAAACAATGTTTTTATCAATTAAGAAGATCAAACTAGAAATGTATGATGAAATGATCTATAATTTAGATATTAAATGATTGTTATTGGAGATTTAGATCACCTACTACTTAATAGAGGCTCATGTGGGGGAATTTGTTCCACATTTAGTCATTTAGATGAGGGTAACAGTGTGAAAGTGGTAGATTTGTATATATCTAGATGGAGAAGGAGGAATATGTTCCATTGGTAGATTTATAAATGGAGTTTTTGTAATAATTCTTATCATCAAAAATTACATTAGGAATGAGGTAGGAGGTTCTTTATATATAATAAGAAACTATGAATATTAATGATCATGGGATCAGGTTTATGTAAATTTTGAGTTTCACCAGTGATCTAATACCCAACTAGAAGCCTCCTCCATAATATCTTGAATAAGTTATCATTCAATATATCTAGTATTTGGTTAGTACACTATCATTACTGATGTATTTGGAGGTACATAATAATGTATTGATGGCCAAGAAAATTTACTCAAATGTATAGTTATCTTTAGAGGGTACCTAATAGTTTTCCTCATGGAACATGGTTATTCATTATGGATATTAATTTTCAAGGCCTTCATGGTTTTTACTAGTGGGGTTTCATCAATGAAAGAATCATTTATAGTTTTTTTGAGGAAATGGTTACCATGAAATCTATAGAATATTTTTACTATAGTTTATTGCTTGTGGGAATAATTTGAATCACTGGTATTAGTGGCTCATAGTCATTGGATATTTGAAATGCGGTGGTGGTCAGAATCAGTATTTGTGGCATCATCAATATGCTCCACCAATAGGAGGTGGTACTCAATGGGGATGAGCACAAGATTCTACCAATCTATATAAACCCTAAAATATGTGTTTCCATGAAGATAGTTGATAGTAGTGAGTCAAAGGATCTAGGAATGGATGGTTTAATTCCACAGATATTATATATCGAGTGTAGGGAGTGACCATTATTGGTATCATTAATTTCTCATCTACTATCATGTATGTTTTTTTTTTGATTTTTGAGCATCCCAATACTATTCTCTGCATGTCATAATATGCTATTTTTGAATGGGCGAGGATAGGATTCCTTTTCAGCCTGTTTTTATTACACTATTCAGTTTCCTTAAATTCTTATTTATTGTGTGATAGGAGAGTGGACTAGTGGTGGAGAAAAATCAATCTCATGGACATTAATTCTTCTTGTAGATACAACAATATATGTTCATCGTCAGAATTGATTTGATGAATTTTTTTTGTGTTTTGGTCAGTTTCATTTTGATGATAGTTGCAATATCTTATGTACATGATCAACATGTTGGTTGTTTTTTAGTGAAATGTGTTATTAGTTGTTAAGTAGACATCCATGACATAATTTTTTCATGAAGGAGGATTCCTCAATGAATTCACTAGGAACTGAGATATTTTAGGATTTTCTAATTGTATAGTAATTTATAGATTTTTTTCCTAAGGATTTTATAACATTACCCGATTGATATCAAACCATATTTGGGTTAAATTTTTTTTAGGTCTCTCTTAAATTTAATTGTCTCCATATATGTTGAATAATTATAAGTTGAAAAAGTTGGTGATATAGATAGATGATCTACTATAAAAGGGTTTCAATAGACCAACTGTGTCATTATGGGGTTCCTTGATTATATTCTCCATGCTAGTGGATGGTAGTATGAGTTTGTATATAGACAACCGAAGACTGAATCATGTCATGATAAAAAATTGATATCCTCTAATTAGGATTCATAATACCTTTTTATCAATTGAGATGATTTAAGTGGTTTTCTAAAATCTAAATATGTTTCGGATATTAAAAATTGATGTTATATAGGTAGGGTTTCCCAAATACAACCTTTTCAACCATATTTGAACACATTGAATTGGAGTTCATGCCATTCAGTGTCCTAAAAATGCAGGGAGTTATCATGAGGATCAATGTCTATATATTTTGTGACTTTTTGGACTAGTTTATAGTCTTCCTGATTGATGTTATTCTTAAATACGGGATATGGGAGGTGGAACATGCTATGAAAATGAGGATAATTTCACATAATCTCTAACATAACAAACTCTATGGGATGTTATCCATATTTAAATTTTGGATTTAATAGAGGAATTTACATGGATATATGGGTTTTCATTTTTGGGTAACAGTTGATCATTTTAAATTTTGGGAATTTGTTTCTTGGGTGGTAGTGAATATTGAGGAATATGATAGTATATTTCTTAGTTTAATTTTTTTTTATCAAATGGATGTGTCTACAATTTCATAAATTGAAAATCACATCCTTGATCTTTCCAGGAAGGATCATACTTTCGTTTGGAAAAATAATTGTCAAATAACTTTGGACCGTCTGAATAAGAAGTCAAACAGTACCATAATTATATGATTTCCTAAGTATGGGGTGATGTTTGAGGTGTTCTATTACACTTTCCTTTTTGGAATATATTAAATCATGATGCAATTTTTATATGTGATATCCAATGGTTCGAGACCTTTATGGCCCGATGAGCATAGCTACACTACTCATGATTTAGATTTTGTAGTAGTGGTGTCCAAAATTATTCTATGGTGATACTAACTCATCATAGAATGGTTTTATTTTTTAACCAACTATAAGAATAATAGTTTTATTTTCACCAAGTTAAGCCTTAATGTTTTCCATCAGTGGTGGATGGAGTTTCTCAAGGACTACACCATTGATATCTTCTATAAATTAGTTAATGGGAATGTTGTGGATGATGTATTGCGATGAAATTTTTGAATTGATGTTGTTTTTAAGTCCATACATTCATGAAGTTCAATAGGAAAATGAGTTATTCCCTTATAAATAAGGTGGATAAGTCTGAGGGGAACCCATAGTTGGGTGTGACATAGGATCATTTTTTAATGATTGATACACTGATAAAATGGTTATAGGATAGCCAAATAAGTTGATGCTTTTTAGGAGGATGTTCACCATAATGGACATTCTTGATGAATCCCTCAATGAGTTTTGTAAATCCTCATTATTGGTACATCTTGGAGTATCAAGTATGCACTTTAGTTTGAAGACATTGTTCTGGTGGTCTAGGATAGTATGGATAGAGGTATACTTCACGACATGATGTCTCATTTTCAAATAGGTGGAGGAAGAACATCATGTTCTTGGTACTTTATTTATATCATTGGAAGTCCCTGTGTAAATGTCGTAAGACATGTTATTGGAATTATTGACATGATTAACCTAAACTAGAGATGGATATGATTCACTTTGGGTAATCATGGATAATTTTATATAATCAACACACTTTATAAAAAAAATTATTATAACATCATGGATATTCATGGAAGAGGTAAGTGGATGGGTCTACGAAGCTTCATTGAGATCTAAGGACCAGCAATTCAGACTAAGATTATCATTTTACCATTTAATTATATATAGTATTTCAATATTATTTTTTCCCCTCAATTACATCATTTTATTACCATCCATTATCATAAACAAAATCAAATAGAGTAGACCATATAGAAATTGGAGGTTTTGTTCATGCTTTCATATTAGATTTTAGTTGATAAATGTTATCACCCAAAATTTTGGGACCTTATGAGGTGTTTGATTACACTAGTTTGGGGAAATAGTAGTTGGATATTGCTCCATCAATGAATTGGATACATGAAATAATAACTACATCTCATCAACACTGAATATCATCATGATGAACCTCATGTCAATTACTATCGAGAGTTCGATGTCAATAATGATGCGATATTCCTCGAATAAACATATATGGTCTAATATTATCAAGACAGTGTTGTGTGGGAATTTTATTCCAATGGTTCATTAGATGTGGAAGCCAGGTGTCTTGGAGGAGAGTACCTATGAATTTTAAACATTGATGCTGGCAAATTATTCAGAGTATTTATATTGATATTTGGTTTTTATTTGATTTCCATTATTTATGTAATTTTTGACTTGTTTCTAGTTTATAAAATATTAATATTATATAGTGTTATTTTTCCTTAGTTGAAAGTTGCATTGGTTTCCTAATGAATTCATAGAGAGTAAACCCATGGGATGGCTATTCATATCTTCCACTTTTCACACTATCATTCTATGGTTTTGTTCTCAAGATGATAGTTTTTGAGTGAAATATGATGTGAGGTATCAAATTCTTAAAAAAAACTCACACTATGTTTTTCAATGTTGGGTTGTTTCTGGATATATTTTATAGGTGTTCCACATAATAAAATAGTGTTATGTCTACTTAGAGGGTCACTACATCATGTTGTATAGTGTGTTGTAGGATATTTTATCCTTGGGTATATAAAGGTTATATTTGGGGCTGTCCATATTGACCATTCCAAATAGTTGGAGAAATGGAGAAGATAGACAAGGTGTTGGGTATGGTGAAATGATAGATACCCTATCTTAAATAATCATATTTTTAATACTCATTAATGGTTTTGATTTTGGGTTCTTTTCTTTTTTATGATTTCATATGTAAACTAGGAATATTGATCTAAGTTCCTTGTCATCCTAATCATGGTTAGTAGGGAAAGAAAGATTATTTCATGCTATATTGCAATGAGTGTTTTATGTGCACATCATATGAGACATTAATCTTTAAAAATTCTATGTTCTAGGTCCAGATGGATCTAAAATTATGTCTTAAAAATAATGGAAAGGTAGAAATAGTCATGGCATATTCTAATTTACTTTTGATTAAGGGACACCATAACATAAATAGGTACCTCTATATGGGGTAGTGTCTATTATATATTCCTATATAAATAGAAGTATTGGGCTCCATCATGTAAATTCTATTCCTTATACTCTATAATTTAGTCTATTTTATACCCCCTTAACACCCTTTTATAATATCTATTGTGATTCCAATCTCTTGGATTACAGAAGATCATGTTCCCTTGTATCAAGGTACCTTTTTCTATCCTTTTCCCTCTTCAATTTTCCCATTTTTGGTTATTAATTATGGATAATCCATCTATTTGGGATATGATATGAGAATGTTTTGATAATTTATTTATCTATTTAGATTCTGGTCATTTCTATTCAAACATGACAATGTTTGATCCCTTGATTCATCTATTACAAGCATGGTTCTCTTTCAAGGTCTAATCGGGGCAAGAGATTTTACTACACTCTTTATTTTGTGCATATGTGATATTATCATAATATTGTTTCCTTATATATTGATGGTTTGAATTATCATTATTATAATAATTAGTTAATAATAATGACATAAAAAGGGTAATGAGAGATATTGAATGTTATTTACTTTATTCCATGGTATTTTTTTCAATGATTGTGTGTTTCATGTTATTGGTAATTAATATATGCATACTTCTATCAATATAATGTTTTTTGATGAAATATAAAAGTCTACATTCACTTAATGTGAACATGTTCAATCCCTTAAATATGGTAATAGAACATGAATTGTGTAATCATATATTTTCGGTGTTTCCCCTTTTAATCAGATGTTGACTGATATATTGAGATGTGTAAAATAGGTAATTATGGGATTGTTTCCCAATGGAGGTTGATTTTTTGGGATATAAAAATGATTTTTCTTTCAAAATACCGGGGTTGATGGATGGGAGGACAATAACATTCGTGTTGGATTGGTAGTTTCATAGTAATCTGGGAATTATCAATAAAATAATTTGGTTAAATTAACATGGGTTAGGATAAATTTTTTGGGGATTGAAATAAATTAATTATAGTGGATAAGGATAAAAAAGGTCTTTTATAGCGAATGAATTGTACTTAAATAATAAATTATGATAAATTTATATTGTAAAGTGTTGGTAATTTTTGTGATTAAATAAAAAATATGAAATTGATGTGTGGATATGTTCTTTATAAGTTGGACTTGATGGTTGGTTAGTACTATGGAAATTATGTTAATGTGCGATAGAGGATATGTAGTGGTTGAGGTGGTTGGAATATTATGTTTGTTTGAACCCATATGACATGATTGTATGTCAATTTTATAAACATAATCTTCCTTGTGATTTCAAAACTCACCCCACCTAATTCATCGTTTTACATGGACTCCCAACAGGTTTGGGTTTTTTGGTGATTTCCACAAACATCAATGTTAGAACAGATTGATGGTTCAATACCCCCATATGCCCCACCCACTATTTCATAAAAGGGTTTTACATATGATATTTAATATCTTGTGTATATAATACACTTGTGTTGATGATTGGTGAGATGATGATGTGGTATATTATAGTGGTAATTAGTGATAAGAGAATTGAATGAAGTTGATGTCCTTAACATTCAGGATACCAATGATTATATTTTATGCTAATGGTTATGAGTAGATGAGTATGTGATGGTTATTGAACAATGTATGATGATTATGAGTCAATCATGTAGTGTATAACATAAAATGAGATCTAAGGATTTCTTATTATGATGAGGATTTTGATAGTATGGCGCTAATGGGAACAACAATCTCAGAGCACCATTAAATACTAATTTGTGGTGGGACAATAGAAAATTTGTGAAAATGAAGTATGTGGTACCGTTTTTCAGCATTATTATTCTTATATTACTAAAAAAGGATGTGTTATTTGGTGATTGAGCCTAATTGAGGCCTCAAACCAGCCGATTGATAAGGTGATTGTCGATTATGGTTCTTGTTCACTAGTATTTTATTATATTATTATCATATATTAATGAGAGTACTTTTTTATGATCATAGTGATTATGGATGTTATAATTTAGAAATATATATATATATATATATATATAATTTTTTCACGATATTAAGAGGGAGATTGAGACCCATATGGAAATTTATAGTTGTGATCCTATATTTGTTGACTTGATACTATTTGTTTGTATTGTATATATTTTTATTTATAATCATAAGAAATTATATACATTGTGGGATATTGTGAGTATTTTGTTTTCCATTTTCCATTTTTATTTTAATAGTTAATAACTTCTCTCATGATACTACTTATTATTTTGAGTGTAATTCCTCCCACATGTTTTACTTTCATTATACCATAATAGTTGGTCTATACATGAGGCCTATTGTAGGTGGGACTCAAGGGTCTTTATCTCCCTTCATTAATTTCTATAACATGAGAGTTATATTTTTAAGTAGGGGGATCTGAATGTAATATAAATAAATTACATTGTAAAAAAATTAAAATATACCTATAAAGTATAAAATTGAATATAATTGGTTAAATTTAAAAATTATGATAAAATATCTTTTAAATTTGTTTAAATATGATCAATTTATTTGTTTTTTAACATTAATATATTATATTCAAAAGTGGGATTCTGTTATGGAACATTGAAATGAAATTGACTTCAATTAATTTTAAAATATCTTATATAATAAGAGTTCCACTCCCCTTATTTAAAAAATGGGACGTTATCTCCCAACTCCATCAGAAACATTGACAATTCTTGATCGACAAAACATTTCACAAATTCCCAACCAACTACCACCTCACATCATTTATTTCCTGGAATTATCAAAATTTGAATCCTTGGATGGTGATGGTTTATATAAATAAAATGAATTCAAGGATAAGGAATAATCTAAATTTGGTCACTCTTATGTTTATTTCTTCATCTAACTCCTTCATATATATTCAAACCATTATATCATAATTTCATAAATATATTTTTCATTACATAATTTTGTTGTTTTGATGGAAATTATACTTTCTACCACTCTTATATCCTATTGGAGTTGAAATCATTCATCACGCGTACGCATATAGTATCGTCTCACTAAGGTGATGTATTTTGTTTTTTATCCCCAAATCCCATGGATTGTTATAAAGATGAATATAATAGACATATAATATATTTTTTAGATTATCATTATTATGTAATTAAAATATATTATCTACCTTTTTACCCTCCCATCTATTGGAAAATTTGAATTTCCCTTTTACATTAATTTGGACAACCACCTAAACAATGAATTGTAATTAAATTTTTATCACTGAATCTTATGGATGGTCATAAGGATATAATTAATTAATGAATATGTCATTTATTATATAGTTGTGATTCCATAAATTAAAACAATATATAATTTTCTATTTTCCACCCTATAAAAAATCTGAATGCCGCCCTTGTGTGTGTGAAGACAACCACCTACATGAGATAATGTTTTTCATTTTTCATGATGTCCTTAAATGGAAGGTTTTATGAGGATATTTAATGTATGTAAATGATAATTATTAAAAGAATAATATTACAAATCTATAAACCCTTGACCACATTCAACCTATGAAGGTTGTTTTAAACATTAATAACTAAACGAACTCACAACATATGAAGTAAAGAAAAAAACATCTGTAACTAAATTTAATATTGTTATAAATGAAACAAAATGAAGGATAAAATGTTAATTAGGGTAATAAATGTAATTAAATATGTAAATTTCTAGTATAATATTTTTATTTCTGCTTTAGAGAATATATAATGACTTATGATACTTATGTTAAATAATGTTTCTATCAAATCTTATTTAAATATTTCATTTAATGTCTTTTCCTCCAGATCCATTTTTTTAAAAAAAATGATGAATTGTTCTATTTATAATTATAATATAGTTTACTTTAATTTTAATTTTTATTATCTTTTTTAGTGGTTCATGAATAAATTTTTTCATCATTTCCCATATGGGGTTATTTTTGAATTTTAAAAAATGTACAAAAAGAATTATTTTATATCATATACAATATGAATTAAATTCTATATCATATTAATCATTTTTTTATCAATATTATTATAAATTTTTAAATTGTTTTCCCAAGAATTTATTATTCCAAATATTCTAGTAATATTTTTTTCATATATTTTTTTATAGAATGGATATTTTTTCCTAATTATATGAGATAACTAAAAATACATTTTCTAATAGTTTAAAATAATTTTTAAAGGGTTTTATGATGATGTAGTGAAGTCTTTAAATTGTTTTCATCTTGATAAAAAACATAAGATTTATATATGATAATGGATGATCTTGAAACAACTCATTAGGATTAGTGGGCCGGATTTATATCTACAATGTAGTGGGTAATGAGTTATCCTCGATGGATAAAATAAGCTAGATAACATGGTAGGCTGATCCTACAGAATTAACTAAGAATAAATCATTCCGACATCGAAAAATCAAATTTATATATTGTTTATAAATATTATTCTCTAAGATTCATATCTCAAAAATTACAATGTTTTTTAATCATTTCCCATCATGAGGATCAAAAAAGTTTTAAAACATTTAACGGTTAATGGTTTGATCTTTACGTGAATGTTAAATGATTTTACATATTCCCTAATATGGATTCATAGTTTAACAATGATTTATAATTGGTTTCACATGTTTTTTTGAGAAAAATATATTTCATATATAGAAATATTTTATTTCTGTTCTCAAATATTTATTATGGAATAGGTAAACATTTTTATGGTTTGTGATTTTTAAACTAGGATAATAGATTAAATTTAGTTATTTATCCTTTATTAAAATTTACTTTATCCTCTAAAAATTTATAATTTTTCTCATAATATATGAGTATGACCATGAACTATAGTAATATAAAATAATTCTCTAAGTGAATTTTTTAAAAGAGAAAATTTATATGAAATAGATACAAGGTTTAAAACATTAATACATATTCTTGAGTGAAGAATCTATTATTTATTCATTTTTTCACATTGTTATGAAATGGTTTTTCATAATTCTGCAAAACTCTAGAACAAATATAAATTTGTAATATAAAAAATAAAAAGTCATCTCTGTTAAATATTTTTATATATTTTTAATATTATGAGGTGTAATTGTTTGTATTTGAGCCTGGTTTATGTAATATAAGTGTTTAAGTGGATTTTAAAATATAAAAAAAATTATTTCTAGATATATTATAATTATATTGATTTTGATTATTTCCTTGTTTATTATTCCAATTCATTTTTTTTTCTAGAATGGTTTTCAACATAGGAAATAAGGCAGAAGATGAGGGAAGGAATCCATGGGACAAAAACCTTCTAAACAAGAAAAACAGGACGATTTGGATAGTTCATTTTGTAGCATAGCTAAAATAGTTTACACATGTTATTAATTATGGAACCAATGAAAGATAATAACTTAATTCTCTATAAATGTACATGCATTTATTGTAGTATTTCATGTAATAACACACTCATTATTTTATTGGACAGTTATAATTAATGAACTCTAGAGGATGGATAAATAAATTAGAGAAGATATTTGATGATTTGGGATTTATGGAATATCAAAAAAGAAAATTGTTACAATGTTATGTGATTTAGAAAATTGTAGAAAAGGATGAGATAGATTCCATGACGTGATGATCATTATAGAAATTGTTTGGAGAAGTATTTTTCTAGAGTTCTTCAACATTGAATAGACATTAAATTTATGTAGTTAAAACACAAAAAAAGAATGATCATAGGACTCTTATAAATAAATTATTACTATATTTTTTTTGGAATAAAACTAAATTCATTATATACGATGAATTTAAAATTTATAGTTTTTTTACTCGTCTAAAATTAATTTATTGAAAAGTGTTATCCTCTCAGGAATTTGAAATTTTTTCTAAAATAATATTCTATGAATTAAAAAATTTGAGATGAAGTTTTTCCGCACATACATTCATTGTGGAACAATGTGTATGGAGTTATCTATGTGCAGTGAATTAGGGAAGTAGTAAAATAAGAAATATTAAGAAAACCTAACCCCAAAAATGATTCAAATTTAGTAAAAGGTATTTAATGGAATAAATTAATTTATCATAAAAATTTTACTGATGTGTATGTTTTTTAATTTGGCTTGTGAATGAAAGGAAAAATAGATATGATCAGAGCTGTAATAAGAGAACACATAATTAGAAAACACATAGGATTTTTATTTTAAATAATCTTGTTCGTTACACATATTCCTGACCACAATCAGTTACAGAAGGTGTTAATAATCAATACTGATAGAATAAATGTGTTGGAATAGATTCTTTCTTCCATTATCAAATATGTTGGACCATCTAATTTTGTTTTTCTAGATATGTTACTAATTTATTTTTGTTATCTTGTTGTCTCATTTTTTTACTGAATCTTTAAACCCTCTTATTTATATGGGATTTCCATGTCAAATAGTAATACCACTTCATGAAATAGAGAAGTTTCATTTAACTGAAACTTTTGGAGAATGTATTAAGAAAATTGAGATTTATATGAACCTTCCTATCATCCTATTTGGATTGGGTTTTTCTAAAAAAATATTATTATCATACCACTAGAATATTTTTAGGTTATTTTAGTTATGGATTCTATTTAATCTTATCATGATATGATATATTATAAAGTTAAAAAATTTATATTAAATATTTAGTGTATGTTTAAATAATTATATAAGAATGAGTTTATAGCTATGATAACATATCATGAATCATAGAGGTTGACTAAATATGGGTGTGAATGTTTTCAGTCACAAATTATTGAAATGAAATGAACTATTCAAATTAGTGATGTGCCAGTAGTAAATGTATATATGGATATATTTATCGATGATATACATAATTATTTTTATTTAAGGGAGGTTAAATTTATTGTTGACCGAATTCTTAATGTTAAGTATATTTTCAAACCACTATATCAAATAGCTCCAATAGAACCTCTATATTTGAAAAATAAGTAACATGAGTTTATTCATGTCAATTTAATTTTTTATTTCACATCAAATTGGGCTACGCCAGGTTTGGATGTTTAAATATGGATGGTTCTATGATATATTTAATTGACTATATAGAACTCAATTACATTTCTATTAATAAAAAGTATATTTTTTCTTCTAAATAATGAAATATTTTATTTCCTTAATAACGATAAATATTTTTTGAAGATTGATCTCATATTAGGGTATAAATATCAGAAATTAGAGGGGAAATAAATTATGCAGATAATGATTCATTTTATGTATAACCATTATGAATTTTTTTTATAAAACATTCAAGTTGATGACTTAAATTTCAGAACTTATAGATTTGATGAATGTATATTTCCATTAATGTCGATATATTTTTTTCTATACCTTCTATGGAATGTGAGAGACATATATGGATTGTTTTGAAAACCTTAAAATAAAATAAGTTGTTTGTAAAATCAAAATAATGTGAATTTTGGTTTTATCAAATTTAATTACATGAGAATATTTTCCCCCATGATTCTAAATATATTAATTCTTCTCAAATAAATTTTGTTGAAGAGTTTCTATGACCTAAAATTTTCATTGATTTTAACTTTTCTCCCAGACTATTGTGTTATTGTTGATCTTATGTTGAAAGAATTTCATGATTATTTGTCTAAAAACTAAATTAACTTGAAATGGAGTTTAAACATTCAATATAAAATAACATGTTTAATTATTCCACAAGATAAAAATAATATTTATTTATTATATAACATTAATGTTTTTAATGAGAACTAGTAATTTTATCCTTTATATTAATTATTCAATGATGGTCCATGGTGTTTTTTATGCAAAATGATTTGGTGATTGAATATGGATCCCCTAAATTTAATCTCCAGGAACTGAATTACACTACGCATTACCTTGAACATTCTATAATATCTTTTTTTTAATAAACTCTGATACATATTTTATGTGGGTGGAAGGATAAATATATATATACTATGAATGTTTAATGTATATATTCACTCAAAAACAGTTGAATATGAGGCATAAAATATGTGTGGAACAAATAAAGTATTAAGATTTCATAATTCACTATCATCAAGGAATATTATAAAAATAAATTTGATGTATTGAATCAAAAATATAATGAATCATTAATTATGTTATGATAGAGACATGATCCATCAATTAATGGATTAATAATTATTTTCATTAAAAATATTCATATATAAACTTCCAATATTTTATGTAAGCTTTTAGGGAAATCATCATAATTATATAATATTAAGTACTCTTATAAATAAGAATATAATTTGTAAAAAAGAGCCTAGTTTCATAAGAACAGTAAATTTCATACATTTAACAATGTCAAGAACGTTGTTTTATGATTTGGAAAGAATTTCCAGGATCAATGTGATTCCATGTTCAAAAATAAATTAATGAGTGAAGCTCATAGATCCAAATTTTCCATTCATTTGAATTTACTTAGATATATAATGACTATTTGGGGTATTAAAAGTTGCGTGGAATAGGGAAATGTAACAAAAATTAATATTTTTTATAAAAAAACTTAACATATTATTGATTATTAACATCTAATGAAAGGAATATTTCATCATTTTCCAATTGATGAATGGAAATAGGATAATTGATCCATATATTTCATGGTGGGACTATGAAATATATCTTTAGGAATTACTAATGTTGGAATATTATTGATGGAATAAATATATATATATATCCATATTCTTTATAGTTTATATAATATGACAGCTGATCAACTTTTTATTCTTTATCTTAAAGTAATAGTAATATCACATGGATTATCTGTCAATTATATCTAATCTTGATCTAGGATTGATTTTTAATTTTTGTAATAGATTTATAATGTTTTTGGTTATTAATTGAAATTTCAGAACAAATGTTCACCCTCAAACTGATATATTTTTGTAGAAAAAATTTAGACCTTAGAAGATATGATTTGATATTTCTCAATATATTAACACGGATTTTTTGGACAACGTCATTCATTAATTTAATTCTATTATTATTGAAATTTTTTAATATAACTATGCATCATTTTGATGAATTATATATAAAGTAGTTTTGAACTCCATACTGTTGGGTTAAAGATAGTGAGAGGAAGAATTATGTCCCAAAAAGTACATTCAATTGGAAAATAGGTAAATATGTTTTAGTATAACATAAAGGAATCTAAAATCATCTAAAAAACTTATAAAAATAATTAGAGGAAATTATATTTTGTTGATACAGGTGATCATGTCTTTATGAAGATATATACATTGAAAGATCGTATGTTTATTAGTATAATTGGACAGTTGTGTACAACAATTATGTGGACATATGAAATTATATGAAAATTGGAATCAGATTCTTTACTCATTATTCTTACATATTTTTCTTAGGAACGTGTTTTTTTCATATATCCTTTTTTGGACATATGTACCTGATGAATCTCTTTTTCCTAAATGGAGTATATTTTAAAGATAATAAATTCTATGAAGGAAAGAAAATCCATATTTTGGATCATAAAAAATGATATTTTTAAATAATTTTATTCATAAAGTCGTGATTTAGTGGAAAATCACATGATTAATGTAGTAACAAAGTAATTTCAAATGGTTGCGACCAAAAAAACACCATACAATGTTTATGTAACAAAGAAAATTGTATGGATATGATTTAATGAGAGGTAAATATTTTATATCCTTGGAAATCCTACTATTTAATTTGTGTTATTATTTATATATAATCTTTTTATAGATTCAAATTTATCATAGTTTTAAAAATAATTTTATTTGAATTTTTTAATCGATAAAGAAATAAATATTGTTTAAAAAAATAATAGTTATTAATTTTTTTTATTAAAAATATAACTTTTTATTAGTTCATTTATTTAAAAGGAATAATCTATTTTTTGAAACAGATAATATTAATTTTGTAATGTATTTTTTGATTCTATAAAGTTGTTTAATTTATGGTAAATTGTGCAAAATCTTGTTTTTATATAACACTGTAATATTAATGACATAAAAAATATTTAAAATTCACTTTAATATTTATAAAACCTATATGTTCAAAGATCTTTTCACAAACAAAAAAATTATTTAAAAATAATATATTGAATTTGGAAACCCATGATTTACTTTTTTAGAACATACGTTTTATTTTATTTTAATTTGAAAAACAATATATAGATCATTACGTTTAATAGTGTGGATAGATGGTTTCATTATATTTTGGAGTGTTACAAATTTCATATAATCAAAAAATTTAATATTTTACGCCCATTAAAATCAATATAATCCAAATTTTAATAATTTATGAGTAAAATCATCATTATTTTTAAATAGATAACTTCTCAAAAAATTATTTTTAATATATTTTCATAGTTATAATAAAAGTAATTTATTATATAGGAATGACATTAATATGATAATATTTATTTCTCATATTTAGAATCATCATTTCATGAATTTGGCGTTAATTCCACTTGTATTTTATTATATAAAAAATTTGCCTTAGTAAAAGGTTAGTTTATCTCACCAATGGATAGAAGGTGTTAGAATGGGTTAATAAAATAAATAATACTTAACCTATATATAAAACAAGTTTAAATGTGAATTTTTTAGTTTTTATTTACCCTTATATATATTATAATGTTAATTTGTTTTATTCCACTACCATGAAATAGATTTTATATTATTTTAATGTTTTTAAATAATTACATGAGTACTACTCTCCTCACTTATAAAATGAAACCTAATATACTCACTTATTCAAAAACATTAATCACATAATATAGACCAATAAAAACTCAATTATCATCCCATGTATCCTACCCACATTATGTTTTTCATGTATTCTAAAAATCCTAATCATAGAGGGAATAATGTGTATGCCCGTGATGGTATCCCAAGAGGTGGTATAACCCTAACAAGTATAGTTCCTATTTATTTATTATTAAACGTACTTATTATCTATTTTAGAAATTTAAAAAAATTTAAATAAGTATATTTTATATAATAATATGTTATTATCTTAATGGAAAACAACTTTCTACAACTTTTCTATCCTATGGGAAATTAACGCATCGCTTATGTGTACTTATTAACTATCGTCTTCATGAAGCGATGTATTTAATTTTTCATCACCACCACTTATATATTGTTATAAATATATAATTCATTAATATATATTTTATTTAGGAGACTGTAATTATTCCTGAGATATAATATATGACATATCTTCTGACATCCGTATTTGTAAAAAAAATAATTTCTCTCATCTGTATGTGTGAACTACCACCCCCATAGAGTGGTGTGATTTTTTTTCCATTACAACATCCCATGGATGGTAATAGGGATAAAAATTAATGAATTCATATTTACTTAACAACATATTTATTATTATATAAATGTAAACTATTTTCTACAACATTTCTTTTTTCACCGAGTAGAAAAAATGGAATGGTCGCTCATGTCTACATGGGGACTATGACTACTATAAAACAATGTGTCACTATTTTCAAGGATGTGTTACAAGTACTATTTTTTAAGTGTGTTTAACATATAAGTATAATAATTTCTACAATAATATTGTCTTTAAACCATGAACCCTTGATAATTTTAAATAATTAAAGGTTGTTTTAAAAATTAAAGACTAACTAATAGAAAAAATATCTATATAATATGACCTAATATTGTAACAAAATAAAATATTGTAATATATTATATAAAATGAAAAACGAATATTTATGTAACATGATTTTTTTTAGAATATATAAATAATATAATTTATAATTTACTACTATGAGTGTGTTTGTTTTTAAACATGACATAAGTCACCCAATTATTCTTTAAAAGAATGTATAAATATTATGATCTAACTATTTTCTTACAAATAAATGTTCTATTAAATCATTAATTATTATTTTTATTATTATTTTAAATATTTTTAATTTTCATATTATGATTATTTTAAATTTATTCATAATGGATTATAAATGAATCCTTTCAATCTTTTCAATATAGTTTATTTATTTTACTTTTCAAAAAATTGGAAAAATAATGTATTTAAGAGATATGGTTTGTATTTCATTTAAAAAAATCATAGACAAGACTAAATATCAATAATTATATAAAAGTTTATATGAATTTTTAATTAATGTCATATTCCCACACTTATGATAATTTTCAGTTTCAAAATATTACAATTGCAAATTATATTTCATCCCACTATTAAGAAATAACTAAATGTGCTTTTCTCATTAGAGAAAATGTTATGCTTATGTGTTTTAAGATATAAAATATGAAAATTCAGTTTTTATCAATATATTTTAATTGAGAATTTTTTATGATGACAAGTGATTTTTATATATCTCTTGATGATAGGTGGGGATGATATAGCTCTCTATTGCATTGGCTAAATATGTAGTCTTCCAAAGAGAAAATGAGGGAGATAACTAGGTATGTCACCCCAATACAATTAACTGGGAATCAATTTTTCCAAATTGATTTAAAAACGAATGAACATGGGTTTTGAATATGATTATATATGATTATTATTTCATTGTTTATAAGTGTTTTTATATAAAACACTTTATTACCTTATGAAAGAAATGGTTATTATCTTTTAAACGTAAAATGTTTTATTTTAAAAGAAATTTTTTTATTGATTTATAATGTTCATCATGATTGCATTATAGTTTTACTATCTGTTCTAATGTGTTAATATGTATTTCATTGATAATCAGTTGATTTTTATAATTATTTTTTATTTATATTCTAAAAAATTTAGTGTGTAAAATATAAAAAATTTCATGGGTTTTTAGGTTTTCCAGAAGACTAATATGTTCCCATTATTTTCATATCCCCTAATATTTTTTTTTCATAACTAATATTTTCATATTTTATATAAAGGATATAAATATGATTAAGAACTATATCATGTTTAAAATTTCTGTTACGGATTTATCTTAAAATATGAAAAAGATACATGAATTAATATAGGGGAGTAAATATAATATCCATATTTTTGAAAACAAATACCCACTATGTGGAAGTGTCCACATTTACCTGTAACTTTTTTATTATTATCTAAAAATATAAACCCTATATACAATGGGAATGTATTAAATGTGAACACATTTATACTAAACTCATTAATATGTATTTTAAGATTAAATTATGTTATAAAGATAATGACAGAATGAATATGGAATAAGGGGACAATTTTTTGTAATAGAAAAATTTATTTGGATGGGATAAGTTCATAAAATATAGAATTTAAGATGTATTTTGGATCATATAATGGAAAATTATTTAGTATTTATTAAGTTGTGTTTTCTAGATGAGTTGAATCTTACAAAGGATGAAGAATGATTTAGGTTTTATAATTCCATACTGTGTTGAAAATTTCTGATTTATATACATAATAGACAGCTAGACTAATTAAATATAGTTCAAAAATATGAAGAGTTAGTTAGATGGATATCTAAAATTTATGGGTATTGAATTGTAAATTAACCTTTTATATCATAAAAATGAAATTGGAAGTGGGAAATAGTATAATTATATTACAACAGATATATTATCATATAAAATATATATTTGTGGAGACCTTTTTTATACGATATAAATGAAGGATAAAATATGATGAATTGATTTAATTTTGGGATTCATTAATATTTTTAGAGACATTCAGAGAAATAAATACTGACAATAGAGGTAACAGGTGGGAAAAGAAATCTCTTGAGGCAATGTTATAGAGGTGACTAGAGTTATAGTGAGAGAATCTATCCTACAAGAGAATATTCTTCATTCTCTTATCTTTCTTAAGTTACTCTCTATTTTTTAAAATTAATTTCTTGAATAAATGTTTCCTATAATAAACATTTGTATGTAAATTTCTAATTTTATTGAGATCTAAGTGAATTTAAAATCCCTATATACGATTGTTCATATTTTTAGAATTATATGATGTTATTCTTGGGATTCTATGTGATCATTTTTTTATATTTTTACATTGAAATTCTTCCTAACTTCTTTTTATATACTCCACAATATACCAATAATTATCAATAACAAATTCATTATCATTGGACACTGACTAAGGTAATTTAATTGTAAATGGATAGAATCTATATTCTATATGAAGGAATCACTCATTTCTATAGTTATGTTTTCAAAATCATTTATATGGGAATTTTATTAGACTATGTTGATAATTGAGGGAAAACTAGGTCTGTCAACATCATTTCTTTGTATTTTGGGAACAACTGTGATTTTTTGTTAAATAATATAAAATATTTTAATCAATTAATATCATTTTGTTTCCCTAATTCATCAATTTTTTCATGATATTTTTTTCCGTAATTTTTTTCTCCAAATACCTGTCTCTTTCTTTATATTTTTTGTATTTAAAAAATTATATACTATTACTCTATAATTTTTCATTTGTTCATAGTTTTTTTTCATATCATTTTATTTTTTATTTTTTATCCATTTGGTTTTGTTTTTCCACATTATTGTTTTCCCATGGTGATATTCTATACACAGACTAGTTGTATGTATAGTAATAATAAAATAAAATATTAGCTTTTCTATGACCTCTCTAACATTAAACATGGTTGTATTAATATAAATCCCACAAAATCCCTCACAGAATTCTCCTAGAATTGGAAGCCATCCATTTCATTCATCACATTATCCTTTCTAATTACGTCTCATTCTGTTATATGCATTACATATATTTTTGTGTAAATACATTTCTTATATAAATATCCTAGAAAATGGATGATATTGAAGAATGAATCACAAGAATCCCAGTATATATTAAAATATATTTTACCAGATTTATGTCATGGACCATTGATTGAGGCATCAAAAATTAATTTTTTTTAAACAAAAAATCCTCTAATCTTATATCATTATGATCATTGTGTTGTATCACCTTTACTACATATTTTCCATATTCACTTCACATATTTAAGTTTGAATCACTAGTTTGTGGTGAAATTTCATCTTTACCACAAAAAACATGAAAATTATTTATCTTTTGTTGATATTCAAAAGACAGTCCGCCTCTAAATATCTTCTTAAATGCCTCATTTTCAAGAAATATTATCTATTGTGGAATGATTCATCTTAAATTAGGTGTGCTCATTACTGGTGATATATTAACTCATTTTCACTACCCACACAAAAATTTATTTTATTCATCTAGTAATAATCACTATTGATGAACAAATTGATATGTGATATTTCTCTTGTTATATTAATCTATTTCTATGTGGTATGAAATCTTGGTTGTTTCCTTGTAAAACTAGGTAAATTCTACTACAAAAATATTTACTTAGACTACTTATAGTATAATTAACTCCTTCGTGAAACTATTTTTATTATATAAAAGTGTTTAACAAAATAAATTCATATTCATCCCGACATAATATAATGTGACTCTAACTCATCCGTGATCATGTTTACAATGACTGGGTTGTTCTCAATAATGGATTCATAACATTCCATTAACAAGCATCCATATGAACACCTCACCATATGATAAAATAGTGACTCTGAGAGAACTATTTCACTTAGTGTAATATCAATGCTTTATTTACCATTTATCTATTAAGATCAACTCAGTCCCCCATTTTCCAGTTTAGATTCATACAGGTTCCAAAGTTTCAATCTCTAAAAAGAATCATAAATCTCCCCCTTTCCATTTTTTGGAATTATAAAAATTGGTTTTTAAATTCTTCTCTACAATTTTACTTACAACACATCAAGATCACCATAATATTGAATACATTTCATGTCTTCTACCCCATGATGAACACCTATAAAAGTACCTATAAACCTAGATAATGTATGTGCGTATTTTGTGAACTCCTCATTTAATAAAAAATAAAAATAAATGAATATGGGGAAATGATCATGAATGACATTAAAGGATTTTGGAGATGAAAAAATTATCAACAACACTGTAATGTTTTGGATGAAATTCATAGTTAGGGCATTAATTATTATAACCAGGATATGCATCATGGTTGAAATGTATTCCCATGAAACCTCACCAAACTACTTATTTTCCCAATGAAATTGGTACACTATTTAAATATTCTATGATATCAAATGATGAATTTTATTTATGTATAAGATGATCTAATATATATTTTAACACTTAATAACCAATGGAAATTCATTATTAACCCTAATTTATTCAATATAAAAATACATCAATATCATTTTAGTTACATCATCTCATAACACAATATATTTATCTTTTGTTGCACAGATTCTGAAAGGATTATTCTATGGGGAGGTCCATTAAGCACATATTATTCAAAAAATGAAAAAACCTCTATAAGAAAACATTATATTTCTAAAACATCCTTCTAAATAATCATCAATATATCCAATAAAATTTTAAAAAAAATTATCACACCTCATGCGAAAATAAATTTTTCTTTTAATCTACAACGAGATCATATTTTCTTTTAAAATATGTTACTCATTCAGGATTCTCTTGGACTGAACACAATGTGTAATCCAAAACACAATAACAGATATTGACACAATGAAATTGATTTTTGTACCAATGAATCATTGAAACTCTATTTATATCACACTCATTTATTCTTTTTCGGAGGAAAACATTTTTCCATGTTATACTGGAATGGAAAGATCTCTAGATTCTTCCATGACAAACTTATTGAGTAACTCAAGATAATACATGTGATAGGGAGATAAAATCTATCACATTGGGGAGTTTCAATACCAAAAAACTATCATCTAACAAATCAATAACATTTCAAAAAATTGTCATGATTTCAATTGAAAACTCCTCACAAGAATTAACATTATTTCCATAAATAACATTTCATTAAAATTTAAAACCATAATGAGTGAGTATATATTATCTCCCTTAACAAAGATACATTAATCCATTTTTTAAAATTTTTTTGAATTCAATTTTAGATTCCCCCCATCCTCATATACCATGAACATGGTTCTTTATTGAGGACATAAATTCATTTCTTCGATTTACATAATTGAGAAAAAAGAATCATTAAAGACAATTGATTTTTTTTGTTAAATATAGATCTCTTTCTAAAATTAAATTTTAATAAAATCATAACTTATTTCCTTTTTAAATTTTTTTGATCCATTTTATATAAATTTTATAGAAGATTCAATTTTTTTCCAAACATGTTATTGGATTAATAGTCGCATCAAAATCAACATTGTTTGTTTGAGATTATCATTTTTTAATATATAATCTTTGTTACATCATAACATTTTTCATTACATTTATTATGAAAATATCATATTTCCCTGGATTAATTTTCTTTCTTCAGGGTGTGACAACAATTCTATAGTTTCATTATTCTCAATTTGTTTTGTCATATTTCATCATAGAAATGAAATCATTACATTATATGGCCTTGTCCAAATTATTTTGATACACCTATAAATTACTGATTAAATTATTTTAAATTTTCATAATTCCCCATGATTTTACTACCTTAAATACCTCTACAAGAACATTTATCGGCTAATGATATTTTCATGTTTTTTTGAACATCAAACTACTTCACTCTATGTCTTCCATACTATAGTATCTTAAAGGAACTTCTAAAAAAGTATGAATGTGTTATAATACATATAAAATATCATATTTCTATCTAGTGATATCAAAATGTGACTGGTGAATATTACCATCATTGTGAAATGGTGGTTATGAGGAGTTATCATTTTAAAACATAATTACATAAATGTAATAAATAATATTCCTCAAATTCATATCATACAACTTTTAAAGTATTTTTACAATCATATTGCCAATTATTTTATATTAATATTAGTATTTAATAAATGGAAATAAACATCATACTTTTAATTGTTATATTATAAACATGACATTAATGTGACTTTTATCATTGGTTCTTGACAAAATGATGATAAAAGCACTCATAGATGATTTTTAACAATAGTTATTAATGAACCATCATTAAATTGACCACTTATGGAATATTTATTACATCTAGATTAAAATAATTAAAAATAAAAATATGGAAACCATAAATAAAGTGATTTATTTCATTAATCTATATCTGAATTGACTATTCTTGTGGCTAAAATGAACATACATATTAGAAGTTATGGTCATCACAAGTGAGACTTCTCTATGTGGTGTATGACTTCTGATGCTCATATATTTTGATCTAGAATTTTATTTTAATACCATGAACTACTTAATCAGATATTGTAAAATAATATAAACCCTTTTATTTATGTTCTAAATTTTATAACCATTAATTATTTCAAATTATAATAAGATATATTTTCCAGAATACATTTTGATCATATTATTATTATTTAAATGGATTCAACTATATATTTATATATATAATAATTTTATTACACTTTTTTTATAAAACATATTTTAGAAATCTAAATTTTAAAATATTTTTAATATTGGGTTACTATGTAACATATAATAAAAAATATATTTTGGAATTCATTGACAAGAATAATTAATGTTAAAAGGTAAATATTATAATGATCAAAAGTAAAAATTCAATGTTTTAATATCCCACATTAATTTTTTATATCCCTTTATAAAATATATAACCACAAAAGAAAAAATTATTACCATGTAGAATTTTTCATTATCCATAATTATCCGTTTTGGATCAATTAATATTCGAACCACATCTAAATTTAATTTCTTCATATTTAAAGGGATACACCATGGTAATTATCATTTTTATGTTGTAATTTGTTTCTTTTATTTTTTTTCTTATTCATGAGTAATCAATTTAATGTATTTTATTCTTATGATAAAGTGATCTTATTTCAATATATTTGAGAATACAAAAGAAACCCCCTGAAATTTTTTAAATGGGTTATATAATTCTTTAACCAATATTTTGGTTGTCTTATGAGTTATAATCCAAAAATAAAATTAACATAAACTACTGATTTTCAAATTTTGAGGATGTCAACATAAGTAATCAAATCAATGTGAGGATTAATTTTATTATTATTATTCTAGGATTATTTATAGATTTTTTATCATGTATCTCATGTTTTAAATAAACCTAGTAATTTTCAACCAAGGATTAAAAAAATTAGAATATTTCCCCAACCAAGTATTTGGATCTATATGTTCATTTTACCTCCATGAATAGAAAAATCTAAACCTAAATAATTAACTAAAGAAATTTTAAATTTTTGAAATTTTATATTGGATGGTTATTTTTAAAACCTAACGATTCAAAATTTTATAAAGATTTCCCATACACATTTTAGGAACTACTTTAAGCATTTTGTAATCTTACTTTAGTGGACTATTTTCTGGGTCAATTTCGGTGATTTTTGGTTGTTTGGGGGGGGGGGGGTGAGTACTGCATGTTAAGTTTACGGTTTTATGAAATCATTAGCCAACCCGAAAAAACATATTAAACCTAATATAGAGGGGGATATCATTGTTGGGGAACATTTTATTAACTCATTCAATCATGAAGGTGTAAAATTTCACCCCCTATTGTAGAAAACATGGTTAAGGCACACAGTTTAGAAAACCATGCACCCTTCACATGAAACCATGTGCATAGGATTTTAGACACCAAAACATTGGGTAATAAATCATGAACCCCCTTTTTATATCCATAATCCCCATATTTCATCATAATATGAATTAATTTACTTTTATAGGCACAATTGAGGGTTCAACTATCCTTAAACTCCATACATTGTGAATTAAATGTACAATGGAATAAGATTAGATCTCTAGTAAGAGATTCTATTCATTTTTTAATGTTTGGATCTCATATATCCTTGTATCACCTTTAAGGGGGATGTTTTCCTCCTTCTATATTTTTTAGATCCTAGTTTATATAGATAATGTTTCATTGGATCTTGATCAGATTCTTCAATTGTAGATATTACATGCCATTGTGATTTACAGAATTCAACTTCAAATTGATGGTTATAGTGTGGATAGAGGTAATTAACAATCTTGAGGTAGGTGGTTTAGTTGATAATTTATGTTGCCTTGATTATGGTCATTTCTATGTAATTTTATCATCTTATTACCAAGTTGTCAAATTTTATTTTAAATTAAAAAAGATGAATTTAATACCATGAAAATTGGAAACCATTCACGAATCTCATTGGAAGCATTAGAGATTATGATACTGAAATAGAAGAAAACCCATGGTTTGTTCCAATATAGTTGAAATTATGTTTTATTGTTTATAAATAGAGGAATAATGGGTAAAAAATTGAACTAAATCCATATTGCAGGTTTGATAATGGGATTGAATGGGATAAATGGCCTAACCATGAAGGGTTAATGAGATGTGTAATTATTGGCGATAAAGGAATTGATATGGGATTGAACATGTTTTTCCTTATGATTAATGTAATGAACTATGATGGTATTTTATAAATGAAATGATCTAGTGCGATGTGAATAACTTCTAATAGGTTTATTAATGGAGAACCATAACAAATATGTATGTTATATTTGTGATCAACCTATCAATGAGGTGTGGGTCAGAAACATATAATTATAATAAAAAAGGGGTTGTAGAATGATTTTCTAGGACCCTGATTCATGAATGTGAACAATGAGTTGTGGGTCAGAGACTGATTATCCAAAAACACATGGGGTGATAGACTGGTTGTCTATTTCACACAAAATATTAGAAATTGGACTGATGCTCCATGTTACCAGAACTGAAGTGGCAATTAAATTAATAATGAAATCCCATTGAATAATGAAATGTGATATTCCTATGTCATGTTGTTTAAACATTGTCATGGGCTAATTCATGTATTATTTGTTTCATTTTCACCATGAACAAAGGGGGGGGCTATGTTGTCGAACAAGGATTAATACATGTGAGTGATTTTAAATTCTCCTTTTCTAATTTATTCGTTATTAAATTACATAAACTGATATATATTATATATTTCATTAGATCCACTGGTTGTGTCCTACGGAGTTGTACTCATAACATACTCAATATTCTTGATCAATGTTATCATAGACTTCATCCTTGTAGGACATGATAAGTTTAAGAGACCTATGTTAGACGGATGATTTGGGATTTAGGATGGGGAATGGATGAGGGGACCAAACATGATTTTATAAAATTCTATGGGGTTTTCAGTTTGTCTTCATACTAGATTTTAATTTAGCACATGAAACTTATATGTAAGGACATATCTAATGCTTTGGTGCATGATATTTTTTTTATTTGGATCTATTTCTGTGACATTGGTTAATTTTTCATGTTTTTCTGTCTTGATTATTTGTATATTGATTTAAATTGTTGTTCTTTTTTGATAATGTTGGTATTACTTACCAAAAATAAATATTAGAATGCCAATACTATTCAAAATCCTATGGTTAATGGGATGGAGCACCTGAGGACATATGGAAACCATCTAATGGAATCTATATGTGACACTCTTTGTGGGACATTACAAATAGGTATGAGAATATATTTCATTTATTTTTAGTTCCCTTCTTATTTTTTAATGGTATATAGGAGACTTGGATGAGTCAATTGGTGGCCATGAGATCACGCATGAGAGTAACTCCCCCTTGTGTGGTGGAAAACACAAGTTCATCTTGAGGGATTATTTTTATTGATGTTTTCTATTATAACTTAATGTTTTTACACCTTATGTGATTAACATATAATTTGATGTTGTTGTATTCTTATATATTACACATGGTCTGGTATGGAACAACAGTTGAGTATACATGCATCATTCTATTCACTCATGAATTTTTGTGGCACACATCATTTTATAAATTAAAGGAAAATTATGTTATGAGTGAGTTTTTGAAAAGAAAATAATTCCCATTTTTTTATTTAAAAAATGGTTTCTAATGATTGATTGATAATGGATTATATATTTTAAAATTATATATTTTAATTGGATAAAATTGGTTTTCTAATGGGAAATATATGATGTTATTGTTTTTTTCCCAGTGTTAGGATGAAATTTATTGATTGTATGATATGATGAAATGGATTGATATCTGACTATTATAAAAGAATAAGAGGCCCAAATAGTTTTATTTATGGGGTGGGATAGTAGTTAAATTATAACATTTATCGCATTATAAATTTCACGTATAGAATCCTATGGAGGGCTGTGTGGAATATATCTGATCTGACACACATGTTATAATTGTAACACTTCTAACCAAAATCATAGTAGTTTTACTACAGGTAGTTTGGTTGTAGATTGAGTATATTGAAATGAATCATGGAAATTTAGATACTAATGTAGAGATAATAATCATGTTAATTTCTTGTATGTTATCGGTTCAAGAGATGCATAGGTGGGATATTTAGGACCAGAGTGAGTAGTTACAGAGAATGGTACAGAAATTATTTTAGGAGAATTTCTTGGGGCACTTTTACTAAAATATTGTCAAGTAAGATAAAATATCATATTTTTAATGGTTTACCTAGGTTGTATTCATGTGATGAACAATGATTGTAACCTAACCATATTATGATTCTTTGTTATAACATTAGAAGGAGTTCGGGCAACTACGATGAGATATTTTCAAGGTAGGATAAAATGTAAGATTATGTCCCATGTTAATTTCATTAGGTGGAATATATTTTCTCAGGTAGTGGAATATGGTATAATATATATAGGGATTTTAAAGAAGGACTCTTGTGGAGGGAATTTGGTCTCTACTAGATGAGAAATATATCAATATTATGTGGGTATGAAGCACTTCATTGATAATGTTAATCAGGGTAGAGAAATGTAAATTCAAAATGATTAAGGATTAGTTACTTAAGAACACAATCAAGTGATTTTACATCAGTATAGTTGGCTAAGTCACTATCATGACCTATTTTTTTGACCACCAGTAAAGTGTCGAGATTTTGGAAATACTGTATTTCTTTAGTTGTTCTTTTAGAACCATTGAGTGATGGGTACCTATGGGGGAGCCTGAACGAACAAGATTATTGGAGGGTGTCTTTCACACAATACGATTTTGGAAGATAGAGTACTTCTGGAAGTGTTTTTTGAGGTGGTGGATATAGTACAACAAATAAAGTGAACATATATCAATAGAGCAGTGATTCTCATGGGACATATACTAGAATAGAAGGCAGACATGAAGGAAAATTTCATGTTGTTATGCCTGTAGTTGTTGATAGAGAGGTTGTTCTACCAATGGACCGAAGACCTATTATTTTATATTCTACACTTTTTATTTCTTAATGTGACACATGAACCTCAAATTCTATTATTTCTCCCAAATTTGTTAATGGTTTGGGTATAATGGTGAAGTTTCTGAGTTGTCTTATGATGATTGACATAATGCTGAGTCAATGGTGAAATGATATTTTTATATGAAAAGAATTTGTTTTCGAGGTGGGAGTGTAATGTTTCATATAGGATCATTACGTACATAATATGTTGGGTTTTATGTTTATTTTGGGTATCAACTTCAAGGTATCATACAAATCACACATTTATTTTTATCTTATGAGAATAACATTTACTACTCCTGAGGGTAACAATTATATCCATCTTGGAGAATGGGAAATCTAGGAAGGCCAAGGAGGGAATGCCTGTAAACAAATGGGGGAGCTCACATCCTATTTTGTATATATTTTTATTGATGATGGGGGGTGTACAATATGATAGTATTCAAATCATAGTTGACTATTTTTAGGAAATTATTCCTAAAGGCTTATTAGAGAAGCAACATGAGATAGATGATGAGTTAACAATTGATTAAATTTTATGGACCTGAACTATTTTACATACATAGATAACAAATATCAACAAAAATAATCAATAACTAAATAATCTGATGGACGAGTTGATTGATAAATGATTTTTCCATCCGAGTACGTCACCTTGGGGTTCACTAGTGTCATTTTCTACGAAGACTGATGGGACATTGTGTTCATGTTTTGATACGTAGAAATTGAACCAGATGATAATGAATGACTAGAATCATCTTGCACATGTAAATGATATAATTTACTAGTTAAAAGGATATTATGTGTTATCCATGATTGATTTGAGATTAGGGTATCATCAGTTGAGAGTTAAGATTCTCGTATACAACATACTACTTTCAATATCAGCTATGGCCAATATGTGTTGGTCGTGACGTCTTTTGGATAATGAACACTTCTTTATTTTTTTATGTATTTGATGAACTGATTATTTTAACTATACATTGATCATTGTTTTCTATTTTTATGATAGTTTAATGTACTACCAGTCTCATGATGTCTGTTCCCAACCTCCTAACATTATCATATGTGCAATAAGAGAGCCTTGGCTATATGCCAACCAATATAAGTGTAATTCTTCGATTGAAAATGTGAATTTATTATGCTGAATACTCTCTAAAGTTGATGTGTCTAACATTCTATCATGGGATCCACATGCCGATGGCCTAAGTAGGTTTCTCTCGTGACCTCGGTGGCAGCACTAGATGCCATAGAATTCTCACTAACTTTGAGGTTCTAATAGCGAACATGGGGAGACCATAACATGTTTATCAAGGTAGACCGATATGGAAATAAATAGATAATATTCAATTGATATAACCATGACCAAAATGATATCAATATCACATCATTACCAAAATAGGAATACAATATCAAAACCAAAACAATATATATATCAAGCCAAATATGTGAAAAAATGTTAAATGATAACCCCACAAATAAGACACTGATAATTCCAATCAGGTACCAATAGAATGTTTGGTTTCCTCATTCATCGCCCTTCCAACTTAACCATCTAACATATTGAACTTTTCCTTATCCTCTCCTAAAAACATGTTGTCTATTTGGGAACTTATTAGCTATCCGGAGTAGGGTGTGAGTTCAACATAATAGAAAAGCACCAATGGTTTCTAAATAAATATAAATCCATAATAGTGCATGATGTTTTATAATAAATTAATTTCAATTTATAAATTAAAAAGTTATGACATATCATTTTTAATTTATTAACAACAATAATCGCCAGGCCCTTGAGGACACCTAAATGATAAATACCATCTTCGGCCTATGCCAGAATTTGAACTATCCCTAAGGAATTTCATATATCACAATACCATGGTTATAATATATCATTTCATTTGAAATAATATCACGTCCAATTTCAACCATAGTCCCATAAAAACTCATGGGCATATAAAATCACGTCAATCACACCATATCGATTTTTAGTCTTTATCCTTATCCAACACCTAAATGTGAAATGGGTATTAAGAGGCATTTTCCATGTCTCATATTGTCAATCTCATATTGGTATTTGGAGCATCAATCATTTTCCAACTCCCCATTGGTCATATATGGGTATTTACGGGCCTAGTATATGTTCTACACCCATTTATCAATCAGTCACACATATAATACATATATCACATCAATCATGGTTAATCAGCATTAACCCTTTTTATCAATACTTCATGTCATGTCACACTATTATTATTTTATCACAAAAAACATGGTTTTCCAATTTAATCATATTGAAAAATAGTACAAATTAATTATTAAACCATTTTAAAAATTTTAAATCATACAAAACATTAATCCATTAAGGTCTAGTCAAAATATCTTAATTTTGATTCCCAATTAATTTTTAACCACACTAATTGAACAATTACCAAAATCCCAATTTCCCATCAATTATTAAATGACAACATTTCATTAACTAAAAAACATAGTAATTAATATAACCCCACTAATTCAATTTAAATCATTTAAACACACTTCACTATCACATTGTAATTAAATAAAATAAATTCGATCATCAATGATATTTACCAATACTATAAATTGTAAGTTTAATATTACAAACCCCTCAATAAATCAAGACTGTGGGATTTGTAACATAGACAACCAGCCTAAAAATTGATTAAAAATGCTCGTAAACAAAAACACAAATGGTATATGAACAACCAAGGTGATGGTATATAAAAATATTGAGATCCAAAACCTAGACCTATGATCAATAAAATTATATATACATATTCAAATATATATATTTATCATAAACAGAGGAAAAAATCCAATAATAGGATTATAGAAAGGAAAAAGAGAGGTATTAAAACATATATGATGAGAAAATCTTTCCTCAAGAGGTTCATATCTTTTATTAAGGAATTTAATAATCTTTAATGGACGTTATAAGTCCATCTAATCTATCTAATATCCTACAAAAATTATAGAAATCTTTTAGGTTTTTTTGGGTCAACAGTGGGTGATGCTCGGTGGGTTCAAAAATTACTTTATTATTTAGGAGTTTATGATTCTTTATGCATTATCTTCTATATAGGATACAAAGGTATACCTAGCCATTCACCCAAACCAGGAACACCACCCTAGGTGGTTGAAAAATTACTACTAAGAAGTAACACAATTTGATAAACCATTCAACATTTATTTGAATTCCCTCTTCATGGGTTCATATTAATTTTTGGGATTGGTGCATGGATTGGAAAAACATTGTGCAAATTGTTCCCTACCCTTTATTCCTTCCAAAATTCTCCTTGTTCACCCAAAATCACCTTAGATAAAATTTAATCAAACATATACTAAAAGTAATTCAATATTGTAACTATAAATGAGATCATAGAGTCTCCAAAAAAGATTGGGTTCTTACATTCTCCCAACATGTAATAGATCATCCTCGAGCTATACTCCCAAGAATATATAAGATTCTGAGGTGAAAATATTATTCCACTAATCCCACATATCCTATTGTATCTCCAATGTTTCATCTTAAACCCACAGATGTTTCAACAATACATGAACTATTGACACCGTCTTTTCCATGTAACACATTCTCTCTGCGATCCAACACATTTATCAATTTCTCTTTAAAGGATGAATATATATTATTTTCAACATATTCTATATATATTTCATGATCCGCGTTATGGTGATATCACCCATGTTATGAAAATAGAATATAATAGTGAATAACACTATACCATCAAGGAAGAGCCAATGTGTATGCCACATGCCCAATTCCTTCCACAACCTCATATGACTCAAAAAAACCTATTCACCATCATATGATATCATTATATAAAATGATTACCCAATATAGGAAACAAATAAGGGAATACATGATCAGGCACTGATAAATCAAGGGGTCATCATCGACGATCATCATAAAATATTTTCATACTCTGAGCTGCATCCATATATTTTTTAATTAGCTGAACCTACTCTAATGTCTCGTATATGAGACTTAGTCCCAATAGATCTAAATCCCCTACATCTATCAATCATTGACGTGATCTGCATATCTTACCATAAAGATCCCCATATGTTTCTATATGTATATTTTCCTTAAAAATGCTATTATATGTGAATTCAATGATAAAAAGGAGATTCTTTCAAGACCCACCAAATTCATGAACATACACTCTAATCGCATCCTCAAGTACATATATAATACATTATAACAACCCATCTATCTATTGTTGGAAATTATTACTTATAAAAACATGTGTATCATGTTCCTTCTATAAACCCATCTAGAATATTAAAGTGAAAGATGGGTCATGGTCTGAAGCAATAATCAATTGAACCTTGAATGTATAGAATATCTCTTAAACCTTCAAATCTCCCAAAATATCCATCTAAAAAGTCTTCCAAATAGGGATGAAATGTTATACTCTCTTACATCGCTCTACAACCAGCAAATAGTTTCATTCCTATAAGGTGTCCTTAGAAGAACCACCAGAAGATCCATAGTAACTTCATCCCACATAAATTCTGAAATGGGAAATGACTACCGTAAACCACAAAGTCATTTATTCTCAACATTCAGCTATTAAAATGTGTTGCATCATGTCACAAACCCTAAAGTCATATTTTTCATGCGAGACCACTAAAATTTTCCTCATATATATCAATACATTTTTTTAGCACCTAGATGAACCACCCACTTCAAGGTATGAAATTCAAGCATCAACACCTCCCTCATTCTCATGGGAAGAACAACCAAATTCCTGACAAAGGTGGTCTCATCCTAATTTATGGTCCAATCTGACAGTGACTCCCCACCATCAAGGATTTCAATAAATTGTAAACATTATGGATCCTAATCTCTATATATCTTATATAGTTCAAAAGTTTAGAATACACTAATATAGATACATGATTTATCTTCTCCTGAACTTCATGTACCAAAACATTCATGTCATCTTATAAGTTTATCATTTTCTACTCAGCACTGGACTCTTAAACCGCCTATTTCTTATTTTCCCTAATTAAAGAATCTTCCACACTATTTAGATTCTTGAGCTTATATACTAGATAAATATTGAATGAATTCATATGATGAACCCATATCTACTTCTAAATATTCATGTTTGACTGCTAAAGGATATTCTTTTCGCTCTTGTGATCAATATACAAAGTAATCTTCATGAAAAATGATAATCCTAAAAAAAATTATAAAATAAATTATTTTTTCTCACTCATGGTCATGTGTAGGGTAGTTTGTTTACATGGCCTAAAATTTTAAGACCCAAAAACCAAAACCCAATATCTATACATCAACACTAATCCAATCATGATCCTAGAAGCATAAAAAAACTGAATCCTTGTCACCTGGACTTGGTAGGATCAAAATAAGAGACATTATCAATATCGTCTTCAACAACTATAAGGTAGTATAACCTTCATCAATCTACTAATAAATTATACATTTCATGGTATATCATGAAATAGTAGCCTTAAAATGGGAAATGTCTTAAATGAACCACCAAAAATAACTCGCTAGTCCTAGAAAAATAAGGAAACCAAAAAAATTCATAGGCGGCTCTAAGAAACCACTACTTAAACCTTCTATGGACCCAATGTCACACCTTCCTTTGAGATAATTTGACCCTATAAGTGTAACCGGTCAATCTAAAACTAAAACAGAGGTTAAGAAAAATATATCCAATGCTCTCTAAATATAATAATAATGATGTCAATATGTTGGGAATGATCATCATTTGTGTGGGAGTAAAAAAAAATCATCCACAAACACTACAAAAAACTGGTCTACATATGGATTAATGATTCTATTCATGACTTCCATAAACACTTATGGTGAATTTTTTAACTCAAATAGAATTAATACAAACTCATTTAGTCCATACCTATCTCAAAAAAAAATCTTATTTATATTATATTTTTGAAATATCAACTGTTGATAACCTAATCTATGCTTAATCTTGTAGAAAATATAAGTTCTATTCAATTGGTAAAATAGATCATTATGACATGGATGATGATATTAGTTCTTTACCACTCTCCAGTTCAACATTTTTTAATATAAATAGAAGTAGAAAGTAATGGTAGCCTTCGTTGATAATTTTTTTGATCCCTACAGTGATTCACATGGATATATAAAACCCTTATCCATCAACATATTTAGATGAGACTTATGATCTTTTATTTATATTGGTGACATTCTACTAGGAAGAATATAAATTGGTTCGACCCCATACATATGATCAATTGTATATTAAACATCACTCGTAGGTGGAATCCCTAAAATATTTTTAGGAAACACATCTGGAATCTGACCTACTATAGGTGGAAATAAATCAATTATTACACCTCCATCATATATAAATTGGCTAGTAATATGGGAGGAGATCTCCAACAGTTACAGATGAACTAGAAAAGAACCACTTACATTGATACCCCACTCTCTATGTTTAACATAATTCTTATCCTCAAGAGACTTAAAATTAACTATCCATGGGTTGTAATCATTGTGGGATCATTATGATACTTACAATTCCATACCCATTATTTGGATGAATCCTAACACATTCAAAATGTAACGATCTAAAGGAAATTATACTCCAAAACACTGAGAGAACTCCCATGCATAAAAAAATCATTTCATCATACTCCCAATGATGTATCATTCTTAATCGTCCCACTAAAAAACTCCACCGTCAGTTTCAACACATTCCCATATTGTATTTAGGTAGAGTACTGAGAGGCACCAGAATAAAATATGGCATTTGAAAGTGTAGAATATACATGAATAGTACCCTTAACTGTTGATCGACCAACCTTAGTATCCATAAGTGTAGGATGAACTATAAACAATGATCTTACCTCTATTCCTTGTGATACATCCTGAGTCCCTAGAGCCGCAACATTATAATGATACATTAACTATTTCTTAGATGAAACATATCCACTACCTTGACCACCATAGCCAGTATTACTCAACATTCCATCTTAATAATGTGTAGAAGATTTCCTTTCCACACTCTAGTCTTTACTAGCTACTCAATAACTACCCATCTATTAGGGTTTCCTATAAAACAAATTTAGATGTCCCATACCACCGAGAGATTATCACTGTACTAGTGGTTCAGGAAAATCCCAAATATATTGTCCTATCCTAATGAACAACTAGATACTAAAATGGGTAAGATCCTGTGTAACTGTTCCCTTAATCTGGATACTTCTATTTCCATGTATTTGGTCAAAATTTTGATAATGAAAATTAATTCCATCAAAATTAGTTCATCCTGATCGTTCAGTAAAAACCACATGTCCTCAACGGGAATCATTTTTTTGGTTCCCCTCAAATATGATAGTTTGATCCAACAATATAGAAATCTTTTTCAGCATAAATATATTAGATTGGAACAAAATATTATATTATTGTATATCCTAGAAATTCATTTCCATATATATCTTGTCCACATCCTTCACTAAATAAGTTTTCTGGATGTTAGTAATGAGACTAGAGTAGTCTATCAGGGACATACCCCCGTTAATAAATATCATGAAATCAACTTCCCTTTCCCATTTTAGTGACTAAAGATAAAATTTCTCAAGGAAATTTTCGAAAACATCCTTCCATAAAATACCATATGCATGAGTAGTCTGATCTTCAATTTCCCAACATTGATTTACTCATGCTCATCACATGTATGTAGACAACTTGACCTTATTCTCATAAGGAGTCTCTAAATGATCATGAGTTGTCCAGATGGACTTGATCCAAAACCTAGTTTCTTCAGCTCCACCATATTTGGTGAATGTTAGAGGATTCTACAACTAAAAATATTGTATATGTTGATAAAGACTCATCAAAACCCACTATGGGTCTCCATGTCTATACACCATGATCTCAGAAAAGTTGTCATGGTATTTCCCACCAACTCCTCCACCCAGAACTATTGCTGGCTAATGATCAACTATAGGAGAATAATTTCCCTCCATGTACTCGATTCATCATTTGGTCAACGTTGTCGTGCATATCAAAATAATTCTTAAACATGTCCAATGATATATAATAAAACATTATGATCTTTAATAAGAGGTATTTACATATTTCATAGAAATTTATTCCCCCAAACCCCAACACATGGTCAATACCAAGTCACTATCCCTATCCATAACCATTTTACATCATGGTCATGGTTAACTACAGTTAATTCGATTATCATTATTCATGTCTAATTAGACACTAATTTTTTCGCATCTTGAATCATTTCTCAATTTTCAATTCTATATCAGACACCATTTCTAGTTCAATTTCATGAGATTGGAAATAAATTACAATTTTAAGAACTTACTTAAAATACTATTTTCCCATGCATGCCAAAAATTAATGTATGTCTCTAAATAAACATATGTTCCTTGAATTATTCTTGTATACTAAATTTCATTCCATTTTTTCCATGGGTAATGTATGCAAACTACTATCACATCATAAAACAAGTGTGTCACTGGAGGTAAATTAACCTTCAATTATAACAAAAATCATCAATAACATCAATACCACCATATCTACTTATGTTTTATCTCATAAATAGGAAAACTAATCCCATGAAAAACCTCATGTACAAACCCTAACTCGTCCATTTATACATTCTACCTTTACAAAAAAAAAATAAAAAAGAAAAGATTAAAGTCCACTGATACCACTTTGAAACATTCCAAAAAGAGTTGCACACATTGGTTCCTTGAGATGTCTTGTCATGTGACATCATGTTGAAATCCCCACATTCCATATACTTATAAACACCAGTGGGGGTCTAATATAGATCATAGAGTGTATATACCCTATTTATAAAATCAACAAAATAATGTTGTAAATAAAAATTACCCATATTATATAAAAATAACAATAGTGATATCAAAATCATGTAATGTCGATAACACGAATAAAATATCAAAAACCTTAAATATGGCATACTAATTGCATGCTAGGTATCAAATGAAAAAACAAGAAATAAGACAATGAAAATTACAAGAGGGTATAGAAACCTCATCCAGTTTCCTCATCCACACTCAATCCCAAATCAACGATCTAACATAAGTAACTTTCCTTTATCTTTTGTTACAAACATACAATCTATTTGGGTGCCGATCATAAAGCCCATGTAAAGTGTGAGTACAACATGGTAGGCCACCACCAATTAAACATAAAAAAATATCAAGTGAGTAAACTTTTATATAGTTGTATAAATAAAAAACCACTGAATAAAGTAAATAGTTATAAACCCTTATTATTCTTTAATAAACCAAATAAACTCATGGGATCCCAGGGACACCCAAACCATTAATTCATACATCTGCATGTGTTGTAGCTTTATCATTCCCCAAGGGTTTTCACATGTCACAATCTCATGGTCACCACATTAGAGTTCATCTCAAACCAAATCCCGGCAAATTCAAACAATAGTCTAATTTAAAACTCTATAGAATTGAGAATCATATTTAGAACCCAATTGGTTTTTGGTGCCTCAGTATATATCCCATGTCTCAATGTCAGTTGGGTATTTAGTGCCTCATTTCCTTTCCAATACTTTCTATCTCATATAGGTATTTGTAGCTATTATCCCTATCCTAGTCCTCATTTATCACATAAATATATTTGATCCTTAGTTAGTGTCACAAACACGTTTATCAATCAGTCAAAAATACATCACATATATAACATCAATCATGGATAATTAAAATTTACTCTTTTTTAAAACATTTTAAATCATTGGATAACATTACAAATTTATCATAAAACGTGATTCATTAATTTAATCATATGTAATATCATGAATAATTCACTATTAAAACATATTTCAATATTTAAATCATACCACCCATTAACCCATTAAGTAAAAGTCAACCATTACATAATTTTCATTTTAAATTCATTGTTAACCAAATTAATTGGACAATTACCCAGATCTCAATTTCCTATAAGTTCTGAAATAACAACAATCAATTATTTAATTAACCAATTGTTTAATACAATTCCACTAAATCAATTTCCCCAATCTCAACCAACCCCATTATGACATAGAAATTAAATTCCATAAATTAAGTCATCAATGAATTTTCTCAATCATGGAAATTAAAATTTCATATTTTCATAAACATAAATGTATCAAGACTTTTTGGATTTTTAACACAGAACACCTTCTTGTCCCCTGTGAGTATTTGGAGGATCATTCCCTATCTGACAACCCATTTATCATATATATATATATGGTGTAGAAAGCCATGTCAAAAACCTCAAAACAATCCATTAATTAAATCATTAATTATTTAATCAAATACGTTAATTAATTCAACCACCAATTAACTTGTTAAATATCTTTTCAAATAAATCATAAATAAATTAACCATTCAATAAATCAATAGTTAATAATTAATTAAAATTAATTATTCTTATCAATAACAAGTAAACTAGATAATTAAATCATCAGTTAAGTATCCTAATTATTTATCAAGTCTGAACCCCTCCAATCGAGCAATGATTCATCCAGGACTTTAATAATTAACATGCACATCAAAAATATCTCACATGAAACATGATGAACAAGGCCACGATATTTATCAGCAATCACACACAACATATTATTGTTTTAAAAAACTCAATCCTAAACAACATTAGTAATGGAAAACAATCATACATTAAAATGTATTCTTCCCCAATAGGTATAATAATCAATCAATTCATAATAAGAAATTAATGCATGCAAATTAATAAATTATAAAATTATTTAACTAAGTCATATCTCATTAACCAGTTCTTCCATTGATTAACCATTTACCATTTATCAAATAATAATTAATCCACACATTTATTATTACAAGTTTCCAATTTATATTATGAACATATCAATACATTCGATATTCACAATATTCAGTAAACGCCACATTTTTTCTAACTCATGAATTGATAATTAAATCACCAATTAATTATCATATTACCCATTATGACCAATTAAAATATTTAATTCTACAAATGATTTTTCATTGTGTGTGTAATTAACATTAGGCTACATGGGATAAAAAGTCACACCTAAGTGTGTCCAAGATCAACGCCAATTATGTCTCATTTACAAGAAAGACCCATGGGTGCTTTCTATTTTACTATTTAATATTCAGGGCATAAGCTCAAAATATTTACAATTTATAGCAATACATGTTTAATACCAAAACATTTTCATTTCCTCATTTATCACACGTATAAATAAATATTAAATAACAATAAAATCATGCATCATCATATCATGTATCTACATCAACAATTATACATACAAAATCCCAACCATAAGAAAACATGATATGACATTACCACCATCCAATAGTTTATCTTTAATCATCATTTAAAAAAATATATAGCAGTTCTATAATCAAGTAAACTTGTATTATAAAATTATTTAAAGATGAAACTAATTCTTAAATAATGTGAAAGAGATTTGGGACCCAACATCAGGGTGGAACTAAAATACACGGATCTTCATCACATGTCATAATCCAATGGTCTGAAACTGTATGCACATTACATTATATATAAATTGGTGTTTGACCTTTACATTGATCAAATCCCACTGCAACGACGAGACTCAATGCACCTTAATTAAAGTACAAGGGACTTGTATAATTTATCAATCTCTATAATTGTTGGTGAAAAACAAAAAAGCAGTTTAAATCATTACCTCCAAATCTACATCTATGAACTGAATCATCTTGAAACACCACGCCTTATTTACCAGTTGCTGGAATGCAGATCAATAGTCCTAATACACAGAAAGAACAACCTATTGAAGGATCAACACAACAATAGGTATTACCCAAAACCCTAAAATCAGGAAATCCAAAATCGGATGTCGAAAGAGGTGTCAATCCACAAAGAGATGGAGTTGGACATCGAAGATGGACATACCTCGAAGAATCAGACCATACCCATGTAGAAAAATGTAATAAACCATCCACACACGGAAGAGGGGTTGTGCCACGGGGGTCGCACGCCTTCTACCAGGGGTTGTTTGGGGGTGGGTTTTGGGCCACTTGGTCACACCATAGGGAGGATATTACACCACAGGGGGGAGATCTAGCCATGGATATGAGTTTTCGGTGAGGAGGACATGCGTGTCATACCTAAAAGAGTATTTTCACATTATTTCAAAACATAGGGGGAGGGGGGGTTGCCGATGTGGGGAATTGCATTAAGGTCGTCCGATGAAGGGCTTGCATTGTGAGGATGTAGGGAGAACCCAAGGGTCAAGTGATTCCTTCTGGGAGAAAAAATTTGGAGTTAAAAGGGGATGGTGCATAACCTAAAGAGGATGAAAAAAAGGAGGGGTCGAATCTGTTGAGTGAAGAAGAAGTAGGGGTTACACGACTTATGTAATTAAAAAACACAAAAACATAAAATTTAATCCCCTTTATATAAAAGTAGTTAATACAGTAAAAATAATTTAGGATAATAGTAAGAGTTATAAATAATTACATTTATATTCATAATAATAATAAGAATAGATATAAAAATATTTTTATTACCACACCTATTAACATTGATACATTTAAAACCAAAACCCCCAAATATATTATTATTATTATTAATTATAAATAAACCATAATAAGTTAATAATAATAATAAATATAATCATAACAATACTCATTGTTATAATTATAATAATATCAGTATAATTATTTCTATTATCCTTAATTTATTAAGAATATACCTCCCAATTTATCATAACATCCTTAATGATGAAAAATCCAACTCATAACCTCTATTTTACAGGAAATCTTAATTAACATTGAAACTCTTCAATTAGTTAAACACTATTAAACCCCCAAAACGCTCATTTATTTCTTTTTCCTTCATTTAATTAATTCACTAACATTCATTTTATCAAGTAAAAACAATAATAATAATAACTTCATTGTTATTTTAATTAAAACAATCCTTTAATTAATCACAATCTCTCTTGTAATCATATTTAATTAAAATAAACAATTTATAAAATAAGGAAAAATTCATGGGTTGGATCACAACCTGTCACACCCCATGTAGATCCATTAATGTAGACCTTTGCACCCATGTCCCATCGGGACAACTGTGAAAATTATCGGTTAAATAAAAAATTCCAAAAATAACACCTTTGGGTGTTCCAACAAGCAGAGTAATGTTCTGGAACTCAGAATAAAAAATGACCCGTTGATAAACATAAAAAAAAATTAAAAAACCGTTGTAATTAAACATGTTTAAAAAACATGAGACTTTACAGTCTACCCACCATAAAAACATATCATCCATGAGAAGTCATTAGGAACAACTACAACATCTTATGCCCCACCAAGGTTGAGATGCTTCGTTTGAACAAAGATGTTATGTTTCCAAATTCCAAATTTTATATTAACCAAAACATAAATCCAATAGCTTAATACATTAAAATATGAGCCAAAGATCACCAAAATTGTTCTTACATGTAAGGGAAGTAGAAGGACCTCATTGAAGAAAAAGTTTGAATCTAGATTGAAAAATAGAAACTAGTTACACATGATTTCAGGGAAATTCATTACGGTATCAAAACCCTCACTCACCATTAACTGGCGACGTGCATTTTAAAATTATTACATCACCATCCGAATGTACACCGAATTCCTTACCCGACCTCTGTTGACATTCCATGTCAAGACTTCTGAATGCTATATATATAATTAATATTCCCCAATATAAACAATGGTGTAGCCTAAAGAAACCACACAACCCATGTATAACCTATAAATCAACCACTCACCAATCCCAAAAACATTTATTACTTTTGCGTGGAATAACACCAACAATATTTTAGTGTCTCCGGGATGAGGTTAAGATTGGGGAAATTCTCATCGCATTCGGAGGAATGCACTATGAGAAAACCAAGATCCCAAAAAAGATAAGTCAAACTCTTACCAGAAAACACTATTAAAAAATATCATTGTCACCTACCATCACATTTACTTAAATCGTTGAAACACTAACACCATTGGATTGTCCATGTTGTCGGCTGAAAATATCAGCTTCTCACCGAAGTTCTATTTCAGAATAATTTAATTCTTGTGTCTAACATTCCTCGAACCATGATCACCACATAAAACATTGGTCATAAAGGTAGTAACTTAATCCTAGTAGTGTGTGAAAACATTTGTGTCCCAAAAATTCATCCTGAGTAGTGGAATGAAGTTAACATAATGCCCTCGAAAATTATAAGGGTACTACCTACCACGGGTTAGCCACTTACGAAACATAAACGTTGACCCTCTCTCCAGGTCACACAAAACCGTAATTATATGATTCAAAATACCCTTTTTTGTTTTATAAAATTTAATTAATTCTTTCAACATTTCAACATTTGAATTAATATCAACAAACAGACAAATACTTTTTTTATAACAAGTCACATGATTTTTAAAACAATTCCCTAATGAAAAAATATGCATGCTATCACAAATACCCTCTTTAATAATATAACATTCCACGTTATTCAAATTTATAAGGGCAATTTATCATCTAAATTAATTTACCAAGAAGGCGACCCCTAAGGGTTCCATTTATTCAATCCAGGTTATTTAAAAAAACCCAACAATAGTTTATTTCAATCAAAACTTAGATGTTTTACATTTATAACCATTTTCTAACATACTATGATTATATAATGTTCAAACACATTTGTGGCCATCAACCAATTGATAAGGTTCCCATACACCTTATTTCCAGAATTTGGCACCCATTTATCACAGAAACATTCATTTAACATTTAAAAATTAGGATCCCTTTCATATATCCAAACCTCTCTTTCATGTTATCATAAGAAGTAACACAACATCATGTTATAACACTAAAGCATGGCACAACAACAAAACATGCTAATAACTATGGTAGTATGGAATATAATCAATCAATAATGTTAAATTTATCACTGAAACATTATTTATATAATGGAATGCTATAGTAGATCAAAACATGGAATTACACCCAAGGAACACACTCCAAATTAGAAGGATCCTACTAATGAAACTACATGGAATGTTATATGCATGAAATTTGAATCTCTTAGTCCCTAATATGATGCATGTATAAAAATTCCCATAAATGAAAAGCTAAGATAACCAATTTTCAAAATTCCCATAATCAATGAGCATCATAAAATACACCAGTCACTCAGTCTAAAATCATATAACTGTAACCTCTAATTGTACAAACATAAATTCCCATCCATGGACACTTGGTAATTTCCTATACATGGGGTGATTTGTCCCAAGAACGACTATTTAAAAAAATGTTGAAACCACTTTAGTATCCTATCTACCATCCCCAAAACAGTAAGACAATGAAAAATAAACACTTTGGTACCACATTGTAACATCCTGGACCGACTCTACCCTGAACAGATGGATAGACTGTTCACCACATGAACTCAAGTGCGTCTCCTCATACACCAGTGGCTTCCAACTTGTAGAGATAATCTAATAATAGTCAGTGGGAAGACTATACCCTCTTATCAGAGTTTTATAATGGTATATCAGACTAAATAACTATCAATAGAGGATGTAGTAATACACAATTGACAATGCAGCCGAAGACATATTTTATATAATAGAAGAATGCATACATGTTACTGAAATAAATTTGAAAGAAGTAAACAAGACAACATGTTTTACATCTAAATACAGAAAATAAATAAATGTATTAATGTCTTTAGGGATATCTCATCAAGCATCGTGAACTCATTCTCAATCCTATTCTCCTATGTGCCATGTATGTGCAAAAAATACAAACATGAAACCAAATAGAATCTACACAGGTACCTCAATGCAATGACGTTCTGATTAGAGTGTGAGATATAAATCTTAGTAGGCCGGAACCACCTATGTATTCCCCAAATCAATACATTCAATAAGTAATTAAAACAGTGGGAAGAAAGCATAAATAATGTATGTGGTACAATGTATCAATATACCCAAAAAAATTCTTCATCCCTTAGCTGGTGTCTGAACCTGCATTATACATTTTTCATTCTTACACAACATCTATCACACTCTCATTTTCATGTATCAATTATTCGAACAACATTAACTAACATAAGACTTGTTAAATGATATTCTATATTTAATCGCATAAATCCTTTGTTTCTCAGGGACACCCGTATCTCAAACTTGGATCAGTCGTTCCAGGGTCTGAACCATTTTCAATATTCAATCACACATCATTAAATCACACCGGATTTCATTAACCGTTTAATTTTCATCATGAAAAACAAATTTTACTATAGTCTATTTCTAATTAATTGGTGTAGAACATCTTTCCTAGAACCATCGTGATTATTTTGAGCGTCAGTACTTGTCTCACAACCAATTGGTATTTGGGGTATCAATCCATATCCCATAAAAGAAAATTCTCTTACATGATGAGTGTAGAATACCATGTCTAGAACTCTGTGAGTATTTATAGAATTATTCCATGTCTCACAACCAATTTATCACATATATATATATATATCATTGGTGTATATTTTCATTCCTAACAACCCAAAACCATCCATTAATTAATTAATTAATTAATTAATAAAATTCATTAATTAATTAAACATCTAATTAACAATATCAATCAACGTTCAGATAACTCAACAATTAGTTAACCATTAAATATCTCTATGGTTCATAATTATTAAATAACTAATTATTCTTACTCACACACATGTGAACTAAATAATTCACTCAACATTTAATTATCCCAATTCTTTAACAAGTCTGAACCCATCCACTCAAGTGGTGATTCGTCCAGGGAATTAATAATTAACATGCATGTCATAAACATCTAAAGTCAAACATGCTGAACAACGCCCTGATATTTAGAAACCATCTGACACAAAATATAATATATTTAAAAAACACCATTCTAAATAACATAGGGCATGGAAATCAATCACACATAAAAAGGTATTCTTGGACAATATGCATAATAATAAATTAATTCACAATCATTAATTAATGGATGAAAATTAATTAATTAAATCATATCCATTTAACAGGTTCATCAATTGATTAACCATTTAAAACTTATCACATAACAATTAATATATCCATTAATTATAACCACTTTCCAATTTATTTTCCAAACATGTCAAAATTTTCAATATTCACAATATTCAGTAAATGACACAATTTGATTCCAACTCATTAATTGATAATTAATTCATAAATATATTACCCTATTACCCATCCTACCTCATTCGATTATTTATTTCACCATCTGATTTATCATTGTTTGTGAAATTAACATTCTGTGACATGGGGTTAAAATGAAACACATATGGGTGTCCAAGATCAATGCGATTTAAGTCTCATTTACTATGATGTTCCATGGGTGCTTCCTATTTAACCATTTAATATTATGGGCACATTCTCAACATTCATTCAATTGCCAGCAATTCATGCTTAATACCAACAAATGGTCATTTCCTCATTTATAACACGTTTAAAGAATCATTCAACAATATCGAAATCTTGCATCAACATAACATGTATCGACATTAATAGGGATACATTAAAAAGTCCAACCATAGCCCAACATGATATGACATTACCATCATCCAATAGATTATCATTAATTATCGTGTATGGAAAATAGAGCAGTACCAAATTCATGGTTACTCATTTTTTGCAATTCTTTAAATAAGAAAATAATTCTTAAATAAATTGAAAGTGATTTGGGACCCAACCTTGGGGATGAAACCAAAACATGCCGCACATCAGCACACATTAGAAACCAATCCAGAACAAGTCTTCAACCATACGCACATGCCTATATATATATATATACACACACATATATATCTCTGTGTGTGTGCACCCTCAACATTGATCAAAACCCACTGAACAGTAATCTATAATCATAAAAATGCAACGACAAGACTCAACACACCTCAATTAAAGTACCAGGGATGCGTATAATTTAACAGACTTCATAATAGTTGGTGAAAACCCAAAAATCAGTTTAAATCCTTACCTATGAATCAACATCGGAGAACCAAATTTTCTTGAACCACCTTACCATAAACAGTGGTTGATGGAACATGGACCAAAGGTCCTGATACACCAAATGCATAACCTATTGAAGGTACAACACAACAATAGGTATACAACAAATTACTAAAATCGGCCAAACATAAATCAGATGCTGAATAAGGTGTGAATAGTAAAGGAAATTGAGTTGGACATCGAAGATTGTCATACCTCGAAGAATAAGACATGACCCATAGAGAAAAATGGAATAAAGCATCGATATTTGGAGGAGGGGTCGCCCCACGGGGGTCGTGGGCTGCTACCGGGGGTCGTCCAGGGGAGGGTCGCGCACTGCTTGGTCACACCGTATAGAAGAGATTGCACCGTAGGGGGGTGCTCTAGACAAGAACATGAGGTTATGGTGAGTCGGAATTGGGGTTCTCACATCAAAGAGCTAGTGTCTGCTTTTGTAAAACATAGAGGGAGGGGTTGCTTCTATGGGGCATTGCATGGAGGTCGTCCGAGGAAGGGCTCACGTTGTGCGCTTGTAGGGAGAACCCAAGGGTCATGCATTTCCTTGTGGGAGAGGAAATATGGAGTACTAGGGGAATGGTGTGTCACCTAAAGAAGAAATAAAAGAGGATGGGGGCATGCCTCTTTAGATAAGATGAAGGGTTTACACCCCATTTGGATTTTCAAAAAATCTAAAAAAACATAAAATTAAATCCCCTTAATTAGAAAGTAGTAAATACATTAATAAAATTTATGATAATAGTAATAGTTATAAATATTTACATTTTCAATAATAATAATAAAATTAATAGTTATAAAAATATTATTATTAACACACCTTTTCACAGTTATATATTTCAAACCAAAACCCCCAAATATATTATTATTATTATTATTTATTATAAATAAACCATAATAAGTTAATAATAAAAATAAGTATAACCATAAAAATATGCATAATAATTGTCAGGATCCGTCCTAGTGGGGCCCACACTGCGACTCCACAAACCCACCTCCAAATGGTCTGGGGCTATTGACTAGCACCGAGTAGGCATATTACATACATGGTAGGCATTGTCGAAGTACCTATACACACACACACCCATCTCCATGACAAAAATGATAAAGTGTAAAGTAACCTTTAACGAAAAAAATTAATGCATACAACTAATCCCAACCAACATAGTACATTGGAATGTATACTATTGAAAGAAAACTGGGCTGGAATACAAGCCCACCGAAAAGAAAGAGTCTGAAAACTCCAAAGTCCAACCTGTAAACACAAGTGGTATTGGGATTACTGCTCCTAGCCATTGTAATGACTCAGCCTGTCGGGAACTCAGAAATCTCGGTCATGTCCTCGTCTACCCTATACTTCATTAAAAGGATGCTCGTCTGCACAAGACACGACACAAGTGGGCAAATCCCGTGCAAGGGTGAGTATAATAATACTCAGTTTAGGACCCCGAAAAACACAAAGCAATACATGAAGTAAAAGGGACAGTCAACTCTACATAGTATATGTCTAAAGAACATACAAAATAGAGTCACAAACCAGATATACTCCAAACCCAGACCCGCAATCTATAGACCAGTTGCACAACCACAAACCCCGCTAGAGATTCAGTTCGAAGATTGCACGAAGCACTCATTCCGAGAGAACACACTCCATGAGTCTGGTAGCTCTGATGATGTCTATCCAAGATGTACTGTATTTCAGGAACCATCCAGAGAGGTAGATGAACTCATTATAGGAGACACACTCTTGAGTGGGGATGATCACGATAGATAGATGCACTCATTTAGGTAGAAACAATTCAGAGTGGGAAAGATCATGATACACAGATGAGGATCACGGCCAAGGCCATGGCGGATACCAAGACTCATTCGGATTCACCTGCTAGGAAGAGGATCAATGCCCGGTAGAGTTGGTCACATCGATGCCTAACTCTAACTAGTGTTAATAATGGATATATGATTCTGATCTGGGCCACTTGGATGGATACCTAACTCTATCACAGAATGTCCTCATTAAGGGATCATATAATGAAACAATGCCTGACCTTTAGGGGAATGAGAAGAAGGGGAACTCTCTTAAAAGAAACATTTCCATGATAAGGTGGATGAGAAGTTAAATCCATGTACTGGAAAGTACACAGCGTGTAGAAAGGTCACATGCAGTGTCCTCTGACCCCAGGTACTACTCGTGTACAATGTCCCATGTTGTTGGGCTGGTCATGAAAAGAAAAACTACACTGCGTGTAAAAAAGATAACATGTCGTGTCTAAGCATATAGGGTCCATCCCATGTACGCGGTCCATGTGCCCGTACACAGTCTCAACCCATGTATGCCAACCTGTGTAACTAGTACATGGGGTAACCTGTGTTACGGGCATCACATGGCCGCGTGGTGGAGTACACAACTATGTACTCCACCTCGTGTTCATGTATCCACTAGGAACACACCATGTCCCATGTAGCCACCTCTGTCATGCTGTGTAGAGAGTACACGCCATGTGTTGATGTCGTGTTGTTCTTCCTGTGTCTATGTATATCCTATAATAAACGATGATATCTGGGGAAGGTCCAACACATCATGTCACCGAGGTCACATGCCGTGTGATACCTGTCTGATTGCTGAAACCCTAGCAATCACTGCTAGTACAACACATTGTGTTTTTTGGAAGTGCACGTAGTGAATTCCAGAATTTTCCAGAATTGAAGATTCTCACCAGCGCAACTCCCATGATGCCTTGATCTTCATTCTGATGATCTTATCGCCACGAATAACTATATTATAGGTCTCCCTGATGTCCTAAAGTCATCTATGTTGTTTTCGGGCCTCCTATAGGCCCCAAAAACTGGTTTTGATCCACCCGCACGAAGAATAGTCTTTCTTGATGTGGTCCGATTCATTGTCCACTATCACCGTTGCACCTCCGCTAGGGAGTCATGGTGTCAGATCTTCAATTTGGGATCATTGCACCTCAAAAAGAAATCTGCAACGATCTGTTGTTCTACACCCCACGAAGAAAGTAATGAACGCACGAGGAAAAAGGAATGGGGAATAAATCCAATAAACTAAATCTATAAATGAACCTCGCCCATCGTTCATCAAGGTGTTGATCTGATCCCATTATTAGGATCATACAGAGCAAGAATCAATAGCGATTCGACATGGATTTAATTCCCCAAAATCAACACAATAAAACCCTCTTGCAAGAAAGTACGAATCCGCGGACCAACTTGTTCGTGGTTGATCTACATTCATCATTAAAATTCAGAAACAGTGAAATAATATTATAAATTACAACCCCTAACTCGAGCATGAATCGATTGTTGAAAAAGGGGTCATGCTTTCCTCGTCGTTGAGATCCTTCAACATTGTTGGCGCAATGATTCACAACATTGATTCATCATTGATAATCACTAAGTGTTCTCTCCCAGGTTCCAATATTCCACCAGTGTTTTCTCTAGACCATTACCAATGAGAAACATATGATAAACCCATTAGAAAATGAAATGCGTGTTTTGACATTCCATCATGCTGCATCATTAAAGAGTCAGTGTTGTTGTTTCTAAGTCATTATGATGTGCCATTTATTATTAAAATAGATGCCTCATCATTGCGCTGCAATGAATGTTTACAGATAAAATAAACTAAACCTTGCAATTTATTTTATGTTATATTAATAAAAAAACTGAAAATTATCTTATTCCCTCGACCCATGCCGGTCGAGGTTAGACCCATTCATGGGTAAAGTCGTCGTCACAGATGCAACAGTGTCCTCAGATTTTTCATCTGGGCATCCATTTAGAAATTTCCACAACCGCGTACATGTCAGAAACACATATTATAAAAACAGTTTTAACCACCATTGCACGCACACCAGGCCTTAGAATGAAGTGTTTTCTATGCCCCTAGTCTTGCAATAATACCATAAAATATTTTAAAATAATACACAGAAAATCTGATACATTACAATAATAATAATAATTCATTATTATTATTTCCATTAATCTTCATTTATTAACACCCTAACTCCCAATTTAGAGTAACATCATTATTGATAAAAACTCCAACTCATAACCTCTATTTAATAATAAAAAAGTTTCTTCATTAACATTGAAACTCCATAATAAATTAATCATTTCTGGTAATCCACTAAAACTATCATTGATATCTTCAACAATAATTTAATTAATTATTCATCAATTTATTAATTAAACAACCATAATAATAATAATAATAACTGAATTATTATTATTATTAAAAAATTCATTTAATTATTCACAATATATCATATAATATTATTTTTTAAAAATAAATAATTTATTAAACACGGTAAACTGCACGGGTTGGACTGAAACCATGAACATCCCTTGAAGATCCATCAATGTAAACCTTTCCACCTGAGGCACATCGTGACACTCGTGACAATTATCAGGTAAGTACACAAGTCTAAAAACAACACTATAAGGTGTTCCAACACTCGGAATAATGTTGTGGAGCTCAGTTTAAAAATCGACTGGATGATAAACGGAAAAAAAATAAAAAAAAAACTTTTTCAATTAAACATGGTTAAAATAACATGGTACATTACAAGATCATTCACCAATATAGAAAAAAAACCCGTCAAAGTATTGGAGAAAAATGTGAGGGTGGAGGGAACCATACAGGATGAGAATCTCTTATAAGGACTAGTAGAAATATTCAATTAGGGAATCAAACATCATGAATGGAATTTGATGGCATTTTAAGATGTCCATTGACCTTCAAAAAGGAGTGAAATTTTTTATATTCTAGGTGTGTCCAAATTGGTTATGTTCCTAGGGGTTGATAGTTTTTAATATAAATTTTAAGAGTTTAATATTCCATGCATACTGTTTCCTGTATGGGGAACACAGTTTGTTGTAATCGTGCATCTCAACCAAATGCTCTACCTAGGTGTTTCACAGAGTTACTATTATAGGGTGAATTCTTTTAAAAACCAAGTAGTATCCATGAAAATCCAAACTTTTTGGGTTTGGACAGTTTTTTGGGCTGGTTTCACGGTTTAGAAAAACCCTGAACCAAATTTTTGTAACCGCATTTCCATCACAAATATTCTATATTCATAAAAAACACAAAATATAAACCACCAAATAATAATAATAATGAAAATTACTGCCTTTATATGCTCTCGATACATCTCAAAAAATGGTTGGGTTCTTAAAGTGTTCCAACTGGCCTAGATAAACTTTTGGTAGCTATTTATTATGAGCAACATAAGAATGTTTTCCATATCTGATTCTTTCTATGTTTGGAAGGTGGTTATCGTATATTAATCTAATGAATTTCTATTTTGTAGTTAGAACTTTGGATCTTGAGTAATATGATGATCATGTTTTCAAAACCAAATACAGGGTTCTTACATTGTTTTAACAAACCTAGATAAATTATAAGTACATATTTATTAGGATCATCAAATTTTTTTTTTCAATATCTGAATATTTCTATGTTTGGTAGGTTGTTATCATATATTTATCAAATTAATATCATGTTTGGACATTCCATATCCGAGATTGACTAACATGGGGGTAATGTTATCATGGTCCAGGGAAAGTTAAAATTCTTCCTAGTAATTCAAGATATATTTGACAACTACAATGATTTGGATCTTTCCTTAGTCATGTGAGAATTAAATGATGTTTTGTGATGAACTGGACATGGAATTTATGTTTTTCTTACATAATGGGATTGAATTTTGGTATATGTGTCTCTTTTTTTGAGTCCACATGAATGTTATTACCATATGCATGATCTTGTTTTAAGAACGGTGGCTTAAGTCTTAATGTGTTGGTGGTATTACCAATTGTGTGAAATGTTTGATGTGTATATTGATCATAAAAGCATAAAGTACATCATATAACAGTAATGATAGAACCTGTGATATCATAGATGGGTTGAGTATATAAAATTATTTGAATATGATCTATCATATATGCCAATGAAAGCAAAATATTTCTCTAAATTTTTTAGCATAAAAACATAGACTGAGGCAGTTCAAATGTTTTTTTCCGAGAGGAAGATGATGAATTTTCTATATATGATTCATATTGTTGTTCATGAGGTATAAGATAAGATGACCATCATATCTTTATCATTGGAGTCCACAATACTGAGTTATATCAAGTAGAGCTAGTATGAGGATCCATAGTGTTTTTCCGTGAGGGTAATCAATTATGGTAGGGAGTAACCTTCGGATTGGACAATTAATGAGTATGAGATCATTTATTTTCATGGTCTTGTAGTTGTACATATATTGATGTGATTGGGGTTTCCATGATCTATTCTCTCATATAAGTGGTATGTGAACCTCGGTTTGGCCAACATATATCATGAACATTGTAGAAAGTAGTAGTGTTTGGGAATGAAAATGGATATTTCATGTTTAATGACATGTTTCTTCACCATTCAATAGGTGAAGGCTATGAATAAGTGATCTGGAGGTTTTTAATCGATATTGAACATTCTAGAGTGGATGTGGGATGAACTTAAAATTGAATTTTTGGTATCTCTGCATAGGATCCCTTAGAATAATGTCATTATGGGATGATTGTTAACCGATTAAAAAATGTATATCATTTAATTACTATACAAAAAACCATCATATTTGATCAGTTGAAGATTATTTATGTTTGATAGATAGTAAATTATCTTGGGGATCCACAAGATGTGGTTTTGGATTATGACTCACAATTTAATTAACTCTTCTAGAAAGTGTTGTATATGGTACCTAGTAAACAGTTATTTAGTATGTATTTTTACAAAAATAAAATTGGGAAATCAGAGCTACTATCTTAGTGTAAGAGGAATTTTTGTGAGAATTCATCCATGATTTTGGATAATCATGGGAGAAGAAAATAACAGTCTTTAAGTTCAACATTATCAAGGGTTATCATAGGACCTCACATATGCCACCATATGAGGAACTTTATAGTAAACCATTCATATCACCTATATGTGGGATGGAGGCTTTTGTGCCAGATTTGTTGGGACCGATTATCAGGAAAGAGATGCCAGAAATGGTTTGAATAAACTAGAAATGTAATAATATTTCTTTTATTGGGAAAAAATAAATTTTTTTCGACATCATTAACCTCTTCATTTTGTAGTGGGATACCATGTTTTCCATCAGGGGTCACAAATATTAGTTCATTATTATATACTATAGTAATGAATGTTAGAACCCAAGATTATAAACTTATATGAGATTATAGAAAGGATCATATGCGTGGAATATTTATTATATCTTCAATGGATGGATATTTCTATCCATAATCATTTTCATCTATCATAGATTCAGATATTATCACCTTGTCCACTCTCATGCGATTGATGGTGATGTTTTTGATCATGAGGTTGATGTGTACATTGGGGAAAAATTAATTCATGTTCAGCATCTCAATGTCATTTTTTTGAATAAATTCTATGTTTTAGGTAGTATTTATTTGAATGAATGGTCTTACTTAGGAGAAAATAAGGGAGATGGAAGTAGATTGGTATGCCCAGTTCCTCAGCCTCTTAACCTCACAAGCTTATTGATACTTGAGAGTATATCTCAAGGATGAGAAATTATGAGGTGGAGATATTATAATATACCAACATATTTTGGGGTTCTCTCATAATCTATTAAGGTATTAGTTTACAATTTTTAGTCTATATTTGTTAGAGGATTGACTTGGTTGTTTTTTGGTGATTTTTGGAGGGTTTTTTCTGTTTTTGGGTAGAACAAGGTTTGCACATGGTTTTCTGAAACTATACACCTACCCCCAAGAAATAATGTACCCCAATAATGATTGTGTTGTCATAATATATTAACGGTTTGTTAAAATTATTACCAACCTAGGAGTAACAAGGAGCCACATACAGAAGGGGGACATAGTTAAGGTACACAGCGTGGAGAATCGTTGGCCCCACCTTGAAAACTGTGCAGTGTGATTGTAAATCCTCAAAAATATAATTATAGACTAATTTACCTTTTATTTATATCCATAATCATCTTATGCTGACCTAATATGTTTTTCATCATTTTTTAGGCACTTGGGAGGTTACCAAGGGACTCTGAAAACATATATGAATTGAGGACTCGATGGAAAATGATTATCTCTTCATTTAGAGATTCACTTACATAAGATTACTATATTCCCTATATTTATATACTATATGGTGGGAATGAATTACTCAACTATTGATGGTGTAAATCTTTTATTATGAACCCTGTTTCATTGGATCTTAACTAAAGTTTTTAATCATATATCCTCCTCACTATAGTGATTTGATTTTTCTGTGTTGAATTGATGGTTATAGTTTTAAAGCGTTCAACCATGATCATGAAAACAGTGGTGTAATTGGTATTTTATATAGTTTTAATTATTCTTATGTCTATAAAATTTTAATATTGTGATTCCATGTTGTGAAATTTCATTTTAATGTAAAAAACATGAATTTAATTCCATGAATTTGGGAAACCCTCTACAGATCCCATTGGACCCATTTGAGATTACGATACTGTATTTTATAGAAAACTATGGGGTGTTCCAATACCCTTTAAATGATGTTTTTTGAATTTTAAAAGGAGTAATTATGGGTTAATTGAATTTATCATAACCCATATTGTTTTTGATAATGGGATTTAATGGGATAAATGGATTAAACATGAAAGGCTAATGAGTTGTGTAATTATTTTTTATAAATGAATTAATGTTCTATTGTAAATTTAATCCTTGTGTTTATAGTTAATAACCATAGTGGTGTTTTATAAATGAAATGTTTCCCCATTATGTGAATGATTCATAAGAAGGTTATTGATGTTGAAAATTGATAAATATATATGTGATATTTTTTTAATGATTGATTAATAAGATATGGGTAAGGTACTGATGCCCAAAATACCAATGGCCTTCCAAAATGATAATCTAGGACCCATGTGAATACATGTGAACAATGATGATTGTGTCCAAAACTAATTCTCCAAATACCCTTGGCATGCCAGACTGATTCTCTGGGTCCTTGAGATATTGGTACATTTACTGATGCTTGAAGGTACCATAAACGAAATTGGGATTATATAAATAATTAATGTCCTTAAATTAATTAGTTTTGATATTCCTATATTTTATTTTTAAAATCCAAAATGATCTGAAGAATGTATGATTGGATTCGGTTTTATCATAAACTTGAGGGATTATGTGGTTGATTAAGGATTAATAAATTTAAATATTGTTTCCTTTTTCTTGTATTCATTAATCTTTATAAAACTCAGTACACTATTTTGGACAACATATTCACTTAGACATCATTGATGGTATCTTACAGAGTTTTACTCACAATATACTCAAATAGCCTGATTATTACTTGAATATATCACATTTTTTGATGGAAAAGACATGTGAAAGAGAAATAATTTAGACAGATAATATGGTATTCCAGATGGTTCGTAGATGTGGGAACCAAAAATTATGTCAAGATCATAATGGAAATTTTCTGTGTCTTTATATTTTATTTTCATCTCACACTTTCCACTTAAATGGCATGACATATGTACTTCATTAGTTTAAGGTTATTTATCTTTTTTTGGATTTATTCATGTGATACTGGTTGATTATAGATAATGTTTTCTTTTGATTACTTTTATATTTATTCCCCTTGTTATGATATTTTAATAAAGAGGGTATAATCTCCCCATATTATTTACTAAACCGTAGAATCTAGTACAAATCATCTAGAGTGCACGGGGGTTCACTTAAGATTATGTGGAAAACCAGTTTAGGGAACTAGTATGTGGAAGATGGGTTCATAAGATAAAATAACTTAAAATATAAGTATTATTTAATGTCATCTATAATTGTAACTGATTTTTAAAGTACTAATTTTTTTTGGAATTAGTTATTAGAATAATCGATGTTAAATGTCACAAAATTAATTATTTCAACATATATTTATAAAAAATTTTAAAAATGACACATAAACTATTGGATGAAATTATTCCAGATAGAAAAATCAAAATAAAATTTCAATAAAATGGCATTAAATGTTATTTTTATACTATTATCTACTCTCTCATTGAACATTCCCAAATTATTACCATCAATATTGATAAATTAAGGGTTACTCACTACATTAAAATTATTAAAATACTTAATTTTTACAAAACAATACTCACATAGTGAATTTAACAAATTGATTCATATTAGGAAATGATTCCAAATACAGATATCTACATTTGAGAGTTTTTTTGAAAAATAATTTTCTTGTGACCAGATTGAAAATTATTATCAATCCCATGTCCACTAATCTTTTACTCTTTTTAAAAAGAACTCTATTTATTAGGTTTTGTATATAGTACAATCCATATTTATTATCGCATTACTCTCAAATAATGCATCAAACAATTTATTTCCCAATTCATACTCATTATTTGATAAGAATATTTTTATTACATACCCTATTCGATTCACAGTACTTCTAAAAAGATATTTTTTTAAAAAATAGATATTGATTTGTTGGATTTATATAGATATAGTTCATATGAGTAAAATCATCATGAGTATGATGAAATATTTATCTCTATTGGTTAACTCTAATCCAATCAGCCGGCACCTATCCAAGTGTATTGATACAATAGGTTTCCCAATTAAGTTTATATTTGTTTGTGACCCTTGATCATTATTTTTCCCCTTCTTCATGTAACACATATATTTATTCTTTCACATTGAATATTTGGTATATTTATAGTAACATTATGAATGTCAAGTTCGTCAAAAATATTTTTTCACAAATTTCTTGGGTTTTTATTCCATATATAATTTGACTATTTCACAACCATGAAACATGACTTTTGGAGTTCTAAAATATAAAATTATATTTCATTTTTTCCCTTCCCCTTAAATGTAATCTTTCCATCCTTAACAATTTTTATTGGACATCGATTCTTTCAAAAAGAACATTTTATTATCATTTTCACAAGGTTGACAAACTCCATGAATACTATTCTCGAACCCATAGGCAAAGGGAAAATCATTTATTTTATATTTACCAATATTATTTTATCTAACCCCATGAACATTGGGCGATGCAACACTCTCAGAAGTGAAAACCCCTTAATATTGTTTTATTTATTTTAAAGTAAACATATTTTATATCCTATGTAATTATAAACCACTATCAAGGATCCTTTTATAGTCATATATGTAACTATGAAATCAATTTCAGGCTCTAAATTATTTACCATTGGAGAGGGTTTTTAAAAAAATTATTATTCTGTTACATTGGTACCCTGTTATGTCACTAGTTGGCGGTGTTTGTATGTTAATCAAACCTCCGAAAAGTCTCTTTAATATAATTGAAACAAACTCTAAATTTAGTATTTTATTCCCATTACATAAATCTTATTTTTTTACAGGTTTTGATATGAAAAACAAAAAACTAAACTAACTACATATTTATTTCATTATGTATGGGCATAAAAATAGAAAATGAATTACATTATAGGATGGATAAATGAAATATAATTAGTAACATTACTAATTGAATGAAATTGAAAGTAAATAAAAATACTAATGGTTTGAAATTATCGTTATCATCTTCTTCTAATAAAGTCACACTTCTAATACTAGATATAGAATGAATAAAATACATTAGAAAACTAGTAAAAAATATGATAATGAAATTGAAGAATATGATGGGTGATTTTAGTGGTGTTTATAAGGATATATTTATAAAAATTTGTGTGTAATTTGTATGATATATATATATATATATAATAATTACTTATATAGTCATTGGATAGATAGTCATTAGATACACAAAAATTGGATATATGGTCATTTGTAATGTGGTTGTTGGATATATTATTACCCAATTGGTTCATTCTGATTTAGTAATTTTTGTAATAAATTAAAAATAATATAATTATAATTTAAAAAATAATTATGGAATGAAATAAAACGGTAATAGTTATTTAGATGAGTATCTTTTCTTTAGCATTAATAGAATTTTTATCGAATAATTTGATTTGTTTATAATATTTATATAAATATTATAATATTAATGAATTTATATAATTGAACTGTTAAAAGATAAATAATTTTTAGCAAGTGATTATAATAATATAATACTAAATAGTGATATTTTTAATGAATTTTTTAATGTATTCTATAATGTTACATTAATAATTTAAATTGAACAATCTTAAAGGATAATTATAAAAAATAATAATGACATAATTTTTTAAATTTACGTATTAACATTAGTTTTATTTTTAATCAATATTAAATAATATTAAGTACACATCATTCATAATAACTCATTTTTTTTCAAAAAATAGGTATTTTATGTGTTATATATTTTTTATTTTAATGTTAGAATTTTCATTCTTATAAATTAGATTTTATTGATTGCAATATATTTTATAATATTTGTGTAAATATGAGATGTAATTTTTAAATTCAACTATCAGTATAAATATAAGTTACCAAGGTAAATAAATGTATATATATTAATGACTAAAATAACAAAATATGGTTAAATTAAGGTCATACAATAGAAAATATCAAAAGAAAATTAACTCTAAATGAGTGGATGATGGAATACCTAACCTCCCATTACATTATCTCCATTTTCATCAACATTGGATCCACTCTCCCTTTAGGAATAAATTCTTTATACATTATGGATGACTATTTATGAGGATTCCACTTAGGTTAAATAACAATATGACTTATACAATCCCCCAATAAACATAAATTATTACTTTTCATTTCTATTTAAAAATTTCCATGGTTTATCCCTAATAATACCTTCTCTTTTTTTGGAACATCCAGTCACAATGAAGACTAAAATTGACCATTTCAATGAGGCTATCTATTAAAAGATTCAACTTCTCAATGCAATTGTTATCAGCTATTACAATTTGAATTTACCTTCTTCATTACCCCCCATTGAAACTTTTTTTCACGTGGGTAAATGTATTAGATCATTACCCATCTCTAAAATTTGTATTATAACTATATAATCACACGATCATAGTTATTCAATTTGTTTAATATGTTCATGTTTTGGTTTTTTTAAAACATATATGAATTATGATCTAATTTTTAAATCCTATATTAATAAAGTAAAAAAAATTAATTGGAAACATTTATAATAATGTCTAAATTTATTATGTTTGAAAATTCAATAATGGTAGTATACAAATATATATTCGTCCTGTAATTCAATTATTTTATAAATTTAATAATCCCCAAAATTAATAGTTTTATGTATTGTATGAAATCAATCACAATATATTCTATGATGTAACCATGGGACACTACAAAAATATGCAACACACATATTTGAACATTATAAATATTCATTATATGATGATCCCATGATCATGTATAATAGATAGGAAGTTCCAAAACAAAAAATGATTGGAAATGGAAATAATTTTACTAAATGTTAATTTTTGAAATAAAAAAATAACATATTGGGTTTAAAATGGGAAAATGGTTTTTGGGTTCATAATAAAATTGCACATAATAAAAATGGGTTAGGATGCTCCCATAATAGTTCAGGATAAGATTTAGGTTCTAGGTGGATTACACAATCAACCATTGGATTGGTTTTTATTAAATATTATTTAATATGCCAAATAATATTTTTATGACGATAGAATAGACTACATGGTAGTATGACAGTGACATTAATAGTAGGTGGGGCCTCTAGTGGGGCCCCATTTATTGGTTCTATGGATAATGAATTTTATATATTACTATGATCCATTGATATTTTCAATTGTGAGACTGAATTTTCAATAACAGATGAAATCTATCATTGGAAACTCAATATGATTTTTTTTGTTTATAATCCCCCATGTTCCCTTCTAAAACCAACTAATTTCAATTTTAGACTCCACTCACCAACTACTGTCTTGTTGAACTTCCATTCAATGCAGCCAATTGTAGTGAAAATATGGATAAATTTAAGGAAAATATAATTAAAATAAAAACATTATTAGGATAAGGGAGTAATTGGTATTTATTAGTTATTTATATTTATATTATAGTATAAAATAAATGTGGATAAATAAGAATTAGTATAGTATGGGTGGTCCTTTGGGAATATGTATTTGGGGTCAGGTACCAAAAAAAGTGAGTACTAGACCCATTTCCATTCTTATTAATATGTGTGTAGTGCGGAATTATAAATATTAATATGGTTATTATACAAATGAATAATAAACCATAATGTATTATTCAAGGTGTTATAGAATGATTAACCAATAGGAGTATGAGGTTAGGGTTTAAGTTAAAATCTTAAATTACATACATGATTATTTATTTTTAAATTTCCATTTTTAAAAAAAATATATTATTTCTCTCAAAAACTAAATCTATTTCATTTTTTTAATTTTATTTTGAATTTTTTCTGTTTTCTTATAATTTTAACTCCATTTGGTTTACAACTCAAGAAAATGTTATTCAATAAAATTAAGCAACCTTATCTGATATGTTTTCTTAGGAATCATTCTCCTCCCTAGAAAATATTCATTATATTTTTTATAGAATTATTTGTCTATACTTCTATGATTTATTAATGTCATATTCTATTGTGTTTGACTTTATTTGATAAGAAGTGAATGTAATATATTTTTAATCATATTATATATAATCACATTATCCCATTTTTATCTTTGATTTTCTTTTATAGTGATTCCATAATAATTTTTATTTATAATCCAATGAAATTTTTATTCTCATAATATTAAAAATTATTTTCTTTGGAAATAATTTTATTTAAAATTTATAGGTAAATTTAAATATTTATCATTGTAAAATAATGATTATCTTATATTGTGTTTTTATCTATGTTAAGATTAATGAAAATTTATTATTCATCAATTGTGATATTATTTAATGATATTATATACCTTATCTCTCTAGATTATTCATGATCAGTTCTTGCGATCAATTTCTAGAATCCCACGTCATTCAAATGGTTTAACAATATAATCATTAAATTATGAATGTTTTCATGTGGTATACATAGGTATAATATTTCATTATGTGATTTGGGAGACCAAAATTATGTAACCCACCAAAAAATTGGGTAACCCTTAATTTATTATGAGATGATATGTATGGGTATTGGTTTTAACCAACTCTATTATGGGAATCAATCCACTATGACTATTAAAAAGAAGAGTGAACCAAATACCCAATGGGACTCCATTCACTTAATGGTGATTGTTCTGGTAGCGTTTTATGATATAAATAATGATTCTTTATATATATCTCTATGGAACATTTGTATATCATATCGACATGTTATGAAACATTCCCTTGTTATGTTATAATGGATCGTGATTATTAATTCATGTGAAGTTTTTTTAAATGATCTTATGGAAAAAATATTTTTTAAAAATTTATTGTTTTAATTTTATTTAAATGGGTGTAAAAGGAAGTAGGCACACTATCGCCTTCTGGTTTATGTCCAAAGGCTGTAGGCATGCTGCTGCCTTTGAACTAATTTTTTTAATTATTAAAATATTCTATTTTATAAATTTAAAATTTAAAATTTTATTTTTTTTATTTACATATCTATATATATATATTAAAACAAAATATTTCAGCAGAATTTATCTTTATTTTAATATCCATCAGTAATACCATTATAATAGTGTAGATTCTGACAAAAACCCTCACCTATGGCTCTTTTCTATAAGATGACTCACCCTAGAAATCATTCTACATTTTTGATGTGGGATTCATGTTCTCCATTTCATACATTGAACATTCTGTATTTTTGTGGTGGGATTCTCTTTCAAGTAAGTGGCTTTAAAAGATGATAATATATAAAATCTAAGAACAGTATAAATTAAACTAAAAACATGGATGAAAAATATAATAAATAGTTGAAAAAAAGGATTTTCATAAACTTATTGATAAAAAATAAATTGTAATATTTCAAACCCACATACTAAAACAAATTATTTTTTACATGTATGTGGATTTGAACGACTATTAAATATAAACTATAAGATGAATACAAATGAATCATAAAAATGAATAAAATATTTAAGAAATAGTTTCAATTAGAAATAATTTTGTAAATAATTTTGATGACAAATAATTAATTATCTTTCAAAACCACCAAGATAAAACGTAAAATTTTCCATGAATGTAACTTTGAAAACCTATAAAATATAAATTGTAAGACTAATATAAATGAAAATTAAAACATGGATTACAAATATATGAAGTAGATAAAAATAAAAAGAATTTCATCAAAAAACCAGAGAAAAATAATTTATAATATTATAAAACCACCTACTGGAATCTAAAAAATGTTTCAAGTATGCGCCTTTGAAGGACTATAAAATATATACTATAATACCAATATAATTGAAACCTAAAACATAGATTAAACATATAAAAAGTATTTAATAATTAATTCATCAATTATTAGTATAAATACTAAATATATAATTTTTAATTAGTTAATTAGTAATATCATTATTAATTAAATAATAATAATTTTGTAATATAATTACTAATTGCATAATATTTAATTAGTTAATTAGTACTATATTTATTAATTATAATTATTCATCATAATTATTAATTCGTAATTCATAATAATTAATTATATAATAATTAAATAGTTATTTAGTATTATTATTATTAATTAATTAATAATTAATTATTAAAATAATAATATTATCATTAAATTTTATTATTCATTAAAATTATTAATTATTAAGTATTAATTATAAATTTTTAATAAGTAATTATTAATTATTATTTAGGTAATTAGTATTATGATTATTAATTATATTTATTCATTATTAATTATTAGTTATCAATTATATAATAAATAGTTATTTAACTCGTAATATAATTATTAATTATATAGTAATTACTTATTTAATTAATACAATAATTATTTATTATAATTATTAATTATTAATTTAATAATAATTGATAAATTAATTATAAAATAGTTTTTTATTATAGTTATTATTTATTTATTATATATTAATTAATTAGTTATTTAGTAATATTACTATTATTTATAATTAATAATTATGTTACTAATTGGGTAATTATTTATTACATAATTAATAATGATATTACTAATTAACTAATTATATATTATATAATTAATAATTATATTACAAATTAAATAAATAATTAATATATTATTAATTATTAGTAATTATTAATTAACAACTTCATTATTATATAATAAATTATTATATTACTAATTTACTAATTAATAATTTATAATAAATAAGAAATAATTAATAATTAATAAATATAATAAATAATTATGTTACAAATTAACTAATTAATTATCATATAATAATATTTAATAGTTTCTATTTAGTTATCATAATGAATAATTAACATTTATTATTATATTACTAATTTAATAATTAATAATTATATAATTAATAATTATATTACTAACTAGGTAATTAAATATTATATAATATTTTTCAATAAATACTAATTAATAATTATAAAGAATTATTATAAATTATACTTATATTATAAATTAATTAATTATAAAAAGGTCCTCGACTCTATCTTTCTCAAAAAATTAACTAATTAACTAATATATAATTAATAATTATATTTCAAATTAACTACTTAATTACTATATAATAAATTAATAATATTTCCTAATAAACTAATTTATAAAAATATAATTAATAATTATATGTCTAATTAACTAATTAATTATTATATAAATAATAATAATGTTACTAATTAAATAATTAATTATTATATTATTAATAGTAATATTATTAATAAACTAAATATTTTTTATATAATAAATTATAAATAATTACTAATTAATTAACTAATTACTATATAATTAATAATTATATAATTAATAATTATATAATTAATAATTATATAATTAATAATTATATTTCGAAATAACTAATTCATAATTAATAGTTAATAGTTAGCAATTAATAATTAATAATTATAATGAATTATTAAAATGAATTATTATATTACTAATTAACTAAATAATTATTAAATAGTAATTTTTTATAATTAATAATAAATAATTATAATGAATAATGAATATTTATAATTATATTACTATTTATCTAATTAAATATTCGATAATTAATAATTATATTAGTTATTAAACAATTAATCATTATACAAAAAAAATTCATAATTAATAAATCAAAATTATAATGAATAAATAAAATTTATAATTATATTAATAACTAACTAATTAATTATTATATAATTAATAAATATATTACTAATTAACTAATTAGTTATTATATAATTAATTATTAATTATTTTTAATTAAATAATTACTTAGTATGCAATTTATAATTATATTACTAATTTAGTAAATAAATAATTTCATATGTGTTTAATCCATGTTTTAAAATTCAATTATTTTTGGTCTTATAGTTTACATATTATAGTTTTTTAAAGCCGCATACTTAAAACATTTTTTGGTTTGGAGTATGAAATTTTGAAAGCATGTAAATTTTTTTTCATCAATTTTTTTTAAAATAATTATTTTTCAACTATTTCTTGTTTGTTTAATCTATGTTTAAATATTCATTTATATTGGTCTTATAGATAATATTTTATAGGCTTTCATACACACATACTTGAAACATTTATAATTTTAAATTTTCCGGTCTAGAAAGCTTATAAAATACTTTTCATCAACATTTTTTCAAAATACATTGTTTATCTATTTTTTATAAGTTTAATTCATGTTTTATGTTTTATTTATATTTGTCTTTTAGTTTATATTTTATAGTCTTTCAAAGACACAGACTGTAAAAAAAATTACATTCAATTAGGCGGATTTGAATGATTATAAATTATTTCTTTGTCTCCAATTTTTATGAAATTATTTTTGTTTTTAAGTTTTTCTTATATATTTATTCCATGTTTTATGTTTCATTTATATTAGTCTTATAGATTATATTTTATAGCCTTTTGAAGCCACAAACTTGAAACAGAATCCACATCGGAAAATTATAATGTTCTGTGTAGGAATGGAGGAACCTGAATTCCACATTGGAAATGTAGAATGAATTCTAGGGAAAGTCCTCTTTTAAAAAAGAGCCCTTGGTAATGGTTTCTGTCAGAATCAAGACTGCTATAATGGAAGTACATCTGGATTTTAAATAGCAGATAAATTCTTCTGAAATTAATTTATTAAATATATATATATATATATAATCAATAAAAAAATAAAATTAAAATTTTAAATATATAAAAAAAATATCGAAAAAATAGGTTTTGGGGTGAGTGGAGGCAACACACCTACCGCCTTCCACATCTATTTTTTTAAAAAAAAATTATTCTACACTTATTTTTAAATAATGTTTTTCAAAAAAAATATTTTAAAAATATCAATTTCTGTATTTATAATCCTATGAATTAGGTATTATAATATTCCCATGTCATTATGATTGGTGAACAATGTTTTATTAGGTAGGTTTATATTATACAATATTATTTCACTATAATTATCTTCTCATAAACACATGTTCATATAATTCTCACTTATGATCTTCGATTCGTATCACTTGTATTCACCATTTTCTGAGATTCTTATCTAATCCTTTCTTTTCATTCCATTCCCATAGGATATAAAGAAGCGTATTTTGTATTAATTGAATATAAGGGTATCATATGTGATGATAATTTGTGGGAAATATTGAAGAGTGTTTGTAAAATATGTTGATTATGTATCAATTCTATAAATGAACTGAAACCTTAGGTTCTAGTGTGTGATTTCTAGTGATATGTAATCAATATTCTTGTGAACAGATGTATTATTTATTTAACTTTTGATAGATTAATTTTAGTTGATATCAATGAAATGATTATTTAATTATATGGAGAATGATATGAGGAATAAATAGATATAACATAAAACAATCAATGCTCATCTAATTCTAATTTATGTTGAAAATAAAATATCATAGATTGAAATTAAAGTATCATAATTAAGAAAAAATAATTGTTTATATTCACTATAGTTTAATTTATTACTTTAGTTTCTATTTATTGATACTAAATCTAATAATTTTGGTCTATGTTTGTAGCTAAAACAATTAGAAAGAACTCAAAGAACTAGTGAAGTTAGAAATGTATGGATTTCCACTATATGAAACAGAAAGAGAAGAGGATAGTGTAAAAACTAATCTGGAGGTTCTCAAACTTTTTTATCAATATCTAGTCACGAAACAAAAACCATGTAAAACTACAATATATGTCATTGATCAAGTATCTCTCCCTTGAGACCTTCACACGGAGACATCCACCATCGTATAGTGGGTCTAACATCCAATTAATGTCCAAAAGTAGATCCTCAAAATAATGAATATATATTTTTCTCCAGTTCATGGAGCATGAAAATGTTTTTTTTTTCATTTATCATTTTTATCGTGAGGAAATACATTGTGGAAAATAACCATGAATATGGGGCATGTGGGTGAAATTGAATCCCTAGAATATGAGGAGTATAATAAAATATTTCTCAAAAATTATTTACATGTAACTCTTCAAACTAAATTATAGAGGAAAATTATTGATTTAGAAAATCAAGATGGATCCATTAGCACTTGTATAGAAAACATCCCAAAACATGAAAGGTATACGTCTCATTTTATCATTGACTCTAAAATAAAAGATAATCATTATTAGGGGTTTAAAAAATTATTCTTGAAGAGATAAATATAAATGAATTTTCTAGATAAATATAAATATAAATATATTTAATTCTTTAATTATTTTCTCTATAGAAATAAATTGAAATTAAGGACACTCATTATTATCATGGTATCAGGTAAAAGAAAAGAAAAATAGATTTTCATGAATACTACAAAGATAGAACCTGTGGAGGAATTTGAGTTCCCCTTTTAAGATGATTTTTTAGTAATAATCATGAGGATAATTTTCTAAACTGATGAAACTAAATTAATCATATGTGTAAAGGAAGTCCATGAATCACATGAGTGATGATGAGATATGAAGTGGAAAAAATAGGAATTTATAAAAAGAAGGATTATTCAAATTTACCACCGAATATCAAATTCATATATTATTAAATGTTTGGACATTAAGCTAACTAGTTAAAAAAATAGGGGTTAGTTATTAAAATCTATGTTATTATCCAACAAATCTAAGGGAGAGTTGGAAATCATATTCAATCAAAACTACGGATGTGGTTCACAAAATATGATGTGATGAAAGGAATACTCATCATTTCATGACCCAACTCAATAAATCCCACCTAGCTAGTGGTATGTTTAGTGAGACACCATGATCCCACTAAAAATAGAACAATGGGTGGTGATAAACACCGAGTATGAAATTCTATAATTGTAAGGAACAACCTATGTGCAAGAATGTATGCCTAGAAAAAGCTCCATAGAACAATGTAAATATTTAAGAAAAGGTTGAATATATTTAATGTAATCCATGATTGGAATAAACCCTAAAAAATAATAAAGGTACATTATAATAGTATGAATTTATAAAAGATTAATATACATTACCAACAATAAATTTTTTCCGAAACTGCAAAAAATTATAAAAAGATAAATACTAAATAGATCATAGTCCATGATCATAAAGACTGACAATAATTCATAGTAAAATCTACTAGGTAAATTGATGCTCGTCAAATATACCTCTTGATCTCAATGTAATCATTAAAAGACAAAAAACTTGTCAGAAAATACCATGAACATATGAATATATTCATACCCAATATGATTCCACAAAAAAGGTTTCAATTGAAATAATAAACAATTAGCCAGACCCATAAATCTAGTGGCTAAAGAGAAACCCAACATAAATGTTCATAATGAATCCCAAGAGAGATAGAAATTGGATCTCTATCTCCACATCCTACATATAAACAATGATTCATCCTATTACTCCAATGTCCTTTCTATGATTCCCATAATACCTTTCAACCAAGGTTCTATCATATTAGAGGTCTCACAACTCATTAATATGACCCACAATCGAGGGGAAACTATCTCCAGTGGAGGACTATATCCCTATTGGAGCTCAATGAAATGGTGTAAGATCACTCCATTGGTTTAGGTCTCAAGAAAATAGTATTATGTTTTGGGGGTAACAACTCTATATTTGTAATATATATGGGTTACCTACACACTCGTGTGATAGGGGTGCAAGCCCAAGAATCATTCTATGATCAAACATGATCAATTACATCGAAAATCAATGAAAACAATAATGTCATATATGGATAACTAATCATGATAAGCTACTCGTGTTCCCAATTCCAAGTCTCAACGAAGGATATACACAATGTTGACATTTTTTGTGATGTATATGCTCTTTAAGAATACATGAAATATGTTGGATTCTAGATTCTACATTTGTAATTTGTAATGATCTTATGGTATATGGCCCATGACTGGGATTATTATTCATGTTTGGATACCTGGCCATGTCCGGGAACTCATTCAATGTCCATGCCCATATACCATGGTCATTTCCATGTATGTGATAGTGTCTAGTCCCATGTACCCTTATAGTAGATTTCTAATATCCAACACCCAATCACATAGTGTGTGGACCATTTCAAAATAATCGTTTATTTATCTCTACCCAAAACCCTATTTTTCTTAGTTAGGGGACCACATAATGTTTGTTCCTAATAAATTCATAGTTTGTATGTTAGGAATCTCTAGAAACTAAATTAAGAATGACATTTCATGCCTACCAGAAAACCATTTCCACCTCAAATCACACTACTGAACTCAAATATAGATTTTATCATGCCTAATAAATCACTAATAGTTTTATTCGATCCACCCAAAGCACTCTAGTTGGATCCCATCACACTATGTCACCACATTGACTCTCCTAGGGATGATGTACCATGATATAGCCTAAAATCTGGGTCTCCAACAACTATTTCCTTCAACAAATCATAGTCTAATAAAGAAACATAGATCTTTAACTCATTCAGGCATTCCCAAAAAATCTACGTGCTTGATCATTCTTGGATTCGACTCGGTAACGTCGAACAACGACCCTATAGGCCAGTGATGTGGAATGAAAAATAACATTTGTGGAAAATAACAATAAAAAGGTGAAACAAATATGGTCAATGTGACCACATTTAATGATTCCAATATTTTGAAAATAGGGTGATATCATATTTTAAATAGAGTTGAAGAAATATATGAACTCACGTGAATAACGAAAATCTCCGAAAATGAAATTATATAGACAATACATTCGTAAAAAAATAATTCAAGGGTGGAAATCCAAAAAATTGAAATCCATGACTTTGGTTTTGATCAATCAATGATAAAAAAGTATTAGATGTTATTATCTTTTATGAAATCCATTGACATCATAAGGGAAGATAATTCCCTTTATGAAAGATCACTACTCCATGATCAATTATCTTTCAACAATGATTCTTCTCCATGGAAACTCTAACATCCACAGGTAATGAAAACTACAGTGTGGATTTTTTATAAGGAAAAATACATAGATTATGTCTTGGTTATTTTGAAATTCATAGAAATATAAAACAATTAAAATAATTAAAATAATGTAATTTCTAAATGTATCCTTCAACCAAATGCTCGATGACAAACAACATTAGGTTAGGAAAGGGAAAACCCTACATTCTAGAAATAAACCTCATCTCAAATTTCTCATTAGAATTTATAATCAATGAGAAAATCACTTTTTCTAATATAATGATAATTTTTATATTTATACATATAAATATTTCTAATGTATTAATTTTGGTTTCCTTTGACCCCCAAAACAAAAAAATGAATATAATGAAAAATCAAATAATATATATACAAAATTATGCAAATGATATAATTAATAAAACTGGAGTCATTACATTATCCCATCCAATAAGGCTTTCACTATGATGTGTTATATTTATATATAAAATGTGGTGCTATTGATCCTGCATCTATGTCTCATGATCCTAGTATCTCTCGTGGATAGTCGCATTCTATCAAAGAAATTTAACTAATGGGTACGTATATTGTTTCATGATCCTCCCCTACTAATCCACGATCTCTGTTAAGTAATCATAGATGGTGGATCCATCTTCTATATCTAGATCTCCCTAGTTATTAAATTGTTTTGGGTCATGCACGTATCTATTCAACTATGACACATGAGATTTATCAATCCATTTCTTCGACTATGGGAGAAGTCCAAGAGATAAGATACCTCATCAACCCTCCATATGATTTGAAACTACATGATGAGCCTCGAGGATAAATTAATCTCCCAACCACACCTCTGCAATTCTCTTCATGGGTATAATTTCAAGAAAGCATTGTCTCTGTGATTGTAGTAAAAAGGGTTGTATTGTCAGTCAACATAATATTTCTTTTAGCTCTATTTTACCCTCATATAATCATGTATCAACTATACCACACCTTTCATTTCCATCACCAACCCCAACCAGACTATTGATTTCCCAAAAATCATAGTCGATCATAAGCATGATGGGAAAGGTCTCCTATACAAGTCATCAAAATGTGTGGTGTCAATAGTGGAGTGACAGCTATTATTATAGGAAAAATCACCCAATAGAAAATGATCCTAAAATATTTGAAAGAAGTCTAAAAAACATTCTCTCAGTATACAATGAAAATCTTGAACAATATTCTGGCTTCTTCATCCGCCTAGGAGTGAGACACAAAAATCTTTCATCACTGATTCACAAAATCCTCGTGAAGGATTGTCCAAATAAATTATTTGAAATTAGTATCATTTGTATATTCTATGTTTGTTTCCACCCCATGATGTTGGATTATCTCCCCCACAAAAAACTACCCCAAACTCTCAACCTAACTCTACTTTTTAACAGAAATATAGTGAAATGACATTCTTTGTTGGTCAAAAATCACTCGATAGAATCAAGGACTCTTACATTACATGGAAGCATCATTATGCAATACATCAATATTCCATCCCACATTAATTTTGGGACCACAATAGGTTGGTTACAACCTAGTTGAATATGATGTTCATCCTTTACCTAGGGACAAGTGATACATTGAGATACGAAAACAAAGATTACCCACCTCATTAATTTCCACCAAAACTATGAATTATGGTCCTTGTACTTATTCTAAACATCTAGTTGTACAACCGAAGGGGATATATGAAACTACCGCAATACAGCCTCGTGCATGTGACCGAAACTACTATTCATCCATATAAATGGTTGAAGTGATACCATCTATTAGAAAATTTCATTGGTGTATCTCATGAGGATTTCTATTCAAATATATGCTCACAGTTGATGTAAATATGCTCAGATTCTCCAAAATTATGAAGAAGTTGGGGAGTAACTACCATTAATGAAAGGTAAGTCTCGCCCTCTTGGAAACCAGTGTTGGTCGCAATGAAGAAAACTTCTTAGATTCCTCATACACCAAGTGAGAATAGTATTTAAAAAAAATAATTTACAACAACATTTCCCTTCCCTTATGTTTTGAATTTCCTAAAGTTATAGTCCTTTAAGAACACATACAAACACCTCTAACTTAGTGTAATGTCTATGTAAGTGAATATTTAACTATGTTTCTAGTGTTTTGAGTAAAATAAATAAATTATCACCCTATGATAATACATCCAAATCTTTTGGATAACAACTACAACTACCAAATCTAAGTCATGGGCTTCATTATTTTTCACCTATTTTTTCTAAAAAATTTACCGATAAGTGATCAATTCCTACCTCTACATTAATATCATATTGATCCTAGCTCCAAAGGCATATCAAAACACCATATACCCAATCCCCAATTTTTGTCATCTAAAAACTAGAGAAATGGTCAACCCCTACCTCTACTCTTTGAAGGCACTGTAACACCTCTTAGTACATGTAAACAATTACCCTTTATATGACACTGTTTTAAAAGGGGATTCAATTTCAGATAATTCATCCATAAAAAATATCTAATATCCATCCAATATAAGAAAACTTCACACCTCTAACTCGATTTTGGGTGGCTCCTATGTAAGATCTATGTCAATCATCATTGGGTCGACAATTAAAACATGGTCAAAAGTAAAATTCACTATAAAGTGATCCAATAGATCCAAAACTAACAAATATAAAGATTATCATATAGTTAATGCTTTTATATTTATATGGACATTCACAAATTCTCTATATGAACTCGTCCAGAAAATGTGATAATGGTGTCAATAGTGAAAAATATGAATCTACCTATGTATTGATATCATGTTCATAAGAGCCATGAACGTAGTTGTGACGCCACAAGACTTATGAACTTGACTAAGTGAACAATGTTATGTTTTATAATGATGTTTCTTGTTTTACATGGTTTGTTTTTGGTACCAATAAAGGAATTGAGACTAAATAGATGAAAAAAACAAGGAGAATAAAGAGGACTGGCATAAATTAAAATGTGACATTACAACAAATACCCAAACTAACCAAGAGCACCATTTACATGACTTAACATTTCCACATCATGGATGCAAAGAATCACAACTCGAGTAATTGGATAGTATTCATCTTCTGGGTCTGTCAGTGTGAAAAACATAATAGCCAGAACCATGGCACACATACTCAGCACTAATAGAATTATGAGAGCCATCCTCCATGGTTCAAGTGTTTTGAAAATTTTAAACGCCTCCTATTTTTATAATGGTCCTTTAAAAAATTATGACCATTATATTTTTGATCGTTGGGTTTAAATTGATAAAGATTATCTTTTTATAAAAAATTTGGTTTGTATAAAGCTCTTATAATGTTATGTTATTTCAAATATTTTAGTATATTCAAAAGATTTGAATTATATCTTTTGAGTATATTAATTTTAAAATATAAGAATATTATTATAAAAGAACCTAATTGATTTTATAAAATCCAAATTTTTACCTACATGGTTGAAAACTTATTATTTTTAACAGCTTCTAAATGTTTGAAAGTAGTCAAATTTAAGGGGTATCTGTTATAATTTAAAAATATATCTTGTCGGATCTCTAAAAAAATATGTATTTTGAATTAGGAAAACTACTGGTCTTTTAAAATTAATTTTATGAATCAAATAGTGGTGTATTTTAAAAGTTATAAATCTTAATATTTATAAAAGTTTAGTATGTTAATTATGGAATATATATCTTTTAAAAGAGTTATATCAAATAGTAAGGAATTTTACATAATCTAGAATGATATTTTAGATTTGGAAATTTTAAGATAAATTTATTTATTAAATTGTATAAAAATTCAATTTATAATGTTAATGCTTTGTAATTTTTTATAAAAATAATATATAGTTTACTGTATAATTTATTTACAAGTTTATTATATTGTTTTTTCTTTATTTCAACGAAGCAATGTGGAATTTTCATCACCCTCGCAATTAATCTCAGCCATTAATTTCTTTTAAACCACATAACACATCTCCACTCTCCCTCCAGCAATCTGATCGCGCCTAGATCCAATTTGGGTCATCCATTGCATCACCGCGTTGTCTCCTTCCTCACGCCGTGATCCTCTCCAGCACTAGTTCTCGAGGACACCACCTCTGTTGCACTGCTCCTATTGACCCTCACACACCCCCTCCTAGGGAAATGTTTTCTCATCTCCCCCATGGCGTCCTACTATTGGGTCGAGTCTCTTTTTACACCGGAGCTTCTACAAAACCCCCTCCTGCCACATGAAATAGGGCGGCTTCTTCTCCTCCTTCTCTCCCTCGAACACCCAGCAAACCAGAGAACTTCTCTTCTCCTGTTAGTCTGAGCATCTTTTGCAGTCACATTAAGGGTTCTTGCCTGATTTGTTTTATTTTGGATAAACCTACACTTTATACACCCAGTATATACAGTTTATACATGTCTATATACATAATAAAAACCCCTCGGTTTGTATTGTTTTCAAGGGTTTTTTCCATCGTGTTGTTAGTAGGGTACATATGTAAGGGGGTTTTATGTTTTTCTTTTGTTAAGAAAATCTTACTCTTCTATGTTTCGGTGTATATGGTTTATATATATATATATGTATGTATGTATAATCCAAACCATCCGATTTTAAAATGGTTTCAAGGATTTTTTCCTACATTTTACTACAATAATTACAAGTGAATGGGATTATCTTGCTGTGTTTAAAATGAAAACCCTTTAAAATATTGTTCAAATCTACAGTTTATTTGTATATATATATTTTTTATATATAGGATATTTTTTTTAGTTTTATTATCGACTTATGTTTCTTTTAAAGGAATAATATAGGAAATGGGTTGGGAAAACATTTCAGAGAACGTGCCTCATGTGCCTGTTGCATTTCAATTTTTTTCGACCATTACCTCCTCTGAGCTCTGCCATCCCTCGGTGTCATCTGCTCCACCAGAAATTGTTGCAGCTCGCGATTCCTTGGCGCTGTCTGCTCCATCGGTGCGATCTTTCAGGGACGTTCTTTGCAGGAAGGATCTGGGATTTTCGCGTCCTTGGATATCAGAGATTGGAGATTTCTCACACTCAGTGGAAAGGGAAGGTTCGCGAGTGACATTGGTGGCGCCTTTTTCGGCATTTTTCAAAGCTTCATCTGGCATGAAATGGAATCTTGTGGCTCAGTTCGGCATGGAGAAACCCTCTCTTAATGTATTCAAGCGTTTTGTGGATTCCTGGGGGTTTCAGGGGGAGGCTCGCATCTTGGTTTTGCACAAATACTCTATCTGTTTAAGGCTGTCTTTGGAGGCGGATTTCATCCAGGCCTGGTGCCATTCTCAATGGTCCATGGGTCGTTGGCGTTTCAACCTTTCGAGGTGGTCGATGGAGGCTCACAAGGGAATGGAAAACTCTCATGCTGCGGTTTGGGTAAGTCTACTAGCTCTCCCTCTCCCTTTTCAGAATGGTGCTTTCTTGAAGGTCATAGGGGATTCTCTAGGAGGCTTTCTTTGATCGGATGAGCGTACTCGACGCGGCCAGGAGTCCTTAGTGGCACAGATCTGCGTGGAACTAGACCTCGCCTTTCCGGTTCCGGAGAAGATTTCTATTCAAGTGCCGGAGTTAGTGGTATGGGACCAGGATGTTGTGTACCCGGTGTTCCTCAGGTTCTTTTCATCTTGTCTCTTACAGGGTCACTATCTAATGATGTGCCGGAGAAGGTACCCCGGAGGGTGCCATCGGGCTGAAGCTGGTTTCATGTTCCCCGTTATACCTTCTCCGTCTCATAAAGGTGTTCTTGCTCCTTTGAGCATGATCAAGCACTCTGGTCTATCCTGCAGATTTGCGGTAGAAAAGACTTTCTTGTCGCCAGGATCTTCTGAGAGGGGCATTATAGGTCCTATTAGCTGGGCCGAAGCCCCATGCTCTTCGTCAAGCACCCATCAGGAACCCTTAGAGGACCATGATGTGATGTACTATCCAGGGAAGCAGAACATAGGCGGTTTTTTGGACTTCCTTCTGAGGATTCCTAGCAGCATCATTCCTGATTGGCGGCTACTGGTTTCAACCATGGCTTCAAGGGAAAGTGTTGTCTTTCAATCCAAGAAGGCCGAAGTTCGAGGTCACTACCCTATCATGGTGGAGTGACAGTAAGATCCTAGGATGCTGCCTCCATTCGTTCCAGGTACGTGTGCAATCTCTTCCAGTGTACGTCCTTCCCCGGGGGCAGTCCCTACATTTAGTAGAGAAGGTCATAGGGCTGGGAACTCACCCGAGGTGAAGGGCCTTGCCAGGGAGGTGTCCCCGGACAAGGGGGATATTAATGTGGTGAGTGAGTTCCTTCCTGTGGACAATCCCTCTCCTCCCATTCCACCCCCAGTTAGTCCGGCCTCAAGCCCAGGAGTATGCACCCAACAGATGAAGAAGAAACTACAGGGAAGGGAGAACCCATTATTCCCAACTGAACCAACCAAAGAACCTGGGGTCAAAGCCAAGAAAGGGATGTTTTAATGTTTCTATTTATGATATGGAATGCCCGCAGTATAGGGTCTAGGGTGAAGACCGACTTTATTTCTTCGAAAGTCAGGAACAACAGAATCAAGGTTGAAGCGATTATCGATCATAAGTAGAATATTTCCAAAATTCAAGACTTTACCCGCAAGTTAAGAATGTATGCGTCCAATCATGCAGCCCCAAATAACAACCATGTATGGCTATTCTGGAAGAGGTAAGTATCAGTGGAGATGATGGAGGTCGGGGATCAGCATATCACGGCCAAGGTGTCATCTGATGGAGAAGAGCTATATTTTTTCTTTATCTACGGTAGCTACGACACTCATAGGAGGGAGGTGTTGTGGGAAGAACTTAACGGGTTCGATCCAGGAGCCCAACCCTGGGTGGTGGGAGGTGACTTCAACCTCATCATGCAACTAGATGAGAGGAAGGGGCAGGGGGAATTCGCGAGGAGGGCAAGCTCATCCTTTGTGCAGTGTATGGTAGGGAAAGGGTTATCCGACCTGGGGTATTCAGGTGATCCTTTCACCTGGTACAAGAATAGAAGGGGTGGAAGCCGATTTTGGAGTAGGCTGTACCGTTTCTTTTCCAACGTTCATGCCATCGCCATGTATCCAAATGCGAAGGTAAACCACCTAACTCAATGTATTTCGGACCATTCGCCGCTCCTGATTTCTCTCTGCAAAACAGATACAATGAAGGGGAGTTTCAAGTTCACCAGCCAGTGGGCGTTTGATCCGAAATATCATCGCGTGGTCGGGAGGTTCTGGAACGAGCCTCATCGGGGCCTTGAATTTGTGGTTATCCACTCAAAGTTGAGGTGATTGAAGCAGGAACTTATAGCATGGGAATGGTCCCTTCCCTCCCGAGTCAAGGAGCTGGCGGATATGCAACAGGGCATCCAAAGCCTGGAGGCCATGCTTGAGGTTAGTTGGGATGACAGGATGTATTCTTAACTTGGAGAGTTAAAGATCTCCATGTAGGATATGGTGCTTGCTCAGGAGATACAGGCGAGGGATCAGTCCAGGGTCAAATGGTTGAAGGAATTGGATAAGAACATTTCATTTTTTCACGCATGCATTAGGGAGAGGAGGCGGGTTGTGAAACCTAATCTTGCGATGGAGTATGGATCTTTTTCAGACGATGTGAAGGTGGTCGTGGGTAGGGCGTGTGAGATCTTTAAAGACCTCCTTGTGGGCACAAGTGCGAACATGCATGGAGGATACCCATCTTGGACGGCTGACCTTTGGAAGGTCATCTCGAATATGGTCTCTGCAAAGGATAATGCCTTGTTGGAAAGCATTCCAGATGACGGGGAGGTGCACACAGTGATGTGGAACCTGAACCCGGACAGCGCTGCAGGGCAAGATGGATTTCCAGGCTCCTTCTACAAGGGCTCCTAGGAGGTGGTGAAAGGCGGTCTTATTGCTGCCATACAAGACTTCTTCTGAGGGGGTGGCCTCCCTCGTATTGCTTCCGCGACCACTATGGTTATTCTTCTAAAGATAAAATATCCTTACTCCCTTTGCCACTACTGTCCCGTGAGCATGTGCAGTTTCCCCTATAAGGTCCTGGCGAGTATTATCAATAGGAGGATGTCCAGCTTCATTCCCCGGTGGATTGCTCCTGAGCAACATGGCTTTGTCAAAGACCGATCGATCCTGGGAGCTGTGGCTATGTCATAGGAGTTGATGAGAGACTTGAACACCCATTCTCGTGGTTCTAATGTGTTTATAAAGCTGGACATGAACAAAGATTTCGACAGTTTGGAATGGGGTTTCATGAACAGAGTTCATGCGAAGCTGAGAGTCTCTCGATGGGCCTGCGACATCATCTTTAGGTGCGTGAGTTCGTCGTGGATGTCTGTGTCGGTTATGGGTAGAACCTATGGCTTTTTCAAAACCATCTGTGGACTTCTCCAAGGCAACCCACTTTCCCCAAGAATATTCATAATCATGCAAGATACTCTGAGTAGGATGATCAACAAGGGAGTCCGTGAAGGGGCCATTCTTCCTTACCATAGGAAGCTTTGCTTCGCCCCTGTATCAGATTTGATGTTCACTGACTACGCGATTGTCTTCATGAACGGTGGGCGGAAGTCCCTTCGAGAGTTGAACAGAATCCTCGAGGAATACTGCTTTTGGAGCGGACAAATAATTAACATAGATAAGAGTAGCTTTTTTATTCCTTCTTCTTGCAACTCGAATAGGGCGGCCAGGATGGGCAGCGTGCTGGGAATTGGGAGAGGTTCATTTCCCATGGAGTACCTCGGTACCACTATTTCGGTAGGACGGATAAGGATCAGGTACTTCGATAGGGTGGTGAACAGGATCTTGGATCACATTTTGAACTGGAAAAACCATTTTATGTCCATCGGAGGTCGGATCACCCTAGTAAATATTGTACTTTCTACGATTCTAGTGCACGCTCTGGCCTCATCGTGCGTGCCGAAGGGGGTTATCAGGGTCATTTATAGGATTCTTGTGTGTTTCATCTAGGATGATTCAGGAGAGGGAAAGAGGCAGTGGGTGTCGTGGGAGAAGATGGCCCAACCTATAGGTGAAGGGGGAATCAATGTTAAGAGTATGACGGACATGATCCACTGCATGCATGCGAAGCATTCATGGGAGACCATTGAGGATCAAACCTTGTGGGGGATGCAGATGTCTCAGAAATATAAGGCCGAAAAATTTCATGGAACTACAAGGGGCTCAGTGTTATGGTCCTCAGTGTTTAACATTTACCAAATCTTTTACCGCTATCGCAATGGATTATTGGGGAAGGCATCATCCACTTCTGGCAAGACAACTGGGTGGGTGAAGTTCTAGGATACCTAGGATGCCCAGCACCGACTATATCTTTCAGGGAGGCAAGTATGTACCCCATGTTCTTTAGATCGGTTCTTGACGCCCCACAGAATGATTTTTTCGACTCTATGGTTCTGAATACAGAGCGCGATATATGTGTATACACCCCATCTACCTCGAAGAGGTTCACCGCAAAGGATTTATGCAGCAGGAGCGCACCTCAGGGGAAATGTGAACAGTGGAATAGTATGACCTGGTGTAAAAAGATACCTGCAAAACTCAATTTCTTCACTTGGAAGATCCAGAAGAAAGTAATCCCCTCTGATGATCACATAAAACAGATTGGTATTAGTCTGGAATCATGTTGCCAGTGCTGCGGGAATAGATGCGAGGAGAGCATGAACCATATCTTTTTCAAGGGATAATGGGCTCAGCACGTGTGGAGGTTCTTCGGCTCCTTTACAGGTTTCCTTCCTCGTGAGGGAAATACAGAGACAGTTATGGAACACTGGTTTCAGGAGGATAGCGGGACAAAGGAGGAGATGAAGGTGCGAGCCGTCATTTTCAACGCGGCCTACTGGTGCCTTTGCCAAGCTAGGAACCGGGCCAAATATGAGGGGAGCAGTTTCACTGGTCGATCCATGGTGGCGAATACTCGTTGCTTGCTGATCGACCTGATTGGAACCACATGCTTTAGGAGGGGGGCGTTCTCCCTTGGGGTGGTGCAGGATACCCACATGAGGGGTATTTGGAATAGTGAAGAGGTGCAAGGTAGGTGGGTGCAGTGGTCTCCCCCGCAAGCTGGTCTTAAACTCAATTCTGATGGATCCTGTGTGTTGGGTGATATGCGTGGAGGAGGAGTCGTTCGGGACTCCAAAGGAATCTTGGTACTTGCCTTCACAGCACATTACGGCAGCGGTTCCTCGATTTGAGTGGACGAAATGGCGGTCCTGTCCGGACCCTCCTTAAGCAATGGCAGGGGCATTTCCATTGACCACATTGAAACAGACTCAATGTCCATCCATGATCCTCTCCAGAATAAAGGCACCATCCCATGGTCTGTCATCTACACGATTAGAAAATTAAAGGCTTTCATCAAGGAAAACATTAGAATATTGCATACGTGGCGTGAGGGGAACAATGTGGCAGTCTATATGGCCTCAATCACGGTACCTGGCTCTTAGTTGTTGTGGTTTAATAATGTGTCTCAGTTTAAGCCAGAGAGGGTGAATCATTTACAAGGCGATTCTCTTGGACTGCATTATTTCAGTCCCCCATAATATGGGTTGCCCGTCCCTTGTATGGTCATTCTGGGCCTCCTCTTTATATGAATAAAAATTATAATGTTGTATGGAAGTTTCTTTTAAAGACAAGACATTTGGGTTTGTTATGTTTTGATTGTTTTTATTCGGTATAATATTAAAAAACCTATACATATATGAATATTCGAAATATATAGTTTATTATATGTATATAAATATATTTATAACCCAATCCCAATATATATTAGGATTTCCGAAATCATCTAGTATGTTATACTATGTATTATATATATTTATGAAGTTTGTTTGAACATATTTTTATCATGAAGACCCCCTTTTTGTAAACCTTGTATATATATATATACCTATATATTTATATATATGTAATCCAAAAAAACCAAATTATTATTTTGTAAGTGATGAATACCCACCTTCAAATAATAATTTTTGGTGTTTGCTAAGACAATATGTATTATATATATATAAGTATACACTAATGAGCATGTTTTATTAAATAAGTTTATTTGACAATACCTATGATGAGTTTTATGATAAATTGTGTAATTTGGATTGATTAAAATATATTATAGGGTTTTGGATTCATGGGATCATGATATCATGTTGTGTTCATTTATTGTCTTATCCTACAATGAACATGCTTTGGTGAATATTATTAGTTAATCAAGTGAGTGTTTAATTTATTTGCAAGTTCAATGACTTGTTTACCATCATAACTGATGGCGATTGTTTTCTTATAGTATTTCATTTCCTTGAAATAAAAAAATTCTTATAAGATTCATCATTTATTATAACATGTGATAAACCCTATTCACCTATCAATTTTTATGACTTAGTTATCATCTCTTTATTTCAACACATAGATCATGTTCAAAAGGCACCAGATCCTGGTTTTCTGGAGTCATTCCCTCACAGTAGTGGTGGGTTTTTTCACACCAAAAGGAACCATTAGGATCTCAGAGCATCCATAGAAACACTGTATTGTAGTATTCAAAATATCAACCTCATGAACCCTCTACTGGGGGTATCCAGACATGATATTTATCATAGATAACCCACAATCACCATATATATAGTTATAAAGTTCTTAAAATGGTGGAAAAACTAACTTTTTCTTTATACCAACTAGATTTTAGAGTTTTTAATTAATATAATAACTCAAAATCACAACAAATTTTTTTTATAAACAAAACAGGAGCTGCTCAAGGGGGGGACATTGATTCTGATAAAATTATTCACAATATAGTCTTCTAACAACACCCTTAACTCCCTGTTCTTGGAAGGGTCAATATGATATCCCATAAATGATATCGGGGTGATCTTAGTGGATAGTCAATGTTGTATCCAATATCCCACCTCAGTGGTATTCCTAGGAAATAAAATAAAGTTATATTGTATATAATCCTCAAATATTACTCAAATTCAAATTCCTGATGAGTTATTTACAGTAAGGTCAACAAATACCATGCGATGGGAGATATGTTACTATTTCATGATCATGATTCCCTATCTCTCAACCATATAATCTCTATTTCCCAAGAAAGAGAGTATTTTACCATCTTTCTAAAGGCATATAAACCTTATTTGATTATTATTAATATGGTAACACTCGATGGAAAACAATAGAATATCCATGATGATGTGATATTATTTTTATCGTGAATGAGAAGAATTTACATATGAAATTGTGTCCACTAATCACCAACCCGCACTATCAATAGATGTACGATATAGAATAATAAATCAATATAAAATCTTCTTGCAATAGATACTAATATAATGAATCAAATAGAAGATATTGATCTTATATTAGGATAATGTAGACAATGTAATGACACATTCATGTGTCTCCAAAATCTATAGATTTTAGAAAAGACACAAATCATATCAAAAATCTTTTTGGGAGTATCATGATCCTATCCCTACATAGCCTACAATATCTCATTACCTCATCAACCGACACTGTAAGCATAGAATAGGACACCTAATTGTGGTGGTGGAAGTAGTTTGTATCAGTTTACTCTACCCTTAGATCCACCCAACAATTATCAACTTTATCCTCTATCAGCATCTACTCCCTAAGGGCTTCCCCAGGCAGGCATAGATCCCCGGTCACAGTGATGCCTCTATAATAGTATTATATCCATTTCTTGTCTACCAACCTTTGAAATTGAGATCACCACACCCTTCAGGAACCTAACATCACCCCTCAAATAGATTATTGGATCCTTGACATGATCTTGACATGGTAGATCCACATGTATGCATTCGAGCATGGGTAGGTCTCATACACTACCACCCTAAATACTGAATCATTCTAGTTAATGTAGTAAAATCATCATCTTGATGTCCAAAGGAATACTCTTATACTTAGAATCATTATACAATGATGATGATAAAAAGTAGATTATAATTCATCACTCCTGAATATGTGGGAGTAAAAAAAGGACTCTTCTAGAACATATTTCTATAAACATTCCTTGGTCAAAATAATGAATTATAGAAGTTTCCATTTAGAACCATATTGAGGTAGTAATTTCTGTGGTTGGTAATAATCATGGAGTACTCATAATCTGACATATCATCTAGATACCTCTCTTGAATATTATCAATATGAACTGAGCAGATAGTCTTAATGTAATACTCATCACCAAACAACTATTAGAATTGTAACCCTGAGAGAATAACCTCTTCAAGTGATTGTGTAATCAGACTCAAATAGTGCCCCATTTCACAATGAATAGTACTAACTATAATCAAACCATATGCTAATATAAGGTCTGAAAAATCCAGAAAATAGAAACCAAAACCTCTATAAAAAATCATTTGGCTGAGGGAATGTCTTTTTGTTGTATCATAGAGATCACTACCATTGGAATAGATGATATTTTCTAAAATTGTGTGGATCATATCCCTGGTCCACTTGAGCACTCAATTTACTAGAATATCATTGATCATTATGTTAATCCATTGATGGTGGTCTCAAGACTACCCAACAATTTTTATCATTGCTATGTGATCTCAAAGATGAAAAAATGCATAAATGGGTATGCTAACTGTGGCCTCATCACTTAGATAATTTGTAAGAATGATCATGTATCGGTATCCTATATTGTAGTCATCACTAATTCATCTTTATTGTTAACAAGACATACTATGGTTGGATGAGAATATATAGGCATAAAATTAATACATAAATGAAGGTGAAAATAATAAATTTTATTTGATTCATATACCCTTGGATACCTACAACTAATATCAGTATGTAGAGTCAAAAATTAAATATCTAGAGTCATATTGAATGACTACATAAGCATTTTTACCCACATTGGTTTACCTATACTAATAGTAGAAAATGAGACACTCTTCTCCATTTATTTATGTTCATAATCTAATCTGCATAATAAGGTCCACATCCAAACATCATCGTAAAGGTAAAACCACAATTGATACCACTCTATCAGACTCAACCAATTGTGGTCATCATAGTTGATGTTATGTTGAGTGATAAACAACAATACTAACTCTAATAGATAAGGGACAATAGAAAATAGATGAGTTAAATATGGTGGTGTGGTGGGCCTTAGCATAAGTACCTACACACACAAAAACACCCATATTAATGAAATAGTGTAGGGATATAATTAATGATGGAACATCTAGAGTGTAAACCATGCATGTAATAACTTGTAGGAAATGATAAATGCACAACATCATTTAACGAAATATAATGGGTAAATACACATTCCCAACCAACTGAGATATACAGAACATAAGAAATGGTAAATGGGAATGGTCAAATATTTTATAGATTTCAATTTCTAAGAATAACCATTGAATATATCAGTCTTCTCTATGTACAACAACCATCCTTCACTTTCACTCCTGGTAGTAATGTTATCTTCATAAGACACAACATGTTTTAGGAAATCTGACATTGGGGAGAGTATATACATACCCAATTAGATGCCCCCAAAAACCAAAAAGGGAGAATTTTAATGATGAAACGGTATGTTAATCCCATAAATAATTAGGTTAAATAGAATCACAATATATAGTCTTATTGAGTAACACATTAAAGAGAGAAATGAGACCTATAAATCCAAATCCGACCTAAATTTTGTTATTAATTTTGAAGGCCTATCTCTGATGATGAGAAACATCTACAACCTCATTGATGTCTAAGTTGATGATCAATACCTGTCCACTACACTCCATAGTTGAGGGGGAAGTATCTATTGTGGAGGATAGACTAGCCTTATTTATCCACAACATATTTCTAAATCCATATATATTTTACTCACACAATTAGTAGTATTGTGGGTACTGACTCTATTGGTGTAAATAGTATGGGGGACCCAATCCATTGTGCACCATGGGGGTATTGACCTCGACATCTCTTTTATGATAAAACTCGACTAGTGTAGATAGCCAAGAATCATTTAAATAAGAACCCAACATGAAAAAACTCAGGTAATATATATATTTCCAAAAACAAAGCTGACTATACTATCCTATTTTGAAAACTACTCAAGATGAGCTACTCATGGGCCCAAAACCCATATCACGAATAAGGAGAGACACAAGGTATAAGTACATGATACAAGTTCATGATGTGTATATAGAATACCCTATGTTTCATGACAACACAAATTTTCATATTTACATAGGACCATGTTTATGTACAATGTTATATGCCCATGTACATGGCCATGCATGTATACCTAGTAGTGCTCAGGTACACTAGTTGGGTTATGCATGTGTACTATGTACATTACCATGTACCTATCTGTATTTATGACCATGTAACTCTAGGATACACACTGATTCATTGAGAATTGTCACCTTTTTGTGGACCATCTTCATGGTATGTTATATTTATATCTCCTCTAAACTTCTGCCACCACATCAAGGGGAATACATGGAATGTTTTTTTTAAATGTGTGTCATGTATGTGGGGAATTTCGATAAACATAATTCTGTTCAATGTATCTCACCTACAATACCCCCACCACTATCTTCTATTTATATCATATTGGGGAACTCAGATCTATGTTTGATCAATCTTTAGTCATAACTTGTGGCTATATTCTGTCCACCCGAACCTTGGTAGATGGATACCATCACCCCAAATTACCACTACCATGGACAAAGGCCCATGATTTAGTCTATAACACACCTCACAGACATAGAAATCCAACATCATATAACAATAAAATCAAAAAAAAATACTTATCTACCACTTATTTATTCATCGACCATGAATAAGAGGGTTCAATCCTGACTGAATCTATATGGGTAATCTTGAATAGTGAACTTGTGTCCAATAAATGATAAATGATAAAATTTAAGAAAAAACGCAAGGGTGAAGTGAATAACATCATTTTTTATCCATCAAATGATTCTATATTTCCAAAATAATGGTGACATCAGTTGTTTAAAAAATATTCATGCCCATGTGAAGAACTACATTAATCGGAAAACAAAAGAAGATAATAAATACATTCATACAAAAAATATCAATAGAAAAATTTAAAAACAAATGCTACCTAACTCATGGTGGTATTGATCATTGATTAATAACTGTTTTGATCCAATGTCATGGGTGATATCCAATGACATCCATGGGGAAAGAGAATCCCTTGAATAATGATCACTATTCCATGATTGGTTGTCATTCATCAACAAGTCTCCTTTTTGGTTCCTATAATCTACTTGAGTTATGGAGATTAAATGGGTTGTTTTTTATAATTAATAATATATAGTGGATGATTAGGTATTTTGGAATTTAAATAATTTAATTAATATGCATGAAACACCCACCAACAGTCGGCTTAAAATGAGTTATTATTATGGAAAAACATTATATCATGCCTAGGGTAAACCCCACATTTTGAAAAGGTCCATGGGGTATGAATTCCCCCAGGAGATCCAAATCAATGTAAAAGATATTTACTTTGAAAGTATTATTTTTTGTACATTAATATATATCAATATTGATTATATATTATTTCTATTATCTTGTGACACAAAAAATTGAACCCAAACTCTCCGGAATATATATATATGTATATATATTAAATGGGAAAAAACTGAATTCATTACACATCATCCACTCAGGAATTTGAAAATCAATTTTTTATTATAGTTATAATAAAAATTTTATATATAGAATGTTTTCAAAGTGAAAAATTGACCACCCTAATGATAAGATAATTAATTATCCATGAAAACTCATTGTGGTGTGATGATAGAATACTATGTCTAAAAAAATATTAGAATGATGTCTGTGGGAATTTGATTCCTATAAATATTATTTTTCTTTTTGTTTGAAGAATAAAATTTTATTTTGGGCATGAATTTGATCAATCTAAAAAGAGAATATATCATTTATTGGGTTATGTAATTTTTATTTAATATCCCAAATCAATATATTTTTTACTTTTAGTATAATACTAAAAATGAACTCCATATGGATGGTAGTTCCCTTAAATGCATCTTATAACCAAATAATGAGGTATATATAGAAAAAATGATTTTGGAAAAATAAATATTGAAGATATGTCTATTGTTCCAGAATATGACACTTTATTTACAAAAGAGTTTCCTATTCATCCCTATGTCATGTTTTGAGTCCTAAATAAAAATAATTCACACTATTATAACTTTATCACAGAAACCTTATATAAGTATCTATAAAAATGCCTGAATTGGAAAAGTAACTCCAACTGAATATGTATAAGGATTTTATATTTTCAAGTACTTCACCATAGGTTTCATTAGTCCTCTTTCATAATAAGAAGGGTAAGTCACTGCATCTATATACATTTTATCATGAAAATAACATGATCAAAAAATAACAAATATACTTATATTTATTACTTATTATATCATCAATGAGGGTCTCAATACATCTTAATTATTTTTAAAGAGATTATATATTTATAACATCTATTATTTTAATATATGGACCCAAATTATTAATAGTGATACAATGTGAACTTTAAAATTACTTTATTATCTCTAGTGATACTATGAATTCTGTCTTTATAGATTATCTTGATCCATTTTTCATCCTTTATATTTTTTATTCTTTTATATTATAATAGTTTCGGAGAGTATGGATATCATTTATGGTTTTTCTAATAACTATGAATAATGGAAAATCATACTCCACATTAAGAATGTGTTAATTTTGACTACAATTTGTAGTGATATTATGTTATAAAATTACTAGTGAGATAATATTTGATGTTCCATTGGATAAAGAGGGGATAAGATACTTTCGTAGAATAAACACTATAATAGATATCTATATATTTCATTTATTGAATGTATTTTACCAAATCTATTCCAAAAGCTTCCCATGATTGTGAAATCCACTTACCACCATAACATCAAAGTGAGTGGTGTTACTTTAGATGAATAAATGAGATGAATATTTCAAGGATATTAAGATAATAATAGTCAATACAACTCTAACCATACTAACAAGTAGTGTATTATGGTTTCCATATGCATTAAAACCTCAGATAAATTATTAGTATATTTTATAATGGAAAATTTCCCTATGGTAGAATATTCCTCATGTCAATTAATAGTCCATAATAAAAATTAACGATGCATGATCTATAACAACCAATAAAAATATTTCCATTGTAGATATGAAGATGTTGTCTCTATGTTTAAAGGTGTGATATATATTCTAACCATAATATATTAATATATATATTCACATAGATGAAATTGGACATGCACCCAAGAATATGGTTTGAGCTGATCAAGGAATATGACTACTCAATACATTACCAGTATTGTTATGGGATCATGTCTATCTAAGACATAAAAATAACATTTAATTTAAAAATAATAATAATACTGAAGATATTTTGAAGTTTATCTTATGGAAAATTTGGAGAAAAATACAGAAAACAATAAAAATTATTCTTGTCCTCTTGAAAGGATTATCTATAGATTCTTCATATGTTAGATTTATTACATCCCAAATCCTTAGAATTTATATTTAAAAATGGGTGAGACTAAATCGATTAAATGAATAAATAATGAAAATATTTATCATGTGATCATCATTTATAAATATAGGTCATGATCATAGGAATCTGAAACATATCATATTTGAATGATCATTGATAATAATAAGAAAATTTGTCAACAATGTTAAAATAATTCGTTCAAATGTAAATAATTGAGGATTACAAAAAAGGCATCATAAACCAAAATTACCATGTTTATTCACAAGGATTCATAAAATATGTCATATCTATAGATTAATTCATTATCCAATGCATTGGAGTGAAATCAAGGTGTTCCATTAATAATCGTTAATTGATCTGATCCACATACATCATAATAAATAATTTAATCAATAACCTACGAATAATAAATTTGTTATATATAAAATAATTTATTAAATATGATCGTTAATAAATAAAAATAAAATCATTTTTAACCCCTGAAAATGAAAGGTGGGATCACTACACGGAAATACAAAATAAATATATTATACTCACATGTTGGTTAATACCCATAAATAAGTAATATGATTGGGAGTTCATTATAGTAATACTTTATGTAAAAGAGAGAAATGCCAGAAATTAATATAGATGCACAAGAAGTTTATAAAATGTATTATTTAATAGGATTAATGGGATGTTAGGGAATTTTAACATTAAAAGAACATAATTTGGGAAGTAACTGAATCATTCAAATTCATGAATGATTAATATGTTTAAAATATATTAGCATAATTTAAGTACATTAAAGTAAAATAGGAAATAAGAAGAGAATTTATATACCATGGGATGTAACTTTATGAATCCCAAAGATTGAAATCACATGATATTTGAGAAGGCATAGAGACAATATAGAGGGAGTAAATAAAAATGATTTTCTACTTAATTGATTTTGAGTGGAGAGGAATGAAAGGATGGGCGTTTATTTGAAGTAATGTAATAGGAATTCATTAATAATTTCAAAATATATGTTTTGGAATTATATGTTCTTGAAAAATAAAAACCATTGGTTTACCTTTGTTTTTTACTCATGGATTTAAATGTTTAATTTATTTTTATTATTTTACAATGAAATAGGTTTGAAATCTATTTTTTAATATTACATTTTTCATTAAAAAAAATTTGGCACAATATTTACTTGTTACAATTTCAATATATTATTTTAAAATTTGGAAAACCCCTTCATAGGATGGGAAGTTGATTAGAATCTATTAAAATAAAAAATACTCAAAATGTAAAAAAAATTGATTAAGTTTATTCTACCATTAAAAAATTGTAATATAATTATTAATTCATAAAACATATTAAATGCATAAAACCCTATTTTTATTATTCTGTAAAAAATAATCTGTTTTGGAAAATTCTTAAAGTTCCTCCAAAACCTAATTTCTACATGATGATTTCAATATAATTTTTATTTTATGAAAATATTTTTTAATATATATGAATAATAACTTTTAGAAATGTTATTATTTATTAAATAAAAACATTTTTTTGGACATAGTCATACTTCTGACACTTATATAAACTTTATCAGACATTATAAAATTATATTATGTTTTATATTTATATAAATAGTTTATATTAGAATATTTTATGAAAATAAATTTTATATATATTACCTGAATTTATTATAAATATCTATCAATTTTGTAGGAGTACATTTAATCCTTAATTATATTACAAAGCCTTTTTTTTCAAATTCATCTTATAATGATGAATATTTTATTAAATAAACTAATAATTAAAATTTTATAGAATAAATACCTAGATAATTTATGAAAACTATCAATGACACTATAGTATTCATAAAGAACACTTATTACACTAGTAAACACCATAAGGTATAGGTGTGTGTTGATTTCAGTTTCAAGGGGTGGCTTAGCTAATACTGACCTTATGGGGAACATCAAATACCCAGACATCATCCATAGTTGATTCAAATAAACGATTACATAATAGATATTGGCTTTTTCAAGGTGAAATCTGAGTGTCACTACCTCCCTCCCATGTTTGAAAAAATAGGATTCTAAAGGCATGATCCCACTAACTGGGTCTATTATTTATTTCCTATGAATTCAATTAAGTATTTTCATTCACATTTAGATAAAATATCCATAATGTCTACATTAGAAAGGAAAAATTGCCAATTTTTATAATTTACAATCATCATTCTATCTAATGGTCGTGTAATAGTAATGTAACAGACATACCATGATGCCCAAATTTCTTATTACATATAATAAATATACCACTAAACATCTAAATTTTGTTATTCAGTCCTAAAGGATTTTTACAAATTTTTGTAAATCCTATCATATTCTGGAAATATCTTTTTATTTTAATAGTTTTCATTGACGGAGTAATATTTCTTGATGGAGTAATATTTCTTGAGGAGTTTGATCCTATATATTATATCATTAGGTGGTCACTATTATTTGGTTTTGAAATCCTTTTACTTATCCTGTCTATAGTAACTATAATTATAAATGAAATATAATAATAATTGTTAGTATAGGAAAGATAAGTAAAATGATATCAAAACCAATGAATTGTACTTATCTTTTCAATAGTATGTATTGTTATTGCTGGAAATATAATATTATTTCTACATAATATTTTTATTTTATTACATTGTCAAATATAATGTAATAATCATTGAAATTTTCATTTTTATTAGTCAGTGGAGGAATTTTCATGTTGTTAAATTCTCTCCACTTAATAAATTTTGTCCATAATATTTATGATCTACTCCAAAAAAATGTGGGTATTTCTATTTCATCTGTTATTTAGGTTCCCATGTATCATCTTGAAAGATGTAATTTATCAAGTTTTATTCACATGTCATGTATTAATTTTCATCAATAGTTGATTACATCTACCAAAAACTGGAATTCATTCCTCTTAAAATGATTTGTTGAGTTTTAGTCTGATAGCATTTATATACAGTATATTTGTTGTGTCAGATATGTACATTCTCAATAGAGATACATGGAATACATTGTGTTTATTTAAAGAATTTTTATGTAGTGTTAATAGATAAGACACCACTTTACCACGCTCTGGAATCTATAATGGTCCAATGTACCATGGGCTTACTTAACCCTTCTTAAAAATATCGTAAATGATTTATATAAAGGTATATTGAGAAATAAATGGCCCCAAACATGAAATTATATTTCTTTCCATTAGTTTCAAAATTTTATTTTCCTTCAACTCTTATATGTGTTGATGTGTTTTTGAATCACATATATCTTTTTTTGTAGCTTCCTTCACGATGTATGATCTCAAAAGGTCCCCTTCCCAAACATTATCACAACATGTCACAGTCATACACCATTTTCTATATATGGAATTAAAAGGATCCATTTTAAAATTTAATTAGAAACAATCATTATTTTATAATTCAACAAGTAGAATATGATTGTCTCAACTCCCTCGAAAATCAACTTAAACAGTCATTAGCCTTTCTTCCAATGTTTTGATTTTCCTCTCAAACAACCTATAAGTTTAAGGGTCATATGTTTTTGACTTGTTTTCATATCAATTCATATCCTTTTTATGGATCCTCTAGAACATATAAGTAATTATTGGTTCTAAATAATAGAAAATCAACAATAATACTATATTGAGTGTTACAAATTCATGAATATAAAACATGTTTCCATTCTCCACCGGTATATCTCCACTTATCTCAATGAAATGGTAATACATTGTAAAGATATATATGATTACCAACATACAATTATTTCCAATGGATAGATTAATTTTTCCAATGAAATGTACTATAGTTATGTTGTCTCACATCCACATAGGTATGGGTAGTGTTTATAATACCACGTTGGTATTTCTTCCCTTACTATGACTTGTGAACACACCAATCACCCTGAAATGTAATCTAGAATAAATCACTTTATTATCCCAAAAAATGACAATGATCTTTCCAATAATTTTTTAACATTTTGTATTTAGGGAAAATGTACAGTAGTGAGATTCAACCATTATATAATTTTTTATCTCCAAAATACATATGATTCATAGACCTTTAAAAAAATTATAGTACACCTTCTTCATCAATATTGAATTCCAAAACTATCACAGTTTTCAATGAATTTATATTAGTTTTAATCAAACTATTATGTATTTTAGATTAATTTAACTTCTCTGATAATTTTTTTTTTGAAATCATTTGGGATATGATTAATGATGACCCTTCCCCTATGAATACCATGTAAAACATTACTAGGTATTTGATCACTAGATCTCTATCATTACTTCTCATGGTAAGAACACCAATATCATTCATTATCAATACATCCAAAACATTTTTCATATTTTGTGGTGATAATGACTTTAATAATAAAAACTCTAACTATATACTTTATCACATATTCCCTTCATTTTGTATTTATATATACATCAAATATGTTTGGTATTAGAATATATCACAGTTTCTATAATAATTATTGTATATCCATATCATTATATAATGAAATATCTCTAGAAAACAGTATGCAATGAGTAGGATAATTCTACTCAAGAGGATTTAATTGTCGAGATAAAAATGAAAAAAATCATTTTTTATGAAAACTCATCAAATCCCTTTCTGAGATGAATCACTACAGATAAACTTCATTATCTAATTGAGGGTTGTGCTAGAAGAAGTGTAATATCCAACCTCTTTATCACTTCAGGGAAACATTCATCACACTTCTTTAACCTGATTAATGTGACATATTTTTTACATAACATAGTTATATGATTGGAATATGTTTAAAGGATTCTTAGAAACCATAAAAAATATGACACTAAACCAGGGGAACCATGAATCATATGTACTATTATAGGATTTCTCTTCTACTCGATTTCCTTTTCCATTACAAGAACAAAAGAAATTATTTCACTATTCATCATGTTCCCCAACTGTAAAAATTGTTGGAACCAGAATTCACATGTTCTGAAAATACCAAAACTCTTACCCTTCCTCATGCATTGTAATGTAAAAATTAGGTGATCCCCATGTTTGTCATGAATTTTTTAATATGTCATAATATAATCATAAAATACCTCCTCATATTTATCATGGCTGTCATTAAATAATTTATCCATTAAATCCATATATAAGTTTAGATCGTTATTCAATCCCATTGTCATAACAACAAACTCGTAATGCCCATAATTTTTTCAGAAGTCACTAATAGTGATATCAACATTATTAAACCTCGAATAACGATACATTGATCATATATTAACAAAGTTATAGAACTGTTCCCCTAGATGCTCATCAAACAAATCATCAATCCTCTAAAGAGGGTATATGTTGATTACTGTGATCCCATTAAGCTCTATATAGACAATTCATAGCCACTACAGTCCAAATAAATTTTTAACAAAGAAAATAAGTGACCCCCAAGGAGAAAAACCTGATGAAATAAAACCATTTAAAAAGATATATAATTTTATTTTAATTAATTCCATTTACTACTCATTTTATATTCTACATGGATTCTTTGATATTGACTTGGATATGTGTATGAGTTCAATTGGAAACTATAACAATTTTTCTAGGGGAAGTCCAAGTTACTCATCCAAAAATATATTGATGAGTTATTTAACAATGAGGAAATTTTATACCTTTATTCTGTCATGTTCATCAACTATATAATAATTCATCACCATAAATAAGGATATAAGATTTTATAGTAGAAAATTATCAGTATATCACTGCTCTGAAAATAATTCTAGTTTTTCAAATCAATACCACTGATATTTATTTGCTTCGAAAATTTAAAATAGTAATATAATTTGATAGTCAGTACATCCATAGAATAGTTTTGAATTCAACCATGGGAATGAGAACAATATTTTTTATGACATGGTACTCTGAAAATTTGGTGTTAATTATTTTTTAAAACCATTATGTGTAGATAAATCCTCTATGAGTCTTAACCGATAATTATACTTCTAGTAGTTTATGGTGTACCTCTATAATATATTAAAATTTGGATGATATAATGGAATTCATAGAATGATGCCAGTAAATATATATAAACTATTTTTAATCATTAATATAACACTACACTATCCCCTATTATCCCTCGTAGATTGGATCTATTGAACTCTTCATTTCATTTATCCAATGAGACAACTATATATCTCAAAAAACTATTCAAACCTTTATATAACTCTTCACTATCTCCTCATAGCTCCCATAGTCTGGATTCTCATGATTCCATCAATGGTCTGGTCTATGTATAAAAAATAAACTATAATCATTTCCCTTATGACTCATTAAAAGCTGGATGTGTATCTATAATGTCTTGTAATTATCATTTAATGGCTTCCAACTTATTCATTTTACATCAACATCAACAGTAAGAATTACTTCCCCATTTATATTTACATAAAATAGGGAACAAAATTAATGAAAACATAATCTTTTAGACTCTTCTTATTCAATCCTATTGTTGTCCCCCTTTGGATACATTTTCTTAATCAGATTCAACCATTGATCATCTTCCCCTTCCATTTTTATATTATGATGGCATCATTCTTTATCTATGATCAATAGTGTATATAAAATATCATTAATATTGAAGTAATTCATTATTTTTCAATTAATAAATCAATAAATTTAGTTAAATAAGTAGTTCATTGATGCATACAAGGGTTATTTTCATGTTGTTCCCCCTCGAGGTGAATCTAGAAGATCAACATGATTTGATTAATTTTTTATATCCTGAGATTGTTGATTTATCATCCAAATATATATTATTGTTTTATCATTCATCATTTTAGATAGTTCTTAATTGTATCATTAATTCCATTCATCATTTATATTGAAACTCCTATTTCTAACTAATATAAAAATAATGGAATTAAATAGTTAGAAACTTGTAACTTTTATGAATATGTTAATTACAATTTTATTTTAATTCATAAAAAACATTCACCAAATATATTATTACTCAATATCTTAAAATATTAATTAAAATATATATGCATCCATTATAATTGTTCATACAAATTTTTTTTAAATAATAAATTACCAATGGAGTATCATACTAGGTTTACAACAACACTTCATTGTCATGCGCCAGGTTACAATTATGATATTAATGAATCATCACATTTCAAGGTTAATATCACTATTTAAAATGTTTTTTATTGACATCTAATTTTAGTAACCATATAGTAATTTCATTTCTTTTAAACCTATAGATTTATAAAATTACATAAAATTAGAATGTTTTAATATGTTTATACTAATCCTGATGGGCCATAAAATATTTTTCTAATTACAAATTTGAATATATAAGTAGACATTTATTTGAAAAAATAATAATGAATCACTCTTTTTAAAAATAAAAATTTTACATAACAAGTTTTATTATTTAATATTATAAAGTACATTTATACTTGTAGATTCTTCTAATTTAAGAAAATAACACTTAAACAAATTCACATATTTCTCTTAAAATAATTATTCAGAGATTCATCATATATTACATTTATTCTACCTCATTTCTATGGGAAATACATTAAATTAAAATAGAGATCCTAAATCCCAATATATGAATAAATAATAGAAATATAGAGAATTTAACCATGAGGCATAACAATAGTGCATGATCATAATAATATCTGGAATATTATAAAAGAATGATCATTTAGAATAACATGGAAGTCTGTATATAACAAAAAAAATGATACATTCAAAATATTATCACCATGGATTATCACCAAGGATTCATAAATAACAATTATCATGGTTATTATCCATGCTATCATGATAAATTCTATCTATAGAGATAAATATTTTACCCAACTAAGTAGAGAACTGTCAAGGATCGCCGTTTATATTTATTAAATCATGTGAGCCACCTGCATCAGAATAAATAATATCATCACTATCTAGCGGGGAATAACAAAAATACTATACATAAAATAATTTAGTACATAAGTGTTTCAATACATCAAAATTTCTATTTTTGTAACCCATGTCGTTATCGGTTCCATAGATGGATGTAAAAAATATGTATATTATGTTTACCAGTATGTGAATAGTTGTTAACGAGGAATATAAATCTTTGTTCAAAATTAAATAATATTTCATTCTGGATAAAAAAATTCACAAAATGATTTTGGAAGCCTAGAGGGCATATGAAAATGATTATTGAATGGGATTAGCAAGTGGGTAGGGAGGAATATCTCTTAATGAACATAATTTAGATATTAGGGGAATGACTAAAAATCCTGGAAGAAAAATATGATGAAAAAATAATACTATAAATCTATTACTTGAAATTAATGGATGAATGAGGATGATACTTCCATTCCAATAGGAACATAATTTCAATATCATGGAGAGGGAATCATTAGATCATTGGAGAAACCACAAAGTGAATTAATAGAGGGGAAAATGGATTCATTTCATGATTAATGGATTTTAGGGGGAGTGGGATGTGAGGATATGTAAATTATAGGTTGTGGAAATAGAAAATCATTTTCTTAATCATGGTGTTTTACAATGAATTTATACATTTATGTCGCAATTTATAATATTTAACATGTAACATCCCATCTATTCGAATTTGATCGAGGAGTGACGGGGGACTAACAGGGTCTTTGGTGACATTCTTAGGACACCAAAGGTTTTTAATAATGTCATGTCCTTGAAAATGAATTGGTGAATATATGACCATTGAATTAATAAACTACCAAACTACCTATTAAATAACCAAACAAACCTTCATATGATGAATGAATACAAAATTGAATTCAAACAAAACCAAACCAATTTTGTATCACAGTACAATAAGATACCAAAATACATACTCAATGAGGAATAGGGGGCCACAACACAAAAAACTGAAATGTGGCATCAATCATCAACACGCAACCGGATCCAAACTCCAATTACCTATTCCAACCCCTTAGTACCATGACTAATCACTAAAGAACAATTGTTCATTTATATTACATATGTCATGATATATCATATATGTAAGTAGACTATAGTTCTAATGTATGGGTGACTCTATAATCAGTATAATTTCAATTAATGACTTCCCAACTCATTCTAGTAGGACAAATATTATTATCACATTTAATAAAATAGTTTCATGTAGTAAAATATTTCTTGTTAAATCAAGAAAATAAATTTCTAAAGAAAGCATCACCAAATCCATTACAAATTTTCTCATTTCATTTGGAATATTCATCTCCATGTCTACAAACATAAAAAATCATCGTGTCACTATTGATGGTGGAATATAACATCCATACTGTATCTCATCTTGATATAGGGTGCATCACGACCATTATATATCCCATAAAACTCTTTCACAATTGTTTCTACATAAATCATGAAAAGTAATTCCACATAAATCACTTCAATCATTAAATATTTTTTTAGTAAATTTACATGAATCATTCCATCCCTAAATTTAAAATAATTATTTTTTAAAAAAACAATGAGGTTTCCAAATAAAAAATCATATTAAAAAATTTCCAATCCATAAAAAGGGAATTTCTATCAATAATCACATATGAATTTCTCCCCCATTATAAAATAAATAATTTAATTAATGAAAATTTATCAAATACTATATTGTGTGTAGTTAACAGAGATTTCACCATCCTCTCAAATGTTGTTGAAAATGAATAACAGCATGAAAAAACATCTTGACCTAATCTCAACTCATGTTCCATTCACTATATCCAATGATATTTCATTATAAGATCCTACATAACAAATATATCTTTCAATAACGGACTACACATATGGTTTCGAGGTATATAGAGAGAGAAAATCCATGGATATAAAAATAATGAAGAAGGAATATTATTTACCGATGGGTTTGGATCTGCAATAAACATTGATTCACTGGAGTATCACTCACACATTGAAGAGGACTATCTCTCATACATATTAAGAGAATTATATATGGAATCTAAAGTGTTTTGTTGAAAATTATAGTTAAAGGACTTAATTTATATTTGATATACTTTTTATGGAGGTCTAACTACCCACCATAAAGTTAAGCTCAATGGTTTGGAAAACAATGATCCAACAACGTCGTTCATGTTTCTTAAGGCCCCATCTTACATTTTTTGCTCATTGATATTGATAAACTATGCACCAACCATTCTATTCATTCAATTTTATGATACAGGATTTTCCCTAGGATTTCACATTGTTTTCACAAACTCTATTACAACTATGAACTAACCAAGTACCCATTGTCTTCCCTTTGGAATCTATTTATATATGATGCATGGATTCTACTAACCATCTAAAAAACATGAATCTCCAAAAATACCTCCAAAATGTTCCAACCCCCCTTAGAACCTACAACACCATAACCCGATCATTATATATACAAAAATTAATTAATTTAGGTTTATTAACTTGAAACTATGGGGTGATATATTATCCCCACAATTGGCCCTTCTGTCCCCAAAAATGTAAATTAATTTTTTTTTGAGATAGTTAGGGACATTTGTTTACCATTTCATTATCAAACTCCCATGTTTCATCCTGAATCTGACCATGTTTCCATAAAACTAGCACCAGAACATTGTTTTCTAAAAAAATTATTTCATAATACTATCCAAAATATGTATGAACACATTCATCATCATAGAATCTAGATCTATGTAAATGTGATACCACAAAATAACATGGCAAGGATCATGTTGGTACTTCTTAAATTGAGAAACATAAAACACTTTTTTCATTAAATTGATCCTTGATGGAAATTCAATAAGTATTCCACCTATGAATGTCATTCAAGTATCCTAAAAGAAGTCATGGATCATAGATATATAATTCCCTAATTACTGATATAATTATTCCAATGATTTTTAGATATTACCATGAAAACATGATCACTCATATCAAATGAAAATTGTATTCAATGATACACATATGAATTTTAACGACTCTAAGTCATATATATTATTTTTTAGTTAATTGTATCTTCTATGTTGAATCTTCGACAATTCAAATTCCACTTAATGATGTCTAACCTGCTTCTTACCAATAATGTGGGTAATAAAATGGATACTCATAAAATGTTTCATAATGATCTATATGTACTATGTCTTGAAAACTGTTATTATATGAGAACTCCATTATTGTCAAATACTCTTTTTATGAGGCACAAAAATATATTACAAATTCCCTAATAAAATCTTTAAACATTATTATTATCTGATCATACTTTCCATTTATTTGTGGATGATAATATGTACTCATAGTAAACTATGTTCAATGGGGTTTTAGTAAGTTTTTCCAAAAGTGATATGTAAGACTACGGTCTCTATCCTATATAATCAAGAATGAAACACTGTTCATCATTAAAATTTATCAAAGGTAAATTTTTTAAATTTACTCCTCTTAATATGTTTTATAAATAATGTTGATGTGATCCTAAATTATGAGGTGAACCACTATCATCCATGTTTAATCATATTTTTTTAGCTATCCTTGGTGGACCTAATACAAAATCCATGGAAATCATCTCCCATTTCCACATGGGAATCAATAAAGACCGCAACATACATACTTTTTTGTGCTATTCCTTGACCTAATAACATGAGATACATATTGATACATATTGTGCTACAAACAATTTTATTTTAGACTATATAAATGAATTTTCAATGAATTATACATTTTCTAAATCATATGGTGAACATCCCATATCAAATGATTGTAGTACCTACTAATTTTTTCATAAAAAATCAGTCGTATTACTATCGCATTCCAAACCAAAACACTAAATTCCCAAAAATTGTCCTTCCCAAAATGGTATCCCCACCAATTAGTCATTTCCTTGTGGAAACATAATCATGGAAATATTTCTTATCCTTTCTAGATTTTCCAACAAAATTTAGAATAGGAGAAACTATAATGAAAATAAAAAATCACCACGGGCCAATAATTCATGATGAAAATCCTCCACAACTGACATTATATACTACTTGGTTGAAACCTCTTTATCCAATTTATCATATTAATTCTTGGCCAATGCATCAACCATAGAGTTTCCTTTACTCGGTGAATATATTAAGTAGAAGGTAAAAATATGTATATACGTTATCCATCCACACTATCTTGGATTCAAATCTCATTGGGGAAAAATGTGTTTCAAAATATATTGATCCATAGACACTATGAATTTCTCACCGAAGTGGTTTTGATGCCATGTCATTAAATCATAATACACATCTATTATTCCAAATTGGGTGTTGGTTATTTTTTTGATGCAATATTGAATTTCATAAACCACTAGAAACAGCTTTGTCTCCCTGTATGATTATACATCCCAATCCTATTCTCAATGCATCACAATAAACTAAATTTCCCTTTATAGCCTCTGCAAATGTGATTATAGTTACTATTTTTAGTATAAACTTATTTTCTAAAAAGTATTTCACTGATTTTTTATTCCACTGGAAAGGAACACCTTTCTACTTAAAACCTATCTTTTTTTATTCCTTGAATGAAAAATTATATATATATCATCTGTTGTGTCCCACTAATCCAAGGAAACTACATATCCCAATAAAATTCACTAATTGTTTCTAAGAGATAACTACATCATTCTATTTAGGATCTAAAGAAACAATTTTGTCAAAAATGGTCCTTCCATGGAAACATATCTATTTTATCCATAAATCACACTTTGATAACATGGAATATGAACGATTCTACCGCAAGACCCCCAACACTATAGATAGGTGCCTCTCAGGATCCTATTTTTGTACAAGATTTATCAAGTATTTCATCAATATAAATCACCATAATGGAATATAGATATATCGTAACGATTCAATTCATCAATGATATAATGATAAATACTAGATTTATTTGACTAAAATGAATTACCAAAAACACATAAATGCTACATCTATTTATAGAAGTTTTATTTTTATTTTCCTCATTTTGAACTCATAGATGGTGATTCCCTAAAAATATTGAAATTATATAGAAACATTTTTCTCCTCTAAAATTATCATAGAAGTAATCAATATATAGAAGATGATATTGATTCTTTATCAATACATGATTTAACATATTATAATATTCTCAATGTGTAATATTTATATCCATATACCTCCCAAATGTATTATTGTTTCTTATAGAGTCATAATTATATAAATAAACCATTTTCTGTCCAACTAATCCAATTGAACATTCAATTCCCTTAATTATTTTTCTTCCATTTAATAACACATAAGGGATATAGGAATAACCCCATGAATAATACCAAGAAAAAACTAATCTTACCTTTTAGGCAGAAATGCTGTGAAATAATTAGGGAAAACAACATAAATTGAACAAAAATAGTTATGAAATCTATACTCTATGATTCATCCCAGGCTTTGGGGTATGGACATCCAAATAATAAGATATATTTACAACACTAATGTAAAAATTCTTTCATTCTTTTCATCTACATCTCAACCATATCTAAAGATATGTTTTGATTCCATAAAAAAATGTGAAACTAACCTTTCGAGAATTATAGTCGATGTGGGTCTTGAATAATATCAACCAATACATGATGAATATAAAGTCATAATCATCATTTTCACAATCATATAAATCCCAAATTAACTATGTCCCCATAATATTTGTTTAAAATGAATTACACAAAACAGTTCAACACTCTCTTTGTCCTAGAAGAGTTTTAAGTATCATAGTCGATGTCCTTGTGTCATTATAAAACCCCAATTATTCAATAACACGAGAAATAATAAACCAATGGAATTAACCCATATGAAACCAATATTTCAAATGTATAAAATTTATAGAAATAGTACCACTCTTCATCGAAAGACTAAATTCATCATCCAAAACCATTTCCCCACCTCTTTAAAAGTTCTTACATGTTGATCATTATCCATTTTTTCATTGTTTAGATTCCACTGGTTGAGGAGACAGGGAGCTATTAGAGCCCACATAGAATTATCTATTATAATGTTGAGTAGAATGGTTATACATTCATCCTTCTGAAGCATAAGATGTCTATGAAACATGGGATGGGTCTCTATCACCTAACCATTTAGAAATGCAATAATGGTGTTGAATATGTCCCATATTTTTTCATTTGTGATAAGATCTTGGTGGTGGCATAAAAAAATTTTCGAGTTAATAATGTAAAACACACTTAAAACATCCCAGCTTGCTATTAGATTAAGTAAGATGATTTATATATCTCATTTTACGATTCTGAGGTGTATGTCCACTCTATAAGAAGGTGTACCTCTTCTTCTTATTCCCAACATATATGATTCCTCTTATAACTATACTAATAAACATACTACCTAATATTATATTAACATATATATCCCTTTTTTATCCATTGTATCTACAAATAATCACTATATAATCTGTTATACAAACCATAAAAATAAATAAAAGAATATCATTTCATAATAGAGACTCAATAATTCATTCCATAGAGGATTAACTTTTAGAAACATCCATGGAAAAGATGAATAAAGTTATAAATTTACCCCATAATATATCACCATTAATTATTCCTGTTTCATGATAAATAAAAATGTTGTTATATAAATTTTAATGTTGTGAGGATATAATTTCATGTTAAATGTTATTTAAAAATACACCCATATGACTAATGGTCGAATTTAGCCTAAACATCTAATTTCGACAACTTTTATAAAAAATTATCTATAATATACATTTTTATTTAAATTTCAAATACAGTGGTGGGATAATAAGATAGAGGAATCCTTTTATCATATTCAACCATAATTATGATTTTTATGGTTTGGAGTCCCCAAAAATTATGGGTGGATTCTAAATGTGGAGATGAAATGAATAGTCAATATTTTCTATTAAAGTATCCCTATTTCCATTATACATGAGCTTAGAATCATAGAATATATTTTTTAACATCATTTCTTCACCTATATAATATATTTTACCACATTCTAATTTACTTATTCTTGCTAGTTTTTTTAGTGCCTAACTGGTTCAACTCACCATAACAAGAAAAAACTATTTAGTACAACACATTATAAAATGAAGGAATTTTAATTGAAATTTATCTCATCCAAAAAAATATCACAACATAGATTTCAATAATTAATTTATTTTCAATAACTGAACTATTATTAAAATACTTTCACTTTATTTTGAAAACATACAATTTTTCTATTTTCAAAGAAATTCACTTATTATACCTTTCATAAATAATTTACACAATATGAAAAGTATTTTTTATTGGAAATTATTACTATAATTTCATCATATTAAACACTTATCAGCTAATCCCAGGAATATGAGGTGACAACTCAAATAGTTGTGTATAAAACCAATTATGTACCCAGAAAACCTAATAAAATGATGTTCAAAAAAATAGTTAGATATGACTTTTTATTATTTACATTTCAAGTAAGGAAAATAGTATTCCTTACTAGCATAATAATTGAATGAATGATTCTACTTCAAACTCAAGATTCAAAATACACCGACATCATTTCCTATGAAAATGATAAAATAATGCTTACACTATTTTTCTCAGAAATTTATTTAGACCAAATAAGACTTGAACAATTTGTCTCAAATTGTTTTTTAGAATGACAAAAAATAAATATGATTTTTAACATCCCACACCTCCTCATTAGATTCAGGAGTGATATGGGATCTACTAAGCCTTATGTGACATCCCCAAGATAGTAAAGGTCATAAATAAATTTAATGGTCCTAAAACATTTATGGGATAATATTCCATTTGAAATAATATATATCCAACATGTATTATAAACAACCAAATAAAACACCATATGATGCATTATTAAAAAATGATATTCAAGCATAACAGAATGAATACCATATTTGAGTATAGTTTGAAACCAAAGGACAACTAATATAGGACCAATGGGAAACAAAACTGAAAATTACATGATGATATTAACTAAAAATACCCATCCTTCTATGATCTCCAACTCCACATGCCAAGTCCATGGAATCAAGATGCATCACTAAAGAATAGAAATTTCATTCCTTTACATATTTTCTAATATATGATTTCTATAAATGAAAAAAGTGACAAACCTGGGTGTGAGTATAAACTCATTTGGATTTCCCTGATAACATTCCAATTTATGCAACTACGATAAAAACATGTTATCACATTTTATAAAATATTTTATACTAGTAAAAAGAGTTTATGTCCAATCCTTAAACAAGTTTTCCAAGGAATGAATTTGTAAAGTCATTAAACAATCATTAATTTTATTCGGAATAATTTTTATAATTATATACAAAAAACGACACACATTCACACCCATACAATCTTGGTTTCACTATTTAAGGTGGAACATCATGACAATACTTCATCTATTTTTGATGATAGTACTTCCAAACCATTTTCGCTCCCATTAAACACAATCCCAATTCATTATACCTATATCATACCAAGTCATTTTGAACTAATATATATTTCATTAAATCATTTAAGAAACTAATTCATTTGAATCAAGACAAACCTATAATTTTAAAATAATTATTTTCAATTTTTTAAATAGTGTGGATTTCAAAAAATACCAATCACATTCTTATTTTTCCAATACAGAACAAAAAATGAAATTTCTAAAAAGAATTCAAAAATTAATCTCACTAAAATTTCATCTAATAATTTAATAACACAAATCCTTTAAATCACAAATCAAGTGGATTCAAGAGAGAATACACTATCTTCACTTACATTGGGGAAAGATAATGGCATAACAAAACATCATGACCTGTTAACTAATAATGTTCGCTTCCCTGTATCCAATAAAAATTATTTATAAGAACCATATTCAAACCAAGATCAATCCATAATGGAGTAGATATATAGTTACAATAGATTCAGTGAAAATCATTAGATCTAAGATGAAATAATTATAATATGTAATTAGTGATGAATTCATGCCTCTAGTTCTCTTTTATTCAACTAAGGATCACTAACAGATTGAAGGGGATTTCCATTCATGCATAAGGATTAAATTTAATTTTTAATCAAAGTTGGTTAGGAATAAAATTGTTAAATGGATTAACTAATCAGACATCCAAATTTTTAGGATGGAAAAATTTAGGTTGTATGGTTAGGTTACATTGTTTTAGAAACCGTCCACAATTGTGTGGTGAATCTATCTTACGGTCGAACCTCACTTGGGTAGACAAATCATCCCTTAATTTTGTTTTCCTCTTTGTTTCATGATTCAATTGTTAATAAAGAAATACAAATTTATTGAGAAAAATAAACACCAATAATGAACCTACTTGGTTCCCATTGTCTTCTCTTTCACAGTTACTAGGATTTACATTATGCATTATACTGACAGTGAACAAACCATGAAACTCTTGACATGCCATCAAAATGTACCAAAAAACCCCATATAACCTATAAAAACATAATACAATCACTTTATATACCCATAATATAGTAATAATGTGTTATTTACATGAATCCAAGGGTTCTATTTTATTCTTTATAACTAAAATTAAATTGTCATCATTTCATTGTCTATGGAAAAGTAATATGTCAATAAAATAGATTTTTTAAAAAAAATTCAATTTTAGACATTTTAAAGTAATTTATAAGTTTTTAAATATATTTAAATACATTAAAACTGAATAATATTAATAAAATAATCTTTTCATGGTCGTGGATTATATTTTATAAATTATTTTATTATTATGAAATATTTATGAATTCATAAAATATAATGATAAAATTGTATTTTTAATATTCAATAAGAAATAAATTATTGTATTAAAAACAAAAAATATGAACCTATCTAAATTTAGATATGATTATTTAAAATTTAATTTAATTTTGATCAAAATAGTTACCTAAATATAATAATTTTAACATTCAAATAAAAAATCAACATTTTTTGAAAATAATAGTTTTTATGACATGGTCACCTATTTGAAAGCTATAAAAACATACTAGGATATAATAAAATTTTATTACCATTTATTTTGAAATAAATTGTCTCATATAATTCGAATTTATAAAAATAGGTTTTATTTAGTGAATAATACGTTATAATAAGAATATATAAATTTTATGAAAATGCTATTATGTTTTGTTTGTATCGATAATTCTATTAATAAAATTCACTTATATTAATGGTTATTTTAATAAATTAAATAATATTGGAATAGGTATTTAATAAATAACTAATTCATATATACATTTAAATTTTCACTTTTATGGCTCTAAGGTCTTTATACTTGACCCATTATCACAGAAGCATATGACCAATGTGTTATGTATGTGATGGTTGATGTTCCATGGGGTGAACCCAAATTACACTATATCCCCCCCATGAATTGAAAATTTTTCTTCAAAATGTATTATCCTTTTATTTGGTACCATTATTTCTTAATTATGTAATAAATTATTTTTTATAATTACCATTAATATAAATAACCATTATGGTAACTTCATTAAAACTATATTATTAGTAGAAATAATTTAAAAGTTTCATATTCAGCAATGTTCATGTTCAACAATAGTCATATTAACAAATAGGCAAATCGTCCAAGGACCTTATTGACCAATTATAATTTAATAAAATTGTATTAAGCATACCATAATGATCCTATTATTGAATATTATATATATATATATCATAACATCAAGAAGTTATTTCTTTATTCCAAAATATTTATATAACAATTTTGATAATGTCTATCATATTCTTAATTTTTCTTTTTCTTTTATTAATGTTCTAGGAAATTGTAATATTCATGGTAGGGTTTAATCCAATAAATTATACTATTGTTTGTTCTGTATTAAATTTTTTATTATCATTATAGAAGTCTTATCCATAGTATTTGGTTTTATTAGATGAGATTTAATATTATTTTCTTAATATTATTTCTTTGTACTTCAATTGTATAATATATGAAATCATTCATCATAAAAAAGAGTTCATTTATAAATTAAAGAACAATTTTTTTTCATTATAGGAGGATGTAGAAAAATATTCTGATAATATGAGTGGGATTGATCATGCTAAATTATCCATAGTGAGAAATGAAAAACAAATCTCAAATTTGACACGAATATACCATGAAATCATATAGTAATATGATAAATAATATCTTTCCAAAGTTATTGATCAATATTCCATCAATGTAGAGAATGAGGATGCGAAGGAGGATTTGGGGTTATAAAATAAAATAAATAATTTTCTATCTTTTAACTATGATAGAGATGGAATTATATGATTCCTCAAAATAATATTTTTTCCTTTAGTAACATAACTGGAGGAAAATATTTTTGATGACATTTGTATCCAATAATTTATTATCCATTTTGGAATCCCAAAAATGTATATTGATCTTCAGGATAATTTATATTTGAGAACACATAGATAGTGATATTGAATATTATATACATCGATTCATTAATTACAGTATGCACAGACATAAATTTTTGTAAGTAGGTGATCCAACCAGTAGCCATACATGAATGAAAATAAGAGAACATCGAGAAATCTATATATTATAATGTCCATTTTTTGTTATTATTTTCCATTTGATTTTGGATCATTTAATTTATATTAAAGAATATATTAGGATAAATAAAAATGAATTCATATTTATAATGGAAGTAAAAAAGCCTTGTTGGAGTTCTACATTCCATTGTATTAGATCTTCATATGAGGTTTACCTTGAGGTTTTTAGTAAAATCATAAAAAATAGAATATAGACTCGAACATTATCTCTATATAACTTCCATATATCTATGTTCAATGTGATAGAATCATTTAGATGTTGTATGCAATACTGACATGAAATTTTCTAGATTTTAATGATTTTGGGATTAACAATTTCTCCTAATACAGTTATCATTAAATAATAATTTTCATTATAGTATTTAAATGAACCCTTAAAAGAATATTTTCAGGAAGAGGCCTAAAAATAAAATTTGCTGGGTTGAATTTGGAGAGTATAATCAGGTGAGAGAACATTTTTTTAAAAGGATTAGATAAGTTTCAATCCATTTAGTTGAATATAAAATTTTATCAAATTCCAAAAAAAATTATGTAGATAACAATATTATAGATTTATATTTCAATGTTAGATACATGTAATTTATTTGAATATGAAATGGAATAGGGATATAATAATTTGTAATAATGGGGAGTTGATACCAAGATACATTGGCCCATTCAAATCCTCAATCATCTATGGATATTATATTATCTACATTAACTTCCATTGAGCCTCCCAAAATTACACAACATCTTTCTTGTTTCGCTCTTGAAGAAGTATTTTCCTAAGATATCACATTTACTGGACTTTTAGTTTCTAATGCTAGAGTATTCTCTCTCATATGAGGAATAATTAATAGATGAATATAGAAATAGAAATAATTTTTTCTTAAACATAACCACACACATAGTTAATTTTATATTAAAGAATAGTAATTATAAGGAAAAAAAGTTGCTACATAAAATACATGATCTAGAAGAAGAATGTTCATTTCAGTTTACAAGATTAATGGAAGTTCTTAAGATTTTAAAAAATGGGTGGAATGTTACACCCACTGGTTTTGTTATGTATTCACATTTAAATAAAACCTATGTGTTTGATATCCTATTATATACACAACACCCAATTTATTAACTGATATCTAATTAAATAACTTAGTAAAATTATTAATTGAATGATACCAAATGTAAATTAAAATACTATATTTTTGAAATTATCATCATCGTGATCTATTATGAACATTATACCACTATAAATAATTATATTAAGAATAAATCATTTTACAAAAATAATAAAACACCCGAGAATGAAATTGGAGTATAAGATGAATGATTTTAGAGATGTCTAAAAGGATATATGTAAGAATTTAATTTTGAAATTATATATACAGTCATTGGTTAAATAATCCTTCGATATATAGTCGTTTGATATATGGGTGTTTGATTTATGGCCCATAAATATATTGTATTAGAATATAATTTTACCCAACATGTTCAATGAGTTTACATAATTTAATTTACAAATAAAAAAGTATATAATTCTTATATAATAAATAATTTTTAAAGGGAAAATTATTCATTATTATAACAATAAGTATTTTTTCGATACTAGTATTATTATTATTAAAAACAAATGGGTTGATGTGTTAATATAATTCAATGTAATACTCTAAAACAAATAGTTCAATTTAATTGAATGGTCAGAATATGTATAATAAGTAGGATGTGATTAGAATCATTTAATATTAAAAAGATATTGTTTTAAAATAAATTTTATAAAATTTAATTTGTATTTACTTTAATATAATTTTTTTTAACTTTTTAATGACTCTAATAACAAAATTCAATATTTTAATTTATAAAATATTTAATTAAAACTAATTTAATTGGTAATAGATATAATATATTATTAATAACACTTATTTCATACCATGAATTTTTTTCTATAAAAAAATTATATTATTTTTAATTTTTTTTCATTTTTAAATGGAAATTTTAATATTTTGAAATTGAATTAGACTAAATGGATTAATAAATTTTAATCACTACATCTGAATTTGTTAGGTATTCTAATTTAATCTTCATTTAAAAAAATATGTTACTGAGGTTAAAGTTAGCCATAATAGTAAATGTTAAAATAAGGTAACATGGTTAAATAGTTGGATAATGAAAAAAATATCATAAAATATATTCAATAAATGGTTATAATGGGGTATTAGTGGACTTAAATTAAGATATATCCATTTTTTTATAATTTAATCCACATTAAATTTAAAAACACAATCCATCCACAATGAAGAATGCGTATTAATGAAAATTATAGTCAAATTCACCTATAATTGTACCCCTCCTATACAAACATAAATACACACCTAAATATTTTTTTTCTCAAAAATTATTTGTTTATTATCTCCCTAAACCCCCATATCATTTTTTTGGAACAATACGTTACAAGAATGAAGTTTTGAATCCCTCATTTCTAAGAGTCTCTCTAGGTGGAGACTCAATTCTTCAACAAAAGTTTAATCATCTCCCCAAATAATTTTACTTTTTATTCTTCTCCAACATCATCTTGAATTTGATATATCCCATTAATATATATTTTTAAAATTAATTAATCTTCTATAGGTGAGATATTATTTCAACACAAAATTATTCTCTTACTCATCCAATTGTTATAACATGTATCCTTTTTCCTGGTTTTACAAACTAAATGAACAATGTTATAAAATTTAAACTATGAATTAATAAAAATTCCTTAATACTTGTAATATGATGTAATAATGATTTATTTTTTTCCTTTTTAAAATTAATTAATGTAAATTTTCTATAGTATATTAATTTATTAATTCAATTCACTTATTAATCCAATAATTAGTAGAACTAATACGTATTAATGATCTTCAAAATCTGTCGCAATAAGTTCCCTAAAATGATGGTATGAATCCAGAAAAATATAAATCATATAATATATCTTAATGAATTTTATTTGGATCATTATAAAATTTTAAGGTGCATTGAACAAAACCATGAGAACTATGATTTTTTGGAAAATGAAATAGTTAACACCCTAATATTAATTTTTGAAAAAAAATTATTATATAGGTAATAATAATTTATAAATTTTATGTATTAAGTAAAATAAATATGAATTTGTTTATTTATTTATTTATAAAAAATAATATTAAATTTATTATGGTGGGTGCCAAAGTGTGTTTGACGAGGACAAAGCCTGTGGTTATGGTTTATTTTCCAATATCTTTATTTTTTTGATATTGTTTATAAATATAATTAAATATAAGGAAATTATATATTATTTCTACGTATAAACGTATATATTTTCATCTCCTATACATATTTCCAGGTTTTATATGTATTCTTACCATTTTAAATCCCTTTTGATAAAATCTGAAACGGAAGGGTTCTGTTAAGTGTAGTTGAATTTATGTCATAATATTAGATAGAAATATTTACCATTAATGTCTATATTAATAATATTTTTATATGGATATACTACTCTATAAATATATTAAGTTATTTTATATTTAATTTTACTTTTTTTACAAATGTGTTAAACATATATCTTTTTTATCAATATTCAGAAGACTTTCTTCTCATGTTATTCTCTTCTGTTTTTATTGTGAAGCCACCTTTACATGCTATCATAGTTTTAAGAAGTTATTATTATTATAAATGTATAAAAAATTAGTTTGAAACAAATGTTTTGAAAAATGTAACTGGTATTTTCAACTCTATCAAAATAATTTTTTTATACTCGTATAATTTTTTTCATCTATATTAACATCCTTTGGAATTTTTTATTCTTTACTGGGGTTATAATCTAATGATTCCATCTGACTTATCTCTAAAGTTTTACAATGATCTTTTATTATGTAATTTTCCATGAAACATGATTCCTTAACAAATTCCAATTATGCTATTATAGAAATATGGATGTTTTCACGTGGAACATGTATAGATGAATTTTATGTATATAATAAGTATAAATACTATTATATATACCTCCAATGCATTTGGTAAAATTGTATATCTCACGATAAGATATTTTATGGATTAGGGAGTGAGTCCAATCAACTCTTGGACTATTTTGGTTATGTTTAATAGAATCAGGAGTGAACTCAACCTACTATAGATCTATATCCTCTATGTGATGTGATCTTCGTGTTGAACCATTACATAAGAATTTATCTTTTATGATTTAAATTTTTTAAAATTATTATGTAGAATTTATATATTATGAATCATAACTATATTATTTTCTTGTGGATTATAATTTTTTACTGGTGTCTCCACACTAATATGAATATATTATTATATAATTCCAAAATCCTTATGATTTAAGATCCATGTTTTATTAGGTATGATTTTTATGTTATGTTTGTTCACATGTATTTTTTTCAAACCTAAATTTTAATTTATTCTCATTATTAAAGATTATTTTTGTGAAAATCTTAATAATTAATTTTAAATATGTTGGTTATGTATCGATTCGCCAAATTCACCTTCTATTTTTTTGTGTTGTTTTTTTGATGTTACATATAATTAATATTTATGTTTTTTTATGTATTATGTAGCTATGTTATGGTTCGGATTCCAAAATAATCATATGAATTTCGGAATTGTACGTTATTGTTTAGATGATTTTTGGGTAACCATTAGGGAATTAATGATTAATAGCATTTAAAAAAATTTGATTCATTTTTTTAAGTTTGAGATTATGTCAATGCATAATGGATTTATTCCCATAAACATTAATCCATAAAATAATACATTAATACAAAATTTAATTTGATAGAAAATTCAATTTCAAAAATCCGTTTATTTAAATTTAAAATAATGATATTGATTTTCAATAATATAATTAATTGACACCCTATTCCATACCCTAGCATTCCATTTGGACTAGCCTCAACAACCATGACTTTCATCATATATTAAAATTTGAAAATATCAGTAGAATAACTTGTTTTTTCATTGTGTGCATCTTCCATAGGGGAGGAATAAACATAATCACCCCTTTATAACTATTATCCTTTCTAGTATTGAATGATCAAGTGGCACAATATATTATTTTTAGAACCAAAATAATACCACTATTATTCATATACGTATTATATTATATCAATATTGTTTGGTATATCTTTATTTCATTTTTCAATAAATATTTAAACTCTATGGAATTTTATTTTATTTAAGAAATATCATATTAAAATTCATTTTCAACTTGATCATATACTTCTTTATTCTTATTGATTAGATATTAGCACTTCTCTGAAAAAAATCTCTTTATTCTAATAAATTATTATGATATCCCATGTTTATTTTTTACTCAATATGAATATCATTAATAAATTTAGTGTTCGAAACATCATGGTACTTCCATATTTAATCAACCTCTATCATCAATTACTTTTTACCTCTTCTGTGTATTTTGTTTTATCAGATGTAGACAAGGTATCATATTTATTTTGAAAATATTTCAATGTCTACTCATCATTTATATCATCTTCCTTACCCCCTTCTCTATTATCATATATTTATATTTGGGTTGATTTTTTTTATGAAAAAACTATTCCCATCACCCTCCATGTTTTATTGTTAGCTTTATCTTACTTATCAAAATTATTGTCTTTATTTTGAATATAAATTATTGTCCTCTTTGTTGCATTGTAATTTCATTTTTTATTTGAAATAAAAAATTTCATTGCATCCAGAATCTATTTTTATATTCCTTGATAGTATCTTACATTGATTGTCCATATACTTTTATTATTAATTTTTGGGTTATCCTAATGCGTGTCAAATAATTTAACATTTATTCCACTAAAATAGAATATTAATTTTATATTTACCATTTCCTCACTTGATTCCTTTATGAGTAAATAGATAAATTAATTGATTTATTTTATTTTATCTCCAATTACAGGTTCTTTATAGTAAGACTTGTTATGATGACACATGCCTTTTAAAAAAGTTATTACAATATTATAAAACAAAAATATCCCTTAATATAATACAAGGATCATAATGGGATTGTGTATTTGGATAACATGGTTTATATTATACAAAAGGAAACATAAATATTGAGTCATTATTTTATAATCCTTAGTATTCTACTTTATTCCATTTGATCTCCTAAATTCACATATGATAAATATTGGAATACATAAATAAATATGTTAGTAAAAAAGCCTAGTAAGGGAATAAAAATGATAAGGAAACATAACATGTTAGTCAATGTTATAACGTGATATCATAAAATATAAGTCTCAAGTTGAATTTCATGTAAAAATATACTAATAAACTTGGAATCAAAATATCATGGCTTTACAGGAGATGTGGAAAATACATAAAACGTGACCTAATCACAAGGAAAATTTAAATTCCATAAAAACATCACATGGGGTATAGTGTGCCATTATTTATTAGGTTCACACTATAATCCCATACCTGACCAATGATGAGACTAAAATAATACCAAATGCATTGGAGGGTTATATAAATCTAGTCTTCTCATAATATTCATTTAATGTACATGAATATTAATGACACATAAGGATATCAATCATAATGCATAAAATCCATTATCACCCATGGAATGAAATGGGTTTCATAATCTTGACTCATAAGAAAATAAAAATATATTTCTGAAATAATGTAATTGAGAGAAGGTATAAACACACACACTACCAAATCATGGAAATGTAAGAATAAGGTAGATACCTATTTAAGATTCAAATTTACAAAATTAAGAATCGTTCTATAACATTAATGGTTATTGGCATTGATGAATAGAAAATAATTAAAAACTATAATAAAAATTCTACTGAAAAATAACATTTCCAATACGAAAACCACTTTTGAAATATTATGATTCAAAAAATATCAGGGAAATAATTTTTTATAAATATACTTGGGAAAATATAACAGAATATTCATGAGAAATAATATTCATGTTGGTGTAAAATACCATTCAAACCATCCATGATTAGAAAAGGATTTATTCCACATTTTGGTAAAAGATAAAAATTAACTTAGTGAGAAAATGAATGGAATATTACTTTTAAAACCTTTTTAAATATTATATCACAGGTAAAAATATTTTTTAACAATCAGTGGATAATAGTAAAAAATGTAAAAACTTATTGATAAAACATGAATTGCAAATATAAAGGGATTTTGTGCCAAATTGTGAAATGAAGATGAATTTCTTATATCAAGAACTTTTTAATTTTAAGTATGAGATAGTGGAAATGGATATATTACTTTTAAATCATATAAATAAACAAATGAGAATAAAATTGTTTCATTTTACTATTAAATGATCAATTAATTTACAATAAGTTAAATTCCATCATAAAAAATCCTGATAAAAATGAGATTGAAACATAAACCATTTTCGCTTCAATCTATTTTTAATAATAACATCACATGAGTAAATTAGATATTTTTTAACATAGAATATCATTATCTTGATAGAATTTCAGATTAGTATGTCATAGGGTGTTATATAATGTATTTAAAAATATACTAGTTTCATAAAATAACATGTGTCTCAAATAAGGATGTTTTGAGCCGAAATCATTACAATGATCCGATCATTGAACTAATGGTTAATAAATGAATATAATATATGTAACCAATATAAATCCATAAAAATAAAATTGAAAATAAAATAATTATTCAATCAATTTTAATCTCAAAATTAATATTCATTCTATATAATCACTAAAGTAATCATATAACCCAATGAATTGAATTGGGTTAACAAATCCTATTACCTCACGATTCCTATAATAATTTTTCTATAGAACCTATTTTATATTGTGTTCAAACATGATTCTAAATTATACTATAATCATATTTTTATTTATAATATTATATTTTATATTTTTTAATAGATTTTTAGCCATTTGATAATTGTCACTCTTTTTTTTTCAACAACCATGTTTTCTCCTAAATTTTTCTTCACTAGTCTTCTAAATATTAATCATATGTTATATTTCCATCAAATAATGAATAATATTAATTTTAAAAATATAATTTTTTCCTCTTATATACAAATTTCTAATCATTTTCTAATTTTAAACATGGATAATGGATCACATTTCTCAGGGGAGAAGGTAGACCATATATATGCACGATCGATATTATTATTTCCTCAACAGGTTAAAGGTAAATGGAGTTCATTGTATTGTAAGATTATATAAAAAATAAAATTTCATATATATCACATATATTCTTTAAATAAACCATATTTTCCTTATGTACAAATATTTTGTGGACAACATGACATCACATCATGAGGCGATAGCCCGATGTACACACGAACAATGTAATCATATATTCAATGGATGGTAAGGTATGATATTATAATATAAATTGATTTTAAATTATATTAACATATCTGTAATATAATATATTAAATTAAAATTAATTTTTTTACCTTTAATATAATTCATAAATGTAAAAAAATGCATCGCTTTGCGAAGCGGTAGTCTACTATAGACACGAGGGATATTATCATATTCACTACGAAATGGAATAAAGATGGTGTATAGGATATTTTAATTAAAGAAGTATAATTAGATCAAAAATATCATTTATATAAACATTATGTATGTAATTTTATAAATCTATGTGTATAGGTGATGAAAAATGAATTACGTCGGTTCATAAGGTTGTAGTCCATCGTACACACAATTGACAATTTCATTTCCCATTTGAGTGAGTAGGATAAGTTTATAGGTTATTACCTAAACATAAAAAAATATAATTATATTGATCAAAAATGGGATATTATATTATTATATTTTAATCTCATTTTAAGGAGTTTCTAGAAATATAAAATAAAATGAATGGTTGAAGACGTTACCCCTTATTTAGACAACATCATTTTTTTAAACAAAAAAACATCCTATGTTAGATTAATAACTAGTAAAGGATTATATAATGAGAATATAGATTTAAATATTCTAAAACATTAGGTTATGTATGTATTAATATAAGGGCAGACATGGAATCCTTTAATAAAAGGGGGAGAGGACACAGTTAGAAATTTTAAAAAGAAAGAATTAGAAGTACATTTTCCTCATGAATCACAAATAAATATGGACCATTTTAGAACCTTATAATATGTATGGTAAAAATATTACCATAAAATAGTAATTAGACAACATTGTCTCATTTTTAACCATTATTTTTTTGGATGTACTCCATGTTTAACTAGTTTTTACTTGAACCACATTAAATAATCTGAAAAAAAATTCAATATTCATTATTAGAAAAGATTATGTCAAACTTATTAGATAATAAAATTTTATAAAATTCCTAATATGGAATATATTTTTAAAAATTCATCTCAGTAAATTTCAAGAATTTAATTTAAAATTTACAATGTAGATGTGTTGCATAATGGGTTTTCATGAAATTTACCATCAAAAGGAAAAGATGAACTCATATTAACAATATGAAATGTAATTAAAATTTTATGAATTTAAATTGATTATTATAGAAATGAAATATATTTATATTCCATTTAAATCAATATTGAGTAGTGTTTGTTTTAATTTTTTAATGTGGATACAAATTTTACATTTCAAAAAAGATTTCAGAGAAAAGGGGTTTTGAACCCTAAAAATAAACTTATAATGAAATGTATTATAACGATGATTTAAATGTAACTGATTAGATTTAATAAAACTAAATAATAGTTATTTTCAATTTAAATCAATTTAAACTTATAATTAAAGAAAATTAATAAAATAAAATAAAAATTTTATAAAAAAATTATATTTTTATCTTTTCTATAAAAAATTAATATTTTTGAAAAATAAAAAAATTCACCATATATTAATAAAAAAAATATTATTAAAAAAATATTTTATTCCAATAGATTTTCTAAAATTGGTAAACATTGATTTTAATCATTCTTTACAAAGAGTGACTAAAATGACCTTTATAAAAGAAATATAGTTTTTTTTGAAAACATTTCTTCTTCCTTCAATTGGTTCTTATTAAATTTATAATCAATAGATAACAATCAGATTTATTTTTCTCATGTTTAAACATTATTGTTTTCAAAATATAGTTAGTCCTATTCATACCCATGAACATAATAGTTATATTATAAAGTTTATTATTAAATAATAATATTTTAATAGCATATCAGTTTTCATTTAAACATAATGTTGTGTGCATCACAAGCAATCAAGAAGATATAATTTATTAAAAAATAAATATATCTTTTATTTATGGGGTCATACATTCACTTATATTCATGGTGTTTCTTGTCATAAATTTTAACAAACAATATGTTATTATTTTAAAATATAATTATATTATATTTGAAACATTTAAAATTATTACCTCACCATAATTTAATATTGATCTGAATAATAATGTTTTTGATATTTTAAAATACATTTTCTATAATCCAAAATCATTAAAATGGTTCAAAAAATAACATATTTTTAAGAGATTAATAGAAGTACGATGTTCATTTAGAATAACACATACTAGGTCTCGAAGTAGAATATAATTTGTGGAATAAAATGGGAGAAAAAATAAATAATTATAGGGTGTGAAAGAATTAATTTATAATAATGAAGTAAATGATAAATAGAAACATAATTACATGAAAATGAAAAATCTGTGATGAATTAATTGAAAATTTGTTTCTAGGATATCAAGGTACTAGAATAATTTTTTTTTCAAAATAACATTCCTATAGACGAGAAATTCAAATTCGACAAAGACTAAGAACATAAAAACTATATTTAGATTGTAATGACCTAATGTTTGTCAATAGAAATTACTATCTTAAAAATATGTCATAAAATCAAAACATAATTAACTACTAAGTTCTAAGAGACCTTTAAACATTTTTTTGTCATATATATGTTTTGAATTTTGAAAATCTGACATACACGGTTTTGTTCAAGATGATTTTTGGGGTCCAATAAGAAAAAAATAATTCATACCGAATAGAAACATACCCCTATGAATAGTAACCTACCCTTATGAATAGTATTATGACCCTTATGAATAATAAATCTTCCAAATAAAATAAACCTTACCCATGACTATTTAAATCAAATTTAGGAATCTTAGAAAGTGACAATTTAACTATAGTAAAAGTTTTTGTATTATTTTTCAGTTATAAATGATTAATTATAATTAATTAATTAATTCAAAAGAAAATGTATCTTCTTCAAATTTGTTCATAAATAAGAAAATATATTTCTTCTAGTTTTTATTTAGTATTATAAGGCCCTAAGTAATTTTTGAAAGCATTATAAAATCAGTTTTAATTTTAAAAACTGTATTTTTCAAGTATATTATGATTTTCATTAAATATTTAATTAATAATATTTTTAAAAATTTTTTTGAAAAATTTAATTCATATTTGGATTCTACACATTGAAAAATGGTTATAGTGAAATTTTGTTATTTTTCTGAAATACATCAATTTTTTGGTGATTAGTAAAAATACATTTTTTACATAACTGGTTTATCCTAAATTGCATAATTAATGATGTAGTGATGACACAAATATTCTAGAACTTTAGGTTTGGCCAAATTATATTAAATTTCATAATTGGTTCCTTAAAATACAATAAACTTAATTTTTAAATCTAAAATGAACTTTCCAATGTCTAAAGTGAAAATGTCATTACTTAAAGTGTCTTTTCTCTTTCTTTCAATTTTCTTTTAATAAATTAATAAATTAGAATTATAAAGATGAATTAAAGCCTAAAATTAATTTTAATATATTAATATATAATTTATTATGTCAGAAAACTAGTATTTGAAGTCTAACTTTTGATATATTATTTTAATTTATTTTTTATACTAAAAACACAACCATCCTCATGTATAAATAACCCCTCCACCTCCCCATTCCACACCACTCCTCTCAGGCTATAAGAAATTTTTAAACACTTTCCATGAATCATCCCTATCTCGTGCCTCATGTACAAGATCTTATGGTCTCATCAAAAGACAAATCATAGGACTCTTAAGGGGGATCTCAAGGGGAGGATGCAAGAGGTAATATCACTTCCACTTTCCTTTAATTCCCTTTAAATTTCAAGTCCTTTTATTATTATCTCCCAATCTATCTTTGTCCAATTTCTATGGCGACTCTTGTATCATACATATACTAATATTTTATGATACCAATCAGATATTATACCATCCATGTCCCTTCTTTTATTCCTTATAATTTATAAAATAAAACATTGTTCGTAAGGTGTTAATCTATCACGTTCAAGAACAACATGTTTTATTTTCCCATTTCTTCATAAAGATCAGGTCATGAAACCATTTTTATGGTTGAACCAGAATATTATATATGTATTATGTCCTATTTTGAGTTCTGTAACTAACTTATGTGCATATTACTAGATGAGTAAAGAAAACAAGTTCGTTGAGGTCGAAAACCCGCCAAAATTAACCCAGACGATCATCATTAAATTCCTATCTAAAGATTCATACACATGGTATAAAATGTAAATCATATTAAGATCATTTTAAATACTGTAATATCATGAATATCATGTGAAAGATGTTATTTTTTTTACCCATGTTCTACACAAACATCAATTCATGAATACGTGTGAAACTCTCATGAAAACCATAAAAATGAGCATTCCCGAACAATGTTTTTAAACTCTATAACTCATAAAAAAGATCATAAAAACATAATGAAACAAAAATTAAAAATATTAATTTAAAAAATGTTCTATAATTTCTAATTAATTAATATAATGTCATTATTCAGGATATTAAAGTGAAGGAAGATTTCAGATTCCATGTAAGGGGAAAATCTCGAACCCAATTTTCTTTCTTTGGGTTCTCCCTCTCAAACCCCAAATTTGGTATGGTAACTCCATAAAAATCATTTTGTCATAATTATCATACCTTTTCTAGGATATAAATGTTTTCTAATAAAGTTTATGTCGATCAAAATGATTTCCAAATGAACTCTTTTTTTAAGAACTCACCTTTTACTTCTCATTCAAGATTGATGGTTCTTGTATCAAGAATGTCATTCCCACTATCTTCTGGGAAACAAAAGTGTATGAACGTATCCTTATTAGATGAAACCCATTACTTTACATGGGTTAGTTATGTTCATTTATGTTATAATTTAATTGTTACATGGATGATAAATGATAATTTTATGATATGACGGGTGCGCCCAGAATTATATAGCGCAATATGAATGTTTAAATGTGACATGTTTGCCCAAAATTATAAAGTGCTCTAATGCATTGGGTAAAGTGATGAATATATTGTGAAAATTTGAAATTATGTATGAACAATATTATATCTTTGTTCACAATCATTTGTGGTAGTTAACCACTATGACTTGATGTTTCATTTTTATGCATTGCCACATTTCAAGGCCCTTATTAGTGCTTCCACTCATGATTCTTTGCCTGTGTTATGAATATGCTTACCCCATGCTATATTTTTCTTATATATCCTCTTACTGGACTTCTAGATCAACCTTTTTGATGTATATCCTCATGTGGCTACATGTACTAAGGGGAGGTCATGTTCCAACAAGAAGCTAGAGAAGAAGAAATCAACAAAAAAGTTAATACTTGATGTTGTAATTGTTATATATGGTCATTGTTTGCCCAATACACTAAACCATTGTATCCTTTATGTGTAATAATATAATGATTTATATATTTAAAAGGATTTATTAGTAATTTAATAAAATTTTGGGTCTCTATAATTGGTATCAGAGGAAAGGTTTAGTTAGTTTGTGAATTTGGATTAGTGAACCCTAGAGAAAACCTCTAGTGTGAGGCTAAGTACAAATATTAACAAAAGAATCTCTATATAAGGATAAAATCTGTTATTCTTTTAGTATAAAATTTTCAAATTAATAGGTTATTTATTCATGAATTTTGGAATTTATTTTTTTTAACCTTTTCTATTTTAGAAAATGGTGGGAACCAGGTGAAACCAGGACAACAAATTGTGTGAGGGCCAATGCAATGATTTCCCGAATGACATCCCCAATAATTTGATAGGTCTAGTTAAAAAATTCATGGAGATGATTACCCAATTATCTCAGGTTATGAACAATAACTTTAATAATGGGTAACATCCTCCTTCACCAAAGAGAGAGAAACTGGCTATCGAATGATTTATGCAGCAACGACAACAGATGTTTAGTGGATCTTCTGGTCCACCAGTTGTGGAACAGTGGGTGAACTCCATGGAGAAGATCTTTACTATTCTTCACTATTCTAAGATGGAGAAGGTGAAACTATCCCTTTATCGTATATAAGAAGAATTCGATCAATGGTGGTCTTTGATTAAGAACACCAAGCCATCGGCAGAAATTAAAGAGATGGAATGGGGAGACTTTATGATCAGTTTGTTAATAAGTATTTTCCAAGAAATCATCGCACGATGATAGAGAGAGAATACATAGATCTCATGAAAAAAAGAGATTCGGTCAAAACCTATGAAGCGAATTTCAAAAGTATCTCAAGGTACGCTTCGGGTTTTGTTATCAACAATGATAGAAAATTTGATAGATTCTTTAGTGGATTAAAACCACACCATCGAAAGGCTCTTGCAATTTGATAAATTGGGAGTTATAAAGAATTTGTTCGGTGTGCTTTCAAATTGTAGATGGTATTTGGATATTGGTCCCATGTCTATGGTGATATGAAATGAAAGATGGGTTTTCAAGCCAGTGGATCTAATGAAAAAGGTGGGAAGAAAAATCAACGACCCACATGCCAAAAATGTGGGAAGTTACTCCATGGGAACTGCATCAAAGGGACGGGGGAATGATTCAAGTGTGTGAAAGAAGGAAACCTTTCTCAAGATTGTCTGAAAGACATAAAAAGGAAGGATAATGTGGAAGAAGAAAGGATATAACCATTCATGGTTCAATGCTACAACTGTAGGGAGCTAGGGCACTATGCAAGCCAGTGCACTAAACCTCGAGTTCTCAAGGGTGATCAGTGTCAGTAGCAACCAAAGCCAAAGGAACAAGGGAAGGATTATGCCATCACTACTGTGGAATTAGATAAAGATAATTATGTTATACAAGGTACACTTAATATTCAATCAGTAATAGAATAAGTATTATTTGATTATGGTTCCATGCATTCCTTTATATCTTGAATGTTTGCTAGAACTATAGAATCTGAGTCTCAAAACCTTGAAGTAGGAATATCTATAAAAACACCAAGTGGTGAAATCATCACAACCCAAGTGTTAGACTCTTCCCCAGTTGGCATAGGTTTGAGGATTCTACCAGAAAATCTATAAATAATTTTCTTGGTAGAATTCAACAATATAATCGAAATGGATGGGATCTCATTATATAGAGAACAAATAAACTGTCGGGAAAAGGAAATATATTTTCATATTCTGAACCATCCCATGATCATCTAAAAATACAAGGAAGATAATGAATCTCCTTTGAAAAATCCTTCAATATTGTGGGTGTCGATTCCTTATGAATAAGCATACCACACCCAAATGGTTTTGTCAAAGTAAAGTGACAACCTTGCCAAAATTCCCATTGTGAGGGAATATAGTGATGCATTTTTCGAAGAGTTAGCCATAATTCCCCCGGATCGTGAGGTAGAGTTCTCAATAGAAATCATACCCAGAGCTACACCTATATCAATGTGTCCCTATAGGATGGCTCCTATTAAACTGGAGGAGTTAAAGAAGTAGCTGCAAGGGCATCTGGACAAAGGTTTCATACGCCCTAGTGCATCACCATGGGGTGCGCCGGTGCTCTTTGAGAAGAAGAAGGATTGAACAATGCGACTGTCTATCGACTATCAGGAACTCAACAAGATCACCATAAATAACAAGTATCCTCTTCCAATGATTGGAGACTTTTTCTATCAGTTAAGAGGATCTCAATACTTCTAAAAGGTAGATCTTCATTCTACATATCATCAGCTAATGTTGAAGAAGGAGGATATTCAGAAGACTGCCATCCGTATAAGGTATGTGAACTATGAGTTTCTAGTGATGCCCTTAGACTTACTAATGCCCCTGCTATATTCATTGATTTGATGAATATAGTCTTTAGACATTACCTCCACAAATATTTGATATTGTTTATTGATGATATTATCATCTACTCCAAGATAAATTAGGAAGACGAATAACATTAATGACTTGTGTTGGCGACATTGAGAAAGGAGAAGTTGTACACCAAGTTCATTAAGTGTGAATTTTAGATGAAGAAAGTCACGTTCTTGGGACATGTGATCAGAATTGATGGAATTTATGTGGATTATTCAAAAACAAATTCAATTAGGGAATGGCCTAGGCCCTCTAGTGTCACCAAAATCTGTTGTTTTCATGGACAACCTGGGTACTACCGACATTTTGTGAGAAAATTCTCAGGATTTTCAAGCTCGATAACTATGTTAACAAGGAAAGGGGTAAAGTATGTTTGTATGCAAGAATGTCAGGTAATCTTTAAGGAGATAAAGAGAAGGGTGATCACTGCACATGTACTCACACTACCAAAAAGTGGCGAAAGATTTTTGACATACAGTGATGCATCAATGAAAGGATTGGGTTGCATACTCAGGAAAAATGATAATGTGATAGCCTATGCCTCACGACCATTGAAGATCCCTGTGTAGAACTACCCAACGAATAATCTAGAGCTGGCAGCCATGATTTTTGGCTTGAAAATCTAGCAGCATTACTTTTACGGTAAGAAGTGTGACATATACACTGAACACAAGAGCCTAATGTATATATTCACACAAAAAGATCTCAACATGAATCAAAGGAGATGATTAGAGATAATCAAGTATTATGATTTCTCTATTAACTTCCATTTGGGAAAGGCGAACAAACTAGCTGATGCTCTAAGTAGAAAAGAACCTTCTACTCTATCTATGTTACAAATTGAGAAAGACCATATCTTATTAGATATGCAAAGCATGGATTTAAAAATCCTAAGGGTAGGGGATACATCCTACCTTTACCAAATTATTGTGTAACCATCTATTAAAGGGATGACGTAGAGATACCAAAGATGGTGAATGGAGTAAAGGAAGGGAAGCTGCATGAGTTCCATATCGACGATGATGGTGTGATTGGGTTTGGAATGTGGCTTTGTGTGCCTTCATCATAAGGTATATAGATGGAGCTATTAGACAACGCACAAATCTCAACATTCTCTATCCATCCAGGTAGCACCATGATGTACCATGATCTCTGAGAACACATTTGGTGGTATAACATGAAGAAGGAGATTGCAGAATATATATCAATGTTTTTGGTATGTCAGTAAGTTAAAGCAGAGCGAAAAAAGTCTAAAGGGTTGATGCAGCCTTTTCCTATAACAATGTGGAAATGGGAAAATATTACTATGAACTTTGTCACGGGTCTCCCGAATACGTCGAAGGAAAATAATGCGATATGGGTTGCGGTTGATTGACTCACCAAGATGGACCATTTTATCTCTATTTGGGAATATGTCCCACATGAACATCATGCAATGATATATGTGAAGGATTTGGTGAGACTGCATGGTGTTCCACTCTCAATTGCCTCTGACCGTGATCCAAGATTCACATCTAAATTCTTGAGAAGCCTTCAACATGCTTCGACTGCTGAATTAAATTTCAGCATGGCCTATCACCCCCAAACTGATGCCCAATCTGAAAGGACTATTCATACGCTTGAGGATATGCTAAGAGCCTAATAACTAGAATTAAAAGTTTAATGGGATCAGCATCTCCCATTGGATGAGTTCTCATACAACAATAGCTTCCAGTCAAGTATTCAGATGGATCCATATGATGTATTGTATGGAAAGCGCTATAGAACTCAAAACTATTGTGATGAAGTTTGACGAAGAAATCTACTTGGATCTAATCTTGTGGAAGAGATAATAGAGATGGTTCAAGTCATCTAGAAACACATCAAAGATGCTCAAAGTCGGCAAAAACGCTATGCTGACAACAATCGAATGGATTTGGAGTTTGACGTTGGAGATAAATTCTTCCTTTGAATATCACTATGGAAGAGAGTCCTGCAATTTGGGAAGAAAGGAATGTTAATCCCAAGATACATTGGACCCTTTACAATCCTTGACCGTATAGGATTTGTGGCCTATCATCTTGCACTTCCACAAAATATCGATCAAGTTCATGATTTTTTTCATGTTTCGCTCCTGATAATCTACATACCTAATCCCTCAATGTACTAAAATCAGATGTAGTTCAGTTGAAAGATGATCTCTCTTATGAGCGGAAGCCAGTAGAGATTCTGGACCGGAGAGATAAGGTTCAATGAAAAAGGAAAACACACCTTTTACAGGTCTTGCGGAGTAACCATAAGTTTTAAGAAGCTACTTGGGAACCAGAGGAGGCGATGAAGGAGAAGTACCCTCACCTGTTTTTGTAAAGTGAAATTTCGAGGGTGAAATTTCATAAGGGGGGAAGAATGTAACGACCCAAATTTTTTCAATGGAAATTTCATTCGATAAAATATGTAAAAAAATCACACGAGAACACAAAATAATAAACTAATAAGTGCTATATGACCTTTAAACATATTTTTTTCATTTCTGTGTTTGAAATTTTGAAAATCTGACAGACACAGTTGTGTTCAAGATGATTTTTGGGGTCCAATAAGAAAAACATAATTTTTTGTGAATAGTAACATGCCCCTACGAATAGTAACCTACCCTTATGAATAGTAGTATGACCTTTATGAATACTAAAACTTCTAAATAAGAGTAAACTTACCCATTTAAAATTAAATAATGTTTAGGAATCTTAGAAAGTGACCATTTAACTATAGTAATACTATTAGTATTTTTTGTAAGTCATAAATGATTAATTATAATTAATTAGTTTAAATGAAAATCTATCATCTTAGAATGTGTTCATAAATAATAAAATCTATGTCTTCTAGTTTTTAGATAGTATTATAAGGCCCTATGTAATTTTTTAATGAATTATAAAATCAGTTTTAATTTTAAAAACTGTATTTTTTATGTAAATTATGATTTTAATTAAATATTAAATTAATCATATTTAGAAAATTATTTTTAAAAAATGGACTTATTTTTTTATTTCTACTGATTGAAAAAGGGTTAGAGTAAAATATTGGGATTTTTCTAAAATACTTCAATTTTCCGGTGAATAGTAAAAATATAGTTTTTCACATAACTGGTGTATCCTAGTTGTATTATTAATGATGTAATGATGACACAAATATTCTATAACATTAGGTTAGGCCAATTGTTTCTTATCTTTGATAAATATTTTCTTAATATACAATAAACTCAATTTTAAATCCTAAAATAGAACTTTCCAAAGTCTAAAGTGAAAAGGATATTTCTTTAAGTGTCTTTTTCTATTCCTTTCACATTCATTTTAAAAAAATATTTAATTCGAGTTATAAATATTAATTAAATCCTAAATAGAATTATATTATATTAATATATTATTTAAGATGTCAAAAAACTACTATTACAAGTCTGACTTTTGATATATTGTTAATTTTAATATTTTATAATAAAAACACCTCCCTCCTCATGTATAAATAACCCCTCCCCCTCTCCTTGAGAAAACACTCCTCTCAAGCATCAAGAATTGTCTAAAATCTTCCCAATAATCTCCCCTAGACCCTCCCCAAAGTCCAAGAGATTTTGGTCTCATCAAAAGACAAAGCATAGGCCTCTTAAAGGGGATCTCAAGAGAAGGATTCAAGACGTAATTTCTCTTCCTCTTTCCATTAATTCCCTTTCAATTTCAAGTCATTTTCTTATTCTCTCCCAATATATTTTTGTCCAACTGGTATGGTGACTCTAGTATCATATATATACTAGAATATTATGATACTAATGGGATATTATACCATCCAACCACCTTCTCTTATTCCTTTTAATTTTTAAAAGAAAATGTTGTTCGTAAGGTGTTAATCTATCACCTTCAAGAATGTCATGTTTTATTTTCCCATTGCTACTTACATATCCGATCATGAAACTATTTTTATGGTTGAACCAGAATATTATATATGTATTTTGTCCTATTTTGTGTTATTTAACTAACTTATGTACAATTTACTAAATTTGTATACAAAACTAGTTCGTTGATGTTGAAAAACTGCCCAAATTAACCCAAACGATTGTCATTAAACTCCTATTTGAAGACTCATACACATGGTATACAATGTAACTCATATTAAGATCATTTTAAATACTGTAATATCATTAATAACATGTAATATATTTTCTTTATGTTTACCCATGTTCTGCAAAAACATCAATTCATGATTACATGTGAAACTCTCATGAAAACCATAAAAATAAGCAATCCCGAACAATGTTTTTAAACTGTATAACTCATAAAAAGGCCCATAAATTAACATAATGAAACCAAAATGACCCCTATTCATTTATAAAAGGTTTACTAATTTCTAATTAATTAATATAATGTCATTATATAGGACATTAATGTGAAGGAATCTTTCGGATATAGGGAATGGGGAAAACCTCGAACCCAATTTTATTTCTTCGGGTTCTCCCTCTCTCACTCCAAATTTGGTATGGTCACTCCTTAAAAATAATTTTTTCATCATTATAATACCTTTTCTAGGATATAAATGTTTTATAATAATGTTTATTTCTATCAAAATGATTTCCAAAATAACACTTCTTTTAAGAACTCACCTTTTACTTCTCATTCAAGATTTACAGTTCTTGTATCAAGTATGTTATTCCCTCTATCTATTGGGAACCCGAAGTGTATGAATGTATCCTTATGAGATTAAAACCATTACTTTTCATGGGTCATTTATGTTCATTTATGATATATATTCATTTTGGAATTCATGATAAATTATAATGTTATGATGTGACGGATGTGCCAAGAATTATATAGCACAATATGAATGTTTAAATGTGATGGGTGCCCCCAGAATTATACATTGCACCAATGAATTTGGTTAAGTGATGAATCTCGTTATTGAATGTGAAATTATGTGTGAAAAATATAATATCTTTGTTAACAAGAATTTCTGGAAGTTAACCACTAAGACATGATGTTTCATTTTTATGTATTGCCATATTTCAAGTCCCTTGTTAATGCTTCCTCTCATGATTCTTTGCCTATGATTTGAATATGTTCACCCCAACCAATATTCTTCTTATCTATCCTCATATTGGGCTTATAGATACCCCCTTTTGATGTAGATCCTCAGGTTTCTACATGTACTAAAGAGAGTTCAAGTGCCAATAAGAAGGTAGAGAAGAAGAAATGAACAAAAAAGCTTATGCTCGATGTTATAATTGTTATATATGGTCCTAGTTTGCCCAAGACACTAAACCATTGGATCCTATATGTGTAATACTATTATTTTGTTTATCATTAAAATGGTATAATTTTATTTAATGAAAAGGTGGAGTCGCTATATAAATGACATGTTGAATTTCATAGTTTAATAAATTCTGACCAAAATATCATATTTTCCCCCAAATTATGGGCATTGAAGATGATTTTCATTCCTGAAATCACAAAAATTGTCTTTTAAATGATCAATTAATCCACAAGATAATAAAAAAATATTCCACCTATCTTTAATAAAACCATGTTATTTAACAAGATTTATCCAGTATAATAATGTAATCTCTAATACATCAATTTCAGTATGAAACGTTCATTATAATCCAATACATTAGTGTCTGTCGATAAAACCCTAATCATATACGTCCAAAAACATAACATCTATCTTCCAAAATTATTCATTACATTATACGAAACATTTATATACACTTTAATGGATTAAAAGATCCCCAAAAATATCTTTAGTCACATCAAAATATAATTACATAAAAACTCAAATTGGGTGTCTAATACATTAGAGTTAGGATCAACATTAAATTCCTAAACCCATGAGGATATTTGTAACTCTTAAGTTAATCTAAAAAGATTCTATATATGTTTCCAATAGTTAAACGATCATTATATGTTTTCAGGTTACTATAAAGAAACCACCATTGGGAAAATAATTATATATTGAAATTCATGAATCCCAATATATAATTACATCAACCATTTTAATTTAATGATTTAGGGTAACATTGTAACTTCCTTGGTCAAGGGGATAACTCTTAGTTTATGTAATTGACTCGAATATATACCATGTTTACCACATAAAAAAATCATATTACTTTGTAATTATTTTCTCTATGACATCAATTTCCACATATAATATGTCTTCCTATCTATTTGATATATTCTTTTAGGTTCTTCTCCCAGAATTCTTGATATGTGAGGAATTTAGTCTTATTTTTCTTGCTGGTATTAGATCATTAACTTCTATATGATGCTATAATTAACTTATTTGATTTATTTTTAAATTAATCTATGTTCCTTTAATTAATTATAATTCGAGATAACTCATTTGGATGGATTATAAGATATCTAATTTCTATTAGAATTAGCTTTGGTATCTAATTAAGGAAATCATTTCATTTCTAATCACATTGGAAATCATCATTATTTCTTCTATATACCACTGTTAACAAAAATACCATCATAAAGAAGATGAAAATACATTAACATATCAAAGTAAAACATATAACCCTATAAATAATAACTTATAAAAGATAATTTTGTCATTAATTTTGGGGCTCGAGATCTCAATCTATGTTACCTATGGAATTGAATCCAATTATACTTTCAAACCAAGTATTAATATCTAATATTTAATAATGGATCATAAATAGTTTTCCAATTCCCAAAAACATCCATAATAAGTTTCAAACTATGTGTGCAATAAGACATATTTGCATGTACCTTGTAATGCACGAGTCATGCCAAACACAACTTTTTCAGAGTTATTACCACACTATTCAACTTTTATAGAACCAAATAAAATTGTACTTTTCAAAAAGTGATGTAATTTTTCATAAAGCACTCAGTATATACTTCACCAATATTCTAGAATATTTTTCTATACTTAGTATATCCCTTATACTTATCACTATGGTTATTACTAATTTCATACCATCTGTGTTCAAATTTTTAACTAAACGTTTCCTCTGTTAACAACTAGGTTGACCCATGCCTTTTAATAAAATTATTATATGATTCTAAAACATAAATTTCCTTTAATAAAACATATAAATTATAATTCCCAAGTATCTATAGAAAACCTATGGAATGTATAAATAAATGGGTGAGGTTAAATACCAATAATGAAAAAAAACTAGATTGCGAAATATAAGAATTGAGTCAAAGTAATATCATGATGTCATAAAAAAATAAGGTACATGTGAAACTTCATTAAATTATTTCATAAATAAAATGGTTTGATAAGATCATGGATTCAAATGAATTGTGGAAACCAAATAAAACATTAAATAAGGATATATTAAGGTTAATTTCAAAGAAAATGTCACATGGTAGATAATGTCCAATAGTGAAATATTTTATCTGTCGAATTCCATACATGATGTCTCATAATGCTAAAAAATTCCCCAATTCATTGGAGGGATCTGTAATTTACTAATTATTTGTCACATTCATTTCATGTACATTACTATGTATTCCATGTAATTATATCAATCATAATTCCTATTCATAATAAATACCCATGGAAGGAAAAGGGTTTCATAATATTTTCTCATAACATAGTCCAAAGATAATCCTTAAAGAAGGCATATACTAGAGGTTCATGAAGGCATGCATTACTCCATCAACAAAAAGGTAGAATAATGTAGGTATATATTTAAGATATATATATATATATATATATATTACTTCTAATCATGTAATAACAATAAGGGTTGTTTTGGTTGATGAATAGAAATATGTTTAAAATTATTAAAATCATTCTAGGAGAAAATAAAAATTCCTTAATGGAAATATATTATGAAAAAATAAAATTCAAAATATACCAAGGAAATACATTTATTTGAGAATATCCTTGGATAAATATATTGAAATGTCATGGGAAATAATTTTCATGATGGAGGAAAATATTATTCATGATATACATGTTAAAATACAATCATTTCTGACTTTTTTGGTAAAAGATAAAAACTACTTCATTGAGAAAATAATACTATGATTTATATTAAATTTTTTTAAAATAAAAATTGTGAAAAATTAAATTTATCATTCATAGATTAATCGTAAATACATTTTTTAAAACCTTTTGAGAAAACATGGATATTGAAGAAATTTTGTTTCTTTTAAATATTTAAATTCATTCAGTATTATTAAAAACATTTTCTCATTCATTATAAGTTAAATAGGTATAAAAATTATTAAATTAAATGAATTTTTTTAATAAATTTTTGAGAATAAAATTTAATGGGTTCACTTGGAAACAATCAAATAATTTATATCAAATGAAATTCAATAATATAAAATCTTGATTAAAATGAGGTTGAAGCATAAACCACTACCACATTAGTATATTCTGAATAATAATTTCCAAAAAAATAAATTAGAAAAAAATTAACTAATAATATAATTTATTTTGACAGAGTCATGATGTAATATGTAAATTGGATCTATATATACCATTTAAAATATATTAGATTCATAAAAGCTCATGTTTCTCAGAGAATGATGTTTTGAGATGAAACCCTTACAATGTTTTTATTATTGAATTGACAGTTAATAAACTAAATAATTTTCAGTAAAAATATAAATCCAAAAATAAAATTGAAAATAAAACCATAACTGAATTAATGAAAATTTAACACATATTAGTGGTATAATATAATAAATTATATTCCAATAAAACCAAATGAATGGAAATAGAGTTTCAAAGCCCATTAACTCACAGCTCCCTTAAGATGAGAACACATTCAAAACAAATATAGTGGTTTAAAACAAAATATTATCCTACAAAAGATTCATATATTTATTTTGTTTTAAATATGAACCTTTTAAATTATCATAATACACTTTATTTAATAATCACAATTGTTTTGGGTATTAATATTCTTGTTTTATCATTCAAATTTAATCATAAATTATCAAAATCGTGAACATAGGTTATAGTAAAATCATTTCCAGAATTATAATAAAGTTATATATAACATTATTTTTCATTAGATAATTATTTTTAATCATTTGATAATTTTGAACATGGAGAATAAATCACATCACTCTATTCTGATGGTTGGTTGTATTTATGCATGAGCGATGTTTTATTTTCTTGAATGGGTGAAATGGAAAGGAATTGGATTGTATATTAATTTTTTATATTCAATATCATCTCATATTTATCACATATATTTATTATATTTATTATGTTTACCTTCTAGGTAAAGTGCTAATAAAAAGGAAAGCACATCACTTCTTGGGGTGGTAGTCCACCCTACACAAAAAAGACATTCCTTTTCATGGGTTAGTTATGTTTATTTCTATTATACATTCATTGTGGAATGCAGGATAAATGATAATGTTATGATGTGACGGGTGCACCTAGAATTATGTTTCCCAATATTAAGGTTTAAATTTGATGGGTGCACCTGAAATTATACAGCACTCCAATGCATTAGGTAAAGTAATGAATCTCATGAGTAAATGTGAAATGATGTGTGGAAAAGATTCTATCATTTTTCACAAGAATGTTTGGATGTTAACCACTAAGACATGATGTTTCATTTTTATGCATTTCCACATTTCAAGTCCCTTATTAACACTTTCTCTTGTGATTTGTTGCCTATGTTATGAATATGATCACCCCATGCTATATTGTTCTTATCTACCCTCTTACTGGGATTCTAACTCACACCGTTTTATGTATATCCTTAGGAGGCCACATGTATTAAAGAGAGGTCATGTTCCAATAAGAAACTAGAGAAGAATAAATGAACCAAAAATATTATGCTCGATATTGTAACTATTATATATATTCCTTGTTTCCCCAATACACTAAGATGTTGTATCCTTTATGTGTAATACTATTATGTTTTTTATCTTTAAAATGTTGTATTATTAATGTAAGAAAAGGATGGGTCTCAATAGTTGGTATCAGAGGAAGGGTTTAGTTAATTTAGAAATTAGGGTTAGTGAACCCTAGAGAAAACCTCTAGCATGAGGCTAAGTACAAATATGAACACAATAATCCCAACATAGAGATCCAATATGTTATGATTTTAGTATAAATTTTGAAAAATAATCAATTATTTATTCATGAAAAGTTGAATTTAGTTTTGTTCTATCCTTTTCTATTTTAGAAAATGGTGGGAACTAGGAGAAACCAGGCTAACAACTCAAGTGAGGGCCTATACAATGATTGCCCGAAAGACATCCACAATAATTTGTGAGGTGGAGTTAAAATAATTATGGCGATTCTTACCCAATTATCTCAGGTTATGAATAATAACCATAATTGTGGGGAATGACCTCCTTCACCAAATTTAGAGAAACTGGCTATCAAATGTTTTCTGCGACAACAACTACTGAAGTTTAGTGGATCGTCTAGTCCAATAGTGGCAAAATAGTGGGTTTACTCCATGGAGAAGATATTTTCTGTTCCTCAAGGTTTTGAGATAGAGAAGGTGACACTAGACCTTTATCATCTAGATGGATAATCCGATCAATGGTGGGATTTGATTAAGAACACCAAGACAAGGGAGGAAATTGAAGAAATGGAATGGGAAGACGTTAAGATCATGTTTCTTAATAAGTATTTTCCATGAAATTTTCACACGAAGATGGAGAGAGAATTCATCGAGCTCAAGAAAAAAGAAGGAGAATCTGTCACCACCTATGAAGAAAATTTCACAAGGCTTTCAACGTACGCTTCGGGTTTTGTTATCAATAATGATAGAAAAATTGATAGCTTCTTTAGTGGATTAAAACCACTCCTTTGAAAAGATATTTCAATTCGAGACTTTGGGAGTTATGAAGAAGTTCTTCGGTGTGCTCTCAAAGTGGAGATGGAGTTTAGATAATGGTCCCATGGATTGGGTGATATGAAACTGAAGATGGAGTTTCAAGATGGTAGATCTAATGGAAATGGTGGGAATAAAAATCAACAACCCTCAAGCTAAAAATTTTAGAAGTTTCACCATGGGAACTTCATCAAAGGGGTAGGGAAATGCTTCAAGTGTGGGAAAGAAGTAAACCATTATCAAGAGTGTCATAAAGTAATAAAAAGGAATGAGAATGTGGCAGAAGAAATAAGATAACCATTCATGGTTCTATTATACAACTATAGGGATCTAAGGAACTATTCAAGTCAATGCACTTAAACTCATGTTCTTGAGGGTAATCAGCATCAGTAGCCACCAAAGCCGAAGGAACAAAGAAAGGCTTATACCATCACTACTGCAGAAGTGGAGCAAGATAAATAAGATATACAATGAACACTTCCTTATCAATCAACAATGGAAAAAGTCTTATTAGATTATGGTTCTATGCATTCCTTTAAATATTGAAAGTTTTTTAGAAATTTAGAATCGAAGCCTCGAAACCAGGATGTACAAATATCTACAAAAACACCAAGTGGTGAAATCATCACAACCCAAGTGATTGACTCTTCTCATGTTGGAATATGTGGGAAGATTATTCCAGCGAATCTCGTAATACTTTCCTTGGTAGAATTCGACCTTATAATGGGAGCGGATTAGCTCCCATTATATAAAGCACATATGAACTACGGGAAAAATGAAATATCTTTTCAAATTCCGAACCGTCCCATGCTCCTCTAAAAATGCATGGAAGATTATAAATCTCCTTTGAAAAATCCTTCAATGGTGTGGGTGTTGATTCCCTATGAATAATCATACCTCAACCAAATGGTTGAGTCAAAGTATGGTGCTAACCTTGCTGAATTTCCCATCGTGATGGAATACAATGACGTATTTCCCGAAGAGTTACCCAGAATTCCCCCAGAACGTGAGGTAGAGTTCTCAATAGAACTCATACTCGGAGCTACTCCTATATCAAAGTGTCCCTATAAGATGGCTCCTTTTGAACTATATGAGTTAATGAAGTAGCTACAAGAGAATTTGGACAAAGGGTTCATATTCCCTAGTACATCACCGTGGGGTGTGCCTGTGCTCTTTGTGAATAAGAAGGATGGAACAACGCGGGTTTGTATAGAATATCAGGAACTCAACAATATTACCATAATGAACAAGTATCCTATTCGAAGGATTGATGACTTGTTTGATCAGTTAAGAGGATATCACTACTTCTCAAAGGTGGATCTTCATTCTGGATATAATCAGCTATAGGTGTTGAAGGAGGATATTCAAAAGACTGCATTCTGTAGAAGTTATGAGCACTATGAGTTTCTTGTGATGCACTTCGGACTTACTAATTCCCCTGCAATATTCATGGATTTGATGAATAGAAACTTTATACATTACCTTGACAAAATTGTGGTAATGTTGATCGATGATATTCTTATCTACACCAAGAGAAAGGAGGAACATGAAGAACATCTAAGACTTGTGTTGGTGACATTGAGAAATGATAAGTTGTACATAGACTTCATAATTTGTGACTATTGGATTAAGAAAGTCACGTTCTTGGGACATGTTATCACAAGTGATGTAATTTCTATGGATCCTTCAAAAACAAAGGCAATTGAGTAATGGCCCAGGCCCTCTAGTGAATCTAAAATCTGTAGTTTTCATGGATTAGGTCTATAATACTGATGTTTTGTGATAAATTTCTCACGATTGTCAAGCCAGCTTTCTAAGTTAACATGGAAAGGGGAGAAGTAGGTATGGATAGAATAATGTGAGGGATTATTCAAGGAGATAAATAGAAGGCTGATCACTGCACTTGTACCCACACTACAGAAATGTGGAGAATGTTTTCTGATATATAGTGATGCTTAAAAGTAAGGCTTGGTTTGTGTACTCATGAAAAATTATAATGTGATAGCTTATGCCTCACGACAGTTGAAGATCCAAGAGCAGAACTACCCGATGAATGATCTAGAGCTGGAAGCCAAGATGTTTTCCTTGAAAATCTAGTGGCACTACCTTTATGGTGAGAAGTGTGACATATACACTGACCACAATGTCCTAATGTATATATTCACACAAACGGAGATCAATATGCATCAAAGGAGATGGTTAGAGCTAATCATGTATTATGATTGCCCAAATGATTTCATAACTATCTATTTAAGGGAAGATTATAGAAGCAAGCAGGGATGATTTGGAGATACAAAAGAGTGTGAATGAATTAAAGGAAGGGAAGCTGCATGAGTTCCATATTGATGATGATGGTGTGATTTAGTTTGGAATGCGGCTTGTGTGCCTTTACCACCAGGGATAAATAAGGATCTATTTGACAATGTACATAGCTCAAAATTATCTATCCATCCTTGTAGCACCAAGATGTACTATGATCTCTGAAAGCACTTCTAGTGGGATAACATTAAGAAGGAGATTGCAGAATATATTTCAAGGTGATTGGTATGTCAGCAAGTTAAAGCAGAGTGACAAAAGATTAAAGGGATGATACAACCATTGCCTATAACCATGTGGAAAGGGGAAAATGTTACTATGGACTTTGTCATGGGTCTCTTGAATATGTCGAATGGAAACAATGCAATATGGGTTATGAATAATCGACTCAAAAAGACTTCCCATTTTATCACTATTCAGGAAGATCTCTCACTTGGAAAACTTGCAATGATATATGTGAAGGAAGTGGTGAGACTGCACGGTGTTCCACTCTCAATAGTCTTTTCCCATGATCCAAGGTTCACATCTAAACTATAGAGGAGTCTTCAAAATGCTTTGAGTACTGAATTAAATTCCAGCATGGCCTGTCACCACCAAACTGATGGCCAATTTGAAAGGAATATTTAGACACTGGAAGATATTCTTAGAGCTTTCTCTCTTGAATTCAAAGGAGGTTGGGATCAGCATCTCCCATTGGTTGAGATCTCATACAGCAATAGCTTCCACTCGAGTATTGAGATGGCTCCATATGAATCTCTGTATAGAAATCTATGTAGAAATCCAACCTGTTGGGATGAAGATGGAGAAAGAATGCTACTTGGAGCTGATCCTTTGTAAGAGATGGCAGAGATGGTTCAAGTCATGCAGAAACACATCAATGCTACTCAAAGTCGCTAAAAGGGCTATGCTGACAACCGTCGAAGGGATTTGGAGATCGATGTTGGAGATAAATTCTTCCTTCGAAAATCACTATAAAAGAGAGTCATGTGATTTCTACAGAATGGAAAGTTAAGCCCATGGTACATTGGACCCTTTGAAATCCTTGACCGTATAGGAGCTGTGGCCTATCAGTATACACTACCATCCAATATGGCTAAAGTTCATGATTTTTTTTTGGATATCACTCCTGAGGAAGTATATACATGATCCCTCACATGTACTAATCGTTGAGGTAGTATAGATGGAAGATGATCTCTCTTATGAAGAGTAGTTAGTATAGATCCTATACCAGAGAGATAAGGTTCTACGCAACAAGACAACCCACATTGTCAATGTTTTGTAGAGGAACCATAAGTTTGAAGAAGCTACTTGGGAACCAGAGGAATGGAATGTTACCCCTATGAATAGTAACCTAACCTTATGAATAGTAGTGCGACCCTTATGAATATTACATCTTCTAAATAAAAGTAAGCTTACCCATGAATAATTAAATAAAATTTAGGAATCTTTGAAAGTGGCAATTGAACATTAGTAAAAGTTTTGGTATTTTTTATAAGTAAAAAATGATTAATTATAATTAATTAATTAATTTAAAAGAATATTTTTCTTCATAAAATGTGATCATATATAATAAACTATTTTTCTTCTAGTTTTAAGATAGTATTATAATTCCCTACGTAATTTTTGAAAGCATTTTCGAATCAGTTTTAATTGTAAAAACTGTATTTTTCAAGTAAATTATGATTTTAATTTATTATTAAATTAATCACATATTATTTATTAAAAATGGAATTTATTTTTGGATTCTACACGTTGGAAAATTTTTAGGTGGAAATTTTGGGATTTTTCTGAAATACAACAATTTTCAGGTGAATAGTAAAAATACAGTTTTCACATAAGTGGTGTATCCTAAATTGTATCATTAATGGTGTAATGATGACAAAAATATTCTATAAATTTTGGTTCGGCCAAATTATGTTAAATTTCATTAATGGTTCCTTAAAATACAATAAACTCAATTTTCAATACTAAAATTTTTTCCAATGTCTAAAGTCAAAAAGTGATTTCTTAAAGTGTCTTTTTCTCTTTCTTTCACTTTCCTTTTAATAAATTAATGAATTTCAATAATAATTCTGAATTAAAGCCCAAAAATAATTATATTATATGAATATATGATTTAATATTTCAAAAAACTACTATTACAAGTCTATCTTTTGATATATTATTTTATTTAATATTTTATACTAAAAACACCTCCCACCTCATGTATAAATAACCCCTCCCCCTACCCTTGACAAAACACTCCTCTAAATCGTCAATAATTATCTAAATGTTCCCAAAAATCTTTTCTAGACCCTACCCCACGTCCAAGTGATTTTGGTCTCATCAGAAAACAAATTTTTGGCCTCTTAAAGGGGATCTCAAGAGGAGGATTCAAGAGGTAATTTCTCTTCCTCTTTCCTTTATATAGCTTTCAATTTCATGTCCTTTTCTTATTCAGTACCAACATATATTTGTCCAAATGGTATGGTGACTCCACTATCATACATATAATGTAATTTTATTATAAAAATGGGATATTATACAATCCAACACCCTTCTCCTCTTAATTTTATTTTATAAAAGAAAACGTTGTTTGTAATGTGTTAATCTATCACCTTCAAGAACGACATGTTTTATTCTATTTATACCAACATATATGGTCATGAAACCATTTTTATGGTTGAACCAGAATATTAATTATTTATTTTATCTTATTATGAGTTCTATATCTAACTTATGTACATATTACTACATAAGTAAAAAAAATAAAGTTCGTCGTTGTCGAAAAACCTCCAAAATTAACCCAAACGATCATCATTAAATTCCTATCTAATAATTCATACAAATGGAATACAATGTAATTCATATTAAGATTATTAAAACTTCTATAATATCATTAATAAAATGTAATATATGTTCTGGATGTTTACCCATGTTCTATACAAACCTCAAATCATGAAAACATGTGAAACTCACATGAAAACCATAAAAATGAACATTTTCGAACAATGTTTTTAAACTCTATAACTCAACAAAAGGCCCATAAAATAATATAATTAAACCATAATGACCCCTATTTATGTGTAAATGGTTCTTTAATTTTAATTAATTAATATAATGTTACTATACAAGATATTGAAGTTAAGTAAGCATTCAGATACAAGGTAAGGGGAAAATCTGGAACCCAATTTTCTTTCTTTTGGTTCCCCCTATCTCACACCAAATTTGGTATGGTAACTTCTTAAAAATAATTTTTTCATCATTATATTACCTTTTCTGGGATATAAATTTTTTCTACTAATGTTTATGTCAATAAAAATGTTTTCCAAAAGAACTCTTCTTTTAAGAACTCACCTTTTACTTCTCAATCAAGATTAACAGTTCTTGTATCAAGTATGTTATTCCCTCTATCTTTTTGGGAACCCAAAGTGTATGAATGTGTACTTATGAGATGAAACCAATTCCTTTTAATTGGTTAGTTATGTTCATTTATGTTATATGTTAATTTTTACATGCATGATAGATGATAATCTTATGATGTGGCGGGTGCGCCCAGAATTATATAGCACAATATGAATGTTATGATGTGACGGGTGCACCCAGAATTATACAGTGCCCCGATTAATTTGGTAAAGTTATGAATTACATGAGTAAATTTAAAATCATTTGTGAGGAAGATTATATATTTTTTCACAACCATGTGTGGTAGATAACCACTAATACATGAAGTTTCATTTTTATGAATTTCCACATTTGAAGTCCCTTATTAACGATTCCTCTTATGATTCTTTTCTAGTGTTATGAATATGATCACCCTATTTTATATTGTTATTATCTATCCTCTTACTAGGATTTTATCTCACCCCTTTTAATGTATATCCTTTGATGGCTACATTTACCAAGGATAGGTCAATGTCCAATAAGAATCTAGAGAGAAGAAATGAAAAACAAAGTTTATGCTTGATGTTGTAATTGAAATACATGGTCCTAGTTTTCCCAAGATACTAAAACATTGGATCCTCTATGTGTAAAACAATTATGTTGATTATCTTTAAAATTATATAGTAGAAATTTAAGAAAAGGCTAGGTCTCTATATAGATGACAAGTTTAATTTCATCATTGAATAAATTCTGAGGAAAATATAATCAGTTTCCCAAAACTATGGGCATTGAAGATGAATTTCTTTCCTAAAATCCGAAATATTATATTTTAAATGATCAAATAATCCAACAAAATAACAATATATTCCAACTATATTTAGTAAAACCATGTCGGTTAACAAGAGTTATCCAGTATAATAATTTAATCTCTTATACCTAAATTTTATTATGAAAAATTCATTATAATCTAATAAATTAGTGTCCATCCTTAAAACCCTTTATCATATATATCCAAAAACATAACATCATTCTTCCTAAATAATTCATTACATTATACCAAATAGTTATATTCAATTCAATGGAATAAAATTTCCCCCAAAATATCATTAGTTACATCAAAATAAAATTACATAAAAACTCAAATGGGTTGCCTAATACATTTGAGTTATGGTCAACATTAAATTCAAAAACCCATGAGGATATTTCTCACTCTTAAGTTAATTTAAAAAGATTTTATATATGTTTCTAATATTTATATGATCATTATAAGTTTTAGGGTAACTATAAAGAAACCACCATTAGAAAAATAATTATATAATGAAATTAATGAATCCTAATAAATAAATACAACAACCATTTTAGTTTAATGATTTTGGGTAACATAATTACTTCCTTAGTCTAGGGGATTAACCTTATTTTAGGTAATTGAATCTAATATTTACTAAGTTTACCACATATAAGAAATCATATTCCTTTTTAATTAATTTCTCTATGACTTCTATTTCAACATATAATGTCTCTTCCTATCTATTTGATATATTCTTTTACGTTCTTCTCACCGCATTCATGATATGTGAGGAATTTAGACTTCTTTTTCTTTACATTTTTGGAAGTTTAAATTCTATATGACACTATAATTATCTTATTTGATTTATTTTTAATTTAAACTATTTTATTTTATGTGATTATAATTCGAGAAAACTCATTTGGAAGGATTATAAGTTATCAAATTTCTGTTCAAATTAGCTTCGGTATCAAATTAGGTAAAACATTTCATTTCCAATCCCATTGGTAAGCATAATTTTTTCTTTTATATCCACTGTTAAAAAAAATAAAATAATAAGGATGATTAAAATACATTAACATATAAAAGGGAAACATATAACCCTATAAATAGTAACTTAAAAAAGATAAGTTTGTCATTAATTATGGGCCTCTGGGTCTCAACCTACATTACCTATAATATTTATTCCTATTATATTTTCAAACCAAATATTAATTTTTAATATTTAATAATGGATCAGAAATTGTTTTCTAATTTCTAAGAACATTCCTCATAAGTGTCATACTATGTGTCAAATAATACATGTTTTCATGTACCATGTAATGCATGAGTCATGCCAAACGCAACTTTTTCAGAGTTATTACCACTCTCTTCACCTTTTATAGAACCAAATAAACTTGTAGTATTCAAAAAGTGTTGAAATTTTTCATAAAGCACTCAGTATATACTTCATCAATATTCGAGAAGATTTTCCTAAACTTAGTATTTCCCTTATACTTATCACTATGGTTCTTACTAATTTCATACCATCCATGTTCAACTTTTTTACTAAACCTTTCCTCTGATAACAACTAGGTAGACCCATGCCTTTTACTAAAATTATTATATTACTATAAGACCCAAATTTCCTTTAATAAATCATATACATGGTAATTCCCAAGTATCTATAGTAAACCTATGTAATACATCATGAAATGGGTGAGCTAAAAATACTGATAATGAAAAAAACTATATTAGGAAATATAACATTTGAGTCAAAGTAATAACATGATGTCATAAAAAAGAACGTACATGTTAAACTTCTTTATAGTATTTCATAAATAAAATGGTTTGATAAGATCATGGATTCAAATGAATTATTGAAACCAGATAAAACATTAAATGAGGATATATTAAGGCTAATTCCAAAGACAAGGTCACATGGTAGATAAATTCCCATAGTAAAATTTTGTATCTATCAAATCACATACATGATGTCTCACGAGGCTAAAGAAATTAGCAATTCATTGGAGGGATATTTAATTTCCTTATCACTTGTCACATTAATTTCATGTAAATTATTATCAATTACATGTAATTATATCAACATTAATGCATAATCATAATAAATACCCATGTAAATAAAATGGATTCAATGTCATCTCTCAAAACAGAGTCCAAAGATAATAATTAAAGAAGAAATCTACGAGAGGTTTAGAAGGCATGCATTTATCCATCAATGAAAATGGAGAATAATATATGTATATATGAAAGATACAATCATATATATATATATATTTACTTTCTAATAATTTCATTATAATAAATGTTGTTTTGGTTGATGAATAGATATATGTTTAAAAAAATCATTATTGGAAAAAAATTCCTTATTGGAAATATATTTTGAAAAAATAAAATTCAAAAAATACCATGGAAATACATTTATTTGAGAATTTCCTTGGATAAATATATTTAAATTTCATGGAAAATAATTCTCATGATGGAGGAAAATATATTTTATGATATACATGATAAAATACAATCATTTACCATTTTTGGTAAAAGATAAAAACTACTTCATTAATAAAATAACATGAATATTTATTTTCAAATTGTTTTAAAGTAAAAATTGGGAAAAATTAAATTTATAATTGATAGTATAATCGTAAATACATTTTTTGAAACATTTTGAGAAAACATGGATTTAGAAGAAAAAGTATTTCTACAAAATAGTGAAATGAATTCAATATTTTTAAAAACATTTTCTCATTCATTGTATGTAAAATAGTGATAGAAATGATTAAACTCAATGATTTTTTTAATAAATTTTTGAGAATAAAATTTAATGGGTTTACTTTTAAATGATAAAATAATTTTTATCAAAGGAAAATCAACAGTAAACAATCCTGGTTAAAATGAGGTTGAAGCATATAACACCACCACTTTAGTATATATTGAATAATAATTTCCCAAAAAACAAAGTAGAAAAATATTAACTTATATTATAATTTATTTAGATAGAGTAATGATATAATATGTATGTGTGATCTATTTATACAAGTTAAAAGTTATTAGATTCATAAAACCTCATGTTTCTCAGAGAATTATTTTTTGAGATGAAACCCATACAATGATTTTATCATTTAATTGAGAGTTAATCAATGAAATAATTATCTATAAAAATATAAATCCAAAACATACAATTGAAAAAAATCAATATTGAATTAATGTAAATTTAATACATATTAGTGGTATAATATAATCAATTATGTAGCTATAATACCAAATGAATGGAAATAGAGTTTCAAAGCCCCTTAACTCACAGCTCCCTTAAGCTGAGAACTCTTTCAACACATAATAGTGGTTTAAAAATATTATAAACATAAAAAGGGATCATATATTATTATTTTTTAAATATAAAACTTTTAAATTATCTTATTACTCATTATTTAGTTATCACAATTGTTTTGGGTATTAATTTTCATGTTTTATCATTTATATTTTATCATAAATGATCCAGATCATGAACATAGGATATATTAAAATCATTTCTAGAATTATATCAATGTTATAGGTAATAGTTTTTTTCATTATATACATATTTATAATCATTAGATTATTTTTAACATGGAGAAAAAATCACATCACTCTATTCTGATGGTCGGTTGTATGTATGAATGGGATATGTTTTAATTTGTTTAATGGGTGAAATGGAAAGGAATTGAATTGTATATTAATTTCTTTTATTCAATATCATCACATATTTATCACATAAATTAAGTAGATTTGTTATGTTTACCTTCTAGGGAAAGTGATAATAAAAGGGAAATCACATCACTTCTAGGGGTGGTACTCCGCCTTACACAAAAATGACATTATAATATATTAAATGGATTGTATGGTAATGAAATATATGGTATTTTTTTTATATCATTATTTTTATCACATTAATATCATATATAAAAAAAATTAATCCTTTCTATATTATAAGTAAATAATAATCGAGAAATTAATTACATCACTTCGTTAGGTGGTAATATATCGTACACACAAGCAATTTTATATTATTCTCTACGGAATGGAATGTAAGAATGAGTATATATTTTTGTAAATAAATAAGTATAATTATATCACAATTTTATTTTAAAATCATTATATAAGTTATTATATGTAGTTATAATAAGTGATGATGAGAAACAAATTATGTTGGTTTGTGAGCAGGTAGTCCTCTGTACAATTCTTCAACAGTTTTGTTTCCCATTTGATAGAGTATGATATTATTTTGGGTAATCACCTTAAACAATACCAAATATAATTATATTTATACAATATTAGTTATTATATCAATATTTTTTAATAATATTTTAATGAGGAGGAGGAAGAATTAAAATAAAATGCTCGGTTATGGACATTTATTCTTCTTCGAGAAACTTATTTTGGTTTGGTTACTATGTTGGATTCATGACCAATCCAAGGATATGAGGATTAGTGTTAAAAATTAGTGAATATATTAGAGATTTTATTATATGAAGAAATATTTTCTGGGTATGTAAATAAGATAATAGAGGGGTGGCCATTTATATGTTGGTGAGAGGGCTCACGTGGAATTTTTGAAAAGAATGAATTTGAAGAATGTTTTTATGATGAAAAAATGATAACAGGGTAACATTTTAAATAATTCTAATATAAGAGGAGTAAATATTAGCCTAAAATAATTATTAGATGTTTTTTTGGTCATTTTAGCTCTTATAATTTTTGTTTAATCCTTTGGTAATCCCATTTTTCCTTAATCATGTTAAACATTTTTTATACATTGACTATTCATTAAGGTAAAAAATTAACATCACATCATTATATAAAATAAAATATTTTTTATTAAAAATATAGAATAAATTTCTTCCAAATTAAACTCCCAAATGTGGTAGAATTCATTATAAATCTTATCCTACATATGGGTTGAGAAAACAGATTTTCAAGAAATGTATTTTTTTGGAAAATATGATCTCATATTAACTATATTTCATGTAATAGTAATTATATTAATTTAAATTAATATTTATAGATATAAAATCTATACATTTAATTTATATAAATACTAATTGGGGTTATTTGATTATTTTAAAAAGGTAAAAATTTTATACTTTATAACAATATTATAAAAAAGTGTTTTAACAGCTAAAAATCATCTTATACTATAATATTATATAAATATGATTTAAATGTAATTAATTTTAATTTATATATATAAATATCACTATTGATAAATTTAAAGAAAAAAAAAATAAAATTGAAATTAATTTATTAAATATTTTGAAATATTATAAAAAACATTATTTTCCATTTTTTATTGAAAATTATTACTTTCTAAAAAATATAGAAATCCTTAAATATTTTAACATTTATGTGGTGATTTAAAATATTATTTATTTCATTAAACTATGTTTGATAATGTTGGTAATAATTATTATTTTTATTTTGTGCGCAAATCCAAACAAAACCTCTTAATTGAAAAATTATTGTTTTTTAGAAAGAAATTCATTTAATTTAAAATGATTATTATTTTATATCTAATCTATATATTACCAAAGAATTTATTTTATACATGTATAATCCATAGAATTCTAATAATTTATTTATTTCGATTCAAATCTATAAACATAATTGCATATTTATAATTGTCATATTTAAATATTAATATTTTAATAGAGTATCGTGTTTCGATTAAACCATGTGTGTCATGGATCATAAGATATCGAAGAGACTGAATGTATTTAATATGAAATATATCATAATGTCTCTAGTTGTTACATTCTCTTATAATCATGGTGTTACATGTCACATAAACATTCTAATGTAATATTAGTCTTTTAAAATCTTGAGGAATTACAATTCTTTAACTCAACATTACCTGATTTTTTTATTATTTTAAATTTTTTATCCTATTATAATGAGCCTTTTCTACTTAGATATAATAAAATTCTAATGTTGTGGGTGAATAAATAATTTCTAAATTTATCGATGGTTCGCTCATCCATTTTTTGACTCTCGTCGACTGAAATAATTACATCAAACTTATAAAAAAGGATTTTTATCATCTTCTTCATAATGATTGGCTAATCAATATTTTAAGCATGGATTAAAATGTAGATAATTTTTTATTCTCAAAAATGATTAATTAATCAAAAAATTCAAGTTACCCAGTTTTGATATCTTTTAATTGACCCAAGTCCGTCTATAACTGAGATTAATTCTCTATATTATCTGATTAATAGGTTTAGTGGTGTTCAATCTAGATTCCATTTTCTATATACATTTCTACAAACACTATCACCTATTTATCTAAGAGAGATAATAGTAACCCATTACGTAATCTCCCATTAACTTTGATAATCTTATTTTCATTAATATTAAATTCCATCATAATGTTTGGATAAATAATATCACATACAGTGATGTTATGAAAATATAAGACAAGTGGTAGAGGTTATAGTCTAATATTATCTCTCCATAGGTGGTATCAATTTCTATAAAAAAGGAACTCTCAGATTTATTAAGTTATTTATTGATTTCATGGACCTCATTTATCAATGATATAGTCAATTAAAAGAAACTCAAATCTAAAAGAATAATTCATGGAATCATTTCAAAATAACTACTTTAAATCTAATTCGAAATATTCAGAAGTTTAGAGAAATGAAAATATTTTTATGAAAGGTCTCTATGATCTGAATTTTTAGACCCAGGTGAGTGTATACCACCAATTATTTAACTCCAACATGTTTGATGATATATTTCTTTACAAATAAATTTTATTTCATTGATATCTTATAATACACGCAAACTTGAATAAAAATGAACAATACTATTTTATACAATTATAATATAGCCATTAAATGGGAAGAGTTAATAGGAATAATAGTACTTTAAAAAATATTCATAATTTATTTTACACAAATAATATATATTTTTAAAAAAATTAATAATAATTTATTAAAGCCGTTATATTCATTAAAAATACATTTTTACCTCAAAAATTGATTTCAATTATTTTTTTAGAAAATAAAATAAATTTTTTTTTCTGATATTTAAAATATATTTGAGAAAATTGAAATCATATTAAAACAATATGTAAAAATTAGTATAAATTGAATTTTTTAGAATTCTTTCAAAAGATTAATTTTTTGATGATTAGTTAAAAAAAATTAGTATTTTGAAATATATCATTTCATTTAATGAATTTAAAAGACACATTTTCCACAAAAATATTTTAAAAGAAAAATTAGTAAATTTTATTTCAGGAATTATACTATTATTCTCTTGGGAAGTAATTATATTAGATTTTTATTTTGTAAAAACGTTTTATAAATAAGAAGATAAATTTTTCTTGAAAAACGTTTTTCTTCGAATTTGTTAATTTTATATTAAATAAAATTTCTTCCACGTCGAGTGATTAAATTTTATAAAATGTATTAAATATTTGGAATCATATTATAATTTTATATTAATTTATATCACTTTAATTTCTGTTCATATTGAATATTAAAAGTGTAAAAAAATAATTATAGTTGTCATCAAAAAAGGTTTAGTATGGGGTGTGAAACCAAAAGAGAAAGATATGTTTTCCAATTAATGTTACTGAAACCCTATTTTATAGAAATATTTAAACTTTATCGTATCCCACATTCTTACATTGGGACATTTGGAACCATTTTTCTACACACTGACTATTATTTTTTAATATTTTAATCAATTCTATATGTCTCATGTCCACCTCTTATAACAGAACACCACCCCTTTATCTTCTATATAGCACATTAAGAAATATATTTATACCAAAACCTTGAAAAAATATTAATAACATTCCTATAAGTGAATTATAAGTGATTTTGTTGATTAAAATAAAAATGAAATGTTCTATAAGAGAAGATCAATGGGAGGCCAATCAATGGAGAGGTAATCATATTACCAAAACAGTTTTAATTTATTATATCTTATTCCTCCTCTAACATTGTAGAATTCCTCAAAAACCAATAAATTAAATATTTTAAAGATAATATAATATTTTTATTATTATGTTACACAATTATCCATCAATATTCCGTCAAATGGAAGGTGAATGTATTGATTGTGTGTACATGTGGACCACCTCTTATACATTGAAATAAAATTCATTTTCTATAACCATCATTTAGGGATGGATACAAATATGGGTAAGAAGATAATATATGATATTTTGGAAATAGTTATTCTTCTATAATAATAAAATAAAATCTACCTTCTCAACTCCAATTCCTTTGGAAAATGATAATAGTGCATATGCATATGTGTGGACTACAACGACCATGATGTGTTGTGATTAGTTATTCAATTATTAATCCAATGAAGGTAAAAAAGATATATTTAATGAATATATATGATATTTTTTATAATAATAATTATTTAACTATAAATTATTAATTATCATTTTTTTGGACCTATTGAAAAGTGGAAGAAAAAAATTATGTGTACGTATGACATACCCTCTCCATAAATGTTATAATTAAATTTTATGTAACTACCATTTATTGATTGACTATAAATATATTAATAATGAATTTGCATAATTTTATATCATGGATGAAATTAGGTATATTGTGAAACTATTATAATAGTTCAAGGATTGTGACTAGAAAACTAAAACTCACATGAATGAAGAAATAATTAACTCCAAAGATGATGATTTTAATATGTAATTACTAACCAATGGGTGTTGAAATGTTATATGAGAATCATATATGATAATATAATTCTGTAGATGATTATTTTATTGTATTGTAATAAATTTAGTTATATTATACTGGTGGAATAATTACATTCTATGATATTAAAACATTAGGTATGTTATTTATGTTACAATCTCATTGTGGGTCAGGATTATTTATGATTATGTTGAAAGGATGGAATTTTAAGAACTGTATCTCAAAAAATAAATAGATTTATTCTAATAATGTTATTTATATAGATTAAAATATTTATTTATCATTTTTATCAATTTAAAAATAGAAGTGTCTCAAATAAGGATTTTAAGGAAATATGACTTTATTTTTCTCTTTCATCAAAACTTATTTTTCCTCCATTTACATGTCTTATAAAAAAATTAAGTGTTGTTTTTAATATTATCCTATTATTTTGTACATTCACTTTTTCCATTAATGCATTTTTTTATTAATTCTTTTAAATAAAAACTTCATTTTGTCTTCCAAATGATATATTTTTAGATTTGTATCAAAAATGTGAAGGGAATAATTTCTTGTGTCAATGAGAGCTTTCATGAAAGGAAAATCCTACATTATTTATTAAAAAAATTATTAAATTCATACAATTTTCTATTTTCAATAGTATATTTAAATAAAGAGTGTAGCTCAGTAAAATCATTATCAATGTAAACAGTATCTAGATAAATAATCAACATATTAAAATTCCTATCAGTAAATTAATATTCATCCCTATAAGTATGAGTGATAATATAATTCATTTAAAAAATTGTTTGCATTAATTTTATAAATTTAATAGTCAGGTTCATTGAAAGTTGAATAATTCAATTTCTGATTGCTTTCACAAAAACGGTATATTCACATTCAATCCACATGTTAGGTAACACTCATTTATTTTAGAAGTAAACTTTATTTATTATGAAAAGAATTTATACTTCAGAAGAAGTAATTAAATCACCGGGACCGCATAAATGACCCATTTCATATCTGTTAAGAATTATGAAAATTTCACCATAACCTGAATGTTTGGATTCCTTCTAGAAGCAATATATACATTATATTTGATACAGTTGGAGTGTGGACATATCAATAGAACATCAAACATTACATATAGAGTATAATAATAACCTATAATTCCATAGAACCTAATCATGGAATAATCTTGATTAAAATTTTCATAATAAACATTTTTTCAGACTGTCAGAATTCATCAGAGCATTAATAATCTTAGGTATAATCATTTTAATACATAAATAAGTATTATCGTGAATAATATAGATAGATCCAATCCATAGAACATGTAATAATTCAAATATGGCCACTAAAAAGGTTCATAAGTTAATGGGATAGTGGAATCTTGATATAGGTAGCAACACGATCTTGAAATATAGTGACATGAGGAATCACTGATTAAAATAGAGTAACAACTGGCGTCCCTAAGGCTGCACAAGTATTACAGCTAAGTAAAAAATGATCAGTTTTTTTCCTATACTGATTACAAAAGAAATTTTTGGAACACATGTTTATGACCCCATGGTGAATAAAATAACCAATGGGGTCTTTACAACACATCACCCTCTACGTAAGATATGATATGGATAGAGAAATAATCTTTCAATATATTAACATAGCCCAAAATAAATTTTTTTCTAGATTTTCCACAAATTAAAAACATTTGGATGAATGTAAACCATTGAAAGTAGGTTCCCATACAAAAAAATCATCACCATTAATAAATCTGTAACTGATCAACATTTCTATAACAATTCAAGGAAACATGTCCAAGGAGGATTCTATTATATATTTTATTGAATCATTCATTTCAATTAATGGATTATGTGAATTTTTTACCTTACGAATACACATTCATGTCAAATTTATAAACCAAAAATGTGAGATGTGTGTGGATGTTAGACATCCATGGAGAGTTTAATGAGATTCTAGAACAATAATCCTCAAGGTTCAAGCATATTTATGATTCCATATAATAAAGATTTTAAATATTGAGCTTATTCATTAATCCTTACCTCAAAAAGAAAATCCTATCTAATTTTCCATCAATGAGCCTCTCTATATAAATATCCAATTAAGATTGAATCGATGTTCTGCTATTTTTGATGCTAAGATCTTTATAATCTATAGGATGTGACATTGCTTCCAAGGGATAGTAGAAATTCTTCCCTGAAACATTCTTACATTCCAAACATTTGTCTCAATAGATATATTGATACTCTTATAAAGACATGAATTCCATTTTTAAACCATAAATGAATAATCAAATTGGGAAACAATAACCGCTTTCTCAAGGCCAAGCATTAATTTAATTTAGTATTACCTTTATATAATAACAATTGATTCCATTTTTTGCAACACAATATGAGGTAAATGAGAGTAACATGTTTTACCCAAAATATTGGGACATCGAGATAAGTGAAGTGAAGAAACACTACTCTAATTCCCAAATCAATGATGATATCCCCTTTTCTAGCTATGTGAATGTTTTTTCCAATGTATAAATATTAATTATTCCATCTAAAATTTTTAGAGGCCTTTTACTAATGAGGAAGATCAGTATTTATGTTCTTTAACATTATTTTATCACATTTAGTGAAAAATGTAATATCATCAGCATAAAATAAATGAGTGGGGAAATTCAAACATCTGGAAGCTCTGATCGATCAATTTTTTTATTATCATCCTTGCTCAGAAAATTCCATCTTAAATAATCTTCAACAGTTGATAAAATTCCCGCGGATAGAGGATAATAATACCTAAAACATATAGAAAATGTAAATTAGAACTTATGAATGACATTGATGTGCACTAAAACATGTATTACAACCCGAGGAATTGTATACCATTTAAAAAAACCTCATCAATGACAATGTTAGAAAAAACCATGAAAATAGAACCCCAATATAAAGTATCATTGGACTTTTTAAAACAATGGTTAAGAGAAATATTACCTCCCTAGGTATATTTCCTAACAATATTAACACATTAAGAGGTAGTAGTATGAAAATCCTGAATAGTTGTACTATTGATGAAACCAAACATATTTGAGGAGACAATCATACTTGAAATATTGGCCATCCTATTTGAAATATTTTTTCCAATTTATCAAATAAATTATGTTTACATGTTCCATGGGATATAAAGGATAAGTCCCATTTTCATTAAAAACATTCATAATGAGGGAGGGAATGTGAGAATTGATTCAGTTCATGAATTGGGATCCCTTAGAAAATGACTAACATTTATTCAATCATCATACCAATTGATATCCTTAAATTATTTAATGAAATAATTGTTTAACACATATTAAATAGATGATCTATGACATTAAGCCCAAAAACATTATCTTTGATGCCAAAATCAAGAGGTGTTATAGAAATATATGAGTAATCCAAATGACTAAAAATAATGGGCATGCATTATTCAACTATTTAATTGTGAGTTTAGGGTCTATTAATGCGATTCTTTTAAAAATATAAAAAATTAGCCACAACATCCTTTAGATTCTCAAAAAATACACATTGTCATTAAGAATATCTATGGGATTATTAATCATCCAAAACATTTGACAATTATTAATGAATTTTGTGTTTATATCACCTTCCATAAACAATTTAGCATTCAAATACTCCCTTTTAAAAACATCTTTGAGATTAACAAGGGTATTAAGGTAATGATTGATCACAATTTCCCTCCCAATATCCATAGAAAAATCATATAGAAGGTCATTTTCTTGAGCAGAGTTAAGTGAGGATTACAAATTATTAAAATTTTATTTGTATGATAAAATCACTAATGACCGCATATCTTTTTCATTCCCATAAGAAAATTAAAATCTAGAACAAAATTCAAGGAATCATATTTGTAATTGATAGAATTACTTGTATCATGAACTTGATTTTTTCAATTAGGATACAAGATCAATGCATTATGGAATCTGAAAGGAATGTGTGGTATAACATATTCAGTGATTTGATGTGTAAATATAGTTTTATGATTTGAGTTTAATCCAGTAGAAGTGGTGTAAGAATGAGTAAAAACTATTCTAAATATAATCAATAACAAAAAATCGATCCAATTTAATAGAAACTAATTTAATATGTTTTTTCCTAGAGTATGTGTATTTAGTCTCTATTAGTTAACATCATTATGATTTATATTATCAATAAAATAATTGGATTATCTAATTGATATGAAGGAATTAACAATTACAATTTTATCATATGGATTAATAATTTAATTGAAACACCCATGATGAATCGATGGAAATTCAATTAAACTACTAAGATCATGAATTATTTTAAATAAATATCTAAATTTTAAATATCCATTATAATTATAGTCGAAAGAGAAAAAAAATTGCATACCAATAAAATTAAAAATAAAATTAAACATCTTATTATAATAATTTACATTTGAAATACCATATGTGATAACCCATGATTTGATATTAAGTTATATCATTAAGTTAATTCAATAGCTTATATTACACGCAACACTGACTGTGCTTGCATTATATGGACGATTGTGTTTCTATGAAACAACACTTTAGTACTATAATTATTCAAATGATATATTTATGACATAATAATTAAATATAGTAATACAAAAAGTAGCAAATAAATTTTAAATGTCATTTATAATTATATATCATAAACAAACAATATTTATATGGAAATTTATAATATTCATTAAAATATATGTACTGTATTAATAAAGGAACTACTTCTTGGGTCCTTTTTAGATCAATAATAAAATTAATTTTTGAAACTATTATAAATATAATTTGGTGAAATTGACATAATTTTTAAATTCAAAATATAAATATTATATTGGGGTGAATGTTTGGTTATTTTATAAGAATTTCCATTTTTTAATGAATAGTGAAAATTATTGTGTTTTTAATCAAAACTGCATTTTCACCAGATTAATATATAGTTTTATATTATCATTTTAATTGGTTTTAGTGTATATATATATATTATATTTTAATACTTTTATATAATTTTTTTCAATGGAAGTAATTTCCCATTTAAATTGGATATAAACACATGTCAATATGTTCATAGTTTTTACGACTTAAAAACCCACAAAATGGTTTTCAGTATAGGAATTAATTTTAAATTAATTAATGAAACATACTTTTATTTAATTGGTTTTAATAGAAATAATTTTAAAATTGGAAATATAAAAGTTTTCATATGGTTAATTATTTGTATTTTTTTTGAAAATACATAGTTCTTGATGAATTGTGAAAACACTATGATATTGGTTAAAACTATCTTTTTATTTAAATAATTATTTGTTTTATTTAAATTAAGTTTAATGTAAAAATAGATACATAATACATATATTATTCTAATGTAATTCATTTGAGTCATTTTATAATAATATTACATATATAAAATTTAATTAAACTTTTTAACGCCTTTTACAAACCTTCTTGGCATGTTAGCAAATCCGTATAAAATGTGATTTTACAGCTTCTATGAATTGAATTTTAAAAATTTTAGGGACAGAGTTTACATCATTTTGTAATATTTTGTACAATAGGATGAAAATATTTTTTGTTTAGTAGTAACTTTTGAATTTTATTTACCATGGTTAAAAGAAAATAGGGCAATTAAAGTTAAATATAACATTATAATAATATATAATTACCCCAACAAATATAATATTTCTATTGGATTGGTTTTTTAGAACAAAATTACCTTTATGAAAGAAATATGATCCTTTTTATCCACTTGGATTATATTAGGAATTTTTTTATATTTTATTTAAAGAAGTGGTAAAAGTTTTAAATTCATATTTTAATAACTGAAACACTTTTAAAATTGGGTTATACATAAGATAAATTCGACTATAAATTTTCATTATAAAGATTTAAATAGTTCCTAAATCATAGTAGTTTATTAATAAATATTATTCATTAAAAAATTAAATTTATTTCTGATAAAATGATGATGCAGTAATTATCTTATTCATGAATGATTAAAATAATTGATTTTATAAATATTAAAATAAATTTAATTTGAATATTATGATTCAATAAACGAATTTTATAGGTTATTATGAAATTATATGTTTTAATAATTGTATTTATGTCAAAGAAATAAAATTTTTCATGACTTTCCAAAAAACCAAGTACTAAATATTGTAAACATTGAAATAAATGACTTCTTAAAACAAATACTATTTTATAAAATGTTATAATATTACTAAACAACTAATATTCTTCAAAAGAAATTAAATAATGTTAGATATATCATTACTTAACCACTTGTGTTTTGGTTTTAATTTTATAGTATGTTTATTAATCATATAGTGTAAGAATACAAGAAGACATGGTAAGAGTTAAACTATTTATCTACGGATTAAATCTAAAACATAAGGCTCATATTGTGAACTAATGTTTCCTAAAACCAATTTGTTTAGAGTATTTCCAACCATCACAACCTTATCTTCTAAATAAATACATTTTGAGCCATTATAAACTGAAGGTTATTTTATAATAAAATAATATCTCATATTTTTCTTAAAGTTCCCCTCACCTCTCTTATAAAAGGGTACCTCCCCTTCTATAAAATTCACACCTATAAAGACAATTGTCTCAGACAAACCCCACTAAAATATCCTCCCAACTACCCTCACATAATTATAGAGGACTTAGGTTGATATGAAATCCATCCTAAAGAGCCATTTTGATCAAACCAAAAGGAAGCACTTGAATCATAGATAATTATTTCACCGTCTCTTTCAAAGTTCATTTCCTCTTCCACATCCCCATTCATTGTGTTTCCGATAAAAAATTTAAAATTCTAACACCTTGAATATAATTTTGTTTTATTATAAATATTTTACAATCATATTCATTATTATATATATCATATCGATGACAAAGTCACCATATGTCTGTACGTACGACTTACGGTCTCCACGTTATGGTGTAGTTTGTTATTTATCACATCATTATTTGGATGTGTATAATAATGGGTGTAATTTATGTAAATAATAATATATCAGTTTAATTATTAAGTATATATAATATACCATCCAATTACATATGATTTCACCATCAATAGAATGATATAGTTTCTATTGCGTACGTACAGCTTACCTTTTCCACGAAGCTATGTGATTTCATTCCACATCAAAACCATTCAATAATAATTTTCATTTGATGATTAAAATTAATGTTTAATAACATAATTACATTCAAGATATGAATCAAATACATCCCATCCAAAACAAACAAGACTCAGGTTACAATACATATATTTGAAAATGAATTAGTTAACACTTGAAACAATGATGCTACTGAAATATTATTAATAAAGAAATATAATAGGATAATATATGATATAATATTTCTATATGTGGATCTATAATAATTTAATAACAATGATTTAACAATTATAAATGTGGTGAATGTACCCTCATTTAAGGAAAAGTACAAGGTAAGGGGTTTTCATCTCACATTCTATTCGTATTGGATTTATGGTATATTTTCCCCTATATACTTTGGTGTCGTGTATGTACTACCCATGATTGTATTATTTATGTAATAAAATTTAATTCATGTGTACATACATCTTCAATGTATGATCCTACTTTAACGGGCTAAATGTTTTGTAAGTTAGCAATTCGGTAAGAGAATTTCTAATTCCAATTTCCACTCATTGGGTTTTACGCATACTTCATTGATTATTTTACTACAAGTTTATGTGTGAAATAGATTTTTATTTACTTATATACTAATTTACACACCCCTTTGTTTTGATATAATTTTGATACAGATAATCACTTTGTTAATAAATTCTCATGTCAATGATATGAACTTGATAAGTGTAATCATAACATAATTTTCTTTCATTGAGTTAGACATCCAAGACATTTGTTTTGCTTTTACATGGATACGTGTGAATGTCCTATGACTTATTTACAATGAATATACAATCATATTGATGGTATTTATATTTTTCACACATAATTATGTCATTTATTTATCCTTAATCGAATGATATAGTGTTCATATGGGATTTCATTTCAATTCATATTTCACTAAGATTTCTTTGTTTTTATGTGCCTATTCACTTTTATATGTTATATATACTGTACTTTGAAATATTATATCATGAATCATATAATTCTCATGATATTATAACGTTTTGATAATTTTTATTCCCCATTTATATGTATTCAATGACTCTTATTTGGATATGATCCCTTTAACTAAAATAATAATTTAAATGTTTAAATTATTTAATGTTATAAATATTTATATTTAATGTCCATGCATTAAAAATGGTTTTAATGATTTATTTATATGTACATTAGTGTTTTTAAATTAAAATTACTTTCAAATGATTCAATGTGGTATGAGAACATGGATTAAAAAATCTCTTTTGATTGACTTCTTTTGTAAATAGTGTGACTTTTAAATGTTGTCAAGAAAAATGGGATATTTCTCTCAAATAGTTTTATTGATTATTTTACTCTTTGTCAATTGAATTAATTTTATTTTATTCTTGAATGAAGTTGATTTATTATAATACAATCTTTCATATTGTACTGAATGAGTTATGTTTGACATTGGATGTCCTATTTTTATATGATTCATGGTTTGTGGTTAAAGTATTGAGATTTTGTATGCTAGTTTCAATATGAATGTTTAGATTATATTTCACCATTTTCATGTGAGGAATGCATTGGACATAGTAAGTGATGCATGGGGCCCTCTATAGCCTCTTGATGCATCATTATCTTTCATGAGACAAAATAGAGTCATAAAACAAGGCCTTGACAAAAAATCTATTAGTAGTCTTGGAATGAGGCCTTGAGAATGTTGTTGTGATATCCGACATTATGAATTGCATCATTATGAAACTAGATATTGACAACACAAGTGATTTTTAGACAAATAGAATATCCATGTTAATTATTAAATGGAATTATTTGATTTATCAGTGCCATATGATGATGTTTAAATTTTAATATATTGTGTTTTATTTTTATACATTGCTTTAAATGTTTAGGCTTATTTATGATAGTTTCTGCTATATTGTTATCCTTATTGAGCATCTGAACTCATCCATTTATTATGATTTATTTTTCCCAGGATGTGAAGATTTATATTATGACTGAGATGAAGGAATAAGCAAAGGGATATGAGTGAGTTCATAGGAGTCACAAGGATGTTTATTTTTGATTTCATAATGTATTGTAGAACTTATGTATGTATGTAGTACATCCAATGATACATAACTAATATATCTTTCTGTGCTTGAACTATTATGATCCTGAAAATTTTATGTAATAATGCACCGACTCTAGGTATCTAGGGTCAGGTCGTTACATCATAGGCCCTTGAATGTGAAAATACACAGAATATTTCAATGTAATTAATGGATTGATTTCTAAAAATGATCATATAACCCATTCATTTTATATAAGTATTCATACCAAGGAAAAATTACTTTCGGTTTATAAATCTTATTATGATTCTAAATATGAGTTTTTATTGATATCAAAAGAAAATTGATTGTTTTAGGGTTGAAAATTCCCCAATAGTTCCAAAAGAATATCATTATTTGAACCGAATCCCTAAGAATGATCTACTTTTTTCTTTCATCCAGATTATTTATTCATGGTTTATTTCCCAGTATAATTTTTTTTCCTTCCATAATTCCGATAAATTTAACAATATATTTGGGTTTCATCTCTATACTAGAGGAGACCACTACATGATTTTCATCTGATGTAATTATGATAGGGCACTGATCCTTCACTATAATGTTATCTTCACTAACATAATGTATGAATTTTCTAGGATTTTCTAGAATCTACAATGTTAGAATATTCTAGATAGAACTATATGTAAGAAATTATAGATTATCCTTCTATTTAGTGTATTAAATAGATAGTGAAAAAGGTTCAATTGATGTAACCTTATTAATGGTTTCCTTTTAATACTTCAGAAGTGCGGATAATTTTTCTTCAGAACTATTGGCACCGTCCAACATCGAAATTTTGACATCCTGTAAATTTTCATAAAAATAATATATCTTACCAATTTATTACCTTCACCCTAGTATAAAACAGAACCATACAACATATATATTCCAAAATATTTTATATATTTAGTCGGTTCAATGTAGGCATGATGCATTGTGGTATAACAAATTCCAGGGGGTTCTTTTTTAGGTGATTCTTCAAATTTTTGAAAATTTTATGTGCATGTAGATTGACCTACATATGATATAACCTATACAGATCTGAGGAATATATATATATATATATATATTGAAATGGATACATGTTAAGTATTTCCTTTTTTTCTGATGTAAATACAAACTACATAAAACCAATAGGGCTTTTATCATGATAATATTTCAATATTCCACATAACCCATCATCAGAGAGAAAATGAATATTGGTAGGGATGCTAAAAGTGGGACTTTCATGATTGGTTGATATGGGTATATGATCCATTATAAACTGAAGCATTGCAACACCTTCCTGAATTGTAGAGACACCATTTAATTTCTCTAATTTTATAGATTCATCAAGTCTTTTAATTCCATGGGAAATATCAATACTGATATTTTGATCCACATTGATTAAGAATCTATTTTATCTTGAACATCCACTAAAAAAACATAAAATTACTCAAAATCATTGAGGATTTATTTATTACATTCCCATATTAATCCTTATCAACAAGAGTATCCCAATATATTCAGAAGGTATTTTCAATTCAATGTAATTTTCTTTATTTTTGATCTATTTTGCAGACACATTTTTCAAAGGTATCATACCATCATCCTAAAAAATTTCCTTACCCTTATTTATTATAATAAAAACGTTCCATGAATTCACATTAGGATGTGGATTTATCAATTCTTACATAACCTTTTTATTAGCAACAGAATATTCAAAAATTTTATGAACCTCACAAAGAGAGGGAAAGAAATTTGTACTAAACTTTTACCCCATATTTCTGAGCATCATAAATGAAGATATTCATGTTTTGATGTTTTGAGTCAAATATGGAATCAAACAATACTATTATATAAAGACCAAGAACACCATTTAGAGTAATATTATCTATCTAATTAGGGTGTCAATGCATGAATCATGATAAGACAGTATTTTTGGATACATGTATATGAAATTTGGGCTATGAAATCTAACCCATACTTGACCATCCAAGTTTCATTGATCTAACGGGTTGAATTCAGTATCCCATTATATTATCCAAAATCTCCTAGGCTTCAATTATAAAATACACAATATCCATGTTGCAGTTTTGTAATCATTATTCCCAAAAATGATGTGGATGAATCCTCTTCCAATGGGAATTAGGTTCCATTAACTTCTTGACCAAAAAAGAGAAATTCAAGATTTATGATCCATGGATGACCATGGTTTATCTCTATTAGAATATTTAATACATATATGAATATAACACATTGATAAATCTAAAATAATTTGTGGTGAATGTCGATTTTTTATGATCGAGAAGCTGCAATAATCCATTTTTTTAAAACTGAGGTCCTAAGTTATTCATCTCTGATAATATCCACACCTCAAAGAGACTCTATGATGAAAAATCTTTTACTTTTCACTGACCATATAGATCTAGTGAAATTTATTTTATCATGTAATTTAATTTGACAATAAAAATATATATTTTTCACATCTCTATAAGACTGTTCTCAGTCTAGAAAGAAATAATACATAATATAAAATAAAGTAAAAAAATACAATTATTGACAAATTTCAAGCGGAAGGATGAAGGATTTCACGATGGAATCGCATGCTTTATATGAGTGAGATCCATCATAAATTGAGTTTCACTGACAAAGTCTTAAGTGAGATTTTTTCTAATGTACATAGTATTAATATAATTTCCTACAATCATGATTGAAAAATTCAATTCTTCTTATTTTACATGTTTCTAAGTATCTTTTCCATCAATATGTCATAATTTTAATTTTGTAATGTTTTAGAATTAAAAATAAGGGATTTTAGAGAGAAAATTTAATTTTCCTCATGAAATGTTAAACTAATATTTATAATCAATGTTTCATAATTGTTAACAACCTTGGATGTCAATTACACATTACTAAGGAATTGATCTAATGACACTATCTAATTTCATTATTTAGAATTCTTATGAGGATGATCATTTGCGGATGATTCTATGAAAATATTTTCATTTTCCAAGGATAATTGTGTTATGAAAACCCCATTATTAATTAGGTTTCCATTGCATGATTATTTCTATGATAAAATGATGAATACAATATTAAACATGTTTCCATTACATGGGTTATGTAATGATGATTAAATCAATATTTTTTTTGGAGAAAAATATATGATTTTATTTTTGTGATGGGTGGGACGACAAATATATATTCCACTAATGTGTATGTTAAATAAAGATATCTCATGAGATAATAAGGACAATAATGGGGAGTGTACCCAGTTATGTAAGCAACTTTTTCCATGCTAATAGTCATGGAAATAAACCTTGATAAGGGATCTGAAGGAATTTAGATTGAACCCATCACACTATGAAAACAATATCAATGATCATTAAATAAGTAAATAAATTTCAATTATTATATTTACGCAAACAAATTATGTATTATTCCAATTTAATTCTATAATAGATCATGTTATTTTATTCCATTATGATTCATGTCTTATAAAATATGAATATTTAGGCTTTAAGTCAATATTAAGACCAGGGATATGTAATTAATGATTATAAACTATTGTTATCTTGTTCTTATACCCTAGTTATCATGTTATGATAAGATCAATAATATTTATACTTACCGAGATATGGGTATCACCCATTGTTATGTTTTCTTTCCTATAGTAAGGAAGAATCTTTTTAGGTATTATTTTTTATAAAGTGTTCTAGTTTTTAAGAACATAGTTGGAGATGTTGCATATCTCTTATAAAAATGTTTTTTATGTATCTTTGATTCCAAATACACATGAATAATATGATTCAGGCATATAATATAGTGTTATGCAATGAATATCCATCAAATATGATGTCATATTTACGTTTAAAAGTATGTTTCATTATAGTTGTATGATGGAATTGTATTGTGACCATTAAAAATAAGGACAACAGAACATAAACAAGAAACCATAGGATAATTTTATGTATATGGGATCATCCTATGTTATATTAAAGAAATTACTATAGTATTCTAATTAAAAAATCATGTATATGTATACAATAAGTGGAAATAGATTTAGCATAGGTGAATCTTGGGGTAGTAACTCAGAAAAGTGATGGTCATATATACATTAAATATAATTTTGATGTATAGTGAGTGATTTATTACTACTCATCTTTTGTTATACTATTTGCAGATATGGTTGGGGGAATTCACATTTTATTTGTAAACCATCATGAATTATTTTAATAGATGATCACATGAATATCCTTCATTAATCTTATGTTTTTATAGATTGAAAATATTTTTCCATTATTTATACATACTACAACTTATTATTATGGATTGATCACTCTGGTCAAAGATTCTTATCATTCATTCTAACCAATTTGTTTAATTGATGGTAATTGAAATTGGAAAATGTATATGAGTTAGTGAAAAGTATGATCAAATATTGATGTATCATGCTGAAGTATAGTTATTTAAGTCTCTTAAATAATGAAATACCACAAGGAAATTTAATTACAGTCCTAAATGATTATATTTTTAGTTATTAGTGAAAAAATATATTTTTATAATGATCACATGTCATATTAATGATTAGTATCCAATTTATGTTTAAGGTAGTATGTTTCCTAAAAATAAACTATTCACCCACGTGTTTAATTTGATGCTATATTAGGCATAGAATAAATTTTTCTATATAACTCCCACATCAAATATTATGTAAGGGTAGTCATGTTTGATATTATTATCCAAACTAAAATCATCTATTTGTAATGTGAAAACATATAAAAAATTAAGAGAAATCATATTATTCATGTGGGTAATGATTCGTATTGAAAAGGGATTATTTTTTTATATCCTTAAAGAAAAACTCAACATCGAAGATATTATTATTTTAAGGAAGTTTGATGATGTATTTCTAGGATAGTTATCTAGTATTCCATATAATTAAGAAGTTCAATTTCCAATAAAACTCATACATGATGCTACACCTATTTCATAGACTCCAAATAGAATAACCCTAATTCAGTTTAAAATGTAGAAGAAGATAAACCTAGAGAATAATGAAAAGGTATTTATTAATCCATTTATTTCACTATATCATGGAGCTATTATTTTCATAAAGATGATATATGGATCATTCTGACTCTGCATTGATTAAAAAAACATAATAAGATCATAATCAACAATATCTATCATTAAACTTGTATTGACAGTATTTTTGATCAACTACAATGATATAAATTATTCAAAAAGAATGAATTTAATTCTATAAAAAGTTAATTGAGAGATAGGTTGGTTGATATACCCAAGTCAACATTCTATACATGGTAAAGTCACTATGAATTTATTATTATTACATTTGGTCTTAATAATTCCCCAATTATCTTCCCTTATTTAATAAATAATATCTTTTGAGATTACCTTGATAAGTTTTTGTTAGTATTTATAGATGATATTCTAATATATATAATGATAATTTAAGAGAATTATGACCAATAAGGGATTTTACTAAAGAACCTAATATATGGGAAAATATATGAAAATTTACCAATTGTGAATTCATTATATAATAATTTTTTTAGCCATATATGTTTTTCCAAGAACATGCATTGTGATGAAGATTCATAGACATATATGTTTGTATGGATTATATATATGAATGGTGTATAATTTCTCATGGATTTTTAATCCACTCACATAGTTAAATCATAATGGATCTATGTTTTTTTAGAGAGATTAATGTTAGTATATTTTCATGGAACTTAGGAAAAGGCCAGTCAACACACATATTCTAACACTACACTACAGCATATAGTGGTTTGTGATTTGTAGTAATCCATGAAATAAGGGGTTATGATACATCCCCATATAAATTCATGGTTCATGAGAATAATCACCTAAATTGTTTTTAGTTAAATAACATAATGTTTTCAATAACAGTATAGATTTATAATATTTTCATAAAAAGGTGTTTTATGTAATCTAAAAATAATATTTGTAAAATATATTTACTAAAAACTGGTATATATTCATCCATATACAAGCAAGAAGTATATTACGGAATAAAAGTACCCAATACATTATCACCTTTGGAAATAAAACATGGTTTGCAATGATTTCATTCAAAATGGTCGTGATTGATTATCTATAATAAAGATATTAATATATCTAATAATTCTACATTTGAGAAGAATTTATATTGAAATCTTAATGGAATGGAAGAAATTTCATCCTTATCAACTGAGTGTTCAATCTTCAATCCAAGTATAATTTAAAGGGGTGTATATGAAATCTGTTTTTCTACATTAGAATATTTGAAATAATCTTGATTTCGTCCTAGATTTTGATTGAATGTTATGGTTTAGGAATTATGTATGCTTTCCTTCCATACCAAATTTAAATAAATAGATATAGGATATATCTAGTACTTCATCACTCTCTATTAATCGTGGATGTACAAATATGTTTAGAGATATTAAAAATTATTTCATGTGGGACACAATGAAAAGATATTTTAAAGAGTATGTATTTAAATTCTTGTTATGACATCTAGTTAGGATGAAAGAATGAAATCCAAGGGCATGCTACAATGATTTCTCAAACATGAATGGATATGGGAAAGCATCACAATAGATTTTTTTGTCTGAAACCCTATAACATCTAAGGTACATAATGGTATTTAGGTTATATTTTATCACATTAAATGCCATCACAATTAATTAATATCAATGATGGTTTCGGTATTGATCATATTTCTTCAATATACATTAAGTTGGCTTTACTGTTCCATAATTACCACATTCCATTTTATTTAATTGGGATTTAAGGATTAAATTAATGTTATAGTGATTTAATTAGAACCTATCAATTTATAATATTTTTTTAGTAATTATTAGCATCAGAATAAATTTTTTTAGACTAATAAGATCATTAAAACACAATTGGATGTTTTTATATCATGTTCTATATATTTAAAAGGTTTTTTGTATCAGCACCTAACTATAGTTTGGTTTTCCTACAATAATATATTTCCCTGAGTAATTTAGATAGAACCTTATCAATGTCTATATGGAATGAATTATAGAACATAATATTTCATGTATAAATATAGAGAAGGAAAGATATTAGTTTTTGATATGGCTGAGGAAATCACAATGAATGTCAGAACTATTCACCACCAGATTAAGGAAAATCAATATTGATAATGAAATTATATTGAAAATCATCAATGAAATTTTGAATCCAACAATGGCTAAAAGTTATTCCCTTAAATTTCCCCTTGTATGAAGGTTATGAGATTCATAAAGAATGTGTCCTAGATTCATATTCATACTTTCCCACTCAAGATTTGTTATTGAGTATGGAAAATACATTATCTGATAGCACATAACCTGAACCATACTCAAGTTAATGATGATTTCCATGTATCAATTTTGAGTAATATAAAAATATTCATTAACATGTATATAATTAAAAGGTTTTTCCTATAAAAATTATATTTTTTACAAATATAAAAGAGTAAAAATCTTCTATCATTGAGATTAATTTATACGATATAAGACTACTCGCATGGTCAATGTCACCAAGAAGAATCATAAATTAAAAAACATGGGAACTCATGGATGTGATGAAATAGATATATCCATAATTTTTTATATCATAATTATAGAGATCTTACTATGAAATTAATTTTATTTGATGATTGATGTGAATCCCTGATATTTTATTATAGATCATTATTTTTATATAAAGTAAATTTATTTTAATACCTTCTATTACTCAAAAAACTAATTCTAATTGAACAGTAATATAGTATACCATTGTAACATATCCATTATATTAATGAGTGTGATTAAGAAAAATATATTTTAAGAAATAGTTATCGTGGGATTAGATAAATAAAATCTTTTGATAAATTAGTAATCTAATTTTAGAAAATACATTATATTCTTTGAGATTTTTTTCCAAAAAAATTGTTTTTTATTAATTTATATGAGAAATGGTATAAATTATATTTTTAATGTTATATAATTTATTTGAACAAAAATATATTCATTTATTGAAATTAAAATTTCAAAGTTATCATATGGTGAATTTTTCATAATTTTCCAAAAATATAAATTTGTTAATGAATACAGAATTTTATTTTTTTAAAAAAAAATGTATCTTCATTTAAATAATTAATGAAATTTAGTTTTTAATAAAAATTTAAAAAGATTTATTAGTTAATTTATATTATTAATAATATAATTATAATTAATTTAATTAATTTTGTAAGTATTTCGGTGAATGAATTTATATAATTAAGAGAAAACATTTTCTTGAGAAATGTTCATCATCGCATTTTTTTAAATTATTTTAAATGTAATTTCAATATATTTTAGATACATAACATAATAAAATAGACTCAATTTAGATAATTATCATTTTAATATTTTTTATTTATTTCAATTAAATTTTTTCCATAAAGACTCATAAAAATATTAAAAAAATTAAAAGTGTTTATGATTAAAATTAGATTATCAGGGGTTAAAAAAAATATAACGTTATTTATCCAATTAGAATAATATAAATACTATTTAAGTTCCATATTAGGATATAATATTATAATAAATTTGAATATATATCAATTTAGAAGCATTCTTCTTGAGATTGAAATTGTTATACTTAAATCTTATAATTAATTCCAAATGGGTCATATCTACATATATAAAATAATACCCTTTATTTATCTTATAAAGAAAACATCAAGCCTTCTAGATCATCAAAATAGCATAAAATATATTTTTAACTTCCTTACCCACAAATTACTTGTTGTGGTCTTCTTAAAATTCCATTCAAATGGCCCTTTAGAATAGATCTAAAGAGACCAATTCAATGACGGGTAATCATATTACATGGTATCATTAAAAATATTTATTCTTATAAAATTTATAAATATGTTATATTCATACTATAATCATATATTAATTATCCAAAAATACAATAAAATTTTATTTATATTACGGATCCACCAATATCGAGCACTATCAATCGAATGGAAGTGAATTTATAGCTTTTGAGAAGGTATGGGCTACAAACTCAATGTCGTGATAATTTTCACATTCCATCACCTTATTTTATGGATGGATATTATAATGGGTTTAATTTTTATATATTTTAATTATATGATAATGATTATTATTTAATTATAATATAATATCTCTATATTTTTACCTCCCAATCCACTGGAAAATGATAACGTCCCCCATATGTATATGTCAACCATGAACTCCACAATGTGACATGGTTAATTTTCCAATTATTTTTTACATGAATAGAATTATGGATATATCTAATGAAATTATATTATATATATGATATATTAATTAATCTATATACATAAACTAAAATTTATCTTTCTATCATTCCATCAATAGAATATGAAAACAATGTTTGTTGGTATGTAAGACTAGACGTCTCCAAAAAATGTGTTATTAATTTCAACAAATATACCTTTAATGGAAGACTATAATTATATATAATGAATATTTACATTTCATTTATATCGTTAAATAATTTATTTATATTATAAAAGCTTGATCAGAGTCTAATGACTAGAATTATTGAAAAACCTTTCTCATTAATATTGAAAAATTTTACACTCATAAAAGATGTTTTTAATAAGGAATTATTAATAAATTGATGTTGAAATGTTAGATGATGATAATATATGATATTATAAGTATTTATATATTTTATTGTATAAATATATATAATTTAATTTTTTTATACATGTTGTTAGATCAATTTCAATGACATTCATGCTTGAGGTAAGGGATTTAGGTTACAATATCATTATTTATCAGGATTGTTTATGATTATGTTTATTATTATGGAATTTTAAGACCTATATCTCAAGAAATTCATCAAATTCAATCCCCTTGAGTTATTTATATATATTATTTATCTTCTTCTTTTTAATATAATTTTATGAACAATAGATTGAATAATGTTTTTTGGAAAAAATATCTTCTTTTCTCTTTTTTTAAAATCCTTTTTCCACCATGTCTATGTATTAGATAATTTTCTTCGTGAATTATTTAGCTATTATTATATTATATTTTTAATTAATTTTAATGAATGATTTAATATTTATTAAATTATTATAAGTAATATTCTTGTCGATTTCGGAACGAGGTACTTTTCACATCTTAAAAAATGTGAAATGAATCATTGTTTTAATGTAAATGACTTAAGTGGATTAAGAAACATCATGACCACTCAATGCTTGGAAGAATCCTTTAGAATTTTCCAAGGATATTTTTTAAATTATAATTTAAAAAATATGATATTTTAAATAATTTATTTCTATGTGAAATGTGTATTTTCATCCAAAAATGTTCATGTTATATTTTAAAGGTATTTTTAATCTCTGATAACATCATTTTTATAACTTATGATATAAAATTTTTATGATTCAATGATATCATCCACATTCATTATTTTCATGGATTGTGGTGATGATTATTAAAGGATGGTTCTATGAAGCCTATTTCATTCCCATGGGTTATTTAAATTATCATTAAACCATTATGAAACCTTTTTATTTTTCATGGGTTCTTCTATGATAGCGTGATGAAATTTATATAAAAAAAATTTCATTCCATGTGTTACTATTATGAATTATTAATGATCATGGGGGAGACATATGAATGATTTTACTTCTTTGAAATGTGTCCTATGAATTATATATCACCCCAATTTGAAGGGTAATTATGTAAATCCCATGAGATTATATGTATCGTAATGTAGAGTAAACACGATTATGTAAGGGACATTGTCCACTATGATTGTATAAGGAGTGATCTTTGAATAAGGATATGATGAAATGAGGATTTAATCTAATAAACTATTATAGTCTTGATTCCGATCCATCTATAAGTACATGATTTTATACAATTTCCTATATCCCAAAACTAAGGTATTATGAAACTTCTACACTTTAATGGATCATTCTCTTTGATTCCTTTATGATTTATATTTTCTGAACTCCAAATCATTATACCATCACTCAATACTATTATCTATGGTATGTATGGTTTACTTTTCAAAAGTTATTCTCATATTATGAATTCATTATTCTCATGTTTTGTTTATATCTCCCTTGTATACCTCTACTGATCATAATAAATCACCATCACTTTTGTTTCCTTTACTCAGGTTATGAATACTAGGTTTAAGTGTGATATGTCCAAGAATAGTTATAGTTTTAAACCTATTATGAGATATAATGTAGATTTATTAGGAAAAAAATGTTTACATATCCGTGTTTCTGGAGACAAAAGAACTATATGTTAATGGTTTGAATCATTATATTATGTTTTGAATATTTATATAGTCATATGTTCTATTTATTCATAAATATAGTAGATCACTTTATCTTTGGAAGTGGTGGAAATTATTGGTGACTGAAAAAAGATATCAATTTCAGCCAACATCATTCTTTAGAATAATTATTGTAAAATGATATATATAGAGGTCTTGTGATGATGAGATAATGAGTGAGAAATAAAACACAAGGGGACAACGTTTTTATGAGTTTCACTCACCCATATTGTCTCATGGGAAGCTTTTTTGAGCTATGATTGTGATCTTAATTCACATGCATTCAATTTATTGTCTAATTAATAAGTAAAAAGGGAAATATTATTGTCATAAATTCCAAATATGGAATGTTTGACAAGTTCCAACATGTCAAATGTTATATAATTCATTTTCCTTAGGTTCCTCATAAATATAGATATATTTTGATACCCATTTAATATATATATAAAATCTAGTCAAATCCTTATTAAAATGATCCTATAATAGGCTTTTGTGTCTTCATATTTTCACACACACAATTCAATGTGCATTTAATTTTTATTTATAGTAATTATATATATTACAACATAACTTCATTGATGCGTAGTATTCCATATACATTAATGTTATTGAATATTGAATCTCAATGATATAAAAGTACTTCAAGATATCTTTGACATCATTCACAACATGTTTTATTAATTGTGGAGTGGCAACATTGATTTTTCTAGAACCATGAATTCTCCAATAATTTCTACTAGGATTCTTATAGTATGGTTGTTTACTTATGGAGTGGGGTTATTCACTTCACCACATATTGTGTCATAAATAGATAGTTTATACATTTATATCCACACCACTACTAAAATAGTGAGATAGCTAATTCTCATTAGGTGGTATTCAGGGCTGACTCATATTCTACTTATCTCCTAAAATGTTAAGTGCCTAGGATCTGATTCCCACACTTTAAGGGGGGATCAATGGATACCTTTTTTACAATTTCTTATAACATTGAATCAAAACATGCATGATATTAAGGTTCTATCGAAACATATAATAGTTCTCTACCTTAATGAAACTATAGAAAACAAAGAGTGAACATCAGGATTTTTGTATGTTTTAGATCCTTCACAAAAGGAATACTCCTTGTGATGGTTGGATAGTCTCCCATACGATTGTTACATAAACCTAATGATAGGAGAATTATAATTAAATTTACAGTCATAACATCACAATTATTCCCTATATATCTAACCATCATGATTACATAACATGGTGACAAGTATTCATTATAATATAATTCCATGATCATTTGGGTTTTGAGATGATATAATTTGGAAAAAATATCATTCACAACCTATTTAATTTTTAACATATGGTCATTTTTTCATGTACAAAAACAACTGATTAATCCATAAAAAGTCTTCATAATCCTCCAAAAATTATCCAAACTAGATACTCATCTAGAAATATAATATGGATTACATTTCTATATAACATATCGGATGGGAAATATATAAAATGGGTAAACTCAAATTCCTAGTTGAGGTAAAAATTTTGACTAATAATTAGTTACGATAAGTGATAATTAGATGATAAAATGTGTATAATAAAGATTCATAAGAAATACACACCGAAATATCAAAGATCGAAAATTATCTTGTATTATAATTTAATGAATCAAAAGAGTGTGGAAAATTTTCTGATAACCATGATACATGAGAGTATAATATAATCATAAAATTAATTATATTATTTAAGATAAAAAAACTATAGGAAAAAACTTTGAACAATTAAAAGTAGTTCGAATAATTTAGTTGTGAAAAAAAATGTATAGACACCCATTTATATTGATATCAAATCAAAGTACATTCACTTGTTTATATTGTGACGAAGTATATGTTTGTACGTGAATCATTATCTTAAAAAATAGATAATAATAAAAATTTCATTAATGGTAAATATAGGACCTCTTATTTCATCATTTATACATTTGTGTTTCAATTGAGATGAATCATTCATCATATCAAAAATAACAAATGAAAATAAAATGGATTTTTTATCCTTTTAAAATGGATTGACATAAAGAAGTAATTCATCATTCCCTCAATAAAACATACATGATTATCCTATGAATAAAATGTGTATCTAATTTTATTATGTAATTTCTAGGTAAATAATTTTGAATGAAGAATGTTTTATATATACTATATAGCTTGAGGGAATATATTAATGTAAATAATTTACACAATAAATTTATATTTGGAATTTAGGTGAAAACCGTATAATCAATGAAATGGAAAATATAGATTCTGTTATATATGAACTTTTAATAGAAGAATAAATTATTTAAATTAATATTTAAAACCCTTTTTATCTCTAATAAAAATTCCAAATATTTTTTGGAAGGTTTTTAGATCTTCTATGATTTTTTTGATCTTGCATATAATGTGTTTCGATGAAACCAGAGTGGTGAAATATTAGATAATGGTTATTGATAACTGTGAACCACAACACAGGTTATCATATATGGGTTACTAATAGTTTTTCAAACATTTCAAGGGATACTTATGGGATATTAATTATTTTAAAAATAATTCACCCAACTTGTCCAAGGGGGTGACACCCTGAGCAGTAATTGTGCATTGTTAGTGTACGGTTTAACAAATCATGCAAAAAAACATTGTGTTCCTTTACAAAAATGTGAAATTAACATTTTAAACATAAATAATTTATAGACTCATCTATATTTTATCTTCTTAATTCAAATATTACCACTCCCACTTTCTGAGGGCCCCCTCATCCTCTACCCATAGCCTTTCACCTTCCCCCCTCCAAAAGACAAAATTTTGAGTGTCTTTTGTCACATTGGAGATCCAATTATATGTCTTGCATTCCTCTTACATATATAATTTATATCTTTTACCTACATATTGAATAATAACTCCATGTGTGCTAATATGTCATATTTCCCAGGAATTATTTTATTTCTTTCATGTATCCCATTCTATCCCAGATCATGGGATAATAATGAATAAGGATTCGTGTACCAGTATAAGGTAGGTGGTGTAACATTATTCAATAAAAGTTTTGATTTTCATATTATGAACCATCATGTCATCTTATATACATTCCATGATATACCCATCTAAAATTACAAATTAGTCAATGAACTGTTATCACATTGATTTGTTTCTTCTTTATCCGAAACATACATAATGGGTGGTTGTTTATGTCGACGTGAGCAACCCATTATAGTTTTTTAATATAATGTCCCATGAATGATTTTACACAAAATAATATTAATCCAACATTACAGGTTTTTTTAATTTTCTTTGGAAACTAAACTGATTAATAGAATTAAGTAAAATGGAATGACACCATTCTAGGCATCCAAATATGAGGGAATGTAAATAAACCACCATCTAATGTGAGTTCCCTTGCGTGTATCAATAAAATTTGTTTATGATATAATTGATTTTTGATTGGAATTTTCATTTCACTTAGCCTCTGGTTAATTATGAAATGAAATTAAGGCTATTTTTTAGATCATGGATACTAGATGGATTATTATATCTTAATTGACTACGATCAGAAACCTTGAATTCTCATTATGGTGAGGATTGACATGAGTGATACTTATAATCCATTTTTGGGTTTTATTGGATGGGTTCATATGATTCTATTCATTTATTACACAGTATTAGAAGTTTATTAAGAATCTAAAATTCGAACTTTTTAATATTTTTTGAATTCCATAGCATGGTATTGAGGGCTTGACTATATTATGAAATTAGATAAATTTAATTCCTATAATGATTTTTTACGGATTAAGCATAATATTATAGAACCCCATGTTTACAAAAATGGGATCTATACATGTTTAGAACATAGAAAACATATTACATTCTTCTTGGGCTCAGGTAGTACATTCCCTTTACAATTAACTCCCAAGTGTTCACCTATGTGGACATCAAAAAATTTAAAAATTAATGGAATTGTTAATAATGGAATAACATGACTGTTAGTACTCATTGGTAACTTAGGTATATACCACCATCCATAACCCTATAATAAACCTAAATAAGATAAGTTGTTATATATTTTATGTCATATGTTAAAGTAGGTACTGTGGGATGGGTATTCCATACGGGACCTAGAATGAAGTGGTTTATATAATTATTTAGTTAAATTGATAATTATTTCCACTATACACATTTTATATCCACAGATTGGATAGTTCATGTCCACAATGATGGTAGACTATTTATTTTAATCACACCCGATTGAAGACATCAATTGGTACCTAGGCAGAGTTTGTGGATTTATGTTGGGATAATGGTAAGTGGCATGTAATGGTTTTTTAATTCTATGTACTAATTTGGAGTACTATTGAAAAGGATTGAGATATTTATATTCATGTTATTGGTATATCCTTCTACCATTAGTTTATTCGGTATATAATTTAATGCGTATAATTAATCTTATATTTCTCTTTTTTATCCCCATGTCTACACCGTTTCAATGTAATTAGTTTTTATAGTAGACGGTTCAATTGATATTTATTTTATCTAGACGATTCAACCATATGTTGTTGTTCATTTAGTATGATTACTTTTTATAACGACTTATTATTCTATTATGCCACACTATGACCATATAGTTATGGTGTCACCATCATACATTCATATACACATACTCATATTCAGTAGCCTATGGATATAAGGAGTTACACTTGAGGCTATATGACCAATAAAGTTCGGTTATTAATTAGTTAATATTGTCTGGGTTTCTACATAGTTGTATATGAGCCTATTATCCATTATTATAAAAATATTGTTTTTGGTTAATGTAAGATATGGTTTTCTTAATATGGTAAGGATCTTGTGCATGGGATTAGATGACCCATGTATAGGTAAAATTCCTTGTTTCCATAGATGGGACATGTCGGTCTAAATTTTTTCAAATTACCTTAGTAAAACATTAACCATTTGGTGACATAATGATTTTTCTATTATTCAATTATAATTATGGATTAAATATTTAACTCTAGTCCAATACAGTAAGAAATTATTTTCCCATACATAATTTTTGAAACATATGGAATCATATGTCATGAATATTGTTTGGAATATTTATTTTATTGTGTGTATTTCTTTTATAATTCCATATGTTACTTGAGATATAAAAATTCAATTTTAATAACATTGTAGTAGCATTAATGAGATAAATAAATTATTATTTCCCATGACTACATCATCCTATGATGTGTTTTCTTACATAATATAATAATGGGACCTCAACCAACCATTCATAAAATGTGTCTGTTCTGTGACTACGATTAGATGGACTGAAGTGTTATTTGATATTAGATATGTGGATTATAATATAAATATATAAAAAGTGAACATAAATAATTTTTAAAGTATATTAATCATATTAAAATATTAAATATGGATTCTTACATCCTAATACTGAATGTAACATGTCTTTTTTCAGAAAGAAGATGTCCTGATTGTTAGTTATTAATAATAGTTCCGTATAATATGGGAATGGTTTATCATATAGTGGGATTGTGGTATATATAAATATTAACGGTTGATTATTAAAATTTAAATGGTTTTCTATTCATTTAGTGTGTAATTTATTTGTGACATAAAAGGGGCTTCCATGTATATCATGAAATTGAAACTCTATAGACTAAAACCTATAACTTTAAACAAAGAACATTCCATTTACATGAACATAAAAGTTGGAAGTTATGGGTATCTATATTTTTCCATTATAAAATATTACCACACCTGCACCTATCATTATGATCATGAAATGTGCTGTGGATTTTTTATTATATGTCTTATATATTTTATATTCATTTACATAGTTATATATTCAATTATTAATTCAGTTATGAGTTTTTCATTTGTAATTTTATACACATGAAACCAAGATGCCCTCAATTTATTCACTAATATGGTAGATATTACCATGTTCATGAGGTTTCATTAATGAACCACCAATATTTCATCATGTACTTTCACATGTGAAAAATCCTTATTTCCTATTCTCGGTGTTGATGTTCCATATTGATATGTTTACAAACATAAAATGCAGACTATAATGGGAGACCCCTGACCTACCCCATCTATATAAGAGTATAATAGGGATCTCCAATATAATAACCCTCCTACATGTTTTGGGTATGGTTTCACACAGTCCACTATGTCCTGGCTAGAGGTTATGCTCTCAATATTTGACCATCCAGAGACACCACCCAAATGGAGGGTCAATATTTCAATTTATATTCATAAAATATTGTCCAAGAGCTAGTTGGAGGATTTACCACAAGTAAAATAACTTTGAGAAATGGTCTGGAGGTATTTTTAGATAGCCTTATACGATTACTTATATCCTGATACAATGAGACGTGAGCGGCTTTAGATTTTATGAATGTTTAGAAGGACATGTTATCATTTATGGATTAAACTTCTCATTTCATAACGATTTGAAATTTTGTTCCTACTCACCATGGTGATGTGTTGTCTAGGACTATAAATTTTGATAATGGCCTCATATAATCCATTTATATATAGGTTAATGTATTATGGTTGATTACTAGAACTAATATCATAATCCTAACCCTAATTGCTGAGAAAAATCAATGGAAAGATGATGGTGTTAGATAGAGTGGATCATCATATTGACTAGATAATCGTTTAACCAATGGTGGGGATCGCTATTTTATGCCTTATCATTGAGGTTTTATAATTCATATTGTCTTCCTAGGTGCCCATGTCGTCCGTCACCAAAGAGGTAGGCTAATACACATGAGGACCAATTATGGTAAGGACCCTGTTTAGGGACAGTATTTTGGTATGATTGTCCATAGTTTTTGGTTTTGTCGAAATTTTCATCCAATGGATTGTTACAGAATAACTACAATAACTCCATGTTCTAGAAAAGGATTAGCTCCTTCAAATCAAATATGGATAAGGGTAACTAATAACCAATAAATATAAGGACATTTTCTGGGCCATGGGCTCCTATCTTTGGATATGCAGTTACATTAAGGAGAACCTACTAACGGAATTTAGGTTGTATCTTAGGGATACATGTCAAGATAACTATATGATGTAAAGTTTATACCCAATGAGTAGGGGTCTAATACATATAAAATTTTTGGTATGATTTTTGTTGAATATAATTTAGTGTCTATATTATATTACATAACTGCTTATAACTACTTTTTATCTTTTGAACTGTGGAAAGTATTAGCCTCTATATAGAGTATTTTTATAGAGTGATGACTCTCAATACCCTGTTGGGATTTAAAACAAAGAGTGTATGATGATGTAGTTAATTCCACATTAATATAGGTGAATTTAATTTCATAAGGAAGCTCTTGATACACATGTTGGTAGGTTTGGGCGTCATTCTCATGATGGACATATCAGTTCTATACCATTCTAATTTTGATTGTTATCACTGAAGGGTGGCATTTACCTCAATGATGTGGGGTATCTATAATAACAATAGAGAGTATTACGTACATGACAGTGGATATGGACCTAAACATTGTGGGATTGGGGGTTCATCAACCTAGATTTCAATTATCCTTTTTGATGATCATGGAATGTGATTGGATTATTTCCCTCATGCAGTTGATTGATTCGGGGATTTCATCCTTGATGATTTTTATGGGATAAAATTTGAGAGGGAGCTTTATTTTACCTCTAAGATAGTTCCAGGATTTGTACCTATATGTATTCACTTTTACTAAAATCATTACTAATAATTAAGATCATGAAATAATTTCAGAGGACAGGGGTTAAGGAGTTCATATGACCCAATACCTCACCATGTGATTAACCCATTCTTTTATCCACAAATCATGATGTGACCCAATGACTCTGTGTTGATTGTTTAAAATTCAACCATATTATGATTAAGAAGATATATTATATTCTTTATATGGATGGCCTAACGCACCACCTTCATGGAGATATCATTTTCAATAGGATTTATTTAACATTAGGTTATCATCAAATACATGTTGGAAACTAAAATATACAATGTAAAATATTCAATGACAGATATGTCTTGTAAAATATTTAATAATGTCATTCGTTCCAATGAATGCCCTGATATATTTTATGGATATGATCCATGGGTAGTACAACATGTTTTTGGATGATTATATAGAGGATTTAATGGTGGAAAAATTATTGTATCACATTCATGACATCATCATTCCAAACACCATGACATTGTTATTAGTATGACAATAAAGCACTTGATATATGATAATCAAACAAAATTCCACATATATGTTTAGTGGTTTCTTATTAGGGTCATGAAATATTTGAACAATGAGTTTCCATGGACCCAGAGAATGTGAGAGCCGTGGTTTGTTGGAAATTACTCAATAACAAATTTTGAATTTATAGTTTCATTTAACTAGATGGTTATTACAAGAATTCAATTCATGACTTCTCTTGACATGAAGCACCTCTTATGGGATTGACAAGGAAAGTTGATATGTTCACATTGTCTAAGGAATGTGAAAAATAATCTCATGAGTTATAAGGAAGTCTTACCTCAATGTAATTCCTAGTTTTACATGGGCCTAAATGCTTGTATATGTTATATTGTCATAAATCTTGCATTGGGATTGGAGTAGTTCTAATGGAATAAGATTGAGTCATTGCTTGCAGGTCTAGGTATTTTAGGCCCCATGAACATAATTACCAAAATCACTACCTAATGTTTTAATTGGTTGATAATGAATTATGTTTATAGAGATATTATCTTTTGGGAGACATGTTTATTTTCTACACAAATAATAAAAGTCATAAATGCATAGTCACTCGATATGATTTGAAACTCAGATCATGATGATGGGTTGAGTACCTATACTCTTTTTATTATGATGCTTCTCATAAACCTGTGAAGGGTAGTCCTATTCCATAAACACTACCAAAAAATAGTTAGAAACAAGTGATTCAATAGAATTATATTTATGTCATTTTATGGTTATATTTTCTAATATATATCTACAAATTCAAGAGATCCTTGGGAATCCTCTTACTAATGACCCGTGATTTTATCGATGAATTGTTCCATATTATAATTTTCCCATGTATTATAAATAACATACATAAAAAAGGGTAACCCAAGAGTCATATTCACAAAAATGAGGAGTTATAAATTAGTAAGAAACTAATTAAATATTAATGGAAAACATTATAATGGATGAAATTTTAGAAAATAAAATATGTGATATATGAAAAACTGGATATGGTTAGTCCACCTGAATGTAAAAAGTCATGAAAATAGATGCATAAATATATCATAGAATTAATAGTACAATAATAATTATCAATATGAATATATGCATTTTCATTAGAGATTAAATAATTTAATGAATAGAGAATGGAATATGTGGTATTTATATAATTTCAGCAACCCATACGACTGTTACAAACCTTATTGATGGAATAGTAATATGACAGTTAAGAAAAGTCATCCTTCTAATACAAAAATACCCTTACATATATAGGTTTAAAAAATATTTAATTATCATTTAAAATGATAATATGACATATTTATATCATGTCATAAGGAATGAAATGTTTTAAAAATGATAAATTATGTGTCGGTATTTTCATAAAACATAAATGTTTCAGTTTAGATTTTATAATAATTATAATGATTTAAAAAATATATTCATAAAATGGATTCAAAAATTAATATAATGTTGTATTATAATGACAAAGTAATTTAATGAGACGATAAGTAGTTTTTAAAAGGGTCATAAAATCAATTATAATATTAAAATATCTTTTTTATTAAATATGGACTTTATTTGAAAATAAAAAGATTTTATATATAAAACTATATTAAAAAATATATATTCTAATTTTTAAATAAACAACCTGAAATTTGGTTAGGTTTAATTTTTGATATTTTTCGTAAATAGTATAATCTCTTATGAATGGTGAAATATGATAATTTATGGTATTAAACAAACTAGTTCACGTATAAGAGTTTTTGAGTCCATAAGGATGTAATAGACTAATATTTATAATTTAAATGTACTATGGAATTATTATAGTCATATGAATGATATATTTTTTTCATGATTTCATCTATAATAATGAACTAACAAAAATTTAATATTCAAAAACACTCCTTACATCAACTTCTAATTACCACCTCTCACCACCCCTTTTACTAAAACATCATAAACCTGGATGATTTTCCAATCTCTCCCATACCCTCTCCTCCACACTCTTACAATTTTTCATGTTCATTAGGTGTTGTTAGAAGTCCAATTAAAATTTCATTGAGGGGTACTTTATGGAGGTGATATTCAAGATGTGACATTCTCAATCTACTTATTTCAATTTTATTTATACTTATACATTACAATCGCCACCTTCATCCAACATACAATAAAAATTATATTGTCCCATATATGTTGTAATTTTATTTTTCTAATGGATTTTTCTCCTACACATCACTATTAGCATCTCTTCCAATTCAACGAAAAAAACCATTGTCCATATTATGTTGGTTAACTACCATCATGGACGATAGTTCTCATTTTTCAAATAATTACTTCATTTTAGGTTTATGTTAACTTATAATTGTTTAAAATGAACTAATTAGTTATAATAAATTTTTATTCAAGTTTTTAAATGAGTTTATCACCACAAAATTAATTGAATCAAATGTAGACTGAGAAGGTTGGAAAAATATCCCAAAATGAACATAACATTTATTAGTATCATTTTATTAAATGAATCATACAACTTTTAGAAAACAGATATATTATACTACTGAGACATTTAGAAGTTCATTAATTCCACTTCATTAATGTTCTTGCATTTCATTCCCATATTACAACAATATCCATATATAAACATAAGTTATCCAACCTTGAAATCATGAAACGAATGCTCATGATATAATTAAATTAGACATTAAAACACCATAAAGTGGACATAAATGAACTTTAAAAAATAATATTTAAGGAAATATATTTATATTTGGTTATTAATTAAAAAATTAACGAATATAATTTATTATTCATGTATTAAGTTCACGTTCAAGAAATATTCTAGAACATATTGAAAAGGATCATTCTAAACCTCCCAAATTCCTTTGGGGTTATGATTTCTCTCTCTTACCTAACATTATAAATCAAATATTCATAATTAAATATCATATATTATGTATATATATTCCATATATATATATATATCAGAAATAATCTTTTATTAATGGTTATGTACATTTTTTTAAAAGCATCCATTCTCAATTTTTCTGGATAAAACCCCGATTAAAGGGTATTTCTCAGTTTTAACACATTTTTCATGTAAATCAAAAAAATATTCTAAGGAACCCATATTTTATAAAATTACACATTTTATCATTATTAATCAATTATATTTTAATTTTAGTTTTATGGAAATAATTATTCCTTATTCCTCATTCAAGATTCATTTTTGTTTTCCCTAAATCAACGCTTAAGTGGAACATTTTTGAAGTTACCTAACCTATATTGTTCTTATTTAACCTTAGATTTTTTATATTTATTCATCATATCTTACTAATTTTTTTATTAATTTCCAATAATGATTGAAATACTTTTTATAATGGATGCGATTATGATATGCCCTTTGGTTATTTCTTCTCTCACTATTATAAGACCCATTTATTTACATGGGTAAACCATTTATATATTCCTTATGTTACGTTTCATTAGGTAGTCACATATTATTTTACATGTTATGATGGGTTAAAATAAATATATATCCAATTTATTTGGTAATTTTTTAGTGTCATGAAGAAATATTTATTGAATTATCAAGTAATACTAATCCATTATTGGACTATATCCACAAAGTGATTTGGCCTTAACAGTTTTCCATCACCCATGTTCCTAAAATTCTATATGTTTTCATTAAATTTATATGTTTTTAAGTCTTTATTATTCCAGGTACATTATTTTATGCTTCTATATTATTATTCACGAGCCACTCCTTTTTTGTTAACATTTTGTGCCTTATAACTCATATGGTATACTTAATTTCCATGTTTTTTCCCTTACTAGTGTTTTTAGTTCACTAAATTACTCAATGTATTCCAAAGGTTATCCTAATAAATTTTAGGATTAAAATGGAAGTTAGTAGATCATTGTTGACATTAAAATAAATATTTTTTGTTTTAGTTTCATTTTGTTCATTTGTGTACCTAGTCATTCAAAGACGGTATGATTTTCGATCCTTATTATGTATTTAGATGAAAGGTTTGCTTAAAATCTTATAATAGTTTGTGTTAATGTCTTTAGTTTATATAGTTTTTATTAGATAATAATCTAATTGTTTTTGTGTATTGTGATAAGAAATCAATAGTGATAATTCTACGTATAAATATATTTATATAAAAAAAATTAATTAAAAACCTCGATTGATAAATAAGTAATCATAATTTTTAATAAAATTTTAATTTATAAATTATTCATTATTGTTCATAGTTTTCCTTTTTTATATGCTCATTATCTAAGAATAAATGTAACCTACTTATATTCTATTTTTAGTCAAGTGATAGATATTGTAGAACACATTCCAATATGAAATGTGAAATGTATTTTGACGATTTCCCTAATGAGATACCTGACCAGATTATAACATAAGAGCTAAAAATTAGGATAGTTTAGGCTCAATATGATCATGATTTTTTGCATTACATGAATCATGTTGAATACCCTACTTCTCAAATGAATTGTCATGTTGGGTGAAATTCTTTATACATCAATGGAATCCTATATTAAGTGGATATTTTGATCCCATCATCATTGAATACTGGATGAAAACCCTTGAGAATATATTATTTAACCTCCAATGATCAGAAGGAGAAGAATTCATTCTTTTAGTGTATCTTTATTATAAAGAAGATAATTAGTGGTGGAAACTGATTATGATCAAGAAATCTAATGATTAAATTTATTCCCTATAATGGGAATGTCATAGGAAAACATTTACTAATAAATATTTCCCATGTAATATCTATCATAAAATAGTGAAGGATTTCCTCATCCTAAAGTAAAAATAAGATAATCCAATTGGAGAATATCAAGCGAACTCCAAATTTCTTGAATAGTATTCCATTGGAATTTCCATGAACACTAAAAATAAAGTGAATCATTATTCTAGTTGATTAATGATGAGTCAATGATACGTCTTGGTGATTCAATACTTTGAAAATGATGATGATATTTTATTTTTTTCCCTTATCAATAAAGTGGATATTTGGGATGCTCAGTGGTTTCATCAGATAATAGGTATAAATAAAAAATGGAGTCTAATATGGTTTGATGAGTAGAAAAATCTGATGGAGGAATGATAAACTGATATCCCACAAGTAAAAAGTATGGGAAAAATCATTTTGGAAACTATCAAATGGTAAATAAAAGAATATTTCAATGTGAAAAAAATGGGAATACAGATAAAATATCCCATTTGTATATTAAGATTCAAATTAATGACAAATAAAAATGGAACTATCATGTCAATACTCAAAATGATGTAAAAAATTTCATCTCCAAGTAACATGGTGATTTTACGATCCAAATCCCTAAAACATGGGTTTTCATAAAAAAAATGAAACAATATCCATGAAATCAGGGAGGGGAATATATTGTCACCATTTCAATAGAATATCATGATAATGATGTAATGATATGTAAATTAGTTATAAATCCATGATTAAAAAACATACATTTTGATTCTAGTGCTACTCATTGATTAATATCATGCATGTTTTGTAGAAGTATTCAATAAAAACCTAAAAATAATGAGGTTGATTTATCAAAGTGAATAGAGAATGGTTAAATAATTTCATCTAAATAATTAATCTCCTCTCCAATAAATTTTTGAGGATTGGACCACCCATGAACCCTAATCAATCGCCCATTATTAATATTTGGTGTTATATTTTCCATGTAATGTATATATTTATATAAATTCATCATCAACTAATGGGAGAGGGAGATCAGTCGTCTCATCTTTATGCATCAAAAATATTTACAAACATATGGGGATGATGTATATAATTTTTAATAATAATCTCAATATTGAATATAATTTCATTATGAAATAGAATAAATATTTTACATGACTGAGACAATGGATTGGATCATTATTAATCACATGTACAATATAAGGGAAGAAACTGATGTGTTTCCTGAATATTTTCTTAATATACCACAGGAACAAGAGGATTATTTCCCAATTTAAATTATGGTCATACCTCTATCCATATTAGAGACTATATATAGGATGTCCATTATAGAGTTGGAATAATTTCAGATGAAGTTACATGATAATAGTAACTAGGGATTTTTATGCTCAATTTCTTCTCCATGGGAAGTTCCAGTCACCATCATCATGAAGAGGGAGAAATCAACACATATATGAATTAATTATCATGAGATCAGATGAAATAAAGTTGAAGAACGTGTATCACCTTCCATATATAGATGACTTGTTTGATCAATTATATTGGGAAATTCTGTTCTTTATGGTTGAACTTTGGTTAGGATATCACCAATTTAAGTTAAATAAGAAATATATTCACAAGAATGTATTTTGAATGAGGTATCCACATTATGAGTCTAAAATTATTCCCTTAGGACTCTCTAATTCACTAGATATTTTCATGGACATAGTTAATAACTTTTTTGATGTTGCCTCAATAAATCTATGCTAGTATTTATCGATGATATTATTATATACTCCAAGTTAAAGGATAATCATAAGGTATATTCGAATACTATTCTAAAATCCTTTAAAATGTATATACTATATGAAAATTATACAAAATGTCAGTACTAGACAGAGTATGAATCATTATTGGTTCATATTATTACAAAAAATGTATACTATTAAACCCATATAAGAAAAAGTCTATTTAAGAGTGTCCTATGAAAATATCAACTATGGATATATATAGTTTTTTTGGGTCTATAGGAGTATTAGTAACGACTTGTGAGGAACTTATCATGCCTATAAATCACACTAACAAATATGAATCTATGGGGGAAAATTTTTTCAGTAGTAGGGAATACGAAGACTTCATCAAAGATTTTAAGAAATTCTTGTCACTGCACCATTACGAACACTAACCGCATGTGGGGAAATATTTCTAGTATATATTGATTCTTCAAGGAATTTCATAGGATGTGTGATGAAAAAATTGATAAATTGATTACATACACCTAAAGGAGGCCAAATGCTCTTGTGAAAAACAATACCATGAATTATATGTAGTTTGTGTCAATGATCTTCATGTTGGAAATCCATAGACATTATTCCTTTATTGATAAGGATACATATATAATAATTAGAATAGACACAAATATATATTCACATTGAAGGGGAATAATATGCACCAATGAATATTGTCAGATCTAATCATGTATTGTGACTTCTCAATCCACTACCTTTCTAGTAATACAAATAATGTGGATGTTTCTCTAAGTATAAACCATAATAAAACATTATCAATGATGAGGGTTAATAATGATCCAATGTTATTTTTCAAGAAATGGATGGAAATGGGATTCATAAAAGAAGGTACATCATCATTCCTTTCTCAAGTTATTCCATAAATATCCTTTTTAGAAAAGACAAAGCATTCTCAACGAGATAAGGTGAAAATTTAGAATAAATTGCATCTATCAAAAATGGTAAATTCTAGGATTTAAAAATTTAGGAGGAATGATTCATAATATTTATTTCATGAATATTTTTGTAACGTCCCAATTCTGGGTCCCACCTAGAGGTGCCTCATACCCGATTGGTCACATGTCCTCTAGCACATTTCCCTGAATGTCAGAGGCGGTCGACTAGCAGCGAGGTCCTTGGGTGTGATAGCGGGGAATCTATTGTCTCATTGGTGGAGTAATGTAGAAGAAATAAACAGATTAAAATTGCGAAAGAAATTGTAATAATATACAATAGTAACTAGTGGAATACTGGATAAATTAAATTTGAGCACATATACATGATGATGCATGATACATATGTTAGGGAAGCTACCAATCAAGTCACAATGCTAAAATATTTTACTAAACCAAAATAAAGGAAAAACAGGTAAACAACTCTTCTGTATCACATGCCTCAACTTTGTCTCATGCTCTCCAACTCCAAAGTAGTCAAGTACTAGAAGTCGAGGGGCACTTTTCCTTATCTATACCTACAACAATATAATCTGTTTGGGCTCAAAAGAATGAGCCATATAGGGTTGGAGACTGATTCCAATATGCAATCACCCCAAGATCTGTGCCCAACAATCAATGAATATATATGGAAGGAAACAATCAAAATGAAGCAGTAAAGAAAGGAGCACTTGAAAGTAAATAAGTCTATAGTTTCAATTGCATTCATTTCATATATCATTAAAGTAGATAGTACAAACCAGGTTACACTATGATAATTACTCACAACCTAACCCCTCTGGCTCAACAAAAAAACACAAGAAACTCTCAGGGAATTACACACAGTCTAAACCCTCTTGTTCAGCTTTAGAAAATACTTTCTGAGGAAGCACTCACCGTAAATTCCATCTGTAATATCGTATCATTCATTATAAACAGTTTGGGGAAGCACTCATCATTCAATTACCCTAGTGGTGTCACAATGTGGAACTACATACCCTCTTAGGGAGCACATACATCTATCACCCCTATGGTCTCACAACATAAAAGTAAACAGACACTCTAGAGAAGCCCTCAACATCCATTATCCCTATGGTCTACTACACCAGGTTCTCACATCCCTATCTAAGTCAAAACTACACAATGTTGAATACCAACCACTTTAAATCTCAATATCTACTTGGATAAACAGTCTAAAGCATATCACATCACATCTGATAAAATCACTCCATCCTAAAATACTAGGAATGGAAAACAAATCATCTTAATAGGAAAGCTAGACCAAAAGTTAAAAGCAATAATAAATTGGAAAACATCCACATAACGGTAATATTACCCATATTCAAAATAAATAAAATCTATCCAAACAAGAAAGGAATAAGAGGAAACAACATGACTAAAAACCATAAACTCGCAATACCCCGTTCAAGGGTAATAGGAAATGTTGCACATATAACTCAAAGAATAACTAGGGAAAGGCACAAACCACATACCTGGGTGTTGTGGGTTTGATATACATGAATATCAGGTGTCGATTCACCATAGAAGGCCATAGATATAAAAAAATCTATAAATGTTCAATCGAAGATAACTCGTGAAAGAAGACAAATCAAGACATGAGGCTCTATAAGAAGGAAGAACTCACTGTGGGGAATCCAGCACAATCAATGGCGGTCGAATTGGATGTATAATGGTGAGTCAGTGGATTTTTCATGATCTGGTCATCTCATTCACTCCTAGATGAGAGAGACCAAGAAGAAGTGTGTTCTCTCAATCAGATGTGTCCACGTTCCATTTAATGAAAAACAATATTTAACATGGCATGAAATTTATGAGTACACAGTGTGTACTTCCCTTAACTGGCCCCCCATTTAGGTGGTCTCCAGGTCACCAAAGACGGCCATGTACTCATCCATTACACTATCACCCGCAACAACCGAGTACTCAGCGTATACTCCTGAAATTTCTAGAAACTCAGCATTTTCATAGAAACAACTAGAAAAGAAAAACATACATGATAGGAAGATCCGGGTTCCTAACAAATTCCCCCCATAAAGTAATCCAGCCCAGAATTTACATAACAAGGAGGTGTAGAAGAGGAATCCTCAAACAGCTCTGGCTACTGTGATCATACATCAGCCTCCCTCTCCCACGACTTGTCCAGTACCTGATCATGATTATATAACATTCTTATAGAAGGAAGAGACCGGATATAGATAACATTAGAATGCAATAAAAAATTTGGAAATGATGCTCCTATAATGTAGAGTTCACCTCTAACTCAACCTCTACGGGTTAAAAATATGAGTCGGGTCTGATTAGTAACGTCGAAGCACAGAAACATAAATGACATTGTGCATAGCCTGATACCTCTAGGGTAACTATAGTAGATAGGAAACTGACCCGACTCTCTCCAGAACTTCAAATGGACCGACGTACCTTAGTGAAAGATTTCCCTGTCTCCAAATCCTCATGTGTCTCGACCATTGTGTGACACATAAAAAAACCTGATCTCTAACCCCACACTTCAGAGGTCATCTTCTTCGATCAATATAATACTTCTCTCAAGACTATGTAGTATCCATCCTCTTCCAAATCATCTTTATCTCCTCTATGGTCTCCTGGACAAGATGAGGTCGCATCATAGCTATTTCTTCTACCACCAACTATCATAATGGTGAATGGCATGGACTACTGTAAAATGCCTCATAAGGTTCCATTTGGATAGTTTCTTGAATTCTATTAATGTTGGAAAACTCCAGAAGATGTAAGTTCTTCTCCAATGAAACTCCAAAATACAGGATGCATTCTTGAAGAATGTACTCAATCACCTAAATCATACACTCGGACTAGCCATCTATCTGTGGATGGAATGTTTTACTCAGAATTACCTGTGTACCCAATGCCCTCTGAAGTCCCTACCAGACATGAGAAGTAAAATGTGCATCCCTATCTGAAAAAATGGAGTGTGGATCCCCATGTAGACATACAATCTTTTGGATGTATAGTATTCCCTGATCATCCACACTAAAGGTCTCATTGATTAACAAGAAGTGATAATGCTTCATGAGTCTATCAACTACAACCCATACATAATCATTCCATTGAGACGTTCTCGACAAACCAGTCATGAAATCCATTGCGTCATCATCCCAATTCCACTCGGGAATGGGTAACTATTGCAGAATACCTAATGGTCGTTGATTCTCCACATTCACCTACTGACAGGTGGAACAACTCATGACAAAACCAATAACATCTCTCTTTATACCTGTTAACCAATGGTAATGGTGTAAATCACAATACATCTTCTGGACACTAGGATGTACTACCAAAACTGATGAATGAATGTTCCACCTTAGCTCCTCGTGTATGTCTACTAAAACCCATATGCACCCATGAAAATTCATGACATCATCCTTATCTAGGGTCCATCTAGGAAAAACGCCCTCTCTTGAAAACTCTCCTTTTGAAATAAGCCTTACTAATCTGATAGCTACAAAATTCGAAATTAATCAAGAATAATAGAGGTAACAACTTCAAAACAAAGAAATGTATGCCCCTTAATGTCGTGCCCCTCCAAATTCATCTCAAAGAATAGAGCCATTAGATTCCACTCCTTACTGGACCCCTCAAATGCATGTATCTAAGACCTCTAGCTCAATGCATCAGCCATAGTGTTGCCTTTCTCAGGGATATAGGAACGATGAAATTCAAAATATGGAAGGTACTCAACCCATCTTTCATGTCTAAAATTCAAGTCACGTTGAGTGAAGATATACTTGAGATGTTTGTAGTTGGTGAAAACCACAAAATTCTATCCCAATAGATAATGTCTCCAATAATTTAAGGCATGAACATCTACAGACAACTCCATATTTTTCATCAGGTAATTACTCTCATGTGTCCTCAACTATCGAGACCCATATGCAATGACTCCTTCCCCCTTCATAAGCACTACTCCCAACCCGATACCAGATGCATCAATGTACCCAGTATAGCTTTTTACCATCTCATAATAAACTAGTATTGGTGCCAAAGTCAAAATCTCTTTTAGATCATTAATGGATGACTCACGAGAATCTATCCACAGGTACATCACTTCCTTCTTAGTCAGACCCATCAGTGTTACTGAAGTCCATGAGAATCTTGTATGAAACGTCTTTAGTATCCATCCATCCATAGAAAACTCTATACCTCAAAGACATTATTCATCTACTCCTGTAAAACTACTGCTCTCACTTTCTCTGATTTGACTAATACTCTTATCTCTAAGATAACATGACTCAAGAAATGAATCTAGTCCATAAAAAAGTGGTATTTTGGGAGCTTAGCGTATAACTGATGTTATCTCAATGTACTCAAAATGGTCTCAAGATGGGTAGTATTATCATGTCGAGTGTGAGAGTACACCAAGATATTATCCATGAAGACTATCATGAAGGAATCCAATTATGGATGAAACACTTGGGTTATTAGTGCCAGGAAGACAACACACATGTTCATTATACCGAACGACATAACCACATTCTCTTAAATACCATACCTGCCTTGGAAGGCTGTAAGGAGAATATTATATAGTCTAACATGCAACTGATGATAATCGAATATCATGTCAATCTTTGAGAACACCAGGCCTCCATGAAGAGGAACAAATATATCATTAATCCTTGGAAAGGGATATCAATTCTTAACCATCAACTAGTTCATCTTTCGATAATCAACGTAAAGTCTGAGGTAACCATCCTCCTTCTTGGAAAATGGGATTGTAGAACCCCAACGCGAAGTATTGGATTTCATGAAACCCTTATCCTACAACTCCTCCAACTTCTTCTTGAGATCCTATAACTTTGTTGTAGTCATCATGCAAAGAGGCATGGACACTGGGGCTTCTCCTAGCACGAGTTAAATAGAAAGATCTACCTATCTCACTAGAGAAAAACCTAAAAATTACTCTACAAAAATGTCCCTAAAACAATCCACTACTAGAGGTATGTTCAACTATGAAGTCCCCTAGTCATCCAGATGTAGACTAGAAATCGGGGCTATAACTCCTCCTAACCCATGATACTCGGGTCCCGCTCTGCTCATCTGGACATCCCATTCACCCTTATAAAGAAATGATTTTCCTTGTGGTGATGAGAAACACACCCTATTATGATAGAAGATGACAATAGCTTGAAAGGGAACCTAACAGATCATTCCGAGAATGAAATTATAGCCTATCATCTCTAAGACATAGAGGTCCCAAAAGTAGTGACACCCACCAATCTCAAGAGAGAACTCCTTCCACAGTCACAGACTAGAAAATATTATCCCCAATGGAGTGTCCAACATCTAGACATCAGAAGAAGAAAATATAAAGAGCTCAAGGATCTCCACAATAGCAATCGATATAAAGCTATGGGAAGCCCGTATATCAAAAAGTGTAGAAGCTAAAACTGTGGGAACTAGAATCATACCTATTACTGTTGAAGATCATAGAACCTTCTCCTGTAGGGTCCGCTCAACTGCAAAAGTCTGGCATGCACCACAACCATGTGACACTACCTGACAACCTTGACCTAATCCATGTTTTTGTCGCTGAAATCATGGAGACATGTTGCCACGGCCGCGAGCTCCATCTCGGCATGAACATATAGAATAACATTAGTTCACTAACTGAGGAGAAACTGGTGGTGCTGATCGTGAATGAGTAGTCTTAGAAGAACCTCTATCACCAGCTGTTGGTGATAAAAACTAATATAAATGCTAAAGGTGATCCATATTCCCACAAAGATCGACACTCTAATGGGTCTCTCAAGAAATCTGGCATCATATGCCCACTCTTCCCACACTGGTAGCACCCCACCTGGCTAATAGATGATTCATCCTTCTTACTCAGATCTCTATGTGTAGACTCCATTTGGCACTTCCTACAATCATTCGTAGAAGTACCAACTCTGGATTCTGAACCACCATGGCCCAGAACTCTGTAATCCCTTAGGTTTTGCTCAGTGAGCTATGCCCGGTTGACTATAGTGGTGATAGAAGTCAACCTAAAGATGTTCACCTGAGATCAGATGTCATGATTGAGACCATCCTCAAAATTCCATTCCAGTATTAACTCATCGCCTCTTGAGATAGGTGTTAAGCATTGTAGATCTGTTAAGAGAGAAAAATACTACAGAACTGAAAGAGTACCATGCTCCGGGCTCTTGAACTCCCATGCCAGATCGACCCTCAATGTCTCTGGGTAGAAGTAATCCTAGAAGTCATGCTAGAACTCATCACAAGACATAACCTGCTGGCATCCTACATGTGAGATCACATCCAACCAATTCATGGAATAATTCAAAAGCATATACATAGTTAGAAACATCCTTCTCTCTGGAGGCATATTCATATGATCGAAGATAGAATGCATGGCTTCTAATCAGGACTCTACAGCCTGAGGTCCTCCTTCCCCTGAGAAGGTGGAAGAATAATGCTACTAGAAAATCTGTGTAAATTTTATCATAGACAGAGAAGTATGTGGTACTCCTTAGAATGTCTTCTCATACCTCATGAAGCCTTCTCGGAACTGTGCATCTACACTTGTATCCGAGATAATGGCTGGTGACATGAAGAGAACAACTAAAGGATCTTTTGGAATTTCATAATATATAATGTTTAGTATCTGGTCAATTCCCTACATCTAGCATACAACCAGTGGGTGTCATAATGGCACAACTTATCAGGGTCAATATCACAACATAGATCAAGATTATCAAGGAATAAAACCTAGATGTGAATTAAAGGAATAGTATAAAGAAACAATTCAAGATTAAAAAACATGGATACACAGTGTGTATATCCCCTACACGATGTGTTCCTTTAATCCTTCACATGGGTATGTACTCCTGCCAACCCTGGTCACGTAACACCCCAAACACCCGGCATGTTTTCATGACACACAGAATGTACTTGAATCCTCTTCCCATGCATGACATCTTTTAAATGACATAAGTCACACGATTCTACTAGAAAAAGTCTACCTGGTGTGTTTGGGCCAAACACGTTGTATACTAGAAGAACTGTACTGACCAATTTTTTTCACATGGCCAAATACACAGCTGACTCTATAGGGGGTGTTCGTACCAGACACGACATGTACTATCTACCCATCATCCACTCGTGTCGTTAGTCAGACATCCAGAAAAATGGTTTAAACAACACAGCATGTACATCCGGTACACGACATGATCCCTCAAAGACTTCTCAACCCCGTGTCTCTACCCACACAGCCAGTGACACAGTTAGAGACTACATGGAATTTACATAAGTACATAGTGTGCACTAAATAAAAATAGTTCCTACTCGAACAGAAGGACACATTGCATGTTTTCATCAATACACATTGTGTATTATGGGTTTTTCTGGACATTATTCCATAGAAACTACTCTGAAACCCCGAAAAACAATGAAATAAACACTAAAATTCCAAATTCAAATTCATGAGGGCCCATACTCCCCGTGAGTCAATGTTTGGAATCCTATACATATTATATACAATTGATAAAAAAATAATGATCTGCCAAATTCCGATCCATGAAGGACCATAACACCTAAAGAACCATTTTTTGGAATTCATTCAAACAAAACTGTGCACAATCCAATACCTTATTAAAAATCAGGTATTCTATCAAGGCATAAATCACAACTTCATGAATCTCTAGCATAATATATATCACAACAACATGCAATCACTAATGTACCATAAATGACATGGCGAGAATGCATGACATGTATTCTCAAAAAAGTTCATATATGATGCATGAGATGGAATTCCCTCATCTTATCAGGTTTCAATTGAAATGGAACCAAAATAATATCAATGATAAAAGAAAAAAAACATTTGAATCACCCAATGGTGAAATAAAATCAATTTTCATAATTGAAAAACTAGAAAAATTGCAACATATTAGGTAAATTGGCTTTTCCATATACACTAGTTAGATACTCCTGAGAAAATCTTATTACCATGTACATATTCTATCTATCCATGTCAATAAGATCCAAATAGTATGTCAAGAAAAAAATAATCCTTTGATACCAGTTTTGAACATCCTAGCTCCGAGTGCCGCCCAGAGGCGCCCCTTACCTGGTTGGTCAAATTGCATCATGTTCATTTCGCCGAATTCTAGAGGGAAACAACTAGCAGCGCGGGCCTTTGGTGTGATAGTAGAGAAACTAATCCCCCACTGGCAGATTAACACAGTATAAATAAACAGATAATAATAGCGAAAGAAATAGTAATACCATAAAATAGTAACCAACAGAAGACTGTACAACATATATATAATGATGCATGATACATATGATAGGAATGTATCCAACCATGTCACAATGCTGAAATACAATTCAAAAAAAAGTACAAGAAAAAATAGTAAACAACTCTTCAACATTTCAAGCATCAGCTTTGTCCCATGCTCTCCAGCTCCAAAGCAGTCAAGTACATAAAGTAGAGGGGCGCTTTCCATAATCTATACATGTAGCAATATAATCTTTTCAATCCAAAAACCATGACGCAAACAGAGTTTGAGACTAATAATAGCAGGAAATCAACCAAAGATATATTCCTAAATGTAAGTGAATATATACGACAAGCAATAATCCAAATGAAGCACTAAAGAAAGTAGTACTCAAAATTAAACAGTCCAACAATTTCAATTTCATTCATTTCATATATCAAGTAAGTAGATAATCACAAATTGTATCCCTTTGTAATGTACTCATTTCCTGAACCCTCTGGTTCAACCAATCAAACACAAGAAACCCTCTGGGAAGTACACACAGTCGAACCCCTATGGTTCAGCTTTAGCAAAGACTCTATGAGGAAGTACTCACTATCAATTCGAATTGTAGTCTCATATCGATAACTATCAACACTCTAGGGAATCACTCAATGTATAATTCACCTGTGGTCTTCCAATGTGGAAGTACATACACTTTGAGGGAGAACTTACGTCCACCCCCTATGGTCTCGCAACGTAAAAGTTAACAGACACTCTAGAGAAGTGCTCAACATCCATTCTTTCTATGGTCTACTACACTAGGTTCTCACAGCCCTGTTTAAGTCAAACATGAACACTGATATATACCATCCAAAGTAAACCTAAATAACTACTTAGCTGAATAGTGTAAAGTATATCACAACTTGTCAGATAAAATCACTCCATCCAACAATACTACTCATGGAAAAGGATATAGCCTAACAGGAAATTTAGACCAAACGGTAAAAATAAGAATACATTGAAAAAACATCCATATAATTAAAAGTTAACCACATTCACTACAACTAACCTCTATCCAATCAAACAATGCCTATCAAGAAATAAAGAGGCTAAAAACCATAAACCTGCAATACCCTATTAATGGGTATTGGGAATGTTTGTACATATAACTCAAATAATAACTATTGAAAGGCACAAACCACATACCCTAGAATTTTGATATCTATATTCATGAATCTCAGGCCTTGAATCTCTATAGAACACCGTAGATATACAAATTATCTAAAACGTTCAACCAAAGATAACTCGAGAAAGAGGAGAAATCAAGAAATGATGATCCAGAAGAATTAAGAGCTCATTGTGGTTATTCCAACGCAATTGATGGTAGTTGAATCTGAGGATGGAAGTAGAGATAAGAGATAGGTGAAGATCTGTTGGTATCATTAACTCCTATATGAGACTGGCTGAATATAAGTGTGTTTTTTCAATCAGACACAACGTCGGTCCGTTTAATGAAAAAAATTAAACAAAAGGTACCTATAATTACACGGTGTGTACATGCCTTAATTGGCCTCCTCCATAGGCGGTCTCCATGTCACCATACATAGAAATGTATAGGGTCATTACACGACCTTTACATGGTCACCCGTAGAAAACTGAGTACATGGCGTGTACTTATAAGTACACAGCAAGTACTCCTGAAATTTCCAGAAACTCCACTTTTTCACAAAAACAACCAGAATAGAAAAACATACCAGAAAGGAAGATCTGGGTTCCTACATTTTTTACCAGTGAATACTGAGATAACTATTGAGTTATTGAATTATTGACACATCTCTACCATCTTAATCAACCCATGGGTAATAATGATGTAATAATATCTTTGAGGGAACTATTGGTGGGTCACTGTGAATATGGGTATCACCAAATATATATATATATATATAATATTCTGGTCGTTCAGCGAGTGAAGGATGACTGGAAAAAATTATAATGGGATGAAATTTCCAGTACTTATATATAATTGGGAAAACCTCACCACTGATAAAGTCACTAGTAATTCAATGGCACTCATAGAAAATAATACTATATTAGTTATTTTGGTTCATATTATAACTATTTCTCAATTAATTAATATTCTAGAGGACCCCTAACTCGATCAAAATTCATGGATATACATTAGATATGTGGTGATATTATTTAGAGTACCATTATGGTATGTATTTGATCAATATTCATGATTTACCTCTATGTTCTTAAATTGTCTCCATCACGTTGTATACACCGACCTAAAAATTAGTGTTCTTTTTCACCCCCAACCCAAAGTCCATACTGAGTGCAATATTAAGACACTGGAAAAATTATTTATGTCATTCTTGATGAAAATTAATGGATGATGGGATCATCATATTATTCTACTACATATCTATTACAATAAGAGATTCTAGTCAAACAACCAAATGGACCCTTATAAAAAACATTATGGGAAATGATTAATAATACCTACATATTGTGATGAAATTGGTAAATTAAAACTATTGAGACCTAATGTACTCACTGCAATGGAATAAGAGGTAATGTAAATTCAATAACATGTCCTTGATGCATAAATTAAACACCTGATCTATGATGAAAATAGTCAATATAATTGGGATTTTGAGGATACAAAAAATTTATTCCTATATATATCTCCCCATAATAGAAACACTATTTTGGTGAAATTAGGAAATATATGTCCCATATATACCGAACCCTTTTATATTATTAATCACATCATCGGAATGGAATATCAACAAGAAATTTCCACAACCATGTCTCATGTACATGAAATATTCCACACACCCCTCTTGGGGAATTACATACCTAGTCCATCAAATGTTATAAATTTATGGGTGGTATAGAAGGGAAATGATCTATTTTTTGATGATAAACTACTGAAGGTATTTAAACATTGATATAATGTTTCCCTAGGAAGAAAACTCACTTACTCAACATACTATGTTGAAATGATTATTATGAATAAGAAACATGTGAATTGGAGGAATCCATGAATCATATGTACCCTCACCTATTTTCTAAGCAGTATGTATGATGAAATTTAGAGGGTAAATTTAGTGATGGGTGATGAATGTAACGGCATATAAATTTTTCAATGGATTATTCTTTAGAGACCCATACTTGACGTACATGTACATTACATCACATTGGAGGAATACTTAATACATAACAAAAACAAACACCGATGGACCGTAATAGTTTAGTGTCTTTGGAAACGTGGAACAAAATCTTCTAATCATGGTGAAAGATCATTAATATCTCCAATAATGAACTTTCCCCTTTTTTTCTTAACTAAAACCTTTCTTTATATCCTAGGGAAAAGAAAACCTATAAAGGGTGAGCTCAAATGCTTAGTAAAGGTAATCATGGAGAACCTAAAACAACCCATAAACATTACATAAATCATATCAGTACATAAGGCATAGATCATAAATGAACATCAATCATGATAAAATACCATGGGAATAGAACATGTAATTGTGGAAAACCATTTAGCACATGATACGATTTCCATAGTAGCCGAGGCATTGCTTCCAAGTCCATCTTAGTGGACAAAGTCCCTATCTGAATTGATTTTAGTCCTCATTCCAGTCCTGTAACACGGAACCGTAATAACTTACTGTAACACCCCAGGCTTCCATGGTACGATTCTCTTTGAATAATACTGATGTGTGTGTTGTACACAACTTTGAGATTCTAACACACCGCGATCAATCAAAGTAACAGTTATGAATATTAATACCCAGTTTTTTAAATTTTATAAATTTTATCTCTCAAAATGGAATTCAATTTTTTATTTATAATATCGAAATTATCCTAGGGTAAAATTTTTGTAATTTTCGGATAACCTTTATATTTTGATGAATAGTGAAAATTACTAAATGTTAATTAAAAAAAACTTTTTTAATCAAAATGATTAATAATGAGAAAAATTTAATTTGAGGGGATTAAAAGTATATTTAGAATATATTTTTACCATTTAATATAATTTTGGTCATTTTACATAATTTCACAATTAAACTGGACATAAACAAGTGTCAATCTTTGGATAGTTATTATCTCATAAAAACATACTTTTTATTTTAACAACTATAATTAATATTAAATTAATTTCAGCCACTTTTGTGTTTTCAATTTGGAAAAATTGAGTCCATATATGGAATCAGGATTTACAAATAGTGTAAATAGGTTACTTTTATTTTTAGACATTTTGAATAATTACTTCGGTAAATATTTTATTTACCATGGTTAAAGGGTAAATCCTGTAAATAAGAGTAAAAAATAATTTTATAATAATAATAAATTACCTTAAAACATGTCCTAACCTTATTGGATGATAGTATTTTGACCATGGGCATCTTTGGGTCGATTTTGGGACCCCATGGAGCCACTTGAAGGTGATAAGGACACTTTATATTAATTATGTTAAAGTAAATACAAAAATGACATAAGCATATATCTTTTAGAAAACCAATTTTTACATAGGGTTATACATTTTATATTTTCGACTATAAATATTAATTAGAAATATAAAATTATTTCCTACCTAATAGAATTTTATTTATCAATTTTAGACATTTTATAATTAAATTTATTTATGACACAATAATGATGCAGTATTTTCCTTATTAATGAATGAATCAAATAATTTGTATTATTAAGGTTAAAATAAATATAATTTGAAAGTTTTGATGCCATACAAGATTTTTATTGGTTAATATTACATTTTAGACTTCTTAAATGAATTTTATTTGAATTAATAAAGTTGTTAAGACTTCATCAAAAATCAATAATTGAATAGTGTCAAAATTGACATAAATGAGTTTTTTTAAAAATATTATATTATTAAATGATATTCTATTCCTAAAAATATAATGTTTTGCCAAAGGACATATATCATGATATTTTTATCATTAATGTACCACTTGGGGGTCTCTTGGATGTATATAGTATGTTTATTAACTATATAATATAAAAATACAAAGTGACATGGTAAATGTCAAACTAATTAACTAAGAGTTAAAACTAAAAGATATGGTTAGAATAATGACCCAAACCTATATAAAATATATTGGTTGAAATTATTTCTCCCCATACCTACCTTATACTTTAAATAACACACTTTAGATACATTAGAAACCGAATATGAATTTATTATAAAATAATACTTTATGTTTTTTTCTAAAGAGCCCCTCATCAACCTTAAAAAAGGACACCACTTATAACTAATTCTTCACACATTTAAATCCTTTTAGTTCTGCCAAAACCTAACAAATTATTCTTTAAACTTCCCTCAATTTATCCAAGAGGACTTAGTTTGATCATAAATCCATCCTATGGACGCCTTTTGATCAAATCAAAAGAAAGAACCCGAAGAAGAGATAATGTTATCACCACCCTCTTTCAAGATCCTTTTCTTCTTCAACTTCTTCTTTCATTATTATTCCCATTATATAATAATAAATCCAGTAACTTCTATATAATGTGATGTTATTATAAATATGGTACCACCATATTCAGTATTCTATCCATCATTTTAATGACATGTCACCATATGTGCGTACATATGGCCTACCGTCTCCACGTCATGGGGTAATTGTTATTCAATACGTTATTATTTGGATGGGTATAATAATGATGTGTATTTCATATAAATTATAAATATATCATTATAAAGATTCTGTATATATGATATACCATCCAATTATATATTATTTTAATATCAAAAGAATGATGTTATCGCTCGTGCATACGTACGGACTACCGTCTCCACGAACGCGATGAGATTCATTCCCCATCATATCCATTCAAGTATAATTCTTATTTGATGATTAAAAATAATGTTTAAGGACTTGATATCCTTATGAATATGAATAAGATACACACTATCCATATCAAACATGACTTCTATAAACAAACATATAAAAGAAAACGATTAATTTAACACCTGAAACGAAAATAATAATAATTAGAAGATATTAATAACAAAGTAATGTTAAAATATCATATACGATATCATATTAATGTATATGATTATTGTATTATTTAATTAGAATTATTTAAACATTATAAAAATATTAACCTTCCCCCAACCAAGTAAAATTACAAGATAAGGGGTTAATTCACAATCACTTCATTATCCGAGGTTGTTTATATGTAATTATCTACTAGGACCTATTTATCATCCGCATCCATGTTTCTTAGAAATTTATTTCAAAACATTCTTACAATTTTACAAAATATGGGTTAAAGTAATTTATACAATTGTTTTACTTTTTATAATAAGTTTATAAAGTAATCATTCCATCGTATTCCAAATAAGTTCTTTTATAACCTTTTCGACAGAATGAAGGTAAGAATGTCTTTTTTAACTTATATGGTGGGTAGGACAATATTCCTCCATTATAAAATAATCGAAGCTTCTATTATAAGCATATAAGGATATTTTCAAATTAAATGTTTTATTTTATAAACATGTGACTTTTAAATGATTTAAAAAGATGAGATATTTCTCTCAAATAGTTTTGATTTTATTATGTCAACATCCTTTGATGGATTTTAAGGTTATTTGAAGTTGATTTATTATGATACAAAACATCCATATTGTATTAATGGTTTTGTGGTTTTTTTGACTGTGGATGTGTTTTTATATTCCATTCATGGGTTATGAAAAATTATTGACATTTCTTATCCTAGTTTTAATATTAATGTTAATGTTATGTTTAAACCTGTTCATATGAAGAATGAATTGGACTTAATAAGTGACGGGTGGAGCCCTCTATAGCTCCACGATGCATCGGTAGGTCTCATGAGACAATCTAGTGTCTTGGAATGAGGCCTTGACATAATCTTATTTGTAGTCTTGTCATGAGGCCTTGACAAAATCATATTTGTAGTCTTGACATGAGGCCTTGCCTATGTGGTTATTATAGTCTCGCATTATGAATTCCATCATTATGAAAGTGGTTATTGATATTTAATGTGATTATTCGACTAGTAGAATATACATGTGAATAAGTAAATGGAATTATTTCTTCTTATCCATTCATATTATGCTGATGTTCAAGTTTAAAAGGCTTTTTATTTAGTTATACATTTCCTTACACGTTTATGTTCATTTATTACTGTTTCCTCTATATTGTTATCCTTACTGAGCATCTGAGCTCACCCCTTACAATGTTTTAATTTTTCCCAGGATGTGAAGAATTATTTTATGAATGAACTACATGGAATTTATGAGTCTGGACTATGGAGAATATGTTGTTGTAGTTTTCATTTTATGATGTAATTTAAACTTTATGACTTTATCTACTGATTCCAAGGCTATTAAACTAATCGGTATTTCGAGATTTGATCTTTTGTGATCATGACAATGTTATGTAATAATGCACCGAATCTAGGTAACTGGGGTCGGGGTGTTATAGTTGGTATTAGAGGATGTTTAGTACAAACCTTGGAATCTAGATTTGGATAAACTCTGATTAGAGCACATATCCATAATATAGAAATTGACGATTAGTATAGAAGAACTACCTAGAATATTGGTATTGTAGATGTTTTGTGATTTTTTCATGCAATACATCCATGTCTGGATACGAGTAGGTAGAGGTAGCTCTGGAACAGATGTACCTAGGGATAAAACCAGAAAACACTACTTTGAGCTAGACTCGAATGGGAACTGGTGCACGATAACAGACCTTGCTGCACTCCTGGTTACGATACTCCCGGGGGATATGTTTAGGATAATTCTAATTTTCATTACAAACCAGTATAAAGGTTTATGAGAATATACTTACTCAAAGAAAACATTTCTTTTATGATTATGGTTTATATCCAAAAATAGTTCAATTTATGTTTAGTGTTTTACAGGTATGGAATTATGTATTTTGATTCATAAATTGATCTTGTTTATGCAATTCTTTAGAAATGACGCGTAGTGGAAGTAATGGAAACCATATCAATGCACGCACTCCATGAATGGATTTCCCTCCTTACCAAGATAATTATAGTGGAGATGGTGATACAACTAGTGTCGATCAGCTAATCACCATACTAGGACAACTCACTCAGGTTATGAATAATTACCTTACCCATATGGAGCATCCTGATCCGTAGCGTGGAAGATCAATGTTACATCTCTTCATGAGGAAACAGCCACCAATATTCAATGTGAGTACAAATCCATTAGTAGCTGATCAATGGATAAATTCTTTAGAAAAAATATTCCATGCCTTGGGGAGTAGCGAAAGGGAAAAAGTTATCAAGGCAGTTTACAGCCTCACTGGAGATACTGACCAATGATGGAAATTGATTCAAAGCACAAAGGATGATGATTAAGTATCAAATATAGAATGGAGGGAGTTCAAAGATATTTTCTTAGAAAAATCCTTTCCTCGTGACCATCGAGCAGATATAGAATGGAAATTTTTAAGTCTAAGACAGAAGCAGGTTGAGAATGTAGTAATGTATGAAGATAGCTTTACAAGGTTAGCGAGGTATGAAGTTGATTATATACGTAACCCAAGGAGTATGACTGATCATTCTATGATGGATTAAATCCATTTCTTCATCGATCATTAGTCTCACAATCCTTCTCGTCATAGGAAGACATTGTCTCATGTCCTATGAAGACTAAAAAGGAATTCTCTAAGTCATACGACTTTAAAGAAAAGAAAGAGAAGAAGAGATATAATGATCACTATAGAAATGGAAATAAGGGAAAGAAGGGAAAATTTGAATATCAATCCTGTAGTAAATGTGGGAAGAAACACCATGGTACTTGCATGATGGGAATGGGAATCTGTTACAAGTGTGGTAAAAAAGGCCACCAAGATCATGATTGCAAGGGAAAGAGAGTTGATGTAAATGTGTAATGCTATAATTTTAGAGAAAAGGGGATTTAAGAAAATAAATTTCTTAGGAGTCAGGGAAATGCACCTCAGAAAAGGCCTTGGGATCAAGGCCAAGCTTATACTATAACTACTAGTGAGGTAGATGCTCCGAAAGACGTGGTGGCAGGTAATTTAATGGTTTCCTCAAATTTAGAAATTGTATTATTTGATTCTAGATCATCACATTGTTTCATATCTTCCTAGTTTGATAAGAAAATTAGATATTTCCAATTTGATTTAACAATGTAGTTTTCAGTTAAAACTCCTTGGGGATGTATCATTGCAACAATGTTTTGTGAATCACTCCCCATTAGAGCACATAAATGTTCTCTATCTGCTGATCTCATCATCATAACCATGATTGAATTTGATATAATCCTCGGTATGGATTGAATTTCAGACCACGATGTAAAGATTAATTGTAAGATGAAGGAAGTTACTATTTTGGATGATGATGGTAAAGAACTACTTATCTTTAGAGCAGAATCTTCACCACCTGATTCTTATCTAGATCCACCCACAGTAGCTCAACTGAATTCAATTATTGGAAATGAAGAGAATGAAATAATTGTGGGTGAGGAAAGGAATGTTCAAATAGAGGATGTACCTATTTTGGAGGAATATGTAGAAGTGTTTCTGGAAGATTTACCTGGACATCCTCTAGAACGAGAAATTGAGTTTTCCATTGATTTAATTCTTGGATAAACACCCATATCAAAGACCCCTTATAGAATGGACATTGTGGATTTAGTTTAACTAAAGAAACAACTAGAGTAATTGAGTAATAAATGATTTATTATCCCTAGTGTTTCTCAATGGGGAGCCCCTATCCTTTCTGTTAAGAAGAAAGATGGATCTATGACGTTATGTATCGACTACAGGGAAATCAATGCTATAACAATAAAGAACAAGTATCACCTACCTCGCATTGATGATTTATTTGACCAACTCCATGGAGCTCAATACTTTTCAATGATTATACTTCGACCTGGATACCATATATTGTTTGTGAAGAAGGAAGACATTCCGAAGATAGCATTTCGAGCAGGTACGGGTATTACGAGTTTATAGTAATTCTTTTTGGGATGTCTAATGCACCCTTTGTTTTCATGGATCTAATGAACAGAGTTTTCAAGGATTATATCTATGATTTTTTAGTGGTATTTATTGATGATATCTTAGTATACTCCAAAAGTTACGAAGATCATGAAAATAAATTGCGCATTATCTTGAAGACTCTTAGAATACATGAATAAGACGGGAAGTTTAGAATGTGTGAATTTTGGCTTCAAGAGATTTCTTTTCTTGGTCATATTGTCTCTGAATATAGAATCTCGGTTGATCCTTCTATGTCCAAGGCAATCCATGAATGGCCAGCACCGATGAGTATAACGGAGGTACGCAGTTTTTTTGTTTAGCAGGTTATTATCGTCATTTCATCCAGAATTTTGCCCGATTTGCTAAACCATTAAAGAAGATCACACGTAAAGGGATTACATTTGTTTGGAAAAAAGAGTGTGAAGAATTTTTTGAAGAACTGAAGCGAATATTAGTCAATGCCCTTATATTGGCTCTACCATCAGGGAATGATAGGTTCATTATTTATAGTGATTCATCGACGAAAGGACATTGTTGTGTCCTTATGCAGATTGATAGAGTTATTTCATATGCATCATGACAGCTGAAAATTCATGAGAAAAACAATATTACTAATGATCTTGAGTTAGCTGCTGTAATATTTTCTTTGAAGAAATGGAGACAATATCTCTATGGTAAAAAATGTGATATATATACCGATCACAATTGTCTGAAGTATATTTTCTCACTGAAAGAACTCAACATGAGGAAAGGAGATGGCTTGAATTACTCAATGATTATGATTTCACGATACACTACCACCCCAAGGAAGTAAAATAAGGTGGAAGAAGCTTTGAGCAGAAAGGATCATGGAGTTTTGAACATGATGAGAATTGAAAGGGGTCCTATTTTCATGGATCTAGTGAAGATAGATATGGGAATCACCATGGAAGGTGAAACATCAATACTTTTTCAAATAGTTGCCGAAGTATATTTACTAGAAATGATAAATAGTTCTCAGATCGGTGATGAAGAGTTTCAAAAGAAGATTAATGTTGTGAATGATGGGAGATTGAGAGACTTATTGTAAGAAGATGGAATTTTGATATTTGGGAAGAGGCTTTGTGTTCCCAATATACATGATCCAAAAAGGGAATTTTTGGAAGATGCTCATAGTTCCAATTTCTCTATACAACCTGGGAGCACCAAAATGTATAGATATTTGAAGGAACATTTTTTGTGGGACAACATGAGGAGGGAGATTTCTAATTTTGTGTCAATCTGTATGGTTTGTCAACTAGTGAAAGCTGGATGGAAATAGCCTGGTGGAGCATTGCAACCTCTTCCCATACCTAAGTGGAAATGGGATAATATTATGATGGACTTTTTTATTGGCTACCAAAGACTCCTAGAAGAAATGATGCAATATGGGTCATTTTTGATCTTCTTACATAGTCAACATATTTTCATACTATAAGAGAAGATTTACCACTCAAACGTATAGAAAGACTATATATTAATGATTTTGTGAGACTTCATGGAGTAACCCTGTCGATTTTTTCTAATCATGATCCACATTTTACCTCATGATTTTGGAAAATTCTTCAAAAGTCATTGGATTATGAACATCATTTAAGCACTGCCTAACACCCTCAAACAGATGGAAAATCAGAATAGACTATTCAAACCATAGAAGACATGTTCAGATCCTGCTATCATGACTTTCAGGGTATGTGAGATCAATATTAACCTCTGGTAGAATTTTCCTATAACAATAGCTTCCATTTGAGTATTCAGATGGAACCATATGAAGTGTTATATCGAAAGAGATGTTGCACACCAACCTGTTGGGATGATGTTGGTGAAAGAAAACTTGTAGGCACAGAATTTGTGGATGAAATGATGGAAAAGGTGAAGGTAACCCAAATCCATATCAAAGCATATCAAAGCAGGCATAAGAGCTATGCCGATAACCGAAGGAAGGATTTGGGATTTTAGGAAGGAGATCATGTTTTCGTGAAGGTGTCTCCATGGAAGGGAATTATACATTTCGATAAGAAAAGTAAAATTGAGTCCCAGGTACATCAGACCAGTTGAAATTCTAGAATGAATTAGTGTAGTAGCTTACCGTTTGGAAAAGTCGCCAAGTCTCTCCAAAGTTCACGTTGTGTTCCACGTATCACTGTTGATAAAATACATGTCGGACCCAACGCATGTACTCACCTATGAGGAAGTAGAATTGTATCCCGATCTATCTTTTTACGAAAAACCCATCAGTATTCTTGATACAAGAGTGCATGTGATGAGAAACCATATAAATCATCTGTTAAAAGTTCTATGGAGGAACCATAAGATGGAAGAGGCAACATGGGAACCCGAGGAACTTATGATGAAGAACCACCCGAGTATTTTCATGCAGTCGTATTCTAAAAATTTTGAGGCAGAAATTATTTGAAGGATGAGAGAATGTAACACCCCAAGATTCCATGGTACGATTCTCTTTGAATAATACAGTAGCGTGTGTTGTACGCAACTTTGAAATTATAACACACCGTGACCAATCAAAGTAACTGTTATGAATTGTAATACCCAATTTTATAATTTTAATAAATTTTATCTAACAAAATGGACCTCATTTTTTAATTTGAAATATCAAAATTATCATAGGGTGATATTTTGGTACTTTTCGGATAACTATTATATTTTGATGAATAGTGAAAATTACTAAATTTTATTAAAAACAACTTTTTTATTCGAAATAATTAATATTGATAAAATATGAATTTGAGTGGTTTTTATGTATATTTAGAATATATTTTTATAATTTAATATAATTTTTGTCATTGGACATAATTTTCACAATTAAACCGGACGTAAACAATTGTCAATCTTTTAATAGTTATTATCTCTTAAAAACACGCTTTTTGTTTTAACAACAAGAATTAATTATAAATTAATTTCATCCACTTATATGTTTTGAATTTGGAAAATTGTATTCTATTTTTGGAATCATGATTTCCAAATTGTGTAAATAGATAACTTTTATTTATAGACATTTTGAATAATTACTTCGGTAAATATTTTATTTACCATGGTTAAAGGGTAAATCCTGTAAATAAGGGTAAAAAATAATTTTATAATAATATTAAATTACCCTAAAACGTATCCTAACATTATTGGTTGCTAAATTTCCGACCATGGGCATATTTTGGTCTATTTTGGGACCCCATGGATCCATTTGTAGTTGATAAGGACACATTATATTAATTAAGTTAAAGTAAATACCAAAATGAGATAAGCATATATCTTTTAGAAAAAAAAATTTAAATATGGTTATACATGTAATATTTTATACTATAAATATTCATTAGAAAGAAAAAAATATTTCCTACATAATGGGATTTTATTTATAATTTTTATACATTTAATAATAAAATTTATAAATGGCACAATAATGGTGAAGTATTTTCCTTATTAATGACAGAATCAAATAAATGGTATTATAAAAGTTAAAATAAATATAATTTGAATGTTTTGATGCCATCGACGAATTTTATTGGTTAATATTACATGTTAGAATTTCTGAAATGAATTTTATTATAATTAATAATGTTTTAATACTTTATCAAAAATAAAGTATTGAATAGTGTCAAAAGTGACATAAATGAGTTTTCAAAACAAATATTCTATTATTAATTGATATTCTATTAAAATAAATCTACGAATGGTGAAAGGACATTTATTATTATATTTTTATCATTAATGTACCACATTAGGGTAGTATGGATGTATATAGTTTGTTTATTAACTATATAATATAAAAATACAATGTGACACGGTAAATGTCAAACTTATTAACTAATAGATAAAACTAAAAGATAAAGTTAATATAATGACGCAAACCTGTCTAAAATTTATTTTTTGAAAGTACATCAACCCATACCCACCATATACTTATAATAAACCACTTTGGATCCATTATAAACCGAATATGAATTTATTATAATATAATACTTTAATTTTTTCTTAAAAATCCCCTCCTCCCCCTTATAAAAGGACACCACTTCTAACCAATTCTTCAAACCATCAAAGCCTTTTGGTTCGGCCAAACCCTACCCAATTATTCTCTCAACTTCCCTCAATTTATCCTAGATGCCTTAGTTTGATCTGAAATCCTTCTTAAGGATCCCTTTTGATCAAATCAAAAGGTAGAACCCGAAGAAGAGGTAATGTTTTCACCACCCTCTTTCAAGTTATTTTCTTCTTCGTCTTCTTATTTATTTGTTAATACCATTATAAAATAATAACTCCAGAAAATTCTATATACTATGATGTATTTATAAATATGGTACAACCATATTCAGTATTCTATCCATCCTTTGAATGACATGTAACCATACGTGCGTACGTAAACCTACAGTCTCAACGTCGTGGTGTAATTGTTATTCAATACATTATTATTTGGATGGGTATAATAATGATGTGTAATTCATGTAAATAATAAATATAAAATTATAATTATTTTGTATATAATATATACTATCCAATTATATATTATTTTAATATCAAAAGAATGATATTATCGCTCGTGCGTACGTACGGACTACCATCTCCATGAACGTGATGAGATTCATTCTCCATCGTGTCCATTCAAGTATAATTATCATTTTATGATTATAAATAATTTTAAGGACTTGATATAATTCTATATATGATTAAGATACATTTTACCCATAACAAACACGGCTTCTGTAACAAAACATATAAAAGAAAATGAGTAAGTTAACACCTGAATCGATGATAATACTAAGATATTATCACAAAGAAATGTTAAAATATCATATATGATATCATATTAATGTTTATGATTCTTTTGTAATTTAATAACAATTATTTCACAATTATACAGGAGGTTAACCTACCCCGAACAAAGTAAAATTACAAGGTAAGTGTTTATTTCACAATCTCTTCATTATTCGAGGTTGTTTATATGTAATTATCTACTGGGACCTCTTTATCATCCACATCCATGATTCTTCAAAATGTATTTCAAAACATTATTACTGTTTTAAAGAATATATAATAATGTTATTTATACCCTTTTTTGACTTTTTATAAGATGTTTATAAAGGAATCTTTCCATCATTTTCCAAAAATGGTCTTTTTTAACCTTTTCGACAGAATTAAGGTAAGAATGTCTTTTTTAACATATACAGAGGGTGAGGCTATATTCTGTCGTTATAAAATATTTTAATCTTCCCATAAAAACTTATAAAGATATTTTCAATGTAAATGTTTTAATTTATAATTATGTGACTTTTATATGATTAAAAAAAGAGATATTTCTATCAATTAATTTTGATTTCATCTATGTAAACATCCTTTGATAGATTTTATGCTTATTTGAAGTTGATTTATTATGATGCAATACATCCATATTTTATTGATGGTTTTGTGGTATGTTTCACTCTAGATGTGTTATTTTTATACCATTAATGGTTTATGAAGAAATTATTGACATTTCATATACTAGTATTAATACAAATGTTTATGTTATGTTTAAACCTATTCATATAAGGAATGCGTTGGACATAATAAGTGACAGGTGGAGCCCACTATAGATCCTCGATGCATCGGTAGGTCTCATTAGACAAACTAGTGTCCAGACACAAGAGATTGACAAAATATTATTTGTATTCTTGGAAGGAGGCCTTAACAAAATCTTATTTGTAGTCATGGCACGAGGCCTTGGATACGTGGTTATGGTAGTCTAGAATTATGCATTCCAACATTATGAAAGTTGTTATTGATATTACATGTGATTATTTGACTACTATAATATCCTTGTGAATATGTAAATGACATTATTAAATTTTATCATTTCCATATTATGCTGGATTTCATATTTAAAAGGATTTTGTTTTAGTTATACATTGCATTAAATGTTCATGTTTATTTATGAGATTTTCCGCTATATTGTTATCCTTACTAAGCATATGAGCTCACCCCTTTCAATGTTTTAATTTTTTCCAGGATGTGAAGATTTATTTTATAAATGAACTGCATGGAATATATGAGTATGGAATATGGAGAATATGTTGTTGTAGTTTTTATTTCATGATGTAATGTAAACTTTATGAATGTATCTAGTGATTATAAACCTACTAATCTGATCGGTCTTTTAAGATTTGATATTTTGTGATCATTCCAATGTTGTGTAATAATGCACCGAATCTAGGTAACTGGGGTCTGGATGTTGCACTTACCATTCTAGTCATTTCTATCTCATGAGATATAAGTAATTACCCAATTAATTGGAGGGAGATATTGGTCCCACCCATCTCATAATGTAATAATTCTTACTTGTGCCGCAAAATAAACATAAATCATTAATCAAAACCGAAAGAGTAAAATGTGTTTCATAAAAATCATCTCATCATAACATAATCCATATAAAACAAATGGATATCATTTCATCATAAGAAAAGTCAAACCATGTAAATCATAGGGACATTATACTTGAAACATACACATATGAAATAATGTCATCTTTGATGGAAAATTGTTTTGATAAAACACTTGAAATGAATTCTTGAGTAAAATATCCATTCATTTTCAAAATCATTTTCTTTTCACAAAATTACATGCAATTTTAAAAGAAAAGATTTTTTTGAAATTAGTCATGAAATCTTGTAGAGTAAGCTTCATAAAAATAATGCATTATAAAACTGTAAAAATCCGTTCATGTCGAATAAGTTAAAAAACGATTCTTCTCATACTTTTTCCAGAAAAGCCAAAAAGTACCTCGTATAGTAAACAAAACAAATATTCCTTACATACCATGTAGTAATAGTCAAAAAAATGTAAAAAGGACTTTAAAAACACATCAAACCATTTTTATAAAATAGGTACATGGATGATAAATATAACCCTAGTAAATACTTATGAATAAACAATCTCGGATAAAAAAAAGATTGGAAAATTTATCCCTTACCTTATGTCCAATATACTTCGTATGTATCCTAACCTCCTGTATAATGATTTAAATAATGTCATTGATTTATTACAGAAACATATTCATTGTTATGATATCATATATGGTTCACTTATGACTTTATATTACCCATTCTTTTGTAAATTCCATGTTAATGCATCGTTTTGGGTAAATTTGATTCATTTATCGTACGTGTTTACATTTTTTGTTCTTGATATTATTACTCGCATCATGATTTACCTAGTTCCATAATTTAAAAAATTATTTATATATAATATATATTCAGTATATAGATATATATTATAGATTGATAAATGGAATGAAATACACCATTCATGGGGATGGTAGGTTGTATGTACGCATGAACGCTGTTTTCGTTTCCTTATTCAATTGAATGGAAGTAAGTAGATGAAATATATATATACATAAATACAGTAGTTTTTTCATGCCATATATTTTATTATTATTCATTATATATACTTTATAATAATTCTTGAATGGTTAACATGGAGACTGAATGTCATCGCGTCGTGGAGAGAGTAATTCGTACGTACACATGAGCAATGATATCGTTCCCATAATTTTTGAGTTGAATTGGAGTGGATGATATAATATCACATAATCTGTATGATGTTATAATAACTATATATATTTATTCTTTACACCATTATACCTATCCAATTATGGTGGCGGTGGAAAAATAGATTACACCACGATATGGAGACGGTATTCTGTACGTACGCACACGCGATGACTTCGTTTTCTGTAGGATGGATAGAAGGTGAAATGGGGTTGTTTCATATTTATAATAACATATTAGTATATGAGTGATACTTATGTTATTACATTATTATGAAACACAATAAGAATAAGTATATGAAGAAATGAATTTGATTGAATTGGTAATGGATATTACCTCTTCTTTGACGTGCCTCTTCTAAACATCCTCTTAGGGCACTAAAGTTGGTCTTTCAAGAAGATCAGAACCTCTATAATGTTTCTAGTGAAGTTGATAAGGGAAATGGGTAGGTGTTGGCCGATATTTAAGGTTGAAAATTGTGTAAAGAGGAGAGGGAGTAGGTTCCCTTTTATAAGAGAGGAGAGGGGCACCTTAGAAAAAACATAAAATATTATTTTATAATAAAGTCATATTCGATTTATAATAGCTCCAAATAGATTTATTTCGATACTAAAGTGGGTATGGGTCGATTTCCTCACAATAAATAGGTTTTAGAGAAGTTTTGGTTACTATTTAAACCTTATAATTTATATTTAACTCTATGTTAAATAATTTTTTTTAGTGTGTCTTCTTATTTTCTTACACTATATGGTTAATAAACATACAATAACAAGCCAAACGAACCCCAAGTGGTTCATTAATAATATAAATAACCTTATCTAAGACCTTTGGCTGAACCTTAGATTTTTAGGAATAAAATAACAATTAATAATATAAAATTTGTTTTAAAAACTATTTAATGTCAAATTTGACACTATTTGGTAATTGATTTTTGTGAAAATCATAACAGCATGATTAGTTAAAAACAATTAATTGAATCAATACTAAAATGTCATATTAACCTATAAAATTATTTTAATTCATAAAAAGTCTAAAATTGCATTTATTTGGGTATTTATAACATTAATTATGTTAATATTTCCTTAAAAAGGTAATTACTGCATCATCATTGTCTAATAATTAAATTAAATTATTTAAAGTCTAAAAATTATAAATAAAATACCATTATATAGGAAATTTTTTATCTTTATAATGAATTTTTATAGTGTAATTTATCTTATGTATATTAGTATATTGAAAATTTTTTAGTTATTAAACATTGATTTTCACTCTTTTAACTCTTCTTAAAATAAAATAATAATAATTGACGTAATCTAATCCATGTGGACCTAAATGATAATATTTTATTTCTAAGGTTGTTTTTGGTCGAATTAAACATATCCAATAGAATTATTACATGTTTTAGGATAATAATAATATCATTTTTACCCTTAATTAACCTATTTACTTTTAACTGTGGTAAATAAAAGTAAAAAGTTACTATTCACCAAAAAATTATTTTTTTCGTATTGAATCACATTTTACTCTTTGATATTAACCATGTCTCTTGGATTTTAGAAATTCCACTCATAGAAGAGATAAAATTATGTTTTATGTAAAATTTTAAATTCTCCAAGGATGTGGGTAAAAGATGGTGAAAAGTTCAAAAAAAATATATATATAAAATTATTATGAAAAGACTGCAATTAATTACATTGAACTTATATAGGTATTAGGTATCATTTCCTAACCAAAATAAATTTAAATAAAATAAATTAATTTTTAAATAAAATGTCAGTTTTTTAATAGTAACCTAGTGTTTTCACTATTCATTAAAAATTGAATGTTTTCAGAATAATACCAAAAATTCACCCTAGGCTAATTTCGATATTATGAATCAAAAAATGAAGTCCATTTTGAATGAATAAATTTATAAAATTTAAAAAAGTGGGTATTACATTTCATAACGGCTAGTTTATATAATATTTTAATAACATATCATTGTTTAGTGAAACTCAGTATTCCATACAACACACGTTATCGAGGAAGATTGCTTATGGCATGCAGCAGAAGCCTAGAATAGTATTTTCGTAAACTATAAGCTAATAAAGTATTGCGTATAGATCAGGATAATCTTGGTGTAGCATACAAGACAATATATCAAAGTAATTAAAATAATATTTTTCATAAATTCTCAGGCTGTTACATTCTACCCCCCTTAAAATGAATTTTTCCCTCAAAATTCGTCAGGGTTATAAATGATTTACTACTTGAAAGTTTCTTTCATAGAAACCCACATCGTAAAAAGGAATACTAAAACATAATTTTAAAAAGTGAAGTATGAAACATATCGGTTATCCAAATTAACTCATCACTAGGTTTCCACATAAGAGAACATAGGTGAAAATATGGATATGGTAGAGAAACCTAACCATCAAGTTAGGATAGGAGAGTGGTAGAGAACATGGCTATGAAAAATCCAATAATCACAATGCCAGAAATTTGTGATGATCTAAGGTACCATAAGATTCATCGGATATAAGGGCACTAAGACAACATTTTTGGTTTTCAATATGATTTTCCTATAGTTGAAGAATTTGATTTAGAAGAAATACTTATTTTATTTCAGTACAATATCACAGTTTTTTGTGCCTTGAAGAATTTCCACTTCATATTTTAATGAAATGAAGTTGAATTTTTCATTAATGAACTGTTAGAAGATCATGTGATAGAATGATGGGTCACTCCATCTATCTCAAACAAATGGTTATCAAAAGTTAACAAATATACATAAGTCCATCTATGGTGAGGTTAATCGTATATGATTTCTAAAGTGGACTTATACTTCATCTATCATACCTCTTAATAAAATAAAACTATTTTCTACTAACCAATGACTTCTTGTCGGCCAGTGGTAGGAAATAAAGGCATGTCACACTTCAGTTGCAGGTTCAATTCCCGCAACCTTGTCTGACGCGACGAGTTGTCACCCGTTGTACAAGTTTTCTTTTCTCTAAAACTATATTATTATAAACTTCAATAAAGAATATCGAAAAAGTTCTATCCATAAACAATACTAACTTATGTCCAATAATTATGTCCAATCTCATATTATAGAGAAACATATCACCATGGAGGTCATATAATAAGCATGTGAATATCATCATTTATCCCTCATATATCATAAGATATATCTCACATGTGAATACCTTAATCTTGTATTCACTTGGAACATGAATTACCATATAACCTTAGTGAAAACATGAGTGCTGTCAAAAGGAACCTCTTTCCACATACCAAAATCCCAAAAATTATATATACTCAAACCATGATATCCCTCTGTCCTTATACCAATCATGATCACATTAATACATTCAAACATCTCATTATCTCCATATCCTTTCTTTATGCACATATCATCTACCTTCCAAAAAATATTTGAATAAACTTTCATGGTTACCGGTACCATTCATCAAATACACTCAAAAACTCAAGGAAAGACAACAGTGTAAAAATCCTTAGATTTTTCTTTTTTCTGTAGTACTGTACATTATTCATGATAAACATACAATCATTCCACTACCTTATTAAACCACTAACTGAGCTTCATCATTTCTTTTATCTCATTTATCATGTTTATTCCCTTCATTATCATACACATAAATACTACCCATATGACCATGCTGATTCTCTTCATCAGATTTTCCCTTTCGGGCATTGGTTTTCATGATGCTCGTACATTCCACATTTAAAACATATAACCGTTGTTGATGTCTTAGAAATACAATTATCCCTTTCCATGGTGTTAACTGAACCTCTTCCTTTACAATTACTGTCTTTGTATCCTTCTTTTCCGCTCCCAAAGCATCTTCCAATTCCTTAGAGACATTTCCCCTGATGCCTCATCCAACATGATATTCATGTGGTAAATTGAACTTTCATTCCTCTATCATCATCATGGAAGTCCATATTTGACTTATTAGATCAGCTATGAAACATATCAATGTTGAGATTATTGATCATATAATGAGAATCTTGATTAGGCATAATAATAATATGTGGACTTCAAGATCCAATTTCACTTTGTTTCTCATGATGAATATCATTCCATTGTCCATCAAATCCTCTATTATTGTGAATATTCATGTTTCCATCCATTTTCTAGAACCCAAAAAGAATAGTGTGTGAGGTAAAATCATAATCATGGGGGGTACCTTCAATATCTAACATCTTAGGTAAAATTCTATGATTGTTACCACAATTCTAGGACTATAACTTATACTTATACGTAACCTTAGGGACATCCAAAGACATAGTTTAGAAATATTTCTAGGGATCTCACTAATTATTCCGCATCCTTGTTTCCAAAGGTTGACTAAACCAAACCTATGATTCAAACTGTAGAGACCCATAAATGACGTTCATGTACATTATATTACATTGGAAGAATACTTAATACATAACAAAAACAAACACTGGAGGACTATAATAGTTTAGTGTGTTTGGAAACTCGGAACAAAACTTTATAATCATGGTGAATGATCTTCATTATCTCCCATAAAGAACATCCCCTTTTTGTTTTTTTACTAAAAACGTTTCTTAATGTATTGGGGAAAAGTAAACATATAAATGGTGAGATCAAATTCTCAGTAAGGGTAAGCATGGAGAACATAAAACAACCCATAGACATATGAATGTAAAAACTTGAACATGACATAAATCTTAGCTGTACATAAGGCATAAATCAGAAAGGAAAATCAATCATGATAAAATAGAATGGTAATAAAAAATGTAATTTTGTAATATCATTAAGCACATGATATGATTTCCATAGTAGCCAAGACATTTCTGCCAAGACCATCTTAGTGGAAAAAGTCCCTTTCTAAATCGACTTCACTCCTCATTCCAGTCCTGTAACACTGAACCAGATTAAATTATCCTTCCATCCATGTATATCTCATGAGATATAAATCTTTACCCAATTCATTGTAGGGATATATAGGTCCCACCCATCTCATAATTAAATCATTCTTACTTGTGACACAAAATAAACATAAATCATTCATCATAACCCAAAGAGTAAAATCAGTTTCATAAACATCATCCCATCATAACATAATCCATATAAAACAAATAGATAACATTTCATAATAAGAAAAGATAAACCATCTAATTTATAGAGACATTATACTTGAAACATACACAAATGAAATAATGTCATCTTTGATGGATAATGGTTTTGACAAAACACTTGAAATGAATTCTTGAGGAAATTTTCTTTTTATTTTTGAAATAATTTTCTTTTCAAAAAATTCCATTCAATTTAAAAAGAAAATGATTTTTTTGAAAATAGTCATCAAATATTGTAGATTAAGCTTCATCAAAATAAGGCATTATAAAACTGTAAAAATCCATTCATGCCGTATAAGTTAAAAAATATATTATTCTCATACTTTTGCCGAAAAAGTCACAAAGTACCTTTTATGGTAAAAAAAGAATGATTCATTACATACAATATAGTAAAAGTAATAAATGAGTAAAAAGGATATTAAACATACATCAATCCATTTTTATAAAACATGGTCATGGATGATAAATATAACCCTAGTAAATACTTATGAATAAACAATCTCGGATAAAAATGAGATTGGAAAAGTTATCCCTTACCTTATGTCTGATATGCTTCGTATGTATCCGAACCTCCTGTATAATTGTTTAAATAATTTCATTTATTAATTACAGAAACATATTCATTATCATGATATCATATATGGTTTACTTATGAATTTATATTACCCGTTCTTTTATAAATTCCATGTTAAAACAGTGTTTTGGGTAAAATCGTTTCATTTATAGTACGTGTTTCGATTTATTGTTCTTGATATTATTACTCATATCCTTATTTTCCTAATCCCAGAACATAAAAATTATTTATATATAATATATATTCAGTATATAAATATATAATATAGATTGATAAATGGAATGAAATATAGTGTTCATGGAGACGGTAGGCCGTATGTACGCATGGACGCTGTTTTCGTTTCCTTATTGAATTGAATGGAAGTAAGTAGATGAAATATACATATAGATAAATACATTAGCTTTATCATTTCATATATTTCATTATTATGCATTATATATACATTATAGTCATTCTTGAATGGTTAACATGGAGAATGAAACTTATCGCGTTGGGGAGACGGTAATCCGTACGTACACACGAGCGATCATATCGTTTCCATAATTATTGAATTGGATTGGAGTTGATGATATAATATCACATAATCAGTATGATGTTATAAAAACTATATATATTTATTCTTTACACTATTATACCCATCCATTTATGGTTGTGGTGGAAAAACAGATTATACCAAGTCGTGGAGACGGTATTCCATACGTACGCATGCGCGGTGATTTCATATTCTATAGGATAGATACAAGGTGAAATGGGGTTGTTTAATATTTATAAAAACAAATGAGTATATCAGTGATACATATGTTATTACTTTATTATGAAAAAAAGAAGATTAAGTAGAAGAAAAATTGAATTTGAAAGTATTGGTAATGGATATTACCTCTTCTTTGACACGCCTCTTCTAAACCACCTCTTAGGGCACTAAAGATGGTCTTTAAAGAAGAAAATAACCTCTATAATGTTTCTAAGGAAGTTTTTAAGGGAAATGGGCTTTTTTTGGCCGAGAATGAAGGCTCAAAATTGTGTAAAGAGGAGAGGGAGGAGGTGCCCTTTTATAAGGGGAGAGAGGGGCACCTTAGGAAAACATGGAATATTATTTTATAATAAAGTCTTATTAGGTTTACAATAGATATAAATTGATTTATTTATAATCTAATGGGGGGATGGGTCGAAATCATCTCAAACAATTGGTTTTAGATAAGTTTAGGTCATCATTTTAACTTTATCATTTAGATTTAACTCTAAGTTAAATAATATAGTTTTTACCGTGTCTTCTTGTTTTCTTACACTATATGGCTAATAAACATACAATAACAAGACAAAATAACCACAAGTGGTTCATTATTTATATATATAACCTTATCTAAGTCATTTTTCTGAACCTTATATTTTTTGGAATAAAATACCAATTAATAATATAATATTTTTTTGAAAACACTATTTTATGTCAATTTTGACACTATTTGGTAATTGATTTTTGTAAAAATCATAAAAGCAGTATTAGTTAGAAAAAAGTTAATTAATTAAATACTAAAATATCATATTAACCTATAAAATTAGTATAATTCATAAAAATCCTACAATTACATTTATTTGTGTATTTATAACATCAATTATGTTAATATTTCATTAAAATATAATTACTGCATCAACATTGTTTCATAAATAAATTAAATTATATAATGTATAAAAATTAGAAATAAAATACCAAAATTTAGAAAATATTTTTATCTTTCTAATGAATATTTATAGTCGAATTTATCTTATGTATAACCCCATATTAAAAATGTGTTAGTTATTAAACATTGATTTTAACTCTTTTAACTCTTCTTTAAATAAAATGATAATAAATTTCCTAATCTAATCCAAGTTGACCTAAATGATACTATATTATTTATAAGGTTGTTTTTGGTCGAATTAAACTTATCCAATAAAATTTGGACATTTTTTAGGGTAATAATAATATCATTTTTACCCTTAATTACCCTATTTACTTTTAACCGTGCTAACTAAAATTAAAAAGTTACTGTCCACCAAAAATTATTTTTATCTTATTGAATAACATTTTAATAATTTATATTAACCGTGTCACCCGGACTTTCTAAATTACACTCACATAAGTGGTAAAATTATGTTTTATGTAAATTTTCAAATTCACCTAGGAGGTGGGTAAAAGACGGTGAAAAGTTCAATAAAATTTTTATATATCTAAAATTATTAAAAAATGACTCCAATAAATTAAATTGAAATTATATAGGTATTATGTATCAATTTTGACCAAAAAAAAATTATATAAAATAAATGATTATTTAAATAAAAAGCCGGTTTTTAAATAGTAACATAGTGTTTTCACTATTCATCAAAAATTGAATGTTTTCAGAAAAATACCAAAAATTCACTCTAAGATAATTTCAATATTACGAATCCAAAAATGAAGACCATTTTGTATGATTAAATTTATAAAATTTCATAAAGTGGATATTACTATTCATATCTGCTAGTTTATATATTATTTTAATAACATATCAGTGTTTAGTGAAACTCGGTATTGCGTACAACACACACTCTCAAGGAAGGATGCTTCTGGCGTGAAAAACAAGCCTAGAATAGTGTTTGCATATACTGTAAGCTAATACGGTGTTTCATATAGCACTGGATAATCTTGGTGTAGCGTACAACACAAGACATCAAAGTAATTAAAATAATATTTCTCATAAAATCTTGGGGTGCTACATATTCCCTATTAGAATTATTTCTTTAAATATGAAAAATAATCACATTGAGAAAATAAAAATGAAAATATTCTCATAAATGATTAATCATCCATTTTTTAATATTTAAAAAATTAAATCTAAATTTTATAATTGAGAAAATATAAAATAAGATATGTAATATTTGAAAATTTTGTTCTTCTTGATCAACCAGAATAACCACACTCACTAACAATGTTGAAGTAATAAAATATAATGTTTCTAATTAAATTTATTTTTAATATTTTAAAGTATACATATATTTGAGATAAAATATATGTGAATGTATAATAAATGAAATAATAACTATTTCTAGGATGTATGTAAACCATATAATTCTAATATACCTCATCGTTTGAATAGTTATCTGACTATTAGGGATTGTAATCTGATTGACACCTCTAGAAGTGTAAAATAATATATATAAATCATATAAAATGAAAATATGAAATATTTTTATGATGGTGCAATTATGTAAATGTTTAAAAAATGATTAATGAAGTGTATGTATTTTTGTAACACATATATATTTTAATTGATATTTCATATTGTATATAAAGTTGTAAAAGTACTTTTACTTCATAAAATGTATTCATTAATTAATAAAATCTTTTATTATAATGATATGTAAATTTTATGAGAGAATATGTAAATTTTAAAAAGACTTTACAATCAATTATAACATTAAAATTTGTATATTTTGAATAAATGATGATTTTAATTAAAAAATAAATTTCTAATATTTATAAAATTATTTTCATAAAATATATTAATTTTTTTTCAAATATATTCAATGAAAAATAGTCAGGGGTTATTATATGTATTTTTCTAAAATAGATTAAATTATTTGAATCATAAAATTCAATAATTTATAGTATTTATCATTATAAGTAAAATATATGAGTTTCAGAGTAATTGATGATATAAGAACCATTATATCTAACTCACATGTAATTGTTACATTATATTGGCACATGAATCAATAATAGTAAGATTCTCTAGATAAAAAAATAAAATAATTTAATATTATTCAAAAACACCCCTCTCATCAACTTATAATATACCACTCTATATTGTTATGCCTTTAAGCCCCTTAATCTTTCCAAATATAATCAAAACAATATACTCCCAACTCCTCCCCTCTTTTTTGTGCTACCTATCTTTGCAAAATTTTGATTAAATGTGCATTATGTGGTCCATCAAGGAGGCGATATTTAAAATGTAATATTCGTAGTCTACCCCGTTTAATTTTATTTATTATTATACCATCCCACAACTCCTTCATCCATTATAGCATAAAAATACTTGTATAATTTATTTAGTAAAATGTGACGTTGTTAATTGAATATCTTTTGTCATGATATTTCCTCATTTCCATTAATTTTATTATGAATTAATCCATTTTCTATATTATGTCAGTTGACCACATTCGTGGATGATGGTTTATCCTTTTACACAAATGTGTTAATGATAGATTTAAATTCACTTGTAATTTTTCAAAATCTACTAAATATTATTATCATATTGTTTTTGAAATTCTTGAAAAGTGGGTTCAATAAAATTTAGTAAAAATAAACTACTTCTTGACGATCGGATAATCTTCCAAAATAATGTAAACATTTTTCATAATGATTTTATAAAATGAATCATCCACCTGTTAGATGAAAATGATAAATGTGACCATTTAAGGTAATGAATGTGAATAAATAGAAATTAATTTCACTTTTGGGCTTCCATCCCATTTTCCATGAACTTCCATAAGTATATAAAAGTGAATCAACCTTGTAAACATGAGATAAATGCTCAAAGAGCAACAAAATTGAACTCTATAAATCATTGAAAAAGATATAAATGAAAATAAAAAATTAATAATAAATAAAATATATGTGATACATTACCTGAATAAAGTAATTATGAATCTAATTTTTTATGTAGTACATTATGTTTATGTGCAGAATAATTCTAGAACATATGGTAGGGGATATTTCCAAACATCCATATTCCTTTTGGGGGTGTGATTTCTCTCTCTTACCTAACATTATCACTATAATTTTCTAAAATAATTTTTATGAACTATATATATATATATATATCTTATTAATATATTTATATATATCTCAAATCATCATTATTTTATTGGAAAATTCATCTTTTAAACGTTTCTGTTATCAATTTCCCTCAATAAGTAAACATGATGGATTGTAACTTCTCTGTTTCTTACCCATCATCATGGAAACTCCATAAAATGTTTTCGGCCACCCAAACTCTCAGAAATTTATAATTTTATCATAAAATTAAATTTTTGTTGTTTTATTATTTTATGGAAATAATTATGCCTTTTTCCTCTTTAAAGACTCCTCTTTTTCTTTTCCCTAAAACCACACTTAAGTGGAAAATTTAAAAATATAGCGAAAACATATTTTTAATGTAATTATTTAATTGAGAAATAATTATTCATGATCTATTTTGATATATCATTTTCAAATTATATGAATTATTTCTCTCAATTATTTTTTTGATACCATTATGGTACACCCTTTGGTTATGCCTTATGACATTATTATGAAATCTATTTCTTTACCTAGGTAAACCTAATTTTTATACCTTATGTTTAATTTATTTATATTTAAAACATATCCCTGAAAATTTTATGATGGGTGCACCAATAAATTGGGTAATACTTTATACTCATGAGGTGCGGTGTTTGGGATTATATAGTAAACATAATCTATTCTGGGATACTTTCCACTATGTGATATTGTCTTAGTACGATTTGAATCATATTAAATTCATTTTATATGTTTCTCTGGTATTTCTATGTGGGAATTATTTTATTATTCCATGATATATATTTTATTACTACATTTGATTATTCATTATCTATTAATTTTTTATTATCATGTTATTCCTTCAGACTCGTATTTTATACTTCATTTCCCTGTTTATTGCAATAGTTTATTTTTTAGCCCACCCATTTTGTATACGTATTCTATAGGATATATTATGTTTTTAGTAGATAAATTATTGTTTGTATATCTTTATGGGGATTAAAATAATGATGTTCTATTTTTTATCATTGTTTCTATTTGTGTACATTGTCTATCAAAGACAGAAGGATTTGTTACTCATGATATGTATTTAATTACTTTTTTATGCTTAAAATCTATTAAAAATATTATAAGAAGTATTTTATGACTATAATATTATCACAACATTAGAAGTTAACTGTCCACTAATATATAGAGAGAATATGTGACAAATTTGTGATTATGAGGGATTATTTTTCTGGGAAAATGTTTCATTTAAGGACCTACTATCTAGTTGTGTCATTAGTAGGGATACAATATTGTGTTTTTATCGACATGCATGAGTGCCTCTTGTCATTTGAGATTAATTGGTGTGAGGGTAACACACCATTTTATGTATTTTATATCCCTATCATACTAATATGTACCATGAAATATTCCTTCATTATTGGCAGGTCATGTATAAAATGAATTATAGATGGTTTTTGTACATGGTGTTCTAGAAGGGTGTGGGTGAAGGTGAACCTCCATTGACAAGAAATAATTTTATATCCCTTACAAATCCATGATTGTAAATTGGATAATGTCAATACATATTTGTTGATGAGTTTATCGAAATTCAATCATGGTATTGTGGTAGTATGGGTTTTCCTAGACAGGTTGATGAAGGTCACCAAATCCTTTCATATTGAAAAGAAATTTTTAGTGAACGATATTTGGATGATATATTCCAGGGAGATCATATTACTTCATGGAGATCTATGGTGAAATATATCAGATATTAATGATATATTCAAATCATATCACTATGATTTTAATATAATGGGGTGAGTTCTTAGGTACTTTTGAGTAAAACCTATCACTCATAGACTGATGACTAGACTGACCGTAGGTTACTAGTGATAGAGGACAGGCTTCCAGCATGAGTCCTTGATTTTGGATGTTTATTGGAAAAAAAAATTACGTCTTTCATAGTAATCATATTACAATATATTCCAATATAATACACCAATGTATCCTTACAAGGCCTTATATGGTAGGTCATGTTGTTCACCCCCTATAATGGTTGGAGGAATGAAAGGTAGTTATAGTACAACAATGATTCATAAAGAAGACTTTTAAGTAGATTTAGATTTTTAGGTAGTTTATTGATACTAATATTTCTTGAAATAATTCTAATGTCCATAATTTCCTCTATGCTTTGGAATTCTATTTGGGAGATCATTATTCTTACATGTCTTATAACGAATATAGAAATGAAAAATTCAGTGTCAATGAAAGATATTTACTAGAAACAGACAACTAGTTGATATTTTGGTGATTGTTGAACTAGTAGCTTATTTTATACCACTCCCATAGACATAAAGGGTATGGACATCATTTTTCATGTTTCTTAGTTATGTCTTTCCCATTTGGATCTTTCACGTATCCATCATCCAGATAAGGACAAGTTGGATATTGATGCTTCATTTTAGAAGTATCAAATACATAACATTTATTTTATAATAATGTCAATCTAAGGTAGTTTAGTTCCACTAGTATGGGATTTATAGAATCATGTACTTATAAAAAACACGAATCAAGAGGCCATTTTACAAACTCAATGGCCAGAGTAATTCTCACACAATGGTTTACCAACCTCTCAAGGGAAAGTCTAGGATGAATTATTTTATAAAGGGGAGGTTGAATGACCTTGGATTTTTAGTGAGTTATGGATTGTTTTATTTATTATTATACAATACTATTACATTTAATAAAAAGGAGTATGTGTTTAATGATTGGATAGGGATCATTAGAGGCTTTCTTAGTGCTCGAAGATCTAGTTTCTCATGATTGGATGTGGAGAGAATGGTTAGAACAATATTAGTGAGACAATATACTTCCATCTATGTGGTTCTATATGTGTGAATCATATTTTTTCTAAACATGAAATAGACCCACATTACAATATGAGGGTTATATTGAATAAATCATATGGATTCACACTAACTGCAAATAATTTTTAAAACTATGTTCCATGATCATGTGAAAGGGGTGAAACTCTGGTTATTTTTGGAACATGGTTCGTTCATGTTTTGACCACCAATTGAGAAAAAATAGACCCCCCTTTTAAAATTATTGAAATTATCATTTTCAATATCATTTTCATAAGTTCCCCCCTATTTTCTAATCCTCGTTCACACTATACCTCTTCCCCTTAGTGAGATATCCTTATTCGTTTCCCCAAAGTTATTGAGTATTTTCCCTCGATTTAACTCTGATTAATGTGTTTTCTGTCTGTTAGGAAAGACAATGGTACGTCTCCTTTTTCCCTTACATCCTTCAGTTTTCTTTCTATATGGAATAATAAATATTTGAGGGATAATATGATATATTTGTAGGTGGTTTTTATTTTTCTTTGATTGCTCTTCTTATAGACTGTATTAGAGGCTAATACAAGATGGGGAGTATTCTATAGATATAAGGATGGTGTTATATCCATTCAACCTAAAATTTGTGTCTGTATGTTCTGTTTCGACATTCCATAGTCCACAATTTCTTTTTTACTTCTTTTTTTAAATTACAAAATTATTAAATAAATGGTTATCATCTTGAATGGGTTTTTTCTTTCACCTTACCTAACATAAATGATGGCTATTTACATCAATAATTGATACCCCTTAGGGTGTTTAACTTAGATTCCCACAAATGATATTCTTTGAAATGATATTAAACACACTTTTGAGGTGGGTTGAATTTTGATGAGACATGTAACAACTTTATAAACTTTTGTGAAATGAAATCACACCATGCAAGTCCTCTTAATCGTAGGTTATGTAATTAAACAACCAGTTGATGTTTTTTTCATGAATATATAAATAAAATAGTAAATTTATATAATATAAATATGAATGGAATGACCATTTCACATGTCCCCTTAATAATTATAAAATTCAGTTAAATCTATAATTTAGATCATGGATACTAAATAAATTAATATATAATGATTTATTTTCTTCACGAACATTGAATTATTGTAAAGGTGAAGAATTAAATGGGTGATACCTAGAATCCTATTGTTTATTTCCATGGATGGGTTCATGGGATTCCATTGATTCATTGATATGTCTTCTAGGTGAATAATTATACTCGGATTCAATATTTGTCTTAGTTTTTTAATTTCCTTGCATGGAACTGAGGGTTTACTTGTATTCCAAAATTAAATAATTTGAAAGACTTGGGTGACTCCCTAGATTTGACTGGATAGTATAGACCCCATTGGTTACTACCAAAGGATATATTTGAGTCTAGAAACAAGGTTATATAGGGCATGATTATAGGGAGCAATTAACACATTCCTGTTATAATGAAAATCCTACGATACAACCTAGTGGACTTCACCCATTTATAAAACATAAAATAAATTGTGAAAATGGAATTACATGACTATAGTTACTCATTATAACCGTGTTTTTATAAATTGGGTATTAACCATATAAAAACACCTAATATTTTTTGTGCCAAAAGATATTCTTTCTTAAGACAATGCATGTATTGTCGGAGTGGGGCTTCATAAAGAACACACATAGACATGATTTATTTCTTTAATTCATTATATTGATTATTAATTTAAAAATAATCATATTATATTAACAAACTATTTAGTTGTCGATGATATTTGTGGTGGCCTACTGAGTTTTATTCAAACCAATTTTAGGAAGCCGATTGGTACACAAGTACACTTCACAGATATAGTTAGGGATAAAGGAATGTTTATTGTAATGGATTCTTTATTCTATGTATTCTGATAGAGCATGATATTTTGGGACTAATATAATTTTCATAATGATATTAGAGATATATTTTCCTTTTTTATTATGTCTATCATGTACAATGTATTCATATACCCTATTTATGATTTGTGTTTTCATTTTGTAAACCATCATGATATAATCATTTTTGTATCTAAAATTATTCTATTGATTGTTTTTATATCTAGATTATGCTTATTATAGTTTTAAAACTTTAACCATTAGTTGACATACATGATGTATGGATTATATCATTATCATTATGGATACTATTTTTACCCTTGTCCTTGTACATTATAGAAATAATTTTTCAAAAATAATTATAGGCACTTGAGGATTCACAATTCATGCATATATTATAAAATATATAATTTATTGTTTTAATTTATGGTAGAATTATATTTGTTTCTCAAGTGGTAAAACATATTTTTGTACAATTTTTTTTAATAATTAATGAGATATATAATTTTTTAATTATTGTTTCTACATTATTCTATGTGGTGTTTTCTTATATTACTTGTTGGTGGATCCATAAATAACCCATCGTGACATGATTGATCTCAATTACTATTGATACATATATTGAAAAGTTAGTTGATTTCAATTATAGGAAATAATTTTTTTTATATATGGAACTTCAATAAATTTGGAATATATATTTATCTAATCTAATCACTTGATCTAGATTCCTCCCTCCTGATAATATATGAATTGTGTATTCTTGTAGTCACATGACATGGAAATTGTAAAATAAAAATATCAAGTCTATAAAAATTTTGAATTGTAAATAATATAAATAGAACATGGTATATATGAATTAGAATGGATGGTTCTTTAAAGTTAAAATAAATGATTTTTAATAAATAGGTTCACCTATTTCAACTAAAAGTGTATTTTACTTAGTAAATTATAATGTATAATCTTTATACTAGATCATATAACATTAAACAATGATCTTTTCTTTCACCCTGAATTAGAAGTAAGAAGTTTGGAGTTTCTCGTATAGTCCTTTATAAGTGGTTACAACACCTAAATATGGCTTCAGGAGAAGTCTTGGGGTGTAAATTTTAAGTGTGAAGGATTTTACCTGTCATATTCTTTATCATAATGATATTTTATATTTTCAATTCATGTCTTGATGTGTGTGTTTAACATTGGAGAGATATTCCACTATAATGATAATGTTTCATCTACCATAAAGGTAGAAATTATAATGATATATAAGTGGTATGGCTTGAGACACCTATATTTCCTCTGGTAGAGCTTCATGTGAAACAACCTTCAATTAGTTTTTTGGACAATGTGGCTCGATTTCGAGATGTTTTCTTGTAGCTATTATAATCTATAGAGGGATATACATGACCCTCCCCATATATATAATTTTTGAATGTGGAGTCCTAGTAGTAGAACACTCCTAATTTTTTGGTGGAAGAGTTATCTTAGGGTTTTGAGTCATGGCTAGAGTTCATGTTCTCTATCTTAGATCACCAGGAGAAAGCATTCAAATTGAGGGACTTTTTTGTGGCATATATTCATATAGAATCGTCCAAGAGGTTGTGGGATTATTTTACATATACTGGACAAAATTAGGAAATGGTCTGGGAAAATTTCTAGAGATCCATCTATGAATTTCATCATTCCTACGAAATGTATATCTAACTATGCCAGAGAGTTTATGCACCTTGTTTAATGAACCATCTATTCGATGGATTGTTTATTTTTTTCATATATTTATCATTTTGTTCCAACTATCCTTAGTGAAGTGTTATCTAGGGCTATATTATTTTAGGATGGCCTCGGATATATCGTATGTTCATAAGTGAATATATTCTATTTGATTATAATACAAAATAAAATGAAAAAATACATTAACCCTATGAAAAATATAATGAATAATAAAGGTGTGGTCTAGTGAAAAGCATTATATAAATAGATAAGTTCTTTAAAAAAGCCTTAGTAATCACCTTTTTTATCCATCGAATGGTAGAGGAAGAACTTATAGTTTACACTCAGGTACCCAACTGATCCATCACCAATGTGATACAATGGGATGCATGATGCCCCATTATGGAATGGAACTAGTAGAGTGATTGAATTTCAGAAATATGAGTCGTCTTTAATTTTTTAAGATACTATCCTCTAGTAGATAGCATGTAAATATCTATACCAAGTCCTTTTTCCAGATTAGTATTTGTGGCTCCACATCATATAGGGAGACTTGTTACTACTGGTTGATCAGATTGACGAGGTGGCCATATCCATGGGAGTTAGATGTTGGATATGTAATTCCATTAAGGTGGACCAACTAAATGATTTTCGGTTTAAGATTAGAGCCATGAATCTGACTAGATGTATTTTTTTAATTGATTATACCCAAGAAGAATATTTATCGCTCGATCTATGGTTCATGTTTAGATTTTAGTATCCCTTAAACTGGAGTCTCTTTTACTTGAAATAGTTAATACCCACTCCATTTTATCTGTTAAAATTGTGGAAATTGTAGCATGTAATGGCCTTGAGATAGATTACTTATATGGAGTCATAAAACTCAATACTCTATTGGGAATGTAATCATAGATTATATGCTGATGTATGTAATCCCTATTGATATTGGAAGCTATTATATAATATGGAATCACTTCGTCCTTGAGATGACATGTTTTTACATCATTCCTGTGCTGAACTTTTTTGTCCCATTACATAAACATGTTGAATTTCATCACCAATGGAATTTATTTACATCACCTGAGGGAGATATCAATATTCAAAAAATAGAATTGTATATCTAATAATTTCAATCTTAAACTAAGCATCATTGGTAGGGTGGCGTTTTATTATATATTATCATTCTCTATTTAGATGATCAAATAATTTGATATGAAGTTTCCACACCAAAAGTGCAATGTTTTATTGATGTCTTAATTAATAACTTTTATGTGTTAACTGTTTAAAGAGTGATGGATTTTAAATTTGATCTAATTGTTGGAGTGACACTCTTATTTATTCCACCTTAAAGGATTTTTGTAACTGATATTTACTAACGTAAAATGAAATTAGTGGACTTGAAGGCTAAGGTTTTTACATTAACCAATACTTCTCTATGGAGATCATTTATATTGTTTCCATGACACCTGATGGGATCCATCGACTATTCATGAGTTACCTCAAATTGAACAAATTTTTGTTATTAAATAGAATCATCTACCTCTTATATAGACCGATTTTACTACTCCGGTGTAGGTAGGTTTTTTATTAAGAATAATTTGAGCTATGTTTATCATATGGTATAAGTCTGACCTTCAAATAAACCACAGAAACCATTTTATATTACATATGAATTATAAAAGTAAATGGATATGTCATTTAGTCTCAATAATATGTTGGATATTTTCATGTATATAATGAATCATGGTGTTTATATGTATTTGGGTTCCTTTTCAATGTCTTTAGGGAAGGCATCATAGTGTAATCACAAACTTTACCCAATCAAGACAAACACCATGATATCATTTTGAGAGTTACAATAGATCACCAACTGATTGTTAGTTATAAAAAATTCCACTTCTATATTGACAATGTTAATTTAACGAAACAAATATTATCTGAATTATGAGTATCTATAGACCCAAAGAAGGTGATAGAAATGGTTTATTATGAAAACCTCAAGAATAAATTTGAAATTTATATTTTCTATGCACATGATGGTCATTATAGGAATTTCACCTTTTACTTTCTGGATAATGAAAGCTATAATATTATAATGATATGAATCTTATGATAATTATTTTCAGGATTTGAAAGGAAAAATTACATTAAAGTTGATCTGGATTTTACATGATCATAGAAGAGTATATATAGTATATTTTTATTCATCGATCATTGTACATGGATCAGTTTTGATGCAAGTAGGGCGAGTCATGATTTATAGGGCTCGATTTTTGAGGCCTCATAAGATTAATTACATGATGTGTGACCTTGAGTTAGAATCTGTGTGTCGTGATTTTAGTTTCTTGGTAACTTATCTACTGGGAGAGTGGGTTTTTAGTATACATGAACCGTAAAAGTCAAAAATACTTATTCACTCAGCATGAATTGAACACCATATAGTGAATTTGGGATGACTATGTATAGTCTTTTGAATATGAGTTTTCTTATACACATGGGAAGGGGAATTTTATTCTGGATTCTATGATTCATAAGATTTAGAAATAAGTGGTTTAAGAGGACAGTTTTGAATCGAAATTGATGGTTCGATTTTCTAATATGTATATTAAGATTCATGTGTGTCATTGGTAGAGTGTTTATATTGAACCACACTTTTACCAACTGAGTTTCCCTTATTATAATTATGTCAAATAGTATGAAGAAAATATGTCACACACAAGAATAAATAAATTATTATAAAAAATTAACAATGATACATTAGTCAGTGACTATTTTAATAAAAATCAAAAATATTATGATGGGAGAAAAAAATAAGATATTTAATTTACAAAATTTTGGATATGCTCAATCCAGTAGAATGACTTCACACATGGAAAAATATATTTAAATATATCATTGATATAATTATAAAATATTAATTTGGATGATTAAGGTAAAAAACAGATAACATAAAATAGAATTGAAATAATAATGAATGAAATAAGAGGTATTTATAGGTTTTTAGGAACCCATATAACCATTAAGATCATGATAATTTTAATAGAAATATAACCATATTGAATAGAAATATAATTCTTAGAATATTAAACACACATATAAATTTTTCAAAACATATTTATGTTTCATATAAAAAATTATGATATATTTATATGATGGTACAAGAAAAAAATGTTATAAAAATGATAACCAAGTTTTAGTTTTTTTATAAAAGATAAATGTTTTATTTAAAAATTAATAATTTATTTAATGATTTAGAGGTAAATTTATTTTCATATAGTGGATTAGTAGTTTAATAATTAATATTCATTACAATAGTATGATAATTTTTTGTGATCACAAGTAGTATTTCATGGGTCATAAAATCGATTATAATATTAAAATTTGTATTCTTTGACAAGTGATGATTTTTAAAAAAAATTAACTTATGTAAAAATTTATATTCATAAAATATATTTCATTTTTGAAAATATAATCATCGTAAATTTTTAATGGTTAATTTATTTGTAAAATTATAAAATAGTAGAATCTTTATAGAATAGTGAAATACTACAATTTACAGTATTTCACATTATAAGACAAATCAATTTATTTTTTATTCATGTATGATTTAGGAACCAAATATGTCAAAATCACATCACCTTTCCCTATTTATAGTTTATGAATCAACACTGTTTAAAGTTTTGAGCAAAAATAATAATGTGATGAATATAATTTTAAAAAACAACCCCTCATTCAAATATAAATCCCACCCCTTCTCCCAACACCTTCTAAGCCTTGATGATTTTTGCTTCACAATCAAACCATCTCATCCCCACTCTTCCTCATATAGTTGATCTTATAGTCTCACCAAAATTAAAGTTTCACATTATATACGGGATCCTTCATGGAAGATATATTGAAGATATAACATTCTAAAACTACATATTTTATTTTCATTCCATATTCTATATTACCCCCGCTTCCTTCATCCAACATGGAATATTAATTCCAGCATGTAGTATATACTCGAATTTAATAATGATCTTTTTTTATATTATACCAACCTGCTTTTACATCTCATTCTATTGAAAAAAAACAATTTTCAATATTATGTTTGTAAACTGCCTTCATGGGAGATGTATTCTTGTTTTACAAAAATTCCTTTTTGTCTTGTTCAAAATCAAATATAATTGATTAATATGAACCGTTTATGTATATTATATGTTCTTTTTCACATCATGGAATGATTATGTGGGAAAATAATTATATAAAATGAAACTGGATAGAGATTTTCAAGAAACCCTTAAAAATGAACTAACATTTATCATTAACTTTTTCATAAAATATCATGCACATTTCGAAAAAAATTATATATGGAATGATAAAAACATTAATATGTTCATGTGGAACATTTCATTTAAATTATGAATTTCTATTCCAATCGTACATGAACTTCCAAATTTATGTGCAAGTGATCTATCCATGGAACCATGAAACAAAATGATCATGGAACAATGAAATTGATCATAATAACAAATTGAAATGGACATAAATGAACATAATAAAAGTTTGGTTAAAAAACTTATATATAAGTCGTTTTTAATAAAATAATTAACTAAAATAATTATTTTATCTTTGAAATTATGGTAAATTGTGAATAATTATGAATCATAAGGTAAGGGGTCATTCTGAACCTCCCTATTTTGCGTGGGGATACTATTTTTCTCTCTTACATAACATTATTAATATAATCATTTAAATTAATTCATCTATAGTAATTATATATTTCCAAAATATATATATCTCTATATTATTCCATATTTCTTTTAATGTTTAATAGTGGTTTAAAAAGTATGCTTTCCAATTCATCTCGATAAGAAAAACTGATTAAAGGGAACTTCTCTATTTCTGTCTCATTTAATAATTAAACTCCATAAAAACGTTATAGACATCCATTTTCATAAAATTAACAAATTTATCATGATTTTTTATCACATTTCATGTTTTATGGAAATGATTTTTACTTTATCATATTTAAAGAGTCATTTTTATTTTCCCTAGAAACCCACTTTATGTATGACGTATCGAAACACACCTTACCAATCTTTATCAGATTTTAACTTCAATTTCACATTGAAATTCATGATATTTTACTATTTATTCTATTATTAATGACCAATAATGATTCATATCCTATTTTTTATTGATAAAATTATGATACACCCTTGGGTTAACATATATAGAAATATTAGAAAACCCATTTATATATATGAGTAACCCTTATATTTATTCTTAATGTTTTATTTATTTATATGGAACAAAAAATGAATATATATGTTATGTTTGGTGTAACTATATTGATCTATAATTTATTGGATAATGTTTTAGTCTCATGAGAATTTATGAATGTGATAATGGAGTTAACCTAAACCAGTACGGGACTCTATCTACCATGTGATATTGTGTTGGAAATTATCCAGGACTCCTATTAATTTATTATTCTATTATGCATCCAAATTTATATGATTCCATGATATTTAAATTACATGATCTTTATGTTTTTCCTCCATATGATTATTTATGATCCAACCCTTTTATTTAATCTTGTTGTACATTCTAAATAATACGATATACATCTTTCTATTTTTATTCCTATATTTGGATTTTTAACTCACCTGTTTTGTCTATGTATACCATAAGTTTGAGAATTTACTTTCAAGAGATCAAAGGTAGTAATGTGATGATTATGGAGATTAAAATAAATATTTTTTATTTTAGTTTCATGAATTCTAATTGTGTATATAGACTTCTAAGACACTAATATTTATGGTCCTTTGATTTAATTTAATGGAAATTTAATATTAAAATCTTGTAATAATATGTGTAAAAAGTTTGGTTTCTATTGTTTTTATCAGATTATTGAATATTTTTTGGCTAATAAAACTAGAACAAATTTATGAGTACTGTATATAAAATCATTACATAATAATAATTTCCATTAATATATGATATTGAAACATAGTTCATCATAATTTAGAATATACTTTCATTTTTTTTGTTATTACATAAACATTCATATTTTTCTTTTTATATTCTCATTAGATATGTATTCAATCAATCTAATTTTAATATTTTTTTGTTAATGTCCATAAATATAAGATCTTGTTGCAAAATAATGTTATTGGAAATGTGATGAGTTCTATAATGATACACCTAACCTGATGGGAGAAGGATTTAAAAACATTATGACAATAATGGATCAAGAGGATCATGTAATGAATAGTAACATTAAAAATTAAGAACACCCTCCTTCTCTTATAAATGATCAATGTGTAGTTGAATCATATATGTGAAAAAAGTCCTCCTAACTATATTGAACTATTTTATTCCTTAATCATTGAATAATGGATTAACTCCCTTGAGAAGATGTTCACTGAATCCAATGCTCAGAAGTAGTAAAATACATGTTGGAAATCCATAATCTTGATGGGGATGTATATTTCTAGATGACACAGATCTGGAATTGGATGTATGAATATGAAATTGATTCCTTGTAATTATAATAAATGAAGAATATATATTTTGATTAAAATTTTATTGGAATCATCTTTCTCTAGACAGAGAGGGGATTTATTAGACTGAAGTGAAAAGAATAAGATGAGATGATTGGGGTTTATGGGAAAAAATTCACATGTATTTTATAGTATACTTATTTATTTATCAAGAACATTGAAAATAATGTGGATCACTTTAGTGTATTAAATTTGGGTCAATAAAAGTCCATGAAAATTTGAGAATTTTAAAAATGTGAGGAGATTATCTATTGTTCCCTTATCACTGATATTGATATTATTAACTCTCATTAGTCTCAAGGGATTAGAGATAACAAGTAGAAATGGAGTTTAATATGGGAGTTTTATTAGATAACCCACTTGGAGGAAAGGAAAATCTACATCATATTCTTAAAATGTGACGCATTATGTATCCCAAGAACTATATAAATAGAGCCAGATGATGCTATAAATTATTAATAGAGGAACACCGTGTTAATAAAATTTAAAGGGATGTGAAGAGTCACAGTATTGATGATGAATAAATGAAGGTTCATACAAACACTTCTCAAGTAATAATGTTTTTAACTCCACGAAACATAAGAAATATAGAGCCAATTACTTTATTCCAATGTTTTATAGATACAATCAATGATAAAAACCTCTATGGAAGAATGTAAGGTCATATTATATCACTACATATATAGAAGATCCTGACAATGATGTGGTGATATGTACCACAGAAATTCATTCAATAATTACAAACATAAATTTTTATTCTAGTTCTATACAATCATTCATATCATGAAATTTTACTATAAATATTCAAACACTAGATCAAAATATAGAGGTTGGGTTATATGTGAGAATAGTTAATGGGGTATTAATTACATATAAATTATAAACTCATCGAAATTAAATATTTTTGAACTTACCGTCTTATAAGATAAACCCTCAATTACTATAGTAGAGTTTTATGATATATTGGGAATGTGTTTATTATATTTATATAAATTGATCATAAAATATGGGTTGAGGAATATCACTCTTCTCATCTTGAATCATCATCCAGTTATATAAAAATGTAATCGGGAATATTAATATCCTTCCAAATTTTCATCCCAATCATTGACACTATTTTATTATCAGTAAGAATATCTTACGGATATGATTTAGATAATGGAGATGATATTTCATGAATACATTCCCATAGTAAAGGACTAAACTCATGTGTTTCCTTATGAATTTTTATTATTCCTCTTAAAATAAATTTTTCCCAATTGATATTTTCCTAATATCTCTACACATATTAAACACTTCTTATTGGATGGACATCATTGAGTTAGAAGAGCTGAAGAAGTTGTTACAGGAGATTTTGGATAAGGGTTTTATATGCTACAGTGCTTTAATGTGGTGTGTTGGAGTCCTCTTTATTAATAATATATATAGATAGATTCTCCTATTCATTGTTTATTGTGATCTTAACAAAATAATGATAAAGAAAAAGTATCCCATAACATAAATTGTTGAATTATTCGATCAACTATATGTGTATATTTGTTTCTCTAAGGTGGGCCTTCCATCAATATATCTCACATTAATGAAAAAAAGCTATTCCAAATAATACATTTTGAATATTTTCTGGACACTATGTGTTCTTAAATAATCCCTTCAATGTTTTTAACTCTATATAAATTTTTATTCAAATAACTAATAGGGTCTTTATGTATTACATTGAAAAATATGTGATTGCCTTTATAGATGATATTATGTTGCACTCTAAGGGAAATGATGAGCATGTAGAGAATATGAAGACTATTATAAAGGAATTATGAATGGATAAACTACATGAAATGGCTAGTAATTTTGAGTTCTAGATAGATGAAGTATCAATATATGGGAATTTTATTGTGAGAAGTGAGATATTATTATACCCTTTTTTGATAATGGAAATTGAGGAGTGGGATAGAAAATAATCTATAACGAATATCCATAGTTTCGTTGGACTATATTGGTATTACTGATTATTTTGGAGGAAACTCTCTTGATTTTAAATCCCACTAAGAAAGTTGTTTTGGAAGGGAGTAGGTTTTTTAGGATTAGTGAATGTAAAGAAATCAAAAAAAAATAGTTGAAGAATGGGATTATCCCTACACCATTATGTACACCACCCACTAGTAGGAACTATTTTTGGTAGAAAATTATACATTAAATATGGTAATAGGATGTTTGGTAATAAAAAATGATAAAGTGACTACCTACACCACATGGTTGCTAAAATTTACAGAGGAAAACAATCTGATTCATGATTTGGAGTGGTGGTTGTGATCTAGATGTTGAACATATGGTGATGTTATCTATATGGGAATAGGGGTGAGGTATATAGTAATGAAAAGATGATAAAATGATTATTCACATATGAGGAGAATAATAGGATCCTATGAAGATGGTTTGAGCTATTCAAAGATTGTGACTATTATGTCAACTACCATTATGGTAAATAGAATAATGTGGAAGTTGATCTAAGTATAAAGGATAAATTAAATTTATTAATGATTAAAATTGAGATTGATACAATACTCTTAGATATAGATATTATTTACATGGGAACCATAAATCAAAGAATGTCATCTTTTTTTCTCAAAAGATTAAACAACCATCAATTTAGATGAGATAAAGGATGATCCGAGATACGAAATGGAAGTTTTAAAAAAGGTTGAAGCTATCAAAAATGGGAAATCGTAAAATTAAAAAGTTGATGATGGATGAGTAATAATATTTGGGTCATAAATTTTTGAACCATTTATATTTGAGATATAATATGAGATTTTGAAAAATTCATATAGCTCAAGCTTCCCATTAAATCCAGAGAGTCTAGAGAAGTATTCAAATCATAGAGAGAGATATTGTACTGTCCATATAATACAGGAGATCATAGAATATACATCAATGTAAAATGTATTTATAATGTTATGGGAGAAATAAAAATAAATAAATGTATTATTAAACTATTTCCCATACCTACATGAAAATAACAATACATCACCATTTACTTTTTCAATATACATCCAAATACATCTAATGGATTTAGGGAAATATTATTTATTATGTATCACCTGATAAATATTTATTACTTCATTTTCAGTCATCATAAATTCACATCCATTAAACTAACACTATTATACATCCGTCTAGTGTTGAGGTTGTATAGAGTACTGTTAAATATTTTATCTATTTAATATTCATTATTTACCTCAAGGTTATGGAAAACTATATAAAAAACTAAAAAATGGAGATGATATTCAACACAGTTTCCCAACCCCAAAACATTGGCCAGTCTATATAGGAAATTCAGACAGTATTAGAATTTTTGAGAGTATTCTTAGTGTACTACAATGTTTGTTGGGATCAATATATTCTTCTAGTTGAGTTCCTCTAAAATAGGAGTTTCTAATAAAAAATCAAAATTGATCCATATAAAAAAAATTATGAGAAAAGAATGATAAAACATTTATTTTTTGGATTATATTGGTGAAAACATGCTACTAGGATCAGAAATAGTTGAGGAAATTTTAGAAATCATAAAGAATATTCATAAGAACAACAAGGATTCTCATTGTTGACATAAGAGCTATGAAGACAATCAAATATAGGACCATATGTTGGAAGTGGGGGAAAAATAATCCTCTGAAATTTCAAAGGATGATAGTCAAGAGATTTTGAAATAAGGGAAGGTTATGTCCCATGTACATCATTCCCTTTAAGGTTCATAATCATATCTGAGATTTGGTATATTAATAATCACTTCCAATAATCATGTCTCAAGCACATGATTTATTCCACGTATCCCTCTTGAGGATGTACATACTAGGTCACCCACTTGTAATTAATTTAGTGTTTGTATATATGGAAAATGATATCGCATATGAAGAGAATGTGGTTAATATCATAAAACATAGAGATTATGTGTAACATAAAAATGATAAGTCAACTCTTAAATGTGCTATGATGAAACTATATGTATGAAGAGGCAACATGGAAACTGATGGAATCCATGAAACATATGTACCGACACAAATTTTCACAGTAGTTTCTAAAATTTAATTTTGATGAAGAAATATCTTGGTGGGGGGGGGGGGGGGTAATTGAACAACTCAAAATTTTATCATTGAAATTTCCCTTCTTATAATTTTTTTAGGTTATATAAAAACATACATCACATAGAAAAACCAACAAAACATTATTCTCATGAATGAATAATGATTCAATATTTATAAACTAAACCAATAACAATTCCTAATATTTAAATGGGATAAAAATAGGAAATAAAACAATTAATATATGAAAATTTAGATCTTCTCGATCCACTAGGATAACCACAGTCACCAATATTGTTAATGAAATAAAAATAAATATTAATAAAACATTATTCATTTTTTGGAAAAAATTATAAATTACCTTGATTGAGAATTGTAGTAAATTTAGAATGAATGAAAAAATTGGTATTTATAGGAAGTTGGAAACCTTTATGATCATTATAGACCAGAATATTTTAATACTAATTTAGAAGTTATGTTTTGTAATATTACTATTAGAAATGTAATCACACCAAATAAAGCGTAAAATAGTACATACGAATAACATTAAACTAAAATATGATATATTTATATCCTGGTAGATGATAATAGTGTTTTAAAAATTATTTTAAAAAGTTTTGTTATTTAAAAAAAATTGAAAATTGAAAATATATAATGAATATTAATGATTAAAAAATTACATTTAGAAACAAGAATTAATAAATTAATAGTTTGTTTTATTATTTTATTAATATAACTTTTTGAAACCACATGTTTATTATAGAATCATAAAATTCATTATAATAAAAAATCAGTATTTAATAAATAATTGAATATTTTTTTTAAAAATTAATATAGTGATATTAGTAAAATTATTTTCCAAAACTCGTTCAATTTTTGAAGTCTAAATATTGAAATATTGTAAGGTATATGTTTCTGTATTTTTCAAAAATTTCTAACTTTTTTTGTAAATATTGAAATATGATAACTCAAGGGTTTTAACATTATAATCAAATATATGATTTTTTGACTTATGGATGATGTTAGATCCCATTAGGTAAAAATAAAATTCACTGGTAACTATTTATAATAAAAATAATCAATACTAGTTTCATTCTTGAGAAAAACAATAAACTATTATAAATAATATTGAAAAAGTTATTTCATCCACTAATAAATACCAACCCTCAACACACATTTTCCTCAAAAAATCTAATCCTTGAAGATTTATTTTTTTCAAACCATCTCCTCTCCACTATTCAGCATTTCCATGTCTTGATGGTCTCACTAAATATTCAATTCCATGTTCTGTAATCGGTTTTTCAAGGAGGTCATATTCAAGAGGTAACATTGTCAATCTACCAATTTTAATTTATTTTTGTTATTCTACATTCCCTTTTTATTCTTTATCTATCATATCATAATGATTATAATATAATTTATATAATTTAATTTCTAAAACCAATAGATTATATTATATAAAAAAAATTTCTCATTTCCTCTCCTTTAATGAATATTGAGACCATTTAACAAATTATTTTAGTTAACATTGTACATGGATGATGAGTTTTTTTCTTCCACTAATGCCATCTGGTTGGAATTTAATTTACATATAATTTTAAAAAATGAAAAAATTATGTATATAATATGTGGTTTCACATTATGAAATATTTATATTTCCATAACATAGAATATAATGAAACTAGATTGAGATGGTCAGAAAAAATACCAAAATGAACAAAAATTTTATCATTAAAATTTTGTTAAATGAATCTACCACATGTTAGAAACAATGATAGATATGACCATTTGAACATATAGAAGTTATTTAATAGAAATAAATCTTATCTATGGAGTTTCATTCACATTTTACTTGTACTTCTATATGTATACGTAAGTTCCCAACCATGAAACCATGAAATGAATTCTCCGAGAACAATGAAATAGAACATTATTACTATATAAAATGGATATAAATGAATATAATATATTTATAATAAATTAATTATGTATGAAAAAATATATTAATTTATTAAATAAATATTATAATTTTTTATCCATGTTATTTAGGTCAGGTGGAGAATGATTTTGGAATATACAGTAAGGGATATTTCTAAACCTCTTTATTTCATTTGGGGATATTTTTTCCCTCTCCTAATAAATATTCTCACTATAATATCATTAAATTATTATTTTCTATTATTTATATATGTTACACACCAAGATATATATATATATATCCATCTTGAATAATCATTATTTAATATGGAAATCTTTGTTTAAAAATGTTCCCTTCCAAATCCTTCTCGATAAGAAAACCCGATTAATGGAACTTCTCTATTTATTAATCAATTTTCATGTACACTCCATAAAATGATTTAATAAACCCATATATTCTAAAATAATTATTATTGTCAGTAAATCCATATTTTAGTTCATTATTTATTTTATGTAATTAATTATGACATCATCGTCTTTAATGACTGCTTTTCAATTCCCTAAAACTATGATTAGTTTTCATATTTTAGAATTTAATTAACAAATATTTTTCATTTTCTTCACTTAATATTAACATAATTATTCATGATATATTAATATATATACCATTTTAATGTTAATGAATTATTTAAATCCTCTATTTTAGGGATACCATTACGGTACACCCTATGATTATTCCTTCTAACATTATTAAAAAACCAATTTTTTCCATGGGTAACCCTTATGTTAACACCATATATTTTTTTAATTATGTGGAGCACATCAACATTTAAATGTTTTTATGGGAGAAATAATATAGTTCTTCAATTCATTGGGTAATGTTTTAGTCCCATGAGGTGTCTTTTATTGGATCAGGGAGTAATCATAATACATTACGAGACTGTGTCCACCATGTGATATTTTCTTCAAAGTTAGGCTTGAAGAATGTTTTATAAAATTCTATGTTGATACTATATTTCAATACTTAAATGAACTTATGATTACCTAGTATTACTATTGTTCATCTATATGATTACACAACATCCATGGATTCTTTGTTATCATGTTATGCCTTCTGAATGCTATATTAGGCTGCATTTCAATTTTTGTTATGTTAGAGGGATTTTTATCTCAACACTTTTTACAATGAATCCCCTAGGTTATCCAATAATATTTATGAGTTTAAATGATGTAAATATATCACTAGGGTTATTAAAATAAATATGTTTTATTATAAATTCATGTTCTCTAATGTTTTACCTATTTATAAAAAGACACATAGATATCCAATTTTTCACACCCGGTTTTTTGTCTTTGTATTGATCCGGTCCATTGGAAATCCTTATCCTTTTTATGGGTATTTGGTGAGATGAATATTGAGTTTTGAAGTTTCATATATGTCTAACCACCCTAATTTGGGATCCCCATTTCTTGTTTAGGATTTTTTTAATAAAGGGTGGTTACTTCATGATTTGGGCCAACCGTGAGCCTATTTCCAATTTTAAAAACCGAATTTGTTTCTATTATTACTCATTTTTTTTCGTCCATTTTCAACCATTCAACATCCAACATGTCCTATAATGATATATTATAACTTATTTATCCTTTTGTATCCTATAGAAATTCATAAGCATGGTGAATTTCGGTTACTTATTTAGGTATTGGGCCAGCCCATGGGCACATTTCCTATTTGAAAAAAATAAATCGTTTATTTTATATCATTTTCATTTATTAATATTCTTCAGTGATTCCACCTCCCCCTCGAATCCAATAACCCTATCCACGCCCTCATAATCGATGTTCCCTCTTTGGAGCTCATATGGGTCTCTAATTAGGTCGAAAATTATCAGGATATCTCAAATCGACCAGAATTGACAAGGTAAATTGTATCATTCATAAATTAATCAATTCGTAATATTTTGGACACCAATATTTATTACCTGGTTCTTCCAGACCTTTGGAGTCTCTCCAATATGTTTAAATCCATTAACTTCTCTCTATGGTTGCAGATATAATGGAAGCTAAAGAGTTTTATAGGGTGAAAGGTGAGATTCTTTCTCCTTTCTCTTTCCACTTCCACCTCCTTTCATTATTTCATGGATTTATATTGTCCCCTAGTATTGATCGACCTAGGTTTTTGTTATAACATGTTTTTATGGTTTTTATGCTTTTTTAGGTCAGGTATTTATATTTTTAGGGTTTATAAAAACAAGATGGGTGATTTTGGGTGTGCGTTTCAATTACGCCAAGGATTTGTGGTAGGATATCCCTTAGACATGCCTTTATCATTCAGGTTTAATCATTTTAATATTTTCCTAAACACATATAAATTTTAATTATCATTGTTGAGCCTTTAAATAATTTTCCTATTGTTAAATGTGGTTTTTTAATCATTGTTTTGTGAAAGGTAGTGTTGTTTTTTCATGAAAGTTCTCAACAAGTGTTTGTTTAAATGTTCTGTTATCTTTTGCAATTATTTTGTGAGATTTAAAAACTTTTTTAAGGTATTTTTTAACATGTTACAGTATATTGAATTAAAATATGACATTAAATTGGGGTTTTAATCATTTTCACGTACTTAAAATAAATTGTTTCGTTTAAAAAGGGCATGTAAGGTGTTCTGTAAATTTCCCAGTTGACTTTTATGTGTGAGGTGTGATTTAAAAGTTATTTGTTTGGATTTAAAAAGGAATTGGAATAATTATAAGTGGTATTTTTGGGTTCTTATATGTATTTACAATTTGGATTTGTATTTACAAAAAAGTGGGTTTTGGTTTACAACATATTTTGGCCTGAGTTACCCGAAAATTGACCGTTTCACATCTTTATGAAAATGGTTGTGTTTTGAATATGTAACTTGAGTATTATAAGAGATTTAGGAATGTGGTTTTCTGCTATAAATGGTCTTTATACACATCCTTAACAAAATTAAAGTGTATACCTTGGTCAAACCTTAGTTTTGAGAAAATGTTTAAAGGTCTGTTTGGCATTTCCTAAAAATAAAGAGTGTTTTACTTGTATATACCAAGTTGTGCAATTTGGATTGTTTTATGGTCCATGAAATGATTTTATTAAATGTTTTAAGGGATTCGAAATATTATTTGGTATGGTTTTGATGTGTGTTTATAATTGAAAGAGTGTTTTTGAATGATTTTTATGTGCAAAGCCTCAATACACTTCATGAAATTGTTTTACAAAAATATTAGGTTGTTTGTTGATTCGTGTAAGAAATGTGATGAAAGTTTACGGACTATTTGTGTTTTTATGGTTTGGGAGTGGAATTTGGATGTGAAATGTGTATTTGATAATAGGTGTAACTTTATTGAGCACTAAATGGAATCCTGGGTATCTAGGTGGGCAGATGTGTACAAGTATGCTAGTGATTCTCTGGGGTTTGGCCTCTGTTTCACATAGCATGTTTGATGATGAAAACACTAAATAAACTATGATGATGATGATGATGATTGGGGACCACTAGGTTATGGGTATTTCCCATACTATTGGCTTGTTCATGAGAATGGATATTTATTATGGTTACTTTCACTGAGATACGAGGTACCTGGGGCTCACAACTAACTAGTTCCTATGGGTGTTCCTGTGACTAGTGCTCATTGGCTATTTTGTACTCACTGTCGATATACATTTTGTTTGGTTGGAAAATTAAATATTATGTGTTTTTTATTTAAAAGATAAAATTATTTAAATCATCCCTCTTGAAAACTATTTTCATTTTGAAGTTTCACCTCTTTGAAAAAAATTGTTACTTGCATTTTTGTTTATTAAACATGCACGTTTTTGTCTGATAATTATTATAGCATGGAACCTCATTTGAAAACCATACTTTCATATCTTGAATTTAAAACTATAAATTGATGTTTCTTTTATTTTAAATGAATGTGCAATGGGAATAGAATATCGGGCTAACCTACTGAGTTTTAATACTCACGCCTATAATCTTCTTCTTTTTTTATCCCTTGTGCATGTTTCATCTTGAGTTTGATCACCTTGGGAGAAATTTTATCATTGTGTTGGTGAGTGACTAGAAATGTCACATAGAGTTAGTTGGTCATCAGGATTGTTCAGTTGAGTTGTTGGTTTTGTTCTAATTTTAGTTTCTTGTGCCAATAATATTTTTTTCAATTTTTATATAAATTCATTTTGGGTTGTCCGTTTATTTACAATGTTTGTTTGATTGTTTATATATGGTAGAAATCATTCTATTGTGTACTCTATTGATGCCCTTCGTGATTGTTTCCAACCCAGGAGGATCGGGAATGCCTCTTGGGACTTGTCGCGGGCTGGCCAGGGCGACCAGTTCAGGGTCGACTCAGACTGGTTCGTGACACAATTCATTGTTGGTATTTAGTGGATATTTATACTCAAAGTCATGTATTAATTATTGTAAAATTCCTAGGTGTATATAATGTTATAACTCCTTTGTATGTGTCCAATTTACTTATAGATAGATTGAATATGATATAAAAATAGGATATTGATGTCTTAGTCCTATGAGAGAGCGTTTTAGGTGAAGACCCACCACCTAGTTTAAACATTGATGGGGATAAGTTCCAACATGTAGATAGATGTCTCTATATTCATACATTCCTATGAGATTAATTTATATTTGAGTATCATAAATTTTTTTGGGAAGTAAATACTTGTCTTTCAATGATTTATGGCGAGAAAAACCAAAATTATTGGTGGCTAGGGATGAAAAAAATATAGACTATTTTGTCACTCATTATTCTAATAGTAGGTAGGTGAAGGTGGAACATCAATGGACATTCAACCTTTCAATGCCCATAAATATCCAAGAGTTGAAATTTGGGGAATTAAATATTATTTTTTATGTTGGTATTATTGAAATACCCTCATTGCTAGTATGGTGTATGGGTTTTTGTACTGGGTTGATGAAGGTCACGCAATCCCTTCTTTTTCAGGGGATATTTTTAGGGAAATATATATAGGAGATTTATTTCAAAGATATCCTATGAGTTCATGTCATTGCATGTGAAATAAAATCAGTTATGGATTTTTGATTCACATCACAATTCTGGTAAGTGTAATATAAGGCACTGGGTTCACATGTATTGGAGAGTACAACATGTCACCATTATACCGATAGGCAACACAAGTGTTTGATATTGGTGTTAAAGGACTTTAATTAATTCTGAATAGTAGATTTTGAATGTTCATAATAGGAAAATATACCACTTTATGAGTTATTTTTTAAAAAATATAGCTTCCATGGGACAACCAAGATGACCCCTTATTGTGCATTAGATGTTAGGTTTGTCCATTCACCCATGTGTTGTTTTGAGGAAAGATATGTAATACTACTTTGGCCTCAACTAATTAAACAAAATTCAGTGAATTTGAAACTTATCAGGGATTTTATAGATATATATTATTATAGTAATAGTTATTATGTCAATAGTTTCCAGAGACCTTTGGAAACCATTGGGGGGGGGTCATGAAATCTTGTGTCTTAATCCAATACCCGGGAATTGGAAAATTACGAGCCATGGAAATTTATTACCATGATTTGTAAACCCTTTTGAGATTTGGGATATGATCACACTTATTTATTATGGGATAGAACTCCCTCAATCATATCGGTCTATATTTCAATTGTTTCATGTTTTTTAGTTATGAATTTTCCTTTCATATTTGTATCGTATCCTTCAACAAAATGAGGTTGAGTTATATGTTGATGCTTCATTAGAGGAATTACCTATATGTATCATTAATTAGAGATTGAAGGTTTTACAAGGTGGTTCCATTCCACTATTTATGGTTTTATGTAGTCTAATATTTTTTCAATAAAAAACCTGTATCCAAGAGATGGATGTATAACCCCATTGGTCGTTGTAATTCATAGATGATCCATTTCCTATATCATAAGGGAAACTCAAGGTGTAATATTTTAATTAGGGGGGTTGTGAGATCATATATTTCATGAGAAGTACATATTATTCAAATTATGAATTTAATCTCATTATTTACTTTAACAAATATTTTACAAGAGTTTAAGAAATATTTATATAGAATCGTGGGCATGTTCAAATCTCAGAGCTCTAGTGTCTGGAAAGAATAGACAGGGTTCACGATTAGATCAAGGATGGTTCTAACTGTTAACCCATCCTCACGTGGAAATGTAGTGTTCATACGTGTTATATAAAGTATTAAAGGGATACATATTTCCATGTGTGTCTTCCATATAAATATTTGGATGTTGTAATAAGGATAATGATCAATTATTTAAACCAACAGTCGAGCCCACGTGTGGGGTGGGGGTGACTGGGTGAAAATTAAAATTTAATTATCAAATTATTTTAAGGAAAAACTGAATATAAATGACATAAAAAATAAGTAAATAAAAAATCCAAAGAATTACATCTTAATCCTTCAATATTTAATCTCCCTAAATAGTTTCCAAGAGATTTTGTTCACATGAGAGTATCTTTCAACCTTTAAAAGATCGATAAACTGAAACTCCATCTTGTACAATGAATAGATTTTATCCCTAGGGATAATATTTAGAGTATTGATTCCCATTATTAAAATCATGTCATTTTTTTTGATCCAGGTACACTTTCCCTCATTGGGTGTCACACTTAATGACATTCCCATCATTATTCTAAATTCTTCTTCTATAGTATTGATTTTTAGAAAAAATTCAATTACCTGTTGTGGGCTGTGAAAAAAGAAGTTTTTTCCCTATGGTTGTAGTGTTAATAATAACCAATGTCATATCTAGAGAGAATTGTTTAAATATTATTGTCATGAATGTAATGTTAAAGGAAAAATAATAATTACAATTACCCAAATGTTTAGAAACATGGTTGTAATTATATCATTTCCTTTTAAAACGATTCTATTAATTTTTATTAATGATTAAATAAATAAAATTAAAATTTTTATTCCATTTCACCATTCATTAAGGTTGAGGATAATGATAATAATCTTAAACAATATCCTATCATGGATTATTATCCTTACAACTGGATAAGTTACAATTTGTATTATTTTGATTATTTTTTAAACACAATTTTTTTTATTGAAATCCCAAAGCATTAGAATTATGCCACTTATTCTTCCTCACTTCTTTAGATACCACAAAACCCAAAACTAATGAATTTTATATCAACCAAAGGATACATTCAAAGTTGAACTAGTGGGATAAAAACTTTTAAATCTTCTAAAATTAAAATACTATAATTAATTTAAAATAAAATCACATTCAACATAGTTTATTAAATTTAAAAATTTAAATGTCATTCTAAATAAATATTAAAATATTTATTAACAAAAAATTTCAAGATTCCAAATATATTCACGTCACATATCCCTCACACAACAAAATTGGATTCTACCCCACCATTGATGTGGGATCATTGAAGAAGTATAGGTAGATGAAAATAAAATGGAAGTATAGTGGAGACAGATGGATAGTAACCAGAATTGGGGGAGGTAGCGAGTTTTCTTCTCCTTTTCATCTATGCAGTATCCTCTCTTATACTACATATAAGGCTTATGCATGTATGTAGTTATCTTCTAGGATACATTCTCCACTTTAGTAGGTATGATTCTTTTTTTCAAATGTTTTTAGGGAATTGTCTTGACAAACAATTATTTTTCATACCGGTCAATATTTTATGTGTTTCATGTTTTAAAAATTTAAGATATCTTCCACCCAATAAACATAGTTTACATATTACAAAATGAAAAACCCAAATATATAAAATGATCACATAGATAATATTCACCATGTATGGTGTATTCAGTTTGGATAACATGGATTAGTAGGAATCATCTTCTTTTGTGCATGGACTTGCATTGGTTTAGTGGAGACATGGTATCTCTATGGTGCTTAGATGACATGATAGTATAAAATATGTATGGAATAATGGTAGAAGTTTTATTATCAATCTTCCTTCCATTGAAGGGGTCTTATGAAGTTTTCAAAAATACTTAATTTTTTTGAAATCAAATTCTTGATATGGTCCATGGAATCAGGGTACTTTGGCAGTGAAGAAAGAACTTGTTCCAAGCATTCTAGGGGTCCGCTATGGGTGAACTTTGGTTAAATTCATCGACATCAGGAGTCGAATAAAAGTTACTAGTTGTGGAGATTAGTGGTTCAAGGTGTTAAAGACCGACAAATAAAAACAAGGTGGATGACTATGATTTTTTAAAATTTTAATAGTAAATAATTCTATCCATCCAATATTATAAAACTAAATGACTCTATAATAGAATATCTATAACATGACATGAAATTATTCCCTGAGAAATGTTATTCAGGTGTCTAAGGACTCCATCTGCCATATTGAACCACCACATCCAATGACCTACACTTCTTGCCATCACGTGGGGTTGGCCCCCACACATAGGATCTTCAAGCATTTTCCCATCTATGCTCTCGCATACCATTCATGTCTAGCCCCCCCCCCTCTCATGTGGTCGCCACATGGGTTGTCATCCCTTGGGAATTGTATGGGCTAGTTTTTGGTGAAGGATTCATTATGCGAAGACCTTGGATCCAGTCTGGTAGAAGTTTTTCTCTTTTGGATCTTGGCATGGCGTCGATGGGTGAAAGATTTTATTTCTCTAGTGTAGATCGATTCGGCCGTGGGTTAGAGCGTTGGGGGTCTCTTGGTTTAGGCATCCAGGGGTCATGTGGTTTTCATGTATACATGATCTCAATTAGTATTGTGATTTTTGTCTATTTCATTGATTTGGTGGTTCTTCTTGTGTACAGTGACTACTTTTATTTCTATTTGTTTGTTTTCCAAAAATTTATTGTGGTCTGCTTGCATTTTACATTGGTGATCATGAATCATCAATACTATTATGAGAATATCAATTCACAAAGATGCCTTTATAGTTCATAGTATCCCATATCCTCACATCAGTAACATTCCCTTAGCGTTGTTTTGGGAATTACAGTCTTAGTTGATGATATCAAGAATTCATGATAATTTGATTATCATTCGGTTTCTCCGGCGATCACAGTCATGGTCAGAGTCATGAGGAGTGTCGTAGGGTTCATCTTGTTTTCTTTCTTGGTGAATGTTGACTCTTGATTATTGTGATGTTGTTGAATTCTTGGCATCATGATATGATTTTTGTGGTGATGATTTCCTTGTTTATTTATGGATCGATATTAGAGAGTTTCTACAATTGTTCTCTTACAAGTTGTTTCTATAGATGGGGTTCAAAGCTAATGGTTTTCTCTTAGTCCATTATTCCAAAATAGAATTTTGGAGAGGGTATGAATAGTCCATTGGTACGAGGCAGGTGCACTAATGCATGAGATAACTATCCGAGTAGTGATGGGTTGGAGTAAGTGGATATTAATATTTTTTATACTGGTTAGAGGATGTTAAATGTAATATTGAATGAGTTTTTTGGCCTTAAACTTTTTTTCCATGATGTTTTGATTGTTTTTAAGTTGTTTATTTCATTTTTGGTTCTCAAATTATCCTAAAAATTGTATGAATCATAAAAATTAAATATTTGTAGAATTTCAATCATGGTAGATGGTATGGCCAAATGTGGTCTAATTTTTTATAACCAGAACTATAAAAAATCTCTTAATATAATTTATAAAAAGTCTAACTTTCAGAATCACAGAAAATGCATTAATTTCAAGTCATAAAATTTTAATTTTTATAATTAACCATATTAAAATTAAAAAAATAATTATACTAGAATTTCCACTAAAAAAAATTAATAATCATCATAATATTATTGAAATTTCAAAACTAAAATGATTTTATAATATACCACTACACTTAAACCGTGAGTTTCCATAAGAAAAAATATCAGCAATAAAAATTAGAGGGATCTAGTGTTATCATTATTCAAATATCAAATATAAAATATTCAATTATCAATTTGAGATCAAACATTCAAAATTGATGTAAAATAAAAATTTAATTACATAATTTCGGTTGTAACAATCAACTCAAGTATTATAAATCATCCATTTTTAGATTTTCAGAACATATCCTTACATTAATTAATTTTTCACAATTAATTATTAATAAAAATGGAAATAATTATCTACCTATCCTAGAATCTATTCAACCATCACCTATGATAAAATTCAAATCATGTAATTCTCATATCATTAGACCATTCTTCTTATAAATAAGAATGTAAATGAACTACATTCTCCACATTATAACATAAAAATCATATAAAATCATGAGATATTTTCATTCAATTTTATAATGATTCTATGTATTGAGGTAGGTGGGAATTGATTTCTTATATTTAAGTGTAAAGCAGGAGGTTTATCTCAATAGTACAAAGCATGATATCAAAAGTAAAAGATAAATGAAATTGTCCCATTCAACATTGAAAACTCAAACATTCCACGATTAATGTAATGTAATGAATAATGAAACCATAATGAATGATTTGAATCGTTTATAATTTCAATCTAATTTTTTTACTTTTTTTGAAGTAATTTTTTCTTTTTTTAATTTCTTTTTTTAAATTCATTGTTAGAATAAAGCATAGATCCACCACCTAACCACATATGATAAAAATCAATAGATTAGTAATCATGATATTTTATTCTTCAATTCACAACCTATTCCACCTTTTCATTTTTAATGAATGGAAAATAAGAAATTATAATGAACTAGTAAGAATTCCTCCTCAATACTAATAAATAGCACCAAATTTTTTAAACGACATATTTCATCCCTTACACCATTAATAGCTTATCCCCCACATACAATCCTAATAATATCCTGAAAATACTTATATAATGGTAGGAATATTTAAAAAACATCTTCAAATATGGATTATCAATATCATAGTCGTTAATGTTCTCTATCGGCTGGACAAGAACTAATGTGAAGTTGTTGTTAAGGACACGGATTTCTCCAAATTTAAATCAATAATTTTCAATGTGTTGTTTTACAATAATTTCATTGATAAGATTCAATATGCATTATAGCAGGTCCTATTTCCCATTATCACTGATGAAATATGATTAAGAATAGATAAGAAGTAATTTTTCTAGATATCATATCAGTAATGGGATCTATGTTATTGGATAATAACTCACTAAATAAATAATAATGGTAAATCAATCCACAAAAATTATAGAAATAGAAGGTGTGGAAAAATTAAAGAAACTTCATTTACAAGAATCAATTAATTCCTTAAAATCACATATCCACAATTTAACATCCCTATTTCAAATTATTAATTCAATTCATCATTATTACTATTCAATATTCTGTTCATTGATATATATAACTTCCACCACTAGGTTCAAAAGAAACAAAATTCTCTTATATAACTTGATTAAACCATAAATTCAAACATGGGATGGAAATTTATAGTTTATGATGAAAAAAGGATATCAGAAAAATAAATGTTGGGGATTTCAGAATACATAATTTAATAATGAAATCCCTGTTGAAATGAATCTTTTTCCCTCTTCCCAAAATGGTTGTTAGGTGATTTTGTAGTGACTTCCTTAAATTATTGTCCTGTGAAAATAAAAATAACAAATACAAGTGAATGAAATAATCCATTACAGCACATGGGTGTGAAGGTAGAAGAAAATAATTCAAGAATCTTATGATAATAGTAAAATTGTGGTTTCCTCTAAGAAATACATTTGGTTAATGTGATTGCAGCAATATAACCTCATGACAAAAAATTTGTAGATTGTTTGCGGAGGTTTCGATTCCTCCATTGAATATTGAGGAAGTCATCCATTGTTTATTTAAATTTCCCATTTAAATTCAATGTGTTCCATCCTCTTTATTCTTATTCTAAATGGAACAAAAAATAGTAATAATTGTTAATATTAAATTGTTCTCCCAACCTATAATGAATCTTATCAGACTTTAACATGAGTTTGGAATGGTATACTATTATATGTTCTCATCTTGGGAAGGTCTTTGGTCGATTTAGATTGTCATTTTCTACTAGGGTTATTTATTTTTTAAATTTTTAATTTTCAAAATATTATCTTATGACTTCTTTTAGTTCATATAAATTAATTTTTATCTAATTTATTTCACTCTCCAAAAGAACATTATCATTTGTTTACGTGCAAAAATTATCGATGTTCTAAATACAATGGTAGATGACAATATTTTCCTAAATCAAATTATAGGGGATCATACATATATGTGTCGTCAAGGATATATAGAATGCCTAAATGGTTTAGAAAAGCCTTTGGATGAAATCCTTTCGATTTAATTTGTCTATTTTCTATATAAAACCATTAATTTCTTCAATGGTCACTTTTTCTTGAATTTTTTTGGGGATATCAAGGTGTAAATTTTTTGTGGTGTACCCCATAATATTTATGAATATCCTCTATTATTACTCTAAAAAAATTAGTTCCCTAGTCACTGATGATGTCTCTTGGTATTCTAAACCTACAAAAGATATTGGTCCTGAAAGAATCCCCCACAACTATGGAATAATTTTTTCTTGTGGCCATAACAACCAATCATTTTAATATATAATCAACATCAATTAAAATAAAATGTTTTTGAAACACATGGGGAAGGGTCCAAAAAAATATCTTCATAAATAAATTATTTCTAAAAAACTATGGTTTTGGGGAATCTCATGTATTTTTCAAATATTAATATAGAATTTAATCTTTCACATTTATTTATAATTTTCAAGAGAATCATTAAACAAGGCCATCAAATAAATTCAATATTCCAATATCATTATAGATTTTGTTTGATTTAAAAAGATGACTCCCCAATGAATTGTATTAATAATTTGAGAAGCATATTATATTTAACTTCACAATAAAAATATTTTTTTGACATGGTATTTGAATATATACTACAGAAATGGATCTTCCAGGACATATAATCTATATCCATCCTTAATTTTCTGCTTCTGATGAGAGTTAAGGTGAGAAGGTTATTGTGATGAGTCCAAATAAATTACTATGTCGTAATTCAATGGTACTGAACCTTTTATGATGTAATATTTCTCTCTAGGTATGTGATCATTGAGTGGTATTAGTTTTATTATTTCTTTTTTATTGTAGTCGGGTAGCCTACCTTAGGGATCTTCCACTTGATTTTTATTTCTTTATTTTCTTAATATTTAGATAAAACTCTTAAAGGCATATTATCTAAATCACTAACATTGTTTTGGAATCATCCTTCTCTATCATGAACCTAATTATTTCATGAACATTAAATAAAACCACTTTACTCCCACTTAAATATGACTGGAATTTTTCTTCTAAAAGTACATCTAAATGAAACTTTTTTTGTGATTGTGTAATTGATCATAGTGGAGTCCAAGGTTTTTGAGTCATATGTTATGGCTTGTTGGTATAAATAAATTCACTGCGAAATAAATTATCCTATATCTTCAGTTGATTCATCAAAAAACAACTAAATTGGATGTTCCCAATTTGGTGGTTTTATTGTCGGTGGAGTAATCAATTTTGATATCAACATATCATATTCTTCCATACAATTATAATTAAAAATGTAATATTATTTTAATATTAATATTGTAAGATGAATATAATTATTCCTAAAGTACTAGATGAATCACTACTATAATTACAATCTAAGCCAAAGAACATATAATAATGGTTTTAAAAAATACTTGGTATATGGATCTTTACATATATTTTTACCAACAGTTTTATAAGAACATTGAGATATAACCACCATATACCAATGTTTTAATCAAACTATTAGGATGGGGTCTATTTAATTATGGTATCCCAAATGTTCCTTAAAAGCATGGAGATGTTTTTTCCTAAATATACCAAACTCATTCTAAGTACCTCCTCCCGTATGTTTCCCTAAACAATAGAACCCCTATTCCATAGCCTACAAACACCTCTTTCCACCAGTTAATCTATTCATAATTCAAGATACTTATTTCTTGCACTTCAAATAAGCATTTTTTATAAAATTTATATTGTTTTTCCTTTATTTAGTTTTTGTTTTGTGTTTTTATTTTCCCTATACAATAACTCGCCTCTTCTTCCTAGAATACAAACCATTATTCCCAACTAGGGATCACTATTCAAGTCATTTTTTGTTCCTCCACTTCAAATAAGTAATATCCAACTGAGTTATACATTTTTTCATCATTTATGTTTAATTTTATTCATTCATATTGATTAAAATGTAGGGATTTTTTGTTCTGTGTTTTTATAACAAATATAATAGCAAGGTTATTTATTTGGAGGTGTATTTATAACATTTTATTTATCTCAAATGTTTTTTAGATTTATAGGGAATGATTAGTTCCATGCCAAGTGTGCAGTGAAAAATAAAATAGCAATTGGTTCACTGGGAACTCAATGAAGGGTTGAATGAGGATTAATCATGTGTAAACCAACAGGTACCGAGTGGAGGTATATTATGTATATGGTATCCCGATGATAATTTTTTAAAAATTATTTAAAAGATAAAATAATTATTTAAAGAAACGTCTCATAATCCAACTCTTATTTTAGTCAAGTTATTCATTGGAGTTAAACAAGTATCCATCCACCCTTATTCTTCTTTTTCTATAACACCCTTGAATATTGTTTCTGTTAACCGATCTATAGATTGATTCTATTAGTTGTAATTATTACCTTGGGTATTCATTTTGTAATATTTTCTCACATGATATTTTTTATCATTACTAATCCTAAATGATTGTGGTTTTTAATCTTCACTTATTATTCTATGATATCGAAGGATATTCATGGAATTATAATGGAAACGTTTTCCCTAAATTTCCATGGGTGGATGGTTCATTAAATTATATAAAAATTAATATTATTTTTTTCTTGGTATGATGGAAAGATAGTTAATTTGGGTTTGTGTGATAATAAATTTAGTCAATATGGCATATAAGTTCATGTGTGATAATTGAGTGTCCTTGGAAACATAAAATACTAGTCAATTCTGATATGTCATTATTCTAGTTAGGATCCATAAATATATAAGTCATGGGGGTGTGCCTATATCTAGAATTATTACTCATACAGGGCTCATATCCTCAAATTGGTTCTAATTTCCCCTTTATAGGTAAAACAATGCGGTGTTCATAAATTCAATCCTCATTAAACACTATGTTTATTTGATTTGTGAATAGTTTCTATGGGATAATAATGAATAGGAGAACCAAATAATTTAAAGTTTTTTATAATCAAATTATCATACATAAAATCTTAAATTATAATCCCAAATATTAAAATAACAATTATGGAATGTTTTCTCTTTAAAAAGAGTGAAACCCCTTTACAATCCTTTATTTTTGAACCAGGAGGCACAATCCCAAATAAACATGGATAATAAATAAATAAATTCAAAAAGGATATAAGCATAACATACGACATGAGTGATCATAATATGGTGGCAGTAGTTTGTGGAAGATATTTTTTGGTGATGTTGTAATGATGAAAAATGTATTTAATGATATATTCATTCTATTATATTAGTTGGATAAAATTTTAAAATTTTGGATATTTTATATTTGTTTATTCAAGATAATAACATTTTTATACATGTTATAACAGTTTCTATTTTAATGTAAAATGAGGGAGAGAAAATATAGTGCTAATAGTGGATGTTTCATAGCGAGGATATAAGGAAATCATCAACTAATATGGTCCTTACACAATGATTTTCCATAACATACACTATATTTCACATAATCTTGCAATTCATTCCATCATGATGAAAGAATATATGAACTAAATTGAAATGAATTGATCAGACCCAAAGGAAAATAAATTGTACCAAACTGACCTATCTAATCTTGAAAATAAATGAATTGAACTTACCAACCCTTTATACTGAAATCCTATTGAACTATCAAATCCTATTTATATCATAATGAAAATGACTTGACCAAACCAATATAATTAAATTTAAATGAATTGATTTGACCCAAGTAGACTTGAGTAGACTATAAAAACACTAAATTTCAGCAAACAAGACTAAAAAATTAAAATTGAACTAAATTGAACCTAACTAAAAGAAATTCTAAAATGATGATAAAAAAATGAACTATGTTGAACAATATTTTATAAAACCCTAATATGAATGCAATGAACCAATCCAAACAAAATAACCAAAACCAATGGAATAACATGGTAATATATTTATAATTGAATTCAGTATCATGTTTTTATATTTCTAGTATTTTGTTATATATAAATTGTTTTTTCCATTCATATTATTATTCTCATATAGAGTTGTGTTTCTGTTGTGGTTTTATATAAAGTTAACAATTCTGGTTTACATAAATATGTATTCTATTAAACATCAATATAATTGAATTTCTTTCAAGAAACAACTTATAGTTTTTTTAAAATAATTGATAGATGTTGGATGTATGAAACTGATTGGTTATGGAGAGATTTTCGATACAATTTTGAGATATTTTTAGATTTTTTATTTGAGAATGCTTTTGATAGTGGTCACAGACACATCCCATGATATAATTGTATTGTAATATCTTAGTTAACACATGAAAAATATATCTACCACGTAAAGACCCAGAATTTTCAGGGAATTATTTTTCTTCATTTCTTTTGAATTTTACGAGTCTGTAGCTTCTAACGACACTTGATTCCGAGGCCCGGTGTGCCCAAAATAAATTTATGAAGTTTAGCTCGAGTACATTCAGTGAACGAACGATCGGGTTTTTTTATCTTTTGAACCGGTGATCAGAATTAAAATCTGATCTCCCCGATGAACTCACAACACCAGTAATTGCTTAAGGGGACCTTTACCGTAGTTGCGTTTTAAGCGGGGTGAGAATTATATTTGGGGATTTAGTTTAAAATAAATAAAATTGTTAGAACAATTTTATTTATATCTATGGTAGTTTTATCCTACAACGTGGAGTTAAGTGTGGGACCCACAACCACATAACTACCCAAGTGTGGATAATTGTGAGGTGGTTTCCACACTAGCCCCATCCTTTCACATTCCATAACCCTCTCTAACCCCATTCATTTATTGTGTAAACTCTTCCTATAAATCTCATAAACCCCCATTAAACTCTCTTATTTAATGTTGTCATCACTCCCATATTTATGAGATCTCCCGGCCACCCATTTCTGTCATTATTATGACAATACCATTCATTAATTAATTAAACTCCACTTAAATAGTTTGATTTATTTTGAAATGTCATGTCACTTCTATAAATTGGGAGAGATTATTTTCATTATGGGTTTAGCAAATAATTTGTGAGGGGAAACTCTGTAGAAATAGAGTTCTGTGTCTTCTCTCAAGAAAAAACATCATCCACTCTCGGCACGAATAACACTCCATGACCCAAAGGATGGGAAGAAACTTCTTCAAACTTTTTCTTCCACCACATTATGGTAGGAGACACCACCACGGGGAATGTCACCGACAATGACGAATCTTCCTCTGAAGTCAACGGAATCGACGTCCGTTCTCCACGACGTCGTTATTCACGATTCCCTCTATCGTGACGCTCTTCTTCCGTAGCTTGACGACGTGCGACGTCGATTATCAAGGTAGGGGAATCAAGATCAATTTTAATGGATTAAAATTGTGCTTCCTTTGTCATTGAACATCTTGCTTCTCCAATATTTTGCTATCTCTTAATGAAGAGGGAATGGGTCGAACAAACATGGCCTTATGACCCTCTGTTTGATCCTGTTTACTGATGGATTTAGCAATCGAAGGCGGAACACGGAAGAGGTTGGTGGCGTAAGGGCTGCGGTCACACACGATAAGAAAAGTTGCAGCCATGCAAGCCGTAGCGGAGGAAGCACGGCGCCATCAGGCCGTTCTGGGGATGCGGAACCGCGGCCAGCCTAGGCCGAGGTGGCGGAAGCTAGTGTCATTGCGCCGGTTGTGCACTAGGTACCGTGGCCCGCTTAGCGGGCAACTTCGGCTGAAGAACTGGTCGGCCCGTCGGACGGCCGAGCGAAGTTGAATAGAGGTGATAGGAGGGCTCCGCGTTGGAGAAACCTGCGGCCCACCGTGCGGGACACGTGCGCCAGAAGGCCGGCCGGTTTGGGAGGGAGGAGCTACTTGGTGCCTCCGGTTTGGGCAGCCGGGGTGGGGGGGGGCTCCTCGGACCGCTCGGCCAGCTGGCCGAGCCTGCGGGGCTGTGCTCCCAACCGGGCCACGCCCGACGGGGCCATGCCAGGCACTCTTCGGGACGGACAATTCCCCTCATTCCAGACCGCATGTTTCATTGGGCCGGTCCGACCCCTAGCCGGGTCAGACTCGCCAACACTAGGTTAACCTGACCCGTCTGCCCAACGGGCTTAACGGGTCAGGCCCATTTTCACTTAAACGTGAATAACATGATGACCGCTTGTCCGATCAACGCGTTGTCTATGGAACTGGGACCCTCACGATGAGGCGGTCTATTTGCGATACACTAAGTGATTTTTGGACGACTTTGTAAATGGCTGGGTTTGGAATGAGCAGAATTCCAACTGGGCCCTCGGAGCGGAAACAATTATAACATAAAGACCGGACGTCTGATTGACGTGACGTTGACTTTGTTGGATTCCTCTTGATGAGGAGGTTCTTTTGGAATAATATACATGGGATAAAGATGATACTGGAGTATGTTCGGGTGTGTTTTAGCTTAAAAACCAACCGGGCCCCTGGAACATAAAAGCTAATAACTCACAGACTGGGCGTCTGATTGACGCGCCGTCTGTAGCATTCAGACCCCTATAATGAGGTGGTCCTTTGAGATACTTCTTCTTGGAACTTCGTTATCCTTGGCGTGTCGACTAGTAGCTCATGGAGTGGATCCTCCTAGAGACGGGAATATGGAGTACGGCGACCTTGTATTTGGATGCGACCTGAAGGCTGCTTGTCCGATTCGTATCGGAGCAACGTGGGAGACCCATGGCGGGGAGGATTACTGTGCTGGGGTGGTAGACCCTTGTTACTCGACAGGAGGAGTACCTCTGTAGCCAAGTAGGGGGAGCACTACTAAGTTGGGGGGGCAGAACCGCGATACTCGACAGTGGAGGAGTACCTTAGTAGTCTAAGGTTTGTCTGTAGCACCTTGGAGTCATGGAATGACTACTACACTCGACAGAGGAGGAGTTCTCCAATATCCGTGTTTTGGTCATCGTGAATAAAAATCCTGGTTTAAGATGAGTTAATGGACTTTGTTTTTTCTCATTATTGAGATGGATTACTTGATATATTAGGTATATGTATGGGCATATACCTACGTAAGATTTATATGGTGAGATCCTTATTTGTGGTTATCCTTGTTGGATTTAGTGAGACCATGAGGGCCTCGGGGTCCCTATTGAGTATCATTGTACTCACCCCTGCACGGGCTATGCCCGCACATCGTTGTGTTGGATGCAGAAGATAGAAAATGATGTCGGAGAACGAGTATACAAGGATTAGACGACACCTAGAGGTGGACCTCACGACGAGTCAGTACCCGGAGGTGGACCTCGGGATGAGTTGGTACATAGAGGAGGTTAACGGACGAGGGTGCTGAAGAGGCTATCTGTACCTACCCATCAGGTATGATCCGTGGTGGACAATCTAGGAGCTTCTTGTCACCTTCCAGCTTTTATGTCTTTTACATTGTACATTACAGTTGGTCTTGGATTCCTCTTGAAGAGACAGTTCTTTTGGCATACTCTACATGGGATACATATGATATTGGAGTATGGTCGGGTTGGTTTTAGCTTAAAAACCAACCGGGATCCTCGAATAGAAAAGCTAATAACTCACAGACCGGGCGTCCGATAGACACGCCGTCTGTAGAGTTGAGACCCTTATAATGAGGTGGTCCTTTGAGATACTTTTTCTTGGAACATCATGACACATGGAGCGGATCCTCCCGGAGACGGGCATACGGAGTACGATGACCTTGTAGCTGGCTGAGAGCTAAAGGCTTCTTGTCCGATTCGAATCGGAGCAACATGACTAGCCCAGTGGGGAGAACTACTTTGTTGGGGTGGCAGACCCATGGTGGGGAGCACTACTGTGCTGGGTTGGCAGACCCGTGGTACTCAATAGGAGGAGTACCACTGTATGCAAGTAGGGGAGCACTACTGTGTTGGGGTGGCAGACCCATGGTACTCAATAGTGGAGGAGTACCTCAGTAGTCTAAGGTTAGTGAGTAGCACCTAGGAGTCGTGACATGACTAATTCACTCGACAGAGGAGGAGTTCTCTAGTAGCCATGTTTTGGTCATCGTGAATAAAAATACTGGTTTTAGATGATTCAATTACCTCTGTGTTTTTCCTCATGATTGAGCTGGATTACTTGATAACTTAGGTATATGTATGGCCATATACCTAAGTAAGAGTTATATGTCGATATCCTTCTTTGTGGTTATCCTTCTTGGATTTAGTGAGACCTTGAGGGTCTCGGGGTCCCTACTGAGTATCGTTATACTCACCCCTGCACGGGCTATGCCCTCACCTCATTGTGTTGGATGCAGATGACGGACAATGCTGACGGAGACCGAGTGTACGAGGATTGGACGACACCTGGAGGTGGACCTCACGAGAAGTCAGTACCCAGAGGTGGGCCTCATGACGATTCGGTACCTGGAGGAGGTTGACGGACGTGGGCGCTGAGAAGGTTATATGTACCTGCCCTTCAGGTAGGATCCATGGTGGATGATCCAGGATCTTCTTTTCACCTTCCTGTTATTTTGTCTTTTACATTGTACTTTATAGTTGGGCTTGTATTTCCAGCCCCTTTACTTTCAACACTACTTTTGTTTTCATTTTTACTTAGTGTTTGCTTCCTCTTGTACTCTAGTTGTGTGTGTTTACGTTTCTTGAGGGCAATGCATTCCCTTTTTATCTGGATTTAGGACATTAGTTCTAGTCTCTAGCACCTGGCTTACGGAAGGCGGGCTTGGGGTTGTCACGGCACGGGCCCCGAGGACGGGTCATTAAAAATTGGTATCAGAGGATTCAGTTCTACCACAGAACATGGGACTCTGATATTTCCTTTCTGTGAAGCAATAGTGTTAAGGGTACTAAGTGTGGTTATCAGTTCAGGGAGTCCAGTGTTGGTGTAGCGGCAGACGTATCCATACACCAGGACCCTGACTTCTAATTTCCGACTCAGTGCATGAAAACATATATTCCATGTGTGTTTCCAAAAGTTTTCTTTAAAGTCAACTAAAACCAGGTCAACTCACCGGGTTTAAATCTTTTGACCATGTCACATCTATTTAGGATGCCTCCACGCAGACAGTCAGTTGGAGTTCTGATAGAGTACACGATGACAGCCCACCGAACGACGAGGTTCCAGTGCAGGGACCACTTTCAATGTTGGCCCCTTCGGGTGGTGTACTAGCAGCACCACCACCCGTTAGGCAGAAGATGCCAGTAGTCGTACTAGTGGACGGTGCATACTGACGGAGCGCGTTGCACGAGTTCTAGCAGCAGAGGCCTCCGAGGTTACGAGGCGAGGCATATTTCCATGCATCATTGGACTGGATGGAGGCAGTTTCTATAGTTCTACACCTAGCTTAAAGTCTACTAGAGAAGATGGTGATCTTAGTTACTAGTTTTTTCCAATGAGTGACCATGAGGTTGGTCTGGATAGTCATGGGGATTCAGTATGTGGACTAATGCCTGAGATAGTACCTTCGGGTAGTGTTCCAGCTATATCACTACCTGTTGGTCAGCAGTTACAACCGGCGGTACTCGTATATGAGACATGTAGGAATAGTGCCTTACACGTGTTTCAGCATTAGATACCCCTCAGGTTCTGAGGAGAGCCCCACTCACAGGCGGCTGAGGACTGGCTTGAGGAGGTGGCTTAGAGTTTCTAGATCTTATACATCTTCGATAGGACGACATGTCGGTAGCTGAGTATTTATCGAGGCATACCTATCATTCATGTTACATCATGAGTACGATATGATCTGTGATTTAGAGCTTGACCTCAGAGCAAGGTATGTTTAAAGGAAATCTGAGCTAACACTTTTTCCTCTATGCATTACTACTTATGCTAGGGTTCTAGAGAGAACCTTTGTGGCTGAACGTTATTTGGATGAATGGATACAACTATTGAATGTTAGCAGTGGGAAAGAATGAAACTGGTTTTAGTCTCAGAAACATGAGCATGTGGAATGATTCAAGAAGAGGAAGTGTTAACGACAGATGAATATGCAGGGAAATAGACATGGAATCATAACTAGAAAAGCAGCATGTGGTGGTGAACATTTCGACATGTTACAACCACCTACATTGTAGTCCCTGTCAGGCTCAGGGAGCTGGAGGGAAGGGGAAGAGAATAGATTCTTGTGGTCAAGGAGTGAGATCTAAAGGCTTTAGGAATGGTTCGAGGTACGATCTCAATATACTACTAGCTGCTGTAACAACAGACATTGATACGAATCATTCCTTCCTTCCATGAATCTTGTCCTAGACCTAGAGTTTCCGGTTAAGCCATTGACTTGACCCTCACGTCTGGAGATACCATTGGGAGGAGACTCGATAATCACGCTTACGCCGACGGTGTGATTTAACCCTTGTGGAGAGAGTTTCGGTTGGAACCTATTTGTGGCAGCGTCGAGGCCTTACGACGTTAGTTTGGGTATGGACTGGGAAACCAATGTTCATACACAGATTGATTGTATTAGGAAAAAAGTTTTTTGTCTACCTACAACGTTGGGATGGGTTTTTACTTGGTCTGCAAAAAGGAAACCACAGGCATCACAGGATGGAATCATGCATTAGTGGGTGCAGTCGATCACCCATGAGTTGGCCAGACCTAGATTTGTGCCAGACTTCTCTAGAGTTGTCGCACTACTTTTAGCATTGACGAAGAAGGGGAAACTCTTCATGAGGTCAGAGAGACGCATGTAGAACTTTACAGGAGAAGAGGCATAGGTTGACCAGTGCGCCCATATTGAGGCTATAGGAGAAGGTTCTGATCATCCATGAGTGGATGAAGACTACATAGAGCAGACAATAGTCTTATGTTGATAAGAGACGGATACCACTAGAGTTCTAGGATGGAAACCACGTTTTCCTACGAGTATCACCTCGATGAGGTCTACAGAGAGTTGGCCGAGGTGGGAAGTAATCTCCAAAGTTCGTTGGACCTTTCTAGGTTCTCAGTTGGGTAGGCAAGGTGATATATAGCTTGAAACTTTCACCTTAGTTGGACCGGGTGCATGACGTCTTCCATTTATAATAGCTAAGGAGATGTGCACGACCTATCCATCATCATCGACCATGGAGAGACATACATAAATGATGGGGAAACATTCACAGGGTTCCAATAGAGGTTGAGGGTCGATAGGAGCGGGTCCTACGAGGACTATGGATTCCTCTTGTTCGCTTTGCTGACAATACGAGAACCTCTAGAGAACACATGGGAGCGGGAGGATCAGATACGTGCTCGAAACCTCCTTTAGTTTTCTTAGTTTGTGTTATAGCTTTACGAGGACGTAAAGCCCTGAGGTGGGTGTACTGTAATGACCCGAAAATTTCAAGGAAAATTTTTTCTTAATTTATTTGGGATTTTAAGAGTCTGTAGCTTCTGACGACACACGATTATGAGGATCAGTGTTCCCGAAATAAATTTATGATGTTTAGCTCGGGTACATTTAGTGAACGAACGAGCATGGTTTTTCTATCTTTTGAATCGGTGCTCGGAATTGAAATCCTAGAGCAACAAAGCACTCACAATGCCTGTAATTGATTAAATGGACATTTACCACAGTTGCATTTTAAGGGGGGTGAGAATTATTATTTGGGGATTTAGTTTAAAATAATTTAAAATTATTAGAACAATTTTATTTATATATATTGTATATTTATCCTACAAAAAGGAGTTAAGGGTGGGACCCATAACCACCAAACTACCCATGTGTGGATATTTGTGAGGTGGGGCCCACAAGAGCCTCAACCTTTCACATTCCATAACCAACTCTAACCCCCTTCATTTATTGTGTAAAATCTTCCCATAACTCTCATAAACCCCGATTAAATTCCCTTGTTTAATGTTGAAAACTCTCCCATATTTATGAGATCCCCCACCTCCCATTTGTGGCATTATTATGACAACACCATTCATTAATTAAATAAACTCCACTAAATGAGTTTAATTTTTTATGAAATGTCATGTAACTTTTATAAATTGGGAGAGATTATTTTCATTATGGGTTTTGCAAAGAATTTTTGGTGGGAAATTCTGGAGAAATAGAGTTTGGTGTTCTTATCTCAAGAAATAACATCGTCCACTCTCGCCACGAAGAACGCTCCACGGCCGGAAGGACGTGAAGCATCTTCTTCAATATTCTTCTTACTCCACATTAAGAGTGGAGACACCACCATGGGGAACATTGCCAACAATGAAGACTCTTCCTCTGATGTCAACAGAATCGACATTTGTTCTCCTCAACATCGTTCTTCGCGATGCCATCGAACGCGATGCTCGTCATCCGCAACTCGATGACGTGCGACTTCGATTATCGAGGTAGTGGAATCATGTTCAATTTTAAGGGATTAAAATTTTTCTTCCCTTGTCGTTGAACATCTTGATTGTCCAACCATTTGGTATAACTTAGCACGGAGGGCATGGGCCGAACAAACATGGATTGACGACCTCTGTTTGATCCTGTTTATTGATGGATTTGGCGATCAGAGGTGGAACACGGAAGAGTTCGGCGGCATAAGTGCCGCTGTCACGCACGCTAAGAAAAGCCACAACCAAGAAAGCTGCAGCGGAGGAAGCACGGTGCCTTCGCGCCCTGCTGGGGATGTGAAACTGCGGCCAGCGTAGGCCGTGGCGGAGGAAGTCGGCATGTCGGATGGTTGGGCGATAGGGAGCCAACGCACTAGGAGGCCGCTGCGCTGGAGAACCGGCAGGCCCATCGGCCGGCCCGGAAGAGTCGAATTATGGCGCCAGTAGGGAGCCATACTGAAGAAACCCTCGGCCCGTCATGCGGGCCGTGTGCGCCATATGGCCAGCCGGCTTAGCCAGCTAGTTTGGGAGGGCGGTGCCGCCTGGCGCCCCCTGTTCGGGTAGCCATGGGGGCCGCGCCCCCTCGGACCGCTCAGCCAGCTGGCCGAGCCCGACGGGCCATGCACCTAGCAGGGCCAGGACATGCCTCCCAGGCCAGACCACACATTTCATCGGGTCAGTCTGACCCCATACCAGGTCGGACATGCCAACTCTGGGTTGACCCGACCCGTCATCCCATCGGGTTTAACGGGCTGATCCCGTTTTCACTTAAATGTGAATAACATGAAGACAGCGGGTCTGATCGATGCGTCGTCTGTGGCACTGGGACCCCCGTGATGAGGCGGTCCTTTTTTTGATACACTAAGTGAGTTTTTGACGACTTTGGAAAATGTTCGGGTTTGGAATGAGCGTAATTTCAACCGGGCCCTCAGAGTGGAAACACTTATAACATAAGGGCCAGACGTCTGATTGACGTGTCGTCGACTATGTTGGATTCCCCTTGATGAGACAGTTCTTTTTCCATACTCTACATGGGATACAGATGATATTGGAGTATGGTCGGGTTGGTTTTTTTTTTAAAAACAACCGGGCCCCTGGAACAGAAAATCTAATAACTCACAGACCGGGCGTCCGAATGACGCGCCATCTGTTTCGTTGAGATCCCTATGACGAGGCGGACCTTTGAGATACTTCTTCATGGATCTTCGTGACACTTGGAGTTTCAACTAGTAGCGCGTGGAGCGGATCCTCCCAAAGACGAGCATACGGAGTACGATGACCTTGTAACTGGCTGAGACCTGAAGGCTGCTTTCCCGATTCGTATCGGAGTGACTTGACCATCCTAGTGGGGAGCACTACAATGTTGGGGTGGCAGACCCATGGTGGGGAGCACAACTAAGTTGGGGTGGCATACCCGCGGTAATCGATAGGAGGAGTACCTCTGTTGGATATTAGGGGGAGCACTACTTCGTTGGGGTGGCAGACCCGTGGTACTCGATAGCGGGGGAGTACCTCAGCAGTCTAAGGTTAGTGAGTAGCACCTCAGAGTCATGATAGGACTACTGTGCTCGATAGAGGAGGAGTTCTCTAGTAGCCGTGTTTTGGTCGCCGTGAATAATAATCATGGTTTGAGCTGAGTCAATGACCTTTGTGTTTTTCCTCATGATTGAGATGGATTACTTGATAACTTAGGTATATGTATGGGCATAAACCTAAGTAAGGGTTATCTATTGAGATCCTTCTTTGTGGTTATAGTTGTTGGGTTTAGTGAGACCTTGAGGGTCTCGGGGTCCCTAATGAGTATCTTTATACTCACCCCTGCATGGGCTATGCCCGCACCTCGTTGTGTTGGATGCAGACAACGGACATCGCTGACAGAGACAGAGTGTATGAGGATTGGATGACACCTAGAGGTGGACATTACGACGAGTCAGTACCCGGAGGTGGACCTCACAACGATTCAGTAGCCAGAGCAGGTTGATGGATGATGGTGCTGAGGAGGCTATATGTACCTACCTTTCAGGTAGGATCTATGGTCGATGATCCAGGATATGCTTGTCATCTTCCAGTTGTTTTTTCTTTTACCTTGTACTTTACAGTTGGGCTTGTATTTCCATCCCCTTTACATTCAGCACTACTTTTGTTTTCAGTTTTACTTAGTTTTTGCGTCTGCTTGTACTCTGGTTGTGTGTGTTTATATTTCATAAAGGAAATGCCTTCCATTTTATCGTGATTTATGCCTTTGGTGCTAGTCGCCAGCCCTTGCCTTATGGAAGGCGGGCTTGGGTTAGTCACGGAACGGGCCCCGAGGATGGGTCGTGACATACCATATAACCATATATGGTTTTAAAACAAACTACAAATTGTGGTATCAATATGGTGAGAAAACTGAATATCAAAATGATGGGAATCCAAATAACAAGACTGAATTGCTGAATTTGTTATATGACCAGTTCACATATATTTGTGATTAGTAGAAGGAAACATTTCGACCCAAGAACAATTATATATGATCACAGAGGATGCATCTAATTAAAATAATGATGTTTAATGGGTGAAAAAATTGATTAATTCTTCCACGACTCTGTTATATCAACAATGAAATAAAATGAAAAGGATGGAATTTTTCATCAGATAGTTTCATTAGAAAAGCATGTATGGTATTATTAATACATCCATCAATTAAATTCATTATTTTTTAGTGGGAAAACTTCTTGATGATGCAGATATTCCATTAAAAACTATATGGATTGAAATTTAGTTGGAGAATGTGGATTTTAAAAAAAAATCATGCTTGCCTGAAATATTGAAGCTTATTCTAGAAGGAAACTACTGAACAAAATGAATATATAAAATATGGAAGACCTCAAAAGAAGTAAAAAACTAATGGAACACCATTATGTGTTCAATGTATCATAATGTGGGACTTTGGATTAATTCCTATACTCTAAAATCATTTCATGTCTAATGAAATATCTATAAAATTTTTATTGGATGATAGTGAGAGAAAGAAGAATAATGATTAGTTGGTTCACACTACAATGGGATTTTCATGGTAGAGACTCGATGCTCGATATCCTAATTTTTTCGACTGATTTGTGCAATGTAAGGATGGGTCTCTCATGTGATGGTTTTAATCCTTTTGGGAGGATCTTACAATGCACAACAAATGGACAGTTTTTACACACATTTATATCCTTCTCCCAAGGTTGTGTATGAAAAAACCTTTCACTTTTAGGAGTATACTCATATCTATCCATTCTGATCCAGAAAATTATATTTAAGTATTCATGAAACCATTAATAAAAGTGTTCAATATTATTTTTTATGTGGGTGTGCACACATATGATGCATGTTTGAAAGATATATTTCAAATTTGTATAGGGATTATGTGGATGATATATTATTTTCCATTTGATGTAATGATATCTTGGTCAAACAAAAAGTGAAAACTATCATATTTTATTAGTATGAATAACAAAAAATCCAGATGATTGAAAGATAGATGTAGTGTTAGTTTTATGGGTCATTGACGATTCATTAGAATGACCTATCCATATATAAATAATCATCGATGTTTTAAAAATACCATGGTGACCGATGATCTATTCAGCATATGTCTAGAACAGATGTGCTTAATGAATAGAAGATTACATTTTCATCATTTGGAAAGGGTCTAATGAAATCTATAAAGAGGGGAAAATTTCAAATGAAACCTATTACAATTGGAAGAAGAAGAGTATGTTATTTGATTTTCCATATTGTTCATCCAATTTGTTTTGTCATTTCGTAGATATAATTTACATTAAAATGAATATATGTGAAATGTTGCCTTAGATTCTTCTAAATGTCAATAGAAAGAAAAAAGATGGTTTACAATTTGGTGTGATGTATGAGATTTGGGGATTATACTAGAAATGCATCCTGTGTGTATCAATAAAAATTAATGGAATGTTCCATGTGCTTCTTATGTGATGAAACCTACATTAAGAATAATATTTTTGGATGTACTAGACACGATTAATGATCTATATGGATATTCAAGAAATATATCGATAATTTTCAATAGAAGATACCTTAAGATAAAATCTTTTAAGACATAAGATTATGACATCGTTATGCATGAGTTGATTCCGAAAGAAATCTACCATCATTTTTCAATAATATGGGTGCCAGTTTTTTGGTTGTTGCATTTGATTAGAGACATTTGTGAGAAGTATTTGTCCATGTATTTTTTGTATGAAAATTTTAAAAGTGAAAGAAATAATTTTGTTATGTTAGAGAAAATATATCATCCATTATTTTTCAAATTCCTGTTGCATCTGATTATCCATCATCAAACAAAAATAAATCAAGGATGAACTATTGATTTTTGTTTTATGTATCCAAATAAAAGAAATATTTACACATTGAAATAATATGTTTCAAATAAGAACCTTCTCGATGGTTCTATCTTGAATGTTAACTTGGCTCAAGAATTTATGGATTTTTTCTCAATTCATTTCTATTATCTTAATACAAGAATGAATAAACCAATTATAAATGAAGAAGAATAGTTCGAGAAAATTTTAACCAATTTTCCATCACTTTCTCAAATAGGATGAATTCTCAGTTCATATACACTCATGACATTAAGACTCAATGAACATGAGATGGAACATTTCATAGTGTGGTTCAACAATGATTTATTCGATGATTACATCATGTATGAAAATTCAACATGTAAATATAATATTATATCATGTGATTTTATATATCTATTATACTATTTCTATTTTTATCAACAACGATCATAAAAAGAATTTAAATACAAAGCATTATTCTTTATCATAGTGAAGGAGAGAGAATTTGTAATGAAAATAGTTTTTTGTGTGGTTGAAATTGACTATAGAAATGTTGCAACAATACATAAATTAATTAAATATTTATTTAAGATAAATATTTGATTATATTCCAGGTATTGAGTGTTCCTTCTGTCTGTGACTTTGAATAAATAAGGGCTCTAAATTTTGGTTCATAATACTGTGGTTCATGAATGTAAATAAATTATGATCAATTAGTATAGATTTATTATCGATGAATGAGGAAATAAAATGGGAAAACAACATGATGGGGTTATTATAACTTCCACAACAATCTGTTCTAGCAGTGTAATGGATACTAGACTTTTATTGGAAAATAAATCTTATTATGGAGTTGTTGAAAAACATAATATGTGATTATTACTCTCATGTTCGAGCCACTATGATGAAATTGTTGTGGTTTGATTAAATGAATAAGTATTTAACATTTATTGATTGTTGAAGATTTTGAGTTATTAACATGACCCACTCACTTGCAATCGATGAACTATTTGTTTTGGCATAAATGACGGAACAAATTTTTTATGTCAATGTTCAACTTCGACCTCATTTTTTTCATTATTGAAGTAATTCCAAGACATTTTTTGATGATGGTGGTAATGTAATTAACACCATAACTACTGTTAACGGCCCCAATCCATTTATTACTTATGATGAATCCAATATTTTAATTTTGATAGTTGATTGTGACCCAAATATTATGGTGGGAAATATATAGAAACATCAATCCATGTAATCTATTCTATTGGATTAGCTCGACATGGGTTGTTAGGGTCGGTACTATTTAAAATGTTTTAATATTGATTAGAGATATTTTTTATTCAACTTGACCTTAATGTTAATTTTCAATTTTATTGGTTATAGTTTTATTTGAGATGTATTTCCTAATATCGAATTAAACTGTATTCAAACCTATGAAACCAAGCACAACCAAAACAATTAAATTATAATAAAAATAAAATGAATTGAATTGGATATATTATACTTGTTTATATAAAAACTAAAACAAATGGAAATATTGACATAACCAAAAAATATCCAAATTAACTAACCCAAAATATGAACCAAATGGCCTAATACAAATATGTAATGTCTCGTTTTTTTGTTACACATTAGAAACCTTTTTATAATTACATCAATATATATTTTCAAATGCATGAAATGATGCCTATTGACAGATTTCAATTAAAAGTAAGAAATAAAACAATCATCGAATGTCTAAGATTGGAATTCAACCATTAGTGTATGTTGTGAGTATTTTATTGCGAATATATATATATTAATAACATTTAATGTGAAGTGTATAATTTTTCATCAAAATTTAATGTATGATACACCACTTAGGTGACAGTTATTCAATGGCTAGCCAAGTATTTGTCCCATTACTCAAGACAATGGTGCGAGGGGGTGTGAGAGTAAGGCAATCTAGTCAGAATAACCAATTAGAACCTACCCTTTCCACTAACATACCATCGACCACACATTCTGATCACGTAGTGTCATTAGAAACACACCAGATATTTAGGGATCCCATATTTTCACCAGACTTTACATTTGAGCCACCACACAAATCTTTACCATATTTGATAATTATTAAAACTCCACATCTATATCATGCATTTTGTCAGTCATCCATTCTATTTCCATTTCCATATACTTCATTCTCTCCTTGATTTTATATTCCTTCTTCTTCAACTCCTACTCTAAAATATTATGTTACTATAGAATGTGAACTAGGAGCCACTTCACCAGTACATTTGGATGTTCCTTCAATGTATATGGATCCATCGACACCCATTGATTAGACTATCTCAAGTATATATATAGGACCCTTATAAAAATATTTACCATAATTTATTTTTATTATAATGTTTATTTATATAAAATTTATTTTTTAGACTATAATATATAGATATACTGATAGAACGTGTGGTAATACACTCATGCATATAGTGTAGAACTGCCAACTGTAGTTGATAGTGTACTACAACGAAGATAACCAAATTATTGAAAAAATAGTGCAACAATTTAGATGATATTTGGAGATTCTTTCAAAATACACCGACATCGTTTTCTTCATCCCAATCCCTTGAAGACACATTCGAAATTAACTCAAGGATATATCTTGGTCACGGATATTGGTAAAAATTGGTCATATTTATTGTTATACTGTTATTTTAGTTATATGAATTAATATTTTGGTTACATCTGCATATTAATTATTTCGATGGAGAGGGTGCAAGTCCATCACTCTTAATGGGATTAGGTATAATTTGGAGAGCCTATAAGAAAGAGTTGTATATTGGTGGGCATGATATAGTTGGAACATATTTAGAGTTTATACCTTTCATTGATGATTTTTCAAGATAACAGTATCTACAAATGATTAATCATTAGACAAGTGACAAGTTTAATGTAGAAATCAAATTTGTGTTTTTAAATGAAAATATTCATGTTTTTCATTAAAACATTATTTTATATTATCAGGTTTTATTTAGGAATCATCTGTAAAAAAATAAAAACATTTTGATTCTTAGAAATATCTCTACAAATTGGGGTGTACTGTGTTGTTAGATCATGAGAGGAAGCAGGTACGAAAGCCATTTATAATTTCTCTTTAGTGCATTAACTTTTTATTGTTTCCTCTATAATTCATTTTATTTATAATGTTTTGGTATAATTTAAGTTTTTTAATTAATTATTAGTAACCTATTTTCAATTATGGTTTCTAGTATTCAATGTCATTGTAGTGGGAGTTGTTGAATAGTGAAGGACATTTTCCTCGAGCAAAACTGTTATTCTCTTGTAGAATGAAAAAAATGGAAGTGTGGTTAATGAACCGACACAACAGCAGATAATGAGTTTTAATTTTCTAATTTCAAATTATAATATCTATTTTGTTACATATTAATTTATTTACATTTTTAATAGTCTAATTTAGAGTCCCATGATTCCCATGAACCTGACAATTTTGGTCTAAAAGCTCACTTACATCATGTCTTGGGAGATGAGCACCATGGAAGCGTACACTATTGAACATGGAAGATTATTTTTACAATGAGGTATTGAAACCATTCAGGTACCAATGGTAGTACCTCCGAGTTGGAAAATGATTAGGGATGGTCATAACAAGCAGAAAAAATGGGACACATAGTTGAATGAATAGAATAAATGGGGAAACACTTAGTTTTTTAAACTGATTAACGTTTTTCGTTCACCCCTTCCACCATAGACCAGCATGGACTGTGATGAATATTTGTCATTGATGCATTAATAATATAGTGCACCAGGTTGTATTTCAAGTGGTAGTCAATATTAAGCCATTCCTGGTGATGCTGATGGTGATGTTGATCATGATGGTGAGGAAGAGTAATATGATAAGTATGAGGACGAGGCTGAGACTATGGATGATTCGAAGGATGTGGTAGAGGATGAGGCTGAGGACAAGGGTGAGGATAGTGAGGAGGATTTGGATGAGGTCGGAATGAGAATGGGGTCATGGATAAGGATGAGAATAAGGATGATGATGACGATGATGATAGTGATGGTGATGAGGGGAAGATAGATCTGTTACATTTTTGAATGATATTAATGAAATTTGATGTTTCATGATTTTATGTGACCGAATATATGTGTGATATTTTGTATAATTGTTATCATAGATCAAATGAATAAATTTAAATGGCTATATTACCTCAATTATCTCAAAAATTTCATCATGAAATGACTATATTAACTTTATATAACATTTGTTCAATAATATTATAATCCATGAAAAATGTCACATTGTGGGGGTGGGAAGCCTGTTATGGGATATATGCTTCCTGAAAGTGGGGATAAATTAAAATATTTCCATAGGGATCCAAGGTCACCCACATGAAATCATTTGTAAAGATCAAAATCTAGACATGATCATGTAATACAATTCACATGGCCACTTTTTCTAGTTCTCTAGAAACTTTAGAATCTTGATCCACAAAAACAAAACCATCATCTTCCTATTTTTTAAGTGTTGTATTCATCATTATTCTGTAGTTTTTAGAGAATATTTTTAGGGTATTTTTAGGTGTTGTGATATATAGTGTGGTATTCTATACACTGCCTATATTAGTTTTGTTTAATTATTTGCATATGTTTGTACTATAATTATAGAGGGGATTCATTAGTATGCTATTTTATAGAATTCGAGTACTACATACAAATGGTTTAGGATGTCTTGATAAAATTTGTTGTGGATTTAGTGTAGAAGGATCAACCTGGGTTGCACCTAACCAATTTTATGAAATTCCAATGTAAATCATGTCAACCATCACCCTTTCCCCCCTACAAACAAGATTTAAATCAACCCAACAATCATTACACATTTAAATCCATTCCCTCCTCCACAATCCAACCCAACCATAATTCGGGCACCTCTATTCCATTCCCCATACCATCTCACCACCTATCTAAATATCAAGTCCCTTGATTCCCATCCCATAACCCCCAGTTTCCAGCATGACTTCAAATGCTAAAATTGTATTTAATTTAATATCTACCATCTCATATTCTCCAGGACATGTTACATTCATTCCCACCCTCTCTCAATTTCCCACCAAATTCCAAAGCTAACCCCTAAACCCCCATAACCAAACCAGACCCTTATAATGTTCTAAAATTTAATAATGGGTCCCTAGTGATCAATTTACATTTATAAAAAGGTGCATCTTTAGGGTGTGATATAACAGGCATACCATGTGTAAGATATTAAAAAACACTTTACTAGAAATTCTAGAAATCATGGAAAACTTTCCTTGGATTACCTTTTGTTGATAACCTCCAAAGTCGTATCCGAACCTTTTTGATGAATTATTAAAAAAGTGATGAAATATATTTAAATATTACAATTTTTATTTTGGAATATGTTTAGGTATTTGAAAAATTTAAACAATAAAATTAAAAAATAATCTTGATGAATTTTTGAATATACTTAGTCCTAGGGATTTTTATTTTAATAGAAGTGCCTAATAATTGTTTTATTAACATTTTTATGAGGGTTTATATAAAATAAGAAGTGTGGTTTACCATAACATAGTAGTTTCAATTTTCATGTTATTATTTTTTCAAAACAATTAATGGATATAATATGGGTATAATGGGAATGGTTATCACCCTGGTTTTGTGAAGATATTCGAACTCATATTTTATTAAACAAAATTATGTGATGATTTAAGGGGTATATACGAAGTGTTTCAATATAGAGGGATTGTTCAAGTTACACTCCTAGGGTTTCCCCACGCCTTTTAGTGCTCTCGTTATAGAATTCCATATTCCGAAGCCATTACTTGTCATGTCCATCCAATTTCAAACTACTCTCATGCCCTTCCATGCCTTTCCACACCCAGACTCATCTTAACTTGAGATACCATAACAATACTAGCCACAACCTAATTCTCATTCCCACAAAACCCATGATCCCATAATAACACATCCTTGTCTCACACACCCACCATAATTTTTAATGATTAGTTAAACTAATATTGGAATCATTGGTACAGTTCATACCAACATGTGACTGATTTTGGTAGTAAACTTGTGTATGAAAAAGTCTATTCCATCTGATATTTGAATAAATAATTTGAACAAAGATTCATCTCATTGTTCAATAGATAAAATCATGGGACCACATCCTGATATATATGGTGTTAGAGTCTATTCTTGGTTCCAAATCCATTGAGGTTTGGACAGATGAAATCTTGATGTTGGTTAGATTATCAGTAATCTCTGTCTAATTAGTGTATTGTTTTTTCTATGATATAATTTCTAAACAGTTCTCGTCTTTTTCTTCTATTTGATTTAGTAGAAACAGGATGAAATTCAAATAATTTTATGGGATGGTTATTTAGTTTGATATCTATAACAAATAGGTACGTATTTATTTATATGATATCCCTTCCCATGTGTATCTTTGATGAAAAATACATTTCATCATGGGGAAACATTCTTAGTAAGGTTACAGCTACAGTTATTGTATAGTTAACTCCCAAAAATCTTCATTCAACATGTCCATGTTGAGTGACTATTTAAATAAATTAATTTTTTACTGACTAGCACCTCCACATATTTTTTTAGTATCCTTTTCCTGTTGGGTGAATACTTTCTATAGTGATTTTTGAGTCTCATATTGAAGACTGTGCTCATAAGGAATACTGTCTTTGAGTAGTTCAGCATTAAGTATCCTAAAAAAAATTACACATTTTATTGGGGTCATAATTACATTGAAATTAAAGGATCTAATTATTTTGGTACTGGATGGGATATAATCACTCCATTATCATTTTTGGGTTATTCCCATTATAGCATTGGTAATAGAGAATTCAGGGGGACCCCCAAAAATCTAGGTTCATATATATTGGAATGTATCCACACATTCAATAAATGTTTTTGTATAGACTATATTTAAAAAAATTATTTTTCATATTGTTATTCTATATCAATTTCATATTGTAGACCACCAATAGGGCCATTGACTTTAACATTCACTAATTCATAATATGATTCTAGGATCATTTAATTAAATGGGGTTGATGGATTATGGATTATTTATATATGTTATATATGTAGGTCATGTATTCATAAGATGGGGTAATATACTTTATACTATTCTAGATTCTATAAAATATTATATTAACGGTTTAAAAATGTTCGTATATTGTTGAAAATAATATTTATACCAACGGTTTATTAAAACTGTTGAAAATACCCTAAAATAATAGATAATGAACAATTGGTAATGTATATACTGATGATATATACAAATAGTTAACAAATCATTGGCATATATCTATAACAATGTTTGTACACAGACCATTAATATAATGCATTTTTAAGGTCTTATTCCAATAGTTGATGAATAGTAGCTGGTATAGGCCTATAACCATGCCAGAAAACCCAACAATTTTCATTCTTATACTAATGTTTTTAAAACATTGGTATAGCCTGCCTTTCCATCATTAAATCGTCTATATTATATTACATTCCCCCAAAAGGATCTGACATGCCTTAAACAAGTGGGATATGGAAAATACTTGTTCACTTCAACCTTATACTTATCTATGCCAACGAATTTTTTTGAAATGATGTGACTATGAAATATTCTATTATCAACCATAAAGTTACATATTTAAATGTTCAAAATTAGATTCTTTTATAACTATTTTCTCAAATCATTCTTCATATTCCCTTTGAAATGATTTACAGAGTTTTCTGAAACATGAGAATTAACTCTTGGCAGTACACAAAGAGATTTGGGAATACAGTTAAAATACACTACTAAAATATACATGGGAAAGTGTATAAGCTATAAGGAACCCTCTAGTAAGAATAGGAATCAAAATAATAAGTTATTACTGTCTTCTCTTGGTCTAATGGGGTAATTTGTACATTAAAATAACATGAAAACCCATCCAACGAGTAGTAATGTTCCCTACTTGTAACACACCCAAATTCTAATGTGGGTATATTTTATATAATAGCATGTATGAAACTCAAAACCAAAAGTAGAATGTAATATTAGATTTAAGAATTCAGAATATATTTCATATCTATAGACTATTCTATTTATTATAATGCACACAATTGTGAATTAGCTAGTGTTATATGCAACAAAAAATTTCATCTATATCTTGCATTACACATAAGAAATAGTTTTACCAAACAAAAAAATACTATTAAAATATTAATATAATAATATATGAACAGTCCTTTAAATTATAATCTATGAATAGTAATTATTAAAATATAAATATATATTAAGAAATTCATTGGTTACAAATTAATTATAAATGAATATAATAACCAATATAATATACCAGGGATGTCATTATAAAGACACTTATTATTCACCAAGGGAGATCTATATTAAATTTAATTAATACTAGTGAATATAATTAATGAAATATATATATTATAACTTCAATAAATTATATTTTATATTCATCATATGGATTTTATAGGCATAACATAATAAAAAATCTAGTTGTTTGTTTAAAAAATAATTTTTTCTAAAAATGATATTTTCTTTCTTTTAATACTATACGTATTTTAAAACTAAATTTTGACACATTTATAAATTCTCTATGAAAAAATAAAATTCATTTTTCAATGATAAATGTAAAAACTAGCCTAGTTGGATTTTTTGTAGTTTTATGTGAAGATTGATTTTTTGAGGAATACTCATAAATATAAAATTTTAATTAAAAACTTATTTGTTGTTTAATTTATTTAAATCATAAAATTATATTAAATTTTTTATGTTTATGTAGATAAATTATACCTTAATTATTCCAATTTTGGACATTTTAATAAATTTCATCTTGATATTGGATATAAAAACAATTTAATCTTTTGAACATTTTCACTTTAAAAACCTGTTTGGTCATCCTGTTGACGGGATTAATTTGAAATTAATTTTTTCCACTTATATAATTAGAATTTTTTAAAATAAATTACATATTGTGAATTTCCATAATTTATAATGTATAATATGTTAATATAAATTTTTTTAACAAAAATTTTAGTGAAATAAATTAAAATTAATTATCATGATTAAGAGAAAAAATAGTTTAACAAGGGACTATATGGTAAATATAAAGACCTAAATGAGCTAGAAAAATGAATAAACCCCCATTTTTTACCATATTTAGATCATATAATACCATATATTTAATATTTTTTCATTATTGTTAGATCATGACCTAAGGGGGACCTCTAAATATTGTCCAATTTTAATATTTATAGGAATTCCACTACTCATCCATAATAAAAAGGCACCCATGCCGCCCACTTACTCAAACATAACAAGCCATTTTTCTCTTCCAAAAAATACCCATATATTCACCCAAAATCCCTCTAAACATATTATAGTCGTCACATTGTTATGATATATATCAAAAAATGGAATTTGGTATAAACAAAAATGTGTTACCCAAATAAGAGGAAACATTATTAAATGATCATCTTTTTTTCATTTACATATCCACCACTTAAATTATTTTTATATCATTATTATATATTAATTTATGAATATTCCAAATAATAATGGGTTTTTTATTATATTTTTTTCCCACCCATTCAAATAAATCCTTCAAATGCAATATGCAATCATCATTTGTGTGTATGGAAGACTACAGCCTCATGAACTGATGTGATTTGTTCATCCATTACCAACAATCATGGTTGGAAATAATGATTTATTATAACCTTATATATTATATCTAATATAATTAGAATTTATTTATTCTTCTGGAATCCATATATAACTAATTCCTTCACACATTCCATTTTTTGGGAATACGATAACATCATTTATGGACGTGCAGTCTACCACCTCTACAAAGTGATGTAATTCGTTCAAAAATTACATGGAATGTATTATGAAATGTTTTCTTAAATATATGAAAAATATATGATATATTTATGAAAATTTAATAAAAATATAAATATTTATATATCATTTATGTTTCACTATCTTCAATATGAAAATGAAATGGAAGTAGAGTTCATGTGTATGTACGATCTACCATCTCAATGAACGGTTCATTTCATTTCATATATCCAAATATTATGGATTAATATAAATACATATATAATGAATAAATATAATATATAAATCTTGTTATAAATTATGGAGATTATGAAATCACTATCTAAGTAGTAGAAAAAAATAACGAGTCAAAACATACTTGAAAAACTTGGTGATTAACACCTGAAATGATGAAAATGATGAAATATAATTAATGAAAAAATTATAAAATGTTTTGAAAGGATCTTATATAATATCATAGATATTAATATGTCACATTATTAATTTAATAACATTCATAAATCTATTATTCATGATGTTAATGTACATTCACCCAAAAGGAATTTCAATGTATTAGATTTCATCTCAATCTCATTAGATAGAGTATTATTGTAATGATACACACCTATTTTATTATTTTATGTGTAAATAACTCCCCTTTGACATTATATTACATAAATACATAATTATTAATTCTATTATGACATTCAAGTAGAATTATTTCCTCTAATGGTATTTGAAAATAATGTTACCAATTGGTAAAGAGATCTTATATCTGAAATCCTTTAATTATATCATATTATATCCTCAATATAATTAATATTCTATATTTATATATATAATGAATTTTAATATATAATTATGTGTCTCAAACTATATTCTTTTTATTTAATTTTGATACATATAATCTCTTAATTTATTAATTCACACTTCAATGTAATAATAATTTTAAGGGTTTGTTTCCCATTAAAATTATAATAAATATTTTTTTCTTGAAATTATATTAAATAAATTTATATAACCATTGTTCATTAGAAAATTCCATGTAAAAATCTTATGTTTTTACACGATCTTATTAAAGGAATATTACAATTTTTAAAGTCTTCTGTACTTCTAATGTTTTAGATTTTTTTTTAATAAAACCCATCATCATTTAAATTTTTAGTGAGAGGACCTATTTTCCTCAAAAACCCATGTTTCCTAAATAGGGTTTTAAAGAGGTTTTTAACATTTCTAAAAAAATTACTAGATAAAATGGTAGAATTATTTGAAGAATTTTTTTTGATAGAATATTCTTCTCTCTTTCCAAACAAGGAACATTTCAAAACTTTTTACCTTAAAAAATATATTTATTTTTTACCTTTTACAGTATGTTTAGGATCACCCACTAATATTTCATTCATTAGTCCTTTGAATTTTTAAATGGATAATTTTTTAATGAAAATTTTTTCAATATGATTTTCAATGAAATTTATTTTTCAAAAAAAATCCAAATTAAATATACATTTTCCGGAATACTTTTTTTAGAATATCACTTTAGAGTGTTACTATTAATTAGAAATAAACACCCATTAGTTTTACTCTACATCAGATATGTGCTATTTATAACAGGATTTTCCCTCCTCTGAATGGTTTTGGATTTATTTGGTTGAGGATAGTATTACTATTTATTTCCATGATTCATTTTTATCCCTTTAAAATATTCAATTTACCGTGGTCAATAAAAATTAAATATCTTCCAAATCGCAATATAATTTATCATGGATAGGATTTATGAAAAAATTAATTTCTGATTTTTAAATATCATGTTTACATTAAATGTTATTTGATATTTCGAAAAATATTGATAAATCTGAAACTTAAACTCACTTTTGATATTTGATAAGGTTCATTATTCATGAATTAGATCAATTATTGGATATATTAAGACTATTTTGGATAGGTACAACATTGGTATGGGTAGTTATATAATTCCCCTCGAAGATTTAGTAGTATCGTGTTATTATTCATTTAGCTACCCTCAGTAAGGTTTTCACCTAATATTTTTCAATCCTTCATGTGAATGTTCATGATGGTAATGGTATTCTTATACCTAGGAAACATGGTCCTAAGAAATAAATCATTTCCTCCAATTTGATTCTTTTATAATTTTTCTTTGAGATTTTGACAATAAAAAAATATACGGATTATTTTCATTCACGGTTTATGGATTAAATGGTTATTTACTATTCCATACATATTATGGATTATTTATTTATCTAAATTCCATGCGTGTTTTGTTGTTTACCTTTACACATGTTTCATTCACCTCCTTTTTAGTTTATTATTTATCCATAATTTTTGTTCAGTTATTACCATATCATTTTGATTAATTGACTCATTATTACTTCTGCTGTACTAAACCATTAGTGATCAATTAAGATCACTCATAATTCACTTACATCCCCCAAGAATCCCTTACAGAAAATAAGAAATATATTCTTTGATATATTAAGTGGGAATAAAGTTTTCCACAAAATAAAAATAATAGTATTCCAATGAGTGTAATCATTTATAGTACAATACTCATGTATGTGTATGGTTTTCCAAGACTACTAAACTAATCTATCCTTCAGTCTTCAATTACTTTTAATAATTATATTTTAATGGTATTAGACACAACCTCTATGTTTACTTTGTTTGGGTGCTACAGTTGGTATCAATGGATGTTTAGTAGCATCCCTGGGATCTAGATTTAAGAAAACATAGATTAGGGAACCCTACCCTATGACAAACACTAAGGATAAGTATAGAATAACATCCTAAATTTCTTGTTAGATAGATATTATGTGTTTTTTCTTATAAATAAATTCTTGTAAAGATATTATTGGATGATGTGTTTCTAGAATTTTTCTATGTATAAGTAACAACTATAAAAAGTTTAGTCGTTCTTGGCTCGACTGTAACCTAGTACACGAAAACAGACTTTCGGTATAGTTGGCCTGAAACTCCTAGGGAGTATACTTATGATATTTCACATTTTCATTAAAAAAACTATGATGGATTTGAGTAGATTATGAAAATTAATAACAATGGATAAACAGAATGTGATTTAGACTCAAAATATTATTAACGACATAATTTTGTTTTTGTTTTATATGACGAGTGTCTACTATGAATAGTAATAATTTCGAAGAAATTTGGGGGAATACCACAAATAAGATTATTACATGAATTCGTGTAAATTTTATTTAAGTAATAATGAAGTTACATTTTTAGAAATAATGTTAAAGGTATTGTTAAACATTCAGGTTGATCTAAAGATAATCTATTAGTATTTTTCTGAAAAATATTAAAAATTATTTTTGAAAACCCTTAAAGAATTATATTTAATGATTAAATTTCATCTATTTCTTAACATATTTCATTATGGAATCATATAAATGTAGTTTATAAAAATTAAAACCTATATTTTGGGGGAAAACCCATCAAATTTGGTATGGCAGTAGGGCTTGAACCCATTACTGAAGGACAATAAGGGATTTTTACCTACCACTAGCATATGTGATAACAAGGTTCATGTCTCATTTTATTATGCTAATAAATTTGGAGAATAAATTTCAATGATAAACTAGTGGCATAAATATTTTATATTGATATTTATGTATTAAAAATATTAGTTTTTTTACAATTGATTTAGACAAATGTAAAAACTTATTTTAAGGATCATATAATCCATTAAAAGTAAATTCTAGTGCCTCATGAATATGAAGAAATGTTTATTTTAGTTTATACATTTCGTGGGTGAAGAGGAAAATTATAATTTTATATAATTGAAACAAAAAATGATATTTTACTTATGAAATTAAAATGTATCATGTAAGTACATTTACTTATATTCTTTCTGAATAAAATAATTCCTCAACATTAGGAAAGGGACCTTTGAACCAAAACTTTTTCCCAACACCTTTATTTTTCTGAACTAATGTTGTTTTAAATGATTATATATTTCAGTATTTGAGGACATAAACATTCAATTAATATATAAAACGTTTTTGATCTATGAACTTAATCACCCCTAAATATTTTTGTGCATTTCCACCATGACCATATCTTTACTTTCCACTAATTTTTTCTTAATTAGAGAGCTAGTAATATGTTATTCCATGTGACCTCAATATTTTTCATTCTATATTATGAATATGATATTTTATTAACTATTATCACATTGTGGGATTTTAAAAATTGAATTTTGAAATATAAATTCCTATATTTTTGAGATCTTCTTATATGTGAACGGAATCCATTTAATTATTGTGAGTAGAATGTAATGCCCTGATATTTTAAAGTAAGAACATTGAATCTATTACCATGTATGACAGAAAACACCAAGAAAATAACCATATATAAAATACCAACATATTAAAATATATTTAATATTTCTTATATTTTATATATCTTGGAATAATTGAAACACTGATTTATCGTTCATCGCATGAATCAACATATTTCTTCGAAAACATGAATTACATGCATGAACGAGTTATACCGAAAAAATATATTGTTAATATGTTATTCTTTAATATAATAAGATATAACATATAAAATATAAAATTGGTTATGAATAGGGATAATCTAAATTATTAAAATAATTTGGTTACAAAAACATAATATGAATTCATTAGTTGAAATTTAATTAGAAATTAAAATATAAACCAATATTTTATAAAAAGAATATTTTCATTTTTATACTCACAAAAGAGGGTTTTATATGAGTAATTTAAATTAATTAGTATTATTTAATTATAGTTATTAAATTTATATACTACATATTCTATAAAATAGCTTATACATTCATCTAATAGAATTGATAGGGACAAGATAAGAACAAACCCAATTGTTTACATAAAAACCCATATTGTTCTGAAGAAATTTTTTTTTCCTTCTAATGTTGAAACATTTATAAAACTAACAATTGAAAATTTTATATACATTAAATGAGAAAATAAAATTAATTTTAGAAATTTAAAATTAAAAAATTAGACTCGGGGGGTTTCTGGCATTTTTAAGAGAAGTATCATCTTTAATTAATAATGAAAAACAATGAATTTTATTTGAAATATTTTTTGCGTCTAATTTATTTATATAGTACAATTATATCTTAAATTTGTTTTAGACAATATTATGTTCAATATTTTTCATTTTTTCCAATTTATTTCATTTGAATTAATTTCACATTGATATCAGTTATGAAAACATTTTGAACTTTTGATAATTGTCCCTTTTAGTAACCCACTTCATCGTCTCGTATGTGGGATTTAATTTAAATTAGTTTTTATCACATCTATGATTGTAATTTGGAAAAATTAATTAAATATTTTGATTAATGATACATCATCATTTGAAATATTATAAAAATTCCTTTTCGTGATAAAAATAGTCACATAGATTAAAGATAATTTAAGCGACTTAGAGAAATACTATTTTAGAAAACGACTAAACCATAAAAGTAAATGAAAAAAGGAATAATTAGCATGTTAAAAACATATTTCATGAATATATTTTTTCCATATAAACCATTTTATATAAGTTTTCTTATAATTTTTGGCACATTATTAAGGGAGATCTCCCGATAGTGTTTCCCATTTTAAATTTACAAGAATGCCACTCATCCCCCACTATAAAAAGGCACTCAACCCTCCCACTAATTCAAAAATATCAAGATATTTTTCTCATTAAAACATTGGAATAATATTCTCTCAAAATCAATCTAGTCATTCTATACGACTAAATTTGGGTAGAAATAAAACTTTATACATCATTAGGTAAAAACCAAAATGAGTTTGGCGAATAAGAGACAACATTCTTTAACAATCACATTTGACACATTCTCTCCTCCCCCTAATAAATTATATTCAAAAAATGATTTTATAATTACCAAAGTATATTTAAAACAAAAAATATGTTTTATTATTAGAATTATACCTATACCTTGAAAACCATCTGTTATATTGGATAAGCAATCATCATTTGTGTGTTTGGAGAACTACAACCCCGTGAACTGATGTTGTTCATTATTCCATTAAAATATTTCATGGTTGGAAACAATCGTGGATTTATAGTTGATTTAGGATATTTATTATTTTTATAATTTATTTTTTATTAATAAATTTTAATATAACTCATACCATCATGCTTTCAATTTTGTGGAACACGATAACATCGTTGGTCGTCAAGTTGACTACCGCATCCTCCATTAGATGTGATTCATTCTCATTTTACATGAGATATATTAAGAATAAGTATAATAAAAATATGTTACATGTATTAATTAATTTTTAAAATTTTATTAATATATATATATATAATTAACTTCTCATTCTATTAAATATTATAATAAAATGATGTAACTTTCATTCTTAGATGTGGCATACCATCTCCATGAATGGTGAATTTCATTTTCTTTATCAAAATATCATTTTTATTATAAATAAATATATAATGAAATAATATTATTCATAAATCATATTTCAAATACAAGATATCATGAATCTATGATCTACATAATAATACAAAAATAATATGTAATAAAATATACGCAAAACCTGGAACCTAACACTAAAAACGATGACCATAATGAATGATTATGAATAAATAGGTTATAGAATGTTATAAAAGATTGAAATGTGATATCATAAATATTATAATGTTTCTGTAATAAGTAAATAATGTTATGAAAAAACACTATAGATTATTTTAAATGTTTTAACCCCAAAAGTAATCATAATGTAAGGGGTGTCTGGCCAATTTAAATTCCTTGAGTCGTATTATAATGTTATTCACCAAGCTTATTTTATATGGTTTATATACTACCGCTTTGAAAATTAAAATAATGATTAATTCATTATTCATCGCATTTTCATCTTCAATTTTAATTATTTCAGGAAATAGTATTTGAACATTATTTTACCCTGTGATATGGAAATTTTATAAATAAATTCTATAAAATGAGTTTTATTACTTCCTTATGACTGTTAATATCTTATGATCATGTGTACAATGATTTAAAATATATATATATATACATACAGATTTACATATTTCATGTATATTTCTTTTTGGTACCCATAATAAATTCATTGATTAATTCATACTTCAATTTTATGATCATTTTATAGATTTATTCCACAAACCCATTCTAATAGAGATTTATTATTCTTGAAATTATATTAAAGGATTTTATATGATAATTTGTTCGATAAACCCTTTAATTTTATTCTCAAAAATTTATTCATGAACATTTCCATGTAAATGTACCATTTTTACAATTTTTGGTGGTCAACATGTTTTAAAAAATGTATTTATGTAAACCCGACATAATTACCTTCTTTTATCAGAATTCTATTTTCTATAAAAACCATGTCATTTAAAAAAATCATAAATGTTTTCAAAAAATTTAAAATAATTTAATAAATTCATTTTCCCTTTTTAAATTTCAATTTCTACCGGAATATTCTCATATCATTTTGATCAAGGAACTTTTCATAACTTTTTACTCGAAAAATGGATTTCATATACCATTTTCATTATGTATGGAATTACCCATCATCAATTCAATGAATCTTCCTTTTTGATTATTCAAATATATTTTTGAAGAAATTTTTGTTAAGAAAGGGATTTTAAATGAAAATATATTTTCAAATTATTTTTCAAAATGAAATGGATATTTTCCACTTGAATTTTTTTATAAATCATTTTATAGTGATCTTATTCATTAATGAAAATAAACCATTAATTTTAATCAACATGGGGTTTGTTGTATTGACACTATATTTATTCATCATCTAGATAGTTAATGATTTCATTTTCTATGGATAGTATTGAAATTCCCTTCCTTGTTTTTTTATTCCCATTTAAATATCTAATTCATAGAGATCATTGAACATTAAAATTCCCCCAAATATCCATATCATTTATAATGAATATGATTATTGCATAAACTGTATACCATTTTTATATAAGGTATTTACATTGAATGTTATTTAATATCTAGGTAAATATTAGTATACGCTAATCTTTTTCACAATGTGGATATTTGATAAGGCACATTGTTCATGAATTAAATCGATTATTCTACATATGAAGAATTCATTGGACATAAACAAAATCGGTAGGGTCATATTATAGATAGCCTCATAATACATTAGTAGTGCAATGGGATGAGTCAGCTGGATAACCTTAATGGGGTGTTCCCCTTGTATGTTTTCATCGATCTTATGAAAGGTCATCATATTAAAGGTACATATACCAAGGAAATATGGCATCCAATAATTAAAAATTTCTTTCATTTAGATTCAGTTATTATTATTCTTGATATATTAACATTTACAATTTCACTGGAATATTTTTATTCATTTTTTGTTGATTAAATATAATAATGGTTCAGTTATTTACAATTCTATATTTTTTATGAACTTCCTTATCAGTATACTAATTACATTGTCTATGTGTTATATAATTACCTTTACATATTTATTAGACGTATTGATTCATTATTTCTTCTATTATACATATACCGTATTGAGAATTTGATATCACTCTTTTTATTTTCCCTTCCCCATGATTTCATGAAGATTAGTAATTAATATATTCAAGGATGTGCTCGAAGTAATTACAATTTCCTTGAAAGAAAAAAATAGTAATTAATGAATTCAGATTAACTATAAGGATTATATATGTCTCTAGTTTACATAGAATACTAAATTGACCAATCATTCATGATTTTATTTCAAGTAGTAATGCATATATAATAGTAGTATAAAGTATATATATATTTATAGGGGTTGGGTTTCTACAATTTGTATCGAATGATGTTTAGTAGTATCCAAGGGAATTAGATTTCAGAAATATAGATTTCAGAACATATCCTTGAATTATAATTTGAGGATAATTATATAAGAACATCATAACGTTTCTTTTGGATAAAGATTATGTGTTTTTCAAGAAATACATACATGTGTGTATACTGAAATGGTACATCATTCATTCATATATTTACTATGTGGTAACAACTCTAAAAACCTTTGTCGGGCTAGACTCAAGAATAACATGGAATATAATAACTGGCCTTACTGCACGATTGTTTTGTCACTCCCTAGAGATATACATAATGTAATTAAAATTTTATTTAAAAACCATTATGATGGATTTTATTAGATTATAAAAATGAATAACCATGCTCAAACTTAATTCAATTTATATTAAGAAGACGATCAATGACATTACCATATTTTTAGGATTTATTTGATGATATTATTCTAGTATTAGTGATATTTAAGAATAAATTTATAGAGACATAACCAATTAGTTTTGAACATGTTTTAGTGTGAAATTTATTTGAGGAATAATTTATTTACAAATTATACACATATGTTTAAAGGTAATAATAAAATATAGGGTAGATATACAAAAATATTATTAGACATTTCCAAAAAAACATCATAAGTTGTTTTGTAAACCTCTATAAATATGGATATTAAAAGAATAAATTCAGAGGATGTCCATCATATTTATTTTTTGAATCATATTAATGTACTTTATAAAATTGACTACATGTATGCCAGATGTCAATCCCTCAAATCCAGAAAGGCAGTAGGTCTTGAACCCATGACTAACTGATGATAAAGGTTTCACTCCAACCACAAGCCTACGCATTGTCCTCATTAATATGCCTTTTTCTGTTAAAAAATTAATGGCTGAATATTAATGAATATGTATTAGTGTTACTTATTTTGTTTAGATATCATTATATTAAACATATTTCCTTTTGAGAATAGTAATAGTAAACTGTAAAGAATTTTCAATTTTTATGGGACATATGATCCATTAAATGTTTATTTTAGTTCTTTTTTAAAAAATAAAGAATCATTTTCTGATATCCATTTCACGATTTAGGGGTTGAATTAAAATTTGATCAAATAACATTTGAAATATGAATTTATTCTTATAAAATGTAAGGGTCTCATGTATATATATTTTCTTATAGTTATATGTATTAAATATTACATGAAATTAGTTAAATAATCTAGAAATAAAATTTTAACATAATACCTTAATTTTTGTTGAACCAATGGTATTTTAAATCATCAATAATTATGGTTTGGAACCCTAAAATATCTATTTACCATTCACAGTTTTTTATCAACGAATTCAATTACCCATATAAATATTTATAATTTTCCTATATGTACATATCTCAACATTCCAATAATTTTATCTTTTTTAGATCCCATGTTATATGTTATTCATGTGAATTTTTTCATATAAATTCCAATTTTTAAAATGATATTATACTAAATATTCTCATGATATGGTATTTTAACCCAATAATTTTCAATAATCAAAACAAATATTTTCTCGGTCAAATTTAAACGGTGAGGTCTTTATCTAAATAAGAATGAGAGAATGTAACACCCCAAAATTCTAAATCAGGGAAATTGTATCTAATAGCATGTAGGTCATGAGACACTAAAAATAAAACGGAATATTACAACATGTAAATTTAATATATATAATATATCTTTCAATTCATACAATACTGAGTTATCTTTAGTCGTATGCAACAATGAGTTTATTTGATAGATTTCATTACACATTAGATCATGTTTTACTAAAAAACAATATATTATTAAAATATTTTTATAATAGGATACAACCTAGCAATTAAATTATCATTTTTGAATATGATTAAATTATATTTTAATATAATTTATAAAATTAAATTGTTACCAATGGATTACAAAATAATGTAATAACAAATTGAAAATAAAGTGGATGTTTTTATATGGCCAATTTTTATGCACCAAAGGTGTTCCATATTTAAATTATTAAATATTAGTGACTTATATTAAAAAATAAATATATTATATATTCAATCGAATATTTTTAATATTCAACGAATTGATTTTATTGGCCTAAGATAAAAACTATTCTAGTTTTATGCTTAAAATTATATTTTTTTAAAGTTCAATTTTACTGTCATTGAATAAAACACATATTTTAAAGATAAGTTTATCAATATTTTATAAAATTTATATGATAAATCAAAATAATTTTTGAATGATGAATGTACAAATTTCTATAATCCGTATTTTTTGTATTTTTATATGAATTTTTATTTTTTGATGAATATTGAAAAATATTGAATTTCAATTGAACACCGGTTTTTAATATAAAATACTTATATTATAAAAATAAATATATATTTTATTTTAAATAAAATTTAGTTCAATTATAAATAAAATAATCCAATTTATTCCATTGTTATAAAATTTCACATGTATATTGGTAATAAATAAAATTCAATATTTTGAACATTTACTCTTTAAAAACATGCTCTGTTATAACATCTACGAGATAAATTTTAAATTAATTTCAGCCATGAATGTAATTAAAATTTGAAAAAATGGAATAATTATTTTTAATTATCATAATTTTAAATTGATAATAATATTAAATTAGTTTTTGAAGTAAAATAGTATTGAATGAAATGAAAAATAATAACAACGATCAAAAGAAATCAAAGAATAACAAGGGAATAAACCTTAATCTGAAAGGAACAAATTACCTAGGAACATCTAGAAACCATTTTAGATGGATGTATTTTGACCATATAATCCCATTTATCTAATTTAATTCATTATTCAAATATTATTATGTAAGGGATACCTCTAGGTAGTGTTTCCTTTTTTATTTTTACAAGAGTACCACTCCTCCTCCACAATAAAATGGCACGCAACCCTCCCATTTATTCACACCTCTAATAATATTTGTATCATTAAAAATATTACAAAATAATTTCCCACAATACATATCTTAATTATATAATCCTTACTTTGGATAGATAAAAAACCAATGGTGTCTTTTTTTATAAACTAATTGGAGTTACCCGTATTAGAGTTAACATTTTCAATGATAACTTCTGGCTCATTTAATTCTGCACCCTTCAATTATTTTTATATAATTATTATATAATAACTATATGGTATTAAATATAATTATAACTTTTTATTCTACTATTTTTTCCTTAACATTCATAGACATCCATCAAAATGGATACATAATCTTCATTCATGTGTGAAATGGACTACAAATATTATTTGTTCTTCTATTACAACCTTTCTAGGTTCGAAATAATGAATAATATATATATTTAATATGATATATATGATATTTAAAATGCCTTTAATATTCTGTAATTATTAAATAACACACACCTTCATGCTTTCCATTTTTAACCAACACGATAACATTAATTGTGAATGTGTGGCATATCACATATTAAAAGCATTGTGATTCATTCACACTTTCAATTGAAGATTTTAATAGTGGGGAAAAATATGTGATTAATATTACATAAATATTATACTGTAATTATTATATAAATAAAAATCATTTAGTTTTCTTTCTTTTAAATATGAAAATGATACAAAATTTGCGTTCATTTGTACATATGGTATACCGTCTCCACGAACGGTGTATTTCATTTCTTATATCTGAATATTATGGATTATTATAAATATATATTTATGTAATATTAATTCCATATTTAAATATTGTTTTAAATCACTTAAATTCTGTTATCATTATCTTCATTTGAAGAATAGAAATAATAAGACAAAAATTAATTGAAAAAACAGAAATTAACAACCAAAATTATAAAAATGATGACAAATTATTAATGGTTGTGTTATAATATGCTATAAAAGGATCATTTATGTTATCATAAATAAAAAATCATTATTAAATAATTTAAAAACATTATTAATACCATTATATATGAGCATAATGTATGTTCTCTAAAAATTAAACGCGATGTAAGGGGCATCGTATCAATTTTATTTTATTGTGGAATATTTCAATGTTATACACATACTTTTTTATATAGTGTATATAAATCCCCTTAATATTTAAAATCATGAATAATTAATTATTAATTTTGTTTCAATCTTCAAATATAGTTATTTAACCTAGGTTATTTGAAAATAATGTTTCCATGTGGTAAATAAATCTCATAACTCAATTCCTTTTCATTTGGGATTATTAGTTCTGACATGTCGCTAATATTCTATGACAGTATGTATAGTGGAGTTTTAAATACAATTATGGATTTATACTTTTTAAATGAGGAAACATAGTTTATATAAATAAAAAATTAACTGATTAACTCACACATCAATGTTATTATCATTTTATTTTTTTATTTCAAAATATTAGTCTAATCGTGAATGCCTATTCATGAAATCCAATTAAATAAATTCATATGATTATTGATCAATAGACCCTTTAATTTTTATATCTTCTGGTTGTTAATGACATTTTCTTGTGTAATTTTACAATTTCTATATATTTCGGTACTAAAAATGTGGTTGAATTCTTTTTTATTAAAACATAGCTTCAAATATATATTTAGTCGGAAATCAATTTTCTACCTAAAACATGTTTTATCAAAAAAAAAAATCAAAAACAATTATATTCCTTCTGATGATATTTTATGAATAATGTTTTAAAAATTATTTCTTTTAACAGTTTTTTCAACGTTATCTTCTTTTATTTTCAATACAATGCATGTTTCTGTCCTTATTACTATGAAAAATTAATGTTCCTTTACCAAGTACAACATGCACAAAATTACCCACCATCATTTATTTAAAGCTTAAATTACAATTTTTCAAAGATATATTTAATGAAAACCCATTAAAAGTGTTACTTTAAAAAAATTATTTTGAATATATTTATCAAAATAAATAGTATATTTTCATCAAGAATATTTTTAAACAATATTTTTACAGTATTCATATTCATAAAGGACCAAAATTCCTTATTTTCACTAAACACGAAATATGTTATATTGATACCATTATTTTTCTTCCTTGAGATGATTAATGATTAAATTTTCAGATTATAGTATTGGGATTCTCATCCATGAATAATTTTTGTAGTCCCCTTGAAATATTCAATTTTTAGTGATCACATAGCATTATGTTTCATTTAAATATCCTCATCATTTCTCATGGATATAAATATATCTTCAATCTTATAGAATTTTTACATATGGTGTTTGTTTTGAATGTTATTTGTTATCTTGGGAAATATTGATAATTGTCATTACTTTAATAAATTTGAGTAAATGATAACAGACATTTTTCATGAAATATATTTATTTTTTGTCTTTTAGGAATGCTTTGTAGAGGTATTACTTGTATGGGGCTTGGTTATAGATAGCTATTTAATGCATTGGTAATCTAATGGGATGTGTCATTTTGATGCACATAGATTCTTTTTCACAAATCCTGGTTTAAATTTTCTCATGAAATGTTTTGAATTTAAAGGTATCTTGTACCTAGGAAACATTGATTCTATTAATGAAGTATTCCCTTCATTTATATTTAGTAAATATTATCAATGACATATTCAATATGAAAACAAATATGGATTCATTTTATTTATTAAATGGAATGTTTTTTTATTTACATTTTTGTATTCATTATGCAGTTCCTTCTCAGTTTAGTGATTATTTGGCACGTGTGTCTACGTATTACCTTTCTACATTGATTACTCTCATTAATTTAATGTTTATTCTGATGTACTCAACCATTACAAATCATTTGGTCTCACAATTATTTTTTTCACTTCCCTAGGATTCTTTGACTTTTTAAATGAAATATATTCATGTAAAATCTAGATGGAATAATGTTATCCTCAAAAAAATAAAAAATCAGGTTGTAATCAGTACAATCATGATTGATGTAAGGCTCATATATGTTTTTGGTTTACCGAGACAACATAACTGATCAAAACATTCAGATTTGATTCTTTGTAATCATTCTAATGTAACGGTATTGGACACCAGCTCTAGGATTTTTGGGGTTTGATCACTACACTACCTACTCAAAATTCTATCATTAGATAAATGAATGTGATTGTCAAGTTTTATTTGCAAGAGACCTAGTTATTGTTTCAATATTCAATTTTATAACCTTTTAATTTTATGTACACTCATTATAATTGATTCATTATTCTGTATTAGAACAATTTTTGTGCATATTTTCTTAGAAATTACATAGATGAGGACAATACATTGGGATTTAGAAATAGAATAAATGATGTCGACTGCCAATATCATTTTAATTTCTATTTTAAAATTCTAAATAATGGTTGGGATATGTATTCTATAAATATGCCTAAATAGTCAAGAGTAATATTCCAAAAAGGATTACATGATCAACAACAATGGTTTGGATTCAAGTTATATCTATAATAATTCATCATATGGATCATGATTTTCTTTTTAGGTGTTAAGTCAATGTTTATTTGTAGTTCTAAGCCATATTATTAGAAATGACCACTTCTAATTTCCCCCTAACCATGAAGTATGTATATTCTTAACTAATGGTTAGTGGTTTAAATTCAACAGTTAATGGTTTTTATATAGAATATAATTGATTATAATTCACATTTTAAAACACTGAATCACATTAGTAATGGGTATAGTTGTAGTTTCTACTAGAAAATTATCAAATAGTTATGAATTGATTTCTCCGTGATCATTAAAATAATATTTTCTTGATTTTTGTACACTCACATGTTCCCTAGTTGTTTCTATAGCTTAGTGATCTCCTATGGAAAATATTTCTCAAATCATACCTAAAATTGTAATCAAATCAATACCTTATTGAAAAAAAAATTCAATGAGTGAGATATTTTTTAAAGGGTTCCATTTTGAGTGAAGAAAAATCATGTTCAACATACAATACCCCAGTTCCATTATTAGGATTCCTTAATGAACATTGATGATTATATTGGCCATATTTTGGAATTGTAATCTTAAAATAATTGGTGAATTACCTAGTTATTTATCTTCATCCATGCTGAGGATTTAAAAGTATGCTGGAAAGTTTATTTATTTAACTCATATAAGAACATATTCAATACTATATTTGGTATAATAATGGATCATATTTCTAGTTTAATAAACTATCTTTGGTGGTTTACTTCACATATTATTAATGATTAAATTATGGAGTTATAAAAGACATTAATAGAAGCACCAAGATCACAGAGTTCATGAGTGGCCTACAAATAAAAAAATTGTGCATGAAATAGGAAATTCACTAGGGTATTAAAATTCATCAGGTAGTGGTGGTGTGATCAAGGTATAGACACTCCTCCCAAATATGATTCCTTCATGAACATCAATACATTTTCTCTTTGATCATATTTTCTTTTTAAACATATCATATTTTATTATTTTTTAAATTTCGTCTATTCGTGGAATGTTGATTTCAAATATCTAGATGTTTTCCAATATCTTTTTTTAATGTATTCTTCATTAGCATTTTCTGATCGGTTTAACATGGAATGGAATGGGGCTGTGATTCCTTTTTTTCCGACTTTGTCTCCATAAATGTTTTTCTTTCCTTTCATTCTGAAATTTTATCTTGATTTTTCAATATTTTAGTCCACTTATTTTGGTTGGATGGGTTGGGTATTAGAATACTTTTGAGAATCACCACAAACTCTTATTTCATATCGGGAGATATCTTTCGTGATTTATTTTATAATTTCACTAAAATTTTTCATGGGATCATAACATTTTAGGTTGGTAGCCTCACTTGATTATTTTTCAGAATATTCATCAAAAATATTAATTGGTCTATGATTTTATCAAACATCTTGTACAATCTCTCAAATTTTGTATTAATCTTCTGATAATTTTTTTGTGAACTAATAAAATAAATCTATTAATTATTTCACTAGAGGAGTAATGATTTGTTAAATAAGAAAATACACACACCTATGGTCGGGCTGATGGTTCTCTTACTTGATTCCCAAAACAATTGACACTAAACTGGTAATATCATCAACATTGGTTTCCACTAGTGGTGGTGATTTCGAATTTTGTATATAATTAATTCTCGTTATTTATATACCTCTAGTCCCTAATTGATGTTTGTTATATAGAATATTAGAAATCAGACAACTATCGTTTCAGGTGGTTTTTTATCCATGGATACTCGAGATAAGTCATCTAGAAGATTTCAGAAATTTTCAAACAATAATTTGTATAAGAACAAAAGAAATTGTTTCCCATTCATTTCATGATGTAATAAATTTTCATAGAGATTTTTGTGACATTATTATTACATGTAGATTGCCTCTCTGGTTGATTGATGTATGAAATAAATCTATTTTTTATGAACGTTCTCTTATATTTAGAGAATAATTACTACATGATGCATCTTTTTAGATATTACCAATTATTTATCTCCATATTCATTCTACTGTACAAAAATTCCTTATCCTATCCTCCATGTGAGAAATTTAATTCCCTCTAATAAAATAGGTCTTCATTTTCTCCTCACAACTTAAATCTTGAGAAAATGTGGTAAAATTATTGCATATTCTTGTTGTGATACTCACCTAAAAGGATATGAAATTTAGTTAGTACAAGAATCATGGTAATAAAAATATAAAATAGTTATGACGAGAAGTCATTATTAATACATTTTTAGTAAATTTTGAGGTACAATAGTCCTTTAAGGTCTATTGTGGATTAATTTTCATGTTTAATGGATTTAATTGAACACATACAGTTTCAATTGTGTCCTCCAAATAGATATCATCCAAAAAAACTCAAGATCAAAACTCATAATCCTAATTATAAAATTTATTTCCATCTTAGGGTCCCAAACATATTGATCCTCTTAAGAGCTCCTAATCATGGGAATTTTTTGTGTTACATTTACCCTAAAACCATTGTTATGGGACTAGTTTTGATGCACAACTATCATGTTGTGGAAAAAAATATATTTATTTCCCCTATAGGAAAGTAGTACTAGTATGAACCAAATTTATATCATGGGAGTAATGTTTAAATCTAATTTTAATAAATATAAAATAATATAAAATAATAAAAATAGAAATTACTTAGAAGGAATGTAACATTGATGTGAAATTCAAAATAGTTGAATTTGACCGAGTTTAGGATTAGTACACATTTTTTCAATTCTATTGGTTTCTTTTTTATAAGAGTCAACTATTTTTTAATAGATGATCAAATAAATGGAACAATAATATCTATTAATTTTTAGAATTTATTAAGGTTGATGATAATGAGAATAATATAAATTTTTTTTCATGGGTAATTATACCTCTAATGTGTAAAATCCATAATGTTTCTTCTTTGCATTTATTAAGAAATACCAAATCCCGTATTTAAGTGTTAAAACATCAAAATTAGTCCAACAATTCTTCCTAATGTGTCTATCAATGAAAAAATCCTTCTCTAGTGGATTTAATAAAAAATAATTGAAGGAATGAAAATATAATAAGAGGGAGAATAAAATTATTAATCAATGAAATTTAAAACATCGTAATTAAATTAAAATAAAATTCCATTCATCTTATTTTAAAAAATAATGAAATTTAAATATCATTCATCAAACAAAATAGATAAAAAAAAATTATTAAGAACAAGACTCAAGCATCACAATATTTTAAATCCTCTTATCCCACACCCAACAACAATGGATTCGACCCCACCACTAATGGGGGGATCATTATAGAATAATATATAAAAGAAAAATTTAAAATAAAATGAAATATTAAGAGAATCAAAAGGGTACTCTCTATAATTGAGGAGTTGGTCTTAATCTCATTTTCTTATCAATAGAAACCTCTCATTTTCTACTTCTAAGGTATTAGTGAGTATCTTGTTATCCTACAATATATATTCCACATTCTAGAGGGTGTGATTCCCATTTTATTGGAAGTGATCTTGCTACATAAGACTCCTCTTATTATTAAAATCATCATACATCTGTAGAACTTTGAAGTTTAAAAATTAAAGATATCTCCCCCTAAAATTATAATATTAGTCCCTAAAAAAGGAAAACATGAGTATGTAGAGTGTTAAAAAAAATACAATCTTTCATAGATGGTTTCATTCGTGTGTAAATTATGGGTTACCGGGTTGTAGATTCATTTGTTCATGTCATTTAATTGGTTTGGTGGAAACAGGAAATCACCTTATTTCTTGGATTGCAGGACAGGGGTGATGTTGGATGGAGGAACGACACCATTGGTCTCCCCCATCATCTGGACATCTATTTGGAAAGATGATGCATCTTAAAATGGTTCATGGAGGTCTTATCGACCTCCCGAGATAGTCTAAGGAAATTTAGAAACATTATTTGTGGTGAAATAGTTCACGCCAAGATTTATATTAGTCTGCCATGGAGAATATCTAGCAAACTGCAATAGTGGAAGGCATCGAGTAGCGATGGTCAGTGGTGGAGTATATCGTTTATGGGTTTCTATGAATTGTGTGTAAAAAATATGCGGGATGGATTTGATGTTTTAAAATGTGAAATTTGAATCATTTTATTTGTCCCACATCAGAAATTGGTAGTCTCTTTGTGAGTGTATGAGTATAATGTCACTATATTGATGCAATATACAAGTCAGTTTTGGTCAGAGGACCCCTGCTAACACTATGAACCACCAGGTCCCGATGAGGAACTCATCATGTCTTTGTGTGGGATTGACCATCACAACTATGCACTTTGGGGCTCATCCGAGATATGCCCACCAATTTTTAATGGTCCATGTTCTCCTATACACCCCTTGCATATGATGGACCTCATTGGACATGTATGGTTGGGTGGCCTATTGTGAGATTCATTTGTGGTGGGCATCCCTAGTTTATGGTCTTTCAAAAGTATGAATATTATTTTATAAAATAAAATATTAAAACACTACTACTATAATTTCATCAATGACAATATTAATTCATAATATTAAAATTATAATAAATTCAATCATTTCCAAACATACCAATTCAATTTCAATAATTTTCCTTATTTTAATAAAAAAATATATTGTAAGGGAATTTCAATTAAAAACATTCAAAATCATCCGATTTTGTTAGAAAATTGTATGATAAAATGTGTGTGTTAATATTGTTTTGATCATTGTTGTTATGTATGGATGTTTCACTATTATGTTCTTATAAGTTTATTATATATCAATTATTTACTCATCTATTGTAATATTATCCTACACTATTTTCATGTGGTAATAATCTCTCTATCATTCCATCCTAGAAAATATCTATAATTTAGAGGCCAATAAAATATGCGGAGGAACACTGGAGGTCATGTGGCCAACTATGTTTTGTTACTTATGAGTGAACTAGGACCTAGACATTACACTATTCAAAAAAATCATTGGATGGAATATAATGCCTATTCAAAATGAATGGGGTTGAAATAAAAAGGAAATGATAGATCATATCTCTAATATTAAACAACATTTCATAGTAACTCTAAAGAGATACGATGGATGGTTAGATTTTAATAATATCATTGATCTTGAATAAAAAATATCAAAGGATTCATAAAATAGAATAATTTTTTTAGCAATGATATAGAAAACTACTTTTGAAAAAAAGATTTTTTTTGTTCTTTTTGAAAAAATTATTCTCTATTAGTGAGATACTAAAAATTTCATATATAGAACATGAAACAATAAAGATTATGTTTTATAGTATAAGGAATATAGGGAATAAATATTTGTCAATGTAACACACAATAATGATAATGGGTTAAATGGATAAATAATATAACCCATATCAACATGGTGAACCTTTCTTTTTCGGACCCTGCCGAATTTGAACACAATAGTTATGCATGATTGGCCTCAATTAGTGATCATGGTGACCTTCTCGGAAGTTTCCTAGGGTGTGTGTGAGTGACGAAAAACACACTAGAAAGAACATGTTTTGGCCTTTGGGGATAATCATTAGTCAGATGACCATTCCGGAACATGGTTGGGACCCAAGGTGGGGCCATGGGTTTGTTGGGAAACTGGCGGAACATGGCAGGCCAAAAACCAATATCCATGTTAAGGTGTGGTGTATGTGTTATTAGCATGGCCTATTTATATTTGGTATTAGTGTTGGAACCCATAATCAAGTGTGGTTTCACTACCTGGGATGACATGTAGGTTCAAAAATAAGGATGGTGTGCTATAATTAGTGGTGAATGTAACACCACAAAATGATAATGGGTTAAATTTAAAAATTATATGAATCATGTGACTAAGGTAAATCATTATTTTGAGGAGCATAGATTATTGTAACTGCACAGTTAATCATGATTTTCATGGTTTAGATATTAGGGTGGGTGACCTATTAGGACATTTCCAAGGGTGTGTGTTACCGAGGAAAAACACACTAGAAAGAAAATGTGTTGGCATGTTGGGTATTTCATTGGTTAAATGGCCTATTTGGGAACATGGGTGGGCCCTAGTGTGGAGATAATGTATCTGTTGGGAAACCGGTGGTACAAGGTGGGATATAACAAGACAACCATGTTATGGTGGGGTGTATGTGCTGTTAGTGAGGCTTAATTATTAATGTTCAAAAATCAAATGTAAAAATTAATTTATATTCACAATTTGAAGATAATGAATAATTCACAAAACATTATAATTTTATTTTAAAATTTAAATGGAGGTAAAAGTGATATAAAATGGACATCAGAAATCATTGAGGTTTAACAATATTCCAAAAAGTGTGCGAAGAATATATACATGGAAAAGGGAGGTTCCCTTTTAAAGATATGAGATGGGGTATGTTTTAAATACCAAAAACAAATAAAATAAGATACAAGTAAAAGGGAAGTAAAATGTTATGGTATAACTAGAACTAGTTGAATTAAATCAATATGGTAATAAAAAATTATTGGAAATTAACCACCCTATATTTATGATATTATTGTGCATAATTTAATGTATGTATCAAAGAAAATTAAATTTTAGACAAATACATTTCTCTATTTCCTATATTAGTTGAATTTAGTAAATCCTCATATAAAACAGACATATCAATGCTGAAATTAAATTTCATGATGCTATTAATATAAATTTTCCTTTATATACTTCATTTATTAACATTTATTATGTATGTATTCTTTAGTTATAGCATATTTTTATAATCGAGTGTTAGTTACATAAACTAATTTGAAAAAGCATTAAGATGTCAATTTCAGTAAAAGTTATTTAATACCCAGATCGTAGTTCCTTGATCCCTCAAAAACATAAATTTATAAGTTATATTTATTTATAAATGACTAATATCATTTCAGGTGTGTTCTATTATTTTATTGGAATGGTTGGACTGATATTGGCTTATATTTGTAATATTTGTGATCAAAATGATATTTTAATAAAAATTTAAATACATGATATACAAATTACATACCTACAAAAAATAATTATTTTTTATTAATTAGTAATATTTTATGTTTTTATGTTTTTATAGTCATATAAGACAACGTTTTACTGAATTTTTCATGTTGATGTTTAAAACGACCAAATCATGAACATTCTAAAATTGGTACAGTGAGAATAGTTATGGAAGTTTATAAAGACACTATAATGTATGTTTTATGATATTGGATATATTATCTGGTTATTTAATTTTACTTTAGGTTTTTGATAAATAATAAAAATCAAGATGAAAAATGAAAAAAGTTACATTATGGAAGAAGTAGTCATCACAATGCAAATTTAACAAGATAATTTACCAATAAATGAGATGGATTTTTTTTGGATTATAAAATCCTAGATATAATCATAATTATTTTATATATTTAACTTTTAATTTTCAATTCTACTCTTATAACCTGAAAATATGGGTGGTGGTGTAAAAATAAAAGACATCTCTTTGTAAAAATGGTAGAATTAAAAAAATGCACGATCGACGTTATATTGTTTTTCTATATTAATGGGAAAGACTAAAAAATGGTTATCAAAAACATGGTTATAATATTTATGTTTAATAATGTAAGAATATTGATCTTCTTTTTAGGTATGGATATAGTTTTCTGATGTTTTTGAAGAAAAGTGGAGTTTTTGAAGACTTAGAAGTATACACCATGTACTTCCGAGTGCACGCCATGTACCATGATACCACGTACGACCACGTCTTGGGACTTTATCGGCTGATACATGGCCCTACGTGGTGACGTGGTAGACCTCTAATCTAAGGGCCATTTGAGTTGAATACATGGTTCGTTCTTTAATAGTACACACCATGTACATTTTTTTTATTTTTAATATCATTACATGACCACGTCTCATTTATTGAAACACCGTATTTTGGCTTCATCTCATACAGAAGTGGGCGATATCTCCATTTCTTCTCAAAGCCCCTGACTCGTCGTCTGTGCTCCGAATCAAACACTGTTGATGGCTTTGGAATCACCACAGTGAGTTATTCATTCTTCTAGTGCCTATTCTCCTGATTTCTCCACTTTTGTGAGATACCATTTGTTTAACATGTTATAATTTTTTGTAGATCTAATAAATTATAGGTCAATTTAAAGGCTAAGGTTCAACTATATCGATCGTACATAGTCGAGGTAGGCGGTTTGTGCCTTTTATTGGAATTATTTGTGTTATATCTGAAAAAGGTTCCAATACCCTAGTTTTGGGTATTACGTGTTCAAGGGATTTTACCCTGTTAATGCTTGCTATGCTTAGTTTTTTGGTGTAGGAGTGTTTGTTTGTGAATATGAGTATTTACCTTGATATGGATGAGTTATCACATGTTTTTTCTATTTTAGTCATTGGGTCTAGAACTACCTATTAGACCATCTGATTTCCTACCTAGTGTTATTAGGATCGAGTTTCATGCTTGATATATACATTTTAACAATTTAGAAAAGATGTACATTGTGGTTTACTTTGGCGGATTTATAGGGTTTGTGAATGATTAACTTACATAGGGTTGTGGGAACCTAGTGTAGTAAGAACATAGGGGGAATTGATGTTGAGGGCTTCCCCTGAGTTTTTGTTATACATTTAACGTTGTGAGATCATAGCGGGGATGTATGTGAGTACACCATCAGATCATTTTTAGTTCCACATTGTGAGACCACAGGGGGAATTGGACATTGAGAACTTCCTTCAAGGGTATGTAGTTACTGTTAGAAGGGCACATGGGTAACTGAAGGTGAGTAATTCTGCAAAGAGTACTACTAAGATGAACCACATGGGTTAGTCTGTGAGAAATTCCTAGAGGGTTTCTTGTATTAGTTCGGTTGATTAATTTGTTAAATGAAAATTATTATGGATGAAACTGTATGATTGTTATCATTTAAGTAATCTGTTGTTTATAACTTCTTTTTACATATTTCCAGGTATATATATATTCACTAACTGTTATGCATATTTCTTTGGGTGGTTTCCTGCTAGGATTCATCGTTATTCTTTAGGCCCAAATAGATTATATTGTTGCACGTATAGATAAGGGAAAGCACCATTTTACATAAGATACTTTACTACTGTAGATATGGAGAAGATGGGACCACGCTGAGGCTTGCGATGCATCTAGAGATTATTTGTTTTCTTTTTTAATTTGGTTAATAACCGTATTTTAGTAATGTGACTTTTTTGGCTACATTCAAAGAAACTTAAGACATGCATCATTATTTATATGATATGATGGAGTGGTTTATTAACTTTTAGTATTCTTCATTTTACTTATTGTATAGTATTACTGATTCTGATATTGTTATATGATTTCATATTATTGTTATTTTGCTATCTTACTCTCCCAATGTGGGTACAACTTCTCCAATATCACACCCAAGGTCCTTGTTGCTAGTTGGTAGCCTTTGTCGTTCGGGGAAATGCACTTGAGGCAAAGTGAAGAACTGTTAACATGACACCTTTGGGAGAAAATCGGAATCAGTACATAAAAAATAATTATTCATATTTTATTATATAACTATTATATGATAGGGTTTTAATTTAATTAACATGAAGAAAGGGGATACGGATTATATAATCCACAATTATTGACCTTGGAATTTCACTTGAAAGTATGCTTGGAAATAAATGGATTAGGAGATAAAACATTGATCATATATTTAGGAAATTAAATGGAAATATAATAAAGGTAAGTTGGTCAAGTATTAATGTATATTTATATTGTAATGTGTATCCTTAAGAGGGTGTATGTGATCCTACTTTAATGATAATAAAAGTAAACTATTGTGAACATACATTATCTTTTAATAAGTGAATGACACCGTTAATTGGTCAATGGTTAAAAAAGTGATTTATAATTGATTTTTTACGTTTTATAAGGATGTCAAAACCTCAAATATTAATTTTCATAAATATTTTGAAAATATTTTATATAATTTAATTTTTTTTTTCAATTTAGTATATTTTTACTAATGTACCAGGTTCTTAACTAAGTAGTTTTTATATAAAAATATATGATAACCCCTCTGAAAATATTTTTGTAAGTTGAAAATAAATTTAATCACCACGTAAAATAATTTAGTGTACAAATAAGACAATTTCAACATTTAAATTAAATAATTGTATATATTGAAAAAAACAACTATAGTAAATTGATCTTTTAAACATTATATGTACTGAATATTATTTAGCAATGATTGCCAATTAATGATGTGCTAATATAAATATATCTATATTTATAAATCATATTATTATAATTAATTAAAATTAATTAATTATTGGAATGGATAGATAAAATATAATAATATTAAAATAATGCTTTGAAAATAACAGTTTCACTATTATCACTGTAATTCACCAAAATATTAGCAATCATTTTACTATTATATAAATTCAAATAGGAATTACTAAATAATATGAATATGATTATATAATAATTGGAAAATTTATATATATATATTTCATATAAATTATGACAACTAATTTTTAATATATATGAATAAGAGTAGTTTTTAGAGTCAAATATGACTTATGATCGCAAAAGGCCAATAATGGGCATTATAAATTCAATATATTATTTTAAATATTATTTAAATTAAATTCTAAATATTTTTTTACATATAAATAATGTTTAAACAACTATTATTCAATTATTTTATAATTAAGATGTTATATAATTGATGGTATTATAAAATTCCGAATTTTTTCATTATTAAAGAAATCTATTATCTTAGAAAAAAATAAAACAAAGATACTTTTAGCATTATTGATTGAAAAATTAAATTCAATTAACATAACTAAAATTAAAATTTCATAATCTTATCTCTCAAATGAATGTACAATATATAAATAAAAACCTATTCAATTGAAAAATAGAACTTTTTAAAAGTTAAGTGTTCTTAATAAAATTTCGTATATGTTTAAAATTGGTTAAAATTTGTTTATTTATTAATGGTTTTATTATTCATAATTTTTTTATTTTTATACATATAATGTGTCACAAATCACATTATGTCATCATTTTAAGTGAAACAGTCAACCGATAATTTTTTTATTTAATGGAAAATTTTGTGTACAATTCGCTAGCCATTATATTCACCCCTAAACATGTTACATCCTCACAATTAAAATTATTATTATATAATAACACTGTTAAGGCTATCTAGAATTTTTAAATGACTCTATATAATTTATAATTATGATTCATCCTAACTGTCCATGGCATGACTACTGAACTCATTTTTTCTATCATAATATGAACATAACTAATAGTGTGTTTTCTCCCATAACCATTTATGCTAAATATCCCAATATAATGGGAATAATATTTTCATATGGTGTTTTAGTCATCCTTATATTAATATGGTGTTATGTGTTGATTTTTAGATTAGAATTTTATATCTCAAAAATTATCATGGACTCTATGAAACGATATCCCATCCATTCATGGTATCACATGAAAGTAATCTAAAGGAATGGTAGTAGGATATTTAGGGAATCACATTCCAATAAACAAATATTAATCATTTGTAATATACATGGGATAAAAACCATCTGAAAACTTGAGGTTACTAATTAAATATCAATATATTATATATTAGGTTTTATGTAAACATTTTCGGTATATCGGATTTGGTGGATAATGATATGAATATAACATTCACAATTCATGATAGGGTGATCTCGTTCCTAATTCAATATAATTTTTATAATGCACTTCTATTATCCTAGGAGTGTAGTATTTCATTTTCATTGAAATTTTTTGTTCTTGTCTTTCTTTAAATACCTTAGATTAAGGAACTGGCATGGATAATGTCGATGTTCCCACAATTGATACGTTGAATTAATAGTGGTGCATTTAAACTAACTCATTTTCCTTCAATTTGTCAACTGAACTCTTCTCTTTTCCGTAGAAATTAGTTTCTTTGTACCCTATAGTTCCACTCATAAAACATCTCTAAGTTCCTCTAAGTCATTCCCCTGGGATATTATTTAACATTTTTAACATAAAGGAAAATGAATCATTGTTCATTCGTCACATTTATTAAATTAACATACATGAGACTTTATCACTATATCATTTGGAGATTTTGGGAAATCAAATAAGTACATTTTTTAAATTATTATTCATGGTTTCTACTTTGGAATTTCCAAAATATTGCTCACCCCATCTATTACCCTATTAGGTATTTCACTGAGGCAATTTATAAATTTTTCATAGAATCCATTCTAAACATTGTTTCATTGAGAATTGTCACTTACTATGACCATACTGAATGAACATGATTGATGGACAACATATAAGAAATATTATGAGATAATTATATGAAAATTTCATCCTAAAAATTTCCTACCCTTAAAAAGTAAAACATTAGTTCTTACTTTATTTTAAATCACTCATGGTTCAATATAGGTTTATTTAGGTTAGGTTATCTCACATACCATTATATAATTCCTTAAAATATTAAATCCTTAATCGTTTATTTAAAATATAAATTGATTAACTAATAAATTTTACCAAGTACTGTCTATATATGTGTGTAGACATAGGCTTACTCATCATACATCAGGTTAATTATTGAGTTGATACTCAAGTGGTTTCTAATGTGATTTCACCATTGTTAATATTATCCACATCAACACCCACTACCATATTCTTGGATGTAATTTTTCTAGAGAACTAAATAATCTATTATTTAACAAAACATTGGGATATCAACATATATATAAATATATACTTATCCTTAATGTTTTCACTAAATATTACTTATCTTAATCATTAAAATATATAGTATTACAGTGGATAACGTAATGGTAAATCTATAACATATAAACTATTATAATTATTAACTTATAAATTCTACATCTTATGGTTTTTTGGTATGTATATTTTAAAATTTAATCTCTTTGATAACATACGTTGCAATCAACAATGAGCTTAAATGAACCACAATATACTATAAATATTAATATTTAACATAATATTATCTCATAGATTCTATATTGGTTGTTATGAATATGATTAAATATATTATTAAAATATATTATTTAGTTATTGTTTACCAATTAAATTGAAATAAATATAATAAACCAATTATTTTAAGGGTACAGTTTTTATAAATTTATTTAATTGAGAAAAAGTATAACTTATTCTAAATAAAATGAAATCATAGGATTTAGATTAAATTAAATATATATATATATATATAATTTTCAATATAATGTTATAAATTCGTACTATTTTTTCCAGATATGATATAATAACAAATTAAATTTTACATATAAAAGATGTATTTTCATAAAATGGTAGTTTTATATTCTTTTAATGGATGACATATTTTAAATATTGTTTTTCCACATTTATACAAAATATTTGAAAGAAAATTATTATTTTAAATTTGAATAAATAAATATAGTTTTGTTTAGTTTTTGGTATTTTTTAGATACGTTTCATTTTTGGATGAATCATGATAAAAGATTTCATTTTAATTGAAAACTTCTTTTTTATCTAAATAATTTAGAGTGTTAAATTATATTATTAAATGGTTTCCAAGTATAATTAGATCAATTTTTTATCATTTACTCACGTTTAGGTCATTATAACAAATTTTACATTAAATTTGGATATAAAAGCATTTCAACCTTTTCATCATATTTACTTTAAAAATTTGTATTCTTGTTCTATCTACAAGATAAATTTTAAGTTAATATTATCCAATTAGGTGATTTGAATTTGAAAAAATTGATTCCATATATTAAATTATAATTTAATTTTTTTAATAGGTCTGTTTTATTTTATGTCAATATATATAGTAACATTAGTATTTTTTAATAACCACGGTTAAGGGGAAATTATGTAAATATAGGTAAAAATAATATTCTAAATATTATACAATAACCCAATAAATAATGATAATATTATTATATGTGTTATTTTTCACCATAATCATCTTTGGACAGATTTTTTGTCCACATGGGGTTACATAGATGACTCTATGACTTTTTAGTATTTTTGTTTAAGGAATGTAAAATATATCATACACATTTTTAAATAAGTATTACCTTTTTTATATTGTTATTAATAATATAACTTCAAAAATATATATTCATTTGAATGAAAATTTTTTTATCATCATCATGATAATTTATCTATCATTTTTAGAGAAACAATTAAATAAATTAATGGATTTCACAATGATGATATAATAATTTTTTAGTTAATAGAAATTTTAAATAAATATAATTAGAAATATTCAATTAATATTTATTAAATTTAATTAATGTCATTAAATAACTATATATATGTCAAATATATGTTTGGTATTTATCAAATTAATTTATTTATATGTTTTCTTATTTTTTGATATATGTTAAAAAGTTGTGTTATTAATAGTGTCCAAATTGACATTGATGATATATTATAATAAATAATATTTATTTAAATCATTTTAAATTAATAAAAACATAAAATTATGTCAGAGTAATAAGATATGATTTAATATTACATACATTATTCAATTATGGTTCCAATGTAATTTTATCGCAACTATATTAACCTTTGAAGTGTAAAAACACATGTTGTCATGGTAAGTGTTAAAGGCTTTAAAAAGGGTAAAATTGTAATATTATTGTATAACACTAACCTAAACTTCTCCAAAAGATATTTTAGGAATTATTGTATACCATTATCACCTTAATATAGAAATTTAGTTTGTTAATGGACACTTTTACATGAAAATAACATACATATAATTTAAATAATTGATGGTTACAGAATGTCACATCTCTTTACATTTAATATCTTTTATGGGGCCACATATGAAAAAAAACATAATATTGGTTGACGTAAATGTAAATTTAGATATTTAATAAATTATAATAAATATAGATATTTATTTTAAATTTTTATAAAATATATAATTACCTTAAAAACAACATCATCGATTATAGAATAATAATTTTATTAAAAATAAAATAAAAAATTGATTTTAATAATATTAATTTTGAAATAATTTTCTTAAGTTAATGTGTAAAATGAATTTTATAGATATTTCAGATATAATATAGTCCTTTCATTTTATTATATTCAAAATCCTCCATTCTCTTGACATATTTAAAGACAAAATAATTAAATAGTATGAAATATGTCAATAATGGTACTTTAATGAATATATATTTTATTAAATTATTTTAAAATCATAAAAAATATTAAATAATTTTAAATTGTGTAATATATGGTATAATATTTCTTATAATATTCATTTATAGTAAATTAGGAAGTAATTGGTTCTTAAATAGTCTTATTATTGTTTATATATTTTCTGGATTTAAAAAATTTCCCCTCACCTTAATTATAAAAAATAACATACTCTACCACTACTGTAAAAAAATTTGAAAAAAATATATCTTCCAAACCCTGCCCATTTATGTTCCAAAAAAACCATATATTGGTTTTGGAAGTAATTTTTTCGATAATACCATACTTAGATCTCTTAAGAAGATATCTAAAAGATTTCCACCAAAGAAGAGGAAATCATTTTTACTAACTCATCGAAGTTCCTTCCTTATTATAAATCATCTTCTTGTTTTTTCCCATTAAAAAGTAATAAATGTAGTATCATATATATGATAATATGTAATTATGATTATGGTACAACCATATTACACCTCTTTTCCATCTTGTGAAAATCAAAATCACCATGCATGCATACATATGACTAACGATATCCACGACATAGTGTCAAATGATTTCATTTAAAGATTACATGGATGGGTATAAGGACCTAAATAATTGGAATATTTGTTGATTATAAAATTATATTTATTGTATATAATTAATATACATACCAATTTCTTACCCTTTCACCAATAATTGAATGATACCATCACTCGTGCGTACATACGACCTACTATCTCTTCAAGGCAGTGTGATTAATTTTACATATTCAACATTCAATAATTGTAATAAAAATTTATTAAATGATTATATATGACATATTTAACATTAATAAAATTCCTTACAAGTTTATTGTATATATTATGCGATATAACGGATACATTCCTGAAAATAATTTCATAGGAAAATGATGCAGTTAACACCCAAAACAAGGGTAATAATGAATTAATATCAAAAAATGGTGGATTAAATAATATAAGAAGATCATATATGACATTTTAAACATTAATAAGGTACTTATATAAGTTATTAACATTCTTAAACCCATTATATATGAGGTTAATGCACATTTGACCAAAGTAAGTGTAAGTTATGGGACTTCGTCTCAATCTCCATTCACTAAGGAATAGTTTGATGTTATATACCCACCTTTTTTGGGATATTTATATACATTAATTTTGACTTATAATGTCTTTAATTATATTGTTATCATGATAATTAGTGATTTTTGAATTTTATTCATCTATTGGGATTATTATTTTAATGTTCAATGTAGTATGGGACACCTTTATTATTTAATGATTTAATTATTAAATCATTTTCTCCAGGAAAATATTAATGATATTATTTTAAATATTTATATATATATATGGATATAATTGGATTATCAAGGAAATTTTATTATTTTTTAAATTTCATTCCACGAATTTCATGTGTAATCTTACTGAGATTTTCCAAAACAATATACTTTATGACTTTTATTACTAATTTATAAAAGGAATTGTTTTTATCGTATAGGAACTGATCTGAATATATATTAATAATGATTCATTAATGATGTAAATATTATTTTAGAAATATATAGTGTAAATTTGGAAGAAAATTATTTATTTATTTTTTTTGTGGATGATTTAGAGTTTAAGCCATATTTGAATCTAAAATGGGTATCTTCCGTAAAAATTATTCCAATATCCTCTCTATAGTATTTTTACCGACGTAAAAAATATTTGTGGAATCTTATGTCAATGACAGACTATAATGATACCATTCATCATATTTATTTTGATGGTTTATGATCAGTTTTACTAGGGGTGTAATTATATTCTGTATGACTAGTTATTCTAATACATTCATTTATTAATTTGTTTATTTGAATTATTTATGGATTTGAGGAATTCATTTGTTAATTATGTGATAGGAGGGTTCTGATATTTCCCCTAGATAAATAATTAGTTCTCTTGAGACAAACTAAATATGAATTTGGCTAGGGAATTACCCATTTATTTTCAGATGCCTTGTCTGAATCCTCAATGATGATTTTCATATGTCCGGCAATATGAATTCATCATTGAGATGGGTTATTGATTTCCATGAGATTATTCAACTAAAAAAATATAAATGGTTAAGTATCCTAAATCATTTTAATATTAAAATGGAATCTGTTTTTGTTAATTACATTTAATCACTATTAATTTAATATTTACTCATATCTTCTAATGAAAGCACACAATTATTGAGCATTTGAGAGAACCCTTTTATAAGTTTAATTAACCACTAGTATACTAGGAAATATAATATGACTGATATGCAGGGTTAAAAATATAAGGTATTAATGGTTGACTCAATGAAACAAATTATGATTTTTTAATGTAATGTTCGTTTCAAGAAATTATCAAGTTTATGATGGCTACTAAACTATTTTGTCCCTTGAGATTGATTTATTATATATTACTCTAATGTACCAAAGTAATGAATCAACTCTGAGATACTAGTTCATAGTCTTTATAGTTGGTATGAGAGCATGATTATTAGAAACCTTGAGAACTAGATTTAGGATATCTTGGAATAGAAAAAGATAACAATTTTACTGAATTTGAAAATAAGTCTATGTATAGGATAACATAAGTTAGAAATGGTAATGGATAACCTAATTTAATTATACGGAATCATAGATTGAGAATAATATGTCATGACTTATACATCGTATAAATGATTCTTCATGACTATATTACTAATATTAGTCTCTCTCATATTATGATTTGGGATTTGGTAACTAGTTAAAACTGAATGGTTATACAAGTAATGGTTATACCTATAATGATGAAGATAATATAAATGAAAAATGAATGTAATGATGTATTGAGGAATAAGATTATGAAGCGTAGTTAATGGTTTAATAATTAAATAGAATGATAAATGTTCTTTTGTATTTGGATTCAATAATTATTTCATCAATGGTTCTCTTATATTAGGAATCATGATATATATATACAGATTATAATGAATCACATATACATTAACATTTAGGAATATTGAACGTTTTAATTATGGTATTTACGGTGATCTAATATTTTCTATATTATAAAAAGAGCTAAATTATGTTTTTTAAATAATATAATGTTATGCATGATTTTGAAATTTTAGATACATTTTGTTATTATGAATTTGGAGAGATGAATTTTTGATGAGTTTTATGGTTGTAGTGGAATAAGATGAACATTGGATATTATTATTTGATAATAATGTATGATTTTTTTTGATAATTTGTTTCTATCCTTTTTGGATTCAGCAAACATTTAGAAGATGATGGAATTACCTGTGAACCAAACATTTCATCAAAAGATGTTTAGGAATAAAAATTCATATATAATATCCATCTATAGGTGTATAAAATTATGTTACAATATGTAAAAGCACATCCAAAGGATAATATCATGACATGAAATTTAATAAATTTCCATTTAGCTAATCTAAATATTCACGGTTTGGGGTTGGATATCATTCCAATGATCATGTTATATATCTCTATAAATCTGAATTTGATAGTTATTTTTAACTACAATGTCCACATTTTCACCTACCAATAATTATTTCATATTAAAAACCCTAATTTTTTAGTGAGCATCACATTTCAATTTCCCTCTTATTTAGAGGATGTTTTATTAACCATAATTTCAATGGCGTTTTCCCCCAAAAGAAATCTAAAAAAATCATCTTTTATTATTGAAGTAAAATTTTATATTTATAGGACGTGATTTATTGATAGTTGGGAGAATTAAGAACCCAAATATATTATGGTAGGTATATTTTTATAAAAAATCTCTTTGAATACTTATGTTGAACAAAACACCAAGTTAAATGAACCACAATATACTACTAATGTAATTATTTTAAATGAAATTATCTCATATGAGTTACAATGGGGGTAATTAATATAATTAAATAATTTATTAAAATATATTACTAAATTCACTGCTTATCAATTAATTATAAATAAATATAATAATAAATTTAATATAAAAGGAATTTTTTATAAAATCTATTTCATTGCGCACAAGTGTGTTTTATAAAAATTCAAGAAACAAATCACACAATTTGGATTATTTTAATGAAATATATATGGAATATTTTTATTATAATGATTAAAATTTATCATATTTTTTCTAGATATGATATAAAAAAAATGTAGTTTTTCACATAAAAGATTTATTTTTATAAAAACGGATTTTTACTGCCTTTTGAAGGTGTAATTGATTTAAATCTGGTTTTCACACTTTTATAAATTATATTTAACAAAATAAATGTATTATTTATATTTTGAAAATAAAAATTTACATTGTTTTATTTTTTGGTATTCTTATGATAAGATTATTGTTATGAAGAATGGTGATATAAATATTGCATTTTAATTGAAAATTTTTTCTCTTATAAATAATTTATAATGATAAATTATTTTATTTATCAGTTTTATAGAATAATTAGATAAATATTTTTATATTATTATAATTAATTTCATTGGTATCAATTTAACTATGAACTCTATTATAAAAACCATTGAATCTTTAGAACATTTTCACTTTAAAAACTGGGTTTCATGTCTGTCTATGGGATTAATTTAAATTATTTTATTCAAATTATGTGTTTTCAATTCTGAAAAATTGATTCCAAATTTGGAATAATATGTGTAAACATTAGTAAATTGGTCCCTTATTTTTTGGACATAATGAATAATAACTTTTTTTATTTTTCTAAAATCACCACTGTAAACGGTAAATCATGTTATTAAGGGTAAAAATATAATTAATGTCAGAAAAATACCTATAATGTTTTGAAAATTTTATTATATGAGTTATTTTCAACCAAAATAATCATTGGAATAATTTTATGCCCACTTCGATCCATGTAGAAAACTTTAAGTCTTTTTTAGTATTTTATTCAATAGAAAGTCAATAAGGTCATACTCATGTTATTATTAAATATTAATTTTTTATATGTGTTTCTTCAAATGATATATTTCACTATAAATAGTAAATTGAATGATAAATTTTTTTGTCCATCAGGATAATAATTTCATGATTTTTTAGGTTCTTATTTGTAATTTTAAATACAAGAGCAATGATGATGTAGTAATTTTTTAATTAAATTACATACCAAATAAATGATTTTAAAAATATTGAATAAATTTAATTTTATATAATTATTATCATAAACAATACTATATTACATATACATATTTTCCATATATTGAAGGCTATGATTCAATTTTATATTGAGTATTGTTTTTTAAATGTAATGTAATGGGTAGTGTGAAAATTGACATTAATGATATTTTAAAATAAATAATATTTTATTGTATGATATAGAATTTATAAAAAAATAGGCTTCACCCAAATGAATAGGATATGAGGGAAAATTTCATAAATGACTCAGTTATGGTTCATTTTTCATTTTATACTAATTATATTATCTTTCAAAGAGCTAAAACACATGTTGTCACGGTAAAAGTTAAAGGATGTAAATAAGAGTTAAATTCAATATATATATCAATAAACCTGACCTATCTTTATTAAATAGTTATTTTATGAAGGGTATTCAACCCTTATCATCATGATATCTAATTATATATTTTTAATGAATTCATTTCCATGAATGTATCTTCTATATTATTTATATCAAAGATAGTAATAAAATCTGACTCACTTTTCATTTAATATGATTTATGTGTCAACCTAGGGACAAAATCAAGTATGAATGAACCTAAATTTCAATTTTTATATTGATGAATTTTTTTCAATAAGTAACTTTACTTTAAAACTTTATAAATTATTTAATTACTCTAAAATCTTTGTTAATTAAAAAACAATAGTTTTTTAATTAATAGAAAAATTAAAATAATTGAATTTAATAATATTACATTTTTCATATTTTGGATGAGTTAATGATTATAAAAAGTTTTATAGATTGATAATATATATTAGTGATGTTTTAGTGTTATATTTTAATTATCACCTTTTCATTAGAGATTTAAATTTTAATTAAATGAATAGTATCATATTTGATAGTAATAGTACTTTATTGAATTAATTTTATTTCATATCGTTTAAAAATATGAAAAATAATAAATAATATCAGTTGGTAGAATTTATGGTCTAAAATTTCTTTTATATTCATTTATAGGCCATTTTTAATTCGTTGGATGTATAAAATCATTATTATATTTTAATATATTTTGTGGATTTCCAAAGGTGTACCTCACCTCAATAATAAAATGGAACCTACTCTGTTAGTTCCTCATACCAATTTGGGACATATTTCTTGGCCAAAAAATACCCATTTTACATCCCAAAATCCTTATCCAAGTTTTTGAGGTCCTATTAATTAAAAATGACAAACCCTAGAACAGTTAAGAATATATCTAAAGGTTGTCCACTAAAGAATAGGTAATCATTCTTACTAACTCATTATAGTAAACTTCTTATTATACTTCAATATCAAGTATTGTTTATAGTAGAATTTTATTACTCTATTATAATATATATGATAATATTAAATTATGATAATGGTATAACTAGATTCCATGTCCAATCCATCCTAATAAAAACGAAATAATTGTGTGTGCTTGCGTACAATTTACCGTCTCTACACTATGGTGTAATCAGTGTATCATCACTATATTACTTGGATGGGTATAACGATGAAAATAATGGATTTAAATTGTACCAATTACAATATATTGATTCTTTAATATTAACATATCAACTAATTCCCTACCTTTCTCTAATAAGGTAAAAGTACCCTCGCTTATGTGTACCTACTGCCTACCGTCCCCACAACGTGATATGATTCATTTTTCATATACCACATTCACAAGTTGTTCTAAAAATGTTTTTAATTTTTTAATATTTAATTTATAACATTAATATATTTCATTATTAATTTTTTTATATCATATTCCAAAGAACATAGGCATTCATCACAACACATGTAAAGGAAAATGAAGCATTTAACAACTGAAATAGGGGTAATAATTAAATAATATCCACAAATTGGTGATAAAATAACATAAGTAGATCATATATGCTATAATAAATTAGAATTTGTTTCTAATATTAGTTAATATCATTTTAAAAATGTAATACAGGAAGATAAAGCACGTTCGGCTAGGGAATCATAAGGTAAGGGACTTCATCTAAATCTCCTTTCATTGAGGTATAGTTTGATGTTATACACCCAAAATATTTTATAAGGTGTATATACTGAAACTTTGAGTTTCCATTTCATTTATTTTCTTAATCTTATTATTTAATATTATTTTCAATGTTATTAACTCTTGGGTATAATTATTTAAAAGTTCAAAGTCGTATGAGACACCTTTCACGACTAAATACAGAATTACTAAATATTTTTCTCCTTGAAAATATTCATGTTATTATTTAACATATTTATATATATGGATAAGAAATGATTATAAATGAACTTTTATGTCTATTTTGAATTTAATATGATGTTTTTAAAATGTAATATTTCCATAATTGTACAAAATAATGTACTTTATGACCTGTGTAACCAATGTTTAAAAGGAATGTTTTTTAAATAATAAATACTAAACTAAAATTATCATAATTATGACGTTGTAATGATTTAAAGCATTAATTACTACATAATATGATCATTATGATATAATAAATGAAATAATTCTTTTATATTTAATTTATATAAATGGGGAAAACTAATTTTTTTATATGTGAAATTAAGTAGTTTTAAGAGTAAATTACAACTTATGATCCCAAAAGGCCAACAATGGGAATTATAAATTCAATATAATATTTTATTGATAGTTTAAATTATATTTTAAATATATTTTTACATATAAATATTGTATAAACAATTTTTATGCAATTATTATATAATTAATATATCATATAATTGATAGTATTATCAAATTCTGAATTGTTTCACTATATAAAAAATCAATTATTACAGAAAAATATGAAAAAATAAGCCGAAGATAATTTTTACATGATTGATTGAAACATTAAATTCAATTAACATAATTAAAATTAAAATTTCATTAACATATCTATCAAATGAATGTACAATATATAAATTAAAGCCACTTCTATTTAAAAATATCACTTTTATAAAGTTAAGTGTTCGTAATTGAATTCCATACACATTTAATGTTGGTTAAAATATGTCTATTTACTAAAGGTTTTATTATTGTTAATTTTTTAAATGTTGTACATATAATGTTTCACAAATCATTTTAGGTCATAGTTTCAAGTGGAACAATCTACCAATTTAATTTTTCTTTAATGAAATATTTTTAGGTAAAATTCAATGGGCATTATATTAACCACCTAAACATGTTACATCCTCCCAATTTCAATTATTGAGATCTAATAAAAAATTTAAGGCTATCCAGAATTTATAAATTACTCTATATCTAATTTCTAATTATGATTACTCATAACTGTCCTTGGAATGACTCAGGAACTCAATTTTTCAATCATAATTTGAACATAACTAACAGTGAGTTTTCTCCCTTTACCATATATACTAAATATCCCAATATAATGATAATATATTTTCATATGGTGTTTTTAGTCATCATTTACTTAATTTGGTGTTATCAATTGATTTTTAGTTTAGAAGTTTATATCTCAAAAATTATCATGGACTCTATGAAAATGGAGGCCATCAATTTCTGGTATCACATCAAAGTACACAAAAGGAATGGTAATAGTATTTTATGGAAAGAACATTAATATAAACATATATTAGTCATTAGTAATATACTTGGGATAAAAATAATTAAAAACTAGAGGTTACTAATTAAATTTCAATATATTAAATATTATGTTTTTAATAAATTTTCTAGGTACATAAGATTTGGTGGATAATGATTTGAATATAACACTCATAGTTCATGATAGAGTTATCTCATTCATAATTCAATATAGTTTTTATAATTCACTTTTATTGTTGTAGGTTTGTAGTATGTCATTTTCATTTAATTTTTTTAAAGTTCTCTTCCTTTTAACCCTTAAGAGTCGGGAACTAACTTGGATAGTGTCGATGTTACCAGAATTGATAAATTGAATAATTATTATTTCATTTAAACTATTTTGTTCATACAATGTGTCCATTGAACTGTTCCATTTTCCATATATATTAGTTTCTTTATACCCTATGTTTCCGCTCATAAAACATCTCTCATTTCCTCTAAGTCAATCCCATTGGATATTATTTATTAGATTTATGATAAAAGAAAATGACTCTTCATTTATTCATCAAATTTATTAAAAAAAATACATGAGACTTTATCCTTATCATATTTTTTTTATTTTGTGAAATCAAATAAGTGCATTTTTTAAATTATTATTCTTGGTTTCTACATTGGAATTATCAAAATATTTCTCACCCTATATATTACCCTACTAGGTATATCATTGAGGTAATATATAATTTGTTCATGGAATAAAAAATTAACTTCGATTCTTTATTAATCGTCAATTACTATAACCAGGCTGAATTAACATGATTGATGGACACCGTATAAGAAATATTATTAGATAATTAAATTAAATTTTCATCCTAAAAAATTCATACCCTTAAAAAGTAAAACATTAGTTCATAGTTCAACCAAAATCACTCATGGTTCAAATGTCAGTTTATTTATATTAAGTTGTCTCACATCCCATTACATAATTACTTAAAAAATAAATCCTTAATAGGATCTTTTAAATGTAACGTGATTAACCAATGAATTTTTCAGAGGACTGTCCATTTATGTGTGAAAAACTAGGCTTACTCATCATGCATCAGATTATTGGTTGATTTGATACTCAAAACGTATTTTTATTGTGATTTCCCAACTGGGAATATGATCCAAATCAACACACACTATCCATTACCTATAGATAGATTTAATTATTTAGATAATTACATAATTTATTGTTTGACAAAACATTGGGATATCCGCATATATATATACTTATCCCAAATTTTTTCAATAAAGTTTACTTATCCTAATCCCTAAAATTAATAGTATTACATCAAATAACATAATGGTAAATTTATAACTTATAAACTATGAGAATTCTTAGCTTATATATTCAATATCCAGTGATTTTATGGTGTGTATCTTTTAAGATTGAATATCTTTGATAGCTTACATTGCACTCAACAACCAGCTTAAATGAATAAAAATATAATATTAATATTAATATCTAATATAAATCAATCTCATAGATGAAATATTGGTGGAAATGTATAGGATTAAATATATTATTAAAATATATAATCTAGTTATTTTTTACCAATTAAATAAAAATAAATATAATAACACATGTATTATAAAGAGAATGTTTTATTAAAAATATTTAATTATGAAAATGTATAACATATTCTAACAAAATAATAAAATCACACATTTAGGATTATATTAAAGAGATATATATATAATTTTCAGTATAATGTTATAAATTCATACTATTTTTTCATACATGATATAATAAAAAATTAAATTTTACATATAAAATATGTATTTTCATAAAAAGATAGTTTTATACCCTTTTAATTGAGGACATATGTTAAATATTGTTTTGTCAGATTTATAAATAATGTTTGAAAAAACATTCTATTTTAAATTTTAAAATAAAAAATTATTTTGTTTGATTTGTTGGTAATTTTTAGACGCGTTACAATTTTTTATGAATCCTGATAAAATATTGAATTTTAATTGAAACCAGCCTTTTAATCTAAATAATTCAGAATGTTAATATTAATATTTAATTGGTTTGAAAGTATATTTGATAAATGTTTTTTCATTTACTGAAATATAGGTCTTTCTATTAAATTTCACATTGAATTTGGATATAAAAACATTTCAACATTTTAATCGTATTTACATTAAAAATTTGTCTTCTTTATCCATATGTAGGATAAATTTTAATTTAATTTTATCCAATTAAGTGTTTTGAATTTATAGAAATTGATTCCATTCTTTAAATAATAAGTTAAAATTTAGTAAATTTGTAAATTTTATTTTAGGACAATATGAATAGTAACATTAGTATTTTTAAATTACCACAGTTAAGGGAAAATCATGTAGTTATAAGTAAAAATAATATTGTAAATATTATAAAATTACCTTATATCATATGAAAACATTATTATATGAGTTATTGTTGAACATAATAATCTTTAGAATTAATTTATGTTCTTTTGGGGTCACATTGATTACTTTATGCATGTTTTAGTAATTTAGTTTAAGGAATGTAAAATATATCATACCGATTTTTAAAAAATTATTACATTCTTATATAGTTATTAAGAATATATCATCAAAAATAAGTATTCATGTGAATGATAAATTTTTAATCTTCATCATAATAATTTATTTGTATTTTTTAGAAAAAAATAAAATAAATGAAGGGATTTCACAATGATGATATAGTAATTGTTTAATTAATTGGAAAATTAAATATATATTATTAGATATATTGAAATAATGCAGATTAAATATAATTAATGTCATTAAGGAATTATATATATTTTATATACTTATTTTGGATTTATTAAATTTAGTTTTTATACGTTTTCTTCTTTTTTGATATTTTTTAAACTCTCGTTATCAATTGTATCCAAATTGACATTAATGATATATTACAATAAATAATATTTTTTTAAAATATATAAAAATTTTAAAAATATAAACTTATTTCAGTATAATAATATATGATATAAAATTTCATTCATTACTCATTTATGGGTTCTTTTTCATTTTATTTCAACTATATTAACCTTTGATATGTTAAAACAAATGTAGTCATGGTAAGTTTAAATGGATTTTAAAAAGGGTAAAACTGAAAAATAAAGTTATAACCCTGACCTAATCATCTCTAAAAGATATTTTAGGAGTTTTTGTACTACATTATCACCTTAATATGGAATTTTAGTTAATTAGTGGTCACTTTTCCACGAAAATAACATATTTATATTATTTTAATCATTGATAGTTAGATAGTGTCACTCTCTTTATATATAATATCTTTGATGTGGCCACATATAGAAAAATATCAAGATATTAATTATCCTAAATTTTAATTTAGATATTGAAGAAATTATATTCCATAAATATATTTTTTTAATTATCGTAAATGATATAATTACATTAACAACATCCTCAATTCTTAAAGAATATTTATTTAATTAAAAAAAATAATCGAATTTAATAATAAAAATTATGAATTATTTTTCTTGATTAATTGTGTATACTGAATTTTATAGATATATCAGATATAATAGATAAGTTTCATAGTATTATATTCAAAATCTCCCTTTGTCTTGACATAATTAAATTCAAATTAGAAGAATATATCAAAATTTGACAATAATGGCACATTATTTAATTAATATTTCATTAAGTTATTTAAAAATGATATAGAATATCAAATAATTTTACAGGGTGTAGGATATGGTAGAATATGTTTTATAATATTCATTTACAGTAAATTAGAAATTTGTTGGTTTTTAAATGGCATTACTATAGTTTATATATTTTCTGGATTTCAAAAATTTCCACTCTCCTCAATTATAAAAGGGATAATCCTCCATCACTAATGTAAACAAAATTAAATAAACAATATCTACCAAACCCTACCCATTTATGCTCCTAACATCCATATATTGGTTTTGGAAGTATTTTTTTCCAAAATACCATCCTTACAACTCTTAAGAAGAGATCTAACGGATGTCCACCAAAGAAGAGGTAATTGTTTTTACTAACTCATCCAAGTCAATTCATTCTTATACTTTCTGTTCAAGTATTTTTCATTAAAAAGTAATAAATATAGTGTCATATATATGATAATATGTAATTATTATTATGGTTTATCCATATTACACCTCTTATCCATTCTCTGAAAATCGAAAGCATTGTGTATGCATTTGTACGACTTACAATATCCACAACTTATTGAAAAACGTTTTCCATCCAATGTTACATGGATGGGTATAATGATATAAATAATTGGAATATGTGTAGCTTATGAAATTATATTTATTATATAAAATTAATATATCATCCAATTATTTACCCTTTCACCAATAATTGAATGATACCATCACTCATGCGTATATACGGCCTACTATCTCCACAAGGTTGTGTGATTAATTTTACATATTAAACATTCAAGAATGGTAATAAAAATTTATTTAATGATTATATATGATATATGTAACATTAATATCATTCCTTACATGTTTGTTGTATATATTATGCAATATAACAAATATATTCATGACAAAAATTACAGAGGAAAATGAAGTATTTAACACCCAAAACACGAGTAATAACCAATTAATATCAACAAACATGGGATAAAATAATATAATAAGATTATATATGATATTTTAATCATTAATAAGGTACTTATATAAGTTAATAACATTCATAATAACATTATCAATGATGTTAAATCATATTTGACCAATGGAAACATAAGGTAAGGGACATCATCTCAATCTCCTTTCATTGAGGCACAATTTGATGTTATACAACCACCTTGTTTTGGAAGATTTATATAATGTCCTTTTGACATATCATGTCAGTAGTTAACTTATTATCATGATAACTAATTATTTTTTAATTTTTTTCATTCATTGGGATTATTATTTAAATGTTCAATGTAGTATGGGACACCTTGGTTACTTAATGATTTAATTACTATATCCTTTTCTCCATGAAAATATTAATGTTAGTATTTTAAATATGTGTATATATGGATGTAAATGGATTATCGAAAATAGTTTAATATTTTTTTTAAATTTCATTCCATGGATTTCAAATGTAATATTTCTGTGATTTTATAAAACAATGGACTTTATGACTTTTATTACGAATTTGTAAAAGGAACAGATTTTACCATATACTGGATGATCATAATATCCTTTCATAATGATTCCTTAATGAATTATATAATTATTTATAAAAATACATTGTAATTTTTAATGAAAATTATTTATTTATTTTTTGTGGATTATTTGGAGATTAAACAATATTGGAAACTAACATTTTTATTTTACTCAATAAATATTATAATATCCTCTCTAAAGTATTTTCACCAATGTAAACATTATTTGTTGAATCATATATTAAGGGCATATTGTAATGATTCCGTTCATAATATTTATTTTGATGGATTATGACTAGTTTTACCAGGGAAGTATTTATATTTTGTATGACTAGTTATTCTAGTAAAATCAATTATTAATTTGTTCATTTGAATTATTTATGGATTTGAGGAATTCATTGGACTTAGTAAGTGATGGGAGGGTTCTTCCTTATCCCCTAGATATATAATAAAATCTCATTAGACAACCCAAATATGGATTTGGATAAGGACTTACCCAGTTACATTAAACTTTCTTCACTCAAGCCTCGACGATGAGATTTAGATGTACAACATTATGCATTACACTTTGAGATTGGATATAAATTTTTACAAGATTATTAGGCTAGTAAAATATACAAGGTTAAGCTTCATAGATCATGAGAATATTTAAATGAAATTTGTTTCATTTATTTACATTTACTTATTTTTAATTCCATATTTACTCATATCTTCTAATGAAATCTTTCCCTTATTGAGAATTTGAGAAAACCTTTTTCCTAAGTTTCATTTTCACCTAGCATTACATGAAATATAATATGAAATATATATATGGTTACAAATATGAGGAATTAATGGTAGACTCAATTAAATAATTGTTGAAATTTTTGTTTTAAAATGTAATATCTGTTTCATGAATGTATTTAGTTTACCAAGGCTTATAAACTATTTGGACCATTGAGATTGATTTATTGTATCTTATTATCAATTAACAAAGTAAGGAATCAGCTCTGAGATACTAGGTTAGAGTCATTATAATTGGTATCAAAGCATGTTTGTTGGAAACCTTGAGAACTATATTTCGGATATCCTTGATTAAGAAAGATAACCATGTGACTGAATTTGAGAATAAGTCAATGTATAGGATAAAATACTTTAGAAATGGTAATTTATAACCTATTTTAATCTTACGGATGCATAGATTGAAAATAATATGTCATGATTTATACATCCTTTAAATGATTCCTCTGGACTATATTATTATTATTAGTGTACCCACATTGTGTTTTGGGATTTGTTCACTGGTTAAAATCAGAACGGTTATACAAGTAATGGTTATACATCAAATGATGAAGAGAATATTAAAAGAAAAATAAACGTAATTATTTATTAATGAATGAGATTATGAAGCATAGTTAATGGCTTAATAATTTGAAAAAATGATAAATGTTCTTCTGTATTTATATTCAATAATTATTTCATTTTTGTTGCACTTATAATAGGAATCATGATATATATTAGAATTATAATCAATTAAACATTCTTTAATGTTTTGTAATATGGAATGATTTCATTATGGTATTTAAGGTGATCTAATATTTTTTATATGATAATAAGATCTACATAATTTTTTTACATAATATAATGTTATGCATGATTTTGAAAATTTATAAACCCTTTTTGACTAGGAATTTGGATAGATGATTTTTAATGAGTTTTAAGGTTGTAAATGTTTAATTTGAACATTGGATATTATTATTTCATAATAATGTATGATTTATTTTATATTTTTTTCTCCCCTTTATGGAATCAGTAAACATTTAGAGGATGATAAATTTTTTTGTGAAAAATGAAATTAATCAAAAGTAGTTCTGGAAAAAACATTTATATCGAATATCCATCAATAGGTGTACAATGTTACGTGAATATATTTATAATCACAACCAAAGGATTAAATTATGACATTTAATTTTATAAATTCCCTTTTAGCTAATCAAAATATTCACGGTTTGGGGACGAAGATCCTTCTAATGGCCATGTTCTATATCACTATACATCTTAATTTTATAGTTAAATTTCTCTAAAATGACCACATTTTAACTTTACACTAATTATTTCCTATTAAAACAACCTAATTTTGTAGTGAAATTCACATTTCAATTTCCTTCTTATTTGGATAGTGTATTATTAACCGTACTTTCGATGTCGGTTTCCCACAAAGGAATTCCCAAATATCAACCTTTTATTATTGAATCTCAATTTCAAATTTATAGGATGTGATTTATTGACAGTTTGGATAATTTATAACCCAAATATATTATGTTGAGTATCTTTTTATATGAAATCTCTTTGACTACTTTGTTGAATGCAACACCGAGTTAAATAGACAATAGTATACTACTAATATAATTATTTTAAATAAAATTATCCCATAAAACATAAAATGGGGTAATTAATATGATTAAATAACATATTACAATATATTATTGATTTAATTTGTTAAAAATTAATTATAAATAAATATAAAAACCAATTTAATATAAAATGAATATTTGATAAAAACTATTTCAATACGCACAAGTCTGTTTTATAAAAATTAAATATAAAATCACAATATTTTTATTATTTTAATGAAAAATAAATGTAATATATTCTTTATAATGAAGAATACTTATTCTATTCTTTTTCTAGATATGATATGAGAAAAAATCTAGTTTTACAAAAAGGGAGTTTTATTGCCTTTTGATGGTATAACTATTTTAAATCTGGTTATTGACACCTTCGTAAATTATATTTAAAAAAATATATGTATTGTTTAAATTTTCAAAATAAAAAATTACTTTGTTTAAATTTTTGGTATTTTTATGATAATAATAATGTGTTAATTAATAGTGATATAAATATTGCATTTTAATTGAAAACAGTTTTCTCTTCTAAATAATTTATAATGCTAAATTAATTAATTTATCTATTTTAATGAAGAATTAGATCAATTTTTTAAATTAATGTAATTAGTTTCATTGGTTAAAATTTAACAATGAATTTGGTTTTAAAAACAATTCACACTTTTCAATGTTTTCACTTTAAAAATTGGGGTTCTGGTTCTGTCTTCGAGATTAATTATTAATTAATTTTTTCCAATTAGTTGTTTTCAATTTTGAAAAATGGATTCCATATTTGGAATAATAAGGGTAAAATTTAGTAAATTGATCACTTTTTTTGGACATAATGAATACTAACTTTTTTATTTTTATAAAATCACCACAGTTAAGGTTAAATCATGCAATTAAGGGTAAAAAATATAATTAATATTATAAAACTACCAATAATGTTCTGATAATTTTATTATATGAGTCATATTCAACCAAAATGATCCTTGTAATGATTTTATGGCCTTACTGGGCCACATAGACGACCTTAATTCTATTTTAGTATTTTATTCTATTGATAGTCAAATAAGTCAAATTGATGTTTTTAATAAATATTAATTTTTTATATGTTTTTCTTCAAATGATATATTTCACTATAAATATTCAATTTGATGATAAATTTTTTATATTCATCAAGATAATATATTTTCAATTTTTAGGTTCAAATTTGTTATATAAAATACTCGATCAATAATGATGTAGAAATTGTTTAATTAACGAACATACCAAATAAATTTTTTTAAAAACAATGAATAATTTTAATTTTAAAAAATTATTATCATAAAATATATACTATACTACCATTACATATTTGGGATTTATTAAAGGGTTTTATTCTATGTAATATTTAGTTTTTTTATTTTTCAAAATGTGATGTAATGAGTAGTTGGAAAATTGATGTTAATGATATTTAAAAATAAATAATATTTTATTATATGATATAGATTTTATTTGAAAACCACGCTTTACCAAAATAAAAAGGATATGATTTTAATTTTCATACATGACTCAGTTGTGGTTCATTTTTCATTTTATAATAATTATAGTAGCCTTCAATGAGAAAATTTTTTTTATTATCACGGTAATAATTAAAGGGAGTAAATAAGGGTTAAATTCAAAATATATGTCTATAAACTTGACCTATCATTATAAAATAGTTATTTTATGGAGGTTATTCGACCCTTATCATCTTGATATAGAATTAGATATTTTTAATGAATTTTTCCCATGAAAAATCTTATATTTTATTTAAATCAAATATAGTTACAAAATGTGACTATCCTTGTATTTAATATGATTTATTTGTCGACATAGGGACAAAATAAAGTATGAAATAACCTAAATGTCATTTTTTATATTTATGAAATTTTTTCATTTTAATAATTTATTTAAAAAATTTAGAAAATTTTCAATTACTCTAAAATCTTATTCAATTCTTAAACAACATTTATTTAATTAATAGAAAAAAAAATAATTGATTTTAATAATATTAGTTACGTTATATTTTGGTTGAGTTAATTTTTATATAAAAATTTATAGATCTATAACATATATTAATGATGTTTTAATGTAATATATTTTAATTATTACATTTTCATGAGGGATTTAAAATATAATCAAATGAATAGTACCATATTTAACAATAATGGTACTTTATTGATTTAATATTTTATCATATTATTTGAAAATAATAAAAATAACAAATAATTTCAATGGGTATAGTATATGTTCTAAAATTTATTTCATATAAAATTATAGGCCATTTTTTATTCGTGGTATGTAGAAGAACATTATTATATTTTAATATAATTTGAGGATTTCTAAAGGTGCCCGTCACCTCAATTATAGAAGGGAACCTCCTTTTTCAGTTCCTTATACCAATTCCAGACATATTTCTTGGAAGAAACCTACCCATTTCACATCCCACAATCATTATCCAAGTTTTGGAGGTCATATTAATTAAAAAAACCAACACTTGATCCTTTGAAAATATATCTAAACGATGTCTACTAATAGATAGGTAATCATTCTTTCTAACTCATTCAAGTTAAATTCTTTGTATACTAATATATCTATTGTTGTTTCTATTATAACTTAATAACTCTAGTATCATATATATGATCATATTTAATAATGTTTATGGTAGAACCATATTCCATGTCCAGTTAATTCTAGGAAAAACGAAAGCACTCTGTGTGTGTGCGTACTATTTAACATCTCTATACCAGGGTATAATCAGTAACACGTCACTATTTTACGTGGAAGGGTATGATGATAGAAATAATGGATATATATGGAACCAATTAAATGATATTGAATTGGTATAATTAAAATATCCACTAATTCCATACCCTTTCTCCAATAAGGTAAAGATACCCCTCTAATGTGTACATACAACCTACCCTCTCCACGATGTGATATGATTCATTTTTTATACACCACATTCATAAAAGGTTCTAAAATGTATTTATTTTTTTATTATGTTATTTCTGACATTAACATAATTCTTGATATGTTGGTTCAATATCCTATTCTAATGAACTGAGACATTCATCACAAAACATGTAAATGAAAACGAAGCAGTTAACACCAGAAATAGGGGTAATAATTAAATAATATCAGCAAATTGGTGATAAAATAACATTATAAGATCGTATATGATATAATAACAATAAATTTTTTATAATATAAGTTAATATCATTATTAAAAACATTATACAAGAGGATAAATCATGTTCTGCTAAGGGAATCATAAGGTGAGGGACTTCGTCTAAATCACCTTTCATTGACCCATTTTTTTATGTTATACACCCATTTTATTTTATGAGGTGTATATACAACGACTGTGTGTTTCCATGTCATTTATTTATCTGTTATCTTCATATTTAATATTTTTTTCAAATGTTATTCTCTCATGGGCATAATGATTTAAATGTTCAAAGTAGTATAAGACACCTTGCATGATTAAATACTTAATTAAAAAATATTTTTCACCTTCAAAATATTCATGTTTTTGTTTTACATATTTATATATAAGGATATTAAAGGAATATAAAAAATGCTTATTTTGAATTGTATAAAATGGTTTTAAAAAGTGATCTTCCAATCATTGTCCAACAGAAGGTACTTTATGACCTTCCAAACAAATTTGGAAAAGGAATGTTTTTTTAAAATTATAAGTTTTGAAATAAATTTTCTGTAATTATGATGTCGTAAGGATTTAAAGCATGATTTAAAAGTAAATAATTTTATATTCACTTAATATGATTTATTTATTATGTTCATACATTTTATATGTTGATGAATATTATAATGTAAAAAAAAGTATTTTCCTCCAGAAATAATCTAATAACCCCTCTAAAGTATTGTCATCAATGTCAACATTCAATTTTGAATATTATGTTAAGGATATAATATAATGATACCATTCATCATATTTCTTTTTATGTTTTATGGTTTGTTTGATTAGGGATGTATTGATATTCTGTATGACTAGTTATTCAAATACAAAAAGTTATTAATTTGTTCATTTGTATAATTTTATCATATGAAAAAGGCATAAGACACAATAATTGATTGGTTGGGCCCGTAACATTCCTTATATACATCGGTAGGACTCATGAGACAACATATATATGAATTTATCCAAGGAAAAAACATAATTATATACATATTTTTTGGTGGAGGCATCGATAATATGTTTTCGATTCCCATAATTATAAATTAAAACATTGTGAGATTAGTTAACGTTTTCCATGAGATTATTCGACTAAAAAAATATCCATAGTCAATTTCCAAGATCATGTTATTTTTGAAATAGAATGTGTCTTAGTTATTTAAGTTGCCTTATTATTTATTCTATAATAACTAATATCTTCTACTGTACGCTCACCCTTACTGAGCATTTGACCTCACCCATTTCATATGTTTAACTTTTCCCCAGGATTGAAGGTTTATATTATGACTGATATACATTATTAACTAAATGAGTATTAATGAAAGACTCAATGAAATAATTTGTGAAATTTATATTTTAAAATGTAATAGGGGGTTCCAATATGTATCTAGTTTACCACGACAATAGAACAATTTGTTCTTTTGGGATGCAATTCCATATATGTTACGCTAATGAAATAATGTATGTCACCAACTTTGGGATATTGGGATTATGGTAATTATAAATAACCCTAAAATTATCCTGAACTAATATCATAACCTATAAATTTATCAAATCAATGATCTGATAGAAATCATAACACCCTATAGATGTGAAAAAATTAATTATAGGACTGAAATAAAATATTTCATGATAATATATTCACAAAATTTTTTAGGTTCTGAGCATTTGAGAATCACTTCGGTAAAAATCTCTATTTGTGAGGGGCTATTTTTGACGGGAATAAATCTCGTCGCAAATAACTAGTCCAGGAAGCTATTCACGACGAGGAGAAGTGCCCGTCGAAAATAACCAATTATTTGCGACGGGATTTCGTCTCCAGTCGCAAATAGTTTGGCGCGACATGCGCGCCAAACCGCACGAAAACTATTTGCGATAGGGATTTATCTATCGTCGCAAATAGTATGGGGCGGCTTGCGTGCCAAACCGCGGAGGGTTATTTGTGACGGGACCCGTCACAAATACCCGACAGCGGTCAATAATTTGTTGTGATGGGATGTCAACCCATCGCAAAAAGACTGTCAGTAGGCACTATTTGCGACGGGTCCCGTCACAAATAACCTTTTAAACGCCATATGTAATTAATGTGGGTGAGGGTAATTACGACGGGACCCGTCGCAAATACAACCATTTTCGACGGGAAGCTCGTCGCAAATAATCTCGTCAAACTAATCTAACCTATATATACACCCATCCGTTTTTTTTCAAATCATTCAGATCTTTTTCTCTCTTTCTCTTCATTCTTCAGTTTCAAAGAGAAATTTTCTTTTAGTTGGAGTTTTTTATACAACAGCAATCGGAGGGCGTCAAAATCTTCAGAATATCAATGTTTAAGGTATTTATTTTTTATTTTTTTATATATATTTTATTTTTTTATGTTAGTTTTAATTGTTGTTTATGAGTTCTACTTTAATTAGATTTCAATTGATTTTTAATTATATATAGTTTTACTAAAAAATTGATATTGTTAGTAATAATTATAAATAATTAGTTATAATTAATATTAAATAGATATAATTATGAATAAATAGATATAATTACAAATAAATACATATGATTAGCAATAAACAGTAATAAATAGGAATAATTAGGAATAATTAGATATAATTAGATATAATTAGTAATAATTAGATATAATTAGATATAATTAGTAATAATTAGATATAATTCGTAATAATTAGATGTAATTAGTAATAATTATATATAATTAGATATAATTAGTAATAATTAGATATAATTAGATATAATTAGTAATAATTATTAATAATTAGTAATAATTAGATATAATTAGATATAATTAGTAATAATTATTAATAATTAGTAATAATTAGTAATAATTAAGAATAATTAGGAATAATTAGTAATAATTAGTAATAATTAGGAATAATTAGGAATAATTAGTAATAATTATGAATAATTAGTAATAATTGGGAATAATTAGTAACAATTAGGAATAATTAGTAATAATTAGTAATAATTTGGAATAATGATGAATAATTAGTAATAATTAGAACTAATTAGGAATAATTAGGTATAATTAGTACTAATTGGGAATAATTAGGAATAATGAGTAATAATTAGTAATAATTAGGAAGAATTCGTAATAATTAGCAATAATTAGTAAAAATTAAGAAGAATTAGTAATAATTAGTAATAATTAGTAATAATTAGTAATAATTAGAAATAATTAATAATAATTAGTAATAATTACTAATGATTAGGAATAATTAGGAATAAGTAGGAATAATTAGGAATAATTATGAATAATTGGAATAATTTGGATTAATTAGGAATAATTATGAATAATTAAGAATAATAAGTAATAATTAGTAATAATTAGTAATAACTAGTAATAATTAAGAATAATTAGGAATAATTAAGAATAATAAGGAATAATTTGGAATAATTAGAAAAAATTAGGAATAATTAGGAATAATTAAAAATAATTAGGAATAATTAGGAATACTTAGAAATAATTAGGAATAATTAGGAATAATTAGTTATAATTTGTAATAATTAGTAATAATTAGTAATAATTAGTAATAATTAAGAATAATTATGAATAATTAGGAATAATTAGAAATAATTATGAATAAATAGGAATAATTATGAATAATTAGTAATAATTAGGTATAATTAAGAATAATTAGGAATATTTAAGAATATCTAGGAATAATTAGGAATAATTAGGAATAATTTGAAATAATTATGAGTAATTAAGAGTAATTAGGAATAATTAGGAAAAATTAGGATTAATTAGAAATAATTAAGAATTTTTAGGTATAATTAAGAATAATTCGGAATAATTCTGAATAATTCGAAATAATTAAGAATAATTAGCAACAATTAGGAATAATTAAGAATAATTAGGAATAATTAGGAACAATTAAGAATAATTAGGAATAATTAGGTGTAATTAGTAATAATTAAAACTAATTAGAAATAATTAGAAATAATTAGCAATAATTAGCAATAATTAGCAATAATTAGCAATAATTATCAATAATTAGAAATAAATAGGAATAATTAGAAAAAATTAGGAATAATTGTTAATAATTAGGAATAATAAAGGAATAATTAGGAAGACTTAGCAACATTTAGGAATACTTAGGAAGACATATCAATAGTTTGCAACAGTTAGCAATAGTTAGCAACATTTTGCAACAGTTAGCAACAGTTAGCAACAGTTAGCAACAGTTATCAATAGTTAGAAAAAGTTAGAAATAGTTAGCAACAGTTAGCAAAAGTTAGCAATAGTTAGCAGCAGTTAGAAATAGGTAGAAATAGTTAGCAACAGTTAGCCATAGTTAGCAATAAAAAAATTATATTATTAATATGTATGAAAAAATAATATTAATTTTATTAAAATAATAAAAAATTTATAAAATATTACGATTATAAATATTCACAATAGACTTTTCTATATTCTTAACATGTTTAAATCTCAAAGGGTTTCCAATTGTCAGGTCATGCGCAATAAAAAGTTTATGTCAGTAATGTCCAATGTAAACTCTATAATTGTCTTTACATAGTTGATCACCTTGCATGTAGTGTTGCAATCAGACAAATAAAGTTATACCTTTCTTATCTATAAGAATTATCTCATATGAACCTTTACATAGTCCATTGTTCCCTGAAAATTTAAGGGAAAATAATGATATCCCCTCAATTTTTTAATAAAGTGTGATCTATGTAAAGAGTCATATGAGATGATTCTTAGAGATGAGAATGTCATTACTTTGGTCATCCTATTGCAACACTAATTTCAAGGTGATCAACCATGCAAGTACAATTATAGAGTTTACATTGGACATGACAGACACAAACATTTTATTGCACATGACTTGATAATTGACGACCATTTTATTTTTGAACATGTTAATAATAGAAAAATGTATGTTGTGAATATTGATAATTTTAATATTTTATAAATTTATTATTATTTAAATAATATTAATATTGTTTTTTCTTAAATATTGATAATATAATATTTTTTATTACTAATAATTAGTATACAAAATCTACTTGGATAATGAAGGAAAAATTTGTAATCATCTCCACAACGATGATTACCAAATTTCCATACATTATTCAAGTACTTTTCCTTTTGCTAAGTATTGCTAAGTATTGATAAATTATTAATAATTATTAATAAATTGTAATAATTAGTAATAAATTGTAATAATTAGTAACAATTAGTAATAATTTTTAATAATTTTTAATAATTAGCAATAATTAAGAATAATTTGGAATAATTTGGAATAATTTGGAATAATTAGGAATAATTAATAATAACTAGCTATATTAAGTTTGAGAAAGATGCAACTAATGAGCTGTCGGACAAAATAGTAGCCGTCAATCAACTGGAAATTGTGTCACCCTTATTTAATGATAATTTTTAATTATTTGTAATTATTTATCTTCTTTTTCAGATAGTGTTTTTATAATTTCAAACTATTCAAAAACAGTGTTGATTTTGTAATTTATGTAGAAAAATATGGAACAAGTAAGTTGACATCAGTCATTATTAGATGATCGAGCTTGGATAAATCAGCACAGAAATCCAAATGGTTCTGGTTTAAATCCTTTCTATATTGAGGGTGTTGAAGCTTCAATAACATTTTCATCAACAAAACCAGAATATGTTTCAGAAGGAACAATTAAGTTTCCTTGTAAAAAAATGTTCTCTGAGAATTTTTGACTCATTGGATAATGATGGGGGATATCTATTGATGTTTGGTTTTCAACCAGATTATGTTTTTTGTATCAACATGGTGAATGCAGTTCCAGAGAAGATTTAAATAACATGTTTCCTGATCCATCATGGTTTCAAAATTTAGTACATGATGTTACAGGTCCATCTGTGCAACAAATAGAAACTCACGATGATATTGATTTAACTCCTAAGATGGAACCATCCAAATTTTATGTGTTGTTGAGTTCTGCTGAGGAAGTATTATATACTGGTTACAAGATAAAAAAAATTAGAAGTGGATGCAATATTTATGGCTATAAAATTAGGTAATTCAATGTCAATAAACTATTTTGATCAGATATTTTATTTTATTAAAACACGGTTACCTGAAAGAAAATGTGTTTCTTGAAAATTTCTATGAGAGAAAGAGGCTGATTCATAATTTGGGCCATTGTTATTGGAATATTCATGCATGTCCAAATGATTGCATCTTATATTCTAGATAAAATGCGTCATTGGATATTTTTACCACATATGGACAATAGATTTATAAAGAAGATCAACCAGGGAAGTCTAGATCAATTCCAGTAAAACAGTTGAGATATTTCCCCCTGACACCCAGGTTGCAGCGTTTATTTATATCTCAGAACACAGCGTTAATTAAGTCATGCCACAAAACCAATATTTCAACTGATAAAAGCTTTAACCATCCATCTGATAGTGATTCATGGAAAACTTTTTACTGTCTTCATCGGTATTATTCTATTGAAGCCCGAAACGTGCGATTGGGTCTTTCTACTGATGGTTTTTCTCTGTTTGGTTCTTATGGTAGTCAGTATTCATGTTGGCATGTCTTTATAACTCCGTAAAATTTACCTCCATGGATGTTGATGAGGGATCCTAATATCTTTTTGACTCGATTAATCCCAAGACATCCGAAATAGAATATTGATGTTTATTTGACACCATTGATTGATGTGTTAAATGCATTATGGAGTGATGTTGTTAATAAATATGATGTTTCTACAAAACAAAATTTCAAATTAAAATATGCATTTATGTGGATGATTAGTGACATCCCCATATATGGCATGTTATCTGGTTGGTGTACACATTGTCTGAAATCATGTCCTGCCTGTATGAAAGAAAAAAAAGCCTTTATGCTGGTGAATGGAATTTTTTTTTCAATTTTGATTGTCACTGTAGATTTCTTCCAACCGATCATCCTTTTCAGAGGAACAAATCTCATTTCAGAAATGGTATAATTGAAAGAGATGAACCTCCAAAGATGATCTCAGGTACAGAGTTAAAATCAGTTGTATTTTCATTACCCCCCATCACATTTGGACCAACAGTAAACCAAAAAAAACATGGTTTTGGTAATGAACATAACTGGATAAAACAGAGCATTATTTGGGATCTTCCGTATTGGTTTGTTTTGTTGGTCTACCCCATGTTGGATGTTATGCATATTTAGAAGAACTGTTTTGATAATTTATTTCATACACTTTTGGATACACCAGGTAAGACCAAATATACTGTAATTGCGCGATTAGATTTTGCGCAAATTTGCAGGCGACCAGAACTTGAGTTATTTTAAAATGTTAGATCACAGAGTTTAATGAATCCAAATGTAGCTTATACACATTCCAAAGAGAGTCTATTATTATTTTGTTAGTGTATTGGAGATTTGATACTTCCATATGTCTATGCTTTCAATTTGGGGAGATGCATTTAGAATGGTTATATTACTGGATTAAAAAGTCATGATTGTCATGTTATAATGGAAATACTTATGCCGATTGAATTCAGAGGTTTGTTGAATTCTATGATTTGGGATTCTATAACAGAAATATAATATTTTTTTCGAGACATTTGTGCAGTGAAAATAAACTACGTTGCGCTAAGAAAACTGGAAGAAGATGTTGCAGTAATAATATGTAAATAGGAAAAAATCTTTTTTTGTCTTTCTTTGACTCAATGGAACATCTGATATTACATTTTCCACATGATGATAAATGTGGAGGTTCAGTACAGTTTTGACTGATGTACTCATTCGAGATATGCATACAGAAATTGAAGAAAAAAATACGCAACAAAGCATCAGTTGAAGTCCCTATTGCTGAAGCTTATTTGCAAGAGGAAATTTTTTTTTCTGCTCTCATTATTTTTATTCTCAATATCCCTCAAAACAGAATCGCATGAGAAGAAACAAGGGTAATTTTAATGAAGAAATGGACAATCAATTAACATTTTTTAATCCAACAAATCTTGGTTTCGGTGGACTTCATGAACGATGAATTTCAGATGATGAACATCACAGAGCTCATACATCCGTTCTGCTCAACTGTAAAGAAATGACATCATTTTTCCTGTATGTTCTTATATCACATATTATATAATTTTTTTATAGTATATAAACTTATTTTATTTGTAGGTTATATGATAATCATGTCAAGAAAAAACATCCACAAATTATAGCAGCTTCTCTTGAAGAACGTAGACAAAAAAAATTTCTTAGTGGTTTCAAAAAATAGTAACATAAATTATTAATGGTTTCAAATAAATTCCATTTATTATTTCTTATATTGATAATTGTTTTATAAATTTTCAGGTGTCTCAATATGCTGATAAAATTGACAAACGACTGTGTATATTGAGTAACCCACCATCCAAAATGGTTAAATCTTATAATGAATATGTGGTGAATGGTTTTCGATTTCATATACATGCATACGAGGAATCAAAAAAACAATGAACAATGGAGTTTTCTTGAGAGGATCACATCACAGAGAAACTGAAGTTGACTTTTATGGACTTTTGGATGAAATTATTGAGTTGTGTTTTCTAGGACAGAATTACATAACAATGTTTAAATGTCGGTGGTTGGATACTGAATGTGGTTTGCATGTTCATTCGACTCATGGAATCATTGATTTTAAATATAAAAGTATTCTTCTAGTAAATGAACAATTTTTACTAGCTCAACAAGCACATCAAATTTATTATGCAAAGTACTATGCTACTTCAAGAGACTTGAGCGATTGGTGGAGCATAATAAAAATGAAATCTCAGGAAAATCAGTTTACTCAAACTGAATATGGTTTCGCTAAAGTGGATGGAATTGAAATTTTTCAAGAGACTACTCAAAATCCATCTGATTCACAAAGAGATGTGAATATCTATGTTGAAACCCCACAATTAAAGATCAATGATGATGAAGACGTTAATGATGTTACAAATTAATTTGAAATGAAAAGAGATGATGAAACTGAAACTAATTTGGATATTGATGATGCTAAGGAGGAATATGAAGACATTGGAATTGTCAACTATGGACAAGAGGATGCAGATTCACATTGAAACAGTTAAATGATGGTTATAATCATAACTAATATATATCTATATATAATAGTAATTTTCAAGTATCTGCTAACAACATTAATTTTGTGTTTCATATGGATTATGATTTATTTTGTGAGTGGTAGGAAGATGAGCTACCTTTGGATGATGAGGATGTGGGATCAGCTGACCCTCAGCCTACTACCGGTTCAGGTGCTATGCGGAGGGGGTGCAGTCTTGCACGACTGATGAATCTTGACCCTATCCCCTAACGACGTCCACATCTTGGTTTCGATCCATGAGCACGGAGGTATGGTAACATGTATATTTTAGTTAGATTTCATTAATTTATTTATATATATACAAATTGACTGATTATTTATTCTAGTTTCACAGTTTTCAGCATGTAGCTATTGGACAAGGGAGCGCTATATTGAACAATTATTTTTCTCAGACATGGATCTAATGGGAATAGATTCCCGTTGATGTGTGACGTGACATGTTCCATCATTGTCTGGTTCGTAAATAAATAAAATTTATTTTTAAATTTATTTTATTAACAACTTGATATTATAAATTATTTTTAGGGTTTATGGAATCCTATCTATGATAGCATGCACGACGCAATCCACACGACATGGAAGGTTTCTATGTGTGACCGTTTCTGCCAGTTTTTACACAATTTGAGATGGACAGCCATTAACAAAGCAGGGGTGACAGAATTTGATGATCGTGTAGAGCCCACCGACCAGAGTACATTTCATCTCACCTTTGGGATGGATTAGGTTTACACTGGTGGGGTGGTGGATTTCAAAGGATATCATCGGTGGGACGATAGAACCGGGGGAGACAGGAGGTGACACATCGAGCTGGTAGCCGTACATTTAGTTCACATAAAGAGCATCTGGTATGTATATTTTTAAAATATTTTATATAACTATAAATATAAATATTTTATTTTATTTTTCTTTAGGCAGTCGAGCATCCCGATATTACGGAGTTCAACATTTATTGGATGATGTACAGTGATCCTGCCACGGGAGAGATTTGTGGTGATCACCAACGTCAGATTGTGGTTAGTATTATTTTTTCAGTTTAACAATTAATAACATATTATATTTTGACAATTTTAATATTAAATTGGAAGTGAAGAAGTCATATGAGGCTGCGACCTCTCAGACACAGGCTGAGGGTCAGGATGAGATGGCTGAGCAGACCAATGCTCACCATTTCGATGAGGCGGCATGGATGTAGGCGACTCAGTATGGCTTTGAGAAGGGAAGAGTAGTTGGAATCGACTCTCATTTGACTCTTGGTAATTATTATGGATCTGCTACGATGTCGGCGTCCAGATCGAGAGGATCTCGTGGAGCGGAATCAGCTTTTTCTTCACAGTATCATGAGCAATTACGAGCTCAGGCAGAGCATAAAGAGACTTTGTAAGAAGAATCAAGAAGAGATGTGTTGGTGGTAGCAGAAGTAGGAGCAGCATTACAAGGAGCAGAGCCGTTGATGGCAGCAACAACGTCAAGACCAGATGGAGTAAATGCACTGTCTGACACGTAGTTTAGGGACAGAGTTTCCTCCAACAGCTCCATCAGCTCCTCCACCTCCTCCAGATGACCAGCATTGATTTTTTTATATTACAAAATTTGAATTAGAATTTTTATATGAATTATTTACATTTTCTTTCTTTTATATTGATGCAAATATTACATAATTTAATTTTTAATATTTTTTTATTTTTTTATATTATTTTGTGAATATTGAGAATTTTAATATTTTTTATTTATGTATTGTTTTAATAATAATAATTTTATTTTTACATCAATCGCAATATTATTAAATTTTATTTTTTTTAAATAAATTTATTATTTGCGACAGGGCCTTTTGAGATGGGTCCCTGTCGCAAATATCCTAACTAAATATTTTTAAAAACATATTTGCGACAGGTAAGTAATCTCGTCGCAAATAATTTGTTGCTACGGGCCAGTCGCAAAAAACGTTTATGTATATATAATACAAATAATCGGAAGTTTACTTGCGACAGGAAATATTCTCGTCGCAAATAAATGTTTTTGCGATGGGCCCCTAACAAATAATTGTATTGTAGATAGTGTTTTCTACAATGGGATATTTGCGATGGAACCCCGTCACTAAATCCTGTTTGCGATGGGATCCCATCGCAAATGGACCATCGCAATTATCAAGAATTATTGTAGTAAATGACGTAAAAATAATAACTAAAAAATCGATCCCATTCTTAACAATTATACATTCATCCACTATGTGGACAAATAATTAACCCATAACATATCTTCCAAATCTCTAATAATTTTTTCACAAAAGGAAATATCATAGAAACATCATTCATTGAACTGTGATTCAAAAAATAGGGAAATGGAAAAATAATGAAGTGGCGAGCTCAAATGCTCGGTAATGGAAAACATAGGAAAAACAAATGAATGATATTATGTGATAATATTATTGTTATATGGGTATAATAAGGTTACATAAAAATGTTATTCACAATCTATTATAGATCATAAATAATGAAATATAGCATTGAATATCATTAGAAATGAATTAAAAGAGTTTGTAAACATGAGTCTGTAAACATGATCCAAAAGTGCATAATATACTAATATGAATAATAATAACACAATGGCACAAATATAATCATTGGAAAACATTGTAAAAAATTCCCAAGTATTTCCACCCTTTTTTATTGTGATAAAATCCATGTATTCCCACCCATTTATATTGTGAAAAGATACAAATATTTCCACCCTTTTATTTGTGAACAAATACATAATTATTCACAAATCATTATATATTGAGACATAAATCCCGAATCAATGCATTAAAGGGTGATATATAACCCCACCTATCATCATCTATAACACTATGTACCAATTAAAATTAATCATTATGCCTTTCATAAAGAAACCATTTAAATGAATTATATTTTCAATCCTTTTAAAATGGATTCACAAAAGGAAATAATTTATAATTCCACAAATAAACATAACTAGATATACCAATTGAAATAAAATGAATATTCAGAGATATTAAGTACTTTCTAGGTCAAAATATATTAATGAATCATATATTATATACATTGTATATATAGATTCTATTGGAATATTTCAATGATTTCACGAATCAATCTATATATGAAATCATGGTGAACTTTATTCAATAAAATAAATATAAGACAAGATATTCAAAAAGTAAATTCATTAGAAGAAATTTTATTTTTATTCATATTTTATGGTTCGTAAGGAAAGAGGATGTGATAAAATATTAAAATTAGAAATTGATAATCCATCCATATAAAGTGGATAGATGGCCATATTTATAGACAATCCTCAATCAAAAATAATCTGTTTCAATGGATAGTTTACTTAGATGGAAAATAGTTTTTAGTTTGATTAGGAAAAATCATATTATAAATAAAATATTTATTTGACCATTTTCAACAGATATATTTTATAAAGCACGAGGAGTAATAAGTTCATTAAAAAAATGAATTCATTGAGAGGAATTCTCATTCAAAATGTTGGCTATGGGATAATCATATTTCCACAAGAAAATTATGAAGAATATTTGTTTTTAAACTATAATTAAATGCCTCAATTGTAAAACATCAAAAACTATTTAAAATATTTATTTAAGGTCAATGTAGTATGAATACAACTTATTTAATTATCAAGTAATAGAAAAGAAAATTCACATAACCATCTAAGGAATACATAAATGTTAAATTTGAGGTTTTTAACTTGAAATAAGTGATAGGTTTATATTCACATTCAAGAATCCCTAGGTGTAAGATATGATTCAAATGAATATAAAATTATAAAGGACATGTTAAAACTTTTAGTTTTGTTAATATTTAAAAATTCATACTATATATAATAATAAAACTATATAAAATAAGTTATTTCTTCATTTAAAATTTATGTCTCAAAAAAATTATATTTCAGACATATAACCCATTACGTTATTTCTAAACATAGATGAATGCACTCTTACGATGAGTGAGTCTGATTACCCAGGTAACATAATACTTGATCTAATACTAAAATAACATGATAGAAATTCATGTTCCCCATCTATTGGAGACTAGTTCCTCATGTCATAAAAGATATAATGTGAATGGTTTCCCAAAAAATAATAGTGAATGAAAAATATGCATGTTATTATTATCAATGAAAAATCCCAAAAAAAGACTATTATTGATGTAAAGTACATATAAAACCCCAAAAATTACATCAATATAGTGAAAAAATTTTAATAAATTTAATCATAATTGTAAATGGGAAAAACAATCCAATCATAATAGTTCAACAACCACCTCCTCCAAATGGTTCTTTCCATTTTCTTGATTATTGTAGAAGGATATATTAAAATACCCAATGGGAGAGGTCGGGTTTTAGCTGAAAGCCAAGATCCGTCTAATCAATGTATTCCATAATAGGATTCCGTAATAATTATCCAAATTTTCATTTCAATTTTAAATAAAATAAACCTGGTAGTATAATATTATATTTTGAAAAATATTTTTCTTCATTTCAATTGATAGAAAAATTTCAAAACAATGGTTTATTAAACATCTTATATAGAATATTTTATTTATTTTCAAATGGAATATTTAAGTAAGTTTTTTAAAAATGGAATATATATATATAATACAATAATTTAACAATGTGAAACATGGTCAACTTCAAATAGGTACAATAGTTTTAGGTAATGGGGTACTCACACAATCATAAGAAAATAATGGAAATGTTAACACATGTCCCTAAAACACTATTTAGTGTAGGGAAATAAACATCCTACTAAGGTTAATATCTACTTAAGTACATTATTTTAGAGTTGTAATGTGTCATTACATTTCTATGGAAATCCAAAGAAAACAATTTTTCCCAAATAACTCACTAATTACATATGCATGCATGTTATCAAACAATAGTAAATAATTGGAAAATTATTTAAAAACAAATCCAAATAAAATTACACAATTTTCTTAATTCAATATTCCATGTTATATTGAAAAACCAATATAGGTGTTTTTAATCAATTCATTCCCTTTTCAATATAAAACCAAAAAATGGATCCTATCAGCAAATTTATTACACTTTTCTAAAAATAAATTTCTAATGTAAATTTCCCAACTTCTATCAATTTGCATCAAATCAAAATCATGTGCTAATTCATTATAATTGGGGGTTTCGAACCAAAATTAATACTATTCAAATTCAAATCCATCTTTTCATCAAACTGGGTTATCATAATACAATTTCATTCAATTAAAATAATCGTGTAACGTAAGGGTATGTTTAATGGTCAAATGAATACTGAACCACCTACATTCGATAACAGGATCATGTAACACAACCACAAATTGGTAAACTCTAATAAAGAACATTTATACTGTAGATATAAGAATCAAACCCATATCCAAGATCCTTAATGATGGAGTATTAATCCATAAGCAACATAATATCTTGAAAACCATAAGGAGGAGACAAAAAAAGAGTGTGAAAAAAATAAATGAGGGAAGAAATACTACTGGGGGGTGATTTAATGACATTATCCAAGATTATTTCCCCTTTTTAAGGGGTTAAGATGATCCCAAATCACATATAAAGAGCCTCCATGGAAGAAAAAATTGATTTATGGTCAAATTGGCTCATTATGCACATAAACAGGGGGATTCAATAAATTAAAACTAATTTTCATAATTAAAAATTACCATTCCCATGGTTAGCTAGGAATGTACAAATGGTTTTCCAAAGGATGTACCCAAACTATGTGTCCAACCAATGGGGTTTGTGGTTTAAATGGGTGGGCACAATGATTTTCAAAAAGTTCCCCGGCTACGAAAACCACCATTATATGGGTTTGTATGGTCTTTCTTGAATAGGGGAACCGTTTGGAAAAACCATACACCAGCCTCAAACATCCCTAAAATTATTAAAATTTAAAATTTTATTCCTAAAACAACCTGAAATGAACCCCAACCATAGGATTATTAAAAATAAAGACTGAGGAGTTTCAGAATATAAAAATAGGATGTATAAACCTCCCCTCCATAGACAAATTATATCGCATGAAAGTATATGAAGAATTATCCATCATAAAATATTAATATATTATTCTATCATTAGTGCCTCTCTCTCCAATGTCTAATGAGTATCAGATCCATGAAACCATACTACTCCAACCAAAGTTATCATAATTCATGATGCACATTGGTTTTAGAATCAACTATCCCAACCAGATGCTCAATCATGGGTAAATCATACTCAGCATCAAGATCACTCCACCACAGAACATGAGATTGCCAAAAAAAGACACTTTTTTAGCTGATATACATTAAGAAAATTATGTTTTGACATAAACTATAGTATAAGAGATAAATAGTAAGTCATTTTTCCAACCTACATAGTAATGAAAAAAGGTCCCACAGAATGCGATTCAAGCTTCCATTTACCCTCAATACATCAATGACCTAAATTATGTGAATATTTAATAAACACCTGATCCACATCTAAAAATTCGTAGTCAATAGTTGAGATCAATATAAGATTATATTGGCTCTATACTGTAAACATTATTTGACTAATGAACATAATCATTTTTGTTGTCTCTTAAACTCATCTTGGTCCATGAAAGGAACATTGTCCAATCTATGACAAACCTAATAGAGATTTTCAATGCTGTCCATACAAGCACTACAAAAAACGGGAAATGGAAGCGCTTTCCATTATCAGCACTAAAAAAGAGCTGATAAAGAGGTCAAGGCATTATTATCCCTTTTTCCAAGCGCTGATAACTTTTGTATTTTAAAAAAAATCATGAAAATTAATATATTGTTATATAAGTATATTTATATTGATATAAATATAATATATATTTTTTAATATGTTTTAGATAAGTATAAATAGACTATTACATTTAATATATAAGAAATTTTGTGAAAAAATCTTTAATATGTTTTTAAAAATATCATTAATTGAAATTTTTTTAATTATCATCGATTAATAATCATTTAATGACAATATGAAGACACAAAAAATCAAAAAAATGAATAAAAGATCTAAAATAATTTGAAAATGTAACTTAAACATCAAAAGACAATAAATTTTGATCTGGGTGTCTGTTTAAGCTCTACACCTTATCAAATCGTATCTTGTGATGATCTCTACACGCTAGTCACCCAAGTGATCCTTTCATCACATTTTTCAGGGCCCAAAAAGGCCCAAAAGGACCCCAAAACAGAGTTTTTAATCGGGATACCCCAATTTTTTAACATTGAAATAGGCATAACTTCTGATTTGTATGTCCTCTAGGAATGTACCGCATATCATATCTAATATAGTTTCATTTTCATCGTTTTTACTAGTTGTGGACTTGAAACAGACTTCTAGATTAGAAGTTATGGTCATTTTTATATTCTTTGGCTTTTCAAATAAATATATATATGTATTTATTCATATATATATATATATATATAATCTTTGTGTGTGTGTGTCTCCAAGTGTGTGTGTGTTGTATATATTTATTTATTAATTAAATAATTTATTTATTTATAAACACAAATAAAACTTATTTTATTAAGGAATTTAAAACTATTCTTATAAATGTTTATTAATATACAAATAAATGTATGGATAAAAAATTATAACTAAAAATATATATATAAATTAGTATATATATATTAATATATATTTATATATAAATTAATATAAATATAAATTAATACATGAATAAATATATATATAATAATATTTAAATAAATTTATACATATTAACATTACTGAATTTATTTATATTGATATGAATCTATATTAATATATGAATAAATATTACTATAAATATATATTAATATACAAATAAATATATTTATTAATAAATTAATAAATATATATGTATTAATATAACTAAATATATTTATATTAATGTGAATATATATTAATATTAAAATAAATATAACTATATATATATCATTAAATAGAGAAAAAACGAAATGGCATAGAGGTAAAGGTGCCAGCCCACATGGGGGGAGGTCGCGGGTTTGAGTTCAAGTGGAATCAATGAGGTGCATGTGGGCTTGTTGGGCGATGTACGGGCCAAGGCAGCATGTTGGAGAGTGGGAAGGGGTCTGCCTAGCACTAATAAAGGGTGGTCAAGCACTGTTAAAAGATCCCCCTCCCCGAATTATATATTCTTTTTTAATTTTCTTAACCTTTATCAGCACTTTCTATAAGCATAGATAAAATGTGGTTTTTTCAGTGCTTTTTTAGTGCTAATAAAAGGGGCTTTTATCCGCACTTTTCTAAGAACGGATAATAGGGACCCCCTTATATTTTCCTCGATTAACATCAATTTTTAGCGCTATTAATCAAATTTCCTACATTGATAAAATCCATATTTGTATTAATGAATGGCTCAAGAGTATCCATTATGGTCATGGATTGTTAAATAATGTTTTTAGAAAACTCAACTAGTCCCAAATGGTTATTCCAAGATCCTAAAAAATCATTAACACATGTATAATGATAATTTTTGAGAATATATATATATCTGTCTCTCTAGAAGTCTTATTTCAGATAGTATTCCATACAAAAAAAATTCTAAGATCATACTTCCTCCCAAAGGCCTCTCGAAAATAATGAAGTGAGTCAAGGATCCCTATCTGAGATAGTAAATGATTGAACTACAAGAAAACTAATATCCTCCTTCATCTAATGATTTACCAACACTACAATATCAGTTGTGTCATGAATGGGTATAAAGTTAGATGATTTTATCATCCTATCAATCATAACCAATATCACATTCATCTTTTTCTTAGTCTGAGGAATCGTTACAAAGAAGTCCACAGAAATATAATCCCACGACTATTTTGGAATTTTAATTGGGTAAAGTAATCCCTATGGTTTTAGGTTCACATTTTTGACCTATTTTAACATATAACAATGAGAGACAAAATCACTAATTCCACATCTCATATCTTTCCATAAGAATCATCATCGCATGTCAAAGATCATTTTTATAGTTCATTGGTACACTATTCATTGTGAATTTAGGAAATATCCTATAAAATATTACCTCATTGGTAAAGTTATGAAATTTTAGTTATGGAATCATATAATACCACTACTACAACATGGAATTTTATCAGCACTAAAAACTGGCATTAACAGCGAAAGAAAAGCACTGATAAATGGGTGCCTTTATCAGAGCTATGTTGAGCGTTGATAGTAGGTCCCTTTATCAACACACATTTAGGGCTATTAAATGTGTCTTTTATCAACGCTCAAAAAAGCGCTGACAAAGGAACCTTCCCCTACACTTGTAGGTTCAGCACCTACACACCTGTACACCGATACAAACCCACACACCTTCACAAAATTGCACCAGCACAAAATTGCACTCTCAAAAAATATTTTGACAAATAATGCGATATACATTTACTTAACATCATGAATAAAAGAAAATGCACTGCTATATACATTTAAAACAATGTTTTACATGGTTACAATTACAATATCCAACAACAGTTACAAAAATTAATGTTTCATCCATTGATATCTGTGATCCGCTCTCAAAAATTTTCATCCATGGTTTTTGTTGCTAAACAAAGCATCTGAACTCAAGGAAAAAATTCACCTAAATAAGAAAACAAATATTATGTTAGTAATACAATAATAAAATAAATTAAAACATTAATATGAAAGAATAAATTAATATGGAAATGAGAAACTAAAATATAGAAATGATAAACTCAAATGTTTTCATTCTAATAACAATGAAAATGAATAATGTAAAATCAATATGTTTTTGGATGATTTATCTCATTTAATAAATATTGATTCTTTATCTAATTAAAAGATTTACCGGTCACATTGTGTGTCAGATTGAGGTGCGGTTGATTCTCACACATCACAATTGACTCATGGATCATTTTCCAAAATTTTGAAAACAATATGAACATGTTTGATCGGTATTCTGTATGCCACATGGGTTGTTTTCTAAACTAAATGTCAATTTCTAACAGATATTAGACACTTTTAGCCATACCGGTCACACTGTGCGTTGTATTGAGGTGCGGTTGATTCATAAACATCACATATGACTCATTTATCATTGTACTAAAGTATCAAAATAATCAGAATGTGTTTTCTCAGTATTCTGTATGTCAGTAGTGTTGTTTTCTAAAGTCAATGTTAGTTAGAAACAGATATCAGACACTTTTAGCCATAACAGTCACACAGTGCATTGGATTGAGGTTAGGTCGATTCATACACATCAAAAATGACTCATGGATCATTTTCCTAATGTTTCAAAACAATCCTAACATGTTTTCTTAGTTTTCCGTATGTCACTTGTGTTGTTTTCTAATGTTAATGTAAATTTCAAACTGATATCAGACACTCTTAGCCATACTGGTCACTTCGTGTGTCAGATAGAGGTGCAGTTAAGTCTTACACGTCAAAAATGACTCATGAATTGTTTTCCTAATGTATCAAAACAATCAAAAATAATTTTCTTGGTATTCCTTATGTCATTAGTGTTGTTTTCTAAAGTTTATGTCAATTTGAAACTGATATCTGACACTTTTAGCCATACCATTCCCACCGTGCGTTATATTGAGGTGTGGTCGATTCATACATGTCACAAATGACTCATGGATCATTTTCCTAATGAATCAAAACAATCCGAATGTGTTTTCATTGTATTCCTTATGTCAATAGTGTTGTTTTCTAAAGTTAATGTCAATTTCAAACTGATATCAGACACTTTTAGCCATACTGGTCACACCGTGCATCAGATCGAGGTGAGGTTGATTCGTACACGTCACAAATGACTCATGGATCATTTTCCAAAAGTATCAAAACAATATGAATTCATTTTCACAGTATTCTGTATGTTAGTATTGTTGTTTTCTAAAGTTAATGTCAATTTCAAACAGATATCAGACACTACTTTCCATACCGGTCACACCGTGCGTCGGATTGAGGATCAGTAGATTCTTAAACCTAAAAAATGACTCATGGATTTTTCTCCTAAAGTATCAAAACAATCCAAATGTGTTTTCTCAGTTTGTCGTATGTCAGTAGTTTTGTTTTCTAAAGTTTATGTCAATTTGAAACTGAAATCAGACACTTTTAATCATACTGTTCACACCGTGCGTCTGGTTGAGGTGTGGTCGATTGGTACTGGTCCCAAATGACACATGGATAATTTTCCTAATTTATCAAAACAATCAGAATGCATTTTCTTGGTATTCCGTATGTCAGTAGTGTTGTTTTGTAAAGTTAATGTCAATTTAAAACTGATATCAGACACTTTTAGCCATGCCGGTCACACCGTGCATCGGATTCAGGTGCGGTTGATTGAAACACATCAAAAATGACTCATGGATCATTTTCTAAATGAATAAAAACAATACAAACGCATTTTTTTGGTATTCCATATGTTATTAGTGTTGTTTTCTAAAGTTAATCTCAATTTCAAACTGATATCAGACACTATTAGCCATACCGGTCAAACCGTGCATCGGATTGAGGTGTGGTCGATTCGTACACCACAAAAATGACTCATGGATCGTTTCCATAAAGTATCAAAACAATCCTAAAGCATTTTCTCGGTTTTACGTATGTTAGTAGTGTTGTTTTCTAATGATTATGTCAATTTGAAACTGATATCAGACACTTTTAGCCATACTGGTCACACTGTGCGTCGAATTTAGGTGAATTTGATTCGTACACGTTTTAAATGTATCATGGATAATTTTCCTAAAGTATCAAAACAATATGAATGCATTTTTACGGTTTTTCGTATGTCACCAATTTTGTTTTCTAATGTTAATGTCAATTTCAAACTGATATCAGACACTTTTAGCCATACCAGTCACACTGTGCGTCAGATTGAGGTGAGGTCAATTCATCCAAATCAAAAATGAATCATGGATCATTTTCCTAAAGTATCAAAATAATCCGAACGCATTTTCTCAGTATTTCGTATGTCACTTGTGTTGTTTTCTAATGTTAATGTCAATTTCAAACTGATATCAGACACTTTTAGCTATATCGGTCACACTGTGCATCGGATTGCGGTGCAGTTGATTCGTACACATCACAAATGACTCAGTTATAGTTTTCCCAAAATATCAAAACAATTCGAACGTGGTTTCTCACTATTACGTATGTTAGTAGTGTTGTTTTTTAATGTTTATGTCAATTTGAAACTGGTATCAGACTCTTTTTTCCATAACTATAACACAATGCATCGTATTGAGGTGAGTTCAATTTGTACACGTCAATAATAACTCATGTATCGTTTTTCTAAAGTATCAAAAAATCAGAATGCATTTTCTTGGTTTTATGCATGTCACTTGTGTTGTTTTCTAAAGTTAATGTCAATTTCAAACTGATATCAGACACTCTCAGTCATACTGGTCACACCGTGTTCTAGATTGAGGTGCGGTTGATTCGTACACATCAAAAACAACTCATAGATCTTCTTCATAAAGTATCAAAACAATCCGAACGTGTTTTCTCAGTATTACGAATGTCAGTAGTGTTTTTTTCTAATGTTCATGTCAATTTGAAACTGATACCAGACACTTTTACCCATACTGGTAACACTGTGGGTTGGATTGAGGTGTGGTCGATTAGTACACGTAAAAAATGACTAATGGATCATTTTACTAATGTATCAAAACAACGAGGATGTGTTTTTTCAGCATTCCATCTTTCAGTAGTGTTTTTTCAAAAGTTAATGTCAATTTCAAACTGAAATCAGACACTTCTTTCAATACTGGTCAGACTGTGTATCATATTGAGATGCAGTCAATTTTTACATGTCACAAATGACTCACGGATCACCGTACTAATGTATCAAAATAATATGAATGTCTTTGCTTTGTATTCCGTATTTCAGTAGTGTTTTTTTCTAATGTTAATGTCAATTTCAAACAGATTTCAGACACTAGTAGACATATAGGTCACAACATGCGTCGGATTGAGGTGCGGTCAATTATTACCCCTCAAAAATGACTCATGGATCATTTTCCTAAAGTATCAAACCAATATGAATGTATTTTCTTGTTTTTCCATATGTCAGTAGTGTTGGTTCTTAAAGATTATGTCATTTTGTAACTGATATCAGACACTTTTAGTCATACTAGTCACACCGGGGATCGGATTAAGGTGCAGTCAATTCTTACACGTCACAAATGACTCATGTATCGTTGTCCTAAATTATCAAAAAAATACAAACACATTTTATCTGTATTCTAGATGTTAGTAGTGTTGTTTTCTAAAGTTAATGTCAATTTCAAAATGATATGACACACTTTTAGCCATACCGGTCAAACCGTGCATCATCTTGATGTGCGATCAATTCGTACACGTCACAAATGAATCGAGGATCATTTTCCTAACGTATCAATACAATCCAAATGCATTTACTCGGTATTTATTATGTCGGTAATGTTGTTTTCTAAAGATAATGTCAATTTCAAACTGATGTTAGACACTATTATCCATACCAGTCCACCGTGCATCGGATTGAGGTGCAGTTGATTCATACACATCATAAATGACTCATGGATCGTTTTCCTAAAGTATCAAAACAATACGAATGGTTTTTCGTGGTATTCTGTATGTCAGTAGTGTTGTTTTCCTCTGTTTATGTCAATTTGAAACTAATATCAGACGCTTTTAGCCATATTAGTCACACTGTGCATCGGATTGATGTGCGGCCGATTTGTACATGTCATAAATGATCTTGGATCATTGTCCAAAAGTATCAACACAATTCAAATGTGTTTTCTTGGTTTTACTATGTCACATGTGTTGTTTTCTAAAGTTGATGTCAATTTCAAACTGATATCAGACACTCTTACCCATACCGTTCACACTATGGGTTGGATTGAGGTGCGGTCAATTTGTACACGTCAAAAATGACTCATGGATCCTTTTCCTAAAGTATCAAAACAATCCGAATGTGTTTTCTAGGTATTCCATATGTTACTTCTGTTGTTTTCAAAAGTTAATGTCAATTTCAAACTGATATCAGACATGCTTAGCCATATTGGTCACATCGTGCATCATATTGATGTGTGGTTGATATGTACACGCCCCAAATAACTCATTTATCGTTTTCCTAAAGTATAAAAATAATACGAATGAATTTGTTCTCTATTCTATATGATTGTAGTGTTTTTTAATAATGTTTATGTCAATTTGAAACTGATATCAGACACTTTTAACCACACCGGTCACACCGTGAATTAGATTGAGCTGCGGTCGATTCGTACAAGTCGCAAATGACATAGGTATTGTTTTCCTAATGTACCAAAACATGCAGAACGTGTTTTCATGGTTTTCTATATCTCACTTGTGTTGTTTTCTAATGTAAATGTCAATTTCAAATTGATATCAGACACTCTTAGCTATACCGGTCACACTGTGCATCGGATTGTGGTGTGGTCGATTCGTACACGTCACAAATAACTAATGGATCATTTTCCTAATGTATCAAAACAATTCTAATGCATTTTCTCGGTATTTCGTATGTCAGTAGTGTTGTTTTCTAATGTTTATGTCAATATGAAACAGATATTGAATACTTTTAGCCATACCAGTCACAACATGCATCTGATTGAGGTGCGGTTAATTCATACACATAAAAAATGACTCATGCATTGTTTTCCTAAAGTATAAAAACAATCTGAAGGAGTTTTCTCATTATTATGTATGTTAATAGTGTTTTTTTCTAATGTTAATGTCAATTTTAAACTGATATCAGACACTTTTATCCACACCTATTACACCATGCATCGAATTGAGGTGTGGTTGATTCTTTCATGTCTAAAATGACTCATGGATCGTTTTACTAATGTATCAAAAAAATCCGAACACATTTTCTCAGTATTCCATATGTCAGTAGTGTTGTTTTTTAAAGATAATGTCAATTTCAAATTGATATCAGACACAATTATCCATACCGGTTACACCGTGCGTCAGATTGAGGTGTGGTCAATTCTTACACCTCAAAAATGACTTTTGGATCGTTTTCCAAAAGTTTCAGAACAATATGAACAATTTTTTTTGTTTTTCTCGTATGTCGGTATTTTTGTTTTATAAAGTTTATGTCAATTTGAGAATGATATCAGACACTTTTAGACATTCCAGTCAAACTGTTCATTAGATTTAGGTGTGGTCGATTCGTACACATCACAAATGACTCATGGATCGTTTTCCTAAATTATCAAAACAATCCGAATGAGTTTTCTCGGTATTCCATTTGTCAGTAGGGTTGTTTTATAAAGTTAATGTCAATTTCAAACTGATATCAGACACTTTTATCCATACCGGTCACACCGTGCATCAGATTGTGGTGAGGTCGACTCGTACATGTCACAAATGACTCCTGGATCATTTTCATAAAGTATAAAAACAATCCGAATGAGTTAGAACGGTTTTCCGTATGTCAGTAGTGTTGTTTTCTAAAGTTAATGTCAATTTCAAACTGATATCAGACACTATTAGCCATACTGATCACATTGTGCATTGGATTGAGGTGCGGTTTATTTGTACACATCAAAAATGAGTCATGGATCATTTTCCTAAAGTATCAAAACAATCCGAATGTGTTTTCTTTGTTTACCATATGTCAGTAGTGTTGTTTTCTAAATTTATGTCCATTTGAAACTGATATCAGACACATTTAGCCATACCAGTCACACCGTGCGTCAGATTGAGGTGAGGTCGATTCATACATGTCACAAATGATCATGGGTAGTTTTTCTAAAGTATAAAAACAATATGAATTCATTTTCTTGGTTTTCTATATGTCACTTCTGTTGTTTTCTAATGTTAATGTCAATTTGAAACTGATATCAGATACTCTTAGCCATACTAGTCACACCGTGCATCGGATTGAGGTGTTGTCAATTTGTACACGTCAAAAATGACTCGTGGATCATTTTCTTAATGTACAAAAACAATCTGAATGTGTTTTCTCTGTATTCCATATGTCACTTGTGTTATTTTCTGAAGTTAATGTCAATTTCAAATAGATATCATACACTTTTAGCCATACCGAACACACCGTGTCTCTGAATGAGGTGTGGTTGACTCGTACACATCTCAAATGACTCATTTATAGTTTTCATAAAGTTTCAAAACAATCTGAATGCATTTTATTGGTATCCCATATGACATTAGTGTTGTTTTCTAATGTTTATGTCAATTTGAAACTGATATCAGACACTTTTAGGCATTAATGGTCACACCGTGCAACAGATTGAGGTGTGGTCGATTCATACACATCACAAATACCTCATGGATAATTTTCCTAAAATATCGAAACAATCCGAATGCGTTTGCTTTGTTTTTCATATCTCACTTGTGTTGTTTTATAAAGATAATGTCAATTTCAAACTGATGTCAAACAATCTTAGCCATACCGGTCACACCGTGCATCGAATTGAGGTGAGGTCAATTCGTACACGTCCCAAATGACTCATAGATCGTTTTCCTAAAGTATCAAAACAATCCGAATGCATTTTCATAGTATTCTGTATGTCAGTAGTGTTGTTTTCTAAAGTTTATGTCAATTTGAAACTGATATCAAACACTTTTAGCTATACCGGTCACTCAGTGTGTCGTATTGAGGTGTGTTCGATTCATACACATCAAAAAATACTCATGGATCATTTTCCTAGAGTATCAACACAATATAAATGCGTTTTCTCCATATTCCATATGTCAGTAGTGTTGTTTTCAAAAGTTAATGTTAATTTCAAACTGATATCAAACACTTTTAGCCATACCGGTCACACCGTGCGTCAGATTGAGGTGCAGTTGAATCATAAACATAAAAAAATGACTCATGGATCGTTTTCCTAATGTATCAAAATAATACGAATGATTTTCATGGTATTCTGTATGTCAGTAGTGTTGTTTTCTAAAGTTAATGTCAATTTCAAACTGATATCAGACACTATTAGCCATACAGGTTACATCGTGCATCTGATTGATGTGCGGTCAATTCTTAAACCTCAAAAATGACAAATAGATCATTTTCCTAATGTATCAGAACTATCCAAATGCATTATCTTGGTTTTTCGTTTGTCAGTAATGCTGTTTTCTAAATTTTATGTCAATTTGAAACTGATATCAGAGACTTTTAGCCATACCGGACACACCGTGAGTCAGATTTAGGTGTGATCAATTATTACACATCAAAAGTTTCTCATGGAAAGTTTTCCTGAAGTATCAACACAATCTAAACGTGTTCACTCGATATTCCATATGTCATTAGTGTTGTTGAATAATGTTAATGTCAATTTCAAACTGATACCAGACACTTTTTTCCATACTGGTCACACCGTGCGTCGGATTTAGGTTTGGTGGATTTTTACACGTCAAAAATGACTCATTGATCATATTCCTATAGTATAAAAACAATCAAAATGAATTTTATTGGTATTCCGTATGTCGGTAGTGTTGTTTTCTAATGTTAATGTCAATTTCAAACTGATATCAGACACTATTAGCCATACTGGTCACACCATCCATCGGATTGAGGTGCTGTTAATTTGAAAACCTCAAAAATGACTCATGTATTGTTTTCCCAAAGTATCAAAACAATCCGAACACATTTTATTGGTTTTCGGTATGTTAGTAATGTTTTTTATAATGTTTATGTCAATTTCAAACTGATATCAGAAAATTTTAGCCATACCGGTTACACCGTGCGTCGGATTGAGGTGAAGTTGATTTTTACACGTCATAAATGACTCATGGATAATTTTTATAATGTATCAAACGAATCCAAATGCATTTTATCAGTTTTCCATATGTCACTTGTGTTGCTTTCTAATGTTAATTTCAATTTCAAACTTATATCAGACACTCTTAGTCATACCGGTCACACCGTGCGTCAGATTGAGGTGATGTCGATTCTTACATGTCACAAATGACTCATGGATCATTTTCTTAAATTGTTAAAACAATCTGAACACGTTTTCATGTTATTCCATATGTCACTTGTGTTGTTTTCTAAAGTTAATGTCAATTTCAAACTGATATCAGACACTTTTAGCCATACCAGTCACATCGTGCATCTGATTGAGGTTAGGTTGATTCCTAAACGTCAAAAATGACTCATTTATAATTCTCTTAAAGTATCAAAACAATCCAAACGTTTTTGCTCAGTATTCCTTATGTGAGTAGTGTTGTTTTGTAAAGTTTATGTCAATTTCAAGCTGATAGCAGACACTTTTATCGATACAAGTCACATCATGGGTTGGATTGAGGTGAGGTCAATTCGTACACATCAAAAATGACTCATGGATCATTTTCCTAAAGTATCAAAACAATATGAATGCATTTTCTTGGTATTTCATAGGCCAGTAGTGTTGTTTTATAATGTTAATGTCAATTTCAAACAGATATCAGACACTTTTATCCATACCGGTCACACCATGCGTCGGATTGAGGTGCGTTCGATTAGTATACCTCAAAAATGACTCATGGATCATTGTACTATAGTATAAAAACTATCTGAATGCTTTAACTCATTTTACATATGTCATTAGTGGTGTTTTCTAATGATTATGTCAATTAGAAAATTATATCAGTCACTTTTTGCCATACCAGTCACACCGTGCGTCAGATTGAGGTTCGGTCGATTTGTACATATAAAAAATGACACATGTATCATTTTCCTAAAGTATCAAGGAAATCATAACGAGTTTTCTTTTTTTTTTCTCTGTGTCACTTGTGGTGTTTTCTAAAGTTAATTTCAATTTCAAACTGATATCAGACACTCTTAGACATACTGGTCACACCGTGTGTCATATTAATGAGAGGTCAATTTTTACACGTCACAAATGACTGGTGGATCATTGTCCTAAAGTATCAAAACAATCTGAACTCATTTTCATGGTATTCTGTATGTCAGTTTTAACGACCCAAAGTTTCATTAATGGAAAATCCCTCTTGATCTAATTAAATGTCTCTTTATATAAAATGTTTTTATAAAATGTCAACTTCATTGGTTTTATGATAATAATTGTGACCGTTACTATTATAGTTGTTGAATAGTGATCACATTATTAGTATAAATATAGGGCATTAACACATCCAATTTTATTTAGACAAAGGAAGAGATGGCCTCATCCAGTAGAATTGCCCCATAAGAAGACCATTTATCAGAGCTCAGAAAAGAGGCGGCATCCTGGGGATTCTCTCTTGACCAAGCCGAAGCTGATCTTCACCATTTCAAGCTCAAACGGGACCGTCTACGGTATAAGTGGAAGTTGATAGAAATTACCACTCAAGCGATGTTATTAGAGCCACTCCAAGAGTCTGTCACCATCGCACACCTTACCCTTAGGACTTATGTGGCAGTTTTAAGGGGTTATGTAACTAATCGATATTACTATGTTCATGTACATTATTTTTTTATATAATAATGAATATAATTTCTTGTCATTATTGATATATTATAAATAGTTTTTAATGTAAAAATGGAATTTTTAGTTATTATTTAATTAAGAAATCTATTTTTTTAAATTAAGGGATTTTTGAATTAAATAATATTTTAATAAAATATTATAATTATTATTAGATTAATTTTATTATATATAAATGATCATGTAATTTTATGAATGCACTTATAATTTTTATTAAGGTTTGAAAGCCATTTTGTTCAAAACCCATGAATTTTTTATAAATTTCGGTTTTTATTTTAAAAGTGAAAATTAACATATTTAGAAAATTATTTAGATAAAATAAATGTTATTTTTGGAATTAGGACGTCAAAATTATCCAATGCTGAATTTTTCATAACTCCACATAATCAACCCTAATATTTTATGAAGTTCGGACCTTGGAATTATAAAATATTATTTTTCTCTTCCCTTTTCCAAAAACCATGGGCAAAAACAATGGGATGGTTTGTGGTTTGGATTAATTTAATATAAGAGGTCCCAAACCTAAATAATAAATAATTCCCCCACCTTTCCTATATAAACCCACCCAAGCTCCCACTTCATCCTAACTCAAAGCCTTTGGAGTTCATCCAACCTCTACCCTACTCTCTCTAGAATCTTCCCAAGGTGCCCCAAGCTCCCAAGAAGCCTCTCACAAGCCTCTCTCTAGCCTTTGGAAGCACACTTCCAAGTAAAGGTTTTTTCTTCCTTTCTCATTTTTGTCCAATTTTCTTTAAGTTGTTTTTCCCATTTAATTTCAATTATAAATATTGTGGTATGGTTTTGAACCTTCCTCATACTACCCTCTTTATTTTTGAATGATGGTACACCCTTTCTCTCTCATTAAATTCCTCCCATGTACACCCATTACTATGCCGAAATTCTGAAAGGAACTTCTCTCTCCTCTTTTACATTCAAGCAATACTTTTGTATCATGAATCTAAATTCCATTAAAATTGGTGGGAAATTTATCTATATGACCTCTTTACTATCTATTTCATTTAAATATGATGAGGACCCTCTTTATCTCTCATCAACCATTTTAATGAATTCTTATGTCACGCCGTTACGCTGCCGAAATCACACCGATTTTCTAAGCCAATGTCATTGTGTAGTGAATACAATTCCCATTTCTCTATCAAGGGTATTAACCTTTATACACATTTACTTATTGATTATAAAGTATCATGTATTAATTTCACATTCCTTTATCGTGGAATAAATGGTTATGTTTTATGAATCCATGTTTTTTGATCCATGTGGAACACTTATGCATGAAATGAAATGTTTAATAAGGGTGCGCCTTTATAGCGTTCCAATGCATTGGGTAAAGTATAGTATCATGATACGTCATGTGCAATGAGTCTTGACTCGTGCTAATTCAAGTGCAATGAGGGTTTACTCGTGCTTTATGTGCAATGATAATTTACTCATGATCCATGTGCAATGAGCCTTGGCTCATGCTAATCCCATGTAAAGTGTTGTTTCCACATTTCCATGTTATGATTATCATGATTTATCATGCCTTTATGTTAATTTTTTTCTTATTCTCTATTGATATACATACTATCAAACATGTATTGTACTCCTCATGTTATTCCATGTGTACTCCCTTACTGGTCTTTATAGCTCACCCTTTACTTATGCATTTCCTCATGTTATCCCATGCAATGCTAATTACGAAGGAATGTAGTAGTCATCTAAAGGACATTTTCAATAAATATGTTTTATTTCATGTTTTATGTTTTTATGTAATGATACTAAGCCATTAAGACACTAAACCACTCGATATTATTTATTGTATCAAGTGAAGTTTTATGTAATAAATCATGTTTAAGTTGTAATAAAAAGCAGTGTTGTCATAACAGTAGTGTTGTTTTCTAAAGTTAATGTCAATTTCAAACTGATATCAGACACTTTTAGCCATACTGGTCACACCGTGCATGGGATTGAGGTGCGATTGATTTTTACACATCGAAGATGACTCATGGATCGTTTTCCTAAAGTATCAAAACAATCAGAACGATTTTTCTTGGTTTTATGTATGTCACTTGTGTTGTTTTCTAATGCTAATGTCAATTTCAAACTGATATCAGACACTCTTAGCCATATCGGTCACACCATATGTTGTATTGAGGTATGGTCGATTCATACACGTCCAAAATGATGGTGGATTTTTTTCCTATAGTATCAAAACAATCTAAACTTGTTTTCATGGTATTCCATATGTGAGTAGTGTTGTTTTCTAAAGTTAATGTCAATTTCAAACTTATATCAGTCACTTTTATCCATACCAGTCACACCATGTGTCGGATTGAGGTGAGGTCAATTCTTAAACCTCAAAAATCACTCGTGGATCGTTTTACTAATGTATCAAAACAATCCAAACATGTTTTCTTGGTTTTCTATATTTTAGTACTGTTATTTTCTATAGTTTATGACAATTTGAAACTGGTTTCAGACACTTTTAGCCATACCGGTCACACCGTACATCGGATTAAGGTTTGGTCGACTCGTACACGTCACAAATGACTCATTGATTGTTGTCATAAATTATCAAAATAATCCGAATGTGTTGGCACAGCTTTCCATATGTCACTTGTGTTGTTTTCTAAAGTTAATGTCAATTTGAAACTGATATCTGACACTCGTAGCCATACTGAGCACACTGTGTGTCGGATTGAGGTCTGGTCGATTCATACATGTAACAAATGACTCATGGATAATTTTACTAAAGTATCAAAACAATTCAAACGTTTTTATCAGTATTTCATACATTACATGTGTTGTTTTCTAATGTTAATGTCAATTTCAAACTGATATCAGACACTCTTAGCCATTACAGTCATACTGTGCATCAAATTGAGGTGCAATCAATTCTTACACATAAAAAATAACTCATGGATCGTTGTCCTAAATTATCAAAACAATCCGAATGAGTTTTCTCAGTATTCCGTGTGTCAGAAGTGTTGTTTTTTAAAGGTAATGTCAATTTCATACTAATATCATACACTTTTAGTCATACCGGTCACACCGTGCGCCGGATTGATGTTCGGTCAATTTGTACACCTCACAAATGACTAATGTATCATTTTCCTAAAGAAAAAAAACAATCCAAATGTTCTTTCCAAGTTTTCTGTATGTCATTAGTTCATAAGATTCCCTCAATAAGTTATTCTTTCCTAGAAGCTCAAATCATTTCTAAAACCATTTTTCATAATATAAGAATACAAAACATAAGAAACGGTGATCATAGATGCTCAATAAGTTTAAACAAGGGATATATAAATTATCATATAAAGATAACATAAGTAGTGGTAATTCACCTTCATTGTCCTATTTGTATACATTCTTCCATCAGGTACGTTGCCCATTTGTTTATAAACTCATTTATATCATCATTTGAATATGATTTTTTGTGACTGTCATAGTAGTATAGAAAAAATATAAATACACAAAGGATTAATAAATATTTTAAATGACCTAGTAATTATTTTCAAAAATACCTCTTCATGGGTGCTAGTGTTTTCATGAAATTTGATCTCTTTCATAAATTTACAAACATAATAACCACAGTCCATTCCATTTGATTGTTTCAGACACTGCAGAAACATCGAGAAAAATAAGTAATATATTTTTATAAGAATTTGGATAGTGCATTATAATTATATATACCCTGATACTATCTATTTGTAGATCTCATACTCCTTATCTTCCTTAGACCCTGGATTCATTCCAGCTTTTAGATGATATTCATACACCGCCCTATCACAACATAATCCTCATTAAAAGATAATATAAATTATATAACTTGATATTTAGTTCTAAAATGTTTTATCTAGTATATTAAAAAATGAAAATCGACATCATGTGTGGTCAGTTTGTTGGGTATCCATGTAGTGAATCCAGAAAATAATGATTTGGAGTATCCAAATTGACTGCAATGAGAATCCAATGCTACCTAAAAACAGAAAAAAGAATAAGTAATGATATAAATAAAAATATAATTGATATGAATAAAATGTATAGTTTTACCCATGTAACATTGATATTAAAAAGTTCCTATCAGTCGTAATTTTTCATTAAAACGTTTTGAGCAGGTTTAACATTAATTCAGCCTGAAAATCAGAATCTATTTCTTTTTGTTGTGTAGACATGGTGTGAGGACTAACGATTGAAAATTTGTATTCACGGGCAAATCCCTTCAATTTTTTCTCATTTATATGCCTGTGAAAATTATGAAATGAATTTATCCATAATTATCATAGTATATTAGCTTTTGTAAAATAAAATCAAGAAAACATACCTCATGTATACATTTATAACTGAGGCACCTCGCCAGTCGTATGTGATGATTTCAACTATAGCATCATCACTAACAAAATCTAATGTTTCCACTCCATATATATTCTTTTCACAAAAAATTGTGTGATTATTTTCCACTTTCAATTTTGTATCCACATGTGCTATTAATGATATTAAAAGTGGGTATAGAATGGGAAGGGTGATGGTGCCCTCAGTAGATCGTTTTGATCGGTTGGTTGATCCTTTTGAGCCGTTATTACATTTTATCTCATTCCTTTTTTCCTTCTGTAAAAACATTCATCAGTTCAGCCCTTTTATAATTAAATGTTAAAGGTTCTTCTTGAAAAATTAATTGGAAATTAATACCTCCTGGTCGACATGTTGTTTTACAAGATTCGACTGCCATGCAACAAATGTTCCAACAGATTTTTCCACCGTATGAATTTCGTCATCGCCATTTGGCATGGGTAGCTCAGCGCTCGGCTCATGGTCTACATTAATCGACAACTTGATATGACCGGTTGGAAGTGGTCTGGAGTGTAGCATGTCATTCTGCATATTGAACATTGTAGACCTCACTACAAGGCATTGGGTGGGAGTTGAAAGATATAAATCACAGTCATATTCACCCTGTATAATATAATTACATGAAAGGTATCAGTGTCTTTGTGATTGAAATTTCATAGAAACAAATATTAGAACATTAATTACCTCGGTTAAGTCTGTTCTATGAGGGGAATGTCTCACCTCAAGGTCGATGGGGGTGGGGTGGGTTATTCTTGAGTTGTTTCTTCTCTCCACCTCTCCCCCATCAAGGTTTTTAGAAACTCTCCCTGACTTTGGAATTTTTATTCAAGGGTATCTAGTCTAACTCTCCTTATTTGAACTTATTTAGTTTGTTCACCCTATTGTTTTCTTTCTAAAAATATTCACTAGGTATCACCACAAAACCCGCACCTCTGACGCAGCCATACTGTTTTGGTTATTTCAAGGCCGCTGATAGTATGTTCGCATCTGGGGCGAGTTTTGTTGATTACTGTGACTATGTCAAATAGAAAATTTCTGAAAATAAGTAATTGTCCAGATGTAATAGTGATTTAAAGCAAAAAAAATTATATTATGTCATACTTACACATGTTTTCCACACTTTTTGTGTGTTTTCGTCTATCAGTTTTCCTTCGTTATTAACACGAGCCTCCTTCCATAGCACATGGCGTGGGATGAAAGTGGCTTGGGATTTAGATTCATCAATATGAATATAAACAGAGAAACATGGTTATAGTGTTGTTTTATGTCACATAAAATTATTACAGTTATTTTAAAATACGTACAAATTGTTTTTCAATTGAAGCGTACCCCAGCCTTGTTTACAGTAGGGGTACGCTGGTTTTGCTGCCCATTCTTTATTTTCTCCACTCATTCGTTGTTTCATAAATTAAAAAACTATCAATCAAAGTGTTCAGTACAAGCATCGTTAAACAACTTTTTACCAATCTAACTGTAACTAAAAATTCTGCTCCTCATGACATTTTCAAAATGCATCCCATGATCATAGGGATATCACGTGTGCATAAAGAGGAGGCGGGTGTGGCTTGATTTTCCCTTCAGTATCATTCATATGAAATTTTGATAAAATGGTGTGAAAGCCTCTATGAACCCTTCCTGCCAGCCTTAATACATATTCATTATGCGGGAAATCTATTATAAATGCAATCTGTAAGAGATGATGTGGAGTTAGTCAATATTTTAGTATTTTATTTTATTTTATTTTGATAAATTAAATAAATGATATTTCAATGTTCCTATAATATCTTCCCACATTAATTTTTTCAGCCCGATGACAACATGGTACCATGACTCTATATCAATCAACACGTGTTGTCGAGTGAATATTCAAATGTAGCTACTAAACATGGATTTGTTGGGGTTTACATGCTGGACTCTCTTATTTCACCCCACCTCATATTTGATGCCTTTTGCTTTTTCCTTAAGGATTTTGGATAAAATTGTCAAACAATGACACACCAGTTTTTTTGTGCCGATGGGGTTTCATTGCCTACCATTTCCTCGGTTTCAGCATCATCATTATGTTCCACTGAAGCGCTAGAATCGGCACTGGGACCAACAACAACAGGTTGAAAAACCTATTGTACCTCACTAGTGGGACCATCCGCATTAGGCTGAGAGACCTGTTGTACCTTAGTAGTGGGACCAGCTGTAATAGGTTGAGAAACCTGTTGTATCTCGAAATTGGGTGCATCAGCAGGTGTAGAATTCATTATCTACAAAAGTTCATTAACATTTAATTTAGATCACATAAAATTATCAGTGAACCATTAATAACATAATGTAACACAATCTATATTACAATAAAAAATAACTTGGTTATTGAAATCTCTCTTTATTATAATGGATGAAGGTATTTGACCCCTCAATCGACTATCCATATCCCATCATTGTGGTCTCCTCTGACAAAAAAATTGTCATCTACCGTGGGACTACTGTGAAATGATTGTTATGTCCCAATAAAAGGTTCATTCTCTATTGAATTTTCATCTGACCCTTCAGTTTTTTGGGTCGATAACAGAATAATTGACCAGTTTCGGTTTGCGGGATCTGGAACATAAAATAATTTCACTACCTGTGATTCCATTATAAATGGTTTATTTTTCTCCCCATCCTTAATGAAATAAAATTTCATGAATCCAAATTCATCTATTTTAACATCACTGTAGTTATTAACCCACTTGCATTGAAAAATAAGAACACTGAATTCCATATAATCCAACTCCCATATTTGTTTGATGATTCCAAAGTATGAAATATTCGCATAAATTGGATTTATGTCCTTAGCACCAGAAACATGCATCGCTTTAGCCAAAAGTGTAACCCCACAATTCTACATGGTACTATCTTCATCATGTTCATTAGTATAAAATGTATAACCATTAACTAAATAATCATTGTAAGATAATACATACACACTTGGTCCTCCGGCTAGCCATCGATGTCGGTATGAACTTGACTCTGGATTTTCATCTGACTTCATAATAATATGGTCCTCAAACCATCTTATAAACTATCGATTATGTGTATCTGATATCCATTTTTCAGTCCTAGATGAATTCAAATGTCTATGAATTTATTTTTGGGTTTCATCATATGGGTCAACGTCGAAATTGTTATGAAAAACATAAAAGTGGGCCTGCTCTCGATCATTAATATTGATTGTGACAACCTTTCATCCAGAAATTCCTTCACCCTCAAGCTTCACTATGTGAAGAGATTTCGGTATGCCAATGATTTCCACACCAGAGATGTATTCGGTACAGAATTCAATGGCTTCCTCAACAATATATCGCTCTAAAATACAACCCTCTAGCCGACTTTGATTTTTGACACACCCTTTCAAAATTGTCATATACCGTAAAATAAGGTACATCCATATGTAATGTATAGGACCACATAGTTGAATTAATCTCACCAAGTGGACTATCATATCAATAAATAAAGGTGGGAAGAACATTTCTAATTCACATAATATGACAGCAATTTCTCTTTCAATAGTTTGTAATTTCTCCAGGTTTAAAACTTTGCTTCATATATCGATGAATAAGAAAAACAGTTTCGTTAATGTATGGTGGACATTATTGGAAAAAATTCAATGTAAATCAAAGCAAATGAGATCTGGCATCAAAACATGAAAGTCATGTGATTTCAGACATTTTAACTTCAAATCGCTCTTTGACCCGACGTTCTGGATATTTGACGAATACCCCTATAGAACCTTTACGTCAATCAAGAAGATTCAAAACTGATATCTCTCCTGCATGGAAAGAGTGTAAGCAACAAGAGGAAGAAATGTTTTTTTTCACCCTTCACTGGTGCCAACTCTTATCGTATTCTCATCTCAACCATGTACAACCTAGCCTTAATTCCATCTTTTGTTTTTCCAGTTGTATTTAGCAATGTGGTGATGACACTATCAAATACATTTTTTTCTACATGCATAACATTAAGAAAATGTCTAACATACATACAATTCTAGTATGGTAATAAAAAAAATTTATCGCTTTTTTCAACCGATTTTAATAAGGTTTTTTGAAGCCGGTTTACCAAAAGTAGTGTCCAAATTTTTATCTTTCTGAAACAATTGATCTCCTGTTAGTGGAGATGGTGATGTACATTATTCTGAACTTCCATCTAATGATGTCTTCCAAGATCAATACATATGTCATCAGGTTATAAATCTATGATGTCATAGAAACATGGTTTTTGATGAATGTCTCAACCTAATTTATTGTGTACCTTGTTCATAACGGGACACCCTTGAGTTCATTTAATGCTATATCCTGACAAATTTCCATAAGCAGGGAATTCATTTATCATCCCGTACAACATGGCTCACAAAGTGAAATCTTCATTTTTGTAAGCATCATACAAAGTAACACCATAATCCCACAATAATTTCAAATCTTTGATCAATGGTTCTAAATAATCATCAATATCATTACCGAGTTGTCTTTTTTCTTGATATAAGCATAGATAACATGGTGTATTTTCATTTCATGCATTACCATGGTGGTAAGTTATAACTTACCAACATAACCAGCCATGCACTATGACAGTTTCTTTGAAAACCAAAAGGATTCACTCCATATATAGATAATGCAAGATGATGGTTTCTCGACTCGCTTCGAAATTCAGGATACTCATGAAAAATTCTCTACCATTGTGGAGAGTCTGCCGGGTGACATAGTATCCTATATTTAATTCTTGTATTTGCATTCCATGTCAATTGTCATGCAGTCTCCTCACTTCCATATTGGCGCCTAAATCTTGGAATGATTGGAATGTACCATACAACATTAGTGGAACTGGATTCATCATTCTTGTATCGAGAAGCACCACACTTTGGGAATTATTTAAGTTATTTGTGGTCCTTTCGAAATAGTATACAGTCATTCGGGCATGCGTGTATTCTTCAGAGATCATACCCATCGAGCGTAGCATTCGTTTGGTGTCATATGTTCGGCTCGGGAGCTCATTATCTTCTGGGAGAATGTCATTAAGGAGAGCATTTAGTTCCGTAAAACTGGAATCCCTCCACCTGTTGTCTACTTTCAAATTATACATCTTCAGTATGGCTGATTGTGCTCTATATTTATTGAAACAAGCATACAATGGTGTCTTTGCATGACTTTTTAACTTCTCAGACAATTTTGGTAAATCACGAAGTTCATATTCGAAAGTCCTTGTCATTTCCTCAATACGATTTTCATCATCATTCACATCTGTAATCACATCCTCCATACAGTCATCTTTATTGTTCATACTTGTAATAATATCAGATGACCCATAAAATGCAGTGTTATCATAGCCACTACCTATATTTTTTGTTTCCCCATGTTTATTCCAACATTTATAACTCTGTTCTATTCCATGACAGATCTAGTGTTCTTTCAACTCCTCTAGACTAATTTGTTTTGAATAACAACATCGTAAAGATGGACAAAGGGTTTGAGAAGGGTCATATGCATGATCTTTCCCGAACATGATAAACTCATTCACGCCTTCTTCATACTATTTTGTCAACCGACTGGAATTTATCCTTTATTTATTAATATTCATCCTATTTGAAATCTAAGGGATGAGTATATAGGTTAGGCGAGAATAAATATGAGTATAATTTAATTACAAAACTAGATACTTTAAAAATGGTGGGGGCGTGCTCATTAATAGTCTTGGTTGAGGAAGACTATAGTCTAGTTTGGTTTTCTAAGGGTATTTGAGTAGGTATTAGAGTCATAGGACTAAATAATATGGATAATATAGTTTTATATATCATGTATTATGGGGAACACCCTCTTAAGGATATATTAGAGTCATGGTGTGTTTGATGAGTAGGATATTCCATATAGGTATTGGTGAAGTGTGACATAGAGGATTTCCTCCATATAATTGGATTAAGAGATCTCCAAGGGGAGATATGATATAAGTGAGGGTCATGGTAATAGTCTGGATAACTTAGCATAGGGTATCCAAGGCCCACCTTGGCATTTTATACATAATACTATCAACCTACTCTTGTATGATCACTAATAATATGTGGTAAGAATCATTAATCTTATATAAGGTCCATACATACAGTAATGATCTTGTGTAGGTTGAATGATAAAATATTATTAGGACACCAATAATGGGGATGCTAATATAAATCATAATATACTAGTTTTATCTATATGAATGAAAATAAATAAAAAACACAAATTTTGAATGATATAGAGTAAGTTTGTTTTATGATATCTAATAAAACCAAAAAACAAAAAACACTATTTTTAGTGAGAATCAATACATTAAACAATGGCTTCCAAAAAACAATCTTATCTCCTAATAAAACCATACCACATACATCACATATATTTTCTAGAACCCAATCATACCCAAACCTTTGGAACTATGAATCTCATATGGGCAGATAAAAAACTGATATACATGAACCATGGATCCTATTTAGGAATCTAAAAACACATACCTTGAGGACCGTGGATCTTATCTAGACACCTAAAATCTAGACACCTCATTCACCATGGATCCTTTCTTGTCTCCTAACATACCAAAACATTGAGAACTCTGGATCTAGTTTGTGACCCAAACATACCAATACCATTTTCACTATGAATCATGTCTATACCCCTAAAATTACAATACAATGGTTACCATTGGTATAATCCAAGGTCTTAGTGTACGTATATGGGGACCAAGGATCACGATTATCCCCTAGAATTTGATCCCAGTTAAATAGAGAAACATCACCTTATAATCATGTTGTATTATCATGGCCTGATGAAAAATCATCACACAAATAAGGAATACACAAACCCTTTCCCATATCTCCACTATAATTTTGTAATCTTTCTTTTATTGTTTTTAGACCCATAGACAATTATATAGTCACTCCAGAAATATACCTTTATATATAAAACACAACCAAGAACTTACTGATCCATATATTCCATCTCCACTATAAGACAAACAAACAAACTAGTTAAACTGAAATGGTCAGAAATCTAATCCTATTAATGGGAATGAATTCCACATTCTTCCCTAAAAATCTATTGGGTTTTTACTTGTGGATGTCCACCCATATCCATAATCTATTTTATACTCTCATATCCCATAATCTTTTCCTGATTTGCTCTCAATACAGAAATTCAACTTCCACCTTCTAAATAAAATCACTATTATTATGGCCATTATACCCTTTGACCATTTCACAAAAAAATCATGAAGAAGTCATAATGGTGAATACATCATAATTCCAACCACCCAACTACAACTAGGATGGATAGTTACTCACACATACAAGAAAAAATAACTAGATGAGAGTATAAAACTACTTAAAGGTGGGGGTGAATCAATTGTTATGAAAAAATCAAAATCTAAATGCATTTTCAAATAAAGATTAGTGAAAAAATGTTCTTGATAGTGATTGTAAAATGATGATAGTAATTCAATGAAATAACTAACATGGATCAAGGGATAATTACATGGTTCACAAAATCTTGTTATAAATTTTTTTATACATAGTGTTCATGGTGTCCTTAATCTTGTTATTGGTTTATTATAAATATGAATAATGAAAAGAGTAATGATATAACCATATAGTCCCACGTACGCGATATAATGATCTAAATCTGTAAGTTCATCGATTTTCCCTTCATCGACCACAAGTGCCTATAAGATTTGGATTATGTGTGCACCCCTATTATTCTCCTCAAATGTTAACTAAACCATCGTTGGAACAATCCACGGATTGAATGGTTGGGTAACTGAAGGATTCTTCATTGAAAAAAAATCATTGACTCGGGTTATGTAACACTGTATTTCTAGAGATTAAATGTTCTTTTATGTGAATTATTTCTATAGGGAATGAATCCAAATTCCAAAATAATTAGAAACTAAATCCCAATGATCATACACCGCCTTTATGGATTAACATTACATATCATGAAATGTGATTCATGTCTGCTCATATTTACCAATAACTATAGAATACCATTCATTGTGCGACCCTTATAGTTGTGGCATGGTCTGAAACATCCCTTTAAACAATGATACACCAATTAATAATTAACAATACACTGTAGTATGAAATAATAATATTATATATTGAGCCTTTTCTTTACATACTGATACCATTGGACCCCCAAACCAGTGCAACATATATATTCATGAGCTAGGTGTCCCAATGAAATTATCTCTTCATATTACCTTAGAGACATCCATTATAGTTAAATGTTCCATATTACAATATGTCTCTCCTACATCATAGACTGTTCATAGTTACATCAGACCTACTATGGTGTGATATCTTACACTAGAGTGAACATAGTCATTTGGAACACTCCCATTAATGTGTATTCATATACTCCTTGTTCTGGGACACTTGTTATCCACAAAAAACAAAAAAAAATAATATTTTCTCACCTTTAATGATCTACAAACTCATGTATGATAACGATGTCAATAAATATATAGGTAAAATACATCTAAAACCCATGAATAAATTTCCTTTTGAAGCTAGTAATAATATGTTTCCAATTTTTACTCCATCTACTCACTATACCAAATTGTAGAATGGTTGGTGGGAATACACCTAATCATAGTGTAATAAAAATTCTACTATGATCATGACTTTACTAAGATCAAATTCCATATCACCCTTTTCAATTCACTTATTGAGGGGCTTCTTCAAACCACAAAACTCATTAATTACCCCAAACCATCAAGGGCAGTTAAATATCCCAATGAATCCTCAACCGACCTATATAAGTCATTTACTTAAGTCATATCTATTTTGTATCATAGGATGTACATCTAAATGGATCCTCTATCTCTTGAACCATATACTTTTACTCATCCATTAATAAAACCCATAAGGCAGAAATATCTTTTAACATTAACCAACCAAACACCTAGATATGTTATTTTAGGTTGTAGTAATGAAATCCATATATAAAATATAAATACACCCTTTACTCCAAGGTTATCCATGGTTAAAAACATACCAACTACAACACCTTGTAATTACATGATCCATTAAAAACATTATACCACATAGTATTTCATCCTCTATAAGATTCCATAAATATTTCCTCACATTTGTTCAATCCATGGAATCTAATTACACTACTCATTCAAACTTCTATAAATGAAATAGTCTTATGGTTTACACCCCAAATCCTGATGAATTGTCATAGAAACAAGCATCACACACAAGAATCACACCAAATCATAATTAATATCAATATTGACAATAAATGGAAAAAATATTAATTCATGAAAATTCAATTTTACTCACCATATGAATGCGGACCCGATGGAGGAGGAGGAGGAGGCATCGACATCGGTCGCAATAGAGGCGGAAGAGGCTGCGGAGACAGCATGGAGGCAACGCAGAGGTAGAGCGGAGGCAGTGCGTAGGTAGTGCGGAGGTAGCAGTGGCAGCTTAGAGGCAGTGCAGGCAGCAGAGGCAGTGGAGTAGATGAAGGAGGATGAGGAGGAGGGGGAGGAGGAGGAGGAGGCACTGGTGGAGGAGGAGGAGGAGGCCACGATGGAGGAGGAGGAGAAATAGGATGAGCCTCTGTGGAGGAGGAGGATGAGGATGAGGAGCTGCAGCAGAGGAGGAGGAAGAGAGGTGGGCACCAGAGGAGGAGGAGGAGGTGGTGGCCGTAGTGGAGGATGAGGGGAAGGAGGCCGCGGTCGTGGCAGAGAGGAGGCAGTGGTGCAAGGGAGGGCTTCCGCGAAAGCATGATAGGGTGTTAGATGGCGGAGGAGGACCCGATGAATTTTCATATGTCTGGCATGGGCCTTTATCATCACTAGTAAAAAGCGTTGATAAGGGGGGTCTTTATCAGCGTTAAAATGAAAAGCGCTGATAAAAGACTCATTTATCAGTGCTTTTTTAGTGCTGATAAAGGTTGGAATTTATCAGCACATTTCTAGCACTGATAAAGAGGTACTTTATCAGTGCTTTTCATTTTATTGCTGATAAAGACACTCCTTATCAGTGCTTTTGTACTGCTGAAAAAGACACACTTTATCAGAGCTAATAAAAGCACTGATAAATGTATAAATTTAATAATTTTTTTATATTATTAAATATTTATTTAAAATGATATTTATGATAAATATATATATATTTATTAATAATTATAACTATAAATATATATATCATTTTTTATACTTATAAAATTATATTAAAGGTATATTTATATATATATATCATTGCAAATATAATATCATATATATTTATTATTTAAATATAATTTAATTTTAATTATAAGTGTACATTTTTTCGAACATATGTATTATAAGGGTAACATAATGAATTATAAATCAATAACACATCCACATAATATGTAATTATAATCTATAAATGAACATTATTCATGCACATATATATACACATGTATGATATATTCATTGAAACCAATTCATTGGAAAACACATATATATTCAATAATTTAAATTATACATATATATTAAAAGGTATTATATATTTATAAATAAAACAAATATATGAAATATAAACAAATATAATATATATATATTAAATATAATAAATTAATAAATCTAATAAATATAATGAATTAATAAATATAATAAATATAATAAATATATTTATTATTAATATTATAATTATTTAATTACATATATATATTTAGTTATATCATGTGTTTTTTATTTAATGTATACAATAAATATTATCAGCGCTAAGAAAAGCGCTGATAAATGTAAACTTTATCAGCGCTAAGAAAAGTGTAAATAAAGGGATATAAAAAGTGTAGATAAATGTACCCTTTTTCAGCTCTAAAAAAATACTGCTAAATGGTACACCATTATCAGTGCTTTTTTTAGTGCTGATAAAGGCCTACACCTTTATCAGTGCTTTTCCGTTAGTGCTAATAAAGTCAGGTGCCTACCTTGCCCAGTTTTGTGGTAGTGTACACTACATAGAGAAAACCAACATTACAATTGTATCCTTAACTTTAAAAGTGTCTATAGTGATACATAATACATCTTCATGTTGTTGTTCCTGAAGAAACATCTTTAAAATAGTGGAGGTCGACTGAACTCCGGACAAGAAAACCTCAATCCCTATTTTCTGGATTCTAATATGAAATAGTGGAAAAATATCAATCAATATTCACTATTCTTGTGGTTGTTTCATGGCTTGATTTGGTAATATTAAACTCAAAACATCTGTAGTGATCTTTCGTTTCGTCAAGGTATAGGTGATTTCAAAATTGAAGGATTTCTAGTAATCCATCCTATGTCTCTAGGGGAGATTCAAATATTTTTTAGGTAATCTATAACTCTCTATATTATGTTCAGAATATATAATAAAACATTCTCCAAAAACTGTAATGCACCAACTCTTAAGTTCATGCATCACAACTGTGATTTCAAAATCATGGGTCAGATAATTCTTCTCATGAGTCCTAACCTATCAAGATCCATTAGAAATGACATAATCATCCTATAAAGGAACACAACCCAAAATCAATCTTTATGCATCACAGAACACCACATTTCCAAGAATGGACTCTAGAACATTTAACAACAGATAAGTAGTCAAAATTCTTTTCTAATAAATAAAAAAACTATTACATTTCTCATCCCCTAAAATCATTTATCCATTCCATGTTAGATAATTAATTAAAGAAAATGACCTTGAAAAAATACTTTATAAAATTGTGATAATTTTCTAGTTAAAAAAGGATGTTTTGAATCTTGAAAACATTTTGTAGTTTCTATAATGTCAAACCTAATTTAAACATATCAGGATCAACATAGATTCAATGGTTCGACACAATGTGTCCCTAGAACATTACATACCGAATCCATAAATAACATTTTGATAGATTGGAAAAAATTTGGTGATTTATCAAAAATTACATAACATCTCTCAGATGATGCACATGATCCTTTTATGAATTATAGTACAGCGATATTTTATCCAAAAATACTAACTCAAATGTTTCAAGAAATTCATGGAAAATCCTACTCTTTAATGTCATATTCATCATCAAATACTACCAAAAATATGTCAAGCTTTTCATGGAAAAGATTGCTCATTTATGTTATAATGGTTATTTTAGAATATCCTATACCAAATGGAATTAAATGGAACTTATAGTGGTCAAACATTCTCTGAATGGTGGTTTTATGAATGTCATATTATATTATTCTCAACTGGTGATACATGTTCGAAGATTGATCTTCAGAAAAAAAATTTCCAAACTAAACTAGTAAAATATATCATTAATATATGGGAGTAGATAATTGTTCATTGACATAACTATATTGAATTTACGGTAATAGACAAAAATTATAAGAGACTCATTATATTTATTGTCAAGGATATTTGGCACCGAGAAAGGTGACACACTTAAGAATACAAATCCTTTATCTCAAAAATCCACCAACTAATTAATAAATTATTTCATTTATGATTTTTTCACATAGTAATTAAGGATATTAACTGGTCGAGTAATAGTAACTAAATCAATATAAAAATCTATCACCCTTACTAATTGAAAACTAGAGCATTCCGAAGGAAAATCATCAGAAAACTCAATTTAAATTGGACGTAGATTATCACTCGAAAACATTTTCTCCATGTAAAAAGATTACACTAATATCACACTCCAAAACATTATATTTGATGTTATTCCTCTATTTGACCTTGTTTCCCATTCCCATTGAATGATTTGACCCAATCTACTGAACATAGTAAAGGAGGTCTGTCATAGATATCAATCTATCTATACGTTGTAAAAAATGAGCCAATCCATCCTGAATATGAAATAAAAAGTTTCCATGTCATGAAAAAGAATATCACAAGAGTGGTCAAACTCTGATAAATAGATGGCACATGTAGTACAATGATTAATATTCTCTATCAATGTTCTTAGTTGTATAGAAATATCTAACACATGAGATAAAATCTCTGTGGGAATATTTATTACACACACAATTCATGAAGAAAAAAATGAATGAGATACACCATTTTCAAATAAACTTTTCACTAAATATGTAGATATGGTGATGGTACATCTCATGGGTTTTTAACCTATATCATCTTCCTATGTTGACTCTTCAACTGTGTAAATACTCTTTATTCAGGATGCCAATGGCTAGAACCAATTAATTCATGAATCATATGATTCTAACACATTATATTCACGATTAGATTGGTCTATGAAACTATATGGGTAAGAATAGATATGAAAAAATTTTAAAAGAGGTCTGAGCATCCATAGGAATCAAATTAATTTGGATACTCAGTGAAAACTTGTTTCGAGTTCCCATGATTTCCACATTGGTTGAAAATAAAATATCATATTCCCTTTACTGTTGGAGTTCTAGAAGAACCCTACTACCGTGAACCACCATGAGACTCATCACAATAAATATTTCTTGTGAAGGAACACACTGAGATACCATTAGTAGAAAAAGGAACTCCCATAAAACATGATGTACTAGTCAGGTCCATCTCAACCATCAAGACTCTTCCTATGTCATAAGAATAAGAAGGGATATTCAAATTGAAAAACTGATAATAAATAAAAAATGTAATTAACAACTCAAACCATTGAGTATTAGTGACCTCATTCAATAAAATCTCAGGTTCAAAATGCACCAGCTTAGTAACATGATTTGAATATTCTATCACGGTTCTATCGTCATGCTCATGATTGAGAAAATCACTCTTTCACTATACTATACAAGAGCGTTGAGATATAATTGGTTGGTAAAAAGTTTGTTAATGTAATTCCACTATAATCAGTCATTCTTCTTCACCATGACCAAAATTTCCCACCATCTTCTACTAGGTCCCTATACATTAATGCTGGAACATTTCATATTGGTAAAATCTAGAGATTCTATGATATGAAATAATAGATTGACCCTTATCAATCAATCCTCATCCTCTTGAGGAAAATTTTTTCCTCGGAATTTCCATGGCTTCTTGTGAAGGAATTCCAGATGATAAATACTAAATTCCTCCCAATGATGTTCCATAGATAGTGTACATATTGTAATGAGTGTAGTTGTTATTTCTAGAACATGGACAACACAAACAATATCATCAACCATATTATAGTCAATGGGAGGATTTTATTCATTTTCGGTCATCATGATCATCTTATTATGTCATATTTTAATACTTTCTTAGTAGCATGATGGTACAAAAACTTACACATAAAATTTCATAAAATTACTCATATCAACACTCAAACCATAGAATAATAGAAAATTAATCCCATAAGATTGAAAAAAATGATTTTTATTTCAATCTATTCAAATAACAATCATGGAAAAGAGAAAATTTATTCCTAATGGTGCCTTTTAAAACAACCACACATTATATAAGGATCATGATGGTGATATATGGCAAGGAACTCACCTACAACTACCTCATATGTCCCCATAAGATTACCCAACATGCCAAAATCAATAAAATTAGATCAAATTATATATTTGATACACCTTTTCTGTGAACCATACCAGATACCCTAGTTACCTAACACTTGAGTCAATCTTGACATAGCTCGAATAGAGTTCTTATCCCCTATGGGTTGGATACTAGCACGCAGAATCATACAAGATAAAGTGGGATAGGTTTTTTCACATTGAAATAGTATAAATAATAGATACATGTAAGCATGTTCAATAAAATCTACTAAATAATACATTACCATAAACTAAATATGTATAAAAAACATAAATTAATAAAATAGCAATGTACTAGAAATAAAAAACTAACAGACCCAACCCCAACTAACAAAACACTCTAGGCCCAAAAGATCAATAACCACCACCACTAAGTGATTATTTCCCCTTAATAAAACCTAGAATAAGGAATTATAAAAATCCCTAATGAAAAGGATTGGTGTGAGATAAATTTCCAGATGGGTCTCCAGAAGTGTTCTATAATGATATTCTATAGTAATTAACGAAATTAGGTGTTCATTTTTTTATAAAATTGGTATGATAGTAAATGATAATATGTAAAACAACTCATGTTATTCATTTAAATTGATGGAAACATTTTAAAATAATATATTAATAAACATTTTAAATGAAATATTATATACAAATTCATATGGAATATGCAAAAAAGTATAACAAAAAATGAAATATTCATATATAAATTTTTTCACAAACTAGAATAATATTCATTTGTAAATATATATATGAATATTCCAGGTTATTGGATCCTCACACAATCATATGATGAAAATGGAAATGTACACACACTCCCCCTCATAATCTATTCAAAGATGACTATTCACCATCCTACTAAAGATAGTATCTATTGTGGTATATTATTCTTGAATTTTACAGTGTCAATTTGTTGCTAAGGAAATCCAAACCAACCATGTTCTCTTTAAATAACTAAATAATGTCCTTTGATTTATGTTTCTCCATCAATAGTAAATAATGGTAATGTTATGTTGAAACTATTCAAAATATAATTTTCCCATTTTCCATCTCAATATGAAGATTACTCTTGATAAATCTAAATATGTTATTATAATGAATTTATTAATTTTTTAGATAAAACTAACCATTGGATATTATCAAAAAATTAATTCCACTTTTCTCAAAATAAATTTCTTATAAAATCTCCCCAAATTCTGTTACATTTTCATGTAATCTGAATCAAACCACATTTCATTGGAAATGTCAGTTTCCCAAAAAAACTATTCAATTTTAATTTAAATTCCAATTCATATAAAATTTGGTTTTCACAAAATAATTGAAATTAATTAAATAAATAATAAATTAATTTTTAAATTAATTGTTCAAACTCACATTGAACAACCTACAATATATCCTTGGATCATGTATCACAACACTCAAATGGTAAAAACCAACAAATAACATCAAAAATGGAGATCAAAAATTTAAACCTACATCCATGATAGAAAATGAAAGAGTTTAGATACATCTACTACAAGAAGATCAATCAAACCCTAAAGAGTATAGTTAAAGAGTGATGAAGAGAAGGAATAGAGGGATGTACTCTTATCATGGAGAAATTTAACGATGTTTTCCAAGATTAAATCTACATTGAAAAGGTTTTGGGATTCCCGAAAGCACCTATAATTAGCCTCCATGGAAGAAGAAAATGAGTTACGGTTGAATGGTGTCTTTGAGCACATATGCTGGGGGTTTTGGGATATAAAAATACACGTTTTAAATTAAAATTTACCACTCACATGGTTAACTATAAAGGGATTCATTTATTCTCAATCGTTGAATCCTAACCCATGCACCTCTCAATTAGAGATCACTATTCTACGGGCTGGGAAAAATATTTTTCAATATCTGGTTTAATAGTGCAAAGCCCAATTATATGGGATTGAAAGATTTTCTGAGAGTAGGACTAAAATTTGGGAAAACCATATGCCATCAGTGAACATCCTAAAAATTTCCATGAATTTTTACGTTTCCTCCGGGAAAAACCCAACACAAACCCTAACTCTAGAATGGTTAAAATGATCGGTCGGATGGAACATGGAAAAAGTAACATAATTTTAAACTCTATCCTTCTATAAGACTAATAAAATTATTTTAATATTATATTTCATAATATTATTCATAAAAAATAATTTATATAGAGTTAATTTATGATCATTTATTATCAATATATGAGTTAGCTTAATAATATTGTTTCGTTGAGTATTAGTAACTGTGACTATTTCATGAATGCATAATAATGTCTAATTTAATACCAATTATTTTTTACTGAGATTATAATTCCTTAAACACTAAAGGTACTATAATATATTACTTATATTTATTTATAAATATCTGAAATTATTCAATAATCATTTTAGTAAATTTTTATGAAAAAATTAATTTGAGTGGGCTTATTTAGGTAATTTTTTAAATTAGAGTTTATATTTTAATAATAAGTTAAATATTATCTATAAAAAATAAAAATTATGTGATAACCATGAACTTCTTACTAACATATAATAGTACTATTTTTTATGACCTCATTGTAATCCATGTCATAGTTTTATAGCATCGTTTGTCTAGGCAGTTAAACCGACCCAAACAAGAAAACATTATAACTATATGGGTGAGTATGGTTATGGAAGTGTAAAATACCATTATAAAAATGTATTATATTAATAATATGTTTCTCAGTTAGTTAATCAAGTTTTCATTGGTTTGGATAAATAATTTTAGTTAATATAAAAAATTATAAAATGTTACATTGTGGAAGGGGAAGTCCACATAATGCACGATTAATGTTTTCATTAACTAATGAATGATCAGGGTTGGTGGTGGATTATAAACTGCCTCTTCATAATCATAATTATATTATATAATTCATTTTTATTCTTTAATTATACTATTATAACTTTTCGATATTGGGGTTTGTGTAAAAAACATTGTTTCATTGTAGTGGGGGTAGTCCAAAAAATGCATTATCAACATTATTTTGTTTTTATATATGAATGGGGAAGTATAAATAATGGTTGGTAATTTAATATATTAATACATCATTATATAATTGATACACATGTAATTTTAGTAATGTGGTTTATATTAGTTTGGAATGGGAAGATTAAGGAGAAAACGAATAAGTATTATGTAATACACACATTGGGACCCTGAAAATTATCTTGAATGTCCCATTACTAATTAAGGTATTTCGATAACTTATGATGTATATGGGATTTAGAATGTGAGAGTTAAATCTATGAAAAGAAAATTTTGGTAGGGGTTTTAGTAAATTTTGAATGGGATGTGTAACATTCATATGAATGAAGTGATTCCCTTTTATAAGGGAGAAAAAGTAATGTTGACTGAACGAAAATTATTTTAAAATAATGAAATTCCTTCAATCAGGGGTAAGTTTCTTCAATAGTGAAAGATTATAGAGTGTTTGGAAAATTAATTTTTTGCTATTGAATGATATTAATAGTATTTACCATTGAATAATTATTAAATCAATGTCAATATAATTATATATTTATTTTAAAATCATCTTAGATTCAATATTTAAAATAATTTAATTGAATTTATTCGATAAAAAACAAAATTAATTAAACATATATTTGAAATTAATTATTACACAATTATCATTGTAATTAACATTAGCCTTAATAATATGTCTTTATAGATAAAATTAACATCTAAATCATTATATAATATCAAAATTCTAATATAAAATATGATATCAATTTTTTAATATATAATTTTTATAATTTATAAGAATTAATTTTTAAAGTAAGTGACGAAAAAACACTTTTATGAGGAAAATATTTCATAATTATCTAGAACATTAAAAATGGGTTTAAAAATATTTATATATTATTTTTAAATGATTTAATTTAATTTTAAACAATTTTAATTTACTTATATAAATAATGATTCAAAATTTTATAGGTCATTCATGAATTATGATATTTTCTACAAACTCATGATGTTATCAAAATTAGTATTTCTTTTACTATTCACCTAAAAATTATTTATTTTAGAATATTATAAATAATTCAAATTTTTATAGTTTTGAAATGATGTATTAAAAAATTAAATTCATTATGAAATATTAAAATTATAAAATTTATAATTTTAGATTTAAAATGAAAATATAGTTTTTAAAGGAAAACTGCTTTAATTGAAAAATATATATCTAAATCATCGCCTATTATTAATAAAAATTCATAATAATTTCTAATTGATTAAAATATTATTATTTTAAAAAGGGTTCATTATTATTATATTATTTTATAATAATAATCAAATATTTCACTATTATTTTAGTTCATTGTTTCTTTTGACACAATGTATCGTTAAAATTTATATTTAATGAAAAATTGCATAGTAAAATATTTTATAATCAAAATTAAACTATCCCTTTCCAAATTCAGGATGTATTGTAAAAATTCTCATTGGTGGTGAAATTTAAAAGAATTAAAATTAGAGTGATCACTTTAATGGTTCGGTTGTTTCAAAAACACAATATCAAGATATTCCTCTATAATGCTTTAAGACCATTCAAGAATATCTTCTTCACTCAATGTAGACTCTAATGAGGAAATTCTCCATGATACATAATCAGAAATTTAATTCAGTAATATACTAATATATAATTTATATAGATGACGACTTCTCAGCAAGGGGATTTTCTCTCTCCTCTTTCTCATTATTTAGATGCTTTTTATTTGTAAACACCCACTTTATCTGAGCCTTATTATATAATATGGTATCATAGATAAATATTTTTTATACAAGTGAGAATTTTTTATTTCTTTCACAAGAAATATATTCATCACCCTCAATTATTCATAAATTTTTGTATTTACAAGAATTCAATTTCTCTTATCTAATTCTAAATACACAAATTGAAAAAATTAAACCATTCCACCTACCTTTCAAAGGAGTAATTTTTATAAGGATCATTCAAGAAACCCACCCATTTTATTCACTATTCTAAATATATCTTCAATGTAAATTGATCCTCTATGAATCTATCTAATTTAAAATTCGACACTTCATCATCTTTGACCATTAGTGTAAACATTACAATGACCTTAGAATAAATAAACTCTTTCAAATATCTAAAATCCCAAAATTTGTTTCATTTCACTGTCACATGCACAATAACTCAACACAAAATTACCACATCTTTTAAATTGATCAAAAAATGTATAAGTGTAATATTTCTCAAATATTACTTACAAATAAAGTCCCACATAGCATCAAGACATTTATATTTTAGAAATAATATTTTGAAATTATTTAAAAATAAACTCAGTTTTGATACACATCACCCATTTTTTGTTAAGTACACTTATGATTTCAATCATATATATACCATCATCACAATTTTTTAGTACGTACATGGATAAACATGAATCAAATATGAAATATTGGTTTTTAACAATTGAAAATATTCTTCAGTTTCATAAACATAAATTTTTTTAGTATATCATAATTCTAAAAAGTGATTTTACATAAAATAAAATATCATACTGGGAAACATCATAAACATAGAAGAATCCTCCAATGTAGCTCCAAATTGAATTTCATTAAACATATCCCATTCCCATAGATAATATTTTTGTAAGCATCATATAAATCACTTCTTTTTAAATGATATTTCATCGATAATATAAGTATCCTACATGTAAATCAAATACTTTATGTATGAACAAAATATATTATACATATATGAAATTTTATATATGTTATAAATATCTTACTGTATAAAAAATGTCTTAATCATGGTGTAAATCACTTATATATATATATATATATATCAAATTTCTTACTTGAGTTTCCAAATATCATACACAATGACACGTTGTAATTTATATGGATAGTATGATAATGCACTTATTAAAAAAATAAATATTTAACATAGGAAATTATAAACACAACAGCTCCACAAAAAACGTATACAACTCACCACTTATCATCTTATATGAGACCTATCTTCAACAAAACAAATAAATAAGATAATTGTTGTAATAGAATTAAATAAGTTTCTATCAATAAATTATTTCAAATTAACTATACTTAACTAATCAGTAATATATACATCGATTAGTCGCATTTATCACTAAATTTTATGGGCCATATGAAACATTTTCTAAAAAGAAAAATTAAAAAATTAATGAACCAACCCCCCCCCCCCCTTGTATGTAATTCAATCACTCAAAGATATATAAATTTGTATTATCATTTACCTAAATTATTACACAACCCAACTCCATTTTGGGGTTTTTGTTTCCACAGAACTTCAAGTGAGATGAGTGATATATACATGATTTTCTAACATGTACTTAGAGAACCTCTCCCTTAGAATGGAATTTTTAAGATATATACAACATAAATTTTTGGGGGAATATATTCAAAATCAATATCTATATTCGATATTATTTTTTAATGATGTTAAACTTTATGTATATGTGTTTGTATATAGAATAATATGTATAATTATCTAACATATTGAAAAAATGTTGATTATCACATGTAATCTTCAATGTCCTCTCTTTCTCACCCGGTCAATCTAATAATTTCAATATTATTCATAGGAGTTGTCTGCATGCATGATTATCCTCCACATATTCTAATTCAAAAATAATATGTGTCACATAAAATTAATTCTAATCTTATGATCTCGCCCAACCCTCAATAATAAACAATGTTCAACCTAAATCAGATCTGCTATTCATAGTATAACTTACCTAATCTATATTAGTGGATCCAAGAAATTCTAAATCATTATTGTATTTATTTAATAGTTCATATTTATATATACCATTCGAAAAACATAAAAATTCCTCAATTAAAATTATGTGTGACTCACTTAGTGAACTCTGACATATTACATGTGGTGTCACTCTATAGGCTATATTAGGTCATGAAGTATTCATGTACAACAAACATCCAATGACTCTACAAAATTCAATTTTAACAGCCATTCTTATATTCTCATTATTATTATTATTATTTTCTTCTAAAATGGGACTTGTGGCCTATCTTGACAAATACATTGAAAACATTTTTAATGTACATCTTGCATATTTTTATTATGATAAGATGATATAACATAATTTTTTCAACTTGTAATGTCATACATTATTTCAATTATCTTAACAAATATATATTATGTCATTATGTTATCTAATCAGAAAACTCTTCAAAATAAAACACATTTCACTTGAAGAAATTATACTATCATCATACACTTGGAAAAATATTGAACTTGTGATTGTATCCATTATATACAAATTATTATAAATATGCCCTATTGGTAAACCCATTATCCTCAATTGGAAAACTTGTTTTTTGTACTATGTTATCAGATCCTATTTAAATCCATATAATTTTTTTATCAGCTTAAGAATCATTATTCCATCAACATCAATAATGAATCCCTTTGTTTTTTTCCAAAAACACTTCCTCTTCAAGATCACCATTAAAAATGAAATATTTTAGATTCCTTTTATATACATATTATTTTTTATTTGTATCCACTACCAGTAAAATTTCAATTTTATAATATCTAGAAAATGGATAAAAGGATTCTTAAAATTGAATTCATTCCATGTGTTTATATCTTTTTCATACTATCATAGTCTTGTTCTATTCCACCACAAAAATACAATTCATTTGGTTTTAAAATACCAACATTAAGGAAGATGGATTATTATATTTGAAACATCTATAAAATTACATGATGTATTTAATTTAAATTTTATTTAACTCATAAATCTTTGATTGAACACATAGTAATGTATAATTTCTTCAATAATAGTTCTCAGGTTCAACCTGTAAAAAAGATCATTTATTCATGAAATTTTTAGCCTTATACATGTTTGAACATATTATTTCTAGTTTAATTTTATAATATATGTTTCAACATTATTTATCACCCATTGATGTATTAAAATCTTTTTTATTTTACCCTCTTTATTAGAAGATAGATCATATACAATATCAATAACATTATATCAAAATTACTCCTATTCTGATTTCATTTTTAAATCTTTTGGATGTCATATTTTGTTTCATCACATTTATAATAAACCCATAACTCATATTTATACATATTTTCATATATATTAATATATTAACTTGCAATATATTATATTTTATCTTTCTAAATCACTTGTAACCGATATCACTAGATATATTCATGTGTATCAGACATTTTAAACATTAGAATTAAATCTAATTAGATGAATATTTATTACATAACATTATGATTAACTCCATAAACATTATCATTTGGTGTATTTGGAATATATGATATATAGAAAACTGTTTCCTATGAGATCTACATATTCTACCACAATGTTCTTCATAACTAGAATGCTTATTAGGAAAAAATATTTAAAAACTTTCTTCATAACTTGGGAATGGTGAAATAATAAATGGTATTCTAAGAGGCCTAGTAATTATAAACATGAAATATATATATAAATCAGTTGATTATTATATGGTCATAAGTTTATGATAACACACTCAAGTGAATGTTTTAAGCATGAAACATTCACACCAAAATAAGAATAGATTATAATATCCAAAATCATCTCAAATATATAAGAATCATAAAAAATAGTGAAAAAATCATTAATAAACATTCAAGGGCCATAATATAGGCTCTATAAATCATAAGAATAATAAATAATACTATTTTAAAAATAGAAAAATAGAATCATGTACACTTATAATCTTTTGAGAATAGATAGAAATAAATCATGATCTTCCACAAAATGGGACAAAAGCTATTTATAATCATGTACACACTGGTTCCAATGAGAATTAATAGAAAGAATCATAATCATGCATCAAAATGTGAAAAAACATATTCAAAATAATGTCTAATTTTATCATACGTATCTTGTGAAATATCAAGATCACTATACCCAATGTATTGGACATATATTACAGAACCACCCATCACATAATCATAATACATTCACTTTTATTCCCTAATTAGATTAAAATATTTAATATTTCATTCAAAATTTACCCAAGGGAAAAATGGTTTCATACCCATATAATAATACTAATATCATATTATCTTCTGAAAAAAAGATGATGTTACCATATAATCATATCCTCATTGAATCAAATGCAACATAAAATAATTTCCTCCAAAAATTAAAATTCACTGAGTATATCACATGGATCCTTTACTGAATAAAATAAACTATTCATTATCAAACCAGATATTTTGATATCCAGTTTATAAAATTTATTAAGGAAAATAATTCATTCAATAGAAATAAGTAAAATTCAGAAATAATTTTTAATTCATTTTATGGTCATGATGTGAAAAAAATTTCATCAAGTTGTATATGTTAATATAATTATTTCATTAATATTTTTATAAAAAGTAGAATGTATCTAATTCAATGAAAGAAAAAAGATATTCTCTTGAAATTTTATTTTCACAATTAATAATGGGTATAAAATTAATTCTTATATTATTATGAGAATAAACATACTATCATTAAACATTATAATTAAAACATATATATTGAACAAATAGCATCCATTCCAAAGAGGAAATAATGTGTGTTTTCCTCAAAAAAACATCCTAGTCATTTTAAATAAAAATTACTTTAAATGGTAAAATTACATGAAAATCCCATGAATTACCAGTGGATAATAAAAATAAATATTTTTTATCAGATAAAGATCATATAATTTCGTCAATGGGACATTAATTATAGACATTCCCGATTAAAATGGGATTGAAACATAAATCTGACACCCATTTGGAAACATTCGAATAGTAAACTCATAATAGTGAAAACACGGATTTACACTTATATACATATTATTTTCATTATAATTTTCATAAAATAAAATATTTTTTTTCTATATAGACCACCTTTTGGAATGGAATGGTGAGTATGTCATCTATCTCACAAAAATTAATCTGAGAAAAATATCCATTACCACTTGTCTTGTATTAGTTTGTTCACATTTGGAAACCATATTTAATGAATTTAGATTTATTATAAATGTATTGTTGATTAATATTAACTTTATTTTACCATATACTATTTATGCCTAAAATATTATCACTTATTTATTAAAATGTTACTATTAAAATCCCTGATACATTTTATAACTGCTTCGTTTCTCATTCATGTTTTAGTTCATAAGACACATTACTTATAAATTGATCATGGTTATATTTTACATATAATATAAATACTAATATATACAAAATATATGTTAATTTTCTATATTTTTATATTCATCTATATAAGATAGATAGAGAAAAATAAAATACACAGTTCATGGAGATATATGCCATAATTACATATGAATTCTATTTTCAACATTCATCATATGGAATTAAAGAAATATATATAATATTTAACAATTAAATAATCACTAAAATAACATATAAAATCATTAATTTTGAGTTATTATCATCTATGTGATGAATAGATGAAAAATTAACCACATCACTTTGGAGAGGTCGCAGTCTACATGTATGAACGAATGACAATATCATTTTTCAACAGATGAGGATAAGGTTTATAATGGTTCTTCCAACACAATAATAAGAATTATTTTTTATTATAGATAGATATTTAATTATTATACAATGGATACCAGAGATATAATGGATTTATAATAAGAAATAATATTGAAACTTCTTGGTTAAGAGTTAAACCTCTTCATTGATAATCCTTCTTTGGATTATAAATAAATCCTTCAAAGGATTATATTTTGGAAGTAAACATTTGGAATATTACTGCAATATTATGGGTTTCAACTATTCAACATCAAAATGAATGGGAAGGAAACCAATTAATGGAACCTAGATTATATTTTAATGCATATCCAATTTAGTATGATTAATATAGGTCTTTTGTGATTTTTAAAAATTTAATTAAATGTTTATTATTGTAAAATATCATTAAATTCATTTGGGTAAGAATTCATTTAGTTTGACTTTAATGAAATCAAGGTAGTAATGAATTTGGAATAAAAATACTTCACACGTATCTAAAATGATATATTTATCGATAAAATTATTAAAAAATAATATTTATTTTAAATTGAATTACTTTTAGTATTTTTAGATTCAAATCTTTTATTATTTGTATTCATTATATAAATATTGTGACAATGATGCATAAGAATCTATAGTAATTATTAAATTGATAAGTATTAAAAATATATTATCACAATAAAAAATAATTTATATATATAATAAAAATCTATAAACAAGATTACCCAATTTTTATATATGTTTAAAAATGTTATGGTTATTAATTTTAAAAGGGAGACAGATTGTATTTATTTGTTTTATAATATAATAAAAAGAGACAATCCAAGGAAAATGGAACCAATGAACCTCAAATTCAAATATAAGATGTGACAGGGTCTATAAATATTCATCAAGTCAATGTTGGGTAACTTCAAGAAATGTTTTAAACCATAACTTCTAGTTACACTATTTCTAAACCCATAATAACATTAACCATGATAAATTATAATTCTAGCATATTTAGAAAATTATATAATCAAAAGTAAAATGGAACATTTAAAAAAATTATAAATATTAAATAAAAATTTAGAAAAAAAATTATCATATTTAGTTTTTATAGGTGAATGGAATTTCTTTTTATATAAGAATTCAAAATCCATGGACAAGAATTTTAGGAAATTACACAATTTAAGTGTAATAAAATTATCACATTGAAATATATTAATAAATTTGTTTCCATTAATTTATTGAAAAATAATATAAAAAGGCGGATTTTAGAATCATTAGGAGAGGGAACTGAGTTTGGAATCTTCAACCATTCACATAAATTAAGAGGCCTAAATTTAGTTTTTAATTTTAATAAAATGTAACTTATAATTTACAACTGTCAATATTGGGTTCCAAAATTCAAAATTGTGTTCTAAAATACATTATTAACCATATTTTATGTATATTTGGTCAAATATCACATACCAAATAGGATTATGAAACATTTGAAAGTGATTTATGTGTTTTTCCCGTAGTTTTATGAATTATACAATTTTTTTGGTGAAAAATCAATACTATGGCCACTTGTCATAGTGGAAAAAATAATATTGGTCCTATTAAATTATATAAATTATGATGATTCAGAACATAGAAACTATTTTAAAAAATTTATTTCACATATTTTAAGGAATTAATTTAAATTTTTTCCATTATATAGCGATAAAAAGTGGTGTTCTAGAAAATTTGTATTATGTGATGTAAAAAAATTTCCCCCAAAAGAACGAATAAAATTCATTATAGTTATTCTAATTTGACTATTAAAAATTTAAGTGATCATTTCTCTCTTTGAAAGAACTATTAAAATATAGATTATTTATAAATTTTTTAAATTAAAATATAATTTTAAATATAAAAATTATTTTCCTACTATTCGATAAAAAATATAGCATTCCATAAAATTGTTATATATTCACTCTAAGACAATATTCACACTATTATTTTAAAAATGAAGTTATAGTTTTTATTAAATTTTAAAAAAGTGGCATTAATTAATTATAATTTCTTCAGATATTGTGAAGTAATTTTTTTTATGATGATTAATTTTTATAGATTATATGACTTCATTAAAAATTGATTACTTATTTATTAAGAATTAATCAATAAATTATTATTGATTAGTAATAATATAAATTTATTTCATGTCAAGGTTAATGATATTCATAGCTTTCAATTCAATAGGAAGGTCATATTTGAATAATAATATTTGTATCATATAGCTCAATTAACATAAAGATCAGTGATGGGTGTTAATAAATATATCAAGATTAATATTTGTTAAAAATATTTAGGGGTTACATTTTCCCCCATTAGATAATGTTTTTCCTCTAATCATAATATCATTCATCAATGTTTCAATATTTTAGAATAATTTTATTGACACCCCACATCATAGAGAGGGAAAATAAAACATCATTTAAAAAGTGTACAAGGAAAAACAAAGGTTTTCCTTAAATAAATCATAATTGGGTTCCCTGATAGTGTGATCCATGGTATGAAGGTACGTTGTAGAAATGTAGTAGATTCAAGGGGTCATGGAAAAATAATAAATAATGGATAATGATTCAAATATAAAGTAAAAGAATAAAACCCATAAATTACCGAGGGATAAAAAGTCCATCAATTCATCATAAATGAAGGTGAATGGGAGACATTTTTATATCATGATATATTTCATAAAAATTAATAATTCAATTATTTTTAAGATAGATAACATATGAAAATTTTAAATTTTTGATTTATTTCCATTTCATAAGAATAATTTAATCATCTGGTTGTGGTTTCATGAACTTCCATGTCATCTATTTTTTCATAAGATGACTATTCATGATTATTTTATAATTTTTAATTCTCCAAAATTAATATTTAACATATAATATAGATGAAAATTTCTTATTTATTTCTTTATATACTTTATAAAAAAGATTATGAATTTTTTAAATATAGATAAATATAATAAATTTCGTTATAAGTCATATAAAATAACAACAAAAGTCCAATTTAATCCAATATATAATTATTTAACCTTAACTGTCCCCAAAATTTTGTTTTACAAAAATAAAAAATACTAAATACTAAATATTTGACTTAAAATTTCTCCCTAGAAAACATACGTAACGTATGATGTCACATACCAATCATGTTAGTTACTCTATCAGGTGTTCTATTAAAACAAACTAATTAATTGAATAATCATAAAATCTAAATGAAAAATATATGCTTCATAATAATTACCCATAAAATAAAATAACTAACTATCATCTCAATTACAAAAATTAAAAAATTCAATAAACAAAATCATTTATGTTATAACTCACATTATCATTAAATCACTAGAAAATTTTGAGGACACCAATACAATCCAATTTACATCATCATTTTAAATCACATATTTATCCGAAATAAACATTATTAACAAAACGTCATAAAAGTATTAAGTATTAAAATTCCACCAGTCATTTGTTCGTAAAAAATAACACCTTACCACTCAATCACTTTTCATTAATTAGTGGTACTATTCAACAGAATACATAACATCCATAAATAAAAAATATGTTATTACAATACATTGATGTTTAATAATTAATGTACAAAAGAATAAAATTGATATAGAACTGAAACAACATAAATTTTAAATCACAACACACAAACACTTCAAGCCTTTCACCTAAAAAATTATCATAACATAATTCCTTGATTGGTTTATGTGTTAACCCCAGGAATATGTCATTGACTCAAATATTTTACAATTTTCCCTCAAATAATACACTATACAATAAAGAGTACCTTAGGATGAACTATATATACCTCTATCTAGTTCTTCATTTTTCCTTTGAAATCACTATTTTATGCCATTATTTTCTCCATATAAAAAATCATATAATAACTCTAAGAAATATACCTAAATGATTATTCAAAAAAACCTGATGTGTGGGAAAATGAATCTGCATCTCTCTTTGGACATCATTAATGTATAATTTTCTTTTATAAGTTCTATCCATTATTACACCAAATTTGATATTATTGTTCATATAAATTTATAGTATATTAAGAGAAATCGCATAGTTGTTCATTCCTGATCCCATGTCACTTGGTTTCATATGATTAGAATCATTAAATAATTGTTCATATATTGTGTTAACCTAATTTATCATGGTTCCATCCATAGAATATAAACAAAAAACATATTTCGAGCAATAAAAGTCATAGTGATAAATCATAAAAACCCATTCATATGCTTTCTAAAACATGACATCTTCCACCTCTTCATCACTCTTAGACACCATTGGTTTATGATAGGTTATACATTTTCATTAGTTATTAAAATATCTCAAAATATATCATAATGGAAAGGTGTATTAACCTAATCGTATACCCCAAGAGTAAAATACTTGGTGTGAATTAAGGAAATACTCATTTTCCACCATAATTGTGGTAAAGATATACTCGACAGACTCATTTTGGGGTTATTTCCCATAGACGTATCTATTCATAAACCAAATCCACTTTTAATATCCAGTCATAGATATATTTTAATGAAAAATACAAGACATATATCTTACAAGAATAGGTAGATGGTATCATATACTTATTTTTATCCCCATTGATATCACCAAATTTTCTAATCTTAATCCCCCAATATTATCTAAACCCAACTCTAATACGAACTAAAGCATCCCTGACATTTCATACATAAATATTACATCTTATTTTATTAATAATATTTAAAAACCATTATGATATGTGCCATAACCATAATTTTTAGTATATTTGGAAACATGGTTACATAAATGACTTGTTCATAAGAGAACTAAATCATCTCCCTCTAAGTTCTTCATAAATAAAACCCTTATTACACATATCATACATAACTCTTTCTTCATAACCTGGGGAAAGTAAGTAAATTAAAGGGTGACCTTATATTCATAGTTATGGTAAAATTAAGTGATATTAATCATTATATAATAATGTTATTATATGTACCTAATAACATATTCTTCTGAATTTTCCCAATATAAAATTTTCATATCCAAATAAATCATAGAACGTGATTTCAAATATTAGTTATTAAAAAATCACCAAAAATAAGGTTGAATACTTAATAATAAACATCTGATATTCATAATATAGGTACGTAGAATCATAATTATAAGAAATCATTATCTTACATACGTAACTAAATGAAATTATGTTGACATATAATGTCATTATCATATCTATAATGTTATCAAAATCATGTGTCGTATAACATCCCATAACCTTGTTATAAGTATTCCTTGGCGCTTTCTGAAAAAATATAAATAAAACATTGATTTGGGGTTTTAATATGATAATTTGAAAATTTTAGGAAGCCTAAGGTGATATGGATGGTAAGTGAACATTTATGGAAAACTCTGTGGTTTGGCATTATAAACCATGCAACCAACACGTAGAGGCACACAGTTAGAGCACTTGGTTTGTGAAATAGTGTGGACCTACCAAAATAACTATTCATGGGGTTTTAATTCAATGATATTTTTTATTAAAAATATAAACCCCCTATTTTAGACTCATTATTTAGCCATTTGAACCCATGCCAATCGTTTCTCTTTGAACACTCAGAGAGAGAAATATCGGTGCTTCAAAACAATTTTTATGGAAGAATGAAGCATCATTTATCTAGTTAAATATCATATGGGGTATTTAATCTCCCATCATGTGTATTCTTTAGATATATATTTCTATCCTATTTATAGTGTGATGGATCAAAATGTTATTGATATAGCTAAACTCTGATTTATTGGATCTGAATTCTAGGTTACGTTTACTGATCTTCCTGACGTTGTTCTTCACTAGTGATCCTGTAGTGGGTGTTATCATTGAAAATGTGAAAAAATTTATGTTATTCTATATTTGTTATCTATATTATTGAAACATTAATTTTCCATAATTTATTACAATTAGAATGTAATTTAGTTCAAATCCTTAATTTAAAGGATTTTATGTGTGATTTGAAATGGCATGGTATTTATTAGAACCCCAATATTAATGGAATGGAATTGTGGAATGGGATTTCTGTAATGATATATTGATTTGGATATAAATTTTTAAAATTTATTCGATTTTTAATTTTTAGAAAAATGGAATAAATTTAATATTTAATTAAAATGGAATACATGGATGAAAATTATTTTTTTGGATTTTGAATAGGGAATAGAATTTTTTGAACTAAAAATTGTCTAATTGTAATTTGAATTGATATGAAATGTTCAATTTTTAAAAATTTGATTGATTGGTTGTTTTAAGAACTTGTTATCCTAGTTATATAGACATAATTTGGACAATAATTATCTTTCATTACTCCCTATAAATGGGTCAACGGTGACAATTATTATAATAACATTGCCGCATGAACATCCAAGAGGGTTCCCATCTAAGGGTGTAGATGGGCTATGTGGGTTCCCCATTTGGGATGTAGATTGGTTTTTTATAAACATATATCCTAATCTAAGATCATTATTTATATTTTTGAGGAATTTTATTACCCAAACTAACATAAAACACATATTTTGTACACAAAGTTATGATTTGTTGATTTCATCTAATGTGTTGATGATTATTGAACTATTTACCATATGGACGTTATTTTATATAATTGTTTTTTGAATAATAATTATTTATTCTGAATTTTTATATATCATCCAAAAATTTTCAAATGAAATAATTTCTTGGTATAAGGTATGTTCATGATATACAATTCATAGATTAATTAAGTTGATTCATAACTAGTTTAATTATTATGTAGTTGTTTATGGAATACTTAGTGATACCATACTTGAATTTATATCTCACAATCTACATTATCCTTTAGTAATATTAATATTTTGTTATGATAGGTCTATGGAAGGGGAATAGAACACTTGGAGGAGGTGGAAGTTCATGATCCTTAAGACTGTGGAGTAGAGATGATGTTCGATGGCGCTATTTTCCACTTATTACAGTGGAGTTTCTAAGGATTTTATCTAGATTATGTTTTCATTTCCTTTGGGGTAATTATCTTTTTGTGGGTTTTATATTACTTATTTTTTTATTACATCAAATTAGGTGTTTTGACCTTTTTAGACAGTATCTTTTAAGTTCTAATATGTTTTTAGAAAATTCTATCCCTCTCTAATCTGACGTGGTGCCGGTTCTAGTCATCACCCCAAGTGGATCCAGAGTACCATTCATAAAATGTCAGGACTAGAATTAGTATTAGGGTTCTTGGGAAACTAGGATGGTTCAAGAAAAATTGCTATCATAGGTGTAAGGTAATCATATTTTATTGATTTCAATATGTGATTAGTGATATCCTGATGGGACTTATGAGGTAGTTGAGAGATAGTTCCTGGTCATATCTCTCTACAAGGAGCCTTATGTAACTATAGGTGTTTTGGAAAAGTGTCTCTGAGGAATTATTTGATCTTATTCTAGTCTTTTACCAACTATTCATTTTTGTTTTCTAAAATCAAAACCATAAATTTATTCTTGATGTAATTTTTATTTTTTTATCTTTTCAAAATGTACCATTAATGATGTCCTCTATATTGTCTACTAATGTTTTATAACGTCTTGCATCTGATAAGATGTGTGAATCAATCCCAGGAGGAATATTCTAATGAACTATATTTATATAATCTTCCAATGGGCCAGTAATATATCGAGATAGTGGTGTGGGCTACCCAATATCTATGACGAGTACCTACAATAATCCACATTCAGTATCCAAAAGTAAATCCTCAAATTGAATAATATTATGGTCAGTTTCAAGAGATACTCTTCCATAACCCACAAAAATTCTACGGCTTTAACAATCCTTAGGGTGGCATGGAATGGTTTCAAAAGATAGAGATTCATTTTGAGTTCATAGAAATTCCAAAGGCTATTAAGGTGAAATGTGATACATTTAAGCTAAAAGGTCCTAACTGAAGTTGGTGGGATTCCATGGTTATGGTGATAAAACATGAGGTCCTAGAAGTGAAATAATTTTGAATAACTACAAATGGATAATTTAATTAATAATATATAGTCCTTGTAAAATCCATAGATTTTCTCAAATCCCAATAGGGTGAAATGTCAGTGACTAAGTACGAAAACAACATTATTGAACTTTTTTACTTTTCTACTAAATTATAGACAGATGGGATGTTTTAGAAATATAGACTTGATATGGGTCTTCAATAAAACAACCAATATCATATTTCTCTACTAAATAAGGCTTCTTATCTTGATGTGTGATATGGGGAATTTGTGGTTGAAGTTGAATTGGATAGTAATTCAATGTTGATGGGAGGTAATCTATCTCCCATTAGTAGTTATTTGAGTTCCAATAATGGAAATTTGAAGGGTGACGAGTCTAATTGTGGTTGTAGATAGAAAGAATCTCGGGTACCTACTATAGTTCCTAGAAGAAGCCCTACGACAAGATTTCAATGTTAAGAGGATATGAATTGGAGAATTTTGTGTACCAAGGTTCTATATATATACATTTTTTATGGTTGATAAATACATTTAAATCTGTTGTTATATTTTATTTATACTCCAATTAGTGTAATGAGATCCTCAGCTACAATAGATACTATGGAGTAATCAGATGCCTCAATATATAACGGGTTAGGCAACAAGCATTCAAAATAATGATTTTTCACATATTGGAAGAGTCACTAGATGATGCTGATACATGTTCAGTGATTGTGAGATGTACCATCACTATACCTTCATCCACAGTGATTTATTTATTTGATACTGGTGCATCTAACGTATCTATATCAACTCATACTGTAAACATTCTAAATATTCCAATTGAGATTTAGTCTTACATGATTGATATTAATGTTCGATAAGAATTAAATTATATAAGGGTATGTATTTTCTTTCTAGTTTTTATGTATATTAGATATTCATCATACCAAAAAATTTATAGTTCTCGACATGAATACAATTAAAATAATCATTAGGATTGATCGACTAATTCTTAATAAGGCACAAATTTACTCTTAACTTCACCATGAGGATTTTGACTTATTTCTATGATCATGGGACATGAGGTAGAGTAGACATTGATTTTTCTTTCCAGAGTTGTGAATTGTAATATTATAGATTTATTTTCAAATTGAGTGAGGATATTTGAGTGATTACCTCCCTCCAGTCATCATTGATTTTCCTGATGTGTTCCCCTTTTCTTTTTATAATCTTCAACTAGATTGATCTGTAGAGTTTCCTATTGATTCAATACATGGTAATCAAAAATTTATATAGCGTCTTACTATGTTGAACTAGTATATAAGAATGAATTAATAATTCAGTTTGATGATATGTTAGAGATAGTATTTATGTTCCAGAGTGTCTCTCCATTAGATGAACCTATTATCTTTGTTAATAAATATGATAGAAATCATTTCCTCTATGTTGAATATTGAATATTCAATCATGTTATTGTAAATACAATTATATATTTTAATGGATTCATGACATTTTTTACTATTTGAAAAAGGGAAATGTGGAACTGAAGGATTTATCATTGATATAGTTATTACCATTTGATAATAAAATAATCTAAAATTATGAGCATTTTTATTAGGAGTGGGTATGGTAGCATTTAGTATCCTTTCATGATCTTTGTCTTATTCATTTCTCTTGTGTTCTTTATGGATTTTTTGAATAGAATATTTCAAGAGTACATTCATTCAATTGTGATGGAATTTGTGGGCAATATTTTCCTACCCACAAACTACAGTGCATCATCATCATCATTTAATAGAAAATATATAAATAATTAGAATTCAAGGAATTTAAATGAATCATTCAAAGTATAATTTATGGATTTGGGAAGTGAAATTATCAGGACATGTGGTGTCCAAACATAGTATATTGGTTGTTCAAATGATGATGAATGATGTAATGACATGTGAATAACTATGAAATGAATTCTAGATATAATGATAAGTTTTAATTTTATAATATTATCAAATATTATTGAATGATTTCATTAAGTTGGATTCTATGATGAATTTTCTCACTTGAACGGGAGTGGAGTTTTTTTTGGAATAGAAAATGTTATAGTTATTTCATTGATATGAAACAACTTTTGACTTCAAAACTTGTGTTGACTATTCTGGAGGCAATTTATGTTTATATAGTCTTCTATGATACATCTAGTTTGTGTTTAGGATATGTTATTATGCATGGAAATAAATTAGTAGCCAATAGATCTGAAAAACTTATGACACGTGAGAATAATTATCAGACCAAAGACAACAAACTCAATGTTGTAATGCATTCAATTAAGTGTTTGCAGAATTAAATTTTTGGATAATCGATTACCATTTATTCAAACCATATAATCCTATGTTATATATTCTATGAAATATATTTTATCCTTTATCAATGGTGTTTAGTGGAGTAACTTTAGTATTTTTCACATTAATATTTCCTATACCCTAGGGAAGGTAAATATAATTGGTGAAGGTTTTAGAGTTAAAATTAAGATCAATGTAATGAATGATTCATCCAAAGATTGTAACTTAAGGGATCATTTTTCTCAGATTCATATAGGTGTATTGAAAGAAGGAATTGATGTTTTCAGGAAAAGAGTTCAGTTGTCCTCTAATATTCTTGAGATTATTCATTGGTAGTAGCATCTTGAGGGTTAATTTCATAGCATTAGGGCTACTCATTATGGAGGGTATATAGTAATATGCGTAATTTCTTTTTAAAGGGAATATAATGTTTTTGAATTTTATTTCTCATCATTTCCCATAATAGATGTCATAATCAGTGATTTCTATAATTCTTATTAGGTGATACACCTTGGAAATATAAATATATTTTATGATATAAGGAATCAATTCGATTTTTCAAGTAAGAGACAAGAAATCACTGACTTTTTTCCACATAATTAATAAAAATAATATTTTAACCATCATAGATCACCATGGGAATTTTCTATTGATAAACTAATGTTTTTGAGAATTTCTAATCATCAAGTTCATAAAATATATAGGAAATAATTGAATATTGAATCATGATTGGGGGGAAATTTTGGGGTTATTGAGAATGTGGGTAAAGTATATTACTATTTATCACTCCTATCACAATATATTATAATTCATATTGTGTTACATGTATTGTAGTTTTAGTGGTAAAACTCAGACCAATCTTATTTCATGAGATGGGAGGGTCTTGATGTTGGGAAATATTGATATATGACTAACAATCCAGTATGGTTTTTTGATTTTTTGACAATGTTACTTCATGGGAGGATGATTCCATCGGTCTGTGTGATTTAGCAACATGGATTTCATTTATAAAAAAATTGGGATCATGAGGCATTGGAGGTAGCATAGTGGTCTAATCCCACTAAACAATAATATTCTTAGTAGGATATCTGTAGAGTGAAATTGATTATGGTGGGGTATTTTTAATATCATTTTAAATTATTACAGGTATTCATTGACTGTTGTTTCGAAGTCCTTTCAGTTTAGACTAGTTTTTGGTTCATTATGGGTGAATAAGGATGTCAATAGAAGCCAAGGGGGCTACACAAGGTTGACACACACTTAGGGAAAACTGGGTGTTTTATCCGAGTAAACCATGAACCCTATTATGGGATACTAGAAGGGGGCACATTGTTTTTTTAAACTATTTCAATCTACCTTCCAAAGCATTAAACCTTATAAACTCTGGATTTCTATGGTTGGGGTAAAGTTTGACCATCTATCCACAATCCAAGTAGAATCTTGAAACCCTTCAAGTAGGGGCACACTCTTAGGACTATTGGTGTGTCTAATCATTTATCCCAACCTTGTAAAAAGTATTTTATGTTTTCAATTATCCATATTTTTTTATTTTAAATCCTAAACCAACCATTTTTTATTCCTAATCACCCCATTCTACCCTAGCTCAAATCATCAATCATTTAAGGTTCATAAGAGTTGATTTTGGATCTGTCAATCTATTTTCATGGTGGTTCAAAGGGACATTTTTTTATCTCATTCGAGTAATTGTATATACTATCATGTGGTTTATTATAATCTCTAATTTTATCATCCTTATAAAGTAATGTATTAAAATTTTATTTAGGGATCTAACCTCCATTTTGTGGGATCTTGATTCTAGATCATGTTTCATTATCTATTTATCCTTATTCTTCGTTAACAAACTCGTTATAAGTGTTGTCTTTGACCATGTAATAAAAGATTGGTGGTTCCCTATTTCCTATCCCTCTAATTAAATCCATGATTTTCATGGTTAATTTGAAATATGTTTTTAATTCATTTAAACCCCACTATTTTAATTAGTGTAATGTTTAATTTAAAATGGAATTTAATTTCTAAAAATAATAATATTTATTGAATTGCGATGTGGAGTAGACTTTGGGAAAATGATGGAATGGTTTTCAAATTGACATGTTAAATTTTTTTGAAGTTGAATTTTTTAAAAAGTAGAATAATGTGAAATTTTTTTAAAATGGAATGTATTCACGTAAACCTATGTTTTTTGTTTTGGAAATGGAATAAAATTTTAAAATCTAAAGATCATGAAATTTTAATTTGAAATTTTCAGAAATGTTTTAATTTCCTATGTCAAATTGATTGGTTGTTTCATGAACTTGTTATCCTGGTTAGTTATTGGAAAATGGGACAATTAATAGAGGCAATTAACTCCGTATCAATGGATTTATGATGAAAACTATTAGATTTTTTTTCATGAACACATTTTAGGTTTCAAGTTTGGGTGTGTAGATGGCCCATGAGTGTACCCCATTTAGTGTTTAATTTTTTAGTTGTTTACCCATATATAATTAACTGAGAAAATTATTGATATGTGTGATGATACAAGTATATAAAATAATATTCCATGAGTGAGTTTTACATTATTCATCGATTGTTTTACTAGATTTTAAATGCAGATGATTATTGAACTTTTTTATTCATTCCATCAGTTTTATATATTTTATATTTAATAATTTTATTAAATATAGTTTTTTATATATCTTCTATATTTTTTCTTCTAAAATACATTGTTTATTTAAACTATTTGAATGATATACGATGAGTTATTTAATCAATAGAAATAATAATTGGTTTAATTATTATATAAATGTTTATCGAATACATTGTGATACCCCATTGTTATTTATATCTCACACCCAACCTTTGAATTCAAGATTTTTTTAGATTTTCATATGCTACGTCCTTGAAAAGGGGAACCTCAGCATGGATGTGGTAGAATTTATTAATGTTTAGGTCTATAGAGTGGTGAAGTTTAATATTAGAGAAATTTTCCACTTGTTACAATGGTGTTTATGAGATTTTGTTTACAATTAAAATTGTCTTTTTATTTTGGGATGTTTATCTTTCTATTGTATATTATTTTACCTATTTTTCTAGTATTATCTCCCTTTGCTAACTTGAATATTTTATCTTACACTATGTTTTCATAAATTTAGCTGCCTTTTTTATATTGTATGATTCGATGTACTTGTCTCCATCCTTTGGAGATCTTGAATTTCATTAAGTCTATGATAGATACAGCTCAAATATCAGGTCACTAGAGAATTTATGCTGGGTTTTTGCATTTCAAAAAGTGAAAAAATTTATTATCATTCATGTCTATACATATTAATATGAGAATTGGTAGAATATACCATTATCACACATCAAAATGTAAAAAATATTTAAAATAATGTACAGACTTATCATTATCATATCATCAGATTACAATGTCATGTTACACGATTCATTTTAGGGTTATAATAGAACCCCCAAACACATAGTAATGATCTAATTATTTGTATGGAATAAGATCATGAAGGAATTTAACACAACATCACAACATAACCCCTAGAAAAGAAAATGGGTCTCATAAATGTATAAAAATCCTAAAAATAAAACATCTAGTAAAATAATTATGATTTTATAATATAAAAATATCCCCAATTTAAAGTAATTAACACAAAATGGTGTAATCATAGATGAAAATTTCTTTAAAAGATAACTTTTAACATATTTTGAATAAAATAAAATTTTCATTTTGAAACCGCTTATTTAAAAGTAATATTTTTCTTAACATATAAATGAAAAAAAAATTATAAAATAATTTCTAAAAAAAATAAAATAATCCTCCAATAATTGACTGGTCATTATGAAAGTAAACCCTATTCAGGTCACATATGATAAAGCAGAGATTTATTTCACAATTCTTATAAAAATAAAAAAGCACCTCATTCACAGAATGAAAAAACATTCAATTGATTTTTTTTAAAAGATAAAAATATGTACAAAATGAATTTAATATTTTATAATAGTATAAGAACTCATTTTTCAATTTATTTTAAATAAAATATGGACACAAAAGTAAATATTCCCAGCCAAAGAGAAAAAATCATGTTTTTTCTCAAAAATACTTACCTAATAATTTTATGTTCCAAAGAGAGGTAAATAGTACAATTAATTGAAATTTATATTAATAACCAAAGTAGGATAAAATTAAATTGGATCTCTTAGGTAGTGATCATATAATTTTCTCACTACAAATTCATGCCTAGACAATATTGGTTAAAATTTCATTGAAACATAAATCTCTTACCAATTTAGAAAACTTCGAATCAAAACATCATAAAACGGAAACCATATATGGTTATATAAATCCAAATTATTTTCATTTTAATAAAAATAAAATAAATTTATGGTAATGATAAGAAAAATATAAAAGAAAAAAGTGGTGGATATAGAACCAGGGTCATAGAAATAAAAGTGACGGGAATATCGTGGACCTCAAATCTCACTGTTATTCATCTCATATTCACATCTTCTTTAAAAAATATAATGTTGTTATAAAATTTATTTTATGTTCATAATAATATACATCATACCATATTTTATGTAATAATTAAATATTATCACTGTTTTGTTAAAAATTTGTTATTAAATTGCTATTGTAGGTGATTATTTTTATGTTTCTCAAGGGCCATTAGGTTCTGTAGTCCTGATAATTTTACAATAATCAATGTTCTGTAAGTACCATAATTTTAATAATTATATTAATATCATATATAGTCTTTATATATATATATATTCATCCATGTATATTAGATATATTTAAATGAATAATATTGTTCGTGGAGATAGTAGGTCCTATGTAAGGATGAATATTGTTTACAATTATCAAAGGATATAATAATTAATGTTACATAAATATTTTATTTTATATAACCATTAATAAATCATATATTAATTAAAAACATACATATTAACATTTATATAATTTGAAAATGAAAAATAGAACAACCTCACATCATGGATGTCATAATCCACATGTACGCCTGAGCGACGTTACCATCTTCCAATAGATTGAAATAAAGTGTATTATTTTTGTTACATCATCAAAATATGGATTAATTATATTAAAGATACCTAAGTAATAATTTTATAATATATATAATATATTTATGAGTGGTATAAAAATAAATAAAATTTAAATTTCTTGGCTATGAGTTATACTTATTCATCCACAAACCTTATTTGGTGTAAACCATATGCCCTCAAAGGATGGTCTTATCACAATAAAAAATATAAATTATTTGTTGGGAATATAACATGTATTTATAGTTGTATTTGTATATGATAGAAGGATAAAAATGTTATATTAATATAGGATAATAGGTTATCTTTAATATGTTATTGGAGAGACACTCTTTGAATTACATAAATCATTAAATGAATATATATAATTTCTTATAATCAAGTGATCGAAAAAAATTATATTTATAAGGTATTGTATGGGTATGTATAGTTACTCAAATGAAATATTATGTATATGTTTTTATTTTATTTTTTAACCATTTTCTCTTAGTTTTATCCTCTATCAATCATTTAAAAAAATTACAACATTATCAGGGTTTTTATGCTTTAAGGGTCATGAGATTTACCATAAATGGAAAATAAGACTAATAAATGGACAATGTTTTTTATTTTAAAGTATATAATATTCATTTTGATAGAGATATTATTTTGATTTATTTTAATCTATTTCATAAAAAAATTAATATTAAAACATCATTAATGTAATTTTTTGAACTACTAATTTACTTTGACATTAAAGTATCAAGATAACAATATATTTAAAATATAAACCACTAAAATATTTCTAATTTAAAATATTTATTTATAAAAAATATTAGAACAAATTAATTCATCAAATTTGTAAAACTTCTAATATTTTTAAAATCATATATTTTTTCGTTTAATTGAATAAATAATGTGTTAGTGTTGTCTAAGAAATTAAGGTAATTATACAATCACTAAAAAAATAAATACCATGATAATGAAATAATTTATTTTTTAAAAAATAATTTTCCTTAACTTATCCTATTTTTAAACTTATATTACAATTATAAATATATTAAAGTTAATAGAGTAAAAGTTTTTATATATTTATTTCTTAAAAAGATATAAAGTGAATAACAATAGAAAATTTAACCATGTAATCCAAAATTGAATTATAAGATTCTATAGGGTCAAAAATATCTCAAAAATAACAAATGGGAAATTCTTGTATATATTTTAGGCCTTGTATTAATGATAAAAAACCTTTTACTGATTATAATAATTAATGTGATAATTTAACTTCTTAATATGATAACTTAATTATATGAAAAAATTTAAAAATGGTCCCTCAATGAAAAATTATGGAATTATAATTAATAATTTGGATTAAATTTTATCAAATTTAATTTCTATAGGTGTAGGAAATTACAATTAATAAAAAAATAACATGAAAAGAATTTTTAGATGATTTTGATTGAAGAGTAAAAATCATTTCACTTTCAAATAAAGTGAAAAGAATATTTGTCGTTATTTTTTTATGAAATAATAATAAATTATGGTTTCTATACATTTTTAAAAAGGAAAAAATAAATTCAATCATCAGATTATACCATTAAATGTAATCACCGAAAAGTCTTATTTAATTTCAATAAAATACAACTTATCTCTCACAAAAGTCAAGTGTGAGTTCCAAAATTCCATATAATATTTTATATTAATAAATTTTAATCCATTAAAATTTCATTATATGAACACCACTAATCCAATATGAAAAATTAATGTGTTAAAAGGATTTTAATGGTTTACCCCAAAGTTTCACCTAGTTTTACCTCTTTTATCGAGGAAACAAATCATTAGCATGGTCACTAATAATAATGACCATAAATTTGTTTGACCCAATTAAATTAAAATAAATATTATATTATTAAATATTTATTTCATTTTAATAAATTTGATTCAATTTAGTGTAATAATTCATTATAAAATTATTCATTCAATACAGGCTAAATTTTGGGTTTCTAGGAAAAATGTATTCTTAATTTTAAAAAAATAATATAAAAAAATTTAGTATATAATTAATTCAAGTTAACATTTTTAAGAATATAATGCAAAAATAATTAAATTGAAACAATTTGTTTATAGAATGGATCTTTGTAAATTCTTTAAAGGAAAGGGTCGTTTTTTATTAATAACAATGTTTTTTTCACTATTTAACTAAAAAATTATTTTCAAAAAATAATAAATTTCACTTTAATATTACTTTTACACACTGATTTAAAATTTTAGTTTTATTTTATAAAAATACAAAATTCTTTAAAAAATATTTATAACTTTCATGCACGAAATGGTGTAAATTTTGTTTCCAAATAATATTAAATTAAAATCTTTAATAAATTCCATAAAATTTTATTTTTATTTCATTATAATTTATCAAGATATTAATTTTGAGTAGCATTAAAATACTTCTATATATTATTAAATAGTTAATCATATTCATACCCACTAATTCAATAGTTAGCTCATATTTAAATATTAATATTTTAATAATATTTCACATTTCTCTTAGATAGTGGTTTTTTGTGTCATGAAATCTATCAAGATTATTATTAATTTAAAATAGGATTATGGTTTGTACCAAACATATATCATACAAATTCTACATCATATTTATCATCAATCTTTCACATCTTTCTGTCTTTAATATTCTTGAATAACACACTGATAAATGATTTATAGTACTTAATTGATAGATGTGTATTGTACCACAAATCATATGGATTGTACTATGTTTTAATATCGTAAATAATTTCTTACTGAATATGTACATTAGAACAAAAAATTTCCCTCTTTTTTGCGACATTATATCTCGCTTGCATTGTTCGTCTTAACTCAAATATATTTCTATTCTTAATATCTACAACACTCTTATATTAAGGAGTATATCCTAACACTAAAATGATATATGGTTCCATGTTGTCAATGATAAATTTAAAGCTTATCACATGAAAATTATGCAACATTATCATATCTCAAATTTTTGATAACTAATCGATACTTTTTATTTTCATGTCTATTGATATTTTTAAATATCTCAATTTTTTGGATTTTTCATAATCATAATCAAATATTAATTTTATTATAAAAAAATAATGTGATCAAATATTAATAAATTATTAAATACACTTTCCTAATTGGATGACACATATCAATGTTAATGACCTATATTGTTTCATTAAAACATTAATACCATTTTTTGGGATTTAAGAGTCATATTAATTTTCATATATGTCTAGAAAACAACATAAAAATCTATTTTCAGATTGTGTATATATCTCACAACATCATGTTTGTGAATTTTTATTTGGATTTTATGGAATAGATGATCAATCCTCTTACTCCATAGAATAATATAATTTTCTCACAAAAATAATAGAAATTGGTTGGATCACTAAATAAATAAATTTTTCCATTTATTCTTTTCTATGTTTGATGATAATTCCAATTATTAATATTTTGATCTTAAATGATTCAAATTTTAAAAAACATCATTACCATCAACACAGAGTTGACTGGTAATAAAAATATTGTGCTTCGGTATATCCACATGAAATGCATTAGTTAATTTTGGATTTGGAGCATCAATTTCAGTCCTTCCAATTCTGGATATTCTTAATGACCAATCATTAGCATAGGTGACTTCACATACTTAATATTTGTCAAAAAAAATTATAATCTCCATATTATTTTTAATGTGAGAGGTAGAACCACTATAAAAACACATGAATTATTTTATCTATTTTCATTTAATGTATTTTCTTGATCACATGATTTGTCATACTAGGGATTCTAAACATCCATTTCCTTCTCATCATATTTAATATACCTATAAAATATTTCTGTTTAATTTATTTCTCTACAGACCCATTTATCGCACCTCCTACCAAAATCCTCAAGTCACTCAAATATATTCTTTTTTTTAAAATATAATAAACTATCTTCCTAGACTGTTATCTTGAAGAAATTGATTTCAAATATTTTGAAATACCCATGTGACAACAGATGTCCTTCTAGGTGGTGACATATTATACCAGCTTGTGCAGTCCTTGTTTCAAAACACTGTGTAACACCAAAAATAACCATAGAATATATATATATTAAAGGATTATTAAAATTAATACAGATGAGAGATCTAGACTTTTTTCTTGGTATACTATTTGGTTCTAAAATTTCTTAAATCAATGACTCCCTTGGATTCTATATGCGATTCATTCTTCTATATAAAATAAAAAATGTACTCCATCATTTTTCTTGGTCCATACATCATAATTTTCTATTAATGGACTTGTATTCTTAATAAAAATTAATGTATAAGAGTATTCATCAAGTGCATATTTCACCTTAAATTTTTTAAAACATCTCTTATTTGGATTAGAGGGATGACCCTACATTTCTATTGTGTTTTAAAAATCCTCCATCAATTTTATTCATTCCCTAAATTAATATTTTAATACATTTTCTTTGATAATTCTTCTTATTTCAAAGAATAATTATCATTAAGATATTTTTTCTCCATCTCTTCATAATCGTATTTCTTGTTTAATTTTATTATTTCATCAACAAGGGATACATTTTTTTGAATAACTCAAATTTCCCTTCAACAGACAACTGTTTTTATTTTAATGTTTTTTAGTATATTTATTTAGCATCGAATTAGTATTAATAATTTATTTATGTTAATCCTTCAACATTGTTTCCATCATAGTTTCCTTTGCATCGTCATTTTCTCTACTAAAAATCTCAAACCCATTTTAATCATGATCCTTAATATTTTTATATTTATGAATAGATTTACTTTTAGATTTACTACATGAGGAATTATCATCATCATATTTATTTCTCAAAATATTTTTTATATAGATTCTAGAAAATGTATTCTTGTTTCTACAAGATTTTTATTGTTCATTTGATCATTTACCCATATTTTTTTTGGAATCTCATATTCTTAAAATTAATACTATTTTTCATCCTCTGTAAGTAATTTAATTGTAAAATGTCACATACAATTACATTATTAACATAAAAATTGAAACATTCCATAAATAATTTTATTTTCATTTTTAAACATAAATGAAATAAGATTAATAATTATTTAATAATACCAATAATACTATTCATTGTCATATTCCCTTGAATATATATCCCCAACATTTTATTTATTATTAAATATTTTCATTGGCTCAAAGTAAATTTTATATATGAACTTCTTCTTGATGGTTAGAGGTTATCTTATTTCATAGGCTATAAGAATGTTATGTAGTTCATCAAGGGAAATACTTTCTCAATATTCATGAGCTGATATCATAGGATTATTTTTTAAAAAATCATCACTTTAGCTATTTTGTGATAGTCAAATCTTTAATATTTCTATCAAATCCTTTGATTGTTTAATAAATGATCATTCACCCTCATTAAATAATCATCATTGTTCTATTCCTTGGATATCTTTATGAATTCATATAGTACTATTTAATTTTTTTTATTTTTTCTACATGACTTTTACTATTCTCTTATAGAATCATTAAAAAATATCTCTAATTTAACTAGTAGATTGTATTCCAATCTCTTTTATGTGGACTTTTATAAGAATTTTAGAAGAATATATATTTGTGTATTACCATCAGCTTGTATATATCATTTATTTTAAATTTTAATTGGAGATTTACCATTAATTTTAATAAAACCAACAACTTCAGTATCTCTAACATCAAATACAAGGGCTCGAAGATATGAAAACCCTATGTTCGTCATAATATGATAATTCTTTTCCATTGAATGTACAAACATCCTTAATATTAATAGAATTAAGATGACATATCATAATGAAATGAGTCTACACAACAAGGGGAACCTCACTATGATACCATTTGAATAATATTAAATCATATTTTTATTTAAAAAATAATATCAGGATAAATCATTGGAGTCCAATTTTTAAAATTTATTATATTATTAAATCATCATATGCATCCTGATAATATTAAATCTACTAATATAATATTTCTAAGAATCATACCCACGTATAGAAAAATATAATTAATGAACATAAGTATTTTAAACATATTTGGATCCTTTCTAAAGGATTAATTTTTTTCATTTCTAGTTATAAAATGAATGTGAGAGATATATTTGAAGGACTAGTTTATTCACCAACAGAATATGATGATCTTCATCAATGAGAATTCAGTAATATTAAATAATTGATTTTCCACATAATGAAATATTATATGATTATATACACCATGGTACTCAATATCAGTTTTATTTCACTAATAACTCAAAATATATATATATAAATAAGGAATTGTGATCTTTTAACTTTATAAAATACTCTAGTCTCAATATTAACTTGATTTTTTTTTCAAAAATCGCATTATGTTATCCTTCTATTATTACCCTTAATTGTTGATATTTATTTTTATTTACAATATAAATAATAATATATGATTCCTTAATGTCTAATATTCATCATCATAAATTCCACCAAAATTTATTTATTTGTTACAATTAAATTTTTAAAAACAAAATCATTATCCCCCAAATGAGAATGATGAATGTGTTTTATCCTTATTTCTAAAAGATTTAGTATTAAATATATAATTAATAGAACCTCCTCCTCAACATTATAATTATCAAAATATATTTGTCATGGATTTTATCTCTATAAAGGTCACTAAACATTCCTTCTATTCTTTGTCATCTCAATGCATCATCTATGCTCTTCAAATCAGACCTATTCATAGACAAAGTTATTTCAACATCTAAAATATCTATAGCCGGAACATTTTACTAATGTATCATCATCAAATCATCATTAAATAACTAAGACATTAAATAAATTAGCCAAATCAACATATTATTTACCACTGTTTTTAGAACTATATAATTTAATAGCATCACCCCATTTACATTCTAGAAATAATATATTCATATTCATCTTCAGAAATATAATCTTCAATACACTTAAAACGTTTTCTGTTAAAAAACATTCGGATGATAAAACACATATTCAATGTGATTACAATTTTTGAATACTCACTTCTATTATATTGAGTAATATTTTAAATATGATATGTTGAACTTTGAGGATTACCATCAAGATAATTGAGTTATTGTTCATTATAATAATATAAATTTTTAATCATGATTTTTATTAAGGAAAACATCATATAGAAAAATAGCTTACGCCTATAAAAATAATCCTACAAAGCACAATATTCATACACGCACCTTAAGTCTCCTACACATAGATTAAATTTCTTAACCATATCCTAGATCATTTATATTTTAATCAAACATCTTACACAATATAAATATATTACACATAGATCAATTCCACTACACACGAAAAAAATATCCCAGCCATAATTTCATTTTTTATATGGTTATTTTGATCCAATGTTTTTGTCTGTTGGACAAAGAAAATTTCCTGATGGATTTGAACCATTAGCCTACAATTATAGATAGTTTCTGGCCAGGTTCACTATTATTTTTTTGACCAAATGTGCATGTGTGTGGGAGTGAACAAAATGTCTCAACGGATACAAACTAATAACCTGATGTAATATAGTGATTCACATTAGGTTCACCATTTTTGTTATGACCTGATTTGCGTTGTACCCCACTAATGAACTCTGATGGTCCCATGGGGACTTTGAAGTGTTTATTTTTTTTTGTTGAAAAGGAAGAATCAAATTTTAATGGTCCAAACATGTGATTATAGGGGGTTATGGGATTGTGAAATCGGCCAATGTCATGTATGATATCCTCGGATGATCTCCAACAGTTTTATTAATGGAACCAAAAACACCTTACATCCCTTTTAACCATGATTCATGGTCATTCCTTCCAATTGAAGGTGATCATTGGTTGATTCGTCCAATGACACATAATGAATCCATTGGTTGAGAGGATGGGAGGTCAGGCTCATCGCACAATTTTGAGGAGAATTATTAGCTAGTCTATGAATATTTTATTTATTTAAGAAATATTAATAAGTTCATGAATCCATGGTTAATTCCCAAGGATGTGTCTGTGGATTACCCCATAATCAAAAGATCCATTAATGATATACATCAGTTGTGAATTACAGATACATCGCTATATAAAGACATGTGATGAGGAACTCTATAGAGTATCATCATCTATAGAGAATAGAAGAAATTTCATATTGGGATTGAACCCAAAAAATGGGCTTCTTATATATCCTCTTGAGAGGAATCAGAGTCCACATAGTTATCTATCACTTTACAAGACACATCACCTTTTAAGGTTATGTGATAAGGACTCATCCATTCAGTTTAACGTCATGTTTCAAGGATGTATAGGGGAAAGGTGACTAGTCATGTTATGTTGTGGGACTTACACTGTAACTTCCCAGATCTGAGTGCCAATCAACTGGTGCACCAGACCCGGTTGGTCACACGACCTCAAGCACATTTCCCCAATCACCAGAGGATTCCCACTAGCAACGAGGGCCCAGGTTTGATAGTGGGGAAACTATGCCCTCATTTGTCAAAGTGTAGCGCAGCGGAAAGGATACATAGTATACAACAACATCAGAAGCAATAAACCATACACATTTTAAATGAACAACTTCTGTAAAAGATAAACAACAATTATATAGATAATGATGCAACAATTCTCTTGTTCTAAGAAAATGGCCATAACATGTTACACGACAGAACAATACAATACAATAGAAAGTACATGTACATTAGAGAAAAACAAAACAGTCAGTAGCAGCGTGAGCCTAGGATCGGTCCCATGCTCCCCTACTCCTCAGAAACAATCAAGTACCTGTATAGGGTACCTTTCCCATATCCACACCTGTAGCAACATAGTCTGTTTGGGCTGAAGACATAACCCAAACAGGGTGTGAGAAATAAATACCAGTAGGCACCCACCAAAGGCATGTTCCCAACTATCTGTGTGAATGTGCAACCACAATGTGCAGAAATAAAACTCAATAACTAATAATTACTCAAAAGTAACTAACTTTACCAGTTATATTTCAATTTTAATATTCATTTAATCGTTCAAAATAAGGAAATAACCACCGTGAATTTCTAAGTAAACAGCCAGTGTCCTCAGGAACAGAAACCCTTACCCTCAGTTTAAGAAAATCTAAACCCATATGAATCAGCACATAGGAATATCAAAAAATTCCCACAGGCGTATGAGGTGTCTCCCACATTCACAAAATCTACTTGCCCATAGGCACGAAATAAGTTTCCCTCAGGCTGAATAGAGCACTGCACAAAGTCTAATCACAAAAATTCCCTTAGGCTAACGGGAAATCGGGCCATTCCTAACATATAAACAAGTAATTTATATAAAATTCCTCATAAAGTAATTTAATACATGATAGAATTTATGGTATACCCTCGGGTAACATGGCCAAAGGGCTAAATAGAGGAACACACCCCTTGGGTGGTCCTAGATCCAATAAGTGACCCCAGGCAACAGTTTTACAATTTCATTAAATTACCTATGCAATTCTAGGTATCTAAGATAGCCAAGTCCTCCACCACACTACACCCTAACATGGGTTCATAAAAAAATTGTACACAAAAAGGCACAGTAGTTGGAATTTAAACACTAGACCACCTACCTCGATCTCCCCTAATTGGTATACGTGAACAATGCTCCTCGAACCATCAAAGAATGATATAGATATGAGGTAAATGAATTCTCATTCAAATGTAAATAAATTCCCCTTGGGGATGAATTGGTAAAAATGGATAAAGGAAAAGGGATGTCTTACCCGTACGGTTCCAACGAGATCGACAGAGGTGGAATCAGATTCTCGGGGCTCGATCAGGTGATCTCCAAAGCTCCAACTGTCCTCCCGAACTCGCATCTGGTTCTAAGCCTTCCTTATGAATAGAGGAGGCTAGTTCCCATTTTATGAGAAGAAAACATACTACACGGCATGTACTATTGAGTACATGGCGTGTTATTCCCATATTAAACTATTCCTACAACAACTTCTTTCTGTTGTGGCACTATTCATATGTTGACATGAGTACATGGTGTGTATTCATAATTACATGGCGTGTACTATTGCTTAGCTCGCACTGCCTTACTATTTGCCTGCTAACTGACTACATGGTGTGTACATACTCACTACACTGCGTGTAGTTGGTTTTTACACCATTCATCGCCAACCTGGCCACACACCATGTCTACTCATCCCACACGGCCAAAGTACACGACGTGTGGAAAACTACAAGGCGTGTACCCGCAAATGGTGTAATTTTTTCCCATTTTTCTTATTTTCTAAAAAACACTTAATGAAAAGAGAAATAATGAAACTCATACCACAAGAATAAGAATCGGGTTCTTATAGATTTTACCCCTTAAAGAAATTTGTCCTGAATAGACCTTCCAATGGTGTTGATGATAAAGCTCAGAACAAACCTGGCCCCTTAGCATGTATGTCAGTCTCCCGCTCCCAGGTTTCATCTTGCACTCGGCCATGCTGCCATAGCACCCGTACGAGAGGAAATGACTAGCCTCGGAGAACCTTTGTGCTCATATCCATGATACAAATCAGATACTTCTTAAAGGATACATCGACATGTAGCTCAACCTCCTCTGGTTGAAAGAAATGATATTAGTCTGAATGATAAAGGCACAACTGGGATACATGGAAGACGTTGTACATGGTCCAGTACCTCTGTAGTAACTGCAACTAATAGGCAACTGGCCTGACTCTCTCAAGAATATCAAATGGCCCCACAGACCTCGTTGAATGTTTACCCTGTCTCCTAATCTGCATGTGTCTCGTCCTCAGTGAAACACGCAAGAAAAACAGATCCCCAAACATGAACTCCAAGGGGCATCTGCGACGATTATCATAAGATTTCTGATGAGACTCTGCAATAGCCATCAGCTTCTGAATCAACTGGACCTGCTAAGAAGTCTCCTACACGAGACGTGGTCCTAGTAAAGCTGCCTTACCTGCCTCTATCTACCACTAAGGTGATCAGCATGACCTTCCATATAATGACTCGTAAGGATTCATCTCAATAGTTTCCTGAAAACTATTATTATATGAAAAATCTACTAGGGGTATATGCTTCTCTGAAAATCCCCCAAAGTCTAGGATGCATGCTCACAGGATGTCCTCTAGCACCTGTATCGTACGCTTTGACCGACCTTCGGTCTGAGGGTGGTATGTTGTGCTCATAAGCACCTGTGTTCCCAGTGCCCTCTGAAAACCCTGCCAGAAACGAGACGTAAAATGGGAATCCCTATATTAAACTATATAAAGAGGGACTCCATGAAGACGTACGACCTCTCGGATATACAACTTCTTGAGCATGTCAACTTTGAAGGTCTCCTTGATCGGAAAAAAGTGATCTACTTTTGTGAGTCTATCCACAACAACACACACAACATCATTGCCTCAAGATGAAATTGGAATCCCAGTCATGATGTCTATCATGACATCATTCCATTTCCACTCCGGAATGGGTAACTGCTATAACAGTCCGGCTGACCTCTAATGCTCCACCTTCACCTGCTGATTGGTGGAACATCTCTTTACAAAACTAGCTACCTCTCTCTTCATACCCAGACACCAGTACTGACATCTCATGTCACAATACATCTGGGTAACTCCGGGATGAACTGCCCAAGCTAAATCATGAAACTCCTGCATCAATTCCTCACGTATATCCCATGGATCCTATACTCATCCATGGAAACACAATACCTCATCATCGTCTGTTGTTCATCTAGGAGGAGGTTCCTAACTTTCCACCGACTCCCGTAGAACAAGGCCTTCTGATTCAGATAGCTGTCTCATCCTCAATCTATCCAGGAGGGTAGAAGTCACAACTACTAATAAAAAAATATGTTTTCCCCTGACTGTCGTGCACCCCCAAATGTATCTCAGAGAACAAATCCATAATGTGCCACTCACCACTGGCCTCGTGAACTACTTTTGTCTGGGTCTTCTTGCTCTGTGCATCAGCAACATCATTAAACCTACCAATTGTATATGCTTTCTCAAAATTAGAGGACTAGAGGTATTCGACCCACCATCACTACCACAGATTCAAGTCACGTTGAGTAAATATATACTTGATACTTTTTTGGTTGGTGAAGACCAAAAAATTCTCTTCTAAGAGATAATGTATCCAACAACATAATTCTTGAATAACTGTAGAAAACTCAAGGTCATGCATCAGGTAATTCATCTCATGTAGCCATAATTGCCGAGACTTGTACGCAACTACTCGATTGCCCTGCATCAACACAGCTCCCAGCCCAATACCTGATGCATCCCAGAAAACTGTATAACTCTTTCCCTTCTTCGTAAGTATCAGGATTGGTGCTGATGTCAACCTTCCCTTAATCTCTTGGAACGTTGTCTCATATGATTTTTTCCAAACAAACTTCACACCCTTCTTAGTCAAACCCATAAACGGTGCTACTATACGGGAGAAGTCCTATATAAAACACCTTTAGTAACCAGCCATCCCCAAGAAACTTTGTATCTCAAAAATGTTCTTAGGCTGCTCCCAGGAAACTACTGCTCTTACCTTCTCAGGGTCTACTACAACTCATGTCTCTGAGATGATATGACCTAGGAAGGGAATCTGGTCCATCCAAAAGTTGCACTTTGAGATCTTAGCATATATCTAATTCTTTCTTAGTGTACTCATCATGATATCAAGATGGGTGGCATGGTCATGTCGAGTGTGAGAGTACACCAAGATATATTCCATGAATACTACCACAAAAGAATCCAGATAAGGATGGAACACACGATTCATCAGAGCTATGAAAATTGATGCTTCTTTCGTGAGACCGAACGGCATAACCAAGTATTTATATACACTATAACTACTCTTGATGGCTTTTAGAGGTATATTAAGTGGTCTAACATGCAACTGATGATATCCGTATCTCACGTAAATCTTCTAGATCACTCGTGAAACTAAAAGTTGATCAAAAAGATAAAAAATCCTTGGAAAGGGATATCAGTTCTTGACCGTCAACTGGTTCAGGTTCTGATAATCCACATAGAGTCTGAGGGTACCATCCTCCTTCTTAGAAAAAATGACTGGAGAACCCGAGGATAAGTAATAGGTCAGATAAAAACCTTTGACTATAACTCTTCTAACTATCTCTTGAGCTCCTCTAACTCAGGTGTAATCATCCTAAAAGTAGGAATGGACAATAGTTCCGCTCTGGGAACAAGCTCAACAGAGAAATCCACCTCATGCTCTAGAGGTAGACCTGAAAAGTCATCCAGGAAGAAATCCCAGAAACATTCAACCACTAGAGGGAAGTCCTTTTGAAAATTCCCCTGATCATCCAGATATAAACCCGTGATCTGGTCTATGACCCCACCTCACCCACGATGCTCTAGTCCATCTCGACTCGCCTTAACATCGCAATCGCCATTTAATAGAAACTCTATGCCCTCTAGTGACGTGAAACGCACCCTGTGATGATATCATTTTACAAAGGATCAAAAGGGAACCAACCAGTCCATCCTAAGAATTACATCATAGCTTGTCATCTCCAATACATAGAGTTCCTTAAGAAAGTGACACCCACCAACCTCAAGGTGGCACTCCCTGAACCGTCTCACACATGTTGTTCTACTCCCCAATGGACTTTCTATTGTCATAACATCATAAGAAGAAGAAACATAGAGCACAAGGCTCTCCACAAGAGGAACAGATACAAAGCTATGTGTAGCACCCGTTTCAAAAAGTACTGATGATAAGATAGAAGCTACCAGAATAGTACCTGTGATAGTAGAAGGTCGAAGATCCTACTCTTGTTGTGTCTATTGCACTACATATGAATGCCCAGTGCTGCAACCCTGGGACATAGCCTGGCTACCCTGAGGTGTCCTGCCCTACTGCCTTTGAGATCGTGGTGTTTGGCTACCAAAACCACGACCACCATCTCGTCCTGCACGCCCTGAAGATTTCCATTATCATGACTGGTAAGAAGCTGTTGGGCCTGGTCCCGCTTTCGGAGTCCGCACAGAACCTCTCTCACTAGCCACTGGTGGAAAATCCCTGCAAAATCCCTACAGATGCCCCATCGTGCTGCAAACTCAGCATTCCACTGGGTCACGTGGACACTGTGGTCTCTTGTGCCCCTCTTTACCACACTGTTAGCACATGACCGGGCCACCTGAAACATTATTTTGGCTTGTACTACCACCATGAGAGAATTCCATCTATCTCTTCCTATTCCTGGTAGAAATAGTACCATAAACTGGTTTCGAACTGCCCTGGACCACAGCACTAGCTCCCCGCAGATTTCTCTCAGTAATCAGTGTCTGGTTCACAATAGAACGTGTAGTAGGAAACCTGAAAACATTCACCAGTGATCGGATTCCATATCAAATACCATCCTCAAAGAGTCTATCCATCAATATCTCATCACCAACCATAAGAGGTGAAAAAACGCTAAAGCTCGGTGAAACGAGCAGAATAATCCATCACTGACATAGTGCACTACTGCAGATTCATGAACTCTAGACCACTATCTGACCTCGGCATCTTTGGGAAGATGAGTTCATAGAAAGTTGTCTGAAAATAATCCCACGCCATGTATCTATGATTCTCTAACTGAGTTGTAACATACCCCCACCTCTTGGCAGAATCACGCATCATGTAAGTTGCGAGCTTGACCCTCTGCCGCGGAGGCGTCTCAAGATGCTCGAAAATAGTCTACAATGAATCCAGCCAAGACTACGCAGCCTGTGGTCCGCAATCCTATGAAAACGTAGGTGGACGCTACTACTGGAAGATACGAGTCAGCTCAGCCATAGATGTGGAATCCGGAGGTTCTCCCTGAAAGGTATGCATGAACCTCATGAAGCCTTCACGGAACTGTACATCTGTGCCTATGTCTGGTAAAACAGCTGGCCGTATATGGCTGTGGTGGAGGATCCACTGGTAGCCCATGGCCCACCATCTCTGGAGTATAATCTATACCGCTCTCTTGGTGAACAATGCATGGTCATCACGGTGGCATGAATCGACAAGGTCAAACGGACACCTTAGATCAAGAATTATTAAAGATTGAAAACAAGGAGACGGAGGAAGAAATTTTCAAAATTTACAAAACATGACTACACGACGTGTATAAAAACTACATGGTGTGTTATCAATAACATTCACATGGTCGTGTGCTTCTGCTTAAACTGGCCGTGTAACACCTCAAACACATAGTGTGTCTTCTCAATACACGGTGTGTACTTGAATCCTCCTTCCCTTACCGAGTCCTTCTACACGGTTAAGCCACATGGCTCACATTGAACAAGACTGCACGACATGTATGGAAACTACATGACGTGTATGATTTAATTTCCAACTTCCTGTGTTGTTCGTGACACAGTTGACTACTCAGATAATAATACACGACGTGTTACACCCGCACACGACGTTTACCCGACTTCGTCTTCCCAGCCACACAACTAATTCCACATTGTCTCCAACAAGTAAGGAATACACGACATGTCCATCTGGTATACAATGTGTTTAAGAGGATGTAACACTGACCCGTGTCTGTTAGCTACATGGTCGGGTCCCCAGGTCAGACTACACGGCATGTTTCATGGTGGACATGGCATGTATGTGTCAAGGTCTCCACCTTCCATGTTGTTAGTTACATAGGAGGACTCCAGGTAAACACTACACGACATGTACATCCGGTACACAGCATGTGATTCCAAAGCCTTTCTCTACCTTGAGTCCCCGCCCACATGGTCTATGACACGGGAAGAGACTAGATGGCATGTACTGTGGGTATACGGCGTGCACTAAAAAAGTTTTCATTTCTTCCCAAACAGATGAGCACACGGTGTGTGTCCGAGGAACTACACGGCGTGTATCCTGGGTTTTCCGGATAGTAAGTCTCTAAAACTACTCAAGAACACAGTAAATAATGAAAAACAACAACTAAGTTCCAAATTCCAATCCATGAGGTCCCATACTCCCCATGAATCAATGTTTAACATCTTATACATGTTATACACAAGTAACTAGTCGATGATACACTAAATTCTGGTCAATGAGGGCTCATACTCTTCAATAACCAAAGTTTGGCATGAATTCTATCAATAACTCACACAAAAATAACCTATCAAATTACAAGTATTTATCAAAGAAGTTATCACAATAGCATACTTTTCTGGCACAACATCTATCACAACAACTTGAAATTTCTAATGCACCTACATGGCATGGAACTATGCATGGCATGTGATTTATAGCATGTGACTAAATGATTCATGAGACGACACACCCTCATCTCATTGGGATTCAAAAAAATAGAACCCATTATAAAAATATAACAACACACCACAAATGCGTCACCCAACGGTGAAAATCAAATCAACTGTAAATTCCCAAATCAGAATAATTGCATAAATATGAGGTAGACTGGCTTTTCCCCGTACATGGGTTAGCTACTCCCAGACATAGTTTCTTACCAACTACCATTTCCATCTTATCCCTGAGTAAGTCTCTAAAGAGTAAGTCAATGAAAAAAACTCCTCTAATACCACTTCGTAACGGGCCAGATCTGAGTGCCACTCAACGGGTGCCCCAGACCCGGTTGGTCACAGGACCTCAAGCGCATTTCCCCAAACGCCAGAGGCTGGTGACTAGTAGTGAGGGCCCATGTCTGATTTTAGGGCAACTATTCCTTCATTTTTGAAAGTTTTGAACTACAGAAAGGATAATTAGAATACAACAATAGTGGAATAAATAAACCATAAACATTTTAAATGAACAAAAATATTAAAAGATAACCAACAATTTTATAGATAATGATGCAACAAGTCTATAGTTCTATGAAAATAGCCATAACATGATACACAACAGTACAATACAATACAATAGAAATTATAGGTACAACAGAGAAAAACAAAACACCCGGAAGCATCATGAGCCTCTGCTCGGTCCCATGCTCCCATACTCCTCAGCAACAATCAAGTACCTATATAGGGTTACTTTCCCTTATCCACACCTGCAGCAACATAGTCTGTTTGGGCCGAAGACATGACCGAAACAGGGTGTGAGAAATGAATCCCAGTAGACACCCACCAAAGGCATGTGCCCAACTGTCAGTGTTAATGTGCAACAGCAGTGTGCAGTAATAAAATGCAATAACTATGCAATAATAAAAAGTAACTAACTATACCAGTTATATTTCCATTTTAATATTCATTTAGTCGTTTAATATAAGGAAATCACCACAATGAATTTCTATGTAAACAGTCAGTGTCCTTAGGCATGTAAACCCATACCCTTAGGTAAAGATAATCCAAAACCACAGGAATCTGCACACAGGCATATCGAACAATGCCCAAAGCCGTACGAGGTGTCTCCCACATTCATAGAGTCTACTTGCACACAGGAACGAAAAAAGTTTCCCTCAGGCTGAACAGAGCACTACCCACAGGCTAATCACAACACTTCCCTCAGGCTAACAGGTAATCGGGCCATGCCCAATATATAAAAAAGTTAGTTATATACAATTCCTTGCAAGGTAATTTAAGACATGCTAGAATTTACGGTATACCCTCAGGTAACTTGGTGAAACTTCTAAATAGAGAAATATACCACTAGGGTGGTCCTGGATCCAAGCAGTGATCCCAGACATCAATTTTACAATTTCATTAAATTACCTATGCAATTCTAGGTATCTATAATAGCCAATTCCTCATCTACACGACACCCCAACATGGGTTCGTAACACAATGGTACAAAAAAAATGCATAGTAGTTGGAATTTAAACACTAGACCCCTTACCTCGATCGCCCCTGATTAGTATACGTGAATGACGCTCCTCGAACCATCCAAGAATGACGTAGATCTGAGGTAAAATTATTCTGTTTCAAACGTAAATAACTTATCCTTGAGAATGAGTTGGTAAGAATGGATAAAGGAGAAGGGAGGGCTTACTCGTACGGTTCCCACGATATTGACAGAGGTGGAATCAGATTCCTAGTGCTTGATCAGGTGATCTCCAATGCTCCAGTCATCCTCACGATCTATCCTCTGGTTTTAAGCCTTCTCTGTGAACAAAGGAGGATACTTCCCATTTTATGTGAAAAAAATAGACTATACGGCATGTACTATTGAGTATACGGCGTGTACATTCCATTTTTAATAGTTTCTACGGCGCCTTGTTTCCACCACGACATTGTTCACCTATCGACATGAGTACATGTCGTGTATTCCTGATTACATGGAGTGTATTATTTCTAAACTCCCACCGCCTTACAATTTTCTTGCCAACAGATTACACGGCGTGTAAATACCCACTACACGGTGTGTAGTTGGTTTTTATACCTTTCATCGCTAGTATAGCCACACACCCTATTTACTCATCCTACACGGCCAAAGTACACAGCACATGGAAAAGTACACAGCGTGTAACCACAAAAAGAGTAATTTTTCCCATTTTACTTATTTTCTCAAAAACACCTGAGGAAAAGAGAAAGGAAGAAACTTGTACCTCCTGAATAAGAACCAAGATCTTACATACACCATTAAAGAAGGGGATTTCTAGAAGAGATATAGTCTACTTGGTAGATATGAACCTATCAGTAATATGCCTGAATGAACATTATGGTTATAAGGGAGTTGATTTTAGACCTCAAAGAGGCATCCTACCCGTCCAAGCTTGTTGCGAATCCATGCCCCCTTAGTTTTGTTAATTTGGGGATTACACCAAGGAGGAGTATCATTCATTGTGTTTATGCAGATTTCATTACCACTTCCTACCTCTAACACCACGTGAGTCATACTCAGTGAGAGAACATAGAGGAGGTAGTGGATCTAAAGATTGCATATCCCACATTATCATTGGATATATGGTACTAGAGAACAAAGGGGGGGGGGAGAGATAAATATCATTGAAGGTACCCATCTCTTATTTGTTTTCCAACCCCAGATAGTCGGGTAATTATATTCAGGTACTCCCTAGGTGGAGACATAGGAGAGCACTGATGTAGCCTCCTATAAGAAAATCTAGGGGCTTACCTATGTGGGAGTTCCCTTGTGAGAATCATATGATGTATACTATAGTTTAAATCCATATATCATGGAATTTGATTAATTGGAGGATAATAATGTTGGCATGTTCTGAAATGCCTCAAATATGAGAGAGAATGAATGTGTGATCTATGATTCTGGAGGATCTCGAATCAGGTGAAAGGGTATGAGGCATGGAAGTCATTATGCTGTAAGAGGGTAGAAAATCCTCTCCTAAGGACTAATTTTTTTGGATGACATGCCGTTTGTGTGGGAAATATATGAAAATCTACTGGGGAATTGTGTAAATAGTCAATGAAAGTCTTCTGTGTGGCACTAGCATTCCATTTCTGATGGTCAGATATGTTTATGAAGATCTAAAATTGCCGAATATACTGTAGATAAAGGTTATATAGCATAGACAATGGAATCAGAGTTTAATGTTAGGTTACAGGGACTAATACCACATAGTTTAATGTCATGTTGTTAAGAAAATAACTTTTTGTTTAATGTAATAAATTTAAGAACACTTGTTATAGAATCTAAGATTATCTAGTGGATAATCAGTTTGGGGTGTTCTATCATGCCTCGAACATGAGAAGGAATAAAACTATAAAGGATGATTCTGGATATTCTAGAATCATAAAAAATGAAATGGGGAATGGAATCCATTATGGCATACAAAGGTATGAAAAGACTCTCCTATGGATGAATTTTTCTCTAGTTGAAATGCCATTGTTTTGTGGGAAATGTATACAGATCCACCGGTGCATTGTGTGCATAGTCAAGAAGAGGTGTCCTCATGACATTAAACTTTTATTTTGTATGTATGATAAGGTTAACGAAGATCTAAAATATCCAATGATATAGATGTTTATTGAAGGATAAGGGTGTGTCCAAGCATGTAAGAAACATTAATACTGTGAATGTCAGAGAAGTCATGGATCAACTTTGTATAAGAGGCAAGTGTTTCAGTTTTAGGAGTCTCATTAAGAGTATCTTAAACCATGTTTTTAGAGGGATGTATGTTTGGGAAGCATTACGACATAGACTAATATGGAGATGACCTAGTCCAGTGGCCAAAAATGGTTTTCTACATAAGGTTTCAAGGAAAGGAGCTGTCCATAAAGGAGCTGGAAACATAGGAACTTTTATACAAGAGTTTCTATATATGATCGTCTATGTAGTGGTGTGCATTAACTACTTTCATCAATGGGTCATCCAAAAACTGTGTTTTCTATATAAAAGTGTTTGTAAATTGATTTCTGAAAAGGGACATCTATGAGAGATTTCCCACAAAGGTTTGTCCATGAATAGTTTCTCGTAAACGTTCCTCTACGTAGTGATTTTTATTCATTCATAGAGTCATAAAATGATACCTCAATTCCACAAAAACACAATCTCTACATATTATCTTTTTTGGAGGGTCTTTAGCATAGAGTCTATAGGCTGAGGTTCTGCAAAGGATCACCCGCATATGGATTATGGGATGGAATCCCAAAACTGCTTCCACATATGGCTCTCGTAAAGGAGTCCACAAACAACTTTGGGTGTGCGAGATATTTCTCCCACATCATTTATATTTTTCTTCATGCTTTTTCCCTATTTTTTCCAATCTTATATATATTTTCCTTAATGAGATCACGTTTTTGATCAACCTCTTACCTTTTTATAGAAGTTGATAGTGGGTTGTGTAGTACATTTTCATGGGATACAATGTATAACTCTAGGGACTATGGACTACTTTTTCTGTGGGGGAATCATTTGTGGGTGATGGTGATGAAACCTCATTCTGGACATTATTTTTGGAGGATCTTGTAAATGGGGGATGTCATATGTAGGGGAATTATTCTCCACGTCCATTTCACTAACAACACCATTCATGGGATCTAGAAGCATCGCCTCTATCCGACAAATAGCCATGTTCATAGATTGCTTTGTGAAGTTGTGGACCTCTATGCGAAGTGGTAGTCTATGAATATGTTTTCGTTTCATTTTCACCCTTCCTTTGATCATTTTTCATCAATCTTATTTAGAATTTTATTTATCTCCTCTGTCGAGATCAATGGAATTTTCATCATCTTGAATGCGAAAATATCGGGACTCTACAATGGTATAAATATCCCATATGCATATAAAATATCATACATATATAGAAAATATACTATATAGAAATAAAATAACCTATGTGGGTCACCAAATTTCATAAATAGAGATAGAATGAATTATTTGATGAGTATAAGATAATTCACATATCTAAAAAATAAACATCTATCAAAGGAAACCCTAAAATTATTTAATAATCAAAAAAACTATTAAATTAAAGCTAAATCATCTCGAATCATCTCAAGTCGTTCACTAAAGATTAAAACTATACCTCACAAATTCCCAGTGATTCTATGAAATGATTTGAAACAAAAACACTCAAAAACTAAGAGAAAACATCCATATGAATCATTATTTTGTAATAATATATATTTTGATGTGATTCATCTGTTAGAATGTGAACTCCATAATAACATCATATTAACTCTATAATATAACCACATCCCATGATTTATTGTTTCATCTAATAATCATCACAATGGATAATCCATCCTAATAGAGGAATAATATGAATCACATGTGATTAGTCCATTCCATCACAGGAATAACCTTGCGATGTTACCCTCTCACATTAGGTAGATTCATTTCTATCAAATTTTAAATCAGAGTCTATATGGTTTTACTAATTCATTTCTTCTATAATTTAATATCTATAATAGAAAATCACCATTTTTATTTTGATTCATTCTCATATTACTTCAAATTGGTTCTTACCCATCTATTGTCATATTTAAAATTATTAAAACATGGAAACCCCAAAATGTCCTAAATTAATGATTCCTAATAAAAAACATCATAATATTCATTCAATGAAAATATCATATAAACTCCTCACCATATGATAGAATACTGATTCTGAGAGAAATCCTTCATTTAGTGTAATATCCATTCCATATTGTGTAATTCTCAACTGAGATCAACTCAGCTACCCCTTGTTCATTTCAAAATCATGATGGAAGTACAAGTTTTAGTCACTAAAAGGGATATTAATTGTGATTAGAATTTTGTACATTTGATGAAATTATTGGTTTTAATTACATGTAATTTCTAATAATTGAGATTAGAATATAAGATATGCATAGTTTCAACAATCATGAACCACTCAGTGATAAGTTTAGCGGGTTGTTGATTATTCTTATTTCCATTAATAACATTTTATTTTTTATTGATTGTATATAATATTTAATAGTTGTTCTTTTCACCGATGGTATTATACTCAATATTCATTGAGAATTTATAAAACAAAAGAGAGAAGAGAATTTTGTTTCATGTATGTAAGAATGAACTAGTATGAATCATATTGTATCCATGTTCTTTACTTTATTGTTATCATTTTTTGACTCTCATCTTGAATTTTCATCTCTTTATTATCTTATGAATTTGTTATTTTTCAACATTCTAATATTTTAATGATGAATGTTTTGGATACTAGTGATGTAAAATAATATCTTTGTAATTTTATGAGGTATTACTCCTAATTTATTCAAATGTTTTTTCTTTCAGGGCATCCAGTACACAATATTGGCATCAAATAAGAGAAAAATCAATAAATTAGATAGTGAAAAAGACTCTAACTTATGAAAACAATAGATAATATTATTTTTTATAAAATAACAACAACAAGATTCATTTTTTGGAGCTAAGAAACCTCATATTAGTTATTCCACTAATGGAATGGTTGTGACTAAATATACCAATATATCACTCAATGTCTTAATTAACGGCCCTAGTTTTATGATTTCATCATTGAATAATAATATTTCGAGATTAGTTTTTTTGAGAATCCTATGCTATTTGAATACTATCTACAGATGATAAATTACACCTAATTACATTAATAGAATGTAATCCTTAAAAAATGAAACTTTATAAATTTATGATTCATCCTAGATGTCTAGTTTAGGAAAACCATGGATAGTTAAAATATTAAAAAAGATTTAGATACGATTTATGACTAAATTGAGGATAATGAAGAAGAAATAATATTGTTCCATACTTCATATAATATTCATACTAAATTAGTTATGTATAATATAAAGTCCTTGAGTTTAGTTGAAGTAAAATATGCATTTTTTTATGCTAATTACATAAAATGCCAAAGGTTGTGACTGAGGTAGGGGGTTTAACCATTTTTATGGTTTATGGAAGGTTAATAAAATTTCTATAAATGATCGGTATACAAAGAGTTTCAATTCACAATTTTTATCTCTCATCCCTAAAATAGTGAATTGTAATAAAATACACATCTTTAGACCTTTCCCACAAGGTTTCCCAATTTACAAAATTATATTATATATTACATCCAACATGCTTGCTGAAATTTTATAAAAGGAAGCCTCTTTAAATCAATTTGGATTCATCAATGGTAGAACCTACAGGGCTATATTTTCAAGAATTTTTAATGTGTTAACCTCTTTAAGAAACCTACTAGCCGAGGTAACATTGATTTACAATTACATATTGAAAAATAATTTGACACTATTGATTGGGGATTTATCTATGATGTTTTATCTATCCTTGGTTTTAATGATATATTTTTTAATTAGATTAAAACCCTACTATATTCTACCCATATTTTTTATTTAATAAATAGATACCCGGAGGGATAATTCACTTCTAACAGAGGATTTAAATAGTGGTATCTCCTTAAATATATTCCGTTATTTATTTCCAAAGATTACATGATTGGACTACATCAAAGCATAGTTTCTAAGAATTAGATCATTTCCATTAGAGCTAGTATAGGAATTATTTCTCCCACTCATATTTTTAATGTCGAGGAAATAATTCTATTTATACATGTAGATAAAATAAAAAAAACGTATTTGAAATAAAATCCCCATCATTATGAGAATGTTTTAGGTGAGGAAATTAGTAGGCAGAAATTTATATTTTTTAATTTGGTAAAAGAATTAAAATAACTATGAAAAATAATATCATCAATAAACATGAAATTAGATAAGGAAACATAAATTTTAATTAACATGGTGTTCTTATGTTTTTGGAAATCCTACAGATGATTATTTTTCTCATATTGTATGTCAAACAAGAATCCAATTATCCTCATGTAAAAGAAAATTGTTATCAATTTTTGGTGGAATATGTATTGTTAATGATAAAATTATTTCAATGATTGTTTATTATTTCATGGATTATAAATGAAAAAAATTACCTCATTAAATGTATTAACGTTTCTATTTTATGTTTCAATTGGCGTGGAAGCATTATCCAAAAGAAAATTTTAACTGTCTCATCAAGAAAGTGTGGTCAACCAATTTAATGTGGGGGATATGAATTAAAAATTAAACCATCATAAATCATGATTTAAAATATGGTATTAAGTGGAGACATATTAGTGTAATATATGAAGGTATTACATTTTTATGAAATAGATATCAAGGAAAATATATTGATCGAAATATCAATTAAATTGAATCCTCCATTTTGGTCTACCTTTAAGAATTCCTACTCCACTATCATAGCTGACTCTAATTGTATTTTCAACACTCATTATTCTATTTATATATGGTAGGATAATTTGTTTGTTACCCTTATCCTTATCAATCATTAATAAAAAGATAGTTAATTTGATACTGGTATTTCTATTAATGATCATCTTGAACTTTATATTGACACCCTTCCCACTGAGATCCCTGAAATAGTCTTAAAAAGATAATTTTATTATTGGGATGAAATTTGAATATGAGATAAAAAATGTTAATGGGATATTCTCATCAAAGAAATTTAAAAATAAAGATATTCTAAAACTTAATAATAACTGGAAAAATAATTTGAACAAACCTTAGATTCATTCTTCCTATTTTACTATTTCACGGGGGATTTTTATTTAAAACCTACTTGTTGATAAGTATTTACAAAATTATGGAATAGATATTTATTCAATATTTATTTAATTTAATAAATAATAGGATGACATTTATCATCTCATTATATGATGTGTTATAGCTTCTTCCCTTTTTAAAAGTATATCAGACTATTTCTAGGTATGGTTTCCTCACTGTTCTTTTATTTATGTTCACAATATAGAATATTTTTAGATAAATATTTCATAAAAATGGGGAAAACTAATTCATTTCAGTTGTGTGGAGATAATTAATATAATCTAGAATAGATACATCAAGTTAATCTAAGTAAGAGTAAGATTAATAATCAATATTTTATTTCACATATTCTTGTTATTGTAAAATGGTCAAATTATTTTCAATATAGACATTATGAGAACTCTCTCCATGATTTTATTTATCCAAAATGATTTGGAATTTCATGTAATTATTCAGCCCCTAGATACTTTTGATGTCTTCTAGGTTATTAATTTTCCTTGATAGAATAAATACAATATGGATTGTGGTTCAAAATGAAATCTTGGTCCTACTGGGCATAGTGGAATCTGCACATATCACAGAGGTAAATATTTGTATTGTCGAAAAGGACCATGTGGGTCTACTAAATAAATGGATAAAAAAATTTTGATCATTAACATGGTAGAATTATCAGAATATCATAAATGATTCAATATTTGGATTAAGTGTGATTCGACCAATGTGGTGTACGAAATCATAAATGGCATATTTCATTTATCCTAGGAGCTTACTAACATGTGAATAAATCAATTTTATTCTCATTCATCAAAGAATTAAAACATTAAAAATACTTTTCTTCATTAAAATAATTTTTATGATAGATCAGAAAACTAGGTTATTTATGGTAGTGAAATGCTTTATAGAAATGATGTTCATGATGATGTATTTTATTTTTGATATATTTTTTCTTTTAAAAACTCACCGAGACTCTTGTAAAAAAATAATCTTTTAATAGTATGGCTTATCATTTTTTGTTAGGTCCATTCACAAAACAAAAATTAAATATCAAACCCAAGTACATTATAATGAGAAATGTGGATAGTAATAAATAAATTAAAGACCATTCCATAATTAATGATGTATTTTGTGATTATAATGAGGTTTCAGGAGTTTTTAAAGACACACAAGTAAATGAGTGGGATTTAAAAGTTGGTTTATCTTTCTATATGATTCATGGTGGGGATTCCTTTTTTAGGCTTTTCATGGAATCTAATGGAGAGATTCCAATGGGTAATAATAAAGGATATTAAATCATAGGAAAATGATATTTTTTATAGAGCTAGATGAATAATCTCTAGTTACCCGATTCTAATAAAGATGTTTTATAACCTATAGACAAATCTCATTTTACTTGGTCTTCTAATTAAAAGTGACTCACATTCAAATATTACTCTGTTTTTCTTAATATACATATAGTTGTCATAATGTCATCAAGTGTTCCCTAGTATATTATAGATACTTTCTGAAAGGATATACTCATAAGAGGTAGTTGTGTATCACATATTTGACTAATAATGATTGTAAAGTGTTTTTCCATTTGTGGTGTAAGGATATAGGTGACATGTTATTAAATTAGTTATGTATATATTTTCTTATTAACCATGTTACACTAAGTAAAATACTATTATGTAATGATTTCATAATTGGTAAAACCAAAATAGATGGCTATCATAAATCTATATTTAAGTCTAGTCACCCACTTCAGTATGTACAATATGATTTGGGGGTCCTACTAGGACTACCTCCCATAGTGGAGGGTTTTCTTATATTATATTCAGAGATGGTTTTTCTAGGAATGTATTGAATTATATTATGATAAGTATGTTTAATATATTCGAGGAGTTTAAAAATAGTTTTTCCAATATAGAAAACAAAAATGTAAGATTATTAAAGGATATTATAAGAATTAATGGTTTTCAACACCCTTATACTATGTTTATAATATTTTATAAGGTAGAGGGTGGCACCAAACATTTCACTATGAGTTATAGTCCATAGATTAATTGCATGGGACAACACACAAACCATACTATTCATGAGTGGGTTAACCACATGTTTTGATGATCATGAATGGAAAAATAATTTTGGGAAAAAGTTACCACTCGGAATTTATATCTTATCAATTAGTTCCCATCCACGAACAATTAGATTAAGACTCTAAAATAACATTAGAGAGAGAGAACCCCATCCTATGAAAATTTAAGGGTTTTTATTTTCACTATTTATCTCCATGTAAAAACTTATAAGCTCCAACATATAGATATTATATGAATTATAATGGGTTATATTAAATTTTTAATGGGGTATAAACATTTTATCGAAAAACATAGCTTCTATAAATATATCATTAGTCAGGATTTAGTGTTCCATGATCTATCTACTCCAAGGGAAACCCCCTTCCACCACTAATTGTAGTGGAGAAACACATGAGTACTATGATTTTGAGGTTAACCCATTGACTATTATTTAGTATCTTATTGATATTACCCAACCTTCCTCCCAAACCATGAACCATTTTGACTCTAATTATAATAGATGCCCAGTTATTGATCCACGTAATGATATTTTTATTTCTCACTCTCCATGTATATATATAAGAGATTTATTAGACCCCATCATGGATTTTTATTATTAATATGATAAAATTTCCCTTATAGGTTTTAAAATAAGGTGGAACTAAGGAACTAAAGACATATAAATAAGATTGTAACAAATGTGGTTACATGAATTTGTCACGGCCTATCCTTCGGGGCCCGTGCCGTGACTACCCCAAACCCGCCTTCCATAGGCCAGGGGCTGGATACTACCACCAAAGTCGTAATTCCCAAAATATGGGAAGGCATTAGCTTTATAATTGTAAACACACACAACAGAGTACAAGCTAAAAGCAAAAAACTAAGTAAAACTGTATAACAAGAGAGTGCTGAAAAGTAAAGGGGCCAAAAATACAAGACCAACTGTAAAGTACAAGTACAACTGAAAGGGTGAAAAGCATCTCATGGATCATCCACCACGGATCCTACCTTAAGGGCAGGTACAAATATCCTCCTCAGAACTCCACGACTATCGGTCTTCCCTGTGTACAGACACATCATATGGTCCACCTCTAGGTACCGTCCAGTCCTGGTACACTCAGCCTTGGTCAACGATGTCTGTCATCTGCGTCCAACACAACGAGGTGCGGGCATAACCCGTGCAAGGGTGATTATAATGATACTTTGTAGGGACCCTGAGACCCTCAAGGTCTCACAAAATCCAACAAAGATAAACCACAAAGAAAGAGAACAACATATAACCCCACTCAAATATATGCCCATACATATACCTAAGATATCAAGTAATCCATGTCAATCATGAGGAAACACAAAGTTACTGACTCAGATCACATAGGTATACAACTTATGTAGAGAGATATGGATGATCAGATGTAGCCACAGAATCATCTATTATGTCGATCCCACATATGATCCAGGAATAGTCGGAAAATCTATCGAACCCCCATAGGATCCAGGAACAATCGTTAGTGCTCTCAAACCCACACAGGATCCAGGAACAGTCGTCAGTGTTGTCGAAGCCACATAGGATCCCGGAACAGTCGTCTGTGGACAGCCAACCACAATGTTCCGCACAAAGCATGCTTGATTCTGGGAGGCTCCACTCCTCAAGCAATGTATTGATACATAAACTTCCATGAAGTCCCAATTTGATGTATCCAAAATATCTGTCTTTCAATAAGAAACTCAACACGATAGAGGGTGTGTCAATCTGACATCTGGTCTGAGAGTTAATGGCATTTCTGTTCTGAGGGCCTAGTTGGATTTACGTTCCATCCAACCCGTCCATACCCCAACTGTTTCCAAACCTAGAGTGGGTTATATCAAAATAACCATATCTTTCAAAGATTTCTATTTCTATAGACGATTCTTCAATCAGATGATTATAGCTCAAGTTACGGGCAAAAGAGTGGAAAAAGGTCTAACGGGTCCGGGTCTGGTCCAGCCGGACCGACCCGGTCTGTGGGTCTGACCCCATCTGCAGGGCCAGCTAGGCCCGCGAGGGCTGCTTGGCCTGAGTGGGAAGCCCGAACCACACTTTTTCCATCTCGTGTATGGTTCGGCCCTCGCCGGTTCCGGCCCGCGGGACCGGCAACCCACGCGGCTGGCGCCGCAACGGATCCACCCTAGCCACATCCAGGGGGAGTTCGTGCCCCTATAAATCCTGAAAGGCTTATCCATTTGAGTTGAAGTCCACACGAACCATGCAGCACTCATCCACGTCACGCGGGACCAGGTGAGCGGTCCTGCTCCTCTCGGCTGCCAGAGCGGCATGCCGCCTCCCACGGGGCACAGTTGTGTCATGCCTCCTCCAGCGACCCGGCGGCTCGGGCCACCGGTCTTCCTCATGGACGACCTTCTGTCACAGCCAGTACACCGCCGCGACCCCCTTTTGTTCCACCGCGTGGTGCAGTTGCGCATCGCCTTCCCGGGAAACCCGACGGCTTGAGCCGCCAGTTTTGTTTTTGCGGAAGGGCTTGTGTTGGCCGTTGCTGCACCATCGTGGCCCGTCATCCTCTAGGTACTCCTTTGGTGTCGCGTTTTCACCGCCTCCATCATGTGTTGACGTTTCGGTGGCCCGATTCTCATTCTGGAAGAAGCCGTGCATTCCTCGGGACGTAGCCCTCGATCTGAAATCAGTGTTGATGAGAATTGCTCATCCCAGTCTCCTACCATGTTTAGCATAAAATTCCACAATGAAGCTAGAGGCGTTGGTCCGTGTTGTTCAGCCTACACCCTCCATGTTAGGTTTATAGCATGCAACTTTGATTAATAATCCTTGGCTGAAAACGAAGAATGAGAAACAAAACAATGTTCAAACCCCTACCATTGTTCGTTGATCATTGATGAAGTCGCAAAAAGGCAGACGTCAATTTGTTGTAGATGAACGTGTCCTACATTGAGGAGGTTCTGAGGAAGGAAGTAGAAGTCGAGGATCATGGTCGACGTTCTTGGTCGGTTGGAGCGTTCTTTACAGGGAGCCTTCTCCCAAGTTCTCCCCTCTCCCAAGTTCCACCCACAAAGACAAAAGCAAACCAAAACAATAGATTATTCTTACATACTATTTAATTGTTGGCACTTAATTAAAAATGATTAAAATTAATTAATTTTTTTGCTCAATTAATTAATTGAGAGGATTTGACACCATAAAGTGGGGAGCTAACAAGGTTTCTCCCCACTTAATGGGGAGTTCAATAGGTTTTAACCATGGGTGGTACCCACCATATTAAATATAAAGTGGAGGTTAGGTTTAGGTGGGTCCCACCCCTTAACCTCTATTGGGTTGTTACGGTGTGGCGGTCCCACCTCTAACATCTATGTGGATGTTTTAACCATTGAATAAAAATAAATCCTCACACTATTTTTTATTTAAAAAATTCTCTAAAAACCCCAAAAATATCTTTTATTCTCAACCAATAGTTGTCGAGGTGAAAGTCTTATTAAGCGAATACTGATGTTCCAAGTTCAACGCTGCCCTCAGATTTCAATTCTGAGCCCCAGTTCAAAAGTTATAAAAACCCGCTCATATGATTACTTAAAAAACCAGAAAAAAACATCATAAATTGATTCAAGGCACACCGAGACTCATAATTATGTGCTGTTACTTTTTGCGGACTCGTAAAATTTTCTTATATTTATAAAAAAAATTACACACAAATTCGGGTCTTTACATTCTCCCCACCTTATGGGTCTATTTCCCAATAATCTATAACTCGAACTAATAAAAAAAATTGAGGTATTGAGAAAGCATCTGAGCCTCCAGCTCCGATGTTCACTTCTAGAGGTTCATGTGCTACCAATGAATGTGCACCATAGGTATCAACCAACCATAATGGACCGACTCCTATCGTTCCTCAATATCCACTAGAACCTCTATAAAAGTTGCCGCATCGTCGACATCCATCTTCCCTTGGTCGATGATGTGAGAAGTGTCGTCCATGTATCTCCCCAACTGGGATACATGAAAGATGTTGTGCACCTGGTGCAACTGAGGTGGAAGACCTAAGTAGTATGCCACCTCACCAACTCAGCTATGGACCTAAAAAGGTCTGATGAGACACGATGATAACTTGAAACCTTAGACAAATCTCTGTAATCCTCATCGAGGTGAGACCCATAGAAAGACATGATCTATATCCTCGAACTCTAGTGGTCTATGTCTCATTTCATCATATTAATTTTGTCTTCTTCATGCAGTCTTCATCCGGTCATGGATGATTTGCACCTTCTCAATGGTATCTCGTACCATCTTTGGTTCCACTAGTGCTAACTACCCAGGGTCAGTCCAGCACAAGGGTGATCTTCATGGTCGCTCGTATAATGTCTCCAAATGTGCCATCCCAATGGTGGAGTGATAATTGTTGTTGTATAAAAACTCCACCAAAGGTAAGTGATCCTCCCAACTGTGACTGAGGTCTAGGACAATAGCATGCAACATGTTCTCGAGGTTCTGAATGGTCTGCTCAGTCTGGCCATCTTTCTGAGGATGGAAGGTGGTGCTCAGACGAATTTGTGTCCCAAAAGCCTCCAACAAATCCTTCCATAGCTGGGAAGTAAAGTGTGTGTCACGATCAGAGACAATAGAAGATGTTTCTCCATGTAGCCGCATAATCTCATTCATGTAGAGGCATCCCATTCTCTCTACTGAACCCTTCTCTCGGATCAGTTGGAAGTCCTCCGACTTGGTGAGTCAGTCAATGATCACCCAAATCGAGTCATGACCCCTAGATGTACGTGGAAGTACTATCACGAAGGCCATGTATATCCCATCCCACTTCCACTCAGGGGCCTCTAAAGGTTGTACCAAGCCAGCTGATACCTGATGCTCCACCTTCACTTGCTGACAAGTGAGGCATTGAGAGACAAACTCTGTTACTATCTTCTTCATACCTAGCCACCAGTGTTGTCATCGAATGTCCTAGTACATATTCACCACTCTTAGATGTACCACTTAAGAGGATATGTAGAACTCCCTCAACAATTCCTCCTAACGTGAAAATGGTACCATAGTACATACTCTGAAGAGGATGACGTGCTCCCCACTTTCAGAAAATCCATTAGGTGCCTACCCTATGGATATCTGAGCACATCGTGTCTCACACAAAGTGTCCCCACACTATGCCTCCCTGATTTGTTGAAGAAGTGGGGGAGTGACTATAATAGACTAAAGTAAAGATGCTCTATTCCTATCCACAAATGATATCTGTAAAGCTTCCAACTACTCCATCGCCTCACCTAGTTGTTGTACACTCGATCTTCTGATGAGTGCATCTTCAATAATATTTCCCTTCCTGTGAGTATATACTATCTCAATGTCATAGTCCTAGAGAAACTCAAGCCAACGTCACTGTCTCAGGTTAAGGTTCCTCTGAGAGAAGATATACCTAAGACTCTGGTGTTCATAGTAGACTATGAAATGCTCTCCCATTAGATAGTGCCGCCACATCATCAAGTCAAATACCACTACTGCTAACTCCATGTCATGGGTGGCATAGTTCTTATCATTCTGTCTCAACTAATGAGAACCATATGTGATCACTTCTCGCTCCTTCATCAAGAAATAACCGAGTTTGGTCCCGGAAGTGTCACAATAAACTATGTAACATACGCCTTCCTCTGGAAGCCTCAAGATGGGGCCACTAGTCAGCCTATGCCTCAGCTCCTAAAAGCTCTCCTCGCATATCTCCGACCCCACGAAGGGTTTCCCCATATTCATCAAGACTGATAGTGGTGTTGAAACTCTAGAGAAGTATGGTATGAACCTCTATTAATAACCATCCAAACCCAAGAAACTCCATACCTCTTTCACAGTCCTAGGTGGCTCCCAAGAATGTACTGCCTCAATCTTCACTGGATCTACTACAACTCTTTCCTTTGAGATGACATGTTGTGGAATGTGAACCTTTTGAATCCAGAACTCGCACTTCAAGAGCTTACCATATAGCTGGTGCTCTCGGAGTTTGTCTAGTACAACCGTCAAATGGTAGGCATGCTTCTCCTCAGAAGTCGAGTAGATCAGAATGTCTTCGATGAAGACTATAGCAAAGCGAGTGAGTTATGGCTGTAAAATCATGTTCAGGAGTCCCATAAATACTATTGGAGCATTGGTTATGCCGAATAGCATAACCGAGAACTCGTAGTGGCCATACCGACATCTGATGGTCATCTTCTGAATATCCTCAACTCAAACACTATGCTGGTGATAGCCTGATCCGAGTTCTATCTTTGAGAACCATCATGATCACTTGAGCTGATCAAAGAGGTCGTCAATCCTCGAGAGTGGGTACTTGTTCTTCATGGTCAGCTGGTTCAGCTGACGGTAGTCGACATAAAGCCTCAAGATCCCATCCACCTTCGAGGCGAACTGAATTAGGGCTACCTAGGGAGAAACACTTTTCCTGATGAATCCTTTCCCCTGCAAGTCCTCCAGCTATACCCGTAGATCGGAAACCTCCATGGGGGCCATCTGATACGCTGTTGTAGATATCGATGTCATACCAGGTTATAGTTCAATGTAAATTTCCACCTCTCTACATGAAGGTAAACCCGAAACATCATTAGGGAAAACATCTGCATACTGGTCCACAACTACAGGACAGCTCAGACTCTCTATATCAATTTCTCCAAGGGTATGGTAGGCAAAATAATGAGTGATTGGTTGCACCCTCCTCCGAGTAAGTCCCTTCTATGATGCAAAGGCTCCCTTCTCGCCAGTGAGGGTGATCCTGGTCCCATCCATGCGGACACACCGCACATTTCACCTAATACAGTCGATCTAAAAATGGAATCTAGATAACCAGTTCATACCCAAGATGACATCGTAAGGCCTCGACACCTCTACAAGGAGATCCCAGCTGAATCTCTCTCATCCTAGAGTTTGGTCACACTGCCACACCAATGCGTGATCATCACGTTTGCTCCCATATGAGTCTCTAGCCATAAGAATTGAGCCAATGACTCTGTTGGAATCTCTCAACTCTGAATGAGGGCAGTGGAAATGAATTATTTACTGCCACTTGTGTCTATAATAACTACAGCTATGGTGGAGTAGACACAGATCGTACATCTAATCATCTTCAGAGCTCCATGATCGTATGCCTTAGCTACCTGGAGCTGGGCTCTCGCCTTTCCACCTGCATCCTATGGTCAGGCTGGACCCCCTAGCGGTGGTGGTGGTAACATCTCAAAACGTCATCCACCAACAGCTGCACGACCAGCTCCTCTACCATGTATGTCTGCTTCCTATGGACCGCCTCGATCAAACCACTGCCTCTAAATGGGAGGTCCCTCAGCTGTCTGTTGATCATCCGAATAGATTTTTCGAAAGTCATGAGCCATGTAACCCTTCCCACAACATGTGAAACACTACATGTTCCTCAAATGACTGGGTCTATATCATGTTCCTCATACAACCGATCATGTGTCCTAAGGTCATCCACCAAATGGTCTGGTCTGCTTAGACCTCTGCGACATCTATCTGCTTCCAGTTGGATAAGACTCTGATACGTGATGCCCAGTGGTGGGTCTCGCAACTGGTGACTTCTCAGCTTGGAAACACTCAACTAAGAGGGCTCTCACCAACACCCTTTCTTGCATGTGGATGCTTAGGGATATCATCTAAGCCCTGGTCTCTCTCCTAAGCCCTTGCTCAAAGGTCCGGGCCCTGAAGAATGGCTCTTGCACCATATCTGTGGAGTAGTGTGAGAGTTCGGTGAACCTTATTGAGTATTATGCCACCATCATGCTACACTACTGTAGATGAAGTAGATCATTTATCTACACCGCATGTAGGGTGGCTAGAACAAACTCTGCCTAAAATAGGCTCTCAAAGTCTACCCAGTGTAGTGTTGCCTCATCATGCACCTGGAGCTGCAGGCTCCACCATCTCCCTACTGCTTCTTGAAGGAGACTCGCGATAAGGATCACTATAAGGTCTGTTGGTGTCCCTACTAGTCTGAAAACTCTCACCACAGCCTCCATTAAGTTCTCAATTGCTTGCGGGTCCATCTCTCCCCTGTACCTGGGTGGCCTCTGGTGCTGTAACTTTTGCAATGTGCTTAGGCGATGTGCACTCTCTACTACTGGGGTTGGTGGCATTGGTGGCCCAACGGGTAGTGGTACCACTTGAGCCACCTCAATAATAGGGCCTTGCACCAAGGCCTTTTTTGCTCTATGGGCTACCATCCAATACAATCCCTAGAACCCTGACTGGCTATCTAGATCGAGACATCCTTAAAAAAAACAGGTGTGCCATGATCAATAAGTTATACCTAGTGAGCAGACTCAATGACATAACTAAGCAAACTCTTGAAACACACATGCATTTAGTGTTTTCGTGCACTGAGTCAGAAATCAGAAGTCAGGGTCCTGGTTCATGGATACGTCGGCTGCCACACCAACTCTGGTCTCCCTGAACTGAACACCACATTGAGTTCCCTTAACACAATTTCTTCACAAAAAAGATCAGAGTCTTATGTTCTGCAGTAGAACCGGTTTCTTTGATACCAGTTTGTCACAACCCGTCCCCTGGGGCCCGTGGCGTGACTACCCCAAGCCTGCCTTCCATAGGCCAGAGGCTGGAAACTAGCACCAAATGTGTAATTCCCTAAATATGGGAAGGCATTTCATTTATAAATATAAACACAAACAATAGAGTACTAGCTGGAAGCAAAACAATAAATAAAAATGTATAAATAGAGAGTGATGAAAAGTAAATGGGCCAGAGATAAAAGCCCAACTATAAAGTACAAGTACAACTGAAAGGGTAAAAAACATCTCCTAGATAACCCACCATGGATCCTCCTTGAAGGGTAGGTACCGATAGACTCCTCAGCACTCCATGTCTGTCGGTCTCCTCGCTGTACCGACATGTCATATTGCCCACATTCGGGCACCATCCAGTCCTGGTATACTCTACCTCGGTTAGCGCTGTCTGTCATCTACATCCAACATAAGGAGGAACAGGCATAGCCTGTGTAGGGGTGAGGATAGCGATACTGAGTAGGGACCCAGATACCCTCATGGTCTCAAAAAATCCAATAAGGTTAAACCAAAAAGTAAGAGATCAATAGAAAACCCCACAAAGAATATTCCCATACATAAACCAAAGTTATCAAGTAATACATCTCAATCATGAGGAAAACACAAAGATACTGACCCATCTCTCACAGGTATAAAACATATATAGAGAGATAGAGATGATTAGATGTTCCCACTATATTATCTATTCTGTCGAACCCAAACGGGATTCAGAAGAAAAAATATGAACTGGCGAACCCACATAGGATCCAGGAACAGTAACAGACCTATTGAACCCCCACATGATACATGAATAGTCGTCAGTGTTGTCGAACCCACACACGATCCAAGAATAGTCGTCAGTGCTTCCAACCCCCAAAGGATCTAGGAATAGTCATCTGTGCACAACCGGCCACTGGGTTCTGGAAAAAACATGCATAATTTCGGGAGGGTCTACTCCTCAAGCTAAATTTCAAAACATGAAATGACAAAAAGTCCAACATTTAGGTATCCAAAGGAACCTTCTTTTCTATAATAGACTCAATAGGAGAGATAGTGCATCAATCGGACACCCAGTCTGAGAGTTATTGGTATTTCCATTCCAAGTGAACGGTTGGATTTACGTTCAATCCAACACAGACGTACCTTAATTGTGTCCAAACCATGAGTGGGTTATACTAATATAACTTTCTCCAATCATGGTTTCCATCACCACTGATGTTTTTTCAATCGGATGCTTGTAGCTCATGATACAGTTAAAAGAGTGGAAACATGGCTAATGGGTCTGGGTGGGCCGACCCGCGCAGGGTCCGGCCCGCACTAGGTCTGTCCCGCGCCATGGGCGGCCCGCGTAGCCAGCGGCCGACGCGGCTGGGAGCCCACGAGGTAGGCGGCCCATGCGGTGGCCGCTCTGTGGGGTCTTCCCTAGCCGCATACAGGGGGGAGGTCGCGCCCCTAGAATATCCCGAATGACTAGGTCGTTCTGGTGGAAGTTAACGGTGCCACGTGGCGCCAGTCCAGGTCACGCAGGACCCAATGACGAGTCCTGCTTTTTCTAGCTTGTCGAGTGGCCAGCCGCCTCCCAAACAGTGTAGTTTCACTATGCCTCCTCCGGCGACCCGGTGGCTTGGGCCACCAATCTTCCTCGCGGATCGGCATGCGCCGACCACCATTGCACCATCGTGGCCAGAGGTTGCATCCCCCTTTTGTTCCACCGCACGGCGCAGTTGTGCCGCTCCTTCCCCAAAAAACCTGGTGGCTCGAGCTGTCAGTCTTTTTCATAGTCAGGCTTTCACCAGACGCCATGGGTTACTCCTCCAGCATCATGGTTTCCCCACCGCCATCATGCAGTGATGTTTGGTTGATTCCATCCATAAGTGAACATTCCACAGGTCACCAGAAGAGTTTTAATGGCCCGATTCTCATTCGGGAAGAAGGAGTGCATTCCTTGGGACATCGCCTTTGATTCACAATTATTGTTGACTAGAATTGCTAATCCCAGTCTCATGCCACATTTAGAATCAAATTCCACAAAGAAGGCAGAGGGTTCAGGTCATGTTTGTTCAGCTTGCACCCTCCATGTTAGGGTGATAGCATGCGACTTCGATTTATAATCCTTGACGGAAAATGAAGAACGAGAAACAAAACAAATTTCTGACCCCTACCATTGTTCGTTGATCATTGAATAATTTTTGGAAAGGAAAACATCGATTTGTTGAGACGAACACGTCCTACGTCGAGGAGGTTCTGAGGAAGGAAGTCGAAGTCGGAATCGAGGTCGACGTTCTTTGTCGGTTGGAGCATTCATCATTGAGAGCCTTCTCCCATGTTCTCCCCTCTCCCAAGTTACACCCAAAAAGTCAAATGCCAACCAAAATCATAGATTATTCATACCTATTATTTAATCATTACCACATAATTAAAAATATTAAAATTAATTAATTGATGTGCTCAATTAATTAATTGAGAGGATTTGACACCATAAAGTGGGGAGCTCAATAGGTTTCTCCCCACTTAATGGGGAGTTCAAGAGGTTTTCACCTCGAGTGGTCCCCACCATAATAAATATGAAGAGGAGGCTAGGTTTGGGTGGGACCCACCACCATAACCACTCATGGGAGGTTAAGGTGTGGTGGTCCCACCTCCAGCTTCCCTATGGAGGTTTTAACCAATGAATAAAAATAATGCCACACACATTATTATTTTTTAAATATTTTCTAAAAACCCCGAAACTATCTTTTATTCTCGACCAACAGCCATCAAGGTGAAATTTCTCTTAAGAGAATACCAGCGTTGCGAGTTCAATGGTGCCCTCATATTTCACTTCCGAGCACCGGTTCAAAATTTATAAAAACTCGCTCGTACCATTATTGAACGTACCCAAACAAAACTTCAGAAACTGATTCCAAACACACCGGGCCTCAGAAATATGCGTCGTCACATCTTACAGACTCTTAAAATCCCCATGTATTTACAAAAACAATTTCCACAGATATTCCTGGTCGTTACATGCATTGGTCCACTTTCTTTCATGATGCGACACATTCCCTATAATAGAACCATAAATTATCCATTGTGAATAATCCACCAAATACCATTGTAATATGTTGTAAATGAATCTTTAAAATAAATAAAATAAAACATTTCGAGTTAAAATGAAATACATGTTCAGAATGTATATATGGGTATTTAAATAAAAATTTATTTTGATGTTTTCTATCCGGTAGAAAATCATTTTTCTGTTAGATTATTGGTATCATTAGTTTTATACCTTGATCTTTATCTTGAGGACGTATAAGTTAAAATGATATTCTAACATGGTGACATTGATGAAAATATTTTCATCGAATGTCTTACGTATTTTAATCATTATTTCAAGTAAAATTTGGTCTACAAGGTAAATAATCCTTTGTATGGTAAAAATCATGCTTGTAGATAATGTTATTACACGTTTAATTCATTAATATTGAACGATAAATTAATTCAATACAAGTATGATACATGTTTTTATTTAATATTTCTTCAAAATTTCATACTATAAATACTAAACAATGTTTACAAAATACTACTCATTGATAATAATATTAATTGATCACCATTTTATAAATGAAATTTATAACAATATTTTATATGAAAGATCATATTTATGATTAACTTATTTTAGTTGAGGATATTATAATAGGTAGAGAACCTAAAATGGAATTATGTTTTTAAAATTATTAATTGATGTCTTTGATTATTTAAATCATTCCAATGACCCCTTTTCTAGAACATCTAATTATCTTTGTTTCAATCCCTTGAATATCACAATGATGATAATTTTTTAGTATAATTATTTGTGATATTTTTTTAGCAGATTAATGTATTATATGGTTTCTACTGTAATATATGATTCGTTTGTTGGTTATAATTTGATCTCATTTATTGGAATTCCTATTAAGACACACTATAATTACCTTATGTGGTTTCTGGTATATTTATTCCACTCAATAACTATCATTATGTTTTTTCTGAGAAATTTTTTTATATTGATATTGTAGAATGATATGTTAACTATGATTATGAAAGAAAATTAGACACTAGAAAAACTATAATAAAGTAGTTTTCCATTGCCTGTGGGGTCTCATTTCCTATATAAGTAACATAAAATCAGTCTTGGATCGCTCAACCAAAAAAACTAATATATTGAATTAATATAGTCTACTATGGATCCATATGGCTTAATTTCTGGTTTCTAAACTAAATCCGTGTAATCGATGTATTAATGTGCATTTTTATTTTCAATAATCTGGGTATTTTTCAATAAAAAATTTAATGTTTAGGCAGATTTAGATATATAGATATTATATGAACATAGTTTTCGTATTTATAAAAATTAATTCATTTTTAGGTACTGAAAATATTTTTCCACTTCAAAAACATTAGGTGAAACAACATATCTCATAGTTTCTTTTATAAATGGTGAAGATATATTATTTTATTATTTAATTTGAATTAAAAAGGAAAACATTTTTTTTATGTTGTTTGTGATTTCCTATTTTTATATTTAATTAATATACATCATTATGTTTTTTTATTCCCATCCATTACTATTTATGGAGACTCTAGAAAATCGTATATGAGATGTTCTTGTTCATTAATTAATTATTTACCACAAAATTTATTAAAATGACTATTTTATTATTCATATTGAGAGAATAAATTTTATGTTATCACCATATATGGAAATAAAATCACCTCATTCAAAGGTCCCTATTTCAGTTTCACCTTACATAGGTTGTCATTATTGGAGGAAATTTTTATATGGATCATTTATTTTGGGGGTTAATCTCACTCCACTATTTTATAGCACCTTACACAACCTATATAAATAGATGAGTAATTTTTATATGGTAAAATAACATTATATTATGTGAGATTTATGAGTGTAATTTATTTTCTATTGGTTATATCATGTGTATATTCTCTATCAATTTTTAATCAGAGATGTTATGACCAATTTGACCACAACTACATGATTATTTCAATGAACTTTTTTTCCTTCCCTTAATAATTGAGCCATCAATATTACCAGATAATCATTTCATTAATTTATTCAATAAACCAATTACATTCAACCATTTTACATCCATAAAATGATGATAGAATGATAATACATCACTGGAGATGGGGCTATAAATTTATATATTTGAATGGGTGCACTTTTTTCATTATAGTTCTTATATAATGCGAATTGTGGATCTAGTGTCTAGTGATGATTAGAAGATGTTATTTTTGGGGACCTATCTAGTTTTCATTGTAAGGGTTTTCAACATCCTAAACATAGACTAGAAAATATTTAGATATTCATAATGTTATAACAATTTGGGGGTAATGCCGACTAGTTTGTGGGTATTATTATTTCTATTTAAAGTTACATTTTTGTTAACGTGATTTATTATTTATAATATATTCTGATTATCTATTATTTTTTGTTTCTATTGTACTTTTTATTCTTTGGGAATTTATAAAACATGTTTTTTATGGTGTTGTTATTTTCATGAACATAGGACCCCATTATTCCAAATCGTGTTTCCCTTATGTTCCATCTTATATTGGATTCATTTTCCAAATTATAGTTCAAATGGAATAGTCATCAACATATGTTTTTTAATTTTATTATTTTTGAAAATTAATATCATAAAATCATTAACATAATATATAGTAGTGTTCTATAAATATTTCCTTGTTTTCTTCGTGAGTATATGCCTTGAAGTTTATCCTCAATTATTACAAATTATAGGTTTTATTACTAATGAAAAAGGTACTCAATAGAAAAAATATTATGGTCTTTGGAAAAGCAATATAGTTCTTATAGATAAAATTTTTTACACATTAAAAAAATTATAATGATAATTAGATAATAACTAAATCTAATATAGTTATATATTATTTTTACTTAAACCAATAAAATATTTAAATTAATCACATAAAATTTAGGTAATAGATAATTGTAATGTTTTTATTATTATTTTTTAATTAATATTATAGTATTGTATGAGAATAAAATATAATATATTATTATATCATACTTAATAAATGATTTAAAATTTTGAGTGTCTATTTCAGTAACTAAAAAACATTTTCATTGTTAAATAAATTATTTTTATATTTAAAATTCATCTTCCCAACCATAATGTAGATTTTCAATCATCAAAACAAAATTCCATTATGATATAATTATTTATTCAAAGTTGTTATTAGTTTATTCAAACTATATGATTTAGGTTTTGAACATTTAATTATTAGTAAAACATGTTTTCTAATTGAACACTGTTGTGTGAAAATTAAAAATCCTTTGTAGAAAACAATTTATGATTTTGTTTAAATGGAAATATTTTATATCTTATATTCCAAGGATTGAATCAAAAATTATTCAATTATTCTCCATATTTCACTAAAAATGACACTTCTTTAACCCTTTCGTATTCACTATAAATTTAATAATAGTTATCATTATCTTATTTTCTATTTAAAGTATCTATTTAATAATCTCATAGTACTTCATGGAGTTGTCACTAATATAAAGGAAATGATTTATTTTGTTTTCTACAACCACTATTATATTTCATTAGTAGTTATCCATTTTAAAATTTTAGTTTAATATTTTATTATTCTTATATATACATTTTAGTAAGATATATCCATTCCATGTATGATTTATATTTTTTAATATGCAGATTAAATTAGAATATTTAACATAGGTAGCCCTTTTACAGTTTAATTATATTTGAGAACATATGAATTATTTAAAAATCAAATGTTTTAGGCTGTAATAGAGTTTAATAATTTCGATGTAAAGAAAAACTATGAGAAATAATAAAAAATATGACAATTTTCCCTTGATCTATGTTTATAAAAATTTGAGAGATTATCAGTTAAATGTGGTTAAAAGAATTATTAACTATTTATATTTCCAAATCATGTATATTAAAATTAATGAGATAGCAGTTGAGAACAGTTAACTATACGAGTTGATAATTATTTTGGAAGATTGTTCCTTCTTTGATACTATAGAACTATTGACATTTAGTGGTGGTAGTTAGAGATGGAATTGGGAACCTCTTTATTGGGTACCCAAAACTAACCAGTCTGATTAAATAGGCATGCGATGGAACATAATAGATATATATAGGGTTAGGGTTTGATATTGGAGATAGGATAAATTAACATGAATGGTTAGTGTACTACATTTTGGTTACAATAAACCCAACCCTGGTTGTCAATTATTTTTAATTATCCCATAATATTTTTCTAAATTGCATTAAATTTTAAAATCTGATTAATTTATTTTCAATATAGTACATGTTTTATTTATAAATATATTTTAAATTAAAATTCTTGATAATTATATAATATTAGTAAATTAAATACATGTTTCTAACTAAAGACAAAACGATGAAATATGATTTATTAATTTTTTTGATATTCTTATTCGATGTTTATATATTGAATTTAAATTTATTTATTTAATAATCATTTAACTAAAAGGGGTTGAGTATTAAAATGGGTAGTAAATAATATTATATGCTTGGTTTATGGTAGTAAATTTTAAAAAATTGGTTTAGTTTTAGGATTTTTTTTGTAATAATAAATAGTTAACTATTCAAATATTCCAAATTTACTGTAATAATTGACCCATGGTCATCCCTATATATTATTATCGGTTTTTTATGCAACCTCTAAATATTGGAAAAATGTTATTTAGTTGATGTTTTCCAATTTAGAGATATTTTTTGTTTAGTGATGATTTTATGCATTTATTAGTGAGCTTTTTTATGTTTTCAGTTTTATTATGTATTTATTTCATAAAATAAAAACAAAATTTTTATTAATTTGTTTTTAATAGATAATTTTATTTTTATATTTATTTATAATTTATATATTTATATATATTTTAATAATTATGTTTTATTGTTGTACATTAATTTATATATGAATAACTTTATAAATAAAAACATAAATTCACATACATATATTAACAATAAAATTTTTACTAGGAATATATTATAAAAAATTTCATAAATATTAATTTATGATTTTATATTTTATATTTATTATTAACTAAATGTTATGTTATTAATGATTAATAATTATATATTCGTAATTACTATGTTTTTATATATTCTTAAATAATTTATATTTATACTAATATTTTTGACGATATTAATATTAATTTTAATGAAAATATTTATAAGTAATTATATTTTAATTAAAAAACTATGCATTCATTTTTATAATGATAAATAATTTATTTTTATATTTATATGTCAATAAATAATACAGTTATTCATATTTGATATTTATAGATAAGTAATACATTAAAATTAATAAATACCATATATACATATATTTACATTTAAATATCTATATATTAACAATAAATAATATTTATCTATTTTATTGGGTGTTGAAAAAAAAAGAAAACACCCCTAGTTGGGATAGCAAGGATGATACCTTATGTCTCCCAACCAAGGATAGGACCCGAACCAAGGTATCCTATTACGTGGACCTAAATCCTATTACCCTCAGAATTAATTATGACTTCTTGAAGGTCCTACATGTAATAAAACACTTATCTAGGTCTCATCCATGATTGTGTCAATGGTTAGGTCATCAACTTTCATCATCACAAGAAATGTCATCTACGGAGTTATTGTATGCATCATAAATGCCCCAATTGGTTTTTAGGACTATAACCACCCTCACATGTTTAGGGAGGTTGATGCGAGTACCACACAATAATGGATCATTCCACATTAACAATAAATAATCGAAAATTAATAACTTTTATTTAATAATTTTTAATAATAATTTTTAAAATTATAATTGACACATAACTATAAAGATATTTTTCATTATAAGTAAATTATATTTTTTAATTATTAATTAATATAAATTTTTAAATAATGTATACATATTTACCTTAATATTTACTAATATATTAATAGTTAATTTATATATTTATATTTATTATAAAATTTTTATTTATCAATGATTTATATTTATATATATTTATATATAATTTTATAAAAAATAATATTTTTTTGTGTTTATAGTTATATATTTTAAATGTATATATATACATGGTTGGTGGAGTCATCATGTAATTCTTCATCAGTCCCAAGAAGTTGTGAATATTCTGCGTGTAATTGTAGCACTATAGTACTATAGTACTACATGAACAATATTAGGTACAACAGTAGAGTATTGTACTGGTACTATTATTCATCAAAAAATTTATTTCACACCATGAAATTTTTTATCCTGGACACAGAACCTCTATGAAATCAAAATAATATATTTATGGAAAAAAGAAATTATAGTTGGTTGTAGTGGCATAAGTTTCATGGTAGTATGCGGTTTAGAATAACCAGGTAAAACTATACGATGTGATGACCATACAATGTGGTGTGATGACATGCAGACATCATTCAATTGATGTATCAAAATATAGATGATAGTTATGTCACCTATCATTCATATCCTTACCCATATATATTTTGGATGAGTAGTGGAAGGGATACCTACAACTGTTTTATAGAATTTGGTGCGATGTGATAAATAATGGCATTATGGTGTCCAGAATCACAATGTAGTGTGATGGATTGTTTATAGACATGATAAAATTTAGTGGGGAGGAAGTGAAGATTAGTGTTGTAAGACCATGAGTTTTAATGATGTATTTATTTATTAAAAAAAATTTATTTTTCATGTATATCATTACGAGAAACACCATGTTATTCTTGTTGTAAATTTAAAACCCAGTCTCTATGATATAGTTTTTATACACAAGACAAAGTTATTACTAAACTACAGAACTGTCTTCATATTTTTATTAATATAATATTATAGATATCACCTTGACATTTGTATAGAGTTTATTAAAAGGATTAATATAATTATTAATATATTATTTGTTCATGTTTAAAAAATTAATTCTTTGAAAACAAGATAATTATAAATGATTATAAGATATATTTGGAAATAAATAAAATCATTTTCCAAAAATTTAATTATTTATTCAAAAACGTTTTTTATATCTATAAGGTATGAAAAACACCTAGGAAGAATTATTTTACAAAAAATTATATATTATATATTCAATCAACTATTTAACATTTGTCTTGTTTTGGGGGTTAATCTCACTCCAATATTTTATAGCACCTTACACAGCCTATATAAATAGATGAGTAATTTTTATATGGTAAAATAACCTTATATTATGTGAGATTTATGAGTGTAATTTATTTTCAATTTGTGATTTCATGTGACTTTTCTCTACTACTTTTCAATCAGAGATGTTATGACCAATTTGACCACAACTACTTGATTATTTCAATGAACATTTTTTCCTTCCCTTAATATTTGAGCCATCATTATTACCAGATAATAATTTAATCAATTAATTCAATAAACCAGTTACATTCAACCATTTTACATCTATATAATGATGAGAGAATGAGAATACTTCACTGGAGATGGGGCTATAAATTTATATATTTGAATGGGTGCACTTTTTTCATTATAGTTCTTATACAATGCGAATTTTGGATCTAGTGTCCAGTGATGATTAGAAGATGTTATTTTTGGGACCTATTTAGATTTTATTGTATGGGTTTTAATCATTCTAAAGATAGACTAGAATGTCTTTAGATATTCATAATTTTATAACAATTTGTGGGTAAGGCCGACTATTTTTTGGGTATTCTTATTTCTATTTAAAGGTACATTTTTGTTTACGTGATTTATTATTTATAATATATTTTTATTGTATAATATTTTGTGTTTCTATTGTACTTTTTATTGTTTGATAATTTATAAAACATGGTTTCTATGGTGTTTTTATTTTCATGAACATAGGATCACACTATTCCAAATCGTTTTTCCCTTATGTTCCATCTTATATTGGATTCATTTTCCAAATTATAGTTCAAATGGAATAGTCATCAACATATGTTTTTTTTTATTTTTTTATTTTTGAAAATTAATATCATAGAATCATTAACATAATAGATAGTAGTGTACTATAAATAAGTCCTTGTTTTTTATTGAGTTTATGCCTTGATGTTTATCCTCAACTATTACAAAATTTTATGTTTTATTACTAATGAATAATGTACTCATTAGAAAAAATATTTTGGTCTTTGGAAATGTAATATAGTTCTTATTGATAATTTTTTTACACATTTAAAAATTATAAAGATAATTATTTAATAACTAAATCTAATATGGTTATATATTATTTTTATGTAAAATTATATAATATTTAAATTAATCGCATAAAATTTAGCTAATAGATAATTTTAATGTTTTTATTATGATTTTTCAATTAATATTATAGTAGTGTATGAGAATAAAATATAATATATTATTATATCATACTAAATAAATGATTTAAAATTTTGAGTGTCTATTTTAATAACTGAAATACATTTTCATTGTTAAATAAATTATTTTTAAATTTAAAATTCATCTTCCCTACCATAATGTAGATATTCAATCATCAAAAAAAAATATTCCATTATGATCTAATTATTTATTCAATGTTGTTATTAGTTTATTCCAACTAGATGATTTAGGTTTTGAACCATTAATTGTTAGTAAAACATATTTTCTAATTGAACACTATTGTATAAAAATTAAAAATCCTTGGTAGAAAAAAATTTATGATTTTTTTTAAATGGAAATATTTTATATCATATATTCCAAGGATTCATTAAAAAATTATTCAATTATTCTCCATATTTCACTAAAAAAGACACTTCATCAACCCTTTCGTATTCACTATAAATTTACTGCTATTTATCATTATCTTATTTTCTATTTAAAGTATCTATTTAATAATCTCATAGTACTTCATGGAGTTGCTACTTATATAAAGGAAATGATTTATTTTGTTTTCTACAACCATTGTCATATTTCATTAGTAGTTATCCTTTTTAAAATCTTAGTTAAATATTTTATTATTCTTATATACACATTTTAGTAAGATATATCCATTCCATGTATGATTTATATATTTAAATTTACTGATTAAATTAGATTATTTAACATAGGTAGCCCTTTTACAGTTTAATTATATTTGGAAACATATGAATTATTTAAAAATCAAATGTTTTAGGGGGTAATAGAGTTTAATAATTTCGATGTAAAGAAAAACTATTAGCAATAATAAAAAAATATGACAATTTTCCCTTGATATGTGTTTATAAAATTTTGATAGATTATCAGTTACATGTGGTTAGAAGAATGATTGACTATTTATCTTTCCTAATCATGTATATTAAAATTAATGAGATAGTAGTTGAGAACAGTTAACTATACGAGTTGATAATTATTCTGTAAGACTGTTCCTTCTTCGATAATATAGAACTATTGCCATTTAGTGGTGGTAGTTAGAGATGGAATAGGGAACCTCTTTATTGGGTACCCCAAACTACCCTTTCTGATTAAATAGGCACGATATGGTACTTAATAGATATATATAGGGTTAGGGTTTGATATTGGATATAGGATAAATTAATATGTAGGGTTAGTGTAGTACATGTTGTTTACAATAAACCCAAACCTGATTGTCAATTATTTTTAATTATCCCATAATATTTTTCTAAATTGCATTAAATTTTAAAATCTGATTAATTTATTTTCAATCTAGTACATATTTTATTTATAAATATATTTTAAATTAAAATACTTTAAAATTATATATCATTAGTAAATTAAATACATGTTTTTAACTAAAGACAAAACGATGAAATATTATTTATTAATTTTTTCATATTCTTATTCGATGTTTATATATTGAATTTAAATTTATTTATTTTATAAACATTTAACTAAAAGGGGTTGAGTATTAAAATGGGTAGTAAATAATATTATATGCTAGGGTTAGGGTAGTAAATTTTAAAAAATTGGTTTAGTTTTAGTGTTTTTTTGTAATAATAAATAGTTAATGGTTCAAATATTCCAAATTTACCATAATAATTGACCCATGGTCATCCCTATATATTTTTATCGGTTTTTTATACCACCTATAAATATTTGGAAAATGTTATTTAGTGGATGTTTCCCAATTTAGTGATATTTTATGTTTAGTGATGATTTTATGCATTTATTGGTGATCTTTTTTATGTTTTCAGTTTTAATATGTGTTCGTTTTATAAAATAAAAAAAACTTTTTTTTAATTTGTTTTTAATAGATAATTTTATTTTTATATTTATTTATAATTTATATATTTTTATCTATTTTAATAATTATGTTTTATTGTTGTACATAAATTTATATATGAATAAATTTATATATAAAAACATAAATTCACATACATATATTAACAATAAAAATATTACTAGGAATAAATTATAAAAAATTTCATAAATATTAATTTATAAATTTATATTTTATATTTATTATAAAGTAAATGTTATGTTATTTATGATTAATAATTATTTATTCGTAATTACTATGTTTTTATATATTCTTAAATAATGTATATTTATACTAATATTTTTGAGGATATCAATATTAATGTTAATGAAAATATTTATAAGTAATTATATATTATTTAATAAACTATGCATTCATTTTTATATTGATAAATTATTTATTATTATATTTATATATCAATAAATATTACAGTTATTCATATTTAATATTTATAGATAAGTAATACATTAAAATTAATAAATAGCATATATACATATATTTATATTTAAATATCTATATATTAATAATAAATAATATTTATCTATGTTATTGGGTGTTGAAAAAAAAAAGGAAACACCCCTAGTTGGGATAGCAAGGATGATACCTTATGTCTCCCAACCAAGGATAGGACCTGAACCAAGGTATCCTATTATGTGGACCTAAATCCTATTACCCTCGGTATTAATTATGACTTCCTGAAGGCCCTACATGTAATAAAACACTTATCTAGGTCTCATCCATGATTGTGTAAATGGTTGGGTCATCAACTTTCATCATCACAAGAAATTTCATTTACAGAGTTATTGTATGTGTCATAAATTCCCCATGTGGTTTGAAGGACTATAACCACCCTCACATGTTTATGGAGGTTGATGCGAGTACCACACAATAATGGATCATTCCACATTAACAATAAATAACAGAAAATTAATAACTTTTATTTTATAATTTTTAATAAACAAATTTAAAATTATAATTGACACATAACTATAAAAATATTTTTCATTATAAGTAAATTATATTTTTTAATTATAAATTAATATAAATTTATAAATAATATATATATATTTACCTTAATATTTACTAATATATTAATAGTTAATTTATATATTTATATTTATTATAAAATTTTTATTTATCAATGATTTATATTTGTATTTATATATTTATATATAATTTCATAAAAAATAATATTTATTTGTGTTTATAGTTATATATATTAAATGTATATATATACATGGTTGGTAGAGTCGTCGTGTAATTCTTCATCAATCCCAAGATGTGGTGAATATTCTTCATGTAATTGTAGTACTATAGTACTATAGTACTACATGAAAAATATTAGGTACAACAGTGGAGTATTGTACTGGTACTATTATTCATCAAAAAATTTATTTCACACCATGAAATTTGTTATCCTGGACACAGAACCTCTATGAAATTAAAATAAGATAATTATGGAAAAAGAAAATATAGTTGGTTGTAGTGGCATAAGTTTCATGGTAGTATGTGGTTTAGAATAACCAGGTAAAACTATACAATGTGACGACCATACAATGTGGTGTGATGACATGAAGACATCATTCAATTGACGTATCGAAATATAGATGATAGCTATGTCACCTATCAATCATACCTCTACCAATATATATTTTGGATGAGTAGTGGAAGGGATACCTACAACTGTTTTATAGAATGTGGTGCGATGTGATAAATAATGTCATTATGGTGTGCAGAAACACAATGTAGTGTGATGGATTGTTTATAGACATGATAAAATTTAGTAGGGAGGAAGTGAAGATTAGTGTGGTAAGACCATGAGTTTTAATGATGTATTTTTTTATTAATTTTTTTTTTCATGGATATCATTACGAGAAACACCATGTTATTCTTGTTGTAAATTTAAAACCCAGTCTCTACGATATAATTTTTACACATAAGACAAAGTTATTACTAAACTACAAAACAATCTTCGTATTTTTATTAATATAATATTATAGATATCACCTTGGCATTGGAATAGAGGTTATGAAAAGGATTAATATAATTATTAATATATGATTTGTTCATGTTTAAAAAATTAATTCTTTGAAGACATGATAATTATAAATGAATATAAGATATATTTGAAAAAAAATAAAATAATTTTCTAAAAATTTAATTATTTATTCAAAAAACTTTTTTATATCTATAAAATAAGAAAAACACCAGGGTAGAATTATTTTATAGAAAATAATATATTATATATTCAATCAACTATTTAACATTTGTCTTATGTGTTTTCTACACAATAGATAAGAATAAACCTAATTTTTGGTATAAAATTTTGTTTTTTTTCTAAAAGGTAGTTCTATCATTTAGACAGATAACTCAATCTAAAAATAAATATTCACACTTTCATAAATACTATATGAATAAATAAACATTTATTTTGAAATTAAAATTTCAAAATTATCTCATAATGAATTTTTTGTATTTTTCTGAAAAGAATCTTCTTTTGATTAATAGATACAAATACTGAATTAAAATTTCAAATTTCCTTTTTGATTGAATTATATATATTGATAAAATATTTGTTATATTTTTTTCAAAATTATAATAAGATCAATTATATATGTTTTAATATAATTAAGGTAATTTTAGTCAATTACAAATATAAATTTGATATTAAAAAAATTAAATCATTTGAACATTTTCATTTTAAAAACTCATTGTCCCGTCCTGTCAATTGGGATAAAATTATATTAATTTAAGAAAATTATATGAATTGAATTTATAAAAATATATTAAATATTTTTAATAATCATAATTGATTTATTTATAATAAATACAACTTTATTTTTTACCATTAGTATTTTTGAAAACTATTATAATTATTTAGAGGGATTCTGATAAAACAATTTTTTTCCGGGGATAAACTATACACTTAAAGAATGAGATGCCATAAAAACGTATCGAAATAACATTTTATGAAAAAAAATGACAATATAACATATTAATCTAAAATGGTTCATTATTTTACGCACATTAATAATGGGAGACCTCTAAATAATGTTTATTTTTTTATTTTCAATAATGTCACTCTTCATTCACTATAAAATGGAATTCAACCCCTCACCAATTCATGCCTATCAAGAAATTTGGATCATCCTTTAACATCCCATATAACCTCCAAAATTCTCTCCCTTAATCCGGTAATCCTTCATTTGAGAATAAATACAACCAAGTATAGCCTTTGGTGAAAACCAAAATGAGATACATGAAGAAGAAAAAATGTTCATAAATAAACGTTTTTGATTTATTTCTTCCTCGAATATATACATTTATTTTATATATCATTCTTATATGAAATCCTAATTATGTTAAATATATTTAGATGTTATTATTTTAATTATTTTACATATAACTTTACTCATTTCTATCAAATGGGATACACAATAATCATTCGTGTGAACAATAGACAACTTCCTTGGCAATCGATGTCATTCGTTCTTCCATAACCATCCTAAATGATTGGGAATAATTATTGATTAAATTTTTATACATCATATTAATTATTTATAGGATGTTATTTTTGTTTTTATTTTTTATTCCACACATCCATTCATACATTCTATTTTATGGAAATACAATAACATCGTTCCTGGGTGTGGAATACTAACCCCACATGAAGCATTGGGATTCATTAACGATTTGCATAGAATGTATTAAATATGATTTTAATAAATTTATCTGATATAAATGACATAATAATATTTCATTAATGAAAATATACCATATAATTTTCATTTATTTAATCCAAAGTGAATATTAAAACATTGTTCATGCGTGTGTACGACATTCCATCTCCAAGAACGATGCTTTATATTAAATATTTTTATTTTTTATGTATTATTATAAATAAATATATAATTAAAATATATTATATTTTTTTTAATTTTAATAAATATTTATTTTATTAAATTATTAAATATTTTACGTGACCAATAATAACAATCCAAAACATGTATAAATAACAAAATTGTTATTACCCAAAACATAATATAAACATGGAATTGTAATGGAATGGCTAATAAAAAGTCACAAGTCAATCATAAAATGTATTATATATATTCATATGGTTATCCCATATATTTATAATAAAATTAGATTTATTATTCAAGAGGTTTTAATTATTACTAATATATTCAATACTTATGGAAAGGGGATTTTTAGTTTCACTTTTATTTCAGCGAACCATATGCCATATTCACCACTACTTTCATTTGTGTCATGAGTATACATCCATATGAAATGTTAATTCATTTAATTATTATATTCAATTATATGAAATTTTTAAAATGATTCCATTATTTTAGGTATCTCATGATTAAAAGGATACTCAAGTAATTAGGGATTTATGTCACACATTTAACTTTTGTGAGACAGATGTTATGTTCACGACCAAAATATTCTATGTGGTTTATATAAAACCCATAAATGAAAAATATTATTATTCTAAATATAATTATTGTTTTGTCTGATATCCATTTTAGAGTCTATATTTCATGGGGTTATGTATGAAATTTTAACAAAGTTATAAGATAATTTTTTCACAATTTTTCATTCTTTGAGAGACATGTTATGTTATGCTCAAATATTTTTTTACAAGGTGTATATAATTACCATTTGACATGTTATTTCATGAATATAGTTATTTTCAGGATATTACAGGATTTATGTAGTTATATTCATTCATAGATATTTTTATTCAATGTTTCCAAAGTGGTAAGAGTTTATGGAAACAATCTCATCATTTAATGAGATTGTGTATGAATACCCTTCCATTGATGAGATCATATATTCCATATATCAATAATTTTCCTCAATTTTAACCTCCCCCAATTATTCTTATATCTTAATGTAATGTTTAAATTGTCCTCCCTTGTTATAAAATGTAATTTAGAATGTTTTTTAATGGAAATTTACATTATTTCTCTTTTTTGACAAAAACAATTTCCTTCAATAAACAATTTTTTCTAAAAATGTTTTATAAATTTTTTTAAATTATAAATGAATCTCGTGTTCAAGGAAAATTATTTGATTTTTTTCAAAGAAAATTTTCCAATCTTTTCATCATATATTCCATTGTTGGATCGTAGTTTTATTTTTAAATAAAAAGTTTTCCAAATTGTTTTATGTTTTAAAAAGTGTTTATAAAATTGGAAATAACATTTTACTCAAGAAAATTTTTAAATGAATTTAAAATTTAAATTAAAATGATTCAATGTTTTTTCAAATAAATTGATATTGGATGTTTTTTTGATCAAAAAGCTTATTTTCATTGAATGGTTATTTCCCTTAAGAAAATAACTAAGTGATTTTTCAAAAATCATCATCCATCAATAAAGAAAATACTTTTTGGAGTTTATGATTTATAAGGGATATGATTCAAGGACACTTTTATTATTATTTATTCAAATGGTTTATTTTTCTAATGAATTTTTTTTATGAAACTCATTTACCAACCATGGGTAATTCTGTGTTAAAATTTATATGAAACCTACATCCAATCTTGATGTATTCTAAGATAAAATTATTATGCAGGGGGTGATATGAGAGCCCAGATATTTAATTACATGATGATATAAGACTCTATCGATTTTAGTAATGATTCAATAGAATTAACTAACCAAGAAAAAAATAATGTTGAATTGACTATGTATTAGTGGTATAGTCTTGATCAAGGTAGATATCAAGAGAATCACTAAAAATAAAATATTACATAGTACATCTCACAAAAAGATGTAACATAAAATTATATTGGAAATATATTTTAAATAGATTCATTTCTGAAGATAACCAATTGTTTTTAAATCTTGTTACATGGATACCTCACCTAAAACCTTAATAATGATTTCACAGAATTAGCTAAGAAGTATCGGGATAACACGAATATAATTCTCATGAAATGAAATATGGATCTATTTTATCTTTTTGTTTCTTGATTGTACTATGTTTTCTTGATTTAGTATAGCTTACCCTTATTAATTTTGAATTTTGATTTTTTTTTTAAATTAAATAAATATAAAATTTGAGTATTAATTATGAAACTGATCACATTTTCATAATTTAGGATATGCTAAATTGTTTATGATACCCACTTCATTAAATGGTTTATGATAAGATGTTTATGGAACCCGTCTCCTTTTATAGGTCACAGTCTGATGAATGTTGTATTATCATGTGACACACATGTGATTTATTTTATTATGTGATAGATGAAACATGTACCTCCCTCTAATTAATTGGATAATGATAAATGTTATATGATCCTAAAGGGTGCATGGGTGGTTATCCCAATGATGCCATAAAAGAGTTCAAGGGAATTCATCCCATTCCCACTATAGAAGGGTACATGATAAGTCATCCCATGCCTGCAACAAGAGGGTACATGGGAGGTCATTCCAAGATCAAAATAATAGAGTACATGGGAGGTTATCCCAAGCCCAGAACAAGAGGGTACATGAGTGGACATCCCAAGGCTGATGCAGGTATATGGTTGATTATCTCAGTCATAACATTTTATGAATGTCCTATAAGATATACCTAACATTAAATTTTATAGGCTTAATTGTATGCCACAAATCTATTTCTTATGCCAATGTTATGAAATCATTTTTTATTTTCATTGATTATCATTGTATCTATGTCTTAAAAGCTACTATATATTATTCCATGAATCTAGATTGTGATTTGTTATATACATGGTATGGTTTTCATGTGTTTTTCTCATATTCTCATTCAATTAAGTCCAGGTAATGCTTTTGTATATCATTTATTTAATGTTACTAAGCATTTGTGCTAAAAATATAATATATGTACATTACCCCATGATATGAATACCGTTTTTAAGATAGAGTACTTTAGGGGAATATCTATTCAAGAGGCATTGAAAATCTTCCACCATGTTATATTATTGTGATTCTATATTTCCAATTTCACTAAACTATTATGGTCTTCAAGCATTTTTTTTAAAATATTGAAAATTCATCTAAAATGGTGGTATATCCATGTTTGATAATCTTGGGTCACTATCATTTTAATTACCTAACATAAGATTATAATGTGGTCATTTTGGTCTTCTTTCAAATCCCTTGTGGCCACACTCAGCTCTATATTGGGTTATCTACATGTTGGTCTCTCATGTGACATTTATGTAATAATAAATATCTTTTGAGAGCTTTCAAATACATTTAGAAAGCAATAAGGCTCAACCCATTAGGGTTCTTGAGTGGGTGTGCATTTATCACTTTTAATACAATCTACCTACAATATATATATATTTATGTATGTTTGTATTTATAAATAGTTTATATATTTATACTACTATTAATAATATATTCAATTATATTTGAATTAATAATTGAAATATATAAATATGTGTATGTATTTGTATAAATAATATATATGTTTATATATTATATTTTCAATATATATATATATATATATATAGAAAATGCTACGTGGTAGCTCGTAGAGAAATATTATTCCACCTAGGAAAAAAACTAATAATGTTCCGGAAAAATTTCATAGAAAATGTATGATTTTGTCCCTACATTGAAATAAGAAAGACGATATTTATACAATAACATATTTTTTTTTATTTTTTTTATAGAGTTTTTTTTATTTTTAATCAATATACATACACATATATATTATATGTTCCCCAATATATATATACACAACTTTATTAAATTATATTTTTTATAAATACATATTTATTTTATACTCATTTGATAAATATAAATAAATATATTGTTATAATTATATATATTTATTATTAGATTATTTTTATATGAAAATAAATATTTATTATATATGTGTAAAATTATATATAAATAATATTCACAATGTATATTTGTGATGGTTGATCATTTACAATTTTTTTGTGGGATTTCCCCCCAAATGATTCTTTTTTTTGTGATATTCGTATATTTTCAAACAAAATAATCCATAAAAATAATCATCAACAATGAGTGATATTATGGTCATCATAATAAATTATATTTATTATTACATCAATTATTTCTTATCTTAATCACATAGACCTTGAATTATTAGCTATATTCCCTCTATTTGGGAAGATCCTTTGATCATGTGTCCCCATATCAGTTCATTGTTTCATTCTAATTTACTCTCCCTGAATTCCAATAGCAAATTCTCCAACTAAACTTATTTATAGAATCTATTAGCCTCTGTGAATCCCCACAATACTAGAATCATTTCCTCCCCAATCATCGTCAGCGCCTTTAAATATCCTACTCTCTACCTCTATGCATCCTAGATTGATCCCTCTGATGCCTATTTTTAAAAAAATTTCTCAATCCATTAATTTATTTCATGTAAAAATAATTTTGATATGAAATTGAATTTGAGGTTTCATTTTTTTCATGACATTGCTAATAAATTTTTTTCTTTTATTGCAACACGATGCTAAATATGATGTGATTTTTTTAATTGTAATGATTTTATTAGAATTCTATATTATTTACATAGGAATTTGATATGTTTTTTAATTTCATTTTATGTGATTTTGATGATATAAACTAAATATAAATTAGTATTAATGAATTTTATATTATTTTAATTTTTATTTTAAATGATTCATACAAAAATTTGTTTTGGTAAGGATTATTTATTGTCAATTATCAAAAACATTGTTCAATAAATTCTATTATGAAGGGGGATTATTTTTTTAGAATGAATACTATTTTATTTCTATTTGTCGATGTTTCACTAATTGTTTTTCATAGTATTAAAAAATATATGTAGTGGTAAAATTGAACAATCACTTTCTAAGAAACATGATTTGATAATACTATAAATCAACCTTTAGAAACATATTGATGATCTATGGAAACCATCTTGGATAAAATGATCAAACATTTAGTAGTTCATTTATTTAGTACTCTAAAACGTTTCACCTTAGGAAAAAGAAAATTTTTGTGTTGATTCACTTAATAATAAGAAGAAAATACAATAAAATATATTCAATTTATCAAAATACTTATTATTATATCAACCCATGATGTTTAAGATGCCATAAAATTTGACACTATGTAATCAAATAAAAATATTCAAAATAAATTAAAAATAATTTTATTTCACTTAAATTTGAATGATTATATACTTCAATTGAATTCATAATTAAAATAATTTTAAAAATATAAAGAAATAAAAATTTGTTCTTAAAAAAAACATTCCCCAATAGAATCTATTTCACATTTAGTAAATCAAATGTTATCTGAATTTTCATCACACCAAATATATTTGATGGAATTATATGACGTATATAATAATAATAATAAATATTTATTCTCATAAAAATACTTAACTAATTACAATTATTTTTTGAATTATGACTACTTCAAAATTATTGATAATGTGATTTAGTTTTTTTTAGTAAAAGTATTTTGAAACATAACACCTATTTTAGTTAATTCTAATCAAATATTAAAGTAGTTATTTTTCCATTATTCAATCCTATAATTAAATTCATGATTTATTTTCAATGATGTTATGATAATATATATTTTTTCTAGAGGTTTGACAGTCCATCACATATTTGACTGCCGCTTTGAAATCATTGGAAAAACGTATCTGTCATTCATCCCAAATAATATGACTAATTGGTCTAATTTTCATTTTTATATGTCATAAATTATTTAGGGATGATTTTACTTTGAATTCATAACAATATGAGGGTATTTGAATAATTTTTAACTTGTAACAAACGTTTTAAACTCAAAACATGTTTCTAATTTAAATGATGCACTTAGTGTCATTTTTTCACATAACATCATCAAATTATGATTTATTAATTCTAACACTCATGCATTATTTATTCATCATTTACATAAGGTTTAACTATAATCTATGGCTTTTTCCTAACATAACATTAAATGAAAACTCCAATTAAAAAATAAATAAATTTAACATTAAATAATTCTAACCAAAGAAGCTGATAGATTGATGGGATGTCTATTCATAGATTTCAAAATTAATGAGTGGATTTGTTTTATCCTGGTATTATAAAAATGTGATATTTTTTCCAGGATTAAATCTAGAATCACATGTTTTATGTCACATTGGATTTTTTACACCATACTTTAAATCATATTGACCAAACTATAGGTTGGATTAACATGTTGTTCATTCCAAAAAAAACCCAAAATTAATAAAAAAAAATTATATTATTATTTTATGATATTATGAAGGTTTTCAAATGTTGTTGACAATTTAACATACGTTTTTATGTTTAAAAATATATAAACTCAAAAATTTATTAAATTAATCGTGAAAATAATTAGTATATACTATTTGTGAATTACACTACATTAAATCAAAAACAAACATATGGAGTTATATAAATAAATAATTCTACGATAAATAATTAACTTAATATCATTTTGAGAATAATTTATATGAAAATAAAGTTCCATTCAATTTAAAATGTCACAAATGAACTATAAACATGAAAATGATATGAATTGTTATTATGAAAATTAAATATAAGGTGACTTGGAAATAAATTCTGAGATTATAAGAAAATTAATGATAGTGTTACTTCAAAATTAAGTACAATGTAACATTAACAATGAACTTCAATTTAACTTCTAAATGATATATAATATAATTTGAAAAATTAAATCCTAAGCCACATGAAAATAAACACCGAACCCACATGAAAGTGAACATAAATATCACTTGAAAATTAACAATGAGGTCACATAAAAGACTATAACATCAATTAAATATGTACTGTCAGATCTCTTAAAATTGATCCTTTAGATAAATTGATTATAAAATACCTGATCAATTGAAAATGGACTATAAATTCACACTAGAAGGAAATCCAACAACAATTTATAATGAAAAATAATGTCCCTTGAATATAAATTGCATGTTCAATTGAAGATAAACTACATTTTCTTTGGTAGTTGAACATCAAGGTCACTTAAAAATTTACTTGATGGTCCACTCATAATGGACATTGAGGTTACTTCAAAAATGAATTTAATTTTATCTTAAAAGTAAAAAAATTTTCTATGTGCAAATAACAAATATTTTAACAAAAAAAATTAAAAACAATGTCACATTTAAATAGACTAAAAAGTCACGTGATATTGAAATGAAATTTATTATCCAATGGAAATGAATTATCAACTAAAAATGTATTGATATTATCATTATATTAGACTGTAATGTCACATGAAAATTAATTTAAATATTTCAATACAATATACTATAATTTAATATAAAAAGGAACTATATTTCTAGTTTAAAATGAATGAAAAGGTCACTTAAAAAAACCGTTGTGGTCATTTAAAAATTCACTTCAAGGTTACATAAAAATAAACCGGATTCTAACATCATAATAAGAAAATTTTTCATATGAAAATGAACCACATTGTTACTTTAACATGAACACAATTTCCACTCAAAAGGAATTGAATGGTAACTTCCAAATGAACATCAAGGTCATTTCAATATATATATTATATAGTTATATGCAAATTAATAGTGACGAAAACAAGAAATAAATTATAAAGTAACATGAAAATGATTTATGTGATTAGATAAACATTAACCTTAATGTTATACAATTAAATATTGAAAGGTCACTCTGGAAATGAACCAAACGTTCACTTCAAAATGAACTATTCCATCAACTATGAATATGACTAAAAAGAATAAAAATTTCACTAAAAATATGATGAATATTTATTTTTAAATGATCCACCTGGTTTCTTCAGAATGAAATATATGGGCACATTAAAATGATATGTAAGGTCACTTGAAATTTATTTGCATTGTTACTTAAAAATGATTAGATAGAACACATAAAAAATTTCCCTTTAAAATGAATACATGGTTAATTATAAAATGAACTATAATCTATGTGAAAATGATCTACCGCCTCACTTCAATCTGAAATAAGTCATCATAATTAAACATACACGTTGAAATCCATTATTTTCCACACAATAAATATGTAAATATAATGTTAAATCAATGAGAAAAAATGTTTAAATTTTAAAGGTAGGTAATAAAATAATGAACTGATGTGATAAATTATTTTTTATAGTAAACTTGTAGATTTTAAATATTGAGTTCTTTAAATTTAGTAATAATAATTACATTTTTCACATCACAAAAAAAGTATTTATTTGATTACAAAAGTGGGATTTCAAACTAAAGCAATGATTAATCACAATGATATTGATAACTATATGGTCTCGTTTGACTATTTATACTGATCTATGTATTGAATCTTATATAATGTTTTATATTTCAGACTCCCTATCCAACATTGTTATGAAATAGGGGTTGCCTTTCAATAAAGACTAGTAAATTTTTTTTCAATTTTTTTTCATTTTAATAGAAAAATAGATAATCCAATAATTATAAACTATAAATTATTCAAAAAATTTTATTGATTAAAAATTGAAATATTAATTATGTATCAAGTGGTTATAAAATATTAGTAAAATTACATTAAAATTTAACAAATTCCATTACTTTGAACTGAATATTTATGATTCCATAATGAGATTCAATTTTGCTGATTATTTTTTTATACTTCACCTTCAAACATATTTAATTAGGGAAAACATTGTTAGGATGATTATTCTGGCCATAGAATTAGGTCACATCATAATAATTGCGATTAACTTTGATGTTTAAGGACTGTACCATAGATGTTCCATGACCATCCCAAATAGATAGAGACAACTAATCAAAAAATATATATCTAACATATCATATATGATTTTTATATAGTCAATGTAGATAATTTAAAATATTATATATGTATTTTAATACATTTCTTCTATATTTTAGAAAATATTATTTAAGATATGAAAAAATAAAATAAGTTTATATACATCTAAATCATAAAGAAATAAAAATTACGATTAGAAAACGAATCTAGATGAAATTTTGTATGACACTAACAAAAAAATTTGATTAAATATTTACAAATGAAAAGTTAATTTACATTTTTTTATCTTTATTTTTGTACTTCACCTTTAGATCATAACATTTGACTTCCAAATTTTATCATCATAACCGATGAGAATTTGATAAATACATTCGAATGAAAAAACTATGAATAATAAATTTGAAATTGAATATTAAAATTTCAAGAATTATATAACTAATATATTAAAACAATAAATTTAACTTTCAAAATATGAAATGTAATTTTTAAAATATAAATTTGAAGTATTAAAATATTTTTTAGAAGTTAAAAATCAAATTGAGATACTTGAGTTTTATAAATTTGATATAAGTTCTTATATTTATTCCCTTTATAATATACATTGAGGAATTTTATAACAGTAGATATATTATTGGTGCTATAAATATTAATCAAAATAATATTGAAAAGTTTTATTTTTATTTAAAAAATATTGTTAATGTAATATTTTGTCATGAAAAATTGTTTTTCCTTCCTTAACAAAGTTAGTAAAAAAAGTTGGGGTCGAAATCCTAAAAGGGTTATAGAACTCAATTTCACCTTTTTATTCATTTATTAAAAATAAATAAAATTACTAAATAAATTATATATTATAAATTATAGACTGACATATGGAATTAGTTAAAAAAATATAAAACAGAATAAATTATCATTGAGAAAAGGTGGTGTAAAATAAATGAAAATATATTTTCATTCATTTAATAGAAACTTCTATTTAATTAATGTGATAATATATTAGAATTAATTTTTTAACATTTAATGATGTTTTTTGTAACGCCCTGACTCTAGGTACCTAGATTCGGTATATTATTTCATAACATTGGCATGATAACCAGATATCAAGTCTCAAAATACTGATTAGCATAATAGCCTTGGAAATACTTGATACACACATGAGTTTTACCTTACATCAGGAAATAAAATAACAAAATTGTGTCCCCTTTCAAAACACTCATATCCTATATCCTACTCTTGTAGGTTAAAAATAATATATGCATTCACATCCTTGTAAAAAAAAATAGAAAGGGGTGAGCTCAGATTCTCAGTAAGGATAACAATATAGAAACAAATTTCATAAATAAGCACAAACATTTAAGGAAATGTATAAGACTACAACACAATCCTTGTAAAAATAAAAATCAACATAATTTTTCAAATATAAATCAAATAATTCTATTTACTTATTCACATTTATATTCTACTAGTAGAATAATCACATGTAATATAAATATATAATTTTATTATTGATGGAATGAATCAACATAGTCAAGGCCTCTGGCAAAGACTAATAATAATATTTTTTCATGGCCTTGTGCCAAATACAGTATTTTGTCTGATGGGACCTACCGATGCATCGAGGAGAAATAGTAGGCTCTGCCCATCACATACTATTTCCAATTAATTCCTCATATGAAAAGGTTGAAACACAACATAAATAATCGTATTAAAACTAACAGAAGAAATTTCAATACTTTAATTATAAACCATGAATGGTATAAAACATCCAGAGTCAAAAAAATCACAACACCTTCAATAAAATATGGAATTTTTAGATTAAACAACATCAAAGAAATGTAAAATCCATCAAAGGATGTTGACATAGATGAAATCAATCCAAAAACTTTTTGATTGAAATATCTCTTCATACTTTATCCATTTAAAAGTCAGGTAATTATAAAAGAAAACATTTATTTTGAAATTATTCTTATAATATTGTAAGGGAATCGTTGAAGGTGTTATAAGGGAGGAAAACAGTCTCACCCTCCATATAAATTTAAGAAATATTCTTTCATTAATTTTATCTAAATCGTTATAAAGTACCTTGTTTGGAAAACAACAGATAGAATCATTTCAAAACATTTTATAAAAATCAAAAAAGGGGATAAATGAATTTATCCCATAGTATAAGAAATATTAAAAATGTTTTGAATTTTTTTTAAGAACCATGGATATGGATGATAAATAAGCTCTAGTAGATACTTACATAAAAACAACATCAGATAATAAATAGATTTGTAAATTTAACCATTACCTTGTACTTACCTTTAGTCGAGGGTAAAATTAACTTCCAGTATACTCTCTATACTATGTTATTATATTATAACAGAACTATTTTCATATTTATTATATCATACATGATTCATTTATGACTTTATACTTACCATTATTAATAATTTCCATGTTAATGTAACATTTCAGGTAATAATCACTTTCTTTATCCTATGTGTGTTAACTCGTTATTCTTGATCATATAAAATAGATAATGAATTAAATATTTACAGAATATAAAATATGAAATATAAATAATATATATTCATAATATAAATATTTATAATATATAGATATATGAATTGGAAAAAGAATTCAAGGAGACGGTAGTTCGTACGTAAGCATGGACGTTGTTTCCATTTTCTTATCATATTGAATGGAAGTATATGATTAAGGTATATGTGTATATATATATTTCCAGTAGCATTAATATTTCATATATTATATACTTATTAATAATATATAATTTTTAATCATTGTTTAATGGTGAATGTGGAAATTAATTTCATCGCGTCGTGGAGATTGTAAGCCGTGCGTATGCACGAGCAACGATATCATATCCTTAATGATAAAATGGTGTGGAATATGATGATATATTTATTTTACATGAAAAATATAATGTTATATTTGTTAATTACATCAACTATACTCATTATTATACCCATTCAAATAATGATGTGTTGAATAAAAAACTACACCACGACGTGGAGACGGTAAGCCTTACGTGCACACGTATGGTGACATTTCATTCATAGGATGGATAGAATAATGAATATGGTTGTAACATAATTATAATAACATCCTAGTATGTAGAAGTTATTATAGTTATTCTTTTTCTTGGAAAAAAATAAAGAGGAAGTTTAATAAGAAAAGAACATTGAAAGAGGTGATGAAATAATTACCTCTTATTCTGGTGATTCCTTTTGATATGATCAAAAGGTCTCGTTATGTCAGCTTTCTGATAAAATTAATGCCATTAGATTTAAGTGTGGGTATTTGGGAGGATATTTTAGGTGGGGTTGGTATATAAAAAAGGCTTTGGAGGTTTGAAATTAAGATAAGGGGAATTCCCCATTATAAGAGAGGTGAGGGGAACATTATAAAAAACATCTAATATTATCATATTATAAAATCACATTTGGTTTATAATAGCTCCAAATTGATGTTTTTCTAAGATGAGGTAAGGATAGGTCGAAATATTCTCAACCAATAGGTCTTAGATAAGTTTAGTTCACCATATTAACATAATCATTTAGATTTAACTCTTAGTTAAATAGTTTAACTTTTAACATGTCTTCTTGTATTATTGTAATAAATTGTTAATAAACTTCTTATAAAATACCTAGAGAACCCCAAGAAGTTAATTATTGAAATATATATCATTATATAAGTCTTTGTATTTATCCTTTGATTTTTAGGAATATTATATCATTAAATAGTATAGTATTTGTTTTAAAAACTATTTTATGTTAGTTTTGACACTATTTTGTATTTGGTTTTTGTGGAAGTCATAACAAATTTATTTATTCGATGAATATTCATTAAATCAACCCTAACATGTCATATTCACCTATAAAATTAGTGGAATGTATGATAAGTCTCAATTTACATTTATTTTAATATTTATAATATAATTTATTTTAATCTTATATTAATATGGTAAGTACTACATCATCATTATGTCGTAAATAAATTTAATTATTTAATGTAAAAAAATTATAAATAAAATATAATCATATAGAAAATATATTTAAATTTATAATTAATATTTATAATCTAAATTATCTTTTGTATAACCCTATATAATTAATGTTTTAGTTAATAAAATTTGAATTTAACACCTTTTACTCGTTTTTAAATTAAATAATAATAAATGTCCTAATATAATCCAAGTTGATCTAGAAGGATCATATATTAATCCTATGATTTATTTTGGTCAAAATAAACTTATACAATAGAATTACTACATGTCTGAGGATAATTATAATATCATTTTTACCATTAATTACCCAATTTACTTTTAATCGTGGTAAATAAGAGTCAAAGTAACTTTTCATCAAAAAATATTTTCATCTTATTGAACAAAATTTTAGTTACTGATGTCAATGTTTTCTCTTGTATTTTTTAAATTCTATTCACAGAAGCAGTGAAATTATGTCGTATGCAAATTTGTAAATGTGCCTAGAAGGTGGATAAAAGACCGTAAAAAGTTTAATAACGTTTTATATATCAAAAATAATTACAATATGACTTCAATTATTTAAATTTAATTTATATAATTATTATGTATCTTTTTTTAAATACCATAAATTTATATAAAATATATAATTATTTAATTAAACTGTCTGTTTTAAAAAATAACACAGTGTTTTTTTTATTACTCCTCAAAAATTGAATGTTTTCAAAAAAATACAAAAAATTCATCCTAAGATAATTTGGATATTATAAATTTGAAAATGAAGTATGTTTTGTCAAATTAAAAACATATAAGTTGTATTAATTAATTTAAAATTTATTCTCGTTGTCAAAAGCAAAAAGCATGTTTCTAATAAATAAAAACTATCAAAAGATTGACATGTGTTTATATCTAATTTAAATGTAAAATTACATCCAATGACCAACATTGGATTAAATGATAAAAATATAATCTAATTATACTACAAAAAAATTCAAATTTCTAATTTAAAACATCAAAATAATTTTATTTAAAGATATGTTTTCAATTAAATTTAAGTATTTTTCACAAATCATCAAAATATTAAAGTTATCATAAAAACACCAAAAAAATTTCCAACCTATATTCTTCTTTCCCACTACTAATGAAGAAGTTTATTTTTTTGAAATTTAACAAATTAAAGTTTCAAATATTCGATTTAAAAAGTGTTTTCCATTAATAGGTGGTAAAATTGAATTTTTTAAAAAATACTTCTTTTATTTGAATAAATAAATTTGTTCTTATATTATGTCTAATAAATACATAATATGGATGTTAAAATTATATGGAGTATTCCAAATGCAGTTAATATTATTCATAACTTCTTTTTAAATGGCTATTTTGGTATGCTGTGTTGCGCTCGAAATCGATGTTGCGCATAGCACAAGCTATTGAATTACTTTAAACACATAACGTACTATGAAATCTTGGGGTATTACATTTTGAGATAAATTGATGCATTTTTTATATTTTCATTTTCTTTGATAAATTAGTTATTTTATGAATACATGAAATTAAAGAATATTTCTTGTGCATAATTAAAATTTTAAAATATTTTTTATCATATTTTAAAATTTGTTATTTTATGTTTCATTAAATTTTATTTTAACATTTTTTGAAGAAAAATTAAAAGTAATCATATAATAAAAGAAAAATAATTACTTAAATAAATATTACAATCAATTATTTAAAACATTGAACACACATGTCGAAATATATGTTATAGATAGTTAGACTTGTTTTCATTTTATTTTGAAGTGATTTTTTTTGTTTTTATGTGAAAAATATTTATGTGTATACTTTATTATATATAATTATATATTTAGATAAATTAATATTAATTTTTCAATTTTATATTAATATTGAAATTTTAGTTTTTTAATGATGATTTAGAATTAGATTATATTTTTTATATTTTAAAAATGATCATAAAATGATCATTTTCATATTTTTTGTTCCTTTTTTCAGTTTCCAATATCTAAACTTTTTTAGGATTGTAAGAATCAATAGAAATCATAGGGGACTTTGTAAATCAAATATTAGAAAGAGTTACAAATAATAATTAAAAATGATAATCATATATATTAAAAGTATTGAATTGGATAATAAATTTGATTAAAATATTGTAAATTATGAAAATGAAAAGTCATGGTAATTACTCATAAAAATGAGATTCTATTTATTCAATTCATGTTCATTGGGATATGGTAAAATTGTACTATTTTTTCTATTTGGCCATTATTTGGTATTAATCCCCCAATGTTTAACTCCCTCACTTCCACATTTGGTGGGATCTACACAGTTTGTGTGTTGTCATTTCATGGTTAGTTATAACCGTACTTCAATATCAAAAATATTTTGGCCTCATGGCATTGTGTGGCACACTATTATCACATGGTTAATAGAAAAGAATAAGATAATTCTTACATGGTTTGGAGGATATATATAGATTGACCTCAATGAATTTTACTTCTCATGATAATCACACAAGAAGTACTAAACATGTATTTTAATTTTTCATGGATATGTGAAGATGTGTGATATTTAATGTGGGATAAATATCAATTCACATGGTTTGTAATTTTTTTTCCAAATAGTGCAAATAGACAAAAAAAATAAATATATCAAATTATAACTCTAACAATTCTCAATATTAACTTCTTTTTATTCATATCTCTCCCAACTAAAATGTGTCACGTCTCAATGTGACTACATCCTTTTTTACCTCCCTCTTATCCCAAATCCATGATAATTTTCTTAAATATTCATTATATTATCAACATGAAAATGGATTTCTTGTAAAGATCCAAAAATTCAGTGGAATTGTTTTAAAATACATGGGATTTTTATGAGTCTGAGAAAATTTACGGCACTTGATTTCGAGACCCGGTGTTCCCAAAATAAATTTCTAAGGTTTTGTTCAGGTACATTTAGTAAACGTGCGATCAAGATTTTATAACATTTGAACCAGTGCTCAGAATTGAAATCTGAGGGCACCATTGAACTCACAGCGCCAGTATTCTCTTATGAAGACATTCAGCTCAACGACGATTGATGGAGAATAAAAGTATGTTTTTAGAGTTTTTGAGAATAATATTTAAATAAAAATAAGTGTGTAGCATATTTTTATTTGGTGGTTAAACCTCCAGGAGGAGGTTAGAGGTGGGGGACACTACACTGTAACCTCTTATAAGAGGTTATGGTGGTGGGGCACACCTGAGTTCTAAACACCTCTTATCAATTAAACATGTGTGGACCACATGGGCTTGAAACCCCCTTGAACACTCCATAAGTGGGGGGGGGACTCTTGAACTTCCCTCATAAATGTGCCAATCCACTAAAATTAATTAATGGGACATTAATTAATTATTTTTTAAATCTTTTGAAAATTTTTCTAACAATTAAATAATGGGTTAGCTTAACCCATTATTTTAGGATGGAAACTTCATTTTGTGGAACTTTAAAAGAGGGGTTGGATGATCTTGGAGGGAAAAGTTCTCTCAATGAAGAATGCCTCTTCTGCTAATGAATAACGATCTTTAATCGTGGCAAGAAAGGGAAGCGCCATCCTTGAAGAACACTGATGATGTCATCCTTGACTTCTTCGTCTTCTTTCTGATGTCAATGGAACGCCATTCGGATATCCACAACATCTTCAAAATAATAACAATACGAGGTAGAGAATTTGAGATTGATTTTGTTTCCATTCTACATCGTTTAATCTTGGGTTATGGTTTTGTGGATTGATATCACCATAACGTGGAAGGCTCGGGCCACACGAACACAGCCCGACCCTCCCCCCTTGTTTTCCATGCCTCTTGATGATGGCGGCATCGCAATGGCGCTACTGGAAGAGTGAACCGCGGTGGAGAAACGGAGGCCGGCAATAGGCCGGCTGTGAAGAAACTGGTCGCGCAAGGCTGACGGGTCATCGAAAGGGTGCGGCACCGCTGTGCTGCTAGGAAGAAAGGGGTCGCAGCTAGGTTGGGTCGTAGCGGAAGGGCACGTCACTGTTTCACCGCGCGTAGGAGAAGGGTCTGTGCCCAGGGTGGGCCGCGGCGGAGGGGAAGAGGCGTCTGCCGTCGGGCTGGCTACCGGTGGTGCGGAGCAGCTGGCCGCTCGACTAGCCAAGAAAAGCGGGACACCACCGGGTCCCTTGTGAGCTGCAGCGGCGCCACCTGGCACCGATTTGGTCCCCACTTTAACAGTTCATCTGTTTGGGTATCCATGAGGCGTACGCCTCCCCCTGGATGCTGCTAGGGTGGGCGCCGCTAGCCGCTAGCCGGCCCAGCCACGCGGGCCGCCAGGCCGCTGGGCCGGACCCAGCGTGGGCCGGACCCCGTGTAGACTAGACCCAGCATGGTCTGGACCCAGTGAGGGAAGGGCCGGACATAGCACGGGCTGGGCCGTCCCCTCGGGCCAGGCCGCCCCCTCGGGCCGGGCTGCTCCCTCAGGCTGGGCCACCACCTCGGACCGGGTCAGAGCCACGGACCGGGTCAGACCCCAGTCTGAACCTGTTTAACCCAAATACAGCTTTTCTCCAATAACATGGGCTACGAGTGTTCAATTGAAGAACCGTCTATGGAAACAGAAAGCTTAGAGTGAGACGGTTCTTTTCGAATACCCCACTTTAGGTTTGGACAATGTTGGGCTATGTTCATATTGGCTTCGACCTAAAATACAGTCGGGCCCTTGGGACGGAAATGCGAATAACTCACAGACCGAGCATCTGATTGACGCATTGTCTGTTGCGCTGAGACACTTATGAAGAGGCGGACCTTTGAGATACTTATACATGGTACTTAATTATAGTTTGAGTATTGACTAGTAGCTCGTGGAGAAGATCCTTCCAGAGGCGAGCGGACAGAGTACAGAGACCTAGTAGCTGGCTGGGACCTGACGACTGCTTGACTGATTCAACTCGGAGTGACTCGACTTACCTAGTGGGGAGATCCTATGTATGTCACGGCAGACCCACGGTGGGGAGCGCCTCTGTGTGAGCATGAAAAACCCATGGTACTTGATCGGAGGAGTACCTCACCAGGCTACGAGGGGGAGTGCCTCTATGTGAGCACGGTAGACCTGAGGTGAGAAGCACCTCTATGTGATGTAGCAGACCCATGGTACTCGACAGGAGGAGTACCTCAACAGTCCAAGAATAGTGGGAAGCACCTCCGTGTGATGTGGCAGGCCCACCGTACTTCATAGAGGAGGAGTACTCCATCAGTCAAGGATCCAATAGTGTGACTGGGTTTATTACATGATACTACCCCCCTAAAATAAAATTCTGGTTTGAGTTGAGTCAATGACTTTCCTGTTTTCCTCCTAATTCAGATGGGTTACTAGATAACTTAGGTATATGTATGGGCATATACCTAAGTAATGGTTATCTGTTGTTTTCATACTTTGTGGGTTATCCTTGTTGGATTTAGTGAGACCGTGAGGGTCTTGGGGTCCCAACTGAGTATCATTATACTCACCCCTGCACAGGCTATGCTCGCACCTCGTTGGGATGGTTGCAGACGATGGACAACACTGACTGAGGCAGAGAATAGCCGGACTGGACAGTACCCGGAGGAGGACCACTCTACATGATGGTACACAGAGTGGGAAGACAGCCGTGGAGTAATAATGACACCATATGTACCTACCCTTCAGGTAGGAACCCCGTAGGATGAACCTGTAGCTGCATTACTTTTCTTCAGATGTATATACATTTCTGTTGTACTTGTACTTTCCTATTAGTCTTGTATTTCTATCCCCTTTACTTTTCAAGACACTTTTTTATACAGCTTTATTTAGTGTTTTACTTCCAACACATACTCTATTGTGGGTGTTTCATTTTATAAAGGAAATGCCTTCCCAGTTTAGGGATTTACACCATTGGTGCTATTCGCCATCCCCTGGCCTATAGAAGGCAGGATTGGGGTAGTCACAATATGGGCACCGAAGGATGGGTCGTGACAAATTGGTATCAGATGATTTGGTTCTACCACACAACTTAGGACTCTGATCTTTCTTTTTTATGAAGCAATAGTGTTAAGGATAATAAGTGTGGTTTTTCAATTCAGGGAGTCCAGTGTTGGTGCGGTCATCCAACGTATCCATACACCCAGACCCTGACTTTTAATATCCGACTCAGTGCATGAATACACTGATTGTGTGTGTGTTTTAAAAAGTTTTTTCATTAAGTCAGCTCAACTTGGTCAGCTCACCAGGTATAATTTTTGGAACGTGTGGCATCTATTTATTTAAGGATGCCTCCCCGCAGACGAAAATTTAGAGCCTCGACAGTCATATGCTCTGAGATCCCACTGAGCGACGAGGCCTTGGAGTAGGACCCTTTACCAGTAGAGGCACCAGCGGTGCCACTTCTCGTTGGGCTACTGATGCCACCATCCCCAACAGTAGACGATTCACGCCACTTGAGCATGTTGCATGAGTTCCAGTACTAGCGTCCACCCAGATTCTAGGTAGAGAAGGACCCACAGGTGGTTGAGGATTGGCTGGAGGCTGTGGTGAGAGTCTTCAGGCTAGTAGGGACACCAGTAGACTACCTGGAGATCCTTTTCGTGACTCTCCTTCAGGAAGTAGCACAAAAATAGTGGAGCATGATTCTCTAGGTCCACGATGAGGCGACACTTCTCTAGGAAGACTTCGAGACCCTGTTTCGGGCAGAGTTTGTTCCAGTGACCCTACGAGTGGTGTGTATAAAGGAGCTACTGCATCTACACCAGGCTAGCATGACGGTGGCGCAGTACTCAACGAGGTTCACTGACCTCTCGCGCTACTCCACCGATATGGTGTGGGACCCATTCTTCAGGGCCCATACCTTCGATCATGGGATCACGTGAGAGATCAGGGAATTGATCATCTACCTCAGCATTCTGGTATAGGTGGGGGTGTTAGAGGGAGCCCTCCTGGTAGAGAGTTTTTTTATTGAGCAGTCACCAGCATCACTACCCACTACTAGTAGACATTCAGTAGCGTCTTCTACAGCTGGTAGTAGACATATGACACAAAGGTTCAAGAGGACCAGACCCATGGGTGGACGGCCGCATGACTAAAGGTCTGTTGTTCAGGGAACCCGGGGTAGTGGATTACCATCCAAGAACAAGCAGTGTTACTCATGCGGCATGAAAGGTCACATGGCTAATGACTATCCGAACCACCGTTCAGATGATCAGCTGACAGTTGAGGGTCCTCCCAGCAAAGGCAGAGGTTTCATCGAGGCGGTCCTCATGGTGTAGTTGGGTGTGTTAGAGGAGATGGTGGAGCAGCTGGTTGTGGATGGGGTTACGAGGTGCTACCACTACCACCATCAGGAGGGCCACCCTGACCGCAAGGAGTAGGTGGACAGGGGAGATCTCCACATCAGACAGCTGAGGCATAAGAACATGGTGCTCTAGATATGATTCTAGGTACAATCTATGTCTATTCCACCCTAGATGCAGTTCTTATAGACACTGGTGCTGGTCATTCTTTCATATCCACTTCCATTATTCGGATCTTGGAGATTTTGACAGAGTAGTTGGCTTGATCCTTACGGCTAGAGACTCTTACGGGTGTATACACGACGATTACGTAGAGGTTCCAAAAGTCTGAGCTTACTCTAGGAGGCGAGATCTTCGACTGGGACCTCATCGTAGCGGTGTCGAGGCCTTACAACGTCATCTTGGGTATGAAATTGTTATCTACAGTAATGCTCAGTTTGAATGTATTAGGTAAAAAGTGTGGTTTGTCTGCACTGATGGGACCAGGTTAACCTTCACCAATGACAAGGGAACCTTTTTATCATAGGACACACTTACATAGAGAAGGGGGAAACCAATCACTCACCAGTTGGCTTGCCTTACCCTCGGAGCAGTTTATGTGGAGATTCTGACTTATCCTATAGTGGTGGACCAGTACGCGGATGTTTTCACTAACGATGTTCCAGTACAACCTCCTCATAGAGAGGTGGACTTATACATTGCCCTATACCCTATGACGACACTGATATCTACTCCATCATATCGGATGGATCCCACTAAGCTTCATGAGCTACGGGTATAGCTAGAGGAGTTGAAGGGGAAGGGATTCATCTGGCCTAGTGTTTCTCCCTGGGCAGCCCCTATTCTGTTCACCAAGAAGGCGGATGGGAGCTTGAGTATTTTTTTCGACTACCGTCACCTGAACCAGGTGACCGTGAAGAACAAGTACCCACTCTCGATGATTGATGACCTCTTTGATCAGCTCAAGGGAGCGTGGCGGTTCTCAAAGATAGACCTCAAATCATGATATCACCAATTAAGAGTTCGAGACGAGGATGTGCAGAAGATGGCCTTCAGGTGTTAGTAAGACCACCACAAGTTCTTGGATATTCCCTTCAGCACATCCAACACTCCAATAGTGTTCAAGAGTTTGATAAATTGGATCTTCTAGCCTTACCTCGATCGCTTTGTCGTGGTCGGCATATACAACATTCTGATCTACTCGACTACTGAGGGGAAGCATGCCTACCATTTACAGGTTGTACTAGACACACTCCAAGAGCACTAGCTTTATGGTAATCTCTCAAAGTTCCAGTTTCATATTCGAGAGGTTCACTACTTGGTACATTTCATCTTAGAGGCTGAAGTTTCCATAGATCCAGCAAAGATTGAGGCGGTACTTTCTTGGGAGCCACCTCGAAATGTGACGGAGGTACGATGTTTACCGGGATTTGATGGATACAACTGGAGATTCGTTCCAGACTTCTCCAGAGTTGCAGCACCACAATTAGCCTTAATGAAGAAGGGGGAACCCTTCATGTGGTCGGAGAAATGCCGATACGTCTTTCATAAGCAGAGACAGAGACTGACTAGTGCCCCCATATTGAGGCTTCCAGAGGAAGGCGTAGGCTACGTAGTCTACTGCGACACAGCAGGGACCGGACTCGAGTGTGTCCTGATGCAGGAGCGATCTATTATGGAATATGTTTCTCGGCAGTTGAGAGAGCATGAGAAGAACTACGCTACCCAAGACCTAGAGTTTGCAGTAGTCATCTTCACCTTGAACATGTGGAGGCACTATCTGATGGGTGAGCTTTTCACAGTCTACTTTGATCAAAAGAGTCTCAGGTACATCTTCTCCCAGAAGGACCTGAACCTGAGACAACATCATTGGATTGAGTTCCTCCAAGACTATGACTTTGAGATAGTCTATACTCCCACGAAGGGGAATGTTGTTGCGGATGCCCTCAGTAAGAGATATAGTATACAACTACTAGGAGAGGCGACAAAGTAGATTTATTCTTTACAGATTTCTTATGTAGACCAAAATGGATCATCTTTCCTTTAGTCTCTTATAGTAACTCCTCCACTTATTCAGTGATTCAGGGAGGCACAACGTGAAGACACTGACAATGAGACACGACGTGCTCAGAAATCCATAGTGATAGCACTTGATAGATTTTCATAAGGTGGGGAGCAAGTCATCCTCTTCAGAGGACGTACCTTGGTACCAGTTTCATTTCAGGGGGATGTGTTAAGGGAGTTCCTCACTTCTCCTTTAGTGGTACATCCAGGAGTGGTGAAGATGTACCAGGACCTCTGACGACAGCACAAGTGGTCAGGTATGAAGAATGTTGTAGCAGAGTTTGTCTCTCAGTGCCTCACTTGTCTACAAGTCAAGGTGGAGCACCAGGTACAAATAGGAATGGTTCACCCCTTAGAGGTCCCAGAGTGGAAGTGGGATGGGATATCCACAGACATCATGACGGGTCTTCCTCGTACATCCATGAGTCACTATTTTATATGGGTGATCGTTGATGGACTCACCAAGTCGGGCCACTTCATACCAATCAGATAGAAGGTCTCAGTAGAGATCTTGGGACACCTCTATGTGCAAGAGATTGGGCGTTTACATGGATTACCTTCTTCTATTGTCTCCGAACGTGATCTAGAGTTTTCTTCCCGGCTATGAAAGGGGTTGTAGGAGGCTTTCGGGACACAACTTTGCTTGAGCACCGCTTTTCATCCTCAGACAGATGGTCAGACTGAGCAGACCATTCAAACCCTCAAGGACAGGCTCCGAGCATTTTTCGTCGACTTTGGTCATAGCGGGGAGGATCACTTACCATTGGTAGATTTTTCCTACAACAATAGGTATCACTACACCATCGGTTGGGAACCTTTTTAGGCCTTGTATGGTCAACCTTGCCGATCTTCACTATGCTGGACATACCCAGAGGAGTCAAAAATAGTGGGACTAGAGATGGTTCACGCTACCACAGAGAAGGTGCAGATCATCTAGGAGTGGATGAAGACTGCACAGAGTTGACATAATTCATATTCTGAAAGGAGGCAGATACCTCTGGACTTTGATGATGGCGACCATGTATTATTACGATTCACACCTTGATGAGGTCTACAGAGATTTGGCCAAGGGGGAAAGTGATATTTTTGGTTAATTGGACCCTTCAAGGTCCTCAACAGAGTAGGAAAGGTGGATTACCGCTTAGATCTTCCACCTTAGTTGCACCGGGTGCACGACGTCTTCTACGTATCTCAATGGAGGAGATATGTTCACGACCAATCCCACATCATCGACCATGGAGAGCTAGACGTCAACAATGGAGCGATATTCACCCAGGTTCCAGGGGAGATTGAGGATCGACAAGAGTGGGTCTTTTGTGGATGGTCGATACATCTAGTATGAATTCACCGGAAGAACGAGATCCTCCAAGATAGCACATTGGAGAGGAAGGATCATATGCATGCTCAGTACCCCCATGTGTTCCCTTAGTTCGAGTTGTATCTTACAGGGACATAAATCTATGAGGTGGGGAGAATTTAAAGATCCGAAATTTATGTGGATTTTTTTAAATACATGGGTTTTTAACAGTCTATGAAAATTTATGGCGCTTGATTCTGAGGCCCGGTGTGCTCGGACTCAATTTCTGAAGTTTTGTTCGGGTACGTTCAGTAAATGTGTGAGCAGAATTTTTTAACTTTAGAACTGGTGCTCGACCCTAAAATTCGAGGGCACCATTGAACTCGTGGTGTGGGTATTCTCTTAAGAAGACTTTTACCTCGATGACGATTGATCGAGAATGAATGTTAGTTTTTAGAGATTTAGACAATAAAATTTAATTAAAAATAAGTGTGTAACATTTTTTATTTGGTGGTTAAACCTCCAAGAGGAGGTTAGATATGGGTACCACCACACGATAACCTCCCATGGGAGGTTATGGTGGTGGGGCTCACCCAAGGTCTAAACACCTATTACCAATTAAATCAGTGTGGACCACATAGGCTTTAAACCCCCTTGAACTCTTCATAAGTGGGGGGGGGACTCTTGAACTTCCCTCATAAATCATCCAATCCAATCAAATTTATTAATGGGATGTTAACTAATTATTTTTGAAATCTTTTGAATATTTGGCCAATAATTAAATAATGGGTTAGCTTTACCCATTATTTTTGGTTGGCATATTCATTTGGTGGATCTTTGGGAGAGGGGTTGGAAGAGCTTGGTGGAACAAATTCTCCCAACGAAGAACGCCTCTTCCGCCAATAAGGAACAATCTTCAACCGGGGCAAGAAAGGTAAGTGCCTTCCATGAAGAATGTCGAAGATGTTGTCCTCATCTTCTTCATCTTCCTTTCGACGTCAACATAACAACGTCTGCCATTCTGAAACATCACTTAACGAACAAGAATATGAGGTAGGGAATTTGAGATTGATTTAGTTTTTGTTCTATGTCATTCAATCTTGGGTGATGATTTTGCAGATTGATATCACCATAACGTGGAAGGCTTCGGCCACATGAACACGGCCCAAACCTCCCCCTTCGTTTTCCACCCTTGTTGAAGATGGCAGCGGTGCAACGGTGTCGCCGGATGTGTGAACTGCAGGAGAGCAACGGAGGCCAGCGACGGGCCGACCAGGATGAAACCGGTGGCGCAAGGCTGCCAGGTCATTGAAAGGGAATGACACCGCCATGTCGCACATAAGAATGGAGATGTAGCCAGGTAGGGCCGCTGTCGAAGGGTGCAGCGTGGTCACGACGTGCGGAGGAGAAGGGGGCCGCGACCAGGGCCGGCCGTGATAGAGGGGGGTGGCGCCGTCGCGCCATGAGGAGGAGTAGAACCGCAGCCAGGGTGGTCTAAGCTAGAGGGTAAGAGGCGGCCGACATCAGGCTGGCCACTAGCGGTGGGGAGTGGCTGGCCGCTCGACATACCGAGAGAAGTGGTACCACACCGGGTCCCGTGTGATATGGACCAGCACCAACTGGCTCTGGTTTGGTCCCCACATGAACGGTTCATCTGTTTGGATATCCAGAGGCATGCGAATCCCCCCGTACATGGCTAGGGTAGGCATCACAGGGCACCACTAGCCGCTGGCTAGCCAGGACACGCAGGACGACGGGCCGTCGGGCTGGACCCAGCCCCGGACGGACCCAGCGTAGGCCGGACCCAGTGGGTGTCGGGCCGTCCCCTCATGCCGAGCCGCGTCCTCAAGTCTGGTCATCCCCTCATACCGGTCCACCCCCTTGGGTTGGGCCACCCACTTGGGTCGAGATGGACCTGCAAACCGGGACGGACCTGCAGACTGGGTCGAACCCCAATGTAAACATGTTTGACCCAGATACACCTTTTCACCCATAACTTGGTCTACATGTGTTCGACTGAAAAACCGTCTGCAGTGATAGAAAGTATAGAGTGATACATTTATTTTGGAATACCCCAAATAAAGGTCGGACATAGTTCGGGTATGTTCGGGTTGGTTTGAACCTAAAATCCTATCGGCCCCCCAAGACAAGAATGCCAATGACTCACAGACCAGGCGTTCAATTGACGCACCATCTATTCCATTGAGACACCTATGATGAAGTGGACCTTTTAAATACTTCTACATGGGAATTTGTGACATTTGGAGTACCGACCAGTAGCTCATGGAGCGGATCCTTCCTGAGGTGAGCAGGAAGAGTATGAAGACCTAGCAGCCGGTTGGGACCTGACGACTGCTTGACTAATTCGACTCATAGTTACTCGATTGCCCCAGTGGGGAGCACCTCTATGTGACGCGACCGACCCATGGTGTGGAGTGCCTCTGTGTGAGCGCGATAGACCCATGATACTTGACAGGAAGAGTACCTTAGCAGGCTTCGAGAGGGAGAGCCTCTGTGTGAACACAGTAGACTAGATATGGGAAGTGCCTCTGTGTGACGCAGCATACCCACAGAACTAGACATGTGGAGAACATCAACAGTCCAAGGATTGTGGGAAGCACCCATGTGTGATGCAGCAGGCCCACTAAACTAGATAGAGGAGGAGTACACCATCAGTCGAGGTTTCGACAGTGTGACTGGGGTTGTAACTTGATACTAGCCCCCCCAAGAATAAAATCATGTCTTGAGGTGAGTCAATGACTTTTTTATTTTCATTATTATTGAGATGGGTTACTAGATTACTTAGGTATATGTATGGGAATATACCTATGTAATGTTTATTTGTTGTTTTCATACATTGTGGTTTATCTTTATTGGATTTTGTGTGACCTTGAGGGTCTAATGGTCCCTATTTAGTATCGTTATACTCAAACCTTCACGGGCTATGATCGCACCTCGTTGTGTTGGTTGCAGACGATGGACAGCACTGACTGAGGTAGAGAATAACATTACTGGATGGTTCCCAGAGGAGGACCACTCAGCATGACGGTACACAGAGCAGACCGACAGATGTGGAGTGCTGAGGAGTCCATATATACCTACCCTTCAGGTAGGAACCCCAAAGGAAACCCTAGTAGATGATTTATTTTTCATCAGTTGTACTTAAATTTCTATTGTACTTATACTTTCCTATTGGGATTCTATTTCCAGCCCCTTTAATTTTCAACACTCTTTTGTATACATCTTTGCTTTGTGTTCTACATCCAACATGTACTCTCTTGTGTGTGTTTTAGTTTATAAAGACAATGCCTTCCTAGTTTATGTATTTACACCTTTGGTTCTAGTCACTAGACCCTAGCCTATGGAAGGTGGTCTTGGGGTAGTCATGATACGGTCCCTAGGGGACGGGTCATAACAAATTGGTATCATAGGAGTCGTTTCTACCGCAGAACATAAGACCCTGATCTTTATTTTCTGTGAAGAAATTGTGTTATAGATACTAAGTGTGGTTTTTCAGTTTAGGGAGTCCAGTATTGGTGCAGGCGACCGATGTATCCATACACTAGGACCCTGACTTCTGATTTGCAACTCAGTGCACGAATACAATAATTGTGTGTGTGTTTTAAAAAGATTTTTATTTAGGTCAGCTCAACTATGTCATCTAACCAGGTATACTCTTTTGACATTGTCACATCTGTTTCCTGAAGGATGCCTCCTTATGGATGACCAGTTAGAGCCCCGAGAGTCGTACGCTCTGAATGCCCACCGAGCGATGAGGCCTCGATGCAGGGCCCTTTACCAGCAGAGGAAACATTGTTACCACTTTCCGTTGGGCCACTGATGCCACCAGCCCCAAAAGAAGACGATGCACACTTCTTGATCATGTTGCATGAGTTCCAGCACCAGAGGTCACCCAGGTTCTAGTGAGAGACAGACACACAAGCAGGTGAGGATTGGCTGGAGGCTGTGGTGAGAGTCTTCAGGTATGTAGGGACACTAGGAGACTACATGGTTATCATTTTCGTGAGTCTCCTTCAGGGAGTAGCAGGAAGATGGTGGATCATGAGGCTCCTGGTCCATTAAGAGGCGGCAGTTATCAAGGAATACTTCGAGAGCCTGTTTTGGGAGGAGTTTGTTCCAGTCACCCTAAGAGCGGTACGGATACAGGAGCTACTGCATCTACAGTAGGGTATCATGATGGTGGCACAGTACTCAGTGAGGTTGATCGACCTCTCGCACTACTCCACAGATATGGTGTGTAGCCCATTCTTCAGCTCCTGGACATTCGAGCAGGGGGGTCATGTGAGAGATCACGACATTGATGATCTCCCTAACCATTCCGACGTAGGCGGGGGTGTTAGAGAGATCCCTCCTAGTGGAGAGTTTCCTTGCAGAGCAGTCAGCAGCAGTGAGACCCACTACTGTTCGACATGCAGCAGAGTCTTCTACAGCTGGCAGTAGATAGATGACGCAGAGGTCCAAGAGGACCAGACTAATGGGTAGGAGACCACAGAACTCAGTATTTGATGTGCGGGGAACTCAGGATAGTTACTTACGAACCAGGAGCAGGCGGTGTTACTCATGCTGTGGGCAGGGTCACATGGAACGTGACTGTCCGACCCACCATTCAGATGATTAGCAGACAGTTGAGGGACCTCCCAGGTTGATGAACAGGTTCGATCGAGGCGGACTGCATGGCACATGTGGATGTGACAGAGGAGATGGTCATGTATCAAGTGGTGGGCGACGTTACAAGGTGTTACCGCCACCACCACCAGGAGGACCACCCCGACCGATGGGAGTTGGTGGACAGGGGAGAGCTCTACTTCAGGCAGTTGAGGCATATGACCATGGTTCTCTGGAGATGATTCAACGTACTATCTATTTATACTCCACCTTAGATATAGTTCTTATAGACACATGTGAAAGTCATTGTTTCATAGATAATGCCCTTGTTCAGAGCTCGGAGATTCCGATGGAGCCGTTGGATCGATTCTTACCGCTAGAGACTCCTATGGGAGAAGACTCAATGATTATGCACTATTTTCATCAGTGTAAGCTTACTCTAGGAGTCAAGAGCTTTGGTTGGGATCTCCTCATAGCAGCGTCGAGGCCTTAAGACGTCATCTTTGGTATAGACCGGTTATCTACAGTCTATGCTCATATTGACTGTATTAGTAGAAAAGTGTGTTGTGTCTGCATGGATGAGACCAGTTTTACCTTCCTTAGCAAGAAGGGAACCTTTGCAGCATGGGAAAGATTACTCGGAGGAGGGTGAAGCCGATTACTCACTAGTTGTCTTGACTTACCCTCAGAGAAGTTGATGTGGTGGGTCTGACTTATCCTGTAATGGTGGACCAATACGCGGATGTTTTCCATGAAGATGTTCCAGGACTACCTCCTCACAGAGAGGTGGACATATATATTTACATTTACCCTGGGACAACAGTGATATCTACTCCAGCATTTTAGATGGCTCATGCTGAGCTTCGTGAGCTGTGGGTATAGTTGGAAGAATTGCAGGGGAAGGGATTCATCTGATGCAATGTTTCTCCCTGGGCAGCCCCAATTCTGTTCTCTAAGAAGGCTTATGTGAGCATGATGATTTGTGTCGACTACTGTCACCTGAACCAGGTGACCTTGAAGAACAAGTACCCACTCCCAAGGATTGACGACCTCTTTGATCAGCTCAAGGGTGCAAGGTGGTTCTCGAAGATAGACCTCATATTATGCTATCACCAGCTAAGATTTCGAGATGAGGATGTGCAGAAGATAGCCTTCAGGTGTTCTTATGGCCACTAAGAGTTCTTGGTTATGCCCTTCGTCTTAACAAAAGCTCCAATAGTGTTCATGAGTCTGATGAACATGATATTCTAGACTTACCTCGATCGCTTTTCCATGGTCATCATTGACGAAATTCTGATCTACTTGACTATTAAAGAGGAGCATGCCTACAATTTGCAGGTAGTACTGGACACACTATGAGATCACCTGCTTTATGGTAAGCTCCCAAAGTTCCAATTTTTTGATTTGAGATGTTCACTTATTGGGACATGTCATCTCAGATGCTGGAGATATAGTAGATCCAGCGAAGATTGAGGTGGTACTTTCTTGGGAGCCACCCAAGAGTGTAACGAAGATACAGAGATTCTAGGGCTTGGCTGGATACTATTGGAGATTTGTTCTGGACTTCTCCAGAGTTGCGGCATCACTGCCATCCTTGAAGAAGAGGGGGAAACCATTCGTGTGGTCATAGAAATGCCAATAGATATTTCAGGAGATGAGGCAAAGGATGACTAGTGCCTCCATCTTGATGTTTCTTGAAGAAGGCGTTGGTTACGTAGTCTACATCGACGCATCAGGGACCACACTCAGGTGTATCCTGATGCAAGGCTGAGCTGTGATCATGTATGGTTCTCATAATTAGAGATAGCACGATCAAAACTACGCTACCCATGACCTGGAGTTAGAAGTAGTGGTCTTCGCCTTGAGGATGTGGAGGCACAATCTGATGGGAGAGCATTTCACATTCTATTCTGATCACAAGAGTCTCAGGTATATCTTCTCCTAGAAAGATCTGATACTGAGACAACGTTGTTGGATTGAGTTCTTCTATGAATATAACTTCGATATCGTCTATACTCCTTGGAAGGGGAACGTTGTTGCAGATGCGCTCAATAAGAGATCTGGTATATAGTTGTTAGGAGAGGTGACAGAGATTGTGGCTTCTTTACTTATTTATTATGTGAACCAAAATGGAGTAGCTTTCCTTTAGTATCATACAGTCACTCCTCTACTTCTTCAGTGAGTCAGGAGGCACATCGTGAAGACCGTGACTATGAGACACGTTGTGCTCAGATATCTCTAGGGTGGGGACCTGATGCATTTTTAGAAGGTGGGGAGCACATCATTCTCTTTAGAGGACGTACCTTGGTACCAGTTTCATTTCAGGAGGAAGTGTTTAGGAAGTTCCACACATCCCCTTTAGCGGTACATCCAGGGTTGGCGATGATGTTCCAGGACCTCTGATGACAGCACTGGTGGCCAGGTATGATGAAGGCGGTAGCGGAGTTTGTCTCTCGGTGTCTCACTTGTCAGCAAGTGAAAGCAGAGCACCAGGTACCAGCAAGCTTAGTTCACCCCATAGAGGTCCCAAAGTGGAAGTGGGATTGGATATCTTTGGACTTCATGATGGGTCTTCCTTGTAAAAATAGGATTCACGATTCGATATGGGTGATTGTTGACCGACTCACCAAGTGGGCCCACTTCCTACCGATCAGAGAGCAGAGATCAGTAGAGAGCTTGGGACACTTATACGTGCAAGAGATTGGGCGTTTACATGGAGTAACTTCTTCTATTATATCTGAACATGATGCATGGTTTACTTCCCTCCTATGGAAGGAGTTTCAGGAGGCTTTCGGGATATAGCATTGCTTGAGCACTGCCTTCCATCCTCAGGCAGATCATCAAACTGAGCGGTCCATTCAGACCCTCAAGGACATGCTCCGAGCCCATGTCTTCGACTTTGGTCGCAGTTGGGAGGATCACTTACCGTTGGTAGAGTTGTCCTACAACAAAATCTATCACTCCACCATCGGTATGGAACCTTTTGAGGTGTTGAATAGTTGACCTTTTATATCGCCACTATTCTGGACAGACCCAGGGGAGTCAGCACTAGAGGGATGAGAGATGGTGTGCACTACCACAGAGAAGGTGCAGATCCTCCAACAGTGGATGAATAATGCATAGAGCAGACATAAGTCATATGCTGACACGAGGCGGTGACCTATGGAGTTCGAGGATGGCGACCACGTATTCCTATAGGTCTCACCTCAACAACACCTATGGATATTTGTCCAATAAGGCAAGTTATCTCCATGATTAATCAGACCTTTCTATGTCCTCGGCAGAGTAGGTGAGGTGGCTTACCGCATAGCTCTTCCACCTTAGTTGCACCGGGTGCACGACGTCTTCCACCTATCTCAGCTGAGGAGATACATTCACGACCCATCCCACATCATTGACCATAGAGAACTAGATATCTACTATGGGAAGACATTCACGGACATTCCGGTGGAGATTGAGGATCGACAGGAGCAGGTCCTGCGTGGACGGTAGATACCTATGGTACACATTTCCTGGAAGCACAGGAACCTCTATGAGAGAAAATGGGTGCATGAGGCTCAGATGCATGCTCAGTACCCCCATTTGTTCCCTTAGTTCGAGTTAAAGATTCTAGGGACATAAAGCCCTGAGGTGGGGAGAATTTAAAGACCCAGAAATTCTGTGGATTTTTTTTAAATAAATGGAATTTTTAAGAGTCCATGAAAATTTACGACACTTAATTCTGAGGCCTGGTGTGCCTGGATTCAATTTCTGAAATTTTATTCATGTACGATCAGTAAACGTAAGAGTGGTATTTTATAACTTTTGAATCGGTGCACAGAACTGAACTATGAGGGAACCGTTGAACTCGCAGTGCCAGTATTCTCTTATGAAGACTTTCACCTCGATGACGATTGATCAAGAATGAAAGTTAGTTTTTAGAGTTTTTTAAAATTAAATTTAAATAAAAAAATTGAGTTGATTATCTTTATTTGGTGGTTAAACCTCCAAGAAGAAGATAGAGGTGAGGGCCACCACACCATAACCTCCCATGAGAGGTTATGGTGGTGGGTCCTACTTGAGGTCTAAACACCTCTTATCAATTAAAGTGGTGGAGACCAAACGGGCTTCAAACCCCCTTGAACTCTCCATAAGTGGGGGGGGGGACTCTTGAACTTCCCTAAAAAAAGTGAAAATCCACTCAAATTAATTAATGGGACATTAATTATTTATTTTTGAAATATTTTGGATATATGGCCAACAATGAAATAATGGGTTAGATTAACCCATTATTTTTTGATGGAATATTCATTCGGTGGTGCTTTGTGAGAGGGGTTGGAAGAGCTTGGAGGAAAAAATTCTCCCAATGAAGAATGCCTCCTCCACTACTAAAGAATGATCTTCAACCGGTGTAAGAACGGGAAGAGCCATCCTTGAAGAACGTCGATGATGTCATCCTCGACTTCTTCGTCTTCTTTCTGACGTCAATGGAACGGTGTTCGGCTTTCCGCAACATCGTCAGACGAACAACAATACAATGTAGGGAATTTGAGATTGATTTTGTTTCCATTCTAAGTTATTCAATCTTGGGTGATGATTTTTTCGATTGATATCACTATAACGTGAAAGGATCGGGTCACACGAACATAGCCCGATCCTCCCCCTTCGTTTTCCTCACTTGCTGATGACAGCGGACGGTGACATGCCGACCTCGAAGAAACCTATAGCGTAAGGCCACCAGGTCACCAAAAGGGTGCGACAGCGCTATTCCACACGAAAGAATTGGGCCACAGCCAGGCCAAGCCACTGTGGAAGGTCGCGGCGCTGTCGTGCTACGTATATGTGAAGGGGACTATGGCCAGGGTGGGCTGCGGCGGAGGGGTGTGATGCCGTTGCGCCACACGGAGGAGAAGAATTGCGGCCAGGGCGGGCCACAGTGGGGGGGGGGGGGGGCAGAGGCGGCCGACTTCGGGCCGGCCTCCAGCGGTGCGAAGCGGCTGGCCTTTCGACAATCCGGAAGAAGCGTGACCCCGGTGGGTCCCGCATGAGTTGTACTGGTGCCACCTAGGCCGGTTTGGTCCCCACCCGAATGGTTCATTAGTTTGGGTATCCCAAGGGCGCACGCCTCCCTCTGGATGCGGCTAGGGCGGGCCCCGCCAGCCACTGGCCGTCCAGGACACACGGGCCACTGGGCTAGACCCAGCGCGGGCCGGACTCAGCTCAGGCTGGGCCATCTCCTGGGTCTTGACCACCCCTTGGGCCGGGCTGGGTTGGACCCGCGGACCGGGTCTGACCGCAGTCCGAACCCGTTTGACCCGAATACACCTTTTCACCCATAACATGGGCTACGAGTTTCTGATCAACAAACCGTCTATGGAGACAAAAAACATAGAGTGGGTTGGTTTTTTTGGCATATCCCACTGGTGGTTTGGACATAGTTTGGGTATGGTTGGGTTGTTTTGAACCAAAAATCCAACCGGCCCCCCAGAATGGAAATGCCAACAACTCACAGACCGAGCGTCCGTTTGACACACAATCTATTGCGTTGAGACCCATATGATGAGGCCCACCTTTGAGATACTTCTACATGGGATTTGGTGACAGTTGTAGTATCTACCAGTAGCTCGGGGAGTGGATCCTTCCAGAGGCGAGCAGACAAAGTACAGAGACCTAGCAGCTGGCTGAGACTTGACGACTGCTTAACTAATTCGACTCAGAGTGACTCGACTAACCCAGTAGGGAGCTCCTCTATGTAACACGGCAGACCCATAGTGGGGAGCGCCTCTATGTGGGTGCGGCAATCCCACGGTACACGACTGGAGGAGTACCTCAACAAGATACGAGGGGCAGTGCCTCTGTGTGAGCGTGGCAGAACCGAGGTTGGAAGCACCTATTTGTGATGGAGCAGACCCACAATAGTCGACATGAGGTGTACCTCAATAGTCCATGTATAGTGGGAAACACCTTTGTGTGATGTGTCAGGCCCCATATACTACATTGAGGAGTACACCATCAACCGAGGTTCCGACAGTGTGACTGGGGTTGTTACTTGATACTACACTCCTAGAATAAAATCCTAGTTTGAGACGAGTCAATGACTTTTTTATTTTCCTCATGATTGAGATGGGTTACTAGATAACTTGGGTATATGTATGGGTATATACATAAGTAATGGTTATCCGTTGTTTTAATACTTTTTGGTTTATCCTTGTTGTATTTAGTGAGCCTTGTGGGTCTCAGGATCCCTAGAGAGTATCGTTATACTCACCCCTACACGGGATATGACCGCACCTCATGGTGTTGGTTGCAAACAATTGACAGTGTTGACTGAAGCAGAGAATAGCAGGACTGGGTGGTACCCAGAAGAGGACAACTCGGCGTGACGGTACATGGAGCGGGCAGACGAACATGGAGTGTTGAGGAGGCCATCTGTACATACCCATCAGGTAGGAACCCCGGAGGATAACCTAGTAGCTTCTTTACTTTTCATTAGTAGTACATACATTTATATTATACTTTCATGTTGGACATGTATTTACGGCCCCTTTACTTTTCATCACTCTTTTGTATACAACTTTGTTTAGAGTTTTACTTCCCGCACAAACTCTATTGTGTGTGTTTCAGTTTATAAAGTAAATTCCTTCCCAGTTTAGGTATGTATGCCTTTGGTTCCAGTTTCCAGTCGCTAGACAATGGAAAGCGGGCTTGGGGCAGTCACGATACGGGCCCTGAGGGATGGGTCGTGACATTTAATCCCATTCTTTGGTCTTATTTCCCATTTTTCCTTCAAGATCATAATCCAAAACGGCCATGGTAGCCTACTGATTATGTTGATTCAATAATAAGGTGGGTTTTTATGAGGTTTTAATTTGGCATCTTATGATCATCTTGGTCCCAATCATAGTGCAAAAAAATAAAAACAAGTAAACTCAAAAATAAATATCAATGTGATTTCATCTACATTCTCATAGTTATAAATGATTATTTTATTTATTTTATTATTATTTTTTAGTATTTTTTAAAAAGTTACTATTATTTTTATGATGGTAAATTTTTAGTAATGTAATGTTTTTAATATATAAATTTGTTCATGTAAGATTTATTTTACAAAATATATTTATTTATTCTAGTTTAATGAATTCCTATCCAATTATTTAATGGGTTAATTTATTAACTCTTCATGTACTAATTGTTAATGGTAGATGATAAATACATACCTAAAATTGAATAAGTTTGTTTAATTCATTATAATGTAAAACATTCTGACTAATGTTTGAATTGTTTATGGAAATCAGGTCCCACTTCTATTAAATATCTTTTTAAAATAATGAATTTATTGATTTTTGTAAGTCTTAGTGGATTTTTTAAATAACATAAAGCATCATCTAAATCAATGGGTACTTTATAAGGGTATGAAACTTTTAGAATGCTAGGATTATGGGATGGTCCTGACAAGAAGATATTTTTTTTCTTACTTGATATAGTCCCATGAAATCATATTGTATGTCGTGGAATGTGGATTAATCATTATATATTATTATTCCTACCAAATTAGGTTGAACACTAGTTTATGACGTTAAATTACCTAGAAGATATTTTAGGCCTTTTATTTTTACTTATCAGTTCACTAGGTCGACCAACCTTAGTTACCAGTGACCTTTCCCGACGACATTGTGTAGATAATCTTGTGCATAATATCCTATAACCTTTTTGATACATTTAGTTATTATTCATGATAAATGATTACTAATTCTTGATTAATTTTAAATTAAGATCCTAATTTCATAAAAATATTTAAATCAAGATATGTATACCTTATTTATTAGAGGATAGATATAGATTCTAAAATGGGATCATATTATGATTGTTCTTCTCAAACCCTAAATACACCCAATGGGTGTATAAAAAACTTATTATGAAAGATACATGTAATTCCATTGAACTACATGGCAGATATTTATATTTATCTATGAAGAGAAGATGTTTTAATGGAATTTAGAAGGTGAGTGTTCGCCATTATGTCACATAGAGATGGGTGACAATTGTTCTAGATTATTTTATACCTTAGTTTTTTTTAAAATCACATCTTTTATCACCTTATCATATTCCCTTTCCAATTACCATTATATTATATTTTGAAAAAAAGTTATATGTATTGATGACCTATTAACAACATTTTCTTATTATAGATGATTATCTTATACTATATTTTTCATGGTTTATTACGATTTATCTTTTATTTTATGTCATGTTCAGTTTCATTCATGATTATACTGATGTTTATTTTTATTTTGACTCAAAAATACATGTTGGGTTATTTCCAGGTTCATAAGATATATTTTTTGGGATGAGAGTTGCATAAGTTATATTCTCAATGGAATTTAATACACCAAAAGAATGATTTTTCATCCATCAAAAGTTGACCCCCACAATACATTATAAATTTTAGATACACTAACATCTCAAATTAAGTTCGTCGAAACACTATGTTTTTAAAAAAAATCATAATAATGAAAAGACTAGTCTTAAAAAAATCTAAACATATGAATAAAAAACAAATGAAGGTGGAAAAATATAAAACTTGTTTCTTTTGAATTGTTTTGATTTTCAATTTATGTATAGTGGAGAACACTAAAATAATCTATTTGTCAATAAGTCCAATGATTAAATTTAGTGACTAGTCCACAGGATTGTTCACTTTTTATAAATTATCCTGTTACATGCCACATTTCACATCAATAGATTGTCCTATACATATATATTGAAGACCCGAAAAGAAAAAATGGTTGTTTGACCACCTACAAAAATGTGCATCCATTCCATTACAATAATGAAAGTATATACATTAGGTACAGAAGAAATATCACTATTATCCTTGTTTTATATCAATATTGTGATACATCACATACTGAAGTCAACAGTTTTATCATAAATATCCCCGGATCAATTTATTGCATGTTTTTGTCACATTATCATAGTCATCTAATGGTGAACTCAACCCCAAAATTCTAATAAATTAAATGAATATATATAAATAGGATTCATAAAATAAAAAACCTCCAAATTAAATACTTCTTCAAGGACTATCCATAGCAAAAACTATGATAAATAGACAAATTCAGACAATATAATCATTCTTTTGTATACATGTTGTGATCTCTTCAACCTTCTAGTCACCTCCATATGACTATGTTAAAGAGCTTCCATGGTCAATACTATATCATATCATTTGTACATATATTCAACATATTATCCCTTATAATACTAATTTATACCTCTACCATTCAATTATCAGTATACTATTTAAAGTAATAGATCTTTAGGAAGGTACATTTAGTATTTAAATCAACCATATGATTCATCTCTATGTGAATTAAAATCATACTGTTATTTATAGTATCTTAAACCCCTAACCTTTTCATTACTCTAATTGGCGATTCATCAACAACCCATTTCATGACTAAATCCATTAAAATAATATATATAAATTCTGTTATATAAGAAGAATAAAATGATTGATATTTTAAAATATAGCTTATTTTTATTTTCCTAAATGTAAAAACTCGCATTGTATGTTTTGAGTATCAACATCACCACTAAAATATAAATATACATACAAATGTAAGGGTTCATACAACCCAAATCATAAGTAGTTTCCTAATATTAACTTTCTAAATTATATGATCTACCTTACAACTTCATATTATCAATTCCATAGATTTAACATATATCAGATAAAACCTCACACTAGAAATGGGATTTTAGGGCGACTCTAAACTATTTCATAAATTAAATCTTTTACTACCAAAGAAAATATAACTATATATATATATATATTCATCATATATTCCTGTTACCTACCAATATGTAAAAATAATGTTCTCGAACAATGTTGATGACCTTAATTACATTCAGTCATTGAAAACTACTCGATTAACATTCAAATTCACTCTCCTAGAGAAAAGACTAAACTCTATGTGCCTCTATATCATTCAATCCATTTTTCAATAATCATCACTAAAATAATTATATTATTCACTTGAAATGTTTTCAGAAATTTAAACATATAATAATTTATCAATTAGATGCATGGTTCTGATAGATACATATTTTCATAATTGAGGATCATGATGATAAATAAACCATTTACCAACACCATTCAATATAATGAGTGATCTTATTTTCCTCACATGAAACCATATTGATGAATAAAAGTGGAAAATTTTACATTGACATGTGTGGTTATTATTTTATGCTCTGTAAACTATTTATAAGCTAAAAAATAAATCCCTTCTTTTGATTAACATTGAATCTATTTGGTCGGATTGTCTAAATATTTCTTGAGAAATATCCAAATAAGACCTAGGTATTTATGTAATGAACTAGGCCAACATGCCTCTGGAAGGTTCCCTGAGCTCAGTGGGTCACATGTCCTTAAGGGAGTTTCCCTAAATGATCAAGGATTCTTAATAGTAGCAATGACCAATGTGATTTAATGGGAATAATATGCCCTCATCACCAGAGTGTATCACATAAAATAATAATATGATACAATTAGTGAAAGAGTATAATAACATGATAATAATTAAAGTAGTGGAATTATAATAATATAACAAATCTAAATGACATCACACACTCCAGATGATGACACATTCCATATGTCTCTTATAAAGGGTAAAAAACAGTCACACAACAATCAATTATAATACATGTTAAAAAATGAAAAAAGAACACCTCATCTTGGTCTTATTATCATCTTACACTAAGAAACAATCATCTACCTGTAGTAGGATGTTTTTCCATATCAACTCCTAAAATCATATGAACTATTTGGGTCCCCAATGGAGGCCCAAACATTGTTAATAAATCATCACAATAGGAAACCACCAAAGGGCTATTCCAATCAATATGTGAATATATATAACAACTACATGGAAAGTATATCATTAAATAAAGTACTAAAATATAGACATCCTATCAGTTCTGGTTCTCAATTTTGTACATATAATATAATAAATTTAATAAATTGATTTTTCTTGAGACAACGCATAAATCAAAGAGTTCCCCTTGATAGTAATTAGAATAATAGTTTCTTAAGAAGGCCATATAAAATGTATAATTCAAGTCTTAATCCAATATTGTTCTCTTTATTACAAGACACATCATAACATTCTTTTAATTATTATTTCAATTGATATCATGATTCATTCATTAACATTCCTAACTTAGAATTCAACTATCAATCCATGTGTAATAACAACCAACACCATACAATCCCATCCAAGGTGAAGAACCTAGACATTATTGTAGATGTGGTATAACGTCAATGACAATGGAGTTTGTCCTTGGTAGACTGATAATAGAGCGTGATTATCACCCATGGAATATAGATCGAATTCGATTTTAATCTCTCCATGGAATTCTAATATAAATATATGTAGAACTCTTCTTACTAATCAAGCCACATAGTCTAGCCTTGGAAGTCTTCTTGGGAGTCAAAGTAACACTCATGAATAATTAATGTTCAAGAAAATTGAGTTTGAACTTGGATTTTGTATATGAATTCATATATCAAACATTTATAATAATAATTTAACCAATTAAATGTAATTTAATCAATTCTTTTCTCATACCTAGTTGAAACCAAGAGCATCCAATTCATTCTCACCTATAAAGGTGATTCAATCTATTATCCTACCTTAAAAGAATGGAATTCCAAATACTCCCATGGGAAAATAATTATAACAATCTTCTCAAGCTTTAAAAAATCATTAAATATCATAATGAGTATATAAATCACATAGAAAAATTTTCAAAGATCACATTTTTTTCTTAGTCTTGAAATTTCAAAGAATAAACATCACTAAACTCACATGGGAATTTAATATACCAAGCATCACATTCATAGAAATCCATTTCATGGAATAGTGAAAGGGTCATGGTCGATAAATTCTTTTCCATTAATCACATCAATTACAATATGAAGAAAATAAAACATCATTTGATTTATAGTATAGTTCATCCATTTAAAACCTATAAAAAGGCAACAATACCCAGAAAATGCATCCCAGGGTCAAGGACACCCTTCATGGTCAATTTATTACCATACACGACAAAGTGGAGGTTTCAAAATAAGTCACTCATCCTTTTAAAAACCATGTACATTCATCTTAAATTGAGTCTTCTACACCTATCAACCTCAAGATTCAATTTCATTTGAGTAATCACTCGGATAATGCACACACAACATGAAGACAAATAAAAAATTAATGTCTTTAAGTGAAGGGAATGAGACCACCCACCCTAGATCCATATTCTATAGCTCATCGGGTATCATCATCTGATTCGGATCTAATTGTGAGAAAATCAATGAACGGATAATGAGTCAACTATTAGAGAAAATAAAATTACACCAAAATAGTGCATCCAATTTCAATAAGAATCTTGAATTTCTAAAAATGAATCAAGGTCCTACTATTATAGGTCTAATGAGATGAATCGTCCTTAAATTAGAGTCCATATGGAGAATATATCTCAAATATATGGTCATTCAATAATTCAAGCCCTCAAAATAGTGATTTTCTATGTGGGAGATAAACGGGTGAAAATTAGTTATTAAAATAATTTCATTGAATTTAAAATAATTAAAATTTACCAAATAAAAGGGGTTTCACAGTTTAGGTTCATGGTTTGGAAAAAAAAGTGTGTTGACTATAAACGAGCATCAATAGATGAAGGGGAGTTTCATGGTTACCTCACACGGTATGACATACCATGAAAAAACTATGTAGATAGAAACTATCATGATTAATGAGATGGAATCACATCCATGTAACCTGAGTCACACTATTTTTCTGAAACATTGTCACATAAGCCTTCTCTCTAACCATATATCACATTGTTACTTAAATACTGTGACATTCCCCAAACGATTTGCTATAACTATGTTCCAGGACAATTTAAACCAAAATCTCAGGTTTTGGGCTCTGTACTAGGTCAGGACACCCCTCACATTTCCATGACCCCAAAAGGAATTCCAATTAGGCAATTTTTAAACATTTAAACATGAATTTGATAGAAAATAAATAATCCTTATCTAAAATAATATTCATGTTCTTACAAACATCCCCCACGAATAAAGTTCAACCCTATATTTTCTACTCATGGGTGATCAAGAATGTTTGAGAAAAATTTCATCCACTATGCTTTAACATTTTCCCCCGACTCCCATGTCTCATCCTATACACAACCATGCAACTATAGTACCCATACTAGTGCAAGTATCCTACCATAGATAACCATTGTTCCATGACCCATAATACTTATAGGATACTCCTCAACTGATTCATCTACCTGTAACTAAACTCCTCCGTCTAAAAACAATGAGACAACTCTTAATAATAGCATCATTGCTAAAAAACATGGAAGATGTTGTGCATGGTCTGGTACCTTTAAGTTAAATTCAACCAATAGGATACCAGCAAGACCCTCTCCATATTATTGAACTACCCAAAATATCTTAGTGAAGTTCTATTGTGTCTCCTAATCATCTTATATCCCAACCTCAACGAAACATATAAGAAAACAAGTTCCCCATCATCAAACTCCAAAGGTCATCTACAGGGATCAGAAAATTATTGATAATGAGACTGCACAGTATCCATCTCCTTCCAAATAAACTACACTTTATTTATGGTATCATGTCCAAGGTGAGGTCCCATGAAAGCTAATAATCTTGTCTCAATCAAAAAACAAGAGTGATAGACAATGAAAACTATATAAATCCTCAAATGATTCCATTTGAATAGTATCCAGACATTTTATTTTGTAGGAGAATTTAATTAGGTGGGTATGTGTCTCCCAATATCCCTTAAAATACGTTATGTATGCATTATTCATACCCTCCTACTCCTAAATCATATTCTCTGAATGAATATTTGTTTGCGGTGCTACGTCATTCATATAAGAAATTTTATACCCAATTCCCAATGTAGACCTTTGGAGAATTGTGAGTTAATCTAGTAACCCCTATCTCAAAATGATAGAATTAGGGACCCCGTAATGTTGTAATATATAATGAATACAATACCTAAAAAATATCTTCCACACTTAAGGTTTCCATGATCATTATGAAATGTTAATCCTTTGTGAGCCTATAAATAATTACACATACATAATTATTAACTCGATGTGACCTCAGTAAACCGATCACAAAATCCATCATGACATCACTTTATTTGAACTTTGGAATGTGTAGATGCAATAAAATATTGGATGGACTATATTGTTCCACCTTCCCCAACTGATAGGAGGAACACCTCAAGAAAAAACTAGCTACATCTCATTTTAGACCCGACCACAAGTATTGATGATATAAATCCCAATGAATCTTGGCGAATCACATGTTCACATCCCAAAATATTGTTTGAGAATCATATATCATCTCCTCGTGCATGTTAGATTAACCCCATACACAACCATGGAATCAAAGACATGCATCCTCACCAATGGACTAATTAGGATGAGGGTCCTCACCTTCCACAATCTCTCATAAGAATAGACCCTTAGAGTTAGATAACTACCTTATTATTATTGTATCAAAAACATTAGATGTAATAAATAATCATTATTGAAACATTTTCACATTAATTTCATGCATGTATAAGTACAAATTATTAAATAAAGACATGGGCTACCAATCACTACTGGACTAGTGCACTACCTGAATCATAGTCCATAGCATTCGTTCATTGAGCTATGCATTGCATATACCATGCATGTAGGCACGATCGAAGTGAATAGACTATAGGTATTCTATATTACTTCATTACATCATATTTAGATCACAGTATGTAAATATTTATAATTTCATTTATTTCAGTCTATGTACACCACAAACGCTCTCCCAATAAGTAATTTCTCCAATATAGTAAATCATAAACAATGACATCTAACTAAATATCGTTTGTTGGGTAAATCCACTTGTCTGTCCTCAAATTACATAACCATATGCCAAAAATCTATCATCTAGCATAAACACTACTCTTATCCTAATACCTTATGCATCATAGTAGGCAGTGTAACTTCTCCCATAATCTAGTAAAATTTGTATCGGTGTTGACTTCATTATCCCTTAAAACCTCCAAAATTATGTGGTTCATAAATATGACTATAATAACTACACATCATTATATTTCTATCTATAAACCAACACTACCAAGAATGAGACCTCCGAAAAGAAGCTGCAAATGTAACCACATAACCCCAAGAAGCTCTGTAACTCAAATAAATTCTCATGCTACTCCCAATAAACTATAAGTCTAGCCTTATTTGGATACATTGATAGTCATATAACTGAGATAATGTGACCTAATAAATAAATAGGATACATTGCGAAGTAAAACATTATGAGGCTAGAAAATAAATGATTATCTCTCTGTCGATTCTAATTGATCTCAAGATGTTTGAAAAAATATTGTCAATTTTAAGATTTTAATAAGATACCATCCATGAAAATCAGCCCAAATGAATCAGGATAAGTATGGATCACTTAGTTCATCAGTTCCAAAAATAATAAAAGTGTGTTCTTGAGACTAAATGGTACAACCAAATACTCATATAGAAAATACCCTCTCTGAAAGGCTATGCAGGTTATGTTTGATAGCATGTCATGTTCATGATGATGACAAGATCTCAAATTAATCTTTGAGAAGACCCAATCTCCCCAGATCTAGTCAAAGAGATCATCTATCAGTGTAAGATTATACTAGTTATTACTGGACAGTTGGTTCAATTTTCAATAATCCACACATATCCTAAGAGTTGTGTCCTCATTTTTTCACAAAAAGGATCATCAAACCCTGCTGAGAAGTACTGGGTAAGATAAAACCTTTACCTATAAATCCTATAGCTTCCTCTTGATCTCTAACATCATAGTAGTATCCATAATTTATGGAGGAAGGGATAAAAATGCATCTCAATTAACAAGATCTATAGGGAATTATACGTCTCTCACTATAGGAAATCATGATAATTCATCCATGAAAATATTCATGAAATGATCAACCACTAGAGGTAAATATTTCTAATGTGAATTCAATTCATCTAGATGTGAACAATGAATTTGGGTTTAAATCCCATCAAGATCATGATGCTCGTGTATAGCTTGGCCCACATTCATATTACATTGACATTTTTGAATGTCCTCGTCCCCCTTCTGGTTATGTAAATTTCACCCTTCGTTTATAAAAATAAACAAATGTTTGAAATGAAACCCACCAGTCTATTTTGATAATGATATCAAATCTTATCATCTAGAGGACAAGGAGGTCCCATATGAAGTGACACCCATTGGTCCCTAGGGGGATCTATACACTAACACACACCCTACATCATAATCCTGAAATGGGTGTCAGGAATTATAACACCATCATAAGTATAAACACAGAGCCCAAGGATTTCAACAATTAGAATTTATATAAATCTTTGAAAATCCTTATATAAAAAATTGTTGATGATAATTTATAGGGTACTAGAATAGTTCCTTTTATAGAAGATGTTCTGGGGTCCTCCTCCACATGGGCTTGTTGCACTACATACACAAGGCCAGAACCCTACTCCTGTAATATTTCTCAGCTACCCAGAGTAGATCTTCCCTATTGTAGCTACATAACTATGGTCTAACTACCAAGGCTACAATCACCTCCTCAACCTAACTGGATAGTTGTATTCCAGCTCCATGCCTATTGATATGTGGGTAACTTATCCCATTAAAATTGGTACAATGAAAACCATCTCTCACTAGATGTTTTGGGAAATATTCTAGAGAGTCACTAAAGATTTACCATCTTATCATAAGATCATATCTCTATGGGGTCCCTCATACATTTTGGCCTCGTATGTCCCATCCTACCGAACTGGTATCACCTCCACATGCTTATTATGTGTGGGATTTGACTACTAGTATCACAGTATTGATCCTCGAGACGCCTCATCCTACTATAAGTATATGTAGTAATATATCTCATTAACAAACCACCATGGACCACACTGACATCTTCCCCCATGTTACTCTCTATTATTATCACCTGATTCACTATTCTAGAACTTTTAGTCATCCAGAATGCATTCACCTATAATCATATTTCATACATATTAGATTCCTAAATTCTCCAAGATATATATACATCATCACCCATAAGAATAGGTTAAAAATGTTTGAGCTTAGTAAAATAGGATGAGTAATCCATAACTAATAGTGAACCCTGCTCTAGGTTAATAAACTCATGGGTTTTATTGACGCTCAACATTTGAGGTTAATATTTATCATTAAAGGATGTTTAAAAATCCATTCAATCTATATCCTAATGATATTAATTATGAGTGATAACATCCCACCATCTCTTGGTGGAATCACAAAACATATAAATAACAATCTCATCCCTCTAATTAGGAGGCCTCTCAAAATGCTCAATGATTGATAGAATGGCCTCTAGCTATGAATCTATAGCCTGTGGTCCTCAATATCTAGAAAATTTGGGTGGATGTTATTTTTGAATGTCTCATGTTAGATATTCCAAATAGTTATCCTATAAGAGTGCACCCAAAAAGGTTTTCATGAGGAAATAAAACCAATCATGGAATTTTACCTCCGCACATATGTTTGGTACATCACCTGGTCCCATAGATCGAAATACCGAATGATCTACTAGAATCTCATGTCATACCACCTCTATAATGTGGTCACAACCACCTTCGTAGAAAATGAATGGAGGTAGTAATGGTTGCATGCCTCTTCAATTCCAAACACATGCCTCATGTCGATATTGTTAACATTGTTCATTTCTCCAAGTAACATAAATATAAATAAGATAGTTATAAGTCATCTAATACAAGAACACACCCTTCTACATACACTATGAATTAGGTGTGTCCATCATGTAGATCAATTCCAATATTAAGAGAGTACTAATATCCCACCACTAATTTGATTTTTTGTCATGATCTTTGATATAATCCATTAATGTTTCAATTTCATTATAATTTAATCATTTTCATTTGAACCATACTCAATTAAAACTGATATAACATTTCACTATAATGGTTAGGAAATGGTCCCCCAAATTATGATCCATGTGGGACTATTCACCTTAGGAACTAAAGGATAGTGTCCACCTATTTTACAATATAACACATTCTGCATTACCTATCACAATAGAAGGTATAATTATCACAACATTTATAATGACAACATGCATCAATAATGCATATTAAATGGCATGGAATAATGCCTGGCATGTGAAATTTATAAATAGCCTATATGATGTATGATATTGAAAAACCATCATCTCAATGGGTTACAAGAACAGTAGAACAAAAAACGTATAAATAATAACAACACAATACAATTTTATTACTCAATGGTGGAATCAAATCAACTATAATAGTAAAAATATCAAAAATAATTATTTATTTCTAGGCAATTTGGATTTTTCATATGTGCTAGTTAGTTACGCTTGGGTGCAGATGATTATAAATTCCCATTTCTTACTATCCATTTCTACTATTTCCAAATAGTAAATCAAACCAGAAAAGATTTCTCTAGTACCACATTATAACGTCCCTAACCTAGATGCAACTAAATGGTGCCTCATGCCTGGTGGGTCCCATGGCATCATGCATGTCTCCCCAAACTTGAGAGGCTACCAACTAGAAGTGAAGAACTAGGTGAGTATATATGGTTATTTTTAACTCTTCACCAGAGTGTATCGAAGAGGAAAATGCTAATAAAAAGTAGAAGAATCAGAATAATAACAAGAAAATAAGTTAAATAGTTTATGAGTCATAATATAACAATTCTAGAAAACATATCATATTCTAAACAATGAAACATGTAATATATATCTATTAAATATGCTAAAAAAGTTATTTATTAGTCATTCCCAATATAGGTAAAAATGACTAAAAGTCCAAATGTATCCCAGTAGCATCCCAAGACTCATCCTGGTCCCATTCTCTCCTCCTCCAAACTAGAAATCAAGTACCCATAATAGAGACATTTCCATTATCAACTGTTACAATCATATAGTCTATTTATGTCCCAAAATGTGTCCCAAATAGGGTGTGAGACTAAATCCAAGTAGGAATCCATCCATGTTATGTTACAATCAGTCAATGAAAATATATAACAATTGTAGAATCAGTATAAAAATAAATAATGGATGTTGTCAAAAGTAAATATCCAATAAGTTAATGTTCTCATCTTCTGTCCAAATCCCTTATTCAATTCATTTAATTTATAAGTATCTATACTTGGATCAAATCCCTTATTCCCCTATGATAGTCATTATCACAATAAATGCCTAAGATAGACATCTAAAAGGTTTTAGTCAAGAGTGAATCCAATCTTGTTCTTTTGTTTATAAGACACATCCAAAATTTCATTTAATTAGTTGTTCAATTTAGATCTTCAGTCATTATTTGAAATTTCTATGTTGAAATTAAATTATCACTCCATTTGTAATGAAAACCAACACCTTACATGTTTATCTATGGTGAATCTTATAGGATCCCATGTGGTCTGGTATAACACCCCTCCCAATTGATTCTCTACCTGGAAGTCCACTCAGGGAGCCTGAGTATTACCCAATGCTTATAAACCATATTCCTATTGAGTCTATCCATGTAATCCTAATATTATTACATGTATCACGCAACACATAAATCAAGCCTCGGACACCATCATTGGTAGTCCACTCAGGAGTCCAAGTATAACTCATGGATAATTAATTTTTAATCAAATTGAGTCCATATATGGAATTCAAATACAAATCCATATATAATCCATTCATAATAATCAATTAACAAATTCAATATTATATAATCAATTCATTTTACAAGTCAAGGTCACACAAATATAATCCAAATCAATCTCACACTGAAAGGAGAATCAATCCATTATGAAACCATAGAAGGCCTAGAAATTCAATTACTAACATGGAAAAATCACTATAATAACATTCTCATGGTTAAACAAACCATTACATTGAATGGTCGATATATAATTCATATGGGAAATTAAATAAAGTGACTGATCTGTGATTAATCCTGAAATTTCATAGAATAAACACCACTTAACACACATGGATGTTTTAAATTTCATGTATCACATCCCTAGTAATTCATTTCAGGGAAAGGGGAAGGGATAATTGAAAATAAATCCCAAAACATTAATAACATAAATTCCAATATGAAACTAATAAATCATCATTCAATATGTAATTCAATTCTTGAATTTAAAACCCATAGAAAGTAAATGACACCCCTCTAAGGAATCTAGGGGTCAAGGGCCCCATGGTGGTCCCTTTATATCCAAACATACCCTATCAGTGGTGTCAAATTAAGGAGTAAAAAAATAAACATCCTTTAACATGCCTCTACAATTTAGTATGAAATACTTATCAATTTTAGGATTCAATTTCATTTTATGTGATTCCCAAAAAAAGGGTGTGTGACATGTAGTCTTATATAAATATCTCAACATTAATATAATAAAAATGAGACCACCTACATATTTATTTAAAATTTCCTTCAGTATCATCTTCATATTTGGTTCTAATTGGGAGAAAATCGATGAATGAGGGAAGAACCTATGAATAGAGAAAATCAACTTTCAACCAAATCTTGTAACTGATATCTTGAAGAATCTGGCATGGGTAGATAGCAATCAAGTTCTTATCATTGTATATCTAGTGAGATGAGACATTCTTCAATCCATGTCTTTATGGATATGATATGTCAAATCTATGGTTATTCATCAAAGGGAGCTCCCAAAATAGAGCTTTTCCTTTCACGAGGGAAAAATTGTAAACAATAGGTTTTACATATATTTTAATTTAATTTTAAATTTTAAATTTTCACAAATTACAGAGGTCTAATGGTTTAGGGACATGGTTTGGAAAACCATGAAGTGACTATACATTGTTATCATTAGAGGGGGGGGGGTGTTTCATAGTTAGCATACATGGTTTGACTAACCATGTGGAAACTGTTTGAAAAACCACTTTCATGATTGTGGAGCTAGATGTAGGGCCATGTAATACTATTTTCATGGTTTTTATAAAATGACATTGCCTAATTCAGCTTTTAGAACATACCTCACATGGTTGGTAAAACTATGTGTCTGTTCCACATTGTTAACTATAATCACATGCTATACCAATATCACCAAAATTATCAAGAAATCACCTCTATACCAGCCTCAGAAACCCTCAAAATCTCCATGGACTAAAAGGGAAATTCCAATAGTCTATATTTAAATATTTAAATATAAAATTGATAAAAAAAATAAGGGATATGAAACTCAAGGAATAACTGGGTTCTTACATTATATATCAATATTTTATAAACGAAAACAATCATTAGTAACCAGGCTGAAGTATTTATGGTTAGTAGTGGGATTTACGACTACTAAAATAATCTCAGAGAAGTTCACTCCCAATTATCATTGAATACCTTTCACCTCCATCCTAACATTATGTCTCATACATATTTCAACATCATCCTTTAATTAGAATACCAATATATATATTCTTATTCATTCTTTCATTATGGTAATTCTGTTTGCACCAATCCATCATTAGATTAAATCGAACCATTTTCACTATCCAATAATAACTCACACTTACTGAAATCATTTATCCAAACCACTTATTCAAGGATCAAGGTTCTCTACCTTCTATTAAGAGATATTTATTTAATAAACATATAATTTATCATCTTTATAATAAATGATATTGTATTATATTCAATTTTATATTTTAATCCCTTTAATATTAAATCTATTGATTACCAAGTATCCAAAATTTGAAATTATGGATCTTTGATTCTCAGCAATATAGTAATTGAGATTCCCTAAATATATTTATTTGGTAAATGTTTCATGACACTAAAACTAGTATCCATACTCACCATATCTAATTCACATATGTTGTTTCAATTCATATCCACATGACCATTTCTATATGATTATTTGAGATAAAATTATGCATCATCAATGTTCAAGGTTTTTTTACACACTCTCATTAATGATAACATTTCATGCTCTAATGATCACTATATGTTTCAACCCCATGTTTATAGAAAACTTTCTCACCTCTATAGACTATATGTAAAAAAAATTGAAACATATACTTGATATTTTATCTCATTTTGGACATCATTCTAGACAAATTGAAGGTATTACTAGTTTTTATAACATTGAATTTCTTCTAGTTTATAAAACTATAACTAATCATGAATCTTCATCCATAATGGTGTTGATAAACTCCTATTTTCTAAGTATACATCTCATTTGAGTGATTCTACCCATATTTTATTAGACAAACAAAAATTCAACATCATTCATTATACATTCTCAGTCAGAAATGTATTCAACTATTCAAGAACATCATTTTTGTATACTATGAATCAATTTCATAGTTATTATACCAATTTTAGTAGTCCTCCATAATGCCTCTTCCATTATATTAACTAGTATTATCTGAAAAGTGGAATTTGAGCCTTCATTTAGTCTACCTTTCAACCATATATTTCCATTATGTGAGAACACCAACCAATTCAGACTTATTGTTGGGAAAATATATCCCATTTTTTATAAATACATTAATGAATGTGAGAAAATATAAGTAATATTTATGAAAAAATACTGGTGCTTTTCCTTAAACAGGAAAATTAACATTATATGTATCCAAACATTGTGTAATTATTATATTCAAATTAAACAAACAAATCCTAGGACAATAGAGTACAAATATGTTATAAATTCTATTAATGTATCATCAAGCTTAAATACATCTTTCAGTAATAGAACATTACTGTATTTTACACAACGATTACCAAGTTGATGGTTCTATTACGTTGTACTTCTGATACTTTTACATTTGAACATAACACTTCCATGTAAACATTCAGTTATTTTCAAGTCTGCACAATTAACTTCCTTTCCCACAACCATTGATCCTCTAGAAACGTCATATACACCATTAAAAAATGCTTTACCATTGAACTCATCATCTAGCTGTCCAAAATCAACAATATTTTTATTTGAAATGCTGATATGATGAACATCATTAGACATTATCATGAAATTGTTTGACATAATGATATTCCCATTTCTCCTACCCAATACATCAAGATACTAAAAATATACAATATGTATAATTTTAAATCATATAGATATATAATTTTCTAGGAACCCATTATCTAATGTGAAATAGAATGAAACTCCAGAATCCACTACCCTTGACTCCAATGGATTATATAAAGTCAATAGAAATATTTCATTTTCACAAGAATATATATAAATGAAACATCTAGAAACAAGTTTTCTAGAGTTTAATTTCTAATCCATGAAATACTTCCTAATATACCCCCTCTTACTATTATTAAATCTTGTATGTCCCGATCTGGTCAACTTACCTATACTTTAATTTCATTTCTTCTTCTATTTCTATCCACTCATCTTCTCATTAGGTAACAATATTATACCTTATTAATATAGTTTATTTTGATTAGGTTTTAGGATGTACCTCAAACTTAGTTTTTAATTCAATATTAAAATACTGATATATCTAAAACCTATTTATCATTTTATATTTGAAATAATTAAATTGGTCATTATCCTTTCTTAATATTTCGGATGTGAAAACAAAATATGAAATTTCAACAAATCATACGTGAAAAGGAATTTCAACAAATAGAGTTATCATTGGATTAATTTAATGGTAGTAAAATGGTATTTACTTGCATTACATTGGAAAATATCCTACCCAAAATCCTATGAATCATATAAAATATATAAAAATCAATCAGTTTTACAAATATATAAATAATAGGAGCTGTAAGATATCATGTCTGTATGAGTTCTAAATTTCATAGGGAATTTTATTTTTCAACTCCTAGATTGGTCAAAATTTGAATTGGGGTTTTGAAAAATGTATTGAGAGATTAAATTCATAAAAATCTATTTTTACAATAGGAATTAATCTTAGTAGGTATATAGTGTTCTCAAATCAGTTTTAGAGGCTTCAGGATGTTTCAGAATATTTTAACAAGGTGGACAGTTTTGTAAGCATGGTTTTGAAAAACCATGTGGCGCATTGATACTCAGGGTGTTTTTAATTTAATATGAACATATCATGGTTAACATTAAATATTATACCATGGGTTTGAGTGAATTTTCAATCCAAAGGAGAAATTTTTTGAGGTGGTGGGAGTCTGAGTCACGACACATGGTCTATGTACGATTTCATGATAACTATGTGCCCTGATGTAGAGTGGTCCAATGCAATGTTTAATTTTAGATAGATAATTTGGAAATTGTGCACCTAAACCTTAAAGTTACCAATAAATTATTTAAAAGTTCAATTTTACAAAAATTTACCATAACTATTTGATTTCGCATACACCTCTTTATCCCTTGTGTTAGTATGGTACATGAGGTCCTCCTTTCAATTCATCCTCCCCACCCATGATTTTTTGTGAATTGGGTGTGACTCATTGGTAGTTTGAGGTAATATCTATCCTGTGGTGTCTTTCATCCCCATCCCCTTCTTCCATTAGAAATTTTGGGTTCCCCAATAGAAATTTTTTATGGGGATTACATTATAACATGGTGGAATTTTTTATTTATCAGGGGGACTTTGGTTGTCCTATGTATAAGAGATTATGAGTTGTTTTCCAAACATCATTTTTTGGAGATTCATTATGGTATAATCCCAATTTGACCTTTCATAGGGTTATTATAGTGAGTAAAAGTAATCAAAAAATTTAATGGGGTAAGACCTTTGGTATGTGACCTATAATTTGGTTGTGGTTAGGATGAAAAACATTTGTCTGTGATTTTCTTCTGTTAAGGGGTAGAGAAATGACCTGATGAGTTGTATAAAATTATACCAAATTGAAATATAATTAATTAAATAAATATAATTTTTACAATTCACTAATGATAGTTACTTGGAATTTGGTTATAGAATAGGTGATTAAAGAGACCCCGTTTGAATGTAGAGGAGTTTTATAGAGGTTTAGATGGGCCTTTCCAAAGTTGTTTGGCCTTAAGAATGTTCAGTAAATCATAATTTGTGGTATGTGGTGTATGATACCTTTCTATAGTACTGATTATGTATTTTCATAAGTGTGTTGTATTTGTAATGGCTCCATTGTGAGGTTCATTTTCTCCCTTTAATAAAAAATAGTTTTAGGTCTAAAATGGGTACCATAGACCTTTAAGGGATCTCATAGAGCCCATTTTTTATTATTATACATGGTTTAAAACCACATATGGGGTGTTAGGTTCCTTGATAATGATGTAATGGGAATGAAAATTAGGATACAAGTAAACCATGATCTTAACTCGATTAGGACTATTTGATGGATTGATGGTTGGGTAGTAAGGGTTAGTTGGTATAATTTGGGAATACGTTTTTGGTATGTATGGGGTTGAAATGAAGTGGTCTCACCTTCCATAGTTTTATGAAATTCATATGTGTATTTTTAAATGGTTTTAATCATTTTCATTTGATTTAGACATTGTTTTTGGTTTCATTGGTTGAAAACTATGTTTTGGTGTGGATATGGTTTTTAAATGGGGGTTTTACATCTATGTATTTTAAAATGGAAAATTTTAATGAAATTAAATCAGTGATTTGAAATGGTTATGTGGTGTCCCATTGTGTGAAATTTCAAATGATGATCTACTGGTTTTTATATGGAAATGAATGATTTAGCCTTATTTCAGATGTCAAATAAGATGAACCATATTTTAAGGAGATATTTGAAATGTTTTCCAATAGATGTGTGAAATTAATCACATTCTAAAGGGTGTTTCACATGTTTTTTTTCTTGGAATTATGATCAACATTTCGAACCAGGATTAGGTGTTATAGCATGTTAAGGCCTTCATAAATGACAAGGGTTTAAAACAGTTTACTGTCATTTTTAATGTTTTTTATTGTTGACATTATGAACCATTGTAATTGATAAATAATGAATTTTTAGATTCCAGTATGAATCTCTGTAGTGGGTGGTATACTATATGGATTATGTGTTAGGATATGTTCTTGATCACAGATTGTATACATTATTTTTTATATCACAAAATCATTCTATAGAAAATGAAAGTATACCATGTAGAATGGGATGGTGTACTGAAATTCTATATATATGGTTTATTTGTTTGATTTATGCTCTCAGATGTATTATTTTGAAAAATGGTTAAAGGTATAACATTGTTCTTAGGGAATGATTTTGTTGATAATGGTTAGATTTCTAACATGATTCTCTGGGAACTATGGATTTTAAAGAATGGTTTGGCTATCCTTTGATGCTTTGGGAACGACGTGTAATTAACATGTATTGAGTATCAAATATCAATGCATCTAGGTACTATAAAACATATATCTAATGAAAACCCATGTTTTATTAACAAATTCATCACCCTATGATTTATGGTTTAGGTGGCTGATGATGGCCGAAGCTGTTCTGGTTGTCTAGACATCACATGAGAACCAAAATTCCATCATGTTAAATGAAAAATGGTATTATTGAACAAAATTTATATTTATATATTTTTTATTATTACCTTTTATATCTACATACACTATTCTCTGACTAGTTATTTCTTTATAAACCGTCGGTGGAGGATCACTATGTTGTTCTCATAGCTTGTCTATACAGCTATTGCACCAGGGTACTTGAGAATCTCTCAAATATTTATTACTGTTACAGGTTTAGGATGAGTCCTAGGTAGAAGTCCTCGTGACATTGAATTATATCTAAGATGTTTCTAGGAGACTATTTGTGGTTCTACTTTGAGATGTAGAAAATAACACTTTTTGATTTATTTATTTCAGTTCTATTTTTTAATCTGCCTAGTGGGTGGTCATTTTTATAAATGTCATGGTCATTATAGATCACACTAAATTTCATTAGTTATTTAGTAATTTTTATATTTATATTACTCCATTTTGTATTATTTGTAGATTTTAATACTTATGTGTCCATGTGTAATCCTATACTTATAATTTATGTTATCCTCTTGTATATTTTATTTGTTATTTCACACTCTCATTAGGGGAATAGTCTTCCCTCAATAAAACCATAGACCCTCTCTACATGTTGAAAACATATAACATATTGGTGTAAATCCAATGTTATTGTGTAGAATTGATTTAGTTATTAATTTAAATTAAACTTGGATAGGATGTTATAATGTGTTATTTGAGTCTTCCCTTTTCATTTGTTTTTTTTTTGAATTTGAGGAAATATAGATTGGGGATTTAAGAATGTGTTAGAGAATGTGTTAGAGAATGTGATGAATATCATTATGATTCAATGAGAAACTCTCTTTTGGTATGAATTATAGGATACCATATTTGGTATTTTTGATCATGATATCCTATTTTATATCTTGGATGATTTACATGTGGTTTTTTTATTTTGATTTTTTATAGATATATAGATCTTAGTCAGATGGAAAGTGTCCATTGGTTAGGTTTTTACCCATGTCCAATAGTGGAAAGAAGCATCTCATGGATTATTTTAGTAAGGTAGGATTCACAATACAAATATACCTACTACTGTCCATGTTAATTGAAATTGACACATAATTTTTTTTAATGTGTCAAAAAATACTTAGATGAAATTTTTCTATATATGTACTGGATGGAATTATACATAGATTGTAACATCCCAATTAAGTAATGAATAATAGATATTTTTATCTATTTCTATTAATGAATTAGATAGTGTTTTCGAGGCTTAAAATGAAAATAAATCCAATCTTAAGCATGGAATACACTAATATTTTTTAAAATATTGTTTTACTGCCTTTTGATGGAAAACCATTTTTAAATCTATCTTTTGACAATTTATTAAGCTATGTTTGTCGAAATAAACTTATTCTTTATTATTGGGACATCAAAATTTACTTTGTGTAAATTTTTGGTATTTTTCTGACAATGTTCATTTTTTAATGAATATTGAAAAATACTGCATTTTACATCAAAAATGCTTTTTAATCTAATTTATTTATATGATCATATTATCTTTTTAATTGGTTTTAAAGTTAAATTAGAATATATTTTTACCATTTAATACAATGGTGGTCATTAGGATTAATTTCACTTTAAAATTGGGCACAAACTAATGCCAAAACTTTCATAGATATTGTTTCAAAAAAACCCGTTATTTGTTTTGACAACGGGAATTATTTTTAAATAAATTATTGCAATTTCTTTGTATGGAATTTGGTAAAATGGATTTCATATTTGGAATCAGAAGGTCCAAATTATGTAATAAAGACTCTTTTGTTTTTGGACATTATGAATAGTAACGACGGTAATTATCTTTAATTATCTTGATTAATGAGTAATCGGGTAGTTAAGGATATAAAATAATATCATAATAATAAATCAATGACACCAACATGTGTCATAATTATACTGGTTGTCTCATGGCCGACCATGGGTTGTCTTGTTCTAATCCTGGGGACCCCATGGAATCACTTTTGTGGAAAGTGACTTGTTATCTTTTTATTTTTTTTAAAGAAAGTAAATATAACAAGAATGTATCACCTGATTAAATCATTTTTAATTTTTTCTACATAGATGATATTTTAGACTATAAATATTAATTGGATATCTAAAAATATTTCCTACATCATAGTATTTTTTTCATTATTTTTAGACTTTAAGTAAATTAAATCATTTATGACATCATGATGATGCAGCGATTACCTCAATAATAAAGGATTTAAGTAAAATGAAATGATAATGTAAAATATATGACCTAAACATGTCCAAAACCTATAGGATGGGTGTATTTCTAACCCTTATCACCTTACCCTCAAATTATATCAATGTGGGACCTTTTTAATACGAAAATCATTTTCAAATAAAGTAACATTTCATTACTTTCCAAGAGTGCCTCTCCTCTTCTATTATAAAAGGCCCCCACCTCTACCTCTTTACCCACACTCCCAAATCCTTTGGCTCAGCCAAACCCAGCACATTTTGTCTCTACACATACCTCTATTACTCCTTGAAGCCTCTCTTTGGATATAAGTCTTCTAAAGGAAGCCTTTGAGCTCAAACCAAAGGGAGTTACCCGATTTTAAGGTAATGTCTTCACTTGAGTCCTTTTGTTTTATTTTGCTTATCCAACCCCCTAAACACTTTTTATTCATTTATTTTGTAACAAATCCAGTATCATCAATATACTAGGATGTTTTTATAAGAAGGATTCGAGCTACACTTAGACACACCTACATCTAATGGTTAAAGTAAATACTGTTTCCGTTGATGGTGAATTTATGCCTCCCGAAACGATGATTGTTTAGCATTCTTTTAACACGTTCAAAGGTGGCCATTAAGATGTCACTATATTTATATATGATATATAATATGGTTATGTTTTCCTTAAGCTTCTGTATTTTTCATTTTGGGCATACCTTTTTGGTTTCCATTATGGGTAAACATGATATCTTCATTTAAGGAAGTGCGGACTACCGCCCCCTCAAAGTGATTTGATTCATTAAATACCATATGTGGGACGTATAAAGGATGGAACTATGATATTATATATGATATTATACTGGATATATAATATAACTTTATATCATCATGATTCCATTCTATAAAATACGAAATAGAAATGAAAGTAGCGTTCATGCGTACGTACGGCTTACCGTCTCCATGAACAGTGCATTTCATTTCTTACATATAAATGATTATGTAATATTATAAATGCATGTATATACTGGATATATATGATATATACATCATGATTATAATTCTGGATATAATGTATACATGAAAAACTTGTAATTATAAAGGGACTATTTTTGACTCAAGTACCAATGATCGTTAAAACGACTCTTATTAACTTAAATAATTACATAGTGTTCATGAAACAGAAATAAGTGATATAAAAGGAATAATGAACTTGAAAAATGTTCTTAAGCAATTAGAAATTAACTCAAGTTTATTATTCAGGACATTAATGAACGATCAAGTCAAGTCGGACCCGAGGTATGGGACTTCGTCTCAATCTCCTTTCATTGAGGCATATTTTGTTTTATACACAACCTTCTTTTATATGGTGTATAATCCCCTTTGACTTTTACGTTTATTAAAAAGGAATATTTTCTATATGAAGCATTTACTAAACGACAAAAGGGAATGTTTTTGTCGTACGTATGCAGCGACAACTAATTCTCCACCGCCGTGGCCATTATTTGAGTTCTGGCTTCCTCTATAAGGCATAAATTTTTTTAAAAAAGAAAAATAAATACCATGTTTTACTTGTCTTTTTTTTGGTATTGAGAATGGTTTTCATAATGTTTTTTTATCAATGTGTTGTATTGATATCTTGTGATTGAATGGTGGAAATGTTATGTTTCCTTTATGCATATTTTATGTGATACGATTATGTTGAGGTTCTTGGGCATTATTATGAAGACTGGTGGTTCTGTGATAAACTAAGGGTGGGTGAGCCCGATATAGCTCTCCAATGCATTGGGTAACGCGACGGAGTGAAACGTTAACGTTTCTCCAAAGAGATTTAGGGAATATACTGTGATGGGTATTCCAAACGTAACCAAGAGGGTTACTCCCTAGATAAGAATGTTATGAATGTCTCAAGTTAACTTTATGTCTTATGATTTCTACGATTTATTCATGATTTGATGAAGTATGTTAATGGGCTTATGTTTTATGGGTAAAGTATGATTTCATTCTTATGTATATGTGTACCCATGTTTCCTTTCCATATTTTTATATCCCTTATTGAGCATTTTATGCTCATCCCAAGTTTTTTGAAATGTTTTTCACAGGTCAAGGGAAAGGTACATGATATGATGATAGTGTCAAGGAAGTGTCATGAAAGAATCCATGTTTTATTTTAAATATGTTTCCATTGATGGGAAATAAGAATACTATCTATATATAACCACTTTGTTTATATGTGGAATGTAAAGCAAGTTTTATGATCTAATTCTCTAAAACTCTAAACCCGAAAAGATCCTCAATGTGTAATCTTGTAATAACTCGGGATTATGTAAGGATTAAGGCTGGGGCCTTATAGTTGGTATCAGAGGTCGGTTTAGATAACTTTAGGAGTTAGAATTCTATTAAATGATTATCCAAAAATATTTTTTTATGGTCAAATTTAAGTTATATAGTATTTGAAGATTACCATGTTGCTTCATCTAATACATGTTTGTTCAGAATGGTTTTCCGCAGAGGCAACATGGGAATCTGAAAATGTGATGAGGGATAAGTACCCCCATTTATTCGATAAGTAAATAAATTGCGGGGACACAATTTTCTAAAGGGGGAAAGGATGTAACATCCCAAGTAAGTAATGAATGATAGATATTTATATCTATGTCTATTAATGAATTAGAAAGTGTTTTAGAGGCTTAAAATGAAAATAAATCCAATCTTAAGCATGGAATACACTAATATTTTTTTAAAGATTGTTTTACTGCCTTTTGATGGAAAGCCATTTTTAAATCTATCTTTTGACAATTTTATAAGATATGTTTGTCAAAATAAACTTATTATTTATGATTGGGACATCAAAATTTACTTTTTGTGAATATTTGGTATTTTTCTGGCAATGTTCATTTTTTAATGAATAGTGAAAAATAGTGCATTTTAAATCAAAAATTCTTTATAATCTAATTTATTTATATGATATATTATCTAATTAATTGGTTTTAAATTTAAATTAGAATATATTTTTACCATTTAATCCAATTTTGGTCATTAGGATTAATTTCACTTTGGAATTGGGCATAAACTATGGCCAAACTTTTCATAGATATTGTTTCAAAAAAACCCGCTATTTGTTTTGACAACGAGAATTATTTTTAAATCAATTATTGCAATTTCTGTGTTTGGAATTTGGTAAAATGGATTAAATATTTGGAATCAGATGTTCCAAATTATGTAATCAAGACTCTTTTGTTTTTGGACATTATGAATAGTAACAATGGTAATTATCTTTAATTATCTTGATTAATGAGTAATCGGGTAGTTAAGGATAATAAAATAATATCATAAAAATAAACAAATGACACCAACATGTGTCCTAATTCAACTGGTTTTCTCATGGCCGACCATGGGATGTCTTTTCCCAAACATGGGGACCCCATGGAATCACTTTTGTGGAAAGTGGCTTGTTATCTTTTTATTTGTTTTTAAAGAAAGTAAATATAACAAGAATGTATCACCTGATTAAAACATTTTTAATTTTGTCTACAAAGATTCTATTTTAGACTATAAATATTCATTGTAAAGATAACAATATTTACTACATCATAGTATTTTTTTCATAATTTTTATACTTTAAATAAATTAAATTATTTTTGACATCATGATGATGCATCGATTACCTCATTAATAAAGGATTTAAATAAAATGAAATCGTAATGTAAACTCTATGACCTACACTTGTACAAAACCTATTGGATGGGTGGATTTCGAACCCTTATCACCTTACCCTCGAATTATATCAACGTGGGACCTTTTGAATAGGAAAATCATTTTCAAATAAAGTAACTATTCTTTACTTTTCAAGAGTGCCCCACCTCTCGTCTTATAAAAGGCCCCCACCTCTACCTCCTTACCCACACTCCCAAAGCCATTGGCTCAGCCAACCCCTGCCCATTTTGTCTCTTCACATCCCCTTATTACTCCTTGAAGCCTCACTTTGGGCAGATGTCTTCCCAAGGAAGCCTTTGAGCTCAAACCAAAGGGAGTTACCCGATTTTAAGGTAATGTCTTCACTTGAGTCCTTTTGTTTTATTTTGCTTCTCCAAGCCCCTAAACGCTTTTTATTCATTTCTTTTGTAACAACTCCAGTATCTTCAATATACAAGGATGTTGTTATAATAAGGATTCGAGCTACACTTACACACACCTACATCTAATGGTTAAAGGACATACTGTTTCCGTGGATGGTGAATTTATGCCTCCCGAAACGATGATTGTTCAACATTATTTTAACACCTTAAAAGGTGGCCATTATGATGTCACTATATTTATATATGATATATAATATGTTTATGTTTTCCTTAAGCTTCTGTATTTTTCATTTTGGGCATACCTTTATGGTTTCCATTATGGGTAAACGCGATATCTTCATTTGAGGAAGTGCGGACTACTGCCCCCTCAAAGTAATTTGATTCATTAAATACCATATGTGGGACATATAAAGGATGGAACTATGATATTATATATGATATTATACTGGAATTATAATATACCTTTACATCATCATGATTCCATTCTATAAAATACGAAATAGAAATGAAAGTAGCGTTCATGCGTACGTACGGCTTACCATCTCAATGAACGGTGCATTTCATTTCTTACCTCTAAATGATTATGTAATATTATAAATGCATGTATATACTGGATACATATGATATATAAATCATGATTATAATTCTGGATATAATGGATACATGAACAACTTGTAATTATAAAGGGTTTATTTTTGACTCAAGTACCAATGATCGTTAAAACGACCATTATTAACTTAAATAATTACATAATGTTCATGACATGGAAATAAGTTATATAAAAGGAATAATGAACTTGAAAAAGGTTCTTATGAAAGTAGAAATTAAATCAAGTTTATTATTCAAGACATTAAAGAACGATCGAGTCATGTCGGACCCGAGGTATGGGACTTCATCTCAATCTCCTTTCATTGAGGCATATTTTGTTTCATACACAACCTTCTTTTATATGGTGTATAAACCCCTTTGACTTTTACGTTTATTCAAAAGGAATCATTTTTATATGAAGCATTTACTAAACGACAAAATGGAATGTTTTTGTCATACGTATGCGGTGACAACGACTTCTCCGCCGCAGTAACCATTATTTGAGTTTCGGCTTCCTCTACAAGCCATACCTTTTTTTTAAAAGAAAAATAAATACCATGTTTTACTTTTCATTTATTTTGGTATTGGAAATGGTTTTCATAATGTTTTTATATCAATGTGTTGTATTTATATCTTGTGATTTAAAGGTGGAAATGTTATGTTTTCTTTATGCATGTTTTATGTGATACGATTATGTTGAGGTTCTTGGGCATTATTATGATGACGGGTGGTTCTGTGATAAACTAATGGCGGGTGAGCCCGATATAGCTCTCCAATGCATTGGATAACGCGAAGGAGTGAAACATTAAGGTTTCTCCAAAGATATTTAGGGAATATACTATGATGGTTATTTCAAACGTAACCAAGAGGGTTTCTCCCTACGTAAGAATGTTATGAATTCTCAAGTTACCTTTATGTCTTATGATTTCTATGATTTATTCATGATTTGATGAGGTATGTTAAAGTGCTTATATTTTATGGGTAAATTATTCTTTCATTCATATGTATATATGTACCCATGTTTCATTTCCATATTTTTATATCCCTTACTGAGCTTTTTATGCTCATCCCAAGTTTTTAGAAATGTTTTTCATAGGTCAAGGGAAAGGTACATGATATGATGATAGTGTCAAGGAAGTGTCAAGAAAGAATCCATGTTTTATTTTAAATATGTTTCCATTGATGGGAAAGAAGAATACTATCTTTATGTAACCACTTTGTTTATATGTGGAATGTAAAGCATGTTTTATGATCTAATTCTCTAAAACTCTAAACCCGAAGAGATCCCTATTGTGTAATCTTGTAATAACTCAGGATTAAGTAAGGTTTAAGGATGGGGCCTTATATAGATGAGCTAAATTTTATATAGGTTTTTTTCTAATGTAATTTCATGTAAATTTATTTTGTTGTTGTCTCAAAGGAGGATGATAATGAATTCGTCCACGTGCATAGCATGTTATGTGACCGTAGTGGGTCATTATAGAATATTTGTATAATTTTGGGACCCCATTGGGTGGTTATTGTTTGGGTTTGAGTACTTGTATATTTCCCAATGTATATTTCTTTATCATCAAGGGATCGTTATTATACAAAGATACTCAGAGTGGTTAGGTTCCCTAACTATTGTAAATTTGATTGGAATATTATTTATTTATTATGTGACACACTAGATATTGTTTTTTAGAATGTTTATGTTTTGTCAAATTGGGAAAAGAGCATGATTGACACCCTGTGATCTATGGCCTTCAATTAATATTCCGATACCGAAGTGTTTAGACATAGACACTGTTTGTGACACATGACTGCTAGAACAGTCGAGAGAGCCTAGTGTCCCTCTTAACATCAATATAGTTTAGCTATCTGATTAGATGTGACTTTCGAGGGTAAATCATAAGATGGGTTATCAATGTTGTGAGTTCCCTTAAGTGTGTGATTTAGAAGTGGGTGTTTATTTTTTTAATGTGAGTTATGCACCATGATCGATACCTTGTATGGGGTTTATGGATATTAGAAGAATTTTCATTTATGAAGGTGAACATGTTTTGTAGAAACTATTATTTACGGTAAGTTTCAACAGGGAATATATCATTAATGTTCCTATCTAGAGTAAATTATATTTGTGAATGTGTATGGTGTCTATGTGATGGGTTAATAGAACAAGAGGTTCTATATGGTATGTGGATTCATGAGAGTATAATTTCATTGGATGTTACCACATATGTTCAGTAGACGTAGTGTACTCAAGGAATATTGAGAAGGTGAAACTGAGTTAGGACATCCTAAAAAGGGTTTTGGAACGAGGAATTTTGAGATGCATGTTTTTATGAACTATAATGGACTCAAGGTTGTAATGATTTTGTAAAACTGGCAATTTGAATGGGTGAGACTGATTAGGTTCCGAGAATGATTATATAATGATATTTTTAAAGGAACACATTTAGAGAATAATTGAACAAAGTGGAACATTTGGACAAGACTTTTTCAATAGGTGGTCATGCAAGTGGTTTTTTCTTAGTGATTCACCTATGGTTTCCGAGATCATTGAGGGTTCTCTGTGATTGGTGAGGCATGCATGCGAGAAAGTAATTCCAATTTTATAGGAATTGATAGCCTATATTTTGTGCAATATGACTAACTATATTAATATATACATTTCTTCTGGGGATTATTCAAGTGTGTTCCACTCAAAATAAAAAAGGAATCATTGGGTCATAAACTTATGATGATGTTATATATCATTTATTTTTTGTATTATGCTTTAAGGAAGAATACTCCATGGAGTATAAATAAAGTAGGTACTCATTAGTAGACTATGAACTATTATGTTAGTGATAATTGAAATGCGGAAACAGTGGCTTGAATCTCTCTTGTGAGAATATGATGTCCTAAGTATACTAATGAGAACATGAAAGGATCTAGTAAGAAGACATGAATGATATGGGTAAATCCAAATTGAGAGTGATATTTGTTGAAGCATATAGTAATCATGAAAACATTAGGATGAACATTGTGAATGTAATTTTAGTGGGAACATCCAAATTTGTACTCTTGGAACTGATTAATTATGAAATTGGTGGAATTTAGTACACCAAAGGTTGTTTAAAATATTGAATATATTTTTATGAGTGTTCTAGGTTAGGAATTGTGGGGGATGTCTCTAGGAGATATGGTCAGGAGTTAGATTCTTTTTTGAGATATGATTATGGGTCGGTGGCCTTATAATAACATGGAAATTATGTTTGATGGTTCATTGATCATGGTCCATAGATATGAAAATGGATTTGGTATGTGATTACATGGAATCCCCTATGATGGGAATGACATGTTGATTGCTATGATGTGCCTCTTGAGTAAGGGGCCTCAAAAGGGAGTGAGATAGACTAATAGATTATCATTGAGGAATTATGTTATTTGATAATAAGATAAGATAATTATATTGGTATTCCTCATATAATTCTAGGTTATACAATAGAATTTGAGAAGATAGGGTTTGAGTGTCATTCTTCATTCAGGATGGTTTGATAACATGAGTGTGATCGAGTTGATGGTGTATTATTACTCATGATCTAGAATGAGATGAAAATGGACGGTTGGTTGATCGACAAGGGAATTTCAGTAGAATTTTTGTATTAGATTCAATGGTTTTTTTGGACGAATAAATTATTCTTCTAAAAATAAATGAATTGTGACTTCATAAAATTGTGGCACAAAGATAATGATGGTTAGGAGTTTTACTAAAAGTCATTAGATGATAATTTAACTAGGGTTTTTATATGAGATAGATGTGGTAGGATAGAAACCACATCTGATAAGTCATTTTTTAAACAAAATTTAAATTTTTCCAAATTGAACTGGGATTTTGAGGAAATGTAGGTTTTTTATTAATTTATCCTAATAGAATTATTATGCACACTTTTCAGTTGGATTTACTTATTGAGGAAGTGTTCCAATGTTTGATTTGAATTCTCATAATTTTTTTGGTCCTATAAGTTGGGATCTATTCTAATATATTCATGGGATACTAAACGAATATTTTGATAGTGAGTTCCAATTGTGGGTGGATTCATGGAAGGTAATTATCATTACGATTCAAGGTATTATGGTGTGGATGAATCTATGATATTTGATGAAAGAGATGATGGGATGGTAAAGTATCATGACAAACGGGTGTGGGTAAGGGCCATATTTTTGTCTCTATAAGGGATAATATAATAGAATCATTTTTTGGTATTATAAGAAATATATTTTTGTATTGATGCTATGGAAGGGTGATTGGAATTTTTAAGTGGAAAATAATTTTTTGAATGACAGTTCAAGATCAAGGTAGGTCAGGTTCTGTAATCTCATGAACAAATAGGCTTCTTGGGGATGATATATATTATGGTAGGTATATTATAAGAACCAAAGTCTATAAAAGATTAAAATTTGATAATTAATTTTATTTTTCATATATTAGGTGGATTTATTTTGGGATTAAGAATTGGAAGATAACTTTGAGATTTGTAGTGCCTCAAAAACTCGTTTTTTATTGGGGAATGTGTATTGAGAGTATCTCGACTAAATCTGTTAGTTTTAGAGGATTCATGTTATGTTTCATGATGTTTTTATTAATTTTACTTAGTATTAGGGTTTGGTGTGCATATTTTAGAAGACCCCATGTGACACCATGATGCTTAGGGTTTTTTCTATCCATTTTGTACTTATCATGGATAAGTTTCGGTGTTAATTCACTTTTTATTGAAAATTATGCAAGATTATTAAGATATTGTATGATATGGGGGGTCTCTAATACACGATGCATGACATGTACATGGTTGAAGAAAATAACTATGAATTTCAACATAGTGTTCCACTATAGTGCTACATAGTTGAATCATGATTGGAAAACCATGAATCGAAACTATTTTGGTTGTTTTAATTTTGGATAGCTCCAATGGAATAGATTTTGTATGGTTTCATAAACAATTAATCATAACCATAAATATTAAAAGAATATATTTGGAGGTTAGATTTTATAAAAATATACCACTCGAGAAATTGGGTTACCCATACCCTTATTCCTTAATTATGTTCCTGTGTGTCAGGTGGACATTCTCCCGCTTTCTCCCCTCTCCTCTAGTTTGGGGTATTTGTGGTGTGAATCCCTTGAATTTTTTGGTATGATCTATCTTTTAATGGATTAATTTACACTACTTTTTGTTCCTATGTAATTTTAGAGTTCCCTAGTGGGTATTGATAGAAATTAAAAAATATCATAGTTTCATAATCTATTTATCATTGGGCCCTTGGTTGGAATTCCTATAGAAGTTCCCAAGGAAATATCTACATGTTTTTTCTTTATGTTTCATTAAGGTAAGATATTGATGATAATTTTCATATCCTATTCATATAGAATTAAATTAATTTTTTATTGTAATGGTCTCCCTACTTTAGGATATGTCCTGCATTGTGTTCATGGTTAGACCACATGCCTTTATAAAGTGGTTGGATTCAGTTCTAGTTTAGATTGATGACATTGTATGTTTTTTGGAATTATGTTGAATCAAAATTTAATTACCTAATTACTTTTAATTTTTATAATAATTAATTATTTTATCCTAGAATGAATATATTGTTGAGATAGTTATGGTGGGCTCATTTGGATGTTGTAAGTTTGTGTAACGCTTGGACATGCCATGTAAAAGTTGTTAGGCCTTGGGAATGATTATTAATTTTTTAGGTAAGTGGACTAAGATAATTTCAAATAGTGTTGAAGAAATATTTTCACATTCATATAGTATGTTTCATCATTCCATAGAGAGGTTTGTTTTCTCCCATGATTAAATTTTTAGGACCCATCCGTCACAGCCCGTGTCGGGACTACCCCAAGCCCGCCTACCATATGCAAGGGGCTGGTGACTAGCACCAAAAAGTGTATTCCATAAAATGAGAAGTAATTTCATTTAAACCTATACAATCATGTGGTCCGAGAACATGACAAGAAGAAACTATGAAGTGATATGCGGTAGTAAAAAGAGTACTGAATGTAAAGGGGGCTGAAATGCATGACCAAATGAAAAAGTACAAGTACAACTGAAAGGAACAATACAACTAAAAAAGGGAAAAATAGTTACTGAGTGGTCCACCGAGGATCCTATATGAAGGGTAGGTATAGATCGCATCCTAAGCAGTCCATGTTTCCTCGGGTCCACCATGTACCACCTAGTCCTGGATCCCTCAAACCTCAGTCCTGATGCTCTTCATCTGCACAAGGCCCAACAAGGTGCGGGCTTAGCCCATGAATGGGTGAGTATAAAAACACCCGGTAGGGAAACCAAGACCCCTGAAGGTCTCTCATTACTCCGAAAATAAAACCACAAACAATGATATCAATTATAATTCACTAGTAATAGACACATCTCAACCAGGTATAAAAGTAAAAGATACGAGATTATGATGCTAACCAACATAGGATCACTATGAATGATGATAGAAAGCCCCAAATTATTTAAGACTACGAAAAATTAACATTTCCTTTCACAACATTGAACACCTTGGCTTTTGGATAACTCATCCTCTATCAAGTACAATGGTCCCGCCTCATCACACATAGGTGCTTCCCACTAACCATGAACTGCTGTGGTACTCCTCCCCATCACATATCGTGGGTCTACCAGGTCACATAGAGCCTCTCACCCTCTGTGGCATGTTGAGGTAATCCTCCCCATTGTGTACCAAGACTGCTCCCCACATTTTCATGCTGAGGTACTCCTCCCCATCGTGTATTTTGGTCGTTGAGTCACTTAGAGTAAAAAAGATCGCAATCGTCAAGTGTCAACCAATTGCAGGGTTCCGTATGTAGTGCGCATGAGAGAACCACTCCCCAAGACATCATTCGTAGTTCAGCTAGCACATATACTCACAACATGTAACATGATTATCCACTATTTCATAAGGGTTCCAATACAATAGATGACACATCAATCGGACGCCCGGTCTGTGCGTTATTGGAATTTCAGTGCTGAGGGCCCAGTTGGATTTAGGTGTGATCCAACTCAGTAGTACTCCATGTTTCTCCAAAACGCTCTCGGAGTAAGTCAAAAAGGTCATCTCGCTCCATGGACCCTGAAGCCATAGAAGGATTGTAAAATAGATGTTGGTTTTAGAATATCTGGACCTTGAAATGTTTTTGGGCCCGGTTGGGGTCGGGTCCAGTCCGACCCAGTCAGACTGACTCATCCCGACCCGGTTTGGGTGGGGCTGCGGAGGACTCGGCCCATAAAAGGGGGCAGCCCACTGGGCAGGTGGCCCGGCCCACTGGTGGTAGCCCACTGGGTAGGTTTACTAGCCCTCTGGTGGCGGCCCACTAGAGGGCAGCCCGGCCGCGAAGGGCATGGCCCATGGTTTTTCCACCAAGCAGCTCGAGGGAGCCGATCCACTGAGATCATGAAAGGCCAAAGGCCATTTGTAATTTAAAGCAGTGGTTCCACATGGGTGCCGCTCGGTCCCCATGGAACCCACAAGAGGTACGGGTTCCGCCTCCTCTACTGCGGCTTCGGTCACGGTCTCCTGCTCTCTGGCAGTGCATGACGGCACCTCACCCTTCCCTTCCACGGTTGGCCAATGAGTTGGTCGTCTTCTCTAACTGCCTCAGGTGACAATTCGCAGCCCCTTACATATCAGCGACATGCGAAGAGGCACCACACCTCCTCCATGGCTTTCCGGTGCTGGCATCTCTGATGACTGTCTTGGCTTCATGCCACATCCTTTTATTAGAACATGCTTTGGCACATCGCCTCCTTCGCGACCGGTTGGTGTCATTGTGATGGCGGTCTTCCATGGATGGGGCATGGGTAACAATGTTGTGGAGGGTTCGGGCCATGTTTGTTATGCCTGAACCCTCCACATTAACTCATGATCAAAGTGAGGGTAAATGGGTTGAACATTTTTTTGTATTAAATATCAATACAAACCCCACAAGGATACCCCATAACCCACCCCGTAAAACGAATGAATCACAGAACAACCTGTTAGTCTGTTGACCCACATTCTTCGTATAATTTCATGAATGGGAAAGAGGGAATCAAAAATGAAGAAATGAAATAACCCATACCTCGAATCTCCTGAGAAGCACTCACGCTTGAAGATGTGTGGGGATTCTTCATTCCTGCAACTAGTTCCCAGTGATTCCACTCAAACGTTGCCCTTCGGGTCATGGTTCGGTGTCATCTATCACCTCCCACTGGGTCAACTCCTTCTTCTAAGGGTCCAGAGTTGCGGCACTCCTTCGGTACTTAATTTCTTTGCAAATCTATGCTAACACCTTCCCCCAATCTCCATTTATATTAGAGAGAGGTAGGGTAAGTAATGACATTGGAGTTTAATGGGGCTCATTAATAAGGCATATTCTTAATTCCCCAAAAATGTTGTTGCTTAGGGTTGGTAGGTTAAGGAATTTATTTGATTGACACATCACAAGCCCCACCCCCTTTACTTGTCTGTTGGATGATATGAAATAAAATAAAAAAATTATTCCATTTCATTTCTTATAATAAAATTAGATTAACTTAACATTTTCGCGGGACCAACTATGGTCTAGGCCAAGCATCCCATAAGAGAATCGCGGTGCTATGGAGTCAACAGTTCCCTCATATTTTTAATTTGATAAATGGATAAAAATATTGAAAATTCCACTCATGCATTTACTGAACGTACATAAAAAGGTTCGGAATTTCATTCCAGGCACCCCGGGCCTCATAATCACATGCCTTCAAATTTTGCAGACTTGTAATAATTCCACATAATTAATTAAATTACATGGAAAAATCATGGTCATTACATTCTCCCAACCTTAATAAATTTTTTCCCACAAGCCACAACATAGTATAAGAAACAAATGGGGGTACTGAGCACGAATCTGAGCCTCCTGCTCTCATTACTATCTTAGAGGTTCCCGTGCTGCTAGTGAATGCGCACCAGGGGTATCAACTATCCATGAAGGACCCAATCTTTTTTATCATCAATCTCTACTGTAACCACTGTAAGCGTCGCCCCATCATCTAATTCCATCTCTCCATGGTCGATGTTGTGAGATGGTTCATGAACATATCTCTATAGATGGGATTTGTGGAAGATGTCGTGCACCCTCTCCAACTATGGTGAATGTGTGAATCGGTATTCCACCTTGCCTATCCTCCGATGTATGAGAAATGACCAGATAATCCTTGGTGATAACTTGCCACCTCGGCCAAATCTCCTTATTCCACATTGAGGAGAGACTCGTAATAAAACATTTTCTACCTCCTAGAACACCAGAGGTCTCCGTATTCTATCAGCATATGACTTCAGTCTCCTCTATACAGTATTCATCTACTTCTTGATGGTCTTCACCTTCTCAGTGGTAGCTCATTCCAACTCCAGACCCATAAGTGTTGACTCCCCTGGGACTGTCCTGCATAGAGGTGACATGCAGGGCCAATCATACAAGGCCTCGAATAGTGTCATACTGATAGTGGAGTGATAAATATTATTTTATGAAAAATCAACCAAGGGTATGTGATCCTTCAAACTACGACCATAATCTTGGATGCATGCACGTATCATGTTCTTCAGTGTCTGAATGATCTGCTCCGTCTGACAATTTTCATGAGGATGAAAGGGGGTGCTCAAATGTAGGTGAGTCCAGAATGCCTCCTGCAATCCCTTCCACAACCCAAATGTGAAACATGCATCACGGTCAATGACGATCATCGATGGTTCCCCATGAATTCGCATAATCTTCTATATGTAGAGGCATCCCAAGCCCTCTACTGATCCCTACTCTCATATAGGTAGGATGTGGGCCAACTTGGTGAGTGTGTCAATGATCACCCAAATGGGATCATGTCCCCTAGACATACGTGGAATATCTGTCACAATGTCCATAGAGATTCCATCCCACTTCCACTCTGACACCACCAGTTGCTGAGGATAGCATGTTTTATCCTGATGCTCGGCCTTCAATTGATGACAAGTGGTGCATCATGAAACAAAATCTGCTACAAGCTTCATTATCCCTGGACACTAGTCCTGACGTCATAGGTCATGATACATCTTCACCACACGAGCATGTTCCTCTAGAGGACACACATGGAACTCCCTCAATGCCTCCTCCCGTGGAACCACCGATAACATGGTACATCCTATTAATAGAATGACATGCTCCCCACCGTCATAAAATCCATCAGCAGCTTGTTCTGAGGATATCTTAGCATGTTGAGTCTCGTAGTCTGTGTCCCAAGTTGGACCTCCTAGACTCACTGAAGGATTGGGGGAGTGACTATCATATTATGTAGGTAAGTTTCTCGATCTATATCCACGAAATATATCTACAATGTGGCTAGCTACTCGGTCGCTTCACTGAGCAACTGCAGACCATACCACTTGCTGAGTGCATCTACGACCACTTTCCCCTTCCCATGAGTGTAGACTATCTCATAGTCATAGACTTGGAGGAACCTTATCCATCGTTTCTGCCTCAGTTTCATGTCACCCTGAGAGAAGATATACCTAAGACACTTTTGATCTGAGTAGACTGTAAAAAATTTTCCCATGAAGTAATGTTGCTGCATCTTTAAGCAAAAGACCACTACTACAAACTCCGGGTCATGGGTAGAGTAGTTCTACATAGTATGTCTCAGCTATCATGAGCCATAGATGATAACTGCATTCTCATGCTTCAGGACACACCCATGTTCGGTCCCTAATGCATCCCAATATAATAAATACCCAAAAACCTCTTCTAGTATCCTCAATATAGGGGCACTCGTTAGTCTCCACATCATCTCCTGGAAACAATGATGGCATCTCTATGTCTATAGGAAGGGAAACACCTTCTTCGTCAATGCTGACAAGGGGGCCACAACTCTAGAAATATTAGGAACGAACCTCTGATAGTATCCATCCAACCCCAAGAAACATTGTACCTCTTTCAAGCTCCTGGGTGGATCCGTAGAAATCACATTCTCTATCTTCGTAGGATCCAATACAACTCCAGCCTCTGAGATAACCTGTCCTAGAAAGTGGACCTCTCGTATCCAGAAATATCACTTAGAGAGTTTTCTATAATGCTGGTGCTCTCGGAGTGTATCTAGAACTATATGTAGATGATAGGAATGCTCCTCCTCCATCACTGAGTACACCAAGATATCATCGATGAACACCACCACGATGGAATAGAGGTGTGACTGAATGATCCAGTTCATGAGTCCCATGAACACTACTGGGGAGTTGGTTACACCGAAAGGCTTAGCCAAGAACTCAAAATGGCCATACTGAAATATGAAGGTTGTATTATGCACATCCTAATCACCTATCCTGAGCTGATGATAGCCTAATCTGAGGTCTATCTTCAAAAACCAACAAGGTCCATTTAGCTTATCAAAAAATAATCAATCCTTGGAAGTGTATACATTTTCTTAACGGTGACCTGCTTCAGGTGCCATTAGTCCACACTGAGTCTCAAAATCCCACCTGCATTCTTAGATAACAAAATTAGGGTAGCCCATGGAGTAACACACGGTCATATGAACCCCTTTCTCTGCATGTCCTCCAACTATACCTGTAAATCACGAAGCTCTATGGGAGTCATCCGATATAATGGTGTACATATCGGTGTCATCCTAGGGAATAGGTCGATGTAAAATTCAACCTCTCTGTGTGAAGATAGTCTTAGAACATTATCATAAAAGACATTGGCACACTGTTCCACGACTACAAGATAGCTTAAACTCTCAACATCTGATACTTTGAGGGTAAGGAGAGCCAATTGATCAATAATCGGTTATTCCCTCCTCTGGGTATGTCCATCTTGCACTGCAAAGTTTCCCTTCTCGCCAGTGAAGGAAAACCTAGTCTCATCCATGCATACACAACACAATTTGTGTCTAAGACAATAAATCTGAGCATGGATTGTGGATAATAAGTCCATACCCAAGATGAAGTTGTAAGGCCTCGATGCCGTTACTAGGAGTTCCGAGCCGAAGATCTCACCTCTTAGAGTAAGATCACACTGCCAGCACCAATGTGTAATCATCAAATCTACTCCCATAGGAGTATCTAGCTGTAAAGATCAAGCCAACGGATCCACCAGAATCTCTAGCCTCCGAAAGAGGGTCACACCTCTAACCCGGTGTCCTGGGGACATCCACCAGAAGGTCTGGTCTGCATAGACCTCTATGTCATCTTCCAGCTGCCTACTATGGATGAATCAGCTACCTGACATCTGGTGATTTATCTTGGTGTGGGTGCCTGATTATCTAGGAAACTCTCCACCAATAGTTCTCTCTCTATCACCCCATCCGGATTTAGTACACTGAGTGATACCATCGATGCTTTGATCTCCTGTCAGATACCCTGCTTAAATTTCCATGCCCTAAAGAAAATTTTTCATATTATGTCAGTGGGGTAGTGGGAGAAATTAGTGAACATCGCCAAGTAGTGGGACGCTGTCATGCTACCCTACTGTAAATGCAGCAGCTCTAGTATACATACAAGACATAAGGTCGCTAAGACAAACTCTTCTCTGAAAAAGCCATCGATGTCCACCCAGATGAGGGATTCCTCATCGTGTATCTGGAGCATCAGGATCCACCATCTATTTTCTACTTCATAAAAAAGGATGGCTACTAGTATCACCATAAATCATTTTGTGTCCCAACTAAGTGAAAAATAATGGCCACAGACTCTAGCCAGTCCTCAGCCGCCTGCGGGTCTGTCTCGCCTCAGAACCTCAGAGGCCTCTCCTGCTGGAACTCGTGCAACGCGCTTAGTCAGTGAATATCCTCTACTGGTGGGGCAGGTGGCAATGGCTATCCAATAGGTATAGGTTCTTCTAGTACACCACCCGAAGGTGCTAACACTGTAAGAGGTCCCTACACTGAGGCATCATCACTCGATGGGCAGTCGTCACATACTCTCTCAGGAATCCTACCAGGGTGTCTATGTGCCAACATCCTGAAAGAAGACAGGTGTTCCACAGTAAATGTGTTATAACTTGTGAGATGACTCAGGAGATAAAAAATAAGTCATTTCCAAACACATGCAATTAGTGTTTTTGTTCACTGAGTCTGAAATCAGAATTCAGGGTCTTATTCTATGGATACGCCGGTCGTCGCACTAACACTGGACTCCACAAACTGAAAACAACACTCATAACTCTTAACACTATTTCCACACAAAAAATATCAGAGTTCATGTTATTCAGTATAACATAACTCCTTTGATACCACTTTTCCATGACCAATCCCTGTGGGCCGTTTCATGACTACCCCATGCCCGCCTTCCATAGCCCAGGGGCTGGTGACTAGCACCGAAAAGTGTATTCTCTAAAACAGGAAGGCATTTTATTGAATGATGTACTAACATGCAGTCTGAGAACATGAGAAGAAGGAAATGTGACTTAATCTGCTATAGTAAAACGAGTGTTAAATATAAAGATAGTCAAAATACGAGCCCAACTGTAAATGTACAAGTACAACTGAAAAGAACAATACAACTGAAAAAGTAGAAAAATATATACTGAGTCATCCACCGAGGATCCTACCTAAAAGGTAGGTATAGATCTCCTCTTCAGAACTCCACATCCGCCTGTCTCCTCCACTTACCGCCTAATCATGGATCCCTCAATCCTTAACCCAAGAACTCAAAATCTACACAAGACACAACTAGGCGCAAGCGTAGCCCGTGTAGGGGTGAGTATAACAATTCCTAGTAGGGAACCCGAGACCCCCGAAGGTCTGTTAGAACTCCTCAAAGGAAAACCAAAAATCATGATTTCAACTAAAAATCACTAAAAATAGACACATCTCAACTAGGTATAAAACTCAATGAAATAGGATTATGATGCTGACCCGCACATGATCACTATGAAAGATAATAGCCAGCCACAGATTCTCTAGACCTAGGGACAAGTAACATTGCCAGTCACAATGTCGAACACCACGGCTGCTGGAAAACTACTACTCTATCCAGTACCGTGGGCCTTCCGTGTCACACAGACATGCTTCCCACTAACCGTGAACTGCTGAGGTACTCCTCCCCATCGCATAAAATGGGTTTCCATGTCAAACAGAGTTTCTCCCCCACCGTGTCCTACTAAGGTACTCCTCCCTATCATGTATTGTGGACCTCGAGTCACTCTGAGTTGAAAAGAACAGTTGTTTCCAAGTCTCAGCCAGTTGCATGGTTCTGTAAGTATTTCGCTTGGTAGAACTGATCCCCAATAAATCATTCATATCTCAACAAGAACATAGTTTCACAAGAAGTTACCCACTGATATGCCATGTCATAAGGGTTCTAACACAATAGACGGTGTGTCAATCGAATTTCGGGTTTGTTTGTTATTGTCATTTTAGTGCCGAGGGCCCAGTTGGATTTAGGTACGATCCCACAGGACTATACACCGACATTTTTTAAAACTATAATGGAGTATTTAAAAATGGTCATGTAACTCTGAGGACCCTGACGCCATAGATGGTTCGTCAAACGGATGTCCAGTTTAGAAGATAAGGCCCTTTAAGTGTGTTTGGGCCCGTTTGGGCTAGGGACTGGTCTGACCCTATCGGACCGACCCTACACGACCCGGTCTGTGCGGGGACATGGTGAACCTAGCCCATAGGTCCATAAAGGGGGTGGCCCATCCCGCTGGGTAGGCAGCATGGCTTGCTGGCGGCAGGCCCCTCGAGGATCGTCCGGCTGCGAAGGGCGTGGCTCGCGGTGCTTCCGTCAGGGATCTCAGGGGAGTCGCTCCCCCAAGATCCTGAAATGCCAAAGGTCGTTTGGCATTGGAAGCGGTATAACCACATAGGCATCACCTGATATCTAATGAACTCACCAGAGGTGCAGATTCTGCCTTCTTTTCCGCGAAAATAACCACCGTCTCCTAATCACCGGCATCGTGGGACGACACGCCATCCATCACTTCCTCGACCAGCCGATGAGCCGACCACCTTCTCCGAATTCCAAGGCAGATGATCTGTAGCCCCTTTCACACCAACGGTGCAAAATGGTGCGATGTACCTCCTCTGCAGTCGGCCAGTTCCTACCACTCTGATGACCGCAGAGTATCTGTGCCACAGACTCCTCTTGCTGCGTGCGTTTGCGCGTCGCCTCCTTCGCGGGCGGTTAGTGTTGTTGTGATGGGTGTCTTCCATGGATGGTGCAAGGGAAACAATGTTGCGGACGGTTCGGGCTGGGTTAGTTATGTCTACTACCTCCACGTTAGGTCATGATCAAAGGGTGGATAAAATGGGCTTAACTATTTCTTATATTAAACAAAAAAACAAACCCTACAGGGATACCCTGTAACACCCCCCCCCCCCCCCCCGCAGACACAAAATGAATGAATCATGGATCAACCCATTAGTGGGGTGACCCACATTCTTCTTATAATTTTAAGGAATGGGGAAGAGGGAGTCAATAATAAACAAATGAAAAAACCCCATACCTCGAATCGTTGGCAAAACACCCGTGCATGAAGGTGGGTTGGCATTATTCATTCCCGCAACTGGTTCCCTACGGCGCCACTCATACATCGCCCTTCGTTTTATGGTTTGTGTCATCTGTCACCTCCCGCTTGGTTTGCTCCGTATACTAAGGGTTCTGTGTCACGGTGCTCCTTTATCACTTCATTTCATGGTTATGCTATGTTGATACCTTCCTCAAAACTCTATATACATAGGAGAGGGGGAGGGTAAGTAACGACGTTGGATTTTAATGGGGATCATTAATTAAGAAGGTTTTTAATTACCCAATGACGTCATTACATAGGGTTGGAAGGTCAATCCATTTATTTTCTTGACACATCGCTCGCGCCACCCCCTTCACTTTTCCACTGGTGGATATGAAATAAAATTAAAAAATAATTTTATTTCATTTCTTTTGAAAAAAAAGTTTCAAAAAATAAATTTTTCTCTTCACCTACTATGATCATGTTAAAGCACCCATTATATGAATCTTGACATTACAGATTCAATGGTTCCCTCAGTATTTTAATAAATGAAACAGTTAAAAAGTTAGAAAATATTGATCACGTGCTTACTGAACGCACATGAAAAAAAAGATTAGAAATTCTTCCTAGGCCTGAGAATCACGCACAATCAGTTTTCATAGACCCATAATAATTCGATATAATTAAAAACAATTACATGGAAAAATCAAGGTCATTATATTTATTAAATAGTATTTGGTCATATATTGATACCTTATGCCTTCCAAAGATAATGTTAGGTTCATTAGTGTTTGTTAGACTATACCCATGACAGCCCATGGGACATTCAATTCCATGAACAAAATATAGTGGGATACGAAATGTTAATATAGGGAGCCAAACTATTTTCTCAGTTAGGATTGTAGTTTATTTTTATTTTATGGTATCAAGGGATACTTTATATAATTTGTGAATAATTTTTTTAAATAATTTAGATGTGTAAAAAAAATTAATTTTCATTCTTACAATTTTTTGAAATAACTATTACCCTTTTGAAATGGTTTCAACAGTATGTATTATACATTCAAATGGTATTAGGTTTAGTTGGATGAAAAATAGGTTTTTTTGTTGATATTGTTATAAAATGACGAGTTGAAATACAAATGACTTAAAAGGGGAGGTTTAAATTGAATTTGAAATGTTTATTAAAAAAGGATGTGTGGTTTCCCCTTAGATGAAAATGAATTTATAGATATTTTATAGGGTTTGAAAGATAATAAGGATTAGGAATATTTGTTGATGATAAAGAAGAAGAATCTTAATTCAATTATGGATCCAATATGTTTTAAAATGGATGTGTGATATCCGTAATTTTTAAAATAATCTTTAGAATTTTTTTATATGTGAAATGTTCGTGGAATTATGATCCATGTTTTTGTGTTAATGATGTATGGGTACCTTTGTAAATTATAAGGGTATAAAAAGGATATCTTGTTGTTTCGAAATGTGTTTTATGGCCAAGATTGTAAACCATAGTTTTTGAGAAATGATGAGATTATATAGATTCTATAATGGAAAATCAAGCATTAGAAGTATAGTCCTTCAATTAGGTGTCTGACTGAGGCTATGAATATTGATAATATACATTAATAGTATGTTACAAAATATATCTTAGGAAAAAATTGATACCAAGTAGAATAGGATTGTGGAATAATGTTTTAAATCCATTGTTTTAGTGTTGGAGTAATTTCATGGTAGAATATTTTTGATGTATGGATATATGTATGATAATGAACAGTGGCCACTATTTTGTTGATGTATAGTTAGATGTTGGACATTGATCTATGGGTCGTACTGATTTTGATTCATGGTTTTGATGTTGAAAAGATTATGTAGGAAAAAGTAGTGTTTAACAAGGAATGAGAACTGGGGAATGATATTTCCATGTACCAAGTAGAATATAACAAATTAATACCCCTGTTTTGCATAATTTATATATCAAAATATTATTTTCAGATCAGTTAAACAACATTAGTTAAAGGATTTTTGGTTTTCATGAGTGTCACTTTAATTCCCAAGAAACGACATGCTAAATAATAAATGGTTGTATTTAGAAACATATTCTTATATATAATATTTATTAATAATTTTTTTGAATATACACAACTCCCATAATGGTAATTTATGTGTACACTATTGGTGGGGGGAATTTTAGGTTTAATCACACCCGGATAAGGCAACTGTTTCACACTGGTACACAAGCATCCTTAGCATTGTTATTTTCGGAACACGTGTAGGCTGAGTCTTGGATTGAGTTTTTAATGATCAAGCTCTATAGTATGTATGGTACCATGATAGAGGATGTAGTTCCTATTAGAGATAATTATATCCATTTGATTTAGTTTTTTTATTTCCAAACATTTTCATAACTAGACTAGTGGGAATACAGTTCTATGAATGTCATGGGTAATCAAGCCCTTACTGTATATATTAGTTATCTAGTTATGTTGATATTTATCTACATCAATTTCATGTCAATTTTTATATGTTGAAATTTATTTAATACCTCATTATTTGATTATTATAACTTGTATTTGACACTAGGATATTTTATTTATCATTCCGCAGTATGATTAGGGTGTATGATCTCTTCCTGGTACTACACTACATGCCCACTCCAATTATGTTACCTCTGGAGTATGTGAATATATTTTTGAGTTCTTATAGAGAACATGTCATGTTACTATTTTTTTGTGATCAAGTGTGGGATGTTTCAAGAACAATAAGTTATGTGGTTTTTTAGGAGAAATACTGAAAGGACCAATTACTTCTATCTTTATTCACAAAATTCAGAGTTTCTTCTTATATATTCATTCCCATTTATATTTCTTTATCATTTATTTTATTATTTCCATTAACAAAACATCCAAGTCCTTTGGGATGATATAATCTTCCATATGCATCCTAAAAAAGCTAATTTTCCTTCAATAATACTTATCAAACCTAATTTTGGTATCTTTAAATGTCATTATATTGATGTAGTAACACCTAAAGAATCAAGAGACTCCAAATAAGAATCTAAAATGAAGTTATCCTGGTATATATAGTGTCACTGATTTTATAGAACCATAATCCAATACCACTTATTGTCCAAATAAAGTAACAAATATTGAGTTCAGTAAATGATTATCCAAATAAGTAATATTTTTTTCTATTTGAAGTTCAGATCCCCTAGAATTCATCTTAAAGGGAAATGAAAACCCCCAAAATGATGTAATTTGACACATAGTAATTTTATGAAATACCCAAATAACTAGACATATATAATCCGAATAAAAATAACTAAAAGAATACCAAACATGAAAATGAAATTTTGAAATGTAATGAACACCTTTTTATGTGCTTTGAATTTTCATCTTATGTTCATAAGATAAAACTATAACGGAAAATGTATCGATAATTATACATATCACGATAAGTATCTTATCATCCATGTGGGTCACATTTGAAAAATGACCAAATTACAAGTTACAGTCAACATGAACAGATGGTCCTACCCCCACATATTGAATATTTCAAATGGAAATATGGTTCCACGAACCTTGTACAAAGGTGAGTCTCTATTTGTTTAACATTGTGACCATTGATCACCTATTCCAGTCATCTATTTGACAAAATATTTCTATTAAACTGATCACATCACCACTCTCTTTGATGTCTATAATCATTATGATATATATTTCATAGAATTTGATAGTACAATCGAGAATTATTCCCAATCAAACCATTATTTGATTAAATATCACTAGCTCAACCATCATTTGAGGAATTAAACACAAAACATCTAGTGAACTAAATATAGAGATATAAAGAGGATTCCCAATCTAAATAGGGACCACACTTGTGAATTTATATATTTTTATAAATGGTTTCCTTCATCATTATTGGATTAATAATATTATCATTTCATCTTTATGTCCCCCTATGAATCATTAATTGGGATTTTTATATTATTTTCCAAGAGAAACATATATATTAGAAGATAATATAATAAAGATACACGTATGAAAAATTCGGGATATTGACCAATTGAAGGGATACAACATAGATTAGAACGAAGAAGTAGGCTTTGGTTTTGTTTAATATGATTTTTGGGAAAAAGAAATTATCCACAAGTAGCCCTTATATCATTGATGTAGTAATGATCCTCAATAAAAATAGGGTTGTCCTGATATGATTGATTGACTATTTTAATTAATCATGTCTCTTGGGTCCATTAAGGTAAAATGTATGATATTCATCCTCAAAGGATGTATCCATGAATGGTGGTATTCTATTATTCAGAAATAGATTATTGATAATCTCTGATAAATAGACTTTAATGTTATATTGAATACCAAGTTATATAGTAGTACTATAACACTTGAAAAATATTGAGTGTTTTTTACCTCTAGATGAGAAACCATAAAATCATGGAATATGAGTATTAGTTTCCCGTGTATGTCAATTTCTCACCTGATATTCTCTACAATGATATGTTGAAAGATAAAATATTTGAAATGTGATTATGACCCTGCATTCAATTTTATGTATTAATATCTAAATTTCTCATTAATTAAATAATGATTAAGTCGCAACAATTTAAATATACAAGGTTGAAATTTTATGGATTAAAACATCCTGTTTTCAATGTGTAAGTGAATGGGTCATTTTGGAAAGGATGTAAACTCATAATGAATGAAACATGGGATGTTTTAGTGGATTTAGGCACTCCTCGAAGTCTTATTCAACTAAAAAATTGGGTAGGGACTTTATTATATTACATAAATGAAAAAAATAAGAAAAATATCATGTTAGGATTCCCACAAAGATTATAATCCTATCAGATAGATGAGTCTTTTTATAATGTTCTCTATGGAGAATCTTCTATATAAGAGTAGTGTGGAATTTTCTGTTCCTAGGGGATCCACCGTCTCGTTAGATCCCTATAATGAGGAGGGTAATTTATCTAAATGGAATGGATATAGACATGGTTCATCTTTTGGGTTGAACTAGATTAGTATTTTTCATCACACTGTGGGCGGGCCTGACGTTCATATAGACACATGGTAGTTTTATTCTATGAATAAAAAACCCATGAAACCTAATATATGGTTATAAACTATGATATAAGATATTTTAATTGAATTTTATATATAAATTGTTCTATTATATACATGTTCTGACAAATAATTTATTTGTTCCCATATAATGGTGTTTTCTAACCTTCAAGATAAGACTATTTTGTATATTAAGGAAATATCAACATTTATTATGAATAAGATAAATTATGGATTCTGATTTCATCCATTTATCACCTTCATATATGATGTGTATATATAATGGGGAATCCTCATTATAGAGATTAGTATTTTTTAATTATTCTTAGAATTGGCATAATATTTTATTTAAGGTATGAATCTTTATTTTTCATCGAATGGTGACCTTCATCATTCTTGATCATAGCTTTTAGTTGTTGGAAAAATATTGTGTATCTTCATCTAGTAGAGTGAGAAATTATATTCCTAAGGATGGTAGGATAATATGATAGATATGTTATCTTTGTATATATTGATATTATGGGAATATGGTTACTAATTTTCCCCCCACGGATAGGGACCTTTTGAATTATTCCTATATGAACACTATAAGATACCTTCTATGTGGGAAGATGAATTTTTTATTTACTGGGACCCCGAGATGTTGTATGTTTTCTTTATATCATTTTAAATAGAGTTATGTATCCTATAAACCCAATTAAATTTCTGATTAAATTGGTTGATTTATAATAAAATTGATTAATTCATCCCAGTGTGTCTCCACATTCCACACATGTACTCTATACTAAACAAGTAAATGGTGTCATTGATTTTATATCTATTACAGGAAGGTGAATTATGTCACTATATTGAATAAATATCCCTTATCAGTCATAGAATACCTAATTTTACTTATAAAGTCGGATAGTGGTTTCACAAAGAGATATCCCTCTAATATGGCTATCAGTCTCCCAACATGAAGGATTCTAATCTCAAAAAGACTAATTTTTTAATATACACACAGTAATTAAAAAGACATTGCAACTCCACATGGACAAATCAGTGATCCCGTGATATTAATCGGTATTACTACCTAGATATTAAATCAATAACTAAAAAAATTCATGTTATTCATGTTGAAATATTGGTTTTCTCTAAGACAAAATAGTAATAAGAGAAACATAGAATAATTTTCTTGGGAACTGTTCACAGTCATCAAATTTATGAAACACTATCAGTGTACATCTTTTTGAATTTTGAGAAAAAACTATTCGGATATGTGGCTTCCAAATAATTAATTTCAATTAAACCTTGATAGTATAGGAATTCATGTAATACAAAAACCCATTTAATTAATTTCATATGCATATTCTATTTTGTTTAGAATGTTACTACTACTGATTTCTGAAGGAAATATCTAGGATTGCATAACCTCTCAACACTCATAATCAAAAATGGGAAATATTACTATAGATCCACGAATCCCACATTACAGTTTATATGTTTAAATAATGATTTAAATCATATCTTATTTTTCTAGACCTTCATATATATTAGGATATGTTGTGTGTTTTGGTTCCTTAGGAATATGGGCCAAATTTTGTTCTTAAGCACGGTGATCATGTGGTAGAATAAAGATCTCATCATCATCATCATCATCATCTGTAGGAAATATTATCCAAATATTGATATTTTTCATTTGGAAGTTATGAATGATCTAAAATTATGGAAACAATATCTCCTTGTTGATACATTCATGATCTATAAAGATCTAAAAAATGCAGAGCTGTATTTTTTTTCAAAATGATTTGAAACTCCAAAAAACACAAGGACTGTAATATATTAAAACATATCATTTTTACATTATCAATACATTGGGGAAAGTAAATTTTATCATCAATTTTCATAGTAACATGTGGTCATCACAATCCTTGATCAAATATAGTTACACGAGGAACATGATATGCCTCTTTTTTGAGATACACTTGTTCGTGAAATCGTACAATGAGAACATGTATATTACTAATATTTGGATGAAAAAATATCTTATTGTTCTTATTCAAAATGATAAACATGTGTATGGATTGTTTCAACACATGTAATTAATTATTTATAGCGGGAGAACACCACGGAGTGGTCTCTATCTCTGGAGAAAATTATTTAATATTATTAATAATTATATGGTTTTCCAATCCATGTAGAAAAACTTAATGAGTAAATTTCCTCATTTTAAGTGAATAGTTCATGTATAGGCCTCCAAGATGTGCTATTATTTGAGTAGTTGATATTGGTGTCTTCATATGATATGTAGAATTTCCAAATTTATGTCTCATTTCTATACTTATCAACATGTTAATGAAAAGCATCAGAATCCATATATATTGGTTTATTCGTAACCTATAACCAATTAAAAACGGGAGGATATATATATATATATATTACATTATGATAATACCCTTCACTCAATAGAGAATACATATATATATTTGGGGATTTATTAGTTCACCACATCATCTCACAATATATTTATTAGTGAAAGACTGAATGTGGAGGATCATGGGAAATAATATATTTCTAAAATCATTAAACAAGATGTTGTACTTTCTTTTATCATTTCTAAAATAAATCCTCAAATCAACTCCCAATTCTGCATGTTCCATTATGTGTTCATGTGATATCAGGTAAAATTGAAAATAATTTATCATATGTAAATTATTTGTAAAATAGTTTGGGGAATCTAGATACATGGTGATATGATTTGTCTATTTATCATTATATTTAAATGATATTGGGGAACCCAAAACGAAATGGTTCACTTTTCATATAATAATATATATTAATAAACCATCTGGATTGATACGTTTGAATCAATATAAGTTAGGACAATCTAGTTTCTCCTTTTTAGGATGAAAAGAGAGAAACATCTATGATTTCATCATGCAATTTAATGGAGATGACTACAATGATTTATATTCATTAAAAATCACCATTGATGGGTCAAAGGATCCATAAATGAATCATTGGTCACTTTATACATCCATTGCAGTACTCATTTTTTAATCAATTATTCATAAAATTATCACTTTGTTTATGTCATTGATGACTTGAAAGGAAGAAAATGGTTTAATGGAGATATATAAGATTCTTTTTATCTCTAAATGAATCAGGATGGCCACTTATTTGATAAATCTACCAACCCATATGACTGTTTTTTATAGTCATTGAAATGTATCAAATAACGAAGTATAGTTTTGATACCACCGATATATTAATATTGGAATATATTTAAATAGAGAAATTTGTTTTATAAAAGGAAAAACAACTATGAAATATCAAATATTATATTTCTATTCTTTGTGTAATACCAATCGTAACAATTCAGGTGAAATGTCCAAATATGGGTGATTAACTTGATACATGTGAGTTGAATTCATTCATGTGGGAGAAATGGGTTCAACAATGCTTGGGTAATCAATTATAGATTATAATTTATTGTGGTAGAAATTGATATGGTGGACGAAATATCTAATCCCAGACTGTTATTACCTTGTATGAGTTTTATTAAATATTTATATTTATATATATTTCATCATTCATGAGTGTTTGCCTTTGATATTTTAGAAAAATGTAGTATAGTGGGATCTTCATGTTCAGTGCATTTTTTCAAAATGATTAGTAGTAACAGTGTGGCCTAATCATACACATGGTGACCCCATGGAAGTGTCTGGAACATAGTATAGGGAAACAATACAAATTAATCTTAAGATAAAGTGGTTAACCATGCGTCAATACCCTAGTATAGTGAAAACTCATGGATAGTAGTAAGTTTAATATATACTTAGACATGGATTGGAGGACTATGTGATCCTATATTAGGTGTCCATTTCCATTCACATAGGTTACAATTTTTTTTACCAAACTCACGGAAAAACATACTGAATACCATTAGAATTATATATGTGAATTTAACATTTAATTATAATTTAATTGAACCCCTTTTTAATTATCCTATCACAACATTTAAACATTCCATGTATTCTTCTACCTCATCTCATTCTCTCCTCCATCTTTTCTCAATTCCATATATGTTTTCATCAGGATTCATCAAAACATATCTTATGAAGTGGTTATACACATACTCACTTATATTCTTATTCATTTATTCCATGGACATATTCCACCCATATATACATGGAGGCATAGGGTTTTTTTGTAAAACCAGGAGTTTTTATAAACATTTTTTTATTAACATAAAACTTTCATATATATTTTTCATTACACTAAGTCAAGAGTTCATTTCATATGGAACTAACTGGGCGTACATTGCTCGCAACACTAACATTCAACGAAACATCTATTTTTATTATTTTTACCTAAATAATAAAATAATGACCAAGAAATTAATCATATTAATATGAATATAAATAACAGCTTTTCAAATATTGATAATAAAAGATATGATTCTTCGTAACGTCCTATATTTAGGAACATCATTTTATCAAATGACCCACTTTTAATATCCTTTTAATTTTATTGTTATACACTCATGAATATTTATTTTGGTAAAATAAACATATTTTTTGAATTTATAATATTGAAATTAGCATAGGGTGACTTTTTTGTTTTTCTCAAAAAAGTGTTAATTTTTTATGAATATAGAAAAATAATTCATAGTAGTTATAAACCATCTTTTCATTTAAATAAAAAATTGTACACTAAATCAATTTTAATCTCCCAATAAATAAATAATAAATATATTAATCCATTTTAGTTCATTTTAATCATTTTTTCAATGGAATTATATATATCAAATTATTGAACTTTGGAACATCCCTTTCAAAAGTTTTCTAGCCACATTTTTTGGGATTAACAGTAAATGTAATTTTACCTCTTATAATAATTGAATTTAAGAAATGTAAATAAATTTAATAATTTAAATGGATATGTTTTCTTTGAAGCAAATCATATTTATCTCAAATATATAATCCACTTTAATCCACATTCGATGGATTAAGATATTTATTATATTATATTTAATGAAGAGTTAAAAGTATCATATTAGAAATTTAATGACTGAACATTTTTTATATGAATATAAATAACACGAATTTGACTATAATTATTAACTTTATTGAGGATGATTTTATCATCATCATGATAATTTGTTTTTAATGTAATATTTCAAGAGTTTTCTAAAGTGCCCCTCCCCTCTCTTATAAAAGGGAAATTCTCCTTCTCTTCAATACACACCTCTAAATCCATTTGTATCATTGATACCCTTACCATTTCCTCTACCAACATCCCATAATACATATCAGAGTCAATAATTGTGGAATAATGTCATTATATGGAGTCATTTTATACAAATCAAATGGAGATACCTGAAAAAAAAACATAATTATTTTATAACCTCTTTCAATGTTATTTTCTTCCTCTACATACTCATTCTACATAGTATCCATACCAATGTAATAAATATTGAATATAATATATTCCTAAATTTTTATATGGTTATGGGAAAACTATATTCATCATCATACCCCTCCTAATAAAAAAAATATCACCATACATGTGTATGTACGACTTATCGTCTCGATTCCATGGTGTAAACTATTTTTCATGTATACATTATTTCTATTGGCGTGATGATGAATATAAAGGATTTAAGTAATAAATTTGACATATTTTTGTTTTTTTATAATTAATATTCAATAAAATTCCATACTCTTTTCCAATATGTAATGATATCATCACTCGTGGGTATGTACAACTAACCATCTCCACAACACAATGAGATTCATCTTCCACAATCACCATTTAAGGATGATTATATAAAATATATATTATTAATATGTATGGAATATATTAAAAATATTAATTCTACCAGAATAATGATATATATATATATACATACATATTTCATTTATATCCATTCTTTCCATACGACAATTGAGACAGAAACAATGTTAATGCATACGTACGACTTACCGTCTCCATTGAATGGTGTATTCTATTTCATACATCTTTATGATATAAATTATTATCATATAGATATAATATATATACATGATATTTAAATCATTATTTACATTCTGGAAACATGATATATGTATAAGTGCGAACGATATAACCAATTAAGACACATGCGAATAACAAATTGAATATTAGCCAAAGTGAAATGATAACATAAGATCGTTAAAAAGTGGGTAATATAATGTTATAATCAAACCATATGCGGTATTAGATATAATAATATGATTATGTACAAGATGTATAATAAACTTATATTTATTATACAGAAATCTTGTTCAATAAAAAAGAGTGTCAAGATACAAGGTAAAAGGATTTCATCTAACTTTGAATTTCTATGAGATACAAGCTCTATTCGCCACCCATTCCTTTTGTATGGTGAATTTAATTACCATCATTATATCCAATGATTATCTTAATTATATGTATAGTTATTCACATATCTATTTTTTGATCCTCCATTCATGGGATTTAATTTTTAAAACATTATAGGTTAAAAAATTATTTTTCATAGAAAAAATTATATATTCCTCAAGAAAATATTTTAAAATATATTTAGAAATTATTTTCCATATAAGATAAAATAAATTGGTGTTACTCATTGTAACGACCCAAAGTTTCATTAATGGAAAATCCCTCTTGGTCCAATTAAATGTCTCTTTACGAAAAATGTTTTTATAAGATGTCAACTTCGTTTGTTTTATGACCGTTGTTAATATAGCTATTTAATAGAGATCACATGATTCGTATAAATATAGGACCTTAACAAATCCAATTTACTCAGACAAAAGAAGCGATGGCCTCATCCAGTAGAATTTCCCCATATGAAGCCCATTTGTCAGAGCTCAAAAATGAAGTGGCATCCTTGGGCTTCACCCTTGACCAAGACCAAGCTCAGTTTCACCATGTCAAGCTCGAACGGGGCCGTCTACGGAAAAAAGTGGAAGTTGATAGAGATTACCACTCGAGCGATGTTATCTGAGCCGCCCCAAGTGTCTGTCACCACCGCACACCTTACCCTTAGGTCTTATGCTACTATTTTAAGGGGTTATGTAACGAATAAGTAGTACTATGTTCATGTACATTATTTTTTTATAAAATAATGAATATAATTTCTAGTCATTTTTGATACATTGTAAATTGTATTTAAAAGCACAAATGGTATTTTTACTTATTATTTAATTAAGAAATCTATTTTATTAAATTAAGGGATTTTTGAATTAATTAATATTTTAATAAAATAATAATGTTATTATTAAATTAATATATTTTTTTAAATATAAATGATCTTATAATTTTATAAATGGAATTAAATTTTTTTATTAGGGTTTGAAAGACATTTTTGTCAAAACCCGTGATTTTTTGATAAATGTCAGTTTTTATTTTAAAAGTAAAAATTAACATATATAGATATTTTTTAGATAAAATAAATTTCATTTCTGGAATCAGGACGTCGAAATTATCCAATGGTAAATTTTTCATAATTTTCTGAGATAGTCAAATTTTTGGGTAAAAATTAAATACTGTTTAAATATATAATGTGTTTTATGACATCATAATGACCCAATGGTGATGTAATAAAATAACATAATCCTTATGTTTGGAAAATATATTTTTTATCATTAAAATAATGTGATTTTGGGTTTGTTTGACTTACTTTTCAAAGCATTAATGGACCCCTCAAGACATATTCAACACTTTTCCTTTTTAAATTAATTTCCATGGGAGTGTGACTCACCTCCACATAAGCAGCCTTATTATTTTAAAAAGTTCGGACTTGGGCCTTATAAAATATTTTTTTCCTCTTCCCTTTTCCAAAAACCATGGGCAAAAACCATGGGATGGTTTGTGGTTTGGATTAATTTAATATAAGGGGTCCCAAACCTAAAAAAAATTCTCTCACCTTTCCTATATAAACCCACCCAAGCTCCCACTTCCTCCTCACTCAAAGCCCTTTTAGTTCGTCCAACCTCTTCCCTACTCTCTCTAGAATCTTTTCAAGGTTCCCCAAGCTCCTAAGAATCCTTTCTATAGCCTTTGGAATCACACTTCCATGTAAGGGTTTTTTCTTCCTTTCTCATTTTTGTCAATTTTCATTAAGTTGTATTTCCCTTTTAATTTCAATTATGAAGGTTTGGGTATGGTTTCGCACCTCCCCCATACTTCCCTCTTATTGTTTGAATGATGGGAGACCCCTTTCTCTCTAATTAAATGCCTCCCATGTACACCTGTTACTATGCTGAAATTCCGAAAGGAACTTCTCTCTCTTCTTTTTCATTCAAACAATAATTTTGTATCATGAACATAAATTCCATTACAATGGTTAGGACATGTATCAATGTGACCACCTTACTGTACATTACAGGTAAATATTATGAGGAACCCCTTTCTCTCTCATCAACCATTTTTATGAATTCTTATGTCACGCCGTTACGCTGCCGAAATCGCACCGATTTTCTAAGCCAATGCCATTGTGTAGTGGATACCATGCCCATTTCTCCATCAAGGGTATTCACCTTTATGAACATTTACGTATTGATTAAAAAGTTTCATGTATTAATTCCACATTCCTTTATCGTGTAATAAATGAGTATGTTTTATGAATCCATGTTTTATGATCGATGTGGCACACTTATGCATGAAATGAAATGTTTAAGAAGGGTGTGCCCTAATAGCGCTCCAATGCATTGGGTAAAGTATAGTATAATGATATGTAATGTGAAATGAGTGTTGACTCATGCTAATTCAAGTGCAAGGAGGGTTTACTCATGATTCATGTGAAATGAGGGTTTACTCATGCTTTCTGTGCAATGAGCCTTGGCTCATGCTAATTCCATGTTAAGTGTTGTTGCCACATTTACATGTTATGATTATCATGATTTATCATGCCTTTATGTTCATGTTTATTTTATGCTCTATTGATATGCCTATTGTCAAACATGTATTGTACTCCTCATGTTATTCCATGTGTACTCCCTTACTGTGCTTTATAGCTCACCCTTTTCTTATGCATGTCCTCAGGTTATCCAATGCAATGCTAGGTACGAGGGAATGTAGTGGTCATGTAAAGGATGTTTTCAATAAAGATGTTGTATTTCTTGTTTTATGTTTTTATGTACTGATCCTAAGCCCCAAAGACACTAAACCTATCGATATTTTTTGTTGTATCAAGTGATGTTTTATGTAATAAATCATGTTTAAGTTGTAATAAAAAGCAGGGTTGTCATAGTTGGTATCATATGATAGGTTTAGTTATTTTTGGGATTAGGAAACCCTAGTATAGACTTAGATACAAGACTAAGTATAATAAAAATATCCCTAAGTTTTGGTGAGTATTGAGTAAGTGGGTTATCAAGCAAATACATCCCTCTCTGGATACGAGCAGGTAGAGGCTGCTCTGGCACAGATGTATCCTAGGGGTAAAACCCGAAAACACCGCTTTGAGCTAGACTCGAACGGGAACTGGTGCACGACAACGGGCCTTGTTGTACTCTTGGGTACGACACTCCCGGGAGATATGTTTTGATACATTCACAGGCTTAGTATAAACTGTTTTCAAGGGAATTAAAAAAAATGCCCCTACGAATATTTGTTATAAAGTAGATCATGAAAATCCAAGATTGAAGCCTATAGACTCATGAGTTAAGGAAATAAAAGTTTATTTATAATTCATCAACATTAATGTTTGGATTACCCTTTATGTGTTACCCCTAACTTTCCTTTTATTCCAGCCAATGGCCGGTAATAGGAGGACTCGGGCTAACAACCATTGTGAAGATCAGTGTGATGACTGTACTAAGGAGATGCCCAATCCAATGGGAGAGGGAATTGCGAACTTTTTCACGCTTCACTCTCAGCTAACTCAAGTTATGAATAGAAACAAGGGTCAAGAAGAACGTCCAAACCCCCCTAAGAAGGAAAAAGTTGTTATCGAGAGCTTCATGAGACAAAGGCCTCCTACTTTTAGTGGATCATCTGATCCCACGATCGCTGAACAATGGATCAACTCCATTGAAAAGATATTATCCATCCTCCAATGTTCTGAACAAGAGAAGGTTCTCCTGGCGGCTTATTGTATGGAGGGAGAAGCTGATCAATGGTGGACGTTGATCAAAAATACGAAGCATGAGGAGGAGATCAAGGTGTTGGAATGGAAGGATATCTGGAAGATGTTTTTTGATAAATATTCTCTGTGCACCCTCCGGATTTAGATGGAGAGGGAATTCCTTTTCCTCAAGCAAAAAGATGAAGAATCTGTTGGAGAGTATCATGAAAACTTCACACGGATTGCACGATACGCTTCTATCTTTGTCGTTACCTCCGAATGCAAGGTCGACCGCTTTTTTGGTGGGCTGAAGCTTAGCTTGTAGAAAGAATTAGCGATCCGTGACTTCGACTACTATGAAGAAATTGTCTGATGTTCCCTCAAGTTTGAAATGGAGATTTGGGAATTACAGGGGTATCATGGGGACAAGAAGCATAAGGAGGACTTCAATGCTGGTGGTCCGATGGGTAAATCCAATGGTGCTATGAAGATCCAGCACTCCACTTTCCAAGAGTGCAGAAAGAACCACCTCGGAAATTGCCTTAAGGGGACGAGAAAATGCTTCAGGTGTGGAACAGAAGGGCACCTAGCTGTTAACTATCGACAAGATGGACCCGCGACTGCGAAAAGGGAGAGGAACACTCCGTTCTATCCTCAATGCATCGTTAAATGCTACAAATGCAATGAACCGGGTCATTTTGCAAATCAGTGCCCTAATACAAGGGTTATCGGAGGCAACCAACAACCTTCAAGACAGCAAGGAAGAGATTTTTCCATCACTTCTGCCGAAGTAAACCCCGAAAATGAAATGGTGACAGGTACGCTGGTTATTCATTCAAGAATAGTTAACATACTTTTTGATTTATGTTATACAAATTCTTTTATATCTCAAAAGTTTAGTAGAACAATCCCAGCACCACCACAAATCATGGAAGTAAAGATGTCGATTAGTACGACAAATGGGGCAATCATTGCATCCCATGAATATAAGTCCTCCCCTGTTATAATCTGTGGATTGAATTTCCCAGAAAACCTCGTCATACTCCCTCTGGTGGAATTTGATGCAATTCTTGGCATGGATTGGATTTCCTTATATAGAGCCATCATAAACTGTCAGGAGAGGGAAATCACACTCCATATGGGGAATCGACCCCAGATTCTTTACAAGTGTCGGGAGGAAGATGAATCTCATTTAGCTCCATCATCTCAAGCATGGATATTACTGTCTTATGAGCACGCATATCTGGCTCAGATGATTGAGTCCATGGAAGAAACCATCCTTGAAGAAATGCCTATTGTGAGGGAATTCGTTGAAGTGTTTCCCGAGGAACTTCCTGGTCTTCCTCCAAGAAGTTATGTTGAGTTCTCAATTGAACATATACTAGGGGATCTACCAATATCCAAGACTCCATATAGAATGGCTGTTGTAGAGTTTGAAGAGATGAAGAAACAACTACAGGGGAATCTGGATAAAGGGTTCATACGCCCAAGTGCTTCACCATGGGGTGCACCAGTCCTGTTCATCAAGAAGAAGGATGGGTCAATGCGGCTTTGCATAGATTATCGTGAACTTAACAAAATCACGATAAAGAACAAGTATCCTCTACCAAGAAACGATGAATTGTTTGATCAGTTGCGTAGATCACAACACTTCTCCAATGTGGACTTGCGGTCAGGATATTATCACGTAAGGTTGAATAAGGAAGATGTCCCCAAGACAGATTTTCGTACAAGATACGGGCACTATGAATTCATAGTAATGCCTTTCGGACTCACCAATGCTCCAGAAATATTCATCGACTAGATGAATAGAGTCATTATAGATTACCTTTTTAAATCTGTGGTTTTCTTTATAGATGATATTCTAATATACTCTAAAACAAAGGAGGATCATGTGGAGCATTTAAAAACTGTACTAGAGACTTTGTGAAAGGAGAAGCTCTATGCAAAGTACATCAAGTGTGATTTCTAGTTGAAGGAGGACTCATTCATGGGCCATATCATCACAAGAAATGGGATATCTATGGACCCCTCCGAAACAGATGCAATTGAGGGATGGCCGAGGCCAACATCAGTAATAGATATCCATAGCATCTTTGGGATAGCTGGATATTATCGACAATTTGTGAGAAATTTCTCACGATTTTCAAACCCTCTTACAAAGATAACTCGAAAGGGAGTAAGGTTTTCTTGGAGTGATGAATGCAAAGAAAGCTTCAAGGAGTTGAAAAGGAGGCTTATCACTACGCTCGTGCTCACTTTAACCATAAGTAGGGAACTTGTTGTGGTATTCATGGATGCTTCAAAGAAGGGCTTAGGCTGTGTGCTGATGAAAAATGATAAATTGATATCCTATGACTCAAGGCAGTTGAAAATACATGAGAGAAACTATCCAACACTTGATCTAGAGTTGGCGGCTGTGATCTTTTCCTTCAAAATCTGGTGGCATTGGCTCTATGGAGAGAAATGTGAGATATATACTGACCAAAAGAGTCTTAAATATATATTCACGCAGAAAGAGATTAATATGCGCTAGAGGAGATGGATAGAGGTCATCTTGGATTACGACTGTTCAATACATTACCACCCTGGGAAAACGAACAAGGTGGCAGATGCCCTATGTAGAAAGGATCCATCGATTCTATCAATGATGAGAATTGAGAAGGATCCAATCTTCTTAGACTTGATGAAGATGGACATGGGAATCATAGAGAAGGGAACATCATCAATCCTTTCACAAATGATTGCTCGACCATCTCTTTTGGAAAGGTTAAAGGATGCTCAAAAGGATGATATGGGAATTCAAGAAAAAGTGGAAGCTATAAAAAAGGGGAAATCCTAAGAGTTTAATGTTAATGAAGAAGGAATTGTGCGGTTTGGGAAAAGACTATGTGATCCATCAATTCTAGAGATAAAGAAGGAACTTTTGGATGATGCACATAGTTCCAATTTCATTATTCACCCAGGGATCACAAAGATGTATCGAGATCTCTGAGAAAAATTTTGGTGGCATAATATGAAGAAGGAGATCGCTGAATATACATCAAAGTGCCAGGTGTGTCAGAAAGTGAAGGAAGAGCGGCAAAAGTATAAGGGGATGATGTAACCATTTCCCATACCAGAATGGAAATGGGAGAACATCACCATGGACTTTGTCACCGGACTTCCTAGTACATCCAAAGGAAACAATGCAATCTGTGTTGTTGTGGATCGTCTTACAAAGACTCCACACTTCATTTCTATTTGGGAGGATTTCTAATTGGATCCACTGGCACTGATATATATTAGGGAAGTGGTAAGGTTTCATGGAGTACCACTATCTATTGTGTCTGACCGAGATCCAAGATTCACCTCTATGTTTTGAAAGAGTCATCAACATGCTCTGAATAATGAACTGAACTTCAGTACGGCCTATCATCCTCAAACTAATGGCCAATCTGAGTGGACTATCCAAACACTCAAGGATATGTTGAGGGACTGCTCAATGGACTTTAAAGGAGGATGGGATTATCATTTCCTCCTTTAGAGTTTTCATATAATAATAGTTTCCACTCGAGTATCCAAATGGCACCATATGAAGCCCTGTAAGGGAAAAGGTGTAGAACACCGGCATGATGGGATGAGGTCGGTGAACGTAAGCTGCTTGGACCAGAAATGGTTGAGGAAATGGTGGAGAAGGTGAAAACCATTTAGAAGCATATCAAGGCAGCTCAGAGTCAACAGAAGAGTTATGCAGATAATCATTGATGAGACCTTGAGTTTAAAGTTGGAGATGTGGTGTTTCTACCCATATCTCCGTGGAAAAAGGTCATGAGGTTTGGAAAGAAAGGGAAGTTAATTCCAAGGTACATCGGTCCCTTCGAGATTCTTGATCATGATGGGGCTGTGGCCTATCGACTAGCACTTCCACCTACCATGGCCAAAGTGCATGATGTCTTTCATGTATCCCTCTTAAGGAAGTATATACCGGACCCTTCACATGTACTCTCTTTTGAGGTGGTACAATTGGAATACGATCTTTCTTATGAGGAGCAACCAGTGAAGATCTTAGATCGTAGAGAAAAAGTTCTATGAAATAATACAATTCCCCTCGTCAAGGTGTTGTGGAGAAACCACAAGTTTTAAGAAGAGACTTGGGAATCGAAGGATATGATGAAGTTGAGTTACCCATATTTTTTTAGTGTGGGAAATGGAAAATTTCAAGGGAGAAATTTCTTAAGGGGGGATTATTGTAACGACCCAATGTTTCATTAATGGAAAATCCCTCTTGATCCAGTTAAATGTCTCTTTATGAAAAATGTTTTTATAAGATGTCAAATTCATTGGTTATATGACCGTTGTTAATATATCAATTGAACAGTGATCACATGATTTGTATAAATATAGGACCTTAACAAATACAATTTACTAAGACAAAATATGTGATGTCCTCATCCAGTAGAATTGCGCCATAAGAAGCCCATTTGTCAGAGCTCGGAAAAGAGGTGGCATCCTTTGGCTTCGCCCTTGACCAAGCCCAAGCTGAGCTTCACCATGTCAAGCTCGAACGGGACCATCTACGGGAAAAGTGGATGTTGATAGAGATTACCACTCGAGCGATGTTATCTGAGCCACCCCAAGAGTCTGTCACCATCACACACCTTACCCTTAGGTCTTATGCGGCTATTTTAAGGGATTTTTGAATTAAATAATATTTTAATAAAATAATAATATTATTATTAAATTAATTTTTTTATTAAATATAAATGATATTATAATTTTATGAATGCAATTAAATTTTTTTTATTAAGGTTTGAAATCCATTTTTGTCAAAACCCGTGAATTTTCAATAAATATCGGTATTTATTTTAAAAATAAAAATTAACATATTTAGAATTTTTTTTAGATAAAATAAATTTCATTTCTGGAATCAGGATGTCGAAATTATCCAACGGTGAATTCTTCATAATTTTCTGAAACAGTCAAATTTTTGGGTAAAAATTAAATACTGTTTAAATATATAATGTGTTTTATGACATCATAATGCCCCAATGGTGAAGTAATAAAATACCATAATCTTTATTTTTGGCCAATATATGTTTTATCATTAAAATAATGTGATTTTGGGTTTGTTTGACTTACTTTTCAAAGCATTAATGTACCCCTCAATACATATTCAACACTTTGCCTTTTTAAATTAATTTCCAAGGGAGTATGACTCACCGCCACATAAGCAACCTTATTATTTTAAGAAGTTCTGACTTGGGACCTATAAAATATTTTTTTCCTCTTCCCTTTTACAAAACCCATTGGCAAAAACCGTGGGATGGTTTTTGTTTTGGATTAATTTAATATAAGGGGTCTCAAACCTAAATAATTAAGAATTCTCTCACCTTTCCTATATAAATCCACCCAAGCTCCCACTTCCTCATCACTCAAAGCCCTTGGAGTTAGTCCAACCTTTTCCCTACTCTCTATATAATCCTACCAAGGTGCCCCAAGCTCCCAAGAAGCCTCTCAGAAGCCTCTCTCTAGCCTTTGGAAGCACACTTCCAAGTAAGGGTTTTTTCTTCATATCTCATTTTTGTCAATTTTCATTAAGTTGTATTGCCCTTTTAATTTCAATTATGAATGTTGGGGTACGGTTTCTCACCTCCCCCATGCTACCCTATTATTGTTTTAATGATGTTATACCCCTTTCTCTCCCATTAAATTCCTCCCATGTACACCCGTTACTATGCCGAAATTCTGAAGAGAACTTCTCTCTCTTCTATTTCATTCAAGCAATAATTTTGTATCATGAATCTAAATTCTATTAAAATTTTTGGTACATGTATCTATATTACCACCTTACTGTCAATTACATGTAAATATTATGAGTAACCCATTTCTCTCTCATCAACTATTTTTATGAATTCTTATGTCACACTGTTACGCTGCCGAAATCGCACCAATTTTCTAATCCAATGCCATTGTGTAGTGGATACCATGCCCATTTCTCCATCAAGGGTATTGACCTTTATGAACATTTACTTACTAATTAAAAAGTTTCATGTTTGAATTCCACATTCCTTTATCATGGAATAAATGATTATGTTTTAGGAATCCATTTTTTATGATCCATGTGTCACACTTATGCATGAAATGAAATGTTTAAGAAGGGTGCACCCTTATAGCGCTCCAATGCATAGGCTAAAGTATAGTATCATGATACGTCATGTGCAATGAGTGTTGACTCATACTAATACATGTTCAACGAGGGTTTACTTGTTCTTCATGTGAAATGATGGTTTACTCATGCTTTATGTGCAATGAGCCTTGGCTCATGCTAATTCCATGTTAAGTGTTGTTGCCACATTTCCATGTTATGATTATCATGCCTTGATCGCAACTTTATGTTCATGTTTCTTTTATGCTCTATTGATATTCCTATTGTCTAACATGTATTGTACACCTCATGTTATTCCATGTGTACTCCCTTACTGAGCTTTATAGCTCACCCTTTTCTTATGCTTGTCCTCAGGTTATCCCATGCAATGCTAAGTACGAGGGAAGGTAGTGGTCATGTAAAGGATATTTTCAATAAAGATATTGTATTTATTGTTTTAAGTTTTTATGTAATGATCCTAATCCCCAAAGACACTAAACCTCTCGATCTTATTTTTGAATCAAGTGAAGTTTTATGTAATAAATCATGTTTAAGTTGTAATAAAAAGCATGGTTGTCATAATCATTCCTTTATGGGGAAATTATTCAATGTTTCTATTCATATTATTTCTCTAAATGTATTTTGTTTTGAGGGTATGATGTTTGTGAAGCTTGTTTCTTTTTCACGAGTTATATGCATTAGAAACCCGCTTCAATTAATGAGTTATGTTTGTGGTTAAATTATTTTAAAAGCACTCTATTTCAACATGTTATTGTATGATTACATGTTTATGATACCCATTTATTTTCATGGGTTATGTTATTATTTTTAATTATCTTTTGGCATATGTATGTATGATTTCATTATGAGAGGGGTAGGACTTATATCTCCCTCAAAAGCCTTGGGTAATTATTTATATCTAATGAGATATACTATGATAGTCATGAGGGTGAAAATTACTACTAAGATGGCCATAGGAATGAACTATGACTACTAAGATGGTATGAGTAGTGAACTCATGATACTAAGATGGTTGGGGGAGTGAACCCGTACTACTAAGATAGTTATGAATGTGATTAGTTGGCTACTTTGTAAATCAGAATATTCATTTTTGTTTTCCACACAAACATGTCTTACTCCTATGTTACGTTTTCTTGGATTTTATGCCTTTTTTTGTTTATGAATTATTTCATATGAACATCCCATAAATATTTCAGGGTTTTATCTATGATCTTTTATATGAAGTGTTTTCTCTTCTGTTTTCCATGATCACATTATCATACTCTTAAACTTATGTTTATTCTAATATATATTAGTTGTTTTCCATTACTAAGAATTAGATATCACTCCTTTTATGTTTTCCCCATGGTTATGACAGTACGTACTATGTTTTATGTATCTAATAAGGGTTATAATCATGAAGAACATAGTGGGTGATTATGCAGTTCATTTATGTACCATTGATTTGTTTCCATGTTTCCAAAGGCACTGGACCAATTATGTTCTTTAAGAGTATATTTGTATAATTTTTAGGTATTCTGAAAATGAAGTGAAATTTTAGTGTATTAATAGCTAGGGCCACTAAAGTTGGCATCAGAGTAATGGTATAGTTAACCTTTGCAAGATAGGATGAGAAATACTTATTGAGAACCATAAGTGTATGACCGAGGATAAGTCTAAGGGTATGTAAATGTTTAAGAAAATGTCCTGAATTTTTTATGAATGATATTGTGAATGTTTTCCTATAAATACTTATTTATTGGTATATTATAAGTGGATGTGGCTCTAGAATAGATGAACGTAGGGGAAACATCTCTAAAATGATGTTCTGAGCCTGGCTCGGGAAAATCTGGTACATGAAAGTGGGCCTTATTGCACAAATCATTTGAAAATCCTAGGAGATGTGATTTGGGAATTCAAAGACTCTCCATGAAAAATTATTAAGGATATTAATACATATTTATTTTGAATAAAATAGGATAAAACTAAGGTTTCATGGGTTAATGATGGTGTTCTAATTTATACACCCTATAAGTGATTTTTCATGGTTATATGGTTTCTCTTTATGATAACTATTTCTTACATTATTCTTCTAGTTTCAGTCAATGAATTTAACCCATAGAACCCATGTTAATGGTGATTATGATGTCAATGAAATGAATGTCCTCCTGAGCAGCCAAATGATAACAAAGGTTTAATGAAAAAACTCACTTCAATGCTCACATTGATTTCTCATGATATGAATCATTGTGTATTTCAAAATGAAAACCTGATGGTGCAAATTTATATTGAGCCTTTCATGAGAAAATGTTCTACTTCATTCAGAGCATTTATTGATCTACATGTTTCTGAACAATGGATCAGTACTACTGAAATTTTTTTATCTTTTATTCAGTGTTCAGTGCATGAGAAATTCATTCTAGCTAAATATTGGTTACATGGTTAAGTAGATCCTTATTGGACTCTAATTAGAAAAAATAGGAAGTAAAATTAGATTCAACCCATGGATTGGGATTAGTTCAAGAACATGTTTTTTAATAAGTAATTTCCTCAAATTCATCTTACCAAGAGAGAGAAATAGTTCATTTAGTTTAAACAATTGGTTGATGAATCTTTTGTACGTATGAGGATAATTTGATAAGACATTCATTATACATATTACAGAATTTTTATCCAACCTGAATGTAACATTGATAGGTTCTTTGGTGGTGTAAATCCAAGTCTCAGAATAGAAATTTCTATAAGATAATTTCATAGAAATGAACAAATTATGTGTTGTATAATCATTGTAGAAATGAAGGTAGGATCCACATATCAATATCATGGATTTGACAAGAAGAGTATTATGGAGTTTAAATAAAACTATAAAACCATAGATAAAATAAGATGAACTTTTTTTATGATCTAAATGAGGGAAGAAATATGGAGGAAATTTCCTTAAGGGGTCTAATAAATGTGTTAAATGAAAAAATTATGTTCACATGGAAATTGATAACTGAAGAGATGGAAAGAAGTTATATAATGTTATGAATGTGTAAAAGAGACAAAGAATTCCCCCCCTATGATTTAGTGATACAAGTTCATAGAGAATGTGAATTTTTCTTAACAGTACCCACACCCCGGGTTTGGTGATGATGATTGATTTCAGCAACATCTTAGGACGATGGTCAAAAGTAAATATCATGAAATCAATATTTCAGATGAGGGGTGAAATAACTATGTAATGAATGGTACACTTACAATCCACTATATATCTACTAATGAAATATTTGATTCTGTAACTACACACTCTTCCATGTCTAAATAATTCTATAAGGGTGTTACGATTCAGCCAAAATAGTTAGATATGGAATTTTCCATGAAAATCCTTAATGGTATCATGAATGAATCTCAATCTATGGTTCCTCTCACATTGATGTTTATGGGAATGTGCTTCTTTAAAATCCTTCCATTATTCCTTCTATCAGATTTCATGTCATCTTAGGCATGGATTGGCTTTCCCTACATAAATACCACATCAATTTTTATGTAAGGGAAGTTATGTTTTCTATTTCAAACCCTCTTATGATCATCTATAAATTTGGCGATATGTATGAACTTCCTTTAAAGATTGCATCTAGTGTATGGGTATCAATTCCTATTCAAAAGGGTTCTTTATCTCAAATGGTTGAGGTTAATATTAACATCGATGATATGAATTTTCTCCAAGATGTTATGGATTTATTTTTTAGATATTTTCCTACTCTTCCACAAATACATAATGTTGATTTCTCTATATAAATCAAACATGGTTCCATACCAATTTCAATGACTCCCCATAGAATGGTCGATATTGAGTTGCTAGAATTGTAGAAGAAACTCCATGAAAACCATGATAAAGGATGCATTCGTCCAAGTGTTTCACATTTTAGAGCATCAGTTCAATTTGTGAAAAAGAAAGATGGACCAATGAAACTATGCATTTATATCATTAGTTAAACAAGATCAGAATAGATAACAAGGATCCTCTTCCCCATATTAATGACTTGTTTAATCAACTGTGCATATCCTAATAATTTTCTGTGATTTTTCTACATTTTGGATATCATAAATTTATGGTCAAGAATGAGGATATTCCTAGGAAAACATTCGGTAAAATGTATTGACATTATGAATATTTTTTGATTCCTTATTTTCATAATAATTCCCCTATTATCTTCATAGATTTAGTGAATAGAGTCTTTAATGATTACCTTAATCTATTTGTGGTGGTCATTATAGATGATATTCTTATAAATTCAAGGATAAAGGAAGAGAATTAAGATAACATTAGCATTTTACTATTCACCATAATGGAGGCGAATTTATATGAAAATTATATAGAGTATCAATTTTTTCCTACAAAAAGTTTTCTTTTTGGGTCACATAACCTCAAGAGATAGTATAGTTGTTGATCCATCAATGAAAGAGTCTATTGAAAGATGACATAGACTAACCCTGATGGAAGAGATCTGTAGATTTCATGGTTTATGAGTATATTATTGATGGTTTGGGTAGAATTTCTCATGAATATCTAATTCTTTAACCAAGTTAACTCAAAAGGGTTTTAAGTTACACTAGATAGATGAATGTATAGGAAATATCATGGAAATAACAAGAAGGTTGGTCAGTGCACCTGTGCTTGCATTAAAATAATGTGAAATTGAGTTTGTAATCTATAGAGATGTATCCAAGAAGGGATTGTGGTGTGTTTTTATGAAAAATAAATTTTTTATATCCTATGCCTCACGATATTTGAAGATTCATCAGCAAATGTATCATACTCATTATTTGTATTTAGGAGTGGTATTTCTCGAAAAAGGTATGAAGGAATTATCTTCATGGAGAAAATTGTGATATATATACTGATTATAAAAGTATGAAATATATATTCATATAGAAGGAGTATAACATGTTCCAGAGAAGGTGGTTTGAGTTTATAAAGGATTATGACTGCTCAAAACATTACCACCTTGGGAAAGAGAATAGGGGGGACTATTATTTAAGTCAAAAATATTGTTCTAGCTTATCCATTATGTGGATCACAAAAGATCCAATATTCCGAGATTTCTAAAGGATGCATCATAAAATCTTGATGGAAGGGGAAATATCTCCATTTTTTCAAGTAAATGTTCAAACCTATATCCAAGTGAAAGATAAAGAGAAAAGGAATGAAGACAATTACCTACAAAAAATCTCAGAAATGTTACAGATATTATCCTTGATAATGATGGAATGATGAGGTTTAAAAACAATTTATTTGTTTTTTACATGCCATATTTGAAGAAGGAACTATTACAGGAAGCTCATAGTTTGTCATTCTCTAGTAAATCCACAATGTTAGATGATGTATAGGGTTTTTAAATAATACATCTGGAGGGATGGTATGAAGAATTATATTGAATTGTTTATATCTCGGTGTTTATAATAACAATGAGTTATGGCTGAAAGAAAAAATTATAAAGGGATGTTTCATCCATTACATATACTAGAATAGAAATGTGAGAACATAACTATGAATTTTTTTTATTGGGCATCCCAAAACATCTATGATGTTTAATGTAATATGGGAGGTAGTTAATTTCCTTACCGTGTTAGTAATCATCATTACTATCAGATAAGATTTATCTCTAGATCAGAATTCCATGATATATATCATGAAAGTGGTAAGGTTTAATGGATTATCACATTGAATTATATCAGATCGAGATCTGACGATTACCTCAAAGTTATTTTGAATTATTCAGAAAGCAGTTGATATAGATTGAGTTTCATTGGTCCTTATCATCCTCAGATAGATGGTCAGTCTGAAAGAACAATTCAAACCCAATAGGATATTTTGAGATCTTGTAATCTAGATTTCAAATGTAGTTGAGAAGAAAATCGTCCCCTAGTTGAGTTTTCATACAACAATACCTTTCATTCAATCATTTAGAGTGCTCTATTTTAATCCCTCAATGGGAAGATATGTCAAGCTCTAACATGTCGGGATGAAGTTGCAGAAAGAAAGTTATTGGGACCCAAGATTGCTGAAAAAATGGTCAAGATGGTTAGAACCATTCAACAACTTTTCACGACAAGTCAAATCCATATGACATGTTATGCTGATAAACATCAATATGATCTATAATTTTATGATTCTCAAAAAAGTGTTTCTTCGAATCTCACCCAATAAGAAAGTTATGAGATTTGAGAGTAAAGGGAAACTAATCACTAGGTACATTGTCCCCTATGAGATTCTTGATCATATCGAGACAGTAGCCTATTTCATGGCACTTCCATCAAATCTCTCTCAAGTTCATAATGTGTTTCATGTATCTCTCCTGATGAAATATAAACATGGGCATTCACATTTACCAATCTCAGAGGTCATACCGATGAATCCTGATCTTTCTTATAACGAGAAACATGGGGAAATTCTGGACCGATAAGTGGAAATTCTACAAAACAAGACCACCCCTCCTAGTTATTGTTTTGTGTGGAAATAACGAGTTAGAGGAGGCTACGTGTGAACATGAAGATATGATGATGTAGAAGTACCCTCAATTGTTTTTAGCTTAGTGGTGAATTTTGAGGGAGAAATTCATTTTATAGGGGGTATAATGGAAATCTCAGAGTTTTTCTGGACCAATTTCTAAAAATAATAAAACATTCATTTATATACTTCATTTCACTATGTCAAAAATTCCATTCACATTGAACCGATTATGTGTATGTTGCACGCAACACGAACTTTGTGTATGATACATACAAAACTAAATTTCCATGAAACATCTCTTTATATTATTAATATTTTATTGATAAAATTATAACATATCCCATAAAAGTATTTATATGATTAGTAATAACTACTTTTCAATTATTGAAAATAGAAGAAATTATTCATGGTAATGTCCTTCTATATTTAAAAAAACAGTTTTCTCAGATCAACTGATTTTAACGTCCTTTTGAAGAGAATTTTAGACACTCACAATAATATATTTTAGTAAAATGGCGATCCTTTTATAATTAATAATATCTATATTATCTTAGGGTGAATTTTTGATATTTTTCTGAAAAGATTCAATTTTTGTTGAATGGTAATAAATACTACATGTTTGTTAAAAACAAAATTTTTAATTTAAATAACTTATTTTTAAAAAAATTGATTTTAAGGTCACAATAGAATAATAATACATATATTAATCAAATGTAGGACATTGGAATCATTTTTACAATATAATAAGCTGTAAAAAATTATTGAACTTTTGAATGTCTGTTTTACTTGTCCTCTAGCAACATTTTTTTTGGATTAGTGGTAAACATAATTTTACTACATATGGGAATTTAATTTCAAAAAAGGACATAAACTATTGTAATAAGGATGAAAAATATGTTCAAGTAAGGAAAAAATATTTTTTGGTGAATTGTAACATTGAAAGTTTATTTAACACCGTTAAAGGTAGATAGAGTAATCAAAGTAAAAAATAATATTATAATAATATAAAATAACCCTGACACATGTACTACGATCATTGGATATGTGTTTTATACTAAAATAAATATTAGGTCAAAAATATGATCCTCATTAAGCCACTAGGGATAGTTTAAGACATTTATTATAATTTATTTAAATAAGAGTTAAAAGAGAAATATTCAAAATTTTATATCTATATCATTTTTAATAGAGTTATACGTAAGATAAATATAAATATATTTATTTTAAGGAAAGAAAAAAATATAATCATAATTAAAATTTATTTATAATTTTAGAGAAGCAACAACTTAATTAAAGTATTTTACAATAATGATGTAGTAATTGATTAATTAATTGAGATATCAAATAAATGATATTAAAAATATTAAATAAATATAATTTTACTTAAATATTGTCATAAACGATATTTATTGATTAATTATACATTTTATTATAATATTGGAAGTATTGGTTTGGATTTATCATGTTGGTTTTATCTTTTTGAAAATTAAATTATCGAATACTATCTAAATGGACAGAAATGAAACATTAAAATAATTATATTTTATTAAATAAACAAATAAAAAAATAAATATATTTCAACCAAATAACAATTATATAATAAAATATATCATTAATGATCCAATCTGTGTTTTTATTTTATTTTATAGTAAATGTATTAACCCTATAGTTTAAAAAAACAAGTTGTCACGATAAAAGTTAATTTTCTTAACTAAGGGTCATAGCCGAAAGATAATGTCAAATTTATAATCTAAACGTGTCTAAAAATAATTAGTTCATGATATTTCTACCCATCCTCATCTCTCCCTATAATCAACTATATTTTGATCCATATATAATTAAAATTTAATTTAATTTAATTTAATATTTTAATAGTTTCCTAATGATCCCCTCCCCTCTCTTATTAAAGGGATCTTCTCCTTCTCTTTAATTCACACATGTAAAGCCATTTGGATAGTCCAAATACTACCCCTTTACACTCCCAAAATCCTTCACTACATACTACCGGCTATATATTGGGAATAAATCCATCCTATGGGGTCTTTTTGTACACATCAAAATGAGTTACCAATAAAAGAGGAAATTGTTTTATCACCTCTATCAAAGTTCATTTCTTATTATACTATCTCTTTCAATGTTTTTTCCATAACAAATTTATAAATCCAGAATATAATATATTATTATATGTTTTTAGGATTATGGTACAACCATATTCCTCTTTTTACCCGTCCTATGAAAAAATATCACCAGGTGTGCGTCTGTACAACTTTTTGTCTCCACGTCGTGCTGTAAAAATGTTTTCCATGTGTGCTTTATATCTATGGTTATAATGGGAAATATAAAGGACATAAATAATAAATATGTCATAATATTGTATTTTCATAATTCATATTCCATCTAATTTCCGACCCTTCACTAATATAGAATGATATGATCACTCATTCTTACGTATTGTTTACAGTCTCCACGATGCGATGAGATCAATCTTTCACATTCACTATTCAATGATGATTTAAATATATATATATATATAATATTAATATGAATTAAATATATATGATATAATGATTATACTGGAATAATGATATATATATATACATATATATATCATTAACAAACATTCTTTCCATACAACTGTTGAAACAGAAACATCATTTATCCGTACATATGGCTTACCATCTCTGTGAATGGTGTATTCTATTTCTTACATATTTATGCTACGGATTAATATCATATACACATACTATATATACATGATATTTATATCATTATTTACATGTTGGAATCATAATATATGTTTAAGGACAAATGACATAGCAAATTAATACACATACGAAAACAAAGATAATATTACCCAAAATGAAACCATAACATAGGATCATTAAAAACCGGGTAATATATTGTCAAAATGAAACTGTACATGGAATTAGTTATAATAATATAATTCTTACAAATATTTATAATAAACATATATTTTGTATGCATGATTCTTGTTCTAGTACTAAGAGAGTGAAGACACAATTTATGAGGGTTTCATTCCACTTTTAATATCTATAAGATACAAGATTTGTTTTCCACCATTTCCTTTTGTATGGTGTATGTACTATCAATGATTGTATCCAATGAATCTTATAATTAATTTTATCGGTATTTACGTACGCATTTTACGATAATTCATTAATATTACTTATCATTCAAAAGGTTTTAGGTTATAAGAATTATTTTTCAAACAAGAAAGGATATTTTACTCAAGAAATGATTATAAGTTATAATTCAATATTATTTTTCATCTAAGATAACTTCCATTGGTGTTACTCGATATTTTAGGGGGAAATTATTCATTTTTGAGATTTATATTCTTTAACTGAATGGATTATGTTTTGATGTCAGGATGTTTATGATGCATGTTTATCTTTCATTGGTTAAATGCTTTTTAAACCCACTTCTTTTCATAGGGTATGTTTATGATGAAATAATTGTCAAACCTATATGTTTACAAAGGTTCTGATATTATTAAATGTTTCTGATACCCATTTCATTTCATGGGTTATTTTATGAATTTTTATGATCATTTGGCACATGTATGTATGATTTCATTATGCGATTGTTGAAACCTATATTTCCCTCTAATGAAATGGGTAAAGATTTATATCTCTTTAGATAACTAGGATGGTCTTGGATGTGAACCTTGACTACAAAATGGCCATGGGAGTGAACCATGACAACTAAGTTGGTATGAGGAGTGAACTGATTCTACTAAGAAGTTTTGAGGATTGTACCCATACTACTTTGATGGTCTTGACAGTGAGGCCTTTTCTAGTATGGAAAATAGTATATTCTTATATGTTTTCCACAGTTCAATGTCTTACTCCTATGTTAAGATTTCATGGATTGTTCTCTTTATTTGATTATAAATTATATCATATGAACTAAAAAACATTATTCCATGATTTCAGTTATGATATTTTATATGAAGGGTGTCATCTTCTATTTTTCATGATGACATTGTCATACCCTTATACTCATGTATATACTTATATTTATCTTTTGTTTACCCTTACAGAGCATCTGAACTCACCCCTTTTATTTTTTCTTTCCCCCATGTAATGGTGATACGTAATATTTTTGATGTATCTAATAAGGGTTCTAGTCATTAAGTGTCATGACCCGTTCCCTGGGGACCGTGATGTGACTACCTCAAGACTTCCTTCCATAGGCCAGGGGCTAGTGATTAGCAACGAAAGGTGTATTCCCTATAACAAGGAATTAATTTCCTTTATAACCTATAAACACATGAAACCAAGAACACAACAAGACATGAACACAAGTCAACTGTATAGAAAAAGGAGTGATGAAATAAAAAGGGGTCGGAATTAAAGCCCAACAGTAATAGTACAAGTACAATTGAAACACAATACAACTAATGAAAAATAAAGGCAGCCACTGGGTCATCCTTTGTGGTTCCTACTTGAAGGACAAGTAAAGGTCGCCTCCACAGCACTCCATGTTCGCCCATCTCCTCTGTTTATCGTCATGTTGTATGGTCCACCTCTGGTCCCCGTCAAGCCTTGGTACCCTCAGCCCCGATCAGTACTATCCCTCAACTACAATAAACACTACAAGGTGTGGGCATAGCCCAGGCGATGGTGAGTATAAAGATACTCAATAGGGACTCCAAGACCCTCAAGGTCTCACAAAATCCACTAAGGAATAACCACAAGGCATGAAATAAACTGACAACCCAACTTAGGTATATACCCATATATATAACTAAGTTATCATGTATACCCATCTCAATCCGGGGGAAAATACAGAGTCCAACCCAAAGACCAAAGCTCAACATATCCACAAAGGATGGATTACCATGAATATAAGTACCACAAAGGTACGCCACATAGAATAATACCACCAAGGTATTACCATGAAGGAAAGTACCACAAGGTACAGACTCAGCTCACACCAGGTATTTCATAGGTACAGTAGTAGAAATGATTAGATGTAACTACTGAATCATCATACATTGTTGAGGGGCTCTGCTGCTAACCCACATAGGATCACTCGGTACTGACCGAAATAAGATATCTAGATATTGACTCACATAAGATCTCTAGGTGCTGACCCACACTTGATCGATCGGTGCTGACCCACACAGGATCTCTAGATACGGACGCACGTAGGATCACTAGGTGCTGACCCACAAAGGATTGCTTGGCGCTGACCCCAACATGATCGATCAGTGCTGACCCATAGAGGATCACTCAGTGCAGACCCATAGAGGATAGCTATGTGCTACCAGACACAAGATTTCTCTGTGCTGGCCCACACAGGATCGCTCGGTGCTAACCCAAATAAGATTACTCTTCATTCTTCACGTCACAACCAGCTATAGGGTTCTCGCACTAAGCATTCTCGTCTCCAGGAGGGTCCGCTCCTCAATCCACTAGTCGATACTCCAACTACCATGAATTCCCACGAAAAGTATCCCAATGGACCGCCATGTCATATGGGTCTCAAAGCAATAGATGGTGCATCAATCGGATGCCCGGTCTATATGTTATTAGCCTTTTAGTCCCAAGGACACGGTTGGATTCGTGCTCGATTCAACCTGATTGTATGCCAACATTATCCAAATCTCAATTAGGGTATAGAAAATGGACTGTCTTTCTCAAGGGTTTACAGTTCCATTGACGGTTGGTCAAACAAATGCCTCGTTTTAATTTCATGGCCGATAGAGCGAAAACCTCGTAGCTGGTCTAGGACCGATCTGACCCGGCTCGTCCCAGCCAGGGCCGACCCGACCCAGTTTTGGTCGACCCGACGCTCAGGGTCTGGCCCAGCCCGCGTAGGGCCATGGGGTGGCCGCAAAAAGGCACGAGGCCACTAGGTCAGAGAAGAGGCCGCGCGAGCAGTGCGGAGGCCGCACAGGTGGCGCGGAGGCCGCGAGGCCGCGGGAGGGTGGGGCTGTCGTGGCTGTTGAAGGCTGCGGGGGCCACGAAGGGCCGTTGGGTGGTGAGGCCTTTGGTCCGTAGAGGGTCGTGGGGTGGCGAGGCTGCGGGGTCACAAGGGGCCATAGGGAGGCGAGGCCTAGGGGCCCCGGAGGGCCATGAGACGACGAAGCTGGAGGGACTAGGTAGCCATGGGACGGTGAGGCCACGGGGCGGTGGTGGCCGCCGGAGGCGCGAGGCCGCGGGGCATCGGAGGCCACAGGGTGGCACCATGGCTCGCGCCTTGACTGGAAGGGGTGCCAACCACCATTCTCATGCCCCACCAAAGTTGGTTGTCATCTTCCTCCATCATGAAAAACACAACAATTAAACAGAAGATTTGCAGAGAGGTTGGGCCATGTTTGTTTGGCCCGCACTCTCCGTGTTAGAGCGGTGATAAGCAGCTATAATCACTTCCTGATTTTATGATGAATTATAAAAAATGGGTGTGGGTAATAAATTCAAAAAAACACCCTAAAACCTCGCACAATGATTATTCCCAAACTCGCAAAATAAATCATCCACGGATCAACTAGTTAGAGAGATGATCTTTGTTATTTGTTTTAGATGGGAAGAACATGGGAATATAAATTCATACACAAAAGAGCCCCTACATCGATAGCTCATTGAAGTTGTCATGGGAATGAAGTTGAAGAAGGAAAATAGGGTGCCAACGATCGTCACTTCTGAAACCACTCTTCAATGTCGAGAACATACGAAAACCTCTTCATTGATTTCTAAAGAACCTAATTCAGTGGCGTTCTTCATTGGAGAACTTTCTCCCACCAAGGAACTTATTTTCCAACCAAAAACCCTCCCAAACAAAGATGTTCCAATTTATTTAATTTAATTAGATAAATTATGTTTGCATTTTGGCATAATTAATTGGCTGATTTAATTATACCACATCGGAAAAATTATTTAGCCAAATTAATGAATGGTCTTGGAAAAATTTAAAGTAAGAAAGTTGATAGGTTTTCTTTCATTAAAGGGGGTTCGGGTGGTCACTTCCTCTAAAATAAAACAGGGAAGATAGTTTAGGTGGACCCCACCTATTAACACTAACATGCAAGGTTTAGGATCTGCTGGTCCACACCACTCTAACCCATGTTGAGTTTTTGAAAAATTAAAAAGTTAATCATTTTTATTTTATTTAATTATTTCATGAAATGAAAAAAAATTATCTTTCACTCTTGACCCACTACGTTTAAGGTGAATGTCTCCCTTAAGGAAATACTAGCATTACGAGTTCAATGGTTACCTCTGATTTTTATTCCAAGCTTCGGTTCTAATGTTACAAAAACCTGTTCGCACATTTACTGAACGTACCCCAAAAAAAGTTTAGAAATTCTTTCTGGGAACAATGGGCCTTGGAATCATGCGACATCAGTTTTTTTGGACTCGTAAAATTCTCATTTAATTAAAATAAAATTTCACTGAATTTGTTGTTCTGCACATTCTCCCCACATCATTTATTTACATCCCTGTAATCCACATCACAAAACATGAAAAACAGGTAGGGTTACTAAGCTTGTATCTAGGTCTCCTACTCCCACGTGCTCTGCTGGAAGTTCTTGTACAACCAACGAATGTGAACCATAGATATTGGCCACCCATGAAGGACATGCTCTTGTGGATCCTCAATATCAACAAGAACCTCCATTAATGATTCCCCATCGTCGATGTCCAGCTCATCGTGGTCGATGATGTGAGAAGGGTTGTGCGCATATCTCCTCAACTAGGATACGTGGAAGACGTCATCCACCCGAAGCAACTAAGGTGGAAGTGATAAGAAGTAAGCCACCTCTCCAACTCTGATTAGGACCTGGAAGAGTCTGATTAACATTGGATATAACTTTCCACCTCGACCAAATCTCCATAAACCTTGTCGAGGTGAGACCCATAAGAATATGTGGTCACCATCCTTGAACACTAGAGGTCTCTGTCTCATGTCAGCAAAAGGATTCTTTCTACTCTGTGTAGTCTTCGTCCTCTTTTGGATGATCTACACTTTCTCTATGGTAGCTCATACCATCCCAGGTCCCACTTGTGTTAACTCTCATAGGCCAGTACAACACTAAGGTGATCTGAAAGGTCACTCATACAACGCCTCAAGAGGTGCCATCCCAATGGTGGAGTGATAGAAGTTGTTGTATGAAAACTCAACAAAAGGAAATTGACTCTCCTAACTGTGATTGATGTTGAGAATGAAATCACACAGCATGTCCTTGAGGGTCTGAATGGTCCGCTCAGTATGGCCATCCGTCTGTGGATGGAAGGCGGTGCTCAAAAGAAGATGCATCCCGAAATCCTCCTACAACCCCATCCATAGTTGGGATGTAAAACATGCATCATGATCAGAGACAATAATCATGGGTACTCTATATATCTGCACAATATCCTGCACATAGAGGCTTCCCAATCTCTAAACTGAACCCTTCTCTCTCATCAGTAGGAAGCGGGTCGACTTAGTGAGTTGGTCAACGATCACCCAGATCGAGTCATGACCCCTGGATGTACGTGGATGTCCTGTCACGATGATCATGGATATCCCATTATACTTCAACTCTGGGACCACTAAATGCTGAACCAATAATTATGGTACCTGATTCTCCACCATCACTTGCTGACAAGTGAGGCACCGAGATGCAAACTATACAACTACTTTATTAATTCTCGGCCACGAGTGGTGTCGTCGGTGATCCTGGTACATCTTTGCCACTTCTGGATGTTCCACTGGAGGGGATGTGTGGAACCCCCTAAACAATTCCTCCCTAAGTGACATGGGTTCCATGGTACATTCTCTGAAGAGAATGACGTGATCCCCACCATCAGAAAATCTATTTGGTGCAGGTCCTGTGGATATCTGAGCACATCGAGTCTCGCAGTCAGCATCCCCACACATCGCCTCCCTGACTCGCAGAATGAGTGGAGGAGTGATTATAAGAGACCGAAGAAAAGATTCTCTATCCTGATCTATGAAGGATGTCTGCAAAGTGTCCAGATTCTCCATGGCCTCACCTAAGAGTTGTATACCAGATCTCTGGCTGAGTGCATCTGCTACAACGTTCCCCTTCCTAGGAGTATGGATTATCTCAAAGTTATATTCCTAGAGGAAATAAAGCCAACATCACTGTCTCAGGTTCAGGTCCTTCTTAGAAAAGATATTCCTAAGACTCTTTTGATCAGAGTACACTGTAAAACGCTCGCCCATCATGTAGTGCCACCAGATATTCAAGGCGAAGACCACTGCTGCTAACTCCAGGTCATGGGTAGCGTAGTTCTGCCCATGCTGTCTCAGCTGTTGATAAATATATGTGTTCAGTACTTTCTCATGCATCAGGACACATCCGAGTCTAGTCCATGATGCATCGTAGTAGACTACGTACCCTACGCCATCCTCTGGAAGCCTCAAAATTGGGGCACTATTAAGCCTCTGCCTCAGCTCTTGAAAACGGTGCTGGCATCTCTACGACCACATGAAGGGTTCCCCTTCTTTGTCAATGCTGATAAAGGTTATGAAACTCTAGAGAAATATGGTACAAACCTCCGGTAGTATCTAGCCAAACCCAAGAAACTATTTACCTCCGTCGCACGTCTGTGTGGATCCCAAGCACGTGTCACCTTAATCTTTGCCGAATCCACCGTAACTCCGGCCTCTGAGATGATGTGTCCTAGAAATTGAACCTCTCGGATCTATAACTGGCACTTCAAGAGCTTAACATAAAGTTGGTGCCCTCAAATTGTGTCCAGTACTACCTGTAAATGATAGGCATGCTACTCCTCAGTAGCTGACTAGATCAGAATGTCGTCGATGAAAAACTGCTACAAAGCGATCAAGAAATGGCTGAAACACCCTATTCATGAGTCCCATGAACTCTGCTAGAATGTTAGTTACACCAAATGGAATAACCAATAACTCATAATGGTCATACCGAAATCTGAAATCCATCATCTACACATCCTCGTCTCATACTCTGAGTTGGTGATAGCCTGATCTGAGGTCTATCTTCAAGAACCACCGTTCACACTTCATCTTATCAAAGTGGTCATCAATCCTTTAAAGTGGGTACTTGTTCTTCACGGTCACCTTGTTCAGGTGCCGATATTCGACAAAAAGTCTCAAGCTCTCATCTGTGTTTTTGGTGAACAAAATTAACAATGCCTAAGGAGAAACACTGGGCCGAATGAACCATTTCCCTGGTAAGTCCTCCAGCTATACCCACACCTCACGGAGCTCCACGGGAGCCATTTGATATGCTGGTGTGGATATCGGTGTCATCCCAGGTTACAAGTCAATGTAAAATTCCACATCTCTACAAGGAGGTAGACCCATAACATCATCAGGGAAGGAATTCATGTTCTAGTCCACCACAACCGGATAACTCTGACACTCTATATCAACTGATCCGAGATTAAGGCTAGTCAATCGATGAGTGACCAACTACACTCTCCTCTGATTAAGTCCATCCTATGCTAAAAAGGCTTCCATATCTCTACTAAAGGTAAACCTGGTCCCATATGTGCAGACACACCGTACATTGCACCAAATACAGTCAATCTGAGCATGCACTATAGATAACCACTCCACACGAAAGATGAAATTTTAAGGCCTTGATGACGCTACTAGGAGATCTCAGTCGAAGATCTCGCCACCTAGAGTTAGCTCACACTTCCAGAACTAGTGCGTAATCATCGAATCTGCACCCGTAGGGGTATTTTTCCATAATGATTGAGCCAACGGCTCCGTCGGAATCTCCGAGCTCCGAACAAGGGTAGTGGAAATAAAAAAATGACTCCCACCTTTGTCTATATGTATTGCAGCTAAGGTGGAGTAGACACATATCGTACCTCGCATCATCTCTGGAGCGCCAGGATTATAGGCCTCAACTACCTAGAGCTGAACTCGCCCATGTCCTCCTTCTCCCTATGGTCGCGGTGGACCATCTGGCGGTGGTGGCAGTAACATCTCAAATCGCCGCCAACCGCTAGTTACACGACCAGCTCCTCTGCCACATCCACCTACTCCTTATGGACCTCCTTAGTTGAACCACTGTTTATGCCTAGGCAGTCCCTCAATCATCTTATGATCATCCATATAGCGGGTCAGACTGTCATGATCCATGTGACCCTTCCCGCTGCAAGCGTAACACTACCCATTCCTGGCATGACTAGCTCTACCATGGGTGCCATGCACAACCACCCTTGAACCCTGCGGTCGTCCACCTGTAGGTCTGGTACTTTTGGACCTCTGTGACATCTGTCTGCTAACAACTATAAAAGACTCTACTACGTGATTACTGATAGAGGGTCTCGCTGCTGGAGATTACTCATAATTGAAACTCTCAACTATGAGGGATCTCTCTAACACCCCTGCATTCCATGGGTTGCTGAGTGAGATCATTGAAGGCCTGGTCTCCCGCCTGAGTCCCAACTTGACGGGCCGGGCCCTAAAAAATGGGTCTTGTTCCATATTAGTGGAGTATCATGAGGGGCCAGTGAACCTCGCTGAGTATTGTGCAACAATCATGCAGATCTTCCGTAGATGAAGCAACTCCTTTATGCACATTGCGCGAAGAGTTTATGGAAAAAACTCTACCCAAAACAGGCACTCAATGTCTGCCCAGAGAAGCATCAACTCGTCATGAGCCTCGATCATCATGCTCTGCCATATACATCCTGCTGCATATAAAAGACTAGTGGAAATGATCCCCATGAGGTCGGCAGGTGTACCTACTAGTTGGAATACTCTCACCACAGCTTCCATCCAATCCTCAGTCATTTGTGGGTACATATATCCCTTGAACCTAGGTGGCCTCTGTCGGTGGAACTCATGCAGTGCACTCCAGTCGAATGCACCCTCTACTACTGAGCCTGGAAGAAACGATGGCATAATGGGTAACGGTACCGCTGGTACCTCCACTGGAAGAGGGGCCTGCAATGAGGCCTCGTCACTCGGTGGTATATCAGGGCATACTATATCTGGAACCCTAGATGGCTATTTGCGTGGACGCATCCTGAAAAGAAAAATGAGTGCCACAGTCAATAAGTTATACCTGGTGAGGTGAATTTAATGAGATCACAAAGAAAACTGTTGAAAACACACATGAAATCAGTGTTTTCATGAACTGAGATAGAAATGAGAAATCACGGTCCTTGTGTATGGATAAGTCGGCTGCCACACCAACACTAGATTTCCTAAACTGATAACCACACTCACTACACCTAACACTATTTCCATTAAAAAGATCAATGTATAATGTTCTAGAGTATAACTGACTCCTTGGATACCAATTTTTTACATCTTTTCCTCCAAGGCCCGTGACGTGCCTTCCCCAAGCCCGCTTTCAATAGGCAAGGGGGTAGCGACTAGCACCAAAAGGCATATTCCCTATAACTGGGAATGAATTTCCTTTATAACCAGTAATCACACACAACCATGCACACTACAAGATAAAAACACAAGTCAAATGTATATAAACAATAGTGGTGAAAGTAAAAAGGGGCTCTAATACGAGAACAACAGTAATAGTACAAGTACAACTGAAACACAATACAACTGAAGAAAAAGAAAGGAAACCACTGGGTTGTCCTCTGAGGATCCAACCTAAAGGGTAGTTACATATTTCCAACTCAGAAATCCACATATTCCCTGTCTCCTATAAATACCTTCATTACAAATGGTCCACCTCCGAGCCCTGTCTAGACCATGTACCCTCAGCCTCGATCAGCACTCTCTGTTGTCTACCCCAAAAACAACAAGGTGCAGGTATAGCCCGTGAAGGGGTGAGTATAAAGATACTACATTGGGACACAGACACCCTCAGGGTCTCACAAAATCCATTAAGGATAAACCATAAGGAATAAAATCAACTGACAACCCTATATAGGTATATGCCCATACATATACCAAAGTTAGCAAGTATACCCATCTCAGTCATGAGGAAATCAAAGAGTCCAACTCAAAGCCCAAATCTCAAATGTTCCACAAAAGATGGATTAACAAGAAGTTATGTCAAACATAGGCATTCCACATAGAATAATACAACCAAGGTATTACAATGAAGGAATGTACCACAAGTTAAAAACACTGCTCAAGCTAGTTATTTCTTAGGTACAGTTGTAGAGATGATTATATGTAACTATCGAATCATCTTACTTTTTTGAGAGGGTCTACTGCTGACCCAAATAGGATCACTTACTACCAACCCTCATAGGTTCTCTAGATGCTAAACCACATAGGATCTCTAGGTTCTGACCCACAAAGGATCGCTCAATGGTGACCCACACATGATCTCTAGCTACTGACCCACATAGGATCTCTAGGTGTTGACCCATAAGGGATCGCTCAGTGATAACCCATAGAGGATCGATTGGTGCTGACCCACACAGGATCTCTCAGTGCTGACCCATAGAGGATCGCTAGGTGCTGACCCACACAAGATCGCTCGGTGATGACCCACACTGGATTGCTCGGTGCTGACTCACACAAGATCGATATTCATTCTTCACATCATTGCCAGCTACTGGGTTCCCGCACTAATCATGCTTGTCTCTAGGAGGGTCCTCTTCTTAATCCACATGTCGATACTCCAACTTCCAAAAAGTGCCAAAAAATTACCCCAAAGGACCACCACATAATAGGGGTCTCAGCACAACAGATTGTGAGTCAATCGGACGCTCATTCTGTGTGTTATTAGCCTTTTAGCCCCAGCGGCCCGGTTTGATTCGTGCTTGATCCAACATGACTATATCCCAAATTTATCCAAATCACATGTGGGGTATACCAAAGGGACCGTCTTACTCCAGGGTTTACAATTCCATTGACGGATTTTCGAACTGATTTGTGGTGCCAAAGTTATGGCCGATAGGGAAAAATGATCGTAGCTGTTCTGGGTCCGGTCTGACCCGACCCATCCCGACCATGGCCGACCTGACCTGGTTTGGGTCGACTCAGCCCGCTGCGTCGGGCCTGGCTTGTGAAGTCTGGGCCAGCCCGCGTTGGGCGGCGCGGGGGCCACGAAGTGGTGCGAGGCTGTGACGGTGGTGCAGAGGCCACGAGGGCGGCGAGGCCATAGGGCCCCTAGGCCATGGGATGGCCTGGCCACGAGGGCACAGAGGGTCATGGGGCGGCATAGGCCGTTAAGGGCCGCTATGCGGTGAGGCTGCATGACCGCTGGTTGGTGAGGCCAGGAGACCACGGAGGGTCATGGGGAGGCGACATCGCATGGACGTGGAGGGCTACCGGACGGTGAGGCCATAGGGGTTGTGAGGCTGCAGGACGGAGAGGCCATAAGATGATGAGGCCACAGGGCGACGAGGCCATGGGGCCGTGGAGGGCTGCCAGAATGTGAGGCCATGGGGCAGCGTTGGCTGTGGGTGGCATGAAGCCGCGGGGTGGTGGAGGCCCCGGGGTGGCAGTAGCCGATGGGAGGTGTTGTCGCCTGCGTCGTGGCCGGCGGTGGTGTCGGCCGCCATTCTTATGCCCCACTAGAGTTGGTTGCCATCCTCCTCCATCGCAAAGAACACAATAATGAAACACAAGATTTTCAGAGAGGTATGGCCCTGTTTGTTTGGCCCACACTCTCCAAATTTTTGCAGTAGAAAGGTCTTAATTTTATGATGAATTTTCAAGAATGATTAAGGGTAATAAATACAAGCAACCACCCTACAACCCCCCACAGTCATTATTCCAAAACCTTAAAAAGAAATCATATGCAGATCAATTTGTTAGAGAGTTCATCCACGTTCTTTGTTTTAGAAGGAAAGAACATTGGAATATAAATTCCTACACAACTAAACCCCTACCTTGATTGTTCGATGACATTGGCATGAGAAAGAAGTCAAAGAAGGAGAAGAGGGTGCCAATAATCGTTGCTTATGAATCTATACTTCGATGATGGGCTCATACGTAATCCTCTTCCATGATTTCTGAAGAATTTTCTTTGATGGAGTTATTCATTGGAGAACTTTCTCCCACAAAGGATCCTATTTTCCAACCAAAAATCCTCCCAAAAAAGAGGTTCCAATATAATCAAATTAAGTAGATTAATTATGTTGTCACATTGGAAGAATTTAATTGGCTCATTTGATTGTACCACATTGGAATAATTAATTATCCCAATTAATGAATGGTGTTGGAAAATTTTAAATTAGGGAACTTGAGAGGTTTCTCTCATTAAATGGCGTTGGGGTGGTCACTGCCTCTAAATTAAAATTGGGTGGTCAGTTCAGGTTGTTCGCACCTCTTAACACTCACATGGGAGGTTTAGGCTCGGGTGGTCCCAACCATCATACCCTTGTTGAGGGTTTCTAAAATAAAAATGTTAGACACTTTCATGTTATTTAATTCTTTCACAAAAATCACAAAAATTATCTTTCACTCTCAACCCACTGTGGTCGAGGTGGATGTCTTCTTAAGAAAATAATGGCGCAGTGAGTTCAATGGTGTCCTCATATTTCTATTCCGAGCACTGGTTCAAAAGCTACAAAAACATGCTCGCATGTTTACTGAACAAACCCGAAAAAAAGTTCAGAAATTAATTCTTGCAACACCGGGCCTCAGAATCAGGCACCGTCAGTTTTTTCATGCTCGTAAAATTCCCATTTAATTAATAAATATTACTTGGAATTTAATTTTCTTTACAAGAAGAACCTAGGTAAGTATTATACAGTTATTTTATCATCCGGTGTTATGTTTCCATGTTTCCAAAGGTGCTAGAACAATTACGGTCTTTGGGAGTCTAGTTTTATAATGTTTATGTATTTTACAAAAGTTAAGTAATGTTAATGTTTGAATAAAGAGTGTCTATAAATTTTATTCACTTACATATTAATTTTTGGGGGTTTCATTGATAGGGTTGTATTTTTGGCTAATTGGGATCCCCTTACTCCCCCTTTTGGTGAAAATAATAAAAATATATTAATTTTACATAAAATAATTATGTGTGTTCTTGTGACTTCCCATAGTCATAAAACATGATTTCCATGATTAATTTTAATAATATTGGAGTGTATTAATTATTTTTTGGGTGTATATGATGATAAATTGTATTTATTAATAAAATAGTTTTGGATTTCATTTGTTTTTTAGGGAATAAAATTTACAAAATACTTGTATTTGTTAGGACCAACAAGGGTCTATATACCCTGAGAGGGGGGGTGAATCAGGATATGGATATTCTTTTTCAAAATTTTCTTGTCCCACTAGATGTTGACCTCTTTGTTACAAGGGCAACTTTGTATGCACTTGTGGGTTTGTTATGATCACTTACTTTCATCTTTATCTGATGATGATGCTTTAAATGCAATGAAGGAAAATAAGCAGGTAGACATAGAGATTTTTACTTGGTTCAACCTCACTGGGATAAGTCCAAGGAGTATATGCCGACAAGTTTCCGGTCATACCAAATTCCACTAATCTTCACTAGATGTGGATACAATGTTCTGGCTAGATCACTTCTATGCCCAGGCTCACTACCTTTACAATTTTTAGGGTTAGCTCACTGCTTTCCCAAGGGTCACTCCCTATTTCTCTCTCTATGGCTCACTGCCGGTGGAGAGGATCACCTTCTTCCTCTTCCTTTGCTCACTGCTTCAGGAAAAATCCACTCAATGTTCATAGACATGTAGGTCTCTTCATTTTCATGAAAGAATGCATCTTCCTATGTATGTAGATGCTCTGTTGAAGTACAAATTTCACCCATAGATTAATATCTCTTTTCACCAAAGGTATCAGTAAAACTTCCAAATTCCACACAGCCTGAAAATCACTGCAAAAATAAACGTTACGTGGCGCGGAAGTCTATCTCTGTGTACAAGTATCGGCACGCAAGTCACAACTGGCGCGCAAGTCTACCTCAGACACTTGCATGAAACAACCTTCCTCAACTCTAAACCTACGCGACACACATCCTTTTACGCCCAATCCAATATTGGCGTGCAACTCCACACTGGCACACAGCTTGAAACACTAGTGCAAAACGATCAACCTAGCGCGCAAGTCCCACCTACACGACCACACACACAACTTGCGCGACCACCACACCTGTGCGACGGGAGCTCTGATTTCTCAAAGTGTTGAACTCTGGTAGAGAATGAAGAGGTGTGGTCTAGTATTTATAGGTAAATTGACCACCCTGTGCGATGACGCTCAAGTCACCTACGCGACCCAGTCTCAATGCGCAAGTCTTCTGTCCTTTTAGACACTTGCACGACCAACTCCCAAACTTGCGTGAACCTATTTCCTTAGACATATTTTGATCTTTTGATCTTGAAAAAAATATGGCGTGCAAGTTTCCTATACTCCAAGTCCTCAGAGCGCAAGTCCCTTTTCCAAAAACACTTTTCTTAATTTGTCGATTTTCAGGCCCAAAAATTTGGCAAACACTGGAAAACGGCGACACCTTGTACCTGTTGTTTTGTACCGCCTCCGGATCATCCATTCCTTTTCTCGACGTTCTTGAATCAAAAAAGGATCATTGACCTCATCTCTTGAACTCAACATTCCATCATGAAATCCTCTTTGTCAACAAATTCCTATGTCATTGTTTTTCTTTGTCAACAATCACCACTCAGATGTCTACTTTTTCAACAAACACAATCACCTCAAAAATGCTTCAATGATGCCTTGAGGATTTTTTTCCCAATAGTATTTTACATAATTTTATGAGATAATCTATATTTTCTTAATTAATTTATATAATGAGTTATCATAATAATAATTATTAATGTTTCATTAATAACATTTCCCTTTAATTTTATAATATTTTATATTTGATTATGTTATAAAACCAATTGATTAAAGAGGAGTTTCGTTCTTTCAAACGAGGTTTCTCAATTTGCATAAAACTATTTTTAATGAAATTGATCTCATGATTTATATGTTCTTATTTGTGATAAAATTGATCTTATTTCGGCATTTTGTTTATTATAATGAAACATCCGGTCTTTGTTATGGTTTGAAAATTTTCTTTCTAATTCACTATGAATTCAAACTATTTTTTTGGAAGGTTACACATATGGTGAATCATGTTTTCATTGGGGAAGTCAAACTAGTCATGTATTAAATCCAACCATTTGTCGTCTCTATATTTAATTGTTATATTTCTATAATGGTTGATGGATTATTTTTGTGGTCGATTGATTTTCCTAATATTCGATCTATTCAATAATGAATTGTAGAATCTTTCTTGACTTATAGTGGGTTTTAGGAATAATTTAGAGTCATGGTTGATTTAATAAATATGAAAAAATTATAAATTTATATGAATAATATATGTTTTATGAAAAAACTATAAATAAATAAAAACACATCAACATATTATTTAGTTATTAAAATGAGTAAATGATTGGATAAGAAAAAATCTCCCATTTTTTTGACAATTCATTGAATTAATGATCACATTTAAATATTTCTATGTTCATTAATATAAAATTTGATCATGGTACATTTTAAATGAAATGATACAATACACACCCATTTTTTTATCTAAAATAATATAGAAATAGTGATAAATAAATAAGAAATTACTGAAATAAAATGAATATATTTTAAGGACAATGAAATAAAAAATAGCATTTCATTAAATCATTAGAATTAGTTTGTATTAATCTACAAATGGCCCAAATAGAATCCCAAATCAAAATATAAATCATATTAGAGAAAATTAAATTAATAAATTGGTCTTTATCATTCATATAATATAGTAATAGGATGAATGACATGACAAGGAATTGAAAAAGCTCCTAGAATTATGATAGACTTGGATGCTGATGATATTTGTGGAAATTAAAAAGGAATAGTCATTCTGAATGGCCCAATAAGTGGTATAAAAGGAGAAGGATTTGTTAGAGTAGATGAAACTATGAAGCTTTATGAAAAATGTGTTTTTGCAACTGGGGTAGGAGAATATATGACTTTAGGAACATGTAAATTATGAGTTTCTAGAAATAGAGCTTTTGAAACAAACATTTAAGGGTTTAATAAATATGTTATATCTACTACATATATGGAATAATTCTATATAACCTAACTAAAATTTTCTTTTTGATACATGAATTTATCTGAAAGTGGTACTATAATCAGTGACTTCTTTACAATCCCCTTAAAATTTATTGTGAGAGGAGGCATATGATGATCTCTTTCTAAGGACTGAAACATTGTTTTCAAATTTTCTATAGTGTAAATCGTATTAAGATATTACATTATAGTTACTTCGATTAATGTTATTTTTGTTCTCATCTTTGAATGATTCAACTATAATCATATCATATAGCTTATATACATGTTCAACAATATCCATTTAAACTTGATTATAAATAGATTTATTCTAATCAATAATATCTATTTTCATATTTATTCATATTCTAATAATACATTCATTAATAACGAGAGAGGAAAGTAGGATTTTGGTACATGTAGACGGCTTGGAGGGTCTACAAATAAAAAACATTCACATTCTATCCAGATTTTCTAGCATATATATTAAATATTCTTTGATGTATGGTAATCGGACATAAAAAATCTTCCATATGAGTTGTAAAACGCAAAATATTATAATAAATTTTATTTATCATAAAAAAAATATAGATAGATTCGTGAAACTAAAAAATAAATAGTATATGAAGCATCTTATTGTCGAAAATACTCATTAACATGAATAATACTGCAAAACAACACTTTAAAAGAATATATAAATCATTATTCAATTTGATAAAATCAATATATGTGATGATAGAAGATAGATAAGAATATGATACATCTTCTTTAGGAGAGTAATATTGAGATTGGGAAAGATCATCCTAAAGAGAGATGGGTGAGATGGAGTCACTAAACTAATACTTAGATGGTATCTTCAAATATATGGTGTTGTTTGAAAAGCTAACGAGTAGTCTGTCAATTTAATTAGTTGAGGTATCATGATTTTCCATTGAATCTTACATATATGAAACCGTTGTTCTATTTATATAAACAAAATTTGATTCTCTCATAAAAATATTACTCGATACTAGTTGAATAGATAATGGTTTTTTCATGAGCCTCAAAAGATCATTAGAGGGCCCAAATCAGTTTGTTTCATCTGTAGATGGGTAATAAAATCATCACACAGTATCATCTACAAATCATAAAGACACAACAATGGCATGAACTTCTAGATTAGGAGGACCACCAACATTATCATCATCGTAGAAATCATCCTTTTCATCATTACATGAATCATAAGATTAGTACGGGTAAATAAAAGTATTATATGGTGGGGAATTTTCTTGATGAGGGGTGGAGTAAACAATTAAGCCTCTTATAATCTCCAAAATTGGATGAATATAACTAACTTAGTAATATCCCATGACTATTTTAGAATTAGTGATAACATTTCCAAAGAACAAGGGCTTGGTAGTGATCTCCCTCTAAGTATAAACTTCTTTTCCTATAAGTTTATCCTGAATAGGGACCTGATTGTCCTTTGGATCTTTACTGAAAAGAGAGTCACCAAAACACTCTTCCAATGTTTCTCTCTCTCCATAATCTACATTAACCAGGTCTTGAGATCCATGTTCATCAGAATGGAAATTTTCATCAAAAATCGGATCTGTATCCATATGTTGATCAATGTTATCCTTTTCTTTGGTATGATTATTCTCAGTACTAAACCGATCATATACCTAATCTTTATCAGATATGTGCATACAATTCCAATTATTCCAATAGATCATCATTATCCTCGAAGATGTTTGGTTTAAAAAAAATACCACAAGAATATAATAACCTATGAAATATTATAGGAATCAATATTTAATGATAATTAAAAATAAAAATAATCATAGTGTGTCGAATAGTATTGAATCAGAAATATTGTTTTCTTAGCTCAAAAATGTACATCATAAAAAAAGTAAATCATACACATATTCCAAAAACCATTGTATATAGTAAAAATTATCTTGGTTCTTGATTTTTATAAATCTACCATACTATGAATGATATTGAGTTTTATGGACTTAATGAACATCCTAAATTCACTACAAAACTCATTTTCTGAGTCTTATAATGGTTTATTTTAGAAATTAATTCTTATAGGGAATTTCCAATTACATCGTGTTGATTTTTTATAAGATAGGAACACTTTTAATCCTTATATCCACCAAAAAAGGGAACCCTAAAACCGAATCCTTGTAGGGATAATGATCATTCTCACTCATGACCATCAAAAATAGTCTTAATAAAATCTTAATGATTTCATGATTCAAAAACCATATTCATGTTAATCACTTTCCACTAAAATTGATAGAAAGTCTGACACCTGTAAAAACCTATTGATCCACCCTTTATCGAGCATTTCTATCCTGAATAAATAAAATCATTTCTTGAACCATTAAACATCCATTTTTTCACTAAAATTAGTTAATGGGATATAAGATGTGGCTTCACAAGCTTTACTACTCCCATCAACCCTCTGTTTACTATCATAGGTGAAGTAGTGTATTCTATAATATCATACCCCAATGATCTATCCATCATGATTAAAAACATTTTATATTCATGGATCAAAAGGATATGGATTTGGTAATGAATGTTTCAAATTGTGTTTGATTTTACCTTTCAAAAGAAATACAATGATTTAGATTAAAATTTAGAATATGGAAATTATTTAGATATTTAATGTACAATAGTGCACTAGAAATAGATATAATAAAATACAACATAAAATAAATAACCCATATTGTATTTTTTTCTTAAGAAATTAAAAAAAATTAATAGAATGTTAAAATAAAAACATATAATTTCAAAATAATGGAATGTATACAAAAATATATATACTAAATAATTTGAACAAAAAATTCATTAGAGTAAATCAATAATTACTAATGAATATCTTATATAATTTAATTTCTAACAATTAAAGTGATTTGTAAAAATTATAGGAAGATGGGGTTCTCTATAAATGAATTAAACAATGATATAACCCATTTGAAAATGATCTCTCAATATGTAATTTCATTTTTTAATGTGAAATTTTCTTTAATGAGATGCTACATGTTTCTTATTAATTTTATTAACTTTTTTGATATAGTTTATTAGGATTGGTGTTAATTGTTTTCCATAGTATAGTAAATAATGTTTCTTCAATAGAATTTGAGAATAGGAACTCTGTGAAGCTTCTTTTTTAGCTTTAACATTGGAAAATGATAATAATTATTTTTTTTAATACACTATGAAACATGATATATTTCAAATCATTGGAATGTTTCATAGGAACATTATTTCCTACTAATAGCCCCAAAATTCATCATCAGAAAGGAATATTAATTTAAAATCATGTCTTCTAAAATAGGGAAGTCCTAAATTTTTAGTACATTTGAAATACATACAAATTCTTTTCAGAGTAGTTTAATTTGATTACCTTGGATTTTGATGAAAATATTCCAACATACACCCACTAAACTAAATATCTAGTTAACTGGATATTAATTAAAGTAAACTTATTAATATTTCCTCTGAATATTGATAGATCAGTTGGTTTACTAGTATCATTAAAATCCAATTTACAGGTGGTACTAATGGGTGAAACCCTTCTTCTATAATTATCCAATATAAAATAGTTTTGAAGATTTTTGGTTTATATTATTTTATTTAATATAATTTTTTACTTATTTGGAATGATTTTAATGACACTAAGTAATTTTAACTCTCTCATAAAATTCATTTTGAGTTAATTTTTAATTTTTTTTAAAACTCAACTTATAAATAATTTATTAATGAACAGAAAACAATTTTATTAACATACTTTTTTAACTAAAAAATCTTTTGAATTTGATTTAATAATTTATTTAGGATCAAAAAAAAATTGCATAACCATTGGAAATCTGAAATTTGTTAACCCTATAATAAGAAAAATTGGGGGTATATTATAAACATAAAGTGAATGTTTTATATTAGAAAAATACTATGGAAAATGTTTATTGAATCATATATGGGATATTCAATGAAAGAATCATCAACAATATAACCATTAAGGAATACAATTTTAATATCCATTATTATAATTTGTTATTTATATGTTCTATATATGAATATAGTCTAGAAATTGATTCAATTCTATCTATAATAGAAAAAATAATTTTCATACTCAATACCTTTTCCATGATTACAACCTAGTGTTACTAATCTATCTTTATTTCTATAACATTTCAATATTTGTCAACCTTGTTTCTATATACCTATTTTGTACCGATAGTTAAAAAGTCTTTAGTTCTTTCAAATAATTACCATAAATTATTCCTTTCCATTTTATTAAATTATTCTTACATATCCATCACCCATTGTTCATAAATAATTGCATCAGTTATGAAATTGAGTTCAAGATTTGAAAAGAATGTGATATGTTCAACCTGAATTATATGTGATACTTGAGTTTGAGTTCCTTAATATAGATATCAAAGTACAATATCTAAATGATAGTATCTATGGGTTCTAATGGTTTTTGTAATAATAAATTTTCTAGGGTCTCCTCAAGGTCATGTTCTTTTATAGGTCTTTAATGGTTCATTTTTATATATTATATGTAATATTTTTGGTTATACAGTTTGTATTGATATTCCCATTTGATATATCATCCTATGTGTTTTCTAATGGAACTATATGATCATACATTTATATATCATCAAAATTGATATTAATATATTCTTCCATAACTTCTACTCTTTTATTAAAAATCTTTGATTTATTTGATCTTTAATACCCATGAAAAATTTTAACTCCACTCTTGGATGATTAATTTTCTTGAATTGTCCAAAATTTTTTGAATATAAAATTCAATCCATAAAAATGGAAAAAAAAATTCTTAGGTTTTATTTATTTCAATAATTTTGATATTTTCATTGTTAAATGTGGTCTTATTATGTCTCTTTTAAATACATATCAATTTATAATCATAGGTTTATCCTAAAAATATACATGTATTTCCTATTCACAAAGAGTTGTTCCGGCTATATATTAAAGAGTGTTATTGAATCATTCAACAATCCCATTTTTTATGTTGTTAGGGGATTTATTATAGTATTATTATAATTATATCATGGTGTGAGCATAAATATTCAAAATATATATTTTAAAATTCACGACCCTGATCACTTCTCCTATTCTTAATCGTATTTCCACCAATTTTATATTAAATTTTCTTAAAAATTAAAATATTTATAGGTTTTATCCCTATTATTCAAGAAATATACCCATGTAAAATATGAATAATAATAAAAAATTATGAGAGAGTAATGTTTTACCCCAAAACTAGATACTCTAAACTATCCAAAAAAACCAAGTGAACCATTTCTAGTTGTTGAGAAGTTAAAACTTATGTAATTGTTTTTAGCAAAACATTATTTTTTCATTCCTTTTTAACAAGGATTGAAGACATTATATTTATAGAAATATTGAATTGGTAGATCATTGACTAAACCCATTTCAGATAACTTTTTAAGATAGTTATATTAGAGCAGCCTTTTATCAGATGCTACAATGCATAATCATTTTGAAGGAATTTAAACAAAAGAAATTTGGGGAAAATAATGAATTAAAATATAGTTTATAAACATTATAATTTCATAATATAGTAAATATTGAATTAAATCTAGATTCATAAATCATAAAATCATTATTATCAAATTTTACATGAAATCCGTCATTATAAAATTTTAATACTCTATGTATATTATACTTTAAACAATATAAATATAAAACATTATAAATGAATCATGATTTAGAGTATCCAAATTTACCACAAAGGATAATATTTACATTTTCATTATAACCAACAGTTAGATGGCCACCATCAACTCTAGTTATATTTTAGAATCTTTACAAGTCTCTAATAAAATGTATTGGAAGAACACTATCACAATACTATAAATTTTTACATGTGGTTTTCATACAATTTCCCTAGAATTAATTAAATGCACATTAAATTTGGTACACATATATTCTTTGGTGAATAATGATTAGAAATTAAATAAATAGGAATCCAAATCTATCTAAATTTTTTCCCACCTCTATGAAAAGACATAGAAGATATTAAAAAATAAACTCCTGGTGGTTCACGATGGATTGATCTGGATATTGAAGTTATAGAAGTGTTATTTCCTACATATATACTTATAACAAATTAACTAGGATCAAAATAATTTTTACATTGATTAATTTTAAATCCTGATTGAATACCATAACAGTATCATTGATTATGTACTCCATGAATACAGAAATATTCGTTAAAGGGTTTCATTATTTCTATAAAACCATTAATATATATTTTCAATAACTCATTTACTAATTTAAATTCTACATTTTTAAGAATAAGTTTATTCTATTATTTTTCTATAACAAGATCAGATTTAATTTTAATTGATAAGTCATGTTTTTTAATTAAATTATTATACTAAATTTAAATTCATTAAAATTATCTTCCAATATTTTTTAATATTTTTAAAAATAGTAACTTGATTGATTATCATCATTTTTTCATTTTTAGAAATATGATTAGAAATGGTAGGAGTAATTTTTATTACCTAATATGTGTTTGGATAAAGTAAAAATAATGGCGCATTAATTATTATCTTCCTTACCTGAATAAAATTTACTGGTTTTCTTCATATAATACAATTAGGATTATATAATTCACTTCATTTATTTAATCATTTTAAACATTTACTCCTTAAATTTTTTCATTGAAAAATATCTTTGATATTTCTTTTTCATTTTCAGTCATTGTAGGTAACCTCAATGTCTCCACTTTTTTTATGTCCCATTTCTTGTTATACATACCATTTATGATCAAATTCCAAAATAAATTTTTATTCCTATATAATTTCATAAATACTTTGTATATATTAGTAATCTACTCATTACTCTTAGTCTCAGAATCACTTCTACTAGTTTTCTCTTCAATGAATATTTATTTATCATTACAGTAAGATTCATCGAATTCTTTTTACCATTTTATATATCTTTATCTATTATGATTTATTATTTATACATCTAAATTTTTACTATTACCTCCTTTATCAATATCTTCCTCATATCACAAGATTCCCATATTGATACAAAAGTGACACTCCTTCCAACTGGTTGATATCTTAGAATTTGAATTATATAAGATATTTCTCAATAGTCATTCCCATTTCATGCATAATATTTTTAGTATGATTAGTAATGAGATATATTTGATTTTTATATTCATTGGTGTTCATTTTAAATGTATCATACTAAAAATTATAAGTATTTCATCTCATTTATTTTACATTTCATATCCCTTCATAATACAGGTATATGGTTCCGAAATGTTTAAATCTGTGTAACAAAAAAATAGTCTATTGAACACATATTATAGTATTTCACAATATGAATTGTCCATATATTTTAAATTATAATATAAGGAAGACTTAGTCGCATCACTCTAATCTTATCTGTTATCCCTAGGTTTTTTATATTAATTTTCAATTACAATCCATATATCAAACCCAAGGCATTAAATATACATTTTAATTTTAATTTTTAATTGAAAATAGGTTTGACCAATACTTTTAGGAGTTATACTGGTATAAGTCACCTAAATTCCATCGTTGACTATAAATATAAAAAAATTGAAAATAAATAAATTTAGGACTTATTGTAAGAAAAATAATTATTAGTTAAAATAAATAAAAGTCCTTTGATTCCTTATTTTGTCCAGAGTGGGGTACTCATGATGGGGTGATTTGAGTTTCCAAAATAAATTTCTATCTAAACCCTATCAAAATAAAATCTCCAAAATTTAATGAAAAAAACTTATTATCTAGTACTGTAGGTATTTCTATTTTAAGGATTTTTAATCACATATTATAATTTGTTCAAAACACTTTCATGACAATCGTATGATTTGTCTTATATTTTGATATTAATTTACTAACATAAAACTATTAGAAATATCACATTTAAAATATACTTAAAATATTATAGTTTCAGTTAAAACATTGTAAATGTAATTTTAGAAATATAGTAAATAAAAAACATTGAACCCAATGTTTTAAAATTACAATATGTTCATTTTCAATGTGGGGCCTAATCCACTCCATATAGTATTTACCTCTTCCAATATATTTATTATTAAATAAATAGATAGACATCATGATTAGGTTTTTATATGAAACATTTAAAAAGGGATTTGAGGCTACACAAAACCTCTTCCATTGTTTTATAAGGGAGTAAATATGATAATAACGAATGTAAGAGAATATATCATACTATCCAACATAGTGAAAGTGTTTTTTATCATGAAATAAATAATTACACCACGAAAAACGTGAATGAAATAAAATAGGGAGGAAATTAAATAGTTTTTATTTTATAATGAAGATAATTTTAGTTGTGTTGTATTAATAATTATTGTTATCTTATTGATGTATTCTGTAACGACCCTTCCATAGTAACCCAAGGCTGATGAATTAAATTATAATATTAAAATAGATTCATGATTCATATAAAAAAAGACCAAACATTTTAGAAATGTGTTAAAACTAGATTACATATATGATACCCATAATAGATTAAGAAAATAAAATAAATCATAGCATTATTAAAATATCAACATCCTTAAAAATCATTCAGAGGATTACTCTTCATAACCTGGGGAAAGGAAACCTAATAATGGTTATCTAAAATTCTCAATATGTGTATGTATAATGTAATAGATATTGGATCAATAAAAATAATAAACATGTAATAGAAAATAATTGGCACCATACACTCAAATAAGTGGGTAATAAATAATAAATATTGAATGTTAAATATCTGAACACACATGACATTTAATCAATGAACTGAGAATTTAAATTCATTAAATGATAATTAAAAAGAGAAAATTCCATGGATAAATAATAAATAATCTAAAATTAAGGAAATTATTATTTATTAGACTTCATGTACGAGGCACATGAAACCCTATATCATCAAAACATTTCACAAGATAGGATAAAACTACACGTAAAAACCCATTTAATTAGGCCACCTTATTTTTCTTATGAGAACCTATCGATGCATCTTAGGGATATACAATTATTAGGACCCGCCATTGACTTAATGTCTAAAAAATTACTCATATCAAGTAATAAATTTTATTAATAAACATTATTCCTTATCAAATACATGTATAAAATAAAGGATGTGAATTTTTCAGTATATTCATATATAACAAAATAATTGTCAATGTAAAAACTACATTGAAAAACTGTGTAAGGATTATGAAATAAAAATAAAAATCACTAAAGAATGTTTATATTTAAGTACATTTTCAATAAATAATTATTATAAAAAATTGATTATTTCAAGAGAATAATAACAATCACAAAATAATGTGAGATTGGAATGATATCTTTTCGACAAGGTAATTTAAATGAAAATCCCCTTTATTGAGATCATTAAAATTGAGAAATAAAGAGCCATGATATATGAGTTAATAATAATATAAAAATTCATATGGTATGTATAAACACCTAATTAAATTGAATCGGTGCGTTAAAATATATAAGTCCCAATATAATGTAAATTGATATAAAATCCATTAAATTTTGTTTTTTTGGGTAAACATACTTTAACCACATGTATAATAGTTTTATGAAAATTATTAACTTATTCCAAAACCAAAAATATATTAAAATACCATATAATATATTCTTATAATATCTAATTACCTATTTATTAACCATCATTCTATATTTTTAATATTTCCATTGTTAAATTCCTAGTTTATGGCTTGTTTTTTGAGTTTTTTTTCAACATCATACATCAATCATGATTTAATCATATAGAGAATTTAAATCATGATGAAAATATAATATATATTATTTATAAAATCATTGATATTAGTCTATAATATTTTTTGATACGGAATGAAATATGATGTTCACGGAGATGGATTGTCATACATATGTATAAACGATACTTATATTTCCTTATCATATTTAAATTTTATGTGATGTATTTATAAATTTTTATTATCATTAAATTATAATATATATTTCATATATATCACATAATTTCTATAAAAATCACCTTAAATATTTTCTATGTATAGCATGAATGAAACATACCACTTTGAGGAGGCGGTAGTCCACACATCCACAAACGAAATTACCATATTCTAATAAAATGGAATCCATGAAGGTATTTTTCATATAAGAATTAAATAAATATAAATATATTATAGATATAATATATCAATTATATAAATTATATATATATATATCCTTATTTCAAATGTTTAAAGGTCGTAATGGACGAACGAATGACATTGGTTCATGTGGTGGAAATTTGTTGTAGGCACGAATGATGATTGGGTATTCCACTTGATGAATGTGTTTAAGAGTTGATGTCAAACAATTATAATGAAAAACCTCAGTATATTTACTATAGTAAGGTTATTTTATTATTATGATATAAAATGTATTATAGGTGTGGAGAACTGAGTGAAACAAAGGTGATCGTTAATGATTATTACAACTTTTTTGGGTAAATTCGACTCATTTATGCAAAAAGATATCAATTGATGTCTTTATTCCAAAATTTATTCTTCTATGATTAGATTAGGGATTTTTTGGATCCATTTCCCATTTTTTCTATGATATAAATGGTTTCAATTGTATGAATATGTGTGAGGGGTGGAGGAGGATTGGAATTCTTGAAAATACAAAAAGATAAACAATATTAAGAGGTATCCAAGGCATAATGTGCCTCAAATAAAGAAAATATTATATAAAATATATTATATGGTATTTATATTTACATTAAATTGGTTTCTTAAATATTTCATAGTTATCTTGGTCCTTAAGTTAATGTCTTAGTCCATAGATAAGATTAATTTATATTATAATCACTATACTTAATTTTAACTACATTCATAAATAGTTGTGGTACTAATATAAATTGACCCAAATATACATTATAAATCATTAATGTTCCACATATTTAATCCATTATTAAATATTAAAATCATAGAGGTGGAAAATTTAATTTAAATTTAATCTCGCATATGGAAATAGAGAGAGGGGTTTTAAAGAAAAAATATATATACATTCACATAGTTTTTTATATATATTCAGTAAAAAAATTTATTCAAATGAACTAAATTCTTTTAATGTTTCAAAAAATTTACAAATTAAACATCCAAAAAAATTCGAATATAATATATAACTATAAATTATATAGATGAAAATAAATTTTTGAATTAAAATTCAGTATTTTTTCATATTCATCAAAAAATGAATCTTCACAGAAAAATACATTAAAGGATAATTTTGGTGTTATGATAATGAAAATGTTGTTTTTTTACAAAATAAATTTATAAATGTGAAAACATAAATTCTTTATCGTGGTTCTCCATTAAATGGAGGTAAAAAATCCTTAATAAAAATACAGGTTTTTTATCCGTAAAATTGGATTTCTTCTTATATTATATATTTAAATTATAATAGATTAATGTCGAAAATAATTGATTGAATATTTAATGTATATATATTTAATTAATATGATTCAATAATAGCAATTAATTAGATTTATTAATACAAAATGTCTTTTCATCCATTAAAATAGTTATTTATAAAAACATTACATATATTATCAATGGTTTATGATACTCATTAAAATTTAATTGTAAACCAATGAATAAAAAATATATTTCCATAAGTTAATTAATCCTATTAATATCTATAAATTTAATTTTGATGTTATATATTATTATATTAAATAATAATTTGTTAAATAAATATTTTTTCTGTAAAACTCGGTCATCCAAGTAACACAAAGCCTCGAAAAAAAGTCATTATTTCATGTAACACAAGCTAACTTTGTGTTTCATACATTAATCCCTATAGAATAAATTCATTTAAACTAATAAATATATTATTATCTATTAGGATGTTATATCCCTTTTTATTCTTGGTTTTTCGTGTTATACACACTGATAAATACAATGTTTCTACATTAAAATCATGGGGTGTTACATTCTCCCCACCTTAATTAAATTGTGTCCTCATAATTTAAAATTTATCTCGATATTAAATGGTTTGATATTTTAAAATACAATTTTTAAAAATCCACGTCATAAATGTGGATAATAACACATATTCATAATAATAAAGAATGGTAAATATGATGGTCACAAAAAATGAGACTTTAGAATAGGAAACAAATAGTGAATACTTAGACAGGGAGGAGAAATAAAACTATGAACTTATGAAGTAGATTGATAGACAACATGTTCATGAGAAAATTGTTGACCAAAAATCCCTAAACCATAGGTGTGAGTAAATATCCTTAATATCATAAAAAATATTGATAATAGGACAATATTTTTGTTTAAAACCCATTTTTCCTTGTGTTGATGAATAATTTGAATTTCTAAAAATATAAGTAAATACACACACTTGATACATTTATTTACGGGCAATGTTATCATTTATACAATAATTGAAAATTTTCAACTTCTTTTATTAGCACAGGTTCAATTATATGTTGAAGTAAAACTACAAAATCGAAAACCACATTCAACGTTTAATTAAAACCATTTCATAATTGGTAAGACTTATGACCCTTTCATATGTTAGGATCGAAAACAATAGAATTAGATCCAATTTAGTCTAGAATATCCAATATAATTTATACTTATCAATAATATTTTATCCAAGGATCGTTATCTCAGCACTAAAAACATATTAAAAAAATCATTCACTAAACCATGTATTTTCCAAAAATATTGACTTTCTATCACTTTCCGGTTACTAGCCAACATATGATATCAAATATTTAATAAAAAATTTTGTAGTAAAATCCTTATATATTTCATTATTCATATGATGATTACATCATGAATAAAAAAATATAAAATGGTATTCTGTAGATTCAAATATAGAAGCACAATAATCATTCCAATTTGGTTATTTCAATGAAATATGTTCGGCCTTCAACCCTTAGCTTCTTCGGAGGTACATTACCATGATGCTAGAAGAATTACATTGTGTAGTTCCCATCTAATTTAATTTTTACACTCATAAAAATATTTTTCCCTCATTCCTTTACATTTCTCTATACTTTTAACAAACTTAGAATCCTTTCAAGAAATTCCCAGTGTGATTCTTCGCACAGTTATCAATTTTTAAAAAATCTTTCTCCCCCATATTCCATTTATATATTAATTTCTCTTCCATCCTATTATTATATTTCTTCCATTTTAATATATAATACGTTGAGAATTCATTCTCTATCATGATATTAGATAAAACTATTTCATTATACGAATAAAAGGTTTGAGACACTAGCTCCCTTTGGATACTCATCTTAAGCCTTTCAAATAAATGATATATATTGTTTTATATTTTGTTCATGAAATATGTTCTATACCTTGGTAACTATTAAAAGATATTTTCGTGGTCTATAATAGATTATACCATCATCTGAAATAAACTAAGTAACTTTCTCTTCATTTTAGTTTTTTTCTCTTAAGGAATACATTTATCAAAGAATGTCTCTTTATAAGTTATAAATTACATGAGTTTTATATATTATTCTTATCTGGTATAATGGATAAAAAACCACCAATAATTTGTATCTCCAGTGAAAAAATACACTAAAATTTTCACCATTTCCTTTTCATCGTAATCAACAGAAGTAACTATTTTCTCAAAATTCCTAATCTATTTCTCACCTGCAATTAAAATATTATTCCAACTATATTATGGGGCCTCTATCATATAAGGCGATCTAACATCATATAATCTTATTCTGGAACAAGTTTCACCATCTAAGAAATGTTATTTGTCATAACATCATTATGTTTCCCTAATATATCAATAAATTTATCATTGCTAAAACCAAATATATCATATTTCTTAGAAGGGAAACATCTATATTATCCAAGATTATTGATACACTTATTACATCTAGTTTCCATTTCTATACAATGGTATATAATTAAATAAATCTTATCATTATGAAACATAATGTATGATCCCAATTTTTTAAAATATGTAACGTAAATTCAAAAATTAATTTGTGTCTGATATCTTAATCATAATTAGAGTATCTTTGGTAATTTCTTCTGTACATTCCTTCATTGTCGATCATTAGGTTATGTTCTCAATTCTATATTTTCTAAATATATTTTCTTCGGATTCTACTGAAAATTATATGATACCAACTCTAATGAATTGACCCTACTAACCAAGATCCCCTGTATTGATTTATTACATTAGAAAAAATACTAGATGAAATTATTGAATGATCAAAAAGTTATGTAGTTTTCAAAAACCAGACTAAATACCTGATACCCCAATAAATTCGGCAAAAGAAAACAATTTATAACATAAGTAAAATTTTTCCAACCTGGAAACTCATCCAAAGGGTTGCCCTTCACAAATTTAGGAAATGAAGCATTATAAGGGTGAGTCCAAATGTTGAGTAATGTTAAGTATAAGAGAATAAATAATGGTTCAATAAGCATAATAAACATGGAATTGTAAATTACTAAGGACACATGCAACTCAAATAACTAGATGTGGAATAATCAATATGGAAAGGTAAATTACTAATAAAACATTACATTAAATCAATGATCTTAAAATTAAATGCATCTATATATAATGTAAATGTCAAATAAAAATGGATACATAATGTCCAAATCCAACTGAAGTAAATTTATAATTATTGCACTTCAAGTCTATGGAACATTCAAACCTATACTTTCAAGACCATTTAAAAGAAGGATTAATACTATAGGTATAAACCCTTTAAATTTGGACTACTAATTTGTATCAAGAGAACCTACAGATTATTTGTGGGGTTATATAAATTCTGGACCCCACTCCTCAATGCCTATCCAAATCATTCCTCATATCGAGTAATGGATGTAATTTAATGATAATATTCTTTACCAAGTACAAATATTAAATAATGAATACATTTTTATCAATATTTCCATAGATAATAAAATAACTATTAATGTAAAACCCATATGTAAAAATTATATACGATTTAGGAAATAATAATATCTATTATCCATGAATAAATTTTTTTTATGAATATTCCAATAAAAAAAGATTACAACAAAGTGATTGTTTCTAGATAATGTTAACAATAAAAAAATGTGAGTGAGATTGCAATGATAACATTCACAAAATTTTAAATTTCAAAATAATCCACTAGGAAAATTAAATTCATTATTAAAATTTAAATAACATGAATTAGGTTTAAATCATTATATTAATTGATGAAGGGTAATTATACACCCCATGTTAATGTGAATTTTTGTATTAAAAATAATAAGTATCAATTGAATGTAAATTGAATCAAAATATGTTACCTTGAATCTCCTTTTGGGTGAAAACATTTAACCTCCTTTATAGATTTTCAAAAATGTTATTAACATATACCATAACAATACTTATATTTATTATATCATATTACTCATTTGTTAACATTTATTCCTTTTATTCACTATTTCGGGTGTCAACTGTCTAGTTTTTTGAGTATGTTATATCATGTTATTTTTTCATCATAATTAAATCATGATTTCATCATATAATGTTTTTTAAAATGAATCAAATATCATCTATAAAAATTATATATTTATTTATTTTCATCTATAAAAATTTGAGATAATAAATGAAATGCACTATTCTCGGAGACATGAGGTCGTACATATGCATGAACAGTACTCCAATATCATTATCGTGTTTTAAAAGTGGGTGATATATATATGTTTGTGCCTATTATAATTAATTTATAATATCTATTATATATATAATTTTTTTATGAAATCCATCATTAATACATTCCATGTATTATGTGAACGAATCGAATCGTTTTGAGGAGGGGGTTGTCCACGCATCCAGAAAAGATGTTATCGTATTCCCACAAAATGGAAGACATGAAGGATTGTGTTATATAAGAGTTTAATAAGAATACAAATATTATAAATATAATATAAGTCATATAAAAACAATAAATAGATCAGTATTTTCAACATTAAAATGGGGTAATGGAAAATAGAATGACATTAGTTTAAGAGGAGGTACTCTGACATACAGACAAACGATTATTGTGTATCCCATTGGATTGATGCGTGTGATGGTGTAAGTATAAATATTTGAATAAATTCATATCATTATATTTAATTTATTGGTTTTATTTTATAATAATGATAAAAAAATAGTTTATGGTGTGTAGAAGTAAATCAAACAGAAGTTATCATTAATGAACATTACCTCTTTCTTGTGTATGTTCTATTGGTTTATATAATAAATATTTAATTAGATGGAATTAAGTCCATGTTGATGCATATTAGGGTGAGGGGAAGGGATTTTGAGATCTCTTCTTTATGTTTTTGTAATAGATAAATTGATTGACATGTTTGAAGAAGTGGGAGGGGTGAGTGACTTTTTATAGTCGAGGATGAGTGGAAATCTTATAATTATAAAAAGGTAAACACAATGGACTAGAATCCCTTAAATAATGTGTCTCCAATAATGAAAATTGTTCGATTAATGACGATATATGTTTTTAATACTGGAATTAATTAGGTTTTTTACATGTTTCTAGGTTATTTTGTCCCTTAAGATTATTAGTCCACTATTATGCTCAAATTTACCTTAATAGAAGTAATTAATTTTAATTCCATTCAATAATTTTCTATAGAAAAACTATGTTCAATGAACTAGAAATTTTAAATAATTATAAATCTATATATGGAATCGGATTTTATAAATTTCATTCATATATTTGGAATAAATTAATTTAAATCCAATCCAACAAATGGGATGAGGAAGACATATTATTATGTAACAATATTCCAAAATTACCTAACTTTTATTATCTCTATTCAATATAAAAATCATTCCAATTACATGAATTTTATTAAGATATGTAAAATCAAACATATTCCGCATTAAAATAAATTTAAAATACCATCTAACCATATAAATTATATTGTTGAAAAATGAATTTTCAATCATTATTCAGTAAATTTCACTATTCATAAAAAATAAAACATTATAGAAAAATAACAAAAATTCTCCGTAATATTATTTTGAAATTCCACTATAATTTTTTCTTACAAATATAATTTATAAAAGTTCGAAATATTGTTTTTAAATAAGGTACGCCATTAAAAGGTGACATAACTGCCTTTATAGAAATACTGTTTTTTATTTATAAAATTATGGTTATTCTTATCTTTTTATATAAAATGTATTAGTGAAATATGATCCCAATTTTATTGAATATATAGAATATATATTTCATTAATAATATTTACTAATAGTAATTAATTTAATTTATTAATAAAATGTGGCTATTGAAGAATAAAAATTGTTCTTTATAAAAACATTTCCTATATTTTCCATTGGTTTTGATATTCATTTATATTTTTCAGTAACCCAATTAACTCTAAAATATGATTCCATAATTTATTTAATCATATTCATAACCATACATTTCATGACCATGTTATATATTATTATAATAAATAATAATATTTTCATAATATTTTGTTGTCTGGTAAAACTCAGTCTGGTATGTAATAAAAAATACCAGAAAAAGCCATTCATTCATGTAATGCATGATAACTCAGTGTATCATGAATTACCGTCTATAGAATAAATTTATTTAAAATATTAAATATATCTTAATTACTTGTGATGGTTCATTAATTTCTATTATTGGTGATACATTTCACAAACACTATTAAATACAATGTTCATACTTTAGAAGTTGGGGTGCTACAACTTCATTAAGTTAGAGGATGAGGAACAAAGATAAGAAGATGATATTTAACATTTTGAGGGAGTAGTATAGAGAATAGAGTTTTGTACCCACTAAGACAATCAACTGATTTGTCTTTTTATGCTCTATAAAAAATTCTGATATATGCGTCTCATTCATATTATAAATATTTTCCATCGTTGAATTTGGTAATCTATATAATGAACACATCCTCTAAGAATATCCATTGAAATCATATCATTATGAATTCTCATACTCATATTGAATTATAGGGTCATTAAATTCAAATGAATTACATTTAATTATGACTGAATAGTTGTTCTAAAATATAAAATTAATATAATATTCCACTTTTACACATATTCACTTTACGTGTTCCACCTCAGTAGTTATGGTATCTTTAACACATTTTCATAATTCGAAAAGGATCCATTTAGATTTGTTATGATCAATCACCTTGAACTTAAGGACGATCCTATAATTTTTCAAATTTGTTATACTTCTCATGGTTGCTTCCCTTATCCATATATTTGTTTTATCCCTTCTCTAAAAATAAAACTTTCCCATGGTTTCACTCCAGGTCAGTGTGTGGTCGACTATAATCATAAGGGAGACTAGTATTTTTTTTAATATATTCATATTGATATTGTAGCTCTGATATTTTCATGTATTGTATTGAAAATCGATATGAAAACACTTTAATTCAATACAAAAAACATTTGACTAACTTGAGATCAAATTATATTGGATTTTCAGTTGCAAGATTTCTCTTTAGGTCAATCCACTTGTCATGAGGTTAATCTAACTTTTCATGTTGTTTATTCAAACATTTATAGTCACTATATTGGTTTTTGATTTTTTTAATCATGGTTGATTGAGTCATAATGGGTTCAATTTAATATCATTGTGTTCAATTGGGTTGTTTGTGAACTCTAGAGTCTTTTAGACTTACAATTGTTTTTCTATGTTGGTTGGCTTCATGGTTGTTTTAATACTTGGATAATATTTTACAATAATCCATAATAATATATATGTTCCATAAAAATAAAAAATTATAACAAACACAGAAAAAATAATTTTGATAATTAAAATATGGAATTGCTGGACTCTTCCAAATACAACATATCTTTATTGAGAACATGTAACATAATTCTTAGAATTTGGAGGTTATTATTTTTGAAAATTAAAGACATCTATAATTGAAAATTGTGATTATTAAAGTACATTACCATTTTTTACATTTTACCTATAGAATCCATTAAAACAATGAATCAATGATTTTAGATTTTTTAGTTTTCGTTATTCCATATATAATATAAATTCAATGAAAATTACCTCTTCCTTTGGATATTCTAGAGTCAATGAGGGCAATGATAGATGATAATAAACATATTATAATTTTGATAATATTTTATTTGGTCAAAATATTTATGAAATATTATTTCCAAATTAAGTGTTATGATGATAAAAATGGAATTAAAACGTAGTGACATATACAATAACATATACAGAATTAAATTAAAAAACTCTTAATTTTAATTCAAGAACATATAATGGAAACTGAAGATGGAATTCAGATAATAGTAATGTGAAACACATTAAATGTGATATTTTTTATTATTAAAAGCTAATGATTATATATATATGGTAAAATAGGTTTTTTACTATATAATAAGAATTAAAAATAGTAATTATATTATTATAATGACACATTGAATATTTCGTGTGACATATATATGAAATTGGGAAACATCATACTAGATTTTACAATTAGAAAATGATGGAGAAATAATCTAAGAGTTCATCTAGGAGAAAAGACAATAGTACATTTATAGCTATTAATGACACATGGGGAGCTATTATAAATCCATATTTGGATGATAAAATTTTATCATATGGAGACTATAGTCAAAAGTTATCAACTTTTTGTTTTATGGAAACTATGAATGACATAAAATTTATGGTGAATATAATGGTTTTATCCTTGAGGAATTAATTTCAAGATTTTTTTAATATTTTTTATCCCAATGATAAATTAAGATAATATGATAATAATACAACATTACTCACTGAAATGGATAAATATATGGTTGGTCAAGAAAAGATAGAGATTCGGGTAAATGAAGAGAGATCATGGTGAAATAAATATTTATAAGTTCTTAAAGAGATATTCATTAAGAAAATCTATTAGATAAAAATATTAGATGTATATTTCAAAATTATCCTTAGAACCAAATAGTAGTACAATTATTTTAAAATCATTGGAAGAGTTAACTAACTAAGATGATGAATATGTTTAGTTCTTGATGAATTCACTCTCAAATTGAGTAAAAAAGAAAATGTTTTAAAAACATGTTATATATTTGATACTAAATAGGAAAACATTCAGATATTAATATAAATATATTGAAAGTTTTCACAATAAAACAATTATTATTTTCCAAGTATTGTTCCGTTTTTCAGTAATATCATAAATATTGACATTGGAAGAACACGTATTCACTGAATAAAGTTTAATCCTTTGAACTCACCAATATTATATTAAAAATGAATTCATGGATGTGGAAGATAGATGAATTATAATGATTTGAGTGCCTAAATTATTTTCCATGAAAATCTATACAATGAAACATGGTTGGATTCAAATGATTTATTTTTAAATAAAGGAAATGAAACTATATAATAAAACTAAGAATTAATATATAATACCTGGTAATAATTTATTTCTATATTTATATGTTCTTTATATTAAAATTTTATATTATTACTCGTATGGTTTTCATTGTTCACCAATGTTTTGTCTCTTAAAATTTGTTTTCCTGCTTTTAAATGTGGGGATTTTACACTTATTTAGGGAATTTATTACTTTTAATTATGTATTGATACATTGAATGTTTTTTATTTCAACATAATATTATTTAATGGGGGGAGTTCCATTCCTCATTTTCTAACATAAGAGCACATATCATTATTTATTTTTATATTAAATGGATGATTGTAAATTTAGCTAAGAATCAATTATATAATAATATATTATGTATGAATAGAAACTACATACATTAGAATATATCATTTGGTAATACATTTCATATCTTATAAAACATGTGATAAAGGGGTAGTTTACCTATCTTTTAATTCATCGGTAATTTTTTTTATATACATGTTTTATTTAATGAATTTATTTTTTAAATGTAACATGATTTTTTAAATAAGTTTAGAAAGAATTATTTCATATATATTTGACATCAGTATCATAGTTGGAAGAAATATGGATTGTTGGATTATATTGCATTTATGGATGTTATAATTACCTATATAAAGGAATGAAGACCTAGATTTGGTTGTCTTCATTTACTATGAATCTCCATCTCTCTCAAATATTATCTATCATATAAAGATAAGTATTTTGGAAATAAAACGAAAATTTATTATAGGATTTTGAAATGAGATATCATTCACAAAAGGATGCCTGATTGTGAATGGTTTTCTATGTATGAATCTTTACCAATGACAGATATTCAATCACCATTATTAGAGTCAATCACTCTACCATGTGAGGAACATTATCTATTTTATATATAAAAAATTCAATAGTTTAATATTTCTCAAATAATAGATTACATCATGAATTCCAGAAATAAGATTGATAGTTCAATAGAATGAATTTTTTATATTATTAATAAATTTTTTATAAGTGGTATGGATCCTAATTGAAGGATAAAATTTTCATGTCTCATAAACATCCCAAAACAGTCAAAACACTCAACAATGATAAGGCTATGATAAGATTATTTCGTGTAAATTAGAAGGTATAAAAAATATACCACAAAAATCTAAAAGAAAAAATTATTTTATAGTACATTTTGGGTTTTCTTATACAATATAAAGAAGAGTGAGATGCCATTAAAAGTCAATATAATTAAATTTTTGTTCTCATTATTAGACTGATGATTATTAGTATTATTATATTTATATGGGAATGAAAAAGTATATCTCACTAGAATAGTCAAACTAAATATGATTCCATAATCACATACACTTAATATTATTTTAGAAAATATCTATAGAACTCCTGACATAGTGAATTTGGATCTCCAAAATGAAAAAAGGACTCCCCATTAAATTGTTTTCATATCTTTCTATTTAACTAATTCTTATGTTCTATTACATACGAACTAAATCGACAGTGAAATTGATTTTACACATCCAACAGTTGATTTTAATAAGATGAATACTAATAAATATAACTTAAAACAATTTTAATTTATTCTAGTAAAATGTCTTCAATGATGACAATAATTTTTGAGATCAAGACCCTACATGGTAATGAAATAAATAATTAAAAGACAAATAGAAATAATTGGTTAAAAAATATAAAAATATAAAAAAAAGTACAATAATGAAATTAGAAAAAATATATACAGTTTAAATATAAATAGAAGTCAAACATCTCGTATAAGTGGAGATTAATAAAAAACTACTCAATAATAAGTGTACTTTTTCATTTGGAGGTGATAATGTTTTTTTTCATACATCCAACTTTCAATCTTTGAGAACCAAAAGATAAGGTTCATGGAACTATAATAATAAATATGAAATAATCAGAAGATAAATCTAACAAAACAAAATTATATTTTCATATATTCTAAAAAAATTTCATCATGTTATATTTTTTTGTTAACATAAGTGTTAGTTGAAGAGAATGAATATAAGAATAATGTTAGTCTATTATTCAAGCCAATAATAGACCCTTAACACCATGAAGAGTCTCATTTTAATCATCTTAAAAAGGTTATAATACAAGATAAAATTCAGATAAATCAATTAGAAGAAGAAATTAATAATAAATAATCTTGTAATGAAAAGTTATATAAGTTATAGAAATATTATAAGGAATATACACATAAATTAGGAAAGGTAATTGATCTAGTGAATATTGAGGAGGAAAAACATTAGATATTCAATGATTGTGTTGAATCAATGATGTGAAAATAGAGAAATACTGATCCTACAATTTTTGTTTATATTATGAATGATTAAACCTTAAATTAATATTAATTAGGCACTACACCAAGAGATTAGTATACTTGATATAACCGAAACTAGTACACCCTGTTGTTGTAGAATTCAATTCACATTAAAAATAAATGTGTTTGATATCTCATGAAGGACACAACTATGAAATTATTTGAATAATTATCATAATTTATAAAATTATCGACATAATATAGTATTTAAATGAAATATAAGTTTTCAAAATAATTTAAAATATACATAGTATTTAATAATGACCTTGAAGAACTAATTTTAAATATGTTTTTAATGAGAATATTTTTAATCATATATATTTTGTTTAAAATTATTTCATAGTTATAAAAAAACAATTTCCACTTATAAGAAATGAGTTTATTGTTTATCAAATTGTTATGAATAAAAAACGATTTAATGGTAAAAGAATAATTTTTTTATGAAAAATTGATATTATAGGTGTAATAAGTATTTATCATAATAAATAAAATTAATCAGTATTATTGAAATAATTAGATGTAATTTTTATAAAATATATTCAATATTTTTCTCAATTAATTAAATAGTTTTGAATATGAAATTAATGAAAATAAATTTTTTTATGCATAGAAATACACTTTTTATATAAAACTTTTCCAATGATATTTTCACACTTATTTGAAATTTAAATAAATCCACATATAGATATTAAATTTGAAAAAATTATTAGAATAATTAGAATCGTCATTAAAAAATTATTTAGATTTGCTTTATTTATGTCCATTTTGAGTAACTCATGTAGAAATTTTTTATATTGGTTATGTTTAAAATGGCTTAACAAGGATATTGAACATAAAGATAATGTTTAAAATATAACATAACATATTTTAAATTTGAATCGATGTATAGATTGAAACCATAACATATATATGACTCATACACTTAGCCACATGGATATAAGTTACCTTGAATATAAAACTATTGTATTTTAGTAATTCATGATGCAATATCCACCTTCTTTTAGAGGGTCCTCTGATCCATGATAGGTTGAGAAAAGAATCAATACCACTGAGAATATATTTTCTTTTATCTAGTGGTTAGAGTATGTAACATTTTTCCATGAGTTGTATCATTCGTAATTAGAAGCACATCAATGGTATTATAATGATATGAATATTATGTTAAATGAATAAATTTAAACCATGTAATCAGAATAGTATTTGAGATCATTTTCCATTAAGTACTACCATTAAACTCTTCACATGAAAACGAAAATGGAACTACATGAGATTATGTATAAAAATGATGAATCTATTAGTATATATGAGGAAAATTTTAATATTTTTGTGAAGTATTATATTGGTATTACCATTGGCCATGAATGAATATCTAATCAGTTCTTCTATGTAACAAAAAAATTTCTTCCAAATTTGTTTTAAAATAAGTCCATTAGTAGCTATGAAAAAATAATTTGATATTATCACAAGGTTTAAATGATGATTAGATATTTTGATCATTATGCTGGTTCCGATAAGGATATAAAGGTAGTGTATTTGAGTAAATTGAAATAATAATATACATGGTGTAAATAAAATGAATCATTTTTTAGATGTTGGGATGATTATTTGGAAACATTTCATATGGGAATTGGTAAATGTTATATTTTTTTATAAGATAGTCATCGATTAATTTAATGTCAAAGAAATGTAAATTTTAATGAATAATAAATGAATATGGATTGATTTAAACTGAATGATCCACCAACACACCAATGCTACTATTACATGGCATATATAAATTATGAAAAATAATTCATGAATATATGGGATAATGATGAAGACTGGTGTCAACAACCTCATAATAAAATATAAAAATGTAATCTTTATGCATTCGTAGCTATCGAATTGGGCCACGATAATGAAACAAGGAAATAAATACTTAACAAAAATATCGAACAATAATTAGTTTAATCATGTCTATTATTTTAACATCAATATATGTTAATAATTTTTTTAGTGTATCACATCACTAAATCAAGTATTTGATGTGGAATTACTTATGAAAACTAAAACTGGTGCTACGATTTCATCTCATGTCTATAGAAAATCTATGATAGAATTTTTTTAGAATGTTATTTCATAAATTATTCTTATTCTCACACTAAATAGATTTGATTTGATTATGGGAATTTATTTTCTTTATTTATATAGATCACATATCAATTTCTTCCAATTAAAATTCACCTTTAATATTTAAAATTATGCAATAACTTCATACTGGTGTGAGGAAGAATGTGTAACCAGTGCACAATGATTATATTACATGTGTACCTTGACTACTATGATGGTTTGTGGAGTGAGCCATATCAACTATGATTATCTTGAAAATGATCCTTTACTATAATGAAATTATTTTCTTTTGTTCTTTATATTCTATGAGCATGTTTCTTATGTCAATGTTATTATCTCAAATGTTTTCTTCATTGATTACCCTATGATTCATTCCCCATGAATTTCCACATATTATTCTAGGACACATGATTATGATCTATGATATGTAGGGTATGAATTTCAATTGTTATTCTTTTGTTATCATACAATTATTCACGTTTTATTCCAAATTAATCATTGATATATCCCATGTATACTCATAAAGAGCATCTAAAATCATCCATACTTATTTTTATTTTTCCATGGTTATGAAGGAAGGATTTACAAATTACATGAATGATAAGGATGACAGTTATAATAAACATAATGGGAGACTCATATGACCATGTCCTTTACATGTCAAATATTCCAATGATTTTAGTCTAATATGATCCTAGAGTGGATTATTATGACATATAATTAATATTAATATAATAAAATTTAATATCTATGGTTGAGAATTATGATTTTTTATAGTTGTTATCAGATAAAGGTTATGTTATTCATAGGAAACTAGGATGAGAAATATTTGGTGATAACTCTTAGGAAATTATAATTATAGGAGAATATCCTATGTTATGGTAATGAAAGAAGTAATGTTTTCCTAGAAGGACATATATTTAAATATTCTATAACTAGAAATCATTTTTTATAGATGCATCTAGGGTTAATAACCTGATAAGAGTTTGGAGAGTATATCTCATCTAGAATTCTCGTTCATGGTGATTTTACTCTACTACACACCATGTTTGAAAATCCATGGAGTTATTCTTCACATAATTAACATTTTTTTAGGATCCAATATGAAGGATATAAATAGATAATGATAATTGATAACATAGTTTAAACCTATGAATCCGTACATTGGGAAGACGGTGTAATGATTTAGATATCTTTTTAATTATTTCATTATTATAAGATTAATCATTCTGATTAATGATTATTTCCAGTCATCATAACCATTTTTATTATATAAATGGACTAAATATAGAAAAACAATGTTTTGTTGATGACATATATTATCAAATACTGAATAGTCTTATTTGGTAATAGGAAGATTAATTATATTATATCATTAAAAGTCTCTAGGAATTTCAATTCGTTTACTTAATTATTACATGATTAATTATCAATGAAAAACCCAACTAGTATGATTGGAATATCTCATGTATATAATTATTCTTAGAGTAATCTTTGTGAGAATGTAATACAATAAAATATTTTTCCCCATATAAAATAATTTGATGTTATTTTGAGTTTGGATAATTTTTATTTATAAAAATACAACAACAATTTCTAAGGAAGAAAAGTCATAATTTATATTCTGAACAAACCTATGACCATCAATCAGTGTGAGGATAAATATGGAAATTCTCTGGAAATAACATATATTTTATTGTTCATAATTCCTATTAAAAAGTGTTTTTTCTCTCAAATGGTTAGGGATAATATCAGTGTTAATTATAGGCCTATTATAAGGGAGTTTGATGATATTTTTATAGGAGTATTGTAGTCTTAAAAAAATGATGTTGAGTTCCCAATAGAAAATGTACATATTGTTACACATAAGTCATAGACTACATATAGAATATACCATATTAATTTACACAAAATGAAGAATATAACCCATGATAATAATTTCATGGGATCCATTAATCTGGGTAGTCACCTTGCGGAGTGCCTATTATTTTAGTTAAGAATCAAGATAGATAAATGTGAATTTTTGTTGATTATCTGGAACATAACAAGATCAAAAATAAGAACAAGCATCCTCTACCCATCATTGATAACAAGCATGATCAAATGTGTGGATTTTAATAAATTTCTATGTCTTATAGAAATTCTAGATATAATCAATTGTGTTTCAATATGGAATACATACCCAAGACAACATTTTCTACAATGTATGTACATAATGAATACATAGAGATAATATTATTTCTTACAAATTATCTCATTATATTTATTGATTTAATTAATAGAGTATTTATATATTACATTAATTATATTTTTTTACTCACAAAATATTATAATATATAGTAATTAAAAGAGAATGAAAAATCAAAAACATCACATAATGAATATTCTATGGACCCTTTAGAAGGATTGACATTATGAAATATTTAAGATGTGTGGTTTTTAGATTTAAATAATTTCATTATTGTGTTATATAATCTTATGTGAGGGTATATCAATAGACCCATCAATGAAATAATTTATTGATGGTTTTCCAAGAACATCCACTACAACTGAGATCGATAGTTTTCTTGGATTGGAATTATATTATTTGTTCTTTGTAAATAATTTTACATGAATATCTAATCCACTCAATTTGATTTCTCAAAAGGTATCCATATAACATTTGATAGATAAATTTTAGAAAAACACCAATGAAATAAAGAAATGGTTTGTTTTCACACCCATGCTTAGATTTCACTATAGTGCAAAAGGGGTTTTGATCTACAGTAATGCATCAATGAAGGGACTAGGATACATTCTCATATAGAAAAATATTTTTATTTATTTTTAATCACTCCAAATTAAGGATCATGATATAAATTCCCCAAATCATAGATTAGAGGTAAATTTTTAAAAATTTTCATTAAAGATATATATTTATTTTCCTCACATCAAATGGGGTGAGAATTGTACTGATTAAAAAATTATAAAATATTTATTCACCTAGAAAGAGATGAATATGTGCTAGGGAAGTAGGTTGTAGGTGACTAATGATTATGTATGCTCAATGAATTACAATAATTAGAATCAAAATAAGTTTTTAGATTATATTAGTTGAAGAACCATGATATCTTATCGATTATTATGATCCCATAAGATCCAATATAATTGGATTTCCAATTGATGGTTCTTTAAATTATGAAGGTATTGGATAAATGAAATGTTTCTCAAATTGGTGTTCACCCATCCATATAAGTGAATGTTATATAGGCATAGAATGATTATTAATATCTACATATTTTTTGAGAAATTTTTATGGGTTTAACTGTCATTATAAAGTAATTCTAATGTTCAATAAAATTGTATCTTTTATCTCTATAACATATTATAAGGAGGATATATTAGAGGAAGCTCATATTTCTTAATTGTATATTAAAACTAGATGTGTGAAGATATGAAGAGATATTAATGATTATTTATGGTGGAATTACATTAAGAGAGATATTTATTAGTTTTTATCACGGTTCTTGATATGTCTGTGAGTTAATGCTGATAAGTGAACGTCTAAGAGGATGTCATAACCATTACAAATTATAGAATTTAAATGGGAGAAATCACTATCGATTTCAATATCGAATTCCAAAAAACATTTAAAAAACAAAAATTTATATCGGTTTAATAATATTTCTATTCAATTTCGCCACACATAATTTACATTAGAGATGATTTGTCTATGGATCAACCCACTTTGTTATAAATTATTAGGTAGTACTATTTAATGGAGTACCACATTTTATTTTCTCTGATATCACAATAACATAATTTTCTTATACCAATGTAAAATTAGAAAAGGAAAATATATCTGTTTTTATAAATTTTAAATTCCAAAATATATATAGTTTTATAGATATTAAATTTATTCCCCAATAATTATTTTTACCAACATATATACATTCTATTGTTAATATATTAACAAAAACATATTCACTACTAGAAATTAAAAAATTTTACCTTCTCATATTAGTACGATCATTTTTATTACCAAAGTTCATTCTAATGTTATTATTTTTAATTTTTAATTTTTTTTTTAAAATATAAATATTTTTTTATTATTTAGTTATAACGAAAAAGTCTTAAACATTATATAATTTAGATATTTCAACTAGATTTAACTTCTTTAAAATCCCAATGATATTTTTTGGTTATATTATTATAATGTTACGAAGGAACTCATACATATAAACCCACAAGCATACAATGTTGGTACCATTAAAACAATATCCATTTCGTCCAAAACAAAAAAATTAACATAAAACAACAACTTGATTTCTTTCAAATAACTTCATAACAATTAACATTACTTCATTCATTATATAAATAATCACTATAATATATGGAAAACATTTAAAACATAGGATGAGAGTAAAAATATGATTATGGGATATAAAAAGAAGGAGAGAAACCATTAGTACACGTAACATTATAAGTGTATGAAATAATTTTCTCAAAGACATATTTCTAACAATTATATACATACTTTGTGAAACAAGATATTTAAATAAATAAATTTAGAACACATAATAAACCATAAACATTTATTTTGGAATTACATACTTTTACATTAACCCTCATACGTCATGATTTGTAACCCTCACAGCTACCTTACAGTGTTACCCTCATAGCTACCTTATAGTGTAACCATCACAGTTACACAGGGAGTATCTATATAGAAGACCTCCAACATACACATAACCAATGCATTGGAGGTAGATATAATTCCTTCCCTTCAACATAAATAATTTTTTTGAACCATAACACAATCATAAAACAAGAATAATTTCATAAAACATTCATTTTTAATTTTTTATAATTGTATTTTAAAAGATAATTTTCAATGAAAAGTCACATACAAATATAAAATTATTGAAATGAGATTTTATAGCATGAAAGAAATATGATTATATATTATAAATAGACAAAATAAAACATATTATGATTTAATTCCATTAAGAAATTAATATTAGTACAATGTAATTAATAAAATAGAAGGTTAACCCAAATAATGAAAATTGGGATAATAATTTATTTACCTCAGGTTTGTCTTAATCAAAGCATAATTTATCCTCATGTTATTGGTTAAAAGAGTGTTATTAATATTTTAAAGAAACATATTCATCTTTATAGCACCTTGTATCGTCATTTTATAACAATGTTCGACCCATTTGATAAAAACATGTTTTTATTTCCATTGTTTCGGGTGCATGCTTAAAATGATTTCCATGGTTGGTTCGTAAATAATTTTCCTATAGAATAGAAGATAAATTCAAAAAGTGGAATGAAATGGATTTAAAATGTTTCTAGAAATTTAAATGTTTCTATAAATCATATTGGTAATATGGTTTGAGGATGAATCGTCAGATAAACCATTATTGATATTTGTTTGGAATATTGTGGCGATTCATTGATAATATCGAACTAGTTTAATAATATAACTTGAATATTATGAATATAAGTTTATTATTGAATATAATAGAGGTCATATAATACATATTAAAATCTTTTTCGACAACTAAAATCGTTTTACAACCTACTTTTGTAGAATTAATGGAAATTTTAGACACATTCTCATGATGTTGGTCTATAGACACATCGCATGTTGTGTTTTTTAATTTTAGAATAAGCGGAAGTGGAGAGGAGAATTATGATGGATTATTCCAAAAATGGGATATAAATATATAATATATATAGTATTGTAAATTTAATTCCTTATGGACAATTTTAGGGGAAGTGAGTATAAGAAAAGAAGAGAATTAAAAAGAAAACATAAGAAAATTAAAGAGGATCTTTAACTCTTATTCTCTTATTAATGAGATCTACTGTATGGCCTTTGGTTTTGGACTTATGGTGATACCAGTAAGATTTGGACATGGAGTAGATAACTAGAAAATATATTAGGTATAATTTAGAAAATTCTCAAATATTCAGAGGTTTGAGAGGACGAGGGGTGTGATGGTGGTAAGTAAATTGGAGGAGAGAAGGGGCATTCCATTATTTTAATCGTTAGTATAATATGTTTGGTCAAGACTATGATTAGTATTTATTCTTATTACCCTACATAGTAAATAGAGCATGTGAGTTAAAACAAAGGGTTCTTATATCATCCAAGAATATATGAATAATCTATTTAACATAAAATGTATTTAAATAGTAAATTACCGTATTTTATTATTCATATAAAATCCAAGAATTTCATAAAAACACTGAAAATTCATCATAACTAGTTTAAAACTATAGCACATTTTATTTCACCTTGAAAAATTAAACAACATCCCATAATATTATATCCTTATGAAAATAAAATAATAATATGATTTACTCTTCATAAGGGTTATATTACTATTCATATTATTATTCATAATGGTATGTTTCTATTCACTAAAAACAAGTGTTTTCTATCAGACTCCAAATAAATTTCTGATCAATACCATAGTTGTCTATTATTCATAATTCAAATCATAGTATCAAGAAAATTATGTATAACTAATATTTTATATCTATCTTTTTTTAAAAATTTCATTGTGTATACATTCAGTGATTAATGATTTTCAATTTTTTAAAACATTGGGGTGTTACATTCTCCCCAAATTTGTGAAATTGAATCATCAAATTTTATTTACCTATTAACAAAATGAGGGTTTTACTCCCTCATATTATTTTCATATTCTTGTTCTGATTCTTCATCAATCTTGTTTCTCCACAAAACCATTACATGCAATATTTACTTATTTCGTATCACTTGTTCTCTTCGATCCAGAATCTGAATGGGTTTTCTCATCATAGGAATGGTTCCCTTCCAACTGAACTATTAAATGATCAAAACATGAGATGAATATATCACATTATTTATCAACATAAAATCATGAAAACTATTGTTCGCCTAAGATGAACATGGAGGGAAATATATTCATAAAGAAACCAATCCACATTTCTAAAGGATTTCATAATTTTCAATGAATTATGGACTTAGCATTCCTTTCTTACCAAAAATGAATAACACTTTTCTTTAATGATATTCTAATAAAAACATAATCACCTACCTTTAAATATAATTCTTTCCTCATAATATCTATATAACTTTTCTGCCTACTCTGAGGTGTCCTCATTTGTTGCTGGTTCATCTTCACTTTTCAGCCACCTCCTCTACATATTATGGTCCCATCAACATCCTTTTCCTCATATCATCCCAAAATACAATAGTTGAACACTACTTCCCTTATAATGCCTCAAAAGGTGAAATCTGTACACTAGAATAGAAATTTTTATTAAGAGAATATTTAACTATAGAATTATGTTTATCCCAACTTCCTTGGTTATCCATTGACTAAACTGGAAGCATAACCTCCAAAGTATGAATCATCCATTCTGACTGCCCATATGATTGAGGATGAAAATATGTATTGAAACTTAATTCTTCTCCTAATGACTTCTTAAGGCCTTTCTAAAATTTTTAAATGAACCAAGGATCACTGTAAAATACAATGGAAAGAGGGACTCAATGTAACCTGAAATGATCATTAATGAACAGTAAATAAAGCTGATACAAAGACATAATATCTTGAATAATAAGGAAATGAAAAAGATTGTCCAATCGATCAATAATAACCTATATTTTATTGTTACCTAGATAATTCATTGGTAGTCCCCCAATGAAGTCCATGGATATATTTTCTCATTTCCACTATAGAACTGTTAAAGGCAGATGTATCCCCTTTGGTAATTGACTTTTTACATTAACATGTGGACCTGTTATATATTTCACTATAAAATATGCAATATCTCTTCTCATTCCATCTAATTAATAATTCTCTCAATCTTCTATATAAATTATTATGCTACAAGGATAAACTAAAAAAATTTGAACTATGATCTTTTCACTACAATTATTACCTTCTCTGAGTATCAAAAATCACACATAATCTCTTTCCAAATATTATTACATGATCTTTATCAATATTTAATTCGAGAAACATACACATTTTAACCAATTCTACATTTTTTTGGTAAATCATCATATTTCCTAAAGGCTTGCTTAATTCTTTATAACAAAGATGACTTCACTAAAACCTAAAACAAAAACAAAATAATTTCCTGCCCCAACAACTTCCAAGACAAAATTAATCAAATCATTTTTCAAAGAGTCTTGTTTCAACCATAACATAGTTGTTGATCCGTGATGGTTAAGACTCAAGAAATCCACCACTATGTCTTCTTCTCCCATATAGTAATTGATCGTACATTCATAATATTTTATCAATTCAGTCCATCTTCTGTACCTAATGTTTAATTCTTTATCAATAAATATGTATATCATAATTATATGGTCAGTATATAATTCACATTTGGTTATGAATAACTAATTCCTCAAAATTTTCAAAGAGAAACCCATAGCTTCTAATTCGAAATTAGGGGTAGGATAATTTATCTCCTGAGGTTTTATTTTTAATTAAGAAAAAAAAATTCCTGATCATTTTTCATCAAAACACAACCATGTCCCTATAATGGAGGATCTTTGTAGATGACAAAATCGCCATTTATGGAAGGTGTGGTCATAACTGGAGCATCCCCCAATAATAATTTCAATTCTTGAATGTTATGATCACATTCTATTGTCCAAATGAATATAACTCCTTTTCAAGTTAACATAGTAAGTAGACTAGACAACTGTGTATATTGTTTAACAAACCTCCGTAAAAATCCAGAAAACAATGAAAACTATGAATATCAATTATATTTTTAGTTCTTTTCCATTCTCCTAAAACATTCATTTTATCAAAATTAAATGTTATTCCAAATTAAGAAATAATTCCACAATGGAATGAAATTTTTTTCAACCAAAATTCACACATACAGAATTTTCCTAAAAAATTATTTTCTTTGATGGTTTGGAAAATAAACCATAGATATATTCCCGTCTCCTCTTTACTTATATAATATACCAGAATTTCATCAGTAAACATAATAATAAACTTATCCAAGAACAAATAAAATATTTTATTTATAATTACCATGAATAAAATAGGTGAATTAGTCAACCCAAATTGCGTAACAAAAAATTCATAATGACCATATCAATTTAAAAATGGTGTTTTTGGATTTTCATCCTTCTTCACCTTTAGTTGATGGTACCTGAATCTCAATTAAATCTTTGAAAAATACTGAGCTCCCTGGAGCTGATCAAATAAGTCATAGATGTGAATAAAATGATACTTATTCTTAATAGTAATGTTATTCAAATCACTATAATCATTACAAGGTCACATGGAACTATCATTCCTTTTTGCGATCAAACCATGAGCTCCCTGTGATGAAGTGCTAGTACGAATTAAGCCACTATCAAGATACACATGACACTAATTTTTCAATTCAAGAAAATCCTTTTGTGAAATTTGATAAGGGGGATTTGAAATTGGATTAGCCTCAAAGAACTAAATCTATGAATTCAACTTCTTGATCATGTATAACACTGAGTTACACTTCAATAAAAACATCAAGGTATTCATTTACAACTAGAGCATCATTAATCTAAAATGTTCCATTTCTTTCAACAATATAACCAAGATAACATTCATTTCCATATTTTACCAGTTTCTTAGATTCAAGATATGTAATCAATTTTATGGTTTTTTTCAAGAATATTAACTCAGACTATTTCTGAAAGAAAAACCTTTAACTCTACAATCAATCTTATTATTATAAACTATAAAAAGCATACATAGAATGTAATTAAACTCTACTTAGGAAAAAAACAAGGTTTATAGGCAATGTATCACCATAGATAACAATAGGAAGATCCTTAAAATTATTTTTTATGTAGTAATTGACCTAGGTATTTTAACAATATGTTCTAGTTTCATTTGTTGTGGTGATATTCCTAAATTACAAGAAACATTCTCTGAAATAAATGATTGTGTAGACCATGTATCAAAAAAGACTAGAAAAATATGAGTAAACAAAAAAAATTGTTGGATACAACTTTATTGGACAGCTTGAAATCTTTTGATGTAGTCACAATCGATCTCACTATACATTTCAGCTTATAATATGACTTCATTCCATCACTCAAATGATTCTTTGAGAAGTAATTTTTATAATGACCCATATAACCACATTTAAAAGATAATATTTTTTTTAAATATGGATTAATCATAGGATAATTTTCATTAAAATGTCGTGCCATATGTTAAAAATAACTGCATCGAAAACACTTCTCAGTTTTGGTATGACATTCCCCGGTGTTCTTTTTACAACACTTTTGAAAAACTGTAAACTAAAATTTCTTACCGTCATATTTTTTTGATTGATTAATACCCATATCTTTCCATTTGGGACACTTCTATTCTTTGCACTCAAAGTACACGTGATTATCAAAAAACTCTATTTCTACCCTCTTAGCACATCATACAAGTTTCTCATAACTTTTAAATTTTCTGGAGGCTAATTCCCTTTGATATAATGGATTCAATACTAAATAAAAATGGTTTATTTTCCTATCAAGATCCAAAATAATATTTGAATCATACCATTCTAGATGGGTGATGTTTTCATTATACAAGGACACCAAATATTCCTCCTTTTTCCCTAATTTGGGTAATTTCTTCTCTATCCTAATTGAAACCACCTTAGAACAATATTATTCAAGGAAAATAATTTTAAATTACTTTAATTTTAAGGCTTTAATATCATCTCTATCCATGATATTCTTCACCATGGACCACAAATAATTAACTTCACATTAAAAAAAATAAATGGAATGAATAAACTTTTTTATTATATAGACATCCCATAAAATCAAATATCTTTTATAGGGCTTTAATACATCGATCATCAACTACTGGGTCTGAATATCCACCGATAGTAGGAGGGTGTTTCCTTAAATAATGTTCCAATATTGTCATCCTATTTTGTGGTATCTCTAGTGCTTCATTGAATTAAATCCACTTCCATTTATTTCATGCGTCAGCTAATACAATACTATCACAAGCTTCTTGGCTACAATCCCCACCATTTCTGGTAATAGATTCTGAAAGACATGTCCCTCTCGGTTACTCCCATCTTCAAATTCCTTGATTCTTGTGCTAAAAACCATTTTGAACAAACATATCATAGATGGAGCAACATAGTAATCATTAAAGTATATACAATTTATAAATAAAATTAAGGTAAAAAAATTTATATTCTCCATTAACATTATCCTAACACTTAAAACATCTAAATAGTGCTCTGATACCAACTACAAGGAGTCGGCCTTAAACATTATATAATCGAGCTATTTTAACAAGATTTCACTTATTTAAATTCCCAAATATCATTTAAATTTATAGTATTAGAAAAATTGGGCAAAACCCATACATATAAACCCAGAATAATTCAACGTGGGTACCATTAAAACAATATCTATTTCTTCCAAAACATAAATTTTTTAACACAAGACAACAACATGATTTCTTTTAAAAAAACTATAAAATTTTACATGAATTTTTTATTTCTCTTAAACATCCTTATAGACTAAGGAAGACCATTAAAAACATGTATTGGTCATAAAAATATCTTAAATGGATATAAAAATAAGAAATGAAACCATTAGTTCATGAATACTTATAAGCATATGAAATCATATTCACAAATAGATACTTCTCACCCATGTTTACCTACATTGTGAAACATTAAATCTCTATAAAACACTCGGTAACATTTGAAAACCATAATGGTATAACTGGTAATTACTTATTTTATAGTAACCCTTGTGGCTACCTTATGATTTGTAACCCTCTTGGCTATCTTACAATGTAACCCTCACAGATTCCTTAGGGTGTAACCATCACAATTACTCTTAGAGTAACAATATGACTGACCTACAACTTACACATACCTAATGCATTGAAGGGAGATATAAATCCCACCCTTCATCTTAAAAAATTCCCGAGAACAATAACATAATCATAAAACACGAATAATTGTGAAAATTTGATTCATTTCAATTTTGTAAAATAAAATTCTTAAATAGAATTTTTAAAGAAATTCCCATAAAAATATATTATAATTTATGTTAGAATTGATAGAATAAAAGGAATATGTGTATAAACCATAAACACATACAATACAACATAATATGAATTAAATTATTTACCCAAATGGTCTTAGTACTGTATTTTTAATGAAATTGAAGGTGAACCCAAATAATATAAATTTGGATAAGAATTATCTTACATTGGGTCTGTCTTACAAAAAACATGTTTAAACCTCTTGTATAGTCGTTAAAATATGGTTATTAATATTTTATAGGAACAAATAAATGTCTATAAGAAATTATATAATCATTTTATAACATTAATCTACCCATGAATTAATTTCATTATGTTTTTTGAATTATTTAAGGTGCATTCTTCACATGACTTCTATGGTTGCCTTGGTAAGAATATTCTTGTAGAATTGAATAAAAACACTAGAAGTGGAATGAAATAGGGTTAATATGATTTGATAGTTCTAAGTGAGTCCATAAATAATTTTTGGTTATATAGTTTGATGTTGAATCAATAAATAAATCATTAATGATATTCAATTAGATCATTTTAGAGGTTGCTCGATAATCATGAACTAGTTTCATTATTTACCTTGAATATTGCGCATATATGTTATTTACAGAATATAAGATAGGTAATATAATACACATTAAAATCAATTTTAACCATTCAAATGGATTTACAACTAGCTTTGAAATATATAATAGAAATTTAGGACACATCATCCACATTGTTGGTATATCAACCCATCACATATGGTGTTTTTAGTATAAGGGAAAGATGAGAGGAAGAATGATGATGAATTTTTACCTAAAAATGATAAAAATTGATCATATATATAATATTAGATATTTACATACACTTGAAAGTGGTTTAACAAGAGATAAAAAAGAAAAGAAATGAATTTAAATGAAAACACAAAAATATGAAAGTGGATATTTACTACTTGATCACTTCTCTTTGAGATCTTCATAAAGGCCAATGGTTTTATCATTTTGAGGAGACCAGTAGGTCTTTGATGTGGGGAAGTTTCATAGGAAGGAGATTGGTCTAAATTTAGACAATGATAAAATCATGATATGTGTGGTGGGGAAGAGTGGGTGAGGGTGGTAGTAATAGGGGAAAAGAGGAGGGGTTTTCCATTATTTTAATCATTAGTTTAATATTTTCTCTTAAATTATGAATAGTCATGATTCATGTGACCCTAAACAGTAAAAAGAGAATGTGTGTTTGAACCAAGGGTTCTTACATCATCCATGATGATATGAATATTGTATTTAAAATATAACATATATATATATATGATAAATTACCATATTTCACTATTCATAAAAAATTCATGAATTTTAAAAAAATCATGAAATTTCACCGACACACTTTTTTGATCTGTAGAATTAAAAATTGAACTCCATTTTTTGAAAATAATTTTCTAAATTTTCTTAAATTATTTTGAAAATATAATAATAATTAATTCTAAAAATAAAAAATTCAAAACAATATCTCAATCTATATCACCATGAAAAATAAATCAAGATCTCATTATATTATATCCTTAAGAAAATAAAATATTATTGTGGTTTACTATTCATAAAGGTCAAATTTCTATTCATATAACTATTCATAAGGGTATGTTACTATTCACCAAATAATTTGTTGGTTCTGTCATACTCCAAATAAGTTTCGGATCACAGCCATTGATGTATGATTTTTGAAATTCAAATCACAAAAGTGGAAAAATTACATTTAACAGCTAGTTTATAACTATCTAATAAAAACAATGTTTCATTATGTAGATATTAAATTTATCATACATTTCAATGAATTTCTAAAACATTGGGATGTTAAATTATTCACTAAAAATATAATTTGAGAATAATTTTTTTCTCATTATCATTTAAAAAGTTATTTGAAAAATAATAATGGAACTAGAAGAAGTATTTTTTAAAAATTTTACCAATTTGGAAGACACTATTTGAAACAAAATCAAAATAGTATGTTAAATATTTTTTATTTGACTAAATTTTTAATTGGGAATTTAAAACTAATTTATATAAACTAAAATTTAATATTATGATTCAAATATAACAATATAACATTTACAAAAAAATAAAAAAAATGAAAAAAAATAAATTTCTAATGAAAATAGGATATGACCTCCATATTCTCCTTCTCCCCACGACTCCCATATTCCCTGATAACTTAAATATGTTTTTTGTTGTCATAACAGAAATATCCACACACCCTCACACTACTAGTTCATCAGTTTTAACCACTCCAACCTCTACACCATCAATTAGAAAATATATATAACACCTTCTTTTTTGATATTTGATTATATTTTTCCTCTTACAAATATAGAGATGATGTATATGGATTGGCATGAAAAAAACCATTTAAAATTCAATATTTTGACTATTATTCCAATTATTATGTGTGAACATCTACTATTTATGTTTTATGCTAATAGAATCATATGTATCAATTTTCTTAAATTGATTTTAGGTTCAGGAATCATCAAAATTTTGATGAAACAATCTATCTTATTCTTATTTTTTGGTCGATTTTTGAATTCTAATTACATATTTATATCTTCGAAAGAATTCAACACCAAAATTGAATCCCGTTCACATGGATAGTATTCATCCACCTTCCAAAAACCTTAAAGGGGTTATGATCCATTATAAAACTCTTCATTTGAATCACTAAAGAGGTTATTCTCTCAGCTTTTTCATCTTATCAACATAATAATGATTATATCTACCATTATAAAAAATGGAAATTGTTATATTTCATAATTAGTGAGGAAATGTGGCAAATTTAGAGAATTATATTGTGAAATATCATTAGGGTGACATGATATACTCGTAACCCTTTAGGAATAGTCAAATTATTATTGATTTTTTCTACTAAATGATTTTGTATGGTTAGATGTTAATAATTAGCATCTATGTTTGTCAAAATGGAAATTTATACCCAATATAATCATACACATATTCTAATGATGCAATATGAGGAGCTAAATTTTGAAAAACATATTGGAATTGGAAAAATGTGAAATTTCTATCATCATTTCCTAATTTTTGGATGTGAATGTTGATTGAACGCCTTCATTCAACATTTCACCACCCATAGATCAAAATAAAATGCTATTCATCATTAATGTGATGAACACATTCTAAATAGTAGAATTAATGATTATATATTGGTTTCTTTGAAAATAACATAACATCTTACACAAGAAGATTAATTTTTGTACAAAGCCATTGATATTGATTTCGGTCAAGCTCATAATCATAATGAATGAATTATTATTGAAATCAATATTGACAAATATACATTGTATGACTCATTATAGGTATGTATGAAGGTAAAATGTACTAAAACAATTTATGTCTATATTTTTTTTTTCAAAACATAGAATAAAAATAAAAATTCTACTTTTTTAATTCTAGAATTCCACATTTTTTTATCCTTTCTTGATTGAGATATGATTCTAATTATTTGTAATGTGAATATGAATTATGTTCACTTTTTAATGTTAATTATTTATTATACTATTGATTTTTATATTGAGAGCCTATGAATATTTTTGTTTTTATGTTGACTTACTTGTGTTTAAAGAATAAATATCTCATACATAGATAAAAATTAATAGCTATAATTAAATAAATATATATTTTTAACATCATCATGATATATTTATGTGATTATGAATTATAAGTTTTTCAAGTTAAAGAATCATATTTTATTTCAGTTTTTAAAATTTATTACTCTATAATGTATTTGACAGTTAGTGTCTTTGTTATTATTTTGTTATTATTTTTTTAGAAATTAAAAAATATCATGATACTGGTTTTTCATTAATTAATTGATTGATGGTTTTCATTAATGGTGGAAAAAATGTCAGAACTCAAAAAAATTTCCACATCTTGTAATATTTGAAGTGTCAATTCCAAAACTACACATATAAAACCTATGATGGTTGGAAAACCCATATCATAAAGGTGAAATAATTTAAATCCTTTATCTTGAAAATAAAAAAAATTGGCATATTGAATGATAGATCTATATGGGATGCCTATAAAGTTACAATATTTGTAATTAATTTAATTCTGAAAATGCACTTATATTTATTTGAAATATGATGTTAGATAATAATAAATAATTACCCAAGAAAACATTTTCAAATAAATGATATCGAAATTTATATTGTGGTATATATAATAAATTTTATGAAAAATAAATAATCAATATATGATCCTAGTAAATAATCATAATGTTCGAAAAAAATATTATCACATCCAATTGATTTTATATTGTACATGAGATTCGTGTATATATGAAGTTGATTTTGGTTTTATAGGTTCAAAAACTTTTTTTCATTCCTTCACAAATATAAATAAAATTTCTTATTTAGCACTATTTAACATGTAGGAGAAAATTATTTCTGTAAATATTCTTCCACCCACGGAACCATAAGACGAATAATTAAATCAAGTTCTAAAGATCTGTCAACCATATGATGTCGTTACCATGAAATTAATTAGTTATTTTCAGTATATGTATTTTTATTTCTAGAATATTAGTCACAGTTTCTGTATATTAATGGTATATAGTAATGGTTTTGCCTCTCTAGAAAAAAGTGACCTTCAGATAATCGTTGCACCTATTTCTGATATCCTCAAAATCAGACCCATTATTCTTCTTTGGTTTCTATTTTCATTTCAACCATTCCCTATCTCCCTATCATTATGTACACTTATCTCAAAAAATAATACATCAAAATCATTATACATCATCGTTGGATTTAATTTCAGTCCTCAATCATTCTCTAAAATTTCCTTACTTTAAACTAGTGCAATCCTTATACTCACTGACAACCCTCATCAAATAAAAAATTTATTCTACCTCCTCTGATCATAGTATGTATCCCACAATGAGTGATTTCCCTTTTGTCAATTTATGATTATTATGGTTACTCTATCATGAAATATCCTTCCCAAAACACTATATACATATATTCCATGAATTTTCATTCATACCGCTACAATTGATGCTAGTTTTTTATTAAATGATGATACTTTAATGTTGATGGAAAAAATATTATTTATGAGTTTATTTTTTATCATTACATACATGATATGGTTTCAAGAAATTAATGGTTCTTCCACCACTCCAATTTTTTTCATTTCTCCGAAAAATATATCCTTAAAGTATTTGGGATTTTTCATCTAATATTCATGTTTTATTTTTTCCATTTTTATTTATAATTTGAAACCCACAAACCCTACTCTCTTTTTTGTTTTATTTATTTTCCAATGCGATTGTCAATTTTGGGATATCATTACAGTTAATATTTCTTTATGATAATATTTTAATATTCAAATGCATTAATATTTGATAAAATTATTATATCAAATCACAACATTCATTATTAGTAAATAATGTTTCACCACACAAGTAATTAAACTAAAATTCCACCAATTTTTATTAGTTATTAAATGCAATATTATTTTATTAGTTATATTAAAAAATCCATATATGTTCCAATTCCATGATTTTATTAGTACTGATAATATAAAAATTATACTAATTTTAATTTATAATTCACTTTAGGATAAAAAATTGATTGACACTTTATAGAGTACCATTGTATCTTGAGTAATTTTATCAATTGGGTAGCATTACTTTTACCTATTACTAAATTTTATAAAACAGTACATTCAAGATGAATGAGTTGATTTTTGTCTTAATAAAGACAAAATTCAAGTGATATTCTTCATGGCCATTATGGTAAAACCATTAGTAGGCATCTATATTATCCCTTATTTTGGGGTAATATATATTCATGATATATTGTATGCTATAGAATTTTATAGTTCAATATTTTTTCACTTAATTACTATTAACTTATAAAAAATAATTGCCTCTTTGATTATTATCTACTATAGGTATTATCCATAAGGATTTCATGTTTTATTTCACTCCCCATCTTGATTGATCATTTAATTCATCTCTTCACTCTTTCTCCATTTAATTCACATGACCACCTTTCCTTTATTGATTCCATCTTCTCTCTTTCTATTTTCTACTTTGAATGTTCATCATTCCCATCGAAAGTCCCCACATTCAATCAACTATTCCTAAAAGATATATATTATATCTAATCACGCAATGTATTTTAATTTGAACAAGGATTAATATAATTTTTTACAGTGTAATGTAACTTCATTTATGAAATTTATGTACACCCATTAACCCTAATTGAAATAAATTTTCATTCCAGGGGTAATGTAATTTTCTTTATTTTTTATAGAACTCTCATTAACATTAATTGATTTTTTATATTTTAAAATTAAGTTGTAATCTTTATTTCATAACATGACTCTACCAAATCATAAATTCCATAAAAAACATATTATGTCATAAAATAGTTTGTAAATACAAAATTCCTCAAATTTTTCTCCATTATTAAAAATAATATTATTTCTATTTATATTACATAAACAATTATAATGTGCTTATTCCATGATTATTGTAGAGATTTATTATCTAACCAATGTATTCATTTTAATTTAGAATGACATGAATGATTAAAAATTGATTTGAAACCACACTGAGTTCTTTATTAACATTATGACTTTTATTTTGTGGTTTGGTCTCCTTTATCATTTATTTTATTTTACAGTCACATGTGTTTAGGGTAAATGATTTGTTTTCCTTATTGCTATAGACGAAATGTGAATGGGTTATTATATATGGTTACTATAGGATCACCATGGATAGTATGAAATATACACCTTCTTTTTTGGTTCATATAGATTCATGATGACATTTATGTTAACAACATTGTAGTTATATGTTGTCTCTTATAATTTTAATTGAATGTATGAATATCAAATGTTATTTGGATATTATTTATTTATATGATTACCAATGGGATCATTGGTTTGATCGACTGATCCCTTAGGCTTGAAAGTCTGATTTTCCCCTTCCCCTAATCTATTTTTAATTCACAGGTTCTTCATTCACTTCACTTGATCCATCTATCCATCACATTATCCAAAAAAAATAATCTATTACTTCTAATCAAAAATGGAGTTTAATTTGTATCATGATTTTATGTATATTTGATAGTGTAATATTGTTACATGTATACATCAAATAAAAATATATTCATTATTAAATTCAACTATTTTTTATTATTTTAGAATTGATATTTATTTATTTCATTAATTTTTAATATTAGAAAATTTTTTATTATAAAAATAAATTCTTTATTAGGGAAAAAAGTTTCTTATCAGTAGATATATAAGTGTAATTTATTGTTTTGTTTTCCATATGTTACGAATATGGTTCATAATTTTGTATTCATCTCATAATTATCCATGGTTTTAATTAATAATATCTTTTATTTTATGAATGAATTGTTTAAAATATTTTGAAATATATAAGATGGAAGATAATTCACAAATTTTACCTTTTTTGACATGGGTCATATGTAAATTTCTTCATCACAAGCGTTTTTACATTGGCCATTGAAAAATCATTCCCTATATATACGATGTTTTAATTGGTAATTATGTGAAAGCCAATTTATAAAAAAATACACAAAAACTATTCATGTTTCTTAGGTTCATATAATACAATAAAGGCCACATAGAACTAATTTTGTTTAATAACTATTCGATACTATATTTTGTAACATATTTCCTCAAAATAAATCCAGTAATACATGAAATATTTTTTTGGCTTCACTAACATCACTCAACATAATTACTACTAAATAAAATATTGTTAAATGATTCTATTGTTCATATTTCATCATCAACTCAGAACGAATAATAATTTTTTGACATTATTCCTTACTGATTTGATTTTTCTAATCAATTTCAAATAGTTCTTATGGTTAATGTGCTTATCTTCAACGATACATTAATTAGTTATCATAAACAAAGGTAAACACTTTTTGAATTTGTAATGAAACTAATTCAATGTAAATTGAATATTTATATGACTTTTTCATCATATTTATATGTGCTTAGTCAAACAAGAATAGTGATTTTCGGTCAAATAATACAATCATAATATTACTATTTCCATTGAAATGGAATTTTAAAATCTGTGAACTCCCATATATATATAGTTTTTTTTCACTTTTCACATACTAAAGCATTGTTAGATTTCAAAATTATGTCATACATTTTTTAAAATTTAATATAGAGACCCCAATTATATGACATACTAATTCCAAAAAAACTTATGAAAAAATTATGTCAATAAATATTTCATAAATTCGACATTTTTGTTATCATTCAACAAGAAAATACACATTATAGGCTTATGTATTGTGTTATTTTGGTGGATGGTGTATAGTTTTCTTTTAAATATCCGTTTAAACCTTTATTAATTACATTGTATTAAAATTAATTAAGGTAGTTCTTTTTACTTCTATTTAAATTCAATCATTGATTAAAGTTATTCAAAATAAAGAAAAAATTAGTTTTACATGGGGATTAGGTTACTTGGTAAATTAAATGAGTTCTTCAATAGTTTTATTATTTTATTATAAAGTCTAATTTCACCATTGCATTCACATGAGGTTGTGTTAACAACAATAAGATATTTTTTTCCTAGAGTGATGGTCTCACTGAGAATGTTTCATATTGATTCTTCTATAATCATTAATTAGTTTTATTGTTTTTATTTCTCATTATTCATATTCCTACGACTATTATTTTTAGGTTCCTTTAATGATGATTCATTATACCATTCTAAGTTTTTATATTTTTACCACTCAAATATAACATATTAAAATATTTTTACATTATTTATATTTACAGTACTTTTTGAGGGGTTAATGGGGACATGAAATTGTAGAGAATCCACATTTCTATTTTTCATGACAAAAAATTATGTTTCAAATGTGTTTTTGTGAAAATTATTTTTAAAACATTATTCTTCACTGAAAATTTTTTTATGTTGGATTTTAAATTCAACTCGATTTCATTTAGATGACATATTTCCTCAATTTATTTAATATTATTTCAATTATTTAGTTTCCATTAATTTTCATTAATCCACTCATTATGAAACGCAAAACAAAATTATTATTTAATATTTTTTAAACTACAATTAGTTTCATATTTAACCTATTCAATAGAAACATCCTAAACTTCATTCTTCCATTGAAATTGTATGTTATTTTTTAGAAATTTTTGTTGATTCCCATGATTTTTATTCCTTTTAGTTCTACCTACTCTACACACCCTAAAAATTCACCATCATCCCATGGATTGTCACCTGACTTGTCATATACTCCCTAAATTATGTATTATTTGGTATTAACTATGATATATAATTGGCCACAACTTATTTTATCATTATATCTTGTATAATCTAATTTTATGCTTTATTATGAATTTCATTGATCAAAATACCTAAAATATCTCCCAATTTCCAGAAAATTTGTTATTGTATTGTGGATCACTTGTGATGGTAAGGTACACTGGTGGTATCATAATGATTTTATATTTTATATTAAAATGCACAGGATATGAGGCTATTTATTATTATTACGAGTCAACTAAAATTTAGTAGTGATTCCGAATTTGGAGAATGAGTATTTTTGGTTAGATACTAGGCCATACCAAATTTTTTGTAACTGGTATCTTGGTGTTTCTCCATTCGTGGGATATAGGGTCTTATTTGGGGCTCATTTCAGAAATTTTATAATCAACAGCTCCTTTTTATTCTCTAAATGACATACATACTGGAAAAATAAGATTAAAATTGTTATATTTTATATAATTTTTTACTCTTTATTTAAACACATGAGTAAATTATCATTTTTTATTTTTTTCTTTTATAATGAATTTTTATGTTTATTATCCCTTCCCATACAACATTATATATTTATGAAATGTAGAGAAAAATTATGGTATGATTCTAAAATTATGTTGATTTAAATTTCATTTCTAAATCATTAGGTAAAAACTAAAATATTTTCAATGATTGACTCATTTATATGGATTGTAATTTCATATAATTTCTTGATAAGAAATTCAAAGCCACACTATGAAAGGTATTAACTTTTCCCCCGAAAACTAAGTAGATATATATATATTGGTCATGAATATTAATTTTTTTCATATGAGGACAAGTGTTTATTAATTACATTTGTTTTTATAGATATTTTATTTTATAAATTATTTTGAAATGTGTGAGAGTTTTTGTCTTGAAACCCCACATTATTATTCTATTCAATACTATAAATGATCAAATAACCATAAAATAAATTATATTGAAGGGGTTGAGACAAAAAATGATATTTATACCCAGAAAAAATTCTATCATGACCAAATAATAAAAGGGAAACACTTAATGATTATTAGATATTCAAATTCATCATCACTAATTCTAAAAAATGTATTTTACCCTAAGTATTGTAGGGGGTTTCTTATCCAACTCATTTTTTTCATTCAATAATTACACAGTTCTTCCTCCTTCATGTCCTCTACTCCTGGTTTACACTATAATAATAACCATCTTTATGCTCTTCAACTCAATTCACATCCCCTTATTCTACTTGTCAATTTAATAAACCACTAAAATAGATGTAAAATCCTTTGAAAATAATGATTTTTTGGATAAATCTAGCAGAATAAATCAATTCACCACATTCCTCAAGGGTTTGAAAGTCTATTACTATATCCCCATTGTTGATTAATCGTTTTGTTGTTTCTACTATATCTAGATCCCTTATTTTTATCATATCATTTTTATACTACGGATTCTTATTATTTTATATTACCCATACCTATAGAACTTGAATCTCTATTCAAATAATATAATATACAATAATGTTGGTTCGAGAAAAAATTATATGTTAGTATTTTTTATGAAATGTCATGTTTTTCTCAAAAAACAGATAGATTTTTATTGTTACCTGAAGTTAGAGTTGATATTTTATGCTTGTTAAATTTTAACCCAAATATTTTTTTTTCTAAACATTGTATGTTATTATTCTTATTATGAATATGATGATGCAAATAATCAGGGGTAAAATAATGATTTATTTGATCATAATGAATAAATTATTGACTTAATGTGTTAGAATAATATTAATGTGAAAAAATTTCTAGAGATTTTATAATGTGATTGGTGTCTTAGATTTTGGTAGAACTGGTCGACTTTTCTTCGGCATGTAACATACACATCTAATTTTTTCATTGATTTTTATGATCTCATTATGTTTTTGACTCATTGGGTTCAATCATATATTAATCTTCATGTTGATTTTTTTTTGAAAAAATATTTAGAAAACCAAAATAGTTAGTATAATCACTTTTTCAATAAGTTTCCCTTTGTCATCACTTAATGAATACTATTTATATATTTATGTTACGTAGTTCAATGAAATGTTTTGTATTGGTTTTTGAGAACATAAAAACTCTAATTCCAAAGTATTTTTAATAATAAACATTGAATCATTTTTTAAAAGGAAATTATTTTAAGTGGTAAGTTCTATACTATGTTTTTAATAAGATTTTTCTCATCGATTTGAATTAATCTATTCTAGAATCAGTTATCATTATCGATTAGAAATAATTTTATTTATAAATAATTTCTATTATAGGGATCTTACTATTTTTTATTTCATTCATGAAATTATGAGTAATTAAAGTCATTTAGTTGGACACTTTTTTTATTTATCGTATTTATTATATATATTCTTCTGAATATATGAATATTTAGTTAAAAATATATCATTTCATATTTTACCAGGAAATATATTATGGTTTTATTTAGTTATCATTTATTTCCCATCACATGGATTCTATAACACTTTCCTATAAGATATGAAAAAACTTATGTTTACATTTTCTAAAAATTCTTCACTATTTCAAATCAAATTTATAATGAAATAAGTTTTCATTCAATAAAATTAGAGATCATTTATTGTAGTTAATTGAATTGTTTAAAAAATATTAATTAATTATGAAATAAAATATTTTTTCTATATTTAATCATGTATATTTTTTATAATACTTTCTTATTTGGGATGAATTTTTTATGTCCAAAATATTTAATTTCAATTCCTATTAATGGTGATGATTTAATTTTTTAATAAATTTAATATTTGGAATTATTATGGTTTTTTATGTATTGGTGTTGGTAGATATGTATTTAAGGATCTATGGGAGAGAGTGGACAATGGAAAATTTATGAAGATAAATAATAAGTGATGTGATTATTATGGGATGAAAACCCATTTCCACATCAATTTCTATAATGAATTGTGGATGACATATAGGCTTAGATAATTGATCTTTACTATTGTACCCATGCCACTTGTAAACTAGTGAATTAACATCATGGACTAATCTACTAGTGTGAACCTTATTATTTATGTTGTATGTGTGAGAGGTTCAATTTATATAAGTTTTTATTGGAGAATCATTTATATTTATATTGATTTTGAACATGTTTGGCATGTTTGCAACATGTTTTTTTAGCTCTGTAACCTTTCTTGGGGTTTGAATTCCTCATTAATTTATATATTAACATCTTTCTCTAAATAAAACCTCAGTTTATTGTAATTTCAAATAATCCAATTTTATAATCATTTTATAATATATATATATATATATATATATATTATATGTAATTATATTTGTAGATATAATATAATGTTTTGAAAAAAATATAATACCCACCAAAGATATTTTATTTAAAATATAATTTACAAATAGATTTAAATTATGACTATTGTGTATCAATATTAATGATTATATAATAAAAAAATAAATCTATCAAAAATATCTTAAATAACATATATATTATATATTTTTGTAATTTTAATTGCAATAATACTATTTTATCAATCACAAAAAAATTAGCGACAATGTGAAAATAAAAGTAATTTTTTTATAAAAAAATGATTTTAAGAATGAATTTTATTTGAGACATAATAAATTAAAGCACATGAGCCTTAGCCCGGTTGGAAAGGTCTCTATTGGTGCATCCAAGCGACCAGTGATCACATCCAGGTGGAGATAGAATTTCTGGGTTACTGTAGTAGTACTGTAGTAGGAACTGTGTAGTACTATAGCAGTTACTGTAGCGGGAACGGTAGCCGGAACTGTTTGGCACTGTAGCAGCAAGGAATATGCCCCCGTTTGGGCCTTCGGGCCTCATATTTGGTCCCTGAGTCTTTCATAGGCCTTCGGGCACCCAGTCCTTCGGGTCAGTTGGGCCTCCGGGTCAGTTGGGCCTTCAGGCCATCTCAAGGCCTTCGGGCCACCTGCAGATACAAACCATACAAAACTACAAGGAACAAGATCTACAAGATGGATGAGCAAAGGAGCTTTCACCCCAGCAGAAGCTAAATGGATTGCAATTATGAGAGGGTATGTCACCTTCCATTGGGACAAGCATGTGCATGTACGAGAATGTCTAGTCGAACAACCATGCGAAGGTGGAGAGCTGATTTCATGATGATGATGCTAGGGAGGAGCAGTTCCAAGTTGGTAGTCTGGGTTTCATGTAATGTTTGTGCCTACGGGTATTGAATTCCTTTATGGCCTACTTGCATGTAATGTTTCACCAACGGGCATTGTAGGGTTCCACCACATCCCTTGAAATGTGAATTATCAAAAATCAATAAAAAATGAAGGCCTTCAGGCAATTGGAGGATAAATTAAAATTTTAACATCTAATGATTTATTTAATTTTATTATATATTATATATTCAAGGAAATGTTTAAACATTCATTCAATTTCCTTAAAATAATTTGATAAAAATAAACCGGGTTTTATGTTTAAATTTATTTTTCTAAAAAACAGTTTTTCCTCATTTTTCACACATATATTTGAAATTTATTCACCAAAATTATGCCTAATGAATTTGAAAAAATGGATTCTATATATGTAATCATTGTTCTCAAACATTCTCAATTTACCCCATTTATTTTTTTGCCAATTAGAGTAGTAACCATAGTAAAATTTATCACCTCGGAAAAAGAAAAATCGAGATAATATTTGTTAAAAAAAATTCCGAAGGTCGTAATATTTCATCATAATTCCTATGAAATGATGTTAATTATTCACTTATCACATTATTCTCAATTTTAATTTTCTCATTATAACTTTTCCATGAACATGACATATATAATATTTATAACAAATAAATTTTAGACATTTCACTCTCATAGTTCTAAATAATTTTTATGTCTCTACTTAGGGAAATCATAAATATATTATTGGATATAAATGTCTATTTTGATGTTAACGAAGTTATTTTAATGAATTGTTTTTATTATTTTTATAAATTATATTATCAAATTAATTCTTTTGTATCCCTGATAAATATTTAGTAACTTATTATAAATATAGAATAAATTATATAAAAGAATATTAAAAGCAAAATTATTTGAATGAATTATAGTGATCCATGATTTTTTTAGATAAATGTAACTTGTTAGATAATTTTCAACTGATTATATTCTAATTCCATTATTTTTTGGTGTTATTAATGTCAACATAAATGAATATTTATTAAATTGACAATAATGATATTTTATAATAAAAAAGATTTTATTAAATAATATAAAATTCCAAAAAAAACTATACTCAGCCAAATTACATTGAAATTGATGAAAATTTCAACTATGTTCCCTTTTGGGGGATTTTATCCCTTTATATTAAATATACCGAACCCTATAGTGTAAAAATAATGTTTTCATGGTAATTGTAAAAAAAGGTTGAAGTGGGTTCAAAATTGATTGGAGAAAAATATCCCATAAACATGTATTATTTTTACAGTATTGGAGATTTTATCCTTAAACACTTCATATCTTCAAATCTTAATAATTTCAATTAATTCAGTTAAGAAAAACAAATTTCATTAATTAGTTATTTTATGAAGTTCCATGAGTGATCCTCACCTCAATTATAAAAGGGTACCTCCTCCCATTACATAATCCAATATGTAAATACTCCTACCTCCACCATCCCATTATAAAAAAACTTATTAAAAATCTTATCCATAATCCATATGTTATTTTATTTATAAAATTCCATCTCATGGGTACTTAATAAGATGTCTATATGATTTGTTTCAAGGAATAGGTAATCAGCTGAACTAATAAATTCTTTTTAATTATTCTTTTACATATAATAAATATTTATATTATTAAGGAAATAATAATTATATTATAATAAATTTTCTTGGATTCAACAATGTTTTTGAAAACACTTTTATTCATCCTATTTCAATAAAATGGTATGTGAATGTGTTTCTTGTGTGTACGTACGACTTACTATCTCCACATAACAATACAATTCATTTTCTATAACCATAATTTAAGGATGTATCTTATGATGGTATTATGTTTTATATATGATATATATAAGATTTTTATTATTCTATAGTTTTCATATCATTACATCCTCATTGTATTAGAAATTTTAGTAAGAGTATAACATCCCTTAGGCGTACGAGCACAGTACCAACTCCATGAAGCAATGCGAATAGTTTTACATTCCTAATTAATATTTAGGATAATAAAAATATTTTAAATTAATATATATGATATATATTATATAATAAATAGTTTTATATGGTGATTTATTGTTTTCCGTTATTCTATTCCATCTATCAAAATGTAAAAAGAAGCATTCACGCATATGCACGACTTACCGTCTCCCTGAACATTGAAATTAATTCTATATATATATTATTTATGGATAACTATAAATATTTATAATTAACTTTTTTTAATATATATCATTATTAAAAAAATTTAAATGATGGATTCATAATCAAGCTATGTAGAGTAAACCTAAAAAAATTATTTAAAAAAAGTAGTTATCACTATGAACAATGATTTTAATAATGAATTACAAATAAACTAGGAAAACGTTATAAGTACTTCATATATGGTATGATATATATGAGTATTATTTTATAATAGATCAATAACAAATATATATTTTTTATATAGGAGGTTCTAACATGAATGAAGGAAGTCGGACCTGATGTTAGGTATTTTCGTCTCACTTTTTCTTCTGTAAGACACATGCCATATTCAGCACATGTTTATTTTTTCGGTGTATATAATACCTTTTAATTTCATTTCTCATGCCCATAATTCAATTTTTGGGTATTTAAATATCCATATATTTTTTCCTTTCATACGGATTATTATTCTTATGTCAACAAAGTCGTAAAGGTTGTATGTTATAATAGATCATTTTATTAAGATTATAAATTATTATGTAATTAATGATGAAATTATTCATCCTACCTCTCGTGAAACTCATTTATTTTAATATCCTATACTAATTTATCCAAACTATATTATATTCTTTAATTTTTACCCATTTATGTACCCATGAGACTGAAATTATGTTTTTTATAGAAAACTGACATTATTTCTCACTTCGATCAGAAAACAATTCTCTTTAATATCCATGTTTTCTAAAACTGTTTTCAAATTTATTTTTTAAGATTATAAAAATATTATATAAATTAATTTTTTATCATATTTTATTTTTGAAAAAAAATATTGAATATAATTATCATTTACTAAATGAGTTACTTTTTCAATTTATTGAAAAATACAAAATGAATGTTTTCTTTTAAACAGAGTTCCCTACTATCATGAATGAAAAATTATTTTAAGAATCCATGAAAAGTTTAAAAAAATCATTGAAAATGGTCACCATAAATAGATTTTCCAATAATCATGACTGAAAAATTATTTAAAGAATCTATTAGATTTTTAAAAATTGGATTTCAATGAAAATGGTTGCCCTGCTATTTTTTTGATATTTTTTATTTCAAACTATTTATTTTCAAAGTGGAAATGGTATTTTCATAAAAATGTTTAATGATCCAATATTTGTGTTTATATTCATTACATATAAAATTATTATATTAACCATAATTTTTAATAGGTAAATGATTAAATGATTCTTTCCAGTATCATTTTTGTAAGATTTATTACTTGGATAAAATGATATTTATGGAATCCATTGATTTTTCGTTGGTCAATATGTGATGAATTAATTAAATGTTTCTTGAATCCCATTTACTTTCCTCAGGACATGCTGTGATGAAATATTTAGGAAAATAGTTTTTCCCATGGGTTTCTCTATGATGGAATGTTTTGAAATTTATTCCTTTTTTATGAGTTATACCATGATGAAATGTTTATGGACCACATTTCTCTTCAAAAAAAATTCTATTACTAAATGATTTGGAAACCAATTAAATTATAGGGGTTATGATATGATGAATATTTTGTGGTGTTATGGAAAATATATATATATATGAATTTCATTAAATGATTGGTGGGATCAAAATTATAAATACCTATAATGTATTCAGTAATGATGGTTAACTCAAGTGATAGAATGTATTGTAATGGTAATCTATGCCATTTATTTATGGGAATCTATATACTATGATAATATTGGGAGTGAAAATTGACTAAAAATATGTCTTGGTGTGTGTTCCAAATCTACTTGGATAATATTGTTAGTAAACCAATAAATCTATGATTGTTAGGGAAGTAACCCCAATCCACTATGACAGTCATGGAAATGAGCCTTTACCTCTAAGGAAGTGATTTTATTTTCATATATGTATGAGATATACTAATGGCTTATCCTAATGTTATACACTTATTGATCATGTCCTTTGATTTCATTTATGATTCATTTTACATGAACTATAATGTTTTATTCCATGACTCGCGATTGTAAACAATGACATGCCGAGTATGATTTTCAATTGACATTCTCAAGTTCTCGTACCCTTGTTCTCATGATATAGGTAAGTAGTCATTGATATCACCCATGTTTTCTTTATTGGGAATATGATATCTCCCTTTATAATATTACTTTTTCCTAGTTAAATAATAATGGTTTCATAAATTATATGTATATGGAGGGTTATACTTATGAAGAATCTACTGAGAGACATTTATGAATATATTTTTTTGTGCCTAGGTTTCCAATGATACATGACCTACAGAGTTTTGGCACAAATCATTATGATATGAAATGAAACTTTATCTAATAATATGTAATATCTTTGTATGAACACGATGGTTCTTTATCATAACAAGTGATTTATAGTTTAAATATGGTTCCCACGAGTTAGTAAAATATAGAAATATTTCATGTTGAATAGTAGGAGTTATCCATGAATAAGTTTAGTCAATATATTATACAATCAAGGAGACCATGATTGATTTATAATACATTTATTTATAATAAAAATAATATGAAATTAAATTATCATGATTCTATATTTTCAAAACATTACATATTATATTGAGATAACCTTGTGATTTTAATATTCTCTTTAGAAGTGGCGATAAGGAGTTCACTTGTAGAAAATTTAAAATATATTTTTACCTAAATCAACAGTGAATTAATTAGGAATATCGAATGATCATATTTTTATAAATACATTATAATGGAATGATGATTCTTTTATTAATTCACATAGAGATAATACGTTTTATATTTATGTAATATTCATTAAATATTTAAATGAGGGAATCATATCTCCAAATATTTATTATGAATATACAATGTGAAGTACTATTTTCATATTTGTTGTCAATGATGATAATTAATCATTATTAAATTTCAAAATAAAAAATATGTGTTTATTCAAATACCCTTGAATATATACATCATATGGTTCGATAAGTTATTACATATATGATTTTAGGATAAATTTATTTTATTGAATTATAGAATTTTAAAATTAGGATATATATATATATATTTAAATCATTCTAATTATGATAAATTATTCAAAATATGAAATAGCTTAGAATTATAAAGTGATAATCCTAGAGAGAGACATAATGAATTAAATTTGATGATCTGAAGGATCATGAGGAAGCATTGATTATGTCTATTCACATTCATATTTGATAAATTAAAATTTTAAAATTCTCAGCCAAACATGAAGATGATATAAAATTTATAAACTAATATCCTAAATAAATAATAACATCATAGTCGTTATCTTCATTAAATGTCAATATTAGGTGGAGGAATCTATGTATTTCATATTTGATGAAATTAATTTGGTTAATGATGTTACCTTTCTTTTCTTATGTTTAGTTTACCATTTTAGTTAACCATTTGGAACACTAATTATGAAAAAATTTAAATATCTTCCATTAACTTTTCACCCCTAAACCTCACTATATTTAATATTTATCACAGTATGGTCTTATGAAATTCCCCTTACTCACCAAATATTAATAATAAACACTATGACATATTACTAAAAAAATTGGTAGATAGTTTTCCATAAAAAACCACACCCCTTATTTAAATTTATTAACAAAATTTTGGTATGTGGTTTTAGAATATAAGACATACCAAATAGTATGAGAAAAAACAACCCACAACTATAAAACCACATATGATGTATGTTATAAAACATTAAAAACATTCTATGATACAAATAAAATTATATTATAGAATAAAACATATATTAAACCTGAAAAGGTATTATAATTACACAACATGAAAAACTACAAAAATAAATCATCTAAAAAACTACTCTATGACACACCATTGCATAATGATTTAGTCAATCACCCAATTTCTCCTCCTCAATTTTAGTTATGATGGAATAGAAATGATCCCTAAAGAGTGTAAAAGGATATCTTTATTTTACCACCACCATGTTATACAAAATCTGAACACACTACATTTGGAATATTGGAGATGAGTACATGAACCAGTAGGGTACAACCAAGAATTCTCATTAGCTCCATGAATCTGAAAACCAATCATCATTTAAACTATTGTTATAATAAATTCCATAAACTGATAATTTATCAAAAGATATATTATATAATTAAATATTATAACAATAACCAATATATTTTTTAACACATAGACACATATATCGTAATTTCTAAAATTTCCAAACATTATCCCACACCCATTTTATTTTAAAATACTTACAGATACCATTATACACGATAAAGAATAAAATGGATCCATCTACTTATGATTCGAACAAAGATGCAATCCTTTATTATCTTACCAACAAAATCTCAATATTTTAACTATTTTTTATATTGTCCCCATTAAACTCAACATGACAACCACACATAAGAAGCAATTCACATTACTATGTCAGAGTCATCACTCAAACATATTGGAAAACAACAATATCAGCATTAATAACACAATTTTTCTATGAAAATCATGGAAAAATTCTAACTATACTATTTCACATAATATTTTAGAAAATATATACACACTTGAAAAAAAATAATTTCCCTATTTCCCAAAAAATAGAAAACACTAATTCAAAATATATATAGAATAAATAAACCACCCCATTTAATTCATTTTAAATGTATAAAAAAATTAATTGAAACCCAAAATTCATGATTAGGGGATTGGGCACAAAATATAATGTGGGATAATCCAATAACCTAAACTCAATGATAAAGTAAGTCATTTTCCGAAACCAAATATATGTGTTAACTATATACATCTCAATAAAATTAAAACAATATCCCCAAATTTATATTTTAAAAGTAATATTTACCACCATCATATTTATTATGTGTAATTCTAATAATAAAAAATGAGAAGAGAAAATATTAAAAGAATTGGAGAGAGTTACCTTACATATATCACACTATTACCCCAAAATCCATGATAAAAAATATACTAGTGAAGAATAACACAAAAAACTGTAAAAAAGACATCCTGGTCAATATCAAACATATGAGAGGGTGAATGAGACAAATGATAGAATGATATGCCAAAAAGTGATGTTTGGGGTGGGGGATTTTATATGGGAACACAACCTGACTATACAACCATAATGGCAATGAATCTAACCAAGCTTGCAAATTTTGTGTGATAACATATATGACAATTGTTCCCTAAGACTTTCTATTCAATGAACCTATCCATGGTAATTGACACTCTCTATAAGTGTAGCGACCCCGACCCATGTAGCTGGGCGAAAATGCCTGCTACAATTACATTAGAATAAGATACAAGGAAATAATGTCCCAAAGGGACAAATAAGTTTTTAGTCTATATAAGCCTAATAAATACATGATACTTGAATTATAATTGAATACAAAAATTAAAACACAATTTTTTCCGTTTCTTTTTTGAGAATAATTTATTCTATCTATAATAACATTATGTATCATTCTTAGTGTACAATTCATAGAATCCTTATAGAGGGAATAAATAATGACGTTCTATAATGATAATTATGGGTTATGTATAGTAGAATAGATCAAGAATAAATAATGAATAATTATTATAGAATGGTAAATAAATCAACACACAATCTATTTAGATAACTGGATGAGGAATAATCCTGAAGGAAATTTAAATAACTGAAACACATTCAATTTAACTAATAAAATTTGAATAGAAGGAATAAATAGATAATGAAAATTCGAAAATATAATAGATAAATAATAATAATAATTGATCTCTAAATTATGTAAATTATTAATTATTAGACATCATGTCCTAGCACATTAAAACCTATACTACGATTACCTTTCATAAGACTGTTTAAAAATATAGCCATAATGTTGTTTAGTTTGGATAAGTGATTTGTTTCATGAGACCTGTTGATGCATCTAAGAGACTAAGAATATCTAGTCCCCACCCATCACTTCCATCCCAATGAATTCATCATATATTGAATTATTGATTTAATTTATAAACATTGTGCATTATTAACTATCTATATTGAGTAAAGAATACAGATTTACCAAAATTTCCCCTAATAATCATATTACTGTCAATGTAAACACCATATGAAATATTAATATAATGTTTTGATGATAATAATATCCATGATAAATAATATGAATATTTAGGTGAAATTTAATGATAAATAGACACTATAAAGTGAAAAAATCAAAGGGAAGTTAATGACTTGAAAATTGATACTAAAAATTTAATTTCAATATTATCCTTGGTCAAAATAATATTAATCCATCGATATGAAGAATAAGGATGGTATCAATATGATGCATACCCATTTGAGTATGAATAATGGTAGTTTTCAATGATGAAGTGAAATACCATAAATATATATTTAACAACATTCTCAAAGAAAATATTATTTTCAATTTGGAAAACATTTTAAAAATTGTTTTATTTTAAATTCAATTTTAAAAATATTTTATTTAAATATATATTCATGAATCTTGAAAGGAAATTTTAAAAAAATGGAAATTGTTAATTCTGTATAAGGTCAAACAAAAATACATTTAGCATTGTAAAAAGGTTAGAAAAGTTCCCTAGTCAAAAAATGAAAATAATTTCCCTTTAAATAAAATTGGTATAAAGTAAGAAATGGTTCAAATAGATTTAAAGAATCATTTTTATAACGTTAAATGAAAAAAAGAAAAAATATAAAATAATTATATGTAATAAAATTGAATTCTAACTAATGAGAGAAATGATGTGGATTTTATTAAAATATTTTATCCAAAATATTGATCCCCAAAGAGTTTAAAATAGAACTATCAATTGAAAAAGATCATGAATAATGAAAGGGTATAAAAAATAAAGTGTTACTTAAAAATTGACCATATATTCTCATTTAGTGGAATTTTAATAATAAACAATCATGATTAAAATGAGATTTTGAAATAAACCCTTAAAATAATCATAACATTGAAGTTAGAATTAATCAATAAATATATTTTTTTATGAATTATAAATCCACATAAAAATGATTCAATATATATATGTATTAAAATTCATTGTATACATAATCACACATTATTAATTATAGTGAGGAAGTAATATACACCAATGAAAATGAATTGAGTTATGAAATTTCATTACCATGTGGAAATGTTTATGGTCAAATACTATTATATGAATTAATTCACATTGAAACATTAGATACCATGAATATATAATTATTCATAATATTACATTTCATGGGGTATAATATAAACTGTAAAAATTAAATTAGTTACATAAAAATAAAATAATCAACATTGAAATGAAATTGAAATTTAATCTTTTGCATTACGCTTAATTTTGGGTTGACCACTCTTTTTCCCCAGTTAAAATATTATTTAACATGTTAATAATTTATTTAAAACCCAAATTAAAATTTATTATATTATATATTATTCTTTTATAACATATCATTTCCCTTTTATTAATAATATTTCCTTATTTTCAATGTTTAAAGTAATAATTTATATATATTTTGACTATGTTGTGACATGTTATTTTTTTCTTATTACATAGACTAGGATTTAATCATCTATTAAATTTTTACCTTGATTTATATATCATATATGGTAATTATTTATTTACTTATATTAATCCATAATTTATTGTGATAGTAAATAAAATAAATCATCGATGTTGATGTTACACCATACATACAAATAAACAATGCTTCAATTTTCTTATCTTATTCAAATAATAAAAATAAAATGATATATATTTAAATTAATATTACAATATAATATTTTTTAAATATATATCACATATTTTTATTAAACCCAACCTTAACCCATTCGACGTAAATTTGGATAAATAACATTGCTTCGTGAGGCATTCGTCCGACAAAAAAATGAATGACACCATTATATTCCCACAAAAAGGAAACCATGAAGATATGTGTTATATTATTATCCAAAAATCAGAAAAATATTATAAATATTATAAATATCCTATATAGATAATATTTAAATCATTAATCTCATCCATGAAATGTGGTAATAAAAAATAATGAATGACATCAATTTACGAGGAGGTAGTCAGTATTACACACAAAAGATGATTTCATATCCCAATTCATGGAAGTGTTTGAAGTTATATGTTGTAAAATCAATAGAATAAAAAATATTTTTATTAAATTTAAATAAGTCATTATACAATCATGATATTAAAATAATTTAATGGGCTTGATGATAAAATTGAAATATAATGTTCATTGATGAACATTACATATTCATTAGGTATATCCTTTTGGTTTTCACCAAAGGCCTTCCTTTGTTGAATTTATTACCATATAAAGGATAATATGATGAGGTTAATGAATTTTTGAAGTGAATTGGGTAATGATTTTTTGATCCAAATGGTTTGGGGTGTGAATATAAGTGTGGGAAGTGAGTCCCCTTTTATAGTGGGAGATGGGTGACATTATTATAAATACCAAAAACTAAACAGTATATGGATTTCTTACTTACCTCATGTGCCTCCAATAATGGAACGTGTTCGATAAAGGATGTTATATGTTTTAAATATGGTTATACTAGGTGTTTTTTACATGTATTATGTCATCTCCACACCATATCTTCGATAACTAACTACTTTGTAAACTCATTTTTAACTTAATCATTGGTATTAACCATTCCGGTTTTCTCTAATCACTTTGGATAAAAATAAATTTTAACCTAATGGATAATATAAATTATTTCATTTAAAAATATTTAGTCCATTTTTAAAAATTAAATTTATATCTATATAAGAATTTAGTTTAAAATTTATTCAGCAAATGTGATGTTAAAGAGTGGTTTTAATGTGAATATATTCAAATGATTGATTATTTTATATTAAAATTTAAAATTTAAAAGATTTCAATTAATTACATTGGATTATAAAATTTATAATTGTACTAACATAACTTTAAAATCAATATATCATAAAATTTATCATTATAAAATATTTTTATGAAAAGTCAATTTATTGTTGGGATTTAGTATTTGTCATTATTAATCAAAAAAGGAATATTCTTAGAAAAATACCAAAAATTAATCACAATATAATTTAATAATTACATTTCAAAATTTAATTTAAATTTTTAAAAAATAATTTATAAAATTTCTATTTTTATTTTTAAAACAAGAGCACCGGTAAAAGATTACAAAACTACATTTATAAAAATACAGATTTTATAGGTAAATATGGATTTGTTCTAATATTATGGAAATAAAAACTATTAAATAAATTTAAAAACTTTTAATTGAATATATAATATTTAAATTTATTTCATATAATTTACTAATAGTAATTAATTTTTTTTATTATGATAAATTGTTTTTGGGCACAAAAAACTGTTTTTTTGTTAAAACATTCCCATTTTATTTAATTTTTATTCTTAAAAATTGGTAAGAAATGAATTTATCGAAATATTTTGATTAGTTAAAAAATTATATTAATAACCACTAATTTTATTAGAATTATATAATTTTCAAAATAATTTTAATTTTTTTCAACAAAATTCAATCTTGAGTGTAATGCAATATACCAAAGAAAGGTGTTGTTGTGTGTAGCACATGAAAAATTAATTTTTATTTTATTACAATATATATCATATATTTAAAATATTAAATATATTGTAACTTATAAGGATTTTATATTACATTATTCACATTTTTTTCATGTCATACAAGATATCTAATACTATATTCTTATTTTAAAATTTTGGGGTGTAATATTCTCCCCAACTTAAATAAATTATGACGGTGGGATTTAAAACTTTTCTTAGAAAAAAAGTGTTTTAAATTTTAAAAAAACATTGTTAGAGAAACACATATCATTATAAACTATGGTAAAAAATCCTCTTTATTATTATAATTGGAATTATAAATTTCATACGGATTTACACCTAATGAAGTCCTCAATTAGGAGAACATTAGTGGGATGTGAAAATATAGACACTGTGAAAAGTATAAATATTTATATGGAGTGACTGCGGTCATCGATCGAAAAAACTGAATAAAAATGTATTTTTTATGGTTTCAAATCGATAAATCTAATAGTTGTTAAAATGTCATTTATATCATCACAAATTATTGTAATATAATAAAATTTTATTTTAAAGAAAATTTTTCCTAATATCGTGGAATTATTTTTATATCTAATAATGTATGTAAATATGATCAATTGATGAATTTATTTTTAATAATATCAGTTACATAAATTGGTTATGCTTTGATAAAATTCAAATAAATATCCAAAAATTATTATTTTTACGCTTAGAGTAATAAAATTTTCATTTAAAAGATCGTAAGATCCCCAAATAGTGAAAGGTCATTCCATCTGCCTCTAACTATTTTCCAAGACTAATATGGTTAAAAAATTAATCTATAAACCTATAAAGTAACCCTTTTGGTTGATCATTAATACCTGTTTACAATTTTTTTTAAAATTCTATTACATATTATCTGGGGCATTAAATATGCTAGTGGTTGCTATGAAACCCTTATCGTCCTTCGGTCAACTATTTATGATCCATCGCCCTGCTAGATGTAAAATGATGTCACCTTGAAATTGTATTTTACTTTTTCATAACAAATTTAACATATTTCTTATATTGATCCCAAAAATTATGACAGAAAACTTTTGAATATGTTTAATCATTAAATATACTTTTTTATTATGTGTTTCTATAAAAGTAATTTTTTACAAAGTTAAATAATCTTTTTGGACTATAATGTCATTTTTTACCATATCGAACCTATATGTGATAAATAAAATTAAACATATTTCTATAAAAACTAAATGAATGATCCATCAAATAATGTTTTCAATAAAAAATACATTCCATAAATTTCACCGAAAATATATTTAATTATGGTAGACTATCATCCCATAATACATAAAAGTGGTGTTCAAGAATTTAAAAATATGATCAACCATAAACTCACTAACCCATGATGGTGTCCATAATTATTAATTTAATGAAGACATAAATGATTCTGAAATATATCAAAATCCACCAAATTTCCATGATTTTTATAAACAAAATACCATTGGAAATATACTTCCATAATTTATTTCATGAAACCCAATAAAAAATACTTCTTAATTTTTATTTTCACATAGGTCTATCCATTTTCAATTGTTTAACCCAGTTCATATATTTCCTTTTTCTATTAAACCCCTTTATAATTATTTGTAAGGAAAATTTGAATTATCATGAGAATATCCATCAGGTGTGTCAAACTAGGATTGCAGTATGTCTTGTTTACATTTAATAGGTTGTTCTCTATTCAATCTTGACATGACATGGTACAATTGTGCTAGAATTAAGTCCACATAATGTATCCAAATATGTATGTATTTATAATAATAACGACATAATCTCTACTATAACAAAACATTAGTATGTTATTTTATGCATATCCATAAATTTTATTATTAGGTTGGGTTACCTAATCTATGTTTTCCAAAATTCAGTTTCTATAGAATCTACTAAGATTTCTCTGATACCAACTATAGTGAACCTCATCCAAGTTACTCGGATCAAGTGCATGTTAACATTAAATTGGCATAAGATACTAGGAAATCACATCCCAATGAAATAAATACATTTTTTTCATTGGTAAATTACATACATACATGGGTCTGGTATTATAATTAAATAAATGAATTACGGTGTAATATATTTTCCATTTCATTTTTGAGAATAAATATATTACATCTTGCATATACCTTCATATATTTCTTAGTAAACATCACTTAATATTTGTTAAATTAAATAAAAACAAAGGTGAGGTAAAATGCTCAGTAAAGATTATGTACAATGGAAGCTATTATGAATAAATAATAAATAATTAATATTGAGTGGTAAATAACCCAACACACATTCCATTTAGATAATAGGATAATGAATAATAAATATAGAATTTTAAATAAATGAAACACATTACATTTAACCAATATACTTCAGATTGAAATGCATCCACCAGATATGAAAATGATAAAATCTCAAGGATAAATAATAATTATATTTGAATTCTCAATTGTAGAAATTCATTATTATTGGACGTCTTGTCTGTGTCATATGAAAACCTATAAATTCATGACCTCTCATATGATTTTTTAATTACAATGTTAGAATAAAATTTAATTTGGCCAAATTATTTTTCTCATGTGACCTTTCTATACATAAAGGGGCTATATATTGTATGCACCCCACTCATCACTTCTAGACTAAAACATTCCTCATATATAGAATAATTGATTTAATACATAAAAACAATATTCCTTATCAATTATCATTTATGATCAAATAATATAGATTTATCAGTTTATACCTGTAAAATCAAATAAATGTAAAAGTAAAAACCATATCTAAAAAGGGTAAAGTTTTTATGAAATTTTCATATACATAATAAATAATGTTGATATTTTGGGAAAATATCATGTTAAATGGTAAATAGAATGTGAATAACTCATGTGGAAGTTAATGACTAAAATAATTAATCAATTAATTGAATTTCAATGCTATTATTGGTAAAGAAAAATCATATGACATCCAGATGAATAATAAAAATGTTTTCAATAAAACATATACACAATAGACTAATAATAATTTCTAGTTTCACTAATGAAGATAAATACAAGAAAAAAATATTTAATAACATTCTTGAATAAAATAGCATTTTATAATTGATAAAAAATTGAAAATAATTTTCATTGAACTTCCATTATAAAAGTGTTTACTTCCAAAATAACTTCATAAAATTTGAAAGTAATACTTAATGAAATGATAGTGGGTAATTACATAAAAGATAAAAATAACATTTAATTTTCATTGTATAAAATTTTATAAATATACTTTGTTCAGAAAACAACTTGAAGATTCCTTTAAAAAATCTGGTAAAAATTCAGAATGGTTAAAAATTAATTAATAAATAATTTTTAGAAGGTAAAGATAATATTTTTGAAAATATTTTTAGAAAACATGGATTTTTAAGAAAAACAATTTTGACCAAAGAGATAAATAATGTCTGATTTTATTGAAACATTTTATAAAAGAAATCAGTTTCAAATACTGGAAAAATGGTACCACCAATTGAAATATACAATTAAAACGAAAAAATGAATAAAATTAAATTATTTTTTAACAATTGATCTCGTAATTTCCCTTAATGTAATTTTAATAATAAATAATATCGATTAGAATGAGATTGTGAAATAAACTCTTAAAATTATCATAAGTTCGAGAAGAGAATTAATCATTAAATTTTTTAATTTTCATCAACTATAAAAATAAAAGAACTATATGTACAAAAAATATATATTTAATATCACTAAAAATATAACCATATAATTTTAACAAAACAAATAATTAATATATCCATTGAAAAGGAATTGAGTTATGAAATATCATTTCTATTTAGTAAATTTAATGTTTAAATACACTTAGATTATGTAATTAAAATTTAAACATATGATACCAAGAATAATGATGTATTAATTATATTACATATCAAGTAAAATTATATACACTATAAAATAAATTATTTTCATAATAATACAAAATCCCCCAATTAAATAAAATTGAGAATGTATCATTTAACTTATGCTTCCATTCTAGTTGAGTGATCTATAAACTCTTGTAAAATGTTATTAAACATGTTATTAACTTATTAAAGAACCATATTAATACTTATGATATCATATATTATTATTTTATAATATATTATTACCTTTTTCTTAATAATTATTATTTTTTCTCATTTCGAGTAATGACCACTTTTTTCAAGTATGTTATGACTTTTTATATTTTTATTACTCTTACATAATTCAAAATTTTATCATATCTATAATTTTGAAGAATATTATATATAATTTAAAATCATTATATTTTTATTTATAATAATCCATAAAATTTTGTGATAGAAAATGAAATACACCTTTAATGGAGACCGTAGTTCTTATACCTGCATGGAGGTTGTTTACATTTTCTGATCGAGTTAAATTGACAAAACAAATATATATATATATATTTATTATTATTCAAATATACTATTTATTTCATATATATATAATATTTTTTTATATCCATCCTTAATACATTACATGTAAATTATAAATGAATCATATCACTTCGTGAGGTTGTAGTCCGTCATACAAATGAACGACATTATCATATTCCCACCAAATGGAAATACTGAAGGTATGTGTTATAAAATATTTACATAAGAATAATGAAATCACATATTTAAAAAATATAATATATAATCTTTATTTCCATCAATATTCTCAACCTTGAAATGTGGTAATGGAAAAATGAATGATATCGGTTCATGAGATGGTAGTCTACCATGCATATGAACAAAAATTTTGTTACCCATTCGATGGAAGTATGGGATGTTTTAATTATTAATATTAACATAAAAAAATATAATAATATTTATGACAGTAGGTATTTTATATAATCATGATATGTAAACTTTTTAAGGAGTTTGAGGAAGAAAAGAAGACAAATATTTTCATTGATGAACATTACCTCTTCTTCGGGTATCTCATATTGGTTTGAATAAAAGTACTACATTGATTTGATCTAAGCCTAAATTAAGAATTTTAAGATGATTTTATAAATTTTTTTGAAGTGAATTATTTATTTTTTGGATGATCTAAATAGATTTAGATGTGATAATATGTTTGTGGGAGAGATGTCTTTTATAGTGGAGTAGTGTCATTATTTTAAATACCAAAAAAACACTACTTGGTAGTATCCCTTACATCACGTTCCTCAAATAAAAAACGACATTCGAAAAAATAGAATATGTTTTCTATATATGTCCATAAAACTTGTTTTGTATAGGTTTTATGTCATTTCAATATCTTACCATTTAATATAATGAACAATGTAAATTTACTTTTACATTTGTAGATGGGATTAATATTTAATGCTTTCACAAATCACTTCTATATAAAATTAATTTCACTATATTATAAATATTTATCAATAGTATAAAAAATATGGAATCCATTTTTATGAACTAAAATATAATAAGTGGTACATTTTAATTTAAAATTTATCCGGTAAATTTGATGACTAAGTAGTTTTTAATGTAAAAATTTACAAAGCCTTGGAATAATTTTTTATAAAATTCAAATATAAAATAGGTCCCAATGAACTAAATTATATTTCTATATATATAATTTATCTACATAAACATTATAACAAATTTTAATTATAAATTATAAAAATAAAAACTTTAGATTAAAATTCTATTTCCAATTGTAATTCCAAAATTTTGTTTATTCATTAAAAATTGTAACATCTTAGAAATTTTAAAAAACCACTATAAATTGATTTTGAATTTATGACTTAAAAATGAAATTTATTTAATAAAATATAATTTACAATGTTTTATAATTTATATTTAAAACAAGTACACAATTAAAGGGTAAAATAATGGCTTCTAAAAAATATTTTTTATTGGAGAAATTGGATTTGTTCATATGTTACGCCTATAATAAATATTGGATGAATTAAAAAATAATTTGTTTAATTTATAATATAAATATTTTATCAAGATCATGGAGAATAATAATAAATTTAATTTATTAATATAAAACTTTTTAGCGCATAAAAATAGTTTCTTTTAAAAAAAACTCCTTTTTGTTACATTGATTTTTATTTTTATTTCTAATTAGTTTGTAGAAAATGAATTTAAAAATATATTTTCATAATTTAGTTAATATTATTAATAACCAAAAAATTATTTTCTAGGTGATAATTTACATATAAATAATTATATTATTTTGTAAAACTCAATTTTTCATGTAATACTAGCCAACAAAGAAAGTCATTGTTACATGTAACATAAGGTAACATAGTTTTGTCTACATTGAAATATATATCATTGATTTAAAATAGTTAATATATTTTAAATTCCAAGTATTTTATATTCCCTTCTAATATTTTTGACTCATTTTATGCACACTATCGAATATGATATTTATATTAAAAAATTTCTTTTTGTTATAATATATTTTACCCACATGGATTTCTAGAGCTCATACATAGTTGTCCAAGCATCCCACTACCAACGCATCCCTCAATAATCCTTCCAAAACTTATGATTTCACTTCAAATAACCTAAACACCATTTCATATCATGTATAAAATTTAAAAACCTTAAATTATAAATAAAAAACCCATATCATTGATTAATATATCCCTGGAATAATAGATTTTATCAATGTTAGTGAAAAGTTAGTTCTACTTTAAGCAAAAAAATTATTCAATCATGAATGTGTACAGATGCATAAAATTTGTTTTATGATAATCATTATAATATAAATTTTACACCAATATAGTCCACTATCCTAATGGTAAATAATATTAAGGGTTTCCTTCAAAAATAATGTATCTGACACTAACTCATTTGGATCTCTACAAATATAGTCCAATAGATTTGACACGTGCTTACAAAACATTGAGTTGTAAGAATAATCACGTATAGATCTAAAATTGGGAATTAATTTAATTTAATATTAAAATTCCATAACAAAATAAATAACCATTAATTTTCCCACATATATAATAAAAAAATTAAATATATTATATGATATTTAGGTCCATGTCTTGGTGAAACTAGACGGAAAATAGGTCCCCTACAGAAAAATCTTGGGTCCAAGAATGATGAATAACTAAATAATATTTATTAATAAATGCAATAGTAATATACTTCATAATAATGTATGGGTTTTAAATTGTTTTATGCACAATAATTGATGAATCATAGGAAACATGACTATATTTACCAAATAAATAAGTGAATGACATGTTTTCTTATATATTTCATAAAATTGGTCTATAAAAATTGTTATTTTTTGCATATTATTTATGAGAAATATAAAATGGATGATAGAATATTCTTGAACTGATAAGTCTCTCATAGGCTCAATACATTTCCACTAATATCTATTTTTACCACTCAAAAATGTTTTCCATCTGAGGATGGTATGTTCAGATAAAATCAAACTACATTTCCATTTCATCTTATAAAGAATTTCATGATCTATATGATAACATGGATTCCTTTTCGGAACAGATTTATATGATAATAAAGAAATTATTATCATATACTTGCAGGAGAAAAATTATTAATTATTTCCCAATATTTATCTCTTGACCCAATACAATGTGAATTTATTTGATAAGTTTAACAAAAAAACCAAAATATTATTGTAATGTCTCAAGATATTCAATAAAACTACAAAAAATAGATGAAATATTTCTCTATTTTTGAAGTAGAATAGTTAGTGTTTGCAACACTCTCATTTAGTGTTTATGTTTTTTACCTGCAGATAATAAAGGAATACTATAATATTACTATAAAAATTTCTATTTATACTTAGGCACTAAAATCATATTTTTATATTTTTTTAAATTTCATTGTCCTTTATATGAAAAAAACTAATTTGGATGAAAAAAAACCTTTAAAACATTCTATTTAATTCAGGAAGGAATAACCTACTTATTATAGATATGTTTAATTTTAACTTACTCTCTTAACTATCCATACAATGTACACCACCTTTTAGAGAAACTACATGTAAACTCATTATAAAATTTATAACTGATCCTCCCAAATGTAATACACTAAATTTAATGTAATATTAGTTCATGGTAATATTATTTTCTCACCATATTAAGAAACATAATACCATGTGTTGACAAATATTTTCTTGAGATTATATTAATTATAAACCTTTTAAACCATATCCCAATGTGTTTAGCATATAAGGATATCCACTACCACAATTTTATTACCAGGTATATATGATAGAATATGATAGAATATTTTCATATACTATATCCATCAGAACTACCACACATATATATCATATTTTGAGTAGATATAATACATATTATTATGATCATTATATCCTATAATAATTTTTCCAATCAATTTAAGGAACCAAATATTTTATGCATAAAAAAATTCTAGACTTCATTTCTCATATAATTTAATTCATTAACCATCAACTAAGATGATCTACATGGAACAATGTGATCACCATGTATCAATACAGACCCAAGATTAGAATCCATAGCATTATAATATATAACATATATATCACTCCTTCTCGAAATTATGGGATTGGGTGATGAATCCAACAAATTAATCAACTCCTCAAAAACAACTTTTACATTCTAGAGTCGACATTAAATTTATATCCTATATGACTAAATATATCATGAACAAATATATGTATGGGGAGTCCAAAAAAACAGCACTAATAATTTGTTAATTAAAAAAACAATACAACTCAAATATATTATTTGGTTATTTCCAATCCCATTCATATTATAATAAATGAATGGGTAATACTAATATAATGTAATATATGAGTGAGATTAAAATAAAACCACAATGTGTATATAAACATTTAATGTAGATTCATGTAAAATCATAGAGATTTATAAACACTTATATTTCATTTTCTATTTTTTGGGAGTGTTATAAGGATGTTTAGAAGAAAGTGGTGAAGGAAGATAATAGGTGATTGAGGGAGAAGATGTTGAGTCTCATATTATATTTTAATGGGAAACATGGATCACAATAAGAACATGAACACTATTTTATGGTTTATTTCAACGAGGATATGGGTTTTTGTGCTGTAGAACTCTACACCATGATCAATATTTCTTGAGTGTGAGGTTTTGTGTAGCTGGGTAGACTTGTATATTGATATTTTCTTATAATTCTAGTTGGATGATATTTTTGGTTGTGTAGTGACTATTTCAATCATGACATGACGATTATTATGGTGTTTCTAGATTAATATTAAAATTTATAATTACATCATGGTTGTTGTGTTTCATGATAAACTTAGTTTGAATAGTTTTTAGGTTTGATGATGAGGCTAAGATTTATTTCATGATTTTTGAGAGTTCCATCATTGTTGCATAAAGAATCTTATTTCAATATGAAAGTACATAGATACATGAAATTTAGATGTTTTCAATCCCTACTATTTGGGGATGATCATTTTGTGATTTTTAGATTGAGACACTATTACAGTTCAGTCAAACTTCTCATGGCATGATATTACATTATCCTTGTTTTTATTATAAATTCATGTATTTTTTGAAATATTATCAAATTCCTTCAGCCTTTTTTCAACCATATAAATTCATTTTCTCATTGAATGTTCCCATTGGTCATTCATGTTTTTATTATGATCCTTAGAATAGGGTAGTTGAGCTCTTTTTATATGAAAAAACATTTCTATCTCATTTTTCTCTATTACATCACATTTATCTGAATGATTACAAAATAGTTGTTAATTTAGTTTGGTGATTTATTTCTCAATCTTTTGATGAATTTAAAATGTGGTTAGTTTTTATAGTTCATCTGTATGATTTTCTTAGAACTCTAAGTGCATTTTTACTCATTTTTATAATGTACTTTTCATTACAAATATTTAGGTAAGGGATTAATAAATTCTCTCATATTTATGAGTGAATATTGAGTTACAAATAATAAAATTGAACAATAAAATGGTTTGAATTGAAAAATGAATACAATAGTGAAAATTAATAAATTTTGGAAAGGAAAATATGACTCACCAGTTCACCATATTATTTCTACATTATTGACATTATATTTATCCATTTTTAGTTTATATGTGCAGTTTTCAAATAACATGCTTTAAAATATTGATAACACATTGAATTTTCTTAAATGTTTTATAAAAATATTGAAATGGGAAGTGAGGTGTGTGATTTTGAAATTTAATATTTACATTATTTATTCATATTATGTAATTTTAAAATGATCGATGAATAACGATGGTTGATTAAGGTAGTTTTTAGTAATACATGGTATTTTTTTCTTCTAAATTTATATTGTTCTTCTTTTTGAAGTCATAAGTAGAGTGGTGGTACATTTTGGTTATGGAATTGGTGGAAATAATTATTGAGGGTGTTTTTATAATATGTTTTAGTGGTTGATGTGATGTTTCGAGTGGTTATTTTGAAGTATGTCATAGTTACTCAGCAATGTGTAGTGGTGTGGAACAAATGGTATTGATAATTATTATATGTAGTCATGAAATTAATTGAGGTATGGAAATTAATTAGTAAAATTTATTGTATTTTAAAAAAAAATTGAAATATTTAATTTAGAGATATTAAATAAATTTGTCAGAGATATGAATGAATATAATTACATAAATTTAATGTGACTAATATTGGAAAAGAGAGAAACTGTAAATGATTTAATAAAGTTGTATTTTATGATTTTTGTGTTTCTACTTATGCGTATTTAGTGGTTTGACCCTGTTATAGTAGTTATGGATGTGGTTTTTAGTGTTTTTTTGGATTATTAAGGGTATTCCATGTCATGTTAACAAATTTTATGCTTCAGTCAAAACAAATAGGTTGGCGTGTTATCTTATATTATAAATTTATATTTTTTTCATCCTATATAGACAACGTCTAATGTGGATAACATTACTGATTCCCATATGAGGTCATGGTTTTCAGGTGTTTTCCACAATATCAAGGATGGAGGAGACAAAAATGGCTTACTCATCCTTCCTCACTCTATTTTTCAAACATTTCATAGGATTGGATAACATTGAGTTTTTATGCACAGGTAGTGGTGGCTCAAGTTAATTATATATTGTGGGATCAGTAGAGTAACTCAGATGTTTTCTATTAAAATATGGGGTGAATGTTATTTTAAATTCCTGGATAAAAACAAAAATTAATTCCTATTTATATCAAAAGATTAGAATCACATATCATCTGATGATTAGAGTGTCATAATCCGAACTAGATAGTATCTGATAATAGTAGAGTATTTTTTAATCCTTATGATAGAAACACTGATAAACCAAATGATATGAAAATTTTGAACAATAAATTATATCGTAATATTCATATCATAATCAATACATTTATAAATAATCTATGCAATAGATAGTAAAAGTAAGGATGAATTTGATGATTTATTAATGTAATTAAATTATTTATCATTAAGAGTATATTTAGTCAGAAACCCTAAAAAATGATTATATAGTTTTATAAAAAATAGTATGTTCTACCATTCCTTTCTTACAAATTCATTAAAGCGAAGATCAAAATAATCGTTGTCTTCCTATACTCTTAATCATTTGATCGTACAATGATTAATGTCTATTTTCCTAGCAACAAAATCGATTGATCTGATATATCTGCTTCATTATCTTCCTATCCCAAAAACCCCATTATCATAAAAATGATTGCAAACAAAATAAAAATGAAAATTTTATAAATTAAAAACCCCTAAAAAGGATTCATATGAACTTAATTTCTATAAAATAATTACAAATACTATGAATAAGAAGTTTTTGCTAAGAAATTTTTCAAATACTTGAGTTGTGAAATGTATCATCTCCAAACTCCTAAAATGAATGGGTGTAAAGATAAAAATATATATTGGACATCATTTAGAGTTTTTTATGTAGGAATTAGTTAGATGGTGCTAGACATCTCATCTATAACTGATTGAAAAATGTAATTTTTGTTTAGTGGCATTAAAATTGTGAAGTCTATTTCTAATAGTAGAATGAAATACTATATATTTTGATTATAAACATAGGACAGACCAATAGACTTACATATAATGATTTATTATGAGAAAAATTATATGTATCAAACTGATACATCGAGACTAGTATCTTTCTGATGGGAATGGATTTTTTAGTATAATATAAATGTTAAAAGTCAAACCATTAGTAAGGATAATGGTATGTATGATGAACTGGACACATCCTTATATTGATGGATCATATTGATGTATAGTATGTTTATATATATAAAACATTATTATTATTTCTATGTCAGGTAAAAATTAATGTTTTCTAAAAAACATACGAAAACACATGTGAAATAAAATGTTGATTAAATTTTAGAAGGTTTTTTTGATTTAAAAAAAATAAAGAAATTGTAATGTAAGAAGTAAAACTTTTGGAAAAAATATACCCATTTTTGGAAATCGCAAACCACGATACATAACTACAAGATTATTACATGAAACACTTTCTACCCTTATACCAGTTAATAAATATCAATAAGAACTTCATAAATCCCCCTAATTTAGTAACTATTTTATAATATGATGAAAATTAATCATAATTCTCGCATATAATTTTACCTCTTATCTTTGTTGAATTAATAATGAATTATAAAAAATTCTACCCAAAAGCTTTGTATCCTTTTATAAAACCCCCCCTTAGAAAATATCCACTCATTAAAGAAATCATTACCCATTATAAATTAGTAAAAATATATCCCCCCTTCGTAATTTATTAAATAAATGTGAAAGACTCCATAGTTTCCTAAAATGTTATACAATATAACATATGAAACAATAAAATGTAAACTAACTAATTATACATGAATTAATAAGATGAACATACATCCAAAAGTAATTGGAATACATTTAGGTAGACATTATTTAAATTAATAGATAAATATATTTAACAATAAATCAACTATTATGAAATAACACATTGATATTTCCTATATAAGAAGTAGTTAATGTTTCTTCATGAACAAATTCATAGTTTCTATCTTTTTTTTAACTTCTATCGATCATAATCATGTTACGTGATAATATCAACTAAATATTATATTTTCTAGAATTTTTTTTTGAATGATTTAATATCCTAAAAAATATATTTATTCTCATTCATTATAATTTTTAACCCATCTTCAAATGATATCAGAATGGAATTCTCCAACTCAAAATTGCAATCCTTTTCATTAAAAACATTTTTTTATCTATCAGATCATATGTATTATAAAAAATTGTTAAACTATACATGATTAGATACATCATAATATAAATTTTAAAATATTTTTAGACATTGAATGAATGATTATTCATTCAACGGGTATGAATCTTTTATGAAAGGGATTATAAATTCTTTAGGATGGTAAAATATGTCTCCTACAAATAGAAAATAATGATTTTGACCTATTTTATACATTAATTTTGAGATATTTATATTCTTCAGTTTTTTTATTCATAAAGATGATACGAATTAAGTTTCATTAAAAAAATTGAATAAATACAAATTTCTTTATAAAATAGTTATTGATCTGGATGGGGCTCCTATTGAACGATAAGTGTACTTGTCCTCACACAAATTACCAGACACTCTTCAAATATTTTAAACAATGATTTTTAGGATTATTTTTTCCTCTTTATGAGAAATGTATAATGTTACTGCAATTTCACATCAAAAAATAGGATATTATAATTTTGTATGTAGTATTATTTGATACCTATAAACGTTAATAATGATTCTTTGAAGGTGTCATATATTTTTATGATGGATTATATGGTCAATATTAGTTGAATAAATCATGAAGTGTTTATTTCCATTACTATAGAAGATCTAAAAAGTCTCTCAAAAATTCAAATATTATCATTATTTATTAATTCATTATAATGTTACCTATGCAAGATATGAAAATTATCAATGTTTGAAACTAATCATACTCGATGCCAGAAATGATTTATCTTATTGGTGATGATATTATTTCTATAATGAGGTTCATATTTTAATCAACGTTAATGAATTTTTTATAAGTTTGAAAGAGTTTCATTTGAGGCTCAACCATCTCAGAATATTGATGAAGTGAAGAAAAAAAATAATGGGTGATACCCCCATGTTAAGAGAAAAATATTGTAAAGACTATGTTTGATGATGAGTTCAAAAAGTTGATAGATTATAAGGAAAATAAAAAACTAGGTGAGGATAAATTTGGGTTTAATAGGGCTGAGGTTTTATCCTTTAAAAAATATGATTATGTATAATCCAAGATGGAATAATGAATAAAAAACTAGAATAAGAGGATAAATGTGGTCAAAGTATGTGAATGATTGTTGATGGATGTAGAAAAATCCTCTGAGAGACCAATTATTCCAATATCTCATATCGATAAATTTATTTCAGATGTCGGTCTTGTTTTTTAAGGAACATTAGAAATACCATCAGTTATTCCTTTCATGGTAGATAAAGGAAAAAAAATAGTTTCTATTGAACCATATGAGGAATCAATGCAATTAGAATTACAGAATAAAATCAATAAATTAAAATAATATGTTACTAAAAATTTTGGAATGGAAATTATTCAAACAACTAGACAGTTATATCATTGATAAAATAATATAGAGAAGTATAAGAAGGTGGAAAATAAGAATAATAAACAGAAGAATAAATAGTGGAATAATTAAATGAATAATTGGATGGGTAAGATAAATAATAAGAACTTGATAATGATAAATCTATGACTGATGAATATTATTAAAAGAATAATTTTTTTTAATATTAAGCATCATCAGCTATAACATCTCAGTAAAATAAGGTTTCTCAATTAAATGGATCAAAATAAAAATCATCATTATCAGATAAAGAAAATAATTCATTAATGGGGAAAAATCATTCAATATCAAAAGGAAAATAATATGATCAAAATTATCAAAAAAATGTTACTGAAGATTTTGAGTAAGATAATACTATGGAAGTCATAATTCATTCAGATGAATTATTTTTTTCCAATAAAGGGATAGTGAAAATTGAATATAAACCTAATATAAAATTTTTTAGATAGAAACCTTCGAATCCTCTTTCAGGTTCACTAATTTATGAGGTAACTATAGCTCTGATATCAATTATTGGATCTAAATATTAACAAGGATGGTTTGTATTACAAGATGGGGTGAATTTTAGTTTAAATAATTAAAAAAATAAAAAATTACTTCTTTATTTAATATTTCAAGACCCACATATTTTCTAATATTCAAAGTGTTAGAATCAGATCCCCAATGCAGTTTATTATGTTAGAGTATGTTTTAATCATTATCACATAAAAATGATAAAAATGAACAGAAATATTGGAAAAACAAACTTTTTATCACAAAATTTATTGCAAAAAAAAGATTTCTAATTCAAACAAGAATATAGATACTAAAATTAATAATGACTTATAATCAATATTATAATAATTTACTCTTCTAACATTGACAATAAAGGTAATCAACAACACATACTAAAGGATTACACAGTTTTATTCATATTATAATTCATATTTTCCTTTCCACAAATCCCTCTATATAATGATTATAATAATATTTTTCATCCAATCCTAAGAATCCATATATCATATCAATAATCAAAATCTCTCTTCTGATCAGGGGGATCTATTGATCCAATGGATTAGATTCATCGTCATCCTATACACGGAAGACCTCAATTGTAACATTGATTGTGAAGAACCAAAATTCAATCAATGAAATTTCTATTGTTATTTTTATTTTATATTTTATAAATAATATAATCATCCCATAGAGAACACAATAAAGACATATAAATAAAGAATTCATGAAATAAAGGGTATTTATGTAAATTAAGAAACATAATCTAATGGAATAGTAACATCTCTCTTAGAATTATTATGTGACCATTTAGAGTAGTAAGCAAAACAATATAATGCATACCTTACCTATAAAATTAGGAATAAAATTAAGGCATCTTATAAATGAAAATATGATATATTTATATCATGGAATAAAAAATAAATGATATTAAAATAAAAAATTATGTTTCTACATTATTGAGAAAGGTAAATATTTATTTTAAATTTATATAATTAATATTATTATTTAAAAGAAAACATATTTTCCTAAAATATTTTCATATATTAATATTTTTTCAAGAATATTATAAAATTTTATAATACCTAAACTATTTTTGAAAATGATATTAAATGAGTTATTATTTTAAAATTGTTATTTTGGTGTAAATAAATATTTTATTTAAAAATAAAAGTTATCATATTTATAAAATTATTTTCATTTAATTGTTTACATTTTTTAATTATAAACATTGAGAAAAGGGTTAAGTGAATTTGTTGGATTTTTCTAAAATAGTAGAATTTTGGTGAATAGTGAAATATGATATTTAATGATATAAGCCAAATACTTGAAATTTTGACTCATTGTTGAAGAATGGGTGATGAAAGAACAATTATCTCGAACTATATTTCTCTATTTATTCAATTAAGTAATGGGAATCAAAACTATTCATTGTATTGATCAAAAATAATTAACAAATGAATAAAATAATGATAATAACCCATTTCCTACCATTATAAATACCACCCCTCACCATCCCTTATCTTGACACATCTAAATCCTTGAGTGTTTTCCAAATTCTTATCACTACTCTCCCAATCCTCTATTAAATTTCCAAGAGCCTTCTAGCTTAACAAAACACCAAACTCTTTTCCCATAAAGAAGTTCTCAAGATGAGGATGTTCAAGAGGTCAAATTCTATTTCGTTTCCTTTAAATTTCATTTAAATTTGATTTCATTTTTTATCCTCTCCTAAAACCCCTTTCAAAAAGTGGAATGATAACTATTTTCTCTTTTATACTATGTATTTTAATTATTTTAATGTTATATAGACCATCAAATCATTTCTCATACCCTTTTGTTCTAAAAATGAAAAAATCATCCATGAGGTGCTAATTTAGCACCATTGTGGAAAATGATTTTTTTCTATTACCACCATAAATTATGGTAACAAAACCATTATAACGGTTAATGTTTTTTTACTAAATATATAATAATACTTATTTAGTATTATGGAACAAATGTATATATATAAATATTAACAATATAACAAAACTATTTTGTGATGATTGAAAAGATGCTATAATAATCTAAACGGTTATCATTAACGTTTAATCAGAGAAATTCTTTAATATGTAGAAAAAAACGATATATAAGACAACTTAATATTATTTAATTTCATTTATAACATATAACTTCATTTCTAGATAACTATTCCCATCTTACATGATTTTTCATACATGTATACAGGTGAACCAATCCTAAAAACCATAGAAACGAACACTCCTAAATTGTGAAATTAAATCATATAAATCATTAAAATATTTATAAATGTAGTTAATAAAATTATAATAAATAAAATAAATTCATAATTGGTTCTTAATTAAATTTTTAAGTAATAAAATATAATTAAACAGTAAATTATGTATATGTCCATTACACTTTTGGACATATGTTAAGGGATTCTCTCTAGACCCCCATTTTCTTTCAGGTTATGATTTCTCTGTATTTACCCCAATTAAATTTTTAAATATTATTAAGAACTAATAATATGTTATGTTTTTATTTCAAAACTTATGAACATATCTCTATTATTCATTCTATTGATTTGAAAATCCATTTTTTATAGTGCTCCTTTCTTAATTCCACTTAATAAGAAAGCTCGATTAAAGTGAACATCCTATTTTCTTACCCATTTTAATGTACCATACATAATATATTTTAAGCCACAATTATTAATATTATAAAATAAATTATTTTAAAATGATAATATATATGGGTTCATTTTTTGTTTTATATGAAGGATTATTCCATTTCTAATTTAAATTATCTTTAATAATTTCCATAAACAAAACTGAATTGTCTCATTTCTAATGCCTCTTAAACACTATATTTACATGTTTTAACTATAGATTCAAATAACTTATCATGTTGTATCATTATTTGACATTTTAAAAGAGTAAGTATGATTTAAATCCATTATTTCGTGGAAACCATTATGATATTAAATTTTTTATGATTTATGGAATGATTATGGAACTCAATTCATTCCATGGGTAACCCTTATTCTCGATTCATATTGTGGAACACATATTCATAAACATGTTTATATGAGTGAAACTAGATAGATCTCTTATTTTTTGGGTAATTTTTAGTATCATAAGTTTTTGTGTTGTGAAAGGGAGTAAACATGGTTCATTTATTGGACTTTGTCCACCATGTTTTATTTTCTTGGAAGTAAGCCTTGACTCAGGATCCTCTATGTGAAACGGTCTGGTAAATTAGATTGGAATCATGTTTATTTCATGTTTTATTTTTTTCCATAATACAGTAATTCAATTATTACATGTTCATGTGATCTATATGGTATTCTTCCTTGAGTTTGTTCTTGTTCCCTTCCATTTAATGTCATAATGTTATGAATTATAACCCATGTAATACGCTTTATTTATATGTTTATTCACTTGATGGTCATTTTATATCATCCATTTTTTCAAGTATTCCTAAAGTTATGTTTTTCTGATATAATAGATAAATATTTATTAGGAGCTCTGTTTATGTAGATTAATCAAAATATGTGTTTATGATTTCTAATTTTTATCTAATATCAGAAACACACTAGACATTACCAACCATAGTGAGTAATTTTTTGTTAATTATTTGTAAAATAATGAAATAATATTTGTAAAAGGAGAGGGTCACTATATTTAGTATCAAATCATAAGCTAATTATTTTTGGTTATTTGTATTATGAAACTTTAAGAACCCTAGGGATAATTCTATCGTCAAGGATAACCAAGATTGAATCATATGGAATCACATGACAGGATATACTTTTCAGTTTTATATTAATCCTTCAATTCTAAAAGTTTCATTTTATATTATTATTGTCCTCATATTAATTCCCCCTCATTATACCATTTTCTTTGATAATTTATGTTAATAGGGGAACTCATTCCAACAATCAATGTGATAGTAAATGTGACAATTTCTCTAATGAAATTAAAATTCTAATCGGAATAGGTTCTCAAAAAATCATGACAATAATAGTATAACTGAATAATGTTATAAATAATTACATAAATCATGTGTAAAAATATCCTTATCCAAATAAATAGAATTTTTTAGTCAAATCATTCATGAGAAATGGCCACCCTGAATTATGGTACCTTCTGATCCCCTCATCACCAAATAATGGATTAACTCTGTTGTGAATATATTTTATTTCCAATAATGTCTAGAAGGAATGAATATTGTGATGGAGGTCTATCATCTTTATAGGGAAGCTAATTAGTGGTGGAAACTTATCAATAACATGATGTGTGAGGAGGAAATTGATTCCACTAAATGGTAGGATTTCATGAAAATGAACATCACTAAATATTTTCCACGAACTCTCTATCATAAGATGGAGAGGGGGTTCCTTACTTTGAAGGATATAGAAGAGAAGTTTACCAGGGTGTATGAAGTAAATATCACAAGACATTCATGGAATGCTTCTCTCTTTGTTGTGAACACCAAAATCATGATCGATTGATTCATTAAGGATCTAAAACCAAGTCTACTAAAAAAATTAGATATTAGATATTTTGATATGTATGAAGAGATTGTATTTTGTGCCCATAAGTATGAAATATAGATCATACACACTTATTGGTCTTTTGGTTCTGAATATATAAAATGAAAATGGAGTTTAATATTGGGAGATCTGCAGGTAAATCACATGGTGGAAGGAAAACCCAACATACCATGTGTCAAATTGTGTGAAGAAGCATCCATGAAACCATACAAAGGGAACGAAGAGATATATCAAATGTGGATGAGAGGAGCATCATTATAATAATTTCTAAATGGATATGAATAATCCCATGAATATGGAAGATGAAATGAATGTTCAAATCAACACTCAGCAAATAGTACATTGTTTCACATTCAAGGAAAATGGTTATTATGTGAGTTATTCCCAAAAACAAGGGTTTTTAAACTAAATCAAGAACAATAACCTCCAAGGTATTATGGAATGGAATATTTTATCACTGTTACTAAGGTGGAGTCTGAAAATGATGTAGCAACAAGTGTGTTAGTTATTAATTTTATAATAATGGACATACTATTTGATTCTAGTTTTATATATTCATTCATATCAGGAATGTTTATTAGAACTATTCAAAAACCACCACAAAAATATTATGGTTGAGTTATCTATGAGAATGGAAAATGGGGAAATTATTTTATCCAACAAATATAACTAATCCCTGGTAATTTTCTATGATTGATCCTCCCAAAAAATCTGTGTATACTTCCTTTGGATGAATTTGGTTCTATATTGTGAATGCATTGTTTATCTTAATAGAAATACAACATTGACTATGAGGAATGAGAGATCACTCTTCACATCATAAGACATCCGATAATTATATAATAGTGTAATTATGAGGATGAATCTCCGTCAAAATCATCATATCAATTATAGATATTATTTCCTTATGAGAAATCATATCTGGCTCAAATGATTAAGAAAAAAGAGAGAATCATTATACATGATATTCCCATTATGAGGCTGTAAACTAAGGTGTTCCCTAAATATTTTTCTGGTCTTCCTCCTGATATAGGTTGAGTTCTCAACTGATCATATATGTGGATCACTTCCTATATCAAATACACCTTATAGAATGTCCAATCTCGAGTTTTATAAACCATAGAAGTAGTTATAAGAGAATCAAGAAAAGGTTTTTATATTCCTGAGTGCTTTACAATCGGGCGCACTAGTTGTTTTTGTCATGGAGAATGATGGATAAATGCGCCTCTCTATTGATTATTAATAGATCAAAAAACCATGATAATGGAAATGTATCCCATTCCATGTATAGATGACTTGTTTGACCAACTATGTGGGGCTATGTATTTCTCTAAGGTGGACCTTTGGTTGGGATACCGCTAATTAAAGGTGAGGATATAATATATTACCAAGACTCCCTTCCAAACTAATTATAGAAAATATGAGTTCAGAGTGATTCCATTTGGACTCAATAATTCTCCATGAATTTTCATGGACATATTAAATATAATCATTATATATTACCTAGAAAAATTTGTGGTGGACTTTATTAATGAAATTATGATATAATTCACGATCATGGAGGAACACGAGGAGAATCTAAATACAGTGCTAAACATTTTGTAAAGGGAGTAAGTATATGGAAAGTACATTAAATGTTACTTTTGGATAGAGGATGTATCATCCATGGTCCATGTTATCACCAATAAAGGAATATCTATAGACCCTTTAAATATAAAGGAAATCAAAGACTGACCCATGGAAAAATCAATAATGGGGATCCACAGTTTCCTTAGTCTAGTCATGTATTTCTAATGAATTTTGAAGAAAACCCCATGATTTTGACACATGATAAGCAATTTGAATCTGAATGGAGTAATGTTTATTTATGCTAGTAACCTTGAAGGATGCTTCAAATAGGAGAAAATTAGGTTTCTCAGAAAACCAGTACTCACACATATGAAAGGAGTTGAACTATTTGTGGTTTATAATAATTCTTCCTATAAGGTTTTACGCTATGTAATGATGAAAATTGATAAACTTATATCATACAATTGAAGACAGTTGAATATTCATGACCAAATGTATCCCACACATGATCTAGAGATAGAATCATTGATATTTTCACAGAAAATCTAGTGGAATTATCACTATGGGGAAAAGTGTGAGATATATACTTATTATAAGTGACTCAAATATATATTTACAATGAAATATGTTAATATTTTCTGGTAATGAATGTTAGAGATCATCAATCATTATAGCTTCTTGATCCACTACCATCCTAGTAATGCAAATAAAGTGTAGGATTCTATAAGTATAAAGGATCCTGCAACATTATTGTTGATGTGAATTGAGAGGGATCCAGTATTCTAGGATTTGAAATGGATTCAAATAGAAATTATTATCAAAGGAACATCAAAATTCCTTTCTCAAATTATTTATCAACCATCCCTTATAGAAAAAATAAATGGTTATTAGAAAAATGGTGTGTAATTTCATAAAATTTTAGAAACATTCAGCAATAGGAATTCCATAGAGTTTAAAATTTATGAGGTTAGTGTCATAATATTTTTGGTAATGATTATGTGTGTCATACAATCTTAATATAAATAACGACATATGGAATGATTCACGTTGTTCATCTTTCCCTATTAACCTAGGAAGAAGAAATATGTATTCATATCTCCAAGATAACTATTGATGGGGAAATATTAAGAAATTGATCTTTGAATATACATCAATATATTTGGTATGTCAGTAAGTGAAGGATGAAAAGAAATAGATTGAGCGGATGATGCAACCATTACCCATACGAAAAAGGATGTGGCACAACATTACCATGAACTTTTTCACTATAATTCCAAAGATATCTAGAAGAAATAATTCTATATGGGTCATTGTGGATATTATTAAAAATTCATCTAACATTATTGAAATTCAAGAGGATGTATCACGTGATCATCATTTACAGATATAAATCAATAAAGTGGTTAGGCTGCTTAGAGTACAATTATCAATTGTATCCAATCAAGATGCAATATATACCTATGGGTATTGGAAATTTCCCCAACATCCTATAAACACTATTTTGAATATTAGTACAATTTACCATCCTCAAATTGATTGCCAATATGATCATACTATTTAGGAACTCGATTCCATGTTGATAGCATGTTTTGTAGACATGAAGGGAATATAGGAATAACATATACCTCTACTGGAGTTCTCCTATAATAATAGTTTCCAATCGAGCATCAAAATAGCTCTATATTAAGCCCTTTATGGGAAATTATGTGAAGCACCAACACATTGGGACTAAGTCGATGGACATAAGATTCTAGGACCATAAATAGTAGACAAAATTGTGGAAAAGGTGAAAACCATTCAATATCCTGGCACGAAAGGCAAAATTCGATAGAAGACTAATGAAAACAACCATCAATGGGAACTTTAGGTTAAGGATGGAGACATGGATGTCTTACACATATATCCAGGGAAGAGGATAATGGGATTTCTAAAGAATATAAAGATGATTCCTAGATAAATCAGTCCCATAGATAGTCATGATAATACCTGATATGTGGCCTATCGATGATCACATCCCCCTACTGTCTATCATGTGTGTGATGTATTACATGAACCCCTATTAAAAAATTGAATACTATATCTCTCCTATTTACTAAATTCAGAGGTGGTACAGTGGAAAATGATATCTCTTATGAGGAGTATATGCTGAAAATCCTGGACATCAGTGAAAATGTTCTATTCAAAAAGACTACTCACATAGTAAAATTACTATGGTTGAACCATTAGTAAGAAGAGGAAGCATGGGAACATGATGAAGCAATGAACAAGAAATACCCTCATATATTTTTCCATTATTTATTAAAATGAAATTTTGATGGAGATATTTTGATACTGGGGAATAATTTAATGACTTAAAATTCTATCAATGAAATGTATCTTCTTATAATTATGTAATATATTTTAAATCTCATGACCATCACATTTATAACACAATGAAAACATTATAAATAAATAATGAATGAATTAATAGGTATTTATATAAATTTTGTAATTTAATCCAAAGGAACATTAAAATGAAATTTAGAATAGTAATGTCACCATTAAGAATAGTAATCTTTCCAATAGAAAGTAACCACACCCACTAAAGTATAAGTAAAATGTAATTATACTATAAATGAAAATATGATATATTTATATCATAAACTAATTAAATAAATGTTTTAAAATGATAAATTAAAAATTATAATTTTTGATAAATGTAAATATTTACATGAAATTTTATGATAAATGAAATAATTTAATAGAAAATTTATTTTCATAAAATATATTTATAAAATAATACTTTTATTTCTTATTTTTATAATATAATTGTTTATACCATTAAAAAATTTTAAAATGTTATAAATCAGATATAATTATATAATCGATATTTTTGTAGTAAATGGTGACTTTAATTAAAAATGAAAATTTACAAATTTATTAAATTATTCTCAAATGATGGAGTCCATTTTCAGACTCAAAATACCTAAAAATTGTTAGCATGAATTTTTGGATTTTTTCTAAAATGGTTTAATTTTTGTGAATATTGAAATATTTTAATTTAACATATAAGACAAGTACAATAATTTTCCAGTAATTTTTGAGGTATTCATTATGTAATAAAAATTATCTAAAACTCACCATATCCCTTTTCTATATTAAGTTATTGGAATAAATACTATTCATAATCTAGAGCCAATATAATAATAAAACGAACAAAATAATCAACAAGTCTTTTTCTTCCCACTATAAATACCACCCCATCTCCTCACACCACAAAATCCTTGAATATTGTAATCATTTTCCCCAATCATCTCCCAATAATATCCCCTACATCGAGGTTAATATTTTCATTACAAAATATCATACCTTTTTTCTCTAAAAAATTTCTCAAAGAGAAGAAGTTCAAGAGGTAAAATCCTATTTTTTCATTTATTTCTATTTCAATTTATTTAATTCTCATATGTTCTAATCTCCTCAAAATAAAATTTTTTAATGAAAAATAAAATCTGTTTTATATACTATAATTTTATTTTTCAAATGGTTTATCCACCATTCATTTTATTCTCTTCCCCCTTTTTTATAAAAAGGAAAATATCTTTCATAAGGTGCTGATTCAATTCCCTCACTGCTAATGATTTTTTTTATAATAACTCATTAATGGATGGTCATTAAATATTTATAATCATTAAAACATATTTTAAATTTTATATTACATCATATTTTTTATTTTCAATCCAATATTAATACATAATATGTATAATAAAACATCATGAATCCCAGATGATCGAAAAGATAGAAAAATAATGCAAATGGTTACCATTGTAATTTTTTCTAATGAATCTTACTAATATCTGTAAAAATGATTTTTAAGACCATTTAATTTTCCATAATTTCATTAATATATTATAATTTTAATTCTAGATAATTATTCTCAATTTGGATGATCATTCGTACCCATATAAAATTTAGGCATTCATGAAAACCAAGGAAACAAAAACTCATGATGGATAAAATTTAATCTTATAACTCATCAAAAACAAGACAAATGAACTAAATAAAATTATAGTAGATTAAATAAATTATGAATGGGTTGTGAATTAAATTATAAATTAACCTAATTTTATTATCCAGGAAATTATTTAAAATTGCAGAAAACATTTGTACATAATGTAAGGGATTCTCTCTAAATACCCATTTTGCCTTCGGGTTATGATTTCTCTCTCCTTACAGCAAAATAATTATTAATTATTCTTATTCACTCTTAATATGTTCTTTTCTTACAATCCAACTATATTCTTTTCTCCCAATTATTCTTTCTTTAATGTGGAAGTTCATATTTATTATAAGGTTCATTTCTCAATTTCTACTGAGAAGTAAGCCTGATTAAAAGGAACTTACCATTTATCATTGATTTTCTTATACTTTCCTAATCCTTTTTAAGCCCCCATTTTTGATAAAATATATAATGTAATTATGAAAATATATCTTGATTAATTTTTGGTTTTAAATGATTTTATTTATTTTTTCTCATTAAATAATCTTTAACATTTTCTTTAATGAATTCTAATTTTTCTCATTTATAATGCTTTGTAAACACTATTTTTACATGTTTTCAGTTTATTATGACTTAAAGGATCATGATCTGTGCCCATAATCTATTATGAACATTTCATTATAGTTGAAATCTATTCATTCATGTACACTGTTATGATATTCCATTTTTATGCCTTATGACATGATTATGATACCCAATTCATTCCATGGGTAACCCGTAAGACTAATTCTTAATATATATGAAATATTAATGAAAATTATTTGATAGTAGAACCTAGATAGTGCACAAATGAATTGGGTAATGTTTAGTCTAATGGTATTTAATGATGGGATTATGAGTAAACCATATTTCTTTATAGGACATGGCCTCTCTTGTGCAATGATCTTGTCAGTAAGACTTGACTCATGTTACTCCATTTCAAATTATAATTGAAGTTATCCTTGACTCGTTCTTGTTTCATATTGTATATTATATCCAAATTCCTATGATTCCTTCATTACATGTTACCATGATCTACAAGTTAAACTTCCATGTATTCATTTATGTGTCATGCCTTTTTATATAATCATGTTATGCCTTCTAAGCCAAGTGTTATGCATTATTTTTTCTTTATTCTCATACATGTATTTTTATCTCATCAATTTTTTTCATGTATTACCCAGGTTATCCTATGAATATGGATGATCAAAAATGAAAATATTATTTATCTTTATAATCTTAATTAATAATTTTTTTATGATATCTAATTTTGTATCTAATCATCTAAATACAGTAGAGTTTATTATCCTTGTCTTGTACAATTTAGTTAACTATCCATAAATTAATGTAATAATATGTGAAAAGGATAGGGTCTCTATAATTATCGGATGCAGAATAAAAAATAAAATATTCTAGATGAAATAATCTTGTGACGTCCAGGCACGAGTTCCAATCACAGGTTCCCTGAGCTAGTTTTTCAAATGACCATTGGTATGCCTCCCCATACTCTAGAGTCTGTTGACTAGTAGTGAGGGTTTAATATTGGATATAGAGAGATAATAACATCTATTTCAGAGAAACACAGTAGTGGAAATAAATAAAAAATAACTAAATGACCTTTTCATAACCATAATAATAAAAGTAACACAAGTTGAACAAAAACTGAAATACAATATCCCAAATTGAAGTACCATATATGACATGATAAATATGGGTCAGGTGTAAATATGAAAACCCCAAAATAAAGAAATGCATTGACTAATCCAAATTTGGACACAAACTACATCTATTTCCTTTAGTCATTCTCTATCCCAAGTCATCCATATTACATAGTCTATTTTTCCTTAACATGTATCATACCACTGAAATCTATTTGGGTTCTGATCAGGCAACTCGAATAGGGTGTAAGTACAACTCTGTAGCCCGCCATAAATGGTGTATAAAAATTATACATAACAAAAGTGTATGCAGTTGTATAATGAATAAAATACAAGGAATAAATTAAAGAGTTTACATTTATTAAATCATCCTTTATTTAACCGCAGAAACCCTGGATTCTTGAGGACACGTGATCCTTAATACATTTTCAACCTATGTTGGAGTCTAAACCAAATAAAATTTTAATTTCACAATTTATTAATCCTAATGGGATATCATTATCTAATTAATTAAAATTTATTTCATGTATAATTGAACAATAGATATATGTGCATCTCATGGGTGTAGAAAATTATTTTCTAGCAACCCTTGGGTATTTTGGGAATCAGTCCATGTTCCACACCCCATAAATATTTTTAGGAACAATCCATGTCCCATTAAATAATATTCACAAGCATGAATTAAGTGCTCGATGTGTATTTTGATCATCATTCCATGTCCAACACTTTTATATGATTCAATCACATGTATCAAATTTATCATGACATCATGTATCAAAATATTACATCACTCATGATTAATCAACATTAATCCTCATATAATATTTCACCATCATAATCTTCCATTAATTAATTTGTAAATTAATTAATCAAACTCCATCAATTCAGAAACACCTCAATTTATAATATATTTATTTAATTAACTAATGAAATTCAATGATTTCCATTGATTCATTAATTAATCCCCCAATAAATTAATCCTATTCAAAAATCATAGAAATTCATTAACTAACTATATAACTAGTAAATTAAATTCCACCAACTTGATAATCACCCATTCCAATTATTAATTAAACAATTAATTAATCTAATTAATAAATAACAATATCTAATTAATTAATAAAATAATTAATTAATACAATTTTTTAATATTAAAATATTAGAAACCCATTAATTTACCAATACCATAATCCAATTATTTAATCTATTCCACACTCCATAAATGAATTTATTTACAAAATTAATATACTCTATTTATGAAATTAAATTTCTAAATGTTCAATTAAAATTCCTAAATTAAATACCCAAAATTAATAATAAGAGTATGGGATTCAAAATTTATACCAGATACCTTGAAATTGATGAAGAATTATCACCAATGAAAATACACAATTGAAGTGGAACGACAAAGAACATGACAATGAATGAGAAAAAAAATTCAAATCCTAGATTCAAATTCTAACGTATCAAGATCCAACAGTCTAAGATATTTATTCAATAATCCTATTTCTTGATACTATAAAACAATATTTGGATCCAACAAACTAGGGTATAACATCCCTCCAAAGGATGATAGAGAGATGAGAGAGAACATAGAAAGCACAGTGGATAAGATTCTCTTACTATGAGAGCTGTAGATCATCATTATAGGCTTCAATTAGCTATGAATGGCGATCAGATCATCTAGTCCTCCATCTAAAAGTCTCCAAAATTAATATAAAATAATTATGCATCAAACATGGATGATTGGGGGTATAAGAAGGGGGTTTGGGAACATTTTTACAATTTTTCATGGGATTAAAATCTTGTCCTCAAGGATTCCAGGTTAGGATGAATGGTTTCCATTATCCATGTAGAATAACCATGTTCCTTACCATGTGTGTATTATGGTTACTACTAAGAGGTTTCATGGTTTCGAAGACTACATCACATCCATGTGAGTCTCCTCTTCATTGGTTTGCACTATTAGCAGGGTTGGGTTCACCATATGGTTAAACCATACACCAACCATGAAAATCCACTTTCCTCTAAAATTTCCCCAATTTCACCATAAAACACCACATGAAATAACCAAAAAAATACTCAAAAAAGAAGAAGGATTACCTTAAAATAATCCTGAGATATCTCTACAAAAGTTCAGGTTCATACATTCTCACAACGTAGAATAGTTCTTCCTCAAGCTATACTCTCTATAATCTCTAAGATTATATATAAAAATATTAGGGACACAGTGAAAGCATGTTACTTCTTCCTCCCATTATTCCTCCAACACATGCCTATGTTTCAAAAAAATGAACTAATGTCATGGTTATTCCACACAACACTTTCCCACTATGATTTAACACACATATCAGAGGATCCTGAAAGGATGAATTTATCTGAAGCTCAACATCATCCACATCAATCACATTAGAAGGATCAGGGTGATACCTAAAGATGTGACATATTGAAAACATCATTCATAGAAATGAATCTCTATGGATGATCTAACAGGTTTGCCAATGGGCCGATTTTCTCCACAACCTCAAACGGTCGAACGATCCTGGTCACCATGTTACCCTATATTTGTATCATAATCTAACCCAATCTTGGAGACACATGAGGCAATATATTATCAACCTATGTAAACTCTTGTGGTCATAGACATCTATCATTAAATAACTTATCGTTACTCTTATCTGTACCTATATTCTTTAGAATAATCATAACCAACTCTGACACCTTATGGATGAGACTCAGTCCCAACAGATTTGACTCACCATCCTCCATCTCACATTGAGCAGATCTTTATGGACATCCATTAAATTGATTTTATGGTTTCATATAAAATTTTCATTATAACTATTTTTATATAAAAACTACACTAAATCTTGTTTATTATTCAAAGATCCATGGAATTTAAGAACACACGCTCTATGAATATCCCCCAAACACCTGTATAATATATTATTAACTCACATTCTACAATGTTAAATGACAGTATTAAAGAACCATTTCATTTATTCTTGGTTTTCTCCTATTTATAGGTATATATTAGTGGAAATGAACCTTTTAAGTCCTTTTCATGCCCTTCTAAAAAATTCATTATAGGTTACAACACATTTTGGTCAAACCTGGATGCACCACCCACAATAAGGCATGAAATTCATTCATCATATCTTCCTAAAATTTCACAGGCTAAAAACCCAAATTTACCACATAGATGATGTCATCCCCTTAAAAAACCAGTAGTAAGGTGTATCCCCACCATCAAGGCATTCCCTCTAGGTCAATCATTTTGGATTTTCATATTGTGTATCACTGATTTGTCTAAAAATAATAAAATCCACAATAAATAATATTATAGTCATATTCCCTTAACTTTCATGAACCACAACATGTATCTCAACACATAATTTCATCATTTTCTACTCAATAGTAGACATAAAAAATCTTGAGTTAGGGTTTTCCTACTCAATGTATCATCAAAATTATTTTCCTTCCCTGGTATATTTTTTAGATAAATGTAATATGACTGTAAATACTCATCCAATATATACTATTGGAGATTCAAGTATTTATATGAAAACAAATAATTTAATATGTTGTGATCCATATATATATATAAATTATCATCCAATACAAAATCATTCCAACACTTCAGACCACAAACCACTTCAGCTAACATGAGGTCGCGTATTGGGCAGTTTCGTTAATGTGGACACAACTATCAAGACTCATATGAGCCAAATTGATATCCTAACCTTAACAATACCCCAAGAATAATCCCATAAACATTAAAAATCACCATAGAATCGTCACTGGTAATGTGTAGGATCAATATTGTTTCCATTTTCAAACTCTTACTTAATTCCTGGAATGTATTATCATATGTTCCCAAAGATTAACCAATTCATGATCAAGACCAAAAGTGGTACTAGAAAAGAGAAAATGTCTGGGTTGAATCTTAGTTAATATCATATTTATCCTAAAAATAAATGGATATAAAAAAATTCTTTACTTATTCCCCAGAAATAGATTTTTAAACATTCTATGGGTTCAATGAAACACATTCCTCTATGATGTTGGGACAAAAGATGTGAAGCTGATCAATTCAAATGTAATACAGAGATATCTTGTTGTATAATTTATGGTCTCTTGGTGAACTAATGATTATGTGAAGATGTTTGGCATGATCATCATGATTCTTGGAGTACACCAATATTAAATCCATAAACAAAACCTAAAATCGATCCAGGACTAGGTCAAATGTCTTTTTCATCAATACCATAAGAACTGCTAATTTTTTAGTCAATTGAAAAGGAATCACAATGATCTCAAAAACTCAATATCTACTTCTATAAAAATTACTCAATTTATCATAAGGAAGAACACTCAATGGATGTTACCATGTTCCCAATTTAATCATGTAAAAGTCACAAGCTCATCTCAACTTGTCATAAATATCATTGATACAAGGAATTGGATACTAATTTTTCACGATCATTTGGTTCAATATTTGGTATTCAACTCTCAAGATCATGCTTCAATAAGTATTATATTCAAACAAGACTGGTGAACCCCAATGTGGTGTAATTATGTGGATAAAAACCATATCTATCAACTCTTATATCCACGTCTTATGATTTGGAATCGTTTTTGGTTCAATTTTGTATCATGGGATAGAAACTAGCCCATCCAAAAGTATTATCTCAATAGTAAATTCCAGATCACTCATAGGTGATATCCCTATAAATTCATTACAAAAACATCCAAAAATGGTTCTAGTATAGGAGGAAAGACGTCCTTATTTACCACTATATCATCCTATAATAGACTAACAACCTAGATGGTGAGATCCCCCAATTTCTGATGAAAAAGCCCTACACGTGCCTCCTTGATGCCCCACTCTACTCAATGTACATAATTATCACCCTCATGATAAGTAAAATATACTCCCCTATGGTAAAAATCTATGTTTGATCGATAGTCCACTAACCAGTCCATACACATAATTATGTAAAATCCTGAAATTACGAAGGATATTAAGATTACCACTAAAATGATATTCCCAAACCTCAAGAGAACACCCCTTTGACATGTAGATGTACCTGGAACATACTCCAAATAGTGTATATATTTTCCTCACCCCACCCAAGAATTCCACCACTCAGATCAAACCATTTACAATGTTTTTCATATAGTAAGAATTAGATGAACCAATATCAAATAAGGTACTAAAAATGTAGAATCTACAAAAAAATATTACCTCTCACTATTGATTATCCAGTGTTGCTATCCACCAGTGTAGGCTTGAATTCATGAAATTTTCTTATCCCTCCACCCTGTGATGTAGTATGTGATCCCTATGCTACACCACTCTACTGATATGGGACTCTTTCCTAGAAGTACCCTGTACACTACCTCAATTGACCCAACTAGTATAACTCCACCTTCCAGACTGATAATGAGTAGAATCCCCCTTTATATACTCGGCATTTATCTAGAAACTGCATCATTACCAATTTTTTGTGGTTTCCTGCTGAAGCTATCCATATGTCTCATCCTGAATTTGGATTGGCATTATACCATTAGTCAGGAACAATGCTTACAAATGTGGATCATCATACCACACTTCTAAAAAATCACATGGATATGATTTTTTGTAGTCTATCCCTAAATCTAGTTACTCTAAATCCCACACACCTAGATAATATTATCATAAATACTCTTCATAATCTTATAAGATGTATCACTTAATTTTCCTATAAGATTCACATTTCAATAACTGGAATCCTCATTCAGGATCCCCACATAAATGATATCATGATTCACCACTTATAAAAACATATTTAGCCAAGTAATTTTCACTTGGGGCATAATTTCAAATTTAATCTCATCCTGAAGCTACTATTACATAGTGTCCTCATCTGCTACCAATAAGGGAAGAAAGTGCTAAAAACTAGAAATCATCCAGAATAGTCCATCCCTAAAATTATCCCCTCAATTAGTCTCTTGAACTCAACTACTCTCTCCAGTCTCAATGTATTCGGATAAAATTGATACATGAACATATTCATAATTTCCACCCACTCCTTATTGTCTAGTTTTTAATATGGATTCTAAATATCCCTCCAACACATAACATTACCAAGAAATATGTAATAGACCAACCTTACTCCCTTAACAGCAGGATTATCTATATTGTCACGTATAGTCTCGATATACTCAGTCCAGAACTCTACTTCCTCATGTACACCCTCTCTAGTGAAAGTAAGAGGGTCCTACAACTTGAAATCTCTCATTAGATCAGATAGGATTTCCAAAACCCTCTATGGGTATCTTTCAAGGATATTATTGATGAAATAAATTTTTTCTTAAAACAGCTCCCTGACTCCATCACCCAACACTATTGATGATTCAATTTCCACTATTGGTGGATCATTTCTAGCCATAACCTTTGGTATCTCTATCAACAAGAATCATCATTTGGGGATGTCTCTATATTTCCAAAAACACCTCTAATGAAGCATAACCCCACATTCAAAAAATTAACAAGAGGGTTTCAAAAAAATCTATATCTTCCATTCCCCATTTTCCACCCATTGTCAAAAAATAGGTATTATCACTACCCTCAACCATAAAACATCTATGAAAATGTTAAAAAAGTTTAAGATCATTATCAGTATTCATGTTTCCTTTTAGACAACAAATTATTAATATTTAAAATTTATTACAACTATCAATTTCACTGTAGGAAGCTTTTCAAATTTATGTAACACAAGTTAAAATAAGAATTTCATGTTTTATAGCTTACCAAAACCCTTCCGTTCCCTGAGTACCTAAAATGATGCATGAAAAGAAATATTCCTGAGTTCCTATAATGATGCCTATATACTAAGAACTATTTTCAATTCTGGACCCCTTTTCAAATCTCAAAATACTCAAAAACATTAATAAGATCCCAAAACAGGTGCATCATGCAAAGTGAAATAACATTAAACTATACCAACACATATAAATAACAGCAATCTCAACCTAGGTACATTGGTTTTCCCCAAGACAATGGCTTGATACTCCCTTGCATGAGCTCAATAGTTTATTTTGACTCTTCCTAGTATTCTATCTAATTTTCTAACGTAAAAATTTAAAAAGAAAAGAAAAGAAAATTGGGCTCTTAATCTATTTTGTGACACCCCAGCTTGGGTGGCACACAATGTTGCCCCGATATGATTTTCCATGTGACCTCAGGTACGTCTTCTCATACACTAGAGGATTTTGACTAGTACTGAGAATCTAATATTGATCATAGGATAACTACACCCTCTTTATTAAAGTAATAAAATAGCATAAATAAATAATCAATACCCAAATTAAATTTCAAAAACAATAAGACTAAAACTATCAAAAGATGATCAAACCTAAAATATAATATATGAAGTTGAGGAAGTATATATGACATGTTAAATAACAATCAAGATTCAATATGTAAAACCCAACATAAATAACAAAACAGACCACTCAAAATTATTTAATGAACAATGTTTGTTTCCTGTATCTATGCTCCCAAAATATCCCTTCTAATATTGGATCATTGTCTATAACCTATCATACCACAATGAAATCTACTCAAGTACTGATCATGTTACCCGAGTAGGTTGTGAGTAAAACCTATTAAGCCACCACCAGTGGAATATAAAATATTTCAAATCAATAATAGTTTGTGAAATTTTATAAATGGTAAAATACAAGCAATAAATAAACAATTTACAATTATTAAATTTCTTTTTTAACTAAAAATCATATGGCTTCTCAAGGAAATATGAACCTCAAAACATTCTTTAGCCTATGGTGGATTCTAAAACATATAACATATTCAATTCAAAATTCATTATAACACATTAAAATTCATTATCCATTTTATTTAAATTTATAATTGTTGTAATTGTGACCATATTCACATGCCAATGTTGTGGGTGTAGGACATTGCGTCTAGCACCATATGGGCATTTTGAGAATATGTCTTTATCCCACACCCCATGGTTATTTGGAGAACCATCCAATGTATCATAAAAAAATATTTTCATTTAAGAAATTGACACTCTATGGGTATTTGGAACATCAGTCCATGTCCCACACTCATATATCAATCAGTCACATATATCACATGTATCATGACATCACATATAAAAATATCATATCACTTATTATTAATGAATATTCATTCTCTTATCACATGTCACCATCATAATATTATAGTAATTAAATCATAAATTTATTAATCCAACTCCATTAATTCATAAATACCACAATTGAAAATTTAATTACTTCATTAATTAATTAATCATATTCAATAAATTCAAATGTATCGTTATTAAATCACATGATTAATTCTTCCAATGCCCCAATCATAAAAAATTACTAAGTAACTAATTAATTTGATAATTCAATTCCACCAATTTCATACTCAACCATTACATAATTTAATTTAATAATTAATTTATCCAATTAAGGAATTCCAATATCCCATTAACTAATTAGATAATTAATTAATCGAATTCAAGAGTTGTGAAATTTTAAAAACCCATTATTTTACCAATTCTATAACCACATTATTCAATCAATTCCATAATTCCTATATTAATTAAATTATGAAATTTATTATTTAAATTTAATAAATTCAATTGTTAAATGTTCAATATCATTTCTATAATTGAATACATGTAATTCAAAAAAAGGATATTGGATTTGAAATTTATACTACCTACCTTGAAATCAGTGAAAAATTAACACCAATGGAAATACCCAATTCAAGAGGAATTATCAAGAATGAAATGATGAATGAGCTCTTAATTCAAAATCTAGATTAAAAATCCACTTATTCAAGGACCAATAATTTTACATCTATATCCAAAAATAGATTGGAATAAATACCTTAAATGGTAAGAGAGAGATATGCGAGAAAATTGAAGCTATAATGCCTATGATCCTCTTACCGAGAGGGGTGCATAACTTTAATCCTTACATTGAATCACCCTAAAAATAATATATAATAAGAATAGAGTCTATTTGGGATCCTTAATAAATGATAAAAAGTTATTATGTTTTGATCTAAGGTGTTTGGGTATATAATATTGGTGTATGGACATTTTTTAAATAATTTTCACTCGATTCAAATCCCATTTATAGGGTTTCCTGTTCAGAGTACAAAGTTTCCCATAACCATGTTCTTTAACCAATCGTCTCTCTAATGGGTGTTATTTGGGATGGGTGAAGAGTTTGGGAACATTGTGCACCAACCGATCTCTACACCATTTCCTTCCAAATTTCTCAAATTTAACACTAATTGTCCCAAAATAAATAACGGAGGCCAAACGTTTTGAATTCCAAAAAAAGTGTACATGAAAACATGCCTGATAGATATTTTTGAAATGGTTGTTCTCTTTCAAACCCTGATAAGGATTCCTTAGAATGAAAACTCTCAAAATAATTACAAATAATTAGAATATGAATATAAGCTAATAAATCATTATATTAATTGATTTGATAAATGTATCCTCTATAAACACTTAAAATTACTATCTGTTTATAAGTCAATATCTAGTGTTCATAATTCAAAGTTTGTTTAAACGACCTTCAATTGATGGTTCTTGATATCTCATATGTTACTGAATGTTTGATATCATTTTCTTAGCACCATTACAATGCTAGTGTGTATTCTATACGATCGAGAAAAACTCCTATATTCTAATTATACACATACGATAGTCCGATGGACTTCCTTTTCATTATTAATATGATAAACATTATAAGGATCAGTTTTATATATCAGTGCCAGTATATGTCTATTTTTCATTACATTTATTAGTATAACAGACAAGTAAAAATTCTACCTACTGGTCAAGATAAATTTTAGTCCAATGAATTAGATGCATCCTTAATCTAATGGATCATACTAAATAATAATAATTTTATATTTTTAATAAATTATATTTATTCTTATGTAATGTTAAAAGTATGATTTTATACAAAAAATAAACTAAAATACTTATTTTAAAAAATAGTAAACAATCATTAATAAGGTTCTTTTGATTTAAAAAAATAACGAAATGGAAAAGTAAGAAGTAGAACATATATGTCAATATATATATATGTGTGTGTAAATTATTGTAATAGGGTAATGATATATACAAAAATATATATACTACCTGATATGATTTGATTACGTTGTGGATACATGGTGGTGGATGTGTGTAGAATGAGGAGGGCATGTGTTAGATGGAATTAATGTCCATGTTTCACTATTGTGATGAGGATATGATACAACATTTTGATGTGATTGTATGGTGTGTGGCAGTGTTGATAACATGACTTATATTTCCTATATGTTATGAAGATATGGATTGATGGTGATATTCTGATATATTTATGTGAATATTGAAGGGATGAGAGCACTAAGACATATTCCTTTGGGGTGTGAGGGTGACTAGTTTAGTGGGGAAGTTGTTTTAGTGTATTTTAGTCATATATATTATTTTGATATAATGTTATAATACTTCATTGTGATATTTTTTGAGTGATCCTTAGTGATGATTAGTGAAAGATAACCTAGTATGGATAATGATTTTCGCTATTTTTAATCAGTGATGCATTATTATGCTTCTTCCTCATTCTCTTGTGATGTTTTTTGGAGGATCCAATAGAATATTCGAGTATACTCACCCATATATATATATATAAATATCCTAGGATCATATTAATCTAATTATAAGGGGGTGAATTTTTAGAGACTAGTTCATAAAAATTGATCATAATTTAATAGACCCTTATAACTAGTTAATATTCAATACACTCATGTAGAGGGTATTGAATTCACTTTTTAATAATGAAAATAATGATACATTTATCATGAGGTTATTTACAATGTTATACCCCTACAGGGGTAACCTATTCCATTCCATGGTTAGTTTCTATCACCATCCATAGATTCATCACAATAATCAAAACTGATTACAAGTTTAATTTTATATCATAGATTCTCACTATGCCTATCAGAGTCATAACATATAACATAGTTTCAAGCAATATTCATATGGAATATATAACTATGATGTGAAATATCTTCATGATAGATTGTTTTAATTCAAAAAATGTAGATTTATATCACCTCAAATGATATATCATTTATATTTATGAGTATTTATTCAATTGATGAAGATAAAATTTCAGAATACTTATCTATTATAGAAAAATTCATAAAAAAACTCATGCTCTATAGGATTCAATTGCGATCACAGAGCTTCATATATATATACTATCATGAAATATTTTTCTCATCACATAGATATAGAGGATGTTCTAATTTATTCATTTATAAAATCCCAATAATAGATTACCTTGAATAATTGAAATAATTAAATTTTTTTAAAATATTTTCCAAATATAATTCAATATTCTTCTCTCAATGAAATAATTTAAAAAATCATACTATATTTACTCATTTAGATAGGCCCAAAAAACATTCACTCTAATCTATTGAATATTATCAGCTTTTAATAAGTGAATTTAAACTATAAAATTACCCTTCCATCCTTATTGTATATTTCCATATGAATGATAAGTCATAAATATTATCATTTCTCTACAAAATTTGAATAATTAACAAATATTGAATTTCAGAATTCCATTAATACCAATCATCTATAACCTTTATAAAATAATATAAAACTCAAATTTTTTCATCCTATTTTTATATAAAAAATATTATTTAAAAATAATTGAATCAGTATCCCATATCAACACCTCAAAACTCAGCCAGAAATAGTGTGTAATCATATGCATCTTTATATGTAATCTTAAGGGAAACACAACAACATTATGATAGCATTACAGTTTTAAAAAATGTAGTTTCTTATTTATATAAAACATTTTTTGATCACACTAAAATAATTATCAAATGAACCATCTTGTAACATAGAAATCATATAATAAATAACTACTTTTTTCAAATCTAACATATAACAGATTAGGATAACATTTCACAAGTGATTTTTTTATTCTTGAAGATCAGTTTTAGCGTCACTCAGATTCATTTCATTTTTTTAATCTAAAACTAAGGACATATAATTCCACATAGAAGCCCCATAAAAAATTTTATTGTACGAATGAACCTCAGGTAAGGGATATCAATTGAATTAATGGAATGAAAAATTACATAGATGTACACTTTTGTGGACTATACATATATATAACCCACATCACAACTGACCGACCACATGATGTACCTATCAGCTACATGCTATACTCAATAAACCATAAATTTAGTATCATTTCCCAAAAACATAGTTCAAGGGACAACACATAAATTTCAATGGGCCATATGGATATTTGATTAAATTAATGGCTAAACTCAATCGACCACATTAATCCTTCCCCCCTTTGTCAATGTGTGTGATCAGTTGTATGAGTAATTGAGAAATCTCAATAACGACATGATCAGTTGAATTACTGTTTAATATCTCAGATTCACAATATAATATTCATTGAAATAAACACCATAAAATACCATAAATATATAAATAATTTGAAAAATTCTTCATAATAATTTATATAAATTCGTAGTCATTTAAATTTTTTTCCCCTCATACAATAATTTACAAAATTTCAAACTTGATGAATGAAAAAAAAATATTCACTTTTCTAAAATATGTAATGGTACTTCATTGACCACATTTTAATTGTTTCAGAAATATATTTTGACACTTCCATAAAACCATTTATTTAATCACATCTCCAAAAGCTGATTGAAATTCATTACATCACAACGTAGCTCATATTTTAAAAATTATACACACACTATTATATATAAATATTTTCTTATAGAATTGTATCTATTGGGTTCATGAAATATTTTTCTAATCATCATACATGAACTCCCCCTTAATTTTTTCATCTCACTATAAAAAACCTCTACCATTCAACATTATGATCAATTTTAGATGTAATAGTAGTGATACCTCCTACTATTATATAGAATTATTTTCTCCCTATAACAAAAAGTTTAAACACTATCACTCCACCTTTTTAAACACAATTTAATCACATTTGGTGGTTCATTTACATATTTAATTAAGATATATTAGATGAATGAAAATAGAGTTTTATATATAATTAAAAGATACACTATCTAGAAAAGGATTTAGTAGAGAGGTATACTATTTCATTATGATTTGAAATAAATTCATGCATGATATAACTATTTATAACACAATACTAATTGATATGAGACTTGTGGTTGATATGTTTGGATCAAGAATATTGTATTATGTTCTCTAAAATATTCATTTCATTCTCATTATCAACAAAAATAATCAATTGCAACTCATTTTTAACTCTACTATTTTATATTTGTGAAGAATTTCATAAAACCTTTGTAAATGGATGAGTGTTTTTATTATATTCTACCTCAGCTATGTTAACTATCATCAGCTTGTTATTCCTAACATACTAGTCTAAAAATCACACAAATATGAAGTGTTTTAAACATTAAATAGTATTTCCATATGTACACATACATACCTAGTTTTAATCAATATATCCAATAATATTCATATCAATAATAAATTTTTAAACCATGCCATAGTTCGATGTTTTGATTACATAAATCAGTTTTCTATTTATCTCATGTATTTGTAACTCTATTGGATAATTATATAATTGAAATAAATTCTTCAAAATAATTTTTATATTTGATATTGATTCAACCAAAGAAAAAAGTATTTCAATGATTCTAGGAAATTAATGTTTTTCAAATTTGAAATTTTTATTTTAATTAAAAAAATTCCAACCAAAATCAATGATGAAGATTCTCTTGATTCATAAATTCCAAAAATGTTCAAAAATTCATGGGAATAATTTTCTAATGAAAAATATGAACTCTATCTTTTGAATTATCTATAATCGTAAAGAATAATTCAATTTTCCTTGCATGGAATTATAAAATTGTACTTTCATTTTCTCAAAATAAAACCTCACAAAGGCAATATTGGCCACCATAAAAAAATTATATCATCAACATAAAATGTGAAATTTTGTATACCTATAAGAACTCAATTGAAAATATATGTCAATATTTCCCTTGGTAAAACCCATTTTCTTCAAGAACCCAACATGTTTTATGTACCATCCTATGGGACCCTTTTTTAATCCACAAGCAACCATTATTAGTCTCAATTACATGTTTTCATCAATATATATAACAAACCTATATGTTTTTTCAATAGAAACATATTCAACAAAATTTCTATTTTGAAATAACAAAATTTCATCCATTTGATACACAGTCTAATAATTGTGTGCATCATAAATAAATAAATATTTTTAATTTTAATAATTTATACTTAGGAAAAGTTTTACCAAAAATTATTCACAAGATTTGAGTATATAATTTTATTACTAGACTCTCATTGTTTCTATTTATATCTCATTTCTCATTTAATTTGTTAATAAACACACATTTTATTCCAAGAACATTCCTATAATTTTTATAGGAAAACCACATAATATAAATTTTTATCAATCCAATTCAATTCATCATTAATTTCCTACAATAATTTAACATTATAAATAGATTTAGTTAATATTTAATTATCAACATGTTGTATGAATGTTGTGTGAGTTCCAACAATCATCCTTCTTCTTGTCTAGGTTATAGATCTATTTTCTCTAATGATGTTATTAGAATCAACATGTATTTTTTTCATATGAAACGAATTTATATAACTATATTAAACCTCTCAATCATTAATTTGTTGTAAATAAATACTACCAATAACTATTCTAATATTACATTATTCACAATTATTGGTCATAAATATGTTTATTTTTTTCCATCTAAAATATAAAATCATACTAGAATGGTATGTTATAATTTGTACTAGTATTTAACTATCTTTCTATCTGAATAGTCCACAAGCTCAAGATATTATTTTTTACAACATATGCACTGACTTCCAGTAGATAAATAACCCTTAAACCATCCATCATATGTTGTCTATTCAAATATTTCCATCATACAAACATTTATCCTAAAAATCATAACTTATAAATATTTTAATATTCTTAAAAATTGGTTTATTTTTACCAAATCTCATATGGAGTGAAATATGTATAAGATATGAAAAGAAATATCTTCGTTATGAATACAAAAGAACACACATCCTCTCTCTAATTATTTTTTATTTTTTATTTTCATATAGAATTATTGTTCCCATACTAAGAAAATTCATATTACTTCTTTCTGCAATCCCATTATTTTTGGGAGTTTATATTGTACTGTATTGATTATTTATAAAAATTCTCATAAAGGTGCCATTAAAATGTGTCCCCAGTATACTTTTCCCATGATTATATCTCAATTTATTAATTTAAATATCGACACTCATTTCTACTTATCTTATAAAATCCTCAAACAGTTCAAATATTCTTCAATTATGATTGAAAAACATCACATTTGTCTTTCGAGTAAAATAACTAATGAATTTGAAGAAATATAAATCAACTCTTATTGAATTTTTTATCACGGAACATCATAAATTAGTTTTTATATGATATAGTGTTCTAGTAGATAGTGTTTCTAGCATATTATAGGTTTTCTAATTCACCGCTCCATTTTGACATGTCACACACAATTCTTTTATTTATATATTCAATTTGGGAAGTCTCCCACAAATTCAGGATTTAGGATTTTACTAGTAATACTAATCGTTGATGGAAAAGACTTATTCAGTAAAAAATATTCTTATTTTCACTAATATAGTAATAACTTCTTGGATAGCCAATTAAAAACATATTTCCATTAGTTATTCTTAAATTATAAATAATACCTCCCAAATTAAACCCTTTAATGACATGAATTTCCTTTTTAAAAACAACATCATTTCCATTATAATAGGGAATACAAATAGTTAATAGATTATTTTTCATCACATAAAAATATAAGAAATAATTTTATTTCATTTTTTTATTTTCAATCTTGGATAAACAAAAACCCAAAATTTATAAAGTGAAATAATTGAAAAATTTCATTATACAACGTTTTTCATTTTCAAAATTATCCAAATTCCTATTATCAATAATTTTTTAAGAGGATCACCCACTCTAATAAATCCATATCTATTTTTTTGCCTTAATGAAACCTTAGGAAGTCCTTATATAAATTCCATGGGTTTTGAATTAAATTTCTTAAATCAACATAATTTTATATCAAGGTATTATTTTCATGCCTTTATTTACACAATGTCCATATTTCTCATATCTACCAAAACCCACATCAATCTATCCAAACTTTATTAGAGTATATATGATTTAATCAATTGAGTTTATTGCATTATTTCTTTAAAGATTTGGTTTATTATACTCTTGATATATTTCCCTAAAATAATACTTCATCCCACAAAATGACTTGTCGAACCAAAACATGGGGGATTTGTGACAAAAAATTCAGTTACAATATTAGTATCGTTAAAAATAAAATTTCATAGGATCCAAAAAATATTTTTTGGGTATTATATATAATTTTATTCTTTTGGTATATTTTCAGTCTGTATTTTCATCACATTGGGATTTTAATAGCTTCAATAGTACATTTTTTTACTAAAATGGGTGATTGTTTGTATTCACTTTTCATCACTAAGGATACTGAAAAGCCTGAATTAGAGCCTAAAATGTTAGTGAAATTATATACATATCCTGATATTTTTAGAAAATACTCTCAGTTTATTTACATGATTCCTATTTTATTTCAAAAAAAATTAAATCCTCTCTCACCATATTGACCTTATTTTTAAATTCAAGAATCATAGAATATAGCATAAAAAGTACATCATATTTAAAAGAAAACATGTCTTTAAGATATTTTATCATCATCCCTGGTTTAGAAAATTTTTTCCTGAATTTTTATCTCCTAAAAAATTGTTTCTTCTTTATTTTAGCTTTCATTCTTTTCCTCAATGATTTTTTATTATCATTCACTGTTTTTTTTATTTTATTTCATAGTAATGATATTATTCTCAATACATGATTCAAGTGCATCATTAAATATGTGTTTTGACATAGTGGGTTCAGATTCCACTTCTTCACTATATGTATTTTAAGATACTTATTCAACATGTGTTTTTGAATTTGTTAATTTTTCAATAGACACGTTTGTAGATTTAGTAATAGATGTGTGTCCAGTCCCTACATAATTTCTCCTATAATTTATTTTCTTCCCACTATAATATTTCTTTTTTTTCCATGATTGGATGATTATTTTAAACTTATTAACCACTTATTTTTAGAAGGTATCTCATCTAATTCACATTAAAAATATAGTTCCTTCTTAATTTCAAATTTAATGAAAAAGTTCCCAAATACATTTCATTTGTATCTTATAATAGGATTCATGGATTTTCCCTTTTTTTCCTTTCATAATACTTTTTGAAGAAATTTTAATGGTTGATTGACATTCTTCTCAAATAAAAACATTTTTGAAGTGACTTGAATCATTATTTATAAAGGGTTCCTTATTTTTTTAACATTATCATGGCCTCAAAAATCCATTTCAACTTTAATATTTTTCGTACAGGCTGTATGTTTTATATTTTCATAAGTTATGATAATGTTATGAAATCTATCTATGGAATGATCATATCTCTCTTTTATAGTTGATATACTAGTATAACATTATTCTTTGAAATTTATCTGATGACACAGAAAGTTATAAAATATTCATGTTTTTATAAACCCCTTTAATATTACAAAACATAATCATTTTGCATAGTGAAATTGTAATTTATATTCTCTTAATTCGAAATTATGATGTCTTAAAACATTAATCTCCATATAAATAATTTTCCCTTCTTGATTTTTATATTCCATTTTTAACTATATTTCACCTTTTCAAGATTTCAAGTTTATATTTACGTACAATTAATTTTATGTAGATATTTTAAAATTAGAAAATAAGATTTACATTTTATTCTTGGAATCATTTTCTATATTATTTTATCTATAAAGATCATTGAATTATTTCCATCAATGGGTGGAAAACCAAAGAAAAAAATATATAAAACATCTAATACAATGGATAGAAGATAAAAAAATATTAGGGTCATCAAAATACAATAATATTTCTTCAAATTTTAGCACACCTTTTTTTATTTAATTCACATAATCCATTCTAGGAACTTGGATGAAACAATTGAGGATCCAATGTTCTGATACCCATTGATGTTTCTTGGTTCTAATTACTCCACTAGGATGGTTGGTAAATCAATAGAAAATAGTATTAACTATTTCTACTTTGTTGAATCTACCCATGTTTCATATTATGATTCAATTGAGTAATGTAATGAGTTTAAAACTAACTTTTATGTGCAAAAAATAAATAGACAATTGACACAAGGAATTTTACAAAGTTCGTCTCCTTCATAAGAAATCTACTCCTTATCTTGGTTGGTTAATCCCCATAAAAAAATTTTCACAGGTTTACAATGATATAATGGAGTCAAATTATACCTATGTATAGTCAAAAAAAATAAACAATTTTACACTAACTTAATATATAATGTAATAATTTTTAGATATATCATAGTGGGAGTTCATATGCTTTAGAAAGAATATATTTATATTACCCTCAATGATCATTCAATTCTATAAATAACATATATTATGTTCATGAATATACACTATTAAGTTGTTTGTCATTACCTAAAGATCTATTAGAATTATAAAGTTATTATAGTTGAGGATGATGGTCATAGAGTTATGGAATTGATCATATCACACTCATGTTTTCTCAACATTTCATTGATTAGGATAAATTTATTTCATTCATTATAAACACCTATTATTATAGAAATATTAAATGAATGAGTTGATTAAATTCCTGTGAAATATCTTCTAGACCAATATTATTGATTCTTCTCTCAATGAAATCATACCACAGAGTCCGACATTATTAATTCATTAAGATTGGCTCAAGAACATGAATAAAGATATTTGGAATATTCTATAAATTTAATAACTTCTTTTCTATAATATAATTCAACTTCTACACTTATTTTTCTCACAAAATCAATTAAAGAAAATTACTGAATATTCTAAACCCCAATACATCTGAGAATAAATAAAATATTATATTCATTAATTATATGAAAACCAATAATTTATCCCCATTATAAAATAAAATGTAAATCAAAATTTTTTATCATGGATATAATTCAAAATATTTCATTGAAAAGAAATATCTTATTATTTCAAGTATTCATCCCATGGAAATATATATATAAACTCTTTATAGTCATATTTATGTGTTTATTGGATCTTAAGGTAGGTATACCATCATCACAATCATTTAACTATTTCTATATATGGAGATTTGTTATAAAATAGAAAATGATTTTAGTACACTAGAATTATTATGAGATGAATCAACTAAAAACATGAAATTGATATAACCGGTGACCATAAAATTTAAAATAAGAAATCAAACTACCCAAATAACATTTTTTTGGTTATTTTTTAATCCCTGATTTTTATTTTTATTTTTTGGGGTTTATTTCATCATTTTATTCAAAAATAAGAAATGTAAAATTTCACACAGTTTATCCATTATAAATTTATTATTAGTTGATGAACCATGAAAAAATTGAATGTGTTTGGATTAACTACATGAAGTATTCAGTAATTGTGTTATTTAATTGACTATTCCCTTATCGACCACACATCATAGCTGATCATCCATATGAAAGACCTTTCAACCATAAAATATATTCATTTGATCACTTATTGAGTAACCATTATAATGAACTGAGTCCAAGTGAATTCACTAAGACTTATAGCAACTATGTGACTGTTTGATAAACTATAGGGCTTAAATAAACCAGACACATGAAATATTATCTATTTTTATAAAGTGTTGAATTGGGTGAATGATTAATTGATTATTTCCTGATGGTGTAATAAACAATTTGAACAATTAACACATGACTTGAACAAACTAATGAAAAATTATAAACACGTCATAAGAAGTACAAACTACTTCTAAATTAATATTATTAATCAACAATCATTTAAACAAATTATTAACAGACCCGGGCACCATCTTTTAAATTTTCAAAAATGTTGAAGAAAAATGAAAACTATTAATCTCTTGATCAAAAAAAACACAAGTTACTTTAATATATATTTTATCACCATTTAAAGAGGTATTTAGTGATCATCTGTGACTTTACTACTATGTTTTGATCATGTCTATTAATGGTTTCACTTCTATAAGAGTTTGTTTTTCATTTTTCTTTTAGAAAACTATATTTTTATTTAATATTTAGTTATATTTTAGGATTTTATGGTATTTATTATTTATGTGGTGGTCTTTAGGTTAAATTATTTCCTTATAACCCCAAGATTTATGTGGGTAATTTATCTCATAAGTGTATTTCTATACCCTTTGTGGTTGCCTCCAACCTATGACCTATTGGGTTTTGAATTTTGGGAAAAAACTCATCTTTATTACCGAATAATTAGGGGTTCCAATAGGTGTGGTTCATAATATATTGTTTTTCTAATTCGCTGAATCAAACCACCGTGTCTGCGTTGGATAACCAGAAGTCCTCATGGGTCCCTCCCCATATGCAAGAGCCTACTGAATAGAAGTATGCATCATATCTCTGCCAGTGGGTGGACTATATGCTTGATAATCATATCCATAAAAAAATAATATAGAGTATAAATGAGGAAGATATAGAAACATAATGTAACAAAACATTTCTTGCATGTCACATAATTAATTAAACCAAGACATTGTTGTTGAAAACCATACCAGAGTATATAATTTTCAAGTGACTTAAAAAAACATTATAGTGTCCTCTAAATTATATCCCTTAATTTCTAATATCTCTATGAACCACTTCTCAACCATGTACCATGGGGCCCTTTCATTTACTCGGATCCTTATACATGAATTCTTCTTGAACATGATGATTCTAGTGATGGTTTTGAGTAAAAAAACACATTAGGACACGATCAATTTTTCTATAACATATGTTCATATGTATAATAGTTGTATTCAATTATAAGAATAAAATCATTAAAAATAATAATATATAATGTTAATAACATTCGTGTTAACCAAGCCACTATGACCTCAAGTCATTCTTTCATTGTCTTCATAATGAAAGGTTAATCAAAATATGTTAGAAGTGATCATGAAATAATTACAGGATTGGAAAACATTTTACTTTGTATCGACAATGAATCAAGATTACGGTTATGTCACATGGGTGACTATGAACATGTCACCTAGCATTATTAATGTCTCAAGTTAATATTTAATTTTCATGGATTGGTCCGTAGTGTTTTCATGCACAAATCATGTGTATGGGTCCATAATTTACATCATTGCATGTCATAAAAACTCCCCCATATATTGTATAACAATACATAAATAGTCCACCTATTTATAATAAACAATTCAATACTAAAAAAGGCATGATAAACACACCATACATGGAAGATATTATAATTTTTGGACATATCATTTCATCAAGAGAATCAGTGGGAACATAAAAGTATATTTGATTGCATATAACATTTATAAGAATCTAATCCCAAAAAAAATAATCATACGAAGGAGAAAAATGAACATAAGTGATAAAAATGGTATAAAAATTCCTACATAAATCTTATTGAGGAAGTAGTCCATTATTCATTAAAGGATCAAATCTTGAATCCGGTTATACAACCATAGAATACTAGTTCCAATGTCAAAGGTTCATATCTCATTTATCAATAAATAAAAAACAAATTCTTTGAAATGATACACAATGTTATTTAATTCCAATAAGTGGAGTTATATAAATAAATAACTCATATAATATATAAATGGAAATAGTTTCGAGAAATTTCAAATGAGAGGATGTCATATTACTCATTCAATTTTTAAGTGTTGAACGGATCATGATTTCCTTGTTGAAACTAGAAGGGAACCACATCTCTACCAAAGAAAATCAATCCACCATAAATATATCATAATAATATAGATCTATGATTACATTAAAATAGAATATGTTCCAATTATGATCAATCTATGATAACATAACTATAAAAATCCACCATTTATTAGATAACATACTTCTATCAAAGGGATGTTGTTGACATGAATAATCCACCCAAAAACTACCAGTGGATCATAGAACACAAATAATTTCTTTAATATAATCCTAAATCACTCCATTTGATTATAGTTATCTCATTAATCATACATCATGTAGAGTTCTTGGAAGAAGTTCTTGAGTCTCATATATATGAAGTGTTAGTAGTAAAATAAAAACCTCGATTACATTAAGAGACAGTATCAAACAACAATATTCATCAGTAATATAAAAATAGAGAATAAAATATAAATTTTTCTATTTATAATTCATACATACATCATTAGTCCCTAAACATATCGTAGTGAGGAAGATGTATTTTATGTAGATCCCAAGAAAACAAACCATTCTAGAATCAATTTATTGATCCATCTTTTAAAATATATGGGGAGATAATTAAGAGAGCTCAAGAGTCAGGGGATGATGTAATTAGTTTGCAATAGGGGTGTTAGTGGAGGATATTGGTATTAACTAATGTAGATAGAATGTGAAATTAAATATAATGTGGTGGATTTATTGCACACTCATCCAGGCTACACTAGGGAGTTGATGTATAAGATATAACTACTTGGGATTTTCTAGTACCCTCAGTGGGCTGGTTAAATGCCACCAACTAGTTGTTGGTGTCTTTAAAAATTTAAAAATATAATTTATTCCAATCATCAAGAAAATGGGACTCACTTGTGAGTCAATGGTCACTTTACATCCTCTTGAATTTCAAGCCTTACCTCAACTCTCCAGTAATCGATTCTCGAACCCTTATATTAAAAAATAAACTCATAATACACTCATAATAGAGATTCACCATAAAAGAAATATACAACTTAATAAACATAAAACATCATGTACCTCATATTGAGTAAAGAATTTTTTGGTTAAAATGGTATTAGAGTGTATGTTTCATTTATTTTCCTTGTAATAACCATAGTCAAGGAATAAAGAAGATAAGCTATGTTAATCTCATGTAATTGATATGTCATGTTCTAAACAATATCATGCGTACTCAAACTCCAATTTACTAGTTTTGTTTTGATTTTTGTTATAGTTTTATGGGGTTTAGGGTATATTATTTCATCATGAGTAGGTATGTGAAATGATATTTCATATATATATATATATATTAGATTTGTGTTTGATAGTATTTCGTTATTTTAAAACATTGATTATTGTTAACTATTTGCGATAGACCATTATTCTCTATTGAGCGATATTTTTTTTCTCTTCTGATTTAATATATATGTTTATAATTAAGTAGTTAAATATGTTGAGACTTTTAAAATTATGAATATATATATAAATATATTATTGCGACTAATATGAATGTACACATTTCCCTACTCATTACTAGGAGAAATCTACATTGGATTATGGGTATCCTCCTAGAAGAACTATTCTTTGGTCCCACAGATTATTTATAATCTATCTTAATATCTTTAGGGGGTTAAACGAATTTTTAGTATCTTAGAAATATTACACCTTTGGGATGCCTAAATGTTCTAACTATGAATGATTAAAAGTTCTACCATGGGATTTGTAGAAGGATACAACCAAGAATGCTCCCATAATTTCTCAACTAGTATAAGAATTAGAGCCACTCTAGTCCAGATACTTTTGGATTATTATATCCCATGGTCGAAGAGAATAAATAAACACAATGGACTATTTTCTTGACTTCTAGATCCAACATTAAATATTCATTCGTAACATTGGGGGACAACATGACGTCGAGGATTAGTCAGACATCATAAAGGGAATCAGAATCATTTTGGATATGTTGGTGTTCGTCTTGATATTAGATATATGGTTAGAAGTTTTGACCTAATGACATACTAAGAGGTTTTTTGGAAGTCCACGACTATTGATATGGGGTTGCAGGAGGATTGAGAAGTTAGTATTATTTTATCCCTTAGTGCCCATGAGGGTGGACCACCTATTGTTATAGTGAGGGTACTTTTTTATAGAAGTAAGAGGATGATCAGAGACATGTAATTGGGTGGTGAAAGGACGGTTGAGTATATTATGGATTTTTTATCCCCATTCGAATGAGTTCCATAGATCTTTAAATTTTTTGTTATCATATATTATCATAATTTTCCTACAACAACAATGATAAAGTGTCACTATTGTGGAAAGATGATGAATCTATATATGTTATAAACTAGTTTTAATATTGTTTTTCTAGTGTGTTATAATATAGGAATGGTCTATAACCTAGAGATCCCATTTTTTTCTTCAATAACAAGATAAGATTGTGATATATTGGGGTAGTGATACACATCAAGAGTAGGGTTGTGAAGATGAGGTGCATTGAGAGTATGTCATGGGTCAGGCTCAAGTAGATGGTCATGAGGGATCATATACTATTCTAGGCATGAATATAATCACATATACACTGTGTATTTCTTTTTTTTGACACAATTTCTTCGCATTCATCAATATCAACAAATATTATCGTCATTCATTACATTAAGGTCATGCTATATTCTGAATTCAATTCCCTTGATACACAATAAGGTAATAAAGTATACCATTATATGTGATTACCTCAATGTCCTATTTTTGTTGTTGGTTATGGATATTTGCTGGAGATTATAATTTTGTATATAAATATTTTCTATTTGATTCTTAGGATGTACTATCTAACTACATTTTAAGCACACTCTGACTACTATTATAGATTAACACCATTTACATTTCCAAAATTTGAGAAGATGGTGAGTACCATTTAGTGGAATTTTGTAGATGGTAAACTGGGTCCCGAAATTATCCAACACGGGATGATTGCAACACAGATTGTAGGAATAGTACTTTCAACATAATTAATTAAATCCTCTTGTATTTTCCTCTAGTTTTGGATCAGTATAAAGAAATGTTAATATATGTATTCATAGGTATTATACTTGGTATATGAGTTTATTTTGAGATATAACATGTGTAAGGTATATATTCTATTTCTATTACTACTTATTTTATGTTTATGACAATGTTTAAGGATATGAAATTACATCTCAAGGACATGGAACATAAGTGAATTATCAACCTGAGTACATCACTATGGAATGAACGAAGGTTTTTCTCAAATAATATGAATGGGGGACCTAAATTATTAATAGATTATTGAAAATTAAATTAGGTGATGGTGAAGAATTTTTAATATTTTATAGGATTCAAGATCAATTTGACCACATGATAAGAATCTTATGGTTCTCCAATATTTATCTCCAATCACTCTACCACCAATTTTATGTAAGAGATGGGTACATCCCGAAGGTGGTTTTTACCTTTTGGAATGGGTTATTTTAGTAATTGATGATGTTATCTGTACTAAAACTTTCACCAAATGTGTCCATAGCTCTATTGAATAGTATTTTCCACCCAAACATTGACACATTCATCAGAGTGTTCATTGGAGACATCATCCTTTACCCATCAACCATATACAACATGACAAAAATATCCCAATTATTCTATGTACACAGGGAGAAATTTTTATTTCGTCAATGTTTATAAAGATTCAATTTTTCATTTAGGATGTTAAATACATGGGGCATGATGTTTTTGAGATCAGTATATTATTGGCCCTTTAGAAGATAGAGGTAGTGTTGTCCTAGAAATTTACCCTTAATGTGTCTGAGATTAATAAGATTCTTGGGTTATTGGGTAATAATCAATATTTACCTATTTCATTTCATTTGTATTAAAACAAATTGCAGCATTGAAGAATAATGTGGTGAAGTACCATTAGTTGGAACTACGCGAGGATAATTTCCTTGAGCTGAAGATAATGTCAACTACAACTCTTGTGTTCATTCTTCCTAATCATGGGATTGAATATTCAATGTATTATGATAAATCTTGATTTAATTTGGGTGATATTATGATTTATATAGATCATCTTGTAGCTTATGGCTTATGTAAGATGTGACCCGATCTCTAGAACTATCTTTCACATTATAATGACCATAAATTCTAGAATTTTCAAAAACTGATGTTATATTAGATAACATGGATTACATTATACACCAAATGCAAAAAAACAAAATATTAATAATTTATTAATAAATATATAATCAATACTAAGATAGTAAACCATTATACATTTTGATGGTAAATAATTTATATATGATAATATTAAAAAAGGTTATTTTCAATAAAATCCACATTCATTTTATTATGAATTTTCATTTCAAATCTAAATTTTAAAATTTTAAAAATAATATTTATAAAACAACATTCCATTTTTTCACACACATCAAAATATACGTTATATGAAATATTGAGTTCTTTTAAAAGTTGATTTGTGTCGAAAAATATTGTTTTTGCAAAAATTATGAATTTATGATTTTATCAATATATAAGATTATAATATTTGATTATAGAGAAATATATCTAATAGTATATTTATTTAAGGAAAAAATTATTCATTTTTATATATCCAACTAACTAGTAATACAATGTCCAATATTTTAAACACTAATTAAAATTATACTTTAAAAAAGAATTTATTTCATTATGTTACTCTAATTTTATGTTTAGATATTAAAATTCTATTATGATATTACATAAATAACTATTTAATTTTTACATAAATATATGAATTTTATTAATATTATAACCAATATAATTTTATCAGATTATTAAATTCAGAACCATAAATGTTAATTTTCTAAAAAAATATTTTTATTTGATTAAACATGTATTATTTAAAATCTACATTTTCCTTGTTTATAAATTTCATTTGATAATATTATTTTCAAATTTTAAAACAAAGGGATAAAATTATTTAATAAGATTTAATTTTAATTTTTTTCATTAATCCTAACTACTATGGTTAAAAAATAATTACCTATGTAAATGTTAATTTGGTTACAAGGTTAAAAGTATAAAAAGACTTAAATCACTCTCAACCTATTTCAAAATGTAGAGATGAGGGAATATTTGACCTTATCTTGTTCCAAACTCCCTCTTTTTTTATATTTGTGATATTAAACCATGGATAGTGACATTGAATTATTAAAAATGATATGTTTTTTCCAAAACCCCTTTTTCCTATCTTATAAAAGATACAAATTTTTTCTTTTTATGTTACACTTCACCATATAATTACTCTTTCAAAATATTTTATTTTCCTCCTCATATAACCCCCTATTTCCTATATAATATTCTAGTCAACTTATGTTTTCTAATAGATTTCACTTTAAAGGAGTTCTCCAAGTGAAAACACGAGCTTCTAACCAGAGCATTACCTTCTCTTATTCTTTTATATTATTACAATATTTACTGAAATCATTTCTAATATTCTTAATAAAAGTTATTATGTTTCATTATAATAATTAATTTTCATTATATTTGTCATTTGAAAAAATTTCAATCCTTTCCCTCCAGTAAGAAAATAAAATAACCAAAATTATGCTTATATGTGGACTACAATCTCTATGACAGAATACATCTTATTTTCCATTATAAACCCTTAGGGATGGTATCAAGGATATATTTTATTAATAAATAGTTTTTCCACGTCAAAAATAAAATTATAATAGTTTCATGTCACAAATATGATAATTCTATTCATTATAAGGGAAATAGAATTGTTAAGTGTGCATACATGTGGACTACCACGTCCACAAATAATGAATTACATATTTTATAACCCCCCGAATATTTAATGGATATAATAATTATTTTAATTAATATATATGATAATTATAGTATGTAATATTTATTTAAATTTTTTTATAAAATTATATAATAATACACTCTTTCTTGTCCAATCAATATAACACGCTCTAGTTTATATCATATTTACTACTTACCTGAGCGATGTTGTAATGTTTATGTCATGGAATGTCACTAGATTGTATATTAGATTTAAAAAATGTAATAATAATTTATTTAATATTAAAAAATTATTCTAGAATAATAATATCAATATTAATGATTTTATTAATATATCATCTTTTAATAATTAATCTGAACAAAATTAGAATCTCTTAATTTTCATCTTCCAAATCCACAACCCAAGGAAAAATAAATGAAATTATAAATTTATAAATTATTTTAAAAAATATATTTTAGTAAATAATATGATTTATGAATAATGATATCAAAATTAATAAGGAATAAAAAGACCACCATTACAATACTACTTCAAAACTATCATTATTTCTAACATTAGATTTTAAAAATTGATAAAAAGTAATTAATATAAATGTATTTAATATTTATAATTTTATTAATTAAATTATAATATAGATGAATAGGTTTCTTAAAACAATGATAAGGATATATATATTTTTATACATGTAGTGGTAATTCAATTGACATATATTATTAATGGTAAGGGGTTTTCATGAACCAATTCCTTCCCTTAGGTTGAAATTGCCTCTTTTTTCCTCAAACCATTTTAAGTATGGTCAAATCATAATTTTAATAATGTTTTTTTTATATTTACACCTTAATTTCTACGAAATTCAACATTCATACCAATAAAATATTTGTTGATGAATCTATTCTCTGATGGAAATATAATTTTGTGGCAATAATTCCAATCTCATTTAATGGATTTTTTTCTTAATATTGGAGTTTTTCTTTCTACCAATGTTCATAGTTCCATAGGGGAAACTCAATTTTTTATTCCAACAAACCTTATATTATTATTTATTTTAAAAACAATATTAAATTTTATTTTTAACTATTTGTGTTTATTAGTAAAGGAATTTTAAAATGTTTTAAAGGATTTTCAATTTGAAAATCACATATTATTTCATTATTTATAAAATTTTAAAATATTATTTAAATATATTTTAAGAATCTTTATATGAAATATTTCAATGCAATAAGTTAATTTGTTTCATCTTCATTTTCAATTGCAATTATTTTTTGAATATGATTCAAAAATAATATATTTTTTATGATGATAAAAAGAAAAATTTTATTGTAATAATAATCATTCTAATTAGTCTTTACTTTCCATAGGATTACTATCCAAAAATATTATGGTATATAAATCAACTGATATATTATATTTCTAGGGTGCCAAGATTTCGGTACAAAATGATCATATTTTTCTATCATAAAGCATTTGGAAAAGCTTTGAATCACATTTTTATTCCCTTAGGTTACATATGCTAAAATGAATGACCTGATTTTAAGAGACACTCGTATATATAAATGATGATGTGTTGTGTATTTTAACTCCATCCAATGAATTTGTTACGATTTTATATCTCATGAGAAAATGATGTGTCGGTATACAAGAATTTTTCCAACAAATAAAATGGTGGACAAAGATGGATTTTATCACAAAATTAAAGGGTTTATAGACATATAATTGTTCATAATGTTTTTTTATGATCACTTTTGTGCCATGACATATCTGAAATGTTCCTTATTTTGAAATTATGATAATTTTTATGGTATTTCATGTCGTAATTATATCCTAATTTATTTTATACTTATTTAATTCCTTTTATATGTTTATATGCCATATATTGATGACCTTTCTTAGGTCATGTATTCTTATTCCATGATCCATAATGATAAATCAAGTTTTGGGATTATCACTTATTATCTTATGACATTTTTATCTAATATTTCTCCCTTAATCATATTTTCAATCATATTTAATATCTATACATTATGTGTAATTGAAATAATTAGCCTACAAAGCATTTGAGATCACTCCTTGATATGTTTTCTTTTCCCAGATTATGAAGATGATTATATCAATTGAGATGTCTATAAGAGGGTCTATAGATTAATGGTAACAGAGAAATGTTCATTAGTTTTATGAAACAATTTATTTTTTGTATATGGTCTCTAAGTCACTGATCATTGTAGTCTTCAATTGTATTCCATTTTGTGTAATGTGATATTTAAACTATGAAATTTATGTAGTGTTTATGTTTCATTATCATAGGTCACCATAGGTTCTAAAAAGTTAATGATTTAGTTATTTTATATAAATATAGTGAAAAATATAGGAATGATTCTATGTACTGGATAACATCATTATTTCTTGAAAAAGTGGGGATTATGTTGTTTTCGTACAAATAAACCTCATTATATTTTGGGGTTTTTAGAACCTGATTTTTCAATCAGGTCTAGATCCATTAAATTATGGTCTAATTTTCTTTTATTAACTTAATATGGATTCTCAATGAATTCATTGAGGTTTAAGGGGTGTTCGAAAAGATTTGAGGTCTCTGCTCATAGTATTAGGAGTGATAAAGGTCTTTTTCTTGGTTATTTTGAAATGTATGAAGAAGGATGAATTCTTAGTTTACATATACTAGAGATGGATAATGGTAAAATATGGGGTGCTTGGATTTCCCAGACCATGAAATTTGGGTCATAGAGTAATGAAAATTTTACAGTTGTTAACATTGGTGTTTCTCATGGTTTCCCAAACTATACACCATTTTCGTGAGAGTCACCCCTTCCTAAAGATGATCATCTGCTGTTTTTGCACTGTCTATCATACCTTACAACCAACCCATGTGAACAATTAATATTTTTCAAAATTACCATTTTTCCTTAAGTAATGTTTTAAATAAAAACCAATATCCATATTTAATTCTTAAGGATAGCCACCCTAATTTCTGCACTTTTATATCATTTTGAATCATAATATATCTTTTCAGATCTAGTGTTCATATGGAGTCTAAATCAATATCCATTCATCTATTTTGATCGGCATCGATACATTCTCTCTTCCATTTTAATCTTTTTCCATTCTTCTTCCTATCAACATTTCTATTTTAAAGTAGGCTCATAATCCCCCATTTTAAGGGCATTGATCTATTCTTCAAATATATTCAAATCCATTACAAACTAGAGGGTCATACTAGACAAGGAGATTCATACGATTACGAGGTAGGTGGTCTATAAATGATCCCTCATGTTTTTTTAATAAAATTAATGTTTGGGAACATATATTTCACCAATCATTGCCTTTTTTATTTATATTACCTGGTTATAGTCCATATAAATGTATTCTACGACCCTTGCTAAAAATGCAAATCATTGTTGGTGTTTTCATCCACAGAAACATCCACCCAATGTAAGGTTCTTTCCATATTTGATCTTTTAGTGCTTTGATTATTTTGTCTGAGTGACTATATAGGTGTGATTGATCCTCACCTTGCTAAAGGTAATACTTCTTAAATTAACTAATTAATCATATACTAATTTTCTTCCATTATATGTGGTTGTTCCACTTGACCCACCAAAGTTATGTGATTCAACTTCATTAATCAGATACAAATTGAATTGGATAGTACATTGTATATATATTACATGGAATAATTGAATGAAACTGAATATTGGTTGTATATATGATCTCATTTTTCTACATACGATGGAAGGTACAAGAATAAACAAAGTGAAAATATTTTGACATAAATGAATTTATGTGATGGTTTCATGTCCAGTTGGCCTTGTCAAACTAAACAAATGCAAGGCTTGGACCAATTAAATTATCAAATGGAATGATTATTACATGGAATGACTAATAAAATTAATTAAATGTTATTTTCTTAATTAATTATGGTGATTGACATTAATATAGGGGTGTTCAGACTCGATTTATCTTCTAGATTACTAAAGTAATTCCATGAGAACTTGTGGCCGCCATTTCGATTGAGGGATGTTGGTTTCCTTGCTTGAGGCCCACCTTTGATCCTGATCCTCATCTATTATTGGATTCTTAGTATGACACCATATGAACCCTCAATTACTATTATATGATTCCTTAGATACACTCCTTTGATTGATCAAGGTTTCTAAGACATGAGGCGCATTGGTTACATCATTTGGGCATACAATTACTTATCCCATTTTCCTTGGATTTATTCTTTGGAATCGGTTAGATCATAACTATTGAAAAATACCTTGGATGGTGATCCTTGGATTACACTCTTACCTCATATCCAAATTTTATCTACCAATGAGTTGGATACCCATGAGGTAGAGGATTCCTTGGATAATTTCTTGGAACATCGTAGTTGTTAATATAATCATAGGTTTCCTTATTACATCATAGGTCCTTTACTATTAAAATTAAAAGGTTATTTTTGTGGAAACAATGTCCAATGTGACTTAATTATAGAGACTAGAACCTAATTACTTTACTAACTAGTAACATGTTAGACACCAAAAAGGGACGAATAAGGTATTTGGGTTTTTATATTACTCTAATGTTTACATTTATATATACATGTTTTCATTGTTTATATTTATATTTCAGAGAGAAGATGTTATAAAATTCATTGATGGTGGCATACTAAGATTTATATTATACCCTATTTGGTTTCTAATGGGACTTAGTTAGACTATGTGAATGTATGATTGGACAAAGGGATGTGTACTACCTCATACACATGATTCAATACTTGCTTCGAATAGATCTGGTTCCAGATGACAAATATGGAGCTGTGGATGTTGGAGATCATTTTTTGGTTTTTTTAGTATATTGTATAAAAAGATATTCATGTTTCCCAGGGAGTTTGATGGAGGCTCGAGATATCTCGGGGGTTCATCCGTGACTCCTAGGGTTTCCTTGCATCGCTCGTAACGCTCGCTTTGATTTTCTTTAGTTCATTTTTTCTCATGGTGGAATTTGATCCAAAAAGGAAATCCACATTTGAAGATCGTGGGATCAAGGTTCATAAGGGAAAAACCCCTCTGGTGGAAATAACAGAAGGGATCTCCTTCCTTGAAGTGCTCAAGGGTTCCGATCTGTGCAAATATACTGTGATGAAAGCATCTCTCTACAAAAAACTTGATGACGGTTGATTTGTAGTTGAATATGACCCAGAGGAGTAATGGAAGTGTTTGTTATTATGTATGTTTTCGATTATGGTTCATATTTCATATATCAAAGTAGATAAACCTTGGTCAAACTATGATGTTAATGTGAGTATTGCTCATGTTTGGGGTTTCTCTGATTGGAAGCTTGTTCTAATTGGAATGGGTTACATTCATATATTGTTGTGATCCCTAGATGTTCTTGATCGGGTCTTGAAACTAATAAATCATAAGCTAAACCCCAACATCCTTAGAATATAATAATGGGTATCTTATTTCAATCTTCTTACCTTAAGGAACACCACAACTGATTTCTGGATTAGACTCCGCAGACTCAGCTGGTTCTTTTGTCCTCCTATGATCTTGAATAACATTGCGTCCGGAATAGGTAACCCTCCCAAAATCAAACAAATGAACACTTAATGCTAAGATTGGACTATATTTTAGGTTTATGGTTGAAGTTTATATTGACTCTAAACCCCTAGAGGTAAATGTTGTTAATGAAAATGACTAAAAAATTGATGTTTCGGTTGAAATGGAATGCATAGCAGTATATTTCAAACTATGTAAAATTGAAGGACACTCTTTGGTGTAGTGTAAAGTTGTGAAAATACAAGATTCTCAACCAAAATATGATGGATGGACTTAATTTTTAAGGATCAAGAAGGAAAAAGTAACTGTCTTAGAAAATCCAGATCCCTCTAGAATGAAATTTAATGTCTGGGTAAAGAAGTCAAGTTTTCTAGTGGGATGTTATGGTACCACCTGGTCCGAACAGGTGGATGAAGAAGAGAATTATAATATTTATCTTAGCATCCTTAAGGAAATATAAATGCTTGTATTTGATGCTGGTGAACAATCCCTAGATGATAGATCTATTGAGGACCCTAGTCGACAATACTTTATTCAATATGGACACCCCCAAGAGATCATATCTAGTGGGAATCTCGATTCATTATTGGAAGCCAATGATGAATCCAACTATAAGAATCAATTGCATCTTCTTGAAACTCCAAAGGGATCCGATCTAAACTCAATTAGTTATTCACCTAATAATAAATCAATGTCACAAGAAAAGGTAGAGCCTATGAAACTAGTTCACAAGGCTTCACCTATATAGATAGATGTGATACCTGCAGCTTGGGCTCTCCTAGATGGGATTGCAGGGATGCCTGATGCTAGACACACTGATGTGAAACCTGCAGCTCGAGCTATCCTAGATTGGAATGAAATAATAAATCCTCAATTTGATATTGAATTAGTTTTTGAGAACCCAATGGTAATGTGAACATAGCCTACACTGGTTTCGTGCACTGTCACTGGTATGACTCCCCCAAATAAAAATTCAGGTAAGCAAAATACATTGATCTTATCCATTAAGTTCGCAGGGTCAATAGGCATAGAACTTACCCCTATGTTTCCTACCTCCACTCAAGTTATGGAATCATCCATGGATTCAATGGACGCTCCCCTGACCCCCCCATGAATATTAAATCACTTGATTTAGATCGGTCTATTGATAATGTAGGTGTTGCTAAAAACATTTATGTTTCTCCCATGAGTAAATAAGTCAAGAAGACTAATATGAAATCTTCTAAAAATCATAGGTTATCAATGAGGATGAAAGGATATGGGAGATTTAAACAGAAAAAATGGGTATATTGCTCCAAATTTCTGTTTTAATGGAAATTCTATTTTGGAATTGTCCGGGAATTATGAACCCTTACATGCTTTCAATGCATAAAAGACTATTTTGACTCATTAACCTAAAATATCATCTATTGTGGAACCAAAACTAAACTATTCACTAAAATGTATGAATTTTTTTTATTATAGTTATATTTTTCTAGGTTCTTGGAAAACTAGTACTCCTTTTTATTCACATTTTATTTTTTATCATTCCTCTTTTCAGCATGTTATTATTTCAATTTCTCTAATCAAATGTTTACTTGTGACTTTTCTCTTTATGGCTGGAATGTCTTTTTAACAATGTTTTATTGTAAGAATATATATCAATATATAAGACCTCTTTGGCATGATCGTTATTTCTTTATCTAACACTATTCATGATCCCTAGTTTTTTATCTGTGATGTTAATTCGATTTTTACTCCCAGTGAGAAAATTTGTCGATCACAGTCTCATATTTATTCAATATAATTTAGAGCATCCATATAAGATTATAACCTTATCAAAATTAACCTTAAAAGTTCTAAATTCACATGGAATATAATAAACTACAATAGGGTGGTTGCAAGAAAAATTGATATGGATTTTCCAAATATACCAGGTCTGGATAATTGGGAAACCATATCGAGCATTACCTAGCACAAACTAAATTCAGACCATCACCCCATCCTTGTTAGTCTTCTCTCTAAAATATCCAAACCCATTCATCCATTCAGACTTAATAACTCTTGTTCTACTAACATGTAATGATCAAAACTCAAAAAATAGTTATTGAGAGTCTATGAAACATCATTTGGATGATTTTTCATATATCACTAAGCTAAAACATATCAAACAACGTCTCAAAGGTTGGTGCAGGACTAAATCTAAAAAAATAGACAAGGAATTATCCACTATTGAGAATGAAGTTAACCAAATTTAATGTATCACCACTTCCTCTGATTTCTCTTTAGATCCCTAAAATGAAATCAGCATAACTATGAAACTTAATTCTCTTTTTGTTGTTAATGGAAACATATGCATGAAAATATTCACAACTAAATTTATTTCATATGGTGATAGAGACATTATGTTCTAAAATTATCTCCAAAGAATTAGTAAATTTAGTAGACCACTGTCATTCCATAGAGATAATGAAACCCTCTTTGACTCTAAGGTGACCATTACAAATCATGTAGTGTCTAACATTGACAATATTATCAATGGATAAAATGTCAAAAATGACCTCTTTCCTGAATTCATTCTGGTTTTGGTTAATGTAAAAGATAATGAATTTCTTTTGATCATCCTTCTTGATTATGAAATAAAAGACAATGTATTTAGACTCAACCCTGATAGTGCCCCAGGTCTCAATGGCTTCAATAATGGATTCTTTTAATACTACTTGGAGATCATCCATAATGATATTTGTAAACTTGTCATATTTTATTCTAATGGTTTCCTCCCTTGTTTCCTTAATTCTCAATTTATGACCTAAATTTCTAAAGTGTAAAATACCTCTAATATTCATCTCTTTCATCCTATCACTCTCATTAACTCTGTTTGTTAAATTATTATGAAGGTTCTTGCCAATACTCTTGCTTTTATATGTAATAAAATCATACCTTGGATTCAATTTTGTTTTATCAAGGGTAGGTCTATACAAGATTGAATTTTACTTACATATGAATACACCTACTCTCCAAATAATGTTTCCATAGAAGGAAATATAGCTATTAAACTTGATATGAGGAAAGCCTTTGATACCATTTATTGGATCTTCATTTTCAATGATTATCAAGGTTTTGGTTTCAATGATTCTTTTATCAGTAGGATAAAATCCATAATTAAATCAGCCTCTATATCCATCCTTATTAATGGATTCCATAAAGGGTATTTTAAATTCACCAATGGTGTTAGGAAAGTCAATCCTTTAGTTTCTATTCTTTTTCTATTAGGGAAGCTTTTATTAGTAGATTTCTCACTCACCTTGTTGATCAAAATAAACTCAAACCCATTTAGGCGGCAAAATACCTAACTTTTCATATGCCTCATTTATATGTTGATGACGTAATCCTATTCTTACATGGAGACAAAAGAAACATTAAATATTTTAAAAAATCATTCTCTCATTATGAAGAGATCTCTGGTTAAACTATTAGATGGAAAAAATATATTTGCTTTTTTTTGGAAAAATATTTTCTCTCATTTGGAAAATTAACCTCATCAATAGTTTTGGTATCAAAGAACTATCTTTCCCTTTCACCTACCTCGATGCTCCCATTTTTTAGGGAATTCCTAAATCTAGGAACTTCACCGCTGTAGTTGACTAGTTTATTAATCAACTGTCCTCCTATAAAGAAAAATACCTATATATGGATGGAAGGATCTGTTTGGTGAAATCTACTATTGTATCAAAAGTGCTTTACTCACTAATGGCCTATAAATGGCGTACAAGTCTCCTTATGAAAATTTATGTTTATATAAAAAACTATGTTTGGACTGGAAGCACTCTTGGTGGAAAGAATGTTACTATCCCCTGGTCTACCTTTTGAAAACCTTTTGAGAGGGGTGGTCTTGGCGTCAAAAATCTCAAACTCTTTAATGTGGCCCTTCAAGCAAGACTCACATGGAGACTGATTAATAACAAATCATATTCTATCACTTTTCTTAAAAACATATTCCTTAAGAAGTTAAGGAATAGAAATTTGAACCATGTAAGTTCTTCAATCATTCCATCCCTTAGACATGATTTTTCCAACATCATGAATAACTCTAGATGGATGGTTAACGCGGATTCTTCCATGAATTTCTGGCTGGACAACTGGACTAGTTCCCCCATTATATCCATGTTATATCCTAATTCCCCTCCAGATAACACCAAAAGAACTGTAAAGTATTTGATCCAATCTCATAACTTCAATTTTGTAGAACACATTATTCATGTTGTTGATAATTACCCCTACACTAACTCTTATAATTTCTTTATCTGGGAGCCTTCCCATAATGGTGTTCTTGATTCCAAAATATTTTTCAACAACAATTTCTAAAATTCATACCCTAGCTTTTGTTGGTTGAAATTATTTGACAAGCCATAGATTAAACCCTCGAGACTCAATCTAGTCTAGCCTATTGCTCATAATCGTATTCCTACTAAGGGTTGACTTCAATATTTTGGTGTCCAGTAATTCCCTAAGTGTCACACTTTTCACCATCATAGAGAGATTTCCAACCATCTATTTTTGTCTTGTGCTACAACTTCATACCTATAGAATTATATTACTAACATGTTTGACTGCAAATGGTTATTTCTTGACTCTATTTTATCCAAATTAAAATGTTGTGTGGAGCTTAAATCTTCACAGAAAATCAGGAATCTCTTCCTAACCATTGTTGTTGAGATCTTCCTTGTGACCTGGTATGAGAGAAATGCTATTATCTTCAACAACCCCTCATTCAATTTTAATTCAGGTCAGATGTAGATTCACCTTGAAATTAGGGATGTTGACTCTATTTAGAAATCTTATTATGACAATACTGTTGTAGACATTGTGATCCTTCGTCAACATATTATTGATGATCTCTACATACATCTGTGGTGCACCTTTGAGGTGTTCTGGAAATCACCGCTCCCATTATGGATCAATGATAATGTTTATGGAGCTTTTAAAGGCAATTTGGGACCTGCAGGATATGTTGATATCTTCAAGGAATTTTTTGGCCATTTTCATTGATGATGCTTCTACATCTACGGTACAGACTCTACTTTGGAAGCAGAAATGTTGTCTATGATTCATTCTATTGAATTCGTTAAACAAAAAGGCTGGAACAATATTTGGATTGAATGTGATTCACCAACTATTGTCCAAGCTATTCAGAATGGTGTGGTGCACCTTGAATGGATGCTTACTACTCATTGGATGAGTTGTCTAACATCGCTTCTGGAGATCAGACACATTATCACTCTTGACATTCATGAAGCGAACATGGTGGAACATGGTCTTTCCATATAGGGAATCAACTAGGGAATCACATGGCTAGATGATCTTTTGGTTGATATTATCTCTCTTTATAAAACATATTGTAATAAGATCCCCTCTATCAAACTCATGTAGTTCCTTTCTTTTTATTTATTATTGTTTCTTGGTATCTGACCAAGGCACCACCTTAAAAAAAATGTAATTCATGTTTCCTTGTATCCATATTTCCATCTATATAGACTCATGACATAGCATCATCACATTTTGTATATTTTAATCAATTGGTCGGTTGATTATTACTCATATCTGCTTCTTCTCTATGTTGTGATTATTATTATAATTTTTATTCTATTTAAATATTATATTATATCCATCCATTGTGCTACACTCTGGTAATGATGGAATAATATTCTCATAGACACAGCCAAGTCCATCTGTTGTAGTCGACACCATCTAGTGTTTAGGGAGATATTCTTGAGGAATTATGGACAACCTATCTCGAGTCACCGTTAGTGGTATCCAAAAACAGGATGTCACAAAGTGGTATTAGAGAAATTCCCCTATCTATTTACAATTTGGATAAAGTATATAAGAGATTAGGACCACAAATAAATTCATTATAATCTGTACTTGGGAATCGTGAAACCATTTTCATGGTAAATTCAATGTTTCCTAAATTGTACTTGTTATTATTCACTTTCCTATTATAGTTGATATCATGTTACCCTTAGGGGACACACATGTCTTGTTGAGGATATTATTATTAATTTGATTAAGTATCATATTTCATCCTTGTACCAATGAAAGTATGGAAAGGATCAATGGAACATGTATCATCATAGGCACCTATAATTCTTATGTAATGAATATTTCTTTTCCATATATGTGAATTTAACTATTTTCGTTGGGTGATATGCCTATTATTTTTGAGTGAACTGCGTTTTTCTATATATACTTGTTCTACTATTGGCTATGATTGAGTGATAACTAGATTTAAATGATCATTTGTTATGGGACCTCATGGGAAGGAATTATCAACTTACAGACATGATTCCTTATATTAAAATCATATTGGTGTCATTTTTAGAAATAAGGATTATGGTCCCCGATTGACTAGAAATGGATATACATTTCAGAAGAAACATGATAAATGTAAATCAGTAAACGCAACTAAAAATAGAAACCTATCATTTAAAATGAAATGTTTCCACATCCTAACCTCACCTTATCATGTTTATGAAAGATAATGGAATGAACATGGTAATTAAATATAAAATTAAATTAAATGTTTTCTAGTAAATGATGAACTAAGGAATAGTTTTCCCTTAATATAATATAACACCTCTAACATATACTTGATCACTTACCAATACATGTCCCTCTATGTGGGTATCTGGGGTAGTATACTATTGGTAGTGAACCCTTTATTACATTTATCTTACTACAGTGTTTATATATATCATATTAATTCTTGTATAAGGCATTTTCTTGGAATTTATAGATTAATTTCACCTTAATATCATCCAGTTGTGTGCCAATAAGGTGGTGAAAACCATGATCTAGAAATGGTAGGCCCTAAGACACCAGTCTTTCTGGAAGGATTTACACTTGTAGAAATACCTATTGTACCTAAACTTGGAACTAACTCTCTGGTCATTTATATTTTCTTACATCAATTAAAATCCATGATAGGTTCTCCATGGCCTGCACATATGATTAATGATTTAACATGTGATTTCTAGCAAAATCATCTTTTTACCTTCATAAAAGATGGTAGTCTATAAACTGATGATTTTTGGATAGATACCACCATGTCTATCAATAAGAATTAGTATATTCCTCTAGAGTGGATGGTAAATATTTATACTTACATGTTTTTTGATTCATCCATGCACCAGTGGGATGTAATTAATCATGTTGGTCTCCATCAGGACCTTTTAAAGGCTAAATTCCAGGCATTTTTCTAGGAGTACTTCTTTTGGAATTTGAAATGAGTTGACCGAGTGAGATAGTTCATGAATATTGAGCAAGGTTCTATGTAATTTATTCATTATTCAATGTCCTTGATTGAGTTGCATTTCTCTTCACCACTTCTAACTAGTGATGAGATTTCATATTCTAGAATATCGAGGGTGGGATTTTATATTTCATTAGACTAAAGTGAATGTATTTTTCCTACCAACTATCATTAAAATATTTAATATGGCTCTTACCAGGGATCAAATTCTAATGGATGGTTACAGTACCAAGAATATTAGACCAGTTTAAATTTTGGATATTAGTTCTTTCTGTATAAGAATGTGAAACCTCTATGTTTATCATCATGGAAATGACATCTAGAGGACCTATGTTGGTATCTATATTGTGTGTAACCAATGACAATGATATGGCCCCCTAAAGCCTTACTTTAATAGATTTCCAAAGGTGTGGCAGTCTTGTGATTGTTTGGGGAATCATTAAAGATTTAGTCGAACCATTTACCCATGTTCTAGTTCAAGACGTTATGCACCAGCTACACCTTCAGGGAATGGTTCATGTACACCTCATTAGGTGAATAGTTAGAATATCACCAGTATGTTTGGTAAATGAGGAGTTCATGGTTGTGGTATCTAAACTCCTAATCACCAGAAGCATCAGAATATCAGTTTTCATCATGGTAGTCCAGTTGTTCTAAGAGGTGTGGATCTGGTCAGTTGCATGAAATTAAAAAGATTCCAGAGGATTATGCTTCACAACAATCTAAAATATGAGGTACTATTTTATTTTCCCCAACTATATTATCTATATTATTTTTTATAGGTGATTCTCCCACATTCATATCCTTACATATCATGGAATTTATCAATCTACAAATAAAGTATTTTGATAGTGTAATGATTGTAGATAAACCATTGGGAGTGTAGTTATAGGGTATACACCAATGTTGGGACTACCCCATTGAGTCATTAAATTAACATTTCTTTTTAAATATCTTCATTCTAGAGATGAAGGGATTTAATTTCATTCTTAGGATAGATTGGTTGGTTCTGTATCACTATTTTGTAGACTTATATCATAAAAGGGTACCATTTACATCACTATAGGGAAGCAATTAACTACAAGTGGGTGAGAGGGATGTTTAGTCTTGAAGAGATAGACTAGAGAATAATAGTCTATGTGGAGTGACCACCCATATTTATAATATCCTCCTGGAGGATGAGGGTTTACATTAGGATGAATTCCCTCCTATAGGATATAATTTTAGAGGCGGTTTTCTGATAATTTTTCATTCTTACATCTTGATATCTATGTAGAGTTTATAATCAATATTGTTCATTGAAAAAATATTTAAGTATCCATTCCTCCATACAATATGGAAGCTACAGAGCCCCAGGATCACAAGCTATAGTTAGAGGTCACATATGCCAAACATATTATATATACCAATATTTCCCCTTTAGGTTCCCCTGTGATTTATTCCAAGAAGGTGGATGTGACCCTTTTTCTATGTGTGGATTAGAGATGGTTGATTTAGTTTGTAGTAAAGAATATGTAGCCACTATTTTGAATATATGGCCTCTTTAGCTTACTAAGAGGAGGTATAGTCTTTTATAATATCGACCTGATATTATGCGATCATCAGGTAAGATTCAGGACATCTATAACACCTTTTATATTATTCCATACCATGTTTGGTATTTATGGGTACCTTTTTATGTTGTTCAGTCTTACAAATGCACCAACCATTTTTTTGACTTTGATGAATTGGGTGTTCCTCCCATTTCTAGATTCTTTTGTCATAATATTTCTAGATGAATATTGGGGTAGTCTCACCCTCAGAGAGACTATACTAGGTACCTAGAGATCATTTAGAATGAACTAAGTCGGTACATTATTTAGGTCATAATTATATGTTCCACTTTTGGATCAAAAAATTTTACATAGTAGGTCATATTATCATAGAATTAGGAGTACTATAGACCAAGAGGTGATGAGTGTTGTGGTTTCCTGGAAACATCCCAAAAACCTATTTTCATATGGAGTTTATTTTTTGTGGTTATATATTACAAATATTTCATAGGGGACTAATCAAATCATTCTTCACCAATTAACTATCTTTGAAAGCAGGTTGGTATGTTCATATGGTTTGAAGTGTGGAGGATGTACTTTCAGGATCTGAAATGAATGATTGTACTGGTACATATTCTAACTCTACTAGATCCTGGAATAGGTTTTAAACTTTTTTTTGGTGAATTAGGAAAAATATTTAAGTTTTGATGATATAGGTGGACAGAGTCATTGCCTACGGATCTTAGAAATTGATTCCTAATGATTGAAGCTACCTGATGCATGACCTTGAACACACAGTAGTTTTCCTTGCCTTACAATACTAGAGACACTGTTTGTTGGATGCGGTCTTTTTTGCATATATAATACAAGATCATTATGTATATCTTTACACAACATTCCATGAATCTTAGATTGTGAAAATGTGTCTAACATCATCATTCCATCAACATTGATCTTTCCTATATTCCTCAGAATGACAATGCATTAGTGGATGCGTTGAGTCATAATTATAAGGCACATTCCATATGGGAAGCTTCTGAAGAATAAATATTTTGGGGCCTCTATTATAAATCGAATCAATAGTTTCCTAAAATTCAATATTATTCATATATCTCATCCTAATAGTAACATCTTCCTTCATTGAAAAGGTTAAAAATAGTAAATGTTCAGATCCTTGGGGATTTCTTCTCTGTGATAGTGATACATGAGATCTCCCACCTATGGATTGGTCTGTGGAGAGGTTATAAATATTTTATAGTCATGGAAATTTCATGGTTCCTAAAGATATTAGAGACTACATGATTCATGATTCTCATTACTCTCTATGGGTAGTTCATCCACGAATTACCAAAATGTATTGAGACATGCGACACAAATATTGGTGGCACATGATGAATCATTAGATAATATGATTTATCATTAGGTGTTCCACCTATCAGCAGGTGAAATAAAAGCAATAGAGACCTTTTTTCTTGGTATAGCCACTTCTATTCCAAGAATATAAATGGGAAGATTTTTATATAGACTTTGTATTCAGTTTAAGGAGGTTTCTTTGAGGTAGAGAAATTGTATGGGTTCTCATTAACTGACTAAATAATGTATCCCACTTCATTCATATAAAAGTGTCTTTCTTATTTGATGATATGAGAAGAAAATATTTCTTAGAGATCATATGACTACATAGGGTCACACTCACTATTTTCCCAGATAGGTATTCTCATGTCACATCGTGGTTCTTGCTGGGTTTGTAGAAAGCTATGGGTACTTATGTAATTTTGATAATATATTTTCACCCTCAAACCGATGAACAATTAGAATAGTTGATAATGGTTCTAGAGTACATGATCTAAGAATGAGTTTTGGATTTCTGTGGTTTTGTAATAATCATATCCCTCTCTTAATGTTTTTCTATAATACCATCTTTCAGTTTAGGATTCAGATGGATCCTTCAAGTCCATCTATAGTATGTTATTCCATTCACCCATGTGTTTTCTAGAGTTAGTTGAGGCTACCCAAATTGGTTCTTTTATCATCGTAGAGAATAAAATGATGGTTCAACTGATTAGAAAAAATATTTCTACAGTGTTGTGTTGGTATAAATATTATAATGATAGTTGATAATGAACTATAGAGTTCATTGTCAGGAATTGTGTTTTCTTCTAGGTATTTCCTAGACTAAGGCATAGAGGGATAAAAATGAAATTAAAGTTTTAACTTTATTATGTAGTGTTTTTTAAGATTCTATAGAGAGTTGGAAAGGTGTTCTATATATTTCTATTTCTTCCTGTGTACTATTATATGCATTATGTATTCCATATTTCATAGCTTCACTGTTATCATGCTGACCCATACCTGACTTCTTATATTGAGAATGTGGATTTAAATGACAATGCTTCTTTTGGGGAGTATCCTATATACATCATTGAAAGGAGCATAAAGGATCTTATAGGTGGTATTGTCCCTCGACTATGCGGGCTATGGCACCACAACCTTTTTTATGAGACTTGGGATCGGCAGGTTGATGTGCAGGCCCAATGGAATGATTTGTTCTCATATAGTATTTTCCCTCCCTTGGAAGGTTAACTTGGGGTTGATCACATTTAAGGGGGCATGGAGACTGTAAGAACTGGGTTTTTCACTCTGGTATATATCATTTAAATTTTGATCTAATTTTTTATGGACCTAATATGGATGTGTAAAGAGTTTATAGAATTCATAGGGTTGTTTGGGGTGTGTTCAGAGCCCCTAGAATGTTTTAGGGATGAAAAACTCCAGTTTCATAGTTATTTTAAACTATAAGAGGTATGATACATAGTTAGTTTAACCATAAAAGTTCTAGATAGTGGGAAAATATGTGGTGTATAGTTTTTTCAGACTGTGCACTTTAGGTCGCACAACAATGTGAAAAGTCATCAGTTTTTATAAGAGGTGGTTCAAACTATTAGCACACAGTTTCCCCAATTGTGGTGCCTAACCATGTAATATTCCACTTCCTACATATAACCACGTGTGGTGGGCATATGGTTTTTCAGACCATGTTGACATACCATGAGAAGGATATTTGGGTAAAAATTGAAAAATTCCCTTTGAATGATGTTTTTAATAAAATCATTTCTCAATTTTTCATTCTAATAGATGGTAGACCCCATTTAACCTTTTCTGAGCTTTTTTAATCTTTATAATGATGTCTATGATCTAGTGCATGTCCAGAGTCTGAATCGATTATTGTTCTTCATGTACGATCTGCATCGGTATATTCTCAATTCATTATTAATCATTAAACATTCTTCTTCCAATCAATGACAATATTTATAAATAGGATCATATGGGACCTTTTTAGGTCCTTGATCCATTCTTCATATCTATTTCAATCTATTAAAAACTATAGTTTGATACGATATGAAGAGAGGTTGATGATTATGACGTAGGTGGCCTATAACTCATCCCTCAAGTTTTGTCATCTGATAAATTGATGTGTGGGAACACCAATTTCATAGGGTGTCTCCTATTAAATATGTATTCCTTTATTATATTAATTAGAATCATGTTCTATGACGCAATATAGAAATGTTAATCATCTTTGGTGGTTGATTCAACATCGACATCCACCCGATGTAAGGTGTTTTCTATATTTTATCTTTTCATGCTTTGATTTTTTTGTCTATGCCACTATTCTAGTATTCCTAAGCTTGAACATAATAAATCTAAGCCTTATTGTCTTAAATGATTAATTATTTTATTGTGGGTAGAACATATATTAAGTGGTTCCACTTGACCCACCTATGGAAAGTGAATCAATATGATTAATCAATTATAAATGATATTGGAATGTATATTGTATATATATTACATGACATAATTGAATGAAAATTAATGTTTTTTGATTGTTGTATCTCCCTTAACCACTTATGGTATAATTTAAAGAAATTTAACATGTTAATTTATTAGGACATAATGAATTAATGAGATGGTATCATGTCTCACTGACCTTATAATACAAATGAAATGAAATGCTTTCACCCAAGGAATTTTTAAATGGAATGAGTATTACATGACCTAAATAATTAAAGTAATTTAATGTAAGTTTCCTAATTATATTTGGAATGTGTCACCAATATGTTTCTGGTAAGACGTTAGTTATCTTGTTAGTTCCTGAGGGAATTCCTCGATCACTCGTGGGAGCCATTCCAATTCAAGGATTCGAGTTTCCCTGGTTGATACACACTTTAGAACCCAATACTATTCTATTATTTGATGCCTCGTATGACATCATAGAATCACTCTATTACTAATAAATGATTCCCTAGATACAGAACTTTTATCTTGAATGGTTTCAACGGACACGGGGTGCCTTAATTATATCCTTGGGCCTAGCAATTTCTTATCCAATTTAAACTTCAATGTATTCCATGGACTTAGTTAGATAATCACTATTGTCGAATTCCTTATAAAATTCTCCATGGATTACACTCTTAACCCTTAGTAAGGATGAATTTACCACTGAGTTAGGAACCCTTGGGGTCTAGGTTGCCTTGGTTGTTACCTTGGAACTCATCATTATTAATATTATTACATGATTCCTTGTTAAATATTGGAAACTTTACTATAACTATCATGAGGTGATGTCAATTATATCTATGAATGACATGAATTATTTATATAAAATAGAACATAATTATCTAATGAATTGGTAACATGTAAGACACAATCCGATTCTTAAAGGAGGTACTTGAGTATTTATGTTATTATACTTATTTTCATTTATATATGCATGATTTTAAAAATATAGTTTATATTACATAGATAGGATGTTATAAAAGTTATTGGATGTGGCCTACTAAGATTTATCTTACACCTTATATTGGAAAAAATGTTACCTGGGAAGTCAATTTGTATGAATGTGTTGACAAAGGAAAGCTTACTACTTCATAAACTTGATTTCTTACTTGTTTAGAATATACCTTATAGTAGATGACTGAGCTAGATATTGGGATTCTGGGAATAGTTTTTGGTTTATTTTTGATCCTTTGGTATTAAATTTTGTGCCTATATACTTGTATCCTTGTTTTTTGGATTTATAGGCACATCACATAAAATCATTAGATATTTTATATTTTGATCTTTTTTTAGGTTGATTATTACTCTTTTATTCTTCTCTTTGAGTAACTTATTATTATATTACCTATGCTATTTAATCAATATATTATATCCATCGAGTATGATTTACGTTGGAAATAAGGGTATAGTCTCCCATAAGGATGCAAACTAGGCCCATGTTACTAGTCGGTAGCCTCTGGAATTTGCAGAGATGGGCTTGAGGCCTTTTGAAAAACCTAGCTTAGGGAACCATTAGTGGCATCCAGACCTAAGATTTCACAATAGAAAAGACAGAAATATGATATATATATATATATATATATTTAAGAGGAAAACTTATGATAATTAATAGTAATAAATAATGATATATAATTTACAACATAATCATATATTAGTTTACAAACATGTCAATTAATTGGAAAATGGAAATTTATGGAAATTTAGATAGCATGGATTATAAAGGAAATATTTTTCAATTTACATCATTTCAACAATGTGAGAAGAATCATGGAATGTGTGACATTTAAAGGGGATGATGGTGTACATATTTGAAATTATGTTTATAGGATAGTAAATTGATAAGGAACTAGATGTCTTATATGTGTGGAAATTTGTAATTATCCATGTTAATTAATTTTTCTAATGGTTATACCCAAGAAAAATGAAGTTTATTAAATTGAAATATCTTATATGGATCATGATGGCTATGTGAAACTTATCCTAAACTACGTACTTAAGGTTTTAATGTTACAATTTTTATGAATTTAAGATAATAAATTATTATTATTCTCCCTTTAGTGGAATAGTATGTGATATTTATTACTAATTATCTCTCTAATAATATCCCACATAAGTTTCTAAAATATTTATGACAAAAATTATTTTTTGTACTATATAATGATTTTCAAGCATTGTGAGGATAAATATGAACTTTTAATGGAAATTAATTCCATTTCATATGTCTTAATTCCCAAAGAATGTGGGTATTTAACAAAAATAGTTGGTGTGAAGCTCAACACTAAAGATTTGGTAGTTTTACATGAGGTTGTTGAAGTATTTTTGGGAGAGTATCCAACTATTCCATGAAATCATGATGTCGAGTATTCAATAGATCACATACATGTTACTAATTTTTTTTTGAAATACACCTAATGTAATAGAAAACATTAACATGTATGTATTAAAATTGAAAAGATAAGATAATATGGATAAGGGCATTATAAAATCATTTGTTTCCCATATGGTTCACTGGTTATTTTTGTTTAGAAGTAGGATGGATCAAAGTTCCTATGAATTAAATATTGTTAACATAATATGTTCATGAAAAATATATCATCTTCCATATATTTACGATATACTCAATAAACTATCAGGAGATCCATATTTCTCAAATATTGACCTTTGAACAACATATCATCAAATGAGAGTTAGGAGAGAAGTTATACCCAAAACAAATTTATACATAAGGTATAAGGATATAGAATGTATAATGAGACCTTTTGAGCTTACAAATCGTCCTTCTATATATAGAGATATTATCAATAGAACCTATATAGATTACCTTAAATTTTTTTTGTAGTCTTTATTGAGGTTATTCTAATATATTATATGAGATGGAAGATGATTATGAGCATTTTTTATTTATTATAAGAAAAAAATAAATGGATAAATTATTTGAAAGGACTAGAACATGTAGATTTGGGATGAAAAAGGAATTCTTCTAAAAGCATGTTATCACAAGTGTCAGTATATCTATGGAAACAACAATGACATGTGTAATTCATAAATGGATAACATTAACCTCTATGACTGTGATCCAAATTTTTATATGATTTGTTGGATACTACTGGTGCCTTATTAAAAAATTCTTATGATTATCTAATCCACATTCCTTGTCTACCTAGAAGGGAGTGAATTTCATATAGATTGTTTATTATGGGGAATGAATTAGGTATATTATTGAAAGCATGGTCACAATGATTGTGAATAAAATACCCTTCATTGGAGAGGGGTTTGTTATATATAGTTATTCTTATTTTATGTTCTTAGAAAGAACTCTTATAAATAATGAGAATGTAGTTTCTTATGCATTGTGATAATTAAAGACTCTTATGTATATGTACACAACACCTGACATGGAGTTTCATGTAGTAGTCATTACATTGTAAATTTGGCATCATCATAATTTGGGGAGAAATTTGATATTTATACTAAAAAATGGGGGGTGAAGAATATATTCAAACAAATAAAGTTAACCATGCTCAAAAGGTATTGTTACAACTAATAAATTAAAATACATTCATCACTAATGTCTACTATATGAAGGAAATCATGGTTTTTTATCCCATGAACATGAATGACCAATCTATCTTATCCATGATATAAATTAAAAACCATTAAATACTCAAGGATTTAAAATTTATGAATCTAGAAATCATATGGGATGGAGAAAAATATAATATTTCATAAATTATTTATCAACCACCCATTATTTAGAATATCAATGAATCTAAGAAATATGATACACAACTATAGAAAAAGGTCACATGTATTGTGTTGCTAAGCCTAGTTAAAACCATAGATATACAGTTTTGAACCAGTATATGTATCCCATAAAAATGGATTCAGGAACATATTGAGGATGTTAATAGGTCATCCTTTTATATTCATACATGTACTGTAATTATTTATAAAGATCTATAAAAATATACGGTCAGATAAAAAAATTCTTTAAATCAAAGACTACACACCTCGATTCTTAGATTACCAACAAGGTAACATTAAAATAAAAAAACCATTGGAATGTTGAGGACATTTTATAGTACATTATATAAGTTGGAACACATTCCAATTTAATTTCTCCTAAGATTCCTCAATTCATATAAAGCGTATAAATATTTTTGTCTATAGTCCATTTCCATACAAAGTCATCACATTTTGTTTCCATCAATGAAGATTTCTCTCTTGAAATATTCTCCAATATATACATAATATAATTGGTAATACTGAATGGGGTGTCAAATTCCATTGTTATGGATCAGGAACACTGTTTTATCTCAATATAAAAAAAATAATTTAGAAATCATTGTTTAATTATCTATGTTTCATCAAAGCTTATCACGCTCTGATAAATGATTCTCATATGAAGACCACAACAACTATGGAGGATATGTAGATATTTTATTCTATAGAATACCAACGATATTAGTATGAACGTATAACCATGGTGTATGTATCATATATAAACTATGTCCATTAAATAAGTTAAATTTTACTATATGAGGATCTATGTGTCAAAATATGTATTGTGATAACTTGTTTTCTTAATGTTAGAGAGTGGAATCACATAGGTCCAAACCATGTTCAGGAAATGAAAGGGAAGGTTCAAACCATACAACGGTATATGAAAGATTCACAAATTAAATATTTCATAAATTTATATAGTCATTGAATAGATCTGGTGTTTTTATTTAATATAGGGTATTTATTTAGATATCTCAATAGAATTAGATTGCGAGTTTTGGTAAGAATGGGAATATGTTCTCTAGGTACACAGTCCCCTCAATATACATTGTCATGTAGGGGTAGTAACTTCTAGTTTAGAACTACCTCCCATCCTATCCATATTATAAGATTTATTTAATGAATCACTTTTTAAAATGTACGTACCATACCCATGACATATACTAAATTATGATTCCATGAAAATGGAACATCATCTTTTATATGAGGAAAATTAATCAAAATTATGGATCAACGATATAAGGTGTTGAATAATAATAAAACTCATTTGAAAAAATTTAAATGGAGGAATAATAAATTATATGAATCTTCATTTAAACATAAGGATATGATGGGAGAAAATTTTGATCTTTAATTTTCCTCCCTGTAATAATATTTTGAGGATAAAATTATTTCATGGGGTAGAATGTAACGACCCTAAATTCTAGTATTTATTAAATCGATGTTATTTTTTATAAAATTCATCACACACTACACATAATGAAACAAAACCAAAAGATATTAATAAAAATAATTTTATAAATCTATAATAAATAAAAAAATTGTAACCATTTAAATATTTAAAAGGTAAATAACTAATAAGAGTTATCATTTAAAAATTTTATTTTCAATCAAATACATTTTATTTATGTTATGCATATTCATTCAAATGGTAAATTTACTAGATTTATATGTTAAATTTTATGAAAAAAAATTTATTTATGAATTTATCAAATAAAAATCTCTAAGGAATTTTATTTTATTTTTTCTAAAATGGGTGATTTTTAGCCAAATTATATGGTTTTTGTGAAAGAACATTTGTTATGATTTTATAATTATGTAAGATTTCCAAAAAAGAATTAAAAAATATTTTTTGCAGTAAAATAATTATTTAAGAACTAACTTAATTAATTCTTAAATATCCTTTAAACATATAAAATTATGTCCAATATTTTTAAAACATAACTAAAATATTACTTCAATTTAAAAGTTGTTTGGGTCATCTTTATAATAAATTAATTATATTGTGAAATTTGATCTTTTTCATTCTATTAAATCCACCTAATTGTTTTTTTGAAAATAAATATATGTTATTACAATCATTATCCAATATAATTTTATCTTATATATATATATATTGAATAAATAGTATTTTCCAAAAAACTATTTTTATGTGATTGTGTGTGTTTATTAAAAATAATAATTTTCTTCTGCTTAGAAATCATTAGTTGTAAAATGATTTTTGAATTTTGAAACAAAATGATCAAATTATTTAAAATCCATAAATAGTAATTTTTCTCATTAATGCTAATTATTATAGTTATAAACTAATAACAATGGTAAATGTAAATTTGTGTAGAAGGTTAAAAGTAATTAAATCCTTAAAACATACTTAATACGTCTCGAAATGAATGGATTAAAGGATCTTCGACATTATATTTTACAACACCGCCAAATTATCTTCTTTTGATCCAATAACCCTTTAATAGTTTCATGGGATTATAAAAAATTAGGTGTTTCAAAAAGTGCTCCTTTATTCTGTTATAAAAGGATACCACTTCAACCCATTCATGTTAAACTTCAATGTTAGTTTAAAATAGTAAATTACACCATTCAAATCCTCAACTAACCATATCCATCCAAAATAATATTTTATTCACCTTTTTTTTTAAAAAAATCTATTCACTTTAATGTATTTTTAAAATATAAAACTGAGGATTTCAACAGGAGTAATACATTATGTTAATCATTTATTGTATTCAACTCCAACATAAAATAATATATGCCTTTTTTAATATAATGAAATCAGTATTATTAGAATACTAAGATGTAATCATACTAATTATGAAATATATATTCATTCATTTCTATACACTAAGAAAACATAATACCAATTATCAAGTATATGTGCTGATTTGCACATTGCCGACATGATATAGTTTTATTTCAATCCCCACCGAAGATTTATGTTATTAGGGATATATTTTACGAACAAGTATTTTTTCTATTTTATAAATACAGTTTTAATATGATCATTTTCCTATACTAAATTTCAAAATATTTTTACGAAAACTAATCTTTAATTATTTGTATGTGTGGACTAATGCTTCTATTTACAAAAAAATTCTTTTTTCATTATCACCTATCATGGTTGTTATGATAATAAATTTAATTAAGATAAATGATATATATTAAATGATAAAATTTATATAAAAATTATATTAACATTATAAAATAACACTCAATTACTAATTCCATCATTATAATAAACTCTTGTTTCTGTCATTATTACCATTTACATGTGTGATATTCAAAGGTTTATGAAATCGATGATTAATGAATGTTATATTATAGGGAAATTGTTTAATAATTATCAATTCAATAATTATATATGATTTAGGATTTTCATTATAAATATATAATCTTGGTATTACTATATAACAATTTATTCATTAAACACACCAAAATGCACTAATCCTAATTATATTTTTCATAAAATGTTACCAAAAAATTTAATAAATAAAATTATAAACGAATAAACTATTTTAGAACATTTATTAGGGTACCTATTATGAGATAATAAATATGATATTTTGTAGAATAATGAAAAACAACTCCTCAATTGGAAAACTATTTCTAAATAATATATATTTGTAAAAACAAATTTAAAAAATTATGAAAACTAACTAATATAAATTTATTTAATATTTGAAAATCAATATTGTAAAATTTTATAGTACTTAATTTTGAATTTTATTTTTTTGGTACATGAGGTTTGAGTGCTTTTGACTATGTGGGAGTAAATAAATTGGTATTTTGTGATTCAAATCATTCCCTATGATCATAATCACTTATTTTCTTATAAAAACATTTAAATTATGTTCAATATAACATATGATAATGTTCTATTGTATTTCCACATTAGTTTTTTTAGATATATATTATTTAACACCAAATTCTATTTTCTTGATGAATCCATTATTCTGATGAAATGAAATTTTATTTTGGATAATTGTAATATATTTTAATGTAGTTTTTATCCATATCAATGTTTTTAATTCAAGAAAATTTTATCCTTTCTATAGTGGAAACTAAAAATATTTGTATCTTTAATAAAACCTATATTTTATATTATTTTAAAACAAATATTTTGATATTATTTTTTTAATATCTGCTTTTAATAAGTTCATTTTCAAATATTTGGAAGGCTTTTACATCCAATGATCATATATTCATATGTTCTAAATTGAATTTTGATATACGAATATTTAATTTTCAAGGTACCATTATTGAAATTTGATTTCAATTAAATGTTTTATGTTGATTCTTGTTCATTTTAAAAATGGATCTTGGAATGTGAATCGAATATCATGTATTTTTTAAGATTGTATTTGGAAATGTTTCTATAAAAATACATATTGTTATGTCTTATTGAATTTAAATAGATTAGTATCCAATAAGGTAATGGTTCAAAAATAAACTACTATTTTTTTGGAGGTCATGTTTTTGGAATCAAATTATCTTGTTTTCTTACTAGTAGCAGAATTTATGAAATCCATTCTTCATACCATTAATAATTTATAATAAGGTGAATTATTTTTTTTATGTATATATTTTATGTAAGGATTACGATGGGTTGGTTCCCATATCACCCTATAATTCTTTGGTTATGGTTTTCAATCTCATAAGATAAGTACTATAAAACATATATACATTTTTAAAAAAACTAAAGGGTGTACATACTATTATTTTTTCAAAAAATTAAGTGGTTTACATACTTTATAATGGTAATAATTATTTAATATGATTATTTTTATCCCACTAATTCTCTAAAATGTTTATTTTTTCAAAAAATATTTCCAATCCTTATGACATTTCTAGTTTTAATGATTTTTTTCATTCCTGTGTATTGATTTCATGATCTTTATATATTTCTATAAAAAGTTTTTATGATTTTTTGTTGGTCTTAAGTTACTAATCCATTATCCTTAATTCTAAATTGTGTTCTTTGTTGTCACTTATGATCTCAAAATCTTTTTCATTTATATTTTTCCGCTAATCATGTTTTCCCTCTTATTTAAGATCTAAAGTTATGACTTTGTTTTATATATCAATTAATTTTAATTTGGGATCACCCATTTTTATGTTTTATTTAAATATGTTATGAAGAATATTATGTCATATATGTTGTCTAAAAGTTGTAATAGAGGAGAATTTTTATGATGAAATTTTCATAAATATTGAAAATATGATGTTTATATAGATAGTATTCAAGAGAATAAACCATTACATACATAAATTTTGAGATTATTAGTGTAATTTAGTAAATAAATTTCTAAATCAATGTAGTATTTATATATGTTTTTCTTGGGTCACCATACCCATGACATGGAACTGGCATTTGGGGTCCATGATTTTGATTTTTTGGGACACTGTCTCTTCGGTGATAGGTTTTTTTCTATATAGACCACACATACCTCTATTATATTATTAAATATTTGGAAATGATCATAAGGATGTGTAATTTGTTATAGTATCAATAATGTCTTAATTTTGAGATGGAAATTACTCAATGTAAAGGTAAGATCATTGTAGATTCTCAAAGTTGTATGACATAAGTTTCTCGAGAGAATGGTGAAAAGCCTACGGAAGAAGATTGGTTCCCAATAAAATTGTTGACCAATTAGAGGACAGATCCTTTTAAAAAATACAGATATATGACATGTTCCATGTTAGTGGTAAAATATTATTTAGTATACCATAAAAAATTGTAGTCATGAATATGAACTAGAGTGTGTTTTGATGCTGGAACATGTAGTATGTGGTTACTAAACACCTTGGTGGTTGTTGGACAATGATGATGGGATCCCAGCACATGGGGTAGTTATAGACCCGATTTCCATAAAATAAGTGTTGATTAGAATTTTACATACAATAATATGGGTCAGGTATTTTTAAGTAACAAAGATGCACCATGACTTTATAAAAGTGTTATGGAGTACAAGGATGAAGAGGAACATTGTTGGATTTTTACCATATACTTTACCTGTTAGAGGATAATAGTTTTCCACCATTTCCTTGTGGTTTTATACATAATCATCATGTACCTATGTTTATGTGGGAGGATTTCTCTATAGAACTGATAACTAGTTTACCCAAGAATCTTAAGAGACATGATTCTTTTGGGGTTGTTTTTTATCACTATCAAAAGATTCTTATTTATTATATATCTATGAGATTCACATAGTAGATGATCTCAAAACACTATAAATCCATGATATTATAAACATAAATATAATTATCTCAAGAATTTAATATAGTATGGAGAATTGTTTTACATGATAACTTTTATAGGATTTATAGAGTTCTATAGAGAATCATCTTTGATGAACTACATCCTACCAACCCTATAAACACAGATAGTCGAAGAAATTTATTTATATATTAGAGGATATGATTCTACACTAAATTTTATATTTTTTAGGATCATGGTATGATCACCTCTCAATGGTTGAATTCACATAAAACAATATTTTATAGGATTTGACTATCATGGATCCTTACTAGGCTCTTTATGGATGGCTATATTATTCACCACTTAAATAGTACGAGCCTAGTGAGGTAGTAGTTTTTTTATTAATATCTAATGTCAGATCTATGATAGATTATATTTGATTAAAAATACATTGATAATACGCCAAATAAAGAATAAATATTATTCCAACCATAGGAGGATATATTTTGAGGTTTCTATAGTTGATCAGATTCTACTATTAGTAACACTTTTGAAATGACTTTGATTTTTGAGAAAGAAATAGATTATACTGTCAAGTTATATAGGACCCCTTGAGATCAACAAATAGATTGGAATATTGGAACACCATCTAGATCTCCTCACTATCTAGGTATGCATAATATTTTTCATGTGTCTCAACTCTAAAGGTACATGTTCAATCCTATGAATTTTTGTAGCTATGATGATATAGATTAATAATATAAAGCTTCATAGATAGAACACCATGGGAATACAATTTACCTGATGAAGAATTTCCTATATTGGAAGACAATTCAACTTTTGAAAAATGTATTGAATTATTAAAGGATCAAGGGGTAGTCGTAGGTGTGGGAGAAATATTCATAAGATAAATTTTAAAAGTTGTTTGGGATGAATATTTTAACGTACTTATCAGGGATTAGAAATATTTATAAGTGTAATTTTAATATCCTTTGTTAGCTCAAGGTATTGTAATTTTTATGTGTATAAAATTCCCTATTTAACTTTACTTTTATCACTAATATGGGTTTTTTGTAGGTTTGTTTTTAGTGTAATGGGTCTAAGAATTTATAGATATAGATTCAAGTTAAGGCCCATACTTATGATGGATATAAAGAGGTCACCGGATAATTAGTGGAATCCACTATATATGAAGTGAGTTTATAGTTCATATATAAATTTTTCAATACACCGCTAGAAAACTATTAGGAAGAACTTTCAATGTGACTGGCTAGGAGCCAGCTATCTACAATCTTAGGAGGCCTACCATCTCACCAATCAGTCATATCCTAGTCTACAATAAAATCCCCTTATTAAATTTAATTTAATTCATTTAAACATTAAGTAATACACAATATTTTACCCTATTCTCTGTTTTCACATAGGTATTTCCTCCACGAATTCATGAGATCTCCAATTCATTTCCCCTTGGACATTCAATGTTCAATCAATCCGGTGATTCAAAAAAAGTTATTTTGTTTTCTCTAAATTGACACCACATTTCTATTCCCCCTTGAGATGTGTTCATATATATATGATGTTCATTTTAATTATATGAAAATATGAGGAATTTTCATACATCATTCATTGATCAGTGTCTAATCTAGCATATTGACAATGACTCTTAATCCAATCGTGATCTACCCTTGGTTAATAACATATTATTATTATGTGATTATAAATCTTATTAATATACCTCTTCTTCAAGGAGGTTTAATGATAGAACTATAGTCTATTGGAAAGGCTTAGTTGTTTATTCAATATCTAATGTTATTATAATGATCTATCCATTGGTTGATGGTTTATTTGACTATTCAATGACATCCATTATGATGGATATTGCTCTCTCATGAACGATGCATATTTTTTAGTATGTTATCATCGACCGATCATCATTATAACGTATTATTCTTGAATATCCTATGGATCTCTATTTGTAGACAATTTTATGATGGATAGATTCTATTTGGAAAAACAGGATGATCTATTATAGTTTTGATGAGTAATTAACTATATATTCTTCAATTAATAGTGAATCTAATGAATTTACACACCCTCCATCAAAATATCTCAAAATTGGTTCCATTGATGGACTCCATGAAGTATGTAATTCTAGAACTAATATCAATTACATGAAATCTCTTTGGGTCTCAATTTTAAAACGATAATTTGAAAGAATGAAACTCAATATAGGTACCCCTGATTTGTGAACTAGCTTTCCATGGGTGAAGAACTTGATTATATATTTGATCCTTCGAATAATATTGGAGTACATGTTAACAAGCCTAAGGTAGAAAGTTCCACATCAATTGGGAAACATATGTACACTTCTTTCTGTGGCATGGTTATTGTTTTGGAATATCTTTTTATCTAATATTCATTTAATCACATGTAATTATATGTTTCAAAATATTCTCATTATTCATTGTTGTGTACTCCCTTTATATACTCTACCATGTTATTTTTATTTAACATGATGATTGAGGAATTGTATTATAAGGAACCGGCCTTACAACATACATAATATTGAATTAAGTTAATAATTCACATTTAGGATCTTTTCAGGTTTAGAGTTTTATATAATTATCTCCTAACTATTACATCTCAAATAAATACAAACTAGTAACTTCTACTCAGTTTCCATTTTTTTCACTAAACAAAAAGTCTGGAAAAAAAATTAATTTATAGTTCCATGTTTTTGATAGCATTACTTTTCCTTGATCCCATCCATGACCCTGTTCAACATTATATCCTATTAAAATCATTTCAAAAACTTGGGAGGAGCATAAAAATCTTAGTAAGGGATACAAAAAGAATAAAAAATGTTGGTTTTTCAAAACAACAAGTAAACCATGAATACATTATCATAAGTAATACTTTTCATCTTTATGAAGTAGTAAATACTCATCACTAAATAAATGATCACTACTTACCCTTTTGTAACCAAAAGGATACTATAAAACCCATATAAAGAACACATAACATATAAAGGTAACATGGGATATAAACATACTTAAATGCAATAACAATACGGTTGAATTCCACACATATCACTAAATGGGAGATCCATACGGCCGACATCTATACCCAATGCATTGGAGATTATAATGTAACTACGTGTCCTTGTTTTCACAAGACCACCCGTCATTTTCTTTATCTTGTAACCACCCATCAAATGTCCAAGTACCATTATAAAATCATTACACATAAAACAAATATAAAGGAAAGAAAACATGTCCAAAAATCAATCACAATATACCACTAAAATATATTGACATAAAAGAATAATTTATCAAATCCATTTTCAATACCAAAATACATAAAAGAGTATATGTTATTTATATTCTTTTAAAAATATTATGTCTTGTTGAGGAAGCCAAAGATCATATAATAATCGCGGTGGTGGAAAAGATCGTTGTCACCGCTTACCTTGAAAGGAACATTCTTTTAGTCATTTAGTAAAACGCTTTGAAGAAAATGATTACTTTTGAATAAAAGTAAAATTATAACTGGTTTATACACCTTATAAAAGAATGTTGTGTATAAAACAAAATATACCTCAATGAAAGGAGATTGAGACGAAGTCCCTTACCTCGTGTCTGACATGACGAGATGATTCTTTAATCTCTTGAATAATAAACTAAAGTTAATTTTTACTTGCTTAAGAATCTTTTTCAAGTTTATTATTCCTTTTATATCACTTATTACCATTTTATAAACATTATGTAATCATTTAATTTAATAACATTTGTTTTGTCGATATTTGGTACTTGAGTCAAAAATGGACTTCTTATAATTACATGTTGTTCATGTGGTCGAAGGATCGCTATATCCAGAATGATATTCATTATTTTGATCTAATATATATCATATATATTCATTATATATATGTGTTTATAATAGTACATAACATTTTTATGTAAGAAATGAAATGCATCGTTAATGGAGACGGTAAGTCATACGTACGCAGAAACCCTACTTTCATTTCTATTTCTTATTATAATTGACTTAAAACATAATGATGCATAGTTATATTATAATTCAAGTATAATATAATATATAATATCATTAACTCCATCCTTTATACGTACCACATAAGGAATTAATTAGTCATATCACTTTGAGGGGGTGGTAGTCTGTACTTCCTCAAATGAAATTATCGCGTTTACGCATAATGGAAACCATAAAGGTATGATATAAATGAAAAATAAAGAAGAATAAAGAAAAAATAAACATAATATAATTCATATATAAATATAGTGTCATATTAATGGCCACCATGACAGGTGGTACGACATAATCGAACAATCATCATTTCATGAGGCGTTAGTTTGCCATCCACAGAAACAATATGTTCTTCAACCATTAAATTGAGATTTGGGTAAGTGTAGTTAGAATAAAAATCATAAAAAATTCCTAGTATATTGAGGATACTTTTTTTGTTATAAAATAAATTAATGAAAGGAGTTTAATAGTTGGATAAGTAAAATAAAATAAAAGAAGTTAAGAGAAAATGTTACCTTTAATTTGGGTAACATCTGTTGGTTTTAACCAAAAGGACTTCTTAAAGTGCCTTATACCCGAGTTAAGGCTTCTAGTAGGATGAGAGAGATGTAGGAAGCCTAATTGGGTAGATTTTTTATGAGCCTAAAGTCTCTAGATGTGTGAGGAGTTGTTTATAAATGGTCTCCTTTCATAAGGGGGAGAAGGGTCTCTTTAGGAAAGTGTGAAAATATTATTTTATTATATAATAATATTCAGTTTCTAAAGGTCCAAAAATCATTAAAGTCTAATATAAGTTGAATAATGATAGAACTAAAATCATCCAACAATAATTATACATGTTTTGGATGTTATTTTAATATTTATAATCTTATTTATTTAAATGATTTATTAATTAGGTAAACATTGCATCATTATTGTGTCATAAATATTTTATATTATTCAATGTATAAAAATAAAAAAAATTACCATGATGTAGGAAATCGTTTTATTTTTCCAATTTATATTTGTAGTCAAAAATATTACCTATATAAGACCATATAATAATTAATTTTCTAAAAGATTTTTGCTTATGTGAGTTTTTTCTTTACATTAAATTAATTAATCTAAAGTGTCATTATCATTCATAAGTGGCTCCATGGGATCCCAAAATAAACCCAAGGATTTACATGGTTTTTCATTACTCATCCAATATTATTAGGACAAGTGTTAAGGTAATTTTGAATTATTATAATATTCCTTTTACCTTGAATTACCCTATTTACCTTTAACCACGGTAAATAAAAGTCAAAAGTTACTATTCACCAAATATTAATTTCATCTTATTGAACTAAATTTTACTTAATAAATACAACTATGTATGTTATATTTTCTAAATTCAATACAAAGAAGTGGGAAATTTTAATTTGAATGAAAAATTCTTTTTTTAACTATTACTAAGTGGTTTCACTATTCATCAAAAATTAATGTTTTTCTGAAAAATACCAAAAATGTAGCCTATGATATATTTTATATTCCAAATTAAAAAAAGATGTCTATTTTTCTAAATTCAAAACCTACAAGTGTCATTAACTAATATGATATTAATTCATGTTGTTAAAACATATATCGGGTTTTAAAGAGACAATAACTATCAAAAGATTAACACTTGTTTATATAATTACAAAAAATAATTTCATAATATTAAAGGTCATATATGTTATATTTTTACCCCCAAAAGGAATATAGGATCATAAAATAACATATATATCAAGAAAGAAAAATTGAGCAGAAATCCATTACCCCTTTAGTAAAAATTTCAACCATAAAACCCATGAAAGAAAAAAAAAATATTTTGTTTTTAAATACCAACAATATTCATGGGAGTCATCCTAAAACACAATCATGGGGATTATATACACCACCTAAATGAAATTGTTGTTGAACATATAATTTGTCTTAAAAAAGTAAAAATGTTAGACAAACCCCATTGTTGCTTTAATAATCTTTTGAATTGTAATCCCCAATAAATAATAGCATAAAATAAAACATTTTATATCATGAAAAAATGATATTAGTGATATAAATTGTAAATTTTTTAGTATATACACCCCACAAAAGAAATGGGTGGGGAATCTGCATATGACTCCAAGAAATAAAAGAGATATTATAAATCATTTTTTTATGTATCAACATCCTTCATATGCATTTGAGACTCATGTATAATAAATATATGGTTTTTATATATCAATTAAATACTAATAAATATACAAATTTCATAAAATATTCTTTTTACTTATGAACTTTTATTACCTATTTATTAATAATTCCTTATTAAATTTGTATTTGGGCAATAACATCATTGTTTTTCATGTCTTGTTTTATTTTATTTTTTCTAGTCTATTACATTTTTTAGGGTTCCAAAATCATCATAATTTTATCCATGATATTAATATCATGTATATTCATTATGTATAAACATATTGAAATATATAAATCCTAGATATAGAAAATGTAAAATAGTGTTCATGGAGATGGTAGATTGTACGTATGAATGAATGTTGTTTCCACTACCTCGATGGATTGAAAAAGAAAAATATAAACAATAAATTACCCATAAAATCCATAATATTTCATATATATATTATTTATATTTGATAAATATATCTTCACATCCTTTTATTTAAAGTGTACGTGAAATTGAATCACATCGTTTCATGAGGCGATAGTCTATCCTACACCTGATCGATAGTTTCATGTTCCATTTGATGGATGTGGAGATGTATAAAGATTATTAGATTAATAAAATAACATTAAAATATATACTATATAATTATTTATTATATTTTTTTGGTAATAAATAATTTATTGTGGACAAAATAGGAAATAAAAAAGAGCTTAGTGAAGACAATAACCTTGTCTCAGAAAAAACACCATCAGATGCTTTATTAAGGACATTATTATTGGTTTTTGGGAGAGCCCATAGCTTAAGAACATGTATAAAGTTTTTGGGGATATATTTTATCATTTTTTTTCTAAAATATATTCCTTCAATGGAGTGAATAACTTTTGGGTGTTAGTTCCCATTTCTAAATAGGGGAATGGAACCCACCTGGAAACTAATTTTGAAATTTAACTAAAACCCCAAGAATGATAAATTTTTTCCTTGTGAAAAATACTCAAACTAACCAAATATTATCTATATGTAAAGATAATAATAATTTATGATTATAAAATAGTAATTATACATTTTTAATGTAATTTTAAATCGTTTTCATTTTAGTTTGACCCTTAGTTAAGCCTAAATTTACCTTTATTGAGGTAAATATATTTTTTTTACTATTTTTACTACTAATACTGGAAAAAATTTAACATATTAAAAAATATAGATTATTATTGTAAAAAATATGGAATCTATTTTTACAAATTCAATTTCTATATTTTGAGATAGATAATTTCAAAGTAATGTTGCAGATGAGATATGAAATCATATTTTCAATATAGATTATGATCAAAATATGAAAACAAATTTCTATAGTTAATATGAAATTGATTATAATGACCCAAATTTGATAAATTGAGAAATAATGGTTGTAATATTTCTATTAAACCAATATTCAAAAAATATGGGTGTTTTGAAATGCTTTAAAATAAAATTACAAATTTAATAATATCCAAAAAATTAATTATTCATCTAAAAACATCACTTTTTAGAAAATTATCAAGAATTACACCTAAGATTATTTCAACATGATAATTTTGAAAATGAATATATTTTCTTAAATATGTTTTCCACAAGATTAGAACATTTTTTGAAAAATTAACCCCTGAAAATGAAATAAAATTGATATTTAGACAAACATATTGTTTATGCATAAAATTAGATTCACTTTCATCTCATGCATACAAAACACATTATTTAAATGTTACAAAATATTGAGGAATAAATTATATATAAATTAAAATAAAGTTAGTTATTTCATTTTTTTACATAAAACATATTAGTGTGTATAAAAATAATTTGTTATAAAATGTTTTCTCTTATATTTAAATGGATTTTAATTTTATTTCTAGTTAGGTGGTAACTAAAAAATTATTTTTATATAAATCTATAAACAATATTATTTCCAATTTTAGTTAATACAATTCATTTTATCACTTCTAATGCCTAGTTGGTACTTATCAAATAAAGTTATTATTATTTAATAGTATGTTTGTTTTATTTCAACTTAGTGTTGCATGTAGTGGATGCTTAAATAGGTGTTCTATGTATTAGTAAATATCAAAATGATTAAATTTATTTGAGAAAATTACCTCATTAAAATATGTGTCTGTTACATTATACCCCGAATAAAATTAATTTCTCCCACAAAATTCTTCACTTTGGTACATCAAATTGAGTATAATTATACTTTATTAATTCCTCAACTTCCCACATAGGTTCCTCGAGTTGGAGTTTTTCCCTAGAATGTTGACCAAGTTTGTGATCTTGTTTTGTAAAATTTTCTTTATTCAATCCCGAATTGCTGCCGATTGTTCCTTATAAAAATATATCTTGGTGACATGGTATTAACTTTGATTTTATTACATGTGATTGATTAGGTATGCTCTCCAATTTGAAATATACATAGAACACATCATGAACACATGAGAGGTTCGGTGGTAGTGCCAATCGACAGCAAACTATCCTGACACAATCAATAATTCCAAAAGGACGAATATACCTAGGTAATATCTTTAAAATTTATCATAATAAAATTTTCACCTTTGGTTGTATCTCAACAAACATTCAATTCATCTCTTACTCGAAGAAATGAAAATGATGTTTTTTCTTCCCGAATCACTAATTGATCATATGCTCTATAATAAAATGATAATTAATTTCTTCTATATATAGTTCTAAAAAAGTTATTAGCACTTGTTATCGAATATGGATAAATAATTATATGTTTTAGTAAAAAATTAATCTCTAAAACCTCATACATAATTTTACATAAAACATTTAATAAATGGTTAAACATATTACACATCCAAAAGATTAGAATCCAAAACATACATTAGATATAAGTGAACACAATCAATGATATCGTAAACCTCTTTTTTAACACAATAAATGATATCGTAAACCAATTTTTCAAAAAACCATTAATCAGTCACAAGGTAATAAATACAATCAAATTTAAATTATAGATATCGATAATCTATTTATCCAAAACTCATAATCTCAATATCAAGAACATATTAAGTGTAATATTTCCTATAATAATGTATTTTTTCAAGAAATTTTACTTTTCCATTAAATCAGATTTCTAATTCATTGACACCAATAAAAATATTCATGAAGATCTATAAAAAACAAATATCCTAAAAAATTATATTATCTATCATAATTTGTGAATTCCAATTAATAAATAATTAAATAATTCAACTTCATTCTTATACTATTAACTATGCCTCGTCAACTAATTCACTTATACCACTTTCATTAGATGTTCCATTTTCAGCCATTTAATCAAAAATGAAGAACATTTTCATGCACCACTATGTGGAACCTATTATTGAGATTTCCCCCTAGGAAAAAAATTTGTATAATGCCCATACATCCACATTTATAACATTAAATTGTTGGTGATTCCATATGGAAACTGTTATTCTCAATTTGTGCATTAACTAAAAATTTCATTTTTCCACAATAGTCTCTTACTCCATATCCTTCTTCTCGACACATAATATATCCTCTCTTACATTTAATAAATTCCCCTTGAGTGCCTCTTACAAAATTCATGAAATATAGGATACCAAATTTTCTTTCCTCCATGGTATCCACCACCCAAACTCTCAAGGAACTCTATTTGTGTGTTCTTTAGTAATTCCGAGAGTTGGTTATCGTGAATTTTGATAATAATATATCATGATAATTGATTAGGAATAATCAATATATCTTTCACACTAGTTATCATCACATTTGGTTTCTCATCAGAACAATGTATATCACATTCAATGTTTACCTAGATCCTTGTGGTTCATGTCATTGACAAAAACCAACGAGAATAGTGTGATTAACAATATTATTATTGGGAAACCACATACTCAAGAAACACAACCTAAAATGTTTCTAAATCACGATACCTTATTTTAAATACATGTCAACAAAAGATTATCCTAGGTCATTATTTTTTAGTAATCAAATTCTTTATAAATCTTCATAATGAGTTTGTGAATTTCCAATGTGTTTCTGTTGGGAGTGACAATCCATGAGTGTATAAAGGCCGATTATAGTATACTATGTGATGATCAAGTGCATCTCAGTTTTCCATTTTCAAAGTTATTACCCATGGGTACCTATGTTCTATATCCATATCCACATATAATATCCAAACTTGGATTTATTTTCTTAGAAACCACTCACTCTATCCTATACCAAGATTTATGAAAAATTTCCTATAATTTGACTCATCCTTTGTCTTATCCACAAACATATCCTTATGGTCATCACTAAATTTATCATATCCTTATTTCTAAAGAATAACTAAACATATCATGTGATTCCAACTACAACAACCTATGAATTTAATACATAGATATTACAAATTATTAGATAAAAATTCATTATATTTTAAAAACAAACAACTATGGATTGTGAATATTTAGTGCCATTGGATTCTAGACACATAATATTTTTATTTCATGACTTCTTTTCAATATCCCCCATAAATATCTTCTCATATAGAACTCTTTGTAGATAAACCCAACATAAAACCATTATTCATAACAAGGGGAAATGAAACAATAGAAATGATGATCTTTGATACACAATAAGAGTGAATACGGGAGATACATAAGCATAAAATGAACAAAAGGGTATGAGAACATGTTTATTACATAAAATATCATACCTTTCATATAATGTGTTATAATCATGAGTCATGTATTGTAGTTTTTTTATATCATAGGAAATTAATCATATGTAAAAGCAAGAATATGATCGATGAGAGAATAACAACGAAATAATACATGGAATTGTGGGGTAAAAATAATAATATAGAATAATTTCCATATTAGTCAAGATTCAGTATTAAAGAAATAATTTTGGTATGGGTTTACTCCCTAATCTATAATAGTTGTCAAGGTTCACTCCTAAGACCATTGTAGTCGACAATTTACCTTTCTGAAAAAAGTGCAATCCTTGGTCTAGTCTTATATATCTCATGTGATATAAATCATTACCTAATGCATTTGATGGTTATATAGGTACCACCCCTCATAAAATGAATACAATAAAAATGAAATGTGTTACAAAATATCATAAAACATTAATCATATCAAAACCCATTAAATAAAATGGGTTTCATAAATTTTTCATCATAACTTAACCTTCATGAAACAAATCGGTATTATAGTATGTTCATTATATCCTCAAAGCATAACCCATGGGGAAATAATTATTTATATAATAATTTTGTTATCGTATAACATAGGGAGTAGAAATATGTTTTAAAAAAAATATTTTCACAATAGACATCATGTATTCATATAATGAAAAATAATAGTATCCCCGGATTATGTCTCTAGTAATGTATAACCAGCATGAAAGGATGTTGTCTTCATTGGAAAATTATTTTCAAAGATCACATAGGACATTTATTGAGGGAAATAATTTTATTTTTGAAAATATTAGTTTATAAATATAAATTTTTAAAATATTATAGAAATCATTTCCATTGAGAAAAATCTTTAAAACATGTAATGGAAGCTGTAAAAATAATTTTAACATTTATTGCAGAAAATATCTTTTCTGATTTGATATTTTTTAACATGAAATTTTTTGAAAATGAATTTCATTGAAAATAACCTTGAATTTTATAAATGAAGCTTCATGTATATTAATTCCTATGATTTTGAGAATTTCTATTCATGCCATACATGATAAAATAACGCATACTTTCATATTTTTGGTAAAATCCAAATATGCATTTTTTCAAAAATGAAATAAAGAATCATTTGGATTTAAAAAAAATTACATCATTAGTCAAAAGTATGTCATTAAAAAATTTTAATAATAGTAAATAATTTCCTATCACATCATTATATAACATGGTTTAGGAAGAAAAAGGGGTTTTCACCGAAGAGAGAAATAAAAACTATTTTTCTTCAACCTATTTTTTTGATCTCTTATGTAAATAAAGACACAAAAATGAATGGAAATTATTTATTCCTTTTAAATTTCCATAGGATAATGAAATTCATGATTTTAAAATGAGATAGAGCTTACAATGTCATACTTGTAAGCATAATGATGACAAATATTGATTAATGGTGAGATTGTAACATAAAATATTTATCACACTGGAAACATTTAAATGTAATCCACAAGAATAAATAAAATTAAATAAAACATAAAATATCATTATAATATTAGATTAATGATATTACATGTCAAAGGGGTTGTATATACCCCTTATAAATGAAGATTGGTGCGTGACATAATATATTTCTCAAGGAAGGCAAATTGACACAAAAATCCTATACCAATTTTGTAACAATTGAACCATAAACATCATGAAGGACAGATCATAAAATGGATATGTAAAACCAAATAGTGTTATAATAATAATAAAATATATTCATGTATATTTTATTAACCACATATAATAAATATGTGGTGAATATTGCATTTGTCTCACAGAAGTAGAAATTGAGATGGAAATCCCTTTCCACTTTAATAATTTTTTTAATTGTAAGCCCCAACAATGAATAATAGAAAATGAAAATTTAAATATCTATAAAATTATGATATTCATGATATAAAATGTAAAAGGTTATTTAAATACACAACACATAATAAATGGTTGGTGAATTTTAATTTAACTCCTATAAATTAAAGAGAAACTTCCAATATTATATTTTATGTCTCGACTTTTTTTGTATAGGTTTGACCTTCAGTATAATAAATACAATATTATTATAAATATATTTTAAATTTTTAATTATATATATAATACCATATTTTATTTACCTTTTAACAGTTATTAAGTGTTTATTAACCATTCCTTGGTAATGTCATTTTTTTTAAATATTTTTTTTTGTTTTTCATGTGTGTTTTGATTTGTTATTTTTTCATCCACATAAATTTATAATGGTTCCATAATTTTTAAAAATTTAATTGTTATATAAATATAACATATACTCATAATAAATGTATTTTGATAAATCTAAAAAAAATTAGATAGAAAATGAAATACATTGTTCATGGAAACAATAGGTCATACGTACATATGAATGTTGTTTCCATTTTCATGATGGATTGAGAAAGCGAAAAATACAAAATATATTAATAGTAAAAAATCATTAATATTTCATTTTCATCATGTATATAAATTAATTTTTTCCTTACTACCATCCACATAAATTCTTAGTGAAAATGATTCATGTGGCCTCACAGCGTAGTGGACCGCAATACACACAAGCAACATTGTCATATCCCCCAAAGAATGTAATATTAGAAGGTATAAATTAATAAATAATTATGGAACTATTTTATTTTAGTAAATATAATACAAATATTTAAAATCCATCATTACATTCATCCTTCAATAGAGGTGGTGGAAAATACTATTTTGGTTTGTGAGGTGGTAGTCCACCATAAACATGATCGACTATTTAATTTTCAATTTGATAGAGGTGGAAATGAATATAGTTTATTAAACTAATAATATAACATCGAAGTTTATATTATTTCAAATTTTTATTATATTCTAATTGTAAATACATGATTTAAGGTATGAAAATAAATACGAAAAATAATAAGCTTAGTGAGAAATATTACCTTTGTTTAGAAGAACATCCTTTTGATATCATATTAAAAACACTAGTGATGGTATTTTGGGAGAGAAAAAATATCTTGAACATGGATTTGGATGTTTGAGAGAGATATAAATAGGGGTTCACAGAAAAATATTCCACAATATGTGTGAATAAATAAAAGGTTGTGGTTTCCTTTAATGGGTGGGGGAAAGGAACTCACGTGGATACTATATGTAAATTTCCCAAATGACTCCAAAATAATAAATTAATTCTATGAAAAAAGAATATAAAAGATATATAAGAAATATTTAGAAATGTGGTTTAAATGTGCTCATAAAATGTGAATTATAAATGTTTTGTGTCATTTTTAACCCTTATCTTTTTAGTTTTAATGCAAAATTAACCCATTTTTACCTTAACTATGATAAATATTTTTTTTCCTCAAAATTCATGAAGGTAAAAATTAACATGTCCTTATTAGAAGAAAAAATTATTCAGATTCCAAATATAACGAATTTTTCTAATTTTCATTCACAAAAGTGGTAATGTTTAATTTAAATTAATCTCGTAGATGAAGATAAATGGGGTTTCCAAACTGAAATTTTTAAAAATCATATGAAGTTTCTATATAAAAATTGAATATGATATTTAAGAAAAGGACCTAAATAGTATTAATATATATATATAATTGAATTAATTTTAATTTAATGAAAATCTAATAAGAATTTCAATTTTTTTAAAAATTCTTAATGAAATGGAATTTATTAAATAAATATGCAATTTTCAATATTCATCAACAAATGAAAATTATTAAGAAATTTTCAAAACATAACCCTAATATAATTTAGAAATGATGATTTTGGAAATGAATTTTATTTTTTCTAATAATTGTAAAAAAAATTCACAAAAAAAATTTTCATACTAAATTTACAAATTGTGATGAAACTTCATCTTATAAAAAAATATTTTTAAGCATTAAATTTGGTTATTCTTATCTCTTTCCTAGAAAACAAATATTATTAATGTTAAAACCTTTTAATGAATATATTATATACAAAATAAATTAAATTTACTCACCAAAATATATTTATTTTATTTATTGAGCTAAAACATGTTTTTTGTGTGTAAAAATTTGATTTTAGAAAATGATTTCCCTTATTATAAAATATATTTTATTTTAGTTTATAAATAATTAGTTTAAAAAAATCATTTTATTTACTTGTGTGCACTATATATTTTCATAATTTATTTAATCATATTAATAACCTCCATCCTGATGTGTATGTTTAAACAATAAAATGAAATAATAATATTTTATTATTATTACATGTTTTGTTTACCAATGTGTTGAATATAATACATTATTATATTATCCTTTCTTGTAATGATTTTTATTAAATTGAATTTTTTTGAAAAAAAATCATAAAGAAATTGGGTGTTACAGTAGTAATGTAGATAATATTTCATCTTTATAGAAGAAAAATAATTTCATGAAAATAATATATATATATATATAATCAATTCAAATTTATAATTATTCTTGCTTAGTTTTTATTAAAACCAAAACACATAGCTTCATCAAGGTGGTAGTCCACACGTACATATGAGTGAAATTTTCATTTCATATATAATTTAAAATAGGTAGAAAATTGTTATTCCATCAACATAATAACATATAATTGTTTTAATGAAAATTATTTAATTATATTATGGTTCTTAGAATAAATTTGAAAGTGTTATAATAAGAAATAAACTTGAAAGGACTTGAGTTATACTTATTCCTCCACCAGGGATATCATTCTTTGGCTTACCCCTAAAGATTACTATGATTTGTATTTTAAGAAAATATATCATCTAGTTTGTTTTTTGGAGAGTTGGAAATGTATTAGTGTATACTCTGGTTTTGATATAGTATTCAATGTGTGTTGATAAGTGATTATAGTAGGATCCATTTTATAAGTTAGAGGTGCTCCAGCCTTGTAAATATAAAGAGCATTAAAATATATTAAATGTATGTTTCATTATTTATGGATCCAATTTGGTCCAATATATAATATAGGATATGGTATCATGTAAATTCACTCAATAAAATATAATTAAACATGTTTTAGTGATTTTTGAAACCTTATTTCTGAGTTTAACCCCCCACATTAACCCTTTTAACCATTACTGTGGCGATAATATTTTACCATAGTATATACAAATAATGTATAAAAATAAAATTAACCTCATATTAAAATTTGTAATTTATAGCTCTAAATATTGAATAAATTTTCCATGATTAAATTTCTATAATTATTAAAAATTAAATTAATATAATTCTCTAAAACACAATGATAAACCGTTTTTAGAAAATTGTTTTTTATGTATAAAAATTATTGACACACAAATCAAATATAATTATGATTATAATGAAGTTAGTTTTTTTATTAATAAAAAGAGTCTAATTTTACTTTGAAATCAAACAAAAAAAGAAAATTATTCTTGTGAAAAAATTATTAATAGAGATGAACAAAAAAACTAATTATTTAAATAAATATATTATAATTATTTCCCAAATAGAAAAATAGATTTCTATGTTCAAAACAATATTTTTAAATTTATTACATTAATTATAAATTATTTATTTGGTCTATGAAAAAAAATTTGATAAACTTCCATGTCATTCCTATATCATAAAAATGAATGAAATTGTAAAATTCGTATTTTTCACTATTTACCCAAAAATCAACTATTTCAAAAAATTCTAAAAACCCCTTAATATTATATTGAAAATATGTTGTAAAAAATTAAGTATATATTTTAAATTTATGTTTTTTAAATAATGAAACATTAAAATTTAAATTAAAACATGTAATGTAGTGAATACTATTATAGTTAAATAAAACTATATTTTTTTATTAAAAGTATTTGATATTTTTTATAAAACAATAATGATTTATTTTCCATATAATAAAAACCTATAAATAATAAAATATATTTACTTAAAGTATTACTTGGGTTTTCAATTCTTACCCAAAAAATAAATTCATTCCTTAAAAGTTTATTCATTACATAAAAAATGATTATATTTTTCCCCACATAGATTTCTCAGATTCTTTGGATACTTCTTTAATAATAGGGTTATTCATTAAAACCATAACCATGTGAGTTAACTTATTCCCTGAAAAATTACTTCTATGATCAATAATCTAAACATTATATTCATTAAAATAAATATATTCCTCTAACTAAACTACATCAATGCTCATATCATGATATTCATTTGGTACAAATTTTCATCACAAAAAATATGAAACACATAATGTACCTGAGATAAGCATGGAGGATAGGCTTCTCAATAAGGAACTAATACAACATTATTTATAATATGATAGTGAGAAATATATTTTAGACATATTTTCCCTTTCCTTCTAATACACGTAATATCATTCTAGTGTGATACATTAAGATAAACATGGTCTCATTACTCAAATGAAATATAGTTTCCCCAATTTTATGTCTAACTCTTCTTCCTCCTCTGAGTCTTCCACATACACTGTTGAATATTATTTTCATTAATAAAAATCACTTATACGAATTCTGTCCTCAAAAACATTCTACAAATAACATCATTCCTACATTATTACATTTGACACTACTTTCCATATAATTTGTAAAATGGATCCATATGTATACTTGAATGAGAAATATTAGAATTAGAATAATACAATAATTAAATATGTTGATCCAAACCTCCTTGATAATATAAATAGTAATCCTAGAATATATCTTCCAATATCTAAATTGTTTACCTTAACTGACCATCAAATAAAGGATAAAAACTGTATCGATATCTGATTCAATACCCATTGAATTATGATTTCCTTTTCAAATATTAGAAGTATATATTGAATCCTCATCTGATAAAATATTGATTGGGACACCAGGTGACCTAACTATATATTTAATATAAATTCTAGAAGGTTGATCCAATTACATAGTATCTTTAATTGGAATAATATTTATAGATTTAGTCCAAAAATAAATAATAATAAAATTGAATTATTTCATTTAGATGTATTCAGTAATCCCACCATGAAATCTATACATATATTCTCTAATTATTAGTTAGGAATTTTAAATGGATGAAGTATCCCCTTTAGTAGTTTCGTTCTTATTTGACATATTGGAATGTCAAACATTTAATGATAAATCAGTATTATATTCCCTTATTTCATAACAACAATTACATTCATTGTGGTATGTATACATATTACTACAGCTGGGATGATTAGAAAATAGATATATGTTAGTCAAACTCAATAATTTTTTATTCAACTACTAATCATTTGGTCTATAGAACAATTTTAAAAACCTTATATCTTCTTATTTCCCAAAATTAACCTTAGGAATCTTATGATTTGTAATAAGTTCTACCTTTTATCATAATTTATTATCTTACTTCAATGAATGTTTAATTATTTTGGAAAAATATGTAAATAGTAATACCTAAAATTTTTAATGTTTTTTTATATATAAATCATTTATTATATAATTCATTAAATCATTGACTAATGATAATGTTACAAATGCATAATAGATAATGTTGTATTATAATTTTAACTCAATGAATTTTCAACCATGAATTCTTTACCATGAGGATATATAATCTTACATTTGTTGTTCTTTATTATTTCAAATCATCTTCTGTTCCTCATTTTTAAATCTTTTTTTTATCAAATATACAGTTAAAAGTTTCTTGACTAGTATATATTTCTAATTTATCCTCATATAATATATTTATCAACATCAGTAGTGAAATAAATACTAAATCAATATCAATGTCATGTGTGTGATAATTTTTGTAATGGAATTATTATTGGTGTGATAAATAATAAATTACCTGATTATCATACATAAAAAACAACCAAGCCCTTTCAATGAAGCATCACTATAAATGAAAAAAATAATTTTTCATGACAGAAAAACTAAAAGAATATAATTATCCACTATTTTTTTCAACTAATTAAAATATTAAAAATATTCCTTTATCAACATTAATATTACTCAACTTAATATTTACTTGGTCAGTTGGACAGGAAACTTGTCAATGTGTTCAAAAAATTGTTGTTAGTAACAAAAAAATCAATGAATCATTGTTTTAAGTGGAATTTGTAGGTATTCTAGACTCATAAACCACTTTATTTATAGATGGAACAATAGTTATTCATTATTTTGAGAAAATATTCCCATAGAATGAATCCTTTTTTAATAAAAAAACACGTTCTATAAATTTTCCATAGAACATTATTTCTTCTAATGACTAAAAAACATTACTTTGATGTCTCTAATGATCCTTTTTAGATTTAAAATATAATAGAATATTATCAATGAAGACCACAAAAAATCAATCATGTATCTTATGGAAAACTATATTTATATGATATATAATTACACTGTGTGAATATATTAACCCAAAAGTTTTAACCACTAACATGCAATTTCGACGACTACCACATGACACCCTCATTGGAATGCCCCCTTAAATTTATTTCTGACTATAGTATCCATAATTTATGTCATTATTATAAAATTATTAATCACCCTAGAGAGATCAAATAATTCATCAATTTGAGGTAATATATTCATATTCTAAATAATAAATTTACTTATTTCTCTATAATGATTGAATGTCCTTGAGGAAACAAACGTTTATTTCACAAAAACAACAAGATAACCCAATGGTGAAGTGATATGGTGTATTTAACACATATCCTGTAACACTTTAAATAGAAAATTAAATATCATTAGCTTCTATGGAGCCATTTTTCAGTGAGATTTTGAAATTAGATTAGCATTGAGAACTAATTCAACAAATACATCACCCTATTTATCAAGGAACATATTAGCTAGATCTTTTCGAAAGACATCTAAGTATTCATTTACTATCACCACATCAATAATCTAAATAATATCCTTATTCTCAATGACACGTTCTTGAAAATTTTGACATGCATTTTCTATCAGCTTAACCTCTTCTGGATATGTTTTCAATATTATAAATTTATTATTTTATATAATTGAAACTCAATATAGGAATTGAATCAGAATTCTAAATATCATAAATTTACCTAAAAATGATATATTATCATCCAATCCACACCAATAATAACATTGAACTCCACTAACTATATGAAAACATATAATTATTTAAAACCTTCTCACTAATGAAAATAATAATTTTCAAATAATTTTTTTTTCCTATTATAATTTTACTATGAATTTTTTCAAAATATATAAATAAATATATCTCCATTTCATATTGTTTTATTTTGACTCTACAAGAAAATATAATAGAATTGAAATAATGCATATATCCTGAATATGTTAGGTCATTGAACTAAATTGAGTAAAAATAAATCATTTATTATCACCACTTCATTTGTGGATATAACATATATCGTAGTAGTGGAAAAGAAATTTCCCCTAATTTTATCTTTTTATCCAAAATATTAATACCTTCAATAACAATTTTCTTGCATGTTTTATCATAATGAACCAACTCCTTGAAATTAAAACATCTCATTACTAATTTTTTATCTACATTTTCTTTTCTTTCAAAGCAGATCTTTTTTCTCTGAAATAAATAAAAAAATGACCTAAATTACCCCATAGGTAACATTTCATACTTCTGTTAATCATCCATTATCATTTCATTTAAAACATTTATAACATGGTGGAGGATAATATCAAGATTTCCTTATTATCTGCTTCTCCTTTTTAACACCTTGACCGCTTCTTAATATTTTTTTTATGTGGAATATAAGTGTCTAAAGACACCATTATAATTTCAATATAACATTCCACAACTTACAAATATATTTTATTTTTAAAATAAAAAAAATGTTTTTAAAAAAATAGTTTCAAACAGGTTTAAATTCTTTAAATTTCACTTATATAGTCTATAAAAAATCAGTCCATACCTATACAATATATTAATTTTATAAATAATTATAAAATGAGTCATATTCTCTATTATTCAGTTATTTAAATTTTCATTATTTTCTAATTCAATTAATATTAGTGAAATATTTCTCAAGAAAAATATCCATAAATATCTACTTCTTCATTGTATCAATTTCATTTTCCCTTTTTTATTCATAATAAAATACCACAACTGGTCATATTCACATTCAAAATGATAATTATAAAGAGTTACCTTAGAAAAATCCCAAAACACCAAAACTATTATCTAATATATCTTTCCAACATTCATCATCCATTATGACTGAAAATATGTTATACTCTAGAGGGTTATGTTTCATTAAATGATCTACTACTAACATATCCATCCATAGAGATTTTATTAGATCTCTTTCTTAGGTTTCACTATTTTTAGCCAATAATAATTGAGTTAACCTGACCAAAAAACTTCTCAAATCTAACTCCAACCATTTCATGATGTTGGTTTTGAAGGATAGTATCCTCCTGATGTATTCATGCCTTGTTTTCCCTATTATCTTTATAGAATATATTTCGGAATATAGATTGATTTAAATAAAGAAAATTATATTCTACAAAATATACCTCATGATAATAAAAACATATATAAAAATAAATTAAAAGGTTTCTTAAACCATCATATATTATATTGTTACAACATATATTTTTTTACCAACTATAACACCCCATAACGTAAATAAAACATATTTATGAGTCTACTGTCAATTATTTATAATTAATTCTTTCCCATTATATTTTAGGATTGGGGTTTGAGATAATTGGTAATACAAATTCATAAAAATTTAGATATTTTCACATATTATAAATTTTCTCCACCAAACCAAATTTTTATATTTACACCCATGTTTCAATAAAGACACCATTTCTTCATTTTAGTTGAGCAAACAGAACAAAATTATTTCCTATTCAATAGTTCTTACACATACAAATCTCTTATTAAAAACATTATTAATCGTGGGGTGTGTACAAAAATCTCAATAACAGAGAATAAAATTTAATTAAACCCTTTAGTCTAGTGACATTTTCTATTACCCATATGAATGATTAAATTTCTCACAAAAAAAGTTCATCTTATTAATAAATCATAATAAAATGTAAAAAATGATTTCCCTAAATCGTAAACCATTAAAACCAATATAAAGAATCTAAAAACCATTAAGCAAACATGAGACAGCAAGAGAATCCATCAATATTATTTTCGTTCAAAATAAACTATACACTTTTAAAATATTTAATAATATCTAATTTAAATAAAATTAATTTCATTAATACTGATTGAAATAAAATGAAACCTATGTTGTAATAATAGTTCTTAATATTCCAACACATTTAAGAATCATAAATAGATCACATTAAATAAGAGTAACAAAATCAGTTATCTCAAACATTTTTTAATGAAGATTAAATAATTACCTAATACAATATGGAACTATATATTGGGAAAAAAATTCATCATTTATAATTCTTGATTACCATATCATAATTAATTTTTTTTTAAACATTAACATTTCCATCAAGAAAACCATTTTAAAAACATTTGAATCCATAACTAAAAAAATTATGTTTACACATAAAAATAACGATGGATATTCATTTCTATTAAGAAATCGTTAAAATTTAAAATTCATATATTAATGGGAATATGATTTTATTTTAAAAACCATGAAAAATTTTATATTTAGATTTTTCATTAATAAAACATATTATTTTTGTAAAATGTATTGATGCAATAAATTTTTAAAACATATTTTTTTCACTTTGATAAAAAAAGAAAAAGTGACCCATAAGAGAAAAAGTTTAAATGAATATTTTTAAATCATTTTTACACATTAATGTATATTTAAAAATGAATTCAAAAAATATTTTAATATACATAATATCATTATTAAAGTATTTATCAGAAAATTTATATAAAAGAGAATATATTTAAAACATTTATACCAATTTTTTAAAGAAAAATCCTTTACATTGAGTGACATCTTTATACATAAATTACATAACTACAAAATTATAAAATTGTAGAAATTAAAAAAATTACATGGAAACTAATTAATGTTTATTTATTTATCATTATAAATATTTATTTTTTATTATCTTTATGTTTTTTTCTATATCTATTAGGTTTACATAGGATGATTTGATTTCCTTTTGTCCAAAACAACATTGTATTATTGAACATGTTCAAAGGGGTCGTGGAACAATCACCTAAATAAAAAAATAAATGTAATAATTATCATTTTTTATTACTTTTATATTGATTTAAAATATTATATGTAAGGCTGTAATGGAATATTATTTTTTTATTTAATGGTGGTGGTGGTCGGGATGTGCGAATGAGCGATATTTTCATTATTATAATATATGAAATAGAAATAGATAAGATAAAGTATTGTCTTTTTGAAAATAATAATCATTATATAAATATCTAGTAAAATTTTTAAATCTTTCCTTATTTTAATCTATTCATAGTGTAAATTAAAAATGAATTATATCTCTTATTGGATGTGGAGGTCTACAAATATGGGCAACTGGGATTAACATTTTTCAAAAAAAAATTGAGGTTATCAAGGTAGTATATCATTTAATTTTAAATAATAATATTTTTCATATACATCATATGTATCCATTAAATACATCTTCATAAATAGTTCCTGAGGTGGTTATGAAAATATAATCACATCGCTTCGTGTATGTTGTAGTCCACACGTACTAATAAGAAATGTTATGACATCCCATTAGGAATAAAGGAGGTATAAAATAGTTTATAGATCAATATAATATCATTTTATTATAATAATGAAAAAAATCATTATACTAGTAAGATTATAATATATTTGAAAGAGGTATAAGATGAAATTAACCTGAAATAAATTGATTGATTATTATACCTTCTCCTTGGATATCTTCTTTTAGATTACACCTTAATATCAATAAGATTGAAATATTTTTGATAATTGGATGTATATTACATGTATATGAGTGGAGAGACATACATGTAAAAATTGGAAACATTAAAATATAATAAATTTTTATTCATTGAATCTTTATCTAAGGTACACATATTTTTTGGATAAGATAATATAAAGTACAAATATACTCAACCACAAATATTTATTCCAGTTTTAGAGATATTAGAAACTATATATCATTATATTACCACCCACTTTTACACTTATAAACATTAAAATAGTGAAAAATATTACCAAGGATATTGTTCATTTTGATAAAAAAAGTAAATAATCTCAACAAAAAATTGTAATGTTTATTATAAATACATCAGCCATTTCCTGTAATTCAATTTACTCAATTTTTATAAGTTAACTTTATTATAAAATTGATAAATGGAATGGAACCCAATTATTAGACCAATTTATTTTTTTAAAATACAATAAATTTTACCCAAACATCATGTGAAATATTGAATAAAATTTAATTGGTTATTTTATATTATGTAAAATGATATATATTTTACTTTCAAAAAAATAGAATATGTAAAAATATGATTTGAAAACTATATCAAAATAAGTGAAACAAAAACAATTTGGTTGGAATAAAAATATTAATTCGATTTCAAAAACATCAATAAATGGTTTTTAAGATAGATTTATTTACATTAACTATATATCAAAAAAGTAATATATTTTTCCTATAAATTTATTACATAATTTCAAGGTAATCAAAATATCATAAAACTCAGTGTACTTTAAAACTCAGTATTTTTTATAATTCACCCAAAATTCAAGTACTTCATAAAAAGATAAAAAACCCAATGATGATTTTATATTAACATGGTGATGTAAAAAATTATGTCCACTATATAAATTTAAAATTATAATACTAAATATTTTAAAATTATAAATAAATACATTTAATAAATGAAAAAAAATTAAATTCGACTATTCAATTTTTTTTTGAAAATTTACAAAAAAAAATATAGATTAAGATATGATTATTATTGAATCATTTAAACTAATTCAATTAATTTCAAAATATGATTTATTTCAAGGATTAAATAGGTTATAATACTTAATCCCATCATTTCATGTTTGAGATCTTTTGATTATTAGTGTGTTTCTCTCTATCCTTCCTCCAATACTTCTCATTTCCCCTCTTCTCTAAGGTTATTATTGTTGGGTTTCCTTTGTTTTTTGATTTCATGGTGGATTTTTTTACTAGGTTTTTATGTTACTATGTATTTAGTGGGTCTCTATGGCATGGTGGAACAACATTAGAATATCCCCTCAACATGGAAAAGTTTTGGAAAATTAATCAATTTAGTTAGGGGGTTTTAAACATTTTAAATTTTATTTATGTCCGTATATGGAGTTATTAGAAATATTATTTCATTATGAAAACTGTTATAATTGAAAAAATGAATATAATAATCTATATTAACGAATTTGTAATGGGTAAAGATGAATTTCATGTGTATGATGTCATTTTAAGTATATTATTATTGGACTTTTTATTTTCTGGTTGATATTTGTTTTGTTGAATCCTTTATTTGATGATATTGATATGAGTTTTATTTTCAAAATTGGATATCAATTTAAGGATCACAACTAAAATAGATGTGTGTAAATACAAATTTTAATTTTGACCTTGTTTATGTATTTTACAACAAGTATATATGGAGGTAAAAATAATGAATCTTGAATAAGTTTTTTTGTTCTGATCAACTGTATTATTTTCTTCTATGTTTGTGTTGTTACTATTTATAGTTTTTTTCATTGGATCGGTGGAACATTATGGAGTTGTTAGATTTTTATTTTTCAAATTATTTTTATATTTTGTAGTATTTTCTGTGGTATTGAGAGATATTTTTTTGAGAAGTGACATAGATTCATAGTATTATAAAGTGTTGTGAAAATAATAAATTTAAAAATGGGTATGGGTTATGATAAAATCAACAGGGGTAAGTTAATTAATAATTAAAATGGTGAGTAGCGGTAAATAAGGATTCAAATAATAAATCATAAGTGGATATTTAAAATTATTACTTTCTATAATGGATATAATTAAAAGAATATATTGTGTTTTGAAATAGCAAATCATATAATTAGTAATGATGTGGTAAAATAATAAGGTATGATTCATGTTTGTTTAAATGAGGGAATCATTTAGTTGTGTCATGTTATGGAAATTCTATAATAAGTTTTTTGTGTATGTTGGTCGGGTCAATATGGTTTTTTCAGATCATGGAAATAACTGAAATGATTTAATTCCAACCCTTATGTTTGTATTGTATGGTTGAAAATAAATACCTTTTATTTTATTTTTATTTAATTCAATCCATCACTAGAGTTAGGTGAGATTTCTAACACCAAAATGAGTAATGACTTTATGGTGTTTTTATTGACTTATAAAAATATGTTACATAGTTGGTCGACTATTCCACCATCCCCTCTTAGTCATCTAGAAGTGGTATTAGTTGTAAGGTATTATGGTTATGATATATAGAATGTGATGGTTATTGGTATATATATATATGAGTTATAATGGATTATGTTTATGTTATATATATAGTATATTAGATGTTGGGATTCTGTTGTGGATGCATGGAAGAGGATATGTATGGAAGGATGTGGGAAGAAGGTTGATGTCATTCATTTTAAAATTACCCTGTTATGATAAGGATAAGAAGGGAAGTTATTTTATTGTGTTATAGAATGCGAAAGTGTTTATGGTATGATTTTATTGTGGAATGTATCATGTGTATAGGAACATATATTTGTGGTATGATGTTGTTATATGAAAATGAAAGGGATCAGAGTTTTTACATGTATGACATTATATTGTAATAAAAACTTTTTATATGGGGATTTTTTTTCAAGGTTCCTTCCTCATATATATATTTATATATGATAATTCATTACAATAATTGTATGTGATATTAGGTGAGTGATCCTTGGTGGGGTTGAGTGATAGATAACTTAGTATAGGTAACTTTTTTCTCTATTTATTCACCAAGGTATTAGTATGCTTATGCCACATTTTCATTAGTGGTTTTATAGAGGATAAAATTGAGTTTACGTGTATGATAAAACCTATATATATATATATATTCAATATTTTTATGAGAGAATTGATGATCTGGATAGACCTTAAAGTCTTATTGAGATTGTCATTGGTGTTCATGTCACATCCATGTATGTTTCTTTTGGGAATTTTATTTTGTAAAACTTTTATTCTTTATGAAATTTACATGAATTATGGGATCAGGATAAATTTATTATTTACATGATGGAGTTTATTGTTGAATTTTTTATATTACTAGAATATATTTGGATTCTTACCCTATATGTGTGTTGTTTATATAATCCTTGGATCCTATATAAAACATAATGCCTATTTGAAGTTGGATTTTTAGGGCAGACTCATCTTCTCAATAACCCAGGTGATTTCATATGGGTGTTTTTCATAACCACCATCTTCTTTTTCTAGGTTCTACAAAGTCACAAATTAGATGTTATATCCTTAAAATACTATAATAGTTTTCCATACAGATTTGATACCTATTTCAGTTTTCACATAACCATAGAACCATTCCAAATGAATTATGGATGACGGTATAAGATCTTCATTCAAGTACTTCTCTTTAGATCATGAAAAAAATTGTTTCAATTTGAACCATACATTATATATTCAATAGCTAGATTCCTAAAATAGAGCATAATGTATCAAAATATTCTGCACTAACAAAATGAATGAGGTTATTTCAAACAAATTCTCTATAGATAGTAGTACAAGACACATTGAAATCATCCATCATGTAACTTATTATAACATATATAATAATGAATTATTGTATATTGGATATAAAATTTTTCATCACTTCGAGAAATTTTTATATCCTAGTATTTTTCCCATTTTCTGAAACACTACCTCCACATTAATCATTGAAGGTGTTTCCCATGAAATATTTCCTATAATAACCCTTTTAAATATAGGCACAATATTTACATGATCAAAATTTCAGTCAATCTAAATTATTACTCCTTCAAATCATATATCATGTGATAAAAATGAATCTGAACCCTAGGAATTCAATTATTCACTTATAGCACCTCTAGTGCTAATAAGGCCAATGATGAGAACAAAAATGAAAAATCAATTTCCATCATATCCCACCACTATAAATCAACAGACATCATGGTTTTAAATACATGGAATATATGATGGTACAATCATCTTTGAACATCATATCAAAATAATTACAGTGTTTTCCCCTCATGAAACATTTCATAAATGATAGATCATATCACTAACTCACTAGTACATCCTACATGTATTTCAAAAATAACATTCATATCAAAAAGGGTTCATAAGAACACAAATATTACATTGATATTTTTTAAAAATATTTACAAAAACATCAGGTCCCAAATCCATTTTAAGGATTTGATGAGTCAACCATGTAAAATAAAACAACATATACACCTATGGTTGTTGAAGGTGGTATAATCCCAATAAAAATATAACAAAACTATATGAAATATATTAGTAATTTTTGATCTAATGTTTTATAATTAGGATAAAAGTTCTTTTTGGATTCCATATTCAATTTTCTCTGAGTTTTGCTAAGTATTATCGTTTTACATTCCCAAATAACAAACATTCAATTAGGCTATAAAAAACATATATATCCAATCAATTCTATGTTCGTATTTCAATAATATACAATTGAAAAACAGCTCAAATATTCATCACTATAGTTTCTCAATCCACCATTGAATTTTTTATTAGCTCTAAATGTTTCCCCTATTAACATACAGTCGAATTCAATGCATTTATATGTTTTTAGGGGAAATATTTTTCAAATATAATATAAAATTAATGAATTTTTAAAAATGCATTTTGAAAAACATTTCTTAATCAAAATTATTAGATTTATTTAAAAAACATATGTAATCCTTACATATGAATAAATTTCTGATGTATGTAGACTAATGTTTTCCACAAAATAGATTAATATTTTACAATAACTTAGACAAAAATATATGAATTGTGCTTCGATTATATGATATACCTACACTTATTGATATCTCATGGTTTGTTATAAATATTCTATTTATGAATTTTTTTGACTATATAATGTGACCCAAATCAATATTTTATATACCAACCATGAAAAGGAATCACGATAATACAATTTTATAAAATCATAATATGTCTCATCAACCCTCTATCATACATGTGTCAATAAAGATTTTAAAATATAAATAGATCGGTTCCCCTCACGAAAAATTTCTATAAATGAATTTTGATGGATAAAAAGTTATTATATGGGTATTGTTTACCCTTAAGAAACCCACAATTATCTTTTTGAGTTCTAAGTAAAATTATTTATTTAACTATACATATATCATAAATTTTAAACCATATGATAAAAGAGACCAAAAAATAGTAGAGACCCCATATATGATGCATGATATAAAACATTAAAAACATGAAAATCAATTAAATAATAAAATAATAACTAAAAATGTATATTATAACCAAGAGAAATATTTATACATACATAAAGTTAATACATCCAAAATGGGGCATGATAACATCCTCCATATGCACTGCAAAACTCCAAATTCGGCCAATCACAAAATAGATCATACTCTATTTTAACCCCAACTACATGGATATAGTATATCACCAGTGATGCAATTTATATATCTTTTACATGTATCATGATTTATAAAAATTATACTGTCACTATGGTAGGTGTACAGTGGTGAGTATGTTGCATAAAAAGATGCCCCCAAATCATCTCACACACTCTTGGAATGTGAAAATCAATCATATTGAAATGTATTTTATAATGAATGACCAAGCTAAGGTCATTATATAAACTAGTGTGATGATTTTTATATTATTATATTAATTAAAATATTATAAATCTGTATCCAACCACATAATAATTTCCACTATTTTATAAACATTATCCCACATGCCCTTTTCATTTTTCAAAATCTAATGATCTGTTAAACCAAAGTAAAAACCATTGGGAATATTATGAGTACACCAATTAATCCAATTATCCTTATCATATGGACAAGGCCCCAAAATTAAAGTATGTATTATCATCGTCCAATTAAAATTTGACGAGGCACACCCACAGATGGTTTAATTTCCAATATATTTTCCAAGACCAATCCAAAAAAATTAAACATTAAAAATAATAATATTAATAGTAAAAACAAAATTAAATTAAAAAATATTATACATAAAATTTTCAATTTACCCCAATTTTATTTAAAATAAAGAAACCATCAGAAACTCATAATACCTCCCTTTTTCAAAAAAATACCAACAATAGAAACTAATTTTAATATCAAATCATCACCCTTATAAAATAATGTTAATTCCATAAAAAAAATTATTTAAAATTCAATACCCATGATTTTGAGATTTAAAACAACATAGTATATAGGTGAAACTACATACTTCAACATTATGTTTAATGAAAAATCACGCCACCATTAATGCTCAAAAATGTATAAAGAAAAATTAATTTAGAAGGTACAAGAAATATTATTATTTTTTGTTGAAGGTTAAAGGATCCTAAAAACCAGTGGTTCTCTAAGACAAGACCATAAATATTCACATAATCTATGGGTTACATGAACATGTAACCTAAACTCACCTGATCATGTAACCTGTACTCAATTGACTTCCTATTGATTCATTTCCATGAACATTATGACTATAAATTCCCCTTATCTCACCACATTGAATATATTCTTGTGATATTTTGGAATTATAAGCATCTAGATTCACAAAACCCTCAATTATTCACTACATTTAGTCCAAGTCTAATAATATACACAGACAAGTTAAGGTGAGATAATATGTGTGTGTCACCTTATTTAATACTATAAATAAATTTAAAGATGAATTGGCATAGTTCAAAACAACTCCACTTCCCTGAACAATGTGTTTTACATAGGAGAATATTACAATGCATATGTGGAAGATTCACATAACCAATTATTTTCAAGATCTCATCTTGTAAATACCCATCTTATACACCAATTATGGAGTCTAATGGAATATTTAAACTAAATTATCCTAAATAAGGATCAATAATTAATAAAATAATTTTAGGAATGTGATTGTGAGTTTACACCTATATGAACATTGTATCATCCATGAATTATGCATTATATGTGTACCCCCCCCCCCCAACATATCCTTCCTCCTTCCAACTAAATCTACTCTAATACAACATGTAACCTTTTTTAAAGAATAAAAAGTGTATGACCTATAGAATCCATTATTTTTTCCCTTTCATGAAATAATCTTCCATGTGCATAAAGTAAACTATATTCACTAATCATGTTAAATATCGTTAAACTATAAAACTTGAACTAAATGGGTTTTGATTCCAATTTTAGTGTGATATTTTGGATAGATCCTTGAAGTTAAATTATAATATTATTAATATCCCATATCCCCTTGAGTTGTGGTATTTTTCATAACATGATAATTTTATGAGAGACAATAAAATCTTTTATTGTTCCAACATATGAGGATTCATCACATAGGATATCCCCATTAGACTCTAAATCATGAGAGTTCACACATTACCCTATACCATAAGTGTCCACACTAAATTCTGAATAATGAGTGTCCCACTAGACTCTAAAACATGAGTGTACCCAATTATAATTATTTTTTTTCAGTCCACATTAGGTCAAAAAACATAAGTCTCCCCACTGGTCTCTAAACTATGAGTTCCCCAATTTTGAATTTAAAGTATATATTCTCATCACATTCCTCAATTTAAATTTCATACCTACACATCCTTATGTGATGAAAATAATAACACCTTAGAAATTATAATTATAATAAACAAATGTTCCCAAAACACTCATCCCTATAATCATATGTAGTTTTCGGAAATAAGGTAATATGCAATAAAACTAACCTATGTCCATATGGAAAAAATTGAAATGGTGTTAGTCAAATGTCTTAAATCAATCAGAGTGATTTGGACTATTAAATGAGGCCCTTAGTGGGGTTTTATAATCTCACTACTCTCGATATAACAAAATATCCATCATCATCCACATAATAGTTAGTGGTTAGCAGCCTTTAAGAATTGGGAATATGAGACCAGATTAGAGGAACATCTTTTTCAGGGGGAAAGATTCAAAAATTAGAAGTGACGATTCTTATGTGGTACCCTTCTCATTCAATAATGATCTGATGAATAAAAGTGGATATCTCCAGCATTTCATGTTCTATTCATTTTTTTCTTCATTGTATCAACCTTATAAATTTCAACCAATAGGAAATATAGGTGATGCACCCCTTACACAAAAAATTGGTCATGATACTGGAGGAACATCAATAAAGTTTTTAATAACCCCAAACACCCAAATATAATGATCCTAAATATATATTATTTTGTTTTGACCATTTTTTATTTTATTTTTTTGGAGTTCAAAAAATCCATTTCCCCAATGGAGGTGATACAATAGTTGATGATCAGTTACCAAGTACACTGATATGAGAAAAAATGTGTTATAATCACCTAATAGGTTTATTAAGAGGATCATAAGTCCATATAACCATGTTGTAAATCCTGACCAAAAATTTTTGTTGGGGAAAAACTCTAAATAGTATTGTCAACTACTTCGCAATTTTATCCATATATAATGGTGATTAAAAAACACCATAATTATAGAGGAAGTGGATTAGTTCTAAAGATGTAATGTTTTCAGTATTGCTTTGGAGTCCCCAAGGAGGGGCCCAACCAATCGATGTCTCCATCATAATAGAACTACCAAGACACAAATAGATACTGTTTAATATTCTCACACTCATGTTACCCTAGCTTATACTTCAAATTTTTAATAGTAGTATAAATTAATTATCTATTATCTAGGGGAAAATTCTGATTTACATTCCATCACATCCCCTATCACCCTAACCATTGTGTGAGAGAAATTAAAATTAAGACTAGGTTTCGATCCCCAAATTTCAAAATAGGTATGCTGGATTGGATACTTAATCCAATGATGACATCAAAAATTATCACAATGTTCATCCCCATGAAAAGTAATTTTATCACTCATAAGGTCCCCTATAAAGAAATTATTACCAGAAGTTTGGGAGATCCTCCTGGAGATAACAAAAATGATACATGCAGAAAGGGTCCCTAAGATATAGAGGATCTTTCTCTTGGGGAACTCCCACACTCGCACTGGGATTCTAATAGGAAAGAGATTTCCTTGACTCTATCCACATACCCATCAATATGATTCCCCAATACCTATTCATTATAGATTGGGCATGTGTGAGAGTCTAGACCAATACTATTGGATGAGTAACCAAAACAAAGGGAATCAAACTAACACATCATATTTCCTCAAGAATATTATATAAGGTTCCACCCCTATATATTGGCATTGGTTAATCTGAATAAATATTAACATGCATCTCCCTAAATCATTTTATGGAATCATAGGATACAATATTTCTATTTATAGATCAGTTACAAAAGAGATATTCATCACTCACTCATATAATTTCTCACAGACATGGATAAAATCCAAGGGTAACATGAATTCAATAATAATTTTATATTAGAGTGAACCAATAATATTAGAGTAACATAACCCTTGAAAAAATAGATATGGGGGTATAATGTATTTATAATTGGTTCATTATATTTACTTGATTGTAGTAATGTTTTGTACATATGAGACATTCCACATTCCCATAAAAGAGTTTGTTGATGAATCATATACAATATATCGACGACATAATCTATGGGTGATCTTCAGAAACCATATAATAATTAATTCATGTATCTTGGGTTTATTACCCATTTATGTTCTATGAGAATCAGGATTAAAAGGTGCAACTTTCTGAACCCTTTGTCACACAACACTATGACTCTGGTAGAAATGATCCAAACATAAATCAGGTATGTCCTAAAATTATTGGTGTACTATTTCAACTAGAAATATAGGTATCATCTCATATATATTTCTAAGGATGGGGTACTATTTTTACCAACCCTTTCAATCTTCTTGTACATTGACAAAAATTCTCTAAAAACCCATATCCAAGTTTCACTCAATAGGAGATATCTATGACATCAAAAGATTTGTTCATAGATGAAGGCTTCATGAATGGTGTCCATGATAATCCTATAAAAATCATGAAATGCATTTTCTTTATCTCTAAATCAGAAATGTGATGTGATCATTATAGGGATGAAATTTTCTGGAAGCTCCAAGGAACAGTTATATCTATGTGGTACATGTAGTATTAATGGTTGACAAATGATTGAAATCCCTAACATTATCAGTAGTTCAGGGTCCACCAAACCCATTTTGTATTCCTGATTTAATTTTTATAGATGGTTAACCTTTCTGTTATATCCCAATTTCACTTAGTCAATCCCATTAGTACCACCCAATCACGGGTAAATTTTTGGTACACTCTATAGGGATTTGTCTCTCATGTAGTCATTCTACATCATTTCCTCTAATTGGGTAATTACTCTAGGTGTAAAAGTAATTCTCATTGATCGTGAGGATAAAAAAGTTGTACAAATATAATTTCCAAGGTAAAAAAAATTAGAAGCCTATAAATCCTATCTTGGATCCTTTTTTAGAAGATATATGGTGAAATCAATAGGTTAATATAATATTTCCCTATAAAATGACATATCACCTCACCCATTCAACAACATTGAATCATCAATAACTATTATGATTTCTATTATTTTGATTATTCCTCTTGAAAACCAATATTGTGTTACAAGTAGTAAATTATGTTAGTGAATTATTTCATTTGATGGTCCTTAATAATGATGATATACCATAGCTGGAATTATTATTTTACATCCAAGATAGGTAATGGAATTTGATGATTGTTGATCATTCCACCCCCTAAAACATTTATGAATCTCAATAAAGTAAATGGTATATTAGACCCATCTAGTATGACCAAATCCACCAGGGAAATTTTTATTGATGAATAGATTTCCTGCATAATACTAGTTATTTAATTTACTCATTAAATTTTCATAGGTCTCCGTAGAGGCTATGTATCACCTTAATATTTTTTATGTATTTTTTTGAAATAAACTCATAGGTATTCACTAGTATTATTTACTTGTAACCCCAAGTATAAATAAACCATGATATATTATACCTTTAAAAAATATCCATTGGATTGGATAATAAGACTAATATTTACTAAATTATGAAATATTATTATAATGGATTAGGATTATTAAAATCTATTGATAATAAATATTTTTTAATAAAACATCATTACTTTTAAATTACCTGTTTCATGATAAAATTCATTTTCTACAAATTCTATGTTTTTTTCACATTAATTATATTCATATCTATTAAAAAATTATTCCAATATAACATATTGGTAATGGATATAAATAAAAAAATAAATAAAAAAATACCTATATAAGTTTGTTATAAATGTTATGAATCAATATAAAATCAATTAAATGTAAAAAAGAGTAATCTTCCATAAAAGTTTTCTTTTTCTGAGAAAAGTATTTTTATCTTAACAATTTAAATAAATCATTATTTATTTTTTATTTTAATGAAATTTATGGAAAATATTCAAAAAATATATGTTTTAATATACATTTATCAATTTATACATGAAATGTAATTAATGTAAATTTAGTTTTATACTTGAAATTGAATTATTTGTGAAATATGGCATGTCTATATTTTTAATGATTTTTCAATATTAAAATTGTACACTTATAAAAATTAAAATTTACAAGATTAAATAAATATTACAAATAAAAAGTTTCATATTTTTTCGTTAGAGAACATTTCTTTATAGTCATAATTAGTTATGAAATAAGTCATAAAAAATTTACAACGGTTATGGTTATGATTGGAGTTCTATGGGGGGAAACTAAGAGATAAGTTCATGAATTTCACCCAAAAAATTATTTATTATTGGTTTGGTTGATTTTGATATTTTATTATATTACATTCAAAAATATGTCCATTTTGGGATACATGCACTAGAAAAAGACTTTATATTATTTATATAGTTTATGTAACTCCATGTGTGACCTATCTCCTACTTATAAAAGGGGATATACTCTCCTCACATATTCATGAATTTTAGAAAATACAAATAGAAAAATCTATTTCACAAAACCTTACTAACTTCCTTCATATTATCTTAGTTTACCCAGTCCTCTTTTAAGACCAATCAGTCAAGTCATAAGGTGTATGCCAAAGGAGGCCCATCATGTAAGAATTGTAAATCATAAATGAGATCTTTCAATATTATTTCCTATTGCGTATTCTCAAAAAATATCATATCCATAATTTCATGATTACTAAAATATTATAAATATGAAAATATGTTTTTATAATGATTAAAATTCCACTTTCACCTCATTTCCATAAAATGAGAAATGAAATTATAGCCCATGCATTCTTAAAGACAACCATGTCAACATAGAGATATGATTTATTTTCATCACTAAATCACATTGATGGATATATTAATAGATTTAATAAATATACATGATACTTATGATATAATTATAATTTTATAATCAAAATATATTATTCATTATTGTATTATTCTTTTTGATAGATAACAAAAAACGTGTTCACATGTGGGTATGGACTATTATCTCTATGAATAGTGTAATTCATTTATATATATACACACCTTTTATGGATGGATATAAATATTTATATAATATATATATATAAGATACTTATATCCTTATCTAAATTTTATAGATTATTAAACCATGATCATGATTTGAGCACTATAGCAGCTAAATCGAAACACACGTAAAAATGAACCAGTTATCAAATGGAATAGTGATTTAAATAAATAATTATTAAAAAATGGATAATAAGATATTTTATATAAATAATGTATTTTATCATAAGTTATAATATGGTTCTGTTATATAGGTATAAATAATTTATATTTATTATACATTAAGTTACACTTATTATGAAATAATTCAAACTTAAGGTAAGGGTCTTTTTTAACAATCAATTTTTTTATCCATAATGTTTATGCTTTAATTATCTAATGATCAAATTATTTGATATATATATATATAAACTAATTTATATTTTACAATATTAATTATATTTTTATAGATAAAAATTTTCAATAATGGACCTACCAGGGTCTAATTCGTGACGACTGCAAGTGTGGCACTAATAGGCCCAGGGTGGGCCCAAGTGCTGTGTAGGAATATCCTACAAATTAGAGAAAATATTCTAACATACCGATACATATTCACAAATATACAAGAATATAAATTCTCAATTCATCTAATCCAATTCATTCATACATCTAAGACCCCACAACTGAGTATGAAAGTAAAGTACTAAAGGCGGAAAAGGGGCCAAATACCAGCCCAAACAAAAAACTGTAAAGTGTTAAACCTACTCCAAGGTTGAGGAATAAGTATAATTTTAGACCCAAGTAAACTCATTTGTCTAAAATGATACATCTATTCTCCACTAACTCCCTATCCTCTCATGACATCGTCAAATGGGTCATTGTCTGTATAAAACATGACACGTCTGGGTAAAGCCCATGCAGGGGTGAGTAAAACAATACTTAGTGGGACACCCTGAATACACTAAATATGATGCTCCCAGTATAGTCATATTAGTAAAATATATAACATTTATTATACAATAGAAGACCCCATATATACTCAAGATATACACCATGCCACTGGACGGTCATAACCAACATTCAGCCATATGATTTTGCTTGAAGGAACTCTCATCTGGGAAAATCTACTCTATGATCCATTCAATTCTCAATGAAACTCAACAAAGAGGTATATATTAGTGGGTTTCACCCAATAAATATCACTATTCCAAGAATTCCATAATACATAGATATGTCTTATGCCTAGAACCGATGGGAGACACCAAAGACCCAATAAGGATCAACCCACTATATAGGGGATCATATGTCAATGATACCACAAACCCTACCGATACAGCCAGCCAGATAGATGTTCAATTCCATACTAAGGGAGATCATGTTAATTCCACAAATGTTACCCAGAGAATATAGTGATAAATGATTAAACTACAATCTTATAGAGAAACACGACAAACCGATATGAGGCTTAGCCTTTATATGGGATCAAAATCTCACGATGTGGATTTAATGTCCCATTTTTTCCTCAGGGTAATGGACCTAGGGAACCCAATAATCCTATACTGGTCCAAAATAAAAAAAATAAGAGGTAAATGCACTTTTGAAGTTGTTACATGGCTTGCCCAAGGGGTACCCATCATGTCTAGCTATCCCCAGTTTTCCTTTGGGGAAAATCCTCACAAGGCATGTAATTCTCCATACATATGGTTCCTAGAATATGAACATGGAATGTTGAGACACATGATATCCTGAACATGTCACATAGACATGTTTGTGTTATGTGGATTTGAATGTGTACCTGCTCGTGTATACTAGGTTGTGTCAGGGTCAAAGTAAACAATGTGCCACTTAGACATGTACATTTTTACATGTATGTCTACTCTATGAAGTAAACACTGGTAATTTTCGAATAGTACACCTGACATGTGACCAAGTCACATAGTGTGTGAGATTTAATATCATCCATAAAACTTGAACTGTACATTTGGGGTTGCACACTTTGTGTAACACATGATTAAACATTGTGTTTCCTGGGATTTCCATATCCAATTCTACACCGTAATGTGATTCTCCAATGCCACCATGCTTTCTTTAACTACTATATTTGGTGATTTTCAGGGCTCCATTCAATATATCTAAGGACATCGGGGATTAATCCTTCTTATAAAATTATCAATCATGAAATTTCATCACTGTTTATCAAAACCTAGAAGAACGGGAACCACAAATATGCTTTTTCTACATCCAATCGTCCTCTATCTTCATCAAACCTCAACCACAACATCGATGAAAAAATTCACCTATGGTATAGATATGATGTGCCATGAAATGGAAACACAACAATTGAATACAATATATTTTTCAAATCATGGGCCAAAATAAAACTCACATGGTGAACATGCGAAGAATGGAGGAAGAAATCCCTAATCCATAATAGTGAGGAATGAACCGCTTCATTCATCCTCAATTTATTATCATAGAAATATTTTAATGATGAGAGATAAATTAATGACCAAATAAAAAATTCTAAAAAAACTAATTCAACTGATGATGTGCATATCAATTCTGTTCATAGAATTGATCTGTCTTCATCAAGGATTGGCAAATGGGATGGAAAACAAAATACAACCCCTCCTAGATAGATTTTTGATCAGTCATTGAAGAAAAATGGTTGTGTTTCAATAAGTAATGAGATCATACAGCTCCATTGGAATGAAGATTCATGATTCAGTCCAGATAAATCATATTTTTCCAATAAAGATCTCCTCCAACATCTCCTATGTCTCTTAGGTTTATTAGGAAACCCTAATAAAATTTTCATAAATGTATAATAAAGTATATTCCACTCTATCCATAAAAAAACAAACTAAATTAGTTATTTAATTAATTTCATTTAATTATGATTAAGTTGAATTTTTCAAAAACATCACGCATCAACAAATATTATATTGAATCTATGGTAAAACCAGCATTCTGAACTCCACTATGCCCTCAGGATTCTGATCTGGGTCCCCAATTAGGATTTATTCCTCCTCTATAAGAAAATTTATTCTCATAATATTTAATATATTTCATTTATATATTATCATAACATTGGGCCTCAAGATCGCATTCCTTCTCTATGCCTACTATAGAAAATAATCCAAATAATATCTGATATTAATACATAGAAAATACAAGACATAAAATTATTCCCACATTTGAAATTTTGATCATAAATAAGAGATGAACCAAGTAAAAAAGATGAGGGTACTAAGCTCATATCTAGGACTACCTCTCCTAGGTTCTTTCTTGTTGTTTCTCAAGTTTCCACCAAACATGCGCAAGGGGAATCAATTTCCCTTGAAGGATCCTCTCATACTGATCCTCAATATCCACTAGGTACCCTGCAAATGTAGCTTCATCATCGTTTCCTATCTCACCCCAGATTTTATTATGCAATTTTTCAGGCATGTATCTCCTCAGTTGCGAAATGTGGAAAATTTTCTGTACCCATTCTAACTGAAATTGTAGAGATAATAAGTACATCAACTCACCAACACTATAATGTCTCTTGATGGTACCAATGAATCTTAGAGATAACATTATTCTATGGAAAAATAATCTGAATTCACATCGAGGTGAGACTCTCAAGAACACATGGTCTCCCACATCGAACATCATATGTCTCCTTCCTCAGTCTACATTGGACTTCCTATAGATTTTCCCAGTATTAATTAATCCTTCGATGGTTTGTACCTTCTCTGTAGTAGATCACACCCACTCTGGTCCCATGATTTCAAACTCTCCAAGATCAGTACTAAAAAATGGCGATTTATATGGTCTCCCATACAAATCCTCAAATGTTGTCATACTAATGGTGAAATGATAGATGTTTTTAAATGAAAAATCCACCAAGTCTAGTTGATTATCCCAACTACGGACACAGTCCAACCTGAAATCCTACAACATTTCCTCTATGACCTGAATGGTCTACTCTATCTGGCCATCATTCCAGGGGTGAAATATTATTCTCAAGAACAACTGAGTCCCAAAATCCCCATAAAACCCTCTCCACAAAAGAGATGGGAAGAGAACATCATGGTTATAGAGAATATTTAAGATAAGTCCCTGGAGTCGTACTATCTCCATCACATATAGGTTTCCAAAAATGTCTACTCAACTTTTCTCTCGAGTATCTAAGAATTATGATGATTATGTTAGTCAGACTATGATCCTCAATATGGAATCATTTCCACTAGATGTAAATTGAACTCTCATTTCTCTTTCCACTGAAATATCAACCCTCTTATACTTTTGAACCATATGGTGTACATCTACACTTACTAGAACATGGTGATACACCTTCACCTACTAACAAGTTAGGCGTCATGAGAAAATCTCTATAACTCCCTTCTTCATACATAGACAAAAAAGTATTTTTAGAGGTTCTGGTACATCTTTTCTACTCAGGGAGATTATGTCAAAAGGGATTAATTAAACTCTCTCAATGTCAAAGGTACCATAATCCATCCATTTAAAAGGATATCATCCTTCCCACATACAGAATATAAATCACGAGCTTGTCCACTAGATATCTGAGTATGTAATGTCTAACATTCAGTACCTCCACCATGAGAATTCAAAAAATGTTGTAAAAGTAATTTGGTAATAACCATTGACTGAAGATATGAAATAATATCCATTTCCATGAAGGATAGATGTAATGGGGTTACTTATATGATTCCTTATTCAACAATTATAAAACAATATCTCATGCTGAGAGTGTATGCCAACAAATTCCATATCATCAAATTATAGAAAATATTGAATTTATAGTCCTTGATTATATTTATATACTGGTTCTATCTTTAGTTAATTTATTTTTTTGAGAAGATATAACTGAGACTATTTTGGAAGGTGTAAATTATAAACCACTCACTAATCAATTAGTGTCACCATGTCTTTAATGTGATGAATAACATTTCTAATAAGAGATCATGGGTACCATTGTTCTTATCAGGTGGTATCAACTAGCATGAACCATAAGAAATAACTTCCAACCTATATATCAGAACAAAACCATGTCTGGTCACTGATTCATTGAAAAACTATACATACACGTAACCCTCCTCTAGAAATATAATGATTGAAGAAGGTTTCATCTTATACCTCATCTCTTAAATAGTCTATTGGAACCTTCATGTATACAAGAATGGCTTCCCCTTCCAAGTCAAGGTTTTCATGGGTGATGCCTCTCTGTGGACATCTGATATTAACCTTCAATTTTACCCTACCAGCAAAATAAAATTCCACACCTTGGTAACACTCTTGGGTGGCTCCCAAGAAAGCATAGCCTCAAACTTTGATGGATCCACTCCTAACCAAACTCTATGATGATATGTCCCAGAAAGTGTACCTCTAAAATAAAAAATGGAAACATGATGAGATTACCATAAATGCGGTGCTCTAAAAGTGTGTCCATAATCGTCCTAAAGTGTATCATGTGCTCCACCTTGGATATCATATACACTAGGTTGTCATCGATGAACACCACCATGGAACTCTCAAGGAAAGGATGAATAGTAAGGTTCACAAGTCTCATGAACACTTATATGGAATTATTTATGTTTAAAGACCCCACCAAGTACATATAATTAATGTAACTAATTCTAAATTCCATATTCGATATATCTAGTACACATACTCGTAGCCGGAGATATAATGATCCAAGTCCAATCTAAGAGAACCACCACACTCCTCTCAAAAAATCCAAGATGTCATTGATCCATAGCAGTGGATACTTATTTTTCTTATTTACTAGATTCAAAAACAAATAATACATATATAATCTCAATCTCCCTTCCTCCTTCCTAGATAACAACACTAGGGCTTCCTAGGGGGAATACATGGTCTCAAAAATCCATTCTCTTGTCAGTCCACAAACTCCAAAATCATATCTTGAAGCTCTATGGGATACATCCAATTTTCTATCCCAAATATTTGGGATATACTGGAATTCATTTCAATTCATTGATCTAGCTCTCCGTGGAGAGGTAAACGTGGTATGTTCTAATGAAATATGTCTTAGTACTCTTCCACTACTATAAGAAAGGGATAGTCTAAAGAATCCTCCACTCCAAGAGTCATGCTTTCGAACTAGTGAGTAATAGTTTGTACTATCCTATGTGTGAGCTCATCCTACTCCTCTAAGGATTCTATTTAACCAATAAAGGGGAACCTCATTCTTTCTCTATGGTCACACTACACCGTCAGCCTAAAAGGTTCAATATGATCATGAAATGTGGATAGTTATTATCTACCTAAGAAGAAATCATAAAGCCCCATTGATTCTATAAAAATAAACCATAAAAACAATATATTATAATATTTAGATCACAATTTTGGGGTAAGTGGAAAATTATTGATTCAAGACCTCTTGATGCCTCTGACCACAAGGGTAGAGCTACTGGATTAACGTGGATATCAACATTTCGAAGTGTAGAAGTGTAATTTAAGGAATGACTATGTCCTGTGTCGATCCGTAATTCATATAAAGTTGAAAAGATAAATATTTTACATTGTATAATCCCTATATCTTTAGGGTCATAGTCCTCAGTAGCTTACAACTAACCTCATTATAGTATACCCACTCATTGATCTAATAATAGACTAATTGGGGTGGTGGTGGTAATAGGTTGAACTGCCAAACACCTCCAACTACCCTACTGGACCCTCAACCACATATAACTCCTTGTAGACCACCCTAATCATTTATCTATATCTATGCCCATAGTCCCATAACTATCTCATGATCATATATAACAAATTGAAAAAATATTGCGCGTTATTTCATTGATCGATGTATGAGGAACACCACATGTCCCAAGGTTGATTCAAGCCACCCTAAATACCATGAACCACTAGTCCCAGTCATAGGATCGCCTACTGAAGCTTTTAACACCCTTGGATCCATGTGAACATAATCAACATCCACCTACAAAGGGCTCAGCTTCGGGTTTCCCACTTATTCTTCTAATTTTGGTTTTATACTCTTCCAAAAAGATATAAACCAACAACACTTTCTCAAGAACCTCAGAATAAGTGGGAATGATAAGGGATACCATTAAATCCTGGATGTCCTGGTGAAATCCTTGGAAAATGTTCTATGTGATTAAGAACAGGTCTTAAACCATATCCAAGGAGTAATGTGAGATATCAGTAAACCTCACTGAGTACTCTTCCACATTCATACATTCTCTCTATAGATGTATAAGCTCATGTATGCATACTAATCGCAACATGGATGGAATAAAATATTACCTAAAGAGACCCTAAATGTCTTCCAAAGAGAGAGTTATATTTTCATGTGGCTAAGTACAAATGATCCACCATCTAAAATTAGGTCCTATTAGAAGACTCTTTTTCAGGACCACCATCTAATTACCTGGTATCCACAAAAGGCTGAAAATGTGAGTGACTTACTCTCTCTAGTCCTATTCCACCTGGGGGTCTAGATCCCCCCAAAACTAGATATGTATTTACCTCTAAAACATGTGTAACACACTCATCTTATATGCATCCTTAGCAAGTACAAATAACTCTAGTTTCTACTTCATGGATGGTGATATAGATGGTAATCCAACTAGAGGGGTTATCTCTAGTATCAAACCCTTTTCAGAAGCATTTTCATGTGGCAGATCATCCTCATGATCACATTGTGGAATCCAAGCTGGCTACCAGTGTGGAGGCATCCAGAAATAATACAAGATGTACCATGGCCAAAACTGTATATTAGCGCAGCTTCCTCAAGAAGTGCATGGAAAACACAACCATTCATATAAGATGCATGTGACAAAAAACTTTCCCTACAACCAATGTTTATATGTATCGAGTCAAAAGGTATGAGATTATAGTTTTGTTGTGTGGAAATATAGGCTACCACACCAACACTTGAATCCTTATCCTAAAAGGTATACTGAAATCACAAATCAACTTTTCTCCAAAACAACCTCACCAACTCGGGTCGTAAGGTAGAGATGACTAATCTGTTTCCACATTGTTTCATACCAACATATAGAGGTCTGACCCATGACTACCTGAATCCTTCCTTCATTGGGAATGGGTTTAGATTCCCACACCAAATAGGCATGTAACAGAAATGGGAGGAATTATACTAAATTTATTAGATACACGCACACATCTATAAAACCACATTATTCTAAAATGCAAAACAACCAAAACAATGCATGCATACATCTAGGATTCCACAATAGATCAAAAAAGAAAAGTAATAAAAGCGGAAAAAATGGCCAAATACAATCCCAAAAAAACAATTGTAAAGATACCATCATGCATCAATGGTAAGGACTAAGTCAAATAAAAGTTCTCGGTACACACCATTATCTAACAACTTCCATCTATTCTCCAACCAATACCTTTCCTCCCAGGGCACCATCAAATGGTTCATAGTCTTTATTAGAAATGACATTTGTGGGAAAAGCTTTTGTAGGGGTGAGTATAACAATACTCATTAGGATACCCTAAAAACTATAAACACGAAGCACCGAGTTCCATCATCTCAATACAAGATATAAACATCAAGGTATAACATAAACACCAAGATATAAATTGCAAAGACATTATGACACCAGGAGATCATAACTCACTTCAAGCCATAAGATTCATATTTAAGAATCACTCATTCAATAGAATCCACAATACAAACCATGCTATCATTAGAGACACTTGAAAAAGAGTTCTAGCTCTTTAGTCCCCACCCAAAAAATCTCACAACTCTAATAAGGCCCTGATACATAAAAAAGGGTCACACATAGAACCTCAAGTAGAAACACAAATCCAATATAGATCAACAGACTATATAAGGGATCTTATGTCAATGATTCCAAAAACCCAACTTGTACTACATCCTAGATGGAGGATAGATGCAGTTCTCAGAGAGGTTATATTGATTCAACAAATTTCACCAAGGGAACAAAGGCAGTAGACGATAACACTTTGGTCTCATAGAGGGACACCACAACTGTATCTGATACTCTGCCTCTAGAGGGGATCACAATCAAATGATGTGGATATAATGTCACACTATTCCCTAGATGGAATGGACCAAAGGAACCCACTGAACAAATTCTAGTCCATACTAAGAAAACAAATATTTATAAAAAATCTTGAAGGGGGTACACCACATGCCCTATGTGTTACATGGTGTGTCAACCTATCCCCATATCCTTATTATTGATATAACCTATTTTGATAATCCAAATTATTCTTTAATATGTTTTGATAATCCCAATTAATGTTTATCTATACTCAAATTCTCACAATATATGATATTCTGTTATCAAGATGATCATAATGTTAAAATAATCGTTGAGATTTGTTAATCAATGGTTATCTATGTTTATATAAGTTATAAATTAATTATAAATCAATTTGATGTGTTTTTCATAAAACAAATAAGTGCTCAGAAACTGATCTGTGTATAGCTACTGATAAAGAGCTATCGGTACTCAGTCTACCAGTTGACTTAGTCTACTGATAGACAGAGTCACCGATAAGCTAAGGCTACCGATATGTATAGAGATACCTACAGAAACTGAGCTACCGATCGAACATGTCTACCTGTATGATTAATTATTATAGTATACACTTGATCACTGATATGTACAAATATACCGATATGAATAAGTCTACCGATAGAACCAATTCACAGACAGTTACTGATAGAGTAAATCAACCGATAAAAGTGCTAACAGCTACTGATGCATGGAGCTACTGATCTACCGATACAAGTACAGAGTCACCGATACATTGAGCTATCGATAGAGTAAGTCTACCGATATAGGGAGTTACTGATACCTAGAGCTACCGACACAATGAGCTATCGATGTAAGTTCAAAGAAGCTACCGATGGAAGGACTGCTACACAAAATCCGCAATACACGTCTACCAACGGAAGGCTACTAATGATTGACCAACTATTCAAACTCTATACTCTCAGTACTATTTATTTATTAAGCTAAAAGTTACATTTGATGTTTTTAATGCAGTTAATGTTATTAATGATCTATGTTGCCATGTCAGGGAACTGTATCTTGTACCGATTCAAAAGGTAATAATTCCTTTTTTTCGGAGCTAAAATCTAAAAAAAGGAAGATAAAGACCTAGCTGAAATGTGGTGGTGGTGTTGTCTTGATGAAATAGCAAGAACCAAGGAACTAATAAGGCACACAAAGAGTGAAATAGAAAAAGGCTCATAATCATTCAATGGTGGTACATTCACACAAGGCTACATTCATACTCCATGAATCCTAGATATACTTGAAGCCACTCTTTTGAAGGAAACCACAAGCTGCATCTTGAGTTAAGAACCACAACAAAAACTTCATGCACTCAAGATGATAAGCTATACCTGGAACAAAGAAGAAAATGACACTCTATTTTCTTTTCAGAAACAAGAGAAGAAATCAGAAGATTGTTTGACCAACCAAACAAGTCTAGAGCTGCATTTCCAATCACTAAAGATCTTCTAAACTCATTCTAAATTACTTTAGTGATTCTTTCATTAACTTTTTGAGTAGTGTGTGTAATCTATTTATTTTACACCCACACTGTCTCGTGAGCTAAACTAGAGGATTCTTAAATCCTCACTCAAACTTCATCACTCTTTGTTTCCGAATGTGGATAGTGGTATAGGTCGAAGTAAGACCAGGATAGCTGTGAGGTGTTGTTTGTTTTCCCACGAAGAATTGTGGTAGAGGTCTTTGTACCTAGACAGTGTGTTCACTGTTGTTTACCCCAATCCAGGGTGTGGATCAATTTATATAAATTGTTGAGAGGACTATGTCTCAGCTTGATACTGAACCTCTTGGTTAATTATGTTGTGCATTTTAGCTTAAATCATAAGTATAATATATATATGTTTTATATTATACTACTGTTACCTTGAAATACTAAATTATTTTAAAGATACATTGATAGTTAAATTAGAAAGTGTTTATACTTATTTTAGATCAGTATGTTAGTTTCAAAAGTTAATTTAATATTCAGATTAAGTTAACTGAGACCTAATCAATATTTGAGAAACTGATTGAACATTTACACTCTGTATAGATTCACTACTGTCTAACTTTGATCTTATATTGGGGGATTTTAAGTGAAATATTTTTAACAGAAATTTTAATTGGAACTCAATTAACCCCACTCTTGAGTATCCACTCCGAAAAACATTTGGTATCAGTGTATTATTTATTAACATAAATTTTCAAAACATCCTCTTTTTCAACTGTTATTTTAGTTTCATCTTTAAAGATCTTAAATTTCTGTTAGTTCTAAATTTTATCTCTTAAAAAATACTTTCTAAAATCGAGTTATAAACAATAGACTAGAGGGTGCTGCTACTAAACGGCCACCTTTCTTCAATGGCACAAACTATGCCCAGTATAAAATGTAAATGAAAATACATTTAGAATGTATGGGTTTTGATATCTGGACTGCTATAGAATCTCAATATAAAATTCCAGAAACTGAAAGAACAACTCGGGATGAACCTACAATGACTACTAACAATAATAATTGTAAAGATATGAAATTCATGTACTGTTCATTAAAAGATGAATATTTTAATAGAATTTATACTTGCAAAACTATTTATTAAATATGGGATACTTAGGGTGTTTCTCATGAAGGAACAACCAGTGTTAAGGAAATGAGATTAAATACTTATACTATTAAATATGATAATTCGAAAAAGAATATTGCCGAACCTATTTCTGACATGTATGTCAGGTTAAATGATATTTTCAATACTATGAGCTCACTTGGAAAGGTGGTTCCAGCAAAGGAACAAATCATGAGAATATTAAGATGTCTACCAGAAAGATAGAGGGGCTCTTCTGTTTCAATCAGAGAATCATGTGACATTGGAGCTCTCCCAATAAAAGAGATTATTGGTAAATTAGTGGTGTATGGGGAAGAAATTAAGATAAATGAAGAAGAAGATGATGAACCCAAGAGAAAATATGTGGCTTTCAAGTCAACTACTTCTAAGAGCAAAGACAAGGAGAAAATACATGTACCTACTAAAAGTTCAACAAGTGAAGATTCATACTCTGACAGGGATGCTGAAATGTCTCAAATAGCCCAGAGATTCATGAATTTTTATTGGAAGAAGGAGTTCTTTAGAAAATCCAACTACAAAGGAAAGTATGAAAACAAGGGTCATTGGAAGAAGATTGGAAGAAATCTGATAAGGAAGACGATATAGTATGCTATGAGTGCAAGAGGAAAGGACACATCAAGGCTGACATTCCAAAATTGAAATTCAAAAAGAAATATGATTATAAGGACAAGAAGTACAAGAAATCTATGAAAGCAACTTGGAGTGCTTCGGAGGACAACACAAGTGAATTTGAATTTTTGGATTCTAAAAACAATCGTGCCAACATGTGCTTCATGACTAATACCTATGAGGTACCTGTTTCCCCTATGCTGAATGATTATTATTATAGAAATAACAGTGATTCAGACAATGATGAAAATATTTCAAAGGCTGAAATGTTTGAATAATACTATATTTTGGAAGAAACATGTAATAAACTTAAGGACATATATAAGTCATTAAAGAAATAACATGCTCTCACTGTCAATGTTAAATATGCCTTTGATATAGAAAAAGAAAAGAATGCTTAACTGTTAATGGAAAATACAGAACTGAAAATGTCTAATGAGAAACTTAGAAAGGACTTAGAAAAGTTCACAAAAGGAAAATCTACACTTACTCAAATGTTAGGTAAAAAACTTTCACCTATGTACACTACTGGTTTGGGATACCAACCTGGACAGAGACAAGTCACTAAAACACAATTTATTCCAACGTCTGGACAAAATTCTTCTTATTCCAGTTATGGAAATTCCTATGCATCAACTAGTTATTCATATGGTTATAGATCAAATAATGTTTATCATTCAAAATCTATTGATTCTGTAAATTATATGAAACCCATTAGACATACATGGGTACCTAAAGCTATGATTGATAACCTTTCAAGACCCAAGAAGATCTGGGTACCAAAATCATTTTCTATCTAAATCAATTTTGTAGGAAACATGTTTTAAGAGTTCTCACAAGAAGGTATGGTACTTGGACAGTGGATGTTCAAGGCACATGTCAGGAGATTATTCATGCTTTAAAAGATTAATAAAAGTTGATGGAGGCCATGTCACCTTTAGTGATAATTCTAAAGGAAATATCATCAGCCTAGGCAAGATTGGTAACACAGATTCAATTTTAATTTCTAAAGTTTTATTTTTTGATGGACTTAATTATAACCTGTTAAGTATTTATCAATTGTATGATGATGGTTTTAATGTTAAATTTGAAAATGATTCCTGTGATTTTTTTAATTCTAAAAATATTTTACTATTCTATGCCTTGAGAAATGAAAATGTTTATTTTGTGGATCTGAATTCTTTAGCTAAACAAAATGTTACCTACATAAATTATTTTCATAAAAAAACTTGGCTATGGCACAAAAAATTAGGATAATGCAACATCTATTCACTTATAAAATTAACTAGGAATAACATAGTTAGAGATCAACCTAAACTTGAATTTTCAAATGAGAATGGTTGTAATCCCTGCCAAAAGGGAAAGCAACATAAAGTATATTTTAAATCAAAGAAAGAAGTTTCTACTTCTCAACCTCTCGAGTTGGTTCACATGGACTTTTTTGGAACATCAAGAGATTCTATTTTAAATGGGAAGCACTATGCCTATGTCCTAGTAGATGAATTTTCTAGATATACTTGGGTATAATTCTTAGCTCACAAAAGTAATGCTTATTCTTACATTGTTAAATACTCTAAATCTGTAGAAAAACATATTGAACTTATGATTAAAACATTGAGAAGTGATCATGGCCGTGAGTTTGAAAATTAAGAGTTTGAATCTTATTGCTCACAAAATGGATATAGTCACAACTTTTGTACTCTTAGGACACCTCAGCAAAATGGTGTAGTAGAAAGAAGAAATATAACCCTTCAAGAAATATCTAGAACCTTTCTTAATGAATCTGACATGCCTATTTATTTTTGGGCTGATGCTGTGAATACTGCTTGTTATATTTTTAATAGAGTCTTAATTAGATCAGTTCTTAAGAAGACCCCATATGAGTTATGGAACAATAGAAAACATAAGTTAGTTACATTAGAGTCTTTGTATGCAATGTTTTTATTCTTAATACAAAGGATAGTCTTGAAAAATTTGCTTCTAAAAGTGATTAAGGAATATTTCTGGTTTATTCTTTAACTAGAAAAGCCTATAGAGTCTTTAATAAAAGAACCAAATGTGTGGAAGAATCTGTTCACATCAAGTTTGATGAAACTTATCCTTATGAGCCTATAACCTCTCTTGAAAATCTTGAAGAATATTTGAGTGTTCATGACCTTAATGATAAATCTAAATAAACATTTGTAAAAACAACCAGTTCTGGACATATTCCATAATCTGCTTCTATAGAACCCAAACGTAGAGATGAACCTGAAATTTCTAGTCCTACCTTTACTAGATCAATAAGTATTATAAAGAATCATCTTTTGGATGCTGTTGTTGGTAATCCTAATATAGGGACACAGACTAGACCTTCTCTAAGAAACCAGGTTGAACATCAAGCTTTTCATTCATAGCTAAACCTAAAAATGTCACTGATGCAATAAATGATGAATTTTGGGTAATGAATATGCAAGAAGAGTTAAATAAATTTGAATGAAACAAAGTCTGGGAATTAGTTGACAGACCTAAGGACACTTTGACAATAGGAACCAAATGGGTTTTTAGAAACAAAGTTGATGAATATGAAAACATAGTTAGAAACAAAGCTAGACTAGTTTCACAAGGATATAGTGGAGATGAAGGTATAGACTATGAGGAAACCTTTTCACATGTAGCCAGATTTAAAGCCATTAGAATCTTACTTGCATATGCTACTCATCTGAATTACACGTTATATCAAATAGATATCAAAAGTGCTTTTCTAAATTGTTTTATAATTGAAGATGTTTTTTGAACAAACACCTGGATTTATTAATCCTCATTTTCCAAATCATGTTTTTAAACTTTCAAAAGCATTATATGGTTTAAAACAAGCTTCTTGAGCTTGGTATGATAGACTTATCAATTTTATTATTTCAATGAGTTTTCTAAAGGGATTGTTGATCCAACTCTTTGTATTAAAAGAATTTATAATGATGTTTTAGTAGTTCAAATATATGTTGATGATATTAATTTTGGATCTTCTAAACACTCCATTTGTACTGATTTTTCAAAGATTATGCAAAATGAATTTGAAATGAGTTTAAAGGGAGAAATCGAATATTTTCTTGGATTTCAAGTTTTTCAAAATAAAAATGGTATTATTTTAAATCAAAGTAAATATACAAAGGATCTTTTAAAACGTTTTGGTTTGGATAGTATTAAAGAAAGTGAAACTCCTATGAGTACAGTCCGTAAATTGGATGCAGATGAAACAGGGAAACTAGTGGATCAAACCAATCACAGAGGTATGATTGGAAGCTTAAATTTTCATACTGCTACTTGACCAGATATTATGTTTAGTGTGTGTATGTGTGCAAGATTTCAAGCTAATCCAAAAGAATCTGACTTACTTGCTGTTAAATGAATTTTTAAGTATCTTAAACATATTATAAAATTTGGTTTTTTTACCCAAAATGACAATACTTTAAGTTAATGAGTTATTCAGATGATGACTTTGTTGGTTGTATGTTGGATAGAAAAATCACATCTAGAAAATGTCATTTATTGGGAAAATCCTTAGTATCTTGGTGGAGTAAAAAGCAGAATTTTGTTTCATTATCCACTGCCGAAGCAGAGTATATAGCTCTTATTTGTTTCCATGAAAAAATTATGTGGATGAAACACACTATTTTGGACTATGGATATGACTTTAAGAACATTTCAATCAACGGTGACAACACTAGTGAAATAAACATCTCGAAGAACCCTGTATCTCACTCTAGGACCAAACACATTGATGTAAGGCACCATTTCTTGAGAGATAATTACCATAAGGGTAATATTATTCTTCAGTTTATTGGTACTGAACATCAATTAGCTGACGTTTTCACCAAACCTTGGAGTTAGGATAGGTTAAGTTACATTAGACACGAATTAGGTATGATTAACCTTGATCGGTAGCTACCTCGCCGATAAATTCTCACCGATGTAAATTCTCACCGATGTAAATTCTCACCGATGTAAATCCTCACTAATGTAAATTCTCACCGATGTGAATCCTCACCGATGTAACCACATTGATAGGATTTCTCACTAATAGACCCTACCGATGAGTGCAGTGTTTTAAACATCTATCTGCCGCCAGAATTTGAATCGTTTTTACTTTATTTCATTTTATTTATTTATTTCATGATTCCTAAATGATAAAAATAACGTCATAGATACTTCTTAATCCACTGTGCCTCAAACCCTTACCATCAAACCTTAGCTCCTGAATCCTTCGGAAACCCTAAACCCCTCTAACCAGCAATGGAAAAAACCAATCTTCCTACCATCAAAGATGACTCCGATGAGCTGAATGAAAAGAAGAAAAATCTGATCCATAAGAAAGTGCTATTATTAGAATAACAAGATCGGGAATATGATGAGTAAATCCTCATTTACATAATAGAGTTATTGTAACCGAAAAAGAGCTATGGGTGGAATGGTTGCAGGCAAGTAAATAGTTAGATCCTGATGTGTTGAAAGATCGAAAATCGGTAGATTGTTTTTCGAACAGCAATGGTCCCTAATATCCGAATCTTGTGAACAAATTTTATGACTATGAATGTTTTGATAAATCTGAAGATGAGAACTGAGTAAATTAGTTTGTTAATGGAAAAGAGTTTTCCTTTTCATCAACTGAGTGGGCTGAATGTCTGAAAGTTACACACGAAGGTATATTTGGATATTTTTCGAGAGCTATAACACCTACTAGTTATATATTTGATTATGAGACCACCTTGGAGGAACATACTGGTTATGGAAGTCAAAGGCAAGTTGTAGCTGCTAAAATGGATGGAGATAAAAGATTGTTGTTCAAGTTTGTTTAGCATGTCTTAATACCGAGGAGGGGAGATTTTGAAAATTTAAGATATCAGGAGATCTATCTCCTACATCTTTTGAGAAATGGATTCATGGTGAATCTATGAAAATTGATGATGAATCAAATAGAGGATATGATTAGACCCAAGTCAAAAACTAATTCCTTGTTCTTTGCCAAATTGATCTCAGTAATGATCAAAGTGAAAGAAATAGCTGAGTCTCAAGATGAGACAGTGGTAGTAAGGAACAATTTCTGTGTTACCAGTATTGTTTGCAAATACATGAAAATAAATTGGAACCCATGGAGAACACAATGGGTCAATGAGGAAAAGAAGGTGTGTGATAAGTTAAATCATGTGGATCATCATTCAAGACCGAAGGATGTGAGGGATCCAAGTCTGGGACCTGATGAAGAGGAGCCCTAATACAATGATGATTCAGAAGAGGAAGAGTCCTCTGCTAATGAAGGAGGAGACCCTGACTTACCTCCTAGACCAACTCCTCAAGATCAGGATCAACATAAATCAGATAAAGAAGAAGCTTCTTTAGAGGATGTTGAAGTGGCTACTGTAGAGAATGAAGAAGATACTCATGAAAGTGAAGCATCTCTGTCAGCTGATTTGAGCCTTAGTCTAGTGATTAGACAATCATTAGTCCCTAATAAATATGTAGTAAGTGAAGTGGAAGAAGTTGTACTTAATTCAGAGGACCCGATTACTATTGCAGAGAAAGAATTGTTAGTTGAAGATTCTCTTGAAAAAGGGAGACCCGTTAAAAATGATACTGAGAATTCTATTGTTTTACTTGAGGATGCACCAGTTGAGGGGGAGAATCACACCATGTTTGGAAGTGTTACAGTGGCTGTTGATTTTGAGGATTGGGCAGAAGACCCAGGTTTTGATGTTTGTGGTTTATACTATCATGATTCTGAGAATGAAGCATCTCTAAATAGAACAAAAATCATTTAGGATGTTGAGACTGAGTTGCTACCTGCAGATGTGGTCAGAATGCATGATCTAGATACTTTAAAGAAGAAGCGTAAGGACAGTTTTGTGGAAGAGGTAATGAATATGGAAGTTTCTCTGATCTCTTTAGTTCAATCGACCGTGACTGACTCAGTGGTCAGTTTAGCATCTGAAAGAGTATCTGTTGCAGTTGCACCTGCTGATATGATCGCCAGGGATGATCTGGAATCTTTAAAGGATGATATGAAAGAGTCTTTTAATGCCTCATTTGTTGAGATGAAGCATTGTTTTGCTGAAGAGATGAGGATATTGGAAAGATCTTTTTAACACTCTCTAGGTTTTATTTTTTCATCCTTCATGGAAGAAATAGTGGAAGAAGTTAAATACTACCAGACTCAAGTATCAAGGATGGAAGAATATCTTGGATCTTTAAGGAAACTGGTTATCTCTTTGGACTCCTACATGAGCTCAAAATCCCAAGTAGACAAGGACATAGCCTATGTCAAGAGTGTGGTATGCCAGATGGTTTCAGTATTCGAATGTTTTAAAACCTCCATGAAATATCGTGTTAAAACCCAGGATTCTCAAGTTCAAAATCATATTAGTGGGTTGACTAAGTACTTCATGGAAACAATAACCTTCTCTATTGGTTATATTGCATCTAAACCATCAGTAGATTTGAATCAGATTCGATCTATAATGAAGGAGGAGTATGGTTCAGCTTCAACCAGTGGCTCTGTGGACTCATATGATCTGATCAAAGTTGTGATTTCTACTAGAGATTAATCTTGAGAAATAATGAAGATAGTCCAAGACTATATGAGAGAAGCATCTGCCTCTCAGAAAAAATTGAGTGATAAAGTAGACTCCTATTTCCAAAATATTTACACAAAGAACCAAATGACCAGTCACTTCAAGCTTCTGATAGAGAATATGAAGCTGCCTCCTGTAAATAAAGCCTTTAGAGAAAAAGTTAGCAAACTATGGGAGTTGATTCCAGTGTTGGACAAATTCATGGAGAACAAGGATGACTTCATATCCGCTATGGAGAGAGGACGAGGAATAATTTTGAATTTCCAAAATCTGTTGCTGCCTTTTCTGCATGTTGATGCTAGGACAATGATTGTCCCTCCTGATCTACCGGCCTTTGCTTCTACTGCTACTGCAGTTCAGATGACTCCTGCCTAACAAATTCGAAGCCTCACACCTATGATCACTCAAGGATCTCCCAGTACAGACCAGGAACAGTTTCTGTGGCTCAGCCTCCAATGATAATTTCCGGAATTCCTAAGCCTTCACCTACATCCACATCACCTGAATCCTCTTCTACTCCCAAGGTAAAATCTCACATTGAGTATGTGGATAGATCAAGTGGCTAGACTGTTTGATAGGAATCCATTGTATTTTATTTTATTTATTTATTCAATACAACTGGCTTTTATCTCTTTTCACATTTTTTTCATCTTCTCTTTGTTGTTTCCCACTTTTTGATTATCACAAGGGGGAGAAATATTTTACCAAGATTCTACAAAGGGGGAGAAATATTCTCTAAGTATAAAAGTGGGAGAAGTATTAAAGGGATAATAATAAATGATGGAGAGAATAATAAATGATGGGGAGAAAATATCAAAGGGGGAGAAATTTTCTCTAAGGAAGAGCTATCATGCTATGCCCCTCTGATACCATTACATTTAGTTCTCCGATAAAATTTCATTTAACTCTCTGATACCACTAAATATTACCTCTTATATAATTGAATTTAATTAATTCTATGATACTATTACATATAATTCTATCTCTGATAAATTATGTTCTAAAACATACTGTTTTCTCTAAGAAAATTGAATTTAATGATATATCCTCTGATACAATTACTCATTTTTTTAGTTATAATATCATAAGTTGTGATTATCAAAAAGGGGGAGATTGTTGACCTCTCCTGTTTTGATAATCCCAATTATGATTTCATATGTTTTGATAATCTGAATTAATGTTTATCTTTATTCATATTCTATCAATATATGATATTCTGTTATCAAGATAATCAAAATGATAAAATAATACTTGAGATATGTTAATCAATGGTTATCTATGTTTATATATGTTATAAATTAATTATAACTCAATTGGATGTGTTTGGTATAAAATAGATAAGTGTTAAGACACTGATCTGTGTATAGATAATGATAAAGAGCTACCGGTACTCAGTCTACCGACTGACTTAGTCTACTAATAGACAGAGCCACCGATAATCTAAGGCTACCGATATGTATAGAGCTACTGACAGAAACCGAGCTACCGATGGAACAGGTCTATCGGTATTCTTAAGTATTATAGTATACACTTGATCACTGATATGTTCAAAGCTACCGATATGAAGAAGTCTATCAATAGAACCAGTTCACAGACATTTACCGATAGAGTAATTCTACTGATACAAGTGAAAACATCTACCGATGCAAGGAGCTATTGATCTACCAATACAAGTATAGATTCACTGATACATTGAGATACTGATAGAGTAAGTCTACCGATAGAGGGAGTTACTGATACCTAGAGCTACCGAAACAAAGAGCTACCGATGCAAGTTCAAAGAAGCTACTGATGGAAGGACTGCTACACAAAATCCACCGTACACGTCTACCAACAAAAGGCTACTAATTATTGACCAACCACTCAAAATCTATAATCTCAATACTATTTATTTATTAAGATAACGGTTACATTTGATGTTTTTAATGCAGTTAATGTTATTTCATGATCTACGTTGCCATGTCAGCGAACCGTACCTAGTACCCATGCAAAAGGTGATCATTCCATTTTGCTGGAGCTAAAATCTATAACAAGAATGATACAGACCTAGTTGAAATTTGGTGTTGGTGCTGTCATGATGAAACAGGAAGAACCGAGGAACTAAGAAGGCACACAATGAGTGAAAAAGAAAAAGTCTCATCATCATTCAATATTGGTACATTTACACAAGGCTACATCCAATCACCAAGAATCTTGGATATACATGAAGCCACTCTTCTGAAAGAAACCACAAGCTGCATATTGAGTGAAGAACCACAACAAACACTTCATACACTGAAGATGATAAGCTGTACCTAGAACAAAGAAGAAAACGACACTCTGTTTTCTAAGTAGAAACCAGAGAAAAACTCAGAAGCTTGTTTGACCAACCAAATGAGTCCAAAGCTGCATTTCTAATCACAAAAGCTCTTCTAAACTCCTTCTCACTTACATTAGCGATTCCTTCATTTACTTTTCGAGCAGTGTGTGTACCCTGTTTATTTTACACACACACTATATCCTGAGCTAAACTGTAGGATTCTTAAATCCTCACTCAAACTTCATAAATCTTTTTTTCCCAGTGTGGATAGTGGTATAGGTCGAAGTAAGACCTGGATAGCTGTGAGATATTGTTTGTTTTCCCACGAAGAACTGTGGTAGAGGTCTTTGTACATGGACAATGTGTTCAATGTTGTTTACCCCGATCCAGGGTGTGGATCAATTTATATAAACTGCTGAGAGGACTAAGTCTCGGCTTGAGACTGAACCTCTTGGTTAATTATGCTGTGCATTTTAGTTTAAATCATATGTATACTATATATATGTTTTATATTCTACTATAGTTACTTTGAAATAAAAAATTATTTTAAAGATACATTGATAGTTAAATTATCAAGTGTTTAAACATATTATAGATCAATATGTTAGATTCAAAATTTAATTTAATCTTCAGATTAAGATATCTGAGACCTAATCAATCTTTGAGAAACTGATTGAACATTTACACTCTGTATAGATTCACAACAGTTTAACTTTGATCTTAAATTGGGGGATTTTAAGTGAAATATTTTTAACAAAAAATTTAATTGGAACTAAATTCACCCCCCTCTTGAGTATCCACTCCGACCAACACATCATTATGTAAATACCTCACACATCATGTAATTATACATATAAATGGTGTGTTAAATAAGTAAATATTGATTATAGGCACAATATATCTTTCCCTTTTATTTTGTCCATATCTTTGTTTGGTGGTTGTGTCTGTGTACCAGCCAACGTACATCAGGCAGTGTCTGTGTCTAATTACATAGTGTGACACATGGCCATGTACTTTTTCTAATGTCTGTTTACTTTTTGAAGTAGAAACTGATCCTCTGGGAATGGGTCAAATGGTGTTTGTAAAAGTCACAAGATGTGTGCTATTTAACATCAACCATAACCATAGTGTCACAACAAGGTTGTCCCAGATGGCATGTAACGCTGGGTTATATGTCATGTTGCCCAAAATTTATATATCCACTTTTTCAACACATACAATGCTCCATAGATTCATCCCTTTCTAGAACCTATATATTAGGGTTTGGTTAGGCCTCTTGTTTCTATATCTCTAGATTTAGGGCTCTCAATATTCTCATAAAATGATTCATTAGGAAAAACAGTCACTTTAAGAAAAATTGTGGATAACGAGAACCAAAAATATATCCCTTTCACATTCATTCACCCATCACTAGAATTATACCTCATCTATACCATCAATAACAAGACACACCCACAATATTAAACCTTTTAACTGAAGAGTGGTCAAGAAATGATCGAGTACTGGGTATTTAGAGAACTGTGGAGAAAAATAAAACAATCATGAGGAATGTGAGTCGAATGGAGAATCAAATCTAATATCCATAATAGAGAGGAATTTAATTCAGCCTTTTCATTTGGCCTTGATTCATTAACATTTAGAAAGATCAATTAAGTGGGATAAATAATTTAAAAAATAAAAAATCCCATCAAATTTGTAATTTCCTAGACCTCTCCATCCCTTTCCTTTGTCAAATAGAAGGTCATGAATTATTCTGGAGGGTAGAAGGGACTTTTCCCAAACTTTTCAGAATTTTGTAACTACACGCCATGTAGTGTGAGTACATGTTGTTTACCCTCGTTCTAGGTATACCCCGTGTTGAAGTTGTGTCCTTTCCATGTGAAGTAAATGATTACACACCGTGTAACCCATACTACACACCGTGGAGTGTCTCCCCGCGTATGTGTTACTTTCAAACTGTGTGTTGACCAGTCAACGGATGTGTGCCACATTGAAGGTAGTGTTGGAATCCACGTGGAGACCGTGTGAAATGGTCGAGTACACGCCGTGTACTATAAATTACATGCTGTGTACTAAAGTTTTATCACCTATAATAGGAGGGGACCTCTCCCCTTTTTCAAATCACTCCTCACCCCCTCTCCCTCGAGCAGAGCTCTCCGAAGAGACTATAAAGCTCTTTTATTCTATATCATCTTCGTCTGAGTTCCGATTTACAATCTGTCAGTGGCCCCGGGATCGTAAGGATGAGGCAGAACTTATGAGCTTGGATCTATTGCTTTCCCTTCAGAATTTCCTTCCTAGCTTCCACTTGAGTTGGTTTTTCCGAGTTTTGACAGAAGCGACGGACGTCGACGAATGTCTTCTAAAGATGATCCAGGGAAGCATTGTGATCAGAAACTATTGAGGTAGGGATCTTAACTTCGTCTCTCTAAATTGTGCATCATGCGGCATTAGTGTCCTCTTGTTTATGTGAAACACATTTGAACCGGTTTAATAAAGATAATAATTGTCTTAAATAATGGTGATGCGATGTTTGTGAATGCATTTACATTTTTTATATGCTGTGAAATTATGTTGTGAATTGAATAGGCTTATTCCTACTGAAAATCACGGTCGTCAGGGGCCTTTGCTTGCGCAATTAAATGATTCCCTATCTATCTAGTCCATTTATGGAATGAAACTTTGTTGAATGTGGAAATTGGATAATCATGTATAGTTGGCTGATTAAATACCTGGAATCCTTGTGTGATCACCCCGGTTGAACAAAACTGAAATAATTATCATGTGGGTGCTAGTTAGGGTTTTTTTATGTGAAGGGGGCGTTTTTTGGGTTGTTGTGGATCAGGTGAGCAGCGGGGCTACGGTTGGCTTGGTTGTGGGTTGGTGTGAATGCTATGTTGGTGATGGGCAACGGGGCTACGATAAATGGTATCAAGGGATGATGATGTACGAGTTTTGGTGTGTCTGTGGTTATGGTGGTCGGCAGTAGGGCTGTAGGGATGGGTTTGAATGTGAACAAACTATGGGTTGTGAATAATAAATAAAAGTAGATGAATTAATGAATGGTGGGGCATAGTAATGGAATTTGAATAATAATCAATGGGGTTGGTTTGTAAATAAGAAGGCACGTGTCTGTGTTTCTTGTGTTTTCCTAACTTGATTTTTGGATGGTAGGGGTATATTTTACCAATGATCGATGTGGTTGGTTGTGGATATTTTCCTAGTAGTTAAGGAACTAATAAACTGATTCTGTTGAAACATGAAAACTTAAATGAGGTTGGTGTTTATTTTTGAATGCATGCTTCGTAGTAGCAGTGTTGAGGAACTAGTTCAGTTTCTCTGTTTAGAAGCCATAGGATGGGTTGTGTGTTTGGTATACATATATATATATCAGTATCTTTGAGTTTTGTTGCACCCCACCCATGTTGAGCACTTTGTGCCAAAATCTTCTATTTCATGGGAGAGGGTGTTTTCACTTAGTTACTAGCTCCTTCCTACTCCTTCTTCCATAGGTTGTGATGGCTTGAGGCGACCTTACATGCAAGAATCTTGGAGTAGGTTTCGATTGGGGTGGTTTTAGCCCAAGACTATTCGGGTAGGTTTACTATTTCCCAAGAATCTTTGGGATGAGGTCCAGCTGTGTGCAGGCGGGATATGTGGTTTGTGAGGACCAGGTGTGTGCGGTCGTGATGTGTGGATTATGATGCCCAGGTGTGTGTGGGCGGGATGTGTGATTGTGAGACCCAGGTGTGTGCGGGTGGGATATGTGGTTCTTGAGGCCCATGTGTGTGCGGGTGGGAAGAGTGTGGTAGCATCAGAATGTTCGCCATTAGAAAGAGATTCTAACTAGTGGGAAATGGTGCGGGGTACCCAGTACTCTTGTTCTTATATACTACTACTACCTGTTGTTTGTGTTTTTGGTGAGCGTGGCTGGTGAGGTTGGGTGGATAGAATTCCTTGTTAGGGTTTGGTTTCTTCTGTTGTTGTCACAGGACATTAGGATATCTCCCCACTTGTGCATGAGAGCTTTAGGTTTCCCTACTATGTATACTTGTATGCTCACCCTGCGTTTACTTTCAGGTTTCCAGGATGACTACCAGGGCCGTGCGGGACCCTACTAGTTGGGAAAGTTGGAGTTCTTGCAGTTGTGGTACTCTTGTTTATTTTGGTATTGTACTTTTGACTTTTCTTGTACTTGTACTTGTTTCAGAACTATTTAAACATGCATGTGGGATTGGTTTGGGTTTATTTACTTGTATTATATTTATTTTGGTGTTTGAATCATCCTATTTCCTGATCTTAAATAATAAAAAGGGTAATGCCTCCCATATTTGTGAAAACTCGTACCCTTAGTGCTTGTTGCCACTCCGGGGCCTACTGGAGACGGGACTCGGGGGATCATTATCTCCCATTCACCATTGCCAGCTTAGGAGGGGCATTTTTTGTGGGAGGGGGTCATGATATAATGGTATCAGAGCTGATGGATGAGAGATATGATGGAGTTTGGAGTTAGGCATAGTGAGGATTGCATGGGATAGTAGGTAAATAGTGTTGGCTGATCTTGATGTGTGACATAGGCTAGGGAAGACCAGCTAGGACACAAGATTTAAGGGCCCCCTGTGATCTGATGCAAGGACTCTGATCCTACCGAACAACCAAGTGAGACTACATTGATTGTAGGGTAGAGACCCTAGGGAACGTACATGCATCATCAGGATTGTTTTTTACTTGATTTGGGTGTTCTATGAAAGAAATTGAAATAAAATAGTAAACTAAAACCATGAGAAAAATTTCCTTACTACCTGGGATTAGGAGATCCTTGTTTACCGTACAGTTATGGCACCTGGACGACGTCCCTGGGTGACTCAGATGGCCGAGGCCTATCAAATTCGGGAGTTCGATCAGTTGAGGATTGACTAAGAGGAGGAAGATAGACAGTGGCAGAAGACTCTCTGTTCTATCCAGCGATAAACCCTCAAGAAGCATGAGTGTATTACTTTAGATATGGAGATGGAGGGGTGGCTTGAGGAGCTAGGAATCACTTTTACATTGATCCGTGCTCTGAGGGAATACTGGGTTCCCCTAGTAGTCGGTCAGCTGAGAGGTGTGGCATGTCAGTGGTGGAAGCTCTACCTCAGAGAGAGGATAGAGGAAGAGGTTGTTGAGATGATGCACTCGCAGGGAGGTGCACCACGTGAGGGGATCTAGCCGGGTTCATCGAAGGGTAAGGCAGTCAGTAGCAGGTCTCCTGCGACGGGACCTTCAAGATTCAGGAAAGTAGGGAGCAGGCCTTAGCAGTTCCAGTTCAGATCTTCAGGTCCTCATCCCTTTTTCACGAGACCATGACTGAAGAGTTTCTCTTATGGAGGTTTCGGGAACATTTAGAGTTGGTGCCCGACCCGAGCTCAGTACGATGGAGGTGGGAAGGTTCAGCGCCCGCCTCAGCCGTAGCAGTTGTTGGAGAGGCCCTTCCAGCAGTAGCATAACCCTACACCTCCGAGGGCAGACTTTGCAGTAGGAGGCTAACCTCAGGGTGCTCCTTAGGGACCTCGACCATGGTGTGGTCGGGGAGGTGGATTCCATCATAGAGGCAGAGGGGTTGGGCGTGGACAGTTGCACGCAACAGAGTTGGCAGCTCCAACAGGACCATGGGTGGTGCGAGTTACAATTTGTTTTTTCAGCACTCTCATTATTTCCTTGTTCGATTCCAGAGCTTCGCACTCCTTTGTTACTCCCAGTCTATCCCATGCTTTGGGTCAAGATGTAGAGAGACTTTCCGTACCCCTGGTGCTGAGTACACTAGTTGGAGCCCAGACCAGTGTATCTTGTGTTTGTCGTGGATGTGGGTTGACGTTGGGACCACATCGATCTTGTGGGGACCTTCTTTTCTACAGAGGCAGCCATATGATGTCATCCTAGGCATCAACTAGCTGATTTCTGATAATTTCGTTATCGACTGATTTTGAAGAAGATTCATGTTCTTTGATGTGAATGGGAAGCGTGTATCTTTTGTTGGTGAGAGGAGCTATCAGGTAGGAAGTCGGCATGTGAAAACTCTCCTTACCTTGTTAGGTGGGCTATCGGTGATTTCAGCTGATACTGATTTAGTGGATGCCCCAGAGGTTTTTGGGGAGTTCCTCGCTATTTTTCCCGAGGAGGTTGTGATTCAACACCCCCCCCCCCCCCGACGTGACATTGAGTTCGGGATAGACATACAGCCTGCTGCCCGTCAGATTTCGAGGGCCCCTTATCGGATCGCACCTTCTGTGTTGCGTGATTTGCGGATTCAGATTGACGATCTGATGGAGAAGGGTTTTGTTTGACCTAGCGTGTCACCATGGGGTGCTCCAGTTTTGTTCGTGAAGAAGGAATATGGTGGTCTTGGGATATCCATAAACTATCGAAGGATAAATCAGGTAACGGTCAAAAACCATTACCCCCTTCCAAGGATATATGATCTCTTCGACCAACTGAGGAGAGCAGGTTGGTTTTCTAAGATCGATATATGATTTGGATATCATCAGATGATGGTAATGTATAATTACATCTCGATGACGGCTTTCAGGTGAAGGTATGGGCACTTCGAGTTTGAAGTGATGCCCTTTGGAGTTACTAATGCACTAGCTGTGTTCAAGGGACTTATGAAAATTGTCTTCTGAGAGTTTCTGGACCGGTTCGTCATTGTGTTTATTGATGAGATCATGATCTACTCAAGATCATAGGTGGATCATGTTGAGCATCTCAGGGAAATCTTGGATGTCATTCGACACCACCAACATTATGGGAAATTGTCGAAGTGTAAGTTCTTGACGCAAGAAGTACACTTACTTGGGCACATGGTGTCTCAGCATGGAGTGTCAGTGGACCCGTCGAAGGTAGAGGAAGTTGTTTCTTGGGCGACACCCAAGAGCATGGCAGAAGGTCATAGTTTCCTAGTGTTGGCAGGTTATTATCAGAGGTTCATTTCAGACTTCTCTCAAGTTGTCGCTCCATTGAAAACTTTGACTAGGAAAACCAGGTATTCTAATAGTGCGAGCAGTTCCAGAAAGCTTTCAAATTCTTGAAAGAGAAGTTGGTAAGTACTCCAGTACTCATGTTTCTAGAGGAAGGGTTGTTGTATGAGGTGTTTTGTGATGCTTCTGTCCTTGTTTTGGGGTATTTACTGATGCAGAAGAAGGGTGTGATCTATTTTGGGTCAAGGAAGTTGCACCCTCACGAGCGTAACTATGCCACCCATGACGTAGAGCTTGCAGTAGTAGTGTTTGCACTGAAGTTGTGGCGACATTATGTCTTTGGGGAGTGCTTTTTAGTCTTCTCAGATCACAAGATCTTACGTTATATCTTCTCACAGTGTGACCTGAACATACGGTAGCGAAGATGGGTTGAGTTTCTCCATGAGTTTGACTTCGAGATCTATTACAATGAAGGTAAGGGAAACATTGTGGCTGATGCCCTAAGAATGAAGTCACATAAGGAAGTGGTTCGGGAATCCACGGATGCCTAGAAAGTGATGGGATAGTTGGCTTCCTTGAACTTGGATACAAGGGTAGAAGGTGTTAGAGGCTGTTTGAACCAGATGGCGGTGTTGTTCTCCTTGTTGCTGTTGGTGGAAGAGTCTCAGTGGGGAGACTCTAAGGCAGAAGTAATGAGGGATCATATCGATCAGGGAAACACTCCATAAGGATGGTCATAGGACAGCTGACATCAGATGCTTTTTCATGGAAGGATGTTTTTTCTAGAGAAGATGCATGAGGGAGTCCTCCGTGAGTTCCACAGCTTAGCCTTGGCGGTGCATCCGGGAGTTTAAAAAATGTATCGAGTCCTAAGGGAACATTTTTGGTGGCCTGGGGTGAAACGGGCAGTGGCAGAGTTTGTGGCTGAATTCCTAGTGTGTCAGTAAGTGAAGGCTGAACACCATGTTCCCAGTGGTTTCTTGCATCCTTTAGATGTCCCCGAGTGGAAGTGGGATGACATATCGATGGACAATGTAATAGGACTACCTAGAGCTCAGAGTGGTTATGACGTTATCTGGGTATTGGTGGATCGACTGATTAAGTCACAAAACTTTTTAGCAATTAAGGAGTCAGGCCTGGTGAGCACCTTAGCACAGAGATACGTAGATGAGGTGGTGTAGTTTCATGGAGTTCCAAAGACAATCGTCTCAGATCGAGATACTCGAGTTACCTCACGAGTCTGGAGGGGGTTACAACATGTTTTTGGAACCCAGCTGCGCCTTTACAGTACTTTCCACCCCCATACTAATGGGCAGACAGAGCGGACTATCCAGACGTTGGTGGACATGCTGCGAGCATGCGTTCTGGATTTTGGAGGATCATGGGTGTGAAACCTGCCTTTAGTAGAGTTTTCCTAAAACAAAAGCTTCCACTCTACAATTGGCATGGCACTGTTTGAGGCTTTGTATTGAAGACCATGATGTTCACCCATTTTCTTGGCAGAGATTGGTGAGACAGGTGCTCTTGGGCCAGAGGTAGTACAGAGCACCACAGAGAAAGTTAAGCTTGTGCGTGAGAGGATGAAAGCGGCTCAGGACCAATAGAAGTCTTATGCTGATCGTCGGAGGAGGCCCTTGGAGTTCAAGGTGGTAGATCATGTGTTCTTGACGGTTTCCCCTCGATGGGGGCAGCAGAGGTTTGGGAAATGGAGTAAGCTCTCCCCTAGGTTCATCAGACCTTTCGAGGTGCTGAGGCGAGTCGGTGAGGTGGCATATCAGCTAGCCCTGCCACCGCAGTTGGGGATGGTTTATGACATCTTCCACATCTCCCATCTTTGTCGGTACTTACACAATGACTCTCAGGTTATTGACTGGGGAGAGTTAGATATGGGGGATGACGCGACCTTCGAGGAATGACCAGTCAGAATCAAGGATTGTAAAGAGAAGGTTCTCCGTGGATGAACCATCGCCTTGGTTCATGTGTTGTGGAGGCATGGCGGCCTTGAGGAGAGCACTTAGGAGTCGGAGGCCCACATGCACGATTAGTACCCGGAGTTTTTTTGACTTTTTTTTCTTTGTTCATTTGATCATGGTTTTGATGTTATACTCTGTAACTTTGATATATGGAATGTTTGGCTTGTCAGTTGTGAGACCTTCTATTTCCTTGTTCTCTAGAAGTGTGTAACATGCCCGGATGTGTGGGGAAGGGAAAAACCTGATCCATAATCGGGACACATAAATGTGGACGTGATTGAACCCATGAGGGTGAGTCAGTGCCGCATAAAGTGGAAAATATCTCAACATATGAAAAAGGAATTATCCCCAAACCACGTGTTCGGGCAGTGTGTTGTTTGTACAGTGTTGGGGGCAATGTAAGATGAAAAATCCTAATGTATGGAAGTGGGAAGACCCAATTATTATTCGAGACGCATTAATGAGGATGCGATGAAACTCGTGCAGGTGAGTCAATGCCGCCTAAAGTGGATAATATCTCGACATAGGAGAAGGAATTCCTAACACATTTGATTAGGGTTGTTAGATGGGTTCCTGTCATAACGAGAGCCCTAAGAGGTATCTTGTTGGGTTCCTCTGGGTTGGTTTTGAATTCTCGGGGATGATAATGTATTAATAGGTATCTTATGTAATGGCATGAACCTCTCCATCCCTTTCCATTGTCAAAAAAAGGTCATGAAGTGTTCTGGAGTGTAGAAGGGACTTTTCCAACACTTTTCCGAATTTTGTAACTACACGCCGTGTAGTGCGAGTACACGTCGTGTACCCCCTTGCTGAGTATACCAAATGTTTAATCTGTGTCCTTGACGTGTGCAATAAATGATTACATGCCATGTAACCCATACTACACTCCGTGTATTATCTCCCTGTGTATGTGTTGCCTTTAAATCGTGTGTTGACCAGTCAACGACCGTGTGCTGCATTGAAGGTTGTGTTGAAATCCATGTGGCAACCATGTGAAATGGCTGAGTACACACCATGTACTATAAATTAAACTCCGTGTAATTTAGTTTTCTCACCTATGAAAGGAGGGGGCCTCTCCTCTTTTTCAAATCACTCCTCTCCTCCCCTCTCCCTCGAGCAGAGCTCTCCCAGGAGACTCTGAAGCTCTTTTCTTCCATAACTTCTTCGTACGAGCTCTGATTTACGATCCGTCATCTACTACGGGATCGTAATGATGAGGAGGAACTTCTGAGCTTGGATTTGTTTCTTTCCCTTCGTCCTTTACTTCCCATCTTCCACCCGAGGAGGTTTTCCCGGGTTTTGACAGAAGCGACGGACACCGACGAACATCTTCTAAAGTTGATCCGGGGGAGCATTGTGATCAGAACTTGTTGAGGTAGGGATCTTACCTTCGTCCCTCTAAATTGTGCATCATGCGGGGTGGGTGTCCTCTTGTTTACATGAAACACATTTGAACCGATTTAACAAATATAATAACAAGCTTATATAATGGGTATTGGATGTTTTTGAATGCTGTTATATTATTTATATCATGTGATATTATGTTGTGAATTGAATAGGCTTATGACTACTGAAAATCACGGTCTTTGGGGGCCTTTTCATGTGAGATTAAATGATGCCCTATCTTTATAGACCTTTTATGGATGGAAACTTTGTTGAATGTGGAAATTGGATAATCATGTTAATTTGTCTGATTGAATACATGGAACCCTTGTGTGATCACCCCGGTTGAACAAAACTAAAATAATTATCATGTGGGTGCTGGTTAGGGTTTGTTTATGTGAAGGGGGTTTTTTGTGGGTTTTTGTGGATTGGGTGAGCAGTGGGGATGCAGTTGGCTTGGTTGTGGGTTGGTGTGAATTCTATGTTGGTGATGGGTAGCGGGGCTGTGATAAATGGTATCAAGGGATGGTGATGTACAAGTTTTGGTGTGTTTGTGGTTATAGTGGTTGGCAGCAGGTCTGCAGGGATGGGTTTGAATGTGAACGAACTATGGGTTGTGAATAATAAATAAAAGTCGAATAATTAATGAATGGTGGGGAATAATAATGGAACAGGAATAATAATCAATGGGGTTGGTTGGTAAATAAGAAGGGACATTATTGTGTTGCTTGTGTTTTCCTAACATGATTTTTGGATGGCAGGGATATGTGTTATGAACGATCGATGTGGTTGGTTGTGGATATTTGCCCAGTAGTTAAGGAACTAATAAACTAATTCTGTTGAAACATGAAAACCTAAATGGGGTTGGGGGTTATTTTTTTATGCATGCTTCGTAGTAGAAGTGTCAAGGAACGTGCTCAGTTTCAGTGTTTAGAACCCATAGGTTGGGCTGTGTGTTTGGTATATATATATATATATATATATATATATATCTGAATCTTTGTGTTTTGTCGCACCCCAACCTTGTTGAGCACTTAGTGCCAAACACTCCCATTTCATGGGAGAGGGTGTTTTCCCCTTAAGTACTAGCTCCTTCATTCTCCTTCTTCCATAGGCTGTGATGGCTTGAGGCGACCATACACCCAAGACACTTCGGGTAGGTTTCGAATGGAGTGGTTTTAGCCCAAGGCTCTTTAGGAAGGTTTACTATTTCCCAAGAATCTTCGGAATGAGGCCCAGGTGTGTGAGGGTGGCATAAGTGGTTTGTGAGGCCCATGTGTGTGCGGGCGGGATGTATGGTTTGTGAAGCCCAGGTGTGTGCGGGCGGGATGGGTGGTTGTGAGGCCCAGGTGTGTGCGGGCGGGATGTGTGGTTGTGAGGCCCATGTGTGTGCGGGCAGGATATGTGTTTCTTGAGGCCCAGGTGTGTGCAGGCAGAAAGAGTGTGGTAGTGTCAGGACATTCGCCAGTAGGAAGAGAAGCTAACTAGTGGGAAATGGTTTAGGGTACCCAATAATCTTGTTCTTATATACTACTACTACCTATTGTTTGTGTTTTTGGTGAGCGTGGCGGGTGAGGTTGGGTGGATAGAATTCCTTGTTAGGTTTTGGTTTCTTTTGTTGTTCTCACAGGACATTAGGATGTATCCCAACTTGTGCACGATAGCTTTAGGTTTCCCTACTGAGTATACTTTTATTCTCACCCTACGTTACTTTGAGGTTTCCAGGAGGACTACCAGGGCTGTGCGGGACCATAATAGTCGAGACAGTTGGAGTTGTTGCAGTTGTTGTACTCTTGTTTCTTTTGGTATTGTACTTTTGAGTTTTCTTGTACATGTACTTGTTTCAGAACTATTTAAACATGCATGTGGGATTGGATTGTGTTTATTTACTTGTCTTCTTTTTCTTTTTGTGTTTGACTCATCCTATTTCCCACTCTTAAATAATAAAAGGGTAATGCCTCCCATATTTGTGAAAAATCATACCCTTAGTGCTAGTCACCACTCCGGGGGCTACTAGAGGCGGGACTCAGGGGTCATTATCTCCCTTTCACCATTGCCATCTCAGGAGGGGCATCTTTGGTGGGAGGGGTTTGTGAAAAAATTAGATCAATCGAGGATGTGTGTTTCAATTTTGTTCACATAATTTATCTACATTCATCCTGGATAGGGAAAAGATACTGAAAACACAAATAAAAACATCATATATAGATTTCAATTGATTTTTATGAATAATGGGTTTCAGTATGTCATTGATGAGATCCTCTCACATTATTGGTGTCGAGATTCACGATTTTAGCCCAATTTGTCATCATTTTACTTGAAATATATCCTCCAATGGTTCATATGTCTCCAAGGTTTATCATCCAACCCTAAGACAATTTTCATATCCATATACCTAAGGGATATCTAAATTTCTCCATTTTAAATAAAAAAAATTAATTAATAAATCATTTATTTTGTATCATTATGATGGTGATGAATATTTCCCAAATTTCATGTGTCAACACATATTATGCCGTGCTTAGGGTGAAACCCACATTCTATACTCAATGATGCCCTCAGATTTCTAATCTAAGCCCCCCCATATGGAGGTTAATCTACTTTCCCAAGAAAATTGCATGCATGTAAAAATTTAATGTATTCAATATACTTCAAACAATTATTATGGGCTCAATATGCCTTAGAATCACATGAAATATGAATATCTAGTCTCTGAAGTTATGCAAATAATACATATAAAATCAAAGATATTATAACAATTTTACATTTTATTTTCTTCTTTATATATACACAGTGTTCCAAAAGATTGTTTATATTGATTTCCAACTTTGGTTTCTATTCGGCTATGAATCGTATATTACATTTCCATATAATATTTTAAGTGATTTAAATAAAAAAATCTATTAATATTTATTAAATTAATTTTTTCACATGTATTAATTTCTATAAAAAAATTCAAAGGATTCCTCTTGTTGTTTTCTAAATAAGAAACATTTACATTGATGGTGTGGGCAGTTTTTTTTAATATACACAACATGAATGGATATTTCCCCTTACATGGGTATTATTTGTTTGGAAACTTATTTAGTAGTTTATAGGGTTAATTTGAAATATAATGTTTTTGATAACATTTTGTAAATTTTTATAATTAATTATGTGATTTAAAAATATATTGGGTATTTTCCTAGTAAATATTCAAATAATACATTAAAGGTATTTTTCAACTATGATAACATCCATTGATAAAAATTATTATTACTTTAGTATATGATCCTATGACACCATAATTTTTAGTATTTTGGATTTTTTTGGATAATGATGGTGAAATATTGATGCAGGCCATAATCTATTCATAGGTTATAATGTAATGAAATTTAAAATGTTTTCAAGATCACGTGGCATATATATGAATGGATTTTGATTATGTTATTGGTTGTTCGCTTATAACCCTATAATTAATTATGTAAATATTAATGTTTTATGAGATCAAATTATTTATGTGAAGTTATTGCAACCCCAAAAGTGTATATATGAGATTTTATTCATAGTCCAAAGAAAAAACATCGATGGTTGACCTAATATTAAAATTTGATGAATGTCATGGTTGGTAGCCTTGAAATAAAATTTTATTAATATTTATTCCATCAACTATGCCACTATTTTATGATATGATTTTATGATAATTTTATACTCTCATAGATCATGTTCCATAATTCCACTATGATTCGTGTCTTATGATCTTCCTTGCATTATGTTTATAATTATGATAATGATATATGAATTTCTTGGGGTGATTTTCAAATATTATATCCACATTCTCAAAACCTTATACTTGTGATACTAGTACATATGATCATTAACTAATAAATACCTTGTTTACCCTTACCGTGCTTATGATTTCACCAACTTTTTAGTTTCAATTTCCTTAGAATATGAATAATGGTTTTATGTACTATTTTCCTAATAATGGTTCCATTTAAGATGAAAATATTGGGATATAATGTAGAAATATTATGTACCGTTGGTTTATGTTTCCATGTTTCCACTAAAACTAAACCATTCCATTTTTGGTATCGATCGTAATGATATGTAATGAATATTATTCTAAGAAGAATAAATTATTTTGAATATAATGTTTGGTTTTCAGCATTTTCTTTTACGGTAAGTCATAATTGTTTGTTTAAAAAACTAGTAGAAAAAATTAGTGATAACCCTTAGGATATATGACAAAATAGTATAATTTCTTATGTTATGGAACAAAACATATTATAGTATTCTAAAAATATACTTCCCAAAATAGATACCAGAATATGGATGTAGTTGAGATACAAACTCACCTAGGTTTAATAAATTTAATAATGGAGGATTGGGTATTAACTCAAAGGTCACTGGTACACAATGAGTGGGACAAAGACTACACAAATAGCTAGGCACTCCTATGAGATTTGTTAGGCTTTATTAGAATTTTCTTTGTGAACCATTATAATGGATTGGAATAGATTATTATCATATATGTACTAGTTTAAAACTACGGATTCATAAATTTAAAATACTTTATCATGATTTAGACATCCAATAAATGATTTTCATGATTATATGGTTCCTCACCGTGATATTTATTTCTCAAACTTTGATTTTTAGTGTTATTCAATTACTGGAACTACTTGGATTGCTGTTAACATTCAATGTCTCAAATAATTCAATTGATTTTATTATGAGAATATGAATTTATTGGGATATTGAATGAAAAATTCATATTTTTAGGATTATAAAACATTCACATGTATTGAATACTATTGTTTCTAAATGAATAAAATTGGGAACATACTATTGTCTCTTTCATGAGGTTACATCCACCTTCTTTTCATGAGTCTGAAAATTTTCTAATCATAGAGCCATGGTTTGATATAAAAAAACATATTTTCTATTCTATAGTTTAATGATTAGGAAAAGGTTATTTACTCTATTTATTGATTGGAAGGAAAAGAAAATAAATAGTTTAATCTTATAAAGAACACGAGGAAACTAGAATTAATTATCATTATAGAGAGTGATGAGTTTGTGAGTATATTTTTCAAAAAAAATTACTTTATTCATAATATTCATAAAAATATAGTATAATAATTTATTTAACATAAATAAATAGTTAAATAATCTATTACTACATAACATATAAATTTTTCAAGAATTTTAAGCTAAAATCATGGTATTATCATATAGACATAAATAAATATTGACCAATTCATTAGTGTCATAAAACAAATTATCTTCCATGAAATATCCTAGATAGACATTATTAAATATGACGATATGATTTGATTTAATCTCAAGTAAGAAATTACTATCAGAGTTATCCATCAATGTCATATTTTTTTACAATAATTGAAATATGGGATTTAATAAAATTTCCAATAATAAAACAAAATAATGAAGAAGATGACACCTCAAGTATGCGATAATATTGTAAGTAGTATGGATAAAATTATTTTTTGGGGACTAAATTTTTTTTCTATGTAATGAATGGTCATCTAGAAATCTAATGTTGTTGTGATGTGGAGAATATAACCAATAATGACAGTTCAGAGAATGCTGGAATGAATTACCCACTCACACTATATTATTTCATATATATGGATTATATGAATTATTATAACATGTTCTTTTATTTTAGGGATAAATATGATTATCTACATTAAGAACATTTTAATCCCCAAGGAAATGGGAAATATCATGTTATCACTATATACAATTTAAATATTGAGAACGATGTGCTAAAAGGTGAACTTACCAACCACTCTAGATCTACTAATATATCATTTAAATCTAGTTACACCCACTATATTACAACTAAATAATTTTATAAGGGTTTCATATTACAATCATAATGACAATGAGTTAAATTAGACGTGAAAACACTTAATGGTATGATGATAACATATCAAGTCCATGATTATTATCTTTTTATTATTCATGGAAATTTGATTCCGAAAAATATTATTACCCCCCACCGTAGTTGAGTTTGATGTGATTTTGGGTGTGGACCAAATTTATTTATATAGGTCCCATATCAATTGATGAGTATGGGAACTCAAAATTAAAATTCTAAACAAACCTATGATTGTTTATCAATGTATTGCTTAATATTAGATTTCAAAAAAATAATTCCATTTAATTGATCTTGATTCATACATATTTGGGTTATTTATCTTCTATGTTTGGGGATAAAATCAACACTTAGTATATAAAAATTTTAGATGAATTGTTTATTTTATGTCAATAATAGTTTCCATGTCTCCCTTTTAATCATGAAGTTGACTTTTCAAAAAAAAATAATACCAATTTCTACAACTATTTTATTTATTTCATATAATATATATACACTTGAGTTTTAAGAATTAAATAATAATCTCTATGATAATCTTTATAAATAATTTATTCCTCCATGTGTATCACCTAGGGGTGTAGCTGCTCTTTTTTTGTTATAACGAAAGAGAAATAAATGAAACTATCTATAGATTGATGAGGACTTAACACGATCATGATAAAAAAAATATGTGTCTTATACCCTATATTTATGATTTAATCAATCAATTATGAGGAGATTAATATTTTCTAAAGATTGATATTGGATATGGATACAATGAAATGAGGGTCAAAAGTGAATGAAAACCCAAGATCTCTGTCTATATAAGGTTTGGACACAATTCACTTATATTGATGTTATTTGGTCTTAATAATTCCACCACAATATTCATGTATTTAATAAATTGTGTCCATTTATATTACCATGATGAGTATATGTTAGTATTGATATCCTTATATATACTAAAATATCAATGAAGATAACGATGATAAAATAACAAGTTTACTAAAGTACCTATGGAAAGATAATTTGTATGAAAACATGACCCAGTGATTATTTTTCTACAGATTTTTTAATTTATGGGTTATTTAATCATTATAGAGGGTTTATTGGTGGATCCATAAAATATAGATGTTCTTGAAAATTATCCCATAAAAAACATTGTGACAGAGATTTGTAGAATTTTTGGACTGTTTGGATATTATAGTTTAATTTTAAAGAATTTTTCACTATTATCTAATCCAATCTCAAATTTAACTCAAAGGGGGGTTATATTAATTTGGATAAATGAATGGAATGGAAATTTTAAGGAATTGAAGAGAATCTTGGTAAGTGTAGTTATGCTAAAACTTCCCTATAGTGGGGAATGGTTTATGATTTGTAGTGACGTATCAATATAGGGTTTGGGATGTGTTCTTATTCTGAATGATATGGTGATTGAATACAAAACTCATAAATTAAAAATCGTAAGTATACTTACACAACAAAATACATGTATTTAGTAGTTTTAATCATACAACTAAATATATATGTTAATTATCTTTATTGAGAAGGATGTGACATATATGCAGATAATAAACGGTCATGTATATATTCACACAGAAGGTGTATAATATGTTCCATTTAAGATGGTTAAATTTGACTAAATATTTTGACTACTCATTAAATTAACACCCTAGGAATGCAAACAAGTTGGTTTATTTTTTAGTCTAAAGTATCACGTATTCATATCTATAGTGATGATAAATGAGGATCTAATATTTTTAATTTTGGGGGAAGGAACCAGGAATCGTAAATGAAAGGGGAAGTGTTTTATTTCCCAAATTAGTCTTCAACCATATATACATATGAATAATATAGAGTGATATAAGGAATATGTAGAGAAAAAAGGATGGTGATTAATATTACTATGTTTATCTTTGATTGTGATGGAATGATAAGGTTTTGGGACAAATAATATGGTTCATTATTTCTATGCATAAATATTTGATATTTAAATAATATCATAGGTCATCGTTCCATATTCACCCCATAAGTCTGAGGATGTATAAAGACCAGAAAGTGTATTTCTGGTGGGATAAAATGCAGTGAGATTTTATAGAGTATATATCTCGTTTCATGGTATATCATTAGGTCATGGTTTAGTGAAAAATGTTTAATGGGATGTTACAACCATTACCCATAACCGAATAGAAATAGAAAATCATCCCCATGTAAATTTTCATTGGACTCCCCAAAAAATAAATAAGTAAATTTTTTTTAGTGTTCTAGTCTATCAACATATTATGTTATAAATTTTCATTGATATCATATAATATTTTAGTCAAGATCTTATTACCTGAATATTAATTAGGGGAGTTATAAGGTTTTATATATTATCGCATTATAATTTATCTAATCATGATTTTAGGCTTACCTTGATTCACTATATAATATTTCGACATACTATGGATAAAGATTTGTGTTTTAGTACATCCTATTTTTGGAACCGCTTTATTTAAATGATCATAAATTATTTTTTTTATCTTTATAATATGACTATTTTTTTAAGATAGTAAATAATTTTGTGGAGAAACTCATCTAGGTAAAAATCTTCTATTAGTTCAATCAATCTATGGTTAGTAATAAATATCATCTATTAGTATAGTAAAATATTCTAGTGGACTATATTTATCACTATATAATCACTCATTGAGGTCATATTATATCATAAAACACATCTATTATTGATTACATTATCCATCAGTTTAGAACATCTACAACTAATAATATCTATAAATAATGTATAGGATCTACTATTTGTAGATCTACCAATGATATGATCACCCAATAAGTATTATGATTTACTGTAGAATGATTTATTACAGGACCGTTATACCTCTTGTCTGGGTTACCTTGAGGATTGTGAACCACTAGAACTCATCCTCCACCAATGTGAATCTAATTCTAGTATGTGATATTGTTGGGTTGATCTATCATTAGCAATGAAAACCCATCATTATGATATCATAGTTGTCTAAATTCTTTTATTAGAATTTATTTCCTCTAATTTCAAGATTATGAAATTAAATGAAAACCACACAACATGGATTCAATTATCATTATTCATAATTGAATTCATTGACGCATTTAATACAAATTAATAATTTCATCATTTACTGCCCAGTACAAGGATTCTAGATTTTATTATTATTATTATTATTATTATTATTATTATTATTATTATTATTATTCAATGGATAATTTAACATAGAGAGTAAAATATCCTGTATAAATATCTATCATGCAGGTGAAACAACTGGTTTTTTAGATATATAGTTGAACACAAACCATCATATTCTGAATTTGATAAAAATAATGACACTCCTTAGTGTGATAGGACCCTAGATATCTAAATAAAAAATAGAATGAATTTTCTAGAATCTATGATACTTGGTTTTCCAACACTTTTTAGATAACCTTTTCAAGCTTATCACAAAGTGAATTCTCAGAACATTAAACATTCGAATCTGCTTAGATTGAGGGAAATCATCTATTGTTGTCTCTCCTCATTTTAAATATTTATTTTTTTGATTTTGATAAGTGTTTTGATATAATCTGTTAATCTATACACACTCTCTCATGTAAAACATTGTAGTGTTTTTGATATAATCTTCCAAATTTCATTTTATCTATACACACAATAATTATGTATGAGTTCATGTTATTTATTTGGAATACTTGTTGTTACATGATAGAATTGTGTACTATTTATTTTAAATATCAATCTATGTTGTGGATATATTTTTTGTTATAATAAACTACATAGAAAAAGGATATTTCCAAGTGGATGTGATTATATCATGTCCTAAGGCCGAACCCCTTATTTATATTCCATTTTGTGATTTATTAGTTTTGATTTATTTCATTCAAGTTAAAAAATATATATGTTATCAAAATATGTAAAAAACATTACTTTGATAGTTATTCTTAATTTTCTCTATACAAATAATTTGGTTTTTTAATTTTATTTATAAAGTCATTGTTATTAAAAATATTATATTAATTGAGAATTAATCTTTCTTTGAGAAATCATTTAAATGACCAAAAATATATTATTAAATTATTTTTATTAAATAAGGATTTTTAATTTTCTTTCTGGATTCATTTTGAATTTTTTTTCTTAGAATAATTATTTAGAAAACAATTCACCCACCAGTTACATTACTCCAACATTTGGTATCTGATATTTTTTAAAATAAATCATAAAAGGTGATTTAGGTGCCTTATAATGAAACTAAATTTATGTTATTTTTAATTTAATTATTTATGGATAAATATAGACAATATAGACTTAGTAAAAAATAAGACTTTTGAATTTATTTTCACAAAATATTCTAAATGGATGGTTAAAATGATGATGCATCTTGAAAGTACGGTTTTTTTCATTTTTATTATAATTGAATAAAAATATAGATTAACCAAAATTGATAGATATTAATGGATATGACCTTATAAAAAAATATATAATAACAACTATAATTATGTGAATGCATTATATAGTGATTTAGGAGATGGATAGTTTAACAAAAAAATTTAAGTTACTACTGTATTTGAAATTTTGGATACTTAATTGTTTCTCATAGAAGAAAATATAATGTTAATGAAACATGATTTAATAAATATACTATAAAGTATGATAATTTTATATTGAAACATCATGAACTAATTTGTAACTTGTATATCATGTTAAATGAGATTTTGAAAATCGTTTACTCACTGGGGAAACCAATTTATGATATTGATCAAGTGATGGTCCTATTAAGAATATTACAATAGAGTGGGAGACAAACATTAATTTCAATAAATGGGTTATTTCATTTATATATGTTATCTATTACATATATGAACTAAAATATCTTGATTTAGGAATAAGAACTCAATTTAAATATAGAATAGGAGTATGAACCAAATAGGAAGCCAATATCATCATTGAATTTGGACTCAAAGTAATAAATAATAGGCTAAATAATATATCAAATGATATGGGGAATAATATTCATGAAGAGATGAATAAATTGGTCACTTATCCAAAATATTCAATAAATTTTATGAACAAAATAAATTCACTATGAATCCAAACTAGAGAGACAAGTATGAAAGTATAGTCAATTGGAGAAAATATTTGAAGAAGGATGATACTAAAATAAAATAGTTTTTTAAGAATAAAAGTTAAAAGTAAATGCCTATGATGACTATCTTGAGATAGAATTTAACAAGAAATATAATTCCAATGAAAAGAGGTGTGATAAATATTTGAAAACATCATAGAGTTTTTTAAAGGATAGCTCGAATGAATCAGATTCTTTTGGATAAGACAACTAAGAAAAAAAATATTAATTTTATGAAAAACTCATCTGAGGAATCTAATATATTTACTACATCTCTGGATTATATTTATAACAAATATGGATATTAAAATACTGAATAAAGAATGTAAAATTAATAAATGAATTAATGCTAATTTTTTTCAAGATAAATTCAATGAACAGAACGATAAATATAAAATTTTAATGAATAATCATTCCTTTACTACTCCTTTTAATTTTTTTTATAGAAATGGATAATGAATAGAGATTTCAAAAAGATAAAAATTTGGTAAAATAATCCAACGATACATTTAAGAAAATTCTAATATATTTAACAATTGAATAAAAACTCTTAAACAGATTCTTGTAATGAAAATAACACCTAAATATACTACTGGATTTGGAAATAATACTGGATAAAGAAATATTATTAAAAATAAATTTTCATTTAGATCTTCATCATTAAATTTTGTAACTAGTTTTTATTCTTTTGGGGAAAAAAGATATTATATATAAATGTAAAAAATATCCTCATAAGAAACATTTTAAATAGATATGGATTCCTAATACTTTGATTACTATGATTTCTACACCTTGATTATTTGGTTTCAAAATTCATTTTTGTTCTAAAATTTATTATGTAGGAAACCTTGTTGAGAGGATATAATAAGTTCTTATGGTATTAGGATAGTAGCTTCACAAGAAAAGTTATTATGTATTGTTAATAGTTCTGAAGCAAAATCAAGTATGTGTGTCTACATTTATCATTTTGTGAAAATGAAAAAGGAAAAATTATTGGACATAGTCAAATTTGTTACTCTGTCAGTATTTTAATTTCAAATTTACTATTTATAGATATATTAAATTATAATCGTCTAAGATTTCAAAAACTATGTGATGATGGTATTCATGCCCAATTTCAAAATAGTTCCTGGAAATTTAGTGATTATAGAAATGAATTTTTTTTATTTAATCAATAAATAATAGTGTATATGTTTTTATTTTAGATTCCTCATTTTCTAAAAAAATGTTCGGACTATGTGCCCATTACAAATAATATTGTATTTTTCATAAGATACTATGACACTAAAATATTCACTCACATAGAAAGATAACCTATAATGGGTTATCCAATGATCTTTTTAAACATGAATCCATAAATGAAAAATTCTATAACCCATGTCAAAAATTCATACAACACACAATATCTTTAAAAACAGAGATAGAAAATTCAACTTATAATGTTTTAGAGATGGTTGACATGGACATTTCTATAACTACAAGATATTCTATATTAAATTATAATAAATATGTTTATGTTCTCATAGATGATTATTCTAGATATATTTTGGTGTTCTTTCAATCTCGAAAAAGTTGTTATTGTTCCAATTTTCCATGTATGATAAATCAGTATAATATCTTACAAGACCTAACATTATGACCATAAGTAGTAGTCAAGTCCATGGGTTTAAAGATAAATATTTTTAATCTTTTTTCCAAAAAATTATCTACAATCATAACTTTTCTTCTCAAAAAACTCAACATTAGAATGGTGTAGTAGAAATGTGAAATAGAACCCTTCTAGAAATCGCCAAGAACATTATCAATGAGTATGACTTAACTATCTATTTTTGTGCTAATGCTATGAATACAAATTTTCACATATTTAATATACTTATTATAAGCCACAAATTCAATAAAAAACCTTATTAATTTTGTAATTGATGAAATAAAATGATAATTACTCTAGATTTTTTTGTTGTATACATTTTATTCATAAGAAATTATAATATTTTCAAATATTATTCATGGAGTGATGTTGAAATGTTTGTTGGATATTCAATAACTAATAAGTTATATAGTGTGTCTAATATAAGTACTATAATTATAGAATAATCACTACATTTAATGTTTGATGATACATATACACATTATCCTAAGAATCATTTTAAAAAAAATGAATATAACCTATCAAATATGAATATAAATGTTAAACCTTTGGACTGTGCATTGAAATAAGAAAAAAATATTTTTTTCTAAGGAACAACATAGACATGTACATATAAAGGATAATGAAATATCTAGCACATAATTTCAAAAAACTATTAAGACTCATAGAAATTATTCACTATTTTCATAAATGAAGAACCTGATAGAGGTGCACAAACAAGATTTTCTAATAGATATCATGATGTCCATCAATAATTATTTTCATCACATGAACCTAAGAACTTCAATGGTGATGTTTTTGATGAATTTTTCTTTATTTAAATGAATAAAATAGATAATTAATTTGAATGAAATAGTATATGAGAACTAATAGGTAGACCTAAAGACACTATTACCATTTAAAAAAGGTTTTTAGCAAAAAAAATTGACGAGTCTGGTACTATTGTTATAGATAAATCTATAATTTTTTTCACATAGACATAGTCAATAAGAGGGTATTGGCTATTTGGAAACCATTTCCCGGGTTTCTAGAATTGAATACATTATAATTTTTTTTCCTATGATACATATTTGAATAAAAAACAATTCCAAATTGATTTCAATAGTTTATTATTAAATGTGTATATTGTAGATTGTAAGAACCCGAACCTTACTTTCAGGTATGTTTTCCTTGTCTGGTCATTTTTTTGAGAAAAAGAGGTTTTTCATGAGGTTTTCCAGGGGCGCACGGTTTGATCAAACCGTTCGTCCAGCCCAGGAAACCATGCACCCTTGGCAGTGGGCTATGCATGGGTTGCGCACGGTTTATCAAACCATGTGGGAAAGTCATGTGTAGTCCCTCGATAAGATAGTAACAACCACATGGTTGGCGCACAGTTTTCCAAACTGTGCGGGGTAACTGTGCGGCCACTTAATGTTTGGTTTTTTATGTCCTGGGCCACTCAGGATTTCCCATTACTCCACCATTCTTCCTCCCACGCATGGCTCACACAGCAGTTGCGATTTTTAAGAGGTTGGGGGAGCTCCTTTGATCATTTTGGAGACAAAAAAATGAGTTTCTTGGTGGATTGAAGGAGGTTCTCCTCGGGTAAGTCCTTATTTTGGTTCTCTGAGGTTTTAGTTTGGGTTATCTCTCACCCTCTCTTAGTTTCCTAGATCTACAAGGGTTTTATTTAGATCTAGGTTTGTGTTGCCTTTTTGCATTAATGGTTGACCTTGTTGTTGTTAGGGAAGGGTTTTGATATGGTTTCGAGGAGGCATTCACCCAGTTTTGAGTACGTTTTGGCGAAGAGGTCGATTTCTCAAAACACTAAGAGGTAGGTGGTTTGTGACTTTTAGTTTAAGTTATTTGAATTATATGTGAAAATTCGCCAATACTCATGACCAGGGTATTCTGAGTTTACCATTTTAACCCAATTAATTTCATGTTTTGCTGGTGTGTGTGTGTGTGTAAAAGATATTTGTATGCGAATAGGGTTGATTGTTATGCTTCGGAGGTGTTTCCCATGCATGTTCTACTTATGAATGCTTGGTTCTTGCTTAGCCTGTTAGGCTGCATTGTTTTTTTTCACATTCCTAGTATTGTAGGATAGAGTGATCTTGCTTATCTAACATGCTGATATGTTTTAGAATGCTAGCCAAGTAGTTCATGATGTTTACCTTGGTCGTTACGTGCTACTACACTTGCTTTACTTACACAGGGCCGTGAGAGCATGGTGTATAGACCATAGGGAGAATTGACATTGAAAGATTCTCCAGTGTGTCTTTATAATTATACAATGTGAGACCATATGGGGAATTGACGTTTAGTGATTCCCCAGAGTGTCTTTATTTCCTCAATTCATGCCACATGGGGAATTGACGTTGAGTTCTTCCACATAGTGTCTTTAGTACGATACGAGACTATAGGGTGAATTGATGGTGAGTGATTCACCAGAGATTCTATACTTTAGCTGAGCTAGTGGGGTGACATTGTGTGTGCTTCCTAGAGGGTTTCTTTTATTATTGGGTTGAACCATAGGGGTTAGGCTGTGAGTATTTCCAAGAGGGTTACTTGTTGTGTTCAGCTACTTTCATAGCTTCTGTTTGATAATGAAACTGTGGATTGTATTTTTCTGCTGAGGTTTTCTTGTTTAAAGATTTCTATACTTTTACCTTCTATATATTTAGTGACTATTAGGCATAGATATTTTGGTGGTTGCATACTAGGATTCGTGCCACACCCTGTTTGGGCGATGATTTTGGGCCCAAACTGATTATATTGTTGTAGATATAGACAAGGGAAAGCCCCCTTCTACTTCAGGTACTTGATTTGCTGTGGAGCTGGAGAGCATCGGACCAAGCATAGGCTTGCGATGCTGAGGAGCTTCTTATCTGTTTCTTTTTTACTCATGCTTAGTACTAGTGGTATTCATCATTATGACTTGTTTCGATGCTTTCCTAGACATATATTTATCATGCATCCATTATATATATATATATATGCTATAGTTGTTTCTTTATCATTATTCTGTTGTTACTATTTTGGGGTTTTATTACTGATTCCGCTATTGCATATTTGATTCTCTTCTGTTGTGTTACTCTGCCAATGAGGGAATTTTTTCCCCACTATCACACCCAAGGCCCTCACTGTTAGTCAGCAGCTTCTAGTGTTCGTGGAAATACGCTTGATGTCATGTGACTAACCGGGTACGGGGCGCCTCTGAGTGGCATCCGGAACCGGGATGTTACAAAGTGGTATTAAAGGAATTCTTTTCTCTTGATTTACTGTTTGGATCCTTTTTCCAAGGATAGGAAGTAATAGGTACATAGTAATAATTTGTGCCCGGGAGTAGCTAACCCATGTACGAGGAAAAGCCAATCTACCTCATTTATTGCAATTTCTTCTGGTTTGGCAATTTTACAGTTGATTCAATTTCACTATTGGGTGATTCACATGTTTTGTGAAGTTACCTTTGATGTTATTGATGATCCAATTTTGTCACAACCCAGTGAGACGAGGGTATCCCATATCATGCATCTAATAGAAACTAGTTAGAAATCACATGTCATGCATTCTTTCCATGCCATTTAGGGTGCATTAGCAATTGCATGTTGTTGTGATAGATGTTTTGTAGAATGTGCATGATATTATGATAGATTCTTTGATAAAAATAATTTCTTTTTGGTATAGTATTTTTTTTATTATGGTTTTGTTTAGGATGAACGCCAAAATTTGGTTCCTGAGCTGTTATGGGCCCTTATGGACTGGAACATGGTGGATCATCGCCTTGTCTTTGATTGTTTATAACATGCGTAAGATGCCAAGATTTGATTCATTGGGAGTATGGGCCCTCAAAGATTTTAATTTGGGACATTCAATGTTCAATTCAGTGTTTCTCTAGGTTTCGTAGTAGTTTCTGAGGCTTACAATCTGGAAAAACCCAGAATGCATGTCGTGTAGTTTTGACTACATGACATGTGTTCTTCTGTTCAGGAAGAAACAGTCTTCATTATGTACAAGTTGTTTAATCTATGTATATGTCGTATACTCCTATGTTTCAGTCCCTGTTAATCTTGATAGGAGGTGTGATTTTGACATTATAGAGTCATGCCATCGAGACGTCATCTGATAGTAGGCCAGCCACAAGGTGGTTATCCGACACTGGATATGGCTGATCATGGACTTCCTACAGATCCTACTACTATGCCAGTCCTGGATCTAGTAGTTATACATGAACTAGGTGATGATTCATAGTTCAGGGAAGGAATTATGAGGATGATGCAGACCTTTCAGGTAACAACGCCTCCTACCCCGTCGATGATAGATTTGACGCGAGTCTTTTAGCAGTAGCATCCTCCCACATTCTCAGGGGATGGGGGACCCCAGGAAGCAGAGTAATGGATAGAATCCATGTTGACGATCATCAAGCATCTGGATATGCCTCCAGAGAGGAGGGTCAAGCTCACTACCTATATGCTTCATGACTCCACCATGAGGTGGTGGGATGTGTTCTCACAGGAAGGACTCCAATAGTTTATGGTGTGGGGTGAGTTCCAACACATCTTCTTTTACTACTTCGATCCAAATACCTTGAGGGATGATCGAGCCCAAGAGTTTATGAGTCCAGAGCAGGGTACTCTTTCTGTTATAGAGTATTCCTCTCTCTTTACTGAGCTGCATCGCTTCACGCCTATTCCTGGAGGTGATGATTTGTTCCTTGTAAGGATGTTTGAGGATGTTCTGAGGCATGACATCTGATCATAGGTGAACATCTTCAGGTATGCTTCCATCAATTCTATAGTCAACCAGGCGCTAATCACGGAGTGCAATTGGAGGGATTCCGGAGCTGTGAGCTAGGGAGGCTCGACATCTAGATTTAGTGTTCCTTCTACTGACAGTAGGAAGCACCGCAAGGAGTCTTCACGTGGTGATCCAAGGAGGTGAGAGATTCCTTCGGGAAACTAGGTAGTATGCTATCAGTGTGGGAAGAGTGGGCATACGAGGCCACATTACTCAGAAGTCCCAGTGGAGTGCCGATCATGCGACAAGATGGGTCACCTTCAACGTTTCTGTCAGATCTTTTCACCAGCAGCTAGTGATATGGGTTCATCTATGACTCCTCGTATAAGAGCATCTCCACCAGTTTCTCACCAGTCTAGGAATTGGAGTCCTTCCGGCTGCTCAGAAAGAGGTGGAGGTTGCGGCCGTGGTGGTCAATCACCAGGCTACCAATGACAGTAGGGTGGATCTTCTCTGAGTGGTTAGGAATAGTCACAAGGTCGTGGCATAGGCCAAACATTTGCAGTGGAGCAGACCCAGTTGGAGTAGGATCCCAGACCCTCCACAGTTCAAGGTAGTGTCTTAGTAGACTCCGTTTTATATTTTTCTCTTTTCAACAGAGGGGCTTCCCATAGCTTTATCTATGTTTCTTTTGTGGAGAGCCTTGGGATCTGCATATTTTCTTCTGTCGATATCTTGATGCTAGACACTCTTTTGGGGATGAGAACATCTAGTGTGCGTCAGTCTAAGGAGTTCCCTCTTGAGATTGGTGGGTGTCACATTCTATGGGACCTCTATGTCTTAGAGATGACAGGCTATGATTTCATTCTCTTAATGGACTTTTTAGTTACCTTCCAGTAAGTCGTCAATTGTTATCACCATAGGGTGAGTTTTATATCACCAGAGGGCAGATCGTTTCCTCATAGGGGCGAATGGGATGTCTAACCAAGCAGAGTGGGTCCAAAGAATCATGGGTTAGGAGGAGTTATAGCCGATATAGCTAGTCTATAACTGGATGACTAGGGGACTTCATAGTTAAACTTTCCTCCAATGGTGGATCATTTTAGGGATGTCTTTCCAGAGAACTTTTCAGATTTATCTCCAGAGCGTGAGGAAGAATTTTCTATTTAGCTTGTGCCAGGACCGGCACTGATGTCCATTCCAACTTATAGGATAGCTACACCAGAGTTGTAGGAGCTCAAGAAGCAGTTAGAGGAGTTTCAAGAAAAGAGTTTCATCCGACCCAGTACATCTCCATGGGGTTCATCAGTCCTGTTTGCGAAGGAGGCGGACAGTAACATCAGGCTTTGTGTGGATTATCAAAAGTTGAACAAGTTGACTATCATGAACTGATATCCTTTTCCCAGGATTGATGATCACTTTGATTATCTTCGAGGATCCATGGTGTTCTCATAGATTGAATTGAGATCCGGTTATCATCAGTTGTGTGTTAGACTATCTGATATACCTCTTACAACCTTCCGTTGTAGGTATGGTCTATATGAGTATTTGCTTCTGCTGTTCTGTCTCAAGAACATGCTTGCATTTTTCATGGCACTGATCAACCGTGTGTTCCATCCATACATGGATTCGTTTATGGTTGTTTTTGTGGATGATATCATGGTGTACTATCACTCTCGACATGACTATTCTGCACATCATGAGATTGTTTTGAGTACACTAAGAGATCATCAGTTATATGGTAAGCTCTCAAAATTCCACTTTTGGATGAATCATATTGACATTATAGGTCATTTTATATCAGTGGATGAAGTGTTAGTAGACCCAGAGAAAGTGAGTGCAGTAGTTTCCTCGGAGCAGTCGAAGAACGTCTTTAAGGTACAGAGTTTTCTAGGGATGTCTGGATACTACATGCATTTAATAAAATACTTCTCACACTTAGCAGCACTGCTGATGGGTCTGAATAAGAAGGGTGTGAAGTTCTTATGGCTATATCCTTGTGAGTCAACCTTTCAGTAGCAGAAAGGGATGTTGAATTCTGTATCGATACTAGACATTCCAGAGTCGGGGAAGGTCTAAAATGTTTACTATGATGCATCAGGTACTGGGTAGAGATTTGTACTTATGTCGGGAGATGGAGTCGTTGCGTACGGGTCTCAATAGTTGAGGCCACATGAGAGTAATTACTCGATGCACGATATGGAGTTGGCATATGTTGCTAATGACTTATTTTGTTGGAGACATTATCTATTGGGATAGCATTTTGTGGTTTTCACTTACCACAAAAGTCTCAAGTACATCTTCACTCAGCGCGATCTGAATTTGAGACAACAAAGGAGGGTTGAGTACCTATAGTCTATTGACTTTGAGCTTGTCTACACGCCTGGGAAAGGGAATGCAGTGGATGATGCGTTGAGGAGTATGACTCAAATACAGGCAGTTTAAGAGGCCAGTAGTGAGTGGTAGCTTATGTCTCTTTTCTCTGATATGAATTTGGAGGTGCACAACAGATAGGGGCATGCTTTTCTTTCTTCTGTATTTGTTACCTCTACTCTTCTTGATCAAGTGAGAATGAGGCAGCTACGGGTTCTAAAGGCCTAGTCATGCGGGAATGTGTGTCAGGATGGGAGCCTAGTCTTGGATGGACCATAGGGGATCATGAGATCTTGTGTTTCCAGGGACACGTATGGGTGCCAGCAGATATATGCGAGGATCTAATGCGGAATCTTCATTTCTCAGCTTAGGCAGTTCATCCTGGTGTCACCATGATGTATCATGATCTACACCGTCAGTATTGGAGGCCAGGTATGAAGAGAGATGTTTCTGATTTTTTTCATAATGTGTTACACCTATCAGTAGGTGAAGGTGTAGCACCAACAACCAGCAGGGATTTTGTAGAAATTACACATTCTTGAGCGGAAGTGGAACAACGTCACGATGGATTTCATTATCGGTTTTACGAGGTCACCCTAAGGAAATGATGGAGTTTGGTTCATCGTTGACAGGCTTACGAAGGTTTCTCACTTCTTTTCGATCAAGGATACCTTCAATGTTGATGAGCTGGGTTGGTTTTAATTATGAGAGATTATACGTCTTCATGGAGTTACACAGTCCATATTTTTAGATAGGGATGCACATTTGACTTCTCGTGTATGGAAGGGGCTTCAGAAGGCTTTGGGTACATAGGTACTTTTGAGTATGACTTACCAACCCCAGACAGATGGCCAGTCCAGTCGTACGATTCAAGTGCTTGAGGACATGCTCCAAGAATTCATTCTAGATTTTGGAGGTTCTTGGTAGAAGCATATTCCTGTTGTGGAATTTTCCTACAACAATAGTTTTCAAGAAACTATTTAGATGGAACCCTGTGAGGCTTTGTACGGTAGGACATGCCGATCACCCTTATATTGGCTGGAGGTATGGGAGGCAGCTTAGATGGGACCTCTTCTTGTTCAGGAGACCACAGAACAGATAGAGTTGATTCAGAAGAGGATGGATACTGCACAGTCTCAACAGAAGTCTTATGCTGATAAGCGGAGATGACCTCTTGAGTTCATTATTGGGGATCGGGTTTTTCTACATGTCACAACAATGTTATGGCACATAAGGATCAAAATACTAGGTAAGCTTTTTCCGAGATATGTCATATCATATGAGGTGTTGGAGAGAGTTGGGCTAGTTTCCTATCAGTTGCAGTTACCTCAGAGGTAACGGACTATGCACAATGTCTTCAACGTTTCACTACTTCGACGTTACGTTTCAGACTCGTCTCATGTCTTTGAACCTCGAGAGGTTGATCTCAAAGTGGATGTGTCAATGGAGGAGCATCCTATCCCGATTATGGATCACAGTAAAAATGATCTATGTGGCCGGTGTATTCCTCTGGTACGAGTGATATGGAAACATGGGAAAGTACTGGATGAGACTTAGGAGAGGGAGGCCAATGTATGCGCTTAGTGGCCGGAGCTGTTTGGGGTTTCTTCTTCTGCACTACGCTTAGTAAATTAGGGAAATATTTTCTTTAAGGGGGGAAGTTTTTATGATCATGGACCTTATTTTGAATAATTCTTTCATTTTTGGGTCATTTTTGAGAAAAGGAGGTTTTTAGGGATGTTGTGCAGGGGTGCACAGTTGGTGCACAGTCTGAACAAACCGTGCGGCCAGCCCAGGAAACCGTGCACCCTTGATAGTGGGATCCGCACGGGAAGCACAAGGTTTTCCAAACCATGCGGGAAATCCATGTGAAGTCCTTGGATGAGATAGTAGAAACTACATGGTTGCTGCACGGTTTTCCAAACCGTGCGGGGTAACCGTTCAACCACTTAATGTTGGGGTTTCTATGTCCCGGGCCACTCGGGATATCCCATTCCTCTTCCATTCTTCCCCCCACTCGTTTCCCACGTGGGAGTTGCAATTTTCAGAGGATGGGGGATCTCCTTGGCTCTTTTTGGAGACATATCAAAGTGTTTTCTTGGTGGATTGATGGTGTTTCTCCTCAGGTAAGTCCCTCTTTTGGTTCATTGAGTTTTTAGTTAGGGTTAGCTCTCTCCCACTCATAGATTCCTAGATCTACAAGGGTTTCATATAGATCTGGGATTTTATTGCCTTTATGCTTTAAATATGGACCTTGTTGATGTTATGGAAGGATTTTGGAGGTGGTTTTGATGAGGCGTTCACTCAGTTTGGAGCACGTTTGGGCAAAGAGGTTGATTTTGCGAAACCCTAAGAGGTTGGTGGTTTGTGCCTTTCTGTTTAAGGTCTTTGAATTGTATGTGCTAAATAGCCAATACCCATGAATAGGGTATTGTGAGATTAACGTTTTTAACCCTGTTAATTTCCTATTTAGCTGGTGTGTGTGAGTGGGGATTATTTTTATGTGAATAGTGTTTATTTCTATGCTTTGGAGGTGTTTCCCTTGCATGTTCTTCTTTTCACTGTTTGGTTCTGCTTAGCCTTTTAGGTTACTTTGTTTGTTTCCCATGCCTAGAATTATAGGATGGAGTGATATTTCTTATCTTACATGTTGATATGTTGTAGAATACTATCCAATTAGTTCATGAGGTTTAACATGTCCGTTACACGCTTCTACACTTGATTGATTTAAAAAGGGCCGTAAGATCCTGGTGTATAGACCATGGGGAGAATTGAAGTTTAGGGCTTCTCCAGATTGTCTTTATAATTATAAGATGTGAGACCTCATGGGGAATAGACGTTGAGTGCTTCCCCAGAGTGTCTGTAATTCCTCGATGTGGTCCACATGGGGAATTGGTGTTGAGTGCTTCCATAGAGTGCCTTTAGTACAATACGAGACTATAGGGGGAACTTACGGTGACTGCTTACACATAGAGTCTATACTTTAGCTGAATGAGAGGGGTGAGACTCTGTGTGCTTCCTAGAGGGTTGATTTTACTTGTTGGGATGAGCTATAGGGATTAGTCTGTGAGTACTGCATAGAGGGTTACCTATTATGTTTAGCTACTTGCTTAGTTGATGTTTGATATTGAAACTGTGGATTGTATTTTTCTACTGAATACTTCATGTTTACTACTTTCTGTACTTTTACCTACCATATATTCATGGACTGTTAGGCACATATCTTGTGGTGGTGTCCTACTGGGATTTGTCTCACTCCCACTTTGGGTCATTCTTTTGTGCCCAAATAGATTATATTGTTATAGGTATAGACAAGGGAAAGCACCCTTCTACTTCAGGTACATGATTTTTTGTAGAGCTGGAGAGCATGGGACGAAGTGTAGGCTTGAGATGTTGAGGAGATGTTTATCTGTTTCATTTTTCCTCATATTTAGTACTGGTTGTATTCAGTATTGATACTTGTTTGAAAACTTTCATAGACATATATGTACAATGCATCATTCATATATATATATGTGTGCGTGCTCCAGTTGTTCCATTATCTGTCTTCTACTGCTACTGTTGTGTGGTTTTATTACTACTTCCACTGTTGTGTATTTGTTTCTCTTCCGCTGTGTTACTCTGCTAATGAGGGCATAGTTTCCCCACTGTCACACCCAAGGCCCTCACAACTAGTTGGTAGCCTTTGGAATGCGGGGAAATATGCTTGAGGCCATGTGACCAACCGGGTACAGGGAGCCTCTAGGAGGCTTCCGGAACCATGAAGTTACATAGAGGATATCTTTTTTGATGATCCCCTAGGCTTAAATATACTAATTTTTTAATTCATGTTTTCCAATTAACTAATTCTTTAAATGGATTAAAATAATCTCTATAGATCACGGTATGACGGGCTCAACAATTTTATTTTATAAAGGTTTATCTCAGGGACTATATGATCCCATTTTATTTATATAATAAATTTCAGAAGAACATTTAGTGACACCAATTTATGATCATGATATAATTTTTGGATCTTTTAAAAATTTGTTGGGTAATAATTTTTAAAAAATTATTCAATGTGAATTTGAATTGAGATTAATGGGATAACTTAAATTCATTTTGGTTTTAAAATTTTTCATAAAAATGGTGGAATAATTTTAAATCAATGTAGAGAAAAATAGACCTTCTAAAATGTTTCCTTTTAGATTTTAAAAAAATATTGATGCTCACATGAGAGAAACATGTAAGATATATCATGATGAAACTATGAAATCAGGTGATATTTCTAACTACTTAAGTATCAATGTAATATTTCAATATTTAATAGCTATTTGACCATATAATATATTATGTTTATCTATGTGTTACCATTTATTAGAAACCATTATATAAACTCATTAACATGTTTCCCAAATAATTTTCAAACACACAAAATAGAAAACCAATTTAAGAACATTTTATATTAGAGGATAGAAATTTGATTTGATGAGGTATTCAATTTTATATTTTTTGGGTGTATTATATATAAAAAGTCTCTCTAGAATATTTCATATTGTTGGAATGTCCCTATATTTTTGTCCAAGTAAAATGTAAAATTCAATTGTATTTTCTACTATTGAGGATGAATATATAGTGTTAGGATGTTTATGTTGACAAATTATATGGATAAAACAAAAATTATTAGATTATTCATATCAATTTAGGAGTATCCATATATATTGTGTCAATACTGGCCTGACAAAAATGTACACAAATCATGTCTATCATTCATAAAAAAATACTGAAATAATTCATCACTTTTTGAGAGATCATTTACCAAAACAATGTTGATATAAAGACATAATTAATTTGAGAAGAACATATACTTGTTTATATTTTTAAAAATACATTGAATTATATGAAATTAAGAAATATTATATATGAACTGGTTATAATAAATTTTGGATTGCTCTTTGATTCATGTTTTCCATTCTAGAAACATTCTGTTGGTATTCAAAAATTAGAATATTGATCGTGGGTAATCAATCATTAGAAGACCTAATGATGTTAATTGGCCTTTTGATGATCGGTTATTAGTTATTGACCATTGGATTTTCCACTATTAGTGATCTGATATATACCATTTGAGATCAACAATTCCATATCAATCATTCCATATCCATGATCCAGTTTTCAAGATTTGAGATATCTATAATTATATTTACACATGAAGATCCATCATTTTAGATATATCATTTTAGATCTACCATTTGAGAGTCTACTACTTGAGACCGACCATTGGAGATCCTCTGTTGAAAGATCTAAAAGTCCCATTTTCTTTGATTATGTTTTAAATTGATTTTTACATTGTTTTTTTATTTAATTATATTTTTTTATATTCTGAAATATGAAATCCCAAAATAAAAAATTCTTCTTAAATTAGGATCCAACATGATTCTCTCACTCTCTCCTCCTTTGGACCCTTTTGACTTCCCTTCTCTCTGAACCTACAAAAATCATTCTTTTCCCTTCATTTTTAAAATCATTGTAATGGTGATAGGGAAACACACCTCAATCATGCCTCCAAAATGATCACAACTTTATAATAATTGACAAGGAGAAATGACTTGCATATTTGTAGAAGTAAAACAAAAGAAACCACATTTTTTATCTCAAGTTTTCATAGAAAAAAATAAATAGATGTTGATTGTTTGATATCACGTAAGTCATTGGTGCTAAATGTGATTCGAGATCAAGTATGGATTGAATGGTTCTCCAAAAAAATCCATTTTATCTAATGTTGGTATAGACATTCCACTAGTTTTCTTAGTTTGGTTTTGGGATGAAAATGGATGTTGTAAACACTCTAATTTGGAAAAAATTCATATCATTTTCATTGAATTATTAGTTAATATTCATCCCAACTCTAGAAATATATATTTTTAATTACTTAGAAGGCTCTATTCCAAGTGATACTGGTATTTTTTTATTACGATATACTATTGGAATTAACCAAAAATACCACCTCGACAAGGATTATTTTAATTGATCTCAATTGAGAGTGTTAGATTCTTTTCATTTTTTCTATAAAATGTTGTGTTCCCTTAAGGGGGTTTCATCATAATGAGATATCATGATATTTTTATTTGGATTCATATGAATAGAATAGACAGAATTTATTTATGAAGATATTTAATGGTACATATAATGGAGTTGAGAAATTCTTATCTTAAATCAACATAATTGATCTATCCTACAATCATATCACCAATGTGTGAATCAAATTGTTTAGTACCCAAAGAATAAGAATAATTTTTCAAATATGGTTTTTCTATCCATTTCACTTATAAGAGGATGAAGGTAAAAATAATTATCTATAAAAATGATTTGTTGGAAATGAAATTTTATTTGAGTATTTAAATACTATTAAACACCCCATAAGACCTAGAATCATGGTTGACACTGTATTAGAGCCAGATGAGGTTTTATTTCATTCCCCTAATGTATAAGTTAATGAATAAGAAACTAAATAAAGAGAATAATCATTGTCAGTCCCTATTAAAGATAGAAGTGATTTATATATTGTAAAAATATAAAATATATATTTTGTATTAGCATTTACACTTATTTCCCTTCTAATTATATATAGTATATCAAAAGAAGGGGATGAAACTGAGGAGACAAATTATAAAAGGAAGAATATGTTTAAAAGTATTATTCTTCTATCTCGAAAAGGGTAATTATTTTTTTTTATGAAGAAAATGGAGATGGTGGTAATTATAGTTCTAGAGATTATGATCAAGATTATGGGATCCAAGATGATAATAGTTCATCTTATAGATAAGTGAATAGAACTAGTCATGTTTAGTAAGTTTCATAAAATCAAGAACATGTTCATGGTTATGTTAAAACCATAATGAATGATAAAGCTTCTATACCTAATATAGTTAATCATGATGATCATATTAATGAGAATACTAGAAAATATGAATTTAAGACACCTAGTAATGAGGGATAAGTAGCCATTATGTTTAGAACTTGTGTTTAACTACTCCGAGATAGATGAATATAGAGGAGACGATGATGATCATAACACTCTATCAATGCATGGTGTACATGCCATCATTTTTGTTTTAAATTATTATAATGGATCTCTAATTGATAATATTGATAAAGAAGGGGGTTTGGAATCATTCACTACCAATATGAATTCAATTGAACTTGAGCATAGAGAAGCTTCTCAACCAATCTCAAACAATATTCCTTATCAAATTCTAATAACCTCTACAAATTTAGGGTATGTATCAACATATAACATGGATTAAATGAGGGTAATAATATTATCAAATATTGAATGGTTATGAAAATCCATTTCTCCTAGTGTAATATAGCATAGTAAAGAAGATACAAGATATATTTTTGAGTTATTTATATTACACATTCAAGCAAGGATGATATTGAAAATTCAAGAAGTTGAGAATTATGATATGAGGTTATCCAACCAAGTGGATTAGGTGAGATCCATTATGCATCAAATTAAATAATACTCTGATACGAGAAAACAATAATTACATTAGATATTAGTTTCATTAACTCTAGGTATTACTATAACTTCTGCTGCTCAATTTCCTAGTCCTCCCTCTATTTATGATGGGAAGATTATTTCTATTTTTATTCAATCTATGAAAAGAATCTTCAGTGAATTCCGTACTATAATCAGGTAGAATTTTAGAAAATTGGGAAAGGTGGTGAGCATATATATATATATATATATATTTGTAATGGTCTGTTTGAATTAATTTTGATATGATAGAGGAACTACCACTATACCTATAAAATACTACCTTTCTAGATATTACACAAAACACAATCTCAATTATCAATACCCTTACCCAAAAACCTCAAAGCTGATTACTTACATTATTAAATTGGAAAATAAACCATACTGGAATCCCAAAAGAGTGACTAGTTTAAATATTTCTTTATTTAGATTAAAAAACGAACATTAAATTAAAACATTAAATGAAATATAACATAGATAACGGATTTTAAACACCCATAAACACTTATATTATCCATGAAAAACATTCATAATACACATCTTTGTATCTTTGGAAAAATATAAAACGTATGAATGGGGTTGGATAAGATGAACGTTAAGGGTATGTAATAATGTGGAAGAAATCATAACTAAAAATAAACTATATGAATTTATGAATTACTAAATAGACATTCCAATAAAAAATAATATTGAGAATAATATTGATTGAATAATAAATGATTAATAATTCCATATAACTAATCACCTAAGAATTAAAATTTACAATGGATATTATACTTGTAGAATAATCAAATAGAATATCAATTACTACTATTATAATGACTGAATTAATAATACCAAATAGAATAAATATATCATCAAGGTCTCATACATTATTATTATTTAAATGGGTAATTCCTTGGACTAAAAATGATCTAGTTTTTCCTATGATACCTACTGATGAATTTAGGGGCTATAGAGGGCCCTCAACCTTAATTTAATAATTTATATGAATTACTCTTAGGTAAAATTAAATAATATTTTTTTAAAAAATTTTCCCATAACACATTGAAATATCTGGATCATTACCATAGATGAAAATAATATTATAAAATCATTGAGAAATTCTTGTGAGAAACAAACTTTTTACGTTTAGAAAGAATCATTCTTTTAGAAATAATTTTTTTATAAAATCTATTTTAAACATGTATATCCCAAAAATGAAATTTTGGGGATAATGAAATTATATTTTATTAATAAATTATTTCCAACCAATGTGAAAACATGTCAAAATTTATTTTAAGGAACGTTAGAAATGAGCCTCTTTAGTGGAGTTTATGGGAAAATACAAAAGATTCTTTAAAATAAGAAAAGGGGAAATTTTTTTATAAATCATGTAATGAAAAAGGATATTTCTCCTCAAAAAATTAGTTATTTGAAAAAAATATATTTATTTCTTAAAATAAATTATGGAGTTCACATGAAAATCGGTAAGAAACTGGGAAGTTTCCTTAAATTGGGCTTTTTATTGGAAGGAATTAATAAGGGAAACTTATAAAATCATGTATCTAAAATAATATAAGATGTAAATGATATTAATAAATGAGTTTGGAACATATGTTTATAAGTTATAATAAGTATATAAAAATAATGAAGAATGACTTTTGGTTAAAGAGAGAGAAATTCTGACTCGAATAAATAATGAATGTTCATGGAGAATCCCTTAGAAATTTAAAAATAGTAAAACCATATGACCTATAAATTTAATTATAATGAAATATTATATTTAATACAAAGAAAATAAAAAAAATTTAATTTTATGATACATCAATGGGAGGTATATAGACACCAGACATAAGAAATAGTGGTAAATAAGTCTTATCTCATGAAAATAAAAGTGAGATGAGAAACCCTCTTAACTTATGTATGAAGGTGTTCTTTACATGTAATTAATTTACAAGATAATAAAATTATATTAAAAAAATTTAATTAAAAACTATTAAACATAAATTTAATTTATTATAAATTTATTAAATTCATTTATGGCGTTTTTGATGAGGTATATGAAAAAATTTCATCGATCGAGAGTATTTTTACCTTATATTTCCAAATTGATTCATTTGTATACACTTATGTGATATCATGTAAAGTGGAAATAGTTTCCCATAATTGAATTTATATTAACTATAATGAACTTCTATAATATTAAATGTTCTTATATATCAATTTTTTCCATATATGAGTATAATTCATTCAATAAAATGTTAATGATAATAGTTTAGATTATTTTGGTGTTTTCAATAATCACAAAGTAGTTTTTTGTTATGAATTTATATTATGTATATATATATTAGTTCTAGGACATTAAATAAGTTTTATTACTTATTTTAAATTATTTTGTGGAAAAAATGGTATTATGACCATCCTTGATGGAGGAATTAAAAAATAAAAACCCATCATCCATGATGGCGGTAAATCGGCACCTCATGGATGATGATTACATTTTCCAAATATAAAGGAGAATAGAGAATAATTGATAGTGGATATAAAAATAACATAATAAAATTCTTGTATATATAATATACCAGATTTATCATGAATTTTTGGACATAGGAGGTAATTAAATGATAAGAAATATAAATAAATTGAATGAAAATTAAAAGAACAAAAAGGAAAATTTACCTATTGAATTCCTCTCCTTGATAACTTCTTTAGGAACATTGAAATGATATTTTGGGTGAGACAAAAAGATCATAACGTGTGGGAGTGGATAGGGAGAGGTATTGGGTAGATATTAGAAAATCCTAAAAGCATGGAGGTGTGATGAGTAGATTGGGAAGTGGTGTTATTTATAGTGCAGGAGATGTGTCTTTTTTTTCGTTAATCATTGGTTTATTATTTTGGATAAATACTACCAATATTACTGATTATTGTGAATAACTACAGTAACTAATGCTTGTGAGTTCGAAAAAATGGGTTATTACCTCATCCATACATCATCCATGACTCAATAATCCATGTTTTTTCTAAAATGTTAAATATCGTAAATTACCTTATGTTACTTTTCACAAAAAATATATTATTTTAGAAACATCTAAAAAATTCACAGTAACCATTTTACTATGTTTGGAATTAAAAAATGAACTTCTTTTTAAAAAAAATGAACACTTTTTAAAAACAATTATATATAAAAATTATAATTTTTAATTAAAATCGGCATTTATTTGAAAATATTGATTTTAAAATTTTAACTGCTTTTGTGAAAAGTAAAAATATAGTTAAGGTCTAATAAAAATATCTTATAATCATATGAAAATATAATATTAAAATAATTATATATTTTAATAAAATAATTATTTCTTTTAATAATTATTTTAATAATAAAATTGTAATCAAACATTTATATTTCACAAAAATATCAACACTTAATTTATCATTATTTAAACATTTATTTACTTATTCCAGGATAAAAATATACTATATTTTAATTTATGAGATTCCAAAATTTTATTTATGAATTTATAGGTTTGGTTATTATTCTAATTGATAAATTACAATTCTAAGAAGTCACACTATTATTCCAACATTCACATTACTAACCATAAAAAATAGAAACTTATTATAAAAATACCAAATATTTAACCACATTTTTTTATATAATGATTTAAAAAATTAAGTTTATTTTATTAATATAATTTTTTAAAGTGTCAAAATTTAGATTTAAAACAAGTTCTCTATTAGAAAAAAAGTAAAATTGTGTTTATAAAAAGAGTTCTTATGTGTAAAATTTGATTTATTCTTATCTTATGCCTCTAAAAATGTTCTGGATGAATATAAAAATATTTGAATGAATATATAATATATAAATTTCATTAATATATTTTTCTAATTCTGATTAATTTGAATTTTTATTATAAATGGTCATTATGGGCCTAAAAATAGTTTTTATAAAAATGCATCCTTTTTATTTAATTGGTTTTTTGTTATAAATAATTGGTACGGAATGAATTAACTTTATAAATATGTTTCATATATATTTTCATAAATACATAATGTCATTAAATTATACCATTCCCATTATCTAGGAGATAACTATGATGATTAATTAATAATATTTAATTATTTTTTATTATTGTAATCTTTCGAAGAAGATAAATTTTAATAAATTCATATTGTAAAATATGGTGGCGTTACATTGACTACCATTTTAGATTTTATGAATAAAATCAAAAGATTACTCATGTATCAAGGTAATAAAAGGAATAGGTTAATTGGTTCACTATTCTGCCCGCGTTGATCAAGATTTTTATAGAGGAGAAGAATGGTTTCTGCATGAAAATGGAGAGGTGGAATCATAATTATGAGTTTTGTGAAATTTATGAATCGATTTTTTTATGATTTGAGGACTACAATGATAACACATGATTCCATCCCAATGTCCTCTCTCTCATATACACCTTATATAGCATAAATTCCTCCTTGGTTTCTTCCTTTTAGCATGTCATCATATGCGGTGGTTGAATATCTCAAACTAGTAGTGATCAAAGTGCTTATTACTTCTATATATACACCCCTAGAACAACCCTATGTAGCTACTATCACTAGAAAATTGAAACATCTAGTGGTCCCTATATCCCATCATGTAAAGTGTGGTCCTGATTGATATTATTCTTTTATAGGTGTCGATTTTTTTATTACTTTTTGTGATGTAATTCTTGACATATTAAGATAATGTAAACTCTCATTTATTAATCATAACATCATTTTTTTCATTTCATCTATTTTTTTATCATTTTGATAATCACACCAGAGGGATTATTCTTGACTTGAACTTCAGGAATATGTAGAATGAATAATGTAATTATTATAGAGTTTTATATTACATATTAAGATGATTATCAGAATATTATTTATTTATTTTCCAATCATTCCTCTTGTTTTTTTCATAGACATTGTTATAAAATGTAACTATTTGTATTCATAAAAAGGGAGATATTTTTTAATCCTCGTAATTTTAATAATCACAAATCATGTTTATATTATTATTATTAAGATTAATTTTTTATTATAGTGCATAATTGTTTAGAGAATGATGGATATGAATAGATCTACCACTAATTCAAAAAATGTAAAATTATTTGTGAAGATCTACCATTAGTAAAATCAGTCCAACAAGTGGAATATGGATACTTTTAGAGAATCCATCATTGAGGAAATCTACTATTATTACAACGCATATACCATTTAGGATATCTATCCCCATTTCACTGGATTCACTTTTGATAAGATCTACCACTTGTTTAGATGATTTATAACTAACAGAACTACCGATGATAAATCTATAGATATTTCATTTGATATACCATAAAAATATCTACTATTACACTATATTACTTCCAAACTAAGATAACATCATAATTATGTGTTTTCAAAAATAATCCACCACCAATGTTGATCAACCCCTAGTCTATGCTACAACTATGGTGATCTACCGTTATTAAGGATAATATGCCAATATGATATTATTAGTGTCCGTAAACTCTCATTAGAATTTAATTCCTCCAATTTTTTGTTTTTATAATTAATCAATGACATCTTGATGTGGATTTAAAAATAATTTTTCCCAAATAACTATATAGATGAAGTGAATACAAAGTTATACTTTTTTGATTTAGTGCTCAATATGAGGATCTATGCTATTTTTATTACTATTAATTAATTGATAATTTGACCTAAAGAGTCATATATTTAAAAGAAATATATCTATTTCCTGTATATCAAATTGTATAAGAAATATATAGAAGAAAAAACCCCTTCTTTTTCTAAATCAGATACAAATACTAGAACAAATTTGTTTGGAAGGACATTGGACAAGTACATATAGAAAACAAAAGGGGTTTTCTAGAATATAAAATACAATATTTTCCTACAGTTTTTGAAGACCATATTGTTTCTTCACAAAAATTTAAATTAGATTAACATTTAATATATGAATATATTCCTGTTAATTAGCAACCACTTTACATATCTCTTCTCATTTTCTCTCTAAATTTGTTCTCTACTTTTGACCACTGTGTTTTATTACACTATTTAACTATATAATCTATCTCCTATAAAAAAACTAGAGTGTTCTTGACAGACTCTTAAAAATTTATTTTTTAGTATGCCAATGGAAATAGTGGAAGGGGTAGTGCATAATCTATTTATTATTTATATCCCACATATAATTTAGTAATATGATTTTTTTCTATAAAAATTTGTTTTTTTTTTATTTTAAAACATCATCTGGGTTGTGGATATGTTTATTATAATAATAACGTTATTTTAAGTGGGTGATATCTAAATTGATGGAATTACGAATCTTTTTGAGAATAGGAATATTTTATACATTCTATTGTGTGATTTATTAATTTTTTCTTTATTGAATATTTAAAACTACATATGTTTTCAATTACTGTAACAAAACATTAATTTGACAACTAGTTTTAATTTTTATTCATATAAAATGTTTGATTATGTAATTTTATTTTAAAAATGGTAACAATAAATATTTTAACTAAGAATTAATCTCACTTTTGAGGTATCATTTGAAATAAAAAATATATATATATTTTTTTGATTAACTATTCATTATTAACTAATTTGGGTATTTAGTTTTAATTTTTTTTCAACAATGTTATTAAGAACCCAATTCACCCCACCACCCAACATCAGTATCTTACTCTCACTAAAACCTTTCATCCACCAATATATGATCAACCAGATAGAACAACTCAAACATTTAAGTCTATTCTATGATCATGATCTCTAGATATTAAAGTTTTTTAGGATCAGAACCTTCCTATGGTCAAAATATCATATAATAATAGATTCTGCATGGGAAATGAGAGGTCTCTTTATGACTACCTTCATTGAAGGAAGTGAATAAATCTAACATGTTATGAAGAAGTTAATAAATAATGTTATTAGGACTTTAGCTAGCTAAGGATATTTAAGAGAAGATTATATTTATTTTGAATTACACTAAATAAGATCAGTTTCGATAGAATAATATTTCTAACAATCTTAAATAATATCTAAAATTTGTGGTTTTTGAAAAGGTATTTATATGATTTTAGGAATTTAATAATATTATGAGATTCCAAAATAATTAAATGTTAATTTCTAGATATATTATCCATTTTATATTTTTATCCAATCATGAAGGTTTAATATTTCATAGCACGCCCACTAAAGCTCTATCATGTTCAATATGTGTCCCATAGTTCACTTTTAATGAATTACACATTATATATTTCACAAGTACTAAACTCAAATGGTGTACTGCTGAATCACTAATATTTCAATCAACACCAAAAATTTCAAATCATGGATTTTGGAGATAATGTGATGTGAAAAAAGACTACTCACAAAGTTAAATTTATAAGGAGTCATAAATTGGAGCACGTGTCTTAAGAACCTAAGAATATGATGAATTATAGATACCCTAATTTATTAGTTTTTCAGTTACAATTTTTTTGGTTAAATTTTTTTTAAGGGGATGAATATAACAACTCATTATTATATATGTATTTCTTATGAAATATACTTTATGTATTTGATAACTCTTTTTACATGCAGCCTCGATTCTAAATGATCCCTGATATATTATGTATGTATAACATAGATGTAATAATATAAGGTATGAATTGGATTAAGAATATTATGAAATATATTTACAATCGATTAGGATGACAAAAATTTATTGATAAGTACTCAATTTTAATAAAATAATTTCATAATTAAATGACATATATTTCAATGAATATTATTTTTCGACATGTCAGGTATTAATATCTAAAAAAGTGATTTCCAAAAAATATTGATAAATTATAATCATAAATGAATATTTTTCAATAAATTTTTTATCTAAATGTTATGAATGAGGATAAAATTGTGATGAGATAATAAGAGTAATGATTTATAAAATAACTTTTTATGTGTGCATTGTGTTTTTATCTTAATAAATTAAAAAAATAATCATTGATTAATTTTATTAATTAAATTTATATATTATTTATTAGATAAAAAAATTTAACATCCATTTGATAGTTATTACTAATAATGTAATGAATGAAAACTATTCTTTACTATGAAAAATATAATTATTCTAAAACTTGGTTTTTGCTGGTTTTATGATCTTATTTTAAAATTGGTTTTCACCACCTATAAAAATTTATTTTTATAAAAAAATTAAAATTTTAAATCATAATGTCCACATTATTTAATGAGGTAATATTAATATTTGTAGATAATTAATATTATAAATAGTAAAAATTTAACACAGTGATTATTTTTAGAATTGGTTTACTAGTGGTTAAAATAAAAGATAAGTGTAATAATACCCCAAAAATAATTTATAATTATCATTTTTTGGAGTGATTTAGACCCTCACATATCTTAAAATTGAATCCTTTTCTATTTTTTCCACGTGAAAAATAAAATGACTTCATTTTATTTAAATCATTTATGTAATTCAATGTGATTATTCTCCATTATTTATAAAAGGGAACGTACTCTCCTCTCTTATTAATGAATTTTGAGACTTCTAGGTCAACTAATACCTACCCCAAAACCTTAATATTTTCCTTATCTTTATACTAGACATATATTTTTTCACTTAAGATGAATCATGTATTGCTTAAGGTATTATATAAATGAGGCCTTTAGAAATGTTTTTTGAAATCATAACTAAGAACTTTCAATTTTATTTCTTCCTCTACCTTCACTAAAAAATATATATCCATCATAAAATAATTCATAATTTGTCATAAATAATAAAATATAAAATTATGATTGTAGGGAACCAAAGTTTTATCAATTGAATTCCCTTCTTATAATTACTCCTTATAGTATAATCACATTGCCACAATAAAATATTATAATACTAAATATTTTATGGCCATGAAACATAATTTTTACAGTCCTATGTTTTTAATTCTGAAAATATGACATACACAGTTGTGTTCAAAATGATTTTTGGAGTCTAATAGAACCAAACTTACTTTTGGTGAATAGTAACCTACCCTTATGAATAGTAAACTACCCTTATTAATAGTTATATAACCCTTATAAATATTAATCATAAAAAACAATATTAAACTCAACCATGAGTTTATAGATAAAATTTAGGGATCATATAAATTACAATTTGACCACACTGAAAATATTCGTAATTTTTAAGTCAAAAATAAATAATTATTATTAAATAATTAATTTAAAATATATATTTATTTTCCTAAATTTTTTAATAAATTTACAAGTCTATGTCTTCTGGATTTATGATAATTTTTAAGACCTTATGTGATTTTTGAAAGCATTATGAAATCAATTTTAATTTTCAAAAAAACTATATTTTTCAAGTAAAATATTATTTTAATTAAATATTATATTAATCATATTTATAAATATTTTTTTTGAAAATTTGACATCATTTTTGGATTTTACACATCTTAAAATATATAATGTACATTTCTGGATTTTTTCTGATATACGTGAATTTTTTATGAATAGTGAAGTACTATAATTTACAAATTATGATAAATACACTAATTATAGAGTCATGTGTGAAGTTATGATGATGTAACAACATATGGTTCTGATTAACATGATAAAATTACTTTATTTAGACATTGAATACTCACTATTACTTGTCTTGTGGATAAATAATAAATTAACGAATTTAATGTTGAGAAATCCCCTCTCCCCTCCGCTATAAATATCACCCTTCACACCCTCATTTCCTAACTCCTCTCAAGATTCCAGACATGTCTAAAATATACCCAAGAATCTTCCCTATCCTTTCCACCATGATATTCTTGTCTCATAAACAGACCAAGCCTAGGTTCCGTAAGGAGGATATCTAGTGGAGGATTCAAGAGGAAATTCCTCTCTCTTTTTTTCATTTTCCTTTAAAATTTCATTTCTTTTATTCTATAATCCACAATTTATCTTACCCAAATTTTATGATAACCCTATTATTATTGATATAGTGTTATGATATCATGTTAATGGAAGATTAGACATTATACTTCTCACTCCCACTCTTTGTTAATAAAATTAAATTGTTTCCCATGATGTGTTAATTTCCCTAAATCATGGGAGATGCACTTACTTTTCCCTTAAAATAATTCAGGGATTCCAATAAAACCATCAAATAGTTGAAAAAAAATTATGTTTTATATATTGTCCCCTTTTATGTTCATAAACTAACTTGTTTACATGAAACTAAGTAATAAAATAAAAGAGGTTCATTGTGATCAAAAAACCACCCAAATTAACCCAAAATGATCATCATTAAATTTTATATAATGATTCATTATTATGGTACATATAAAAATTCATTATAATATCATTTATATCTCTAAAATATCCTTAGTAATATATATAAAATTTTGGGATGTTCAACTACCTTTCAAAATAACATTTGCTCATGAATACAAGTGAACCGTTCATAAAGGTTATGAAAATTAATGCTCTCAAACAATGAATTTAAGCTCTATAACTAATCCAAAGGCCCATAAAAGAACTTAATAAAACCATAATGAACCATATTAATGTAAAAAAGGTTCTTTATTTGTTAATTAATTAATATAATGTGGTTATATAAGACATTAAAATGACAAAAGTGTTCAGATACAATGCAAGGAAAAATTCTCGACCCCAACTTTCTTTCTTCGGGTTCTCCCTCTTTCACTCCATTTTTATATGCTTACTCCATAATAATTATTCATTATTATATGTACTATTATGGGATATTAATTTTTCCTCTGGATTTTATGAAAAACAAATGTTTCTCAAAATAAATTTTGCTTCAAAAACCCACCTTTTACTTCTCACTCAAGGTAGATAGTTCTTGTATCAAGTTTGTTATTCCCGCTTTCTTTTTGGAACCCAAAGTTCATGAATGTGTTCTTATGATATAAAACCCATTACTTTACATGGGTAATTTATGTTAATTTTTATTATCTGTTCTATGTAGCGTGCATGATAATGTTAATGTTATGGTGTGACAGATGCGCCCAGAATTACATAGTGCAAAAAGAATGTTACGATGTGATGGGTGAGCCAAGAATTATATAGTGCACCAATGCATTGTGTAAGGTGATTAATATCACGAGTCGACGTGAAATTATTTATGAATAATATTCAACCATAGTTCAAAACTATTTGTGGTTGTTAACCACTAATACATGATGTTTCATTTTTTATGCACTGCCACATTTCAAGTCTTTTATTAACAATTCCCCGCATGTTCATGATACTTTTACTATGTTATTATTCTACTCAACCATTGTTGTATTGGTCATATTAATCGTTATACTAGGATTTTATCTCATACCCTTTTTTTTAATATCATCAAGTGACTACATGTACTATGTAGAGGTGAAGTGCAAATAAGAAGCTTAAGAAGAAGGAATTAAATAAATGATTATGCTTGATGTTGTAAATGTTATGTTTTGTCTAGGTTTTCCAAATAAACTAATCCTATATATCCTTGTGATGTCATAATATTATGTTTTTAATCTTTATGATTATTTAATAGTAATATATGAAAATTATCAGTCGTTATTGTTCGTATAAGAGAAAATTGTTAGTTAATTTGGGGATTAGGATTAGTGAACCTTAGAGAAAACCTCTACCATAATACTAAGTAAAAATATGAACACAGGTATATTTTCATAGGGATCACATAAATTAGGCTTTGGCTGTAAATTATACAAATTAATAAGATACTTATTCATGAATTGTTTACTTATGTTTTGTTCTAACCATTTCTATTTTAGAAAATGGTAAGAATTAGGAGAAACCAGGCTGAAAAATCATGCAAGGTCTAATGCAAGGATTTATTGAACAACATCTCAAATGCTTTGGGAGGTGGAGTTCAAAACATCATGGTGATTCTTATCCAACTATATGATGTTATAAACAATAACCAAAATAATTGGGAATATCCTCCTTTATTAAAGAGGGAGTAACTAGCAATTGAGTGTTTTATGCACCAATGATCACCGAAATTTAGTGGATCTTCCAATCCACTAGTTGTGGAACAGTGGGTCAACTCCATTGAGAAAATCTTTTATGTGCATCACTATTCTAAGATGGAGATGGTGACTCTATCCATTAATCTTCTAGATGTATACGTTGATCAATGTTGGGCTTTGATTAAAAACACCCCTCCAAGGGAAGAAATTGAAGAGATGGAATGGGAATATATTAAGATCATGTTTCTTAATAAGTATTTTCCAAGAAATATATGTACAAATATGGAGAGATAGTTCCTTGATCTTAAGAAAAAAGTATGAGAATATTTCAAAACATATGATTTTAATATTAGAAGCATCTCAAGGTACACTTTGGGTTTTTTATCAACAATTATAGAAAAACTGATAGATTCTTTAGTGGATTAAAACTACACCTTTTAAATGTTATTATAATTCAAGACTTTGTGAGTAATGAAAAAGTTGTTTCATCCGCTCTCAAAGTGGAGATGGAGTTTGGATAATGATCCCATGGATATGGTTATTAGAATAGGAATATGGGGTTCCAAGATGAACGATCTAATGATAAAGTGGGATGAAAACTCAATGTCCTACATGCCAATAATGTGTGAAGTTGTATCATGGGGAATACCTGAAAGGGATGTGGAAATAATTCACATTTTGGAAAGAAGGAAACCATGTTCAAGAGTGTCTAAAGACATGATAAGGAAGGAGAATGAAGTGGAAGAAAGGAGAAAACCACTCATGGTTCAATGCTACAACTGTAGGGAGAAAGGGAACTTTGCAAACCAGTGTGCTAAATCTCGAGTCCTTTAGGGTAATTCATATCAACAGCCACCAAATCCAACAAAACAAGGGACGTATTATTCCATCACTGTAGTGGAAGTATATAAAGATAATGATGCAGTACAAGGTAAACTTTTTATTCACTCAATAATGGAAAAAGATGTATTTTATTCTTGTTCTACACATTCCTTTATATCATGCAAGTTTTCTAGAACTATAAAATTTATTCCCTGAAACCTTGAAGTAGAGATATTTGTAAAAACACCAAGTGGTGAAATAATTTAAACCTATGTGTTTGACTCTTCTTCTATTAAAGTATATCAGAATATTCTTTCAACAAATTTTGTAATACTGCCCTTTTAAAATTTGACTCTATAATGGGAATGGATTATCTCTTACTATATAGAGAACATATCACCTATCCAGAAAAACAAATATCTTTTCTTATTCTGAACCATCAAATGCTCCTCTAAAAATGAAAGGAATATCATGGATCTCCTTTAAAAAATCCTTCAACGATGTCAGTGTTGATAACCGATGAAGAATCATACCTCACCCAAATGGATGAGTCAAAGGAAAGTTCAAACCTTCCGGAAATTCCCATCGTGAGGGAATATAGTGATGTATTTCTGGAAGAGTTACCCATAATTCCTCTAGATCGTGAGGTAGAGATATCTATAGAACTCATAACCAATTCTACTTCTATCTCAAAGTGTCCCAATCAGAAGGCCCATATATATCTTGAAGAGTTAAAGAAGAAACATCAAGAGAATTTGGATGAATGGTCCATACGCCCTTGTGCATCACATTGGGGTTCTCTAGTGATCTTTATGAAGAGGAAGGATGGATCAATGGAGTTGTGTATCAATTATCGAGAACTCAACAAGATCACTATACAAAACAAGTATCCTATTTTAAGTATTGGAGACTTGTTCGATTAGTTAAGAGGAGCTCAATACTTCTCAACGGTGGATATTCATTCTAGATATCATCTGATAAAGGTGAAAAAGGATGATAATCAGAAGACTTCCATCCTTACAAGGTATGGGAACTATGACTTTCTAGTGATTCCTTTCATAATTACTAATTCCCCTTCAATCATCATGTATTTTATTAATAGTCTTTAGACATTACCTCAAAAAATTTGTGGTAGTGTTTATTAATGAATTTTTCATATACTACAAGTGAAAGGAGGAACATAAAGAACATATAAGATGTGTGTTGTAAATATTAAGGAAGTATAAGTTGTACACCAAGTTCATCAAGTGCAAATTTAGGATTAAGAAAGGAACAATCTTAAAACATGTGATCACAAGTGAGGAAATTTCTGTGGACCCTTCAAAAACAAAGGCAATTATAGAATAGCACATGCCCTCAAGTGTCACAGAAATCAGAAGTTTTCTTGGATTAGCTGGGTATTACCGATTTTTTGTGAGAAATTTATCATGACTATCAAGCCCTCTATCTAAGTTAACAAGCAAAGGGGTAAAGTATTTATAGATTAAATAATGTGATGGAAGATTCAAGGAGCTAAAAAGATGTTTGATCATTGCACATGTAGTCACATTACTAATAGTGGAGAATGTTCTCTAATATACTGTGATGATTCAATGAAATTCTAGGGTTGTGTACTCTTGAAAAATCATATTGAGATAGCCTATGCCTCAAGGTAGTCGAATATCAATGATAAAAACAACCCGATACATGATTTGGAGCTAGTGGCTATGATTTTTGCCTTGAAAATCAAGAGGCACTACCTTTATGGTGAAAAGTGTGACATATACTCCGACCACAAAATCCAAAAGTATATTTTCATAAAAAAGTATTTCAACATGCATCAATTTAGATGGATATAGCTAATCAAGGATTATGATTTCTCAATTCACTATCATCTTGGAAAGGAGAACAAGGTAGCTAATGCTCTATGAAGAAAATAACTTACTACTCTATCCTTGTCATGTATTGAGAAAGAATATATATTCTATGATATGGAATTGATGGATTAAAAATTCATAAGGGAAGGGGATAAATCCTTCCTGGGCCAAATTATTGTGCAACCATCCATCAAAGAGAATATTAAGTAAGCACCAAGGGTTGATTTGGAGTTACAAAACAAGTTTAATGTAGTAACGGTAGGGAAGAAACATGAGTTCCAAATCCATGATGATGGTGTTATTCAGTTTCAAACGCTTCTTTGTGTGCCTTAATCACCCGTGATAAAAAAGGATCTATTAGAAAATGAAAATAGATCAACATTGTCTATCCATCCTGGTAGAACTAAGATGTATTGTGATCTCCGAGAACACTTCTGGTGAGATAACATGAATAATGAGATTGTAGAATATATATCAAGGTTCTTGGTATGTCAGGATAAGAGAAATAATAGTCCAAAGGGATGAAGAAACCATTTCCAATAACTATAAGGAAATGGGATAATTTTACTATGGAATTTTTTACGTGTATCTCGAAGATGTCGAAGGGAAATAATGTGATATGGGTTGTGGTTGATCGACTCATCAGGACTACCCATTTTATAACTATTCGGGAAGACCTCTCGCATCAATAAATTGCAAAGATAAACATGAAGTAAGCGGTGACACCGCATGGTGTTCCACTCTCAATTGTGTCTAATCATGATCCAAGGTTCACATCTAATTTCTAGAGGAGCCGTCATCATGCTTTTTGTATTGAATTAAATTTCGGCATGACCTATCACCCCCAAACTGATGACCAATATTAAAGGACTATTCAGAAGCTTGAAGAAATGTTAAGAGACCGCTCTCTATAATTCAAAGGTGGATGGGGTGAGCATCTCCCATTGGTTGAGTTCCCATGCAACAATTAATTCTTCTTGAGTATTCAGATGGCTCCATATGAAGCTCTGTATATAAAGCGTTGTAGAACTCCAACCTTTTTGGATTATGTTGGATAAAGAAAGAGACTTCGACTCGATCATGTGCTAGAGACGATAGAGAAGTTTCAAGTGGTCCATAAAAAAATCAATGCTCCTCAAAGTTGGAAAAATAGCTAAGCAGGAAACCATTGAAGGGACTTAGAGTTTGTCATTGGAGATAATGTCTGCTTTCGAATATCACCATGGAAGATAGCCCTGTAGTTTGAAATGATAGAAAAGTTAAGCTTAAGGTACATTTTCCCCTTTGAGATCCTTAACCACATAAGATTCATGGCCAATCGTCTTTCACTTCCATTCAATATGGATCAATTTTAGGATGTGTGTCATGTGTCACTCGTGAGGTAGTACATACCAAATCCCTTACATGTACTTAAGTCAGATGTCGTATAGTTGGAAGATGATCTGTCATATGTGGAGTAGCCGGTAAAGAATCTGTTTAGGGGAGATAAGGTCCTACACAACATGACAACCCATCTTGAAAAAGTGTTGTGGAGGAACCATAAGCTTGAAGATGATACTTGGGAATTTGACGAGGTGGTGATGGAAAATTACACACACCTATTTTTGTAAAACAAAATTTTGAGGGAAAAATTTTATAAGGGGGGAAGAATAAAATAACACAAATTTTTATAAATGGAATTCCCTTATTATAATTATTTCCTATAGTATAATCAGATTAGTAAAATTAAATATAATTATACTAAATACTATGTAACAATTAAACATAATTTTTCCACTCTTATGATTTGAATTTCGAAAATCTGACATACACAATTGTGTTTAGGATTATTTTAGAAGTCTAATAGAACAAACGTAATATTTTTTCGAATTGAAACCTACCCTTATGAATAGTAACCTATCATTATGAATAGTAATATGACCTTTATAAATAGTAAATTGTCCAAAATAATAGTAACCTCACCCATTAATTTATAAACAAAATATAGGCATCTTATACGTGATAATTTGACCATAATAAAAATATTGGAATTTTTTCAGTCATAAATAATTAATTATAATTAATTAGTTTATTTAAAATAAAATATATTTTCAAAAAAATGTTTTTATAAATTAATAGTTATATATCCTATAGTTTTAAGATAATTTCATAAGATCTTAAATGTTTTTTGAAAGCATTATAAAATCAGTTTTAATTTTTAAAAACTATATTTTTTCATGGAAATTATGATTTTAATTAGAAATTAATTTAATCCTATTAAAAAATTATTTTTGAAAAAATATACAATTCCAAAAAATGATAAATGTAAATTTTCAGTATTTTTTTGAAATGCATGAATTTATGATGAATAGTTAAACACCCAAATTTACAAAATAAGTTAAATAAACTAATTATAGAGTCATTTGTGATGTTAGGATGATGTAAGAACATATGGTTTGGATTAAAATGATAAAATTACTATATTTAGTCATATAATACTCACTATTACTTGTCTTGTTTAGAAATAATAAATTCATTAATTTAATATTGATAAATCCCCTCACCCGTCCACTATAAATACCACCCTTCACACGCTCATTTCCTCAAACCTGTCAAGCATCAATACATGCCTAAACTATACCCATGCATATTCTATAGCCCCTCACCCATGCACAAGAAATTTTGGTCTCATAAAAATTCCAATCCTATTTTTCTTAAGGAGGGTCTTAAGAGGATGATTGAAGAGGTAATTCCTCTATCTCTCTTTTCTTTCATTTTCTTTTCAAATTTATTTTCTTTTCTTCCCTTATCCTCAAATTCTCTTACCCAAATGTCATGATAACTCTAGTATTATTGATATACTAGTATTATATTATGTTATTGGAAGATTACACATTATACTCTTCCCTCCCTCTCTTTGTTAATAAAATGAAATCATTCCCATGATATGTTAATTTACCAAAATCATGGGTGATGCACTTCCATTCCCCATCAAATCCTTCATGTATTGCAATAAAACCATAAAATTGTTGAAAATAGATTATAATGTTTATGCCTTATCACCTTTTATGTTCTATAATTAATTTTTTACATGAATCTAAGTGATAAAATAGTACAAGTTCATTGTGATAAAAAACCACCCCAATTAAAAAAATGATCATCATAAAATTATATCTAATGATTCATCCTCATGGTAAATTAACAAATTATTTATAAGATCATTTATATCTCTATAATTTAACTAATAATAAATATAAACAATTCTGTATGTTCAACCACATTTCAAACAAACATCCGTTCATGAATACAAGTGAACTATTCATAAAAGCTATTACAAATAATGCTCCCAAACAATGAATTTACGAACTATAACTCATCAAAATTCCCATAAAAGAACTTAATGATAACATAATAAACCATATTCATGTAAAAAGGTTTTATGCAATTGTTAATTAATTATTCTAATGTGGTGATATAGGAAACTAATGTGACAGAAGCATTCAGATATAAGGTAGGGGTAAATTCTCGACCCAAATATTCTTTCTTTGGGTTCTCCCCCTTTCACCCCATTTTTTGTATGGGTACTCTGTAATAATTATTAATCATTATATTTCTTACTCTAGTTTATACATGTTTTAAAATAGAGTTTATGACAATCAAATGATTTACAAAATAAATCTTCTTTAAAAAACACACATTTTACTTCTCACTCAAGGTGGATGGTTCTTGTATCAAGTATGTTATTCACACATTATTTTGAGAACCCAATGTTCATTAATGTGATTTTATAAGATGAAACATGATCCTTTCCATGTTCAATTTTTGTTTATGTTTATTTTTTGTTCTATATGGAATTTATAATAAGTTTTATGTTATGGTGTGATGGGTGTGCCCAGAATTATATAGCGCAAAAACCATATTATGATGTGGCGGGTGCACTTGGAATTATACAGCACCCCAATGCATTGGGTAAGTGATGAATATCATGAGTTAAAGTATAATAATTTGTGAAAAAGATTCTATAATTGTTCAAAATTATTTGTGTTATTAAACCACTAATAAATGATGTTTCATTTTTATGTATTTTCACATTTGAAGACTTTTATTAATGATTCCTCTCGTGTTCATGATACTTCGCATATGTTATGGTTATGCTCAGTAATTTTTGTATTGTTATTATTAACACTCTTACTGGGCTTTTATCTCAGCCTCTTTTATGCATATCCTTAGGTGACTACATGTACTAAGGAGAGGGGAAGTGACAATAAGAAGCTAGATAATATGAAATTAAACAAATGTTTATTCTTGTTGTTGCAAATGTTATGTTTGGTCCTAGTTTTCTCAAGACACTAAACCTTGGAATCCTCATGGTGTAATGAGATTATGTTTTTTTATTTATGTTTTATTAATAGTAAAATATGAAATGTATGTGTCACTATATTGATTATGGAACTTCCATTTTAAATCACATTTCCATCAAATGAGAAATTGAAGTATCATTTCTGCATACATGAGTACTATCACCACCATGTAGAGATATGATGAATTTTACACCATCTCTTGACAATTATAGACAACAATTTAGATATACGAAATATATATTATATTTATAAAAATATTATTATTAAATAATTATAACATATTTTTTATATTTATTTTCATCATTTTATTAGAAAATGAAAACAACACTCGTGTATAAGTATGGACTACCCTTTATATGGATGGTGTAATTAATTTCTCTATATATACCGTATATGTATTGTAAAAAATACTTATATATTGAATATATATACGTGTGTGTTTCTGTTTGTGATATTTTTTCATTAATAAATTTTATATGATGTAACTACAGTTAGGATTCATGGACCACAACAGCTGATCTATAAATTATAGGAAATGAGAAACAATGTTCACAAGGAAAAAAAATTTATGATTAATTGTTAATAAAAATGTTATAATATGATATATGTATATAATATGTTATTTCATAAATATTAATTTTGTTCTGTTATATAATTATTATAAATTTTAAATTAATTATACTATTCATTAAAGAACAATCGATGAATATTGAACTGAATGTAAGGGTTTTATGTCAAATTATCAGTTTTTATCAGGATTCATTGTAATTAAATTTTATTTTAATGAAATTATATAAAATATCTATCAAAAAATGTTAAATTTTTTCTTCTCATATGTTAATTTCAAGAGATCAATTTTTTTCTTTTCTTTCTCTCCCTATTTACCTAAAAGTATGATATAATTTTTTCTGGGAAAACCACCTTTGTTTTCTTTTCATCCATGAATATTTTCTTCTATGTATATATTTTCAGTAAAGTGTTTTCAATAATATTTTAAATATTCTAAAAAAATTATAATTGTTATTTTCACTAATATTTTATTTTCTATAAAATATTGTAACACGAATCTTGTCTTTTTTTGTTTTGAAGGTGATATTATTTTACAAATGGTTTGAATAGAATATATTAATTAAATATACACTACACAAAAATATGTTCATATTTTTATGAAAAATATTTTCCATGAATCTTCTGCTATATATTTTCATGGTTATTTTAAATAAAAAATATACATCATATTTTTTAAAATTTGGAGAATTAAAATATGTGCTTTTAAAATGAAAAGATTATTTTTTAAGAAACATTGTAGTTATTTTTAGGGGAAATGTTTTCCATAATAGTTTCCAAGTATGATTCATATAATTCTATAGGGATATTATTGTATGATACCATCATCATTCTTTCTTTCGATGGTTTATTATTAGGATTTCAAAATATTCATGTAACACTTTTTCATTTCATTAGGCCATTCTATGATGAACTGATAAATGTATTAATGATCATGTAGAACAAAGATGAATGGATTATGTTTATGTGATAAGTGTGTCTTTTATATCCATTAATAGTACCAATTCTAGTTTAGATCCACTTTATGAATGAATATCATCAATTACCTCCACAATTGAAAACTATGCGAGAATGAGTGTGTCACATACCTCACTACATTGTGTAAAGTATGATGTAACACTCTTCCAAATATTTATGAGTAAATTCAAAATTATATTTTAAGTGATATTGTATATATTTTAGATGAAGAATAATTTTTTCATATTTTTCATTAAATATTAAATTTTTGTTTATTTAGTGATTTAAATGGTTTTGGGGATTTTATTCCCAATTGGAAGATCAATGGTGGTTCTTGAGTGATCTGAGGATCCCTCATATGTAATGGGGACCCCATAGATGTGGTGGATGTTTCAGGATTGTTCAGGAATTATGTATCACTATTTAGTCATCCTTGGGGAATGAGATTGGTGGATGCATTAAGCTAAAAAACATTTGGGGTAGTCTTAATATGAGAAGGAGTTAGGATTCATGTGATGGGTATGGGTTTTGGAAAACTAATATGTTTTAAAATTGGGTCAAGGATACTCGTACAAGGGATCCCCTTACATGGGAACCTCAGATTTCAGAATACCTTTTATGTGGATCCATTTACATTACGATCCACTTACATGGGATCCCCATACATTGGGATCTTCTTATATGGGGGAAATAAAAGTGGTATCCCCATACATGGGATCCTTGTAAATGGGATTCACATTTAAGGGTAATATCATTTTCTAGGTGACCCATATATGAGATTCACTCAAATGATATCCTCATACATAGAATACCACAAGCACAGTGATCCATTATGTGAAAAATCCTACTGTGGAAACCTAATGCCCCAATATGGTTTCACATTACAAAAAGATTTGAAAAATAATGAAATTGGAATTTCTATACAAAGAAATGCATACTAGGTTCTATTAGGCCTTGTGGAAAAGGAAATGTAATAAAAAAATATAAATATAAATAATAGAAAATATGAAATTAAATAAATTTATAAAAAATGGAATTAAAAATTCAACCTGCATTTATGGAATGGGAAGGGGATTTCACTACATGTTACTTTCTAGAAATATACATGGCCCACTAATATCTTTTTATCTATATAAATATTCTTTTTACACATTTCTAATTTAGTTAATTCTATATCTGATGAGTATCTATGAAAAAATGTAAATCAATGATATATTTTTTCTAAGGAGTATCCAAAATTTTTATGGTATTACACTATTTATCACTACATTATCTATATTTTATGGGTTTTATATACTTTTGTGATTAAATCAATTTGAGATCTAATTAGAATCTGATACATGATTTGTAAAAATCTAAAAGAATAAGGTAGGTAATCCTTAATAATTCCCTAAAAACTATCCCTTAGATAATGCATGTGATGTGTGGTAACACTAAATTTTTATTCGTTGACCCAAATCCCTAAAAAATAAACTAATTGGTTTGTTTTGGTAAAAACAATTCTTTTTGGGTTGTTTAATAAATAATTTGGCATAAGGATATAAAATTATTTGGGATGGTTAAAGTTAATTCATCATTGAATGGAAAACTATGTAAGGAACTTATTCTTGTTTCATGGTGGATACTATCTGCCCCTGATTTCCAGATATATGGTCTTTTTTTCTATAGAGGATGTTTCTATGATAATTTCCTAGATAGATAGTTCAAATTTCAAAAAATGTATTTTCTTACAAACAAGTATAAATAATATGATCTTGTTTCCTAGTAAGGTTCTTGCAATCCCACAAATTTCAATTTAGGTAACCATGTTCAAAGACATCCAACCCTATCTAAAGCTATTATGGTTGAGTTTATGTTTCAAGTTAGAACAAGTGTATCAATGTTGTGTTATTTAAAATTTTTTCATTTATTTATCATGCACATCAACATTAACTATTTCTCACCATGTTTATGATTATAGAGAGAATTAGTGGGGGGAAATTGAATTTTATACATAGACTACATGGGCCACCTTGTGTGCCTGAGTAGACTTCATGGTTCAAATATAACATAATGGAAAGTTCCCTATGGGAAAGAGTTTGTTTTTATAATGGTTTAGGAAATGGTGTATGGGACATATCAAGGCCTCAAGTCCAATTTCCATGATTTTTTACCATTTTTATTCTTTTAGTTTTTTTGGATAATGTTTATTTAATATTCATAAAGGGTGGACAATAATTTTGTATGTCTGAAATTCATGACCCATAAAGCTATCATTTTTTAATAGCATTGAATTTTTATATTATTTTTCAAACATTATTGAATTTTTGTTCTTCCAATTCATATGTATGAATTTTATTGTTCATATTTCTATTTTATTCTTACTCTGATATGAGTGTACAGTCACTCTATAGTAGTTCCCACAATCCTTGCTACTAGATAGTAGCCTTTGGAATATAAGGAGGTACATTTGAGTTCATGTGACATCAATGACTGAGATAGTATTGGGTGCTTCCTAGTCGAATAAATTACAAATAAATATCATAGAATATTTTATATTATCTTACTATTTGGGCATGGTAGATATAATAATTGATGTTCTTGGAAATTTAAATATTACTTGTTATTTGATGTTGTTAACCCATAAGTGAGGGATATCCAAATTATATGGGATGTTATTTTGGATAATTGTATTTGATTTAATGGTGTCATGATTTTACCAATAGTGATGAACATGATTTTTGGGGTCATGATTCATTGTATTTATCTATTGGTTTTAATGGAAAGAGTGTGTGTGTTCATGAATAATGATTGGAATGTATGATTCATATGTCATTTGCATGATGTATTGTGATGGTTTAAATTTATATTTCATTTTATCGGTTATTTAATGTGTTTAAATTAATATATATATTGTTTATATATATATATATATTTATCATTTAATCTTATCAAATGAATATTTGATATATAAAATCACTATTTATATTTATGTTTTTTGAATACTAAATATTACTAGATTAGTAAATTCTAATTAAAATATAAAAATTATTTTCCACTATAACAAGAAATTGAGATTTAATATTATTAATTCTCTATTATTAAACAATTATTCCTTGAAAAGTGAAGATAAATTTTTTGTACACTATATGGGAATGATATTAACTTTGAGCGTGGGTATATGGGGCCACAGAGTGCACCTTAACATTGATATTTTTGTACTATGCTGTGTAATGAATAATGAAAAATTGTGCCTTTTATTTATTTCCCAAAACTGTTATATTATGTAATTTTTATCATAGATTGATTTAAGATGTTTTTTTAAATTTTATAGGGGTACCACTATGATATACTTTAACAAATTCAACCCCTATAACCCAAAGTCATTTTCTACTCTATTACATTATCAAAGAGAAATGGAATCACATCCTGAAGGATTTAATAGTTTAAAATATTACGAAAACAAGATACAAATAGTGTTCCCAATTTACATAGGAATATAAAATAAAAATCATAAATATGGAAATCATTTGTAATCCTTGACCTCATTCCATGAATTATTCTTCATATCTTAGGGAAATAAAACAAAATAATTGTGAGCTGAAACACACAATAATGGTTAACTACATCAGAAGATATCATGAATCAATAATAATAATAAATACAAAAAGGTAAATAATCCAAAAAATTATTCCATTTATATTACATAACTATAATCATAAGATAATGTATAGTCAATATGGAATTGTAAATAATAGAAAACACATTCCATTTAATGAACAATAGAGAATCAAATGAAACCAAAGATAATATCACAGACAAAAGGGCATGGCTAACAATAATAACTATATTCTAAATGAATTAAATTTATAATTATTTTAATTCATATCTTAGGAACATGATTCCTCTACCATAATGATATACCATCATAAAGTATTAAAACTATTGGTTAAAAACTCTTCTGAGTTGGCTAACTAGTTTGTCTAATGAGACATATAGATGCAATGATGAGATATCTACAATTGGCCCCACCCATGTATAAATGTACAAATAATTCCACATAAATCAATTAATAAATTTAATTTATGAATAATGTATCTTGTCAACAAATATCGGTATTGGGTATAAGATAATGATTTAAAATATTTTACCATTTAATCAAATAATGTAAACACCATATGTAAATATGATATAAAATTTAAGAAATAATGATATCCCTCATAAAATAATATGAATATTTAATATAAATTTAATTCACAATGAAAAATCTTTATGATATTGTGATTGATTAAAGATAATGATTAACCTTACTAAAGAAAGTGAGATTGCACAATAACATTTACCAATTGGTAATTTTCAGGTCAAATCCACATGGATGAAATAATTCAAATTGAATCAGAAAATACCATGAATTATGAATGAATCATGATAATATTTTTAAATGGTTTATATATAAACAATATAAAATAAAATAGGTGTATAACATTACAAAATGTCTCAATGAAGGGAAATTTAGACAAAGACCCTTACCTCAATATTCCTTTTGGTTGAGTTTTATTTAACCTCTTGAATAGTGTTTATAAAAAATTTATTAACATATATTATAAACTTAATAATATTTATAATATCATATATTATCCTTTTATAACAACATATTACTCATTTTTTAATACTACTTCAAAATTTTATTTGTTTCGAGTATTAATTATATAATTTTTTTTTTCATTCTTAATCATGAAAGTTTAGGTTCTTATGAATGATATATAGATTCATAATATATATAATAATAATAATGATATAATTTTCATATTTATATATCAATTAATATTTAAATAAAAATTGTGAAATATGGTTTGATAAATTAAGTATTTTATGGTCATGGAGACGGTAGGTCATATGAATGCATGTGTAGAATTTCCATTTTCTAATGATCATTGTGGATTGAAATAACGAAACATATTATCATGAAAAATTGATAATAATATCATATATACCATCTTATTTATTCAAATATATATATATATATATATATATATATTATCCATGTGTCGTGGTGATGAAAAACGTGTCGCATCTATTTGGGATTTTAATAATCCACATGTACATGAAGGACATTGACATATTTTATTGAGTGAATAGGAAAGAAATAATTAGATTGATATTATATTTTTATATTGATAAAAATGAAATTAATATTATAATTATGTCATTTATATCATATATAATCATTTGATTTATCCTTTTCACCTTTCTTGTAAAGAAATCAAGAAAGACGAATCATGTCATTTTGCAAAGTTATAGTCCACCGTACACACGACGAATGTTATCGTGTATCCTATAAAATGGAATGTAAACAAAATATGATATAATGACACCATATGTATAATTATGATATAAATATCATATATATACATTAAATGCCTCATTATACCCAATTGTGAGAGGTGGTAATGGAAATGAATTACATCAGTTCATGAGTCGGTAGTCCATTGTGCACAAGAATAATATTTTCATAACCGATTAGATGTAAGTGTTAATGGTTTTAGGTATTTTTCATAACATAAAATTTCTAATTATATTTAATATATTTATTTTACTATATAATAATTATATAATATGAATTTAAGGGTGTGTAGGAAGGAATAAAATAAAATAATCTCATTGAATAATGTTACTTATTCTATGCGTGTCTTCCATAGGATTAAAATAAAGAATTCATACATTATATTTATTAACAAAATAAGGATTATTTGATGAAATTATATAAGTTGATAAGAGTATTACGTAGTTATTGGCTGAACCAAATGGATGTGATGTTGGGAAGATGAGAGGATAGTTGGTGGCCTTTTATATCTGAGTTGACTGGAACACTTGTATTTTTGGAATAGAAAAAATTGTACCCATGTTTTCTATATTGCGGAAAGATAAAAAAGATCATTATTAAAGATAAGTAAATAATATAATGTATAAAAATTTTTATAAAATATTTTTTAGATGATGTCTTAGTTTAATTAAAACCTTATCATCTTAGGTTAACCCCCATTAAATCCATTTTTACTACAATCATGACAATTAATATTTACTATTTACACTATTTATTTTCATAAAAAATTATGTTTAATTTTTATATTATATAAATTAATATGATACCAAATATAGAATACATTTTTCCCAATTCACTTCATAGAATTGGAAAATTTTAAATTAAAATTAATCACCTAGACATGATTGGAAATCAGTTTTTTAAATTTAAAATGTTCCAAAGATTACAAAGATTTTATATATCAAAATTAAATATGGAAATTATTAAAATGAACTAAATTAAATTTACTTATCTTTAAATTAATGTATTTTACTATTAGAATATATAAAAAAAAATTATTATAAATTAGTTAACCTAAAGGTCATTTCTCAATTTAAATTATTTATATTAAAATTCATCATAAACTGATCTTTTCAAAAAAAATCTCATAATTTTACTATATGATAATTTTGATATGTTGATTTCAAAAACAAATATATTATTCAAATAAATTTTTTAAAATTGTAAAAAAAATTAAATTATGTTCATAAAGCATAACTAAACTATCTTTTTTAACAAAATAAATTTTGTTCAAAAAACTTTTCTTTTTATTTTTAAATGTTTAATATTTTTTATAATTAATATATAACTAGGATTTTTATAACATAGATTTTACTATTCATAACTGCATATTTAACAACAATTTCATAATAGTAAACAATATTACTGTTTTTTTACACTTAGTGGTTCATGTTCTCTAAGCTGTCAAAGAGATTAATTTTATAGAAATATACTTCATTGGTTGTCTAAGATCAATGTTTCATGTTGCATATGATATTGAAATAAAACCACTTATTTCAATATCATGGGGTGTTACATGAACTCAAATAGAGAACTAGGATAGTGGTGAAGTGCATGAACATTTTGTGGTTAGTCGGGATCCTTGGTCAGCTACATGGGAGGGTATTTCATGTTATATAATCAATAGAGAGATAATATCCCAGAGCTGTTCTAAAAAATGCGTATTCTAATCCTTATTTTTAGATGTAACAATATATATTTTTTACTATAGAGGGTGGTCCCTAGGCATCATAATTGTTAGTATAGTTTAATCATAAAATCATTGAACTCTTTAATAAATTCCAAATGATATGGGTGGTGTTGTCCATTTATATCCTTCAAGGTCAAAAAAAAAGTTGGTGGTATGTTTTAGTCTTAGTAGACTCTCGAATGGATTTTTCTAGAAGGGATTTTAGACCAGTCTTCATGATAATTTCATTCTAGATACCCTATGAAATATAAATGGCTAGTAATATTATAGACCATTAATTTAGAGGTCTATGTGTTATGGAATGTTCTTATCATTTTAAAAACTTATATTGATTTTCACCAATGATTTATGGTTATGATGTGGTCAAAGAAATATTTTTTAGGATGTAATTTTCTATGAGTTATGAATATATGTGAAAATATTTTTCCCAACATCATATTCAAAATGAGTTAGATAGGTTGTTATTACCTAGTTAAACCTGGGTAAAGGTATGATCATAGTGTAGGAACCTTATGCAATGAGGGGAAATACTAGGTCTTTATTATTCTTGAAGCATCATTTTGATAGTTAATGCAATAATGGATGTGGGAAGAGTGTCAAAGGAATAATTTTATCTCTTCCTCCTTGGGGAAGTAGTTTTATAATTATATATTAGTGTGGTACTGTTGGTTAGAATTTTTTTCTATTGTGACTGACCATCAATTAGGTTCTTATCATGTGGGGCTATGGGCCATCTATTTCAATTCTATGTGACTGCCTTGTAGTGGTCCAGTGATATATGGTCAAGACCTGTATCTAAAATTAGACCAAATCTAGTATTGCAGGTTGGAATTTGTATTTCTTGTGGTCATTAATATTGGTATGGGGTTATTTTTTCCAATGATAAGGGTAGAAATTCTCCCAGAGTGGTGCTTCATAGGGAACACCGATGTAAGTTTAGGGCTCGAAATAGGCCTCTTGTATACTTTTTATCCTAAACCTTCATACTAGGGTGTTCGAAATTATACCATTTAAATTATGATCATAGTGGATTCCACATTTTCATGTTATTTATTTGATATAAGGGCTTATCATTATTTTATAGCTTCTCAGTTTGTGTATGGATAGGGTTTAGCCATTGAACAAATATTCAATGTTATATCATTTGACACACCATTAGTTTTATGATATAAATAAATTATTTAATTCAGGGAAGAAAAAATTTTGATTGACAACATAATATTCCTCTTCAATCACTATATACTAAATATGACCTAGTTAGATTTGATTCTCATGATTGATTGGTTTTTGTCATATCAATCCCATAATGATCATAGTTGGTCATGTCTGCCTTTCACTTCTTTAGAGTGTGTAATTTACATCAATGAGTGAGAGTTGTATTTTTATGTGGGTATTGTAATATTTTATTACTAGAAACTGGATGACAATACAGTTAATGATTCTAGTACTGTGTAGGATGATGGGGAGGTGAAACATGATGTTTTTTCTCTTTTCATTAGATAATACATGGATGTTTGGATACCACATGAGAGAGGGTTTTATTTCACAATGGAGATCAATATAAGTGGAAATTTTATTTATATTTCACCATACTAGATGGAACGTACATACCAATAAGAGATGGAGACTTGGTTGTAGTACTTGGAGGATACAGGATTCATATATCCATCTATGTCCCCATGGGGTGATCGAATCCTTTTATCCGAAAATAATTTTTTCTCTTTATGGTTTTGTATGGGTCATTGGTGGTTGATCCAAGTTAAGGTTAGAAAAATGATATCTAAACTCTCATATAAAATACTAATTTAATCAGTGTAGGGTAGGTCGAGTATTCCTTATGATTTATTTGAGGTTGAGTTATCTAAAGTTAAGTGTGAGGGCTTCATAAATGTATCATACAAATCCATAGAGTATGTATTGTAATCAAGATTACATATTTATTTAGTTTAGTATGATGAATGCACCAATGATAAATATGGTTTTTATGAATCATGTATTTCACATATTTTTAGATAAATTTATGGTTGTATGAATTGATGACATACATGTAGAATCTATGTCAATGGGGATGAATTTACAACCCTTATATATTATTTCAGTAATGCTTATCGAGCATTTGATGTGTTCCAATCCATCAAGCAACCAATTTTTGTTAAACCATGTGTACTTTATAGGTAATTTCATATCTGATGTTGGTGTATCAGTAGACACTTGAAAGGTCAATGATGTTATTTCATGGAAGTGACCTAATAATATTTTTTATATTCATAGCTTCAATGTATGATTAGTTATTACCTTATATTTATCCATTAACTATCCTACATGGATATTATGATGACATGCCTCTCTAATAAGGTAATGAGGTTCAATTAGTATGACACTTATGATAATTTATTTTAATAGCTGATATAGAGGTTGGATTTGTTTCTAGTATTGAATATTCATGAATTGAGTAGGAAGTATATGATATACAGTGATCTATTAAGAGCTTGTACGGGGATAATTTTAATGTTGGATGTTTTAATAGTTTCTTATGGGTATTCAAATCTAAGTCCACATGAGTAAAACTATGAGACTCATTACATGGAGATAATAGTGAGGGTGAATACCTTGATATATTTGAGCCATTACATTTTGGGAAAGTAGTTTATGGTGTATATCAAACACATGAGACTGAATTAAATCATATAACAATGGGGATTGAACATTTTAAAATAATGGTAGTTTTTGTATTTGTGGTCCATTTATTTTTAGTTGTAATATAACCCTATGAAGGGGAACATTATGGATAATGTGCTGACTAAAATACAAATGCTCAAATAATGAGTGATTCCAATAATGAGTGGTATATGATTTCCCACATTAATGTTATTCAATTGGTCATTAAGGAGTACTAGATACAAGTGATCCCTACACCCATGTTAATCATGGTATCCCTCATTTATAATATGAAATGAAGAAATATTTTCTATTTTTTATTCCTAGATGTTAGATATTATACATATGGCTAGGAGCCACCACTATACTGTTCAAATGACATAGATAAGATTATTCATGTCTGAGGTCGAGTTATTGTGTCTTTGAGCATGCATAAAGAGATGATGAGGTAATCACATGACATATAGTGGTTATTATAAGAAAATTTTACTAAGATGTAATTTGAAATTTTTATGAAATAATATTGACTTGGGATGAATAAGGACTTGTTAGGCATTGCCACGCTATTATTCACATGTTTATAGGTGGAAGCCAATCAATAGTGACCTGGAAGTATTTTTAAGTAATTACCCCTTACATAGTAAAGAAATTATGATGTGACTATGCATTTCATTAAGAGGTTTCTAAGGGTACCATGGGATAATGACACTATATATAAGATTTTGGATCGATTAACCAATTCATCTTACCAAATTCCAATCTAAGAGTCCTTTTGAGTTGATGGGCTTGGCAAGAACTATGTATGGTAGATAGTGGATTATCATAGAGTTTTATAGAGTATTTTATTAGCTAGGTACAATTGTTTGACCTCTTGTATCTAGGGTTATTTCCAATGTCCTAATGAACACAGGTTCATTGATTCATATTTTACCAACCTCACATAGATGGGATGTCTGAGTTAACTATATATATTTTGTAGGACATGATTATGGAATGAGTGAGATGCATCACATAGTATTAGGATATCCATATGAAATATATAGTGTTCAGGTAAAGAAATAGATATCAGGCTTCAATACTGATAGATTTTTTTGATTCATTGTATGGTAGGTCGTATCGTTTTCCATTGTGTTCTCTATAAGTCAGTGTGCCAATCAATATTGGGTTGAGTATCATGATATAGATCTTGGAGAACATCCAACATATTAATTAATTATTAGTAGCTTATCAATTAATGATATTTTTCTATTATTATTGGATACCACTTATACATAGATTTTAGTGGGTAAATGGGTGTTTTTACTAATGTCTCCAAGATTGGAACGTCATCAAATATAGAGTAAGGAGAAATTGGTACCCTATCATATTATTATGTTTGAAATTATGAAAATAATAATTATATTGGCTTAAAATAATGTTACCTATACTTTTCATACATAAACATAACTTCTTATTTTATTAATATTCAGTAAATAACATTATATTTCATGCCCAAATGATATAAGTTTAGTGGCATTGGAAACATTGATACATAAAAAAAATTGTTCATAAGATTTCTATATCATATCCCCATATGTTATTCATAACTATAAAACCTGTTTGGCATATCATAATTAAAATAAGGCTTCATTACCTTGGTAAAGGGAACATAATAAAAGAGGATCACGAATTCCCATTAAGGGTAAACAAGGGGATATCAATGACCACTATAAATAACATTAGCATATGGGTTTGAGAACATGAACGTAATTTCTAAAAAAACATTCACATTTTATCATAGATCATAATCATGTGTAATTGAATAAGGATGGATTATTCATAAGGCATTTATCATAATGTAATTAATGAACATCGACCATGAGATCATATCATGAGAATAATACATAAGTTTATGACCTACACATTAAAGTGAAAAAAGATTTCTTTAGTCAATTCTCAAAACCATGTCTATAATAGTGGATTGGGATCAAACTAATTCAATAATATTCTTAGTCAACGTTCACCCCCAAGATAATAAAAATAGATACAGTCCCTTTCTGAACTTGTTTCACTCTCCCTTATACTACTTATTATCTGATGAGATATCAATATCTACCAATGCATTAGAGGGATATAAGATTTTGATCTACCAATCACATAACAATAATCATGTATATTAGTTCCACATGTCCATGAGAAATTCATGATTGAATAAACCATTGAATGTAATTGGTTTTTGTAGATATTTCATAAAACAATCATAGCATAACCCATGGAAGGAAAATGAGTTTCATAAAGGTTTCATCATAAGGTAATTAACCTATGGGAAAGAAAACAAATGGAAAAATCATACTTAAATTGTCATCATAAAAAATCCTCCTAATAAATGTTTATGGAATCAATATATCATATCAATAATAAATCATAAATAACAATAAAGGATATTATTATAGATGAAAATTTTATTTAATTGATAATTGTAACATTTCCTGAGAAAAATTCCATTTTTACTTTGAAATCACATATTTAAATTCAAAAATTATCTCAAATATTAAACAAAAAATTAGATTCTAAACGAACCATGAGAAATAATTAATGAATCTATATCACATGGTTTATTAATGGAGGAAGGAAATTCTATTCATTCCATGTAGATTAAAAAATTAATTCCAAACACATTTTCTTTACAAAAAGTAAAAAGTACCTCATTTAGGAAATGACTATAAGATTAATTATAAACCATTTATAAAAAATTAACACATGGGTAAAAATTAATTTAATTAATCATTTTATAATTTTATAAACCAACATTTAAATATTTTTTAATAAAATAAGGACATTTTAGGAAAATATTTTGGCCTCTATAGAAAAATAAGGGATGTATTCATTAAAAATATTATTTCAGTCTATTAAGTACATAAAGAGAGTGAAATTAAATGAAAAAAATTAATCTATATAAGTAATAATATTATAAAAAACTCTTGCATTTTTTTATGTAGATCAGAAAATTCCATTATCTAAAACATAATCATTAATAATTTTGATAATCTATGACATTGTGACATAAAATTATTACCTCGTGTTTGATTTTCCATGAATCATCTAAAAAACTATGTATAATAAATTTTAATTAGTTATTATATATATTATAAGTATTTACATACATATAATATCATATATGATCCACTTATAACATTTCAAAATCCATTTAATAATAAATAATTATTAAAAGGCTCATTTCTAGGTGTTAGGTATCTCATTGTTCATGGAAATTTTAGTTCGGTGGTTCTGTTCCATTTACTTTGATCACAGTTCCATCATCAAGTTAATGTTAATCATGATATAAATTTAATATCTATTAATTATAAATAAATATAAACTCATTAAAACGTTATAGATAGAATAATTAATTTCACGTTTTATGGAGATGGTTGGTTATACATACACTTGAATGTTGTTTTCACTTTTTGAAGAATGGTATGAAAGGAAAGTGAATAATAATTCACTATTCATAAATAATTAAAATATAGGATATATTATATAGATTCATTATATATATATATTCATTAGAATCTATGTAAAGAGAAAATTAAAAAATAATTGCATCACTTCGTTGAGGTGGTAGTCCAAACATATGTCTGTGTGGTGGTATTGGTTTCCCACGGATAGGACGATAAGAAGGTATATATGATATTATAAATATTTAATAATATTTATTTCATAAGTATTATATATAAACTTTAATCCCATCATAATAACTATCCATTAAATATGGCTATGGAAAATGATTTGTAACGCTCTGTTGAAGTGGTAGTCTACACATACACAGGAGTTATACTTCCACATCCCATTTGAGGTTATGTAGGTTGATATTAGTTATTCTATAATCAAAATAACTTTTCAGTGTATTAATGATATTTAAAATATTATTTATGATAAATTACATACATTAAGTGGAGGTTGAAATAGAATGAAATTGAAATCAGTCGGGTAAGAGGATTACCTCTACTTCAGTTGGACTCCTTCATAATCTTTCTTAAGGAACCTTAGAATGGTCTTCAAATAATACCATATACTATACTACATTTTTAAGGTTGTTTTATAAGCGTTTTTTATGTGTTTATTTGACCTATAAATTTCAATGATGGGTAATTAAGAAAAATAATCGGCGTCCTTTTATAAGTTGATGAGAGCAAACACTTCAATTTTTTAAAATTTTAAAATACAATAATGTCATTCTTAAGAAGAATTATTTAAAATGGACATATATTCAATGAAGAGAGAGGGTGAGATCTAAATATGAAAAAAAATCATGTTTATAAATGGTTAATTTGATACTTTACCCTTACATATTTGATTAGAACCCCCAGGTAAACGCGTTCTATCCATAACCATTAGGGAATTTTTATTAATAATTTTACTATTCATTTTTCCTTAAATTGAAATTGGATCATTAAAAAATATCTACATGATGATTAAAATTAAGGAATTAATTTTAAAAAAACCAATTTTTAAAAATTGGAATAAATTAATTTTAAAATAATATCACAAAACATGATGAAAAGTCGTTTATAATAAAAAATGTTTTCTTAAGTATAATTTTTTTTCACAGAAATCCACTAATTTTTTTTAATGAAAATAATTTGATCGTTGATAATATAAATTATATGATATTATTTTGACTAACATTTTAAAATAAAATTTATCTTTGTAAATTATTTTAGAATCAATATAGTTTTCAATAAAAATCTGTATTTCTCACTATTAATTTGAAAATAAATATTTTCATAAAATTCTCATAATTAACCCATAGATAATTTTGTTCTGTTGCTTTAAAAACTGATGTCCATTTTTCAAAAAGAATTTACTGAAAGTGGGAAAAATTATTATCATATTGTCTCAAAAACTATTTTTTTTGTGGAAAATTTATTTTTAAAAAAATCAGGGACTACATTATAAATTATGTTAGAATTTAACAATATATTCTCTTTATATGAATGATTTATAATTAATTTTAAAAATAGTTTATTTCTTTTTCATACTTTAAATTTTACAACTAACATATAATGGTATACTATTTTATATTTTATTTAGACTCGGGGTTATTTGTATATATTGGTATCAAAAAATATATTTAAAGAAAATTATATCATAAAATATTAAGCTGTTACATTATACTCCCCATTAAATTAATTTCTCCAATATAATATTTTATCTCTAATAAAAATGGGGAAAAATCTATTTCAACACATCCTTATATTCATAAGTGGATTATTAAAATGTATGGTCCTCTAAATAACATTAACCTGGGGAGTATTAATTATTCAAAGAAATTTAATTCTATGATCCTAGATTTCTATATGTTTTTCATCATATTAAATATGATTATTCACTGGTACAACCTCATTAATTGGTACATTTTATGGATTTGTAATTTAATTCTTTGCGAGATATACGGAAAAAAAATTATGAACTTGAGATGGGCTGGGTCGAAGCTTTAATATATAAGTTACCATCTCTACTCGATAAATCATATCTAATGGACCTATATACCTAGGGCACAACATTCGCATCTCTCTAAATTCCATTAAGGTAATTCATGTGGAAAATCAAATGAATACCTTCTCACTCTCTCTAAATTATAGATTTTACTAATGATTCTCAGCATAAAATATCTTCCAATAATGAGTTAAGTGAATATGTTGTTGAATAAATCTGACTTTTTATACCATTTCCTCAACTGGATTTGGTCCAACTAGATTTCTTCCTCTAAATTAATCCAAGAACATGGGATTTATACACTTATTTCCATAAATAGCTTCATAAGGACCCATCTAAATTCCCATTTGAACAATATTGATGTATGAAAACATGACCAAAGGAAGGTGTTGAACCCAATAATCGTTGAAATCAATACAAAAAGAGAAAAAATCATTGGGATTTGAATGGTTCTCTCAAGCTGACCATCTGTCTATGTATGATATGTTTTACTAAAACACAACTATAAATTGTGATCTTTATGAATATTTATCACTATAATTAAATTAAACCTTGTATCCCAACCAGATAAAATAAAATGTGGCAATATATGAAATAATAACACTTCCTTGGAGTACATTCTAGAATATCCATCATGAGGGAAATTTTTTATAATTGTAATGATGTGTGTTGATTTCATAAGGTGATAAACTACAACCCAAATAGTAATATGGATTGTATATTTTTTAGGGAGTTTCAAAATATAATTCAAGGTAATTTTTCTTATTTACAGTCTAGTATGGGTAATTTTTTTAAAATTACTTAAGACATATACCTTTTGTTGACCTCACCTGTTTTGATAATCCCAACTATGCTTTCACATACATTGATAATCCCCATTAATGTTTATCTATATTCTAATTTGCTCAATCTATGACATTCTATCTGATAATAATATTAAAATAACCCTTGAAATATGTCAATCAATGTTTATCTTTGTTTATAAAAGATTGGAAGTAATTATATCCCAATTAGATATGTTTTGCATAAAACAGATAAGTGTTAGTTACTACTCTGCATATAGCTACTGATACAGATAATCACTGATACATAGAGCTACTGATAGACCAGAGCTATCGATAGACCAAAGCAACTGATAGAAAAGAGCTACCGATAGACCAGAGATACTGATAGACCAGAGATACAGATATACCAGAGCTACCGATAGACCAGACCAACGATACACCAAGAGCTACTGATATACAGAGTCACCGATATAGAATGGAGCTACCGATATGCATAAGTCTACCGATACACATAATCACTAGAACTAAGTGAGCTACCAATACAGAGTCACCGATATAGAATGAAGCTACCGATACAAAGTTGAGCTACAGATAGATCAAGAGCTACCGATAGAATAAATTCACTGGTATATAAATCTACTGATACCAAAAGTTACTGATACACAGAGTAAGAGCTATCGATATCAGGAGATACCTATACAAGTTCAAAGAGATAACAACAGAAGGTCACTGCTACACAAAGTCCACTGTACACATCTACCAACATAAGGATACAAATGATTGACCAACCAGTCAAACTCTATACTCTCAATATTATTTATTTATTAATCTAACCATTACATTTGATGTTTTTAATGCAGTTAATGTCATTTAATGGTATCTTTTGGCCTGTCAGAGAACGATACCTAGTACCCATTAAAAAGGTAATCATTCGTTCTTGACGGAGTTGTAATCTATAAAAGGGAAGATAAAGATCTAGCTAGAAGGGTGCGTGAGAAAAGGTAGATCATAGAAAAGAAACTAATAAGGGGCTTGTAGGGAAAATCAAGAGATGAAAAGTGGTGCATACGAAAATACAACATCCATACTCCAAGAACACTGGACATACATGAAGAAATTCATTCTAGAGGATAACACAAGCTACATCTTGAGTGAAGAACTACAAAAAACACTTCATGCACTCAGGCTGATAAGCTAAACCTGAAAACCAAGGAAGAAAACGACACTCTGTTTTCCAGAGAAAAACCAGAGGCCGACTCAAAAGCTTTTCTGACTGATCAAACGAGTCCATATTTGCACTACCAATCACTAAATATTTTCTAAACACATTCATACTTACTCTAGTGATTATTTTATTTACATTTCAAGCAGTTTGTGTATCCTATTTATTTTACACACATCCTAATCTAAGCTGGAGGATTCTTAAATCCTCATTCAAACTCTATAACTCCCTTGTCTCCCACGGTGGATAGTGGTAGAGGTCGAGTAATACATGGACACCTGTGAGCTGTTGATTATTTTACCACATAGAACTGTGGTAGTGGTCTTTAAACCTAAACAGTCTTTGCACTATTGCTTACCCCGATCCAGGGTTTAGATCAATTTATATAAATTGTTTGAGAAGACTAAGTCTCGGCTTTCGACTTAACCTCTTGGTTACATCTGCTGTCCATTTTACTTTAATTCAAATGTATACTATATAGTTCATATTCTGCTTCTAACTACTATGAAATTTAATTTGTTTTAAAGTTACATTTAAAGTTAAATTAGCAATTTTTTATACTTATTTTAAACCAGTAAGTTAGTATGAAAAGTCAATTAAATATTCAGATTAAATTAACTGAGACCTTATCAATCTTTTAGAAACTAATTGAACATTTAAAATATTTATAAATTCACTACAGTTTAACTTTGTTTGGAAATAGAATGATTTTAAGAGGAATAATTTTAATAAAAAAATTTATTTGGAACTTAATTCACCCCCTCTTAAGTGTCTACTATGTCCAAAATTTGGTATTAGAGGGATTTTATCAATACAAGTTTTCAAAACATTCTGTTTTTCCACTGTGATTTTAGTTTCATTTTTAATGATCTTAAATTTCTATTAGATCTAAATTTAATCTCTTTAATATATTTTCTAAAATCTAATTATGGACAATAGACTAGAAGGTGCTGCTACTAATAGGACACCATTAATTAAGGTTAAAAACTATGCCCAGTGGAAACATAAGATGAAAATTCACTTAGACAGTATGGGCTTTGATATCTGACTGCTATAGAGTCTCAATATAAAATTCCAGAAACTGAAAGTACAACTTGGGATTAACCTACAAAGACATATTACAATAATAATTCTAAATCTATGAATGCACTGTATTGTGCTTCTGGAGATGAGTATTTTGATATAATTTCTTCTTGTAAAGATGCTTATGAAATATGGGACACTTTGTCTATTTTCCATGATGGAACAACCAATGTTAAAGAAATGAGACTGAATACATATACAATTAAATATGATAATTCTAAAATGAAATCTGATGAACCCATTTTTGACATGTATCTCAGGTTAAATGAGATTGTTAATACTATGAGCTCTCTTGGAAAAGTTGTTCCAGCAATGGAACAATTTATGAGGATATTAAGATGTCTTCCAGAAATATGGAGAGGGACATCTGTTTCCATTAGAGAATCGTGCGACATGAGGAAACTGCTTGTTAAGGAATTAATAAGTAAGCTTATGATGTATGAGGAAGAAATTAAAGTGAACAAAGAAGATGATGATGAAACTCAATGGAAGTCTACAGCTTTTAAATCTACTTCTTCAAAAATAGAAAACAAGGGGAATATGCATGTACTTACTTAAAGTTCAACAAGTGAAAGTTCAGACTCTGATAGTGATGAGGAAATGGCTCAAATAGCAAGGAGATTTAAGAAGTTCTACATGAAGAAGAAATTCTTCAAAAAATCAAATTAAAAAGGTAAGTATGACAATAAAAGTAAGTGGAAGAAGGATTGGAAGAAATATGATATGGAAGATGATATAGTCTGATATGAATGCTAGAGGAAAGGACACATCAAGGATAACTGTCCGAAATTCAAATTCAAAAAGAAATATGATTATAAGGACAAGAGCTACAAGCAATCCATGAAAGCAACCTGGAGTGCTTCGGAGGGCAGCACAAGTGAATCTGATGTTTCTGATTCTGAAAAGAATCATGCCAACATGTGCTTCATGACTGACATATCTGAGGTACATGTTTCCCCTGTTCTAAATGATTATTATTCTGGTAATAACAGTGATTCAAACAATGATGAAAAAATGTCTAATGCTGAACTGTTTGAATATTGTAACATGCTAGAAGAAACATGTAATGAACGTAAGGACAAATATAAGTTATTAAAGAAACAACATGCTATCACTACCAATGTTAAATCTACCTTTGATATGGAAAAAATATAATTCTAAACTATTGAAAGAAAATACTGAACTAAAAATTTCTAATGAGCAGCATAGAAAGGACTTACTGTAACGTCCCGAGTCCAGAGCCCCTCCACTTGTGCCCCGTACCCGGTTCGCCACATGACCTCAAGCGCGTTTCCCCGAACTCCATAGGCTGCTGACTAGCAGAGAGGGCCTTGGTGAGTCGGTGGGGAAACTATGACCTCATTCGGTAAGGTATACAAGGAAAGAAGATAAAAATAAACAGCAGAAGCAGTAACAACATGCATAACAACATAACTAAATAGTGGAAGCAATGCATATTTATAACAATGATGAAAATAATGTAGCAGGTACAAGTATCTATAGAAAACAGCAAACACAGCAACGTGCTAGAATACAACTGAAACCAAGTGAAAAATAAAAACAAAGAAAGCTCCTCAGCATCGCGAGCCACGGCTTGGTCCCATGCTCCCCAGCTCCTGGGGCAGTCATGATCCTGAAGTAGAATGTCGATTTCCCTTGTCTATACCTGCAACAACATAGTCTATTTGGGCCCAAAAGCATGTCCCAAATAGGGTGTGAGGTAAAAATCCATGTAGGTAACCACCCAAATATTTGTGCCTAACAGTCAATGAATACATGGCAGTAATAAAACAAGAAGTAGTAAACGGAAAAGCACAAACAGCTACAAACCACAGTTCTAACAAGTATAGTAGTCAACAACAAGATGCAAACAGGTAACCCACTGGGTATCTCTCACAGTCTAGCCCCTATGGTTCATCCTCTAAGTACTAGCAACCCTCTTGATGGCACACACAGTCTCACCCCTCTGGTTCAGCTACGTAAATTAAGCAGACTCTCTGGGGAAGCACTCACCATCAATTCCCCCTATCGTCTCATATCATGCTAAAGGCTCTCTGGGGAAGAAATCAATGTCAATTCCCCCTGTGGCATGCATCTTAGTTAAAAGACTCTCTGGAGAATCCATTCCGTCAATTCTCCACTTGGTCTCTCATCATTATTTAAATGACACTCTGGAGAAGCCCTTCTATCATTTCTCACTTTGGTCTACTACTCTAGGATATCACAGTACTTAGTAACTAAACATGATGAACGTGTTTGTATAGTCCAAGTAAAGCTCAAGAACTACTTGGATATCAACTAAGGCTCAACAGCAAAATAAAACAACAGTTCCACTATCCTACGACTAGGCATGGCAACGGGAAAAACGCCAAACAGGCAGAGCAAGCATGGAAAAGCAATCTAATCACAACAAACTACTCTAATCACAAGCAATAACCTCCACTAAAGCAATCAAACATAGAACGCAAGCAACAAGGGATAAACAGGAAACACGCAATACCCCATTCAAGGGTACTGGTGGAAATTGCACAAAATATCCATCAAATTTCTACCGAAAGGAAAAAACCTCCTACCTCGATCTTAGGAGATCGATATACGTGATCCTTGATGAAAGATTCCCCATAGAATGACGTAGATCTGAGAAAACACACAAAATGTTCATCCCACGATAACTTGAAAACAAAGAGGAATCAAGAAACAAGGAACAAGCAGAATGAAGAACTCACCGCTGTGATTCCAACGCAATCAACTATGCTCAAATTGGAGAACATACGGCGAGGTAGGACTCCGTCAATGAACCGAATGTATGGACGCTCTCGGGCGGTCGAAAACTGGAGAAGAAGATGTATTTGGTGGTTAGGCGTGACCCCTGTCCGTTTAATAAAAAAATAAAGTACACGGTGTGTACTTAAAATTTTCCATACTCTGAAATAACTGGCCTCCACCTCATCCTTACACACCGTGTGTGTGGCCCGGATAGGGCCAGCACACGGCGTCAAGCCGAAACAGAGTACGCGGCATGTATTCAGAAAGTACACGGCGTGTACTTTGAAAATTTATAGAAAAACCATTTTCCTTAAAAACTCCAGAAAACGGAAAAACATACCTGAACGAAGGTCCGTGTTCTTACAAACTTCCCCCCTTAAAGAAATTTGTCCCCGAATTTCCCTAACGAGGTGGAGAAGAAGGAACCCCAAACAACTCTGGCCACTGCGATCGTACATCGGCCTCCCTCTCCCAGGTCTCGTCCTGTACTCACCCGTGTTTCCATAGCACTAATACCAGAGGAACATACCACCCAACGAGAACCTTCGTACTACGATCGACAATATGGATAGAATTCTCCTCAAACGATGCATCTTCTTCAAGATCGACTTCCTCCGGCTGAAAGACGTGAGACAGGTCTGAAAAGTTACATCGGAGATGAGAGACGTCGAAGACGTCATGCATGTCCCAATACCTTTGAGGTATCTGCAACCGATAGGCGACTGGCCCCACCTTCTCCAAAACCTCAAATAGCTCGACGTACTGTGGTGAAAGCTTACCCTATCTCTGAATCCTCTTGTGTCCCAACCTAGGTGCGACACGTAGGAAAACCCGATCCCCGACCTCGAACTCTAGAGGTCGTCTCTGGTGATCTGCATAAGACTTCTTCCGAGACTTCGCTGTAGCAACCCTCTTCCGAATCAGCTCTATCTGCTCTGAAGTCTCCTGAACAAGACGTGGTCCCAGCAAAGCTACCTCTCCTACCTCTAGCCAGCATAAGGGTGATCGGCATGGCCTGCCGTACAAAGCCTCGTATGGTGCGATCTGGATGGTTTCCTGGAAACTGTTGTTGTAGGAGAACTCCACCAGAGGAATATGTTTCTCCCAAGAACCTCCAAAGTCCAAGATTCAAGCTCGGAGCATATCCTCAAGCACCTGGATCGTCCGCTCGGGGTGGCCATCAGTCTGGGAATGGTATGCTATACTCAAAAGTACCTGTGTACCCAAGGCCTTCTGAAGTCCCTGCCTTAACAGAGAGGTAAATCACGCATCTCTGTCTGAAACAATAGAGATTGGAACTCTTGCAGATGCACAATCTCTCTGATGTAAAGTCATCCCAGATCATCGAAACTAAAGGTCTCCTTGATCAGCAAGAAGTGAGCAACCTTCGTAAGCCTGTCGACGACAACCCAAACAACATCGTTCCCTCGAGGTGATCTCGGCAACCCGGTCACGAAGTCCATTGCAACATCGTTCCACTTCCACTCTGGAATGGGTAACTGCTGTAAGAGCCCCGCTGGACGCTGATGCTCCGCTTTCACCTACTGACAAGTAGAACATCTCATGACAAAACCAGAAACATCCTTCTTCATACCTGGCCACCAGTACTGGCGATGAAGATCCTGATACATCTTGGTGACGCCAGGATGAACTGCCCAAACTGAGGAATGGAAATCCCACATCAGATCCTCGCCTATGTCTGCTGGCACCCATACGCGTCCTTGGAAACGCAAGATATCATCCTCGCCCACTGTCCATCTAGGAAGAGGGTCCTCTCCTGACACACTCTCCCGCAGAACTAAGCCTTCCGAGTCTGATTGCTGCATCATCCGTACCCGATCAAGTAGCATGGAGGTAACAACTAAAGAAGATATAAAAGTTTGTCACCGTCTGTCGTGCACCTCTAGATGCGTCTCAGAGAACAGAGCCATCAGCTACCACTCACTAATGGCCTCTTGAACTGCCTGAATCTGAGTTCTCCTGCTCAACGCATCTGCCACGGTGTTGCCCTTTCCCGGCGTATAGGCGAGATTGAAGTCAAAAGACTTTAGATACTCAACCCACCTGCGCTGCCTCAGATTCATATCATGCTGAGTGAAGATATACTTGAGACTCTTGTGGTCAGTGAAGACCACAAAGTTCTCTCCCGGAAGATAGTGTCTCCAACAGCGCAAAGCATGAACAACATCTACCAACTCCAGATCATGCGTAGGGTAGTTCCTATCATGTGGCCTCATCTTCCAAGACCCATATGCGACTAATCCATCTCCCTTCATAAGCACAGCACCCAGCCCGATACCCTAAGAAGCACAGTAAACAATGTAGCTCTTGCCTAGATCTGGAAAGACTAGTATCGGTGCTGACGCCAACCTCCCTTTCAGCTCCTGAAAGGCTGACTCACAATAATCTGACCATAAGAACTTCGCCCCTTCTTGGTCAGACCTGTCAAGGGTTCTGATAAATGAGAAAAGTCCCGAATGAAGCATCTGTAGTATCCATCCAGCCCTAGGATGCTCCGTACCTCAAAAATGTTTTTGGCTGCTCACAGGAAACTACAACTCTCAGTTTCTCTGGGTCCACAGATTCTCTTGTCTCTGAGATGACGTGACCCAAGAAGTGAATCTGATCCATCCAGAAGTGGCACTTCGAGAGTTTAGCATAAAGCAGATGCTCTCTCAGTGTACTCAGAATAATCTCAAGATGTGTGGCATGGTCATGTCGAGTGTGAGATTACACCAAGTTATCATCCACGAAGACCACGAAAAAGGAGTCCAAGTAAGGATGGAACACTTAGTTCATCAGCGCCATGAAAACTGCAGGTGCGTTCGTGAGACCGAACGACAAGACTGTATAGTCATAAAGACTGTACCTGCTCATGAAGGCTATCAGAGGTATATCTGATGGTCTAACGTGCAACTAATGATAACCGGACCTCAAGTCGATCTTCGATCACACCCGGGCTCCTCGAATCTGATCAAAAAGGACATCAATCTGCGGAAAAGTATATCGGTTATTGACTGTGAACTAGTTTATCTTCTGATAATCCACACAAAGCCGAAGGGTACCATCTTCCTTCATCACAAACAAAACAGGCGAACCCCAAGGAGAAGTACTGGGTCGGATGAAACCCTTAGCCTGTAGCTCCTCCAACTGCTTCTTGATCTCCTGAAACTCATGTGTGGCCATCCTATAGGGAGGAATGGACACCGGTGCCGCTCCTGGAATGAGCTCAATAGAAAAGTCCACCTCACACTCCAGAGGAAAACCTGAAAAGTCATCTGGAAAGACATCCCTGAAGTTATCCACCACTAGAGGAAAGCCCAACTGCGGAGTCCCCTGGTCATCCAAATAAAGAATAGAAATCTGGGTTGTCTCCCCTCCTAGCCCAAGATGCTCGAGTCCTGCCCGACTCGCCCGAATGTCCCATTCGCCTCTATAAAGGAAAGATTCACCTTCTAGTGAGATGAAAATGACTCTGTGGTGATAACAGTCGACGACTGCCTAGATGAGAATCAACCAGTCAATGCCAAGGATGACATCATAGCCTGTCATCTCAAGGGCATAGAGATCCCATAATAAGCGATACCCTGCAACCTCGAGGGGGCACTCTCTACACTGGCATACACTAGATGTCCTCATTCCCAAAGGTGTGTCCAATGTAAATGAGTCGGTAGAAGAAAATATGCAGAGTCCAAGGCTCTCCACAAAAGAAACGGAGATAGAGATATGTGTAGCACCAGTATCGAAAAGGGATGAAGTTAAAACTGAGGCTACTAAATTCGTACCTCAAACAGCAGAAGGTCCGGGTTCCTGCTCATGATAAGTCTAATCCACGGAGAAATATTGTCCTGCACCACGGCCTTATGCCCCTAACTGACCACTCTGAGTTAAACCTCCCTGCAGGTGCTGAGGGACTGGTGGTTGACCGCCACAGCCTCGACCTCCACCTCGGCCTGAATGGAAGGAAGAACTCTAGTTCCCTGACTGGTGAGAGACTGGTGGGGCTGCTCCTGAATAAGGAGTCATAGAAGAACCTCAGTCACCTGCTGCTTGTGGGAAAACCTGGCAGAAATGATGAAGGTGACCCATCTTGCCGCAAGATCCGCACTCCACACGATCTCTCTGGCACTGCGGCCTCATGTGCCATGTCCGACCACACTGGTAGCACGTCACCTGGCTGCCTGATGATGCATCTCACTTCCTCACATCACCGCGCGTAGGCTACCTACGACACTTCTTGCTGTCATCTAAATGAAAGCTAGCTCTGGAAGCAGAACCGCCCTGACGCGTAGCTCCAGAGTCTCTCAGATTGCGCTCCGCAATCAGTGTCTGATTGACGATGGCAGTAATGGAAGTCATCTAGAAGATGTTCACCTACGAGCGGATCTCCCGCCTGAGTCCATCCTCAAAATTCCTCATCAAGAACACCCCACTCCCATCCCAAAGGGGTGTAAAATGCTGCAGCTCAGTGAAACGAGAGGAATACTCCCTGACAGATAGATTTCCTTGCTCCATGCTCATGAACTCCCGGGCTCTATTCGCCCTCACAGTCTCCAGGTAGAAGTATTCGTAGAACATGCGCTGGAACTCCTCCCAAGTCATAGCCTACTGCTGACCCACCTGTGAGATCATGTCCCACCACCTCTTGGCGGAGTCTCGGAGCATGTAGGTGGCGAGTTTGATCCGCCTCTCTGGAGGCATCTCCAGATGCTCGAATATAGTCAGCATGGCTTCCATCCATGACTCTACAGCCTAAGGTCCTCCCTCCCCCAAGAACGTGGGAGGATTCTGCTGCTGAAAGACCTGCGTCAAGTCTGCCATAGACGAGGAAGGAGGTGGTGCTCCCTGGAAGGCCTGAATCATCCTCATGAAACCCTCCCTGAACTGCGCATTGGCACCCACAACTGGTACAACAACTGGTGCCAAGGCTGGCTCAGCTGGGGGATAGACAGGAAGCCCCTGATCAGCCATGTCTGGCATCTGATCACTTCCTGAAGACAGACGTACGACCGGAGGACGTATCGGAGGCATAGCTCTGAAAGATCAAAAGCATACCTTAGATCAAGAAAACAAGGACAGAGAACACAATGGTACAAAACGGGAACAGGGGAAAAAACACACAAGATTGAAAAACACGACTACACGACGTGTATAAAACTACACGGTGTGTCTACTTAAACTACTGACATGGGCGTGTACTCTCACCCTACAAGTCGTGTACACTTCAAATTACATGGCGTGTTGACCCCCACACGCGGCATGTACTTGAAAACTATTCCCCTGCTCGACTCTTCTCCTTACACGGCTAACCCACACGGTCCGACTAAACCCGATACTACACAGCGTGTTCGAAAAAAACATGTCCTGCATTAGAAAAGGCTTAGATGGTCCGTGTTGTTGACTACAAGGCCATCTACACGGCTGGACCTTACACGGCATGCTCCGAACAGGCAAGATGTGCATAGGCTAAGGCGACACTGTCCCGTGTTGTTCATGACACGGTCGGGTACCTGAGCAAGACTACACGGTGTGTTCCGAACAAACAAGGCATGTACAAAAGAAGGTCATGCCGGCTCGTGTTGTTCATGACACAGCCAGGAACCTGGATAGGACTACACGACATGTTCCCTACGGACACGGCGTGTTCTACCTGAGCTTCCCCGACCCATTTTGTTAGTGACACGACCAGGTACACGGCTCCAAACTCACACGGTGTGTACAAATGGTACACGACATGTTCCCGAAGTTACTCCTACGACAACGTGTTCTTCTCACACGGTCAGTGACATGGCCTGAAAACTACACGGCGTGTATCCAAAAAGTACACGCCATGTATTCTGGGTTTTTCTAGGCAGTATCTCAGAAACTGTGCAGAATTCCAGAAACACTAAAACAAGGGAAAAGGTGCCAAATTCTGATCCATGAGGGCCCGTAACACCTCAAGAACGAAAATTCGGCATTCATTTTAAGCATGGAAGAAAGAAAAATTTTTCTAACACAATAGTATAGAATCTATAAAACAACTATCACAACAGCATGAATAGTCTACACAAAGTCTATCACAACATCATACAATCACTAATGCACCCTAGATGGCATGGTAAGAATGCATGACATGTGATTTCTACAAGTTCCTATATGATGCATGAGATGGAATACCCTCATCTCATCGGGTTGCGATAGAAATAGAACCGAAATATCAAAACAATAAATGCACAAGTCATACGAATCACTCCTGGTGAAAACATACCAACCATAAAATCTCAAAACCAGAAAACTGCAATTAACGAGGTAGTATGGCTTTTCCCTGTACACGGGTTAGCTACTCCCAAGCACAGCTGAATTCCAAGTACTGAATCCATCCTATTCCTAGCTAAGATCTCCAAACAGTAAAGCAAGAGAAATGAACTCCTCTGATACCACTTTTTAACGTCCCGAGTCTGGAGCCCCTCTACTGGTGCCCCGTACCCGGTTCGCCACATGATCTCAAGCGCGTTTCCCTGAATGCCAGAGGCTGTCGACTAGCAGCGAGGGCCTTAGTGAGTCGGTGGGGAAACTATGCCCCCATTCGGTAAGGTATACAAGGAAAGAATACAACAATAAAAAGCGGAAGAAGTAACAAAATGCATAACAACATAACTAAACAGTGGAAGAAATGCAGATATATAACAATGATGAAAATAATAAAGTAGGTACACGTATCAATGGAAAACAGCAAACGCAACAACGTGGTGGAATACAAATGAAACCAAGTGCAAAAGAAAAACAAGGAAAGCCCATCAGCATCGCGAACCATGGCTCGGTCCCATGCTCCCCACCTCCTGGTGCAGTCAAGATGCTGAAGTAGAAGGGCGCTTAACCTTGTCTATACCGGCAGCAACATAGTCTACTTGGGCCTAAAAGCATGGCCCAAAAAGGGTGTGAGATACAAATATCAGTAGGAAATCACCTAAAGATTTGTGCCTAACATTCAATTAATACATGGAAGTAATAAAAAAATAAGCAGAAAATGGAAAAGCACAAACAGCTACAAACCACAGTTCTAACAGGTATAGAAGTCAATAAAAAAAAGAAAACAGGTAACCCTCTAGGTAGCTCTCACAGTCTAGCCCCTATGGTTCAACCACTAAGTACTAGAAACCCTATGAGAGGCACACACAGTCTCACCCCTCTGGTTCTGCTACGTAAATTAAGCAGACTCTCTGGGGACGCACTCACTGTCACTTCTCCCTATAGTCTCGTATCGTGCTAAAGGCTCTCTGGGGAAGCACTCAACGTCAATTCCCCCTATGGCCCACGTCGTAGTTAAAAGACTCTCTGGAGAAGCCCTTCCGTCAATTCTCCACTTGGTCGCGCATCGTGATTTAAAAGACACTCTGTAGAAGCCCTTCCGTCATTTCTCCCTTTGGTCTACTACTCTAGTTTCTCACAGTCTTGAGTAACTAAACATGCTCAATGAATGTGTATCGTCCAAGTAAACCTAAAGAACTACTTGTCTATCAACTAAGGCTCAACAGAAAAATATAACAACAGTTCCACTATCCTACGACTAGGCATGGAAACTGGAAAAATGCCAAACAGGCAGAGCAAGCATGGAAAAGAAATCTGAGCACATAAAAGTACTCTAATCACATGAAATAACCTCTAATAAAGCAATCAAGCAAAGTAGGAAAGCAACAAGGGAAAGACAGGAAACAAGCAATACCCCGTTCAAGGGTATTGGGGGAAATTGCACAAAATATCCATCAAAATTCTATGGAAAAGCACAAACGACCTACCTCGATCCTAGGAGATCGTTATATGTGAACCTCGATGACAGATTCCCCTTAGAATGACGTAGATCTAAGAAAACGCAAAAAATGTTCATCCCATGATAACTTGAAAACAAGGAGGAATCAAGAAACAAGGCTCAGGCAGAAGGAAGAACTCACCGCTGCGATTCCAACGCAATCAACCATGCTCGAATCAGAGAACAGATGGCAAGGCAGGACTCCGTCGAAGATCCGGCCATACGGATGCTCCCGGATGGTCGAAAACTGGAGAAAAAGATGTATTTGGGGGTTAGGTGTGACCCTAGTCCGTTTAATAAAAAAATAAAGTACACGGAGTGTAATTTTAGAGTACACAGCATGTACTTCGAATTTTCCGTACTCCAAAATAATCGGCCTCCACCTCAGCCTTACACACCATGTGTGTGGCCTGGCCATGGCCAGCACACAGCTTCGAGCCGGAACAGAGTACATGGTGTGTACTGAGATAGTACATGGCGTGTACTTTGAAAATTTCCAGAAAAACCATTTTTCTTAAAAAAATCCAGAAAACGGAAAAACATACCTGAACGAAGGTTCGGGTTATTACACTTAGAAAAGCTCACAATGGGATAATATACACTTACTCAAATTTTAGGTAAAAATGTTGCACCAATGTACACTACTGGTTTGGGATACCAACCTGGACAGAGACAACTTAACAAAAATCGATTTATTCCTAAATCTGGACAAAATTATGCTTGTTCCAGTTCTAGAAATTCATATGCTTCAACTGGTTACTCATATGGTTATAGATTAAATATTTTTTATTATTCAAAATCTATTGATTTTGTAAATTATATGATACCCATAAGAAATATCTGGGTACCAAAAGCCTTGCTTGGTAACCATTCTAGACCCAAGAAGATCAGGGTACCAAAGTCATTTTCCATCTAAACCTATTTTGTAGGAGACCTACTTGAAGAGTTCTCATAAGAAGGTATGGTAACTGGACAGTGGATGTTCAAGGCACATGTCGGGAGATTACTCATGCTTTAAAAGCCTAATAATGGTTGATGGAGGCTATGTCACATTTGGTGATAATTCTAAAGGAAAAACCATCGGCCTAGGCCATATTGGTAACATTAATTCAGTATTAATTTCTAAAGTTTTTTTATTGATGGACTTAAATATAATCTGTTGAGTATTTATCAGTTATGTGATGATGGATTTAATGTGAAATTTGAAAATGATTCTTGAATTGTTTTTAATTCAAAGAATGTTTTAGTATTTTCTTCCTTGAGAAATGAAAATGTTTATTCTATTTATCTGAATTCTTTAGCTAAGAAAAATGTTACTTGTTTAAATTATTTTCATAAAGAGTCTTGGCATTGGCACAGATTATTAGGACACATAAAAATCCTTTTACATAGAAAATTAACTAGGAGGAACTTAGTTATAGACCTACCTAAACTTGAATTCCCATTAGACAAAGTTTGTAGTCCTTGTCAAAAAGGATTGCAACATAAAGTTTCTTTTAAATCAAATAAAGATGCTTCAACTTCTCAACCTCTCGAGATGGTTCACATGGACTTGTTGGGACCTTCTAGAGTTTCTAGTTTAAATGGGAAGCACTAGGTCTAAGTCATAGTAGATGACTTTTCTAGATATACTTTGTTATACTTCTTATCTTACAATAGTAAAGCTTGTTCTTACATTGTTAAATACTCCAAGTCTGTAGAAAACCTTTGTGGACTTAAGATAATGACCCTGAGAAGTGATCATGGCCATGAGTTTGAAAATCATGAGTTTGAATATTATTGTTCACACAATGGCTATATACACAACTTTTATACTCCTAGAACACCTCAGTAGAACGGTGTAGTAGAAAGAATAAACAGAACCCTTAAAGAAATTGCAAGAACTATGCTTAATGACTATGATCTGCCTATTAATTTTTGGTATGAGGCTGTGAATACAGCTTTTTATATTATTAATAGAGTCCTGATTAGTCCTATTCTCAAGAATACCCCATATGAACTATGGAATAATATAAAACCTAAAGTTAGTTACTTTAGAGTCTTTGGATGAAAAGTCTTTATCCTCAATACAAAAGATAATATGGACAAGTTTGCTTCTAAAAGTGATGAGGTAATTTTTCATGGTTATTATTTAACTAGAAAAGACTATAGAGTATTAAAAAAGGAGCCAAATGTGTGGAATAATCTGTTCACATCACGTTTGATGAAACTGATCCACATGCGCCTAAACCCTATCTTGAAAATATTGAAGAAGATTTGACTATTCTGGACCGTAATGATAAAACTAAAGAACCTACTGTAAAAATATCCAGTTCTGGACATATTCCAGAATCTGCTTCTGTTGAACCTGAACCTACAGATGAACCTGAATCTTCTAGTCCTACCTTTACTAGATCAACTAGGATTCTAAAGAATCATCCTTTGGATATTATTGTTGGTAATATTGATAGAGGGACACAGACTAGTGCTTCTCTATGAAACTAGGTTGAACATCAAGCCATTCATTCACAAATAGAACCTAAAAATGTCAATGATGCAATTAATGATGAATTTTGGGAAATGGCTTTTCAAGAAGAGTTAAATCAATATGAAAGAAACTATTTCTGAAAATTAGTTGACAGACACAAGGACACCTTGGCAATATGCACTAAATGGGGTTTTAGAAACAAATTTGATGAATCTATAAATATAGTTATAAACAATGCTAGGTTAGATGCATAAGGATATAGTCAAGATGATGGTATAGACTATGAGGAAACCTTTTCCCCTGTATCAAGATTATAAGACATTAGTATCTCACTTGACTATGCTGCTCATCTGAATTTCAAGTTATATCAAATGGATTTCAAAAGTGCTATTCTAAATGGTTTTATAATTGAAGATGTTTTTGTTGAAAACCCACCTAGATTTTCTAATACTCATTTTCTGAATCTATTTTCAAAAATTTCTAAATCATTATATGGTTTAATACAAGTTCCAAGAGCTTGGTATGATATACTTAGTAATTTTCTTTTTTCAAAAATTTTTACTAAAGGGATTGCTGATCCAACTCTTTTTATTAAAATAATTTCTAAATATGTTTTGATAGGACAAATCTATGTTGATGATATTAGTTTTGGATCTCCTAAACATTCTTTATGTACTGATTTTTCAAAGAGTATGCAAAATGAATTTGAAATGAGTTTAATGGGAGAACTCAAATATTTTCATGGATTTCAAGTTTTTCAAAATGAAAATGGTATTATCTTGAATCAAAGTAAATATAAAAAGGATCTTTTAAAGTGATTTGGTTTGGAATGTTTTACGGAATGTGATACTCCTATTAGTGCAGTCTGTAAATTGGATGCAGATGAAACTGGGAAACCAGTGGATCAAACCAATTACAGAGGTATGGTTGGAAGCTTACTTTACCTTACTACTAGTCAACCAGATATTATGTTTAGTGTGTGTGTGTGCAATAATTCAAGGTAATAAAAAATAATCTCATTTACTTGCTGTTAAAATAATTTTTAACTATCTTAAACACACTGTAAACTTAGGAATTATTTACACAAAAGGACAATACATTCAGTTAATGAGTTATTCAGATGCGGACTTTGCTGGTTGAAAGTTGGATAGAAAAAGAACATCTGGAACATGTCATTTATAGGGAAAATCACTAGTATCTTGGTGTAGTAAAAATAATAATTATGTAGCTTTGTCCACTGCCAAAGTAGAGTATATAGCTGCTGGTAGTTTATGTGCACAAATTTTGTGGATGAAACACACTATTTTGGACTATAGATGTGATTTTAAGCATGTTTCTATCAACTGTGATATCACTAGTGAAATAAACATTTCAAAGTACCATTTATCTCACTCTAGGACCTAACACATTGATGCACGACACCATTTATTGAGTGATAATTACCAAAAGTGTGACATTAATCTTGAATTTATAGGTACTGGACATCAATTAACTGACATTTTCACCAAAACCTTATGTTCAGATAGGTTAAGTTACATTAGGCATGAGTTGGGAATGATTATCCTTGATCAGTAGATATCTCATCAATGTATCCTCACCGATGTAACCTCACTGATGTAACCTCACCGATGTAACCTCACCGATGTAACCTCACTGATGTAACCTCACTGATGTAACCACACCGATGTAACCTCACTGATGTAACCTCACCGATGGACCTCTCTGATAGGAATTCTCACCGATATACCCTACCTATGAGTGCACTGTTTTAAACATCTCTCTACCTCGAGAATCTGAATCATTTTTTACTTTATTTCATTTTGTTTATTTTTTAATTCCTAAATGATAAAACAAAGTCCTAGCTACTTTTCAATCCACCGAGCCTCAAACCCTTTACCCTCGAACCTTAGCTCTTGAATCTCTTGAAAACACTAAATACCTTGAACCAGATATGGGAACAACAAAACTCCCCACCATCAGAGATGAAACTGATGAGCCGAATGCAAAGAAGCATAAGTTTGAGCCAGAAGCAAATCGTAGTGTTGGTAGAACTAGGTTGGGTTGGCGATTTGTGAACCCTCATTTGCAGAATAGAGTTATTGTGATTGAAAAAGAGTTGTGCGTGGAAGGGTTGTTGCCTAGAAAATCATTAGTTCTCGAAATTATAGAAGATAAAAATTGGGTATATTTATTTTCGAACAATAATGGCCCCTACTATCAAAAGCTAGTGAAACAATTTTATGATTTTTTAATCTTTGGAAAATCAGAAGATGAGAACTGAGTGATTTCATTTGTGAATGGAAATGATATGTCTTTCTCTTCCATTGAATGGGCTGAATGCCTGAAGGTTCTACACAAAGGTGTATTTGGATATGTCTCAAAAGCAATTCTACATACAAGCGATATATTCAATTATGATACTACCTTGGAGGAGCTCACCGGTGATGGAAATCAAAGATAAGTAATGGATGCTGAAATGGATGGAGACAACAAATTTCTCATCATGTTTGTTCAGCATGTCTTAATACCAAGGAGAGGTGACTTTTCAAAATTAAGATATCATGATATCTATCTCTTACATCTCTTGAGACATTGTGTAAAAGTGAATCTGTGTAGACTGCTGATGATTCAAAAAGAATACATGACAAGGACAAAATCAAAGACTAATGCCCTATTCTTAGCCCAGTTGATCTCAATGATGATCAAAGTGAATGGGGTAGCTGAGCCTCAAGATGAGACAGTGTTATTATGGAACAACTTCTGTATCAAAAGAACAATGTGAAAATACATGAAGATAAATTGGAACCCATGGAGAGGAGAGTGGGTTAATGATGACAAGAAGGTATATGATAAATTCAATCATGTGGATCATCCTTCAAGACTTTAGGATGTGAGGGATCCAGGTCTAGGACCAGATTAAGAAGAACCTGAGTACAGTGATGAGACTGAATAAGAAGAGACTTCTATGGATGATGGAAGAGATCCGGACATACCTCCAAGTCCTGCTGAAAAAATTGTATCTTATAGAAAGGAAACTCTATTAGAAGAGGAGACTCCTACTGATAAGGAAGACCAGCTAGCCCCTGAGCATGAAGAAGAAAAGGATAAAGAATCTGAAGCCTCTGATTCTATTTGCTTCAGTCCGAGTCCATTAATTGGAAGCTAAGTTGTGCCTACTAAGGCTGTAGAAGGAGAAATAGAAGAAGTTGTACCTAATCCAAAGGACCCGCATGTTGTTACAGAGATAGAATTTATAGTAGAAGATTCTTTTGAGGAAGAAAGTCCTGTTAAGAATGTTGTTGATGTACATGGGAATGCACCCATTGAGGGGGGGGGCATCAAACCAAGTTTGGAAGTGTTTTAGTGGATGTTGAGATTGAGGACTTGGAAGAAGACCCAGGTTTTGTGGTTTGTGGATTAGACTATCCTGATTCTGATAATGAGGAATCTCTATATAGATGAAAAATAATTTATGATGTTGAGACTGAGTTGTTACCTGAAGATGTGGTCAGAATGCATGGCCTGGATAATTTGAAAAAGAATCTTAAGGTCAGTTTTGTGGAAGAGACAAGGAATATGGAAGTTTCACTGGTGTCATGAATTCAATCCATTATTAATGACTCAATGGATAACATTACATCTGAAAGGGAACCTATTGTAATTGATCTTGCTAATATGATCACCAGGGATGACCTTGAATCCTTAAAGGATGAGCTAAAAGAGTCCTTTAGTGCTTATATTGCTGATTTAAAGCACTTCTTTGTTCAAGAGATGAACAATTTATAAAAAACTTTTAAACTCTCTCTCTCTCTCTCGGTTGTAATATGTAAACATTTGTGGCAGAAATTGTGGAAGAAGTTACAACCTGCAAGACTCATCTATCTAGAATAGAATCGTATGTTTAATATATAACGAAATCTGTTATCTCTTTAGAATCTTACATGAGTTCAAAATCTCATGTAGACAAGGATTTGGCCTATTTCAAAAGTTTTGTGAGCCAGATGGTATCTGTATTTCAAGTTTTCTAATCCTCTCTGAAAGAACGTTTCAGCACCTAGGATTCCATAGTGAAAAACCTTATTAGTAGGTTGACCAAAAACATCAAGGAAATAGTAACCTTCTCTATTGGTTTCGTTTCATCTAGACCTTCAGTAGATTTGAATCAGATTAGAGTTGTGATAAAGGAGGATCTTGGTTAAACATCAACCAGTGGCTCTATAGACTCATCCAACCTGAGATAAGTTGTGATTTCTACTAGAGATTCAACTAGAGAAATAATGAAGATAGTCAAAGACTATATGAGAGAAGCTTCTGCCTCTCAGAAAGAAGAGAAATACAAGGTAGGATCTTATTTCCAAAAGGTTTACACCAAGCATCAACTCAAAAATCACTTCAAACTTCTGTTGGAAATCCTAAAGTTACCTCCTGCCAATCATGCCTTCAGAGAGAAATTCAGAAAACTAAGGGAATTGACTCCAGCCTTGGAAAAATTCACGGAGAACAAGGATGATTTCATATGTTTTATGGAGAGAGGAGGAGGAATAATTATGGATTTCAGAAATCATTTGCTGCCTTTTTTGCATGTCGATGCTAGGCCAGTGATTGTACCTCCAGCATTTCCTACATCTTCCTCTGTTGCTTCTCCTATTCAGATGACTCCAGCCTAAGCCATTTGAAGCATTACACCTATGATCAATCAAAGAACTCCTCAGTACAGGCCATGCATAGTTTCTATGGCTCAGCCCCCTGTGATCATTTCCAGAATTCCTAAGCCTTCTCTAGCATTCACAAAGTCTGAATCCTATTCTGATCCAAAGGGAAAATAACACATTGAGGATGTAGATTGAATAGGTGGAAAAGATGTTTCATAGGAATCCCTTGTATTTTTTTCTTTCTATGCACCTTTTTGGAATATATAATATAATTTAATTTCTTTTCTTTCTAATTTTGTACCTATTCAATTTTTTGTTTCCCACTTTTTGATTATCACAAAGGGGGAGAAATATTATCTAAGGAAGAACTACCATGCTTTGCCCCTCTGATATCATTGCATTTAATTCTTTCTTTGATACTTTATGTTATATAACATACTGTTTTCTCTGAGATAATTTAATTTAATGATATATCCTCTGATACAACTACTCACTATTTTAAAACTATAATATCATAAGTTGTGATTATCAAAAAGGGGGATATTTTTGGCCTCACCTATTTTGATAATCCCAACTATGCTTTCACATACTTTGATAATCCCCATTAATGATTATCTATATTCTAATTCGCTCAATATATGACATTAAATCTCATAATTATATTAAAATAATCCTTGAAATATGTTAATCATTATTTATCTTTGTTTATATATGTTTTGAAGTAATTCTAAGCCAATCAGATATGTTTTGCATAAAACAGATAAGTGTTAGTTACTGATCTCAGTATAGATACCGATACAAACAATCACTGATACATAGACATACCGATAAATTAGAGCTACCGATAGACCAAAGCTACCGATATACAAGAGCTACAGATAGACCAGAGCTACCGATAGACTAATAGCTACTGATATATAGAGTCACCAATACAGAATAGAGCTACCGATATGCATAAGTCTACCGATACACATAATCACTGGAACTAAGTGAGATGCAGATACAGAGTCACCGATACAAAGTAGAGCTACCGATAGATCAAGAGCTACCGATAGAATAAAGTCACTAGTATATAGAGCTACCAATACGAAAAGTTATCGATACACAGAGTAAGAGCTACCGATATCAGGAGCTACCGATACAAGTTCAAAGAGCTACCAATAGAAGGTCACTACTACACAAAGTACACCATACACATATAATAATAGAAGGCTACTAGTGATTGACCAACCAGTCAAACTCTATACACACAGTATTATTTATTTATTAATCTAATGATTACATTTGATGTTTTTAATGCAGTTAATGTTATTTATTGATATCTTTTGGCATGTCAGGGAATAATACCTCGTACCCATGCAAAAGGTAATCATTATTTTTTGCTAGATCTAAAATCTATAAAAGGGAAGATAAACATATAGCTGGAAAGTTGGGTTAAAAAAGGAAGATCATAGAAAAGAAACAAAGAAGGCGCTTGTAGAGAAAAGAAAGAGCAGAAAAGTGGTGCATACGAAAAGACTACATCCATACTCCAAGAACACTAGACATACATGATGAAATTAATTCTAGAGGATAACACAAGCTACATCTTGAGTGGAGAACTATAACAAACACATCATGGACTCAGGATGATAAGCTGAACCTGAAAACCATGGAAGAAAACGACACTCTATTTTCCAGACAAAAACCAGAGGAGGACTTAGAAGCTTTTCTGACCCATCAAATGAGTCCAGAGCTGCACTACCAATCACTACAGATTTTCTAAACTCATTCATACTTACTCTAGTGATTCTTTTATTTAAATTTTGATTAGTGTGTGTACCCTATTTATTGTACACACAACCTGAGTTAAGCTGGAGGATTCTTAAATCCTCATTCAAACTCTATAACTCCCTTTTATCCCACTGTGGATAGTGGTAGAGGTTGAGTAATACCTAGAAAGCTGTGAGCTGTTGTTTTTTTTTCATGTAGAACTGTTGTAGAGGTCTTTGAACCTGGAGAGTATTTGCACTATTTTTTACCCCAATCCAGGGTGTGGATCAATTTATATAATTTTTTTGAGAGGACTAAGTCTCATTTTGAGACTGTTCTTCTTGGTTACATCTGCTGTTCATTTTAGTTTAGGTCATACGTATACTATATATTTCATATTCCACTGCTAACTACTTTGAAATATAATTTTTTTAAAGTTACTTTGATAGTTAAATAAGAAAGTGTTTATACTTATTGTAAACCAGTAAGTTAGTTTAAAACATCAATTTAATCATCATATTAAATTAACTGAGACCTAATCAATCTTTGAGAAACTAATTGATCATTTAAAATCTATATAAATTCACTACAGTTTTACTTTTTTTAAGTAGGGGGATTTTAAGATAAATAATGTTAACATAAATCTTTAATTGGAACTCAATTCACCCCCCTCTTGAGTGTCCACTCCTACCAACACCTTTCAACCTTAACATGTTGACATACCAAGAACCATGATTAATATTTTGTAATGCCACATTTGATACATTACCACCAGATATACATTTTCATATCTATATAAATCTTTGTAATTCTTGGATAAATAGATAATAATGGATTGAGCATTATCCGATGGATCCTTTTTAAAATCTAGTATGGATAGAGCACATAAAAACATTAAAATTATAATTATCTCAAAGTCAATGTTGAAATGAGGAATATTTACAAACTCAATAAGCTTCCCTACATATTCCTTTTAGTACTCTTTAATCCTTACATTGATAGATGATTAAACATTTATTTGATAAAAATATAATTTCGTCCCTACCATCAATATCTATGGATTCATCATTATTAAATCCCAAAACAATGGATATTTTTTATCCATATCATAGAAAATAAAGAATAATACTTTACACATATCACCGGCCACCTTTTTATTTTTCATAGGGTGTTAATGTATTGATAAGTCATATTGGTACAAAATTAATTTATCCAAACATGTTTTTACCTTGGTATTCTATTATGGATGAGAAAAAATGATATAATAAGGTTGATATTAATAACTAATGTGGTAAATAAAATAAGAATAGATTCTGAATAATTTTTTAATAAGTGATGTGAAAATAGTGATTTTTCATTTCCGTTATTCTATAAACATTGTGGAAAATGAAAAATAAATATTCTTCATGTCAGTTATTAAATAAATAATGTGAAAACACTTTATAATTATTTTAATATATCAGTTCTTTTCATTTTTTTCTCATATTTTGTATGAATTCCCTGTATATTCTCTTTATTCAGTGAACCCTAACCCTTAAATCTTCAATTTGTAGCCTTAGATCACTTTATTATTCAATTTGTGTCCTCGAATCAAATCATTCATCACGTTAATGAACTTAAATTTCATTTAGTTTCCTTCCACCACCATTTTCCACGCTCACCTATCATATTCTTCTACTTGATCCTTCTTCCCATTTGTGTTATCTTCCCAATTTTCCTACTTCTAATTTCAATGTATATTTCATGTTTATAATTTTTATTTTCCATGCATCTATGTTTTTTTAATTTTTATTTGTATTTAAACTTTTCAAAAGATGTCAATCTACCTTCTATATTATTATTTCAACATCCAATTAATCTCAAATCCTTGGTATTTTTTAATTTATGGATTATTGTATTGAAATTATGGTTTGTGAATTGTTTTGAATGAATGAAAGGTAAATAAGTTTGATGTGGTAATTTTTTTATCAAAGATATTTTATTTCATTTCTTTCTGAAAAATGTTATGATATTTTTTTTATTCTGTTTGTAAAATTAAATTTTAAATAAAATATCAAAATATAATAATTTTTTTTAAATAATAATATTTTTTTAGTTATCAATGAATTGATGTTACGTTACTGCACTGTTAAAAGGTGATGAATATGAGGGTGGTATTGATGATTCTTTGTAATAATATTAAAGAAATGTTTTAAACAATGACTTTTTATAGTATATTCTTGTAATGTTAAATTATAAAGATGTTGAAAATCATAAGAAACAAAGATAAATTAATTTTTTATGGTTTTAATATGAGTTACAAACCATGGGTTAGGATTGGGGAAATTGGGTAAAATGTTATATCTATTAATGATTAATATTTTTGAGATTATATGCCTTGTTTTATTGAGAAAATTATTCATGATATTGAAGAAGAAGAAATTGGAAATATCTATAATTTTAGAATATATATATATATATTATGATGTTGTAAGAAAATTATATCCCGGTTCAATGGAATTTATTATTTTATCAATATTTTCATGAGTGATTAACATGAATTACAAAAATGGATAGAGTGACAATAGTTTTATAGTGTTTCTATATCTTCTAAAAGACATAGTTCTGAAAAACAGTGACCTTAGATATTCAAATTAAAATTCAAATAATATAATATGCCAAATGTTTTTGGGGTATAAATAAATACATGAAAAACTGAATTATTATTTGTTATAAAGTGGTGAATATTAATTTTGATCAAAGAGTGCCAAATATTGAACATAATGGTTAGAATTGAATGTAAAATCAGAGCTAAATTTAGCAGCTATGGAGACTCCTTCCATGTAAATTTGGTATCTTCATATAATTCCCCATTTAAAAAATTTATTATAACAATTAAAATGATAAAAAATTAGATTATTTCATAAAGATGAGGTGATATATAATTGAAAATTAATTTATCAAACTGAATTTCCATAGTGGATAAAACTTGATTAAAAATTTTCTACATTCAAAAATGAAGTTAGAAATATAAATCAAGGATTGTGCATATATGGACTTAATCCAAATTAATCCCTTAGTAGAAAACATTTTTCATATAATTTTTACTTGTAATTTACAAATTTTATCCATAAAATATTTTCTATCAGGAATATATCATGATGAGCTTATGATTTTCAGACAAAACAACCTTTAAATGACATTGGTGTTTTGTCGTAACCAATAATTTATGATATAAAACATTTATTGGAGTATGTTAATAGAGTTCATGATTATTATCAAATGTAACATTTTTAAAAGCATTAAATTAATTGGTCCCCTATACATAAAACCATATAATATGTATTATTTTCTCAATTCAATGTTAGTGGATGTAATTATTGTCTAATTTTGGAATAAAAGAATTTAAATTTTTAATTAAAACATGGAAGAAAGAGTTATTCATTGGTCATAAAAGGTCATATAAATTGATAATTATTATATACAATGAAAAAGTAATTTTGAGTATCAAAATACATTCGTACATTTCAAAAACCTATTTACACTGATCTATATTTTGATGGGATGAAAAACATTGACGTCACAATTGGAATGACACAAAAACAAGTAATAATAGAAATATTTGGTTAAAACGGTCAACATTTTTTGAACACATATATTAGAGATATCATGAGGTTTAACAAAAAATTGATTTCATGGATGTGGAGAAAAATATATGTGACAACATAGTTAGAAAATTTTTAGATGCTAAAACCATCACTAAAGATTGGTTGAATGCATCATTGGACATAATATCAATGGTAATATATTTTTAGTTACACCCACTCATAGTGGGTGATGAACATACATGACACTATCTTGTCGTACATTATCCAAGAGGTATTAAATTATCCTCTCAATGTATTCATGGTATCCAGTAACCCCAAGGGAATTCTTCAAATGTAAATTTTCAATATTTCAATAAATGATTTAAGGATGGCAGGTCTGAAATCTCATGATATTCATGTAATGATGAAACAAAATAAACCCATTTCATTACATATAATATTGAACATAACTTTAATAATGACAATCATAATGGAGTGCAATTATTTTAACTGAATTTTTAACATGGTGTTTAATGTAAATTCATTAGATAATTTGGAGAATTATGTAGTTTATATACTTTCTCAGCTATAATGGAATTAACTTCAATATTCTTTTCATAACATTGTGATTTAATGGTTCATTTTTTAGAAGAAAAAAAATCAAATATATATATATAGGTTTTACCCTTTAAAATGTGATATGATGATATATAACAGTTATTTTAAGAATCCATATTAACATAAAGCCTCCATTATTGAGTAGTATATTTCAATGGATGTTTTAAAGTTTTTTACAAGCTATTTATTTGCAATTAGTTACATATGTTTTCTTACATCTCGCCATGAAGAAGTCAATTATTAAGGAAAGTGGATATATGGATTGAACATAAAATCATTGATCAATGAAAATTAAGTATTCAATTTGTTAAATCTTGAATATCATATAAGATGATTAGTGAAATATAACATCGCATATTAATGTGTTAAGATAATGTTATCTAAAGAATAAAGATATGTGGATTTTTAATGTGCATAGATAGGCATTTTTCCCATGTTATAAGAAGAATGTGAATGATATATCTAATGCACCAAGAACGTTGAGATGGCCAGAAGGAGGTCTGTATATAAATTTGATAACATGGTCCATGTATGATATTAATTTCTATACATTTTTTATAAATGGTCACTATAATAGAAGTATAGTTCAGAATTATAGTTTATTGGTGTTCACTTAAGAAATGAATTCTTATAGTTCCAAATAAAAACCCCAATCTACCCATAAATTTCATGTTATGACATAATTTATGAAATATATAAGGATTTTTATATTAAAACATGAGTTCTAGTGTTCAACTATAAGTGTGTTATCAAAGAAAATAGTGTTATATATGATGAATATTACATGACACTTGTTAATCTAAATATTTGGGAATATACATATGATTCTTTTATTATTGAAATACATAGAAGATGAAAAAGTATATGCTATTGATCCATTTGATATGCATTGTTATATCACTTTGTATGGAAGAAACAATATTATGGTGGTGAAAAATAAGATGAAGATGTTGATTTATATATATCACTACTTTTACATAATCAGTAACATAGAATATTGATGAACAAATTTTAAATATTTTCGTATTCCTATGGAATGATTATGGTGAATGAATTTGGGAAATAAATCCTTAAGTAATATATTGATATTACAGCTAACATATATTTATTTCTTATTTAATCTTTAAAATTTCCTAAACTTTATTATAATTTTTTATCTAAAATGAACATTATATCTATGATGTTAAATTGTTTAAATAAAAAAGTTTAGATACATTTAGTTAACTATTACTTAAATTGTTCGTTACATTACATAAATTTATAATTTTTCAATTTTATGGAATATCAATTAATTTATATTTCATATATATAAAGAGTAAAAAAAGTTATAAAAACAGATTAAATAGTTTTTGTTTTTGTAAGAATATAGTAATATATTGGATAATATATAAAATTCATGCACCGTTATTGGTGTAACTCTACTCTTTCATTGTGTATTATATTGTAGATTTTTGAAAGAATATGATAAAAATGATTTGTTGAATATTTTTTTGTCCCTTTGTATTATTTTATAATGTTTATATAATAGTTATATTTTTTGTTATTTTATGAAATTTTATCTCTCATTAATATTTCTAGAATTTTAGTTAAATAATTTAACAAATATGAATAAAAATTTGTTTTGTTTAGCTATATTTTTTTGAATAATTTGTCATTATATATTAAATTTTATATATAATACATGTATTTTTATATATTGAACTACAAATTTTTACTATGATTTTTAGGATAATATTTCTATAAATCATTTGATTCAACATGGGATTCTTGGGAAGACCATACACATTCATCTGGAACAAACTATAAACATACATATGTTGAGGACCTCCTCGTTAATCTACATAAGATTCATATACTTCTATAGGGAAAGAATATATCAATGTTTGGTAAATGTAGAAGTATAGGTTTTCCCAAATTATCAGTTTCTTGTAGCTAGGACTAGAGGATGATAGTTATATTTGTATATAATGATAATTACAGGGGACCAAATTAAACAAATTAACACTTTTTTATAGTGCATGATAATCTAAATGTTATTATATTGATTTATGTTTAGACAAGTTCTTAAAAAGTTACACTAACCAAATTGGGGAGATGATTTTTGTAATATATTTTATTATTGATCTTCTTAACATGATAGGTATTTACTAAGATACTCTATTTCAATTCATGGCATATGACATATGATATACCTGATACTAGAGGAGTCTATGGAAGATGTTTTTTATTAGATACATGGTGATGGATAGATTTTAAATCACCCCCTGTCATTATATTTTACTTTTCGGGATAGAAATAATTAAAATCCATGTGATATATATCCATTTATAGATAATGTTACATGGACCCAATTTACTGAATATATTAAAAAAGAAAAATATTTATTAAGTGAAATGTTATATTTTAGAAATTTTTTATATTATTGATTTTTTATTCAAACTTTATATAAAATTCAGATATATCACTAGGAGGTCCAATTCAAAAACATCCATCATACTTTATCATATAGAGGTTATACGTTATTGAATGAACAAATGATAGCTTAAAATTTTCACATAATGTGAGCATATTCTTCATGCTCCATAAAGGTTGAACTTCCTCCCACAGCTAGACATGAGAATTTGAGGTGCTATCATGTGAGAAAAGGGGACAATATATTATGTAAGAGTCAAGGGTCATAAGTTTTAATACTATAAGAAGTTATTTAATTTATGAAAGTTACTGAAGATAAATAAATTCAATATATATTTTTATTCACTGCTGATTTTTTAAAATTATATATTTATATATATATATAAACTCTTAGAAGGTAAAATAACACATGTGGAATTAATATATGATTATTGGAAGGTTATTTTAGATACAAAATTGGGAATACCTGAACTCTCGGGTTGTGTATAAAGATACCCAGAAGGTGTATTAGTGAAAATGGGTTTTTTCTGTTTAAATCTTTTTTAATGGAGGATGTTTCTAAAAAAATGGAATCTCTAAAATCTAATTTTCTATAAATGCATGAGAAGATGAAGGACAAGATCAAAGATTTTGTAAATTCAATGTTTTTAGACATGGAAAAATATTATTAGGACACTAATCCTACTTCTCAACTTATGCATACAGATCCCACTCCTCTACCTCCTCCTACTTCTCTAACTCCTTAAACTCCTCCTCTATGGCTTCCACTTTTTTAGTTATATGTTGGTTATCACAATCATCATATTTTATATGGGACTATATATTATATATCAGATACATTACATCATAAACAAATTGAGATATAAAAGATTAAGATCACTGTATAAGATATTGGACATAGATGAGTAAGAATCCCATTTCATACAAATTAGGTCACTATAATTGGATAAATAATTAGACATTTTTTTGGCCATCCCGACTAGTTTTATACATTACCACTTAGGTATGTGTAGATTATACCCTACATTTCATATTTATGGTAATTTTTTTATGTTCTTAAAATCAATATATATATTTATTGTTTATAGGAATAAAATAATATTAAAGACATAATGTATAGACAAAAATAATTATAGGATATCATGACTTTAGATACGGCTTATTCTAAACTAGATATATTTCCAAATTAATCAAAATTGTTATTGGATTTTTTTTAATTTATATTGGACCATTAAATTTGGGGGTTTGAAAATGACTATCATGGTTTTCAAGAAAGTTATAAATGATCTTGTAATTGGGAATGATTTGGGAATCAAAATAATTCATTTATTTACCATGTAAGTAAATTATCTTATATCTTTAATTTAATTTAACTCATTGAACCATATTAATTATTTTTGTTTTTTATATATATATTTATAAAAAAATCTCCATTATGATATGATATAAGTATATTGATTTATGGACCCATACTTTATTGAACTTATAAAAGGAAAATGACTGTTTATTAAAGAATAGTTTATATTAGAGAATGATTTTAAAATAACACAATTCAAAGCTAGATTCTTCCTTATCATCAAAGGTATTTAACAAGTATTTCATAAATTTTCATATCTCATAACTAAATGACCACTCAAATTTTATATTTTTGAATATTATTGGCCATTGAATTATAGTTGTTTTTAATCCAAGGGAGAAGACTCATTATATTATATTCTCTATCGTTGGGGAAAAGTGAACTAATTTAAAGATTGTGTTTAACACAAAAATTAAATATTTGAAACATGTAAAAAATATATTTTCATTTAAATTTATTTTATAAATATTATTTTCAAACAGGTCATGGGATTTTTGTAGAAATAAAACTAGAAATTAGAGTGCAATGATCAGATATGTTAAATAAAAGGTAAAGTTTAATTTATACATAATACATTTTGGTTGTATCTAATCAAAATATTATTCTAATTTCAAAAAATGTTTTCAAAAATATTTTTCATATTCAATAATGAATATTGTAATTTGGGGAACTATGTTCAATGAGTTATTTTTGTAATATTTAAAACTAGGGAAATTATAATAACTCATAAGGTCATGTTTTTTTTATTATCCTCCAATTTAATTATTAATTTTTTATATTCAGAATACATGTTCAAACATTTTTTTTAATTTTTTTGATTTTTGATGGCCCTCATTATTATACATTAGAATATATAAGACAGTTAAAAAGGTAATGGAAAAATTATTTCATAGGTTTGATTCGGTATTTTTTATTTTTAGTATACATAATAATGATTAAATTTGATGGTGTAAAGATGAAATTTATTTGTATTGTGGTATTGTTTTTAGGACGTATGTTGATATTTATTTATTTTTAGTCTACTTTCATACATCTATGATGGCCATTTTATTGAAATATATTTAGAAAATAGTTTTCACATTAATTACATTATAACTCAAGTGAATAGTAGTATATCGTGTGAGTTTTCAAATAAAGGATGCGATAAAATATTTATCACACTGAATTTTTTTTAAAAAAAATGAATGTGATAAATGTTTTTCCACTTCATTTTTTTTATATAACAAACATGAAAAACCACCACAAAATATGTAGTTTTTAGTTTCCTTCAATGATGGGTTTTGGGGAAAATATCATCATGGTTTTATCTAAGAATTAGGGGGATAAACTATTTTTCATGTATTTTATAATTTAACAAACATGAAAACCCCAGTAAAAATATTTCACATTTACAACATTGTTGTGAAGTCATATTTTCTGGACTAGGATAGAATATGAATTTTTTTGATCATATTTGTTTACATTGTGGTTTGGTTTTAAAACCAAACATCAGAAAGAAGTTTCACAAGTAGGTTTATTTTAATGTATTGATAACGGTCTTGGGTAAAGCCTCGAGGAGTTTCTCAGATGGAAAGATGAGTTTAGGGAGAATCAGAATAGGCAGTGATGTTCACATGGGCTATGCAAAGTTATTCAAAACTATATAGGTCAGCTATGCATAATAAAATAGGTTTCCAATAGTGGATGCATGGTATGTGCACAATATATCAGACCATAAAAGTTAAATAATACAATCTACTCAGTTTTTTTGTTTCATGTTAAATTAATTTAATTAAATTAATTATTAAAAATATTTTTATCAAATTAGTTGATCGGGGTTTCTTATAATTAATTTGATGTTGATATAATTTCATTAAATTACATAGATAAAGAGAAGTAATTTAATTAAATTGATATGAAAATAATTAAATTTAATTTAAATGATGATGTGATGGAGTAGTTATTTAATTAAATTGAGATTAGAGGAAGTTAGATAAATGATTGGTAAATGAAGAGTTGGGGGTCATCAATGAAGTAAAATATTAAATGGTAAAATTTAAAAGATGTGTCAATGAGGAGTTGGAATTTTATTTAATTAAATTAAATTAAAAGAGGATTTTAATTAGTTATTTCAAAATGGTGGTTTTATTTATTTAAATTCAATTTTAAGAAGAATTTAATAAGTCATTCTGAAATGGGGTATGATTATTTAATTATATTGAGGTTCATTAAATTTAACTAAATAATATTGATTCAATTGAGTTTTTAATTTAATGAAATTGAGTTTAGAAAATTTAATTTAATAACATTAATTAGGAAAATTAATTAATTAAATTTATTTGGAAAGAATTTAATTAAATAATGATTAATTAAGTGTTGGAAATTTTTTAATATAATTATGTTGGGATAATGTAATTAAATTATAATGAGTTAGAAAATTTATTTAATTATATTATTTTGGAAATAAATTTTGTTAAATGATTTATTAAATGTGATGTTGGGGTTTTATCTAATTAAACTCAATGTTAAAATGAATTTAATTATTTGGTGTAAATGGGGGTTTTATTTAATTAAATTTTATTAAGATAATTTAATTAAATACAAATGTGATATAGAATTTATTTAATAAAATTCATTGGAGAATTATTTGATTAAATATTGTGTTAAATGTGCAGTTTAGGTTTTAACTAATTAATTTCAATTATATGGTGAATTTAATTATATTTTGAAAAATAGGGGTTTTATTCAATCAAATTGTACTAATAGAATTTAATTAAATAATTAGGTGTTGGAGTTTTTATTTAATTAAATTCATTATATAATAATTTAAATAAATTATGTGTAATTGGGGAGTTTTGAGTTTTATCAAAGAATTGGTTAATTAAATGATAATAATAATTATGGTTATTTTTATGACTGTTTTATTTAATTAAATCGGGGTTGAGGAATTTAATTAAATTATTACAGTTGAAGAATTTTTATTTAATTAAATTAGTTTTATTGGGATTTAATTAAATTATGGAAAGTGGGGGATTTATTTAATTAAAATTATCGAGAAGAATATAATTAAATGATGGTTAATGGGGAGTTTTGGGTTTTATCAGAGGGTTGTTTTATTAAAAGATAATAATAATAATTGTTATTATTATGGTGTTTTTGTTTAAATAAATTGATGTTGTGAAATTTAATTAGATGAGGTGATATGGAGAGTTTTATTTAAGTGAATTTATTTAAATGGAATTTAACTAATTGATGTGAAACAAGGGATTTAATTTAATTAAGTTTAATGTTGAAAGAATTTAATTAATTTTAATTAGTTGGAGAATTCATTTAATTAAATCTATTTGAAGAGAATTTAATTAAATAATGTGTAAATAATAGATTGGAGTTTCCCAAAGGGATATAATATTAAAGGGAAATAATAATAATATGATGCTAATTGTTATTATTATTATGATAGAAATTGTTATATTTTAAATTATAATTATAATTTAACTAAGGGAAAAAAAGAATAGGTAGATGCACCTCTCTCTCCTCCTACATGATGTTCGAGCCCCCTCTTATCCCATGGTGGAGGAGCACCACCCCCCTCTTCCTGGCTCCTCTCTATATGTCGAATCGTAGCGGTTCCATAACAAAACTTGTCTATATCGATGAGGTGAGTCTTTTCCCATTATTTTCTTTGTTCACATACACTGTTTCATCTCTCTATTTCCTGGTCATTGTTATGCTGAAACCTTATATTTGGGTTTAATTTTTATTATTCTTTTCTTCTATTTATAGGATGTGCAGAAAATCTATGGGGACCAGTTGGTTCATATTCTGAAGACCGCCACCGAAGGCGAATTGATTCATATTGATTCAGATTATCACCGTCATTTTTGGGTAAGGGAGTGTACCAGTGATTTGTTTTCTCACCTACTGAATTAGTTTATTTTGGTTTTTTAGTATTGTGGTTAATGTTTTCGGTGTGAATTGGTTCTCATCGCACAAATTATGGTTTTCGGATAATAGATGTCAATTGAGAAGGAAATTTATAAGTGTGTGTTTTCTTTTTTGAGGTTCATGTACATGAGTGGATCACAGTTTGAGTTAGGATGCTTTGGATCAGCCAAATATTTACTAGGGGGTTCTAAACTTTGACTAAGTAATAACATTTAGTTTTTTTGATTTATTAATTTTGATAAAAATTGACTGCAATGTTGGATAAAATTGTGTATTGGGGGAACAAGTAATTAATTTGTTTAAGTTTAGATAATAATTTATGAATTAATTTTGTTCTTTGAGATAATATCCAATCTAAGGATTAATTGTGATTAATTAATTATGAATTAATTATGTGCTTTGGGATGATAATTAATCATTTCTGAAGTATGAGATATTAATTTGTTTAAGTTGAAATAATTAATTATGAATTAATTATGGACATTGAGAAAATAATTAATTGGGGGATTAATTATGAGACATTAACCTTGTTAAGTTGAGATAATTAATTGTGATTTAATTATGTTCAGAACATTATAGAACTGAAAATATCTTATCAGTGGTACTGATCCATTGTGCAGCCACTAATGGATCATAAGTCCCGCTGAATGAAGGTGAACACTGCCTCATGAAAGAATCAACAAAATGTTTATCCTTCATGTTCTCGTATGGAAGTCCATAATTATTCATAGATTGAAAAACCTGAGTGAGCATGACTAAAAGATTTTTCATTCCAGCTCCCATAATGTTTGGTTGCTCAGGGGGGACAATCATTGCATTGCCCATCACATTCATCATTAATACAGTTCCTTCGGGTTCTAGCCATTGACTTAAACCAAGAAGCATAGTGTGAGAAACACTAATCATAACAGGAAAACCACATAATCAAGAATAAAATTTCAAACTTTAGGTCTTATCATAGGTTGTTCATGGCCGTTTCTAAAACACTAATATTGTGTTCTATGTTTAGACATATCCTTGGAGTTCTTACTAAGGCTTTCACATCCTAGTTTCCAAAGGTTGACTATACCCTTCCTCTGATACCAACTAAAACGACCCATACTTTACATAAATGGTTATTACTTCATAATTGAAGCTTACTTATTAAAACATATAACAAAACCATGATAAAAACATATAGGTATAGTGTCTTTAGAAACTGGAAAATATAAACAATTGGTTCATAAATCATCTACATTGTCTCTTGTTTGTTTCATCATATCTAGAGTCCCATTTGGAATATCCTACTAAATACCCTTCTTCCTGGAATGGTGATAAGAAAACATACAAAAGGGTGAGCTCAAATTATCAGTAAGGGTAAAAAAAGAAATATAAATCAAATCATATTCATAAAAGCATAACATTTTGAAAATCATAACCTACAAAAGAGATCATAATATCATAACATGGGATAAATCATAGTAGTGAAATGTATTCCCAATAATCATAACATAAAACATGAACCTTTGTGGCATACACACATAATAATAGAAAATAATTTCATATTAGTCAAGGATCATTTCCAAGACCATCACAGTGGACAAAATCCATTACTAAACCGAGTTCACTCCTCGTTCCAGTCATGTATCACTGAACCGGATTAACATTCTATTCCATCCATGTCTATCTCATGAGATATAAATCTTCACCCAATGAATTAGAGGGAGATATATGTCCCACCCATCTCATAATGAAACCATTCTTATGTGTTCCATATAATCATTAATCATACATCATAGCATAACCCATGTAATAAAAATGGGATTCTTAAACATTATTATATCATAAAACAATTCACATAAGATAAAGTACTTCATAAATATAATTCCATTATAACATAATCAAATCAATGTAATAATAGGGATAGAAAGAGAACCCTACATTATCTACGATGGAAAATTATTTTCATAAAACACTTGAACTCCATTCATGAGGAAAATATCATTTCTACTTCAAAAACATTTTTCCTTTCTTAACTTGTCATAAAATTTTAAACTAAAAGAAGTTAATTAAAAATAAACACGAAAACAAGTAAAGTAATATTTATGTAAATAATGTTCTATGGAATCATAAAAATCCATTCATACCGTATATGTTAAAATAACATTCTTTTCGTACATTAGATGGAAAAGTCAAAAATTAACTTATACTAGAAATGACAAAAGATTCCTTTCATATATTTTACTAAAAACACACCAATGGGTAAAATTTTATTTAAAAAATTTTATGAGTATAGAAATAATATTACATATTGAGGAAACATGGATGTGTATGATAAATATTCTCCAATAAGTTATGAAGTATAAACAATCTCAAATAAAAATGAGATTGCGATATTTTCCCTTACCTTAGGTCATATTTTCTTTGTACATATCCGAACCTCATGTATAATTATTTAAATAATGTTATTGATATATTAAAGAATCATATTAATTGTTAGGATATCATATATGGTCATATTCGTTTCTTCTTATTAGTAATATTCCATTGTTACCTGTTATTCGGGTGTGCATTGCTTTATGTTCTTATGCATGTTTTGTCGAATAAATTATTATTCTTCATTTTATCTTATAGATATTACATTTCCAGAATGTTATTAGTGTAATAGATATCATATTTATTCATTTAATTAATTTATTTAATCATTATTCAATGAAGATCATGTAAAACGAGTCACATTACATCGTGGAGATGGTAGGCCGTACGTACGCACGAGCGATGATATCATTTCCATGATCGTGGAATTCTATTGAAGTGTATGTATACTATTTCATAATCAACATCACTTTACAATAATCATATATAGTTATTCATTACACCATTATACCCATCCAATTAAGGTGGTGGTAGAAAACAGATTACACCATAGCGTGGAGACGGTATTCTGTACGTACACATGCTCGGTGATTTCGTTTTCCATGGGATGGATAGAATGTGAAATAGGGTTGTTTCATATTTATAATAAAATATCATTATATGAGTGTTACTGATGTTTTTACTTCATAATGAAACAACTAAAGAAGAGGATGTAGAAGAAGAAATCAATTTGAAATAATCGGTAACAGATATTACATCTTCTTCGGAACACCTATTTGAAACCTCCCCTTAGGGTACTAAAATTGGTATTTGAAGAATACCAGGACCTCTAGTATGTTTCTAGGAAAGTTTAGAAGGGAAATGGGAATGGTTTATCCGAGCTTGAGGGCTTAAAAATGTGTAAAGGTGAGAGGGAGGAGGTTCCCTTTTATAAGGGAGGAGAGGGGAACCATAGGAAAAACATAAAATATTATTTTATAATATATTCATATTCGGTTTTTAATGTCTCCAAATTTATTTATTTCAAAGATAAGGTGGGGATGGTTCGAAATCCTTTCATCCAATAGGTTTTAGACAATTTTAGGTCACTATTTTAACCTATCATTTATATTTAACTCTATGTTAAATAATTTATCTTTTACTGTGTCTTCTTTTTTTCTTACACTATATGGTTAATAAACATACTATTACAAGCCAAAAGAACCCCAAGTGGGTCATTATTAATATATATAACCTTATCTAATTCATTTGGCTGATCCTTAGATTTTTAGGAATAAAATAACAATTAATATTATAATATTTTTAAAAAAAACTATTTTATGTCAATTATGATACTATTTGGTAACTGATTTGTGTAAAAATTATAACAACATGATTAGTTAGAAAAAAGTTAAATAAAGCAATAATATCATGTCATATTAACCTAGAAAATTATTTTAATCTATATAAAGTCTCAAATTACATTTATTTTGGTATTTATAACATCAATTATGTTAATATTTCATTAATAAGGTAATTACTCTATCATCAATGTGTCATAAATAAATTAAATTATTTAATGTATAAAAATTATAATTAAAATACAATTTTGTAGAAAATCTTTTCAGATTTATAATGAATATTTATAGTGGAATTAACTTCTGTATAACCCTACATTAAATATGTTCATAGCTATTAAACATTGATTTTAACTATTTTAACACTTCTTTAAATAAAATAATAATAAATGTCCTAATTTAATCTATGTGGACCTAAAGGATAATATTTTATTCCTAAGGTTGTTTTTGGTAGAATTACACTTATACAATAGAATTAGTACACTTGTTAGGGTAATAATAATATCATATTAACCCTTAATTACCATATTTATTTTAAATCGTGGTAAATAAAAGTAAAAAGTTACTATTCACCAAAAATTATTTTTATCTTATTGAACCACATTTTACTCCTTGATATTAACCGTGTCTCTCTGATTTTCAAAGTTCCACTCATAGAAGTAGTAAAATTACGTTTTATGTACATTTGCAAATTCTCCAAGGAGGTGGGTAAAAGACTGTGAAAAATTCAATAAAATTTTTATACATCTATATTATTATAAAATGACTCCAATGAATTACATTGAAATTATATAGGTATTATGTATCTATTTTGAACTAAAATAAATTTAAATAAAATAAATAATTATTTAAATAAAAATTCGGTTTTTAAATAATATCCCAGTGTTTTCACTATTCATCAAAAATTGAAAGTTTTTAGAAAAATACCAAAAATTCACCCTAGGATAATTTCGATATAAAAAATCCAAAAATTAATTCCATTTTAAAAGATAAAATTTATAAAATTTCAAAATGTGGGTATTACTATTCATAATAGCTAGTTTATATAATATTTTAACAGCATATCGTTTTTTAGTGAAAATCGTTATTGTGTACAACACACACTATCATGGAAGGTCGTGATTGCGTGTAAAGAAAGCCAAGCTAGTGTTGTATGTAGTGAAAGATTCATTTGATGTTGTGTATAACATAAGATATAAAAAATAAACTTCTCATAAAATCTCGGGTGTTACAGTATAGTCTCACCGCTGACTATCAATAGAGCCTTTTTGTTAGTTGTCATTCTACAGTATACATTGAGGTGTTCTTGAGATAAGTTGGTCACTGGTCTGGCTACATGTTCAAGGGTAAGACGAGACAGGATGTTACACTGTGGTATCAAATGTTTAGGTTTTCATTCTTTTTTTCCTTTCTCTTTCTATTTTGGGTTGGTATACTGGAGACTAAGAAAGTTTTGGAGCTCGTTTAATAGTTGTGTCTTGGAATTATTACACGAAGTATGGGAAATGACCATGTGTATAGGGATGGGGATCGATTTTTATTATTTTCATGTTAATAGTTGAAATGATTTCGCCTAAAGTGACTGGTGTATTTTTCACTGCTTATTGTTTTGAGAATTTTGAAAACATTCCCTTGGCCTGATATGGTAAGGAAGTTGAATTGAATTCTTTATCTTGGACACTTATAGATTAAAATTTGATTCATATGACTTGACATGTAGTTTCATTAGTAGGATGACTACTAATTTTGATTATGTGCCTTGGATGAAATGACATGTTTTGGTTTTCCTTAGCATATCCCTTTAGATAGCATGTTTTAGTGATAGATATAACATGCTTGGTTGTTTATATGCCATGATTCTTATTTATTAGCATGTTTTTCTATTATTCCAAGATTTTGTGTTATAAAATGCTATTCTGTTACTCCTTATTAAAATATGCAAGATATGTTTTGATATGTAAATTGATGCATGAGAGGAATATTGTTTTTTTCATTTATAACAGTATCGAGTTTCAGTTGAAAGGTGTACGGGCACAGTATAAATGGGAAAATGGAAATCCATGTTTTCAAACAAATGAAAAAAGTTTTTATAATGATAAAAGGTTAAATGAAAATTTTATGTTATAAATGGGATCCAAATGCCAGCGATAAGGTGTATAGGCACCTAAACGGTGCGTTGGGCACTTGGGAAAACACCGAAATCATTTAAACGAGACTTCTTGACCATGGGGGTTATATAATGTTGTAGTATCTTCCAATGTCTTTTGGGGGATGATAAGTTTTTTTAGGTGGGAAAATTGTAAAGTCCCATGTTTTTTTGACCGGGCTAAAATACGAAACAAAAAATTGAACTTTTTCATTTACTGCACTGTTCAGTTTTAAAACTAATCTTTGGAAAGAACATTCCTAAGTTGGGTTCTTTTATAGTGTTGATAATGGGATTGATTAAAGGCTCAAGAAGTTTCCTGGATGGCATGATGATTTTAAGGAGAAAAGGACTAGGTAGTGACGTTCACATGGGCTGCACAAAGTTAGGCAAAACCATGCGGGTCATCCGTGGACAATAAAGTATGTGTCCAGTAGTGGATCTACGGTCTGTAAACTGTCTGTCAGACTGTGAATGTCAAATAAAATGGTCTACCCAGTTTGGGGTTTTTGGTTAAATTAATTTAAACAATTCATTGTTGAACATAATTTAATTAAATTATTAATTATGGGGTTTATTTTAATTAATTTAGGGTTTACATAATCTAATTAAACGAAGTGGAGATGGAGAAGTTGTTTAATTAAATTTATATGAATGGAAGTAAATTTATTTTAAATAATGATGAGCCTGAGCCATTATATAATTAAATTAAGATGAGAGGATTCTAATTAACGCATTGTTAAATGTGGAGGTCAGAATTATAAAAAAAAGGAAATATTAAAAGGAAAAAATATAAATTATTTGTAAATTAAGAGTTGGAGATTAATTTAATTAAATTCAAAACAAAGAGGAATTTAATTAATTAATGAGAAATGGATTTTTTATTTTATTAAATTAATGTTTAACAAAAATTCAATTAGTCATCCCAAAATGGATTTTTCATATTTAATTAAAATGAGGATAAGACAATTTAACTAAATAATGTTGATGAGTTAGAGTTTTAAATTTAATTAAATTATGTTCATAGAATATATTAAAATAACATGAATTAGAAAAATTATTTTATTAAATTCGGATAAAATGAATTTAATTATATGATGATTAATGTGGTTTTAGAGTTTTTTAATTACATTATGTTGAGATAATGTAATTAAGTAATAATGAGTCAGAAATTTTTTTTATTAAATTTTGTGGGAAATGAATTAAATTAAATTATGTGTTAAATTTGGAGTTAGGTTTTAAACTAATTAAATTTAATGTTAATATGAATTCCATTATTGGAAGAAATATGGGGGTTTTATTTTATTAAATTTTTTTGATATAATTTAATTAAATAATGATGTATTAGAGACCATATTTAATTAATTTTTTTGGGGAAAAATAAAATTAAAATATGTGTTGAATTTTGAGTTCGGGTTTGATCTAATTAAATTCAAGGTTAATATGAATATAATTTTTTATTGAAAAATTGGGGTTTTATTTAATTAAATAGTTTGAAGATAATTTAATTAAATAATTATGTGCTTGATATTTTAGTTAATTAAATTTGTTAGAGAAGAATTCAATTAAATAAAGTGTTATTGGGGAGATTTTTTATTTTCTTAAAGAATTGTCTTCATAAATGATAATAATAATAATTGTTATTATTATGAAAATTTTATTTTATTAAATTGAGAATCATGAGGTTAATTAAAATAGGAGAGATGTTGGTTTTTTTAATTAAATTGTGTTAAATGGAATTTAATTAAATTATGTAATTTATAGTTTTATTTAATTAAATTTGTTTAAGTGAATTTAATTAAATGCTTTTTAAATTCGGAGTTTAGGGTTATATCAAAGAGGAATTTTATAAAATGTTTATAATAATAAGGATTATCGTTATGAAGGTTTTATTTAATTAAATTGATGGTGGTGAATTTGATTAAATGAGGTGAGATAGAGAGTTTTATTTAATTTAATTGAGTAAAATGGAAATTAATTAATGTTGCTAACTGAGAGTTCTAATTTATTTAAATTGAATGTTGACTGGATTTAATTAAATAGCATGACTTGGAGAATAAATTTAATTAAATTCAATTGAGGATAATTTAAAAAAGTAATTTTTAAATGGGAGGTTAGAGTTTATTGAAGGGATGTAATATTATCAAGTAATAATAATAATATGATGGTTATTTTTATTATAATAATTATAATAATTCTTATATTTTAAATTAGAATTTTATTTTATTTAAGGGAGAAAATAAGAGGGAGTTGAACCCTTTACTCCTCCTACGTGAAGAGTGATCCCCCTTTAATACCATGGTGGAGGCACCCCCCCCCCCCCTCTTCTAGGCTCCTCTCTGCACGCCAAATTGATGTGGTTCCTTATCGAAACTTTTATGTCCCCCATGTGTTTCCTTATTCGCATCAACTGTTTCGTCTCTATGTTGCCTGATCTTTATTATATTGAAACCCTATATTCATGTTTAATTAAATTTTTTTATTTTCTTCCAATTCTGGGAGGTGTAGAAGATGTATCGGGACCCTTTGGTTTGTATTTTGATTACTACCGCCAAATGTGAAGAAATTAGGGTTGATTCGGTTCACAGTTATCACTTTTGGGTAATTCATTATACCTATTATTTTGTTTCACACCACTTGAATTAGTAAATTATGGTTGTTTAGTGTTACATTTAATGTTTTGGGTGTACATTGGTTCCCTCTACACCAATTATGGGTGTCAGTTAATGGTTGTTAGGTGGGACAATAATTTATGAGTGTTCATACTCTTTTTCTAAGACGTGTGTATGTGAGAAGGTCGCGGTTTGAGTTAGGAAGCTTTATCTCCGCCAAATTCATTGAGGTAAGGTTTTAAAAATTTCCAATTTAGTAAATTAATTTTTTGTAGATTTTTTTATTTTGTTAATGTTGACTACAGTGTTGGATTAAATTGTTTATTGCGGGAATCAATAATTAATTTGGATAAGTTGAGATAATAAATTACAAATTAATTTTGTTCTTTGAGATAATAATTAATCGAGTGATTAATTATGAGTAATTAATTTAGTAAAGTTGAGATTATTAATTATAAATTATTTATGTTCTTTTAGATGGAAATTAATATGGTGTTTAAAAATGAGATATTAGTTTGGTTAGGTTGAAATAATTATTTATGAATTAATTAAGTAATTTGAGATGATAATAAATCAGAGGATTAATTATGAGATACTAAACTGGTTAAGTTGAGATAATTAATTCTGAATTAATTATGTGTTATGATATTATAATATATATAACTAATTGGGGGTTAATTATGAGATATGGATTTGGGCTAAGTTGTGATAGTTAATTTTAGAATTAATTATTTAATATTGAAATAGTTTATTTTGAGATATTTAATATTCAGACTAATTATTTGATATCAGTATGGTTTGCTTGATAAAATTATTTTGTGATTTAATTATGTAATATTGATATCGTTATCATGTAGTAGTTAATTATATAATTATTTATGTGATATTGAGATGGTTTTTTTATTTGTTAATTGTTAAATTAACTACAAAAATTGATGAAATTAATTAATGGTTGAATTAATTAAAGATATAGTAATTATTAGTTAATTGTTGGTTTAACTAATGGAATTATTGTGTTTAACTATTTGTTGAGTTAGTAGTGAATGAGATGTCATTAATGAGTTAATTAATAGATTAACATAATTGATTAATAAATTTATGAATTAGTTAATATATGATATCTTAGGGTTCTAGACATGTCATTCTACACACATGATATTAATATATATATATATATATATAATAAACGAGTTGTGAGAAAGGGAATGTTACTCCAAATACTTACGGTATGCTAGATATGGTGTTATACACCCAGCATGAATGCAAATTTGCATCTATGGGATGGGGACTGATGCTCCAAATACCCATGGGTTGTGAGAAAAGGGTTGATTCTCCAAATACCCGTGAGGGTTATAGACAAGATGTTCAACACCCATTAGTTGACATTACAATGTGGGTCCGATTTTCGTACATGAATTCAATGAAATAGTTAATAAAAGATGATGTGATCAAATTATTAGAGAATTGAATACAAAAAAATTGTTCACATTCTGGAATGACTGAGATAGGTATTGAGATATGGATGTCCAGGGGAACCCAGGGAATTTTTTGTGGTTAAAAAGATAATATCAAATAATGTTTTATACAGTTTATTTATGAATTATATATATGTATAACTCTTGTGAAGACTCGTATTCTAGCTATGGGACAAAATAGGTATCACCATTAGGTATCCCTTTGGATCATAGGCAGGTTAGTTGTTATTTATCCAGTTCTATTATTTCTTGGTTATTTATACCCACTGTTTGTTATAAATTATTGTGTATAATGAACTAGAAGACCAGTGGTACTGCTTACTAAGATTTAGATCTCACACCCCACTCAGGCTTCCATTGCAATTAGTTACCCAAGTAGACCTTTTTTTGTAGGAATTTATCCCTTTTCTAGTTTCTATACCTTGTACTTGGGAGTTAGGGGAAAAGGAACGAGCGGGAGCCTAGGTTTCTCATGGAGATCTCCCATGGGGATTTGGGTCATTTATTTATTTTTTGTATTGGAATGTAAATAATGTTGTTTTTTTACTAATATCTAATATGTATCAACATGAAATGCATTCATTGTATAAATTTTCATTGGCGATTTTTATTATTCTATTGGTTATTATTTTATATTTTACTCCACTTTTGTTTGAGTTTATTATTTATTTTTGACGATCACTATGAATATGATTTTATAGTCTCTCCACTGACTATCAATGGACCCTTACTATTAGTCAGTAGCCACTCATGTATTGGATGATTTCCTTGAGGTCATGTGGCGACCGGTCTGACTACCAGTTGGAGGGTAAGCCAGGTTAGGACGTTACAATATGTTTTTTTTAAATAAGAATAGAAAATTTATTTATAAAATATCTATCAATAACATCATGAGGTAACTGATTTTAGAAATCCTAATATCTGATGTGAAAACCCCCATGTTCATAGGTGTCCTAATATTTAGTCAACTCCAACCATCTCCTCTAGCACATCTTCATCTCTTTCAAAGTGAATATGTACTTCAAATTTTTTTGATCAGTATATTTGTCACACCTTTCTCTAAAAATGTAATGACTGGATATTAAAAATATAAAAATACTACAGCTACCTCCAAATCATGTGTTTGGTAATTTTCCTCATTAACCTTAAATTTTCATGTGGTATAAGCTATCAGTATAACATTTTACCTGAGGATTCATCCCAATGCCTTTCTCAATACATAATTTTAGATCAATAACCAGTAATCACCACTATATGGTAGTGTAAGAAGAGTTGTTCATTATAACCTTTGCTTCATTTTCATGAAATATTCTTATAATTCATCGATCCAAAGGAACTTTATTCCCTTATAATTTAACATTTTGAGTGGCTTAGATATCCTTGAGAAGTTATCCACAAGGAGACAATGATATCTATCGAAACCATGAAAATACACAACTCATACATTGTTGTTGGTATCAACAAACATTAAATAACTTCCTCCTTTGATTGATCCACCAATATACCGTGCAATTATATTGTATGACCCCAAAGTGAAACTTTTGTATCCAAAATTTATTTTTTAAGGTTTTTTCATCCAACTTCTCCACTCATAGGGAAATCAATAAAATTCTCAATTTATCTTCATTGTCATTATTTCTCATTGAATACTTAATAATATCATCTACAATGACCAAAAAACAAATCAAGGTAATCTATAAATATACATTAATTAAATCCATGAATATAGAGTGGGAATTAGTAAAAAAATGGGATCACTATAAATTCATAGTTTCTATACCATGTATGGAGTTCAATATTGGGTATATAATCCTACATGAACATCAGTTGATGAAATCCAAAATGTAGGTCAATCATGGAAATGTATTAATCTTTGTGTAGTTGATCAAATAAGTAATCAATATGGGGTAGAGGGTACTTATTATTTATTCTGATCTAGTTATTTTCTTGATAATCAATATTGATTCACATTAATCCTCATTTATTCTTAAAAAATAATCTGTGTGCTACAAGGTGATGAAATTTCCCAATTTAATCCCTTTCCAAGATTCCCTGGTGGTTTCTTATTAAATTGCAATATTTAAATCGAGGCCATTCAATGTGGACTCTCTGAAATAGTGTTTTCACCCGGTACATGTTATATTGAAAACCCAAACTCAGGATTTTATGGAGAACTCTAAAAATATAAAGTAAATACATTTAAAAACGCCCATGAAATAAAAATATCATTGATGTTGAGTCTTACCCAACCTTCTAAGGTAAAACCCCCTTTTGAATAGGAATCATGACACATATACTAGATGTGATTTCTATCAAAATTTTATATTTATCATCACCATGACAGAAAATCATAGGTTGGTTCAGAATATCAAATGTGACATCCCATCCATTGTAATTTATGTGGAATTTATTTATTGAATGGAAATCCATTCCTATGATAAAAACATCAATTAAAGGTATAATAATATGATTTATAGGAATAATATTCCCAAAATCATTAATTAGAGAAGCATCATAAATCTGATATTTGATCCTTATACATTTCTCTGTTTTCTCTATTAATTCAACATCTAATCATTGATATTATTAATTAAATTACCTTGAATCTTTTCCAAATATACATCAATTTATATAACTGTTAAAAAAAATGGGTAAATAAATATTTTAGAATACTTGTAACCACATCAACAATACCATTCTCTCATCAATCCTATAGTAAAACCATAATGGTTAGTTTGACCATCAAATAACATTGATTCTAGTGATGAATTTTCAAAAATAATGCATAGGATGTCTAAATCTTGAAACATTATTTTCAATATACAAAACCATAGGTTTGACCTATATCATACATGATCATTATCTATTCAAATAAATCATAATTTTTTGTAAATAAATTGGAATTAACCCAATCATATAATACACGAGTTTCAATCTTTGTGTGAAGAAAGGTAACATCAACAGGCATTAGAATGGTGGATGATATATAATCAACCAACTCTATTCATGGTTATTACCTAAATATGAATCTATTTCAAAAAACACATCCACATTTAGTATCTATATAGGGATTTTTTTCTGGGAAAAAAACATTCCTTTATTTACCATAACATAGTATTTTTTCCTTTACAATGTATTATACTGACGATTCTTGCTAATTATTTCTATTCCTTGTTTTTAAATATATATAAAGATTTACCTAATAACAACAATAGTTATAAATACATTTCCATCATTACGGTCGAATTTATTATTTGAATATTCAGTAAATAACATTACGATCTATTCCATAATAATATAGTTTTAGAGTATTTGGAAACATGATTACATAAAAAAACATGTCTATATGACATCTACATAATCTTGCAATATGTTTTTCATAACTAGAACCATTCATCGGGTTATCATACTTAAAAAAATTCATCATAAACTAGGTAATGGAAACATTAGAAATTATGGTCTCTCACTATTAAAAAAATGGGCTTCACCTTCGAGATTTTAACATCTTTTTTTTGTAAACTTATATTAAATGTTATGGGGAAAATTTTAACATTTGTCTCATAAAATACCGATATTAAAAGTCATTTAAGAAACTTTTTATCATCAATTTTCAAAAATAAAAATATATTAAAATTTCTTTTATAATATACTGATATCCTAAACCCCACATTTATCATTCACTTGATTACATTTTTCTTGATTGATGAAGGCAGCTGATGACCCTCAAAAATGGGTGATCATATCTTGTAACTCTTTTTTATCGATTTTTCACATTGTTTCTCTTAAATATTCTATCCTTTGTCCTTATTACATGAACTTCAATCTATTTAGTTGAACCCACAATGAGGGACCAAGGACTTTGTTTATTATTTTTCTTATATCTTCTTTCAGTCATTTTCATTAATTGTAAATAATTTTCCATACTACCACTAACGTCATGTGAGTTTACTTAAATTAATGGTATATTATTCATTATCGACCAATAAATATTATAAGTGTTTATTAGGTTTTTTCTATTAAATTGACTATTTGTCAGTTATATACGTAATTCAATCTTTTATTGATTTTATGAATTTTATTATCAATTGATAATTTTTTTGTAAGATATTTTTTAGTTTTATAAATGTTTTATGAATATAATTTTTTTTCAATGAAATGTTTTCCTAAAAATTTGTATTTTATTTTTTATTTATAATTTTTATTCATTATAGTTTTTTTGGTTCGTGTCCATTTTAAAGAATTATTTTCGTTTAAATTTTTTTATAGATATAATAACTTTTGAATCATTTTTTATTATATTAACTTATTTCTTATTTTATGTTTATTTTTGGAAAATTAATTTGGTAAAAAAATTTCATGATTAAATTATCTAATTTCATATGTTCTTAATCACTTTTACTAATATATTTTTAATGATAAATTTTGATCATTATGTGTACTTTTTTGTTATGATAAATAACTGATTGTTTCGATAACATTTTTTTTAAAATTTTTATATTTATATATCATTAAAAATAATTATATTTTTTTATATATTCACCATTGATATTATGATATTGGGTAATTAATAGATCATAATTGGATAAATTTATGAAGAATAATTGATAAATAAAAAAGGATTTTACGATTTCATGGAATTTTATAAATTAAATCTTTATAACAATGATTTAATTTTTTAACCATTGTTATGTGTTTTAATATGAGAATGTTATATTCTACGGAAATCACGGGTCATCTAATTTTACATGGTTTTGACCATAATATTACATGTTGGATATGGCCTGATGAAATAATAATAATTTAACATCTAATGTTAATGAAAAGTTTATGTATGAGGAAAAGGATTATGATTAAGTAATAATTCACAGAATATGCATTGAAACCATAAGAAAAATAGAAAATTTTGATTTATTTTGTAGAAATTATAATAAACCACTTTTATTAGGTTTCACTAATAGTGTATTATTATTAATAGTTTTGATATTAGTTAACCTAAAATAAATAAACTTGTTGTGCGATAATAGTATCTTAACCATTAAAATATATAATTCAAAAATTAAAAATTCTTCCATATACAAATTATGATGCTAACATAATATTATTCCCAATGGAATTTTACTATAAAAAGCTATGTGTTTTCCCCATTGATTTTCTATCGTATTGGAAAGAATATTTGTGTTTATCAGTATTTCCAAAATGGTGGACATCATTGCATAAGATGGATGAAAACATTAACCTTGATTTTTTCTAAAGTTCTCAAAAAAACCTCCTACTATATAAATTTTGTACCTTCAAATAATTCTTCATTTGAAACATCTATTTCAAAAAAAAAATGGAAAAATATAATATATATTTCATCATCTCTGATGGAAAATTAAATCACCTAGATGATTCTTAATATGGGCATAGATTTGAAAAAAATCTTATTTTGGAGGGGATGTAATAAATCCTAAAATTTAAGTGTGCATTGATGGAATTAATGTAAATTAATGACTTATAATCTAACATATTTCAAAGAGTATTTTGATAGTAGTTTAAAACCATTTCCCATATATATGTATGAATAAGAAATATAACGTAATGATATTAATTATTTCTTGCCCAAAAAATCTCGGAAATGATTGATATTTGTAACATTCTTCATTAATTTATGATTTAAAACATCTTTAGGAGATAGGTGTTGCCATTTTTTATTAATAGAGGGAAGATTATTTTCTTTTAGTGTAATGATAAAATTCACTATAAACAAATTTTAAACCTATTAAAACATATCAGGAAACAATGTTAACGGACAAAATTCAGGTCAAATTTGAGATGAAGAGACTTCATATTTACATTATATAATGAAATAAATATATTGTACACATGAAAACAAATATTTTTTTAAGTTAATCATCCCTGTGAAATATTGAAAAGAGAATTTAAAGGTTTACCAGAATATTAACTCCCACTAAAAAATTAATTTATATAATATTAAAAAATGGTTGAGAATATTGATTTCACATTTGGAATCAAAGGGAGTTCTTGTTATAAAAATATAAATATGAAATTTTATATCTCATTAAAAAACATTATTAGATATTTTAAGAGATATAACAATACAATGATGTTATATATGTTGATAAAAAAATATGGGAGAGTTTGATTGTAACAATTTTTGAAATAAAATGAAATACAAATGTTAGATTTAATCATATATTGGATTTTATATCCATTGTTATATGGTTGGAGTTAGCTACCAAGATGAGAGGAAACATAACATACTTACCTTCATATTGATAAAAATTATACAAGTGTGTGAAGTTGAACTGTTTTTAGTGTCTACATGGTATTAATGTACACATTGGAAATTCATCAAATGTGAACATTTTTTTCATTGAAAGAATTTAATTAAATATACATGAAATTATGATTTTCATGTATTGATACAAAAACTACTACTGGTCATACTACATCATATATTTCGTACACCTTTCAGAAATTCTATCATCAGGGCCGGTTAATTTTTAGAAATCCTTTTATAACTAAGGAATATGTCTGAATTATGTACATTTGTTGGAGAATTAATTTTCACTCATTCCATTACAACTAAAAATATATTTTTCACTAATGATTTGTGATATAATGGTTTATATAGTGATTTATTTCATGCATGATATATGAATATGTGGTTAAATTTAATTGTTTCGGATGTGTTATTTTGAAATATATTTGGAAATTTTAATGGGATAGATTATGAATCCTAAATGAATAGAGGCCACTATTCTTCATAAAATATCTATCCATTGAATTCGTTGAGTTATGTAATTATTTTTTTTATTATGTGGAGCATATTAGTCTAAGTATACCACAATATTTAATAAGATATAGTGATTATAGAGGTCATAATATATTAAGGCTAATGTTCATTTCTAATGATAAAGTTATGAAGACATATTTATATATTTTTAATAACATAGATGAGGTTCATGATTATATATAATCACCAATTGCTGGATAAAATGAATAGATTTAGAAAATAAATGAAACACAGATGATGATTGATCATAAGAAGACATTTGTTTCATGGTTTAAGGATAAATTTATCCAATATTTGTCTACACTAGATACATTTAAATTGTTGGAAAATTGATTGTATCGTAATATGATCACCTTTTTTGGTTTTGATGTTAATAGTTACAAATTTTAAAAAAATCAGGATGATAAGTGTATATTTCAAAATTGTTTGGTAATAGTCATTGCTGAAGTACTAAATTTTTCATGTGAAAATAGTAAAACCCAATTTCTATATAAATAAAATATTTTCATGTTCTTGGGGGTATATGAGAAATTGTTTATACAAAATTTTGAATAAATGTTTTCAAGTGTAATTCAGTTGATAGTAATAGTGGAGTGAAACATGAGGATTAAAAATTTAAACTATTTAATTTGAAATGATTTAGTTTCAAAGAAGAAACGTTTATTATAATGAAACTAGATAAAAATAATTTACATTAATTAACTATCAAATGATCAATGGTCCACCATTTTTCAATAGAAAAGAATTTATTTGGGTATTGACTATGATGACAATGTTGTGGATTTATGTAAGTTTTCTTCATCTTTTATGTGGTTTATAGATGATAACTATGATTTTAATGTAAACATGGTCCACACTATAAGAAAGGATCATGCTGAATAGATATGGTAAAACAACAAATTACTCTCTTAATTATTTTGGATTTTTTTCTATTATATTTATTTTTAAAAATTTAGATTCATTGAAACTATAATTTTTTATTATGATTCTTAGTTATATATGTAATTATTATATATATTTATTTTTTGTTGTATTTTATATTAAATTGTTATGGGTCAAAAAAGTTTTTTTGAAAAACCAATCATACATCAATTTTTGGAAATATTTACTCATATAAAAAAATTGTAACTGTGATATTTAAATTTATAAATGTGATAATTTTGATAATTTTAGAGTTAATTTTTTTGTTTAATAGTTCAGGTTTCATATTTTCTGGTTATTAATGATGAAATAAATATTGATATCTTGAGACATACACATGTGTGAATCTATTTTATTAAAAATATATTTTTATTTATTTTGATTAAATATATTCTTGTCTTATAATGTGGATGTAGATAAAAAATCATTACATGTTCTTATTTAAATGAAAAAACTAAAGGTATATGAATATTTAATGATGTTAAAGTAATTTTTATATATTACTAAATTTTAAATATTTAAATTATTAAAAAATATAATTTTTAATTCCCCAAGAATATTCAGATAACTACTGGAGCCCCTCCTACGATGTATTATTCTTTTTCTTCTTTATATAAAATTGTTCCTAGAGTTTGTATATATGGGAATAAACTTTTACTAGACCATTAACTTTATCATTGAGAAAATATGATATATATTAATTTTTATAATAATAATAAAACTACTGGCCAAAATGATTTTCATTTCACGAGTTATATCACCATACAGAGCTGTTACATGATTTTCAATTAATATACTAATTTTATGTTGGACAATAAGATGATGAAAGAACCATTTTGGAAGTTTTTTATGGTAAAATATGATACCTAATTTATCTTGTTTTATTCTTTATATATTATATATCTAATATGATAAATATTTAATGTATTCAATTAAAAATGAAATTATACTTTGAATAAACTGAATTAATTAAGAAAAGATATCTATTTGAAGTGGTGATTTGATGGATTGATTCTAAAAGTGGAAAAAATTATATTTTTGGTATGTTACAGAATTACAACCCATTTCTAATGTATTGGTTTTTAGATGTAGTTTCATGGTCTAAATTTTTCATCATCGAGAAAGATGAGGAATTTATTTTGTGATAAATATTTTTATTGTAATATTTATTATATATTACATGTTTAATTATTATCTAATTTATATACAACATACCACAAAGATATCACACCAATAGATCTAGATGAAGAATTTATAAACTCATACTTCATCACATATAGGGTATCATTTATTAGAGGAGAAATTTATTTTCCAAAAAGGTTGATGCATTAAGAGAAAAATCTAATAGTGGTTCGGAAGAGGTCCATGCTGATCATCCAGATTCCCCCACTCTCTATGAAAGAAGGAAAAGTGTGAGATGGAAAAAATGAAATGAATCTTAAATAAAAAATCAAACTAAGTACCTGACATAAAAAATTACAAATAATTTTAATTTTCACTTAGTATTAGTTTTTAATTAATTAATTAGATTATTAAAACATTGTAATTTATCTACTCAGGATGACCATATAAAGTAAGCTACATAGTGGATTGTTATTAATAAGGGTAGAAAGGATATTCTAACTAATACATGAGAAAATAAGAAAAACCATAGCCCCATAAGGGTATATTAGTTGAGTTTTAATATTAGAAAACCTATTGGTCATCAATATATGGAATTGAGGGACAAAGAAATTAATTCCTTAAAAAATGCGAGGAAAGGCCAAAAACATTCCCTTAGTGATTAAGTTAAATTATATATTTATGTTGTGTTTATAAAAATAATGAGTCAATCGTAGGTAGCACAACCTATAGACATAGATCCTCTACCTCCTCATTTAGACCCTGAAATATAATCTAATATGTATAGAGAATATTCCCATGTTTGTATTGTATCATTTGTTGTTGTACATATTTTTTGGTATTATGTACATCACCGAACTATGATGTTGGGTTATGTAAGAGTCTTGGTACATTATAAAAATGATTGAAATACTCTAAAAACATTTTCCACAAACAAAGATACAAATTTTTGAGATTGCAAGGGTAATTTTTTTACTTTTTATGGCTAGCCTTATTTGATATCTGACATACAAGGTATACGTTGTATTTTAAATATTATGTACATTTTATTAAAAATTATTTTTAATATTCTATTATATTTAATTTATGTAGGTTTATCTAAAATAAAAAAAATTGGTACAAAATAAACGAAAGGGTCATGAACCAAAAAAATTTGTTACATTTGAGATTTTTGATGGGATGAAAATATTGTCCCAAATCTCTTCTTCCTTGGATAATACGTACCAGTCTCATATAATATTTGATATTTCTGTAAGATACAGTCCGTTGAGAATACTAAAAAATTATATCATGTATATTTTTTTATGAGTTCAGTGTACCCATGTTTCAATTGTTTTAAATGTACATATTTTTTCTATATTTTACATTATTTAAATAATGTTTATTTCATTTGAATTAATATGTTAAATTATTAATTAGTTATATACATAAACTTTACATTAAAAATGTTTCTAATATTACTTTTGGTCTTCTATATCTAGAATAAATTTAACCTCTAATGATAAATTTTTATAATGAAGTTATCGTTGCATATTTATATATGAAAAATTATTAAATATTGATAGTGGGTTGTAGTTACTTTCCATTCCTAAATAGGTAAGAATACTAATATAATTAAAAAACTATATTCATCATAATTTCATTAATAGTGAAAATTTTATATTTTTGTAGTCATTATATGTTAGTCATACTTTTTCTACATGAATGCACATTGTATTCAAGTTTCTCTTTTTTAGGCGAAGTTTGTAAATATTTCTGAAGATTCATTAAAATGAACATTTAATTATTTTTTATAAGTTATTTATTTATAAATAATTTTGTTTTTACATTTTTGGATAGTTTATATTTGAATATACAAGTAATAGAGAATGTTTAATGAATATTACTTGTCAATAGAGGTGCCAAGTAAAATAAAATAAATGAGTTAACGGAAAATATGTTTTCTAGTACATAATATATTTTTATCTTAAATAAATATATATTATCTTATTTTACAAATAAATGTTTTATAACCACACTATAATCCTCAAAAAGGAAGGCTGGAATGTGGTTTTTAAGTTATGTTTATAATAGTCAAAACTACGATGATGACTGAATTTTAAAAGTTATTTTATATTAATAATTTTAGGTATCATATCAAAATATCCAATTTTTTAGTGTTATAAAATTCATTTTTATCGTAAATTTTCAATGATGTCAAGTCATATAAGAATGAAGAAATCGTAAATATTTTTTTTTTCAGACACTATTTTATGTGTTGTTAAATTTTAAATTTTCATGTATGTCTCATTTAATGAATGATTTAAAAATTAGTATTTGGAAAATGATTTTTAACTTCATGTTGGTACATAATATTTTGTTATATGTGGTTTCCTATGTTTTTGGAATATTTAATGAAATATAATCATTTTCATTAAAAAATGAATATTTTAATATTGAATTTTTATACTCCCATATAGAATCATATCTTTAAGGATTTTAACATTGGTTTTGGGAAATAACCAATTTCTAAATTGAAAGTCAATGTAAATTATAAAAAAACAATGGGAAATGTTCTATCATAATTGATAAATATCATTTAATTTACAAATAATTTTTTTACAAACTAACAAGGAATCATATTTATAGTTCTTTGTATGCATATTTTGGGTAAAAATGGAAGTCAAAAACAACATTCCGTGATTTTGTTTCTATAACAACCATTGTCGAATGTTCTATCTGAATTAGGAAATTCCTTTTCTGATTCAATATCTATTAAACCATGTAAATAAGGTGGTATCTTATTTTCAACATCAATTTTCATTGAAAATATATGTTAACAAATCAATTAATTTTTATTTTATTTTATGTTTTTATTTCAATTTTTAAAAAACTGACATCACTACTATTTTTTTAGAATAACCATAATCAACTTCTATTATGAACTAAAAATAAAAATTATAAACTTCTGGTGTAAAAATATTCATTTCCACTTGTATAGCATTCTTGGTGAGGGTGATCAAGAGATATATCAATGATTAAATTGACATAAAATTAGAATAAGTATATGTATAACATTATAATAAAACGTGGAAACCATACCCTACCCATCAGAAATGATGATATTTAGTTATGGAATAATGCTTGGTAGTTCATAAGACATGAATAATAGAGGTATCAAAGATCCTGATCAATGGGGTATGACATTGGAATAAGATATATGTTTTTAAAAATCATATAAATAATGGAAAATCATTTCTTTAGTCAAGCATTATAGTCAATAATATCATAGTTTATTGGCTTCACTCAATATTCTATCATATCATTAGTCACGGTCCACTCACCAGACTGTCCTAATGGATAGTTACCCTAACTAAATTGGGTTTATCCTCTATTGTAGTCATTATTAACTCATGAGATTTCTATCCTTACCCAGTTTGTTGTAGGTATTTGAATTTTTGGGTTCATCCAACACATAATTAAAATAATATATATGTGTGTTTTAAAAGTTCATAAAAATTTAATAATAGAATTACCTATGGAAAGTTAATGGATTTCATAATAATTTAGTAATTCAATAATATCATAACCCATTGAAAGAATAATAGATTAATAATGTTTTAATCATAAAATAATTATCAAGGGTGAATAAAATGAGTTTCATAGAGTCATGATTAAGCCATCCAAAGAATTCAATAGTATTGATTCATTAGATCATATCCCCAGTAATTCATAAGTAATATCGATGTATTTTATCATATATTAAATATTATTTTTAAATATTAATTGATCATTTAATGATTAAAATACCATTTTCACATTGAAATCATTATTTACAATTTAAAAAATTGATTAATATTGATGAAAAATTAATTTATGATAACTTAATAATAATTTAAGTAATATTAAATGTATTTAGTGGTAATGATGGAATTAAATCCTATTCATTTCATCAATGTTAAAACATTGTTTGATTTTTTATTTGTTGGTGAATATTCAAAAGAAGCACATTCTGAAAATGAAATGAATATTCCTTTAAAAAAATTAAAAATAATTAAAACATGGGTAAAAATGAATTTAGAGAACCATTATATAATACTAAAAAAACACTACATAAAAATATTTTTAATAAAATGTGTGCATGAAATAAATGTATTATCTATTGAAGTGAGAAATAAATTTGTTTCCCCTAAAAATACTCTTTTTTATCTTGAGTACAAAAAAAATTCAAAACAGTTGATTTAATGTATATAATATATTGAAATACCCACAAGATAATAACGTCCATGAGTTTCTTGAGAGATAGATCAAAAAATTTTGTCATCTCAAACATAATCATATAAATTTCTGATAAACAAAGACATTATAACATAAATAATTTTGTATGAGTTTGACGTGATTCAAAGGTTCGTCAATATACTATATAGTTTTTTAAATTTATAATTATTCTTTAACATAATCATGTACATAAGGAAAATATCATATATAATTCAATTTTAAAAATTCAACACCCAATTATTAATAAAACGTTGTAAAAATCATCATTTTGGGTGTTAAAAGTTTCAATTTTCAAGGAAATTTTATTTTGATAGATCAAATCCTTCTACTATTACAATATTCTTATAATCTCTAAAATTTTATTAATAATATAAAAATAATTTATATTAATCGTATATATATATATATATATATAATCATGAATTTTATGTATTGAATAATGAATTACATCATTAATGGAAACAATAGTTTATTGGTACACATGAACAATATTTTCACTTTTTGAAGGCTGGAATGAATGAAAAGTAAATAGTACATCAAATTTCTATAATAAATATATTATCATTTATGTAACATATATTCAATCAATTTATTCTTATTATCCTCTATGAAAAGAGGAAATGGAAAACATTATCAAATTGCTTTGTGATTGTTCTAGTGCACACATACGCATGATCGATGTAATCATTTTCCAATAAATATAATGGAAATACATTATTTGTGAAAAAATAATTAGATAAGAAAACTTATTTCATTAATATGTTATAAAAAATTTAAACCATTCATAATAACTATCCCCGAATGATGGTGATGAAAAACATAGATTGAGTTTATTGAAAATTGGGTGATTAATTACCAATATTTCATCATTAAATAAAACATTAACACATTTTATTTCCAAAGATATATTTCAACTCATACTACCAATTTAAAGGAATTGTTATAATAGTATACTATAGTATATTTCATTTGACTCAAGGCTAAATATATCACAGGTTATTAAAGAAATTTATTTAAGGAGACAATATATCATAAAATATTTGGGTGTTACATACTGAAAAGATATTTCATAGAGTTATAATGGAATGCATAATGTGTTCCTTATATCCCAACTCTAACATTATTTCTTCTACCCATGTCAAGTGACTAACCCTGATGACATCGATCCCATGTTTGATGTATCTTTTGAGGAATTACCAATTCATAATGTGGAATATAGTGAAAATATTATTAATAGAAAATTCATTCCTTCGGTGTGGGTATAGAATATAATGACCATATCTAGTAGGATATAAGTTAGTCTATGTTTTACATACAAGTGTAGTGTCTAGAGTAGTTTATTGATGAGACCCAGTGGTGTTCGGGAATGTATCCCAAGGATAAACTAATTTATGGTGGGTATTTTATATACCCTAACATTTATTTCTGGATAAAAAAGAGTTTAATTTTCATGTGATAATGTATATTTTGGACTGAATGATAAATTTAATTATTTGTTTATATAAAATTTTTTAGTTTAAATGGTTATATTAAATATTTGATGGTATAAAATGCATGATCGGGTTCTTTAGATGTTATTTTTTTGTGAACATGGTTTCACCTATAAGTAATAGCGGCCCCATAATAGTGTTTTATATATTGAGATACGTGCATAGTTGTCTCTACATGTTTGGTCAATAATAACTAATGGTATTAGTTATCATTTTCAGTAGAATTGGAATTTTTGGTGGTTTGAATGTGCGATAGAGAGATCCATAGGAGATGTGAATGGTTCTTGGGAAATTGAAACAACAATGTACATATTTAAAATTTAGAAAACTATAACACAAGAACAAGGTTCATGGGAGACTCGTGCTTTGGATACCATTTTGTGGGATCCCTATGTTCGGGATCCCCATATGAGGGATCACTTTATATGTGATCCTAATATATTGGTATCTGATTATGTGGGATCTAAATATTCTAGGATCCCCTTACATGGGGAACCTATACATGGGATACAATTATATGGAATCCCTTTACCTAGAATCCCACTTCATGGATTATCAAAAACATTGGGGATTTTTACACGTGGTTCCCTCATGTGGGATACTTGTTTGTAGGATCACCCCAACACAAAAACCATGTTGTTAGAGCTTCCCCTTTTAATAACATAATCTGTCGACGTGGATGATCATTGAATATTTTATTGGAAAACTCCTAGTGATGAATGACCCATATGTGGGTATGGATACTAGGTTATTTTAGTCTGGAGGAATGGAAAAAATACGAAGTGATATAATAAGAATAAAAGTTTAAAATAGTGATTTAAATAAATAAGAAAATACATAAAATTAATAATAGAGTGATAATTTAAGGCTTGGTAAGGGGATTGAATTATATGTTACACTTTAAAAAATTCCATAAACATTATTATCTTCAATTCAACTAGATAACTCTTATAACTCTTATATGATTTATTTTTGTTTGATCTGTTTAGTTCCTATTGAAATATATAACTCTATGTAAACATTATTCAACAGTTTCTCCTGTGATTTCATTTTCTTACACTAGTTACGAATTCGTTTTCTATATTTCTAGTGTTAATATGATTTTTTTGATTCTGAATATTTGATCTCGAGTCAAATTTTGATTCATTCTTAGTTCAAAACATTATGAATAAGTTTGAAAGTCCTTAATCTATTGCTTATGTATGTCTCTTTTGTTAGATTAATGTAATTTTTTGTCAGACATACATGTCATATTTTAAACCAAAACTCTAATAAATAATTTAAATATACGGTTTTGATAAAATAAATCTAACGGTTTGATTAATAAATATTCTTACTATATGGATAACAAATTCTAAGGCACCGGTCAATGTTCTATAACAATAAATGAAAATCAATGTTAATACCTTGTTCTTGTTTCCTATATAAGAATGTCTTACCAAATGTTCGAAGTGTATTGTTCATGTTTCCTAATAGTGAGTGTCTTCCCATGAGTTCTAGATAGTATTTTAATGTTCCTTGAAATGATGTTTCTTCTAATGAGTTATTGATGGTTAGTTATTATTTCATGGTTGGGTGTATATACATCACTAAGTTCCAGATGAGGTCCCTGAATTTAGAGACATATGACACTAGATAATATATGTATGGCCCAACATGGGTGTCATGATAGAACCCAAGTATCAATAGTGAGTTATATAATATGTTTTATTCTTTTAAATATGAAAATTATGATGTACGAATACATACTCTGAAGATTATTATAAATATTTTTCTCTTTGGACTATTGATTTGGGTTCCCACATTGCTCAAGCCTCTTTAGGTACCCAATAAAACATCATGATTATATGATGAGATGAGGGAAAGAGCTCTATAATCGATGATTTATTTTTTATGTGGGGTAAAGCGTATGATATGGGACCAAAATTAGACTCATGAATATGTTTTTGGAGTATTTCCCAATTCCCTTATTTTGATTCTCTTGCATCATGTTGTATATGATCTACCCATGTGGGTCCTACTAATGTATATATTTCTTCAATCACCATTAAAATAATAATTTTATTATATCATGAAATTTATTTGTTATTGTTTGAACATTTCAAGTTTGTTTTTTGGATTATTCATCTGGATATACATGACTTATATTATTTCCTATATCATTTATTACTTTAATATAGGTGTATCATTTCCCCATGGAAACACCCTATAATGTCACTACTATATTTAACCTACACTATATAATGATGATTTCCTGCGATCACATAACAACCCCATTATGAACACTATTGAGTTGTTATGAGATGATGATATTAAATCTGATGTAATTCATTGATATAAATTTACCATGAGAGAGTTTTTTAGAATGTGCATATGTAATTTCCAAAATCAATTGGTCTAAAATCATATCTCCCTCGAAAATATTAGTGGATTCTAAGAGTTTTTTAGATCACATAACACTTGGATGAATCCATTAATTAGACTAAAAAAATATCATCAATCACCAACCCCACCTGTATGGAAATATGAAATATAAAAAACAATAATTATGGTGTAAACATATGGCCATTTAACTAATCCAATTACATGTGATTGCACAGATCAAACCTCATTACACTGAATCGTATTTTTAAATTTATTCCTATGGATCACTTCAACAGTAGGTATTCAATGCCCTAATGGATGGAAATGACATGTTTTATTCTATTGTTAATGAAATTGATCATGGATACATTTTATGTACAATAAATAAGAACATACATTAGTATCCAGAAATAAGTATTTTTAAATATCATAAGATTGAGAACCATCTTAATTATATCCACTTCTACAGGATACATGGACACACCGTCTAGGATTTATTCAATATTATGGATTATCTCTAGAAGATAATAAATCATGACATAGTGTAATAGGGTGAACCTAATAAACATGTTGTGTGGATTTACACTACCCTTGATGATGACGAGAATACTGGGGTTTGATATAGAGTTTTTTGATGAGATGTATAGATTTTTTATGACTGGATGGCTTGAAATTTCCGATATAATGATAATGGGATAATTCATGCCTGAGTAAATCTATAAACACACTCCCCATCAAATTTTTAATTTTTAACAACACCATCAACATCACAGTCTGATAGAACATTATGGGGTTTATATAAGTACCCAAAAAAACATTACATATTACTGATTTTTTAGACTATAATTATCTTTATTTTATTATAAAATATCTATTAGATTTTGAGTTTTACAAAATTTGATCATAAAAATTAAAAGTAACTCCCACATATTAAAATATGTAAACGTCCAAATAATACTCATTTTCCTACAATATTAAACATTTAGAAAGAATAACCTTTTCTTTTCATGAAACATCATCATGAAATTTAACATTATTTCTTATTTTATCCTACATTACCATAAACACTTTGAAAAGAATTTTAATATTTTGGATGATCGGAAAACGATCATCAAAGGGTATAAATGAATAAATACCATCATTCACGTAAAATAAAAGATACAAAAAATAATATTTACCTTCTATCATGTTATTCTTTGATCATTTAAAATAAATTATATCCATATTGTGAAACCCAATTTTGCTTAAATTAAAACATTAAGAACTATAACATGAAAATAGAATCTGTTGTAACAATAGTAGAGCATTATTCTCATAGTGCATTTTATATCATTTCAAAAAAAACTATATCCCTATTAAATGTATAGTATAAATATCCCCAACTAAATCTCTCATGAGTTCATTTGATGATATGTAAATTATCTTATGGATTAGAGAACTATATCGTGGTCATTTGTCATATAAGCTGTAGTGGGATAACCCATTTTATAATATGTATAAGTGTTACCCTACATCAATAATAATTCAAAAGTACCATATCCTGAACAAAAAATTTTAAGACCATAGGAATTAATCATAATGAAATTGAAACATTATTTTGAACCCATAATCAGAATACCTTTACATATCAAAAAACTCTTTCCTTCAAGATAATACTTCTTCAAAAAGAAAACTAGAAAATCACATAACAAAGTGAAAATGTTTCTCTTTGAGAAAAATGGAATATTTTAAATAATTTAGTTAATAGATAATGTTTAGGATGGTAATAAAAGGATAAAAATCCATATATGTTAATATATAACATTTTGTTTAAATTCATTAATGAATGTACAAACATTTCGTATGAAATATGTAGAAATAATCCTTTGATTAAAATTTTCATGGACTTAATGGGGTGAAAAAAATTTCATTTAAATTCATTTATATATTTATTCATACATCTATAAAAATATCATGATTTTTTACATAAGGATGAATAATTTAAAAAAATTATTTCAAACATTTAAAATAATTTTTTATGATACAGTATACATTGCCTTGAGTATGAATTATCTCGTATGTTCATTATCATCATTAATAATAAATATATTTTAATTATTAACAGTATAAATATTTTCAATTTTATTATTCCTTTTAATTCATCTTTTACCATGTTATTCTAAATTTCATATTTAACTAATTTTAATGAAATATTTGAGGATATCCGTCTCATATGCACGAAATTATTTTTAATGGCCGACAATAGCCAAATGTATCATAATTATATGATTTCAAAATTAATAAGAAATATGTAATTATTACATTTATACAATAATTATACTTTTATAACCAACTATGTAAGGTGTTTATGAATAATTAATTAGGTTTCAATATAGAAATGATTGTCTATACATCAGTATAAGTAACATTTCCATTTTTCAAGGAACATGGATAAAAGAGAGTAAGTATCATTTTATCCTTCCTGAATAATTATTATATAATGAATATCATATTATTTATTCAAATAAATTAATAAATACCATCATACTAAGTATATTTTGTGATATAAAATACATCAATTTGTGTGGCAACACTCTACACACACGAATAAGTGATGTTATAATTCTAAAATAAATTGTATAGAATTAATTAAAATATTTATATATTATTAAATAATAATATTTATATTATATATATAGTAATAGTCCATTTGTAGCCATTGTTCTGACTAACTATATGATTTGTTGATAAAATTGAAATCCATATTCTTCGGGAGGCAGTAGTCTACACATACACACGAAAGATGTTTTCATTTTCAATTATATGGAAATTTACAAGGATATGGGTTATAGCAGATACATAATTAAATTTTATTATATTTTAGATATTTATATTATTATAGGAAAATTATTCAAATGTGACTAACATGGGAAAAATTAAGAACAAAAAATGAAACACTTGGTAATGAATTATAACTTTTATTCAGAAAAACTTCTTATGTTTTTATTTAAATCCTTCCTATGATGATAAAATAATAAAAAATGGGCCACTAAGATGTGGGTGTGAATTTTGGGAAAGAATTTGGGTAGGTATTTCCCCATATAAGCATCTCATGAAGTTTAGAGATAAGATTATATGGGGTGTCCTTTTTTAAGGTGTGGGAGAGGACACTCATGGAATTCTCCAGAATATTAAAATATATTAATTCCTTACTCAATAAAAATGGTTAAAAAATGAAAAAAAACATAATAGAGGATATAACATCAGAATATTATCATAAAATTGTATTATGACAAGTTTTTAGGTTGTTTAACCCTTATAATTTAATTTTTAATCTTTTTAACACGATTTAACTCTAACTATGGTAACTAGGATTTTTACCAATGTTAATATTCATAATCTATAAAAATTAATGTTTCCACATTACCAATTTCATAAATTTAGAATTAAAATATAAAGAATATTTTCTCATATTCAATTCTTATATGGGGATGAAATTAAATTTTATATAAACCCTCAAAACATGATGAAAAATAGTTTTGTAGAAAATTGAATTCATAAGTTTTAAATTGTTTTATAAAAAAATCATATATAATGTTGATTGAAATAAAATTTATTGGATATTATTAATCATAAAAATATAAATAAATTTTTAAAGATATCCAACATATAATGCGACTTTGTAAATTCATTAAAAGATAAGATGGGTTTTCTATAATTCATTATATTTTATTATTCAACTAAAATTATATATTTTTTAGAAAAATACCAAAAACACACAATAAGACTATTTTTAATTTTTGATATAAAAATTTATAACCGTTTTAATAATTTAATATTCTAAAATAATGAAGATAAACTATTAAATAAATCAATATAATACATGTCAATAAATTTTTTATGAATAAAATTATTTCATTTTTGATTGAATAATTACATAATATTGATAAAATGAATAAAAATATACAAAATCTAATTAATGACTATTAATAATTCAAGTAAATAATTTAATATTATGTTTTCCTATGTTATTACATTAATTTTCTATTTTCTAAATTGAATCCTCGTAATTTTTTTCATTACATAAACAGGTATGGAAATATTTCCTTCATAGTATTTTCGGATTCCCAAATTGTGTCTTCAACCATATGGTTATTATATAATTACTCAACTTAATGAATCAAATATCTCTACAGAACATACTCTATATGATTGAAAATATTAATCATTTGTTCCTCATATGAAATATTCTATTCTAATTGCACTATTATAGGGGAAAAATATGAGATGCATTAGGACCAAATTCACTTAATAATTAAACATGAAACACTTCATGTACATTGGATAAACCTAGAGTCATGATCTCTTAGTATGATACTAATCTATATTTATCTATAATATAATATGGTATAAATAATTAGGGACATAATGTTTTCTTTCAAATAAAACAAAAAATATGTTTACATGGAGATAGTTTATCGAAACCATGATCTCATTACTTCAGTGAATAATATTTCTTATAGATATATTTATAACACTTCTACCTATTCTGAGATACCCTCACATGTTTTAGAATCATAATCAACTTTTTACCCAAATTTATTCCCAAAAAAATCCTTTCACTAACTTCATCCCAAAAATAATTTGTATGAAATTTTTTTCTATATATTGCATCAAATGGTTCCATCTATATACTAGAATGAAAATTCTTATTCCAAGAGAACTCAACTAATAAAATATGATAATCCCAATATATCAAGTAATCCATTGAACAATATGGAAGATTTTAATCAAAATTCTAATTCATCTTCTCTCAAATTACATCATTTTGGGGATTAAAAGATATACCAAAATTTATTTTGGTACATAATGACTTCTTAAGGTCTTATTAAAAATTAGATGCAATCATGGGATTATAGACTGATGTTATGAAGAGTGTAACTCCATGTAATAAGAAAATGTCCCTTTGATATAGTCTAGAGTTATGATCTAAATAAATAGTATCTAGAATACAAACAAAAAGACATTATTTATTTAATCAGTCAATAATAAACAAAATTTATTTATTACCTTAAGATATCCATGGAAATACCACCATGAAATCCATTATGTTTATCCCCATTTCCACTCCAACATAGGAAAATGATGAAAAATCATTATTAGTAATTTTCATTCATATTTATCCCCTCAAAATTCATACATTTACAAGGATGATAAAAAATATCTTCATTCATTTCATCCATCCAATAATATTCATGAATGTATATATACTTATTAGTATTTTCCACATCAATAGAAATGGGGGACTTGTGAGATTCACCTAAAAGTTTCTTTTCCAAATCAGTGATATGTTGAACAAAAATCCCTTTTTTAATTATCAGAACACATTAATTGAAAATGTTAAATTCATGAAACCTACCTTTCTTTACTAGTTCCACATTTTCATGAAAGAAAAGGTAATTATTCAGAACATTCTCATTTTATGATGACAAAAATTAAAATATTGACACTTGAAGTAAAATATAGGATGTTCCTATAAGAACAATTTCTATTCCAAAATTCATAAAATAATTTAAAAATGTACCAGGTTCTTTATATATCCTACTTAATAATGAATTATATTTTTTACTAAAATCATTAACTACATTATTTTCTATTTATGGATGGTAATGAATCATGAAATCATAATCCTTTATTAGTTCATGATATCTTCTCTAACTATTTTTAAACATTTTTGAGTAAATATATCCATAAAAATTGAATATTTAGTGTATATTTAGAATTTTCATCCATAAAAATGATATATCTATATATTTTAAGAATAATATAAAATATATAGTTCCAAATGTTGTGTAGGATAATTTATGTCATGATGTTTAAATTGTCATAATGCATAAGAAATTACTTGGTTATTCTACATAAAAACACACCAATTCCCCCCTCAAATTGTCATCCATATTGAAGAAAATTATGCTATTTATAAAAGTTAGATCTAGAATAGGATTGTTCACCAATATTATTTTTAGTTTCTAAAAATATTAAATATAAATTTCCATATATTTTAATATAACTTTCGATTTAGTTATCTTATCTAGTGGGATAGATTACCAAGAAAAATTTCTAATAAAACACATATAGTAACCCCTTAATCCCAGAAAACTAAAAATCGCTATGATTTTTTTATGTCGTATCAATTCTTAAAAAAAATATTTATAGGGATGAAAATTTTGAAATAATTATAAACAATATTCCATAATAATGAAATATAATGTAACCAAAATTCAAATTTATGAAATTTTATTACAACTAATTTTCAACTAACATTTCCAAAAAGATACATTGATGTTCTTCATGATCCTCATGAATTTTAGGAAACCCAATGTTTATAACTAAAAACTCATAATTCCCATATCTATTATGAAATGTAATCTTCAAAATATCTTCCTCCATTTCCTACAACTGATGTTATTCTTGATTGTGAACAATATTAAAAAAATAGATCCTTAGAGATGATCAAATTATTCTTCAAAATGAGGTAAATTAAACATGTAATTAATTTTTGATATTATATAGTGTGTTATAATAAATGAAATGGTTTGTTGAACCAACATTATTTTAAAAAATAAAATAAGGTAATCTCATGATCAAGTTATATGACAAATGAATCATTTGTTAATTATTTTATGAAAATAATTTTTTTAATTATAAAAGTTCAATTTGATCAATTATATATGATGGTTTTGAAAAGGAATTATCATGAGGAACTATGTGAATAGTAAACTCAGCATCTCGACTAGGAATAAAACTAGGAAATCCTCAATAAATGCATCAATATATTCCTTCAATACTATACATCAATAATTTGAATAGTTTGTTCCTTTTCAACAACATGAGATAGATATCATTAACTTAATCCTCTAATCAACATCTTAGATTCTTGGTTTGTTATAAATTTTATGAAATCATTAAATATAACGTTACAGGACCTAGAATATACCTTGTTATAATGAACTAAAAGCTCACACATATCCAAGATAATTTCGAAATATACGATAGGGAGTTCAAAAACAATTCATAAGAAATATCCTAGAAATTATTATAGGAATATTAATATAAATAGTTTCTTCATAAATACTTACAATACGAATTTTCACTAATGTAAATTATCTTATTTTCAAGAGGTGTTATTCAGATTTTAGAAATAAATATTTTAAAAATAAATTAATGTGTAGATCTACTGTAAAAAAAGTCATCATCCTAATTCAAATAAACATGTAATGTACAAGTCACCACTTTAGTAAATGGGGAAACATCAATCATATTAGTGTAAAAAAAAATTTCCACAGATTTTTTCTCAAAATAGTGATGATTCCAAAAAATTGTAACTAACTTTGAACCCATGTTAGATTAATTCTATAACGTCTTGAACTAAAAAAATATAACCAATATTTGACTATATTTTACCCCAAGCATGGATTGATCTCGACTGTTTTCTTTGGAGGCACGATCTTTATTACCAAAATCACCACACTAGTTATACATTCCAAATACTACCAATCATTCTCAAAAAATTATTACTACACATGGAACTTTTTGTGGTCTTACATCTTTATTTATTTATTTTTGACCATTTCTTCATTACTTCACACTTTACATTATCTTACTCTTTTTATCATGAGACATATATGTGTTAGAAAAATCCATCTCAACATTTCCATCACAGTTAAATACTTTATCATAACATGAAAATTAATTTGAGGACAAATTTATTCATAAACCATTTTCCAATCCTGTACAAAATCTATTAATATAACTATATGTAGCCATAATATGATTCGGTGAAAACCTATAATATCTTGTAATGTTAACTTATTATGAGTCTACAAAATCCTCTTATTGTTTCCTCAAATCTATGAATTATTTCTTTATTATGATGTGAACACCTTTGTGGAAATATTAAGGTTCATAAATACATACCATTTCATGGAATAAGGATCTTATATCTCTTTAGTTTTCTTAAACAATGACCACCATCGATTATCCTCACCTTCAATTGGTAAATAGAAAGGATTTCATTTTGATATCCAAAACGTCCCATGACATTGAATATTCTTTTACAATGAATTGATCACTCTTTATTCTATATTGAGATATTAGGTTCTACTAAATGTAGAAGATATTTGTTTCATGAAATAAACAACTATTAGTATAGTTTTTCATTATAAATTTGGTTTCTTTATAACATGGATCTCACCACCAATAAATGTAATTCCATGGACAATAGAAACCCAAATATGGAATTTATATTACATTACTTGTGTATAATATAATATTTTTTGTAGGATCTAAAATCATAGTAGTCCTGAAAGATGAGATACATACATACATAAAATCTGATGGAATAATAATTTCAATAACATATTATGAGAACATTATTATCACTTTAATAATATAATTGAAATTTACACATAGTTCTCTCATAAGATTCATTGAAAATTGATGAAAAATTAAAGGAAATCTCAAATTCTCAATAAGGAGTAGCATGACCAATTCATTCACCATAAGAGTCAATAATATATTTTAAATCATTCCTAAATGAAACTATTACTGAATAAATATATGGCTATCCATGTAATGAGAAATATGGAAGGAAAATATTTCCCCATTAAATATAATATTTTGGATTTTAAGTAGATTGAACATTAATAAATATATATGTTTTGGGTTATTGTCAATGTAACAGAGGGAACCCTTATCAAAGAAATATAGTGGTGAGGTTACATTAATTGTGCAGGTATATCCATGGAATATACTTATTGGGATAAATAGTATGATTTGGTAGGAATCCAAGGAAATGGTAATATAAATCCTTTATAATGGCTTATAATGAATTTCTGATTACTAATAATCATATCCCGTGAGAGTGTCAAACCATGTGTGCAGCGTTTGGCCTACTCTTTGTGCATCTAGGTGATGATTGATCCAGTTCTCAACTAACCATTTTTTGGTTGATTACCCCTAATCTTATCTATTCTAGAGTTATATACACATGCCAGTATCCAAATATATATTTATTTTATGGGAAACTATATACACATTTAATTTATGAATACTTTTAAGGGGTTTTCACTATAGAATAATTGAGTTTTACAATGGTTTTGGATATTCATTATTCAAAATAATATGAAGGAGGGATAAAAATATATACTTGAAAAGGCATTAATTTACATGAATAATATGGTAAAATATTCCCATGTAAATATAATAAAAATAGAAATATTTTGTCAATATAGCATGATTACCAAAGAAAGAAAATTCAGACAACGAGACAATAATAATGGAATTGTAAAAATTAAATCAAAATACCTTTAGATAGTGGCTTAAAATGAATCATAAAAAACATAAAAAAATGAAATAAATAATATAAAATTTTATAGGAGAATTATAGAAACCACATTATGAAAATTAGATGCATAATAAAAAAAGAAAAATTCAAAGAGAGGAATTTGAGATGGGAAACCCTCACATCATTTAAGGACATCAATAAACATAATTTAACCTCATGTGTCTAAAGAAAGGATATCTTAACATATTTATTCCAAACCATAGTAATATATATTTTCATTTATATTATTTTTAACTATTATTTATCCATATAATTTTTTTATATTCTTTACACTGGGTGTTTATTGTATTGATCAATTGTGTTAGATTCATAATAGAGGTGTCCATATCCATTATTTTCCCAAATATCATCATTAATAAAATATTAAAGTTACTATTATTGTTTATTTATAATTATTATTTTATGTTTAAAATTTATTTCATGAGGGCATTATTCACTATATTTAAATTTGAAATTTAGATAAAAAATGTTTCAGAGATTCTTAAAGAACGAAAGGTGTTTTCTAAAATAATAAATTAAATATTGATATAATATGTTAAATATAAAAATAATCATTATTTAAACATTAATAATATATTATACCACTAACCATGTACCCATGGTCATTCATGATATAAATTCATAATATTGTTCATTTAGGTGGTTAAACTAACCCTAACATGAACATACCCTGATATAATGAATATTTATTACTTGGTTTTGTTCAAATATCATTATAACAAAATAAAATTGATTTTCTATTGTTTATTTGTCTCTTATACAATAATTTTAATGGATGGAGAATAACAATTAATTGGTATGAAAATAATATATAATTTGAATAAAAGGTATTACTCTTAGCATGGTCATTTCAAAGGATCAAATTAACGATGAACACTTATTGATTTTATCATTAATAGGTTCTATAATTTGTAATATCATAATCTATATGGTTTAATAAACATATAATTTTATCATTATTACATTTTTGTATCCATTCATTATGTATGGTTATGAATAATGAATTATATTTCCCATGGTGAACGTAGTCTACACGTATTCATGAAAGATGATTGTTTTTCATAACGGATGGTATGGATGAATAAACAATGATAATATGATTAATATATTAACATTAAAATATATATGATAAGAATTTAATTATATTACTTTATCTAAACTAATTTTTAATGAATATAATTAATAATATAATCTATGTAGTTGATAAACTCATGTTGGGTACTTGACTTTTCCTTGGATATCTCATTTGAAATGAAATATTTATATGAAATTATTTTAAATAGAAGATTTTTACTATTAAATAAGGTTTTATTATGAGATAATACTACAGTTTCATGTCTATATTTTAATAATAGGCTAATCATTAATTGGTGTAAAAGTTATCTATTTTTAAGTGAAGGGATATGTGGTTTTAGGAGTAAACATTAAATATTCAATTAAATAATTTTATTATCCAATGGTAAATCGAAAAGCTAAAAAAGTGACTAGGGTATATTTTTTGGGTTGGAATTCAACTCATTCAATATTTTTTACACAACATTGACTGCTTTTTAATTTTTTGTTTTAATATTGTTATCTTTTCCCTAATTTACAATTACCTTGGTATAATAAAAATGAAATTAGTAATCAATTTTAATGGAAATAAAATTAAATTTACCATTTCAACTAATTTTAAAATTCAAATTTATAATTTCATGATGATTTTATACAATTAAATTTCAAAATCCAACAAATTATAATCTTTAAATAAATAATAATAATCTCTAAAAACAACTGTTATAAAAATAACATTCTTAAATGATAAATTTATATATATAAAAATTAAGAAGGATATTTATTTTAATGAAATAAATTGATTCATTAAATTTCCAATAGGTGGTAAGATTTTTGGAAAATCTAATAGAAAATCTCCCTTTAAAATAATTAACTCAAAGTAAACATATAAATTATTTTTATTAAAGTAACAATTTATTTAGTTCTAAAAATACTGGGCTTGGGTTATATAACTTCAATAAAATTTTAAAATGATTATTTTTATTCTATGTATTCATATTTGATTACATAAAATATTTTTTATCTTATATTTTATTATTATATAATGAAAAATTCATACAAATTACACGGTTCATGAAAACTATATTTGTTTTACTGAAACCAACCAATTCATAAAACAATAATGAATTAATACAAGGCTAATTTTGATGTTATAATTTAATAAATGAATTTTATTTTATTGAAATTAAATTTTTACATTCATAAGTTATCATTTTATATATTATTATGAAGTAAGATTCGTTAGTGTTTCATAATCCCGGATATGTTGTTTACTTACTACCATATGGTCTCAGGTATGACACCCCCAATAAATGATTTCATCCTTGTAATTAGGGTATATATTAATTATTGAAAAAATGTGGATACTCAATCTCCATATAATCTCTATGATTCCAGGGTGTCTCTTCTAGTTTTTTATTATCTCTTCTATCAGGAATTTGGATAATTTCTTAATTGTAAAAAAATCATGCTAAAATTATATTTCTTGTTATGTGATAACATGCGTTTTATTGGACTCCTCGTGTATTAATCATGTTTTAATGATCACAAATCCTATTCATAATACAAACCTTGTTAATCTTGGGTAATCTATCTAACAACATATGTTCAGTTGTTTACTATCATTATTATTTAAGTAAAGCTATCCAAAGATCATAAGTGGTACACATTCAGTTTTATTACTGTACACTATATTTGATTTACTTTAAAATTCATTTTTTATGAATGATTAAGTCTAATACCTTATATGAATATCACTGTTTATGTGTGAATACAAATATTTGGCTAAGTCCGAGACACCGTTAGTCTACCACAGGTTATGTTTTTCTGGAAAAGGAACCAGACACCGTGATCCAGACACCGTGACCCAGACACCATGACCCCGACAATCTAAACCAGAAAACATGACCTAGACACTGTGAACCAGACACCATGACCCAAACACCATGAACCAGACATCATGAACATACACTATGACAATGAGACACCGTTTCATAGAGATATTGTTTCATAAAGACATTGTTGCATGGCCAACTAAGATTGTGTTTCATTATATGTTTTGTTGTTTTTCAATTTAATCTCTAACGGTCATATTTGAATATTTTAAATGCACTGACATTTTTAATGGTTCTTTGTAGAAATTTCATCGGACAATATGAGGTACAAGGTGCAAAATATATGAAACCTATCGGCTTCAACGCATGCACTATGAGAATAGAAGAGGTGTGCGGCCCAGAAACAAAACATAGATGAACAAAACCAAGAAAATGTTTGAGCACAACAACAAAGAAAACACTTAGAGAAAATTTGAAGAGTGAATTGACACATGAAACTCGACACTACTAAATAACACACGGATCATGCCCCAAATTCTAGATTCAAGTACATCTTCGCACTGTCAAACACCAAAAAGAACATGCTTCATATCTAGCTGACATGAGACACTCTTTTTCCAAACAAGGACTCGTTTTCTGTATCTTCTTCATATCATATATACATAGCTGAATAGAAAACTACTCAGAGCACTTCTAAAATTATCTCATATTTTCTTCTCTATTGTGTATGATTTTATTATCCTTCTAGTAGTGTGTATATCTTTATAAATACACACTATGTATCCTACATTAAACTGAAGGATACAAGATATCCTTTCTCAAACACCATTTTACACTCATTTATACCCATAGATATGTGTAGAAGAGGTCGTTGTGTGTCCTGGTAGTTTGTACCCATGTAGAACTCTGGAAGAGGTCGTGTGACCTGAATAGTCTTCTGTAAAGTTGTTAACCATGATCCATGGTGTAGATTATGTTTATTTATATAAATTTCTTTGTGGTAGGTGATCACTGAGTGTAGTGGATAAGGTCTCTTCTTGATATTAAACCACTTGTTTTATATCAGTTGTGTTGTTTGATTTAGTTTTCTATGTTTTACTATTTAATTCATAATTCACTCAATTCACATTGATATTTATTCTTGGAAAGGATTTGTAATTTTATTTCATTATTATAATATCTTCAAAAGTAATATTAATAACTATTATTAACATTACTGAGAATTAATCAACATTCTAAGAAGTTATTTAAATAGTAAAACTTTAATAACAGTATAACCTTGATTAACTGGGTTGTATTTAGCTTTATTGGACAAACATTTTGGGAATACTTTTTAAATTAAAATTTTGAATAGATACTCAATTCACCACTCTCCCTCTTGAGTACTCTACTCTGACCAAAATTTGTTATTAGAGGTTTTTTATTAATACTATCTTTTTTAACCATATTCAACTGTGATTGTCGTTGTACTTTAAAGAACTGTAAATTTTTGTTAATTGTAAATTTCTATCTCTTTCAGAGTATTTATTTATTATGTATAATAGATTGGATGTTTATTTAACCTAAAGACCACCATTAATTAATGCAACAGATTATTCTCAATGTAAAATCAAAATCCAAATTCATTTAGAATGTATGGGTTTTGAAATCTGATCATAAATTATAGATCTATATAATATTTCTGCTACCGATAGAACCAGTTGGGATGAACCTACAAAAACTTCCTATAATAACAACTTCAAAGATATGAATGCTTTATATTTATTCTTAGGAGATGAAGAATTTAATATAATTTCAACTTCTAAAACGTCCCATGAAATTTGGGATACCTTTTATGTTTCACATGAAGGAACATCTAGTGTGAAGGAAATGATACTTAATACTTATACTATTAAATAGGACAACTTTAAAATGAAACATTATAACCCTATTTCTAACATGTATCTTAGGTTCAATGAAATTGTCAACACAATGATTTTTCTTGGAAGAGAAGTCACTGCCAAGGAACAAATCATGAGAATTCTCAGATGTCTACCTGAAAGATAGAGAGGAACATATCTCTGTATTAGAGAATCGTGAGACATCACCAAGATACCTTTAAAAGAACACATTTGGAAATTGATGATGTATGAAGAGGAGTTAAAATTCAACAAGGAAGAGGAGGATGAACCACAAAGAAAATCTATTGCATTCAAGACCACCACCTCAAAACACAAAGACAAGGGGAAATTGGAAGCTTATGGATAGTGTTCCAATACTGAACAATAATCACCTGATAGTGATGTGTATATGGCTCAATTAGACAGAATATTTAAAAGATTTAACAACAAGAAGAATTTATTTCAGAAATTCTAACTTTACGGGAAGATATGATCAAAAAGGAAGATGGAAGAAATTTTGGAAGAGAAGTGACAATACTGATGAGATTTTCTGCTGTGAATGTAAGTGAAAATGACATATCAAGGCTGACTTTCCAAATCTCAAGTACAAAAATAAATATGAGGACAAAGACAGAAAGTATAAAAAGGCAATGAAAGAAACCTATAGTGCTTCTAAGGACAGATCAAGTTACTCAGAAACATCACATGATGAACAGGCTAACAAATCCAATATGTTTTTATGAAAAACACATCTGAGGTAACACTGGACACTTCTGTGCATAACTTATACTATTCTAGAGATTATAAGGATATTGAAAATATGTCTAATGAATAAATTATTTAATATTATAATATACATGAAGAAACATGCAATGAACTAAAAGATAAATACAAATCTTTTAAGAAACAACATTATCTTACTGTGACTATTAAATCTGAACTGACAACTGAAAAAGAGAAAAATGTTAAACTGCTCTGGGAGAATAATGAATTAAAAATGTCTAATGACCAATTGAATAATGACAATGAAAATTTAACCAATGGTAAAAATACTCTTCCTCAAATTCTTGGTAAACAAATTTCCCTTAAATACAATACTGGCATTGGTTATCAACCAGGAAAAAGATATTTTGTTAGAACAAACTTAGTTTCTAAATCTTGGACATACAGCTTTACTCCCTATTCTAGAAACAAATCAACTAGTTCAGGTTATGATACACTTTCTACTCATTCACGTTTTTCTAGAACCAATTTATTTTATTTTTAAAATACATTACATATTGATTATAAGAAACCTATGAGGAAGATATGGGTTCCTAAAGCACTTATCACAAATATTACTAGACCAAAACAAGTATGGGTACCAAAATTTGTTTTTGCTTGATCATTTTGTAGGAAAGCATCTTAAAGAGTTCCTATAAAAGTTTATGGTACTTGGACTATGGGTGTTCAAGGAACATGACAGGAGACAACTAATGCTTCAAGAATCTAATAAAAATTTATTGAGGACATGTCACATTTGATAAAAATTCCATAGGAAAAAATCATTGGCCTTAGAAAAATCGGTAACTCTAACTCAGTTATTATTTCAAAAGTACTATTTGTTGATGGATCGAAATATAATCTGCAAAGTATTACACAATTATGTGATGATGGATTTCATGATATATTTGAAAATAATGCTTGAAATGTATTTAATTCCAAAGAAGAATTATTGTTTTCTTCATTAAGAAATGAAAATGTTTATTCTGTTAAATTTGATTCTTTAGTTTCTCAAAATACTTCATGTTTAAATTTATTTCATAATGATTCTTGGTTAAGGCATAGTAGACTAGGACATTGTAATATTTACTCCCTTATAAATATAACTAGAAAATTCTTAGTCAAAGACATACCCATACTTGAGTTTCAAAATGATAAAGTGTATAATCCCTGTCAAAAGGGAAAATAGCACAAAAGTTTCTTCAAACCAAAGAAAGAAGTGTCAACTTCTCAACCTCTAGAACTGATTCACATGGATTTTTTTGGATGATCTAGAGTTTCTAGGTCAAATGGGAAGAACTATGTTTATGTTCTTGTATATGACTTCTCTAGATATACTTGGACCTTCTTTCAGGCTCACAAATTTGAAGCCTACTCTTACTTTACCAAATATACCAAGTCTGTAGAAAGTATTAGACGACATAAAATTAAATCCGTAAGGAAGTGATCATGGCCATGAGTTTTAAAATCAATATTTTGAATCCTTTTGCAAACAAAATGTCTAAAGGAACAATTTATATGCCCATAGAACAAATCCATAGAATAGAGTTATAGAAAGAAGAAATAGAACCCTGCTAGAGATTGGTAGAAAAATGATTAGTGAATATGACATACCCATTTATTTTTCGGCTGAAGTTGTCAATACGACATGCTATACAATCAATAGAGTGTTGGTTAGACCTATTCTTTAAAATAATCTTTATTAGTTACAGATAAATTGAAAACCCAAAGTTATCTACTTCAATTTTTTTTGGATTCAATGTCTATATCCATTATAATAAGGGAAATCTTGAAAAATTTCTATCCAGGAATGATGAAGGAATCTTTTTAGGATATTCAATTTCCAGTAAATCCTACAGAGTGTCCAATAAAAGATCAAAATGTGTGGAATAATATGTCCATGTTAAAATTGTTGAAATAGATTCACATGAGCCTAAGACTAATCTATAGAACATAGAGGATGATGTATCAAATCTGGACATTAATTCAAAATCCTCAAACAATCATGTAAAAGAATCTGTGAAAACTTCCAATTCTGTAAATTCCTTAGACTCGAGTCACAATGAACCTCTAACTATTGATGAACCTAAAATCACTAGTCCTTCCTTTTCTAGAGTTGTTAGAACTCTTAACAACCATATCATAGATGTTTTTATAGGATAATTAAACAAAGGAACACAAAAAAGAGCTTCTCCTAGAAACCAGGTTGAACATCACGTCTTTTAATCACAACATTAACCTAAAACATTAATGATTCTATCAATGATGAATTTTGGTTGATGGGTATGGAAGAAGAAATTCATCCTTTTGAAGGGAACAAAGTATGGAATTTTGGTGAAAGACCCAAAGACACAATCACCATAAGAACTAAATGGGTGTTTATAAATAAGGTAGATGAAGCTGGTAACATAGTTAGAAACAAGGACAGATTGATTGCAGAAGGATATAGTTAGGATGAAGGAATTGACTATGAAGAGACCTTTGAACTAGTATCTAGACTAGAAGCCATAATAATTCTTCTTACTTATGCTGCAGATCCTAATTTCAAACTATATCAAATGTATGTTAAGAGTGAATTTCAAAATGGGTATATAGTTGAGGATGTCTTCGTTGAGAAACCCCATAGTTTTACAAATCCTCATTTTCCCAATCACATCTTTACATTATCAAAATAATTATATGGTCTAAAACAACCTCCAAGATCCTGGTATGATAAGATGAGTACTTATCTTATATCTAAAGGTTTTACAAAAGAAATTACGGATCCTTCCCTTTTAATATAACGAATTTCCAATGATGTTTTATTTATTCAAATTTCTGTAGATGACATTACATTTAGATCTTTAAAAAATTGTTTTTTTATTGACTTTTCTAAAATGATGCAAAATGAATTTGAAATGACATTAATGGGTGAACTAAAATTTTTTATGGGATTTCAAATCTTTTAAAACAATGATGGTATTATTTTAAATCAAAGTAAATACACTTGACATTTTTTAAATGTATTAGATTAGATAGAACTAAAAGTAGTGACACTCCAATGAGTACCCCTTGTATGTTAGATCTTGATGAAGATGGAAAATATAATGATCAAACCACTTATAGAATAATGAATGTGAGTTTAGTCTACTTAACTACTAGTCGACTGACATTATGTTTAGTGTGCGTATGTGTGCTCATTTTTAGTAAAATCTAAAGGAATCTAATCTAAATGTTGTTAAAAATATTTTCAAACATCTCAAGAAAACACTCAATCTTGGATTGTTCTATCTTGGAGGACAATTATTTGAATTGTTTAGTTATTCTAATGCTGACTTCGGTGGCTGTATGTTAGATAGAAAAACAACCTCTGGAACATGTCACTTTTTTGTGAAGTCACTAGTATAATGGTGTAGTAAGAAACAAAATTATGTTGCATTATCTACTGTAGAAGCTGAATATATAGCTACAGGTAGTTGTTGTAAACAAATTTTATGGATGAAACACACATTACTAGATTGTGGATATCAATTCAGGCATTTACCTATAAATTGTGACAACATAAGTTCTATTAATATCTCGATAAATCCTATTTCACACTATAAGAAAAATCATATTGATGTAAGACATCACTTTTTGAGAGATCATTATCAAAAGTTTGATATCACTTTGGAATTCATTGGAACTGAATGTCATCTTGATAATATATTCACCAAACCATTAAATTCTGAAAGAACTGACTACATAATCAATTAATTAGGTATGATAACCCTTAAGTAAATATCTTACTGTTTCATATTTTACTATCTTAAGACTTACTGTTTCATGTTTATGGTATCGCAGTTAGTATTTCTTGGTTACTATCTGACACTTATTGTCTCTAAAAATACGGTCTCACAGTCTAGAAATAACACTTTTTACGATATCACCATAAACACTTGTTACTATCTCACCGTGAGAGTCATTTACTCTGTCTCACCATAAGAATGATTTTTTATTTTATATATAAATTTGAACCCATATCACGGTGATTACTTATTTTACCATTTTTTCTTTACTATACTTTTTTTTGCGATTTTTGTATTCTTAAATGATAAAATAAAATAATTTTCACTCATTCTTCACTCGAGCACCCTTTTATTCTCTCAATTGGTAACCCTTCTTCAACCCATAAACCCTTCTCTCTCTCCCGAACATTCGGTGAATGCTTAGGATAAAACATCCTCCATCATCGACTCCGAAGAAATGCAGTTCAAAGAATAAGAAGATCACGCCTAAGTAAGCTCTCGTGGGTCCTCTGAATCCAAATCTGGTGAACCAAATAGTAGTACATGAAAAAGAGATATGTCCTAAGTGGATTCAGAAAATTCTCTAGTTTTGAATGTATTGAAAGTGCAAGGTTGGTTAGTTTTGTTTTCAAGGGAAGACAGACCTATCTACCCAATTCTAGTTTCACAATTTTATAAGTATGTACAATTTTTTTTTATGATTATGAAGATGGCTATGTTATATGAAGTTAGATAAATGGAAATTGATTCACATTTTATTCGAGGTTATGGGTTTTAAGCCTTAGGATACCACATGAAGGTATTTTTTAATATTAATAGAGAGGTCCTTCACCTCCAAGTTAATTCTTTTTTTTTGGATGATGCCTTGAAAAGTTTAACTGGAAATAAAACCAAGAGGAAAGCCATCACTGTTGAACTAGATGGAGAATCTAGACATCTGTTTAAGTTTTTCTAGAACATGATTAGCCCTAGAAAAAGTGGTTTCATTGTACTGAAATTTCAGAAAGTATTCTTGATACATCTCATAAAAAATGGTCATAAGATCAATCTTTGTAAGTATTTCATGCACCATATGTGTGAATAGATCAAGACCACATCCACGTCAACCTCCCTATTTTATTCCGAACTTATCTGAGGCATGATACATGGAAAAGTATTGGTTGGACCAAATGAAGATGTTACCAAGAATTATGAAATCTATCATTCAAAATTTATTATAAAGAGGATGAAAATTAATTGCAATCCTTGTAAAAAGTCATGGGTAGAGGAAAATGATAGGATATATGAAAATTTAAATCCATTGGATCATTCTCAAGACCAAAAGGTATTTCTGGTCTTGGTTTGGAACCATATGAAGTTGTTGAGTATTCTGAAGAAGAAGAAGAAGGATTCGATTTACCTCCCAAAAAAATTTCTTGATGAGGATGACAATACTCTTACTCCTCAATTATTAATTGAGAAGTAAATTCATGTTCCTAATGATTTTACTAATTTGGAAGAACAACCCAGTGCTAAGAAAGATTCTGTTATAAGGAAACCGAAAAGGGTGTTATGGAAGATCATATAGAAGAATATATTCTTGTAATGTAAGAAGCTGATCATGAGGCACTCCCGGAAGAACAAGATGTTCTAGAAGTCAATCTTTATACTGATGAGATAATGGAACAAGCCTTTCAACTATATTGAAAGGGAATGGTTGTTGAAATTAAAGATGAATTCGTGGAAATAGATTAAGGTTAAAAGCCTATCAATCCTAAGAAGGATGCACTTGTTGAGGGGGAGAAACTCCCAAATCTGAAATATGTTGATGTTCCAAATCCGATTGACCCAAACTTAGTGAACACAAGGTATAAATTCCCCAGTTATTTTGATGTGAATGATTCACATGAAGGGTCAGTCAATGGACTTGACGTATCTTCTATGTTTCATTTGAAATTGGCAGTTGCTTCAGAATATATTCCTACCAAATAACCTAGGCCTATATCAACTTCTATTTCTGATCCTTTTCATGATCCCTCAGTCTTCGACAATAAGGATGACCTGAACAATTTTGGAGCTACACTTTTGTATGGGGTTGAAAAGCTCAAGAATACCCTACCATCTCCCGTAACACATTTATGTGAAAGAGATACTTCACTATTACTGTAGAAAATTATATGGAAGATTCAACCCAATATGCTACATGAGATTTATGAAACCAGAATTGAAAAAAAAACTACATAGAAATAAAGTAAATACTATGAGAGGTATTATTGATGAAATGTAGAAAGTGATGAACCTGAGATTAGAGCTTACTTCTTAGCCTGCTGAGACTATTGTTACTTTGTCCCCACAGGAAGTAGCCTCACTGATTCAACCACATCTAACCTCTTTAGCTGAAATAGTGGAGGAAAGAAACAAACAAATTGTTCAAGAGATCCGTGAACATGTTATTGGACTTAACAAGTTAACTAATGAGTATAAGGGGTGCCTTCAAAAAGGCCTCAATCAACTGAAATATCTTACCTCGGTTGTCACTAGTTCTAGTGCCACTAATAAATCATCTCAACCTTCTTTAGACAGTGATCTGTTTCGAATAGTGGTCAAAGAGAAACTTCAGGCTGTGCTTAGTGGTTTTAATAAGAAATCTCTATATGATGTTATCAAGAACAGGGACAGAGTTCTTGATCTTGTAAGAGTCCATTCAAATATTTCTAATGATGCTCTAAAAGAAATTTCCAAGAAAGTGGACTTCTATTTAAACCAGCTATTCTCTATGATTGACATAACAAATGACTTTATGTACCTTGTGGAAAATATGAGGATTCCTCCTGTTACTCAAGATTTAAATACTCAATTCAAAAATCTCACAGAGTTCACTCCTCTTTTGGACATTTTTTGGAGAAAAATGATAATTTTAGAAAAGCTATGCAGTATGGTGGAGAGATCATTGATGATTTTATCATGCTTTTGAGGCCCAATATTCATGTCCAGAGTACGGCCATAGTTGCTCCTGCAGCTGGACCTCTGAGATCTGGTATACCTACCTTCACCTCTACCATCTCCTCTACTTTTATGTCTGTATATGAGGCCCTAAGTCATATCATTCCTCTAATACATGATCAATAGTTGCCCTGGTCTTCTACGGCACCAACATTGGCCCCTTAAATCATTGATGGCCTTCCTTTACCTTCTGTGTCAACCATCCCACTCCCTTATTCTACTTTTTCCTTTGCTCCTATGGATTTTCTTATGATACCACTACTAAGGGAATGAGAAGGTGAACCAGTGATGAATAATAGTGACTAATCTCTTTTAATAGGACTGTTGTTGCATTGGTTTTTATCCCTCCTGTTTGTACTGACACTCTTTTTCTATAACGGATTGTGAACAATTCTTCTCTCTTCTTATTTACTCTTTTTGACAACCCCAAAAGGGGGAAAAATATATATATGTTATATGCACATTGGTAATATGTAGTTTGAACAAATATGCACTCTAAATACACATGATTTGTGAACATTAAAAAGGGGGATATTTTTGTACTCCTCGTGTATTAATCATATTTTAATGATCACAAATCCTATTCAGTCCGGAAACCTTATTAATCCCATTTAATCTATGTCACATCATGTGTATATTTTTTAGTATACTTATGCTCTAAGTAAAGCTATTAAAATATCTTACGTGCTATACATTCAATTTGATTACTATACACTATCTTTGATTTAATTTATAATACCTTTTTTATGAATGATTAAGGCTAATCCATTCTATGAATATCAAAACTTATGTCTGAATACAGATATTTGTCTAAGTCCGAGACACCATGAGTCTGCCACCAGTTAGGATTTTCTTGAAAAGGAACCAAACAGCGTGATCTGGACATCGTGACCCAGACACTGTGACACATACACTTTATCCAAGACACCATAAACCATACACCGTAACCCAAACACCATGAACCAGACACTGTTACCCAGACACCATGAACCAGACACAGTGACCAGACACTATGACCGTGAGACACCACTTAATGGAAATACCATTTCATTATGACATCGTTTCATATCAGACTGTGACATTGTTTCTTAATCTGTTTTTTGTGTTTTTCAATTTACTCTCTAACGGTCATATTTAAAGATTTTAAATGCACTGAAAAACATAATGGTTCTTTTTATACATGTCACATGATAGTATGAGGTACAAGGTGTAGAATACATGCAACCTATCAACTTCAACATATTCACTCCAAGAATAAAAGATGTGTGCAGACCAAAAACAAAACATATAGGAAAAACACGAAGCAAGTGTGTGAGAAAAACAATGAAGCAAACATTTAGAGAATTTTTGAATAGATAATTGACACATGAAACCTGACATTGTTTAAGAAAAAAAGAAGCATACTCAAATCCCAGAGTCGAGGACATATTCGAACTATCAAACACCATGAAGAACACATGCCAAAACTAGGTGACTTGCGACACTCTATTTTACACACAATGACTCGTTTTCTACATCTACTTCATCCCAAAAGACCATAGTTTCATAGACAACCACTCAGAGCACTTCAAAACTTATCTCGTCATTTATTCTCTTTTGTGTATCATTTTATTAGCTTTCACGTAGTGTATGTATCTGTATAAATACACACTCTGTCCCTGCCATTAAATTGATTGATAAAATATATCCTCTCTCAAACATCCTTTTACAATTGTGTATACCCATACATAAGTGTGGAAGAGGTCCCTCTGTGGCCTGGTAGTTTGTACCCATGTAGAACTGTGGAAGATGTTGTGTGACCTAGACAGTCCTGTGTACTATTGTTAACCCTGATCCAGGTTTTGGATCATGTTTATTTATATAAATATACTTGGTGGTAGGTGATCAACATGTGAAGTGGATTAGTTCTCGGCTTGAGACTAAACCACTTGTTTTATATCCATAGTGCTGTTTAATTTAGTTTTCTCTATTTTACTATTTAATTCAGAATTCACTAAATTCACATTGATAGTTAATCTTGGAACGAATTTATCATTATATTGTCTTTTTAGAATATATTCCAATGTAATATTAAAAATGATTATTAACATTACTGAGAATTAATCAATCTTCTAAGAATTTATTTAAATAGTCAAACTTTCATAACGGTATAACCATGATTAACTGGGTTGTATTTAACTGTATTGGGTAAACATTTGGGGAATACTTTTTAAACATAAATTTTGAAAAGATACTCAATTCACCCCCTCTTGAGTAATCTACTATGACCATCATGTTTGATCTAGCACATATTTCCACTGTAATAAAACATATAAAACATCATGTTTTATTAAATGGATAAGTTTCATATCCAATCATTTAGATTAAACACTAATTTTTTCAATTATTAGAAAAGGACTAATGTAACATGTTCATCACTTCCCATTTTTAAAAATACTATACAAGTAACTTCTATAGGGAAACCATTGTATTACAATACCCATCACTTGAAATTTTAATTCATAACTTCGATTATCAAAATAGTTATTTTTTCTTCATTGGTATATATTCATTAATTTTTAATAGGTCATACCATAATAGTAAACTATGAAACATCCTATAAGACAACTAAATTTATTTCGACACCTTATTCCCAAAATGTTGGACTATGAATCTTCCTCTCATGCACTACTTCACATGGTTCCATATGGGTTCTTGAATGGGTGATATTATCGTATAAAAATTCTTTAAAAGGAATATATCATTCCCACATGACATGCATGTTAAGGGAACATGATATTAGCATGTATTACAATGTCTAGATAGAAATTTTATATTGTGAATTAGTCTAGGGATTAGATGTGGTTCTTAATGTATCATAGTGATGTGATACCCTTGAAGACTCTTCTAAAATTACAATGTGAAGTGATGTTCATAGTCAGATATACTCAAAATAGGTTCCTAATAAATTCTTATGATTTAATTGGTGTAGATATTGGTAATGTTCTTAAGTTGTAGATCATCACTTATCTCTAATAATTCAATGTATTTTATAACAAGATCAATGATAACCCATATAGTACCCTTCTTCTTTCGAGTATTTTGGAGTCTCGTGAAAAAAAATTGTAATATTGTCCCACATCCATATAGGTTTGGGTAGAGGTTACATAAATCAATATGGATGTTATCTCCAAACCTTTTCATTCTAACATACTAGAAACATTGAAAAATAGTTCATAATTTCTCTCTTTATACCATCCAACTAGAAATGTTTGCATAAATCCATATACATTATTCTCCTACCTATGCGCATAGAGATATTTGAGTTTCACGATTCATATAGAAGTTCCCTTTTCAACCCTGGTATAAATAGAACACCTATACTCTTCACAAACATCATTATTACATCACTATAGATGAAGATGTCAATTTCTTATTATTTACATCTTTCATAGTCATTTCTAATTTCCAATTATTGTACTATGACTTATTTTATTTTCTAGTATGGATGAATTATCAATTTCTTCGAAATGAGATGATGGGTCCCCTTTCTAAAAAATAAAAATACCCATCTTTATTATATCATTATGAATTGGATCCTTATTGATCCACTTCATGGAAATAAATCCATGGTCACTAATACTCAATGCATCATACATATTGTTTTCCTTTAATGGGTCATAGTATATCAAGTATCCATAGGCTTTGAGTAGTTTCAACTATATTTTTTCCTTAGGTTAGACATCATGTGGGATAAGATATACATCAAACTCATGTGGTCTGTATATATATATTTAATAACAAACTATATAGGAAGTGTTTCCATATTTTAAAATACATGATTACAACATCCAACTCATGTTCATGAGTTAGATTATTCTATTCATGGGTTTTTAGTTTCCTTGATGAATCAGAAATCACACAATCATTATGAATAAGGAAACTAAAAACTCAATTATTAGATACATTACTATATATTAAAAATCCTTCCTTACATGATGGTATAGTTAATAGATGTGAATTATTCACCATCCTTTTCATATCATCAACACAATCCATGAATTCCATTGACCATCTTAATTTAACCCAATTGAAAGAAAACATTGTTAACGTGTTGTAGAACTAAGAAAATCTAGAATAAACAACTGATAGATTCCAGTTAATCCACCGAAACTTTGGATATCATATATGTTCCTAGGTGTAGGAAAATCTTTGAAAACGATTTTATTTCATGGTTATATAGATATTCAATCCTTAGAGATAATATGTTCATGAAAACAAATTTCATTTTTCCAAAATTTACACTTAATGTATTTCCCTTATATTTCTTTTTTATAGAAGGTCTTCAAAAATATTTTTAAATAAATCTCTTTTTAATCATAGATCCTATAGTATATTAAGATATCATAAATTAATTCAAAAAAAATTTATAAACATACTCCTTGAAAACTCTATTCATCATATCCATAAATATATAAGGTGTATTAGTTAAATGAAAAGTAATTACTCTACATTCGTAATGCATATTCCTTTTTTGAAATGTCTTATTCATTATAGCACCTTTATTCACCCTTAACTAATGATGAACATATTTAAAATTAATCATTGAACCATATTAGGATCCTTGATATTGATCAAATAATTTATCAATGTGTGGTAAAGGATACTTATTCATTATAGTAATATAATTAGTCGCTTTATAATTGATTCAAAGTCTCATAAACCCATCCTTCATTTCCATGAATTATATATGGGATGCAACATTGGAATACTACGGTGTATAAATCCATTATCACAAAACACATGCAATTATCTTTTATACTCCACAAAATATAATCGTGATATTCTATAATGGGTTTTTAATATAGGCCTTTCATCAAGGATGAATTGTATATACAACTCAACATCATTATATGGTGGTTGATTATATATTCTATATTGAAAAATAACAATGATTTTTGGTATCGTTGGTACATCAACTATTTTTAGTGTATCATCCAACTCTATGGATCCCATTTTATCTTCATATATTCTCAATATTTCTATTATTATATCTACTTGGGTATGACTATTACATGATATTAATAAATAATTTTTCCATCTAATGAAATGACATTCCATATATTAGTCATGAATCATAATCTCCATCTCTTGGGAAAAAATTACATTATACTATTCATTCCAATACACACCGAGGGTTATATAAAATTCAAACATATATATAATAATCGGGTTTTTATATACGGTATTCTTATATAGAATAATTCAAACTCATTGACACATATTTATTGGAAAAGATTTCCACATGGTGTCTTAATTGATAAATCAATAAATAGGGTGGTAGTAAAATATCTAATGTTTCTGGAAAACATGGAAGAAGCAAAAAAGGGGTGAGATCTAAAATAAATTAAAACATTATAAAACATTTATGAAAAGATCAAAGTAACTTATGTCATGTCATTATGAGATTTTATTTTAGCTATGGTAATCACATAATCTTGGAATTTCTCCATAATAAGTTTTTATTGTAAATTCCCTTCATGCATCAGGATTTAATTTACAAAATGGCACATCCCCCTATAGTTAAAACACCAAAAATTAAAATTCTTTTACTTTCCCTTGAATTCAGGATATTTATTGCCTCTTTCCCATCACTTTTAACAAATTCTTGTTCCCTTCCGATAATCCCCAGAGTGTTTCGTCCAACAATTATTTCAGGTAGTAAATCCCATGTATTCATTCTTCCCCTTTGCTGAATTATTCTTCACATGATGCTCAACAAACATATTCTTCAACTAATTTCCCTTGAATACACATTTATGGAAGAAATTATTTTCCAATAATAGATCTTAATACTGTATTAATATTTCATCAAATTTTATAGAGACCAATTCCTTTCAAAGGATTTTATTTTACCCATTAATTTGAGGAACAATATTTATTTCCAGACTCCATATATAATCTTTATCATGTCTAAAAATCCTAGTGATGTTATCCATATACTCAAAATAAATTCTATAAATATTCCAAACCTATTAGCTTAGAGTCAGTGGTTTCTTTATTATAGTGGAATTAAATATAAACAATTTCATGAAAAATGTCAAAATAGTTCAATAGTATAGTAAAAGAAGACACATTCTTAAATCATTCATTACAATTTAGTACATAAAATAAAACATAATATTTCTTTTGAGATAACAATTATTCTCCAATATTTTACCATCATATCAATAAAAATTAACTTTAACAATCCTAGGTAAAATAAACATAACAAAAAGGGTGATCTCATATGTTCAGTAAGTGTATGGTTACAATAGAAGATAAATAAGGCATGAATAGTATTGAAGGAAATAAATGGAAATCCAATAATTCCATAACCACATGGGCTAAAAACAAATTCACAAATTTCATAGTAGTCAAATAATTACATGGAGATCAATAACTAATTTTATAATAGAAGATATGAATAATGGAGGACATTATAAATAGGTATTTGAGGCCTCATTCCATGAATCCTATATATATGGGTTAGACCACATCTAATACTCAAACTATTTTGTCTAATGAGACATATATATGCCTCCATGGGGCTATAGTGCACCCCACACATCAGTTACTAAGTCTGATAATTTCCTCATATAAAATGGGTGAAACACAATAAACATAAATACTAATATTAATCCATGATTATAAAATTTAAAAAATTTACCCACATAATATACATAATCATAATACATCTAAAATAATATGTATAATGGTATCAAAATTTTGTATCCTCAATAAAGAAGAACAAAAACCATCTAGAGATAAAAAAATTTATGGTATCATCATAATATATCCCCAACAGATCAAATATTAATTAAGGGTTTTTGTAATTGAGTAATACAAATATCATAAAAAATTCATTAAAAAAATTCTTAAGGATAATAAAAATTTAAATTTGAAATAATTTTGTTAGAAACTACACAATTATAATGAAAATATTTATAATAAAAATAAATTTGTAAAATAATATTAAATGTATGTATTATTCTTAAATATGGTAAAATCCATTCATGTTTTATAAATTCAAAAAACATACTTTCACACTTTTTTGAAAAATTTAAAATGCACCATATTTTGGAAATTATAGAAGATTCATTTAAATCCATTTTTATCAATTCAGGCATGGGTAAAATTCAATTTAATAATCACATGGGAGTATTAAAATTTTTATATAATTTTTTTTCAGAAGTCATTAATATGTAGGAAAAACATTCCCTGTCATAAGTATAAAAATGAGCAGTCCTGGATATTGATGACATTGTGAAATAAACCCTTACCTCAGGTCCAAAATCCCTTATATGTGTTCAAAATTATAAAATAAAATATACTTATTTATTATAAATATATTATATAACCATAATAAAATATATATTAACATTTATGACGTAATTATAAACTTTTATCACTTTTTTCATAACAATTATTTGTTTAAAATCACTCTTTCAGTTTACAACTGCATCATTTTCCATGTTTGTTTTCACTCTGTAGTTTTGGAATTTATACATCGATCAAGGTCTTATCATATATAGAATTATAATTATGATAGGTATATCGTATATATCCATTATATATGTTTTTAATGTATTATATTAAAATTATATACAAAAAATTAAATTAAAGAATTCATGGACACAGAAGGACAAACATACACACGAACGCTATATTCATTATTCTATATATTGAATGAATAGAATATAAATAAAAATTATCATTCATAGAATTATTATTATAAAATTAAAATTACATATAATAATAAAATACATCCTCATTACCTTAAAATTATAACATAAATAAAAACAAATCACATCACTTATTAGAGGCGGTAGTCTACACATGCGCACAAGTGAAATTACCATTAATCAATGGTTTTGAAGATTAGATGGTATATATGATATTATTATTTAATATCTATAATTAGGTCATAAATATAATGTATAACTTTTAAACCTACCATAATTTCCAGCAATAGAAAAAGGTAATGAAAAATAAATTTTATCACTAGGTGGCGATAGTAAGACATGCGTACGCACAAGGGATACTATCACTTCCCATATGACAGGAAATAAAGTGGTTACTGGTGGCCTCATTATCATAAATAAATTTATATATTTATGATACTGAAGTTATTATTGTATGAAATATACCAAATATTTGGAATCTTTAAAAGATGGAATAAATTAAAAGTTGTCATGTAAAGAAATTACCACTTCTATGAGAGGACTTATTTAGATCATTTCATTGAGAAATTATGGTTGGATTTTTAGGGGCAAAAAAGCCTCGAAAACATATATAATAATTATTATATGATAAATTTTTATGTAATGGTCATTCTATATGGCTTAATGTGGGGTAAAAATTGGGGGAGGAGGTGACCATTTATAATTGAGGTCAGGGTGAGTTTCTGGATTACTCAAAATATTAATTCATAAAAAATTCATCCTTATAAAAAATCCCTATAAATGGAAATTAATATAAAATGATATATGATATATTTTTAGACCCATAATCCAATATAATTCATACATGATTTATATTAATTTAAAACCATATCATTTTAATTAACCCTTAGTTAATCAATTTAAAATTTTCCATATTAAAGATTTGAAATTTTTTCTTATAAAGTTACCATTATCCCACCAATTATCATGTTATGTAATTTCCAACCATATAATATTCAAATTTTCATATTTTAATATTTTTTTAAAAGATTTAATGAAATATTATTTTGACAAAATAATTTTTTTTTCAATTTTGAGACAATTCATTAAATTTTAATTCTAATACATCAAAAAACTACTAAAATTATAATCTAAAATAATTCATATGGATATATTAAATTATATAAACACATTATCTCATTAAAATTATGTAAAATTTTATAATTTTAAAAAAAGTATGTATTTATTCGGCTAATTAAATATATATTGTATTGTAATCTCAAAATAATTTAATGAAAATATATAAATTATAAAAATTAAAAACAAATTTCTATTTTGGAAATAACATCATTAATCTAAAAATATGCATTTAGTATAATTCAAAAATTTCATTTTTTTCATATATGAACACATAAGAGATATTAAAAACAAAAAGAGAGTGAAAGTTTGTAACATTATTTGAATTAAATAATATATAAGTCGTTTTTAGGGAAAATATTCTATTTACCAGCTAAATATTGATTCTAATGTGGTATTTTTTGAATTAGATTCATCCTATGATATTTATAATGAAATATTATGGATTTATGACTTAGTTTTAACCTAGATTAATCTGATTCACCCTTAATTGAGGTGATAAAATTTACTATGGTTACCATTCATAGTGTGTAAATATAAAATGGACCAATTTACTAAATTTGTGATTAATTATTAGAAACATTAAATCCATTTAATAAAATTGAATGATTATAATTATAATTATTGATTTTAAATGATGATGGAAAAATGTGATAAAAACTATATTTTAACAAATGAATTTTTTAGTAAAGAAACTAGATTATTCTTATCTCATGCATAGTAAAAATATTAAATGAATATGAAAATATTTGATTTAATATATAGTATATAAATTTAATTAAGACAATTCAACAATAGTTACTAATTAAATTTATTATGGAATAAATATATTGCAAGAAAAAAAAGAGTTTTCTTGAGAAACACTACTTTTAATTTTCTAAAAAATTGATATCTAATTAATTTATTATATCAATGAAATCCCATAATTTTTTTGAATTTTATTATATCCTATTTATACACACCAGTTTAATATGTAGGTTATAATGGTAATATAATAATATATTGTAGTTCATTTGAACCTAGTGTTCCATCCAACACAATTTATCAAGTAGATTAAATTTATTAACAAACATATCCTAAAATACTAGGGTTTTACATTCTACCCTCCATTCAAAAATATCATCCTTTAAATTTCCATAATTTCACATCATAAATATATTAATGCAGTTATTCGTTATAATCTCATCATGTTTCATTGTTTCCTCCTCAATCTTATGATTTTTCTAAAGTACATTTAATGGTCGTGTCATATGATTTCTCAAAACTTGTTCTCTAGTGTCATGAACCTAGATAGGATATTCTCTGTGAGATAAATAAGGATCTAATTATATTTATCTAAAGTGATAACATTTATTGGGTATGCCATGTACATCTTATCAAATAGATATTTAATACATCATGTACATTTAAAAAACTAGGTGTAATTTACAAATAGTAAGCCACAAATCATATTCTATTTAGAATTTAAAAAGATTTTATGTACCTTAGGACTAGTTTTAGTTTATTATTTAATACTCTAAAAATATTGCATGAAGATAAATTCAATAAAATCTGATATTCCACTAGTAATTCAAGATCATTCCCCTCATTATCAACATAGTATTTTTTTACATTGAGATGATTTGACATGGATTTGAATAATCTATATATTTTTCCATATTTCCACCAAAAGTTTTGGGCTTATAATATTCTTTTTACAAACATCATTTTAACATGTTGGGGTATGAAATCACTTTCCATATAGTGCTTCATACGATTCCATTTGAATATCTAATTTGAACTTATTATAATATTTTAATTCTACCACTGGTAAATACTGATCCTAGATACCTTGATAATGAAGTGATATAGACATAAAAATATCTTTTATATTTTAGATAATATATTCTTACTGCACGTCTATTTGAGGGTTATAAGTGTTGATTATATAATTCTCAGTATCATGAGCCTTCTGATGAAATTTATGGAGTTTTTCTGTAAATCGTGGAACAAGAAAAAACAAAACTGAAATAGGTTCACCATGAAGTCTTATAACATCATTAATATATAGTCATGCATGTAAATATAGTGGAAAATATTCTCTTATAATGTGGAAATGTGAAAAAATTTAATTTCTATTAATAATTTCCTACATGGAATCATTATTTCATGGATTCTTTCATAATATAGTTATAAAGTTCATAGTAATGTATTCTCATTTCCATTTAGGGATAGGTATAGGTTTAATGTCTCAACTAAAATGTTGTCTCTCAAACTTCACTTACTAGAAAACCAAATATATTGACACATAAAAATAAATTTCTTGCTTCATATTATACCATGAAAAAATGACCCTACAAATCAATATACATATTGGTGATATCATGATGTATAGAGAAATGTGGGCAATGATAATCATAAAATTATTCCCTTTTTATCTCAGGTATAGAGGAAAAAAAATCCACATTCAAAATTACATAATTCCTTCTTTATATGCAAATTATTCCAATTTCCCATCATTCAAAGATATAATTCTATTTTAAATTTTCAAATCATTACCCTGAGAATATTTTTTTCATTATCCAATATTTCGAGTTTTTAAATTATTTGAAAACAGATTGATGTTTACCCTTCATTAATAATTCCCATATCCATATTTAATAGATACATCAACACATGATCCCTCAAAATCATTATTTTTTTTCAAACTCCTTGATCTTTCCTTCACAATTAATATAATTCCTAATTTCCATTCCCTATTTGGTAGTTTATTGAGAAATCATAATCATTGATTATCTCATTCCATCGCCTCTAACTTATGTCGAGTTATTTCTGTGATATGGTGTATTTCAAATTCATATTATCTGTATTTATCTCACATATTTTAATATTGAGATAGTTTATCTATATCTTCATAGAAAATATTGTGACATGTAAATCCAGATCATGAGATAGATAGTAATATTTAAGAGTTTTTATCTATCTTCATTCATATGAAATAATTATATCATTCCTCATAATAAAAAAACCAATTCCATTCCTTGATTTGTCATAATATATCACAAACCCTCCATTTCATGATAGTAGATTGAATATTTTGGAATTAACTAATACCCACTTCAATTCATAAAAACATTATTTATATTCCTTTTTCCAAACAATCTTCACACCTTTTAAAGTAATTTTGCTTAATGGGATCTCTAATATAAATTTTTTTTCAAAAAAATCACACAGATTAACGTTCCAATCCAATTAGTATACATACCTTAATTATTTCCATTTGTATAATCAATTATTGGGAATTGTTTTCCATCATAGGATAAACTGAGATTCTATCCATGTAGGAAATGTAACCAATAGAAAAATTGCGGCTAGAATTCAAACTTTCTAAATTCCCTATATAACTCTTTTCTTCTAAGAGTGGAAAGTATGATTTTCATATGATTCTCATGGTACTCATTGTTCAAAAAGTACAAAAATATGTCATTAATGAATACCAAAATAAAATTATCATGAAATTATGTGAGGACTCTTTTCATTATTTTCATAATAATATAGGGTGCCTTAGTTAATCCAAATGGAATTACTATAAACTTCTAATTTATATTTATCATTAAAAACTCTATCATTAAAATATATACTTTATTCAACAATAATTCATGATATCTGAAATGAAGGTCAACTATTAAAAAATATTCAGAACTATGATGTTGGTTGAATAAGTCATCAATCTGAGGAATATGATACTTTTTAATTTTCATAATAGCAATGATTTTTGTATAATCAATCTCTATCCTCATAAATCCATTTTTCATCATAAATAAAATAACAGTGACTCCCTAAGGTAAAAATCAAGGTAGTATAAATAACTTACCACTAAAATAATCTAAAATTTTATTCAATTTCATTAACTCTATAGTGCATATTCTATAGTGAGTCTTCGATATAGGTCTTTCATCATGTATTAAATTAATGAAAAACTCAATTACTCTCTATAGTGGATATCCATGAAATTTATTAGGATATAAATCAATGTATTAATATAAAATAGATAGATCCACAATTTGAATATTACCCATTTCATTTGTAGGTTTTCCCTTCTATTCTTCTCCATGAATATATTTTATAAGAGCTACTGTAGGCGGATCCATACATGTCTCAGATGATGAATTATCACCTAAAAAGATAAGTAATTGATCATCATTATCATGGATCATAATTTATTTCTCTTTTTAAAAACGTTCTTCATTGTCATTTGAAATTAGTTTCATGCGAAGGATTATATCACAGTCAACCATAAGTGGGATTATAAAATTATAAAATATATCACATTTCCATGTCAAAATAGGAACTACATAAAACATTTTTTCGTATTCAGGATTCCACTAGAATTTTTAACTAAAAACATAATTCATAAGGTGAACAATAAACGTATAATTTTTTCGAAGACTAGTTACATATAGAATTATGTGATGATATAGAATCAAATAATGTATTAGGTAATTTTGAGTATATGATTAAATTACCAACCAAGACATCATTAGAGACATTGAATTCAATTTTTTTATTGTATAATCATGTACTTTCACCCTATAAATTTTATGGGGAATGATACCTTGATTCATAGGAAAAATAATTTTCATTGTGCACCCTATACATATATTTGAATAAATTCACATTACTTGCTTCATTATTTCAATTGAATTCATGACCTTGGTGGAATTTTCTCTTAACATTCATCAAACTCCCATACAATGTAAACATGTTCTTTGAGGTTTCTTTCCATATTTATTGATTTTTCAAAATTTCCCCCATCCCTTCTTCCCTTTTTCCTTATTTCATTTTATGACTTACTCAGAAGCCTTATTCTTTTCATATTGTCTTTGAATCCATAAGTCAATTATTTCTTTGTCTTGATAGAAAATAATATTATATCCTAATATGATGTTAAATTTTTGGGTGACTAGTTCCCTTCGAAAATATTTCATAATCTGATAAAATAAATGGTATATATTTTTTTGCATTACATATATAGTCTACTTCATACCTTTCTAACAATGTAATGTTTTCTTGATACTTAGAAACATTCTCATACTATGTTTTGTCAGGCTCAATAATTGTCTCTATATATCCTCTTATTATTAATGTGGTAAATATTTATCTAAGAAAGGAACCTTAAAATCATTCTATTCCATGATTTCCCCCTCCTCCTATGTGTGTAGAATCAATGTCCACTATTAAATCGCATATCTCTAGAGGTAAAAAAATTGTAATAAAAACATTCTCTATTTAATTTATTACCAAAAATTGAAATATCATCTATATGGAACTTATCAATTTCCCATTTAAAAATAAATTTGAGGTCCCATTGAATGATGTATGTTTATGATTTATAAAGTGGTCTAACATTGTTATGCCGCATTTTGGGTCAGCAGGATACTCCATATGAAAATGGTTTTTTCTTTATATCATGAATCAACTATCACAATATACTTATGATTTGTTTATCTCCAACTTCATATCCATGCCCAACATCATTATCATTCTTAATAGAGAGATCCATTATTTTATTATGTTAATCGATACAACGTCCATTATTTTTCCTATCTTTAATTTTTAAATAATTTCAACCATTTTATTGGATTATGAATTATAATGTTAAATTTTGAAAATAGTCAATCAATTTACATAAATTGAAAATCTATGTATAACTATTCTCAAAATAATAATCTTAATTTTACTAGGAATGCTATCAATTTCTGTTATAAGGTTTTATGTTCTTAATATATGTTTTCTTAAATATTGTTGTTAAATATTCCACTATAATTCCTTTAATACCAATAGTAAATAAGCCAACCATAGTATCTGAGTGTCATTGGTTACTTTGTTAATTTGGAATTTGATAAAAATAATCACATCCCAAAGGACCAAATATTATAGTAGTCTTGGAAAAATCAATATATAATTGAATCATCCATTACATTTGAAGGTGTAAAATAAAACATAGATCACCCTTTGAGAACACCATTATTCTCTAATATTATCTCTACATAAGAATCATAATATACCTCTTTGAATAATAGGTAAATTTAATTATATGAAAAATGGTGTTCTTAGATTCTTTGTATGGCTATTATTAAATTGAATGAAAAATAATGTATCAATAATATGGTAGGAAATAAATGTAACTAAAATAATTCTATAATCACAAAAGATAAAAAATTATCCATGAATATCATAACTAATCAAAAATATCACATGGAAATCAATAGATAATCCCATAATGAAGGTAATTCATAATACTAGACATCATAAACACATTGTTGAGGCCTCTTACAAAGTAATATTTCACAAATTGTTACGTCCTCAATGAATACCCAAGCCAGTTTGTTTAATGATACCAACTGATATATCGAGGGGATATAATGTCCCCCCATCACTTACTACGTCCAATATAATCCTCATATTAATGGATTGAGATATAATCTACATAATTATCGATATTAAAACTACAATATGAAATTTTAATAATTTACCCATTAAATAAACATAATCCTAAACAATCCAATGTGATATGGAGAATTTTATCAAAATTGTACATCCCCATTAACACAGGTCATCAAAAATTTAAAGAAATAATAAAGATGGTATCACCATAATATATCCCCTGTGGATCATAAACAAAACATGGATTTCTTTTTATTTATGAATATAAATATCATAATAATTTTATTAATAACATTCATGAGAAAAATAACCCATTAAGTATGAAAATCACATTTTTTAAACCACATAGTTATAATGGAAATCAATTTCTTCAAAAATATTATTATAAAAACATATAATAAAATTAAAATAAAATATTTTACGTGATGGTGGTAAAAAATTTCCAGGTCGTATAAGTTAAATAAATATACATTCCATACTTTTGTTGGAAAAATAGAAAAATTTCTTCTTGAAAAAACAACAAGAAGGTTCCTTTCATACCATTTTGTAAGAATTTGAACATGGGTAAAAATTACTTTGAGAAACTATATTAGAGTATTTCAAAAAAAATATAAAATATTTCTTCAAAAATATTAATATGGTAGAAAAATAATCCCCAATAGGGACTTAAGTATAAATAATCCTGAATTTTTGTGAGACTGTTTAATAAACCCTTACCTCAATTCTAACATCCTTCATACATATTAAAAAATAATCTATAATAAATATTGAGTTATTATACTTATATTATACAAATTAATCTTATATATATATCATACTATTTTTTACATACTTATAATATTTTATCACCCATTTCATAACAATTATTTGTTAAAAATAATAGTTTGGGATATTAACTAATTCATTTTTCATATATTTTTTTGTTCGGTTGTAATGGTAGTATAAATGTTATCAAGGTTAAATTATCCCCAAAAATTCTATAATTATATAAATATCATATATTTAATCATTATATATGTATTTTATGTAATCCATTATTGTTTGTGATAGAAATATGAATTACACTTTTCATGAGGATGATAGGTCATACGTATGTATGAAATTTTTTCATTATTCCACGAATAGAAGGGGATAATGTTAAATTATAAGTATTAGTTCTAGAATAATTATTATATCATATAGAGAATATATAATCATAAAATATATCCTTGTTATCATCCATTTAAAATTTAAATGAAAAATGAATCACGTCACCTAATAAATGTGGTATTCAACTCGTATGCATGAGAGAATTTATCATTTACAAATGTTTTAAATGGTAAGAAGGTAGATATAATATAATTATTGAATAATTATAATTATTTCATAAATATTATATATTAATCTTAAACATATAATAACTCTCATCCATAAAATATGGAAATGAAAAATAAATTATATCACTACGTGGACAGAGTAAGCAGAACGTATGCACAAGTGATAAATCCACATCTGATTTGTTATTCATGACGGTGGGTAATTTTGGGTTCATAATATTAATAAAATTCAGTATGTTGAATATTAAAAATTTATTTTTTTATAATGAATTCCAGATATATAAAATAGAAAGAATAAGTGGTAAATTGAAAGGGGTCAGCGGGTTTGAAAATTACCTCATCTTGAGGAGACCTACATTAGATCTTTTAAAATGGGACTAAAGGTTAGTATTTAATGGGAAAAAACACATTTATAACACTGATAAGGATGGTGATGAGATAAATGGTCAAGTATTTATCAATTTATGATATCTAAATGTGTTGCAAATAAGTGAAGGATGAGGTTCCCATTAATAATTTAGGTGAGGGGAAAATTTTGAATTTCTAAAAAGATAAAATTATAATAAATTCATTCTAATGAGAAATGCCTTAGAATGAAAAGATATAAAAATATGTGGTATTATTGGGATGTGATCACATAATTAAATTGAATTTATACAGGTAATGGGTTTATTTTAAACCCTATCATTTTTAAGCCTTATTTAATCAATTTTTTATTTTAATTGTGGTAACAAATGTTCCCATATTAAAGAGTAATAATTTTTTCTTATAATGTTTAAATTTCCCAAAAATGGAAATGTTATGATATTTCCAACTGTATATTCTACACCATATATTATTTCTAGATTTTATTATTTTTAATTAATACAATAAATATTATTTTAATAGAAAATCATTTGGTCAATTTTGACACTATTCATTTATTTTGACATAAAATACATCAATTTAAATGGGAAATTCGAATATAATGCTTTTAAATAGTTCTAATATGCCGTATGGAACAAGAAAATTCATTTGAAACATTATATCATTTATATACTACAAAGAGGAAATTCTAATATAATGCTTTTAAAACTTTCTAATATGTCGTATAGAACTAGAAATTTTAATTGAAACATTACCTCATTCATATACTATAAAAAATGAATATTTTGTTAATAAATTATTTTATGTTTTTCTTAATTAAATAAATATTGTATCGTCATTTCATAAGTTTTTATGGTAGTTATATAATTTATAATAATTAATAATATACTTATATGATGTAAATAATTTCATTAATGTACGAAATATTCATTTATTTTAGTTCATATGTAGATTTTTTCTACAGGTGGAAAAATAAGACTTATTAAAAACAATGCGTGTGAAATTTTGGAACTCTCATTTTTTAATATAATGTATAAGTAATTTTAATGGAAATGTTTCCATTAAACAACTCATCTTTAAGACTATTATTTTAAGGGATAAATTTTGTTTATTGAATAAGAATCAGGATGAAAAATTATTTAATTATCCGAGTAGGTAACAATAAACAACGGATCGAGACTATTTGTCACATGGCCTCAAGAATGCATCCCTCATAAAAGAGAGGATGCCAACTTGTAGTAAGGTTATAAGGTGGTAAAGTGGGTATGATATACCATCCTATCATAGTTTCACAGTTGTAATAATAGGTAAATATAAATATTATAATCATAGCGTAACATATTTAATAGAAGAGACAAGTATCGTAATTAACTATAGAATAATTAAAAAAAGAGAAACTATAATAGTAATCACAATCTATTGGCAGAGTCATACACAAAATGATTTCATTGATTGGTGATATAAAAAATGCAGATTATAGGTGGTACAAATCACAAGAATATATAACATTGTATAAGAAAATACAAAAGACTGAAATATGGATGAACTCAAATCACGAGCATATGCACAGTACTATTATCCCATGCTCCGTGATATAAGATAATAGATAACACATCTATGAAAGGGTGGTTGAACTTATCCACACATGTAGTGATAATGTCTACACAGGTACAATGTTCAGTCTAATTTGTGTGTGAGATAAACTATGTAGGACTCCACCGACGTTTTCCAGATTAATCAATTATGTGTGGATTGTATAGTAGTGTTCAGGTAAAAGGATTAATAAAAAAATATGTATAAATAAATAATAACTAGATCAGGTTCTAGATGGACACCTAGACAACTCTACCGTCATTGGAATAAGTTGGAAGGAGTCTAATAAGATTATCATTTATAATTAATGATATATATTATATAAATCTATACTGACTCTATAAGTGAGAACATCTATAGGCATATACATAGATACTAGGTGCTTGTGGGACCCGAGGCATATCTCATGAATCCATCAATTGTGAAATGATCACAGGGCCATAAAAAGGGTAGATGCTCAGAATCACATATGAATGTGAGAAATCATTCTCATCACTTGATACGTTGGGGTGATTTTTCATGTCAAACATATTATGTAGAGGAATGTTGAACATCACTCCCATCAACCATGTAGAATTAAACAGTGTAATACGACCTTCCCGTCAACCAAAATAATGGAGAGTTAAACACAATGCTCAAAAAATCCCTTAATCATTTTACAATGACCAATCACCATGGTCTAATAATAATAATCAATACATATTACCTCTAATGAATTATAATAATTTAAAAAAATTAAGTCAATGGTTCACAATTCATATAATCCACATTAATAAATTTTCAACATGTGTTGTGGTCTTACCACCTACTTCAATTTAATAAAAATATCCATTTAATTTGTAAAATAACAATATTCCAAAAAAATTTCAATCCAAACTAATTAATATGTTTATTGGTCTGTTATTAATTTATAAAGATCGAGAAATAATTTAACATAGCCAAATAAGATATTATTAAAGTGGAAGGGATCATTTAATTGTTTATCATGGATATATGGGAGTATCATATAATTTTAAAACTTTATGGAAAAGTAAAACCTATTTCTATGAAACACAAGGAAAATTAATGCATGTGGAACATCAGAAAAGACTATAAGAACACCTAAAATTTTATGGAAATTTGATATACCATCTAACTTAGGTTTGTATAACTCTCCTTATCTTTTGACAACCTTTAACTAAATCAAGAATGGATGAAATTGGAAGCACAGACCAATTTCCAAAAAATTAGGTGATATGATCTCACATAGATATAGTGAAATAGATGGTAAGATAAACAATGATGTGATGAAATTGGATTATAGATCATAGCATTATAAATCCAATGCTTCTCATAGAAATCTGATCGAATATCAGAAAAGGTAGCTATCAAATCATATCTTATTTTTAGGAGAACTCTATCACAAGATAATTTTTGTGCATATCCATTACAGAAGAGGGTAAAATAGATAAATAGGTTTTAAAACATTTAAGGGGAAATGAAAATTTCACATCTATGTAATGGGTGACATGGTTTGACCACATATTTGGCTTAAATGCACAAACATTTCTCCAAGAATATCCCAAGGACCCCCCCCCCCCCCCCGCTTGAGCTAGGCACACAATTTGGATAACCATGGTAAGCCCATAGGAAAATAAATTATCTCATTTATGAAAAATTACTCACATTCATGAAGGAAATCCTATATTGTTGCAGACAAACCATGAAACCTTATTATGTGCATAGAGTTCCCCCACATAGTTGATTCACAAGGCTGGGAAAAAAAATGAACTAACCATGTGGCTATGTCTTCCAAACTAATTTCTGGATTTTGGGGAATTGAAGAATACATGGATGCTCCCATGATATTTTATAATCCATAGTTTAAAATTATAATGCTACAACATAGAATTAAAACTATAAAAAATTATTTGTTCCATCATAATATATTGGTTTGTTACAACCTCCCCTCTATAAAGATACTTTTCCATGAGTTTGAAATAAGCTGGTAAACGTGGGTCATCTGAGAATAGTTCTAGCCACTATGATTGTATGTTAGTTGCCTCCTCCCAAGTCTTTTTATATGCTCAAGCAATCTATCATAGCCCATGTACTAAAGAAACGGACCTACCTCACAGAGCCTTTATGCTACTATAAATGATAAACATGAGGTAATATAAAAAGGAAGAATCCACATACACCTTATCCTCACCTGAATGTAAAACGTGTGATGAGTCTAGATAATACTAGTAGAGATGAGGCACGTGAAAAATATCATACATATATCAGCATATCTGAGGGAGTTTTATTTGTTAATCCACTGGTCTGATCCCCTCCAAGATATAAAAGGGACCAATGAATTGAGATGACAATGAAAATTTTCATAATACTGCTTCCTGGACTAGGATGTAAACATAAACATCCTAATCAGTAGAAATAACTTTTTAGTATATGGGATGAGACATTGTCCAAGTAGAGTTGTCTCCCCTACATTTAACTAGCATATAGGAAATCATCATGGTATACAACATAATGCATCATAAGGATCCATTTTCATGGTCTCCTAAAAAAATTTATTGTATGTGATCTAATCTAAGGATAGGTATTTCTACCAAGAACCCACAATTTTATGAATAGATGAAAAGAAAATTTCCTATAATACCTCAATCGTATGGTCCATTGATATATCCGTCTTTCAGTGATAGGTTGTTCTCAAAAACAACTATGTACCCAAAGCCTTATAAAACCCATACCAAAATCGTGACATGAAACGAGGGTCTAATCATATATGATAGATCACGGAGATCCATGAAAGTGTACAACCTCCCTGGAATATAGCCTCCATATCTCATCTACCAAAAACGACTCTCAAGAATGTATTAGTAAAAAATCCTACCATAAAGTCTTTTGAGACATCTTGCAATTTTTATAAGGGAATGAAAAACAACTATAATATTCCAATCAATATAAAAATTTCTTTCTTCACCTATTTGTAGGTTGAAAATAGATTAATAAAGATGACTATATCTTTATCCATAATAGTCCACCAATACTAGTGATGTATGTATCAATACATCTTGGTGACACTAGGATGTACCGCCCAAACGGAGGGATGATATTACTATATCAACTCATTTTGGATGTCTGTTGGGACCTAGACACAGCCATGTATGTGTAAGTAATCATCGTCACCCATGGTCCTCTTAAAAAATGAATAATCTTCCAAAACACTCATCCTCAAGACTAATCCCATGGAATCTGAAAGATTCCAAATTTTTTATTATTCCATAAGGCTAGAGTTCACTGCTAAAAATAGGATAATAGTATACCCTTGATCCCATAGAACCATAAAATTAATCTATGAGAACAATTCCATAATCCTCCTCTATCCACTAGCCTCCTAAATTTCAGTTTTCATAGAATTATGGCTTTGAGAATTGACTACGGTGTTTCATTTACTATGAATATTGACAAGGTCAAAATCCATGTATTTTAGCTATTCATACCATATGAACTATATGGGATGTGGATCAAACTATGTAAAGATAAAAAAATTGACTAAAAAAATACTCTCAAATAATATAATTCCTCCAATATTGTCAATCGGCCACAATAAAAGCTAACTCAAGGTCACGTGTCAAGAAATTCCACTAGTGTGGTCACAATTGATGCGACATGTATGCTACGTCTTGATGACCCTAAATAAATACTAACACCAACTCGATACCTGGTGAGTCTTAATAATATGTATAACTCCTTCTTGAAATTAGTAGAATCATAATTAACAATGATTTCATCATTCTCAATAATATCTAAAAGGGCATTTTAGAATATTCTACCTATATGAATCCCACACCCTATTTATTAAATCTCATAATAGGTGATTATATGAATGATAAATCCTAGATGATTCATTTATAATGACCAAATATCCCTAATATCCATCCTATATTAAATAATTTCTTTTTATTCTTCCTGGAGACTATAGATATCAACTTCTCTTTTTCAACTACTACTCTACACTCAGAAATGATGTGACCCATGAAGTTAAAATTTTCAATCCAAAAGAATCATTTACTGTGATTATCATAATGATAGTTCTCTCTCATTATATTCAACGTGATCTTAAGATATTATTCATGGTCTTTTCATGTTTGAGAAAACACTAATATGTGATCAAAAAATACTACCACCAACAAATCTAGATATTATCTGAAAAAATAATTCATCAGGTCCATGAAAATAAAATCTTGTTCATTAGACCAAACATCATTAATAGGTACTCATAATATTCATACCTACTCTGAAAATATGTATAATGTATGTCAAAAGACCATTCATGCACCTAATGGTTGTCCAAATTCAATTAATTATTAGAAATGTAACGACCTTGGATTGAATCAATCGAAATTACCTCCTTATAATTACTCCATATAATATAAATCACATAAAATCACATAAATAACAAAAAACAATCTTTATAAATTAAAAATTAATGACATAAGAGGTATTTCAAAAAGATAAGGAACCTATACCAAATTTATGGTAACTTTACCTTTGGAATAGTAATATGACCATTATGAATGGTAAACTAACTAATAGAATAGTAAATAAAATTTGGTTGTCTTATAAATAAAAATATGGTATATCTATCTCTTGGAATAAGTAAATAAATGTTTTTAAATTATAAATTAACTGTTGGTATTTTTGTATGTTATAAATATTAAATTATAGATATATAATTAATATAATGATTTAAAATAAAATTTATTTTCTTAAAATTTATTCATTATTTAAATTTATTTATCTTATGATTAAAGGATAATTTTATGAGAACATAATTATTTTATAAAAGTGTTATAAAATAAGTTAATTTTTAAAATTTGTATTTTTCAAATAAATTAATATTTTATATAAATATTAAATTTATAATATTTAAAAAAATATTTTCATAAAATAGATTCCATTTTTAAATTCTTCATGTCAAAAAAAATTTGGGATGAGTTTTTATGATTTTTCTAAAATAGTTGATTTTTTGTGAAGTCTGAAATACGATTATTTATAGTATTTAACAAAAACATGAATTATTGGCTCATAGTTGATGTATGGATGATGTAAACTCATATTCTCATACAATAGTTCCCCTTTTACTATATTTATTCATGGTAATAAATAGTATTCATATTCTTTAGTGGTAATAATAAACCAATGAATAAAATAAACAAAAAAAATCCTCTCCTCCCCTATAAATAACCCCTCTTCTCCTCACGCCACTTAATCCTTGAAGCCAGACCAAATTCATCCCATTAATCTTCCCAAGCATCCCCCCATATTCAGGATCCTTTATTCTTAATCAATGTTCAAACTAATGATCCTAACAGAGGTTCTCAATTAGGATAATTTAATAAGTAAAACCCTCTTTCATTTTATTTTAATTTTTATTCAATTTATTTTATTTTCTTATTCTATCCTAACATTACCTTAATAAATTGACATTATAAGTCCATTATATTGTATATAATGAAATATTTTTTGGTAAATGTAATGACCCATTATTATTTAACTTTCCCTCTCTATTTATTCAGAAAAAGTGAACATCATCTGAGAGGTTCCGATTTAACGCCTTCAAGGATGACGAGTTTTTGTTTTTCAATTCCACCAACAAGGGTGGTAATAGAACCATTTATATATTTAATAAAAATAATAATATATGTATTAAATCTTATTTCATGCTATATAACAATTATATATGTGTATAATATTAATTAATAAAACAAAAGTAGTTTTAAATGACAAAAATTCGCCAAAATAAACTAGCATTTATCACAAACATTGTATCTAATGATTCATACTCACTCCAAATAACCTATTGAATTTCATAAAAATTTTATAATTTATAAGTTCATTAATAACGTATAATATCAATTATATAAAATTATTCTCATTTTACATGAATTTATTTACAAGTAAACAAGTAAAATGACCCGGAAAATCAAAGAAACGAATGCTCAAAAATGATGATAGTTTTCCTTATAACTCATCAAAAGGGCCATAAATAGACATCATAAAATAATAAAATATACAAATCATGTAGAAATTATTTTTAATTAATTAATTTATTTATTTAAATTTATTTTTCATTACATTATAATCAAATTCATTACACTTTTAAAATTTGGGAAAGTGATTATTTTCAAACCTCCATTTTTCATTCTGGTTACGCTTTATATCTCTTTATCACAATGTAGCTATTAGTTATCATAATTTAATCCTCCATAATTTAGTTATTATGATCTGAAAATATTTTATTATCCATATTATTCTTTATTTTATGGGGAAATACATGTTTTATAAGCTTCCATGCTCAATTCTTCCCTAAAAGAAATCTCGTTTAAAGGGAACTTCCCAATTTCTTACCCTTTTACATGTTCTCTCCATATTCTATTTTAAGCCACAATTATTTTTAAAAAATAAATAATTTCATCACAAAAATCTATCTTAACTCGTTTTTAGTTTTTAAAACCAATTATTCCTTTTTAATTTTAAAGACACTTTCATATTTTCCCATAAACCTCACTGAAGTGGGTAATTTCTAAAGATTCTTAAGCCCTCATTTTAAATTTTTTCACATCAGTTGGACATAATTTATTATAATATATGCCTATTATTATTTATTAATATACAGTCATGTTTTAAATCCATTATTTCATAGACATCCTTGTGACATGCTCATTTGATATGACTTGTGACTTGGTTACGATACCCATTTCGTTCCATGGGTAACCCTTATATTTTTTCATTATGTATGATTATTCATTGGGAACATATGTGAATGGAAATGTTAAGTGGGCGTATCCATATACTGATCCATTGAAATGGGTAATATTTAGTCTCATGATATGTCATGTCAGGACACATAATGAACATGATTCATTTATGGGACTTTGTCCACCATGCCTCGATAGATACCCTTCACTCATGTTTATGTCTTGTTATATGTTGTTTCCACATTCCTATGATGTGATATTTATAGGTTCCCATTTTATACATTTTATTATTATTTATATTTTTTTAATCATCAATTTCTTCATGTCATCATGTTTTGTCTTCCAACATAAGGGATTTTTTTTATTACTATACTTATTATCTTACTGGGGCTTTAGCTCATCCCTTCTGATCTTGTTTTTTCAAGGTTATCATATGCATATATAAGGGATTAAATTTACTTAAAATATCATAATAATAATTAAATAAATGATTTTTTTATTTGGGTTTCATTTTGATTAATTATTTATCTAATCTTCCCATGACACTAGATTATACGATCCTTGCCTTGTCATTAAATGGTAAAATATTCTTAAAATCATGTAATAATATGTGTAAAAGGGTGGGGTCCATGTAGTTGGTATTAGAACATGGTCTATTTATTTCTGGATATTTGGACTAGATCTCTTTAGTAATAACCCTAACGATAATTATATCACTATGGAAAACCAAGATTGGAAATTAGGGAATCACATAATTGGATTACTTTCATTTACATGTTTATCTTTCTATGATCAATGTGTTTTTAATGTGACTATTAGGATAGTATTCAAGCCCCATATTGTTATGTTTTTGTTTAATTTAATTAATTTTTTGGAATAGGAGAAGCACCCTCTCCTATTTTCCCCTTAGTATGAAAAATGAACTTTCGAGGGAAAATTTTCATAATGGGGAATAATTTTACAACCCTGAATTCTATCAAGGGAAATTACCCTCTTATAGTTATTACATATATTATAAATCACATAAAATCACATAAATAACACAAAATAACTTTATAAATAGATAATAAATGAAATAAGGGTTATTTATATAAGTAAAGTAGCAATTCCAATAGAATATTAACTTTCCCTTTGGAATAGTAATGTGGCCCTTATTAATAGTAAAATGGCCAACCTAATAGTAAATACACCTATAAAAGTATAAATAAAATTATGGTATCTTATAAATTAATATATGATAGATCTATATACTATAATTAGTAAACAAATGTTTTCGAAATGATAAATTAAATTTTGGTATTTTTATATGTTATAAATATTTAATTACTATTTTTTTATTAACTTATTTATTTAAAAAATAATAGTTTTTCTTATCATTAGAGGATAATTTTATTAGACTTTAATAAATTACATCAAGTGTTATAAAATCAGTTATAATTTTTAAATTGTTGTTTTAATAAATAATGATTTTATTTAAAAATTTAATTTACCATATTTATAAAATTATTTTCACATAATGTATTTCATTTTTTAATTCTACACATCTAAGAATGGTTCGGGTGATTTTTATAGTATTTTTCTAAAATAGTTGAATTTTTTAGGAATAGTGAAATACAATAATTTGTGGTATTTAACAAAAACATGAATTATTGAGTCATAGATTATTTATAGATTATTTAAGCTGAAAATATCTAAATATCTTTATCCTTTTATATTATTTATTCATGGTAATAAAAAATTATTTATAGTATTTTTCCAAAATTAAATAAAATTAATAAAATAAACAAAAAACCATCTCTTCCTCTATAAATACCGCCACTCACCTCTTCTTCTATTCACTGCACATAATCCTTGAATATTTTAAAATTTTTACCAATCAATATTCCTATTTCTATATGACATGTCCATGATCTTTTTTCGTCAATAAAATACCAAACTCATGTGCCTTAAGGAGGGGAATTCAATAGTTAAAAACCTCTTCACTTTTATTTAAATTTGGTTTCAATTTCTTTTCTTTTATTATTCTCTATTAACATACCCTAATTTATGTAAAGTTATCACTAAAATAAATTTAATATACTATAACATTTTTGTTAATGGAATAACCCATCATCATTTCCACTTCCCTCACCTTTTATTCTAAAAATGAAAACATCATTCATGAGGTGTTGATTTAACACCTTCTTGGATAATGTATTTCAATTTCTAAATTCCTCATTCAAGGTTGGTCATAAAACCATATTTATGGTTATAAAAGTTATATTATATTTATTAAATATTATTTAATGTGGTAGAACAATTATATATATGCATAATATTAATTAACAAAAAAAAGTTTTTTTTAATGACCAAAATTCACCCAAATAAGCTAACGTTCATCACCAATAATTTATCTAATTATTCATCCTCACAAAAAATAACCAAATGAATTGTATATAAATTTGGAAATATGTATGTTATTTAAAAACATATAATTTCACTTCCGGAAAAATCCTCATTTTACATGGTTTTCGATACATTTAAACATGTAAATCGATATTGAAATCCAAAAAAACCAATGCTATGAAACAATGAATTTATTTCTTTTAACTCATAAAAAGGGACATAAATGGACATAAAAAAATTATAATAAATCAAAAACATGTTTAATGGTTTCTTAATTAATTAATTAATGTTTTTAATTTTATTATCCAGGACATTAAGATCAAGTGCAGAACACTTTGAGACATAATGTAAGGGATTCTCTCTGAACCTCTATTTTTTCATCAGGTTGTAATTTATCTCTCATTATCAACATGTAATTAAAAATAATTATTATTAAATCTTACATTATTCTATGTGTATGTTCCAAAATATTTTTATATCCTTATTCTTCTTTTTGTTATGGGAGATAAGTTTGTTATAAGGTTCCCTTATCAATTCTTCCCGAAAAGAAAACCCAATTAAAGAGAACATCCCAATTTCTTACACATTTATATGTTATCTATATAATGAATTCTAAGACACAATTATTTTTATAAAATCTCTCAATTTATCATAAAAAATTATTCTTAATTAATTTCTTTTTTTACATCCAACTATTCTATTTTCATTGTAAAGTCAATTTTAATAGCTTCCCTTAAACCACACTAAAGTGGATAACTTATAATGTTTCATAAACACTCATTTAAAATTTATTCACATATATTGGACATAATTTATCATTATATATGAATATTTTACTTTATTAACATCTATTAATGTTTTAAATCCATTATTTCACGAACAACCGTGTGAACGGCTGATTTTATATGCCTTATTACATGGTTATGATACCCATTTCATTTTTATGGATAAACCTTATGTTTATTCATTATCTATTATTATTCATGTTTCATAAATATAGATGAAGATGATATGATGTTTTCACCCAAACAATTCTCCAATTAATTGGTTAATTTTTAGTCTCATGAGATGTCATGTGGGGATATGTATTGAACCTGACTCCTTTATGGTAATTTTTCCACAATGTACTAAAAGATATCCATGAATCATGTTTATGTATAGTTATATTATGTTTAAACCTTACAATAATGTCATGGTTATATTTTCCAATTTTATGAAATTTATTATTCCTTATGCTTATTCATCATCAATGACTTTGTGTCATCATGTTATTCTTTATAACCCATGTAATATGTTTTATTCATATTGTTATTTCCATACTTGTATTTTAGCTCATCAGTTTTTTTCATGTATTCCCTATGTGTTCCTATGTTTGTATAGGGGATGAAATGGATTTAAAAGGACATTATGAATATTAAATAAAACATGTTTTAATTGGGTTTCATGCTAATTAATTGTGTATATTATCTTAAAAAGAGATTAGACTTTATGATTCGTATCTTGTCTTTTAAGTGTAAATTAGGATTACAATAATTTTATAATATGTTTAAAAGGATGGGGTCACTATATAAAACAAAATAAATCCTCAATTTTAATCAAATAGGTCAACTATTTGAGCCAGTAGATAATGGTTGTTAAACATAAGTTAGTTCAATTGTTTTTAATCCACATTGAACATTGTGGTATTGTCCAAATTCTTGGTGAAAATGACTAGTGAAACCCATTTAAAAGTACTAGGGTTCATAAAAACCTTATCCTCTTGGACCTCCAACTACTTCTTAAGCTACAAAAGCTTCGTAGGCATCATCATATAAATAGTAATGAACAATAATTTCACCCCTGACTAAAGCACAATTGTTAATTAAATCCCTATTATTAGAGGTTTCCCAAAAAAATTATCAGGGAAGACATCCCTAAAGAGATCCACCACATGAGGGAAAACTATATTCCTTAACCCCATGGCATCCAATAAATGATATGTATTCCGGGTGGTCACTCTGCTTATCCCCTAATCCTTAGGTCTAGGTTGGGATGCATGGACCTCCCATTCTACCTTGTAGGAATGTCTACAACCCATTGGTGATTTAAGAATCATCCTTATAGGATAAAAACTAATATGATCTTGATAGGGAATCATCATGTATATCAAGAGGATTGTATAAAATAATTCTATGTAATGTTGAGGGTAAATAGATTTCACATGAATATACATTTAACTATATCAAGGGGACTATCCTTGAATCAATGAACACTCTCTGATCACATACATAATAGGGTATTGGGAATCATCATGTCACATAAATACTTTATCATAATGTCTAGACTCACTAAAATTTCTTCATAGACAAAAGAGTGTGATGTGCCTATGTAAAATAAATAATACTCTATATTACATGCCATTAGAATAGTACATTGAATAGTAGATGGATCACCACTCTTCTCCTCTAGAAAAAGATGTAAATTATGCAACTATCATGTTTTATGGCCCTAAGTCCCATCCTAACTACCATGAGAAGCCTACTTTACTAGAACATTGGATCTTGAGTCTGATTCCCACTTCCCCAACCAACCCCTCTACTATAACAGACATTGGTATTCCACCTACCAACGTGAATATATACTACTGGCTCCATTATAGAGTGTGGAGTCAGGGTAGACCCGCTCTCAATAGGTAATGGTGGAAAATTATTATAAAATAACATGATATTATCCATCCTATAGCATCCTCTATAATCAACTGGATCGCTCATACTTCATGGATTCATGTGTCAAATATTCCCACACTAGTAACAGACGATAAACCTATCAGTATGAATTTTATGATTGCAGCTACCCCTATAATAAACCTCAAAGTTACATGTTCTTATGCTTAAAATAACCACTAACAATTCATGGTTCTAAAATACCCTAGATCAAACCGTCGACATCCCTAAATGTACACTTATTAAGGAGGAATTGGTTAACTATCTCAAAAATAGTGGCCAATCTGAAGAAATTAACCTATGATTGGATAGTGTAAGACATTCCATTGTCTAATTGTCTCACATTCATAAGATCATAAACTGCAATAATTATGATAAATCGTTGTATCTTCATTAATAGTGCCTAATAATCCATTAAATACATGGATCTCTACTATAATTTCATAAACTCTCTAGCCCATTTAGCTCTCAACATATGTGGAAAAAAGTAACCGCAAAAGATGGTCTGTAAGTCCCTCTATATTATATCTTGATGTCGATCTGACTAGGTAATAACATCCCACCATCACATAGAAAAACCACATAGCATATAAGCAGTGAGCATGAACCTACATTATGGAGGTATCCACAAATTCTCAAATATAGAAAACATGGCCATCAGGCATGACTTAGTAGCATGTGGTCTTCCATCACATGAAAAGGTGGGAGGATGTTGTAGCTATAACTCTTGAGTAAACACTACCATTGTCATGGAAGGCTAAGAAGGTCCTTTCATATAATACACCATATAAAATAAAACCTCTCAAAATGTGGATTCAGTACCCATGTCATGAATATAATGTTTTACAATTGGTGCTACTAAGGGAGTTATCACTGTTGTATTAGGGCCCCCACCTCTAGTGCATATTCATCATATATTTTTGGGCATATGACTCGATGTCGTTATGGTGGTGTGATTCTATAATTCCAAACTCTCACCTCATAAAAGAAAAAATAGTTGAAAATATTGTATAAAGATATTAGTACAAGTACAAATCCTTCCCAAAAAAAGATTACACCTCTATACCTACACAAAAACTAGGAACTAGGTTATAAGGGAAGACTATAGCATGTCTTAATAACATAAGTTACATGCCAACTGCCTAATAAAAAAGGTAGTTTTCAGTCTAGGTCTCACATAACACATCATATGTTCCAATATACAGAGTGTTAATTTCATGGAACAGAGGATAACACGCTTTACATTGCAATTAGAATCATATTTAGTGGTAACTATTTCATTGAAATGGTTAAACCTTTTTTTAGTTCGTAATATTTTATATGATTATATATATAACATGAAAATGTTAAATGCACCACCATTATTAATTTATAAAAGCCATACCTATTTTAATTAAAAATTGGAATGTCATTTATCTTCCACTTGATCTTTACATCCTGTATTAGTATTTAATAGTTTATAGAAATTATTTGATTAATGAAATCATATTTTAGTGTTTATTGAGGTTCGTTCCTCCTATATTAGAACTAGAATTCACCTATCAAATTAACTAACATTATTTTATTCCATGGAACTAGTAGTTCCATGACCCACAATGTTGTGTGATTGACCAATTAAGGTTCCATCATCAATCAATACGGGAAAATTTCATTTTTTTGATGTATGATGTTTAATTAAACAAATTATTCATCCTTATAAAATATGTTATCACATTTAAATATATACTAATCATGTAACAAAATATAATATGCAAAAAAATACATATGGGAAGTAAATTTGGCATGGTAAAATTCAAAGAATATAAGTTCTAATGTAGCTATGATGATGCATGAAGTGGTACCACCTTGTCATACTCAGCCAAGGGAAAATATCATAATAATAATAATAATTTCAATATCAATAATGTCACAAAATATTTGTGTCCTCATATGGAGAAATCAATTCAATGGTAATAGGAAAAACCATAATATCAATAATCTGTCCAATGTAATTTGGGTTTCCCCTATACGTGGGTTAGATACTCCATGAAAAATTCTCAATACCAAATTCCAATACATATTTTTCTCTTATCTAATTCAAAAATATTAAGAATAAGGGAAAAATAAAACCATATGATACCACTTTGTAATATCCTAGTTAGGTATCCAATAAAATTGTACCACAAGTTGTAAGTTCACATGGCTTCAGGCATGCCTTCCCATAAGCTACAGGATGCCGAATAGTAGTGAGGTTCCAAGGATGTATAGTGTGGATACAACACCATAAAATTAAAGTGCCACAATAGTAATGAAAAATGAATATAAATAGAAGAATCATAACATAAAATATGGAACAAATGAAAAAAGAATAATAATCAATTATAGAATCAATATCATCCAAGACACTGTAACAGTATCCAAAACACATATGTTTATTCATTCATATAATTATGTCATCGAATGATAACATAAAAAATGAGGAGTACATGGGATACAATGCACATGAATATAAAACATTATATAACAAAAAAAATACTAGAAGATAACTCCACTAGCATCACACACGTAAAATCGGTCCTCTGCTCCCATGAACCAAGCTAAAATCTAGGAGATAACATATATGTGATAGGGTTCTTTCCCTTATCCAAAATTTTAGTCATAAAGTCTATATATACACTAAGGGAATTCTGATTAGGGTATGATTAAAACTCAATAGGCCATCAACAATGCTGTCTAGACTAATCTAGTAAGTGTCTACAACATATTACTTTGAAGAAAAATGAATAATAAACAAAACTATAAAAATAATTACAAGTAAAATCAGGTTCTGGTAGGACACCAGGTCAACTCAACATTCTTTAACATATGCTGGAATGATCCTGATCAATTTAAATTATATATGAAATCTTATATAGTATGTATCCATGTATATTCATTCTATATATGAGGAAATATATAGGTATATAAATGTTTACTAGGTTTTATATTGATATGTTTCATAACTTAGGTGTTCATAACTAGTCTAATGAGACGAGGGCTCCAGCAAAAAAATCATTGAATCTCATATGAATTTAATGATCACTATCATCACTTGATATGGTTAGTTCAGTCCTCATGACCAATACCTAATGTGAAGGAATTAAGAATTTCATTCTCATTTCCCAAGTAGAAGTGAACTATGTGATACATCATGACCATCAAAAAATTTAATGGATTGTGAAACTCTATTCTTAATAAATCCCTTAACTATTTCTTAATGACCAATCATCCTGGCCTAATAAAAAAATCCTAAGGGATTACCTATAATGAAATAAAATAATTTAAATATTTTAAACAAATTTGAAAAATTCATATAATCCCTAATAAAAAATATAAAACATGTTGTGTGTCCTTTACACACACTCCCATTTAAAAAATAAATCCATTATGATTATAAAGGTAATAAATTCCAATTTCATGTAATGAAGAACTAATTATGAGGAGGTTAGGTCCATTAAGAAATTATATTCGTTAGGAAATTAATTTGACACACCTATTTTTGTATTTATCAGGTTATTAAGGATCATCTATGGTTTAACACTTCTCCGCATAAGTATTATAACCAGGTGAAATTTAAAGGAAAATTAAACCTACTTTTAGGTAGCACATAGAAATTTTCCACAGGTGTCACATCAAATAATAATTATAAAACACATAAATTTATTTGGTAAAATTTCTAGAACACCTACATTTATTCTATACCACTATCCCTATATCTTATAAACCATTGAATCAAGTTGGAATCAGAGAAATCATAATAATTAACCAATTCCCTAAAAATAGGGCATTTGAGCTAGTACAAAAATAGAAAAAGAGAGGTGTAGGTATTTACTAATAGTAAAAAGGAGGAAGATACATATTACCTTTGTTAATCCAAGGGTCACAATTGTGATCCGATTAGATATCCAGTGAGGGAGTTATCAAAAATCCTAACCTTGGATTGGGATAACCCCACAAGAATAGAAATGGTGTGCACATCCATTGGAGAATAAAGAAAAAATAAACGATTATGGTTTTAACATTTATGTGGAAAATAGTCATTTCCACTTTATGAACTATGTCGTAGTTTTTCCACATGGTTATCCAACCCATGTGTCAACAATGATCCATGGTGTTCCCAAAGACCCCCCTCGCAATGGTAATGTGCATGGTTTGGATACTCTTCATATTCCATGTGGAATGCCACTGTCTCATGCCTAATACATTTGACATAGTCATATAGTACATCCCACATAGTTGTATAAAAATTAGGTGGCATGTTTCTATGCATTGTGTTCCCAACATTGTTGAGTTTCATGATTAGCACTAACTATGTGCTAATTGTGTAACTTAGTCTTCCACTCCAATTTCTAAAGGTTTGGGCTCCAAAAAAGTCCAAGATGATTCTGATATATTACTTAATCCATAAGCCAAGTATACAAAGAAGAAATTTGAACTAATACAAGAAGAAATGATTAATGTGTTCATGAAAATTCATCTCTTTAAAAAATATTTCCTTATCACTTAGTTTAATTTAGATTAACTTGATTTACCCTTTAAGAAGGTGATTAAATTTACCTTGGTAACTATTCACAATGCATAAAAATAAAAGGACTCATTCCAAAATTTTGATCATTATTGTTCCAAATAAATAGTACATTTAATCTATTTTAATACCTATAAGTGACAATAATTAATTTTCAAATATTTGTGAAATTCATATAAAAACTGTATTTTAAAAATTACATTTTTTATAAATAATGGTGGATTTATTATTATCCCATGCATAGTAAATATATTATATAAATATTGAAATTTTTTATTTGATATATCATATATATATTTAATTAAAATCCTTCACCATTAGTGGATAATTAAATTTATTATTATATAAATATATTTGGTGAAACAATAGTTTTTTTTAAAAATTGTTCTTTTAATCATCTAATCAATTGATATCCAATGATTTTATTATGTAAACGTATGATTAATATATTTTTTAAAAATTGATTATGTGCTATTTATATCCATTAATTTAGTGACTATTTGATAATGTTCACATAATAATAAATCACTATTTTTTTAAACACAATGTTCTGTTCAACGTAATGAATCAAATACATTAATGTTTTCTTAAAACACATCCCCTAAAATCTTATCGTGTTACATTTTTCACCAACTTTTTTCTATGACTAAGGATTTAACTTTCAATTTAATCACATTTATAACATAGGAATTACTTTTCCAATACTTAAAATTTAAATTTTATCTATTCCATAATCATTATCTCATATTACCCATCAATGTTATATATTATTGGCCACCATTGGTATGAATCTCCCATCAGTCAATAGATCACCATAATAACATATTCTATTTTAATACTTCACAGTGTGGGAAATATATTTTCTAGGGAACTGATACATGGTTAAACTACCAATCTATTAGTATTTCTAAAGAATGATGGATGTTATTATCAAATGAAGAGGTATTACAATCTTATTCCATGTTGAAAATTAGTAGGTCACTCTATACTAGATATGTATTTTGTCATAACCTATGTCAAATACACTAATATAGTTATGAACTTATTAACCACAACTCTAGCTTCATTATTATTCCTTGTGTTAATACCCATTTATTGACTATAAGCATTGATACAGTTCATATTCTTCCCATGATCCACCATATTTCAATAATGGAAAATACATAATTAGCTCATGATATTGAACTTTAAAATAATATACCTATTAATTATTCAAGAGTGTTTCAATTAATTCACAAGGCTTATTAATAGTAAATTTTGTATCTAACTAGGTTTCTATAAATTTGGTCTCTATGATTAGTAATAAACATTCTTTAATACCTTCTACAATGCTTAGGACTCCGTAAAATTAGAGCTAATAGTTACATTACATTATTAGAATAGAATAGACGATTTTTTGTAGGATCTAATAGCTTAGTATTCTTGCATAACTAGAAACATACATATATAACAATTAAAATCAGAATAAAAAACATGAACACGTTGTCAGAACATGATTATCCATTCTATCGTATCCTTGAAAATAATATATAGTTACCATCTTGGTTTATTGGTGAAATAGTAAAAATAAGGTTGATCTAAAATGGTCATTAAGGAGTAGCATAAAATATAGTCTTTCACAATATAAACATGGAATAAGTGACATGGTAGGAATAAATGTATGCTCAAATTGAGGGAATGATATATCCATAAAAATAAATTTAAATATAGATATAAATAATCATTGATCCATACTACTATAATATATAATGTCGAACATCAAAACATTTTGTTAGGGTCCTGTTCCAAGACAGTATACAATTATTGTAACAGGTATTTAGAAAAACCCATTTTTTTCTCATGCGACCTATTATTGCAATAACGGATACATAATTTTTCCCCACCCATCACATGATTAAGTATAATGAATTAGACATAAGATTCAATCTTATTTTCGTAGCATTCCAAAAGGAATATTTTTCATAATAAAAATAAGGATATATGAATAATGATAAATAAGGGAATCAAATACTTACATATTTAATTGGATAATGTGGATACTAAAGATAACATCCCATAATAAACTTAGAATTCAAGTGGTATTGTTAATGTAAAATCAAGTTACCATTTCAAAAAAATATAGTGGAAATGGTACACTCAATGTATAGGGTTATCTACGTTAAATAACAACTGGGTTTAATACTATGATTTTCTAGGAGATCATGGAAATGGTAGGAAAAATCATTCATAATGGTTAAAAATATCTTTTGAATATTCAAAAGCATATCCCCAAGGAGTTTATATCCATATGTGCAGTATTTGGTACATTTATAATGAATTAGGGTGTTGATTGAGCTAATTCTCAACCAAAAGATTATTGAGGTGATTTTACCATGATGTATCTATTCCAAATCAACATACACTTTTCACAATCATTATGGTGATATGTTTAATAGAAAAATTGAAATAATTTTACATTACCAAAACATATGATAATATTAAAACTATGGAAATGATTTAGTTTAAAAATATATTTGGTAACTCATGAATCAAAAACAATCGAGGGAGGGATAAAAATATAGACATTTAAACCCCTTAAATTCAATGAGTGATACATTAATATTCATTCATGTAAATTTAAGAAAAATATAAAAATAACTAAGTGGTGAATAAAATAGGAGTCCCAAATATTGATAATTGGGACAGAGAAACCCCAAATATGGAATAACTAACAATTAGATAAAACTATATAGATATATAGGGGTTAAAATTAATCATAAAGTAAAATTAATAAACATAAATTTTATATAAACTCTCTAATGAGAATTATATATTTCACATAATGGAGATTATGTGTATAATACAGATCTTTTCTCAAAGGGGGGAAAATGAGATGAAAATCTCTTACCCCTTGTCCTGATTTCATAGAACATACTACACCATCCTATATCTAAAGAAATTATGTTTAATAACCTATTAATTTTGGAACATAATCATTTATATTATAATTTATATTCACTATAAATAGTAATTATTTATACAAATTTTACTTTAATTCATCATTGAGTGTTTATAGTTTTTATCATTTATACCTGTCTCATAATAGTGTTTTCTATATTCATAATTAATCATGATATAAAAATTAGTAGGAAATTAAAGATAATTTTACTGATGATTAATAATTATTTATGAATTTTTAAACTATTTTCATGAGTATTTTATTATATATCATTGATGATGAAATCAATTGTGAGCATTTTTAGGTGATTCCTAACAATCGATGGGTGATTTCTTAATTAATTGATTAAATTTTCAAATAACATCTCTAGAATAAAAATTCAATAATTATATAATAATTTTTATTATATTATACATGTAATCATGTTCTCATATTCATTCCTAATATAAATTCATTTTATTGTTCAAGTAGATGTTAAAACAAACCCAAACATTAAGAAACCATAATTTAATGAATGATTTTTAGTTGGTTTTTAGTAATATCATTATACTATAATAATAATGATTTATTTACTATTAATTTCTCTACAATATATGATTTTTAATGGTATTGGAAAAAAGATTAATGGGTATGAAAATATTATATAATTTGAATAAAAGTTTTTCCTCTTAACTTGATTTATTTAAAGGATCGAATTAATGATGACTTTTTAGTGATTATATCATTAATGGGTTTTAGAAATATTCATAAAAATCGTCAATGATATCATGAAAATCTTATTTAGTCATTGAAACATTCTAGGAACCATCCATTATGGGTGGTTACGAAAAAGTAATTTTTGTGCTTGTGATGGAGGTAGTCCATATGTACATATGAACAACAATTTTTCTTTCCTTACTGAATGGGTTAGATGAATAAAAAATGATAATTATCCAAAAATAGTGAAATTATAGTCTATAAATTATACTGTTATTTTTATATTAATATTTATAGGATAATTTTGAATGAAGATAATTAATAAGAAATGATCCATTGTAGATAATACTCATTTTGAGGACTTGAATTTTCATTGGATGTATCTTTGGAAATGATGGCCTTAAAAATCTAATGGTGACTATAAGCATTTTAATGTTATGCAACATTCAAGGAGGATAAAAATTTATGTTCTTTTTGGATAAATTAAAATTATTTTTTAGTCATGAAGGGGTGGAAATATAACCCTTTTATTAGTGATGGGAAGGGTAGTTTTGCGAGTAACCCTTACATTTTCAATAATTTAACTATTTTATTCAAGGATCAATGAAACAAAAAATAGATACTAGGGAAGTTTATAGTGATTATGGGTATAAAAAATACCTCAACCACTCCTTTTTTGGAAACACTGAGTGTTTAATGAATTTTTTTCTTAACTTATAAAATGTTCCCGTAATTTTACATTACGTTGGTAAATAATTTTTTACCTTAGTAATCAATTTAAACAAGAAAATTTAAATTGAATATTCAAACTAATTTTATTTATTTGATTTTTAATTCTAAGATCAATTTATCAAATAATGATTTCAACTTTTTGAATTGTTGCATTTGAAATAATCATTCTTCATCACGTAAAAATATTTTTTCAATGATTTAAATTTATATATAATATAAATTTATCTTGGATACTGATTTTAATTAAATTAAACAATTTATTATATAAAAATATAAGCTTTCCAACCTTCATGAATATCCACAAATCAAATATCTCCTAAAAAGACATGATTCAATGAAAATTCCAAAAATTGTTTTTTCATTATTGTGCCTTTTATATTAGTCATAATGTACTTAAACATATGCTCTATAAGTTTAATTAATATTTTAAAATAAATATTTTTTCAATTTAATTAACATATATATTCATAAAATGTTTTTTTAAAATATAAATGACTCTTTTATATTGACAAATCATAAAAATTATATTTTTCATGGAAATCATATTTATTATTAAAAACCCATAATTTTCCATAGAAACTTAAAATTTCATACTAATATGATTTTGATATTATAAATTAAAAAATGAATTTTGGTTTTCAAAAATATAATTCTACAATTATTAATTAAACTTTTAAATATAATCCTAATTAAATTCTATTAACAATGTGATAATCAAGTATATAGTATTTTCTCTATATTGTAGCTTCTAATGTATTACATTTATATCTTGAGTCAACATAGCCATCTCTATAAAAAAATTACACAGTTCTAATTACAACTATTTTAGACTATTGATTTGGAAGCATATTTCCCCCATGAAACATTCATACTTATTCTTCCGTGTTTTGGATGAAAAAACTATTCAAAATAAAAATAGATTATATAAAGAAACAATATAATCATAAAATTATTCATCATTCCAAAATAACCTTAATTTTGAATCCATAAAGGTTAATTATATTAACCAAATCCTAACCACTGATGTTATCTAAACCCTCATTGGATACCATCAATAAGGTACCTTCCTTAAAACATTACATATTATTATTGTTTTGGAAAATAATTCAATTTCATGCTTTCCCAAAGATCTTATAGATTTATATATTTATATAATTGTAAAATCAAAATTACAGAACAACTCCAGATATTAATTAGTGGAAGCTTCTAATCAATATCTATTTTCCAAAATTTTAAAATATTTATTATGAAACACATTTTCTTTTCATGATTGATCTTCATGACAATTTCAAATAATTTTTCCATTCTTCCAACTCATCCTTCAACACTGGGAATAACAATTGAAAATGTGGAATGAGTGAAAAAACATTAAATAATAAAAAATAAGGATATAGATTACATTAAATCCATCCCTTATTCATTGTCTTACAAACTGACAGGGGAGATACAAGGATTTATGTTACATCCCCAAGACATGAATGGATATTAATAAAATCCAAGTGCCAAAAAAATTGGGGATGATTTTCCCTTTGTATGACTAAAAAAAGATGACTGCATAATCAATAACCAAAAATACATTTATATGATGCATGAGTAAAAATAAATCAAACATATCCAATCCATAAAAACATATTATACTAAAAGTGAAAAAAATACATACTCAAGAAGGCCAAAAATGCCAAAAAACTAAAAAATCCAAAGTGACGCCCACCATAAAAACCCTACCCTCTCTATGATAGAACTCTACATACCAAGCCCATGGTACCAAAAATTTATCACTAATGAACTAATATACCTTTCCTTTACCTATGTCTAGATATATCATATATGAAATTGAAAAATAGATCCCAAGTCAGGGTTGAGTCTAATCTAAATAGGATTTCCCTAATGACTTAACAACTCATGAAACAGGGGCCAATATTGTTATCACATTTTTAAAACATTTTCAAGTAGTCAAATTAGTTCATATCTCGTCCATAAACTGGTTTTACAATAAAAGAATCAACAAATCCCTTATTCCATTTCTCATATGATTTGTTATATTGCTTTTCATTTCCATAAAAAACCACATACACACATAATATTGGTGTTACCATTTATGGTGGAACTTCACATTCATACTCCAACCCCTTTTGATGGTGGAGATTCACCTCTGTAATCTATCCAACCCCACACATGCCCAACCAGTTATGCAAATATTATTCCAATCCATTTAAAAAAACTAGTTTCCATTACATTAATTTCACATATTTCCATTTACTTTATTTAACAATTTTTAAAAACCATAATCAATTTGTCAAAACCAAATAATTATTTTAGAAAACCATTTTATAATTTTAAACATTAGATTTAGAAAAAATCAACTTTCCATAGTTTCTAAGCCAAAACCAAAACAAGAATTCCATTAAGAGTCACACAACAACTTCAAAACTATTGCAATAACATAATTTTACTAACGTTATGCCTTCAAATTCTATATAATAATGAGTCGAGATAGAATACACCTCCCTCTAAAATGGTAGTGAAAATGAAGAATGACATACCAAAACTTAAAGATCTGAACAAAACCCATGTTCCAATCAATAAAACAATTAATATTTCGTCATAAAACCATTCCTAGAACATATTGATATTCATAATGGATTATATAGATGTTTATGATATATGGATTAACCATGTTTCTATGAATAATGTATAATAAAAAGAACATACCAAAGAATTTGGGCCTCTAAAGCACTATCATTTGCCTGCATATTCCTCTCTTGTTGAAGGGGATAATATTTTACACCTTGAGAGAAAAATGAGTTTGGTTTATGGGAAGATAAATGAAATTTTTTTAGAATTAATTTGGATTAGATGCACTTCTGAAGGTGGTGAAAATATTTACTTCATGATTGGGCTACATGGTTTTTCAAACCATGAGCCAACCGTGGAGTACTACAATATTAAGGCCACACCTCGCATGGTTGTCTATCACCGACAGAAAAATTGTTGAAAAACCATTCATTTTACTATATTTATAGATTCATGGTTTCTCCTAGAAATTATCATGGTTTTATTTTCTATACCCCAACCATGAAACTATTTTGTGTCAATATATTCCCTTTCATGTCTTTCTTGAAATATTTCATGATTTCCTCTAACTATGCACAAACTGGGAACATCCAAAAAAGCCACTGAAACATTTTAAAATTTCTCAAAACCTCATAAAATGTAACTTGAATTTTATAAAGACTCGAAATAAATGAATAAATGGTTATGTACCTGAATCCATGGGTGATACAGTCTTTCAACCTTTGGCCATTCTATCATCAGAAATTAAAGAACACCCATTACCCTAGAAGAGTTGGGAATACTGTTCCACTATTTCCATCTCACACTACCATGTTTCGTCAAAAAATTTTCCATGTACACATAAAATATTCTCTAGAAAAATTCTTTTCCTAGTAAATATATTCTATTGCATAATACAATCCATAACATAAAATTGATCAACGTAGAATCTAGCTCTTGGTCAATTTTCTAATATCAAATGACGTTTTTGTGATCATGTTGGTTCTTCTTTTACTAAGATATATGAAACAGATTTTTTATTGAACTAATCCATGGGGTCAAATATAACTAGTATTATACCTCACCAAATAATTCATGTATCTCAATATGGACAATTTATCGAGTTTATAACATGACCTACATAATAAAATGATAACTCCCAAGCCTTGGATAGATTTTAATGAATACATGATCACTCATCTGAAATGATAACAGTATTCAAAGATGATACCCATATGATATCTGAATAATTTGAGTCTTCTTAATTCTATGTTTTATTAAATGAATATTATAAATTTTCTCGTATGCAAGGTTTGGTCAAATTAATGATGTATCAACTATTTCGACCCAATAATTTGGAGAATGACTAGGATTACCATACATTGCTTCAAAAGGTTCCATATGTATCAAGGACCAATAACTGTATTTATAAAAGAAATCCAATTGTTGTAAATGCTCCTCCCATGTTATACCAAAATCCATTATATAGTTCTTAATAAGGATATGTAATGTTTTATTCATGCATATTTACAATTTCTCAAATATTGATGTTTGAAAAGTCTTACACAAAATTAATTTCATAAATATGGATTAAATGAGTCAAATTTAGGATTCAATTCACAATATCCCAAATGGATTATTATTTCTTAACCATCCTTAGTAGACCTGTTACAAAATTCATGGTTATATGCTTTGATTTCTACATGGGATCTTGTAAATACGGTAACATACCAGTTGGTCATTGGTTCCCTAACTAGAATTACTAACAGGTGATGCATCTCGAGACATACTCTATTGCAACACTATTTATTCCAACCCACAAAAACAATATTTTCAATGATATATACATTTTATTAATCATAGTTTGATAATCCCATATTGAATGGGGGTAGGAACTAAGAATTTGTCCCCAAAAATCCAAAGTAATTACCATCCAATCTCCAATCAAAAATACTATGTTCCCATACATCTTTCATCCCTAAAGGATATTACCACCATTTGGTTCTTTTCTTATTGAAACACATTCTAGATTGGATGTATGGTTCTTTCTATGTTTCTCAACCTGACCAGGAACAAAAAATAGGAACGAACATTGAAAAAATACCCTGGCCCGATCATTCTAAATAAATAATAATTATCACTAATATTAGTCTCTGCTACTTCAAAGCCTCTTTATCAAACTGATAATATGAATTCATACTCAAAGAATCTACCACATGGTTACCTTTAACTGGTGTATGCATCAATTCAACGTTGAGTATCTACATATACTCCACCCATATAAACAATTGTTAATTCCAGTATCTTTGTTAAAAGGTTTTTTTCATACTATGATCTGTAAGAAATTGTAACTTTTCATTAAAGAGGTAATAATTCAACCTCATTTATGCATGTACCAAAAAACCAATTTCCAAATCATTTTTTTGTTAGTTGATCTCATTAAATTACATATTTCATAAACCACATGAAACAACATGATCTCTCTACATGGGAACACGTACCAACCTGGATCTTGCTGCATCATAATTAACAACATAACCCTTTCCAGACTCAAAAAATATGTGGGTAGGTGATTATGCAATTCAAACATTATGTTCTTGAATGTATTCTGGAAACATTTTGTTCTGTTTGAAATAAACACCTCTCCTCATCAAATCTATCATTGGTGATTCTTGGTCTGAAATAACACATAAAAAGAGTCGGTAGTATCCCACTAGCACTAAGAAACTATGTATCTCAATGTGAAACACCCAGAGGCTTTGTAATATTTTCATTTATAAATAAATTTAACTTTTTTATTTCTTTATTTTTATGTAACACAATGATATGTTTATACTACACACAACAATGATTTGTCTTGCATTACACAAAAGGCCTAGAATTACTAAACAATAATCTGTTAATAAAGTATTGTCATTTAATATAATATATAACCTAGATGTTAAATTGGAGTTTATGAATAGTACTAACCAAAATTTAATGTTTATATATTCTATATTATATTAACTTTATTCTTATGTATTTTCTATACATGATATAAGAAAAGACTATATTTTTCACATTAAAGATGTATTTTTTAAAAAATGTGGTTTTGATGCCTTTTGATGGATCACCCATTTTAAATATAGAATTTGATTCTTTAATAAATTAAATTTAACAAAATATACTTTTTTTGGAAGTGGGTATTAAAATTTAGTTTTAATGAATATTTGACAATTTTTTGATATGTTTTAAGTTATGATTAATAGAAAAATTATACTAAATTTTAATTGAAAGTAACTATTTTCATTGAAAACAAATTTATAGATAAATTATACGATTTAATGGTTTAAAATTAAAAATTGAAAATATTTTTACCTTTCCATAGAATTTTGGTCAATTGCGTTAAATTTACAATGAATTTTGATGTGAAAATATTTAAATGTTTTTCAATATTTAACTTTTAAAAACGTGTTTGTCATTCAGACAATGGGATTAAATTTAAATTAATTACTAAAAATTCTATGATATGAATTTAAAAAAATGGAATCAATATTTGGAATCAATAATTCCTTATTATGTAAATATTTTTATTTTATTTTTTGGTAGTATGAATAGTAACATTAATAATTTTTTTATTACCTCAATTAATAGTAAATCAGGTAATTAATGTTACAAATAATATTATAAAATTACCCTAACACCTATAAAAATAAATTGGATTACTAAATTAGACCCTTATCACCTATGTTAAGAAATTAAATCATTTAATGTACCATTTTTCATGAATATGGCATAAATATTATAAAAATTAATGAATGTTACAAAATGTCACACACTCATTTCTTATAAGTATAAACAATTTAATATATAGTTCACCATGAGATAATGTATATTATGAATATTATATTTAATGATAAAATAAATACCTACATCATAGAAATTTATTTATAATTTTTAGAGAGTAAATAATTACCATTAATGATGATACAATAGTGATGCAGAAATGTATTTTGTTAGTAGAAAAATCAAATAAATGTTAAAAAAATATGAAAATAATTATAATTTGACTTAATAAATGACATATAGTAATTTTATAGATAAATAATACATATTAGTGACATATTGGAAGTATTGGTTTTAGGTTATCATGTTTTTTTAAAATTATTAAAAATGAGTACATTGAATAGTATTAAAATTATATTAAATGATATTTAAAAATAAATATTGTTTTATTAAATAATATATATGTCATAAAAAATTAAGGTTTGTCAAAATAACTTGGATAATGTAAAAAATAAATAAATTATATGACTGGGGTTTATTTTTAATTTTACTGTAACTATATTAACCCCATAGTGTAAAAATATATGAAAACACGGTAAGAGTTAAACAATTTAGCTAATGGTTAAATAAAAAATATATGGTTAATTTTATGACCTAAACAGGTATAATATTCATTTTTTGAGGGTATATATACCGACACTAAACTTATTCTAGAAATAAATCACTTTATATCTATTGAAATCCCAAAATATATTTTTTAAAAATTAATATTTTATGATTTCCCAAAAGTTCCCCTCACTTCACTTATAAAAGGGAACATCTCTGTCTCTTTATTTAACACCTATAAATACATTTGGCACAGAAAACCCCTGATCATTTCCTATAAAACTATCCTTTAATACATCCTAGATTCCACAATTTGGGTATAAATCCATCTTATAGAGTCCTTTTTTGAAAATAAAAAGTAGATACCAAAAAAAGAGGTAATTGTTTTATCGCATCTTTCATAGTTCTTTTCATCTTATACTTCCTATTTCTATTCTCTTTCAATACCAAAGTAATAACTCCAAAATAAAATATATTATCAGTTTTTGTTATGATTATGGGACAATTAAATTCTTCCTTTTACCAATCTTATTAAAATCAATATCTATATGCATGTGTACGTACGACTTACCGTCTCCACATCATGGTGAAAACTATTTTTCATTTATTTGTTATTTCAATGGGTATAATTATGACTATAATGTATTTAAATAATTAATCTATCATTATAATTATTCTTTATAACTAATATACCATCCAATTTCATACCATTTAACTATCAAGTGAATTATATTGTCGATCGTTCGTACGTACGGCCTACCATCTCCTCGACATGATGAGATTAATTATCTTTGTTAACCATTAAATAATGTTTATAAAATTTATATGATGAGTAAAAATAATAATTATGAAAATTTTGTCATTCTAGATTTGAATAACATATAACCTATTCATAAAAAAATATCACTTATAGGAAAAAACAAGAATGGGAAAATGAAGAAGTTAACACCTAAAACAATGGTAGTACTAAAATATTATTACCAGAAGCATATATAATGGTCATATATGATTTAATAAATATTTATATAGTTATGGTATAATTTAGTAACATTATATTACCATTATAATGGAAGTTATCACACCCTCTAATAAAATAAAGTTCAAGGTAAGGGTTAATTTCACAATCTAATTATTATTAGAGGTTGTTTATACATAAGTATATGTTGGGGCATCTTTATCATAAATGTCCATGTTTCATAAAGTGTAATTCATAATTATATATAAAATTCTTTAAATTTGTTTTAACACATGATATAATTTTTATATATTTTTTTTATGAATTTTCCCATCGTTTTCCAAAACATGATAGTTTATAACATTTTCGTTAAATTAAGGAAAGAATGTTTTTTAACATATACAGTGCAAGAATCTATTTTCCACCCTTATAACACCATAAAATTTTGTATCATTTATGATAATATGGAAAGGTTATTTTAAAGAAATATTTTTACTTTTATAAATACACAACTTCTAAATGATTTCAAATAAAAAAAGAATATTTCTCTCAAAGAGTTTTAATGAATTTATTAGATTATTTTCATCTATGTCAACATCCTTTGTTGAATTTCACAGTTAACTGATGATGATTTATTATGATACAATCGTTAATAGTGTATTGAAGGGTTTAAGATATATATTACTATAAATATTCTATTTTGATACCATTCATGGATTACGGTTAAAGTATTAAAATTCGGTATGCAAATTTTAATACGAATGATTATGTTTTTATCCCCCCCCAATTCATAAGAAGAATGTATTGAACTTGGTAAGTTATGTATGGGGCCCATTATATCCCCTAAAAAAATTGATAGGTCTCTTTAGATGAAATAGTTTCTTGGAACAATGTTGTGATGGTATGGTTATTTATGGCCATAGGACAAGGCCTTGACAATATGGTTAGGATGTTCGGAATTATGCATTCCTTCATTAGGAAATTAGTTATTGATATTACGTATGATTATTAGACTTTTATAATATACATGTTAATGTATAAATGGGATTATTTGATTAATTCATTCCATATTATGTTCATTTTTCTATTTATAAGTCTTGTGTTTCATTTTTACGGTTACCTTAAAAGTTTATGATTATTATAAAATCTTATACTATATTGTATAACCACACTAAGAATCTAAAGTCACCCATTTCATATGTTTTATTTTCCTAGGAAACTAAGAAGGGTTTCATTATTGATATGATGGGTTAATCTAGTAGAATAGTGGTGTTCTAAAAGGATTTTCTATGTTGTAAAATTTTGTTGGAAATTTTAATCTAACATTCATGTATTTAATCTATTTTCCTAGACTACAAATTTGACTGTTCCATAGGGATTTTATTCCATGTAATCATGTGAATGTATTAAAGAAATGCACAAAATTTTGGCATTTGGTTTCAATCCATTATAGTTTGTATGATATGACGTTTAGCAACAACCTTGGAAACAATATTTAGAAAACATAGATTAGGGATCAGAACCCTAAGATATACTTTGAGGATAAGTATAGAAGAACATCCTAAAACTTTTCTAATGTAGAGATTATGTGGGTATTCCTAGAAAATAAATCCCTATCTTGATACTACAAGTACACATGGTTCTAGCAAAGATGTTCCTAAGAGTAATAACTCTAAAAAGATGTTCCAAGATAGACTCTGTGTAACCCGGTACACAAAAAAGTGATTTACTACAAACCAGTTTTGACAATCCCAAGGGATATTCTTAGGATAATTTAATTTTTTTACCTACCATATTGAAGGATTTAAAAGTAGATATTCTCCAAAATTAACCAACGTTTATGATTCTAGGATTTACTATGCATAAATTTAGGTTATGTTCTATACCATATTTAGAGTTATACAAAATATATAACATTATAATCTAATCTAATATATTACATTGTATATAAATGGATCCTAGAATAAGGAATGAGAACTACACTACTGGAAATAGGATCTTTCCCAACACTTATATACACCCTTTCCCAACGGTTTGGGAGAACCGTTGGGAAAGGGGGGTCTTTCCCAACGGTTTGGGAGAACCGTTGGGAAATGGGCCTCAAAACACCCCTTTCTCAACGGTTTGGAAGAACCATTGGGAAAGACCCCCCCCCCCCTTTCCCAACGGTTTGGAAGAACTGTTGGGAAAGACCCCCTCAAAACACCCATTTCCCAATGGTTTGGGTGAACCATTGGGAAAGACCCCCCCTTTCCCAACGGTTTGGGAGAAGCGTTGGGAAAACTCAGCCCAAAATCCAGCATTCGCCCCTGGAAATTATCACCTATCCCAACAGTTTTGAAAACCGTTAGGATAGATTCATTGACTTCGTCCAGGTCTACTACCCGAGAACATTATATAAATATAAATTTTAAATAATTATGATAATACATATATATATTTATGAAGTTATGTTTATAAAAGTTATGTTAGGTTAGTGGATAATGCGTTTAATTATAAACGGGGGGTTGTGGGATCAAATCCCACCACATGTTTTTTTTGAAATACATATACCAACAGTTTTATAACCGTTGGAATAGATTTTCATATTACTTATACCAACGGTTTTCCCAAAACCGTTGGTATAGACCTATCCCAACGGCTTACTTTGCAACGGTTCTCCAAACCGTTGGTATAGGTTAGTATTCTACTAGTGCTAAATGAATGATCATAAACTAAAGTGTATTAAGGATCATATCTTTCATGGTCTTAAGCAAACATTTAGAATAAAAATACTCCCCCATGTATTCTCATCATATGGGGAAATATTATCATGTGTTAATAAGAAAAGTAATGAATTCTCTGAGTCCTATGGGTTTGAAGGTAATTAGGATTAGAAGATGATGGGAGAGAAAAATATGGATAAATGGAAGAAGGGAATGAAGGAGTTTCCCACATGTGATAACTATGGAAAGAATCTCCCTAGTAAATATTTGAAGGGTAAGGGAGTTTTTTATAATTATGGATAAAAATGAAACCAAGTTCCTTAATGTATGGTTAAGAAAAAGGCTTCCAATGTACAATTATTAACCATCAAGGAGATGGTACACTATACGAATCAATTTCCCAATCATCTAATGAATATTCCCCATATGGCACTATTGGATAATGATCCAGTTATGATACTGCCGTAGATGAAGTGGAATTATTGATATGGCTATTAAAGAATTATTTTATTTTAAAAAATTATTAGAAATAGACTAGTTATACTAAATTTGGAGTATATATTCATTTTATTGTAATAAAATTTCACCAAGAATTTAATATTTTTTGGTTCTATGTAAAGTGACAATGTTCCATGTTAAGCATGTGAGCCTGTGCCATGGGGGTAGAGGATCATGGTTGGCTTCCAAAAGACCGAGGATCGAATCCGGGTAGGGTAGGTATTCCTGAGTAATATAGTAGCATTATAGCAGCAACTGTAGTTATAATGTGGTAGAGGAGGTACTATAGAAGCGGAAACACTATAGTAGCAGTGGTACTATAGCATCCCATGTACTATAGTAGTACTATTCACCAAATTACTATTTGGGCCAAACAATCGGCTTTCAAGCCTTGTATTCAGGCCACATGGCCTTGGGCCTTCAGGTTATGTTATGGGTCTCACTCTACCCAAAAAAAATAGGTCTTATATTTAATAATAAAATGAGGCTTCGAACCCAACCTTTAAAAAAATAGTTACAAGTCAAACTTTTTGGAAAATATATGGTTGAGGGAAAGATTACCCTTAATATTTTTCTAATACTGAGATAATGATGTTGGACTAATGAAATGATTAATTTGGACTCTGTATATTGAATATTATTGACCACTTTAGAACAAATTAATGGATTTTTATTCAATCATTATTCGAGTTTAAAACATTTTTGGATTTAAGGAGTATATTCAATATTATATGTTTTACGTAAGGAATAAGGAAGCATGACCGTATTCAATAATGTTTTATGTTAATTTAGTATATTACTGTGATTTAAGAAAATACATGAATAATGTATTGACAAGTTTGGTATGTGACGAAAATACATTGGTATTATGTTATGTGACCTTCATTATAAATATTTTGACTCTGATTTTGGACAAAAGTATTTTAGATAAGTTTAAAGGGTGGAATGGATTAAGATTAAAATTTAATAGCATTTTTTAAGGATAAGAAATTTATTAAGATTATTTTTAGAATGTTATAATATTATATTTTTAAGAAATCGACAACCTGTGGGTCGGGAAATAACCAGTCATATTTGGTAAGGCTGTGAGAGTTAAACCCAAAACCGAAGGTCGACAAGGGTGCATCCCCTACCACTGGCCTACATGATGTCATGGTTTGTATAACATATTTTTTTTGTATTTAATGGTTTGAAAGATGAGTTATAAGTTCATTTTTTAAAACTGTATATGATTAAGATAAATAGAATTTTTTTCAAATGTATTTTCATTTGGAGGGAAAGATGAGTCTGTAGTTGAAAAAAGTTAAAGGATGGAACTCTAGTTGTCAAGTTAGTATGGTTCCATTTTTTTCTTATTTTATCAAGTAAATTAATTGTTCTACTCGGGGGAAAGGATCATAAAACCAATAATTTTTTTCCTAATACTATCATTGGTGACGAATCATATGTCCCCTTGGATCATGACAGAATTATATATTTGTGGTTATTTATTTTTTACTAATTATGTTCTCTACCACTCACCATCAGAACATTATGTTACATTTTCTTTCATGTCCATGTTTCCCAACATTGTACCCTTGAATGTGTTATCTATGATGACATTGATGCATACCTTTATATATATTAATTTGGGGGTCTCATTAATTTTATATGATGTGGGATTTTATCAAGGATTTTTTGAAATTTCAAACCCCTAGTTTTCGATCCCAATTTTAAATTGCAAGGATGCAAATTTTTGTAGGATTGGAGAATGTAATATCATGAGACATTATAATATTTTATTTTATAAATAAATTTAATTTTTTTCATTTTTCTTTTTACGAAACTCCATTATAATATTACACTACACACAATAATGAGTTGGCATGTGTTACACGCATGGCCTAGTTTTACCAAATAATAATATATTAATAAAATATTATTATTTAATATAACATATAACCTAGACATAAATTATAGGTTATGAATAGTATTAAACCCATTTTAAATATTATATATTACATATAATTTTATCTTTCATCTTATGTATGTTCTAGAAATGATATAATAAAATATTCTATTTTTTAGGCAAAAGAAGTTTTTTTTAAATGCAGTTTTTCTACCTTTTAATGGCGCGCCATATTTAAATATAGTTTTTCAAACTTTTATATATTATATTTAACAAAATAAATATCTTATTTGGGTGTGGGATATAAAAAATTACTTTGGAGGATTTTTTGATATTTTTATGTTAAGTTTTATGTATTGATAAATTGTAAAAATATACAAAAAGTTTAATTGAAAACAACTATTTTCACCAAAGTAATTTATGTGGATAAAATAAATTATTGATTGTTTTTAAAGTAAAAATAAAATATGTTTTTAACAATTAATATTTTTTTTTTCATTAGCGTTAATTTTACAAGAAAATTTGATGTAAATACCTTTCAATGTTTTGCAATGTTTTATCTTTAAAAACATATTTTTCCTTCTGACAATAGTATTAATTCTTAATTAATTACTAAAAATTTTTGGTTTTGAATTTTGAAAATTATATTCCATATTTGGAATCAGAGGTTACAAATTATGTAAATTGGTTCCTTTTATATTTTGGTATTATGAATATTAGCTTTAATAATGTTTTTTATTAACTTAGTTAAGTGTAAAATGAGTAATTATAGGTAAAACTAATATTACAAAATTGTCCTAACACCTTTGGAAATTCAATTAGATAAATAGCCTCTACCATTAACTCCTATATTTGTAAATTTAATCAGTTAATGGAAGATTTTCTATGAATATTACATGAATATTAAAAAAATTAACGAATGTGACTAAATGTCACACTCTCATTTATTATAGATATAATAAATTTAATATAGAGGTCACCGAAAGATATCATTGATTATAAATATTCTATAGAAATATTAAATAAATACCAAAATCGTGGAAACTTATTTATAATGTTTAGATGATAAATAATTACCATCAATGATAAAAAAAATTATGATGAGAAAACTATTTTATTAATATAAATATAAAATAAATGATATTAAAAACATTAAAATAAATATAATTTGACTTAATTTATGACATAAAATAATTTAATAGATACATTATACATTTTAGTGACATATTTAATGTTTTTTTAGAAGTTATAATTTTTTTTATGTTGTTAAAAATAATAAAATTGAATAGTATTAAAATTGACATAAATGATATTTTTAAATAATAATTATTTTATTAAATGATATAAATGTCATAAAAATATACGGTTCTTTGATGTTACTTGGATAATTTCAACGATTTCATAAATGACCAGGTTTTGTTTATTTTATCATTTTAATGTAACTATATTAAACATAGAGTGTAAAAATACAAGAAGATAAGGTGAGAGTTAAACTGTTTAACTAAGTGTTAAATCAAGAAGATAAGGTTAATGTTATAACATAAACATGTATAAAGTTAATTGGTTGATGTAATTTCGTCCCATACTAATACTATACTATAAATAAATTACTTTATAACTATTTAAAACCAAATATCAATATATATAAATTAATAGTTTAATATTTTTCAAAAGTTCCCCTCACCTATCTTATTAAAGGGAATGTATCCTTCTCTTTATTTCACAACTCTAAAACCCTTTACCTCTGAAAAACCATACCCATTTCCTCTCAAAAAATATATTACTACATCATATAGGCCATTATATTGGTATAAATTCATCTTATGGAGTCTTTTGTGAAAATCAAAACGAGTTACCTAAAAAATAGGTAATTGTTTTATCCCCTATTTCAATGTTATTTTCTCCTTCCAATTCATATTTCTATGTTGTTTCCATACCAAAGTAATGAATACATGATCTAATATATTCTGGGATTTCTTTATGATTAGGGAACAATTATATTCCTCATTTTACCCAACAGATGAAAGAATTTCACAATGCATGTGTATTTATAGCATACCATCTCCCCACTGTAGTGCAAACTATTTTTGATTTATACATTATTTAGATGTGTATAATTCTGAGTATAGTGTATCTAAATAATATATATATCATTACAATTATTTATAATAAATATATCATCCAATTCCATACCATTTAACCATCAAGTGAATGATATTGTCACTCATGCATACATGTGGCCTACCATCTCCATGATGCGATGAGATTCATTCTCCACGTTAAGAATTCAAGAATGATTATAAAATTTATATGGTGATTAAAAATAATAATTATGAAGTTAATTAAATTATGGATTTGAATAAAACAAATCATACTCATATAAAACATGACTTACATGAAAAAACTATAATGGGAAGATGAAGTTGTTAAAACCCGAAACATTGGTACCACTAGTAGAAAATTGGTTTTTAACGTCGGTTTTTTTTATTTTCAACGTCGGTTTTTAACCGACGTCGAAGTCGCCAACGTAAAAAATATGAATTTTTACGTCTGTTTTTGTAAACTGACGCAAAAAATGAACAACATTAGTTTTTTTCCATCGGTTTTGTAAAAAACCGATGCCAAAAAAACTAATTCATATCATTTTTGGCATCGGTTTTCATAAAAACAGACGCGAAAAATTAAAAAAAATAGTTTTGGCGTCGGTTATTTAAAAAAATCGACACCATAAATGAAAAAATATATATTTTTGACGTTGGTTTTTATAAAAACCGATGCCAAAAAGGTATTTTTTTATATGTTTTAGATCATTTCCTAAGCATTGATTTGACAGGTTGTGGACTTAAAACAGAGCTACGGTTCAAAAGTTATCACCATTAGAATTTGTACCTATCAATGTTTTGATTGATACAACTCGTTTCAAAGAAAACATGATAAACATAAATTAAAATCATATACACCAAATGAAATAAAATAATCATAATACATCAAACATATTTCAATGGTTTTATGGGATTCCATCGAAACGATATGTTTTTTATCATCATATAACTTGTATTTAGAAATGAGAATGAATCATCATTATAAGAAAGCTAATCGAGTTGTTTAGAAATGAAGGATAATAATAATAAATAATAAATTCAATAGAATATGTACCATGTTCAAATTAATGATTGAAGTTGCATGGAAATCGTGATTGAATCGAAGATGTTGAAAATGATGAACGAAGGAGAAACTGGATATATATATAGTAAACAGAAATATTTTTAATTGCATTGTATGAAAATGAAGGCGGGATTTTAAAAAGTTAAACGCGCGTTGTGAAAAAAATTGAAATTCTGATCCCGCGTTACTCTTTGGCATTGGTTTTGTTTGCAACCGACGCAAAACAGTATTTACATTGGTCTTTTGGCGTCGGATTTTTAGAAAACCGATGCCAAAAATGTCAATTGATATCCTTTTTGGCGTCGGTTCTTAAAAAAACCGACCCAAAAAACAAAAAAAAAATATATTTTGGCATCGGTTTTTATGAAAACCGACGCCATAAAAGTTGTAAAAAAAATCTTTGGCATCGGTTTTTTAACAAACTGACCCTAAAAATTAAAAAAAAACTACTTTTCTTGTCGGTTTTTTTAAAAACCGACGCCAAAAACAGAAAATAAATTTTTTTGGGTCGGTTTTTAAAAAAACCGACGCGAAAATTTAAAATATATTTTTGGCGTTGGTTTTTATGAAAACCGATGCCAAATAATTAAAAAAAATTATAGTGTTTTATATATTTCTCTAATCTTTGATTTGACTGGTCATGGAGCAAAAACGTAGTTACGGATTAAATGTTATGGATGTCGGAAGTTGACCTTCTCTAAAAGAAGTCTTAAAGAAGTTCAAATTTCAAAGGCCATAACTTTTAATCTGTAACTCTGTTTTAGCTCCACAACCAGTCAAATCATAGAATAAGAAATTAGCTAAAATACTGTAATTTTTTTTTAAAATTTTTTGGCGTCAGTTTTCATAAAAACTGATGCCAAAAGTATATTTTAACTTTTCGGGTTGGTTTTTCAAAAAACCGACACCAAAAAAAATATTTTTTGTTTTTGGCGTCCGTTTTTAGAAGAATCGACGCGAAAAGTAGTTTTTTTTTAAATTTTTTGCCTCAGTTTGTTAAAAAACTTACGCCAAATATTTTTTTTAAAACTTTTATGTCGTCGGTTTTCCTAAAAATCGACGCCAAAATATATATTTTTTTAGTTTTTTGCGTCGGTTTTTTTGAGAACCGACGCCAAAACAATTTTTTTCCTTTTTGTCATCGGTTTTTAAAAAAACCGACGCCAAAAATTCACTGAAAAAATTATTTTCGTCGGTTTATAAGAAACCGACGTCAAACTGGCGACATTAAAAATCATTTTTCTACTATTGTAATACTAAACTATTATTACCAAAAGGATATAATAGGATCATATATGATAGAATAAATATGGTCTTGATTCTGGAATAATTTAATAACATTCTTTAACCATTATACTGGATGATAAATCACCCTCAACTAATGTAATGTACAATTTAAGGGTGAATTTCACAATCTCCTTATTATTCGAGGTTGTTTATACGTAAGTATCTATGGGGATATCTTTATCATCCATGTACATGTTTTTAAAGTGTTATTAAATATATTATTGAAAATGGTTTAAAGTCATTTTTATCCATGTTTTACTTTTTATAAAATGTTTTTAAAATAATATTCCTATCATTTTCAAAATGAGGTCCATTATAACATTTTCGAAAAATTAAGGAAAGAATGTTTTTGAACATTTATGGCACAAGAAGTTATTTTCCTCTATTATGAATCCTTAAAATTTTGAAGATTTCACTACAATTTTACAATTTTGTTTTCAAAGTAAATTTATTCATTTATAACTCCACGATTTCTAAATGATTCCAATGTAAAAAAGGGATATTTCTCCCAAGAAGTTTTAATGAATTTATTAAAATATTTTCTTCTATGTCAACATCCTTTATTGGATTTTTATACTTAATTTAGGTTTATTGATTATGATAAAATATTCCATATTGTATTTAAGTGTTTATGATATATTTTAATGTATATGTTGTATTTTTATACAATTTATGGTTTATGGTTAAAGTATTAACATTTTGTATGTTAGTTTTAATATGAATGTTTTTCTAATCTTTCACCATTTTCATAAGAGGAATGAATTGGACTTAGTAAGTGATGGGTGGAGCCTTCTATATCCCCTCGATGAATTGGTATCTCTCATGAGATAAAATAGTATCTTATTACGAAGCCTTGTTAGTATGTTTATTTATGGTTTTGGGATGGGTCCTTGATGGTATGATTATGATGTCTGAAATTATGCATTCCATCATTATGAGATTAGTCATTGATATTACTTGTGATTATTTGACTAGTATAATTTCCATGTGAATATTTAAAAGGAATTATTTGATTTATTATTTTCTTATTATGTTCAATTTTATGTTTATAAGGCTTGTGTTTCAGTTTTATACTTTCTATTAAAAAAAATTATGAAAGCATCTATTATAATGTTTAACATTACTAACCATTTGAGTTCACCCCTTTCTTATGTTTTATTTCCCCAAGATACCAAGAAGTGTTTTATGACTGACATGCATGGTCAATCTAAAAAATTAATGGAATTCTAAGAGGATTATCTATGTTGTATTTTATGTTTGAAATTTTAATGTAATGTTCATGTATGTAATCAATTTTCAAAAACTCATAACTAGTCGGTCCTTTAAGATTTGACTTCTTTTAATAATAAAAATGTATTAAAATAATTAATTGGCCTTGGGATTTTGGTTTCAGGACGTTACACAATGTAATTATTCAGCAATTTTCAGGAGATAACATGTAATTTATTTTATAGATCTATAGATAAACCTTTTTAAAATTATTTGGCCAAAGAGAAATACCTCTTGTATCTTGAAATCACACTTTTATAACATGGATTGTAGATGATGTTACTAAAATATTGCTAACATGATTGAAAATTGTTTTTAATTACTCATTATTTTCATATAGTGGACTAGTATATCATAAAAATCCACTATAAAGTAATATAGATATCATGGAAAGATTCAATTAATCAATTCCATAAATATGGTTGGCTCATTCATAAGACTAAAATCCATAATTTCATCTTCCTAATGGCCATATCTTTTTTAGAAAGGTTTGTTTTTATAATATCCTCCATCTAAGATCAAAATTATTGATATCCCAAATATAAGACAATTTTTGAGAACAACGGGGCTCCCCTCAATTGATGTAACTTACCAGGAATTAATGGAAGAAGATACCAATTATTTATCATAAAATGTTTATGATTAATGTTATCCCCAATATTTCTATGATTTCCATCCATCTTCTTTAGAAAAAGATCCATTATTTGTCATAGAGATATACTTAGTCGAATGAACATTTTAATTTCCGACTCCTACAACTAAACAATATATTCCATAAATTTTGTTGGTTCCATCCAATAATAACGATGTGATTTGGGACTAGTCCCTATTAGTATATCCATCATAAAATCCACTTCACTTTTGTGTGGAAACACTAAATTTTTTTGGAGAAATCATTAGCAAACTGATAAAAAAATAGTTTGAAAATATCCATTCCCAAACATCATCCATACATTATATTGAGAGAGCTTCTAACATATAAGTAATCATTTTAACAACTTGTGCTAAAATTCCTTATATATATTCCATTATATTCTATTCATCTCTAAAAAGAGTCTTGATTCAATCCATGTATATATAACTATCCTTTCATGAAAAACATGTGATGTTTTCCAGGAATGATTTTAACCTGTCTATACCAAAAATCAATTCATTAATACCCATATAGAGCATCAAGATATCCAAAATATACCTAAAATAACTAATAATTAAAGAAAATAATTCAGTTATAAAAGAGTGAGATGTGATTGTATCAAGAAATGCTTTCATAAGGGTAAAATTCAAAATATTTGTATCTCACAACATCGAAGGACCATATTGGTCATCCATGATCATTTTATTATCTTTATATAATTTCATACTCACAAGAATGTTTTTCTTTGTTAAATTTTTAGATATTACTAGTTTTTGAGTCATGGTGTTCTTATAATCACCTTGGATTTCTCTATTCTGATGATGATAAATATTCTTCTCCACTCATCTTTTCGAAGCATAAAATCCCACCAAAACAAGATATATGCGTCTAGAAACCGACCGTAGAGAACAGAAACAATAGAACTGATGATATCCCTTATTTTTCAGTTGTGAAATGATCTAAGTGGTTCTATAAAACCTCACTTGATGTGATCTAGTGAACTACATTGAAAACATTCAGGTTTACTTTTAGGTCAAGTATTAAGTCATACTTATCTAATGGTATGATTCTGATATGACCCAGTACTCAATAAGTAGGTGTCCCTCTTCCACTTAATACCAATGTTAGTGTTATCACATATTCCTATAGGAATAACATACTCCCCATAACATTATTTCAAAATACATTCTTTTCCACTACAGTCTATCTATTGTCAATACCTATATATTTCCTTATACAGTGTATTTTAGTCTTTGAGTGAATATATGATTGGTATCCCAACTAAAAAACCTCATTCCAGGGAGAACATGTAAAAATTTATAGGGAAAAGTGGAATAAATTCATATATTTAGTCGTGTAAATTTTCCCCAAGAAATTATCTGTCTTTAAACTAAATAAGTTTTTTGATCTTACAATAAATAATGTGTAAGGATAGAATTTATTATTTTTTTCCAAAATCCTCCAATGCCATTCATTGGTATTATTTTCCCTAAATTTATAATTCCCACTATTGGGGTGCCAAATCCCCATACATATACATTTCTAACATCAATTTTAGCTCTTTCCATGTCCAATTGAAATCGAGGGATCTTTTCATCATAGTCAACAAGATTTCCTCTTTTTTGTCTTGGAATCCTCCAAATGATCTGTGGTTTTTGATTTATTAAATGAACTAAATATTTAAATTTCCATAGTTCATTATTAATATTTTACATATATAAGACCTAAAAAACATGAAAAATTCATTGAACCTACTATCAATTCACATATGGATCAAGTGAAAAAATATTTTTATCACCCTATTCTACATGGTTCATAGTATTCCAACCCTATTCCATTAACTATAAATAAATCAAAAACTATTTTTTTCATTGCCGATTAGAATCTGATGTCTATGTAATTCCAAATTACCATATCAATACAAACCACAACATATCACTTTAGAATTTATACATCATCAAAATTTCAAAAAACATAAAATATTATAAACTTTTTTTAGAACAATAGTTTTCTCATTTTTAGAAATCAATATTTTTTCCCATTTCATAAACAGTTTTACTAAAAATGAAAAATGTTGTAATTTATCTATTGCAGGTTCCACCTAGAGGGGCCATGTAACTAGTTGGTCACATGGCATAATGTGTATTTCCCCTAATGCCAGAGGCTGCTAACTAGCAGCGATGGCCTTGGGCATGATAGTGGGAAAGTTATGCCTTCATTGGCAGAGTAATTCAGTAGAAAGAAACAGATAATGATAGCAGAAGTAATTATAACATGAAATAAGTAAACAGTGGAAGACTAGTAGTAATAAACAACTAGAAAACATATATATATATATATATATATATATATATATAAATTGTTCATGATTCATATGTCTAGGAAAGAAGTGAAACAAGTCCTAAGGCCGGAATACAATACTAAACCCATGTACAAAGAATAAAATAAACTCCAGTAGCATCGCAAGCCTCAGATTTGTCACATACTCTCGAACTCCACAACAATCAAGTACCTGACATTGAAAGGAACCTGGACTTATCTATACCTGTAGCATTATAATTTGTTTGGGCCCAAAAGCAAGACCCAAAGATAATTTAAGACGAATCCATGTAGCCATCCACCCAATGATCTATGCCTAATATCCAGTGAGTATATATGGTAGGCAATAAGAAAAATGAAGCATTAAACAAGGAAGTACTCAATATTAAACAATCCTACAGTTTCAATTTCTATAATTTTCATATATCACGTAAGCAGCAAATCAAATACATGTAACCCTCTGGGATGTTCTCACAACCTATCCACTATGGTTCGACCAATCAAACACAAGCATCCCTCTTGGATGTACTCATAGTCTAACACCCTTGGTTCATCTTTAGCATGGACTCTCTGAGTAAGCACTTACCGTTAATTCCCCGTGTGGTCTTGAAATGGTAAACTATAGACACTCTAAAAAGAACTCAACATCCAATTCCCCATGTGGCCTCGCAACGTTGAACTACAGACACTGTGAGGGATCATACACGTTCATCCCCCTTATATTCTTATAATGTAAAAGTAAACAAACACTCCGAAGAAGCCATCAGTGTCGATTTTCTTTATGGTCTACTACACCAGGTTCCCACTATATTATGTAAGTCAGTTGTTCCCAATGATGATCAACATCCAAAGTAAACATTAATAACTACTTGGATAAACAACAACAATCAGGTCACAACATCAAATAATGTCACTCCATCCTAACAACACTAAGCATGGAACACAAGCATCCTAATCGGTGAAGCTGGAACAGACGGTCAATATCAAAACAAACATGAGAAAAAAATTCAACGCATGTAAAATAACCATATTCACAATCAAACAACCTCTACTTAGACACACAAGGCATAGCAGGCATTAATAGGGCTAAAATCTCTAAACATGTAAAACATCGTTCTAGGTTCTTGGGAACTTTTTCACATAATATTTAATTACTAACTACCGAAAGGAGAAAACCACCTACCTCTGCATTGTATGATCGATATACTCGAACATTGGACATTGAATTGACCTAGAATGTAGTAGATCTTCCAAAAACTCAAAAATTCTCAACTAAGGATATCTCACAAAAGAGGATAGATCAAGGAATGTGGATCTAGATGAAGGAATAACTCACTGTGGTGATTCCAACACAATCAACATTGATTGATTCACGGAACGGATGGATGATTGGGGGATCTGGGAAGAAACATTAGATATGGTCAATCCTGGATGAGACAAGCCCTGAAAAATATGTTTCTGTCGATCAGATGTGACCCTGGTCTGTTTAATATATTAAAAATAAAATTACAAAACGTGACAATCAAAAGTACATGGCGTGTATCTTTATTAACCAGGCCCTGCTTTAGGCGGTCTCCAGGAAACCCCACACAGCCATGTACTCGGTCATTACATGGCTAGTACAGGGTCACCTGCGGAAACTGGGTACATGGAATGTTCTCAAGAATACACTTCATGTGCTCATTATATTTCTAAATACTCCTCTTTTTTTCAAAAACACAAGAAAAAAACCCCATACCAAAAAACAAGGCATGGGTTCATAAAAACTTCTCCCCTTAAATAAATTTGTCCCCAAATTTCCCTTAAATGGTGGCATAGAAGGAGAATCCTCAAACAGCTCCGGCCAGTATGATTTCACATCGGTCTCCCTTGCCCAAGTCTAATCCAGTATTCACTCGTGCTACCATAGTACCCATACCAGAGGAACAAACCGAACATGGAGAACATTTTTTCTTTGATCAATAATCTTGATAGGATGCTCCTCAAATGAGGTGTCCACCTCAAAATCAACCCCCTGGGTTGAAAAACATGATACTGGTCTGAGAATTAACGTCCTATATGAGAAATGTGGAAGACGTTTTGCATATCTTGATATCTCTGAGATAACTCCAACCGATAGGCAACCGGCCTGACCCTTTCCAAAACCTAAAAAAACGACATACCTAGGTGAAGGATTACCCTGTCTCTTAATCCTCTTGTGTCCCAACCTTATTGTGACACGTAAATAACCATACCTTCAACCTCGAACTTCAGATGTATTCTCTGTCGATCATCATAAGTCTATTTTCGTGACTTTGCAGTATTTATCCTCTTCCAAATCAGCTCTACCTACTTAGTGGTCTCTTGGAAAAGATGAGGTCCCAACAAAACTGTATGTAATGATTCAAGCTAACATGGGGGTGGTTGTCATGTCCTACCATAGAAAGCCTCATAAGGTTCCATCTGAATAGTTTCTTGAAAACTATTATTATTGGTAAACACCAAAAGAGGTATCTGCTTCTCCCAAGAACCTCTAAAATCTATGACACATGCATGAAACATGTCCTCTAGGACCTAAATCGTATTATAAAATTGGCCATCTATTTAGGGATGGTATTTTTTACATAGAAGTACCGATGTACCCAAAGACTTTTGTAGTCTCTACCAAACCTGAGAAGTAAAACGTGCATCCCTTCCCAAAACTTTAGAGTGTGGAACTCCATGTAAACATACAATCTCTCGAATGTACACCCTTCCTAGATCATCAAAAATGATGGTCTACTTGATCAGTAAGAAGTGTGAAACCTTCATGAGTCTGTCAATGACAACCCAACCCATATTATTTCTTCGAGGTGACCATGGAAAACCTGTCACAAAATCCATCAAGTAATCATTCCATTTCCACTCAAGAATGGTTAACTGATACAGAATCCCTACAAGTCACTGATTCTCCGGCTTCACTTGATAACAAGTGGAACACATCCGGATAGCTCCAAAAATATCTCTCTACATGCCTGGCCACAAATACTTATGGTGCAGATCTCAATACATCTTGGTGACACCAGGATAAACTACCCAAACTGAGGATTGAAAGTCATGCATCATCTCCTCACGTATTTCTACTGACACCCATACATGCCCACGGAAAGATAAGATCTCGTCCTTTCCTACATTCCATCCAAGAATAGGGTCCAGTCGTGACAATATCTCTCATAGAACTTCGCCTTGAAAATCTGATAGATTCCTCATCTGTACTCGATCAAGTAGAGTATAATTAACAACCACATAAGAAAGAAATGTATTCCCATTTATATTGTGCACCTCCACATGCATCTCAGAAAACATAGACATAAGATTTCACTCACTACTAGCCTCCTGAACTACCTGTATTTGAGTCCTCATACTCAACAACTCAGCCACTGTGTTTCCTTTTCCAAGCATGTAAAAAAGATCAAAGTCAAAAGACTGAAGGTATTCAACTCCCCTTGTTTGTCTCAGATTCATATCGTACTGAGTAAAGATATACTTGAGACTTTTTAGGCCGGTTAAAAACACTAAATTCCCACCCAATATATGGTGTCTCCAAAAGTGTGAGGCAAGAACAAATACAGCCTACTCGAGATTGTGCATCAGGTAATTCATCTCATGTGGCCTCAACTGCAGAGAACTGAATGCAAAGACTCCTTCCCACTTCATAAGCACTGCTACCAGCTTGACACCTGATGTAGCATAGTAAATAGTATACCTCTTTCCTAGCTCTGGAAATGCTAGTATTGGTGCTAAATTCAACCTCTCTTTAAGCTCCTGAAAGGATGAATCACATGAATCTGACCACATGTGCTTCACACCGTTCTTATTCAGGCCTCTCAACGGCATTTATAAGTGTAAAAATTCCTTTATAAAATGTATGTAGTATCCATCCAACCCATGAAAACCACACGCCTCAATGATTTTCTTCAGCTTCTCCCAGGAAAATACATCCCTCACCTTATTTGGGTCTACTAATACTCTTGTCTCTAAGATCACATGAGCCATGAAGTGAATATGGTCCATTAAAAAGTTTCATTTAATGAGCTTAGAATATAACTGATGCCCTCACAATGTACTCAGAATGATCTAAAGATGGGTAGCATGGTTGTGTCCAGTGTGAGAGTACACCAAGATCGCATCCAAGAAGACTTCCATGAATGTCTCCATGTATGGATGGAATACTCTATTCATCAGTGTCATGAAAACTACATGCATGTTCATGAGACTTAATGGAATAATCATATACTCTTATAGACTATACATTCTCTGAAAGGCTGTATGAGGTATATTTTATGCTCAAATGCACAATTGATTATAAATGGATCTCAAGTTAGTTTTTGAGGATACTCGGGCTCCTCAACTATGATCAAAGAGGTCAATAATCCTCATAAAGGGATATCGGTTCTTGACCATCATCTGGTTCAGCTTCTGATAATCCACACAATGTCAGATGCTACAATCCATCTTCTTCGAAAATAGAACATGCGAACCCCAAGGAGAAGTACTCGGTCAGTTGAAACCCTTTTCCTGCAACTCCTCCAACTGCTTCTTGAGATCCTGTAACTCTGGTGAATCCATCCTCTAATGAGTAATGTACACCAGTGTCTCTCCTAGAACTAGATATATAAAAAATTCTACCTCACCCTCTGAAGGGAAGGCTAAATATTCCTCTATAACGGCAACCACGAAATGATCCACCAGTAGAGGAAAGTCCAACATTGAAGTACCCTATTCATCCTGATATAGACTATTAATCTGGGTTGTAACTCCTCCCAACCCAGGATACTCGGGTCCTGTTCTTCTCGCATGGACATCCCATTCACCCTTATGTAAGAACAATTCTCCCACTGGTGATGCGAAACTCACTTTACGAAAATAGAAATCGACAAATAGCCTAGAAGAGAACTAACCAGTCCCTTCCAAGAATGAAGTCATTGCCTATCATCTCTAAGACAAAGAGGTTCCAAAAGAAGTGACATCCACCAACCTCATGAGGGAACTCCTTGAACTGGCGTACACTAGCTATTCTAGTCCCCAATAGAGTGTCTAGTTTCAATATATCAAAAGTGTAATTGATATAGAGCCCAAGGATCTTCATAACAGCAACAAATATGAATCTATGTGAATCCCACGTATGAAAAAATGCAGAAGCAAAAACCGAAGAAACTAATATAGTACCCTGAATGGTAGAGTGTTTCGGGTCCTCCTCCCGGTGGTTCTGCTCCACTACAAAATTCTAGCATGTATCGCAGCCCCTGACCCTACCTAACCACCCTGAGCTGATCCAACCTATTGTTGCTGAAAGTGTGTGGACTGGCTACAATGGCCGCGAACTCCACCATGGCTAGAACGACCAGATGCACTCTAGTTTCCAGACTAAAGAGAAACTTTTGGTTCTTCTCTGATATAAGGAGTCAAAACAAAACCTATATCACATGTTGCTGGTGATAAAAATGGATAGAACTGTTGAATATGATGTATCATTCCACAATTATAGCACTCCACTAGGACTCTCAGGCAATGTGGCCTCGTATGACCATTCTTCCCGCACTGGTAGCACACCACCTGGCTACCAGAAGAAGTATCCCACATCCTTGGATATCTGTTCATAGACTCTATGTGAAACATTAAACTGTTAGTAGGAGGGGTACCAACTCTGGATGTCAAGCCGCCCTGGCTCACAGCTCCATACTCAATTAGATTGTACTCTGTGATATGTGTATGGTTTACTATAAAGGTGATGGAAGTCAACCTGAAGATTTTCACCTCAGATCGGATGTCTTTTGTGAATCCATCCTCAATCTTCCTCGCCAGGAACATCTCATCACCTCATAGGATGGTTGGGAAGCACTATAGCTCTATGAAGCGAGAATAGTAATTGATAACTGAAAGAGGACCCAACTCCAGACCTGTGAACTCTCAATTTCGATCATCCCTCAATGTCTCCTCATAGAAGTAATCATAGAAGGCACACTCGAACTCATCCCAAGCTATAACCTTCCGGCATCCTGTCTGTGAGATCACATCCTACAATATATTGGTGGAATCTCATAGCATGTATTTAGAGAGCTTCACCCTCCTCTCTGGAGGTGTCTTCAGATGATCGAAGATTGGTAGCATGGAATCTAACCTTGAATCTGTAGCCTGAGGTCCTCCATCCCCTAAGAAAGTGGGATGATGCTACTGTTAAAAAGCCCGTGTCAAATCTTTCATAAATGGGGCAGGAGGAAGTACTCTTTGAAAGGTCTGTGTAAACATCATAAATACATCTCGGAACTAAATATCAAAACCTATATCCGGGATAACAGATGGTGTCATGATGGTAATTACTGGAGGATCTACCGGTAGTCCCTGATCATCCATGTCTGGTGTCTGGTCACTACCCTGAATCTCGCATACAACTGGAGGACGTCACGGTGGAATGACTCTACAAGGTCAAACACACACCTTAGTTTAATAATATCAATGACTGAAACTTAGAAGTGCAAGAATGGAACACGAGAATCAGAAAGTGGAGTATTTTTATTAAATTCCCTTTTTGTTTTAAATGGAAATCGGAACATTTGAACAAGGGACAATATGAAAAATTAATTTTAAATATATTTTAAAATACATTTCACATTATTGATTATACTAGAAAACATGCATTATTATGTAATTAGTGAGTTATTTTGGACAAAAAACTGTGATGGGATTTCCCTAACACTATATTGATGATTTAAAACTCTAACAAAAACATTATTTATATCATTAAATTCCTTAGTAAGCTCTCAATGTGTTCTCTCTTTACAGTTTCGAGGGATGTGTGTACACATTACGGTTATTATCACATGAGTGTGGGAGGATATCATAACCTAGAACTATCATACATATTGGTTCATGACCATTTTTCTCGCTTGTTTATAATTGATATATAATTGTGTTCCAATGTTTAAAAACTATTTGACATTCCTTGTGAATTTATATAAACAGTTTTATATGATAATTTTATTTAATTCATTTTTTTGAAATATTTCTTCAATCGAAATGAAATACTTTTGTTTAAATTATATTCATCATTTTAAATGAAATTAATGATTTGTTTAAATATTATTTTGAAATTCGAAACCTCTGTATTAAAATATAATGATATTTATTTGGTTAATAAAATGATGGAATTTATTATTGAATATCTGGTGAGATCATGATGTACTTTTTTCTCACACCACACTTGTGTCTAAAGGTGTTTTTATATTTTCAGATTCTATGTTCGAGAATGGGTGTGACACCACATAAAGGTGGTATTAGTTTTTGATCCTTGAAATTGGTGAGTTGCATCCATTGGAACATGAGATTTTTTTTATTTTGTGGTACTTTTTGTAGTACTATGGGTTGTTATGCCTATTTGAATTTTGTATCACTTCTCCCTATGAAGTTTCCATTATATGCATACAAATCTTCTTAGTTTTTTTATACAACATTTTTGGAAAAATAGATCCATGTTACTTATGTATTATTCGAAGTTCTAGTCACAAACCCATAGGGATCGAGAATTACCTTTGGGTAATGTCAGGGTAGGCATAGTTATTGGGTTACTAGGTCACCTGAGCTGGTTCGTAACAAAGTGGTATCAATGGATGATTTAGCTTCATATACTGATGTTAGTATGCATTATATAATCTTGTTGGGACATAAGTGGTAGTTTTCATTGAGTTCCTGGATAGATCTCACCACAATGAACCTCAAGTCACTATGGGTGGTGTTGTAAAATTCATCTTGAGTGTTAGTTTTAGTATTTTTCCTACATTGGATTTGGATATATTAAAATCCAAGTCTTGGTTGAATATACTTTGGGATTAAATTTCCCTTGTTCTTCTATTTGAAATTTAAAATGAAGTATTTGTTGTTATCTGATGATATTGTGTAGCATCATTCCCTTGAGAAGACGTACGAATAGGATCTATGAGAAAGATGCAATTAAAACTCACTGAGAAAATAATATTGGGGACCCAAATCTTTTTGAGATGATAGTGCGGACTATCCAAGATCTTGGACAAGAAACACCACCAGTTTCCTTTGAGGATCCAATTATAGAACCTCCAAGGGATGATCTCCATGTTCATTCTCAATAATTTTTTGTCTATAAGCAACTACCATTCAATGTCTCAAATTATTTTCAAGAGGCTATGGAATCATATAGTATGGTGGAATATTTTATTGGTTTTTTGGATATGCTCGATGAAATTAAATTGAAGTGTTCCACATTCATGCTGGTTGGACCAAGTAGAAGATTATGGGACACAATGTTTATAGAGAATAGTATTGAGGTCATAGATAGGAAATACTTCAATGCTATTTTATTTGACTTATTCAATCTAGAGTAAATATTGTTGGCCAAATCCATAGTTATTTTTTAAGCTGAGTAGGCTGACAAGAATGTGAAAGTGTATGGAAACAGTTTTGTTGAGCTTGTAAAGTTTGCACCAGAGATAGTATCGAATGAGAATTTGTTGGATCGATAGTTTGAGTTGGGATTATAATCTGGTAATAATTATCATCTATTATTACTAATTTTATATGCTAATGCTTATGTATTGTATTGAGAATTGATTGTCGAAATAGGTCTGGATGACATATTAGGATTTTTTAGAAGTTTCTCTCTCTCCCAGTAGAGTTTCTCGTTCATTTTTAGGAAAATGGATGAATGATAATTCTTTTGGTGGTTCTCAATAGCAGGGTCAATCTAGATCTCTTGTAGTTCATGGAATATTCAATTTCATTTTTTACTAGTGTGGAATTCTAGGGAATTCAAAGAGAGTCAACACATAGGAACCCACGTTATGTGGCTCCTACAGACACTCAAGTCCCTTAAAGAAGTTATATAATGTCTAATATACCCTTCAGAGTAGAATAATATCAGCATCACTATATAAAAATATTGGAAAACCGGATGATTAATTTAAAAAAGGGTTCCAACAGCAATCATATAGAACTATACTTCATCACATAGGGGGAAAGTCCCCCAAGGAAGCCGACACAGGTCCTGTGACCTTGAGAGGTACCATCACTATAAGTTCATCACTATTGACAACTTTATTTGATACTATTGCCTCTCATTTTTTTAATACATCCTACATTTTTAATCATCTATAACATTATAAATAGCTTTTATCTTATGTAATGGATATAACTACACCCCTAAGTAAAAAAGATATATTTGGGTATCTGTATTCCTTATTGTATTTTATTTATGTCAAATGATGGTCCTTATTGGAGTTTTCTGGTTCTCAACATGAAACTAGTTGAAATCATTTTTGTGATGGGTTTGATCATTGTCAATAAATCCATAATTTATTTCTATCATCATAGGTATCGTTCACTACAGTAAATAGTGTTTTTTGAATTCTATGAAAAATGAGACAAAAGTTTGAGCATACTTAGCCCTTCCAATATGGATTTAGTGAAAGTGATATATAAGTTATCTTTTGATCTAGAGTGGGAATCACTAATTGGTAATCTCCCTCTAGTTTTTTCATGTTTCCCGATGTGTTTCTGGAAGGCATATTTGGTTTTCCACCTATAAAGGTGGTAAAGTTTTCTATCAATTTAGTGTAAGGTACTCAACTTTTATATATTACCTCTTACTTCTTGGAACCATATGAGATTAAATATTTTAAGTATAATTTAAATTATCTTTTAGGTAAAGGATTTATACACCTGTGTCTGTGACATTGGGCGGTGTTGGTTCTCTTTTACTAAGAAAGATGATGGTTTAGTTCACCTATGTTTCGATTAAAATGATCAATTGAGTTACAGTAAAGAACAATTAACTATATCCATATATTTTTTTATCTATTTGAATATTTTAAAGGTTTGAAGTGCTTTTAATGATTGATCTGTAATATTGTCACCATAAATTGAGAATAAAATAATTTTTCATTCCAAGGACAACCTTACGGAGTAGGTACAACCATTATGAGTAACTTTTATTGACCTTTGGTTTAACAAATACTCTTTCATTCTTTATAAATTTGTTGAACATAATTTTCAATGAGTAACTTGTTACCATTTTATATTATTTTTTGATTAAATCCTTATTTACACTATCTATGAGAAGGATCATGCCAATAATCTAAGAATAGCTTTCATTTTTCTGAGAAATCATCAAATTTATGCCACAATTTTTGAAATTTTATTTCATGATTTGAGAATTGAATTTCATGGAAAAAATGGATTAAGAACATGGTATTCCAGTCAACCATGAAAATGTGAACGATGTAATGAAATGGTATCAACCACATATTGTCTATAAGATTTGGGGATTCTTGGGTTTAACTAATTATTAGAATCAGTTCATAAGGGACATCTCACGGTTGGATCTATCGATTACTGATCTATATCCCAAAGTTGTAAAGTTTTTTTAGGATGCAATATATAAGAATTATTTTTTGAGATAAAATTTCTTTTGACTACTGCACTGTGTGTTGACACTTCTAATGGTCGAGAAAGGCTATTTTGTCTTCTGTGGTGCATCATTTCAGCCTTGGGTTGCATTTATATGGAAATTGATCATGTCTTTTATTAGGGATCTCCTTATCTTCTTCAACATGGAAATAATTACCCATCTCATGACCATGAACTGGTAGCTATGATGCTAGGGATTATGATTTTGTGGCATTACCTTTACTGAGAAAGTTTCATAGTATATTCATACAAAAAGATCATGATTTATATCTTCTCTCAAAAATAGATGAACATCCTCCTTATACATTGGGTGTAATGCCTATAATCATTCTACTTTGACATCACCCAAACCCCTTATGAATGGGGATTTCATCAGGGATGCATTGAGAATAAAAATCTCAACTGATGTAGTGACGAATATTCAAAATAGAGGAAGTTGGTGGGTCTATTCACATAGATTCCTATTGGAGTCCAAGAATCAAGGGAAAAGTTTTCCTGGATAGAGTTTAGTTAAAATCCAATCTTCTCAAGATGATTGTTCAATAAATTCATATTGATGATGAGTTATATAGAATTAGATACTCCCTTTTTTATCAGGAGACTATTATTATTCGGTCGTTATCCATTGAGGGAGTTATATGATATCAAAATCACTTTGTTGCGTCGTTATTAGAAAGGAATGTTTTTATGGTGGATTTACGTACTTACTAGTTGGTAGTTCACTCAAGAACCACAAATATATTCTATGAATTGTGTTGATAATTATAGTTTCTAGGTTTGAGATGGAGTAGTGATGATTTTTTCCCTTGCTATTATATATACCAAAAAGTGATGGTCAGGTAACAGAAACCGTCTTGTGTGCATAAGCCACATCCATTACCATCTTGGTAGTGGGATGAGATCTCTATGTAATTTATGGTTAGGTTCCCTCATACCTATATATGGAATAAAGCGATATGGGTTATGATCAATATGATGACCAAGTCAGATCACTTTTATACTCATTCAGGATACAACAAATGTTGTGGAGTTCGGAAATATCTATGTGGAAGGTATATTTAATTTTATTAGAGTTCCATCATATATTATTTCTGATAGATATCAATAGTTCACTTATCACTTCTGGAGAGGCCTTCAGGAGGCATTGAGATCTCAGGTTTGTTTGAGCATGGAATACCATCCACATTCGATTGGATAGATGAAAATAGATATAAATATTTTTGATGATAATTTTGTGGTTGTGTTCTCGGCTTTGGTGGTGATTTGGATGATCACTTGGGATGAGTTGAATTTTTTATAATAATAGATAGAAGTATTTGATTCGAATGGATCCTTTTGAGTCCTTTTATGGGTGGCTTTCGAAATATATGTTCTTTTTGTTAGAGATTGGTGATAATTACCTGGTTGGAACAAGCTTGGTCTATGAGATGAAAACATAGATTCAATTGATTAATCCAATAATATTGATGGAATTTATTCAGTATAAATTTTATACTTATCATTGTTGTTGATCATTGGATTTTTTAGTTTGTAAAAAGGTGTTCATGAAAGTATCACTTTGTATGGGTCATGACAACTTGGGAGGCATGGCCATAATTTTCCTTGTTTTTTTATATTTTTGGGTTGATGAGTTAGTGGGGAAATTTTCTTATCATTTATCACTTCCATCATAGCTAATGTTGATATGTAACATGTTCCATGTATCTCATCTTTGAAAGTATCTATATGGTCCATCACATGTTCTGAGATTGAGTGATCTTGAGGTTGAACCTAATTTATCCATGAATGAAAGATAGTTAGGATAATTGATTCTGAAACCAAGGCACTTCAAAGGAGTAAGATACCTTTATTTTTGTTTTTATGGAATCATGGTTCTCAAAATCACGAGACATGGGAGATAGAGGGACTGTTGTGAGAGTAGTTGCCTCATATTTTGGGAATGGAAGCTTCTTATTAAGCTATTTATAGATATATATTTTCTATGTTGGGGAGGTTGTAGCAACTTATTAATGTTTTTAGGTATTCATAAACCCCATTTTTTAATAATAATGTAGTTGGTTTTTTGGGGATATTTTGGGATAAAGTATATAAATTTTTAAAAATTCAGGGATAGTGCCCTGGATGCACATGATTTTATTCAGTCAAAAGTATTTTTTTAAAACTATTCTATTCCCTTTGTTTGAAAATCACAAAATCATTATTAAATAATTAATACCTAACTCTAATACATAAAAATTATTTTTACAATGTTTCTATAGAAAAAAATATACATTTATCATACTTTAAAATAGTTTTAATGTATTCAAGAAATCAAAATAACATTGATCATTGTGATTATTGTAATTATATTGGAAGAAAGAGTAATTGGATTTACTAAAGACAATAACAATTTTATCCATATCCATAAAATTCAACATAATGATGTATATAAGGAAAAATATCAGATTGAATTTTTTTAATCCAAAATACAAAAAATTGTTTTATCATATTGTAATATTTTACTCTAAACAATATTACGGTGTATTATTAAAATGATATTGGGATTTATGTTATAATATAATTGTTGAAGTTCCAGATGTCCAGGTACATGTGAAAATCAATGATAAAATATAATCATCTGAGATCAAGATGTCCATTGGATGGTTGGATTATAAAGAAAATGTTATTTGATGAGTTTTCAAGTAGATATATACTCATGTAGAGACACTCAACATATTTTTTTCTATGAGATAAATCTAAATATTATAATAGTGAACTAAATTTTCCTTATATATGTAATCTATTTGAAGTATTAATTTATTTGTGTGTCACTTTTTGAATATGATTGAGGTCTTTCAAGGATATGAACATAGAGATCTGATCTTGTCGATCTAGGTTTTGTGGGGATAGTAAGACGAAATATGATTATCATGTTAAGGGATACTAGGGATATGTAGAGAGAGAAAATATGATCATTGTATCGAGGTCATGTGTGGATGTCAAGACAAACCAGACATTGTATTGAGGAATGACCCCATTAATGGTAAGACATACATTATTTTTTGTATAAAATAAGATACATCTATTCTAAGTCATTGGATACCCTTCTCTTTGGATTAAATGAAGTTTTCAGATTTACATGTTTTATTAAATGTTCATTATTTCTGTTGGATTTGTAAAATAAAGGGAATTATTTAATATCCATCATTCAATTTTTATATTTCATACTGTCATAGAAATAATTATGAAAAAAAAATTTACCCCATATTACATTGTCAATACTTTATTACTCTGAATACGCTTCATTACACATTATGATAGAATCACTACCATTTTAATACTCTGATTTATTGTTACTGATGTGATTAAGATTCTTATTACATTATATGGATTAAATCATCATCAATTATGAATATAATTAAATTATAATTATGACCTCTATAATACATATCCGAATCTTTTTGATTAAAATACATTTTTTATCTATCATAAAGGCCTAGTCTGATCATCCTTTAAACACTTTACAAGTATTGTGAATATGATGAGTTTAACATATTTTGACTAAGTTTCCATTAATATTTAAAATGAATTTTTATAAACTAACATTTATCCCCCTCTTATGAATATCAATCTTAACAAACATTTCAACCTAAAAATGGAATAAAGACAAGTATCTATTTTATAGATAATTACATCGGGTATTAGAAGAGGTTTCATCTGATCTCACTTTCTACCATTCTGTTCATATAATTTTCAAGTTAGTAAATTTTTTTGGCGAACTCTTTGTTTATAAATATTCCTTACACTAACATTTATTATGGAATAGATTTTTTTCATTTTATTTAAATATGTTAGGATTTAATGTTGGTTTTATAGATAGACTCAATCTATATAGACCATCTATTTTTTATGGAACTAAATTTCAGTATTGGAGAGATAAAATGAAGGCATTAATTATAAATATTGAAGTTGGAAATTTTTTAATGTTAACTATATATTACAAGACACATAACATGGAATTAAATACTTTTAAAATTCCGGAAATACAATAATATAAATTGAATTATAGAGTTAGAATCATGTTATTATGTTCTATGACAATGGGAATTTATTGTCATATTTTTTCCTGTGAATAAGCTAATAGTACTTAGAAAAAGGCAAAGATTACACATTTTGGAACATAAAAATTTGTTGAAACTAGAAGTGCATTGATTAGAGCTAACTATCATTAATATAAATTTATTTTCGGTGAACCTTTTATAAAGGTAAAAAAGGTTTGTAACAATAGTAAATATATTAATTCATATTAGAGAGAAAGGATTAGAAGATAAAATCCATGTTTTATATATTATTGATTTCATGTCGAATGAATAGGAATATAAGAGAAAACTGTTGATGAATCCTAAAAGATAACAAATCTCACTCTTGATGATTTATTTGGAACTCTTTTACAGTATGAGGGTAGATTGAAAAGAGACATAGAGAAGGATAAGAAAAATAATGGTAGAGTTTGTTTTACCACTAATAAAAATTCAATAACAGCTCAGACTCATAATAAATTTGTTAAGTATTCTAGATAAAAAAATTCATTCAATTTGATTCAAGTGATTCTGAACATTTTTATAATGATTTTTCCCTTCTTTAACGAGGAATGAACCTGATATTTGGAAAGATGGATTTTCAGAATCGTTACATGAAATGTAACAATGAAAGGAATGAGAATATGAATTATTAAATTTCTTGTTATGAATTTAAAAGATAATGAAACATTCAACCTAATTGTCCCATGATAAAAATAGAAGACATAAATGATAGACATTCTGATAGGAATTAGAACAAGCATTATAAGTATAAAAGTAAGAATGTTACTAAAGTAGCAGATATATGGAATGCCAGTGGAGGTAATTATCGAGAAAATTCCTCATATAATGGAACTCCATATTAAAGGAATATTGGTATTCTTTCTAAAGATAATACTAAAAAATAACCTTTTTATGGACAAGGTACACACAACTGAATCATTAACCAATATTCTATTAAGTTATAATTATCCTGATGACAAGAATTATACATCTTTATATGAACAATCCCCCTAAGTTAGTGATTACAATGCACTACCTTCTTATGATGTAGTTTATTGCTTCAAAAAAAATTCGAAGATGAAAATTGTAATGTTTCTAAAATACTTGACAAGGATAATGAAAATCATGAAAATTATTATTCAAGAATTTCTATTTTAAAAAATAAAATATATGATCAATTAAAGGATCATGATAAATCCAATTCTGAAAAATATACTATTTCTAATGATTTAGAAAAAGTAATTTCTAAAAATGAGAATTTGAAAACTGTTTTTGAGAGACACAATTTGAAAACAAAAACAGATGTGCATAATAATTTATTTGTAAAACTAAAATATGAAATATAATTACTAAAGAAACATTTATCTAAATATTATACTAGTAAATAAGGTATTGTTAAAATGAAAAAAAAATCCTTCCATATGTTACTAGTCTGCAAATATGATATAGTAATTGAAAAACCTATTTCTAATTATTATTTTTTGTTCTTAAAAATATCTTCTTTTTCACTAAATTCAAAAGTGATTTACTTTTAGAAAAGTAATTTTATTTAAATAAAATTCAATCCTTAGGTTTCTATAATTCTCATCATTCAAAAAAATGGTTCCCTAAACTGTTGTTTTCGAACATTTATGGACCCATAATAGATTGGGTTTTGGATGTCTAATTGTTTTGTTTTAAGGAAAATAGTGAGAGTAAGAACAACCACAATACATGGTATATGGATAGTGGGTGTTCTAGACACATTTTTGGACACAATGATTACATTAAAAATATCACCAATATGAAATGTTGGAAATTTACCTTAAATGATAATTCTCAAGGTGAAATTACTAGTATTGTTACTATTGATATTCTTGGAAAATATTAAATATTAAATATTTTATTTATTAAATGTCTTAAGAAAAACACTATAAGCATAATACAATTATTTGATGAAGGTTACCTTATAAATTTTTGGAATGATAAATTTATATTAAAAATTTTCAAGGATGAATTCATTATTACTTCCCATATACATGAGAATACATATACACTAAACATAGAAGACCCTAGGAACCAAGACATGCCTTGTCTTATTGAAATGGAAGATCAATAATGGTTAGGAAATTCAAAGTTAAGACATTTTAACCTTAAAAAAGTATATAAATTGAATAATAAAATATTTTTTTAGTATTTACCAGAACAAATATTTGATTCTTCAAAAGTTTTTTACCCTTGCCAATTCAGTATGAAACATAATTCTAGTTTTAAAAATATTAGTTAAGTATCTACTTATGTTTTCTTATAGTTAGTCCAAATGTTTTTATTCAGTCCTACACCAATTGATAGTATTGGAGGAATGTATTATGAATTTTTTACTCTATGATTATACTAGATATACATGGGTATATTTTAAAAAAGGGAATCTGAGGCCTTTTATTATTTCAAAATGATTGTATCCAATGTTAAATATGAGAAAAGTCTTTCCTTGATAAATATTCATAGTGATCACAGAGGAGAATTTTTCAATACTTATTTTGAAACATTTTGAAGAAATAAAGGAATTACACATAACTTATCTACTCCTAGAACCTCACAAAAATGGTGTTTTTGAATGAATATATCATATTAATCATTAAATAACAAGAACCACATTGAGTGATTACTCAATTGAAAATCATTTTTGGCCTGAAGCAGTTAGTAAATATTTTTATACTATAAATCAAGATTTAATTTTACATTTTATTAATAAAACACCTTTTGAGTTGTGAAAATACTAAAAATGAAAAGTTTCTTACTTTAGAGTATTTAGATGCAATGTATTCATACTGAATAAAGAAGATAAATTTGATAAACTCTCACCCAAATATAAATAAGGTACATTATTAGTTTATTTTACCACTTATAAGGCATATATAGTATTTTAAAAAAATTATGTACTAATTTATAAATAGTAGATGTTAATTTTGATTAAACTAATCATTTTGTTTTTAAGAAAACTCAACCAAAATCCACATACATATTTTTGAAAATTCATTCTCAACCTCTGAAGAAGATTCTTATAATAAGGTAAACACTCAAGATATTTTTTCTAATGTATTTACCCAAAGAAAATTTCCACCTTATGTTGATGAAGTGGTTTTAAAAAATATTTGTTAGTTATTTCTTAGGAATCACCCTAGTGATTGGGTTATATGAAATATGAATCAACTAGATAATAATATAAGTTATTTAGAGAGTGAAGTATAACATATTTCTTTCCATTCTCAATTCGAACATAAAAATTATAATGAGTCTTTAGGTGATTATGATTGGATTATAGAAATGCATGATGAGATAAATGAATTTTAATTGAATAAGGTATGGACCACGGTTGAAATACCTAAAAAACTTTTGTAATTCGAGTAAAAAGGTATATCAAAATCAAATGTGATGAGAATGGAATTATGATTATAAGTAATGAAATACCTATTTCTAAAGGTTATACTAAAAAAGAGAGGATATTTTATGAATAAATCTATGAACCAGCAGCTAGACATGAATTTATTTGAATTTTGATAGCATTTGTTTCATTCCTTAAAATCATATTTTTTTTCAAATGGATTTAAAATGTAATTTCATTAATAGATATGTATAGATGGAAGTATATGTTTAAAAACCCCTAGTTTTGATGATAAAAAACTTTTTGAATATTTTTTTAATATTATAAATCGTTATTTTTAATTAAAAAATCTCATAGAACCAATATGATAGGTTGTCATGATTTTTTATACAAAACAATTATGTTAGGGGTACCATAGATCCAACTCTTTTTATAAAGAATGTAAACAAAAACATTATAATTGATCAAATATATGTTGAGGAAAATATATTTTGATCAACTCAACAATATTTAATAGCTTTCTTTAATATTCATATGAATTTTGAGTCTGAAATGAGTATAACAGGTGAGTTAACATTTTTCATGGTTTTCAAATTTCCAAAAACCATATGGTATATACATATATAAATAGAAGTATATCAAAGATATAAATAAAAAATATGAATATGATAATACGAAAACTATTATTATATTAATCAGTACCTCAAATACTCTTGATTTTGATTAATCTAGGAAACCATTTGATCAAATAATTTTTTCAGGTATGATAGGACGTTTACTATACTTAATTATTAGTGTTATGGACATGATGTTTTTAGTATGTTTATTTGTAAGGTATCACAAAAATACAAAAAATACCATTTAAAATATATAAAATGAATATTTTTTTCAAAAAGGATCTATGGATTTAAAAAATTTATATTCTTCTTAAAATGGTATTGAATTAAAAATATTTCTAATTTTGAGTTTTTTAGCTATAGAATGGATAAGAAAAATACTTGTGGGATTTTCATTTCTTAAGAGATTCATTATGTTCTTATTCCTGTAAGAAAAAACACTCACTTGAATATTCCATTATTGAATTTGATTATGTGGAAGATAGAAGTTGTTATGATCAATTATTGTGGATTCAACATACACTCATATATTATACAACAAGTTTTACTAAAACTCAAAAACAATTCGATAATACTAATGTCATAACATTATGTAGAAACCCTACACATAACTCTCATTAAAAACACATAGATATAATTCATCACATTCTTAGGGATCACACAAAAAAAGAATATGTCATTTAAAAATTCATCAAATAGTTAGAAAAATTTGCTGATATTGTTAAAAACAATTACCTTCTGATAGATTTCAATAAATAAAATAGAATATAGGAATGATCACTATAAAGTAATAAAATCATATGTACTTTCTTTTTAAACTATTTCCATAATTTATGTTACTCCTTCTCATAGGGTGAGTACATATGATTAATGTTATAAATTTCTTTTCTCTTTCAAAATTCTCGTTTTTTCTAAAAAAAATTACTGAATTTTCCCATTATAATTTTATTCAAATCGTATTTGTTGATTTTTATAATAAAATATTTATAATGGATTTTTCATAATTAATTATTTTTTGATTTTTTCGTATTTCTATTTAATATTTTTCTTATTCATTCTTTTATTTCTTTACATTTTTTTTCTTTTAATAATTGTTATTTGTTAAAATAAAGTAGGAAACATTTTCATTTTGATGATTCAACATCAAAATCTATTCATAAAAATTTTATATATAAAAAAATATTTGATTATGATTAGATTCATTATTTTTTTTATTGTAAAATTTCTAATTTTTTTATATTTTAAATTATTTTTAATCACATTCACCGAATACGATAATTTTTTTTATTTTGTCAAATTTTCCCAAATTGATAATGTTTTATAAAACCTAATGAGTTTATCTTTTTTAAGAAAATCATTATTTGAGAAATATCACCCCCATTAGATGAAAGGGATCAAATCACAACCTTTAATCCTGTTTGGAATTTGAACAATTACATTATTTCACATACATAAATGGGACCCCCTCATGTCGTACATCAAATATTTCATAATTTTCATAACCAAATACATCCTTCGATAAATATCCATATCATATTTCATTATTCAGATCAGAATCCTCAATTTATTCTCTAAATATGATTTCTCCCACAAAGGATTACGAAAAATGGTATGTTTTCCACAAAATATTAGTAGAGAGATCCTTTTATAGAAAGTATGACTCATATTTAAGATGGGAGATATATTTTAAAGGATGGAAATCTTTATGTGGGAAAAAATCCAAACCCATAATTTGATATTCTCTATCCATATTTAGTTAAAGAAATTTATTATTATATAAATGACTTTGAATAAGAGGGAAAATAAATGTTCTCATTTCAAAATTATGTGAAAAGATACAAGATGGCACCAAGGGAAGCTGTTGGTTTACTAGGAATTCTTGATGAAGGAGATTCTTTTTTCTTATCATATAAATTACCAATCTCTAAGGGTAAATTTTTTTATGAAATATCTTGAAAATATTTATTGATGAATGTTTCAGATGATGAACCTAAGAAGTTTACACATATAACTCTCGATCACAGAGTAATAGCTATGTGGATTCTTAGACTTCTACTTCAATGAATGGGGGATAAATAATCAATGAATGTATATGATGTTTTCATTTAAGATTAACCGGTGGATATGAGGAAAACCAATTTATCAAGTTATATTTTATTAATCCAAATGAATATCAAATGTGGATCAATCTAGTCACATATGATAATGTTTCAAGGATTGATTAGTAAGATAATTGAATCTATCATGAGGAATTTCAATATTTCAATCAACCCTAAACCCCTCAAGGAAAGAATTATATTTGTTAATGATGGTACAATTAAAATAATGATGTATCTTTTTCATCTAGAATCAAAATTGATAGTCAATAGTAATCATGTTTATTCATTAGAGGAAAACCCCTTCTTCTAAGAAGAAAAAAAAAAGTTATTATGTAAATAAAGGCTCATTCACTTCCCCTAGAAATAATGAAAATAAGAAAAAGAATGTTTTTGATGGAGTAGATCAATAATGGAGAACAAATAAGAATAAATTAAAATAAGAAGGCACTTAGTTCAAACATTACCCAGCAAAATCTTCAACAGTTAAATTATAAAGTGATGAACTCTTAGAGAAATAAGAAAAGGGAGACAACAAAATAAGAAACCTAAAAGTGAAAAATTAGTATATATAATGATTAATGAAGATAAGGATTTATATGTGAAATTTGGTTTACCACCTCATTCCATTTTTTAATTTCAATAATTGGAAATCATTAATGTCAATGTTTCCTCTACTATTGAAAAGGGAAAACTTATTTCCATTGAAAGGTATTCTATTACTATTGGGAAATATGATTTGATATAAGATTAATACCTTCATACATTATTACATTAACATGCATATGAAATTTTACAAAAAAATGTGTTATAAGAAATCAAAATGTATAATTAATAAAAAGGAATATAAGGGATACAAAATGAATAAGAATAAGAATAACTTTATGAAGATGATGTAGTTGAGGAAATTCAAGATAAATAAAATTTTTAAGAGAAGGAAAAATAGAATCATTCTGATAATCATTCTTTTAGAACAAATCAAGTCTCTAAAAAATAATTTTCATATTTGGGAAATTATAATGAAAAGTGAGTCAGATGGGGAAAAAGTATACATCATTAATAGAACTACTTTCTTTACTCAATAAGGATGAACAAGATCAAAATCAGAAGGAAGAAGGAAGTAAAATGGTTTTTGATGATATAATATAAATTTATGATGAAAGGAATCATTAAAAGAGAATTCAAAAAGTAGTGTATATGAATGAAAAAAAATTCATTAAGCAGAAATCAGAACCAAAAATAAAAACTTTCAATGAGAATTAGAATATCTGAATATGATCATAACTATGTGTTTTGATTAAATCTATCATATATTTAAAATATTAGGGAAAATAATTTCATAATTTCCTTGGTTGGAATCGAATGTATATTTTTATTGAGAACTGATAAAAATATTTATATTCAGTGAAAGATTTGACAGGTAGACTAATATGTTTGGAAGAAAATTTCAATGTGCTTAAATAACACTCTAAATCTCAGATAAATAGTTTTAATACAGATTTAAAATGAGTTCAAGGTATTGATGAAGATATCAAGATACATGATGATGAATTTGAGATTTTTACATAGTCATTGAAAGAAATCAATGTTGATTTCAATGATCTTGAATAGGATATCACCACCAGGGTTAAGTAACATGAAACATTCAGAACCACATCTATGAAGTAGACACAAGAAATATCATCTTTACAAGAAAGGATGAATCTTCTTCTCAAATATATTTCCACATTAAATGTATATAGAGATGAAATTAATTCTATAAAGAATCGCAATGATTCTTTCAAAAAATTATTCATATTCAGGAAGATCAGACAATAATTTGAAAATAAAACATTAAATTTCAAGAAGAAAAGATAAAGGATTAATATGAAAGGATTTGGATACTAGAGTAAATAATTTAAAAATTATAAAATACATAATTTCTCATGAGGAATTGGGGACAAAGGATGATTAATATTGAAAAGATTTTAAAAAGTAGAAATTAATTATCTTATAATTTATGTTAAAGAAATATTGATTTCATAAAACTCTTGTTGTATTTCTGTTTATTGGAATTTCAATTTTAAAAATTTATATACAACATTTTTTGAAGGTCTTCCAAATGATTTTTTACAGAATATTATTTCATTTTATTTTAATTTATCATTTACTTTATTATTTCATATAGATTATATCTCTAACCCCATTCAATTATTCTAAGACATTTCCCTATTCCTATTTCAAAATCATATTGGGGGAGAAATTTATATAAAGAAGAATAATTCTATAGTAAGGGGGAGATGCTTTACGAATGGAAAAAATTCATTTGAAAAAGATAATATGATCCTTAATGGAATTCTTATTCTAATAGTGATTTAGTCATATTAACCATTATATTCAAAATGATTTATAAATTATGGAAAGATAAGTATAAATGTTTCATTCAAAATATGATGTTCTTAAAAAGATGGTGAACTTGAAATTTTTCAAAGTTATTTTATATTTATGACTTGTGATTTGTGCTTTACTAAAAGGGGTAGGTTTTTGAGTAAAAATCTATTTTTTCCTTTTTTATTACTTTTTTTTGGAAATCACAAACTCATTCTTAATTACATAATACCCAAATATTTTATGTCCAATGTATATTTACAATGTTTTTACGGAAAAAATATACTTTTATATTACATTGAAATAGGTTTAATGTATTAGTGAAAACAAAAAACAATTGACCATTATGATTATCATAATCATCTTAGAACTGAGAATAATCAAATTGACTAAGAACGATAATAATCAGATCCATATAAAAAACCATCATAATTACATATGTAATAAATCCATCCGATTGAATTTTTTTAATCATGAATATGGAAAATTGTTTTATCATATTTGAATATTTTACTCTAAACACTGAGATGGTGTATAATTAAAAGAACCTTATGAATTCTGTTATAATATGATCACTGACGTTCCGTGTGTCCAATAAATTATTATAATCACAGAGATAATATAAATATTTGAAATCAAGATGACCATTGGAAGGATTTTATATAATTACAAAGTCATTTTAATATTTCTAAATTTCACATATAATCATTTAGATACACTCTTCCACATTCTCTCTTATAGGAGAAATATGAAGCATGCATGAGTGAACTGACATAGTTCCTCTTCTTGAGTCACAATCATCTTATCTCATGTCTATCCATTAAGAATTTAAGGTAAAGAGGAAATATAAATTTGTGAATTTTGATCCTTTATGGCTATTTTGTAACACCCTAACCTAACTCACCGAGTCCAAGATAGATAATATGCGACCTCATGAGCATCTCACCCTATAAAATAGGCTATCTATTTGATTTGAGGGTGTTAATATGTTAGTGGTGAGATTATACCCTTGTTATCATGTCATGTGAATCACAAATAATAACATCAATAAATAAATAAAAATTCTAGTGAATAAGGTGAAACGTAATGGCGACATAAATAATAAAATAATAATACCCAATAAGTTTCTAACTACCAAATAATTCTACCAATAAAATTATTAGAAGATATCCCACTTGAACTTCATCTATCAATATCAACATCATCTTTCTCCTCCTACTCAATCATCCAGAACATGTCATTTTTTGGTCGTCAGATCCCTAAGGATGAAATCTACAAACACAATGAAATTACCATATAGGTCATATGTTCATGAATAATAAGGACACCACTAATGAATCTTAACGTAATTTCATAATATACACATGTGTATTTCATGAAAAAATATGGTAGATACATAACATCAATATATCAAACAATTACCAAGAACATGTTAGGTCCTTAGGGACCAGCTCTACCTCATTAGGTCCCATGTCATGATAAACATACCTACCTTGGCATAATGTTGTATGGAACATCAATAACCAGCTAGACATATCCTAATTTTTTGGATCTCCCTAAGCATGTAACAGATTCTATCAGTAGGGATAGTCCGAGTACTTGTCGACCCCATGTCTGGAACATCCCTCTAGATTGGATAGCCTAATCATGCCTCAAATATCACATTATGATCCAAGTATTGTACATCTGCCTAATATAGAAATCCCAAAACATGTGACACATCCCACTAACTGGAAGAGTCTACGTACATGATGACCCAAGTCTAGAATGTCCATTTCAAAGGATAGTCTCATGGATGTCTCACATCTCACATTCCAACCCAATTGTGAAACATTTTATTCACAACTACAGTTGAAAAAAATATAGCATATACAATGCATAATAAAAAAGATAGAAAAACCTCACATAAAGTTAAATAGTATCACAATCACTATTCTCATAATCCATATGCAGTGAACACAAGAACATGTCAAAATCTCCACACACATACACCTCATGTGACTAAGAATCAAACAAGGGTCCTAATTCTAAACACATTTTACGATCAAAAAGGTTAATAACTCATATAAACATGCACAAATGAAAATAAATTTCTATAGTGACACACAAACACCAACAATCCTATCAAATAAAATATAGAACATGCAAAAAATTTAATGCCTTACAACCTTATATGCAATGATGACTGATGACCAAATTTGATGTTCGAATATAACTACACTACTAAAACCATACTGGTATGAAAATAAAAATTTGGTTTGAAATTTTTCTCATCAATACAATCCTAATGTAACTAAAGGAACATCAATAAAATCAATATTGAATAAGATATTGAGGAAGGAATATTTGGAGAAATAAAAAATAAAATAAATATAAATACATATCAGAAGGGAAATCATAATGTTTGTGGTGTTGACCTTTTCTAATACCTTTTGTAATCATGAATTAATCACCCCTCCCCCAAATTTCCACACACACACACACACATATATATACTAATTTTTTAGACATAATTAGTCCATTTCTCACTTTTGTATAGCATTTCACCATTGAATATTAAATGCTCCACTAATTTTCTATATAGTTTCTGTATTTTATTATTTTTTTTATTTTTAATTTTTATTTCTTCATCTTATTACATTTAACCACTAAGTAAATATATATATATATACAAATTTATTAATATATATATATTCAGATAATATATATATATATGTATTGATATATTTAACCAATATAAATATATGTTTTATATATACACACATCTATATATACATATATATACCTAGACATGTATATATATATACAGATACATGTATCCCATATATATACATTTCAATATTATTTAAAAAATTAATACAAATCATAATATCAAAAATATATTATTATTTGTATTTATTTTTCATTATAATTTCCACTATATGTATTCTAAAAACAAAATCTGTTACATACCAATAATATTTAAGAATTAATACTTACCAAAATTTTTTTTAATTAGAACAGTTGATAGTATCACATTTATTACATTGGCCACCCATTATTTCTACTAAAAAGCAATTTTAAATTATGGAAACATATTTTCATTTATTTCTCTGACACAAATAATAATAATAATGTTTTTAATATTAATATTAATTAAATTATTATTATTATTTCTATCTTCCTAATAAGAAATTTATATATCGACTATTACAACCCTAAAATGATATGTAATGAGATGCCTGATATACTCAAATTTTATATCATTAATTGGGAAAAGACCCTATTCTAGTCCTGGTGGATATCTCATATTTTTCATATGATGCACCATTTTAGAGATATTCTATTTGTTGGTATAAAAAATTAACCAAAATATTTTATAAATTGTACTCAAATGTGAATTTATTAACCTCATAATGCACAGAAATATTATGTCTCGTTTATATTGACCAATCATCTAGTTACTAGTGGTGGACTCATGTTTCTCATATGAGGAACCATTTTGGATATATTAATTTTTAGTGAAAATATGATTTCATGTGAATAAAATATATATAACATTTTTATTCAATCGAAATCGAGGCACTACGGACCTTGAAATCCTACAATAACTCAATGCCTAACACCTAAAATATTCCAGATAATATTCAAAACTATTAAAAATTATTTTTTCCATTCATAATGATATGATTAACACAATTATTGAAAAAATAATTTTTCTCAACAAAATCCATGAAATTTATTACTTATAGAGGGTTTTATTATCTTTACAAATTGACCATGTTACGAAAACATAGTATAAGAATACCACCTTAAAAGGTTTCCTAATCACCCATTTCAAATGGAAATTTTGAAATATAGATGTGGTTTCCAATAATAAATGGTTTTCTATTTTTTTTTAAACCAACTCTAAAGAGAAAATAAGGGATGACATCCTAAAACCATGTTTCTAGAACCCATTCACACCAGTGTCTTAATAAAAATAAATTTCCACTTTCTCTTCAAAAAAATAATATAACATTGTAAATATCATATTTAAATATTACACCTTTCATTTTCTTAAATATAATAGTTTCAAACCACTTTTAAATTACACATTCAATATCATTCTATTAAAATCTAATATTGAATAAGATTACAATGAATTCTAAAAGGTGTCTCATGAAAAAGGGTAAAGATGATATAAATTGTCAATTGTGTCAATTTAATATGATATGTAAATAAAAATCAAGTGCATAAATTCAAGAAACAATAGAAAAATTATGTAATGTATTTGAAATAAAAGAAAAAATATCATACAATGATCCAAAATATGACCCTAGTGTCATTGCAATCATCTTATAGTCGTACTAATATAGAATTGAACATATACAAATAAACATTTTCTTACACTATAAAAAAATTCCATTTCCCTTGTATTCTCATTGAACTATCTTGAAATAAATGTATGATGAGCTCCCTAGCTAGTAACAGAAAAAAAAGGTTGCTTGGATAATGGTTTGATACCCCTTTAGTCTAACCATTTTAGAGCTACTAAGAAATACTATATAGTCCACCGACTATCTAGACAACTGTTTTCACTCACACATGCCATACTCTATACTCTTATAACATCCTTTACATTTCAATGGGGGTGAGTAAAAATAATCAATTACATGTCCCAACTATAAAATATTTGAAATGACTCATTAAACACCGCCCAAACCCTCATAAAATTATCCCAAGCCCCATATATTAATGAATGATATATAAATATATACAAATATAAGAGATCCCCTTATGGGATCTTAATACACAATGGGTATAATAAAAATAAAATAGGATGAAATATGATCACAAAACATCTATAAATATCTTTTTTAGATAATTTTAAATGGTTAATTGTTTTCAAAATAGGCTTAAAATTCCCATCCCAACCCACAAAATTTAAAGATAATTCCAATAAACTCTTATAAGTAAATTATGTTAACACATTTTGATATATAAATGGAAACTCATAATTCCCTTCACATGAATGTTTAAATCAACAAATGTTTTAAAAAAGTTTCGAATATCACATTTAATGGTAAGGACACCCCATTAAGATAAAAAAACCCCACGTAAATAATATTGATCAATTTTCAAAACACTCAAATACATGGATTGATAATCATTAGTTAGAAAATCCCATTAAAAATCAATAAACTCATTAATTTAGACATTTAAAAATAGTTAAATGTTTTTAAAATCCACATGATATTTTTTACAAACACATGGAATGGAATCACATACTATTCTAAACGTTAAATAAACTTTAAATACATTTTTTCATGATGGGATATTCTTAAATGTTTAATTTCAATAAATAACCACTTTAAATATCTAAAATCATTCATTTGTATGTAATATTAATCAAAAAAATATAAACCTACATTGGTTAAATATTAAGAATGCCCAATGTTTTTTCATATGATAGAGAACTATATAACAATTCATGACATTTTCAGAACAACCCCTACATAGGCAATGAACTATGATTAATTTGAATACCTACCCTAAATCAGTGAATATATTCCCTAGTAATTTTTGGGAGGAAAGAAAACCTAAGGGACTAGATGAAGAGATTAAGAGAAATGGTTTGAATGAACTATCCAATAATGAAACTTCTTGAATGTATGGTGGTGGACCCAAAAAATGAGTGGAATAAGGGAGGATACTATCTTGGATATAAACCTTGTCAGTTTTACTGAGAGGGAGAAAAAAATGAGTGGTTGTAGGGTTAAAATCATGGGGTATTTCTAGAAATTAAACTTCAAATGAATCTAGGAAGACTATTATGTTTTTGTTACATACTTTTACAAACCATTCACCAACTATGTATAGATCACTAAATAGATGAATCCCACTCACATGGTTTACCTGGGACTCTCTATGATTGAATTACTTTTATAACAACCATGCTTAATGTATTTATGAAATTAAAAATATTATTTGTATTCTTATCAAAAATTTTACCAAACCATGGATAAGTTGGGTTTCCTCACACATATATACTAATGGTTTATCATTCATTCCCATAAGATTTAAATGGTTTGGATTAAATCATGTGGTACCCATGCATACTGGCCATTAATAAAAGAAAATAAACATAAAATTACACCACATAAGGTTTACCACATGGTTTCTTATACACAAATCTTGAAACAATGCTCAACCAAAAGTACTCTAGAATTTCAATGTTTCGTACCCTAATATTTTGAAAACTCAAGAACACCCACGAACACATAAAATAATATTAATTAATCATCACTCGGACATGATTGTGTCAAAATTATCTACAACAGACCAATTTTTTCACTGTAATGTCATGGTAAAACTAGAGGGAAATTCAATAAGAACTCTAAAATGAACCCTAAAAGAAAAAAGTTAATTCCTAAAAAGTCTCTATTAGCCCCTGAAAACACCAATCACCTGTAATAAAAATAGATCAATGACCAATAAAATGTAATCTCTATAAACGTTAAGTACTATAAAATGCCTCTCCTCCATTTTGAATTAATGTACAATGGTAGAACAATCGATAACCTTTTTTTCGAAAAATTAGAGGATGTCCTTGAACAACGAAATTGCCAAAATCTTAAGGGAGTTTTAAAAAAAATCACAAAAACATTAATGGATGGAACTAAAACTCAATGCTTCCCAAAGAATCGCAAAAGAGGATATCCAAACCCATGGTATCCTAAAAATATGGGGCACATCTATGGGGAACAAGACACGTTATGAAATTACACTACACTAATCCTAGTTCCACAATAAATATATTTGTGTTTTTAAAATCCAAATTCCCAAAATACATTCTTGTGGTGATTCAAATAAAAAATATAGCTCTGAGACACCCATGGTCAAATTAAAAATAAAAATACAGCCCCAGTAATCCATTCACGCACACTATGTTCATCTCATTTTTAGACCACAAATAACTATTTCATGATCTTAATCTATACAAGAGACCTAAATGTCAATGGAAAATATGGGAAATAAACTCCCAATTTACTAGCACTCATGTAGAGAAATAAAATTGACACCCAGAAAAAAATAAAAAAACAATTTCTCAATCCAAATTTTATCAAAAATCAATGAAAATATGGGTAAAATGATTTATCATATAAAGTACCCAAAACCTAGAGAACTATAGACAAACTAAATTATGGCCACTCCATATATCTCATATATTTCCAATCTTCATCAAACAAATATCCCAAAAAAGATCATACCCATGAATCTTGGTAAAAATAGAACCTCATTAGTCCAACCATCAAACCATGACTCATTGAATAGGCCACGTGGAATACATAAATCCCAATAAAACTATATAAAAAATAGCCTTGAATAACATCATTATGCTCTATTAAGATGAGAGGACAACTCATGTGACTCCATTTAGGGACTATAAAGTGTAAAAAAATATATTGATGAATGTATATAAAGTAAATAACTCTACCTAAAAATTATAACATCATAATAGGATTTTCCTAAAAAACATGAGACATTAGGTAAACCCATTCACATATCCTAATGTATATCTCGTATCGAGAAAATCACAATATTGAAAAAATCCAGTGATATTATAAAACAAGAATTATCTTTCAAATCACACATCATTTTAAATAAAAATCTTAGAAACAAAGAGAACCAAAAACCCTTTTGAGAACCAAGAAGAACCATTCATATTGGGACTTATATCACTGAATGGAAAAAAGATTACAATTTTCAGATTTCAACCCTAATCCCTAACTCGACATGGTTAACTAAAAACATTTCCCAAAACATATTTCCAAACAAACTCTAAATATTTTTTCAGATGGAAATCACCCTTCATATTTTGATAATAAAATTAACACTTATTCCTTGAAAAAAAACTACAAATAATTTACCCTTTTGAAATAAACACCAATTTTAAAACCCCAAAAAATATATAATATAGAATTTTTAGAAACAATTGGATTCCATAAAATAGGAAACTGAACATTAAAAATTCCATTTATGTGAAAACACTTCATCCATTTAACAATTTAAAAATATAATGTAAACTTGATTCAAAAATTACACACATATAAACAAAACTTCTAACATCAAAAATTATATCAACCATTTAAAAATATTCGATGAAACGCACTCAAATTATTAACACAACATAATACCACATTTTAAATTAGAAAAATATTCCTTTGAAATCCATTTTTCACACAAAAAAATTATTTCAAATAACATGTGAAATCATATAAACAAATGTATAGAACAATCCTTACTAGGGATATAATCAAACAATTACAACATATTGCAAGTCCCATTGTCCCTATTTTCCTACAGCCCTCACACATAATGAAATCCTAGCTGCATGGGGTATAAATAGTGTAATCCTTCGGGATTTTGGACCATGACTCAATTGACCACATGGTTGATGAAATAATGGTAATCATGTATTGGTTCATACAACATATCATGAATCAAGAATTTTGTTTCTACATAGTTTTTATGGCCTTACAAGACAAGCTTACACTTCAATAACCTTTTACATATTTATCCAAAAGTACTATACATGATCCCCCATGGTAACTAATGTAATTAAATTGTGGATCAATCACAACTATAATAGGCATCAAACCATAATACTAGAATACCATTTGACTGAAAATAGAATAAAAAATAAATTCCTGACTACCTAGTAAAACTAGAATCATCATGTAAGAAAATGTTTATGAACACTCTATATGCCTTACATCATATTCAAAACATCCATATATCATCATGAACAACTTCTAAAAGAAAAAGAGAAAATTATGAAAACAAGGTTCCACTAAGAAGATAATCTATAATTCCATTTTTTACATAATTGAACTTGGGTATCATCTCATTTAGAACTCAACTTTGTTCACCAAATGGATTGAAGGGAATTTTTGATCCCCATAGGATGGAAAACTGTTCATGGATATTGCCGATCATACAATAAGAGTGATTTAAACAGTATAAAACAATATAAATATTGAGAAAAATTGAAAATATTTAACTATGCAAGGGAATACATCTAATAATTAACATCCAATAAAAAGATACAATGGATTTAATAATCCAAAATGGAAATAAATAAAACTAAAGTTGAATCATATAAAATGGTTCAAGTGATCAATAAAAACTAAAAGTTATAGATAATATTCCATTATTTAATAATCCTCCCCCTGCCCCACTATCACCAACCAATGTCAAAGTCTCCAATGGAATTCTATGTAGAAAAAAAAAATCAATCTCGAATAAACTATGACTTGTAAAAATATAAGCTAGATATAAACATCCCAGTATGCCTCCATATTCCAAATCTATATGGTCACTTTTATATTAAATCCAAAAAAATATTCAGAAATATTCGGAAAAATATACATTTTCCGTGATATTTTACATAAATTAACAATAAATATATCACAACAATGTTATAACTCTTTATCTTCATTTTTAATAAATGATAATAATCACTTGAAAATATTTATCTTTAGTTGATAAACCCTTATATAAATACAGTATTTTAAATTATAATTTTAAATCCATTTCATATAAATCAATAACAACTAATAATTTTAACATTAAAACGAAGATTCCATTATCAAATTTTCTTCCAAAATATCATGAAAGCCAACTACTAGGTGAAAACTTGGTATGGTGGATTAAAACCATGTTTCTAAAACCAATACACCCTGAATATTTAAAACAAAATGATTCATATCGTGACATAAATACACTTAAAATATCATTTGAAAATAACATCACATATAACTTATTCATTTTTTAAAATCCTAAATTAAATATTGTGAAATAACACAAATATCATTATGTCACTCTTCTTCTGTTAAAAAATTTTCACCAATACATTTTCTAAACTTTTAAAATGGAAATTCCAAAAAAAAATGAAAGATTTAAGTACACAAGTAAGAACCACTATGTTATGGTCATAAGAGACTAAATCAAACCATTGGTGAATATGTGATGACAAATAATACCAAAAGAGGGTATAATAAAAAAGGGAATATCCCTTGAAATCTAAAAAGGATCATTAAGTCATGGGAATCATTTTATAGATCTAGTTTTAAAGACTTGAATAGATGAACCGAAACCTTGTCCCACACTACTAAACCTTTCAATATTATTACTATTCTAATCAAAATATTGAAATATAAATTTCCCTAGAGTTCATTCACTACTAAGGGAATAAAATAATATCACTAGAATAAAGTCATGTTATCCCTTCCAGTCTAACAATCTCTAAGTTACTGAGATTTAATCCCAAGTAAACCCACCCTCTATACATGCATTCGGTCATACACAGGTCATCCAATATATTACTAGTACTCCCATGAAAAGTAAATTGTCGTGTGAAGCAAAATTATTACATTAAAAAAATATATAACTTATTAAATAATTCATTCCTCAGCTTTATGCACATTCAAAAGAACAACCCCAACCACATTGATACACAAACGATATTAAAAGATCTAACAATATAAGTCATCTTGTAATGTTCTAGAATTTTCAAATAATTTTTTTTAATAATAAAGAATTATTTTGAGATCAAAAAATCTAAGGGCATGTGATTCCGAGGCCCAAAGTGCCTGGAATGATCTGTTGAATATTATTATGTTTAAAATACACTGTTTGCGTGGTTTTCTTGAAAATGTAGAATAAATCTTAAAAGGATGCACATATTGGAAATTTGAAGGCACCATTGTGTTGAGTATAGTGGGTTTACCCTAGGTGTGACATAATTTTAGTTGGCACATGCCACCTATGAGAAAATCCAAAAAATGGCATAACTTTAAATAAAATAATTAAATAAAGATATTTAATTTTTCAAATGCTTACAACTCACTAACGGTGACTCAGATTAAAAAACCATGTCCACTACTAAACTCACGAGGGTATGATTTCATTATGAAAATACTAACATTGGATGGTTTGGGCAAACTATGGAAGTTAGTTTTTGGTTGTAAATAATATAATTAAGTAACAATTATGTTATTGTTAAAATCCATAACTTCTAAATGGTAACTTTGATTGAAAATTTGAGAGTACCATTGAGTTCATTGGCACATGTTTCCCTTAGGCGGAGCCCAATCTCAACTAGCGCTGGTCGAGGGTGGCTGTTAATAATTTTCTAATCATTTTTATGGTACGTTCAGTAAATGTGCAGGTGTAATTTTCTATCTTTTGAATCGGACCCCGGAATTGAAATCTGAGAGCATTGATGAATCTGAAGCACCAGGATTTGTTTAAGGTAATCTTCACTTTGACCACAGTTGGTTAGAAGAATAAGATATTTTTGTTACTTTTTAAAGAATAATAAAATAATAAATTTATTATTATCTTGTATTTATTTTCTCAAATAAATGAGTGGATTTGGAAGGACCGACGACATGTCAAACCATTAAATGGATTGATTCCTCAATTCATTATAGTAGCACCGTTGGAATTATGGGTTTCCTTAAATTATTGAACCTCATTAAATACACGTGCATTACTCACCCACCCCATATCCTTTTTATATGGAGCTCAGGGATGATTTTTGGCATGGATTCACCAAGGGATGAATTTCATACACAAACCACTTAGAGAATAGGACCAGTTCCGGCAAGAGATGATGAGCACCAATGAATCGTGAACCAAGAATGATGACTGAACAACGTCGTTGGAGGATTTTGGCGTGAACGAAAAACATTGAATCTTCCTCAAACGTGGGTGTTCTCCAATGATCTTGAAGTTCGTATTTATCTAGTTTTAATTTGAAGATTTTGATGAATCCTTTCTTCCCTCTTTCTATCAAGCTAACTTGGAGGGCACGGGCCAAACGAAAAAGGCCCAAACCCTCCTAATTTTGTTGTAATTTGCTATGTTATTCGTGATCATTATATTCAGGTTGAGTGAAACCAGGTTCGGCGAGTGACAGAGTCAGCCGTCAATGGCCTGTCGCAGAGGAGATAGCGGCACACTGTCGCGTCCCGATGGTGAAGAAGACCATGTCCATAGCTATGGTAGGGGAAGATAGCGGCCGACTATGGCTGACCATAAAGGAGAAGGTGGCTCTCCATCACACACCATGGGAGAAAGGGGTCACAACATACAGTCGTGGTGGACAGTGGTGACTGACATCGGTCGTCCGCAGACGGAGGTGAGGGCATGCTGTCATGCGCCGCTGAAGACAGTCATGGCTCAGAAGTCATGGCAGTGGACTGGGACTTGCAAGGGATCCCATGGGCGACTTGGAAGTGCCATGAGGCGCCCTTGCTCTACCTTCTGAACGGGAGTAAACCTCTCCCACGTGCCACCTAGGGTGGTCCCCACACCAGAGGGTCGGACCTCTAGCAGGTTGTTCCACTTTGCGTGTTGGGTTGTGTGAGCCTAGCGGGTCGTGTCGTGCCGCCCAAGAAATTTGGGCCCTTCTGTGTCCCAGCAGAACAAGCCCCACTATGGCCCAACCCCACTGAGCTAGACCAAGACCAGTTTTGGTTTGTTCGACTGGGTCGGCCTGGACCTGGTCCCAACCAGGCCCATTTTCACTTAATGGGCTATATCTTGTGAACAATATGTCCATGCGACAAACAGTATTCCACCCGGAGAACCTTGGAGAGCAGATCTACTTTTGGTATACTCAACATTAGTTTTTAAGAATGATAGAGTCTAACCATGTTGGATCGAACACTAATCTAACTAGGCCCTCAAGACCAAAACACTTATAACTCACAGACCAGGATTCTGATGGACATGGTGTCTATCACATTAGAACCCTTATGACATGACTGTCTTTTGGGTTACTCATTTTTCAGGATTAGTGGTGGTTGTCGTTTGATTGATATCTTGAGGGGAAGATTCTACAAAACTCAAGCGCATCAGGTATGAGGACTCTTATGGATGGTTGTAATATGAAGAAAGAACATTGATCCTGTGTGGGTCAGTATCTATTCAATCCTATGTGGATCAAAACTTAGCGATACTATGTGGGTTAGCGCATACTGATCATATGTGGGTCAGATCCTGTGTGGATAACCCCTTAGCTATCTTGTGTGGGTCACCACATACCGATCTTTTGTGGATCAGATCCATTGTGGGTTAGTGGGGATTATTACCTATCAATCATGTGTGGGTTAACAGTAGTTCCACTTATCAAAATAAGATGATCTAGATTTTTCCTAATCATATATACTTCTGTACTTAAGTTACACATAGTGTGAGCTATGTATTTACCTTAGTGGGGATTTTACCTTTGTGGTGTTACCTTTGTGGTGTTACCTTTGTGGTGTTACCTTTGTGGTGTTTCCTTAGTGGTACTCTTACCTTTTTGGTAGTACCTTCATGGTGTTACCTTTGTGTTACTTTTACCTTCGTGGTGTTACCTTTGGAGATCTTTTACCTTCATGGGGTTCCCTTTATGGTACTTTTAACTATGTGGTTTTAACTTCGAGGTGTAACCATTGTGGTACTTTTACCTTTTTGGTGTTACCTTCATGGTGTTCCCTTTGTGGTATTCTTCCCTCATGGATCAGTTTTGGGGATGTATTAAATGTTGGATCATTCTGTTTCCTCATGTATGAGTTGAGTATCTCATAATAACTTCTGTATATGTATGGGAATATACCTAAGTAGAGTTGATGACTACAGCATCGTGCTTTGTTATTGAGGTCTTCCTTTGTGATTTTTCCTTTTTGGGACTCTGGGAGACCTTCAGGGGTCTCAAGGTCCCAATTGAGTATTGTTTTACTCACACATACACGGGTTACACCCGCATCTTGATGTGTCTTGTGCAGACGATGGACAATGTTGACCGAGGCAGAGGGAGCAAGGACTGGATGGTGATCAGAGGTGGACCATTTGATGTGACACGATACAGTGACTACTGATTGTGAGCTATACCTACCCTTTTGGTATGATCCTCTGTAGATTTTCCAGGAGCCTTTTTCTCCTTCATTTATACTTGTACTTTCCAGTTGAGCTTGTATTCCGACCCCTTTAATTCCAGTACACTTTTTACTATAGCATTTTACTTTGTGGTTTCTTCTTGTTGTGTTCTTGTATTTTGTGTTTTATAGGTTTAAAGGTAATTCCTTCCTATTATAGGGATGCGCATTTCTGGTGCTAGTCGGCTGCCCCTGGCCTATGGAAGGCGGGCATGGGGTAGTCATGACAGGGTCCCTGTGGGGCGGGTCGTGACAAGGTGGTATCCGTGGAGTCAGTTCTATAGAAGAACTTGGATTCTAATATTTTCAATGGAGCAATAGTGTTCAGTGTCTGTATAGTGGTTTTCAGTATAGGGAGTCTAGTGTTGGTGAGGCGGTAGACGTATCCATACACCAGGACTCCTACATTATGATTTCCGACTAGGTGCATGAAAACACTGATTACATGCATTTTGGAAATTTTTTTACTTTGTTTCATGGGATTCATCTCACCAGGTATAAATTAATGACCTTGGTGCACATTTTCCTTATATATATGTCTCAGTGTAGACAGCCAGCTTGGATTCCTGAGAGATTACACGATTACGGCCAACCAAGCGATCCTATATGGATCAGAATTCTAGTGATCCTATGTGGCTTAGCAACAGATGCTACTAGTGGACCTTTCATGCCAACTAAGAATGTTGCACGAGTTTCAATGTCAGAGGCTTCTAAGGTTTTGAGGCGAGACAGATCCCCAGGTAGCTAAGAGCTAGCTAGAGGATATGGCTAGAGTTTTCCACCTAGTTGGGACACCAGTAGATCATATGGTGATCATATATTATAGTCATTATTAGTGCATGACCATAAGGATAGTATGTATGATGATGATTCTTTGGTAAATGGACTGTTTCCTTAGATGGAACCTTTGGGTATCGTTCTAGCTATATCAATGCTTACTGGTCAGCCGTTACAACTGGTGGTACCGGTAGAGGACACGTGTAATATTAGTTACTTACACATGTTTCAGCATCAAATACCCCCATAGATTCTTAGGTGAGCCTGACTCATATGCATATAAGGACAGGCTGTAGGAGGTGGCTAAGTATCCAACTAGTCAGGGAACCATTCGATCAGATAAAAGTCATGGTTGAGAGCCTTCTACGTGGCTCAGCAGGATGATGATAGGGTTCAGATTACCCAGATCTTGCAAATAGGTGACTTCTCTGTAGACATGATTTAGATCCTTCCTCATACTAGGGGGTCTCTTTCTATAAAAATATAAGGGGTGAGTGTTCCATATATCTTCTACAAATTCGGTAGGATTGAATTTCGGTAGCTGAGTATTCATCAAGGAATACTGGCCATCCCAGGTACTTGATGAATAAAGTACAGTCAGTGCATCAGTGCTCGGACCTCCGAGTGAGGTGTGTTTAGGGACAACCGAGGTTGCATTATTTCTTTATGCATTCCCACTTATGTTAGGGTGTCAGAGAGAACCATTTTGGTTGAATGTTTATTGGTTGAGCAGATACTGCCAGTGATTTTTAGTAGTGAGAAAGTAGGAAACTAATGTCAGTCTCAGAAACATGGGCATGTAAAATATTTTGGGAAGAAGGAGTGATAGGGACAGATGAATTTACAGGGTAGAAGAGGTGGAATTGGAGTTAGGAGAGAAACATGAGGTGGTATACATTTCGACATGTTACAACCACCAGCCCAATATGTTCACCACTAGTTTTAGGGAGATGGAGGAAAGAGGAAATGATTAGTTGCATGCAGACACGGAGTGTGACGCAATGTCTCCAAGGATGATTGGAGGTATGGTCTATGTCTACTACTTGTTTTTTTATTAATAGATATAGGTACCAATCATCCATTCTTACCACGAATCTTGTTTAAGACCTAGAGTTTCCAGTTAAACCGATTACTTGACCCTTACGTCTGGAGATACCTTTGGGATGAGACTTGATAATCACACTTATTCCGATGTTGTGATATGACCCTTGAGGTGATAGTTTTAGTTGGTACATCTTGGTGGAAGCAACGAGGCCTTACGAAATTAGTTTGGGTATGGACTAGACACCCACAGTTCATAATCAGAATGACTTTATTAGGTTAAAAAGATGTAGTATATCTAAAATGTTGGAATGGGTTTCTATTGGTTGGTGAAAAATGAAACCCAAACAACATATGATAAACTCATGCATATGAGGGTGAAGCCGATCACTCTTGAGTCGGCCAACCTTAACCTTGTGGCAGTTGGAGTTTTCAGTTTTCAATCCCAATAGTAGTGGCAGAGTGTGGGGACATCTTTACAAAATTTGTTTCCAGGACTATCTCCCTAAAGGTAGAGGGGCTTCTGCTTTAGATGGGAACTACTGGGGATTTTTACCTAACATTTCCTAGGTAGTGGCACCCTTTTCATATTTTACAATGAAGGGGGAGCCTTTCCTGTGGACTAGAGAGTGTCACCAGATCTTTCATGAGATGAGATAAAGACTAAAGAGTTCCCCATCTTGAGGCTACCTGATGAGGACGTTGGATAAGTAGTCTATTGTGACACATCAGGGACGAAACTAGGTTATTTCAAGATGCAATAGTAGGAAGTGATCACCCAAATCTCAAGGCAGTTGAGATAGAACAAGCATAACTACACCACCCATGACCTGGAGTTAGTAGCAGTGGTCTTTGCACTAGAGATGTGGTGGTGCTACGTGAAGGGTGAACGGTTTATGGTTTACTCTAATGAAAAGAGTCTATGGTATATATTCACATAGAAGGACTTAAATCTGAGATAGTTGGAATGGCTGGAGTTCTTCCTAGACTATGACTTCATGATAGTATACACTCCTAGGAAGGGGAACATAGTGGAAGACACAATCATCTGGTGGTCTGGTTTATAGCTACTATGTGAGGCGACTGAGTAGCTAGCTGCGATTCAGATATCCATTATGGAAAGAGATGGAGAATCTTACCTCCAATCTAGGACTGTCACTCCCCCACTTCTTCAGTGAGTTCAGGAGGAAGAACATGTGGTCATTGACTACGAGGCTTGATGTGACCGGATATCCTCAAGATTGGAACCTGATGGATTTTATAAAGGCAGGGAGCATGTCATCCTCTTTAGAGGATTCATCATGGTACCAGTGATTCTTAGGTAGGAGGTGTTGAGGTATTTCTATGCATCCCCTTTAATGGTACATCTTGTAGTAGAGAAGATGTACCAGGACCTCTGACGCCTGTACTGGTGACCAGGGAAGAAGAAGAAGTGGCAGAGCTTGTATAATGAGGCCTCACATGTCAGAATGTAAAGACTGCACAGAGACATTTGATGTCTTATACCAATAGAAGATAGATACCCTTGGAGTCTGGGGAGGGAGACTAAGTCTTCCTATGGGTCTCACCCCGATGAGGTATTCGAGATTTTGGCTGAGTCATCAAGCTATCATGGAGGTTATTCAGACCTTTTTAGATTCTCATCAGATTGGGAGAGGTGATGTATAGTATATCTCTTCCCCCACCAATGCATTGGGTGTATAATTTTTTCCATTTTTTGATGCTGGAGAGATTCATTCTTGATCCATTGCACGTTATCGACTATGGCGAGTTAGACATTAATGACGGTGCGACTTCTACGAAGTTACCTATAGATATAGAGAATCGATAGGATCAAGTACTTCATGGATAGGTAATCCCTCTTGTGTGTGTTTTGTGGCTCCATGGGAACATCCAGGAGAGCACATGGGAGCAGGAGGCTCAGATTCATGCTCAGTACCCTTATTTGTTTCATTTTCCTTTGTTTTGGATTTTGGGGATGTAAAGCCCTATGGTGGGGAGAATTTAATGTCCCAAAATTTCCACATAGCTTTTTTAATTAAATGAAAATATTTTAAGCCCACAAAATTTGACGGCGCATGATTCTGAGGCCTAGAGTGCCCGACATGATCCATAAAAAATTCTTATGACTAAAATAGCGTGCGTGAGTTGTTTTACTGAATATGTTGAATAACTCTTAAATGCGAGCCCATATCAGAAATTTGAGGGCACTGTTGCATTCACTATAGCAGTATTACCCTAGACGTGGCTTTTTTAGTTGGTGCCGGCCTTCGGTGAGAAACCCCCATTATGGCATAACTGTAAAAAAGATAATTAAATAAAATTATTTTGTTTCTTAAATTATTATAACTCAAAAACGGTGACTTAGAAAAAAAAATGAGACCACCGTTGAACTTGTGATGGTATTATTTCATTAGGAATGTACTAACATTGGCCGGCCCAGGCCAACTATGGATGTTTGTTTTTTGCCGTAAATAAAATAATTAAGTAACAATTATTTTATTATTAAAATCCATAACTTCTAAATGGTAACTTGGATTAAAAATATGAGAGTACCGTTGAGTTCATTGGGACTTTCTTCCTTTAGTCGGAGCCTAACCCTGACTGGCACAGGATGAGGGTGACTGTTAATACTTTTCTAAACGTTTTTATTGTACATTCTATAAATGTGCAGGGGGGGTTCTATATTTTGAACCGGTGCTCAGAATTAAAATCTGAGAGCACTGTTGAATCCACACCACTAGAATTCTCTTAGAGGAAGCTTCACTTTGACCGTAGTTAGTCAAATGAAAAAGATAGTTTTTTGAGTTTTTAATGAATAATAAAATAACCATTTTATTGTTATTTTGTGTCATTCATTTCTAAGAATGATGAGATGCATTGTTAGGACCGACGACTTGTCAAGACATTAAATGGCATGACTACTCAATTCTATGTAAAAGAACCATTGGAATTAGGAATGCTTCTTAATTTATCGAACCTCATTAAATCGATGTGTGTTACTAACCCTACCCCTCTCTTATTTATATAGATCTCAGGAAGGAGTATTGGCACAGCTTCACCAATCGACATAGTTCTGGTTATCTACCGAAATTCCAAAATCATGGAGAACAGGACCAGTTTTGGTAATCGGTGATGAGCACCATCGAATCAAGAACCAAATAAAGAATATTGAGTGGCGTCGTTGGAGGCTTGTTGTGGGAACGAAGAACAATGAATCTTCCTCAAACGCGAGTGTTCCCCAACTATCTTGAGGTAGGGATTTATCTGGTTTTAATTTCAAGAGTTTTATGAATCCTTTCTACCCTTATTAAATCAAGCTAACACAGAGGGATTGATCCAAATGAACAAGGCCCAGACCCTCCACCATTTGTTGAAATTTGGTAGGTTTTTCACAAGAATTATATTCAGGTTAAGAGAAACCAGGTATGGAGGATGACGATGGAGGACGGAAATGGATGGAGGTAGGGGAGAAAGCGGCACACCGTTGCACACTATTGGCAGAGAAGTCAATGGTCGTAGCCACGGTGGGGGAAGATGGATGTCGGCTCCCGCTAGTTGTGAAGGAGGTGATGGTGCGCCATCGAACACTGCTAAAGAAAGGTGTCACGACATAAAGTTGTGGCAGACAGTGGAGACCAACATCGGCAGGACACAAACGGAGGTGGGCAGTGCGCCGTCATGTGCCTCTAAATACAACCATGGCTCATAAGCCGCGATGGTGGATCGGGACCCACAGTAGGTCCCGCGAGCGACCTGGCAGTGCCAAAAGTTTCTGCAGCTCCTCCTTCTGAATAGGAGGAAACCATTCCCCCATGCCAGGTATGATGAGCCCTGCCCCAGAGGGTCATGCATCTAATAGACCACACCCCTCCGCAGGTCGGGCCATGTGAGCCCAGTGGGCCACGCCACATGAACTAGTGGGCCACACCCCTTCATGGGTTGGGTTGTTCCAGCCCAGCGGGCTACGCTACCCCGGCGGGCCAAGACGCTCCACAACCCATTGAGAAACTCCCACCATGGCCTAGCCCAGCTGGGCCAGACTTAGACCAGTTCAGATTAGGTTAGCCCAACTGGGTTGGACCAGACCAGGACCCAACCAGACTCAGTTTTGCTTAAATGTCCATAACTTGTGAACTAGATGTCTGTTTGACGAACCATCTGCGGCGCTGAGAAATATTGAGTGATAAAGTCCTTTTGGTATAATCCACATGAGGTTTTGAGAAATATGGAGTATGTCCAGGTTGGATTGAAACCGAATCCAAGAGGGCCCTTAGTACTAGAACGCTTATAACTCACAAATCGAGCATCCAATTGATGCGTCATATATCTAATTAGAAACCATACAATATAACGGTCCTTTGGGTTACTCCTTTGTGGGGCTTAGTGGTGGTTGAGGTATGAATAATATCTCAAAGTGCAGATTCTATGGAACTCGAGCGCATTGGGTCTGAGTAATTATATTGCTAGTTATAACGTGAAGAAAGAAACTTGATCCTGTGTGGGTCAGCATCTAACAGATCTTATGTGGGTTAGGGCTCAACGATCCTTTGTGGGACATCCCATATTGATCTTGTGTGGGTGAGATCTTGTGTGGGTCAGTGCTCAACGATCTTTTGTGGGTTAGCGCATACTGATCCTGTGTGGGTCAGATCATATGTGGGATAGAATGGGTTATTACCTATCGATACTATGTGGGATAGTAGCAGTGTATCTTAACATAATACGATGATCTGGCTTATGAATATTCATCGGTACTCCTGTACATAAGCTACACCTGGTGTGAGCCTAGTGTTTACCTTTGTAGTTCTTTTACCTTAATTGTGTTACCTTCGATGTGTAGCCTTTGTGGTACTTTTACCTTCATGGCGTTACCTTCGTGTTGTTACCTTTGTGGAACTTTTACCTATGTGGTGTAACCATTGTGGAACTATTACCTTTGTTATGTTACCTTCGTTCTGTTTCCTTTGTGGCATTTTTACCTTCATGGTGTAACCTTCATGGTGTTACCTTTGTGGTAGTTTTACCTTCATGGTGTTACCTTAGTGGTGTTCCCTTTTTGGTATTCTTCCCTCGTGGATCAGATGAGAAAATGTATTAAAATTTGGATCCTTATGTTTCATCGTGTATGAGATGAGTATATATTGATAAACCATTTATATGTATGGGAAGATACTTAAGTAGTGTTTATGAATACTACTTCGTGCTTTCTAATTTAGGTCTTTATTTGTGATTGTTTCTTTGTGGAACTCTTGGAGACCTTTGGGGGTGTCGGGGTCACTTACGAGTATTGATATACTCACCCCTACATGGGCTACGCCCACTCCGTATTTTGTCTTGTACAGACGACCAGAAAATGTTGATCAGGGCTGAGGGATCCAGGACTAGATTGTTCTCATAGGTGGATCATTGGACGTGACGTGATGTAGTGACTACTGATCATGATCTATACCTGCCCTTCAGGTAGGATCCTCGGTGGAAGTTCCAGGATCTATTTTCTCTTTCATTTGTACTAGTACTTTCTAGTTGGGATTTTATTTTGGCCCCTTTACATCAAGTACACTTTTTACGACAACATTTTACTTTGTGGTTGCTTCTTGTTGTGTTCTTGGATTGTGTGATTGTATAGGATCAATGGAAATGCCTTCCCGTTACAGGGATACGCCATTCTAGTTCTAGTTGTTAGCCCCAGCCTGTAGAAGGCGGTCTTGGGGTAGTCACGACATGAGCCCTGGGGGACATGTCGTGACACATCCACTCATGTGATAACAAGCTTCTAAGGGAATAACAATAATCCAAAATAGCTAAATAGGGTAGCATGTATTTTATGAACCCTTATTTCATTAAAATTAAAAGGTGTACCATTTAATTTCAAAACATTATTAGAAATCTAATATAAACTAAATAAATTTGAATATTTCCTCTATAAAATCATGGGAAATAATTTCATTATAATATTTTGATTCTTAAATGGGGATTCACACTTCAATTAAAAAATAATTGAAATCAGCCAGTGTTTTAATGTGGTTTAAAATATCCAAAATAGTTGTTAACACACCCCTTTAATATTAGAAACCAATGTCAAGCATTTTGAACCCTTCTTAAAACACTAATTCCTTTCAATTGAGAATAATTATACAAAAAACTACCAATTAAAAATATGATATATCATTAATAGATGATTTTGAAGACACTTACAATAATTGAATATCCACTTGCGCATATTTAGAAACATACTCTTGCAATCCCATTCTATTTTAGGGGTTAAATCTACTTAAAATCAACATTGGTACCAATTGGGTATTCATATAAGAATAATTTAATTAAATTAACTCTTTAAAATCCCCATAAATTCATTGGTATGTAATATAATTCAGTAAAAAAGAAACACCAACCTCAATTCAATTACAAACAAGTCATAAATTATTCACTACGCTGATGAAAAATCCAAAAAAAAGATGTTTTCTCTATGAACCCAACATTAATAAATCCCCAAGATGAATTCCAGCACCTACCCTAATATTGACCAAACTATTCCCTATGATATTTTTGGAGGAATAAAATTTGATAGTATAGGGGGAATAGAAGATATGAAGGGGTTTTGAGGAACATACGAAGGAGGACACCACTTGAAATTAAAGAGGGTCCACCATAATGGGAGGAATAAGGGAGGAGAATTGCATGGAGGTGCACTTAGTATTTTAAAATGATAGGGAGGGGAAACGATATGCATGAGGGTTGAAATTGATCTAAGTAATTTATGAAAATTATACTTTAATGAGTCTGGGAAGGACACAACGTTTGACAACATATTATTCCAAACATTGTAAAAACTATTCAAAGGAAACTACCTAAACAAAACCCACTCACATAGATTACCTAGTACTCCTCGTTGTTATAAAATTATTACTTAATCTACCAAAATGTAACTAACAAATTATTGAGCTGATTCACATGATTTTATAAATGTTAAAAAAATCATGCCCAAATTTTGTGCCCTCAACCTTAAATCCCCAAATTTCCACACATTTTCTTACTATACCTACACGATCTAAACTAATGAATGTGCTATCTATATAGACCAACCATACACAGAACAAAATGAACTAAAAATTACACCATGTAAGGTTAACTATAAATTTTCCTTTAAATTATGTATGTAACCCATCAATAGTATGGAAACTAAAAAAATTTCATGTTTCATGTTAAAACCTCTTTAAAACTAAAAAACCCAACAAAAACATAAAATAATATAAAATAAAAATCATAGTGACAAGGTGGGTTTGAAAATTTTTCTTTCTTAAAAACACTTTGATAATGTGTTAGATATCTATTGTTTTATATCATACTCTAGAACCTCCATTATATTTATGAGGAGATAGCTGGACATTAGAGGGTTGAGATCTCAAAGTAACTCTTCATGAGAGAGATTTGAGTGGTTTTTCATTATATGATATATGTATTAAATATGGTTATCTACATTATGTGCCTAGAAATACTATAGTTTAAACTTCTTGAATAATTTCATAAAGATGTCATTATTTCCCTTGTACCTCAGAGATTATAAAATATTTTTATGAATTTTAATATGAACAAAATTCATAACTCTTTCCCAAATCTCCATAAAATAAATTTCTAATTTGTTATGTACATAATGCATGAAAATAATTTAGTTATACTATTGAAAAAGTGGATGGGAAATTTAAAAATCCCAAAGGATGACATTAATACTAAGGTGGTAATAAAATACCCATTAAATAAAAAAACCCATGGGACAAAAAGATGAATTGTATTTTATCTATTTTTCATGTGGTACAAAGGTCTACTAGAAGAAGTACAACCTCAAGGGAATGATGTAAGGGGATACATCAGGTGAATTTTTTATAAAGCGTAATCTATCCATGACTTCAAATTGAGTATTAGATATAGAAATTATTTCAAATATTTGAATATAATTATTTGATATAAGTTTATTTAGAATAATTATAAAAGTTTAGGTGGATCAAAAAACAGCTAAAAAAGTTAAACATGCTGGAGTGTCTATTTGAGACTACCAGCTCCCATTATCATTATGGATTATATTTATTTTTAAAAACTATTATTATGTTGCATCAATTATCAAAAATATTATATTTCTATATAGTCTAAATATAGATTTTTTGATTTCAATGTTTTGGAACAATATTTTCTTATTTATTATTGGTAAAACATGTTAAAATATGGAACCCTTAAAAATGGACTATTTCTGTTATATTACACAAAAAAAAATGGAAATTGGTAATGAAAGTTTTTTTCCCTTAATGGTATCACACAGAAATGTGGTGTCACTTCATAGGTCATGTAAATGAAATCCACTTTAAAAAATTATACCAAGATAGATATTTTTATTCATTTTAACTTAAACCACTTTGTATATTTCATACTTTTTCAAAAGGAAAATGACCAAATCCTCACATATTGGAAAGGATGAAAGGGTCTTAGAGCTTATATAATTGGTTTATACAAATGCGTGTGGAATATTTGACATTTAAACAAAGAGTAGATGCAAATACTTCATATTTTTTACTATAATAATAGTACTGAAGTATGTGTACACATAATGAGGTATAACATAGCTTCCTTTGATAAATTCGATGAATATAGGTCTGATGCTGAGAATTATGTAAAATAGAATTTAATGAAACATCCCTCATATCATGTAGGGGAATATATAAACCATGATTTTGTTGATTATCAATGGGATTTTGACTCTAGAGACCCAATCATTACATATATAGATATTTCATAATATAGAGAAATATTAATTATATTATACAAAAACACTCTTACGGAACATAAATTTATATTTACATTTGAAATATGGAATTATAAACAATTTATTCATAAGAGTTATACATCATCTCTTACATAGTTCAAGAAAACTAGAGCCCATCTGAAATGTATCTGATATAATAACTATAATAAAAACTAGGGAAAATAATCACAGGAAAGGTTGAGCTCATATGTTTTTTAAGGGAATAAAATGGAGATATATAAGAATAGCTATATAATAATGGTATGAGAACACGGCCATAAAATTTAAAAAACACACCTTGTATATTTTTTATCATAAATTTTAGTCATGGAATAAATCATGGAAGTTCATAAGACATGAATAGTAAAGAAATCAAATAAAATTTGACCATTAGAGCATAACACTAGCATAATACATAGTGTAGTGGCATAGAAATAAGTAGATGAAACATTATATAAGGGATACCCGTGAATACATTCATAACATGTTATGTTTGGGATAACCACCAATATACCTACTTCATAATTTAGAAAACCTCTATGTAACCTCTTTAAAGATTAGGATAACCACTCGTCTACCATCTTTTGGGATTTAGATAACCACCCGTATACCCATGGATATCATATTACATTAATCAATATCCAATTAATTGGACAGAGATATTGGTCCCACCCAACACATAATGAAAATAAGAAAAATTGCAGCAAAAGATCATAAAACATACATCATATCATAATCCAAGAAAACACATGGTTATCATAAACATTTATCATTTCATTATAACATAAACTGTGTAAATTAGTGTAGTCTTTATAAACATCTTTTCATCGTAAATATAAACAATTTATGGAAATAATAAAAATGGTATCCTAGGGCTATATACCTAGGAAATCATAAGTAATGTCAAAGGATTTCATCTTAGATGAGAAAATATTTTTAAATAAAAATCACTTCGAACATTTCGTAAGTAAAATTAAATTTTTAAAAATCATGTTTTTAAAAAATAGAAATTCATAAAAATTATTGAAAACATTTTCATTGAAAATAACCTTGAAATAATATAAGGCAATATTTAAAAATAATTAAAAACAATTCTATTGGAAATTATCATTTCATTGAAAATCATATGTCTGAAACAAAAAACATATTATATATTTTGGATACCCTTTTCCCGGAAAAGAACCATGAAAACATATAAATAAATCCTAATAAGTCATTTAAAACATTTTCTAAGGAAAATATCCTTTCCACTTTGTAACAAACTTCTTTGAAAAAAGGTAATGATTTAAAAATCATTTTATTTTTAAATAAAAATATAAAATCATAAATGAATATTTAATACTTTGTTTTATTATGAAAACAGAAAATTTCATATAGACTAAAACAAATATTGCTTTCACGTATTTGGTAAAAGATAAAAGTGTCATCTTTTCAAAACTAAATGAATGATCTTTTTAATTTTTTTTAAAAAAAAATGGTAAGAATTTATATTAAAAATCTCAAAGGAATGTTAAATATTTTTTTTAAACATTTTTCAAAACCTGGATATGGAAGAAAATGGTGTTTCTCAACGAGGAGATAAATAATGAAGATTTTAATGAAAAATAGTAGTCCGGAATCATGAGTATATAAGGATTTTAATATGATGGTAAAACATTTATTCTCATAGAATAACTATTGGAGAACATAATTCAAGAGTTTTTTTAGATGTGGATCATATGATTTAAATATCTAAATCATAGTAAAAAACAATATTAATGAAAAATGATATCATAACATCAAACCCTTACCACATTGGTAAGATTTGAATCTTAATGCCTATTAAATGATAACATGAAAATGAACAATAAAAATCAGAAAATATGCAGATTAATGATATTACATGTCAAATAGGTTGTAGATACACCTCAAAAAACAAGATATGTGTTTAACATAATGTATTCCCAAAAGAAGAAAAATTGAGGCAAAAATATCTCCCTGCTTTGGTAACACTTGAACCATAAACCCCATAATGTAGAGAAAATAAAATGGATACATAAATAACCATAAATTTCAGTATAATAATCATAAAATACATTCATTTGTAGTATATATTTCACAGAAATGAAACAAATGGTGAATATAGCTTTTGTCTCACATAAAATTTAATTTAGTTGAAAATTCATTACATTAAGTCCCTAATTCCTTAGTAAATATTCAAAACTCATGAGTAATAAATATTAGATTATTATAAATATATTTTGGAACCATAGTTATATATATATATTTATATTTATGTGCACTATACTATATATTTTTTACTTATTATAGGATTTAAATATTGATGTAGATGCTCAATTGAAAGAGGGGGTAAAATGTTGATTTAAAAACATTTAAATTTAATATTAAAAGTAAATCAATGTTTAAAAAGGTTAAACAAGACGAAATTATAAACCATATTTTTTTCTTAACTAAGAATAAATCTTTCTTAGAATTCCAAAATATGGATCTGAAAAAGAAACCTAATAAAATATTACTTAGGAAATATTCTACCATAAAGAATATAGAATCCTATTTATTAGAGTATACAAATATAAGAACATATAAGAGAGTTATACATTATTTCTTTAAAAAAATTGAATCCACAATAAAACTACTAACAAATGTAAGTAAACAAGTTTAAGAAATATTTTAACCCAAAAAAACAGTATCCAACAAATATAGATAAATTTCTATTAACATATACTTTCATTAATGTTTTTCTTACCCACACCAAGGTAAGAGCTCAATAAAAATATTGGAATCTATCTTTCTATCCCTGTAATCCCTCATAATTTAAGATTGTATATACCTATGTCATATTATCCCCAGAAGTCCTCGATTGTTAAACCAATCATAATCGCACTAGGCCACCTGAAAACGTTTTTCACTTATTCATAAATCAGACAAATCATAAGAGTTTGTCTCCTTAGAAATCAGTACATCCTCCAATTCTCAATGTTTTTAAAGTGTGTTGAATTATTCAAATGGATGGGGTATTTATAGGCTGAAATTCCAATGTCCATCTTCCCCTCAATTAGTCAAACTTTTCCTTCAATTTTAGGGGGAAATGGACTCGTGTAACTCAACCAACGGTTAGTAAAAAATAGATTTTACGACATTTTTTGTGAAGTAAAACATGAGAAACATTACCACATGTAAGAAAAAATAAAATGTAATGAGAACAAAATCATCTTTAAAAACCTTATGTATAATGGAAACTGAAAAACAAAAATGTTACTTTAGTGGAATGAGGTAATTGTAAAAAAATATATATAATAGTATTATTAGAGAATTGAATTTTGGAGTCTAGAAATATGAACAATGATATTCTGAATTCATATGAATTCAGAGTCTGATTTCTAGAGAATTAATAGTCTAATTATAATGAATTCATAGTCTGATTTCTAAAGAATTCAGGGTCTGAAATATAACGAATTTTTATTCTTATTTTCAAACAATTTAGAGTCTAATATTAAAAGGATTTGGAGTATAATTTTCATATAATTTAGATGTTTAATTTCATAGAATTCTGAGTTTGATTTTCAGAAAATTCAGAGTGTGAAATCAGATGGTATCATAGTCTAAAAATAGTAAGACTCGGTATCTAAGGAATTATAAGATTCTGAGGTTTTATATAAGTATTTGATTATTCTTATAGAAATTTGGTCATTGAAAATATATTTTAACACTTGTATAAGGATCACTAATCAAAACATATAAAATCATAAATAATGATTAGAAAAAATAGATTTCTTATAAAATGTAAATTCTTCCTAATGAAATGAATTCTTAGAGAAAGTTAATTTCCCTTAATAAAATTTGTTTGTATCATAAACACAAAAAGGAATGTAAAATGAATAAGGATACTTATTTACTCAACAATTATGATATTTTATTTCCCATTTATTAATAAATACCTTATAAAATCATGTTTCGAGGAATAACTGCTTTGTTTTTCTTAAATGTTTTGATTTTTTATTTTTGATACTCTTACTTTTATAATGGTTACATCATATTCATATTTTTAACCATGAAATAAGTATAATTAAAATTCATTATATATTTTTAGAGAGATCCTTAAAATCTAGACATGGAAAATGAAATTCTCTATTCGTGGAGATTATAGTTCAAATGTACACATAAAATTTATTTTGATTTTATCAATGGATGAAATGAAATAAATTTAAATTATCAACTAAATAATGATTTTTATGTCATATATATTACATATATTCATTTATTTTTCACTAATTTACATACCTTACAATCATTAGTAAAAAATGATTCAGATCGCCTTATATGACTATAGTCCGCTGTATACATGAATGATTTTATCATATCACCCATATAATATAAATTAGAAACATGTATGTGATAACATAATTAAAAATTTATAAATATGTAAACAATATCTAACATATTAATTTAATATATGCTTATTATTTTTTTAAAAAAATTGAAAAAAACACATCACATCGGTTAGCGAGCTGAAAGTCCTCTGTACACACGAGAGACTTTATTGTCTTCCTACAAGACAGAAGTTAAGAAGGTAGGTGTTATATTATAATTATATAATTATAATTATATCTTATATACATTATATAAATAATAAATCCATCATTATATTCAGTCGTGAGTGGTGCTGATGGAAAAAGAATAACACAGGTTCACAAAATGATAGTTCGTTGTACACACGGTCAAAGGGTTTGTTTCCTATTTTATGTAAGTGAATATGGATATAGTTTATTAAATTAAAAAAGTAACACCTAATTATAGGGTATATAATGGTTTTATTATAACATAATAGTTTAATAATATTAAATTAGGTGTAATATGAAATAATAAAAAGAAGAAAGGTTAGGAATTTTAATTCTTCTTCAGTGACCCTCATTAGGTTCACACCTAAAGAATTCATAGGAGGGATTACTATCCAAAATAAGTATTATATTATTATTGTTTGGATTTATTGAAGATTTTTATTTTGTAAAATTATAATCCAAATATATTTTATAGTGTGAATATGATAGGAGAGCGGGGGCCATTAATATGTGGAGTTAGTGGGTCACATGTAATATTTTGAAATGGAAAAGGTGTATCCACATTTTAAAACAACCAAAAAGATCCAAAAATGGAACTTTATAGACCTTATATTATATAATGTTCAAATATTCTAATATAATTTGTTTTTGAAAAATTTATAGCTTAGTTTACACCTTATCATTTTAGTTTAATTCATGGTAAAACTATTTTAACCGTAATCATGGTAATTAATTTTTAATGGTTTTAACATTAATTATGTCCAAAAATTAACATGAACTTATTATTTAATATATATACTGTTTATTTAAAAACATTGATCCATTTTTATGAATTATATTCATATAATTGTAAATATTTAATTAGAAATTAAACTTGAAAATCTGACGAGAAAGCGGGTTTACAAAGAGATATTGTTCAAAATACTAACAAAAACTTAAATAAAATCTATATAAAATTTATCCCATAGACATAAATTGGATTAATAAAAAAATTACTAGAATAATGTTTCTTTCAAAAACATTTTAAATAAAAATTACCCTTATATATTCTATGAATAAAATACAGTTTTCAATAAAAATTTGTATTTTTCACTATTCACAAAAATAATGTTTCTTTCTTGAAAATACTCAAAAAAATTGACAAGTTACTTTTTAAATTAATATTTAAAAAATTAATATTATTATTTCAAATATATTTTCTTTATTATTCAAAAATTTCATTCGAAATAAGTTTTAAAAATTTGTGAAAACTATTTTTTAGAAAAATATTGTTTTTATGAGTAAAATTTGATATATTGTTATCTTGTGACAATAAAACGCATAATGTAGATGTAAAATATTTTATTTAATATATAATATATAAATATAAATAAAATAATTCAACATTTTATTTATTTAATTTATTCAGTTAAAAGGCATTTGTGTGCATGAGTTTTTTTTGCCAAAAAAATATTTTCTTTATTTTCACATTGTTTGTATTTTTATTTCTTAATAATTAGTCAATAAAGTATTATTTTTACATGAATGGGTAAACCATAAAATTTCATAATTTATTTAATCTCATTTATACCCTCTCTTCCAAATACAAAGCGATAACTATCATATTAAATAATAATATTTTAATAGTATAAGATGTTTTGTTTAAACATAGTGTTTCATGTAATGAAATTTTGAATATGTGTAGTGTGAAAGACATGATAAAATCGAAATTATAGGTACTGTAAGATATTTAAATAATTAAATTAATAATGTAAAGTATATTCAAAAAATATGAAGTTGTTAGATCCCCCTCGTACCTACCCTTAAATAAATTGCATCCTCACAATTTAAACTTATGATCTGTAATCAGGGGATTGATGTTTGAAAATAAACTTTTAGAAAACCCACACCGCAAAAATGGTTAATAAAACATCCTATTGAAAATATATAAATAGATGTGACAGGTTCACAGAGAATAGCAAATAAATAGTTTTCTATATAGGATAAGATTGATGGAAAGTTATAAATTGGACTCATAAGAGAAACCTAGAACCCAAATACTAATAGAGTTTGATAGAGAACATGGTAGATGAAATCAGTGACCAAAAATCCATAATTTTATATAGGTGAAAATAATATTCCTTAATCATAAATAAAGATAAATTTATAACAATTTATTTCAATATATTTTTCCTTAATTTTCATCCATTCCCATGAGAATATATACTTAGTTGATTTCAATCATATTCATAAGCACAATATCATCCTATTGTCATTCATTGATAAATCCACACTTCATATGTTACCCTAAGAGTGGAGTTTTTATGTCCAAATAAATCAAATAAAATAATCTCAAAAAATGAATAATAAGTCATTCCCTATATATATATATATATTATAAACCAAAAAATGGTTATCATAAGTTATCCAATATGAATAGATCATCATATGGTGAAATAACACATTAACCTCTATAACCATATCCAAATAAAAAATTAAATAAATCTTTACATGGTTAACTTTATGACCTTTAAAATACTCAATATATATAAATAAGGTCACTAAATGTTCAAAAAATAAATATAACATTAATACCAAATATATTTTTAAGTATATTGTAATGGTTACATGACAAATATGTGAATACATTGGTCATGTATTCTCATGAATCATTTTAATATCCATAATTATATTGAAACCTCAATTGAAGCAAACATTCTTCCTCATTCCTAAAATAAAATCACATATTAATGAATGTATTCCATAAAAAAATTATAAACTATATCAATGATAACATAAACCTATGTATAATAAAATAATTAATCAGTTCAAAGGTCATCAATACTGTCCCATTTACTTTATCAATATAGATAATATCTTTATAAATATTTAAAAACTACATTATATGCATTAGGAACATGTTGTGTTTTATATTCCATTATACTTGATGTTTACATAAAATATAACCTTTCTATTATAAGACATTTCTATGTTATCAGTACCATTCAATATATTCCATAAAATCCCTATCAAAAAACTACTACCAAAAAATCCATTTATAGTTCATAATTACATAATTATTATACATATAAACTCCAATAACTACACATCATTATAAAACCAGAATGTTTGATTTTTAATCTTATTCCATAACACCTTCTACCTTTCATATTTCATTTTTTTCTCTTCATTATTGATGGTAAAACCATTACTCAATAAAACTTTCTGATCTTACTATTGATAATTCCCCCAAGAGAATTTATTAGCTTAATTCATATACTTTCCACATTTAAAACATTCATTTAATGATAATAACTCAGAGAGACCAATATTATAATCTATTATATTTAATAAAAATTTACTATTTTTTCCATGGAAATAACTTTCTTAATGAGCTTATTATGCACATATAGAAAACTTATCATTACTTTGTGGAATTCCCTTGAGTGCTTCTTCCCACATTCTTGATATATAAGAAATATAATATTCATTCTTCTATAGTCCCAACTGCCCAATATCTTAATTAACTCTTCCCTCATCTTCATTTCTTGGTCTAATATTTGGTTATGGTGTAATTTTTTAATCATATTTAATGATAACTGATTTGGATAATTCATAATATACTTAACTCTATTAATTTTGACATTTGGTTTCTCATTTACAAATTTTCAAACACAATTAATTTTTTTCTTATTTCTTATGGTTCCCACTATTGACTAAGACCTAATATAATATAATGAGATAAAATATTAATTTAGAAAATCCAAATAATAATGATGAATCACTTATAGTTTAAAAATAACATGAAACCTTAATTTCAGTCTATGAAACTTTAGGGTTAACCTAGGTTACCCATGGACATTATTAAAAACCATACTAATGGTAAATAAAGAGTGTGTTAATTTTAAATGAATATCACCTAGGATTGTAAAACAAGGTGTGTAGAAAGTCATGTTGTCACGCACTAGGTGATTATTTAGTGTAGCCAAATTATTTTTTTATGTGTTATTACCCCTGGTACATTTCTTCCAATGCCACATCCTGTTGTTGTATCCATAAGTGGATTTTATTTTATGTAAACCACTAACTATATCCTTTACCAATATTCTAATACATTTTCATATACTTTGACTCATCCATATACTAATCATGAGTCATCTCCCAAAAAATATCCATAAACATATCATTATAAATATCCCTAGTGCCATTCCTAATGTTTTCTCTTCCTAGTTTCCAAAGGCCAACTAAACCCATTCTCTGATAAAAAATTTAGAGACCTAAATGACTCATAAAAAGATATTAAAACTTTTTAGATGAATATTTATTACATTACATAGACACACGCCTGAGGATCACAAAGGTTTAGTGTCTTTGGGATCTTTGAAATATAAGAAATTGGTTCATAAAATTTCTATAGTGTCTCCATCTTATATTCTCATAACTAATATGATTATTTAACACAACACAAATAATACCTATCATCGTAACCTAGGGAAAATAAACATAATAATCAGTGAGATTGGATTCTTAGTAATGGTATAGAAGGGAGATATATATCTAAAATAGAATCACAATGGTATGGGAACATGGACATTACATTTTAAATCCATAACCTGCATATCAAAGATCATAAACATGAGTCACAGAATAAATAATGGCAGTTTTTAAGACATGAATAGTCATGTAATAAAAGGATATAGACCATGATAGAATAATAATGAAATAAGGAATATAGTTCTGGCATATATATATATATATGTAAACATAGAAAACCCAATGTCAATCCTCCCTATCAAGATATTTTTTCCATTTTAGTCTTGGTAAAACCACCAGTTTACCTACTAAAAGCTAATGATTACCTCAACTTAACAACTTTTATGATTGGTCTAACTATATATGTACCCTATTTCATTATTTGGATAACCTCTCTTGTAACCATTGAGATCAAATAACAATAATCATTACCCAATTCATTGGAGGGATATATAGGTTCCACACATCATGTAATTAGAATAATAAATATACATTCCACAAGATAATAAAACATTCATCATATCATAATATATGAAAAGAAATGGGTTTCATAAACATTCATTATATCATCAAAACATAACTTGTGGAAAAATGAACAAGTTACATAAATATATTTTCATCATAAACACGAACATTCAAGGAAAGAATAAGAATGGTATCATTGGTTTATATCCCTTGTAAATTCTAAATTACATAAAAGGATTTCATATTTGATAGTAAATTGTTTTTAATGAAAACCCACCTATAACTCTTCTTGTAGAAAATATAATTTCTTTAAAAATCAGAATTCTAAATCAATAAATTCGTAAAATATTTCATAAATAATATTCTTTAAAAATAATCTTGAAATATTTTACATTAAGAATTGAAAATAATTGAAAACACATTTGGAAAAAGATAAAATATATTTAAAAATAAAAAATTTAAAATAATATATTTATCATAAATTGCAGAAATACTTTTCCTTGATAAAAACCTTGAAAACTTGTAAAATATGCTTTAAAAATCATTCAAAACAGTTCTTTAGGAAAATACCTCTTCCAATTGAAAAACTTATTTAAAGTAAAAAATACCAAAATCGTTTTATTTGATTAAAAAATTTGTATATTATAAAATAATCCTTATAATATTTAAGGTTTATGATGTTTGAAAATTTCATAAATGATTAACCAAAGATTACTTTCATATTTTTAGTAAAATAAAAAAAAAGCTCATTTTGAAAAATAAGAAATGGCTTATTTTAAAAAATAAATTTTGTTGAATTTTAAAATATATTGAAAAATTAAATTAATGGGTAAATTTTACATTAATTAATTTTATAGGATCACTAAGAATTTATTAATTTTTTTTAAAATATGGATTTGAATGAAAAAATGTCTTTCAATTGAAGAGAGAAATAAAGTAACTTTTCTTGAAAAAAAACATATTACATTCACGAGTACAAAAAAGAGAATAGTGATGGGAAAACATGTATCCTCTTGAAAAAAAAGTGGAGAAAAAATTCATGATTTTATAGGGATATAGATCATATTATTTCATCAATTAATGAATAATAAAAAATCATAGTGAACAATGAGATCGTAATTTTAAACCCCTAAGGCTTTGTCAACTTTCGATTTTTAATACATATTAAATAAAAAAATAAAAAAAGACATTAAATATAATTAATATAATGATATTAATTTTATAACAATTAAAAGTGTATTTATATACTAATCTAAAATAATATATTTGTTTAACATAATGTATTCTTAAAAGGATAAAAACTGAGAGAAGAATACCTTACTGCTTTAATAAATTTTGAACACTAAACCTCATGATAGAGATATCCTAAAATGGATATGTAAATTCATATAAAATTTAGGATATTAATCATAAAATTAATTCATGGTTAATATATACACCATATAATCTAAATAGGAGTCGAATATTACATCTGTCTCATAGAAAATAAAAGTGAGATCATTTCAAACAACAAATTCATTATTCTTCACGTATGTTTTAATTTATTATTTTCAATCTTGTTACATTGATCATAGTTCAATAATATCAATAATTTTAACAATGATAAAATATCAGATTTATTCAACATATATTTATTTCATTCAATCCATATAATCTAGTGATAGAAAATAAAGTACACTATTCATGAAGACGCTAGCTTATATGTACACCTGAAAACTGTTCCCATTTTTTGATTGATAAAATTAAATAAATTTAAAAAATATAATACCTTTAAAGAATAATTTTTTTGTTATAAATATCACATATATTCATTAAATTTACCAAAAATACCTTACATGCTATTCATCGGTGACAAATGAATGGCATCGCTTCGTGAGGTGGTAGTTCATCATATACATGAATGATGTTATCATATCCCCCAAGGAATTTAATATAAAAAGGTTTATGTGATAATACAATTAAAGATATATAATTATGTTAAAAATAACATACATATTAATTTAATATATATTTATTACTATCAATGTAAAACTAAAATTAATAAAACTTATAACATCGTTCCGTGAGGCGGTATTCCACCAAACACAAGAGGGTTAATTTTTTTTCCAATGTGTCGGAAGTTAATAAATAAGGTGTGATATTATGATAACATAATTATAATAATATCATATATAAATTATATAAAAACTAATTATATCATTATATCAATCTATGATAGGTGGTTATGGAAAACAAAAAACATCAGTTCATGAGGCTGTGGTCTTCTATACACTGGAGTAAAAGATTAGTTTCCCATTGTTGGAAGTGGAGATAGTTACATGTTATTTCCTGAAAATTATAAAACATCCTTATATGGGAGTTATTGGTGTTATTATATCATCAATGTTTAATAATTTTATTGAATGTGTAATAAGAAATAATATAAAACCACAAGTTTAAAAATATAACACTTATTCAGAGAGAATCTTTAGGTTTAATCATAAATAATTTATAGGATGGATTAATAAGAAGAGAAAGGACTCTAACATTATTGGAGTTAAGTAGGTGAGATATTTTGGTGGCTATGGGCTGATAAAAAAGTTTTTTTAGGTGTGAATATGAGTGTATAGGGGGTGTCCTTTTATAAGTTATGTGAGTGGAACACTTGTAGTTTTTTAAATGGTAAGGTGTACCCACATTTTTTGCATTACATAATACACTAAAATAAAAAATTATAACAATTTTAAGGTTATAAAATTTTTATATATCCATAAAATATGTTTTTGAAAGGGTGATAGGTTATTTTACACCTTATCTTTTTAGTTTAACCCCCTTGAAAACTCATTTTACCCTTAACTATAGTACTTATTTTTTCCTAATTTTATAAATAATTTTGACAAAAAAATAAGTTGAGGTTATTATGGAATATAATTAACTTTCCTTGAAAAAAATCAAATTCATTTTTCTAAATAAAATTTACATAAGTGCAAAAAAGATAACTTAGAATTAAACCCGCATATGTGATGGGAAAATGGTTTTCCAATGAGAAAGTGTTTAAAATATTATGAATATTATATCCAAATAAAATATTAAATTTGTTGAAATGACCTAAAATTAATTATTAAATATATAATATCATAATTTTTAGGTTAAAAAAATAAATTAAAAAATAAGTAACCTTATATATTCGTTACAAAAAAATTTTGTTTTCAATAAAAATCGGTATTTTAACTATTCACTGCAAAAATTATATTTTATAAATGTTCTAAAAAATTATCCCTTGGATTATTTTACATGATGGTTTCAGAAAAGAATTTTATTTTTTCAAATAATTTTTCATATATTTTCAAAAACATTTTTCAAATTGGCTTTCAAAAGGTGACAAAACTTCTTTCTGGAATAATGTAGTCATTGAGCATGTTATTTTATTTATTCTTAAATCATTACTAGAAAACACATTAGATAGATGTTATTAATTTAATTAAATATATTATTCGTACATTTCATTAAAATCATTCAATAGAATTTATTTATTTAATTTATTTATAAAAAGTTAAAATATGTGTATAAAAATTGTTTTACAAAAAATAATTTCCTTTATTTACAAACATTTTTTATTTTTATTTCTCATTAATTGGTCACTAAAGAATTCATTATGTAAACCTTTTTAAACAATATATTTTTATAATTTAGTAAATTTTATTTATTCCTATCATTACAAAGGATTGGTGACAACTATCACATCAATTAATAATGATTTAATAGTATTTGGAGATTTGTCAAAATATAGTTTTTCGTGTGGAAAAAGATAAAATTGATAATGAATTTAATTTAGGTTAAACATATTGTTTTAGGTAACACCATCGATAAAAAAATTAATTTATCTGAAAAAAATATTCATCAAATATTACTGTGTTTTATTAACATTTTATCTCAACTTACTACTCTGTATACAAAACAATATAATGGTATAAGTGAAAGAGTTAACTAAACCATTTCATACATTGTGAGATAAAATATGATATTTTTCAACTATTCAATTATCCTTTTGGGGATAAGTGTTGAAGATAGTGGAAGACATATTAAATTAAGTTCTAATAAAAGAGTAAAATGGTATTTCATATGATCATTAGTATAGAAGTAAACCATTGTAGTGACACAAACAAGATTACAGTTGTAAATCCCTTATTATGAATTATTTGGGAAATAAAAATGTACCATGAGTAATTAAATTTATATTTAATTCTTATCTTAAGGAAACTAATGTATATTACCTATAGAACACCTTAATTTAAAATATTTGTTTTAAAGGAAATCACACCTTTCTTGAGAGGGATCATATATCAAAAATAGATATTGGTACTCAGATATATTTTAGGGAAGCATTAGTTCAAGGTACCCAAGATTTTTAATTTGTATATATTATTCAAAAATTATTGGAGACTAAATTATATTGATATATATACTATATAAGATTACATGATTGGTTTGATAACCTAAAAGATAAGGTTTTCCTGTCTGTGAGGATGGTGAATCGTTATTAGTTGATAATAATGATTCAAATACCATGGAGGAAGAAGTAATTTTCATATGAACCCCCCCCCCCGGTATAAAGTTTACATGAATCCAAAAATGGCTTCTATATAATAAAACAATGTCCCTGTTTTGGTAGATCCTCTAGTGTATGTAACTCCATTTGATTGAAAATGAATATTCCTAAAGTACCTACAATAGGAAGCATAGCTCAATGCCTATAAGTAATGGATGGATTAAAAAGGGTTTAAATAATTGTGGCATGGAAAATAATGAAACCTTCTCCCCAATTACAATTCTAAAATCCATTATAATTCTACACCCATAGAATCTTAAAGTTATTATGATATTTGGAAAAGAGGTTCCAAAAAAACATTCCATAATAAGAAAAATTAAGGAAGAATTATGTATGAATCAACCAGTATGGGTTTTCAGTGTAAAATGTGCGGATAAGATATAAACTTTTTCAATATCCATTTTATGATTAAATCATTTATCTAGATCATGGACCATTCATATTAACAAAATTAATAGAATTTTGTTTCATAATGAATGAAAATGAGCCTTGTGTCTACAAATAGTTTTGTAGAAGTGAAATAATCTTCTAAATACTATATATTACTAACAATATACTTATTGGAAATGAGATTAGAATATTATAATCTCTTTAAAATTGGATAAACATAATATTATCCATTAATTACATAGTTGAATACTCACAAATTTTTTGTATTGATATTATCAAGATATATCCAAGAGGTGTGTTTATGTATGATTATGTATATATATTGAAAATAAACTAAAGAGATTCAATATATAGAAAACGAATAGAGGATTATTTCTAATCTCAAATGGCATACATATATCAAAGAACATGTTTCCTCAAACATATGAGGAGATATAGAAGATGGAAATTATCTCATATCCATTTTTGATAGCATAATTCATATACACATTTCTATGTAACAATGTAGAGTCTTCTTATTCCTTGAGTGATGTTGGTAAATATCATGAATATCAATGATAATTCCATTGGATGGTATTCAAGATTATCACTATATATATAAATAATACTAAGGATTTCTTCCATGTTTATAAATCATTTGATGGGTATTACATTAGTGGATATCAAAAACATATATTTGAAAAATATCAAGTTTGATTAATGTCTAAATAAGAATATATATTTAGTCTAAATAATGGTGTTTTTTGTTTGAGAATCTAAATGTATGTAGTGATCAAGAATAATATAGAAGATTCTGAGTATATTTCATCTTTTGATGCAACTAAAGAAATAATTTTTATTTAAAATTTATCTTAGATCATGATTTGGTGCCTGTAAGTAAATATATTATTACACAAAAATTTTATAATTGTGAAATTTTGGATCCTTTCAAGAATCCAAGGTATAATTAGAGAAAAAATAAAATGCATTGAATGTATTATATTTTTATAGGTTTTTCTTAAAGAGGTCAGGTTGTTGTGAGTAAAATTTTTATAGAAAAAATGTTATAACCCTGTTAACTAAATACATTTCTTAGCTAAATCATTATTATTAGGTGGGGGATAGCGGACTCAAATTCATTTGTAGTTGGATCCAGTCTAAGTGGGAGTCTGTTGGATTCAGATCCCTAATACCAACTACATTATACTATATAAAATAATTTGTGTTTATAAATATGAATTACTAATCAGTAACTTACAAAAAATTTATTTTTCTTTGGTGTTATATTAGTATGATAATTTATGATTGTTTTTATTACATTTAAATGTTAATAGGTATTCCCCACGGTGAAGAAAACCTTGAAGCTATATAATGATATTCTAAACCTTATGTATTATTGTTTAATGACTTAATGTGATGGGGCACAAATAATACATTCTATCAGGTGATGGATTCTTTTAACAATATGTGGCTTTAACTCCTAAAGATCTCAATTGTAAATCTCCAAGATTGGGGATTATGAGGACAATCCACAATTATGATTTTCATATATTTACGTATCATCAGATATTACTTTACTAAACCCTTTATGATAATTTATGAACATTAATATTATAATTAATACTAATCATGACACACATAATTTGATATATTTCCTAAAAAACATTCCATAAGTTCTTGGTGAAGTCGGATACCTTGGGGGCATGCCGAATGATAAATTATTAATAAAGAAGTCGAGGAAGGATTTGTTTCCTTCCATATTTATAGAAGTTGATATTTAAACCCTTTGATTTGAATGAAACTCTTGAATGAAAATCCATTACCATTTTTATTGATATAATCATTTATAATGGTCAAATACTGAAATATCAATCATGTATGCTGGTGACCCAAGTTTGATAATTTCATTATGAGATACCAAGACAATTTTATTGTATTACACATTGAAAGTTCTCATGTCGTTGTGATCACTATGGGATTAACTCCCTTCTATCTGGGTTTCATTACATATTTCTATATGTTAATATATTAATTTAGAAAACCCAAATTATTCTACTAGGGAAGAGGAAAAAATATCCATGCACCCACGGTTTATATTAATCTTGTTTAAATACAGTTTGTATTTAAATGAAGGAAATTTTTTTTAATGACCATGGAATAATAATTATTTAGAATTTGTTGATAAAAATATACAATGACTATATCTCTGGGAGTTCATTTTTAAATTATTATTTAGTCACAATACAGTGAATAATATAAATATTTTTTTTATCAAATTAAAAATATTTATTATTAGAGGATTGGTAAATCTTGCTGAAGGTGGATGGGCCTATTCGTGTTATCGATAATAAGAGTTATATATCAAATATTTTTTACATATGTAATAATAAATTTAATGATTTTATATTATATATAATATATTCTCACATCAAAGAAAATCTAATATTAATAATATTATTATTATTATTAGACATGGGGTTTGAAATGGTTTATAATATTAGATAACGGACTATATTTAATTACTAATTCTCCTACCAGACACTATATATACATGGTAATATAATTTATTATTTGTATTCCCAAACCGTACGGGTGTGCACAACATATCCTCTCTCTAGAGAATACAATGAAAATAATGTTTCTATGGTTCCTCTCAAAGATATGAGGCCTCTTACACCTCCTTCTATCATCTAAATAATGAGAGATAATGGATAATTCCTTCAGGCCTGAAGGATTGTCTTACAATCAAAGGTGAGGGATGCAAGATGGTCGATACCAGTAAACTGACACATAATATACCTTTCATGATGCTTTGAGATCAAGAAGAATATGTAGATCTCCATTAGAGGGATTCTACATTTGATCATCATGGAATAATGAAAGTATAATATGAACAAAGGATTGACTGAACAATATCTATATCAATGGAAGTACTCAAGACTGAAGTTATTTATTTTTATAAAATAAATTATAAATTTGATGTGAAAGATCATATTTTTTGGTGTTTGGAGTCTTTACTAATAATTAACTGGATATAATCCTGATAATTGACATTTTTCATCCTATTCATAGGATTTACTCATCCCAAAAATTGAAAACCCATTATTGGGAATAAACACAACCAAATTCCATTGCACTCAAATCATTCAATAGGTGAGATATGTTTATCTTTCGTCAGTTATTAGTTTATATATGAGAGGTTTTCTATGATATTCCCACCCCAATATCTTTACATTCTAAACTTTTGGGTATGTTTTTCATTCCTTAATCATTATCTATTGTTGGAGGTTGGCTATGTTCTACCTTCATTGATATTTGGTTCTTATTATGGAATGTGTTGGATTTATTATTATATTTTGGAAAATAGTATTCACTATAATTGTTTTAAGTATGTATCATTAGGGTTTATGGGTGGTTTTTCATTACATAGTTTTATGTAATGGGTGTGTGATTCTTTTATTTAATTATTATTTTTCACAGATTCCCATATATATTACTAGATTTTTTTTAATTCTATGTTTATAGAGTACTACTATGTATCACACTCACACCATGTACATGAACCACGGTGGATGTATAGATTTTATTGTCTGGGATCTAGGGGAGTGTAATACATTAATGTTTGTTGGCCAAAAAAAATATCAATATGGATTTGGAGGAAGATTCATGAATTATTATTAAGATAATGTATTATATATTCTATAGTATCGTTATATTCTTTTAACCATATGTACATTGTATATATAGTTTCTTCTACTTTTATAGATAAATCTTTTGTTGATTATGTATAACTACAGTTGGTTCACTCTATTATTATATGTGTTATTTTCTTATTGTTATCATATATTTTTCATTCTATATTATTCTATTCATTATATTATTATTATTATGATTTTCTATTATTCATTTATATTATTATGAGAGTGTAATATCTCCAATGTATGGTACATGCCATCACATCTAGTAAATAACCTCTTGATTATGATGAAATTCGAATGATGTCCTTTAGTGTGTTATGTTAGACATAGAAATAAGGGACAAGTCATTGTAAAAATGATTTCAAACAACATTTTATTGAATTATGAATTTGAGTATTTTTATATGGAGAATGGTTGGTTAAGACTTAGTATAGGATCCATGCATGGTCCTGGATAGCATGTATATAATTGACTCCCATGTTACTAGGGATGGGGGACTAGGTTTTTTAGTTACTATAGTTTCTTTTATATTCATTAAGTAATATTTTGAATCATGGTTTATTTATTTCTCATTACTCAGTATGGTAAGAGTGCATGAGTACCTATATAATATTTCATATATAGGTTCACATGAAGTGGGAATTCATTTCTATGATTTAGATGTATTTTTTCAAAAGTATTTTTAGTTAATTAAATTCAAATAAATAATTTACTTTTTCTCTCTTGATTATTTAATTGGTGTTTTTATAATTTATTAAAATCTATAGTGGAATGTTTTCTATGATTAATTCCCAAATATAACTATGATATATATATAGGTGTATATTATGAGAGCTTAATATTTCAATGTATCAAGGGTAATTGTTCTTAGGATTCTAGGAAATTCAGATTTGTGTAACTTCATAGTGGGTAAGACTATCTGATGTAGCATGTTGGGTCAATAGGATGATATGGTAGTTACATAAGTGTTTTCCTACACTTTCTAAATTTTTTGGTAATAATTATAAGAAATGTTTCTTTGATAATGATTTGTGATTTTAGAAAAGAAAATATATTAATATATCCCAAGGAGAATCATAGTTATAAGGTTAAGGATGTTCCTGAGGGTAAGGATACTATTATTTCACCTATAGCTCCTTAGAAGGGATGACAAGGAAATTATTTTAGGGTTGTTATTATTTCTAGGATGGTGATAATCTTCATATATAATTGTTTTTCTTGAGTTGTTATTATGGAGAGGTTTTAATCCTGGCGAGACAACCATAACATAATTCTATTGAGATATTCAATGATAGAATATTTCAACAATTCAGGTAATTTATGACCCATAATATACAGAATACTATATTATTCCAATCTATTGAATTTCTACACATTCTAATGCTCCTGAGGATAAGGGGTTGAAGTAATAAAAAAAATTTATATAAGGAAATTCCAATAGATGATGGGGTTTTATGGTATAGGTGGGGAGGTATGAGTACTATTCAAGAAAATACTTTATGGAGAAATTCTTTGAGTATTTCATCCATGATATTTTGAAGTATAATTAGGATATGATGTTTATTGAACTCCATCAATGATGTGTTATAGTGTAATATCACACCCCTAAATTATTATAGTTTCTTTATTTTACATTATTTATATCAAAGAATGTGGTTCAGAAATCCCAAGGAATTGAGATAGAACTTACTCTCGACCATAGGACGTAGATAAGGATTTTCAATTTCACATTGTGTTTTGAGGTATTTTTTAAGACTCCCACTACTAATAATTTCATAATGGAGAGTAGTGTGTTGGTAAAACTTTTTATTTTTAGTGGATATACTGGAAAAAATTATATTGTTGTTTTTAGTGTTTTTAAAAATGTTTGAAAGAAGAATTATGAAAATATGAGCTAGGTTTAAGAGTCGTAAATTGATTAGTATATCTATTCATGTACATTAGATTATGGAAGTGGTTAATAACCTTAGTGAATACAGTAGTAGTAACCCAAGGGGAGGGTGGCTCATGGAATGTAGAGATCCTAGGGAATGGTATATATATATATTATATAATAATTTGTTATAAAAAACTAATTTATAGCTGCTTACAATAAGTTAACCATGAAAATATGAGGCATAGTTATTATTAAGTATACTTTATTTGATACTCCATTTCACAAAAGGGAGACACATTCTTTTATATCGGATCATTAGGTATAATTTTTTGGGATTTTATTTCATAATTAATCTTGGTTATGTACAACAGAATCACCTTTATGGAAGATATTATATCAGTTAGGGAGGTTTATTGGGAACATCATGGTTTTTTCTAGCTACGTTCACATATGTGATCTGCCATTTATTGATATGACCATCTTCAAAAATATTTTCGACATAGATTTGATTTTTTTTTTTTGGAGAACATACAATCATACTAATGACTGATTAAATTCAATATCATTATAGGAGGAGAGTTTATGATCACTGAATAATGGAACTTTTAGACAGGTCAAACTGAACCTGACCTTAGGTTGCAGTGGTTGGTCACATCATAGATTTCCATGAGAGTATTCTCAGTTAATCGGGTAATAGTTCAAATTTATTTTCCTCCAATGTTACACTAGTTTTATGATATGATATATAGTAAAGTATCAGTTTTCCTTCTAATTAGGATATGGAGTTTGGGATTAACCTAAGGTATTTTAATATGACCATATTGACACCCTCAAATTATATGGAATAGACTAAGTTAAGTGATAAATAAATTAAGCATGAGTGCTGTGAGTTAAAGGGTATTATACATGTAAGAGACAATACTTTATTTTATATTGTTTTATACACCAATGGGAGTCTACAACATGATATTATGGGTGTATTATCATAAATGGAATCAGTTTATAACAAAAAATATCTCTGATGACATATTAGAAATTTATTTTATCAGTTGAGGGGATCATAATAGTTCATTAATATTAATCTATAATACAACAATCAGAAACTATTGTTTTGGATAAAATATATATAAAGGATAGTTCATAATAATATGTATATAGAATATGGGTTTTTCATAATTTTATTTATATTTTGGAATTCATTGATCGTGTTCTTATATCTTTTAAAACAAATTTTCAATCCCCGTGGGGACTCATTCCTCATCGTTTTTTTATGTTACTATGTTGTATCCTTATACCAAGTAGTTACATGCGGTGACGATTGAGACTATATGGAGCCTACTAAAAGTGAATTAACTATATTTAAATCCCTTAATGTTTAATTTTAGTATTGAAGAGGTACATTTTCTTAGTCATATAATATTTGAGACTAGAAATATTATTGATCTTTACAAGATGTAGGCGATGTAATTTTGGGAATATCCAATGAATGAATTTGAGATCATAATATTACATACATAACTTGTTACCATTGATGAATCATTCAATATTTCTCTTGATTGGTAATATCTAGGACGTTTTTGACCAAAAGGGGGTCAATTAAAAGTGGAATTATTAGTATGAATACTCCCTTTAGGAGTTAAAAGGAACTTTAAGGTCTACTATAATTATAAATCATCCAATCCTAGAAAATTATAGTACTATTTTATATAATTATTTAAGAGTTTTATGAAGATAAATGTTGACACAGAATGATATGGTAGTCTTTTATTGGTCTCATCAGTCGTGGACCTATAAGTTAATCTTCCTAACCAATTACTCAAAGCTATCCATTGTAGTATATGCTCTAAATAGTTAGATCCAATATATATTTTAAATAGTTTTTATATTCTATATATACCATAAGAATTTATGTTATTTCATAATATATATGTCTAGAAACCTATGATAGATATGAAAAATATCAGTTTTTATGTTAATAAATGACATAATTTTTTATAACACTGTACAATTAGTACAACATGAAAATAAGGTTTATTTAGAATATCCATACAAGAGATCAACATTATATGTACATTCAATGTTTTCAACTCCTAAATCATGAATTAATCTATCAAGATCATATGGTAACCTATTACCCACTTTCTATCACTTCTATATGAGATGAAAATGTATATTTTAGATTGGAGAAGAACATAGACTTATTTGTGATGATGATTAAATTTTTTTTGTTAGAAAGTTTTATAAAATTGAAATTTAAAGAGAGTTATTTATCTAAGTTTATTGGAGAGTGGTAGTTACTAAATTGGTGAATGAAGTCTTTATGAGTACTCACACTTGTCTTCATGGGATTTTTATCTTGACATGGTAATGATATACCATGATATCAGGCATTGTTTCTACTTACCTAGAATGTGGAGTGAAATCATGGGGGTTTCATCTTGTTGTATAACCTTATATGTATTGAAGATAGAGAACCAATGGCAAGGATGTTTACATAATCCATTTCATATTCTAATTTTGAAGTGGGACATGGTGATCATAGACTTATTCATCTAGATATAAAGATTTCCAAAGGGCTAAGATGTATTATAGGTTATAGTATATTAGTTAATGAAGGAATCTCACTTCCAACACATCCCAAAGCCATAGTAAATGGATCATAGTATTGAAATGAGCATAGTATTGGATCAATATTTCCATTTTAAAACCTGATTTTAGTAGGGATTATATAAGTACATGGGGATTCAACCTAATCTAAGTATAATTTATCTCCCAATAAATATGTAGATTAAAATGATAATTATGATTCTATAGGACATGAGTCATGATTTAATGTAATATTTCAATGGATTTTAGGAAGACCATTAGGAATATATGAAAATAATATACAATAATAGTTATTAGAAATTTAATCATGAAACTCCCTATGAGGCATATTATAGCTATCTATGTTCTACACCTCTATGTTGGTTAGAGTTAGAAGAGTTGATGATTCTCAGATAGATCTTAGAATTGTAAATAATTGAGTGGGTGTAGTTGATATGGAAGTGGATAATTACCTCTAAAATTATGCATTTTTCATTATTTAACTGATGGAAAATAAAATTTGAGTTCACCATGTGTGACCTAATGTTATTATGAGTATTGGATAATTTATTCCATTATTTAATAATGAATCAAGTGAATATCAAGTTGATGTTTGTCAATCTATTCAAAATTATGGATTAGTATAAAATTATGACTCTTGATTGAATCTTATTTTGGGGAATCAATATATTCATGATGTATAAATCGTTTTATTATCTCTATAAGTATGAACTTTACCCCATACACATTTCTGACAATGAGTTTGTCGAATTTAAGGTAAACGGGTCTTTTGGGAAGTGACTAGTAAATATCATAGAGTTGAGTGAGACTGTTATTATAGAAATAGATTTTATTTAGTATGTTTTTTATGGTGAAATTAGTGTATTTAAAAGGATTTGTTGAAGAAAGAGTTAGATGTAATATCCATATCCCTAAAACTACATAATGAGGTGGCATAGTGATGCTTCTTAGAGACAAGATGCCCCAATGGGATATTTTTAATTCCCCACTAATTTTATAGTAAATTTTAATTAAAGTTAGTTATTTTATATTTATGAATGTCAGTTTCACTAAAATTTAGAATTAATATGTCTTATGATCTAAAAAATGATTTAATAAGAGGATTTACCGAACATATTTAACATTAGAAACTCCCATTTAAATTCTTGTGGTTTCCCACCAAAAGTCTGGTATGAGTAGGAAAGGTGGAAGTCATCCCTTGGTCCTAACTAGCCTCTTGGTAATGTCATTCTTTTAGTGTTCCACTAAAATTATTTTTGGATTAATGATCCCCCATAATTATTTGGGATATTTTTATTAAATTGGTCTACTCCTCCTAGTTTTAATCATCTTTTCTCAAACACTTAAATTATCCAAACATCCTTTATTTCCTCTTAGGTTTCTCCAGTGATTTAAAATCCCCCTTTTCATTTAATAATTTAAAAGATAAACAGTATGTGTGATCTTCATCTATGTAGAATTCTATTCTTTACAATGTATATTTCCTTGGTTTATTTTTCTTCTTATTTCTTTTCAATATCAAATCCTTCAATATGATGGGTTATATAAAATTTTAGTAATTTCATGGATTGATCTTGGATTTGGGAAATTTGATAAGAAATATTTCTACTCATGAATCAAGGTATGTGGTACCTAACATGTTATATAATTTATATTTTAGATTGTATGACATTTCTTTTGTGTAATGATCCTATGCCAGGATACCCATATTAATCTATCACTAACCCCAATTATGATCTGTATTCCCCATATACTAGTGACTAACATCATGGGTGTTATAATATATTTGGTTAATTATTTAATCACAATTTAAAAAATTAAATTCATTGATAGTTTTTTTCAATAGTCTAGAATGATTCTTCCATGTATCAAATGTTTTAGTATATATAGCCCACTAGGACAGAAGAGTGAAAAAAGGGGATGATGAAATATCTATATGAATGTAACTAAAGTATATAAATTAACTAAATATACAATGATATTATATTAAAATATTACTAGGAAGACAAAATGTACATTATAAGAATATGCGATGCACCAACATAAAATATCTATCCAAGTATGTCCTTTATGATCCAAATCACCTAACTCTAAGACATTATCCCATGACATCTCAAATTAGTAAATTGCTAAACATCCAGTGAAAAATAATGTTCATATCATTAACTAAAATGATTCATCTGGGACTAAATTCCTGAGAATTTTTCCATATTGGGTGTGACCATAAATACTAATTAATACACCATAGTCACATCATAACGCAGACGATGAATAAAAAATTATATTCATGTACATATTAACTCATTTAAATATATATATTAGAAAAAATTATGTAATCAAAAATCATGGAATAGAATTTATTATTAAAAAATAATTAAAACAATCTTCTTTTCACTATAATATGTAATTATATATATCTTGAGAAGTACTACCTACTTCAATTCATCACCTAAAGTCTTATATGAGTAGAGTAGGAATAATCAGTATACCATCCCTACAAAAGAACTCATAGAAATGAATTATGTGGAATACAGTAGAAAAACTATCTATAATGAAAATATTATAGGGTATATCAGTGTTAGGGAATCGAGATCCCATCCTTTTGGTAAAAGGAGAAGAGGTATATAATATTTATAGTGATATAACTATCTCATTCAACCTTGTAACTCATTGTATGGAAAAAATTATCAAAATTATACTGCAATATATATTGAATAATTCTCATTATTTCCATCAAATTATTAACCATGATCTATATATAATAAATAAAAAAATTCATTATCAAAGTAATAAACAATATTTATATAAAAATGACAAACAATATCTATATTAGTGGTATTAAATTCCTTATTAAAATCTAAAATGAGACACAAAAAATTGAATTCTTATATATAACAATATAATGGTAAGAAAAATAAGGACAATTCAGAACAATGAATATAATTAAGACATTTTTTTAAGAAAATCCTAGTATTAGATATAGAATACATGATACAATGTGTTTGACTATGGGAACCACATGGAATAGATACTAGGAACCTTCCAACTCCATGATGAACAACCATAATAAATGGTGTAATTAAAGAACCTATTTCCTTAAACCCATTACTATGTTACAAAAAATTATTAAAAAATATAACGTATTACAAAATTCATTTGTCTCTATCCAATTAATTAGTGAAACCATCTTCCTTAAAAATTATCAAAAATATGTTTATAATCCAATTGGTCTCAAAATTAATCCTTGGTTTAAAAATTAGCTACATCATTCTTTTCATAGTTTTTTAAAAATAGATTAAAATTTTTTTATTAATAAATTATGTAGAAAAGTTTCACCATAATGAGTGCCTTAAAAAGAGATAAATTTAAAAAAAATAAATGTATCTATCCAAAATCAATACCAAACCCTTTAAAAATTAAATCTGGTTAGGATATTAAAATTATAGGCTATTATTATTTATTTATTTATGGAATCTATATATGTTTATTACTTAAACTATTTATCCCCACATTATTTAATCAACTGTCACATCACAACCAACTAAATCAATTAAAAATGTTAAACATTGTTCTTTTACTTATAAATCATACAAGTTATAGTGAAAATAGATGGTCTCAATTTATATAATTTAATAATGGATCAATATATTCTGATTAAATAGAAAACATAAAAAATTGAAATGGTTTGGGATAAGAATCAGACCAATGTAAAAGATTATGTTTAACACATCACTATCCTAGAATCAATTATCATTTACCAAATAGGGAACAACGAATTACCTTTCCAACGTAATGGAATTAATATTACATAATAATGAAACAATGATGTAAAAAACATATTTGGGAGACTAACCACATTCATATCCATTATTTTTAAAATCAAAATCCATATATATTTAACTAAATTACCTTGATTTTTTTGTTTGAACATTCAATAACTATTTTTTATCTATTGATCAAATAGTTTAATGAAATTAGTCAAACATATATTATATAGAACATAGTTGTAAATGTAGTATAATATTTAATTACTTTCTTGTAAGACAAATCTACATTGATTGGTAATATTTTGATGTTATTGCAATCGTGCCCAAATTTATTGGAATTTAAATTTTGGACATTCATAGAATAGAGGCTATAAATTGGTTGGAGTTTTTGATGAACATAAAGAACCTAGTGGTACCTTATAAATTTGATATCATATTAAAGTTGTGCATAATATCATTTCAATGAAAACATCCAATTATAATTTGTTTTTTATGGGCACTTATAGCTACCATTGTGTTTTCTTTATAATAAATATCGATGTTTTTTTTATTTTTGATCAAATGATCCTTGGGATAGATAAAACTCTATTAAATAATATACTATTAATTATCATTCTTGTCAAAAAGACTTCATGTTTAGAAGTATATTTTTTATGAACCATGATATTCAATGACTTTTATGGGATTTAATGTTTTTTCCAATCAAGGATAAATTTATGCGTGGTCTGGGGATAGATAAATACATGTCTGAATTTTTTGTCAAAATATATTTCGATTTGTAATTTTCTACTTTATGAAAATTTTATTGAAAATAATGTTTTGCTTTTCAAATTTGAGATACCTTAGATTATGTATATTGATCCTCATTATGTTTTAGTTCAAATATAAATTTTTTCATAATAATATCCTTTTAGAATTTGTATTATTTTTATGCAATACTCCATGTATTATTTCAGTTATTATTTCCAATTGTTTATCATCTATATATATATATATCTGTAGAATTATTCATATTCTAATTATACTATTTTAGTAATGAAATTACTCTAATAAATCTTATTTTATCACATATTTATTCTTCTTAACAAATGAATACTCTAGTAGAGAAAAAAGTTTTTTACCTTTGTGAATATAATTCACCCCCTTTTATAGATGTGATATTTCTTATTATCTTGTAATACTTAACATATCATTGAAAACCTCTAGATATAGGATCTATATGCTACAACTCATCTTCTCTCATAGTTTTTATATATTCCATTTTTTCAGAATTTATAAATTTCATATCACCAGCCATGTGAAAGTGGAAGTGTAATGACTAGAACATTATAAATGATAATCTAAATCTAAATAAAAGTGTTTTATACAATATTATATATTTCTATACACATAAAACTCATACATAGAACCATAAAATAATTATTTGATTAATAGATATTAAAAAATTACATATCAACTAAACCCATGATAATGAAAAATATTACAATGTAACAAAAACTTTAAAATAACAACTAGAGAAGAAAAAATATGATCATTCAAGAATTCATGTATTTTTACTTCCATGAACAACACTATGAAAAAATAAATATATTCATAAATCAATCAACATTTTAGATAAGTAAATATATGACAGTTGGTGGAATTTTAGTAAATTATCTATGAATATATTAAGAGTTATTTATTAGGAGTAATAAGACCATGGGAATTTGGACATGAATATTAAGAATAGTGACCCAATCAAAGGAATAGTAACATGACTGTTATGAATAGTATCATGGTTATTCGAATAGAAATTTAAATAATATAATAGTGTAGTGTCATGTAAATAATTTTTACCTGAAATAAATTAGGTGAATTTAATAGTAGATTGAATCAAATATAAATATAAAATTTAATTTAAGTGTCTCTATATTTTCCCGACCTATATTTTGTTTAAAATAATATATTGAAAATTAAAATTATCTATGTTGGAAAATTATTGTTATAAAATGAAATTTTAATTTTATATAAGAGTGTTAAAATTATTAAAGATTGATTTATTTGTACTTTTATGAAATAGTTCAATTTAAATGTAAATTGTAAAAACATAGCTTTTTTCGAAACCATTATAATTTAATTATTTCATCCCAGAGTTAAAAATTAAATAATAAATTCTAGATTTTTTTCTACCAAAAAATAATTTAATAAAATAAAAAATTCATTGAGAAACTATATATTAAATTTCAAAACTAAAATGGGTTTTCCAAAATCTATAACTAATATGTATTCCCTTAAAATAACAATTGGTCATATTTACAATTTCCCTTTTAATTAAAAAAATGATTTTTGGTTTGGAATATTTCAAAAGACATGGAATAATTTTATTTTATTTTAAATATTTCATAAAATTTTCTTGAATACCACTATTATTATTTTTATATGGATCCTATATTTTATTTAATAGCTTGAATAAAAAATACCTCTCTCCCCAAGTATAAATACACTATTTCACTCCCCTTGATTGAACAATTATATCTCCCTTATGAAAGATAAAAATATGCCCAAATTACATCTATTGATCCCATTAGAGTACTTAGAGTCATTCTAAATTCACTTAACTTAAATAAATAACTAATTTTACTACTTTAAAAAAACAAGAAAAAATGAAAAGTGGGTCATGTTTCATCAATATTTCTTCTCATTTTCCTCTTCTCTCCCTTATTTTATCTATTAATTTTAAACCCAAACATTATAAAATTATTTAATTAGTATGATAAGAATATATTAATTATTATTACCAAATTAAATTATTATCTTAATGATAAATTTATTTTCCTTATATTTCTTTCATCTACTTTTGATAATGTAATATTTGTGATATATTAACCACCTATGAGGACATTGCCAACTATATGATTAAAAAACCAAATTAATAGCTTTTATTAATTTTATATAATATATAAATTTGTAATTACAATTAGTTTATTATTTATAAATTTATTTTCATAGTTTATAAACTACTTTGGACCAATATAATGAAATTTATATATGGTAGAAAACTTTAATGAGAACGTGACATCAAAACAATTCATATTTATCGAAGAGTATTATAAAATACAATCCAGTAATAATAATGGATCAATACTTACATTAATGAATATAAATCACTTCTTTTATAATTCTGTATTTAAAATAATGTTATTATATAGTTGGTTTAAATGATGAAACACTTAACAAGATTTAAGAAAATGGGATTCATGAACCCTACCCTTTTTTGGATTTATCACATATTTAAAATAATTTTGAGTATGGAATCACTCTAAATATAATATAAATATCCATTCACGCTTATTTCCCATTTTTTACTCCTAGTTATATACATTTCTGTATTTAATTGAGGTAGTTTCAAAGAAAAAAATGATTATATTCTCAAAAACAGCTCAACGATTCCTCTTAAATTGTTCTGTCTTCTTAACATGAGAAATGAAATTTTATAAAAGATGTTAATGTATATAAATATTTTGTTCCCATAATATTAGTCATATATTATATGTCATTATATTAAATACTCCTATATATACCCATTATTAAACACATTCTTTCCACTGATTTATTTCATAACTATGTTTGTTTAAAGATTATTTTGAATTTGGCATCCTTGATTGTCATAATTTATGATGCAATGGGTTGGATTAGAATTATATATCCCTCCAATACATTGGGTAATGAGATATATCTCGTGATTAAGTGTGTAACAAGTGTAACCATGATGCTAGTTTTTGTACAACTATGACCTTATAAATAATTCAAATCTGTTATGCATAGACACGATTCTAAATTTCATCACAACTATGTGTGGTACTTGACCTCTACGTTTTGATTTTTCATTATTATAAATATACAAAATTTAATTAACTTTTTCCAAAGTTATCCCCCATTCTTTTGAAAGTGATCCATTAATTACAATATGATGATTATTATTATTACTACCCATGTTAAAAATTGTTTCATGACTCTTGTTCCATCCATATTACTCCACCCTTTATAATGGTTTTATTTTCCCTTCATATGACATATTTTCTCATGATATTATACATTCTATGAATTATTTGGAAGAAAATATGATAGGTAGGTTTCATTAATTAATTTTCTTAATATTTTATATATATTTATGTTGTATGGTCTTTACATTCCTCCTATACTAAAACTTTGAATCTAGGATTTAATTACTATTTTGTTATTTAGCCAAATTTGATTATTATTAATATATGAAAAATATAGTTTTATTTAGTTATTATTAGAGTTATATTTTTTTGAACTTGGGAATCATGAATAGAAAAAATAATTAAAATCATAAGGATATGTCTATGTATATCAAAAAATTGAATTCAGTAATTGAATTTATGGGATCAAATAGATGCATCCATGTTTTGATATTATAAGTGGACGTAGGGTTTTCATAGGTTCTCTTTGGAATAATAAACCACAAAAAAGTCCAAATTATACATAAACACAATCTTGACCCTAAGCATAAGAAGGTTCCATTACTATAAACCTATTTTGTTTCCTTGGGGATATTATTTACAAGATTCACATTCTCATTTCACATCATTGTAATGAATATATAAAAAATTTAATTATTCCACTTATTGTTATAAATTGATTAAAGCATATGATCTATGAAGCAACATTTGGAAATTAGTCTAAACATAAAAATAAAATAATATATGAATTTAGATATGACTTAGACAACATGATATATTATTTATTCTAATTTTATTTATATATTTTTTTTCTAAAACCCAATATATTTTAGAAAATTGTGGAAAATATGAGAAACTAGACCAAAACCCCCTATGAGGGACAATTTTGTTATTGTTTGAAATAAACATCCAATCCAATTGTATGTGGAGTTCAAAAAATCCTTGAAATTATTTCCTAGATGACTTAGTCCATGAAAAATAACCTAAAAATGTGGAAAATTGACCATCACATAAGAAGGGAAACTAAAGATCGAGTTATTTAGGCACTAGTAACAACTAATGTTTAGTGATCCTCTAATGAACATGTTGTATAATAGTGAATAAACTCCTAGAAATATATATTTTCATTCACCGTTTTTATATTAAGGAAAATTTTACTTTGGTTTTCTTCTGTCTATATAGAGAAGATGATAAATAGTGGGAATTTAACAATAAAAAAATCAAAGAGATGAGTTTAAAAAAATGGAGTGGGAAAAAATAATGAATTGGTTTCTTAATAATTATTTCCCATGAAGTCTTAGAAGAATTATGTAGAGAAAACTTCTAAATAATATGTGATGAGGGGTAAATATTTAATGGATTATGTAGAAATTTTCACAGGCCTTTCAATGTATTCCTTAGTTTTTATTATCAATAATGAAATAAAAATATATAGATTTATTAGTGGTTTAAACCTAAATTATCGAAATACACTATCCATATAAGACATTGGGGATTTTAAAGATTTTTTTTGATGTGACATCAAATATATGATGTAATTTAAAGAATAAATTCTTTGGTATGGAGATAAAATTATAGGATTAGAATTTCATTTAGGGGATTAACTGAAAAAAATGAAAGAAGATCCATATACCTATTTGTAAAATTATATGAAAGAAGATTCATGGGAATTACCTCCAATGGATTAAAAAATTATTTAAGTGTTTAAGATAATGCCACCAAACTCATTATTGTCGAAGACACGTGATGAAGTCATCCAACATGATAGAGTAACATAAGTCACAACCCAATGCACCACCAATGGTTCAATTGATCAACTGTAATGGGAATGGGTACTATGTAATCCAGTTTACTAAATATATAGTCTAAAAGGTAAATTAACATCAAAATCAAAAAAAAATCTTTTAGATCAATGGAAATATTTTACGGTCCCTACCACATACATGGAGCATGAAAATGAATTCTTATAAAGTACACATACAATTCACTCAGGAATGTGATTTTTTTTATTTAACTAACATTTTTTTTATTTATGTTATGTCTTATAAGTTTTCTACAATTATTAAATCACATCCTTGATACCTTTAAATTGTGATACTCATAAAAAACCTAGTGATATGATCATTTCAACTCAGGTTTTAGACTCTTCTCTTATTAACATCCATGTGAACATTTTTCTAGTGAATCACATAATTCTTCCATTGATTGAATTTGATTATATAGTGGACATGTATTGGATCTCTTTATATAGATCTCAAATCAATAGTCAGTAAGTGAATACACTTCATCATCCCATACCATCACATCCCATTGTAAAATACAAGGAAGACCGTGAATCAACTATAGTAAATCCCTCAATTGTGTGGGTGATGATATCCATTAAAGAAACACATCATGCCAAAATGGTTATGTTGAATGAAAGTTTTATGAAAAGACCATTGTATTGTAATATAATGATGTTCTTCCGAAAGAGTTGTCTAACATCCCCATGGATCATGAGGTAGAGTTATTAATTGAAGTCATACCAAGAGACACTTCTATCTCCAATAACCCCTTTATGATTTCCCAAATAAGACCTGATTAGTTAAATAGAAGTATTAGTAACATTTTGAAAATTGATTTATAAACACTATTTTGAAACCATGGGGTGTGTTGGAGTTATTTTTAGACACAAATTATGTACCTATATAGGTATGAATCAATTTTTGGTATTTCAAAAGGATCACTGTAAAGAAAAATTCTCCACTTCTAAGGATTGATGACTTGTTCAATAAACATCGAGGATCCTAGAACTTATAAAGGGGGATCTTAATTCTATATAAGATTGAAAAAAGGTGAAGATAAAAGATATTCAAAATATATACGTCTATATGATATGTTAACACTATGAGTTTATAGTTATTCCCCTAAATCACACTAATTCCACAACAATATTTTATGGATTTTACGAATAGAGTATTTAGAGACTACCTTGAAGAATTTATGGTAGTATTTACTGATGATATTCTTATTTACTCGAAGATAAATGTGTAAATTAAAGAGTATATAAAGATTGTGATGGAAACATTAAGAAAGTGTAACTTGGATGCTAAGTTTACAATGTGAAACATATTGTTGGAGTAAGTGACATTTTTGTTCCATGTGATTAGAAATGAAGTGATTTATATACAACCATCAAAAACATAGATAATTGAAAATAGGAATGGAACCACTAGTTTCATAGAGATGAAATGTTTAATTGGATAGCATGGGTACTTATGATAATTTATGTGAAAATTATATTAATTTTTTTCCAACTAACTATGATAATATTGAAAGGTAAAATGTAAGTTAGGATATTAGAATTTTATGACATCGTTAAAGAAAACAACATGATATTAATCAAATCACCTATAGTCAAACTACCCTCAAGTGTAAAATACATTCTATTATAAAAATGTTTTTAAAGATTTTATCTTGTTGTGTACTCTTAGATTATGTTAAAGTGATATATTATACAATAAAAAATAAAATATCAATGAGAAATACTACACGATGCTAGTACTATTGGTAGCTATAGTAATATTTTCATTGAATATTTGGAGAAAGTACCTATATGATGAGAACAGTTATATATATATATATCATAATAGTCAAAATTATATATTCACACAAAAATAAGATTGACATGCATCAGTGAATATGGTTAGAGTTAATCATGGACTATTATTTCCCTATTTATAGAAATCCTAGAAACACAAAATAGATAGTTGCTGCTATTTGTAGAAAAATACATATTACCTTACCCAATATATTGATTTGGAAGGACAATATCATCATGGATACACAAAGGATGGACCTAGATATCAAAAATATTATAAATACATCCTAACTTTCAAAAATTATTTACTAATCATATATCTAAGAGAATATTTACGACCAAAAATTGTTAATTTGGATTTTGAAAGAAGGAGATAACAAAAAATAATGTTCCATGAATTCAATTTCAACACTGAAGGAGTTATTTTGTTTCAAGATAGAATATTTATACCTTGATAAATTTAGATAAATAAATAGAAATTGAATAATGTTCATAACTCATATTTCCACATGCACTCATAAAATAACAAGATGTACCACGCTCTTTGAGAGAATTTATGTTGGGACAATATGAATAAAAAAATTATTGTGTAAACATAAGAGTTCATATTATGTTATAATGTTAAATAGAATATAAAATGTTTTAAATGTATTATTCAACATTACTCATACGAATTTTGAAATAGTATAAAATCACCATAGACATTTTCATTTCTCTCTCAAGGAAATCCAAAGATGCAATGATATTTGGGATATGGTAAATCAAACTTCCAAGAATACCAAAATCATTAATATAAGGGAAAATTCTCTTTGTAATAAAATTTCCATGATATATATAAACCAAGTGGCATGTCTCCATGGGGTACCACATTAAATCATTTCTAATAATAATATGAGGAGTACTTATAAATTCTAGAGAATGTTTCAACTTTCTCTAAATAATAAATTGAATTTCAGTATGGTAGGTCACCCCCACACCCCCAAATTGATGACCAATATTATATTACCATTTAGATACTCAAGTAGATGATGATATTTTTCTAAATGAAATTTAAAGGTGGATGGGATCAACATATATCATTGGTAGAGTTATTATTTCATAATAATTTACACTCAAGTATTTAAATGGCCCCATATGATGATCTAAATGGAAAGAGATTTAGAGATCCTACTTATTGTGTTGAAATTGGTGAATGTAAGATTCTTAGACAAGATTATGTATAAAAATTCTAGTGGATATTCAATCCCTTCAGGAATTAATTAATGTTGTTTTGATCATACCAAAGACATTCATTTACAATCATCAAAGGGACTTAGAGTTTGATGTTTGATATAAGGTTTTCCTTAGAATGTCATAATTTAAAAGATTAATGTCGTATGGAAATAAAGTAAATATAATGACTCTGTACATTATCAATTTTTCTCTTTTAGATCAAATATAATATTTTTCCAATAGGTTAGTACTTACCCCAAACATGGATCAAGTTTCGGATGTGACCCATGTAAATTTATGGAAGAAGTAAATACCCAATTCATCACATGTATTAAACCCGTAGTATTTATAATTAAAACATGTCATCTACGATGTGGAGAAACCAATGATGACTATGGACCATAAAAGAAATGTTTTATAAAATTAGACACCTCACCTTGTTAATGGGTGATGATGAAACCATGAATATGAAGATTTGAGTTGGAAACTATAACATCAAGACCTTATCCATTGGCCTAGAAAGAGATGAAGTTTCACTAACCTTAGGTGATGTCCCCAAGAAAAAAAGGGTGGAAAATTCAAACAACTTACTAAAACATAGGGTTTATTTTACATTTTAATAAACAAACCCTAATAATAAAAATTTAAAAAAAATAAGAAATATGATGAATTAAGTATAGACAATAAAACTCAAATAAAACACTAAAACAACAAAAATATCAAAGTATCGAAAAAAAAGATAGAATAAGGAAACACAAGAGAACTAAAGGACATAATAATTTGGAAACATATATATAGTGTAAATCCAACCAATTTATAATATAACATAAATCTCCAAACACCATACAAAGAAAATACATCATGATGCTAAACTAGAAACATAAGAGACCTTTCCTTTAAATGTTTCATGAATAATAGTGTCCTCATATGCACCAAAGTACATGTATAGGGGTGAGTAACTACAACCATACTGATTTCTAAAATACACTACTCAAATAACTCCACTAGGATATGATTGTGTCATCTAATAGTTTAAAATATAATTTATAACAAAATATAGGAACAACAAAGGACTTTAGCAATTTAAAAAATATTAAAAAAAAATGTTTTTCTATTTATTAAACAATGAGTAACCAAATCAAATCCCCTTACTCGCATTATAATGAATCGTGGGTGATGATCCCATACTCATGAGTGGTTAATCATTGATCCACCAATTCAACACTTAATGACCATTCTCTAGGTGCCTCTGGCTTGGAACATCATACAATTTGCACATTGAAAATTCCACATCATACATAATGATAAAAAACACCACCCAGATATGTCATACTATCACAACAATTAATTATTTAGATAAATAATAATATTTAAAAAATTTAATCCAAAACATTACCAATGTCATCTGGAATACATAGTTTAAAACATGAAATAAAAGTGATTTTCAAAAAACTATTCAAGTCTATCATTTCAAAATTATATGTAAAAGGGGTTTACAAAAATAAAAAATTGATTTTCGTCTATAATTAAAATAAATTAATTCAGATATGAAAGACATAAATTCTAGAAAATGTTGCGGGAGAGAATAAAAATACCTTACATAAGGAAATAAAAATTAAGAAAAACAATGAAACCACTAGATATGGGCTTGAAATCTCTTTCCATTGATATTTATTTTTATTATATCATTAAAAACATATCATAGATCATATTTCTATCCATAATGATCATATATAACTTCTACATGGGATGAGATGAGAAGATATATAGAGAAAGAGATAAAACATAAATTTACAATTGATTCTTGAGATCTAATTAACTATAATTCATTTAAGATAGTTTTTAGAGGGAGAGGAGACTTCATAATCACCTAGTGGAATCTGATAATTATATATCCTAGAAAATAATGGATAAAATTGAAAGTTGTAATGATAAAATGGAATTAAAAAATATTATTGGATGTTATTAATGCATGTCCCATGGTTTTAAACAAGACATAAAAAACATCCTCTAGTCGTGTGAGTGATATTAGACAACACCTGTGTGGAATCATGGTTATTCCACACAATTTAAGAAACCATGTGACAAGAAAATCCAAAAAATCATAATTATAATTCTTAATTTAATGGTATTCCAAAATCATGCACCAACAATGAACCTTCCTATTTACTCAATAATTCTCATGCATGGTTTCCTGTGGAAATTAATTTGTCTCCATAACCATGATAAAATATGGTAACCTTATAAAAACTTCTAAGACTCACCAAAAACATATTTAAAATCCATGATATAAACTAGGACATTATATAACCTCAATGTAAAAAAGGTTAAGTAACTCAAACAGGTGGTGTTATATTCCCCCCACTATTAGGCCTTTCTATTTTAAAAAATCTATAAATTTCCAACACATTATAAAATTTCAAGACATTTTTCATGAATCACTTTTTTGAGTTCTAATGTATTATATTAAATTTCTCCATAGTTCTATAATAATTTAACCAATGGAATAATGTTTCCATAAAATAATTTATCTTGGGTATCCATGACATGAACCAGTTCATGAATAAATGTATCATATGGATCTATATCAAAATGATCAGATAAAATAACATGGATATGATATGGAAATTATTTCTTAAATTGATATACTTTAAATGAATGATTTACCAAACCAGATTGTGGTGGTAAATCCATACATAAAGAACTATCACAAATTATTTTAAGTATTTATGAAGGATTAAAATATTGAGGTGGAAGATTTTACATCATACATAATTGAAGGTGACACATCCTTGGAATGATAATAAATAATACATTATCCCTCACACAAAATGTCATGACCCGGCCCTAGGGCCCATGTCGTGACTACCCCCAAGCTAGCCTTCCATAGGCCAGGGTTTGGTGACAAGAACTGAAAGGCATATCCCTAAAATGTGAGAAGGCATTGCCTTTAAACCTCTAAACACAAGGTCCAAGAATAGAACAAGAAGAAACCACTAATAAAAATGTTATAGTAAAAAATGTATTTAATGTAAATAGGGCCAGAATACATGCCCAACTAAAAATTACAAGTACAACTGAATAGAAAAAATAGCTCATGGATCGTCCATCGAGGATCCTACCAGTAGGGTAGGTACAAATCATCTTCACAACACTCCACGCTAGCCCATCTTCTCTATGTACAACCTAGTCCTGGCTCCCTCAAGTCTCAGCCAAGCGGTTCATCATCTACACAAGACACAACAATGTGTACACGAATCACATGTAGGGGTGAGTATTAAAATACATAGTAGGGACCCAGAGACCCAGAAAGGTCTCCCAATGTTCCACAAAGCAAGATATCAATCACAAAGAAAGAATCAATAGTCACAACACAAACGAGGTATTAGTGAAGTATAGAAGTAAAAATGATTAGTCGAGAAGCTATATCATCTTATTCAGTCAAGAAGAACTGCTACTGAACATATGAAGTCTGAACCACACAGGATCGATAGACACTAACCCCCACTGACCCACACAGAATCTGATTTGCCTAGGATCATTAGGTACAAACCCCTACTAACCCACAAAGGATCTGACCCACACAGGATCGGTATGTGCTGAATCACATGGGATCACTGAGTGCTAACCCACATAGGATTTGACCCAGAAAAGATTAGTATGTCATCGATCCATGAAGGGTCACTCTAAGGCTGGTCACTGTTGGGTCACATTCTGCTGATCCACACAGGATTGCACGGTATTAACCTCTGTATGATCTGTCTCCAACCTCTATCTCATTGCCAACCACTCTATTCCCACACATAATACACTTGATTCTGGGTGAACTTATCCTCAATCCATCAGTCATATCTTTATAGGCACGAAGTCCCACGAAAAAGTTGCCCAATGATCTGTCATGTCAAAAGGGTCCCAACGTAAAAGAGGGAACGTCAACCAGACACCCGGTCTATTAGATAATGGCATTTTAGTTCCGAGGGCCTGGTTTGATTTGGGGTCTATCCAACCCGGTCATACTCAAAATGTCTCCAAAACTCATGAAATATTTCAAAGGGACCACCTTGTCCCTGTGGTCCTAATTCCATAGACAGCATGCCAATCGGACTCTCGGTCTGTTAGTTACATCTTTTTTAGTGAAATAGGGGGTGATGGCACCTCAGTTCAGCCCAGCTCTTTTGGGCCCGCCAGAATATGCTAAAGGGACTACTTCTCTAAAAGGGCCCCAAAGCCAATGACGATGTGTCAAACTGACACCTATTTATTCAGTAACATGCATTTCTTTATTCGGGGACCAGTTGGGTTTGGGCCCGGTCATACTCGGCCAGACCAGCCTGACACAACAGGCCCTGGGGTCTACCTAATGCCACTATGGTCTATCCCACTGGGGGTCGCACCAATCTATAGGGTCCAGCCCATTGGGGTCGGCCCGACTTGTTCATGGGATCAAGACGCGGTTGGCCCGACCCGTCTGGTGGGTCCTGGACCACCCGCTCATCCTGCTAGGCCGTAAGTCTGGCCTGCTTGGCCGGTTCACGCCAGCTCTATCTTCCCTGAAGGCGGACCATTGTGTCTTGTTGGCCCCGTGGTTTTTGGGACATTCACCAGCCAGTGGGGTGCTTCCCCACCGCATTAATCAATCGGCCTTTTGGTCGACCGGGTTTCACCTGTAAAGACCCGTAAATTTCAAGGAAATTTTTTTCATAAATACCTTCAATTTTGCGAGTCTGTGGATTCTGAATGCACTTGATTCTGAGGCCTAGTGTGCCCATAATCAATTTCTGAAGTTTAGCACAAGTACGTTCAGTGAACAAACGAGCAGGTTTTTCTATCTTTTGAACCGGTGCTCAGAATTGAAATTTGAGGGCACCGATTAACGCACAGCACCGTTAATTGCTTAAGAGAAGTTTTACCATATATGTGTTTGCTTCGGAGGTGAAGTTAAAATTTTTGGATTAAATGAGAAGTGAATAAAATTGTGGGACAATTTTATTTTAATAACTTAAGTGGTTATATCCTACTTGGGGGAGTTGGGATGGGACCCACAATTTCCAAACTACCCATGTAATGATATTTCTGAGTGGGGGGGAACACGAGCCCAAACCTTTCACATTCTCATAACTCTCTCTTAACTCTCATAAAACTCCCCCTTTAAACTTGAAAACTTCCATAATTTAATGTGGAACTTTCCACTCTCCCTCCCACTTCATTAAAACATTCCACCACACACACCTTAATTAATTAATTGAAACTCTTTCATTAATTAATTAATTGTTTGAATTTGTATTTTGAAATGATTGGCTTGTTTAATTAAAATATGGGGTAACCTTATTTTATTTTTTGGGTAGGCATGTTGTGTTGAGATTTTTAGGAGAGATCTCTTGAGTTTTGAAGAACGGTTCATCTACATTGTTGAATAAAGCCAACTCTCTGACGAAGAACCTCGACTCGGCGACCTTGAATTCTCATCCCCCTTCTTCCTCCGCGACTAGAGAGGAGACACTGACGCGGGATCTCACCAACGATGTCTCGCCTTATAATCATCTCTCTATGACATAAGGGGAGATGTCTCTTCCTCCTCGGGCATAATCTGTCGTCACTTACGGAACCTCACCCCACGACGTCGTCTTCCGCGATGCCCGATGTTCAATATCTTTTGTTGAGGTAGGGGTTTATTTGTGGAATTGGATTTTTACGTACCCCATTCTCATTGGAAATCATTGTTAAATATGGCTGATTGCTATCGTTTTATGCGGAGGGTGTGGGTCGAACGAACACGGCCCGACAACCCTCTGTTGTTCTCGTTTATTAATTTAGAATTGAAAATTGATGGCGGAGGAAGCACAACGTCGTCGCAATGTGTTGGGTACGTTCCTAAGGGAACATGTGTCGTCATACCGGTTGTGTGGGAAAAACTGCGGCTTGCTACATGGGCCGCTTCGGTGGAGGATTCGGTCGGCCCGTCGGCCGGCCAGGCGGAGCTGGACCGCAGCGCTGGGAGGTCGCCACGCAGGAAGACCGGCTGCCCACCCATGTGGGCCGCGTGTGCAGAAGACCAGCCAGTCTAGACGGCTAGTTTGGGGAAGGGCTGCACCGCCTAGCGCCACCGATGTGGAAAACAGGGGGGCTGCCCCCTAGAACCCGCTCGGCCTTCGGCCGAGGCCGCCGGGCCATGTCGGGCCGGGCCGCTCCAGGACGGGACGCTCCCCTTCGGGCTGAGTTTTGTATTTCTTCAGACCGTTCCGACACCCCTTCTAGGTCGGACCCGTCAAACTGCGTCAACCAGACCCATCACCCACTAGGCTAAACGGGTCGGGCCCGTTATTCACTTAAACGTGAATAACTTAAGGACCGCGCATCTGATCGACGCGTCGTCTGCGGCACTGAGACTCTTTCATTGATACGATCCTTTTTCGATACTATAAGTGAGTTTATGATTAATTTGGATATCATCTAGGTTAGAAATGAGTGTATTTATAACCGGGCCCCTAGGTCGGAAAATCCATTATCTCTCATACCGGGCGTCCGATTGACACGTCGTCTGTTGCGTTGAGCTCTTCATTACAAGACAGACATTTGGGATATATAAAATTTGGACTTCATGATAGTTGATGTATCTAACCCCTTGGATCGAGGAGCAGACCCTACCGGAATCGAGTGTGATGTGTGCGGGAACCCTAGAGTTGGCTGCGACTACGATGACGATGACGACTGTACTTGGATCCTACGTGGGTTCTGCAGTGAAGATGACTGTACATGGATCCTCCATGGGTTCGACAGTGATGACAACTATACTTGGATCCTACATGGGTTCGGCAGTGATGGTTACTGTACTTGGATCCTATGTGGGTTCGGCAGCGACGACTTCTGTACTTAGATCCTACGTGGGTTCGGCATAGAAGAGGACTCAGAGGCTACATCTATCATCTCCACTCGTCTTCATGAGTAGTATACTGGTATGATCTGAGTCTTGACTTTTAATCATTATCATCGATGTGATTGACTTTCTTTCATGTGTGGATAAGTTTTTTCTTTCCTGTGTGGACTGGGTTGTACTTAGGCTCGTGAGTTGGATCCGAACTGGAATTGATTACCTAGGTATATGTATGGGCACATACCTAAGTAGAGTTGGTTGATACTTCGTGTTGTATCTTTCCTTTCTGTTTTATCATTTTGGGATTCTAGAAGTCCTTCAAGGGTATCGGGTTCCCTAATGAGTATCGTATACTCACCCCTGCACAGGCTATGCCTGCACTACGTTGTGTTGGATACAGACGATAGACAACACTGATCAAGGTGGAGTCTTGTGGAGTGGAACGGTACCTAGAGGTGGACCACTTGGCGGGACATACACGGAGCAGACAGCCGGACCTGAGGAGTTGAGGAGACCATTTGTACGCACCCTTCAGGTGGGATATCGGGAGGAAGACATAGTAGTTGCTGGTTTACTTTACTACAGATGTTTTTTATTTACTGTTGTACTGTACTTTCAGTAGTTTTTGTATTCTATCCCATTTACTTTCCATCACTTATTTTTTACTCATCTTACTTAGTGTATACTTTAGCTTGCATACTCTATTGTGTTTGTCTATTTATATAAATGAAATGCCTTCACTTTTATCGGGATTTTCGCCTTTGGTGCTAGTTTCCATCCCATGGCCTATGGAAGGCGGGCTTGGGGTAGTCACGACATGGGCTCCGAGGACGGGTCGTGACAAATTGGTATCAGAGGAGTCAGTTCTACCGCAGAACTCAGACTCTGATATTTTCATTCAATGAAGCAATAGTGTTAAGCGTATTGAGTGTGGTTATCAGTCCAGGGAGTCCAGTGTTGGTGCGGCGGCCGACGTATCCATACACCAGGACCCTGACTTCTGATTTCCACATCAGTTCACGAAAACATTGATTTCATGTGTGTTTCAAAATTTCTCATGTGATTACTTTTTGTCATCTCACCAGGTATACTGTTTGACGTGGCACACCTGTTTCTTTTCAGGATGGCCCCACGAAGGCAACCAGCTAGGGTTCTGAGCTTTGTGCGAGATGGAAGCCCACCGAGCGACGAGGCCTCGGTGCAGGGCCCCATTACAGCGGTGGCACCAGAGGTACCTCTACCCGCTGGGCCACCGATACCACTAGCCACCGTAGTGGAGGTTGCACGCCACTTGAGTGCGCTACACGAGTTTCAGCGACTAAGGCCACCCAGGATCCACTGATAGATAGACCCTTAAAAAGATGAGGATTGGCTGGAGGCTATCGTCCAAGTCTTTAGATTGGTTGGGACACCATCAGATCTTATGGTGATCCTTGCGGGGAGTCTCCTGCATGCAACAGTAGGTAGATGGTGGAGCCTGATGCTCTAGGTGCACGACGAGACATCACTAGATTGGAAGGACATCGAGAGCCTCTTCCGCTCGAAGTTTGTTCCAGTCACCCTCCGTGTGTTGCACATCCAAGAGTTACTACAGCTGCGGCAGGGCAGCATGATAGTAGCCCAGTACTCATGGAGGTTTACCGACCTCTCGCGCTACTCCACGGACATGGTACGTGACCCATTCTTCCAGGCCCAGACCTTTGAGCAGGGACTGAGACATGAGATCAGGGCTTCGATGATCTCCCTTAGCATTACGACATAGGAAGGAGTACTGGGGAGAGACCTTTTTGTGGAGAGCTTCCTTTATGAGAATACTCCAGCAGCGAGGCCTACCTCAGGGCGACACGTAGCGGAGTCTTCTGCAGCCGGAAGTAGACAGATGTCGTAGAGGTCCAAGAAGACTAGGCCATCAAGTGGGAGACCTCAGTATACTGGTTCGGAGGTGTGGGGCACACGCAGCATATCCAGTCATACGAGAGGCAGGTAGTTCTATGCATGCGGCGGGAAAGTCCACATGGCTCGTGACTGCCCAGCAAGCCATGAAGAGGAGCATCAGATGGTTGAGAGATCACCCAGGTAGAGGCAGAGGTTTGACCATGGTGGTCCACAGGGAGCTGGCAAACGAGGCAGAGGAGGTGGTCGAGCAGCAGGTGGGGGATGACACTTCGAGGCTCTACCACCACCACCACCAGGAGGAGGACCACCCCGACCACAAGGAGCTGGCAGACAAGGGCAGGCTCAGATCCAGGCACTCGAGGCCTACGACCACGGCGCACCTGAGATGATTCGAGGTAATATCTGTGTCTACTCCACCCTTGATGCAGTTATTATAGACATAGGTGCAAGTCATTCTTTTATTCCCACAGCCCTTGTTCGGATCTCGGATATTCCGACGGAGCTGTTGGCTTGATCCTTACGACTAGAGACCCCTACGACAGTAGACACGATGATTACCTGCTTGTGCTGGCAGTGTGAGCTTACTCTAAGAGGTGAGAGCTTTGGCTGGGATCTTCTCGTAGTGACATCGAGGCCTTACGATGTCATCTTGGGTATGGTCTGGTTATCTACAGTCCATGCCTAGATTAAATTTATTAGGCACAAAGTGCAGTGTGTTCACACAGATGGGAGCAGGTTCACCTTCACCAGCGAGAGGGGAGCCTTTGCAGCGTAGGATGGACTTATGGAGAGGAGAGGGCAGCTGACCACCCATCAGTTGTCCAGTCTCATCTTAGGAGCAGTTGATGTGTGGAGTTCGAGTATTCCTATTGTGGTGGATTAGTATGTGGACGTTTTCCCTGACGACATTCTAGGACTACGTCCTCAAAGAGAGGTAGATTTCTAGATTGACCTGTACCCTGGGACAACCCCAATATCTACTCTTGCATATTGGATGGCTCCTGCTGAGCTTCGTGAGATATGGGTACAACTGGGGGACTTACAGGGAAAGGGATTCATCTGACCCTATGTTTCCCCCTGGGCTTCTCTGATTTTATTCGCCAAGAAGGCGGAAGGGAGATTAAGACTATGTGTTGACTACCGTTTCCTGAATCAGCTGACTATAAAGAACAAGTATCCACTCCCAAGGATAGATGACCTATTTAATCAGCTCAAGGGGGCATGATGGTTCTCGAAAATAGACCTCAGGTCAGGCTATCATCAGCTCAGAGTTCGAGATGAGGATGTGCAGAAGACAGCCTTCAGGTGTCGGTATGGCCACTATGAGTTCTTTTTTATGCCTTTTGGCGTAACCAACGCTCCAACGGTGTTCATGAGTATCATGAACAGTATCTTCTATCCTTACCTCGATCGATTAGTCGTAATATTCATCGAAGACATATATATTTATTCGACTACTGAGGAGGAGAATGCCTACGACATGCGGGTTGTACTGGACACACTCTGAGAGCACCAGGTTTATGGTAAGCTCTCAAAGTGTAAGTTCTGGATTCGAGAGGTCCACTTCTTGGGGCACGTCATCTCTGAGGCAGGAGTTGTGGTGGATCCTGCGAAGATCGAGGTTGTACTTTCTTAGGAACCACCCAAGAGTGTGACGGGGGTGTGGAGTTTCCTAGGACTCTCTCAGTACTATCAGAGGTTTGTGCCAGACTTCTCTAGAGTTGTAGCACCGCTATCAGCTTTGACGAAGAAGGAGAAACCCTTCGTGTGGTCAGACAGATATTAGCAGAGCTTCCAAGAGCTGAGACAAAGATTGAATAGTGCATCCATCTTGAGACTACCAGAGGAGGGTGTAGGGTACGTAGTTTACTGTGATTCATCAGGGACCAGACTCGGGTCTGTCGTGATGCAGGAGTGGGCAGTGATGGATTATGGTTCATGATAGTTGGGGCAGCACTAGAAGAACTACGCTACCCATGACCTGGATTTAGCAGAAGTGGTCTTTGCCTTGAATATGTGGTGGCACTATCTGATGGGTGAGTGCTTTACAGTCTACTCATACCACCAGAGTCTCAAGTACATCTTCTTGTAGAAGGACCTGAACCTGAGACAGTGGCGATGGCTCAAGTTCCTACATGACTATGACTTTGAGATAGTCTATACTCATGGGAAGGTGAATGTGGTAGCTGATGCTCTTAGCAAGAGATTGGGCATTCAGGTACTTGGAGAGGAAACAGATCAACTAGCTGTGTTGCAGATATCTTTCCTGGAACGAGATGGAGTATCCTTTCTATAGTCACTCACATTCACTCCTATACTACTTATGTAGGTCATAGAAGCACAGTGTGGGGGCGTTGTCTGTGAGATGTGACGTGCACAGATATCCACAGGATAGGCACTTGATGAATTTTCTGAAGGAGCAGAGCACATCATCTTATTCAGGGGACGTACCATGGTACCAGTTTCACTGCAGGAGGAAGTGTTGAGGGATTTTCACACTTCCCCTCTTGCATTACATCCAAGAGTGGAAAAGATATACCAAGATCTCAGACAACAGCACTGGTGGCTGGGTATGAACAAGGATATGGCATAGTTTATTTCATGATGCCTCACCTTCCAATAAGTGAAGGCGGAGCACCAGGTACCGAAAGGCTTAGTGCATCCCTTTGAGGTCTCAGAGTGGAAGTTGGATGGGATATCCATGGATTTTGTGACATGGCTCCCACGTACTTCCAGAGGACACGACTCCGTCTGGGTGATTTTCGACTGACTCACCATGTCGGACCACTTCCAACCTATCAGAGAGCATGGCTCAGTGGAGAGCTTGGGACGCCTCTACATTCAGAATATCGTACGACTTCATGGTGTTCCATTGTCTATCATCTCCGATCGAGATGCTTGCTTTACTTCCTGGATTTAGAAGGGGTTGCAGGATGATTTTTGGACGCAACTACACCTAACCACCACCTTTCATCCTCAGATGGATGGCCAGATAGAGAGGACCATTCAGAAACTCGAGGACATGCTCGGTGCATGTATCCTCAACTTTGGTCATATATGGGAGGATCATCTACCCTTGGTGGAGTTTGTGTACAACAATATCTACCACTCCACCATCAGGATGGAACCATACAAGTCACTGTATGGACGACCATGCAGATCACCTCTGTGTTGGACTGACCCTGTGGAGTCAGCACATGTAGGACCAGATAAGGTTCAGGCTACGACAGAGAAGGTTCAGATCATCTAGGAACAAATGAAGACTGTACATAGTAGACAGAAGTCTTATGAAAATAGGCGGCGGAGACCACTGGTGTTCGAGGATTGCGACCATGTTTTCTTATGGTTCTCACCTCGATGTGGATTATGGAGATTTGGCCGAGGAGAAAAGTTATTTCCACTCTTCATCGGACCCTTCCAGGTTCTCAGAAAGTAAGGTGAGGTGGCTTATCGCCTGGCCCTTCCACCTCAGTTGCACCGAGTGCACGACGTCTTCCACGTATCTCAGGTGAGGAGATACGTGCACGGCCAGACCCATATCATTGATCACAAGTAGCTAGACATTGATGATGGGGCGACATTTGTGGAGGTCCTTGTGGATATCGAGGATCGAGAGGAGCAGGTCCTATGTGGACGGTCGATTCCTCTAGTGTGCAATCATTGATAGCACGGGAACCTCCATGAGAGCACATGGGAGCGGGAGGCTCAGATGCGTGCACAATACCCTCATTTGTTTCCCTAGTTTGTGAAGTAGTTTTATGGGGACGTAAATCCCTGAGGTGGGAGTAATGTAAAGACCTGGAAATTTAAAGGGAAATTTTTTCCTAAATAATTTGTAATTTTGCGAGTCTGTGGATTCTGACGGCACTTGATTACAAGGCCCGGTGTGCGCTGAATCAATTTCTGAAGGTTAGCTTGGGTATGTTCGTGAACGAATTAGCGGGTTTTTCTATGTTTTGAACCGGTGCTTGGAATTGAAATCCAAGGGCACCGATGAACTCGTAGCGTTGGAAGTTTCTTAAGAGAAATTTTACCGTAGATGCGTTTGCTCGGGAGGGGAAGCTAAAATTTGTGGATTAAATGAGAATTGAATAAAAATATGGGATAGTTTAATTTTAATATCTTAATTGGTTATATCCAACATGGAAGAGTTGGGATGGGACCCACAAGCTCCTAACTACCCATGTAAGGATATTTGTGAGGTGGGGCCCACACGAGCCCTAACCTTTCACATTCCCATAACTCTCTCTTAGCTCTCATAAAACTCACCCATTAAACTTCACATCTTCCATAATTTAATGTTTACCTTTCCTCTCTCCCTCTCACTACATTAAAACTTTCCAACAAACACACCTTAATTATTTAATTGAAACTCTTTCATTAATTAATTAAGTGTTTGAATTTTTATTTTAAAATTCTTGGATTGTTTAATTAAAATAAGGGGTGACTATATTTTATTTCTAGGGTTGGCTTGTTGTGTTGAGATTTTGGGGAGAGAGCTCTTGAGTTTCGAAGACCGCTTCATCTCTTTTATTGAAGAATGCCAACTCTCCGATGAAGAACATTGACTCGGCAACCCCGGATTCTCCATCCCCTTCTTCCTCCACGAAAAGGGAGGAGACACCGACGTGGGATCTCGCCAACAATGTCTCTCCTTATAATCTTCTCTCCGTGACAAAAGGTGAGGTGCTGCTTCCTCCTCGGGTGTACTCTGTCGTCGCTTACGGAACCTCACCCCGTGATGCCGTCATCTGCGATGCCCAACGTTTGATATCTTTTGTTGAGGTAGGGGTTTATTCTTGAGAGTGGATGTTTATGTACCCAGTTCTCGTTGTAAATAATTGTTAAATATGGATGATTTCTATCATTTTATGCAAAGGGTATGGGCCAAATGAACATGGCCTGACAACCCTCTATTGTTCTCGTTTATTAATTTAGAATTGGAAATTGATGGAGGAGGAAGCACGACGCTGTCGTGCCGTGACGGAAACGTGGAAAAGGGAACCGGCGCCGTCGCACCAGTTGTGCAGGAAGAATTTTGGCCAGCTACACGGGCCACTTCTGCGGAGGACCCGGCCGGGCGGAGCCGGAACGCGGCGCCAGGAGGGCGCCGTGCTGGAAGACTGGTGGCCCGCCCATGCGTTCCGCGTGCACAGAAGACCGGCTAGTCTAGCCATCTGGTTTGGGGAAGGGCGGCGCCGCTTGGTTCCCACGGTGTAGAAAACCGGGGGGGGGGGGGGGTCGTGCCCCCCCCCTGGAACCTGCTCGGCTAGCCGGCCGAGCCCGCCGAGCCGAGCCGGGCCGAACCGAGCCAGGCCCGCGCCGTGCCAGGCCACACCCATTTGGGCTGATTTGTGTATTTATTCGGACCGGACTGACACCCCTGCTGAGTCAGACCCGTCAAACTGGGTCAACACAACCCGTCGGCCCACTGGGCTGAACAGGTCGGGCCCTGCTATTCACTTAAATGTGATGAACTTAAGGACCACACGTTCGATCGACGCGCTGTCTGCGGCACTGGGACTCTTTTGATGAGACGGTACTTTTGCAATACTCTAAGTGAGTTTCAGATGAATTTGGATATCAGTCGAGTTATAAATGAGCGTATTTCTAACCGGGCCCCTGGGACAGAAAAAGCCATCATCTCTCAGACAGGGTGTCCGATTGATGCGCCGTCTGTTGCGTTGAGTTCATTTTGACGAGAAAGAACATTGAGATACATCAACTCTGGACATAGTGACAGTTTATGTATCGACCCCGTTGGCTCGATGAGAAGACCCTCCCGTAATCGAGCATGCTATGTGCTGGAACCCTAGAGTTGGCTGCGACTACGATGACGATGATGACTATACTTGGATCCTACATGTGTTCGGCAGCAAGGACGACTGTAATTGGATCCTCCATTGGTCCGACAGCGATGATGAATGTACATGGATACTACGTGGGTACAGTAGTGATGGTTTCTATACTTCGATCCTACGTGGGTTCGGTAGCGACGACATCTGTACTTGGATCCTATGTGGGTTTGGCAGGGAAGATGACTCAGAGGCTACATATATCATCTCCACACCTCTTCGTGTGTAGTATACCTATGTCAGCTGAGTCTTAACATTCAATCATTATCATTGATGTAATTTACTTTCTTTCTTGTGTGGACTGGGTTGTGATTTCTTATGTGGACCTGGATGTACATGGGCTCATGAGTTGGAGCCAAACTGGAATTGATGACTTCTGTATATGTATGGTAATATACCAAAGTAGAGTTGGTTGATACATCGTGTTGTATCATTCCTTTGTGGTTTATCCTTTTTAGATTCTGGGAGACCATCGGGGGTCTTGGGGTCCCTACTGAGTATCGTATACTCACCCCTTCCCGGGTTATGATCACAATATGTTGTGTTGGATGCAGAATACAGACAACACTAATCGAGGTGGAGTCTTGTGGAGCGAGATGGTACCAGGAAGTGGACCTCTTGGCAGGACATACACGGAGCAGACTGCCAGACCTGAGGAGCTGAGGAGACCATTTTTACCCACCCTTCATGTGGTATATCCGGAGGATGACACAGTAGTTGTTGGTTTACTTTACTGCAGCTATTCTTTCTTTACTGTTGTACTGTACTTTCATTTGGGTTTCTATTCTGGCCCATTTACTTTCCAGCACTTAATTGTGTACTCAGTTTACTTAGTGTTTACTTCTACTTGCGTACACTATTATGTTTCTTTACTTATATAAAGGAAATGCTTTCCCTTTTATCTGGATTTTCTCCTTAGGTGCAAGTCGCCAACCCCTAGCCTATGGAAGGCGGGGTTGGGGTAGTCACGACATGGGGCCCGAGGATGGTTCATGACATCACCAATGCGGCCTCTTTTTCTGGATGCCACTGACATGGTGGGCCAGTGGTTTCTACCACGGGATGCCGAACACACTCTGGGGACCCATTTTTTACATCGTCTGTGCATATGGCTCTTCTGGTAAACTGACATCATAACGTCACCCTCTATTTCGAGTTTCTGTCGACTTAGAAAATTTTCTCCTAAATTTCACATCAAGAATGAAGTGGCAGAGGTTCCATGCCTTGTTAGTTTGTCCCACGACCTCCTCATTACATCATAATAAGACGATGATAATTCATCAAGGGAAACATAAAAAATAAACCCCCTACCTAGAAGTGACGTTCATTGATTTTGATCGAAAGAACTCCTTCATCATTGTCGTCGGTTCATGATTCAGTGGCGCTCTTCACTGCTCGTCGAAACCATTCCAATCCTCCATGTGGTTGGCATCATGGTACTTTTCCAAAGCTTCCTCACATGGTGAAGCCGTGCAAACACACTACACCAACTTCATATAAATGGGAGAGGGGATGATTAAGTAACACATGTAGAATAAATGAGGTTTATTTAATAATGAATCTTCTTAATTCGAATGGTGCTATTACAAAAAGAAAGAGGAGTCAAGACATTTGATGGCTTGACATGTCATTGGTCCCGCCACCATCATTTATCTATTAGAGGAAAAGAAAAAATATAAAATTAATAACATTGTTATTTTATTATTCTTTTAAATGTCCAAAAAAAATTTTCTCCCAACCTACTATGGTCAATGTGATGCCCCACTTAAGAAAATCTAGGCATTGCGGATTAAACAGTGCACTCAGATTTTTAATCTGAGCACCGGTTCAAAAGTTATAAAATTCCACACGTGCATTTACTGGAAGTACCTTAAAAAATGTTCATAAATTCATTCTGAGCACACCAGGCCTCAGAATCACGTGCCATAAATTCTCACATACTCATATTAGTTCAATATAATTAAACAATTACATATAAAATACAGGTCCTTACATTGTTCCCACCCTAGGGATTTTCCCCCCATTGGGTATTTTAGCACTTTAAATACCCTCTAAGAGGGATCCAATGGGTTTTCCTGGGATTTCTCCAAATAGATTGAAATTTTAGGGCTTATTTCTTCCTCCTTACTTTCTCTCCATTTTTTTCTTATTCTCTAACACAAGTGGCCATGTTGGCTGATTTTTATGGCTAGGGTTGCTCAATTTTTGGTGGTTTTTCCTTATTTGGATTCCTTGAGGTTTGATCTATCCTCCCTTGGGTGGGGTTGTGATGTGAATGTGGTTTCATATCAGATTCTGGAAGGTTAATCATCAGTTGAAGTAAGATCACTATGCACATCTCTTTTAAAGTTATGGATTCATTGATTTCTTGATTTTATCACCTATATTAATAATTAAATTTTGATGTTTTGTTATTTTAATAAATTTTCCATGTGAAATAAATGGGGTTTCATAATATCGTTGTATGCGTGATATGTATTTGGTGGATTTTTTCACACTAAATGCTTGTTAAATTACAATGATGGATTTTCTAAATAGTTTTTAATTTTTAAAGGGAATAATATGGTTTTGAAAATGATATTTTGATATTCAAATGGTGTTTTGTTTTTCTAACAATGGTTTTCTAAGTTGTATCAAATTTTTAAATTGTCTTTGTTATGTTGTTTATAAAGGAATTGATATGTGAAACTAACTCGGGGCTTGTTTGGCATTTTTTATAAAATGGTTTCATTTGGGAAAACCCCTTTGGGAGAGAGTATATCCTCTTTGGTTGATCATGAAATGAGTGTGTCCTTAGTTTGGAACCTCCATTATATAATACTTTTTTAAGGAAAGTGCTACTCCTCGAGGTGGCTAGGGTGGTTTCGGTTTGTGTGATGTATGTGATGGCAGGTATATATAGCTTGTTGTATAGAATGTGTGGAACTCCCCTTTATGAACATAACATGGGATCTTAGGTTAGATATGAGGGTTACTGAGAACGATTTTCTTATAGGTATTTCATGCACTGGACAGTGTCCAGTAGTAGGAAAATATTTTAGATTATTGCTGTAGGATTGGAAACCTCAGTCTATCCTGATATAAGGCCCTAGCCTTAAACCTTACATAATCTTGATTTATTACAAGATTACATATTGAGGATCTTTTCGGGTTTAGAGTTTTAGAGAATTAGATCATAAAACTTGCATTACATTCCACATATAAACAAAGTGGTTACATAAAGATAGTATTCTTCTTTCCCATCAATGGAGACATATTTAAAATAAAATATGGATTCTTTCTTGACACTATCATCATATCATGTACCTTTCCCTTGACCTATGAAAAACATTTCAAAAAAACATGGGATGAGCATAAAAAGCTCAGTAAGGGATATAAAAATATATGGAAAGGAAACATGGGTACATATATACATAAGAATGAATTCATACTTTACCCATAAAACATAAGAACATTAACATACCTCATCAAATCATGAATAAATCATAGAAATCATAAGACATAAAGGTAACTTGAGGCATTCATAACATTCTTACATAGGGAGTAACCCTCTTGGTTACGTTTGGAATACCCATCGCAGTATATTCCCTAAATCTATTTGGAGAAACCATAACGTTTCACTCCTTCGCGTTACCCAATGCATTGGAGAGCTATATCGGGCTCACCCGCCCATATTTTATCACGGAACCACCCATCTTCATAATAATTCCCAAGAACCTCAACACAATCATATCACATAAAACATGCATAAAGGAAACATAACTTTCCCACCTTTCATTCACAAGATATCAATACAACACATTGATATAAAAACATTATGAAAACCATTTTCAATACCAAAATAAAAGAAAAGTAAAACATGGTATTTATTTTTCTTTTAAAAAGAAGGTATGGCTTGTAGAGGAAGCCGAAACTCAAATAATGGTCACGGTGGCGGAGAAGTCGTTGTCGCCGCATACGTACGACAAAAACATTCCCTTTTGTTGTTTAGTAAACGCTTTGTATAAAAAATATTCCTTTTGAATAAACGTAAAAGTCAATGGGGTTTATACACCATATAAAAGAAGGTTCTGTATAAAACAAAAGATGCCTCAATGAAAGGAGATTGAGACGAAGTCCCATACCTCAGGTCCGACTTGACTCGATCGTTCTTTAATGTCCTGAATAATAAACTTGAGTTAATTTCTACTTGCTTAAGAACCATTTTTACGTTCATTATTCCTTTTATATCACTTATTTCCATGTCATGAACACTATGTAATTATTTAAGTTAATAACGGTCATTTTAATGATCATTTGTACTTGAGTAAAAAATAAAAACTTTATAATTACAAGTTGTTCATTGATAATAATGATGTATATATCATATATATCCCGTATATACATGCATTTATAATATTACATAATCATTTAGAGGTAAGAAATGAAATGCACCGTTCATGGAGAGGGCAAGCCGTACGTACGCATGAACGCTACATTCATTTCTATTTCGTATTTTATAGAATGGAATCATAATGATGTAAAGGTATATTATAATTACAGTATAATATCATATATAATATCATAGTTCCATCCTTTATACGTCCCACATATGGTATTTAACGAATCAAATCACTTTGAGGGGGCGGTAGTCCGCACTTCCTTAAATGAAGATATCGTGTTTACCTATAATGGAAACCATAAAGGTATGCCCAAAATAAAAAATACAGAAGCTTAAGGAAAACATAAACATATTATATATCATATATAAATATATTTACATCTTAATTTCCACCTTTTAAGGTGTTAAAAGAATTTTGAACAATCATCGTTTCGGGAGGCATAAATTCACCATACTCGGAAACAGTAAGTCCTTTAACCATTAGATGTAGGTGTGTGTAAGTGTTGCTCAAATCCTTCTTATAAAAACATCCTAGTATATTTAATATATTGGAGTAGTTACAAAAGAAATGAATAAAAATAGTTTATGGGGTTGGAGAAGAAAAATAAAACAAAAGGACCCAAGTGAAGACATTACCTTAAAATCGGGTAACTCCCTTTGGTTTGAGCTCAAAGGCTTCCTTGGGAAATATTCTGCCCAAAGTGAGGCTTCAAGGAGTAATAGAGAGATTTTTAGAGACAAAATGGGCATGGGTTGGCCAAGACAAAGGCTTTGGGATTGTGGTTAAGGAGGTAGAGGTGGGGGCCTTTTATAAGAGTAGAGGAGGGGCACTCTTGGAAAGTAAAGAAATGTTACTTTATTTGAAAATGGTTTTTGGATTCAAAAGGTCCCACATTGATATAATTCTAGGTTAAGGTGATAAGGGTTTTAAATCCACCCATACAATAGGTTTTGGACATGTGTAGGTCATATATTTTACATTATCTTTTCATTTTATTTAAATCTTTTATTAATGAGGTAATCGCGGCATCATCATGACGTCATAAATAATTTAATTTATTTAAAGTCTAAAAATTATGAAAAAAATACTATGATATAGGAAATCTTTTTAGATTTCCAAATAATATTTATAGTCTAAAATATCATCTATGTAGACAAAATTAAAAATGTTTTAATCAGGTGATGCATTCTTGTTATATTTACTTTCTTTAAAAAAATAAAAAGATAACAAGTCACTTTCCACAAAAGTGATTCCATGGGGTCCCCATGTTTGGAACAAGGCATACCATGGTCGGCCATGAGACAACCAGTAGAATTAGGACACATGTTCGTGTCATTTTTTATTATTATGATATTATTTTATTATCCTTAACTATCTGATTACTCATTAATCAAGATAATTAAAGATAATAACCGTCGTTACTATTCATAATGTCAAAAAACAAAAGAGTCTTCATTACATAATTTGGACATTATGATTCCAAATATTTAATCCTTTTTACCAAATTCCAAACACAGAAATTTCAATAATTGATTTAAAATAATTCCCATTGTCAAATCAAATAGCGGGTTTTTGGAAACAATATCTATGAAAAGTTTGGCATTAGTTTATGCCCAATTTCAAAGTGAAATTAATTCTAATGACCACCATTGGATTAAATTGTAAAAATATATTTTAATTTAACTTTAAAACCAATTCAAAAGATAATCTAATCATATAAATAAAGTAGATTAAAAAGCAGTTTTGATGTAAAATGCAGTATTTTTCACTATTCATTAAAAAATGAACATTGTCAGAAAAATACCAAAAAATCACACAAAGTAAATTTTGATGTCCCAATCATAAATAATAAGTTTAGTTTCACAAACATAGCTTATAAAATTGTCAAAATATAGATTTAAAAATGGTTTTCCATCAAAAGGCAGTAAAACAACCATTTAAAAAAATATTAGTGTACTCCATGCTTAAGATTGGATTTATTTTCATTTTAAGCCTCTAAAACACTATCTAATTAATTAATAGACATAGATAAAAATATCTATTATTCATTACTTATTTGGGATGTAACATCCTTCCCCCCTTTAGAAAATTGTGTCCCCATAATTTATTTACTTATCGAATAAATGGGGGTACTTATCCCTCATTGCATTTTCAGATTCCCATGTTGCCTCTTCCATCATGTGGTTTTTTCACAAAACCTTTACCTGATTAATCACCTTATTTCGTAACACTTGCTCCCTGTGGTCAAGAATCTGGACCGTTTGTTCCTCATAAGATAGGTTCTCTTCCAGCTGAACTACCTCTGGACTCAATACATGTGATGGATCTGGCATATACTTTCTCAACATCAAAATGTGAAAAACATTGTGTACCTGAGATAAACTCAGAGGTAAAGCCACCCGGTATGCAACTGATCCAACTCTCTCTAGAATTTCCTATGGTTCAATGAACCTTGGACTCAGCTTTCCTTTCTTACCAAATCTCATCACACTTTTCCATGGTGAGACTTTGAGAAAAACATGATCACCTACCTCAAAAGTTAGATCCTCCTCCTGTTGTTTGCATAACTCTTCTGCCTACTCTGAGCTATTATCATGTGTTTCTGACTCAACTGAACTTTTTCTTCCATCTCTTCTACCAATTCTGGTCCCATCAACTTCCTCTCACCCACTTCATCCTAGAAAGCTGGAGTTCGACACCGCTTCCCATATAATTCCTGAAATGGTTCCATCTGTATACTGGAATAAAAACTGTTATTATATGAAAATTCAACCAAAGAAAGATGTTGGTCCCAACTTCCCTGATAATCCATCGAACAAGCTCGTAGAATATCCTCCATGGTCTAAATTGTTCGTTCTGACTGCCCATATGATTGAGGATGAAATGTTGTACTAAACTTTAATTCAGTACCCAACGACTTCTGAAAGCCTTTCCAAAAGTTAGAAGTGAACCTGGGATCACGATCAGATACAATGGAGAGAGGAACTCCATGTTACCTGACAATCTCTTTAAGATACAAACAGGAAAGTTGATCTAGGTAAAATGTATCTCGTATAGCAAGTAAATGAGAAGATTTAGTCAAGCGATCAACAATAACCTAGATTGCATTATTACCTCAATATGTCTTCGGTAATCCCACAACAAAGTCCATGGATATATTCTCCCATTTCCACTCTGGAACTGGTAAATGATGAAGCATCCCTTTCGGTAACTACCGCTCTGCTTTAACCTGCTGACAAGTCAAACACTTCATAGTAAAATCAGTAATATCTCTTTTCATTCCATCCCACCAGTAATACTCCCGCAGATCTCTATACATCTTAGTTATGCCAGGATGAACTGAAAACGGAGAACTATGAGCTTCACATAATAACTCTTTCTTCAACTGTTAATCACAAGGCACACACAATCTCTTCCCAAATCTCAAAATGCAATCATTATCAATGTTGAATTCATGCAACATACCTTTCTGAACCAGCTCTACCTTTTTCTGCAACTCACTGTCTTGCTTTTGTGCTTGCTTGATTCTATCTGATATAGATGATCTCACTGATACCTGAAACAAAACAGAAGAACTTCCTTCACCAACAACTTCTATTCCAAAGTTCATCAAATCCTTAACCAAAGGATCACGTTCCAAATGCAACATTTCTAATGAAGCATTACTTTTTCGACTCAAAGCATCAGCCACTTTATTTGTTTTTCTCGGATGGTAATGAATTGTACAATCATAATCCTTGATTAATTCCAGCCATCTCCTCTGTCTCATGTTTAACTCTTTCTAAGTGAATATATACTTTAAACAATTGTGATCAGTATATATTTCACACTTTACTCCATACAAATGATGCCTCCAAAATTTTAAAGCGAAAGCAACAGAAGCTAATTCCAAGTCATGTGTAGGGTAATTTACCTCATGAGTTTTCAAATGTCGTGAAGCATAAGCAATTACCTGATCATTCTGCATTAGGATGCAACCATGTCCTTTCAATGAAGCATCACTCTATATAACAAACTCACCATTCCTAGACGGTAGTGCCAAAACTGGATCATTCACTAATCTTCTTTTCAATTCCGGAAAACAATCATCACATTATTTTGTCCAGATAAACTTAACACCCTTCCGAGTTAGCTTAGTCATTGGACTAGATAATCGTGAAAAATTTCTAACAAACCTTCGGTAATAGCCTGCCAATACAAGGAAGCTACGAATCTCAGTTACATTTGAGGGTCTTGCCCAGTCTTCCACAACTTTTGTTTTTGAAGGATCAACAATTATCCCATCTTTAGAAACAATGTGACCAAGGAAAGAAATTTGTTGCAACCAAAACTCACACTTTCAGAATTTTCCATAAAGTTTCTTTTCTTTTATGGTTTGCAAGATAACCCTTAAATGTCTTTCATGATCCTCTTTTATTTTATAAAACACCAAAATATCATCAATGAAAACCACCACAAACTTATCCAAGAACTCATAGAAAATTCTATTCATTAAGTCCATGAATACAGCAGGTGCATTGGTTAGCCCAAAAGAAATTACTATAAATTCATAATGGCCATATCTTGTACAGAACACGGTTTTCGGAACATTTTCTTCCTTTACCTTCAGCTGATAGTACCCCGATCTCAATTCAATCTTTGAAAAATAAAGAGCTCCTTAGAGATGATCAAACAAATCATTGATATGAGGGAAAGGATATTTGTTCTTAACAGTGATGTTATTCAAGGCTCTATAATCAATGCAAAGTCTCATTGAACCATCTTTCTTTTTAACAAATAAAACAGGATCACCACATGGTGATATGCTAGGTCGAATGAAACCTTTCTATAATAAATCTTGCAATTTCTCCTTCAACTCTAAAAGTTCAATTTGATCCATTCGATAAGGGGGTTTTGAAATTGGCTTAGCATCAGGAACTAAGTCAACAGTAAACTCAACTTCCTGATCTGGTATTATTCCAGGCAAATAATCAGGAAAAACATCAGGATACTCATTTACCACTGGCACATCATTAATCTGAACAGTTCCTTTATTTTTAACGATGTGTGCAAGGTAACATTCATTTCCATCTTTTACAAGTTTCTTGGCCTCTTGATAAGTTATCAACAGTAAGGGTTCATTCTTGTACGCAAATTGAAAGTCTTTCTTAAAGAAACTTCTTTAGCACTACAGTCAATCTTAGCATGGTAAATAGAGAGCCAATTCATACCCAGGATAATATCAAACCCTACTAGAGGTAGATCAATAAGGTTTTCAAGTAGGTTCTTTCCACAAATAATGATAGGAAGATTCTTATAAATTCTTTTTGCCTCAACATTTACCCCAGGTGTTTTTACCAAAAGTTCAGGAGTCATTTCTTGAGATGGTATTCCCATTTTACTAGAAAAGTTTTCAGAGATGAAAGAATGTGTATACCCCAAATCAAACAACACACTGGAATAATCTGAAAAAACAAACAAACTACCTGATACAACTTCATTTGATGGCCCGACATCTGCTGAAGTAGTTGCAAAGGATTTCACCACCCCGTTCTGTTTGTAGTCTAACTTCTTCCAATCACTCAAGCTCATTGTCAGACACTCGTTTGCATAGTGGCCCATCTCATTGCACTTAAAACATTTCACTAACTGTAAATCAAATTTGGTCTTTCCTTCACCTTGATCTTTTTCAGTGCAATCACGAGCCTTATGTCCCATATTACCACATCACTAGCACTTTCCAGAATTCAGAAAACAGTCCCCAGCATGCCTTTTGACACATTTATCACAAACTGAAAACTTAGATTTCTTACCATCCGACGTTTTTGAAGAATTCTTCTCTTTCTCTAGCCACCTTGTTCTCTTCTCTTCTGGTTGTTATAGAACACTTGATCATCGGCAAACTCCATTGCCACCTTCTCAGCAGATCGAGCAAGCTTTTCATAACTTTTAAACTCACGAGAAGCTAATTCCCTTCGATATTTTGGCTCTAATCCTGAGTAAAAATGATTTATTTTAATATCAAGGTCTCGGATAAAATTTGGATCATACCTTTCCAATCGATTGAACCTTTCTTCATAGGTAGACACTGAGTCTTCCTCTTGCCTCAATTCCAAGAATTGTTTTTCCATCGTAAGTCGAACAGCCTTAGGAAAATACTTTTCAAGAAACATACCTTTGAATTCATCCCAGTCGAGAGCATCAATCTCATCAGCTTCCCTGATATTTTTAACCATCGACCACCACTGATCTGCTTAACCCTCCAAACGGTAAATAGCAAGACTAACCTTTTGATTGTCTGAACACCCCATGAAATAGAAAATATTCTCCAGTTCTTTAATCCACCCTTCAGCTAGCATATGTTCAGATGATCCTCTGAATGATGGGGGATGTTGCCTCATGAAATGTTCCACCACTGACATGTTCCTCTGCGGTTGATCTGGCTGATCTCATGTATGGATACCACCACCATTTATCGCTTGAGTCAACTGCGCCATTACTGCAAAAAACTGTTCAGTTCAAATTCTGACAATCTCAGGATGCTGATTCGGAAGGTTATTTCCTTATGCATGCCTTCCTAGCACTGCTTCTCTGTTTCCTCTGCGGAAAACCATTCTGAACAAACATGTCTTAGATGAAGCAACATGGTAATCTTCAAATACTATATCACTTCAATTTGACCATAAAAAAAATAATTTTGGATAATCATTTAATAGAATTCTAACTCCTAAAGTTATCTAAACCGACCTCTTATACCAACTATAAGGCCCCAACCTTAAACCTTACTTAATCTTGAGTTATTACAATATTACACATTGAGGATCTTTTCGGGTTTAGAGTTTTAGAGAATTAGATCATAAAACTTGCATTACATTCCACATATAAACAAAGTGGTTACATAAAGATAATATTCTTCTTTCCCATCAATGGAAACATATTTAAAATAAAACATGGATTCTTTCTTGACACTTCCTTGACACTCTCATCATATCATGTACCTTTCCCTTGACCTATGAAAAACATTTCAAAAAAACTTTGGATGAGCATAAAATTCACAGTAAGGGATATAAAAATATATGGAAAGGAAACATGGGTACATATATACATAAGAATGAAATCATACTTTACCCATAAAACATAAGCACATTAACATACCTCATCAAATCATGAATAAATCATAGAAATCATAAGACATATGTTAACTTGAGGCATTCATAACATTCTTACGTAGGGAGTAACCCTCTTGGTTACATTTGGAATACCCATCACTGTATATTCCATAAATCTCTTTGGAGAAACCTTAACGTTTCACTCCTTCGCATTACCCAATGCATTGGAGAGCTATATCAGGCTCACCCACCCTTAGTTTATCACGGAACCACCCGTCTTCATAATAATTCCCAAGAACCTCAACATAATCGTATCACATAAAACATTCATAAAGGAAACATAACATTCCCACCTTTCAATCACAAGATATCAGTACAACACATTGATATAAAAACATTATGAAAACCATTTTCAATACCAAAATAAAATAAAAGTAAAACATGGTATTTATTTTTCTTTTAAAAAGAAGGTATGGCTTGTAGAGGATTCTGAAACTCAAATAATGGTCACGGCGGCGGAGAAGTCATTGTCGCCGCATACGTACGACAAAAACATTCCCTTTTGTCATTTAGTAAATGCTTCGTATAAAAAAGATTCCTTTTGAATAAACGTAAAAGTCAAAGCGGTTTATACAACATATAAAAGAAGGTTGTGTATAAAACAAAATATGCCTCAATGAAAGGAGATTGAGACGAAGTCCCATACCTCGGGTCCGACTTGACTCGATCGTTCTTTAATTTCCTGAATAATAAACTTGAGTTAATTTATACTTTCTTAAGAACCCTTTTTAAGTTCATTATTCCATTTATATCACTTATTCCAATTTCATGAACACTATGTAAATATTTAAGTTAATAACGGTCATTTTAACGATCATTGGTACTTGAGTAAAAAATAAACCCTTTATAATTACAAGTTGATCATGTATCCATTATATCCAGAATTATAATCATGATATATATATCATATATATACATTATATACATGAATTTATAATATTACATAATCATTTAGAGGTAAGAAATGAAATGCACCGTTCATGGAGACAGTAAGCCGTACGTATGCATGAATGCTACTTTCATTTCTATTTTGTATTTTAAAGAATGGAATCATAATGATATAAAGGTATATTAAAATTCCAGTATAATATCATATATAATATCATAGTTCCATCCTTTATACGTCCCACATATGGTATTTAACGAATCAAATCACCTTGAGGGGGCGGTAGTCCGTACTTCCTTAAATGAAGATATCACGTATACCCATCATAGAAACCATAAAGGTATGCCCAAAATGAAAAATAAAAAATCTTAAGGAAAACATAAACATATTATATATCATATATAAATATAGTCACATCTTAATGGCCACCTTTGAAGGTGTTAAAATAATGTTGAACAATCATCGTTTCGGGAGGCATAAATTCACCATCCACGGAAACAGTATGTCCTTTAACCATTAGATGTAGGTGTGTGTAAGTTTTTCTCGAATACATCTTATAAAAACATACTAGTATATTTAATATACTGGAGTTGTTACAAAATAAATTAATAAAAAGAGTTTAGGTGGTTGGAGAAGCAAAATAAAACAAAAGGACTCAAGTGAAGACATTACCTTAAAATCGGGTAACTCCCTTTGGTTTGAGCTCAAAGGATTCCTTGGGAAGACTTCTGTCCAAAGTGAGGCTTCAAGGAGTAAGAGACGGATGTGGAGAGACAAAATGTCCAGGGGTTGGACAAGCCAAAGGCTTTGGGAGTGTGGGTAAGGAGGTATAGGTGGGGGCCTTTTATAAGAGGAGAGGAGGGGCACTCTTGGAATGTAAAGAAATGTTACTTTATTTGAAAATGATTTTCGGATTCAAAAGGTCCCACATTGATATAATTCGAGGGTAAGGTGATACGGGTTCGAAATCCACCCATCCAATAGGTTTTTTACATGTGTAGGTCATATATTTTACATTATCTTTTCATTTTATTTAAATCATTTATTAATGAGGTAATCGTGGCATCATCATGATGTCATAAATAATTTAATTTATTTAAAGTCTAAAAATTATGAAAAAATACTACGATGTAGGAAATATTTTTAGCTTTCAAAAAAATATTTATATTCTAAAATATAATATATATAGACAAAATTTAAAAAAAATTAATCAGGTGATACATTCTTGTTATATTTACATTCTTTAAAAAAAATAAAAAGATAACAAGTCACTTTCCATAAAAGTGATTCCATCGGGTCCCCAAGTTTGGCACAAGGCATCCCATGGTCGGACATGAGACAACCAGTATAATTTGGACACATGTTGGTGTCATTTTTTATTATTATGATATTATTTTATTATCCTTAACTACCCGATTACTCATTAATCAAGATAATTAAAGATAATTACCGTCGAAACTATTCATAAGGTCCAAAAACAAAAGAGTATTGATTACATAATTTGAACCTTCTGATTCCAAATATGTAATCCATTTTACCAAATTCCAAACACAGAAATTGCAATAATTAATTTAAAAATAATTCTCGTTGTCAAAACAAATAGCGGGTTTTTTGAAACAATATCTTTGAAAAGTTTGGCATTAGTTTATGCCCAATTACAAAGTGAAATTAATCCTAACGAACACCATTGGATTAAATGGTAAAAATATATTATAATTTAACTTTAAAACCATTTCAAAAGATATTATAATCATATAAATAAATTAGATTAAAAAACAGTTTTGATGTAAAATGTAGTATTTTTCACTATTCATTAAAAAATGAACATTGTCAGAAAAATACCAAAAATTCACACAAAGTAAATTTTGATGTCCCAATCATAAAGAATAAGTTTATTTTGACAAACATATCTTATAAAATTTTAAAAATATAGATTTGAAAATGGTTTTCCATCAAAAGGCAGTAAAACAATCTTTAAAAAATATTAGTGTATTTCATGCTTATGATTGGATTTATTTTCATTTTAAGCCTCTAAAACACTATCTAATTCATTAATAGACATATATAAAAATATATATTATTCATTACTTACTTGGGATGTTACACCTAAGTTAGGGAGTTTGGTAATTTTTGTGTTTTGATTTCATCATGTGTCAAATTTTACTAGGGATGGGGTCAAAAGTTTTGGAATGTTCTAGTTATCCTCTGAGTTATTATGTTTTCCAGTGTTTCTCCAAGACTAGTATGGTTAGTTCCATTTCCCTCATTATATTGAATTGTAATCCCGGTACTTGGTTTTGGTTTTTTCATAAAAAATGGTGAATGTGTTGATTTTGGAATTTTTTAAAGAATATTGTTTTGTATGAACAAGACTTTTCCCCTTTTGCTAATATGAAAAAATGATCACTTCATACTTGGTCATAATTTCCCTATTCCCTTAAGCCTAGTTTTGAAATGTGATGGAAATGGATTGAGATGTTATCCATTTCCATTTAAATGGAATGTGTGGAGAAAGTTATATTTATAAATTGTATTTAAAAACTTTTAATCAATGTTTCATTATATAAAGTATATGCATTGGGAATAGTGTTATTCATTTATACCTACTAAGTTTTAATACTCACTCTTATAGTCTTTCCTTTTTAGGTTTTTGTACAACCGCCAGCTTCGGTTCGATCGATTTGTGTGCTAGTGGTTTTTAGAATGGTGGGTGACCCTCATGGTCATAGGGTGTTGTATTGGGTGTCAGGTTTCATTTGGATTTTTGAGAATAGTTTTTTATCGGAAATTTTATTGTTGATTTTGTAACGTTTGAAAACCCTTATTTTGTTTAGTTTGTTATTTTATTTATTTATTTTTTTTCTTATTTTTTTGTGTGAAACAATCCCCATTATCTATTATGATATCCTTGGGGATTTTCTCCTACCCAGGAGGATTGGAAACACATATTAGGTCTTACCATGGATTGGCTTGGGTGAACAGTGCAGGGTCATCCTAGGTTGGTTCGTACAAAAATGGTATCAGAGTAGGTCAGATAATTGGAGGACCAAGCTTTTTAGAGCACCCATTTTTATTTGAGTATTTTATGGTAGAAGGAGTTGGATTTTTGGGCTTGATGCATAGTAATGTTGAGGATATAATAAATCTTTCTCATTCCGAACCTTGAGTTTTCATGAGATGTCGAGGTATATTGGTGTCTTTTGGATTTTTGTGGATTGTGTGTATTTGGAAAATGAAAAACAGAGTTTGTAAAGTGGAATCTATGAGATTCAAGGGCTTATAAAGACATGTGGAGATGTGAAATTACCCAATAATATGAAACATTATGGTGGTGTGATTGGCATATATCTTCCAACCATATGGCCAAGTCACCCATCGATGCTATTTTTCCTTTTCTAAACAATCTGTATTTTCCAAAATTATGGAAATTTATTTGAAATGATTTGTTTTGGAATTTTAAAAATATAAATTTAAAATGGTAATGGATTTTATTTGGCTTATGGAAATTGGATATTCATGACATGTTTTATAGAGGGCTATGAAATTTGGGATTTTTGTGAAATTTAATTTTTGTGTAAAACTGAAATAAATTAATGTGATGGGGTGAATAGCTGAGAAATTATTCAAATCAAGCAAATTTGTATTTGTAAATGGTCTTGAATGGGTGGAGATTCATTGAAAATAAAGGCGTGGAGTTTGAAAATGGTTTTTTTGGGCGGTTTATGAATTGTTGTGATGCTTTCTAAATCATTAAAATGAGTTAAATGTTTTTAAATGGAATTTTGATGTTTTGAAATGGGATTTCAATTTAATTATTGGTGTTTTATAGATTTTTTTTTCATGTATTTAATTAGGTTTTGAATTTTTGTGGATATCAGTTTTTGAAATGAGGCTTGACACATTTTGAAATGGGGATATGGGTTGAATGATTTTTTTTGAAAGGTTGAAAAAGGTTTGTTTAATCTTTGGTGTTTCCATGGTTGACCAAATGCATGTGGATATGGTAGAAAGTCAATGGGTTCATAGTATGGCACAAAGATGCGCATGTGTGAGACTCCATGGGACATCATCAGTGACTGTGTAACCCACTAATTCTATTTTAATTATAAAGGTGATTTCCTTTTAGGAATGGTGTGGTGTTTCTTCATGTGTTTTGAGAATATTGGTTGTGAGGTCTCTGAGGCTGGTGATTTGTTCTAGTATATTTGAGTTTCTAGATTATATTCTCATTGGTGGTTTTTCTAGAAAGTGTTTTGGGAATCATTAGTGTTGATTTCCATTTTGTTTTTGTGTTATTTTGTGGTATGTTTCGGATAATAGCCCAGTTCGGTTTGGTCCTGGGTCTTTCTTTTTTTGCATAGAGTGCACCCCCTAGAAGAATCAATGTATATTCGAAATGTGGTCATGGGTGACCTACCACTGGAAAACCCTCCAATTGATCAATGAAAGGATTTCCATCTTGGAATTTAGAACTGAAATCTACCTCTTTCCTTTTTTGGTTGAGCAGACCCTCTCACAGTTGGAGAGAATATGATAGTGATGTGGAAGGGATATTTGGTTTCCCGATTGGTCTGAGTCAGAATTTTATTCTATAGTTCCCGAAGGATCAATATTCAAGCAATGAATGGAAAATTACAATTAAAAAGTGGGGGAAAATAGTTACATATTGTTTCTGCTAGCCACTATCCTAGAAATAACCACTAAATATTTCATAGGTTTCTCTTAGATGGGGTCATTCTAGGCTACCATGGTGGTGATTTTTGTCATAAGGGTTTGTTATAGTTGTTTTCTAGATTTGTGTGCTCATTGTGACCTAGGATAAGATCCAACTCCCTGTAATGTTTCCCTCGGTCGTAGGGGTAATGTTCGGTAATGTCTGGATGTGTTTAAATCTCTTTAAAATGTAATGGTGGATGTTTAAGATCCTTTTTAGGACTTCTATTTTGACAAGATTATTTCATTTTTGGGGGAATTATGAACTTCATTGTTTTGGATGGAAGTGTTTATACATGCATCCTTTCAGTTTTTTCCCTGTTCGAGGTAAAAATTTTGATGCCTACTCATCTTCTATATCCCAGTTGTAGTAAAGTGACATGATGAGGCATAATATATATCAGGGTGTGTTGGGGTCTTTTGGTTCAACCTTTACTATGGTGTGGCTATTTGTGGAACAGAAAGGATAAATTTTATTATGGGCTTTCTAAAGCCTGAATGCAAGGGAGGACATGCTTTAATCATTAGAGCTCCAGTTATAGGTCTTAGAGTGAATATGGTGCATATTCAGAATAACCATCGTGGTTTAAATGGCTTGGGTCTAATCTCTATATTTATTGGGGTGATGGAGGCATTTCAATCATCTAATATAGCTATTCTTGTTATAATGGTTCTATTTGGTGGAAAATGTTGTGGGAACCTCATTTCCAAATTGTGACCCAATTGGGTGTATGAGTTCTCCATTCGTTTTGGGGAGGTATAGTAGTTTATTATTTTTAAAAATCCTAGTGGTTTTATCCTAGTGAGTGTGAGTTCCACTTTTTATATCTCTTTTGTGGGCCATCTATATGAATCGAGTGTGGATAGATTGTGGTTATCCGATGATGTGATGTTTAGGTGTGTTGTCAGTTTAATATTTGTTAGTCCATTAGTTGGTCGCATCCCTCTCCTCCCCTTATGGTTGGAATTTTCTATTCTTGTGGGATGGTTCTCATGTCTGTTCAATATTGATAGTTCTTATGGTGGGAAGACCCACTATGGGTCTTGTGGAAATTACCCAAAATGAGGTAGTGTTTACTTTCTTATTACGATGGGGAGTCCGTTTGGGCTTCTTAGTCCGAGAATCCTAGTTTATTCAATGTTTTCATCTCATGAGGGGTTTTTTTAATGGGTACAGAGTCCATTCATGCATCCCCAAGTTGATATCTTGGTTTTGATCCTGGTATCAATTTGGTGGAAGATGGTTTCATACAAAACCACTAAATTTTATGTTCTTCCTTAGAGTAGTGGTTGGGATAGATGTGTTTCTTGTGTTTTTGTTAAGTAAGGTTAGAAATGTATTCATGAAATGTGTTATAATATTTATTGTTTGTTTTGGGTGGATAGTTTGAGTTATTATTGTTATTAGATATGAATATTTTGTTTTTAGGTTAGTTTTTTCATTATAAAGGTTTTATATCCTTTGAATCGTTCCATTTGACGTGTTTAATCTTATAGTGGTGGGTGGCACTTAGCAGGGACTCCATTTGGTATCCAGAGTTCATTTTGTTAGCTCTTCTTTATTTGTACTATTTTTGTAATCCATTTTATTTTTGTTCATTTTGAATCCCCTTGAGTTTTAAAGTATTAGTTTTTTTTCATTGGCATAAAAAATAGGTTGGATTACTTGGGGTTGGAAGCATTATGGTGGGGAGAATTGTAACACCCGAGTTTTTGAATTCATCTATAGCACCTGTTCGGGTTAGATTTTCAGTTATTTCCTTGGTAACTAGGTGTTACGAGTTTGAGTTTCTGGATTGTTTATTCCTTCAATTGATATCCTAGGTTTTTTCATTGATTATTCCTCTACGTTTTGTAAAAAATGGGTGTGATTAATCTATACATTTAAGGTGCATGGTTGGAACATGGGTAAGAGTAATGATGCTCTGCAGCCTAGGTAACCATGCAGAAGATCCTAGGTGAGGTCATAACTACTACAAGATTAGTCATACCATGCAGGTAGGTCAAGCGTTTGATTTTATTATTGACATCAGTAGTCACACAATTTCCACACAGTTTGATAGACCGTGTGGACTAAATGTGTGGCCTATATATATTTTATAAATGACTTTATCTCTCCATTATGTTTATACACTGACCCCTCTTTCGTTTCATTCGTCCTCCTCTCACCTAGGCACCTCCCGTGGTGGATTTTGGCACCCTCAAACACCTTTAAGAGGGATTTAAGGGGTTTTCCTGGTTCTACACCCTGATCGAAGGGTTTCAGATAATTTCTTCCTCTTTCTTACTTTCTCTCCATTTTTCTCTTTTCCCCTAATGATAGTGGCTATTTTGGATGAATTTCATGGTTAGGGTTACTCAGTTTTTAGGTTTATTGCCTTATTTGGGTCTTTAAGGTTGGATTGATCCTCTCTTTGGTGTTCCTGTGGTGAAAATGATGTTTCGCACGAGATTCCAGATGTTCCTTCATCATTTGAGGTAGGATCCCCTTTCACGCCTCCATTAATGTTATGGTTTCATTAATTTGTTGATTTTCTCACCTCTATTTATTATTAAATTATAATGTTCCAGGATTTTAATGATTTTTTCATGTTAAATAAATGTTTTTTTCAATCGATTTCTATGTGTGATATGGATTTGGTGGGCTTTTCACACCAAATGCTTTTCAAAATTCTTGGTTGGATTTTATAAGTAGATTGTGATTTTAAAAGGGAATAGTTTCATTTTTTAAATGATAGTTTGAAATTAAAATAATGGTTATTGTTGTCGAAAATTGTTTTCTAATTTGGTTTGATTTTGAAAATGGTTCTTGTGTGGTTTTTTAAAAAGGGTTTGATATGTTAATGTGACTTTGGTCCAGTTTGGAATTTCTCATAAAATGGTTTGTTTTTGGAAAACCCCTTCGAGAGGGAGTTTTTCCTTGTAGGTTTATCATGAGATGGGATTTTCCTGGGAATGGGACCTCCATTATGTAATAAATGTTTAAAGGAAAGGAATAATCTTTGAGGTGGTCGGGGTGGTTCCAATTTGTGTGATTTCTTTGATGGAATGTATATTTGGATTGTTGAGTGGAATGTGTGGAACACCCATTTATTAACATAACATTGAAACCAAGAATGGTTTTGAGGGTTAATGAGAAATATTGTTACACCAGTAGTTCATGAACAGACCAATGGCCCATTGTAGGTGGATAATTGTGTTTATTTATATAGTATTTTGGCCCCTAAGTCTGTATTGAGTATGGTTGGTTGTGCATTAGGGTTTTTTTATTTCATTATTTGTTCCATGATACTAGGTTTTTGGACATGTTTATTAGTATTATATAGTTCTCCTTGGAGTTTGTAGGTTGTCCCGTGTTTCTATAGGACTAATATGGTTAGTCCAATTCCCTCATCAAGTAGAATTGTATTTCTAGTTCTTGGTTTTGGTGTTTTCTTGAAAATTTTTAATGTGTGGCTTATTGAAAAGGTGTTTTGGAAGACTTTTTATGAATAAAAACACATTTCTTCCCTTTTTCACTAATATGAAAGAAATGAAAAGTTCTTACATAGTCCCCATTTTCCCTATTCCATTAATCATGGTTTTGAAATGAGAGGGAAATGGATTGAGATGTGTTTTATTTCCTTTAAAATTTAAACTATGGAAACAAATATATTAATAAATTGTATTTAAAACCTGTTAGACAATGTATCATAAGTTAAAGGATGGACATTGGGAATAAAATTATTTTTGTATACATACTATGTTTTAATACTCATTCCTATAGTCTTTTTTTATCTTTATATTCTTCTGTATCCTCTGGCTTTTGTTCGATCTCCTTGGGTGATAATAGGTTGTCTATTAGAGGGTGACCCACAGGGTCACATGAATATGTCTTGGGTGTAATGTTATGTATAGTTTTTCAAGCATAGTTTTTTGCATATTAAATTGTAATGTAAATGATGTAATTTTTGAAAATCCATATTTGATTTGGATTGTTCTTCTATTTATTTTTTTTCTTTCTAATTTTTTTGGGAGAAATGGTTCCCATTGTCTCTTATGATTCCCTTGGCGATGTCACCGGCCTTATAAGATCATGAATGCCTCTAGGGCCTTTCCATGGATCATCTCAGGTGATCAATTTAGGGTGGAGCCAGGTTGGATCGAGAAACATGACTACTCAAATAAGACTCATTTGTCCATGTCCTTTCTGGGAGGCTTCCAATGGGTTTTATTCGTGGATCTGAAAACACCCAATTGGTCCCTTATTTGATATATTTCACGAACCTTCTTTCCAAAGAAATATGGTAATTATGTAATGCATCCAATGATGCTTAGGAACTCATATTCGTTGAGATTATGGTAGGTTGAACTCGTCACACCTTTTTTATGAGTTATGATATACTTCATTGCTCTCTTATATATTTAAGACATAATCATGAATCCTTTATTATATAAAAAATATAGCATGGATCACCCTTATTCCAATAATAAATTATCAGTATGTATTTTCTTTAGAGTAATATTTATGTATATGAGGTTCTTAATCAATAGAGATATCTATATATATCCATGGTTCTCAATCAATGGTACCCCTTAGTAAATGGATTTGATATTCTTATGTCACTTATGATTATGATACTATTTTCATTCCACATAGTAGGGCGCTCGATAATTTATCATCATCAAGGATGATGTAAGTTTTTTATGTCAAGATTGGGACCATTTATATGGTTTCCAACATACCCTTTTGAATGAAATCATAAACCATGTAGCTTATTTCCACATAATAAGACACAACATACATTTTATGCTCATATTATGAGGTCCAAACCAACCAGTTTCACCTCATGCGCCAAGGACGTCTAGGAGAAAGATTCCATGTTAAGGGAAAGAGTGTGGATTACACCGAAGTGACCATAGGGTCCTATAAAGATTATATCCTACCATTTTGTATATGAACATAGTAGTAATATGGCCCAAGTAATAAAAATGTGAGTTTGTGGTGTTGGTTCTGGACCTCAAGGAGGCTTCCTATGTATCCCATTTGGACGGGAATAAAATTCCACAAAGTTTGAATGTTGGGGATTGCACCTGTGGAGGAGGACCATGGTTTCTCAGTAAGAAATATATCCCGTTTTTGGTTTATACCATATATAATATATAACTTTGATACCGATACCTGATTATGGAGAAATATATTTAATATGATTCCATTTTCATGGTTAGAAGAAGATGTGTATAAGGACTCTCTACTGAGATAGGTATTTGATTAAGTGGATGTCATGATCCCCAATAAATGCTAAAACAAAGTGATTATTTCTTAGTGTGAGAAATAAAGTTAGTTGCTGAAATATAAAATCAATTAATCTATTTCATCCAATGGTGGATGAGGCTAGGGATACGGAAGATATAAATGGATTTAATGAGCCTATGTCCTCACTTTTTTCAATCCCTCAGGTCGGGACATACTAAACCATAAAGATATAACACTCAAGAAAAGCTAAGGGATTACCCCATGATGGATTACCTTTTTTAAATTTTATAGAATATGAGTGATGGAGAAGGAACTAGAACTCATGAATGGTAAAGCAAAGTGGTTCCCCTCACTGTCTAAAATTGGTCGGTCCCTGGATTTGCCACCATGGTTGGAGTCCTTATTACCACAACAATGTATCATCGAGAACACTTTGAGTATCCCACATACTAGGTAGAATAAATTATGGACCTTCATTTAAATGGGAATTTATAATTGAGAGGACATGTTGATTTTCCCTATGATCTAATTAAATGTTTTGGGAGTCTTAGATAAAACCATAGATTTGTCCCTATCGGGAATTTTACTCAAGGGTAGAGGTTCCCAACAAAATGTGTCATGAATAACGGTTCGAAATGATAGATCACAAATTTGAGGCCCAGATAGAAATAATAAATATCACGTAGGTACTTCATGGGTGAGTTGAAGGTGGATCAACCATGGTATACATGTGTTAGATAAAGATGTCACACACAAGGTAGAACTGGTGAGTTAAAGAGGTCTCGAGAATAATATTCATAGGATAACGAAGGGGTTATTTTGAGGATATAAAACCTATAATAAAATAATGGAGATATTCCATTATCTAGGCTCTAAGGGTCTCATCAGGTGTGTCTTCAAGACATGTTCTTTGGTTTTGGGAATCCTAAGGGTACTTCACCCTAGTGCTCTTTGACCAGAGGAAGTGGTTCATGTTGGAATTTTGTGTTTAAAAAATAGTAGGAACACTAATCCCACATTTCTTATTGTTTTCCTTTTAATTAAAAAATTTGGAATATTTTTATAATATTTAAACTGCATCAGCAAAGGAATATTTATTAAAGAGCTTTGTGGATTCTTTTTGTCATCCATTAATTTAAAATAAGGACCCCAAGGGTCATATTTATTGGCATTTTGGGACCCTATGTGTTGTAGTTAGATCAAAACGTTGTTTTTAACTACTAATTATATAGGTTTAACCTATGAAAGACTCCTAGGATTTCCATTCTAGGGACTATGTGACGGAGTTGAAATGCATTCTAGACTTTCATATTAACCTTGGGTGTGTAGTGAGAAATGAGGAGTGGATGATCTTGAGCTATAGAAGAAACATATTTTGTTGGATCCTTCAGTCATGGTCCTCCACATATTCATGTTCATTTGTGATTAGGTTTCATATGAAATATGAAATAGGTGTCATGAAAGTGATAATGGAAATGGATAGCTATGTAGGTATGTCATGCTGATGGATCATGTGAGTCAGCAACACAGGAATCCCTATGTTTGTAAATTGGGTGGGACTATTAGGTGTTTCTTCTTATTACCTTCACACTACTCCTCTTGTAATGTTAGTGCACTCATTGTGATAGTTTATTTAATAATGATTTGTTCATACAGACTTTTTATTTCATCATTTTCATGATGCATGCACATAAGAAAGTCACCATAATTAGGTCATAGGGGCATGTGACCTGCATGAGGTCACATGGTTTAGTGAATCGCATGAGGTCACATGGGCGAGTGACATGCATGAGGATACTCATTTTCTAAATTTTATTGATTATTAATTTTCTCAATACCATTCCTTTATCTCTAATGATAACCTCAACACTGACTTTCAGATTCCCAATATTCACTCATAAGGTCAGAGCCTCTAATAAATTAGCTGGTAATTATATCAAAGAGATAGTGTATGTTATTGGGTTGGATTATTATGATTCATGTGATACCACTCTCCTGGATTTGGTGAACAATTTGAATAAGAAAAATCATAAATACACTAAGAGTTATTATTGACATTTATAAAACAGCTCAATTCAAAATTAAATCCTCATCTTGAACCTAAAAATTTTCCTTACACTTTCTTGGTTAAAATAGTTCATGAGTTTTACCATATCAAACATCTATTACAACAATGTGTATATAACTGAGGTAACATCATCCACTTTTTTCATTATACATCACAATAGTTCTTCCCCAAATTTATTTCAGCATATTCACTGTTTTAATCCACACTACTAGTCATTAATATTTCATGATTCATAGATAGAAAAATCAAATGGAATAGAGGATGATTTTCACCTCGACCCTTGAAGGGGTGTCAAACCAGAATGGATATTGGTGTAACGGTTTCACCAAACCTATGGAAATTTGGAAACATAGTTAAAGGTTGTTGGAAATTACAAGTCCATCCAGGTGGACCAAGAGTACATATATAAGATTATAGATATGATCCCCCAACTAATATTACAATAGAGATTGCATAAAAATACCTTTCGGTGAACATATGGCAAAGTCAGCATCATCATATGGGATATCTATGATATATTATGGGTGCCCATTATTAGAGGGTTGTAAGAAGGATTCTTCCCACCTAATTTCAACAAGTAAAGTGTTCAATGGATTCTTTTTTTTATTTGTGATTTGTTGATGATATCTAGAGACATCATGAATAATGAACCTTATATAATGGGTTATGTCCACTCTATGGTGTGGATAAACACTTTTTTGAAACCTAATAGGGGAGGTCCCTACCTAAAAACACCCCACAGGATGTCCTATAATGGAAGATCATGGTGTTCTTAGTAATTTCCTACCCACATTAAAATCTATATAGTACAACCAATATGGGAATAATGTCAAGTTGGGCGTACCAAAAAAGACACATATTGTTGGATTCCTAGAAACATGGTTAGTATTCTAGAATCCATTGGTTCATGATTAAAAATATTTCATAAGGAAAGTTCTCATAGAAGCCAAGATACAAGAGGGGAGGCACATTAGGTAGGCATATCCTATCTTGGTGAAGATCCAACATTGCATATTGAATGTGTATATATGGAAGAGTTATTTCATAATTTTTGTTCCATTTCAATAATCATGGGGATGGATTATGACACATTTTGTTTATTATTCTATGTTTAGTGGAATTAGAGATCCTAGAGGATGGTTTTGGAAATTAGATCATACTATTTTGAGAATCCAATCCCCTTCTCTAATGTGTGATGAAGCATTAAAGAGACCAAATTAGTTTAGATAATTCAACTTCCTTCCATATATGGATCCACTCATTGGGACATTGACCAATGATGTAAAATCTAGTTATGAGATTAGATCATATATGATTTTCTTCTGGGATGGTGTGCTAGTGGCCTGAATTAATAGAGAGATTATTCATGAGGCCTATTCCCCTAATATATTTCAATTTTAATTCATGTTTCTAAAAAAACAAATCCTTTCCCATCTTAGGAATATTTTATTGGGGAGGAACCCAATAGTGGCCCAAAAACTCTGGGTTCTCATGAATGTGGAGGTAATTCAAGTGGTAAGTGAAATTACCTATTAAAGTGAATCAATTGGGTTGATATCTTGGTAGACCAAATCATGCATCACATCTTACCCTCAACTGACACTGAAAAAAATTGTTTATATAGTTATATTGGTTGAAAAATCAAGGTAGGGAAAGCATGGTATAATTGATCAACCCACTCTAGAGAGTGATTATGGTGATGCCCAGAACTCTCCCATGAAACCCCATGTATGGTTTAGTGGTTCAATAAAGATAAAGAGGGATATGCCAGTTGAGGCTAACCATAAGATGTACAACCAAAATCAAAAAGAGGAAACCTAGTCTCAAGTTTCACATCCATTAACTCTGCTGAAGAGATCCTGGAATCTAGATAAATATTTGAGAATTGGTTTTTTTTACAACAAGCCAGAACAACCTCATATTTTGTGTTACTAGATGCGGAAAATTTTTTGTAGGACATTCCTTTTGATGCAATGGACTTATTATTAATCCTTTAGGATAGGTTACATATTCCACAGATTAGGGATGTTCGATCCCTTCCCAGATTTTCCATAGATTATAAACCTATTGATATGGGAATACACATCCAGGTTCATAAGATTCTCATTTATACCCCAAATATGTGGATCCCCACTATGAGAGAGTAGAGAATATGATGAATGAGAGGAATTCTAAAGGGGTTGATCAAAAGTCCACCTATTAATGGGGTGACTTCATTAACCCCCATGATATGTTTATTTAGTTACCATTTATTCTCCATTTTTATTAATTTATTTATTCTAAACAATACTATAATTGAGGAAATTTTAATGCCAAAATGATGTGGGTATGAGGAAAATCAGTTATGATACCGTCATAGAAATATTCCCCGATAGGCACCCCTTTCAAGAATGGAGGACCCACTATTAATTTAGCGGATAAATACTTAGGTTAAATGATGAAAAAAGATGTGATGGTAGGAGATTCTTCTAGATTGAAACCTCTAATTCTAATGTTTGTGGAGCCAAGTGCCAGCATACCTCCATCAGGACTGAAGGGATGATAAAGAATAAATAAAATGGAAAATTTAATTTTTAATCATGTCTAGTATTTACAACATAAAATTTTTATGTTCATATAGAGTAAAACATTGATAATATTTTTGGGTTACAGGATCCAATTTCATCTCCTCCCTCATGTGTCTTAAGGATGACCATTTGAGGACTAAGGATTTCATTCTAGATGTAGTTTAGGATTCTGCAGGTGATTTCATCCCTTTGATTAGATAATCATAAAGGGATGATACCACATTTTTTTCATGTCACTTTAGAGAGGGCATATAATCCTTGTTAGGTAAAATATACACCATATAGTTCAATGTACTTATCACTGTCTTACACTTCTTCTAATACCGATATCTATCACATACATGGTAAGACCCTATGTCCACTACCATCAGTCTGGTCACCTCTCTAGGATGGTCTAACATATATTTCATACCATTACATGATTGTTCAAGCACTAATATTGATTCGATAGAGACTAAAATGGTTTTAAGGTAGCGATTTACACTGATGGTATAGCAAATTTGTATCTCAATCATAGCATTTTGTAAACCCTTAATAGTGAGGATACTATGATATTTAGTTGAATATATAAAGAGATAATGTAATAATTCACCAATTTATTGATATCCATGGATTATGGGAGGGGTTTGGGGACTTTAATAAAGATTTGGATGGATGTGAGGTCCCATTTTATGGTTTTCTCCCATATTTTTCCTTCCTTTGTAAAATTATTTAATCAATGTTCTTGATTAGTTCATATTTATGTACAAAAATGTTTCAAAGGAAATACATGATCAGGGCTTTGAGGTCCATCCTGCTTCTACTACTAGGTGAACAACATCTTGGGGCCCCAAATTGGGAGATTCTGGATAACCTTACATCACAGATCCTAATTAAACTCAATAGAGTAATCCTCATTATGAATTCTATGATCAAAACACCAAACTCACATACGCCATAGAGGTATATAACCATGTAACAAATCTATCAATAGTTTCATTCCATTAGTTTTTTTCTTCCCTTTTTAATTTATCATTTTTCTCTTATAATGTTGATGATGAATTTCATTCAACCATATCTGACAAGATTATCCTTGGCTGAAACCGAAGTGGATGCTTCTACCCTAACTCAACCTATTATAAATGGATATTGTGACATTGTTTCATGAAGTAAAATTCATGTCACTTCCATATTCAAACTAATTTTTGAGTACACCTCTCTATCTATGACTAGTTACATGGTAAAACAATAGGCTTATGATACCCTTTGATCTTTATTCGATATCATATGGAAGGACATATAAGAGTTATTATTATGGGACTATATTGAATATCTTCCTTCAAAACACCATCATCTCTATATCATGTCTAGCATGTTGGGTTATGATGTATTTGATTACCATAATGTTCATATAATCATGAAAGATATCATTCTAAACTGGAAGAATAATCAGAATATGCAATAACCCCTTATTAAAGTAATAATTCTCACTAATATAGATGCTCCCTGAGATACATTATTTGAGGTGGAGCTCAACCATGCCAAAAAAAATTCGAGTGAAAGAAGTGGGATGGTGCTAAATCCAATCAAATATCATGATTCCAACAAGATATGGATATCATAAAAGGGAAGTTCATACAACATCATCATATTCTATAAGGAGTTCAACTTGAGGGGAAGAAAATCATTACAAAGGTGGTGCAGGAACATCAGTTTGAAATGAAAGATGAGGCAACCCAACTAATAGAGGTCTGACTAGTCATAGATGATTCTCAAGATACCCTTTTGTTTCTTATAACTTATAGTGATGGTATTTTGTATGATTTGATATAGAGATTCTAACACTTGGATGATCCTATTTATTTTTCACCATGAATTAAAAAACAATATTCCAATCAACCATGTCTTTATCCATATTTTCCAATATAATTATAACATGACACCGAGGTTGGTTTGTTTAGATAAACATACTCATGTAAATTTATTAAAATATTAATAACATGAATTAAATGGATCTCAAATTCTTTTCTATGTATTTGGACATAGAGAGAAAAGTTTGACTTTTTCTAGAGTCTTATGATAGACCCCATAAAATATGTGTCTTTTTTTTAATTTCTCTTGTTTTCATCCTATGTCAGAATAAAATAAGACATAGTGGGAGAGACGTTATTTTTTCTTATGACTCACTTTAAAAGTTTTCTTCATAACATGTTTTATGACTCTTTATTTTCATTTTCCTATCTTTCATGTACAAGTAGTGTGATGGTCTTGTGAGATGAAATTAAACATTTATCATGGGATCCCATTGTAGATTTTTAGACAAATGATTACAATGTAACTTTTCCTAGGAATTTTAGAGGCATGTAAGATAAAATAACTTAACTGGTTTTTTAGGTAAGATACTTTGACCAGGAATTTTTGGAAGATGAAACAAGTAGGGCTTGATGGCCAATAATGTTCAATCATTCTTCATATACACAATGGAGAATTCTAATTTGTGATTTTTTTATTTCTATATCTAAATCCTGATATAGGTAAAGTATGAATAGAATAATTGTAGAACATGTTCAAAAAGAAGTTCTTTACATGATATTTTCTTGGATTGTGGAGATATAATAGGTTTCTTCTGGGGATGAATGTGTCTATAGATAAAGGCCTTTTGGGGGAGACTTAAACAAACCCATACTGAGTCGTGTCCATGGGTATTTCTAAAGAAAATTCCTTAAGGATTTTTTATTATATCAGTGATGGACAAGAGTAGTTTCTGAGGATCCAAATTTCTAAATACCATTGAGGGTGGCTTGTGAAAGGGATGTATCAGAGAATCAAGGGAGCATCATGGATGTTAGTTTCCATGATTTATGAAATGTCCCTATAAAAGTTTAATTTTTATGTGAAGGATATAGACTTTTATTTCAAATATAGGAATTCATAGGAGGTGTTATAGAAGAAATTTATAACTCCTCACCATGAATGGAGTTTTCTCCATGAATAAGGGAATAATATTTTTTACTACCATATAAGATGGCCCAAAAATGAAGAATCTTGGAATAACTACACGTCTTAATAGAATATCCATCGAGCTACACATTATTGTTTGGGGTGATGCAGTGTATGTTAACATTTAATGAACAGGATCCTATTAGATCATGGTTGAATTATCATGTAGTTTAATTTCATTCAACCAAGATATGGACCATTTAGTTTAACATCTTATAACTAGGACATTTAGGGATATAATTTAAGTTCATCTATATTTGACACATAGCATAGCGATTTACAATTTTATAGTTACAAACCATATAATGTTAAACCATTTTCATGCATGATGTTGGATTATTGTAAGCTGTAATTTGGGGACTTCTACATATTACAAGTGATACAATACTAGTATTCAAGGAATGACCGTATGATATGTTGAAAAAGAGGATTCTAGAATAAAATTTTACTTAAATAGATATTATAGGTTTCTTATGAGGATGAATGTGAATCTAGTTGATATGCCTTTTGGTTGAGTCATAAACAATTCCAAACTAGGGTGTATCAATACTTATTCAAAAAATTGAACCATCTGGTTAACTAGCCTTTTGGAGATTAATTATGAAAATACTAACCAGGGTGTATCATTGGATGGTCAAAAAAATGTATCCTCAATAATCATACATTCTATCACTAGTGGCTGTAGAAATAAATTGGAGAATCAGATTCCCCCAGACACATAATTTTGTTTGTTTAGGGAAGTTTCAAGGGTATGTAAGGATCATTTCAATATAGAATCACCTAATAATGGTGAGAAACAATTCCCATATAGTTTTAACCCACACACAAGTAGGGGTGGTGGGTTAATGCATTTGGTCCCATGAAATAAGATCTATTTTTTGCAACATATCTCATCAAATAATTAATCATGACACATGTAGTTCTAGAATATATTCCCTACACTGATCAAATTATTTTGAGAATAAGGGTCCCTTCTTTAATATGATCACATGAGCAGGCTATATCCCATACTAGACCCCCTTTGTAGATATGTCTCATATATTAGAGAAAGGGGGGATTCTTATGTTACAGCTAGAACGGGGTGTATTAAATGTGCATCACCATGTATCTCATCAATATGAGAATCAATCCACATGTATTTATTTGATTTACATCATGAATGATACTCCAACCAAAAAGATTAACATCATATTGTAATGAATTCTGGTTTCCCTTTAAAGTTTTTTAACCAAGAGTGTGATAACACTGAAATGAATAGATACATCTTGATCATGCAGGGAACCCCTTATTGAAACTCCTAAGACCACATGAGTTATTTTTACATGATAAAAAAGAAGAGTAAATGGATTCATTCACAAAACAAGGTTTATTAAATGGAAGTGTGTTGAATTTTGATCTATTGGTAGCTGGATCAGTATGTTGGATCTAGGTGTTAACACATATCTCATTGGAATGATAATAAAGTCTTATGTAGTTCTAGGAACCTATGAAGTTTAATATCATGTGGTAAGGATAAATATTAACAATTGTGAAAAAGACGGAATAAATCCCCATAAATTCTATCTAGGGATTTTTGGAATCATCTTTAGAGAGGAATTATATATTTGTGCCATGAGGCTACCTGAGATGGTTCCAAAAGGAGACTTATGTTTGTACATAGGGCAAGTCTTTAAATTAATATCATTTGATAAAGATGTTGTCGTATAGCATAACATGATGTGACTAGGACAATATGTGTTTCTTGTAGTTTTATGTCATATGGCTATGACCATGCCTCATGAAAATGATGAGTGATAAAATTAATACTAATCCATGGATTTTCCAAGATATATTGTTCAAGTGGAAGGAAATTTTAAAAATTGGTCATATGAGATCTCATATTTGGATAATTGATATTGGAAAATTATGAAAGGGGTGACCATAGACCATGATTGAATATTGATTTTAGGCATGATGTTGTCAGGGCTTATAGGGATATTACTAGTAGATCCTAAGGAAAAAATTTATTCTATTATATAGGCCTTTTGGTGTTGACTTATGAAAATAAATACTAGGGTGTATCAATGTATATTCAAACAATGTCATCCTCTGGTCAACATGCCTTTTGTAGAGACTTATAAATATTCAAATTGGGGTATATCAATGAATAGTCAAAACAATGGTATCCTCAAGAATCAAACGTTATATCATTGATAACCAAGGGAAGCTTATGGATATTATAAATTTCACAAGAAAAGTAGTATGATGTATGGAAGAAATATGTATGATCACAAGGGAGAATTTGGGTGGACATTGGCCATGGATTATGAAGCCCATTGAATAGATCTTCGCTGGTATATAGAAGATGGTTCATTTTATTTGGATCGTTTCTAACCCAAATAAATAAGGTTTATGTGTCACTACGCATCCCATTTTGATAATAATCATGGCACTCTTGGTTCTACAGTGGAGGTGTGTTGGGAGACTGGCACCAAGGATTTTGAACTTCTTAAGAATGTATTAAAATGATATATAATTTTATGTCATGAAAAAAGGACATGAACCATGAAATTTTATGTCATGTGGTAAGGAATTTGTCATAAATTTTTCTACCTTGGGATTAGGATGTTGGAATACGTATTATACATTCTTATAGGACAGACTATGATGTCATGTAGTTTTAGGTCGTATGACTAGGACTATAATCAATTCATTTGAAGTTCATGTGATAAAGATAATTTGGTGTTCCTTTTATGTTATTTCAACTAGGATTCAATTTCATTTAGTTTATCATCATGTGATGAGAAATATTTGGAATTCCTTTTATGGTCAAACAACCCTAACTATATGGTGTGCCTTCAGGGTCTTGGATCTGGGACCAAAAGGTGTGCAATTTTTCACCATGTGACAAGATGATTTTGTGTAAAAATTAAGGTCATTCATCTAGAACCACATGGTGTTCCACTTTAGGTCCTTCATCTAGGAATAAATGTCATATTTTTTTATCATCATGTGATAAGAATAATCTTGTGTTCTTATTAAGGTCATGTGTCTATGACCATATAGTGTCCATATTAACATCTTGCTTCTAGGAACAAATGTATTGTATTTTATCATCGTTTGATAAGGAAAATATGTTTTACCTTTTAATGTCCTCCATTCAGGACCATATGGTGTTCTTTTAAGGTATTTCTTCCTAGACAAAATTTCATGAAATTAGTCATAATGAAACATGGAAGATTAGGTGAGTATCTAGATGAATATATATTTATTGACATATATTGCATTGGTAGGTGCTGTAATAAGCAATCCATCCATTAAGATATAGGAATATGATTTTTTGGAGTGGAACTTATGTACAGAATAAGTTCCCTCGAATTTTGGATTGATCTTTGTAGGATTCATATCATGTATAATCTGTACCCTAAGGACCAGTACCAAATCTCCATAGGTAATGACTGGAAAAAAAATTCTTGTTGAAATATCATTATATTTGATTTTGTTAGACCTCAAAATGTTGAAAATGTTGAGTTAATAAGGGTTTCCTCCGAATTTTCCATTCCTTCTTGTTTTTAAAATCACAAACACCTTATACATAAGAAAAAATATATTTTACCTTCACAAGGAAAAGTTTCTTCCCTAAGGAAATTTATCCTACCCTAGAGGGTTTTTATTCATGGAAATATTTTTCTTAATTGTAAAACCCGGTTTGTTACCCAAAATCTCGGAATCATATAATGATAAGTTTTGGAGTATTCTGTTTTAAGGATCCGAATTCTGGACTCCGAACTCTTAAGTAGTTCGACTCCAAACTCTTAAGTAGATCGACTCCGAACTCTTAAGTAGATCGACTCTGAACTCTTAAGTAGTTTGACTCCCAACTCATAAGTAGTTCAACTCAGAACTCTTAAGTAGTTCGACTCAGAACTCTTATGTATTTTGACTCTAAACTCTTAAGTAGTTGGACTCCGAACTCTTAAGTAGTTCGACTCCGAACTCTTAAGTAGTTCGACTCTAAACTCTTAAGTAGTTCGACTCTGAAATCTTAAATAGGTCAACTCCGAAATGTTATGTAGTTCGACTCCGAACTCTTAAGAAGCTCGACTCCAAACTTTTACTGGATCGAATCTGAACTCAGCAAGTTCAGATTCCAATCTTCGGTAAAACCAGACTCTGAATCCCTATAAAACTGATTCCAAACATTTCTTAACATAGACTCCGAATTTCATTTTGATTAGTCTCCGAACTTTTGACTTGCTTACACTCCGAAATATTGATACGCTTTAATCATACATATGATTCATTTCAAAACGATGTTGTGCATTCAGTTATACATAGTTTGTTATAAAACGATGTCTTCTATTCTGTTTCTAATTAACCGTTGGCTGAGTTACATGTGTATAGGTCCCTCCGAATTTCATGGAAAATATGACCGTTGGAGGAGGTAGCCGACCGTTGGAAATTTTCCTATAAATAGGAGCTCATTTGAAAGAGCTCATAAAATACGTGTGCTAGATGAAAGAGGTTAATCGATCTAGAGACCACACGCTGTTAAGGTGATATCTAGAGGGAGAAGCTTTTCATGCCTTGTGCATACTGAACTGCTCGTTCAGATTTCTTCGTGCGACTCCGAATGTTGGTGATTACATTCGAGGACTTCCAGGGATAGGAAGACAGAGGTGCTGACTACCTTGAAGTTCGAGGGCTTCCTTGCTGAGGAAGATAGAGGATCCAACTACCTTGATGTTGAGGGCTTGCTGGGACAGCAATACAGAGATTCTGATCTTCGTATCGAGGGCTTACCCTGATGTGGGTAATATAGACTTGCTTGAAAGTATAAATCAAGGGACCTTTATCCAAGGTTGTTGGATACACTTCTCTTTGGGTTAGAAGACTTATATCTTGTTACTAGTAGTTTTACTACGTGTTTTTCCACTGCACTTTTGTATTGTAATGAACGTATAACGTTCTTATATTTCCTTACACTTGTACTCTGATTAGTTTAGATTATATACGCTTTAAGGTAGAATCTTATATTGTAAACCTTAGTTCCAATTCTACAATTTATGTTAGAGGAGTTGTGAATCTGTTTAGTTTAAATTTGTTAAACTTAGATCTTTCCTTAACATAGTTATCTGTAACCAACTTTAAAGGTTCCAAAGGAATTTTTAAAGTGTAAAATTCACCCCCCCCCCTCTTGTATATTGAGCATCTATATCATTATTTCCATCCTACAGAAAATTGTGTGGTATTTTATCATCAATTAACTCAAATAATTATATCCTTTTATAGGATTACTCATCTACATATAGTTGATTATAGAGGGATATATGATGTGAGGGAAATTGTACCTCAATGGAAAATTTTTCTCCTATCCTTTGTATCATATAATATGGGGTCACTCATGTGGTGGTTCGGGTTGTAGTGTGGTAGAATCAAAATTTATGAAGGAATTTGTTTTACTAAGATTTTTTTATTTATCCACCCTCTTCCAAATTATATTTTATAGGATATTTTTTAAGGTCATTATCTATTCATTAGCAGTTGAATGGTAGATATTTGAATGGTTCTGTCTGATATTATACTCTATATATAACATCTCCAACTTAGTAGAATATAATTTGGTTCCATTTTCTATCAGTATCATATAGAGACAACTAAATCCTGAAATGATTTTCAATTTCATGAAATAGACAATGATTTTGGTCTTGATTTTATTGATGGGAATTACTTCATCCCCTTTGGAGAAGAATTCAGTAGCAGTGAGGTTGTATTTGAATTTCATGTTTGTATATGGAGGATATGAACCTAAAATATACATTACCAATAAAAAATGGACATATGTTATAAAGACCCATAAATTTGAAGGAAATTTTTTTCCTTAAATTTTTTGGGATTTTACGAGTACACAGTTTTTGACAGAACCTGATTCTGAGGCCTGCTGTGCCCGGAACCAATTACTGAAGTTTCGCTCGGCTACGTTTAGTGAACGAAAGAGCGGGTTTTTCTATCTTTTGAACCGGTGCTCATAATTGAAATCTGAGGGCACCGATGAAACCGCAGCGTCGGAAATTGTTTAAGAGGATCTTTACCGAAGATGTGTTTTCTCGGGAGGAGCTGTTTTAAAAATTTGGATTAAATAAAAGTGAAAAAAATTGTGTACAATTTTATTTATTTTTCTAAGGTTGTTTTAACCTACATGGGTAATTTAGGATGGGACCGACTAACATCCTGACTACCCATGTGCGGATAAATGTGCGGTGGGGCCCGCACGAGCCCCAACCCTTCACATTCCCTTAAAACCCTTAAACCCCCCCCCCCAATTTAAACCCCTTGTATTTAATTGGGTGACTACTCCTATCCCTCTTTAATAATGCCAACACACACTAATTTAATTAATTGAAACTCTTAAATTAATTGAATTAAGTGTTTCAATTTTTTGAGTTTTTGAAATGCATGGAAAAGTAAAATAAAATAAGGGGAAGCTTATTTTATTTTGGTTAGCTTGTTGTATTGGGAATTGGGGAGAGGTCTTTAGATTTGTTGGAAGAACTTCATCCTTTCGCAAAGAATGAAACCTTTCAACGAAGAATGCAGTCACCACATGGAGAGACGATGTGTCATTCCTTCGTCTCTCCACAGCTAGTGTGAGACGCTATTCACTCATTGGATGCACACCAACGTCGTCCTCGAAACCTCATCCTGTGACACCATATTCCGCGTTACTAGCAAATGTCATCATTTGTTGTGGTAGGGGTAATCTTTATTCAAGTTTATTTTAACGTTCTTCGTCAAATAATTTGGCCGCTTGTTATCGCCATAACGGGAGGAGATCAGACCGCACAAACACAGTCGGTCCTCCTCCCCTTTTCTTGTTCATCCTCGTTGATCATTGCGGAGAAGGCGGCGAGGTGTTGTCGCACCACGTGGGAACGAAGTGGACTGCGGCCGAAGCGGGCCGTGGCGGGGTGCGCGGCACCGTCGTGCCGCGCCGGTGAGGCTGAATGAGGTCGCGGCTAAGAGTGGGCCCCAGGGGAGGGGCACGGTGCCGTCACACTGTGCTGGAATTTCAAGTGGGCTGCGGCTAGGGCGGGCTACGGTAGAGGGGTGCGGCATCGTTGCGCCGCGCCTGTCAGATAGGAGCTGCGACCTAAGGTTGTGGCGGTTTTCAGTAGGGGCAACTGGGCTCAGCTGGCCGCCAGAGTTCCAGGAGGTTAGACCCCCACAGGTCCCGCGGCGGCTCAAACGGCCACCCATCATGGCCGGCCCTTTCTTAAGAAACCGAGAGGCGTAACCCCTCGGACCTAGCTAGGGTGGACCCCACCAGGGGGGCCTCCATTTCTGAAACAAAGGGGGAAGTGCTCCCTTTGCACCCCGCTCGACCCCGAGTTGAGCCGCGACCGGCTTCCGAGACGGGACGTAGGCCAGCCATTCCGGGTTGGGACAGCCACGTCGCGCCGCGCCATCTGGTCCGGGCCGTGTCCAATCAGGTCGACCCAGACCAGGTTCTGGTCGACTCAGGGGGTATTGGGTCGGGTCGGACTGGGCTAAAACCCCCTATTTTCGGACAGGTTTGTTCAAAAACCCATATCTTGGGCTACAGACCTCTGATCAAAGCACCGTCAGCTGCGTTGGGATTCTTTGATCGAGACGGTCGTTTCGGTATATTACACTCGAGGTTTAGGTGAATTTTGGGTATGTCCGGGTTGGTTCGAACCTGAAACCAATTGGGCCCTTGGAGCAGAAACGCTTATAACTTAATGATCGGACATCCGAATGACGTGTCGTCAATCACGTTGTATTACTATTAGTAAGACAATTATTTTGGCTTACTAAACCTATGTTTTGGACATAGATAGAGCACGGTTGGGTTGTTTTTAGCTTAAAAACCAACCGGGCCCCTCGGACAGAAAAGCCAATATCTCTCAGACCGGGCGTCCGATTGACGCACCGTCTGTCGCGTTGAGTTCCTATTGGAAAGACCAAACATTGTAATACATCAACTCTGGACTTCATGACAGTTTATGTATCAACCCCTTGGCTCATGGAGCGGTCCCTCCTGTAATTGAGCATGCTGTATGTGAGAACCCTAGAGCTGGTTGCGACTGCGACGACGATGAAGACTTTACTTGGACCCTACGTGGGTTCGTCAGCGAGGACGACTGTACTTGGATCCTCCGTGGGTTTGGTAGCGATGACGACTGTACATGGATCCTAAGTGTGTTCGGAAGTGACGGTTACTATACTAGGATCCTACGTGGGTTCGGCAGTGACAACTTCTGTACTTGGATCCTACATGGGTTCGACAGGGGAGATGATTCAAAGGCTATATATAATCATCTCCACCCCTATTTGTGAGTAGTATACCTATGTGAGCGGAGTCTTGAATTCCAATCATTATCTACGTTGTGATTTTCATGCTTTCTTGTGTAGATTGGGTTGGTCTTTCCTGTGGGGATTGGGTTATGCTTTCCTGTGTGGACTGGGTTGTACTTGGGCTCATGAGTTGGAGCAGAACTGGAATTGATGACGTAGGTATATGTATGGGCATATACCTAAGTAGAGTTGGTTGATACTACGTGATTGTAACTTTTCTTTTTGGTTATCCTTTTTGGATTCTGTGAGGCCTTCGGGGGTCTCAGGTTCCTTACTAATTATCGTATACTCACCCTTGCATGGGCTACGCCTGCACTACGTTGTGTTGGTTAAAAACGACGGACAGCGCTGATTGTGGTTGAGGCTTGTGGAGCGGGACGATACCCGGAGGTGGAATAACTGTCCGGACGTACATGGGTGGAAGGCTGGACCTGGGGAGCTTAGGAGACCATCTGTTCCCACCATTCAGGTGGGATAGCCAGAGGACGACTTGGTGGTTACTGATTTACTTTACTGCTATTATACTTTCTTTTCAGTTGTATTGTACTTTCAGTTGGGTTTGTATTCTAGCCCATTTACTTTCCATCACTTACTTTTGTAATTAGTTTACTTAGTATTTACTTCAGCTTCAGTACTCTATGGTGTTTGTTCTCTTATATAAAGGCAATGTCTTCCCTTTTATCAGTATTTACGCCTTTGGTGCTAGCCGCCAGCCCCTGGGTTATGGAAGGCGGGCTTGGGGTAGTCACGGCATGGGCCCCAAGGATGGGTCTTGACAAATTGGTATCATAGGAGTCGGTTCTATCATAGAACTCAAGACTCTCATAATTATTTCATTGTGAGGCAATAGTGTTAAGGGTATTGAGTGTGGTTATCAGTCCAGGGAGTCCAGTGTTGGTGTGGCGGCCGACGAATCCATAAACCAGGACCTTGACTTCTGATTTCTGACTCAATGCACGAAAACATAAATTTCATGTGTGTTTCAAAAGTTTTCTTTGTGATTAATTTGTGTCAGCCCACCAGGTATACTATATTAACTATGCAGCACCTGTTTCTTTTCAGGATGGCCCCACGATGGCATCCATCTAGGGTTCTGAGCTTTGTATGACATGGCAGCCCACCGAGTGACGAGGCCTCGGTGCAGGGCCCCATTACAGCGGAGGCACTGACAATACCTCTACTTGCCGAGCCACCGTTTCCACCTGCCCCAACAGATGAGAGTGCACGTCGAATGACTACACTGCATCAGTTTCAGCATCAGACACCACCCAGTTTCTGTGGGGAGACGAACCCTTAGGCAGTCAAGGATTGGATGGAGGCTGTTGTTTGAGTCTTCAGATTGGAAGGGACACCAGCAGACCTCATGGTGATCCTTGCGGTGAGTCTCCTGCACGCGACAGCAGGTAGATGGTGGAGATCGATGCTCCAGGTGCACGATGAGGCATCCTTACTTTGGATGGACTTCGAGAACCTCTTCCGCTCGGAGTTCTTTCCAGCCACCCTATGTGTGGTGTGCATCTACGAGTAACTACAATTGCGGAAGGGCAGCATGACAGTATCCCATTACTCAGTGAGATTTACCAACCTCTCGCGCTATTCCATGGACATGGTACGGGACCCATTCTTTTGGGCCCGGACCTTCGAGAAGGGAATGAGGAATTAGATCAGGGCTTCGATGATCTCTCTTAGCATACCAACGCAAGATGGAGTACTAGAGCGAGCCCTTCTTGTGGAGAGCTTCCTTGCTGATCCTAGACAATCAGCAAGACCTACCGCAGGGTGGCACGTAGCGAAGTCTTCTGCAGCCGGCAGTAGACATATGTCGAAGAGGTCCAAGCGGACTAGACCATCAGGAAGATGAGGTAGAGGATCTGGCTGAGCAACAGTTTTTGGATGAAGCTTCAGGGCTCTACCACCACCACCACCATGAGGTCCACCCCGACCCCAGGGAGTTGGTGGGAAGAGGCAGGCTCAGCTTCAGGCAGTGGAGGCCTAAGACCACGGCACACCTGAGATGATTCGAGTAACTATCTATTTCTACTCCACCCTTTCTGTTGTTATTATAGACACAAGAGCGAGTCATTATTTCATTTTCGCTTCCCTTTTTCGGATCTCGGATATTCCAACGAATCTATTGGCTCGATCTTCATGGATATATACTCCTACGGAAGCAGACATGACAATTAAACACTGGTTTCGGTAGTGTAAGATTACTCTAGTAAGCAAGAGCTTCGGCCGAGATCTTCTTGTATGGGTTTCGAGTCCTTACGACATCATCATGGGCATGGATTGGTTATCTACGGTCCATTCTCCGATCGACTGTATTAGGAGAAAGGTGCGGTGTGTCTGCACCAATGGGAGCATGTTAACCTTCGTCGGCGAGAAGGGAGCCTTTTTAGTGCAGTGTGGACTCGCACAGAGGAGAGGACAGCTGATCACCCATCAGTTGGCTAGTCTCATCCTAGGAGCAGTTGATGTACGGAGTCTGAGTTTTCCTGTTGTGGTGGATCAGTATGAAAAAGTTTTTCTTGAAGACTTTCCCGGACTACCTCCTCATATAGAGGTAGACTTATATATTGACCTATACCCCGGGACAACCCTGATGTCTACTCCAGCATATCGGATGGCTCATGCTAAGCTTCGTGAGTTGCGGGTACATCTGGAGGACTTGCAGGGCAGGGGATTTATCTGACCCAGTGTTTCACCCGGGGCTTCCCCAATTTTGTTCGCCAAGAAGGCGGGCGGCAGCTTGTGACTGTGTGTCGGTGACTGTCGCATGAATCAGGTGACTATGAAGAACAAGTATCCACTTCCGAGGATTGAATACCTCTTTGATCAGCTCCAGGGAGCACGATGGTTCTCAAAGATAGACCTTAGGTCAGGCTATCATCATCTTAGAGTTTGAGATGAGGATGTGCAGAAGATGGCCTTCAGGTGTCGTTACGGCCACTATGAGTTCTTGGTTATGCGTTTCAGCATATCCAATGTTCCAGCAGTGTTCATGAGTCTCATGAATAGGATATTCCAAACTTACCTCGATCAATGTTTCATAGTCTTCATCGACGACATACTGATTTACTCAACTACTGAGGAATAGCATGCCTACCACTTATGGGTTGTACTTGACACACTCTGAGAGCAACAGCTTTATGGTAAGCTCTCAAAGTGTTAATTCTGGATTCGAGAGGTCAAATTATTGAGACAAGTCATCTCTAAAGCGGGAGTTGCGGTGGATTTTTGCGAAGATCGTGGAAGTGCAAGATTGGGAGACACCCAAGAGTATGACGGAGGTGCGCAGTTTCCTAGGTCTGGCTGGGTACTATCGTAGATTTGTCCCAGACTTCTCTAGAGTTTCAGCACCACGTTCAGCTTTGATGAAGAAGGGGAAACCCTTTGGGTGGTCAGATAGATGTCAGCAGAGCTTCCTGGAGATGAGACAGAGATTGACCAGTGCACCCATCTTGAGGCTACCAGAGGAGGTCATTGGGTATGTAGTTTACTTCTATGTATCAGGGACCAGACTCAGGTGTGTCCTGGTGCAGGAGGGGGTAGTGATCACCTATGGATCACGACAGTTGAGGTAGCATAAGCAGAACTACACTACCCATGACCTGGATTTAGCAGCAATGGTCTTCGCCTTGAAGATGTGATGGCACTATCTGATGGGAGAGCACTTTATAGTCTACTCTGACCTCCAGAGTCTCATGTACATCTTCTCGCAGAAGGACCTAAACCTGAGAAAACGGCGATGGCTTGAGTTCTTCCAGGACTATGACTTTGAGATAATCTATACTCTTGGGAAGGGGAACGTAGTAGCTGATGCTCTCAGTAAGATGTCGGGCATTCAGCTACTTGGAGAGGCGACAAAGCAACTACACCCTTTGCAGATATCCTTCATGGATAGAGATGGGGAATCCTTTCTACAGTCACTCACAGTCACTCCTCCTCTACTTCAGTGGGTCAGGGAGGCACAACGTGGGTACGCTGACTGTGATACGCGACATGTATAGATATCCACAGGATAGGAACCTGATAGATTTTCTATAGGAGGAGAGCACATCATTCATTTCAGAGGACATACCATGGAACCAATTTCATTAACGGAGAAGGTGCTGAGAGAGTTTCACACTTCCCCATCAGTGGTACATCCGGGAGTAGTGAAGATGTACCAGGAACTCAGACGACAGAACTGGTGGCCAGATATGAAGAAGGTTGTGGCAGAGTTTGTTTCATGATGCATCACCTGTCAGCAGGTGAAGGCGGAGCACCAGGTACCAGCAGGCTTGGTATAACCCTTAGAAGACCCCGAGTGGAAGTGGGATGGGATATCTATGGATATCGTGACTAGGCTTCCACGTAATTCCAGAGGACATGACTCCATCTGGGTAATCATATACCGACTCTACCAAGTGGTCCCACTTCTTACCTATCAGAGAGTAGGGCTCATTGGAGGTCATAGGACACCTCTACGTTCATGATATTGTACGTATTCATGGTGTAAAATCATCTATCATCTCCTATCAAGACGCTCGCTTCACTTCCCAGCTTTGGATGGGGTTGCAGGAGGCATTTAGGACGCAGCTACGCCTGAGCACCACCTTTCACCCTTAGACGGATTGATAGAAGGATATGACCATTCAGACACTTTAGGACATGATCCGTGCATGTGTCATCAACATTGGTCATATATGGGAGGATTTCCTACCTTTGGTGGAGTTTGCGTACAACAACAGCTACCAATCCACCATGAGGATGGAACGATATGAGGCATTGTACGATCAACCTTGCATATCACCTCTATGCTAGACATACCCTAGGGAGTCAGCATTTGTTGGACCAGAGATGGTCCAGGCCACAATAGAGAAGGTGCAGATCATCCAGGAGTAGATGAGGACTTCCCAGAGCTGACAGAAGTCCAATGCTGACAGGAGGCGTAGACCACTAGAGTTTGAGTATGGTGACCATGTTTTCTTATGGGTCTCAACTCGACGTGGAATATGGAGATTTGGCCAGGGTGGTAAGTTATATTCAAGCTTCATCAGACCATTCCAGGTTCTCAGCAGGATAGGTGAGTTAGCTTATCGCCTGACTCTTCCACCTCAGTTGCACCGAGTGCACAACGTCTTCCACATATCTCAGCTGAGGAGATACATGCATAACCCGATGCATATCATTGACCATGGGGAGCTGGACATTAATGACGGGGAGACTTTTCCAGAGGTCCCGGTGGAGATCGAGGATCGATAGGAGTGGGTCCTACGTGGATGGTCGATTCCTTTAGTGCACATTTGGTGGTAGCATGGGAACCTCCAGGAGAGCACATCGGAGCGGGAGGCTCAAATGTGTGCACAGTACCCTCATTTGTTTCCCTAGTTTATGATGTATCATTACGGGGATGTAAATCCCTGGGGTTGGAGTAATGTACAGACCCAGAAATTTAATTGAAATTTCTTCTTCTTAAATTATTTGGGATTTTACGAGTATGCAGTTTCTGACGGCACCTGATTCCGAGGCCCAGTGTGGCCAGAACCAATTTCTGAAGTTTAGATCAGGTATGTTCAGTGAACGAACAAGCGGGTTTTTCTATCTTTTGAACCGGTGCTTAGAATTGAAATATTAGGGCACAGATGAAACCACAACGTCAGTAATTTTTTAACAGGACCTTTACCAAAGATGCAGTTGCTCGGGGGGAGTTGTTTTAAAACTGTGGATTAAATAAAAGTGAATAAAACTGTGTACAATTTTATTTGTTTTTCTAAGGTGTTTTTAACCTACATGGGTTAGTTAGGATGGGACCCACTAACATCCTAACTAACATTGTGAGTATAAATGTTCGGTGGGTCCCGCACGAGCCCCAACCCTTCACATTCCCTTAAACCCCTTACCCCCCCACCCCAATTAATCCCCTTGTATTTAATTGGGTGACTACTCCTCTCCCTCGTTAATAATTCCAACACACATTAATTTAATTAATTAAACATCTTCAATTAATTTAATTAAGTGTTTGAATTTTTTGAGTTTTTGAAATGCATGGAAAAGTAAAATAAAATAAGGGGAAGCTTATTTTATTTTGGTTAACTTGTTGTTTTGGGAATTGGGGGGAGAGCTTTATCTTTGTTGGAAGAACTTCAACCTTCCGCGAAGAATGACACCCTTCGACGAAGAACGTCGTCACCATAAGGAGAGGCGACATTCCATTCCTTATTCTCTCTGAAGCTAGTGTGAGAAACTGTTTCCTCCTTGGACTCACACCAACGCCGCCCTCGAAACCTCATCCCGCGACACCATCTTCTGCGTCGCCGACAAATGTCATCGTTTATCAAGGTAGGGGTTATATATGTTCAAGTTTATTTTAACGTTCTTTGTTAATTAATTTGGCCGCTTGTTATCGCCATAAATAGAGGAGATCGAAATGCACAAACATGTCTGATCCTCCTGCCCTTTTCTTGTTGATCCTCGTTGATCTTTGCGGAGAAGACAGTGCAGTGTTGTTGCACCGTGCGACAATGAAGAGGACCGCGACCGGAGCGGGCCACGACGGTAGTGGGCGACGTCGCCATGCCGGGCCGTTGAGGCCGAAGGGGGCCGCGACCAAGAGTGGGCCACGACAGTGGGCCGTGGGGCCGTCGTGCCGCACCGGTCAGATAGGAGCTGCATCCTAAGGCCGCGGCGGTCTTCAGCAGGGGCGGCCGGGCTCGGCCGGCCACCAGCGTTCCCGGAGGCGGGACCCTCGCGGGTCCCGCAGCGGCTCAACTGGTCGGCCATCATGGCTGGAAGTTTTCTAAGAAACCGGGGGGCGTAACCCCCCGGAACTGCCTAGGGAGGACCCCACCAGGGTTTCCGTCGTTCCTGAAACAAAGGGTGGCACGCCCCCTTCGCACCCCGCTCGGCCCCGAGCCGAGCCGCGGCTGGCTTCCGAGGTGGGTCGCAGGCTGCGCCCAGCCGGACTGGACCGTTCCAGCTGGGCTGGGCCACAATCAATCGGGACGGACTCGGACCCAGGTCAGGTCAACCCGGTTCGGGCCGACCCAGGGGGTTTTGGGCTGGGTCGGACCGGGCCAAAATCCCATATTTTCGGACGGGTTCGTTCAAATGCCCATATCTTGGTCCATAGATCTCCGATCGACACAACGTCAGTTGTGTTGGGATCCTTGGATAAATATTGTTGTTTTCATATATTAAACATGAGTTTTCGGCAATGTTTGGGTATGTCCGGGTTGGTTTGAACCCAAAACCAACCGGGCCCTTGGTGCGGAAACGCTTATAACTTAATGACCAGACATCCGAATGACATGTCGTCAATCACGTTGTATTACTCATAGTGAGAAGATTATTTTTTCTTACTCCACTTGATATTTGGATGTATCTGGAGTATGTTCGGGTTTGTTTTATCTTAAAAACTAACTGACCCCTAGGACGGAAAAGCTAATATCTCTCAGACCGGGCATCCGACTGACACACTGTCTTTCGCGTTGACTTCCTATTGGCGACACGGAACTTTGTGAAACATCAACTCTGGACATCGTGGAAGTTGATGTATCAACCCATTGGCTTGTGAAGTAGACCCTCCCGGAATCGAGCGTGCTGTGTGCGGGAACCCTAGAGCTGGCTGCGACTGCGATGACGATGGAGACTATACTTGGATCCTACGTTGGTTTAGCAGGGAGGACGACTGTACTTGGATCCCTTATGGGTTCGGTAGCGAGGATGACTATACATAGATCCTACATGGGTTTGGCAGTGAGGGTTACTGTACTAGGATCCTACATGGGTTTGGCAGTGATGACTTATGCAATTGGATCCTATATGGGTTCGGCATGGGAGATGATTCAGATGCTACATCTAATTATCTTCACCCCTCTTCGTAAGTAGTATACTTGTGTGAGATGAGTATTGACTTCCAATCATTATCTACGATGTGATTGTCATGATTTCCTGTGTGGATTGGGTTGTGCTTTCTTGTGTGGATTGGGTTATGCTTTCCTGTGTGGACTGGGTTGTACATGGGCTCGTGAGTTGGAGAAGAACTGGAATTGATGACTTAGGTATATGTATGGGCATAAACCTATGTACAGTTGGCTGATACTTCGTGATTGTAAAATTCCTTTTTGGTTATCCTTTGTGGATTCTGGGAGGCCTTTGGGGTTCTCGGTGTCCTTACTAAGTATCGTATACTCACCCCTGCACGGGCTACACCCGTACTAAGTTGTTTTGGTTGCAGACGATGGACAACGCTGATCATGGTTGAGTCTTGTGGAGCGGGATGACACATAGAGGTGGACTAAATGGTGGGACGTACATGGGCAGACAGCCGGACCCAAGGAGCTGAGGAGACCATCTGTACCCACCCTTCAGTTGGGATAGCTGGAGGACGACTCGGTGGTTGCTGATGTACATTACTGCTGATGTAGTTTCTTTTCAGTTGTATTGTACTTTTAGTTGGGTTTGAATTCTATCCCATTTTCTTTCCAGCACTTACTTTTGTACACGGTTTATATAGTGTTTACTTCATCTTTCGTACTCTTTGGTTTTTGTTCTCTTATATAAAGGCAATACCTTCCTTTTTATCAGGATTTACTCCTTTGGTGCTAGTCGCCAGCCCCTGGCCTATAGAAGGCGGGCATGGGGTAGTCACAGCATGGGACCCGAGGACGGGTCGTGAAATATGTATTTGGTTATGCGTAACAACTCCAAGGGTTGATAGATGAACCTTGATTTCTCATGGAAAGAACACTTCTGGTGAATTTCATGCAGTCATACATCTTTGATGGCTAGTAGGATCCAAGATTTCTAATTTGGGGTGGAAGTCATGACCCTGAATGTTGGGCCTTGAAGGATCCATTATTTACTGCATTCATGATATTAATCGTCTTATATTTTCAATTTACCTAAGAAGGAATCCATCAAACCCAATTTATAGAATAATTTCTGGTTATTTTGGTCATTATAAAGAGTGAAGTTTGTCTATTTTCATTATATTTTATATTTTATAGCTTTGTGTTATGAGAGTACACAATTCAGAATATATTCCACAATGGGAATAATCCAACTGGCGGTAGGGAATTTGGTTTAGTAAATGAATGAACATCATCGATTTCATTCATGTTGACATGAATAAAAGGTGAGACCATTCAATGGTTCCCAATTTTGCTGATTGTTTAATCCCAAACTAGATCTAACAATGTCATAGCTACATTTTCTAGGGAATCTTCCTAGGACTTCCATGATCATGGAATCTGAGTAAAATGTTGGCTTGGAAGAAAATACATCCATTATTCTTCAAATGTATTCAAGAAAGGATATGTGGTCTTATTTCATGATAGTATAATCCATATTGATATGCATTATTACAAAATTTGTATATCATTTTACCTTTATGTGGTCCAATAGAATTTTAAGTGCTAGTTCTAGATTTACGATAATATCTTGAAATTCTAACTCATTTTTTGTACAGCCTTAGGATAATAAAAAGGAGTAAGGAGAGACTTCCATTACATGAGAGATGACTTGGACTATCAACCAAACATTTTTGAGCTTATTGTCCTCCAATATCTTCCCTCTTGGGATTTTTGATGAAATGATAAAATAAATTTCCCATGAATAGGGTAATATTCCATTGATAAAATATATTCATAATCAAATCCAGTATTTAATGTTGTTGTTTTTATATATGGATGTCCTACAAAGAAGACCACTAAATCTTGTCCATTTACAACATTCATATCCATAAAATTAATGTTAAACTAAAAAAAGATCATCTCACATCATGCCCTAGGGAAATTCAATATAGGATGTGTTGTAATATATTTTAGTGGTTTTTTTGGACGAAAAATGGACCTCATGGGTCTAGAGATAGTGCCCCATCATCTAAACCATGATGATAAACACCAGATCACTCTTCTTGATGTGTGAATAAAGAGTCTTGGTATAGATATATATTCAATTGATATGATAAAGGTTTATCTCATTCATAGAATCATTATTTTTTTGTGGAGAATTAACTATTGATAGTTCCATTTTTTACTCATAAAAATGAGAAATTTCCCCTCAATAGGTGGAATTAACACATGTGATATCAACAGATGTTTCCTCATACTCTCAAATCATTATTGAAAAAAAGAATCCCATGGATATGTGACCCCCATTATCATCAATCTGGTAATCGGGAAACACTTTCATTTGAGGTTTACTATAAATCTATGAATATAGGAAAGGTTTCCCTGAAATCCAATCAAAATATTGTGGTTTCTAAGATGTCACGTATTATGGGTTGAAATTTTCTTAAGGTAACCGCAAAATCACATTTCTAGGGGTTTATCTTTATGATATTCTAGTGAAGTTTTTTGAAAATGGACAGAATATCATATAGGTGATCATAATAACATGGAGGCTTAACCACAATATCATTAATATAGAATTTGAAATACAATCCCAATAAGGTTTTTAATATGCGATACATTAAATATTGTTATTTAGTATAGGAATTTTTTAAGACAAGGGGAATGACCTAATTTAAATATACACCTAGGGGTTATCTAAAAGTGGTGGATTCCTCAACATCTATAGCCATTTGATTTATTTATATCCTAAATTCCATCCATGAAGGATAGATATAGATATCTTGATATAGCATCAATCAGTAGGTCCATTATTAGAAATGGGAAATTGTCATTCGTACAGTTCCTATTGAGATCTCTAATGTTGGTGTAGACCCTAATTCTTTCATTCTTATTATTTCATAGGAAAAGGTTAGCTCTATATTATGGATAATATACTTCTACAATGAAACATGATTTGATAATCTTGTCAACCATAGCCTAAATTTTGGCGGTGGGAGTCCGTTGTGTTCTTCTAGCTCCATGTTTATATCCCTGATGATTCTCTATAAATCCTCGGTGGTGAGTGTATTCCATCAGAGTTAAGCCTAAAATGAGTTTATAATTACATGAAAATACATCCTGATATTTCTTTTTAATAAAGTTATATAACTCATTTTTTATGAAATACATGGTTACACGAATTAATGTGGGCCAGGTCTCGTCCTCTATAACTATCTTTATTTGTATGAGTCCATCTGTCATGGTAGAGACACCTTCCAAAAATAATGGTGGGTCATCCCTGAGGTACTCCTCCTATTCCTCTTCCTCTTTATATTATTATTAATTTTCCATTTCCTCCTTATTATTAGGGTTTTAGTGATGATGGAAATTTCTTAGAGTTAGGACTAGAGTTACTATTTTGTCATCGAGAAGTTGATGTAGACTCATGTGATCTAACCGGTGATGTATGTTTTATTTCATGATTCTGAGGAAATACAGTGAATGATGTAGAATGAGTATCTTCACTCTCTCTTAGTAAGATGATATTATTTTCTTACATTGTTGATGAGGTAGTGATCTATTGATGTTTAGGGGGTGTAATAAGGGAATTTTCATATAACCTTTTACCACTATCCAAAGACCCAATGACAATTTTAGTGTTGTTGAAATTAGTTTTCATAACTGATATCATGAAGACTATTGAATATATTCATGACTATGGTCTCATATCCTTGATCTAATTAAGGGGTAGAATGTATAATTCATTAAGCTGCATGATGGTATTTACTATGGTCATTCCCATACATTTTCGGGCAGTGACTCGAGAAACACCATCATTCATGGGTAGATTACTATAACTCTGGTATAATTATGCATTAATATATTGTAATTATCATGACTCTAACTAGACATTATCACATTGAAGGATCCCAATTTAAACATCAGTGAAATTTTTGGGCAATAGTGGTATGATGACGGGACTATCACGTGTTGATTCAAACAAGTTCTTCCTAGAAGAATGTTGAAGGCTATGTATTATTGGATATCCAAAAACTTAGAGTTAGATATGAGGTCCCCAAACTGATCCCTGAGCTTGATTATTATGAAATGATTTTTCTACATCCTTTCATAACCATGTAGTGTTAAATCATAAGGGGACACAAGGTTCATCACTGTAACCCTGAAGAGGAAGTGTTTGTACATGAATAAGTTTGAATATAGATCCAATTTTAATTAATTATCATAAAATATCAACATCATTTACCCTTCCAAACATAAAAAAGTGACTACTTTTTCCTTGTATAACAACATCTTTATCTCCTTCCATGAAAGAGATGACAGTGTGGATTTTTTTAGGATTAATCTTTGGAAAATATACTCTAGTAGTGGAAACCTCATCTTAAAACTCATGAGGGCTCAGACAAGATTCCTGATTTCTTCACGAGGGTATTTTGATAGACGTAGGGAATACCGAATTGACAACATGGTTAGAACCAGGGAAACGTTCCTTATAATTTCATACCTCCGTTATAATGGTATTTACATCCCTTAAAAATGATACACTCTCTTGTGATATTTAGGAACTAAATAACATGATGTAGGAATATCATCATTCTAATAGGATTTGAAGGTGCTAATTTCCATAGTGTGTTTGGTTGAACTTGTCTGCCTTATTTATGTAGTTGATTTGATGATTGTTCCCCCTCGAGTCAACCATCAAGGGTGATTGAGTCTAGATGATACCTATAACATGTGGGAAAATATTCCTCCTCCTACTAGGATTGCTGGAGGGATCTCCCATGAGTTTTTATAACATAGTTATTCCAAACTGGGGAATGGACAAAGAATTGACTTTTTCCACAACCACTTCTCCCCCTATGTGACTTCCACTATGGAAACTTCCATAGATTATCTGATTATATGCATGGATGATGGGTTCATTTCCATCTTCATAATAAAATAATGGATCTACTAAGTTAATTAGAGTAAAATGAAGATTATTTCCCCGTTTGATCAGGATTCTATATGGTGGCTCAACTCCTCTAGTCTACTTTGGTGGGATACTGCCCATGGTTTCGAGATAGAAGGTATAAAGTCTAAGGGAGTAAAATATAAATTTTTTCCTTGGAATAGTTTCATCTTCCATTATTATTTTATTTATCTATTGTATATATTTTTTATTTTAATGTGCACTAGATGGTTCTGGTGCTAACAGGCTCATATGTACCGTAGAGGAAAATGATAGGGGAATAGTTGGTGGTTTCAACTATGCTTGGACGATATATTGAGTATGGCTCATTTTTTCTAGTCATTTCATCACTAAAATGCAAAAAATTATTTCTAGTATCTTCCAATCATTCTCCCTCTTCCTCTGAATTTGCAGGATAGACACATGTTACCTACAAATGTGGTTTTCCCATCTTCACTTTCCTAGAGTCCACCAATTTTTGTAGGATCTCTTTGGAAAAAATATTACTAGATAGTGTTCTGTAATTTCCATTGAAAGGTCAAATGGTTTTGGAGATAATTGATACCATTCTGATCTGGCCTTTTAGGCTTTCCAAACTTGATCATGTTTTTCTCCAAAGATACAATGAAGTATCTCAAGACAATTGTTTCATTAAATGAATATAAATTGTTTTTTTTCCCTCAAAATAGTTTCAACACAAATTCTTTCAATATTAACTATGATGATGTCATTACATTAGTCACATAAAAGTAGGTTACATTAGGTATGGTGTTGACTTCGGATCCTAAGGTGTTGTAGGGGATCGTTTAGCCACTATAATAGAAGAATATACTTTCCCTATTATCTTCCAATGATCTCATGAAATTATATATTACATGAACATGTGTCACATGATAGAGAATTCTAGTCTTTTAGAAAATATAGAAAGACCTGATAACCAACATGTATTATTTATATGGATGAGCGACATTCAAAATTCATCATGAAGATTCTCTCTACGTAGAGAAAAAAATCGTCTTGAGGATGTTGTAGGTTTGGAGAGTAGATCTACCCTTCCACCTAGAATTGAAATTTGAGACCCTCTAGTTATCTTGTTTTTTGTAGTTTGATAGGTCAATGGAATTTTTATTTTTTAGTGTTGAGATAAATTTAAAATTAAATAATGATTGGGATCTTCTAATCAAGTGATTGATCGAGCCAAAAAACTGGAGTACCATACAAAGGATGACCCTTGAAATGTTTTCATGAATAACATAAGTTTCACTACTTATTATTGTGAGGGGATTCCCATCATTAGTTCGTAGTGGGACATGAAATGAATCCAATGATATTATAAGTCCCCTGATCAATTTAAAATTATAAATAATGTTTTCTATGATATAGGCAGGCGAAGATTTGGATCTACCTATTCAAGGGAAGGATTCCTTTGATGGTATATTGTTGTATATAATTCCCAAATAACTTCTAACTGAGCTTCCAATGACTCAATAGTATTAATAAAACCTTAATGAATGTTTGGTTTGACATGATCATGAAAAGGGATAGTAAAAAATTATGGTAAATTATGGTGTCTCTTCTTATGGACATGGTATGTAACTTATTGGGACTAGCATGTGAGGATTCATCCAACCCAACTATTATTTTGTATGTAGTGGAGGGATCTACATATATCATGTTTCCACAGGGTCCAAATATATAGGTCATTGGTTTCGTATGTTGTGTGTGTGTTCTGTCCCCATTTTAGATTATATGACAACCCCTCTTTTTTAATGTCTATGGGATAGAAGCACTAGTTGAGACTCTTCTTGTAAAACATATCCAGCAATGATGTTTCCTCATAGTAGTTCTACATTGTGTTTTGTCAACACTTTCATCTTTTCTAACCACTATGAAAATATTACCACAAGTGTGAGTTGTTCAACCTTTTAAGGTGGTGGGTGAGTTATGGGAACATTGTTAACATTTTCTTTGGTAGATTCTTAATGAGAAGATAATAGTGGATCGATCGTGGGAATCCCCAAATTCATCTCAAGAATCTATTATTGGGTATTCACACATTATTAAATCCTTTCATTGTGGACTTTATTTTGATGAAAAACCTCATCCTAATGTTCCTCTTTATGAGCCTAAAGTATTGTATGATTGGTTTAAACGATGTCCACTATTGTGTAACTCATTGATAGAATTCCATTAGCCTACATGAACAATTTTTTCCACCATGAGGCATTTTCCTCTCCTCTAATATTCTTCTTAGAATTATTTTATGATATTATATCTATATGGAATATTTTTACAATTTCATCACATGTTTTCGAAGTGAATGAGTCATATCACATGATAATAAGAACAGAGAGGATTCATTCTGAAACACCCCATCCTAAATAAGAATTCACAAACTTTAATCAAGGGGTTTGTGGGAAAAACATCTCCACCCTTTTAGGCCAGGGCTACTACCATTCATTGTTCACCAATATTCAAGACTATTTTATCAACCTAAAAGGTCTTTTTTTATAAAATCCCGATTCCCATCTGGAAAGGGTTTCTCTTAGATTTTCGTTTCCTTTACCATAGTGGATTCTTTATTTATTTTAAAAGGAATTTTTTGAACATGGGTGGAGTGAATTATAGGATTTTTCATAGTATCCAACTAATTATAATTATATTGGTGATGCCTAATGATTGGATTTCCAAATGTAGAAGGATTTATCAATATTTTTAAATTAATGTAAGATCCTCTCAATGAATTTCTGTCGATTTCTCTACATCATTAATGTTCATTCGGGGTTAGGTTTTTTTAATTAGACCATCTGTTGTGAACATAATTGTTTCCTAAAATACACGTTCAGGCTATGGCACTAATTTATGTAACCATTGGAAGGATTTTCTTATTGGGGAATGATGTTCCGTGAAACACCCTATGTCACCTCATCCTTTGATATAAACACCATATATGGCATTAGTGATTAGATGACGTAACTCTTTTAACACATTTAAACATTTAATTTTAAGGGCTTCATGATGCTTACCCAATTTTTGGTGTCATGCATCAAGAATAGCCTCCATGTTTACTTGATGATGTATCACTTTTATTACAATGATGATGATTAGATATTTATCACAAGGTAATAAATTAATTTGTAGGGGATGAAAAGTGTTCCATATATTTATGTGGATAATGAGAACACAATATTCTAAACATTACACTAGTTTACTATATTAGGGAGGAGATAACAGAAACAAATTACTGGTATATTTTCGTTATCAAATTGTCTCCTCAAGAGGAGTGTTTCTTCCTCATCTTCGAAAATAGATTCTTCAGTCTGATCTAACCAAAGTAAAATGTTCCTTACTTTTTTATGGTAAATAGAAATATCTAAAAGGATATCCTATATTCAATTGAAAGGTAAGTGATTAAAGGGTGGTTCAAAGAATGACCATTTCCGTATGTTGTCTTCTGATTGAGAAAGGATGTTACATACTAATGACGATTCATTGGGCATGACTAAACTCATTTCACTAATTATATCATGATATGAGAGATTTATCATAATTAATGTGTCAACGTAAATACCTCCTTGGCAATGTGAAGTGTCATCATAGAAAGGACCTTCATAAATTATACCATCATGGGGAGAACTACTATCATAACATGATATCGTATATAAAATATAATTCCTAAAGCCTATTCCCTAGGTACTTATTTTAGGGTGATGATATAAAGGGGAGTACCTTATTACTATTTAATCCTCTCATCAGAAGGAGGGTTATTGTGATGCTCATCAGGATATGGGATAGCGTGATCAATCATATTATATACATTAAGTCATCCTTCATGGTATGAGTTATTTATAAGACCATTGGAAATTCTAGGAGAAAATTTTTAGGGAGGTCCTTGATAGTTTTAGTTACTATTTCCATAATTTGGTCATCGAAGAGTAGGATCATGGGAGTCCATAAATAATCATTTTATGTCTTCAAGAATTAAAGAAATAATCATAGTGGGATTGTGTTCAAGCTCTTAATTTTCCTATCGCTTTTGTCAAGGATTTATTTTGGATGCTCAGTCATAGGTGATTGGGGATTCTTAGTATGTATAGAGGCTTTCATATAAGGAATTCTCTTTGATTAGATCTTGTTTTTCTATTGGATATTTCTGAATGAATTATAGGATTTTTGTAGCGATGTATGTATTCCTTCGAGTGGCTATTAGGGTGGACCGATGACCTCCAATTGGAACATTGGTAATTATTCCCTATATCATGTGATTTGACCAACGAACCTCCAATATGGGAGAATGTAAATATGTCTACTTTAATGTGACCCTCTTGGGTTGTTGATGAGTCGCCTCAATTTTGGGGATGAATTTTTCAATCCACACCAGAACCACTGGCACTAATGTAATTATAACTTGATAGGTTTGAAGGATGTGGGTAGAAAGTTTTGTCCCCCCTTTCCCCATTTTCAGTATATGAAGAGATAATTTAGTAGTTATAATGATGATATTTTCACATTTTTGTGGTTGAAGCAGGTGTCTAGGATCAATATTTTCCTACATTACCTAATTTTATATATTTACTATAATAAATACTATGGGATGATATATAGTAACTCCTACTGTTTGTTTTCAGGATCTGTCTGTTGGGTTCTTTGAATGCCTCCATAGTTGGCTGACATAACTAACATCTATAGGAAGGTGTGTGCATCAACTCACAGTTTTCCACTGTGTTTGGTTGAAGGTACTCTTTTTAATAAAAGGACTTAGGTTCATGTTCCTTATTTACTGGTCACTACCCTCATTGGGAAATCATGAGTGCCTAGGTCTAGGTGACCTAGGTCAGACTCCCGAGACCAACACCATCATCATGTTGCGGGTTAATTACCATAGGGTATTAATGGTGGCTAATTCTATAAGGATCCACTTAATCAGACCCCGGTGTTGTCTATATGAGTTCTTCAGTGACCTGTTGATCATTCTACCTAAGGTAATTGATGAAACTATTGTTTTTTCTAAGGATAATAATCTGAAATGATTTTAAATGGAAACTAGTGTTTTTGGATTCTGGGCCACTATCCATTAATGAGTGGATGGTGTATGTGTCTTTCTTAGATGGAGGTTTTTTTATGCTTCCTACAAAGTCAGGAAAAAAACAATTTTTGGGGTACATCTAAACTAGTTCATTTCAAACCCATCATTTAAGATGATAGGTAGGAAATGATATCCTCATGAAAGAAAATGACACATCATGGGCAATAGTTGAAGAATTTATTAACTTGAACTAATAAGATTCCATTTGGATCAAAGGGATTTATGGATAAACATTCCTGGATATATGTCACAAAAAAACAAGAAAAACTCAACAAAGTGGAATCTTAATAAATTATAAGACGGATAATCAATGTTTTTTAATCCATGTTTCCTTGCTTACATTTTATGTGTTAAAAGGGCTAGATATGTCTTCTGTATAGTCTTCATAGTTATGGATTCACATTGTGTTCACCATTTCCCTTATGGATAAAAATTTGGGCACTCGATGATTGATTGTTGGGCAGTGAATGCTTCAAAATTACTCATATCAGGTTCACTATTTTAGTTTCAGATGAAAATTTGGGTTCCCTTCAATTTTTTAAAGGGGGTTAAATGTTTCACAATTAGTCACATTGAATTAACCATTTCTAGTTAACCTCTCTAGAACCACGTTGTGTGGGAATTTTGTATTGAGGTGGTGGAAGAACGATCATTCATGTCAGGCACATGTTTCCTTTTCATTTAATTATGGATTCTACTTGTTTTTTTCATGGAGAATCAAAAACCTAGAGGCCCCATTATTTGATATGTTTTTTTAATCTATAATTCAATGGAAGGTAGTCATTTATAAATAGATCCAATGATGCTTCAGGACTCACATTGGTCAAGATTATGGGAGGCTAGACTCATCACACTTTTTTTGGTAAAATTATTTCCTACTCCAGAACCCTATTATGGACTAAAAACATGTTTAAGAATCTTTTAATAAATCTTAAATATAACACAGGTCTCCCGTAAGATTCCAATCACTTATCAGAAAGTATTTTATTTATAATAATATTTATCATTTTAGGTTTCTTCAAAAATAGTGATATATGTATGTATATGATGTTCTCCATCAATGGAAAAATTTTAAAAATGGATTATATATTCTTATGTAATTAATAATAATGATGCTTTTTTTAAACCACCTTGTAGGGAACTCAACAATTTATCATTGTCCAGGAAGATGGGAGTTATTTTGATATTGATATTAGGCCAATAGAGATGGGATTCATATATGTTGTTGTTAATGGATTCATAACTAGTGTAGTTTGTTACATCTTAAGAGTAAACCTCATACCCTTAGCTCTTATGATGAGTCTATACCAAACATTTTAACATCATTCAACTAGGAAATATAAGAAGCTTCCTAGTCATGGGTAGGTGTCAGAATTACACTGTAGTGGCCCATTGGTTGTGGAAGGGATGTAACCTCCCATCATGTATGTGACCCCAATGAGAATATGGACCATAGAAAATTTGGGTGTGTTTTTTGTTCATATTTTGTACATCAAAGTGGTTTCTTACGTATCCCATCTAAATGGGAATAAACGCCTATGGGTTTTGAATGATGGGGATTACACCAATGGAGGAGGATCATGGTTTCATTATTAGGAATATAAACCTATAACAGCTTCTTGAATAGGGAATATGGACCTTTGAGATGGATACATGGATTGGAGGTCTTACACCGAATAATAGGCCTTTGTTAATTTGAGTGGTTGTTTTTTCTTAATGACTCTCTATTGATACGGGTACTTGGTAATGTGGATGTAAATATTGTCACTAACATCTAAGACCACACCAATCATTCTTGATGTGAGAAATAATAGTAATTTGATGATTTGTAAAAACATTAAATATCCTTAATCTAATTGGGGATTAGGCCAAGGATATGGAAAAGATAAAGGGGTTTGATGTGATTTTATCCTCTTTTATTTTTAAGACCTTGTTTCAGGAGTTGTATATCCATTTAGATACGTACCAAAAGAAATTATAGGAGATTACTACTTGAGGGATTCTGTTTTCCAAATTTCAGAGAATATGAGATAAGTATAAGACATTATCCATTTTCAATGGGAAAGGAAATTAGTTATCCTTACTGTCTGAAGTGGGGAGCTCCCTGGCACTACAACCAAAAATAGGGTCAATATTACTAGGGGAATATATAATCAAGAAAACTAAAAGGATCATACCTATTTTTTAGGTTTAATGTTATAAATCCATTATCTTGGGAAAGTAAAATGAATTTTACATTCATATGTGACCAATGATTTGGTTACAATTATATGGAGCCTTTGGGGAAGGCATCGACTTGGTCCATCTCAGATGATGAACTCAATGGAAGAGCATTCGTGCCATTGGTGCTATAAAAAATGGTCTCAAATAAAGGATCACAAAGGTGAATCCTCAGTGGATATAAGGTGGCTTGCATATGTAAGTACTAGGTGAGTTGAAGGTGACTTTCACAAGGTTGACATGGGTGAGTAGAAGAAATATCATGTAAGGTAGACATGGGTGAGATGTTGAGCTCATGCACGAGTCATACATGGGAAAGTAGATGAGATAAATATATGATAGAAAAACTGGGGAAAACACGAGGGTGGGGCCATTCTCTAGGCTCTAAGGGTCTCCCTAGGTGTTTTTGTATGACTGGTTCTTAGGATTGGAGTTCGAGAAGGTTATTTCTCCATAGTTCTCTTGGATTGGGGTATGAGTATCATATAATTGTTTTGTTTTTAATACACCAAGTGAATTATAATCACAACATACTCCTTTTTTACTCTTATTTTGAGTCTTCTGGATCTACCTTGAAATTTTTGAGGTCCTAGGAAAAACATTAGGGTGAAAAATTATGTAATAATTCTTCTATTATTCCAATAATTAGAAATGAGGAGACCAAGGGTCTTATTAATAAGAATTTTAGGGAACTAATGTGAAAGAGTGGGATCATGTGTGTTGTCCATGATAGTTATCTCATGGTTTTAACCTACACATGTCTCTTGGAATCTGCTTTATGGGGTTTTCACTATAGTGTTGGCATGCATGTTGGACCTCTGTAGTAACGTTGGGCATGCAGGATGGGCCAACACAATGATGGTAGTTAGGACATGTATGTTAATTCCTATGAGATCATATGATCCACAATATCTCATGATTCTCTTTTTATTGTTGTATTTCCATTATAATGTTCTCATTATAATTTCACAAAAAATTACTATCAACACTCTTTTAAAAATCACACCATAAATATAGAAAACCATATTATATATAAAGCAAACATGAAAAGATCATCAACAGAGTGGATCAAGATTTATCACATATTTCCTACTTTCGATTAGAAAAACATGTTTCACCAATTTTATTAGGAAACACATGTTTCTGATGGTGGAAATATCCCAAAAAAATAATTTCTTATTATTATCTCATGAGATATATTCCATTACCTAATTCATTAGAGGTAGGTAATGGTTGCATCTATTATTTCTAATAATGTAACCACAGTCCTTGGTTATAACATAACCATCATCATTTCTTATAATATAATAATCCTCACATAACAAAAATCCAACATATGTTTTCCACAATATCCTAACATTTTCGTCATATCATTTCATCATAACCAGCATAAGTAAAACTGATTTCATAGAAATTTCATAAATTCCCCATAGCATAAAACAAAGAAAATAATGGGGTTCCTAAACATTTCATAAAAAAACATCAACCATCCAGAAAAATAAAATCAATGGTTTCATTCAAAATTATCCCTATTAATGAATAATTAACATCAATGGATTTCCTATTAGATAGAGAATGATTTTGGAAGATTAATTGAAACATTTCCCAAGGGGTATATCATTTCCACACTGAAATAAAAAATTAAATCATTAAAGATTTTCAAAATCCTTTTCATTACAATTATCCTTGGAAAATTATAAAGGGAAAAATAAAAATAATTTAAAACACATTCTGAGTAAAATAACCATTCATCAAAGAATGAATCTTTTTAAAACATATAACTTTTTTTAAAATAATTTTCTTTTAAAAGAACATTGAAAATGTAGAAAATAATAATCAAATAAAATAATGGGAATGACAACTACAAATTATGATCATGTCCAAAATTTTAAAATAAGTATTAATTTTTAAATAAAACTGTTTAATGTAAAACTATGTTCAATATTTATTATAAAAGTTACAGTATAATATTAAAACATTTTTATGACTTTTTAGGAAAAAATGGTTTTGGATGAAATGGATTTCCAAAACAAAGGATAAATAATGATTGATTTTATTAAAAACATATTCTTAATTACATTAAATACTAAAGAATAAAAAATGAATTTATAACATGAAACTATCACAAATAACCACATTATAAAAAACAACAATAACTATAGGGAAGTAGATCAAAAAAATGCAACATTTTAGAAATCATCCTAAATAATCCTGATAAATGATTAGATTTTAATACAAAGCCATTGACACATTGGTAACATATAATCCCCATGAAAGAGTGTTAAAAATGGACATTTAATTCCCATAATTTTAATTAGAGTAAAAATAAAAAAATTATGGGAATTATTTACACGACATCAAAGAAATACATGGTGAATATGGATTATGTCTCATCTAAAATTAATGTTTTATGTAAATTGCTTACAGTAAGTCTCGAGTTACTTCATACATGATAAAAAAACTGATATAATATAAAAATTTATCATAAATCTATTAAAAACCATAATTATTTATATCATGATTTATACCCTTTTTAAGGACTTTTTATTAGCTTTTTGTTAAAAATCTCGTTTTATAATCATGTTTCATTCAATAAAATCATTGTTTTTTGCGTGTTTTTATTTTTTATTTTTGGTCCTATTACACTGATCTTTTTCTTCCATATCCTGAAATTAAATAATGATATAAATTTAAAATATATTCATTATATTTGTGTTTATTCTAATCCAAAAAAGTTATTGAATAAAAATGAAATACACTGTTCATAGAGATCGTAGGTCGTTCATACACATTAATGTTGTTTCCACTTTTTCAATATTTTTGAAAATAAAAAAGAAAATAATACATTAAAATTTATTAATCATCATGATTTTATATATATAATTCATATTAATTAAATTTATCTTTATAATCATCCATTTTAATAATAACAAAAAAACAAATTACATCTCTTCGTGAGGCAGTAGTCTGCCGTACACACAAGTGACGTTAATGTATCCCCCATTGAATGGAATATGAGAAGATATATTTGATATCAAAATACAATTTTATAGTAATTTTATAAATATAAAAATGATATGATAAGTACAAAATTATATCAATCCTTTAAATGTGGTAATGGAAAAAAATACGTCATTTTGTGAGGCGGTATTCGTCTTAAACATTGACGATGGTTTCATTTTCCATTTGATGGTAGTTGAGTTGGATATAGGTTATTAAATTAATATAAATACACATTACTATATATATATAAAATATTTATATTTTATTTTATTTTATATTATATTATTGATGGTGGAAATCAAATAAATGAAAAAAGATGGATTTTAATGAAGTCAATTTCCTTTATTTATAATAACATTCATTAGATCTATTATTATGCACCCTAGTGTCTGACACCTCCCCAAAAAGTGTACCCCTACTAGGCCGAAAATGTGAGAAGGGATATACTAACCATCGAGTCCCACCTCTCGTAGGCCCTGAGTTGGCAACTTGCGTCGAGGGTATAGAAAACACACAGATGGGAGGCATTACCCTCTAAGAGAACACATGTGAAAGAGAGAGATAAGATACAAACCAACCAACTCTAACTTAAACAACAATATAAATGAAATCCCAAGTACACATAGGTAATTTCCTGAAAATCTACTATAACTCAAAGGGGAAAACATCAATTACCAAAAAGAATGTAAAAAAATGACAGCAACCACAAAGCCCAAACAACTCCTGCAACCCAAAGCTAGTAAAACCCAGCATGATCTAAAACCTGCTCCCAGTGACCAGAAATTTTTATATATATACATAGGGTGAGTATCATAATATACTCAATATGATCCTCCCTAGAGCCTCTCATGCTAATGTAAATAAATCGTGCTAAAGTATAGTGAATCAACAAGTGAAAATAACTCATCACGTAAACAGGTATACTATGTTCACAGCCTCACCATGGCTACTTTCACCAAGTAATTCTTACATGTGTACATAATATAACAAATAATATCATGGGTACCCCCCTACTACATCCCCATTAATTTTCCTATTTTCCACAACATCGTACGTCCTAAGAAACTCTCTCTAAAAAGGCATGCCCACAGACACCTGGATGAAGCACCACAACATGCACTCATGCAACCAAACAACCACGTCCACACATAAAGGTAACCAGGTTGTTTCTGGGAGCCACGACAGCATGCATAACATGTATCAAACGTCGGGTATTAAACATCAAGACATTATATCCCATAAACTGAGTAAGGATCCTTAAGCCATCACTGCCTATACACATTACACCTATAGTAGTCTATAGGAAACTATATCTAGGAAATATGTGTGTGAATAACCACACACCATTATAGCCCTCTCCACACATATCTGGGGAAAACTAACCATTGTTCCTCCCAACATAAGTAACTACCATGAGAAGAGAGCGGGGCCGAAGAGGTAGGCAATCATCCATCCTCCCACCAAAATGTTGGGGAAAACAGCCCCCCCCCCATGGCTCAGAATCCCTGAGGTGTCAGTTTCCCATACTGACATGGTGGAGTAGCATATAGAAACAAAAAATGTACAGAATATACTATAGCCCACAACCACAATACATGAATAACCTAGTATTAGACTAAACTACAGCTATCTTCTCCCAAACACCTGACTGTCACATCTAAGACTAGGTTTCCAATAAGCACAAAACCATTTAAAGAGCTTGAAAACAATAACTCATTTCATTTTTATCAGTTTCTCTTAATGTTAATTATATATTTAAAAATTAATTAACAATCAACAATTACACATTATATTTTATTATCATCATATCCAAAGTTCATTATTCCTTTAAATTACAACCTCATCATTGCACCCTAGTAAGCTCTAAACACATGGGTTATCATCATTTATTCAATTATTTATTTACAGCATTACATTCCCATATTCCCAGGAATTCTAGAAAAACATTCTAAGCAACTAAACACAAGGGGGATCAACACGGTGAGTAGATTAACTACCCATCGAGTTGTTTCCACTTATATAAAGAGCATAGACCTTTCCTCCCTTGAGAAGCTAAACACAGAAAGCATGTGGCATACCCCATGTGTCTTCACCTCTTTTAGAAGAAGGGTATAAAAGACCATCTTCCTTGATTAGTGGGAAAGTAATGTAGATAAACAACCAATAAGAATAAAAAACATCCAAACATTTACATCCAACCCATTTCATCATCCCAGGTGTCCTCCCTGACACCAATATGCATAAAATGATGTATCTCACCACTCTAGGCATCAACTGCTTCTATAACTAGTAGGCCTCCATGCCCCCCACATATCACAACACCCATCTAGGATCACATCACAATAAAAATGATAGGTAAAAAACATCATACAAATTTGGATCTTGGCCCTTAAAAAAGAAAGAGGGTAACTCAGAACGATACAAGGAATTATATTTTATCAAATTATCATTTCTTTAATTCATCTTTAATTAACTGAGATTTATTATTCATAGGATCCATCTTCAGGAAAACCTATAAATTAAGCTTTGCCAAAATGACTAAACATGCTTACTGCATCAATTTGATTAACATCAAATTACCACAACAACCATCGGATTCATTCACATGCCTCTTTATCTTTAGCTAAATCATTATCAATAAATTTCTGATTTACGTTCTTTTGTAATTTCTTGTATGAATGAGAAGCTAAACATAGAAGTCATATATATCACACTATCTAGAAAATCACGAAGTAATAACATAATATCAATATCAATTTATCCATCCAGTTCAAATATTTATTATGTCAATTTCACTGTGATCTTATGGATGAAACATGTTAACTCTATAGTTTCACTTAAAAGAAAAGAGAAGCAATGAATCCCCTACCTCAAACATTTCTTATCGTTCTTTATACGAGAATGATCCACACAAAGAATCATGATCTCCTCCTCCCTTGATAACTGTATCCACTCGAGGATGTCGTGGTACGATCGCACCAATTGAAACCCATGAAAACTCCATTAGAAGTATGTCGATCACATACCATAATGGGGCAAAGAGAAACCGAATGAGATCAACCAAAACGAATGACGATAAATCATACCTTGTATCAATGAAGGATCAACACTTAGTACTTGAACCAAAATAGGGGGTGTGCATGCAGGAGTAAGAATCTTCAAGGGGAAATTATTTGAGGATTAAGGTTCGATCACACCACTACTATGGGAAGAAGGAAAATCTTCAAGCATCTCTCACCAAGGACCAAGATTTTAGAACAAGGGAGGAAGATGTATCATCCCTTTAGAAGATTTAATGTAGCAACGGTTTAAGATACAATGGATTTTTCCATTAAAATGGGATCGTTTTAACACTTGCATATTGACCATGTAAAAGCATCCCGAGGATTAGGAAAATTAATATAGGATTTAGGGCCTTTGAATCATCATTAGAGTCCTTAAAAAAGGATTTAATTGCAATTTATGTCAAAGTAAAGGACAAATGGGTGAAAAAGTAGAAAGCTGGAAACACTGTTCACTGACACAAAATTTGGGAAAGGAAATAGAGGCTCCAGTTGGAACCTCACTGTTACAGAAACACTGTACATAAACCTCAACATTCTGGAAACACTATTCATAAACCTCACCCTTCTAGAAACACTGTTCATAAACCTCATCATTCTGGAAACACTGTTCATAAACCTCACCGTTCTCAAAAAACTATTCATAAATCTCAACTTTCAAGAAACACTATTCATGAACTCAAAATTTGACATAGGAAAAAGGTCACCATTAGAACCTCAATATTCTAGATGTATTTTTCATGAACTCAAAATTTGGGAAAAGAGAAAGGTCATCATTGGAACCTCACTGTTCTGGGAACACTATTCTTGAACAAAAAATTTGGCAAAGGAAAAAAGGCCACCATTGGAACCTCACCATTCTTGAAAAACAGTTCGTGAACTCAAAATTTGGCAATGGAAGAAGGTCGGTATTGGAACCTCACCATTCAAGAAATACTGTTCATGAAATCAAAATTTGGAAAAGGAAAAAGGTCACTGTTCGAACATAACTATTCTAGAAACACTATTCATGATCTCAAAATTTGGTGAAGGAAAAAGGTCACCGTTGGAACCTCACCATTCTGGAAACACTGTTCATGAACTCAAAATTTGGAAATGGAAAAAGGCTACCATTGGAACCTCACTGATACGCTGTTCACATAAGGTTACCAATGACACTATTCACATAAGGTTATCATTGCATTGTTCAGCTAAGGTTACCGATGCCACTGTTCACATAATGTTACCGTTGTACTGTTCACCTAAGGCTACCGATGACACTGTTCCCTTAAGGTTACCGATGTACCGTTTACCTAAGGTTACCGATGAAACTATTCGCATAAGGCTACCGTTGCACTATTCACCTAAGGAAATCAATGACATTGTTCACCTTTGGCTGTCGATTAACTATTCACTTAAGGCTACCAATGGAACTGTTCACAAAACTGGAAATTTAGAAAAGTGTTGGGGATAAGTCACCTTTACCTCCCCAAACACCTCAAAAACCAGATTTCAAAAAAGGAATGGACCAGAGAGGTCCGAGCCATTACATCAGATCTCTCTCAAAACATTATTTTCCTCTATAATTCAAAACCAGCCTAAACGGGAACATAAAAGAAGTCTGAACAACCACCCATTGAGATACCTCTAAAAAGAGAGAAATCCATAAGAAGCAACCAAAGAAAGTCATCTCATAAACACGAAAGGTTTATAACCATAAAGGCGATATCATTAAATGAAATGAGTTAACCATTAAATACTCTGGGTACTGAGCACATATATGTGACTCACGTTACCAGGTACTCTCTTTTATGCCACTGTGTCACCATAGGACACGAACCAAGGGGATTGAACGCCCACACAACACCTTCTATTTGCGGCCTTAGATCTCCACAAGTCGCTCCTCAATGGTTGAATCATCATCAACATCGATCTCTCCCCAATCGATGATGTGATAGTCATTAGGAAGATAATTATAGAGATGTGATTCATGAAAAACATCATGTTTCCGGCTCATTTGTGGGGGATTTGCTACTCGATATGCCACTGATCCAACACAAGGTAACACATCGAAAGGGCAAAAAAATCAGGGAGAAAGCTTACTCCCATGGCCAAACCTTCTCTTATCACAACAAGGATTCACCTTCAAAAACATGTGATCACCAACATAAAACTCCAAGGGTCTCCTCTTTTGATCGGAAAATGATTTCTGATGATCCTGCACTGTCTTCATCCTCTCATGAATCACCTGAACCATCTCTTTTGTATTCGGCACTAGTTCCAGTCCGAGAATTGCTAACTCTTTGACCCTAGTCCAGCACATCAGAGAACAACATGGGCAACCATACAAGGGTTCAAACAGTGACATATCGATGGTGGAGTGAAAACTATTGTTGTAAGCGAACTCCACCAAAGGTATGTTCCTCATCTATGAACCTCCAAAATCTAGGACACAAGAGAGTAACATGTCTTCAAGAGTCTGGATGGTCCGCTCTATCTGACCATCCTTCAGAGGATGAAAAGCAGTGTTATGGCATAGTTGATAACCAAAATCATACTAGAGACATGCCCACACCCTAGAGGTAAAATAAGGATATTGAACAAAATTGATCATCCTTGGGACCCCATGAAGTCTCACCACCTCCTCTAAATACTACCTCGACAAAACTTCCACTGATCTTGACTCCTAGATTGCTATGAAGTGGGATGGTTTTGTTAAATGATCCACTACCACCCAAATAGCATCATGTCCTCCCTGAGATTGAGGTAAACCAGTAAAAAAATTCCATTGAGATGTCCTCCCACTTTCACTGAGGAACATCTAACAGCTGGTGCAGACCACCAGGAACACGGTTTTTTACCTTCACCTTCTGGAAGACCAAACATTGAGAAACAATCTCTACAACCACATGCTTCAGCCCATGCCACCAAAACTAGCTCATCAAGGCCCATTACATATTTTTCACTCTACGGTGTGCCTCTAGAGGAGAACTATGGAACTCTCTAAGAACCGTCTAGTGCATTTTCAAAGGAACAAATATCATTCCATGATAAAACACTCAGTTTTGTTTATCCTCAGACCAACCATAAAGGGCCTCACCATAAACAACTTAGTCTATCCAGACCTCCACATGAAGATCCTCATACTGCACCAGATATGATAGCACTATCATCTGAAAAAGACATCATATTCCCTCAATATCTCCCATATCAAGATGTAATGTTTAAAATTCTTCCATTACTCTCTAGGAGTCACCAAATTCACACACTACATCACTAAGTGACTTCCAACTTAGTGCATTAGCTACAACATTTTCATTTCCATGTTTATATGATATTATGAAGTCGTATTCCTATAATAACTCCATCCACCAATGCTGGTGTATGTTTAAGTCTCACTGGGAGAAGACATACCTCAAACTCTTATGATCGGAAAAAACCAAAAATTGCTCGCCCGTGAGGTAATGTCTCAAAAAATTTAGAGTAAAAACCATGGATTCCAACTCAAGATCATGGGTGGAATAGTTATATTCATGGGGACTCAACTTTTGAGACCCGTAAAAAACAACGGATCTATGCTGCATCAGAACACAGCCTAACCCCATATGTGAAGCATCACAGAAAACATCAAAATGAACTCCCTCTACTGGAAGACAAAGAACTTGAGCACTTACTAACTTCTCCATTAGATTCTTGAATTCTACCTAACACTGATCAGTCCATATGAATGCTTGATCCTTCCTGGTAAAATCTTTATGATGAGTCACAACTCGAGAGAAATTAGCTAAAAAAACTTGTAGTAGCCTGTGATTCCAAGGAATCTTCGCACCTCTAACATGGTCTTGGTGGCTTCCTAAGACACAACTGCTTCTATCTTTGATGGATCCATAACTACTCCCTTCTTGGAAAAAACATGCCCCAAGAAACGGACTTCTCGAGCCCAATACTCACACTTCGACAACTTCCAAATATCTGATGTTGACAAAGAACTCCCAAAATGGCATGTAGATGATATGCATGCTCATCCTTAGACATAGAGTACATAAGAATGTCAACGATGAAAACCACCACAAACTTGTCCAGGAACTCACATAACATAGCGTTCATCAATCCCATGAACACATCTTGATAAATTGTAATGTTGAACGACATTAATACGAACTCATAATTCCCATGATGACAACATAAAGCAGTCTTTGGGATATCCTCACCATTCACCTACATGTGATGATATCTTGAAAGAATGTCGATCTTTTCAAGCCAACTTCCACCCTTCAATTGATCGAATAAATCATCAATACATGGAAGTGGATAGTAATTATTCACTTTCACATTGTTTAAGTGATGATAATCAACACACAACTTCAAACTTCCATCATCCTTCTTCAGAAACAAAACATGTTCACCCCACCATGACACACACGACCAAACAAAACCACATAGTAACAGACAATCTAGATTTATATGTAAATATATTAAATCATAAGGGGTCATTATATACGAAGACACAACAATAAGAGACACTCTTGGTTATAGCTCGATCCCAAACTCGATCTCTCATCTAGGGGGTAATGCTAAAACCTCTTCTGGAAAGACATCAAGGTATTCTTCTACAACCCTAGGAAACGCCAACTACTGAACTTCTAAAGAACTCAGAATCATCTCATCCATCATGGATGATAAATAAGAAACATGCATATGACCCATATAAGGGTCTCACTCCCCTACAAACACCATCGGCTCTCTATCCATATCAATGAAAATGACCTGCTTCTTGATGTAATCTGTGATAGCCTACACCGAATGCAACAAATCCATGCCAAGGATGAAATCATATGGTTGTATATGTATACATAGGAAATCTTCCCAAGAGAAGTGCTTCCCCAACACTTTCTCACAATCTCTACAAAATTTAAACAAGTCAAATCACCCTCCAACTGGCGTAGTCAACGCCAAGGGCACTAGAATCCTCTCTAACTCAAGTCCCAAAGAATAGAAAAAGGTAGTTAATATGATGAATTGTGTTGCACCTATTTCAAATGAGGCATGCACCAGTGTAGAAACACAATAAAAGAGTACCTCCAATGACTTTTGTCTCACCTGGTGCTAGAAACGCTAAAGCATGAAGCCGACCATGACCCCCCCCCAACCTCTCTAGCCCCGATGAAGACCACCAGCACGTCCATGTTCTGATCTCTGAGGATGGAGAGTGTCACGGGGTTGTCCTCTACCTGCCCCATATACCCTCTTCTAATTAGAACCCGGTTAAACCTACTGTTTCTACCTCATATGGAACTATCTCAACAGAGGAAACTGGAGTGGAAAATCGGTGCACAATGACTGCTCTGAAAGGTCAAGAACTCTCGCTGATGATGTCCTCGACCACCATAAAGAAAATTGGCTGGATCACTTGGCATCGGCCTGAGAGCTGCCATTCTTTGAGAGACAAGATGATAAGGGTTTGATGTACCCCTGGCCAAACAGAAACTCTTCTTCACTGAAAACTTCTAAACCCGGACCACATCTTTGCATCGTGAGGAATCATGACAACTCCCCTCTCGTGATGATCTGGTTCTGGGAAATGTCCTCCCAAAGAACTTTTTCCTCACCATCACCTCCAGATATGTCCTGAGAAAAAATGGGTTGATGTGGAACTGGATCTTCAGATGAAAAGACTCCTAAAAATTCCTTCCCCTAGATTCCTCATCCGATAATAGATCTGAAGAATATCATAAAAGGTTTTTGAAACGGACTCCAAAATCTTGCACACTGGAGCTCCCATGTGGAAGGGTAAAAAGCTATGGGAAATTGGATTCCTTTGAAGTCGAAGAAATAAACTAGATTCTGAACTTGTCTAAGAACTCCTCCCATGAGATGGTTTACTCCTCACGATTCCTAAGAAACAAGAACCACCATTATCATATTGCTCCATGAAGCATCGTCAAAACCGAGGACACCTAGTGCCCCTTCAAGCACGGATCGAACTAAAGCATATATCAACCTCCTCCAACCAGTCTTACATGACTGTATATGAAATGCATCCCTCATAATTTTGAAATACTCTGGTGTTGAAACTCTCGGAGTGTCCTCATCCAATTGTTTTCATCATCAACCTCTACTCAGCAGCGATCTGTTAGCCCAACATGCTAGACATCTTCTATGCGATCCTGAAGAGGACATCGATCTGGGGCCATACTTTCAAAATAACTAATAGTTAGAGATCCTAAACCTGGAATATTGAAGACTCGGCATAAATTAATTAATTTTTTTTCTTTTATTCTTATTATGTTAACCTATCCCATGGTCTACCCATTAAAACACATGCACAAAGAAGAATGATGCATGATCCTTTCCTAGGTCTCTACACTGCAACTAGTATCACCTCATTTAGTATCCATTTAAACATAAATGTCCATACATAAGATCATTGGGGGCCCTAAATGACTATGTCTCATATGGTATCTAGTGTTTACATCACTTTCTAAACATTAATGACATTGTTTCCCTACTAACCCGTGTAAACTCACATCTTCCTAACACCAAACTCCATCATATCCCTCAACCAGTCCTCTGAAACCACTTTGTCACAACCCCCTCCCAACAATGTGTACCAATCCTGGGCCGACAATGTGAGAAGGGAGATAATGAACCCCATGTCCTGCCTCCAGTAGGCCCCATGTATGCAACTAACCTTGAGGGTATAATAAACACACCGATGGGAGTCATTACCCTCTAAGAGAACACATGTGAAAGGGAAAGATAAGATAGACACCAATGAACTCCAACTCAAAAATAATATAAATGAAATCAAACATACACATTTGTAATTTCATGCAAATATGTGACTACTCAAAGGTGAAAACTACAAGTACACAAAAAAAAGTAAAAAAGATATAGCAACCACGAAGCCCAAACAGCTCTTATAACCCCAATCTAGTAGAAACTAGCCTGATCTCCAACCTTCTCCAAGTGACCTGAAAATTGTTCATATATACATTGGGTGAGTATAACAGTATACTCAGTATGATCCTCCCCAGATCCTCTCGTGCAAAAGTAAAGAAATAATTCTAAAGCATAGTGATTCAACAAGTGATTCTAACTCGTCACCTAAACAGGTGTACTAATTTCCCAGCCTCACTATGGATACTATAACAAAGTAACGCCTACAAGAGTATATAATATAAAAAATAATATCAAGGGTACTGTAATACTACTTCCCCACTGGGTTGCCTCTTTTCCCCAACTTCGTACGTCCTATGCATATCTCTCCAAAAATGATTTCTCGGAGACACCTGGTCGAAGCACCACAACAAGAAACTAGTGCAACAAAACCCCTAAGTCCAGATAAAAAAGTATCATGGTATTTTCTTGGAGCCACCCCAACTCGTATATCATGTATCATACGTCCGGTATTAAACCTCAATCCATTATATCCCATACACTGAGTAAGGATCCCAGAGACATCACAACCTATACACATTACACCTATAGTAGTCTATAGGAAACTATATCCAGAATATATGTGTGTGAATAACCACAAGTCATTACATCCCTCTACACACATATATGGGGAAAACGTACCGTTGTACCTACAATCACAAGTAACTACCCAGAGAAGAGAGTGGGGCCAAATAGGGTAGTCATCCATCCATCCTCCAATCCGAATGTTGGGGAATACACTCACCCCCTCGAGGGTTCAAAATCCCTAGGGTGTTAGTTTGACTTACTGAAGGGGTGGAGTAGCGTATATAAACAAAAAATGTACAGAATATACTTTAGCTCACAACCACACAATGGGAATAACCTAGACTTAGATTCAACTACATCTAAAGTCTCTTGAATTCTGGACTACCACATCTAAGACTAGGTATCTGATTACCACACAACCATTTAAAGAACTAAAAACATTACTTCAGTCCCTTTTTATCAGTTTCCCATTATGTTGGTTAATTATTTAAACATTAATTAACCATCAACAATTCCACATTATATTTCCTTATCATCGTACACAAAGTCCATAATTCCTTCAAATTAAAACCTCATCATTGCGCTCTAGCAAGCTCCAACCCCATGTGTTAACATCATTTATTCAATTATTTATTTGCAGCATTACATTACCTTATTCCCAAGAATTATAGAAAAGCATTCTAAGCTACTAATCTCATGGCGGCTCAACACTGTGAGTAGATGAACTACACATCAATTCTTTTCCACCTATAGCAAGAGCATAGAACCATCATCCCTTGAGAAGATAAATATGGAAAGCTTGTGTCATACCCCATGTGTCTTTTACCCTTTCAGAAGAAGGTTAGGAAATAAAATCTTCCTTGAGTAGTGGGGAATGTAAAGCAGATAAAAATAAAATAATAATCATAAAGCTTCCAAACATTCACATCCAACCAATTTCATCATCCCTGGTGTCCTCCCCAATACCCACATTCATCAACTGATGCATATCTCCACTCTAGGAGTAAATTACAGCCACAACCAGTAGGCCCCCATGACCCCCACATATCACAACCTCCTTCTTGGATCACATCACAACACAAGAAGTAGGAAAACAAACATCATACCAATTGGGATCTTGGACATTTAACAAGAAAGAGGGAAACTCAGAAACCTACACAGAATTACCTTTTATCAAACAAACATTTGTTTAATCGATCTTGAATTAGCCAAGATTTTTTATTCAATGGTTCTAATTTCAGGAAAAATAAACCGTAAGCTTACACCAAATGATTAAACATGCCTACCACGTAAATTTGGTTAACATCAAATTACAGCAACAACCATAAGATTCATTCACATGCCTTTTTACCTTTATCCAAACAATTATCAATTAATTCTAGCTTTACATTCTTTTCCAATTTACATCAAGAGAGAAAATCTATATGAAGAAGGCATAAATATCACAGTATCTAGGAAATCAAGAGGTTACAACATATGGTTGGTATAAATTTATTCATCCAGTTCAAATATTTATTATGTAAATTTCTTGTGATATAGTGGCTAAATAATGCTAACTATATAGTTTCATGTAAAATAAAAAAATAGCAATGAATCCCCTACCTCAAACGGTTCTTGTCGTTTTATATATGAGAATGATTCACACAAAGAATCACGATCACTTCCTCCCATGAAAACTGTATCCACTCGAGGATTCCACAGTACGAACGAACCAACCGAAACCCAAGAGAAATCCATTACAAATATGGAGATCAAATACCATTACAGGGCCAGGAGAAACATAAGGAGATGAACCCAAATGAATGATGATAAAACATACCTTATATTGATGCAGGATCAACACTTAGTGTTTTCACCAAAATAAGGGTGTGCATGCAACAGAAAGAAACGTCAAGGGAAAATGATCCATGGATTAAAGTTTGATCACACTGCTATTATTGGAAGAAGTAAAGGATCAAGAATCTCGAACTAGGGAAGAAGAACGTAGAACAAGGGAGGAATATATCTCATCCATTTAGAACATTTAACTGAGTAGTGGTTTAAGATATGATGTATTTTAGCATTAAATTCATATCACTTTAACCCATGCAGTTGGAAAAAGTAAAAGAATCTCGACCCTTAGGAAAATTAATATAGGATTTATGGCCTTTGAATCAGCCTTAATGTCCATAAAACAAGGCTTTGAATTCATTTTACGTCAAAGGAAATGTCAATGGGGAGAAAATGTAGGAAGCTGGAAACACTGTTCATGAACACGAAATTTGACAAAAGAAAATAGAGGTTGTAGTTGGAATGTCACCGTTCTTGAAACACTGTACATAAACCACAGTGTTCTAGAAACACTGTTCAAAAGCCCCACCATTTTGGAAACACTATTCATAAACCTCGCCATTCTGGTTGAACTATTCATAAAACTCATCGTTCTGTAAATAATATTCACGAAATCAAAATTTGGAAAAGGAAAAAGGTCACCGTTGGAGCCTCACTATTCTGGAAACACTATTCATGAACTCAAAATTTAGAATAAGAAAAAGGTCACCATTGGAACCTCGCCATTTTTGGAATCACTCTTCATGAACTCCAAATTTGGAAAAAGAAAAATGTCACTGTTGCAACCTCACCATTTCAGAAACATTGTTCATGAACTCAAAATTTGGCAAAGTAAAAAGGTCACATTTGGAACCTCACCATTCTGGAAACACTATTCATGAAATCAAAATTTAGAAAAAGAAAAAGGCAACCATTAGGACCTCACCGTTGCACTGTTCACATAAGGTTGCTGATGAAATTGTTCATATAAGGTAACCATTGTACTGTTCACCTAAGGTTACTGATGAAATTGTTCACAAAAGGATACTATTGAACTATTCACCTAAGGCTATAGATGACACTTTTCACATAAGGTTACTGTTTCACTATTCACCTAAGGTTACCGATGACACTGTTCACAAAAGTCCACCAATGCACTGTTCACCTAAGGATAATGATGACACTGTTCACATAGGGCTTCCGATGCACTTTTCAACAGAGGCTACTGATGGTTTTGTTCACAGAACTAGAAAATTGGAGCAGTGTGGGGGATAAGTCACCATTACCTCTAGAAACACCTCAAACACCAGATTTCAGCAAATGAATGGACAATCGATGTCCGGGCCATGACACCTAGTGTTTGTATTTTTGGAAGAAAAAAGTATCCAAAATATTTATAAGTATTTTATGTTGGTATATTTTTCGTTTTTGGAAGAAATATATGGAATCAGAGGTGTGAATAACTGAAGGTCTGTGGTGGCTTTTTATAAGTGGGGGAAATGTACCCACAAGGAAACAACTCATAAATTTCACAAAAGAATACAAAATAATAAATTCATTATCAAGAAAGATGCATAAAAATAAAGAAATATTTGAACATGGGCATAGTTATATTGAAATATGATCATAAAATATAAATTATATAGGTTTTGAGTCATTTTTATCCCTTATCGTTTTTATTTTAACTCTACTGTAAACCCATTTTTACCTTAACCGTGGAAAATTATTTTTATTATTTCTGATATTAATTATTTTGAAAATTCATTCGAAATTATTATATAATAAAAATTATTATTATTCAAAATGTTGAATAATTTTTTAAAATTCAATTAATATATATCAAAAATTTTAATTTAAAATTATTCACACACACGCAATGAGAAAGCTGGTTTTCAAAGAGAATATTTTCAAAATTTAAAAAACAAATTTATCAAATTTATATTTTAAAATGGTCTAAATGGCCTAGAATTGATTAATAGTTTTATAATTTAACTAGTGGTTCTTTTAAAACCATATTTAAAAGATTCAAAATAATATAATTTTTTAAAAGAAATATAGATTATTGATAAAAACTAGTATATTGAACTATTCATAAAAAAATTATAACATAAAAATAATTTCAAAAACTAAGAGAAATATAAATTTGAGATTATGTTTTAAATTGGTTTTTTATTTTTCCAATAATATTTTCTATATATTACAAAAAATTAATTTAAAAATTGGTTGCAAAAGGTGAAAAAATTCTTTTTTAAAATATGGTTTAAAGAGTATTGTTGGTCTTATTCTTATGTATTAACTAAAAAATGTGTAAAATGAATGATAAATATTTTATTAAATAAATAATATATAAATTTCATTATAATAATTAAAAAAAATTATTTGTTTAATTTATTGAGATAAAATATGTTTTTTTCATAAAAATTATTTTTTTGGAAAAAGAATAACTTTATTTTCTAATGGTTTTTTTCATTTATAATTAATTGGTCACCTGAGGTGTTAATTATATGTACATTTTTAAAAAATATATTTTCATAAATTAGTTATTAAAATTAATATTCTCAATTCCAACATGGTGGTGATAATAATCATATTATATAATAGTATTTTAATAATATGTTAAATTTTGTTTTGACTCGTTTTTGCGTGTAATAATGGATAAACACTGTGTTCCAAATAACGCAAGTTAAACTCAGTGTTGCATGTAACACATTATGAATGTGTATTTTTGTGTATCTCAATCTAAACTCATTGTTTCGAGCAATGAAAAATATTAAAAATATATAATTTATTTGGAAAAAAATGTTTCATAAAATCTCAGGGAGTTGTAGTAATCAATCCAAGTAGGATATCACCAATACGTTTCCCACCTCACACCACTAGTACTATATCATGTTAGTACAAAATTCATAATATAATTTAATATAAAATATACTAACATCAACGAGTTTTACTAATTAAAAAAATTAAATTTAAAGCATAAATAATGTTTCTCCTTAATTCCACATGGAAAACCAAAACCACATCCCCTTAATCACACAAGCATTTCATGTGACAGTCCCATACTTATGATGGGTTAATTATCAATCCACAAAGTATCCAAAAGGTAATAATTACCTAGGTTCCTCCATCCTGACACCCCATTCCATGTTTTTAATGTAAACCCCACACCCAAATGAAATTATAGACACATAACACCCACTAATGTTAGATTCTCACACCAATTCACTTCATAAATCAGAAATTATATTTCAATCATTTAAATAATGATTTTCTAAAATAATCTCAAATACATAATTTAAAACATATAATATAACAAAATTTCTATAAACCATTCAAATACCATATTTTAGAATTATAAAACCAAGGGGGTTCAAACAAGAAATCAAGACGAGGTTCCTTTGGAAGTTAAGTAAATTATTTAAAATAACAACACCATCATGTTCTATAATAAGTGGAGGAAAGAGATAATCCACCTACCTCGCAATTGGTGACAAAATTGTGGAATGACATAATGAAAACTCATATTTTTGGATCATAATAACTTTCCATCAATAGATCCAATCAATATCTCATATAAAACATATTGTAGACTATTGATATGTCAATAATTGATTATATATATTGTTTTGTGTGTGATGTGATGAGAATATTTCAATAGAGTTAACTATAAATATGAAAAACAATTTATTTTCAAGATCCAATTCACCTTTTCCATTGAAAAAACTCTACAGGGAGAGTTGTTGTTACACCCCAAGATTACATAGTGTGTTATTTCTTCAAAATAATTCAATAACTTGCTCTACACGCAACACCGAGTTAAAGAGCACCATGACTTACCAAACTAGCCGTTATGAATAGTAATATCTATTTTTTAAAATTTTATAAATTCTATCTCTCAAAATGGACTTCATTATTGGATTCAGAATATCAAAATTAGCCTAGGGTGAAAATTTGGTACTATTCGAATAACTTTGATATTTTGATGAATAGTGAAAATTACTAAATTTTAATTAAAAACATCTTTTTTAATCAAAATAATTAATCGTGATAAATTATGAATTTGAGTGGTTTTAGAGTATAATTAGAATATATTTTTACCATTTTATCCAATGGTGTTCATTAGAATTAAATTCACTTCCAAATTGGACCTAAACAATTGTCAATCTTTTGATATATATTGTTTCTTAAAAACACGCTATTTGTTGTTACAGCGGGAATTAATTATAAAATTAATTAATGCAACTTATATGTTTGTAATTTTTTAAAATATACATCATTTTTGAATTCGTAATATCAATTATATCTTAGGGTGAAATGTTGGCATTTTTCTGAAAAACTTCAATTTTTGATGAATAGTGAAACTACTAAGTGGTAGTTAAAAAACTGAATTTTTCATAAAACTTAATTTTACCGCTTCTGTGAATGGAATTCCGAAAATCCGAGAGACACAGTTAATATCAAGAAGTAAAATTTGGTTCAATGAGGTGAAAATAATTTTTGGTGAATAGTATCTTTTCACTTTTATTTACCACGGTTAAAAATAAATAGGGTAATTAAGGGTAAAAATGATATTAATATTACCCTAACACATGTTCTAATTCTATTGGACAAGTGTATCGTGACCAAAAACAACCTTAGGAATAAAATATTACCATTTAGGTCCACTTGGATTAGATTAGGACATTTATTATTATTTAATTCAAAGAAGAGTTAAAAGAGTTAAAATCAAGGATTATTTACTAAAACATTTTTAATATAGGTTTATAAATTAGATAAATTCTATTTTAAATATTCATTAGAAAGATAAAAGTATTTCCTACATAATTATATTTTATTTATAATTTTTTGACATTAAATAAGTTAATTTATTTATGACACAATGATGATCCAGTAATTACCATAATAGTGAAAAATTAAAATAATTGATATTATAAATACCCAAATAAATATAATTTGAGACTTTTAAAGAATTAAAATGATTTTTTAGGTTAATATGACATGTTAGGGTTGATTTAATTTACTTTGGTCGAAGTAATCATTATGTTATGAGTGTAAAAAAAATCAACTATTGAATAGTGTCAAAAGTGACATAAAAGTGTTTTTAAAACAAATATTATATTATTAATTGATATTAAATTCTTAAAAATATATTTTTCATCCAAGAGACTTATATCATGATAGTTTTATCATTAATGGACCACTTGGGGGTCTCTTGGATGTATATAGTATGTTTATTAACTATATAATATAAAAATACAAAGTGACATGGTAAATGTCAAACTAATACACTAAGAGTTAAAACTAAAAGATAAGGTTAATATAGTAAATAAAACCTGTCTAAATTCTATTGGTTGAATAGTTTTCGACCTATACCCACCTTGACCTTTGAATAATCAACTTTGGAGCCATTATAAACCGAATATGAATTTATTATAAATTAATATTTCTAGCTTTTCCAAAGGTGCCCCTCACCCCTCTTATAAAAGGGAACTACCCCTTCTCATTACTTCACAACTTCAAAGCCTTTTGGTTCGGCCAAAATCTGCCCAAATACTCTCTAAACATGACTCAATACAACCTAGAGGCCTTTTTTTTATCAGAAATCGAACCTAAGGAGCCCTTTTGATCAAATCAAAATGAAGAACCCGAAGAAAAGGTAATGTTTTCACCACCCTTTTTCAAATTCATTTCTTCTTCAACTTCTTATTTCTTTGTTTTTCCCATTATAAAATAATGAATCCAATATCTCCTATATACTGTAATATTATTATAAATATGGTACAACCATATTCAGTATTCTATCCACCCTTTGAATAACATGTCACCATACGTGCGTACGTACGACTTACCGTCTCCACGTCGTGGTGTAATTGTTATTCAATAAATTATTATTTTGATGGGTATAATAATGATGTGTAATTCATTAAATAATAAATATAACATGATACTTATTCTGTATATATGATATACCATCCAATTATATATTATTTTAATATCAACAGAATGATATTTTCGCTCGTGCGTACGTACGGACTACCGTCTCCACGAACGCGATGTGATTCATTCTCTATCGCATCCATTCAAGTATAATTATCATTTGATGATTTAAAAATAATGTTTAAGGACATGATATAATTTTGTATATGAATAATATACAACCTATCGATGACAAACATGGCTTACGTAACAAAATATATAAACAAAAATGGGTAAGTTAACACCCGAAACGACAATAATTCTAAGATATTTTTAGCACAGAAATGTTAAAAGATCATATATGATATCATATTAATCTATAGGATTATTTAATAATTTAATAACAATTATTTCACCATTATACAGGAGGTTAACCTACCCCCAACCAAGGAAAAGTAAAATTTAAGTGTTTATTTCGCAATCTCTTCATTATCTGAGGTTGTTTATACGTAATAATCTACTAGGATTTGTTAATCATCCACATCCATGTTTCTTCGAAATGTATTTCAAAAAAATTTTACTATTTACAATGAATATGGTTTAAAGTCATTTATACCCTTCTGTGTTTTTAAAAGAATATTTCCGTCATTTTCCAAACAAGGCACTTTTAACCATTCGACAAGTTTAAGGTAAGAATGTTTTTTAACTTATACGGCGGGTGTGGCTATTTACCGCCGTTATAAAATCGTAAAAGATTCCCTTACAAGCTTATAAGAATATTTTCAATGTAAATGTTTTATTTTATAATTATCTTACTTTTAAATGATTTTAAAATGAATATTTTAAGAATTTGTGAAAGGTACTCTTTATCAAGATCATAATTTTAAATGTTTTAAAGATTTATCTTTCTAAATCTTTTTAATTAATGTCCATGTTTTCAAAATGATTTTAAGGATTTATTTATATGGACATGAAGTCTTTGAAATGATATTTCTTTTCAAAAGTTTCAAAGTGGTATGGGACACTTTGATTCAAAAAATCTCTTTTAAATTAATTCCTTTATAAATGTGTGACTTTTCAATGATTTCGAGAAAAGGGATATTTATATCAAATAGTTTTGATTTCATCTATGTCAACATCCTTTGATAGATTTTAAGCTTATTTGAAGTTGATTTATTATGATACAATACTTTTGTATTGTATTGAAGGTTTTGTGATATGTTTTACTTTGGATGTGTTATTTTTATACCATTCATGGTTTATGGAGAAAGTGTTGACATTTCTTATGCTAGTTTTAATACGAATGTTTATGTTATGTTTAAACCTTTTCATATGAGAATGCATTGGACTTAGTAAGTGACGGGTGGAGCCCGCTATAACTCCTTGATGCATCGGTAGGTATCATGAGACAAACTAGTGTCTTGGAACAAGGCCTTGGCAAAATCTTATTTGTAGTCTTGGCACGAGGCCTTGGCTATGTGGTTATGATAGTCTGGAATTATGCATTCCATCATTATGAAAGTGTTTATTGATATTTAATGTGATTATTCGATTAGTAGAATATCCATGTGAATAAGTAAATGGCATTATTTAATTTTATTTTTCCCATACTATGTTGATGTTCAAGTTTAAAAGGCTTTTGTTTTAGTTATACATTGCCTTAAATGTTAATGCTTATTTATGAAAGTTTCCGCTGTATTGTTATCCTTACTGAGCATTTGAGCTCACCCCTTTTCTATGTTTTATTTTTCCCAGGATTCCAAGAAGTATATTGTGATTGATAAGAAGGGTTAAGACAAGGGAATAATGGCATTCATAAAGGATTATTTATGTTGTTTTGTATATTATGAAGTGTAATGTAACATTCATGTATGTGATCTATTTTCCAAGACTGCTAAAATAATCGGTCCTTTGGGACTTGATTCCTTGTAATCAATCCAATTTATTAAAATAATGTACCGACTCTGGGCAACTGGGGTTGGGGCGTTACAGTTGGTATCAAATGAAGTTTAGCAATAACCTTGGAAACTAGATTTAGATAAACTCTGATTAGAACACATAGCCCTAAGATAGACTTTGTGGATTAGTATAGAAGAACTTCCTAGAATTTTGGTATTGTAGTGATTTTGTGAGTTTTCTGAGCAATACATCCCTGTCTGGATACGAGTAGGTAGAGGCGGCTCTGGCGTAGATGTACCTAGGGGTAAAACCCAAAAACACTGCTTTGAGCTAGACTCGAACAGTAACTATTGCACGACAATGGGCCTTGCTGCACTCTTGGTTACGACACTCCTGGGGGATATGCTTAGGATAATTCTCATTTCATTTACAAAACATTATGAAGAGCTCATGAGTATATACTTACTCAAAGAATTTTTTTATGATTATGGATTATATCCATAAACTGTTCAATTTGCATTAGGAATTATTAATTGCAATTCATAAACTGACGTAGTTTATTCTATTGTATAGAAATGGCGCCCAGTAGAAGGAATGTGAACTCCAGTAATACGTATGATCAAAGAGAAAGAAGGATCATATCTTTCATGGTCTTAAGCCAGAATTTTTAAGAGAAATAGTCTCCCATGTATTATCATCATATAAAGAAATAATATCATGTGTTGATAAGATAAGTAAAGAGTTTACTGATTCCTATGGATTTGAAGGGAAGCAATAGAAGAAAAGTATGGAAGAGAGAAAGATGAATAAATGGAAGAGGGAAAAGAACAATTTTCCCATATGTGATAATTGCGGGAAGAAACATCCTGGAACTTGCCTGAAAGGAATGGGAGTTTGTTATAAGTGTGGAGGAAAAGGGCACAAAGAATGTGACTGCAAGGGTAAGAAAATGGTTTCAAATGTACAATGCTTCATTTGCAAGGAGTTTGGACACTACGCGAACTTATGTCCCAGTCATCAGACTACGCCGCAAATGATGCTATTAGATAATAATCAAGTTATGATACTACCACATATGAAGAGGAATGATTAGAGTTCTTATGTTTATTATGTCATTTGAGTGTTGTATCAACAATGTACTTGTTATAATAATTATGGAGTATATAAGGATTGTACTGCAGTACTATTTCATTAAGGACTTGAGATTGTGTGGAACAAAGAAAAGTGAATCAATAAAAGGATAAATTATTGGAAAATATATGGTTGAGAGAATGATAAACCATAATATAGTTCTGATACTGAGGTAGTGATTTTGGAATAATACATGACTGATTTGGATAAATTATATTGGACATTCTTGACTACCTTGAAACTGATTAATGATTTGTATATTCCATCATTGTTGGGGTTTAAAACATTTTTGGATTGAAGGAGTATATCTATTATTCTTTAAGAATAAGGGATCATGAATGTAATCAATAAGGTTTTATGGTAATTCAAGATGTTGCAGTTTTTTAAAAGAATATGTGATGACGGTGTTCACATGTTATTACACGAGAAAAAGGATCTTTATTGTGTTTACCTTCCTTATAAATTTTGGACTAATGTATTTTGGATAGTTCCAGTTTGGATTATTTTGGATTTCTATAAAAGGACAACCCAGAGGTCGGGCGGCAACCCATCGCGTCCAGAAAGGCCGCGAGACTTGAACCCGCAACCGAAGGGCGACAATGGTGTATCACCTACCACTGGCCCATGAGATTTCTTGGATTAAATAATGTAGTTTTTTTAAAAGATCTGGTAGATGAATTATAAATTCATTTATTTTGGAACCCTGTACGAATAGTATAAATAGAATTTTTTTACGTTCTATTATCTTTTAGAGTGAAAGATGAGTTTGTGGTAGAAATTTATTAATGGATAAAACTCTAATTATAAAGTAAGTATATCTCCTTATGATCTTAGCCAATCTCATAAATAAATTCCTCAACATTAAGAAAAGGAACATAGAACAAAAATATTGTCCTAGATGGTACCTTAAATCATCACTAATTTATGGATTTGGGATTATTGGCCATTTCATAGCCATGTTCTCTACCACTCTCCATCAGATAATTGATGGTTAGATTTCTCTTCCATATCCATATTTTTCTTACATGGAACCCTAGTATGTTTTATTTTCGGTAATCTTCATACTTTCCACTCTTTATTTTAAATAGAGGCCTCATTAATTCATTTTTCGATGTGGGATTTCAACTAAGATATTTTGAAACGTCAAAAATGTGTTATCCTAATACCTTATGTTTTGTTGAATCGATGGTATTTTAAATCATCATAGATTGATGAATTTAAGGACCTCAATTTTAAACTTGTTTGTGATTGATGACCTCAATCACTACCTATAAATTTTTACATTTTCCTCCAATTATATGTCTCTAATTGCCACCAATGTTCTCCTAATCGAGATCATAATTTGGTGGTAACCCTTTCATTTCTCTTTTCCTCATATTAAGACTAAATTTTACTAACCCAATTTCCGATGTGGGTTTTCCCACAAAGATATTTTATAATTTCAACCTTTTATTTTCGAAGAACAATTTCAAATTGCGAGGATGCAATTTATTGAAGGAGGGGAGAATGTAGCACCCCAATAATACAGTTTGTTATTTCTTCAAAAAAATTCAATAACTTGCAATACACGCAACACCGAGTTAAAGTGCACCTTGACTTACCAAACTAGCCGTTATGAATAGTAATACCTACTTTTTAAAATTTTATAAATTCTATCTCTCAAAATGGACTTCATTATTGGATTTGGAATATCAAAATTAGCCTAGGGTGAAATTGTGGTACTTTTCGGATAATTTTAATATTTTGATGAATAGTGAAAATTACTAAATTTTAATTTAAAACAACTTTTTTAATCAAAATAAATAATGGTAATAAATTATGAATTTGAGTGGTTTTAAAGTATAATTATAATATATTTTTACCATTTTATCCAATGGTGTTCATTATAATTAATTTCACTTCGAAACTGGACCTAAACAATTGTCAATCTTTTGATATATATTGTTTCTTAAAAACATGCTATTTGTTGTGTCAGCGGGAATTAATTATAAAATTAATTAATTCAACTTATATGTTTGGAATTCTGTAAAATAGACATCATTTTTGAATTTGTAATGTCAATTATAGCTTAGGGTGAAATTTTGGCATTGTTCTGAAAAACTTCAATTTTTGATGAATAGTGAAACTACTAAGTGGTAGTTAAAAAACTGAATTTTTCATAAAACATAATTTTACCGATTCTATGAATGAAATTTCGAAAATTCAAGAGACACGGTTAATATCAAGAAGTAAAATATGGTTCAATGAGATGAAAATAATTTTTGGTGAATAGTTACTTTTTACTTTTATTTACCACGGTTAAAAGTAAATAGGGTAATTAAGGGTAAAAATGATATTCATATTACCCTAACACATGTCCTAATTCTATTGGACTGGTTCATCTCGACCAAAAACAACCTTAGCAATAAAATATTACCATTTAGGTCCACTTGGATTAGATTATGACATTTATTATTATTTAATTCAAAGAAGAGTTAAAAGAGTTAAAATCAATGTTTATTTACTAAAACATTTTTAATATAGGGTTATACATTAGATAAATTCGATGCTAAATATTCATTAGAAAGATAAAGAGATTTCCTACATAATGATAGTTTATCTATAATTTTTATACATTAAATACTTTAATTTATTTATGACACAATGATGATGCCGTAATTACCATAATAGTGAAAAATTAAAACAATTGATATTATAAATCCCCAAATAAATATAATTTGAGACTTTTAATGTATTAAAATAGTTTTATAGGTTAATATGACGTGTTAGGGTTGATTTAATTAACTTTGGTCGAAGTAATAATTCTGTTATGAGTATCACAAAAATCTACTATTGAATAGTGTCAAAATTGACATAAAAGAGTTTTTAAAACAAATATTATATTATTAATTGAAATTAAATTCTTAAAAATATAAGGTTCGGCCTAGACACTTATATCATGATATTTGAATCATTAATGGACCACTTGGGGGTCTCTTGGATGTATATAATAAGTTTATTAACTATATAATATAAAAATACAAAGTGACATGGTAATGTCATACTAATTAACTAAGAGTTAAAACTAAAATATAAGTTTAATATAGTAACCCAAACCTATCTAAATTCTATTGGTTGAATGTTTTTCAACTTATACCAACCTTTAACTTTTAATAATCAACTTTGGAGTCATTAGAAACCAAATATGAATTTATTATAAATTAATATTTCTATATTTTCTGAAGGTTCCCCTCACCCCTATTATAAAAGGGCACTCCCCCTTATCATTACTTCACACCTTCAAAGCCTTTTTGTTCGGCCAAACTATGCCCAAATACGCTCTCAACTTCCCTCACTACAACCTAGAGGCCTTATTTTGATCATAAATCCAACCTAAGGAGCCCTATTGATCAAATCAAAAGGAAGAACCTGAAGAAGAGGTAATGTTTTCACCACCCTTTTTCAAATTCATTTCTTCTTCAACTTCTTCTTTCTTTGTTTTTTTCCATTATAAAATAATGAATCCAGTATCTCTTATATACTGTAATATTATTATAAATATGGTACAACCATATTCAGTATTATATCCACCCTTTGAATAACATGTCACCATACGTGGGTACGTACGGCTTACCGTCTCCACGTTGTGGTGTAATTTTTATTCAATAAATTATTATTTGGATGGGTATAATAATGATGTGTAATTCATAAAATTATAAATATAACATGATAATTATTCTGTATATATGATATACCATCCAATTATATATTATTTTAATATTAAAAGAATGATATTGTCGCTCGTGCGTACGTACGGACTACCGTCTCCGCGAACACGATGTGATTCATTCTCTATCGTATCCATTGAAGTATAATTATCATTTGATGATTTACAAATAATGTTTAAGGACTTGATATCCTTATGGATATTAATAATATAAAACCTATCCTTGAAAAACATGGCTTACATAACAAAATATATAAAAGAAAATGAGTAATTTAACACCTGAAACGACGATAATTCTAAGATATTATTAACAATGCAATGTTAAAAGAACATAAATGATATCATATTAATGTATATGATTATTGAATAATTTAATAACAATTATTTCACCATTATACAGGAGGTTAACCTACCCCCAACCAAGTAAAAGTACAAGGTAAGGGTTTATTTCGCAATCTATTCATTATCTGAGGTTGTTTATATGTAATAATCTATTGGGATTTCTTTATCATCCACATCCATGCTTCTTTGAAATGTATTTCAAAACATTTTTACTATTTACAAAGAATATGGGTTAAATTCATTTATACCCTTATGTTTTTTAATGGAATCATTCAGTCGTTTTCCAAACAAGGCACTTTTAACCTTTCGACAAATTTAAGGTAAGAATGTTTTTTAACTTATACGGCGGGTGTGGCTACTTAGCGCCGTTATAAAATAGTCAAATCTTAAATTACAATCTTATAAGAATATTTTCAATGTAAATGTTTTATTTTATAATTATGTGACTTTTAAATGATTTAAAAATGAATATTTTAAGAATTTTTGAAAGGTACTCTTTATCAAGATCATAATATTAAATGTTTTAAACATTTATCTTTCTAAATAATTTTAATTAATGTCCATGTTTTAAAAATGATTTTAAGGATTTATTTATATGGACATGAAGTCTTTGAAATGATATTTCTTTTCAATAGTTTCAAAGTGGTATGGGACACTTTGATTCAAAAATCTCTTTTAAATTATTTCCTTTATAAATGTGTGACTTTTCAATGATTTCGAGAAAAGAGTTATTTATCTCAAATAGTTTTGATTTCATCTATGCCAACATCCTTTGATAGATTTTAAGCTTATTTGAAGTTAATTTATTATGATACAAAACTTTTGTATTATATTGAAGGTTTTGTGATATGTTTTACTGTGGATGTGTTATTTTTATACCATTCATGGTTTATGGAGAAAGTGTTGACATTTCGTATGCTAGTTTTAATACGAATGTTTATGATATGTTTAAACATTTTCATATGGGAATGAATTGGACTTAGTAAGTGATGGGTGGAGCCCGCTATAGCTCCTCGATGCATCGGTAGGTCTCATGAGACAAAATAGTGTCTTGACACAAGGCCTTGGCAAAATCTTATTTGTAGTCTTGGCACGAGGCCTTGGCTATGTGGTTATGATAGTTTGGCATTATGAATTGCATCATTATGAAATTGGTTATTGATATTTCTTGTGATTATTAGATTAGTAGAATATCCATGTGAAAAAGAAAATGGAATTATTTCATTTTATTTTTTCCATACTATGTTGAATTTCAAGTTTAAAAGGATTTTGTTTTAGTTATACATTGCCTTAAATGTTTATGCTTATTTATAAAAGTTTTCATTGTATTGTTATCCTTACTGAGCGTTTGAGCTCACCTCTTATCAATGTTTTATTTTTCCCATGCTTCCACGAAGTATATTGTGATTGATAAGAAGGGTTAAGACAAGGGAGTAATGGAATTCATAAAGGATTATTTATGTTGTTTTGTATATTATGAAGTGTAATGTAGCATTCATGTATGTGATCTATTTTCCAAGACTGCTAAACTAATCGGTTTTTTGGGACTTGATTCCTTGTAATCATGCCAATGTATTAATATAATGCACCGACTCTGGGTAACTGGGGTCTGGGCGTTACAGGAGTTGTCAAAATGACTTATAAGAATGCATTGGATTGAGTTATAAGACCAATTGGAGAAAAATGAGTATTTTCAAGAAAAAATGGATGTAAATTACCTTCTTAAAATATTATTAATTCATTTCACAAGTCTAGGATTCACATTTTAACAAACTGTGCACCAACCGTGCCAATGCTATGAAAGAAAACCCACTTGGTCGTATATTTTTGAAACATGATTTAAAGACCCATGCACTATATTTGTGATACTCCTATCCCAAAGCTCCTAATTTGAAAATTTAGCCACATGGTTTTCCAAAAATGGGTGCCTACTATGCAGCTACCCATTTACTCCAATATTTCATTGCATAGTTTACTTTATAAGTTTCATGGTTTCCCCTAGTAGTGGTCAAGAATTACACCCCAAAAAATGATTCCAAAACACACCAAACCCTTCCAAAAACTCATAGAACTCATCTAAAAAGTTATAAAACATAAAAAAATATAATAAAATGGTAAATTACCTAAAATAAGTTTTTTTATTGGAACTTTAGGAAATAATAAAACCTGAGTACCCTTACCTATACTCAACAGATATTATGAGTCCAAATTTTGTGGATGAAATCCCTAAGAGGGAATAATGTAATAAATTGGACTTTATAAAAGATTTTTTTATTCAAAATATATATGTTTTATGTTATATTTTTCAGTATTATAAAAATATTTTCCAAATAAATAATAAAAAATTATATAATTATGGATAATTGGAACATTATTTTAAATTTAAACCCATGGAAATGAAAAATATTACAAAGATAAACAAATTACAAATTGGAAAATATAATGTTGAAAACTGTGGTTCATCCCATTCTATTTAAATTATCTCTCCAATGAAAAACACTATGGAAAAAAAACCATAAATTTTTAAATCATTTTACACTTTAGAAATGGAAAATTTCGTACCTTGGGAGGGATTATAGTAAAATATTTATAAAGAAATGAATATTTACTTATAGGAATTAATATGATTTTTAGAATAGTGAAATTATTTTTTGGAATAGTAACATCACTATTTTAATGGTATCCTAAAAATTTATAATAGTAATTTAAATAATAAAATAGTTTTATTCCATGTAAATAATGTTTACATAAAATAAAGTCAGTGAATATTAATAGTCATGTTCTTCAAAAAGAAGTATAAATAATAAATTAAGTGTTAAGTTATTTTTCTAAAATATATCTTTTAAATAAAAATTTTATTTTAAAATGAAAATTACCTATTTCATAAAATTATTTTGATAAAATGAACTTTCTTTTTGAAATAAGAATGAATTTTTTTTCTATGGTTGATATTTTTGGTAATTTTATGAACACATTCTGTCTTATGAGATCATCATTTTCAACAACGATATTTTGGAGTCACTAAACACAAATCATTCCACATGGATAGTGCTATTGAATAGAACAAACACTAAGAAGAGTGTAACTTTTAATAAAATTTTCTTTTCATTTTCCTGTTCTCTACAACACTTTATCTATACCTTTAAAGAACTTCTAAAATTATTATATTATTATTTTAAAATTATATTAATGATTTTAAAATAATTTGATTATTATATTTTTCAAATATTTATATGTCATTATTCCCATTCATCCCCTTTTGATAATGTCTAATTAATGGTTGGTTCACCCCCAATGAGTGGGTTTCCTACTCTGTGATTATCACAACATTCATGGATAGATATTGTGAGTTATATATAATATATAAATATGCAATAAAAGTTATTTTAAGATTATAGAATTAATTTTACTAGTATATAAATAACCATAAAGAAAAACAACCTAATAGATATAACAAGATATAAATGAATGAAAATGAGACTTCAAAATAATTTTCATATAACAAAAATTATTATAAATTAAAATTCAATAATTAAATGGATTAATATTGATATAAATTAATATAATTATATTAATGTTTCAAGTGTTCAAAAATATAATTTTATTACATAGGATGTCTAAATGAGATAAAATATAATGGGATTTAAGGTAAAGGAATTATAACAACTCTAATTTTTTATTAGACTTTTTTATATTTGTATTTATATATCTGGATTTCCCTTATAGTCAATATGTTGTTTGGGTGTCCTCGGACCCCATAATTAATATATTAAAAATATTAATTATATTTTTATAGATTTTGTGGGAATAATTTCTATGTAAATTGTTTTACCATTATTTAAAACCTCATTAGGAAAATCTGAGACCGCAGTTTATTCTAGCAAAAAGGATACATGATATGAGTAACCTAAGGTTGTTGATGTTAGAGGATTTATAGAAATGATTTTTCAGTGGGAGTACTTAATAAAATTAATTGTTTGTTTATTTATGTTTATTAAAAAACCTAACCTACCATAATACTCTATAAATACATCATAATGTTGTTTACCAAGGGTTAGAAACATAAACATTGTTGGATTAGAGGAGGATATATTTCATTAGTAGTGATGTAAAACATAAGGAAACATATAGATGATTTAATATTGGTTAATCAATATGCATGATGTGAACATAGTACACCATCTTCAACATAGGGAAATCCACTCATCGCCAATGATTAATATTAAATTGAGTTAGGGGTAATTATTTGTGGTTTTATTCCTTTTTATTTCAGAAGCATGGATTTTTAGTGTACTTTGTCGTGACCTATGATTTATGTTCATCATATGAGCCCATATGAAATTTTATTTATTTAAATCTTTTAATATTTATTATTTAAATATATCAACCTACATCCTGAACATATTTATTATTGATTTTTATATCATCTAAGAATGATGATAATGACATTTTCTTGTCCTTTCCCACTATTTTTCCTTTTATTCATCATCATTAGCTCATAGTGATGCAGTTCAACATTTTCGGGGTAGTTTTAAGAAATATTCAACCCCCAAATTCATGGTGTATACTCAAATAATGGAAGGACTAATTATTTGGGGATGAGTGATCATGGGATCCTATGTTGTGGGTGATGGATCCATTGATTTGGGATCTAGAGAGACTACGGGAAGCAAGATGTGTTATGGGACCTATAATAGACCCCAACTCTAGGGATCAAATTTTGTTTTCTAGCCACTGAAGGCTACGAATCGATGGATCGAGGAGTTTCTCTTCTATTTCGAGTGGTTAAATTGTCATATTTTAGTAGGTGAGTATGGATATGGAAAATGTTTATAGAAAAAATGTTATTGACAATGAAAACTAGACTATATGATGTGTATTAAAGAAGAATGCATGTTGTATAGTCCCCTTGCGGTGGTGCCTAGGGTTTTAGGTGGAGAAAATTATCACATGTTGGGTGTGGTGATATACACATCATGTGTCCAGATGGTGGTGTCTTCATGTGCACGTTGAGAGTATACAGGTACGACCAGGGAAATAGAAATGGATAGAGTACATATCCCCAACAATGTACTCCAACATGGCATGTTACACATGCATGGCTAGTGTACACTAGAATGACCATGGTTTGGGAGGACATAGGTAGGCCCCATGTGGCCGAGAGATTCTATATACAACATGTTCTTTCCCTTTAGTATGAAATGGATTCCAATCTATGTCTATGGGGAATAATACTAGGTGATGGGGTGTGGTAAAACGCTATTTGGACCTCTTGTACACATTATTTACCTCTCCCAAGTACATACTCTTTTCGTATATCGTTTTTTAGAATCATATTGTAGCCCCCGAGTATCCTATAATGAGTTATCCTCCATATAGAACATTATGGTATCATTTATTATGTATTATGGGATATAATGTGAGGTTTTATGAGCATTAAACTTCTTCATGTGATGCTTTTCCATTATTAGGTATTATGTAGGATCATCGAAGATATTTCAAGGTTTGAAATCACTTGTCATACTAGGGTACCAGTCCACATACTCTTTCAATAGGTAATGTCAATACTCCCCTATAATAGATCAGGGTATAGGATATATACCTATAGAGTGGTAATATCTATCCTCATTCTCGGATGGGGAATAGGTCCTACACTTTGGTTGTGTCTCCCTCAACTATGGAGTGTATTAACATTGTGTTGTCCCATCTACATAGAATCTTATGAAGTTTCATTTCAATATGGATATCAATGAATGATTTTTTGACGAGTAGGAAGACTAGTCCTCTTGGCTAGGATGTGGATATAGAGATCCACTTTCTCTCTATTCTGGGTTTCTTTAAAACGATATTAATATATTGGTTTTTGTAACACCCAGTTATTTTATGAGAAATATTTTTTTTAATGTCTTATGTTATATTAAAAACCAAATGAATGTTTCACTACACACAACATTGGCTAGTCTTTCATTACAAGCAAGGGAAACCTTCCTCGATAGCTTGCATTGTACACAATACCAAGTTTCACTAAACAATGGTATATTATTATAATATTATGAACTAGCCGTTTTGAATATTATTAACTTAATTTTTAATTTTATTACATTATAATTAATCTTACACATTTTCTAGAATGAGATATGAAAACAAAATCATTTTTTCGGATAAAAGAAGTATTTTTAAAAAAATGCAGTTTTTCCACCTTTTGATGGCACACGCCTTTTAAATATAATTTTTGACAAGTTAATAAGTTAAATTTTACAAAATAAACTTCAAATTTTGAATCACGATATAAAAATTTAAATGGGATAAATTTTTGATACTTTTCTGATAACTTTCATATTTTGATGAATAGTAAAAATACGATAAATTTTTCTTCAAAAATTTTTTTTTCATCAAGATAATTAAATGGTAAAATGAAAAACTTTAATGGTTTTAAATTATAAATATAATATATTTTTACCATTTAATATAATTCATTTCATTACCAATAATTTTACATTGAATTCACAGGTAAAAACATTTCAATCTTTGACAATGTTTTAACATTTAAAACCCATTTTCGTAACAATGGGATTAATTTTAAATTAATTAATGAAACTTATGGGTTTTTAATTTTGAAAAATGGATTCCATATTTGTATTCATTGGATCCAAATTATGTTAATAGGTTACTTTTATTCTTTTGACATTATGAATAGTAACTGCTGTAATTTTTATTTACTACAGTTAATGGTAAATCGGGCAATTATGGGTAAAAATAAGATTATAAAATTACTCTAACACCGACCAAAATTATATTGGATGAATACAAGTCGAGCCATATCACATAAGGTTCATAATATATTCATTTCATGGACTATTGATCATGAAAATGATATAATTATAATTAAAACCAAAGAAAGTGACAACATGTCACTCTCTTATATCTTATAAGTGTAATAATTTTAATTTAGTTATAAAATTCATAAAACATATAACATGAATATTCTATAGAAATATAATAAAATTATCTACATCATGTTTATTTATTTAAAATTTTTAGGGATAAAATAATTATCATTAATAAAGACACAATAGTGATGTTGAAACTATTTTATTGATTGAAATATCAAATAATTGGTTTTAGAAATACTGAAATATATATTATATGAAATATTTAATGTGATCCACGAATTTTCTAGATGAATATGACATATTATAAATCTATTAAATATATTTTTTCGAATATATCCTCTATGTGGATTTTATTTAAATTCAAATAAATGAATAGTGTCAAAATTGACAACATTGTTATTTAATAATTATAAAATTTTATAAAATTTTTTAATTATCAAAAAAAATATTTAAAAATTATAAATTTAAATTTAATTGATCTATAATGTCATAAAGTATCCAATTATGGACAATTCACAACATATAAGTAATTATTTATAACAATTTAAAATTTACAATATTATTACCACAAATAAAACTAAATAGATTAAATAAGGATTAATCAATTTGATAAGGTTTAAAATTAATTCAAAAATTTTATTGATTGATGGTATTACAACCCTATCTCATATCATCTTTGACTTGAGCCATTTTATGAGGTTTTTAAGTGGGTGGGAATTTATTATAAATTATTATTTCTTATGTTTCCAAAGGTGCCCCTCTCCACCATTACAAATGGACACCACCACCTTCTCCTCCTCTCACTATTTTGTGCCTTCATACTCGGCCAAACCCTGAAATGATCTCTTATACACTTCCCTAGAAACATAATATAGGTTCTGGTCTTCTTCAAATACCATCTTTAGTGCCCTAAGAGGAGGTTTAGAAAAGACACTTCGAAGAAGAGGTAATATCCTTTACCGATCCATTCAAATTTATTTCTTCTTCTACTTCCTCTTCGTTATTGGGTTCATTATAAAGTAATAAAATCATTATAACTCATATACTGATATTTTATTATAAACATGAATCAAACTTATATCACCTTCTATCCATCCTATGAAAAATGAAATCACCACGCATGTGTAGGTATGGAATACCGTCTCCACGCCGTGGTGTAATCTGTTTTCTACCACCAACTTAATTGGATGGGTATAATGGTGTAAAGAATAAAAATATATGATTATTATAAAATGATAAAAATTCTGAGGTATTCTATCATCCACTCCCAGACCATTCAATATTTATGGGAATGATATCGTCACTCGTGCGTACGTACAGCTTACCGTCTCCACGATGCGATGTGATTCATTCTACATGATTTTCATTAAACTATGATTTTATAAACGAAATGAATGTATAAATATGATATGTATTATACTAATACCATTTTTAAATTATTTTTCTACAACCTAAAAAGAGGAATAATAATTTTTTCGACAAAACATGCATAAGAAGATAAAGCAATGAACACCCTAATAACAAGTAGTAATGAAATATTACAAATAAGAAGCTAAGAATATTACCATATATGATATTATAACAATGATTATGATTCTGGAATAAGTTAATTAAATTATTTAAATCATTATACAGGAGGTTTGGATACGTACAAAGAGTATCAGACCTAAGGTATCAGAAAATCTTGAAATCTCATTTTTATTCAAGATTGTTTATACTTCAGAATTTATTGGGGAATATTTATCATCCACATCCCTATTTCTACAATATGTAATATTATTTATATCCTCCTACAAATTTTTTAAATCAAATTTTACCTATTGGTTAATATTTAATTAAAATTTATGAAATGAATGTTTTGTCGTTTTCAGTACGAGTTACTTTTTGACTTTTTCAACCAATGTATCAGAAGAATGTTTTTTATCTTGTACAACATGAATAGAATTTTATGATGTCATAGATCATTATTTACATGAATCTTCCATTACAGGATTTCAAGGTTATTTTTAATAAACTTATTTTAGTTTAAAATTTTATGACATGTTATGAAAGGAAGAATGTTTTTGATGTGGAAAGGATATTTTCCTCAAGAATGGAGTTCAAGAGTTTTATCAAAATTATATTCCATCTAAGATAATATAGGGTTCTTTTTATATCCCTATTTTTACATTGATTTGATTATGTCATTCTGTAATTATTTTATTAAGTTCTTTTATCTTATATGGATTTTGTTATGATGGCATGGTGTTTAAGAATCCCATTTTTATTACATGGGTTATGCTATACTGTATGATTTATAATTTTGTGGCACACATAGAAGTGGTTTCATTATGAGATGGGTGTGACCTATATCTCCCTCCAATTCATTGGGTAAAAATTTATATCTCATGATATAGACATGGCTGGAATAGAAAATTAATCTAGTTTAGTGATACAGGATGGGAATGAGGAGTGAACTCAGTTCAGAAATGTAATTTTTCCACTATGATAGTCTTTCCAATTAGTCTTGACTAATATGAAATGATTTTCTATGATTATGTGTGTATTCCATAAAGTTCCATTTTTTATGTTATGATTATTGGGATTACATTTCACTACTATGATTTATCCCATGTCATTATATTTGGATCTCTTTTGTAGGTTAAGATTTTAAAATTGTTATGTTCTTATGAATATGATATGATTGATATTTCCTTTGTTTACCCTTACTGATCATTTGATCTCACCCTTTTTATGTTTTCTTTTCCCCAGGTCATGAAGAAGGGTATTAAGTAGGATATGTCAAAAGGGACTCTAGATATGATGAAATAAGAGGGAGACAATGTAGATGATTTATGAACCAATTGTTTATGCTTCCCGGATTCTAAAGACACTATACCTATACGGTCGTATCATGGTTTTGTTATATGTTGTAATAAGTATGATTCATTTCTGAAGTAATAACATTGTATGTATTGTATGGGTCATTATAGTTGGTATCATAAGACAGGTATAGTCATCCTTTGGAAACTAGGATGTGAAATCCTTTGTAAGAACCATAAGGATATGTCTAATTATAGAACACAATATTTGTGTTTTAGAAATGGCCATGAATAACCTATGATAATTCCTAAAGTGTGAAATTTTATTCTTGATTATGTGGTTTTCCAATTATGATTAGTGTTTCTCACACTATGATTATTGGTTTTATTCAATGGTTGGAACCTGATGGAACTGTGTTAATACTGAATGTGATGGGCAATGCAATGATTGTCACCCTGAGCAACCAAACATTATGGGAGATGGAATGAAAAGTCTTGTAGCCATGCTCACCCAACTTTCTCAAGCTATTAATCATGCAGGACTTCCAAACGAGCAAAGGAAGGAGAAACATTCTATTTAATCTTTCATGAGACAGCGTCAACCTTCATTCAGAGTGTCTTCTAATCTATTAGTGGCTGAATAATGGATTAGTATGACTAGAAAGATATTTTTCGTTCTATAATTTTCTGAACATGTTAAAGTCATCTTACCAGTATATCATTTGGAAGGTGTAGCTTATCAATGGTGGAATCTTATAAAGAATACGAGGCAAAGAGATGAAATTGAGTCCATGGAATGGGACAAATTCAAGAACATATTTTTCAATAAGTACTTCCCTCATATTAGTCAAACAAAGATGGATAAGGAGTTTCTTGAATAGAAGAAAAAGGATGATGAGTCTGTTGGTACCTACGAAGAAAATTTTACAAGGCTTTCATGGTATGCTTCTAGGATTTTTATCCAAACTGAGAGTAAGATCGATCGATTCTTTAGTGGCTTAAAACCAAGTCTCTGAAGGGAATTAGGCACAAGGGAAGTCAATATATATGAGGAAATTGTTCGATGTGCTCTCAATGTTGAGATGCCGAATGGAGTAACCCATCAGTGATAGGGGTTTGATAAGAAGAGGAAAATGGAATTCAAAGGGAAATCTAAATAACACACTGAAAAAAATATAATTTGCCCCTTATTGTCAAAGTGTGGAAAAAACAAGGGGGACTTGTCTTAAATGGACATGTAAATGTTTCAAATGTGGATAACAAGGTCATCAGGCATTTGAATGCCGCAATGATGGGAAAAAGATGTCTAGAGATGCGAACAAAGAAAAGGCTACACAGAATGTACCTCCTACACTTAAATGTTTCAAGTGCAAGGAAATGGGGAATTATGCTAATGAATTCCCTAATCCAAGGTTTGTTGATGATGATCAACATCCACAAACTCTTAAGGATAAGGAAAAAAGTAAATTCACATGAAATTTCTATCGGTGATGTGGAGTACGATAAGGAAGTGGTGAAATGTACAAATACCACCCACTCTAAAGTAGAAAATGTTTTATTTCATTCTGGTTCCACCAACTCTTTTATTTATGAATAATTTTCTAAGGGTATCGTTGTACTACCTCTACAATTAGCTGTTGAGTTAGCTGTGACAACTCTTAATGGCACAATGGTTGCATCAAATGTTTATAATTCTTCTCCAATTGACGTTTGTGGGAAAGTTCTTCTGGAAAATATTGTGATCCTTCCAATAGTGGAATTTGATGTGATTCTTGACATGGATTGTATTTCTTTATATAGATCTCATATTGATTTCCAAATAAGGGAAGTCACATTTCATATTCCTGATCAATATATGATCATCTATCAATGCAAGGATGAATATAACCTTCCAGTGGAAATTTCTTCCATCTTATGGGTCTTGATTCCAATAAATGAAGGTTATTAATCTCAAATGGTTGGAGAGAAACTCACTATTAAGAATGTAACCATTTTACATGAGTTTGATGATGTCTTTCTAGAAGAATTTCCAGGTCATCCACCATATCATGATGTTGAGTTTTCAATAGAACTCATACCAGGTGATATACCCATTTCAAAGACACCTTATAGAATAAACCCGATTGAGTTCTAGGAATTGAAGAAACAAATCCAAGAGAATCCTGATAAGGTATTCAAATGCCCTAGTGCATCACCTTGGGGAGCACATGTTTTTTTTGTTAAGAAGAAATATGGACTAATGAGACCCTGTATTGATTATCGAGAACTTAACAAGATCACTATTAACAAAAAAAAATCCTCTCCCATGCATTGATGACTTATTTGACCAATTACTTCGAGCTCAATACTTTTCCATGATTGATATTTGTTCAGGGTATCATCAATTATGGGTCAAAAGGGACGATATACCAAAGTCACTTTCAATACAAGGTATGGACACTATGAATTTATAGTGATTCTATTTGGTCTTACTAACTCTCCTACTATCTTCATGGATCTAATTAATAGAGTCTTTAAGGACTATCTTGATCAGTTTTTGGTAGTCTTTATAGATGATATTATTGTCTAATCAGAGAGCAAGGAAGAACATGAAGATCACTTGAGAATTGTTTTAAAGAGCCTATGAAAGGAGAATATTTATGTCAAATTTACCAATTGTGAATTTTGGATTCAAAAAGTTTTATTTTTGGGTCACATAATCTCAAAATATGGGATATCTATGGATCCAGAAAAAACAGATGTTATCGAAAGATGGTAAAGACCAACAACAGTAACTGATATATGAAGTTTTCTTGGTTTGGATGGATATTATTGACGTTTTGTGAAAGATTATTCATGATTAAATAATCCACACACTAGGTTGACCCGAAAAGTAGATAAGTTTGTTTGGATGGAGGAGTGTGAATAGAATTTCAAGTAGTTAAAAAAAGGTTATCTAGTGCACATGCACTCACATTGCCTTGTAGTGGAGAAATGTTTTTGATCTATAGTGATGCATCCAAGAAGGGATTGGGGTGTGTTCTCATGAAAAATGATATGGTGATAGCTTATGGATCACGATTGTTGAAAATCCATGAGCATAATTACAAAACTCATGATTTGGAGTTAGTTTTGGTAATCTTTGCATTAAAGATATGGAGGAATTATCTTTATGGTGGATGGTGTGATATTTATAGTGATCATAAACGTTTAAAGTATATTTTAATACAAATGATGCTGAATATGCGCCAAATAAGATGGTTGGAGCTTATTAAGGATTACGAATGCTCAATTCATTATCACCCTGGGAATGAAAACAAGGTGGAATACACATTAATTCCACAAGACCATGCTAGATTATCCATGATGTGGAGCACAAAATATATGATATTTATGGATTTACAAAGGATGGATCATGGAATTATAATGGAAGGGGAAAAATCTTATCTTTCTCAAATGAATGTTCAACCATCTATATATGTAAAGATTAAAGAGGCACAGAAAGAAGATGTAGAGTTACAAAATAAGATGAGAAATTTTTCGGAATTCCATATTGATTGTGATGAAATAAAACTACTAGAATTTAGAGCTACAACTACGGATCTATACCAATGGAAAATAGGAAATGTGGCTATATCCTGTTTATAGCCACGACAATTTCATTGTCCGTGGAAATTAACCCACCCCCACTCCCCAATTTACCATAACCTTCTCGCGCCCCTCCTCCTAACGCCCCTCCTCCTCATGACTCTTCTCCCCGACGTTCTTCCATCCTCCTCATCCGAAGGGCCACCCAACCTCCCCACGATCATCCCCCTCCGGTGCGGCAACTCCACTTTCCCGCCGTCGCTGCTCCAACACGGACTCCCCCCTCCTCTGACGACGTGCCTCGAATGCGGCCACCCCACTTCACCGTGATTCTCCTTCTCAGATGCTACCCCGACACGGCATCGATGCTACCCCGACCATCTCAGACACTGCCACTCGAGTTCTCGAGATCCTCTTTCCATGCGACCACCACCGATTCTTCTCCTCTGACATAACGACCCCACCTTCCTGATTTCTCTGTCGAACCAAGTCCTACCTTGGCATCCTCCTCCCGTGATTTATCACTAAACCCTCTCAGGGGCCCTAGAAAAATCCACCCTTCTTCAATTTCTCATGTGAAATCCCTACCTACTTCTCTCCTTGCCTCACTAGGTATTTTCTAATTTTCAGATCCAACATGGTATTTAGGTCTCATGTTTTACCTTCTCTAGATCGATGGGTCAATTTATTAAAATCATGCGTTTCATGGAACTAAAATCCAAGAGGAATTGTCATCTTTTTAATTAGGCATGTTATCCTAGTTCAGCTGTGACGTGACTTCCAGAGCTGTGAGATGGGTTTCAACTGGGTGGTACGGGAGCGTACACCTATTGACATTGATGTAAGTTGAGTAAGCACAAACAATTCATGCATGGAAGTTGTGTATTTTTCAATCAGTATTAGATGACAGAGGGTAAAGGATCCATGGAAATTTTAATGAGATTATCATCGGTGAGTTATCCCATAGCTTCAAATGAAATGGAGGAAGTGCCCTATGAAAAAGGGTTATTTGGAAATATATTGGGTATGGTTATACCAGATATTGGTTAATGAAAATTGTTTCCTAGGGTGATTTGATAATGGCTTTGGAGAAGTGGTATATAATTTAGATTTGGATCATTGAGGTGTTTCTTGTGGGGAAATTTTAAGTCAATTAATGTGGTGGTTAGTGCACCAGTGGATGGTGTGGTAGGTGATAATCTTTTTTGCTATAAAACCCATCACATGCCATTAATTGAATTATCATGCACCGAGAATGGGTATTGAGTAGTTTTTTGGATATCTCTTAGGAATTCATGGGCTTTGGATGAATCCAGTCATCATGTTTGGGGATAGAGAGGATGTGGGTTTTGGTGCTTGGATTTTGATCAAGTGATGCTGTGAAAAGGGTTATCCTATAGTGGAGAGAGTGACATCATTCATGGAAATATAAACCCATGAGGGTAGAGTCATGGTTTTGGGAGAACAATAGGTAGGTATTTCAAATGGAAAATAAGATCGAATGACCCAGTGAGTACCTAAATTGAGTTGGTTTTTCTTGGAGATCAGAGTTCAAACATGGGAATTTGGGTTGAGTGGAAATAGTAAAGATCCAAGGATTCTTTAGATTTGAAAATTAATTGGTTCTTATGGAAATCATGACATGGGATTGATCATTTAATGAACCAAATTAGGGAATCGCACTAGTTTTCGGACTTGGGGTGGTTTTGATTATCCAAATGTTGTAAATCATGGTTATGTCAAAGCTAGCGATATGTCTTGTTGGTAGTTTAGTAGGTGGAGGCCCATACCCAAGAATTTCACCATGTTTCAAGAGTTTAATTCATTGGTCTATAATGGTGAATATGATGTGCCTCCTGAAATAGTGGGACTGGGAATTGAATGTTTTGAAAATGTGGTGACGTTTGGAGTCTATGCATCGTCATCCGGATCAGGATGGCTTCTGATGAACCAATATTATTGGGTTAGGAAATGTCGGTGCTTTCAATAGAGTACAAATATAGGTTTATATGGTTGAAAAAATTAACCTTAGATTCACACCATGATTTGGAATGAATATCAAAGTGCCATGTTATAATAATGTAATTGAATTCACTTGTTATTTAGTTAAGAAGTATCTAAAGAAGTATGATAATGCTCAACAAGCTACTGTAATATAGACACCCTAATAGAATGGGTTGGTTGAGATGTAAAGTAGAACCGTCAATAATATAACACAAACTATGATGATCTCTAGTAGTATAACTAGGTATAAAAAAAAGTTTCCTTCTGAACTAAGGTATAAAAGGAAACCAACATTAAAGTATTTATAAGTCTTTGGTAGTAAGTTCTATATTCTTATCAAGGAATGGAATCAAGAAAAGTATAGAAATAACACGATGAAGTTATATTTCATATATATTTTTTAAGAATAAAGGCTTATAGATTTTTTAATAAGATTATCATTAAAATTTTGGAAATAAAATATGTAATAATGGATTGGAAAGAAAAAGGAATCTATGACAGGAGAATTGAAGATAATGTACAAAAAATTAAATCTTTACAAGAGCCTAGAGAGTCTCTTAGGGTTAGTGAGGACTCCATCATAGATTTTTTTGATTAATATGAGAAAGAAAAATACATAATGATTCCAATTACGCCTAAAATATTTACTAGAACTAAACATATTGATGAAGAGAACATTTTGGGAGACAAATATGTTGTAGTATAAGCTGGGAGGATGTACAGAATTAAAAGAAATGCCCTCTTATATTTATTTGAGTAAAAAAGATTTGGTTAAGCATCCAATGATTAAAATTGGATTAAAGATACAAATGAGGAGTTAAATTAGATAGAAAATAATGGCACATAGAAATTTTTTCCACAAACAATAGATGAAAATATCATATTCACGAAACAAGTATTCAGAAATATGCTTAATGAAAATTGAGAAGTTATAAAATTCATAGTCATAAATTTGTGAAAGGGATGTTCATTGATTGGTAGGGTGGTTGTAGAAAAAATATTTTCACCAATTGATTGTATTGAGGTTATCAAATTGTTTCTTACCATAGTTATATAAATAATATCAAGGTATATCTAATGTATATAATAAAAAGTATTCTGTTCTCATTGGAGTTTTTTTAAAGAATGTTTAAGTTGGTCAACTATGTGGATTTCAAATAAATGATGATGATAATAAATTGGTCATTTTTATGAATGATTTTTGTGGCTTAAAACAAGTACATGTAGCTTGGAACTCAAGGCTTGAAAATGATTAATTTTTTTGAGGTTTATAATATTAGTTGACTATAATCTCAATATTAATTGGAACTTTTTTAAGGGCACAAAGGAATCTTTATTTAAATTATAAGGAAAAAGAATAAAGTTTAGAGGAAATACAAGAACACAACACTTAAAAAGACATCAACCCATTTTAGAACAGGTATTCTTACTATGAAAAGGAATTATTCCACCCCTGCCGTGGGAGTTCTGACCTCTCCTCTCGGTCCTGGATTGTATCCATGGACCTTCACCATCAGCATCATCATGGTGCTCCACAATAGAGTCAATCATTATGGTTTCATCTTTATTCACTCTGTCACTTTTATTCCCATCATCATCACTGCTAAGCGAGGAAATGATTTCAAAAGTGTTATGAGTACCAACATTTCTTTTTTTTTGCGTCCTCGATGATTGAGGAGTGGTGCTGCTTGTAAGAGAGGTAGAAACCTTTGATCTCAACAGTTCAACATTTTTCATAGGTGTCTGTGCCTATCTTGCTGGAGGAGACATTGTTTTTTACTCCGTCACTTTGTGTGTTTGTCCAATTGGTTTCGAAACACACAAAATAGAGATGGGGTACATAAGGGAACCCTTTTTTGGAGCATAATTTTCCTCCTCTTAAGTAGGAGTTAACGCTTTCATCATATTAGAATCAGGCTGGATTCTCTGCCTCGGATTATTTCCACTCTGAGATACATGACTTTGGGTGGGAATCACCCCTTTCACTATGATGGTTATCATAAACTTCTCTAGTAACTTCTCATCTATGAGAAACATAGATTCCACACAAGTGGGTTGAACATCCATGCCATGAACTCCTATGGAAGTTCCAGTAATAGTACTATCAGGGTGAGCGTTGGGCATCAGTTTGGGTCCAAATTCAGTAGTAGAATGATTAACTTCGCTTCCCACCATAGGAGGGTTAATTATGAAACTTGAAACTTGAAGATTTATAGGAACATGCAGTGCCCTATTAGTTGCAGGAAATTTTTTAACTCCACTTCCCACTGTAGGAGCAGGTTTCGGGATACAATATTATTTTGAAGTCTCACCTTGTGTTTGCTGTAAGTCCATTGAAGGACTAGCAACATCATCCTTTTTCACAGATTCAATGGACTTGTCAAGGTAGGGGACCTTTGCATTTCCATTGTTAGTAGTCAATTCCTTGGATTCCTTGTTTTTTTATTCTTAACATTAATTGAGGTCGTTGTCTCTAACATGTGCTTCACTTTAATTAATTTTGATGAAAAAGCAGTTTCCTCATGCCTAATTCTTTCATCAGCCTCAGTTTGTGCTAGAATCTCTATCTCTATTTAAATCTCCACATATTCTGTCTCATTTTGATCTTGGTTCATGTCTTTAATCAGCACATCTTTGAAAGATAGGCCCACTTTAGTTGAGTCACTTTCTTCTACTAAATCATCCAAAGTGACATTAGGTTTTCCAATCAACTGAAAAACCAGAGGCTCTGCATCTTTCAGGATGACATAGGTGGAGTCCAACTTGGGGATTTTACTATGACCCTTGATCAGATGTTTAGTCTGATACATTGTCTAAACATTTTCAGAGATTAAGAGTCTGTTTAGAGAGATGTGACAAATCCCATTTGCAGCATGTTTCAAAGATTATAAATCAGTCCCTTGGGAAAATTTATTACATTCTATTCTTCTTCATTGAGAATCATCATGCCCCTTCAACAAGCATCTATTACAAAAAATATTGGAACAACATTTGGAACTTGAGTCTCTAATCATTCATGAGACTTTACAATACAAAGACAACTTTTCACAAAAAATATGAAGATTAATTTCATCCTGTAGTGTGGATAGAACTACCTTATCAGCCATGGTAGAACTTAAATCTACCTCACCTAAAATCCTGGAAAAATTTCCCTAGATAACATTTTTAGTAGCCGAATCCATCTGGATTGTAATACCTATCACAGTGGTGATGTCATAAAGAATTTCAAAATGCCACAAAACCCAATTAAAACCATAAATATTTTTCCCAACATGGGAATTTTTTTTGAAATTATAGAGACTAAAATTTAGCATCCATTCACGGGTACTAAGTGTTCCTGGATTCAAATTTATGGAACCAAAGCTCCATGATTTACCCTTCAATTCAGCAAAGGGAGACAACAATTGAAAAAAACCTCTTCCTAACAAAACGCATTTGAAGTCATGAAATCCCCAAAGAGTAGCAAGATGAGCAACTAAATCATAAATTTTCCAAGGTTGTGTACATTTAGATAAAGAGATCTGGGAAATATAGGAGTTATTACAGAGATCTAAGAATTCCAAAACTATATTAATAGGAATTGTTATAGCCAAATGATGCCATCAGTTTATACAATTTAAACTATCTGAAATTTTATTGTTGGATGAGCAGATAGGGCTGGGAACTTCATATTCATTAGGAGTTTCTCATTTTTAGTAAGTCCAATAGACAATTCATTTCCTTGTAGTTCAATAAAATAAGTGCAGGGGAGTGATCGAATTAAAAATTTCATAAAGTTTTATATGTAATTAATTGTTTTATTCCCTAAACTTCCATTAAAATCCTTCGCATTTCAATATTTTCACATTTTTTAAGGTTTTCTAAGAGTAAAATAAATCTGGATTGATTTTTTGATTTTAGTGATAACCTTTTTATGTTTTCATTAATTAAATGTGTTTTCATTAATTAAATGTATTCTCTTTTATTTGTGTTTGGTTTATGAGGATTCTTCTTCTCCTGCCATTGATTTAGGTGCATATTCCAATGCGGATGTTGATGATGATGGTGTTATGAGAGGAGGAGATGATGATGTCGGTGTTTCTAAAGGAGATGATGGGGGTCGTGATTGTTTTGATGATACTGATATTGGGGTATATTTTAGATGTAAATTTTATTCTTGGTTTATACATTGAATTATACCATATAATGATGTTAGTGTTTGGTAGATGTTTCAGTTTATACATGTAGGAAGAACTAAGTCGAGTAGTTTAGAAAATATTATTCAATTGACGAGATCAACCAAAATTAGGATACTGGTTCAAAGGTATGGGGTATAAATGAATTATATAATACTATTGAATGAATATACACATGAAAATAAAAATTAAACTATTATTTTTTTATTCAAATTAGCAGAATCTTCCATCAATAAATAGATGGCTTCTTTGATGTTAAAAAAACAAATATGGTTGAACTTTAAGTGGGTAAACTGGAACATGAAAATAAGTGTGTTTACTAAATTAATTAATATAATGATGTTTATAAATGATAACAATTATGGATGGTAATAATGTGTTATTAGTCGAATAAAATAGTTTATTTTTTTGGAAATATTCTCACTAAATATAAGCATTATATCATCTAAACAATTCTAAGTATGGTGGAATTGGAAAATATGATTCTAGATTTGGTGGACATCAAGACAACTTTTCTTCATGGTGAGTTAAAGGAATAAATCAACACAAAACAACCAATTTGAGTACCAGTAATTGGGATCCATGACTTGGTTTGTATATTTTATAAAATCTTGTATAGAATAAAGCAAGTGTCGTGATAGTGGAATCAGAAATTTGAATCATTTATCACTGGTGAAGGCTTTGATAGTTGCAATAGAGATAATTACTTCTACTGAAATAAATGGGATAATGGTACATTCATAAATTTAATATTGTATTTCAATTACATGTTTCTACTTGGACTAGATGATTGAATGATTTATAATTCTATGGATAATTTTTTGGAGGTTTTGAGATGAAAAATCCCATGAAATTTGAAATGATATTGTGGATAAGTACAGAAATAGATAATAAGAATGTAGATTTAGTAATAACCCAGAAGGAACATATCAATAGGATCATCAAAAGGTTGGGCATGAATAGATTAGAAAAATTTACTACCCATCTTTCACTTCAACTTGACCAAGGCATAAGAACTCACAATGGAAGAAGAGTTCCAATACATGGAGAAAGTTCCATATTCCTCAGGTGTTGGAATTTTAATGTATACAATGAAATGTATTTAATAATTTATTGTGCTTATAGTGGACTTTTTTATAATATTCATGTAAAACCATGTAAAAAGACATTAATATGTCATTATATAGAAAACCAACCTATTTGTACATGTCTATTACAAAATTTTTATGATAAATAACATAATAATACATTCATGGATCTAAATGTTTAGTATCATAGGAAAATTAGGTTCATAAAACACTTGTACATAACACATAAACATTATTTAGCAACTAGGAATGGATGGAGGGGGGGTACAGGGGGGCTGTGCAGGAAAGGGGCCAGGTGGAGGGGGGGAGGGGGCAGGGGCAGGGGGTAGGGGGGTGCAGGCTAGGGGGCTGGGTGGAGGGGGCAAGGGGCAAGGGGCAGGGTGGAGGGGTGCAGGGGGGTAGGGTGGAGGGGCAGGGAGTAGGGGCAGGGGCATGGTGTAGGGGGCAGGGGCCAGGGGACATAAATTTTTGGACATGAAGGTCTGTATTTTGATAATTAGTTTTAGTGTTCCTTTAATTTAATAGATTTATGGAAAGTGTTCAATATGAATTTCTAGTTTTAATTTTTGAAATTATGGATTACCATGATAATGTTGTTTTACTTCTATATGGATCTTGATCTTTCTTATAAATGCATTTATAGTTTCTTAAATGTTTTTTTTAAAAAATCTCGGCATATAAAAAATAAAATCATTTTATAACATAGAAAAATTAATTATACTTTTCCTTTAAATCATTTTATTTATATTCTTCTTTTGATTTACTGACATTCATTTTCCATTTTGGATAAACTACTATTTGTTTTGTTATCAATGAGGAATTATGCTTAGCATATTAGTGGATAGATGGGCTATATAAATACAAGAATCATTCAATCCTACTGGCCAACACAAGTAAAATATGGCCACTAATTACTATTACAAAAGGTAGGTGATAGGTTAACGATGTCAACTTTACCATCCATACGACTAATCTATTTGACAATGTACTATTAAGGAATTGTAATCTTAATGCACCCTACTACTCAAAGGTAACATTTTGGTATGTCCATTTATTTCTTATTACCATACTACAACTGTAATGTTGAGAGGTGTATTTTCTCATTATTCATTCTTGTGGATGTCTATATTAAAATTCATGATAAATATGTGAATACCATTATCTAGATTAAAAACATTGATATGCCATATTTCATTTTTACTATTTATTTGTGGTTCATTATTCAACAGTTCATTCATTATGCTTACTTGGCTGGAATTAGACCAATAATTCATGGATTTAACATTTGTTCTTTATAAACTCTTATATACATGACTCTAATTCTGTGTTATATCTCATTAAACATTTTGGTTCAGGTTTATTATTGTATAAGAACTTTCACTTAAGTAGTCTGGTTGATGTTAAGGGGGTGCATACCGAGAAGAGATACTAAGAGGTCTTAATAGAAATCGTATCGACTTCACTCAAGTTGAATATCATGGGGAACTACAATGAACACTTAATAAAAACAAGATGAGGTGGTTCCTACTCTGACGACCAAACCCGCAAATGGACTGTGGTTGACCTGCTGGAACTGTCCAGCTGTGGGCAGGTTAACAACAGCCCATGTTCGGGGTTTAAAACCTAAAAATTATTTTCCCTTTTCTTTTCTTTTATTTCCATTAGTTATTTTACAATTTAATAACATTTTTCTTGTATTTTTTGGGCATGAAAAAATCTGGAAACCACCTCATGCACCTGTTGAATGATCGAATCATACTATTGTTGGAAGAATAAACAAACATCAAGGTTCGTGTTTCTACTTTTTTTCAATTTTTTTTATGTTTTCCACCTTCCTATTTAAATTTTATGTGAGACATTTCACATTTAATTTTAAGGTTTCTGTAAAATACATTTAATATGTGAAGGTGCGTATACCCAGTGGGGGAGAAACAACTTTTAGTTAGAAAGCTCCAAAAGCCGAAGTGGATGGTTTGGTTCCACGTTGAGTTAGGATCCCTCTTCTATTCATTTTAATTCAAGAATGCTTTAAATTGAATTTAGCTTTTTCTTATTTCTGCTTATTTATATTGAATTGCATATCTTGGATAAGTGTTCTTTAATAAAATTGTTTCATTTGATAATGTCATTATTTTATAATAAAACCACTCCAACGGAGGTGCGTTGTCTGCGAAAACTCAATGTGATAGTTATGTTGATCTAGATGATTAAATTATTTCATTTGATTTATGCTGAATGAGTTTTATAATAAATGTTAAATATAATTAAATAAATTTTGTGATAAATAAGTGCCATGATTTTATAATAAAACCCCTCCAACGGAGGTGCGCTGTCTTATTAACCAAAGAGTAGTGATAGTTATTTGTATCATGTTTAGATTTGGTTTGAGTCTTTCTTATGCCTCTTCTTGCTACATTCACTCATGGCCGGATGATGTTGCCCCGTAGGTGTCGTTGGACCAGGCCAACATGCCGCGGTCATGACACGGTCACACCGCGATCACACCGGGGTCACGCTGTGGTCACGCCGCGGTCATGTCGTGGTTACGTCACGCCGTGGTCCCGCCGCGGTCACGCCGTGGTCACGCCGTGGTCACGCTGCGGTCACGCGGTGCTCACGTCGCGGTCACACTGCATTCACGCCGTGATTTGGCCCTGCTCCAGGATGACAACCCGTGACAGTTCGTAGTAATAGTATTCCATGAGTCTTGTAATCAATGTTGAGACTGACTAATCAAAATTTCTGCGGGTGGGGAGATGACCATAATGTTGCCCCACCTTCTCCCACTCCCTTCGCTCCTGGCTAGAAGATGTTTCCCCACAGATGTCACTGGACCGGGCCAACACGCCGCGGTCACGCTATGGTCATGCCGCGGTCACGCCGCAGTCACGCCTTGGTAACGCCGCAGTCACGCCGCGGTCATTCCACAGGCACGCCGCGGTCATGGCGCGGCCACGCCACGGTCAGGACAGGGTCACGCCGCGTTCAAGCCGAGGTCACGCTGCGGTAATGCTGTGATTTGGCCCTGCTCTAGGACGACACCCCGTGGCAGTTCATAGTGATAGTATTGCAAGATCCTTGTGATCAATGTTGAGACTGACTAATCACAATTTCTTCCGGCGGGACGACGAACAAAATGTTGCCCCGCCTCCCCCCTTTCCTTTCGCTCTTGGCCGAATGAAGCTACACCACAGATGTCGCTGGACCGGGCCAACACGTCACGGTTACGCCGCAGTCACGCCACGGTCATGCCGTGATTTGGCCCTGATCTTGGATGACAACCTGCGATAGTTTGGAGCGATAGTATTCCATGAGTCTTGTGATCAATGTTGAGACTGAATAATCAAAATTGTTGCTGGAAGGGAGACGACCAGAATATTGCCCCGCCTCCTCCTACTCCCTTTGCTTCTATCCAGAAGATGTTTCCCTACAGATGTCTCTGGACTGGGCCAACATGCAGCGGTCACGCCGTGGTAATGCCGTGATTTGGCCCTACTCCAGGACGACAACCCACGATAGTTCGCAATGATATTATTCCACGAGTCTTGTGATCAATGTTGAGACTGACTAATCACAATTTCTGCCGGTGGGGCGTCGACTGGAATGTTGTCCCACCTCCTGCCCCCTTCACTCTTGGTCGGAAGATGCTGCCCCTCGGATGTCGCTGGATTGGGCCAACATGTAGCAGTCACACAGCGGTCACGTCTTGGTCATGCCGCGGTCACGCTGTGGTCACGCTGCGGTCATGTCGCGGTCATGTTGCGGTCACGCCATGGTAATGCCATGATTTGGCCATGATCCAGGATGACACCCCGTAGTGGTTTGCAGTGATAGTATTCCATGAGTCTTGTGATCAATGTTGAGACTGAGTTATCACAATTTCTGCCTGTGGGGCGACGACCGGAATGTTTCCCCACCTCCTCCTGCTCCCTTCGCTCTTGGCCAGAAGATGCTACCCGTCAGATGTCGCTGAACCGGCCAACACGACAGGATCACGCCGCGATCACGCCGCAGTCACGCCGCGGTCACGTCACGGTCACACCGCAGTCACGCCGCGGTCATGCCTCGGTAATGCCCTGATTTGGCCCTGAACTAGGACAACACCCTGTGGTGGTTCGCATTGATAGTATTCCATGAGTCTTGTGATCAATGTTGAGACTGAATAATCACAATTTATGCCGGTGGGGCGACGATTGTAAATTTTCCCCGCCTCCTCTTGCTCTCTTCGCTCCTGGATGGAAGATGATGCCCTGAGAATGTCACTGGACTGGGACAACACGCCGCGGTCACACCGCGGTAATGCTGTGATTTGGCCCTGCTCCAGCCACATCCATCCCACACCAGCCCCCATCCACCTTCATTTCAGCCCGCTGCCACCAGCATTCCATCCTGAAATAGCCCCCCTTCCACCTTCGAATCATCCCACACCATCCCCCCCAGCACCTGCAACCAGCCCCCTCCCACCAGCATTCCAGCCCCAATCCACCTACATTCGAGCCCGCGCCAGCCCCCAGCCACCTGCAATCTAGCCAGCACCAACCACCACCCCCAGCCTTCTTTAAAACACTCATGCTAGACCTCTTCCACCTGCAAAAGATCCCCAACAACCAGTTCCAACCCTCATCAGCCCCCATCCTCCTACATCTCAGCCCGATCCAGTTGGAACATGTACCTTTGAGATACAACCATAACACCAAGATCATTGAAATCAGACTTGGGAGTATAAACATCATTCAAATATCTAAATAAACCATTAACATCCTTAAGCTCTTTGAAATTTACTTCAGAAACAACTTTTTGAATAGGATGGAATGATTGGAGATTCATAATCAACTTTGTTTGGGTAGTTGTTAACCCAACCATCTTTTGAAAATCAACCAGGGGGGCTGCTGTTCGGGGGGGGGGTTGCTGTCTGGGTGGGGTGGTCTAGTGGGGTTTCCAAGAGGGAGGGGTGTCTAGGAGGGGGGCTGTCCAGCAGGGGTGGTGCAAGGGTTGTCCAGCAGGGGGGCTACTGTCCGGGTGTGGTTGTCCTGGGGGGTCTGTCCAGGTGGGTTTCGAGGAGGGGGGTCTGTCTGGGGGGTGGGGGGCTGCGGTCCGGGTGGGGTAGTTTAGGGGGGTTGTCCAAGAGGGAGGGGGTGCCCAAGAGGGGGGGGGGAGGTCTCTCCTGGGGGGTCCAGCGGGGGCTGCTGTCCGGGGGGGGGGGCTGCTGTCCAGGTGGGGTTGTCCAGGGGGTTGTCTAGGAGGGAGCGGGGGGGGGGGGGGGGGGGCTGGAGGGAGGACTTTTCGGGGGGGGGGGGGTTCTAGCGGGGGATGCTTTCAAGGGGGGCTGTTGTCTGGGTGGGGTTGTCTAGGGGGGGTATGTCCAGTGATATGATAAAATTGAACATCCCATGCAAAACACCTCCAAATCACCACCAGAATCCATCCAAGGTGAGCATTAGCCAATCATATCTAGAATCAAATAATCCCTACACCAGACCACTGAACCCACCTACAATAAACACCATCAATCAAGCCTACCTTCATGTACCCTTAAAAACCACAAACCATCCACCTACCACCCAACCACAACACCGCTCCCCTAAACACCAATAATTGCAGTCATCCCACCCAACACCAAACAAAACCCAACCCTCCTAGCCACTCACACCAGAATAGCTACTGGAACCCAAAAAGATGCTGGAAAGAACCCATAAAATAACGAAAACCTTCCTATAGGAACAGCATCACTAGTCCTTACGTAACTCGAACCGCCAACTACTTCATGAACCGTGAAGCCAAGGAAACATTCTATAATGTCATGGCACCAGACCACCACATTCGACCAATCAAAGACTCGGGAAAACAATATCCTAACATCACCATATAAAAAATACCATCCACCAAAGGAACGCCCAAACAGTCAACCACAAACTCAACCACAACCATTGACAAAAAATCCCCTAAATGTAGCCAAGTAGCAGGAAAACCACAACCCAAAAAGAAACCAATCAACCAGAAACTAGAAATCCTCATTTGATTCATACACACCATGAACCATATCCTATACAACTGACCTATAATAATAACATGTGAATCTATCTGAACCACACTAGAAGCCCCTCTAGAATCATCCCCACACACTAAAATCTGGCCTCCCTTACACAGGATCCTTGCACTATAAACATCCCACACCCACCCAACACCATAATAGGAACAAGAACCCCTAAAATAACATCACCTGTATGACCCACACAAGATGAGAACCATTAAAAAATACACTCTATATTCCTATCTCTTTCCAACGGATGAATCCAGCACAAAAAACCCACAATGGACCCAAAGGCAACACAACTATATAGGGTTTCCATGAGGGGGGATGTTGTCCGAGTGGGGTGGTCCAAGGGGGTTTCTATGAGGGAGGGGGTGTCCAGCAGGTGGGGTGTCCAGCAGGGTTGGTGCAAGGGTTGTCCAGCAGGGGAGGGGGGCTGCTGTCTGGGTGGGGTTGTCCTGGGGGGGGGGGGTCTGTCCAGGTGGGTGTCCAGGAGGGGGGGATCTATTCAGGGGGGTGGAGGGGGGGGGGGGGGCTCCTGTCTGGGGGGGGGGGGGGGCTTGTTGTCCGGGTGGGGTTGTCTAGGGGGGTTGTCTAGGAGGGAGGGGGTGTCCATGAGGGGGGGGGGGGTCCAGCGGGGGCTGCTGTCTGGGGGAGCTGTCTTGGTGGGGTTGTCTAAGGGGGGTCTGTCAAAGAGGGAGGGGGTGTCTAGGAGGGGAGAGGGGTCTGTCCAGTGGGGTGTCTAGTAGGGGTGGTGCAAGGGGTGTTCAGCAAGGGGGGCTGCTGTCCGGGTGGGGTTGTCCTAGGGGGGGGGGGGTCTGTCCAGGGGGTTTCCAAGAGAGAGGGGGTGTCCCGGAGGGGGGAGGGGTCTATCCAGGGAGGAGAGTGGGGTTGGTCCAAGGTGGGAAGGGGGGATGCAGTGGGAGGGGTGCATGGGGGGCTTTAAGATTCTCCTACTAACACCATTTCTTGAGAACATCATATTCTTTCTCAACAAGCTTGGGTACTTCTAACTCCCTTTTAAGTTGTCCAGCTCCTAATTGTCTCATCAATATAATTGGGTACTTCAACTAACTTGTAAGCCATTTATCATCTCCATATTGGAATGAAATAACTCATATTCCTCATTTAAAACATGAGATCTTGCACTCATCTCGATACACATGTTGAAAACATTCAAGTACACTAAAGTACTTGTAGGGAGGGGGTGGTGTGGTGGGATACTGTAGGAGTGGGGGTGGGGGAGAAAGGGGGTTGTTCAGGTGGGTGAAAGGGGGTTGTCCAGTGGGGAATGTGGGTGCAGGGGACTGTCCAAGGGGTGTAAGGGCTGTCTAGGGGGTGCAAGGGCTGTCCAGGGGGAGTGTAAGGGGGCTGTCCAGGGGCGCATGGGGGCTATCCAGGGGGGGCATGGGGGCTGTCTAGGGGGTGCAAGGGGGTTGTAGGGGGGGTGCAAGGGGGATAACCGGGGGGGGGGGGTGCAAGAGGGTTATCCTCGGGGGCATGGGGGGCTGTCCAAGGAGGTGCAAGGGCTGTCCAGGGGGCTATTCCAGGGGGGATGTGGGTTTTCTTTTAAGAAATGTCAATCCCTAGAGACACAGTTTTAAACTGTGGCTATAGACCTAAATCCATGACTTTAAACCGTGGATAAAGCTATATAGACACAGTTTTGAAGCATGGCTATAGGTTTTGTGTGGCTTAATTTTCTACCACAGTTTCAAACTGTGGTAATACCCTATATCCATGGTTCGAACCATGGATCTAGGCATTTATCCATGGTTTGAAACCGTGGATATAGGTCTTTCCCTATTTCCACACGAGTACTATCCACGGTTCATTGAACATTGGCTATAGCCTAAATTTCTAGTAGGGTAATAAGGTTCATGAATCGGGTTTATGTTTCTCCCATACTATAATTAAAGAAGGAAATATTGGACGATGATCATCATACTTCATTATTTATTCACCATGGAAGCACGAAGATGTATAGGGACCTGAAAGAGTACTTCTGGTGGGATGGCATGAAAAGAGATGTTTCTAAATATGTCTCCCGATGCTTGGTTTGTCAGAAAGTTAAAGCTGAAAGATAGAAGTCTAAGGGGATGTTACAACCATTACCCATACCAGAATGGAAATGGGAAAACCTCACTATTGACTTTGTCAGTGGACTTCCTAAAACATCCAAAGGAAATAATTCTATCTGGGTTATAGTTGATTATCTTACAAAGTCATCACACTTCATTGATATTAGAGAATATTTCTATCTTGATCAGCTTTCCAGGATATATGTAAAAGAAGTGGTAATATTTCATGGAGTACCACTTTCCATTATATCTGATCGTGATCCAAGGTCTACCTCGATGTTTTGGTGAATTCTTCAGCATACTCTAGATACAGAGTTCAGTTTCAGCACTGCTTATCATGCTCTGATAGACGGTCAGTCTGAGAGGACAATTCAAACTCTAGAAGGAATGTTGATATCTTACTCTATGGATTTAAAAGGTGGTTGGGATCAACACCTACCTTTGGTGGAATGTTCTTATAATAATAGCTTTCACTCCAGTATTCAGATGACTCCATATGAATATCTCTATGGAAATAAATGTAGAACTCCAACTTGCTGGGATGAAGTTGGGGAAAGAAAGCTATTGGGACCAGATATTGTTGATGAGATGGCAGAAAAGGTTAGATCTATTCAATAACACATAAGAGCATCTCAGAATCGGCATAAAAGTTATACCGAGAACCGAATAAGATACCTAGAGTTTGAAGTGGGTGATAAAGTGTTCTTACGAATATCTCCTTGTAAGAGAGTAATGCGAATTGGAAAGAAGGGAAAGATGATCCCTAAGTATATTGGTTCTTTTGAAATATTAGATCGTGTTGGGAAGATAGCTTACCTATTGGAGCTTCCACAAAATCTCTCTCATGTTCTTGATGTGTTCCATGTATCTCTGCTAAGAAAGTACATACCTGATCCTTCACATGTACAAAGCTCAGAAGTTGTACCTTTGGAGCATGATCTTTCTTATGAAGAACAGCCGATCAAGATTCTGGATCATAGCGAAAAATTTCTACGAAATAATACCACTCCCTTGGATAATGTTTTATGGAGAAACCACCAATTATAATAAGCTACATCGGAACTTGAGGATATGATAAGGGAGATGTATCCTCATCTGTTTGTTATGAAGTGATGAATTTCGAGGGAGAAATTTATTTTAAGGGGGGTAGAATGTAACACCCGGATATTTGATGAGAAATATATTTTTTTCATGTCTTGTTTTATATGAAACACCAAAAGAATATTTCATTACACACAACACTGGATTGGCTTGCATAACACACAAGAGCAAACTTCCTCGATAGCTTGCGTTGTACGCAATACCGAGTTTCACTAAACAATGATATATTACTATAATATAATGAACTAGCCATTCTGAATAGTATTAACCTAATTTTGAATTTTATAACATTATAATTATTCTTACACATTTTCTATAATGAGATATGAAAACAAAATCAAATTTTTGGGTAAAAGAAGTATTTTTAAAAAAATGCAGTTTTACGGCCTTTTGATGGCCCACCCATTTGAAATATAATTTTTGAAAATTTTATAAGTTCAATTTTACAAAATAAACTTCTTATTTTGAATCAGGATATAAAAATTTACATTGGATAAATTTTTGATAGTTTTCTGATAACTTTCATATTTTGATGAATAGTAAAAATATGCTAATTTTTTCATAAAAACAACATTTTCATCAAGATAATTTAGATGGTTAAATGATAAAATTTAATGGTCTTAATGTATAAATAGAATATATTTTTACCATTTAATATAATTCATGTCATTACCATTAATTTCACGTTGAATTCATAGGTAAAAACATTTCAATCATTGAAAATGTTTTAACTTTTAAAAACTATTTTCTTAACAAAGGGATTAATTTTAAATTAATTACTTCAACTTCTGTGTTTTGAATTTTGAAAAATGGATTCCATATTTTTATCCAGTGGGTCCAAATTATGTTAATAGGTTACTTTTATTTATTGACATTATGAATAGTAACTATGGTAATTTTTATTTACAACAATTAAAGGTAAATCGGGTAATTAAGGGTATAAATAAGATTATAAAATTACCATAACACCTAACCAATTCTATTGGATGAATAAAAGTCCACCTATATCACCTAAGGGTCATAATAGATTCATTTCATGGACTATTGACTATGAAAATCATATAATTATAATTAAAACCAAAGAAAGTTACAACACGTCACTCTCTTATATCTTATAAGTGTACTAATTTTAATTAGTGATAAACATCATAAAACTTCAAACATGAATAGTCTCCATAAATATAATAAAATTATCTACATAATTTTAATTTATTTAAAATTTTTAGGGATTAAATAATTATCATTAATAGAGACATAGTAATGATGTTGAAATTATTGTATTGATTGAAATATCAAATAAATGTTTTTAAAAATATTAAAATAAATATTATATGAACAATTTAATGTGATACAAGAATTTTCTAGGTGAATATTACATATTAGGAATCTATTAAATATTTTTTTTTGAATATTTCCTTTGTTTATATTTTGTTTAATATCAAATAAATAAATAGTTTCAAAATTGACACTATTGTTATTTTATAAAAATAACATATTATAAATTTGATTGAAAATAAAAAAAATATTTAAAAATTTAAAATCTAAATTTATATGGTCTAAAATTTGATAATGTATCCAATTATGGAAAATTTACAACTCATAATTACTTATTTAAAACAAATTAAAATTAAGAATATTATTACCTTTAATAAAATTAAATATATTAAATAAGAATAAATAAATTTGATAAGGTTTAAAATAAATTCACACTTTTTATTGGTTGATGAGATTATAACCTTATCTCATATCATCTTCTAATTGGGTCATTTTTTTTTGTTTTTAAGTGGGGTTGTAATTTATTATAAATTAATATTTCATATGTTTCCAAAGGATCCCCTCTCCTCCCTTATAAAAGGGCACCTCCTCCCTCTCCTCCTCACACCATTTTGAGCCTTGATCTCGGCCAAACCCTACCAGTTTCTCTTATACACTTCTCTAGAAACATACTAGAGGTCCTGGTCTTCTTCAAATACCAAATTTAGTGCCCTAAGAGGAGGTTTAGAAGAGGCGCGTCGAAGAAGAGGTAATATCCTTTACTGATCCTTTCAAATTTATTTCTTCTTCTAATTCTTCGTATTTATTGGTTTAATTATAAAGTAATACCATAAGTATCACTCATATACTGATATATTTTTATATATATGAAACAAACCTATTTGACCTTCTATCCATCCTATGGAAAATGAAATCACCACTTGTGCATACGTACGAAATACCGTCTCCACGCCGTGGGGTAATCTGTTATCCACCACCGCCATACATGGATGGGTATAATGGTGTAAATAATAACTATATACTATTATTATAATATTACACTAATTCTGAGATAGTATATCATCCACTTCAAAACCATTCAATAACTATGGGAATGATATCCTCGCACGTGTGTACGCACTACTTACCGTCTCCAGGATGCAATGTCATTCGTTCTATATGATATTCATTAAAACATGATTATATAAACGAATTGAATGTTTAAATCTGATATATATTATAATAATAACATTATGTAAATTAATTATCTATAACCTAATAATAGGAATAATAATCTATTCGCCAAAACACGCATAACAACATAATGAAATGAACACCCTAATAAGAAGTAGCAATGAAATATTACTAATAAGAAGATAAGAATATGACCATATATGATATCATAAAAATTATTATGATTCTAGAATAATTCAATGAAATTATTTAAATCTTTATACCAGAGGTTTGGATACGTACAGAGAATATTGGACCAAATGTAAGAGAAAATCCTACAATCTCATTTTTATCCAAGATTGTTTATACTTCAGAATTTACTGGGCATATTTATCATCCACATCCATGTTTCTACAATATGTAATATTATTTGTATCCTCCTACAATTTTTTTAATCCAATTTTACATATTGGTGAATTTTTATTTAATGTTAAGAAAGGAATCTTTTGTCGTTTTCAGTACGAGATACTTTTTGACTTTTTTCAGCCAAAGTATGAGCAGAATGCTTTTTTAACTTATAAGACATGAATTGATTTTTATGATTTCATAGAACATTATTTCCATGAAGCTTACTTTACAAGTTTTCATGTTTATTTTCAATTAACATCTTTTAGTTTAATATTTTATGATATGTTAAGAAAGGAAGAATGTTTTTGAAGTAGAAAGGATATTTTCCTCTAGAATGGAGTTCAAGTGTTTTATCAAAATTATTTTCTATCTAAGATAATATAGGATTATGTTTCTATCCCTATTTTTAGATTGATTTTATTATTTTATGCTGGAATAATTCTATGATGTCCTTTTATCTTATATGGATTATGTTATGATGGCATGATGTTTATGAATCCTATTTCTATTACATGGGTAATGCTATGATGTATTATTTATGATTTTGTGGAACACATAGAAATGGTTTCATTATGAGATGGTTGGGACTTATATCTCCCTCCAATGCATTGGGTAATGATTAATATCTCATCAGATAGACATGGATGGAATGACAAGTTAATCTGGTTCAGTGATACAGGACTGGAATGAGGAGTGAACTCGATTCAGAAATGGAATTTGTCCACTATGATTGTCTTGTCAATGAGTCCTGACTAATATGAAATGATTTTATATTATTATGTGTGTATGCCACAATGTTTCTTGTTTTATCTTATGACTATTGTGATTACATTTCACTACTATGGTTTATCCCATGTATTGATATTATGATATGTTTAGCAGGTTAAGATTTTCAAAATGTTCTGTTCTTATGAATATGATATGGTTGATATTTCCTTTGATGACCCTTACTGAGAATTTGATCTCACCCTTTTGTTTGTTTTCGTTTCCCAATGTCAGGAAGAAGGGTATTTAGTAGGATATATCAAATGGGACACTAGATATGATGAAATAAGTGGGATACAATGTAGATGATTTATGAACCATTTGTTTATGCATCCTAGTTTCTAAAGACACTATACCTATATGGTCCTATCATGGTTTTTTTATATGTTGTAATATGTATGATTTATTTCTTAAGAAATGACATTGTTTGTAAAGTATGGGTCGTTATAGGTTTTGTTTTCTTTTTTATGTAGTTTGTGATGGCTTCTATTGTGTCCTTATATTACATTATTTTTTTCATGGTCTCCTACATGGTATATATACTCAACCCTACGGTATTGTTTTCTGAACATGTCATTTCATTTGAAAATGATTTGAATATCATTGAAGAATCCAAGGTAATATAGTGATACATCAGTTAATTGACCGTGTTCAGTGGTTAGACAAGGAGATTTTGAGAAAGGCACTATTAGTCTTCTAGTTTTCCCAATTGTTTTCAATTTATGAATTCATTTCTGGATAAGTGTTTATTTTTCCATTTTTAATTTGGATTATGTTCTTCAACTTTGATGTTTTTCCAAGAGATCATTTCCTGAATGATTATACCCTAGATAATAAATTTTTTATTTATTCATCTAAACTCTCTAATGGATACAATTGGCTACACGTGTTTAAGTAGATTAGTCTAAGGACACTGATTTCTATTTATTCCATCTTTTTTCCCCATGACCTAGTCTATTGGGGGTGAGTTTGGGGTTATCCCACCCATATTTCTTCTAATTAGTAAATTCTCATTTGGTTGGATCTATATAGAGCTGTATCATAGAAGTTCCTCCTTGAGTCGGTGTTTAGAGTTGAAACCATGGTGTAAAATGGTTTGGGAATATGGGGAAATTGATTTGGAGAGTCTCAAGTGTATCCTTTAGCCAAGGGATCCCAGTGTTGGTTTGGAAGATAATGTTTCAAATCACCATGACTGTAACTAAATTTTTATTGAGTCAATATACTAGGACATCATTTGTAAGAAACCATTGAAATATGAGTCATATATGATTAATTCATTTGATTATCAATCTTGAATGTTCTCTATCCATATAAACACATCTACCATGGTATGTTTTCATCACTTTTAGGATACCTCCATGAAACAATTCATGAAGGATACTAATTAAGGATCATGATGACGATCCATTCTCTGATGAGGCCCCATTTTAGGGGGTATCTTATGAGATGTTTACCCCGGGTGGGAATGGATTTGTGGCAGTGGTCATCGAGAATTGTAATGCCCTTAGTGGATAGGATGATGATTCATGTAAAATAATCATTCTATGTGATTTATAGACTCAGATACTACTAAGGTATAATAGAAAGAAATATCCTCTGGTAGTAATATAATGTCTTAAGTTAGTGATCTTAGTCATCATTCCTATTTGGCTCTGACAGATTAGACGGTGGTGCATACAACTAGCCTTATTCACGGGGAACTGGGTAACTCATTGAGTTGGATGACATAAACCCATGATGAGAGAATTTTTAATAGGTCATAAATCCATTTTTTATTTAATGATGAGTATTTACTGTTATTCTTGTACACCATTAAAATTAATGAGCTTATCAATCAATAGAATAATGATATGATGATCTTTGAGTACGTCATGAGGTTCATTAAACTGATTAGTAACTTCCATGATATGGTACAAGATATATTATTCAGGGAATAGAAGGTTGAGTAGGTACTCATAAGAGACATCTATGTCGACATAACGTCTTTATACATTCCTACCTATGATAGAGTGTTATAGTGGGATATGGTGACTGAGAAATTCCAAGAAGGGGGAGGTTGGGAATCTAGCGATGATTGTGGATATCATGTGGCTGAATCATAAAAAGAATATAGTAGGAATTTGACATTTTGGTCTCAGCACAAGATATATACTCATAAATACATACAGACATGTGGATATATGGATTTGGGATCATATAGAAGGTTCGGTCATCCATATGAGGGAAATGCTATAATTTTGAAGGGAGAGGTCACATGGAGCATGATTACATGAATCGTTGTTCTCAGAAGGATACCCATGCAATGGATAAGACACCAAGTCAAACATAGCACCATGATTCGAGAACTCCTAGGCATGGTAAAGGTGACTCTCATGGATGAAATGTTAGCAGAGGAAAATGTGGAGCCCTAGGGTGACACTACGGGAAAAGGACCATTTGTGACTGATTATTTGCGAAGATTAGGGATCCCAACAAAAAATGTCTATCAGGAGGGAATATTAGTGATGGGACCCAATTCCAACACAATAAGTAGTTATTTTTTATGGTAATTTCATTACTATCATAAAAGGCATGGTTCCCGTTGCACACCAAACTGTGGGATGGTATTTTTGATGGGTTTTTAGTCCCGTATCAAATACTCGATATTGTTTTTTACTATTTGAGATGGGGTTATCAATCATCACAAATAGTATGTTGGCAGGTCGGTATTTTTGACGAGACTCTTCAAAAATTCCTTGTTAACTTCTGGTCCAAGTTAATAATGGGTATGGTATCTACGATTGATATCATCGTAAATGCTCTAACCTATATATACCTACATCCTATTTTTTCTCATTACACTCGTTTCTCTACCCCTCTCTCCCTCTCTACTTAAATTTTCTCTCTCAAAAGTTTTGAAAGTTTATGAATCTACATCAGATCATTATTCAAGTCTTACATCCTAAGAAAAATTCATTTTTAAGTTATTTATCTTTATCTTTCTTTTTTAGTTAATTAATTTTATTTTATTTTAGTTACTATTGTGGTTAATTAGTGTTAGTTAAATTACATTATAATTAGAACATTTTATTTTTCATTATTTAATTTTACAAATAATTATGTGTGGCTAGTATAAATTAGTGATAGCTAATCATTATTATATTAATTACTATTAATTAACGGTCATTAGAATTAATTAGAGAAGTTATTTAAAATTTATAATAATTAGTCATAATTAGTAATAATTATTGATTATTAGTCATGATTTGTAATAATTAGTGATAATTAGTAATATTTAGTGAGAATTAGTATTAATTAGTGATAATTAGAAATAATTTGTAATACTTAGTATTAAATATGAATAATTAGTAATAATTAGTAATGAATACAAATATTTAGTAATAATTATGAATAATTAGTAATAAATACAAATAATTTGTAGTAATTAGTTATATTTATTAATAATTAGTAATAATTATTAATAATTAGTAATAATTAGTAAAATTTATTTATAAATATGAATAACTAGTAAAAATACCAATAAATGGGAATAAATAAGTATAACTAGTAATAATTAGATATCATTTGTAATAATTGATAATCATTAGTAATAATTAGTAATAATTAGTAATAATTACTATTAATAAATAATAATTACAGATAATTAGTAATAATTAGTAATAATTTCTATTAATTATTTTTAATTATTAATAATTAGAACTAATATGTAATAATTAGTAATAATTAGTTATTATTTGTATTAATTTGTAATAATTAGTATTAATAATTCTTATTTTATTATTATTATTTAAATTTGAATTTATTTTATTAATAATATATTAATATTAGAAATATTATTTTATTAATTTTTTTTATTTTTTTGTAATGTATTTGCAATGGGACCATCGCAAATAAGTATTTTCAACAGCCAATAAAAAATAAGTTTTTTTAAATACCATGGGTTTTCAATTTTCAATGGGTGATGTTATCATTGCAAATATTATTTTTTGCGACACTCCATCATAAAAAAACATTTTTACGACATACGTTTCTGCAATGGGTCATTTGTGATGGGGGCCCATCACAAAAAAACTAAACTTTCAGTACTGTGAGGAGAATTTGGGGCATGAAAATTCAATGAGGTACACTTTCCATCACCACTAGCATTCCCATTCGAGGATTTGAGAACTAGGGGTTGGGGCCATGCGATGCTATAGGCTATAGGGGGGATATCATGGATGAGAGTGTGGGTTTTATGATAAGGTTATAGCAACCCTTCCTCCACTAGTTGGTTAGTTTGTCCCTTGTTGAAGTGATCTCGTTAGGAATGTTGATTCTTAAAGTAGTGTTATATTATATGGATGACTTCCCCAATGATGTTTTAGGAATCCCAATTAGGTGAGAGGTAGAATTATATATTGGATTGCTTCCTAAAACCACAAAAATGTCTTCTGAGGAAAATCGCCTAGACTCCATAGAGCTCTGGGAGTAGTGGGTTCATCTAGGGGAACTTTTTGATAAGGGTTTCATCAAAATTATGGAATCATCTTGGGTAGAAAAAGTTTTGTTTATGAAAAATTTAGATTGTATAATGAGCCTTTATGTTGATTATCTTCTCTTAAATTAGGTAATAAAAATGAAACAGTACCCCATACAAAGGATAGATGGAATCTTCAACCAATTGAGACGAATGAGTTGGTTCCCCAATATCAATACTGGGAATGGGTACCACTAGTAGAGGGTTTTTTATGATGATATTCTGAAGATGGAATTACAATGTCACTACAGAATCTATGTGTTCTTTGGGATTCTTTTCGTTGAGATTATGGCACCCAATTTGCATATGGATTTTATAAAACAAACTATTCATCTATACATGGATTGATTTTGGGTTTTATTCATTTATTTATTACTCATATACTCTACTCTAGAGGATAAGGATGAATTTGTTTTTTGATGGTCCCAGTCTAACTATGGGAGCACCATCAATATGGTAAGATCTCGAAATGTCCATTTTTTATCTACAAGGTTCAATTATTGGGTAATTTATTATCTATGAATGGTTTAACTATATACCCATTCAATATTGTGTTTGTGATTTCTTGGGATCCACCCATGAGAATTATGGAAGTGAAAAATGTTCTTGTCTTGGTGGGGTAATATCAGAGGTATGTGGAAGACATCTATTGGATTAAAAACCATCTGAAAACATTTATATGTGAAGGGTAGTTGTTTACATACATAGAAAAGTATCAGGGAAACATTGAAGATTTAAGGATGAGGTCTGACCAAAGAACCTTTATTGAGACTACAAAATAAGGGCTTTGAGTAACTTTTTTTAGTGATGCCTCTTGAGCCAGAATCAATTTATTTTTGAAGAAAAGGAAGGTCTTGTTCACATATGGGTTGAGTTAGTTGATAAACCATGTGTAAAATTATAATACTCTTGACCTAGAATTAGTTTTTCTAGTCTTTACTCTTAATTTTTGGAGGCACTATCTTTTAAATGGTCATTTTGTTGTTTATATGAACTGCCAGAGTCTCAAGTACATCATCCCTCAAAGATATATGAAACTAAGATAAATACATTAGTTGGATTCCAATGGGTAATGTCTTTGAGATATTCTCTACTCATTTTACGAGCAATGTGGTGGAATATTCCCCTAGTGGGAATCCACATTCTCACAAGTTGGAGGATACATATTATTAGTTGGATTTATTATGGTAGACTATGGTGGAGGAGAGGGGTGTAGTTTTCCATTAGTTGATGGTGTCGATGCCTCATCTTATTTAGTGTGTGTGGGAGTATCTATTGGAAGACATCAATTATGAGGTTCTATATGGCTAAATACTATAAATAGATTCACCATATGGATTTTTTCAATGAGGGTCACATAATCCTTTTCTAGGAACAGACAGCTCTTCCTAACACATTGAAAGCGGATGTGATGAATGATTTTCAAACATCACTATTAGATGTAAATCCTATTATTGGAATGATGTAAAAGTGTACCACCCTTGTATTCCATAGTGTGTCTCTTTTTTAAATTTAATCTCTTCTATAGTTTTTTTTCACATAATAGATAGCTTAAATGAACAACTTGTTATTATTGTAACATCGCCATTGAATTTTCCTGAATGAATAGTATTAACAAAATTATGAAACATATATAATATACACTGAACAAAATTGTTTTATATTCATCCTATATATTTAAAAGGCCTAATATAAGAATAAATCAAATTTAGTATATAAAAAGCTATATATTTCAAAAGGAAGTTATGTCACCTCATGATGGAGCACTTTTTTTAATAATAAAATTTAAAATTATTATTAATTACATTTAACAAAATAAAAATATTATTTTAGATCATAATATAGATGTTTTTTTTAGTTTAATTTTTTTTCATTTCTCTGATAAGATTCATATTTTAATGAATACTGAAAAATATGGAATTTTAATTGATAACAACATGTTCATCAAAAAAATTATAAAGTAAAATTATATTTTTGATTAGTTCTAAATAATTATTTGATAAACATATATTATATAATCCAATTTATTTCATAACAATCAATTTCACATTATATATAGATATAAAAATATCTCAAACTATTGAATGTTTTCACATTAAAAACATTTTTTTATTCCATAAACATGAATAATTTTAAATTAATTTTATCCAATTATGTTTTTTGAATTTTGGAAAATAGATTCTGTATTTTGAATGATTATTTAAAAATTTATTAAATAGTTACCTTTTATTTTTGTATGTTATAAATAGTAACTATAATACTTTTTTTATTACCACATTTAAGGGTAAATCATTTAATTAAGGGTAAATATAAAAATATAAAATTTATTAAATTAACCTAAAGCATGTTATTATTTTATTTCATGAGTTATTATATACCAAAATCATCCATAGGCCTACTTTATGAGCTCTTTGAGCCACATGTATTACTTTAATCCATTGATTTTATTTTATTCAATGAAAACTCAACCTAACCATACTATTGTTTTTAAAAAGTGAAATATTTTTAATACGGGTTTACATAGGGGATATGTTTGACTATAAACAATATTTTTAAATATAAATGAATTTTCTTCAACATAATAATTTTTTTAATATTTCATGATAAATAATAAAATTATAGGCTTTCATAATGATGATGCAGTAATTTTTTAGTTAATGGAAATATTAAATAAAATTTATTAAAAATATAAATATATTTATTATGTTATATTACTGATTTCATAATAAAATTTATCGATGACATTGGAATTCTAGTGATGGGAAAAATATATTTTTTAAATATATCATGATGGTTTGATATTTTTGGTATGCCAAGTAATTAATAAGGTCAAAAATGAAATTAATTATATTTTAAAATAAATATTCTTTTACTAATTATATAGAATTAATAAAAATATAAAATAATTTCAAAATAATTTTATGATATTGGAAATTTTACCCATTATTTATTTAGGATCCTTTCGTAATTTTATAGTAACTATATAAACCCATAAAAAGTAAAAAAGACATGTTATCATTGTAAGAGTTAAAGGGTTTAAATAAGGGTTAAAACCAAAAGATAAGAGTATTAATGTGACCTAATCATGTACAAAAATATTGGATGAGATGATATTTACCCATACAAATATTATTTTCTAAACAACTCACATTGTAGACATTCTTAATTGAAAATTAATTTATATTAATTGAAAATTTTGAAATTTCCAAAAGTGCCCCTCACCATAATTATAAAAGGTCACCTCCTCCATCATTTATTCACATAAATTTGTACCATATATATAGACCAAACCCTACCCATTTTTGTTCCCAAAATCCTTATCTTGGTTTTGGAGTTTTTATTTCTTCCAAAATACCTACCCAAGGTCCCTTAAGAAAAGCTATAATGGAAGCCAACCGAAGAATGTGTAATAATTTTTACTGACTCTTTCTAGTTTATTTCCTATTATAATTATTATTAATTGTTTGTTTCTATTGTAAATTAATAAATACAGTATAATAATTAGGATAATATTTTATTATGATTATGGGAAACTCAAATTTCACCTTTAATCCATCCAATGAAAAATTAAAACATCACATGTGTGTACGTACAGCCAACAGTCTCCACATTGTTGTGTAATATTTTTTTCATCACCACTTTACTTGGGTGGTAATAATGATAAAAATAATGAATTATATAATAATTATGAAAGGTTATTTACTATTTGAAATTAATATACTATCCAATTCTTTACCCTTTCACAATTAAGGTAATGACACTATCGCTCGTGCGTAGATCTGTCATATCGTCTCCATGATGCGATGCGATTCATTTACCATTTTCAACAGTAAATTATTATTATGAATCATTAAATAAAGAATAAATATTATATAAATTAACATAATATAGTTCTTTAGATTATTTAACTATATCTTACCCAAAAAAACGACGACTCACATGAAAAATTTTGCATAGGAAAATGAAGTAGTTAACACCTGAAACAAGGATAATAATGAAATATTATTAAAAAAGGAACTAAAATGATATAAAAGTATTATATATAATATGATAATTGATAATATGGTTCATTTATAAGTTATTAACATGATTAAAAATATTATTCAAGATTTTAAATCACATTCAATTAATGTAATGCACAATGTATGGGTTTTTCTTATCTCACGTTTACTTTTGTGAGAAATGTGTATAATTCGCTACTTATTATTTACCTATAGTAAAAAAATGACCATGTGTTAATTTTAAGTTTTATATAATATTTTTATTAATTTTTTACATATCTATTCGATTATCTCTATTTCATGTGGATTATGGTGTCAAATTTACCATACAAGTATTGGATTTTTGTCACGATTTTTTTTCTTGAAGACATTTGTTATGTTATAAGCCTATATTATTTTATGAGGTGTATATAATTCTCCATTTACATGTTATATCATTAATATATTTGTTATATTGATATTATAATTATCATATAATTTTATTCCCTTATAGGACATATAATTCAGGTGTTACATTGTTGTATTGGACACTTTGGAATGCTTAAAGATTATTTTCCTCACGAATTTTTCAATGATATCCTTTAAAGTATTTTCATCTATGTTAACATCCTATGATGATGTTTTCACTTCATCGATGTTTAACTCTTATGATAACATCTTATAAACTTTATTAAATAGTCTCTATTCAATTTCATTGGTGAAGTATTGTTATTACAAATGACATGTTATTTTTGTTTTAGGGAATTTTGATTTAGTTGTATTATTTATTAATTGAGGAATGAATTATACATGAATAAAAAGGTGGGGTACATTTATAGAAAAAACCTTGATTAATAAGTAATCTTTTGAGAAAAAAAAACTGCACGCAACAAACCCTTCTCATTTGTTTCTATGCTGAATTTTATGGTATTTTACCCGTAGACATGAACTAGCAAGAGAATTGATAATGAAAGTAATTATCTAGAGAACATATCTTGATAGTTGAGATGTTTGAAATTATTAAATTCTTTCTTTTCAGTGATTATTATCCAACGAATTTTAACAATTAGATATATATAGATTCAATTTCATTATTATTTTATATATTACATGGAATGTGTGTTCCGTTACTCCCCATGCTATATTGGTTATGATTATTGATATTAGTTAGCTTCTGTTGTACTCTACCCTTACTAAGCATTTGGTATCACACTTTTATTTGTTCTCTTTTCCACAAAATGTACAGATAAACAAATTAATATGTTCAAGGATTAAATTCACATTTATTTTCTATGTTATATTCCTAGTTACTAATGTAATAAGGGTCCCATATATATATATAATTCATCATGTCTGGTAAACCACCATAAACATTTGTATTTGAATATTGTATCTATCAAAAATTAATAAATAAAGGCACCATATCTAGGATATTGGGATATTAGACATTACTATTGGAATCAGAGAATGTTTAGTAGAAAACCTGGGAACTGGACTTATGAAAACATTGATTAGAGAACAAAACCCTATTCCAAAATTATAAAATGTGTCAAAATAAACAAAGAATATCATGTAGTTTATATTTATATCTAAATTTTCAATTTAGGTTATGTGATTCAATAGTTCTAAAATGATACATCATGTTTCATTATTTTATGACATAATCTAGTTTATCCCATTTTTTTGGAAATGACACCTAGTAGAAGAAGTGGGATATATATGAATGCACATAATCCAAAGAGTACGAATTATCATTTCTCTGATGGGTTTAAGCTAATATTTAGAAGTGAACTAACCTCTAAAAAATTATTTTCATATGAGGACATAGTATCGGGTTCTATTAATACATATAAATAATTATAAAAGTTTTAGGGATTTATATGTAAGTAATAGAACAATAGTAGTATAGGGGAAAATATGGATAAAATAATGAAGAGAAAGTACAATTTTCCAAAATTTGATAATTTTGGAAAGAAACACCCTCATAATTTACTAAAGGGAATATGGGTTTTATACAAGTATGGATATAAATTCCACTGTTTTTTGTGATTTCTAGGGTAATAAAATGTTTTCCAATGTACAAGGATTCATCTACAATGTGATGGGACATAATGCAAATCAATGTATGATGCATCAAAGGAAAATACCTCAAAAGAGGCTAATGGATCGTGGTAAATATTATACTAACACCACATAAGAAAAGGAATGATTAATATTACATTTTTTAGGATTCAAGAATTATGTTGTAATAGTATTTTATCACAGGTATTCTAGTTACAATGATCACGAGATATATAAGTATAGTACTATAATACTTTACCATTAATGATTTTGAAGCATGTATATTTTCATTAATATTTTTATGTTGATAAAATATTTGGAATATGGTATTAAGATATAAATTACATTTTTTGAGTAACATAATTTTAATATTTATTTTGTAAATTTTGAGACCTTTTTGAACTGCGAATTTCGACGGATGTATTTTGGATGAGTCTTATGATTTGAAGGGGTTAAGTTGAACATCGAATATTACTGTTTGAGGTTAAGTTAAAATTTATTTCATAATTGTTTCTAATGTTTTTTTAAAAAACCATTTATATGATGATAGAATTATATGTGGTCCTTATAACTCAATAAAACTGCTTCAAGCATAAAAACTCATCTTTAATGTCTATCTTAAGGTGTATAAAATAAAGTGCAAATTTATCAATGAATAGAAAACATATGAAATTATGCCCATAAAATAGTAATTAATCATGTGTGTTTATTATCTCAAGTGCATATTAAAATATTAAAAGACACCCTAAACACTAGGGACAAATATTTTAGAACAAAAACAATATTAATTTATATTTTTTTCTGATAAATTATTTATCTTTTAACAAATAAAAAATTTATGGTTTTGGGATGGTAAACATTATAATGAACATGTTTTATATCAATCTCCATAAGATCATGATGGTTATATTTCTCTTCCATCACCAATATTTCACATCTCATTAATGTTATCCAATTTTAAAGACAAATTTTTTGGTGACCTTATCATTTTTCATTACCATATTATTAGGATGATATTTCATTAACCCTATATTCTATGTGGGTTTCCAACAATGTAAACCTAAAGTATCATTATTTAATTAGTAACGGGAAATTTCAAATTTTGAGGATGAAATTTATTGAAGGTGGGTATAATGTAACACCATAGGATTTTATAGTATTTTTACCTTTTAAATTCAGTCTATTTGATATCTTTTGTTGCATTCAATACGTAGCTTCAACAAACAATGAAATATTATTATAACCTAGACATTAAATTTTTGAGACATAATAGTATAAAAAATTATAAAATGTATATATATTATATATTCCATAATTTTTTTACATTAATATGATATATTTTTTAGGAATATGAAAAGAACAATCCACTTTTACGCATAAAAAATTATATTTTCCTAATGGAATTTTGGTTTCCTTTGGAAGGATAACTTATTTTAAAACTAAATTTTGAAAATTTTATTAATTATATTGAGAAAAAAACTTATTCATCAAAATATAAAAATAAAAATTTACTTTGGATGAATTTTTTTCAATTCACTGATAAATTTGTTGTTTTGATGAATAGAGAAAAATACTAGATTTTAATTGAAATCATCTTTTTCTAATAAATAATTTATTGTGATAAAATATGTTTTTTTATTGTTTTCACTGAATTATTAGATCAATTTTATATCATATAATCTTATGTAGGTCATTGGAATCAATTTCACATTGAGTATGTATATAAAAACATTTTAAAACATTGAACATTTTCACTTTAATAACATGCTTCCTCATCCCATTTTATGATTAATTGGAAAGTTATTTTAACCAGTTATGTATATTTATTTTTGAAAAATTGATTCCATATTTTGAATTATAATTTTAAAAGTTACTAAATATTTCCCTTTAATTTTTGGATAATATGAATAGAAACATTAGGAATTTTTTTTACTATCATGGTTAAGGGTAAATAGGGTAAATAAGGGAAAAATAATATTATAAATTTTATATAATTACCCTAAGAATTTTTATTATTTTATTGGATGAGTGATTTTATAACCAAATCATCCTTGAGCCAATTTTATGATCTCTTGGAGCCACACGGATGAATTTAATCCATCTATATGATTTTATTCGAAGAATATTCAACCTTGTCATACTTTTTTTAACAGGTGAAATATTTTTAATACAGGATCATATATGGGATATGTTTGCATATAAATATTATTTTGAAATATACAATATTTATCATCATCATGATAATTTATTTTTAATTTTTAGGGAATAAATAATAAAATTAATGGCTTTCATGTTGATGATAATGTAATTATTTGATTAATAAACATATCAAATAAATGGTTTCAAAAATATTAAAATACTTATAATTTGATATAATTAATTTCATGAAAAAAATTCATCATTACTATACATTTATGGGTATAATGATTAAAATAATATATATATATAATAACTAACAGAAAATGTTGAATTAGAAAAAATGAATATACCATCCAATTCCTTACCCTTTCACCATCGAACAATGATATTGTCACTCGTGCGTACGTGTGGCCTATCATCTCCATGATGTGATGTGAATCATTTCCCATTTACAACATTAAATTATGATTATGAAAATGTATATAATGAATAAATAAGATATATATGACTATAATATCATTATAGTTATTATGGAACAATATCCTATGTAAAATAACTCGTACCTACATGGCTAATCATATATTAAAAAATGATGTAGTTTATAAATGAAGGAAAGATAGTAATGAAATATTATTAACAAATGAGAAATTAAATGATATAGGATAATCATATATGATATCATAAATATTAATATGTTTCTATTATAAATTACTAACATTCTTAAAACCACTATAAATGAGGTTAAATCACATTCAATAAAAGGAAAGTGCAGGCTAAGGGTTTTTTCTCATCCCACTTTAACTTCTATGATATATTATCTTTATTCACCACTTTTGTTCATGTGTGGTATAAATATTTCCCATTAATGTATTTTATGTTTATTATAATTAAATTTTTAATGATTTAAATAACCATTTTAGAACATCCCTTTCATAGCATTTATTATTTCAAAGCTACAAAAGCAGTAATGGATTTTTGTCAAAATTTTCTTTCTTTGAGAAGTTTGTTTTTTATACACCTATATTCATTTATGATGCGTAAAAAAATCTTTTTTATAGGTTAATATTTGAGTATTCTTATTCTCAAGATATTTTATGTTTAATTTAATGTTATTACTTCTTGGGGATTATAATTCAAATGTTTCAATGTGGTATGTGTCACTTTGTTATGTTTAATGATTACATTCCTCCTGAATTTTTAAATTATATAATTTAATGTATTTCTATATAAGTAAAAATAATCTTTTTAGTAATTAACATGATTATGGTTTACCTATTAGGATTTGATCTTCCATACATTACTATATTCTTTATGGTCAGTTTTATTAGGTAATAATGATATATTGTATGACTAGTTAATGGCTATTTTACGACATACTAATTTAGTTGTATTATTTATTCATGTGAGGAATGCATTTCACATGAAATAAATGGTGGTGACCATATATATATAATACCCTTGATATATCAGTAGTCTCTTGAGTGAAAATTATTTAGTGAAAACTCATTCAAGTTTGTTTTCCTGAAGAATCAAATGATTTTCTACCCATAGACTTACACTAGAAAGTAGATTGACTATAAAAGTGACTATCTATGGGATATATCATTATAGTTCAGACATCCAACATTATTCATTTTCATTATTTTAGTTAACACTATACATGGGATTTTCAAAACGTAAAAATATATAGATGCATTTTTATTCTCAATTTATTGATTATATGGAAAGTGTGTTCATTTATTTAGCATTCTATGTTAATTATACTCATGGATTCAAGTTAGATTCCACTATACATTACCATTACTGATCATTTGATCTCACCCATTCATTTTTTCTCTTATCCCTATTATAAGAATGTGAAATTTTTGAATAAGTTAAAGGATGAAATTCTCCTTCCTTTTAGATGTTCTATGTTTAATTACCAATGTAATATATGTTAAATGTATGTATCTAGTTCATTAATAATTTTTAACTATATGATAATTAGGGATATGAATCTTTTATCTTTTCCAAAATTAATAATGTAAGGAACTCACTATGGGATATTGTGGCCTAGGACTTTATATCATGGACCTTTTATGGAAATTTTGGTGGGATGGTATGAGGCATAACATTGTCTAGTTCATCTCTTGATGTCTCATATGTCTATAGTTAAAGGAAAAGCATAAGGTTCTAGTGTCATTTAAACTAAATCTTATTATCTTTAAGTGGAAATGGGAATGAATGTGTATAAACATGATGATATGGTTTCCTTAGATAATGAGAGTCCATGACCATATAAAGGTTACTGTTTACCAACTCCTGAAGTTAGAGCACTTTCTTACCATTCAAAAATAGAGATTGTTTAATATTTGTGGGTAGTTGTAAATGCGGGATATCAGACATATTCATTTGGTACCCTAGATTATCATCTTTGAAATTGATGATCGGTTTACATCATGGTTTTAGAGAGGCTCGTATAAGGCATTTGAGACTTATTTGAGGATAAACATGGCGTTCCACTCTAAGAAGAATGGGTAGAATGAGCTAAAAATATTAGTGTTAGATTATATGTTAAGATCCAGAATTCTGTAATTCATCCGTATCTAAGAGGATCACATAACACTGATACTATTTTTTGATATTAATATTTATCACTCTTCTATGTGCAAGAAACCTAAAAAGGCCATATAAGTTAAACCTTGATGGTTACCCTTATGTTAGACTGAGATTGTTATGACATATATTTTTTCTTTATAGATGTTTTAGGCATTCATGGATAAGGTTCAGGTTATCCGAGAGTGTATGATGATATCCCATGTTAGATAGAAATCTTATACAGATTGATGTCTTGGGCCCTTGGTGTTAGAATAAAGAGACCAAGATTTCATCAAAGCCTCCATGTGATGAGGATCACAGAGATTTTAAAAGGGAATATATCTATAATTGAGGTTAATTAGAATTTTCAAGATCATACAGAGGTTTGTAAAGGTATCTAACCAGTTCTCCTTCCCCCTAGTTGGTTCGAGTGCATGACTTCTTATAATTTCAGCTTTTGAGGAGGTATAGGCATAGGTCATTGCACATTATTGACTGGTGTGAGGTGGAAATTGAGGATGGATATACATATGAATAGTACCTTGTTTGGATCAAGGATGGGTAGGATATGATCCTATTTTGACAGAACATCCCTTTGGTTCATGTACTTTGGCAGCATTGGTGCGTGCATGAGAGATTCTAGGAGCCTGAAAGTCAAATACAGAGTCAGTCCCCCCCCCATTTTATGTATCATGTGCTTCTCATGGTGGGAATCCTTGAATGAGGAGTTAATTTAATGATTTTGTTTTTTTTATTATTTCATTTAATATTTATAAATACATATCATGTTTTTCTCATTGTGGGTGAAATATTTTGATGTCTCAGTGCCCCGAAAATAAGATATTAAAAATATTATTTATTTATTATATTAGGTGTGTGAATCATTTTGGTTTAAATATTTTTCCAAATTTTTAGGACCTCTGATAGAAAATATAAGAGTAAAGATGAATACATAACATGGGGTTTAACCTAGGCGCAACCCACTGTTAGTCATTATCGGATGATTCATGGATGCAAGCTCTTAGCGGCTACATTTAATAAAAAAATTCGTTATTGTTATTAGTTGAAATAACATATAATAATACACTATAATGACATTGTTAACCTCATTCAATAGGTTTATCCAAATAACTCTATAAGTATTAGAGGAAAATATTTTTCATATTTAGAGATGGATAACCCGAGGATGCGGATCAACGATCCGATTGAGGTGAATCAAGAGGAATACATTGAATGCATTGGACATTATTCGTCACCTTTGAATGATTTTTTCATAAAATATCTATTATAAATCATTTTTGAGCTCATTATCTATGTTATATGAACATTTAATTTCATAATTACTTATTTTTTATCTTTTTTATCATGATCATTGATTTCTATTAATTCTATGAAACAGTATAATAATTTTATTGTTTAAAAAACATTTATTCCATGTTATCACACTTTATACCACACATATTTATCATTTGTCACGATCACATTGTATAATTATGATCATCACTTTTTTCATCTTCTTTTCCCCCATTTTTTAACATTCTTCACCATTGGCCCATGAGGTAGCAGTTTGACACTGTTGCGGTGGGTTTGAGAGTGATTAAATTCCATGAATCGTGGTTTATGAATAAAATACATAAATAGAGACACTTTTGGGATGGATCATGATGGGTTTTCAGGTGTGGGTGATGACATTATGTATTTGGGATCCGGAGGGAGGAAGGTGATTAGTGGTGCTTTGGGACATGTGATAGACTCCCGCACGGGTGATCAGATTCCTTTTTCCAACCACAATAGGTTGGGAATCGATGTCCAAGGGAATTTCAATTAAAATTTGCATGGTCATGTAGAAATAGTTTTTGTGGTGATCATATATCTCAACCCCATATGAAGATCTTGATTTCGTATGAGTTGAAAACATGACAACACTACATGTATTCTGAGTGAACACATGACCTATGGGCCCCTAGATACAATGAATGTGGTTTTTGGTGAAGATTAATCTCACATTCCATGTATGGTTTTATAAAAACCATGTCTTGAAGTTATAGTTACTTGGAATCTTCTCTACGAGTACACATGTATGACCACGACCAAGAATTGGAGCATAACCAGAGTACACAAGCATGGTTGTGTACTCAGACATGCCCATTGTACACAGCCATGACCAATGTACCTAGGCATGATCCACATAGTAGGTCATTTGAACATTATTCTTCTAATTCAGTGATGAAAAATGTGAATGGTCATCTTCTCAATTAGTAGTCATGTGGATAATATGACTCAAGACTATATATTTTGATTGAGACATCAGATATTGGGATGTATATGGCGAATAAGCATTTAGATATTATTATGTGATGTAATTTTGTGCTAATAAAATATCAGCGTGCTACACATAAATACACTCAGTACCCGTTGAGTTTCTAAAAAGGTACGTTGTGTTGTATGATTTTGGTTGAAATCATTCATTCCTATAGTAGTTGACTTACACTCACAATTCATCTTCTAGGAATAGTAAAATGATTTCTATGATCTCATTGAGAATGCTAGAGATTCAATATTTTAATCAGAAAATGTGTTTCCCAGTTATTCAAGATTATTTTTAAGGGTTTTCTATTTTAGAACACTACCGATCATTTTTTTGCTCTTATTCCAGTTACTAATTGTGTTCATGTGTATATCTCAGGAGGGTACTATGAATACAACAAGTATAAATCTGATCTATTGTGATTTTAATTATCTAGATTGAATCTAATTTATGTTAATAATGGGTAAAAAAAATTTCCCCACCTATGTAACCTATTTTTGGAGGTGAATCAAGTTTTTGAAGTGGTATGAGTCCTCATTTCTAGTAATAAGACAATAAAAACACTCCTAATATGAGGGCATCACCTCATTTGTGAAATAGAGGTGTCCATATATGTATTGGGAATGTAACTATAAAATTTTATTTTGGAATTGTCATTGTTACTCTTTAATTCCCATGAGGATAAAGAGTGTGTGTTTCTTGTCTGTGATATGATTCTATAGATATAACTAGTTTTGGGTTTTGTTAGAATATGGACATTACATTTGGGATCAGAGTGCATGAGAGACCCTAAGAGCATAACACTTTAAATGTGGGTTGGTGCTTGAAAAGCCGCATGATGATGAAATTGGTTATTGTGTATGAAGCCTTTAATGATACCATTAACCATGCTGGGAATCACTAGTTAATATTTAATGAACTTAGGATTCCTCTATAGTGACGACATTATAGTCATATAGGGATGATTTATCAGAAGACGTTGTCATGATCATTCTACAGAAGGTGAACTGTTGGGGTTTTACTCTTCTTCTTACATGTAATTGTTGATTGTTGGTTGGAAACCATACTAGTACCTATGCCTTGGATATAATAGAAATTTATGTGGTGTTATTGGTAATAATTATATCTTATTAGTGTACTCTTGGAAAAGTTACAATCATTCCACTTAATTTGGAAATGTCTAGAGTTTAATGAGAGAGTAACAGTGATATGTTGAGAAAATGAAAGATGATAAGACAAATTTTAATTTGATAAATAGAATCATTCAATGTGGAACTCTAGAAACATTGAAAATGATATATGTGTGTAGTATCCTATGTAATACTAGGATTCTCATTTTGGAAGACATGAGATAGGCTCATGGATCCCAGTCGACTCTTTGACTTCATTTCCATGTGACAAATCACCATTAGTACTAGTTAGTGTTTTTTAAAAATGGACATAATATCTATATATAGACATCTCACTTGTAAACTCTATATTATGAAAAACCATGGAAAAAATTCCATAGACCCCAGTAGTAGATTCTGTGGTTTTACCTATCATGTATTTGGGAATATATGTAATTTTATGAAATTAATGATCCAAGGGTGTTTCATAATGTATTCACCTATGTTTGTGTGGTGTCATGATGATGTAATTAAATGTTTTGGTTTAGAGACTTAATAGAATGTTTTTATGGCCTTTAATGATAATTCTTGAAATAATCAATGTAAATCCGAGAATAAAGGCCTCATAATAGGACTTCTAGATGCTTCAACTATTAAAGACGATCATTTAAAAAGTAGTTGGGCAATAGTATCTGAATTTATTTCCCTTTTTAGTCACATGAAGCTAGTTAGGAACGACCTCATTCATATTGTTGATATGAAATGAGTATAGTGAAACAGTCAGATGAGGATTTTCATTGCATGACTAGGATCATTGAGGTAAATTAGGAATTGATCATTAAATACAATTCAATAAATGATACCATGTTCAATTTTATAATGTTAAGGTAATCGTTTAATGAAAAATAATGATGGTGGGAGAACAATGACAGATAATATTCAATGAAATTATAGAACCTGTGTTTTGGGAGAACAATAGTATAGTTGATAAAAGAGACAATGAAGTAATAGTTCTTAAATTTAGATGGGCTTGAGTAAGCACCATTTGAATGTCCATCTTAAAATATGGGGTTTTTATCATCTTTTAATGGCTTATGCACCATTCTCTTTAAGTGATTATTAGTTATTCTTAGATGAGCTCGATTAAGCACGATCTCAATAATGGAAGGAATATTTACAACCAAATTATGTATTTTTTTCTTTCTTCCCCAAGGCTTCTCATGGACGAGAAGTTCTATGATGCGGAGAATATATTGTCCCATGATTTTGAACTGCAAAAACTCCAAATGAATTTTAAATTATCATTTGGTGGTTGGTCTGACAATTAAACCATGCTTCGGAATGTAAATACAAGTATTGTAGAACATGAATGTTTTTTAAAGGGTTGAAATCTAAAAAGGTGTATTGGATGTTCAGAAGAGTTTTGGGAGCATTGGGATCTAATGAATCTGTATCAAGATAAGAAGATGGAGGGGAATGGTTAGTTTAAGGTTAATACTAAGCATTCTTCCCAAAGAGTGTAACAAGTTTTCTAGGGGGACATGGTTTATTGAAACTATGTGGCCCTCTAGGGGAAATACCATGGCCTGATCTATGGGAGATGGAAGTGTCACATGGTTTGATCTAACCATGCAATAGGAGGTTCAAAACCATGTGATATAACTTTATAAAACTGGAGTGGTGATCCACACTAGCTACAAATGGTTTGGAAAACTGTGTGCCTAACCCACACTAATAGTGCCACATATGAGGTGTCACCACAAGAGTGGTTCATAGTTTTCCAAATGGTGAAATCAATATGTGTAGTTCATTAATGGGGGTGATTTTAACATTTTCCTCCTCTCCTCACTAAGGATTTCTCCTCGGCCTTTCTCCCTTGCATCCCATGAATAGAATCCCCAATCAATCACTCCCTCTAACATGTCCTTATATTTGATATAACTCTATCATTCAGCATAGGAATCATGATCCATCAATCTCGAAGGATCTATATTATTAGGCTATCAATTTATATTTCTTATTGTTTTATTTTCCACCACTCTATGGAATGGTAAATCCATGTGGTCTTTTTTGCTCTATTTTCAGGGTGTCTGTCTGATATTACAATTTCTATCATTATCGCTCAAATTAAATCTTAAATTTCATGTTTGAAAAATCCTAGTCCTAAGTTATATGGTCTATTATTATCCCGACAAAATCATGGTCTTTTATATCATGTGTCATATTTCCACTGGATGGACCTTCCTAGAATTAATCATTAAATTAATTGACCCATAAATTGGATGTTTGAGCATAATTAAAACATGTTATTACACCGATATGTATAGTTTGAGGTTTTCTTCCTCAACCTGAGCCTATCTATAAGTGAGTTCATTTAATCAATCATGTTTTTCACAACCATGAGTTTTTTTAAAAAGCCATTTATTGAAGGAATACTTATTTAATTAAATTTCTTGTTAATATTTGGAAAATTTATTTATAACCTTGTCATTTATAGATGAAAGAATAAATGAGTTTGAATAAATGGGAGTTATGGAATGAAATGGAAAATCCATAAGAATAGGATTAATTATGTAAATGTTTAGTGAAGCCACATGGACACTAACATGAGCCTCATTTAATTCATATGTATGTGAATTAATTAAATAATTGAGTATGGTAAATTTTATTCACATAGGGGATACATTCTAACTTTTCCCACTGATCATTTTTAATAATTCATTGAATGATATTGTTTAATGGTGAGGATAGTGACATGGAATCCCATTCTATTTGTTATGCATTAATCAGTTAATGAAATGATTATGATAAATCCAGTGGATAAAGGGAATTGACACTAACATGAAACCTTGAATTATTATATAGATCAAATTTTTAATTGATGTTATGGTATTCTATAAATGACCCACATACATATTTATTACTCTATGTCTTGGACTATTAACTTGGGTACATGTTACTTGAACTGCCTCAGATATGATCCATGGGATCCAACAAATCATGTGTTTATTATTCTATAGAAGAGATCTGAGGTATCAAAAAGGATTCTGTCATCTATGGGAACTGGTTCATATCCCATATAGGTCTATATAACGCCATGTTCCCTATGAACTGTTTCTTTATACATGAAGATGATTCATTTGTCATTAGAATTGGTTCCGGGCCCTCATATGTATGATACACGATCATTCATCATATGTAATAGTTCTTTGATATTTGATATGTAGGTATAGGTTGTAGCTAATTCTGAACTATGTTATATACTTAATCATTATTTATGGGATTTTTTTATAACATATTGTACTAGTATACTACTTCTATCCATTTTTCATATGCAATACTTACTAGAGTTATATATGCACAAAACATTAGCTTATATGTATAGAATAGATTTGTTATAGACCTCATTGTCGTTGGCCTACTAAGTACATCTCACAACCTATTTGGGAACTGATTGGTACCCAATGAAACCAAATGGATTCTATTTTCATCTTATGGATTATTATATTTGTTTTAACTCATGTATATTTTTAATTATGAGCACTAGACTGATCTGGTGCTCGTGTTACTCTATGATATATTCATTGAGGATTTTGTTCGTTTCATTAGGAATTTATTATATCTCCAATTATATCCATAATTCCATGTGTTCCTATATTCAAATCTGTGGTAAAATAAACATATTCTATATATTATAATAATATATAATTATCTATTTATTGCTATTGAGGTGATTTATTTTCCACTTCCATTCATTTAAACTTATTTCTCAATTGATTAATTTACACTATACCATTGTTATACTCTAATCATTATTGAATAGTATCCCCACCAAACCATCATTATAACCTCAGTGCTAGTCATCAACCTATGGTGTATGGTGTGGTGTGCAAGAATCCATGTGGTGAATATACATCCAATTTTTTCTAGAGTTAGTCAGGTTGGGACATTATATATTAAATGTGATATAGTTAAAGTGGAAATCATATTTCACTAGTGAGGTGTCTTGATGCTAATATCTTCAGTGATGGAATCATGTTCTTGGACGTACTATTTTTGTGGAGATTAGGGTAGTGTCATGTTGGAATCTAGTCTCCCATTTTGAATTTATGGCCTTATTTGTAGTTATTATTAGACATTTCTTATTTGAATATTGTTATTCTATTTTATTGATATTGTGCATGGATTTTATCATGGACCATACTTATATTGTTCCATTGAATTTCTTCTATTACAATATTTTTCATGCACAATGGTAAATTATACCCCAATTATATTGTAATACCCTTGTAATTTATCTCCAAACATTGGTGTCTATGTGGTAAAACCAAGTTCTTTTTCATTTTTTTATATGGTAACTAGTTATTTAATACCTAAGACCCTTCTACAACATGTTTCCCCATATCTGGAACTATCACATAATTCACACTTTAAAGAGCCTTTATTCATTAAATTATTTATAACAGTACTTTTATAATTTTAAATTTTCCAAACGAAATTAATTTTATACTTCATTATATCAAAATTATATTAATATTAATTCTTGAATTTTTTAAAAAAGATTGTTTTTATTAAAATAAATTTTGCGTGCTTTGAAAATTATTATTGTTAAGAAATTTCAATAATATAAGAATTACCTATAAGTATTAAAAAAAATTCATTTAATAAAAATATTAATATTATTTAAAAAAATATTCATTTTGAAATATCGTTGAATTTATAAATCCAATGTGCAATATGTTTAGAACTAAATAAATTTATACTTTAATAAAAATTTTAAATTTGGTATTTTCATTAAATCATGTATTTTCAAGGTAGATTCAGATTCAATAAAAGTCACTTATATTTTATTTTTTTATAATAAATCAATTAATTTCACTAAAATAAAAATCAAAAATAATTTATTATTATATGTATATTTGAGGCATAAAAATGAGATTTTTTTAAATCCATTTTTTTACATGATTAAGTGTGTTTATTTAAAAATTAACTTTTCCAACCCTTCAGAAATAATATTTGATAAATAATATTTTCAAATTTTAAATAATAAGTACCAAATAAGTTAAATGGTTAAATAATAACTGTAAGAATCCGGTTTTTTCTATAAAAGACTTTTGAATATTCTTGATGTTATTCTAGAGTATGGCGTTTAGATGGCATGCAATTCCGAGGTCCGGTGTGCCCGAAATTAATTATATAAAAATGTTAAGTGTTTTTATATTACACATGCATGGTTAAATAATGAAAATGAGATATCTCTTAGAAGGTTGATCAGATCAGAAATCCAAGACAATAGTTGGTTCCAGAACATGGTGTTTACCCTGGGTGCGACATAAAATGTGTCGGCGCGGGATTTTTGAACACCTCGCTCGTTGGCGGTGTGTTAAATGGATAATTAAATCATCAAATTATTCATTTAAGAGATCAGAACTGAATAAAACCTAAATGGTAGCTAGGATTGGAAATCTAAGGGCACAGTTGCATCCGGATCATGACGTTTACCCTAGGCGGGGTATAAAAGTTGCGGGCGTGGGCCTACTGTGAGAGATGTCACCGAGGGGAAAAACCGTCTTTTTGAATTAAGGACTTACTTATTTTTATCACTGGAGTACATTTCAAATAAATTTCAAAGGAAGCCTCAGAATGGAAATATGTGAATTTCTGTGAGTTTGAAATGTGTTGTTTTTCCTAGGTGCGATATAAAATGAGAGGGTGCAGTGATTTCGGATTCTGCGCTAAGAGGGTTTTCCAATAAGTAGGAAAATTGGAGTTGGGGGGTCTCCCTTCTCTCTCCTTTCTCTCTCTCTCTCTCTCCCTCTCTCTCTCATCCGTTATTCAGTGTTCTTTATCGTTGTCCATCGGATCATAGAGCGATCTTCCTTGAGACCATGGTGGATCGATGGTGGGGTGCAACGAAGCCATCGCCAATGACGAACGGATCCAAAGAGGTAGGATTATTGATTAAATTTCAGAAGCTTTGTCAATTTTATCATTTAACTTCTAAAATTTTGAAATTGGGATGATGGCCGAACGAAAACGGTCATCATCCGATCCCAGTTAAATTTCTCATTCTTGGGTGTTCTTCGTCCCAATCTTCGGACGCGCGCGAACCTCGACGGATCGATGAGAAAGGGGAGGCGTTGTGGAGATCCGGTCCCGAGGATCCCGAAACCGGTGTCAGATTATTTTACCGATCATTGGAGAGGTCGGGGGACCAGCTAAAGGTTTAGCTCTTCTGAGGGGCAGCAGCCGGAGGACGAACCGGCAGTAGAGCTCGACGGTGGCATCCTAGAGCACGACGGAGGTTCGGGATCCGGTGGAGGAGGGCCAGCACGCCTTGGCCGGATGTCGAGCTGGAGGTGTTCGGTTGGTGGGTGTGCGGCTGCCTCAGTTGCGGCTAGGGGGAGCTAGTCATCACGGAGGAGTGCAGCGAGGCAGAGCCTGAGGCGACGGAACGCAGCGAGGCCAAACCGAAGGCGACAAAGGGCGATGAGGTCCCAGCAGTGGAGCGGCTGGCTGGTGAAGCCGGGACGGCGGAGCAGTGGGCCGACCCGCCTGCGACTACGGCATGATGGAGAACCGGAGGTGGCCGGAAGGATGTGGTGCTTTAGCAGAGCCAGCGGAGAACAGGGGGCACGGCGCGGGCGTCTATCGCGCTCGGCAGGATGAACCCGAGGCGGTCAATGCCTCGGGTGTGTGGCTGAGACCAGGACCCGTGCTTAGCGGGTCCTCCGGGCACGACTCTGAGACCGACATTAGCCTTGTCTGCAAGGTAGAACCGGACCCGAGGGGTCCGGTTTGGTTGGAGCGGGCCGTGGCCAGCAGGCTGCGGTGGTTCGGACTGGGCGGGCCGCGGTGAGCTGGCCGAGTTGGGCCCCCATTGCATTCGTTGGGGACTTATCTTTTAAACGGTTCGTCCTTTTGATGCGTCATCTACGGCTTCAGGTCTGTATCAGTGAGACAAACCGTTTGAAATGGGTTTCGGGATTTTTGGGTTCTGTACCCGAAGGAGGGTAGACCGAAACTCTCTAACTTAATATTATTAAAGTTGTGACGGTCGGGGCTCGCGAGCCAGTCGTCCAATTGACATGCCGTTAAAGGCCCGCTGGCCCCGAAGCTAAGACGGTCCTTCCAAAGTAGTTTTGGAACCATTACAGGTTGGTTTCATTGTTTGGTGGCATGAAAAGATTAATTTGAATAATTAATTAATTAATTAATTGTTGTGTCGGACCTAAATTCTTCTTGGGATGTCCGATTGAAACGTCGTCAGCTGCAACGTGACCCCATTCCTCGTGTGGACTTTTTTTGATGCTTTCCGAAGTGTTTGTGTTGGAGACAAGGTGAAGGCCTCACTAGGTCTGGTTCACACGTTTTATGCTGAAACACCACTTTTTCACCCGAAATCTGTTTGGAGTGTTTGAGTACCAGTTTCTGAGTGATTATTTGAAGGGATTGCAACTTCGCAATCCGCCCGCCTAAATTTGGAACTAAGGTGAGGGCTCTACATGACCTCGTTGGCTTATAATGCGGGGTGGTGCATATTCTGCATCTGAAGTCCGTGTTAGGCACCGTCAGTGGTATTGTGACCCTGGAGTCAAGAAGAAGTTGACCAGGATGGTTTTAGACGTTGAATCCGGACTTGTGTCTTGGGCCCCACATGTCGTCTTTTGAGATTTGTGCAGCGTACTATGCCTTTTTCATCAAGCGTATGTTTGGGGAGTATAAATAGTCCTTTCGGTGTGTTTTTCCGAGAGCATTGCGATGGCGTAGTTTGTCCGACCTCTTTCGGGGCCGAGTGGCGGACCCCACGAGATAGAATATGGGCATAAAGAGGTGTTGAATAACTTTTCCATCGAGAGCCTATTTCCAGTGAGTAAGTAGTCTATATCATGTGTTTTTTCATGGGGATTATAGTGATGTAATCTGTGTGGGCATACAGAGCATCTTTCAAGCTCTTATTAAATGTGGAAATATGAAAGGGCATTGGTCAGAGGCTTCTTCGATGTACTCCAAACATAGGCATGGTAGTGGTGCTAGTGACACCTAGTGATGGCATAGGCATTGCGCAGTTATTAGAGTAGTTCTGGGTTTACCCTCCAGCAGGACAGAGTAGTGGGTCACCTGATGTTTTATTGCGGTATACCCTCCAGCAGGGCTGGGAAGTGGGTCACCATTGACTTATTTAGGGTTTACACTCAAGTCGGGCTGGGCAGTGGGTCACCCGATGATTTAATATGGTTTACCATCCAGTGGGCTGGGAAGTGGGTCACCATTGACTTATTTAGAGTTTACCCTCCAGCGGGACTGGGCAGTGAGTCACCTGATGTTTTATTAGGTTATACCCTCCAGCAGGGTTGGGCAGTGGGTCACCATTGACTTATTTAGGGTTTACCCTCTAGTAGGGTTGGGTAGTGGGTCACCTAATGATTTATTATGGTCTACCCTTCAACGGGGCTGGGTAGTGGGTCACTGTCGACTTATTTAGGGTTTACCCTCCAGCAGGGGTGGGCAGTGGGTCACCCGATGATTTATTATGGTCTACCCTCTAGCGGGGCTCTGCAGTGGGTCACCGTTGACTTATTTAGGGTTTACCCTCCAGCAGAGCTGGGCAGTGGGTCACCCATTGATTTATTATGGTTTACCCTCTAGAGGGGCTGGGCAGTGGGTCACCGTTGAATTATTGGGGTTTACCGTCCAGTGGGGATGGGCAGTGGGTTACCCGGTGACTTAATTCAGACTCCGTCATTTCTACTAGGCTAGTCTGTGGCTTCTCTTCGTGACTACCACAGCAAGACCCTTGGTTGTACGGGTCATTGATGTGACATCTTTGTCTTTGAGAAGACCTCTCGACTGTGTGACAGTGATGAGGTGTGGTTTGACATTCCCCAGAACTCTCAAGAATGAGGGGCTCTTTCCCCACCGAGACGTGTCCTTGTGACGTGACCTAAATTCGTGCAGGCGAGGCAGTACTTCCCAAAGAGGATATTGTCAAGGTGCGGTGATTTGAGCCACTTGATTTGCGGTTTGGGGCAGACGTGTAGGAAACTGGGCATTGATGGTGTTTACTTCTGGGACTGTTAGAAACTCAGTTTCATTGGCTGATCTATGAGATGGAGATCCCCCTTCGATCTTGTTTGGGTTTCTTGTTTGAGCATATGGATATGTATATACGTTGTTCCATTACTCCCTTCTTGGGTATTGGTTACTCTCCTTCTAGGAGAGGCGAAGAAGCACGGGGTATGCCACGTGAATTCCGTGTCTATCTTCTCATGGTTGGGAGAGTCTACTCTCTTTTTATAGGTAGCGAAGGCTCGACGGGATGTTCATCCTATCACTATTTCTACATCCTTGTGTTAGGACAAGCATACTTTATTTCTCTTGTTGGGTCGAGTTGTACTCATTACTGCACTCTCTGTTGTACTCCATTACTACTCCCAGTTTGTTCTACTGCTCACCCTTCGGTACCTCCTTTATTGCTCCCTCAAGCCTTCGGGGTGTCCTACTGAGTATTTTTATACTCACCCATACTTGGGCTTTGCCCAAAATTAGTGTTCCCTTGCAGAAGATAGACAGGTTTCTTGTGACAATAGAGGAGCATAGGAGTTTGAGAGCTTGGACCACGTGTGGTGGTAGTAGACAGGTTCTAGATGTGGGACTCTCCCATCTCTTTTACATTTGTTTTCCTATTTCCGAGTTGTGGCACTTTTCTGGTTGGTCGGGTGTTTTTCCCTTTTCTTTTTAGTTTACCTTCAGCACTCACTTTGTCCTGTTTAGAGTTCGATGAACCTTGTTGGTTTGTTTATAGCATTTGGTGCTTTACTTTTCCTTTTTCTATGCACTTCTGCATTGAGTGGGCAGCGTGTGTGTGTACAGGTACATATGCAAAGGCCTCCCTGAGTTGTTTATCCTTTGGCGCTTGTCACCAGCCCCTGTCCTATGGAGGCGGGCTTGGGGTAGTTGCAGCTCGAGCCAAGGTAGGGTTGGGTTATAAAAAAGTGGTATCAAAGGTGGTTCGTTCTTTGGGGCCTGGTTCGGACGTCCCTAAAAAAGAATTGGTTATGTTTCGGGGAAATAGTGTCAACAGGTCTCAAGAGCGGCTCTCAGGCCAGGGAGTCCAGTGATGGTGCGGTGATAGACGTATCCATTCACCAAGACCCTGATAACCCTCTTGTCGACTTGGCATGCTGAGACACCCATTGCAGGTAATGTTAGTTTCTACGTCACATAGGATTGAGTCTTTGACTATCCTTCTTGAGTCAGCTCCCTATTGTTGTTACTGTCATATACATATATTTTTATCTAATCGCGGTACTCCTTGATAACCCTCATGATGCCTCCGCGAAGACTACCAGCCTGGGTAACAACATTGGTTCGTGATGACGACCCTATGAGCGATGAGGCCTCAGTACATGACCCATCATGTGAGTCCCTTTCTCCGAGTGGGCTGGTAGCAGCACCCCCACCTAGTGAGCAGCAGACAGCTCGAGCAGAGCAGATAGATCTTGAGAGCAGGTTGAGCGTGCTCCGTGACTTCTAGTGACAGAGACCACTTGGGTTTAGTGGTGAGCCATACCCTCTTGCAGCAGATTTTTGACTTGTGACAGTGGTTTTCCACTTCAGGCTTGCGCAGACACTGGCAGATCAGAGGGTTGCCTTGGCAGCCAGCCTTTTCCACGGATCAGTTGGGCGTTGCTGGATTCGGGTGACTCAGTTACTTGATGATTCGTCAGTTTTGTTGGGAGACATTCAACTGCTACTTCGTGAGGAGTTTTACCCCTCCTACTAATGCTCTGTTTAGATCTAGTAGCTCCTGCATTTTCAGCAAGGAGGGATGACGGTGACTGAGTACATGACTAGTTTCGTAGACCGTGCACATTTTTACCTAGAATTGGTCCATCACGGAAACTTCTGAGCATGTATGTTCGAGCATGGCCTTCACAGAGAGATTAATGCTATCATAGTACCCTTGGGCATTCCCACTTATGTCAAGGTTCTAGAGAAGGCACTGGTGACAGAGAGCTTCTTGTTACATTCTACATTTGTTGGTGGTAGTAGACACGAGGGAGCTGAGACATCTGCCACAACTAGCAGGTGTCAGCAGACAGAACCTCGACACAGGTGGCCTTCCACCCTCCAGTTTCATAGACGTGGTTGTCCACCAATATGGTGGAAAATCACAGGGGTTCAACCGAGGATACCCTTCTATGAGCAGACTCAGGGGCAAGGTCGTACACTACAGTGGCACCGGAGGGCACCAGGGCAGCTTGCAGAGCGTCGGTGTTATGCTTGCGGTGGGAGAGGTCACTTGGCATGGGACTGTCCGACCATATTTTCTTAGAACATCGGGCAAGCAGTAGGTGCATCACCAAGACAGAGGCAGCACCGTGATCATATTGGTACTTAGAGAGGTGGTTCTAGCAGAGGAGCGGGAGAAACTGGAAGCGGGGTACAACATTACGAGGTCTTCCCGTCACCACCAGGTGGTCCACGTCAGGCTTTGTGAGCTGACAGTTGAGACAGGGGACAATTTCGAGCATTCGATGTTTACGATCCTTTAGATCATGAAGTGACAAGAGATACACTTTGCGGCTCTTCTACTTTTTTCAGTAGAATTTTTAGACTCTGTGGGTGAAATGATTTTTCTCCCTACTCCTTGCATGAGATGTTACCAGGGTGATGTAGGGAGTTGGGTGTAACCCTTTTTTGGTAGAGTCGGAGGCGTAGAATCTTTTCCATTAGTCAATGGTGTCCACTCCATCGCTTTCCGAGCGTGTAAGAGATTCTTGGTTGAGAGACATCGACTATGAAATCTTGTGAGACCAGATATCCTTGGCTATTGTACCATATGGATATTCTGAAGGAGGGAATCACCAAGCTTTTTCCTATGTCCAAACTGTGATTTATGTCGTAGCATGGGATGGAGAGGTGCAACCGGGGAGGTGAGCTACCACTGAGATCCTTTGAGACATTTGAAACCATGCGAAGGGATGGAGAGGTCCCCACCGCCTTGCCCTAAACCCAAAGGCTGGTTTGGGTGCATAATGTCTCCCATGTGATTCACCTGAGAAGAGGTGTACATGAACCTTTTCACGTTATCAGCAAGGGCAGACCCCATGCGAACGGACCAAATCCTTTGGTCCCTACGCGGTGACGCTGAACTATGCAAGAGTTCTTCTAGGTACGTGAGATCCAGGTGTGGGCTTAGTACCCTGAGTTGTTTTCCTAGTTTTTTCTTTTCGGGGATGAAAATCTTGAAGGAGGGAATGATGTAAGATTCAGTTTTTTTCTATAAAATACTTTGGAATATTCCTGATGTTATTCTAGAGAAGGGTGTTCAGACAGCGTGCAATTCCAAGGTCCAGTGTTCCCAGAATTAATTATATAAAGATGTTAAGTGTTTTTATATTAAGCAAGCATGCTTAACTAAAAAAATGTGATATCTCTTAGACAGTTTATCAGATTGGAAATCTGAGACAATGTTTGGGTCCGGAACATGGTGTTTACCCTAGGCGCGATATAAAATGAGTCGGCGTAGGACTTTATGATACCTCGCTCGTTGGAGGTGTGTTAAATGGATAATTAAATCATCAAATCATTCATTTAATAGCTCAAATCTGAATAACTCCTAAACCAACACTTTGATCCGAAATCCAAGGGCACAGTTACGTCCAGAGCGTTCCGTTTACCCTAGGAGGGGTGTAAGTTGCGGGCGCGGGCCTGCTATGAGAGATGTCACCGAGGGGAAAATCGTCTTTTTGAATTAAGGACTTAATGTTTTTTATTGTTGGAGTCATTTTCAAAAACCTTTTGAATGAAGGCCAGGAATGGAAATATGAGACTTCTATTGAGTTCAAAATGTGGCGTTCTTCCTAGGCACAATATAAAATGAGAGGGAGCGGTGATTTAGGATTCCGCGCTAAGTGGGTTTTCCTATAAATAGGAAAATATGAGTTGGAGGTTCTCCCTTCTCCCTAATTTCTCTCTCTATCTCTCTCCCTCTCTCTCTCATCTATACTTTGGTGTTCTTCATTGTTATTCGTCGGATCGAGGAGCTATCTTCATGGAGACCTCAGCGGATCGAAGGTGGAGCACAACGAAGTCATCGCCAACGACGAACGGATCCAAAGAGGTTGGATTCTTGATTAAATTTCCACAGCTTTTTCAAATTTTTCATTTAATTTCAAAAATTTTAAAATTGGGATGATGGTCGAATGAAAATGGGCATCGTTCGATCCCCGTTTAATTTTTCATTCTTGGGACTTCTTCATCCCAATTTTTGGACATGCATGAAATTTGACAGATCTATGAGCAAGGGGCGGCGTTGTAAAGAACTGGTCCCAGGGATCCGAAAACCGTTTTCGGATAATTTTTTCGATCACTGGAGTGGCCGCGGGGACCGACTGAATGATCAATTTCGGCGAGGGGCAGCGGCCGTAGGATGAACCGGTGGCCGAGCGCAGCGGACATGATCATGATCATGGTAGAGGCTTGGGATCCAGCGAATGAAGGAAGACACCCGACGGACGGTGGTTGAGCCAAGGTGTTCGGGAAGCTGGTGTGCCGCTGGCTCGGGTGCAACTAGGGGGAGCTGGGCATCACAACGGAGTGCAGCGACGCCGAGCTGAAGGTGATGGAGCGCGGTGAGGTTCCGGCGGCAGAGTGGCTGGCTGGTGAAGGTGGGATGATGGAGCAGCGGGCGGAGCCAGCTGCGGAAGTGGCATGACGGTGAACCGAAGGCGGCCAGTGGGACAAGTGGCTTCAACGGAGTCGACGACAAGTAGGGGGCACGGCGTGGGTGGCTGTTGCGCTCCGCAAGAGGAACCCGATGCGGTCCGCTCCTCGGGTGTGCGACAGAGACTAGGACCCATGCTTCGCGGGTCCTGTAGGCGCGACGCGGAGACTTGATTCGACCAGTCTGTAGGGGAGAACCAGAACCGAAGGGTCCAGTTTGGTTTGAGCGGACCGCGGCTGGTGGACCGTGGTAGTTTGGACCGGGCTGGCCAGGGTGAACCGGCCTGGTTGGGCAACCCTGCATTCTGGAGGGGCTTATCTTTTAAACGACATATCCGTTTGATCCGCCATCTACGGTTGCAGGTCCGTATCAGCAAGAAAAACCTTTTGAAGTGGGTTCTAGGATTTTTGGGATCTGCACCTGAAGGAAGGTATCCTGGAACGCTCTAACTTAAAAAAATTAAATTATTATTAAAGTTGTGACGGATGTGGCTCGTGAGCCGGAAGTCTGTTTGACGTGCCGTCAGAGGCGTTGTTGCCCCGGAGTTGAGACGGTCCTTCCATAGTTTTTTCAGAACCTTTTTGGGTTGGTTTCATTGCTCAGTGGCAAGAAATGTTTAATGTGATTAATTAATTAATTAATTAATTTATTAATTAGTTGTTTCCTCGGACCTAACTCTTGCTTGGGATGTTTGATTGACGGGCCTTCAGCGGCTGTGTGACTCCAGTCCTCATGCAGAATTTTTGTGATGCTTTCCAAAGCATTCGGGTTGGAGACAAGGTGCGGGACCCACTGGACCTGGTTCACACATTTTACGGTGCAACGCCACCTTTTCACCTGACATAAATTTGGGTTGTTTAAGTACCCTTTTATGAGTGTTTTTCTGAGGGGATTGCAACGACGCAATCCGCCCGCCTAAATTCGGACCCGAGGTGTCGGCCTTACATGGCCCCGTTAGCTTATAACGCGGGGTGGTGTAGCTTCTGCATCCGAAGTCATATTTAGGAGTTGTCAACTACAATGTGACACTTGCGTCAAGACAAAGTTGACCAGGGGGTTTCAGACGTTGAAGCCGGACATGAGGCGTGGGCCCCACGGGTTGTCTTTTGAGCTCTGTGCAGCGTACTGCACCTTTTTACTCAAGTGTCTATTTGGGGCATATGAATAGTCATTTCGGTGTGTTTTTCCAAGAGAATCATGATGGAGCAGGTCGTCCAGCCTCTTTTAGGACTGAGGTGTGGGCCCCATGAGACATTGTAAGGGCATAAAGCGGTGTTGAATAACTTTTCCAACAGGAGCCCATTTCAGCGAGTAAGTATTAAATATCGTGTGTTTTTCCACGAGGATTACAGTGGTGTAATCTGTTTGGGTTTGCGGAGCCTCTATTGAGATCTTATTAAATGTGGAAATATTAAAGGGTGTTGGTCAAGGGCTTCTTCGACATACACCGAACCTACGCACGGTAGCTGTGCTAGTGACACCCAGTGATGGAACGGGCAGTGCACAGTTTTCAGACGAGTTCTGGGTTTACCCACCAGTGAGACTAGGCAGTGGGTCACCTGATGTTTTATAAGGGTATACCATCCAGCGGGGCTAGGATGTGGGTCACCATCGACTTATTTAGGGTTTACCTTCTACTAGGACTGGGTAGTGGGTCACCCGATGATTTATTACGGTCTACCCTCCAGTGGGGCTGGGCAGTGGGTCACCATCGACTTATTTATGATTTACCCTCCAACGGGACTGGGCAGTGGGTCACCTAAGGGTTTATTACGGTATACCCTCCAGCAGGGCAGGGCATTGGGTCATCTTTGACTTATTTAGGGTATACCCTCCAGAAGGGCTCGAAAGTGGGTCACCCGATGATTTATTACAGTCTACCTTCCAGCAGGTCTGGGAAGTGGGTCACTAATGATTTATTATGGTCTACCCTCCAGCGGGGCTGGGCTGTGGGTCACCGTTGACCTATTTAGGGTTTACGCTCCTTCAAAGTTGGGTAGTTGGTCACCTGATGATTTATTACGATTTACCCTCTAGTGGGGCTGGGCAGTGGGTCACTGTTGTCTTTTTGGGGTTTACCCTCTAGTGGGGCTGGGTAGTGGGTTACCTGAAGACTTAATTCAAACTCAGTCCTTTCTAATAGGCTAGTCTGTGGCTTCTCTACATGACTACCAGAGCGGGACCCTTGGTTGTACGGGTCAGTGATGTGACAACATTGACTTTGAAAAGTCCTCTAGATTGTGTGACAATGAAGAGGGGTGGTTTGACTTTCCCTAGAACTCTCAGGAACGAGGGGTGATTTCCCCACCGAGACCCATCCTTGTGATGCAAAATAAAACTGTGCGAGTGAGTTAGTACCGCCAAAAGTGGATAGCGTCTATGTGCGGTTATTTGATCCCCCTAACTTGCGGTTCAGGGCAGACTTCTGGGATATGGGTCATCGATGGCGTTTACTTCAGGGACTATTGGCGACTCACTTTCTTGGGCTGTGCTATGAGATGGAGACCCCCCTAGGATCATGTTCGAGTTTCTTGTTTGAGCATATGGATATGTTTATACCTTGTTTCAGTGCCCCCTTCTTGGGGTTTGGTTACTATCCTTCCAGGATAGGTGAAGACGCGCGAGGTATTCCACGTGCTTTCCGTGTCTAGATTATCGTGGTTGGGTGAGTCTACAATCATGATATAGGTAGAAAAGGCTCTACGAGAAGTTTATATTCTCACCATTTCTATCTCCTTCTGTTAGGAATAGCATACATTCTTCCTTTTGTTGGGTCGAGTTGTTGAACTCTCTTTTGTACTCCTTTACTAGTACCTATTCGATATACTGCTCACCCTTCGGTACCTCCTTTGATTCTCCATCGATCCTTTGGATTTTTTTACTGAGTATTTGTATACTCACCCCTACTTGGTCTTTACCCGCAGTTTGTGTGACCTTATAGACAACAGACAGGCTTCTCATGACTACAGAGGAGCTTTGGAGTTCGAGAGCTTGGACCGCGTGCGGTGGTTGTAGACGGGTTCCGGGTGTGGGACTCCCCCAGCTGTTTTACCTTTGTTTACCTATTGTCGGGTTGTGGCACCTTTCTGGTTGGGAGCGTGTTTTTTCCTTTTCTTTTCAGTTTACCTTTAGAAATCACTTTGTCCTGTTTAGAGGTTGATGCACCTTGTTGGTGTGGTTATAACAGTTGGTGCTTTAATTTTCCTTTTTCTCTACACTTCTGCATTTAGTGGACTGCGTGTGTGTGTACAGGTACATAGGCAAAGGCCTCCCTGAGTTGTTTAGCCTTCAGTTCTTGTCTCCAGCCCCTGGCCAATGAAGGCCGGCTTGGGGTAGTTGCGGCTTGAGACCGGGTATGGTCGGGTTGTGAAAATAAAATTTTTATTAAGATTAATTACTATGGTTATAAATTAATTAGCTAGGTAAACATAAATTGTGGTAAAAAATAACAATAAAAATTAAAAACCCTAAGACACAGAATATAGTCTCAGAAAGGAATTTTGTATGTGATTTTGGAAGCCCAAAAATAGTACCCATTCCTTTTTTGTCAATTTTTTCATTGAAACTTGAATAATAAGCTCACATTAATGAAAATGTAAGTGCTACTCCCAAAACTACCCTTTACATCACCTATACAAGGTTAACACTCCCACCACATCAAGGTTCTTCAATATTTATAATCAATCCCAGAGAATCTTCTATTTTCATCCTCTGATAACCATATACAAATTTTAAGAGATTATTTTTTCCATTAGTTATTATAAGTCATTCATTTCCTAGTAGACTTCAACGAAAAATTCAAGTTCCCAACATGAGAATTTTCCACTACTTAGCTTTTATTTTAATTATATTAATTAATATTGATTATTTACATAGTAATATAATGAAATTAATATCATTTATATATATACATATTAATATATTAAATGGTATATCAGTTATTATCCATATACATCATCCATTAATAATGACAATACTATTATTTGTACATTGTGTAGAATACTACCTCCACGCCGCAAGCTATTTCATTTTCCATCATCTATTTCAAGGATATATATAAGGTTTGTATTAAATAAATGATATTACTTTTATAATATCCCTAAATTTCTGATATGATAAATTAAAGAACCTATTTATGATATGATTTAAAAATGATCATCATTAATTTAATCATTTAAAATAAGCGTACTAATAGGATAACATTTTATTCAAATTCTTTAATATTTCCATATCCACTAATTATTCTTCTAATTCTTTTGAATTATGATATATAACACTAATAAACAATATTTAAAATAATTATTTTTCAATAACAATGTTATTATTAAAAAATACCACATATTTATTGATTAAATCAGGATATATTCATGTTTGGGTTCGTTTAACTACCTGATCGAACAATGTTCTATGTTTCTATAACGACTTATTATCGGAGAATAATTACTCATGAAATATAAGATAAATTTGTCAATATTTGATTTTCTATTTAGGATAGGTAATATCGATATTTAATTTATCAATTATGGAAACACCCATCAATTGTCAAGAATCACCAAAATTATCCTTTTATTGATTTATTATTCAAGGATAAACACTAAAACAGTCATTATTTTTTGAGACGTTTTAAATAATTATAAATGATACCTTAAAAAAAATTTAATTCATTATTAATAATGATCATTGGATGTATAGTGAATACATACACTTTTGTTATGAAACTATTACATATGGTCAAATAAATAATTCATATGAAAAAATAGGTAGGGTTAATATATGGAATGATTATTTATGATGTTTATAAATGAAAATAAATATTATTAATTTTATTAATTAATTAATTAAGATGTATGTGTTTTTTATATATTATTTAAATATATGTTTGTGGAATTATGATCATAGGTAGGGGTTTTTCATCACAAATTCCTCTCTTTAGAAATGTTTGTTATTATTCACTTAACTTCATTTATATGGTGCATATACCTAAAATTTGAAAATATATGTCATTAAATGAATAAATTCATTGAATTTAAATATTAGTGTAATCCCTCTACTTAAATGTGTTTTGATTAAATATCCACCCAAGCCATATGTTGGGGGTTTTCGTCCGAATTTTTATTCATTAAGAATCTAGTTATATTCACCAACTATTTTATTTTCTGTGGTGTAAAAATAGACATGGAATATATTTTTACAATTTAATCATGAACTTTATGTAATTTAAATGTATTTATTTTTATCCCTCACTCATGTTATTTTTATTCATGAGTTATCAAAAACGTTGTCAAACCCAATAATTTTCATGGTGGAAAACCAACCTATGTTTTGGTTATGTGAATGTTTGTATAATTTCATTGAAAATACTTTCAATTATAGAAAATAGAAATTTTATATTGTCATGTAAAATATTCATGTAGGGGTAATCACTATGAAAGGGTTTGGTTGAGTGTAGACTTAGTGATCACCTTAATGTATGATGAGTGGCCCTAAGAAAAAACATGTGGAGGGAGACTACCATGAGATAATCTTTGGAATAATTAAATACAATAAAAAAATGGAATGGATTTTTCTAAAATTTATTTGGTAACCATTCAATGAAACTTTTTAACACAATTATGGTATCTCATGGGTTTCATGGAACATTGAATGTACCCTCACACCTATATGTATTTGATGAGGGTAAATCATGTTATATTGACATCAACTCATATCTTCTAAGCTTATTAAGGTATGTTCTCCAAAAAATACGCATTAGTCTATTGAATTTGAAAGTATTTTATTTATATATTTCCCATTATTCGGATATAAATATAAGAGGTTCTGTATGGAATGGTATGGATGGTCTTGATGAATCTTATGGGATTCATTGGATATAATCAGCTGATGGGTGAGGCTTTGAATTATCTGACCCTCGATGAATCAATAGGTGTCATAAGACAAAATAGGTTGTTTTTATGGGTATACCACTTACCATGATAGGTTAGTGCCCTGAAACAAGGCCCTACAAGAATTTTTTCCCTAAAATTATTCATTCTATCGATATAAGATCAATAATTATTATTTCCCATGTATCAATTTATTATCATGAATATAACATACATTCAATTTAACAATATTATGGATTTATTTTATTTTATTTATTCATTTTATGTCACCTATTTGATTTTTATTTATTGAAATCTTCCATAATATTATACTCATTACTATGTATCTAAGAGAACACATATTTTTTCCTTAGTCCAAGAAACATTGAAGGGGACTATATATAATTTTTAGGGATATAATGGAAGGGATAATAATGTTATTCTAGTGTGTTTATTTTATTATTATGTTTTAAAATGAAATTTATGTATGTATCTAGACTTACCAGACTACTAAGTTGTTCCACCCTATAAAAGCTCATGTATTCTATATAAATAATTTGTATAACTACTAATCCTTTGTTTAAAAGTTTCATATGTTATAGTTTATATCATAAAATGTTTCACTGGATAGTTGGGGGTTATATTTAGATAAACCAAGTAATATAGAAAATATACTAATAAAAATCCCTCAAGATTTAAAGGGCGCACTCTAGGAAACATTACATGACTTTTATTTTACAATTCATTGTCATTATTGAATTATGTACATATCATTGAAAAAATATGAGAACTACTGGGAGGACTACGAATCATATCAACACATGTTTTAAATTTTGGGATATTTCACTTGAAAAAGTTAATGAAGCTGTACATTAGTCTATTTAGTTAATAACCATATTTGGGTAATATAACTAGGTTAGGTAAAATGAAATAAACTATATAGAGTGGCCTATTTATCCAAAGTATGGTGTAACTATATTATATCACTTCATCTGAAAATAATATATATAATTCAGTTAAATACAATTCCATTGGTATATGAACAATGAATCATGTTCCCAGAGAATATCCTTCTCAATTTTGGAAGTAGTGGAAAAACAATTCTTCATGGTGATCTATCATATGAAGCGAGATGCTGACCATTGGTGGTTTCTATTTCAAAATAGTAAAGAGGAAGATGATATAAAGCTCATGGAATGGGCAACATTTATAGAGGTATTAAATAAAGAATAATTTTCTTTTGGGAAAAAAGAATCAATTGAAAATTGGTTTTTAAATCATATATAAAATGGAGGAAAACATTATTGAGTATAGAGATATTTTTACATGGTTAACTATACATATTGTAGACTATGTATATATAATATAAATAAATGTTTATTTTTTTTGATGGGTTGGATCCAATCCTTAAGAAGTATTTTGATCTATTAGTCCTTTTCATTATATAATTATTTAGACTTGATCACTATTAAGATAAAAATTGGTTTTTTAGGATATCTATATTTATGGGAAGTCATGATAAGAATATATTAAATAATCATCATAGTAAGAGAAATGTGGAAAAGTGGTATAATGGAAGGATGAGATTTTCGACTAGTGATAATGGTGGGAATGAATACCCTTGGTCTTGTATGAAAGGAACATGAGTTTGTTATAGATGTTGAGAAAAATCAATGAAGCACACCAATTCAAGGGAATGGAAAAATCTATTGATGTTCAATGCTTTAACTATATGTATAAGTGACATTATAAGAACCATTTCCCCAAGAAACAATGGAATTTTCATGATAAAATTACAAGGAAGAAATGAAAATATAATGTAGTTACCAAATACGAAATCAATGTTCATAATGATGTGGTGGTATTAACATTGATCATAGTCTCAAAGTTCGATAATGTTTTATATGATTCTGGATCTTCAACATTATTTTATACGATCCAAATTGGTAAAAACATTAGATATTTTCCTATAATTCTATTGTGGAATTTATCAATTAATACACTAATTGGATGTTTTAATGGAATAAATATGTTTCATCCTCTTCCAATTAAGATGAATAAGAAACCCATATTTGATGAAATTGTTATCATACCAATGATTTACTATGATATAACACTTGGTATGGATTTTCATTCAAATTATAATGAAATTTTAATTTTCCAATAGAAGGAGACTGTGATTTATGAAGATTAGGTAGAATATACTATCTTTATAGGGTAAATTTAACATCCCTCCCCTCTTCATGGGATTAGTTCAAGGAATAATTTTAATAATTTTTTAGGTGAAATCACAAAGAAACCAAAGGATGGAAAAAAATTCCAAGGGAATTAACACAATTGGGGAACAATTTTCCCTTTCAAAGTAAATCAAAAAACCAATAATACCTGAAAAAGCTCAAAATGATATATGATAAAAATTTATAAAACACAAATTAGAATAAATAAGACAAAAATATATCAGAGTATCAAATAGAAACAAGAACTATATAAAATAAAAAATGAAATAATGAAACAAAAAAACACAAGAGACTCTAAAGACACCAATTAATCACCTTTCAACAAGCTCAAATAACCAAATATACTATCCATTCCCATGTATTATGATTCAACACTAAAGAAATGTGATACCTTTTACTTACCAATTTCCTAATAAATAATATTTACAAAAGTATCAATGTGCTAAGGCAGGGCGTGAGTAATAAAATTTAGAAAGCTTTCCCCAAAAGAATTCTCTACTCATGCCACTAGTATAAACCATGTTAGTGGATTTATATAAAACAACATATATAAAATATTTGAAAATATTTTATATCAAATACAAACTATCCCTATATAAAAAAAATTCATACCAAAATAGTTTTTTTTCAAATGAAATCTCTTTCCAAGTAAAGAAACAAAACAATTTGTTTAACCATTTCTCAAATTCCATTTTTATATAAACAAATCCATTTCATATAACCAATTCAATTTCATATAAACCCACAAATGCACTAAACCACACATTCCTAGTGTAACCATTGATGATTGAACTTCATGACCTTTACCCAACCCTTTGTTAGTTTTATTTCACAACCATTATCCATCCCATTCAACTCGTAGATAACCATTTTATCTGATCACTATGTCAACCAGATTATTCCAAACAATTCTAATAAAACGATACTTTTATTGAAGACACATTTCCATAAAAAAAATTCAATCATTAATTTTATAATTATCATTTTCAAATTAAGTTACCGTATCATGTTTCTCCAAAACATCGTATTTGCACAATCTCATAAGCCATAACCAGAGAAAGATTCTATCAAGCTTTTAGAAAAGAAATTTTAATTTATAGAAAAAAATTAATTTGAAATCAAACCATCCTGTTATAATAAGAGGAGCTTATAGTGAATCCATCCACCATGGATATTATAGATAAATAATAAGAACAAGAGAAATTATTTAACAAAAATAGTTTCAATAAAAAAATAGCCTTTGATACCATTACCAAAAATCAAAACAAATACAATTATCATCATTATTCACATAAAACCCCATAGATCTATCACTAATGTACTAAATATATGAATCCTAGTGAGAGAATAAATTTATATTTATAGAAAACCACCATGAATGGAGACTTAAAAAGAAACATGAACTTCAACATAACAGTATTCGTCTACGGATGACTCTCTAATCAAAGAGGGAGTCTCAACAACCTTTAAAAGGAATAAAGCTAGTTTTATGGCCAAAATATTCAAAAATGAGAGTTTAAAGAGAAAAATCAAGCGAGATCTACTTTTTTAGGATTTAAATTCTAACTGTGCATGGTTAGTAACATGGTTAGGAAAATCATGCGCTCACCATGCAAATGCCTTTATCCTTAAAATTGTGATTTCTTCTATGTGGTAGCATAGTTTTTCCAAAATATTAACCGAGACATAAACCTACCTAGTAGCCCTTGCCTCACTTTTCATGTTTTCGTATAAGAGTTTCATGACTTGTACTAAATATGATCAAATAGTTCACCTCCAAAAAATTGTGAAATATATTCCCAACATTCATATACTACACCCAAAAACATTACATACTTGAAAAAACATAAATAAAGCACTACATGCTAGTAATATAGTGGTTCTAAATTCTCTCTTTCATTGGACTTTACATACCTATTAGTTGAAAACCATTATTTTTTCAAAAAATTATGGTCCATTAATTGGCTATTTCCTTCCCTCGTTCCCAGTATTTATCCTGAATCGGACCATGTGGCCAATAAACCCACACTAGATAAATTGTCTTCCTATTAAATACTTTCTCTTTTCTATCTACAATCCATATTGGGATATAAACCAATAAGGAATATAACTATAGGTCGACATGATCCCATATAATCATAATGTTATGATTAGGCTGGTACTTTTTCAAAAGAGATACATGAAACAAATTATGCACAATACTAAACTGTGATAGAAAATACAACCTATATTCCACCTCAAAAAACATATTCAAGTTATTAAAAATGTAATATGTTTTTAGAATATAATTTTCCATGCATCCCAAAATGATGATTTCCAAGCCTTAGAGATATTTCCAATAACACATTATCAATCACGTCGCATGACAATGGCTGTTGATGGTGATCTGCATTCAATTTTAGTCAACTCTGAGACTTCTCTACCTTCTTTTTAATCAACTGAGTCTTCACTATTATATCATAAACAAGGATTGTCCCATACATTCTAGTCTCATCTATTTCAACTCAAAAAAGTGGATATTGAAAAAGACACCAATATAATTCATCAAAATTAGTCATTTGTATCAAGGCCAGATAACTATTTTTATATGAGAGCCCTACTAATGGTGAATGCTCTTCCCCTGATCCACCAAAATCCATCAAATAATACCATATCCTGACTAACAATTTTTGTAATATTTTTCTTGAACTATTCATCCATGTAAGGATGGTACGCCGTAATCAAGGTCAACTGAGTTACAAGGGATTGCAATAAGGATTTCTCAAAATGAGACAAAAACCTCAGATCTCTATTTGATACTATATAAATGGGTACATCATTCCCATTTACCACTTCTCAAATATAAAATCTTGAAAATTCATCCATCATAATAGAATCACGGATAGGGACGATATGTGCTGACATGGTAAGTAGATCCAATATCACTTATATAGTGTCGTAGTTACAAAATATTCATGGGATACCTGCTACAAAATTAACACTAGTGCAGAAAACGTTATTTACGTCACCATTATTTACGTCAGTTATATATAACCGACATGATAATCTATGAAACATGGTTTTTTACATCGGTAATTTTATAACGGACGTAAAAAATGCCGCGAGTATATTTTTAACGTAGGTTATTTTAATAACCGACGTTACAAATCTCGCGCGTTCGTGTTTTACGTCGGTTATAAATTAATCGAAGTAAAAAACTAAAGATCGATGTTTTTTATGTCGGTTATTTGATAACTGACATAATAAACACGGCTTTTGAGGCATTTTTGACATAAGTTATTTGATAACCGATGTAACAAAACAACCTGTAGAAGTTTCTTACATCGGTTATACACTAAAAGATGTAAAAAACTCTGAATTCTGATGTATTTCTTACATCAGTTATTCTATAACCGGCATAAAAAACCAACATGCGGTTTTTTTACGTCTGTTATAAAATAACCGACGTAAAAAAATAGTATCTGATACATTTATAAGGTTGGTTATTATAATAATCGATGTTATAAATGTAAAAAATAGTTTATAACGTCGGTTATTAAATAACTGACGTTATAAAACATTTAAAAATTTAACAAGCCTCGTGGATTGTCATTTACAGTTTTTCGATCGACAGTCCGGTGGCTCGTCTCTCTCGCACAGTAAACCCTAATCGGCACAACGCGGTCATGCCGCAGTCACGCTGTGGTCACGCCGCGTTAATGCCCTGATTTGACCCTGCTCTAAGACAACACCCCGTGTTGGTTCTCAGTGATAGTATTCTATGAGTCTTGTAATCAATGTTGAGACTGACTAATCATAATTTCTTCCGGCAGGCGATGACCGTAATGTTTCCCCGCCTCCTCTTTCTCTCTTCGCTCCTGGATGAAAGATGTTGCCCTGAGTATGTCGCTGGATCGGGACAATACGTCATAGTCACACCGCGGTAATGCTGTGATTTGGCCCTGCTCCAGCCACATCCAGCCCACACCAGCCCGTTTCCACCTTCATTTCAGCCTACTGCCCCCAGCATTCCATCCTACAATAGCCCCCCCTTCCACATTTGAATCAGCCCACACCATCCCCCCAGCACCTACAACCAGCCCCCTCCCACCAGCTTTCTAGCCCCCTTTCACCTACATTCGAGCCCGCACCAGCCCCTAGCCACCTGCAATCCAGCCACCACCCCCCAGCCTCCTTCAAAACACTCATGCCAGCCCTCTTCCACCTAAAAAAGTGCCCCAACAACCAGTTCCAGCACTCATCATCCCCCAACCTCCTATATCCCAGCCCGATCCTATTGGAACATGTACCTTTGAGATAAAACCATAACACCAAGATCATTAAACTTAGAATTGGTAGTATAAACATCCTTCAAATATCTAACTAGACTATTCACATCCTTAAGCTCTTCGAAATTTACTTCAGAAACAACTTTTTTAATAAGAGGGAATGATTGGAGATTCCTAATCAACTTTGTTTGGGTAGTCGTTAACCCAACCAACTTTTCAAAATCAACCAGGGGGGCTGCTGTTCGGGGGGGGTGTGCTGTCTGGGTGGGGTGGTCCAAGGGGGTATCCAAGAGGTTGGGTTGTCTAGGAGGTGGGGGGGTGTCCAGCAGGGGTGGTGCAAGGGTTGTCCAGTAGGGGGGCTGCTGTCCGAGTGTGGTTGTCCTGAGGGGTCTCTCTAGGTGGGTTTCAAGGAGGGGGGGGGTCTGTCTAGGTGGGTTTCGAGGAGGGGGGGGGGTCTGTCCAGGGGTGGGGGGCTACTGTCCAGGTGGGGTAGTCTAGGGGGTTGTCCAGGACAGAGTGGGTGCCCAATAGGGGGGGAGGTCTGTCCAGGGGGGTCCAGCGGGGGCTGCTGTCCAGGTGGGGTTGTCCAGGGGGTTGTCTAGGAGGGAGGGGGTCCTGGAGGGGGGGGGGTGTCTAGCGGGGGATGATTTCCGTGGGGGGCTGATATCTGGGTTGGTTTGTCCAGGGGGTCTATCCAGTGATATGATAAAATTGAACATCCCATGCGAAACACCTCCAAATAACCACCAGAATCCATCCAAGGCGAGCATTAACCAATCATCTCTAGAATCAAATAATCCCTACAACAGAACACTCAACTCACCTACCAAAAACACCATCAATCAAACCCACCTTCCTGTACCCTTAAAAAATTACAAACCATCCACCTACCACCCAACCACAACACTGCTCCCCTAAACACCAATAATTGCAGTCATCCCACCCAACACCAAACAAAACCCAACCCTCCTAGCCACTCACACCAGAATAGCTACTGGAACCCAAAAGGCTACTGGAACGAACCCATAAAATAACGAAAACCTTCTTATAGGAACAACATCACTAGTCCATATGCAACTCAACCCACCAACTACTTCATGAACCTTGAAGCCTAGGAAACATTATATAATATCATGGCACCGGACCACCACATTCGACCACTCAAAGACTCAAGAAAAATATATCCTAACATCACTATATGAAAAAGACCAGCCACAAAAGGAATGCCCAACCAGTCAACCGCAAAGTCATCCACGACCATCCACAAAAAATCCCCTACATGTAGCTAAGTATCAGGAATACCACAACCCAAAAAGAAACCAATCAACCAAAAACTAGAAATCCCCATTTGAATCACAAACACCATGAACCCTATATTATACAACTGAACCTAGAATAATAACATGTGAATCTATCCGAACCACACTAGAAGCCCCTATAGAATCATCCCCAAACACTAAAATCAGGCATCCTCTACACAGGATCCTTGCACTATAAACATCACACACCCACCAAAAACCATAATAGGAACCAGAACCCCCACAAGAACATCGCCTGTATGACCCACACAAGATGAGAACCATACAAAAAATCCACTCTACATTTTTATCTCTTTCCAACAGATAAATCCAGCACAAAAAAACCACAACAGACCCAAAGGCAGCACAACCGTATAGGGTTTCCAGGAGGGGGGGGGGGTGCTGTCCGGGTGGGGTGGTCCAAGGGGGTTTCGAGGAGGGAGGGGGTATCCAGCAGGGGTGGTGCACAGTTTGTCCAGCAGGGGGGGCTGCTATCTGGGAGGGGTTGTCCTGGGGGGGGGGGGTATGTCTAGGTGGGTTTCCAGGAGGGGGGATCTGTTCAGGGGGTGGAGGGGGGACTGTTGTCAGGGGGGGCTGTTGTCCGGGTGGGGTTGTCCAGGGGTGTTGTCTAGGAGGGCGGGGGGTGTCCATGAGGGGGGGGGGGGGGGGGGTCCAGCGGGGGCTGCTGTCCGGGGGGGGGATGTCTTGGTGGGGTTGTCTAGGGGGGTCTGTCCAAGAGGGAGGGGGTGTCCAGAAGGGGGGGGGGGGGGTCTGTCCAGTGGGGTGTCCAGCAGGGGTGGTGCAAGGGGTGTTCAGCAAGGGGGGCTGTTGTCCGGGTGGGGTTGTCCTGGGGGGGGGGTGGGTATGTCCAGGGGGTTTCCAGGCGAGAGGGGGTGTCCAGGAGGGGGGAGGGGTCTGTCCACGGGGTGAGCGGGGTCGGTCTAAGGTGGGAAGGGGGGTTGTAGGGGGAGGGGTGCATGGGGGGGCTTTAAGATTCACATACTAACACCATTTCTTGAGAACATCATATTCCTTCTCAACAAGCTTGGAAACTTATAACTCCCTTTTAAGTTGTCCAGCTCCTAATTGTCCCCTCAATATGCTAGGGAAATTCAACTAACTTGAAAGCCATTTATCATCTGCATATTGGAATGAAATAACTCATATTCCTCATTTAAAACCTGAGATCTTGCACTCATCTTAATACACATGTTGAAAACATTCAAGTACATTCACGTACATGTAGGGAGTGGGTGGTGTGGTGGGCTACTGTAAGAGTGGGGGGTGGGGGGGAATGGGGGTTGTCTAGGGGGGTGAAAGGGGGATGTCCAGGGGGCGAGGGGGTTCAGGGGGCTGTCCATGGGGTGAAAGGGCTGTCCAGGGGGTGCAAGGGCTATCCAGGGGGGTGCAAGGGCTGTCTAGGGGGTGCAAGGGCTATCCAGGGGGAGTGCAAGGGGGCTGTCCAGGGGGGAATGGGTCTATCTAGGGGGGCATGGGGGCTATCTAGTGGGGTTCAAGGGGGTTTTCGGTGGTGCAAGGGGCTAACTGGGGTGGTGCAAGGGGGCTGTCCAGGGGGGGCTGGGGGGCTGTCCAGGGGGGCTGTTCCAGGGGGGGGGGCTGTGGGTTTTATTTTGAGAAATGTCAATACCTAGAGCCTCGGTTTTAAATTGTGGCTTTAGACCTAAATCCACGACTTTAAACCATGTCTAATGTTATATATCCATGGTTTTGAACCGTGGCTATAGGCTTTGTGTGGCTTAATGTTCTACCACGATTTCAAACTGTGGAAATACCCTATAGCCACGGTTCAAACCATGGCTCTAGGGATTTAGCCATGGTTTGAAACCATGGCTATAGGTCTTGACCTATAGCCACACCATTACCAGCCATGGTTCATTGAACAATGACTCTAGCCTAAATTTCTAGTAGTGTAATAAGGTTCATGAATCGGGATTATGTTTCTCCCATCCTAGAATTAAAGAAGGAAATATTGGATGAGGATCATCGTTCTTCATTATTTATTCACCCTGGAAGCACGAAGATGTATAGGGACATGAAAGAGTACTTCTGGTGGGATGGCATGAAAAGAGATGTTGCTGAATATGTCTCTCGATGCTTGGTTTCTCAGAAAGTTAAAGTTGAAAGATAGAAGTCTAAGGAGATGTTACATCCATTACCCATACTAGAATGGAAATGGGAAAAATCACTATGGGCTTTGTCACTGGACTTCCTAAAACATCCAAAGGCAATAATGCTATCATGATTATAGTTGATTATCTTACGAAGTCAGCACACTTCATTGATATTAGAGAATATTTCTATCTTGATCAGCTTTCCAGGATATATGTAAATGAAGTGGTAAGATTTCATGGAGTACTACTTTCCATTATATCTGATTGGGATCCATGGTTTACCTCGATGTTTTGGTGAATTATTCAGCATACTCTAGATACAGAGTTGAGTTTCAACACTACTTATCATGCTCTGATAGACGGTCAGTCTGAGAGGACAATTCAAACTCTAGAAGGTATGTTGAGAGCTTTCTCTATGGATTTAAAAGGTGGTTGGGATCAACACCTACCATTGGTGTAATTTTCGTATAATAATAGCTTTCACTCCAGTCTTCAGATGGCTCCATATGAATCTCTCTATAGAAATAAATGCAGAACTCCAACTTGCTGGGATGAAGTTGGGGAAAGAAAGCTATTGGGACCAGATATTGTTGATGAGATGGCAGAAAAGGTCAGATCTATTCAATAACACATAAGAGCATCTCAGACTCGACAAAAAAGTTATGCCAACAACCGAATAAGATACCTAGAGTTTGAAGTGGGTGATAAAGTGTTCTTACGAATATCTTTTTGTAAGAGAGTAATGAGATTTGGAAAGAAGGGAAAGATGACCCGTAAGTATATTGGTTCTTTTGAAATATTAGATCGTGATGGGATGGTATCTTACCTATTGGAGCTTCCACCAAATCTCTCTCAAGTTCATGATGTGTTCCATGTATCTCTCCTAATAAAGTACATACATGATCCTTCACATGTACAAAGCTAAGAAGTTGTACCGCTGGAGGATGATCTTTCTTATAAAGAACAGTCGATCGAGATTCTAGATCGTAGTGAAAAATTTCTATGAAATAAGACCACTCCCCTGGTTAATGTTTTATGGAGGAACCACCAATTAGAAGAAGCTACATGGGAACTTGAGGATATGATGAGGGAGATGTATCCTCATCTGTTTGTTATGAGGTGACGAATTTCGAGGTAGAAATTCATTTAAAGGTGGTAGAATGTAACACCCACAGATTTTATGAGAAATGTTTTTTTAATTTCTTGTGTTATAGGAAACACCAAAGAAATATTTCATTACAAACAACACTGTCTTGGCTTTCCTAACACATAAGAGCAACCTTCCTCAATAGATTGTGTCGTACGCAATACCGAGTTTCACTAAACAATGATATATTACAATAATATTATGAACTAGTTGTTATGAATAGTATTACCTTAATTTTAAATTTTATAACATTATAATTCTTCTTACACATTTTCTATAATGATATATGAAAACAAAATCAATTTTTCGGGTAAAAGAAGAATTTTTAAAAAAATGTAGTTTTACCGCCTTTTGATGGCCCACCCATTTTAAATATAATTTTTGACAATATTATAAGATCAATTTTACAAAATAAACTTATTCTTTTGAATCAGGATATCAAAATTTACATTGGATCAATTGTTGATACTTTTCTGATAACTTTCATATTTTGATGAATAGTAAAAATATGCTAATTTTTTAAAAAAAACAACTTTTTCATCAAGATAATTTAGATGGATAAATGATAAAATTTAATGGCATTAAATTATAAATAGAATATATTTTTACCATTTAATATAATTCATGTCATTACCATTATTTTCACATTGAATTCATAGGTAAAAACATTTAAATCTTTGACAATGTTTTAACTTTTAAAACCTGTTTTCTTAACAAAGGGATTAATTTTAAATTAATTATTGCAACTTTTGTGTTTTGAATTTTGAAAAATGGATTCCACATTTTTATTCAGTGGGTCCAAATTATGAAAATAGGTTACTTTTATTTATTGACTTTATGAATAGTAACTATGGTAATTTTTATTTACAACAATTAAAGGCAAATCGGGTAATTAATGGTATATATAAGATTATAAAATTATTATAACACATACCAAATTCTATTGGATGAATAAAAGTATACCTATATCACCTAAGGGTCATAATATAATCATTTAATGGACTATTGACTATGAAAATGATATAATTATAATTAAAACCAAAGAAAGTGACAACACATCACTCTCTTATATTTTATAAGTGTAATAATTTTAATTTAGTGATAAACTTAATAAAACATCAAACATGAGTATTCTCCAGAAATATAATAACATTATATACATAATTTGAATTTATTTAGAATTTTTAGGGATTAAATAATTATCATTAATAGAGACATAATAATGATGTTGAAATTATTTTATTGATCGAAATATCAAATAAATGTATTTAAAAATATTAAAATAAATATTATATGAACAATTTAACGTGATATATGAATTTTCTACGTGAATATTACATATTAGGAATCTATAAAATAGTTTTTTTGAATATTTCCTTTGTGTGTATTTTATTTAATTTCAAATAAATAAATAGTGTCAAAATTGACACTATTGTTATTTTATAAAAATAACATATTATAAAATTGTTTGAAAATAAAAAAAATAATTAAAAATTAAAAATCTAAATTTATATGGTCTAAAATGTCATAATGTATCCAATTATGGACAATTAACAACTCAAAAGTAATTATTTATAACAAATTAAAATTAAGAATATTATTACCTCTAATAAAATTAAATATATTAAATAAGAATAAATCAATTTGATAAGGTTTAAAATAAGTTCACAAATTTTATTGGTTGATGAGATTACAACCCTATCTCATATCATCTTCTAATTGAGTCATTTTTTTTGTTTTTAAGTTGGGTTGGAATTTATTATAAATTAATATTTCGTATATTTCCAAAGGTGCCCCTCTCCTCCCTTATAAAAGGGCACCTCCTCCCTCTCCTCCTCACACCATTTTGAGCCTTCATGCTCGGAAAAACCATACCAAGTTCTCTTATCCACTTCCCTAGAAACATACTATAGGTCCTGGTCTTCTTCAAAGACCAACTTTGGTGCCCTAAGAGGAGGTTTAGAAGAGGCGCGTCGAAGAAGAGGTAATATCCTTTACCGATCCTTTCAAATTTATTTCTTCTTCTACTTCCTCTTATTTATTGGTTTAATTATAATGTAATACCATAAGTATCACTCATATAATGATATGTTTTTATATATATGAAACAAACCTATTTCCCCTTCTATCCATCCTATGGAAAATGAAATCACCACTTGTGCATACGTACGGAATACCGTCTCCACGCCCTGGGGTAATCTGTTTTCCACCACCGACTTACATGGATGGGTATAATGGTGTAAATAATAACTATATATTATTATTATAATATGACACTAATTATGAGATATTATATCATCCACTCCAAAACCTTTCTATAACTATGGTAACGATATCCTCATTCGTGCGTACGCATGGCTTACCGTCTCCACGATGCGATGTGATTCGTTCTACATGATCTTCATTAAACCATGATTATATAAAAGAATTGAATGTTTAAATATGATATATATTATACTAATAACATTATGTAAATTATGTATTTATAACCTAAAAAGAGGAATAAGAATCTATTCGCCAAAACGCACATAACAACATAAAGCAATGAACACCCTAATAAGAAGTAGCAATGAAATATTACTAATAAGAAGACAATAATATGACCATATATGATATCATAACAATAATTATGATTCTATAATAAGTCAGTGACATTATTTAAATCTTTATACCAGAGTTTTGGATACGTACAAACCATATTGGACCAATGATAAGGGAAAATCCAACAATCTCATTTTTATCCAAGATTGTTTATACTTCAGAATTTACAGGGCATATTTATCATCCACATCCATGTTTCTACAATATGTAATATTATTTGTATCCTCCTACAATTTTTTAAATCCAATTTTACCTATTGGTGAATTTTTGTTAAAAGTTATGAAAGGAATCATTTGTCATTTTCAGTATGAGATACTTTTTGACTTGTTCAGCCAAAGTACGAGAAGAATGTTTTTTTAAACTTATACGACATGAATTGATTTTTATGATTTCATAGAACATTTTTCCATGAATCTTCCTTTACAAGTTTTCATGTTTATTTTCAATTAAATTCTTTTAGTTTAAAATTGTATGACATGTTAATAAAAGAAGAATGTTTTTGAAGTAGAAAGGATATTTTCCTCAAGAATGGAGTTCAAGTGTTTTATCAAAATTATTTTCCATCTAAGATAATATAGGGTTATGTTTTTATCCCTATTTTTAGATTGATTTTATTATGTTATGTTGGAATTATTTTATGATGTCCTTTTTTCTTATATGGATTATGTTATGATGGCATGATGTTTATGAATCCTATTTTTATTAAATGGGTAATTCTATGATGTATGATTTATGATTTTCTGGAACACATAGAAATGGTTTAATTATGAGATGGGTGGGAACTATATCTCCCTCCAATTAATTGGGTAAAGATTAATATCTCATCAGATAGACATGGCTGGAATGAAAAGTTAATCTATTTCAGTGATACAGGACTAGAATGAGGAGTGAACTCGGTTCAGAAATGGACTTTGTCCACTATGATAGTCTTGTAAATGAGTCCTGACTAATATGAAATGATTTTATATGATTATGTGTGTATTCCACAAAGTTTCATGTTTTATGTTATGACTATTGGCATTACATTTCACAACTATGATTTATCCCATGTAATGATATTATGATATCATTAGCAGGTTAAGAATACAAAATGTTATGTTCTTATGAATATGATATGGTTGATATTTCCTTTGTTTACCCTTACTGAGAATTTGAGCTCACCCTTTTGTATGTTTTCGTTTCCCCAGGTTAGGAAGAAGGGTATTTAGTAGGATATGTCCAAAGGAACACTAGATATGATGAAATAAGTGGGAGACAATGTAGATGATTTATGAACCAGTTGTTTATGATTCCTAGTTTCTAAAGACACTATACCTATATGGTCCTAGCATGGTTTTGTTATATTTTGTTATATGTATGCTTAATTACTAAAGTAATAACATTGTATGTAAAGTATGGGTCGTTATGGGTTTTGTTTTCTTTTTTATGTAGTTTGTGATGGCTTCTATTGTGACTTTATATTACTCTATTTTTTTCATGGTGGCCTACATGGTATATATACTCAACCCTACGGTATTTTTTCTGAACATGTCATTTGATGTGAAAATGATTGGAATATCACTAAAGAATCCAAGGTAGGATAGTGATACATCAGTTAATTGATCGTGTTCAGTGGTTAGACAAGGAGATTTGCAGATAGGAACTATCAGTCTTCTATTTTTTCCAATTGTTTTCAATTTATGAATTAATTTCTGGATAAGTGTTTATTTTTCCATTTTAAATTTGGATTATGTTCTTTTACTTTTATGTTTTTCCAAGAGATCATTTCGTGAATGATTATACCCTAGATAATAAATTTTTTATTTATTCATCTAAACTCTCTAATGGATATATTTGGCTACATGTGTTTATGTAGATTAGTCTAAGGACACCGATTTCTGTTTATTCCATCTTGTTTCGTGTCCCCGTGACCTAGTCTTTTGGGGGTTAGTTTGGGGTTATCCCACCCATCTTTCTTCTAATAAGAAAATTCTAATTTGGTTGGGTCTAGATAGAGATGTATCATAGAAGTTCCTCCTTGATTCGGTGTTTAGAGTTGAAACCATGGTGTAAATTGGTTTGGGAATATGGGGAAATTGAGTTGGAGAGTCTCAAGTGTATCCTTTTTCCAAGGGATCCCAGTGTTGGTTTGGAAGCTAATGTTTCAAATCACCATGACTGTAACTAAATTTTTACTGAGTCAATATACTAGGACATCATTTGTAAGAATCCATTGAAATATGCATCATATATGATTAATTCCTTTGATTATCAATCTTGACTGTTATCTCTCTATATAAACACATCTATCATGGTATGTTTTCATCACTTATAGGATACCTCCATGAAAAAATTCATGAAGGATAGTAATTAAGGATCATGAAGACGATCCATTCTGTGATGAGGCCCCATTTTAGGGGGTATCTTATGAGACGTTTACCCTGGGTGGGAATGGATTAGTGGAAGTGGTCATCGAGAATTGTAATGACCTGGGTAGATAGGATGATTATTCATGTAAAATTATCATTCTATGTGATTTATAGACTCAGATACTACTAAGGTCTTGTAGAAAGTCATATCCTCTGGTAGTTCTATAATGTCTTAGGTTAGTGATCTTAGTCTTCATTCCTATTTGGCTCTGACTGATTAGATGGTTATGCATACAACTAGCCTTATTCATGGGGAACTAGGTAAATCGTTGATTTGGATGACATAAACCCATGATGAGAGAATTTTCAATAGGTCATAAATCCATTTTTTTTAACGATGAGTATTTACTTTTATTCTTGTACACCATTAAAATTCAAGAGCTTATCAATCTATAGAATGAAGATATGATGATCATTGAGTACGTCATGAGGTTCATTAAACTGATTAGTAACTCCCACGATATGGTAAAAGATGGATTATTCAGGGAATAAAATCTTGAGTAGGTCCTCAAAAAAGATATCTATGTCTACATTTCCTCTTTATACATTCCTACCTATGATAGAGTGTAATAGTGGGAAATGGTGACTGAGAAATTCCATGAAGGGGGAGGTTGGGAATCTAGGGATGGTTGTGGAAATCATTAGGCTGGATCATCAAAAGAATATAGTAGGCATTTGACATTTCAGTCTCAGAACAAGAGATATACTCATAAATACATACAGACACATGGATATATGGATTTGGGATCATATAGAAGGTTTGGTCATCCATATGAGGGAAATGCTATAATTTTGAACAGAGAGGTCACATGGAACATGATTACATGAATCATTGTGCTCAGAACGATACCCATGAAATGGATAAGACACCAAGTCAAACGTAGCACCATGATCCGAGAACTCCCAGGCATGGTACAGGTGACTCTCATGGAAGAAATGTTAGCAGAGGAAAATGTGGAGCCCTAGGGTGACACTACTGGAAAAGGACCAATTGTGACCAATTATTTGCGACTATGAGGGATCCAATCAAAAAAATTCTGTCAGGAAGAACTATTTGTGATGGTACCCAATTACCAACATAATAAGTAGTTATTTTTGATGGTAATTGCATTACCATCATAAAAGGCATGGTTCCCGTTGCACACCAAACTATGGGAAATGTATTTGTGATGGGTTTTTTGTCCCCGTATCAAATACTCGACAGTGTTTTTTACTATTTGAGATGGGGTTATCTCTCATCACAAATACTATGTTGGCAGGTCAGTATTTTGGACGAGTCTCTTCAAAAATTCCTTATTTACTTCTGGTCCTAATTAATAACGGGCATGGTATCTACGATGGATATCATCGTAAATGCTCTAACCTATATATACCTCCATCTTATTTTTTTCTCATTTCACTCCTTTCTCTACCCCTCTCTCCCTCTATACTTACATTTTCTCTCTAAAAAGTTTTGAAAGTTTATTAATCTACATCAGATCAATATTCATGTCTTACATCCTAAGAAAAAATCATTTTTAAGTTATTTATCTTTATCTTTATTTGTTAGTTAATTAATTTTATTTTATTTTAGTTACTATTGTGGTTAATTAGTGTTAGTTAAATTACATTAGAATTAGAACATTTTATTTTTCATTATTTAATTTTACAAATAATTATGTGTGGTTAGTATAAATTAGTGATAACTAATTGTTATTATATTAATTACTATTAGTTAACGGTCATTAGTATTAATTAGAGAAGTTATTTAAAATTTATAATAATTAGTCATAATTAGTATTAATTAATGATAATTAGTCATGATTTGTAATAATTAGCGATAATTAGTAATATTTAGTGAGGATTAGTAATAATTAGTGATAATTAGAAATAATTTGTAATACTTAGTATTAAAAATGAATAATTAGTAATAAATACAAATAATTTGTAGTAATTAGAATTAATTATTAATAATTACTAAGAATTATTAATAATTAGTAATAATTAGTAAAATTTATTTATAAATATGAATAATTAGTAAAAATACCAATAAACTGGAATAAATAAGTACAACTAGTAATAATTAGATATCATTTGTAATAATTGATAATCGTTAGTAATAATTTGTAATAATTTGTAATAATTAGTAATAATTACTAATAATTAGTAATAATTACTAATAATAAATAAAAATTACTGATAATTAGTAATAATTAGTAATAATTTCTAATAATTATTTATAATTATTAATAAATAGAACTAATTTGTAATAATTAGTAATAATTAGTTGTAATTAGGAATAATTTGTAATAATTTGTATTAAAAATAATTATTTTATTATTATTATTTAAATTTAAATTTATTTTATTAATAATATATTATTATTAGAAATATTATTTTATTATATATTATTTTTTTTAGTTTTTTTAATGTATTTGCGATGGGACCATCGGAAATAAGTATTTTTAACAGCCAATAAAAAATAAGTTTTTTTAAATTCCACGGGTTTTCAATTTGCAACGGGCGAGGTTATCATTGAAAATATTATTTTTTGCGACACTCCATCATAAAAAACCATTTTCACGACATACTTTTCTGCAATGGGCCATTTGTGATGGAGGCCCATCACAAAAAAACTAAACATTCAGTACTGTGAGAAGAATTTCGTGCATGAAAATTCAATGAGGTAGACTTTCCATCACCACTAGGTTTCCCATTCTAGGATCTGATAAGTAGGGGTTGGGGCCATGTGATGCTATAGGCTATAGGGGGGATATCATGGATGAGAGTGTGGGTTTTATGATAAGGTTGTTGCAACCCTTCCCCCACTAGTTGGTTAGTTTGTCCCTTGTTTAAGTGATCTTCTTAGGAATGCGGATTCTTTAAGTAGTGTTATGTTATATGGATGACTTCCCCAATTATGTTTTAGGACTACCAATTAGGTGAGAGGTAGAATTATATATTGGATTGATTCCTGAAACCACAAAAATGACTTCTGAGGAAAATCACCTAGACTCCACAGAGCTCTGGGATTAGTGGGTTCATCTTAGGGAACTTTTTGATAAGGGTTTCATCAAAATTATGGTATCATCTTGGGTAGAAAAAGTTTTGTTTATGAAAAATTTAGATTGTATAATGGGCCATTATATTGATTATCTTCTCCTGAATTAGGTAATAAAAATGAAGCGGTACCCCATAAAAAGGATAGATGGCATCTTCAACCAATTGAGAAGAATGAGTTGGTTCCCCAATATCTATCTTGGGTATGGGTACCACTATTAGAGGGTTTTTTATGATGATATTCTGAAGATGGAATTACAATGTCACTACAAAATCTATGTGTTCTTTGGGATTCTTTTTTGTGAGATTATTGCACCCAATATGCATATGGATTTTATAAAACAAACAATTCATCTATACATGGACTGATTTTTGGTTTTATTCATTTATTTATTACTCATATACTCTACTCTAGAAGATAAGCATGAATTTGTTTTTTGATGGTCATAGTCTAACTATGGGAGCACCATCATAATGGTAAGATCTCAAAATGTCAATTTTTTTATCTACAAGGTTAAAATATTGGGTAATTTATTATCTATGCATGGTTTAACTATATACCAATTGAATATTGTGTTTGTGGGTTCTTGGGATACACCCATGAGAGTTATGGAAGTGAAAAATTTTCTTGTCTTGGTGGGGTAATATCATAGGTATGTGGAAGACATCTCTTGGATTAAAACCCCTTTGAAAACCTTTATATGTGAAGGGTATTTGTTTACATACATATATAATTATCAGGGAAACATTGAAGATTTGAGGCTGAGGTGTGGCCAAAGAACCTTTATTGAGACTACAAAATAAGGGCTTTGAGTAACTTTTTTTTAGTGATGCCTCTTGAGCCTGAATCAATTTATTTTTGAAGAAAATGAAGGTCTTCATTTCATATGGGTTGTGGTAGTTGATAAACCATGTGTAAAATTATAATACTCTTGACCTAGAATTAGTTGTTCTAGTCTTTACTCTTAATTTTTAGAGGCACTATATTTTAAATGGTCATTTTGTTGTTTATATGAACTGCCAGAGTCTCAAGTACATCCTCCCACAAAGATATATGAAACTAAGATAAATACATTAGTTGGATTCCAATGGGATAATGACTTTGAGAAATTCTCTACTCATTTTACAAGCAATGTGGTGGAATATTACCCTAGTGGGAATCCACATTCTCACATGGTGGAGGATACATATTATTAGTTGGCTTTATTATGGTATACTATGGTGGAGGAGAGGGGTGTATTTTTCCATTAGTTGATGGTGGCGATGCCTCCTCTTATTTAGTGTGTGTGGGAGGATCTATTGGACGACATCAATTATGATGTTCTATATGACTAAATACTATAAAGAGATTCACCATATGGATTTTTTGAATGAGGGTCACATCATCCTTTTCTAGGAACATACAGTGCTTCCTAACACATTGCAAGAGGATGTGACGAGTGATTTTCAAACATCACCATTAGATATAAATTCTATTGTGGGAATTATGTACAAGTGTACCACCCTAGGATTTCAAAGTGTGTCTCTTTTTTAAATTTAATCTCTTTCATAGATTTTGTTTCACAAAATAGGCAGCTTAAATGAAAAACTTGTTATTATTGTAACCTAGCCATTGAATTTTCCTAAATGAATAGTTTTAACAAAATTATGAAACATATATAATATATACTAAACAAAATTGTTTTATATTCATCCTATATATTTAAAAGGCCTAATATAATAATAAATCAATTTTTTTATATAAAAAGCTAAATATTTCAAAAGGATGTTATGTCACCTCATGATGGAGAACATGTTTTAATAATAAATTTTAAAATTATTATAAATTACATTTAACAAAATAAAAATATTATTTTAGATCATAATATATAATTTTTTTCATTTAATTTTTTTCATTTTTCTGATAAGACTCATATTTTAAAGAATACTGAAAAATACTGAATTTTAATTGATAAAACATGTTCATCTAAAAAAATTATAAAGTAAAATTATATTTTTGATTAGTTTTAAATAATTATTTGATAAACATATATTAGATAATCCAATTTATTTAACAAGAATCAATTTCACATTGTATATTGATATAAAAACATCTCAAACTATTGAATGTTTTCACATTAAAAATATTTTTTTATTCCATTAACATGAATAATTTTAAATTAATTTTATCCAATTTTGTTTTTTGAATTTTAGAAAATGGATTCTGTATTTGGAATCATTATTTAAAAATTTATTAAATAGGTCTGTTTTATTTTTGTATGATATAAATAGTAACTATAATACTTTTTTATTACCACAATTAAGGGTAAATAATTTAATTAAGGGTAAAAATAATAATATAAATTTTATTAAATTAACCTAAAGCATGTCATTATTTTATTTCATGATTTATTACATACAAAAATCATCCATAGGCCTACTTTAGGAGCTCTTTGAGCCACATGTATGACTTTAATCCATTGATTTTATTTTATTCAATGAAAACTCAACCTAACCATACTATTGTTTTTAAAAAGTGAAATATTTTTAATACGGGTTTACATAGGGGATATGTTTGACTATAAATAATATTTTTAAATATAAATGAATTTTCTTCATCATAATAATTGTTTTAATATTTCAAGAGAAATAATAAAATTAACAGCTTTCATAATGATGATGCAGTAATTTTTTAGTTAATGGAAATATTAAATAAAATTTATTTAAAATATAAATATATTTATTATCTTATATGACTGATTTCATAATAGAATTTATCGATGAAATTGGCATTCTAGTTATGAGAAAAAAATATATTTTTTAAATATATCATGATGGTTTCAATAAGGTTTAAAACCAAAAGATAAGGGTATTAATATGACCTAATCGTGTATAAAAATATTGGATGAGATGATATTTACCCATAAGAAAATTATTTTCTAAACAACTCACATTGTAGACATTCTTAATTGAAAATTAATTTATATTAATTGGAAATTTTGAAATTTCCAAAAGTGCATATCACTATAATTATAAAAGGTCACCTCCTCCATCATTTATTCACATAAATTTTTACCATATATATAGACCAAACCCTACCCATTTTTGTTCCCATAATCTTTATATTGGTTTTGGAGTTTCTATTTCTTCCAAAATACCTACCCAAGGTCCCTTAAGAAAAGCTATAATGGAAGCCAACCAAAGAATATGTAATAATTTTTACTGACTCTTTATAGATTATTTCTTATTATAATTGTTATTAATTGTTTTTTTATATTATAAATTAATAAATACAGTATAATAATTATGATAATAATTTATTATGATTATGGGAACCCAAATTTCACCTTTAATCCATCCAATGAAAAATTAAATCATCACATGTGCGTACGTACGGATTATAGTGTCCACATTGTGGTGTAATATGTTTTTCATCGCCACTTCACTTGGGTGGTAATAATGATAAAAATAATGAATTATATAATAATTATGAAATGTTATTTATTATTTGAAATTAATATACCATCCAATTCTTTATCCTTTCATAATTAAGTTAATGACACTATCGCTCGTGCGTAGATACGTCATACCGTCTCTATGATGCGATGTGATTAATTAACCATGTTCAACAGTAAATTATTATTATGAAACATTATATAAAGAATAAATATGATATAAATTAATGTAATATAGCTATTTAGATTATTTAACTATATTTTACCCACAAAAACTGCGACTTACATGAAAAATCATTCATAGGAAAATGAATCAGTTAACACCTAAAAAAGGATAATAATGAAATATTATTAAAAAAAGGAACTAAAATGATATAAAATGATTATATATAATATGATAATTGTTAATATGGTTCATTTATAAGTTATTAACATGATTAAAAATATTATATCAAGATTTTAAATCACATTCAATTAATGTAATGCACAATGTATGGGTTTTTCTTATCTCACATTTACATTTGTGAGATATATCCCTAATTCGATACTTATTATTTACCTATAGTAAAAAAATTACCATGTATGAATTTTAAGTTTTATATAATTTTTTATTTATTTTTACATATCTATTCGATTATATCTATTTCATGGGGTTTGTGGTGTCAAATTTACCATAGAAGTATTGGATTTTTGTCACGATTATCCTTCTTGGAGACATTTTTTATGTTATAAACCTATATTATTTTATGAGGTGTATATAATTATCCATTTACATGTTATATCATTAATACTTTTGTTATATTGATATTATAATTATCATATAATTTTATTCCCTTATAGGACATATAATTCAAATGTTACATTGTTGTATTGGACACTTTGGAATGTTTAAAGATTATTTTCCTCATGAATTTTTCAATGATATCCTTTAAAATATTTTCATCTATGTTAACATCCTATGATGATGTTTTTACTTCATAGATGTTTATCTCTTATGATAACATCTTATAAACTTTATTAAATGGTCTCTTTTCAATTTCATTGGTGAAGTATCGATATTACAAATGACAAGTTATTTATTTTTTAAGGAATTTTGATTTAGTTGTATTATTTATTAATTGAGGAATGAATTATACATGAATAAATAGGTGGGGTCCATTTATAGAAAACCCCTTGATTAATAAGTAATCTTTTGAGAAAAAAAAATGCATGCAACAAACCCTTCCCATTTGTTTCTATGCTGAATTTTATGGTATTTTACCCGTAGACATGAACTAGTAAGAGAATTGATAATGAAAGTAATTATCTAGAGAACAGATCTTGATAGTTGAGATGTTTTAAATTATTAAATTCTTTATTTTTCGTGATTACTATCCAATGGATTTTAACAATTAGACATATATAGATTCAATTTAATAATTATTTTATATATTACATGGAATGAGTGTTCCGTTACTCCCCATGTTATATTGGTTATGATTATTGATTAAAGTTAGCTTCTGTTGTACTTTACCCTTACTAAGCATTTGATATCTCACTTTTGTTGTTCTCTTTTCCACAAAATGTACATATAAACAAATTAATATGTTCAAGGATTAAATTCACATTTAATTTATATGTTATATTTCTAGTTACCAATGTAATAAGGGTCCCATATTTATATCCAGCTCATCATGTATGGTAAACCATCATAAACATCTGTATTTGAATCTTGTATCTATCAAAAATTAATAAATAAAGGCACCATATCTAGGATATTGGGATATTAGACATTACTATTGGAATCAGAGAAAGGTTAGTAGAAAACCTGGGAACTGGATTATGAAAACATTGATTAGAGAACAAAACCCTATTCCAAAATTAAAAAATGTGTCAAAATAAACAAATAGTATCATGTAGTTTATATTTATATCTAAATTTTCAATTTAGGTTATGTGATTCACTAGTTCTAAAATGATACATAATTTTTCATTATTTTATAACATAATCTAGTTTATCCCTTTTTTTTTATAAATGACACCTAGTAGAAGAAGTGAGATATGTATGAATGCACATAATCCAATGAGTAAGAATTATCGTTTCTTCGATGGGTTTAAGCTAATATTTAGAAGGGAACTAACCTCTAAAAAATTCTTTTCATATGAGGACATAGTATCGGGTTCTATTAATACATATAAAAAATTTTAAAAGTTTTATGGATTTATATGGAAGTAAGAGAACAATAGTAATATAGGGGAAAATATGGATAAAAGAATGAAGTGAAAGAACAATTTTCCAAAATTTGTTAATTTTGGAAAGAAACACCCTCATAATTTCATAAAGGGTATATGGGTTTTATACAAGTATGGATATAAATTCTACTGTGCTTGTGATTTACAGGGTAATAAAATGTTTTCCAATGTACAAGGATTCAACTTCAAGTTGATGGGACATAATGCAGATCAATGTATGATGCATCAAAGGAACATACCTCAAAAAAGGCTAATGGATCGTGGTAAATATTATACTAATACCACATAATAAAATTAATGATTACTATTACATTTTTTAGGATTCAAGAATTATGTTGTAATAGTATTTTATCAACGATATTCTAGTAACAATATTCATGAGATATATATGTATAGTACTATAATACTTAACCATTAAGGATTTTGAAGCATGCATATTTTCATTAATATTTTTATGGTGATAAAATATTTGGAATATGGTATTAAGATATAAATTACATTGTTTGAGTAACATAATTTTAATATTTTTTTTGTAAATTTTGAGATCTTTTTGAACTGCGAATTTGGACGGATGTATTTTCAATGAGTCTTATGATTTGAAGGATTTATGTTGAACATCAAGTATTACTGTTTGAGGATAAGTTAAGATTTATTTCATAATTGTTTCTAATGTTTTTTTTCAAAAACCATTTATACGATGAAGGTATTATATATGGTCCTTATGACTCAATAAAACTACTTCAGGTATAAACATTCATCATTAATGTCTATCATAAGGTGTATAAAATAAAGTTAAAATATATCAATGAACATCCAACAGATGAAATTGTTCCCATAAAATGGTAATTAATCATGTATGGTTATTATCTCAAGTGCATAGTAAAATATTAAAAGATACCCTAAATACTAGGGACAAATATTTTGGAACAAAAACAATATTCATTTATGTTTTTTTCTGATAAATTATTTATCTTTTAACAAATAAAAAATTTATGGTTTTGGGATGGTAAACATTATAATGAACATGTTTTATATCACTCTCTAAAAGAACATGATGGTCATATTTCTCTTCCATAACCAATATTTCGCATCCCATTAATGTTATCCAATTTTAAAGACTAATTTTTTGGTAACCTTATCATTTTTATTTACCCTATTATTAGGATGATATTTCATTAACCCTATATTCTATGTGGTTTTCCAACAATGTAAATCTAAAGTATCATTATTTAATTAGAAACGTGAAATTTCAAATTTTGAGGATGAAATTTATTGAAGGTGGGTATAATGTAACACCATAGGATTTTATAGTATTTTTACTTTTTAAATTCAGTCTATTTGATATCTTTTGTTACATTCAGTACGCAGCTTCAACAAACAATGAAATATTATTATAACCTAGCCATTAAATTTTCGAGACATAATAGTATAAAAGCATTATAAAATGTATATATATTATATATTCCATAATTTATTAACATTAATCTGATATATTTTATTGGCATATGAAATGAATAATCCACTTTTACGTATAAAAAATCATATTTTTCTAATGGAAGTTTGGTTTCCTTTTGAAAGATCACTTATTTTAAAACTAAATTTTGAAAATTTTATTAACTACATTTAAAAAAAACGTATTCATCAAAATAGAAAAATAAAAATTTTCTTTGGATGATTTTTTTTCATTTCACTGATAAATTTAGGGTTTTGATGAATAGATAAAAATACTAGATTTTAATTGAAATCATCTTTTACTAATAAAAATTTTATAGTGTTAAAATATTTTTTTTGTTTTCAATGAATTATTATATCAAATTTATATCATATAATCTTATGTAGTTCATTGGAATCAATTTCACATTGAGTATGGATATGAAAACATTTTAAAACATTGAACATTTTCACTTTAATGACATGTTTCCTCATCCAATTTTATGATTAATTGGAATGTTATTTTAACCAGTTATGTATATTTATTTTTGAAAAATTGATTACATATTTTGAATTATAATTTTAAAGGTTACTAAATATTTCCCTTTAATTTTTGAATAATGTGAATAGAATCATTAGGATTTTTTTTACTATCATGGTTAAGGGTAAATAGGGTAATTAAGGGAAAAAATAATCTTATAAATTTTATATAATTACCCTAAGAATTTTTATTATTTTATTAGATGAGTGATTTCATACTCAAATCATCCTTGAGCCAATTTTATGATCTCTTGGAGCCACACGGATGAATTTAATCCATCTATAGTATCTTATTCGAAGAATAGTCAACCTTGTCATACTTTTTTTAACAGGTGAAATATTTTTAATACAGGGTCATATATGGGATATGTTTGAATATAAATATTATTTTGAAGTATGAAATATTTATCTTCATCATGATAATTTATTTTTAATTTTTATGGAATAAATAATAAAATTAAAGGCTTTCTTGTTGATGATAATGTAATTATTTGATTAATAAATATATCAAATAAATGGTTTTAAAAATATTAAAATACATATAATTTGATATAATTAATTTCACGAAATAATTAATCATTACTATACATTGATGGGTATAATGATTAAAATAATATATATATATATATATATAATAACTAAAAAAATGTTTAATCAGAAAAAATTAATATACCATCCAATTCCTTACCCTTTCACCATCGAATATTGATATTGTCACTCATGCGTACGTGTGGCCTATCATCTCCATGATGTGATGCGAATCATTTCCCATTTACAACATTAAATTTTGATTATGAAAATTTCTATAATGAATAAATAATATATATATGACTGTAATATCATTATAGTTATTATAGAACTATATCCTATGTAAAATAACTAGGACCTACATGGCTAATCATATATTAAAAAATGAAGTAGTTTACAAATGAAGGAAATATAGTAATGAAATATTATTAAAAATTGAGAAATAAAATGATATAGGAGAATCATATATGATATCATAAATATTAATATGGTTCTATTATAAATTATTAACATTCTTAAAACCATTATAAATGAGGTTAAGTCACATTCAATAAAAGGAAAGCGCAAGCTAAGGGTTTTTCTCATCCCACTTTTACTTCTATGATATATTATCTTTATTCACCACTTTTATTCACGTGTGGTATAAATTCTTCCCATTAATGTATTTTATGTTTATTATAATTAAATTTATAATGATTTAAATAAACATTTTAGTACATCCCTTTTATAGCATTTATAATTTCAAATCTCCCAAAGCAGTAATGGATTTTTGTCAGAAAAAATTTTCTTTGAGAAGTTTGTTATTTTATACACCTATATTCATTTATGACGCATAAAAAATTCTCCTTTAATATGTTAATATTTTAATATTCTTATTCTCAAGATATTATATGTTTAATTTAATGTTATTACTTCTTGGGGATTATAAATCAAATGTTTCAATGTGGTATGTGACACTTTGTTATGTTTAATGATTACTTTCTTCATGAATTTTTAAATGATATAATTTAATGTATTTCCATATAAGGTAAAATAATATTTTTAATAATTAACTTGATTATGGTTTACCTCTTAGGATATGATCTTCCATACATTACTAAATTGTTTATGGTAAGTTTTATTAGGTAATAATGATATATTGTATGACTAGTTATTGACTATTTTAAGACATACTAATTTAGTTGTATTATTTATTCATTTGAGGAATGAATTTTACATGAAATAAAAGGTGGGGACAATATATATACAATACCCTTGATATATCTGTAGTCTCTTGAGTAAAAATTATTTAGTGAAAACTCATCCATGTTTGTTTTCATGAAGAATCAAACGATTTTCTACCCATTGACTTACACTGGAAAGTAGATTGATTATAAAAGTGACTATCTATGGGATATATCATTATAGTTCAGACATCCAACATTATTCATTTTCATTATTTTAGCTAATACTATACATGGGATTTTCAAAATGAAAAAATAGATAGATGCATTTTTATTCTCAATTTATTGATTACATGGCATATGTGCTCATTTATTTAGCATTATATGTTGATTATACTCATGGATTCAAGTTATATTCCACTATATATTACCATTACTGTTCATTTGAGCTCACCCATTCATTTTATCTCTTGTCCCTATTATATGAATATGAAATTTCTGATTAAGTTAAAGGATGAAATTCTCCTTCCTTTTAGATGTTCTATGTTTAATTACCAATGTAATATATGTTAAATGTATGTATCTAGTTCTTTAATAATTTTTTACTATATGATAATTTGGGATATGAATCTTTTATCTATGCCAAATTAATAATATAAGGAACTAGCTCTGGGATACTGTGGCCTAGGACTTTATATCATGGACCTTTTATAGAAATTTTGGTGGGATGGTATGAGGCATAGCATTGTCTAGTTCATCTCTTGATGTCTCATATGTCTATAGTTAAAGGAAAATCAGAAGGTTCTATAATAATTGAAACTAAATCTTATGATCTTTAAGTGGAAATGGGAATGAATATGTATAAACATGATGATACGGTTTCCTTAGATAATGAGAGGCCATGATCATATAACGGTTATTGTTGACCGACTCCTGAAGTTAGTGCACTTTCTTAACATTCAAAAATAGAGATTTTCTAATATTTGTGGGTAGTTTTACATGTGGGATATCATCCATATTCATTTGGTACCGTAGATGATCATCTTTGAAATTTATGATCAGTTTACATCATGGTTTTAGAGAGGCTCGTATAAGGCATTTAAGACATAGTTGAGGATGAACATGGTGTTCCACTCTAAGAAGAATGGGAAGAATGAGCTAAATATATCAGTGTTAGATTATATGTTGAGATCCATAATTTTTTACTTCATATCTATCTAAGAGGATCACATAACACCGATACTATTTGTTGATATTAATATTTATCACTCTTCTATGTGCATGAAACCTAAAAAGGCCATGTAAGTTAAACCTTGATGGTCACCCTTATGTTAGACTGAGATTGTTATGATATCTATTTTTTCTTTATAGATGTTGGAGGAATTCGTGGATAAGGTTCAGGTTATCCGAGATTGTATGATGATATCCCATATTAGATAGAAATCTTATACAGATTGATGTCTTAGGCCCTTGGTGCTAGAATAGGGAGACCCAGATTTCCTCAAAGCCTCCATGTGATGAGGATTACAGATATATTAAAAGGGAATATATCTATACCGAAGGTTAATTAGAATTTTCAAGTTCATACAGAGGTTTGTAAAGGTATCTAACCAGTTCTCCTTCCCCCTGGTTGGTTGGAGTGCATGACTTCATATAATTTCAGCTTTTGAGGAGGTATAGGCATAGACCGTTGCACATTATTGACTTGCGTGAGCTGGAAATTGAGGAAGGATATACATATGAATAGTACCTGGTTTGGATCAAGGATGGGTAGGATAGGATCCTATTTTGATGGACCATCCCTTTGGTTCATGTTCCTTGGCAGCATTGGTGAGTGCATGAGAAATTCTAGGAGCCTGACAGTCAAATACAAAGTCAGTCCCCCCCATTTTACGTTTCATGTGCTTCTCATGGTGGGAATCCTTGAATAATGTGAGAATTTAATGATTTTGTTTTTTTTCTATTATTTCATTTAATATTTATAAATACATATACTGTTTTTTCTCATTGTGGGTGAAATATTTTGGTGTCTCAGTGCCCTGAAATTAAGATATTAAAAATATTATTTATTTATTATATTAGGTGTGTGAATCATTTTGGTTTAAATATTTTTCCCAATATTAGGACCTCAGATAGAAAATATAAGAGTAAAGATGATTACAGACCATGGGGTTTAACCAAGGCGCAACCCAATGTTGGTCATCATCGGATGTTTCATGGATGCAAGCTCTTAGCGGCTGCATTTAATAAAAACAATTCGTTATTTTTATTAGTTGAAATAACATATAATAATACACTATATAACATTATTAATCTCATTCAATAGGGTTATCCAAATAACTTTATAAGTATTAGAGGAAAATATTTTTCATCTTTAGCGATGGATAACCCGAGGATGCGGATCAACGATCCAATTGAGGTGAATCAAGAGGCATACATCGAATTCATTGAAAATTCTTCGTCACCTTTGAATGAATTTTTCATAAAATATCTATTATAAATCATCTTTGAGCTCATTATCTATGTTATATGAACATTTAATTTCATAAGTACTTATTTTTTATCTTTTTTATCGTGATCATTGATTTCTATTAATTCTATGAAACTGTATAATAATTTTATTGTTAAAAACAATTTTTATTCCATGTTATCACCCTTTATACCACACATATTAATAATTTTTCAGTATCACATTGTATAATTATGATCATCACCTTTTTCATCTTCATTTCCCCCATTTTTAACATTATTCACCATTGGCCCATGGGGTAGCAGTTTGACACAGTTGCGGTGGGTTTGAGAGTGACTGAATGCCATGAATCATGATTTATGAATAAAATACATAAATAGAGACACTTTTGGGATGGATCATGATGGGGATTCAGGTGTGGGTAGTGACTTTATGTATTTGGGATATGGAGGGAGGAAGGTGATTATAGGTTCTTTGGGACATGTGATAGACTCCCGCACGGGTGATCAGATTCCATTTTCCAACCACCATAGGTTGGGAATCGATGTCCAAGGGAATTTCCATTATGAGTCGGGTGGTCATGTAGAAATAGTTTTTGTGGTGATCATAGATCTCAACCCCATATGAAGAACTTGATTTTGTATCAGTTGAAAACAGGATAACACTGCATGTATTCTGAGTGAACACATGGCCTATGGGCCACTAGATACAATGATTGTGGTTTTTGGTGAAGATTAATCTCACATTCCATGTATGGTTATATAAAACCCATGTCTTCAAGTTATAGTTACATGGCATCTACTCTATGAGTAAACATGTATGACCACGACCAACAATTGGAGCATAACCAGAGTACACAAGCACGGTTGTGTACTCAGGCATGCCCATTGTACACGGCCATGACCAATGTACCTAGGTATGATCCACATAGTAGGTCATTTGAACATTATTCTTCTTATTCAGTGATGAAAAATTTGAACGGTTATTTTCTCAATTAGTAGTCATGTGGATAATATGACTCAAGACTATATATGTTGATTGAGACATTAGATATTGGGATGTATATGGCGAATAATCATTTAGATAGTATTATGTGATGGAATGTTGTGCTAATAAAATATCAGTGTGCTACACATCAATACACTCGGTACCCGTTGAGTTTCTAAAAAGGTACGTTGGGTTGTATGATTTTGGTTGAAATCATTCATTCCTATAGTAGTTGACTTACGGTCACAATTCATCTTCTAAGAATAGTAAAATTATTGCTATGATCTCATTGAGAATGCTAGAGATTCAATATTTTAATCAAAAAATGTGTTTCCCAGTGATTCAAGATGATTTTTAAGGGTTTTCTGTTTTGGAACACTACCGATCATTTTTTCTCTTATTCAAGTTACTAATTGAGTTCATGTGTATATCTCAGGAGGTTACCATGCATACAACTAGTATAAATCAGATCTATTGTGATTTTAAGTGTCTAGTTTGAATCTAATTTATGTTAATAATGGGTAAAAAAAATTCCCCACTTATGTAACCTATTTTTGGTGGTGAATCAAGTTTGTGAAGTGGTATGAGTCCTCATTTATAGTAATGTGACAATAAAAACACTCCAAAGATGGGGTCATCACATTAGTTGTGAAATATAGGTGTCCATATAAGTATTGGGAATGTAACTATAGAATTTCATTTGGGAATTGTCATTGTTACTCTTGAATTCCCACGAGGATAAAGAGTTTGTGTTTCTAGTCTGTGATATGATTCTATAGATAGAACTAGTTTTGGGTTTTGTTAGAATTTGGACATTACATTTGGGATCAGAGTGCATGAGCGACCCTAAGAGCATAACACTTTAAAGGTGGGTTGGTGCTTGAAAATCCACATGATGATGAAGTTGGATATTGTGTATGAAGCCTTTAATGATACCATTAAACATGATGGCAATCACTATTTAATATTTAATGAACATGGTATTCCTCTACAGTGAAGACATCATAGTCATATACGGATGATGTATTAGAAGATGTTGTCATGATCTTTCTACAGAAGATGAACTGTTGGGGTTTTACTCTTCTTCTTACATGTAATTGTCGATTGTTGGTTCGAAACCATACTAGTACTTATGTCTTCGATATAATAGGACTTTATATGGTGTTATTGGTAATCATTATATCCTATTACTGTACTCTTGGAAAAGTTACAATCATTCCACTTAATTAGGAAATGTCTAGAGTGTAATGAGAGAGTAACAGTGATATGTTGAGAAAATGAAAGATGGTAAGACAAATTTTAATTTGATAAATAGACTCTTTCAATGTGGAACTCTAGCAACATTGAAAATGATATAGGTGTAGAGTATCTTAAGTGATACCTGGATTCTCATTTTGGAAGACATCATATAGGCTCATGGATCCCAGTCCACTCTTTGACTTCATTTCCATGTGACAAATCACCATTAGTACTAGTTAGTGTTTTTTAAACATGGACATAATATCTATATATATACATCTCACTTGTAAACTCTATATTATGAACAACCATGGAAGAAATTAAATAGACCTCAGTAGTTGATTCTATGGTAATACCTATCATGTAGTTGGGATTAGATGTTATTTTATGAAATTAATGATCCAAGGGTGTTTCATAATGTATTCACCTATGTTTGTGTGGCTTCATGATGATGTAATTAAATTTTTTGGTTTAGAGAATTAATAGAATGTTTTTATGTCCTTCAATGATAATTCATGAAATAAACAATGTACATCCGAGAATAAAGGCATCATAATAGGATTTCTAGATGCATTAACTGTTAAAGATGATCATTTAAAAAGTAGTTGGGCAATAGTATCTGAATTTCTTTTTCTTTTTAGTCACATGAAGCTAGTGTGGAATGACCTCATTCATATTGTTGATATGAAATGATTATAGTGAAACTGTCATATGAGGCTTTTCTTTGCATGACTAGGATCATTGAGGTAAATTAGGAATTGATCATTAAATCCAATTCAATAAATGATACCATGTTCAATGTTAGAATGTTATGGGAATCGTTTAATGAAAAATAATATTGGTGGGAGCACAATGACTCATAATATTCAATGAAATTATTGAACCTATGTTTTGGGAGAACAATAGTATAGTTGATAAAAGAGACAATGAAGTAATAGTTCTTAAATTTAGATGGGCTTGAGTAAGCACCATTTGAATGTCCATCTTAAAATATGGGGTTTTTATCATCTTTTAATGGCTTATTCACCATTCTCTTTAAGTGATTATTAGTTATTCCTAGATGAGCTCGATTAAGCACGATCTCAATAATGGAAGGAATATTTACAACCCAATTTGGTCTTTTTTTCATTCTTCCCCAAGGCTTATCAGGGATGAGAAGTTCTAAGATGTCGAGAATATAGTGTCCCATGATTTTGAACTAAAATAACTCCAAATGAATTTTAAATTATCATTTGGTGTGTGGTCCGACAATTAAACCATACTTCGGAATGTAAATACAAGTATTGGAGAACATGAATGTTTTTTAAAGAGTTGAAATCTAAAAAGGTGTATTGGATTTTCAGAAGAGTTTTGGGAGCATTGGACTCTAAAGAATATGTATCAAGATAAGAAGATGGAGGGGAATGGTTAGTTTAAGGTTAATGCTAAGAATTCTTCTCAAAGAGTGTAACTAGTTTTCTAGGGGGACATGGTTTATTGAAATTGTGTGGCCCTCTAGGGGAAATATCGTGGCCTGATCTATGGGAGATAGAAGTGTCACTTGGTTTGATCTAACCATTCAATAGGAGGTTCACAACCATGTGATATATCTTTATTAAACTGGAGTGGTGATCCACAGTAGCTACAAATGGTTTGGAAAACTATGTGCCTAACCCACACTGATAGTGCCTCATATGAGGTGTCACAACAAGAGTGGTTCATAGTTTTTCAAATGGCGAAATCAATATGTGTAGTTCATTAATGGGGGTGATTTTACCATTTTCCTCCTCTCCTCACTAAGGATTTCTCCTCAGCCTTTCTCCCTCGCATCCCATGAATAGAATCCCCAAACAATCACTCCCTCTAACATGTCCTTATATTTGATATAACTCTATAATTCAGCATATGAATCATGATCCATCAATATCGAAGGATCCATATTGTTAGGATATCAATTTATCTTTCTTATTGTTTTATTTTCCACCACTCTATGGAATGGTAAATCCATGTGGTCTTTTTTGCTCTATTTTCAGGGTGACTGTCTGATATTACAATTTCTATCATTATAGCTCAAATTAAATCTTAAATTTCATGTTGGAAAAATCCTACTCCAAAGTTATATGGTCTATTATTTTCCCCACAAAATCATGGTCTTTTATATCATGTATCATATTTCCACAGGATGGAACATCCAGGAATTAATAATTAAATTAATTGACCCTTAAATTGAATGTTTGAGCATAATAAAAACAAGTTATTACACTGATATGTATGGTTTGAGGTTTTATGCCTCATCCTGATCCACTCTATATGTGGGTTAATTTAATCAATCATGTTTTTAACAACCATGAGTTTTTTTTAAAATACATTTATTGAAGGAATACTTATTTAATTAAATTCCTTGTTAAAATTTGGAAAATTTATTTATAACCTTGTCATTTATAGATGAATGAATAATTGAGTCTGAATAAATGGGAGTTATGGAATGAAATGGAAAATCCATAAGCTTAGGATTAATTATGTAAATGTTCAGTGAAGCCACATGGACACTAACATGATCCTCATTTTATTCATATGTATGTGAATTTTTTAAATAATTGAGTATGGTAAATTTTATTCACAAAGGGAATACAATCTAACATTTCCCATTGATCATTTTTAATAATTCATTGAATGATATTGTTTAATGGTGAGGATAGTGACATGGCCTCCCATTCTATTTGTTATGCATTAATTAGTTAATGAAATGATTATGATAAATCCAATGGATAATGGGAATTGATATTAACATGAAACCTTGAATTATTATATAGATCAAATTGTTAATTGATGTTATGGTATTCTATAAATGACCCACATACATATTTATTACTCTATGTCTTGGAATATTACCTTGGGTCCATGTTACTTGAACTACCTCAGATATGCTCCATGGGCTCTAATAAATCATGTGCTTATTATTCTATAGAAGAGATCTGAGGTATCAAAAAGGATTCCATCAACTATGGGAACTAATTCATATCCCATATAGGACTATATAACGCCATGTTCCCTATAAACTATTTCTTCATACATGAAGATGATGCCTTGGTCATTGGCATTGGTTCCTGGCCCTCATAAGTATAATACTTGATCATTCATCATATGTAATAGTTCTTTGATATTTTATATGTAGTTATAGGTTGTAGCTGATTCCGAACTATGTTATATATTTAATCATTGTTTATGGGATTTTTTATAACATATTGTACTAGTATACTACTTCTATCCATTTTTCATATGCAATACTTACTACTATTATATATACACCAAATATTAGCTTATATGTATAGACTAGATTTGTTATAGACCTCATTGTCGTTGGCCTACTAAGTACATCTCACAACCTATTTGGGACACTGATTGGGACCCAATGAAACCAAATGGTTTCTATTTTCGTATTATGGATTATTATATTTGTTTTAACTCATATATATTGTTAATTATGAGCACTAGACTGATCTGGTGCTCATGTTACTATATGATATATTCATTGAGGATTTTGTTCGTTTCATTATGAATTTATTATATCTCCAATTATATTCATACTTCCATGTGTTCCTATATTCCAATCTGTGGTAAAATAAACTTATTCTATATATTATAATAATATATAATTATCTATTTATTGTTATTGAGGTGATTTATTTTCAACTTCCATTAATTTAAACTTATTTCTCAATTGATTAATTTACACTATACCATTGTTATACTCTAATAATTTGGGAATAGTCTCCCCACCAAACCATTATTATAACCTCAGTGCTAGTCCTCAACCTATGGTGTATGGTGTGGTGTGCAAGGGTCCATGTGGTGAATATAAATCCAATTGTTTTTAGAGTTATTCAGGTTGGGACATTATATATTAATTGTGATATAGTTAAAGTGGAAATCATATTTCACTAGTGAGGTGTCTTGATGCTAATATCTTCAGTAATGGAATCAAGTGCTTGGACATACTATTTTGGTGGAGATTAGGGTAGTGTCATGTTGGAAACTAGTCTCCCATTTTGAATTTATGGACTTATTTGTAGATATTAATAGACATTTCTTATTTGTATATTATTATTATATTTTATTGATATTTGCCATAGCTTTTATCATAGACCATACTTATATTGTTTCATTGAATTTCTTCTATTACAATATTTTTCATGCATAATGGTAAATTATACCCCAATTATATTGTAATTCCCTTGTTATTTATCTCCAAACATTGGTGTCTATGTGGTAAAACAAAGTTCTTTTTATTTTTTATTTTTTTATATGGCAACTTGTTATTTAATACCTAAGAACTTTCTACAACATGTTGACCTATATCTGGAACTATCACATAATTCACACTTTAAAGAGTCTTGATTCATTAATTTATTTATAACACGACTTTTATAATTTTATATTTTCCAAAAGAAATTAATTTTATACTTTATTATATCAAAATTATATTAATATTAATTCTTGATTTTTTTTAAAAGGTTGTTTTTAGTAAAATAAATTTTGCGTCGTTTGAAAATTATTATTGTTATGAAATTTCAATAATATAAGAATTACCTATAAGTTTAAAAAAAATTCATTTAATCAAATATTAATTTTATATTAAAAAATATTCATTTTGAAATATCGTTAAATTTATAAATCCAATGTGGAATATGTTTAGAACTAAATAAATTTATACTTTAATACAAAATTTAAATTTGGTATTTTCATTAAATCATGCATTTTCAAGGTAGATTCATATTCAATAAAAGCCTCATATTTTTTATTTTTTTATAATAAATCAATTCATTTCACTAAAATAAAAATCAAATATAATTTATTATTATATGTATATTTGAGGCATAAAAATGAAATTTTTCTAAAACCATTTTTTATATGATTAAGTGTGTTTATTTAAAAATTAACTTTTCAAACCCTTAAGAAATAATATTTGATAAATAATATTTTCAAATTTTAAATAATAAGTACCAAATAAGTTAAATGGTTAAATAATAACTGTAGGAACTCGGTTTTTTCTATAAAAGACTTTGGAATATTTTTGATGTTATTCTAGAGTAGGGCATTCAGATGGCGTGCAATTCCGAGGTCCGGTCTGCCCGGAATTAATTATATGAAAATGTTAAGTGTTTTTATATTACGCATGCGTGGTTAACTAATGAAAATGAGATATATCTTAGAGGGTTGATCAGATCAGAAATCCAAGACAACAGTTGGGTCTAGAACATGGCGTTTACCCTAGGCGCGACATAAAATGTGTCGGCGCGGGATTTTCGGACCCCTCGCTCGTTGGTGGTGTGTTAAATGGGTAATTAAATCATAAAATTATTCATTTAAGAGCTAAAACTTGAATAAAACCTAAACAGTAGCTCAGATTAGAAATCTGAGGGCACGGTCGCGTCCAGAGCATGCCGTTTACCCTAGGCGGGGTGTAAAAGTTGCGGGCGCAGGTCTTCTGTGAGAGATGTCACCCAGGGGAAAAACCGACTTTTTGAATTAAGGACTTAGTGATTTTTATCACTGCAGTACATTTCAAATAAATTTTGAAGGAAGCCTCAGAATAGAAATCTAAGACTTTCTATGAGTTTGAAATGTGGTGTTTTTCTTAGGTGCGATATAAAATGAGAGGGTGCAATGATTTCAGATTTTGTGCTAAGCGGGTTTTCCAATAAGTAGTAAAATAGGAGTTGGGGTTCTCCCTTCTCTCTCCTTTCTCTCTCTCTCTCTCTCTACCTCTCTCCCTCATCCGTTATTTGGTGTTCTTCATTGTTGTTCATTGGATCGAGGAGCGATCTTCCTTGAGACCACGGTGGATCGAAGGTGGGGAACAACGAAGGCATCACCAACGATGAACGGATCCAATGAGGTAGGATTATTGTTTAAATTTCAACACCTTTGTCAATTTATCATTTAACATATAACATTTTTAAATTGGGATGATGGATGAATGAACACGGACATCGTCCGATCCCAGTTAAATTTCTCGTTCTTGGGCATTCTTCATCCCAATTTTCGGACGCGCGCGAACCTCGACGGATCAATGAGAAAGGGGCGGCGTTGTGAAGATCCGGTCCTGGGGATCCTGAAACCGGTGTCAGATAATTTTACCAATCACTGGAGAGGTCGGGGGGACTACCTGAAGGTTCAGCTCTTGTGAGGGGTAGCGGTCGGAGGACGAACCGACAACAGAGCTCGACGGTGGCGTCCTGGAGCACGACGGAGGCTCGGGATCCGGCGGAGGAGGGCCGGCACACGTTGGCCGGCGGTCGAGATGGAGGTGTTCGGGTGGTCAGTGTACATTTGGCTCAGGTGCCTCTAGGAGGTGCCAGTCGTCATGGAGGAATGCAGCGAGGCAGAGCTGGAGGCGACGGATCGCGGTGAGGCCGAGCCGAAGGCGACGAAGGGCGACGAGGTCCGAGCGGTGGAGCGGATGGCTGGTGAAGCCGGGACGGCAGAGCAGCGGGCAGACTCGGCGGCAACTACGGTGTGATGGAGAATCGGAGGTGGCCGGAAGGACGTAGCGCTTCAGTGGAGCCGGCGGCGAACAGGGGGCACGGTGCGGGCGGCTGTCGCGCTCGGCAGGATGAACCTGAGGCGGCCAACGCCTCGGGTGTGCGGCAGAGACCAGGACCCGCGCTTAGCAGGTACTCTGGGTGCGACGTTGAGACCTGCATCATACTTGTTTGTTAGGGAGAATCGGACCTGAGGGTTCTGGTTAGGTTGGAGCGGGCCGTGGCCAGCGGGCCGCGGTGGATCAGACCGGGAGGGCCGGGGTGAACTGGCCCAGTTGGTCCCCCATTGCATTTGTGGGGGCCTTATCCTTTAAACGGTGCATCTTTTTGATGCTTCGTCTGCAGTCGCAGGTCTGTATCAGTGATACAAACCGTTTGAAATGGGTTTTGGGATTTTTGGGTTCTATGCCCGAAGGACGGTAGCCCGAAACTCTCTAACTTAATAATATTAAATTATTATTAAAGTTGTGATTGTCGTGGCTCGCAAGCCGGACGTCCGTTTGACGTGCTGTCAGAGGCACGCTGGCCCCAAAGCTGAAACGGTCCTTCCAAAGTTGTTTTGGAACCATTTGAGGTTGGTTTCATTGCTTGGTGGCATGAAACGTTTAATTTAATTAATTAATTAATTAATTAATTAATTATTGCATCAGACCTAACTTTTTCTTGGGATTTCTGATTGAAACGCCGTCAGCTGCAACGTGACCCTATTCCTCGTGTGGAAGTTTTTTAATGCTTTCTGAAGTGTTTGGGTTGGAGACAAGGTGTGGTCCCCACAGGGCCTGGTTCACACATTTTATGTTGAAACGCCACTTTTTCACGCGGCATCCGTTTGGGGTGTTTGAGTACCAGTTTCTGAGTGTTTATTTGAAGGGGCTGTAACTGCGCAATCTGCTCGCCTAAATTCGGAACTGAGGTGTGGGCTCTACATGACCCCATTGGCTTATAATGCAGGGTGGTGCATCTTCTGCATCCGAAGTCCGTGTTAGGCATCGTCAGTGGCATTGTGACCCTGGGGTTAAGATGAAGTTGACCAGGAGGGCTTCAGACGTTGAAGTTGGACTTGTAGAATGGGCCCCACATGTAGTCTTTTGAGCTGTGTGCAGTGTAATATGCCTTTTTTATCAAGAGTATGTTTGGGGTGTATAAATAGTCCTTTAGGCGTGTTTTTCAAAGATCATTGTGATGGCGCAGTTCGTCCGACCTCTTTCGGGGCCGAGTGGCAGACCCCACGAGATAGAATATGGGCATAAAGAGGTGTTGAATAGGTTTTCCACTGAGAGCCTTTTTCCAGCGAGTAAGTAGTCTATATCACATGTTTTTCCGTGGGGGTTATAGGGATGTAATCTTTTTGGGTGTGCAGAGCCTTTATCAAGATCTTTTTAAATGTGGAAATATGAAAGGACATTGGTCGGAGGCTTCTTCGACGTACTCCAAACCTAGGCATGGTAGTGGTGCTAGTGACAGCCAGTGATGGCATAGGTAGTGCGCAGTTATCAGAGTAGTTCTGGGATTACCCTCCAGTGGGACAGGGTAGTGGGTCACCTGATGTTTTATTACGGTATACCCTCTAGCGGGGCTGGGCAGTGGGTCACTGTAGACTCATTTAGGGTTTACACTCAAGGAGGGCTGGGCAGTGGGTCACCCGATGATTTAATATTGTTTACCATACAGTGGGCTGGGTAGTGGGTCACCATCAACTTATTTAGGGTTTACCCTCCAACGGGACTGGGCAGTGGGTCACCTGATGTTTTATTATGGTATACCCTCCAGCGGTGTTGGGAAGGGGGTCACCATCGACTTATTTATGGTTTAACCTCCAATAGGGCTGGGCAGTGGGTCACCTGATGATTTAATATGGTCTACCCTTCAGCGGGGCTGGGCAGTGGGTCACCGTCGACTTATTTAGGGTTTACCCTCCAGCAGGGCTGGGCAGTGGGTCACCCGATGATTTATTATGGTCTACCCTCTAGTGGGGATGGGCAGTGGGTCACCGTTGACTTATTTAGGGTTTACCCTCCAGCAGAGCTGGGTAGTGGATAACCTGTTGATTTATTACGGTTAACCCTCTAGAGGGGCTGGGTAGTGGGTCACCATTGAATTATTGGGGTTTACCCTCCAGTGGGGTTGGGCAGTGGGTTACCTGGTGACTTAATTCAGACTCAGTCCTTTATAATAGGCTAGTATGTGGCTTCTCTTCATGACTACCGGAGCGGGACCCTTGGTTGTACGGGTCAGTGATGTGACCACTTTGTCTTTGAGAAGACCTCTTGACTGTGTGACAGTGACGAGGTGTGGTATGACATTCCCCAGAACTCTCAAGAATGAGGGGCGCTTTCCCCATGGAAACGTTTCATTGTGATGTGACCTAAATCCATGCATGCGAGTCAGTACTTCCCAAACAGGATATTGTCAAGGTGCAGTGATTTGAGCCCCTTGACTTGTGGTTTGGGGTAGACGTGCGGGAAACTGGGCATTGATGTTGTTTACTTCTGGGACTGTTAGCGACTCAGTTTCTTGGGCTGAGCTATGAGATGGAGATCCCCCTATGATCTTGTTTGGATTTCTTGTTTGAGCATATGGATATATATATACCTTGTTCCATTACTCCCTTCTTTGGTATTGGTTACTCTCCTTCTAAGAGAGGCGAAGAAGCACGGGGTATGCCACGTGCATTCCGTGTCTATATTCTCATGGTTGGGAGTGTCTACTCTCTTTTTATAGGTATTGAAGGCTCGACGGGATGTTCATCCTATCACATTTTCTAGCTCCTTGTGTTAGGACGAGCCTACTTTATTTCTCTTGTTGGGTCGAGTTGTAATCCTTACTGCACTCTCTGTTGTATTCCATTACTACTCCCAGTTCGTTCTACTGCTCACCCTTCGTTACCTCCTTTCGTGCTCCCTCGAGCCTTCGGGATGTCCTACTGAGTATTTTTATACTCATCCATGCTTGGGCTTTGCCTGAAATGGATGTGCCTTTCCAGAAGATAGACAGGTTTCCCATGACAATAGAGGAGCTTAGGAGTTTGAGAGTTTGGACCGCGTGTGGTGGTAGTAGATGGGTTCCAGGTGTGGGACTCTCCCATCTCTTTTACTTTTGTTTTCCTATTTCCGAGTTGTGGCACTTTTCTGGTTGGTCGGGTGTTTTTACCTTTTCTTTTCAGTTTACCTTCATCACTCACTTTGCCCTGTTTAGAGGTCGATGCACCTTGTTGGTTTGGTTATAGCAGTTGGTGCTTTACTTTTCCTTTTTCTCTGCACTTCTGCATTGACTAGGTTGTGTGTGTGTGTACAGGTACATAGGCAAAGGCCTCCCTGAGTTGTTTATCCTTCGGTTCTTGTCACCAGCCCCTGGCTTATGGAGTTGGGCTTGGGGTAGTTACGGCTCAAGCCTAGGTAGGGTTGGGTTATGACAATGTGGTATCAAAGGTGGTTTGTTCTATGGGGCCTGGTTTGGATGTCCCTAAAAAGGAATTGGTTATGTTTTGGGGAAAAGTGTCAACCAGTCTCAAGAGCGGCTCTCAGGCCAGGGAGTCCAGTGATGGTGCGGCGATAGACGTATCCATTCACCAAGACCCTAATAACCCGCTTGTCGACTCGGCATGCTGAGACACCTGTTGCAGGGAAAATTGGTTTCTACATCACATAGGATTGAGTCTTTGACTATCCTTCTTAAGTCAGCTCTCGATTTTTGTTACTGTCATATACATATATTCTTATCTAATCGTGGTACTCCTTGATAACATTCATGATGCCTCCATGAAGACTACCATCCTGGATAACCAAATTGGTTCATGATGATGACCCTTTGAGCAATGAGGCCTCAGTCCAAGACCCATCATGTCAGTCCCTTTTTCCGGGTGGGCCGGTAGGAGCACCCCACCTAGTGAGCAGCAGACAACTCTAGCAGGGCAAGATGGATCTTGAGCGCAGGATGAGCATGCTCTGTGACTTCCAGCAATAGAGACCACTGAGGTTCAGTGGTGATACAGACCCTCTGGCAACAGAGGTTTGACTCGAGACAGTGGTTTGCCACTTCAGGCTTGCGCAAACACCGGAAGATCATAGGGTTTCTTTGGCAGCCAGCCTTTTCCACGGATCAGTTGGGCATTGCTGGATTCTGGTGACTCAGTTACTTGATGAGTCGTCAATTTTGTGGGGAAACATTCAACTTCTATTTCTTGGGGAGTTTTACCCCTCCTTCTTATGCTCTGTTCAGATCCAGGAGAACCTGCAGTTTCAGCAAGGAGGGTGACGGTGACTGAGTACATGACTAGTTTTGTAGACCATGCATGTTTTTACCTGGACATGGTCCCTCAAGGAAACTTCCAATCATGGAAGTTTGAGCATGGCCTTCACAAATAGATTTTTGTTATCATAGTAACCTTGGGAATTCCCACTTATATCAAGGTGCTATAGCAGGCACTGGTGACAGAGAGCTTTCTGTTACATTCTACATTTGGTGGTGGTAGTAGACACGAGGGAGCTGAGTCATCTGCCACAACTAGTAGGTGTCAGCAGAAAGAACCACAACACAGGTGGCCTTCCACCCTCCAGTTTCAGAGATGTGGTCATGCACCACAATGGTGGGAAAGCACAGGGGCTCAGCCAAGGAGACCCTTCTGTGAGCGGACTCAGGAGCAGAGTCGTACACCACAGTGGCACCGGAGGGCACCATGGAAGCCTGGAGAGCATCGGTGCTATGCTTGTGATGGGAGAGGTCACTTGGCATGGGACTGTCCGACCGGGTTTGCTAAGAACTTCGGGCAAGCAGTAGGTGCATCACCACGACAGAGGCAGCGCCGTGGTCAGAGTGGTACCTAGAGAGGTGGTGCTAGCAGAGGAGTGGAAGAAACTAGAATCGGGGTACGACATTACGAGGTCTTCCCGTCACCACCAGGTGGTCCACGTCAGGCCCTGGGAGCTGACAGTTGAGACAAGGGACAACCGCGAGGATTGGATGTTTACGATCCTTCAGAGCATGAAGTGAGAAGAGATACACTTTGCGAATCTTCTACTTTTTGCAGTAGAATTTTTAGACTCTGTGGGTGAAATGATGTTTCTCCCTTCTCCTTTCTTAGATGTTACCAGGGTGATGTAGGGAGTCTAGTGTAACCTTTTTTTGGTAGAGTAGGAGGCATATAATCTGTATTGTTAGTCAAGGGTGTCCACTCCATCGCTTTCCGAGCATGTTCGAGAGTCTTGGTTGAGAGACATCGACTATGAAATCTTGTGAGACCAGATATCCTTCGGTGTTTCACCATATGGATATTCTGAAGGAGGGAATCACTGGACTTTTTCGCAAGTCCAAACTGTGATTCCTATTGTAGTGTGGGATGGAGAGGTGCGACCGGGGAGGTGAGCTACCCCCGAGCTCCTTTGATACATTTGAAACTGTGCGAAGGGATGGAGAGGACCCCACCGCCATGCCCTAAACCCAATGGTTGGTTTGGGTTCATAATGTATCCCACGTGAATCACCTGAGAAGAAGTGTGTGTGAACCTTTGCACATCATCAGCAAGGGCAGAACCCAATCGAACAGACCAAATCCTTTGGTCCAGGCGCGGTGATGCCGAACTGTGCAAGAGTTCTTCTAGGTACGGGAGAGCCAGGTGTGGGCTTAGTACCCTGAGTTGATTCCCTAGTTTTTTTTCGAGGAAGAAAATCTTGAAGGAGGGAATGATGTAAGATCATGGTTTTTGCTATAAAATATTTGGAATATTCCTGATGTTATTCTAGCTAAGGATGTTCAGACGATGTGCAATTCCGAGATCTGGTGTGCCTAGAATTAATTATATAAATATGTTAAGTGTTTTTATATTACGTATACATGGTTAACTAAAGAAATTTTGATATTTCTTAGACGGTTGATCGGATTGGAAATCCGAGACAACGGTTGGGTGTGGAACGTGGTGTTTACCCTCGGTGTGACATAAAATGAGTCGGCGCAATACGTTATGACACCCCGCTAATTTGAGGTGTGTTAAATGGATAATTAAATCATCAAATTATTCATTTAATAGCTCAAACCTGAATAACTCCTAAACCGTAGCTTTGATCAGAAATCCAAGGGCACAGTAACATCCGGAGCATTCTGTTTACCCTAGGCGGGGTGTAAGTTGCGGGCGCGGGCCTGCTATGAGAGATGTCACCGAGGGGAAAACCGTCTTTTTGAATTAAGGACATAGTGATTTTTATCGCTGGAGTCATTTTCAACAAACATTTGAATGATGGATCGAAATTGAAATTTGCTACTTCCATTGAGTTTAAAATGTGGCATTTTTCCTAGGCACAATATAAAATGAGAGGGAGCGGTGATTTAGGATTCCACACCAAGCAGTTTTCCTATAAATAGGAAAATATGTGTTGGGGGTTCTCCCTTCTCTCTACTTTCTCTCTCTCTCTCTCCCTCTCTCTCTCTCCATTCTTTTTTGTTCTTCATTGTTATTTGTCGGATCGAGGAGCTATCTTCATGGAGACCTCGACGGATCGAAGGTGGAGTACGACGAAGTCATCGCCAACGACGAATGGATCCAAAGAGGTAGGATTCTTGATTAAATTTCCACAGATTTTTAAAATTTTTCATTTAATTTCTAAAATTTTAAAATTGGGATGATGGTTGAATGAAAACGGGCATCGTCCAATCCCCGTTTAATTTCTCATTCTTGGGAGTTCATCGTCCCAATTTTTAGACGTGCACGAACATTGACAGATCGATGAGAAAGGGGCGGCGTTGGAAAGATCTTGTCCCGGGGATCCCAAAACCATTGTTGGATAATTTTTCTGATCACTAGAGTGGCCGAGGGGACCGGATGAAGGTTCAATTTCGGTGAGGGACAGCTGCCTTAGGATGAACCGGTGGCGGAGAGTAGCGGACACATCCATGAGCACGGTATAGGCTTGGGATCCAGTGAAGGAGGGAAGACACCCGACAGCCAGTGGTTGAGCCAAGGTGTTCACAAAGCCGGTGTGCCACTGGATCTGGTGCAACGAGGGGGATCTGGGCATCACAGCAGAGCGCAGCGACGTTGAGCTGAAGGCGGTGAAGCACGACGAGGTCCCGGCGGCAGAGTGGCTGGCTGGTGAAGCTGGGATGATGAAGCAGTGGGTGGAGCCGGCTACGGCAGCGGCGTGACGGAGAACCGGAGGTGTCCACCGGGACACGTGCCTTCAACGGAGACGGCGGAGAGCAGGGGGCACGGCGCGGGTGGCTGTTGCGCTCCGCAGGAGGAACCGGATTTGGTCCGCTCCTCGGGTGTGCGACAGCGACCGGACCCGCGCTTTGCGGGTCCTGCGGGCGCGACGCGGAGACTGGCTTCGGCCAGTCTGTAGGGGAGAACCAGACCCGAAGGGTCCCGTTTGGTTGGAGCAGACCGCGGCTGGTGGGCCACGGCAGTTTGGACCGGGCCGGTCCGGGTGAACCGGCCCGGTTGGAAACCCTTTCATTTGGGGGGAGTTATCTTTTAAACGGCGTGTCCGTTTGATCCGCCATCTATGGCTGCATGTCCGTATCGGCAACAAAAACCTTTTGAAGTGGGTTCCAGGATTTTTGGGATCTGCGCCTGAAGGAAGGTAGCCCAGAACGCACAGACATAAAAATATTAAATTATTATTAAAGTTGCGACGGACGTGGCTCACGAGCCGAACGTCTGTTTGACGTGCCGTCAGAGGCGCTGTTTCCCCAGAGTTGAGACGATCCTTCCAAAGTTGGTTCAGAACCTTTTCAGGTTGGTTTCATTGCTCGGTGGCAAGAAATGCTTAATGTGAATAATTAATTAATTAATTAGTTAGTTAGTTAGTTGTTGCATCGGACCTAACTCCCGCTTGGGATGTTCGATTGACGGTCCTTCAGTGGCTGTGTGACTCCAGTCCTCATGCAGAATTTTTGTGATTTCCAAAGCGTTCGGGTTGGAGACAAGGTGCGGGCCTCACTGGGGCTGGTTCACACGTTTTACGTTGAAAACCCACCTTTTCACCTGATATCCTTTTGGGTTGTTTGAGTACCCTTTTATGAGTGTTTTTCCAAGGGGATTGCAAAGGCGCAATCCGCCCACCTAAATTCAGACCCGAGGTGTCGGCCTTACAGGGCCCCGTTAGCTTATAACGCATTGTGGTGTAGCTTCTGCATCCGAAGTCAGTTTTAGGCGTTGTCAACTACATTGTGACCCAAGCGTCAAGATGAAGTTGACCAGGGGGTTTCAAACGTTGAAGCTGGACATGAGGCATGGGCCCCACGGGTTGTCTTTTGAGCTCTGTGCGGCGTACTACGCCTTTTTCCTTAGGTGTCCATTTGGGGCGTATGAATAGTCATTTCAGTGTGTTTTTCCGAGAGCATCGTGATGGCACAGTTCGTCCAACCTCTTTTGAGAATGAGGTGTGGGACCCATGAGACACTGTAAGGGCATAAAGCAGTGTTGAATAACTTTTCCTCCGGGATCCCATTTCAGCAAGTAAGTATTCAATCTCATGTTTTTTTCCACGAGGATTACATCGGTGTAATCTGTTTGGGTTTGCGGAGCCTCTTTTGAGATATTATTAAATGTGGAAATATCAAATGGTGTTGGTCATAGGATTCTTCGATGTACTCCGAACCTACACATGGTAACTGTTATGTGATACCTAGTGATGGCACGGGCAGTACGCAGTTATCAGACGAGTTCTCGGTTTACCCTCCAGCGAGACTGAGCAGTGGGTCACCGGATGTTTTATTACGTATACCCTCCAGTGGGGTAGGGATGTGGATCAACATATACTTATTTAGGGTTTACCTTCTACCAGGACTGGGTAGTGGGTCACCCGATGATTTATTACAGTCTACCCTCCAGTGGGGCTGGGCAGTGGGTCACCATTGACTTATTTGTGGTTTACCCTCCAACGGGATTGGGCAGTGGGTCACCTAATGGTTTATTATGGTATACCCTCTAGCGGGGCTGGGCAGTGGCTCATCGTTGACTTATTTAGGGTTTACCCTTTAGAAAGGCTCGACAGTGGGTCACCCGATGATTTATCACGGTCTACCTTTCAGCAGGTCTGGGCAGTGGGTCACCCAATGATTTATTACGGTCTACCCTCCAACGGGGCTGGGTAGTGGGTCACCATTGACCTATTTAGGGTTTACCCTCCAGCAAAGCTCGTTAGTGGGTAACCTGATGATTTATTACAGTTTACCCTCTAGTGGGGCTGGGCAGTGGGTCACTGTTGACTTTTTGGGGTTTACCCTCTAGTGGGGCTGGGCAGTGGGTTACCTAAAGACTTAATTCAGACTCAGTCCTTTCTACTAGGCTAGTATGTGGCTTCTCTACATGACTACCAGAGCGGGACCCTTGGTTTTACGGGTCAATGATGTGACATCTTTGACTTTGAGAAGATCTCTTGATTGTGTGACAGTGAAGAGGGGTGGTTTGACTTTCCCTAGATCTCTCAGGAACGAGGGGTGATTTCCCCACCGAGACGCATCCTTGTGATGCAACCTAAAACTGTGTGACCGACTCAGTACCTCCAAAAGTGCATAGTGTCGAGGTGTAGTGATTTGATCCCCTTGATTTTTAGTTCAGGGCAGACGTGTGGGATACGGGGCATCGATGGTGTTTACTTCAGGGACTGTTGGAAACTCACTTTCTTAGGCTGATCTATGAGATGACAGACAAGTTTCTCGTGACTACAGAGGAGCTTAGGAGTTCAAGAGCTTGGACCGCATGTGGTGGTTATAGACGGGTTCCTGGTGTGGGACACTCCCAGCTATTTTACTTTTGTTTACTTATTGTCGGGTTGTGGCACTTTTCTGGTTGGGAGCGTGTTTTTTCCTTTTCTTTTCAATTTACCTTCAGCACTAACTTTTCCCTGTTTAGAGGTTGATGCACCTTGTTGGTTTGGTTATAAGAGTTAGTTCTTTACTTTTCCTTTTTCTCTACACTTCTGCATTTTGTGGACTGCGTGTGTGTGTATAGGTACATAGGAAAAGGCCTCCCTGTGTTGTTTAGCCTTTGGCACTTGTCGCCAGCCCCTGGCCTATGAAGGCTGTCTTGTGGTAGTTGCGGTTTGAGACAGGGTAGGGTCGGGTCGTTAAAATATTATTTTTATTAAGGTTAATTACTATGTTTATAAATTAATTAGATAGGTAAGCATAAATTGTGGTAGAAAAATAACAATAAAAATAAAAACCCTAAGACACAGAATATAGTTTCAGAAAGGAATTTTTCATGTGATTTTGGAAGCCCAAAAATAGTACCCATTCATTGTTTGTCCATTTGTTTCATTGAAACTTGAATAATAATATCACATTATTGAAAATGTAAGTGATACTCCCAAAACTACCCTTTACATCACCTATACAAGGTTAACACTCCCACCACATCATGGTTTTTCTATATTTATAATTATTCCTTGATAATTTTTTATTTTTATCCTATGATAACCATATACAAATTTAAAGAGATTATTTTTCCATTAGTTATCATAAGGCATTCATTTCCTAGTAGACTTCAACGAAAAATTCAAGTTCCCAACATGAGAATTTTCCACTACTTAGCTTTTATTTTAATTATATTAATTAATATTTATTATTTACAAAGTAATATAATGAAATTAATATCATTTATATATATACATATTAATATATTAATGTTTTTATCTGTTATTATTCATATACATCATCCATTAATAATGACAATACTATTATTATCACATTGTGTAGAATACTGCCTCCACGCCGCAAGGTGTTTCATTTTCCATCATCTATTTCAAGGATGTATATAAGGTTGGTATTAAATAAATGATATTATTTTTATAATATCACTACATTTTTTATATGATAAATTAAATAACCTATTTATGATATGATTGAAAAATTACCATCGTTAATTTAATCATTTAAAATAAGCGTACTAATAGGATAACCTTTTATTCAAATTCTGTAATATTGTCACATCCACTAATTATTCTATTAATTCTTTTGAATTATGATATATAGCAGTAATAAACAATATGTAAAATATTTATTTTTCAACAAAAATGTTATTATTATAAAATACAACATATTTATTGATTAAAGCTGGTTATATACATGTTTGGGTTCGTTTAACTACCCAATCGAACAATGTTCTAAATTTCTATGACGAGTTATTATAGGGGAATAATTACTCATGCAATATAATATAAATTTTTCAATATTTGGTATTCAATTTAGGATATGTAATATCGATATTTAATTCATCAATTATGGAAACACCCATCAATTGTCCAGAATCACCAAAATTTTCCTTTTATTGATTTATTATTCAAGTATAAACACTAAAACAATCATTATTTTTTGAGAAGTTATAAATAATTATAAATCATACCTTAAAAAAATATTAATTCCTTATTAATAATGATCATTGGATGTATAGTGAATACATACACTTTATTTATGAAACTATTACATACGTTCAAAACTATAAAAAATTGATATGAAAAAATAGGTAGTGTTAATATATGGAAGGATTATTTATGATGTTCATAAATGAAAATATATATTATTAATTTCATTAATTATTTTATTAAGATTTATATGTTTGTTATATATTATTTTAATTTATGTTTGTGGAATTATGATCAGAGGTAGGGGTTTTTCATCACAAATTCCTCTCTTTAGAAATGTTTGTTATTATTCACTTAACTTCATTTATATAGTGCATATACTTAAAATTTGAAAATATATGTCATTAAATTAATCAATTAATTGAATTTAAATATTAGTGTAATCCCTCTACTTAAATTTGTTTTGATTAAATATCTACCCAATCCATATGTGGAGGGTTTTCGTTCCAATTTTTATTCATTGAGACTCTAGTTATATTCCCCGACAATTTTATTTTCTGTGGTGTAAAAATTGACATGGAATATGTTTTTACAAGTTAATAATGAACTTTATGTAATTTAAATGTATTTATTTTTATCCCTCACTCATATTCTTTTTATTCATGAGTTATCAAAAATGTTTTCAAACCCAATCATTTTCATGGTAGAAAACCAACCTATGTTTTGGTTATGTGAAAGTTTGTGTAATTTTATTGAAAATACTTTCAATTATCAAAAATAAAAATTATATATGGTCTTGTAAAATATTCAAGTAGGGGTAGTCACTGTGAAAGGGTTTGGTTGAGTGTAGACTTAGTCATCACCTTAATGCATGATGAGTGGCCCTAAGAAAAAACATGTGGAGAGAGACTACAAAGGGATATTCTTCATAATAATAAAATACTCTAAATAAAAAATACAATGGGATTTTTCTAAAATTTATTTGGTAACCATTCATTGAAAACTTTTTAACACAATTATGGTATCTCATGGGTTTCATGGAACACTGAATGTACCCTCACACCTATATTTATTTGATGAGGGTAAATCATGTTATATTGACATCAACTCATATCTTCTAATCTTATTAAGGTATTTTCACCAAAAAATATGCATTAGTCTATTGAATGTGAAAGTATTTTATTTATATATTTCCCATAATACGGATAGATATATAAGAGGTTTTGTAGGGAATGGTATGGATGGTCTTGATGAATCTTATGGGAAATGCATTGGACATAATCAGCTGATGGGTGAGGCCTTGAATTATATGACCCTTGATGAATCAATAGGTATCATAAGACAAAATAGGTTGGTTTTATGGGTATACCACTTACCATGATAGGTTAGTGTCCTGAAACAAGGCCCTACAAGAATTTTTTTTCCTAAAATTATTCATTCTATCGATATAAGATCAATAATTATTATTTCCCATGTATCAATTTATTATCATGAATATAACATAAATTCAATTTAACATTATTATAGATTTATTTTATTTTATTTATTCATTTTATGTCACCTATTCGATTTTTATTTATTGAAATCTTCCATAGTATTATACTCATTACTATGTATCTGAGAGAACACATATTTTTTCCTTAGTCCAAGAAACATTGAAGGGGACTATATATAATTTTAGGGATATAATGGAAGGAATAATAATGTTCTTCTAGTGTGTTTATTTTATTATTATGTTTTAAAATAAAATTTATGTATGTATCTAGACTTACCAGACTACTAAGTTGTTCCACCCTTTAAAAGCTCATGTATTCTATATAAATAATTGGTATAACTAATAATCATTTTTTAAAGAGTTTTATATGTTATGGTTTATATCATAAAATTTTTCATTGGATAGTTGGGGATTATATTTAGATAAACCAAGTAATATAGAAAATATACTAATAAAAATCCCTCAAGATTTAAAGGGGACACTCAAAGAAACATTATATGACTTTTATTTTACAATTCATTGTCATGATTTAATTATGTACATATCATTGAAAAAATTTGAGAACTACTGGGAGGACTATGAATCATATCAACACATGTATTAAATTTTGGGATAATCAACTTGAAAAAGTTAATGTAGTTATACATTAGTCTATTTAGTTAATAACCATATTTGGTTAATAGAACTAGGTTAGGGAAAATGAAATAATCTATATAGAGTGGCGTATTTATCCAAATTATGGTGTAACTATATTAGATCACTTCATCTCAAAAGAAGATATATAATTTAGTTAAATACTATTCCATTGGTATATGAACAATGAATCATGTTCCCAGAGAATATCCTTCTCACTTTTGCAAGTAGTGGAAAGGAAAAATTCTTCATGGTGATCTATCATATGAATCGAGATGCTGACCATTTGTGGTTTCTATTTGAAAATATTAAAGAAGAAGATGATATAAATCTCATGGAATGGGAAACATTTATGAAGGTATTAAATAAAGAATAATTTTCTTTTTGGAAAAGGGGATCAATTGAAAATTAGTTTCTAAATCATAGAAAAAAAGGATGAAAACATTATTGCGTATGGAAATATTTTTACATGGTTAACTACACATATTGTAGACTATGTATTTATAATATAAATAAATTTTTATCTTTTTATTTGATGGGTTGGATCCAATCCATAAGAATTATGTTGATCTATTAGTCATTTTCATTATATAAGGATTTAGTCTTGATCACTATTAAGATAAAAATTGGTTTTTTAGGATATCTAAATTTATGGGAAGTCATGATAAGAATATATTAAATAATCATCATAGTAAGAGAAATGTGGAAAAGGGGTATAATGGAATGATATGATTTCCGACTAGTGATAATGGTGGGAATGAATACCCTTGGTAATGCATGAAATGAACATGATTTTTTTATAGATGTTGAGAAAAATCCATGAATCACACCAATTCAAGGGAATGGAAAAATCTATTGATGTTCAATGCTTTAACTATAGTGATAAGGGACATTATAAGAACCATTTCCCCAAGCAACAATGGAATTTTCCTGAATAAATTCCATGGAAGAAATGAAAATATAATGTAGTTACCAAATATGAAATTAATGTTCATAATGATGTGGTGGTAGTAACATTGATCATAGTCTCAAAGTTAGATAATGTTTTATATGATTTGGGATCTTCAACATTATTTTTTACCATCCAAATTGGTAAAAACATAAGATATTTACCTATAATCCTATTGTGGAATTTATCAATTAATACACTAATTGGATGTTTTAATGGAATAAATATGTGTCATCCTCTTCGAATTAAGATGAATAGGAAACCCATATTTGATAAAATTGTTATCATACCTATGATTTACTATTATATAACACTTGGTATGGATTTTCATTCAAATTATAATGAAATTTTATTTTTCCAATAGAAGGAGACTGTGATTTATGAAGGTGAGGTAGAATATATTATATTTATAGGGTAAATGTAATGTCCCTCCCCTCCACATGGGATTAGGTCAAGGAATAATTTTAACAACTACTTAGGTGAAATCACAAAGAAACCAAAGGATGGAAATAAATTACAAGGGCTTTAACACAATTGGGGAACAATTTTCCCTTTGAAAGTAAATCAAAAAACCAATAATACCTTAAAAAGCTCAAAATGATATATGATAAAAATTTATAAAACACAAATTAGAATAAATAAGTCAAAAATATATCAGAGTATCAAATAGAAACAAGAACTATATAAAATAAAAAATGAAAGAATGAAACAAAAAAACACAAGAGACTCCAATAACACCAATTAATCACCTTTCAACAAGCTCAAATAACCAAATCTACTATCCACTCCCATGTATTATGATTCAACACTAAAGAAATGTGATACCGTTTACTTACATATTTCCTAATAAATAATATTTACCAAAGTATCAATGTGCTAAGCCGGGGCGTGAGTAATAAAATTTAGAAAGCTTTCCCTAAATGAATTCTCTACTCATGCCACTAGTACAGACCATGTTAGTGGATTTATATAAAACAACATATATAAAATATTTGAAAATAGATAATACCAAATCCAAACCATCCCTATATAAAACAAATTTCATACCAAAATAGTTTTTTTTTCCAATGAAATCTCCTTCCAAGGAAAGAAACTAAACAATTTTTTTAACCATTTATCAAATTCCATTTTTATATAAACAAATCCATTTCATATAACCAATTACATTTCATATAAACCCAAAAATGCACTGAACCACACATTACTAGTGTAACCATTGATGATGGAACTTCATGAGCTTTACCCAACCCTTTTTTAGTGGTATTTCACAACCATTATCCATCCCATTCAACTCGTAGATAAATATTTCATCTGATCACTATGTCAACCAGATTATTCCAAACCATTCTAATAAAATGATACTTTTATTGAAGACACATTTCCATACAAAAAATTAAATCATTAATTTTATAATTATCATTTTCAAATCAGGGTACCATTTTATGTTTCCCTAAAACATCGTATTTGTACAATCTCATAAGCCATAACGAAAGAAAGATCATATCAAGCTTTTAAAAAAGAAATTTTAATTTAAAGAAAAAAATAAATTTGAAATCAAACCATCCTGTTATAATAATAGGAGTTTATAGTGAATCCATCCACCATAGATATTATAGAAAAAAAAAGAACGGAAATTCTTTAACAAAAATAGGTTCAATCACAAAAAATAGACTTAGATATCATTCCCTCAAATCAAAAAAAATACAATTATCATCATTATTAGCATAAAAAATCATAGATCTATCACTATTGTACTAAATATATGAATCCTAGTGAGAGAATAAATTTATATTTATAGAAAACCACCATGAATGGAGACTTAACAAGCATCATGAACTTCAACATAACAGTATTCTCAACGGATGACTCTCTAATCAAATAGAGAGTCTCAACAACCTTTAAAAGGAATAAAGCTAGTTTTTTGGTAAAAAATATTCAAAAATGAGAGTTTAAGGAGAAAAATCAAGTGAGATCCACTTTTTTAGGATTTAAATTTAAACTGTGCATGGTTAGTCACATGGTTAGGAAAATCATGCGCTCACCATGCAAATTCATTTATCCTTAAAATTGTTATTTCTTCTACGTGGTAGCATAGTTTTTCTAAAATATTAACCTAGACATGAACCTACATAGTATCCCTTGCCAAACTTTTCATTTTTTACTATAAGAGTTTTATGACTTGTACTAACCATGATCAAATAGTTCACCTCTAAAAAATCGTGAAAAATATTCCCAAACTATTCCCAACATTCACATACTTCACCCAAAAACATTACATACATGAAAAAAAGCACAACATACTTGTAATATAGTGGTTCTAAAGTCTCTATTTAATTGGACTTTACATACCTATAAGTGGAAAACCATTATTTTTCGAAACGATTATGGTACATTACTTGGCTATTTCCTTCCCTTGTTCCCAATATTTATCCTGAATCAGACCATGTGGCCAAAAAAGCCACACTAGACAAATTTTTTTCCTATTAAATACTTTCTATTTTCTATCTACAACCCATATTGGGATATAAACCAATGAGGAATCTAACTATAGGTCAACATGATCCCATATAATCATAATGTTATGATTAGGCTGGTACTTTTTCAAAAGAGATACATGAAAAAAAAATTAAGCACAATACTGAACTGTGATAGAAAATAAAACCTATATTCCACCTCAAAAAACATATTCAAGTTATTTAAAAGGTAATATGTTTTTAGAATATAATTTTCCTTGCTTCCCAAAATGATGATTCTCAATCCTTGGAGATATTTCCAAGAACACATTATCAATAACGTCACATGACAAAGGCTATTGATGGTGATCTGCATTCAATTTTAGGCAACTCTGAGACTTCTCGTCCTTCTTTTTAATCAACTGAGTCTTCACTATTGTTTCATAAACAAGTATTGGCCCAAATATTCATGTCTCATTTATTTCAACTCAAAAAAGTGGATATTGAAAAAGAAACCAATATAATTCATCAAAATTAGTCATTTGTATCAAGCCTAGAAAACTATTTTTATATGAGATCCCTACTAATGGTGAATGCTCTTCACATGATCCACAAAAATCCCTCAAATAATACCATATATTGACTAAAAATGTTTGTAATATTTATCTTGAACTATCCATCCATGTAAGGATGGTACGCCGTAATAATGGTCAACTAAGATACAAGAGATTGCAATAAGGATTTCTCAAAATGATACAAAAACCTCAGATCTCTATTTGATACTATAAAAATGGGTACATCATTCCCATTTACCACTTCTCATATATAAAATCTTGAAAAGTCATCCATCATATGAGATTCATGGATAGGGACGATATGGGCTGACATGGTATGTAGATCCACTATCACTTCTATAGTGTCATGGTTACAAACTATTCATGGGATACCTACTACAAAATAAACACTAGTGCAGAAAACATTATTTACGTCACCATTTTTTACGTTAGTTATATATAACCGACGTGATAATCTGTGAATTATGGTTTTTTACATCAGTAATTTTATAACTGACGTAAAAATGCGGCGAGTATATTTTTAACACCAGTTATTTTAATAACCGACGTTACAAATCGCGCACATTCGTTTTTTACATCGGTTATAAATTAACCAACGTAAAAAACCAAAGATCGAGGTTTTTTACATCGGTTATTTGATAACGGACGTAATAAACGCGGCTTTTGAGGCATTTTTGAGGTCAGTTATTTGATAACCGGTGTAACAAAACAACCCGCATATGTTTTTTACATCAGTTATACAATAACTGACATAAAAAACTGTGAATTCTGATGTATTTTTAACATCGGTTATTCTATAACCGGCTTAAAAACCAACATGTGGTTTTTTTACTTCCGTTATAAAATAACCTACGTAAAAAAAGCAGTATCTAATACATTTATAACTTCGGTTATTATAACAACTGACGTTATAAATGTAAAAAAATAGTTTATATCGTTGGTTATTAAATAACTGATGTTATAAAACATTTAAAAAATTAACAAGCCCCATGGATTTTCATTTACAATTTTTCGATCGACAGTCCAGCAGCTCGTCTCTCTCACACAGTAAACCCTAATCGGCTTGTCGATCTCACTATGTTAAACTCGTTTTTCCTTCATTGTTTATCATCTTTACTCTCCTCAGATCTATCATCTCAACTCGCAACACTCAAGTAAGCCTTCCTCAAATTTATTTCAGTCATTTTTTTCCCGGATAGTCTATATTTATGTTTTGCGATTATTTTGTTTAAACTAGGTACGATTCTTCCATTTCGAACCCTCTTACCTCTTTTTTCCATCATCATCTAATTTATCATCCCCATATCTATTAGATCTACTTGCAATATTCACTTAATCCTCAACTACTTCTATTTAGTTTTTTTTCGCGAATGCCGAACTTTGATGGTAATTTTTGTTGCCATTGACAACTAATGATCTCATTCACCTATATTACTGGATAGAATGGTTATTGATTAAATGTATGAATTCAAAAATGACATTTCATGTGTTTTGTTGCTTATGTTTATCCTCTTTTATATGAGAATCTATTAGACATATAATGTAATGGTTGTTGACCTCTATGTCCCTTCGATGCATCGCTATGTCTTATGATACCAAATAATAATGGGTTCTGCTGAGGGATTACCCTAGTATTTTTTGAGGCATTTTCTAAGGCCTTGAAAATATGTTTATGATTTATAGAATTATCTATTACCAAATTATGAAATGATTTATTTAGAAAACATGTGATCATTTGACTAGTTGAATATCAATGGTTATTTTTAATTATCATACGATCATTTAAGTAGCCATATTTAATAATATTTATTTCCATCTATTTCATGATGAATTATATATTAAATGCATTTATTTTTAGTTGTTCAACATGCCTAGTTTTTATATGTAAACCATTGTTTGGGGGGTTGTCTGGGGGGGGGGGTTGTCCAGAGGGTTGGGGTTGTCCAGGGGGGTGTCCAAAGGGGTGGGTGGGTGTGGGGGACTGTCCAAGGGGGTGGAGCCGATCCAGAGGGTTTTGGGGGTTGTCTGAGGGGTGGGGGTTTTCCAGATGGTTGGGGGGTGTCCAGGGGGGGTGTCCAAGGGGTTCGGGGGTGGGGGTGGTGTCCATGAGGGGTGGGGGTGCTGTCCGAAGGGGTGGGGTGCTGACCAGGGGGTGGGGGATGTCCAAAGCGTTAGGGGGTGTCCAGTGGGGTGTCCAAGGGGGTAGGGGGTGGGGATGGTGTCCAAGAGGGGTGGGGGTGCTGTCTAGAGGGGTGGGGGCTGTCTACGGGGGGGGGGGGGGGGGGGGCTGTTCAGAGGGTTGGTGGTGTTCGGGGGCGGGGGTGTCCAAGGGGGTGGGTGGTTGTCCATGGGGGTGGGGGCATGTCCAGAGGGTTTTGGGGGTTGTCTGAGGGGTGGGGGGGGGGGATGTCCAGAGGGTTGGGGGTGTCAAGGGGGTTTCCCAGGGGTAGGGGGTGGGGGTGGTGTCCAAGAGGGGTGGGTGGTGATTTCTAGAGGGGTGGGGGGCTATCCAGAGGGTGGGGGATACCCAGAGGGTTGGGGGTGTCTAGGTGGTCCAAGGGGGTGGGTGGGTGTGGGGGGTTGTTCATGGGGGTGGGTGCCTATCCAGAGGGTTTTGGGGGTTGTCTGGGGGTGTGGGGGTGATTCTCAGGTTTACTCCATTTTCTCCAATTTTCTATCAACCATGTAGGCTCCATGGTTTTCTTTGATTCAATGGAATTTAGAACTGTTATATATAACAATATTTTGTTTTAAAAATAATATTCAAGCACATTTTTTTAAATACCCATATATTTTTTTATATTTCAAAATTGTTTTACATTCAAATTATGATTTTTTTCAGATAAACATATATTTTTCTTTTCTTAAAAATATATATATTTTTTATATTTGTTATAGGTAATAATGAGTCGAATATGGATTAAGGCACATCGAATAAGCAACTAATATGAGGAAGGTGTTGATGTATTTTTTGAATTTTCTAAATGAAATGTTCCATGTAGTGACATTTTTTTCTGTCCAAGCCTGAAATTCTTGAATATGAAGAAGTTGAAATGTAGAGAGATAAAAGATCATCTGATTTGTCATGGTTTTAATCTGAGTTACAACCCTTGGATTTGGCATGGTGAAACTGGACGGAATGTCACTGATGATGATGATTTTCAAGATGGTATCTCTGATGGAATTGAAGAAATGATTTGCAATATTGTAGCAGAAAAATTTGATATACAACCGATAGTTGTGTGTCAATATAGTGATGCCAAAAAAACCATTATATCCTGGTTGTACAGATTTTACGGTTTTATTGGCAGTGTTAATATTGATTGTCCTAAAAGAAAAACATGGATGGAGTGACAGAAGTTTTATAGAGCTGCTGAAATTGATGAAAGACATTCTTCCAAAAGATAACGATCTTCCAGATTCACAATACAAGGCCAAGAAAATATTATGCCCGATGGGATTGGGATACAATAAAATACATGCCTATCTGAATGACTGCTTTATATATAGGAAGGAATATGAATTTATGTCATAGTGTCCTAAATGTGGGACATCATGGTATAAGGTGAAAGAAAAATCCCAGGCTTATGTAGAGATTACAAATATCCCTTCAAAGGTATTTTGGTATCTTCCTATAATTCGTCGTTTCAAACATTTATTTGCTAATTCACATGATGAAAAAAGGTTAAGATGGCATGCTGATGAGCAGGTATGTGATGGAAAAATACGTCATCCAGCTGATTTTCCACAATGGATGAAAATTGATGCGCATTATTATACATTTGTATATAAAATTAGAAATCTCAGACTTGGGTTATGCACAGATGGAATGAATCCATACCAAACCCTCAATAGCACACATAGTTCATGGCCTATTTTATTGGTAATTTACAAACTCTCTCCTGAGATTTGTATGAAGCACAAATATTTCATGTTTAGTACAATGATCTCTGGTCCAAAGCAACCCAACAATGGTATTGATGTTTACTTGTCAACGTTGATTGATGATTTGAAACTGTTATGGGTTGATGGTATTAGGGTATATGATTATTATAAAATGGAATATTTTCAACTGTATGCAGTGCTTATGTTCAATATAAATGACTTCCCAGTGTATGGAAATTTGTCTGGATACAGTGTTAAAGGGCATAAAGCATGTCCAATTTGCGAACAACAGACGTCATATTGTCAATTTCATCATGGGAGGAAAACAGTGTACATGGGTCATCGAAAGTTTTTGCCTATGGATCACCCTTATAGAAGACTAAAAAAAGGAATTCAATGGCTCGCAAAAATTTGATACTTCTCCAAAACCTTTATCCCCGGATCTATATTTTGAGAGGGTGAAAAACCTTGATGTGACATTGAGAAAGACACAGAAATCTGGTAATGATAGACATATTTGGAAGAAAAGGTCAATATTTATTTAGCTAAAATATTCGAGGTATCATGAACTTAAACATAATATTGATTTCATGCATGTGGAGAATAATATCTTCGATTGTTCGATTGGAACATTGTTAGATATTAAAGGTAAGATAAAAGATGGGTTGAATTCAATTTTAGACTTACTATCAATGGGAATACATTTGGAGTTGGCTCCCACTCCTAAGGGAAGATGAACATTTATTCCCCCATAATGTCATACATTATCTAAGATGGAGAAAATTATCTTTTTTCAGTGTCTTCATGATATCAAAGTGCCTCAAGGTTATTCTTCCAATGTAAAAATTTTTGTCTCATTGAAGGAATTGAAGTTGGTCGGTATGAAATCACATGATTTTCACGTCATGATGCAACAAATTATACCAGTTACATCGCGTAGAGTATTTCCCATTTGTGTCAGAAAGACTATAATGAAGTTTTTTTTATTTTTTCAATTCAATTTGTAACAAGGTGATTAATGTGAATGCTTTGAACATTTTGGAAAAGGATGCAATTTTTAAACATTGTCAATTGAAAATGTATTTTCCTCCAACTTTTATTGATATAATGGTGCATTTAATGATTCATCTGGTACGAGAAATAAAGCTTTTTGGACCTGTATATCTTTGTTGGATGTATCCTTTTGAAAGGTATATGAAAATATTAAAGGGATATGTTAAAAATCCATATCAACCTGAAGCCTCCATTATTTAAAAGAATATTTCTGAGGACGTATCAGAGTTTTTTACTAGCTACTTGGCTGCGGCACAACACATAGGTTTGCCTCCATCTCACAACGAATGAGTTAATAATGAGGGAAAGGGGATTGGTGGCTTGAAAGTCAAATCATTTTCAGATGAACAGATGAAGAAGTTAGAATCAAACATCTTGAATAACATAGATGATTCTCAAACGTATATCACATTGCATATTAATGAGTTGAAATAATGTCAACCAAAGAAGAACGAAATGTGGATTTTGAATGAGCACAACAAAACCTTTTTGTCATGGATTAAAAAGGCTTTTCTTGGTAAATCAAATGTATTAGAGACATTAAAATGGATAGTGGGTGGTCCATGTTTAAATGTGATAACATGGTCCGATTATGACATTAATGGCTATACATTTCATACGAAAGCTCAGGACAACAGAAGTGCAGTTTAGAATAGTGGTGTATTGGTGTTTGCAGAAGCAATGCATTTTTCGAGTGCTAAGGACAAAAACCCAATTTATGCATCAAGTGCATATTATGGAGTGATTGAAGACATATGGTTGGTTGATTACTTTAATAGTAAAGTTCATGTTTTTAACTGTAAATGGTTTATCTATAACAAAAATGTTAGACACGAAGAATTTGGAATGACATTTGTTAATCTGAATAGATTGGAAGACACAACTGATTCTTTTATAATGGAAACACATGAAAAAAAATTTCTTTGTAGTAGATCAATCAGATATGTAGTGGGATGTTGTTTTACATGGGAAAAAACAATATGTTGGTGAGGATGAACTTGATGAAGATGCCGATTTATGTGAGATCCCTACTTCCATGGAATTATTAACAGAACATAATGATGAGCATGTTGAAGACATGGTTTGTGCCATAAGGAACAATCACGATGAAGGAATTTGGGAAAACAATCCATTTGTACATTCCTAAAATTATAGGTAACATATGTTTATTTATTGTTTACATTTATCTTTTTCATAAATGATAGATATTGTAAGTTTTTTATTTATTAAAACATGTTTTAAAAAAAATAATTATAATTTTTTGTTTGTTTTAAGTTCGTTTAGTTTACTTTATCAGGTTTACCATTACATGAATTATATATCTATTATTTTTGTTCAGTGTCAATTACTTTACCATGTTTACTATGTTTACCATGTTAACCATGTTTAACATCTTAACCATCTTGACCATCTTTACCATCTGTACCATTGTTTAACATGCTTACCATATTACCAATGTTTACTATTACGTAACTTAGTACACTTTTCTATTTTCGGATTATGGTAATATTAAAATATTTGAATTTGTATATTTGTGAACTAACGTTTGTTTTTTTGATTTGAAGGATAATTATAGATCATTCATTTGATCAATTACCACATGATTCTAGAAATGAGCATATAGGTCATACCCTTGGGGATGGACATTCACATGCTCTTATTACGACAAAGAGTTCAAAGGTTGGTAAAAGTGGGAGCACACGTTTACTAAAACTATCAATTTCTCATACGCAGGATCAAGGGATAGTCGTTGAGTTTGATGGTGATTATATTTCTAGAGGTCCGAATGAAAAATATTTTAAGAGTTTTGTAGCAACTCAGGAAAAGAGCAAAGTTAGCATTCTGTGTGATGACTAGAGAAGTGTGGATAAAGTGATAATCTCTCAGTTGTGGGAGACGATTTTGGTAAGATCTTTTTTTATTGTTTGACTATTCTTTTAATGTTTCAAGTATATATAATATGTTTAACCTCTACTTTATCAGATGAAATTTGATATTCCTGACACTGGAGGAGTCAGGAAGAAATTATTATCGTTGGATGCCAGAAGATGGAGGGATTTCAAATCAGCCCTCTCATCCGATTTCATTTATGGTCATAGGAGTCATGAAAATCCATGTCGTATATATCCTTTTATAGATGAAGACACATGGAGACGGTTTTTTGAATATAGAAGAAAAGATTCATTTTTGGTAAGGGCAATGTAAACTTTTATATGATTTCTTATATAAGTGATCTTATTAAAGTTTTTTTAATGATTTATTATTCTTAATTTACAGTAAACAAGGAAATATCATTAGCAGATCCAATCTAAAAATATATACCCTCATAGTTTATCTCGGGGAGGGTATGAATTTTTGGAAGAACAAATGATGGCGGAAAAATTTCAACAACTAAGAGTTGAGCCTTCAAGGTCTGGAGAGGTGGCCCATCCATCCCCTCCATCTAGACATGAAAAATGGAAGAGAGATTGGAAGGGAAAAAAGGGAAATATCTTTTGGAAGAATCGAGAATCGTAACTGAAAGGATTGTAAGATATCTATTTTATTTATTTCAGTTAACTATTTTCTTCATATAATTTCAATCATTACAGAAATTTTCAATTAATTAATTCCAGACTCTCATGAGGAGCAGAGTTTACCGTGGACATTTATAGCTACTAGGAGGGATGATATTTTATCTATAGCATTGGGAAGGCCCGAACATCTTGGTCGTGTAAGAGGATATCCAACAGGTGTATCGGTAAGAAAAGTGATGCCACGTTCTTCAACTTCTAATGTTTAGGGGGTTTATAAAAAAATAGAATCCGTGGAGGCTGAAGTTCATATTATTAATTCGATGATGGATGAAAAGATTAGAGCGTCGGTGCAGTCTATGTTTGCAGACATGCAAAGACAATTTCAGACTGCATCTCCCACTCCTCCACCTCCACCTACAGACCCCATTATTTATCCTCCACCTCTGCCAGTAGCTCCCACTCCCCCACCTCAGCCTGCAGACCCCATTTTGTATCATACTCCTCCACCACAGCTTCCTACTTATTGGGAGTTAAATGTTGATGATTCTCAACATCATATGTTAGCATATGGGTTGGTATATTTTATAGGAGATACAATTCATCATCAACAATTAGAGGTAGAGAATTAGAGGGTCACTGTACAGGATATTATAGATATATTAGCTCAGGTACCATTACCTACAGATGAGGTGGCGACAGTTGGACATAGTATCAGCCATTTTTTAATTTGGCCATCCAGACTTCTTCGACTCATTACAATAGAGGTATGAATGTTATATCTTTTATTTTATTTTTTTATTAAAGTTTTATTATCATTTGAAAACTAATATATTTTTCAATTTATTTTTAAAAGAATAATTCAAATGTAAAGAAATACTCTATAGACAACAACAAAGACAAATGGCTATGACATCTAATAAAAATTCTAGTAGTTTTGAGAGATTGTCAAGATATTCAAATTTTTTGGCGGGTCATTATGAGTTTCCATTGGAAGCTCATGTTTGTGGATGTGAAATAAGTGTGGGGATTATTAAAACTGATATCATGGAGCTTGTTACTGGAGATAAGTTGGGCATCAACATGGAGCAAATTTTTCCAAGTAAGTCTTAACACCTTTTCCCTGCGTTATATTTATTAAAAATTTATACTTATGTATGTTTTGTATTAGGTATCTTTATAAAATTTGTGAGAGGAATGAGCTGACATATGTATATAGATTCATGGACCCGCAATTGAATTCCCCTGAAGCATGTGCATTGGATGAGGAACAAAGAATGGTTTATATTTCTTAAAGACTTGAAAAGAATATAGTCACATAATATTGGATGATGCCATTTTGTGAGAGGTATGAAGCACATCTCTCTCAAAGAGTTAATTATCTTTTAATATAAAAAACACCAATGTTAAATTTCCTTTTATCAGTGATCATTGGATGTTAGGGGTTTTTTTCCAAGGGAGAAAGAACTTTATTGGATATGCTCTATCTATGATGATGTGTAGTAAAGTTTTAAGAATATTTTGGAAAAGTAAGTATCAATTTTTCAATAGTTTTATCTATTATAATGAATTTTAAATTTACCCCAATCGTGTTATTTTCTAACAGGGCATGGGCCTACTTCTGAAAAAACACAATGAAAAGGAGTGCAAAGATCAAATATGTAAATGCGAAGCTAAATATCCATTAATAATTTATACTTTTTGATTTATTACATAAAAATAATATATGGAATTTACAATCATTCAAACAGAATTTTCAGGAACAACAAGGCTTCATCGAATGCGGATACTATATGTTAAGATTTATGTATTAAATAATAACAACTGGGAAAATTGTGAAATTTTACCTGGTAAGATTTCCTCGTAAACGGTGCTATAATATTTAAATTTTTTTATTCATTATACACATTAACTATTGTCTTTTTCATTTGTAGCTTTTTGATGACCCTCCAACCTATACTACTAAAGACATCAAACACTTACAAGTGGAGTGGTCATATTATTTTACAGGTTTGATGAAATTTTATTTCTTTGTAATGTAAAATGTAATTTTGAATATTGTCATTGTAATTGTGTATTTGGTAGTCGTTTAGGCTGGATATTTTTTTTTTGAAGTTGACATTGTATGTTTTGAATGTTATAGATGTGAATGTTTAATTTTTCTCTACTTCTTGTTTTGGTATACTTATGATGGTTTTTCTGGTATGGATTCTGGTCTTGGGGGGAGGGTTTCCAAGGGTATGGGGGGTGTTTAGTGGGGTTGGGGGTGTCTAGGGGTCTGGGAGGGCTGTTTGGTGGGGTGGGGGCAGTCCAGGGGGGAGGGAAGGCTGTCCAGGGCTGTGGGAGGGCTGTCTAGGGGTGTAGAAGTGCTGTCCAGGGGTTGGGGGTATACATGAGGGTGGGGGCGTTGTCTAGGGGTGTTTGGGGCTGTCCAGTGGTGTGGTGGGGGATCCAATAGGGTGGGGGAGGGCTGTCCAGGGTGTGGGGGTATACAAGAGTGTGGGGGGTTTTCCCGGGGTGTTTGGAGTTGTCCAAGGGGTCGGGGGGCAATCTAGGGGTGTGGTGGGGGCTGTCAAGTGGGGTGAGGGGGTGAGGGGGTGTTGTTCAGGAGGGTTAGGGTTGTCGAGGGGTTTTTGGGGAGGTCCAGGGGGTCGGGGTAGTCCAACAGTGTTGTGGGGGCTCCACTGGGGTGGGGGATGTCATGTGTGATGAGGGGGTGCTGTTCAAGACGGTGGGGGTTGTCGAGGTGTGTTTGGGGCTGTCTAGGGGGTATAAATGAGGGTGGGGGCTGTCATGTGGGGTAAGTTTTATATGTTATCAATGTAAATGCTTAAATTTTATTTATTTGTTGTTTTGATATCCTTCTATTTTTGTGGTACAAATTCTTGATTTGGTTTCTGGTTGAATCTGGGGGAGAGCAGAGGACTGCATTCAATATTTTTTTGAATTTTTTTTGGCTTCCACATCGGTTATTTTATAACCGGCGTGATAAAGAAATAGGGAAGGGTTTATCATGTTGGTTTTTTAATAACCTGCATGATAAAAACATGTGGCATGGTTTATCACATCGGTTATTTAATAACCGACATGATAAATGACCTGGGAAATGGTTTATCACGTCGGTTATTTATTAACCGACGTGATAACCCCCCCCCCCCCCCCCTCAGACTGGTTTAGCACGTCAGTTCTTATATATCTGACGTGATAAACCATCGCCCATCAGCTTATCACATCAATTAATAATAAATGACTTGATAAACCGGGGGTGGGGTTTATATAATCGGTTATTATATAACCGACATGATAAACCCCCCCCCCCCGATTTATCAGGGTAGTTATATAATAACCGACATTATAAACCCTACCCCCCAGTTTGTTCACGTCGGTTTCTAATTTACCAAAGTGATAAACACCACGATGTTATGTTTTTTACATCAGTATTTAAATAACCGATGTAAAAAACATTATTTATAACATCGTCCTTATTAACGTTGGCTAAAAACCTACGTAAAAAATGAAAAATAACTGACGTAAAAAACATTTTCTGAACTAGTGAAATGGTTATCTACGCCCATTTCCAAAAAAGAATATGTAATAGAGGCAACAAATCTAGTTGTAACTATATATATCCCTTAACCTACTAGCATGTTAAGCATCTAAAAAAAACATCCACATTTCTTTTCATACCAATCCACCAAAACTATGCATTTAAATCCTACTACAATTTTTCACTCCATGATGGATAGACCACAATTAATGGTGGTAAGCATGAAGATGTTTTTCCTGACAATCTATCGGATTGACCACTCAAATTCAAAACCACCAAACTCAAATCCCATCTAGCTTCAAGCCCTTAATGGTCTCCCAAGAATCAAGTTTTATTCTTATATAAACAAATTAAGAATTGTATTTTGGTGCATATTTAACCATATCCACCAAATCAGAAACCTTAAAACAGAAATAAAACCACAACATAACCTATTTTTTAACAATCCAAGTACACGTCGGCTATCACCGACATCAACTTCCACTGATCTAACGCCTCTTTTTCAACTGATCAAATGAATTTCATCTTAATGTATCCACCCTAGAATTTTCTTTACCCAGTGTATACATAAATCCAATTTCAATCATTTTTAAATACTCTATTCATATTCTTTGTCTCGGGTTCAAATCCCTTAATGAGAAAAGGTGTTTCAATCTCTTATCATTTATAAGAACTATAAATTTCATAAAAAATAGGTCATGATGCCAAATAATAAAAGAATAGACTACATCAGTAGACAGTAAATCATATGTTAGTTGGTTATTCTCAGGAAACTATAGCTGAAATGATCCATAAGCAATAACATGATCTCCCATCATGATAACACTTCCCAACCTTGGTCTCAAATCATAACAATACACTAGGTACCATTGTCCTAATTCCAAAAAAAATCAATACAGGTGATGATGTAAGGATACATTTATTCCCTTGAAAAGAATTGTGACAATCATCGATCCCCTGGAATTGAATTTTTTTCCTTTTCAATTTTTTCAAATGTAATTCTAGTCATGAAAATTCAGGAAAAAAATCCGCTATAATAACCAGAAAATATAAAGGAATTATGTATCTCGAAGAAATTATTTTTTTTTTCATACAGAGATAATATCAACTATCTTTTCTATATATTATGAAACAACACTTTGAGATATTACATAGTCAAGAAGACATACCTATTGTATCCAAACATCACATTGTTATCATTTGTTATACAAATGATTATCCCCCACAATTCCCATCATTTTCATGCAGTGTTTCTTAGGATCAGCCCTTGTCATTGAATATTAAAATATACCATCCATAAAATCCACCAAAAAATAATAAAATTATCAATGAAATATATAATTCATCAATTCCATGCAGACTAATACAACATTTGAATGACCAAAATGAATAACAATATACTTATAATGGCTGTATGTACTCCAGAAAGTTGTCTTTGGAATATCCTCATTCCACACTCACAAGTGGTGATATACAGATCGAAAGTAAATGTTAAAAAACCACTAATATCCCCTCAATTTATCTATTATATCATCAATTCATTGAAGTGTATACTAATTCTATTTTGTAACTTGGTTAATCAAATGATAATTCACACACTACCGAAGAGTTCCATCAGCAATTTTGACAAACTAGACTGGGGTCATCCACAGTGACGTACTAGGTTGAATGAACCATTTTCATTCTATATCATCCAAATAAAATTTAAATTACCCTAATTATAATGGTTATATATGATAAAAGGGAAGGTAAATAGGATGGATCCCTAGAAGGAGAACATTTATATACTCCCCTTCTCTTGTGTGTGGAAGCCCTGAGAATTTTTTAGGGACAACTTCCTTAAATTTATCAAGAACCACTAAAAATTGCTATTATATATATATCCATTAATTATAATCTTAGAACTACCAACTGGTATGATACAATATTGAAAAATGGTTCCAATAGGCCTGTTGCACCTACCTTTATATTCTGTTCTCCTTTAAAGAGACGCTCAACACCATCATCAATCGTAAAAATAAGACTTCTTGTATAAAATCATATATGAGCCTTGTGCATTGTCAACTAGTCCATACCTAGGATTATGTCATATTACTCCATATTAATAATAAATTAATCCTATATCAAATAAAATCTATTAATATTTATAGAACATGTTCTACACATAAAGGACTGACGTTCAATTTTACCAAGAGGAGTATGACGATTCAAAACAAAAGAGATCATATCAACTTAAAAACATAGAAATTAAATAACATGATAAGATATAAAATAATGGGATGAAACTATATAAATAAAATATTGCATAAGGGTATAATTAAAATGAGTCTTAACTCTCAACATCAACTGTCTAGATTAATCATCCACAATCACTTTCTCATCAATATATAAATCCTTACCCCATACACTATTCTTTATTACCCTATTGAGATTTCCCTTATTGAGGGGTAATTTTATTCCTAGAATCACCATGGAAATCTTGGATCTGATAATGAAAGGTAGTCTTCTGCCCTCATCCCATTGAAGAATATGATGTTGTGAAACATGATATCTTTCCCAAAAAAGAACAACTGCTGTAATAGCACTAAATATTATTCATTTTGTTGGTATTATGGAATTATATAGTTCGCACTCTAAAATATAATATTATGTGGTCTAAGGACCAACATTTTAAACATCCAGGCTTGATCATAGGTTTTGGAGGAAGGTTCACTAATCCATCCATTTGATTTTGAGTCATCCCACTACCATGGAAGTAAGTGTCCATGTTCATCCTGTTCCCCACAATATAGTTCCCACCATTTTCTAATGTTATCAACATTCTCCATCCAGCCATATCTCCAAGGATGTCCATTTCTTCCATTGTATCTCTATTAAACATCTTTGTATAATTCATTATAAGAAGCACAACAATCATAGAGAAAATATCCTACCTTAGTCCTCATTGAAAAATGTGGCCCTTAAAGGACGCACAAGTATCAATATTCGGTAAAAAGTATAATAAATTCATAAATTTAGCTACATACTCGGTCATAATGAGGTTCTCTTACTTTAAGATGAAAAATTTCATCATTATGCTTGTCCTGACTATATAAGAATTAATTTTTGTGTTTAAAAATTATTCAAAATAGCCCCATGCAATTCCTTGGTCTAATTTATCCTAAACTAATAAATTCAACCACTACCTTACATGATCTTTCAGCACATATTTCACCAATGTTACTTTTATCTTAGATAGTGTTCCTTGGAATTTAAAGATTCTATTTATCTTAGACAAATGAACCTTTGCCTTGTATGGTTCAAAATCACCTAAATAGATTGTTGGATTCTACTTATATAACTGAACAGAATGATCCATATTCCTTGGTTTATTCATTTTATTTCCCCAGTCCATGGAATGAAAATAATGGACTATCCTCTGAACTTATAGTTGGTTCACCCGTGACATAGGCGCAACATCATTCTTAATAGCTTATCCCGATTTGTTTCTATGAAGGTTAATATGTACCATTGTTTGTAAACATAATTGACATCTAAAAGTATCTCTCTTTGGAAATATCTGTCTTAACATTTATAATCTTCTATATAAAAACTATCTCAACATGGATTTCCTAAAATTCTATTGTTTCTATTTTCAACCCATTTTTTAGAATTCATCCATGATTTTGAAAATCAATCCATTTTCAAAATATGACAACCAGCACCTTTTTTAAAATATCACATTTTTTGAAAATTCAACAATTTTCAAAAATCAACCTATTTTCACCAAATCATAAATCATTATAAAAAATAAAATATTGACTCCTAATGAAATTTCATTTATAAAATTCACATCATTCTCATCTCAATTTCTAAACCCACGAGAATGAGAGTACAACACCTATAAATGTCTTAAAAAATAGTTATGTACCAAACTCCTTTGTAACATTCTATTTAGAAGACATTAGTTAGGTATATCTATTTATGCTCTACATTTCAAGTACCTACTAAACCTTTATTCAATCCCAACTCAACGACTAAACCAGTATGATTTTAAACTCCAAGACCGACACAACTAATAACCAATGGTTGAACAAATGATACAATTTTTACCATAAAGATATTTGGACTGACCAAAAATTATATATATTTTGGTATCCCACCCCTACTCATTGGCTTGAGTTGAGGTGGAATTTCTAATTGGCCTTAGGTGACAACCCCAAGATTCCAAAGGCTTCCCATAAATGCTATGGTCTCCGAGATAATTGGGCTTTTATTTTCCCATAGAAAGTAAAACAACCAAACCAATCATACCATAACTAAACACACTAAATGATTCATGATAACAATGTACACAACTCAAACTATCAAAACTAATCCAGGCTATCTCATATTTCCAAACAGAAACAACATCAACATCCAGTACAGTGTAGATGAAAAAAACAACCACATTCGGGAAACTCCAAAGAGACAAACCAAGGAGCTTCCAAAAAACTCCAATATCAAACATGAATATCCATTCACATGTAACAAAAAACACCACTAAATTTTTTGAAACCTTTCCTTTACCTATTTCCGAATAAACAATATCTACAAAAGGTCAAAAGTGGAAAGCCATGGGGTGAGTAATGAAACTAAGTATGCATTCCCAAAATGACTTCCCTACTCACACCACATGGATAGAACAAGTTTTAAAATTTATATAAAACAATGTATATAAATTAATTGAATATATTTTATATCAAATCCAAGACTACTCTATGAAAAATAAATTATAATTTTTTTTAACCAAATCCTCTTCCAAGGAAGGAAACCTAACAAGTCACCTAACCATTTCTCAAATTCCATTTTTGAAAAACCCATTCCATTTTAGATAACCCCATGAACTCACTCGAACACATAATATTGGTGTTACAATTCATGGTCAAACCTCATGTCTATAACCCATCCCTTTGATGGATGTACTTCATGGCCATTATCCATCCTGTTCAACTCATCATGAACCATGTAATCCAATCACCATGTCAACCAAACTCTTTGAGACCACCTCAAAAAAAACTATCATTTAATTCAAAATACTTTTCCATATAGAATAACTTGTCAATAATTTTAGAATAATTATTTTAAAATAAATATACCACTTTCAATTTCCACCAAAACATTAAATTGGCATAATTCCATAAATTGTCACCAAGTAAGGTTACCATAAAAAATTTCACAACAATTTCAAAATAAATTTCAATCAAAAAAATAAATATTAAATCAATCCTTGAATTTCTAATAATATTAGTTGAGAGTGAATTCACATACCAAAAAAATTATTGTGAAAACAATCAAAAACATGAATTATTCAACCAAACTAAGTTGAGTCCTTGAAAACTCACAATATATATCATTTACTAACATCAACACAACCAAATATTATCATAACCAGTATCAACTATCATATATGCTTCCGTAAAAGACTATATAAATGAATATAAGTGTGGGAATATGATCAAATATAAGGAAACCCATCAATAACATAGACATAAGAAGCAATACATCCTTCAACACACCATGAATTCGAAAAAATCACTCTAAGATTAAAGGGGAGAGTCTCCAAAGCCATTAAGAAGAAGAAAATCTGAGGTAGGGTAAAAATAGTGAAAAAATGAGTGGTTTAGCTGTAGAATAGGGTGATATCAAATTTTTTAGGATATAAAATTTAACCTTGCACGGTTAGTTGCATGGTTAGGAGAACCGTTTGATAACCATGAAAATTCCTCTATCCCGAAAGCACATATTTTTATAGGTGGCCCAATGGTTTTTCCAAAAAATCCACCTAACTGTGCACCTACCAAGTATCCCCTTCCATAATTTGCACTATTACATATAGTAGTTGCAGGGTTTTTACTAACCATTCCCAAAATGAGAACCTATATAAAATCACCCCCCAACATTATAATAGTCTTCAAAACCCTCTAAAACTTTACACAAATTCTATAGATAATTAAAATACTTAAATAAAGTGTTACATACTTGAAACTGGTGGAGAAATAAGAAACATAATCATATAAATAATGTCTGAATACTCTCCTAGGGTCTCTCTATAATGAATTTGTATAATGATAATAAAATCAAGTGTGATCTATTGATAAGTATGATATCCCAAGATGGAGGATTTTCCTGTTGAAAAAATTTTCATTGATGTTTTCATAGATTAATTACAAGGTCATACATAAGATATCGATGTTGAGTTCTCCATTGATCTCAATATTGATGTAATACATATATCTAAAACCACCTAAAGGAAGAAAATTTTGGAGTTCGTGTTGTTGAAAAAATAGTTGCATGAGTGGAGTGAGATAGGATTTATACTTCCTAGTGTTTCACCATGTGGAGCCCATTTTTATTCGTCAAAAATAATAAGGGGTCTATGAAGATGTGCATCAAGAATAGAGATATCCTTTCCATTACTATAAACAATAAGAATAATTTACCAACTAGTGATTACTTATTAAATCAAAATTATGGATCTTAATAATTCTTAAGGACTGATATTTTCAATTGTTTTATTTAGATAATGGTAAAGAAGGATGATATACCAAAGACTGTAATTTGAACTAGGTGTGAACATTATGAGTCTATGGTAATTCTATTTTGATTTACTAACACAATTATTATATTTGTAGATTTCATTAATAGTGTATTGATGGAGTATATTCATATCTATTTTGTGGCATTTATTGAAGATATAACGATATAATCTATGAGTTATGAAGAGTATTAGAATTACCAAAAAATAATTCTTGAGAACCATAGAAAAAAAATCATTTTATGGGATATATAGTATGTTAAAATCTTGGAATAATGAATTTTATTTTCTTATCATTATTTTATCAAAGGGTAGAATATATGTTGACCCTCAAAAAAATTAATAAATGTATGGACTACACTGGTGAACAAAACTATGATATATAGTTTCCAAGGTTTAGAAGGTTAATATTAGTAGTTTTTCATGATTTTTCATGATTTTTAAAACTAAAAACATAGTAAACATGTAAAGGGGTTAAATTAAAATTGTTAATGGAATGTGATGAATGATTTTAAGATCTAAATAGGAAGCTAGTTAATGCATCGATATTTAATTTTTTATCATTAAGTAATTATTTGTAATTTATATTGATACATCTAAGGAATTACCTGGTTTTGTTATTATGTAGAATGACACAGTTCTTTCTTTTGTAGTTAGGAAATTCAAAATCCCTGAAAATATTTATCTAACTAAGGAAAATGATTTCTGAGCTATAATATATTCTTTGAAAATATAATAAAAATTTCCTCTATGGAAGAGTTTCGACATATATATGAACAATAAGAGACTAATGTATATCTTTTATAAAATATATATCAAAATTTGGAAAATAAGATGCTTGGAACTACTCAATGACTATTATATCTAGATATACTACCACCTAAAAATTAACAAAGGGTGTCTAATCCATTGAGTCAGAGGGACCTGGGATTTCTAACCATGATTAGGATTAACAAAGAACCTATATATAGAGATCATTTAAAGATGTATATGGTGAGTTTTAATCAAGGGGATCCATCATTTATTTTATAAGATATTATTAAACCATCCTTATTACAAAGAATATAGATGTCTTGGTGGGATAATAAGGAATATGAAGTAATATAAATATATAAAATGATGGTATGTGGATTGAATTTATTTATATAGATATAGTGTAAAATTTTGGAAATCATTTATGTGTTTCATCGATACTAGAGTTGAAAAAGTAACTCTTAGATGTACAACATAGCTCAAATATTTGTATATATCCTAGTATAGAAAATATGTTTAGTGATAAAATATAATATTTATAGTGGTATGGTATAAAGATATAAAATTTTAACTATTTTTCCCTATTCCTAATATGCCGGTAGGAAAATGTTAAAAAACATCATAAGGGAGTCATCCAACATTTTACTGTACCTATATGTAAGTAGATAATATTATAATTAAATTTTTCATTGAACTCCAAAATACTCCAAGGAAGAATGTGATTAAATGGTTCATTGTGGATTATCTTACTAAGTCTACTAATTTCATATGGATATGAGATTATATACCCCTTGATCACCTTGAGCAGCTCTATATCAATGAAACATAATGTTTTACAAGAAACCACTATTGATTGTATCTTATTGTGAAAATTGATTCGCAAGGAGATTATGGAAGAGCCATAAAAGGGATCTCAATACTAACATATATTTAATAATCTTTATCATATAAAAACTTATGGGAGGTTTGAAAGAACTATATAGACTGTAGAAAAACTTATGAGATCACATCCTCTTAACGTAAAAAGTATGAGTTATTAGTATTTGACATTTTTTGAATTTTCATAGAATAATAACTTCTATTCAAGTATACATATAGAAAACTACAAAACATTGTACTGAAACAAGATCCATTATCCTTACTCTTAAGAATAAGTTAGTGAATCATTGTTAGTTGGCCCAAATATTTTATAGGAGATTATTATTAAAATATATGAAATTCATGATCATATTAAATCATCCTTGAGAAAAAAAGTTGTATGTTATTAATAAAATTAATGACTTAGAATTTAATTTTAGGAATATTGTATTCTTGATTTTTTCACCATGGATGGTTGTTTTATTATTTGGTAAAAAGGATATGTTAGGCCCAATGTACATTAGACCTTTGGAAATACTAAAAAGAATAATATTTTTTCTTATTAATTGGATTTGTCTCCCAACCTTTCTAATGAACATGATGTATTACATGTATCATTATTAAAGATATATATAGGGTATGATTCATGTGATCACATATAATGGAACCTATTTGGGGCCGTAATTGTCTTATAATGAGTAGTCTATCATAATTATTGATACCAAGGAGTATGGATTGCAGACTAGGTTAACTTGAATGGAAAAACACCTATTAGGGAAACTAAAAACTAGAATAAAACACATGGGTGAATGAAGAATATTTGAGGAATGAATATCTACATTTTTTAATAACTTATATATACCCCAATTTTTAGGAAGAAATTATTTAATGAAGAAGAACATAATACCAAAGACCCTTACGTAGTAGGTATACCAAATATACAGAAAAATTGTGAAATGTCCCATTTTAAAAACCTTTATTCATGATTTAATTAAAAATACAAATATTAGAATTCGAAATTGTACAAACAAACTTAATTTCTAAATTCATCACATCAAAATTAGATTATTATTAATATTTTATCTTTTCTTGAAAAGGATAATTTTTGTTCAAAAAATGTAGTTTTCAACTAAATTGCAATTTTTATGTCTTTTTCATTACATATGAATAAAGTAGAAGATTGAAACACTTTTTAAGAATTAATATATTAATTTAATTTTTAATAATATGAATTTTAAAATATTTTTTATATCTTATAAATCCTATTTCCAATATTTTAAGAATTAATTAAGATGTCACATTAATTAAAAAATTCAATCTTTTCATTGGGTCAAGTATCCTCAAGGTAGAGTGGGTTTTATATAGAATTGAAATAATCCTATAATGATTTTATAATAAATCATGTTTTTTATTAGAATAAGAATATAAGATAATTTTTCTTTCTATGTAAACTCAATGCTCATTAACGTTATTCCTCTAAAATATTTTTTTACATGATTAAGTAGGTTTATTTTGAAATTTAATTTTAAAAAGAGTTTAAACAATGTTTTATAAAATTAATTTCAAATATTAATTCCAAAGTAATAAATTTTCTAAAATGGACATTATTAATCATTTTCTTTAACATTAATTACTATATTTTTAAATTAATTTATAAGGATAATGTAAATTAGGGTAAAATTTAAATGTAAAAAATCTGTAAAACACTGAATGTTTTCCCAAAAAGTAGTTTTTAATGTGGTTTTTGACCCAAAATCACAATCCACAACACTTTATCACTGTTTTATATTGACATTTTAATTTTAACATTACGTTATTTAAAATGTAACGGTTACCCCAAAAACTAAATTTCCATTCACTTATAAAATGATAAAAATCCCACCATGTCATGTCTAAACTATCATTATTATTTATTCATGAAGATCATAAATTTGAATCCTATTAAAACCAAATCCGAATTTTAAAATATGTTTTCACCAGTAGTTAATAAAAGGCCTTCATTTCTGAGGATACTTCACGGAAAAATTTAACTCCCTATTTATCTACTACATATATTTTCCTCTTAATAATATTCATTAAAATTTACACATACCAAACTAATATATTAATAATTAAACAACTATATAAATTAATTTTACAATATTATTTTCATTATCCTTATTTATTCATGTACTTAATTTAATGAGTAAAACAAAACTATTGTTCAGGCATTGTAAGGACTACCACCTCCACGAGGCAACATTTTTAGTTTTCCATCACTACATTATAGGGATGGATATAAGGACGGTATCAAAGGATAAATATGTTTTTTATTATATAATTTAGGTAATTGAATATAAAATTTGATAACCTATTAATGATATGATCAATAAATGATCGCCTTTATTTTATTCATTCAAAACATGTGTACTAAGAGGAAAACCATTTATTAAAATTTTCTAATACTTTTATATCAATTAATTATTCTTAAAATTTATTAAAATTCTAATATATCACCCTAATAACTACTAAATAACATTAGTATTTTTATAGTATAAATATATTACCAAAAAAACGCAATAGAATCATTCATGAAATCAGAGTATGTCCATGTTTGGGTCAGTCAAACCAAAAACTAGAACAATACTATAAATTTATATCATGAAGGAATAGGGGAACATAATGACTAGTATATTATAATTTAAAATTTTAAACAATCATTTGTTTTTTTGAATATTTTATATCATTATTTAATTCTTCAACTAACAAAACACTATTCGATTATCAAGAATCTCCAAAATATCTGGTCATCGATTTCTTCATCAATAATAAAGACTAAAATGACCCAGAATGAAATTTGAAATACCCTTAACAATTATAAATAATCCTTAATAGTAACTTTAATAACATAGAAATAATTTATTTTATATGGAGAATGAATAAAGAAATCACCATTATAATACTAATACAAATAATAAAAATAATAAAAAACCAAAGGAAAAAATGTTTAAAATTAATATAATGAATATCTATTTATGAAGATAATAAATGAAAATGTACACTATTAAAGATATTAATTAAGTTATTGTAACACCAATGTTTATTATATTGATGGTTGAAGTACATTCATGGAATTTCAGACAAGAGGTAACAGTTTTTCATCTCAAATTCATCTCTTTAGATATGTTTGTTATTATGACCCTAAATAAAATTATGTGGCGTATATAATTACTATTTTATATTTTCATTAATGAAGTTATTTTATTCGTTGAATTTAAAAAATTATTTTAACCCCTCTTATCAATGGGTTTTATTGAATTTCCAATCAATCTATATGTGATTTTTTTTTCTCAATTTTCATTTTCTAGTACTAGGGTTATATTAACCACCTATTTTAATTTTGTTAGTGCATAAATATCATTGGATGAATTTTTTCTATTTTAATCATGGAATTTTTAGGATTCACATTATTATGATTTTAATTATGTCTCATATTCTTTTCAATCAAGAGTTCAAAAAAACTATTGTAATGTATAACCATTTATTTGGTGGAAAACCAACCTATATTTTGGTAAACCGAAAGTGTTTATAATATCCTAGAAAATATATACTTTTTTATATACTAGATGTTGTATTTATTTGTGAAATAGACATTCTTAGGGGTTTTAACCCTGAAAAGGGTTGGTTGAGAATTGTCTCAATCATCACCCAAATGAATGATGAGTATGAGTAATAACATAAACATGAAAAGTAACTCAAGGGTGATATGCTTTATAATATTCATATAATTTAAATAAACGGAGAAAAATTATTTCCCCAACCATTCCCACAGTCTCCTACCAATTATACTATTGAACCCAATTATGATATTCCATGGGAAAATCAACACATTGAAATTATCATATCGTCTATATTTCTTTGATGATTGTACTTGATGTTACATCAATGATAACATACAACTTCCAAGATGATTAAGGGATGTTTTTATAGACTTACACATTATTCTATTTTATGGGGAATTATTTAAATTTTTTATTTCTCATTAAATGAATAAGATTGTTAGGGGTTCCTTAGAAAATGGTATGAAAGGTCTTGATGGATCTTATGGGGAATTCATTTTGATTAATTAGGAAAAAGGTGGGGCATAGAAACATATAGCCCCTAGATACCTTGATAGGTATCATGAGACAAAATAGGTTGGGTTTATGTGTATAACTCTTATGATTATTGGATAATGTATAAGAAGAAGTCCATGATTGGTAGTTTCGATGTCTGGAATTAGGCATTCAATATGTATTAGATCAATGTTTATTATTACCCATGTTTTTATTTATTAAAAAAAATATAAAATTCCTTATATTTTAGTTTATTATGGATTCTGTTTTTTCATATATTCATTCCATATCACTTATTCCATATTTATGGAATGAATGGTTTCATTGTATGAAACCCAATGTTGGGAGTCTTGTCATCTAAGACTAATATGCATTTTTTTATCATGGGAAATAGTGAATTATAAAACAAAAATAAAATTTTACTAATATATTTAGGTTATTGGAGTCCGAGATGTAATATTTTAGGGTGAGGATGTTACAAACATGGAGATAATTTTTAATGTTTTATTTACTATAAAAACAAACATAAATAAAGAAAGACATATTGACATTAATTGAATGATATGTACAAATAAATAATAAGATGATTAATCTTAGGTAAAGTCCAGTACTTCTTGTAATGTGATGAAAGACCAATATTAAATTTTAATTATGCTAATAGTTCACTATACATTATCTCATTGATTACATATATCCATTATAACTGGAAGTGCATAAAACATGTGACAAACCAGTGAAATTGTTTTGTGTTGTAAGCCTTGAGGGATAGTTTATCTAATATAAAAACATATGAAATAGATACATGGTATTTTTTAAGTAAAAAATACATCATTCATTGTATTCTCTTTATAAATAGATCATGTTTTTTGAAAAAAAGAAAAAAAAATTCTGTCTTTGTATTTGATGAATTTTATGGATAGTTACAGTTTACATACTTTTCCAAAGGACATAAAAAAATTAGATGGGGTTTATATAAATTATTCTATTTTGACATTACCTTTCACACCATTCCTCATTGGGTATATTTCATATGTTATTTCAAATACTCTATAAATGAAAATTAATATTAAATATCATTTAATTAAAGAGATAGTGGATAGTGCTATTTTGAAACATGAGTTACAACACATCACAAAGTATAAATTAGACATACTTACCAAGGATTTATCAAAAAATAAATTTGAAGAGTTTGTGATAAAAATTAATCTCCGCCCATAACAACTAAATAACTGATATATTATTTTTGAGGCTAATTCACTCTATAATTCATTATGTTATGATTGTAAAAGGGAAAATAAACGATATAAAAATTATTTTTATTTTTATCCAAATTTTATTTTATTAAATTCAGGTGTCATAATATTTATATAAACATAATATTTTTCGATCTATGCTTCAAACTATGGTTATTTTTATCTAATTTTTTGTGTGAATTCAAATTTAGACCATAATATTATGTTTACTAAATATTGGAAATAGTAATCAATTATTGATCCATAAGATTATGTCTTTTAAGATTATGGTCCATATGATTATGGTCCACAAGATTATAGTGCATGAGATTATGTTTCATATAAAAAGTCCTACATTCTCTACTAATATTATGTTTATATATATATATATTACGTTATCTATATTTACTAAACATAATATGACTCACTAATAATGGATGAATGTTACCTATAAATAGCCATTCATTATTGATCTATGGATTACGTTTATTTATTATGTTATACTTAAAAATGGGGTGAATAAAAATCATGCTTAGTTTGAGACCGTGAATATATAATTGTACATAATATTTTATCAGATCCATTCTTGAAACAATGTTTAGGGGACCATAATTCATGAGTGAAGGATAATGTGTGGAATTTAGTTTAATATAATTTAACATACTCTATAACTATTTTTCCTGAAATGATCACATATGAATCAGTATTTATATTGAATTCGTTTATCATTACTCACTCTGTTGAGAACACAGGGAAGATTCAGATTCCAGAACTATGTTCCTAAAATCTGATTTTGGGAGGTTGATATAGTATAGAGAAATTTGATATTTGTGACGGGTGATGGTTTTGTCATAAATTTTCAAGGATATTCACTTATCAGTGACAAAAATTGATTTCCCATAGAAAAATATTTGTGTATGAATTATCTATGATGGGATATCCTATCCATCCCAAATATATTTGGAACGAATTCACTCCATATTTTGGGAAAGTTTATTTGGGATGGAAGGTGTTTCCAGTCACAAATAATTGTTTATATATCTAATACATTTAATATCATCAACATACGTATTAATGGATGGAACTATTTATAATGGAACCAATCAAAAAAATATTTTGTTCTGATATAATTTATGTCATAAATAGTTGGTGGAAACTAATACAACCTATATATATATATATATTGGCTTTATTTTTTAGCAGTCTTCATTTGGTCACCTCCTACTCCTATCCTTAGTCACTATTTTTTTCTTCTCTAGTTTTTTTACATACCGATATAATTCTTTCAGTAAACCGACATTATTTTAATTCATTTAATGCATCACTTTTGAGGTACTTACTTTTATACATTCAATTAAAAATTAATTAATTTATTTAATTTTATATTATTATATATTATCAATATTTAATTATAATGAATTTTTATTTATACTAATTACTAAAAATGAGTAATAGTTTAAAATATTTAGCATTAGTTTGTAATAACTACGGATAATTTACATTAAATAATGGTAATTATAAACAAACATATATAAGAAAATAATAGTTGTAAATAAAAAAACTATCTATAGTTAGAAAAAATGGTTATTACTGGATAAATTTACCATAAATTATAAACAATTAGTGGTAATTATAAATGATTAGTGATAATTAAAAATAACTAGAGATAATTAATAAAGAATATCAATAATTACTAAAAATTAACTTTAATAAGTACAAGATAGAGGTAAATAGTTATAAATATATATAATTATTTGAAATTTGTGGTAAATATTAAAAGTTACCAATAAGTAATAAAAATTAGTAGTGCATAGTTTTAAATAGTAAAAATTTGTGATTATAAGTAAAAATTAGCAGTAATTCGTTTAAATTAATAAAATATTGTAGTAATTTGAAGTAATTAGATAATGTTAGTAAATATTACAGGTAATGAAAAGAAACTAGTAAAAACTAGATTTGATTAGTGGAAATTAGTAATTTTTAGTAAAAATAGTGGTAATTATAAAAAATAACTGTAATTATTAAATATTACTAGTGATTGCTTATAATTTTTACAAATTTCATACAGTATTTAATAAATGGGAGATTCTTTATTAGAAACCCAATTTATTAAAAAGGTGAAAAAGGACAAAGAGGGAAAGAGGATTATTTGTAAGAAAATGAAACTACCCCTCATTCAAAGATAGTAAAAGTGTAAATTCAAATATAAATCAAAGACAAAAATCTGATTTATTACAAGTCTCAATATCCTCAATCAAATTAGTGTTTTTCTATGATTAAATTAATTCATTCATATCTGGTATCCTCACCTTAGAAGTTTATCTGGTGATCATAGAGGGTCTGAGATGGGAATAATCATTCCTATGATGAGTATTTTTATGTGGAAATTTTGAGATACCCTCATCATCTTTACACTTATCTTTATATACTACATCCTTATATGAGATGTAACTTCTTTGAGGAATTTCATTGTGTTCATCATGATCTAAAACCTAACCCCATTACATAGATATTTGATAGGTTTTCTTGTCCTCCTGAATAAATAGATGATAATTAGTTCCTCAAGACTCTTGTTCCTATATCTCCCCATTAATATGAGGAGTCGCCACACACTTCTCAAAGGAGCCAGTAGATATAGGTTGTAAATGTAGACCAACATTCTTATCCTACGAAGAGAAACCCCTTCATTACACTCATCAATATCTACTTCTGCACAAATCACAAATCTATAATGATTAACCTTATCCCTTTCTGGATCATTAAATACATGTTGATGAATTTCCCCTTTTACAAGAGAACAATAATATCATATATATCCAAAACTATAGAGACATCCAAAACATAGATAATCCCTTATAAATTCTGACCAAGAGAGATCATACCAAAATGTATTCTCGATTCCCCTTGAGGATGTTTTTCAATAGGGGAAGAGTATATACCTTCTTTGATACAAACATCATTATCCTTATAACATTAGTTAAATCCACAAATCCATTTTTAATAAATTCGTCTACAAATTCATCTAGGCACAGTCACTAGCTGGATGTCTCTTTGAAATGAAAACCCCATAAACATGATTCCTTGTAATTTTTTCAATAGGATGTTCAATGGATTTATGTTGATTATAAATGTTTTTAATTTTTCATACACAATTATCTTGTTAATATTATCCTTCTCAGTGGAAATAATTACCTTGTTTCACTCATATAGACATCTATCAAAATTAAGGCATTATTGAAAAACCTCACCATATTTATCTCTTTGTCCACCAAAATCAGAATCCGATAATAGTTGTAACTATTAAAAACTTACAGTAAATGCTTAAAAATATAAATTATTAGTAAAATTTTTATTTGTAAATAGTCATACATAATTAGAGATATTTAAAAAAATTAACGGCACATAGTGGTAATCAGTGGTAATTAGTAAAAATAGGTTGTAATTAGTGATATTTAGATAAAATAGTAAAAAAATGTAATATTCATAAACAATTACTGGGAATTAGTAATAATAGAGGTAATTAATGGTAAATTTTTTAAAAAATAATAATATTATTAAATAATTAAGAATAATTATAAACATTTAGAAACAATTTTTTAAAATAAGAAATAATTTAAAATGATTAAGAAATTTGAAAAAATTGAAAGGAGTTTGAACAAATTTTAATGAATTAGACATAATTAGAAAAAATTAATCATAATAAACCACAATTAACCACAATTAAAAAAAATAACCACATTTATCCATAATTACACAAAATTAGTAATATTAGGTCTGTCAAGGGGAAGGATTCAAGCATGATGTATAGGGGATGGAGGTGACGGTGGAGTGAATGATTTCGAGTTCCCTAGAATCCATACCATTTGGAAGAGAAGTAATCATGGATAATCCTATGATTGATGGAAGTGGAATCAAATTTAAGACATAAGAATGACAATATTAGTGAATTTTTACCCTTTCTTGGTTCAATCTCTCTTCATAAGAAAATAACGTGTTATCGATAATTGTAGTTTTAATTACTCATTATTGATAAAACATTATTTTCTCATGATGTTATATTTAAACTTAAAAATGATAATAATTCACTTAGAGTGTCACTATTATTTACTATATCTGCTTCATCTTCTATTACTCAAAATATTATCCAAAAATTATCTTTTCTAATCATTCTAAAACTAGGGATGCTAAAATTTATTCTCTCTATAGTCGCATATATCCCCTCCACACCAATATTTCTTTAAGAGAAGCATGAAATGGAGGTTTTGAAGGTAATTATGGAATCAAATATGTCCAGATCTCCAAAGATTAGACCATTAGGAAGATATAGAGTCATCGGTAAACCTATGAATTTACCCATCACTTCCTCTACTCTAAATGGTTTCAACTAAGTGGAACTAGAATTATTTCACACCATTGTCATTGGCATCCTCTTTTGTCTATATTTCCCTCACACCCTTTTGTTAGCCATATTTTCCGATATTTATAATTAGTTCTAATTAGACAGAATAAACTGCAATTTTTGGAATTATATATAATTAGTAGAAATTAGGTAAAATTGGTGATATCTATAAGTAATTTGTACATTTTTTATTTTATATTTATTTTTAGATCTTCACATCCATGTATCAGAAAAATTTTGTGAAATATTTTTAATTTCTATTTTTTAGAAAAATATGTAAAAAGGAAGTATAAAACGGTCCTTATTACATGACCAATACTGGATAAGTAATCATAAGAATCTAAATGGTTTTGGTCTAAATCATGTATATATTGAGGGTATTAATTCTTTTTTATCATGATCAAAACTATAATTTTTTTCATATGGGATTGTTAAATTTCCATGTATGAAATGCAATTTGATGATATTTCAAACATTTTATTGCATTGGGGATCATCAATACACATTGGTTTTCCAAAAAGATTATGTTATTTGGTATGAAAAAAGGGGACCCCAGTTACAGAGAAGATACTAATAATTTTTTTCCAAATTCATCACAGTTTCTAACTATAATATATTAGGTTACTAGTCTATCATTTCAATAAATAAAAACTCAAAATGATTATTTAACCCCAATTATGAAACCATATTGACTTTATATGTTTCCAAGGTCTAATGGGAATGCTTTATATTCTGGTTGCAAGATAATAAAAATTGAATCATTTACACAATTTATGGATATTAAATCATATAATGTAATTTAAAACTACTATTTTGTTATGACATTATCAATGGTTATATCACTATTATATGATGGAAGTGTTTTGACAAAAAAATTTTATAAGAGTAAGAGCTTGGTCTATAATTTATGTCTTGGTTATTATACGACTCAATAACATCCAAATGAATTCATCAAATATTATAATGAAATTTATTCATTGTTTAGTTTTCCAACAAGATGAATATCGTGAGGCAAAGTGAAAAAATAAAATAATTCCATATTGGCTCCCATTAAGCAATTGAGGTATTTCCCGATTACATTGATTTCAAGGAAAACATTCAATATTTTATCAAGAAAAATATTAAATAATCCATTTGATGGTGATTCATGTAATATTTTGATATGGTTCTTCTTCCTTGTTTTTCAAAACCTCATAATGTGTTATTGGGTCTTTTATCCAATGGTTTTTATCAATTTGGTTCTTATGATATTCCATATTATGGTTGGTTATCTTTATAAATCCAATAGACATACCTCTTTAGATGTTAATTAATGAACCATATATTTTTTCTGAAATTATTAATTCTAACAAATCTATAAAATATTATTTATATTTAATTTAATCAATTTATTCAAGAGTAAATTTATTGTGGATTAATGGTTCCAGTACATATGTTTCCATTATGAAGCACAATTTCGTAATGAAATATTCATGAATATAAGAATTTAGTGACTTCCTATCATATATAATGTTATTTGGTAGGATTAATCATTTTCCAAAATAATATATAAACTATATGAGTGATAAAAATCATTTATTCTCTTTAATGGAAAAAAACTTATTTTCCATCCATCATCGCAGGTTTCATCCTACTAACAATATTTATTCAAAGGAATAGAAATAATTTCATTAAAGTTTAAATTGAAAGAGATTGAGATCTACCAGTTATCTCATGTATGAATCTAAAATATATTTTCCCTTCATTACCACCTATTACCTCTAAATGGTCTCTAAACCAACAAATAATAAAAGTATTTGGGAAATATAACAATTAGATAAAGTGTATTATTTTTTAGGGACTTCCATATTGGTCCAATTTTTTAGATGGTCATGTATTTGATGTCATGAATAATGAGAATAACTACTTTATAATTTATTTTATATAGTTTTGGAGACACATAATAAGACCAAAGATAATGCAATGTCTTGATTATATATCTCTCAAATTTATAAGCGACCAAAACATGAGTTGTTTAAAAATTAAATATTTCAGAAGTTAATGAATCCAAAAGAGTATTATATAGTTCCCAAATAAAGTCGATTATTATCTTATCACTCGATTTATGATTTGATACTACCAGATAATTAGGTTTCAAATTTGGCTAAACCTGTCTGAAACAGTCATATTACAGGATTATAATAACATTTTTTATGTTAAAATGGAATGATTTTTTCTTATTAGATTTATAGTTCTTTTAAATTATACAATTTTGGAAACACAAAAACAATTGTCATATTTTTTAGGAGAAATTTTTTCAGTGATAATAAACTATGATGCATTGAGTTGGCTGTAAAATAATGTTGTTTCAATTTTATGTAAGATAGGAAAAACTCAACCTACATTCCATAAATCAATGAAACATTTGACATTACATGTTATCCATTATTAGAAATTTTGAGGTCTAGTAATGTTATGATTTATTTTCCCATAGAAGATATGCATGGAAAAATTGAAGAAAAATGTATGTAACAAAGCATATGTTGAAGGGTCAATTTAAAAATTTTATTTATTGAGGATATTATTTTTCTTTTAAATTTTTTTTATCTACATATCTATAAAAATATTATAAAATGGGCCATAATTAGTGAAATATTAATGAAGAAATGAACATTAAACTATTATTTTTAATCATCCTAAACTTGAATTGTGTGGAATTCATGAATGGTTGATTTTAGATGATTAACATCACTATAAAAAACATATTTTCTTCTCAATTATGAAGAAATTAAATTATTTTTACTGTGGTTGTTATTTTAATCTTCTTATTTATATATTTTATGGTAAATTTTTATTATTTTATTTTTAGAATATATGATGATCCTATCAAGAAATAGTTTCAATAAATTACACTCACTTCTCTTGAATAACTTCAAAAGAATAATTTTTTCTACTGGATTCAAAGATTGGTAAAGTAATTTTTTATGTTTTAACACATAAAATAAATTTATTATATGTTTTATTTCTAAATGTGTTCAAATTATTATATATCACAACATGTTGATAAATTTGATAATCGATTGTGTGTCTTGAGTAACCAGTCACCCAAAATAGATAAATCCTATAATGAATACATGGTTAGTGGATTTATATTTCATTAACGTTAATACGGTGAATAAAAAAATCAGTAGTTGCATTTACTTGAGAGGATATCATCAATGACAAAGTGACATTTACTTTTCTAGCATTATGGATGAAAAAATTAAGATATTCTATTTGGGATAGAATTATGTAATGATGTATAAATTCCATTTGATTAATTTTTAAAAAGGATTTTATGCTCATAAATGACATGATATTATTTACATTAAATATTATATCCTTCTAGCGATAAGGGAACCACTTATGTTGACACATCAAGAACATTTAATTTATTATTCCAATTTTTGTGCATCTTCAAGATATTTAAATAACTATTGTAACATTATACAATTGAAATAGCATGAAAAATAATTTATGTAAAGTGAAATTGGTTCTATTGAATTTCAAGTAATATAAAATTTAAACAGAATACTCAAAATTAATATTTTCCATGAAGATACAAGAATATTTATTATGAAACCCCAATGTTATGAGTCAGTAATGATGATTATATTTATGATGTAACAAAAGAATTTGAAATAATAGGTCTTGATAAATTCTAATATACTATTTATAATGATGATAATATATAGGAATATATATATATATATACATTGACACTTTAATATATGAAATATGAGTATGAAGATGAATAAAGATTCAATTTGATTCAAGTTATAGTCATTATATATCGATAATAATCATTTTTAATTAACAGATAACAACATTATTTTTATGTTTCAAAAGGCTCTTAAAGATTTTGATGAGGTTTTTTGTAGCCTCTAGCATGGTTTGTTTCTTAGTGATGATCCTGATACTTTATCATCTAACCCTAAGGTTATAGTTAGTTCATCATCGAATCAAATTGGTTGTGGTGTTGCAAGATTAATGATTCCTGAACCAATTCCTAAGAGACGTCAACATCTTGATTCTTATCCACACATATGGAGGTATGTTCAATTATGCGTTTTGGTTAATATTTTTTATTTATCCTTAATTATTCATCATTTTTTATGTACTAATTGTTGGATTATTTTTCTTTTTTTCCAATATTTTTCGCATATAGAAGTTGGAAAGCGGAGAGACATTATATTGGATTTTTTAGACCATAAGATATTTGGTATCTGATTCTCATTTATTTTTTACATCACATTATTTATCGTTGGATGTTATGTAAATAAATAATACTAATTTTGAATTTTACTAAGTTATTAGAATCTATTGTTAATTATTCTTTGGGTTTGTGGTATTTCATTGAAGAGAAAATGAAAGACTTTATTTGAGAGGCTTTGGAGATCTGTAATGAGAATATTTTCATTCGTTATTTGAAAATATTATCAGTATTTAAATGGGGAAATATATATCCATAGTTTTGACAAGTCTTAGTTCACCTATCATCTTTATTATATCCTATATCATGATTTGGATAGATTTTTCTCATATTGGATGAGATACAGTTTTCATATGATATAATAATCAGGTTAGAATAACTAGTGGAGATAGTAGGTCACACCGAGAGTAGGTAGTCAAACATTCATTACTCACCGATGACATTTGGTAACTACTTTTATTTATGAATTTATATATAATTTAAATGTAATATGTTTATTTTATATTCATATTGGTATTTCAGCATCCCAATGTTATGGAGGTCTATATTTATAAAAGGATAAACCAAAATCCAATCATTAAAGTGTTTACTTGTGATCAATAATTTCAAATTAATGTGAGTATAAATTTTTAGATTTTAAATTAATACAAAACAATATTTTATCTATTTTAATATAAATTTTCATTCAAATGAGTTATATGAGGCCGCTACATCTCACCCACATAATGAGAGTCAAGCTGAGACTGAGGGTCACACTACCAGTGCACTAGGAATTAATGACACACCACAGGTATATATGACTATGTATGAAATCAATAAATTTTGAGTGGTCTATATTAGTTTTTGATGGATTCTAGGCAGTTATTATGGTACTGTTAAATTTTCATCATCTAGATCAGGGGATCTCATGGAGAGTCCTCATTATCATATGTATAATATGGGGAGAAGTTTCAATATCAAAATGAGGTTATATAAACCTTGTGTAGGGAGAAAAAGGAGCTTCACCCACAGCAGAAATAAGATAAAGAGTATTAGTGACAATTACATGCGTAGTAGTGTGGTGAGATGATGTAGTACAAGTGAAGACCGTTGTGGGGTATAAGGATGAATTTCCCTCCACCAAGTCTCCAAGATACCCCACGGTCACCATAGTGATTGATGTTTTTAATTAAAAAACTTATTCTTATAATAATTTGATGAAGATATAGTTCCCAATATTTTTATGAATTTACACCTTCATAATTTAACGTATTTTTTAAAAAAAATTAGAGGTTTATCTTTTTTTACTATTCGTTTATTTGTTTTTTATATTAGATTATTTTTTTATGTGTGCAAAATTCCATTAAAATATATTATTTTAAAATAAATTACCATTCTATCAAAAATTCTTCTAAAAATATAAATAATGAAAACTATTTACTATAGGTTAATTCTATATCATAAAAATATATTTTTTCATGACTCACTATAAAATAATAATATTACGAAGTGTTTTTTATCCATGATATATTTGTGATGGGTTATGGTTTCAATTGACTATTTGTGATGTTATTCCTTCACAAATTACCCTTAAAAATCTATGACTTTCTATTAGTGAAAAAACTAATGATTATGGGAACAACTATTAAACACATTAGATTAAATCATGGTGGATAATGAAGGAAACACTTTGTTTTCCTATTTCTAAGTGGATCAATGAAATATTATATTATAGAGATCTATTGCATATTTTTTTATTTATATGTTTTACTCTCTAAGATGTAATGATTTGTTGGAAACTCTAAAGGATATTCAATAGCATGTAGTATATAAAATTTTGGATGTAGTTCCTCTATATGTTCTCAATTATGATAGTGATTCTAGGAAGGGGATTGATACACATTTGTTTTTATTAAAGATCATATATGAGTTACAATGTAAAGATTTATATTGATCCAGTTCCAATATTGAGAATAATATATTGATATACATAAAAGGATTCAATACTGTTCTTGGGAAGAGTTTAGTCTCGTTAAAGGATTTCTCATCATCATCTCGGCCACCTGTAACACGTTTGACTAGAAAATCCAATTTTATATAAGGGGACTCTCTATTAACAATTCAATGAGATCAATGATTTACTATTATGAGTGAGTTTAAATTATCCTTAAATTTAATACCAAAAATCCATTTCTTACATACAAAATTGGTATAAGATACAGGGGATCACATAACTAAGGATAGGTAAACATAAGAGTCATAGAAAGAATTACATAAAGGTAATCCATAATACATTTGAGGATAAAAATAAATCAAAACAAATCATTCATATATCCTTGATATTTATTCAATGATCCATTATTCGAATACTTGGGAAGGGAAAACAAACTAATGGGTGAGCTTAAATTCCCAATAAGTGTTTTATACTATGGAAAATATAATGACTAAAAAGGGTACAAATAATTTTGAATAGTGTATAATTAAAAAACATGTCATGCAATCCAAAATTGGAGAATTATGTGAATATAATTATAATGTCAGATAAATAATCACATGAATAATTAAATATAAATTGTTGGTGAGGGAAATGAATAGTTTCATACATTTCTAATCTTAAAATAATGGCCTCAACAAAGACATTAGGAATATTTAAATCAAGGAATTTTACATGAATCATTAATTAAATTCGATGGTATATACCAAGTATCCAAATAATGTGGACTCCCATTTTTTCTTGAAAGACATTTTGATGCATCATGGGTATATCTATAACTGGGAACCACCTCTCAATTACATAATTCAATTTATTTATTCATATATTTAGTCATTAATATAATACTTAATAAATATAACTTACTAATAAATAAATAAGCATTTTGAATCAAGAGTATAGAACATAATAATCACCCTTGTAAATTAAATAACATTCCAAATCACCTTCCTTCAACTGCTATCAAATATATAAATGGTATATTTTTATGATCATTCAAAATTAGTGAAAATAATTCCTTATAAATCATTGATAATGAAAATATGCATATAGAGAATAAAAAAATATCTAATGAAATTATGTATTGTGATGGGAAATATAATCATGATAATGTTAATGTCCACTTAACCAGGAATTTTTAGAGGGTGAAAATTGACTATCAATTCATCATAGTGTAACATGTGGAAAATAAATGGTTTTCATTAAGATTTAAAAATCACATAATAATAAAATATACATAAAAAGATCATTGAATGTATCATTATATAATATTCCCATTTAATCATAAAAAATATCATAGTATGTTGACATAGATGAAAAATAACATTATAGAACATTTAAACAATTCATTGGAAACTGGGGAAATATCATTTTCTTTTGAGATATTTAAAAAAATTGAAAATATTAAGATTTTTTTTTACATTTAATATAACCATAGAAAATATTAATGGATTGCAAAAAACAATTAATGGTTAAGATAATGAGAGAAAATTTGCATCTGTTAAATAGTAAAAATAATGATTACTTCCAAATTTTTGGTAAAACGTCTAACATTTCCTCATTTAGAAAATGATAACAAAATTCCTTTTAAAACCTTGAAAATAAAGACAATTATTTTTTAAAATTACTTTGAAAAAAAATTTAAAAATAAAAAATAACATTATTGATAGCATTTTAAAGGAAAATGGACATTAAAGAAAAAGTTCATCGACTAAAGAGGAATTAAGGTGAATATTTCATAATAGTATGTTTTATACAATTTTAAGCACCAAATAGATGATAAATTAGTAAAAAAATATGTACAACTAATAAATACCCATTAAATATGAAAATATATTCGGTTTAATTATAGTATATCATAACCTTGTTTTAATAAATATTAAAATATAAATTACATTTATCAAAATTGAGATTTTGAATTAAATCATATGTATTTTAGAAATTTTTTACGAAACCCCCAAAAAATATATAATATTAACAAAAACCATTGAATAAAATAAATAAACATGAATTCATGATTTAATGTATAAAACATTAAGTATATAAACAATGTAATTGAAATTAGCTGCATAATGTTAAACATGTCTCATTAATGAGGAAATGAGAGGAAATTACCATTAAAACAAGTCCAACTTTCATTGCATGAACTCCAAAACTCATTAATAATTAATTTAGATTTATTATAAATCTATAATAATACTATATTCATATTTCTAATACCATATATGATTCTTTTATAACATTACATTACCCATTTATTAGTAATTATTTATTAACACAGTCATCATGGGTGTTAACTGTTCTGGTTTTGATATATGTTTTGGTTTTTTAGTTTTGGTAATTGCACCTTGATCATGGGTTCATTAGGTTAAAAATATTAATCATTCCATTATTATAATATTAATAAATTCTATACACTTTTATACCAATCTATATAAATTATTTATGAAAAATTATTTCATCACATCGTGGAGATTGTTATATATACAGATGCACGATTAATGTTTCCACTTTATAATGGGTGGATGGAAATAATGATAAATAATAATAATAATTTAAAAATTAATTATTATTATCCTAAATATCCTATATACTAATTAAATTTATAGTTAATACCATCCATGTAAAGCGGAAATGAAAAATAAATCACATCAATTCTTAGAGGTGGTAGTCCACACATATGAATGAGAAACATTATCATTTTCCAACGGATGTAAGGGTAAAATGGTATATAATATATTTTTTTAATTGAGAATAACTATTTCATTAATTTCAAATTTATATATTAAATTAATCATAGTAACCAACCATGAATAGTTTCTTGTGAAATGAAATATATTGCTTCATGGAAGTGGTAGTCTACAGATACTTCCTTGGGATGCATCCATTTCCATATGGATGGAAAAGAAGATTAATAATGGGTTTATCATAAACATAATAAAATTGATGTCTATTTATGATGTTTATGTTGTTATATCATGTTTTTAAGGATATAATTTATATAGGTATAAGAATAAATAAAATGAGAGAACTCAGTTAAGAGTTATACCTCTTCTTTAAAAATCCTCTATGGATTACACCTTCAAAATTCAAGGCATGGTCTTTGGGGAAGAAAAGAAACAACAAGGAGTGTTGAAAAAATATATAATGGTATTTTTTAGTTATTTTATAAGATAAATTCCTCATGAATTGCGAGGAAGAGAGGATAGGTGGTTCCCTTTTACAGGTGTGGTGGGTGGAAATCATATAAATACATGAAATATTTATATATAATAAATGTCCAAATCGTGAAAAATATGTAAAAATAATATGTATTTGAAGATAAATATTGTGAGGCCAAAACATGTTCACAAAATAAAATTTACATAATTTCAAGTATCATTTTAATCCTAATCTATTGGTTTAACCACATAATTAACCACAATTATCCTTAAACATGTTAAACAAATTCTATCCTTATTGGAAAAGAAAGTAATTTTAAAAATTAAAAGCAGAATATACATCGAAAATGCATAAAATTTAAGAAAATTTCCATCAATTCTTATTTAATAGTATTTTTATTATTTTCTAATTATTTAAAAATAATGCTTAAACATTAAACACCATTTAAGGTCATTTTGGGCAATCCCAAAAATTGCCTATGAAGAAATAGATATAACAATAAATTATAGATATGAATAATTAAACAACTAATAATCCATTATAATTTTTCCTGATGTTTTTGGGCCACTATAATTCAATCAAAATATATTAGTTTTAAAATTATTAAATTCATTTTCATGATATTTTTACTATTGTGTCCAAGCACTACATCGATGTTACATAAAAATTCTAGGTGATTATTCCATCACTAAAACGTAAGATGAAGTTATGATAATAAAAACAATTTTTTAATCACAAATATATCTATTTATAACCATTCATAACCTATTTACACCTCAAATAAATCTTATTAAAAAAATTATAAGAATGAGGGTGACATTTAGTGTTTATTTTTACTTAATGTAATATAAATTTCATTGTCAAGAAAGAATGGAAACAAAATTCTGTTTATTAGAAAATAGATGAGGGTGGTAAAAATAAACTCATCAATTAAAATAGATGAATTTTATAGAGTGATCTGGAATCATTAACCCATAGTTTTAACCTCACTTAACCCATTTTACCATTTTTCATGGAAACTAATTAATACTATGTTTTCTATTTATTATGACCAAAAAATGAAATTGACATATCTAAATAATTTAAAACTATTTATTATAAATATTAACTCTATTTTACATGATTAAATTCCTATAATTGTACAAAAATTATTATTTATATAAATACACAAAACACAACAAAATAAATTTTTATAGAAATAGAGATTTTAATCATAAAAATAATTTTACACCTAAATCATGTATAATTTTGATTCTTATTAACTTAATTGAAGTATATTCAATAAATGGAAACTTATTTTTCTTATAATTCAACATAAAATAGATTGATAAGTATTTTTCACTATTTATTTACAAATCTATCTTTTTTAAAAAAATCAATGAAAATCATCATAAGATAATTTATATTTTGTGGTATAAATGTGATGTTAATTAATTAATTTATAATTTCAAAAAATTATAATAAATTAATTCTAAATACCCACTTATAAAATTCGTAAAAAGAATTTTTAGAATAAATATACTTTTAAAACATAAAATGGATTTATTTCTATTATTTCCCTAGTAATAATAAATATTTTAATGTTAAATTTATAGATTAAGTTAATTGTTTTTGATAACTAATTATTCTTTTACATATACTTACTAATGTGCTTATTCTTATTCATACTCGCCAGTCCAACAACTAGGTTGTAGTGGTCAAATTTAAATAATATTTCCCTCTGTTTTCTTGATATCAGGGTTGTGTGTGGTGTTTTCTATGAAGAAAATTTTTCTTCTAAAATAAATTATAAACTAAGATCTCTAGGTGTTACATTATCTCTTCCATATAGAAATAGAATCCTCACAAATTTACTTCTTTTTTTTCTAAACTGAAAATTGCATAACATAATAATAAAATAGGATGTATATTTGATCATGAAAATTAATTTATAGGTTTTGATAAGGAAAATTAGTATTCATATACCCATATAATATGCATATTTTCAAATAATCTCATAAAAACATACCTTGGTTGATAATACTTGATTGATTTATCTTCTGTTTTCTTGAGCATCTGAAATTCATTTACTATTAGGATATAATTTTTTTAATAATTCCTTACATTATTTAATACTATTTTATAATAATTATGTAATCCTTCTATGTCCCTTAAATTGGTAATGTCTCTCAGTTCTTTGATTCTCCACTCTTCCATTCTGGTAAGGTATTCCTAGTGTTGTCGGTCCCTCCCTCTCATTGCCCTTTTAGAGTAAGAGGTCCTTCTTCAGTGTTCTCCATACTCTATCATATTTTCCACTTTATCAGTGGCTTCTAGAGATCTTCCCTATTTATCAACAATCTCTACCATCCTTTTTTTGTCAGCTTCACCCAATTTCCGCTCCAAAACCCCTTTTCTGCGAGGAAAGCTATGCATTTGATCATTGTTCTCCTTCTTACTCCTCTTTTTCACCCCTATCTTTTTTTAATACTTTGTCTTCTTGTATTACCCATTAGTTATGGTAGTTTTTTGTATTTTTTGGTGTTGTTACTCATCCCTTCATGGAAATAATTCCCTGGTTCTCTTTTGTGGAGATGATGACTATTTTCATCAAGGATTCATGGGTCTGACGATGGTTCTCTGCTGAAAATCTCCATAGCAGATGAACCTGCTCAAACCCAAAGTTCAAAAACACCACGCCTTGTTAGATATGGAATAATACTAACTATTTAGTTTTTTAATTTTTATTTTAGTGTTCTAAGGGCCTCAATAAGCTTCTAGAATTTGAGTGCTTTCGATTTGTTGGCTTCAGTTTTGCTACCTCATCAATTTTGTCTAAGTGTAGGGACCTTGGACACCCTGTCCACTACTCTGGCCTCATCATCCTATTCTCCTCTCCAAGTTAGAACTTGATAAGTGGAAACAATGAGGTATTGTGATGTTTGTTTAGGTGGTTTTTTCTCTAGGCGTGAGTCCACGGACATTAGAGGCGTTCTGATTTGGAATATTCATCGTCATTGGAAAAAGTGTAATTATTTATAAGATAGTGTCCCAATAAAAAGTTATTTTCTGTAATTTGATATATTCCATTTTATTTATGATGTTTTGTTATACATTTTATTAGAAATGATGATGGTTCATAGTTATCATTAATCTTTGAAATCTTGATCCCATGATTAATTGGAAATGATGATGATCATAGTGGACATCGACAATGTTTTGGTATTTTTTATTATATCTTGTTGTGGTGGATTCCATTGTGAAGACTATAGAAAGGTTATGTGATAATGGAGATGATTTTTAGTCAGGATGTGACATTACTTGATGTCATTGATGCAATTTTTTCGTTCAGATCACAGTATTTGTAGGATTTCCAGTTATGACATTCTATTTTGAATTTTCAAATAGGGTACACAATGATGTTCTTAGTGTAGTGAAATGTTTCTATTTGATTATTTTAAAATTTGAATTCTGTAATGTGTATTTCATGAGGATGTGATTTAATTCTAAAGGAATGTTTTTATATGTTCCAACTTACCTTCAATGTTGTGTTTTCAATAAAATAAAAAAATATTAAAGTGATGTTCCTTACATGGATTATGATAAATTTTTCCTGCCAAAATAACTAAAATATACTTTTAATCATGCATAAGATCTAAAAAATTATTAAATTTTATTCCTCCTATATATGATCAAAATGGATCATAAAAGATAAAATAATAACCATATATCAACATAAATAACCTCATATATTCTTGATCAAATTATAACCCAAATATTAGTAAGGTTTGATCAATTATTATTCATTTTATCAAAAAAATAAACATTATAACTTATACAGTAATATACTCAAATATTCACATACTCGTATAATTTTTTTTTAAATATAATTTTCCATAAATATCATCAATTATTGTTATATGAACTACAAAAAAGTATAGTAATATTCAATAAATATCACCTTGTCATAATATGAAAATAAATTTTAAGGTAATATACATTCTGCTAAAAATGTCACATTTTAAAAAAATCAGTTTTCAGGGTGGTTGATTCCATTCAACATATATTTCCAAAATCTACAATTTCTAAATTTTTCATAAAACTAAATAGTTTTAGAATAGTCTGTGGATGTTTTCTCTAAATATTCATACCAAACAACATTTCATAAATACTATGAAATACTAATCTTATATTCTCCAAATTGACCATAATTACCCTCAATTGAAATTTCTAAAGGTTACATTCATCCATAAGGACTATTATTTTCATTTATTTTATCCAAAAAATATAACAGATATTCCATCAAAAGATAAATTATTTCCCTGAAAATAAACTTCCTAAAATCAGTATTCCCACTTACCAAATTTATCACACAACAAATTTTCCACTAATATATTCAAGAACAAGCTTAGGTTCATCTTTTTTTCTTACAGAATTGGTCTACATATTGTCACATACAATTTCTATTACATCACTAAACAATAATATATTCTTTCATTAATTTGTACTTATGATCAATATGGAATCATTCTCCACAAGTACATAAAATACAATTCCTTTTAAGTAATTCCCTAATTTATTCTTCCCAAATTGTTATCACATAATATGTTGAATATTTTTCTTTCAATTATCTTTACCACCTGAACATCCATGGAATTTCGTTTTTCTCTTAATTTGTTAGGAAGTTTAGTTATATTCATATTTTTTTATAACATAGGATGGGTGGTGGGGAATAATTATAAATTCATTCACCCTAAAATAATTATTTATTGTTTTCTCCATATGATGAAGGATATTAATCCTAACAAGAGTCAGTTTCCAAAATATTTCCATGATATACTTAGATCCAACACATGGCGAATAAACAAACTCACTCAGGTAATCCTTACATTCACCATAGGTTTTGATTTCATTCCTTCCTCTAGAATCAATCCCTAAACAATTTAACACACTTAGTTAGAATTAATTTATCTTGAATATTGATGCAAAGAGTAAATCCCTAAAAATCCCCATAATAATCTTTGGTATTAACTTAATTATAATGTTATTTATGCGAGTCTTAAATATATTAGTCGATTTTCTTACTAAGGATTCTATGATTCCAATTGAATAATCCATAAAAATAGTACCCTAGATATTTTATTACTTATTAAAATTATACAAGATACAAGGGATATAATCGATACGTATCGATTTTTATTTTAATCTTGAAAACTAAATATAATCATTACATACAAATTAAATTATATTATAAAAACATAGCATGAATAAATTTCATTGATCCTTCAGTATAATACACAGATATTTTCATCACATAATACTGAAATTGAAAAATAAAGGGTGGACTGAAATACATAATAAGTGTTACATATAGTAGAAGTTATCCTGAGAAAATAACGAATAAATATTATAGAAGGGTGGATAATTAAAACATATTCCATACATTGAAAAAATTGAGCAAGAAATAAATCCATAAAAAATATGAAATAAATAAACACTTGGATAATAAAAAAATCTCAATTAAAAAAGTTTATAATGTATGAAATTTAAAATCATACCAGCACTGCCTAAACCAATAAATCATGACTACAATAGTTGGGTCTATGGCTATGTCAATTTCATTATATGGGTATGTATACCCCAATTACCGAACTAATGTGGACAATTTTTATTCTTATAAGACCTTTTTATGAATCTAGTGTATATATATAACTAAGACATAACCATCACTTATATATTTATAATTCTTTCCTCATATATTGAATCAATAATATATTTCCTAATCAATATGCCTTATCAGTAAATAAATATCTCTATAGATTCAACAATATATAACATAAATATTTTATTAGTAAATGAAACAACATTTTTAAGAAGATCCTTTAAATTATATTTCATATTAAGATGGTATATGGTTTTGAAAAAATAAATATAGTGTAAATGATACCGTATCAATTGATGTTACAATTAATATGAAAATTAGGAGAAAATAATGTCCACTAAGATTATGTATACTGATAGGGAAGGTGATCATGAGAAAGTTAATGACCACTAATCCTTGAATGAGTAAAGGATAAAATCGGGCAATCAATTCCATATAGCATAACATGTTTAAAAGAGATGAGTTCTATAAAAATTTTAATATCACATAGTCATAATATATCTAGAGAATTAACATGTATTATATGTTCATATCTTTCCCTCATGGAATTATAATAAAAATAAAATGATGTTTACAAAGATGAAAAATAACTTTAAAATAACATTTATACATTTATTTATAAACATGGAAATGTGATTTTCCTTTTGTATCTTTAAGAAAAAAAAGTTGAAAAAATATTTAGAAAAATGTTTTATTTTAAAAGAACCATATTAAATTTTACTAAAAAATCCAAATAGAAGAATGTTCATGAAGGTAGGAAAGTTCATTCCCTCCATAAATGTTGAAAAAATATTCTTTTTTGAAATTTTTTATAATTTCTAAAGTTACTCATTTGGAAAATTACAATAAGATTCCTATTAAAAAATTTAAAATAATGTATAATATGGTTGATAATAAATTTAAATAATCTTTTTATCCCCGAATTAACATTATTTAAAACATTCTAATGGACATGGACCTTTAATAAAAAATTACCAAAGATAAAATAAGGTTTACAATTCATAAAAACATTTTATTGTTTGTTTTAAGTAAAAAGTTGAGGGAAATTGGGTAAAAACATGGAAATACAATAAATAAAAACAATAGAATAAAATATATGGGGTGTATGTATAATGGATAATAAAATTATTATGACAAAATTTTAATATAAATAATCTTAATTAGAAATGCGATTATAAAATATATCTTTATTACACTTGTAACATATGAATAAAACATCATTAAAAGAGAAAAAATAAATTAAACATTGAATAACATAAATAAATTGTAATTAGTGATGTAAAATTTATAAGGGATAGTATATAAACTATGTAAAATAATTAATATTATAATGTAAAACATGTCTCATTAAAGAGGAAATGAGAGGAAATTACCATATCCTTAAGTCTGAATTTTATTGTATGGACTCTTGAAATCCTACAATAAATTGATATTTATTATAAATCTATAAAAAAGAATATTTTTTATTATAAAACTATTTATTATTAATTTAAAAATTTTAATCTCCCACTTAAAACTAATTCTTTATTTACCATATCTTCTAAGGTGTTAAGAGTTCAGTTTTTCATGTATGTTTTGTTTTATACATTTCAATACTTATTAAATGTTAATGATTTAATAATATAAAACTTATTTATAATGTATTTATTATCATCATAATATATTATTTATACTTTTATAACCATCCATATATGTTGGTGACAAAAAATTAATTTCATCAATTCATGGTGATGGTAATTTGTACGTATGCAAAAGTGATGTTTCCATATTTAGATGTATGGAAAAAAATAAAATAATATTATAATTATACATTCCATACTCACTATTAAACCATAAATATCACATATATTCCTTATATATATCCTTATAACCATCTATATAAAAGAATAATGAAAAGTGAATCACATCGCTTCATTGAGGTAGTAGCCCACAGGTACACCCGAGTGACATTATAATTTTCCAAAGGATGTAAGGGTGAAAAGGTATATAATATATTATATTTATAGAATAATATATATTTAATTAATATCATATATAAACATTAAATTCGTCATAAAAACCATACATAAAGGGTGGTGATGAAAAATGAATTACATTTCTCCTTGTAGAAGGTAGCCCGAACGTACCCAGGAGCAATGCTTTCATTTCCCCTTTGATGGAAAAGGAGATGAGTAAGAATTTTCCATCAACATAATATGATTTAATTATATGGAAGATAAATATTTTTCATATCATTGTTTTTAGGATATAATTTAAAGAGTTAGAAGAATAAATAAAATTAAAGAACTCAATTAATAGTTATACATATTCATTGGAAATACTACTTCGACTGACACCTTGAATATTTTTATGATAGTCCTAGGTGAATAATAGAAGCTCATTTAATCGGATAATTATTTTTTTATGTTATTTGGGTAGATATTTTCCAACCAAAATGGACTGTGAATTGTGATGAAAAGAGGAGAGGTTGTTCGATTTCATAAGTGAGGTGGGTGGAAATCTTGTAAATACATGAAATATTAAAATATAATATGTTAATAAATCTTGTAAAATATAACCAAAGTTCCTTATATTAGACTATAATGAGGGTAAGGACAAAATCAATTCATACAATCATATTTATATAATTTCACATTGTTGGACCAAGATGTATGGAAATGGGGTGAATTCAATTCAAAAAATAAAATAATATAGAGATATGTAAACAAAAAATAAAACAAATAGAGAGTATATGTGTAGTGTAAATGTAAAAATAAATAATCATGAATATATGATGATATTTAATTGATGAATTTACTCAAAATTTAAACCGATATTTTGTTGACAATAAGTTCATTATTAACAATTAAATAGATTATGAGATCAAGATAAATTTGAAATGATTTAAAAAATAAAATTTCAAAGATAGTTAAGAATGAATAAGATTAATGGTCTATGAAAATTATGATACCATAAAAATTTATATAATATTAATGTTTCAGTACATAAAGTAAAAGATAGAGAAAACCTAGTTTGATGAAGGAGTTTATAAATTTCTAAGTATGAAACCCCAAATCTCCTCACCTTTGGTTGGGAGGTTTTTATATTTATCCCATTATTTTGAAAGTGGTAAATTAACATGCCACCCCTATCCATTTGGACTTTTTTGAAAGAAACCCTATTTCCTTATTTGAATTTTAGTAATCACATGTCTACCTTGATTTTCACCTGTTATAACAAGAAATTAGTTACATAAGGTTAGTGAAAATAAGGGGGATTTTCTTGATCTAGATCCTTCAAAAATAATCTCTACAATCTCTCAAAATGGTATAGAAAATGAGTATATAGATAAATAGATAATGGATAATAATACCTTTGAGAGTGGATAAATATGAATTCATTGTAGATATGATATTAGAGAATATTTATTTAAAATGATGTAGATTGGTCAAAAAACCATTTATTAGGAAGGGTCATCAAAAATATCTATTATATGAATCCAATACTCTATTAGGATATATTTATAAACTCAAATGAAGCTAAAAAATATCTAAAAATGATCACGATCAGTAATAATCATCAATGTCTAAATAAGAGATGTGGGGTCCAACATACTGATGATTCTCGACTGATAGATTTGAACCAACCAACTACATGATTGAAACAACATGCTAGTTGGTGATATCCTAAAGACACCCTGGCATTTTCTACTTATACTGGATATATGGTGCTATTATTATACTATTCAATCAACTTCCAAAAGGTTTGATGTCATTTTCCTTCACGAGTGGTTGGTCAGTGGCTCTATATCAGCTTTCTGGTTTTTTTTTGAAGTGATGATAACTCTCTCGATGTCCTTTAAAATCATTTCACGACTCACTTGGATCCTTGAAAATTATTTCCATGATTTCATCACATCAATCAATAATTATTTATGATCATAAATTCCACTTTATTATATTTTAGTAGAATTTTTAAATTCTAATGAAATTCATCACTTGATTAATTAAAATCATGAATTGATATTTAACTTGTATGATTGAGAAAAATTAAATAAAGAAATTATATACAAATTTGATTGTTCATGATCCTGAATACATCATGGAATATTTTTATGTACAATAATCAAACCCTTTTATATAATCACAAACAATTAAAAATATATGTCAAGTGTAAAACAACGGTGAATTAATTATCCTAAAAAATTCATATATTCTCAAGTGATAAAAATAACACATTAAATCATAAATAAATCATCTATAATGAATAAGATATTAATTTCTCCCCAAAAACATAAACTTATCCCCATTAGCTAATCATTTCTCCACTCTTATATTATTAAAAAAACAAAGAAGGAATATCTAAAGACATTTTTGAGATGATAATTTCATATTTGTTAATAAATTATGTCATCAAATAATATCTCCCTTATATTTTAGATATATTTTCCCCCTTGCTGGTAGTAATAATTTCTATAAAATAACCCACAAAAAATATTCCCCCATTGAAGAATAAGAAGAAATTTATTAGCGATAGTTTTAAATATCAATATATTATGTTCAAGAGATAATTAATCATTAAATATATCAAAACAAATTCATGTGTATATCATCCAATAACACCATCAGATAGTTACAAGATAGGGATGAGTTTGAATTTATGAAAAAAATCCATATAAGAATATTGATTTGATCAAGATTCAATAGATAAGGTTCCTCATCAACTAGTGGGACTAAATGAGAAAAATGAAAGATCTTTGTAAGATAAAGTGAGTGTAATAATAATATCAACGATTTCAGGAGTGAACTTTTAATTATATATCAATGAATCCAAAGAATATTAGAAATCATGAAAAATTCATCTTCATAAATAATTTCAAAAATAATATATATTAATATATTTTTTATAAGAAGATGAAAATCAATTCAAAATTTTCAAGAAAATATGTTTTCAAAAATATTCAAGATTGAATATAATGAAATGTACCACAAAACAATTTTAATGGGTAAATCCAGAATTTAGATTTTAAAAGCACCTCATGAAGTCAAAAATTTAAATTACACTGTAATTAAAATATACATTATAAAAATGATTATTATTTTTAAATAAAAATTAAGAAGGGGTATAATAAATATAAATTTATTGATTACCCAAACAAAGAAAAGAGATAAATCTTATTAACGCAATGTAAAACATTAAAAGAAAAATAGTTAATATTTTATGGATTATCCTAAAAATAATTAATAGTTCCATGATAATCTTGATGAGAATCCTCCATATGATAAGAAAATTAATATTGGTTAAATAGTCTTATAAAATATCAATTTCAAGTTACTTTTAGCACTTTAGATATTGCATCCAGCAATGTAAGTTTATAATGATTTAAGAACCCAAAATTGTTTGGTATGGGATTTTTTTAGAAATATTAACAGAAAGAAGAATAGATTTTGGTATCCCATATCTAGAATTTTTTCATTCATACCTATAAATAAAATTCCCAAATTTTCAATAATATTTGAAAATTTTATTTTAGGAACCTCACTTTATAAAAGTGATATTTGTAGAAATATTAGTTTAATTTGAAAAACCATTTCCATAATTACTATTGGTATAATTTTGATAACCCAATATCATTTTATTATTATGGTCACCATTGGTAATTTATAAAGATTGTTTTTATGCTCTCTATTTATGGAATTTAAATTATGGGTGTTAGGCTGACCCATTAATTTATAAATAAAATAATCTTATATTTTATATAGGATACACTTTTTATTAATGAGTTTATTTTTTTCACTAATAAATTTTGTGAATTTATTTATATGTTCATTATATTTTGAAATGAAATATTTACACAAATTATTAGGTAAATTTTTTATTAAAATAACAAGAAGTGGATTTGTGAGAGGAACATAAATTAGAATAAGAAAAAGAATAACTAGGTACATAACCTACTTAGAGATACATTATAAGGCATTCGAAACATGATTCGCTTGATGTGGTTATAGTTTTTGAGTCTATAAATCCATCACTAACACTACAAGTTGATACATTAAAGGATTTATTTCAATTTATCTTATATTTCAATATATTCTTAAAAATATCTCAAACCTACTTGTTGTGACATTTTTTCTAACATTTGTACCATGTAACTGTAAGAACAAGATTTTCATTAATTGATTTACTATGGTGGGTTTTCTTCTTCTCCTCCAATATTTATTTCTACTTTATTGACAAATTTTCTGCACAATATTCAAATTTAGATGACTATTTATCATCAATAGCTTTAAAACAATTCATTCATTTGTATTTTTTTGGAACCACATTGTATTGATGCTCACATATAAATTTTATTATGTTTTTAACGAGATTAATCATTTTTCATAAGAAATAGTTTTATCAAGTATAATTTGAATAAAATTGTCTATGTGTTGAAAAGATCCATCATTATTCTATTTCTTCTATCATTAGCTTATGCGATTTATTGAAGTCCGACTACCATCAAATTGGTGCTACTGCCGAAGGTTTTATACCACTAAAATATTGTTAACGATAAATCCTATATCTTTTATAATTATCTCTAATCATAATGTTCTATTTTTAGTAGTGTTACCATTAGGTGTGATACCATAAAACCTTATCCTACTAGGAATCACGTACTATCTGAATGCTCCACCTCCAAGCATACCACCGATAGGATCATTTTTTAACTAGATGAGCGACCACTAGGAGTACCACTATTAGCATTGACACCTTTTTTTCTTCATATTTTTAATTTATTCCTTGAAATAGATATTTTATAAGAGTTAATATATATGGATTATTTAATGATTATTTCGTACCACTTTTCAAAGGTTCCTATAATAACCATAAGAGGTTAAGTATGATGATCGAGAAAATCATTGTGATTTTTTATTAATGTGTATTTGGACTACGTAGTGCATTATATTTTTACTGGATCACCCTCATACACTAAGTTACATAAGACAAAACTTACATACTATATACTTTCTGACATATGATTATGAAAGTGTGAAACATATTAAATATCATGAATCGTTCTATGGATATAAATTTTGAATCATCTTCATACATAACATAAAACTCAACAATAGTCTATTTCTATATAACAATCATAGAAATTATTCAAGCTCATCACCATAAAAAATATAAGGAAACTCAAGAAACTAGAGAATTGTAATATAAGAAACACTAATTCTACTACATTTTTATACATTCTATGTATTTTTTATAATTGTTTTTCTTCTCTCTCTATTTTAAAAAATAATAATTCATGCATCGAAACTGGAAAATACTTGGTATTATGTTGTACCAATTTTTATCTATATTCCCAAAGAATATATGGAAAAGGTAATTGTATGGCCTATGTTTTTTTTCTTTACAAAAATTACTGTTGAAGAGGCTCTGAACCAGACCATATTTTTTCCCTCTATAACTGATCTATGTTGTGGATCAAATTATTCTCAATAATAATATTCTTGGAAATAAGTGATTTCAAAGTGGAGGGGATATGGTCTTGGACTGAGGCATAACCCATTTTTTACTCTATTGTGTAGTTTTATTTTTTTATTTTATTTTGAAATTATTTAATTGTTTTTATTTTTAATCCATATCCAACACCTTTACTTTGATAGTCAATCTTAACTACTGTTTATATAATTACATGATTGAGTAAATTGATTTCAAAAATTAAAGTAATTATTCATATTATTTTAATTAATCCATAATCACGATTTTATAATTATTTTAAAACAATAAACTTATATAAAATTACTATTTTGAATAATTTGTAATTTGAAATCAAATTATGGGATTTTATTTTAACTTTATTTTAATAAAAACAAATATCTACTATGAACTAGATTAACCCACTCTTGAGCTACTCACTCTGACTAACACTTGGTATCAAATGGTTTTCCAATATATTTTTAATTGTTATTTTATTTTTTTTCAATGATCTAGGATTTTTTTATTTATAAAATTAGTTGATTAGAGATATATGAAATGAGGTTCTTATACCAAAATACCACCTTATTTTAATGTCACTATCATTGTTAAGTGGAAATTTAAAATTAAATATGCATCATGAGATCATGGGAATTGTTATATAAATAGTAATTGATTACCAATACGGATAACCTCAAACTGATAGAGTTTCATGGAGTGATGACAACAAAGTGTCTTATAGTAATAATTTTAAATCTATAAATTCTCTATATTGTACATTGTGTAATGAAGATTTTATTATAAAATATGTATGTAAAACTACTTGTTAGATTTGGGACACTTCAGGTTTTTCTAATAAGGGGACATCTAATGTCAAAGAAATCCACTTAAATTCATATTATATTAAATATGATACTATTATAATGAAACCTTATGAGATTTGTTTTGACATTAATCTCAAGTTCAATGATATATTGAATATAATTCACTCATTGGGGATACATGTTTATGATAATGACCTAGTGATTCCATAATTAAGTTGAATGCTTGATAGATAGAGTGGAACCATAGTGTTAATCATAGGATTGTGTGATGTAATTAGGAAAACTATTGAGGAGATGATATGATATTTTATGATGTATGAGGAATGACTGATAATCAACCCATAAAATGACTTTTAACCAAAAATACAGTCTTTAAACTTCAAATACACTTCCTCAAAACAGAATGAGTAAATCAAAGCTGAAAATTCTATTGATGAAGACTCTCCTTCTAACAGTGATTATGAAATTAACCATATTATTATAATGTTCAAAAAGTTTTATTGGAATAAAACATTCTTTAGGAATCCAATATATAATGGTAAATGTTAAAATTATAAGAAACATGATAAAGTATTGGAAGAGATATTATCCTTTGAATGAAATCAAATTTTATAAGTGTAAAAGAAAAGGCATGTCAAAGCTGACTACCCTAAGATGAAATAGGAAATGAAGTATAATGATAAACATAAGAGGTAAAAATAACAATGATATAATCATGGAGTGATTATAAAGCTAGATTAAGTTATTTAAACCCATCTTAAGTGGATAATAATGATATAGCTAACATGTGTTTTATTGAAAACACGTCGGAGGTATCCAATGTTATTCCTGCTTCTCTAGAACATTTTCTTAATCAATATAGAGATGAAAAAAGATGAAAACATGTTTAATGTATAGATTTTCACGTATACAAGCATTCCTGAAAGAAAAAATTTAATACATATCAACCTAAAAATATCATAAATGTTAATTAAATAATTTTATAATAACATTTAAAAAATTACACAAACACACACCAAAAGACCGAATTAGTATAGTGACCTTTCTAACATGTGACAATAATCATTGGCCCACGATTGATCTACAGTATCTCCCAAAAGGTGCTCAAAAATTGGCATCCTTTATAGACACATCATACATAATACATGTATTCATAACATGGGGAAAGGAAACATAAAAAATAGTGAGATTAGATGGAAACCATGGTAAAATAAGGGAGATATATAATTATAATAATGAGAATAATTGTATGAAACCATGATCTTAAAATTATAAGATCATACTATGCATATAAACGATAATAATCAAGAGTCATATAATAATGATTGGAAATTCATAAGAATTGAAGCCTATGGGAATCAAGTGCATAAGTCACGAGAGGACAACATTGGATTAAAACATGGAATTGTGATAGACACAAAAACATATGAAATTATTTCAATATTAGTGATGTATCATTACCCAGGGTACCATATAAGAATGGGTTTATTTCCAAAACCCTATTAGTATTCATGGTTCACTACCAAGACCATCTTCGAGGAAAAGTATTTTATACAACTAGAATCACACCCCATTAATTCCATTTCTATCTCGTGCGGTATAATTTTCTCTAATTCATTATATGGAGTTATAGGTCCCACCCATCACATAATCAAATCATACATATGTTTTCCAAATGTTCAAAAATAATAATCATACAATATCATCTGAAATAAATTTGGTATCATAAACATGTCATCATATCGGAAAATGTGGACAAGGGATAGGTTTCATAATTGTTTAATCAAATAATTACCCATAAAGAAATGTGGGTTTCATAATTTCCATACTATGGTAAAGCATTTGGAAAATAAATGTGTGACATAAACATCATGCCATCATAAGATAAACCATTCAATAAATAAAATGAATGATATTCTTAGATCATAACCGAAAAAAGTAATATCTAAAACCAATGGATTTAATGTTATATTGAAAATTAATTTTATATATCTATTTAAAATATTTCATGATGAAAATTTCTTTTCTACTTATATAAAATTTTATTCGAAACATAATTCATTTGGAAAATTCTTTTATTTATAAATAACATGGGAAACAAATAAAGAAAGGTTGGAAAACAATTTTACACACTTTTTAAAACATATGACATTTTAAAAAAACACATTAAAGTAGTATTAAAATATTAATTTAAACAACTAAAAACATTTTTGGAAAATATTTTTTGGAACTAAAACATATTTCTGACCAAAAAAAAAGAAATAATGTCACGTTTTCATGAAAACATTATATTAACAAATTTAAATACCATAGAGTGGAAAAAAGGAACTATTACATGAATGTATCATCACAAGTCAAAGGATAAAAAAATTAATGATATTTATTATGATATGGATCATACTATTTCATTAATGGATGTATAATTATAAACATTCCTGATAAACGATGAGATTGTAGCCATAAAATATTATCACTTTGGTTACTTTGAATTATAATACCCATGAGATAATAACATTACATGAAACATAAAATATAATTATTATGAAAAAATCCATGATATTACATGTATATACACCTCATGAAATAATTTAGGAGCATAACATAATTTACATCTCAATGATAGATAATTAAGACAACAATACCTTTACCACTTTAGTAACATTTTAACTGTAAAACAATGATAGAGAGATCATAAAATGGATATTTAAATATGATAATTTTTTATTTATGTGATCCTTAATTTACATTCATTGTATGTATATTAACCACATTGAATAAATAAGTGGTGAACATGCCTTGTGTCTCTTAGAAATTAAAATCGAGGTGGAAAATACATGCCTTAAGTATTGAGCCTCTTTGTACTCCTTAAAACATAATTTATAATATAAAAAATTTTATTATAAGTATATAAAAGTAATTTATTCAAATAGATAATCCCATATATTATTTACATATGGTCTTGAATTACTCAGTTATTAAATATTCCATGTTAATGTTATGTTTTGGGTAATAACCGCCTTGTTTTTCGTACCTGTTATCAATTGTCATATTTTAAGACCCCTTAAATTATAATGATTTTATTATCTATTGAATTATATCAATTAAATATATTTAATATATATATTAATTATAGATGTATTTCTAATAATCTATACAAGATAGAATTTATAATGGAAATACACTGTTCATGGTGATGGTGGGTCGTACGTACTCATGAACACTATTATCATTTTCTTTTAGGAATTAAAAGAAAAAAAAATAATATGATATATTATCATACGAGAATAATTTTTATGATATATATATCACATATATTTATTAAAACTAGCCTCAACACACTCCATGTAAATCTCCAATGATTCACATCACTTAACAAGTTGATAGTTTTCCGTAGACATGAATGACGTTATTTTATTCCCACAAGATGGAAAGAACACAGTTTTTTGTGAAATATACATTCTAGAATCAGAATAACATCATAAAAATTATAAATATCATATATAAACTATAAATTCATCATTACTCACATCCTTAAATTGTGGTAATGGATGAACGAACGACATTGGTTCGTGAGGTGGTTGTTTGCCACACACATGAATGATGGTTGTGTACCACCATTTGATAGAATTGTGTGAAAGTGTATGAAATTAACTTAACGTAAAATAATATTATTATATTTATTATAATGAGGTTTTTATATAATAATTATATAAGAATAATTTAAGGGGTGGAGATGGAGAAAAAATAGTGCAAGTTGATGAACATTACCTCTTCTTCAGGTAACTACTTTTGGTTTGCACCAAAGGACATCCTTGGTTAGATATCTACCCAGAATGAGGAATCTCGGTTTATAAAATATAATTTATAAAATTATTTTAGTTCGTTTTATCGCTAAATGGATTAAGGGGTGTTCATAACCGAGGGGGTGAGTTCCCATTTATAATGGGGGAGGAGTGGCATTCCTATAATTACCAAAAGGTAAACACTCTCTGGAGATCACCCATGAAAAATGTGCAAACACAATGATCCAATTTAGATACAAGAGGCTTTATGGTCAAAATGTTTCTTTTAAATGGGTTTTGGAATACTATAGGGTCCTTTTACACGTTATGTTTTATGTTTAACCACTAAGTAATATTGGTTTTACCATAATCATTGCAATTAAATTAAATTTCTTCCACTATTTACTTTGGTGAAAAATTATGGTAACAGTATTTTAAATTATATATTATTCCAATTTAAAATATTTTATCCATATTTCTAAATTATAATCATAGAATTGGAAGAAACTAATCTAAAATTAATCCCATAGACAGGATGAGACGATGGGTGTTAAATTAAAAATTTTAATTTGAAATGTTTTTATATCCAATTTAAATGTTAAATTTATTATAATTACCAACATTGTATTAATTTACTTTTTAATGTAAAAATTATACTTCAAAATTAAAATATAATATAATTTAACTATATAAAGAAATTATATTGAAATGCAGTTTTCAATTTTTTTATTTTTTACTATTCATCGAAAAATAAAATACATTATAAAACTATCAACACTAAACATAAGATAATTTTGGAATTTCAAATTAAAAAAAGAATTTAATTTTAACAAATTAAATTTCTAAAATTGTCACAAAGTAATTTTATTATTTCTCACAAAACGACATAGAAAGAATATATTTTCAGAAAATATTATTTTAAAAAAATATAGACAATAAAAAAATATTTTATTATTAAAAATTTTTCTTGATATAAAACAATTAATTTTAAAAATAAGTTATTGCAATTTATTTTTATAATTTTAATGTCTAGGTTTTAACTATATTTCTAAAATAATTATAATAATAAGATATTGTCTCGTAAAAACTCAATGTTGCATGTAATGTAAGATAAGTCAATGTTTCATGTAGTGAAATATTAAATTTCTGTAGAAAATGATGAAAGCTAAACATGGACATGTGTAATAAAAAATAAATCAAATAAATTTATTTTTTTAAAAGAAAATGATCATAAATACTCAATGTCACATCCTACCCCCCTTAAAATGGATTTTCCCTCAAAATGCATCACTATGATACAAATAAATGTAGATAATTATGTCTTATAATTTCTTAAAATTACCATGCATCTTAATAGAATAGGTTGTTTCTCTCTAAATCATAGACCAGATGAGTGGTCATGTTATTTTATAACTTTCTCTATATGATCCAAAAGTTCACATGTTTATTCCTTATAAGAGAGATCTTAATCCAATAGTATTACCTATAAGTTTAGTAAATGTCAATGTTCAGTTATGTATGTCCTCAGGAGAGATACATGGAACACATTGTATACTTGAGAGAGTTTCGGTAAAAATTACAAGTGATAAGAGACCACCCCTACTTGATCATTGATCTTAAAAGGGACAATATACCTAGGGATCTTCTTCCCTTTCTTTCTAAATCACATAAACTTCTATCAGGATGTGATTTATAGAATCACCATCTCACTGACTTCAAATTATATCTCACACTAATGATTATCATCAAAACGTTTCTACTGACTTTTAACTTCTTTTATTTGTTTCTAATTTTTTCTATAATTTTCAACCTTGTATTTTTATATCTAAATTTATAATAGCTATATTTCTCTAACTTCCTCGCAGCACGTTGGAGCTCTAAATCTTTTCCCACATAGGTCTTAATAAATATCAATATAAATGATTAATTGAAAGATATTGTTATAATAAAATTCAATTAGAAGAAGTTGTTGATCGCAAAAAGCCTTGAAGTGTAGAGACAAATATCTCAACACACCCTGTTTGGTTTTAATTTTTTATTCAGACTGACCGTCTATAGAAGGGTGATATAAAGTGCACAGAATTAATTCAGTTTCAAGGGATTACTTAATAATTCTCCAAAATAATGAGGTAAAAGTCAAATCTCAATCAGATACAATGGAATATTTTACCCCATGAAACCTTAGTACTTGATTAATTTATATCCCATCAAGATAATGTATAGAGAAGTATAATCTGATAGCGATGAGGTGTGATGAAATAGTAAGGTGATTTAAAACCAGCCATAGAGAATTATTCCATTTAATGGGTTTGAGGAGTCCAATGAAAAAAATCATAGTGATGTTCTCCCATATCCATTCTGGTATGGGTAATGAGTGTAACATGCCCTTAGTATTTTTTACTTTTATCCTTAACATGATGGAATACCAATAAATAAGTTTAAAAATAAAAAATTTATCTCTTCATTCCATCCCACTAGATGTAATATTTCAAATACCAAGATGTCTTCATACTTCTAAGATGAATAGAGAATGAAGAACAATGAGCTTCACCTAACAACTCCTTCAAATATGTAATTGATAGAATTCATAGAAATTTTATAATCCTTATTATTCCATCATGTTCAAGGTTAGAATATAGAGTATTTATTACCTTAATTTCCATCTCTAAATCTCCCTTATGCTCTTCTTTAATCTTTACATGGATAGATAGTTGATCATTCTATTGAGAAAGGTAACATTTTCCATTTCTACAATATTTCCTCATCCATGCTTTCCAAATCCAAAAATATTTCATCTATTGTGATCCTAATTATGGACACTCTATCACAGTCCTTTAAACTCAACGGATTGTCCACCTTGTTCAATTTTTCAGTGTGGTAATGTATTGAGAAGTCATAATCCTTTATCAACTCTAAGAATCTTCTCTAGTGTATGTTTATATTCTTCTATGTCAATATATAAACATCCAAATATTTATTATTGGTATATATATACCAATTTTTTCCATAAAGATATTGTCTTTATATCTTTAATGCAGAAATTACCATAGCTAAATTCTAATCATGATTTTGGAAATTATTCTCATGAATCATCAATTTCCACGATGAAAACCCAATAACCATGTTATTACATATAATTAAAAATTAAAATCCCTTGTTATATGCATCACTATAGATTATAAACCCTTATCTGCTATAGGGTAATATAATAATAGATGCAGTGACTGACCTTTTGTTCAGTTCCTTAAAACATTCCTAACATTCATCTGTATAGAGAAACATAATGTTACTAATTTTTCTTTGAGTAGATAAAAATATCATCTATAATGACTAATGAAAACTGAATACATCAGGGGGATTTGTAAGAACAAAGGCATCACTACATATTAAAAGTGTCCAAGCCATGTGAGGAATGTCATCGTTGATATATCCTCCTTATGAACCATCAGCTAATGATATATAAAATGAATTTCAATATTGAAAATTTATTGTACTCTATGAATTTCATACAACAGGTATTCAATATGGGGACAATGATACTTGTTCTTAATTGTGATATTTTTCTACTTTCGATAATCAATTCACAGTTCCATTGATTTGTCCTTTTTTTCCAAAAAAAAGAAGAAAAGGTGCACCAAAAGGTGACATAGTATTCCGAATGGATCCCTTATCCTTGTTTTATTAGTGTTGATTTCTAAATTCCTTGTACTAAATTGGATCAATTCAATAGGGAGTCTTTGAAATTGGTGTGCCACCAGGTTTGTGTTCTATTTCAAACTGAATTTCAAATTTTGGTTGAATCGTAGGACATTTTATTAGAAAGACATCAAAAAATTCTGGAAAATATTCATATTACTGATGTCAAGTTTCTACCCAACCATTTTAGATAAACATTCCATCTAAATGGAAATTAAGATCCATCTAGTAAATGCAATCTCAATAGGGAGTTCATACTTATCATCCCATTAATATATGATCATTGGTATGTTTGAAATATCAAATATAACTTTCCTTCCTCAATAATTGATGCAAGATTTATTTAGACAAATCCAATTCATTCCTAATATGACATAAAATCTACCGATAGGAAGAATGAAAATATTTTCAAGAAGCACATTCCCTACAACATTAACCAGATAAGAATCATAGAATTGATATGTGACCATCGTACAATTAGGTTTTTTCATTGATAATTCCATATCTTCTCTTTTTAGTGGAATCTTAATACATATATAAAATTATTTAGATATGGAATATCAGGTAGATCGATAATAAAATAATACATTAGGATTTCTATATTCGATGGTATGTGTATATTTCACCACGTCATTTTCACACCCCATCAATTGAAATAGTGATCAAATAAGATTTTCCCTTGTACCTCATCTTAAGATGTTGATGGTGTCTATCATCATCATAATCCCTTGGGTTTTGGGCACTGGTTATCATAATTAACATTCTCTATAAAATATGAAATGTAACTTTTGGGTAGTACATTATGTGTATAATTATCTCCATTCACATTGTTATCCATCTTCTTATCACCACTTAATCAATCAAGTTCTCGATGAAATTTTTTTCTATACATAAATTATTTATTATACCCCTAAAGAAAATTTCATATGTGCTTATTCCGACACATTGAGCAAAAAGGATTCAAAATCTTTTTCTCTCCATGGTTTTAATATTTTTATTTAAACTCCCTCTTTATTTTCTTGTAAAAAACCATGATAATAATACATAAATACAACCTCCATTTCTACCTTGATAACAAAATGAACAATCTATTCATATGTAATAATGTCACTTATGGATAACCCCCATCAGAGACATGGTTTAAAACCACTAGAAAGTATATATTACTTAATTTTTAGAAAGATTATGATACCAAAAGTGTACCTCATAGGTCTTTTAAAGTTAGCCTCATAGGTACCAATAAATTTATTATTCATTTTTATTAACTCAAGGAAATCCTGTTCCATCTTCGTATGAAGAGAACATAGTATGTACTTATTTAATAATAAGTTCTTGAAATCATTTTGATTCATGGATTAGATTTCAACTTGTTTAATCATATTATTGATTAAAGACCACCACTGGCCCACTTCACCACAAAATGATAAACAACAAAAATGACTTTTTCATGTTTCTATCATTAAGAAATTGAAAATATCTTCTCATTGGTACCAACCCATTTTTTATCAGAAATTTAATTAAAATACCAACTGAATGAAGTTGTACATTTCCTCACAAATGAATCCACGAAACGACGATCACTAATTTTCTCATCTAGAAGTTCTATATGATTCATAACTTGGGAAATCAATATTATAATAACAATAAGGTTTCTTATTATAGATCCCATAAAAATTATATCCCTAGTATTACAATCATTTCATTTCCCATTAAAAACAAAATTGAATCAATTTCATAAGGATGCCACAATTAACGAAAACAAAAAAGAATAGGATATGAAATAATAATCATAGTATGAAACTATATAATCATGGAAATAAATTATATGATGTCTAAATTATGAAAAATTAATTAATATATTACACCTTAGGTTTATCCTCGGTCCTTCATAGATAAATTATATTTAAATACTTCATGATGGTTTATAAATAGTTTGTGTTTTCCTTAAAGCATATCCCCTAGGAGTGTCAACCCAGGTGTGAAAAAAGTCTTATTTTCATGAAAAAATTACATTATTGAGTATATATCAATAAAATATTTTCATGATTGTTTCCACTACATACATCTATGCTAGATCCACATCCACATTTAGTATTTAGATAGAGATTTATTTCTATGAAACTACTCACTCAAACCTGTACAAAAAATCTATGAAATTTTCCAATACATCTACTCATCATTAGACTTATCAAAATACTTTTCCCTAGGGTTAAAACTATGTTTTTCTCACCATATACTCTACTGTTTAACAAAAACATTACTCTGATACCAACTAATTCCACCCAGGCTTCTCACACATAGATGTTACATCATTTTTTCAAAATATTTTTTACACTACACAAATTCACATTCAAAGACCATAATGGTTTACTTTCTTCAGAAAGATTGAAACACAAACACTTGTCCATTTTTGAGATACATTATAACCATCCTGGTCTAACATGATTAGAACCATTATTAAACAAATCATACATTTTACATATCTTCATATCCTAGGAAATGGAAACATTTGAAAGAATGATTGCAGATGCTCTGTAGGGTTAAACATGGGAGATATGTGATCATAATCATGAGCATAAGGGTATAAGAATGTGATCATAATACTATAAGATAATTCCCCACATATAAAATATGATAATCAAGAGTAATGGAACAATGTTTGTAGTTTATAATACATGAATCATATGTGAATAAAGATCATATTCAATGAAATCATAATATAAAAATAAAACATGGAATTAGGAAAGACACATACGCAAATAAAACTATTTTTAAACTAGTCAAGGCTCAATAATAAGGCTATATTAGCATAATCTATTCACTCACCATACTATGTTAGTTATCATGGTTCACTCTCATGACAATATTAGCAGAAAAATTACTTTAATGAACCAAATTTTATCCTTATTCAATCCATGTATATATCATGAGAAATAAATATTTCTCTAATTCATTGGAGGGAGATATGTTCCCCACCCATCCCATAATGAAATCATAAATATTTGTTCCACATGATCATAAACATTAATCATATCATAACCAATGAAATTAAATGGGTATCATAAACATGTTATCATATGAGAATCTATCTAAAATTTATAGGTTTCATAATCCTTTAACAAAATAATAACCTAGTAAAATAAGAGAGTTTTATAATCTTATTATCATGTTATAACCCATGGAAGAGAAACATGTGTCATATACATCATTCCATCAAAACATAAACCATTTAAGAAAGAATATGAATTGTATTCTCTGATCATACCCCCAATAAGGAATAGGATACACCATAAAATATAATATTATATGGTAAATTATTTTAATGAACCTTAAAAAACATATCTTGTGGGAAAAATATTTTCTTCGTTGATAATTTATTTTAAAAACAGAATACATTTTGGAAATAGTTTTCATTGAAAACAAAAATATAGAAGAAGCATTGAATATCATTTAAAATAATTTTTAAAACAAAAAACATTTCCGAAATATTTTGACATAAAATGAGATTAAAATATAATTTAAAACATTTTTTAAAACATTTTTATAAAAAAATATTTTGAAAGAACACATATTTCGCACCGAATAGAGAAACAACTTTTGGTTTTCATAAAAAAAATTTATTAATAACATTAACTATGATAGGGTGGACAAATTTGTAATATTATATGAATAGACCATGAAGAACTAGATAGCATTAAAATTAATTAGGGTTTTTGAGAGTTTTATCATATTATTTCACCAATTTAATTATATTTGAAAACAATCTTGATAAACAATGGAATTATAGCAATAAACTCATACCACATTGGAAAAATTGAACCTTAATTATAATGATATAATAACATTATATGTAATATAAAATATCATGATAATGAAATAATTCTCGATATTACATGTAAAATTGGTGGTATATACATCTAATGAAATAATATAGGTACATAACATAATGTAGGTCTCAAAAATGACAATTCATAGAAACAAATCACTTTACCTCTTTGGTAACATTTTAACTATAACCCAATGAGATATCGATCATAAAATGGATATTTAAATAAAATAATATTAATTTGGATAATCATAATGTAAATAATGTTTTTTATTATATAATTGAATATATTTAAATTCATGGATATGATATAAAAGGCGTTGAATAAATAGGTGGTGAGAATGAATTATGTCTCATGAAAAATAAACAAGAGGCATAAATCCCTTACCTTAAGTCCTAACTCTCATCGTACTCATTCAAAAATCATGGATAATAAATATAATTTTATTATAAATCTATTAAATAAATATATTCAAATATATAATAACTTATATTATTTACTAATTACTTTATATTACTCATTTATTAAAAAATCCATTTCAATGTTGTGTTTCAGGTAATAACTGTATTTATATGTTTTTATTTTCAATATTTTTTTATCCCCATATATTACCAATGATTTAATTATCTATAAAATTATAATTTTGATATAAATATCAAATATAAATACATATATATTCATTATATAAGTATTTTTAATAATATATAAAAGATAGATATACGAAATGATATACAATGTTCATGGAGATGGTAGGTCATACGTATGCATGAATGTAGTATTAATTTTCTTATCAGGTTAAAATAAAGAAAATAATATGATATATTATAATTCAAGAATCATTTTTATTTCATATATATCACATATTTTTATTAAAATAATCTTTAACATGTTCTACGTAAAGCATGAACGAACCATATTGCTTCATGAGGAGGTAGTCTGTCATACACATGAAAAAAGCTATCTTATTCCCATTAAATAGAAACCATGAATTTAAATTATATATAATAATAATAAATTACAATATGATCATAAAAATAATAAATATCTTTTATAAACTATAATTCTGTCAGTATCCACATCCTTGAACGGTCTTAATGGATGATGAACACTATGAGTTCGCGAGGTTGTAGTCTGTTGTACACATGAATGATGATTACATATCCCATTTAATGGAAGTGTTTTAATTATAGCTCATAAAATTAAAAACACATATAATTATATTGAATATACTTAGGTTCTTATATAATCATGATATAATAATTATTTTATTGGTGGAGAAATAAAAAACAAAAATGCACGTTGATAAACGTTGTTTCTTCATCGGGTATGTTCTTTTGGTTTGTAGCAAATGAATTACTTTGACTATATTATGAAAAAAAGATATATTTATAGGTTTAGTGGAGTGAATTTGGGAAGACTCTTGATTAGGTTTTTTCTGTAAAATGATTAAGACACATGAATTAGTGTGGGGGGGGGGGTGAGTGCCCTTTTATAGTGGAGGAGGAGTGGCATTGTTGTGAATACCAAAATGTAAACATTATTGGGAGGTATAATTTAAATTATATGAACCTAATAACGAAACAATTTAAAATATAATTGGGTTTATGGTTTTAGTGTGTTCATAAAATTTGATCTATACTAGTGTGGATTCATTGTTACACTTTATGTTTTAATTTTAACCACAATATAGTATTGTTTTTTCTATAATCACTGTAAATAATTTTAATATTTTTCACCAATTACATTATTAAGAAGTTAATTTGAACTAATTTGAAATTATATATTATTTTTATTCAAAATAAATAAATAATTTTTTCAAATTTACTCACTTCAGTATTAGAAATTAATCTCGGAGATATGACTAGATGATGGGTTTTTTAAAGTGGAAGAGATAAAAAGATTGAAATGTTTTTATATGAAAATAAAATATATTATTAGTTCCAAGGACCTAAATTTGATTAATTTATGTTATAAGTGAACTAATTGTAGTTTTAAAAAATTAAAATATGAATTAAATATATCATAAATATATGAAATGGAACATTACAATTAAAATTCATCATTTTCACTATTCAACCAAACATAAAATATTTCAAAAAAAAATCCTACAAAATCACCCAAATATGATTTTGAAATTATGAATTTAAATTTATTTTTATTCTATATAATCTAATTTCTAAATTTCATACACATTTATAATATTATTTTTCACATAATTACATAAAAAGAATTTCATTTGGGAAAATTGTAATTTCAAAATATATAGACATTACAATAAATTATGTATTTCATAATTAATATATTTTTCTATATATAAACCCATTAACTGTAGAAATTATTTAATTTTAGTAATATGAATATTTTTAACTATTATATTATAACTACAATTCTTAAATAATAATAATAATAAAATAGTGTTTTGTAAAAACTCAGTGTTGTGGGTAATACAAGCTAACTCGGTGTTGCATGTAGTGTAAGATTAACTTGATATAGAATATAAAGAAATCCTGACATGGTGTAATATGTAATGAATTATATCAAAGAAACATAGTTTATTTAAAAAAGCCTTATAAAAACTTGGGAATTTACATAATTAGCTTCAGGATAAATAAAAAAATTTAAGAAAAAACTTTCTCTGACAACTGGTCATAAAAACTATCGTAGTGTTTCAAAAGAGAAAAATGATCAAATTTTAAAGGAGAATAATGCATTAAAATTTTTTGTGTTACATTTAATAATGTTTTGGAAACATTCACAACTGGGAAAAATACTATTATAAAAATTCTTGGAAAATAGACTACTCCCAAATACACTACTTGTATAGGGTATCAACAAAGACAGAGAAGAATTATTAAAAATAAATTCAATCCCGATTTTAGTATAGGTACTAGTTCTTATTAATTTTGAACCAACAAAGTCGTTATTTATATAACTCTAAAATTATTTTATTGGAAAACTGTTACGAAATTAATGGTTCCTAATGATTTAAAAAATGACATTTCTGGACTGTATAATATTTTGGTACCAAACTAATTTTTGGGGTAAAATTTTTAATAAGAAAACCTTATTAAGGAGCTCTAGTATGAAACTATGGTACAGAGTTAGTGCTTGTTCTAGACATATGATTAGTGATTATTCAAGTTTCAATAATATTATAAGATTGGATGGGGTTCCTATCACTTTTGGTGAAAATTACAAAGGTAAAATCATTGTCCTTGGACAAATTTGCAATTCCTATATTGTCTTAATTTATAATGTCTTGTTTTTATATTTTTTAATGTATAGTATTCTTATAATCTAATAGTTATGTGACGGTGGTTTTCATTCATCATTTTTAAATACTTCTTGAAATGTATTTTATTATAAAAATGATTTATCTTTTATTATGATAAGAAATGAAAATTATTATTCTTTTAATATTGTCTCATTATTTTCTCAAAAAATTTCTTTTCTAGGTCACTTTCACATAGAATCTTGGATTTGGAATAGGATACTAGGCGATTTCAATATTCAATCACATAGAAATATCACTAGGAAGGAGTTAGTCAACGATCTACCAAAACTATAATTCCCAAATGATAAAGTTTGATACCCATGTCAAAAAGGGAAACATCATAATATATATTTTAAATCAGAGAAAAAAATTCAAATTCTAAACCCCTAGAGTTGGATCCCATGAATTTTTTGGACCTTATATAGTTTCTAGTACCAATGGGAAGAACTATAATTAATTCCTTGTATATGAATTTTCTAGGTATACTTGTTTTTTATTTTTAACTCACAAAATTAAGTCTTACCATTATTTTATGAAGTATGACAAATCTGTAAAAAAACTAAGTGTTTTTAGGATTAATACCTTGAGATGTAATCATGGTTTTTAATTTCAAATTTGTGAATTTGAATCGTTTTTTAATAAGAATGTCTATAATCATAACTTTTCTACTCCTAGGCCACCATAGCAGAATAGTTCTATAGAAAGAAGAAATAATACCCTTTAAGAACTTTTTGGGACTATGATTAATGAGTATGATATTCCTCTTTATTTTTGGGTAGAAGATTTAAATGAATCTTATTATATAATCAATAGAGTCTTTATTAGACCTCCCTTAATAAGCACCTCTTATGAATTATGGAAGGGTAGATACCTAAATGTTAACTACTTTAATTTTTTTGGTTATGAAGTATTAATTATTAACACCAAGGATAAAAATGATAAAGTATCTTCCTGGATTGATGAAGGAATATTCCTTCGATATTTAACTTCTTGTAAATCATATAGGGTGTTTACTAAAAGAAACAAGGTCATGGAAGAGTTTTTTCAAATAAAAGTTTATTAGACCTATCTGCATGAGCCGAAGATCCCTTTATAAAACCTTTAAGTCGATCTTGTTTATTATGAATAACAATGCTGAGCATTCTGAAAAATATATAAAGAATTTATACAAATCATCCAGTTCTAAGGAACATCCTTTACCCAAAAATGAACCTATAAATGCCAATGAGATATCCAACCCTTCTTTTCCTAGAGTTGTTAGGACTCATAGATACCACCCTCTAGATATTTTAGTTGGATACCTAGATAGAGATAAAAATAATAGAGTCTCATAGAAATCTTGTTAAACATCATGAATTCATATCATAACTTGATCCTACGAACAATAGTGAGAAATTAATATTGAATTCTAGATAATGGGAATGAAATAAGAACATAGTCAATTTTAAAGTAATAATGTTTTAATCTTGTATTTAGACCTATTGATACAATGAATATATTCAATATGAAGGTGTTTGGGAACATAGTGGATGAATGAGGCACTACAACAAGAAATAAATCTATATTGGATGATAAAGGATATAGTCATAAGGATGTGTTAACTCTAAAGAAAACTTTTTACGAATAGCTAGACTTGAATCCATTTGAATACTAAATGACTATGAAGCCCATTTGGATTTCAAAATATATCAAATTAATGTTAAAATTGAATTCATAAATAGTTATATTGTTGAGGATTTTTTGTTGAACAACCTCTTAGATTTAAAAATCATTATTCTTAAAATAAATTTTTCAAACAAAAATATACACATATTGTTTAAAATAGGATCTTAAATATTGGTAAGATAGGTTCTTTTATTTTATAATTTATAAAGGTTATTAAAAATGAATATATGATGTTGCACTTATATCAAAAAAAATCCTAATGTTGTTTTCATTGGTTGGATCTAAGTTGATGATATTATTTTTGGGTCATATAAAAATCCATTATTTGCTAATTTTTAAATGACGGTGAAAATGAATTTTAAATTAAATAAATGGGTGAATATAAATTCTTTCTTGGATTTCAAAATTATCAATATTATGATGGATTTGTCTTAAATAAAAGTATGTACACTGAAGAACCTACAAAACTATTTGGTTTAGAAAGTACTAAAAGAAGTTATTCTCAAATGATTACTACTTGTATGTTGGGTATTGGTGGAGCTAGGAAGTAAGTGGATCAAATTTTTTATAGAGGTTCAATTAGAATAATTATATTCTTTACATTTTTCCAACCAGATATTATGATTACTATATGTATGTGTTCCTATATGAAAAAAAAACTGAAGAGTAACATTTACTTTCTATTATAATAATTTCCCAATACATCAAATATAATACAAAATTTTGGATTTATTTTCCCAACTTGACAAAAATTTTACATAGCATGTTATTAAAATGTAGAATTTTTTTTGTTATTTGGGTAGGAAAAGAACCTTTAGAACATGCCATCTTTTTGGGGAATTCTCTAGTATTTTGGATAGTATAATGAAAAAAACAATTTCACTATCTATTACTGAAACTGAGTAAATAGGTTCAGGGAGTGGTTGTGGATGCCTTTTCTTGATGAAACACATTTTCTAGATTATGGGTTTCAATTCAGACATTTTCCCATAATTTGTGAGAGCACAAGTGAGATAAATATTTTTTGGAATATTGTGTCTCAGTCTACAACAAAACATATTGATGTAAGAAATCACTTTTTGAGGGATAATTTCTTAAAGGATGATAAATCTCATGATTTCAAATGAACTAACCATCAACGCAGTAATAATTTTTCAATTATCTTATATTATGATAGATTAAAATTCATCAATCATGAATAAATAATGGTATATTACACTATTCTTTAATCTTGGAGGATCCCCTTTTCGAAATACACCATTGGAATGAACACAATTAAAAAATCCAATATTAGACATACAATCATCAGAAAACCCACCATTTGAAAAGAAACCATTAGAAAAGACAACATTAGAAAGGACACCAATGGAATACCCACCATTAGAGTTATTCACCCCTGGAATGATCCACCATTGGGATCCAACCATTCTTTAATTTTTTTCTTATATAACTATATTCCTTGTAAAACTTTTTATTAAATTTTATCATTTATATTTTATTATATTTCATAAATTTGTGTCTCAAAACAATCAATAATGCATAAATTCTATATTCTAGGTCTCTCTCTCTCTCTCATGACATCTTCCTTTGAAATAAACAGTTACACCTTCCATGTGTCTCCCAACCATCAACCTTCTCATGATATTTATATAACCATATGTTTTATAAACTGTTGAATTTTAATCAACCAATAGAGTAATATCCAAAATATTCTAGTAATATGAATAATTTAAGAGGATAAATGAGCCATGTTTTTGTTGAGATCAAGAACTCATAGCTCACAAATCGGGTTCTGGTTTCCAAGAAGGAATTGGACATTGAATGTTTATTTTATAGTAATTAATTACTTCTGAGGGTGATCCATGACTATTGATGGATAGACTATTTTTTCATGAATGGAATGCCTTCCTATCATGGGTTGTTTCATCAATTTTATAATTATGTAGAGTTTAGTTTTATAGAAAGAAAGAATTTGATTCGAATAATGATAGATAATAAAGAGTTTAACTTTTCTTTTATGGAATGGGAAAGACATATAAATTTTCCTCATTGAGAAGTTATTGAGGTCTATCAAATAGATAATCCTAATGATAGTAATTTTTTTAATATAATACTTTACTAGAGCATATGAGATATGAAAATTTGAGAAGGTCTCCTTTTACTGAGATGGATGGTGAGTGCAACCTTATTTTTAAGTTAATTAAACATATGTCATGTCCCAGGAAAGGGGAATTGTTTAGTATTAAATATTATGACATCTACCTTATATTTCTCTTGAAATAAGGTAATGTGTTTCGTCTATAAAGACACCTCATGGTAAACATGATGGAAATATCTATGTCATCATTACGGTCTAACTCTCTCATTTACTCTACAATTGTTTTAGTAATCTTGGAAATGAAATTATTAATAGGTGAGGATGAGGAAGATGAAGTGAGGTGTGGTGGATTCATCTTGAGTACGGATACTTATATAAGAATGAATATTAATTGGAATCCATGGTGGAAAAATTGGTTTAATATAATGAGAACCTCTATGAGAATTCTAATCCTATATAGCGTCATACTAGACCCAAGAACCTTGTTTAACCTACCATGGATGCATATGAGATAGTGGGTCAATCAGATGAGGAATAAATTTATTAATAGGAGGTTTTGGTTCTTGAATAAGAATAATTGTCTACCTCAGCTGAAGAGGGAAATGATCCTGATATTCTTAAGATCCCTACCATGTATTTTGGCCCATCAAGTCCATGTGTCTCTCTTATTTCCAAAGTGATTCTCCTAATTTATGTAGATGATGATGAGATGAATGAATGTGCAAAATATGAATAGATTTCCATTTCTTCTTCAAAATCCACTATGGAAGTTGTGGAGGTTTTTAATTATGATAATGGTAGTGGATATGATGGTAATAATAGATATGATGATGATTATGGTAGTGGTTATGGACTTGATCATGATGACGTTGAAAATGTTGACAGGACTCAATCACTTCATGCTTCTTCTTCTTATTTATTTAGGTTTATAGATAGAGATGGTACATCGAGATCTGTTTATGTGGAGAGATATTCTTTAGTTCAGCCAGATGCAGATAATGCCTATATTAGAGGAGATTCTAGAGTATCTACTATGGGTGTACCCAATCTCAATTAGTCACTGATATGATCCAGGTGACCCTATTATTTTTAATTATTCTAGAGTTGATTTTGATACTTATGATGAGTGGAAAAATATCCTAGGTTATGCCCATATTTTTTTAGGATTCTCATAGTCTAAGTATGTCGAAGAAGATGTTGGATAGAATAGAGATACTTACAGTGGTTCTTCATTAGTAGAGGATGATGTATTATCTATGGGGGTTCATTTATATGTTTTATGTTTCTTAGACTATACTACATGAACTTATATGAAGATAGTGTTGGTGATGATCAAAACATTTTACCAGAGCATTATAGACCGGGCATTTTAATGTGAGATGGATCAAATCCTATGGGAGATTTAAGTGAGGTTATCCAAAATTTTGTCCAGCTTCAGGATTTACCATTAGATGTACCTATCATATCACAAACTTTAGAGGCTATTTTACCTTATTATAAGAGAACTTATTCCCTATTTCCATTATGTTTTGTATATAGTGATGTTCTGTACCTTTTTAAGAAATGTATTATTTTATATTTTAGTGGGATTTTTGAGCTCTTAGGAACCTCCGGTCACTCAACCTAGTGATTATGATGATACAAATTTGTTTGAGATAGTTTTTTTTTCAAATATAGATAACGATAAATTTTCATATTCTATAAATGGAGATTTTGAATCAGTGGTTGGCTAGTGAGATGAATGAATTTGTATCTATTAGGAGGGATATGAGTTCCTCCTTTGCAACTAGTCTGACTACTATGTTGGACCAGTTGGACAGTGTTTTTGTTGTTGAATCTATAACAATTGGTTTATATACTTCAACTTTAGTTGATTCCTTGATGACTGGATACATATTTTGAGAGGAACAATATTCTATTATAGGTTATATTCACACATATCATTAGGAGGATCTATGAAAACATTTTCATCATGGTTTGGACATAGATAAATTGTTAAGTGAATATTTGAGTGAAGTCTATAGTTATAAGTAAACCACTGCCAAATCCCTGAAATATTTACCTTCTAGGATACACACCAAACATGATTTCAATTCACATTTCTATTTTCTAGCAGAAGACCTCAGGACTCCACCTATTACTAGGGCTTTCAAGAAAAAATTTGACTAGTTTTTGGGTGATGACCCCTCTACTCAAGATATTCACAAAAGAGAAACAAGATTTCTTTAGGGAAATGGAGAGATTAGAAAGCATTATTTTATATTTTTTTCAACCTTATAAATCCCTTAATTTACATATTTTCTAATGTAGTGGTTTCTCCTGTGGTGATTCCCATGATATCTATTACATCTGTAGGTTACTCAAACCATTTACCTCAACAGTACTAGATATTCAACATTTCTCATATTGAAGTAGTTAAGAATCTTAGACCAGTGATCATCTAATATAATCCTACCACTACATCATCTACCTATGTCTATACATCCTCTCCCTATACCACTACATATGTGCCTCCAAATTCTATATATGGAAAGGTACATTCTGATCATATACCCTGAATTGAGATTGATTCAGAATAGACATATTATTTGATAGGGAATTTCATGTATTCTACTCATTTTATTCCTTTTTCTGTAATCCCATAAATTTTTTCCTATTGAAATATCTCTCCATATATTCATATATTACTTATTTATATTTACTATTTCAATATTTCCATTTTTGATAATTTTTAAATAGAGAAAAATTGTATAATTTATGGGACTCTTTTCATTGATACCTTTTTTATCTCTTGTTAACATAATTATTTGGATGTTAATGTTTAATACCAAACTAATTGTATGGCTTTAATTATTTTGTACTATAATTATTAGGTTGTAATTTAAGTGATTATATTTTTTATATGATACCATAACATTGATACCTAATATACTTCTACTAAGATTTTTTTATTTAATTTATAAATATCATATTAGATTTTTAAAATTTTAAGAATAAATTTTTTGTTCAAATATATCTATTTATGAATAATTTGTGTTTTACATATGCTTTATACAATTCCATTATTTTATATCTCTAAAAATATTATATTTCTACCACCTACTAATTTTAATACTCACAAATCATTTTTATTATGTTTTTAATGAACACAATGTTTTATGATAGAACATTATATTATCAATAATAATTTGATGAAATTTGGATAAATGTTGAAAAGAGTCACCATTAGTTCATTTTTGTTACCACCAACTTATTAAATTGTTAAAATACCTACTACCATAAGATTGGTGCAATTTCTAGATATTTTAAACCATAAGAGTATTGATTCCACAAAACTCTACAATCACTAAAATTTTCTAATGTCATAATCTTCTAACATTGGGCATGATACCATAAAGTATGATACCACTAGAAGTCATATCTCTAGTAATATACTACTTATAGAATTCTTCATTTCTAGGCTAATGATACCTCAATATATGCAACCACCTGGAGTGCTACCATCATCTTTTCCACTATTTGTTTTCTACAACAGAATTATATTGCATCCAATCACTACTGGAAAATAGCCCTATACCCACAATTTTTCCAAAAACCGTGGGTATAGGGATGCCCTATACACACGGTTTTGAAAACCGTGGGTATATGTATAGTTTGAGAACCTATACCTACGGTTTTGGAAAACTATTTGTATAGGTCACCTATACCTACGGTTTTCCAAAAAACCGTGGGGATAGAGTTTTTTCGAAGGCATATACCCACGGTTTTGTAAAACCATAGGTATAGGTGTTTATTTCAAAGCCTATCCCCACGGTTTTTGATGATCCGTGGGGATAAATATTTTTTTTCGAACACATATACCCACGTTTTTCAAAAACCGTGGGGATATCTTCAACATATTATGGAAGCAAAAAAAATGGGCGGGAAACAAAAACAATTTGGTGGGAAAACTTATACCCACTATCTGAAATAATATATTTAGTTTAATAGAAATTTATATACAAATTAATTCTTTGGCGCAGCCGATGTGGTGAAGACCGGCGAAATGTAGGTACACAGGTGTATGGCGTTGCGGGTTCAATATCTGCAGGCTGCATGTTTTTAAAAAACAAATTTCACCCACAGTTTTAAAACCGTAGATATAAGAGTTTGACACGTGGATGAGGCTTTGATGCGGTGGAAAAAATATATACCCACGGTTTTGGAAAACCGTGGGTATAGGTTAAGAACCCTATACCAACCCCACTCAGCCCCACGGTTACCAAAACCATGGGTATATGCTATACCCACGGGTTTGGGGGATATACCCATGGTTTTGAACCATGGGTATATGTAGTTTTTCCAGTAGTGAATAGCTATTTCAAAGGGGTTATTGAAGAGGGTTTATTTAATTATTGTTTATTAACTATTATAAGGATGAATTAAAGATATGTAAAATATTAAGTATGAGGATCCATACAATTTTTATGAATATTTTTAAATGGTTAGTCAAAATCTACTTTTCTTTATACATTCAGAGGATATTCCTCACGTAGTAAGAGACTAATGAAATAACTCACATGTTTTATACTTACTAACATATGAGTGTGAAACCATTAAACAAATTAATGATCAAGAACCTTTCTATAAGGAACAATTTTAGATAATCCACTAATAAAAAATATAATTCCATGACACTCTATCTTTCTACAAATTTCATAGATGTTATTTGATCTCTAAACCAAGAGAAATATAAGGACTCTCGGTCACCTAGAGGACTATATAATAATAAACAATACATATTTCATATCTTCTTACATTATCCCTCCATTTTTTATTTTAAATTCAATAAATGTGTTATTTTATTAGTATATTTACACACATTGACTCTAGAACCTGAAATATAGATTACAATATATTCTCATCATCTCTTTTTATCTATAACCCCATGGAAATTGTGGAAGAGGTCCTTATGTGGCCTTTTTTGTTTTTATTCCCAAATATAACTATGGAAGAGGATTCGACATGAGACTTCTTGTGCCATTTATCGTATATTTTATCTAGTTTTGTGATTATATTATTAGTTATTATAATATAATTAGTAGTGGGTGATTTTCAACTGGAGGGTAATAGGTCTCAGCTTGAGACTGAAACCCTTGTTTATTACATTTTTTGGTTTAGATTTTTTTCTTTTAAAAACATTAAACTATATTTTAATTTAATCTATAAATATAATTGTTAATTTTATCATTAGTCTTAACAAGTGTTTATATAATGATATTTTAAAGTAAAATTATTTCAATTTTTATATTAAATTTTGATATTATTTGAACTAATCCGTAATCTAAATTTGAAAAATATTTTGAATGTCCAAAATTCAATTATTATTATTATTTTTAACTAAGAAATATTAATTAAATAAAGGGATTTTATTTTAACTTAATTTTATTAAAAATATTTATTCGGTACTCAATTTATCCCACCCTTGAGTTACCCACTCTAACCAATAACACATTTCTCTTAATTAGAATTTTTAACTTCTTTATCATATTGATTCTTCCGGGCGATTTCATACATCATTAGGTATCCAATTAGTTCCTTGAGTAGAATATTTTTTATATATTTCATTTATTTCATAGTTGTCTCCTTTTATGCCCAATGTCAAGGTCAGAAACATAGAATTTTAATTACTAATTTTTTGTAGATAAATTATCACCAAGGGACTTTAAAACATAGAAATTTTTGTAATGGGAGTGAACATGTAAATATAAGATTCATTTTTACAGATAAAAAATTACAGTAATTTATATACAAATAAATCTTATTATCTTTTACTTTCATTAGTCATTTATGATTAATTTCAAAAAAATGGAAATTTCATAAGTTTTTTTTCAATTATGTATATGATCAAAATCATTTTTTTCATGAATACACTTTATGTTGTTCAATGTTTTACTATTTAATCCAATATTTTAAATATATTGGGGTTTTTAGTTTAGTTTAGGTTCTATTGTATGGTTATAACCATCCATAATAGATTTCCAAATTTGATATCCAATTATTCTATGAAAAATTGAAAATTTATTTCTCAAATAAGAGTGAATTATTTCATCAAAGATGATATAATAAATATAAGAGGTATATTTCATACCATAATCAGAAATTGAAATTAGTTGACGTTTAGATTAAATATGGATGTGATCCTAAATATTTTCTTGATATGAATGTCAATATGGGTGAATTTTATTTAAAATTTAAAATAATAATGATCTATGGATGTCACACTATAAAATAACAACAAGAATAATAATAATAATAATAATAATAATTGAGAGTATATGTTTAGTTTATATGTTAAAAATATAGATAAATTGATTATGATGTTGAAATAATGATTATGATGAATATTTAAATTGATATTATGATAAGAGTGAGAACATGATTGTTATTGTGTGCCCCTATGCCTTCTCCCCTTGGACTGAGATTCTTGTATATTTACCCACTGGTTTTAATGGCGATTAAGAACTCCCTATATATCTGAAATCAATAGAAAAAAAACTATCTCCCTTAGGACAATAGTAATAAGAACCAATCTACCTTTCTCATTCCTAGTTGTAACAATAAACCCATTGTATATTGTAGGTGACACTACTAAAAAAATGGGACGGGGAAGCGCCCCCTTATATCAGCGCTAAGAAAAACCGCTGATAAAGGTTACCCTGTATCAGCGCTAAAATTTTTGCACTGATATAGGTGTTCTTTATCAGCATTACAGTTTTAGCGCTGATACAGGGCCTCTTTATCTATGCTACATAAGTGCTGATAAAACAACCCATTATCAGCGCTAGAAAAGTTCTCATAAAGACTCTCGGTATGAGCGCTAAAATTTTAGTGTTGGTACAGGGATGATTTATCAGTTCTTGTTTAGTGCTGATAAAGAGTACTATTATCAGCGCTAAAAACGCGCAGATAAAGGTAGTCTTTATCATCACTTTTTTTTCACTGATAAAAGCTTAGTCCATTATTTATAAAGTCGGTCGCAAAGTGCCCTCGTTTTATCGTGACCTAATGCTCTCATGGTATGGGAACCCTGCGACTCCCCTCTACCGCCCGCTGTGTTCTCGTTGTCGGACCTCTGCCGCCCTCACTTCTCTTTGCCAGTCCTCCACCGCCCGCAACACCCCTTCAGTTTGTCGTTCCTCCACCGCCTGCAACACCCCTTTGGTTTTCCAGACATCTTTCGCCCGTAACGCCTGGCTTCTTGTTGTCAGACCTCCACCGCCCTCGGTTCGCGTTGCCGGACCACCGCCACCCACAACTTCCTCTTCGGATTGTCGGACCTCCTCCGCCCGCAATGCCAGGACCTCCCTTTAAGGCATACTTTCCAAATATTTTTTTAATATTCTTCTTTTTGTTGGTTGAATCATTTATTGGGGTTATATCTTTATGGTTATGGTGTTTAATTACATCCTTAGGGCCTTTCCTTAGTTCAGTTGGTGGTTTCATTACGATTATGTGAATATATCAAGAAATAGGTAGGTTGTTCCATTATTTGACATTGTTTTAGGAGTTTAATATGATTTGTTTGGTTCTAAAATGGTTTTATAAATTTTCTGGGTTGTGGGAAACATGTTTTCCAATTTTTTTGTTGTGTGTAATTGTTTGATAATGACTTGCCTATTGTAAATGGTTGTTTTTCATGTGTGCTTCTATTATTGCAAGTGTGATTGTATAAAATAGATATAATTTTATATAGGTGGTGGAATTGATCACAATGGAATCCTAGTTATCTATGTGGGTAGACTAGGTCTAGTATATTAGGTGAATTAGCCAGGCCGATGATTGGTCTTCTTAATAAGGATATACATAACAACACTAACTAAACATTCATGTGCTAGGAATTGGAGGCTCAAATAGGACCTTCATGTCTAAAAGATGTGATCACCAAGATTACGAGGATCCCATGACCCTAGTAACCCTAATACTTTAGAGATTTTCTATAGTGATCATACTATTCTTACCATTATCTTGTCACATTTATTATCTCTTTTATTTCAATGAATGTTTTATTTAAATTGTATCTTCCATTTTCTTATAAAATAACATGTTAATGTTTATCATAATGTAATTACAAGGAATCTATTTTTGTTGTGTCCAACTAGGTAGGTTGTCTCACACCTTATATAAACTCTCAGGTTTTTTTAGACCTTATTTTTTTTACCCAGTTAAAGGAAAAGTTCCCTTTGTGGTGATGGTGCATATATGTGCTAGTAGTTCCATTTTGGTGATTGTTATTGGTTGTGGAATAGGGATGTTGACCCTCATGTTTCATGGAGGCTTGGTTTTATTGTTGGTTCCCTTACCTTTATTTGTTATTTTGGTTTTAGTTGAAATTGTTAAATGCTTAGCCCCTATTGCAGTGTTATCTTTTGGTCTATTATATTGTGAAATTTGGTTATGATATTGTGTTTTATTATTATGTAATATTTATGGTTTTTTACATGAAAAAACCATTCCCAAAGGGGTTACTCAAAGACTAGGTACTAGTTACAACCCATGGGGATTGGTAATTTCCTTTGGACCTTCCCACGAGTTAGGTCAGGTGTCATGTGGGATGGCAACCTGGCCTAGTTCATGACAAGAAGTCTACACCATAGTATGGTTGTATAAATCCTTTCTGTATCATGTCCATGGGAGGTTGCGTGGTATCTTTTTTATAGTCTTAAATTCCATGAGCCCCATTTTATATTCTTTTTTCTCCTGCACAACTCTCAGTTGAAATCTTGATTCATTAAGGATTAAAAGAGTCATTTTAACTCCTCCAAAATCCCTTCTTCTCATATATAATCTCCAGTAGATGTGTTTGGTTTCTCTCTGATAAGGGGATCTCTCATCGATTGGAAATCCTCTATCTCGTTTTATATCCTCCTTATAGAGTGATAGATTTTCATCTTTACAGTGAACATAATATTCTTTTTTATGAATCTTGATTATAGGTTAGACTACTTGATCTCCTTATAAGGAATTGGTTCTCTTCTACTGTATTTGGAAGTATTTTTTTATGTACATGATCCATAAATACTAATATTTGAGATTCAAATAGGATGAAGACGGATAAAGATTGGATGGATACTAATCGTTTAACAATAGAGTACAAGAATAGAGTGAAAGAGTTCATCAAATTTGCAAATGATCCATATCAAATCCTTTTTCCATGTTTACGTTGTTGTTATTCAAGACTACTTACTCCAGAGGAGTTGGAAGAACATTTTATATGTCACGTAATAGATCAGAGTTATAAAAGTTGGAATAAACATAGAGAAAAAGATAACGTAGCTACTGGCTGGGACAAAACTGCGTTTTATGGATCATCAAATATGAATAAAAATATTGATCATGAAGATGACCGTATGGAGGATGTGATTACAGATGTCAATGATGATGAAGATCGTATTGAGGAAATGAAAAAGATAATTCAATATGAACTCTGTGATTGCCCAAAATTGTTTGAGAAGTTAAAGAGTTGTGAAAAGACGCCATTGTATGCTGCTTGCACTAAGTATACAACATTGTCAGCTATACTGAAGTTGTATAAATTGAAAGCAGGAAACGGATGGAGTAATGTCAGTTTTACGGAACTACTTGCTCTCTTTAATGACATGCTCCCAGAAGATAATGAGCTGTCAATCCAGACATATGATGCTAGACGAATGCTATGCTCGATGGGAATGATTTCTGAAAGAATACATGCCTACCCAAAAGACTGTATATTGTTTCTCAATGAGAACAAATCACTTACAGAATGCCCAAAGTGTGGTGCTTCTCGATACAAGAAAGATAAATCCAATCCTACGAAATTTTTATGGTACTTTCCAATCATTACAAGGATTAGGAATCTATATGGAAGTGAAGAAACTGCAAGACAATTGTCATGGCATGCAGATAGAAGAAATAAAGATGGGTTATTATGTCATCCGGCCAACTCTCCTCCATGGAAGAAAATTGATCATGAGTATCCTGAAATTGGAAAAGATCCAAGAAACCTTCTTCTTGCATTATCTACAGATGGAGTGAATCCTTTTGGTTTTCAAACCATCACTCATAGTACATGGCCTGTTATGCTGGTAAATTATAACTTGTCACCCTGGTTATGCATGAAATAGAAATTCATTATCTTGTCTATGCTTATATCAGGACCAAAGAAACTAGGTAACGATATTGATGTATAGCTGGCTCCTTTGATCAAGGATTTGAAGTTATTGTGGGACTCAGTTGTAATGTTGTATGATAATTATAAAAGTGAATACTTCATGTTGAGAGCGATGTTGTATGGGACAATAAATGATTTCCCTACTTATGGAAATTTTTCAGGCTATATCATTAAAGGAACTGAAGGGTGTCCCCTATGCAAAGAAGATACAGAGTCAATTTGGTTGAAACATTTAGCGAAATCTGTGTTTCTAGGAAATCATAGATTTCTACCTCATTGGGATAAGTACCGATCTTGGACGACATCATTCAATAGAAGTTCAGAAAAATGAGGAACACCGTCTCCACTAACAGGTGATCAGCTGTTTGAGAATGTAAAAGATCTGAACACTGTTTTTGGTAAACCATTTTCGAAAAACCTTATGAAAATAGGTTGGAAAAAGAGATCAGTTTTTTTGAATTACCATACTGGAATTGTTTGTATGTCAGACATTTTCTTGATGTGATGCGTGTGAAAAAAAATTGTATGTGACAGTGTTATCGGAACATTGCTAAATTCCCCTGGCGAAACAAAAGATGGAATTAAGGAAAGGTTGGATATAGTTTACATGGGAATATGAGAAGAGTTGGATCCCGTGAAGGGTGAAAATTGAATGTGTCTTCTTCCAGCTACTTATACACTTTCTAGGGAGGACAGATATCTGTTTTGAAACTTCTTCAATGATGTAAATGTTCTAGAGGGGTACTCATCAAATATCAAGAACATTGTGTCAATTAATGATTTGAAGTTAAAAGGTTTTAAATCACATGAATTCCATGTTTTGATGCAAGATCTAATTCCTATAGCGTTAGGTTGCATTTTTTCCAAGAATTATCGTCACACATTAACCAAAATATGTTTCTTTTTCAAATCTATATGTAGCAATGTTTTAGACCCATGGAAATTACCATCTATGGAAAAAGAAATTTCCATCATATTATGTGAATTAAAAATGTTCTTTCCACCAATATTCTTTGATATGATGGTTCATTTGATGATTCACTTGGTGAGAGATATTTGACTTAGTGGTCTTGTGCACTATAGATGGGTGTATCATGTTGAAAGGTATATGACGATTTTGAAAGGGTATGTCAAAAATTGAAGTCGGCCAGAGGGTTGTATAGTGGAGCGATATATTATTGATGAAGCTATTGAATTTTGTACTGAACACCTATCTGATGTGGAAAGCATTGGTCTCCCGAAATCTCGTCACACTAGACTCATTGAGGGTGAGGGAATTTCCGGAAGAGAAGTTGTGAAAATCCGTATTACAAATTGGGAGCAGGCTCATCTTTATGTTTTTCATAATAGTTGGGCGGTTGCTCCATATATTGAAACTCAAAAAGAAATTTTTTGGTAGTTGAATCCATCGAGGGCTGAAAAATGGTTATCAGATACAAATAATCACCAGTTTATAGGATTGTTTCCGGACCATATTTTTAAGTAGTTGGATGAAAATCCAAATTCAATTTCAGAACGACTTCGATGGATAGCCGTTGGACCAAGTGTGTATGTATTATCTTGTAGTGTTTATGTAATTAATGGTTATACATTATATATATATGAACATGATGAAGATAGTACCATGCAAAATAGTGGAGTTACACTAGTGGCTGAAGTGATGTATGTTTCAAGTAGTTATGACAGAAATCCAATTTATGCAAATTTGGCATACTTTGGAATTATCAAAATAATATGGGAGTTGGATTATATGACATTCCAATTGCAGATTTTTAATGAAAATGGATTGATAACAATAGTGGGGTTAAAATAGTTGAATGGGGATTTATGAAAGTTGATTTTAGTAAAGAAGGGTACAAAGATGAACAGTTTATAATGGCATCACAAGCGGTATAAGTTTTTTTTGTTCTGGTTCCCGCAAACTGAAAGTGTTTGATTATTCTGTTATCGTCCAAAACTACAGAAGGTTCCGATGAAAATTCAATTGAGGACGATCCTTTTAGTGGTACGTCGCAATAATTTCGGAGCGGTCCCAATGGAGATAATGTTTTGTATGTTAGAGGAGACAACAATGAATGGATTTGGATAGTCAATAGAGGTGTAAAATCCCTTCAACCTTTTAAAAAAATAATGAACGTTCAGTAAAAAAGGTTATATTTTGTTTGTAATATATATCTTGTTATCTAATTTTATTATCTTATCATTACTAAATTTATGTAATCTGAAATAACTATTCAACCACTTTTGTAGATAATGACTTCTACACATTCTGGTGAACCTAACCTTGAGGCTGAACAAGTCTCTCAAGTAGCTGCTACTGCGGCTGCTGCTGCTCCTATAGCTCATGATGCTGCTGTTGTTTCTCCTGCTGCTCCTGTAGATGCTGCTACTACTGTTGCTCCTGCTATGGCTCATGTTGCTCCTACTGCTCCTCCTGTTGCGGCTCCTGCTGCTCCTGCTGCTGCTCCGGCTGTTGCGGCTCCTACTGCTCTTAGTGTTGAGGTCCAACAACCATCAGCACATTCCATTGATACCATTCTATATACACATATAGATGATGTTTATATTGATGAAATGGTTGGTAATGAAGGACCAACATCGTAGAAAACACAGGTGCGTTCATAGTTTGAATGTGTTAGCCAAAATTCTTAAGGCGAAAAGAAAAGGCAACAAATTTGAAGTCAGAAGGAATACACGAGGCCAACATGTGAATCCCAACAAGGATATGTTTAGCAGAAGCATTGGACTTGTCCCTCGGTGACGCATGCCGATTGACATAGATTCATGGAACCATGTTGTGTCTGGGCTGATGGATGTGATCTGGGAAGAAATTATAGTAACATTATCAATTTATTTCTTTAATTTACTAGCAATTAAAATAATGAAACAATCTCTTACTCTTCTCAATATCTTGCAGAGTACATTTATAGTAGATGATTCACACAAGGATTATGTACTAAGGCTTGCAGGAAAGATTCATCGAGGTTTTTACACTATTTTATCAATATTCCATGTGAAAGATTCTAAAGGTAAAATAAACCCGCACCCACCCATTTTCTACGCTCACCTGATATCCCAAGAAGCATGGGATGCATTTATTGGCCATTATAGGGATGAGAAGTTCCAGGTACATTGTGGGTGATAATACGTTGTTTGAGGATACATGTATTCATCAATTTGATTGTCAATATTTCATTTATGAAATAGAAACTCTATACTGAAAATAAGGAACGTGCATCAAAACCGACATACCCCTTTCGTAAAGCAAGGATGGGATATGATTCATTAGAAAAGAAAATGGTATGTATTTTAAATTTATGGTGATATTTTTAGGTTCCAATAAACAACATCATAATTATCATTCTTTTTTTATATGTAGATTGATTAGTCCAAAACCAAATGCACATCCATCACACATCATGTGCTATGGAAGGAGGCACGTGTGAACAAAGAAGGGAAGTTAGTAGATGAAAGCACACAGAATGTGTGGGAAATATGTGTAAGTATGACACGACGATAAAAAAATTTGTTTAAAATTACTATTACATAAAATAATTAGTTATTTTCCAAAATCTGATAGTCACAAGAATCAGCTACTCCTGTAGGTGATACGGACCTATTATCGACAGATTTGAAGCAGCCAGAAAAATATGGTCATGTCAGAGGTGTAGGGTTTTTGGGTGACATGCCGAGTATATTTTAAGAAGGAGAAAAAAAATGGATGATACAGAAGAAAAATTAGAACAAATGAGCGAAAAAATATCAGCCCTTGATGAACTATTGTTATGGTAGGGGGAGTTGCTAGCAACTTTTATGGGTGGGAAGCAAAGGGAAGACACAAATCAAGAACAACCGCCGCATGAACATCCCGCCCCACCCCCCACCAGCTTTGAGGTGGTCTATTCGCCTCAATAAACTATCTTAGATATGGTAATCAATATTATAATAATTGTTCCCATGAAATATCAATCATACAAACACTGATAATTTTTCGGTACCGATCTTCTATAGGGTGATAATGATTGTGATTTATATCTGTCAACACCCACTTATCACCTTGTAGTGAGGGCTACAGTGTCCAATATCCCAGATTCCACACTGCATAATAGACCACTTCCAAAAGATCATCTGAAAGTGATGATTAGTATAGCTCATGAGCCAAATGTAGAGCTACCTATTCCACTTGATGACGATGATATTCATAGGGTCGAAGAGGCTATTGGTACATTCATTGCACGGCTGTCACAACTTGTAAGAGTATATGTAGACAAAGAGGTATTTATTTCTTTTTTATTTTCAAGCTAAAACCTTAACAATTAATGAAAAAGGGTCTGAACCAATGATTGTTTTTATAGACAGAGAATGGGAAGGGGGTGACAAATGTCGGCTCAAAACCATCTAAAAGATCAACCAATCGATCCCAAGGAGCTACTGAATGCAGAATAACACCACTTGTTCTCTATCCACATTTACTATCATTAAAGACTCTTGTGGATACAAAACTAAAAGATGGTAATAGTCATATAGTGTTTTTCAAAGAGAATATATATGGAGAGGAAAGTCATGATTTCATTGCTGCTGAAAATGTAAATGAAATCCTTGAAAACGGTTTGCTAGACGTCACAGTTGTAAATGTATATATGAGGTATATTTCAATGAAATGATTTTCTAAAAGCTGATCTAATGTAAAAATTATGACTAAATGCATTTTATATTGTTGACAAACGCATTTATGAAAAAAAGTTGAAGGTTTTTTCCATGAGCCAAGATTTGGACTGGTTAGTCCTCATATCACATCAACACACCTATCAAAAATAGATCCATCCAAAAGGGATGAAATAGTGAACGGTTTGCTGAAAACATTTGAACACAAGATTTCAGATGACAGACTTTTCCTAAAAACAACCATGTAGGGGTAATACTCTACGATTAAAGAATATCAATTATATTTTCACTTCCATTATTACTTATTCCTTTTTGTGTCTTTAGGAAACATTGGTTTCTAATTGCAGTGAACTTGGACACTCCGAAGATTTATTTTCTGGATTCAAAGCAAGGATATCCATCAAACTGACCACACATGATGGAGTTTGTGAATCTGTAAGACACTACATATTACATTTTAGGTTTAAACATCATGTAATATAATTAATATTATCTTTTACTAAGGATTCTGTTATGATAGGGCAGTGTATCATTATTGTCTAAAAAAGGGATTGAGGATTGGTACTAAGCATAGGGAGGCGAGCAAGTACTACGTCTGGAAAAATATCAGCGTATTTATAATAAAATTTCACTATCCAAACACATCTCAAAACAAGTTAGTTATTCTCCTAATGATCAATTTTTTTTTCAGTGTCCAAAACAAACAAACTATAATGATTGTGGTTATTATGTTTCTAAATTTATGAAAGAGATCATTTTTCATCAGCAAACTAGCATCCCTAAAGAGGTATTTTCAAAAACAACTACTTGTTCGTTTAAGTTATTTATTATTTATTTATTTTTTTATTTAGCAGTACTACTTTGATTGTCGAAAAGCTTCATACTCACAAGAATATATAGATGTGTTCAGAAACGAGTGGGTTGCATACCAGATGGGAGATTGTACACAAATACAATGAATATCTGACTTGGGGACATGTACAATTGGTGGTCAATTTTTAGAGCAATTAAGGGGATAAAAAGAAGAAACATTGTTGTATGTAAATGTTCATACGAAAGTTGTAATTATAATTAAAAAATCATCCTTTCTCCAATGAGTCATTTTCCCATTTTAATAGATGATATGCTCCACCAACATGCAAGAATGCTGAACCACTCAAAGGGTCTCTCTTTTGTTTAAGATGGACACAATTTTAATTGAAAACAACAACTGACATATCAAAATCCGACCAAACGCATTCGGATTGCCTTTATATTTTATAAGAATGATCTAGGTGTCCTTGGGGATGTGTACGAGTCAACCGTGCCTCAATCCTAGGCACGGTGTGACCGCTATCTCTCAAAGGGTCTCTCCTTTGTATAAAATGGACACGATTTTAAGTGAAAACAACAACTGACCTACGGAAATCCGACCAAACGCATTCAGATTGCCTTAATCTTTTATAATAAAGATCCAAAGGTCCTTGGTGATGTGTACGAGTCATCCCCAGCTCAATATGAGGCACGGTGTGCCCGCTATCACTCAAAGGGTCTATCTTTTGTTTAAAATGGACACGATTTTAAGTTAAAACATCAACTGACCTACATAAATCCAACCAAACATATTAAAATTGCATTGATCTTTTATAAGAATGATACAAGGGTCCTTGGTGACGTGTAAGAGTCAACCGCGCCTCAATCCGAGGCATTGTGTGTCCAGTAACACTCAAAGGGTCTCTTTTTTTTAAATGGACATGATTTTAAGTGAAAACAACAATTGACCAACGGAAATCTGACCAAACGCATTCAGATTTCCTTGATCATTTATAAAAAAGATCTAAGGGTCCTTGGTGATGATTAAAAGTCATCCCTTCCTCAATCCGAGGCACGATGTGGCTGGTATTACTCAAAGGGTCTCTCTTTTGTTTAAAATGGACACGATTTTATGTGAAAACAAAAACTGGCCTACAGAAATCTGACCAAACACATTCGGATTGCCTTTATGTTTTACTAGAACGATAAAAGGGTCCTTAGGGACGTGTAAGAGTCATCCCCTCCTCAATAAGAGGCACGGTGTGGCCAGTAACACTCAAAGGGTCCCTCTTTTGTTTAAAATGGACACGATTTTAAGTGAAAACAACAACTGACCTACGAAAATCCAACAAAACGCATTAGGATTACCTTGATCTTTTATAAGAATGATATGAGGGTCCTTAGTGATTTGTAAATGTCAAGCGCGCCTCAATCCAAGGCACGGTGTGACCGCTACCACTCAAAGGGTCTCCCTTTTGATTAAAATGAACACGATTTTAAGTTAAAACAACAACTGACCTACATAAATCTGACCAAACACATTATGATTGCCTTAAACATTTATAAGAACTATCCAAGGGTCCTTGGTGATGTGTAAGAGTCATCTCCCCTCAATCTGAGGCACTACGTGTCTAGTAACACTCAAAGGGTATCTCTTTTGTTTAAAATGGACACGATTTTAAGTGAAAACAACAACTGACCTACAGAAATCTAATAAAATGCATTCGGATTGACTTTATCTTTATAAGAATGGTCCAAGGGTTCTTGGTGATGTGTTCAAGTTATCTCCGCCTCAATACGAGGCACAGTGTGGCCGGTAACACTCAAAGGGTCTCTCTTTTGTTTAAAATGGGCACAATTTTAAGTGAAAACAATAACTGACCTACGTAAATCCAAACAAACGCATTAGGATTTCCTTGATATTTTATAAGAAATATCCAAGGGTCCTTAGTGACGTGTTCGAGTCAACCGCCCCTCAATCTGAGGCACTGTGTGACCGCTATCACTCAAAAGTTCTCTCTTTTGTTTAAAATGGACACGATTTTAAGTGAAAACAACAACTAACCTACGGAAATCTGAACAAACACATTCGGATTACCTTGATCTTTTATAAGAAAGATAAAAGGGTACTTGGTGATGTGTAAGAGTCATCCCCGCCTCAATCTGAGGCATTTTTGGGCAGGTAACACTAAAAGGGTGTCTCTTTTGTTTAAAATGGACATGATTTTTAGTGAAAACAGCAACTGACCTACGGAAATCGAGAAAAACACATTCAGATTGCATTGATCTTTTATAAGAAAGATCCAAGGGTCCTTGGTGATGTGTACGAGTCATCCCAACCTTAATCCGAGGCACAGTGTGACCGCTATCACTCAAGGGGTCTCTCTTTTGTTCAAAATGGACACGATTTTATGTAAAAACCACAACTGGCCAATGTAATTCCAACCAAACGCATTCGGATTGCCTTGATCAGTTTTTAAAACAATCCAACGGTCTTTTGTGACGTTTAAGAGTCATTCCCTCCTCAATCCGAGGCACAGTGTGGCCGGTAACACTGAAAGGGTCTCTCTTTTGTTAAAAATGGACACGATTTTAAGTTAAAACAACAACTGACCTACGGAAATCCAACCAAATGCATTCGTATTTCCATGATCATTTATAAGAACGATCCAAGAGACCTTGGTGACATTTAAGTGTTAATTGCGCCTCAATATGAGGCACGACGTGACCCCTACCACTCAAAGGGTCTCTGTTTTGTTTAAAATGGACACGATTTTAAGTGAAAACAACAACTGACCTACGGATATCCGACCAAACACATTAAGATTGCCTTGATCTTTTAAAATAAATATACAAGGGTCCTTGGTGACGTGTAAGAGTCACCCCCTCCTCAATTTGAGGAACTATGTGGCTAGTAACACTCAAAGGGTTTCTCTTTTGTTTAAAATGGACATGATTTTAAGTGAAAACAACAACTGACCTACGGAAATCTGGACAAATGCATTCGGATTGCCTTGATAAATAATAAGAAAGATCCAAGGGTCCTTGGAGACATGTACGAGTCATCCCCACCTCAATTAGAGGCATGGTGTGACCGCTATCACTCAAAGAGTATCTCTTTTGTTTAAAATGGACACAATTTTAAGTTAAAACAACAACTGACATACGGAAATCTGACCAAATGCTTTCATATTTTCTTGATCATTTATAAGAACGATCCAAGGGTCCTCGGTGATGTGTATGAGTCATCCTCGCCTCCATCCAAAGCACGTTGTGGCCGGTAACACTCAATGGGTCTCTCTTTTGTTTAAAATGGACACGATTTTAAGTGAAAACAACAACTAACCTACGGAAATCAGACCAAAAGCTTTCAGATTGCCTTAATATTTTATAATAACGATCCATGGTTCCTTGGTGACGTTTACGAGTCAACCGCACCTCAATCTGAGGCACTATGTGGCCGATAACACTCAAAGGGTCTCTCTTTTGCTTAAAATGCACACGAATTTAAGTGAAAACAACAACTGACCTACGGAAATCTAGCCAAACACAATCAGATTACCTTGATATTTTATAATAACGATCCAAGGGTACTTGGTAATGTATAAGAGTCATACTTTCCTCAATCCGAGGCACGGTGTGACTGATATCAGTCAAAGAGTATCTCTTTTGTTTAAAATGGACACGATTTTAAGTTAAAAAAAGACTGACCAACAGAAATCCGACCAAATGCATTCTGATTGTCTTGATCTTTTACAAGAACGATCCAAGGGTCCTCAGTGATGTGTACGAGTCAACCATGCCTCAATCAGAGGCATGCTGTGACCGCTACCACTCAAAGGGTCTATATTTTTTAAAATGGACACGATTTTAAGTGAAAACAACAACTAACCAACAGAAATCTAACCAACACATTCGGATTTCCATAATATTTTATAAGAACAATCCAAGTGTCCTTGGTGACGTGTACGATTCATAACCACCTCAATAAAAGGCACTGTGTGGCCGTTAACACTCAAAGGCTTTCTATTTTGTTTAAAATGGACAACATTTTAAGTGAAAACAACAACTGACCTACAGAAATCCAACCAAACGCATTCAGATTGCCTTGATCATTACTAAGAACAATCCAAGGGTCCTTGGTGACGTGTACAAGTCAACCTCACCTCAATCTGAGGCACAATGTGACCGGTAACACTCAAAGGGTCTCTCTTCTGTTTAAAATGGACACGATTTTAAGTGAAAATAACAACCGACCTACCAAAATCCGACCAAACACATTCGGATTGCCTTGATCATTTATAAGAACCATATATGTGCTGGCCATATATTAATACATAGTTAGATTCCATTTTTGTTCCATGTTCATGTAGTAGTACATGAATAGAACGTTATTGTGCATATGTTTTGTTAAAGTATATATATTGGATGGATATTTTGGAGTATACACCATTTACTCAAGGTACATGTCCTTTACTGTTCCTTTATTACACATTTGAGGATTCAGGGTGATTTTTCACCCTATATTCATAATTGTGAATAATTTGAGTCCATATTTAGTATTTATCTATGTAGATCATGACGGTGTAATCGTTAATGTATTTTTTTAGTACTTTTAAGAGGTGATTCAAGGGCATCAATTTATGATTGATCCTTTTTCCTCAATTAATTGAATATGATGGTATCCTAGGAGTGAGACTTGGTATTAGAACTAGAATAGGTTCATGAGAATGGTTGGAGGAAATGGAATGGGATTTCCAAGTTCCTCTAATGGAGTATCTTGGGACAACCCCAAGAAAAAGGGACTAGGTTTTGACTTGAGGAGGTAGATATGTTGGGTGTTCAATTAAACTTAGAGTAACTTATGATGTAAATGGACTTGAGGTCATCTCCCTTATGATAATATCCATATTTATCTTGTGAGGATAGGATATATTAGAGATTAGGTTGTGGGATGTTTTACCACCAATATATTGACATTGGCCCAAGGGTTATTATTAAGATCAAGGACCCTAAATGGGGTGACTTGTTATATGATGACTTAGGGGACCCTAGTAGGTTCAATAATAACATGTTTTCCATAGTGAGAATGCATCCATGGGAATGGGTAAATTCAATTATGGGTATTTATTAGGTACTATAGTCAGTGTGTTGAGCTTGTTAGGGTTGTAACCACATGGGTCACACTATTGAGATTCTATCCATGTTGTCAGGGTGGATTTTTCATATGAACACTCATAATAATTTATATATATATATAAAGAATTGTTATATAGTAATGTATATGAGTTTTTATGAATTAATGGAAATTATATTGCAGTTTTAGTGATTTTTGGATAGGTTTATATGTGTTTGAGTCATGTTTTTTAGACTGATTCTTTTTGTGATATCCTAGAAAGGGTATTTAAATGGTGGGTCATTGCATGTGATCTATCAGGGGCCTCATATATATCAAGTCATGGTTCTCCTGGTATACTAGGTTGATCATGTGTTTGGGTCTATGATACTTATAGTCTTATATCTTGATGAAAATACTCTTATATGGGAGGGTGGATATGCTTATGTGTCTTATTCCTTAAATGATAATACTCTCATAGGGTAGGGATTAGATGTATATAGGTATTATTCCCCATATTAGAATAAAACCATAGAAGTGGGTTGAGAATCTTATCAGTAATGTTCACTAAATGAAAATAATCCCATAGGGGAGGGTTGAGATGATTATATAGATTATGCCTCAAATGAGAGTACACCCATATTGGAGGGTTGATATGCTTCTAGGGATTATTATTTGGATGATAATACTCCCATATGGTAAATAATATATGCTTCTTAGTATTATTCCCTAAATAAGGGTACTCCCATAGTATAGGGATGATAACCTTGTAGTTCTTATGCCTCAGAATTGGAAGAACACATTTGGGTGGTCTGAGATGTTGTTGAGGGTATTCCCTGGATGAGAAAACTCCCATAAGTAGATTTCCATGATGGAGTATAAATAAAACTCACATATTGGAGGTCAATGATAATTATGTATATAGTGGGGAGACCATGGTAAATTATATGTTTTGTGTGTTTCCTATGATGTACTCAGAGAAACCATAACATTAGATGAAGTAGGTATGGTTGATCAAGCCTTAATACTTGAGGATCAATGTGTCTTGATGTAGATGGGGTAGGAATGGGTCAAACTATATTTTTATAATGTCGACACGATCCTCGTGACATTCTTGGTAAAATTTCCGCACTTGGAAAATTAATTTTGGTTTAATCAGGGTCATGGATTTGAAGATCAATGATGATTTTTTATTAGTTTTTTTCCAGTTATTTCTCAACTTGGTTGGGCATATTGCTTGATCATGCACTTACAATAGCCTATTTCAGGTTTTATATTGTGGGTTTATTAATGAGATTCATCCCCCCCCCAAGTATGTGAACCTCAGTGTGTGTAAAAACCTTATAACTTCTTTGAGGATGAGAACATGGTGCATAGTGGATAGAGAAAAGTCCAAATATTTATGTATTGATAAAACACACCCATGTGGAGCCATAGGATTGAACTGGAGTAGGATTATAAGCTTTTAGAGAATGGTTATATTGTAAAGATCATTTTTTAGTATTATTTTACTTTTATTTATTTTATTCATTCGTATATGTGTTTTTGACCTAGTGGATGGCCAATTGATGTGTATAGAATGACCATTTGAGTTGTATCTGAAATTTCATTTAATTATAGTATGTTTAGTTTAATTATTCTATTTACTCTATTGTGTATGATGAATGGTCATTTTATGTTTATTGTGTACTCTAATAGAGATGTATTGTATCCTTGGACACCAATCCACCCCCCTAGACACCAATCCACCCCCCCTGGACACCCCCACCCCCTGTAACCCCCCCCCCCCCCCCCCCGACACCTTGGACACCAACCCAACCCCTATAAAGCCCCCTGGACACCCACTACCCCCCTTGGACAGCCACCCCAAACCCTTGAACAGCCCCAAACCCCCTGAATTCTGAATTGAATTCGTTATGTACCAAATTATCTTATGAATTTTGTGTTAATGGTGTACGAGTATAATTGTTGTATGGGTATACATGGTCTAATTAGTTTATGATTTATGAGTTAATCTTGTATGGGTATAATTGCTTTAATTAGCTTATTGAGATGCTGATTTTTTTGGCAGGTGTTCAGGTGTGCTGCTGCAGATATATTGTAGCAGCAGAGAGGGCATTTATCAGTTCCCTTTTAGCACTGATAAATCGTGCTTTTATGAGCGCTAAAGGAGCCCTGATAAAACACTCATTTATCAGCGATCATTTAGTGCTGATAAAGGGTGGTTTTATCAGCACTCTTTTAGTGCTGATAAAGTCTACCTTTATCAGTGCTTTTTTAGCGCTGATAAAGGACCCCTTTATCAGCACCAAGATTTACAGTTCTTTTTTAATGCTCTTAAAGCCCGTTTTTAGCACTGTTAATTCATGTATTTGTAGTAGTGTCATTTAATGAGATGTTTTCTAGATACATGTCCATAATATAGTCACTCCATTATCTCATGATATAGACAAATAATAATGGATTAGATATATTAATGGCTATTCATGATGATATCCCTTGAGAATATACAATATAAATTTTCTCTAGAGAGGACTTTGGAGAATATCTATATAAAACATGACAGATCGATCAAGGAACCATTAATTGACAAGAGTCGTCATATATCTTTGTTATATTAATTAAATCCTAATTCAGTCTCTATTTATTGTCTCTAACATGGATAGTAATGTTAAGGAAATATAATAAATCATTAAGCATCATCAACTACCAATAAATAGTTATGTGTCCCACCGAATTGAAGAATATTGACTTAATGATTTCACTGCATAGACACTCTGAAAAATCCAAACATGAATTGATATCCATTTTTTAAAAAAAAAGAGAAACAAAAAAAAATTAGATTGGAAGATATGTTTATTAAATCATAAAAAATCATGAAAAATATATAGAGGGACGTCACTTGTTTCCTTTTAAACCTTATATTAATCTCATTTAACCTTGATCGTGATAACAAAATTTTCAACCCTTAAGTATCATCAATGAAATTTAAAGTATTAAAAGTGGTTGATACATGGATCATTCATGATAGGATAGCAATTTTCCCTTAAAATTGTGTTATAATTGGATTTCTATTTTTTCAAGTGATTCAATAAAATTCTAAACCTTAACTACCACTTAATCATTTTTCTGAACTATTTATGACATTAGTATTTTATGGATTCAAGAGAATAAAAATATTAGAATCTATATAATTCCATCAATAATTGTATTTTATAATTTTTCATGAAATTCATGGAACAACATAGTTCATCCAACCAATTATATTTAATTTTTTTAAATTAAATTAATTAATTTTTCTACTTATTTTCTTAAGCATTGCGTCAATGTTACGTAAGCATTCTAGGTAATTATATTAGAACTAAAAATTAAATATAAATCACAAAAATAAATATACTTTTTTTAATATTAAATATAACTATTTATAAAAATTAATATATCATGTCCTCCTCTAACAAAACATGGTAAATATTTTAGAATAATGTGAGTAACATTTTTTATTTATGATTTACTTAAAATATTATAAATGTCATTATCAAAGTGAACTGGGACCAAAATGAAATATATTAGAATATATGATGATTTTAGGGGAATGATACTAATAGAATAAAATAAATTATCATTTTGCAGAGATGTTGAATCGTTAACCCATAGTTTTAACCTTATTCATCTAGTTTTACCCTTTATCATGTTGAAAAATTATTACTATGTGTGTGATTAATTATAACCAAAAATTAAATTGACCAATAAACCAAATATTAACATAATTATTATAAATATTGAAATATTTTTCAAGATTAAATTCCTATAATTTTCCAAAATTACTTTTAATATAATTATGAAAAACGTAGTAAAAACCATTTCTTAAAATTACATTTTTATACATAAAAAAATTTACGTCAAAATAATGTAAAATTCTGATTCTAGAAGACATAATTGGATAGTTTTTAACAAAATTATACTTATTTTTATTCCCACAGAATATAAAATATAATATTATTTTATAATTTAAATAATTTAAAATTTCAACAAATTTGGTATTCTCACTATTCACCTAAAAATCAATCTTTTCAGAAAAACTAAATAAATCTACCTTAAGATAATTTTGATAGGATTGTTTCTGAAATTATTTTCATTTTTTAATTTAAATTACAAAAACACTCAGATATTAATTATAATTACCCTTTTATAATATTCTTAAAACCATTTTTGGATGAAATGTTTTTTTAAAGTTTAAAATGATTTTTTCCTTAGTATTATTCTTATAAAAACAACTATATAGATGTTAAAAATATATATTTAATTACATATTTTTATGAAGTAAAATTTATCTTATATATTATTTATAATGTTTTTTATTCATATTCAAACACCCAAAACAAATTACATGGTTATAAAGGTCTTATTTAAATAATATTATTTTATGGTTCCTTTTGGATAATTATTGTTTATGGTGTAAAATATCAAATATAGTTTTATTTTAAAATAAATTATCAAAAAAATAAAGGCTTATTATGGATTCCAATGAATTCCTAGACTAAGGAATCTTCTTATACCCCACATAGCTCTCTAAAATGATAAAATTGATCTTCAAAATTTTTGGAGGGGCATAAATTAAAAAATTATATAAAGCTAAGAACACTAATTTAAATTCACCACAAGATAATCAAGAGAAATTTATGTGGGATATATTTCCTCGGGGAATTAATAATGTAATTATGAAATGATTTGACATGAAACATATATTTATTTATAATTAATTTAAATTTGATTTCTTCACCTATGATTACATCTGTATTGTCTTGTAGAACATATTTTCTAGAATTTAAGTCAAGCACTAGCTTTATCGCAAATTTGATATTAGGGACTTATGTTGGAAATACCAGACTAAGTTTCCCGTATTTAGGACTACTTATGTTGGTTATGGTTTTCTATTTTTTTTGTCATTGGTTTTTCATTGTTTTAAATATATATTTTGACTTTTGTGTCACGGTTCCACATTACCCACAAAATAGAAATCATATATATCCCAAGATTATGTTATTATAGTGAAAAATATATGATAATTTTTTTATTTATTTATTCAAATTAGAAAATGAATTTTTATTGATCGAATGATTAGAATGAATTATTGGATGAAAATTATAAAATTATATATAATATATAATAGAGGTTATGACTAAACATGTATATTGAAATATAGTTTAAATATATATTATATTTATAAATCAAAAATGATTATATTTAGTAATATATGAAGAATGGAAATCATGTCATATTTTTTTTGTGATAAATTTTATACTTAATGTGCATTATTTTTTTACAAAAATTTTGTTAATAATTAATATGATATGGATCATGGATTGATTTAAATTATTATGTTTTTCTTGAAGTGACTTTAATTTTTTTCTTTTAAATTTGGGATCTATAACTATTCCACCTTGTAAATGTTTCCTTTGATGATGATACTCCTTTGGATACTTAGGTAGAATCATATTTGGTGTTCAATACATGTGTCCTAATGGTCAATATAGATACTATGGATGATGTAATTTCATCTATTATCTTGTATTGGTGTCTTGTAATATCACTAAAGGCTATGTAAAAAAAATTTTAGGCCATAAAAATGTATTACAGGGACAATGATTCCCTACCATATTCTTTATCATTCTTATTTATACAGTATGACGGTGTATTAAAGTTCATTAGGGGGATGCCTCTAGCTTTGATGATTTATATTACTCTCTACAACCCTCTATTGAACCTATTTAATGATAATGTGGGAGATCATAAAAGAGTTATTAATGTAAAAGGGTGTATGTGGATAGAAAACCATCATTTAATGGTGATTAATAATATTTATTACAACTGGTGATATTGTAAACCTTATTTATTCTCGATATATATGGACTCTTTATAATATTAACTCAGTATTACCTATATTTTGAATATCTTATGTTGGTGGGTAATTTTATTCTGGGTAATTTGATTTATACGATATGGTTCTTAACTTCTTATGACATGTATTTTGGATTTTCATGGTGTGGGATGTAATGGATAGTGGTTCCTTGAATATATTCATAACCCATTTTTTATCATTTCCCTAGAGTATGATATTAGGTGACTAATAAGGAATTGATATTGTATTGTTTTATTATTATTTTATTTTTCATTTATTTTTTCATTTAATCAAGTGTTTTGTGAACTTCACCTGAAATCCAATCAAAATTGTGAAAACCTTATTGATATTAGGAGTCCATCACCTAAGATCTATTATTGGAATGATGATATCTGATGGTTTGTAATTTTTACATGGAGTGCCTGATGTTGTAGTTTATAAGGATAATTTCTTAAAGAATAAGATCTGATTGATTTTATCCCTTATTAAAAGTGGTGATTACATGGTTAGTAAATGATAAACAAGGTAAATATGTGTTGGGGAGGTCCTCAATGTGTAACATTGAGTAATAGTTAGTACTATTCATTTGGAGAACCAGTAATTCATTATATATTTTATTCCTAGAGGGACTTGTTGATATAGTTTAGTGTGAGTCATAATATGTTTTTATGTAACATAATTGTTTTTCATTTTCATATTAATAGGATTTAACATTGATGTTTTAGTTGTGTCTATATTATATATAATAGAGAATAATGATATTTTGGGGGGTATATAGTTTATTTTTATTTAAAAATTATTTATAAATATTTTTAGTTTCAATTCATTTTGATTAATTGGTGGGGCATTCTTTAATTTCACATAATTTATGATATAAATAATCATATATTCCCTATTTGTCATTATTTAGTATTTTAATTTTATTTAATAATCATACATCATGTTATAAATATGGTAACAAATAATATTTAAGTTATTAATTCATAAGTTCTAGTTTCTAACTCATGGCCTATTGGAGGAAGGATTTAGGGGACAAGCTTTGTTTCATCACATACTCACCTGGGGTTCTAGAGGAAAACAAATATATATATATATATCATGATATTTATGGTGTTTATTTTATATGATATGGGATTCAAATAGTTCTTTAGATTTACCATGGGATAATAGTGTTTTTTATCCTTTCATATCTACTTCATTCACAAATACATTTATGTTCTGTATTACATAGATAAATGAGAGTTTATGGGAGTCACCCACTAATTAAATTTATATGGTGACACATACATTATATGTTTTTTAATTTATATTTTAATCATGCATGCATGTATACTAATATTAGTGTATTTTTTTTGAGATATATATGAGATCATGGTTAGTTTTATTATTCGTACTAGGTATTTTTTTATAAATAACTTGCATATATTATACATACATTCAATTTTTTATTTTTTATTTGATAAATATTATAGTAACATGAAGTTTTATTTTAACGGTTTGTTCCATTCATTCATGTGTATATTCCCATGATGTTATCCATCAACCCCTATTTGATAAAAGGTGGGATTGTGGAGTTATCTCTTAGTATCATTAAAATTACATGTAGGTTCATTAAAAAGTGTTATTAAGTATATTTTTAATTCATTTTTTTAGGAATAGGGTAATATTGCATTGGTCTAGTGAGGTGGTAGTGTTCCTTAAACAAGTATCTAAAGTAGGCCTAAGAAACTAGGTCTCAACACAATGAGACTCTATGATTTTATTAAAGGACTCAAATTATATATGATCATTACTATGGGAGAATGAAATAATTATAAGTTATTTTTTAGTTATTTTTCCACACATCATGTACTTCAAGGTCATAGTGACTGTGTGTACAGAGTATAATATGATGGTTTGAATGGTGTGAACCACAGGATGGCGTTGTTAAATATCACCAAATTTCATTTTTTTTAATAGATATACTTTACATTATTTATATTGTTTATGTAATAGCCTAGGTACCTAAAAATAATTAATTTTTAATCCATAATTAAATAGTAAAATTCTTTATAAATGTATAATGAAACAGAAGGTATTTATAGAAATTCAGTAATTTATACCAATGGAATAGTAACACAGGCATAGGAATTGTAACATGAAATTTACAAATTGTAATATAGAAAATAGAATAGTGACCTCTCCTATGATATTATAACTAAAAAATTCCTATCTTATAATTGTAATCATGATATATTTATATAATAGAATAATAAAATAAGTGTTTTATAAATGAAAAATTCAGTGTTTGTATTTTTTCGGTCATAAATATTTAATTACAATTTTATATTTAATTTAATTATTTAAAATAATAATTATTTTTATAAATTATTGTCATAAATAATTATTTTGTAGTCTTATGATTATATGATATTTTTTTGAGGATTTGTTTAATTTTTCAAAGTGTTATAAAATTATTTATAATTTAGAAAATTGTTGTTTTTCAAATAAATTATGATTTTTTTTAAATTAGATTCATCGTATTTAAAAATTTATTTTAAAAATAATTTAAATAATTTTTTAATTCTATATGTCAAAAATGGTTGGGGAGAAGTTTTGGTATTTTTCTCAAATACATGATTTTTTATGAATAGTAAAATATCAAAATTTATGGTATATGTACATTATAAGATAAATAATCTATTACTTGATTCATGAATATTGTAAGCACTATAATATAGAACAACTCTTTAGTATATTAATATATTTAATTATAATTCTCAAAATATTAAAATTCTTGTGCAAAATTAATAATCTAATGAATATAATATTGATAAAACAATCGTCTCCTCCACTATAAATACCACCTCTCACCACCTCTTATCCTCACACCCAAAATCTTTGTATCTTGATTAATTTCAGTAAAAGTTTCTTTCAAAGACTCTTATCCATGTCCAAGACCTGTTGGTCTCACCAAAAGGTGAAAACCAAGGGCCTTAAGGAGGTTCTCAATGAGGAGAATTCAAGAGGTAAAAATCCTCTTTCATTTTCTTTGGATTTATTTTTAGTTCTTTTTATTCTCCTATAATATTTTATCTTAATAATATCCAAAAGGAATTAATAAACCATTATCATATATATACTATAATTTTATCTTGTTTATGGTGTAATGAATGACCATAATACTTATAATTTCCCTTTAATTTTAAAAATAAAAACATCATCTCTAATATGTTTATTTACCAACATCGATGATGATGTGTTATCAATTTCTATTACCAAAATCAAGGATGGTCATAAGACCATTAATATGGTTAAATAATATTATATATATATATATATAATATTTTATATTAAGTTCTATAACTAGTATTTATAAATAACATTAATTAATAGAACAAAAGTGGTTAGTAAAGATCGAATCTCACCGAATTAAACTAACGATCATCACTAATGATTCATATAATGATTCATACCAAAATAATATAACCCAAATGATATATAATACAATTTTATTCTCTATATGTCCATTAATAAATTCTTATTTAAATTGTGGATTTTTTTTCAATTTTGATAAGATAATCTTTTGTAAACCATCCATGTATACCATAAAATAAATACACCTAAAACAATGAAAATGAGAAAAAATATATTATTAACAACTGGGTTGAAATATTTTATTAAAATATCATATAATTAAATATAAATATTAAAATGGTTCTTTAATATATTAACAACACTCTTTAAACCAATATACAAGTGGTTTGAACATGTACGATATTAGATAAACCCCATGTATAAGAATTCATAACCCAGTTTCAATTCTTTGGGTTAACAACCTACTTAAATAATTATGTGTTACAAAGATTATTAGTGTAATGAATATTATTTATATTATGTTTCACTATGTGGATTTATAGTGTATATAAATATTCATTTCATTCTACTAATTATGACCTCAATTATATGATATTTATAAGGGACTCTTCTTTTTAAATACTATTTTAAACTTCTATTTCCATAAAATTCAAATGGAATAATTTGATGCAAGTATTATTCTTTTCTTATTATTTTATGGTACTTGGGAAATATTAATTATGAATTTTGGGACATATATCTCCATCCAATGAATTTTTTATGTTTATATTGGAGTTTGATCATATGGTTACTCCAAGTGTAGCTGTGATGGTTCCACCAAATGTCAGTCATCAGGGTTAAATCATAAGGTAGTTGTGAGGGTTACATTTTAAAGTCGTTTTGAGGGTTAAAAATTATGTGGTATTCATAAGGGATAAAATATTATTTATGTAATTTTCTAAGTTACCATTATGGTATTATTTATGTTTTCTATGTTTTAAGGAAATCTCATGTTCTCACAAAGTAATTGCATAATACTTATTTGGGTAGAAGTATGTCTCTGTGAAAACGATTTCATATGTTTTTTAGTATTCATATTCTTACAGTTTCTCTCCTTCAAATTATATCCCCTTTTGAGTTGTTTTTTCTCATCCCATGTATTAAATTTATATTTATAGTTTTTAAGGACGGGTAAGAGAAAAGGAGATGCCAAGATTAATGTTGTAAAGACTTTTCTTGAATAGATTTTGTGTTTTTTATTAAAACGTTTCTATTCTAAATAAATGGATATTCTTTTTTACATTTATCCACTTTTTATGTTTATGGGTTGATATATATGAAATATTTCAAATATTTATAAAACTATAAAGTGAAAATATATTTTGGAATGTAATGGAGTGAAATCTAATGGAACTTACCAGATTATGTAATTTTTAAAGTCGGGTCCTTTAGTTGGTATCAGAGCACATTTTTTATAACCAAGGGGTTGTGATGATATGTTAATAGAATACAATAAATGATATTTACATTTTTTATGTATAATATATATATAATTTTAAGAGTACATGGTTTCTTCATTTAAGATATGTCTATTTAGAAGGGTTTCCAAAAAGAAATGGGGAATATAAAGTAGAAAAGAACCAAGAGGATGATATTTTTCTGAATAAACAGCATGGAATGGTGGGAATTGGAACCATATAGTATTTTATAGTAATATCTCAGTGGATTCACGGTATAAAAAATAATAGAATCCATGAAAAAGGCAAACTATAGCTACCACAAAAGAATATGATGATAATAGAACATTTTATGAGGTATTACCCTCTTGCTTTCAATGGATCTTTTGAACCTGTGGTGGATGAAGAATATATTAATTCCCTAGAAAATATATTTGATGTTATGGGGTGTTCATATAATCCAAATGGTTGTATTTACACTTATTTATTTCAATGTGATATTGACTTGTGGGGGTCAATGGTCTAGAATATTAGGTATAGTGATGATTTTTATTCTTTAGAATGGGATAAATTTAAATATATTTTCCTTGAAACATATTTTCCTAAGGTGGTTCGACATTGGATGGAAAAGAGATTCTAGGAATTGAAACCAAATTCTTAGGATTCAGTGGCCATGTAGAAATTCAACATCACCCAATTGGAAATGCACACTAGAAATATTTTTTGAGATCATGATAATAAAATCAATTATTTTTACTTGGGATTGAATGCAAGATTTCAAAGGGAATTGGCAACCCGGGAATTAAAATGTTATGAGAAACATTTCATATTTTTTGAGAGGTTAGAAGGGGATTTTTTTATTATGTGTAATTTGAAAACAATAATAATAATATTTCCAAATAAAAAGTTATTTTTAAGAATTATTCAATGAAATTTGTTCGTAAGAAATTCTGGTTTCAATTTTTTGAAATGTGTGGTAAAAAGAACCCCTGGGAATTCACTAACGAAACACAGATATATTTTTGAAGTGGTAACTTTGGACATATAGACGGATATAGTAATTAAAATGATCCTAAGATTAATTCATATAATCCAACTAAAAAGTGTTTTAAATGTGGATAGATTTGTCATTATGAAAATAATTTCTCAAGAAAAGACCTGAATGAGGGAAATAAGCCAGATTATAATAATAATGTTACAGTTAGATCCATTGTGACAACATCAGCACATGTCATTCCATCCAATAAAGTGTTATTAGGTACTTTGTTTGAATACTTAATTTTTTCTAATGTCTTTTTTGATACGGGGTCAACACATTTCTTTATTTCTAATAAATTTTATAGAAAATTGGAAATTCCCCCTCAAAAAATGAGACGAGAACATATAGTTATAACACCTAGTGTAAATATTACAGAAAACATACATTATAATAATCTTCATATTGATTTATGTTGAAATTAATTACCTAGAAACGTTGTTTTTTCTTTATTAGTGTTTAATATCATTCTATGTATGGATTAGATTTTTGTTTATAATGTTTACACTGATTATATAGCTTTAAATAAAAATAATGTTAAGAATAAGTAACATTTTCCTCATATCTATTACTTGTTTGATCAACTCTAGGGAGTTCAATATTTTACCAAGATTGACATGATATCAAGATACCCACGGGTGAAGGTAAAAGAGTATTACATCCCAAAAAATAGTGTTTTATACTAGATATGGGATTTATGAGTTTGTTGTAATTCGCTTGGTTTTGAGAAACTCCCCTATATTATTCATGTATCATATGAATAGAATATTCAATGAATATTCAGTTATTTTTGTTGTTGTTTTTATTGATGATATTTTGGTATTTTTAAAAGGTTATGAGGATAATTAAAAATATTAAAGGATTGTATTGAAAACTCTCAATGAAAAAAGCTATACAAAAAATTTAGAAAATGTAATTTTTGGTTACAACTACTTTATTTTTATACGAACACTGTAAATAAAGATTGAATAACAGTTGATCCTTCAAAAACAAATTTGATGAATGGAAATGAGCTAAAAATGTTACAGTGGTTCAATGTTTTCATGGATTATAAGGTTATTACTGATGGTTTGTCAAAAGCATTGGATAGTTATCTAACTCACTAACTTTGTTAACACGAAAGGGGTTAAATTTATTTGGAAAGAAGAATGTGATATTTATTTTTAAGAACTGATAAAGATATTGGTAAATTCTCTAGTTTTGGACCTTCCCTCTATAAATGGTGATTTTTTCATCTACAATGATGCTTCATTGAATAGGATTGGTTATGTTTTGAAGCTGAATGATCTAGTAATTTATTATTCTTTAAGAAAACTAAAACCTTGTGAGTTAAATTATCCCACACAATATTTGGAATTATCATCTTTGGTTTTCACTTTTACAATTTTGAGGTATCGTTTATATGGACCCAATTGTGAAATATATAATATCCATAAATGTATATAGTATATATTCACTCAGAATAAATTAAACATGAGTCATATAAGATAGCTAGAAGAAAAAATGGATTAGGATTCCATGATCAATTACCATCCTGGAAAAGAAAACAAGTTGGGTGATGCATTTTTTTGAAACCATCATGCATAATTTACTATATTAAATTTGGTACAAGACCCCTTGAATAATGATATGATGAATTTTATCTTGGAAGTTGTTGGTTCATAAAATTCATCTCTTTAATATCGGGTTCTAGGGAAGTCATCTCTATCAGATACAATTAAGAAAGTGTTGAAGGAAGACCATGAGTTACAGAAAAAAGTGCAGTTTTTTAAAATTTGTAATTTATCAGAATTTAACACTGGTAATGATTTCTTCTTAAGATTTGGAAAGATATTATGTGTGCCTTGGGATTCACAGTTGAAGGTAGAGTTGTTAAGTAAAGATAACAGTTATCCATTGTTATTTTATCCAAGAATTAATAATATGTGAACAATCCTTGAAAAGTATTACTAGTGGTATGGAATGAAAAGAGATATTGTCGATTATATCAAGAAATTTTTTACATGTCAATATGTTAAAGTTGAGTGACATCATAAAAAAGGAATGCTTCATCCATTTACAATGCCAGAGTGGATATGGGAAAAATTTAACCCTAGACTTTACGGTGATAATAACAAATAGTTATTGAGATAATAATGCTATTTGGGTAATTCTTGACTGATTGAATAAATCTACACATTTCCTTGATATTCGAGATACAATGTTTTAGGACCAAATTTTTGAACTATAACTTAAAAATAATGTCACGTTTCCAGGAGTTCCACTTTCCATTGTATTTGACCATGATCCAAGGGTCACTTATAACTTTTTTATTGGCCTTCATAAGTCGTAGGGCATAGAATTAAATTTTAGAACATCCTTTATTCTATAATCTAATAGAGAAACTAACAAATAAATTTAGATATTGGATGATATTTTTCAGCTTTTTTCAACAGATTTCTATGGAATTTGGGATCAGTATCATTCATTAGATGAGTTTTCATATAATAACAGTTCCCATTTCATTATAGGGATGGATGTTTTGAGGAATTATATGGAAAGTGATGTCGCACACCAAATTTTTGGGATGAATTAAGTTAAAGGCATTTTATGGGAGCATAATTAGTAGAAGAAGTGTTGACAAAGTGAATATGATTTAACAACACATAAAGAAAGCATAGAGTAGGCAAAAAAGTTATACACATAATAGGAGGAATGAATTTTCATTTGAGTTAGGTTATTATGTTTTACAATGAATATCTCCATGGGAAATGGTTATGCATATGGGAAAAAATGAACACTAAGTCCATGGTTCATTGGGCCTTATAAAATCATGTAAAAGTTTGAAAATTCACCTACTTAGTAGATTTTCCTTCTAGTTTATCTCAGGTAGATAATATTTTTTATGTTTCAATGTGGAGAAATAAGATTCCATATTCATCTTATGTTTTGAGCCCAAACGTAGTTCATCTAGAAGTTAACCTTTCCTATTATGAGAAACCAATTCACATTTTTGATCATAGAGGGGAAGTACAATGAAATAAGATAATTCCTCAGGTTATGCTTTTTTAGAGAAACCACATGGTTGAAGAAAAAACATGGGAATCTAAAAATTATTTAAGGGAAAGGTAACCTCACTTGTTTAATATGTAAATCAAAATTGCAAGGAAGAATTTTATAGAAGGTGGGGAGAATGTAACAAACAAGGTAATTATAAAATAATTTCTGTTCATTCTAGAATTAAATAGTCAAATTCTATATAAATATATAATGAAATATGTGGTATTTATAGAAATTAAGGAATTTATAAACATAGAATAGTAACATGACCATAATAATAGTTTCATGACTAGTAGGGATAGTAATCTATAAAATAGATTAATAACCACGCTTATGAGAGTATACATATATTTTATATATATTATAATTATAATAGTATTATATTTACATCATAGAGTTAATAAATATTTTTTTCTGAAATTATAAATTAAGTGTTGGTGTATTTGTAACTCATAAATATCTAACTACAATTTTATAATTAATTAAATTATTTCAAAGAAATTTTACATTCATAAAATAAAATCATAAGTAGTTATTTTTTTCTTATGATTATAGGTTAATTTTAAAATACTTTATTCAATTTTTAAAAGTGTTCTAAAATTGGTTATAATTTTAGAATTGGTATTTTTCGAATAAATTATGTTTTGTATTAAAAATTATATTTCTCAAATTTAGAAAATTATTGTCAACAAATATATTTAATTTTTTAATAATAGACATAGAAAAATGGTTGCGTTTTTTAATTTTTATGAAATACTTGAATTTTTTATAAATAGTAAAATACTGTAATTTATGGTTTATATACATTATAAGATAAATGCACCATTCATTGAGTCATTAATGATGCAAGAATAATAATATCGACCATACCTTCAATATTTTAATATATTTATGCTTATTCTCAATCTATTCATATTTTTGAGGAAACTTAATAAACAAATTTACATAATAATGTGAAAATATCACTCTCCTCCACTATAAATACCCCCCACACCACCTCTTCTCCTAACAACTCATTTCCTTGAAGCTTACATAATTTATATCCAATTATTTTTCCAAGCCTCTTCCCCACATCCAAGACACGATGGTCTCACCAATAGTTTAAAACCAATGGCATAAATGAGGTTCTCAATGAAAATAATTCAAGAGGTAAAAATCCTCTTTCGTTTTATTTTATTTTATTTTATTTTATATTATTATTAATTTATTATAATCTATTCACCTACCATTATCCAAGAGTAATTGAAACTCTAGTATCTGATATATGATTTAGTTTTATCTTGTTTATGGGAAAATTCATCATCATATTTCTTCCTCTCACCCTTTTATTTTAAAAATAAAAACATTATCTATGATGTGTCGATTTACCAAAATCATGGATGATGTATTATCCATTTACATTACTGCCTTCAGGGATGGTCGTAAAACCCTTAATATGGTGAAATCATATTTAATTATACATATTATATGTTATATCATGTTCTCTAACTTCTGTTTATACAGAATATTAATTAATAAACAATAGTGGTTCATAATGATCAAAATTCACAAAAATAAAAAAACATTCATCACTAATGATTTATCTAATGATCCATACACATATAATATAATTTAAATGATATATAAAACCATTAAAGTTTCTAAAGGTTCATTAATAACTGTTACTTTTAGTTCTTTAGTTATCTCTATTTTTAAAAGAAAATCCACAACAAACCAACCTTGAAAACTATAAAAAAATGCACACGAAACAATGAAAATAACAAAATATTGTTAACAAATGGGTAGAAATATGGTATGATAATATCATATAAGTAATTATAAATTTTAATATTGTTATTTAATTTATTAATAGAACTATTTAAACCATTATTCTATAATTTTGATCATGTTTTATATAATATGAACACATGGTAAGGGAATTATTAACCCAATTTCCATTCTTTGGGTTTACATTATACTTCATTAATTATGTGGTACTAAGATTATTTATATAATGAATTTTATTTATATTACTTATCATTATGTCTATATTCCTTGCATACACATATTCTTTTTTTTATTAATATTCATTTCATTTATATGATATTTGTAAGGGACTCTTCCATTAAAATCCTCTTTTAGACTTCAATTTTTATAAAATTTTAATGTTATGTTTTTAAGAAATTATTAATCTTTTGTGACTATGTTATGGCTCGTGGAAATTGTTTATGATGATAGTGGGGACCTATATCTCCATATAATTCATTAGGTATTTTTATGTTGGAGTTCAACCGAATGATTACTCTAATTATAACTACGATGGTTACACCATATGGTGGCCACCAGGGTTACATCATAAGGTAGCCATGAGGGTTACGTAGTAAGGTAGTAGTGAGGGTTACAAATAAAATGGTATCCATGAGGGTTACAATATTAATTAATTATTTTTCCAATTTACCTTTATGGTATTATTTATGTTTTCTACGTTTTATTGAAATATCAGTTTTTCACGAAGTAACTATATGATACATATTGGATGAGAAGTATGTCTTTATGAAAATGATTTATTTTTTTATCATTATTCACATACTAATATTTTTCCTCCTTCTTTATATGTACCTTAATAAGATTTTTCTTCTAATCCCATGTTTTAATAGAATCATAAGGTTTATGGTTGGGTATAAGAAATGGATAAGCCAAGACTGATGTTGGGAAAAATTTTATTGAATGTATTTCATGTTTTTTATAAAAAAAATTCCATTATGAAAAAAATTGATAATGATTTAGTGGTATCCACATTTTTTCCTTATGGGTTTTATATATGAATTATGACCTAACTTTCTATAAATCTAAACCAAAATGATCTTTAAGAATGTAAAGAAGTGAGTTCTAATAGAATTTCTTAGATTATTTAATGTTTAATACTAGGATCTTATATTTTATATACCATAACCATATATTATATCTATAGGAGGTATATAAAGCACTGGATATGTATGTTGGAGAATAGATTTGTAAGTAGATAAATATTGTAAATCAATGTTATATATGTTTTGAAAAAATAAATTACCATAGTTTGAAGTATTTTTATAATAATAAGAGACCAAACAACAATTAGAATATACTTAGATAAAATATAAAATTTTCATATTGATTATGGGAACTATATTTCCTTTATAGTGAGTTTGTTTAGGTTCAACATAAAAATGGTGGATAACATGGTTAGTGTATTGAGTTTAGTCTATAATCAGGTTGGATTAGTTACAAGATCTTTTGAAGATAATGATCATACGCTATTGGATTCTAAGTTGTATGTATGATTTATAAAAATTGTTGCTAAATAAAATTTATTTCATTCTTATACAGATTATGAAGAAAACTACAGAAGCCTGCAAGAAAAGATTATTAGATATTGATCCTGTTAGATGCGAGTGGGAGTTGTCTTCAGTGAGTATAAAAATTATAATATTTATCTTCCACATTACATATAATATGAAGTTCATATTTTTGATCAAATTTAATTTAGGGATATATAACTTCAGAGATTCCTCTTCCTAGTATGGGACCGAGCAGGGATCCTCCAAGACCTAGGCGGTGCTCCCGTCTTACCACTCCCCACACTGACCCATCAATGGATATCCCATCTACCACACATGTCTTCCCTCCGCTTGAGACCCTAGTGATTTTCCCATACATTGTGCCTTCATCATCCCATTTACCCTCTTTTTCCCATTCCTTGTCTACGCCGACTCGACCGATGTTCTCACCTCCACAATTTCCATATCCATTCATGTATCCCCAGACCTACTACGCATATTTTTAGATGTCTACACCACCTCCTTTTCCGACCATCCATATTACACATATTGAGTATGTTCCTTCAGTTTCTACTCATGTTCATGAAGATCAGCCAGAGCATGCTGTGGAACATATACTTCCTTCGGAGGATGCTGATCCAGCACAGTCCACGGATTCCTCATAGCCTATTCAGGAGCCTGCATCAGGTTTTTTTATTATAAATGTTTCAAATTATAGAATTTCACATTTTCCCTTTTGTATTGTCACTTTACTCTTCTCTTTTCACCACTTATGTTATTTAGTGGGATCTTCTAGTAGGCGACATGGGTGCACTAGAATGCAGGATGCCGGGAATCGTGAAACTCATATTATGGTGTATTACAATCCTCAACATCAAATGGTAGGTAAAAATTCTAAGGAGTGTAGAAGTTTCATGGCTAATTTAGAAAAATATCATGATATTGTTCTGGTGGAACCGGTCTCATGGAGACATATCAGTGCTGACATCAATGATAGGGCATGAGCGCAGATATGGGTATGAAAATTTTATAAATTTATATTTATATTAGTGATGTATTTATATGACTTAACATTTTCGTTGTAGAGTCGATTTAACATTCCTAACGGTGAAGCTACAGAAGGTTCCAGGTTGAGTGATCTTGGAGAGTATTGGTGTTCATACAAGTATGAGTTACATATTGGTTGGAGGAGTAGAGTGGGTACTGAGTTAGAGGGTGTACCCACAAACCCTGACTGTCCAAAAATTCAATATCAAAAAATGATCGCACATTGAATGATTGAACAGCATAAGGTAATACCCATCTTTAATGGTTTTTATATAAAATTTAATTCTTATTACTTGTATTGTTTTTTGTTTCTTAAGAAGTGTCAGCGAAAAACAAAAAAAAACAAAGATGAAATGATATATCTACACACATTGGGGCTAAAATGCCCAATCATGAGAAGCGGATGGAACATTCAATCCAATTTTTTTCATTTATCGTATATGGTTGTAATAAAAATTTGTGAATTTCTCATATGTAGCAAGCTGAATTGGGCATTTAAGGTCATGTACCTTGTGAAAAATTAGTCTGCTTCAGTAGGAAAAGAAAAGATGGAACTGCAGTTAATTCACAAACACAAGAAAAAATTGTAAGTTTTTATATATATATTTCAAACATTTATACGAAATTAATAATTTAATATATGTATAATTTCAACAGTCTGCCTTGGAGGCCATGGATGAGGAAGCTGACAAATTAGGGACAAATGGTCATTTGAGTCAGGTGTTAGGTGTAGAGCATCCAGGAAGAGTCCGTTGTAGAGTAGGAAAAAACATATTCCCCTCTAGGTATTGGTCATCATCGGACTCCTATAATGCCTCTATGGCCTCTGATTTGGAAAGTATGTGTGCTGAATTAGCTGCGACAAAGATAATAGTATTAGAGGAGCGTGAAAGAATTAAGCTAATGAATGAAACTTTCATGAAATGTATGTCAATGTTGAGTGAGTCACTACCACCAGAGGTCACTGCCACTTTTGATTCATGAATGGCATCAATGTGCTCTTTACATAATTCCTCGGGTGATTCCCATGAGGGTCCTAGTGGCGATGACGGTGGTGGCGATAGAGCTGGCGAGGAAGTTGTTGATGTTGTTGTTGGTGATGAGATTGCTGATGATGATGATGATGTTGCTGCTGGTGATGATGATGTTGATGATGTTGCTACTGATGATGATGATACTGGACATGGGGATTACAATAATGGTGATGGGGGGATATTAATCCCCTTCATTTTTGACTTAGAAGAGAGACTTGTGTTTGAGTTTTAATTTTTTTTGTATTGGTGGACTGTTTGTATGTGAATTTCATTATGCAATGAAATGAATTTTGGATTATGTTTTCATCAAGGGTGTTATTTGAAAACTCTTTATGTAATATTCACATACCATTTTTTTTATGGTTTGGTGTGTTTATTGTTATCTCGCCATCTAATCTTGGCCTTAGCAGTGGAGGGGAGGCTTAGGATGGGGGGGCTGCAGTGGAGGGTTGGGGGGGGAGGACTGGGAGGGGAAGGTTGGGAGGGGGGTGCGGTGGAGGGCTAGGAGTGGAGGGGGCTGCATTCACATAATCTCTTTTTCATATACTCGACATGCATAGGATGTTCATCAGGAGAGTGTGACCGTGTCCTCCACTTTGAAGTAGAAGAGCTAATTTATTGAAGGCGTTGAGAAGGTTTAGTTGCTTCTGATATTTTTCTTTAAACATAAAGGCACTGATTGGTATGTGATATGACAGTTATATTAATATTTGGAGCTTACTAACTGATTTAGATGTTTGATATGCTTTTTTTGGTTTTCAGCTTTTCTTTCTCTAATTTTTTAATGTGGTTTTGTGTGTTTTAGGATGATTCCAAACACAAAAGAAAAATCATGTTTAGTGGGGAGGGAGGGGGAGGGGCTGGGCAGGGGGGGCTGTGCAGTGGGGAGGGGCTGGGTAGGGGGGCTGGGAAGTGGGGAGGGAGGGGGAGGGGTTGGGCAGTGGGGGGCTGGGAAGTGGGGAGGGGCTGGGCAGGGGGGGCTGGGCAGTGGGGATGGAGGGGGAGGGGTTGGGAAGGGGGTTGGGCAGTGGGGAGGGGCTGGGCTGGGGGGGGCTGGGTAGTGGGGAGGGAGGGGGAGGGGTTGGGCAGGGGGCTGGGCTGTGGGGAGGGAGGGGGAGGGGCTGGGTAGGGGGGTTGGGCATTGGGTAGGGAGGGGGAGGGGAGGATCATGGTAGTGGGGAGGGAGGAGGAGGGGCTGGGCATTGGGGAAGGAGGGGGAGGGGGAGGTGGGGAGGGGGAGGGGCTGGGGAAGAGCTGGACACGGTGTCGACTTATCCACCGTCGCTAAAGGTATGGTTTTACCACACCATTTTTTACATCATGAGAAGTTTTATTTTTACTCAACTTCATCCTCTAATATTAGGTCTTCTCCAGGGACATCAAGCATTGCACACGATTTGATACAACAACCTTGAATATGTCCACTGCTTAGGTATTAAATAGTTATATTTAATAACTACTAATTTAATTCCATTAACATAAAAACATGTGCATTAATTCAATATAGAAAGTGTATTCTAAGTCTTTCAAACAAACTGTTCTTTCTATCTCGTAATTGTCTACAATTAAAGGAGTGTTTACATTTAAATATTAGCATTGTCATAAATATTTCAATTTTTGCTATCTGTTTTATCATGACAATGAACCACAAAGATGGAACTAACACCTTCTCTGGTAACCATTGTTGACAAACATCTTTATCATGTAATATGTACATTTTTAGTATTTGTACTTTCTACTTAAGAAGATACAGTACTTAAATTTGTTTTCATGTCAAAAAAGTTTTTCATGTAATCTTTTGATTAATGTGATTTCTTCTATCTTTAATCTATACATTTTTTGACAAACATGTTTAACATTAATATCATCTAAAAATGGTTAACATTTCACCTTCTATCTGGGGGATGGGGCTGGGCAGGGGGGATGGGGCTGGGCAGGGGGGAGGGGCTGGTGGGGGCTGGGGCTGGGCAGGGGGGATGGGGCTGGTGGGGGATGGGGCTGGGTAGGGGGGATGGGTCTGGGCAGGGGGGAGGGGCTGGTGGGGGATGGGGCTAGGCAAGGGGGATGGGGTTGGGCAGGGGCGATGGGGCTGGGTAGGGGGGACGGCCTAGTGGGAAATGGGGCTGGGCAGGGGGGATGGGGCTGGTGGGGGAAGGGGCTAGGTAGGGGGATGGGGCTGGGCAGGGGGGAGGGGCTGGTGGTGTATGGGGCTGGGCAGGGGGGATGGGGCTGGGCAGGGGATGGGGCTGGGCAGGGGGGGTGGGGCTGGGTAGGGGGGAGGAGCTGGTGGGGGATGGGAAACTGAAAATATGTCCTCTCCTTTCCAACCATATAGGGTCACAGCCACTTGGCCTATTAGCCAATCTCAGTGACCTGTGACGTAAACAACCCAGGCCAAATTCATTACATTATTCTGTTTCTGTCCACAATATAAAGAATAAAATAAGGTGTTTTCATGGTCTGAAGTATAAGAAAAATTAGCGTATTTAATTAATTTCTTCCACAAATTATCTTCATTAATTAAGAAAATGAATTTCATTTTGTTGAACCAATAATATTTTACCGAATATATTATAATTTGTGATAAATTGAATGTTTCAAACCACTTTTAATTTATTTTCTTAGTTATTGTGAAACTGTTATTTTTTTCTTATACTGTGGACCCGAGGTAGAATTTAATAATAGGATGGACAAATCTTAATAAAATGAAATGATTCAATTCTCTCTTACCCAACATATTATCTCGGGTGACAATTGAATATGAGGATTTTAAAACCTAATAAGTGCTTCCATTATTGGCTCTTTGCTGGTATACATGGACACCTTGCTAAAGAAGGCATATGATAATTGGAGCCAGGTTATTGAGTATGATGGAAGATCACTTTTGAGCTACCAAAAACACAGTAGGACTTCAAGTGCTCCCAGAAATAAATTTGCAGCTGATTTATTTGATTACCATGGCGCATTACAGGATCGACCACTCCCATGACATCACCTTTCTTGAGCGCCTTCTGAACAATCATCAATGGGGCACTGTCTTCCAGTTGAAGGTAAACACTTCTTTTTTCTATCATTAAACCTAACATTTTTTACTATTCATTGTAGCGCAAATGCTCTGTTTCCTCTCTGTTTCCGGCCATATTTGGTATGTGGGATGTAGAGTGAATCCACATTCTGGAAGATGAAAGTGTTCTTGAAGGGTGCGCTGGAAACACAAAGCAAGTGCATGGGTGACATAGATGTTAACAAACCCACCCAGAGCATCCACTTCAATTGAATCTTGACCAATGTGTTGCTCTCCCTGCAATAGGTATGTTCTCATAATATCATTGAAATATTCTCCTAGTCAATTTCCAGAATTTCCCTTCGCATAATACTTTTTCATACGTTATTACGCACTTTATCTTTTAAGATGAATATTGATTATTTTTATTTATATATTGTAGGTGACTCACTCTGCACATGAAGAGATCAAGGGAATCCTGCACTAATAAGTGCCATATCTCTACAACAGGTGTGTTTTCCAAAAAATATTGAATTAACCTCCCTACCATTCATCATTTTTCATTTGAATTTACACACTATATGAATGCAGGTTATTGGTCGTAAAATCATGGAGTTAACCTCCCTTTCATCCAACATATGAATGCAAGTGATATGTTTTCACTATAAAATCCACTGTATATTGATTTTTGTGGGTCATGTCTAAGAGTTTCTATACATACTTCGATTGTTCTCATCCCAGCATAGCGATGAACCGAAATATTGGTTAATATGCATGTGATGATGGAATGAATGCCTTGAATTTACAATCACGGAAAAGAAACTTAAGAGATGTTTATCATTTATGTCTCGGAGAGGATTGATGAAGGTATTTCTTCCCAACTAAGTCTTCAAAAGGATAGGATGTATGGAAGTTTATATTTTTTACAACTCAGGAAGTAAATGATACAGTGATAATCACATTCTTCATGATTTTGACTGGTATTTATTGTATTATAATCTGTTTTGTATTACAGTGAGTTGTATTACCTTAAATTAACATACCTTAAGGGAACATATTTAGTTGAACACCCGATTTTAGATTTTTTTTGTTATAATTTTTTTTGTAATACAGGGAGTTGTAGTACCTTATCAAATTTTTAGGATGTTTTCTAACAGTTGCAGTGCCTTACCTGGTTGGGTCTGCATCCAAATAAAACATGTCATGCATCTACATATTTCATGCAGGGAGATTCAGGGGGAGGGATGGGAAGTGGGGAGGGAGGGGGAGGGGCTAGGCAGGGGGGAGGGGGAGGGGGCTGGGCAGGGAAAGGGCTAGGCAGGGGGGAGGGGGGTGGGGGCTGGGTAGGGGGACGGCTGGGTAGGGGGGAGGGGGAGGGCTGGGCAGTGGGAAGGTAGCGGGAGGGGTTGGGAAGGGGGGAGGGGGAGGGCTGCGCCGGTGGAGGGGTGGACAGGGGGGAGGGGGATAGCTGGGTAGTGGGTAGGGAGGGGGAGGGGTTGGGCAAGGGGGAGGGGGAGGGCTGGGTAGGGGGGGGGATGGGCATGGGGAGGGCTGGGAAGGGGGGAGGGGGAGGTGGAGGGTTGGGCTGGTGGAGGGTTGGGCTGGGGGGAGGGGGAGGGGGAGGGCTCAGTAGGGGGAGGGGAGGGGGAGGGGAGGGGGAGGGCTCAGTAGTGGGGAGGGGGAGGGCTCCGTAGGGGGGAGGGGGAGGGATGGGTAGGGGTAGGGGGAGGGCTGGGCAGTGGTAGGGGAGGGCTGGGCTGGGGGGAGGGGGGGCTGGGCAGGGGGGAGGGGGGGCTGGGCAGTGGGGAGGGAGGGGGAGGGGCTGAGCATGGGGGAGGGGGAGGATCATGTATTTAACCATCAAAAAAATTAAATTAGAGAACTATCTTTGAAATTGGTCAGGTTCTTCTTGGAAGCTCATGGTTCACTGGGCCTGGTGATTGAAGAAAGGGTCTCATCCCAGTCACTCCAGAATGAATATGTTAAAACACTAAATAAATCACATGATGATTCTATGGAACTTCTAGAACAATGCCTTCATTTTCATGTACATGTTTGTGTACCCATATGAGACCTATGATTTTGGTTTAAAAACTAAAGGATGAGTCTCGTTTCGATGTAGTAAGTCCCTTAGAGGGGGAGTACAAGTCATGTACCTTTAGAATAAAAAACGTGATCTTTTTAAAGGGTATGTGGGTTGGGATATCAACATATGTAAATGGGATTGTGATGAGTCATTCAAGTATGATTGAGGCTATTATAGCCAGGATAGGTGATGCTAGACTTTGGGTAGTGAATCCCCTTGGTTTTTTACCTTGGAATCAATTAATGGATGCCTTATACCGGGGTATAAGTGTAACGTTTTAGTCTGGGATGTTTAGGCATTGAATGTAACATTTTGGCTCAGAAAGGGGTTGAATAACATTGCTCAATGATGTAGAATATTGTGTGGATTTTACTCTTTCTCTAATTGGTTTTTCATTTATGATTATTTATGGGTAATTGTAGGCTTCTTGGTGTTGTAAAGATCCATGTATGATCTTATATTCTGTTTTTAGGTGCAGAATGTTTACAGGTGCAGAATCGTAGAGGTACATAATTATAGAGCAAGGTGCAGCTGAGGTGTAGCTGCTCTACTGCAGGGGACCTGCCTATACCCACGGATCATTGAACTGTGGGAAACGTCTGGAGCTGTAAATCAGTGTACCCACTATTTTGAAACCGTGGGTATACATATATACTCACGGTTCATTTGAATAGTGGGAAATGTTTATAGTAGTTTAAAATCAGTATGCTGTTGTATACCCACGGTTATAAAACAGTGGGTCTACATATATAACAACGGTTCAATGAACTGTGGGTAATATAAATTATTCTGGGTCTATGCCCACAGTTTTCAAAGAACCGTGGGTATAGGCCTACTGCGACGGAAATACATCCCACGGTTACTGAAACTGTGGGTATAGGGTATACCCACAGTTTCATGGGCTATACCCACGGTTTAAAACCGTATATATAGGTGCTATTTCCAGTAGTGTTATATGATGCACATATAATTAAATTTTTTAATAACTTATGGTTATTCAGGAAGATAGTTCTACTATTTCTGAGTTCAATGTCAAATTCATGGAGGTATTTAATTACCCTACAAATTTCATGAAAGATTAGAGGATGAGAACTTTTCATTTTTAGATAGACTAGGGACAAAATATTTAGATTCAATTACATATATTTTTATTGATTCAATCACTAAAATCTTACATAGGGTTGATATTTTCAAAAAAAAATTCACCCCAACATTTTATTTTATTTTTTGAAAATTTATCATCATGCGATATGTTTCGAGAAATGTTGAAGGATATATTTAAATATTTTTGAAATATTCTATTTTTATCATAATTATAGATATATTTTTCTAACATGATATCATTAATTTGTTATTTAAAATATAACAATTCCTGGTATAATATTTGGTATTAAATTCCGTTATTATGATCATATGGTTAGTATCTAAAGTATTTACCCTTATTTTTCAGTGGAAAGTGTGTACTTGAGAATTGTAATTATTAAGAGAAAACATTATCATTTTTATCAATACCTTCTCGAGTAATAGGATAGATGATTGATAAGATTTATGGTACAAGATAGTGATGTAAGAGAACATAATGAAGGAGTTCTAAAACAACTAAGATATGACCTGATAAAAATATATGAGACAGACCATCATTAAAATATATACCTATTACGTTATTTAAAATCAATATCCATTACATCTGATAATAAGTCACACCCCCAAACTAATATGTTTATTGTACTAGGATATTAGTTACATGATCTTGAAATTGTATTAACATTATTTCAAATCTCTTATAAATAATATCCAGACATGATGCCCTTCTATACATGTCATGTATAACAGAATTCTACATAACGTTTCAAATGGAAACATTAGAAACAAGTGATTCCTGTCACTAAATAAGGCTAGACATAATATATATTAATCAAATATTATAAAGGAGAATAATATGAATATGTTGTTATGAGAAAATAATCATCATACATTCACATAGTATAATAAAATTTTACCCAATAAAACATGGATCATAAATCATGAATCATGACATGAGGATTTTTGTGTAACATAATAAACGAGTCATAGGAGTGTGGAAACATGAGTAAATAATTAGAGACCATGTAAACATAGCAATTTAATTATTTTTAACAAAGAAATGTATCATAAGAAATTTGAAAATTCATAGATATATGAAATCATTTATTATGTTGAATACAAGGTCCAATACCATCATCGCATAGAGAATAGAGTCCCATATTGGACCACGTTCACTCCCAATTCCATAAAGAAAGTGTACATAGACCCTTAGGGGTTTGGGTTCACTTCATATTCTAGGTCATCTCTTGAGACATATGGTTTTACCAAATTAATTAATGGGACATATAATTAAAATACCACCCATAAAATTGTTGAAAACTATATATAAGTGAGGAATAAGAAAACAATAATAATTAAATCATAACGTAATTGACTCAAAAGAATGAAATGAGTATAATAAGAGTCCCTACAATATATAAAAAAGAGTCCTCACGAGAGTAAATGTGGATGATTCATTAAAAAATATGCCTATTTAAATTTATAAATTATTAAAGGATGTGGATAAATATGAAAACAACTTATAATATAATTAGAAAAATTATTTTAAAAATAAGAATAAATATCCATTATTTCTTGATAATTTTTATTTTTTAAAAGTACCTTATAATAAAACTGTTTTGAGAAATGAAGATGAATGTGAATAAAATATACATTAGAAAAACTATTAAAACATTCAAATGAATCATTATAAATAAAATTGAAGAAACCTATGATATAAACACACCATATGGAAGATTTTAAAAATATTATTTTTAATAATTTGAAAACAAAGGAAAATTTAACAGGAAATAACCATATGATATACTAGATGTAGAATAATTACATAAATAAAACAATATAAAGAATAGTACTTAATGAAAAAGGATTATAACCCAATAGAATTTATATTGTTGTATCCAATTATACTATTTATTTTGGTGGGTTTTTGCACTAATGGATAATAAAATCTTAAGGATATGTGTAGACCGTATAAATAACTATAGAATAATAAAATGGATGTGATTTTATACAGAAAGAAAATATATTTTTCCCAATAATGAAGTAGATATAAAAATTCACTAATCCATAGTAATATTGGAATAAAAACCCATTACAACATTTTTATCTTTTGTATAAAAGGTACTTGAAATAGAGAACCTAATATGGATTTCTAAATCCATTAAATTCCAAGAAATATGACCTAAATATATCATTAGGTAGTATATACACATCAAAAAATAATAATAAATATAGAGAATATATCAAAAATGGAAAATTTGAATAAGGAACCAATAAATCAGACGTCCATAATTTAAAACAATCTCTACTGTCACACAATAAGATTTTAAAATGAAAGCTGTTTTTGATAGCATATACGAAAAGAAAAATTGATCCAAAATGAACCAATATTATTTAAATATGGAGGTTATAACCTTTTTATTAAATCTATGGGTGTTAATAATATTAAATTTTTAATGATTTAAATATAAATTTTATAGTAAATATAAATTAATTGATTAATTTTTATGAAATAATAATTAATTCTGTTATAAATACTTATTATTCTTCAAAAATAAGCTTTCTTCAAAAAATATTTTCATTTATTTTGTGAAAAAATATTATAATTAATTTCAAAAAATTTTAAAATATATATTTCATAAAATTAATTTCATTTTTAAAATTTAATAAATATAAATAACTTAGGGTGGAATTTTTTGTTTGTTTCTAAAATTATTGTTTTAAAAATAAATAGTGAAAATTACCGATTTTCTAAATACTGTCATTTTTATCTATAAAGTAAATAAATTTAAAATACCCATTATATATTGGATTTTATTTTAAAGTTAAATAAAAATAATTTCATTTATAATAACAAAATTATATTCATTTTAATCAATAACTTTTAGTATTTTTGTATAAATTGTTTTCTATGCTTGAAAACAAAAATTCTTGAAAACAGTTTTTTAGTGCATAATTTTTATCCATTTTAATTAATTAAAATAACATAAAATAGGGAAATATTTAAATGATATTTGTAGAATATATTTGTATTCATATTAATTTAAATTAATATAATGAATGTTTTTGGTTATAGAGTTTATACAAGATCTTCTATTTCCTTAAAAAACATGTTTCTAAAAACCTGTTTTTCATTAAATTATGCTGGATTAATTTTAAATTATATCAAAATAATAGTGTGAATTGAATTTAATAAAATGTATTTACTATTTTTAATTAGAATAATTAATACTAGGTAATATGGTCAACTTATTATTTTCATAATTAATAGTACTGAAAGTAAAAAAATATATATTACTCTGGTTAAGGTTAAAATGGGTTTAGCAGAGGTCAAATCAAACAGATATGCTTAAAAATAATGAAAAAATGTATAATTTATTTTATTTTATCTTATATTGACCCTATATCATATTGGATTCATTTATGTCCCATTTTGGATCCATTTTGTGTAAATATTAAATTTATATATTTTATTCCTTTTAAAAACTTCAAGTGGGTCCTCTCCCCCACTTATAAAAGGACACCCCCTATCTTCTCAACTATACACTACAAGAACCTTTTTAATTTACCAATATCTACAAAACACCTTCATAAATTCCCTTAACATGACCTAGAGTCCTTGGTTATATCATAAAATACTTATAAGAAGTCTTTTGATGCTAACATAAAGAGGTTTTTTGAATAAGAGGTATCATTCTTAACTGGTCATTTTTATATTATATATTATTCCACCAACTAAAAATATTATTCAACCATTATGATAAAATCACAAAATTATCTCCCATATAATTATCTATTATTATGTTAATTTCGGAACCCATATCCATTCCCTCTTCCATAAAATGGGAAAATGAAACAATGGTTTATGTGTGTGGGGGGTAACCTCCATGCGAACAGAGATAAATCATTTCCATCATTCCTTCCCAAGAAAATTTATAATGTTATAATTAATATATATATATTATGTTAATAAAATATTTATCATTTTATAAAATCAATATATCATATTTCTTCTTACCATTCCATTCATTAAAACATGGTAACATCATTCATCTGCAAGTGGGGATTACCACCTCAACAGAATGATCTGATTCCATTTTCATTTCCATATCACATAGATTTTATATATAATTATATTTAAAGAAATAGGATGGTATTTATGATATAATTATCATTATGGAATTATAAAATAAAACTTATCTACCTTCCATCTTGACCATTGAAATATGGAAATCTTACTCAAGCATATGTACAACCTTCCATCTTGATGATTCTAACATATTCTATTTTAATCAATATCCTTCATGGTTGGTTATAAATACTAATTTATTCATAAAATTGATCATTATTAAGTTATTATTATTCTTTATATGATGAAATAATAATTACTTTGACCTTATACCACTTAACAAATTGGTATTAAAAATATGATTTGAATATCCTCAAATTGTACGACATCAACAAAAATGATTAAGTAATTGAATATATCCTTAAAATAATTGAAATAAAATTTGTAGTAAACCTTTAAACGATTATTATGAAATTAAATAATTTTCATATTTATTTTATTTTGAAAGTTAAAAAAACAAATGTGTGGATTCTCACTTCAAGAAATGGATCCCTCAAAACCATCCATTTATTCAGGTTATGACCATTAAATAACTAACTCATTTGTTCTACCTATTTAATGTTACAGAATGGTTATAAATTTTGTATATATTTCTCTCATTAATTTACCTATCTTATTATACCTTAATTATATATAATAATACATGAATTTTTATCATTTCTCGAATTATTTTTTATAAGAAATAACTTTTGATTATGATATGAGACAGGATTATAAAACCCATTTTCCTTAAATGGGTAATTATTATGTTTATGAATTATGATGGATTTCCTTTTTGTAGAACACATAATCATGAAAAAGTTATAATGGTTGTTCCCAGATAGTGCTCCAATTAACTAGGAAGATATTTTGTCACATGATATGTTATTTATGAGATTAGGGATCAACCCTAATCTACTATCAGACTCTGTGCACCATGTAAAGTTGGCTTACTAGTTAGCATAGACATATGACTATGTCATGTTTTGTGTTGCTACAACATTTCATATGTTTTATGATCTTATTATAAATTTTTTGTTATGTTGTTCTCTCACTTTATAACTCATGATCATTCTATTTTTTCATGTCATGTTATATATTTGAATCACACATTATTTTCCTTTATTATGTTTATTCCTTTATTAGGATTTTTAGCACACCCCTCTATTTCATGTTTTCTCCATGTTATCCTATTTAGCTTTAGAATCTAAAATGGACTAAGGAGACCATTAGGAATAATTAAATAAAGAATTTATTTTTTAGTTTTCTTTTGATGTATTGTGAATATATTCTTCCCAAGATAATAGGCCACATGATCATTTGGTTTTTTCATATATTTTTATGTTAAATTAGTCAACTAATATTATTTTTAAAACGCTTTGGTTACTATATATGATATCAGTGTAAGGTAAAGTTAATTTTTGGGATTTGGACTGCAATAATTTAGTGATACCCCTAGGTATAATTCTAATCAAAATAAATTACCCTGGAATTTTGGTAATGCAAACAATGTGTGGACTCTAACAAATTACATCCATGTTTGGATACTAAATAATTTTTTGCTCAAGATTAATATAACATAGGTTTAATAACCCCCAAAATGGTGTATTATTAATTGACTCAAATATCACCTAGCTCATAAAAAAGTGGCCTTACTAGACACCTGGTTTGACACTTCCAAGGAATATGATTTTTTAACTCACATATTCTTTAAAAACCATTATGAATTACTTGAAAAAAAATTAGGTTATCAAACATAATAGGGAACATTACCATGCATAACCAATATTGAAACTTATATAATCATAAGCCATGATATAATTATAATTTACAAGTTATTCATTACATGTTTATAAGTCTCATTGTTGTATTTTTTATTAGATAACATATTCTCATATTGTTTTTAATTTCATTTAGTTAATGGTGGAAAATTACAGAAACTATTCCAATAACAAATGTGATTGGAAAAATTATGATTTCCCCAATGATATGAATAAACTAATGGGATATGGATATGATAAATTCAGTAAATTATTATCTAAATTGGATCAAGGGATGAATACTAACTTTAATCATGTGGAATGACCTCTTATCCAAATAAAGAGAAAGATTCAATAAAGTATTTAACATGAAAAAGGACTCACACCTTTACTGGATATTATGAAACCCTCACCATGGAATAATAGATTAACTCAATTGATAATATATTATATTTCATCCAATGATTAGAACATAATAAAATTTTCCTTTTTATTTATCCCATAGACAAAAAATCTGATTTGTAGTGGAATCTAATCAACAACATGAAAACCAAAGATGATATAGAATCAATGGAATGAGAAGGATTAAATAATATACTTTTCAATTAATATTTTACTTTAAATATAGGTTATAAAATGGAGGTATATTTTCATTGAATGAAGAAAAATAAATATAAGTCTATTGGGGCGCATTGGGAAATCATCACAAGACCTACATGACACATCTCAAGATTTTTCATCAACATGAAAATTAAGGTGGAAAAATTCATTAGTGGGTTAAATACAATTATATAGAGGACTTTGTGATTTGAGGCATGGTTTGTTATGAATAGAGTATTGGGTGTCAGGTCAAGGTTGAGATGGAAGTTAGTGAAACTCAATTATCTTATTATTTTAGAGATAAAAAATGAAATAATGGAGTTTTATTTAGTTGAATAGATATATAAATCCCATAGAGGAACAAAAACCAAGCATCCCACATATCAAAAGTGTGGTAAGAGGCATAGTGTAAATAATCTGACATTAACTGGGAGATGATTCGAATGAGGAAAAGAGGAGAATCATGCTGATTAGTGTAGATGGGAAATGAAGTATCCCACTAATACAGAAGATAAAAAGTGGTTCCATATCAACACTCATCCAATAATATAGTGTTGCAATTTCATGTAACCTGGGAACTATACAATCCAATTCCTTGATTCAACATTTGTTAGAGATAATCAACAATAATAATCACCATGTCTTATAGATAATGTAATGGCATATGATAGCATTAAAACTGAGGTGGATCCCAAAAATGATGTCATCATATATACGAAAGTTATTTATTTAAGAACAAAAAATTTAATTTTTGATTCTAGTTCTATGTACTCTTTCATGTCTTTCATGTTTAGTAGAACAATTCAAACACTACCTTAAAACATGGGGATTGAGCTATCTATGAGAATAGTAAACATAGGAATTTTTTAATCCCAAGTACATAACTCCACCCTAATCAACATTTTTGGATTGAATCATCTCTGAAATATCATATTACTTATGTTAGTGGTGTTTGATGTGGTATTGGTGATGGATTAGATATTGTTATAAAAAGACAACATTAACAGTTAAGAGAGGGATATTACACTTTATATCAGAAATTATCCTATAATTCAGTACAATTATATATAGAAGGATGAATCTATCCTGTAATAATATTTTTAAGTATAGAAATTATATCCTTATAATAAATTCTATATATAAAAAATTATAGAGAAAAAGGATACAATAATACTTGAAGACTTTCCCATTATGAGGGGTTGTACTAATTCATTCCACAAATAGAATCTTGTCCTTCCTCCTAACCAAGAGGTTGATTTTTCCAATTGAACATATACCTATATCATATTTGTATATATATATTTAGTACTCCTTACCAAATATAAATCATTTATTTAGAAAATATGAAAAGGTAGTTATAAGATAATATGGAAAAGAATTTTATAGGTTCGAGTTATTAACGATAGGGTGTGTAAGTCATATAATTGATGAATAAAGATTGTTCAATGTACCTTATTATTGATTATCATAAATTGAGAAAATAATAATGATAAATAACCAGTATCCCCACCATGAATAGAGGAATTATTTCAATCAACTATGTCGATGGAATTATTTATCTATGATGTACCTTCAGTTGAGATATCACTAATTAAAGGTGAAGAAAGAAAATGTTCCATAAATAGCCTTTTGAACATAGTATGAACACCATGAGATCATGATGATGCAATTTGGAATCAATAATTCTTTAACATTATTTATAGACCTAATGGATAGAGTATTTAAATGTTACCTTATAAAATCCATGGTAGTATTTATAGATGATATTATGATATAATCTAAAAGTAGGGAACTGTTTGAGGTTTATTAAAATAGTATGATAAATACTTTTTAGAAAAAAAAACTATAAAAAATATTGTAATTGTGACTTATGGATGAAGGATGTATTATTATTGTGGAATTATTTTAGAAGAAATTGGATATGTATGGACCTGTGTAAGGAAAATTCAGTTGAGTAATAGTAGAGGCTATCATCAATAAAGGAGATATATTATTTCCTAGGACTCGATGGGTATTATTTTTTTTAGAAAAATCTAACTATTTTCAAACCCACTAACCAAGATAACATGAATGGGGGTAAATTTTTTTAGAATATTTAATGTGAAGAGAGATTTATAATGAGTTTAAATGGATTTTTATCACTACATCAGTCCTCACATTGGCCATAATTGGGGGTGTTTTTTTGAATATAAAGATACTTCATATATGGTTTTGGGTTCTGTAATAATGGAAAATTATAAATTCATAGCCTATCCATCATGTAATTTGAATTTTGATGAGTATAACTATCCAGAAAAAATAGGGGGTTTGATGTGGTCATCGTTGATTTGAAAATATAGGAAAAAATATCTCTTTGAGGTCAATTATGAAATATATAAGGATCATTCACTACAAAAAAATAGAATAATAATGATAGTTTTTTTCATTTAGTGATGGTTTACAGTGTTGGTAATTGTTTCTGAATTTTTTTTTAAAAACTACCATAAATATAGAATTATCATCCATCCTATATCAGTTTAGTCTATTTAGCATAGGTTTTAGTGTAGTGTCCTGAAATTTGTTTTAAGGGATGGTAATTTCTCTTTTTATATGTATCTTTCATCTAAAAAAATCCTATGATTTAGTAGGGGTGTATTCCACCACTATATATTATATTATATAGTTTTGGTTTAAATAGAAAAAAATATTGACCATATTGGGTGGTGGTATAAATCACTACTAATAAATGGTCAACTATATTTAGTGGTGTTTTAAACAGTATCCATATAGTTCTAAAAAAAATTGAATAAATGCATAGAAAATATAACCCCAAAAAGTTAATAAAACAAAAAAAAAATAAACTTACATATTACATACCAACATAACATAAATACTATGGTGAATTATAAATATAAACTAGAATCTAAAAATTTTGAGAAGCTAAATTGGTCAATACATACACGGTGTATGATAAGAGTGAAAATTCTAAAATTATAAATTGAAAACCACCATGTGATCCATGTTAACCATCCAAAATCATTAAAAAATCATTAATTCTAAAATTAAAAATAATATTAATCAAAATGTTAACAAACATAAGTATAATAATTACTTATAACAATATTAGAATAATAGAATACAGTATTAACGAAGTACCATGAAGTATATGTAATAATAGGAAACTCTGATGGCTCTATAGTGACGTTCAATGATATACTAGGGTGGTACCATCTTATAACATATTAATTATGTTCCTAGATAATAACCTATCATATTACTCTCATAATCCTCAGTACATGGAAGTCCTCATTGTTAGAACAAATAATATAATAAATTATCTTAGTCATAGTCTCATCATGACTAGCATATAAACCATCTCTCAATATCTTGCATAGATTTCAAGGGTTCCCATGATACCAGAGACCAATGGTGGGGAAATATGTATCCCATATCAGTCACATGTCAGTAACATTATTCAAGGAAATTAATATATCTATCATAACACATTCATCCCCCATAAAATATTTTTATAAATTACCAATATAATGTTCACGTAACAAATAATAATAATCATGTCTATCTTATAGTTTCTAAAAAAATATATAAAACTAGGTTATATTATGGAAAAACCATGTGTGTAATACATTTTTTGAAGAAAACATTGTATAAATGTTCAAATTGGACATTGGTTTTATATAATAATCATACATATAAAACCCTCCTCCAAAACCACTTTATATACCATCTTTAGTCTAGAAACATTCTTCAAGTGTATTTTTGGAATCCATAATCGAAAAAATATGAAAACATCCCTTTAAAACAAATAAATCTATTATATAATATATACATATAGATATAACCTTGATAAAAATCGTAGAAAAACTTAAAATAAATAGTCATCAATAAGAAACATCAGGCCACGTCAAAGAAACAATTAGACACCATATAATGTTTGGAATGGAAATGGTTTTTTTGATAACTGAATATATTTATATTTTTTTTTGAATTATGGAATTACGTAACGGGTTTATATATGGGGAAAATGGATATGATATAAAATTTGGTACATGAACAAATCATAATAGATTAATAATGATAAGTATAATGTAAACATTAGAAGAAATAATAGAAAATAAAACAAGTATATATATTTTTTATACTGTAAGGGAAATTAAGATATCTCATTCCTCATACCATAATATGGTTTCTCAATCACCATGACAATGATAGTCATTCATGTTTTTAGTTACACATCACCACCACTGATTCTTTTATAAAAACTAATCACTACATATAAAACCCATCACCTTATATCAAATTAATTCTTGATTTATTTCATAAGAATACACTTAATAACACCCAGACGATCAATGATTATTTTTTATTTGTCTATTAGGTACATTAAATAAAAAAAGACAGGGAATACAATATCTTTATTGAAAACATTGTTAAATTTCTTTATATATTACTTCGAACATAAAACTGCATAGGATAACCTGGGGTCAAATATATGAATCTGGTGAGCTATAACACCAAGTATGGGAATAAACCTAGAATAAATTGAAGATGATAATACATGTTAAATAATAGATATATCAGTGAGGCATAAAAAGAGTGGTTATCATAAACATGAACAAATAGAAATGATAGAGCATGATAATAAAAACAAGGAAAATGTGGACACAACCTAAAACAAAGTATCATAAACATATTCTAAGGCTAAAGAAACCAAGAAATCATGGTGGGAAAAGTCCCATAAAGGAATTAGGTTCACTCCCTATCCCAAAATAAGATAGCAGGATACAAGACACTAGCTAATACATTTGAGCTCTATCTAGATGCACCCATCATATTCATTTCATACTCATGCTTCAGTGTACCAGATTGATCATACAACATGGATTCATTTATCATCATAATTTATTCCACTATTAAGGAGAGTGAAATACACATATGTAAGTCCCCAATCAAAAATTATATGTGCATAAATTTAAATACCCTTAATGTGAAATGGGTATGGTATCACTAATTTTTTTTGTCTTGTATAATTGTGGTGACATTTTGGTAGCATAACAGCTTAACATAAAAATTCATAAAATGGGTTGATGAGAAAAAAACAGGTCTATATACTTTTAGAAATTAAATTAAAAGTAATAAGTACATGTATATAAATATAACAACATGAAAATTTGTAAATAAATGGGATACAATATTGAACAATCATTTATTATAAAGAGAAAGGAAAGATCCCTTAATATATGTTGGCATGGTAACAACTATATATTGGTGTTCATTGGGGGGATAAATGAGAATGAAAGTGTATTTATTCATTTATAAATCCAATGGTTTGTATTGAGTATATGTGATCACATATCACGACATAGAAAAATTTAAATTGAAAGGAAAAACATAAAAGGGTTGATTGATAAAATAGGATCATGGAGGATCCCTTGTAGAATTTCGGCATATTAATGGATTCAGAAAAGGTCCAAATGAGGGAGGAAAAATGATATATCATTAAAATAACATAAATTGGATAGTTATTTAATAATTATAAATTAAGGAAATTATAACCAATTTACATTAAAATAAAAAATTTAAAATATGGTGCTTCAATTTGAAAGTAGGTGATGAAGGTGGTGATCCCTTACTTGAGTTGTGACTCCAAGTGATTTGAAGGGGCTTCTTTAGAAATAGGTCACCGTGGGAGGACTCTATAGAGTGGATTTCAGATTTTAGTCATGCTCTAAATAGATTTAGTGAATATAAATGGTACATTAAATGGGGTTATATATGAAAATAGGGGTATTTATTTATTATTAATGTTTTGGACTCTACATAATAAAACATCCACAACCACAAACCATACCCTAGTTCTTTCCCCATGGTTTCCTCCAAATGGAAGTGTTTTTTATTATTTTATAAGTACATTCAATGAAATTATAAAAATAACTCTCTTTCTTATGTGGAGGTGCGTAATACTCTTAATGAAATGATTTTAATCCCATATAATATATTATTGGTTTTGAAGGATTCAAAATGACACTACAAATTAATTAAAATAAACATAAAATCACATTATTTAAAATAAAAAACGTTTATTTGGTCGTGGATCTCTTTTATATTAATTATTGCATCACTTTTGGTAATTATAATGTCATAAAACACAAAGTATATTTATATGGTATTTATTTTTTACCTGAACATTTGATATTCTCTAAAAATTAAGAAAAATTAACCATTTGATAATTTCACTTTTCTTATTAAAAAAATAATATTACTTTTATCTAAATATATATATAAATATGTTAATTTTTTATTTGAAAATAAATTTGACTTTTTTATGAAATAATGGGTTTTTTTACAATAACATTTTTACAACACTTAAAAAAATTATAGTTGATTATATGATCATTTATATTTGATAATCATAATCTAATTAACCTATTTTAATGAAATAATATTTATTTCAAAATTCCATTAATTTCATAAATTCATTAAATTAATTTGAATATTAATCAAAAATACAATTTGTGCATTATTCTATAAAAATAAAAATCATTTACAAAGTAATAACAATATGATGAAAATATATTCATTATTAAATACAAAATAATTTACATATTCATATTTATGGGGTCTCAATTCATATCCCTTTAATATTCCAACATATGACTTAACAGTAACGTGCGTGATTGTAGTGTTTTCATGGGGTCGTTTGACAAATATGGATTGGGTCATGATCTATGTAAGTTTAAAATTATCCCATAAACGTTTTTTCTCATGCTTAAGCTGTTGCATCTCATTTTGGTCTTGATAAAAGGTAAATCACATATATTTTATATCCCTTGGAATATCTAATAAATTGGATTCATATGGTCGATCCCACTAGTTGAGGCCATCACTTCCTTTGTATGTGTCAATTGGATTTTTAAAACCCAATATTTAAACTAACCATGTGATCACTATTCAACAGATATATTATAAATTGTAAAAATACCTAAACGTATTTTCAATCCAATTATATATAATGAATCTAAATAAGTCCATGTGTTTTCTATAACCATATAACTTAATAATTCATTTAATTAAAACAAAAGGTGGATTTTATTTATTACATTTTGGGTCAATGCAATCATCCCCCATAAAAAGTTTATCCCAAAAAAATTATTTTCCCACACTAAAACATGAGGGTGACTCTTATTCATAACCTATTATAGATCCCACATTACTTATTCAAAATTTTGGTTTCACCGCAACACTTTGAACAGTTTCATTGTCTTATTTTGTAGAACTTTTTCTCTGTTATCTAATATTCCAACGTGCTACTCTTCATAGGACATATCATTCTCCAATGCTACCACCTATATATTGTGTAAATGTTATGGGTTTGGTATGAAATTATTTATAAGGTATAAAATTAATACATCATGTAATTAAGATAGGTGCGGTGGGAGTTCAGGTTGATAGGCCACCACACTGATGTGGTCAATTATATGAAAGGGGATGATCTATCTTGGAAAAATCTTTCCCTAATTATTAAATCTCATCACATTCATCAATGGAGGTATTTGGAGGAATACCTTGTCTCTAACATCAAACTCTATGCCTCATCAAAAATTATTGGCATTTCTATTCTATCGATGATAAGCAGCCTTAATTTGATGTTGAATGGTATTTACCTTTTCCACCATTTCCCTGACCATTTTAGGGATTATTCTGAATGGCCCAAAGGCTATATATTTTAATTAATTCTTTATATTCCCCCTTTTAAAGGTTTAAGAGGAAACCTTACATGGCTCGTAAGAATTGATAAATTAAATTACCCCAAGGTCTTAGAGAAATCATCCGAACAATAACTACTAGAAATTTATTCCTCCCAATCATCTACTCCATGAATAATATCTCCACCTTTGCATGGATATTCGGCTAGAAATACTATTCAGATATTCATAGGCTGGTCCCAATACAAGTTTCCATACCCTCTAATTCATCCAAATTTGTTATCTATGCTCTAGTGATTTCACCTTCTTTGAATCTTCCTATGGATCTTGTTCCTTCTAGAATTTTTCTGGTTTGCCTCTGCACAACTGTGGATTTAATACCTTAATGTGGACCGAAGGCCTTATAGATTATAAAAGGCCTTATGTTTTCCCAAAATCCTTACTGAACAAAAGGCCTGGGTCACCCAATTCCCTAATGGATTCCAGGCCAAACCGGTATCCCCAAGGTGAATATTTATGGATACTATGGTAACGAACAGTACCGGATACAATACCTTCTACTATATCTGCAACATTACTGCTACAGTAACCAAGAAATATTCCTCCACCCTGATTTGAGCCTGGGACTTTTGGAGGTACTTTTTGAGACCTCACCAACCACGTTGAGGCTCATGTTGCCATTTTATGTCCTAGCAGTTTGAATTCTCTGAATCTATCCCAACACACATGTGTTCTTCACCTCTTCCTATCAAGGGATTCATATGGAACCATATGGATGATTGAGTGGAAACCCTTGGTGTAAAAGAACTTGACCAAAGAAATAAGTTGGTCCCAACCCCCTTTGAAGTCAATTGAGGGTTATCTTAACATTTTCTCATGTGTCTGGATATTCCACTTAGATTTTCCATCAATATGAGGGTGATAAGATGTACTGAAGTTCAACCCATTTTCTAGATCATGATAGAGACTTAAAAAAACATAAAGGATAATACTTTATATCAATTAGACAAAATTGATATTTTTAATCCACACATCTACACCAATTATATAATTTATATTAATTCATGTTGAACTAGTGATAAATCCTATCAAATTATAATGAACTATGTAGCCTTTCTAAGGAAATTCACACTAACATAGATAGCATTATTTCCTTTTGATATCTTCAAAGGTTTGTTAATAAATACCATGGTTATGTTTTCCCATTTCTCTATTGGTGTGGGTAATGGTTTCATCATCCCCTTATACTTATTCCTTCCCTCCTTAACTTACTTACATAACAGACATCTATATATATATTCAGTGATCTCCTTCTTCATTTTTTCCCACCAATAGTTCTCCCAAATATCTTCATATATCTTTGTTCTTAATGGGTGAATGGATAAATTAGAACCATTTCCACAATCCAAATATTCCTTCATTAACATGTGATTTTATTGAACACATATTCTTGACCCAAATATCTTAATTCCTTCTTCATTAACATTGAACTATGAGGATTTCCATTTTCTTATACTTTCCACATTCTTCTGAATTCCACTTCATCTTTATGATAATCCTTTATCCCTTGAAGAAGATACGATTGAGAAATATTTTTAAATGCGCTGATGCCGTTCCTTCCTTTATGTTCCCTATATCCATATTCTTTAATTTAAAGAATATTGGATCCTTTTCAATTCCGAGCAATGATAAAATTTATGGATCCTTTCTACATAGAGCATCTTCCACATTATCTTCTTTATCTGGGTGGTAGTGAATTGGGTATTCATAGTCCATGATCATATCTTACCATATTCATTAGCGCATATTCAACTCTTTCTATGTGAATACATATTTTCATCTCTTTTTATAACTATATATTTAAAACTTCTCACAAAAAAGATAGTGCCACAATATTTTCCATGAAATGTCCACTGCATCCCACTCCAGATCAACCTTTTGATTGTAATTTTCATGGACTTTTAACTTCCTTGATGAATAGTCTATTACATTCTAGTTTTTTTAACACACATCTCAATACATTATTCATAGAAATAATGGATACTAAAAAATTTTCTCCCCTTATGGGTAGTGTGAGAAAATGGGTAGTGATAATCCCATATTATAACTCCTTGATGTTTTCTTCATATTCATCTCTCCAAGAAAACATCACTCCCTTCTAAGTTAGCTTGGAAGAGGGTTTGAAAATTGAGAGAAAATTTTCACAAATTGTAACTAATTCCTATAAAACCCAAGGAAACTACATATATATATCATAGAAATTGGAATTAACCATGAATCAGTTTCTTCTATCTATTAAGCGTCCATGGATATCTCATTTCTTATAATGTTATTCCCTATAAAAGAGACCTAAATCATCCCAAAATCACATTTACTATACTTGAACTTAAGATTCTCCTATCAAAAGGCCTTTATCATGGTTCTTATATGATCTTAATGATCCCCCATTATTTTGGATTATATTATAATATCATCTATATGTACTAATAAAAACTTATTTATGTAATCTCTAAATATTGTATTCATTAATTCCGGTATGATTTATAGATCATTATTGAGTCCGAATGACATCACTATGAACTCATAGTTCCCATACATTATACTGAAAGTGTTCATGGGGATATCTTCTTCTTCACCCTTACATGATAACATCCTAACCGAAGATCCACCATGGAAGAGTATTGTGATCCGCGTAGTTTATTGAATAAGTCATAAATATGAGGTTGGGGAAAGTTGTTCATTATCATGATCTTATTGAGATCATGATAATTGATGCAAATGTGTATTGACGCATCCTTTTTCTTGATGAATAAGACTGAAGCACACCATGGTGATGTCGATGGGCATATGAAACCTTTATCAAGATTCTTCAGTAGTTGTCTCTTCTAATCCTCAATTTCCAAAACAACAATTATATATGGATTCTTAGATGATGGAAAATCCCTAGACATAATCTTGAATGAAAATTTAACCTCTCAGCTTGAAGGAAGACATGAAAATTCCTCGAGAAACACATCAGTGTATTCACTTACATTTGGAATGTCTTTAAAGATGGTTATTTCTACAGAATCATCCATTTTAGCTATATAATCTTGATCATATGGAAATAATATTCATTCTTGAGATGATGGTAATTAATAAGATTCATCCCCCTCCTTTAAACTTGTACAGATTAAGGGGTCAATTTAAAATATGGTGGGTGATTTCCTTCTCCTATCAATTTATGTTGGCTCTATATAAGGAAAGTCAATCCCTACCAAAAATTACATCAAATTTCACCAAAGGCAGAAGGACTAGGTTTGCTGTGATGTTCATCCCAAAAACAGTGACATAGTATGAGTTATAGAATTGGGATGATATAGTTTCCCCATTTCCCATTTTCACCACCAGATCTACATTGATTATTTCTGGTGGTGTTTGAATAGTTCTACAAAAAATTTGTGATATGAATGAGTGTGTAGATCTATATATGATAACACTAACATTAACTTTTTGATTCTAGATTTAATTTATTAGATATAGAAATGGGATGAGTCATTTTAAATTAACGAACACATAAATGGAAAACCAAATACATTAAATGGATAACTTATAAATTATATTTAGTTCTGTAACTTATGAATATCTATGCATTAATCTATGTTATCCATGATATACATCCTAACTTGTATTCTTATGAGAATATTTTTATGTCCTAAATACTGGTTTGTAATGAGTTTATGAATTTACCAAAGAATATCCCATAGGAGTTCCAAATATTGTGCAGAGTAAGGCCTATTATTTGTGTACTGGGATACCCCGAGTCTGGCCCATAACACCTTTTTGGATTTTTTACTCCTATGTATATATGTTCCAGAACAACGTCTACCTATAGTATCCAGACAAGGAAGTATTTTATTGATAAACCAATTAATATATAATCACCAAAATGTATATATTGTTTCTTATTATTAGTATTATACATAATTATATCACTATATTCCTCTAATCCTAATAAAAAAAAATAAAAAAAAAATTATCTCTAATACCAACAATAACAACAATGCTCTTTATTTCAAATTAATACATAATTTTTTACATAATACTACACTTAATACAATCCAAATGATCAAGAATTATATTTTCTTTGCAAATTAGGTATGTTATATAACAACATAAACTTTTGAATAAATTTTTTTATTGAAATCTTATTTAACATGGTCAAATTACTACTTCGAACATAATCCCCATGGGAAAACTTGGGGACAAATATAAGAAAGGGGTGAGATATAGATCTCAGTAACGGAATGAATATGGAGTATAATGAATAGGATAATACATGTTAAATAATAGGTATATCAATCGGGGATAAAAAGAGTAGTTATCAAAAAACATGAATTAAGCGATTTGATATATCATGATAATCATAACATGGGAAATGTAGAAAAAACATAAAATAGAGCATCATAAACATATGCCAAGGATAAACCTGCAAAGTAATAATGGTGGAAATTTTCCCATAAAGGAATCAGGTTTAATCCCTACCACAACATGAATTATCATGATACTAAACATTTCCAATGCATTGGAGTCTTATCAAGGCACACCCATCATATTCATTTCATACTCATGTATATGTGTGTCACATAGATCATACAACATCGATTCATTCCTCATCATAATTTATTCCATACCAAAAGATTGTGAAATTAACAAATGCACATCCTATATAAATAGTATATGTGCATAAATGTGAATAACCTTGATATGAAATGGGTATGGTATTCACTACACAAAACTTTTTGAATGCAAAATTGCGATGACATTTCGGCAGCATATTGACATTGCATAAAAATTCGAAAAATTGGTTGATGGGAGAGAAATGGGTCTCTCAAAATTTATACATAAAATCAAATGTAATGGGGACATGTAAAGACAATTAGGAGCATGAGGAATTGAAAAAACAAGGCATACGATAAAGAAGAATCATTAATAAGGAAGAGAAAGGAAAAAACCCTTACAAAAATATGTTATCGTAATGGGTGTACATAAGGGTTAAAAGAGGGATAAATGAGAGTTAAAATGGATCTAATTAATTATAAATAATATGTTTAGTATTGGTATATTTAAGAAAATATCCCAATATATGAAGTTTGAAATTAAAAGACATAACATAAAAGGATTTCTTGATAAAAGAGGAGTTTCAAGGATCCCATATGGAATTTTGGTATTGTAACGACTTAGGAAAGGGTCAAAATGCGGGAGGATAAATTATACCGCATAAAAATAAAATAAATTATACAGTATGTTAATGATTATAAATAAATAAAATTATACCCAATTTAAATTAAAAAAAACTAATTTCAATTAAGGTTCTTGAATTTTAAAAGATAAGAATAAGGTGAAGATCCCTTACATGAGTGTATGACTCCAATGACTTGGAAAGGGATTATTGAGAGCATGTTAAACCATGGGTGGAATCTAAGGAGTGGAGGGAAGTGTTTTTTTGCGATCTAATGATTTTTTGCGATGAATAATCGGATCATGGGTGGGGTTTTTAAGGAGAATATGGGGATTTATTTGTTATTTAGGTTGTGTACTCTATATAATAACATATCTAAAACCAGATACCATCACATGGTTTTTCCCCATTTTTTCCACCAAATGGGAGTGTTTTTTGTTATTTCATATGGCCATGGGGAGAACTTATTAAAATTATTCCCTTGCTTATGTGGAGGTGCTTTAGACTCTTAAATAAATGATTTTAAACCCATAAAATATATTGTAGGTTTTTAAGGATTCATAATTGTTTTAAAAAATAATTAAAATAAACATAAATTCACATTATTCTAAATAGAAACCATTTTTATGTTCTTGGATCCATTTTTTAGTAATTATAACATCACATTTGTGTCATTATAATGTCATAAAATTTAAAATATATTTATACAGCATTTAATTCATACCCGAAAATTCAATTGTCTCATAAAATTATAAAAAATTAAGAATTATAAAATTTTGACACTATGATTAAAAAAATTAATATTATTTTTATCTAAATAACATTATAAATATTTTAATTTTCTCTTTTAAAATAAATTCACCATTTATTTAATAAATGCTCTATTTTTTGACAATAATAGGTATCCATCACTTCTAAACGTTTTTTTGAATATATGATCACTTATATTGGATAAAATTTATTTAAATATATTTTTTTATTAAAATATAATATATTTAAAAAAATATATTAGTTTAATAAATTAATTAAATTAATTTTAATATTAATAAAAAATATAATTTCTTTTTTTGGTATCCAAATAAAAAAGCATTTATAAAGTAACAACAATAGGATGAAAATATATTAATTATTTTATAAAAAATAATGTACATATTCATATTTCTGAGGTAATGATACATATCCCATTAATATGAATGCATACACCCTAAGATTAATGTGTGCGATGGGGGGACTTTCCTGGGATTATTCTGCGAACATGGTTTGGGACAAGATCTTGATGAACTTTAACTTCTCCTATAAACAGTTTCATTCCTTCTTATGTTGTTGGATCTCAGATTGGGCATGGTAAAGGGAAAATCCTAGAGACAATATATATATTGTGATCTCTGATAAATGGTGTTTATAGGGTATGATCCTACTAGTTGAGTCCTTTACTTCTTTTTTTAGGTCTATTGGATTGTTAAAACCCTATATTTATACAAACTATGTGATCAACGTTAAACAACTACATTATCAATAGTAATGATACTTAACATTATTTTAAATCCAATTAGATATAATAAAACCAAATAAGTGAATGTGTTTTCTATAACCATATTACATTATATGACATTTATTTAAAACAAAATGGTAAATTTATTGATAATTGTTTGGGTTGTTATAATAAATTACAAACTAAGACCGACATCATCTCTATTTTGTCCCCACTCCATACTAAAAAATGCTATATTAAACTTTTCTTGAAATTTAAAGTGAGTTGTATATTTAAATTTAAACATAAACCAAAAAATGTATGTATACTAAATGATCATGATGTTATGTGACTTATATGATCACTCAAACCATCCATATATGTATTATCTCTAGGGACACATACATTCATCTTATGATTCAATTAAACCAATTCATTATATAGAGAAAAAATAAATTGGAGTAACATCTGTACAATGTGATTTATTTTTAAAATATTATAATTTAATTACATACTGGATTTATTTGACCCATAATGTAAAAAAATTTCCAATATCTAGGAATCAATGACTTTATTCTACCATGATTTAGGCATATGCCTCTAATCATAATTTGTACACAGAAGGGTAACCAGATCCACTACTAAATTGCCTAGAATATGTCCAAGAAACCTGAAAATTCATCCATGGGGACACCATAATAATAAAAGGGGATAAAATTTTTCAATCCATTTAAATTCCAAAAATCAGAACAAATCATATTTGTCATAGTAGTAACATTGGCTTCATATTTTAAGGAAAAAATATTAATATAATAAAATTTCAAGAAATTAATTTACAGTAAATATTTTACCTATAACTGTCAACCAAAAATATCAACATGAATAAATAAGAATAAGAAAAAGATCAGTGAAATATTTTCTGCATGGAAATCATGTTACTTAAATAGGTCAATTTTTTATCAAAACATATATTTTAAAAAAACGCATTCAAAAAAATAATTTTCAAAATGAAAACATATGCATAGTACTAACACTCAAAATAAAAATATATATAATAACGAACGATTTCTCATACAAACTAATATAAAATTTACATTTTCAGAATTAAACAACCCATGTATAAAAACAGTTTAAATATGAAAAAAGATCCACAGTGTTGGAAATGAATAACATATAAAATATATGGATGATATTTTAATAGATGACTGCATATAACATAATTTTCTCCTTCAGACATATCGTAATCATGCTCCATCATTACTTTATCTGCATCATCTACCCTTGCTGGAATTATATTTTCAATATCATGATATAAAAATAATTATATTCCTTACTATTGATGGGATTCAATGTTATAGGTCAAATATTCCATTTAATCACTCATATAATACATGTCTGATTGTTTAATGTGAAAAACTACACTCCACCATTTATTAACGAAATCTTACACATAATATACCATTTCTTATTGTTATGATAAAATATATGGATTATGTAATTCACGGTCAATTATATCTACCAAGTGAGAGAATTTGAAATAATTAAATTAATAGGAATCTCTTCTAATACCCATGGTAATATCAAACAATTTACTTTTTAATTAAACTAAAAAATGATCATGGAAGTTTTGTTTTAGAATATCATTCAAATTTCCATCGTATTCAATTTCATCAACAACAAATATACCACTATTCTTTGTTTTTAACCACTCTTCCGAAACTACTATAAATTATTTAATTCCATTCATATTTTAATCATCAAATATTCAAGCCTACTATAGATTAACTCAATCCAGAAACATGAAATATTTCTGACAAATCAACCTGAGTATAGATAGTCATGATCTATATATGGTAATATACAATATTATATTTACAAAATATATGTTCCAACCAAATATCCGTATTTATTTCAATATTTATGAACTTACACGACATGAAAACCATTATAAAATCTATTTATTAAAAGACTGTGATATATCATTCTCATTTTTTGTTCTAATTATAATTTTTATCTTTGTATCTATCTTGATATCTTCACTAATTGGATCTAAAATTTCATTGTTTAGTTGAACAAATATATTCACCTTCAATGATCCAATTTCAGTTAGTGTAATATTTGTGATCCTCCGAACTAGTCTTCCAATAATATAAAATATTTTTTTATTTTATTTTAGATTTATTTTATGTGTTTTCAACACATCCAACAAATTTGAATCTTGTATCAATATCATCCAAGTATCTAGAAAAAAAGGTAATAATATCCTCTACTAACTAGCCTTCACTAATAGATCCTTTATGTTGAGCTATGATTTTAAAGTATGATTTCAAAAGACCAAGGTATCTATGAAAAAAAACATAATTACATATTTAATGAAGTGGACTTAATTGTTTATATAATATAAAAAACATATAAATAAAGTTTCTATCACTTGGATACATCCATAAATAATGCACAGGATATCCTAATTTAGTTTCCTAGTCCAAATTTATAGTTAAATGCATCATAAAAGAAAAAAATGACAATGGAAAGATCATATCCAATATACAAAAATGTCAGTAAAAATATATCCTAATGGTTTCTATGATCAGCTAGCTATAGTGTTTTCTCACATAGTTTAATGAAGAATGTGAAAAATTGGAACGTAACTATAGAAACATTTTCTAGTAATAATGAATTAAATGCTAATGGTATTAATTAGTATAACAAAATATTTGAATTATGGAATTCCAATCCTTGTGAACTATGATGATTTAAGTTGAAACAACATGATATTCCACTTGAATACCCATCAGATACCTTCACATGTTTTAAAATTCGATGGAATGTATATTTATTCCTATTATTCAAAGAAAATTTTCAAAACAAAACATTTCATTATCATCTGTCCATTGATTGTGATTTATATTCATTGATTGTAAGTCCTCCCTAGAATTGAATAGTCCTTAAAATTTTCATCACCATTAAGAAATGTAAAGTCCACATTATCCCAATCATTTTTTGCAATATACCTAACAACAAGATTATGACACAATAAATTAAATTCTAAATATGCATGTCTGGAGAATATAATTTTTTCTTCCACTTTTGTGTTCCGATTTAAATTGATGATGCAATTTAATCCCAATTCCAAAAACCATTCAAATGATACACTGTCCCAAATTATGTTTCATTATTTACAAGGTGTTCCCATTTTTGAAAACCTATCAATTACTTGGAACGTGTCCAACAGTCAAAAGAAGAATTGAGTTTTTATTTGTTCAACCAAAATATATGAGATGAATCAATAAATATATGATTTCTCAAGAAGAACTATTTTTTACTACAAGGAAGTTGTTCAGTATCAAAATACATTTTATAACCCTTGAAATATAGGCCCATGTTAGTGTTCCAACATGATAAGTTCCCAAGACTGTTAAATTAACTAATAGTTCACATTAGAGAAGTGTGCATTTGGAACATTGTTCAATAATATGCATCATGTGTCTCAACACTTTTTCTACATAATTACTATAATTATTCAAGTAGAGGCTTCACATATACATAAATATAATTTCTAGGATTTTATTTTCTAGGAATACTCATAAAAATGATAACCTAAATTTTTCACATACACATTCACAGAGGTAGATTTTAAGGGATCAAGAAAAACAGAAAAATGTTATAACTGGTACTCAAAGTTCCAAATGTGTTGAATATATTCGTAGCCAATCCCAATAGAACATTACTAGGATTAGATAATAATTATGTATGTAATAAATAATACATATTCCATGATTTTTAATATCTTGGATATCACATGAACCCATCATTGTTATGATATTTAGAATTACTTTTTAAGTGGTTAGAAATTTTTTATGACATGAATAATCATTAAAACTAATGTTTTTAACAGATGTTTTTTCAATCCATTACAAGTTTTTTCAACTTATAATTTTTCAAAGTAGTATGTTGGTATAGAATCCTAACATCACCCATTTACATCCATATAGAAGATAAACATTTTTTCCAATCATATCTACTTTATTCCTCTCCCAAAAAAGCACACAATCATTAGTACAAACAACCCTTTTTCTATAATTCATTCAAATATTGGTAAAAAAATTTGACATATAAAAAAAGACTCAGGGATACTTCATGAAAGGATTCGCTCAAAAATTACAATATCATTGTCATATATTTATTTATAATTCCACATCCGCTTTTGATGTGGTACATCACTCGTAGAAAATAATTCTTGAATGATTCAGATATACACAATAAGAGTTATTGTTTTCCATCATCAACTAAATAATTAAAGGAATGTTTCTTCTCAATGAAGTTATATATTACATTAATTTATATATAATAAAGAGTAGGATCAAATGATATGTTACTATCTTGATCAGGCTGTCATATAGTCACAACTAAATAATTTTTAAAGGTACTATTTGTAAACATCTCAACTTGTTGTTCTTATATGTTTTTATTTTGATTAGGTTGCATATAAATTCTAAAAGTGTCATTTATTTTTTTTCATTTCCATTGTCAAAAAATTTGGGAACTTATTCATTTACTAACATTAGTTCTCAAACATTCTATAACAATCAATTCTCCATGCCAAATTCACTAAAAATTCTCACCAGGTAATTGATTTAAAATCAAGTTTTTATAAATTTCATGTCTCTTCAACAATATTATGAATTTATATTGGGTTTGTGGACATATTATTTTCCCATAAAAGAAATAATTTTAAATTAAACAATCCAGAAACTCCTCCAAACCCTTAGCAGACAGAGGTGTGTTCCTCAGTAATGTGACGAAGCTTTTATCCACATATCATAATGTTCATACACATCATTAATGGAATTAAAAAACGTAAAAAATATTATTTCATTCATAAAAAACCTAATAATTTATAAAAAATCAACAATATAAACAATTGTTTATTGTTTTAGTTTTATTACATTTTTTAGTGACATCATTTTTCGATGTTTTAATTCAAATGTACATATTCAACCACAGAGTGCAGGATGTGATTATTTAAACATTTCACTTAAAAATAGAAGAAATTAATATATGAGGGATGAACCACCACCTTAAAACCAAAAAATCTTATGATAACCTTAAATCAATGAGTCACAACAATAATAAAAACTATCACTATTACCGTAAAACATGAAAAATATTAAAAAAATGGAAATAACTTGAAATGCACAAATAATTCCATTTAAAAATAATTTTCAAGGAACCCCACTTTCACTTTAAAAAATACCTTAAATAATTTTCTATATTAATTAACATTAATTAGGTAATTTAAAGAATAACTAGAACATAAAATTAATTCTGATAGATTTTTAACAACTTATAATTTAGCAGAATCCTTTAAACTGATGTAGATATCAAATGAAACTAGATTTCAATTTCAAGAATCCATAAAACATATTTATTATAATAATTTTTTATCAAAATGAGGGATTAAAATAAAATAATTCTAGTTTCTCTAATTTAAAGACATAAAAAAAGGGAACCTACCTGAAATTCTATGAGATTGAAAACGACATTGAAATGCCACCTCAAAAGATACAATGACACCCTAGAAAATTTAGAGAAACCTAATAATAAAAAACACCAATTTTTTATCCAAACTAGTAGAAAAAGAAAAAAACCTACCTTAAATAGTGTTCCTTTAATGAATATCCCCAGAATGTGTCTCAAATCACTCTTCATGAACCCTAATAGACAATGTAGAAAAAAAACACCCATATTTGGTAGGGTTCCACAATTGACTGAGATGAATATATAATAGGATAAGGAGAGAGGGAGGAGGGAGTAAGGACTGGTTATTATCGGTAATGGGGAACCACTCCAAGGGGGAATGGGGGTGGCTGTGAGGGGACCTAGAGACAAAAGTGCAGTGGAATGTGGGGAACTATAAATGGGAGATGTTAGGGTATAGGGAAGGAAGGATTATTGAGAATGAGGAACCACAGAGAAGGAGAATTGAGGTGTTAGGGAGCAGGAATGGGAGGTAGCGTCAAGGTGGAAAGGGGGTAGTGGTCTTGAGAGAGGACAATGGCTCAAGATCGATCTCTGAGAGAGTGGGTCTCATGGGAAAAGGGGTTGAGTGGGGATGAAGGGTTTTTTATGAAATTCAAAATATTTAATAGTGTTTATTTAAGAACCAACTATAAATATTTGAAATTTTTTAGAAATAGGTTCAGAGACTATCGTTAATAAATTGCTACTTCTACACTATTTTGATGTAGTGATTAGATCCAAAAATATATACTCACACAGAAGGAGATTAATATGTACCTAGTGGTTTTGTTAGATATACTCCTTGACTATGATTTATCAATCCACTACCATCCTAGTATGGAATGAAATGTGGCAGATAGTCTATATATAAGGATATGGGAATAATAATTTAATTAATGTCATCATTCCATTATCAAATGATTTCTCAACCGTACCATCTGAAGAAGATGAATGATGATCAAAGAGCTGATGATGATATTTAGAAGATGGTGGAAGAAATATGAAATGTGAAATCCTTAGAGTTTCAAATTGCTGAAAAATGATTTGTATGGTTTTTAAAAAAAATATAGATAACATCAAATTCTAAGATAATGAAATATATTTGTAATGATTTACATACCTCAACCCTCTCCACCCACCCATTGAGGATGAAAATGTGTTGAGATATATTTTAGAACTATCGGTGGGATAATATGAAGAGGCGGATTGCATTATATATATATGTATCAATTTGTCTGGAATGTTAGAAAGTGAAGGCTAAAAGACAAAATTTTAATGGGATGATGAAACCATTACCTATAACTATATGTAAATTGGAAAACATCACCATGAAAGTTTTCAATAGAGTTATACGGACATCAATAAGAACTAATGTCATATGGTTTTTGGTAGATCATCTTACAACCATTTCTCAATTTATTTCAATTGTTGAGGAATTATCAATCAATAAACACGAAAAGATATACATCAAAAGGCGGGGATGATATATAAAACACAAGTATTTATTATATCTGATGAAGATTTGTGATTTTACTATATGATATGGATGACTCACTATCACTGTCTAAATACCAAGTCTAAATTAAGTACATATTATCACTACAAAACTGATGGACAATATCAGAGGACTATTTATACATTGGAAGACATGTTGGGATCTGGTTTGATGGACCATTAGGAGGATGAGATCATTATGTTCCTCTAGTTCCGTTCACATATAACAATATCTTTTAATAAAGTATCTGAATTTCTTCTTATGAATCCCTTTGTGGGAAGATATTTACAACACTTATATGTTGGGATGATGTTGGTGAACCAAAAATGTAGGTACATGAAATGGTTGAGTGAATTATAGAAGATGTAAATACCATTGTGCAACACATTAGTTCTACATAGATCTTATATAAGAGCTATAGTAACAATAATTAGAGAGACCTAGAGCTTGAGGTAAGGGATACGGTGGTTCTTTATATATATCCATGGTTGAGAGTAATGTGACTTGGGATGAAAGGAAATATAATCCCTAGATACATCGTCCACTTTTTGATTTATGATCATATCATAGATTTGACTAACTAACAACCACTCCAACAACCCACTCTTAAGTACAAGACATATTCCACATATCCCTCTTTAGTAAGTACATACCAAATCCCCCACAAGTACTGGATTTTTAAGAGCTATAGCTGGAAAATTATCTTTGTTATGAGAAGAATATGATGAATATCTTTAACTATATAGATAATTTTCTATGTAACATTATAACTTACCAAGTCTAAAGACAATTGTGGAACCACAAATATGAACAGAAAACCTCGGATCTAGAGAAATACATGAAAATGAAGTACCCTCGCATGTTTTCAGCATAGTTTGTATTATCAAATTTTTAGAATGAAATTTATTAATGTGGGAACAATGAAACACCAAAATATTTAAGGAAAACTATGTCTGATTATAACACACATCATTGAGCCTAGATGGACCATGATTTTTTAGATATGAGTGTTATAATCTACACATTAAATTTATGAGTATGAAATGGACTAACTACTTATGAAAATTCATATAATGATCACAGTAAATGTAAATGTAGTGATGAATTGTTTCTAAATATTCAGTCATTTATTAATAGGCATTTTATTCTAAAAATATACACTCTCTTCAAAAATTGTTTTTATTGATTTTGTGAGAAAATATTATAATTAGTTTCTAGTATTGTTATAATATTTATTTGATAATCTTATTGTTTGAAATAATCATAATAAAATTAAATTTTGGTTTAATTTATTTATTCTTTTAGATTGATTTTATTTTTAGTGAATAGTGAAAATTACTTATTTTTCAAATATTTTCACTTTTTTATTAAATAAATTAATTTTGAAGTCTTGTTATATATAGGATTTGGTATTAAATTGATATATGAGCCAATTTTTTTATGAAAATGAAAATAATTTTATTTTAATCATCGAATATATTGATTTTGGTATAACTTTTTCTCTCTTCTTTAAAATGTTATTTTCTGAAAAATATTTTTAAATTTATAAAATTTATTATTTTAAATTATTTAAAATAACCGAAAAAATGGAAATTTTAGTTTAGATTAAAAGAATATATATCAATTTATATGAACTTAAACTCAATTAATTAATACTTTTAGTCATAGAGGTAATAAAATTTCATTTATTTCCTTAAAGATGCATTTTTCTGGGAATCCATTTTCATTAACATATATGGGTTTTATATTAAATAAAAGAATGCCACTTAAGTGAATTCAATATGATAAAATTAGATTAAATATTTGGAATCATAAAAATTAAAATTATTTAATAAGTTTAAAATAATTTGTGGTCATAAGAGATTGTAAAAATATTAAAAAGAATTACCACTTCTATTGTTAAAATACGTTTACTGGGTGTTAAACAAATGATATATCTGTTTAAATGACATAAAAATATGTCAAAATTATATTTTATAAAAATATTTTGACCCCATATCATGTTATATTCCTTAATGGTCCATTTTGAGACTAATTATATTGAATAATTAATTTATATATTTTATTATTTTCAAAAATTCCTAGTGGGTCCTCTCCCACACTTATAAAGGACACCACCTCCCCTCTCAGCTACATAGGTCAAGAGGATATTTTGAATAATTCCATCTGAAATAACTTCTTCAATTCCCTTCCCACGTACTAAATTTAATATTTTTACAATAAAACTATCCTAGTAAGTCTTTTCATGTAAATTTATACTGGTTTTCTAGAAAAGATGTATCATTCTTAACCGATATTTTTTATTTTATTTCTTCTTCCACCTGTTTAAAATATTACTAAACCATGAAGATATAATAACATAATTGGATCCAATATTCTTGGATGATATTATTTTAATTTAATAATGTACATTCATCTCCTCACACATCAAATGGGAAATCAAACCATCATTCCTGTGTGTGGAGGATTACCACCTTGAAAACCAATATAAATCTTTTTCCATCATCATCTCTCTTGTCTATTTATGATGATGGAATCAATGTATATGTATTATTTTAATGAAATATTTATCATTATAATAATTTCATATAAATTATATTATTTTACATATCCATTCACTAAAAGATTATAACGTCGTGTGTGCACACATGCGGGTTACCACATCCACGAAGCGATGCAATTCATTTTTTCGTAGAAAAATCACAAAGACAGTATGTATTTATGTATAGAAATAAATAATATGATATTTATGATATATATATAATTATTTAAAAATAAAATAACACCTTTCTTCTTCCTATCATCATCATTGAAAAATTGAAATGTTATTGATGCATTTGAACAACAAACCATCTACATGAATGTAACATAGTTCATTTCTAAAAAAACATTTCACAGTTAGTTTTAAAATTCTTATTGATGTATAAAAAATATAATTATTTCATGATTATTATTCTGTTGATGATTAAATAATAATATACTTGACCTTATTCAACTTACTAAATTTATTTTTGACAAATGAGTTGAATATCATCAAAACGTCTAACTTAAACCTAAATGATTAATTAATTAAATAGAACATGATAATATTTATTAATAATAATAATAAACCTTATAAGGCTTCTGAATTAATTAAATAATTAACATAGGGTTATTAGTTATAGAGAATAATAATGTGTGATACGAGTCAGACTCAATGTAGGAGATCTATTCAAACAACTATTTTCTTCAGGTTATAAACATTCTCTCTCTGACTCACATTACCTCTCTTTAATATTATGGAATGCTTATAAATTATATATATATATATATCTATCACATGTATATAAATCTTATTATTCCTTACTTTTATGAGGTAACATAGTCCTTATGATCATTTCTTAAATTCATTCTTTTATAAACCTCATTTGACTATGATATGAGACATGACTATGCAACCCATTTTCATTCCAAGGGTATTTCTTATGTTTATTCCTTATGATTGATTTCATTTTATAGGTACACGTAATCAAGAACATGTTATTATGGTTTCACCAAGTTAGATATTCAATTAATTAGGTAAATATTTTGTCTCATTAGACATTATGTGTGGTATTAGGGATTAATCCTAACCAACTATGAGGTTATGTCCACCATGTAATGTTGTCTTAGTATTTAGACATGACATATGATGATGTCATAATTTTATTTGATGTATTTCTATTATTATAAAAATATTATGATATGGTGTTCCTTATGTTATGATCCCATGGGATTACTCATTATACTTCTCTTTCATGATATCTTGTCATAAGTTTAACTCACGTATTATGCTCTCTTGTTATTTTTATTCCCTTCATGGGGTTTTATCTCACAATTTATTTTAGGAATTCCCTAAATTATCCTAAGAAGTTTTAAGAGATAAGAGGAATTTTATAGATAATTATGCCTAATAATAAATATGTTCTGTTTTAGTTTCATTTTTATTTGAACATAGTTTTCTAAATACACTAGGCCTTATGATCTTTGGGTACGAATTTTTGGATGTTTACATTTAACAAAATCATGTAATAATTTTTGTAAAGGGTTTAGTTATCTATGTCTAACACCATGTATAGAAAATTTATGTTTTTTATTCATCTTCATAATAACCTCATTAAATTTTTATCACTTTATACTAATCAATTATAATAACTTATTACCCATATATTAATTTTTTTGGTAAAATTAATATTTGGGTGTTGATTGTTATCCTTTTCAACACATGCTTCAGTTTGGCAGTTTTAGTACTTTTTACTTTATCATGGGTTCATCATATATAGAATATTCATCAACATTTATCATGTTATTTATATACTTTTTATTTATCAAGGTAATTTCATGTAACATAGGGGGGTGGTTCGCATGAAATACTTAAAAAACACGTTTTTAACAATTATTAGATAAAAAACAATTTAAATTAGTAGTAATTATACTTTCAAGTATTACAACTCAGAATTTATGAATTAATTTTAAAATAATCATTACAACAACATATTATTATTTTTATGTTTTATTATTCATTAATGATGTAATTATTATAACATCTTTCATATAGTTTGTAAAACCATCCTGAACAAGAACACATTATAACTTCTATCTGATTAAGAACATGTCATTTTATAGTGATAATATCATTTTTTAAAAAGATTAATCATTTCATAAAATATATTATTAAAGTGTTAAATCATATTTAATAAGGGTTCTATAAAGAACATAATGAAAAATTATTAAGGTTGGGATACCCTATTTTTTGAATACTTGAATCGTCTCTTAGAGAGCCACCTAGAAATGAGGGGTTTTAAAATAATTATTATGACCAAAGGTCCCAAAATGTTGGAGACTATTTCTAGGGAGAGCATATGGAAAAATATAAAAGCTAAAATTTATGTGATGGTGTTGCTTTTTGGGGTTTACGGGAGGTCCTTTTATCGGTGATATGGAGTGTTATTTTTACAAATAAAAATTCTAAAATAAATAAGATTGGTAATTTATCCTAGAAAGGGGATCCAAAGATGATAAATAATTAAAATAGGATATTTGTATACTTTTAATGACCTCAATAAATCATTTATAGATAATATTTTTTGATATTTTAGGTCATTTTCACTTACTTAAACATTTTACATCGTTAAACCATTACCGTGGTAACTCAAATTTTATCTCTTTAAAACATTTTTTGGATAAAAATGAAGTTGAACATATTATGTTATGTGGAAATTATAATTAAAAATTTGAAATATATTTTATTTAATTCGAGTTATAACGGTGTTAAAAATTACTTTTAATATAGAAATACATAATGCGTAAAAAACTAATTTTTACTCATCTGTATTTTTTATCATAGAAATATATTTAATGTTATTTCTTACCAAGTTATAATCATTAAATGATTGAAAATTTGTTTCTATACATATATATAAACAACTAATTTCATTAAAATCACACATTTAAGAAATTACTTTCATTTATTAAAATAATAATACATTACATATTGAAAAACATTCAATTCATTGAAAAATATGTCTTTTGAGATTAATTGATTTTAATACCATGTCATTATATATTTATCATTAAAACATAAAATTGCATCAATCAATTTTTCATAGTATTTATTTGATATTTAAAAACACATGAAATCAGTATTTAAACTCAATAATAATAATATTTATATAAAATACATATTCTTATAATAATTTTATTTAATTATTATCATTTTATTTAATTCCAAATTAATTTATTATATATTAAATTAATTATTTTTTTATTTCTTATATATAATTATAAAAACATTAACTTTTATATTGGACATAGGTATATATAACAACCATATACGAAAAGAAAAAAAAGTTTAATGACTATATATCCAATGAGCATGTGACTAATGAACAATGGATACAGTTTCAATGTTTATTACTCTTGGCCTTCATGTTGTCTATTTTAGGGATTCAGTCTATGTAATGGTTCTATAGCTACCTATTTGAATATAGGGTTCAAATTGAATGTTAAATAAAAATTAAATTTTATAGTATGGATTTATTACATTACAAACACCTCTAAAATCATTCTTCAGATTCATTTACTTTGTTTTTAAAATGTCTATTATATTTCTAAATTTTTTCCATCATTCCATTGTTATAATTGGTCATATTAACTTCAATTTAAACCATGAGGACATATATTTTAGGTATATTTCATTTTTATTTACTTTTTATTGTATTCCTCTTATAGTTTTCATATATATGTTTTTTATTTCATTCTTATAATTTATTAACATGTATCTTTCATTGTAATTTTTATCTCAATAAAAAAAATCATGGGACATTTTAGTTTACTGTTCTCGATGAATAAATCAATTCAACACATTAAAAGATAAGAAATGTGGGTTGTTAATTTATATATTGGAAGAAAACAAGAAGATTAAGAGGAATTGGTATAAGAAAACATCTTGTTGTATTAGTTCAATAAGTAGTGGGATTGGAAGTTTTTTGAGTTATGATTTTCATATTCTCCATTCATACATATATTTTAATTTAAAATTTTGATATTAAATAATTTTTTAAACCTACTATATTTCATTGTATGGAGATTCTAGTTGATATATTTAAAAGGAAAATGGTGGAAACTGTTATAGTGGAGACTTAAATTAGGTTATCTAAGGAAAAATTTGGTTGTGAACAAGTGTATATAGAAAATAAATTATAATGGGCCCTATTTTTTATATAGACACTAAAAAATAAATTCATCATTGACATATATTTTTTATTCTAAATACTAACATATATTTCTTCATATTTTTTAGTTTAATTTATGTTATATCTAAATCAAATAAAGATTAATTTCCTAGAGCTGTGATGAAATATAATATTATATTAACAGAAGAAGTCATGTGTTTTCCTTCAATATGAGGGATAGAGTTTTTCATAGACTAATATTCAGGTGTTTTTCATATTATCATATCATAAAAATATATTTTCAATATTCTAAGATTTAAATTAATGAATTTTTTAAAATATTTTCTTGTTGATACGATTTATCAACATGGGTTACTGCAGTGTTGTTTACTAAGAGGAAGTATGGATGTTTGAGGTAATATGTAGAATATTATTGGATGAATAAAGTTATGGCAAAGAGTTTTTTTTCAATTTAATGAATAAATTAATTATTTGATCAGACAAAGGGAGTGATTTGGTCTCAAAAATATATTTTCAATGTAAAAAACAAAAAATTAGGATTACATATGAGGACTTATCTAATAAAACTACTATACGTAATTTTGGAAATTGTAAACTTATGGTGATGCAGTTGGCATTAAAAATGCACCAAATTTTTATATTGAACTTAGGAATAGGGTGATATATACATATCTATATAATATTTTGTAATATTTTTTAAATAAAATATTATTTATTAAAAATATTTGTGAAATTTGAAAAGAATATGATGATGTTGTTGGTATTTCCCTAGAAACAAAATTTGAATAGAACGAAATCTAAGTGTTTATTTGGGAAATAAATTAATATTATGGGACATTCTATATCAATGTATACTGTAACAGTTGATCTAATAAATATTTAATTGGTTATTTGTTGGAACCCACAAAATAATTTTTGTGATTTATGGAGTTTTTTATTATTGTTTGGTTATTATAAGATTATTATAAATAGAGTTTCTTGGATTATGATTACATTTACAAAATGATTATTTTTTTCATTTTTATGTAAAAAGGAATTTCAATCCCATTTTGAAATATTTATAAATTTTGTTATTAATAATCTAGTTCTATAATTACCTAAAAATGAAAATTTTATCATGTATATTGTAATATATCTCACCTTTGATTAGTATCTAATTGAATAATTAGTAGAACTCAAATTATATATTAATAAATATAATTATTCTATCCTAATTATAACTATGATATTATATATTTAGATGTCTTATTTGTGGTATTTTGACTTAATCTATTTAGACATTATTTTCTCAATGAATCAGTTATGGTTTATATAAATCAAAATATTTTATAATATTGATTCTTCTAGAGGGATTTTAATTTAATGATGACAATATAGTTGGAGTTTTTTTAATATTATAACATTGATATCATATATAAACTATGTTAATATAATATAGAAGCTAACACTTTAATTTGGAATCCATATAGATATGTCCCTCATTAGATTAGTGAGGAATGGAAGAGGAATAGAGTTATTGAAATCTTTAGACCTTGATCATGAATTAATTGATAAAAAAATATATTTTCCCATGAATTTTTTTTCATCATTATGGAAACGTAAATTATAGTCCCATAATATATTCCTCATGATATAAGTATGGATATAGAGTATTATTAATGGTGATGTATCAAATATTAAGTCCTAAGGTGGGGTCAAAAGTTCTATTTTCATTTACTGTAGTTTTCTCATTGGTATGTTCATAATGATTTATTATTGTAATTTCAATATAATCCTCTTTTAGTGGATCCAAATATTTTTAAGATATATCATCCTATCTATAAACAATATTAGTTAATGAATAAATCTAAATTCGAACATGTGGAGAAATGATTTATATATCATTATATAAAATGGATTATAAAGTATTGGATGGGTTACTATAATAGTTGAGTATTATAAAAAGCAAATGAAAATAAATTTCCATATATATATATTACTGCATTAATCTGGAATCCTATAATACATTGTATAATTATAGTTAGTGTGTATATGTTTTTGAAATCATTTCATTTATTTTTTTCTCATAGAGTATGGTTATGATGAGAGGATATCTTGAAATTACATAGTGAAAGTATTAATAATTTATAAAGAATCCTAAACAAATTTATTTTATAATGATTAATTAATTTATATATTTGGAATGAATTTTAGAATTATTTAGTCACCAATTTGTGTCTATGTATGACATTTTATCTTTAAAATGGTTAAATTGAGATAATGATACAATGATGGGATGAAAGGTGGAGATAATTAATTCATGACATTGATAGTTCACAGAAAAATAATTTAAACAAGTTGTGTTTTATTTTATAAAACCATCATTTATCCATTTATAAGGACAAACTTGTATAAATATATTCATTATCATATTTTTCAACACTATGTTTAATTATATTGTTTAGTTGTTTATTATTGGATCACAATTAGAGCTAAACTTGATGGAGAGTGTGAATATTATTTAGTATCCCATTTATACTACCTATAATATGTTAAAGTCATATTTATATAGAATGATAATACCATTATATGGTTTAGTTATGGATCATATATTCCTGTGATTTTATCCTTAGAGAAAAACAAACATTTTATAGGAGAAGTGATATTATTCAATGATTCATTGAACCATTTGATGTGTTACAGTGTATTGGAGAGGTAACTTATTTGTTAATATTTCTTTAATAACTATAGTTGAATCAAGAAATTTTTTATGTATCCAAATTTTAGAAGTACTGTCATGATCAGTAACATGTTGTTGATTAGATTGATTCTGATATTAAGAAAGGTAGGAAATTTATTGATCATTCTATAAACATTGTGGATCATAGAGAGAAATTTTTAATGGAAAATTTAATCTTCTAAAATGTTTTATTTAGTGACATGATAAAATAAACGGAGGATATGGAGTCACATAAGGGTGTGAAATATCCAAGATGTGTTTTTTGATTTCGGTTTTTTCAGAATCATATTGTAATGATAAATATTAAAGAAATTAAAATTATTTATGATATTATTATTCTTAATTCATTTTGGTCTGTATGTTCATGATTTTAAGTGATGATATTCTTTTAAGGTGCATAAAATTTTAAATCTCCTATTTTTAATTTCATAAGTATTGTAAAAACAGAGGATATTTTGCTCATATTTCGTATAAATTGTAAAATATTAAATTTACAAGTCCTAGAATAAATCATTTAGTGTATTATTTAATATGAAATATTAATGATTACATTAGGTAAAATCTCATTAAATTTTAATTCTTGTTAAAATTTTGAATAATTTGATAAGGGAATAATTTAAATAACTACTTAATTATGTAATTCTTTATGGATTTTTTTATTATGAAATGATTTTATTTTTAAAGATTCTTGAAATATAATATTATATCTATGTGTTAGAGGATGTTAATGTGGGTTCAATGTTAAAATGTTTCACATATTCCAAGAATTTATTAGTGGGTTGAATATGAAATTCAAATATTTATATTCAATGTTTTTCAACATATTTATGAACTATCATCTTAATCTAAGTTATTACTGATAATGATTTCATATATATATTAATAGAGGTATTTTCCTTATAATTTTTTACACAGAAAGATCATATATTGTTATATCTAATTTAGATGAATTCACTGGTTACCTCATTATATAGTGAATCTAGGGTGGGGAAAGAAGAATGAAGAGTGTTAAATTAAGAACTTTGATTAAGTAATTGTAAATAATTTTAAAATCTAGGTAGATGTTTTTTATATTTTCATCCATTTAATATATATTGATTTATCATGGCCTTTTTTATAATGATTAAATAATCCATGATAATCTATGATTGAAAGTATACTACTTAATTAAAAGGTTGATATGATGGATATGATTTTATCTCATTCCAGAAAAAATACATAATTGAAGGATTTGTTGTGACTGAATGATTTTGTAGACTATTAAATTGTAATTGTGAAAATATTTTTTATTTAGAATTGTGATTATGATTAAACATGCATATTGAAATATGAGTTATTAAAAAAAATCAGATTATTCATCGATTTTTTTGATGAATATGTAAATAAGTTAGTTTTTTTATGATGATGTTTATAGTGAGAATTGATTATATTTAGTTGCCACAATTTTTTATCCATATAAAAATGATTTTTGGGGATTTTTCCCTAAAATGATGGTATTTTAATATAAGTAGTGTTAATTGTGAATTATAAACTTCTTAAAATGGGAACATAGAAAACAGAATAAGGATAATTCAAATTTCTTGAAGATTACTTTTATTGGGATACACCTTTGGAAGATAAGGCAATAACCTATATGGGGACTATTCCAAGAGGCATGGGGGTTATTCCACTAATATAAAATGATTTAATTTCATCATTCAAATTATATATTTTCTATAATATTTTCCATGGATTTTCTTAATCACCATGAAGTAGTGTAGCAGTGCCATGCCATCAGCTACACTTATTGCTTTTTCCTCCCTCTACAACACAATGTGTGTGTTTGAGTGTCTTGGGAGAATGTTTCTAGAAATAATTATTCCTAAAACAATATAAATATTATTATAAACATCTCTAATGATGGTTTTTTATTTTAGGATAGATTTATGAATGTACATGGTGGATTTGGAGAGAAAAACATCATTAAAAAATTATTACTAACGTTTAAAGGACTAGTTGTGGGATTTTGAAAATTATTATTACCCCAGATATGAGTAATTCTTATAATGTTAAATCCTTAAGACCTCTATTTCTAATATACTAGGTTGAAGGGTAGTATGATTTATATTATAGGGCATTAAAGTACCTCTATATAGTATTATGGATATCTTAATTGTGAGAGTGACACATCTTCTATGATGAGGTCATTAACAATAAAAAATTTATACATTCTTTGAGATTAATTTTTATGGACGAAGTAATAAAATAAATTGGATAATAAAAACACTATTAATTTTAAAAAAATAATTATAAATAAAAACACACAATGGGAAAATGATGATTTTATCTTCTCGGTTTTATCATCAAAAAATGATCTTCTTCATTGACAAATAGGAAAATGATTATTTTCACTCATCATAAAAGTGATATTATTTATTTATTCATCATTGTAGGATCTTTGAGAAGAATAATATATAGATAATAGTGATGGATAAATTTTTATCAATGATGGAGGGAGTAATAATGAATGTGACTTATTTTTCTATGGATTGGTATAATGATCCCCATAGCACTAATTTTATAGGATTCTTAAGCCATAAATTTCTTCCATGTGAATTATTACATTAAATTCCAACATTCTAGACTATAAAAATAGTTAGATTAAATAAATTAAATCACATCAATCAATTTATAATAAACTTGGTATAAGAAATATTAACTACAAAATAGTAATTTACATCCTTTAAAAATATTGATATATATCTCTATTATATAAGTAAATATATAATCGGTTTCATGAATTGATCATTTAATTTTATATAAACATATAATAAAAAAATATCAAATACTAAAACAAAATAATATATATCACATAAATTTTTTTTATATTTTATGTAATAATACATTTATTTAAAATATTTTATTTTATTTAAATTAATTATTTTATTCAAAAAAATATTTATTAAATATCCAACACATTTGAATTAAAATCTCATCATTTTAAAACATATCAGTGACTCATTTTATCACATTAAAATATTTATATATATTTTGAGTTTAAATCAAAATTATTTTATATCTAATAAATGGTTTGGAATGTCCATTTCACCAATGTGTACACTATATCATATTCCATTTTTCCACGATGTCATGAATGAGTATGGGGTATAGATTATGTCAACACTAAATCACTAAATTTTAATATGTATATCATAACTTAAAATTAGTTGAGAAAATTAATATGTCAAATATATTATGAATGGGCATACACAATATTAGTATAATTCAAATGAAAAGTGATGTAAAACTTATCCTATGAGAGGATAGTTCCCATTAGGATATAAAAGGATGTCTCACCCTTTATCAATAACAAACCCAGTGATGATCCATTTATCCGAAATTCTAGAATAGTGTATAAATAAAACATAAGTAATAAATATAAAAGAAGAATATAAATAATGGTCATTTTTTGCTGTAGTTTGTAATAAAACTGTATTTTTTTTAATAAAATTTATTTCATAATTTTTAATGGTTATTATAGAAATAATGGGTAAATTTTTCATTTAATGGTGCTTTTTAGAAAATAAAATTTTATATGTTTCCATATAAATTAAATATATTTATTTTCCCTTACCTTACTATAGGGAATTATCTAGGTCCCCCACTGATATTTTCCTTCACTATCTCCTCACTCAGCCCTTTCTTGTCACCCCCATCATCTCCTAACGTTTACTTCACTTTCCCCTTCCATAACTACCATCATCATACTAAGTCCTCTCTTTCTCGCCTCTATTGTAGTTCTGACATATCATTACATCATCCCTATCTATAAGTTTTTATTTTTTAAAAATATTAGTAAGTATTTATTTTTTTCATTTTCTCATCATTCTAAAAATACCCATTAATTATGATATATAGTCAGACATTCATTGTTTATGCATAAAATTGATAATTTTCATAATATATTCATTTTTTCCAAAGTAACGAAATTCCCTATTTTGTAAATATTTTGGATGGAATCCCATTATACAATTTCTTTCAAAATTATATTTTTATTACTAATATTGGAATTTAATTTCCTTAATGTTTCACTCAACATTTCATTATCCATGTCATGTTTAACACATTCATATTTCATAATCATTCTATTTGTTTGGGTATTAATTTTTTGTTTAAAATTCCTCCTTTTGAAAAAAAGTCTACCTTTTAGTATAAAAATTACCATTCTTCTATAATTTATTTAAATACTCATGGAACTTATTCAAATATTTAATTGCCCAATTTTTACCATTATATATGTGTTTGTGTGTGTCACATTGTTGTTATTTTTCCCAATAATCAAAAATACGTTTGTGTTTTTTCATGTGTTCATATTATCTTCATATTAAATAATGAAACTCTTATATTACCTTGTGATAATAGAATCATTATTATCTTTTCTATTTTTGTTGTTAGTTTACAACGAAAGATATTCCAATTTTTCTTAAATGACTACATTTATTTCAATAATATAATTTTTTAATGAAAATATTATTACCATTATGTTGATCAATTATAATCATCAAATAATATTCCTTGTATTCTTTTCAATTCACCACTACATCTATTTCTTTACATTATATTCACTCTCATATTTTTTTATAAAATATTAATTCATTATAAACTATTTCATTTATTATTTAATTTTTTAATATGAAATTATATATATTTATTCTATCAATGATATTAAATTATATCTTGAACTTAAAATTTATTAGTACTTTTAGAACCATGGTATCCATCTTTTACACAATTGAATTAATCTAATGAAAATTTATATATATTTTTTTCTTCTCACAAAATATATTACATGAAATAAATTCAATAAAATCATTAACTACATCATCTATTTTTTTCAATTGTATATTTATCTATGGATATGAGATCCACTTCAATAAGTGTATTTTATAATAGAAAGTATTAATAATTAATGTCAATTTTTATTCTACTAAAAATATTTTAAAATAATCAATATATTCATGTTCATTTCTCTTGATTCAATAAAAGTCACATTAGGGTTTAATTAATATGGTAAACTAGACTGTAAATTTTCCACTATACTAACAATATAAGTGTATTCACCATATCATCTTATTTACAAAACATCCTTAATCATATCATTAGATAATACGAAACAGTTTCCCCAGAACCACACTCCTAAAAGACACCCTAATGTTGATTTTTTTGGTTCTTCCTTTTCTTTTACTACCTGATTACCTCATTTAATACCTCATTTGTTTTGGTACACGAGTTTCTTCATGGAAATTGTGGTTATGCTAGTTGTACCATCATTGGTTTCACTGGACCATGAATTGTCTATTTCTTTTTCCTCTATATTTGGGTTCCTTATGATGGTGATGGTTCTATTGCAATCTTTAATAGTTTATCTAGTATTAGATAGATAAACTAAGGGTTGAATCTTGTGAATTTGTTTACCCCTATCATGTATATGTTTTCCCAATTATTCTCTGACATCCTTGTATATCTATCACTTCCCTTTTGGTCTAGTGTGGTAGTCTCCATTGATGTTTTGGGATGTGTTGTTTGGGTGTTCATTGGTTTCTAGAATAAGTGTATGTTATTTTCTTCTTCCCTTATGGGTTTATGGAATTTATTATTGAAACTTATTAATATTTTTTTGATCAAAGCTAGTTCAGTTTCTTTTATGACAGTGCTTCCTTGTACATTCAAGGTTCTAGGTGGTTTATCCTCAATAATGATGGTTGTCCTAGTTTTTTGGTTTGTTTTTTCTCATTCTAAGTTATTCATGTGTTTTTTTGTCTTTAATTTATTCAATCAATGGTGGTGGGGGTTTTGATTGTATTATTCATATGATAATCAGGTTTGACAGTGTCAGGCGGGTTTCTTTTTTTGGGTTTTCGGTGAGATGTTTTGTTGGCAGTGGTTCTGTGGTGGATCATATATCTAGGTGTGTGGCTCAAGGCTGATGATAATTAAAATATCCTGAGGATTTCATTTTGTGGTTTTGAGGGAATTATGTGTTTTTATTTTGAATTTTCAATGCTTCATAGTTTTGGTTGAAGGCTCTGTGTTGGATGACGCTCTGTTTATAGTGATTTTTAATTTCAAAACATTGTTTAGTTGTTGGGAAGAGATGTTATATGTTTGGGTTAATTTTCTATTTTTAATATTTTCTTCGTTTTCTTTTTTATTTTCCCCCATGGTTTGTATATTATTTGGGTTCATGCATATCCTTTAAAAGTGTTTTCCAAAAAAATATTTTTTTTAAGAGGATACTTGATAATATTGTCCCCAATAAATCATTGATCATAAATCACAGAATAGGACAAATGTATTGAAAAAAGTATAAAGAAACATTAGTCAATAAATAAGACCCATGAGATTGTAACACCAGGATTCTATAGAAATATAGCAATAAAAATATCTTAGGGAACATTGAATTCTTAATACACACACCTACAACAAATATTCTGAGGAAACATATTGTAATCCATGTATACCTCACCTTTGTGATTCATGCACTTGTTCCCACACATGAAAACAAATAAATATATCTCATATATACTGATATCTTGATATTTAAACCTTTTCTCAATGAATTAGATACTAATATAGAACACCTCTTGTAATAATTCATAAACATGTTTTCAATAAAAAACAAATCATCATCATATAATAAATATCCCATGGGAAAAATGGGTTTTATTCAACACATAATAAATAACCCTTGGAAGGAAAATGAGATTTTCTTCCTTTCCAAATAGATCTCACATAATAAAATCATTCATAATTCCATTAATAATCATAATAGGAAAAACCTATAGAAAATAAATGGGTGCACAAAGTTATTTAGTAATGTTCTATGAAAGTATCGTTCAACGAAGATAATATAGCATAGTGAATTTACATTGTAGAGATAAAGAGTATAAAATTAAATTAATAATTTCCCGAATAAATGGAATTGTTTAATCTCAACAAAAAATGTTGAATCACAATAAGAAAATATATCATTCTCATAGTAGAAAACCATTGTAATAATACCCATAATTATAAACAAAAGATTATTACTAAAGAAAAAGATCGTAATGGATAATTCCATCAACATTTAAGGACATAACATAATACATCCAGAGAAATAAGGTGTATCATATCATAAGAAGAATATCTTTAATCATAAATAAAATATTTCAATGGAAAATACATAGATGGAAAACATATTTTATGAATTTCAGAAAAAAAAAATCCATTTGTAAATTAGAAATACCATTGACCTTTTGAAAGAATTTTAAAACAAAACTATTATAAAACTTGGGGAAATAATTCTTTTAGAAAACATGAAATAATATTGAGATATTTTCCTATATAATTTAAAATTAAGTGGAATGATATGTTCACATATATATAGTAAAATTGATTTTTTTTTGAAAATGACCCAAATGAACATTGTTAAAATTATTTAATTTTAAAATATTTTAAATTAGATTCAAGGTTTTTGAATATAACTTTTTAAATTTTTTGGAATACATATAGGTATATCCAAAAAAATAGTTTATTATAAAATTATAGATTAAAAATAAATTCCCTTTTTATGTTTCTAAACTACTTTGGAATAAACCCACTTGGTTTTAATAGATTAAAAAATATTCATTTTAAATCAATAGAAATAAAAAATAAATATCACCATGTATAACTAAATAAGAGGAAAATTATTATTTCCTAAGAAATAAGGATTATAAAAATTCTCTAAAAGGTTTATCATATTTGATAGATCTTGAATTTAAATTGCATCTGAAAAAAGAAACCTTACAGACTGTGTAACATTCAAATAAAAACCCTTGAAGGAAGAACACCTAAAAATTGAACTTCCAATAACATGAAAAAATATATATAACATTATTAAATAAAAATAATTGGTCTAATATACACCATGTATAAGTTAAATGGAGAATAATAAGAAATATGTCTCATGATACATGAATTGACACCAGGAAACCCTTCAAGTAACATACACTTTATAGTACGAATTTTTTGATAATAGGGTTATATAGAAGAATTATAAAACACTATAAAATAATGAGGAAATGAAATAAAAATCACTCAATATGTAGAATAAATCAATCTTGGAATCATATATTTCAATAAGAAATATGTTAACTTACTAAATGAGACTTAATTTATCCCAAACCCTTATAATATTACAAACTTTTGAATAAAACCCACTTGAAGGATGTGATTTCAAATTTAACTTTAAATAAATTTAATGACTATAGGATCCTAATAAAAAATTATTTATGGGGAAGTAGAAACACCATTACAATGGAAATATTCTATATAATAATAAGTATGTCCAAACGGATTGAAAATATAGATAAGAATCCCTTAAATTGTTCCTAATTCACTCTGTGCATGTTCATAACATCATGGATAATAAAATGATGATCATTAGATAACTTATTAGAAAAATTATACATTCCATATCATTTCATAATTATATTTTAATACCGTATTATATTTATTTATTATAATGTTTTTTCTTATGATTGTGTGATGATTGAATCAGTTTCGGCGTATTTCAGTAATTTTAGTGATTAAGTATGATATTTTATTATTAGTTAAAAAATTAATGTTACCATAATGGATCCATAAACCAATAAATACTATCTTATTAAATTATAATAATTTTATTATTTATTTTACCATATTCATCCATGATATATTTTCTACTATTTTCCAAAGTGGAGGTTAAATCAAGACAAAAATAAACACATTATATCTCGATTATTAAATACAGTTAAGAAAGTGTTGAATATCATTATAACTTATGTATAATGAATTTTTTTATTTTTTATTTTTTTATCATATTTTAAATGTTATTGATATAAAATGAAGATAAAAAAGAAAAATTAAAAACATTACTTCTTTGAGGAGGTTTTACGTACAACGCACAATCAATGTTCTGTTGTTTTTCTTTGTGTATGGGGGTTAATAAGGGGTTTTCTCTTAATATAATAAAAACTAAGTATAATAATTATACTTTTTTAATTATATTACAATTTATAGGGTATGATTTGGATGATAAATATTTAGATGAAAATGATATGGATTAAATAATACTCACATTTGTATCTTGAAAGTTCAATTAAATGTATCTGTGGTAATGGATGGAATATGATTATTAGATGTGACTAAAGGATAATTAAAATGAAATAGGGTTATAATAGGGTAAAAATCGATTATATTATAATATAAACTCAAAGACATGGGTGTCTAATGAAGGGGTTTAAGTTTCCCCTTTTTAACTGAAGAAAGAAAAACTTTTTGAATACCATTTACTCTTCTATGATATCATTGCAAAATTCAAGAGAAATAAAATACAAAATATTTTGATAATGGATTTTGGAAAAATATGGGTTTTATAAAGGCTCAAAAAAATATTAACACACTTTTTTTTGAATATGTAATAACTTATTTACCTTCATATTGCTCCATTTTACTTTTCTTTTGTTTTTACCCGGGTAACATGTTTTTACCGAAGTAACATATATTTTAACGGAAATATAAAATAACCCCTATTACCAAATTTGACTGTGATAAACATAAATTTAATCTCGATTTAATATAAATCATTTTCTATGTAGTGGAAAATAATCTTTAACATGTAATCCTTTTATCTATTAAAAACATGTTCTCTAGAAAAATTATGTTTTTGTTGTTATGTGTTCTTAATATTGTTTACTATTGATAAAAAATTAAAATAGAGGTAATATATTTATATATGTATTTTTCAATTATATTAATGTACTTTTTTATAATATTATAATTTAATTTATTAAATAAAAATTTCACAATAGTAATAAAAAAATCTTTGAAAATAATAGTTTTACAATTATCATGGTCATTAAATTTAATTTTAAAAATCATACATTAATGAAAAAATGAAATGTAACTTTATAAATAATATAAAAAAAAATTTATACAATTTTTAAATCATTTATTCGAGTAGAATTTTTATTTTTCATAAATTATTACTTTACTACAAGCACATAGAACACATAAAATCCATTTTTAGAAAAAGTGTGTTTTTAAGATTAATATTTTTGTGTTGTCAAAATTTATCAATGTAATTGATTTTCATATTAAATGTTGGTTAATTATAAAAATGGTTTTTTTTTCAATCCAAATCAAACCAAAACGTAATATTACCCTTAAAATGATTAATTAAAATAAAATTATAAAATTTAGAATGAAATGCTTCTAATATTCTAAAATGTTGAAAAGGTTCTCTATGTTAAAAGTGATATTTTAAAATACATAGTATTACTCATAAAATTATTATATAATTAATTAAAAATTTCTATAAACTTATAGTTCATTATCACATATTGATAGTGTCATAAAATTTACAATTTTAGAAAATCAATAGTTTTCAAAATTTCCATAAAATCAATTATTTTGTTAAAATCTTAAAAATTAGTCAAAAGATAATCTTAAATTATAAATATAAAAATGATTTAATTTTTATCAAATTCAATTTATAAAAATTATATACTTACTTTTTAATGGAAATACGAAATATAATGGAAATATGATTCTATTGAAAAAGGTCTTTTTTTATTAGGACTTTTGTAATATTATTCCATAAGGAAATATAATTTAAATAATTTGAAAATATTAAATAATATGTTTAAATATCATATATTATCATAATAATATTTTAAAAGTTTTTAATTTAATTTATTCTTATATATTACACAATACTTTAAAATAGCTTTTTGAAAAAAAAAATCCTTTTAATAAAAAATATTTTTATTCTAAATAAAAGGTTTTTAAATTAATTAATAAACATTTATGTAATATTGGTTTTAATTTTATTATAATCATGTAATATGTTATGGATTTATTTAGGTCTGTGTTTCATGTGAGAAAAGTTATCAATTATAATATTATTTTAAAGGATTCAAAATCTCATGTTGTTAAATTCTACACCTTTAAATAAATTATTTCCTATATTTTTTAATTACTAACTATTGATAAATGTAATTAAGGTAATTCTTATTATACTTATGATTTGAGATATAAATTATTATATAGAATCTATCATAATATCTTAAGAAATATAAAGATTCTTATCTTTCATTAAACAACATTAAATTTTCACTCTATCATATACTCATGTATGTATATGTCATAATAATTCATTATCTAAAATATAACTCTCCTAAAAAAATATTAAAATCAATGAAATCCATCCATACTGAAACCTTATATTATTCTAGGAACTCATACTATATGTATACCTCAAATGGTATTAATCTCTATACCATAGATCACGCGCTAGAAAATGTATAGCACAATCCAAAAAATGAGATGAACCTATCCAAAATTATCTCAAACCACTTCTCCATTATATTAATAATCAATTATGATTTTATCAAAACTATATAACTCACATTTATCAAAATAAATCAACCCATTATTATCTCAACATTAAGAATATTTTAAACATAAGAGTTTTTTATTCCTCAATCATGTGTTCTCTAATAGTAATCCCCAAATATGTAACCACATCATAAAATCATGTTTCAAGGTACTAATACCATTCAATATATGTTTCAAAACCTTGAAATAAAAACTAATTAACAATTATCATGATATTTTTCATATAATACACAAAAAAGTAAAAATATAATAGAACATAATCGATAAATATCACTCACTAATAGAAATATATGAGAGTATCATGAAAACAATTCTCTTAAGAAGTAAACCTAATTGCGTAATGTATGGCAAAGAAACTTCCATTTTCTAACATAAAATGAAATACTAAGATCATAAACAATTTAAGTATCCTTCTTTATTAATTTATAAGACATAGTTTTTTCTAGATACATACTTTTCACAAAAAAAATTATCTGGTCTTATTTCAACAAAATAATAAAAAACAAAATGTTATGATAATATACAAAATATGAATATGAAAACATAATTTCAATGTTTTCTTCACGTATGAAACCTTCATATTTAACAAATAATACTCATAGTTCAACCTATGACTTCTCTTTGTTTAATACCAGTCTACACATGGTAATTTCCCTATTAAGTTATCTAATATAATTCTTTAAAATCAATCATAAATCCATCATAATTGTTCGTTAGAGAGAAATTTAATTGAAAATTACTTGTCCCCATAAATATTTTAACAGAGCATGTAGTTAGGCATTTTTGGTGCATCAATTAACGATCGAGTTAATACCCAATATACCCTTTTATGAGTTATTACCCCTAGGTAAATCTATACCAGATATTTAGCTCACCTATAATACCCATATATGGTAGTTATTTTTAGGAGAACCGTATAACATCTATTGTTCAAAAACATCAAGATTTTATCTTATACTTAGACATAAGCCTTAGACTATTCACAATGGTTTTTAATAAGGCTATATTATCATAATCTCCAAAATTTAAAAATGATAAAAAGTAAATAAATCTCTCTTTGATAAAAACTAAGGAAACCATGTCTACACTACCTATTCTGGTGCAAAAAGTCACATATAATTTAAAATTTCCCTTTAATACCAGGTGATATTATCTGAGATAGATTTTCCCAAATTTAACATTTGTAATACATCTCACAATAACCTCACAAAATTATGAGAAAAATTTTTTTTAGTGTATCAAAGGAACATTTTTATAAGTGGACTTATTTTACCAAAAAAGTAATTATTTCCCCTTTATATAACCAGAATAGTATCACATCTATACATCTTAATGGTTAAACTCATCTTCATAACCTGGTGAATGAAATCATGAGAAGGGGTTATCCAATATGCTAAGTAGGTGTGAAAATTTGAAAAGATAGTAAAATATAATATGTAATGGTTATATGTGTAACACCCCACAAATTTAGTTTAAAATAATATTATTCTTGATATATTTTTTAACACACAACATCGAGATTTAAGAGAAGTGTGACATAATATAAATATATTATTATTCAAATCTGACGAATATAATAGAGACATTAAAATGGATTTATAAATTATGAATATACACATTATTAAAAATATTTATATATTTTTTATATATTGAAATTTTATTTATTAATGAATAATATATAAGAGCATAATTTTTGTAAATCCATTTTATGCTTCAAAAATCAATTTTATTCAAAAATTGTTTTTATTTATTTTTTATGAATTTGAATTATAATTAATATCTAATGTTTTATAAATGTTATTTCAGGAAATGAATATTATTTTTGAAATTATTAAGTCAATAATATCTTAGTGTGAATATTTTGGATTTCATTAAAAATATAATTTTTCTAGGGATAGTGAAAAATACATGTTTTTTTGTAAAAATATCGATTCATTTCATTAAATAAAGTAATTTAGAAGTACCACTATTTTTTAATACACTATTAATGTAACATAAACCTTAATTAGTTATATATTATGTAATTAATTTCATAACAATCAACATTGTACTTGATTTTGGTATTGATAATTTTAGGATTATTAAAACATTTTTCTAAAAACAATTTCTCATTGAATTCTATGAATTTTTATTAAGATTAATTTCTACCATTCTAGACATTGGTTCTTTAAACATGTATTCAATATTTTGAATAATGAGTTTCAAATTTGGTAAATATTTCCATTTATTTTTGTTCATTATAAATAGTAATTATGGTAAATACTTGTCACCTTAATAAAGGTAAATGGGTAAAACATGGTTAAGACTAATGAATAAGGCCTAGAAATATCTAGAAACAGAATTTTATTTAATTTTAAAGCTTAATTTATACCAAAATAATATTTTATATGTGGTTTTGAAAATTTATTTCAACTTTCCATTAGAAGTAACCTTAATATTATTTTAGGTAATGAATAAAAAAATGTCACTCTTTTTGTTTTAATATCTCAAATATTTTTTCATAGCAATAAAAGTTTCTATGTTAGGTTATAAATGGTAATTTAAAATAATAATAATTTTTTTCACAATAATTTATTTTATTTTTTTACTCATTCAGTAGTTACCTAAAAGGTTATTATAATGCTAACATAGTGATTTTTAAAATAATTGAAAAATAAATTAAATAATTTCAAAATTATACAATTAAAAATTGGATAAATTCTTGTATTCCATGAATTCTTTTAATAAAATATTAAAAATTTGTGATATGCTAAAATTTTATATTATAATTGCAGTTCTATCTTGTCAACATTAAATTAATACTGTATGAATAGTACTTAAAATTACTTAAATGGTATCTTATATTAAATAATATTTTATTAAATTATTTAAAATTCATTAAAGTCTTATCTTTGTCCAATTTATTGAGATATAGTCAATAATATAAACAATTTTAAACATATATTTCACTAATCCTTTCATATTAAATATATTTAATCCTAAAGAGTAAAACATATTGATATAATGGTAATCGTAAAATGGGCTAATCGGGGATAAAACTAACATATAAGAGTTAAATCATAACCTAAACATGTATATATTTCACATTAAGAGATTATTTATACTCATACTCATCTTATATTTTAAATATATTAACCTCTTACATTTTTAATTTGAAAAATAATTTATTATATTTAACTATTTTATGTATTTCCATGTGTGTCCCTTTCATCACTATAGAAGGACGCCACCCCTCCTCTCTTCCTTACACCAACATAAGCTAGTGATCTCGACAAAACAATAACAAAACCTCTTAAAACATCCATATCTAATTACAATGGTTTTTTATCTTTAAAATATCATCCCTTGGGAACCTAAAAATAAATCCAAAGGAGGTATCTCAATTGGGAGGTAATCATTTTAACCGATCTCTTTCATTTTACTTCTTATTTACCTCATAATATTTTTTATAACTAATAATATAAATAAAATTAGTATATATAATATAATAGGATTTTATTATTTTATTCATAACCTTTATCCGTCTCATTTTCAATCAAATTGGCAATAAAACCATCGTTCATGCGAACATGTGGACTACCAACTCCACAAATCAATCTAATTCATTTTTCACTTCTATTTTTCATGGGTGTTAACAAGGATGGATTTAATGAATATATATGATATTTAAAATATAATTGTGACTCATTAATGGTGAATCAGTATATACCAGTATTATTTTGGTATATCAAAATTTCAAAGAATCTCTCTTGTGAACATATGGATTACCATCTCCACAATGTGATGTACTTCCTTTTTCATCACCAATTTATATGAATTGTTATAAAAGGGGATATAATGATTACATATAATAATATTTTCTGGATTAATATTATTTATACGATGATACCAAGAACAAGATACAAGTATTGGAACCATTTACTAAAGCACACATGTAAATGGTGACATCTTTCACAGGAATGTTCATTTCAATGAAGAATTGTAATAAAAGGATAGATTAAATTTATAAGGGAATGGTGTATTTTAATATATATATATATATATATATATATATATAATGTTTTTATTTAATATTTTAATAATAAATATTTATTTATTATACAATATTTTTAATGTGTATGAAGAATAATGAGACTTATGGTAAGGGTTTCTCATCTAACTTTTATTTCAGAGAGAAATATGTCATATTCACTACATGTATCTTTTTTCATGAATAAAATAACCATGAATGTATTTTATTATGATGAATATAATGAAAATTATGGGTATTTAGAAATTCATCTACTTTTTACTCTTTCATGATTTTGTGATTCAGATACTACCAAAGAGGTAATGCTTTTTGTAACAATCTCTTTTATTTTTAGGATTATCTATAATAAATATGTATTAAAGGAAATTATACAGTAATTGTCTTTGAAATATAAAATATTTTCATATACACTATTTATTTTTTTGAATTATAATTTATATAATCCATTTTTCTCTCTTTAGTTATTAATATGATCGAGAAAAGTTTATTAAATAAAATATGACCTTATATTCTCTTTTGTAGATGATGATTTTTTTCCATATACATACTCTTCAAAAATATTTTTTAAAAGTTCTTTAATATACTTGAAATGTTCTTAAAATTTTAATTCACACTAACCTTGACATTATTTATGAACTTTTAGAATTTAATATTTCTAAATGTTTTCCTAACAAGTCATTTTTTCGTTTTAAAAATGTTTGAAAGGAATGTTTTTTAACGTATATCAAAATAAAAATATTTTTCTATAATCATGAGCATTCCTTTCATTGAGGGTTCCATTATATGTTTCCTTGGTTGGTTTTGAATAAAATTATTTTATCAATATTATGATCATTTTTATCTGTTATTTTGGTAATAGAAAAGGATTTGGTATCATATTTTAAAAGATATAATCTTGTGATCATTAATGAAATTTTCAAAATATGTCATCATCATTTAAGTGAAATTATGATTCGAAAGGGTTATAACCATATTATATCATCAACTTCATTTTGATTTATTATTATCATGATAAACCGATTTAACCCATTTATTTAGGATGTTTTTTTTAAAATTATGTTGAGATATTTATAAAACTCATACCTTTATGATAGGTTAATTATACTATGATGAGATATTTATGAAACACATTTATTTCTCATGTGTTAATTAAATTATTATGAGATATTTATGAAAAAATATTACTTTCAATTGGTTATAATATTCTAAAATGATGATTTTTTTCTGATCATTTGTTACACATATGTATGGTTTTTATTATGTAATGGTTGGGTTTATTATTTCCCTACAATACATTTGATAAATCCTTATATATCCTGATATAATTTTAGTAATTTAGTTGATTTGATCAATCAACTATGTAGTGTAGGTAGATATTTATATTCCACTATTATATGGAGAAAATGTGTTGATTTCTATTCCATTATGATATTGGAAACATTTGGTGATTCCTAATCTAGTATGATATAAGGAACTGGTGGTGAATCCAAATATTCTATTATACTAGAAATAAGTGGTGATTCTTAATTAACTATGATATTATTCTTTCAGTATTTGAATTTAAGATATGATATGGATTATCTTCCTATAGTGGTGACATACTCTTATGACATGTTGATAGGTTTTTTATTTGAACAGATGGAACATGATTGATTTTTTTTATGATTACACAATCTTGTGGGATATTAATGTTTCATTATATGACTAATGATTCAGATATATTAATTTTTGGTTATGATTTTCTATTGATAATTACTGGTTCTTATAACCTTATTCTCATTATATTATTAAATATGATAATTTAATTATATCTCCCATGTATACCATTACCGGGAATATGTTCTCACCCTTTCTAGTGTTTTAATTTTTCCCTAGGTTATGTACTAGGGTATTATGTATAATGAGTCTATAAGGGTACCGTACCTAACAAAAATATTAGACATGATGAGTATTTCACTTAAATAATATTTTTATCTATCTAGTCTATATGTACACTAAACATTTATGGTTCTCAGACTTGTTTATTTGGGAGATATATTGAATATTAATTGAATGTGAGTAATATATATGTATGTTATGTTATTGAAACATCAATACATCAGGTTCTTAGATATATATATTTTTTAATTTTATTTTTTTACATAAATCAATTGTATTTCCCTTGAGAAATGTTATTTTATATTTTTTTATTTTATCATTTTATCATTAGTCCCTCAATGTATGTCCAATGAATCCATAAATCATGTAACAACATTTAGATTTCAAATTCTGGTTAGAATATTTTAACTAATTAGATTTCAAGTATTTATTTAATTTATTTCCCACAATAATAACAACAATATTATTCTTCTTAAATATATATTATTTTCCTCTTCTCACTATAGTGGAATCCACACAAGACTATTTCTAACAAATCTTTTTTTTAGGTAAATTTACTTTGGTCATTCTTCTACTATCATTTCCCATAACAAAAATTAGAGATGAATCAAAATTATATCATTATTTTATTCATATCTTTATTCATAACCCATTAACTCCTGGAATTTATTTTATTTGGTATATACATCATGGAGTCACTCCCGTTATTCTTGAAAATTTTATCTGTAAGAAATTTTATCATGGTATCATTCCTCCTTAAGAATCATTTCTTCAGGAGAGGGATTACACCATTTCTAGACCTAAAAGCTTATTGATAAGAATATATTTTTTCAGATGTTTTTTCTACTTTCTTTTGAGATATATTTGATCATAATTCATTTTTTCCCTCAAAAATATTTGACTTATCCTAAATCACTTGTTTTGATACAATGATTATATGTTTTTGAGGATCTAAATGATGTTTCAAAAATAAAAAAATTACTATCAATATTCAACATATTATAGTAATAAAAGATTAATTTTTATTTTTTTATTTTATTAAAATATTATTAAACAATTTTAGTAGTTAGTATACATGATCATTGATTGATATATCTCATGTTTACACTTATTAAGATTATAATATTACTTGTTCTTATATATTAATTTTTTCCAAGGTTTTGAAGAAGGATGCTATGTATGGTTAGTTTAGAAGGGTATCATATGTAACAGAAGATATTAGGGGCATAAATATTTTACTTAAATAATATTTCTATGAATCTAGTATCTCATTACAAAAATTCCTTTACAAATTTACACTATGTTTAATTTAGAAATAAATTAAATAATCATAGAAAATATGTAATATCTATATTTTTTGGGTCACCTCAGTTGGTATCAAAGTAGGGTTTACTTATTCATAGAGATTTCGATTTGATAGTTTTTTTTAAAATCATAGGAAAAGTTATAAGTATTGGAGTGAATCATAATTTTTAGTTAAATTATAGATTTAATGGTTATCTGTAGAAATTACATCCCTGTTAAGATACTAGAATGCAGATGTGGTTGTAGAAAAATACACTAGTGATGGTAATTCTAAAATAGGTGTATTGGTTATTAATTTTATAATTAACAGTGTGAAATTAGTGGTCCTAATATGACATACTCAACTAGACTCTTTTGGGGGATATTTTTGTGTTAACTCAAATTATATTAATGAATAATTATGGAGGATTGGAATAGATAATAACCATGGATGGTCTATTTAAAACAATGGGGTCTTAGATTAAAAATAAGATTTCATTATTCAATATCATATGGATGATTATTCATGATTATATGATTACTCACTCTGATTACTATTTCCAAAAAAATATTATTTTTGTTTTTTAGTTGATAGTTGGAACAAGGAGGAATCATGTTAATATTAAATGTTACTATTGATTAAATTATTTTCATCCTCAGAAACCAAATAAAATTTGATATGTAATGAAAAATATTGTTCTAATACTAACCATATACCTCAATAAAATACTAAAAACATGTAAATTGTTTTGTTTTTGAATGAACTAAATAATAAAAAATGATGTTTCTTGAAGACTGTATAGGAAATAAGATTCATCTTTTTGAATGACTAGAATATGTGAAGAAGAACTCACTAAATTATCTTTATTGAATGAGAATATGTATTATGTGTGGAAAATGGGGTAATAATGAAATTAATTTCTGTGAATAATTAAGAGTTTTATGAAGGAAATTAAATTCATTATAATATACAATTTATAGTTCAATGTCTTATGTGTATGTGACATGGTAATTAACATAGTCAATGACTTAATCCAAGAGATAAATCATTGACCAAGGAATTTTATATTACATGTTAATCATTGGGGTGGAATGGTTGAAGTGTTTATGTATTGGGATTCAAGGAATATATTTTAGAGTTATTTTATAAATAAAATTCAGTTCATAAAAATCATGAAACATCTAAACATTGTTCATTAGTAGTTTTTTTAGGATTAGTAGACATATGCTAAATGGTACCCTTAACCTAGAAAACATATTTAGTAGTAAGCTGGTATTTTTTAGAATACTTCATTTAGGGATAAATAACCCTTAATATGATCCTAATGTTGTGATAATAATGTTCATTTTGGAAAAATATATGATTCCAGTTATTAATGTAAACTAGATAGTTTGTGTAGAATTAATTTTTAGAAGAACGTGTAACATTATACTATATTTATAGTGACTCAATATATCTATGAAAATTATTTTAATATTTTGGGGTGTATATTATTAGGGTATATAAATATTTCTCATATGAACTTATGAGTGATTGATATTACATAGAGATAATTTTTACATTGATCATGGAAGAATATGTGGTAAAATGATTCTAAAATTGGGTTTCAATTTAGTTAAGAATATATTGAATATTTTTTAGAAAATTTATTTAGGGAATTATTTGATTCTAGCTTTGGGTTTTTATGGATATTTTAAAGATTGGTGTATGATGATTTATTCATATTAGATAAGTGGTGCTAAAAACTTGAGTTTTGTTAAATATCTAAATATAAGAGGATTAAAATTTCATTTTTTTTGTGGATATTATGTCCTATTAAAATTAAATTTTTATACCTTAGGAATGAAAAATATTTTATCTTTAATATTATTTTCATTGAGTAAGATATGATGAAGAATTGAAAATTTATCAAAGCACAATAAAAGGACGGTATTGTGTTTATGAACTGGAAAGAAATAGAGTAAGTATAATTTCTCATGTACTCTTCATTAATAGTAATGGAATCCCCAAACTCGAGGATATGGATCATCAAATAAACATTTTTCCTTTTTACTTCTATTTCAAATGAATTTATGGTCTTTATATCCCTTACTAATCTATGATTTTGTGGTTATTAACACTATATATTAATTTTTTAACATGTTCTCCATGTATGTATTTTCCCTTCCCACCAATGTTACCCTAATCATAAAACCATATTATGTTTTTTTAAGGTAAAATTTTTGTTACCCAATATCAATTTTCATTGAATGTTTTATTATCCCGTTGTACAGTATTGGATTTAAATAAAGGTATTTGTATGTATTGGACATATGATTTGTGATATAAAAATTGTTGGAGTGAAATTTAGTTAATTAGAGAATATGTAATGAACAAAATATTTTTTACCAAATAATAATATACATTATATATTTCTTAACATGCCATAACAAGCATTATGTGATCTGTGTTATACTATACAAAAATTATTATTTAAATTTTACCATTATAACAAAGCTTTTGAATTGGCGATATAAAAAATAATAAAACAATTATAAAAAATATTTAAACATGTTTTATATAATTTTTAATCATTTATTAATTCATGATAAATAAGTACATGATTTTAGGTAAATACATTTTCTTCTTCAAAAATAGTTTTCTTAACAAAAAGTTGTTATTGTATTTTTTATATGAAAATTGTAATTAATTAATACCATATATGAAAATATTTCTTTCTAAAATTAATATCATTTTTTAATTAATATTTCAAAATTATATTGGGAATATGTACTGGGATTTAAAAAAATATTTATTTTTCAATGAATAGTGAAAAATATCAATTATTGTGAAATAATCATTTTGTTTCATTAAATATAGAAATTCAAATTTAGAAATTTATTTTAAATTTTCTATTATACAAACATAAATATTATTTAATTATATATAATATTATTAATTACTTATGAATCACAATTTCACATTATTTTTGTGTTAGTTCATTTTTATGCTTAAATACACATTTTTTGGAAAAAAATTTCTTTTCATTTACATAATTATATTAAAATAGATTTCTACCACTTTTAGAAACTAAATTTTGAAAAATGGATTCAATATTTATAATCATATGGTTCAAACATTGTTAAATATTTATATTTTGTTTTCTTCACTATGAATAATAAGAGTGCTAAATATTTGTCTCCTCGATAAAGATAAAACGAGTACAACATAGTTAAAACTACGGTATAAGGCCAATAAATCTTCAAAACAACCTTATTTTATTTCATGTGATAGGTTCCTATCTACCATAATCATATTATATTCTATGTTCTGAAAATTTATTTTCACTGTACATTGATAAATTATCTTAAAATTATTCTATGTAAAGATTGAATGTAAAATGTCATGCATTTTATTTCAATATCTATAATATTTTTTACTAGGGAAAAAATAGTTTCTGTTATAAATTATTGTTTTAAATAATAGTTAATTTTTTATCATTATAATTTATTTAAAACATTAGAGATAAATTATTACCTTTAATTCTTAGGAATCACTGACACAGCCCTTGCATAAGTAGAAGAAAAATCAAAAAAAATATTTTAATAATATTAAATGTTTGGATGAATTATTGGGTTCAAAAAAAATTAGAAAAAAACAACATATTATTTATGTTTTCAAGGTTTATATTCTAATTTTATTTTTATCTTTTTGTCCTTAAAGTGAAACTATGTGAATAGTCCCAAAAATGACTTTAATGACATCTTATATTATATAATATTTTATTAAATATCTTAAAATTGAAAAAAAAACCGTATATTTGGAAATGTGAATGGGATTTGGTTAATAATATCAAAAATATTTTACCTATAGACCACTTTACATTATAGAGTTACTTTATTGATCCATAAAAAGTAAAAACGATGATATCGTGGTAATCTTTACAACGGTTAATGAGTGTTAAAAATATAAGATAAAGAATGTAATGTCAACTAATCATTTATGAATTTTACTTTATGAGATTATTTTGACACATAAACATATTCGATATTAAATATATCAAATTTTTTCGGCTTCCACATAAAAATAATTTATTATTTTTTCAATCTCTTAAGTAATTCTATATGTGTACTTTCCTAAGCTATAAAAGGAAATCATGCCTTCTATCTTCCTCACACCACATTCATCCAGTTATATTATAAAAAAATTATGAGAAACACTCTTCAAAATATCTTTATTAATTTTCTATATGTTTTGGTATCTTAAAAATATCATCCCAACGGACTGTAAGAAGAAATTTAATGGAGGTATTTGAAATTGGAGGTAATGGTTTTAACCGACCTCTTTCATTTTACTTATTATTTTAAATTATTCTATAAAGTTGTAAATATTAAAATTTAAAAACATAAATACATAAAATGAACAAATACATAATTATTTTGATATGAAAACCTTTATACATCTTGGTTTTCATCAAATGGGCAACAAAACTGTCATCCATGAATATGTGTGGATTACTACCTCCATAAAGTGATGTCATTCATTTTTCATTACCATTTCTTATGGATGGTAATATGGATAGATTTAATGAATATATGTTATGTTTAATATATAACTATTATTATATAAATTTTAATCCTTATATACCTTTCTATCATTCCATCTATCGAAAATTGAAAACATCACTCTTGTGTACATATGGATTACCATCTCCATGAATTGATGTAACATGCTTTTCATAATTAATTTATATAATTAGTTACAAAATTGATTATAATGAATAAATATGATATATATATATATATATCTCTTTATTTATTATTATTATGTAGATAATAAAACCATGGTCATGTTCTGTGAAATGGAACTAGTAAACCAACATTTTCATGGAAAACTGACATGTTTTCACCAGAATGTTCTTGTTAATAAAGACATGTTGATAAAAGGATAATTGGGAATTATAAGGGAGTGGTAGAAAGAAAGATATATATGAGCATTGTTATATAATATATGTATAATAAATAAATATTTATTATATGTGAGTTTTGAATCGTACGAAGAAAAAGTGGACTCATGGTTAGGGTTTCACATCTCACTTTTATTTCTCAGAAACATATGTCATATTCACCACATTAGTATTTTTTATTATATAAAATTACCAAATATTTATTTTATGATTCTTCTCAAGAAATATATATGGATTAAAAAATAATATAATTTTCTTTCTTTATTTAGGTTTTTATTCAACGATTATAAAATTTGAAAGATTTAATGTTACAGTCGCATTTTTTTGGGATTTTCTTTAAAAAAAATCCATTAAGGTAAATTATATGGTTCTAACCCTAAGATCATGATATATTTAAATATAATATATTTAATCCATTAATTTTATAGAATTATATTCATTTTCATCCCTTTATTACTTAAAATTATTGAGAAAATATTATTAAATAAACATTTCTCTTATTTTTCTCTCTGTTCGATGAAATTTCTATACCATGACCATACTATTAAAGATTGTTTTAAGAAATATTTTTTTATAATTTAGTGTTTTGAAAAGTTCCTTTTCCTTAACCCTTAATTTTTTTAGAACAAAATTAACAATGAAACTTTAATGAAATTTTGAATAATTACTTTTTTACTATTGATAAAGTGTTAAAGGAATGGTATATTTTCAAAGTATAAACCATGAAATTATTTTACAGTCAGCATGGAAATTATTTTCTTTTAGGATTCAACTAAAAAATATTTGGTTATTTTTAAATATATATATTTTCTCAATATTCTAGGATTTTTCACTTAAAATGTTGTCAAGGGAGAAAATAACCAAATATTTTTTAACCAGTGTAAATCCTCATGTATGTCATGACATGATCAGTGACCCCACAATATTACATCCTATGACTCAGGTTTTATATTTATAATGATATCATTATGAGATTAGTGACACTTCATCTCTAGCCAATGTAGTTATGTTCAATTTGGGTGACATATATGAGGATTTACACTGGTTACTATCACTAGGGTAGGAATCGGTCCCCCCCTGAGAGGTTTTGATATTGTAATGGTTTATGATAATATGGAATATATATGTGTGGTTTTAGTTATGTGACGTGTGGGTCCATGGAAAGCCCATATATCTCAGGTTATAATTAAAGAAAATGAGTTTACATGCTCAAAACACTATGGGAAACATGTAGTGTTGATTCCAACCATAACCTCTCTAAATTACTGATGTTTTTGAACAAAAATCAAATTTTAGAAAATGTTACTAAAAATGTTTCTGAATTCCAAATTTTTTATTGTGGTCATGAACCAAAAACATTCAAGGGTGACCAAGTCCTACCCTAGTAATATTAACCAGTGTAATTTCTCATGTGTGTCACCCTAATAGGTCATACCTACTTTGACAAGAGATGGGGTGCCACTGATCACATCATTATATCATGATAACTATATAAAACTCCATTCCCATTATGTAACATTGGAATCCATGAAACATAATCTCATTTGAATAAACATCTCATTATAAAAATATTATAAACTAGATCTCCGGATTTCATGGAGTATCTAAAAATTCTATGTGTAAGAAATGGAAAAATTCCAATTCCCATGAATCCCAAAAAATCAGTTAAACAGAACTATCTCATTGTCACCATATAAAAAATAGATCTCAAGTATCCCAAGAATCCTGATCCGGAACTCTTAATATCATTGGGCTCTAATAGTTTGATCTAAAGGGGTAAATATGCAAAAAATAAAAATATTTTTTATCTTAATTAGTCCATACATCAATAATGACTTGATCCCAGACATTTTAAGTGTCCTAAGGACATGTGGTATCCAGGGAATCCCATATATACCTGGGGATAAATCCTAGTGTCCTAAAAATTCAAATGTGGATCAATATCCAAATCCCCAGTGGAACATAATTTCACTTATGACAACATTATCATTTCCATGTCATATCACATCAGTATCATATAAGGAACAAAATTTGGATCCGAGAAACTACATATGGTCATCACCAATAGAGTAATAACATATTATCAAGCCCGTAGATCTGGACCCATTAAGAAAATATGTGAATATATATCTATATGAAGGAAAAATAAGTGAAATTATATATATAAGGTGTGGGTTAGTTGAGAGGATAAACCCATCACCTTTATCCACATCTCCTCAGGTAGAGGTTATTGATATGTATTCTAATGTGACACATGGGACCATCCCTACACATTTCTATTTCTACCATCTCACCAAATTCACACATCATAAGGGAATATACTAGGGTTCCCTTGGGTCTCACTGAGGCCCTCTTGGCTTATGTGGAATGTCACACTAGGGATATATCTATAAGCCCATCCCCTTTCCTATACAAACTAGGTCATTACAACCACCTGATCGGTCTACCCATCTCTACAAGGTCTGACAGCCTATGTATTCTTGTTATACTGTTGGAGGAACACATAGACCATGGTCATCTTAATGATAATGGTGGGTCTAGTGTATATATCATGGTAAATTTCTTTTCCACGTACCGAGTACATCACCCCCCTCTACTTTGGGGTCATTAAGTCACTTATCACTATGTCTCTACCCCGATTAATTTAGATTTAGTTAATTCATAACCCTCATGAGGGTCCTGTATCCCAAGGATTAATATTCAATGTATATTCTTGACCGTCGATGATTAAGATACCCAAATTCTACATGAGGTTCCATCTAGGCCCTTGTAATCATATTCAATTCAGTTTTACGAATTAATTTCTATTGAACAACATAATCAATGATAAGGAGGAACACCTCCTAAAGTGGTGAGTAATCACATTCCAAATTTATATAAACAAATTCCATATAAAAAGGGTGGATGGATGAGTATCATAAACCATAAACTGATGATAATACCCTTTTTAATGTATCCTAAAAACACTCATTGAGGTTCACCAAGCAGAATTAGCCATCATCAAAAATACTTGAGGCCATGTATCATAACCAACCCAATAAATTATTGAATTATAATCAATTAATTTACTGAAATAAGAATTTAATCAAATTTAAATTTTCAATTTATATAGTTATTAGTTCCTAGAAGATCATCAATAATCCTCTTTAAACTGAGACTATGACAAATCTCTTTCTAACGACTTGTGGAATTATCTAGGAGACATTATTTGAAAATTTACTAACTAAATTCTCCAACATAGAACGCACTTAAATATTATCAATGGAAAACCTATTGTAAATTTCTCTTTAAAATGACACATGACATCCAAGAGACACAATCTCAGGATTTCACTTACACAAGAAAATTAAAATCCTCAATGAGTTTTTCTAATTAAATATAAATTTTAATTTAATATAATCACAACCCGATGAAAAATATACTTAAATTTTATCTACAAAAAAATATGCGTAATTCTAGAGAAGTGACATCATGTAATCTTCTCTACATAAAACACAAGAAATACCTATTATAATCATCATATTCCACCATTCTTTTGTGTAATGTGAACTGAATCTATAAAATTAGAAATCCAAAATCATAAGAGAAGAGATATGATTATAAATAATTTTTTTTGGAGTTGAATATTATCCATAAGCCATTGAAGACCAGTCTTAAAAATTACTTGTTGGTAGAGGTAAGTTAAGAGAAAAAAGGGGCTTTAGCCCTTGGTTTTTGCATCAAAACATGGAGAATGCATTAGATATTGAACCATTTTTAAAACCATAAGGGAAAATGTGTTTTTCTAAAAACAAATCATTAGTTATAGGGTGTATATATATTGTATCTTTGGTTTTAGAATACACCCAACCACCCCTAAGGATTCTCTGAGACCCCAGGATTCTTCACAAGCCTCGAACCCGGTCTAAAACCACTCTTTTGAGTTTTTCTAAGCCTCAGAACCCTCTTCTAAATTTTAAAAAAAAAACATCATTTCTAGTAAAATCAATTATAAAAATTCACATGGTAATTTTTACACATGTATGTAGATGGGGTCATACAGTCATTCCATCATAATACTTTTCATCCTTTTAAAGTCTCAATGGATATAAAAACATAAAACCCAACATACAACATGTGATAAAACAAGATCTAATATCCATGTTTCTTCATTAAATACTCAATTATCCTACTTGGTGAAATGAAAAACATAAGGTTTTGAGTTATCAAAATCATAAAACAATATTCTTGTAACCTCAAAGGTTCAAAAAAACACTCAACATCATTCATATAATAAAAAAATAGATGGTGTCTCCAACTAACCCATCATAAACATATTCAAAACCATCCACCATTGGAAAACTTCCAATAAAATTTCATATGTAACCATACATTTGGTTTTTAGTGCTTCCCACCATTGAAATCAACCCATAAGAAAAATTTGGATCCATAGTACCCTCCACCATTGGAATTTTTTATTAGGACTCAAAAACCACATTCCATAATGTGACCAGTCCAATTTCTAATGTGTCACATCCAAACTCACACAAAACACTGGTTGGACATCCTCTAATCAACCTACCTCAAAAAATCATCCACATAGACTGAAAAAATCCAATTTATTTAAATAGGATGCCTTTACGTAGAGAGATACCTTTCTTATTTTGTCACACAAATTAATGTTCATTCTCAGTTTCTAATGTTATTTCAGAGTCATTTAATCAACCACACAAAATCATATTCATGTTCTATCACCACCACTGAAGCATTCCCAGTCTAAATAGTATAGGGTTTTAATACGACATTCTAAGACCAACGTGAATACACTAACCCCTTCAAATATAATAGATTATTATACACCATACATTCACTAAATTTCAATATGAATCTTGATCCATTATCTCATAGTCAATAACATGTAATAATGAATGTCTTAGGAACTATCCAATTATATTACTTATCCTTACATCACACATTTCATGTATCAGTGGCATATCCTCCATCCACTACCACATGTAATGACTACTCGTGACCATATTTCTCACAACTAAACATCAAATATGAAACATTAAAAACTATATGTTTCCATATTTTAGAAATAGTACCCTTGGAAATATCCAAAATTAATCCAACACATGGGTAACACCGTTAATCGCCATTGGTGTGATCACCATTAAATAGATTGTCTCATATTTCTCCTCAAGCACTACATTAATAGAATCATCAAAGTACAAGTGTTTCTCCTCCAGAGATACACTTATTTACCTCAAAAAATACATATCTGGGATTAGGTCAGGGATCGACCATTCCACTACACCCAAAAAATATCTTGTTCCTCCTCTACCATAGAGGGATATTTTTTTATAAAAAATTCAGGTAAATCAAGCCCAATATTTTTCCTTCAACTCCATCGATTCCTGGATCATACTCGTCTACTCAATGATACACTTTTTTAATTGGTACCTCAAAAAAATAGAACATACCATTTCCTTACCACTTGATATATTGGGTGTGCAGTCCTATGAAATGTAATTACATCACCTGACTCATATTGTTGTGAGTATCACATCAGGAAACTGGGATTATATTCCATAACCATTGACCGTGTCCCATGAAACTCCAGTTAATTTATCCAACAACATATTTATTAACCACCCAGTTTCATTCCAGTCGCAAGGTCCACTTATACTCTCAAAACATTGTTAAAGTGTACCCAAATTCAGCAGGTTTAGGGTCACAAATGGTCCTTCCCTCGAAACTATAATCAAGCCAAAAGAAATATCACTCTATGTTATCAACAATAAGAAATTTCAAAGCATGACCATTCCTTTTTCTTGACCGTATTTCATCCCTCATGCATCTTTACCAACCTTGAGATATCCACTCATTCCATTCCACATATAGGGAACATTGAAGACCATATTTATCCCTATCAAGGATGCACTTTAATGAATACATAAACCATCTCATCAAACCTTGATTTGTATCCAAGGGTATCTTAGTCCTCCTGACTATCCCAAAGTCGTTTATTACAAGTTTATAACTCAAAAAAACCTCATGTTATAATCTCAAAACCCAATGTCACCAGAATTTATATACCCATTCAAGGGTATCATGTATATATGTTAGTTACCTCCTGATGACACATCATCCTATTAGGAAACTAGTTCCCATTGAGTATTGGTACATTGTACATTACCCTCTAGAATCATAACATCATTAATAAATATTTATATATGTAATGGAATCATCCTAGATAATCTGTGAAAATATGTCCACATCACACAGTTAGGTAAAATAGAGTGTCATTACAAGCCATATGGGAAAATTCTATACAGGTTACTACTGAGACTTTAAATAATTGAACCTATTCTTTATTTTCCAGACCAATATTGTGTGTTCACTCTAAGTTTCAACTCTATGGAATCACATTCATAGAGCAGTCTACTAGTTCCATAAAACACACCTTACGCTAAGGTAACACATCATCACCATTAATATGTGCAATCTTGTATATCCACATGACCTTCCATTAGATAGAAACATATGTACAAGTTGTCCCAACTGTGTATAATTCCACAAAGTTGTTATTTTTGAAAATTCCATATGGGAATAATCTAGAACATTAAACAATTTAGCATTACTCTTGTATGATAATAATCAAACTAGTACATGTATATGTCATGTGAGGAAATGTCGCAAACATGATGCATCAAAATTATTCCCATGACAATGGCCTAAGAGTCAAAAACCAGTAAGACTCCCAGAACTGGGAACATCCATGTGTGTCACTCAAGGTGAAAATCATATCCATCTATATCATCAAAAACCGAAAACATTAATCCTATCCCAAGTAACCAGAAATTATTAACGAAACATATTTCCATGATATACCATTTATATGGATACTATACCCCTTGATATAGTGTATAGTAAATGATTAATCAAAAATGTATCATATGTCAAAAATAATAATTAGAGTATTCTAGATTAATAAAACATCCAAAACAACAATAACGTGTCATAAAAAAGAAGCACCATCAAAAAATGATGATGTCTCATTGGTCTAATCACACAATCAAATAAACAATGAATAAAATAATAAAATAATGATACCAAATTATAAACTAAAATCCCCAAGACTCTCCTAAAATCCATTATTTAATCCCACTCAAGCTTCTCATCTCAACCATCAACATCCTATAAGGAAACTACCCAATGTATTCCAATGACATGTGAGAGGTCTGCTCATGTGCCCAAGTTCCATGGACACTGGAGAAGTATGTGAGTACATAACATAGTTGGAAACCAATAGTGACATCCCGCACATAACTGGAATATGTTGGGTATGAGCATAGGAAATTATCACCTAAAATATATAAATAAATTTTTGAAGAATAAATAACCAATATAAAACCAACTTTATCCAATTATTTGGTGTATCTAAATAAATCACAATGATTTTTTCAACCATAATGGACCGAAGAGGTCGAGTCCTACCCCAATGATAGTAATTAGTGTCATTTGTCAATTCCATGGCCCTGATCAACCATACATCCTTTTTCCAATGATGGGGTATCTCTAGGAACATTATGATATCATAATAACCATATAAAAACATATCCAAGGGTGTGAACTCGGAATCCCTAAGAATCGGGTTCAAATGGAAAAACAACTGACCATGTATGTATTAATGACCATATGCCTAATGTTGTGGGAATCTCTCATAACTCCATGAATTATTAATGTCACAATGATGTTTCCTAAAAAACCCATGAAATCACTAAATCAGAACCATCTTCATGTCACCATGCCAAGCATCTTGACCCTATGTATCTTGGGTATCCCGATTAGGAACTTGTAATATAATTATTCCCAAATAGAAAAATATTAAGGATGACTTGGGTATCTCATCATAATATTAGTGATCATAATAAAATCCCTAAGCACAAATGGTTTGATCCTCGACATATTGGGAATGCTATGGACCAATGGCATCTAGGGTGTACCATATAGACCTGACCTCAAATCCCAATGTCTCAAAAATTCAAATGTGGCTCAACAACTGGATCCCAATAAGCATACATGCAAATCTATGAAGATTTTTTCCTATCCAAATCATGTCAAACCAGTATCCCATAAGGATAAAAATCCATATCTATAAAAGTAATTTTGGGTATCCTTAATACCACCATCACATATCTTTATGCCCATAGGTCAGGTCCCAAAAAGAAAATTTGGGTATATATAGATGCATGAATAATAAATAAGTGATAGTATATGAATAAGGTGCGGTAAGAATAATGAATAAAGCCATCACCATCATGTATATCCACTTGATCATAAAACATAATTATGTTTTATAAGGTGAAACTCGGTACCATCTCTAAATATTCTCATGTCCACATTCTTTTAATGGTTACAGGTCATAGAGGAACCTATCAGGTCTCCTTTAGGTTTCATCAAGGCCCTCATCACCACATAGAAAAGTAACTCTATAGAGATGGACTTATGCCCATCCCATTTCCCAGGGGTCGTAGGTCAGCAAGAATATTCTGCCCATCTTTTAGTCTTCATGTTGTCTAACCACCGATGTAATCATTTCATAATTGGGTAGGAAGACTCACCACAGATTCATCTCAATAATATTGATAACTCTAGGGTATCTTTTGTGTAAAACCCCTTGGTCATGCATCTCATTTAGTCACATGTCTCTACTATAGGGTCATAATGTCACTTATCACTAGGTCACTACCCCAAATTCACTTCAATTTTCAAATTAAAACCATCATGGGGTTAATGTATCTAAATTATTTGGATTCAGTTTATATTACAATCCATCAGTGTGAGAGATATTCAAATGTTGCAAGATAGTCCTACAGGGCACTCACCACCTTGTACAATTAAATCATCAACAATAATTATTATTAAAAAACAAAAAAATTAAATATAGGCACCACTTAAAGTGGTTAGACCTCGCATAACACATTCATATACAAAATGAATAACACAAAAAGAAAATGGATGATTACCAAACTTATAAAACAGAAGAGATTACCCATTTTAATGTAGCTTTAAAACTCCAATTGAGGCTCTCCGAGAAAAACTAGCCACTGTCCAGAATACCTAAGGCACTATATCACAACCAAACAATAAAATTTAATTATTTATAATTAATTTATATTTAATTGATTAAAAAAATATTTAAAAAATTAATATTTTCAATTTAATGATTTATTAATGCCTAAAATATCATCAGTTGACCTCATATCAACAAAACTATGACCAACCACATTCAAATGACATGAGGCATACTCTCAAACACATTTTGGGCTCAAACTCTAGCCAAAGGAACCATAGAAAACCCCACTTAAACATAATCAAAGTTAAAAGCTTTAGAAAATTATCAATGGTGACATACCTCTTCAAAAAAACATGTTTCATTAGGTAGATTCCATTATGATATGTTCTTCATGAATGAAAAACAAAATTTCCAATGAGTGGTGCCAATTAAATAGAAATTTCATTTTCATTTGATGAAAACCATAATAAAAATTAATAAGTAATCATAACATTGACAAAACAATATGTGACTATATGTATATTTCCTCACAGGATCCCCTCTATGAAATCTACATGAAATCCCCATGATAATCGGCACATTTAACCATTCATTGGTGAAATTAGAATCAAATAATTAAACTAGAAATTATATATTATTAAATAATAGAGTAGATGAAGAAAAATGGTTGATGAAGTTAAAGATTCACCTCAAAGTTTGGATGAATGGAATCAAGATTTTCCTTCGAGTGAGATAGGGGAAGGGAGGAAAGTTGGATTATCCCCTGGTCTATAAAATCAAAAAAGGAAAAAGCATAGGAGTCCCCCACCCCCCCAATTTTAGTTCAAAGGAGGAATATAATTTTACACAATTTTAAGACCATTAGAAAGAGGTGGAGGCCACATGCTAGATCGAAGATCTAATATGCTTTTCATTATAGTAACCACCATTCCACCCTCAAGGATTATTAAAGTCTAGATAATGACTTATGATCCTCTAAGCATGTCTAAAACTCCTCTTTTGAGGTTTTCAAAGAAGTTAAATACTCATCTAAATCTAAGAATGATTCCTGACCCATCCGCTAAACTCAAAGTTTCAAATTACATGATGAATTTTCAAGCCTATATGAATAAGAGATCTCAAAATATCATCAAGATAATAATTATCATCCTCAGGGTGTCTTGGTGGAAATCCAAACATAAAACTTGGTCTGCCTATGTTTCCAAAACCCTCTAAAATAACCACATTCCACTCATAAATTCCCAATAATATTACTTGGTGAAACTCTGAATATAGGGTATTGAGTTCTTAAATTCCCAGTCAAATTTTTGTGTAACCTCAATGCATCACAAAAACACTCTATGATGCTTGTATAACTGAAGACAATCAAGTGTCACTAACCAACCCATCAAGAGTAGAGTCACCACCTATCCCTTTAACCAAAATACCAAACCATTGTTGTGTGTACCCATCCAATAGGTTCATGGACCTCTCAACCGTGGAAATCAACTCACAAAAGAATTTTTAAAACAACGAATCCACTACTATTGATCTTTACTATTGAGAGACTAAACTCATATTCTAGAATTCACCTTGAAAGGTTTCAAACATTCCACATCTAAACACAAGAAAAACATTAGTTTGACCTCCTCAAGATTACTCACCTCAAAAATGTTCTTACACACTAGTTAAAACACTCTAATTTAATAGAACATGATTCCTAAAATATCGTAGGTCTATGATGATCATCTTATCACACCCATGGGATTCCATTCTTTATTTTTTATTTGATTTTATGGACATGTCCCCATCCACCAAAAATCATTGTTTTGTTTCACCTCCTCAACATACGAATTCCCAATCCAATGCATTTGGATCATCATAATCCATTACAGGCTTAATGAAAACACTTATACTCTTTCCAATTGAACATACTGTTATACACTCTTCATTTAATGATAATTACAAATTTATCAATATCCATTAGCTCAATAACAACAACATTCCATAATGACCATTGAAGGGCCAATCACATTATTCTATTAAAGCTTCTTGTATGACAGACACCATTCCATAGAACACACTCCATCCACTACCTCACATAATTTATGGTCATGAATATCCAAGTCACACCTAACCGTCAGTTGTGTAACATTCACCACAACGTGTTTCTAAATAACTAAAACATAAATTTTGACACCTATCAAAATTCATATGAAATTAACATCACACTATGAATTGAATATAGTGGGATATACACCATACATATTAACATATACTTTCCCTTGATCATAACCTCAATGACATAATCAGTAGATATGTGTCTCTCCTCACAGGCCATGATCATTTACCTAAAGAATCACTCATCAAGGATTAAATCCATAATCAATAGTGTGACCACACCAGATCCATTTATCATTCCACCTTTACCCTAGTGGGACATTTTTTCAACCAAAACTCTAAAAAAAATTGAACTCAAAAGAATCCCTTCAACTCCATCATTCCTTGACTCAAACCTAACCAGTCATAGATTCAATATTTTAATAGGTACCATAGGCAATTAGCTTTTACCATTTCCTTCCCAACTAGCATGGAGAGTGTATAATCTCATACAACCAAATCACATCACCCAACTACCACTCTCATGATCCCCATTCCAAGGGTCTAGGATTACCTTCCATAACCATTAACCATTAACCATGCTCCATGAATCATATTTTCATTAATCCAACTACATTTTTAGCTACCTCATAACATCATTCTTGTCATGATCATACACCTACTCTCTCACCAAACCACTAAATTCCACCCAAATTCAATAGTGTTATGTCTCAAATTGTTCCTTCCATAGAAAGAAGTCTCTAATCAAACCATCTATCACTCATAGTGGTCCACATCAAGAAATCCAAAATAATGACCATTTATTTTTCATAGCATGATAGAACCACCCATTGATTGGTCTCAATCCTGATGCATCTACCCATACATTTACACTTCTAGGTAACTCTCATCCCTGATTTAACCCCACTCAAATATTACTTTTAATGAAAAAAATAAATTGTCTCTATGAACCTTGAGTCAAATTCAAGGGTCTATATATCTTCCCACCTATACAAAATTCTAGTCTTACAAGGTCATGACTCATGAAAACATCATGTTACAATAGTGAAACCCAATAATACATACCTATAGATGCACATTAAAGGGTCACAAGTAAGAATATTTCAAGCACCTGGTGCCAATACATCAACCAAAGAGGGACATGATTATCACTTATCATCCATATAAAAGACTACCCCCTTGAGAAAAATATTCTCATCAATCAATATTTATATACATAATAACATCATTAAATGTGGATTATTCCAAGTAAACCATTTTACACATATTTTTTATGTAGAGTTAAATTCCAATCCATATGGGAAAAATCCATTTAGGATGTCACTAACACTTTAAATATTTGATGTCGCATCCCACCTTTTTATTACATATTGTTTCATTACATTTTACAAACATAGGAACTTTAAATTCTAGTGTCTTGGAAATCAGGAACTTAATACAACAGAAAAACATAAAACATTCTCTTAAACCACTTGTATGGCTTCATCATAAGTTCATACTAAGTATAATTACTACATCTCATAACCTGGATACATACATTCAAAGGAAAGGGTGACCAGAAAGCCTAGTAAGGGTAAGTAAGAGAGTCAATGTACTTGTGACATCAATAAGAACTTGAATAAAAATATGAAGAGATGAGAAATGGAAGAATAGAAATATCATAAAGAAAATAACTTGGAACATAATGTTAATATGAGGCTACAACATTTCATTTATAAAATCATTTTCTTATCACTAAGGTCCATCCCCAAGGTTTCGTTAAAAATTTACCAAGGTTATTCACCAAGGTATCGTTAAAATGGTCTTCTCTGAAGATTAAGTCTTTACCCAATGTATTGCAGTGAAATCAAGGCGCACCCTTAATTTGTATTTATTATCATGTGAGACACATATATCATCCTCAATCATTTAATAAATAACTCATATAGCCTAAAAGGAATGGGTTTCATTTCATAGTCATAACATTTAAAAACTGCTTTAAAGATGTGATCTTTATGTCACTTTAAACCCATGGAATAGGAAAGCGGGTCTCATGTACATAAATCCAATAATTTAAAATAGAAAATTTTGATATATATGCGAAGACCCCTTTATAAGAAAGAGCTTTGATTATTCACTTAATAAAATAAAATAATTTGAGAAAAAGCGAGAGACATTTTGAGGCGAAAATTATGTAGCATAACGGCTATGTTACAGGGTTATAGAAAATATTTAAAAGAGAGGGGAAATGGGTCACCCACTCATAAATGATATATAAAACAGTATATGGAAAGTATATAAAGGATATGAGAACATGGTAATTAAATTTGAAAGACATAACATATAAAATGAAAAACATGGAAGGAAGACAAAAATAAGATTTCTCTTATGAAAATTTGGCAGCTTAACGGCATCACATAAAACATCCAAAATTGAATTGATGAGATCAAATAGGGTCTCTCATAAAATGAAAATAATATTATATTACTATGTATATTTAGATCATAACCAAAAATCATAAAAAGGAACTTGAAAGACTTGATATAAAAATAGAACTTGAAAATGAGAAGGGAGAAAGAATCCCTTAAAAAATTTGGCAGCCTAATGGCACCACTTAAACATTCTTGAAATGAATTTATTGGAGAATGAGAGGGTCTCTCATAATATGAACATGAAAAGTAAAGTCGGATGAATATAAAAGAATATCCCCAACAAAAGCACATGGAGGTTAAAATAAATGACATAAAATAGAATACATGAAATGAAAGAGAGATGTAGGATCCCTTAACTTGAAGAGTAACTTCGAAAGCATGAAGGTCGATATGTTGTGAGGCTTGAGGGAAGCCTGGGAGAAATTCTTGAGAGGTAAAGAGGTCATAACTTCGTTGGCGAGGATTTGGAAATGAAATTAATGAGGTAAGGGCTTGGTAGTTATAGGAGAAGTGAGGGGAGAAAGTATTAATTGCCAAGGGACACCTCATCGGTGGTGTTGGAAAAACCATGGGGTTCCCATGGTATTTTCCCATGGTATTGGCCACATGGAACCCTCATACCTTATCTTACTATTCATAAGTCGACCAGAATTATTTCATAATTATTACATCCTTAATGATGTCATTAAACACCCGAAACTCAAAAACGGTATTTTCACTATTCACAGAAAATTCAACTTTCTAAGAAAAATCCAAAAAAAATTACCTTAACAAAATATCACTTCTCTGATTTCAAAAATGAAATCAATATTATGAAAATATTTTTCGAAACATTTTTAATTTAATTTTAAAATAAAAACACTATTCACTGAAAATTCAACCATTTCAAAAAAATCCCAAAAATTCACCTTAACTTAATATTGATGCTTTGAATTCAGAAAATGAACTCCATTTAATAAAAAAAATTCTAAATATTTTTAATTTAATTTTAAAATAAAAAAAACTATTCACTGGAAAAACTAATACTTATATAGCACTTTCTAGAATATTTATTTACCTATTTTATTGAATCACATTACTTAATCAAGGTTCCAAGATTATATTAATACTTATTTAAGTGAGGGTACATAATCCATTTGATCACATTACAAATCATAAGTGTAAGACCACTATTCATAAGTTACTATTCATTAAAAAATTTGTTGCTCTCATTAGACTCTAAATTTCATAATGAAAATAACTGTAGAAGACCAATTTTTGAAAATTATTACACATTATTAATTATTTAAGGTTTACATAAATATTTTTAAAATATCATTTTTCTAAAATTCATCAATAATATGAAAACTATATTTATCTGGACATTTGAAAAATCAAAAACTATACCATAAGAAGAAATCATAATTTTTTATTTAAATCAAAGGATTACACAAGGTAGTTATGGTCTCGTTACATGACCCCTTATAACACGAGCATAGGACCTAAGAGGAATGGGTGCTAGGGTGATAGAATCTTGGGGTGGATCGGCCAACATTGCATGAGTTGTGATTTCTATCAGCTTGAACTTCTCGCGAAAACGATTCTATTCCTACTTCACACGATGTAGTTTGGCTTGGGTCTGGTCCAGAGCAAAGCCCAAAGGTGCTACCACCTTCCCGAGTTCCGTTAGATGGTCTTCGATCGGACCGAGACTACTGGATGGGGCCATCGAATCTTAATTATATATTAATTAATCAAGATTACTTGTATTTAGAGATAATAATCGCAACATTTAGTTTCTAACGTTCATATTGACCAACGGTCATATAACAGTCGAAACCCAATGGTCTTATTTTAATTATACTCATTTTTTTTAAATGAAATTGTTTTGTTGAGTATAAAATAAAATAACACACAATGTTAGGGGAATGAATTATTCAAAATTTGGAGTCGGTACATTCTTCCCCCTTAAGAAATTGCATCCTCGCAATTTTAAAATTGGTCTTGGAAATTTCATTGAAAGTCCCACATTGGAAAAAGATTTAGTAAAACAATTACTTTAAAAGAAAGAAAGGGAAGTACAAAGGTCACCCGAGTTAACCCATACTAGGATTCCAGGTAGGAAAACATGGATATGGAAGAGAAATCAAAGGGTCTAGTTCTGATGGAGAGTGATAGAAAACATGATTATGAGAAAATTAACCACAAGAAGATCTTATACTTATGATGTGTTAAATGGTCTTTGATTACCCAGTATGAAACGTAAACCATCAATGTTTTTGTTTTATGTTCCTTTTCATAATTTTGATGAATTCATTTACTACATAGTATAGAAACATAAGGAAATATACTTACCTTCAAGTAGAGTTTCATCCTTTAATAAGTTTTTACCAAGACTAATATTTTCTCCAAACAATGAGCATTCAAAAAGGGTTAGTCTCATCAAAAGCACAAGAATAATCTTATAGAGAATCATATAATCTAAAAAAAAGAACTATATATTCTCCTTGTCTTTAGTCACCAACTAAAACTAAAATGATTTGTACAAGATAATATAATCCCCAAAAAGGATAATCCTTTATAAAATGAAATATGACTATTAATATCCAAAATTCAACAAAAGTACCCAATTTTCTAGAAAGACCATTCAATACACAATCATCCTTAAAATTCATCAGAATATTCCAAACTAAGATTGGAACCCAAAACTCGGAAGGATTTAATAACATAGTCTTCCCCATTAAATCTTAACATTTATCTCCAAATAAAATTGACTACTATTAAAGTATCATACTAAAGTGTAATTGACCTATTCACATATTCTATATGATAGGTTCATCATTTTCAAGAAATAACCCAAATCACTATATGTCCAAAATAAATACATAAAAAAATAACCCATTCCTCCTCAATTTAAATCATGTAGTATTTTGTTTCCCTTAGGAATATAATACTCCAAAATAGAAAACATCATCCAAAATAACCTTTATCATTTAATCACCAAATATTTTTTCTATACAAAGGATATCCATTTGATAAACATAAGTTTCCAAAATCAATTTATTCATTATCCATAAAAATAAAAGTTGCATTAGTTAGTCCGAAGGGAATAACAACAAACTCATAATGCATATATCTTGATTGGAAGGTAGTTTTTGGAATATCACCATTCATCACCCTCAATTGATGATAACCTGAATGAAGATCAATCTTAGAGAAGAATTGAATCCCACAAAGTCAGTCAAATAAGTCATCACTTATTGTAAGAGAGTATTTGTTCTTCACTATGATCCCATTCAGTTCTCTATAATCAATGCATAGCTGCATCGGTCCATCCTTCTTCTTCACAAAGATAACTGGTGCTCCCCAAGAAGACACACTTGGTCAGATAAACCCATTCTCCAAAAGATCTCGTAGTTGTTTCTTTAATTCCTCTATCTCTACATTTTCCATCCTATATGGGGTCTTTGACATCAGATGAGATCCAGGTGTGAGTTCAATGGAGAACTCTACCTCTATTTCATGGGGAGGTCCGGGTAACTACTTGGGAAATACGTCAACGTATTTCTAGAAGATGGGGACATTTTCTATAAGAATAAATCCTTCGTGAGAATATTATTTCATTTAATACACTTTTAAATAAAAAGGATTTTATCTCTTAAAACGTCATTCTTAGAAAATTACATTTTTCTATAATTTCTTCATAATGATTCATAAATATCTTTCGATTAACCAAACATATCCCGCAGGAGTGTCGTAACCAAGAGTGCAGAAATGCCTATTGTCGTGTACCAGTTATGTTTGAGTCTATCTCGAAGCGGTGTTTTTGGGTTTTACCCCTCTATACATCTGTGCTAGAGCCACCTCTACCTACTCGTATCCAGACAGGGATGTATTTTCTTGATAAGCCACTTACTCAATACTAACCAAAATTCAAGAAATATTTATTATATTTAAACTTTTCTATAGGGTTCTTCCTAAAATTTTCATATCCTAATTTCCATAAATGACTAAACTATCCTTTGATACCATCTGTTTCATCCCTCCATTTTATTACATAACATTTCATTACATTTTACAAACATAAGATCTTTAAAGTCTAGTGTCTTGGAAATAAAGAACATAATACATGAAATCAACATAAAATATTCTTCTAAACCACTTGTAAGGCTTCATCATAAGTTCATCGTAAGTAGAATTTCTGCATCTCATAACTTGGAGACTTACATTCAAAGGAAAGGGTGAACGGAAAGCCCAGTAAGGTTAAACAATGGAGTCAATGTACTTGTGACATCAATAAGAACTTGAATGAAAACCTGAAGACATGAGAAATGGAAGAATAGGAATATCATAAAGAATTGAACTTGGAACATAACTTGAATATGTGGCTACAACAATTCATTTCGACAATCATTTACGTATCACAAAGGTCCATACCCAAGGATTCCTTCAAAAAATTACCAAGGTAATTCACCAAGGTATCGTTAAAATGGTCATCTCTAGTGATTAAGTTTTTACCAAATGTATTGGAGCACTATCAGAGTGCACCATTAATTTGTCTTTATTATCATGTTAGCCACATATATCATCATCAATCATTTCATAAATAACCCATATACCATAAAATAAATGGCTTTCATTTCTTAGCCATAAAATTTTAAAAACTTCTTTAATGACGTGATCTTTGTGTCACTTTAAACCCACGGAAAATGAAAGCAGGTCTCATGTATGTAAATCCCAAAATTTAAAATATAAAATTTTTACATATATGTTAATAACCCTATATAAGATATATCTTTGAGTATTCACTTACAAAATAAAATAATTTGAGAAAAAGAGAGATACATTTTGAGACGAAAATTCTGCAGCATAACGGCTATGTTACAGGGTTTTAAAAATTATTTAAAAGAGAGGGGACATGGGTCACCAACTCATAAATGATCCATAAAACTGTATATGGACACAATATAAAGGATATAAGAACATTGTAATGAAATTTTAAAGACATTCCATATGAAATAAAAAACGTGGAATGAAGAAAAAAATATGATTTCTCTTATGAAAATTCGACAGCCTAATGACGTCACTTAAAACATCAAAATATGAATTGTTGAGATAAAATAGGGTCTCTAATTATATTTAAATAAGATAATAGTATTATTTATATAGATATCATACCCCAACATAATAAAAATGAACTTTAAAGACTTGACAAGAAAATAGAACTTGAAAATGAGAAGGGTGAAAGAATCCCTTACAAAAATTTGGCAGCCTAACGGCGCCACTTAAACATTCTTAAAATGAATTGATGAGATAAATAGGGGGTATCTCATCATATTAACATGAAAATTAAAGTAATATAAATATAAAAGAACATCCCATAATTATAACATGGAGCTTAAAATAAATGACATAAAGGAGAATACATGAAATGAAAGAGAGAGGTAGGATCCCTTACCTTGAAGAGTAACTTCGAAAGATTGACGGTTGGGACCTTGGGATGCTTGAGGGAACCATGGGAGGACTCCTTGGGAGGTAAGGAGACCAGAAATTTATGGGGAGGATTTTTAAATGAAATGAATGAGGGAAAAGGCTTGGTATTTATAGGAAAAGTGAGGGGACAAAGCATTAATTTCCAAGGGACTCCTCATCGATGGTATTGGAGAAACCAAGGGCATCCCCATGTTATTTTCCAATGGTATTGGCCACTTGGGACACATAATACCTTATCTTAATATTCATAAGTATACCATAATTATTACATAATTATCTCATCCTTAATGAAGTCATTAAACACCTGAAACTCAAAAAATGTATTTTCACTATTCACCGAAAATTCAACTTTCTCATAAAAATCACAAAAATTTTACCTTAAACAAATATTAATGCTCTAATTTCAAAAATGAAATCCATTTTATTAAAATAATTTTCTAAATAAATTAAATGAAATTTTTAAATAAAAACACTATTAAATAAAAATTCCACAATTTCATAAAAATCCCAAAAATTCACCTTAACCTAATATCAATGCTCTGAATTCAAAAAATGAACTCCATTTTATAAAATTAATGTTATAAATATTTTTAATTTAATTTTATAATAAAAAACACAATTCACCTAAAAAACTAATACTTAAATAGTACTTTCTGGAATAGTTATTTACCTATTTTATTGAATCACATTACTTAATCAAGGTGCCTAGATTATATTAATACTTTCTTAAGTGAGGTTACTTAATCCATTTGATCACATTACTAATCATAAGCGTAAATTCACTATTCATAATATATTATTCATCCAAAATTAGGTTGATCTCATTAGACTCTAAATTTCTTACTCAACATATCTGTAGAAGAACATTTTTTGAAAATCATTACACATTATTAATTATTAAGGTTTACATAAATAATTTTAAAATATCCTTTTTCTAAAATTCATCAATAATATTCATACTATATTTATCTAGAAATTGGAAAATTCAAAAAATTCACCATAAGAATAAATCACAATTTTTTATTTAAATCAATGGATTACACAATGCAGTTATGGTCTCGTTACATAAAACCTTATAACACCAGCATCTAACCTAAGAGTAAGGTGTTCTAGGGTGATAAAATCTTGGGGTGGCTCGGCCAACATTACCTGAGTAGTGATTTCTATCCACTTGAACTTCTCGCGAAGGTGATTCAGTTCCAGCTTCACACGATGAAGTTCAGCTTGGGTCTAGTCCAGAGGAAATCTCAAAGGTGCTACCTTCTTCCCGAGTTCCGTCAGTTGGGCTTCGATCAGCCCGAGACTACTGGATGGGGCCATTGAATCCTATTTATATATTAATTAATCAAGAATACTTTTTTTCTAAATAATAATCGCAACATTTAGTTTCCAACGGTCATATTGACCAATAGTCATATAACAGTCGAAACCAAATGGTCTTATTTTAATTATACTCATTCTATTAAAAAAATAGTTTTGTTAAGTATCAAAATAAAATAACTCACAAAGCTAGGAAAAAAATTTATTCAAAATTTTGGGTCATTACAGTGAACCCTTTTTGGGGGGAATAGTATTATACTTCCCCTCTTAGGTTAGCCTCCAATCCATCAGAATCAGGGGCCAAACAACTAGATCCATCATACACCCTTTCTGGAATGGTAACACATCAACATTATCGAGATGAATCACATCATTGATCCACATGACCCACCATACGAAGGAACACCACTTGAAAAATACCCTATAACAACCGTTTGAAACCTCTTGTATAGGCCTCCAAATTGTTGGTATGTCCTATAACAACGGTTTGGTGAATCATGGGCTAGTAAGTCACGGGAATAGGTCTATACCAACAGTTTTGGAAAAACCATTGTTATAGACATATACCAACAGTTTTCAAATTGTTGACATAAGTAACATGAAAAATCTATACCAAAGGTTCCATAAAATAGTTGGTATATGTATTTCAAAAAAGAAGCATTCTTTTGGATTTGATCCCAGTACCTCTGGTTTGTGATTAAACGACCTAACCACTAACCTAACTTGACTTTTGTGAACATAATTTCATATATATATATATATATCTGTTAGCATAAATATTTTAAATTTTGATTTATTTAATGTTCTCTGTAAGAAGATTCCAAAAAAAATACATGTAACTATACCCATGGTTTTGAGAACCATTGGTATAGATTCTTTGATTTTGGGACCTATACCAATGGTTTTTCCAAAACCGCTGTAATAGGGTCTCTATTATGGAACAATACCAATGGTTTGTCCAAAACCGTTGGCATAGGTCCATAATAGGGACCCTATACCTAATGTTTAAGAAAAACAGTTGGTATAGGTCTATATAAGTGACCTATACCAACAGTTTCTCTAAACTATTGGTATAGGTCCCCCTTATACCAACAGTTTTGGGAAAATCGTTGGTATATGTAAAAATTAGTGACCTATACCAATGGTTTTGGATAAACCATTGGTAAAAGTCCATGTAAATGAATTATACCAAAACATTACCCAAAACCGTTGGTTTAGAACTTATTTCCAATAGTGGAAACATATGTATAAGTTGTTCCAACTGAGTATAATTCCACCAAGTTCTTTTATGTGGAAACAACATGTGAATAATTTATGACACTCCAAATTAGATATCCTTAGTATTCAGTGATATTAATACCCCATTATTTCTTGTATTTCATGTCAACCATATGTGCAAATTAAGATTCACGAATATTTGTCTCTTGTGATGGGGTCAAGATCCAAACACCAAAAAGATTCTGGGATACCCAAAAATCCATGTGATTCCCTCATGGTATGTAAGAAACTAGATATTCATTTCTAGTATAAATCTTGATTTTGGGTGTTTTGAGGAAAAAAGATTTTTTTTTGAATTTTTTAAGTGCACGCTATGTACCCAGTTACCGCGTAAAGCCATGTCTTGGGAGTGTAAAAGCCAAGACTTGGCCACGTGAGGTGGAGTGGTAGATCGCTAATGGTATGGGCTGGTTGAGTCAAATACATGGTGTGTTCGTCAGCAGCACACGCTGTGTCCTTTTCTTTTTAATTATTTAATCGAACTAGGGTCGCATCTAACCCTCATATTCATCTTATTATTATCATTCCTCTTCAAGGAGCATACGGAATCGTCGATTCTTCTTTAAGCCCCTGATCTGTCATCTATTCTCTGAATCAAAATTGTTCAAGTGCATTGGAATCCAACCAGTGAGTCCTTTTTCTAGAGCCTCTCCTTCTGATTTATTCTCTGTCTCTCACGTTATTAAAGATTTAACATTTTTTGACGTTTTAATAGATCTACGTCATTCTAAGATGATTTAAGGGATGAATTTGGAGAGCTTTCATTGTAAAATTTCAAGGTATGTGGTTTGTTTCCTTTAATCATTGGAATTTTAGTTTTATATTCCAATGTACCAATTACACATGTTCGGGTATTTCAGGTTAAGGAAATTGATCCATTTTTTATCATACTCAAACTGATTTTTGTATTAACGGGTTGTTGATGTGATATTATGTGAAATTTCATGTATAAGGAACACCCCATGGGTGTGTTTAATTATTTTAATTTTAAGGTACATTTGGTCTAGGTCTCCTATGAGGCAGACCTTGTTTATTTGCATTTATTGATTGGATAGAAATTTTTGTATTTTTATTCTTATGAAATTATTGTGATTTAAATTGGAATTGATTAGCCATGTATTAGTTGAGATTACTTTTGGATTCTTGATATCATTTTTGTATGATTGTATTTCACATGTTTGTGAGAACCTGGTGTAGTTAGACCACAGGGGGAATTGACGTTGAGTGCTTCCTCATAGTGTCTGTTATATCTCAGGACATGAGACTATGTGGGGGATTTATGGTGTGTGCTCCCTCAGAGTTCTTATAGTTTAAATTATGAGACCACAAGGGGAATTGACGTTGAGTGCTTACCCATAGAGTTTATAGTTATTTTGGAAATACCATAGGGGGATCTAATGGTGAGTGATTCCTCAGAGTGTCTATGCATTTATCACATAACTTGGCTAGAGGGATTAGATTGTGTGAGCTACCCATAGGGTTAATTTAAATATTGAATATTTTTTTATGCATCTACCAAGAAAGACCACAAGCTTGGATTCGGTTCTGTTAGGTAGTCTTCTAAGATACATTTTTGTGATACTTACTTAATTAAATAATGAACAATTAACTACTAATGAATGTAAATGGAAACTAAAGGATTGGTGGATTTTGTGTACTCCAAATTTATTCGTTGCATTTCCATTATTACATGCAATATATACTCATTGACAGTTATCCATGGTTCTTGTGGTGGTTGACTACTAGGATTCATCTCACACCCTATTTGGGTCATGATTTTGGATCCAAATTGATTATTTGGTTGTAGATATAAATAAGGTAATGAAACCTTTTTCATCTGGGTCTTGATTGTTATAGAGTTAGAGTGAATGAGACCAAGCTGAATCTTGCAATGCTGTTGGAGTTTACTTGTTTTTTCACTAGGTTTAGTACTATATTTCCATCATTGTGGCTTGTTTGGATGCCTTCCTAGACATATGTGACATGCATCATTTATATATATGGGCCTAAATTGTTTATTTACTTTCTACCATCTACTTTTTACTTGTTGTATGGTATTATTGCTTCTTCTACTGTTATTATTTTTTATCCCTCTATACATACTCTATCAATGAGGGCATAGTTTACCCATTATAACACCCATGTCAATCAATGCTAGTCGGAAACTTATGGTGTTCAGGGAAATGTGGTTGAGGCCATGTGACCAATCAGGTATGGGGAACCTCTGGGAGGCACTCGGAACTGGGGCATTACAAAGTGGTATCAGATGATGTTTTCATTTTCAACATAACGTTTACTATTTAGAGCCTATATCAGGGTTATGTTGGAATGGATAGTAAATAATAATACTTTTACGGAAGTTTCTAACCCGTGTAAAGAAAAAAATCCAATATACATTGAATACTGAAATTTTTCTAGTTCTCCAATTATTAAAGTTGATTTTATTTCATCGTTGGGTGAATCTCTTTTATTATGCTACTATCATTGATATTATTGAGGTTCTATTTCTATTGCAACCCGATGAGATGAGGGTATGCCATATCATGCATTGTATAGTAAATTAATAGGGATCATATGTCATGCATTCTCATCTTTCCATTTAGGGTTCATTACTGATTTCAGGTTGTTTTGATATATGTTGTACTAGATATATGTGTTGTTGTGATAGATTCCATTATAAAATACTTGCTATTTGTGTAGGGTATTGGTAATTATAATGTTTCATTTGAATGGTCACCAAACTTTGGTCCTTGAGGTGTTATGGGCCATCATGGATCAGAATTTGGTGGATCATATGATTGAATTTATAGTCACACCTTGTGATATACATTATTATGTTGCCCAGACTTGATTCGTGGGGAATCTGGGCCCCCTGCGGATCGTAATTTAGTATTTTAATGCTTGTTTCAGAGTTTTTACGGGATTATGGAGTGGTTTCTAAGTCATAATATCCTGAAAAACCCAGAATACATGGTGTGTGGTGATGAATACATGACATGTATCCTTATCTTCATGAATAAAAAGTTTATATTACATAAACACCATGTACATTATCTACACACCGTGTAGATGATGACCGTGTAAATGATCGTGTATGCAGAGACATGGGTTGGAAACATGTTTCTTGAACATGACGTATACTAGATGTATATGCTATGTTTTGATGGTTCGTGTATCCAGTTGTGTGACCAACGACACGGGTTGGTGAAATCCTTCTAGTACATGTCGTTTGTGTAATATGCACGCCATATAGTTTTGTTCTAAGATAACCATGTAGTTTGATCCATGTATTAGTACTTGGGCATAGGGGAACATTCAAGTACACACCATCTCTTAAGTATAACATGTTGTGTGTATCGTTTTTACATGACCAGGTTTGGCAGAGGTACACTCCATGTTTAAATCCAAAGGGAACACGCAGTGTAGGAGTCATACATGTCGTGTACCCCTATTTTGTAACACATGATTATTTTCTTCTCCTACTCTTTTCTTACACTTCTAAGTTTCAATCCTTGATAATCTTGAACTTTGGTGTGCACCTGACCTTTCGGAGTCATGCCACTAAGATGCCCACCAGTAGTATGCTAGGTTTTGGGTGATGATCAGACACCAAAAACGGTGGTCCAAGGACTACTAACCAACCCTCTCACCATTCCCTTCATGGAATCATCCATCATTACAGATACAGTTGTTGATGCATAGTTTCGAGAAGGCTTCATGAGGATGATGCAGACTTTCCAGGGAGCACTACATCATACCCCATCTATGGCTTAATTGATGTGGCCTTTTCAGCAGATGTATCCTCCCACTTTATCTGGGGATAAAGAACCTCAAGCTAATGAGTCATGATTAGAAGCCATGTAGTCGATCTTCAAGAATCTCAAGATGCCTCCAGAGTGAAGGGTGAAGCCTTCTATATACATTCTACATGATTATTCTAAGAGATTGTGGGATGTGGTATCACAGGAGGGACACCATCGAGTTATGTCTTGGGATTAGTTTCTGTGGACTTTTCTTAATTTTCTTACCTAGATACATTGAGGGCCAACCAAGCCCGAGATTTCATGAGTTTTGATTAGGGTACTCTCTCAGTCATGGATTATTCTTCTCGCTTCAGAGATTTGTAGTGCTTCACACCCACTCAAGGGGGTGATGAGTTATTTCTAGTGAGGATGTTTGAGGATAGTCATAGGAAGGAAATATTTTTCTCATGTGAACATCTTCAGGTTGACTTCCATATCTTCAATAGTCAACCAGGTTCTGATCACCAAGCGCAATATGAGGGATTCTAGAGCTGTGGTCCAGGAAAGTTCATCATCTAGAGAAGGTACTCCTCTAACTGATAGTTGGAAGCGTTGTGTGGGATCTTCGTGTAGATATTGGAGTAGGAGATATTTTCCATTAGGTAGCTAGGTGTTGTTCTACTAGTGAAGAAAGTGAAAACATAAGAAACCTCAGTTCCTGAGAGACCTAGTTGAGTTCCAATCTTGTGGAAAGATGGGACATCTTCAGTTTTTATTCAACTCCCTCCTTCCAGTAGCTAGTGAGGGAGTATCTACTTTGACTCCTCATACCGGATAAGGAACACCAGTTCCACATAATATTGGGGGATGGAGTTCTTCAGTCCATTCTGGCTGAGGTGGTGGCTGTGTTCGCAGTGTTAAACATAGGGTTTTCAACATGTGTAGGGTGGATCAGCTCAGGGATCACAGACAGCTTCATAAGGTCACGACACATGCTAGGATTTTTTACTGGAGTAGATCATACAAAAGCAGGATATCAGAACCTCTATGTTTAGATATACGATTTTGGTTGTATTAGTTTTAACTTCTACTCTTTTCAATATAGAGGATTCCCATAGATTTATATATATTCTTGTTATGGAGAGCGTTGAGCTCTATATCTTTACTTATGCTGATACAATGATGCTAGACACTCTATTGATGATTAGAATGGATAGTGTACATGAATATAATGAGATCCCTCTTGAGGTTGATGGGTGTCACTTCTTATGGGACAGTTATTCCTTAGCGATGATGGGATATGACATCATTCTTAGAATGGACCAGTTAGCTCCTATCATAAACCAACCCGAGTCGACCCTGAACAGGTCACTCGAGCCGGTCTACGACATGTCCCGAAGGGTGTTCCTGATCCCCATGGGCTGGAAACTAGTTTTTAGATTCAAAACATAAACTTGTGAATGATTTAATCCCAAAAGAAACCAACTATGGAAAAGGTAATAAACCAAATCGAAAAATCCATGAGAACCAAAAACTAAACATAGACAAATAAACAGTTGGTCCAAATAGATGATACAACTGAACAAGCAGAAACTGAGAGGAACAAACTAAAAGTGAATCCATGCCACCGAAATCTCCATGTGACCTCTTGGTCACCTCCCATCACTAAATAGGACATGCTCCACAATTATCACCTACCAGGAATCCTGAAGAAAAGATGGACCTACAACTGAAAAGATAGGATAAGCGTGATCACTGAAATGATTAGTAGGGAAGCCCAAGATAACCACTAAAACCAAGAGGTTCCTTTCCCAGAAGAAACCATTAACAAAAGTTTTAAATACAGTTACAAAATTATGGTTTTCACATTTTTAATAAAACAACATTGTTCTCCAATTTCAAAATCTAACACACAATAATGAACATTTACAAAACTAGATGCCATTTTATAACAAAAAACCCAAACCAAATGATACTAGTAACAATTTTCAAAGGAAAAATATTAAACAAAAAACAATTTAAAATAATTACACTTTAAAATTAATACACATTCTTTTGAAAATACCATCCCAGCCTACCGGATGCAAATGAGAGATGTAATATAGTCATTGAGCAGTAGTCATGGGAACAACCCTAAGCACTAGTAAATCTTAGGCCCAGTGCACCTCATAACTCAGTATAAAATAACCATAGAAAAATTCATTCTCAGGTAGTTTACACTAGTATGGAACATAACCATAACCTAGTAGTCCCCAATCATCATCAATATAGTTTTTTTGGTGTTGTCGTTATCCATTTTTCTTAATGAAACAGGGATAAAACCCATCTGGATCACTAGCGTACTAGTACATATCCACCCTCCTAGATACCTGGGCATCCCTTCTTGTGATCAATGAAATGTTTCACATCACATGTTACCACATACACCATTTTCCAACAATACCAAGAATCTCATTTCATAATCCACCACTTTCACATTACAAACCCATTATTGAGAACTTATCCACATAGAAACATTTACAAATTTCTTCTGAACCATGAAGAAAACCACTTCCCCGAGAATTTTCTAAATATAATTTTCACATTCCATAAAAAACCTGAAAGTATAAAACATTCCAAAAGGGCCTTTATGTTTACACATCCAAATTAATTTACCAAAACATTTCCAAATCACGACCCTTTCCAAGTTCAATACAAAAAATCCGATTTGATTTGGAAATACCAAAAGGGCCTTTAGATCAATATAATTGAACTCCTTTTACAAAAAAACACACTAACACCACATCTAAATATGAAAAGACAAATGGGACCTTTTTTTCCAATCACATACCCCAACTCTACCCAATTTCAAAACATGCCTTTACCATTAAAAACTAACACGAAGCATATTCCAAGTCCAAAAAGGCCAAAACATGAGGAAGACATTTAAAACCAAGAATTCCCAAAATACTTTAAGCAACCCTTTATCAAAAACCCATTTATATCCTTCCTTAGAAGCCTCCCAAGGTAACCAACATTGTTTGAAACCCATAATTCATTTGAGAAATCAGGATTTTTTAAGAATACAATTTTTCAAGTGTTATCTTTATTTTAGGGAACATCCATGTGTTATCATAGTGTAGCCATAGATTTTACAACATCTAATTGAACCCATTTCATCCAAGAAACCATTTGAAAAAAAATCGAACCATTCATTATTTAGAAGAACACAACCATCACATTTTTCCATAAAACCCATTTTAAAGACCTTTAAACCCACATATCAAGAAACACCATTTCCAAATTACACACACAAAACCATGTTCACAACAAAATAAGATCCATCACACAACATAAGAGTTAATAACTTCATAAAATTCATAATTCCTCTTTAAAATAACAATGAATTTTAAAATAACCACCATTTGTGCCTTATACCAAAACATTTCACATACATCTCTTTAGGAAACTATTTTTAATGAAATCAATAAACACCAAATTTTCATTTATAACTATCCAATGGGTATAATAGAGGTGCGAATAAAATATATGAATCTAATGAATACATTCATGTTCAAAATTATTATTCTGGAAAGGAAAAGTTGAATTCACTTGCCTCAAATCATGTGTAGATGGAGTAAAACATCAATGAGAGTGAGATCAAAGCCCCATAAGAAATTTGCACACCCTTTGATGAGAAATCTCCCCAAAATCTCCCAAATCAAATTAGGAAGAAGGGAGGGGCACCTTTGGTCGATACCCAATAGGCATGGCTTCATTTTTGTAACACCTCAATCTTCCACAGTACGCTACTTTTTGAATAATACAATAGCTTGTGATGTATGCAACTTTTAGTTCTAGCACATCACGACAAATGAAACAAGCCATTTAAAAAAGAAATTATGAATACTAATACCCACTTTTTGAAATTTTATCAATTTTATTTTTCGAAATGGGCATCATTTTTTGATTTGGAATATAAAAATTATCTTAGGGTAAATTTTTGGTATTTTTCTGAAAACATTCAATTTTTGATGAATAATTAAATACCCTACGCAATTATGTGAAACCGACTTTTTATTTAAATAATTATTTTAAATTAAAATTTATTTTTAAGTCAAAATCAATAAAAATAAATATATTATTCCAATTTAATTAATTGGAGTCATTTTATAATAATATTAGATATGTAAAATTTTATTGAACTTTTTACCCTCTTTTACCAACCTTCTAGCCACATTTGGTAATTGGCATAAAAAATAATTTTACTGCCTCTATGAATTGAATTTCAAATATCATAGTGACACGGTTGATATCTGTAAGTAAAATATGGTTCAATAAGATGGAAATATTTTTTGGTAAATAGTAACTTTTGACTTTTATTTACCACGGTTAAAATTAAATAAGGTAATTAAAGATAAAAATGGTATTATAACTACCCCGACATGTGTCCTAATTCTATTGGATAAGTTTATTTTGACCAAAATCAACTTTAAAAATAAAATTTTATCCTTTTTATCCACTTTGATTATATTCATACATTTATTATTATTTTATTTAAAGAATAGTTAAAAGTGTTAAATTAAAATTTTCATAAATAAAACATTTTTAATATGGGGTTACACAGAAGATAAATTCAACTATAAATATTCATTATAAGGATAAAATTATTTCCTACATAATGTTACTTTGTTTATAATATTTAGAAATTGATTAATTAAATTTATTTATGACACAATGATGCTGTAATAATTACCTTATCAATTAACGATTTAAATAATTGATATTATAAATACCCAAATAAATGTAAATTGAGACTTTTGATACATTAACCTAATTTTTATGGTTCATATTACATTTTAGGGTTAATTAAATAATTTTTTTTAATTTATTATGAAGTTAACAAAAACAAAATACCAAAAAGTGTCAAAATTAACATTGATGAGTTTTAAAAACAAATACTGTATTATTAAATGATATAATATTCCTAAAAATCTAAGGGTCAGCAAAAAGACTTAGATAAGGTTAGGGATTTCAATAATTAACCACTTGGGGCTCTTTTTTATTTTTATACAATGTTTAATAACTATTTGTTATAATAATACAAGAATACATGGTAGAAGATAAACTATTTAAGTAAGAGTTAAATCTAAAAGATAAGGTTAATATGGTGACCTAAAGCTGTTTAAAAACTATTTTTTGGGAGGTTTTCGACCCATCCCCCCCTTATCCTCAAAAGAATCCTATTTGGAGCAATTAGAAACCGAAAAATATATATTATTAAATAATATTCCATGCTTTTCCTAAAGTGACTCTCACCTCTCTTATAAATGGGTACTTCCCCTTCTCTTAATATCACACCTCCAAATCCAATTGGATCAGCCCAACCCAGATCAAATATCCTCCCAAATACCTTCACTTATACCTAGATGGCTTACTTTGATCCTAAAACCAACCTAAGATCCCTTTTGATAAAATCAAAAAGGCAGATCCCAAAGAAGAGATAATTATTTCGTCACCTCTTTCAAAGTAATTTTTTTTCCACCTCCTCATTATTTCTTGTTTCGATAGAAAAATAATATCTCTAGTAACTTCTACATATAATGATGTTATTATAAATATGGTATTACAATATTCATTATCCTATCCATCCTATCAATGACAAAGTCGTCATATGTGCGAACGTACGGCTTACCGTATCCACGTCGTGGTGTAGTTCGTTATTCAACACATAATTATTTTTATGGGTATAATAATGATGTTTAATTGATGTAAATAATAAATATAAAATTTTAATGATTCTGTACATGTGATATACCATCCAATTTAATATTATTTCACCATCCATAGAATGATTGTGTCACTCGTGCGTATGTACGGATTACAGTGTCCACAAACGCGTTTAGATTCATTCCCCATCATAACCATTCAAGAATAATTTTCATTTGATAATTAAATGAATAATGTTTAAGAACGTAATATAATTATGGATATGCATCAAATACATCCTATCAATAACAAATAGGACTTACGTTACAAAACATATAAAAAAATGAATCAGTTAACACCCAAAACAATGATACTACTATAATATCATTAACAAAGCAATATTAAAAGATCATATATGATATCATATTTAAGAATGTAGTTATTTTATAATTTAATAATAATGATTTAACCATTATACAAGTGGTTAGAGTTCCATCATCCAAGGAAATGTAAAAGTTAAGCTTCAATTTTACAATCTCTTTATTATCTGAGGTTGTTTTTACATAAATATCTACTGGGAATTCATTATCATCCACATCTGTGTTTCTTAAAAATGTATTTAAAAACATTTTTACCATTTCCTAGACTATGGGTTAAAGTCATGTATACCCTTGATTGAATTTTTATAAAAAAAATGTAACAGAATCTTTCCATTGTTTTCCAAACAAGTTACTTTATGACCTTTTTGACAAAATTAATGAAAGAATTTTTTTATCTTATACGCTGGGTGCGGAAATTTTCTGTTTTTATAGAACCTTTGAAGCATCCCTTACAAGCTAACAACAATATTTTCAAAATAAATTTTTTCTTCTATAATTATGTGACTTTTAAATTATTTCAAAAAGATAGATATATTTCTCTCAAATAGTTTGGATTTCATCTATGTCGACATCCTTTGATGGATTTTACACTTGTTTGAAGTTGATTTATTGTGATATAATCTTCTATATTTTATTGATGGTTTTTTGATATGTTTGATGGTGGATGTTTTGTTTTTATACCATTCATGGTTTTTGGTTAATGTATTAACATTTCATATACATGTTCTAATATGAATATTTATGTTATGTTTCAACCTTTTCATATGAGGAATGCATTGGACTTAGTAAGTAAAGGGGGGAGCCCACTATAACTTCTTGATTCATCAGTTGGTCTCATTAGACAAACTAGTGTCTTAGAATAAGGCCTTGAAAAAATATTGATTTGTATTCTTGGCACGTGGCCTTGAAAATGTGGTTACGATGTCCGTCATTATGTATACCATCATTACGAAACTGGTTATTGATGGTACATATATTTATTCAACTAGTAGAGTATCCATGTGAATATGTAAATGGTATTATTTAATTTATCTTTTCTATATTTTGATGAAGCTTATGCTTAAAAGGCTTGTTTTTTAGTCTTATAAATTTCCCTAAATGCGTATGCTTGTTTATAAAAGTTTCCACTATTTTGTTATCCACACATAGCATCTGAGCTCACCCCGTTCTATGTTTTATTTTTGACAGAATACAAAGAATTATATTATGATTAACCTGTAGAAATAGGCTAAAGGATATTAGTGTGTTCAATGGGGACACAATGTTGTTTTTCTATTTCATGATGTAATGTAAAATCATGTATGTATCTATTACTTCCAATGATACTAAACTAATTGGTATTTAGAGACTTGATCTCTTTTGATCATGCCTATGTTATGTAATAATGCACCGACTCTCGGTAACTAGGTTCAGGGTGTTACAGTAGGTATTAAGGGAAATTTAGTACAAACCATGGAAACAAGATTCAGAAAAATGTTGATTAGAGAACATTACCCTAATATAAATTTGAGGATTAGTATATAAGAACTTCCTGGAATTTTAATAATGTATAGATTTTGTGAGTTTTACAAAAAATACATCATGCTCTGCATAAGAGTAGTTAGAGGTGGCTCTGGCACAGATGTACCTAGGATTGAAAACTCTAACAAGGAGTTTCGGGGTTGACTCGGGGTATCCTGGTACATAAAAACGGGTCTTTCTGCACTCTTAGTTACGACACTCCTTGGGGATCTTCATAGGATAAATAAAAATTTATTTTAAAAAAATTATGAATGATAGTAAATACTACCTCAAAGAAAACATTTTTTTATGATTAGAAATTATATGCATAAACTGTTCAATTTATGCTATGTGATTTACATGTATTGAGTTATGAATTGTTATTCATAAATTGACCTAGTGTATTCCATTGTTTAGAAATGGCGCCTAGTGTAAGGAATATAAATCATATCAATGCATGTAATCCATGTAGAGATTTCCCTCTTACTCAAGATAATTATAGTGGAGATGGTGATGCAACTGGTATTGAACAGCTTATAACCATACTGGGACAACTCACTTAGATTATGAATAATAACCTTACCCATATGGAGCACCTTCATCCACAATGCGGAAGATCAATGTTAGAACTATTCCTGAGGAAACAACCACCAACATTCAATGGGACTAAATATCCATTTTTAGCTGAGAAATGTATATGTTCCTTAGATAAAATATTTCGTGCTTTGGAGAGTATAAAAAGGGGAAAATTATCCATGGTAGTTCATAGCCTCACAAGAGATGTTAATCAATGGTGGTCATAAATTCAAAACACAAAGGAGGATGAAGAAGTATCAAAAAAGGAATGGAGGGATCTTAATGATATATACATAGTAAAATACTTTCCTCATGACCATTGAATGAATATAGAAAGGAAATTTCTAAGTCAAAGGAAAAAGGAGAATGAGAATGTTTCAATTTATAAGGATAACTTTCCACGGTTAGTAAGGAATGCTTTAGATTATATACGCAACCCAAGGAGTAAGATTAAAAAATTCTATAATCGGTTAAAACCATTTCCTCATCGATCATTAGTCTCATAATCATTCTCATCATATGAAGATATATTCTTATGTGATATCAAGTTAAAAATAATTTATCTAAGTCTTAAGTCTTTAAAGAAAGGAAAAAAGACGATGAGATATATTGAACACTCTAGAAATGGAAATAAGGGGAAGAAAGTAAATTTTAAACTTTTATCCTATAATAAATGTTAGAAGAAACACCCTGGTACATATATGAAGGGAATGGGGGTTTGTTACAAGTGTGGTGAAAAGGCCACCAAGCTCGTGATTGCAAGGGAAAGAAAGAGGTTTTCAATGTGGAATTCTACAATTGTAGGGAATTGGGGAATTATGAAAATAAATTTCCTAATAATAAAGGAAACCTACCTCAAAAAATGTTAAGGGAGAAAGACCGTGCTTATGCAATCACTACTGCTGAGGTTGAAGCTCTGAATTATGTGGTGGCATATAATTTCATGGTTTCCTCAAATTTAGCCAATGCTTTTTTTGACTCTGGATCATAGGATTGTTTCATATCTTCCCAGTTTTCTAAGAAAATTCGATATTTTCAATTTGATTTAACAAGGGAGTTGTCAGTCAAAAAACCCAAGGGAAGTATCATTCAAACAATGTTTTGTGAATCAGTTACCATTATGGCTGTTAAACTTGCTTTATCTGCTGATCTCACCATCATACCCATGATATAATTTGACATAATCTTCAGTATGGATTGTCTTTCAGACCATGATGTGAAAAAATTATTGTAAGAATAAAGAGTTTACAATTTTTTATGATGATAAAGATTACTTTATCTTTATATTAAAAACGTCACCATCTGATTCTTATCTTTATCCACCCTTAGTAGCTCTACTAAATTCAATTATTGAGGAAGAAGAGAGTGAAGTGACTGTGGGTGAGGAAATAAATTTTCTATTATAAGATGTACCTATTGTTAAATAATATGTTGATGTGTTTCTAGATGATTTTCTGGGACATCCTCAAGAATAAGAAATTTAGTTTCCCATTGACTTAATTAGTGTTTCAGGGCCCATATCAAAGACCCGATATAGAAGGGCCACTATGGAATTAGGGGAACTAAAGAAAAAACTATATGAATTGAGTAATAAATGATTTATTTTCCCTACTATTTCTCCATGGGGATACCCTATTCTTTTTGTTATAAAAAATGATGGATCTATGAGGTTGTGCATTGACTACAGGGAGATAAATGTTATGACAATGAAAAACAAGTAACCACTATATCCCATTGATGATTTATTTGATCAACTTCATGAATCTCAATATTTTTTAAATATTGACCTTTGATCTGGATATCGTTAGTTGTGTGTGAAGAAGGAAGAAATTATAAAGGCAACATTTCATACTAGGTATGGGCATTACGAGTTTATAGTAATGCCTTTTGGACTGACTGATGCACCCTCTTTCTTCATTGATCTAATGAATAGATTTTTCAAGGAATATCTCGATGACTCTGTAGTGGTATTTATTGATGATATCTTGGTATGATACAAAATTTACGAAGATCATGAAAATCACTTGAGCATTATTCTAAAGACTCTATGAAGAAATGAATTATATGGGAAGTTTAGCAAGTCTGAATTTTGGATTTAGGAGATTTCTTTTCATGGACATATTGTCTCTAGGAATGGAATCTCTATTGAACATTATAATACTAGATCAATAAAATAATGGCCATCACCAATGAGTATAAATGAGGTATACAGTTTTTTTGTTTTAGCTGGTTATTATCGACATTTCTTCTATAATTTTTCCAGATTGGCTAACCCATTAACCAAACTCACACGTTAATTGGTTAAATTTATTTGGAAAAAATATTGTGAAATTTTTTTGGAAGAACTAAAGAGAATATTATTCAATGCTCATATTTTGACTCTACCATCAGGGATTAATGGATTTTTTATTTTTAGTGATGCATCAAAGAAAGGACATGGTTGTTTCCTTATGAAGAATGATAGAGTTATTGCCTATGTGTCAAGAAAGCTAATACTTTATGAAAAAAGCTATCCTACTCAGGATCTTGAGTTAGAATATATAATCTTTTCTCTGAAGATATAGAGAAACTATCTCTATGGTGAAAAATTTGAGATATTTACTTATCATAAGAGTTTGATGTATATTTTCTCATAGAAAGAACATAACATGAAGCAATGGAAATGGATCAAACTACTCAAGGATTATGATTTCACTATACACTACCACCCGAGGAAGGAAAATAAGGTGGGAGATTCTTCGAGCTGAAAGAATCACGGAGTTATGAACTAGATGAGAGTTGAAAGGGATACTATGTTCATGGATCTAGTAAAGATAGATATGGGATTAATCATGGAAGTTGAAACATCAATACTTTTTCAAGTGTTTGACCAACCACATTTACTAGAAATGATAAAAAGTTCTCAAACTCATGATGAATAGATTCAAAATAAAATTAAATATGTGAGTGATGGGAGATTCATTGAATTTGGGTACGAAGATGCAATTTTGAAATTTGGGAAGAGACATTGTGTTCCTGAGATATCTGATCTAAAAACAGAATTTTTGGATGATTCTCATGGCTCCAATTTCTCTATACACCCTGGTTGCACTAGGATGTGTATTGATTTGAAAGAAAATTTTTCGTGGGACAACATGAAAAGGGGGATTGTTGATTATGTGTAAAGATGTATGGTTTGTCCACAGGTTAAGTCTAGAAGACAACAACCTAGAGGATTCATGAAACCACTTCCCATACCTAAGTGGGCATGGGGTGATATTATAATGGACTTTATCATAAGGCTACTAAGGACTCCTCGAAGGAATGATGCAATATGAGTCATTGTTGATCATCTTACCAATTCGACACATTTTCCTTCTTTAAGATATGATTTAAAACTTGAAAATTTAGAAAGACTATATATTAATGATGTTTTAACACTACATGGTGTACCCCTATCGATTTTTTTTATATTGATCAACATTTTATGTCAAGATTCTGGAAAATTCTTTAGAAAGACCTAGATACTGAACTTCATTTGAGCACCACCTACAACCTTCAAATTGATGGAAAATCAGAACAAACTATTAAAACCTTAGAAGACATGTTAAGATCTTTCTTACTTGACATTAAAGGTATGTGGGATCCTTATTTACTACGGGTGGAAGTTTCTTATAACAATAGCTTCCATTAAAGTATTCATATGGCACTGTATCAAGCGTTATATGGAAAGAGATGTCGCACACCAAATTGTGGGGATGATATTGGTGAAAGAAAACTCATAGGACCAGAACTTGTTGAGGAAACAATGAAAAAGGATAAGATTATCCAAACCCACATCAAAGTAGCTCAAAGTAGGCAAATGAACTATGATCATAACTGAATAAAGGATTTGGAATTTCAAGTAGTAGATAATGTTTTCATGAAGGTATATCCCTGGAAGGGTGTTATACGATTTGGTAAGAATGGTAAATTAAGTCCCAGGTACATTGGACGTTTTGAAATTCTAGAACAAATTGGGGTTATAGCTTACCGTTTGAAAATTCCAACAAGTCTCTCCAACGTTCCTGATGTGTTCCATGTATCACTGTTGAGAAAATAAATGCATGGCCCAACAAATGTACTCACCTATGAAGAATTAGATCTAAAATTTGATCTATCTTATTGTGAAGATCCTATCAGGATTATTAATATCAGAGATAAAGTGCTGAGAAACCAGATGACTTGTTTTGTAAAAGTTCTATGGAGAATCTATAATATGGAAGAGGCAATGTGGGAACCTGAGAAGCGTATGATGAAGAATAACCCGAATCTTTTAAACGGTATCATTCTAGAAATTTTGAGGAAGAAATTATTTGAATTAGGGATGAATGTAACACCCCATGATTCCATGGTACGCTTCTCTTTGAAAAATACAATAGCTTGTGATATACGCAACTTTGAGGTTTAGCACATGACGACAAATCAAACTAGCCATTTAAAAAGTAGTCATGAATAGTAATACCCACTTTTTGAAATTATATAAATATTATTTTTATAAAATTAGTTTATTTTGGGATTATGATTATCAAAATTATCTTACAGTGAATTTTTGGTCTTTTTCTGAAAACATTCAACTTTTGATTAATAGTGAAAAACAATGTGTTATTATGTGAAAATGACTTTTTATTTAAATAATTGTTTTTCATTTAAATTAAATTTTAAAGTAAATATATATATATAATGCCTATATTAGTCCCATGTAATTCATTTGAGTCATTTTATAATAATAATGGATATATAATTTTTTTTAACTTTTTACCCTCTTTTACCAACCTTCTAGACACATTTGCAAATTTGTATAAAATATACTTTTACTACTTCTTTGAATTGAATTTCCAAAATCTGAGAGACATGGTTGTTATTTTAAATTTAAATTTGGTTTAATAAGATAAAAATAGTTTTGGAGGATAGCAACTTTTGACTTTTATTTACCATGGTTAAAATTAAATAGGGTAATCAAATGTAAAGATGATATTATAATTACCCTTACACATGTCCTAATTCTATTGTATAAGTGTATTTTGACCAAAATTAACCATATTAATAAAATATGATCCTTTTTATTCACTTGGATTATATTAGGAAATTTATTATTATTTTATTTAAAGAGGAGTAAAAAGTGTTAAATTCAATGTTTCATAACTAAAACATTTTTCATATAGGGTTATACATTAGGTAAATTCAACTATAAATATTATCTTTAAATCTAAAAATATTTCATAAATAATTGTAATTTATTTATATTTTTTAGAAATTAAATTAAATTTATTTATGACACAATGATTTTGTAGTAATTACATTATTAACGAAAGATCAAAATAATTGATATTATAAATACCCAAATAAATGTAAATTGAGACTTTTGATTCATTGCACTAATTTTAATGGTTAATATAACATGTTAGTGTTGATTAAAAAAATTTTTTTCTATGTGATAATGTTATTAATACTTTAACTAAAACTAAATACCAAAAAGTGTCAAAATTGACATAAACGAGTTTTTAAAACAAATACTATATTATTAAATGATATTAGATTCCTTAAAATCAATGGTTTGGAAAAATAATATACATAAGGTTATATATGTCAATAATGAACCACTTGGTGTTCTCTTGGATTTTTATAGTATGTTTATTAACCATTTATTAAAATAATACAAAAATACATGGTAAAAGTTAAACTATTTAACTAAGAGTTGAATCTAAAAGACAAGGTCAATATGGTGACCTAAACCTATCAAAAACAAATTGATTGAGAGGATTTCAACTAGTCCCCACATTATCCTCAAAATAAACCTTTTTGAGCCACTATAAACCGAAAATCATTTTATTATAATATAATACTTCATTCTTTTCTTAAAGTGACCCTCACATCTCTTATAAAAGGATACTTCCCCTTCTCTTAATTTCACACCTCCAAAACCATTTGGCTCGTCCAACCCCTAATCCCATATCCTCCCAACTACCATTAATTCTACTCAGAGGCCATAATTTGATCATAAATCTATCCTAAGGAGCCCTTTTGGTCAAATCAAAAGGAAGAACCTCAAGAAGAGGTAATTATTTCATTACCTATTTCAAAGTTATTTTCTTCTTCCACCTCCTCTTTATTTGTTGTTTCCATAAGAAAATAATATCTCCAATACCTTCTATATACTGAGATGTTATTATAAATATGATACAACAATATTCATTATTCTATCATCCTATTAATGACAAAGTCACCATACGTGTGTACGTACGACTTACCATCTCCAAGTCGTGGTGTAGTTTGTTATTCAACACTTCATTATATGGATGGGTATAATAATGATCTATAATTTAGGTAAATAATAAATATAACATGTTAATTATTCTGTAAATTTGATATACCATCCAATTACATACGATTTCATCATCAATAGAATGATATTGTCGCTTTTGTGTATGAACGGATTACCATCTCCATGAACACAATGAGATTTATTCCCTATCGTATCCATTCAAGAATAATTTTCATTTGATTATTATGAAAATAATGTTTAAGAACATAATATCGTTATAGAAATGAATCAAATACTACCTATCCATAACAAAATTGACTTATGTAACAAAACATATGAAGGAAGATGAATCAGTTAACACCCGAAACAATGATACTACTGAAATATCATTAATAAAACTATATTAGAAGATCATTTATGATATCATATTTATGTAAGTGGTTATTTTATAATTTAATAACAATTATTTAACCATTATAAAAGAGTTTAAAGTACCATCTACCAAGGAAAATTAAATTGTAAGTGTTAATTTTACAATCTCTTTATTATTCGAGGTTGTTTTTACGTAAGTATCTACTGGGAATTATTTATCGTCCACATTTGTGTTTCTTAAAATTTTATTTCAAAACACTTTTACTATTTACTATAATATGGGTTAAATTTAATTTATACCCTTGTTTGTCTTTTAATAAAAAATTTTGAAAGGAATATTTCTGTCCTTTTCCAAACAAAGTACTTTATGACCTTTTGGAAAAAATTAAGGAAAAAATGTTTTTTAACCTATACAGAGGGTGCAGCTATTTTCCTCTGTTATAACACCATTAATAATTCCCTTACAATCTTATAATATTATTTTCAAAATAAATGTTTTCTTTTATAATTACATGAATTTTAAATGTTTCCAAATAAATAGAGATTTTTCTCTCAAATAGTTTTGATTTCATCTATGTCAACATCCTTTGATGGATTTTTCACTAGATTGAATTTTATTTATTATGATAAAATCTTCCATATTATATATAATGTTATGTGATATGATTTACTGTGGATGTTTTATTTTTGTACCATTCATGGTTTATGGATACTATATTAACATTTCATAAGCTAGTTTAATATGAATTTTTATGTTATGTTTCAACCTTCTTCATATGAGGAATGCATTGTAAAAATCAAGTGACAGGTGGAGCCCACTATAGCTCGATGATGCATCAGTAGGTCTCATTAGATAAACTAGTGTCTTGGGACAAGTCCTTGAAAAATCTTCATTTGTAGTCTTCGAACGAGGCCTTGAATATGTGGTTATGTTGTCCGGCATTATGCATTCTGTCATTATTTAATTGGCTATTGATATTACATGTGATTATTCGACTAGTAGAATATCCATGTGAAGAAGTAAATTGAATTATTTTATTTATCATTTCCATGTTAGGATGAAATTAATGTTTAAAAGGCTTTTGTTCTAATCTTATACATCACCATAAATGTTTAAGCTTATTTATGAAAGTTCCTGCTATATTGTTATCTTTACTGAGCATCAGAGCTCACCACTTTCTATGTTTTATTTTTTCCAGGATGTGAAGAAGTTTATTAGGATTAACCTGTAGGAATAGGCTAAAGGATATGAGTGTGTTCAAAGGTTACACAATGTTGTATTTTTATTTCATGATGTATTGTAAAACACATCTTTGTAACTAGTACATCCATGGCTACTACACTAATTGGTATTTCAACAGTTGATCTCTGGTGATCATGCTAATGTTATGTAATAATGAACCTAATCTGGGTAACTAGGGTCAGGGTGTTATATTTGGTATCATAGGATGTTTAGTACAAACCATGGAAAGTAGATTTAGAAAAACTCTGATCAGATAACATTTCTCTAAGATAGAATTTGAGGATTAGTATAGAAGAACTTCCTAGAATTTTGGAAGTATAGATATTTTGTGTGTTTTACAGGCAATAAATCTGTATATGGATACAATCTGGAAGAGAAAATCTGTCACAGATATACTTTGAATTGAAGACTCTGACAAGGAGTTTCGGGCTTGACTTGGGATATCCTGGTACATGAGAATGGGCCTTGCTACACTGTTGGTTACGACACTCTCGATGGATCTTCTTAGGATGATTCACATTTTCATAACATACCATTTTGAAAGATATATTTGTAAATACTTCCTTAAAGAATTTTTTTTTATTATTATGAATTATATGCATAACTTGTTCAATTTATGTTAAGTGTTTTACAAGTTTTGAGTTGTGCATTGTAATTCATAAACTGACCTAGTGTATGCCCTTATTTAGAAACAGCTCTTAGAGGAAGGAATGAAAATCATATCAATGCACGTAATCCATGTATGTATTTCCCTATTACTCAAAAAAATTATATTGGAGTTGGTGATGCAATTTGTGCTGAACAACTTATAATCATACTAGGACAACTCACTTAGGTTGTGAATTATAACCTTACACATATGGAGCACCCTTATCCATAATGTGGAGGATCAATATTAGACCAATTCTTGAGGAAAAAACCACAACATTCAATGTGACTAAAAATCCATTTGTAGCTTAGAAATGTATACTTTCCTTAGAGAAAATATTCCATGCATTGGGGAGTAGAGAAAGGGGAAAAGTTGTCATGGCATTTTATCACCTCCCAAGAGATGAAAATCAATAGTGGTCATTAATTCAAAAAAAAGAGGAAGAATAAGTATCAAATATGGGATGGAGGGAGTTTAAAGGGATTTTTTTAGAAAAATACCTTCCTCATGAAAATTGGGCGGATATTGAGGTAAAATTTCCGAGTCTAAGGAAAAAGGAGGATTAGAATGTCGCAAAGTATGAGGCCATCTTTAAAAGGTTAGCAAGGCATGCTTCAGATTATATATATAACCCAAGGAGTAATATTGATCAATTATTTAATGTTTTAAAACCATTTCACGATCAAGAATTAGTCTCAAAATCCTTCTCATCATACGAATATATATTCTCATGAGTTACCAAGACAGAAATGAAATTATCTATGTCTTTTGACTTTAAAGCAATGAATTGGAAGAAGAGATCTATTGAACACTCTGGAAATGGAAATAAGGGGAACAAGGAAAATTTGAACTTCCATCCTATAGTAAATGTGGGAAGAAACACCCTGATAGTTGTCTGAAGGGACTGGGATTTTTTACAAGTGTGGTGAGAAAGGCCACCAAGATCTTGATTGAAAGGGAAAGAAAGTGGCTGTCAATGTTGAATGCTACAATTTTAGAGAAATGTGGAATTATGCAAATGAATTTTCAAATATTCAAGAAAACCTACCTCAAAAAATTAAAAGGGAGAAATACCATGCTTACGAAATCACTACTGATGGGGTTGAAGCTCTGAATAATGTGGTGGAAAGTAATTTAATGGTTTCCTAAAATTTAACCAATCCTTTTTTTTATTCTAGATCATCAGATTCTTTCATATCATCCCGATTTTCTAAGAAAATTAGATATTTCCAATTTGATTTAACAAGGGAGTTGTCAGTCAAAAATCTTAAGGGAAGTATCATTGTAATAATTTATTTTGAATTAGTTTCAGTTACGGCATATAAAAATTATTTATCTTCTGAGCTCATCATCATACCCATGATTGAATTCAATATAATCCTTGGTATGGATTGGCTTTCAGACCATGATGTGAATATTTATTGTAAGAAGTAGGTTACAATATTCGATGATGATAAGGAGTACCTTATCATTAGAGCAGAAAAGTCACCATCTGATTCTTATCTATTTCCACCTCCAGTATCTATACTAAATTCAATTATTGAAGAAAAAAAGAGTTAAATGACTATAGGTGAGGAAAATAATGTTCAAATAGAGTATGTACCTATTGTTCAAGAATATGTTGATGTGTTTCTGGAGGATTTACTTGAACATCATCTAGAATATGAAATTGAGTTTTCCATTGACATAATTCCTGGTTCAAGGCCCATATCGAAGACCCATTCTAGAATGGACATTGTTGAATTTGTGGAACTAAATAAACAACTAGAGGAATTGAGTAATAAAATATTTATTCTACCTAGTGTCTGAATATGGGTAACCCTTGTACTTTTTGTTATTAAAATGGATGGATCTATGAGGTTGTGCATTTACTACAGGGAGATCAATACAATAAAAATAGAGAACAAGTTTTTCTTACCTTCTATTGATGGTTTATTTGATCAACTTCATGGAGCTCAATATTATTCAATGATTGACCTTCGATCTTGATATCATAAGTTCAGTGGGAAGAAGGAAGACATTTGGAAGACATAATTTCATACCAATTATGGGCATTACAAGTTTACAATAATTCCTTTTGGACTGACTAATGCACACTCTTTTATCATGGATCTAATGAATATATTTTTTAAGGAATATTCTGATGACTTTGTAGTGGTATTATGGATGATATCTTGGTATACTCCAAAATTTATAAAGATCCTAGAAATAACTTCCACATTATTCTAAATACTCTAAGAAGAAATAAATTATATGGGAAGTTTAGCTAGTGTGAATTCTGTCTTTAGAAGATTTTTTTCATGGCCATATTTTCTCTTAGGATGGAATCCCTATTGATCATTCAAATAAAAGGGAAGTAAAATAATGGCCATTACTGATGAGCATAACTAAGGTACGCAGTTCAATTTATTTTATGGTTTATTATAAGAATTTCATCCATAATTTTTCCCGATTTCCTAACCCATTAACCAACCTCCCATGTAAAGGGGTTAAATTTGTTTGGATAAAAGAGTGTAAATAATGTTTTGAACAACTAAATAGTAGATTATTAAATGATTCTATATTGACTGTACCATTAGGGAATGATGGGTTTCTTATTTATAGTGATGGATCAAAGAAAATAATTGGTTCTTTCCTTATGCAAAATGATAGAGATATTTCCTATGCACCATGAAAGCTAAAAATTCATGAGAAAACTATCCTACTCATGATATTTAGTTACAACTATAATCTTTTCTCAGAAGATATGGAGACACTATATCTATGGTGAAAAATGTTATATTTATACTGATCATAAGAGTTTGAAGTATATTTTCTCACATAATGAACTTAACATGAGGCAAAGGCGACTGCTCGAACTACTCAAGGATTATGATTACACTATACACTACCACCTGGGGAAGGAAAATAAGGTGGAAGATGCTTTGAGTAGAAAAAATCATGGAGTTCTGAACAAGATTAGAGTTTAAATGGATCCTATGTTCATTTATCTATTAAAGATAGATATAAGAATAATCATTGAAGATGAAAAATCAATACATTTTCAAATGGATGAAAATCCATATTTACTAGAAGGGATAAAAAGTTCTCAGACTAATGATGAGGAATTTCAAAGGAAAATTAATGTTGTGAGTGATGGGATATTGATTGACTTCATGTATGAAGGTGGAATTTTGAAATTTGGGAAGAGACCTTGTGTTCCTTACATACTTTATCTAATATGGAAATTGTTGGATGATGCTCATAGCTCTAATTTCTCTATACACCTTGGTAGCACTAAGATGTTTAGATATTTAAAAGAAAATTTTTGGCAGGACAACATGGAGAGGGTGATTGTTGATTATTTTTCAAGATGTATGGTTTGTCAAAAAGTTAAGGCTAGAAGACAACATCCAAGTGGAGTCATGAAACATCTTCCCATACGTGAGTAGAAATGGGATGATATTACGATGGACTTTGTCGTGGGGCTACCAAAGACTCCTAGAAGTAATAATGCAATATGGGTCATGATTGATTGTATTACCAAGTTATAACATTTTCTTTCTATAATAGAATATTTACCAGTTCAATGTTTAGAATGATTATATATTAATGAAGTTGTAAGACTACATGGTTTACCCCTATCGATTGTTAATGATCGCGATCCCTATTTTATGTCAAGATTTTGGGAAAGTCATTAGAAATCCCTAGACATTGAACTTCATTTGAGAACCACCTACCACCTTCAAACTAATAGACAATTAGAATGGACTATTAAAACCTTATAAGACATGTTGAGATCATCTTCACTTAACATTCAAGGTATGTGGGATCAGTATTTACATCTGCTAGAATTTTCTTACAACAATATCTTTCATTCAAGTATTCAAATGGCACCATATAAAGCATTATATGGAAAGATATGTCACACACCAACTTTTTGGGATGATATTGGTGAAAGAAAAATCGTAGGACAAGAACATGTTGAGGAAACCATGGAAAGGGTGAACATTATCCAAACCCACATCAATGAATCTCAAAGTAGGGAAAAGAACTATACTGATAACCAAAGGAAGGAGTTGGAGTTTCAAGTAGGGGATCTTTTTTTCTTGAAGGTATCTCCCTAGAAGGGTGTTATAAGATCTTGTAATAAGGGTAAATTAAGTCCCAGGTACTGTCATGACTCATCCAAGTGGGGCCCACGCTGAGACTCCCCAAGTCCGCCTCCAATAGGCCAGGGGCTAGTGATTAGCACTGAGTAGGCATTTTACTAACATTGGATGAATTTCCTAAGAACTTGTACACATGCACACATCTCTGAGCCCACAAATGCTAAAATTTAAAAACACTAAGAAACAAAATACATGCATACGACTAAACCAAATCAATAGAGTGAAATGGAATGTAAAGTGCAGGAAGTAATTTGGACCAAAAATACAATCCCACCAAAACAAGAGTTTGAAACTGCAAAGTCCAACCTGTAAACAAAAAAAGGTACTGGGACTTCTGCTCATAGCTGTAGGAACACCTCGGCCTGTAGGGAACTCATAAATCTCGGTCCTATCTCGGTCCACACTGCACCCTGTCAAAAGGCTACTCGTCTACACAAGACCTGATACGTGTGGGAAAATCCAGTGTAGGGGTGAGTATAACAATACTCAGTAGAGGACCTCGAAAAAACCACAAAGCAATACACAGGGTAATGGTACAATCAGCTAAACACAATATATGTTCACACATAGTAAGTGAAACACAATTCAGATATAATCAAACCTGAAACCTGTAGTCTAGAGTCAATTCACACAACTGCATACCCTGTTATGGATTCAGTTCGAAGATTCCACAAAGCACTTGTTCTGAGAGAACACACTCCACAATAGCTCTGATGACGTCCGTCCGAGAAGTAATTTTCATCGAGAAATGCCACGAGAGGTAGAAAAACTCATTACAGGAGACACACTCTTGAGTGGGAAGTATCATTATAGATAGAAGAACTCATTACGAGAGACACACTCTGGAGTGGGAGAGATCACGATACATATATGAGGATCACTTCTAGGGCCATGGCGGATACCGCGTCTCATCTGGATTCACTAGCTAAGTGATACACCAACTAGGTAGAGGATCAATGCTGGATAGAGTTGGTCACATTGATGCTTGACTCTACCTAGGGTTAGAAATGGATATAGGATCTCACTCGAGTCCACTCGGAGGGATGCCGACTATATCACAAAAAGTCATGCCAAAGGGATCATACTCCAGTATAAGGAAACGATGCCTGAACATTAAGGGAATGATAAGAATGGGAACTAACCCAAACGAAAGATGTCCAAGATATAGTGAACAAGAAGACCATGCCATTTTCTAAAAAGTACATGGCGTGTAGAAAAATTACACGTCGTTTTGTCTGACCCCAGGTACTGCCCGTGTACAATGGCCTGTGTCATAAGTCTGGTCGTTTAGAAAGATGAGTACATGGCATGTAGTATGATGTACACTCCGTGTCCGAGTGACTGGGATTGGTTCTGTGTATGATGGTCATGTGCCTGTACATGGTCATCAAATCGTGTACTCTAACTCGTGTAATCGGTACACGGGGTGACCCACGTTACTGGCCTCACATTTCTATATGATGGAGTACACGGTCGTGAACTCCATCCCGTGTTCGTGTACCCCCTGGATACATGCTGAGCCCCACGTAGCCGCCTATGCCATGTTGTACACGCCATGTTCTGAAGCCATGTAGATCATCCTGTGTCTGTGTATTTCCCAAGATACACGCCGAGTTTTGGGGAAAGTCTAACACGTCGTGTGACCAGGGTCACATGCCTTGTTATTTTTCTCTTCCCTTCGAAACCCTAGCCTCTACGCAATCCTTACACGGCGTGTTCTTCGGAAGTAAATGTTGTGGATTCTACAAATTTCCAGAATCACGAACCTCTGCTGTCGCGCCTTCCGTGATGCTCCATTCATCAATCTGGTCATTTGATCGCCATGAAACTCTTAGGTTTTGGTAACCCCAACAATATGAAGCCTATTCCAGTGTTTTCGGGCCTCCGATCAGTCCCGAAAACAAGTTTTTATCATCCCGCGTGAAGAACGCTCAAAGAACGACCCTTTATGATTCGTTCTGATCCGTCATCCACCATCGTTGTCGAACCTCCTCAAGGACTATTTGGTGTCGATTCTTCCATTTGGGCTCGTTTTGTTGCAAAACGGACGCGCAACGATCTGTTGTTCATCACCCAGTGAAGAATGCGAAGAACGTGAAAAAGAAAAAGGGAGAAATTCAATAAATCAAATTTGAGGAACAAACCTTCGCCATCGTTCATCATGGAGTTGATCCACTCCCTTTAATAGGCTTAAACATAGAAGAAATCAACAATAAATCAACATGGATAAATTCCCCCAAATCATCCCAATGAAATGCCTCCAGAAAAAACATATGAATCTGCAGATCAACTTGTTCGTGGTTGATCCGCGTTCGTCATTTTAAAATCAAAAAATGGGGAAATAAAATCAAATAAAAAACCTCTACCTCAAACCGGTTGAAGAATTTTCATCGCCACGTGTCCCCCAAAGGGATTCATCAAATTTAATGGGCCCTCATTGCCCACGTCGTCGTCGTCCACCCACACATCCTCCACCACCAAAACACCAAACGAATCTCTCTCCCAACTCGCTGGGTTATGAGGATAACCCTGCAAACTTTCCAGAAGCATGAATTTATAGGGGAAGATTAAGCACTGCTCAAAAAAAGGAAACGTTTTAAAATAATAAAATAAATTATTAATTTATTTTATTTCTTCTAAAGTGCTTCCTTTTTAAAACACCCAAAATGAACTTTTGCAGTCGACCTGTGCCAGTCGAGGTTATACTCATTCATAGGTAAATTTGTTGTCCCGGACGCAACGGTGCCCTCAGATTTTTAATCTGGGCGTCCATCTAGAAACTACCCCAACTGCACACAAGTACCGACTCACTCAACTTAAAAAAAACATTCAAATCACCGTTCCGAGCTCATTGGGCCTCATAATTAGGTTTTGTCTCTTTTCCTGGTCTCGTAATAATCTCATATAATATTTAAAAATAAAACATGGAAAATACGAGACATTTCATTCTCCCCACCGTGGGGATTTACGTCCCCGAAAAGACAAAAGAAAGGCTAAAAAAAGATGTGGGTACTGGGCACTGATCTGGGCCTCCCACTCCCACATGCTCCTATGAAGATTCTCGTGCTTACACCAGACGCACACCAAGGGAATCGATTGCCCATGAAGGATCCTCTCCTGCTTATCCTCGATCTCCATCAGGTACACAGCAAAGGTCACTCCATCCTCGATGTCCAGCTTGCCCCAGTCAATGACGTGCGACGGGTCATGCACATACCTCCTCAATTGTGACACGTGGAAGACATCGTGTACCAAATGAAACTGTGGTCGTAGATCTAGGCGGTAAGCTAGCTCACCAACCCTGCATAGTATCTGGAGAGGTCCGATGAACCTCAGAGATAGCTTTCCACCCCAGCCAAATCTCTGTAACCCTCATCGAGGTGAGACCCGAAGAAAGGTGTGGTCTCCCTCTTCGAGCTCCAGAGGTCTCCGTAGTCTGTCAGCATAAGACTTCTACCAGATTTTTGCAGTCTTCATTCGCTCCTGGATGATCTGCACCTTCTCGGTGGTAGCTTGCACCAACTCTGGACCCATTAGTGCTGACACTCCGGGGTCAGTCTAGCAAAGCAGTGACCGGGAGAGAATCCCATATAAGGCCTCAAACGGTGCATACCAATGGTGGTGTATTAGCTATTGTTGTACGCGAACTCTAGCAATGGTAGGTGGTCCTCCCAACTGTGACAAAACTCCAAGATACAGGCCCGTAACATATCCTATAGAACCTAAATAGTCCTCTCTGTCTAACTATCTGTCTGGGGATGAAATGTTGTGCTTAAGCGTTGATGTGTCTCAAAGGAATCCTCTAATCCCTTCCACAACTGGGATGAAAATCGGGCATATCGGTATGATACTATCATTGATGTAACACCATGAATCCGAACTATCTCTTTCATGTAGAGGCATTCCAAGCTCCCTACGGAACTCTGCTCCCTGATGGCTAGAAAGTGGGCCGACTTGGTGTGTCGGTCAACAATCATCTAGATGGAATCAGGCCCCTTGGACATTCATGGTAAGACCGTCATGAAGTCCATCGATATTTCATACCACTTCCACTCTAGAACATCCATGGGGTGAGCTAATCCTGTTGGAACTTGGTGCTTAGACTTCACCTGCTGGCACGTAAGGCATCGAGAAATGAACTCTGCTACTGCCTTCTTCATGCCTGACCACCAAAACTGTTGTCGAAGATCCGGGTAAATCTTTTCTGCTTCAGGATTTACCGCCAAGGGGGATGTATGAAACCCCCTCAGTACCTCCTCCTGCAATTCCACTGGTACAACAGTACAACCTCTGAAGAGAAGTACATGCTCCCCACCTTGTGAATATCCATCAGGAGGTAGTCCTATGGATAACTAAGCACGTAAAGCCACACAGCCGACATCCCCAAATTTTTCCTCCATAAATCGCTGTAATAATGGATGGGTGACAACCATCGACTGTAGATAAGCGGTATCCTCCCCATCCATGAAGGATAACTACAACGCTGCTAACTGCTCTATCGCCTCACTCAACATCTTTGAGCTCAACCTTCTACAAAGAGAATCCAATGCCTTTTTCTCCCTCCTAGGAGTATATATGATCTCAAAATAATAATCTTGGAGAAACTTTATCCAACACCTCTACCTCAAATTCAGATCCTTCTGTGAGAATATGTACTTGAGGCTCTTGTGGTCAGAGTAGATGACAAACTACTCTACCGTAAAGTAGTGTTTCCACATCTTCAATCGGAAGACTACCACTGCCAACTTGAGATCATGGGTCACATAGTTCTGCAAATGTGGCCTAAGCTAGCGCAAACCATAAGAAAACCCTGGATGCCTCTGCATCAGGACAAATCCAAGCCCAGTCCCTGATGCGTCACAGAAAACTATGTACCCGACACCCTCCTTCTACAACCTCAAGACTGAGGTGCTCGTTAAATTCTGTCTCAACTGCTCGAAAGCCTGCTGGAACTTCTCCATCAACATAAAGGGTTTCCCCTTACTGGTCAAGGCTGTCATAGGTGCTGATATCTGGGAGAAATCATGAATGAATCTTTGGTATTACCCTACCATCCCAAGGAAGCTCCGCCCCTCTGTCACGCTTCGAGGTGGCTCCCATGCTAACACAACCTCCACCTAGGATGGGTCTATAGCTAATCCATCTACTGAGATGACATGTCCCAAAAAGTGGACCTCCTAAATCCATAACTGGCACATTGAGAGCTTCCCATAAAGCTGGTGCTCCCGAAGTACGTCTAGAACCATCCGCAGGTGTCTCACATGCTCCTCTTCTGACACTGAGTACACAAGGATGTCGTCGATGAAGACCACTATGAACTAGTCCATGTATGGATGGAAGATCCGATTAATCAGTCCCATGAACACTACGTGGGCGTTCATCACGCCGAATGGAATCAACAAGTACTCATAGTGATCGTAGCGGCATATGAAGGCCTCCCTTAGTATATCCTCATCTCGTACTCATAACTGCTGATAACCTGACCAAAGGTCAACCTTCGAGAACCAGTATGCCCCTCTCATCTGATTTAAAAGTCATCAATTCTCGGTAGTGGATACTTGTTCTTCACCGTCACCTGGTTCATGCACCGGTAATCCACACACAACCTCAGACTCCTCTCTGCCTTTTTGGAGAACAAGACTGGGGCTTCCCTGGGTGAAACACGGGGTCTCACAAAACCCTTGCTCTGAAAATCCTCCAACCGCAGCCTCAGCTCACGAAGATCTGCAGAAGCCATCTGATAGGCTGATGTGGAAATTGGTGTCATCAAGGGGTGTAAGTCGATACAGAAGTCGATTTCCCGGTGGGGAGGTAATCCTGGAAAATCTTTAAGAAAGATGTCCTCGTACTCTACTACCACTGTTGGGAACTAGGAGCTCACAACATCCACTTCTCCAAGGGAAAGGCTAGCCAACTCATGATTGATTGGCTGCATCCTACTATGCATAAGCTCATTCTATGCTGCATGGGTTTCCCTTTCTCTGAAAAAGGAAAACATCATTCCATCACAGCGGACACACCGCACTCTTCGCCTAAAATAGTCAATCTGGGCATGGACCGAAGATAACCAATCCATACTGAGAATGACGTCATAAGGCCTTGACGCTACCCCCAAGTGGTACCAACCGAAACTATTGCCTCCAAGGGTAATATCACATTGTCTGAAAAGGTGTGTGATCGTCGAGTATACTCTCATAGGTGTCTCCAAGCATAATGATGGAGTAAACAGTTCTACCAAAATCTCGAGGCTTCGTACAAGACATGTGGCTATGAAATAATTACTCACACCTGTGTCTATAAGTATGGCAGATAAGATAGAAAAGGCACAGATTTTACCTCAAATCATCCCTGGAGCCCCTAGGTCATACGCCTTGACTGCATGCAGTTGTCCCCATCCATGTCCCCCAACTCCCTAAGCCTGGTACGGACCTCCTGGGGGTTGTGGTGGAAGTATTTCAAAGCATATACCACCACCCGTTGCTCTCCCTACTCCTCTGCCACGTCCGCCGCCCGACGGGTCTATCTGCTCCACTCTCCGCCGCTGCTTTGGTGGTCCATCCACTGTTTCCCTGTCAGCAGCTTGATGGGTCAGGAAATCTCTATCGAGATGTCCCCTACCATCGCATGCATAACATATCTTCTCCCTAGGCTGACTGGATCGAGCTTGAGATCCCTCGACTGTTTACCCCCTATCCTGGGTCCTCCTCCAATGTCTCTCATGTCCCGATCCCTATGTCTGATGTTGGCTCTCTGTTGTTGAGGTCTTCACACCTGTCTACCTGTTGTTGAATATCATCGGATGTCTTTTCTCTGCCAAGAAGCTCTCGGTCACCAAATCCCACACGAGCACTCCAGCATAAGTTGAAATACATAGAGTCACGACACTAGCTTGGATGCCTCATGGTAGGCCTCTCTCGAAGGTCTGAGACCTGAAGTACTGATCCCTGACCATATCCATCAAGTACCGGGCAAGGTTGGTAAACCTCAAGGAATTGTCAGATACTGTCACACTGCCCTTCTGGAGCTGAAGAATCTTCTGGATGCACACATCTCTTAGTGTAACCGGAGATAACTCCTCCCTGAAGAGTCACTCGAACTCCATCCATGAAAGGGTCTACTCATCGTGAGTCTATGTGGTCAGACTCCACCATCATCCTCTTGAACCCTAAAGAAGGATCTCTCCTATGATCACCATCAAGTCCACTAGTGTCCTCCATAGCTAGAAAACTTTGGTCACCACCTCAATCCAGTCCTCAACCACCTAAGGGTCAGGCTCACCTCGGGACCTGAGGGGTCTCTCTCCTTGGAAATAATGGAGCATGCTAAGCCTGCACTCCTCGTCGGTAAGTACTACAGGTACCATGGGCTTCTCCAGTGGTGGTGCCATAGCAGGTGCACCACCCAGTGGCAACTCCTGGGGAACTGGTCCATGTATCGAAGCCTCGTCACTGAAGGGTCCTTCCTCATGATTGTACTGCTGAATCCTAGCGGGTATGCATTACTGAGGCATCCAGTAAGGAAAAAAATGTATCATGGTTATTGAGTATATCTGGATAGCTGACACTAAGGATATGGAAAACATAACCCATTCCTATATGATGCATGTACCATTATTTTATTTCCCCACAACCAGTGATTTCTGTACCGAGTTGAAAATCAGGTTATCAGAGCCCTGGTGTATGGATACGTTGGTCACCGCACATATACTAGAGTCTGTATCATGAAACCCAAGCTCAAAACACTAAACATTGTTTCCCCCAACCAATCTCACAGAATCTTATTCCTAAGGTAGAACCGACCACCTCTGATACCACTCTGTCACGACCTGTCCCAGTGGGGCCCACACCGTGACTCCCCAAGCCCGCCTCAAATAGGCCAGAGGCTGGTGAATAGCACCGAGTAGGGATTTTACTAACATGGGATGCATTGCCTAACATTCTGTATACACGCACACATCTCCAAGCCCACAAATGCTGAAATGTAAAAACACTATGAAACAAAATGCATGAATAATACTAAACCAAAACAACAGAGTGCAACATAAATTAAAGTGTAGGAAGAAATATGGGCCAAAAATACAAGCCCACCAAAACAAGAGTCTGAAACTGCAAAGTACAACCTGTAAACACAAAAAGTTACTGGGACTGCTGCTCGTAGCTTCAGGAACACCTCGGCCTATAGGGAACTCAGAAAGCTCGGTCTTGTCCTTGTCCACCCTAGACTCAATCAAAAGGTTGCTCGTCTGAACAAGACACGATACGTGTGGGAAAAGCCCGTGCAGGGGTGAGTATAACAATACTCAGTAGAGGACCCCAAAAACCCACAAATCAATACACAAGGTAATGGTATAGCAAGATACACACAGTATATGCTCACACATAGCAAGTGAAATACAATCCAGATATACTCAAACCTCAGACACCTAGTCTAGAGTCATGTCACACAGCTGCATACCCCATTAGGGATTCAGTTCGAAGATTCCACGAAGCACTCTTTCCCGGAGAACACACCCCACGAGTCTGGTAGGTCAGATGACGTCTGTCTGAGAAGTACTATTCCTCGGGAAATGCCATGAGAGGTAGATACACTCATTACAAGAGACACATTAATGAGTGGGAATGATCATGATAGATAGAATCACTCATTACGGGAGACACACTCTTGAGTGGGAAATATTATGATATATAGATAAGGATCACTTCCAGGGCCATGGCAGATACCGCGACTCATCTGGATTCACCAGCTAGGTAATACACCAGCTAGGTAGAGGATCAATGCCCGGTAGAGTTGGTCACATCCATGCCTGACTCTACCTAGGGTCAGGAATGGATAGAGGATCTCGCTCCAGGCCTCTTGGAGGGATGCTGACTCAATCACAGAAATTCCTGCTAAAGGGATCATACTTATATAGAAGGAATTGATGCTTGAACTTCACGGGAACGAGAAGAAGGGGCACTAACCCAAATGAAAGATGTCCAAGATACGGTGAACAAGAATACCATGCCATTTTCTAAAAAGTACACGACATGTAGAAAACGAGCATGCCGTGTTATCTGACCTCGGGTACTACCCGTGTACAACAACCCATGTCATACGAATGGTCGTTTAGAAAGGTTAGTACACAGTGTGTAGTAAAATGTACACGCTGTGTCCGAGTGACTGGGGTTGGCTCTGTGTATGGTGGGCATGTGCTCGTACATGGTCATCAACCCATGTACTATAACCCGTGTAATCGGTACACGGGGTGACCCGCGTTACTGGCCTCGCTTGGTCGTGTGATGGAGTACACAGTCATGTACTACATCTCGTGTCTGTGTACCCCCTGGATACATGCCGAGTCCCACGTAGCCACCTCTTCCATGCTATACATTCCTTGTTCGGAAGCAGTGTAGATCATCTAGTTTCCGTGTATTTCTGAAGATACACACCAAGCTTCGGGGAAAGTCTAACACGTCGTGTGACCAGGGTCACACGCGGTGTGATTCTTCTCTGCCCCCTGAAACTCTAGCTGCCGGGCAAGCATTACATGGCGTGTTCTTCATATGTACACGCCTTGTATTCAAGAAATTTCCAGAATCGAGAACCTCCACCATTGCACCTTCTGTGATGCTCTGTTCGTCAATCCAGCTGTCTGATCGCCACGAAACTCTTAGTTTTCGGTCACCCCGACACTACAAAGCTGCTTCCGGTGTTTTCGGACCTCTGATCAATCCCGAAAACAAGTTTTGATCTTCCCGCAGGAGGAATGCTCAAAAAATGACCCTTCCCGATTCACTCGGATCTGTCATCTGCCATCGTCATCGCACCTCTGCAAGGTCGTTGTGGTATTGATTTTTCAATTTGGGATCTTTTCTTGACAAAACGGATGTGTATCGATCCATTATTCATCGCCCCATGAAGAACACGAAGAACACGTGAAATAAAAAGGGGAGAAATCTAATAAATCAAATTTGAGGAACGAACCTCCACCATCGTTCATCATAACGTTGATCCACTCCCGTTAATAGGCCTAAATGGAGAGGAAATCAACAGTAAATCAACATGGATCAATTCCCCAAATCATCCCAATGAAATCCCTCCCGTAATAACGTACGAATCTGCGGATCAAATTGTTCATAGTTGATCTGCCTTTGTTGTTTTAAAATAAAAATGGCTAAAAGAATTCAAATAACAAACCCCTACCTCAAACCGGTTGATGAACGATCGTCACGACGCGTCCGCTGAATGGATTCGTCAAATCCGAGGGGCTCTGATTCCTCACATCATTTTCATCCGCCAACATGTCTTCCTCCACCCAAGATCCAAGAGAATATCTCTCTCAACTCACAGGGTTATGAGGATAACCCTGTGATCTTTCCATAAGAATGAATTTATAGGGGCGGATTAGGTCACTGCACAGAAAAAGGAAACGTTTTAAAAAAATAAAATAAATTATTAATCTATTTTATTTCGTCTAAAGTGCTTCCTTTTTAAAACTCCCAGAACTATCTTTTGTAGCTGACCTGCGCTGGTCGAGGTTAGACCCATTCTTAGGTAATGTCGTCGTCCCAGACGCAATGATGCCCTCATATTTGTAATCCATGCATCCGTCTGGTTCCTTCTACAACTGCGGACAAGTGCCGACTCAATTAACATAAAAAAAAGTTTCACACCACCATTCCGAGCTCACCAGGCCTCGGAATGAGGTGTTGTCTCTGTGAATGGTCTCGTAATAATCCCATATAATATTTAAAAATAATAAACAGAAAATCTGAGACATTACAGGTACTTTTGGCCTTTCGAAATTCTAGAATGAATTGGGACTACAGGTTACCATTTGGCAATGTTTCCAAGTCTCTCAAAAGATCATGATGTGTTCCATGTATCACTATTGAGAAAATACATTTCTGGCCTAACGCATGTAATCACCTATGAAGAATTAGATCTGGAACCCGATCTATCTAATTGAGAAGAGCCTATCAGGATTATTGATATTAGAGATCATGTGATGAGAAACTGGATGACTTGTCTAGTAAAAGTTTTATGGAGAAACCATAAGATGGAAGAGGTAATGTGGGATCCTGAGGAACTTATGATGAAAACAACCCAAATATTTTTACGCAGTAGTATGCTAGAAATTTCATGGGTGAAATTATTTGAAGGAGGGAAGAATGTAACACCCCAAGCTTCTATGGTATGCTTCTCTTTGAATAATACAATAGCTTGTGTTGTATGCAACATTGAGTTATAGCACATCATGACAAATCCAACTAGACATTTAAAAAGTAGTTAAGAATAGTAATACCCACTTTTTGAAATTTTATATATATAATTTTTTGAAATGGTCTTTATTTTTGGATTTTGAATATGAAAATTATCTTACGGTGAATTTTTGGTATTTTTCTTAAATATTTCAATTTTGATTAATAGTGAAAAACACTATGTTATTGTGTGAAACTGACGTTTTATTTAAATAATTATTTTTCATGTAAATTTATTTTATAGAAAAAACAGATAAAAAATAACTATATTATTCTAATTTATTTCATTTGAGTCATTTTATAATAAGATAATATATATAATTTTTTTTAAACTTTTTACTGTCTTTTACCAACCTTCTAGGAACATTTGAAAATTTCCATAAAACATAATTTTTCTTCTACGGTGAATTGAATTTTATAAAACTGAGAGACATGGTTGACATTATTAAGTAAAGTTTGGATCAATAAGATCAAAATAATTTTTAGTGAATAGTAACTTTTGACTTTTATTTACCACGATTAAAAGTAAATAGGGTAATTAAAGGTAAAAATGATTTTATAATTACCCTGACACATGTCCTAATTCTATTGGATAAGTTTATTTTGACCAAAATCAACCTTAGGATTAAAATATGATCTTTTTGATGTACTAATATTAGATTAAGACATTTGTTATTATTTTATTTAATGAAGACTTTAAAGTGTTAAATTCGAATTTCCATAACTACAACATTTTTAATATAGGGTTATACATAAGATAATTTCTACTATAAATTTTCATTAGAAATATAAAAATATTTCCTACATAATTATAATTTATTTATAACTTTTAGACATTAAATAATTAAATTTATTTATGACACAATTATTTTGTAGTAATTACCTTATTAATGAATGATTTAAATAATTGATATTATAAATACCCAAATAAATGTAAATTGAGAAATTTGATGCATTCCATTAATTTTATAGGTTGATATGAAAAGTTTTTTTAAAAAAAACAAGCAAGAAAGTCTCAAATAAATAAGGCAATTTACAAGAGTCTAAAGGAGGGAACTTTACATTTGTCTCTATAAAGTAAACCGAGCAAATCCTCATCAAGTGTGGTCAAATATAATCCAAAGGCTTCATAAATACCTTTATTTGCAAGTCTGTCAGCAAGAGAGTTTTATTCACGGTAGACGTGTGTGATTATAAAGCTCCTAAAGGCAATAATGTTAAGGCATTTGATCCATTTCAAGGTAAGTTTCCAGGAAAGGTGAATCTGATTTTTTCTAATAGCTTGCATGATAGTAGAGGAATCACTTTCGAACTAGATATTATTCCAATTTCGTTGGTGATCCATTTCCACTGCATTTATAAGAGCCAACATCTCAGCTTCAAGGGCAGTGACATGACCACAAGAGCCGTAAGAACCTTCAATCAAGTCACTATTGTGGTCTCGGAAAACAAAGCCATAGCCAACTGGTCCAGGATTACCCTTTGAGGCACCATCAAGATTTCATTTGATCCAACCTACAAAGGGAGGGATCCAGAAAATATCTATAGTGCTCATAGGTTTGGGAAAATTATCTAACAAATGAATCTTTCTCAAGACTGCAAAGTCTTTGATGGAATTGTGACATTGTCCAGTGTGAAACTGATTTGTGTTTCGAGTCATTGAAAGAATGCTGGAAATGGAAACATTGTGATTAAAAGAAGACCTATCATGCCTAGAATTATTACTTCCTATCCAAATAATGTGGAAAGTTTCATCACAAGCAACAAGGAAGAGGATGTGGATCTACTTGGAGAGCTGTTCTCCTGCAATAAAGTGCAGAAAATGTGCTATGTTATTAACCTGCGGTATTGAGATGTCGAAGAGGTCAAAGATAAATATCCAGATTGATGCAGCAGTTTTACAAGAGAGGAATAAATGATCTAGATCATCTCTATGTTTTAGGCACAAGTCGCATCTTGAGCAAAGAGAGATACCAACTTTTTTAAGATTGCTGTCCATTGGCAGTTTTTTCATTTGAATTCTCCAGAGAAGGGTAAACCGAGAGGGTTGTAACCATCTTCTGAAATTCTAGACAACATTGGAGTGAATTCCCTATATATGAAAAGTTATTGGTGATTAAATAATTTTTTTCGAAGTGAAAAGGTCATTACGACTTTAACAAAAACTAAATACCAAATATTGTCAAATTTGACATAAATGTGTTTTTAAAACAAATACTACTTCATTAAGTGATATAATATTCCTAAAAATATAAGTTTAGGCCAAATGAAATACATAGGTTTATATATGTCAATAATGAACCACTTGAGGATCTATTGGGATTTTATAGTATGTTTATTAACCATACACTATAATAATACAAGAATACATGGTAAAAGTTACATTATTTAACTAAGAGTTAAATCTAAAAGAGAAGGTTAATATGGTGACATAAACCTGTCTAAATCTTGTTGGTTGAGAGGTTTTAGATCCATCCGCACCTTATCCAAAAAATAAACCCTTTTGGAACTATTAAAAACAGAAAAATATTTTATTATAAAATAATATTTCAATCTTTTCCTAAAGTGATCCTCACCACTCTTATAAAATGGTACTTTCCCTTCTCTTAATTTCAAAACTCCAAATACATTTGGCTCAGCCAAACCATGCTGAAATATCCTCCAACAACCTTTAATTTTACATAGTGGCCTTACTTTGATCATAAATCTAACGTAAGGATCCCTTTTTATCAAATCAAAAGGAAGAACCCGAAGAAGAGGTAATTATTTCATCACCTCTTTCAAAGTTATTTTTTTCTTCCACCTCCTCCTTATATTTTGTTTCCATAAGAAAATAATATATCTAGTACCTAATACATAATGATATGTTATTATAAATATGTTTCAACAATATTCATTATTCTACCATCCTATGAATGACAAAGTCACCATACGTTCATACGTATGGTTTACCGTCTCTGCGTCGTGGTGTAGTTTGTTATTCAACACTTCATTTTTTGGATAGGTATAATAATGAAGTATAATTGATGTAAATATTAAATATAACATGTTAATGATTATGTATATGTGATATACCATCCAATTACATATCATTTCACCATCAATATAATGATATTGTCGCTCATGTGTACTTATGGATTACCATCTCCACGAACGCGATGAGAATCATTCCCTATTGTAACCATTCAAGAATAATTTTCATTTGATGATTTAAAAAATAATGTTTAATAACATAATATAATTCTGGATATGAATCAAATACATCCTATAAACAACAAACATGACTTATGTAACAAAACATATAACAAAAAATGAATCATTTAACACCCAAAACAATGATACTACTGAAATATCATTAATAAAGTAATATCAGATGATCATTTATGATATCATATTTATGTACGTAGTTCTTGTATAATTTATTAACATTTATTTAACCATTATATAGTAGGTTAAAGTACCATCATATAAAGAAAATTAAAAGTTAAGGGTTAATTTTACAATCTCTTTATTATTCAAGGTTGTTTTTATGTAAGTATCTACTGGGACTTCTTTATCATCCAAATCTGTGTTTCTTAAAAATGTATTTCAAATCATTTTTACTATTTCCTAGACTATGGGTTAATGTTATTTAAACCCTTTTTTGACATTTTATAAAAAAATCAAAAGTAATCTTTCTATCCTTTTCCAAATGAGGTACATTATGACCTATTCCAAAAAATTAGGGAAAGAATGTTTTTTGATCCTATACGACGGGTGCAGCTATTTTCTGCCTTTATAACACCTTTGAATCTTCCCTTACCAGATTATAAGAATATTTTCAAAATAAATTTTTTCTTTTAAAATTATATGAATTTTATATGATTTCAAAATAGATAGATATATTTCTCTCAAATAGTTTTGATTTCATCTATGTCAACATCCTTTGATGGATTTTACACTTGTTTGAATTTTATTTATTTTGATGTAATCTTTCATATTTTATTAAAGGTTTTGTGATAAGTTTGACTGTGGAAGTTTTATTTTTATACCATTCATGGTTTATATTTAATGTTTTAATATTTCACGTGCTAGTTTTAATATGAATGTTTATGCTATGTTTCGAATATTTCATATTTGGAATGCATTGGACTTAGTAAGTGACGGTTGGAGCCCACTATAGCTCCTTGATGCATCGGTAGATCTCATAAAGAAAACTAGCATCTTATCACAAGTCCTTGAAAAAATCTATATTTGTAGTCTTGGCCTGAGGCTTGGACTATGTGATTATGATTCCTGTCATTATGCATTCCATTATTATGAAATTGGCTATTTAAATTACATGTGAATATTGGACTAGTAGAATATCCATGTGAAGAAGTAAATGGATTTGTTTGATTTATCATTTCCATGTTATGCTGAAATTTAGGTTTAAAAGGCTTGTGTTTTAGTCTTATACATTTCCCAAAATGTTTAATCTTACTTATAAATGTTTCTGGTATATTTTTATCCTTATTGATCATCTGAGCTCACCCCTTTCTATGTTTTATTTTTCCCAGGATGCGAAAATGGTTCTTAAAATTAACCTACAAGAATAGGAAAAAGGAATTGAGTGTGTTAAAAGGGGAAATAATGTTGATTTTTTATTTCATGATGTAATTTAAACCCCATGTATGTATCTAGTACTTACAAGGCTACTAAAATAATTATACTTTAGAGACTTGATCTCTTGTGATCATGCCAATGTTATGTATTAAGGCACTGACTATGGGTAACTAGGGTCAGGGTGTTACAATTTTAGAGGTGGAATCACCCAAATCGAGTTTTTTGGAAAAAAATTATTAAGACAGTAATGGGATGCACGGTTTTGCTGCACAGTTGGTAAAACCATGCGCAAAACATATGAGAGATACATGAATGATTTTGGAAACTTGCGGGGTTATGTTTCATGGTTTTTTAAAATCATGCCCAAACTGGACGAACACAAAAAAATGCACCAAAACCCCCCAAATTACATCCCAAACACTCGAGAAGTTCACCCAAATATTCTTGAATGTTTTAAACACAATATAGACACACCAATGCTATCAAAAAATCTCCAACATGACAAATTATTCCCACAAAATTCAAAATAACAATGAATGCATCTAGAATAAAACAAATAACACAAAAACACAAGAACTTTTATTGGACACCAAACCCAAAATTCAGCCCAACAATACAATATTGATAAATAAAAAAATTAAAGGAGTATTCAGGGTTGGGGTGTAACAATTCTCCCAACCAAGGACACTTTCTGCCCCTAAAAATTCACCAAGAAAAAAGCCTGTCAAGATTTGAGTACATGCCAAAAAATACCAAATAAAACTAGGAATCCTAGGATGACCTCACCCTCTACAGGTCACACCTGACCAATTCAAGAAGATACTGAAGCCCTAGACTAAGGGAGAATATGAAAGGGTTCTCCCCACAAAAATGCTCAACTAGCAAGAAAATCCTCAAAAACCCAACACAACAACCCTGGAAGGGGCTACACGGGAACTTTTGACTAAGATTTCCTGAACTTCTGGCTTGATAAAAACTTCTCTACCACAAGGACCCAGATAGAGAACTTGCTACGGAGCAACCTAGCATACGGGGAGCCAGGATGGAAAACCACCAACAAGATCTGAAAACCTTTCATACATTGGTGATCGAAAACACCTCTAGAGTTAAAATCTTCCATGCTGGTTGAGAGTCATAAAACTAGGGGAAACCTTGAGATGAGCTTATCCCAAGACCTCCACCAATCCCAAGAACTCTTATCACCAAAAAAGCACCCCTAAACCCAAAACCCATCCTAGAAAAAACAAAACACACCCTAAGAAAGATGAGAAATTCCAAATACCATGGTCATTGAACTAATCTGTTCACATCATAATAGAAAAATTTCATCCCACCCTTAGACTAGAACAGTGAACACAAGCCTTCTAAGAAATAAAAGAAAGGGAACATCAAATGTTTCAAAAATAAAGAAACATGGACCATTTCGAGGTCCCTCACACCCTCAGGAACCCCTGAGCATGTGGGAACTTAACCCTGATATATGAGGTTGGGGCTCGGATGGTTCAAGCATCTTATGCCTCACTGTCAGGAACTATCATCCCCTAAACAACACCTTCCACCAATAGAACTACTTTCATAACTTCCCTAGGTGACCAAAACAGTTACCATGATAACAAGACCATGGAGGGATGCAGAAAAATAGATTAGAATGCCTGAACAGACCACATTGGTGGAACAAAAAAGATCAGTCCAATGATATAAAATACATTACTAATAGACATGATTCATTCAAAATAGGTTCCTCTAGCACACCCCGCTCACTAGATAGGGAACCCTTAATAAATCTTACCACCACCAACAACAACTCCAAATTCAGTGACAAAGAAATACATAACCTACACTAGTCCATAATCAGACCCTCAAAAAATCCCATGACAGCATGGACTTTGACCAACTGAGGAGTTCCCAACCAACTGAAAACACACTCAACCTCTTGAAACAAATTTCCAACCTCTAATGGACCACTTCCACTCCAAAAGACAATAAACACCTAATGATAAATGATAACTTGGAATGAATAACTATCAATAAGGGAAACATTTCTGGGCAACATACATCAAACAATATGAAAAACACATCTATAACCGACATCAAGGAAAACACAATCGAATGAAAAATCGCAAACAAAGGGTAATGGGATTACAATCAATACATATAGAAACTCAAGTAAAAACCACTATTTCATTAAAATTAAAAATATTCCTTCTCTAAGTTCATTTTATAAATACCAAAAACCCACTTTCTAAGAAACATTATGTCTCTAAAGCATATCTCTATTTAAACCCATTTTAGAAAAAAAATAATTCAATCCTTAATTTTCAAAACCACGCCCATGGAATCCTATGAACTATTACATGTGTGTTTACCCAATACCATTCAATTCATCCATGAAAAAGTTCCCACATGTAATTCCCCTATACACCCCACACATGTCACCCTTCATAAGGAGCACCAAGGGTCGAAAATTTCTTTTCCTTGTCAAGTCCAAACATACATAAATATTTTCTCAAACCAAATTACTCCCTTACTTAAAACCTATTTCACTAATTTCCAAAACAATTTGAGAGAAAACCTTTTCCATTTTAAAACCACATTCACTTTAAAACCATTTACACTCCCATAATACATTTTCATTTCCAACACACGCTCACAACAACTATAGAAAAAAATAAAGCACAACCAGCAACGGACTTCTAGAATGATGAACTAGTGTTTATGCCCAACCCGGTGACATGGTGGTGGACATGCCTAAGTAAGGAATAACACTAACATGACCTTTAACAGGGCACCTAGACTCTACATAGTCCAACACTCCATATGAGGTCCCAACATGACATCAGTCAGTCTCCATTTTCATTCCTCATACCAAAACATCCTCAGACAAGGACTCCTCCCAGACTACCCCCGGTAACTCAGGTCTCATCATGAGTGGTGGTGATTAGGCACCGACTCATGACCTACCTCCAGAACCCCTAAAATACTAGACTCCATATACCAGACAAACCAAATAGCAAGAACCACCTTTGATACCATTTTTTCAGGAACCAACCTAGGTCAACCCTGAGTTGGTTACCCGAGATGGTCCACAGTATGGCCCGAAGGTTATTCCCGATCCCCACGAGCTTGAAACTAGTGTTGAGAATCAAAACATACACTGGGGAATGATTTAATCCTAGAAGAAACCATCTAGTACCAAAGTAATTAATATAATAGAACAATCTATGAGAACCAACAACTTAACATAGTCAAATAAATAGATGGTCAAAATACATGATTCAACTGAACAATCGTAAACTGAGAGGAACAAACTAAAACTGAATCCATACTACCAAAATATTCATGTGGCCTCATCGTCACCTCCCACAACTAAACTAGACATTCTCCACAATGGGCACTTATGAGGAAGCCTAAACAAAATTATGACCTGCAACATTAAAGATTGGATAGACCTGAGCACCAAAATACTCAGTAAGGATGCCAAAGATAACCAATGAATCCAAGATATTCCTTTACCAGAACAAAAAATTAACAAAATTTTGAAATAAAGTTAAAAAATTATTCTTCTAACATTTTAAATAAAACAACATTATTTTACCATTTCGAAATCCAATACACAATACTGATAATTTCCAAAGCAGATGCCATTTTAAAACCAAAACCCAAACCAAATTACAATAGAAAAAAATTTCAATGGAAAATAGTATCAAAAAATTCCACTAAAAAATTAATTTTAAAAATACAATACCAACCTATAGAATGTTGATGGGATTTGCAATATAGTCATCGATCACTAATCATGGGAACACCCCTAGGCACTAGTTAGTGTTGGGACCCATGTACCTCGTAACTCAGTGTAAATTAACCATAGAAAAATATGTTCCCATGCACAAGACACTAGTAGGGAACATACTCATAACACAGTGGTCCCTAATCACTGTCAATATAGTTTTGTTAGTTTTGTCGCTATCCATTTTTCTCATTGAAATAGGAATAAAACCCTTCCGAATCACTTGTGTACTACTACATATCTGCCTTTGTAGATACTTTTTCTTCCCTTCTTGTGCTCAATCAAATTTCACACATCACATGTTACCACATACTCAATTTACATAACAACCCAATCATCTCATTTCATAAGTCACCACTTTCACATCACAAACTAATTCTTGAGAACTTATCCACACTAAAACCTTTACAACTTTCTTCTAAACTATAAGGAACCCCACTTCTACGAGAATTTTCTGAAAAATCCTTTTCACATTTTAGGAAAAACATTCAAATATAAACAAATTTCAAATGAGTCTTTATGTTTACACACCCAAATGCATTTACAAAAACATTTCCAAATCACAACCCTTTCCATGTTCAATAATAAAATTCACTTTTGATTTGGAAGTGCCAAATGGGCCTTTAGATTGACGTAAAAGAAATTTTTTCCCAAACAACAAACTAACACCACTTCTACATATGAAAATAAAAATGGACCATTTTTTTCCAAACACATATCCCAACTCTTCAAATTTTCCAAACAAGATTTACCATTCCTAACTCACACAAAGAATGTTCCAAGGCCAAATAGACCAAATCTTGAGGAACAAATTTAAAACAAAACATCCCAAAAACATTTTAATCAACCCTTTATCAAAATCCCATTTAAATCTTACTTTATAAGTCTACCAAGGAAACCAAAATTATTTGAAAATCCAAAGTCATTTAAGAAATCCATATTTTGTAAGAATATGATCTTTCAAGTGTCATCTTCATTTAAGGGAACTTCCATGTGTTCTCATAGTGTACCCATATTTGTTCCAGCATCCAATGGAACCCCTTTCATCCAAGAAATCATTTGAAAACCATATCTAACCATTAATTATTTAAAAGAAAACAATTATCCAACTTTTTCCATAAAACCCTTTTCACAGACCTTTTTACCCACCTATCAAGCAACACCAATTCCAAATTACACACACAAAACCAAGTTCACAACCAAATAAGATCCATCACACAACATAAAAGTTAATTATTTCATAAGAGAAGTAATTCCACATTAAAAGGACAAGGAATTTCAAAACATGAACCATATGTTCTTTAAACCAAAACATTTCACACAAATCACTTTAAGATACTATTTTTAATGAAATCACTCAACAACAAATCATCATTTATATATAGCCAATGGGTATAATAGAGATACAAATAAAATTTAAGAATAAAATGAAAACATTCATGTTCCAAATGATTATTCGAGAAAGGAAAAGTTTAATTCACCTACCTCGAATCATGTTTGGATTGAGTAAAACATCAAGGAGAGGGAGATCAATGACCAACAAGCAATCCACACACACTTTTGTGAGAAATCTCCCCAAAATCTCCCCAAATAAAATCTGGAATATGGAGGAAGAACCTCTAGTAGATACCCAATAGGTATGCCTTCATTTCAGCAGTGGAATCACCCAAATCGGGTTTTAGGAAAAAAGTTATTAAGCCTGTAATGGGCTACATAGTTTTAATGCCTAGTTTGTCAAACCTTTCACAAACCATGTGAGCGCTATAGGAATAATTTTAGAAACTTTTAGGGATATGTTTTATAGTTTGGGGAAAATATTCTTAAACCATCTAACCGTAAAAAAAATTGTCCAAAACTCAAAAATTACCCCCCATACACAAGGTAAGTCCACCCAAATATCCTTGAATGTTTAAACACAATATAGAGACACCTATGGCATCGAAAAATCACCAACATCACACATTATTCCCAAAAAAATCACAATAACCATGAATGGTCCTAAAAGAAAACAAATACCATGCAAATAAAAGGACATTTATTGGACACCCAACACGAGACTCGTCCAAAAGATCCAACATTCAGAAATAAAGAAAATGAAAGAGTATTCGAGGTTTGGGTGTGACAGTTCCCTTCCAGGATGTTGTCAGTTTCTATCATTGTAGGGTGATTTCATGTCACCAGAGGGTGGGTGGTGTCTATATAAGGGTGAATGGGATGTCTAGGAGATCAAAGATGGACCCAAGAATCATGGGTTGAGAGGTGTTACAGCCTAGACTGGTAGTCTGTATCTTGATGACCAGGGGACTTCCCAGAAGGATTTTCCTCTAGTAATCGATTGTTTCCAGGATGTCTTCATAGATTACTATTTAGGTTTACCTCTAGAGATCTAGGTATATTTCTCTATTGATCTTGTACTAGGAGCGGCACTGATGTTTATTCATCCTTATAAGATTGCTACACAAGAGTTATAGGAGCTCAAGAAGTAGTTATAGGAGTTACATGAAAATTATTTTATCTGAACCAGTACTTCTCATGGGGGTTTTAATTTCCTATTTAGGAAGAAAGTGGATGTTACGTTCATACTTTTTTGGATTAACAGATGATTAACTAGTTGAAAGTCGAGAACCAGTTTCCCTTACTATGGTTTGATGATCTCTTTGACCAACATCGAGGATCCTGGGTGTTCTTGAAGATTGAATTAGGATTAGATTATCACCAGTTCTATGTTATACCATCTGATATACCTCTTATAACCTTTTGGTGCAATTATGGTCTATATGGGTATGTGGTTATGTCATTCTGTCTCACAAATTTGCCCACATTTTTCATAGATCTAATGAACCGAGTGTTCCATCCTTGGATTTTTTTTGTGGTAGTCTTTATGGATGATATCTGGGTGCACTCTCACACTCAACACGACCATGCCCAAAATATTGAGGTCCTTTGGAGTACATTGAGAGAGCATCAGTTATATGCCAAGATCCAAAAATTCCACTTCTGGATGGCCCAGATTCAATTCTTGGGTCTTGTTATCTCAGAGACAGGAGTATTAATATACCCAGGTAAAATGAGATAAGTAGTTTCCTAGGAGTGTCTGAAAAAACTCTGTGAGGTATGGAGTTTTCTGGGGCTAGATGGTTACTACATGATTTTTATATAGGACTATTCACACTTATCAGTGCCACTGACGGGCCTAAATAAGAAGGGTGTGATGTAATCGTGGATAGATTCTTGTGAGTCTTCCTTTTAAAAGAGGAAGGGGAGGTTGACTTCAACACCGATACTGATTTTTACAGATCCAGGAATGAGTTATGTTGTTTACTGTGTTGTGTCAGGTATTTGGTTGGGATTATTGTTCATGCAAAGAGATGGATTCGTTGTGTACGAGTCTCAACAGCTGAGGCCACATGATAAGAATTTCCTAATGCATGATCTCGAGTTAGCTACAGTTGTGCATGCTTTACATTGTTAGAGAAATTATCTTTTGGGGGAGATTTTTGTGGTGTTCTCTAACAACTAATGTCTCATGTATATCTTTAATAATCATGTTCTAAACATGATACAACGAAGGTGGGTTGAGTACATCCAGTCTTTTGACTTGGAGCTTGCCTACACGCATCGGAAATACAATGCATTGGATGATGAATTGAGCAGGATGCATGCAGTTCAGGAGGCCAGTGGTGAGTGGAAGCTTATGGATCTGTACTCTAAGATTCATTTTGAGGTGCATGATAGACAGAAGAAGAGTTTTCGTTCTTCTATATTTGTTACCTCTACTCCACTAAATCATGTGAAAATAACGCAGCTATTGGACGATGAATGCCTAGTCCTGCAAGAGAGTCTGTAAAGAGAGGACCCTACACCTAGGTAGACCATAGGAGAGGATGAGGTCTTTCATTTTCATGGATTTTTATTGGTGTCAGAAGACATATGTGAGTATTTGATGTGGTATTTTCATTATTCAGTTTGGTAAATTCATCATGGTGTCCCCAAGATATATTTAGGTTTACACCATTAGTATTGGTGTCCAGGTATGAAGGGGGATGTTGCTCATTTTGTTATCAGATGTTCCACCTATCAGTAGGTGAAGGTGGATCATCAGTAGCCAATGGTAATTTTACAATAGTTACCCATTCAAGAGAGGAAGTGGAATTATGTTGCAATGTATTTCATGACAGGGTTACCAAGATCACCTCGAGGGAATGATTCTGTTTGGGTTGTAATATATAGTCTCACAAAGGTTGTACACTTCATAACAATCAAATAGACCTTAAGTTTTTATGAGCGTAGAAGATTGTACATCTGAGAGATTGTATTTTTCCCTGGGGTTCCAAAGAGAATCGTTTCATATAGAGATTACCATTTTACATCTCGTGTCTAGTAGGGATTATAGAGGGATTTTGGTACATGGGTACTTCTATGTATAACTTACCATTTCCAGACAGATGGCTAGACTAATATCATGACTCAGGTGTTGAAGTAAATGCTTTGAGAATGCATCCTAGATTTTGGGGGTTCTTAGGAGAGACACATAACCCTAGTGGAGTATTCCTATAATAATAGTTTTCATGCAACAATTCATATGGAACCTTATGAGGCTTTGTACATTAGGCCATACCGATCACCCCTATGTTGGATGGAGGTAGGAGAGGTAGCTGTGTTGGGACCTCATCTTTTCATGGAGACCACTGAGTATGTGGGGTTGATTCGGAAGAGGATGGCTACTGCATAGTCTCGATAGAAATATTATACTAATCGACGGAGATGGCCTCCGAAGTTTGAGGTTGGAGATCATGTTTTCATTCATGTTACACCAAGGTTGGGACACCAAAGGATTATGAGATAGGGAAAACTTTCATCGAGATATGTTGGGCCATTTGATGTTTTAGAGAGAGTTGGGCTGGTTGCTTATCGATTGTAGTTACCTTAGAGGTATCGACCAATGCACGACTTCTTCCACATTTCTCAGCAACAACATTACTTTTCAGACCCATCTCATGTTTTTCAACCCAAGGAGGTTGATTTGGAGGTTGACGCATCATTCGAAGAGCATCATATCCAGATTGTTGATCACAAAGCGAAGGTTCTCTATGGAAGGTATGTTTTTATGGTACATGTGATATGGAAGCACGGGTGAGTACATTGTGAGACATGGGAGAGGGAGATAGATGTGTGATCACAGTGGTTGGAGCTGTTCAAGGATTATTTTACACCACCTTATTAGGGAAATTAAAGGATGAATTTCTTGAAGGGGGGAATTTTGTTAGAACCCAAATCTTAATTTCAAATACCATTCTTGATTTCAGGTGTTTTTGAGGAAAGAATAAGATTTTAGGAATTTTCAATGTACTTGTCTTGTACTTAAAAGTTCACACCATCTTCCCAGTTACCATGTATAGCCATGTCTTGGGTGGATAATGGCTGAGACATGGTTGTGTTGTGTGATGTGGTGGACCGATAATGTCAAGGCCTTGTTGAGGAAAATACATGACATTTTAATTAACAGCACATGTCGTGTTCTTTTCTTTTTAATTTTTTTATCTGACCGGGGTCGCGTCTAACCCTCATATTCGTCTTCATATAGTCGTGCCTTCTGAAGGAGTGTATAGAATCAATTATTCTTCTCTAAGACATCGTTCCATCATTAATTATTTTAATTTAACTCCGGAGTGTGCATTGTAATTCCCCTGGGGATTCCTTCATTCAATCTAGAGCATCTCCTTCAGATTTCTTCTCTTTCCCGAGTTATTCAAGGATGAATGATTTTGACATTTTTTGTATATCTACATCATTCTAGGATGATTCAACAGCTGGAGTTTGAGAGTTTTCATTTTACAACGTCAAAGTCAGTTGTTTGTTTACTTTCATCGTTTGTCATTGAGTTTTATATGACAAAGTACTGATTACCCATGTTTGGGTATTTCGGGTTAATGAAATTGAACCCTATTTTATTTTCCTTAGATTTATTTTTGGATTAAGGTTTTTGTGAATTGATATTATGTAAAATTGCATGTTTAAGGAACACCTAATGGGTGTGTTTCCTTTTTTTACTGTTCAGGTCCGTTTGGTCGAGGTTTCCTATGAGGCAGGCCTGGTTTCTTTACCTTTCTTGATATGACAGAACTGATTTCCTTTTGATAATTTTAAAATTCTTGTGATATGCTTTGGAATTCATTAGCCATATATTAGTTGAGATTACTTTTTTCTTCTTGATATGGTTTATGAATGATTAAATTGAACAAGGCTATGAGAACCTGGTGTAGTTAGACCACCGGGGGAATTTACGTTGATTTCTTCCTTAGAGTGTGAGTTATATTTCACATTACGAGACCATAGAGGGATTGATGGTGAGTGCTCCCTCATAGTATCTATAGTTTACATTAAAAGGCCAATGGGAGAATTGATGTGGAGTTCTTCCCCAGATAGTCTATAGTTATTTTGGAAAGACCATCGGGGTAATTGACAGTGAGTGCTTCTTTAGAGTGGATTTGCCATTATTTCATTACATGGATGGAGGAATTAGACTATGTGAGATACCAAGAGGATTAATGTCAATATTGAATGTTTGTGATGCATATTCCAAGCCAAAGAACAGGCTCGGATTTGTTCATGTTAAGTAGTATTCTAAGATACCTATTTGTGATACTTACTTGAGTAAATGATGATCATTAAATTCTAATGAATGTAAATGAAAACTGTAGGATTGGTTATTTTTGTGTACTCTTAGTTTCTTGGTTTCATTTCCATTATTACCTATTATATAAACTCACTGACAGTTAGGCACAGATCTTGTGGTGGTTTCCTACTGGGATTCATCTCACACCATGTTTGGGTAATGCTTTTAGAGACAAATAGATTATATGGTTGTAGGTATAGATAAGGGTAATCACCCTTTTTCATCTAGAACTGGATTACTGTGGAGCTAGACAGCATGAGACCAAGCTCAAGCTTTAGATGCTAATGGAGTTTACTTATTTTATTTTGAACATGGATTAGTATTATATATCCATCATTATGTCTTGGTTTGCTACTTTTCTAGACATATGTGACTTCCATAATTTATATATATGTGCTTTAGTTGTTTATTTACTTTTAGTATTTCACTGTTTACTTATTTTATGGTATTATTTCTTTTGGTACATTTGTAATTTATTATCCCAATATGCATACTCTTCCAATGAGGGTATAGTTTCCCCACTATCACACCCAAGGCCCTCGCAGCTAGTCAAAAGCTTCTGGCATTCAGGGATATGCGCCTGAGGCCATGTGACCAACCGGGTACGAGGAACCATTGGAAATCAATTGGAAATAGGATGTTACAATGTCAAATCCAATAAAACTGTAACATATATCAAAAATAAAATAAATCGTAGCACTGGAAACCTTAAATAGTTATCAGAACAAATGTTATTAATGCAGCAATTTGATATCCATCATATCCCCCAACACATTCCTATGTCACCTGCATACGATGACCCATACATTTACACAATGAAAAAATAAATTCTATGATACCACTTTTTAACATCTCAAGTAAAATTCCACTTGACTGGTTCCCCAACCCAGTTCACCAAAAGTCCTTAATCATGCCGGCCTGTATTCTAGAGGCTACTGACATAAAGCAAGGGTCTAACATGGTACCATAATGAGACTAGATCCCACAATAAGAGTGTGTAGTACTGTATAAAATATCCAAGTATCAGATATCATCAATAAGCATGGGATTATTCAAGATAAATAAAACATCCAAAAAAATAAAATTCCACATGGAATTAATCTATCCATAAAATATTGATCCCTCATATGTATGATAACATACACAAATTAAGATAAAATAATTAATGAAATAATGGTATTGGAGGATCAACTAAAACCATAGGTCTTTCCTCATACCCACTTTCTGGTCCCACATGAGTTGTTCATATCAATCATGAACATCATATAGTATTACATCCTAAACATTGTTTTCAATAAATGAGAGGTATTATCAGGTACCCAAGTGTCATGGCCACCTGATTAGGGTTTGAGTTCATAACTCTGTTCGGTACCACCATCATTTTCTCATACATAACAAGTATTTTAATTTTATTTATCAGTGACATAGTCATCTGAAGTAAATAAATAAACTACACAAAGATAAATGAAAACTAAAATACTTACTTCGACCAGTGTTATGGTGTATCTGAGTTGGTCATGATGATTGTGCTAAATGTAACCACATAGGGATACCAAGTCCTATGTTGGTACCAGTAACTAATGTCAATCCTCAATAATGTGACCCTAATCAACCACACCTAAATTGACTAGTTTCATTTTGTACCTAATCATGTCATGACATCGTGAAAACCATATAATAACTATATCATATAGTGTAACACTAACAACCATAAATTCAATGCTCAAATGGATAAACATAGAATCATGAATATACCAATAGAAAAATCCCAATAATCATTGTAATCTCTCCAAACTACAATCATAACAAATGGTGGTAATCCAATTCCTGGCCATCCTAAGAAATCATTGAAATAGAACCGTCTTTATGTCTCAATTACAAACAGTAAGATACCAGGTATCTTAGGAATCCCAATTTGATATATGAAATAGAATAAATCCTGACTGGTAAGAAACTAGGGATTACCAAGGAATATCCTCATAATATCAATCAATATAATAAAAATTCGTATGACCAAATGGAAAGATCAAAGATATATTAGGCATTATAGGAACCCATCATGCCTAGGGTTCCCCATATAGAATCATGGTTGAATCTTGGTGTCTTGTGAATTCTTATGTGGAGAAACATCAGGACCACAAGAACCATATCTTGGAATACATGATGATGTCATAATATCCAATTATTTACACATCAATATCATATAATGTTCAAATGTTGGATCCCATGATTTATTTATGGCCATTGTCAATAGCACCATTACATTTCATTAGGACTATAGTCCTCATATTAGGAATAAATTATGGGAATATATAGAAAAATAAAGAATAAATTAGTGAAAGGATAAGCACAAGTTTTTGTTTTTTAAATCCTAAGCCCATAACCTCTATCCACATCCCCTCGGGCACACATTTTAAGTACATGTCCAAATGTGATGATCAGTACCATCTGTACCAATTCTTGAGAACACCCACTTTCTAGTTTCATAAGTCATAGGTGAACTTACTATAGTCCCCTTAAGTCTCATTGAGTCCAACATGGCCTATTAGGCATGTCATACTATGGGGTTATTCTTAGTAGCATCCTGTTTCCCGGGCATCAAAGATTGGCTTGAACTCTCAACCCATTCTCTAGTCTTCATAGGGTCTAACCACCCATGTATACTTGTCTAGGTCGGGGAGGAAGACTATACAAATGATAATCTTAATGATACTAAATTCTCTCAGGTATCTCTTGTATCCAACCCCTTGTCCATGTATCCCAAGTCAACACCCTTATCTACCTAGGGGTCACAAAGTCACTCATCACCAGGGCACTACCCCTTATTCATTAAAATGTAATCAAATCACATAGATCATGAGGTTATTGTATCCCGAAGATGATATTTAATTTATATTCTTATTTATTGATAGTCGAGATATCCAACTGATACATGAGGGTCCATTAGGGACCTCATAACCTATTATAATTCAACTGTAGGCTTTAATTTTTATTAAAAACATAAACATTTTAAAATAGTCAGACCATGTAAACTGATGTGTCCTGAAATACCCAATTCAATTAAAAAATTATGAATACAAAAGGTTGGATACATGAAGATCACCAACCTTAAATTGAAGTGAAATCTATTCTTAATGTAAGCTGAAAAATTCCACTGTGGCTCACCAAGTGAAACCGACTATCGTACACTGGTGTGTATGCCCTATATCATAACCAAACCACTAAATTAATTAACATTAAAAAATATAAAATTTATTAATTTAGTAAAAAAAAATTAAACAAATTAGAATTTTCAATTAATAAATGAAAATAATTACTATAAACTCTTCAGTCGAACTCATTTCACCCGAACTGCAACCAACCACTCACCGTAGACCCCTGGCATACTATCAAAAACATTCCAAGCTAAATACCTATCTAAATTCACTGTGGGAAACCCTAATAAAATATAATCCATGTAAAAACCATTTAAATTTTTAAATAGATATATACCTCTTTAGAGTGAGGCAAGAATTCAGATAGACGGCATGTCAGGACATCCTTAACTCAAGTAGAGAAAAATACCCAATTAGTGATGCCTATTTAATAATAATTTCAATATAATTAAATAATAACACTAAGAAAAATAAAATAGTTTCCTTACCTATATCAAAAAAATTAGTGACAATGGGAAGACATTATCGTGATATATCCTCTATAAAATCCACATGAAATTACCAATCTTATTGACTTATTTCACTATTCTTTGGTGGAATCTAAATCAAATCCATAATCTATGAAATATAAAATTATAAAATAAGAGAGTAGATAATTAATATACATATTTGGAGTTAAATATTTAGCTTAAATCATTGATGAATGTACTTGAAAATACCCCCTTGATTGACGTATGAGAGGAGAGGAAGGGGGGTTTCTCCTAGGCTCATTCAAGAAATCAAGGAGAAATGGAGGGGTTCCCACATCTGTAATTTATAAGATGAAATGGATTTTGTCATAATGTTAAGCCCACCAGCTAGTAGTTGGATCTACTGATGCTTTGGATATAGTATCCACCCAACCTCTCATGAGGCTTCTCCATTCCCTAGTGATGCCTCTAAAGATTCCAACCATGTCTAAATTGCTTATTTTGAGGCGTTCCAAACCTTGGTACCCTATTAAAAAACTGGAAAAATAATTAACCTTTCCTGAAAAAAAAATTTAAAATTCCCTCTATAATTTTCACTCTTGTACATTCATATTATTGTCTTGATGGTAAATTAATCACTAAATCTTTATAAAAAAAGATCTTTAAATGAGAATATTATCTTTTTTTCAATCATTTATTAGGAATCTACAATCTCTCATCCCTTTGGGGAAATGAAATTTCTATTCAAATATTCTTCCTTCATGAAATTATTATCATAAAAGTATAAGTGTTTGAGAATAATTTATAGCATCTTTACTAGTGGTTTATCTTTTTTGTGCCCATATTATCACTTTATTCCAATATCCTCTTTATTTGGGAACCTAATTATGTTTCATTATAGGTGACCTTTGTATTTAAATTAACTTTATTTCAATATGTGTTTTTACAATCAGTTTTTAGGATGTGGGTATTCAACATAGTTATTTTTCCAAAATATTACAAAGGATTTCCACTCATGATCATATGTTTGATCTCCCACTCATTTTAATTGATGATATAAATTTTTTAATACCTTTTTATGTGAAACGAGATACAATTTTTAGGAATCAATTTATTTAAGGATGGTGTAACATTTCACCATTTTATTTTTGTTTATATCCATTTAATTGTATTTTTTATTTGATTATCTGTAACAAACAAAGCATTGAGATTAAAGGAACCATGATACTGAAAAATTCTATTTAATTGAGTTCCATTTTCATTCTAAATTTTGAAAAACTGAACATCGTTTCACGAGGGTAATGTGGGAGAGGGGTCGGTAATATCTAATAATGGTGACTCTTGTTTCTATGGTTTTCTTATTTCCTCCATGGTGTTGATACTCTGGGTTTTATCATTTGGTATTTGTGGGTGGCTCTGATATCCAACCCATTACCATTATATCTGGTGGTTTTTTAGATCACAAAGATTCATGGAAGAATTCTCCCACTTTTATCTCTATACTAAATCGAGCATTAAGGTTGTTTTTTTATACTTTTTGCAGAGCGTGCTTCATAACTCCCATCACCCATAGATCTTGTTTAGATCTGAGATCCCCTAGAATATATCATCACTCATGCGAAGGTACATGGATCTTTAAGGTGGTGGTGTTTGATGTTCGGATGGTGATCACTCGTTGTATGGACAATTTATAACATTATCTCAAGTGGTGGTGTTTGAAGACTTGGTGGAAGCTTGGATCCCATAATATAGTGATGTTTGATTATAAGTAGGTGAAATTTGGCTCCCAGCCATCGGTTGTAGGTCATGTGAGGCAAGACACGATGATCCAAAATGACACTACTAAGAGATCTCTACATTGATTTTTGGTAGATAGGGATATTGGTCATCGTATTATCAGTGGAGGATTCTAATTTAGATTGATGGTTTTTCATAGTGGTTTTTGATCCACTTTAGTAATCTCCAACTAGTTCATCAGAATATATTATTTTTCATGAGACTATTGGTTATATTTATTTATTTCTTTCTTCATGATCATTATATTTGGTCTCATTTCATTTGGGAGGTAGTGTAGCTTCTTGTATGTATCAATGGGCGTGTGGCCTCAAAAAAGGAATGGGTGTGCTGGAATCCATTAAATATTCATATGTCCTTATTTTGGATTGACGAGTACCTTGATTTTGAATTTCCATGGTATTTTATCTTTAGATCTATGTTGCATCATGTTGACAGACCAATTAGTTACTCACAAGAATATTCAGGTGGGTAGCTCAAAAGAGATATAGGTGTGCTGGAACCTATCAACCGGTCCTCCTTCCACAAGTTCATATGGGTGGGAGAATTGATCTACCACATTTGATTCTCCACAACAGCATAATATCATGTTAGGTTAGGGGTAATAAAACTTCTTGGATTGATTCAACTGTTTCATTGTTTGGGGAAGGGATTTTCTAATTTTTAGCTTTACATTTTCATACTTATTGACACTCAAGTCCGTCATCTCCTTCGATTCTTGATTCTTTAAGAAAATTATTCCATTTTTCTTATAATCAGTTTCCACTATTCCCAATTTTAAAAAGAGTCCATCTTTTGTATGATCAATAAATAAGGTTTAATGCTCAACTTGTTAAAAAAAATCATTGTTAGGACCTAGACATTGGATTGGTAGGTCTGAATATGAATAACCATATTATATAATAAATATATATATATAGAATTATTTTTATTATAATTTAATTATCAATCATTCATTTATTATGAATTTGTTTGAAATGAAAAAAAAATATTTTGAAAGAAAATAGGGATATTTTTCATAGAACTATTTCTATGTGTGTAATGTATTTTTATATTAAAAGATTAAATTAATAAGTATTTGATAAATAATAGTAAGGAAATTACTATATTATATAAATAATAAATTAAATTAAATTTCATTGAATTTTTTTTATTAGGCATGCAATGAGAATAATGTCATTTTTTGCTTCTAAAATACATTTTCATCAAAAATAGATTTTATTTAAATTTGTGCATGGATATAACAAATAATTGATACCAAATTTATACATTTTATTTGATGAAATTGAAATATTTTTTTACATTATACTTTCAGAATATTTTAAATATAAATTTTTGGGATTTCTTTGAATAGATATATTGTTGAATTAATAATAAGGAATTATGATTTTTGTAAAACTAACATTTTTTCTTAGAATCAAGTTATCTAAAATATCTATTATATTTTTTATTTTGTTATAATTTAATATAATATTTATTTTATTTTATTTAATTAAATTTATTCCATAAGAACCATTATTATATTTAATATTAGTATTATTCCATTTTTACGCTTAGAAACATATTTTCATGAAATTGTTTTTTCAATTATATTTTTCATTATTATATTAAAATTAATTTTACAAACTTATTCAGATTGAATCTTTAAAAATGGATTTAATATTTAAAATCAATATTTTCAAATTTATTATCGTGTTTAATATCTTGATTTTTCATTATGAATAGTAACTATGGTAAAAATGTTTTCACCATGGTAAAAAGGGTAAATGAGTTAATTAAGGTTATAAATAATTTTTGAGTTAAAAATATATAATATTTATCCATATTTGATAAAAAAAATTAAATATGTATCACCTAATCTTATAAAATATGGAAATTGGGTGTCATTCTCTTTATTAGTGACCATCAAATTATTTTAAGTAATGAATAAGTATAAATCATGACTCTCTGTATTTTAATATATCTAATATGTTATCATTAAAATTATATCAAGATATTAATGCTTATAAATGGATATCTTTAATTTGGAAAAATTATTTATTTGATATTGTATTATTATTAATTTTTATTGATATTATATTTACCTTGAATTCTTAAATAATGTCGACTGAGCGATTGTGCAAGTAGTGGAGAATGGAAGTAAATTATTTTAAACACATTAAAAGTAGTATTTTTAGATGAATTTTTTCTTTTGAAAAAAAAATTATACTTATAATGTATAAATAATTTTTTAACAGTTCATATTATAGTTATATTATTTTATTTATGTATTCAAATTGATCTTTTCGAATTGTATATATAATGACTTGAAATGATATTTAATGATGAAAATTTATTTTCAAATCATTATAAAATTATTAAAACAATATATTGAATAAAATTGATGTTAAACTGGTTATACTACCATTTATTGTTCATTTATATGCCACTTTTAATTTTTAAAATCACTTTCATAATCCTTAAAGTTTAAAAAAATTGTTACAATGGCTATGGTAAAATAGTGTTAATAAGGGGATTAAACAAAAATATAAGGTTTAAAATGGAATAGAAAATAGTATAAATTTTATTATATGATTACATATTGATCTTATCCGGATTAAATTTTCATATATAGAATTTTTAATACATTTTATATGAGTTTGATACTTATTATATGTTTGTATTTCACTAATTTGCACGATTTCCACCCACCACACTTATAAAAGGTAGTCTCTTATCCTCTATTACTCACTTTTCATGAGCCTTTTATCCTTATAAATATATTAAAGAAACCTTCCCAAACATCCTCCCATTATCCTAGTGATTTTCACTTGACTAAAACACCAATCTATAAGGCTTAAGGTGTATGCCAAATGAGGTTTTTAATGTACATGTGTGACTCTTAACTATGTGTTTTCTAGTATTTTTCTTATTCTAAAACCATGAAATAATCTATAAAAATTATAATATGATAAAATTGGTATCCTTAATTTCATTAAATTTTGTTCTATTTATATTACAACACTTTCCATCTCTTCTTGCATCCTATGGGAAATGAAAACATTATTTGTTCATACATGTGGACTAACACATCCACAAACCAATGTGTTTCATTTTTCTTCACCGCCTCACAAGGATGGTTATCATAATGGATTTAATGAACATATATGATATGAAGACATATTTATTATTTTAAAAATAATTAAAATTACTAGCCTTTATATTATTCTATTTGTTGGAAGAAGATTTTGCTGCCTGTGAATATCTCTATCCTACCACCTCCATAAAGCGATGTGATTCATTTTTCAAGATTGAATTTCCAAAATAGATATAAAATTTTATTTAATGTATAAACAAGATTGTTATTTTAAAATTAATATTCAATATTTTTTTAAAAAATTACCCCCTTGGACCTTATTCAACATGTTGAATTCATTAGGTACTTATAAACCAAATGGCCTCAAAACATCCAATGAGAACTTGACCATTTTGGTAACTAAATTAAAAATGGTACCAAACAAAAAAATGGATTTATGATGATGTGATTATTTTTAATAATGATATTATGAAAATAAATAATTAATATAATTTTATTATATATGAGTTAAATAATGTGTGTAGTGATTCAGACTCATGGTAATAGATTTCACATCTCAATTTCCTTTCATTGAAAATTATTTCATTTTTAATAACTATTTTTTGTGTGGTTTATATAATACCATATTGAATTATTTTACCATTCATTAATTTAAATTCAAGTGTATTATAAATCCAGTCAATGTTCCCTTCTATAATTATCTTTTCATTTAGAAGTTACCAAACTTGTAAGGGTTTTCCTTTTAAAATATTACTTCAATGTTCTCTTATCAAACTATTTCTATTCCATAAATATTTCCATTAAAAAATTTCAAGAACAGTATTAAAGAATTTCAATCAGGAATTTCAATTATCCTTGAATTTTTACAAAGGTTTTAAAACGGAATCTATTATGAATCTCCTTTTACTATATTTACCAATGTACAAAAGAACATGTTTTTATAATACATGGAATAAACATATTTTTCCAAAATCATTTCCATTATTCATTATATATCTTCACATAAAATTTTATATAGTATCTTTGTTGAAAATAATATTTCCATTGTTCTAGGAATTTTTATTTTTTAAATGTTTCTAGAAAAAAATTATATTTCTTCTCATTTATTATAATATAATTGATAGTGAATTTACATATGGGTTGGAATGAAAATTTTATGTTTTTTATGATGAAAATTACATGTTATCAATTCATTTGATATCAAGATATTTTAAAATTTTTAATATTTAAAATTATTCAATTATAAAATAAGACACTTTGGTGTTATTGTTCAAAGTGAGAATGTGAAGTGAACTCAGACCCTTATAGAACTACAAACATTATTAGATGGGTGGGTTTATTAAATCCATCCAAGGAATTATATAAATTGGTGGAGTTAATGGATGTATGTTACTCATAAATGAATGTGGATGGAGTTAATTAATCATTATAAGTGATGGAGTAAAATAATGTAGGTAACTCTTAAGATATTTTTTGAGTAATCCTATTAGGTTATTCCACGAAAAAATTATTATTCCCCAAGATTCATGTATTTTATAATAATTATATCAAATGGTTTTTCATTGAAATATTTTTATATCAAAATGTAAGTAATGAGATTATTATTAAAATGAATTTTTATATACTTATAATGGTGAAATGTTTTTTTCAAGGGAAAAGATTTCATGAATTACAATTTTTCCTTTCTCTTTTGTTATAGAATTTGTTTTAATAAATTGATCTTTGAAATCTATTTCTGGAATTGGTATATAATTATCTTGATATCAAAAAAAATTATATATAAGAAATCAATGTTTCTATATGAATTTATTATAAATTTTAAATATAGTAAAAAAGTTTCTTTTATTTTCTCCATTACTATTCTTTTTATACTCCTCCCACATTTAAAAAAACATAGGGCCAAAATATGAGTAAAAAATATTATTAAATAATTATCTGAATAAGGGTTATTTTACTAGAACAAATAAATTTTGACTTGAATGAAATGGGAGGGAAAACATAAGAATCCAGTTTAGAGGAGAGAATGTGCACTAAGTGTCAGTCCTAACTATGTAATGTAATGGGTTTTCCTAATTCAATAAAACTATATACCTAAAATATAATGGTGATGAGAAAAAGTGAAACCCTTTTAATAAATTATATAATTACGGATAGATTATGTTATGGTTAATTACATTAGAAATTTGTCACACATCTAGGTTCAGGAGATTTATTTTGAAATTTGATGGAATGGTACAGAACACTTAATTTATTATAATATATAAATATATATAACACTCCAATTAATTTAGTTTATAAAATTATTATTTATAGACTTATTCAACACAAGTGAAAGTTATAGGTCACGGTGTTGGGTGGAATGATCGTTGGTTCTATGTCCATTAAAAATATAAGTTATGTGAATAAACCTACAAAGAATGTTGGTTTCAAAATTTTAAATTAAATATTCATGATCATTAATTACTTTATAAATCATTAAATTTAGAAAATAGAATTTAAGATGTTGGATTTATAACCTTATTTTCCTAGCTTTAGTATCCAAGGAGGATATTATTGCTCATGCTTTTGGTAAAGAAAATTATGCTGTTGTGAGGGTTATGTGTTGTTGACCATCTCTATCATAGGTATTTGGAAGGTAAAATAAGTCTTTTATGATGACATCATCTATAGAGGGTTTATATTTATTGGTTATCTATAATAACAAAAATAAATTCATGAACTGAGAAATATTTCTAAAGATCTGGATTCATATATTAAGACAATTAATGTTATCTTAATACTTTTGGTGAGTGTATTAGTTTATGTGTTTTAGAGGAAGGAAGATAGTATTATTAAAGAAATTATGACCCTAATAGGGTATTAAGGACTGAAAAATTTCATAAATTAACACTTATTAGTTGTTTAAATTTGAAAATCATATGATCTATATTTAATTATGTTCTGTACAGTGCTTTAAGATTATATAATTAAAATTATTTGGAATGTTTTGAATTAATTTAATTTTTTCAATTTAAAAAATATTTTATTAAATTTAAAGGGTTTTATAAAATTTAGTTGTTTCTTTCCGTAATGTCCTAGCCTAACTTACCACTAAAATCGTAGATGGAACAGTCACCACATGACCTCAATAATGCCTCCCCATACTCCAGTGTCTACCGACTAGCATCGAGGGTGTAAAGGCAATTCAGTGGTGGGGATTATACCCTCATTTTTAGAGTGAAAAACAATAATGAAGAGTAAAAACTCAAATAATAGAATAACCAATATAAGGATATAATCAAATAATTAAAAGACAATTACAATATCAACTGAATATAGGAAATCTATAATTTCAATTTATATAGTGCATCCATGCCAATAATGATTCATAATTCAGAAGAAGTTAATAGTTCAACATGCTTTACATCTCTATGCAGAAATATTGAAAAGACCCAAATCCCCAAGTGTGATCTCCTCGATCATCCCTAACTCCTGCTTAGTCCTTTTCTCCTAACTCCTAGGTACAAGATTCACTATCAAAATCATATGTCCATATCCCTAAAAATAATAAGAGTCTGCTCAAGAACCAATGGTACCCAAGTAGGGTGTAAAATAACATCTCAGTAGGCCAGCACCCAAGGCATCTCACCCAAATCTATATGCGCGATAAGTAAAATTTCAGGCGTGTAGGTAAATACATAAGCAGTAAATGAAATGAAGAAATTACCATGGGAGTTAAAATTCTAATACATTTATACCAACTTAGCCCCAAAATGTTCCCAACACAAAATTTTCTATCTCCTATAACAAGGTAGATATAAGTAATGCACAAATAAACAAAACAGCCTTTCACTCATCCAATCCTGCCATACCATCATGGCCTTGTCATATTACCACATATCACAATTTCGCATAGCCAAACCTTATATTCGAGCATACCACATACCTCATGGTTAATCCATATAATGAAATGTAGACTACAAAGGGTAAGATCCAAGGAACTCATCCAAGCAATCCACATTGAGTCCCATGGGCATCTAAGTGGAAACTTAGTTTAGGAACTGGGTGGATTCCTAGAAGAATGTGTACTAACATGTCCAATATGAGTCCAAGCAATCCGGATCCATGGGGTTTAAAGGACCAATGAATCCCATGGAATCAATACTCAAAGGGTGTAATCGACCCATACATCCACTACCTTGTTCAAGGTCCATGGAGATCAATCCATAGAATCTATCAATCCATTCATTCATTTCAAAACATTTATCAAATCAAACCATATGAGTATACCCACTCATATAAACCATTCTATAATTTACCGTATGAGTATACCCACTCATATAAACATTTAAAAATTCTATTCTACATGAGTACGCCCACTAATATCATCTATTTAACAATTTACCATGGTCTTACCCACCCATTTATCACATTTGAAAATGATTCTTTAACACAAGAATAATGGTATACCCACCCTTATATCCATTTAAATCTTCTTAGTGAGTATACCCACTCAAATATTTCCCACACAACATTAGTATTCCACTCGTGTGTTTTATTCCCTTTTAAACAGGCCATATGGGTATACCCACCGACATACCACCATTTCTTAGTTAAATACATGAAAATTAAACCAATGAGCATACCATATCATGTTGACATTTCATATTAAAATATATCCTACGAGTCTACCTAAACATTTATCCATTTCCCATTGGAGGCATAAAATGAGTATACCCCCTCTTCACCCATCATTGTATAATTAACCCTTTAATCCATCCACACCAACCTATTGAGTATTCCCACACAATTAATTAATTACCCTCAAGAATACCACATGGGTTCACCCACCCATATATCACTTTCTAGTTCATTGGAACAGTTTAACTCAATTGCATAAACAAACAAATGAGGCATCACATCTACTAGCTATGAAAACTATATCCATTAAATTTTAATAGTTTCCTCTAACTAGGAAATCATGGGAAAACATCACATCAAAAAGATGAGTAATATAAATAGTCTATATACTACATTAGAGCACTTCGATTGAGGGGTTTTATTACAAAGATATGAATTTGTACTCTGGAAAATCATTTCACAAATAAGAAAATCCATTCTAGAATTGGAATTTAACTAATTCAGAAGTATTCAATAACACCTAATGCATTCTTAATTTATATGAGTAAGGTGGGGGACCCAACCTCAAAGGATGGCCAAGACATGCTTTCTAACTCAAGTAATAGCATGCTCGCACACCCACACTTCCACACACACACACACACACACACACACATATATATATATACATAAATAGATGCATGTGTCCCCTGTGCCATGAGGGTACGCCACATTAAAGATATACATATCAATATATATTTATACCAAAGAAAAATGTGTGTGCACACTTGAAAAAATATTGCAACCCCCAACATCAATTTCCCTGGGTTTCATAAACACCACTAAACCCTAAAAAAGATGGTGAGAAATATACTATCATTATAAACTCTTACCCTGAAACAAAATTGTAGACTAAATCCAGCCAAACCACGTCGCCTTCGGTAACGGTTACTAGAACTTATACCAATGGGTCCTGAGACACACCTTACACATCCAAGAACCATAAGAAATGTGAAAAATTGATCAACCAAGCTCTTAGTCTTTTTTCTACACACCATTGGGTGAGAGACAGGCCTAATCGAATCTGAAAATAGGGTAGATAATGAAGGAGGGAATATATATTGTCTATTCAAAGAAAATCCATAGAGATATCCGGCTATATTAAAGAGAGAATGGAAGGCCATATGAGTGGCTTCGTGCATCTAAGGGGAATCCCCCTTGGGGTTCTGGTACGTTGCGTATGAGAGGGGTGGAGAGGCAAGTTATATTTTAGGCATAAATTTTAACTTTAATTTAATTTGAAAATAATACAATTTTTAAACAGAACTTTGTGCACTATTTAAGCCCCACGGTTTAGAAAACCATGTGACAATCGTGTAACACCACTTTATTTAAGAAACTCTATTCACATAGTTTTCCTACACGGTTAGCCTGACCATGTATAGGCCATGATAAAAACTATATCCCCCCATATATAAGATTTTTGGTTACATACTATGGGCCACATGGTTTGGTAGGTTGTTCACCCTCTATAGGCTCTTTAAAACATGTTTTTTCTGGTCTAGTGCTCCCAAAACTCCTTGATTTTCCTCAGAAAGTCATCAAGCCTTTACCTAGGCCTTATAAAATCATTTTAAAAGGCTCCAAATCTGGAAAATCTTTTCCAAAATCTCACATTTAAATTAGTATTATCCATTAGTTTCCGAAAATTCAAAAACAATCATACAACCACCCGGTCCAAAACACGGGTTCTTATAATCTTCCCTTCTAAAAACTTCGCATCCTTGAGAATCCATTGAGAAGTACAAAAACATCACCCAACACACTGAGTTTATATTGTTTCATTCAAATTATCACATTGAATTTCTGAGCACCAACCAAACCCTTACCCATTTCATAATCCCAAGTCTCTTAAGCCTTTAAAACCCAATAAAAAGATCAAACTCCAACCCAAAACATCGAAGTGGAGTTTAACCTAGCCATGTAACTAGATATATGATCTCATCATCATATATTTAACCATCTGCCTATTGGTTATTCCCACCATGGGTATTATAATTTAATAGTCAATTCCAAATTAGGACCCTTACACCATTGTAATATCCTAAAAAGATATGTCCTAAGAGTTATAGCGATGGTTCTCATGTGAGTTTTTAAACTGGTCGAACCCAATTACATCTTAGGTCATAAAGGAGATCTCAACGAAGGAAACAATTGAATCTTAAATGACCAACTAGACTGGTCACACATGTTCTACTCAAAAGACTTCACTGGCCTAAAACCCACACTCTCCCTTAAACTGGCGATGAGTCTTTGATCTGATTTCATCACCAACTATATAAAACAAGAAAAAGGCAAAAAAATAAACCACACCCGGTAAACCATCATTGAAGATTCCCAGCATATATAGCTAATTCATCCCAACCAATACTCAAAGCCTTCCTCCCTAAGGAATTCATCAGCTAACACAAGCATGTACACCAAGGTTCTTACCTGGAGTTTGGTGACACTCCCTGAACCAGACATCAATAGGCTATTTGAAAACTATCATGCCTCAGCACGAACAAGGGTGTAACCCAAATAAACATGCATCCCACATACAACCCAAATAACTACAACTTAATACTCCCAACAAATTTTCAGATATTAGTGCGGCGTAAGACCGAATCTATATTAGTGATTCTGAGATGAGTTCAATATAGGGTACATTTTCATCTCATTCAGAAGAGCAAACTAAGAGTAAACCAAATATCCCAAATAAGTACATTCGAACCACTAATGAAAAATTCTTTACAAAATGCTCATCTTCACCTACATCCATATCATAAATCGGACCATGATGCCTTTACAAGTCAAAGAAATTGCATCCTTTAAATATTTTTCAATAAAAATCTTCCAAAACTAGCTGTTTTTCTTAAGGATTGTGTATACTGCCAACCACGTCGAAGTTGTGCTTCCCAGAAAGAACTGATACATACTCGAACTGATTTGTCACCACCCACATTAGGAGTGTCTGTGTCGTTGAATGGAAAGACCAGCCACCCAAAAGTGTGTAATCTCATAACCACCCCAAATTCATATGTGAAATTCAATGAACCCTGATCACCACATTAAATGATGGCATGAAAGTAGAAATCAAAATGATCAGCGTGTAAAAACACCCAACTCTTTGAAAGTCCTCCCGATTAGTGGGATGAACTTAACATAACACCCCAATCACTCTACTCTGAAGATAATAGGAGAACATCATCATCGTCCTAAAGCTCAATGGTCACACCTAACTCTACCAGATAATTACATTATAAAATGCTTGAAAGGTACCCTGTATGTTAGAACATAAAACCATTTACTTGGATAATGACGTGACGAGTGATTCATCACTAATGAAAGGAGAGGTTCACATGACCTTCTTAACAGATTTCCTTGCCCGAGGAATGTATAACCGTATAAACCAAGAATTCATAACTTCTTATTCCCACAAAAAGAGTCAAAGTACAATGTCCACCCCTACGTACAAGGGTGTCTTTGAAAACAAAAATTCCTACTAGGTAAAACCACACAAAAATAGATCCAACATTAAAATCTCATAGAGGAAGCAACGCATCTAAAGCTATAAGGGTTCTACCTACCATTGTCAAGCCCCTTATGGAGCATATCTATAGACCATTTCTCTCATACAAAAATGGTTTCACTAGGCTCAAAATACCCCTTTTCATTTAATCCAACACTAAAAGAAATAGCCTATGGATAATGCTCACATTTCCATTCTATGGAATACCATAGGGAACTTTTAAAACTACCCCTCCACTAGGGTTCAAGATAATGACACCACTTTAGGATCCAATTTAAATCCCTTCATTAATTAATTTCAATCATAAACATTTGAATTAATTTTAACAAACCCACAACTACCATTTCACAAAAAATGATCCTGGTTTTAAACAACACCCATAGAAAAAAATGTTATAAAAAACTCTATATTTAAACATTTAACATTGAATCTAATTCCATCATAAATAAGAAATTTATCATCTAAATTTCAATTAACCAAAAGGATACCAATAAGGGTACCATTTATTAAAACTATGTTTTTTAAAAAGCAACCCCATAATAGTTAATTTCATAAAGGTATGCCTCAACTGACCTACTTGGGTCCAGTTGAGGATTTTAAAATTTGGAAAACAATTTTAAAACAAAACTGAATAGTTTTTCATTTATAACCATTCACAAAAATGCCATGGTTATATACTGGCTCATTCACATGGGTGGGCATATACTAATCCATAAGGCAACTATACACCTTAACACTGGTATTTGGTTCCCAAATAATTTCATTAAAGTTCAAAACATAACATCCTTCATATTACACCTGTGTAAATACATCACTCCTTTACATTTAATATGGGTTGCTATTTCCCGATTTATGAAGTTCCCTTACAATTCACAAACAGAAAATTTTCTCCCATTAATCACATCCAAATACATTTATCATTTGAACTTTACCAGCCCTTTTTAATGGTTTAATTACACAAGCTACACTTTTCCCAATTATGAGGCAACCATACACCTTATAACTAAAATTGGATCATATCGTAAATGCAACCAATGAATTCCATCCATTCAACCATTTATATCTCAAAACATCTCTAGCATGCTATCATTATATAAGGCCCCAGCCTAAAACCTTACTTAATCTTGAGTTATTACAAGATTACACATTGAGGATCTTTTCGGGTTTAGAGTTTTAGAGAATTAGATCATAAAACTTGCAATTAATTCTACATATAAACAAAGTGGTTACATAAAGATAGTATTCATTTTTTCCCATCAACGGAACATATTTAAAATAAAACATGGATTCTTTCTTGAAACTTCCTTGACATTATCATCACATCATGTACCTTTCCCTTGACCTGTGAATAACATTTCAAAAAAGAAACTTGGGATGAGAATAAAAAGCTCAGTATGCGATATAAAAATATGGAAAGGAAACATGTGTTAATATATACATAAGAATGAAATCATACTTTACCCATAAAAGGTAAGCACTTTATCATACCTCATCAAATCATGAATAAATCATAGAAATCCTAAGACATAAAGGTAACTTGAGGCATTCATAACATTCTTACGTAGGGAGTAACCCTCTTGGTTACGTTTGGAATACCCATTACAGTATATTCCCTAAATATCTTCGGAGAAACCTTAACGTTTCACTCCTTCGTGTTACCCAATGCATTGGAGAGCTATATCGGGCTCACCCGCCCTTAGTTTATCATGGAACCACCCGTCTTCATAATAATGCCCAAGAACCTCAACATAATCGTATCACATAAAACATGCATAAAGGAAACATAACATTCCCACCTTTCAATCACAAGATATCAATACAACACATTGATATAAAAATATTATGAAAACCATTTTCAATACCAAAAGAAAAGAAAAGTAAAACATGGTATTTATTTTTCTTTTAAAAAGAAGGTATGGCTTGTAGAGGAAGCCGAAACTCCAATAATGGTCATGGCGGCGGAGAAGTCGTTGTCGCCGCATACGTACGACAAAAACATTCCCTTTTTTCATTTAGTAAATGGTTCGTATAAAAAATATTCCTTTTGAATAAACGTAAAAGTCAAAGGGGTTTATACACCATATAAAAGAAGGTTGTGTATAAAACAAAATATGCCTCAATGAAAGGGGATTGAGACGAAGTCCCATACCTCGGGTCCGACATGATTTGATCGTTCTTTAATGTCCTGAATAATAAACTTGAGTTAATTTATAATTGCTTAAGAACCTTTTTTAAGTTCATTTTTCCTTTTATATCACTTATTTCCATGTCATTAACACTATGTAGTTATTTATGTTAATAACTGTCGTTTTAACGATCATTGGTACTTGAGTCAAAAATAAACCCTTTATAATTACATGTTGTTCATGTATCCATTATATCCGGAATTATAATCATGATTTATATATCATATATATCCAGTATATACATGAATTTATAATATTACATAATCATTTAGAGGTAAGAAATGAAATGCACCGTTCATGGAGACGGTAAGGTGTACGTACGCATGAACGCTACTTTCATTTCTATTTCATATTTTATAGAATGGAATCATAATGATATAAAGGTATATTATAATTCCAGTATAATATCATATATAATATCATAGTTTCATCCTTTATACGTCCCACATATGGTATTTAATGAATCAAAACACTTTGAGGGGGCGGTAGTCCGCACTTCCTTAAATGAAGATATCACGTTTACCCATAATGGAAACCATAAAGGTATGCCCAAAATGAAAAATAAATAAGATTAAGGAAAACATAAACATATTATATATCATATATAAATATAGTTACATCCTAATGGACAACTTTGAAGGTGTTAAAAGAATGTTGAACAATCATCGTTTCGGGAGGCATAAATTCACCATCCACGGAAATAGTATGTCCTTTAACCATTAGATGTAGGTGTGTGTAATAGTTGCTCGAATCCTTCTTATAACAACATCCTAGTATATTGAAGATACGGGAGTTGTTACAGAAGAAATGAATAAAAAGAGTTTAGGAGGATGGAGAAGCAAAATAAAACAAAAGGACTCAAGTGAAGACATTACCTTAAAATCGAGTAACTCCCTTTGGTTTGAGCTCAAAGGCTTCTTTGGGAAGACTTCTACCAAAAGTGAGGCTTCAAGGAGTAAGAGAGGCATGTGGAGAGACAAAATGGGTAGGGGTTGGCCGAGCCAATGGCTTTGGGAATGTGGGTTAGGAGGTAGAGGTGGGGGCCTTTTATAAGAGGAGAGGAGGGGCACTCTTGGAATGTAAAGAAATGTTACGTTATTTGAAAATGATTTTCGAATTCAAAAGGTACCACATTGATATAATTAGACGGTAAGGTGATAAGGGTTCTAAATCCACCCATACAGTTGGTTTTGGACATGTGTAGGCCATATATTTTACATTATCTTTTCATTTTATTTAAATCATTTATTAATGAGGTAATCGTGGCATCATCATGATGTCATAAATAATTTACTTTATTTAAAGTATAAAAATTATGAAAAAAATACTATGATGTAGGAAATCTTTTTATCTTTCCAAATAATATTTATAGTCTACAATATAATCTATGTAGACAATATTAAAAATGTTTTAATCATGTGATACATTCTTGTTATATTTACTTTCTTTAAAAAAATAAAAAGATAACAAGTCACTTTCCACAAAAGTAATTCCATAGGGTCCCCAAGTTTGGAACAAGACATCCCATGGTCGGCCATGAGACGACCAGTAGAATTAGGACACATGTTGGTGTCATTTTTTTATTATTATGATATTATTTTATTATCCTTAACTACCCGATTACTCATTAATCAAGATAATTAAAGATAATTACCGTTGTTACTATTCATAATGTCCAAAAATAAAAGAGTCTTGATTACTTAATTTGTACCTTCTGATTCCAAATATGTAATCCATTTTACCAAATTCCAAACACAGAAATTGCAATAATTAATTTAAAAATAATTTCCGTTGTCAAAACAAATAGCGAGTTTTTTTGAAACAATAAGTAACAAAAGATTGACACCAGTTTAAGTCCAATTTCAAAGTGAAATTAATTAAAATGACCACTATTCGATTAAATGGTAAACATATATTCTAATTTAACTTTAAAACCAATTCAAAAGATAATCTAATCATACAAATAAATTATATTAAAAAGCATTTTTGATGTAAAATGCAGTATTTTCACTATTCATTAAAAAATGAACATTGTCAGAAAAATACCAAAAATTCACAAAAAGTAAATTTTGATGTCCCAATCATAAAGAATAAGTTTATTTTGACAAACATAGTTTATAAAATTGTCAAAAGATATATTTAAAAATGGTTTTCCATCAAAAGGCAGTAAAACAATCTTTTAAAAATATTAGTGTATTCCATGCTTAAGATTGGATTTATTTTCATTTTAAGCCTCTAAAACACTATCTATTTCATTAATAGACATAGATAAAAATATCTATTATTAATTACTTACTTTGGATGTTACATCCTTCCCCCGTTTAGAAAATTTTTTCCCCGCAATTTATTTACTTATCGAATAAATGGGGGTACTTATCCCTCATTGCATTTTCAGATTGCCATGTTGCCTCTTCCATCATGTGGTTTTTCCACAAAACCTTTTCCTGATTAATCACCTTATTTCGTAACACTTTCTCCTAATGGTCAAGAATCTAGACCTTTTGTTCCTCATAATATAGGTTCTCTTCCAGCAGAACTACCTCTGGACTCAAAACATGAGATGGATCTGGCATATACTTTCTCAACATCGAAACGTGAAAAACATTGTGTACGTGAGATAAACTCAGAGGTAAAACAACCCAGTATGCAACTGATCCAACTCTCTCCAGAATTTCATATGGTCCAATAAACCTTGTAATCAGCTTTCCTTTCTTACCAAATCCCATCACACTTTTCCATGGTGAGACTTTGAGAAAAACATGATCACCTACCTCAAAAGTTAGATCCTTTCTCCTGTTGTCTGCATAACTCTTCTGCCTACTCTGAGCTGTTCTCATGCGTTTCTGAATCAGCTGAACTTTTTCTGCCATCTCTTCTACCAATTCTGGTCCCATCCACTTTCTTTCACCGACTTCATCCCAGAAAGCTGGAGTTTTACACTGCTTCCCATATAACGCCTCAGATGGTGCCATCTTTATACTAGAATGAAATCTGTTATTATATGAAAATTCAACCAAAGAAAGATGTTGGTCCTAACTTCCCTGATAATCCATCGAACAAACTCATATCATATCTTCCAAGGTCTGAATTGTTTGTTCTGACTGCCCATCTGATTGAGGATGAAATGTTGTACTAAAATTTAATTCAGTACCCAACGACTTCTAAAGGCCTTTCCAAAAGTTAGAAGTGAACCTGGGATCACGATCAAATACAATGGAGAGAGATCTCCATGTAACCGAACTATCTCTTTAAGATACAAACAGGAAAGTTGATCTAGGGAAAAAGTATCTCGTATAGCAAGGAAATGAGCATATTTAGTCAAGCGATCAACAATAACCCAGATTGCATTATTACCTCGAGATGTCATCGGTAATACCACAACAAAGTCCATGGATATATTCTCCAATTTCCACTTTGGCACTGGTAAAGGCTGAAGCATCCCTTTCGGTAACTGCCGCTCTAATTTAACCTGTTGACATGTCAAACACTTCACAGTAAAATCAGCAATATCTCTTTTCATTCCATCCCAGCAGTAATACTCCCGCAGATCTCTATACATCTTAGTACTGTTAGGATGAACTGAAAACGGAGAACTATGAGCTTCACATAACAACTCTCTCTTCAACTGTGAATCATAAGGCACACACAATCTCTTCCCAAATCTCAAAACGCAATCATTTTCAATGTTGAATTCAGGCAACTTACCTTTTGGAACCAGCTCTACCTTTTTCTGCAACTCATTGTCTTGCTTTTGTGCTTCCTTGATTCTATCTGATAAAGATGATCTCACTGATACCTGAAACAAAAAAGAAGAACTTCCTGCACCAAAAACTTCTATTCCAAAGTTCATCAAATCCTTAACCAAAGGATCACGTTCCAAACGCAACATTGCTAATGAAGCATTACTTTTTCGACTCAAAGCATCAGCCACTTTATTTTCTTTTCATGGATGGTAATGAATTGTACAATCATAATCATTGATTAATTCGATCCATCTCCTCTGTCTCATGTTTAACTCTTTCTGAGTGAATATATACTTTAAAATTTTGTGATCAGTATATATTTCACACTTTAATCCATACAAATGATGCCTCCAAATTTTTAAAGCGAAAACAACAGAAGCTAATTCCAAATCATGTGTAGGGTAATTTACCTCATGAGTTTTTAACTGTCGTGAAGAATAAGCAATTACCTGATCATTCTGCATTAGGACGCAACCAAGTCCTTTCAATGAAGCATCACTGTATATAAAAAACTCACCATTCCTGGAAGGTAGTGCCAAAACTGGAGCATTCACCAATCTTCTTTTCAATTCCTGAAAACAATAATCACATTCTTTTTCCCAGATAAACTTAACACCCTTCCGAGTTATCTTAGTCATTGGACTAGATAACCATGAAACATTTCTAACAAACCTTCAGTAATATCCTACCAAACCAAGGAAGCTACGAATCTCAGTTACATTTGTGGGTCTTGGCCAGTCTTCCATAACTTTTGTTTTTGCAGGATCAACAGTTATCCCATCTTTAGAAACAATGTGACCAAGGAAAGAAATTTTTTGCAACCATAACTCACACTTGCTGAATTTTCCATAAAGTTTATTTTCTTTTAAGGTTTGAAAGATAACCCTTAAATGTATTTCATGATCCTCTTTACTTTTAGAAAACACCAAAATATCATCAATGAAAACCACCACAAACTTATCCAAGAACTCATGGAAAATTCTATTTATTAAGTCCATGAATACAGAAAGTGCATTGGTTAGCCCAAAAGGAATTACTAAAAATTAATAATGGCCATATCTTGTATAGAATGCGGTCTTCGGAACATCTGATTCCTTTACCTTCAGCTGATGGTACCCCGATCTCAAGTCAATCTTTGAAAAATACTGAGCTCCCTGGAGCTGATCAAACAAATCATCGATATGAGGCAAAGGATATTTGTTCTTAACAGTGATGTTATTCAAGGCTCTATAATCAATTCAAAGTCTCATTGAACCATCTTTATTTTTAACAAATAAAACAGGAGCACCCCATGGTGATGTGCTAGGTCGAATGAAACCTTTCTCTAATAAATCTTTCAATTGCTCTTTCAACTCTAAAAGTTCAATTTGAGCCATTCGATAAGGGGGTTTTGAAATTGGCTTGGCATCAGGAACTAAGTCAACAGTAAAATCAACTTCCCAATCTGGTATTATTCCAGGAAACTCATCAGGAAAAGCATCAGGATACTCATTTTCCACTGGCACATCATTAATCTGAATAGTTCCTTTATTTTCAATGATGTGTGAAAGGTAACATTCATTTCCATCATTTACAAGTTTCTCGGCCTCTTGATAAGTTATCAGCAGTAAGGGTTCATTCTTGTACACATACTGAAAGTCTTTCTGAAAAGAAACTTCTTTAGCTCTATAGTCAATCTTAGCATGGTAAATAGAGAGCCAATCCATACTCAGGATAACATCAAACTCTACTAGAGGTAGAACAATAAGGATTGCAAGAAGGTTTTTTCCACAGATAAGGATAGGAATATTCTTATAAATTCTTTTTGCCTTAACATTTCCCCCAGGTTTTTTACTAAAAGTTCAGGAGTCATTTCTTGAGATGGTATTCCCATTTTACTAGAAAATGTTTCAGAGATGAAAGAATGTATAGACCCCGAATCAAACAACACACTGGCATAATCTGAAAAAACAAACAAAGTACCTGATACAACTTCATTTGATGGCCCGACATCTGCTGAAGTAGTTGCAAACGATTTCACCACCCATTTCTGCTTGTAGTCTAACTGCTTCCCATCACTCAAGCTCTTTGTCGGACACTCGTTTGCATAGTGACCCATCTCATTGCACTTAAAACATTTCACTAACTGTAAATTAAATTTGGTCTTGCCTTCACCTTGATCTTTTTCATTGCAATCACGAGCCTTATGTCCCATCTTACCACATCGGTAGCACTTTCAAGAATTCAGAAGACATTCCACAACATGCCTTTTACCACATTTATCACAAACTGAAAACTTATATTTCTTACCATCAGACTTTTTTGAAAAATTCTTTTCTTTCTCCTTCCACCTCGGTCTCTTCTTTTGTTGGTTGTTATAGAACACTTGATCATCGACAAACTCCATTTCCACCTTCTCAGAACATCGAACAAGCTCTCCATAACTTTTAAACTCACGAGAAGCTAATGCCCTTCAATATTTTGGTTTTAATCATGAGTAAAAACAATTGATTTTACTATCAAGGTCTCGGATAAAATTTGAAGCATAACTTGCCAATCAAGTGAACCTTTCTTCATAGGCATCCTCTGAGTCTTCCTCTTGCCTCAATTCCAAGAATTGTTTTTCCATCCTAAGTCAAACAGCGTTAGGAAAATACATTTCAAGAAACATACCTTTGAATTCATCCCAGTCGAGACCATCAATCTCACCAGCATCCCTGATATTTTTATCCATCGACCACCACTGATCTGCTTCACCCTCCAAACGGTAAATAGAAAGACTAACCTTTTGATTGTCTGAACACCCCATGACATCAAAAATCTTCTCCAATGCTTTAATCCACCCTTCAGCTAGCACAAGGTCAGATGATCCTCTGAATGATGGGGGATGTTGCCTCATGAAATGTTCCACCACTAACATGTTCCTGTACGGATGATCTGGATGATCTCGTGTATGGATACCACCGCCATTTATCGCTTGATTCAACTACGCCATTACCGCAACAAACTGTTCAGTTCCAATTCCGACCACCTCGGGATGATGATTCAGAAGGTGATTTCCTTTTGCATGCATTCCTAGCACTGCTTCCCTGTTTCCTCTATGGAAAACCATTCTGAACAAACATGTCTTAGATGAAGCAACATGGTAATCTTCAAATACTATATCACTTCAATTTGACCATAAAAATAATAATTTTGGATAATAATTTAATAGAATTATAACTCCTAAAGTTATCTAAACCGACCTCTGATACCAACTATAAGGCCCCAGCCTTAAACCTTACTTAATCTTGAGTTATTACAAGATTACACATTGAGGATCTTTTCAGGTTTAGAGTTTTAGATAATTAGATCATAAAACTTGCATTAAATTCCATATATAAACATAGTGGTTGCATAAATACAGTATTCCTTTTTTTCCATCAACGGGACATATTTAAAATAAAACATGTATTCTTTCTTGCCACTTCCTTGACACTACCATCACATCGTGTACCTTTCCCTTGACCAGTGAAAAACATTTCAAAAAAAATTGGGATGAGCATAAAAAGCTCAGTGTGGGATATAAAAATATGGAAAGGAAACATGAGTTCATATATACATAAGAATGAAATCATACTTTACCCATAAAACATAAGCACTTTAACATACCTCATCAAATCATGAATAAATCATTGAAATCATAAGACATAAAGGTAACTTGAGGCATTCATAACATTCTTACATAGGGAGTAACCCTCTGGGTTACGTTTGGAATACCCATCACAGTATATTCCCTAAATCGTTTCGGAGAAACCATAATGATTAACTCCTTCGCATTACCCAATGCATTGGAGAGCTATATCGGGATCACCCTCCCTTAGTTTATCACGGAACCACTCGTCTTCATAATAATGCCCAAGAACCTCAACATAATTGTATCACATAAAACATGCATAAAGGAAACATAACATTCGCACCTTTCAATCACAAGATATCAATACAACACATTGATATAAAAACATTATGAAAACCATTTTCAATACCAAAATAAAATAAAAGTAAAACATGGTATTTATTTTTCTTTTAAAAAGAAGGTATGGCTTTTAAAGGAAGCTGGAACTCATATAATGGTCACGGCGGCAGAGAAGTCGTTGTCGTCGCATACGTACGACAAAAACATTCCCTTTTGTCGTTTAGTAAGCGCTTCGTATAAAAAAGATTCCTTTTGAATAAACGTAAAAGTAAAAGGGGTTTATACACCATATAAAAGAAGGTTGTGTAAAATACAAAATATGCCTCAATGAAAGGATATTGAGACGAAGTTCCATACCTTAGATCCGACTTGACTCGATCATTCTATAATGTCCTGAATAATAAACTTGAGTTAATTTCTACTTGCTTGAGAACCTTTTTTAAGTTCATTATTCCTTTTATATCACTTATTTCCATGTCATTAACATTATGTAATTATTTAAGTTAATAAGTGTCGTTTTAATGATCATTGGTACTTGAGTAAAAAATAAACCCTTTATAATTACAAGTTTTTCATGTATCCATTATATCCAGAATTATAATCATTATGTATATATCATATATATCCAATATATACATGAATTTATAATATTACACAATCATTTAGAGGTAAGAAATGAAATGCACCGTTCATGGAGACGGTAAGCCGTACGTACGCATGAACGCTACTTTCATTTCTATTTCATATTTTATATAATGGAATCATAATGATATAAAGGTATATTATAATTCCAGTATAATATCATATATAATATCATAGTTCCACCCTTTATACGTCCCACATATGGTATTTAACAAATCAAATCACTTTGAGGGGACGGTAGTCCGCACTTCTTTAAATGAAGATATCGCGTTTACCCATAATGGAAACCATAAAGGTATGCCCAAAATGAAAAATACAGAATCTTAAGGAAAACATAAACATATTATATATCATATATAAATATAGTGACATCTTAATCGCCACCTTTGAAGGTGTTAAAATAATGTTGAACAAACATCGTTTCGGGGGGCATAAATTCACCATCCATGGAAACAGTATATCCTTTGACCATTAGATGTAGGTGTGTGTAAGTGTTGCTCGAATCCTTCTTATAACAACATCCTAGTATATTTAATATAATGGATTTGTTACAAAAGAAATTAATAAAAAGAGTTTAGGGTGTTGGAGAAGCAAAATAAAACAAAAGAACTCAAGTGAAGACATTACCTTAAAATCGGGTAACTCCCTTTGGTTTGAACTCAAAGGCATCCTTGGGAAGACTTATTCCCAAAGTGAGGCTTCAAGGAGTAAGAGAGGGATGTGAAGAGAAAAAATGGGCAGGGTCTGGCCGAGCCAAAGGATTTGGGAGTGTGGGTAAGGAGGTAGAGGTGGGGTCCTTTTATAAGAGGAGAGGAGGGGCACTCTTGGAATGTAAAGAAATGTTAATTTATTTGAAAATTATTTTTGGATTCAAAAGGTCCCACATTGATATAATTAGAGGTTAAGGTGATAAGGGTTAGAAACCACCAATCCAATAGGTTTTGGACATGTGTAGGTCATATATTTTACATTATCTTTTCATTTTATTTAAATATTTTATTAATGAGGTAATCGTGGCATCATCATGATGTCATAAATAATTTAATTTATTTAAGGTCTAAAAATTATGAAAAAAATACTATGATGTAGGAAATAGTTTTATCTTTAAAAAGAATATTTATAGTCTAAAATATCATCTATGTAGACAAAACTAAAAATGTTTTAATCAGGTGATACATTCTTGTTATATTTACTTTCTTTAAAAAAATAAAAAGATAACAAGTCACTTTCCACAAAAGTGATTCCATGGGGTCCCCAAGTTTGGCACAAGACATCCCATGGTCGGCCATGAGACGACCAGTAGAATTAGGACACATGTTGGTGTCATTATTTTATTATTATTTTATTATTTTATTATCCTTAACTACCTGATTACTCATTAATCAAGATAATTAAAGATAATTACCATCGTTACTATTCATAATGTCCAAAAACAAGAGTCTTGATTACATAATTTGGACCTTCTGATTCCAAATATGTAATCCATTTTACCAAATTCCATACACATAAATTGAAATAATTTATTTAAAAATATTTCTCGTTGTCAAAACAAATAGCGGGTTTTTTTGAATCAATAAGTATCAAAAGATTGACACCAGTTTAAGTCCAATTTCAAAGTGAAATTAATTCCAATGACAACTATTGGATTAAATGGTAAAAATATATTCTAATTAAACTTTAAAACCAATTCAAAAGATAATCTAATCATACAAATAAATTATATTAAAAAGAAGTTTTGATGTAAAATGCAGTATTTTTCACTATTCATTAAAAAAATGAACATTGTCAGAAAAATACTAAAATTTCACACAAAGTAAATATTTATGTCCCAATCATAAAGAATAAGTTTATTTTGACAAATAGATCTTATAAAATTTTCAAAATATATATTTAAAAAAATTTTGCCATAGTAAAACAATCTTTTAAAAAATATTAGTGTATTTCATGCTTAAAATTGGATTTATTATCATTTTAAGCCTCTAAAACACTATCTAATTCATTAATATACATAGATAAAAATATCTATTATTCATTACATACTTGGTATGTTACACATAAGTTGTATCACAAAAACATGACATAACAAAAAGGTAGGGAATAATAGCAAAACGAGATAAAACAGAGGCATCATGGAACAAAATCATCTAAACATGTTAAACAAGAAGGCATGATAAATCAAATTAGAAATACATCATTACACATAAGTCACACAACCAAAATCAGCAGGCATCCCACTAATGCAACTACATGTCATGTTATATTCATTGAATGTGAATTTATAAGCACCTAAAATAATGCATGTCATGTCACTCACTTTCTATTCCGAAAAATGAAAAATTTACCCAAATTCCATAAATCCATATGGAAAGTAAAAAACACAACATTCACCCAGGGTGACATCAAATCAACTGTAACATAAACAGTATAACAAAAATTTAAACCCCTAGCAACATGGCCATTTTCATCATGTGGGGAGATCATTCCTAGGCATGGCTATCTACCATGTATTGAGACATTCCTATTCTCTTTTATACCGGCCCAAAATACTAAGAAAATGATAAAACACCTGTGATACCACCATGAAACGTCCTGGCCTGACTTACCACAAAACTAGTAGTTGGATCAGTTTTCACATGACCTCCGGCACAACTCCCTATATTCTAGAGGTTGCTGACTAGCAGAGAGGGTGTAAAGGTAGTTTTGAGGGGAGAATATATCCTCAGTTTTAGAGTGTGCAGTGGTAACTGAGAGTTAAAACATAGATAAATGTGGGAAGCTATATAAAGTGATAATCACAGAAATGGAATACAATTAAGATATCAACTGAATATAAGAAATGGCCAACGCTATTTTATACAATGCATGCATTCCATTATGGATGCATAATTTGAAATAAGTAAATAATTCAACATGCTTTACATCTCATTACAGAAATAATGAAAAGTCCCAATGCCCCTAGGGTTATCTCCTCGAGTACCCCAAGCTCCCTCTTGGTCCTTTTCTCTTAACTCTCAGGTACAAAAGTAAACAACACAGGAATAAATCTATAGACCTACAAACAAAAAGATTCTTCTCGGGTACCAATGGTACCCATGTAGGTTGTGATAAAACATCTCAGTAGGCTAGCACCAAAGGTGTCTGAACTGAACCAATATGTGCAGTAAGTAAAATAGGCAATGTGTAAGTAAATTTGTAAGAAATCAATAAAATGGAGAAAATACCAAGGCCTGCAAACTACTAAGATATTTATACAAACTTATCCCCACAATGATCGATGCAAAAAATGGTCAAGCTCGTATAATAATGTAGCTATATGTATTGTACAAATAAGAAACATGGGATTTCTATTCATCCAAACCTATCATACCATCATAGAAATGTTTTATAACCACATGTCACAATTTCCCTCCACCAAGCCATATATCCAAGTGTGCCACGTACCAAAAGGTCATGCCATAAAATGAAAAGTATACCATGAAGGGTCGGATTCAAGGAACTCGCCTAAGTAATCCTCATCGAGTCCCATGGACGTCTCAGTGGATGTTCGGTCTAGGAAATGGTTAGAGTCCTCAGAGCATATGTACTGACATGTCCTAAGTGAGTCCAAGAAAGCCAAATCTTTAGGGTAGCAAGGCCGGAGGAATCCCATGAAATCAAGAACCAAGGGGCATAATCAACCCAAGGCTACCACTACCATCTTCTAGATTGATGGAGAGCAGTCCATGGAATTATTCAATTCATTCATTAATTTAAAAATATTTATCAAATCAAACTATACATGTATACACACTCATATAAACCATTCTATCATTAACCATATGAGTATACCCACTCATATAAACATTTAAAAATTCCATTCCATATTAGTATACCCACTCATATTATCCATTTAACCATTTACCATGGGTTTTACCACTCATTCATCATAATTAAAAAGGAGGCTTTAACATAAGCATAAGTGTATACCCACCCTTATAACCATAGAAACATTCTTAGGTAGTATACCCACTCACATATTTCCCACACAACATGAGTATACCACTCATGTGTTCTATTAAATTTTAATTAAGCCAATTGTTTATACGGACCCACATACCAGTATTTCATAATTAAATACAGGACAATTCAACCAATGGGCATACCCTCTCATGTTGACATTTCATATTTGAATACATCCTACAAGTCCACCCATTCGTTTATCCATTTCAAATTAAAGGAATAAAATGAGTACACCCCCTCTTTCCCAATCGTTGTTTAATTAACACTTTAAACAATCTATGCCAACCTATTGATTATTCCCACTCAATTAATCAATTACCCTTAAGAATTCCAGATAGGTTCACCCACACATATATCCCTTTCTAGTTCACTTGAACTGTTTAACTAAAGTCAATCAACCCAAAAAGGAGGCAACACATCCACTTGAAAAGAAAACCAGATCCCTTTAACTTCAATAACTTCCTCTAACTAGACAAGCATATGAAAAATACACATCAATAATATGAGAAACATAAATAGTCTAATCCCTACATTTTTATCTTGAAGGAAGCGTGCCTCAATTGAGGGGTTTTATTATAGAAACTTGATTTTCTGCTCTAAAAAATCATTTCACTGAAAAGGCAGTAAATTCCATAATTGCAATTCAGATAATCAATAAGAATTTTATGACAACTAATCCATTCTTAATTTAAAAGAGTAAGGTTAGGGACCCTATCTTTATGTATGTTTATGCCAAGATTTCTTACTAAAGTGGTAGCTTTCTCACAAAACCGCATATCCATATATATATATATATATATATATATATTTAATCATATATATATCCTTAAACTGATGCATATATTCCCCGCTCCATGAGAGAACACACACATGGAAGATATATATATATATATATATAAATCAATATATATTCATAAATTAGAAAAATGTGTATGTGCACATGGAAAATGATCTCAACTACTTACATCAATTTCTCTAGGATGTACAAACACCATTAAAACCTAAAAGAGGGTGAAAACAAAATAATAGTATAAGACCTTACCCTAAAACAAAGTCAGTGGTTGATAACCACATGAAATGCCTCACCTTTGGTAGAGGTTTCTGGAACACCTACCAATGGTTCCCTAGACACCCCATGAATAACCTAGAACTGGAAGAAACACGAAAACCAGATAAGACCAACCCTATGGTTTCAGGCGCACACTGTAGGGTGACAGATAGGCCAGGTCGAAGCTAAAAATAGGGAGGATAATAATGGAGGGACTCTATATTGGTGATTCAAAGTGAAACCATGGAAAAATCTAGTTGGATTAACGAGGGAAGAGGAAGCCATATGAGGGGTGATCTGTGTTGAAGGGGAACCCCCATTGGGGAGCTGGTGGGTCGTGTATGAGAGGGGATAAGGGGTGAGTTTGATTCTAGGTTTAAATTTTTATTTTAATTTAATTTTAAAATATAATGATTTTTAAATATAACATCGTGCATGGTTTTAGAAACACTCACTACTACAAATACCCCTATTATCAACGCTAAAAATGGCCTTTAATGGTGCTAGAAAAGCACTATTAAAGCCGACGAAGATAGGGGTCCCCTTTATCAGCCCTACAAAAAGTGTTGATAAAGACACCTTTTACCAGTGCTAAAAAAGCATTGATAAAATACCCCTTTTATCTGTTCTTTTTTAGCACTGATAAAAGTAAAAAAATAAAAAAAATAAAAAAAATAAAAAAAATCCTGCCAATCGGGGGGATTTTATAGCACTTTATCCCCCCTTTTAACAGCGCTTTATAGCCCCTCTGACACCTGAACGCACCCCCTCCACCCTTTATCGGTGCTAGACACCCAAATCCACCCCCATGCATGTGCCCCTTCCTCCACCGGGTTTTGAACTCGAGACCTCCCCCTACACGCCTAATCCCTTACCACTCCTCTATTTTGATTTGTTTTCCATTTCATGATATCTCTATTTATATATATATATATATACATATTTTTTTATATTTATTCGTATAGTAATATATATTTACATTAATATATATATATATAAATATAGTTATATTAATATATATATAGTTATATTAATATATATATTTATAGTGATATTAATATATATATTTATAGTTATATCAATATATATATGTTGTTATATTAATATATATATATAGTTAGATTAATATATAGGTATATAAATATTTATATATTGGTATTTTAAATAAAATTTATATTAGTTATTATTTAGGGAAAAATAATATATTTTATATGTAATTTTTTTTTATTTATATTTTTAATTAAATTTTTATGTGTGAATATATAAAAAATTTGTATATATTGTTATATATTTTATTATAAGTAGCAAGGAATTATAATAAATGATAAAATTTCAATGAAATAATATCAATATGAATGTAATACCATCTAATAAATTCAGTCCCCACCAAAAGAGCCAATAATACCCCCTTAAACAATGCTGAAAATCTACAAAATGTTAAAAAATCGAGTTATCCCGACTAAAAACTCAGTTTTGTAGGCCTTATGGGAATTTTCTTACCTCAATAAATGTGAAAAAGGCTTCTTCTGGGTCACCATCATGTAGAGATCATCCCAGGCTTTGATTTGATATGCTATAGAGCTCAAACGGACACCCGGATCAAAAGTTAAGGTCATTTGATGTTAGAGTAGTGTTTTCAACATATTTTGGATCTTTTTTAATTTTTTTTATTTTATAGCCTTCAAATTGTTATTAAATGACTGTTAATCCATAATAATTAGCAAATTATTTATTAAAAATATTTTTTTAATTTTTTTATAAACCATTTTCACTAAATATCTTATATATTAAGTGTAACTGTATATTCATACTTATATAAAATATATTTAAAATTATATTTAAAATATATATATTATATTTATATCAATATAACTATATCTATATATTTAAATATTAATATATATTTTTATTGAATTTTTATTTGGAAGTAAACCCTTTATTAGTGATTTTAAAAAAAGTGCTGATAAAGACCCCCCTTTATCAGCGCTACTAAAAATGCGCTGATAAAGGGGTAACCTTTAACAGCACTAAAAAACCACTGTTAAAGAGGGTACCTTTATCTGTGAATTTTTTAGCACTAATAATCATACCCCTTTTATCAGTGCTTTTTCTTTAGTACGGATAAAGGCTGACGTTGGCCTTGCCTAGTTTTGTGGTAGTGACTATTTGGAAAACCGTGCACCAACCGTGCAGTACCCCCTTTGTTTAAGAAACTCTATTACCATGGATTTACCACATGGTTCGGGTAACAATGCGAATGCCTCTATCACCCTCATAAAAAGTAGCATCATTACCTACTATGGCATGCACAGTTTAGCATACTATGCACCAACCATGCGCCTTCCGCAGGTTCTTAAAAACTCTCATGTCCTGGTCCAATGCCCCCAAAAATCCTCGAGTTGCCCAGGAAAGGCATCAAGCCTTTACCCAATCCCAATAACATAACTTTAAAAGGATCCAACTCTCAAAAATTAATTTTAAATCTCATTTAAAAATTTATCTTCTTGATTAGTTTCCATGAATTTAAAAACCCATGTAACACCACTCATCCCTAAACATGAGTTCTTAAACGCTCCAATATTGATAGGGGTTTGGTATAATTTAAAATAAATTTATGTTACTGTGTTTTTTTTTGTATTAGTTTTTTTGGAAAACAAATATTAGTTATATTAAAATGTGATCCCATCATGATTGGTAATTTAATTTATGATGTGAATTTATAGAATATATTGAGTGATTACAGAAAAATTTGTGTTCTTAAACAATTAATTTACATAAAATATGAATGTAATGAAATTTATAGCTTCCATTTATTTTAAAACCATGTGAGTTAACATAGATAGTTAGTGCATCAAAAATATATACAATCGGTAGAATGTTTTTTATTATTGAATTATGATATATCTTTACTTCTAAACTAAAATTCATTTACATTTTTCTAAATATGATAATTACTAATTTGTCATTAACTATTTTAACAACAAGTTCCATAAGTGATAAGTATGTAAAAAAATGACATCTATTGATCCCCATATAGGGAGATAAGAGTGTTAGTATGTGATACTATAGTGACCCACAATTTTAATAAATAGATATTACATCTTAACATTTGAGTATTCATTACATAACCTATGTATAAACACTAGAATAATCTAGTCCTAGTGCCGTGGGGAACATAAATTCATAAACAACTAGTTCATAAGTGAACTATATCATCTCCCACTAAGTTCTTCATAACTACAACACTTTCTATAAATATTATACATAATACCTTTTTTCATATCCTGGAGAAAGGAAACATAATAAATGGGTGAGCTAAAATTACCAGTAAGTCTAAATAACAAAGATGTCAACATAAAATGAGTATAAAGATATGATAATATGAGAATAACATATGAATACTAATCACTACACATCCCAAATATTAATCTTGAGTCATGGAATAAATTTTTTCAGTTCAAAAAGACAAAAATTATAATGGAATCAATGAACATAATACATGAGAGAACAATGTTGGAATAGGACAAGTATTTTTGGAATACACATAAGCATATAAAATCATATGTCAAGGCTACCCACCAAGACATTCATATAATGTTAAGTTAGTTCTAACCACCCATGTACCAACATTGGGATTGGGATAACCAATCATGAACCATATTTTTGGATTTGGATAACTACTTGTGTACACTGTTTTGGACTTGGTATAACATATCATGTACACTTTGAGCTTAAAGACATTAGTCATTACCAAAAAATATATAAGGCTATTTCCTTATGATCCCACCCATCACATAACAAAAATCGTATATATGTGTGTGCCACAAGATCATAAAATAATAATCATTTCATAACCCCGGAAAAGAATGGGGTTACATTGACATTTCATCATCATAATAAAAAATTATCAAGAGAAATGATTATGATGTTATTATTGGATCATATCGCTAAGAAATCCTAAGTGATGGAAAACGATGTCATCTTAGATAGAAAACTATTCTAATGTGTTATTTGGAACATTTATGAGAAAAATATTCTTTATAATTTGAAATCACATATTTAAAATATGAAAATATCTAAAATATTAAATAAAATATTTTTTTTGAACATAACTATAACATACATAGTTTTAATAAAATTATTTTTTATTTTAATATAACTATTTTGTTTTTAAATTTATTTCGATGTTTTTAATAGTAATTGTAACACACTGAGACTTTATTTGAAGTATTCTTTTTAATTTATTTGATGTTCTGTGTTGTATGTTACACCAAGATTATCTTGTGCTATATGCAACACCGTATTAGCTTGCAGTATACGCAACACTATTCTTGGGTCGTGTTACACAAAATTTCAAAGTCGCAACATTGAGTGTATATATATATATATTCAATGTATAAATGAAATATGGGTGGATTCTATTATACAAAACAACAAAGGAATCTTTCACTACATGAAACTTTGACATGGCTTGCTTTACACGCAATCGTGACCTTCCACGATAGCGTGTGTTGTACGCAATACCGAGTTTCACTAAACAATGATATGTTATTAAAATATTATATAAACTAGCTGTTATGAATATTAATACCGAATTTTTGAATTTTTATAAATTTTATCTTTCAAAATGGACTTCATTTTTTCGTTCTAAATATCGAAATTAGCATAGGGTGAAATTTTGGTATTTTTCTGAAAACATTCAATTTTTGATGAATGGTGAAAAACACTGATTTATAGTTTAAAACCGAATTTTTACATAAATAATTATTTATTTTATTTAAATTTATTTTAGGTCAAAATAGATATATATTACTTATATAACTTCAATGTAATTCATTGGAGTCATTTTATAATAATATAGATATATAAAAAATTTATTGAACTTTTTGACCGTCTTTTACCCACCTCCTAGGAGCATTTGTAATTGTACATAAAACATAATTTTACCGCTTCTGTGAGTTGAATTTTGAAAATCCAAGAGAAACAGTTAATATTAAGGAGTAAAATTTGGTTTAATAAGATAAAAACAATTTTTGGTAAATAATAACTTTTTTCTTTTATTTACCACGGGTAAAAGTAAATATGGTAATTAAGGGTAAAAATGATATTATTATTACCCTAAAACATGTACTAATTATATTAGATAAGTTTAATTCGACCAAAAACAACCTTAGAAATAAAATTTTATCATTTAGGTCCACTTGGATTAGATTAGGACATTTATTATTATTTTATTTAAGAAGAGTTAAAATTGTTAAAATCAAAGTTTAATAACTAAAACATTTTTAATATAGGGTTATTCAAAAGATAAATTCGACTATAAATATTAATTAGAAAGATAAAAATATTTCTGAGATAATGGTATTTTATTTATAATTTTTGGACATTAAATAATTTAATTTATTTATGACACAATGATGATGTATTAATTACATTAATAATGAAATATTAACATAATTGATGTTATAAATGCCCAAATAAATGTAATTTGAGACTTTTTATAAATTCCAATAATTTTTTAGGTTAATATGACATGTTAGTATTGATTCAATTAAGTTTTTTAGAACTAATCTTGCTTTTATGATTTTCACAAATATAAATTAACAAATAGTGTCAAAATTTACATAGAATAGTTTTTAAAACAAATATTATATTATTAATTATTATTCTATACCTAAAAATCTAAGGTTTGGCCAAATTACTTAGATAAGGTTATATATATTAAAAATTAACCACTTGGTGTTCTTTTGGCTTGTTATTGTATGTTTATTAACCATATTCTGTAATAAAACAAGAAGACACGGTAAAAGTTAAATAATTTAACTTAGAGTTAAATCTAAAAGATAAGGTTAAAATAGTAACCTAAACTTTTTTAAAACATATTGGTTGAGATTATTTCGACCCATACCCACTTTAGATTCGAAATAAATCAATTTGGAGATATTATAAACCGAATATAAATTTATTATAAAATAATATTTTATGTTTTCCTAAGGTGACCCTCTCATTCCTTATAAAAGGGAACCTCCTCCCTCTTCTCTTTACACAATTTTGAGCCTTCAGGATCGGACAAACCCTGCCCATTTATCTTCTCCACATCCCTAGAAACATTATAGAGGTTCTGGTCTCCTCAAAATACAAACTCTAGTGCCTTAAGAGGAAGCTTAAAAGATGTACGTCGAAGAAAAGGTAATCTCTTCTACCGATTCTTTCAAGTTTTCTTTCTTCTTCAAATTCTTCTTCTTTAGTTGTATTATTATAAAGTAATAACATCTATAAGGCCCCAAACTTAATCATTACTTAATCTTGAGTTATTACAAGATTACATCTTGAGGATCTTTTCAGGTTTAGAGTTTTTGAGAATTAGATCATAAAACATGCATTACATTTCATATTTAAACAAAGTGGTTACATAAAAGATAGTATTCATTTTTCCCATCAACGGAAACATATTTAAAATAAAACATGGATTCTTTATTGACACTTCCTTGACACTATAATCATATCATGTACCTTTCCCTTTACCTGTGAAAAACATTTCAAAAACATGGGATGAGAATAAAAAGCTCAATAAGGGACATACAAATATGGAAAGGAAACAGGAGTACATATATACATAAGAATGAAATCATACTTTACCCATAAAACAAAAGAACTTTAACATACCTCATCAAATCATGAATAAATCATAGAAATCATAAGACATAAAGGTAACTTTAGGCATTCATAACATTCTTACGTAGGGAGTAACCCTCTTGGTTACATTTGGAATACCCATCACAGTATATTCCCTAAATCTCTTCGGAGAAACCTCAACGTTTAACCCCTTTGCATTACCCAATGCATTGGACAGATATATTTGGCTCACCCGCCATTAGTTTATCACGAAACCACCCATCTTCATAATAATGCCCAAGAACCATAACATAATCGTATCACATAAAAACATGCATAAATAAAACATAACATTTCCACTTTTCAATCACAATATATCAATACAAAACATTGATATAAAAACATTATGAATACCATTTTCAATACCGAAATAAAATAAAAGTAAAACATGGTATTTATTTTTCATTAAAAAAAGGTATGGCTTGTAGAGGAAGCTGAAACTCAAATAATGGTCACGGCGGCGGAGAAGTGGTTGTTGCCGCATACGTACGACAAAAACATTCCCTTTTGTCGTTTAGTAAAAAGATTCGTATAAAAAAAATATTCCTTTTGGATAAACATAAAAGTCAAAGGGTTTTATACACCCTATAAAAGAAGGTTGTGTATAAAACAAAATATGCCTCAATGAAAGGAGATTGAGACGAAGTCCCATACCTCGGGTCTGACTTGACTCGACTGTTCTTTAATGTCCTGAATAATAAACTTGAGTTAATTTCTACTTTCTTAAGAAACTTTTTCAAGTTAATTATTCCTTTTATATCACTTATTACCATGTCATGAACACTATGTGATTATTTATGTTAATAACAGTCGTTTTAACGATCATTGGTACTTGAGTCAAAAATATGCTCTTTATAATTACAAGTTGTTCATGTATACATTATATCCAGAGTTATACTCATGATTTATATATCATATATATCATATATATCCAGTATATACATTCATTTATAATATTACACAACATTTAGAGGTAAGAAATGAAATGCACCGTTCATGGAGATGGTAAGTCGTACGTACGCATGAATTCTACTTCCATTTCTATTTCATATTTAATGGAATTAAAACATAATGATACATAATAGTATTATAATTCCAGTATTGTATCATATATAATATCATTCAATCTATCCTTTATACGTACCACATATGGTATTAACGAATCAAATCACTTTGAGGGGGCGGTAGTCCGCACTTCCTAAAATGAAGATATCGTGTTTAACCATAATGGAAACCATAAAGCTATGCCATAAATGAAAAATACAGAAGATAAAGTAAAACATAAACATATTATATATCATATATAAATATAGTGACATCTTAATGGCCACCTTTGAATGTGTTAGAATTATATTGAACAATCATCGTTTCGTGAGACAGAAATTCACCATCCACAGAAACAGTATGTTCTTTAACCATTAAATACAGGTGTGTGTATGTGTAGCTCGAATGATTATTATAAAAACATCTTAGTATATTAAAGATACTTTAGTTGTTACAAAATAAATGAATAAATAGAGTTTATAGGTTTGGAGAAGCAAAATAAAACATAAGAATACAAGAGAAAAGACTACCTTTAAAACGGGAAACTCTTTTTGATTTGAGCTCAAAGGCTTTCATGGGAAGACTTCTATCCACAGTGAGGCTTATAGGAGTAATAGAGGTATGTGGAGAGACAAAATGAGCAGGGTTTGGCCGATCCAAAGGATTGAGAGGTGTGGGTAAGGAGGTAGAGGTGGGGGCCTTTTATAAGAGGAGAGGAGGGGAACTCTTGGAAAGTTACAAAATGTTACTTTATTTTCAAATGCTTTTCGGATTTTAAAGGTCCCACATTGATGTATTTCGAGGATACGGTGATAAGGGTTCTAAATACACCCATATAATAGGTTTTTTACAAGTGTATGTCTTAGATTATACATTATATTTTCATTTTATTTAAATCGTTAAATAATGAGGTAATCGCTGCATCATCATGGTGTCATAAATAATTTAATTTATTTAATGTCTAAAAATTAGAAAACAAAATACTATGATGTAATAAATCTTATAATCTTTCCAATTACTATTTATAGTCAAAAATCTGACTTGTATAACCCCCTGTAAAATTTTTTTTAGTAAAATAACTCCTGTTTGTGACATATTTACTTTTACATTAAATAAAAGGCATTAATGTCATTATCTTACCCAAGTTGCTCCATGGGGTCCCAAAAAATCGACCCATGGGTTTTCAGGGTCGGCCATGACACATCCAATAAGGGTAGGACATGTTTCAAGTTCATTTCATTTTATTAAAATATTATTCTTACCTTAAATTACACTAATTACCTCTAATCGCGATTAAAAACTTAAAAGTTACTATTCACCAAAAAATTATTTTAATCCCATTGAACCACATTTCACTTCTTAATGACAACCATGTATGTCGGATTTTTTAAATTCAAAACACATATGTGGTAAATTTTCATTTAAAAAAAATCAGTTTTTTTAAGTACCACTTAGTGGTTTCACTATTCATCAAAATTGAAGTTTTTCAGAAAAATACCAAAACTTCACCCTAAGCTATATTTGATATTCCGAATTAAAAAATGATGTCTATTTTAAAAAATTCAAAACATATAAGTTACATTAATTAATTTAATAATTAATTCCCTATGTCAGAGCAAATAGCGTGTTTTTATGAAACAATAAGTATCAAAAGATTGACACTAGTTTAAGTCCAATTTTTAAGTGAAATTAATTCCAAAGACCAATATTGGATTAAATGGTAAAAATATATTATAATAGAACTTTAATAAAAATTCAAAAGTTAATCTAATCATATAAATAAATTATATTAAAAAGAGGTTTTGAATTAAAATACAACATTTTCACTATTCATTAAAAAAATCAAATTTATCGGAAAAATACCAAAAATTTACCAAAATTAAATTTAAATGTAGCAATAATAAAGAATAAGTTTATTTATACAAATAGAGCTTATAAAATTGTCACAAGATAGAAATAAAAATGGTTTTCCATCAAAAGGTAGTAAAACAATCTTTTAAAAATATTAGTGTATTCCATGCTTAAGATTGGATTTATTCTCATTTTAAGCCTCTAAAACAAAATCTAATTCATTAATAGACATAGATAAAAATATCAGTTATTCATTACTTACTTGGGATGTTACATCCTTCCCCCCTTTAGATAATTTCGTCCCCGCAATTTATTTTCTTATAGAATAAGTGGGGGTATTTATCCCTCATTGCATTTTCATATTCCCATGTTGCCTCTTCCATAATGTGGTTTTTTCACAAAACCTTAACCTGGTGAATCACCTTATTCCTTAACACTTGCTCCATGTGGTCAAGAATCTGAACCGGTTGTTCCTCATAAGATAGGTTCTCTTCCAGCTGAACTACCCCTGGACTCAAAACATGAGATGGATCTGGCATATACTTTCTCAACATCGAAACATGAAAAACATTATGTACCTGAGATAAACTCAGAGGTAAAGCCATTCGATAAGCAACTGATCCAACTCTCTCCATAATTTCTTATGGTCCAATGAACCTTGGACTCATCTTTCCTTTCTTACCAAATCACATCACACTTTTCCATGGTGAGACTTTGAGAAAAACATTATCACCTACCTCAAAAGAGAGATCCATCCTCCTGTTGTCCGCATAACTCTTCTGCCTGCTCTGAGCTATTCTCATGTGTTTCTGTATCAGCTGAACTTTTTCTGCCAAATCTTCTACCAATTCTGGTCCCATTAGCTTCCTTTCACCCACTTCATCCCAGAAAGCTAGAGTTTGACACCACTTCCCATATAACGCCTCCAATGGTGCCATCTGTATACTGGAATGAAAACTGTTATTATAATAAAACTCAACCAAATAAATATGTTGGTCCCAACTTCCCTGATAATCCATCGAACAAGCACGTAGCATATCTTCCAATGTCCGAATTTTTCGTTCTGATTTTCCATCTGATTGAGGATGAAAAGATGTACTAAAATTTAATTCAGTACCCAACGACTTCTGAAGGCCTTTCCAAAAGTTAGAAGTGAACCTGGGATCATGATCAGATACAATGGAGAGAGTATCTCCATGTAACCTGACTATCTCTTTAAGATACAAACGAGAAATTTGATCTAGGTAAAAAGTATCTCGTATAGAAAGGAAATGAGTAGATTTAGTCAAGCGATCAACAATAACCCAGATTGAATTATTACCTTGAGGTATCTTTAGAAATCCCACAACAATGTCCATGGATATATTCTCCCATTTCCATTCTGGTACTGCTAAAAGATGAAGCATCCCTTTCGGTAACTTTCACCCTACTTTAACCTATTGACAAGTCAAAAACTTCACTGTAAAATCCGCAATATCCCTTTTCATTCCGTCCCACCAGAAATACTCCCGAAGATCTCTATACATCTTAGTACTACCATGATGGATTGAAAACAGAGAACTATGAGCTTCACATAAAAAATCTCTCTTCAACTATGAATCACAAGGCACACACAATCTCTTCCCAAATCTCAAAACAAAATCATTATCAATGATGAATTCAGTTAACATACCCTTCTAAACCATCTCTACCTTTTTTTGCAACTCACTGTCTTGCTTCTGTGCTTTCTTGATTCTGTCTGATAGAGAAGATTTCACTGATACCTGAATCAAAACAGAAGAACATCCTGCACCAAAATCTTCTATGCCAAATTTTATCAATTCTTTAACCAAAGGATCACGTTCCAAAGGAAACATTGCTAATGAAGCATTACTTTTTCGACTCAAAGCATCATCCAGTTTATTTACTTTTCTCGGATGGTAATGAATTGTACAATCATAATCCTTGATTAATTATAGCCATCTCCTCTATCTCATGTTCAATTATTTCTTAGTGAATATATACTTTAAACTTTTTTGATCGGTATATATCTCACACTTAACTCCATACAAATGATGCCTCCAAATTTTTAAAGAGAAAACAACAGTAGATAATTCCAAATCATGTGTAGGATAATTTACCTCATGATTTTTCAACTGATGTAAAGCATAAGCAATTACCTGATCATTTTGCATTAGGACACAACCAAGTCATTTCAATGAAGCATCACTGTAGATAACAAACTCACCATTCCTAGAAGGTAGTGCCAAAACTGGAGGATTCACCAATCTTGTTTTCAATTCCTGAAAACAATCATCAAATTATTTTTCCCAGATAAACTTAACATTCTTTCGAGTTAGCTTAGTCATTGGACTAGATAACCATGAAAAATTTTCTAACAAACCTTCAGTAATAGCTTGCCAAACCAAGGATGCTACGAATCTCAGTTACATTTGTGGGTCTTTTCCATTCTTCAACAACCTTTGTTTTTGCAGGATCAACAGTTATCCCATCTTTAGAAACAATGTGACCAAGGAAAGAAATTTGTTGCAACCAAAACTCACACTTTCTGAATTTCCCATATAATTTCTTTTCTTTTAAGGTTTGAAAAATAACCCTTAAATGTCTTCCATACTCCTCTTTAATTTTAGAAAACACAAAAATATCATCAATGAAAACCCCCACAAACATAACCAATAACTCATGGAATATTATATTCATTAAGTCCATGAATACAACAGGTGCATTGGTTAGCCCAAAAGGAATTACTACAAATTCATAATGTCCATATCTTGTACGAAACGTAGTCTTCGGAACATCTGCTTCCTTTACCTTCAGCTGAAGGTACCCCAATCTCAGTTCAATCTTTCAAAAATACTGAGCTCCCTGGAGCTGATCAAACAAATCATCTATATGAGGCAAATGATATTTGTTCTTAATAGTGATGTTATTCAAGGCTCTAGAATCATTACAAATTCTCATTGAACCATCTTTATTTTTAAAAAATAAAATAGCAGCACCCCATGGTGATGTTCTAGGTCGAATGAAACCTTTCTCTAATAAATCTTGAAATTGCTCCTTCAACTCTAAAAGTTCAATTTGAGCCATTCGATAAGGGGGTTTTGAAATTGGCTTAGCATCAGGAACTAAGTCTACAGTAAACTCAACTTCTCGATCTGGTATTATTCCAGGCAACTCATTAAGAAAAACATCAGGATACTCATTTACCACTGGCACATCATTAATCTGAACAGTTCCCTTGTTTTCAATAATATGTGCAAGGTAACATTAATTTCCATATTTTACAAATTTCTCGGCATCTTGATACATTATCAGTAGTAATGGTTAATTCTTGTACACAAACTGAAAGTCTTTTTGAAAAGAAACTTCTTTAGCTCTACAGTCAATCTTAGCATGGTAAATAGAGATCCAATCCATACCCAGGATAACATCAAACTCTAATAGAAGTAAAAAAATAAGTTTTTCAAGTATGTTCTTTCTACAGATAAGGATGGGAAGATTCTTATAAATTATTTTTGCCTCAAAATTTCCCCCATGTGTTTTTACCAAAAGATCAGGAGTCAATTCTTGAGATGGTATTCCCGTTTTACTAGAAATGTTTTCAGAGATAAAAGAATGTGTAGACCCCAAATCAAACAACACACTGGCATAATCTGAAAAAACAAAAAAAAGTACTTGATAAAATTTAATTTGATGGTCCGACATCTCCTGAAGTAGTTGAAAAGGATTTCACCACCCCTTTCTGTTTGTAGTCTAACTGCTTCCCATCACTCGAGCTCTTTGTCAGACACTCGTTTGCGTAGTGACCCATATCATTACACTTAAAAAATTTCACTAACTGTAAATCAAATTCAGACTTACCATCACCTTAATCTTTTTCAGTGAAACCACGAGCCTTATGTCCCATATTACCACATCAGTAGTACTTTCCAGAATTTAGAAGACATTCCCCAGCATGCCTTTTCCCACATTTATCACAAACTGGAAACTTAGATCTCTTACCATCAGACTTTTTTGAAGAATTCTTCCCTTTCTCCTGCCACCTCGGTCTCTTCTTCTGTTGGTTGTTATAGAACAATTGATCATCGGCAAACTCCATTTACACCTTCTCAGCACATCGAAAAATCATTTCATAACTTTTAAACTCACAAGAAGCCAATTCCCTTCTATATTTTTTCTTTAATCCTGAGTAAAAATGATTGATTTTACTATAAAGGTCTCAGATAAAATTTGGAGCATACCTTGCAAATCGAGTGAACCTTTCTTCATAGGCAGCCACTGAGTCTTACTCTTGCCTCAATTCCAAGAATTGTTTTTTCATCCTAAGTAGAACAGCCTTAGGAAAATACTTCTCAAGAAACATTCCTTTGAATTCATCCCAATCGAGAGCATCAATCTCATCAGCGTCCCTGATATTTTTAACCATCGACCACCACTGATCCGCCTCACCCTCCAAACGATAAATAGAAAGACTAACCTTTTGATTGTCTGAACACCCAATGACATCGAAAATCTTCTCCAGTGCTTTAATCCACCCTTCAACTAGCACAGGGTCAGATGATCCTCTGAATGATGGGGGATGTTGCCTCATGAAATGTTCCACCACTGACATGTTCCTCTGCGATTGATCTGGCTGATCTCATGCATGGATACCACCACCATATATCGCTTGAGTCAACTGCGCCATTACTGAAACAAACTATTCAGTTCCAATTCCGACCATCTCAGGATGCTGATTCAGAAGGTTATTTCCTTCTGTATGCCTTCCTAGCACTGCTTCCCTATTTCCTCTGTGGAAAACCATTCTGAACAAACATGTCTTAGATGAAGCAACATAGTAATCTTCAAATGCTCTATCATTTCAATTTGACCATAAGAAAAATATTTTTGGATAATAATTTAATAGAATTCTACCTCCTAAAGTTTTCTAAACTAACCTTTGATACCAACTATAAGGCCCCATCCTTAAACATTACTTAATCTTGAGTTATTACAAGATTACACCTTGAGGGTCTTTTCAGGTTTATATTTTTAGAGAATTAGATCATAAAAGATGCATTACATTCCACATTTAAACAAAGTGGTTACATGAAAGATAGTATTCATTTTTCCCATCAACGGAAACATATTTAAAATAAAACATGGATTCATTCTTGACACTTCCTTGACACTATCATCATATCATGTACCTTTCCCTTGACCTGTGAAAAACATTTCAAAAACTTGGGATGAGCATAAAAAGCTCAGTAAGGGATATAAAAATATGGAAAGGAAACATGAGTACATATATACATAAGAATGAAATCATACTTTACCCATAAAACATAAGCACTTTAACATACCTCATCAAATCATGAATAAATCATAGAAATCATAAGACATAAAGGCAACTTGAGGAATTCATAACATTCTTACATAGGGAGTAACCCTCTTGGTTACATTTGGAATACCCATCACAGTATATTCCTTAAATCTCTTCAGAGAAACCTCAACATTTAACCCCTTCGCGTTACCCAATGCATTGGATAGATATATCGGGCTCACCCACCCTTAGATTATCACGGAACCACCCGTCTTCATAATAATGCCCAAGAACCATAACATAATCGTATCACATAAAAACATGTAGAAATGAAACATAACATTTCCACTTTTCAATCACAAGATATCAATACAAAACATTGATATAAAAACATTATGAAATCCATTTTCAATACAAAAATAAAAGAAAAGTAAAACATGGTATTTATTTTTCATTAAAAAAATGCATGGCTTGTAGAGGAAGCCAAAACTCAAATAATGGTCACGGCGGCGGAGAAGTCGTTGTCGCCGCATACGTACGACAAAAACATTCCCTTCTGTCGTTTAGTAAAAATATTCGTATAAAAAAAGATTCATTTTGGATAAACTTAACATTAAAAGGGGTTTATACACCGTATAAAAGACAGTTGTGTATAAAACAAAATTTGCCTCAATGAAAGGAGATTGAGACGAAGTCCCATACCTCGGGTCCGACTTGACTTGATCGTTCTTTAATGTCCTGAATAATAAAATTGAGTTAATTTCTTCTTTCTTATGAACCTTTTTCAAGTTCATTATTCCTTTTATATCACTTATTACCATGTCATGAACACTATGTATTTATTTAAGTTAATAACGGTCGCTTTAACGATCATTGGTACTTGAGTCAAAAATATGCTCTTTATAATTACATGTTATTCTTGTATCCATTATATCCAGAGTTATACTAATGATGTATATATCATATATATCATATATATCCCGTATATACATGCATTTATAATATTACATAACATTTAGAGGTAAGAAATGAAATGCATCGTTCATGGAGACGGTAAGTCGTACGTACGCATGAACGCTACTTCCATTTGTATTTCATATTTAATGAAATTAAAACATAATGATACATAATAGTATTATAATTCCAGTATTGTATCATATATAATATAATTCAATCTATCCTTTATATGTACCACATATGGTATTAACGAATCAAATCACTTTGAGGGGGCGGTAGTCCACACTTCCAAAAATGAAGATATTGCATTTACCCATAATGGAAACCATAAAGGTATGACATAAATGAAAAATACAGATGATTAAGTAAAACATAAATATGTTATATATCATATATAAATACAGTGACATCTTAATGGCCACCTTTGAAGGTGTTAGAATAATATTGAACAATCATCGTTTCGTGAGGCAGAAATTTTCCATCCAACGAAACAGTATGTTATTTAACCATTAAGTGTAGGTGTGTGTAAGTGTAGCTCAAATTTTTCTTATAAAAACATCCTAGTATATTGAAGATACTGTAGTTGTTACAAAATAAATGAATAAAAAGAGTTTAGAGGGTTGAAGAATAAAATAAAACATAAGAATACAAGAGAAAACACTACCTTTAAAATGGGTAACTCTTTTTGATTTGAGCTCAAAGGAATCCTTGGGAAGACTTCTGCCCAAAGTGAGGATTCTAGGAGTAAGAGAGGGATGTGGATAGAGAAAATGAGTAGGTTTTGTCTGATCCAAAGGCCTAAGAGGTGTGGGTAAGGAGGTAGAGGTGGGGGCCTTTTATAACAGGAGAGGAGGGGCACTCTTGGAAAGTTACAAAATGTTACTTTATTTTCAAATGAGTTTCAGATTTTAAAGGTCCCACATTGATTTATTTCGAGGATAAGGTGATAAGGGTTCTAAATACACCCATCCAATATGTTTTTGACAAGTTTAGGTCTTAGATTTTACATTATATTTTTATTTTATTTAAATCGTTAAATAATGAGGTAATCGCTGCTTCATCATGGTGTCATAAATAATTTAATTTATTCAATGTCTAAAAATTATAAAACAAATATTGTGATGTATTAAATCTTATTATATTTCCAATGACTATTTATAGTCAAAAATATGACTTGTATAACCCCATGTAAAAAAACATTTTAGTAAAATAACTCATGTTTGTGACATTTTTACTTTTACATTAAATAAAAGGAATTAATGTCATTATCTTACCCAAGTGGCTCCATTTGGTCCAAAAAATCGACCCATGGGTTTTCATGGTCAGCCATGTCACATCCAATAAGGGTAGGACATGTGTCAAGTTCATTTCATATTATTAAAACATTATTCTTACCTTAAATTACACTAATTACCTCTAATCGCGATTAAAAACTTAAAAGTTACTATTCACCAAAAAAATATTTTAATCCCATTGAACCACATTTTACTTCTTAATGACAACCATGTATGTCGGATTTTAGAAATTCAAAACACAAAGGTAGTAAAATATCATTTAAACGAAAATTCAGTTTTTCTAAGTACCACATAGTGGTTTCACTATTCATCAAAAATTGATGTTTTTCAGAAAAATACCAAAACATCACCCTAAGCTATATTTGATATTTAGAATTAAAAATTGATTTCTATTTTAAAAAATTCAAACAATATAAGTTACATTGATTAATTTAATAATTAATTCCCACTGTCAGAGCAAATAGCGTGTTTTTATGAAACAATAACTATCAAAAGATTGACACTAGTTTAAGTCCAATTTCAATGTGAAATTAATTCCATTGACCACTATTGGATTAAATGGTAAAAATATATTCTAATTGAACTTTAAAAAAATTCAAAAGATAATATAATCATATAAATAAATTAGATTAGAAATATGTTTTGAATTAAAATACAACATTTTTCACTATTCATAAAAAATGAACTTTATCGGAAAAATACCAAAAAATTACTCAAAGTAAATTTCAATATACCAATAATAAAGAATAAGCTTATTTAGACAAATAGAGCTTATAAAATTGTCAAAAGATAGATTTAAAAATGGTTTTCCATCAAAAGGCAGTAAAACAATCTTTTAAAAAAATTAGTGTATTTCATGCTTAAGATTGGATTTATTCTAATTTTAAGCCTCTAAAACACTATATAATTCATTAATAGACATAGATAAAAATATCTATTATTCATTAATTACTTGGGATGTTACAACATAAGTATCACTAATATACATATATGTTATTATAAATTTGAAACAACCCCATTTCACCTTTTATCCATCCTATGGAAAACAAAATCACCGCGCGTGCGTACGTACGGAATACCGTCACCACGCCCTGGTGTAATCGTTTTTTCCACCACCACCATACTTGGATGGGTATCATGGTGTAAATAATAACTATGTCGATTTATTATAGCATCATACCGATCCTGAGATATTATATCACCCACTCTAATTCAATTCAATAATTATGGGAATGATATCATCGCTCGTGCGTACGTACGGATTACCATTTCCACGACGCGATTCGATTCATTCTCCTTGTTAATCACTTAAGAATGATTATAAAGTATATATAATGAATAATAATGAAATATATGACATGATAAATCTACTTGATTTATATATATATATATATTTCATCTACTTACTTCCATTCAAGTCAATAAGGAAATGAAAACAGTGTTCATGCATACGTACGGCCTACCGTCTCCTTAAACGGCGTATTTAATTTCATTTATCTATCTATTATATATATATATATATACTGAATATATATGATATATAAATCATTATTTACATTCTGAACGTAATTAAATCATAATATAAGTAATAATAATATCAAGAACAACAAGTCCAAACACGTATGATAAATAAAACGATTTTACCCAAAACGCTTCTTTAACATGGAATTTACAGAAGAAATGGTAATATAAAGTCATAATTGAACCATATATGATATCATAACAATGAATATGATTCTTTAATAAGTAAATGACATTATTTAAATCATTATACAGGAGGTTTGGATACGTACGAAACCTATCGGACCTAAGGTAAGGGATAATTTTGCAAATCTCATTTTTATCAGAGATTGCTTATACGAAATTATTTACTGGGGTTATATTTTTCATCCATGTCCATAAAAATGTTTTTAATAAAGTGTTTAATATTCTTCCATGTGTTTTTAAATTCATTTTTACCCCTCTTTGACTTTTACATTATGTTATGGAAACAATCTTTCTTTTGTTTACCATATGAGGAACTTTTTTACTTTTCCGGGAAAAGTACAAGGAGAATATTTTTTTAACTTATACGGCATCAATGGATTTTTATGGTTTCATAACGCCAAATTTTCATGAATCTTACTCTACAAGTTTTCATGGTTAGTTTCAATAAAATCCTTTTCTTTTAAAATTTTGTGGCATTTTGTGAAAAGAAAATTATTTTGAAAAAGAAAGGATATTTTCCACAAGAATTCATTTCAAGTGTTTTTTCAAAATAATTTTCCATCTAAGATAATATAGGGTTCTATTTCTATCCATATTATTACATTGATTTGATTATGTTATGATGGAATTATTTTTATAAAGTCCTTTATCTTATATGAATTTTTTTATGATGTCATGATGTTTAAGAATCCAATTTTTATTACATGGGTTATGCTATGATGTATGATTTATGATATTGTGGAACACATATGAATGATTTAATTATGAGATGGGTGGGACCTATATTTCCCTCCAATACATTGGGTAATGATTTGTATCTCATGAGATAGACATGGCATGAATGGTAAGTTAATCTGGTTCAGTGATACAGGATTGGAACGAGGAGTGAACTTGATTCAGAAATTGACTATGTCCACAAAGATGGTCTTGGCAGCAATGCCTTGGCTACTATTAAAATCATAACATGTGATTAATGGTTTCCACAATTACATGTTTTATTCCCATGATATTTTATCATGATTAATGTTTCGTTATGATCTATGCCTTACGTACTTCCATGTTTTATGTCATTCCTCAAGATTTTGATGTTTAAATATTATGTTCATGTTTTGTAGTTCAAATGTATATGGTTTTTTTTATTTTCTCAATGCTTACCCTTACTGAGAATTTGATCTCACCCTTTATATTTTTTCTTTTCCCCAGGATATAAAGAAAAGTTTTAGGTAAGAAAAAAAATGTAATATCTTTATGGGATATGTTGATGATCTTTCACCAAGATTAGAAGATTATATTCCGAGTTTCCAAAGACACTAAACTATTACGGTACTTTGGTGTCTATTTTTGTTATGTATTATATATTACTCAAAAGTAATGTAATTTCTATGTACGTCAAGATTTGAGTCTCTATAGTTGGTATCAGAGGAAAGGTTTAGTTATCCTTTGGAAACTAGGATCGAAAACTTCAGTTAGATCCCTAGAGATATTTCTAAGTTATGTCTTGGGATGTATGTAAGGTTAAGTATAAGTATATGTTATAGTCTTAGAATTATGGTAACAATATTAGAATTAACCTTAAGATTTTATATATTTAAGGTACTCCCCTGTTATTATGTTGTTTTCCCTAGCATAATTTTTTCCTCTCAAACTATTATTTTGGGGTTTTAGACGATGGCTGGAACCCGAAGGAACCATTTTGATCAATGTAATGGAAAATGCAATGATTTTCCTCCTGAAAAAAACCAATTTTATGAAACATGGAGTGTAGAATATTATTGTTATACTTGCACAAGATATAAATCATTTTGGACATCCATATGAGCAGAGAAAGGAAATAATATTCTATTGAGTCCTTCATGAGGCAACGTCCACCTTCTTCGAGTGGGTCTTCTGATCCACTTGTTGCTAAAAAATGGATCAGTACCATTCAAAAGATATTTTCCATACTCCGTTGTTCGGAACATGAAAAATTCAATCTGGTTATTTACCGTTTAGAAGGTGAAGCCGGTCAATGGTGGACTCTAATTAAGAATACGAGGCCCTAAGATGAAATTGAATCTATGGAATGGGATGAGTTCAAGAACTTATTTTTCAATAAGTACTTCCCCCATATTCTTCAAACAATGATGGAAAATGATTTCCTTGAGCTTTAGCAAACGGATGATGAATCTGTTGGTATATAAGAAGCGAATTTTACAAGGCTTTTAAGGTATGAATCTGGCTTTATCATCCAACCTAAAAGTAAAGTTGATCGATTCTTCAGTGGCTTAAAACCAATTCTTCGAAGGGCATTAACTATAAGATACATCAGTATCTATGAAGAAATTGTGTGTTGTGCTATCAAGATAGAAATGGAAGTTGGTGTTACATATCCATCTCATGGTTTTGACAAGAAAAGAAATATGGAGTTCAAGGAGAAATCATAGAATAACTGTGAAAAGAAGATGAATGTTTCTTTATGCACAAAGTGTTGAAAGAAGCATGGTGGAGATTGTATAAAAGGGACTAGAAAATGTTTTAAGTGTGAAAAATAAGGTCATCGAGTAGCTGAGTGTCGAAGTAATGGAAAAAGGGTTGCTAGTGATGTGAATAAAGAAAAGACTCCATAGAACACACCACCAACAATTCAATGTTTCATGTGCAAGGAAATGGGGAATTATGCTAATCAATTCCCTAATCCAAGGGTTAATGATGATAAACATGAGCAACCCTTTTAAGTAAAAGGATAAAGGGAAGTCACATGCGAGTACTATTTGTGATGTTCAGTATGAAAATTATGATTAAGTGTTTATGTAATGGGATTTCAAAATTGTATCATAGAATCTCATTTATGGTATTGTGGAATTTTGGAATATCTATGTATTGGTTTTCGATAATTATATGGTACCGGTAACCATGAAAAGTTATTGAAATATTTTTGGAAATAAGATGATATGCGCATAATAAAGGGATAAAGAAAAAAATGAAATGAGCTCGTGACTAATGTAAGGACAAAGTTATATCATTGTTTGAGCATATAGAAATTTGGGGATTTTGGTATGTTGAATGTGTTAAATTTTGACAGAATTCATGTTTTCACTAAGCTTTAATGGGTATTAATTTTTCAAGAGAATACATGATTAAGGTATTCACATATTTTAATTTGATAAAATAGATTTGTTGTTTGATATATGGGGGATAAATGATGGTATTCACATGCTGGGCAGATGACATTTCTAGTAATTGATTTCTTTATACAATGAGCTTGGACAAAAGTATTTTGGATAAGCCTAAATATTGGAATGGATAATGTTGGACATAAGTTAGTATTGTTTAAGGCTATAACTTTTTTGATATTATTTAATTAATGTTATAATAATGTAGTTTTAGAAAAAGTACAACCTGCAGGACATGCGACAACCCGTCGCGTCGGACAACGTTGTGGGAATCGAACCCAAAAATGAAGTACGATAGGCCTATTTTTCCTACCTCTGGCCTACAGGAAGTCCTTAGTTAGTATAAACAAATTTTATTTTATTAAGCAGTATGATAGATGAATTATAAGTCAATTTTTGGAACCATATACGATTAATCTCACCATATAAGGACTTATGTATATAACTTTTTCTAACCATATGTTTTAGATAGATGTAATGAACTATCATTCTATCTCATGATCTGCTAAAACATTGAAAAAGGCAAATTCAACTTCATTTTATTAAGAGGTGAAGTGGAATTTGTTCAAGGCACGAGCAACGGTAAGATTGTACCAAAATCATTAATTTTTTCTTTTAATTCAAAAATTATTCAACATTTGGGAAATGATCTTGAAAACAAAAAATGTTTTCTTAGTGCCCTCATATCTGATGAATCAGATGGTACCGTAGATCATCACAAATTTATCACTTTGTGATTGTTGGATTTATCATAGTCATGGCCTCTACCACTCTTCATCAGAAGTTGATGGATATATTTCTCATCCATATCTATATTTTCACCTATGTTCTACTATGTGGAAAACCCAATGATGAGTTAATTTGGATAACCATTATGTTTCATACATTAGTTTTTCAAATTAAATTTTATTATTCTTTTTTATGATGTGGGTTTCTATGAAATAAACTTTCCAGTAGTAAACGATTTATAACCCCGACGAATTTCGAGGGTGAAATTAATTTTAGGGGCGTTAGAATGTAACACCCTGAGATATTATGAGAATTATTCTTTTTAATTTATTTTATGTCTTTTTTTATGCTACACCAGGATTATCTTGTTGTATATGCAACACCGTATTAACTTGCAGTATACACAGCACTATTCTTGGATCGTGTTACATAAATTTTCATGGTCGCAACATTGAGTGTATTTATATATATATATATTCAATGTATAAATTAAATATATTTGGATTCCATTATACACAACAAAAAAGGAATATTTCACTACACGCAACACTGACCTGGCTTGCTTTACATGCAATCGCGACCTTCCACAATAGCGTGTGTTGTACACAATACCGAGTTTCACTAAACAAAGACATGTTATTAAAATATTATATAAACTATCTATTATGAATATTAATACCGTTTTTTGAAAATTTTATTCATTTTATATTTCAAAATGGACTTCATTTTTGGATTCGGAATTTCGAAATTAGCCTACGGTCAGTTATTTTTTATTTTTCTGAAAACATTTAATTTTTGATTAATACTGAAAAACACTGAGTTAAATTTTAAAACCGAATTTTTATTTAAATAATTATATATTATATTAAAATTTATTTTAGTTCAAAATAGATACATAATACCTACATAATTTCATTGTAATTCATTGGAGTCATTTTATACTAATATAGATATATAAAAATTTTATTGAACTTTTTGACCGTCTTTTACCCACCTCTAATGAGCATTTGTAATTGTACATAAAACATAAATTTACCTCTTCTGTGAGTTTAATTCCAAAAATTCGGGAGACACGGTTAATATCAAGGAGTAAAATTTGGTTCAATAAGATAAAAATATTTTTTGGTGAATATTAACTTTTTACTTTTATTTACCACGGTTAAAAGTAAATAGGGTACTAAAGAGAAAAAATGATATTATTATTACACTAAAACATGTCCTAATTCTATTGGATATTTTTAATTCGACCAAAAACAACCTTATAAATATAATATTATCATTTAGGTCCACTTGGATTAGATTAGGACATTTATTATTATTTTATTTAAAGAAGAGTTAAAATAGTTAAAATCAATGTTTAATAACTAAAACATTTTTAATATAGGTTTATACATAAGATAAATTAGACTATATATATTCATTAGAAAGATAAATAGATTTTATATATAATGATATTTTATTTATAATTTTTAGACATTAAATAATTGAATTTATTTATGACACAATGATGATGCAGTAATTACCTTATTAATGAAATATTAATGTAATTGATGTTATAAATAACCAAATAAATGTAATTTGAGACTTTTTATAAATTAAACTAATTTTATAGATTAATATCAAATGTTAGTATTGATTCAATTAACTTTTTTAGAACTAATCATTCTTTTATGATTTTCACAGAAATCAATTACCAAATACTGTCAAAATTGACATAAAATAGTTTTTAAAACAAATATTATATTATTAGTTGTTATTTTATTCCTAAAAATCTAAGGTGTGGAAACAAGACTTATATAAGGTTATATATGTTAATAATGAACCACTTGGGGTTCTTCTGGATGGTTATATTATGTTTATTAACCTTATAGTGTAAGAAAACAAGAAGAGATGGTAAAAGTTAAATTATTTAACTTAGAGTTAAATCTAAATGATAAGGTTACAATAGTAACCTAAACTTGTCTAAAACCTATTGGTTGATAGTCTTTCGACCCATACCCACTTTAGCTTCTAAATAAATCAATTTTGAGCTATTATAAACTGTATATGACTTTATTATATAATAATATTTTATGTTTTCCTAAGGTGCCCCTCTCCTACCTTATAAAAGGGCACCTCCTCCCTCTTCTATTTACAATGTTTTGAGCCTTCATGCTCGGAAAAACCCTACCCATTTAACTTTTATACTTCCCTAGATACATTATATAGGTTTTGGAATCCTCAAAAGACAAGCTCTAGTGCCTTGAGAGGATTCTTAAAAAATGTGCATCGAAGAAGAGGTTATCTCTTCTACCGATTCTTTCATGTTTTTTTCTTCTTCAACTTCTTCTTATTTAGTTGTTTCATTATAAAGTAATAACATCAGTATAAATAATATACTGATATGTTATTATAAATATGAAACAACCCCATTTCACCTTCTATCCATCATATGGAAAATAAAATCACCGCACGTGCGTACGTACGGAATACCGTCTCCACGCCGTGGTGTAATCTGTTTTTCCACCACCACCTTACTTGGATGGATATAATGGTGTAAAAAATAACTATATAGATTTATTATAACATCATACTGATTCTATGATATTATATCATCCACTCCAATTCAATTCAATAAATATGAGAACTATATAATCGCTCGTGCGTACGTACGGATTACCCTCTCCACGACGCGATGAGATTCATTCTCCATGTTAACCACTCAAGAATGATTATAAAGTATATATAATGAATAATAATGTAATATATGACATGATAAATCTACTGGATATATATATATATATATGTCATCTACTTACTTCCATTCAAGTCAATAAGGAAAAGAAAACAACGTTCATGTGTACGTACGACCTACAGTCTCCATGAATAGTTTATTTCATTTAATTTATCTATATATTATTTTTATATACTAAATATATATGATATATAAATCATGATTTACATTCTGAAAGTAATTAAATCATGATATAAGTAAAAAATATATCAATAACAACAAGTCCAAACACGTACGATAAATAAAACAATTTTACCCAAAACGCTGCATTAACATGGAATTTACAAAAGAATGGGTAATATAAAGTCATAAGTGAACCATATATGATATCATAAAAATGAATATTATTCCGTAATAATTCAATGAAATTATTTAAATCATTATATAGGAGGTTAGGATACGTACGAATCATATCAGACCTAAGTTAAGGGATAATATTTCAAATCTCATTTTTATCTGAGATTGCTTATACGTAAGTATTAACTGGGGTTATATTTTTCATCCATATCCATAAAAATGTTTTTCATAAAGTGTTTAATATTCTTCCATGTATTTTTAATGTCATTTTTACCCCTCTTTGACTTTTAAATTGTGTTATGGAAGGAATCCTTATTTTTTTTACCATACGAGGAACTTTTTAACTTTTTCGGCAAAAGTATGCAGAGAATGTTTTATTTAATTTATACGGCATGAATGGATTTTTACGGTTTCATAATGCCTAATTTTCATGAAGCATACTCTACATGTTTTCATGGTTATTTTCAAAAAAATCCTTTTATATTAAAATTTTCTGGCATTTTGTGAAAAGAAAATGATTTTGAAAAAGAAAGGATATTTTCCTCAAAAATTCATTTCAAGTGTTTAATCAAAATAATTTTCCATCTAGGATAATATAGGGTTCTGTTTCTATCCCTATTATGATATTGATTTGATTATTTTATGATGGAATTATTTTTATGAAATCCTTTATCTTGTATGAATTGTTTTATTATGTCATCATGTTTAAGAATCTCATTTTCATTACATGGGTTATGCTATGATGCATGATTTATGATTTTTTGGAACACATAAGAATGGTTTCATTATGAGATGGGTAAGACCTATATATCCCTCCAATGAATTGGGTAAAGATTTATATCTCATGAGATATACATGGCTAGAACGGAAAGTTAATCTGGTTCAGTGATACAGGACTGGAATGAGGAGTGAACTCGATTCAAAAAGGGACTATGTCCATAAATATGGTTTTGGAAGTAATGGCTTGGATACTATAGAAATCATGACATGTGATTAATGGTTTCCACAATTACATGTTTTATTCCCATTCCATTTTTTCATGATTAATGTTTCTTTATGATCTATGCCTTACGTAATTCCATTTTTTATGTCATTTCTCAAGATTTTTATGTTTAAATATTATGTTCATGTTTTGTAGTTCAAATGTATACGGTTTTTTTATTTTCTCCATGCTTACCCTTTCTGAGCATTTGAGCTCACACTTTATATGTTTTCTTTTCCCCAGGATATAATGAAAGGTTTTAGGTAAGAAAAAAAGGAAGATCATTATGGGAGATGTTGAAGATCTTTCACCAAGATTGGAAGATTACACTACTGGAAATCGGATCTTTCCCAACACTTATATACACCCTTTCCCAACGGTTTGGGAGAACTGTTGGGAAAGGGGTGTTTTGAGGCCCCTTTCCCAACGGTTCTCCCAAACCGTTGGGAAAGACCCCCCCCCCCCCCCTTTCCCAACGGTTTGGGAGAACCGTTGGGAAAGGGACCTCAAAACACCCCTTTCCCAACGGTTCTCCCAAACCGTTGGGAAAGACCCCCCCCCCCTTTCCCAACGGTTTGGGAGAACCGTTGGGAAAGGGGTGTTTTGAGGTCCCTTTCCCAACGGTTCTCCCAAACCGTTGGGAAAGACCCCCCCCCCCCTTTCCCAACGGTTTGAGAGAACTGTTGGGAAAACTCACCCCAAATCCAACATACAGCTCCTGAAATTTCCACCTATCCCAACGGTTCTCACAACCGTTGGGATAGTTTCTTTCATTTCTTCCAGGTCTGCTACCTGAGAACATTATATAAATCTAAATTTTAAATAATTATGATAATACATATATATATTTATGAAATTATGTTTACTAAAGTGATGTTAGGTTAGTGGTTAAGTCGTTCGATTATAAACGAGGGGTCCTGGGATCAAATCCCAGCGGATGTTTTTTTTAAATACATTTACCAACGGTTTTATAACCGTTGGAATAGATTTTCATATTACTTATACCAACGGTTTTAAAAACCGTTGGGATAGGTCTATACCAACGGTTTTGGGAAAACCGTTGGTATAGACCTATCCCAACGGCTTACTTCGCAACGGTTCTCCAAACCGTTGGTATAGGCTATACCAACGGTTTGGAGGCCTATACCAACGGTTCCAAACCGTTGGTATAGGTTAGTATTCTACTAGTGTTATATTCCGAGTTTTCAAAGACACTAAACTATCTCGGTCCTTTAGTGTCTGTTTTTGATATGTATTAGATATTCTGCAAAAGTAATGTAATGTCTATGTATGCCAGTCTTTGGGTCTCTACAGTTGGTATCAGAGGAAATGTTTAGTTTACCTTTGGAAACTAGGATGCAAAAGCTTTAGTGAGATCCCTATAGATATTTCTAAGGTATATCTAGGTATGTCTGTAAGGTTATGTATAAGTATTGGTTATAGTCCTAGAATTACTGTAACAATGTTATAATTAACCCTAAGATGTTATATATTGAAGGTACTCCCCCTTTATTATTTTGTTTTTCCTAACAAGATTTTTTCCTCTCACACTATTCTTTTTGGGTTTTAGACGATGGATGGAACCCAAGGAACCATGTTGATCAATGTAATGTAAAATTCAATGATTTTACTCTTGAACAAACCAATGTTATAAATGATAGAGTGCAAAATCTTATTGTTATACTTACACAAGCTCTGAATCATTCTGTACTTCCAAATGAGTAAAGAAGGGAACAATATTCTATTGAGTCCTTCATGAGGCAACACCCACCTTCTCTAAGTGGGTCTTCTGATCCACTTGTTACTGAACAATGGATCAGTACCATTGAAAATATATTTTCCATTCTTCACTGTTCGTAACATGAAAAATTCATTCTGGCTATTTACCGTTTAGAAGGTGAATCAGATCAATGGTGGAATCTAATTAAGAATACAAGGCCCCGAGATGAAATTTAATCTATGGAATGGGATGAGTCCATAAACTTATTTTTCAATAAGTACTTCCCTCGTATTCTTCGAACAAATATGGAAAAGGATTTCTTTAAGCCTATGAAAAAGGATGATGAATCTGTTGGTATATACGAAGCGAATTTTACAAGGACTGCAAGGTATGCATCTGGCTTTATCATCCAACCTGAAATTAAAGTTGATCGATTCTTCAGTGGCTTAAAACCAAGTATTTGAAAGGCATTAGCTATAAGAGACTTCAGTAGCTATGAAGAAATCATGTGTTGTTCTATCAAGGTAGAAATGGAAGTTGGTGTTACATATCCATCTCATGGTTTTGACAAGAAAAGAAAGATGGAGTTCAAGGAGAAATCTCAGAATAATGGTGAAAATAAGATGAATTTTTCTTTATGCTCAAAGTGTTGAAATAAGCATGGTGGAGATTTTCTTAAAGGGACTATAAAATATTTTAAGTGTGGAGAAGAAGTTCATAGAGTAGTTGAGTATCAATGTAATGGAAAAAGGGTTGCTAATGATGTGAATAATTAAAATACTGTAGAGAAGGCACCACCAACAATTCAATGCTTCAAGTGCAAGGAAATGGAGAATGTTCCTAATCAATGCCCTTATCCAAGGGTTAATGATGATCAACGTGAGAAACCTCTTAAGGAAAAGGATAAAGGTAAGTCACATGTGATCACTATTTATGATGTTGAGTATGAATATGATGATTAAGTGTTTATGTAATGGGATTTCAAAATAGTATCATGGAATCTCATTTATGGTATTGTGGAATGTTGGAATATCTATGTATTGGTTTTCAATAATTATATGGTACCTGTAACCATGAAAAGTTATTGAAATATTTTTGGAAAGAAGATGATATGCACATAATTAAGGGATAAAGAAAAAATGAAATGAGCTCATGAATAATGTAAGGACAAAGTTATATCATGGTTTGAGTATATAGAATTTTGGGGATTTTGGTATGTGGAAAGTGTTAAATTTTGACAGCATTCATCTTTTCACTAAGGTTCAATGGTTATTCATTTTTCATGTGAATACATGATTAAGGTATTCACATGTTTTTAATTGGACCTACAAGATATATCGTATGATATATGGGGGATAATTGATGGTATTCACATGCTTGGTAGATGACATTTCTAGTAATTGTTTTCTTTATACTATGAGATTGGACAAAAGTATTTTGGATAAGCCTAAAGATTGGAATGGATTATGTTGGACATAAGTTAGTATTGTTTATGGCTAGAAATTTTTTGATATTATTGGTGTAATGTTATAATAATTTAGTTTTAGAAAAAGGACAACCTGCGGGACGGGGGACAACCCGTCGCGTTGGACAAGGTTACGGGAATCGAACCCACAACCGAAGTATGATAGGCCTTTATCGCCTACCATTGGCCTATAAGAAGTTCCTAGTTAGTATAAACTAGTTTTATTTTATTAAGAGGTATGATAGATGAAGTATAAGTCCATTTTTGGATCCATGTACGATTAATCTCCCCATAGATGGACTTATGTATATAGCGTTTTTACCCTTATGTTTGAGACAGATGGAATGACCTATCATTTGATCACAAGACCTACTAACACTTTGAAAAAGACAAATTCAACTTCATTTTATTAAGATATGAAGTGGAAATTGTTCAAGGAATGATAAATCATAAGATTGTACCAAAATCAAGTAAGTATATCATTTAATTCAAAAATTATTCAACATTTGGGAAATGATCTTGAAAACCAAAAATGGCTTTCTAGTGCCCCTATATCTGATGAATCAGATGGTACCTTAGATCATCACAAATTTATGGCTTTGTGATTGTTGGCCTTATTATAGCCATGTCCTCAACCAATCTTAATCAGAAGTTGATGGTTATATTTATCTTCCATATCCATATTTTCAGCTATGTTCTCCTATGTGGAAACCCAGTGATGAGTTAATTTGGGTAACCATTAAGTTTCATAGAAAAGATTTTAAAATTAAGTTTTAGTATTCCTTTTTACGATGTGGGTTTCTATAAAAGAAGCTTTCCACTAGTAAACAATTTATAACCTCAACGAATTTTGAGGGAGAAATTCATTTTAAGGGGGGTAGAATGTAACACCCTGAGATTTTATGAGAAATATTCTTTTTGATTTATTTGATTTCTTGTATTTTATGCTACACCAATATTATCTTGTGCTATATAGAACACGGTATTAGCTTGAAGTATATGCTACACTATTCTTGGATCATGTTACACAATATTTCAAGGTCGCAACATTGAGTGTATATATATATATTCAATGTATAAATGAAATATGGTTGGATTATATTATACACAACCATAAAGGAATCTTTCACCACACAAAACCCTGACATGTCTTTCTTTACATGCAATCACAACCTTCCACGATAGCGTGTGTTTTACGCAATACCAAGTTTCACTAAACAACGACATGTTATTAAAATATTATATAAACTAACTGTTATGAATAGTAATACCCACTTTTTAAAATTTTATAAATTGTATCATTCAAAATTGAATTCATTTTTGGATTCATAATATCATAAGTAGCCTTGGATGAATTTTTGGTATTTTTCTGAAAACGTTCAATTTTTGATGAATAGTGAAAAACACTTAGTTATAGTTTAAAACCGAATTTTTATTTAGATAATTATTTATTTTATTTAAATTTATTTTAGGTAAAAATAGATACATAATACCTATATAATCTCAATGTAATTCATTGGAGTAATTTTATAATAATAATGATATATACAAATTTTATTGAACTTTTTGACCGTCTTTTACCCACATCCTAAGAGCATTTGTAATTGTACATAAATCTTAATTTTATCGTTTCTGTGAGTTGAATTTTGAAAATATGAGAGATGTGGTTAATATCAAGGATTAAATGTGGTTCAATAAAATAAAAATATTTTTTGGTGAATAGTAACTTTTTACTTTTATTTACCACGTTTAAAAGTAAATAGAGTAATTAAGGGTAAATATGATATTATTATTACCCTAACAATGTCCTCATTCTATTGGATAAGTATAATTCGACCAAAAACAACCTTAGAAATAAAATATTATCATTTATATCCACTTGGATTAGATTAGGACATTTATTATTATTTTATTTAAAGAAGAGTTAAAATAGTTAAAATCAATGTTTAATAACTAAAACATATTTAAAATGGGGTTATACAGAAGATAAATTAGAGTATAAATATTAATTAGAAAGATCAAAATATTTCCGACATAATAGTATTCTATTTATTATTTTTAGACATTAAATAATTTAATTTATTTATGACACAATGATGATGCAGTAATTACCTTATTAATGAAATATTAACATAATTGATGTTATAAATACACAAATAAATGTAATTTGAGACTTTTTATAAATTACACTAAATTTTTTGGTTAATATGACATGTCAGTATTGATTCTATGTACTTTATTCTAACTAATCATGCTTTTATTATTTTTTAAAAAAATCAATTTCTAAATAGAGTCAAAATTGACATAAAATAGTTTTTAATACAAATATTATATTATTAATTGTTATTATATTCCTAAAAATCTAAGGTTCATCCAAATGACTTATATAAGGTTATATATATTAATAATGAACTACTTGAGGTTCTTTTGTCTTGTTATAGTATGTTTATTAACCATATAGTGTAACAAAACAAGAAGACATGGTAAAAGTTAAATTTTTTTACTTGAAGTTAAATATAAATGGTAAGGTTAAAATAATAACCTAAACATGTCTAAAACCTATTGGATGAGAGGATTTAGACCCATCACCACTTTATCATCTAAATAAATTAATTTTGAGCTATTATAAACCGAATATAACTTTATTATAAAATAATATTTTAAGTTTTCGTAAGGTGCCCCTCTCCTCCCTTATAAAAGGGAACCTCCTCCATCTTCTCTTTACAAAATTTTGAGCCTTCATGTTCGGCCAAAACCTGACCATTTCTCTTCTCCACTTCCCTATAACATTATAGAGGTTCTGGTCTCCTCAAAATACAATCTCTAGTTCCTTAAGAGGAAGCTTAAAAAAGGTACGTCGAAGAAGAGGTAATCTCTTCTACCGATTCTTTCAAGTTTTCATTCTTCTTCAACATCTTCTTCTTTAGTTATTTCATTATAAACTAATAAAATAAGTATCCCTAATATACTAATATGTTATTATAAATATGAAACAACCCCCTTTCACCTTCTATCCATCCTATGGAAAACAATATCATCGCGCGTGTGTACGTACGTAATATCGTCTCCACGCCGTCGTGTAATATGTTTTTTTCACCACCACCTTACTTGGATGAGTATAATGGTGTAAAGAATAACTATATAGAGTTATTATAACATCGTACTTATTATTAGATATTATATCATCCAATCCAATTCAATTCAATAATTATGGGAATGATAACATCGCTCGTGCGTACGTACGGTTTACCGTCTCCACGACGCGATGAGATTCCTTCTCTATGTTAACAACTCAAGAATGATTATAAAGTATATATAATGATTAATAATGTAATATATATATATATCATCTACTTACTTCCATTCAAGTCAATAAGGAAAATAAAATAGCGTTCATGCATACGTACGGCATACCGTCTCCATGAACAGTGTATTTCATTTTATTTATCTATCTATTATATATATATAATGAATATATATGATATATAAATAATGATTTACATTCTTGAAGTAATTAAATCATGATATAAGGAATAATAATATCAAGAAAAACAAGTCCAAACACGTACGATAAATAAAACGATTTTACCCAAAACAATGTTTTAACATGGAATTTACAAAAGAATGTGTAATATAAATTCATAATTGAGCCATATATGATATCATAACAATGAACATGATTCTGTAATAAGTCAATGACATTATTTAAATCATTATATATGAGTTTTGGATACGTAAAAAGCATATCAAACCTAAGGTAAGGGATAATTTTGCAAATCTCATTTTTATCTGAGATTTCTTATACGTATGTATTTACTGGGGTTATATTTTTCATCCATGTCCATAAAAATGTTTTTCATAAAGTGTTTAATATTCTTAAATGTATTTTTAAAGTCATTTTTACCCCCTCTTTGACTTTTACATTGTGTTATGGAAAGAATCTTTATTTTGTGTACCATATGAGGAACGTTTTAACTTTTCCAGAAAAAGTACGAGGAGAATGTTTTTTTAACTTGTACGGCATGAACGAATTTTTACAGTTTCATAACGCCTAATTTTCATGAAGCTTACTCTACATGTTTTAATGGTTAGTTTCAATAAAATCATTTTCTTTTAAAATTGTGTGGCATTTTGTGAAAATAAAATGATTTTGAAAAAGAACGGATATTTTCCTCAAGAATTCATTTCAAGTGTTTTATCAAAATAATTTTCCATCTAAGATAATATAGGGTTCTGTTTCTATCACTATTATTACATTTATTTGATTATATTATGATGGAATTATTTTTATGAAGTCTCTTATCTTATATGAATTGTTTTATGATGTCATGATGTTTAAGAATCCCATTTTTATTACATGGGTGATGCTATGATGTATGATTTATGATGTTGTGGAACTCATTATAATGGTTTCTTTATGAGATGGGTGGGACCTATATCTCCCTCCAATGCATTAGGTAAATATTTATATGTCATGAGATAGACTTGGTTGGAACAACAAGTTAATCTGGTTCAGTGATACAGGACTCGAACAAGGAGTGAACTCAATTCAGAAAGGGACTATGTCCACTAAGAAGGTCTTGGCAGCAATGCATTGGCTACTATGGAAATCATAACATGTACTTAATGGTTTCCACAATTAAATTTTTTATTCTCATTCTATTTTATCATGATTAATGTTTCTTTATGATCTATTCCTTACGTACTTCCATGTTTTATGTCATTGCTCAAGATTTTGATGTTTAAATATTATGTTCAGGTTTTTTAGTTAAAATGTATATAGTTTTTTTTATTTTCTCCATGCTTACCATTATTTATCATTTTAGCTCACCCTTTATATGTTTTCTATTTCCCAGGATATAAATAAATGTTTTAGGTAAGACAAAAATGGAAGATCTTTATGGGAGATATTGAAGATCTTTTACCAATATTAGAAGATTATATTCTATGTTTCCAAAGACACTAAACTATTATGGTACTTTGGTGTCTGTTTTTGTTATGTATTTGATATTATGCAAAAGTAATGTAATGTCTATGTATTTCATGCTTTGGTTCTCTACATTAATATTATTAAAACATACATTTAAATGAATATTAACTTACTAATTAGAAAAATGAATGATTGAATGAATTAAAAACTTATCATTTTAAAAATATCATGTTAAAACATTTTTAATAAAAATTATTACTTTCAGGGAATAATAGATGAATTTATATTAATATTCAAGATAATGAACAGATACTATATTTTATAAATATGGTATTATTTAATATTATTATAAATGTAATTTGATTATTTTTTAATAACTAAAATTATATAAAATTTTATCAAAAAGTGTTACATGAAAATTAAAATATTTATTTAAGAGTTAAATTAGATGAAATGTATATGAAAATATATTTAATTTAAAATTTAAGATAATAAGCACAATTAAAATTTTATATTTAAAATAAATAAAATATAAATAAAATAATTTTTTAATATTAATGATTATAAATTCTTTTATATATTTTTATACAAACAAATTATGCTAAAATTTTGTGAAAATTCTATCTTATTAATTGAATTATATTAAATAGTAAAATAATAAACATTTAAAAATTTATGATAAATAAATAAAAATTGAGATTATAGCATTTTGAGTGGCATCGGTCTAGTATTTCAAGGGATTTGGGGGAGGTGGGAGTCTTAGGTATTTCATACATTGATCGAAATTAAAAAAAAGAGGATTTTTCCTCAAGCATCGACCATAAACTAGGGAAGATGATAGCTCATGTTCAAAAGAAGGGAATAAACTAGGAAATGATTGAATTTTATTGAAAGGAGTTCTAGCACAATAAAGGTTAGGCCATGGTTGTGGGATTAGAGCATGAAACAGTCCTGATCTCATATGGAATAGTTCAATTATATATAGGTAAGATTGAGCTTGCATCATATTTTTCCTCATCTTGTTTCTATTCAGACTTGTCAATAGTATGTATTTTTTAGGCGTCCAAATCATTTTTTTCTGGGGCAGTTTTTTGAATTCTCACCAACTTTATTTCTTCAATTTATCTTTTTCATGACATTTATGTGATATTTTAAATGATGGTATTGAATGAGAAAATTATTTGAGCATCGTTTATCAACATTTTGGTTCATAGTAATCTCAATTAAATTTATTCTTCATCAACTTTCGTCCCCACATCCCAATTTAATTAAGTGTTTGAATTAAATTTAATGCATCAAAAAATTCAATTGGATTTTGTCTTGCCATAAATTTTTATTGTATTTCTGGGTTTTCATCCTTTGATCAGTATTAACATCACACTGATATCATCAATATTCTTACATTATTATGGTACATTCTATTTTATAAACCAATTTCCTTGTTAAGATATAGACTATAACTGAACATCATTTTTATTTTATTCCTCTAGTTTTTTTCATCAGAAATTAAATATTTTATTTGTGGAGATGCAGTTTAAACAGAACCTTCAGGCCAATAAATATAAATTTTTCTTCATCCTTCTAATTTTTTATTTTCTATGTATATTTATATATATATATGAGTGTCGATGTAGTTTTTGTGTGTGTAATACATCATGATAAGGTAGAGGATGTTCATTGTGTATGATTTAATGTTTATGGATTCCATCCAAGAGAAAATTAGATAAAAATTAGTTTCTTTATGTTCTACAAGTAAATTCAATTTTGGGAAACATTTTTTATTTTGAAATTTATATTTTCATAAGGATTTTATTTTCAAGTTTTTTTGATATATATATTTGGATTTAAAATTTTTAAGTGAAATTATATTTTTGAAATTCTTCTACCACATGTTTTTTCATAAGATTTCTATTTTTGTTTAAATTATCAATTTAGTAAGAGCAATCGGGTTTTGAAAATTCATCTTCAATTTTAATTTAAAAAACACCGCTGAATTGAAGTTTCTATTCTAATTAATAAAATCTAGGTTTTATATTATAGTAAGGGGCTTAATTTTAAATCAAATAATTATATGACTTTATGGTTAATAATTATTATTATTATAATTAAAAAAAATATTTTATGTGATAAATATTATATTTTTCAAAAAAAATTATAACTTGGTGTTTTACTTTTTTTTTGAAGAAATTGTATTATGTACTCAGTATAGAAATTAACATTTTTATAGAAACTACATGAAAAAACATTAATAGTATTATTACTATAATAAAAAATAGTATATTCTAATTATAATTTTATATATTTTATTTTAAAATGTATATTCTTGTAATCAAATTTTGTTAAACCATATTACCATTTTGTACAAATCGAAATTATGGATGTTACATTTTCATATCGATATGTCCATGCATAGTCCATATCAATAACATTCTATGCATTGAATAAAATCTATGTTTTAAATTTAATTATGAGGTGTGTTTAATTTCATATATTGAACTTACATAATTCATGGATTTCAATAATTTTTAAAATTGTTTTATAGAAAACTAGTTTTGAAAAATATTTGAGGATGTATAATTATTTTACTCTTTTAAAATAATTCATGTAGATTTAAAAAGTGTTTTGATGGATTTTAATTGAGAAATAAGTATCTTAAAAAATATTTCATATAAATTTGATCTGGAACATGAGTATCACTTGAGAGAATGGGGAATGGGGAGTGGACCCAAGACCTCATGGGATATTTTTCTTCTGGTGATATTTTGTGTGGCCACAAATTTTTCAATCTATCTTCTATGTTTTAAAATAATCAATAGAAATTTATTAATTTGAAAATGTTTTCAAATGAGAAATCAATGTGTTTTTAAATTATTATATTTGAATTTATTTTTCAAAAGTATAATTATTTTGTTATGTTTTTGGAAATAATTGTATATATCAAATATATTTATTTGATATAATATCTTTAAGAAATTGTTTTTATTAAAGTAATTTTTGAATATTTTTAAAACCCCTTATTTGAAAATTTAATTATAATCCCATGTTTTAAAATAATTTTCATAGGTATCTTAGAATTTTTAAGATAAAAAAATATCTTTTGGAGTTACCACACACGAAATGAAATGGTTACTTTATTTTTTCACAAATTTGATAAAATTATAAGGTGTTCTCTAATTATAAAAAACCTAGATAAAAAATGATCATATAATGTTAGGTGTTATTTTTATTTTTTAGTTGTCTTTTTACAAAAAAAACACATAAAATCTTTATCACTCAATCTAGAAGTGCAGGATTGGGGTCCTTACAGTTTGTATCAAAGAAATTGTCTATAAGAATTTGGGGATTATAAATTGTGTTTTGAGGAAAAAAATTACACGAACGGTTTTTTTATATAATTAAGTGCCCTTAGAAGTTATAACATTTCTTAATTCTAAAGACAAAAATTCATAATTTTCTAAAGTTCGACGAATGAATAGTAAGAGTGTAATTCATTTTAGGGGGAGAATGTAATGTCCCGATTTTTAACAAAACAATTATTTATTTTATTGTTAATATTTTTGTTTTAAACATTAATTAAATGTTTTTAATAGTAACATTAAAAAAATTTAATTAAATATTAAATTATAAATTTGGAAAATAAATAAATAAATTATCATTTTATTATTTTCAAAATCTCTTGTAAAATTATTTAAAATAAAAATTGTTTTTTCACAAAGTAATATATGAATTTAAATCAATATTCAATATGTTGAAAAAATACTATAATTTATAAATACTGTGTTATTTCATTTTTAAATGATTATTATTTTATTATTTTTTAATAAATAAAATTATAGAAATTTTTATAAAAAATTAATACCAAAAAACTAAAATAGTTATTAACAATTATATTACATGAAATGTATATATATATATATATATATATTTAGTTTAAAATTTAATATAATAAAAAATTATAATTTTATATTTGAAATAAATGGAATATAAATAACAAAAAAATCAATATTATATATAATAAATTTTGTGATATATTTTTATGTATATGATTTATGATTAAATTTTATATAAATACAATTTTATTAAAATAATTATGTTAAATTAAAAATAATAACCATTTAAATAATAAATGATGAAAAAATTAATAAAAAAAATATAAGAGAAATTGGGATGGGGCGTCGATTAGTAGTTTCGAGGGCATTGGGAGAGTTGGGAGTGTGAGGGTTCTTGAGCAGGGAGAAAAATAAGAAAATGGGATCTAGCATTGAGCATTGACATAGAACCAAGAAAGATGATGTATCAAAATTGGAAGAAGGGAATCAACCAGGATTTGATTAACTCAACTAGAAAAGAGTTCAACCACCATGAAGGTTCGACCATGGTTGGAGGATTCACCCATTAAAAGATTCTGATCTCAAATGGAAGATATTGTTCACGAATGGTGAAGATTGATCATTTTCCTTCTTCCTCCTCCTCTAGTTTCGATGGGTATATGTCAATGGTATGTATTTTTTTATGCATTCAAATCATTATTTCTAGGGTTGTTTCATGGATATTTTCCACTTTATTTTCAATGGTTTATCTTATGCACAACATTTAAGTGATATTTTAAACAATGGTATTGAATTAGAAAAGTATTTTCGAAAAGTTTATTAACATTTTGGTTGGAAGTTATCTCATTTAAATTTCAACTTTATGAATTTTCTTCCTAGTATACCACTTAAATTAAATGATTGTATTAATTCAAATTGGTCAACAAATTCATTTAAATTTTGGATCACCTTAAATTATTCTTGTATTTTTGGGTTTTTTCTACCGATTAGTATTAACATCACACCAATATCATCAATATAATTACTTATATAAACCTATTTTTTTGTTATGATATGGATTGGAATCAGGATTCATTTATTACTTTTTGCTCGTTTTTTTATTCAGAAAAAGTAATTATTGTTGTTATTTGAGAAGTTTGAGCAGAAATTTCGTGCACATAAATTGAAATATGTCTTCATCGTTGATCTTTTTTATATTCTAGGTATATATATATGAGTGTCGATGGTTTTTCTGTGGGAAATATGTTCTGTTGATGCTGATGATATCCCATGTTCTTGCCTTATTTTTTGAGGATTCTAGTGAAGAGAAAATAAAAAAAAATTAGATCCTTTGGGTACTGAAAAACATTTCTATAAGTGGAAACATTTACTGTTTTCAACATTATATTTTTGTAAGAATTTTATTTTCAAAATCTTTAGTGATATATCTTTGAATTTATAATTTGTTTATATAAAATTATATTTTTAAAATTATTATACCATGTTTATTTTCACAAGAATTATATATTGGTAAAATATATTTTTAAGGGATATATTTTATTTCTTTATTTTAAATTATTTGTTTAGTAAGAGAATTTTAGTTTTAAAAAATCCTCAAATAGGTTCATTTAAAAAAACACTTTCAAACTAATGTTTCTATTATAATTTCTAAAATCTATGTTTTATATTAGAGTGAGATATTTAATTTAAAAGCAAATAAATCTATGAATTAAAGGATTATAAAAATTATTATTTTATTTAAAAAAATGAATTATTTTAGGTGAAAAATTGTTATATTTTAAAAACAATTATATGTATCTATTTTTTAAATTTATTTTATAAAACATAATTATGTTTTCAAGTTATAAATTAATATTTTTTTACAAACAATATATAATAAAATTAATAATATTATTACTATTATTAAAAAATATTATTTTCTAATTATAATTTTATAGGAATAATTTTCAAATAAAAATTAATTTTTAAAAATGTTTATTAAAAAATATTATCATTTTTTGTTAATCTAAATTATGGATGTTTCATTTTTATATAGATATGTCCATGGATTATGCATGTCAATTACATTCTATTCATTGGGTAGAATATTTATTAATTTAATTATGATGTGTGTTTAATTTCAAACTTTGAAATTACTAAATTCATGTATTCAGTTGAATTTTTAATGTGTTTTATGAAATTATTGTTTTTAAAAAGAATTTACAAAGTCTAATTATGTTATTGATTGAAAATAATTCAAGTAGTTTTGGAATGTTTTTTAATGTATTCTTATTGATAAATGTGGATCATCAAAAAAATTTCATTAAAATTTGATTTGGAACATGGGTATCCTACAAAAGAATAGGGAATCGGGAGTGAACTCATGACCACATGGGGTATTTTACTACCAGTGAAAATGTATATGGAAATTCAGTTTTCATAAGATATTATATGTATCAAAATAAACCTTAAAGAAATTAATATTTTTTTAAACAATAAAATTATAAATCCAAGTGTTTTGATGGTAGTAGTTTTTATATGAATTTTCAAAAATATAAGTAATTTTTAATGTTATTAAAAAGTATTATATACGTGAATTATTTTTATTTACGTAATATTATTTAAAAAAAATTCTTAAAATCAATTTTTTTCTTTTTTTAAAACCCCTTAGTGGGCAATAATTCCGATCCCATTTTTTAAAATAATTTCGAGAGATGTCTTGGATTTTCTAAGATAAACAACTTCACTTTTAGAGTTAGCTCAAAAAAAGTGAAATAGTTATTTAATTTTAATTTTTGGTAACTTTTTTAAAATTCTAAGGGGTTGTCTAATTATTTTGAGCCTATATCTAAAAATTTATTTTAGTGTAAAATATTCTATGAATTTTTTTGTATTTTTATAAAAAGAAAATTCACATATATTTTTTTCCCTGAATCCATAAGTATAGGTTTGAGGCCTTTAAAATAACCTTAAAACCCTTTAAATGAATATCTTAAACATTTATTCTTCATGATAGCATAAAATATCTTTCATGCCATGCATGTTTAAAAAATATTCAATTCACATTATCTATAAAATTTCAAATGTAAACTGTTCGAAAAATGAATATAAGAATAATTCTTCCAAATTCCTCAAGATAGAAAAGAATAATAATATAAATTCATTAAATAATATTATTCAGAATAGTAAAAACATTATTTAATATAATTTTAGAATAAATATGAGTGGGATAAAAAGTATTTTCGACCAAAGAGGGAAATAATGTTGGTTTTTTCTTAAAACATTTTTTGACTCATGAGTACATAATGGGAGGAAATTGAAATGAAAACATGTAATGTCAAGAAATTACTAGAGGGGAAGAATTAATTATTTTTTTAGATATATTGTAACACCCATATATTTTAAAAGAATAAATGTATGTTCGATATCATATACGGCACGCAATGCCGAGCAAAACCGAGCCACAAAATCTTATTACATAAATAGACTATTATAACCTAGATATTAAATTAGAGGGTGTGAACATGATTAGATTATTTATGAAATACATATAAATATTTTAAACTATATAGTCATATTAAAAATTTCTAATTAAATCATCACTCAATTTGTAGTTAAGAAATTTTATTCATTAAAAATAAGTTATATTTTTAAAAATGGTATTTATTGATTTTTTTTAGAAAATATTATACTTAATTTCTATAAATTTTAGAAATTTTATTTTATAAAAAGGGTAATATTTTTAAAATTTTTATACCAAAATTATTTTATGATTATATTTTTTTACTCTTCTGAAAATACAAATGTTTTAGTGAATAGTGAAAAATACTGATTTTTGTTAAATTGACATTTTTGTTTCACTAAAATGTCTCATTATTCATATAATTTGATCAGAAATTAAAATAAGTATAATATAATTAGATATAATATAATTAACTTCATTTGAACCTTCATTATACCTTATTTTGGTATAAGTACATTTTTGTCTTAAAATATATATTTTTCTAAAAAAAAATCGTTTTATTTTACACATTAATATTAAATATAATTTCTATAACTTTTGGGAATTTAATATTGAAAATTAATAACATATATTTAATAATAAAGGCCATGTTTTTTAATTTGTTCCATTTTATTTTTTGACATTATTAATAGTACCTTTAAAAATTTGTTGCCACAATAAAGGGGAAATAAGGAATCTAAGGATAAATAAAATGATAAGGACTAAATAATGACTCTAACACATGAATTTATCTTATTTATTTATAATATAACATCTATAATCATCCAAAATTTTAATAAATATCCTTTTGTTCCAAATTTTCCATGATTTTGACCTTTCTATTATTTTATATAAAGAAATGTCATATATATCATTATGTTTGTTTTATTATCTTTAAATTTTGGAGGGATAAAAATATGGTATGCTTCGTTCTAAATATTAATTTTAAATATAAATTTTTTTTCATGAGGATTTAATTTTTATTTTTATTGGAGAAATAATTCCTTAAAATATTACGCAACACCGATAAAATGCTTGTACAAACTGTAAAATATCGATAATATGATTTTCAAAACTCTAAAAAATATTTTTCTTTATTTAGTGTGTTTAAGGATTTTTTAGACCAAAATAAATTATTAGAGAGGTTTTTATACATTTTATTTGAATTAAATAGACACATATTTGAGCCTCCTATATCAACAAAACCCTAAACAATTATCTTATTAAATTAATTATTTAATTTCTAAAGTTTCTTTTTATTGTAAAAGAACAACCCTAGGTCCCTTTTGAAGATATATAAAGGAAGTCTTCTAATGAAGAGATAATCGTCTTTAATAAGACCTTCAGTTATATTTATTTTTATACTTCCTCTTAACATTTTTTACCCATCCTAATATGGTAAATAAAATATCATAAAAATAAATATATGTCATTATTATTTTGGTACGACTATATTCTTTATTTTCCACCCTAAAAAAGTGTAAGCATCCCTTTTGAGTACGTATGGCTAACAGTCTCCGTGTAGAGGCATAGTTCATTTTTCAATAACATTTCACATGGATGGTTTTAAAGATGTAAAAAAATAATTTAAATGATAATTATTATTTGAATATTATTTTTTGAGTATAATAAAATATATACCTTATTATCTTCTAATATATTGGAAAACAATACCATCGCTCGGTTGTATGTGTGGACCACCACCACCAAGTAGCGATGTGATATGTTTTTCATTTATTTTCTACATGGATAGTAATATAGGTAGATTTAATGATTGTATATGATATATATGATATAATAATGATTCTTTAATTATTTATTATAATTAACCTTTTTTATTCCGTCTTTCAAAAATTTAAAACATCGTCCATACATATGTATGGCTAACCATCTCTATGAATTTTATAATATATTTTTCTATATCTATATTATATATGTGACTTGAAATATATATCTAGTGAATACATGTGATATTTATACCATGAATAAGGACATTTATATTATTTAATCAAAATAAATGTACAAGGATTTAAACTACAAAATAAAAACATACATGAAACAATGAAGAAGTTTACACCTAAAATAATAATAACTATAAAGATATCATTAACAAACATGATATAAAATTCTAAAAATTTATCATATATGAAATTATATACATATATTTGGTTCTTTTATATAATTAACATAAATATAAATTTATTATATAGTAGTTTAAAAGTACTTATAAGGAATATTGAACTTGAGGTAAGGGATTTCGTTTCAATTTCCACTCTATTGATAAAAATACTCTTAATTATTTATTGTGGTGTATATACATACCCTTTAAGATATTTAATAAGAATATTTATTTATTCATTTTGATTAAATTTCAAATCAATTTTACTCTTTAAAATAGTTTCTATATTTTCTTATAACTTTTACTTTCATTAGAACTTATTTCAAGAAAATAAATGTTTAAATGAAAAACTGGTCATATTTTTCTATTTATATGATATATTTTCCTACCATGTTTGGATTTTATTTAAAATATTGTTTTAAAAATTAAAATTCTACAATTATTTATGAAAATACATTTATACCCAATTTTTACTTTTTAAATATTGGTAAAAAAATCATTTTGTCTTTCTTTTTCTAAATGAGGTAATTTTCACTAAAAATTGTGAAAGTAAATGTTTATTTTAACTTATATGGTATGAATGGAATTTCCCACCATCATTGATGTTCATTTTTTTGAATCTTCATTGAAAAAATAAAATGTTTATTTTCAAATAAGTTTTTTACCTTAATATCTGTAAAATTTTATGTTTTTAAAAAAATAATTTCTATGTGAAAAGTATACTTTCCTCCAAATAAATTTGTGAAATTTTTATGGTAAATTTATTCATAAATGGGAAAAACTAATTATTTATCTTATTCTCCACTACGTGTGTCTTGTAATTATAAAATCTTTTAAAATATTTACATACTTATGATCCTTAAACATTACATTTATCTTAAATATTTATATTTCATATATTAGGGATATGATTTTTCTTAAATGGTATATCATTTATAAATTGGTTATTATACATTTAATGTATTTTATTGAGGAAATAATTATTGATGAATACAAGATATTTAAAAAACATTGATATTTTTAATAAGGTATGTTTTTCATGAGTTAAATTGATCATTTGATATAGGATTAATGCATTGGACATGTAGTGATTGGTGGGACCTGAAATTACTGATCCTCTGATTCATCGACAGGTATCATGATACAAATTAGTAAAATAAAATCAAATGGATTTTTGTTATATTCATAGCCTTATTTTTTTACATTCCAACAATAAGGCATTGATGATATTGATATCATGATATCCGAGAATAGGGCATCCAATATTAAAGATTTCTTTTTTGAGAATTGTTTTATTATTATCTTTAATATTACATAGTAGACCATTGATAGAAGGAGGATGAAGATGGAAATAACGGGAGGTTACTTATTTCAAATCTACATTGATGAAACTTTATTCTACTAAGTTATGGATCAACCATGGAGTCATTATATATATTCTTGGAGAGACCATTCATGTCTCCTCATAATAATTATGAAGTAGGTTCTGATTTTTAAAATAAACATTGAAAAGCTATCTATTTTTTACAAGCTCTTTCTGGTCCTACCAATTCTTCATCTGTTTCTAAAAAACACCATTACATAAGTGATCGGGGGCGTCTGAATCATTGTGGTTTCATATTTTTATGTGCTCAAACAAAGGATGGATCTATGTAAGTTTTCAGTGCTAAGTCATATCTCTTATGAGAAAGGTTTGAAAACCTAGTCTTACATGGTTCTAAATGATAGAATATCTCATTTCTAGAATTTTTAAATATATATACCCAATCTAATTTTAATGGGATACTTCAATTTAATTCAAGAGAAACATGAAGAACTTGATGTGGTTTGGCCTTGTAATAACCATAATCTCAAACAAGGGATGTTCCTGATTTTTTTGGGATTCTAAATTAAACAATTTTATGAAAATTTATTCAATTGCATTGGATTATACCAGGATTCATAGTCTCTCATGGGTTTAATATAATCCCAAAATACTAAATAAATCGTCTTCTAGAATTGGAACCACTTAAATATTGATTAGGGAACCATTAGTGCCGATCTCATTTTATATGAAAGACTGAAAATTGATATTAATATAGAAGCACCCCCACTGAAGGGGGTCTCAACTATTTAAAATAGACACCAAATGGATGTCAACAATAAATATTAGAACCTTCCCATTAACTCAATCACTATAATATGGATAGTTGTGTAATCAAAATAAATTCAGGTGGTGTAGAAATTGGTTAAGCCAGCTACTAGCACTACTTCTTTGATGGATGTTTAAAGAAGCACGAATAGAAACCCGTTAAATTAGAGGGAAAAGGATAAGACCCTGATCCAATAAAAGGATTTAAATTCAATAAATATTATCCTATGATCTCCACATGGACATTCCTGGTTGAGGAAGGGGAGTTAAAAATTAAAAATTTAGTGAACTCGTCCCATAAACTTGAAACTAGAAAGAAGTATAAACCTTTATATAAACCATGCAATCGTCTCTCAAATCTATCATCTGATTTTGTATCCATTTCTATTCCATTACAAGTTGAAGAATACTTTCTTGATTTTATGTCCTCAGATATTAATACATCCATTTAATTGGAGAAATCCCTAATTATTCAAGAAGAGATACAATACACTCTGAAAGATAAGAAGGGACAAGGTGAGATACATGTCTAAAACAATGTCGGTATTCTCATTGAAGACACTACTATTCAAAACCTCATGATTGTGGATGTAAATGCGTCCATACAAATCCATTATGGTAATGATTATAAAGGGTCTAAAATTTCCACAAACTCTAAAAATGCAAGGAAATCAAGGAAATCAAAAAGGAAAATGGAGATGATAGAAAAAGGGGGACTCACCCAAAAACCAAAATAATAATAAGGATAATGTTTTGGAACCTCCAGGGAATATCCAACCCTCGAATAGAAGGTTCCCTCAGGCTCTTTTCATGTAGATAAAAACATAATATTATTAGAATATCTGATTCAAATATTATTTCAACAATTCAAAGAACTCTTTTCGACAATAGAGAGGGTGAGAACACCTCGAACTGAATCCTTGTTTAATAGAATTTGACTCCTATTTCATAAAAGGGTTGAGAATAATTTCATTTTTCATGAGGAGAACCATTTCATCACCTAAAGATTTTATATATATGGCCAAAAGAATTATCTTCAATTATTCATTTTTTAAGGAGTTACATGGACATGAGATTACTATAGAAGAAAATCAAATATTTGTCTAGTGTTATATTATATCTGTGGAGAATAATTGTATAATTACACTCCAACCATTATGTGGATGATAATCATGGACCAGTTTACAATTCTATCTCTATTAATGTTTTTAGAGTCTGTGTTGATGAAACAAGATTAACTTAAATCAATCTCATTGGACTTAAATCTACATGGTACCGGAGGCATTTAAATGACATGAGATAAAGTAGAATCTATAGTTCTTTTTTCAATGATGTTTTTATTGGAAATTGGAAATTGATATCATGTGTCACTTTGGATAAGAAAAAATAAAACCACAGTCATATCCTGTATAGATTAATTGATAATGAGAAGAATAAAAATATTACATTCAACTTCAAAAATGAATGGTATTCTCTCCGATAATGCTCAGAAATTTTTCTTGATTCTTGGGCCTCATATGAATGAAATGTTAACCCTCTAGCCAACTTCAATATACTCAAACTAGTCAAAATTAAACTAAAGGATTGAAGAAAAGTCATGAAAATCCCACTTGATTCAGAAATTTATACCCTTGATATATCTTTACCTGAGCATCAAGAATCAATTACAAATGTCAGATTCTCTGGAGATACTTCACATGAAGTTGTGATGTCCACCAAGCTTTAGAAGTTCCTCAAACTGAGAGACAGCATCCAAAAGGAAATCTATAAAATAAAGTATCTTCACGATGGGGACAAAAACACCAAATTGTTTAATTCTTTATAAAGGATAAAAAGGGAAAATAGACACCTCTCATTATTTAAAGATGGATACGAAAACCTTGAGTAAAGATAAGAGTTATCCAATAAAATTGTCTATTTTTACATGAACCTCTTAAATGTTAAACCAAGGAATGTGGCGTTGAGAGAAAATTTAATTCCCAATTTGATAACTAAATATGATAATTATTTCCACAGATTTACAATTCTATATACTAAAATCAAGGAAGCATTATTTGTCCTCAATAAATAAACCTCTCTTTGACTGGATGGATTCACAAACTTCTTCTTCCAATATTATTGGGATATCATCTAGAATGAAGTTTGTAAGGTTGTCAATAATGTTTTCAATGGTGGGTCCTTTACTCAAGGTTTCAATTCCCAATTCATTGCCTTAATTCTAAATATGGAGAATGACATTGACATTAGTCAATTGAGGCCAGTGGCTCCTGTCAACACAATTCAAAAAGTTATTACAAATATCTTTTCAAAACACTTACATGAGTCTATAATATAATTATATCCGAGAAACAATTTTTATTTTTGAGAGGAAGGATAATTCATAATTGTTTGCTCACTTTCTCATAGTGTGTTAGCCTAATTCAAATTTCCATCCTGGGTGGAAATATTTCTCTTAAACATTAAATCAAAATATCCTTTGACACGGTGGAATAGAGTTTCATAGGCAATGTGATCTATAGTATTGGCTTCAGCATGTGGTTTATCCATTCGATCACATATCTTAATGGGTCTTCTCACATATCCATTATTAGTGATGGGTCTACATAAGGGCCCTTTAAATGATCTAGGGTTAAGATAGGGGGATCCTATTTTATCTATTATCTTTGAAATTATAGAGTATTATCTAAGTATAATTCTTCTTCAGATGGAGGATATGGGTGAAATGGAAACTATGATAGAGGCTAGGGGTATATCTTCTCCATCCCACATATTTTTTCTAATAATAATATAAATTTTACTTAGGGAGTCAGGATGAATATAAATAACATAAAATATGCCCTCTTTCACAATGAATGTGTTTGAGGTCGAGAAACTAATTGGAGAAAGTCCTTCATCTACATTGGAAAGAATATTCCATCCTAAAGAAAGAGATGCATCATCAATGATCTTGGAATAAAAGAAGGCTATATCCCTTTTTTCTACCTTAGAGTTCCCATGTTCTGGGGTAAGCCTCATGCCTCTCACTTTTCCAATGCAGATCAAATTTAATTTATTAATAATGTGGTCGTTTCAAAGATGCTCCACCCATTCATGGTGTATATTTAGCCTACAACTACCATTAATGTATTCAAATATATGATGAAAAATTTTGTTTTATGTGACATTGTGAAGGAAAGGAAGCATTTAATAGTCTCTTGGATATATTTTTGCATGCGTAAAGCTCTTGGTGGTCTTTGTATCAAGATCCTAACACTCTATAACCATTATCATAAAGATCAATTTATGTGGTGGTTAATAAAAAAATAGCCACCTAAGAATTTTTTAGATCAATATTTCTTACAAATCTCATAGTAGGAAAACTGAATTACATGAAGTCCTCTATTTGGACTAGTCTGAGAACTGTCTTCCAAAAAATACACATGAACTCCCATAGGATGGTAAATATAAACTCCTCTATTAGTTTCTATAATGTCAACTAGACTATTCAACTTTTGAATGATTGGGTTAGTTCTTTGGATTTAACATTTAACTAAAACATCCCAATCAAATATCAATTGGAAAATATGGAATTGATCAATTATGATATTTCTTCAAATTTTGCAAGCTTTGAATTTACTAACCAGTAAGACATGCTAGATTGTGAATAGTATTCAAATGGTCATCTCGATTCCAAGAAATTCTATAACCATTGACTTTAAGGAGATCAAAAATGGATTGGTACCTTTAATGAAAAGTTTCTTCCTCCTTCAAGGTTCTTCCTACTATGGAGACTATCAATCAATAAAATTCCAGTTGATGAAAGTCTACAATGTGTTGGTATTTCTCTGTAGTCTGAATGTATTCTATTTCATCATCACCATAAATAGTTTAGTTATCACTTCTTTTGTTTCTAACCCACTACATATTTATGGAAGGTTTTTTTTCGATATCATTGAGATTCACCCACATTAAACAAGCTCACATCAAAAATTTCCACTGGAAATTATTTTCTTCCAGATTTCCAAGTAGATTTCAATACTCTTCAGAGTGTCTTGCACAAAAAAAATCAAACTGTATGAAGATGGATAAAAAAATTCATATAGTACAACACATGGTTCAAATTTAAATTGTCTCTTTCTAAAGTTATGACAATAATACAGAATGAAAACCCCCTTAATTCATATCATTGTGGCAACTCGTCCAGGGAAATAAATTTCCTAAGGCATCTGAATCGTGGATGAAATTTCCATAAACCTTTTCTAAATCTTGAAGTATTGTAGTTTCCCCCCTTTTTTGGTTGGTTAAAATTAAATAAAGATAGTGCCTCAAGGGGAAATATGAGTCTATTAGGAAAATAGTTCATCTTCAAAAACCATAATAGTGATTTTTTTGGAGTTTATTTATGGTCTCTATGTCCATTTCACTTCCTTAGAATCAGAAATGATGGTAATTATCTAAGCGGTTGACCTTTCATTTCAAAGAAATTGAAACAACATATGGTTTGAGTGTGACTCCACTATCATTTTTCAAGACATATAGATGGGAATGATTCATCTTTCATGGTTTGAGTGTAACTTCACTACCTTGCTGATTGTATTGAAAAAAAGGGATTTATTAAAGAGCGGTAAATATTCTATATCACTCTTTCTTTTTAAATGATTCCCACCATTCTCTAAGACAACTGTGAAATACCTTCTTTTTGGATCCTGTAACATTTTTTTGTCTAAATAATGATTCCCTGAAATCACAATTCCCAAAGAAAAATACGTGAGATTACACTATTGATACTATCCATGGATATTTTTTTTCTCTATTTATTGATTAGATGGAATGTGTTTCTGGTTATTTACATTACTATATTTATTATTCCATTTCTACTCATGATAACTTCTACAGTATGTGACCCTTACTGAGTAACTAATCTCACCCTTTTATTTTTTTTCTTTTCCCCGAGATATTAAGATGGGTATTATATATAATATCCAGGACGATAGAATTTTTTTAGGTTAGGTATTTTATATTTACAATTTTATATATAAATCAGAAATAAATCTGGTTCTTCAAGAATACAAAACTATTAATTCCTTTGATATGTGATTACATGTATCTAATGCCAATTTAATATTGAAGACACCAGATAAAGGTTACTAGAGTTGGGGTTGTTAATGTTGGTATTATAGTAAGACTAGAAGAAACATTGTCAACTATATTTTAAATAAAAATAGATAACATGAGAATTATGATAATCTCCTCTAGTATTTGTGAACCTTTACAATTACTGGGATTTTAATTTATGGATCAATATTAATGAAAATTATGATATAACTCATTATGTTCAGTTATTTAGTGATATTTATTAATAGAATAAATCAAGTCGATACCCATTGAAAATTTAGGGATTAACCTAATTAGAAAATAAATATATATATGGTCTTGTAACTATGAAGATCATATCTATTTTATGATAGTTTACTCAGGTTAATAAAAATAAACTTGCCCACATTGAAAAACCTGTTGTACCACAATGTGATTCTCCCATGTTGAATTTCTTCATATGACAAAAGATTAAATCTTATAGTGGAAATAAAAATACATTATAAGATGGGAAATGTTTTAAATATATCCAAAATATATTACAATATTTGGATTGTAATGATAGTGAAAATGTTATTCTAGCAGTTTATTGTTTAAAAGGTGGTGTCAAAAAAAGGAAATCATTGATCCAAAATACTATAGGGGAAGAAGATATAGAAATTATAGAATATAGAAATTTTAAAGTGGTTTTCTTTAAGGAGTACTTCCCTTAGGAAAAGTGAAATGAAATGGATAGGAGGTTTCTCTCTTTAGAGTAGAAAAAATAAAAAAAAATTGGTAGAGTATAAGGATAACTTTATAGGATTATTTAAGAATGACTCAAACTATATAAGAAATCTAGAAAGTTATATTTTTTATTTCACTGGTTGGATTAAGCTGAGTCTTTGAGGGGAACTAGTTTCCCAATAATTTTCCCCAAATGTTAATATAGTGTTAAGTTCTATTAAGATAGAAAAGTAATTCCCTTGATTATATATCTTCTAATGAAATAATTAGAAAAATAGATTAGTTGATGACCTAGTAAAAGGGAACACATCATTAAAAATGAATGAAATGAAGAAATTTCCATTAATTAATAATTGTGGAAAGAAACATCATAAAAAATGCCTGAAGGGAATGGGAGTTTTTTACAAGTGTGGAGATAACCACCATATAGCTAATGAATGTAACCTAAATAAGGAAAACATTACTACCTAGTGATTCAACTGTGAATATATGGGGCATTATTCAAACCAGTTCATTATGTTCCAAGGGAAACTACCATAGAATAATCCATGGGGAGAAGTTAAATATTTTTATATTACTATAGTTGAAAAAGAATGAATAAGTGATTATGTATTGGGATTTAAGAATTAATAAATTATATTTTAGTTATAAGAATATTGAAATATATAATGGTTTTTCTATATTAGTATTCTTTAATGATGTGAAATCATATTGTATATGTGGAAGATAATAAAAAAATATTGATTTTGGGGAAAAATTACATTTTTGAAGAACACATGAATAAGAGAAAGATAACCCTTAATATGTATTTGGTGTTGAGTTAATAATTTTTTTAGGATATAAATAGAAGACTATAATTGATTACGTAAATGTGATAGTTTCAGTGAGCTTGAAAATTGGTAAGTGATTTGATGACAAAGTAATTTATGAGGGAGTTTACTAAATTTTTTGGATTTATGGGATATATTGAATAAGGATAAAGTTAATTGTGATTCAAGTTATTATCATATGTGATCAAGGTATTCACATGTTTGGAATACTAAATTATGAACTACATTATGTTTCTTAGGGAAAAATTTTTGATCAATATTTTGGATTTTGAATATGGTCCGTAATATTTTGGATGATTTTTAATGTAGAATACTTATGGAATAGATTAACTTGATATTTTGATATTATTATTTGAAGATAATGTATAGTATATCATATTGGATAACCTATACTAACCATTTTGGTTTTGTTAAATCTTTAGAGTCCAAAGGAATGATATATGGAATTTATGGTTAATTAAATATTATTTAGGAATATATAAAAATATAATTTTGAATATATATTTCTTAGTGTATGGGATGAAGTGGAAATTGATCAAATCACATCCAAATGATGAAATTGTTCTTCTAACATAAAAATAAATAATAATAAAGTTATTTTCTTGAGGGATTTATCTAGATAGTAAGAGGATCCCTCAATATTATGAAAAATAACTGAACACATTTCCTTTAGATGAAATACAACAATAAGTGTCATATAAAACATTTTATTACCCAGATCGCCCTCGTAAGATGATGTTCATAACAAAGAGGTTTTCTAGTTCATTATATTCTATACATTTCATGTTCTAACATTCTGATCTTCTTATTAAAACCCCAAGATGGAACATGGATAGGACAAGACTGATACCATTTGAAACATCCTATAACTCAGACACTTTCCTGGGAAGAGGTAGAGGTTACACTAATCTTATGTGACATCCCAAACACAACAAAGTTTAAAAATAAATTCCAAGGGCTTAAAAAATGTTCAGAGATGATTTTATTTGAAAAGAAAACACAATCAAATGAGACAAAGTTCAGAAATCAAAGCCAACTATATGATTTATGAGTAAAAATGATACAACTCAAATAGAAACAAAAATACAGAAAACCAAAGAATTAGAAAAAAATTAATATAATATGACACAATAAACCAAAGAACATACAAACCTAGTAACACCAATGTGGAATCACTTAACCAACCCCAAGAAAGAATTCTATGATCTGAAAATAAAACTGAGGAGGAAATATTATGTTGTGACACTTGAAAAATGTGACACATTTCCCTTACCTATATCCCTGTTATGATACATCTACCAATGCACTGATTTTCTGGACTAGAGGTGAGTATATACACAATAGGTAACCCGAAAAGACATCCCAACACATCCACATGGACAAGAATATGTTAGTACATTTTATATAAAGTGGAATTTAATTTGATAAACGTTTTATTACAAATTGAAAGATTAGTTCCTTGTATAAAAGAATTAATGAAATTTATATCACCATTTATTACAACTTTTCATAATCACTACATGTTCACATACACACACATACACATATTCATGTATAATATGGATCCCCCACTACTTACAAGTGGTGAGTCATCTCATCACCAAGCCATTGTCTGTTGAGCCCCATTAAAAGTGGTACTTAATGACCATACTCTATCCAATATTGACGGTGGTAATTCATCATCATGCATCACCCCAAAATAACATGAACACACACCACCATATACGAAAATTTCTTATCTCATATTACTTTATATAAAATATTTCTTTTGAATACCATTTTCTTTCTAGAATTTCAAAAATCCCTTTAAGCGTGTCACTCAAAAACAATGGTTTTGGCTACTAAACAATGATATTTTTACAAAAAAAATCATAGATATATGAATTTGAAAACCATTCCTTCAAGTTATAAAATATGTAGTGTGGGATTGAAGATACCTACCCCCACAATGGTTAAAGAAAATAGAATTCAAAACATGAAACTTATACATGCTGCCTTGAATCTTGTTTCCTTCAATAGATTCTATAGAATATCATCACGATTCACATCATAGAACATTTATATATCCATGAAAGGATAGATATTTGACTCTATGAGAGATAAAATTAGTATATATAGAGACAAAAAACCAAAAACAAGGACTTACCATTAATTCTTGAGATAAAAAACACATTAATTCATCAAAATGACCTTCCGGATCAAATTTATTCACCATGAATGACTAGGATGGAGGCGAATTAAGAGAGAATAATATAGGACAACAAATAAGAGAGTTTCAGGCTTTAATCTGAGATAAGGACTACATTTTAGATAATTTATTGCATGTTGTGAGTTTAAAATAGACGGTCTGTCAAACTGTCTTCTAACTATGTGCATCATAATGTCCCAAAACATTGTGATTTTCCTGATTTTTTTCGTGTAATTTTAAAAATATTGCACCAGTCATCCAATACTACTATCCGTAAACCAGAGGGCTATATGGTTGTCCCACATGATTTCAAAAACTTTGCACAAAATATGCACCTTCCAAGTGACTCTCTGCATCTCCTTTCATGATTTATAGAAGATAGTTGATGAATCCCATAAATATTCTCAAATATTTAATCCTTTAAAACCCTTAAAAATCATTCCGATAAATATAGAGGCTTCTAAAACTCAACACATGTATTATATAAGATAGAAATACAAAATAAAAGGGTAATGCCCATGAAACTAGAGGTTTTATATGGTCTTTCCCTTGGTATCAACCAAACTCAACAACATATGAGAATCCATGGCCTTATATATCTCCATATTTTGTAATTAAATATTGAAAAGGTAATTAAAAATTAATTTAGGATAATTTTAAAAACTAAAAAATAAATTCTAACCAAAATCTGATGTTGTCTCTCACCAGTAATATCTTTCATAGTATGATCAATATTAATCTTATAATAAACATCAAACTCTGCAACAATGGGTGAAAGTGTCACGACCAAAACCTAACTAGGGATCAAGATGCATAAACCCCAAGCCCAACTATATAGGCTAGGGGTGGTGACAAGTGTTGAAAGTCATATCCAAAATTGGAGGCTTTTTTCCTTAGTAATTGTTCTCACACACTTAACCATATCAGTGAAGAAGTGTATAAGAATAATGATAAGAATATAGAACATCTAGAAATTAAACCAAGCCTGAAAAATCTCTAGGGTGTACAAGAGTACGACAGTGTAAAGTGAAAATTAAAGCAGAAAAATACAGACCCAACCATAAATATGTCCCAACCTGAAAAAATTTGAAAAGTAAACTACAGAGAGATCCCCTATCTTGATATCCAGGCTACCACCACCATATATGGTCCATAACAGCCAATATCCCTAATATCCTTTAAAGTCACTGTCGATATGTCCTTTCATCTGCATAAGCCATGGAATGTGCAAGAAAATCCCTTAAAAGGGTGATTATAGACATACCCAGTATCAAACCCCAAAAGATGATAGGGGTGTTGTAAGAGATAAAATATTAATTTAAAGGAAATAGAGAGTAAATAGACCCATTTCAACATATTTTAAAGAAAGTAAATCATCATCTAGGGATAGGGGATTAACACGGTCAGTAAATGAACTACACATCGAGTCATTTCCAACCATATTAGGAGAGTATACTCATCCAAACATGTGAATCTGAACTTGTAATTCACATGGTATACCCCACAAATCTTCTAAACTCATGGAAATTGTGTAACAAAATCCAAAGGTATGGCTACATAAGTATATATTTTCTCTGTTAAAAAAAATTCTAAATGAGAGAGAAAGGGGATCTCCATATTATTGCTCATCCCAGAAATAAGAGTCGCCAACATTTCCAAAAGTCCATTAACAATGCCTAGAATCTCACTCGTCTTCCCAAAAGTAACAATCCAAGCCATGTCATGCCTCGTCACTCTATCGCACAGTCGAGGGGCTAAAATATCTTGGTAGAGGACCCATTAAATGCTACAATTATAGGTTTCCACTATGATAGTTGATAGAGTACCCAAGCCCTACCTAGTAAGAGGGTTCCACTCTAGTGATAGGGGATCCATGCCTAGAATAGATGGAGGGTTTCACTCTAGAACTTGTCAAGGACCCATGTCTATCTCAGTTGCATGGTTTCAATAAAAAAAATCATTGAGGACCTGTGCCCATATCGACTAAAGGGTTCCACTAGGGAAGTCTTCAAGGACCCATTCTCAGCTCGACTAGAAGGATCCACTCAATATGTCTGTATAGGACCCATGCCATTCACCAATAGGAGGGTTCCAATATACGAGTCATTAGAGAAACCATGCCTATCCATGATAGTGGGTTTGACTCTAAATGTCATTGGGGACCCATTTAAATCCCTTCTAGAGGGTTCCACTCAGGATTACTCTTGTGATCATGCATGGTAACTACCATCATCATGCATCACCTAACAAAAATTCATTCCCAAAAACATAAAAATTATATATTGAAATCCAAAACCAAATGAACTATCACATTCTACATGAAAAAATACTTAATATAGGCTACTCGCAGACTAGTATCCGAGTCCAAATGAAGGAGATATGGAACTGTGAAGTTTATTCAAAAGAAATTAAGTAGTATAGGGAAAGTGAGGGGAACCACAAAAAGTGTGACCCCACTCCACCACCTGGTCGTTTCCCTTTCCAACACGTGAATCCCAATCAAGATAGATTTACACACAGTATAGGTGGACTACATGGAATTTCAAAACTATCTAAGATCGGTTCATTACCTTTAGGTCGTGTCCATGTAATCAAGTCATTTCTATCCACTTTGGTACACAACATGCCTCTCCACACTAGGTTCCACCCATGTGCCTTGGTCATGTCTTTGTACTCAGGAACATGACATGTTATTATCTGTGTACTCCATCAAATAGCTCACCCACATTAGAAATGTTGTACATGGCATGTTGGGAGACTATGGGGTACTCTATCCATATAATTTCCCAAATACCTATCCACCATAACCAAGGGGTTACAAGTCTTGTTTCCATTGTAGTACATGGTGTGTAGTTAGGTTTTTCAGATATTTCTAGATCCATGATTGTTACACTATATTAGACATTTACTTCTGATTCCAGCCTCAATTCAAACCAAAACTCATGGATTTGACTCTAATTTTTCATTTCTAACCAACCTTTGGTATGAAATTGATTCTGTCATCCAACGGGGGTTATGTCATACACACTGCTCATCTCTCTACCCAATATCGATGAAGATTAGGCTACCGATTGTCCAAAAAATCATTCATAACCCACAATGATCCCATATATACATGTTATATTCTTCAATTCATCCCTCACACATGAAATTAGTCATGATTTAATGGGTATTATTGTGCTCGGTACCACTTGAAAACACCAACCCAAGATCATAGGGTCCAACTGATGAAGAACACAGAGAAATTGAGTGGGAAACGCACCAGAGAAATGGTTTAAAATTAATTTCCAAGTGTTATTGAAAAATGATCGTGGAAGGGGAATAATTAGGGTTAAAAAACAATTGAATAAATCAATTTAATTGTTACATTGGAAAATATAATGGTCCAACAATTGGTGAAGATCATAAATTAGATGATTATAATAAATCTATTTAATCAAATAGGGCATAAATAAAACTTTTGACTCCTACCTAGATATTGGAATGTCGTATTTGAAGAAAATTCTTTCTAATTAATGAAAGAAGATATTGCATTCGATGTGTATCAATTTGCTTTGATCCGTAGTTTCTCTGTTGTCTGATATAATCGTCTAATAAACGGTGGAAAGAGAATATCTCACTGGTCCCAATATTATGATGATAGACATTGGAAAATATCCATAGTGATTAATTTGTAGTGAAAGTTTTTTTGTCTAAATTAATTAATTACTTAATTAATCCACTTAATATACAGCCAATGGGAGAGTTATCTATTCATTGTTTGTCGACCTATTTTAGGTCAAAACTAGGGTAAAAAATATGCTCCAGACTCAACCATGTTCTCTTATTTCTAATCTGATCTTCCATTTAAGAGTTATTTCTTTTTCATTTTGAAACATTATGCTTGTAATATAAAATATATTTAATGTTTGTATAAAATTAATATCAGGCACACTGGGCCTCAAAATCACATGTCAACTTTGTGACTAAATCCAAATATATATATGTGTGTGTGTGTGTTACAAGAAAAAACTGGGTCTCTATATCACTCCCGCATTTAATATTTTCATCTAAAAAGGAAAAATTGAGAAAAAAACTCTGAATACTGAGCCCGCATCTACCACTCCTACTCTCAAAATCTCTTCAACAAATTATAATTCTTCCACAACACATGTGCTAAAGAGATATTGTGTCCATGTAGGGTCTTATACTATCAATCATCGATCTTCATCAGGTTCTCCACAAAGGTGTCTCTATCCTCGATGTCCATCTCACCTATTCAATGATGATTTTTGGTTCATGCATGTATCGACTCAACTATGACTCATGGAATACTTTTTCAACCTGATCTAGTTGTGGGGTAGGGAAAGGTGGTAAACAACCTCACCAACACACTTCATCATCATGAATTTCCCAATAAACATTGGGGATAACATTCCACCCAGGTCGAAGCGTTGTAATCCACATCTTAGGGAGATTCTAAAAAATGTGGTATCTCTGCTCTATCTCCAAGGTCCTACGATGATGATCTACATAATATATCTACACTCTCTGTTCCATTCTCATCTATTCACAGATAAATGAGACCTTCTCCATCGTAACTTTCACAATATCCGGACCCACAGCATATTTCTCACTGATCTCCATCCAACATAAGGGTGAACAGTAGGGTATTCTATATAGGGCCTAAAAGGGTATCATGTTTATTGTAGGATGGTAGCTATTGTTTTATGAAAACATTACTGAGGGTAATTCTTCCTCCCAGATTTAGACAATGTCTAACACGCTATCCCTTATCATATCCTCTAACGCCTGAATAGAGTGCTTGGTCTGCCCATCTATTTGTAGGTGAAAGGTTGTACTCATTTTCATTTAATTACCAAATTCATTTTATAGGACTCTCCTCCACCATGATGTAAAACACACCTCATAATCAGATACAATAATTGAGGTAACCCCATTAAACAGAATAATCTCTCGTATATACAACTACCCCAAAACTCTTCAACGAAATCAAATTCCTAGTATAAAGGAAGTGTTCTAACAATCTGATTTAGTCAACTATCACCTAGATGGAATCATGGACCTTCACATTCCATATAATCCCTATGAAAAAGTCCATGGATGTGTCATCCCAAATCCTATAATTCCCCGACCCTAGTAACCTAGAGTCAGTGCATTATTTAAATACAATGGTATGATTACAAGGAATCAAGTTTTGAAGGACCGATCGGTTTAGTAGTATTTGAAAATAGATTACATACATGAATGTTACATTACAATTTATAAAATACAACAGAACATAAATAATCCTATATAAACTTCATTATTACCTTATCTTAATCCTACATATCAATCACAATACACTTCTTGGAATCCTGGATAAAATAAACATAGAAAGGGGTGAGCTCATATGCTCAGTAAGGATAACAATATTATGGAGTCTTTGATAAATAAGCATAAACATTTAATGAAATTTATTAGACTAAAACAAAATACTTTTAAAGATAATCTTCATCATAATATGGAAAAGATAAAATCATGTAATTCCATTTACTTATTCACATGGATATTCTACTAGTTGAATAATCACATCCAATATAAATAGCCACTTTCGTAATGATTGAATTCATAATGCCAGACTTCATAACCACATAGTCAAGGCCTTGTGCCAAGAATACAAATAAGATTTTGTCAAGGCCTTGTGAAAAGACACTAGTTTGTCACATTAGACCTACCAATGCATTGTGGAGCTATATCAGGCTCCACCTGTCACTTACTATATCCAATTCATTCCTCGTATAAAGAGGTTTAAACAGAACATAAACATTCGTATTAAAACTAGCATATGAAATATAAATACTTTATCCATAAACCATGAAAGGTATAAAAATAACACATCCACAGTAAATCATATCACAAAACCTTCAACAAAATATGGAATATTTTTATCATTATAAATCAACATCGATAAATAATAATAATCAGTGAAAAAATGTTGACAAAGTTAAAAATGATTAGTAAAACGTTTTGGGAGAAATATCCCTTTTTTCATGAAATCATTTTTAAAAGTCAAAAATTTTATAAAGGAAGTCATTTAAAAGATATTTTTGAATCAAAGTGTCCCATAAAACTTTGAAACTTTTGAAAGGAATAGACATTTTAAAACATTCATGTCCATCAAAATAAATCCTTAAACCCATTTTGAAAACATTGACATTAATGAGAAAGGTTTAGAAGAATAGACAATTAAAACATTCAAAATAATGTTTTAGTAAAAAAAAGTCCCTTAAAAATAATCATTTTGAAAACTATTTTATGAAACATGGACATGGATAATAAATATGTCCTAGTAGATACTCAAGGAAAAATAACCTCAGATAATAAAGAGATTGTGAAATTAACAATTATGTGGCACTTTCCTATAGTCGAGGGTACATTTAACCTCTTGTATAGAGACTATTGTATGTTATTAAATTATTCCAGATCCATATCAATATTTATGATATCATACATTATTCATTTATCACTTTATAATACCCAATTAAAAATAATTTCCATGTTAAATTAACATTTTGGGTAATAATCGCTTTCTTTATCGTACCTATTTTAACTTTTTTTTCTAGATTGTATCACTTATATCATGATTTAAATGCTTACAGAATATAAAAAATCATATATATTTAGAATATAAATAAGTATAATGGACATATATATGAAATTAAAATACCATTTATGGAGACGGTATACCGTACATACGCCTAAACGTTGTTTACGTTTTCATGTCGTATTGAACGGAACTAAGTGAATAAGATATATGTAAGTACATATATATATATATATATATATCCATCAGAATTATTATTTCATATATTAATTACTTATTAATGATATATATTTTATAATCATCTTTGAATATTGAATGTGGAAATGAATCTCACCGAGTCATGGAGACGGTAATCTGTACATACGCACGAGTGACAATATAATTATATTGATAGAAAAATTGTATGTAATTTGATGGTATATAATATATAAAAAATAATTAACATGTTATATTTATTATTTACATCTTCTATACTCATTATTATACCCATCCAAATAATGAAGTGTTTGAATAAGAAACTACACCACAACGTGGAGACAGTAATTTGTACGTACACACGTATGCTGACTTTGTCATTTATAGGATGGATATAATAATGAATATGGTTGTACCATTTTTATAAAAACATCACAGTATATAGAAGATTCTGGATTTATTATTTTAGAATGTAAACAACATGGAAATCGGAAGTGGGTGAAGAAAAGAACTTGAAAGAGATGATGAAATATTTACCTCTTCTTCAGGTTCTTTGTTTTGATTTGATTAAAAGAGATCCTTAGGTTGAGTTTCTAACCAACGGAAGGAGTCTAGGATGAAGGTAGAAATTTTGGGAGGATATTTTGGTAGGGGTTGTCTGAGACAAAAGGCTTTGGAGTAGTGAAATTAAGATAAGGGGAATTTCCATTTTATAAGAGAGGTGAGGGTCACTTTAGGAAAATCTTGAAATATTGTTTTATAATAAAATCATTTTCGGTTTTTAATGGCACAAAAATAAATTATTTAAATTATAAGTTGTTTATGAGTCTAAAATCCCTCAACCAATACGTTTTAGACAAGTTTAGGTTACCATTTTAACCTTATCTTTTAGATTTAACTCTTAAATAGTTTAACCTTTACTGTGTCTTCTGATATTCATAAACTATATGGTTAATAAACATAAAATAAACTTCCTAGAGGGCCACAATAGGTTCATTAATGACATATATAATATTATTAATTCCCTTTTTCGGAACCTTATATTTTTTGGAATATTATATCAACCAATAAAATAGTATTTGTTTTAAAGACTCAATTATGTCAATTTTGACATTTTATAATAAATGATTTTTTTTAAGTCCTAGAAACTTTATTACCTCAAAATAAACTCATATTTTTAATACTAACATGTTATATTAACCAATAAAATTATTTTAATTCATCAAAAGTCTCAAATTACATTTATTTTTATATTTCTAATATGAATTATTTTAGTATTTTATTATTAAGGTAATTACTTTGTCATCAATGTGTCTAAAATAAATTAAATTATTTAATGTATAAAAATTTTAAATAAAATATAATTATATAGGAAATAATTTTATCATTCTATTGAATATTTATAGTCGAATTTATATTATGTATAACCCTATATTAAAAATGGTTTAACTATTAAACCTTGAATTTAACTCTTTGAACTCTTCTTTAAATAAAATTATAATAAATGTCATAATCTAATCCCAGTGGACCAAAGAATATCATATTATTTTCCTAAAGTTGTTTTTGGTCAAATTAAACTTATCCAATAGAATTAGGACATGTGTTAGGGTAATTATGATATCATTTTTACCTTTAATTACCATATTTACTTTTAATCATGGTAAATAAAAGTCAAAAGTTACTATTCACCATAAAAACTTTATCTTAGTGAAGCACATTTTACTTACAGATATCAACTATATCTCTGGGATTTTTGAAATTTAATTCACAGAAGTAGTAAAATTGTGTTTTATTCAAATTTTCAAATGCTCTTAGGAGGTGGGTAAAAGATGGTAAAAAGTTCAATAAAATTTCTGTATATCTAAACTTATTATAAAATGACTCCAATAAATTACATTGAACTTATATAGGTATTATGTATCTATTTTGACTGAATTAAACTTAAATAAAATAAATAATTATTTAAACAAAAAGATGGTTTTAAACAATAACTCAGTGTTTTTCACTATTCATCAAAAAATGAATGTTTTCAGAAAAATACCAAAAATTTAACCTAAGATAATTTTGAGATTTCGAATTAAAAAATGAAGTCTTTTTACCAAATTAAAAATAGATATGTTTCATTTATTAATTTAACATTTATTCCCATTGTCAAATTCAAAAGGCTTGTTTTTTAAGTAATAATAACTATCAAAAGATTGACACTTGTTTATATCCAATTTCAAAGTGAAATTACTTACAATTACCATAATTGGATTAAATGGTAAAAATATATTCTATTTATACTTCAAACCCATTAAAATGTATAATTTTACACTATAAATTATTTGGATTAAAATGTTGTTTTCAGTTAAAATATAGTATTTTTCACTATTCACCCAAATTTGAAAGTTATTAGAAAAACACCAAAAATTTATTAAAACTAAATTATTGTGTCCTAATTATAAAGGAGAAGTTTATTTTTTCAAATTGAATATATAAAAGTTTCAAATATTGGATTTAATAAGGGTTCACCATTAAAAGGTGGTAAAAGTGCATTTTTTTTAAAAATACTTCTGTTATCTGAAAAAAATGAATTAGTTATTAAATTATGTTTAAGAAACTCATAATATGGATTCTAAAATTATTTGGATTATATAAAGTTCAAAATTCAGTTAATACTATTCATAATCGCTTTTGAATGGATAGTTTGGTAAATCGTGGTGGTCTTGAACTCGGTGTTGCGTGTAGTGAAATTTATTAAATTACATTGAAGAAATAAAGTACTATGAAATCTTGGGGTGTTACATTTTCCCCCCTTCAATAAATTTAATCCTCACAATTTGAAATTGTTCTTCGAAAATAAATGGTTGAAAATAGAAAATACCTTTGTGGAAAAACCCACATCGGAAATTGGGTTAACAAAATTTAGTCTTAATAAGAGGAAAAGGAAAATGATAAGGTCACCACCAAATTATGATCTCGATTAAGAGAACATTGATGAAAATTAGAGACACATATTGAGAGGAAAAAGATAAATATTTATATGGAGTCATTGAGGTCATAAATCATAAACAAGTGTAAAGTTAAGGTCCTCAAATCCATCAATCTATGATGATTTAAAATACCATCAGTTCAAAAAAACATAAGGTATAAGGATAACAGATTTTTGGTTTTAAGATCCCTTCACTAAAGTTTAAGAATTAATTTAACCATAGAATAAAAGGAATATATATATATATATATACTTGACATGTATAGTTTCATCCTTCAACTAATTCCTACCACAAACTAATCATTCACTCCAAAAGATAATAGAATTAAAAAATATTCTATTTATCTTAATCGTATAGGGTATCAAAAATGATTAATTTATAATACATTTGTCAGACTATTTAAAAAACTACATTATACAAACTAGTGCATCACATTGTCTAGTGGTATGTGATACAACCTTGTCGCTCTTCGGTTGTGGGTTCAAGACTCATGGCCTTTCCTAATGTGACGGGTTATCGCCCGACCTCTGGGATGTCCTTTTTATGACAATCCAAAAATAATCTCATGAAATGATTTAAACTTAAAAATAGTATCCAATGTCAAACATAATCACTTCCAACTTTTAGACTTATGAAAAATACTTCTGTCTAAACTCAAAGTCCAAAATTTATAAGAAAGTTAAACACAATGAAGATTATTTTTTCCACATAATAACATGTAAACACCTACATCATGTATTATTTAAAAACATTGTAACACCCTGAATTACCATAAAACCATATTGATTACATTCAATCTCCCTTATCCTTTATATAATATAGGATATACTACTTATATAAAAAAATTTGTAAACTCCAACAATGATGGAATATACAAATCATTAATCGGTTTCAAGATAGTCAAGAATATCCAATACAATTTATCAAAGTCAATAATATCTTATTCCAAAATCACTACCTCAGTATCAGGATTATATTAAGGTTTATATTCTCTCAACCATATATTTTCCAAAAATAATTACCTGCCATTAAGTAACTTTTCTTAGTTCCACACAATCTCAAGTCCTTAATGAAATGGTACTGCAGTACAATCCTTATATACTCTATAATTCTTATAACATGTACATCATTAATAGAATACTCAAATGACACAATAATTTAATAACAAAATAAGTCCTCTTAATCATTCCTCTTCATCTTTGGAAGTATCATAGCTTTATTATTATCCAATAGCATCATTTAGGGTATACTCGGATGAAATGGACATTGATTCACGTAGTGTCCCAACTTCTTATAGATGAATCATTGTATATTTGAAACCTTTTTCTTACCTTTTCAATCACATACATCGGTTCCTTTTTCCCCACACATATAACAATCTCACATTCCCTTAAATCATTTACCAAGGTGATTCTTTCTATTGATATCACAAATGGGAAAATACTTCTTTCCCTTATTCCCTTTATCGATCTTTCTATGTACCATCATTTTCTTATCTGGAATCCATTCAAATCCATATAACTTAGAAAATTCTTTACTTATTATATTAACACATGATATTATTTCTTCATATAATGATAATATGTGAGAGACTATTTCCTTTATAAATTTTGACTCAATACCATGAAATGTATGATTATTATTACTCTTTGGATCATGTGAATTGCTGGAGGTTTCATTCCATCTAGTAGGCGCCATTTCAAAAAAAATTGAATACACTATATTTGTTTACGAATCGCAATAAATAATTCCATACCTGTAAAACAGTTAACATAAATTGAATAGTTTATGGATATAATCCATAATCATAAAGAAATTCTTTGAGGAAGTATATACTCATAAATCCTTTGTAATGGTTAGTAAAGTAAATGAGAATTATCCTAATCATATCCACTGGGAGTGTCATAACCAAGAGTGCAGCAAGGCCCGTTTTCGTGCACTAGTTTTCGTTCGAGTCTAACTCAAAGCAGTGTTTTCAGGTTTTACCCCTAGGTACATCTATGCAGGAGCCGCCTATAACTGCTCGTGTCTAGACATGGATGTATTTACTTGGAAAACTCACAAAATCTCTACATTAATAAAATTCTAGGAAGTTATTCTATACTAATCCTCAAAGTATATCTTAGGGTAATGTGATCAATCATAGTTTATCTAAATATAGTTTCCAAGTTTATTTCTAAACTTCCTCTGATACCAAATGTAACTCCCCAACCCCGATTACCCAGAGTCGGTGCATTATTTTAATACATTTTCATGATTATAAGGAATCAAGTCCCAAAGGACTGATCGGTTTAGCAGCCTTGTAAAATAGATTACATACATGAATGTTACATTACACATTATAACATAAAACAAAACATAAATAATCCTTTCTAAATTTCATTATTCCCTTAGCTTAACCCTATATATCAATCACAATACACTTCTTGGAATCCAAAGAAAAATAAAACATAGAAAGGGGTGAGCTCAGATTCTCAGTAAGGATAACAATATTGTTGAGTCTTTCATAAATAAGCATAGAAATTTAAGGAATTTTATAATACTAAAAAAATCATTTTAAACATAAACTTCAGCATAAAATGGAAAAAAATAAAATAAAATAATTCAATTTACTTATTCAAATGGATATTCTACTAGTCGAATAATCACACGAAATATCAATAGATTCTTTTATAATGATGGAATGCATAATTCCTGACTTCAAAACCACATAGTCAAGGCCTTGTGCAAAGACTACAAATAAGATTTTGTTAAGTCCTTGTGCCAAGAAACTAGTTTGTCTAATGAGACCTACTGATGCATCTAGGAGCTATAACAGGCTCCACCCGTCACTTACTAAGTCTAATACATTCCACATATGAAAAGGTTTAAACATAACATAAACATTCGTATTAAAACTAGAATATGAAATGTCAATACTTTATCCATAATCAATGAATGGTATAAAAATAACATATCCACATTAAGACATATCCCAAAACCTTCAATACAATATGGAATATTTTTATCATAATAAATCAACCTCTATCAAGAATAATATCCAGTAAAGGATGTTGACATAGTTGAAAATGATTAGTAAAAATCTTTGAGAGAAATATCCCTTTTTTATGAAATCATTTTTAAAAGTCACACAATTTATAAATGAAGTCATTTAAAAGATATTTTTTAATCAAAGTGTCCCATACCACTTTGAAACTTTTGAAGGGAATTAAAATTTCAAAACATTCATGTCCATATAAATAAATCCTTAAAACCATTTGGAAAACATGGACATTAATGTGAAATGTTTTGAAGAATAAATCTTTAAAACATTTAAAATGATGATTTAGTAAAATAATTCCTTAAAAATAATCCCTTATTAAACTATGTTATAAAACACGTACATGGATAATAAATATATCCCAGTAGATATTTATGTAAAAACAACCTCGGATAATAAAGAAATTGTAAAATTAACCCTTACCTTGCACTTTCCTTTAGTCAAGGGTATGTTTAACCTCTTGTATAAAGACTGTAGAAGGTTATTAAGTTATTCCAGAACCATATCAATATTTTTATATCATAAATGATTCATTTATTACTTTACACTAGCAAATTAATTATAATTTCCATGTTAAATTAACATTTCGAGTAATAATCACTTTCTTTATCGTACATGTTTTAACATGTTTTTCTTGATTGTATCACATAGATAATTATTTAAATAATTACAGAATATAAAACATCATATATATTTAGAAAATAAATATGTATAATATAGATATAAATGACATTGAAAACACCTTTTATGGAGATGGTAGACTGTACGTACGCATAAACGTTGTTTCCATTTCCATATCGTATTGAATGGAACTAAGTGAAAAAGATATATGTAAGTTAATATATATATATATATATCTTCAGTATAATTATTATTTAATATATTAAAAACTTATTAATGATATATATTTTATAATCATCTTTAATTGGTGAACGTGGAAATGAATCTCACTGCGTCGTGGAGACGGTAATCCGTACGTACGCACGAGCGAAAATATCATCATATTGATGGAGAAATCATATTTAATTGGATGTTATATAATATATACAGAATCATTAACATTTTATATTTAATATTTACCTCATTTATACTCATTATTATACCCATCCAAATAATTAAGTGTTTGAATAACAAACTACACCACGACGTGGAGACGGTAATCCGTACGTACGCACGTAAGGTGACATTGTCATTTATAGGATGGATATAAAAACTCATATGGTTGTACCATTTTTATAATAACATCATAGTATATAGAAGATACTAAAGTTGTTATTTTAGAATGGAAACAACAAGGAAAGAGGAATTGGAAGAATAAAATAACTTGAAAGAGGTGATGAAATATTTACCTCTTCTTCAGGTTATTCATTTTGATTTGATCAAAAGGGCTCAATAGGTTTACTTTCTGACTAAAGGAAGGACTCTAGAAATAAGGGAGGAACTTTGGGAGGGTATATTGGCAGGGTTTGGTAGAGCCAAAAGGCTTTGGAGGTGTGAAATTAAGATAAGGGGTAGTTCCCTTTTATAAGAGAGGTGAGGGTCACTTTAGGAAAAGCTAGAAATATTATTTTATAATAAAATCATTTTCAGTTTTGAATGGCGCCAAAATAAATTAGTTAAAGGATAAGGTTGGGATGAGTCGAAAACCCCTTAACTAATAGGTTTTAGAAAATTTTACTTTACCATTTTAACCATATCATTTAAACATAACTCTTAGTTAAATAGTTTAACTTTTACTGTGTCTTCTTGTATGCTTACACTATATGGTTAATAAACATACTATAAACTTTCATGAAAGCCCCAATAGGTTCATTAATGACATATATAATATTATTAAGGCCCTTTAGACGATCCTTAGATTTTTAGTGAAATTATATCAACCAATAAAATAGTATTTCTTTTAAAGACTATATTTTGTCAATTTTGATATTATGTAATAAATGATTTTTGTTAAAGACATAAAAACATTATTACTTCAAACTAAATTCATATGTTTAATATTCACATCCCATATTAACCTAGAAAATTAGATTCATTCATCAAAAGTCTCAAATTAAATTTATTTGGATATTTATAATATCAATTATTTTAATATTTCATTATTAAGATAATTATTGCGTCATCATTATGTCATAAATAAATTAAATTATTTAATGTCTAAAACTTTTAAATAAAATATCATTATTTAGGAAATATTTTTATATTTATAATTAATATTTATAGTCTAATTTAAATTATGTATAACCATATATTAAAAATGGTGTAGTTATTAAACTTTGAATTTAACTCTTTGAAATCTTATTTAAATGAAATAATAATAAATGTCCTAATCTAATCCAAGTGGACCAAATTGGATCATATTTATTTACTAATGTTATTTCTTGTCTAATTATACTTATGAAATAAAATTATGACATGTTTTATGGCAATTATGATATCATTTTTTCCTTTAATTACCCTATTTACGTTTAATCGTGGTAAATAAAAGTCCAAAGTTACTATTCACCAAAAATTATTTTTATATTATTCAACCATATTTTACTTACTAATATCAACGGTTTCTCTCTTATTTTTTTAATTCAGTTCACAGAACCGGTAAAATTATGTTTTATGCAAATTTGCAAATTCTACTAGGAGGTGGGTAAAAGACTATAAAAAGTTCAATAAAATTTTTATATATCTAAACTTCTTATAAAATGACTCCAATGTATTAAATTTAACATATATAAGTATTATGTATCTATTTTTACCTAAAATAAATTTAAATAAAATAAATAATTATTTAAATAAAAAGTCTGTTTTAAATAATAACTCATTGTTTTTCACTATTCATCAAAAATTGAATGTTTTCAGAAAAAAAATTCACCCTAAGCTAATTTTGATATTATGAATTAGAAAAAGAAGTCTATTTTACCAAATTCAAAACATGTAATTTTCCTTTATTAATTAAAAATTAATTCCCATTGTCAAACTCAAAATGCATATTTTTTAAGAAATAATAACTATCAAAAGATTAACACTTGTTTTTGTCCAATTTAAAAGTGAAGCTATTTACAATGACCAGAATTGGATTAAATAGTAAAAATAGAATCTATTTATACTTTAAAACCATTAAAATATATAATTTAACACTATAAATTATTTTGATTAAAAAATTTGTTTTCAGTTAAAATATAGTATTTTCACTATTCACCCAAATATGAGAGTTATCAGAAAAACACCAAAAATTTATTAAAACTAAATTCTTATGTCCCGATTCTAGAGATGAAGTTTATTTTGTCAAATTTAATATATAAAAGTTTCAAATATTGTATTTAACATGTTTTCACCATTAAAAGGTGATAAATTTTCATTTTTTTAAAAAATAATTCTTTTATCTGCAAAAAATGAATTTGTTCTTACATTTTGTCTAAGAAACTCATAATATGGATTATAAAATAATAAGGATTATATAAAGTTCAAAATTCAAGTAATACTATTCATATACGCTTTTGAACGACAAGTTTGGTAAGTCGTAGTGTGCTTGAACTCAGTGTTGCGTGTTGTGAAAGTTATTGAATTACTTTGAAGAAATAAACTACTATGAAATCTTGGGGTGTTACACTTCCAATCTATAATCCCTTTCTCCAAGAGCTAACCCATCTAGTATTGTTATGAAATTTCATTGGTAGGGTTTGAAGTTTATATTATTCTGGAGCTTAGAATTGTTGGGGCTCAATTTGTACATAGAGATAACCACTTTAGTTTCCATGATTAGTTCAGAATTATATTCTTATTTACATTTCCATGAGTTATTGTTTTATATTATGACTTGTGATTATCATTGGTATTTCATATTTAAGGTCTAAACCAAAAGGGTATTTTAGTTTTGAATTCTTTTTGGATGGTTTAAAACCCATTCAATGAATAGGAACTTGGTTTCAATAAAGTCCAATGGGTTGTGGAACTCCTATCACACAGATTTAAACCATGTCATAAATTCAAGAATGACTTTTCTTCCTTTTCTTATTATTTAGAATCCCTGATTGTTGGATACTTTTAGTGACACCAATTTAAGGTAAAATAATAAAGATTACTTTTTGGATATGGGGATATTAAAAATCAGGTTGACTAATATATATGGTATGGTTTTATTATATATAGATAGAATAACTGGTATATTGAGTGAAAATGGGGTTCATGAAAATGATTTTTTTAATTGAAGCTTCATTTCTTACTTGTGACATGATTCATTTTTTCTATATCATGAATTTATAAACAATTATTTATTCAAAAAAATGGATTCTTTTTTATTTCAATCGGATTATTGATTTTTCATGAAAAACTTTTACCCCATTGAATAATTTTTTTCAACACACATAAATTTTTTTTAAATAAATTGTTATTTACTCTAATATTTTAAATAGTGTTTTTTTAGTTTTATTGATTTTTTTTGTTATTTTCCACATTCAATCTTGAGGAGAAAATATTTTTTGAGGTGTAATGATAAATGAAAAAAAATGATTCCTAATTATAAGGAAAAACGATATTATAATTTGAATAGTGGTTCCTATCTAAAAAACATCAAAAATGGATAATGTGATTCAAGATGAAAATCAATCATTTTTATTGTTTTGGAAAAAAAATCAGGTAAGTTTTAATTTTGTTAATATGGAATTGTCAAAATTCTGTCTTTTTAGAACATTTTCTATGGTAATGAAATATTTTTCTTATTAAATGATATTTTTGTTGAAATAATTTACATGGGATGTTTGTAGGATTTAAAAATAATAAGTTTTAAAAAAGTATATACCCCTTGAGTTAGTTTATATTAAGCCTCCATAAAAGTTTTTACTTTCTTTGATAACTTTTATATTTTTCCTGACCCTTTCTTGTGTATAGGGGTTGTATAAGGTGATATAAAGGAAATAACTAGATATGCCACTCCTCTTTTGTGATTTGATTGAGTGTTCTTGAGAGGTCTTGAGTTTGAGTGTGAATATTTCATTGATATATTTATTTTTCCTCATATATTTAGACTTTCCCAGACTCTGAATAGAGTAGAAAGAGTTTTCTTCCCTCCGGATATTTAAATGATGGATGCGCATGAGTAAAATTATGATGATGTCTGGTTGTCGACTAACTGGAGTACCTTATAAGTTGTGTTGTGTATATGGGTTTTTAAGGATCACATTCCCATGTTTTCATATGTTCATTAGGAATATTGGAATCTCAATTTTATCCTAAATTTTGTGTGTTGATTCCTTCTATTTTTAACTCTTTCATTTCAAGCTAGTTGTAGTTTTTAAATAGCCTTGTAATGGTGTTATCTTTGACATCATATTTTTTTTATTAATCAAGAATAGTGGTCATTCTGAGTTTCTTCATGACTTATAATTTCATTTATATCTATGAACCTTCTTATATGGGCCAACATAGTGTTTAAACTTATTCCATGGGTTTAGGATTGGTGACCTAGAAATAGTGAACATTGGGTATGTGCATGTGTAAATAGATTTTATTTCCTACCTGGTTTGGTTGAGAGATCCACTATTGATATACTTTTAGTCATTGGATAGTTGTTAAAACTGGGTTTTGATTTTTAAAATTGGGTTACCATCGATAAATTTTCGTAACCAAATACTAGATCCTTTTTGTTTCTTGTTGAGGAATGTCTTTGTTTGAATCATCAACTGGTTAAGTGAGATGTGATGGATCTGGTGATCTTTCTTGTACCTTTCTTAAGATCAATGGTATGGTTAGACCCGATAGTATTCTAAAAATTGTTGTGGTATGAATCCTTTTCATAGTCTTGCCCATGTTTTTCTATGGTTGGTTTCACATTATGATATTAGGTTTGTTTTCCTTTGTTATTTAGGTGGATATTGGTGGTTTCCTTTCATTGAATGTGAAGCCTCATTTTTATTTTCAATTGTCTCTTTTTTTAGTTTTTTCAATTGTTGTTGCACCATTTATATTGAATCTAAATATCTAGGAGACCTATTATATGTCTCTATTTTCTTTATATCTTCATGTTGGATAATCTAGAACATATCAATCCCTTGAAGGGTTGGAAGTGGGGTTAATTTCATCCCAAGTGTTGTTTAAGATAATACATGTTGGGTATTGATAATGTCACTATAAAGCCTCATGTGTGAAGTTAGGATATATGACGATGATATAAAATGGGTGACATCTTAATTATTTCTATGATAATTACTTCATAGAAATAACATATCTCATTGTGAACTTCAATTGATAGAAATTGTGCATGCTCTCAGAACATTATCAAAACCAATCACTTTGATAGAATTTTATGATGTATTTAGTTCCTAACTGTCTGAAGTATACTCCTACGTGGATATATATGATCCTATGATAGAAGTTGTAGATTTAGTAATTTCAATACATTTATTTTTATATTTCGTAATCCCTCTGAGATTTATGTGTGACCTTAGAGACATTGATCAGGGTTTTACTGATGCGGTCTACGAAGAATCAAAGGAGGAGGGATCCTTAGTGAATCTTGTAGTAGGGATTTTTTGTGATGTGTTTGAGACTCTAGTTTACTTGAGTATTCACCATGTGTAAAAGATGGTAACCTTATGAAAACTTGTTAAATTCATGAAAATAGTAGATACGGGATGCCAGAGTTGTAACAAAACCATTCATAATGGAGAGAGTTTTGGTTTCTAGTTTTGGTCTCCCATTTATGTTTTGTATGTTTAGAATCAATTCCTTTTTTGTTGATCTGATTCTGAGGATGATATATTGATAACATAGATCTATTGAATGTGCACTCTTGGGTTACCAAGATGTGTATTTATCTGAGACATTAATGTCAGATACCTAGACTAATATAATCAAATACAGCACATTTTTTCATGATACTCTTACTAGTATGAATGTGCTGTGGAATAAATTATACTTTCTATTTTTTTATATCTGTATCCATTATGTTATGGAATTTGGATAAATATTACAATGACTTTGTAATTATACCACCATATAATCCAATTGGGTAATGAGAATCTATTTTTTGAAATAATATATTCATTCATGAAATTTGTTCATGTATTTCTTACCAAGGATTTGGTTATAGAAGAAAATCATAAATGTGATGTTTGAGTGGATTTTAAGATCTATGGTGTACTTATAGCTACTATTACGAGTAGATACATGTTCTTTGATTCATATTTTTTGAAAGGCATAACTGAATGTAATGGGTTCTTCATTGAGGAGTTCATTTAATTCTCTCTTGATTTGGATGGTTGGATCAGAAAAATCATCCAATCATGGAGCATACATGTCAAGCGTGAATTTGTGTTTTCATTGTCGTATGGGTTTTATATATTCCTTACCCTACGATTAAGGATAATCACTATGATTTACCATATAGTCAGCCTTTTGGAAATTCTTGATGTCAAGAAAGGGAAAGTGTCTTGTATTTGGTACGACCAAGTCTTGTTCAAGGTGAAGGGGTTGGTGTGGTTATCTTTATAATGTATGGATACAATCCTGAGACACCTAATATGTTACTAAAACTATAGTTTCTTTCCATTGGAGGATGAGGAGATTGATTAGGTCTCTCTCTCTCTATCTGAATCATGATTCATTTTTGACACTATTTGGGTAAGATGGGAAAGTTTTTACCACGGTTTTTGGGTACTTCCATGATCATAGAATGAAATGGAATATTGGTTTATCGATTGGAATTTTTATCACACTTAAGAAAGATTCATGAAGCGTCTTGTAATATCTAATTGAAGAGTTATCAACCAGATCATTCCCATTTAGATAAATGGGGGATATTGAGCTTGATCCCAGCACAACGATGGTGGTTTATCTAATGAAATTGATAGATCACTCTGATTAGGAGTTTCATGGTAATAATTATTTTACCCTAGTCTATGTATTGTAGTATTATGGATGTAATAACCACAATATGTGTTAGATGCAATAATTTATTATGTGGTAGTGTCGTTTTCTCCTTAAAAAATTATAATTCATAGTGGCTTCTGTTGGTAATATGTTTTAGGGTGAAGATAATTTTGATGCTCTCCAGGTTATAGTTATTATTTAGTTTTAGCATTAGTCTACCTCTTTTGAGGACTAGGAGGTTTTTAGGATTCAAAGGTTGAAAGTCTGGAGTATTGATAAAATATTTAATAAAATGGTTTATGAACATTTTTATTTATTACTATTCAGAAATTGTGTGGTATGGAACTATGAACCCCGGTATAGTTTTTCATGTTTTAGGCACTATTAGTCCAACCATGTAGTTCGACCGTCAAACTATGTGGTTGAGTGGGTGTTTTTCTATGTCTTATCTCAAGGATAAATAATCTTTTTTTTAAACATTTGGCCAATCCCAAGAGACCATATAAAATGGTTTTTTATAGATAGTGGACAAAACAAAATTTATGAATGCTTTATTAAACCATGTGTTTTAATAGTGATGTCTAATTCAGACCATTAAAATTGGGAAATTAACTGGATATCCTTGGTATTTTTAACCCATAATCACATAATTACTTATCATTATACTCAACCAGCCTCTCTATGGCTCTATAAAAGCATATAATCATTGATCCTTGGTGATTATCCATCAACGATTATGGATTCATTCAGAGTATGTATGTTTTAAGGTTGTTTCCATATCCTATGTCTAGATCTACCTATCATCTCTTACCTTCTCCTGGCCATGAATACCTATATGGGGAATAATCACCAACTACTTGGTTTAGATGGAGAATTGATGGTGTTTCTATTTGATCCGGTCTAGTGAGGACTTAATTTCTTCATTTGAAATAACTGTTTTTCATGGAGAAGAGGCTTTTTCATTCTTGAGGTAGGTGTCTCTATAAAAAGGTATTAAACCATGAATTACTCACTGATCATGTATAATTCCATTGGTGTTATTATGGAATTTAATGATTTAATGATTTAATCCTTTAAAAGTGGGTTTTAAATTATTTTTTCTTTCAAAACATTTATTCATTTTATGTTCTCAATTAAATGCCCAATGATTCTTTTGACTCAAAATGGATTTTCATGCATGTAAGTTGTGATTAATCATTGTAAAAATGTTTTATAATTTTTTAGCATTGTATTTAAACTATTTATGAAAATCATAGAATGTTGGGTACAATGGGTACATCAATATATGGACATATTTCACCCTTGTGTGTGTGTGTATGGATCCCCACTAGGGGTTCTTTTATTTATATCCATGGACTAAGACAAGACTCAATATTAGTGGGACTCACATTATTCTAGTATTATAGATCCCTTTCATGTTCATTTATGTATTTATATATGCTAGGGCTGACTTATTCCTAGTTTTATAGATTATAGTATATTTCATTCTAGGTTTCTCACATTTTTATCTTATGACTTTTTTCCCCATGGACATGGAACTCCTTGACCAGATTGAGTTATCTTGGTTACTTTTTTGCACCACTATTTATATTCTCACAATGTTATCTTTTGGGATATTTTTTGGTTACAACCTTTTGTTTTTAATTTTTATTTATATTCATATTTTTATGGATTTAAATATTAGTTATTTTTAAAAGAAAACAATGTAATTTTTTCATAAGGAATGGCATATTAAAATTACTATAAAAACTAGTTTTATTAATATAGAGATGAATGTTTCAGGGTGTTAGGATTTGTATAGATTCTGTGGTGGTATCCTACTAAGATTTAATGCTCACAACCTACTTTTGACATTGGTAATTTGTAGCCATGCTTTTTTAGGATGTAGGTAAATGCATGGGTGTCATGTGGAATTAAATCCTATCTTGGTAGTTACCACCTTCAGAGTTGTTTAGGATGGTGGTGACTGATTTCCACAGGGATACTTGGCCTTTGGTCCGGGATTGTTTTACTTCCAGGACCAAGAATTTGGATTTCATTATCATGACTCTTGTTTGTGTACAATTTATTCTACATTATATAATAATTTTTATACTATTTAGGTTATAATTGAGATATGTTGTCTTATATTTCAGGGTAAAATATTTCCATCATATTTGTATGTTGATACCCAGGTGCTTTCCATCATCCCATTGTGATCAAAAATGCCCTTTGGTCCTTGTGTTGGGCCAAATCGAGTGACTTTTCTGGTTGACCTAGGTAGTTTTTTTACATATTTCCATTTATAGGTTCACCAATACATAGTGTTGGGTGTGTTGTTCACCATTTTGGAATTGGATGCTTATAGGATGGTTATGTGGTTAGTTTTGTGGTGATGTAATACCCTATAGTGAGTGAAACAACCAGGGTGGCCATTTTATTGGGCGTGGAGCTTGGATGGTTATCATATGTGAAACATGATTCTTGGAAATTCCCGACTAAGGGAATATAATAGGGACTGGACTTTTGGGATTCCCTTGTGTAAAATATAGATATGGAAGTAACAATGTTGTTTTCCTAGTAATTTTGATGAGAAAAAAATCATACCTTTTTTGGTTACTCATAGAGGTTGGTTACGGAAAGCATCATAGGAACAAACATGGATTGTTCCATACCATTTCCTAGGCCATGGTGATAGTAAAATTGGTTTATCTTAAAAACAAAAAAGGGGTAAAACATAGGAGATTTATATGTCCTCATACCATGGGATTCCATGATGTAATGGGATGTCTTCATGCCATAGTGAGTCCATTCTGGATTTCTCCCTAAATATAGGGCCTAACCTTCCTCATCTTGATTCTCTTCCATATCACCTAATATTTTACCAACACAAGACCCCCTTGATAACCTTTGATAATCTATTTTGATGATTCATGCACCTTGGATAATGTATGATTATCTTCCTTTGACATAAGATACATTCTACCCTTCTTTTTTCCACATTTAATCAAATTCTCTATTTGAATAACCCTCCATAATTTCATGAGTGTTGAGTGTATTTTAGTGATGGATATTTTTGGATTGGTTTTGGTGGGTTTCCCTTAAATATTTGTGATGTTTGATCCCCCTTTGAGTATTTCATGTTGAACTGGGTTATTGTTGAAGCAAAAATCAATGAAGGGGATTTGAGGTATCTCTTTTTTGTGCATATGTGATATTAGAATAATTTTATTTCTTTTTTGGTAGATATAATTATTTGACATAATAATGATAATTAATCTGTCGTGAGGATTTTGAAAGTTTAATGGGATATATATCAACTTATTTACATTATTTCATGATATTTTTCTTCCATGACTGTGTGTCAAATGTTGTTGGATGTGAAACAATCATGTTGCTGTGAATATGTTTTTTTATAAAACATAATTGTAGAAAATCACATTTCATTAAAATGGTAAATTCCATTAAAATGGAATTTAAATTGGATATGTGTAAATAATTAATTATTATGTTTCCCCTTTTCTTTTGAAGTTGGTTGATGTGATGGCATGTGTAATGTCTATATTATTGGATTTTTTTTCTTACAAACATTAGCTTGAAGTAATTTAGTGACGATGTGAAATGTGGAAATTGTTTGATTGATATTTGGATGGTTATGTCATTCTAGGTTGTCTTTTAGTTTTTAAATAGTTATAGAATATTTGAAAATTAGTAAGTTCTAATTAAATGAACTTGGGTTGCATTAAACGGTTTGGGGATGGAAATAAATGAAAAATTTAATGGAAAAACAAGAAAATGATGTTTAATTTAAATATGGAAATACAATAAAATCATTTATTACTAGTTACTAATTAATATGGATAAATGGTAACTATAAAATTGATCTATGGTTGTGTTCTTGGTAAGGGGGTATGGATTGGTGCATATTGTTATATAAGTGATGTTAGTGTGTGATTGTGGTGATAAAAATTTTCTTTAAGTTAGGTAGTTTGGTTGTATGGAACCATAGGTTCATCCTAAGTCATGATATCACACCAATACCCAAGGTATTTTTTTTCTTGGTGTTTTTCCAACCCATCAAATATGGAATGGAAAAAAGGATGCCCAACCCCTCTTCCCCTCTCTCTCTATTCTATGTTAGCTTCTTATGCATGGGTTGTGATTTCTTGTAGGTGTAGTGGAATTCTATTGTTTTTTTACAAGAGGATGTGCTGGTTTAAGGTGGGTATCAAGAATTGTAGGATGGGGGGAATGAGTTTGATGTCATAAATGTTCAAAATACAGAATTAGTATGGTTTATGTTAGTAATTATGTGATTATGAGGATGTTACAGTTGTTCCGAGGGGTATGATAATAATGAGGTTATGATTCAGTAATTGGCATAGGTTGATAATTTGTCTTGACAATTATAATGAGGCTTATGATGGTATGAGGCTTATGGATATAGAAGAGATTGGAGCACCATGAAGTATAATCATAGGGTGTGAGGGAGAAAAATCAGTGGGGTAACGGTGTAGGGTACCCTTTTATCGATATTATTTTTCTTATATTATTTTATTATCTAGCGTTATTTAGTGAGTGAGACATTGTGAGTTCAATAACTACTGTACCTTATAGATTCTTGTTGATTCTATTATTTTTTTACTGTTGAAATAGTATTATCTAACCACATTTTCATAAGAGTCATCAGGTATGATCCTACTAGGTATGCATTTTAGGATTACCCTACAGATATATAAACTCTTTTTTATCAAGATGTAGTCGATGACTGAGTTGGATGTTTTTAGATTGGGGCATAGATCTATTGAGTTGTTTCCATGAGACTATATTTTGGTTATCTACTTGGAGAATTATTTATTCTAATTGTATAACATTAAAACCATTGTGTGGGACTCTTGGTTTCTCTATTTCCTTATGTTATTGATATGTTTAGTAGTTGATATCCTATATAATGATCCTAATTTTTTTATTAAGGGTGATGCCTCCCATATTTGTGATTGTCTTTATTCCCCTGATTATAGTCACCAACCCATGTCCCGCAGAAGGCGAAACTCGGGGGATATTATCCCTCCTCATCCATTTCTAATCCAATAGGGGTGCCTTAGAGGGTAGGGGTATAAGGACCCATTTTTTTAAAGATTGTAAACTTGAAAAAAATTTTAATTTTTTCATTCATAAAATTTTATGTGTTAAAATTTTAATTTGTACTCTCCAAAGTGATCTCAAATAATTTTTATGGCCACTATATTGGCTCTAAAATAGGGTTTTTACCCTAGGACATGAGTTTGGTAGTTTTATAAGCCATTTTAATTTTAGTGGAATAATATATACAAGATAAATTAAATAATAACTTATTTGAAAAGGTACATTCAACTATATCATTTAAATAGAGCGTTTGATATAGATTCTATCTCCACTTTTGAGTCAGAACCTAGTATTTTTTCATTGAGGGGAATAAACTCATTTCGGGTGTTGGGTTTGGGTCGTGGACCCTTTTCTTTTTATTTTCTTTTTCATTATATTCTTTTCTTTTTTCCCTTTATTGGATTCTCACATATGACTATGTGGATTCCCCTTTGTGTGATCAAGATATAAGAGAGGGATAGGGAGATATATAAGGAGAGAGATATATATAGGTACCACATCAGATCTTGGGGTACGTTGGATCGTTGATTGGTGGTCGTCAACCATGGAAATATGTGATCCTTTAGCAGATTGCACCCAAAGGGAGGCCATTTTTCTTTCTTCATCCAAGATACCGGAATATTTTTTCTTTTGAAGTTTTAATCCTCTATTATTCTTGGTGATTACAACTCATGGACAAATATATTATTTATGTGGATAAAGTAGGGGTCTTGGGCACTTCAGAGGGTTTTTCATTCGAGAAAACCCATCAATATAGAGTGTAGTTTCAACAACACGTGTTGTATGTTATTCATGTTCATAAAAGATGTTTTTTTAAGTACAATCTATATATTGGAATTAGATTCAATTTATGATGACATGAAAGTGTATCCAAGTACCCGGCCGGACTACTCATTTAAGGGGGCACAAGCCATATGGAGTACATAGTGAGAACCCTTTTGGGTAGATTGTTGTGTCGATGCATACAACTAGGATGAGTAGATGGTTATAGGGTAAATGCAATGTACATGATCAAAAGAACATGTAAATGTGATTTTACACATAATGTATAGGTAAAAGTACACACCTAGGTGGGCCTTGAGGGTATACTCCATCTACTGGGGTACAAACACTGTGCACTCATCCCTTGCCACCCATTTGATGGTTTTTCATATATTTTTCCTAGGATTCAAAATTTTACATATGAGTAAAATATTTTGAGTTTATTTTTCATAGATCATGGTTGTGATATCCATGATGTGATTTAAAGACTCCTAGGTGGATTCTTTGGTATTTTTCACGAACAGGGAGGTCCTTACTCTGATAATTAAATTTAGTTGTCTCCTTAGAGTGATCCCCCATGATTTGAGGTGGGACATCAAATATCTCTATTGAACTATGACTTTTTATTTCTTCCCTTGTAGACCTATTCCTTGTGAGATGTTCCCTTTCAGCCTGGGAGGTCTTGTTACTGGTTATTCTCAAGGTTCCTCGGTAGGATTTATCTACTTAACTTTCATCCTAGATGATCCTATATAGGATACATACATCTTATTTTTATTACCAAGGATCCCCTATGGGATGATCATTCTTACATGTTGGTGTACGGAATCCATTGTAGAATCTCTTTTCCTATTTATCATTTAGAGGATCCCATATAACATGCCTCTTCCTTCTTAACGTTAATGGATCCATTGTAGGATTCCTCCTTTGAGCCTTTCAGTTAAGGATCCCAAGTAGGATGAATTCACTTGTGTGTAGACCTCAAGGATACTTAGTATGATACCAATTAGTGTTTTATTTTAGGGACCCAGTGGGTGTCCCGTTGTTTTACTAACCTTGAGTTAGTTTATCGGGTTTGGGGATAGATGGTAGAAGGTGTCACCTTAGTACCCATCTAGAACATGTAAGCCCGTGGGGATATGAAAGTAGTGTTGGGTTTAGGTTTTCCGAAACCCTCACACTTTTTTTATACATACATATGTTTATTTTTCATGAAAATATGTTTACTAGAGGTGCTTCTTGGTTTTTGGCTATAAAGCCAGATGTGGGGCGTCTTCCTTTCAATTTGGGAAACCCACACATTCTTCATGGGATCCGAATTTCATGCCATGTTATTTATGATATTTACATTTATAGTAAGAGGTACTAACTGATATTTGTATATTCATCCATATATTTTTATTATTAAATTATTAGGATTTCTAAAGGTTCTTTATAGTATTGAACTATTGATCCTACATCTATGATATACAGGCATGGAATCCATAATAATAATATTCGTGGATGATTATACTCTCCTGGGTGATGAGAGTTGTTCTAATATCCTATGGTTTATACCTAATGAGAATTATTACACTCTCCTTAATCTAATTATACATGTGTCTGGTCATTATCTGTTGAATGATAGGGATGATTAAGCTCTCTCAAATTGGTTACTTGACTACGGTGCTCGACATGGGATTTCACATTTTTGGATACCCAAAATTATTATAATATTTTATCATGATAGTGGTGATTCTGATCTCCCATACTAGAGACTCAATGGGTGGTCATGGAATCGCACCGATGAGTACTTCTTATAGGTCACATAAGTTTTAGACCCTTAGGGTTCATTCCAGTTATGAATTTCATAACTACCTATAGTCCAGGACCTAGGTCTCTGACATTGGACTAGATTTACATGGAATGAGAATCATGGTAACTAGATCAACGTAAATTTATAGGTTGTTTATGAATACTTCCCTAGTATCCCTCTTGACAATGATTGAAGGTTGGTACGGGTAAACTGAGGGTTCGGAAGAGTTTCCCCCTATGGTGACATAGCTTGCTCGGAGACATTCCAAATTTGGATGAAGTAGGTATATATAAATTTGGAGTAAACCCAAAGATCATGTTAATGATAAAATTTTTAGTGGCACAATGTCTAGATCAATTCTCTTGCATGGGATGTCCAGGCGATTGGGATTATAAACCCAAGGATCAACTGATGATTGGTTGTATGCTATTTGATTCACATTACTCATGAATATTCAAATATATATATATATATTAGTATTGGAATATACATTTATGAGAATATAAATATAGACACACATGGTAGACATTCCTAGTTCACCATGATTACAGACCCAAGGTTTCATGTGCCTTCACGTTCATTGTGTTCACTTATCTTTTTAGTTGTGACCCATCTAGGCTAAGAATTATTCTTTTTCAGGCACTTATGGTAGAATATTTATAGTTTCATCATTGTAGTGTCCTATTGAGATTATTTCACACCCATCCACATGCACCTTGGTGTATGTGTAAACCTCATTTCAAGTTTTCAGGTTGAGCATACATGCTTGGTAGATAGGGTTGATTTCCAGAGTTTCATGTTCGAGCAAAGCTGCTTGTGTGGGTTCTTCTAACTAGGCTAGTGTAGTTTGATAATATCAGGAGACAAAGTATGTGGTCTATCTAGAAGTAATTAGTAGAGACCTATACTTTTGTTTTTGTTTCTTTTGTACTATTTTATCTATACGATTTGGCCAATGGGTGACTGGTGTTGAATATCTGACATAACTGTTAGGTATTTTATAGATTTTTCATTAATTATTATTGAATGTTTCAATTTCATTTTATTTACTACTCATACACTCTATTTATTTACCACTGTGTTTAATACATGGATATTTTCACTATTGTCTTACTTTGATATGAGGGAATAGTCTCCCCACTATCACACCTTAGGCCCTTACTGTTAGTCAGTAACCTCTTGAATATGGGGTTGTGTGTTGGAGGCCTCATAACAAACCGGATCAGTGCACTGTTTTAGTGGAATCCAAGTTGGGGCATTAGAAAGTGGAATCAGTGTGGTTACGTTCGTTGGAAAAACTAATTTAGATATGGTAGACATGGTTATTATAAATGTGTCTAGATCTATGATGGATATCAGATATGGGTGTTGAGAACATTTTTTTTGACTTGAAGTCTGCGTTTATAGGGGTTATGGGATTGTTTTTATAATCTATGAAGTTATAGTTGTATATGAATTTATCTTTTAGTGACACACATTTTGTGTGAATTTTATGATTTAAAATAGATCTCTGGATCTTGGTCATTGGAAAGAGTCTAGGTATAAATTTTGATTCATAGATGGAAAAGGAAAGAGGGGTCACAAGCATCATATTTGGCATGCATGATCCACATCATATAGGCCTGGTAGTGTGTGATTATTACTGAGGATAAAGTCCAGTTGTTTACATTTAAAAAAAACTAAAATGGTGTTTTTCCCATATTGTTTTTTGTGTAATTATACTCAATTTATCCTTTTATCAAACATATTTAATTCTGATATTAGGTTATGTGGATCTATATTGAGGTATTGTTTTGTCAGGCTAATGACTCAGTCCTCATACACATGAGGTGTAGTGAACATATAATGTCTATATGACACATGATTCTCTTCTATTTACCCATTCTAGGGTGTTTTTTATTTAGTCATTCCTTATCTATTCTAATCACTGAGTGTGATGTTGATGGATATGGGACCATTCTAGTGAACTGGACCATAAGGGGGTATTATTGTATACAGATTCTCAGTGACTATTCATTCAGTATCTCTTCATCCTTGGTATCATTCCAACCATTTAGCACATACTTATGAGGATTATCAGTGTGGATCATGCCCTTTTAGACCATTTTTTTAGTCTTCACCCTCATAGTTTAGTTATCTCTTCACCTCCCTTAGATAGGTTTGGTCTTTTGGGTTAGGATGTTAGACCTTGTGACCCGGTTGTGAGATATGATTAGTAGGGATATGCGGGAAACTAAATGCCCTTATATTCTAAATGGAGACATATAGGACAATGTTAATTTTGATTAATGGAAACCTACATAAGAAATGTTGGACCGTGTTTTCAGACCCCTTTTTCAACAATGAGCTTGGATATTTACTTGTTCAAGATCATGTCATAGGTGGGGTGCTCATTTTTGAAGAGGACATCCAATGGAACTTATAGATTAATGAGGATGGAATTATGTGTATCATGGTCATATTATCCTTATTATGGATGAATCACTCGAGTGTGATTCATGTGATAAAGTTATGTGTCGGTTACACATGTGCCATTTAAATTGTAAATAGGTGAGTGTACGGGTGCGATCTAAGGACTGATGTTTTCACAACATGTCATGGTCTTGGTTTCCCTAGAGTTGGGGGTAAAATGATGAATGTCCCACCATTTTAAAGGCGGTTTTAATAGTAAATGAGGTGCCACAAAATGGTTTACTCATGGCTAGACCTAGACATGCACTATAAAGAGACATGGTGTCAGGTGTCGGTTAATGGAAGGTGTAGACTTTATTATTATGAGTGTGGCTCGAATAGAGATGTACGTGAATTTTTATAGAAGTTTATTGTACTTTTGGTTAGATTTGATAATTATCTATATTTATATCATTCTGAGTATACTGAGATATCTTCAACCCTACGTTGAGCTTTTTTTCTTCTCATATTCCTTTAATGGTTTGATAATGGAGAATTTTTAGGTTATTCTAAAATAGCGGTATAAGTGAATAAGTATAGTGGGTAGTAAACCATTTCCTTTTTTGATCATGGTTAACCTCATTTTCAGTTGGACTCTAGAATAAGTTTTTCACTTTTAGTCTCTTTGCTTGGTCATGAGATTTTGATAAGGGTATTCATATAGTTGGGAGTACCAAATTGGTCATAAATTAATTTCTTCCTTGTATGGGATAGTTATTTATGCTATGAGACTGGTCATTGGAAAATCCAAATAATATGGTTGTAAATATTTATGGGTTGAAATCATGGGTGTTATTCTTATCACCAGACTTCTTGGGAAAATAATGTTTATCGTGGGGAGATTGTATGTGCCCATGTTTTTATAGACTGTAAATTTGAGAAAAAATTTTATTTTTTTCATTGAGATTATTATAAGTGGAAAAATAGTTATATTTCTCCATGAAACATAGGTCATATAATTTTTTTTACCACTCTATTGGTCCTAAATTATGGTTTTTACCATAGGACAACATTTGGTGGTTTTTTGAGCTGTTGTAATTTTAGGGGAATAATTCATATTTAATAAATTGATTATGAATTTTTTTAAACATGTTTGATTGGTCCTATATTTTTAATGGAGTGTCAGATCATGAATCGATCACCACCATTGATTCCAGAATAGGTATTTTTTCCTAGGAAGAGCGTAAACTCTTATTGGACATTAGGTTCGTGTCGGGGCCCCATTTCATTTTCTTTTCTTTTCTTTTCCACCCGTTATTTTCTTTATTTCTTTCTTTTAGTTCCTTGGTTTCTAATGTATTTCCCTAAGGATCCACTATGAATGATTAAGATAGGGGAGAGGGGTATGGATAAATATAATGATATTAAAATAGATAGGATCCACTGTGGAGACTGAGACATGCTGGATCGTTGTTCAGTGGCCATGGGCTTCAGAAACATGTGAAGCATCGGTGGATTCCACGCAAAGGTAGCTCATTTTTATGTTTTCACCATATATCTCCATAGATTTTTGTTTTTCATGTTTTAATCCCCTATTATGATTTCTTATTATGCCTTATGGTATGACCTGTTGTTTTGGGGTGAAAATGTGGGTTTTAGGTGCTTCTGAGCATCTTCCATTCAGGAATAATCATCTACACGACTTGTGGTTTAAGGAGCACACATCGTGTGTTCTTACTATATGGGTAAAGTAGATTTTTATATGTACATCACTTGTATTTTCACTACATGACTCATACTAGAAATTATCCATGTGTCCAAGTTCTCGGCCAACCTGTTGTTTTAAGGGGGTACATGTCATGTGGAGTACACAACATGAGGGTTTCACATAATGGAGATATACACGAATAGGAAGAGTACATGGTTAGGATGAGTGAGGTATAGAGGAAGGTAACATATATAGGTTAAACATCATGTATTCAATCAAGACACTGGGTACATAGGGTTTTACATGCCAAGTATAGGTATAAGTACACACCCAAGTTGAGCCTTGAGTGTGCACATTGTGTACCAGGGTAAACACACTATTTACAACTCCCTTTCCACTTTTTTTAGGGTTTTCCTATATTTTCTAAAAAAAATATGAATTGTACCTTTGAGTAGTCCATTTTCAATTTATTTTCACATAGAACATGGTGGTCAAACCATTGAGTTTTTTTAAGGACATCTATGTGAGATTTTGATAGTTTTTCTGGAATAGAGAGGTTCTTCTTCCAGTAATTGAATTCAGTTGTGTCCCAGTGTTGAGACCCCGTGAAATGATTTGGTCCATGAGCCATATCTATTGGAATATACCTATTTAGTTGTTCCCTTGTTGAAATCTTTCTTATGAGATGCTACCTTTAGATAGGAAAGGTCATGTGATTGGTTTTTCTTGATGATCCCCTGTAGGATTCCTCTACTTGGGTTTCAACAAAGCGTCATGTCTATGATTCCTATATCTTCTTCCCATAACCAAGGTTAACCTATGGGATTACTATTCATAAGTGTTAGCCTAGATAATCCATTCCCGGATACCTTTTACAATTTATCATTCAGAGCATCCATTGTAGGATGCCTATTCTTACTTGTAATTAAAGGATCCCATGTAGGATTCCTCCTTTGACCTTTTCAGCTAAGGATACAAATTAGTATTACTTCACTAGGGTGTGTACATTAAGGATCCCAAGTTTAAATCCTCATAGTTTTTTACTTGCGGGGCCAAGGGGTTTCCCCATTTTTTGACCAACCATGAGTTTTTATGTTAGGTTTGGGTAGAGATGGTAGTGAGTGTCATGTTAGAATATGTGTTGAACTTAGAAGATCATGGGTTGTAGTAGTATTTTTGGATTTAGGAGTTTGGCCACCATAAATCTTTTTTTATTCATTCATATGTTTTTATCTGATGGATTTATGTTTACTAGAGGTTTTTCCTTGTTGGTGACTGCTGAACCTCGCGTGGGGAACCTTCCTTTTTCATTAGGATTCCCACATAATCTTCCTGGGTTTTGACTTTTGAGCCATGTTATTTCTTATATTTTTATTTACACCTAGAGTTAATACCTAATATTTGGTTGTTAAGTCTAATATTTTTATTATATTATTATTGGGATTTTTAGGGGTACTTCCTAATATCCGATCGTTGAGCCAAAGACTATGATATATAGGAATTGTGTCCCTAATAATGATACTCATGGATGATTCCACTCTCACGATTAGTTATGATGACTCCACTCTCCACTTATGTACATGTGATAAGGATTACTATTTTATCCTCAATCTGATTATACTCCAGGATGATGATGTTCTCTCGAGTTATTAGGATGATTATGATATCCCTGTTTTCTTACCTGACTGCGACGTTGGGCCTTGAGTTTCATATAATTGGATACCTTGAATCATTACTCTCTTCCATGATTATAAGTATGATTCCAATCCTCATTATTCGAGCCTTTAGGGGTGGTAATTTCATCTTTCTAGTGAGTTATCCTTACAAATCACCTATGTTCATACCCTTAGGGTTCATCTATGTTCAGAATGTCATGACTGCCTATGGACTAAGACCTAGGGATCAGAAAGATGATTAGATTTACATAGAATAAGAATCATAGAGAATAACTAAGTGAAAATTACTAGATGACTAGACATACATACTTGGAATACTTCTTTTTAGTGATTGGAAGAAAGTATGAGTGATCCCAGGGTTAGGATAAATATCCAACTCTATTGACATAACTTACTGAGAAACATTTTGGTGTTGTTCGAAGAAGGTATATGACAAATGGGATTAAAATATGAGATTAACATAATGATGTATGGATTGAGTGGCATGACATCCAACTCAATTCGCCTACATAGGATGTCTGTAAGATTGGGATTACGAACCCATGATCTATTATTGATTGGTTTTATTTTATTTGATTCATCTTACTCACGAATCTTCAAATTTATGAATATATGTATAGGTATGTGACTAAACATATATATAAATATAAATATGGACATCCATGGTGGAACTTCACCTATTAACTAGGATTACAGACCCATGGTTTGACTGTAGTTTCTTGTTTATCAAATTTAGTTGTCTTTTCAGATATATCTCATCTAGGCCGAGCATTTTTTTTATTCTATTATAGTAGCATATTTATAGGTTCAACATTTGTGTGACCTTCTAATATTATTTATCACACCTTCACATGGATACCAATTCATGTATAGACCTCATGTATTCATTTCATATTTAGAGTATTTGCACAGTGGATAGGGTTGAGGCCCAGATTTGCAGGTTCAAGTAAAACATCTCATGTGGGTTTTTTTATTAGGCTGGTGTAGTTTGATTGTTTATAGATAATGGTTATGTGTTTTGGCTCAGAGTCAGTAGTAGATCCCTATACTTTTATTTTAGTTTCTTTTATACTCATGTGTCTATATGGTTAGCCTAGTGGGTAACAAGTGTAGTATGTATGATATAAAATTTAGGGATTTTATAGCTTTTTTTATTTATTATTATATTATTTTTCTATTATAGTTTTTTTACTACTTATGTAATATTTTTTTAATATTTTTTATTATACTTTTCTATATTTTCTATATTCTTACTCTAAATTGAGGGTATAGTTTCCCCACTATCACACCTTAGTCCCTCACTATTAGTATAAGGCCTCTAAAGTATGGGTAGGTGCGCTTGAGGCCTCATAACCAACCGGATCAGGGCCCCATTTTAGTCTCATTCAAGTTAGGATGATACAAGGGGGTTTTCACAATTTTGTATCAAAGGGATGTTGAGAGATGATTTGGTGTATTGAGTTAGCCACCATGAGGATTTCATGGGTTAGTAGGGGAACTGTGTTGTCCAAATATTTTGTGTAACTGTGGTAAGGGATAATGGATAGGATTAGGATTTTAGGGCCCCATATGATCTTTTGGAAGGGAATTAATAATAATAAGCATTATGGGTAAGAGATACTAGTTATGAGGTAAATAACAAAGAAGGGTAATTACATCATACTATTTTCACTTAAGATTTTATTAGGGTGAATTATGGAATCTAAAATGAATTGAATTAAATAAACTTAATATTCCAAACAATTGGGCTTTGAAGACCCACTTTTACCATTCACTTGTGGCACATGGACATTTCTCACATGTGGTTTAGGCTATATAGGTTCAATAAGATGACTTGGTTGATCATCGAAGGGTCAAACTGGTTGACTAGTGTGAGAAATGATAGAGGAAATTTTGTTCCTTTCAATGGAAATATTCAGAAAGGTATGATGGTCACATATCAGATCTAGAGATATAATCTTATTTATAGGATCTTGAGATCACACTTATTTTGATTTAATATTGGGAAAAGTATTGGTTTCCACTAGTAGTCGGTCAGATTATGGGTGCAACATATAAGTGGGGAATGTTTTATCTTACGGTGTGGTAGAAGGAAAATGTTTTCTAGTAATATTTACAAAAGAATTTTTGTGTGTAATTCCTATCATTGATAATGAAGGTAGAAAAGAGGTTGTAGCTACATTCTCTCCAATAAGAGATTTTGACAATGAATGGTCATTGGATTAGGTTTAAGGACATTTTACATTTCACTACCAATATTTTACCAGATGAGGAGTACCATGTACGGTGTATTGGGGAGTCACTATAACCATCAATAAAGTACTTGGTTACTCTATTTAAATTGTTGATTTATTTAGAGTTACATAAGAGGACATAGGTGATTTAGACAATTCAATATTGTAGAGGGATTTCTTGAGATGGGGTCTAGATGGGTACTTCAAAGAGTAGGGTTTTAGGTGGCTGAACATGGATTCCAAGGCCTTCAAGGTTTCAATTGGTCAAGATTTATTCTCAAAAACATTGCTTTTGGTTTTTTGGGGATAATGTATCTTATTATTTTCCTAGGGGCTTTTACCAATGTTCTATATTTTTTGGGGGTTTTTTCATTTTGAGTATTAGTGAATAGTATTATTTGGAGATCATCATGGTAGTAGAAATATGGTCAAGCATCAAAATCGGCATCATATGCTAGTGATCCATATCATCAACATGGTTTAAAGTCTTACTCCCCACCGACAGGATATGGGGTGGGTAGGGGAAAACTTCTAGATTTACCACATATTTATGGACCCCAAACTGAGTGTATTTGTGGATGTGGTCAGTAGTAGATATGTTGAGGATATACGTATGGAAAATAGTATGATATGAAGTTTCTAATTCCATAGGTTCCATATATCATCAGATTTATGATTATAATATCTAATATGATTTCTACAATTTTTTTATTCCGGATCCTCAAAAACCTTTGTTAGACCCACTTTATTCAATGATACGGTACTAGACATGAATATTCTTCTCATTCCCATGGTTTAAATTTTTGTATTCATAGGCCATAACATCTTAATTGATGTGTGATGGGAGTATAGACTAATGGTGGGGAAAAATCACTCATTTGGGGATCTATTCTTACTGTAAAGACATCCACAATATGTCATCCTCAACACGTGCTAAATATATTATATATGTATTGTTATTGATTTCATTCATAGAAGTGGTTCATTCTTAAATTTGGATCATTTTCATTGATTTTTCATTGGGGATAAGGGTTTTCAGATGGGAAATAAGTGTGAGGGCCCCATTCTTTCCTTGGTGGAATAATTTCTAGTGAATTCAATGGGCACCGAGACTGTTGAGTCTCCCATAGTTATCAAGGAATGTCTTAATGTTTTTTCATGGTGGTTGTAACACTATACACATGATGTGATGAAAAGATGATGATATAGTTACCACTTATTATATCTAAAATTTCAATGAATTTTTATCAGATGGTGCCTTCTTATTTTTTGGATTCTAGAATTCAAATAGATGATATGAGGTATAAGAGTTTCATCTGGAACTGTGCATCCTCATGGGGTCCCCCGTTATCATTTTCCCATAAGGATAATGATAGTATGAGGATGTATATTGATCATCTAAGTCCAAATTATGTGATGATAAATAATAATTACCCTCTTTTAAGGATCAATTATTTTTTTGACTCCTTGAGATGGTCTAGTTGGTTTTATAAGATCAATATATGGTTTTGGTATCATTAGTTGTTGGTAAAGTAGGAAGATGTCCCAAATAATTCCATCCAAATATAATATGGAATCCTTGAGTCTATAGTTATTTTATTAGGTTTCATTAATGTGCCTAAAGAGTTCATTGAAATAATGAAATATCTATTCCATAAGTTCTTGTATTGGTTTATAGTCACGTTCTTTAGTGAAATTCTAATAAACTCAATGTTTAGGGAGGAGCATTTTGGCTATTTGATGATCATTTTATAGAATCTATGACACCACAAAATGCATTAATATTTGTCCATTTGGGGTTTCTAGGTGTGGGAGGTGAATTACTATTGGCATGCAGTATCTCAAAAATGATTAGTAGTGGATCCTCAAAGGTTGAGGTGGTTGTTTCTTGGGAAACACCCAAAATTGAGATGGTGGTCAAAAACTTTCTTGGTATAATGGGTTATTATCAAAGTGTTTCTTATATATTTTCCCAAATTTCAGTATAGTCATCTAGGGTTTTAATATATAGATATTACAAATTTTTAGATTAATATTCAATACATTACACAAACACATGCCTGAGGAATGTCATTATTTAGTTTATTTTGTCGATTAAGTGCATAATATTCTAATTTGGTGAAATATCTTCAACATCTACAATAATGATCCTCCAATTAATTATTATTCACTATAATTCCCTACATAAATTCTTACCTTATAACTTAGGAAAAGGAAACAAAGGAAATGGTGAGCTCATATTCCTAGTAATGGCAAGAAATTGAGATATCAATAATCACAAAAATCTTACATGATAATAAGGGTATGAGATCATTAGTTTAACAAATGAAATACATGTCCTTTATATAAAATATCAAAATATCTTAACATGGAATAAATCTTGGAAGTTAATAAGATATAAATAATAATGTAAAAAGAGAATAGGAGGCATGAGATCATAACATTGGCCTAAGATATATATTTTTAGCATACACATATGGATAGAAAATCATTTTAATATTAGTAATGTTTTGTTTCCAATGATATCATGGCGGAATGGGTTCACTCCCCAAACCATCATAGTAGTCAAGGTTCACTCCAAAGACAACCAAAACAGACATATTCCCTTACTAAATCGAGTCTTATCCCCATTTTAGTTCCCTCTATCTCATGATATATATATCATTACCGAATTCCATGGATAGAGATATAAATCCCACCCATCATATAATGAAAATAATATGTATGTGCCATAAAATCATAAAATATTTATCATATAATGCCCCACTAAATGAAATTGTTTTCCTAATAATATCATCATTTCATAAACTTTGGAAAATAGAAATGTTTCATATTAATTTCATCATTTTTTCATAGTATAACCTATTCAAAGAAGTACCTTTAATAATAATTTTATCTTGGTATAACCTGTGGAAGAGAAATAGGTTTCATAAAAATCTTTTCATCATAAACATAAATCATTAAGATAAAGAAAAAAATGGTACCCATGTATTATATTCAAATTAAGGCATAGTTAACATCAATGGATTTCATCTTAGATGAAAAATGTTGTTGAAAACATCATTAAAAACATTTCTTGAGTAAAATAACTATTTCAAAGTGAACGAAAAATTATAAAACAAAAAATATTTTTAAAACCCATTTCATTGAAAATATTCTTGTAATCATATAATGGAAGGTTTAAAAATATATATAATTCAATTCTGGATGTACATAACCTTTCTTATTTAAAAACACTTTTGAAAACATAATACATTTTAAAATTCCTTTTCTTTGAAAATATCATCTTTTAAACAAACTTCTTAAAACATAAAACATTTTTGAATAAATTTTATTTGAAAGTATCCTTGAAATAATATAAATGAACCTTTAATGAAAATAATAGTTATTATGGTGAAAAATGTTGTTCGTTTTTTACATGTTAATTCAAGTATTCTATTCATATTAACTATAAAAATACAAACAGGCATTATTTAGTGAAAATCATGAAGATTTTCTTCATATTAAATTAAAATTTAAATCATGTGTAATAAATTTATTAAAAAATAAATGTTTAAATGTTAAAAATGTTTTTCAAAACATTTTTATAAAACATTGATTTAAAAGAAAAATGTTTTTCCATCAAAGAGATACATAAAAAATATTTTTATTAAAAAATTATTTTTGAATCTTGAGTACATTAAGGGGAAAAATTAAGGATAAAAAGTATTTTCATGACATAAAAAGTGGAAAATAAAATATATGAGTTTCTTGAGAGGTGTTTCATAATATTTTATCATCAGAATCAAAATCATAAACAATCATGAAAAATGATATGAATTTAATATGAAATCATTACAACTTCTGTAACCTTGATTTCTGGTCACCATAATGTAATAACATTAAATAAAACTTAAAATATCATGATAATATAAAAATTCCGGATGTCACATGTCATATGGGCTATATATACACCTCATTAAAGAAGATTGGTGCATAGCATATGTCTCAGGGAAGAAAATTTGAGACAAAAATCTCTTACCTCTACGATAAATTTTGAGTCATGAGCCCCATTAAAGAGTGCTCCAAAAATGGATATGTAAATAATAATAATATTGATGATAAAAATCATAAAATACATTCATAGGAAGTGTGTATACAATATAAAAGAAACACATGGTGAATATAGATTGAGTCTCATGGAAAATAAAAGTTAAACATATACCTATTTCTGATTTAGTAATATTTTGGATTGTAAACAAAAATAAAGAATAAAATAAAATGAAATATTAAGTATCCTATAAATAATGATATTAATGATATAAGATTTCAAATGGGAAGTATATACCCCATATAAAATAAATGAGTGGTGAATTTTCATATATCTCCTAGAAATAAAAGTGAGACTAGACTCTTATACCATAAGTCTTGACTTCATTCAAACACATTCTAAAATATTTTATAAAAAATATAATTCTGTTTTAAATTTATTATATATCCATATATATACATAATAACATTTATGATTTACTTATGACATTTTATTACCTATTTATTTACAATTTCATGTTAAAGTCACATTTCCAGAAATAATTGCTTTGTTTTTCTTGTATATTAGGATTTATTATTTTTTGTTCCTCATACACTGATAATGGTCACATAATATCTAGAATTTTAACCATTATATATATATCATATATATTCATTGTGTATTTTTTATAAGATTCCATAAATTCTAGTGATGGAAAATTAAATACATTATTTATGGAGATGGTATGTCGTACATGCATGTGAATGTTGTTTCCATTTTCTCTATGGATTGATACAAATATAGTTAAATAATATATTAATAATACACAATAGTTATTATTTCATATATATCACATTTTTTAATTAAAACCATCCTTATTACCATCCACATAAATCGTAAATGAATCACATTGCTTCATGTTATTGTAGTCCCTGTACACACGAGCGATGTTATCATATTCCCATAGAATAGAAGGTAAAAAACTATATGTGATATAATTATTCCATAATTATGAAAATATCATAATTATAATATATGAACATTTAATCCGAAATTATATCCATTCTTGAGAGGTGGTAATGGAAAAACAAATGACATCATTTCAAGAGGTAGAAGTTTGTTGTACAAATGAATGTTGATTTTGTAACCCATTCAATGAAAGAGGAGAAGATTAAGGTACTACCTTTAATAATATAAAATATAAGTATATTTAATATACTAACTTTATTATATTAGAACGTTTTATTAATAATTTAAGGAGGTGGATGAATAAATAAAATTACATTTCTAGTAAGGGTCATTATTTCTTTTTTAAACAACATTTAATGGTTTGCACGAAAAGGCATCATAGGTCATATTACTGACAAAAATTATTCTTATATGATGAGATTAAGTATTAAAGGAAGTTATTTTTACATTTATTGGATGAACCAAAGGTTTTTTTAGTGTTGATGGGAGAGTATAGTGGGAGGCCTTTTACAAGTGAGGTTAGTGGCACAATTGTATTTTTTAAAATGACAAGGGTTTCCCTGCAGAATTAACAATCTATAAGACTCCAATATGGTACTCTATATATTATATAACTTATATGGTCAAAATAGTTTCATAAAGTTCGTTTTGGACTTGTTTTGGGTAATTTTAAACCCTTACCATTTATGTTTATCCCACTAATAAAACCATTTTTACCTTAACTAAGGTAAATAAGTTTTACTATTTTTACTGTTAATTATGGAAAACAAATTACATTTCCCTTATTATATAATATATTTATGATGATTCCAAAAATGGAATCCATTTTTATAAATTTAATTCCCATAATAAGAAAATTTTAATTTAAAATTATTCTTGCTAATGCGACCCACAAGTGGGTTTTCCAAGAGAAATTTTTAAAAAGATTACAAAACATTTATATCAATATTAAAAAAAATTGATTCTGATGACATAAATTCAATTAATAGATATATATTTATAATTATCATATTATTAAAATTAACATTATTTTTTATTGTTTTTAAAATCATTAAAATAAATTAAAATTCTTAATAAAAACCATTATTTTTCATTACTCATCAAAAAATCTATCTTCTAAATAAATCCACAAAAATAATCCAAATATAGTTTTGACATGATTATTACAAAAATTAAATTTTTCTTGTTAATGAAATTTTATAATAGAGGAAAAATATTAATTTGAAAATTATAATGCAAATAAATAGTTTTTTTATAAAAATGCATTTTTAAGCCTAAAATTTGATTCATTATTATCTATTATCTATAAAAACAATAAGATAATTATTAAATTTTTATTGAATATATAATATATAAATTTCATTAAAATCATTCAAAAAAATGATTTATTTAATTTATTATTATAAAACATGTTTTTCTATAAAATATTTTTTTTTTATAAAAAAATATACCCTATATTTTCAAATGGTTTTAATTTTAATTTAAAATTAGTAGGTCACCAAGGAAATAATTTTATATATGTTTGTAAATAATATATTTTCATAAATTATTTAATGTTTTTCATACCCACCATTCCAATCGCATTCTGATAATTATCATATTAAATAATAATGTTTTACTAGTATTTCATGTTTTGTATAAAATCTCTTTGCGTGTAATGCAAGCTAAATCTAGTATTACATGAAACTCGAGATAAACTTTATTTTTCATATAACGCTACAAAAACAAGGTGTTGCATGTAATAAAAAATATAAAAATGAATAAATTTATTTTTAAAAAATCACAAAATCTCTGGGTGTTAAATTCTCCCACAATTAAAATTCAATTTCTCCCTCAAAATTCATCAATTTAGTACCAAAAAACTAAGGATACGTATACATCATTACATCCTCAAGTTCTTGCATATCTTACCCAACCTGGTGGTTTCAAAAAAAACTTACCAAATGAGTTGTCTAGTATCGTAACACTTTATAAATATAATAAAGAATGCCAAAATATTGTTTGTTATAATAAAGAACATACTATTGTGGCACGACTTACGTGTTTAGTACATGTAAAGGATAAAGTGTATACTCGCTCAGAAGATGTACATTGAACACATCATGTGCCTGATAGAGCTTTGGTGGAAGCGGCAAATGATATGCTACTATCCAAACCCTGATAAAGTATTTCAAAGGTACTGATATAAATTGGGAGTATCTTTCCCTTGTATTGTAAGGACAATTTCAACTTTTGGTTGTGATTTGGTCACTTTCTAATTCATCACATACTCCAAGAAATGAAGATGAATTTTTTGTGCTTAGTGCACTTACAAATCAAAAGATCCATAAAAGAATGATGTGTCTTTACATCAATCTCTAGTTATCATCATAAAAAATGGTTACCACTCTCCATCCAATATTCAAAAACCATCATATGGTGATATAATACATTAATCTTTAAAACCACATCTACTGTTCAATATAGAACATTTTATAAATAATTAACCCTATGACCCTAAAAAATATTCAACCCAAAACATTTTAAATAAGGACACTAAATTTCTAAAATTAACTAATCATTAATCCCCCAAAAACGTGAAGTAGCTCTTAATTATCACATACTAGAAATGTTAATCCCTTCATCATGTATTCTATTAAAACGTGGTAATAACGAGAATTACCATAAAAACTTAATAAAAATATAAATACTTCTGTATTCCTTGAATAAAACCAAATTTTTTTGAATATATAACATAAATCTAATAATGTTGTAAACTCCATCGATGATAACATAAACCACTTTTTCCACAAATCATTATTCAGTTCCTAGTCAATTAACCGGATTCAATTTAATTTTTTCATATGAATCAAATAGTTATCCAAACTAAACACCAATTTATCAACATCAAGTACATATTATGTTTTATCTTACCTTAATAAAAATACTTCATTTATATTAAATCACTTTACTAGGTCCACGTCGTCATTAAATATATTTTTTAAAATCCAAAAATAAAAACTTATATTGAACAATATTTGTATATTTCATGATTCATATGATATAGTTATTTAATTACAATACATAACCACTTCAATCATATAAATTCCTTCTCAAGCCATTAACTAGGATTCATCAACTTATCCATTAACACCTATTTCCTAAAATATGAAATTTGGGTCATTTATTGACATTAATCAACCTCAAATTAATCATTATTGTCACATTTAACATAATAAATATAGTTAGAATATCTCATATCATTAATTTTTAACTTTTATTCACCTTATAATCAATAGTATAATCATTACTCATGCCCCTTTTTTAATACTCTTCATGATATTTCCCCTTCGGACAACTATTTTTATAATTTATATACTTTACACATTTGAAAAAACAAACCCTAAATGATATCTTTGGGGGACCATTATTCTCATCCACCGAATTAATTGAATGTTCATTTTTCCTCTACAATTACTTACCTCTTGTCCTGCTTTTCCACACTAAAAACACATTTCCCTTCCTCTAATGCATCCACTTGGGAGCTTCTTCCCACATTCTTGACATATAGGAAACATAATATTCTTTTTCCTATGGTCCCCACCACCTAAAATCCCAACAAAAAATTTCCCTATATTCTTTGGTGAGTATGGGAGTTGGTTATGGAAAAAAATATAATTATATGTCGTAATAAATTATTAGAAAACATCATAGTATATTTATCTCTATTCATAATCCAATTTGGTTGTTAATAGTAATCAAATTTTCTATCAAACTAAATGCTAACAGTATTCCTTTTGGCTCCACCCATTGACTAGAACCAAACAATATAGTTTGAGCAACACAAGTCATAGTGATTAATAAAATAATTATAGAAGATCCATTATGGGATGTCTAAATCATGAAACTTAATTTTTTATATATGAAACCTTAGTTTTATAATATGTTATAAAAATTCAACATCGATTTAAATTTGTTATTATTATCAAAAAAACAGACTGTGAGTTTATAAAAAAGTTCCCCTAAGGAGTGTCAACAAAGGTGTGAAACATGGATTGTAATCATGCACTTGGTGATGATCGAGTAAATCCCAATGCATCCTTATCAGAATTATTACCTTGGGGTACCTCGGTCTTATGACCACATATAGATGTAGTATCTAGATAGGGATGTAATTACATGTAATCCACTTACTCTATCCTCGGAAAAAATTCTATGACATTTTCCATTACTTTGATTCAACCTTAGACATACCCTTATATATCTATCAATATATTTCCTTAGATGTATCCCATGGTATTTTACTAATATTTTCACATGCTTTTTTTAAAGTTTAACTAAATAAATCTTATGATACTAAATTTATTGACTTAATCATTTTGTATATATATATATAACATCTTTCTATATGAATATTCAATACATTACGAAAACTCAAGCCTAGGGAATATAATAGTTTAGTGTCTTTGAATATTATGTACATAATCACCTAATTTGGTGAAATATATTCAACATATCTAATAAATATCATTCCCTTTAGTAATCTTCCCATATATACCCTACTTAAACCCTTTCTACATAACATGTGAAAGTAAACATAAGAAAGAATGAGCTCAAGTTCCCAATATGGGAAATAAAGTGAGATAAAAATGATCACAAAAGAATGACATGAGAATAAGGGTATGGAAATATGATATTAACATATGAAAAACATACGTTGTTTATCAAATATCATATTCTTGATACATGACCGAAATATTGGAAGTTTATAATAAATGTATAATATAGGAATCAAATATGAGTAATCATGAGATAATAACATTGTCATAAGACATTGATTTATTATGTAAATATGAGTATAAAAAATCATTAACACAGTAGTCAATGATCATGACCAAGACTATCATAGTATAATGGGTTCACTCCCTAAACCATCATAGTAGTTAAGGTTCACTCCCAAAACCATTTTAGTAGACAAAGTCTCTTACTGGACCAAGATCACTCCACGTTTCAGTCCTATCAATATCATAAGATATAAATCATTACCCATTTAATAAGAGAGAGAAATATGTTCCACTCGTCACATAATTAAAATCATATATATGTGTTCCCCAATATCATAAAATATTTATCATATCATGACCCATTAAATAAAATGTGTTTCAGAAACTTTTCACCATATCATAGTATGTGGAAATGTGACACATTTTATAATAATTTCAACCTTTCATCATATCATAACTTGTGAAAATAAATGTTTTTCATAAGAAATTAACCATGGTATAACCTATAAATAAAAATAGTTTTCGTAAATATGGTGTCATCATAAACATAAACCATTCCTAGAAAGAATAAGAAAGGTACACATGGATTATATTCCCATTAAGAAAATATTAACATCAACATTTGTCATTTTATATGGAAATTTATTTTGAAAAGATCATTTGAAACATTTATTTATGAAAATAAACTTTTCACTTTGAAAAAAAACACTTTTTAAAACATAAGAACTACTCAAAATTCATGTATTTAAAATAACCTCAGAATCATATAATGTATGATTAAAAAATCATATAAAACTTTTCATGGTGAAAATAAGATTTTCCCTATAAAACACTTTTTGAAACATAAATAATTTTAAAAATAATTTTATTTGAAAATAAAACTGAAATCTTATAAATAAATATTAAAAAAAAACAATTAAAAAATTTATTGAGGAACATATTCTTTCTACTTTGAAAAAAAAATTAAAAAATAAAAAATTTACAAAATACATTTCTTTAAAAATAACCTTGAAATAATTTAAATGAATCTTTAAAATCATTAAAAAAATTCTTGGGACATATATCATTTCCTCTTTGAAAAAAAACTTATTAAAATATAAAAAAATCAAAATACATTTATTTTGAAATAAAAATGAATACATATAAAGGAATTTAAAAATATATAATGGTAATGATGGCAGAAAATTCAGCTCATGCCTTACAGATTAAAAATAAAGATTCCCACTACATTTTTTAGGAATTTGAAATGAGAATTTTTTAGAGAATGAAATAAAGATTCATTTTAAAAAATTAACAAGTAAAATATGGGTAAAAATTCCTTTAATTAACCATTTTAAGATTTCTAAAAACATATTTAAAAATGTTTTTTAAAAATAATGTCTTTGAAGGAAAATTTTGTTCAAATGAAGATAAGAATAAAGATGGTTTTTATTAAAAATATTATTTTTAACTCTTGATTACCTAATGGGAGGAAAATTATGTTGAAACCTATGTTATCATGAAAAAATAATATAATAATTTTATTAATTTTTCTGATAGATGTATCATAATATTTTATCATTGGAAACAGAATCATAAACAATCCTTATAAATGATAAGATTGTAACATATAATATTTACCTCTTTAGAACATTTAATTGTAATACACATGATGGAATAACATTAAATTAAACATAAAATATAATTAGAATAAATAAATTCATGATATCACATTTCAATGGTGTTATATATACATCTCAGAAAATAATGTGGGAGTATAATATATATCTTAATTAAAGAAAATTAAGATGAAAATCTCTCACCGCTTTGAAAACTTTTGAATTATAAAACCCATAAAATAGAGGTCATGAAATTCATATGTAATTATCTATAATTATACTGAAAAAAATCATAAAATATATTCATATTCTGTATATATAACACATAAAGAAAACACATGGTAAATATAGATTGGGCCTCACAGAAAATTAATGTGAGATGAAAATCCTTTGTCGTTATAGTAATCATTTGGATCATAAGTCCCAATAAAGAATAAAATCAAGTAAAATATTATGTAATATTGAAATAAGGATTTTAATGGTATAACTTTTTATAGGGGAAGTATATACACCACAAAAAAATAAATGAGTGCTGAATTTGAATATTTTTTCCCAAAAAAACAGAGACTAGAAATCCCTTAACATAAGTGTCCACTTCCTTCATACATGTTCTAACCTCATGTGTAATAAATATAATTTTATTATAAATATATTAGATAACTATAATTACATATACCATGTCATATATTATTTACATAGGTCCATTTATTACCTTTTTATTAACAATTTCATGTTAAAGTCATATTTTGTGAAATAAATTATTTCATTTCCATGTGTGTTTCGATTTGTTATTTTTTTTAACCTCTTAAATTTATTATGGTTGAATAATATATATAATTTAAACCATTATATATATATATATATAATATATAAAATATATATTTATTAATAGTACTCAATAAAACATAAATATATAAAATTAAATATGTTGTTCTTGGAGACAGTAGGCCATACGTACGCATTAACGTCATTTCCATTTTCTCAATGGATTGAAATAAAGAGAGTTAAATAATAATTTTCCATTAAGAAATTTTTTTTATTTAATATATATATATAACATATCATCATTAAACTCATCCTCATTACCTTCCATGTAATGTGTGAATGAATCACATCTCTTCGACAAGAAGTAGTCCACATTACAGACGACCAACATTATCCTATTAATAAAGATTATAAATTAAGAATTTATGTGTTATATAAATATTTCATAATTTTAATACTATCATAAATATAGCATATATAAATTTAATCAATCATTATATCCAGATGTGATAGGTGGTAATGGAAAAACAAATAGCATCAGTTTGTGGGGTGGTATTCCATCATACACAAGAATGATGATTACATAACCCATTTGATGGAAGAGGATAAGGATTCAAGTTATGATAAAACTCAATAAAATCTAAATATTTTGGATTTTATGGATGATATTCTATCATCATTGTATAATAAGAATTGATGAAGTTGGAGGAAGAAATAAAAATAAAATGTTTGATTAGGTACATTACCTATTCTTTAGAAAACATATTTCAGTTTCACCAAAAGGCTTATTAGGTTGGATTTATGACCTAAATAAGGATTATATGATTATAGGATGGTATTATGGATGTGATTTTGGTTGGTATATAAAGAACAGATTTAACAACCCTGGCCCTAGAAGCTCATCACAGGTGCCTTACTTTATTATATTGGCATGATTGCAAAAGAATTAAATCCCAAAAAATAATAAGGTAAGTATTTTTAGAGAAATAAAATTCATACCGATACCCTTTTAAAAGTTTTAAATTTAAAAAAATTATAAAAAAGTTAATTCTAAAAATCCTTGAAACACATTACATGAATTCAACTTCATATCCTTAGGAAAGAAAAAAAATAAGGGTGTGGTCAAATGCTCAGTAAGGGGTAAGTACAACATAATCTATAATTAATCAATTAGAATAATCCATATGGAATGGTAAATAGCTTACCACACTTTCCATTTCTAAAACTGAATAAAGAAAAATTAATATGATAAGGAAAGTAATAGAATCACATTTCATTTAATCAATAAGCCGATGATGAACTATATCCATAGATAATCCCAATGTGAAAATATCATGCATAAATCATAATAATAATTGAGTTCTAAATGAATTAAATGAAGAATTATTGGACACCGTGTTTTCTAGGTTCAGGATTCCTTTTTAATCAATACCTTTCACACGAAAGTTTATAACATACTGGGTAAAAACTCATCTGATTGGCTAAATGATCTGTCACATGAGACTACTGATGCATCGAGGATCTTACTTTAAACAGTCCCCAAACTATTTCATACTTATCCTATGCATTACTAATATATAAAATAATCAATTTAATTTATAAATAATGTTCCTTATCATTAAGAATCTATATGTATTAAGGGATACAGATTTATCAATATTTACCTAGCTATTAAAAAATCTATCAAACAATACACCATATGTAAAAAATGGTATATGGTTTAAAAAATAATTATGACCATCATATAATAGTATGTATATTTAAAATAAATGAAATTTCCAATGTAAAATTGTTATAAGTGAATTATTGTTTAAAGAGAATGTTCACAATCAAAAAATAAAGTTATACTGGAAAGATAACTTTTACCACATGGTAATTTTCAAGTCAAACCCCTTATATGAGATAATTCAAAGTGAAACATAAAATTCCATGAAGTATGAGTTAATCATAATAATAATTGAAAAAATTGGAAATATATAAACCACATTAATGTTGATTGGTTCATAATAACACATAATTTTCAATGGAATGTAAATTGAGATGAAATCCATTAACTTACACGTTCTTTTGGTTGAACGCTCTTCAACCTCATGTATAGTTTTTTTAAATATGTTATTAATCTATAATAGAACCATATAAATATTTATTTTGTAATATATTTTTTTATAACATATTATTACCGTTTCATTAATAATATTTATTTATTATAATCATTTAGGGTAATAACTTCTTTGTTTCTTGAGTACATTTTGGCTTGTTATTTATTTCTATTACTTCAATCATGATTTAATAATCTAAAAAATGTAAAACATCATAAAATTTCATATGTATTTATTATATATGTGATTATAGTAACCCATTATATTTAGTGAAATTAAATGAAAAACACAGTTCATAGAGATGGAAGTCCATATGTATACAATAAGGTTATATCAATTTTCTTATTGTATTGAAAGTAATAATAGTAAATTATATATATATATATATATTATTTCATCGTAATATTATTTTAATATTTATCACATAATTTTAGTAAAATCATCCTTAATACATTCCATGTCAATTGTGAATAAACCACATCACTTCGTGAGGCGATAGTCTTTTGTAAAAAAGAATGGTGTTATCATATTCCCAAAAAATGGAATGCATGAAGTTATGTGTTATATAATAATTAAAAAAGCATACATAAATTATAAAAATAAAATATATCATATATAAAATATAAATCCATCATTATTATTGACCATTAAAGGTGATAATGGATGAACGAATGGAAACTGTTCGAGAGGCGGTAATCCTCCGTACACCCGAACAATGATTGTGTATCCCATTTGATGGAAGTGTGTGTTGTTTTATCTTATACCCATATCATAATGAAATATAAATATATTAAAAACATTAATTGTATTATATAATAAATATATAATAATAATATAAAGTCTTTAGTAAGATAAAAACAAAATTACTAGTTGATGAATGTTACCTCTTATTCAAGTAAATCCTTTTGGTTTATAAAAAAATTCTTCCTTTGTTTTTATTATTTGTAAAATAAATCTCTTAGTATGATTTGAGTTATATTGTTAGTTTATTTGTTCAGGTTTTTTATGAGACAAAAGGATTTATAGGTTAGTAGATTGGGGAATAATGAATGACCTTTTATAATTGTGGTGGAGTTACATTCTTGTAAATACCAAGAAGAAAACACTATTGGGAGGTATCCCTTTCATCATGTCCCTATAATAATGAAATAATGTCTATAAAAGAGGTTATATGGTATAAATATGGGAATATAATGGATTTTGAGCAATTTTAAAGGTTATTTGGCCCCTTTAGATTAAAATTTAACCGCTACGTAAACTCAATTTTACCTTAATCATTGTAAATAATTTTAATTTATTTCACTAATATTACTGATAAAAAACTAACTTTAACTTACTATAAGTTATATATTATTATGATTCCAAATATTTTATCATTTTTTCAAATTCAAACCATATAATTGGAATAAATTAATTTAAAATTAATCTCACAGATATGATAAGAAAGCGAATTTTAAAAGTAAAAACATTCAAAAGGTTACTAGGTTTTTATATATAACTTCAATATTAAAATCATTAAAATGAAAAAAATTGGACTAATAGATATATAATTTTTATAATTTTACATTAAAACCAAATAAAAATATATTTTAACATTAGAAATGATTTCGAAAAAATGTTAGTTTTCAAATAAATTTCAGTATTTTTCATTGTTTGTCAAAGAATTAAAATCTCAAAAAATTAAAAAAAAAATTCCCTAATATAATTTTGACATAAAAATTTCATAAATTAATTTTATTTTTTCAAATTAAATATAATAAGGTTTCAATAGTTATTTTTAAAATAAGTGTGGCAATAAAAGGCGAAAAACTGCCTTAAGAAAAACACACCTTTTAAAGTATAAAATTAGATTTCTTCTTAATCTATAAAATTAGAATATATTGGATGGTTGTCATAAAATTTAAAATATTATATAATATATAAATTTATTTAATATCATATACTTATATTAACTAATTTAGTTTATTAAGATAAAATTCCTTTGGGTGTATAAAAGAATTGTTTATAAAACATTTCTTTTATATTTAATTGGTTTTTATATTCATTTATTATTAATTGGTATCCAATGAATTAAACCATATATTTTATAATTTATTTAATAATATTTTTAACCACTAATATAGTTTTATTATTAACTACTTATATTAATAGTTTTTTTAAACTGAGGCTTACATATAACATAATCTATCAAAGAAAGTCATTGTTGCGTAAACTCAAATGTAAATCAGTATCACATGCATTGTATGAAATATAATTGATTGAATTTATTTAAAATAATAAATATATCATAATGTATTGGGATGTTATATTTCTTTTTAAACATGGTTTTTGATGTCACATATATAAAGGAATATGATGTTTATATTTTAAAATTATGGAGTGTTACATTCTTTCCACCTTAAATAAATTGTGTCCTTTGAACATTAACTTGTTCTATATAATATAGGATTTTTTATTTTCAAATTACTTTTTTGAAAGACCCAAAAGTAATATTTTTATTAAAATATCCTCGTAATAAGGTATAAATGCAAGAAAAAAAAATATATTGAATAATCCCGTAACTATGTTTCCAGATAAAAGAATAGAGATTGGAAATGAAAACATGGACATGAAAGAGAGAAAAACACACAAAAAATATAGAGGGAGAGTGATATAGAACATTGATCAAAAGAAATTTAATGATAAATGGAATCTTTAAGGGTGAAAAAACATAAATATGTGATGATTTAAAAATCTATACAATTCATCAGGGTTGAATGAAATATGATAACATTTTTATTTCACAAACCTTCTCCTAAAGGTGAGAAATTACATTACTATATAATAATACAATTAAATATACATGATAAATTTCTTAAGTACAATGTTCCCCTTTTTTATCCCTTGAAATATTTTACATAAACTCTTAGAAGAAGCTTCATCATATGATAATGAAATAACTTAATCTCTAAAACCACATTGAAAGTTCAACTGAAACTATTTCATAAATTGTTATCATTTATAAAATATTGTGATCCATTACTTTAATAACACTTCCATGGTATTTAGTACTATATAATTTACCCGCATCAATAATCTATTTATCGTGATTCATTATCTCAGCATCAGGAATATATTAAGGTTCTCATTCATGTGTTTTTTATGATGTTAAACATTACACTTAATCACTTTTCTTGGTTTCATTCAATACATGGTTTAAAATCCTTTAAAAATGGTGTTTTAATGGAATCTTTATATTTTTCAAAATTATTTTAACCAGTACACCATTAATAAAATACTCAAATGAAATAATTCATAGACCCAAACATTAGCACATTTATCATTTCTCTATAGTTGTATCAATAGTATAAGCTTGACCTTGATCCCATAGATTCTTATGAGGTATATTCCCTTGACTCTTGGGGAATTCATTTTCGTAGTTCCTAATCTTCTTATAGTTTAAACACATAATTTTAGTGTTTTCTTTATTCACTTTTAATTTTTTTTCTGGTGACCATTTTCTCCAAACTTATAAAAAACTCCCAATCCCTTAAAGAATTTCCCATGGTAATTTTTCCCACAGCTATCACATGTGAAAAAATATTTCTTTCTATTATTCTTATTATTCAGTATCTTTTATTTCATCCTCTTTATCTCTTTTTTCCATTAAATCCAGAAGAAAAAGATCATTCTTTATCTTTCTTGATATCACAAAAAAATATTCCATCATATGAATAAAAAAATTGAGAGACCAGTTATCTTCAGAGATGTTCCTTAATCACATAAAATAAATGGTCAATCTTGCATTCTATGTTGCATATAAAATCTATTGTATATCATTCTAACCTTGTAATGGTATATTCCTACTCTATAGAAATTTTCCAACATTTTGTTTATATTTAAACTATCTCTTCATCACAATTTATTTCTCATGATAGAATCATTAGTCCAAAAAATTACATAAAATGATTTCTATTCAATGATTTAAAATTTATCTTCCTCCCTATAATTATAGATTAATGACCACCATTGATCAACATCACCATTGAGACAATACATTGAAAGTCTAACCATTTCCCTTTCAACACATCCCAAGGCCATAAATTTATTTTCCAAAAACATAATCCATTGATAGTCCAAAATCATATTTGAAATACCACTAAATTAAGGGGGCCTCTATCACATAAATTGATCCAGAATCAGAGAGTCTTATTGTCAAAAATGTAGATCCATCTAGAAAAGGTTATTTTTTATAACTTGATTTAGCTACCTTAATATATCCATAACATTCACAATTGTAATACTAGATATATTTGGTTCCATATTAAGGAAACATCTACATTGGAATTGAGTATTTATAACCTTATTCCTTCAAGGTTCCATTTATAAAAAATGACATAAACTATACTAGATCATTACAAAATTTGGCACAGGGTTTAATCCAAAAAATAGGGAAATTCTAATCATAAATTGAATAATTTAGCTATAACAAATATCACAATCATAAAAATGTTTTATTTTTAGATATCATTTATTTCAAATCAATTGTAATTTTTTTATAGAAAATTTCAATTATCATAAACATATCTCAATGGAGTGTTAAACCAGTTTCACAATAAGGACCATTTTCATGTACCAGGGTACCGTTGAGTTAATCATGATGCTCTTTTTTTGATTTATTACCCCTAGGTACATCTGTGCTAGGACTATCCCCACTTGTAGTATCTAGGTAAGGATGTATTACTAGGAATACCCATAAAACAAATACCTTAAACACCATTAGTACATTCTCTTATATTTATCCCCAAATTCTATCTAATACTTATGTTCCCTAATCTATGTTTTCTGATATCTAATTCCCAATGATTTTACTAAACTTCCTATGATACCAACATTAATGGCCCCGGCCCTAGAGTCATATAGCCAGTGTCTTAATTAATTACTTTACCATGATTAAAAGGAATAAAATTCCAATGGACTGATTGGTTTTGTGGTTTTTGACAACTGTATACCTTCATGAGACCCATATTACATTGGGAAAATAAAAAAAGAATATCAAAATTAAAACCTCAACATCCTTAATACTCATAAATAGAATTCATCATCATATACTGGGGAAATGAAACAAAATAACAGTGGTCTAAAATTATCATAAAATATTTGAGTAAAGAAGAAGATATAATGAATAAATAATAATAAACAATATGTAGAGGTAAATAACTGATAAAACATTCCATTTATATAACTGGATAAGGAAAAATCAATATATAAAGGTAAGTAAATAAAACACATGTTGTTTAATCAATAAACTAAGAATGAGTTGCATTTATGCATAATGTCTAAGAGAAAATATCATGGATAAATAATAATAATAAATGAATTATTAATGAATGAAATTCTTAATTATTGGATTCCATGTTTCCTATGTACATGATTCATTTACTATCAAGACCTTTCACAATAATGTGTATAACACACTAGGTAAAAACTCATCTGATTAGACAAATGATTTGTCTCATTGGACTATTGATGCATAATGGGGCTCACTTTAAAATATCCCCAGTCCATGTTTTACTTTTCAAAATAATTCTTCATATATAAAAAATCAATTCAAGTTTTAAAGAATCTTCCTTATAATTAAGTATCTATACTGAGTAAAGGATACGAATTTATCAATTTTTTCCAGTTAATCAGGTATCATTAAAAGTTTAAAAAATATATAAAAATGGTCTATGGTTTAAGAAATAATTATACCCATCAGAAAAGAGTATGAATATTTGGAATAAATTTAATTTATAGTGTAAAAGGTTCATAATAACGTGATTGTTTCACGATAAAGTTAACAATAACAAAATAAAGTGAGATTGCAAAGATACCTTATACCACTTTGTAATTTTCAAGTCATACCCATTGGATAAGGTAATTCAAAGTGAAATATAAAATAAAATTTATTATGAGTTTATAATTATATTAAATTAAAAATAGGGGTGTATATACACCACCTTAATGTTTATTGGTGTATAATAACAAATAAGTTTCAATGAAATGAAAATTGAGAAGAAATTATTTCCTTTATGCTTAATATTGATTGAATGCCCTTTAACCTTCTGTATAGTGGTTATAAACATGTTCATATCATATAAATAACCATATTAAAATTTATTACATCATATAAGATTATCTTATAACATATTACTACCCATTTATTTATAATCTTTCATTTTTTCATCATTTTGTGTAATAACTACTTTGCTTTTCGAGTAAGATTTTATTTTTTTCCTCTCACTTTTATTGTGATTTAATCATATTCACAATGTTCAATAGTAATTAAATACCTTATATATTCATTATAAATTTATTTATAGTAATCCATTATAGTTGGTGAAAGGAAATGAAATACACTATTCATTGGGATGGTAGGTCGTATGTGCACATGAACATTGTTTCCATTTTTTATCACGTTGAAAAAAAGAAAATAAATTATACATATATATATATATATTTGTATAATTTTAATGTTTTATATATCACATATGTTTTTAAAATTCATACTTAATAAATTCCATGTTAAGCGTGAATGAATCACACTTCTTCACAATGCGATAGTCCATCATACACATGAACGATGTCATCATATTCTTAAAAAATGGGATTCATGAAGTTATTCATAATATAATATTCCATAAGAATAATTACATTATAAGTATCATATATATAATATAAAAACTATAAATCCACTATTATTACAAACTATTAAATGTTAATATGGAAGATCAAATGACATTGGTTAATGAGGCCATAGTCTACCGCACAAACAAATGACGACTGTGTATCCCATTTTTTAGAAGTGTTTCATTTTAGTTAATTAAATAAGCATAAAAAACATCTCAATATATTTTGGATCCTATTTAAATTATATAAGAAATACATAAGAATAATTTAAGTGTCATGGAATGAAATAAAACAAAAGTGCTAGTGGATGAATGTTGCATCTTCTTCAGATAACTCCTTTTGATTTATACAAAAATCAGTTTTTGATTTAATTAATATCCTAAAACATCTTCTAGGATAAGGGTAGGGATATTGGCAGTTTATTTTTTATGTTTTTTAATATACAAATGTCTTAAGAGGTTTGTATAATATGGGATAGTGAATGTCCTTTTATAATTGAGGATGAGTGGAATTCTTGTAAATACAAAAAAACACAATAATGAAGTCTACCTTAAATAATGAGCCTCCAATAATGAATAATTTTGAATAAAATAGGTTATTTGTTCAGTATAACTCAATAATATGGGTTTTATACATGTTTATAAGTAATTTTTCCCCATAACATAAAGTTTAAGCACTAAGTAAACTCATTTTCACCTTAAACACGGTAATTTATTTTAATTGACTTCACAAAAAAATAAAAAAGTATGTTAAAATTTAAATATAATATAAATTATTATTATTTTAAATATTTAGTAAATTTTTCCAAATTCAAATAACATAATTGGAGAAATTAATTTAAAATTAATCCCACGGACGAGATAAGAAAGTGAGTTTTTAATGTGAAAATGTTCAACAGTTTGATAAATTTTCATATCTAAGATCAATATAAATATTCCACCAATTACATATATTAGATTAATATATTTATAAATTATCTTATTTTAATTTTAAAACAATTCAAAAATATAATTGAACTTATATGAAAATTTATTTTTAAATTAAAATGTTGTATATTTCACTTGAAACTTATCAAAGAAATACGAAAAATTCACCCTAAGTTAACTTTTAAATTAAAATATCCAAAATAAAGTTTATTTTATTAAATTAAATTTATAAAAATTTTAAATTTTAGTATTAAAATATGTTCTCCACTAAAATGTGACCAAACATGATTTAGAAAAATACAATATTTTGTTTGTAAGATTGTATTTGTTTTTTTCTTATTTTTATAAAGTCTATTAGATGAATTCCGAAAAAAATATTCAATATATAATATATAAATTTAATTAACATTATCTACTAGTAGTAATATATTTAATTTATTAATTTTAAACACATTTTTAAGCATAAAATATTTTTATATAAAAATATTTCCTTTAAATTATATTTTTTATTCAAAATTAATCAATTTCTAGCCAATGAATTCAACCACATATTTAATAAGTTAGATAATACAATTTATAACTACCAATTTACAGGTTATATTTCCTAATAATATTAATAGTATTTGTTAAAACGACATCTTATATGTAACACACGCCTTTGAAGAAATTTAGTGTTGCATGTACTGCAATGTAACTCAATATTGTCTGCATTGGAAGCTATAGAATGGATTGAATTTATTTAAAAAAATTAAATATACCACTATTTATTGGGATTTTATTTTCTATTCAATGCTTGGTGTTTAATTTAACATACCCATAACAATATTATGTTCATATTTTAAAATTTTGGGGTGTTACAACGAATGGGTTTTGGTAGTGTGAAAACGAGAGGAAAGGTGTGTCATTTTATAAGTTAAGTTGGTGCCACAATTGTAATTTTTGAAATGAAAAAGGTGTTGATACAATTTTCATAAGACATAGGGATAAAAAATATTGGTCGTTATCAATATTAGGAGACATATGGTAAAAATATTTCTATGTGATTGGTGTTTCACAAGTTTTAGGTCATTTTTTACCCTTACCTTTTTTGTTTAAACCCCCGGTAGACCCATGTTTACCTTAACCATGCTAAATAATTTTTAAAATTTTTAAAATTTATTGTCATCAAAAATTATGTTTCCCTTATAAAATAATATAAATTTTTAGGATTCAAAATATGGAAACCATTTTTCCAAATTCCATATATATAAGAGGAAAATTGTAATTTAAAATTAATCTTGTGGATGCAATGAGAAACTAGGGTTTAAAGAGAATATTTTTGAAAGTTCAAAAATAATTTTATCTAAATTTAATATGAAATTCCATCCAATTAACTAAATATTGTTAATACAAAAACCCAATCTTGACATACATAGACATTATATTTCTTTTGAGGAATACTTAATAGATGAAATAAACTGACACCCAATACCATATTAATTTAGTGCCTTTGGAAACATAGAACATAACCTTCTAACTTGGTGAATGATCTACAACAACTACCCTAAATATCTTACCTTTTTTCCTAACGAAAAAATTATTTATATCTTGGGGGAAAGAAAACATAAAACGAGTGAGATAAAATGTTCACTAAGATTAAACATGGGAAACATAAAACAAACCACAAACATAAGAATTTGAAAATACAAAAATAATGTTTAAATATCAAAATCATGAGTTGTGAAATAAATCTTTGTAGTTCATAAGGCATAGATCATAAAATAAATTTAGCCAGGTAAAATAGCATTGTCATAAAACATGGAAATATAAAAAACCATTAAGTACATAATATGACTTCCCTAGATCATAATGGATGCTTTAAAAATCATTTATAATATTTATGCAAGAAAAAAACCTTTCCAATATAAAAAAAGTCTTTAAAAATTATATTTTTTTAAAATTACTTTTATTCGAAAAAAACCTTGGAAACTACTAAAATAAGGTTTAAAAATAATTAAAAATTTTATTTAGTAAAATTTTATTTCTTAATTTAAATCATATTTTTAAAAATTAAAAAATTTACAAAATAAATTTAATTACAAATAACCTTGAAAAACAATTACATAATATTTAAAAATAATTTAAACCATTTCATGAGGAAAATATATTTTTCTCTTTGAAACAATTATTAAAACATAAAAAAAATTCAATTGTATTTTGAATATATCCTTGAAAAAATATAAAATAATCTTTACTTAATATAATTATTATGAAGGTTTTGAATTTAGTTTTTTTCATTCACATTAAAATAATAATTCCCTTCAAATTTTCATTAAAATCTGAATGTGAATTATTTGGAAAAGGACATGAACGTTATTTTAAAAAAATATTTTAAAAATACAAAAATGGGAAAATTTTATTTAATAAATAATATAAATAATGCTAAAAATATTTTTAAAAATATTTTTAAGAAACATGTAATTGGAAGGAAAAGTTTTTTACCTGATGTGGGAAATAATGATGATTTTTATTAAAAAAAATATTTTGAACTTGAGATTAAATACATGGAAAAAAGTGAAGGTAATAAATGTATTATAATTAAATAGTTATATGAGAATAAAATTAAATATTTTATTGAGATATGAATCATATGATTTTATCATCTGAAACATAGACATAAACAATCCTAATAAAAGATGAGATTGTAACTTAAAATATTTATCACTTTGGTAACGTTGAATTGTAAGACCAATGAAGGAATAACATTAAATGAAACATAAAATATCATAAGAATAAAAAAATTATTGATATCATATTCCAATGTGGTTGTATATACACCTCATAAAATAATATGACAATATAAGATCTGTCTCAAGGAAAAAAATTGAGACAAAAATTTCATACCGATTTTGTAAATTTTTAATTGTAAACCAAATGAAGAAGTGGTAAAAATGGATATTAAAATCCCCATATTTTTAAGGATATAAGTCATACAATAAATTCATGTGAATCATATCTATCACATTAAAGACACACATGGTCAATATGGATTTTGACTCACAGAAAATGAAAGTGAGACGAAAATCCCTTACAGCTTTAGTATTCGTTCGATCATAAGGACCAATAAATAATAACACAGAATGAAAATTTTCTTATCATTAAAATAAAGATATTAATCACATAACATTTCAAAGGGGAACCATGTAGTCCATTCAAAATAAATGAGTGTCGAAGTTTCATATGTCCCTTAGAAATAAAAGTGAGACTGGAAATACCTTACCATAAGTATAACATTCCTTCATAAACATTAGAAAATACTATATAATAAATATATGTTTACTTTAAATGTATCATATAACCAAAATTATATATATCATACCATTTAGGATTTAACTTTGACCTTTTATTAACTGTTTATTAACAATTTCATGTTAAATTCGCATTTTGGGAAAAAAACCGCTTTGATTTTCATGTATGTATTAATTTTTTCGCTTTTACATTTATTATGAATGAATAATCTATATAATTTTAACCATGATATAAATATAATATATAATAATTACATATGTATTTTGATTAGTCCAAAAAATTTAGAGATAAAAATGAAATACGTCATTTATGGAGACGATATAACATACATATGCATGAATGATGATTCCATTTTATCGACAAATTGAAATAAATAATGGTAAATAATATATTAATATTCCTGAATATTATTTTTAAAAATTTATCGCATATTTTTTCAAAATTAAATTTTATTACCATCCATATAAAGTGTGAACTAATCACACTGCTCCGTGGGACGCTAGTCCGTCATACACACGAGCTTCATTATCATTTTCCAATAGTATGGAAGGTAATAAGGTATATGTTATATAATAATAATATAAGTTTAATAATGTCAAAAATATAATATATTATCATTATATCCAGCATTATATCCAGATATGAGATGTGGTAATGGAAAAAAATGACATTAGAATACATGGTGGTAGTTCGTTGTACAAAGAAATGATGATTTTGTAACCCAATCGATGGAAGAGGAGAATAATTTAGGTTATTTATTTAACATAATAAAATATAAGTTTATGGTGTATAATTATGTAATGATATCTATATATTTTAATAAAAAATGAAATAGGTCGATGAATAAATAAAATAAAATGCAAGATTAGGGATGTTACCTCTTCATTAGACATCTTTTAGTTTTCTCCAAAAGGATTTTTAGGTGAGATTTCTGAAAAAAAAATGAGGATTATAGTATGAGATTGTGGAAGTGAGGAAGTTATTTGGATTGGTCCTAGAAAAAACAATGGTTTTGAGAAGTGTGAAGTGGATATTATTAGGGTGGTGTTATATAAATGAGGTGGGTGACACGCTTGTAATTTGTAAAATTAAAAACGTGTTACCATGTTTTTCAAGTGAAAAAAGCCTCTAAAATGATCCATTATTGAAGCTAGTTTGTTTAAATTTAAAATAAATCCAAAAAATGGGCTTTGTACTATTTTGTGTCATTTTTAACCATTATTGATTAGTTTAACCCCGTATAAACCCATTTTTACCTTAATGACGGTAAATAGTTTTTTATGATTTTATTATTATTTATGGTAAAAAATTAAGTTCCCCTTATTAGATAATATAAATTATGAATACTACAAATATGTAACACATTTTTATAAATTCCATTAAAATAACAAAATGAATTTAATTTAAAATTAATCTTGTGGACACAATGAGAAAGTGGGTTTTCAAAATGAAATTTCTCAAAAGTTTAAAAAGTTTTTATATAAAAATTTAATATGATGTTTTTTCAAATGACCTAAATTGGATTAATAGATATATTATTGGACTAATTTAACCTCTAAAACTATATTGAAATAATTTTTATGTTATTAAATTAATTAAGATAAATAAATAAAAATTAATAAAACCAATATTTTTCATTATTCATCCAAAAATCTATCTTTTTATAAAATTCTCAAAAAATCACCCAAAGATAATATTTAAACGCTTATTTAAAAACAGAACTTCATTTTTTGAAATAAATTTTTTATAAGTGTAAAAATAACATTTTTAAAATATGTGTGCAAAAGGCAAGAGAATTATTTTTTAGAAAAATATTATTTTGATGTGTAAAATTAGATTAATTATTATCACTTGTTTAGAAGATTAATATGATAAATTTCAAACATTTTATATGATATTTGTTAATAAATTTAATTAAATTGTTCAAAAAGAAATATTTATTTAATTTTAATAGAGAAAACATATTTATGCACAAAAAAATTGTTTTTCAGCAGAAGGTTTTCTGTATTTTTAAATGGTTTTATTATTAATTTCTATTTAATTTAATACCAAGGATTTAATTTTAAAATCATTTGTAATACATATGTATTTATAATTTATTTAATCCTCTTCATAACCTCCATTCTAATGGCTAGGTGATAACTATCATATTAAACAATATTAATTTAATATTATTTCTTTTTTTATTTAAACTCAATGTTCCTTGTAACATACGCTAAACTCAGTGTTTCATATAAATAAATATAATATTAGTGTTGAGTATAACACAAGCTATACTCAGTGTATCAGGTAATTTATAATATCAAAAATAATAATTTTTAATGAAAAAAATAATACACAAAATCTTTTGGTGTTACATTCGGCTCCCTATAAATTAGAATTTTTTCCGCAAAATTCATCACTTTGGTACCAAAAAAGGAGGATACTTATACCACATTACATCCCCAGGTTCCCATGTATCTTACTCAATCTGGTTTTTTCAAATAAACATTTACCGAGTTAGTGGTCTAGTTTCATAGAAATTTCTCTGTATGATCCATAATCACAATCGATTGTTACTTATAAGAAAGATCATGCTCTAAAAGTGAAACCTTCGAGTTGAGTACAAGTGAAGAATCGTGTATATAATTCCTCATTAGAGGTACCTGGAACACGTCATGAACCTAATATAGGTTTTTTGGAAGCTTCAAATGATAATCTACTATCTTAAAATGGCCATGTATTTCAAAGAAACTGAAATACCTATGTCTTATTTTTTTTCTTTGTATCATAAATGAAATTTGATGCTTTGGTTGTGCATTGATCAATTTCAACTTCATATATTACTCCAATAAATAAAGATAAATTTTTTTCATGATACACTAATAGATCACAAGAACCATAATAGATTTATAATTCATTCCTTCTATATCTAGTTAGTATTACAACAAGATGTTTATCACATGTTATCTAATATGTGTAAATATTCATATCGTGATGTAATAATTTTAATCAATAAAAACTCATCTGAATTTAAAATTAAACCATTTCATAAGTTCCTAACCTTATGAACATTATAAAAGATTAAAATCCATATCTTTTGAAGTATGGTCACTAAATCTCCAAAATCAACTTATCATTAATCCCCCAAAAAACATGAAGTGCCTCTTATTTTTCATATACCAAACACATGAATACCTTCCTTATGTATTCTCTTGAAACATGGTAATAACATGATTAACTATAAAAAAATAATGAAAACATACATACTTCTTCATTTCTTGAATATAACAAAATATTATGGAATATATTCCATATTTAAAATAATTTTGTAAACTCCATCAATCATAACATAAACCAATATGTCCAAAAATCATTAATCAATTACAAGTTCATCAATTAAATCCAATTTACTCTATCCATATCAATCATCTATTTATACAAACTAAACACCATTTCCTTAATATTAGTAATGTATTGAGGGTTATATTCAACTAATATAAATATCACATTTTCATTAAATTTATTTTATACGTATTCGTCACCATTCAATGTAATTTTGAATATCCTTAATAATAAACTTATGTTGAATAGTGCTTATATATTTCATGATTCATATAACATAATTAATGAAATATTATACATAAAAATTAAATCACCCCATTTCCTTGTCAAATTGTTAACCAGGCTTCAACGTCTTCTTCTATAATACCTCTTTCCTAAAATATTAAATATGAATAATTTATTGACCTTAACAAACCTTTGTTTAATCATTATTCTCACGTTTATCAAAAATAATACTATTAGAATAGCTCATAAAATTCATATGTAATTTTTATTCAACTCATTATATTTAATATAAACATTACTCATGCCACCTTTCTAATTATCTCCATTATGTTTCCCATTAGCACATTGATTTTTATAATTCTCATTCTTTCCACATTTGTAATATTCAACTGTAGATGATATCTTTTGGATACCATTATTCTCATCCATTTCATTAACTAAAAATTTCATTTTTCCTCTATAATTAATTACACTATGTCCTCCAATTCCCCACTAAAAATATTTTCACATTCCTCTAATACATTCACATCAATGCTTCTTCCCACATTTTTGACATATTTGAAACAAACTGTTCTTTCCTCTATGGTCAACACCAACTAAAATCTTGAAGAACTATATCCTTATAATACTGGGTGAGTCCAATGGTTTTTTAAGGTGAAATTTATTAGTCATTTATAATGATAAATTATTTGGAATAACAAAAATATCTTCCTCTCTACTCATTATCAAATTTGTTTTCTCATAGTCATTGAATTCTACATAAAATTCAATATCAATAGTATTCTTTGGTCTCCAACCATTGGATAAATCCAAAAATAATAGTGTGAGAAACACTAATCATAGTTAAAAACCACATAATCATAAAATATAAATTCTCAGATTTCTACATCAAGACACATTATTTTATGTCTATGAGACTTTAAGTTTATCCTAGTTCATTCATAATAAACATCTATTTAAATAGTTCTTGATTGTTGGTAAATTTTTTGGAATTTTTGAAGCATACCTCCCCCACCCCCCCTAGAGTATAAAACCAGGTGTGCAATAAGGCCCATTTTTTTGAACCAAGTGACGGTCGATTCAAACTCAATACACGCTTTTCATAGTTGTTAACCCTAGGTACCTTTGTGTGAAATCCAAAACCACTAGTACTATTCAAAGTGAGATGTAATTTCATGGACATGTCTTGATCTATCCTTTACCAAAATTCAGGATATTTTCTTATACATTGACTCATCCATAGAATTATATTTATACATAGATATATCCTTAGAAATATCCATAGGTGTTTCACTAATATTTCCCCATTTTATTTTCCAAAGTTTAAATGACAGTATTCTAAAATACAAACTATAGTTACCTAGAAATTTAATAGATAGATATTTCATATTTTTAGATGAATATTCAGTACATTACAAAGAAAAACCTCTATGCACTGAAATAGTTTAGTGTCTATGGATATTATGTACATAATATTCTAATTTAGTGAAACTTTTTTGATATATCCCATAACTATCTCCCCCTTTAGTAATATTCACAAACATAACCTACTTAAAACCTTTCTTCATAACCCAGGGAATGAACACATAATAAAGGATGAACTCAAATTCCTAGTAAGGGTAAGAAGGTTAGATATCAATGATCACATAATCATGGAATGAGAATAAGGGTACGATAACATGATCTCAACATTTAAAAACCATACCCTACATATCAAATATCATAATCTTCAGATAAGGAAAAATTCATAGAACTTCATAAGATGTGAATCATAAAGGAATTAAAGAAAATTGTCCCTAATCTCATAAAGTTATCTTAAGACATAGATTTGTGGCATACACATAATCACAGAAAAACAATTCCACAGTAGTCAAGAATCACTACCATGTCTATCATAGTGGAATGGGTTCACTCCCAAAAACCATCATAGTAGACAAGGTTCACACCCAAGACAATCATAGAATACAAAGATCCTTACTGAACCAAGTTCTCTCCATGTTCTATTCATGTCAATTTCACAAGATATAAATCATTACCTAATTGATTGGAATGAGATATAGTTCCCACCCATCACATAACGATAATCAAACGAATGTATACCATAGCATCATAAAACTGTTATCATATCATAACCAATTAAATGAAATTGTTTTCATAAAAAATTCATCAAATCATAACCTATAGAAAAGTAAAAGTTTTCATAATCATTTTTTTCATTTCATAAAAACTTAATTCATGAAAATAAGCGGTTTTAAAATTATTTTATCATGGTATGACCCATAGAAGAGATATGGGGTTTAGAAACATCTCTTCATCGTAAATATAAACCATTCATAGAAAGAATAAGAATTTTAACCTTTGATTATATCCATAGTAAGGTAATAGAAACATCTACGGATGTCATCTTATAAGTAAAATGATTTTGAAAAATCACATAAAAAATTATTGGGAAAAATGAACTTTTCACACTGAAAAAAATTCCTAAAACATGTAAAAATTTCAAAGATATTTTCTTTGAAAATAACCTTACAATATTATAAATGAATATTTAAAAATAATTTAAAATTTTTGTTTATAAAAATAAACTTCTGTTATTAAAAAAACACTTTTTAAAACAAAAATAGTTTTGAAAATAATTTTATTTTCAAAAAACTAAAATAACTTATAAAGGAATCTCCAAAAAATTTAAAACATTTACTGAGAAAAATATCTTTCCTTTGAAAAATACTTTTTAAAACATAAAACATTTTCTAAATCCTTTTATTTGAAAATAAACTTGAATAATTTTAAATAATATTTAAAAGTAGTTTGAAATATTTCTTGAGGAAAATATCCTTTCTGTTTTAAAAAGAAAATTTTAAAACCTAAAAAATATTCAAAATCATTTTTAATGAAAATATACTTGAAAAAATATAAAGTAACAATCAAAGAAAATAATATTCATTATGAAGTGAAATATTTGTCATTCTATATAAAATAAAATATGGATTCCTTTAACATTTTTAGTAAATGAAAAACTAAAATTATTTTAAAAGATAACATAATGATTATTTTCATAAAAATTTAAAAATTAGAACATTGTAAAAAAAAATTAATAAATAATTTTAATAATTTAAAAAAAAAATTAGAAAACATTACTATAAAAATAGTTTTTGGAATAAAACAGTTTTCAAACTAAAGACCCAAATATAGATATTTTTTCATGAAATCAATATTTTAAATTATTGAGTACCTAATTGGAGGAAAATGAATGTAATATATGTATTCTTTTGAAATAATAATAAGAAAATAATATTAATGAGTTTATTAATATATGGATAATAATATTTTATGATCAGAATCATAATAATAAATAACCTTGATAAGAGATGATATTTTAAAATAAAATATTTTCCACTATGCAAAGATTAAATTTTAATCCCTATGAAAGAATAAAATAAAAAAACATAAAATATAAAGAGAATAAAAAAATTTAAGATATAACATGTCAATGGGCTCTGTATTCACCACACACAAAATTATGGGTTCACACTTGTGTCTGAAGGAAAAAACATTGAGATAGAAATCACTTACCACTTCGAAATAGTTTGAATCGTAAAGCCTGTGAAAGTGAGGTCCTAAAAATTATATGTAAATCCAAATACTTTTTAGGATAAATATCATAAAATACATTCATGGGAATCATATGAACAAAAAAAATAAACATCTGAAGAATATGGATTGTGTCTCACAGAAAATTAAACTGATATGGAAATCTCTTATCGCTTTAGTAATATTCATAACCGCAATCCTCAATAAATAATAACAAAAAATTAAACAATAATTATAGTTAAAATAATGATATTCATGGTATAAAATATCAAATTGTTATTATATACATGACATTAAAAAATCCAATGCTGAATTTTCATAGGCCGTCCATAAATATAAAATAGACTATGAATCCCTTACCATAAGTCTCGACTATTTTTATTCACTTTTGAACCTCCTTTATAATAAGTATATGTTTATAAAAAATAAAATAATGAATAAATATTATATACATCATTTAATTTATTATTTACGTATGACCTCTTATTAGCCTTTTATTAACATTTTCATGTTAAAGTCACATTTTGGGCAACAACTGCTTTGTTTTTTGATATGTTTTGGTTTTTTTCCTTTTACCTTTATTATCATTGAATAATATCTATAATTTAAAAAATTATATAAATATAATATATTTTAATTATAAATTTATTTATAGTATTCCCTTACGGTTTGGGATAGAAAATGAAATATATCATTCATAGAGACGATAGGTCGTACGTACGCATAAACCATGTTTCAATTTTCTCAAAAGATTAAATGAGATAAATATAAATAATATTTTATCAGTCCATAATTATTTTTAGCTCATATGTATCATATATGTTAATTAAAACCATCCTTATTACCTTTCATTTAAATCGTAATGAATCACTACACTTTGCATTGCGGTAGTCTATTGAATCCACGAGCGACCTTATCGTATTCCAACACAATGTAAAGTAATAATTTTTATGTTATATAATAATTAATAATGTATAATAATATAATAATTATAAAATATAAAAAATTAATATATCATTATATCCATCTGTGATAGGTGGTAATGGAAAAATTAATAGCATTGGTTCGCAAGGCAGTAGTTCATCGTATACGCAAATGATAATTTCATAACTCCTTTAGTAAAAGAGGAAAAAGATATATTTTATTACATTAAAATAATAATATATGAGTATATTTCATATATTTAGTATATTATATCATCAGGGTTTAATAATAACTGAATGAGGTGGAGGAATAAAGAAAATAAAACACTTTATTGGGGATGTTACGTATTCTTCAGGCAACTTCTTTTAGTTTCCCCCAAAAGCCTTATTAGGTTGTATTTATGAAAAAAAATATTATAGTGTAAGAAAATATAATTTTTTAATTTATTTTGGTATTCATTGTCCAAAAAAACGTTTTTTGGAAGTGAGAAGATGAAAAAAGAGGGGTGTCCTTTTAAAAGTTAGGTGTGTGTCACATGTGTAATTTTTAAAATAAAAAATGTGTGCCCACTATTTTCACATTCTATAGGGATACAAAAGTACCATTATTAAACCTAGATGATATAGGAATGAAATATTTAATACCAATTTTTTGTACAAGTTTTGTGTCATTTTTAACCCTTATCATTTTAATTTAACACCCCGATAAACCTATTTTTACCATAATTGTGATAAATAATTTTTACTATTTTTACTATTCATTATTGTCAAAAATTATGTTTTCCTTATTTGATTATATAAATTATGATTATTCAAAATTTTGAAAACATTTTTCAAAATTCCTTTCATAAAAGAGTTAAAATTCAATTTATTATTAATTGCATGTACATGATGAGAAAGTGGGTTTTGAAAGAGAAAATTTTCAAAATTTAAAAAAGACTTTATTTTAAAATTAAATATAAAATTTATTAAAATGAATTATATTGGACTAATAGATATATATATGGATGAATTTTAATTTTAAAACCATGAAATTTTTTTTTTTATATTTTTAAAAGCATTAAAATAAATATCATTTCTTAATAAAAACCAGTATTTTTCACCATTAGTCAGAAAATTTATATCATTAGAAAATTATATGAAATTCAACATTAGATAAATTTGAGATGATAATTTAAAAAAATTAATTTCATTTTTCAAATAAATTTTAAGAAAGTGGAAAAAAATAGTTTGTAAATGATTTCACAAAAGGGAAAAAACAAACTTTTTTAAAATATAGTTTAAAGTGTAAAATTGGATTTATTAATCTTCATTGTCTAGAAATTACATAAGATAAATTTTAAAATTTTAATTTAAAATATAAAATACAAATTTCAATAAATTAATTCAAAAAAATTATTTATTTAATTTATTGAGATTATATTATTTTGTTTTCATATAAATAGTTTTTCAAAAAACGATTCCATAAACTATTAAATGGTTTTTATTTTCATTAATAATTAACTATACACCAAGGATTTAATTTTATATACATTTTTAGACCATATATTTTTATAATTTAGTTAATATTATTTATACCCTCGATTTTAATGGTTAGGTGATAATTGCGTTATTACATAACAATATTTTAATGGTATTTCTTGATTCATTTAAACTGTTTTTTGAATATATTTCAAGATCAACTCACTGTTTCATGAAAAAAAGAGATAAACACCGTGTTTTGTGTAAACCAAGATAAACTCAGTATTGTGTGTGACACAAAATAACAAAAATATTATGTTTCTTTAAAAAAACTAATTCACAAATTATTGGGATGTTACATTCTACTCCATTAAAAATGAACTTCTCCCTCAAAATTCATCACTTTAGAACAAAAAATGAGTATAAATTTTCCTCATTAAATACTCTTGTTTCCACATAGCTTAATTAAGATATTTATTTCACCATGAAACATTTATTAGGTGAGTGGTCCAGTTTCATAGCACTTTTTCCATATGATCCTAAATCTCAGTGAATTATTCCATATAATAAATACCATTCTATATCGATACAACCTCTGGGTTCCATAAAAATGAAATATCTGGTTTCCACTACCTCATGAGTGGTACATAGAACACATCAAGAACCTGCAAGAGGTTTAAATAAAGAATAAAAATGATAATATACTGTCCTAATATGATTATGAATTTCAAGGGGACCAATACACATAGGGCTTAGTTTTCCGTTATATCGTAAGCACAATTTCATCATTTTTTTGTGATTAAATCAATTTATAAATCATATCTTAATATTAGAAATTAATATGGATATTTTTATTCCATAAGTAGTAACATGTCACATAACCCATAACAGAATTATAATTCATTCCTTATAAATCTAGTTATCATCATAAAAAAATGGTTACCATAGGTTATCCAAAATGAATAAATCTTAATATGGTGAAAAAATAATTTTATCCATAAAACATCATCTAATTTTCAACATAATCCATTTGATAAATTCTTAACCATATAAACATTAAAAAAATTAAAATCCAAAATATTATAAATAAGTTCACTAAATTTCAATAATAAACATATCATTAAAGCCTAAAACAATATGAATTAGATCATAATTTTCATATACCAATCATTTTAATACCTCATAATGTATTCTCTTGAAACTTGGTAATAACCTGAATTACTATAAATACTCAATGAAAACATGCATAATTCCTCATTCCTTAAATAAAACCGTATATTTTTTAATAAATTCCATAAATCCAATAATGTTTTAAACTCCATCAAGGATAACATAAACTGAATTGTCTAAAATCATTATCATCTATAAAGTCAAAAATACTATCCAATTTACATGATTCATATCAATCATCTCTTTGTCTAAACTAGTCATTATTTTTCAACTTCAAGACCATATTAAGGGTTATCTCCCCTTAATAAAAATATCACTTTTTCATTAAATAATGTTTCTAGGCCATTAGCGTCATTCAACATTTTTTTCACATACATAAAGAATGAACTTAAACTGAAAAATGATTATATATTTATTTATTTATATAACCTAATCCTTTAATTCACATACATAAACACTCCAATCATCCCACTTACTCCTAAAACTATTAACTAGGCTCCATTATCTTATTCCTTAGTACCTATTTCATAATCTATGAAATATGAATCAATTATTAACATACATAAACAACAATTTAATCATGATTCCCACATTTATCATAAAAAATATTGTTAGAATAAACCATATCATTCCAATTTCATTTTTAGTCTCCTAATCATCAAAATTATTACCATTACTAATACCACATTTCTAATTATATCCATGATATTTCCCCTTAGGGAATTGATTTTCATAATTTTCATCCATTCCATATTTGAAACTATAAACTGTGAATGATATATTAGGGACACCATTTTTATCATCCATTATGTTTACAAAAAATTTCATTTTCCCACTAAAATTACTTTATTTTTTTATTTCAATTCCACATTGAAAATATTGTCCCATTTGATTATGACATCCACTTAGGTGCTTATCCACACATTCTCCAAATATAGAAAATTCAACTTTATTTCCTTTATTCTCACCACCATGAGAAATATCAATGAACTCTATCCTTCTCTTTGTTGGTGAGTCCTATATTTATTTAAGGTCCAAGTTATTAACCATATATCATGATAACTGATTAGGAATAATCATAATATAAATCTCCCTAGTTATCATCAAATTTGGTTTCTCATAGTAACCTATTTTTTCATCAAATTAAATGTTAATATTATTTCCTCTACTGTTTTCCATTGACTAAAACCAAAAAATCATACTATGAGAAACAAAAATAATTGTAAAAAACACAGGTAATAATGAAAAACTATTTCCATATATTACACCTTAGGATTATCCAAGGTCATTCATAGTCATAGTCTATTTAAATCGTTCTTTATTTTTTGTAAATAGTTTGTGAATTTTCAAAGTATGTCGCCCTCGGAGTGTCAAATCAAGTGTGCAGTAAGGCCCATTTTCATGCACTTAGTGATGATAGAGTCTTTGAAATGCTTCATTTTCATATTTTTTCCCCTAAGTACCATTATGTTATATCCACGTCCACTTGTAGTATCCATATAGGGTTTTAATTTCTTGAAACCACTCACTCTATCGTTTAACAAAAGACCAAGATATTTTATTGTACACTGACTCATCCTTGGAATTTCTTTTAGATATATCCCTAAATATATCCTTATAAATATTCCTAGGTATTTCACTAATTTTTTCTCATCCATTTGTCTAAAGTTTAAAAAAACTATCCTTTGATACCAAATATGGAAAACCAATATTTTCGTACACAGATATTATATATTTTTATATCATTATCAAATACATTACATAAACACATGTCTGAGGACCATAATAGTTTACTGATTCTCGATAAAATCTACATAATATTCTAATTTGGTAAAATATATCCATCATCTCCAATCATTATATTCCCCTTTATTACTCTTCACAAACATACCCTACTTAAAACCTTTCTTCATAACCTGGGTAAATGAAACATAAGAAATTGTGATCTCATATTCCCGTGAAGGGTAAAAAGTGACATATCAATGATAATAAGGGTATAAAATAATGATATTATAATTTTAAAACAATACCTTAAAAATTAAACATCGTAATCATGAGCCTTGACATAACTCTTGGCAGTTCATAAGACATGAATCCTAAAGGAATTAACGTACACGATAAATAAATGCGTATCACTGGAAAAAGACAGAGATTTTTGTCATGCATTTTAGTATATAAAACAATTTTAATATTCTTCAAGGCTAAGTGCTAAGGATATCATAGTGGAATGTGTTTACTCACAAAACCATCACAATAGTCAAGATTCATTCCCAAGACCATTATAACAAACAAAGTCCATTACTCAACCTAATTCACTCCTCATTCAAGTCCTATCAATATCATGAGATATATAACATTACCTAATGTATCTAAAAGATATATAGCTCCCACCTATCACATAAATAAAATTATAATTATGTGTTCTACAATATCATAAAACATTTAGCATATCATAAACAATGAAATAAAAATGTTTTCATAAAAATTTCATAATATCATAACTTGTGGAAATTTTAGAAGTTTTATAATCTTTTTATACGCTCATCATATCATAAATCATGAAAATAAGTGGGTTTCATAAGAATTTTATCATCGTATAAATCATGGAAGAGAAATTTGATTTATAAACAAAAAATTATCATAAACATAATCCTTTTAGTGAATTAATAAGAATGGTACCCCTAGATTATACCCCCATTGAGGCTATGGTATCATCGATATAGTTCATCTTAAATGGAAAATTAATTTAAAAAGGTTCATTTATAACATTTATTTAGGAGAGTAACTACTTTACTTTGAAAAAAATTCCTTTTAAAACATAAAACATTTTCAAATCATTTTCTTTTAAAATAACCATGGAAACCAATAATGGAATATTTAAAATATATTTAAAACATATCTTGAAGAAAATAACCATTAATATTTAATAAACTCTTTTTAAAACATTAAAAAAATTTAAAATCCATTTCCTTTAAAATAAACATGAAAACTTATAAATTAATATTTAAAATCATTTAAAACATTACTTGATTAAAATATCATTTTCTATTTTAATTTTTTTAAACCTAAAACATTTATGAAATCCTTTTCATTAAAAATAACCTTATATATTTTATGATGTATTCTTTAAAAATCATTCCAACCATTTCTTAAGAAAAATACCCTTTCACTTTTTAAAAAAAATATTTTAAAACCTAAAAAAAATTCAAATTCATTTTCTACTAAAATATTCTTCAAAACATATTATGTAATTTTAAAATAGAATAATTTCCATTACAGTAGAAAATTTCACTCATTTCGTACAAATTAAAACAATGATTCCTTTTACATTTATTCATAAAATCAAAATGATAATTTTTTAGAAAATGAAATGAAGATTATTTAAAAAAATTAAAAATTCAAAAATGGATAAAAATTCCTATGTTAAATCATTTTAAGAATATTAATTCTATTTTTGATAATATTTTTAGAAAACATAGTTTTAAATTAAAAGTGTTTTCGACCAAAGAAAGAAATAAAGTTGATTTTTATTAAAAATTGTTTATATATATTGTGTATGTAAAGAGATGAAAATTGATCAAAAAAATGTATTCTCCTGAGAATAATCTAAAGAGAATAAAATTCATTAGTTTTTTGAGAGGATGATTATACGATTTTATCAACAGAAACATAATGATAATTAATCCCAATAAACAATATGATTGTAACATAAAATATTTACGAATTTGGTAACTTTTAATTATAATAAAAATGTAGGAATAACATTGAATTGAACATTAAATATCATGTGAATAAATAAATTCATGATATCAAATGTCAAAGGTTATGTATATACATCTCATAAAAGAATATGGGAGCATAACATATGTCTCAAAGAAATAAAATTGAGACAAAAATCATTTACCATTTTGGTATCTTTTGAATGGTAATACCATTAATGTGAGTTCCCAAATTGGATATATAAATACACAAATTTTTATCTATAATAATAATAAAATACATTCATTGGAAGTATATATACCACATTAAAGAAACATGTGGTGAATATGGCTTGTGTCTCATAGAACATAAAAGTGAAATAGAAATCCATTACCGCTTCAGTAATATTTATGAAATTAATCCCCAATAAATAGTTACATAAACTGAAAAAAAATATTTATCATTAAAACAATTATATTCATTATATAACATTTCAAAGTGTCATTATATACACAACACAAAATAATTGAGTGTGAATTTTCCTATGCCACCTAGAAATAAAAGAGAGACTAGAAATCCTTTACCACAATTCATGAATTTCTTGGTACACATTTGATCATACAGTATAGTAAATATAATTTTATTATAAAAATATTATAGAAAAATACTTATATATATAATACCATTTATGATTTACTTATGACATTTTATTACACCTTTATTAATAATTTCATGTTAAAGTCACATTTCATGCTTTAATTATTCTGTTTTTCTTGTATCATTTGATTTTTTTATTTTTAAATTATTATGGTCTCATAATATCCATAAAATTTACCATTATATAAATATTATATTTATTAATTATATATATATATATATATCAGTCTATAAAAGTTAGAGATAGAAAATAAAATACCCAGTTCATAGTGATGGCAGGTCATGTGTATACAGGAACGTTGTTTCCATTTTATCGATGGATTGAAAGTTAGGAAAGTAAGTAAAATATTAAAATTACAAAATAATATTTATATAATATATATCATATATTTTTATTTTACCCAACTTAATTATCTTCCATGTAAAGTTTTAATTAATCACATCACTTTGTGAGGCGGTAGTTCTCCGTACACACGACCGACATTATCATATTCCCATAGAATAGAAAGTAAGAAGGTATATAGGATATAATAATTCCATATATATAATACTATCATAAATATAATATATAAAAATTTAATACATCATTATATCTAGCCATGATAGGTGTTAATGGAAAAATGTATGAAATTGGTTTGCGAGGAGGTAGTTCAATGTATACAGAAATGATGATTTGTGACCCATTCGATGGAAGAGGAAAAACAATTAGGATATTACATTAACATGATAAAATATAATTATATTAAATATAGTTTAGTTATTATATTATCATTTATTTATTAATAATTTAAGGCTTTTCGGGTAGAAATAAAATATAACGCCTATTTAGAGATATTACTTCTTCACTGGATATCTTCTTCAAGTTTACAGAAAAAGTCTTCATAGGTTAATTTTTCCATAGAAATAAGTTTTCTAATATGTGATGAATTAGTTAAAAATTTTATTTATATATTTATTTGAAGAAACAATGGGTTTTCTATGTATGGAGAGGAGAGAAGAGAGGGTGTCCTTTAATAAGTGAGCTGAGTGGCACACTTTTAATTCTTTAAATAATAATGTGTTCCATCATTTTTTACATTCTAAAAGGCCCAAAAATCGTCCATTATTAAAAATATAAGATAGAAGGTCAAAATATGAATATAAATTTTTTATTGGATTAGTTTTTGGTTATTTTTAACCATTATTGTTTTAGTGTAACCCCTGGTAAACCTATTTTTACCTTATCTGTGATAAATAATTTTTACTAATTTTATTATTAATTATGGAAAAAATTTATGTTTACCTTATTATATAATAAAAATTATGATTATTTAAAATATTTCATCTATTTTTATGAATTACATTCACATAATAGGAAAATATTAATTCACAATTAAAGACCATTATCTTTTATTATTCATTGAAAATTTTATCTTCTCAGAAAGCATTCAAAAATTTACACTAAGAAAATTTTGGCAATAATTATTAAAAAAATAGTTTCATTTTTTGAAAAATAATTCCTAAAATTTAAGAAATTATTCTTAATATAAGTGTGGAAGAAGTAACAAAACTAGCTTTTAGATAAATGCAGCTTTTAAGTATAAAATTAGATTTATTATAATCTCATATCCAGAAAAAAAAAATAAGATAAATGTTAAAAATTTGATTAAATATATAACATATAAATTTCATTTAAATAATTCCTCAAAATATTTATTTAATTTATTGAGATAAAACATGATTGTGCACATAAATAAAGTTTTTATAAATAATATTCCCTATATTTTCAAATGGATTTTGATATAATTTATAATTAATTGGTCATAAAGGAAATATATATATATATATATAAACCATTTAACATCATAATTTAGATAATCATATTTATATTTTCTTTTGAATCAATAGGTTATAACTATAATATTAAAAAATAATATTTTATTAGTATGTCATGTTTCACCTAAACTCAGTGTTGCATGTAACGAAAGATAAACTTAGTGTTGTGTGTCATATAAGAGAAACATAGTGTTGTGTTCAATTAAAGATAAATTTGGTGTTTTTTGTAACAAAAAATATTAAAAATATAATTGTTTTATTTGAATATAATTACTCAAAAAAACTCAGGGTGTTAAATTCTACCCCCCCCCCCCACTAAAAATGAATTTCGCCCCTGAAATTCATTAGTTTTGTATGAAAAATTGACGATACTTATGCCTCATTACATCATCAGGTTACCACATAACTTACACAAACTGTTGCTTTCAAAAAAAATCCTGGGAGAGCGGTATACTATTATAGAGAGATTAATAGAACACATCATGAACCCAATAGAGTTTTTGGTGGATGTTCTAAATGATAATAAACTATCCTGATATGATCAAGTATTTCAAATGGACGGATATACCTAGGGATTATATTTCCTTTGTATCGTAAGAACATTTTAATCCATTGGTTGCCCACCAATAAATTTCAACTTTATCTATTAGTCCATTAAATAAAGATTTCATATTTTATTCTTGATTCACTAATGGATTACAGGATCTATAAAATAATTATAAGGCATTAATTTTGTCTCTAGTTTTCATCATAACTAAACGGTTAGCACTTGTTATCCAATATAAATAAATTTTTATATATTTATGTAAAACATTAATCTAGAAAACCTTATCCAATTTTAAAATTAATCACTTTCATATATGGTTAACCTTATGACCATTAAAAAATTACAATCCAAAACTTTAAAAAGAAGGTCACTAAATTTCCAAAATCAGCTTATCATTAAACCCCAAAACAAAATGAATTATTACTTAATTTTCACACACCAAATGTGTGAATGATTTTGTCATGTATTCTCTTGAAATATGGTTATAAATGTAATTAATATAAAACCATAATGAAAATACACATACTTTATCATTCCATGAATAAAACCAAATATTATTGATTAAATTACATAAATAAAATAATGGTGTAAAATCAATCAATTATAACATAAACCAATTTTCCACAAATAATTAGTCAGTTATATGGTCATAAATACAATTCATTTTGCTTTATTCATATCTATAATATCTTTAACCAAACCAAAAACCATTTTCTCAACATTCGGGGCATATTAAGGGTTATCTTACGATAATCAAAATATTAACATTACATTAAATCACTTTTCTAGTTCATCAGCACCATTAAACACACTTTTGGAAATCCGTAAGGATAAATTATATTGATAAATCCCTATATATTTCATGATTAATATAACATAATTATTTAATTAACAAACATAAACACTTCTTTCATCCCACTTCCTTCTCAAAATATTTACTATTCTTCACCATCCTATTCCTTAATAGCACTTTCCTATAATTTTGAATATGAATCAACCATTAGATTCCTAAAACAAAATTTTATCATGATTCTCATATTTGACCTAAAAAATATTATTCTAAACATTTAAACTTTAATTATAAATTTGGGACACCATTATTTTTATCCATTAAATTAACTTAACTTTTCATTAATCCTTTTCAACTATTAAATTTTTGCCATTATTTTCCACACTAAAAATATTGTATCATTCCTCTAAGATATACCCTTGGTTACTTATTCCCACATTATCAACATATGTGAAACTAGATCTTCTTTCATCTATGGTCTACACCACCTGAAATCTCAATAAACGTTATTATTCTCTAATTTGGTTAGTCATGGATTTGGTTAAGGTAGAAGTTGTAAATAATATATTGTGGTAACTTGTTAGGAATAACCATGATATCTATATCTGCATTTATCATCCACTTTTGTTTCTCATAGTCACCAAATTGTCCATTAAAATAAATGTACCCCTAAGTACTTTTGGCTCCATCCATTCACTATAACTACAAAACATTGATTAGGAATCACTAATCATTGTGAAACCCCACATAATAATGAAATATCAATTGTAAAATTTATAAATAATTAAACCTTTTTTTAAATATATTATACCTTAGGTTTATCCTTTATAATTGATAGTAATCATTTATTAAAATCATTCATGGTTTTTTGTAAAGAGTTTTTGAATTTCCAAATCATATTCCCTAGAGAGTTTCAAACAAAGTGTGTATTAACAACCATTTTCATGAACCAATTGACAATTGAATCCATATAAATACAAAATTTTAGATTTATTACCCTTAGTTACCCCTGTTCTAGAGCCACATCCAGTTATAGTACCTATATAGGAACATAATTTGTTAGAGACCACTATCTTTATCCTTTACCAAAATTCCAGGACATTTGCCTACAATATTACAAATCCTTAGACTTATCCTTATATATATCCTTATAAATATACCTATGTATTTTACTAATCTTCAATCATCATAGATTCTAAATATTTACAAAACCAGTCCTATGATATCAACTATGCAGACCCAGACATTAAATTCATAGATAATATATCTATTTAGATTAATATTAAATTTATTATACAAATAAATTCTTGGGGATGAAAATTTTATAGGGTCCATAGATACTAGGACCATAATATTATAATTTGGGGATATATCATCAACATCTCTAGTAAAGATCTTCTCCTTTATTACACTTCAAAAACATACCATGCTTAAAAAATTTATTCATTAAATGTGGAAATGAAACATAAGAAAGGGTGAGCTCACAAGCCCAGTAAGGAAAATAATGGGAGATATAAATGATCAAATAATATTGAAATGACATTAAGGGTATGATAATCAGAGATTAATATTTAAAATTCAACACCTATATATAAAATATCATAATATTGATACATGGAATAATTCTTGTTATTTCATAAAACAAGAATCAAAAAGGAATCATATAACATGATCCATGAGAGAATAAAATCTTCATTAGACATAGATTTTGAGAATAATAATATGGATGGTAAATAATTTCCCCAATATTCAAGGATCGCCGCTAGGGAAATCATAGTGGTATAGGTTCACTCCCCAGACCAACTTAGTAGTCAAGGTTCACTCCCAATACTATCATAGCAAAAAAAAGTACCATACTAAATGAGGTTCAATCCATGTTCCAATATTTTCTTTTTCAAGAGACATATATATATTTACCCCATTCATTGGATGGATATATTGGTCACACTCATCACCTAATTAAAATAATACATATGAGTTCTGAACTATCATTAAACATTTTTCATATCATAACCCATGAAATGAAATGAGTTTCATAAACATTTCATAATATCATTACCTATGGAAAATAAACATGTTTCCTAATAATTTTTTCATTCCATAGTAGCATAACTTGTCAAAAGAAGTTGGATTCATAATAATTTTGTCATGGTATAACCTATAAAAGAGAAATGGTTTTGACAAACCTATTAACATCATAGATATAAACCATTCGTAGAATAAATTAGAATGGTACCCCTCTATTATATCCCTATTAAGGTATATGTAACATCAATATATTCCATCTTATATGAAAAATAATTTTTAAAATGCCTTTTAAGACATTTTTTGATGAAAATAAACTTTTAACTTTACAAAAACACTTTCTAAAACCTAAAGAAATCAAAAATACTTCTCTTTGAAATAAATCTTGGATTCTTGAAAATAAATATTTAAAAATATTTTAAATCATTTATTAATGAAGATAAACTTTATTTCTTTGAAAAACACTTTTTATAACATAAACATTTTGAAAATACTTTTCTTCAAAAATAACCATAAAAATTATAATGGAATATTTAAAAATTATTTATAACATTTCTTGAGGAAATTTTCCTTTCTTATTTGAAAGAAAATTTTTGAAATATAAAATATTTTCATAATCCACTTCTTTGAAAATAACCTTGAAAAATAATAATGGACTCAAAAAAATAATTTAAAATATTTATTGAGGAAAATATCCATTTCTCTTTCAAAAAACATTTTTATAATATAAAAAAATTCAAATTTTTTTATTGAAAATAAACTTGAAAATTTATAAAGTAATATTTAAAAAAATAATTATCATGAAGGTAGTAAATTTTGTTCGTGTCGTACACATTAAAAAATCCTTTTTCATTTTGGGTAAATTCAAAACATGCATTATTTTTAAAAATACATGTATATTATTTAAAAAAAATACTAAATATAAAAACATGAGTAAAAATTTATTTAATAAATCATTTTAAAAATGTAAAAATAATTAAAGCATTATTATAAAAAATTGTTTTAAGAGAAAAAACGTTTTCAAGTGAAGAGCGAAATAAAGATGCTTTTTTAAAAAAAACATTATTTTTAACTCCTTAGTTTATAAAGGAAGTAAAATGGAAGAAAAAAATGTATTATCATGACAAAAATTTAGGAGAATAAAATTAAAAGGTTTATTGAGAGATGGATCATAATATTTTATCATCGAAAAAATAATGAAAACAAAATTATGAGAATTCAACATAAAATCTGTACAACATTGGTAACTTGGAATTTTAACCCCCATAAAAGAATAATATTAAATGAAACCAAAAGATATCACGATATTAAATAAAATCAAGATATAAAATTTCAAATAGGATGTATATACACCACATAAATGATGATGGTTGCATAATAAAAGCCTCAAGAATTGAAAATTAAGAAAAACAATATTTGACTGCTTTGGTAAATTTTGAATCATATACCACATGAAAGATAGGTTATAAAATGGATATTTAAGTCCTAATAATTATTAGTTTTTAATAATAAAATTTATTTATGGGTATTATATATACCACATAAAAGAAAAATGTGGTTAATATGGATTTTTTCTCCCAGAAAATAAAAGTGATAAGAAAATCCCTTACCACTTTTGTAATATTTTGGATCAAAAGACCCAATAAATAATAACATAATTTGAAAAATAATACACAATGAATATATGGATATTAATGATATAAACATTAAAGGTTTAATTATATATACAACACAAAATAATTGATTGGTTAATTTTCATACGTCTCCAAGAAATAAAAGATAGACTAAACATTCCTTACTATAAGTGTTGAATTTATTAATAAAATTTAAAACCACCTCTATAATAAATATAATTTTATTATAAATCTAATAAATAAACATGATTATATGTATTTCATACCATTTATGATTTACCTATGAACTTTTATCAACCATTTCTTAAAAATTCCTTGTAAAAGTCATGTTTCGGGCAATAACTACTTTGTTTTTATATAGGTTTTAATTTATTTTATTTCTATCCTATTAAATTGATCATTGTAAAATAATATTCATAATTTTATCCATAATATAAATATCATATATATGTTTTTTATATGTATTATATATGTATTTATAGTAGTCTATAAAAATTTTATATAGAAAATAAAATACACTTTTCTTGGAGACGATATGTTGTACTTACCGATAATCATTTTTTTATATAGATTTTCAAAAAGCCGGTTTGAGGGTAGCCAGTTCCCATGCTGCCCGGTTTGAGGAAAACCGTGAACCACACCCAAATTCAAACAATTACAGCGATTAACAGATTCAAATTTCAAACATCAGGTCCAACCACGTGTCCCACCTCGAGCCCCAGGCCCGTCACGCGACTGCATGCCACTCTGACACCTCGACACGTGCCACCAAGCGCTGTCACCTCGAGCCGTACCATCGCCTCGAAACGCGCCTCAAGTCTCCGGAGATACACGCCGGAACGACTACTGATTCACCACCGGTGACCGTACCCACCTTCAACCGTCATTGTCTACCGTCGGTCGTCGTCGTCACTAAAATCTCACCGTCCATCGACTTCATCGAAACAAACATCAACGGCGCAAACCAGATATCATCGGGGGAAGCCGAAGAGAAACCATCACAACATACAGAAACATCCACGCACTCAAAATCACCATCCTCAAAACAAAGAGGGATAGAATCATCCCATGCTCATGAAGACGCATGGACCTGAAAAAATCGTGGCCCGAAGCCGCCATATCCATCCTTGTAACGTCAACCCAAAACCACCCATCCAGGAACCAGAGGTACAAAGGAAAGAAAAGAAACAGAAACAGAAAAACGCATAAAAACCGAAAAAGGATCCAGTGAAAACTAGATCTAGTTCCGAAACCCAGCGCCACCAGCCTTCAGTCCCCCGGAAACCACGCCCCTCACCAGATGCCTGTGACCACGAACGGGAAGACTCCCTCAACCCACAGACTCTGGGACTCGGTCATTCGACGCCTGCGCCGCCGTGAAGAAGGCTGAATCAAGTGCACCATCATGGTGACCAAGCCGAGGAAGTCCCCGCTGCGAACCACAAACAAGAAGGGGGAGGAAGCATCGCCTGACCGGGGTGAAACCAGAAGGCGGCGCCGGGAGAGAAACCCTCGCGCAGCGTCGCCCCTTACGGGCTCATCCGATTATCACACCCCCTAATGATATGTTGTACTTACGCATGAATGTTTCTTCCATTATCTTGAAGAATTGATGGAAATCAAGGAAAATATTATATTAAAATAAAATAATAGTTTTTGTTTCATAAATATCACATATTTTCATTAAACTCATCATTATTACCTTCCATTTAAAGCATGAACGAATCACATAGTTTCTTGAGGTGGTAGTCCACCATACACACGAGCGACGTTATAATATTCACACATAATTGATATTATGATGGTATATGTGATATAATAATTACATGAGTACAATATTATAACAAATATAACATAAAAACATTTAGTACATCATTACATAGATCCGTGAGTGGTGGTAATGTAAAAAATGAATGATATTTGTTCGCAATGCATTTGTCTATCATACACATGAATGATTATTTTCAAACCCATTAGATAGAAGATGACAAGGATCTAGGATATTTAGTTAAAAAAATATAATATGAAATATAATTATTGTTTTATATAATTATGGTTAAATAATAATTTATGGAGGTGGGGGAAGAAATAAATTAAAATTCCTAAATTAGGGACATTGCCTCTTCTTTGGAAAACACCTTTTGGTTTTCACTAAAATAATTATTAGGATAAATTTATGAAAAATAATAATGATTCCATTATTAGAGGATGTAATTAAGTATGTTATTTGGGTATATCTTGTCCAAAAAATGGTTTTTTAACTGTAAAGAGAAGATGATAGGAGGCGGCCTTTTATAAGATGGGTGACTGGTATATTTGTATATTTTGAAATAAAATAGGTGTTCTCATACTTTTCACATGCCAAAATGATGAAAAATGTGTTTTTACCAGAAAAATAATATAAAAGGTCAATATATGTCCATAAAATTGTGTTTTATAATGTTTTAAGTCACTTTTAATAGTTATCATTTTAGTTTAAATTTCAGTAAACCAATTTTTACCTTAACCATGGTAAATATTTTTTTACTATTTATACAATTCATTATGGTAAAAAAATATTCATTATTATATGATATAAATTTTGATTATTCCAAATACATAATCAATTTTTCCAAATTTCATTCATAGAAGATCAAGAATTGAATTTAAATTTAATCCAATGGACGTTGCGATAAATCGGGGTTTCAAATAGAAAATTTCAATAGATTATGGATTTTTATATCAAAATTCATTATTAAATAGATTAAAATTACTTAAATTTGGTTAATATATATATAATTTTTCGAATTTTAGTTGTCAAAATATCTTTAAAAAATTAAAATCATTAAAAGAAATGAAAATTCTTAATTAAAACTAGTTTGTTTCATTATTCATCGAAAATTTATCTTCTCATAAAATTTTGAAAAAATTCACCCTAAGATAATTTTAATAGAATTATGTCAAAAAATAATTTTATTTTTTCAAATAAATTTTCTAAAATTTGGGAAATTTAATTTAAAAAAAAGTATACAAAAGAAAAATACTACTTTTTTGGAAAAAAAAAGTTGTTTTTAAGTGTAAAATTGGATTTATTCCTATATCTTTTATAGAAAACACATAATATAAATTTTAAACATTTGATTGAATATATAATATATAAATTCCATTAAAATAAACTGATTAAATTTATTTATTTATTTTATTAAGATAAAATATCTTTGTGCGTATAAAAATAGTTTGTCTGAGAAATATTCCATGTGTTTTCAAATGGTTTCTTTCATTTCCATTTAAGTTTTCAACAAGGATATCATTTTATACACATTTATAAAGAACTTATATTTATTATTCAGTTAAACCTATTCATACCCTCCTTTCAAGTGGTTATGTGATAACTCTCTTATTAAATGATACTATTTTAACAGTATTTCATGTTTCTTATAAACTCGGTGTTGCATGAAACACAAGATAAACTTAGTGATTCATGTGACAAAAACTAAACTCAATGTTTCATGTAACACAAGATAAAATTACTATTGTTTTGATGAAATATATCAAAAAATATTAAATTTATTTTATAAAATTAATTCACAAGATATTGGGGTGTTACATGTTACCCTAATAAAATGTCTAATCAGGAAGGACTAGGATGTATTTTAAACAGATTATTTTAAAGAAGAATTTGAATACATAAATAAGTTGTTGTTCAATGCTCTATTTCCTTAATTTCATGATGAGTTTGTGATGTTTATGGTGTTCTTCAATTCTTTTTGCATGGGTTTAGAGTACATTATGATGAAAAAGTGGGTAAAATTCATCTATGGGTCTAGAATGTTACACCCCCATGAGTTTAACTATCCTACTCATGACCTGGGATTGTATGGATTAGAGTTTTACAATAGTGTGTGGAAATATTTCCTCATTATTAAATGATTTGTGGTATTCACTAATCAGAAGAGTTTGACGTGCATCTTCTCTTAGTGTAACCTAAATCTATAAAAACGGAGGTCGATGTATTTATATAAAGAATATAAATTTGATATCTCTTATACCTTGAGAAAGGGGATTTTTTTGGCTATCTCACAACTAATGAATTAATAGAAAGATGTTTTTAGAAATTTATGGTTTCATAGAGGGCGATGATGGGGTTAATCCCTGAACCAATATATAGGGGTTGATGGTTGAGGTTTCTTGTTTCAGATTATAGTGCTGCCTTAATTGATGAATATGGTATAAGAGACTTTTTGGAGATAACTAGAGGTGGAATTGATGATCGATTTGGTTGTTCAGGTTGATGCCCTTAAAGGATTTTCATAAGATAACATTAGTTATTTATGTTTCATATGAGGAAATTCATCCCAATAGTGGAGCATGAGGTAGTATTTGTTATTTTCATAGATCACCTTTATTGATTAACCATAGAGTATCCAACCTGTACAGTAATTTGAGGATACAGTGCTGGAATCTTGGGTTGAAATGGGTTTTGGCATAGTTCATGGCATGGTGTTCGGTTTTCCAGTGGGTGAATGTGAAACATCATGTTCTTAGTGGTTTGTTGTGTCCTTTGGATGTACCGGAACTGAAGTGGGATTCCATATTGATGGATTTTTTCACATTATTACTCTAGTTTTAGGGAGGCTGTGGTGTTATATAGATAATCTTGGATCTAATGATGAATTCAACTCTCTTCAAAACAATCAGTTGGTCGATCACCATGGAAATTCTAGTAATGATGTATGTGGATGAAGTTTTGAAGCTACATGGAGTTCCAAATTAAATCATCTTAGAATAAGGTTCACATTTTATCTCCCAAATATAGAGAGTATTTCAACACAATTCCATCACTCGATTATACAATATCACTTCCTTCCACTCTCAGACAGAAGAACGGAAGGAGTAGACTTTCTAGATACTAGAGTATGTGTTGTGGGCATGTGTCTTGGAATTCAGCTAGTCATGGGGGGATACAATTGACTATGGATGAGTTTTAATTTAATAAAATACACCACCCATCCATCAGCATGGATCTATTTAAGTAATTGAATAGGATTCTATGTTGAATCGTGGTGTGTTGGATTAAAGTTGGAGAGTCTTCTGTTCTCAATCTCAAGGTGGGGAAAAGTATGTCCAAGAAGGTCCAGATAGCTCATGAGAGGAAAAATGTGTTCCATAACATTATAATTCTTATTTTTATTATAGGAGTAGGCCCTTGGAGTTCTATTTTGGGTACCACGTTCTCCTAGAAGTTTCACTTATCGTGAGATGTAGAGGTTTGGTTGGGGAAGCAAGTTGTCACCCAATTTTTTCAATCCATTCGAGGTTCCAGAGCATATTGTTGATGTGGATTATTTGTTAGTGCTTCTTATCTAGATCGAATAGATAAATTATGGCTTACATGTGTCATATATTTGTCATTATCTTCAAAATGATTTATATTTCACTGACTAGTGAAAGTTGTATATCAAAGAAAACAAAATATTCATGGAATGAAAAGTTGAGGTTCAGTACAGAGATAAAATGGTTTTTATCGGTTATTTATCCCTTTAGTTTGTTTTCAATATAGACATGGTGTCTTTAATAAGAGTACTTTAGAACATGAGAGACATATTTATGCTCAATTTCATGGTTTTTTTGTGTTTTGTTTTTTTTTGTCTTCCATGTGTGATGTCACACTAAATTTATCACTATTTTTTGGATTCTAACTTTTCTTATTTATAGTTGTTCTTTGTTAATGGTTATGGATGGGATATAATGAGATCCTTGAGATTAATCTTTTAGGATGTTTGCTTGGACCTTTCCCTTTCTCCACTTTCCTTTCAAGTTTGTTTTGATTCTTGAGGAATATTATCATTTGAGAGGTGTCTGATGTGAGGGACCAAACAACTACCCCCCCCCCCTTATTAGGTTTTTCAGGTTCTTTAGGTTGTCATTATGGATTTTATATGTTTTTAATATGCGTTAGGAGTGTTTTTAAGATTCATAGGGTCATCATGCAATGGTGTAGGAAATTATTCAGGCTATTTTGGCATTAGATTCGTAGAGGTTGGTTGCCGGGCTGGCCATGTAGTTCTATGATATTCCATAATGATCGAAATGGCTCGGTTGGTTGTGTTGTTGGGTTTGGTTCTTTGATGTTAGACTTATATCAAATAGGATACCTAGAAGTTATTATTGGATGGTATGGAACTATTCATCGTGATTAGGGATTCCACCTTTGTAAAAAGGGTAGTTGGATCCCATCACACCATGGGACTAGGCGTGTTGAGGATAAAATAACAATCCATTTTGCGATATTTCATAATGGTGGTCATGGAGAGAATCATAGGATCTAATATAGTTTGAACCATGTCATTTCATAAGAAATGGTGATGTCCAAATCATGTTTTCAAAACATAAGACAATGGTGAAAATGGATATAGGAGATTCAGATATTCTTAGACTGGGGGAGGCCACAATGTAGTTGGCTATATCCACTATTTTTTAGGCCACTTAATATTCCTCTATAATTATTTTTCCCAACCTCCATCATCTCGATTCCCTTCATTATCCACAAAGATTTGGATAAATCCATACCCACTTAGCACACTTTGATCATCTCTTTTGAGGATTCTAACCTCTTATATTTTAGAGGATCAGATACCCATTACTCAAGGTACCTTCTTCCATCATTTTTCATATTCTTATCTTCCCTATTGACTATATTTTAATTAGTAATAATCGAAATATTTTGATATGAGTTTAAATTTTTGTCTCATGATGGATTATTGTGTAAATATTTCAATGGTTTTCCTTTCAATCTGGTGAAGTTTGGTCCTTGTATTCTTTTATTATGAGCACGGTTCACTTTGAAGTTAAAATTGTGGTAGGGGGTTTTATTTATCTCTTTATTTTGTGCATATTTTATACAATCATTATATTTTTATTTTTTGTTGATGATAAGAGTTAGACTAATGAATATAATTAATTATACATGATGAAATTGAAAGGGAAAGGGAAGATAATTCAACTTCTCTAATTCATTTCATGATATTGTTTTTCTACGATTGCTTGTGGAATATTATTGGTTTTCAAATATAATTTTTTTTGTGGTTTTTTTCTAAAATCTAATTGTGGAAAATCACCTCACATGATGGTGTGAAAAAAAAAGAAGTGGTGTCATGTCCCATTATTTGTAAAGATTATTAATATGATGGTATACTTAATGGATGAAATTAAGGGACTGGTTTTTTTCTAGGATTGAATTATGGGGATATAGTTATAACATGTGATGTTGAATGAGTGAGATTAATGTGTGTATGGTTGATGACATAATGTGTTGTCTTGGTAGTTTCCTAGTTGTTACATAATTCTTGACAGGTTGTAAGTTTGAATTAAATGAACTTATGTTAGGATAAGTGATTTGGGGATGGAAATAAATTAATTATGGAATGGTAAATGGTATAATTAGGATTAGTTTAAAAATATAAAGCTGGTATAAGAATGTGTAAATGGTTAGTAATGAACGTGGTTAAATGGGAACTATGGAATTGATGTGTGGTTGTGTGCTTGATTAGTAGTAATGGATGGGTGGATAGTATTACCATAAAGATGTTTGTCTGTGATCATGGTGACTTAGTGGTTGTAGTAGTTGGGTGGGTTGGTTGTATGGAACCATATGTTAATCTTTTTTATCTATTATATTTTTATTTTCCCAATTATTTCTATATGCACACCACCGATTTTTTTTTACAATGATTCCAAAATGCTTTGACATATTGATGTTTTCCCCAAATATTTTGGTTGGTGAGGGAAGATAGAAATTTACCCAATATTCCCCACTCTCTCTTCCATGTTAGTTTTTTATTCACTGATAGTTATTTATTGTAGGTAAAGTTCACTTGTGATGGTTTTGTATAAGATGAAGTGGCATTTCAAAATGAGGTTTTTCAAGGTAGGAGGAGGAAAATAAGGTTATGTCTTTCATGTTCATGGTTCCCTAGGATTTTTATTTATAGAAATGATTATGTGATTATGGGGATGTGATTATTTTGGAACGTGGTATGATTATGATGAGGCTATGACATAGTGATTGGAATTGGTTGAGATATGGGACTTTCCCATTATGAAGAGGCTCTAATAGTATAAGTTTGATGGATATAATAGAAATGGGAGTGTTAGGATGTACAAAATTGGGGTGTGTGGGCATAAAATTATTGGTTAGAAATTCAATTTATGTTTTGTAGACATTATTCTTCTTAAATTTTTATTCTTGGATGTATTATTTATTAAATTAGCATTGTTGAGGGTGGGAACTAGTTGACCTGATATATGTTTATTGATTTTACTATTTGTTCACAGTGTAATTAGTATTCTATTATCAAATTTTCATAATATTACTCATATATGATCCTAACATGTATATATGTTATGCTCGAAATATGTGTATATATTATTTTTCATATTATCGAGAGAGAATTGGAGGTCGAACTGGATGTTTCTATCATGGAGTTTGGAGTTTTTTAGTTGGTGTCGTATGATTGTATTTTATATCATTACTTGGATATTTCTTTTATTAATATGAAAATAAATATAGTAAAGGATACTATTTTTTTCATTTTACTTATCTTATAGTGTTTTTTCGTGGTTGATATCTTATATCCCAATCTAACTTTTTCTTTTGAGGGTATTACCTCCCATATGTGTGAATTGTTTCATATTCTCTCTATTAGTCACCAACCTAGGGCCTATTGGTTGTTGGACTCAAGGGTCATTATTTATCTTCCATAATTTTTCCTAGTAGTATTACCTTTAGAGGAACTGGGTTCTGATAATGAATTGGTTGGAAAGGAAAATAAAATTATTTTAAAGTAAAAAAGATATGTTTTTTCTGAAAAACAAATTTATACATGCAATGTTTTCTTTCATGGTAAATTAAATTATACATTATTTATGAATTATTTTAATAATAAAATTTTATATCATATTCAGTAAGATATTTTAACATTCATTTAACGTTTATTTCATGGAAATTTATGAGAAAAGATTTTGTTTCATGCTTAAAGAATCATTTTTCTCATAATGGTTTTCATTGTTTTTTACATAATTACATTAAAATAAATTAATACCACTTTTGGGAATTGAATTTCAAAAAATGGTTTCCATATTTTGAATAATAATTTCCATATTTGGTAATGGTCCCAAATTCATTTTTTCATTATGAATAGTGGATGAGGTAAAAATTATTTTATATCGTTAAGGTTTAAATGGTTATCGAGGGGTTAAACTAAATAGATAAGTGTTAAAATGAATAAATGATTATTATATATCATATTTAATGTGTATATATTTTTCATATAACATCATATATTAAAATTTTAACCAATTTTGATCCATTATCTTTTGAGGTGACTTTATTATATTTTAATATTCTTAATAATTAAAAGTGTGTCACTCCCTTCATATATAAAATGACACCTCCCCTGATTTCTTATTCTCACCTTTTTATACATCTAGTATTGGTAATACCTAACCAAATCTATCAATAAATTCAATATACACATACTTTATGTTCATATCTTCTTAAAATACCAACCCATGTGTCCTAAAAAAGATATTAAAATGATGTTTCCCAAAGAAGATGTATATGTTCTTACCAATATTTTTCATGTTTCATTTATCTTATACCTCATCCATGTATTATATAACCATATTAAGATGATAAAATAATTATATTTACTATCAAAATATGTTAATATTTTAATATTATATCCATTTTCTACCTTCTTTCCAGCGTATTAGAAATGATAACATCGTTTGTGCGAATGTGTGGACTACCACCTCCATAAAGTGATATGATTTTTTTTATGTCTACTATAAATAAATCATTATATAGTTTATTTTAATGAAAATATATGATATTTATGATATTATTATGATTTTTTAAAAATATATATTATAAAATTTCATTCTTAATTTATTTCCTTTCATTAAAATATGAAGACATTACTCGTGTATACATACCTATTACTGTCACAATGAAGTGATGTAATTCATTTTTCATCACTGGATAATATGAATTGTGGTAAAAGTATGTATAATGAATATATATATATATATGATACTTATAACATGATTAAATATCCTTATATGATTAAACCATGACCAAAATTCAAGGAATAGAACCATCTTACCAAATCATGCATGGAAAATAACCAGTTTTCACCCCAATGTTCAATTTAAAGAAAAATTGTTAATAAATGGGTTATCATAAATTATAAAGGATTTTTATATTGTATGAAAATTATGGATATGTTTTTTATACATTTTTAATAAATATAATTTTATTATACATGATCATAACAATGCGTACAAAGAAATATGGGACCTAATGTATGGGATTTATGTTATGATCATATTTCTTTTTTAGATTTACAATTTTAAATTTCCATTATTGAAAATGATATGATCCATACCCTCTAAGACATATATATTTTCTTATACTATAGATATTCTTTGGTTTTTCATGTTTCCCTTATTTTATCCACTCTTTAGTACTTAAAACGATTGAGAAGATTTTTTTAAGAGAAACTAACTTTATTTGTCCTTTTTGTTAGTAATATTTATCCTCTATATCCATATTCTCTAAAATCATTACAAATAATTTTTCACAATGAACCAATTCTTGTTTAAATTAATTTTTATTTATATTTCAAAATATATAAAAATTATTAAAAGGTGTATTTTATCCATTTTACAAACAAGTATCTTTTGACATTTAACTAAAAATGTGAACGAAATCCTTGTTTTAATGATTACCATACAGATGGATTTTCCCTTTGGAATTAACACTCATTAATTTGAATATTACATTAAATATTTACATAATAATTTAAAAATAGTTAATTTTCAACAATATTCTGTCGATTTTTGTTTTAAAATATACTAAAAAATGATTCTTTTTTCTTGATTTACAATGCGTAATTTAAATACTTTTATCTGATAAATTTTTCATATGCATTAACATATTTTAAGGATTATTATGTTTCGCTTGAGATATGATCATATCATGTCATGCACTTTTATGGATGATTTAGTTTGATGATCATAAAGTGATTAGATGAAGCAATTTTCTTTCCCATTGATTTATTATGTTATGATGAGATAATGAATGCTCTTATAATATCTTCATCTTTTTTACTCTAGATGTATTATGATTATGTGATGATGGTATTTTTATGAAACTCATTGATTTTCCATTTTTTATCCTATTATGATGTCATGTACTATCACGACCCCCTCCCACCAAAGATGCCCCTCCTGAGCTGGAAATGGTGAAAGGGAGATAATGACCCCCGAGTACCGCCTCCAGTAGGCCCCGGAGTGGCGACTAGCACCAAGGGTATGAGTTTTCAAAAATATAGTATGCATTACCCTTTTTATTATTTAAGATTAGGAAATAAGATTATTCAAACACTGAAAGAAAAAGAAAACAGTAAATGAAATTAAACCCAAAACCAAACCCATATGCATGTTTTATACAATGCTGAAACAAAAGTACCAGTGCAAGAAAAGCCCCGAAGTATGATACAAAAAAAATAAAGCAAAAAATGGAACCAATAAAACTCCAACGCCCAACTAGAAAGGTCATGCATGGTCCCTTAAGTCCTCCTAAAAACCTAAAAGTAAACATAGGGTGGGCATACAAGTATACTAAATAGTAAAACCTAAAGCTCTCGTGCACAAGTGGGGAGACATCCTAATGCCCTGTGAGACAACATAACGAACCAAAGCCTAGTAAGGAATCTATCCACCCAAACCTCACCAAGGAACACTCCCCAAATATCACAAATCAATAGAGTCGTATAGAAATATTATCAAAGCATGGGTACCCCGCACCACCTTCCCACCGAATATTTCTTAAGCCCTCATGGCTAACGCTCATGATTCCCCCTCATCCTGAGCTAGTGTCGCAACCTGGTCATACGAAGCTTGATCTAGTGTCGCAACCTGGCCATACGAAGCTCATAGTATCCCGTCGGCACTCAATGCTCAGCCATCATAGTATCACGCCCACACTCATTCCTCAGCCACAACCACATCTCATCCCGAAGACGCCTGGGAACCACATCACATCTCATCTCGAAGACTCTTGGGAAACATTTGTCGTAACCTGCCTGAAGGATATTGGGATATAGAACCTGGAAGGAGGAGCACAAGGAAGAGCAGCAACCAGCCATCCTTTAGATATTTGATAATCTCACCCTCTCGTCCCATGGGTGTTCGGCACGTAGTGCTCAACATGGTTGGGGTGCATAAAAAGTACAGATTTAAATAATTATATCAACCACTCAATCCTTCCTAAGTCTTCTACACAAAATATCTGAGCACATGCCTTGGCACAGCTACCTCGAAAGTATTCACACAATAAATAGCCCCAAATCCCATTAAGCTTTTCATGTTTCAACAGTTTTAGTTTATCAGTTCCTTAACTACCAAGCAACTAACAACTACCAAAAAAATATCAATCGCTCGTAAAAAATATCCCTTCCAACCACAAATAATGTTAGGGAAAACACAAGCTACAAAATACCATTTTCTTTTATCATCCAATCAATTCCATTGATTTTTCATCTTTAATCAACTACCATACCACACAATTCATTAGTTAACTCTTCCACTTTTATTCATGTGCACAACCCATCCCTAAAACCCTGCTTCCAACCAACATAACCTCAAAAACATCAGAAACAATACCCGTACCACATCGACATCCCTTTTATACATTTTACCATAGCTCTGATGCCCATCACAACCATATCATACACACCAACCCATAACCAAGCCAACCATAGCCCCACTTCCCACCCATTCCATAGCAACCCATGAAACACCCCTTTACATAATTAAACCCCAACCAGCACCCAAAAATTCATTCTTTCATTTAGTTTAACTGGGGTGATCATACAAGGGATCCAGGTATTCATTTAATCAGCCAACTTTACATGATTAACCAATTTCCACATTCAATGATGTTCTATCCACAAAACAATCCAAAAAAACTGGGAAATATTTAATTGTTCAAGAAAAGGAACCCAAAAACTGTGATTTTCAATAGGCATAAGCCTATTCAATTCACAACATAATCAGAGGATAAGCATTGATGGAAATAAAACAACAATATCAACAACAACAAAATCCCCAAACCCATTATTTAACTAGTTACTATCTTTATTTATTGGTTCAAACATGTCTCACAAAAATAATAGGAAACCCACCCTGCATGATGGACATCACAGAGAGAGATGAAGGTAAGATCCCTACCTCAAGGGTTTTTGAAGGAAACCACAACAGTCAAGGAACGCTCAAAAAACCCGGGTAGATTCTCCAAAACCCCACCTTATATCTCTCTTCCTAGAAAGATCAAGACCAAGAATCATCATATTCGACATATACACACTTATATCTACCCATAACGGGCGTAGATTTAAGAAACCGAGGGAAGAGAAGGAGTAGATCTAAGAAGATCTAAGAACCCAACAAGAACGATCACATACCTTGAGAGACCATCTTCGATTTGCAATGTGAAGCCTCTGGATCGCCTCCAAAATGCTTGGGAGAGGGTCTCGTACCTCCATGGAAGAGTAATCCCGGGTTATGGTCACTTAGGGGCTTAAACGAACCATTAAGAGGCAAAAGAGTTCAAATCCTAAATTTTAGGATCTAACTTTAAGTGCTTGTATGGTTAGTCTACACGGTTTAACAAATTGTGCACTAACTGTGCATTAGATTATGTCTCGAAAATAATCCATACATGGTTAGGCCACATGGTTTGCCCTAACTGTGCACCTCCCATACAAAGGCTACTGCCTCCAACACCAACCTCGCACGGTTTGGCCACACGGTTTGACAAACTATGCGCTTGTCGTGCGAAGGAAATTACCCCTTTAGTTGTTTTTAAAGGTCCACCCAAACACACCCCCATGTCACCTTGATTTCCCAAAACACCTCTAGCCCCACATTTTCACAATGGAATGGACCGGAGAGGTATGGGCCATTACATCAGATACCTCTCAAAACATTCTCGTCCTCGATAATTAAAAACCAACCCATAAAAAGGGGAAAGGTCCAAACCACCACCCCGCAAGATACCTCTCAGGGCTCTCATCATAACAGGAATCCAACCACTATAATATTATATGAGTCATAGAATTCCTTCTCCCATATCAAGATATTATCTGCTTTAGGAGGCACTGACTCTCATGCACGGGTTTAATCTCATCCACATTAATGCGTCTCAGTTAGGGATTAGGTCATCCTACCCCCATATTTTAGGATTTCTCATACACATTTAAAAGAAAGAGGGAAACAACTTATCATTATAGATAAAGGAAAAACAAGTTCCAATCCCAAGTCATGGGTGAGAATGAGGTTCAACAAAGGAGTGTGATCCTCCTGAATTTAAACAAAACATAAACGAGAGCATTTAAGTAAAACAAAAAACATCAGTCTTGATCTTTGGCCTTTCTAGGATTGCTGCTTCTATTGCGTTCAACTTTCCACATTCACTCCTCTACCACTATGTTGACGTCCACCTCCTCGACCATGTCTTGGTTGGGGTCCTTGAGGAACTCATTGTGGTTGTCCACCACTTGCTCTAGCTCCCCTTGGGGGGACTGGAGCCTATTATTGCTGGAAGGGTCGGGCAAGGAACTGCTACTGGGGCTGGGGCTGAACCTGGCCAGTCCCTCCATACTGAGTCTGAAAAGGGCAATGTCTGCCAAGATGCCCACGATTCCTATATGAAATGCACCTCGGTCCTTAGCCCATAGAAAACGTGTGAAAATTGTGAGATTGGTGGGGGACCTTCTAAAGTCTACTCCCTACCGGTCAAAACTTGGAAGGTCCTATTGCTGGGGAATTACTGATGACCACCTCCTTCTTGGACGAACTTGGGTGACTCCTCTCTCACGGTGGACCTACTTTCGAGTGCATCCTCTCATTTATCTCCACCTTCTTCTGTACTTCTAGGTGCATCAGTAAGGTTAAAGGGGTCACCGCGCACTGAATAGAGGGGTGAAGTGCCTCCTCTAAATGTCTGACTCAGGAATCCTCATCTGAAAAGAGATTCGAGGAAAAATGGAAGAGATCCTTGAACATGACCCCTAGTTACCGCACTGACATGCTTCTTTGTTGGAGAGACAATTAATCCTGCCTCTTCTCATCCATCCTTGTCGAGGAAAGAAATTCTTCGCGGAACTCCTTCTCGAAGTTAGTCCATAGAACTTCTGTCTTCTTACCCTCCCCAAGGTAAAGCATCCACCACTGATGTGCCGCTCCTCACATCTGGATTACTACTAGAAGAACCCAGTTCTCCGATGGAGCCCTGATCAGCCCAAAAGTGATCTGGAGTTCCTCCAACCAACTCTCTGATTCTATATCTGAAGTTCTGCCTTTATACCTCTTCAAGCTTTGTCACTGGAAAGCTCACAATGTGTGCTGCCACAAGTCGTCTTCCTCCTCTCTACCAATCCTTAGCCAATCGACCGTCTAAAACTGCTAGGCATCGACTACCCGAATCACCTGGGGATGACGTCCAGGTTCTATAGCTGCACGTTAAACAAAGAACGCCTAATCCCAAGTAGCAAGGAACATTTTCTCAAGGTTTAATTTTATCATTTTATTTTGACTTCTTTCCTAGAACACCCAAATCAAGTAAAACACAATCATGATGATGCATGTACCTTTCCTAGGGTATCTACCCAAAAAATCAATGTAGTCTTACTTGGTCATTCAGTAAGCTCAGAGTCCTTGCATCGGGTCACGAGTGGCCCTAAAATCATGTATCCTAGCCGGTCTTCCCTGGCCTATGTCACGCGCAAAGATCAGCCAACACTGTTGCCCTACCATCCCATGAAATCCTCACTGTGCCTAACTCCGGACTCCATCCTATCTCTCAACCATCACCTCTAATACCATTCTGTCACAACACCCTCCCACCAAAATACCCCTCCTGAGCTGGAAATGGTGAAAGGGAGATAATGACCCCCAAGTCCCGCCTCCAGTAGGCCCTGGAGTGGCGACTAGCACCAAGGGTATGAGTTTTCACAAATATGGGAGGCATTTCCCTTTTATTATTTAAGATCTGGAAATAATATGAGTCAAACACCAAAAGAAAAAGGAACCAGTAAATGAAATTAAACCCAAAACCAAACCCATATGCATGTTTTATAAAATACTGAAACAAAATTACTAGTACAAGAAAATCCCTGAAGTACGATACAAAAAAAACAAAAACTACAACCAGAAAAACTCTAATTCCCAACTAGCAGGGTCCTGTACGGACCCTGAAGTCCTCCAGAAAACCTGAAAGCAAATGTATGGTGAGCATACAAGTATACTCAGTAGGAAAACCTAAAGCTCTCATGCACATGTGGTAATACATCCTAATTCCCTATGAGAAAACAGAATGAACCAAATCCTAGTAAGTAATCTATCCACCCAAACCTCACCAAGGCACACTCCCCAAATATCGCAAATCAATAGAGTAGTATAGTAATATTATCAATGTATGGGTACCCCTCACCACCTTCCCACTGAATACTGCTCAAGCCCTCACGCCTAACTCTCTGATTCTTCCCCCTCTTCCTGAGCTAGTGCCGCAACCTGGCCATACGAAGCTCATAGTATCCCGTCGGCACTCAATCCTCTGCCATCATAGTATTACGCCGACACTCAATCCTCGACCATAATCACATCTCATCCCGAAGACACCTGGGAACCACATCACATCTCATCCCGAAGAATCTTGGGAAACATCTGTCGTAACCTGCCCAAAGGATCTTGGGCTATAGAACCTGGAAGAGGGAGCACCGGGAAGAGTAGTAACCAGCCATCCTTTAGATGTTTTAGAATCTCACCCTCCCATCCCACGGGTATTCGGAACATAGTGCTCAACAAGGGTGGGGTGCATAAAGAAACATAAAAAGTACATATTTATATAATTATTTCAACCACTCATCCCTTCCTAAGGCTTCTACAAAAAAGATCTTAGCACATTCCTCGGCACTGCTACCTTGAATGTATGCACACAATAAATAGCCCCAAATACCATTAAGCTTTTCAGGTTTCAAAAATATTATTTTATCAGTTCCTTAACAACCGAGCAACTAACAACAACCAAACAAGATCAATCGTTCCAAAAACATATCCCTGCCAACCACAAATAATGTTAGGGAAAACAAAAGCTACATAATAAAATTTTCTTTTATCATCCAATGAATTCCATTGGTTTTCCATGTTTAATCAACTACAATTCCCCACAATTCATTAGTTAACTCTTCCACTTTTATTTATATACACAACACATAACTACAACCTTGCTGCCAACCACCATAACCACAAACACATTGGAAACAATACCCGTACCACATCATCATCTCTTTGATACCTTTTACCATAGCTCTGCTGCCCATCACAACCATATCATACACGCCAACCCACAACCAAGCCAACCACAGCCCCACTGCTCACCCGTTCCACAAAAAACCATAAAACACCCCTTCACATAATGAAAGCCCAACCAGCACCCAAAAATTAATTCTTTCATTTAGTTTAACCGGGGTGATCATACAAGGGATCCAAGTATTCATTTAATCATCCAACTTTACATGATTAACCAATTTCCACATTCAATGATGTTCTATCCACAAACCAATCCAGAAAAATATGGCAATATTTAATTGCGTAATAAATGGCCCCCAATGACCGTTATTTTCAATAGGCATAAGCCTATTCAATTGACAACATAATCAAAGGATAAACATTGATGGAAATAAAACAACAATATCAACAAAAAATCCCCAAACTCGTTCTTTACCCAGTTACTATCTTTATTTATTGGTTCAATCATATCTCACAAAAACTAGAGGATACCCACCCTGCATGATGCACAAAAGAGAAAGAGACGAAGGTAAGATCCCTACCTCAAAGGTTTTTGACGGAAACCACAATGGTCAAGGAACGCTCAAGGAACCTAGGTTGATTCTCTGAAACCCCGCATTAGATCTCTCCTCCTATAAAGATCAAGACCAAGACTCATCATATTGGACATCCACACACTTAGATATAACCATAACGGGCATAGATTTAAGAAACTGAGGGAATAGAATGAGTAGATCTAAGAAGATCTAAGAACCCAACAACAACGATCACATACATTGAGAAACCGGCTTCGATTTGCAAAGAGAAGCCTCCAGATCGCCTCCAAAATTCGTGGGAGAGGGTCTCTTACCACTAAGGAAGAGTAATCTCAGGTTATGCCAGCTTAGGGGCTTAAAAGAACCATTTAGAGGAAAAAAAGATAAGATTCGAAATTTTAGGATCTAACTTTATGTGCTCGCATGGTTAGTCCGCACGGTTTAACAAACTGTGTGATGACTATGTGTTAGCTTGTTTCTCGACAACAATCCTCGCACGGTTAGGCCACATGGTTTTTCCTAACTATGCGCCTCCCATGAAAAGGATACTACCTCCAACACCAACCTTGAATGGTTTGAAAACACGGTTTGACAAACCATGTGCCTCCCGTGCAAAGGCCATTACCCCTTTAGTTTTCATTAAAGGTCCACCCAAACGCACTCCCAAGTCACCTAGATTTCCCGAAACACCTCTAGCCCCAAATTTTCACAAAGTAATGGACCGGAAAGGTCCGAGCCATTACATGTACCAACCTAGTTCACCATATAAATATTAACTAGACTAGTTGGTGACAAGGCATCAAGCGCACCTCCCGGTACGCCATAGGTTGCCAACTAGTTGTGATAGTCTAAAGGTGTTATAGTAGGGAGACTATTACCCCTAGATCTATACTAAATATAGTGTAATAATATATAAGTGGGATAAAATTACATATAATAATAACTAAAAATAATAATAATATGGATCACCTGGAAAATTTTAATAAAAAACATCCTTGCATGGACATGCTATGCACAAAAATACATGGCAATCCATAATACAACCATAAATGAATACAACATGCATGGAAAAAAATAAATAAATAAAACACTCTAAATCCAGTAGTTATCTTGAATACATGATCATCCTCTACTCATATCCCAAGTCCAATCTTATAAGATACAAAATCAATGAATCACGAGCTAAGTCCTACCCTGAAATCAAGTGATATTTCCAGGTACCAAGTGGTGGCACAAATAGGGTGTGAGTAAAATTTAGTAGTCCCACTCTGATAGATTCTAATAAAATTCCATAATATAAATTTAATATATAGTTTTGTTGTTATATCAGAATTAAATCATTAGAGTAAATATAATCATGTTGATATCAGGCACCTAGTGTGATACCTATCTGACTCCACCTACTTCAGCTTTATCCAGAATATCAGTTATCATTTAACATTTTACATAAATAGACCTGATACCAGTAGTATGTAACCATGGATTCAATGTTCTATGATAATCATGTAAGGTTCCATATTTTATTAAGCGTCATTAGTCCAAGAATCTAAACCAATGGGGTGTGGAACATCATATCCAACCCTTCCCAAATAGTATGATAAGGATATCCATGTCAAATAAATTCAAAGAATAATAAGGATTTCCATATCTAACAATTTAAATAAATAATGAGGATCATCATGTCCAACATTTTCAATAAATAATGATGAGCACCATATCAAAAAAATCACAAAATAATGAGGAGTGATATGTCTAATAGTTTCATTAAATAATGAGTTGATCCATGACCAATAGTTTCAATAAACAATGGGGAGTGACATGTCTAATAGTTTCACTAAATAATGAGTAGATCCCTGACCCATAGTTTCAATAAAAAATGAGGATATCCATGTCCAAAAATTCAAAATAAGCAATAAGGAGCTCGATATCCAGCATCATTTAACCATTTTTTATTCATTCAATTCAATGATCTGTATGATCCCATTAAATGCATTCCTTATTATAATCCATTTATCTTCTAAGGTATAATATAGTAAGTAGGAATGATACATTTAAAAATTAAGCATATTCCATGAGAAAATATCAATAACAATCTAAAATATCTATTTAGTTCAAACCATTACCCACTCATTTAATAATGAATAATGGTCAAGGAGGTTTTAATACAATTAATCATTCCCCATTCGAGTGATAATGTTCCAAGTGATACATTTATTTCCTATTTCAATATATTTAATTTAATTATTGCATCCCACTAGTAAGCAGTGACTCTATCACATCGATGGGGTGGTTTAGTTAGGAGACAAGATAGGTAAACTAATGACTCGACCTAGGGAAGGTACATCTCCATACCATTTATATTATAATTTACTTCATTATTCACCTCACTCCCATGTAAATGAAGGGAAAAGTATGTATACACACCCTATTTTAATTCCATTAATTCATTTATTATCATTCAATAAATTCCCCTCTAGTGATTCAAACCATACACACCTATGTGGTGTTTTGTTCAATTACAAGAAATTTCCAATGAGTGTAAATAATAGGACACACCCAAAGGGGGTATGAATGTATAGGGAACACCCCACTAATAATGCTAACTGTTATTATGAGGGTTCTATATCAAGGTCTAGACATTTAATTAAAAGAGTTACACTATTTAGGGTCCATGTGTGGAAGGTCTAGTGTGCGACACAAAGAAAACATATTATAAACATTTGAGACCTTTAGCTAAAATTAATAGACTGCATACCTCAGGATTTGGAAGCTTAATTCATCCATTACTGGTGTTTGATTTTGGATGGAATAAGTGAAATTAAAGAATTATAATAACAACCTGAAAATAGGGAATATGATCTCACTTGGAAGTAGAATCTAATATGGTTAGATAAATTAGGAAAAGATTCAATATGAGACTTATGCATTGAGATAGTGATCCAAAATGAGGAACGAAATTTGTACCGGGCATCGGATGATGGGGATCCATAAAATCATATAGATGTGAAATGGAAGAGCTCTCCTACATGTGTTCCAATATGAAAATGAATAGGGGGAGGGGATTAAAAATATTTTAAGGTTAAATGAGGAAAATATATTAAAATTAAACTCTATTTAATGAGTTGTATGGTTATTCCATATGGTTTGGAAAACTATGATGGCCTCTCTTTCCATACACCCTCACCTCGCAAGATTTTAATGCATGATTTGGAAAACTATACCACAACCATGTGGGTAACTCTATGAACCTACAAATAGTCACATGGTTTATTGAATCACCTCTAATTTTTTGAGAAATCTATTTACATATATATAAATGGGCTTCACGGTTTTGTCTACATGGTTATCACTAACTTTGTTCAAACCATGCTCCCATGGTGGTATCTTCAAAATCTTAATTTCTAAATCCTAAAGATCTAAAAACCCTTTTCAGATTTCAAGAAATATTTTTGGACATAAAGATCACATAAAAACACTTTGAATTCTTACAACTCTTAGAATTTCATTCCTAAGACTCAGTTTTCAATTTGGCATATCCACCAAATGAAAATTCATATTCCATTATAATTTCCTACAGTTTCAAAACATGGGATCTTACAACCTCCACAAGATAAAAATTCTCATACCCAACTCTAGTGGAGATTTAAAATAACACCTAATCAATTTGGTTTTGGTATCCGCACTTAAACAGCCACATTGTGTTCTCTTACACCCAACGTGCATCCAAGCGTTACATTAAACACATGGATCTTAAGCCAAAAAAAATGATCAAATGGTCATGAATACCATGGAAATATTGATATGGGGCTTAATCAATCCGATAAAACATGTTACACGATCATTTATTCATCTCCTTCATCAACTAACTGATGGAACTCCCCACCATAGGTTTTAGCTCTAAATTCTCAATTCAGGACCACTGTACTCTCACCATTAGAATTTCCTACTATAGCATTCCCTCAGCATCCAAAGAAAACTCCTAGAATGATATTCAACTGGATAAAATGAGTCACACAGTAGAATACAACACTTTGTCATTGATTTGATCTAAATGGTTGAATTTTAATTGAGTAACATTACTTAATTGTAGTGTCTTTTCCCTGAAAATATCTTTTTGAAATTTAAAATGTACCCATATCATCTCAACAGCATGATAGATGTCTCTTCTCACCAAACACATAAAACTATTTAAAAATCAATTCAAATAACTTCTAGATTACCATTTTTTAACTACATAGATTCATAATCCCATTATCACCAAAGACTAGATTTGAGATGCCTTTATCCAAAGGTGTTCCAAGATCACTTATATAACATTAACTGAATCCCATAACTAACATACAGGGATATATCTAGTTTGAACCATCCCCAATATAAATCCATCACTATGACACAACACAAGCATTGGGACATGACCGATCAAACACCTTGGATCATAACATTTCATCCTAGGTCTGATGCCCACACTCGAATTCCACCCAAGTCCATGTATGAACTTGTACTTAGAATCTTCCTATAAAACAAGACATAGGTTTATCTATTTTAACCAATGGAATATAAAATAAAAAAAATCATCACACAACCAGTCTCAAAATCCCATTACCCTTCTCACAAGTGGTTCTCCCACTAGCGATCAATGTCCTACTCTCCAACTTAGAATAATAATCATCATCACGCCAATGAAACAAGTTTTCAATTATCAAAATCCATGATCCATCTACCCTATGACATAATTAATGTGATGGATAAGAAACCACATTTTTACAAGAGCCAAATTAAATATCACCAATCAATTTCTCCCTTGTTTCAATAATGTTTCTCATGTGATCATCAGCTTTCAAATCCCAATGAGGGTAACCACTATAAAAAGACCGACAGTACACCCCACAATATCTGGTTTACATTATAACACTCCTCAAGCATTACTTTAAAGGAGACCCTTCCATATAACCATAAAAGAAATTTAAATTACCTTACAGTATAGTCGACACTTTCTCATTGAACATAGAATTATGTCAACGTATTGGGAATGATCATCTCTAAACTATGAGTAAACTAAGATTCCATAGATATAAACTCATTGATCTTCCTGAACCATGAACACATTAAACCAGGACGTAATTATCTTTAACCAAACCCTGACAACATGTCTTTGAAAAATTAATGTCAATATCCGACCTTGGGTCAATTGTCACATGAAACCTGGTTTATTCCCAACTAGCTCTCATCATCAAGATATTTCATTAATTTATTCAAATATCTAAGTCACTGTACCAGCAAGAGTCATATTTTAATCCATTTAACCCCATCCCATAACCATCTTCTCATTAATTTTACACATCAACCATGTACCATGCACAACTTGCATGAAAAAACCATTTCATACGCATTGTGTGTGCATCTAATACAACGTGATTCAAAAAAATTACTCAATCTTCCATGAATTATCCATCAATAAAGAAATGCTGACCATTCTACAAGACAAATTAGTTTTTAACTTTCCATTAGATCTTTTTGAACTCTCCTTCAAAATCAAGCTCTAACCTACACCATGATTTATCAAAAAACATATCTCTTCATGGGGTCATTTCAGAAATTAATGTGTCTACAAAAAAACACCAACAAACAGGTATAGAAACATGAATAGTCCTAACCATATAATCTATTTTCAATACCATATCACCTTAGGTGCTTCGTTATAAACTATAATCATCATTGTCACTCCATCTCAAAACTCAGTTGTCTTTCATGCATCAGCCTCTAAATGAGGGTAAAACCAATATCACTAGCTCTAAGTCATTTTTAAACTCCTGAAAAACTCTCTCATAAAATTCACTTGATCATAACAATTTTTTTATCATGGATTTTTTATCCAAAAATAAGGTCATGTAGCCCTCCCACCTTTCCTAACCAGTCAAGTCAAAAAAAAATGGCCACTATGTCTGCCCACCTAGCCCTAAGGTCTCTCATATGATAACTGTATCCTAATTAACTTCCTTTATTACATGACATCTAAAGAGCCAATAAAATCTCTATAAAAATGGGAAAACAGATTTAAGTAAGGATATCATTGACCCAGAACATTCAAAACTCATTAATGTAGATATAACAGCATCACAAGGGAGGAACCAGTCTACCATGCCCTGGTCCTCTCTAAGAATCCCCATAGAGGATCTATCATTATAAGGTCACAATGTCAACATAGAAGGACAATGATATGACACTCATCAGGTATCCGTATATGGTAATACCCCCTCAAGGCTCACTAACTTCATAAGTGACTTCCTACCTAAGGGTGTCATATCATCATCTGAGTGTCCTACCCAACTCAAATAAAAAAAATTAATAGTACTTAACAATCCAAGATAATCATCTAAAAAGTATACTAGTTTACTAACTCCAATGGTTCTACCATATTCTATTTAAATCCAAAAATTAACAAGGAATAAACTTTAAACTATAGTCACGCATGAAAGGTCACTAGCCACTATCGCTTAACCTTTAGTTCCAACATAATAGAATGAAAGAATCCAGCATAGACCCTTGGGTAATTCCCACATTTCTATTCATGACATATCTCAACGTAATTTTAAAGCTGACCCTTACATGTGGGTTCATCATGATCAACACTACTAAAGGTTTTAATCTAGTCTATTTTATAACATCACTTTTATTATAAACATTTAAGAGGATCAGATATATTCAATGTTAAGTTCCAGTTATAGAGTTCAAACCATACATGAAACATATGTATCTAACATCTCATATAATTATAGGTAAATGATAGTATAATTTCCTTTTAAACATTTATTTATTCAAAATTTATCACAACAGGATCTGTTAATGAAAATGTTGCTCATGAGCTATAGAAGAAAACAACCTTTGGGTTGTAACTGACATTTTAATTAACTAACACCTATTATTTATTAACATAAAAAACACAGAAGGGTCTTTTATCAATTCAATGGAATCAGTTAAGTGAGATTCTACCATACACTTATACAATAAAACCATATAAGTGGCTATTGGAACATTAAATAACCATCCTTAACTATCATAAACATACCCCTTAGGGCTTAAGTACCAATATACATATAAATAAAGTCACCCTTTGAGGATATCATCATTCCAATATAAGTTTAGTTATATGGTTATCAATTTCAAATTTATGGAGTAAATTATCTATATATTAAAATTGGCATTCCATTTAAGTAAAACCCATAACAGTTAAATTATTAAGATTTCAAAACACCCTTAGTAGGATTATCTCTTATGAATATGATGATAAAACTCTCCTACAAGGGTTGAGTGAAGTAAATAAGTATTTAGTTATATGGGTTATCTTTCTCATCTTATAGAGTTACAGTCTTTTATAATTTGAAATTGATACACCATTTATATCACATCAATCACTGGACATTTATATATTTCATTCATGTTAATTACATTTACAAGTTCCAATTCCTTTCTTTTTTTAATTCATTTCAGGCTTTTTAAATAGAATTACACAATCAATCTATATGGAATAGAAGATTTTACATTGACATAGACACTTTATTTAACTACCTAATATGATTACCATAACAAGGGGAATTTTTACATAAGTATGAAATATAGTTAGGTAAGCAAGGAAACACACAAGCATGGTATATAGAAAATCATTATAATGACATTAAAATCCTATGATTTAAAAAAATTTCATGAACACACCTACCCTATTTCATAACAGGCTAAGAGATAAGCCTCATAAATCAATAACCCATATAAATAAAATAAAATTAACCCATTTTAAACTAATAATAAATTGTAATAATTAACAATATGAACAATATGAAAAATATCCCTATCCTAAAAAACATGACATTTTCTCCATTATTGGGTCATAAAATATCAAAAAACAAACTATTTAATAAGTGGCAACACATTACTGGTCTCTTATCTACCATCCCATGATAGTAATACAAGGAAAAATAAACTTTTATACCACTTTTTCACATCACTACCCGCTTAAACCTATAAAAAATTGCTAGACTGGTTGTTGATAAGTCCTCAAGAATTCCTTCCCAAACACTAGAGGCTTTCGACTAGCAACGAGGGTCAATAAGTTGTAAATTTGGGAGACTATACACCATAAATTAGTAATAAATATAGATTAAGGGTAAATAAATTAAATAAAACATAAAATAATAATAACTGGTATATAATAATTAATAAGATCACCTAGAATGTTTCAATAGAAAAAATCCATGCATTAACATGTGATGCCCAAAAAAACAAGGCAATCAAAAATATAGAAGGAAATAAATACATCAATGATAGGCTAACAATGAAAAAATAAATAAAATTCTCAAAATTAAGAAGGTATCCCCGGTGAATTTTTAGCCACTACTCTGATGATAAGTCCTCCACAAAACATACAATATAAATGAAGCATGGTCCATCTATTAACCAATAACCACAAGATCTATCTGGGTACCAAACAATAGCCCAAATAAGGTTTGAGTAAAACTCAGCAGACCACCACTAATGGTAGATAATGTAAATATAGTCTATGAACACAAAATACATAGTTTAAATATATATAAAAAGTAAATAAGTAATGTTAATATAATCATGTCGAGGTCTGGATCCTCATGGGACACTTGGCTGACTCTACCTGCTTTAGCATAACATGGAATGTCTTTGAATATTTTACATTTTATATAGATAAACACAAGACTTGTGCTATGTCACCAAGGTGCCCATATAAAATGATGATCCAGTAGGGTTTCATATTTTAATAAGTATAATTAGTGTGATCATAAAAACCAAAGGGTTGTGGAACATCATGTCCAACCATTTCAAAATAGTTTGATAAAGAGCACAATGTCCTATAATTTCAATGAATAATGAGGAGCACCATGTACAAAAAAATTAAATAAATAATGACGAGTGTCATGTTCAAGAGTTTCAAAAAATAATGTGGAGTCCTATTTTTAACAATTTCAATAAATAATTATGAGTGAAATGTCCAAAGTTTTCAATAAATGATGAGGATCTCCATGTCCAACAATTTACAAAAGAAATGGGGAGCACTGTGCCCGAAAATTCCAAAATAAGAAATTAGGAGCTCCATGTCCATCATAATTTAAAATTTTATTATTAATTTAGTTAAATGTACCTTATGATCCCATCCAATGAATCTTGTATCATAATCCAAGTATATCTGATGGAATAATATAGAAATAAGGCATGAAAAATTTAATAATTAAACATAGTCCATGAGAAAATATCTATGCCAATAAACAATTTCTATTTCATTCACACCATAACCATTTCATTTAATAATGATGAAGTGTAAATAATGTATTCATATTATAAATCAATTCACCTACATGTGATAATGGTCTGAATAACACATTTCTATCCTCTTTTAATCCATTTAATTTAATTATGGAATCCCACTAGTAAGTGGAAAGCTCAACATGCCCATGAGGGGGTTTATTCATGATTAAATACTAGTAAATAGGTGATTCAAAAAAATTTAAGTAAGTATCCTTGTAGCTTATGTAATAATTTATTTCGTTAGTCATATCACCACCAAGTAAATAAAGTTTCATGTTTGTATACATTCCCTATTGTAATTCAATTAATTCATTTATTATAATTTAATCATTTACCTTCTTAGGAGTCATCCCAGACACACCAATATGGTGTTGGTGTTAATTAAAATAAGTGTTCAAAAAGGTTAAATAATAGGACATCCCCAATGGGGTGATCCATTTAGAGGCCACACCCCACCAACAATGTTAACATGTCTAATGATGGGTCTTTGTACTGGTCTATACAATTAATTAAAATAGTTACACAATTAAGTGTCAACGTATTAAAATTTTGGTGTGTAGCACAAATGAAATATATTATATACATGTGATACCTTTAAGTAAAAGGAATAGACCACCTACCTAAATATTAGGAAGCTTTACTTTTCTATTATCATCCTTTGATCTAGATGGAATTGAATAAATATAAGAATTATAAAGATTCCCTAAAAATAGGGCATATGGACTTGTATGGAAATTACATCTGATATGTTGATAGACAATATGTAAATAATCAAAATGTGACTTTAAAATACTAAGGGCAATCCAATGAGTCAAATGATGATCAAATCAGAGATAAAAAAAGTAGATCCTTCAAATACTAAGGTGGCGAAATGGATGAGATATATTATGTGTACTCTATTGTGGAAATGAATTGAATGAAGAGGAAAATTGATATTAAAGTTAAAGGAGGGAAAATAGTAATTTTTGAGTCTATTTAATGAGAGACAAAGTTGTGCTACATGATTTAAAAAATCGTGCACCATTTTTGTGAGCATTTCTATCCACACAACCTCATGCCACATGGTTACATCACATGATTTGATATACTAGGAACTAACCTTAAGGGTCCCTTTTTGCTCCAGCAACTAGCCACATTGTTTTTTGAATCACCTCACAAGTTTTCATCAAACCATGTGCCTATATATTAATTGTCTTCATGTTTAGAACCAATTGGGAACTAATAGTACGCCCATGGTTGCCTCTTCTGAGTCTAAACATTCGAATCCTAAAACCCCAAGGATTCCAAGATACCTCTTAGAACATAAAAATCATCAAATTATAACACTTTGAAGGTTTTAAACTCTCAAAGATGCATTCTGAATATTTTTCTACAATTTTGGCACATCTACCAAATGAAAATTAAAATTACCATATAATTTCCAACTAGTTAAAAACATGAGATATTACAGATCATATGATTCATTTTTATAATATTGTGGAAAACATGAATATGGATTTCATTATATGATGGGTGGTCCCAAAATCATATATCCCACCAATTCATTGGGTAAATATATTGTGAGATAATATGTTCTGTAAGGTGGAGTGAACCTAGATTTGTAATGGGCCTTTTCCACTAAGATATTCATGGGAGAGAATCATGACAAAGGAAATGATGGAATATGGGTTGAAATCAATCCACTATGATAGTCTAGAAAGTGATTCCTGACTAATGAAATGATTTTCTATGCTTCAGATTGTCCCACAGAATTCCTATGTCATGTTATAAAGTTTGTGATATGTTATCTTGAATCATGATTGATTTATGATGTTTCCTCACAGTTATGATTCATTTAATTTGAAATGATAAATCATTATTCTATGGATCATGTTTTATAATCTATAACATGTTTTCTATGAATTTTCTAAGTTAAAATCATGATATCAGACCCTTGTAATTACCTTATGATTTCATATGATAATTGAATTATATCTCCCATTATTACCATTATTAAGCATCTTATCTCACCCTTTCTTATGTTTTCATTCCCCCTAGGTTATGAAGAAATCATCTATATAGGGTTCTCCTTATAAGGTTACTATGAGAGAGTAAATTTCTGGTATGTGGTCTAGATCATTGAGGAAATAAGTTTATTATTTAACTAGTCTCCAAACACATTAAACCATTGTGATTTTGGGGAATGTATAATTGTGTTATGTTTTGAAAATACATATGAAATGATGTAGTATTTATGTACGTTATTCTCAGGTCTCCTCAGATGCAATGAAATCCCAAAGCTCAAAGAAAATATTTTTCATTAGGTTGGGAGGGATGTTTTGTAATACTAATCGGGAGATTATATATGGTGTCATTAAGTATAAATCAATTAGGATACTTGGAAGCATAGTGGGGTATTTTTTAAGTTAGGGATGCACAATGGGTATTGGATAACAACCAACCCTATTATACCACTTGTGTTATATAGTTAATAATGTGTGGAATTAGAAAATTGTTAGGAAATACATGGATTAGGTTTCCCATAATGGGACTGAACCTTATAAAAACAACATGAAGAAAAATTTTAATTTTGGTTAAGAGATAAAAACATCATTCATATCCTAGTAGGTGATAAGGGCTTGGACATTGATAGGGGTATTTTAATAAGGGAATAATTTATATGGATGAGAATTTGGTAAAAATTCAAGAACACGTGATTCACCCCACTCTCGGGTGAATGAACCCAAAACTTTGGGACTATCAATATATAATTATATACATGTATGTATGTATATGTAAATACATATAAATGCCACAGTTAAGTGGTAAAAGATTATAATAAATAGAGAATTTGTCCTGGGGTCAAACCTAAACAACTATTTTTTGTTAATAATAGGATATTTACATGGTCACAAACTTTGGCCATATATTTGGACTATGACCATGGTTGATGTGGATCATGGTCAAAGGTGTTGTTGACATAGGGTGTAGACTAAAATCATGGACTTAGAGGCCTTACGAACACAATCACAAATTATGGTCGTAATTCATACCTCATGCCAATAAAAATAAGACCAATTTTCCACATGGACCCCGGACATAGGCTTCGATCATCTTTCCAAGGCCTATTTTCATGATTTTGTCCCATAAAAATAGTCATATTTTCTAGAAGTGAACAGATAATCAGATAATTAATATATATATATATATAAGTAATTAAATTTAAATAAAACAAAAATTTGAACTAACATCCTCAAATATGGATTAAAATAATGAGTTGGTAGATTCTCGAGAATTTGGTCTTGAATCATCAATATATCTAGGTAATGAACCCTTTAAATCAATAATTTACTACAACCATCATATGGGTTAGATGATTGATCATTGAACTCATCACCAGGTACTACATTTGTAATGTGTCAAAACTATCTGGTCTATTACTCTGTGAAACTTCGGTGTTTGAATTGTTATGGGAGGTCAAGGAGACTTATTACAAAACATTATAAAAAATTATAGATTTTGAATGGTATCTCATCCCAATAGTGACTCACAATGGTGGCTTGAGACTATGGATTGTGATGGAGACTTGCGATGGTGATGCGCACAGGTAACTTAAAATGGTTTCTCACCAATGGTGAATCTCACCGATGACTTCAAACAGCGACTCACTGAATGGTATCTCACCGAATAGTGACTATCTTAATAGTAGCACACAGAACGTTGACTCGCCAAATGGTAACTCACTGAACAGTGACTCGCTGAATGGTAGCTCACCAAATGGTGGCTCCCAGAATGGTAGCTTACAACGATGGCTCACATAGGTGATTGACACCAGTAACCCATAATGGTGACTCACACTGGTAACTCACATCGTAGACTCACAATAGTGACTCACCTAATGGTGATTCATTAAAACTATTTGTCAGTTTTTTTCCAATTTCCCAGTTTCTCCCTTTTTACATATATTTTAATGAAAATGAGTGTCATTCCATATTTAGGTGGTTTTGGAGTTGTTTCAAGGGCTATGAGATATACCTTTACATTCCTAAGAGTCTTTGGGATTTTAATTTTTCAAAGTGTGTTATATTTACTAGATATAACTTTAAGGGAAAATTAAAGATGTATCTAAACTATGGTCCTATTTTTTATTTTCCAAGGATTGAAACACATTTATCCTTGTTTTTCCTTCTTTTTATCTCCTAGTATGAGGTTCCCATAAACATTATCCCCATATTATTTTTTCCATTATGTTTCACTCGTTGGTTTTTGTTTTCCTTAGAGAATCCTACAGAATACGCGCATGTCTTGTTGTAATAGATAAATGTATATCGTCTTTACTTCCATGTATGTTTCCTTGATCCCTCTTAATTAGGTATCATTCAGGGTGGGATTACAAATTTTTCCCATGTGAAGAGAGTTGAATCCATATTAAGTAATGTTAATTGAATCAATTCAAGATCAATATATAGGGGGTGTGGAAAATTTATATATGATCTTCTTGTTATTTTTTTTATTTGTTGTTGTTGTGAATTATATGGGATAAACGGCCCACAAAGAATCATGGTCATTATTGGTCATTGGTTTCACACACAAAAAAAAGTTGAATTTAGGATTTTTTATATGAAACACTTGTATATTGAAATTTTTGAATCACAAACACTTGGATAATAAATGGATTCCCCAATATTACCCAGTTTCTATGAAAAACCCTATATTAATAAGAGGTATTTAATTGGGGATGCCTCGTTAATCCATATTTTTGTAACGATTTGGAATGAGGGGTGATGTGTTGTGTGGTATGGTGTGGTTGTGTGAGTAGGTTGGATGGGATGTGAAGTGGCCATGTTGTGATGTGTGGATACTCCCTAGTTTGTGTTTTGTGTGTTTGTGAATCATGGGTCTGTGTTGTGGGTTGGTTTGGGCAGTGTGGTGGACGAACATGTAGATGATACATCAACCTGACCATGTAATGGAATCTTAGGTTGAGAGATTGATTGATTGTGGAATGGATGAAAAGTGTTGTGAAGTATAGCTATGATCATGTTGTGTGGTGATTTGTTTTGTGGGATAGTGTGGTTGTGTGTTTGGGTTATATGGGATGTGAAGTGGCCATGTTGTGATGTGTGAATACAACGTAGTTTTGGTTTTTGTGTCTTTGTGAAGCACAGGTTTGTGTTGTGGGTTGGTTTGGATAGTGTGGTGGATGAACATGTCGTTGATACATCAACCTGACCATGTAATGGAATCTTAGGTTGAGAGATTGATTGATTTTGGAATGGAAGAAAAGTGTTGTGAAGTAGTAATATGATCATGTTGTGTGGTTATGTGTTGTTGTGTTACTTGTTAGGTGTCGTGTTTCGTGGTTATTATAATAGTAATGGATTATATGAATAAAAAATTGGTTAATAAAGTTTGGAACTATCTTGGGTTTATTGTTTAACAGAATGAATAAATGATTTTTGACTAAATAATAATAATGTTTTAACAAAATCTGTTGGGAATTGGAAAGAAGTTGTGTCTTGTTGTGTGGTGATTGCATTAGAGGTGGTAGTGAAGTTGGCAGTATTGTGAGCTAGTTGTTTGTTTGAGAACCCATAGGTTGGGAAGTAGTTCATGGTATTATATCTATATATAAATTTATTTCCTTTGTAATTTCAATATGCACCCCACCTAAGTTGAGCACTATGTTCCAAACAACCCCATCGTTATGGGGGAGTGTGTCTTTCCGAAACATCCTTGCGGGAGGATGGCTGGCTAGCCACCTGCTCTTCCCTGCACCTTCTTCTAGGTGACGGTAGCCAATGATTATTCATAATGGTTTTGATTTGTGGGGCCCATGTGTGTGTGGGAATGTTGTATTTTTGCATGTGTCTTAGGTATGATAAGTCTTGTGTTTTCCCAGGTGTATTCTAGAGGATATGTGTTGTTCTTTCCCAAGTGTTTTCAGGATGTAATGTGGTATGTGGACAAGGTGTCTATGGGCGGTATGTGATTTTGTATGTAGCTCAAGTGTTTGTTGGTGATATTTGATGTGTCTTGTGGTCCTGATTATGGGATGAGGTGTGGTTTTGAGGCCCAGGAGAGTGTGTGTGGGTTATTATGTTGTGTTTTTGGAAGATGTGGGAGTCATAGGACATTTTTCATTAGGGTGTGAGAACATATAATTAATTAGAAATTGTTTTGGGGTACCATATTATCAATTTTAATTATATTACATTACATGACATACATTATTTAGAGAGTATACCTTTGGTGAGGTTGGGGTGGTTAGTATACTTACTTCGGTGTCATTATGGTTCTGCAGTTTTCCCACAGGGCCACTAGTCTGCTTCCTTCACCTGTTCATGAGAGACCTTGGTTTTCCTACTGAGTATGCATGTATTCTCACCCTATGTATATAAACCTCTTTCAGGTTTCCAAGATAATTTCACAAACTATGCTAGACTTTACTATGTCGGATCTTGATAGTTATTGTGTCTCTACTTAGCTTTAACTTTCGTACATACTTTGGAGACTTTTAATTTGAAACATTATTGTTTTAAACATTCATGTTGGATAGATTTTGGCATTCTTTATGTATATATATACATATATATATATATATATGTTGGAGTTGTTTTCGGATAAACCATCTTATCTCCTGGTCTTGTTTCTTTAAAAAAGGGTAAATTCCTCCCATTTTTTGATATTTTTATACCCTTGGTGATAGTCTCCACCATGTGACCTACAAGATGTAGGAATCGGGTGTCATTATCTCATTTGATTCATTACCAACACAGGAGGCGAATCGTTCGAGGGAGGGGGTCATGACAGAATGGTATCAGAGGTGATGGTAAAGAGATATGATGGAGTTTGGAGTTAGGTAGATTTAGGATTACTTGGGTTGTAAGGTCAACAGTTTAAGTTGATCTTGTTGTGTGATATGGTCCCGGAAAGACTGTCTAGGGAACATGATTTTAGCCCCCCCCCCCCCCGGTGATCCAAAGCAAGGACCATGAGTCTACTGAACAACCATTTCGGTCTACACTGTTTGCAGGGTAGAGACCTAGGAAAGGTTTTTTCATCATAATGATTTATGTTCTTGTATAAGTTGGGTTGTTAAAATTTATAGGAAGAAAATAATGAATTAAAATAAATCTTAAATAAAATTCCATACTACTTTGGAATTGGAATTCCTTGATTACCTTTTAGCTATAGAACTCGGTTGTCATCTATGTGTGGCTCGGCCTATTGAGGCTCAGTATGAAGATATGATTGATCAGTGGAGGGTTGATCTGGTGTTTTAGGATGACCATTGGTAGAGAGAATTATATGATTTACAACACTAAGCCTTAGGAATGTATGATGGTAGTGTTTTGAACATAGATATGAAGAGTTGTCTCAAGGAGCATGAGATCACCTTCAGTTTGATCTAGGATCCAACAGAGTACTGGGTTCTTTTAGAGGTTAGTCAGATGCAGGGAGTTGTGAATCAATGGTGGATTATTTATTTTAAGGAGAGGAAGGAGGCATACCTATTTTGGGTAAACATTTTGAATTAGTTCTAGGCGGAGTTCCTTTCGTGAACTATGAAGGCTGAGAAGATGCAGAAGCTACTCTCTCATTAAAAGAAGAGTATTTCATTGTGGGAACATGGATCAAGTTAAATGATATTCTTTCTTTCACCCCATATCTCTTTCCAAATGAGGATCATCATGAGAGATGGATCGATGGGTCCCTAAACCCATCTATTCAGTAGGTTGTTCCTCCTTTTACGTTGCAAACGTGTCTCGAGTTTCAGAAGAATGAGGAGATAATCAATCGGATTCACTCACTAGGATGTATACAATGATGAGGGATCCATCAATTTTCTTTAAGGGGTAGGGTTTTCAGCAGTTAGTTCTAGGCACTAGGACCTTCGAGATTTCAACAGGTAGGTAGTTGAACTCAACAGTTTCCCTTCCAGCCTTCTGGTGCCAATGGTTCTTGTGCATTTTTTGTGGGCTTAGGGATGAGGTGTTTTTTATGTGGAGTCCACATCCATATTTAGAGTCGATTCTAGTGGTTACATGAGCTCAATTTGGTAGAGGTGGATAGGTTCAATGCCAACCTCAATAGAAGTTACCAGTCATGTAGTTTCAGTAGAAGGGGCAGTATTCTTTTTCACTACAAAGGGAAGAAGGAGTAGGTAGGGGATGATCATAGGGTTGTCCTCAGAGACATTGACTCGAGCGTTCTCATTGAGATAGTAGTTAGTAGGGGAATAGGAGAAGTGAGTGGTTATTTTCACGTAGTACATGAAAAAGTTCTAGCATGACCAAAGATCATAAGATGTATAATCGGCTTTTCTAGTACCCCTGCTTGTGATTTTTTTGATTCGTAAGATTATCACTCCGTTGTTGCACTCAATATATCCCATGCTCTAGGAATATATGTAGAGAGGCATTCCATGCCCATGGTGTTGATTACACTAGTTGGAGTTCATACCAACTTTTTTGATTTGTCTAGGGAATGTAGACTGATTATAGAACCATGACAGCCCAATGGGGATCTCTTCTTGCTATAGATACAAAAATACGATATCATTCTCATCATCTACTGGTTATATTATGTGCATTCTCTTACTAGTTTTTTCCATATGAGAGTTTTGATTTCAAATGTGTATAGTCAGTATGTGCATTTTGTTAGTGAGTGAGGTTTTTAGGTGCATACTCGGCATGTCGAGACACTTATTTTCTATTTGGATGAGTTGTTATTAGAATTAGTGGAAAATATGATAGCAGAAGTCCCCATGGTTTTTGGAGATTTCTTGGATGTTTTTTCTGAGAAGTTTGTGACTCCACCCCCATGATGTGATGTTTAGTTTAGGATATACTTTCAGCCCGATGTTCCTATGATTTCGATGGCTACTAATCGAATGGAAGCTTATGAGTTATGTGAGTTGAGGATTTAGGTGGATGATCTAATAAATATGGTATTTATACTTCCCAATGTGTCATTGTGGGATGCTCTAGTGTGGTTCTCAAAGATGGAGGATTGTAGTCTGAGTTTGTGTAAATACTACGGAGGTAGAATTATTGATGGTCAGGAACCATTACACTTCCCCAGGGATAGACGACATTTTCGACCTTCTAAGTAGTGCAGGTTAGTTTTTTAATATCAATTTGTGGTATAAATATCATTGGATAAGGGTGAAGGAAGGTGATATTCCAAAGAGTACTTTCAGAGGAAGGTATGGGCACTTCAAGTTTGAAGTCATGTCTTTCGGTGTTACAGATGCACCATCCTAATTCATGGGACTCATGAACTCCATCGTCAGTGGGTTCTTGGATCGGTTCATCATCATATTCATTGATGATTTTTTAATTTACTCAACGTTAGAGAAGAAGAAGGATGAGTATCTTAGAACCATCATGCAGGTTATTCGATGCCACTGACTCTATGGAACGTTTTCCAAGTGTAAGTTTTTGACATGGGAGGTACATTTACTCATACATGTGGTGTATAATCAAGGTGTAGAGGTGGACCCATCAAAGGTTAAAGTAGTTTTTACTTGGGAACCACCCAAGAGTGTGGCATAAGTTTGTATTTTTCTTTGTATCATAGGCTATTATCAAGGGGTTATACCCAATTTCTCTTGAGTTGCATCACCATTGACATCTATGACTATAATGAAACAAGATTTTGTGTGGGTGATCAATTCTAGGTAGTGTTCTATTCCATGAAGGAGAAGTTGGTTAGTGCCTTAGTGCACCAGTTCCCTAAGAAAGGGTGTTCTTTGAGGTGTTTTGTGATGCTTCCTATCTAGGTTTGGGATGTGTGTTGATGTAGTAGTGAGGAGTGATCTTTTATGGGTTTAGGAAGTTATGTCCCCAGAAGAATAACTTCCCCACCAATTATCTGGGGTTTGTAGCATTTTTTTGTCATTGAATTTTTAATATCATTACATTATTGGGGAGTGATTTGTGGTCTTTAAAGACCAAAAGAGAATATGTTACATATTTTACTTTTGTGATCTAAATCTGGGGTAGAAGAGGTGGATGGAGTTTCTTCAGGTTAATGATTTTGAGATATCTTACACCTTAACAAAGGGGTATTTTTTGGCCAATTCATTGAGTAGAAATTCATACAAGGTGGGTTTTTAGAAATATATGGACGCTTAAAAAGTGATGGAGGAGTTGGAAGCCTTGAAATTCTTTGAATAAATAGATGGGGTGGAGGTTTTTTATTCTAGATGAAAGTGGATTCTTCTCTGATGTAGTAGGTGGAAGAGTCTAAGTGGTGATGGTTGAAGGTAGAGGTTTTGTGTTACTATGTTGGCCATGGTGATGCTCCAAAGGGATGGTCGGAGGATAGTTAGAACCGAATTTTGTTCTGTGGGAAGTTGTTTGTTCCAGTGGCACTAGACAATGGATTTTTTCTTGAGATTCATTACACACCTTTTTTAGTACACCAAGTGATTTATAATATATACCATGGATTTAAGAAGCAATTTTGGTGGATCGGGATGAAATAGGTAGTATTGTTGTTTGTGACAAGCTAATTGCTCTTCTATCAGGTAAAGGTCGGGAATCATGTTTCTGGTGGTTTGTATTATCCCTTGGATGTCCCCGAGTTGAAGTTGGATGACATCTCTATGGATTTAATCATAGGTTTACCCATATATTAGGGATTCTACAATTCTATTTGTGTAGTAGTGGAATAGCGTACAAAATCGGCTCACTTCTTAGTGATTAAGGAGTCAGGTACTGTGGATGACTTCGCCAAGAGGTATGTGGATGTAGTGGTATGGTTTCATGGAGTTACCAGATCCATTGTCCAAGATTGAGATGTCTGGTTTACCTCATGTGTCTAGAGGGGATGTTATAATTCTTTTGAAACCCATTGATGCCTGAGAACTTATTTCCACCATCAGGAAGATAGGAATATCGAGAATAATATTTATACGTTGGAGAATATTTTGTGGGAATGCATCTTAGAATTTGGAAAACCATGGGTCAGAATCTTTCCCTTGGTATAGTTTTCATGTAATTATTTTATCACTCTTCCATTTCCGTGGATTTATTTGAAAAAATGAACAGGAAATCGTCTGATTCTCTATTATTCTAGATAGAGGTTGGGAAGGTAGATGTTCATGGTCCTGATGTATTATAGGGCATGATAGAGAAGTTTCATCTCATTAGTGAGAAGATGAGAGAAGTGTAGGATAGGAAAAAGTCTTATGTTGATCATTGGAGTAGGCCCTTGGATTTTGATTTTTGGGACCATGTGTTCTTGAATCATTCCAATCGATGTCAGTAGTAGAGTTTTCGAAGGGGAAGGATGTTTTCTCCCATGTTTGTTAGACCATTTGAGGTGTTCGGACAGTTTGGAAATGTGGCACACCAATTTTCGTTACCACCACAGTTAGAGCGGATCCATGAAATCTTCCAAATCTCTCAAATGTTTTGGTATATTCCTGACTACTCCCATGTCCTTGACTGGGGAGTGTTGGATATCGAGTATGACATAACATATGTGGAACAACTAATAGAGATATTGGGTCATTGGGAGAAGTTGTGGTGTGGATGGACCATTCCATTTGTTTGCATGTTATGGAGGCATGGTGTCCTATAAAAGTGTACTAGGGAGTGAGAAGAACATATGTGTGCCCATTACTATGAGTTGTTTTTAGTTTTTCCTTATTATGTTTCGTTTTTAAATGTAATGTTTCAACCTTGTTTTTAGGAATAGAGTTTCTTTACCTTGTTTTGTGATGTGTGCGGTGAAATGTTTCATAAGTTCCTAACATGTGAAAAGGGGAAGACCATAATCCTAATCGAGATGCATTAACTATGAGGTGACTAAACTTGTGTTCATGATTCGGTGTCACCCAGAGCATATAGTATCTTGACATAGAGGATGGGATTTCCTAATTTGTGTGTTTGAGATGATGTTGTTGTTGTGTTTGCATGGTTTGTTTTTTGATAATTAGGGTTGGTTTTTCTCGTTGGTTATAGTTCTTGAGAATCACTAGAGTATTGATAGGCATCTCACAGTATGGTTGTTTGGACCCCTTTTCCCTTCTAGAATTTTTTTCAAATTATTGAGAGTGAGAATAGTTTAAGAGGTATCTGATGTATTTTCAAAAAAATCTCTGGCCCATTACATTGTGAAAATCTTGTGTATGAAGTGTTATGGGATGACCAGGTTACATATTTCAACACTTTGTAAAACATTCCAGCTTTTCAATGGAAGCTCGTCCCAATAGTGACTCACAACAGTGTCTCATGATTGTGGCTCCTGACAGGGACTCGTGACGACACCTCGTGATGGTGGTGCATGATGGTGACTCACACTAGTGACACGCAAAGGTATCTCTCCATCATTGACTCACACCGATGACTCGCCAAATGGTATCTCACTAAATGGAGACACATGGAACAGTAGCTCATTGAACGGTGACTCGCTGAATGGTAGCTCACCAAATGGTGACTCACTGAATGGTAGCTCACTGAATGATAGATCAGAATGGATACTCTCACTAGTGACTCGCAATGGTGACTCACACTAGTGACTCGTACCAGTGAATCACAATAGTTACTCATATAACAATCCTTTATTCCCAAAATTTGTTAATTGTTTTTCGAGTTGCTCCAGTTTCTCCCTTTTTACATCCATTTTGACAAAAAACGAGTTTAATGCCATATTAAAGTGGTTTTTGATCCATTTTAAGGGCTATGAGTGATACCTTTAAATTCATAATATTCCAAGTTCTTTTAATTAGTTAATGTACATAATCTTTATTGGGTCCAACTTTAATTGAAAATTAAAGATCTATCTAAATCGCGGCCCAATTTTAGGTCTTATAAGGGATGAAACACCTGTATCCTTGTTATTTCATTCTTGTACTCTCTTGTTATGAGGCACCAAAAACCATTCTCCCCATAGTATTGGTGCCATTGTGCTACACTGATTTGTTTATTTTTTCATTGGAGTTTCTTACTGCATACGTGCACATATTAGTGTAATCAAGAAGTGTCGATGGCCTTTTCTTCCAAGTAGGTTTCCTTTATCCAACTTAATTTATTATCAATTATGTTGGTTGTATGAATATTTCAAATGTGAAGATAGTTGAATCCAAAATTTAATAAAGTTAACTAAATTGGATTAAGATCAATATGCAGGGGTGAAAATAGTGACGTATGGTCTTCTTGTTATTTGTTTTATATTGTTGTAGTGAGTTATATAAACTGAAGTCCCTACTGAAAATCATGGCCATTTATTGTCCTTGGTTTCAAAAAAAACATGTTTCATGTTGGCTATTTTCTATTTAACACATGTATATTGAAATTAGTAAATCACATACACTTGTCTAATAAACAGATTCCCCGGGATTACCCATTTTATGTGAAAACCCCTGAATTGAAAAGTGGAATTTAATAAGGGATCCCTCGTTAATCCAAATTTTTGTTATGATTTTGAATTTGGGGTGATTTTTTGTGTGTCATAGTGTGGTTATGTGTGAGTGTAATATGGTATTTGAAGTGTCCATGTTATGATATGTCGATATGCCTCTGTTCATGTTGTCGTACGTTTGTGAAGCACATGTGTGTGTTGTGGGTTAGTTTGGGAGGTGTTGTGTATGATATTGTAGAAGATACATCAACCTATACATGTAATGGAATCTCATATTGAGAGATTGATTTATTGTGGAATAGATTCCAAAGCTTGTGCAGCGGAGCTGCGATCTGGTTGTGTGGTGATGTGTTGTTTTATTGCTTGTTTTGTTCTATGCTCAGTGCTTAACCAGATAGTAATAAAATAGATGAATAGATAATTGGTTAATAAAGTTTGTAACTAGATTGTTTTGGCCTATTTAATGGAATAAATAAATTATTTGTCAATAAAGTATAGTAATGGTTTAAAAATTGGTTGGGAATTGGAAATAAGTTGTGGCTTGTTGTGTAGTGATTGCATTAGAGGTAGCAGTGAAGTTTAAAGTATTGTGAGCTGGTTGTTTTTTTGAGAACCCATAGGTTGGGTTGGATTGTTTGGTATTATATCTATAAATACATGTATTTCCTTTGTGATTTCTATACACACCCCACCCTAGATGATCACTATATTCCAAACACCCCCATCGCCATGGGGGAGGGTGTCTTTTCCAAACATCCTGGTGAGAGGATGGATGGTTGGCCACCTGATATTCCATGATCCTTCCTCCATGTGGAAGTAGCCTAAGATTATTTGGGTAGGATATGGTTTTTGGGGCCCATGTCTATATAGGCATGTTATGTTTTCACAGGTGTCTTAGGGGTGAGATGTGTTGTGTTTTCCTAAGTGTCTTTGGGAAGAGATGTGTTATTCTTTCCTAGGTGTTTTCAGGATGTGATGCGGTATGTGGCCCAGGAGAATGTGTGTTAAATTTTATGTGGTATGGGGATTATCTTTTTACGGGTCATATGTGATGTGGAATGTGGCCCTAATGATGGGACAAAGTTGGGTTGTAAGGCCCAGGTGTGTGAGGGGTGGTTGTGATATGGTGTATTAAGAAGAGATGGGAGTGCCAATATGTTTTTCATTAGTGTTTGCGAGTGGATAATCAATGGTAAAATGATATGGGTACCCTATTATATATTTGAATTATATTAAATTACTTGACTTTCTTTATTTGGTGACTATGTCTTTGGTGAGGTTGGAGTGGTCAGTATACCTTCTTAGGTGTTGTTTTGGTTCTGGTAATTTTCTCACATGGGAATTAGTATGCTTCCATCACATGTACACGAGAGACCATGGTTTTCCAACTAAGTATAATTGTATGATCACCCTATGTATATAAACTACTTTTAGGTTTCTAGGAGGATTTCTCAGACTGTGTAGGATGTTATTAATTGGATCTTGATAGTTTTTCTATCGCTACTTAGATTTACCTTTGGTATATTCTTTGTAGACTTTTGTTATTTGTAATAGATTTGTTTTAAACATGCATGTGGGGTGGATTTTAGATTTCATTATATATATATACACACATATATATATATATATCTTGGAGTTTTTTTCAGATAAACCATCTTATCTCTTGATCTTGTTTCTTTCAAAAAAATGGGATGTGCCTCCCATTTTGAAAGATTTGTATACCCTTGATGTTGGTCGCCACCATAGGTCCAACTCGAGGTGGGAATCAGGGGGTCATTATCTCTCTTCCTTCATTTCCATCTTATGAGGGATATCATTGGAGGAAGGGGTATTAAAAAATCATCGATGTGGGTCTAATACTAGTAATTATAATCCACTTCAGCCCTCGAAATCGCAAAAATAATGTTACATGTAAATAATTGTTAATAAAAATATAAAATATAAAAACTAAGAACTATTTATTTAAATCAAATAATATATAATTATTATAACTATAAATAGAATTTAATATATCATTTTTTATCATTACCTTCATATTCAATAGTGTAAATGTCTTTATATTCTTCATTAACATCATCAATTTTCATACAAGCTTCGATTTCAAAATCTATCATTTTTTAAAATTCATTAGTTACATAATCCAAATTATCAATACCATTGAACCAAAATTGTGAGGTCTCATCATCGATATTTCTATCCCTTTGAGTAAGATATGTATTTAGTTATGTTTCTTGAAAAATTTCATTATCTTTCACTTCTACAGAACAACTTTCAATATTTTCCAATTTGAGTAAGGGATGTATTTGGTAATGTTTATTATTTTACTATAATGTTAATTTCTTATTTTATTAAAATATTAACATATTTTAATTATTCTTTCATTAATTATATAAAATTTATTTTTCTTTATTTTTAGTGTTTTTCTAATATTTTCTTCTTTTTTCTTATTGATATTATATATTAATTTTATGATAAAAATTAACATATTTTATTAATTTATTATTTCATGACATAAATTTTGTTTTATTTCATAAGTTTTACTAACTTATAATCAATTTCATATTTATTAATTGGTTTTTTATAAAAATAATTGTAATTTATATTTACTTTACCTTAATTTTATTTAATTATTTTACTTTTAATATATTATTATTAAATAAATATTATTAATAATTTTCCAATATTTTATTTTATTTTATTATTTGTTGAATTACTTATTTTCCTTTAGTATGAATTATTCTTTTTATTAAAGTCTTATTAATTTTTTATTATTATTTTAATTTCCAATTTTTATTAATTATCAATATTTTTTAATATTTTCTATTTTTATCAGCGTGTAACTTAATATAAATTAATTTAACAAATATTTTTTCTACAATTTTATTTTTTTATTATAATAATTTTTTTATAATAATTTAAAAACATATTTTTTTATATTTTTTATTATTTTTTTATTTCTTATTATTATTTTTCATTTAATTTAATAAATTACGATATGTTTTACAAATTTAAAATACACTTTTTATTTATTAATTATTTGATTTATTTAAATCATATTATTTTTTTTATTATTTTTTAACATTATTAAATATCTTGTTTTTAAGAACTATTTTTAATATTTTCTTATAATTTTATATTTATATAAATTAAATTCAAAATAATTTAAAAAACATTTTAATAATATTTTTCCACGTTTTCTTTTAAATATTTTTTGAATAATTTATTTGATATATAATTAGTTTTTTTATTTCTTATTAAAAAATTTATAAATTTAATACATTTTATAAAGTCTTACTAAATTATAATATAATTTTTTGTGTATTAATTAAATTAATTTAATTTTTTATTATATTGCATTAAAATAAAAAAAATTAAATAATATCTATATAAAAATTAAATGATTGATAACAAAGTAATTAAATAAAAAATTAACAAACTATCTAATAATAACAAAAACAAATATAATTAAACTAAAATTATTAAAAAAAAGTTTATAAAAATACCACTTGCTTGAGTAAAGTGTGACTAGAATAAAAAACTAATTGGTAGACATTGATTTCAGTGAGTTTTCCTAAAGAGAATCAAGGAGAAACTTGGAGATAAACTTTATTCAATGATGGTGGAGATTTGGGGCTTGTGGGTATTTATGCCAGGATTTCATCATGAGATATTAAAGTCCCTCAGAAATTACAATGACCCACATCCTTTAGGGTTGATGAAAATCGGTAGGAATTTGAATTTTTGGTCCCATGTTAGGAGATTTTTTAATATTTGGCACTTCGAATAGGGTTTTATGAATTCGAATGCCTCACAAAGTTTTTCCAGGATATGATTAGAGGCTCGTGAGGTGCCTTGGGTGATTAGGTGAGTGTTGGAATAGGTTTTTGGTGGCCTTGGTGTGAATTTGATACTAAAACACGTACTGGAATAATGGGAAAATGGTGAAAGTGGCATCATTTAATATTTTTATAAGTCTTGATAATATTTGGAGTTCCAAATGATTTATATATTTTAGTGAAAATATTAATAAGTATTTGGGAAATTTATTGATCATTTTTTGTTTTTTTATGTGATTTGAAGCTGGATGAGATCAATTAAGATTATCTGAGAAACTTAGAGATGAATTCTAGTTTATTTTAGATTTGTAAATTTAGACAGAAAAATAGTACTTTATAAAAACATAAGGGTTATGATACAAAAGGATTTTAATATGTAAGATTTTCTACGGAAAAGGAAATACATAAGGGTCAACAAAAATTTTCAATTTATATATAAGAGCTGATGGAGAAGTATTTGTGGAAAATAAAATAGGTAATAGTTATCCCTAGTGTATGTATGGGTTAGCTCAATAATACATTAGGGTTCTCTGATGGTGGTGAGATTTCTAAAAATACTATTCACCATGTAATACGTAAGGGTGCCCTAGAACATAAGGGTATTATGTTGTATAAGGGTATTGTGATATGTAAGGGTCACTCTAATGTGTAAGGGTTAAAAAATGGAAATTTCATGATACATATGGGTTTCCCTATAAAAAATAAGGTTTTTTGTTCTACATAAATGTTACTCTAATGTTTGAGGTTTAGAAAAATGTTATAGTATTTGACATGTAAGGGTTTTCTTATGATGTATAACAGTTTCCCTAATACAAAATAGGTAGAATATTGGTACATTACTCTATACATAAGGGTGGAATATAAAAATATGTATGTTTAACACTCTAATATGTAAGGGTGATTCATAAGGGTCACTTGTATTTAAGGGTTCTAGACATCAAATTAATTATGATGGATTAGACATAAGAAGGATGAAGACCACACTATGGTGAAGCCTTCGTATGATTAAGCTTCCTAGTATTAATGTTTGGGTTATGTATGATTAAATTCATTTCTCATATAAAATTAAAAAATTTATCTATTTGAGTAGTTGTATCATGGCATGGCCCTAAGGTCCATTTCAGGAGTTATTTTTGGTAAATGAAATGGGTCATGAGTTTCATGGACCACACATTAATAGGGACTATTTTCTAGTTTTCTATTTGAGCCATGTGAAAAATAATCATTTGAACCTTTAAATTGAAAACCGCCTCCATGATCCATCATTTTTTTATGTCCAAATAGAGTTGTTAGATCCTATATCTTTCCCCTTCTTCTTTTCATCCTCCTAAATCAATGGTGATTGGAGGTAATTTTATTCATCATTCGAAATAAGATATACTCTTTCTTACATGGTTTTTCTAGAATTTTGGTTGCAACTAATTATGATGTCTCTATAATAGGGTTTGAGTGGTGATTCCACTTGCATGTGGTGGAATCATCTTGATATGATGGGGAGTTAGTGTGGTTTGGCTGTATAAGATTCTAAGAAGATAAAAATGTAAGATATTGTATAGTTTCATTAAGGTATGTCATGAATTTGAGTAATTTATGGATTTCAAACAGTTTTAGGGAAATTGATGAATGATTTGGAATAATAAGTTGGGGAGTTATTGCGCTAAAGGTCTGGGTGGATACTAAGGGTGGAACACACCATATTTCTCAAGGATTCAATCATGGGAGATCACTTGGTGAGTAATTCATTTATTATTCCCAAATAATTATTTGTGAAAAATAATATTATCTTAATGTGGAAATTAATAATAATTTTTTATAAATTAATTTTGATGATTTCTAAATAAGTTAGGGTCTCTTATTTATGGGAAATGTTTGGTCATGTTTTGATGAGCTTAGGAAATAGTGGTCGAGTTTTTATTAAAGGGATAACTCTAAATGAGATTGGTGTCCCCAAACATCTCCACAATGTTTTGAATTTTTTATATAGAATGGGATATGTGGTATCACCATTTGTGTGGTTTACCTTGAATTATATTGAATTATTTTTCACTAATCCCTATGAGTAGAATGTAAGTGTCTTGGGTTGTGATGGACCCTTGAACATGATCATGTTATCTTGATCACAGATGGACTAAAAATAGACCATAAATATGTGTTATGTAATATAAGAACCCTAAAGGGGTATGAATTAAAGAATTTAGTATATTTAAACTTTTTCACGGTTCTTTTCATCACTTATGATTAAGAGAGAGTGATTGACTGGGAATGGTTAGATTATGGATAAGACTTATGGAATCTTAGTATACCATGTGCACTCATGGATAGATGATTTGGGAATGGGGTAAGTATTCCTCCTCCATGACTATACATGCATGTAATTGAGTAGGGATACCATGGGAAGAATTTAGGTTTAGGTCTAGGGTGAGAATACAGACCGAGTATAACTTGGGAAGTGAGAGGAATGATATTTCATCCCTTCGGTATGTCACAAGTATTTTACTTCCTATGTGGTAGATTATGCCTTGGTTAGATCATGGATATATTGAAAGAAATGATGTTCATTAAGAGATAAGCTTTGTCTCTAGAGTTATAATAAGATAATGGAATACACATGGGGTGTTTAGAACATGATTTAACCTTGGGATCATAGAGGGTACACTAGTTCATGTTTACTCTGAAGACAAAAACTGTAACACCCCGACCCCTCTAGGATAGAGCCAGTGCATTACTTGTGATATTGGCATGGTTGGAAGGAATTAAAAATCATGAAGGAATGATCAGTTTAGTAGTCTTGAAGAAACAAGATACATATATGTAACACAAAGTACATCTAAGAAAGGTTACAAGGTATAATACATAACAAAACTAAAAGTTGCAACCACATGAACTCAATAAATGACCTTATCTTCATTAACTGTTGAAGGTAAACAATGAAAGGGGTGATTTCAAACACTCATTAAGGGTTACAAATAGTAGAATCATGAGTACAATAATAAGTGAGTCACAAAAAATCTGACATAATCAATATGGCATAGTGAATAAATGAAAAACTAAAGCCATTAATAAACTGAAAATGAAACTACATCCATAGATTTTATTATAGTGAAAACCTCATGGATAATAAAAAAACTGATAATGAATAAATAGATTTATTATTAATCTAACATCATGTATCTCGCACATGAAGCAATAATACTGTAAAAACGGTTTAGTTCTATGGGTAGAAACCCGTTTGATTTTTTGGAAACAAACTCGAAGGGTTTGTCGCCAACTGAACTGTCTCATGAGACCTACCGATGCATCGAGGGGATATAGCAGGCCACAACTACAACTTCATGTCCAAATCATTATTTATACATTGATTCAATATAAGATAAATATTCCTTTTCATTATCCATATAGATTAAAGTATACAGATTCATCAACTTTTCCAAAATCAAAATAACTTTAAAAATAAACATCGTATGTAAAATGGTATACAGTTTAGAAAAAAACATATTAATGATATGAGATTAGGGATATTTAATATAAATTAAATTTCAAATGCAAATTTATCTCAAATGGTCAGTAGGTACACCACAAAAGGATTATTAGGTGCACCACAAAAAGTTAGTCACAACAAAATAGTAGTTGATACAAAAGCCCTTACCCCAATGTAATTGGTCGAATCATATGACAAGGAATTATAAACCTCAAATGAATCAATGATTAAAATTAATATAAAGATAATAATGTTATTATATATCAAATGTAAGAACAAATATACCACATAAAATAATTAAGTGGCGAACAATGAAAATCTCACAGAAATGAAAGTGTGATGAGAAACCCCTTACAAACATTTCGGCAAGGTAATGAGTGTTCTTGTGAGAACATAATGAGAGTTAAAAGGTTATCACATTATTTATATATCATAAGGGTATTATGGGGAAGGTGATAAAACATACCCCATCATTAGTTATTCAAAATAAAATATCACAACATAGAGGATATTTCTTGAACAAAAGTGAGAGATAAGACCCCATACAAAGATTATGTCATTAGAGTGACTATAAATCAATGAAGTAATTTTGTGCGACAAATAAAAAATACAAAAAAAATATGTTAATATACATTATAAAAAAATCATTGGTCATTCACACAAATTCCTGGAACAGTGTAACCAATGAAATAGATGTTTAACTCAAAGAATGAAAATTGAGTTAAGAAATCCCTTACAAAGATTGTGCCATTAAATTGAGGACAAATAAATTAAATAACTATGTGTGACAAACATAGACCCACACAATAAAATTGGATATACATAATAAAATAATCATAGGTAATTAACACATATTCTGGGAAATACAAAACCAATTACATAGATGTGTAACTCAATAAATGGAAATTGAGTTAAGATATCCCTTACCTTATGCTTGAAGGTGTTCTTGACTTGTTATTTAAGACCTGAATAAACAAATTAGGCTTATTAATTCATAATTCCAGAACCTATTATATATTTAAATGATTTATTAAAACCCTTTTTAGTTCATTCAAGGATTTTTTATTAGTTATAAGGTTCCATTTCATTGTTCGGTCTTGTTTGTTTGCTTGGTTTTAAATGATCGGTTCACTTATATTCAAGTTCGGATAAATATATAAGATGGATGTGGTTGTAAAAAAATGAAGTTATATTCTATTATTGAACATCCAGAATATTATGTGGTTTAAAATTTAATATGTTTACTTAGAGTGAAGTCGAATTATTATATATATAACCTTAGTGACAACCGTTTTGGCTAAATAGTGGGTTTGATTACAACGAACATGTTTTCCTTTATAACTTAAAACCATTTTTTCAAAAGGATTACAGAACTAAAAATAGGATATATTAAATATGTAATAATCTGGTTCAACCATAAAAAAAAATGGTTTCATGACCACATTTAAATATCATAACAGAAATTGATAAACTGGTGTCCTTGAATGTGCTAAATTAGCACATCTCAAACGGTGCTTTCATTTCATTCAAATAAATGGTGCGGAAAGGAGAGAAGGTAATGAAATATACCATCAGCATGAAAATATTCTAGTACATATATGTTACTGGATTTATCATACTATTATGGTGAAGAAATAAACAAAAAGAAAAGAACTTAAAAGAATTGAAACAATTGGAAAGAGGAATTTACCTCTTGAGACTTCCTCCTTTGAGAACTGCTTAAGGGGAGAGGTTTTGGTATTTTGAAGAGGCTAAGAGCTTTTGGAATTGGAGAAGGATCTTAGGAAGTGACTTGGGCAGAATATTGTCAAGGCACAAGGCTTGAGTGGTTTGAGAGGAAGAGGGGGAGATGGGTGCTTCATATAGTAAAGGGGAGAGGAGTTTTCTTAATATTATAATCATTAATTTATTATTTCCTCTAAACACAACCAATAGTGAGTATTTGATGACCAAGAATAGTAATGTATTCATGTGACTTCGAACCAATTGTTCTTACATCAGTATATCATCATCAATGACTCAATTATTCCATTATTTAGCATTTATTATGAATTATCAGATTTTACTATTCATCAAAAATTTAAGTATTTCAGAAAAATCCCAAAAATTCACCCTAACCATTTTTCTATGTGTAGAATCCAAAAATGAATTCCATTTTTCAAAAATAATTTTCGAAATATGATTAATTAAATATTTATTTAAAATAATTATTTTATCAAAAAATATAAACACTTAAAATATTCATCTTTATTTTTAAGGTGCCTAAATTCCTTTATACATTCAAGGGAATGGATACCATTCATAAGAGTAATATTAATATTCATAAGGGTAAGTTAAAATTCATAAGGGTATGTTACTATTCATAAGGGTAGGTTACTATTCACCGAAAATTAAGTTATTTCTATCAGACTCTAATTATCATCTTGATCACAACTGTGTATGTTAGCTTTTTAAAATTCAAATCACATAGGTGAAAAAATTATGTTTTATGGAATGTTTGTGGTTATATTCTATAAGTAACCATGTTTTGTTCCATAGAGGCTCAGTGATTCTTGAAATATTGGTTATAACTAAAATGTATTTAAGAAAAAACATACCATAAAATGTTTGGGGTGTTACATTATTCCCTCCTTCGAAAGAATTATGTCTGCGCAATTCATTCCATAACCACAAAAGGAAGGTCTCTGGTGTTTTTACCACATCTCACATCATAGAGGATCCTCATGTGCATTCAGCAGAAAACCCAAATTGATGCTCAACTCCTCTAGTTCTCTGACCCAGACACACCTCAGACAGTAGGGGTTGAACTCTGGCATCGAACACTCGGGCATCCAGAGGGAGGCTCAAATGGTTGAAAGTTTGTAAATGTCGGAATAGACCAACACCCGAAGAACACACCAACCTATGTCTCGACTGAGGACATTTAAGTCATAGACATTGTTGAATAGGCTACAAATGAGGAGTTGGTACATGTAGGTTGCACAAAGGTTTCCATCCAAAATAGCCTCTTAAAAACATAACATGGACCTATAGTTTCATCCTTGGGTGAAATATAGGAAATACCCTTTGGGGTATTTTCCTCTTCGCCTATACTCGGCCCACTGTGTCATTCCTATGTGGTAGTAAATGGAAGCATTTCCATGACAGGTGCGGAGAATGTCTGTACTGTTTTTCACTTCATATAGTTGTTTACACGTTATTCACAAGTTCTCTAGAGGTAGGTACTACTCTTCACAGGTTTTGATCAAAATAATCTCCAGTACCTCTAGAGGAAGAGATAACATATGGGTTTGTCCTTCCATCTGAAATTTTATTTTGAATGTTCACTTAGTGATACTCTTTCAAAAGTATAAATTATGAAAGGATAACAAAAAGAAGAGACAACAAGTTATATTCTTATATAACCACTGGTTCAAAAAGTAAAATAGGGATAATGGTTTCTCCAGTCCCCTAATACCCGAATCCCCAAAACTAGTTCAAAGATTTCAACCTCCCAGAACCATATGTGACACTAGACACACATCACTCATGAAGTCCCTTTACCGGGAACACCACCGATGCTAGGGTGATGATGACCTCAGGTGGATTACTAAGGTAGTATTTATCTGCTCTGTTTCCTTAGTCGAGACACACTGCGGACAGCTAGGGTTGAATATATACTTAAAGCACTCAATCTTCCATAGAGAAGCACGAGATATGTGGAGGTCGTAAATTTCAGTGTGGACTAAATCCCTATAATTCCCACTTACCATGTCATTCTTGAAGATATTTATGTCAAAAAGTTCTCCGTACATACTAACACTCAAGACCTGGAATAGGTAGGTCGTTTGATGGTCACCATCCAAAGCAGCTTCTAGAAATTTACCCATAGCTTGGTAGTTATCAGCAAAAGTGAAACATAGAAAAAGAGCTTCATGATACTTCCCTCTTTTCCTATATGCAGAAAATTGTGCATATGCAATACTATAATAGACAAGATTGCTTCCTTGGTAAATATGGAGAATGTTTGGACAATTCGATAACCGATGGAGTAGTTTACAAGTCATGCGTAAGTTGGCATAGGACTGGTCCTCTTCAGAGAATGTCTTGAAAATTATAGTCTCTAACAGCTCTATAGGTAGTGATAAAATATTGGTTGGTTGACTCATATCTTCTAGCTGAATTTTTTATTAAATCAACTTTCAGTAGGGAAAATCCATTTTGAACAAAGTAATTTGTTTTATATAAAAACATATCAAAACAAATAATACAACATCATTCATTTAGACATGATTTATAAAACCCAAGAAATTACAAAATCTTTTTCTCCCTTTCACAAAACACTAGTATAGACTTCATGATGTCCTCTAAGATGACTCCTCATAGATTCCACCGATGTTGGGTTTATCCCCAGTTTTCAGAAAAATGGATCCCCAAAGCGATTCCAAATTCCTCTATCTTCTTGGTCCAGATGCAACGTGTGGAACTAGGGTCAACCACGTGTGGACATCTAGAACTCAGATTGACAGAAGCATGTTGGGTATCAAGTTGAGAGACATCAGTATAAACATGATGCCAATAATTAAAATGGGTAATCTCATTCTCAAGGGATTCAAAGTCCACAACTCTACCACGGAGTCCGTAGGTCAAAATCTGACATAGAGATGCTGCCCGGAGGTCTCCCCCTTGTGCAGCCTCCTCAAAGTCCTCAAGAGAAAAGAAATTATTGGCTAGGGTAAAAAAATTAAAGATACCCTCGAATTATTTCCCTTGTCGTACATAGAATGGTAATTGTTCACTCATCATAAGGTAAAAGACAAAACATTCTCCATGGTGAAGTTGGAGCACACGAGGAGAGTTGGATACTCGATAGAGGGTTTTGCATGATAAACGAATATTTTCAAAAGTCTCGTAGTTTTATACACAAGATTTTCCTACTATGGTCTCTAATACTTTTGTTGGAAGAGACAAAAGACAAGTAATTTCGTTTTCCATATGAAAATTAACAAAAAAACCATTCTTAGTATTCTTTAAGTAAGTTTTTCATTGATCAGTTCGGGTTTTCCAGAGTTATCCAAACTGAATCCTCTAGTGAAAATTTACATTAAAATTTTTCATAATGGCTTGAAAATACAATTTGAATTATACTAAGAATATCTCCCGAGAGTGTTGTAACGAAGAGTGCATGAAGGCCCATTGTTGTGTACCTGGATACCCTGGGTCAAGCCCAAAACTCCTTGTCAGAGCTTTCACTCCAAGGTACCTCTATACCAGAGCCACCTCTACCTACTCGTATCTAGAAAGGGATTCATTTCTTGAAAGATCCACATAATCTATTCCTTACCAAAATACCAGGACGTTCTTGTTTGTTTGTCCTCAAAATCTTATCTTAGGGATTCTTCCCTAATCTATATTTCCTAAATCTAGTTTCAAAGTTTCCTACTAAAATTCCTATGATACCAACTGAAACACCCTGACCCCTCTAGGCTGGAGCCAGTTCATTAATTATGATATTGACATGGTTATAAGGAATGAAAATCCCTAAGGAATGATTAGTTTAGTAGTCTTGAAGAAACTGGATACATAGATGTAACACAAATTACATCGAATAATGGTTACAAGGAACAATACATAACAAAACTAAAAGTTGTAACCACATGAACTCAATAAATAACCTTCTATTCATAACTTGTTGAAGGTAAACAATGAAAAGGGTTATCTCAAACGCTCAGTAAGGTTTACAAATAGCGGACGAATGAGTTCAATAATAAGTGAGTCACAATCAATCTGACATAATAAATATGGCAAATTGAATAAATGAAAAACTAATGCCATTAATAAACTGAAAATGAAACTGCATCCATAGATTTAATCATAGTGAAAACCTCATGGATAATAATAATAACTGATAATGATTAAATATAATTCTTATTAATTTGACGTAATGTATCTGGCACATGAAACCATAATACCATAAAATGGTTTAGTTCTATGGGTAGAAACCAATCTGATTTTTTGGAAACAAACTCGAAGGGTTTGTCACCAACTGATTTCTCTCATGAGACCTACTGATTCATCAACGGGCTATAGAGGGCCCCACCTGCCACTTCATGTCCAAATAATTCTTTATACATTGATCCAATACAAGATAAATATGATGTTTTCTTATCCATAATGAGTAAAGTATATGGATTCATCAACTTTTCCAAAATTAAAATAACTTTCAAAACAAACACCATATGTAAAATGGTATATGGTTTAGAGAACAAACATATCCATTATATGAGATTATGGATATTTAATTTAAATATAGTTTCAAATAAAAATTGATCTTAAATGGGTAGTAGGTACACCACATAATCATTATTAGGTTCACCACAAAAATTTAGTCACAACAAAATAGTAGTTGAGGCAAAAGCCCTTACCCCAATACAATCGGTCGAATAATATGACCAATACTTATAAACCTGAAATTAATCATTGATTAAAATTAATATAAATAGAATAATGTTATTATATATCAAATGGTAGAACAAATATACCACATACAACAATAAAGTGGCGAACAATGAAAGTATCATAGAAATGAAAGTGAGATGAGAAACCCCTTACAAACATTTTGGCATGGTAGCGAGTGTTCTTGAGAGGGATTAATGAGAGGTAAAAGGTTATCCAATTATTTATATATCATAAGGGAAGTATGGGGAAGGTGAGAAAACATACCTCATCATTAGGTATTAAAAATAAAAGAGCACAACATAAGGGAGATTTCTTGAACAAAAGCGAGAGAAAGGATCCCTTACAAAGATTGTGTCATTAGAGTGAAGATAAATCAATGAAGTATTTATGTGTGACAAAAAAAAATCCAAAAAATATAAGTGTATATATAGTATAAAACAATCATAGGTCATTCACACATATTCCTGGAACATTGTAACCAATGAAATATATTTTTAACACAAAGAATAAAAATTGAGTTAAACAATCCCATTCAAAGATTGTGTCATTAAATTGAGAAAAATCTTTGAAATAACTATGTGTGAGAAACATAAACCCACAAAATAATAGTTTATATACAGAATAAAAAATCATAGGTCAATCACATATATTCTGGGGAAGACAAAATCAATGAAAAAGATGTGTAACTCAGTAAATGGAAATTGAATTAAGATATCCCTTACCTTATGCTTGAAGGTGTTCTTTACTTGTTATTTAAGACCTGAATAAACAAATTAGGCTCATTAATTCATAATTCCAGAACCTCTTCTATATTTAAATGGTTTACTAAAACCCTTTTTAGTTCATTCAAGTCCTTTTTTATTATTTATAAGGTTCAATTTCATTGTTCGGGCTCGTTATTTTACTTGGTTTTAAATGATCAGTTCACTTATATTCATGTTTGGATAAATATATAAAATGAATGTGGTAGTCTAAAAATGAAGTTATATTCTATTATTGAACATCCAAAAGATTACATGGTTTTAAATTTAATTTGGTTACTTAGAGTGAAGTTGAATTATTATATATATATAACCATAGTGACAACTGTGTTGGCTAAACCGTGGGTTTGATTACAATGAACATGTTTTCCTTTATAACATAATACCATTTGTACAAAATGATTACATAACTAAAAATAGAACATATTACATATATAATAATCTGGTTCAACCATAACAAAAATTGATTCATGACCATATTTAAATATTATAATAGAAATTGATAAACTATTGTCCTTGAATGTGCTAAATTAGCACATCTCGAATGGTGCTTTCATTTCATTCAAGTAAATGGTGGGGAAAGGATATAAGGTAAAGAAATATACCATTATCATTAAAATATTCTAGTAAATTTATTTTACTGGATTTATCATACTATTATGGTGAAGAAAGAAACAAAAAGAAAAGAACTAAAAATAATTTAAGGAATTGGAAAGAGGAATTTACCTCTTGAGACATCCTCCTTTGAGAACCTCTTAAGGGGAGAGGAGTTTTCTTAATATTATAATAATTAATTTATTATTTCCTCTCAAGACAACCAATAGTGAGTATTCCATGACCAAGAACAGTAATATATGCATGTGACTTCGAACCAGTTGGGCTTACATCAGCAGATCATCATCAATGACTCAATTATTCCATTATTTAGCATTTATTGTGAATTATCAAATTTTACTATTCATCAAAAATTTTAGTATTTCAGAAAAATCCCAAAAAATCAACCTAGCCTGTTTTTTATGTGTATAATCCAAAAATGAAGTCCATTTTTCAAAAATAAATTTCTAGATATGATTAATTAGATATTTAATTAAAATAATTATTTAATCGAAAAATAGAAACACTTAAAATATTCATCTTCATTTTTAAGGTTCCTAAATTTATTTATACATTCAAGGGAATGGATACCATTCATAAGAGTCATATTACTATTCATAAGGGTATGTTACTATTCATAAGGGTTGGTTACTATTCATAAGGGTGGGTCACTACTCACCAAAAATTAAGTTAATTATATCATACTATAATTGTCATCTTGATCACAACTGTGTATGTTAGATTTTTAAAATTCAAATCACAAAGCTGAAAATTTTAATTTTTATGGCTAGGTTATAGCTATCTCCTATAAGTAACCATGTTTTGTTTCATAGAGGCTAAGTGATTCTTGAAATATAGTCTATAACTAAAATGTATTTAAGAGAAACATACAATATAATGTTTGGGGTGTTACATTTACTACAATAGGGAAAACACAGTTGTATCCTAGAATGAATGTGGTGATGGGAATCTGTTATAATTTTGAGAGGATAACCTTGGAGGGTTATATAGATTTCAGGTAATTGTCAACTATTGATGTAGATGATTATGATATGTTATTTAATTTTGGTGGGCCACTTATCCCCTATATATGGATGATATATAATTTAATATCGGGTGGGATATATTCCCTATGATGTTATATGGTGATATATGGGACATCTATTATTCCCCATGATGGGATGATATATGATTCTATACATGGTGGGCGTTATTCCGCTTGATGATATATAATATTTCATGGTGTGGGTGTTATTTCCCCGAATGATATGATATATGATGGTATATGAGGAGGTAACTATTCAACATTTTGATATATCATGTTATAAATGGGTGTTATTCTTCCTGATGATGTGATATATGGTGATACAAGAGGTGACCATTACTCACTGTGATGTTATTATATATAATAGAGTATTGGGTTAGAGATATTCCCTCCAATGATATACAATAAAGGATGGTATATGGTAAAGGTTTTATTATCCCAAATTATATAGGATATGTTATAGTATATAGGGTAGGGTTCTATTCCCCCTAGGTGTTAATTTATCATTCCCATAAACATTCAACAGTTTTTGAAGAAGGTATGGCCACACTTTAGTGACTAGGATAGTATTAATCATCATGATACGCATTTCTAGCAATTTTTTTATATATTATTTTCAACATATCACTCTTCACATGAAAATTATTTAGTAGTTATGTTAGGGACACCATTGGTAGTGGCCTACAGAGTTATACTCACACCATGCTCGGGTAGCCCTGGCACTATAGTACTTGAGTAGACCTTATGTGTCACGACCCATCCCCCTGGGGCCTGTGTCGTGACTACCCCATGTCTGCCTTCCACAGGATAAGAGTTGGAAACTAGAATCATAAAGGCATATCCCTAAAATGGGAAGAAATTTCCTTTAAACATGTACATTCCTAGACTTGATACACAACAAAAGTAAAACACATAGTAAAAATGCTGAAGTAAAATGTGAGAACTGAATGTAAAGGAACCAGTTTTCCAGTCCAACTAAAAGTGATAATATATCATAAATAGAAAAAAAATCATGAGATCATCCACCAAGGATCCTACTTGAAGGGTAGGTACAACTTGTCATTGCGGCTCTCCAAGTAAACTGGTCACCTTTGTGCATCATCTAGTCATAGGTTCCTAACTTTGATCAAAGCATTTCGCCATCTTTACAAGACACAACAAGGTTTAAGTGAATCCCATGTAGTGTTGAGTATAACAATACCTAGTAGGGAACCCGATACACCTGAAAGTCTCTCAAAATTCCATAAAGGAAAAACCACAAATCATTATTAAAATCACAAATTACAAAGAAAAAGACAACTCACACCAGGTATACAACATAAAAGTACTGGAATAATGATGATTAGTCATGAATATAATTCATCTTATTCCATTAATAAATTCCACTGATGTACCACAAATAATTCATTCAAAAGATAATCCCCATAGGTTCGTAATTCAAAAATTCATACAAGGTCGTAATTCGTCGATCCAGACATGGTCGTAAGTCATTGATCCACGACGGGGAACTCTAAAGCTCGTCCACGTTGGGTTGTGCTACTGTTGATCCACATAGGGTCGTAAGTCATCAATCCACATAGGGTCATAATTCATCGATCCACACCAGGTCATAAGTCTCCAATCCACACATGGTCATGAGTCGAATAGCAGCAAATGGTCGTATGTCACCGATCCACACAGGGTCGTAAGTCATTGATCCACACAAGGTCGTACGTCCCTGATCGACACATGGTCTTAAGTCATAGATCTAAACATGTTCATAAGTCCCCAATATACATAGGGTGGAAATTTTATGATCCATGATGGGACACTCTAATGATTATCCTCATCAAGTCGTTCTACTATTTATCCAGACAGGGTCACCTTGATTTTGATCCACAAAGGGTTGTATGTCACTTGACAGCCAGCCACAAGATTCCCACACTTGATACGCTTGAGTTCCATATATTATACTCCTCATGATGATAGTTTTATGTCAAACACCATGAAGTCTCATGAATAAGTATCTTGAAATCCCTCTATATCATAAGAGTTCCAATGCAATAGACGGTGAGTCAATCGGATGGTCGGTCTGTAAGCTATAGGCATTTTGGTGTTGGGGACCCAGTTGGATTCGAGTTCGATCCAACCTAGGAAAACTCCAAATTTCTGCAAAACTGAAGTGGATTATCTCAAAAGTACTGCCTCATCCTAAGGGTTCCATCTCCATAGATGGTTCGTCAAACGAACGTCCGGTTTAGGAGATATAGCCCTTTAAGAAAAACTATTCCAAAAGTGGGTCCAGGTCCGAGCTGAAACCGTCAGACCAACCCGACCTGGCGCACTGGACCTGGACCGACCAGAATAGGCTCAGCTTGGTATGGTTGGGCCCGGTCTAGCCTAATGGGCTGCGGGCTCACCCCGACCCACCCTATTGGGTGCGGACCGCCAACAGGGTGCGGGGGTCGGCTCCCCCCGAACGGAAAAAATGTCAGTTCGGTCTTCAATCATCAGCGCCAGTTGGTGCTGCTCTAGCCTGACAGTCTACATGGACCATTCAATAGTGGACCCATGGGTGTGGGTCCTCCCTCTGTCATGGTTTGGTTCTGCGGCCCTCCTACTCAGTTTTGAGTCGCGGACCTCCTCCCTGGCACGCTATCGCGGCGCGTCGCCGCCTTCAACGCGACCGGCAAAGGTTAGCCGCCCATGTCCGCTGGGGAGACATTAGGTACGGCTGTTCTATTACGGATGGTGGATGTCGTCCTCCACCTCCTCCAGTCTCTAGTTCTACCTCCTCCGGTATCTGGTGCTACCGCACTGGCGGAGCTTTCACAGGCCACCAATGAAGCTCTGTTGGTCGGATTTTCTTCTCCATTGTGCCTACATGCCTTTCAGGATGCTGCCTACACTGTGCGGCCCTTTATTTTTCCTTGCCTCCATTCTCCTCGGTCACCCACAAATAACTCAACCAAAGAAAGTTTTGTGGAGGGTTCGGGCCTTGTTTAGTTTGTCCCATGTCCTCCGTGTTAGCATTATAGCATGAGAAGAGTTCAAAATCATCAAGAGTAAATGAATCATAAAACTCTTAAAAAACCCTACCTAGAAACGATGGAAGATACTACAGAAGTGGGAGAAGAACCAGAGTTCATTGGCGATCATCATCGCCCGTCGTTTTCCAATTCAAATCCTCTAATGGGCGTCGAAGCTCCATTCTACATTGGTGGAAGAAGTCATCGGAACTTCATGAGAGGTTCCTCTCATGAGTGACTAAAACCCATGCCCAAGATTTTTTTAAATAAGAGAATAATCTCCCACATTGTGTTTAATATTATGATTCATTAATTAATCATAATTAATGAGTCAATTAAACACACAATCTTTTTTGTTACAAAACCAAAGAATTAAGAGGTTCAATACATTAAAAGTCTCTTATTTAATGTCTGACGTTGCACTGTGCTCCCACCATAATTTCTCAACAATTGAAAAAATAAAGTAAAATAACATTTAGTTATTTTATTATTTGTCTGTAATGTCCAAAAATTAACTTTTTCATCCAACCCTTTATGTTCAATGTTAAGCTTCCCTTAAGGTATTCTCAGAGCTTCAAATTCAATGGTGCCCTAAAATTTTTAATCTGAGCACCGTTTTAAAAGATAGAAATCTCTGCCCGTATGTTTACTGAACGTACCTTAAAAAATTTGAAAATTTATTAAAAGTCACCCTAGACCCACACTTGTCAAGGTTAGGCTCCGCCTAAGGGGAAGACACCCCCACGAGATCAACAGTACTCTCATATTTCCAATATGAGTTACCGTTTAGGTGTTATAAGGATTTTTCAATAAAATAATTGTTATTAAATTATTTTATTCACGGCCAAAAACTAACGTCCATTTTTTGTCTATGCCAGCCAATGTTAGGATCTAACTAAAAAAATCATGCCCTCATGAGTTGATCAGTGGTCTCAGATTTTTATATGAGTCTCTGTTGGTTAGTGATAATCATTTGAAAAATAAAATAATTTTATTTAATTATTTTATTTACGGTTATGCCTTTTTTGGGTTTTCTCACTGGAGGCCTACGCTGACAAAACTTAAGCCACTCCTAATATAAACCTGCCTTCTTGAACACAATGGTTCCCTTATATTTCTGATCCAATCACCTATTTAAGAGTTATTTCACTTTTTCAATAAAACTAGTCATACACGCTAATTAAAGCCTAACATTTTTAAATGGATCATTTCGGGCACTCTGGGCCTCTGAATCATGTGCCATTAATTTTTGAAGTCTCGTAATAATTCAATATAATTTAAGAACAATAAAAAAAATTTGGGTCTTTAAATTCTCCACAGCTTAGATATTTAAATCCCCAAAAGTCAAAACAAAGGCAAATCCAACAGGTGGGGCACTAGGCATGAATCTGTGATTCTTGCTCCCATGTGCTCTCCTTGAGGGTCCCATGTTTCCACTGAACATTCACAAGAGTAATCGACCATCCACGGAGGACTCGCTCTTGTCAATCCTCAATCTCTACTAGAAATTATGCAAAAGTTTCCTCATCGTCAATGTCCAGCTCGCCCCAGTTGATAACGTGCGATGGGTCATGCATGTATCTCCTCAGCTACGACACATGGAAAAAATTACGCACTTGGCGCATCTGTAGGGGAAGAGCTATGTGGAACTCCACCTTCCAAAATCTATTGAGAACCTAAAAAGGTCTGATAAACCTCAAAGATAGCCTATCGCCCTGCCCAAATCTCTGTAATCCTCGTTGGGCTGAGTCCTATAGGAAAACATGACCACCCTCTTCAAGCTCTAAGGGTCTCTATATCCTATCTGCATAAGACTTATGCCTACTCTGTGTAGTATTTATCTACTCCTATATGATCTGCACCTTCTCCGTGGTAGCCCATACCAACTATGGACCCATAAGTGCCGACTCCCCTGGGTCTTTCCAACATAGAGTTGATCTGCATGGATGCCCGTACAAATCCCCAAATAGTGCCATGCTAATGGTGGAGTGATAGATATTATTTTATGTGAACTCCACGAGTGGAATGTGTCCTCCCAACTATATCCAAAATCAAGGACGCAAGCACGAAGCATGTTCTAAAGGTCTATATGGTCTGCTCCGTCTGACAATCTTTCTGGGGTAAAGGATGTGCTCAAGCATGCTGGAACCTGATGCTTGACTCTCACTTTCTGACAAGTGACGCATTGTGAAACAAGCTATGCCGTTGCTTTCTTTATCCTTGGAAATCAGTACTGAAGTTGGAGGTCCTGGAACATCTTCACCACACCAGGTTGTACCACCAAATGGGGTGTATGGAATTCCCTAAAAACATCCTCTCAAACATCACTCATACCATGGCATGTCCTATGAAAAGAGGAGACATTCTCCCAACCTATCGAAAAATAATCAAGAGCATGTCCTGAGGATATCTGAGCATGTCTGGCCTTGAATTCAACACCCACAAGTTGTACCTCCCTAACTTTATGAATGAGTGGGGGAGTGACTTTCATATACTATAGGTAAGTTGCTCTATCTCTATCCATGATGGATAACAGCAATGCGGATAACTTCTATGTTGCCTCACTCAGAAATTATAAACCAGTCCTCCGGTTGAGTGTGTATTCCACCATGTTCCCCTCCCTATGAGTGTAAATTATCTCAATGTCATAGTTCCAGAGGAACTCCAACCATAGTCTTTGTCTCAACAGCTTAAAAGCCTATGGGAACCTTCTCATCTACACAAAAGGCTACCAACTTTAACTGATTGATGTTCCCATCAATCCTTTGGTTGTGGTTACTCTCTCCCCACTTTCACTTGGTTAAGGTGTCGGTAGTTCACACATAACCTCGAACACTAGGTCTTACTAAGCCATTACTTTGTAAGTCCACCACCTATACCTCCTGCTTTCAAGGCTCTATGAATGCCCTTCGATATACTAATGTTATTATAGGTTCCATCTTGTGGTGGAGAAAGATGTTGAGGTCCCTCCGCATGTGGGGAGGTAATCCTATAAACATCTTTTGAAATGATATTCCCACACTCCTCCACTACTGTCGGGAACTGAAAACTCAAAACATTCGCTTCCATGAGGGTAAGGCTAGCCGACTCAAGACTGATCTGTTGTACCCTCCTATGTATGAGTTTATCCCATGCATCCTAGGATTTCTTTTTTTCGACCAAGGAAAACCTTATTCCAATGCTATAGATATACCAAATCCTTTTTCCTAAAACACTCAATCTGAGCATTAACTGTGGATGACTAGTCCATAGCCAAACTAACGTCATAAGGCCTCGACACTTCCACTAAGAGGTTACAACCGAAACTCTCACCTCAAGGAACATATCACACCATTGACATAAGTGTTATTATCAATTATCCTCCCATAGGTATCTCCAGATGTAAGGGTCAAGTCAATGGTTTAACCGAAAACTCTAGGTATTCAAGAAGATGAATGGAAAGAAGTAATGATTAGTACATATGTCTTTTAATAAGGAAGCTAGTAATAGACACAGGCCGTACCTCGAATCATTCCAGGAGCCCTTGGGTCACACTCCTTGACTACATGCAGCTACTCCCTTCCACCTTCCTCCAACTCCCTAATCCTGGTGGGGACCACATTGGGGTGGTGGTCGTAACATGTCAAAATGTATACCACCTCCTACTGCTCTCCTAGATCCCCTTCCATGTCTACTACCCTACAGATTCATCTGTTCCTATCACTTCCTCTTCCCAAAACATATTACATGTACAAGTCTTTCAGACTGACGTTTGTTTCCTACTTTCCCACGACTAACATTCACTGGTTGTATCTACTCATCCAAATAACTTTCAACCACTAAGGTTCTCTCTAGGATCCTAACGTAAGTAGATTGCATAGAGGAATAGTGCAAGATCGTATGTCCCTAAACACATCTTGCTCAGAGGTCTGATCTCTAAATCACTATTCGTATCATATTCATCTAGTAACTATAATGGTCGGTATGCCTCTATTAATACTCAGCTACTGACATGTCGTCCTATCGAAGCTGTAAAAGCTCTTGGAAACACATACCCATTTTCTTTTTATGGAAATAGACCCTTTATCTAAAAAAGGTTCTTAAGATCTGTCCACAGAAAAGTCACCACATCATAAGATATGGGTAATATAAACCCTACCATCTCTCTACTGATCCACATAGAATTCCCACTTCCAGGAACGACATCTAATGTAATAGTGCCCTGGCTAGATGGAAACTCAGTCACCACCATAAGCCGGTCCTTAGTTGCATGTGTGTCAGGATTTACTCAAAATCTGAGAGGTATCTTCCACTTAAACGCGTGTAAGGAACTGAGCCTACATGTGTCCTCTATGTGTAGAGCTGGAAGTAATTGATGACCAATGGAAAGTGGTACCACTAGGACATGGCCCAAGGGTACCATCTTAGGTAATAGTCATTATACTGAAGCCTTATAACTCTGTCCACCATCCTCATGGTCACACATTGGAATCCTGGATGGTTGTCTTTGTGGAAGCATCTTTAAAGAGAATAAATATGAACCACGATCAATAAGTTATAAATGGTGAGCTGACTCAAAAGAGATCAAGAGGAAAAAACATTTTCAAAACACATGCAACTAGTGTTTTCATGTACCTAATCTGAAATAGAATTAAAGGGCCTGGTGTATTGATACTTCTGTTTCCACACCAACACTGGACTCCCTAGACTGAAAAACGAACTCCAGACACTTAACACTATTGCCCCCATTGAAAATATAGACTCTTAGTACTTCTAAAAGAACTGACCACCCTTTGATACCAATTTTTTCAGACCTGTCCCCTAGGGCCCATGTCGTGACAACCCCAAGCCCGCCTTCCATATGATAGGGGTTGGTGAATAGAACTGGAAAGTTTTATCCCTAAAACAGGAAGGCATTTCCTTTAAACCTGTACACAAATACACTAGGTACAAAGCAAAATTAAACCACGTAGTAAAACTGCTAAAGTAAAATGTGAGAAATGAAAGTAAAGGGGCTAGTATATAGGCCCAACATAAAGATATAATGCATTATAAATAGAAAATATATCCTAATATTGTCCACAAAGGATCCTACATGAAGGTTAGGTACATCTAATCACTGCGTCTCTCCACATCAATGGGTCACCTCTCTGCATCGTCTAGTCTCGGCTCCCTATCCTCGGTCAAAGTTGTTCTTCGTCTGCACAAGACCCAACATGGTGCGGGAAAATCCCATGAATTGGTGAGTATAAAAATTCCTAGTAGGGACCCCGAGACCCTTGAAGGTCTCTCAAAATTCCACCAAAGAAAAACCACAAAGCATAATCTCAATTACAAAGTACAAATAAAAAGACATCTCACGCCAGGTATCAACTTAAAGAATATTAATAATTATGATTAATCATAAAGATAATTCATCTTATTCCATTAAAAAGGTCCACTGTTTTACCACGAATAAGTAATTTAAATTCCAATCCACATAGGGTCCTAAGTCACTGATCCACATAGGGTCATAATTCATCGATCCACATAGGGTCGTAAGTCGTTGATCTATGACAGGCCCCTCTGAAGCTGGTCCCTATCAGGTTGTGATACTATTGATCCACATATGGACGTATGTCAGAGATCCACTTGGGGTCTTAAGTCACCCATCCACACATGGTTGTAAGTAGATGATCCACACAATTCCCTAAGGTGTCGATCAGCATAGGGTCGTAAGTCCCGGATCGACATAGGGTTGTAAGTGGTCAATCCAAATCGGGTCGTAAGTCACTGATCGAAAAATGGCCATAAGTTGCTAATCCATGATGTGATGATCAAATTATGGTCCTCATCGGGTTGTGCTACTACTTATCCACACAGGTTCACTCTGATACCGATCCATAAAGGGTCGTATATCACTTGACAGACAGCTACAAAATTCCAACAATAGGTACACTTGAGTTTTGTAGATTCTAACCCTCGAGATATTTGTCATACCTCAACCACCATGAAGTCCCACTAATAAGTATCCTGGTGAACTTTCATATCACAAGGGTTCCAATTCAAAAGATGATGCATCAATCGGATGCCTGGTCTATAAGTTATAGACATTTTAGTTACGGGGACACAGTTGGACTCCAGTCTGATCCAACCCGGACATACACCAAATTTCTCCAGAACCCAATGGGAGTATGTAAAAAGTACCACCTCCTCTTAAGAGTTCTATCACTGCAGACGGTTTGTCAAACAGAAATCTGGTTTAAGAGATATAGTTTTTTAAGCAAAAATGGGTGATAAGTGGGTTCGAGTCCAGTCGGACCCAGTTGGACCGACCCAGCCCGGCCCACTACGCTTGGCCCGAACCGACTGGGCTCAGCCCGCTAGGCCGCTAGAACAACCCGACACACTGGCTGGGTGCGGCCCACTAGCTGGGGATGGGGGATGGCTCCCCCCGAACGGACAAAATTTCTGTTCGGTCTTCAATCAGGGGCACCTGTTGGCACTGCTCTAGCTGGCCGGTCAGCGTGGACAGGTCAATAGCGGACCCGTGAGCGTGAGTCATCCCTCCTCCCTAGCTCTAAGTTGAAACCCTCCTCGATGATTCATTGTCATGGAGCGTTGTCACCATCGCCTTCGGGTGATTCCATTCTTTTGCAGCCGGTGGAATCCGGTCGTCGGCGCCACCTCCTTCGATCGACGACGCCACTGTATCAGTGGAGCTTCCACGTCCCACTGGTGAAGCTCCGATGGTCCTATTTTCTTCATGTCTGCACCTATTAGCCTTTCGGGATGCCGCCTACACTGTGTGGCCCTCGATTTTTCCTTGCTTCTATTTTTCTCAGTCACCCACAAAGAACGCAACCAAAGAAAGTTTGATAGTGGGTTTGGGCCTTGTTCGGATCATCCTGCTCCCTCCAAATTAGCATTATAGAATGGGAAGAGTTCAACATCATCAGGAGTAAATGAATCATAGAAATCTTACAAAACATCCGACCTGGAAACAATGGAAGACGCTACAGATGTGGGAGAAGAACCCATGTTCGTTGGCGCTAGTCATCACTCGATTTTTTCTGCTTCAAATCCTCCAATGGTCATCGAAGCTCTGTTCTAATTTGGTGGAAGACTTTTTCGGAACTTCTTCAGAGGTTCCTCTCGTGAGTGGCTAAAACCCATTCACATGCTTTGTTTAAATAATGGAATAACCTCCCATGTTGTGTTTAATATTATGATTCATTAATCAACCGTAATTAATGAGTCAATTAAACACAGAAGAATTGTCATTACCAAACCAATGAAACAAGAGGTTTAAGATACTAAAAGTATCTTATTTAGTGTTTGATTATGCACAAAGGTCCCACCACTATTTTTCAATGGTTGCAAAAATAAAAGAAAATAAACTTTAGTTATATTATTATTTATTTTATAATGTAAAAAATTTAACATTTTTATCCCACCATTGTTGGTCGATGTAAAGATTCCCTTAAGAAATTTTTAGTGCTGTAAATTCAACGGTTCCCTCAGATTATTAATTCGATCACCGGTTCAAAAGATAGAAATCTCTGCTCATACGTTTGCTGAACATATCTTAAAAGGCTTTCAAAATTTATTAACAATCACCCCGAACTCGTGTCGGTTGAGGTTAGGCTCCGCCTAAGGGGAACACAACCTCAGAAGCTCAACAGTACTCTTGTATTTCCAATATGAGTTACCATTAATGAATTATAAGGATTTTTCAATGAAATAATTGTTACTTAATAATTTTATTTATGGGAAAAAACTAACTTCCATTGTTGGCCCGCGCCAGCCAATATTAAGATCTCCCTAAGGAAAGCATACCCTCAGAAGTTCATTGGTGGTCTCGTATTTTTAATCAGAGCCTGTGTTCTTGAGTTATAAGCATTTGAAAAATAATTTAATTTTATTTAATTATTTTATTTACGGTTAGGCCATTTTTGGGTTTTCTCATAGGAGGCCTACGCCGACTAAACTTAAGTAACGCCTTGGGTAACCCCATCATCTAGAATGAAACAGTTCCCTCAGATTTCTGATCTGGGAAGCCGTTTAATATTTATTCCACTTTTTTAGGAAAACTGCCCATGCATGCTATTTAAAACATAAGATTTTTTTGACGGATCATTCTAGGCACTCAGAGCCTCGGAATCACGTGCCATTATTTTTTACAGTCTCATTATAATTCCATATATTTTCAAAATATTTATACGGAATTTCTAGGTCTTTACATTATGATCATAGGTACAGGTTGGGAAGATGCCTGATATTAGATGGTTTACCTAAATATCTTTAAAAAGTCAATATATGGGACAAGGTAGGTACTCAGTTCCAAGATGAAATTTTTTGTTTTATTTAATTTAGGTCTAATTTTTAAATGGTATTACCATGGGAGATCATATATACACCTTCCTAAATCATCTTACATTATATAAGGTATGTTTTTTATAGTATGTTTTGTGTTTTTACCTTTAGTTTGGTTTTGGATATGGGTATTTCTTATTCCATTGGATATTGTGATAACTAATGGTATCTTATTTCCACTATTGTTTTGCATTAATATTAAGTTATAGTCTCTCGATAGTATCACCTTAGAGCCTCACTGTTAGTCAATAGACTTGGGTTTATGGGGTGGTGAACCTATGGTCATATTGTTATCTGATCGAGTTATTATAGTGTGAGTTTGGTCGGAGAGTTAAAAACTGGAATCAAATTGTTTTTCTATTTGTGTTACTATTTGCGATATAGTCGAAAGAGGATAGGACTGATCAAAACATAGGATGGGCATTATGTCTTATTCCATAACAGTACTGGAATGAGTTGAATTATAAGTTATCCGGTAGTTTGGATTGTTATTTTGTGTTTTTTATGTTATAGTTAGGTTGATTATTATAAAATATGAAGATTTATTTTTATTTATTGATTTTTTAGTTTTCCTCTTGGACGGGATGACAAGAGATTTGTTTTTCTTTTATCATATCATATATGTTGGTTTTCATTACATGTGCATGTTTATGTAGGATTTTGATGTTGGTTCAATAAAAATAATTTGGTTTCTAGTTATTTAAAGAATCAACAGAAACATTTTTTAGTGTTTTTTCAAATAACATATTAGTGAAACTGCACTTAACTAATCTAGATTCGTATATTTTTGTTGACATAGATCGATATAATGTGATTTCATTTGTATTCTTATTGATGTGACCATGTTACCAAAGTAGGTATACTTGTATATAGATGTCTTTTGATGATTAATACCCTAGAGTGGTTAGTTTTCTTGAGCATGATATGCTTGATATATGTATATGATTACCCCATAGTGGGAGTGTTAGCCTATGAATTTTATATCCGAATCAGAAATGGGTCTGTGTATGTTCCTCAAAGATAGGGTTAACACTGTAATGCATGTTCCCTAAGATATGGTAAGATTGGTTAGATTATTTATGTTTTATATTTATGCAAATAAGTTTCTACCTATTATGTGGTGGCGGATTCCATGGTTATATTTTTAGAAGTCAAAACATGGAGTATACCTTGTGTGGGGGTTGGTTTTGAAATACATTTTTGGTGTATTTATCTTGTTAATTGAGAAATAAAACCTATAATTTATGATATAAACACATGTTTGATGCATTTTTATCTAGTATATTGGGTACATCATACTAGGGTTGATAGGATACAACATGAGATTGTATGAATCAAATAGTGTGTAAGGGTGGAACTAGAGTGGGCATCTATTTAAGAATTATTTCTTGGGGTAATGGGGGTTATTGAGAAACATTGTGAGATTTATTAGATTGATACTCTCTTATCATGGGTCAAAAGAGTGAAATTTTTCTAAAGAAACATGGTAGATTGATTAGTGGAACATAAGTTTACACTAAGGTAGGTATGCTTGGGTCTTGATTCAGTGTGAGTGGCCTTAGTGACATGTGAGGCATGTTGATGATTAGATTTGGTTAAATCTCAAGGATATAGATATTGATTTTTTTATGTTACATGAACTCAGAGGAGAGTTCATGATATCCAATAAAAATACAATGCGGTTAAATTTAAAACATACCAAGTGTATAGATAGGCTATTCAGGGTGTATTTGTTTGGTCCCTTAAGACTAATTTTGGCTGTAGGAACCTAATAGGTTATAGTATGTTGTGATGAGGTCCATTACCCCTTAATTTCCTTAAATACAAAGATTTAGGTCATGGTCTGTAGATGGGACTTAGAAAATCTACCTATTTGAAGAATATGAGTGGGGATCATGAGGGTCGACTTTTGGGAAGTAGTAGATTTCAAGTAGGATCTTTTTAGAGGATCATTTATAATTAAGTTCTATAGTGGGGAGAACAGTATAGATAATTAATGTTCATGGTGTCCATTTCAATAATTTTTCTATAAACATTGAGTGTGTTGTGTTGATGAAACCAAATGGATGGTGGTTGAGGTTTTGTGATGGATCTTGACTAAAAGTACCTGAACTATATATAGTGAATATAAAATAACCAAATGTGGATACTGGATGATAAGAATCAATTAGATGTAAGATGACGATGAGGTGGTACAACTGATTTTTTGTTTTAGGAAAGAAGTTAGTAGAGAAACCAGGTTCAAGGAACATTGGTACTTATGGAGAATTTCTATTATTGGTGAATTGAGGTGGAATTTTATGTTATGGATATAGTATCAGAACATAGATCGTGGATTCTAATGAGAATGGTCGGGCGATGCTCTATTGTGATATTGAGTGACTGATGCTCAGGTGTAGACCATTGAAGTCACCTGGTGGTATTTAATGCTTATGGGTTTGATAATTCATGAATTCTATCTGAATTTGGGAATACTCGTAGATTTATTGGATGTAATCAGAACTATGATGTGTGGTATGGAAGACTTCTAATCAACGGAATTGGTTCAGGTTCAGAGTCTAAAAACAAAAACCATCTAGAGATGTAGAATTTAATCCAGGTATCATGGATCTTTGACTAGGATGGTTTATATAGCGTACATGTGGGTACTTCTTGTGGATGATAATTTTTATGGTGGTTATTTTTTAATGACCCACATTCTCACAAGTTGATTAGGAGTATTAATATTTTTTGGTACCAAATTAGGAGATGTTTAGAAAATTATGATTATGATCATGGTTATGATAGTTTGAATTTATTTTAAATGTTTTTTAATGTTATTAGAGGCCTGATAGATGTATTAGGTCCTTTCATGAGTGTTGGAGTAAGGTTTAGGTGTACATGCTATGAAATAGGTTCTACAATAATTGGAAAATGGTAAAATCACTATCATTAAAGCTTTATCTATGTTTCCATGAATTTTTGAGTTCACGATTCCTTAGATATTGAGGTTAAAATATTTATGATTACTAAATAAATTTTTGAATCTATGTTAGGTATTTATAAATGATTGTATGTAGGTTCATATCAACTACAAACAAGCAGAGAATCTTGGAGATGAATTATGGTGGAATTTGGAGTAGTATATTTGGAATGAAAAATGTTAGAGTATCAATACGTAAGGGTTTCTTATGAAAAATGTTATTCAAAAGGTTCACCAAAACATTTCAATTTATATTTATACCTTTATAGAGAAGTTTATATGGAAAATAAAACATGTAAGAGTTAACCCTCATAGAAATAATCATTCTTAGAGGGGAGTGTAATTCAAAAATATACCAGTCACTTTGTAATATGTATGGGTAATCTGGACCTTAAAGGTACTATGTTACGTAAGGGTATTATAATACGTAAGGTTCACTATGATTCATAAGGGTTAAAAAATTGAAATTACCCAATACAAAACTGTTACTACATTATAGGTAAGGGTTGGTAGGACCTGTAAGGGTTAATCTAATATGTATGGTTTAGAAAAATTGTAATGTACCTAATATGAAAGGGATACCATGTTATGTGTAAGGGTTACCCTGGTATATTGGAGGTAGAAAATTGGTAAATTATTCTATATGAAATGTTGGATTATGATGGTACAGAAGGGTATCACTCTGAAACTTAAGGGTGATCCATATGGGTTAATCATTAAGAAAGAGTTAATTACTTTCAAATATTGAGTGTGATTAAATTGACACTGGACGGATGAATCCCACACTGTGGTGAGGGATACATATAATTAATCTATGTATGATTAACTCTGAGATTGTGTATGTTTAAATACATGTTTCTTATAACATTAAAACCTTCATCCACTTGGGGAGTTACACAACTCTGTGATCTAAATCTCCTTTCCATGAGGGGTGGATGATAGTGGAAATGTGTCGTAAGCCAAGTGGTCTAAATCGTGATAAGGCTTGTTGTCAAGTTTTCATTTTATGAAAATGTTATAATAGCTTTCTGAATTTTAAATTAGAAACTCCCTTTAATATACTTTGTTTTTTAAATGTTTTAATAAGAGGGAGGGAACTCTCCTCTCCCCTTTCTCCTATCCCTTTCAACATCTTTGATCTATGGTGATTTTAGGTGTATTTCACTATTATTTAAAGCGATATTTTATACTAATTTCTTTGTACTTATTATTTTTTGTTAGATGTTGATTCTACTGACTCTAAAATGTGGCTTGAGTGATGATTATTCTAGAACAAGGTGATGTCATCTTGTTACGATGAGGATTTAGTTTGTCTTGTTTAGATGATGTTCTAAAAAGATAAACTACTAAGATATTGTGTATTTTCATTAATATATGTTGTGGATTTAAGTAATTTATTGATATCAAGGGTTTTGGAAAAAATTTATTGATGAGATAAAATGATAATTTTGGGGTTTTTTATGCTAGAGTTCTGGGTGGATAATGGGGGAGATAAACACCGTGTTTCTCATGGACTAGATTGTGAGAAATCAAAGGATTAGTAATTCATTCATTTTTACAAAATAATTATCTATGGAAATAATATTGGTTAAATGTTTAAATTAATTATTATTAGTTATTAATTAAATTTGATTTTTTTTAATTTTGGGCATTATATTGATAGGTTATGGTTGGTTAAGATTTGATGAGATTAAGTGATGGTGGATGAGTTTTTCTTAAAGGGAATAACTTTTAATGAGGTAGGTTGTCCCTAAAAATATCCCCAAGGTCTATACATTTTTTATACATAATGTGATGTAATTCCTCTCCACTTTTTTGTGATAAATAATGAATTAAATTGAATTTTTTTCCCTGATTAATATAAGTACAATGGAAATGTATTAGGCTATAATGGTAACTTGAATGTTATGTTGATGCCTCAATCATAGATGATCATTGTATTAACCAAAAATAAGTTCTGTATAATATATAAACCATAGAGGTATTTTAAATCAAGAATATAGTGTGGTGGACCCTGGTATTGGTTCCCATAGCCACATATGAGTAAAGGATAGTGAGGATTGGGAATAATTGGATTGGGGATATTCTATATAGAATCTTGGGATACCATAGATCCTCCTAGATAGATGATTTTTTCATGGTTTAAGTTATATAAATTCCATTTAACATTGTTCAAATTAATAATTTATGACACATAATAACTATTAATATCATGAGAAGTATGGATCAAACCCATGAGAAGGAAAGTTGTATGACCAAATTGAATCATAAATAAGGGTAAGGATGCCTACTAGCTCAACGTCAATCCCCTACAATTAATTTAGCAATCTATATCAACAACGGTATTTATTTAATTCAAACTAGATTCAGACATAGGTTAAGATAAGAAGATTGTAAAAATAAAATATTTCCCACCAAGGAGATTAAAAGATTAAACAAATCAATTCCCCTAAAAATTACCTCATTCTATCTACCTTCATCCCTCTCCAGTCTCTTCTCTCAGAACTCTTCCCTGTTATTTTTCATGTGCTATTCTCTATCCTTAATTTTGTTTCATATCCTCCTCATTATGTATTTCCCCACTTCAAGTTATCTAATGGAAAATTACTTCTGACAGTCTCTCAACAACACCCTCCTACTTCTATGAAACTGATATTGTCCATATCAAACATCTTCAAATGGAAAGAATTCTTGTTAGCCATCAATATGATCATTTATCGGCATTAATGATGTGATTGGTGGTCCACGTAGCCAATTTTATCATTTAGTCGATTTTATCTAGGTCACCATTTATATTTACATACATTAATTCCCAATTATCCATTTTCCATATATCATTTAAGGATGATATAGTTGATTCTTTGTATTGGTGATTATGAATGATGTGGTTGAATGGCCCACATAGCCAATTAATCCATGTAGCCAAATGGTCTATATATGAGAATCTCTATAAATTTTTTGAGATTAATATAGTTGTTTCCATACATATATGATTGTTCCATGTAAGCTTCTCTAATATATCCGAACCTTTTTACATAGCTATTTTGGATGACGTGGCTATTTACCAACATAGGTGATTGAGTTTCATGTAGTCAAATCTAAAGGTATCCTTTTCTGACATAGGAGTTCTAACTAATGTGTGTGATTATTAACATAGCTGACATCTCATGTGTATAATTTATCATTTCTTCTCTTGTTATTCCACTAAAATTGAAATGCCAAGTACTATAGCACAACAATCCAGACCTGATGTCTTCTCAGTTAGGAATGCTTCCCAAAACTCTAAGAAACATGATATCAACACTCATCCATTTAAATTGAAACCTATATCATTCTTCAATTGTGTCCTATGAAAATGGGATGAGTATCGTTGACCAATAGTAGAGGTCATATGATCTTTGGAAGCTCAGTTCATTTTTCAACACAAGTGAAGGAAGTCCTCAGTAGTGGCCATATTGCAGCTCATTTCATATGGGTAACACATAGGATACAGATGCTTCACCCTCATTGACACTCACTAGATCTTAAACAATATCCAAGGTATAATGAATCAGAATTTTGGGAAAATAAAACAATGGATATATCTCTATCCCTCACTTGTAAGTTCCATTCTGGGGAGTTCTGCTTAAATTACAACTAGGATTCTTCCAAAATGTAGATGATCTAGATGAAAAAAAACCTAAAAAATGATATTCCACCATTATTTTGTATTTTGTTAATTTCTGTATAGAAATATTTATCTACTATCAACCTTTATTCAAAAAATAAATTTTTTTACACAATATTCTGTGTTAAATTTTAATTACAGTAGTAGGAAACAACTAGGAAACCAAAAAAAGTATTGTCAATATAGAAGTCTAATTATTTCTATATGTAATATTTTTTAATACATAACATTTCTCTATAATAATCATAATTATACATTAAAATAACATTTAATTAATCAAAATAGATGTGTCAGTGTGAAAAACAATGGTGTCATATCAAACTCTCTCACACATAAAACAGCCTACTCCAAATCAATTTCTAAATTAAATGATTTGTTAACAAAGGGTTCAGGATCAATGAACTTTATCCAAACTGGTAGAGCATATAATCATCCATTGTAAGATATTTTCGTGCCTCCCATGTGAGTTCATCTCATTGTCTTACTTCAATAAAATCATAAATCATAGTGCTATGAGTAAATACCATAAATATCCAACTGGAATTAAATCTATAACAATAGGAAAAAAACATTAACTCTCCCCTAGATTCATCAAACCAAGATTTCACATCCCACTTTATTGATACAACTCAAAATAATTTCTTATAAATCAATTTCCATTTTTTCATGTGGGTTCAATATTTCCCTCACAGTAATGAGATTATTTTTTACAAGGGTATTTTATTTAAATTGTTCCCATCAATGAATTTATGAAAATCATTGTGCATAGAACGTAACAATTTTTATATTTACATAGAAACATACCCTAAACCCTTGTATCAGATAATCTATGTGGGATCCAAATTACCCATTTCACTCCAAATTATGAATGTTTATAATACTTCTTGATTGGGTTGTATCCCTAAGGTGTTCTATGTTATCAAGGATAAGTAGTTAAGCTCAAATCTAATTTCATGCTTCCTCAAGTTATAGTTACAATTCCATAAGATTCTATCATATCAGGGTTCATTTCCCTAGTTTTTTGTAATATTTACACATAATAGTATAAATGCATACTCAGAAATCACTAAATAAATGGTTAAGGAATATTACCCCATGCCAAAAACTATGATTTTTTATTAATTTAAGAAAAATACATCTAAAATTCCATTTTAAAAAACCAAACCATATTAAATTTATCATATGTGTAGGCATTTTTCAAAAATAAAAATAAAAATGGCACTATTTTGATATGGAAGAAATTATGTATAGGTAAAACACCAAGAAAAAATCCCTTCTCCAGCACACTTAAAACTCAAAATTATAATAAATGGTGAATAATAAAGTTGAAAACATAAAATAAAATCAGAGATATAACCATTAAAAAATTGAAATAATAGAAATAGGAGAAAATTAGAGTAAAAAGTCATCACAATTTCATAATTTTCAATTAATTTTTAAAAAATAGCAGGGGCATTAAAAAATTATTCTTTGTATTATTATAGGAAAAATAAAAGGATTTTTTTATACAGTCCAAAGTAGAGCATGATAAAAAATATTTTAGTATAAAACTTTTGTATAAACACAATAAAGCACCCCACACTTAGCTTCCATTACTAAATAGAAATTAATAGACAAAATTAGAACTAAAACTTCCATGAAAAAGGGTGGGATTGTCATAGATCAATAAAGAACACTTTCATCCTCCTCTAGAAAGAGAAAACTCTTGATCTAAGTCATATATCTATAAAAATGAGGCACAATAAATAAAAATTAAGTAGAAAAAATTATAAATGCACAACCTAAAAAAATTAAAACTAAAAATAAGAAACTATCGTTTGACTCCCATAAAGCACTGAGTGTAGATTCTTTAGTTGAAAAAAATAAACTCAATATTATAGATAGAATATAGATTCTATACCTTTTGGATTCCCCTAAAACTAATTTTTCATTCTTTAGGTATCAACTAAAAATGGATATATTTCATGTCCAATTTACTCTTCTACACTACTAACCAGTACACTTTAAATTCTTAACAGGCCTAAGCACTTAGAACATAGATTATCGATAAATAGTTTCAATCTTGAGTTAAAAATCAATACCCTTTGGAAAAATTTAAATTTATTATTTTTAATTATGGATCCATGAAATTACTTGGTACTTTCCTTGTAAATTATATAATTATAATAAGACTCTCTTCAAACTTCTTCAATCTCATTTAACACTAACGATCTCTTTTCTCCATCAGACTTGAAATCAATGTCGAGGGCCTTAACCATCTAGAATGATTTATTATAAATATATAAAATAAAATTAAACATATTAAAACAATGGATCCATTATGAATACATAACAATATGAGTTTTATAATATTTCTTATAGTCCTGTAGTACCTCATCAAACATCAAAGACCAATCCTTCCTTGAATTCCCCAAAAAAAATACTAAAATTTGTTTTAACTCTCTATTTGATACCTATGCCATCCCACTTGACTATGGATGAAAGGTGGTACCAATTCTATAAAGACATACATACTATTCCATTAATTATTTTAATTTAATGTTCTTTAAATGTGTACCATTTCCTATGATGAAATTTCATAGAACAAAAAAATGGGAGAATAATTTTTTTGATAAAATTAAAAACATTAATAGAAAGTTTTTTGGGAATTGAAATAGCCTAAAACCATTTAATACATAGTATAAATCCATAAGTATGTACTTATTACCATAGAAATATGGAAATATCTCCATAAATCAAATCCCCAAACATTAAAAATTTCACTTTCTAGAATCCCTTATATTGGAATCAACGGTTTTCAACCCACATTTACAAAACTTTGACATTAATCATGGCTTATATTAAGAATTTTTTCACCCTTAAATAGGTTAGTATAGTAATAACCTCTCTGGATAACCTTTTGGGCAGTCCTCTCTCCCCCATGGTGTCCACCCCATGGAGAGGAGGGAAAAATATCTAAAATATAAAGCATTTCCTCTTCAGGAATATACCTCTTAGGTATACCATCAGCACACCTCTATAAATAAAATAGATCATCCCAAAAGTAATATTTAAAAAATGAAATGAAATTATTCATTTTTCTATGTGAAACAAATTATAGCATGAGACTAACTGACAAAAATATTGAAAAAAATACAAACCAGAAATATTTCTTCATAGATGACTCAGATAAATGTTCTTTAAGAAAGGATGTATTGATCTATATGGGATCAAAATTTTAATGTACGGTTGAAGGTAGCCGAGAAAATTGGTCTTCTATCACATTTTTAGTGACACTGTTATCTTTAATGACTAAATCAAATTCTTTCAGAAACACTGTCCACCTAAAAAGTTTTGGTTTTTATTCCATTTTAACTAATTGATATTTAAGAAAATAATGATTACTGAATATTATAAATTTGAACCTATGAGGTACTTCCTAAAATTATCCATGTAAAACATAACAAGATTAAATTATTTCCCATTGGTAGAATAATTTTTATAGGAACCATCAAGAAATTGGTTGGCATAGTAAATCACATGAAACCACTTCTCATTTATTTGAAATAAAACTACCCCAACCGCCTAAGATATTTCATCACACAAAAAATATATTAATGGATTCCAATCTAGGGAAATAATTATTGGAGAGGACTTGAGGTTCTCTTTCATCAAATCAAATTATTATAGAAATCTCTAATCAAACACAAAAGGTGTATCTTTGACTAATTTTGAGAAAAGTGGCCTAAGAATTTTAGAAAAACTCATTGATGAATATCTAGTAAAAAATATCATTTTATAAGAAACTTATACAAGATTTTAAATTTTTAAGAGGTGAAACCTTTTAAATAAGTTCAATCGTGGATTTTTCTACTTCAATTTTCCCTTATATATCTTATTACATAAGACAATTCCTTTTATAATAATGAATTAGAATTTCCCCCAATTTAAGACTAGGTTTGTCTCCTTAGATATTTGTAAATAAATTTACTAATTCTCTAGATAGATATCATGATCAAAACTAATTATATAAAATTTATCCAAAAACACCAAAGTAATTCTCTTAATAATTTCATAAAATATATCCATTAAACACCTCATAAAAGTTGAAAAAGCACCACACAAGCCAAGGGGAATCTTTCTTTATGAAAATGTCTCAAAAGAAAAAGTAAATGTGGTATTTTTCCTATTCATGTGGAGCTGTGGGAATAAAATATTTCCCCAAATACCCATCCAAAAAACAATAAAATTCATTTCCATCCAACCTTTCAAGCATTTGGTATATAAATGTAAATAGAAAATGATCATTATTGGTGGCAGATTTAAGCTCTCAGTAATCAATACAGACCCTCCACTAGGTGTCCTTCCTAACTATAATTTTTTCATTCTTCTTATTTGTAACCACTGATAAATATTTCATAATTATAAATACTTATGGTGGGCTCACCAAATTACTATCAAGGATATAAAAAATTATACCAGTATAAGGCCCCAGCCTTAAACCTTACTTAATTTTGAATTAAATGAATAATTCACATTGAGGATCTTTTTAGGTTTAGAGTTTTAGAGAATTAGGACATAAATATTACATCTCAAAAGATTACAAAGTAGACACTTCTACTAAGTTTCCATAAAATAAAAACTCTTAAAAAGAAACATATCTAGTTCCATGTTTTAGATAGCATGATTTTTCCTTGATCCCATCCTTCACCCTATTCCACATTAAGTCCTGTGAAGAACATTTCAAAAACGTGGGATGAGCATAAAAAGCTCGGTAAGGGATATAAAAGTACAAAATGAAAACATTAGTCCATGTATGAAATCATACATTACTCATAAAACATAAGCATTTTAATATACCTCATCAAATCATGAAAAAATCATAAAAATAATAAGACATAAAGGTAACTTGAGGCATTCATAACAATCTTACGTAGGGAGTAACCCTCATGGTTACGTTTGGAATACCCATCACTGTATATTCCCTAAATCTCTTCGAATAAACCTTAACGTTTAACTCCTTCACGTTACCCAATGAATTGGAGAGGTATATCGGGCTCACCCGCCCTTAGTTTATCATGGAACCACCCATCTTTATAACAATGCCCAAGAACCATAACATAATCGTATCACGTAAAACATGCATAAAGGAAACATGAAATTTCCAAATTTCAATCACAAGATATCAATACAACACATTTATATAATAAAAACATTATGAAAACTATTTTCAATACCAAAATAAAAGAAAAGTAATACATGGTATTTATTTTTCATATTAAAAAAAAGTTAGGTTATGGCTTATGGAGGAATCCAAAACTCAAATAATGGTCATGGCGGCGGAGAAGTCGTTGTCGCCACATACATACGACAAAAAAAAATTCCTTTTGTCGTTTAGTAAAATTCTTCGTATAAAAAGAAGATTCCTTTTGAATAAGCATAAAATTCAAAGGGGTTTTTACACTGTATAAAAGGAAGTTGTGTATAAAACAAAATATGCCTCAATGAATGGAGATTGAGACGAAGTCCCTTAAAAAGATCATTTTTTAAATAAAATAGATCTATTATGTGTATTCACTATAAGTACACATATATAAATTACAAATACAAGATAGGAAATAATAATATCATGACATAATTTGAAAGTACGAGATTAACCCAAAGAACGGAAATTGGGTTAAGAAGTTCCCTTACCTCATGTCCAACGTGACTCGATTGCTCTTTAGTCTCCTGAATAATAAACTTGAGTTAATTTATACTTTCTTAAGAAACTTTTTCAAGTTCATTATTCCTTTTATATCACTTATTACCATGTCATTAACACTATGTAATTATTTAAGTTAATAACAGTAGTTTTAACGATCATTGGTACTGGAGTCAAAAATAAACTCTTTATAATTACAAGTTGTTCATGTATCCATTATATCCAGATTTATATTCATTATGTATATATCATATATATCATACATATCCAGTATATACAGGCATTTCTATTATTACATAACATATAGAGGTAAGAAATGAAATGCACCGTTCATGGAGACGGTAAGCTGTACGTACGCCTGAACGCTACTTTCATTTCTATTGGGTATTTTATGGAATGGAATAATAATGACATAAAGGTATATTATAATTCCAGTATAATTTCATATATAATATAATTAACTCCATCATTTATAAGTCCCACATATGGCATTAACGAATCAAATCACTTTGAGGGGGCAGTAGTCCGCACTTCCTAAAATGAAGATATCGTGTATACCCATAATGGAAGCCATAAAGGTATGCCATAAATGAAAAATACAGAATCTTAAGGAAAACATAAAAATATTATATATCATATATAAATATAGTGTCATCTTAATGGCCACCTTTGAAAGTGCTAGAAGAATATTGAATAATCATCTTTTCGTGAGCCATAAATTCGCAATCCACGGAAACAGTATGCTCTTTAACCTTTAGATGAAGGTGTTTGTAAGTGTAGCTCTAATAATTCTCATAAAAGAATCCTAGTATATTGAAGATACAGGTGTTGTTACAAAAGAAAGGAATAGAAATAGTTTAGGGGATTGGAGAAGCAAAATAAAACATAAGAACACAAGAGAAGACACTACCTTTAAAACAGGTAACTCTTTTTCATTTGAGCTCAAAGAATTCCTTGAAAGACTTCTGCCCAAAGTGAGGCTTCTAGGAGTAATAGAGGGACGTGGAGAGACAAAATGGGAAGGTGTTGGCCGAGCCAATGGCTTGAGAGGTGTGGGTAAGGTGGTAGAGGTGGGGGCCTTTTATAAGAGGAGAGGAGGGGCACTCTTGGAAAGTTATAAAAGGTTACTTTATTATAAAATTATTTTCGGATTTTAAAAGTCCCAAAATTATATATTTCTAGGATAAGGTGATAAGATTTCGAAATCCACCCATCCAATAGGTTTTTGACAAGTGTAGGTCTTAGATTTTACATTATCTTTTAATTTTATTTAAATTGTTAAATAATGAGGTAATCGTTGCATCATCATGGTGTCATAAATAATTTAATTTATTTAATGTCTAAAAATTATAAAAAAAACTATCATGATGTATTAAATCATTTTATATTTCTAATGAATATTTATAGTCAAAAATATGACTTGTATAACCCCATTTAAAATTTTTTTTAGTAAAACAACACATGTTTGTGACAATTTAATTTTAACATTAAATAAAAATTATTAATGTCATTTTCCTACCAAAGTGGCTCCATGGGGTCCCCAAGTTGACCCATGGATTTTATTGGTCGTCCATGACACATCCAATAATGGTAGGACATGTGTCAAGGTCATTTAATATTATTAAAACATTATTTTTACCTTAAATTACACTAATTACCTCTAATCGCGATTAAAAACTTAAAAGTTACTATTCACCAAAAAAATTATTTTAATCCCATTGAACCAAATTTTACTTCCTAATGACAGCCATGAATGTTGGATTTTTAAAATTCAAAACACAGAGGTGATAAATTTTTATTTAACAAAAAAAGTCAGTTTTTTTAAGTACCACTTAGTGGTTTCACTATTCATCAAAAATTGAAGTTTTTCAGAAAAATACTAAAACTTCACCCTAAGCTATATTTAATATTCCGAATTCATAAATGATGTATATTTTAAAAAATTCAAAACATATAAGTTAAATTAATTAATTTAAAAATTAATTACCGTTGTCAGAACAAATAGTGTTTTTTATGAAACAGTATATATCAAAAGATTGACACTAGTTTAAGTCCAATTTCAAAGTGAAATTAATTCCAATGAACACTATTGGATTAAATGGTAAAAATATATTCTAATTTCACTTTAAAAATAAATAAAAATATAATCTAATCATATAAACAAATTCGATTAAAAATAGGTTTTTAATTAAAATACAACATTTTTCACTATTCATTAAAAAATGAACTTTATCGGAAAAATACCAATAGTTTACACAAAGTAAATTTTGATGTCCTGATTCTAAAGAAGAATTTTATTTTCTGAAATAGAATGTACAAGAGTGACCAAAACTATATTTAAAGAGGGTATGCCATCAAAAGGCGATAGTTCGACCTTTTAGTGAATATTAGAGTATCTATGCCAAAAATTGAGTTCTTTTTATATTTTAAGCCTTTATCCTTTATTGGATAAATGTAAAAACATTTAACAAACATATATAATAATATTTTACTTATTTCTATTTATTCCCGCCAATACAATGGCTATGTGTTAACTACCATTTAAAATAATATTATTTTATTACTAGTGTGCAACGTAAGATTTCAAAGAAACTCTTTGTTGCATATCGGGTATGATATCGAACATAGAAACCCCTTTAAAGTAAAATTAATATTTAATTTATAATTATTAATAAATATGAAAATGTTTTATTCGTTATTTACCTGGGATGTTACAACCAATATATTATATCCTGATAACTTCCTCTCAAATGACAACTTTCATTTCTATATTTAATCATATTTGTTCCTCTACTCTAGGCTTCTGGTCAGGTTCCATTGGTATTTTATTCATGAAAAAACATGTACATGTACCTTTCATATCCACAACAGACCATCCAATAAAATATTTAAACCTCTTCAGAAGAGAAAACATATTATCCTCTTGAAATTCATCTAGTATTGAATAAATAATCACAAGAAAAGTTGTGTCTTACCATAGAAAATCACAGTTCATAAGATCTCATAGAGGTTTGAGCTCTATAGTTTGAGGGTCTTATCTTGAAGGTAGAAACTGAGGTTTGGATGGATCGTGGTCCTCATGTTTCCTCGTAGAAAATGAAGTGGAAAAACATCTTATTTATTAACACTAGAGTCATAAAATCACTCTCCTAATGATGATTCCACACATGTTGTCAAAAAATGATTTTCAACAAACAAATCTTTGTGACATGGGAATTCCCCTTTAAAGGCCTGTAGGGGCTCCTCATCCCGGACCAAACTATCCCCCATACAGCTTTCTATAGAAAAAATGAGAGTATCAATAATTTCTCCAGTCATCCTTAAAAGTTCTACTTTCTCCTTATCAAAAAAAATCATCAACACTCAAAAACTCATATCCATATATAATATCATCCAGGGATGGAATTTTGGATTTTTAAAAACATTTAATTCTTCCCTTTGGTCAATATGGTTGAAAATGAGTCTTCCATTTGAAAAACCTATACGCCCCCACCACACCATGTGTCAAGAAAAGGTCTTCCAATAATAATAGGGGATACTTCGTTATATATAATTCCCAAAATGATAAAATTAGTAGGTAAAAAGAGCTTAACGACTCCCACAAGAAATCCATCCACCCTTCCAATGGGATGGGTAAAGGTCTATCTACAATCTATAAAACAACTATTATGGGTTGTGAAACATAAATCCACAATTATAAGAATAACAATAAGGTAATCATATGGTTACTTTCTCCATGATCACACAAATCATTAAGCTAAGAAAACAAGTCACCGTAAGTAGAGGGAATAATGAATCTCCATGGATCTCATTGCTTTGGATATATCAAGTTCTACAAGATTTCACTTCACTCCTCCATGAGATTATAGGTATCATAATATTATAAATTTTTCTTAATTGAAAGATGTTTTTGAAAAAAAAATTTTATTGGATATTAATAATAATTTTAAGAAAAGGGATATCATTATTAATAATTTTCAAAATTTTCAGAAACACAAACAATTCATAATCCAAATTTTCCTTCTTAATTCATTGGGGGAAAGGAATGGTTTGGGATAAATTCCTCACTATTTCATGGACCTTTTTAACTTTTTCTATGATTATATGGTTTTATTTAGTGTCCTTGGTTTTCATATCTTCTTACATTAATCATTTATTTGGTAGAGAAGGCTGTGAGTCAATCTCGTCTTGGATATCAAAATTTGAAGATAGGGACACTTCAACTGTGGATCAAGCTGGTTCAGAAGAATTTTCATGAGAACCCGTTTTTGGATCTTTTGTTACTTCTTTATGATTACAACAACCAATTATAGAAGTGACTATAATTGAATTTTATTTTTATGGGACTTGGTTTTACTAGGAAACTTCCCTATGTCTCTAGCACTGGTATTTACGATTAACTAACCCACTTGAAACTCTATGTTTTTAAACATACCTTTATATTATATCTTATAAAAATTTATTATCTCCTTTTTGTCATGAAATTTTTCTATAAGTTACTATAACATTCCCTTGACTTTATCTTATGAACTTGATTGCTTATCCCTCAGTTGAGGTTAGAACTGTTGAAATTGCAACATATTCCGTTCAAAATAATCGAGAACTAGAGGTCATAGGTATCCTTATTCTATAAAAAAATTAGGATGGTTTTGATATCCTTTATTGTAATTTTTTTTAATGTATCATTCATTGGATTCATCCTAGGACCATACCTAGCAAATCTATCATTTTTAGGGGCTTGGGAAAGCATAAAAAGATTAGGTGGCAAGATATTGAATGGGTGAACATTACATATTTATGAAACTGGTCCCTCATTTTATGTTAATAACATTCAATGTAATCACCATAACATTGTGCATTAGCATGAGTGTTTGGTGTGGTTTCCTTTCTATCAATGTTTCTCCTTCCCGAGTATTTTTATTAGGAATTTTTTGACACATTTTTTAAAATATGATATATCTCCTCAATAGTTTTCTATAAAAAATATCTTTAATATGATTGATCAAATAATGTTTTAGGATACAGTGTAAGACTATTTTAAAATATATCCCTAAAAAATAGGTTTTATTTTAATGGTTGGTGAAATATTAAAGAATCCATTTAAATATATCACAGGATTCCAGGAATAACTATCTTTACTCCTGAAAAAACCTTGTGATCTTTTGGTGAATTTCAAAAATCATCCTTCTTGGTTAAAAATACATAACTAAGTCATTGAAAATACCATAGAATGTATCAAAAATATCTCTAAACAATTATCAGCACCAATATTTTACATTTCCCATGAAGAAAAATGGAAAAAAACCTTGAATTTAGTTCTTCCTCACTTAGCCCTCTCATAGGAATCTCTTTAACTATTCCATAAAAATCTATTATAGAATCCAGAGAATATTCATTAGGTAGCCCATGATAAGATGGTACCATAGAATAGTTGTATTTAATGGTTTCATAATTTTAGGATATTGTGTTCTACCTAATACAATATGGGATATTTGATATTTTGGGCACCTGAAACTCAATGAGATGTACTCTATCAATGACCTCCATTCAAATTAGCTATGGGTTTTAATTTTTTACATAGTGTATATTCTGGTTTGGTTGGTTGAGCAAGTTTTCTTCAGGATTTTTCAATCCAGATTTATTCTTAATTTCCAAAGCACTGATATGTCTGTTAATTTTGGGGATGAGTTCCTTGAGGTCATCATATGATGAACAAGTTATCATTCACCCCATTTACAAAACAAAAAAAATAACCCAAAATTTATTATTCTTTTTCTATTATTTTCGGTAACATGCACCCTTCCTCGACAACAGTGCCATAATTCGATTAGAATTTCATCGAACTACATGAAAATTAATTATTTATAACACCCACTAACTATTAGTATCATGTAAATTAGTGATTAAACCCAATAAAATGAAGTTTTCAGGACCAAAATGAAATGAAAATAACATAAAATAGGGTTGTGAGGGAAATTATAGCGATGAAGCTAATGGAATAAATTTTTGGGATAAAAAGATATGAAATATGAGAAGATGGGAAACAAGGATAAAAAAAATGGAAGAATTCAAAGACTGAAGTATGGGAAAGTTTGTTGGATGGCTGGCTTATTTTGGTAGTTGATTTCCTTTATTCTATTATCTTCTCACCCACAATTATTCACTGCATGACTAAAATAATTATTTGTCGAAACTTCTCATCTATCCAACCTATTGGTGAATAGTGAATTTAGATTCTCAACTATTGACTTCTCTTACACTAACTTTAACGAACTCTAGAAACCCTCTATGGTATGCTCTTCCATCTTCTATATTGGACTTCTAAATTGTAAGTTATTAATGACCCCAACAACCTAAACTTACTACACTTATTTGGAAAATTTTGGTTCATAAATACTTGATCAAAGAGAAACAGGGGTGGACTCCTACAACTTCTAACACCTAAGTGAGGGTAAGGATGTCTACCTAATCCACCCCATTCACCAAAAATTGATTTATCTATCCATCTCTACAGATTTATTCATTTAATATAAAAAAAATTAGACACATGGTAGTAGAATAATATTGTAAATAAAAATATTTTTTGCGTAGGGGCTTTAAGGTTAAGAAAAATAAATTCTATTTTAAACTCCATCTTTTCCACCATCAACCCTCTCTACATTCTTCTCTTATCCCACATATTTTTGTTTTTAACGTCTTTTTCTCTGTCCTACCATTAATTTCTTCTCCTCTTCGTTATATATTTTTCCAACTCATGTTCTCTGATGAAAACAATCTCTTGAAAGTTTCTTAGTAAGTTCAAAATGCTTCCTTGAAACTATTATTGTCTACATCACATGCGTTTGAATGGAAATAGTCCCAAGTAGTAATAAATATAACCATTTATATGCATGAAATATGTGGCACATGGGACATGTATCTATTGGCATCATGAATCCAATTTGGCCTACTTCTCCTTTAATATCTATGTAATTGAATTCCTATAAAAAAATTACAAGTATCCATTCGAGATGATGTAGCTAGTTCTTCACATAGGCCATTATAAATATTGAAGAATAAATGGTCACATAACCAATTGATCCACATACCCAAATGGTTCACATATTTTATTCTCCAGGTATGCATTTTGAATCATGTATCCATTTCCTTATGTAGATTATTGTTCAACGTAAGCTTATTTTATGTAATCATACCATTTTATAAATCCATTTCATATTATATAGCTATTTCCTGACCTAAATGATATAGTTTTACATAGCTGAAACAGAACATTTACTTTTTTAATGTAGTTTTTCTTCCTTATGTATATGATTATTGATGTATCCAACTGACCCATATCTGATATGACCTTTATTTTCCCATTATTCAACCAAAATAAAAATATCATGCACCATTGCATTAAAATCAGAATTTGATGTCTTCTAGGTATGAAAAAATTCACCCAAATAGGAGAAACTCACCCTCCAAAATAATCCTTTTAAATGGAAACAACCATCCTTCTTTAATTATGTTCAATGGAAATGGGAGGAGTAGAATCAGCCAGCAATAGGGTCGTGGGCTCTTTTGCAGATGAGTTCATTTTGATGAAAAAGTGACCACAATCATTGGTGGCACTAACATTGCGTCTCATTTCATGTGGGGAACACAAAGTCAGTAGAGGCTTCACCATCATCAACACTGACTAGAACTTCAAAAAAAAATCAAGGTATCTAGCATCACAAATCCAAGAGTGAAAAATAATGGTTGCATAGGAATATCTCACCTATAAGTTCCTCTCCATGGTGTTTTACTTCAATGTTCTTCTAGGATATTAACAACATGCCAGTGATTTTGTTGAAAGAGCCTTAAACAAGAGCCATTTTTCTCATATTTTGTATTTCTATATTTCTTGTATAGAAATTCTTGACTGCAGTCAGGTTTTGTTCAAGAAATGAATTTGTATGCATAATGGTCTTAGTTAAATTTTAATTTCAATAGTAGATAACAATTAAACAACCAAGATATTTATTTACATTATAAATGTTGAAGAACTTAAATTGGAAACATATTTTTTTCTAATATAAAAATTTTCCATTATAAGCATAATTATCCATTAAAAGAACATTTAATCAATAAAAATAGGTGTGTAAAAGTGTCACATATTTTTTCTAAATCATAAAGTGGTTTTCCTCTATGTGTATATGTTTGTTGAACTAAGTTGGGGTACCAAATAAAGTATTTAGGTATTGTTCTAGTGTGACAGTTCTTACAAAACATGACTTAGGAAGTGAGTTGGATGTTATGGATTCTCTTCTATATTGTGGACACATTATAATGCATGTGTGGAAAATTAGGCTATTATATGAACAATGATATGTTTGGGGAATTGATTCACATTGAGTGATGGCATCTGGGACAAGATTTATAATGGGATAATAGAATCAATATAGGGTCTCTAGACTTTGGTGTAACCTATGGGCATAAAGGGTGTCTTGGTTTTATGTTTATGCCAAATATATTTAGTATAAGTGGATAAAAAAGTAGAATAATTTTATGAATAATTTTATGTTAATAGGTATTGTGCTTGAGAGGAAGACATTGAAAGGGTATATTATGTTCAAGTGAGTTTCCAATCTTTGAGGTAGGTGATTATGATATAAGGTGATATCTGGGTGGGTTGTTTATCCCCCAATGATGATGATATATGATGAAATATGGGTTGGGATCTATTCCCCCCCCCCCCCAATGTTATAAGGTTATATGTGGGGAAATAATTATTCACATGATGAGATGATATATGTTAATATATAGTGTGGGTTGTATTCCCCCAAAGGATATATGGTGATATATGGGCCATACATGATTCCCCTTGATCATATTAGTTTTGGTGATATATAGAGTGGGTGTTATTCTCTAGTGATATGATATATGATGAAATACAGGGTGAGTCTTATTTCCCCAAATGATATATAGTATAAGATATTATATGAGATAAGAGATATTCACCCCAATGATATATAATATATGATGGTATATATAGTTGGGTGATATCCTCTAGGGGTTCTGATGTGTCATACTCCAAGACATCTGGAAGTAGCCAAAGTTGGTATGGTTACACCTAGGTGACTAGGATAGAACCCATGGTCATGATAGTAATTTTATTAGTAGTTTTTTATTTATTATTATGATCATATGATGGTGTACATTAATTATATTTACAAGTAATATTAGATACCCCTTTGGTGGTGGAATACTAATTTATAATCATATCATTTTCAGGTGGCCCTAACAATTTTTGTGCCCGAGCAGCCACATGATCACAATTATAGGTAAGGTAGAGGCCCGGTATTGGATGGTTGAGATGGATAGGTTATATGGATTCAGATGATTGGACAAGGTTAGTACTCTGGAACAGGTTACCATTTATATTTTTATTTTGTTTTTGTCTATGTTGTATAAGATCTTCCCTCATGAGATTTTATAAATTTATTTTTTACTTTTTTGACATTATAGATAGTTAAATTTGTTATAACATGTGGTAAATTTTATCCTTTATATGGTTTTGGATGTTTTTTTATTCTCATTTATATAGGTATTATGACAAAAAATATATTATATTTTATTTAGTTTGTTATATTATTAAATGATAGAATAGTATCTCCATGGTACCACTTTAGTTCCCACTACTTGTTGAAAATTTATTACATTTGAGATGGTGATATTGAGGTCATGTGGTGCTATAATCTAGTTCATGTACTGTGATATAGTTTGGGATCTTAAAAAAACTTATTTTCAATGGAAAATTCTAATTAATTTCATTAAATATAATAGTTATTTTTAATATATTAAGTATTTATATAAAATAATATTCCATCATATATAAATAAACCCACCTTTTTAAAAATTATTTGTGATGGACTCAATCCATTGAAAAAAACAACAACCATATTTTGTACATTTATTAAAAATAATAATTTGTGATATTTTTTTAATGTGTTGAAAATAATACATATTATAATATAAATTTATTTTTTTTATCATAAATGAATCTTTCCCTCATGAAACAATTTACAGTGGACTACATTTCAATGAAAGTAGGTAATTACAATAGATTTTTATTTTTTGGACCATAATAATTATAGTGACATACACTTATTTTTCAATTACAAATATGTCTTAACCAAATGATGGAAAAAATTAACAACAATATTATTCGAGAAAGAAAATTTTTTTTTCAAATAACCCATCACTAAAAGTTATTTTTTTAGTGTTATGTGTATGAAACTTGTTAATGATTCCATTGGTTGGTGGGTACTATCCAAGGTAAGAACCCGTTGGTTTCTATTTATATAACACTATCAAATTTACTTTTAGTTAAGATGATGAAAATGGATACTGAGGTATGGTTATTTTTGTTTTCATATATCATCTCATTGATTCTACTTCAAATAGATGTTGTCGATGGTTTTTTATTTTTCTTCCACAACTAATGTGCATTCAGATGTCCTAGGAAACACAATATTCGTTTCACATCATAGTTCAATGAAAAATCCATTGTATTAATATTGTAATTGAAACCCGATTTTGGTTGTTTTTCAATAATTGTGATTGTGGTTGTAAAACTGTATAATGTTAGAAAATATATTTCTTCAAAATGGAATGGTCTTAAAACTGCCATTCCATAGTATGGTAATACATGATTTTAAATTACAATTTTTAATGGAAAATTCATATGGTTTTATTAACCATTAAATTGGGTTTCATTTTTGATGACATTATGATATGTTTATCTAATCAACATGACATAGACAGAATTCACCATTATATCCAAATATGTAATGGGGAATAATGATCATTTGTGGTTCTTAGTGAGACAAAAAAAATAAAATGGGCTTTGGAATTATATTTTAACATGGTCCAAAATAGTTTGGTGGATTAAACCATGCCATGGTGTTAATCGATGATCATCATGGAACTTATTAAAAAAATTCCTAGAAACCGTCACTAGAATGGGATTTCCCTAGATCAAAATGACTTTAAAGAATATAAAACTAGTTTAGATAAAAACATTATCTAATTGTATTCATATCTTTTTTTAAATAATTTAATTTTTCATTTATTTATGAAATTATTTTTTGTATTCATATATATAAATTTTATATATAGTGTGAATATTGTATGGTTTATTTTAAAATTATTAAACTTATTCTTATAAATTTCCAGACCAAACATATAAGAGTTTAATGTTAGGTATGAAAATGTAATATTTGGTTTCCTTCTTCTATGAATTCATATTGTTTTAAAGTTATGAGATTAAATTTAGATGTTATTTAAAGATAACACTTATTATTTTTGGAAAGTATGATAGGAATATAGGTCTCTCATGAGTAAAGATCCATGGGTATAGGTCCTCTAAGTTGTACTCCTCTTTGGACTATATGTTTATGCCTTTTCTAGAAAAGTGTGTGTTGATTGTCTATCACTCCATTTTTACTCTTCTTGGGATTTTTAATTTCATATGATTCAATGAATTTACATGAAATATTCTCATATACATTATATATAGGATTTATTTGTACGTTTGTAAATATATTTGGTTTTTTTTCTTGGTGACATAAACTTTTATTTGTGTAAAAATTTACACATTATATGGTTTTAACATATTAATATGGTGGAACGAATATAGATTCAAAAAACTAAGTCTCTAAAAGCATTCATACATATAAGTATTACATGAGATGTAATGATTGTGTGGGATGAAATAGTTCAAGTTATATTATTAGGATTTATATAAAAATACGAGACTAATAAACCACCTCATATACTAAGTGTAAAATTCCTTCCTATGAATAAACATATAAAGGGCTTGATCATCCACCCAGGTATGCTATTCCAAAATTTGGTGCCTATGGATTATCATGTGTAATGTATGCTAGATATGGTAAACATAATAAAATTAGTTACCCATATTTAGTATTATGTATTGGGTTATAGTTATTTGTGTGACCCAAATAGGATTGTGTTCCTATACTTAAAGAGTTAGGATATTTCATATGATGAATTGGGAAAAGAGTTGTTCAACTAACCATCTAGATTGTGTGAATCAAATATATAGTAGGACAGATAGTAGTAATAGGTTGATTTATTTGTTAAGGGATGTGATATGGTTCCCTTAATATATAAAAATTTAAATTCCATTAAATTGGGGATCAAAATTTCTAGATTTTGTGGAGAAGGGGTAGCTGAAGGCACTAGATCTGGTCGGTGCTAGGGTATTTGATGTGTCGGGTAGTGTAAAATAGATAGAGATAGAGTGCCTTCTATATTTTTTGTAGTCTCGAATTCTATCAATGTAAGAGTTTCATAATTAAGATGATTTGAGAAAGGATAACTAACAGTGGTGTGGTAGAAACTATTTTTTTCTAAGTTAAGAAGTGGATACTTGGAGAAGTGTTGGTTTTAGTATAGATAATAATTAAAGGTTATTAATTAAAAGTAATGAATTTTTTTATCATCTTAAAAAATACAACAAAAAGTTTATTTTATTTTTTTTAGTTTAGGAAAATTTTGTCATGTTGGTGGATAAGGGGTAGGTAAATCCCACTTAAGATACGTAATCACATGATGAAAATTAAGATTTTAAATAATATTTTTTTTATATTTTTTTGTTAAATTTACCACATAAAACACATAATAGATGATATTTTTTTATTTATATGTTTATTTTTTTAAAAAAATATTTTTTTATTTATTATTTATTCTAAATGAAAATTTTTAAATCCCTATAAATCCCCCTTGACAAATAAAATGTAATAGCATTAATTGAATAAAAAAACTTATTTTACATATATATATATATATATTAACATTAAATTATTTCCCTCTCAAACTTAATATTTGACCTTATTTTGTTTAAAAAATGATCATGACCTCATATTTTTATCTATTTTCAATGTTATTATTGTGACATCGAGATAAATAATTCAAGACCCATCCGTGATACGTAATTCTGAACCAAAGCGTTGGACCATGGAATTCATGTGGTGTATTTATTTAAAAACACCATGCGATGTAAATTTTTTACTAGTTATAAAAATTTTAAAAATTAATATGGTACATCACATGTCTTTTATAAATATTACTATGGTGTAAGTTTCAAAGATGTTAAATTTTTTTCTTAGGGTGTTTTGGGAATTCTAAAATATTTTAGTTGTTGGGATGATGATGAATTGACCCAAAAAAAAATTATAAGGCACTACATAGATTATTATTGTAAGGATAACATTATGGATCCCTCAATGAGTGGATTTGAGGCCCCAAGTTAGGGAAAATTATCATTTAACGTTTTTTGATGTGAGTTTATGTATGGAAACTCGATAAATTCTGGGATAATGATGTTGTATGAGGAAAATCATGTTGGACAAGTGATCCTTAGTAAAATTATAATGAATCATATAGATTAGTGATTCAACATGATATAAGTATTTAGCTATGTGATTCTCAGTTATGATCCACAGTGAATCTCAAGATATAAATTTGAGTCAGGAAACTATCATCTAAGATTTTAAGTGATTGACGTGGTTTATATAGATAATTAATAGTGAAACGCATTAATATTATCATTTTTAAAAGTTGGAATATATGAGAATATGACTTAAACTAGACCTAGTGATGAATTTTTAAATGAAATATTGTTGACACGTAATTGTGTTATTATATGGTTTAACATGGTCATTGTACTCTAAAGTTGTTATATGATGGGAAAATTTTCTTACAACGTTCATTCTCTTGTCATTATATACTGCAAGAGGGTAGTGTATGTAGAATTTAGTTCATTACTATATGGGATTTATTCAACATTGTATCCCATATATGTGATAAGATAACTAATTTGGATCGACACTAGCTCAAAATATTGTATCCCTTCGTGTTTTTTTGTAGTGGATTAACTTGAAAAGATGTACTCCCCATGAAATAATTATGATGATGAAGTGGATTATGTGTAATTATTTTGTGTATATATTTCTCTCTAAAATCATCTTACTTGGTGGATATTGGTATCATGGTAATAATGAGAGTACCTTGACATTGTGATAAATATAATATTGAAGATAATTATGATGTATGTATTATGATTATGGTTTGATGGTGCTAAAAATATGATTAATGATGATGGTTTCATATACGTTACTTTAAAGAATTGGGTTTGTATCTTGGGTGTGGTAACATGAATTATATTAGATATTTCATAGTATATTTTCTTGATGTTTCATATGATGGGATTACTTATCTCTATGAAACCACCACCAGAATGTGGTTTTTCTTAGGTGAGACTTAGAACACAATGATCATGGTCGTTAGTGTTATGTACATCTTATGTACTTTTCTCCTGAAAACATAGGAAAATGGTTATGAGGGGGATATGTGAACTAGATGATCATAATGATGATGATACGTTGTTCATTTCCTCTATAATTCATCCATGTGGTTAATGTTTTCATGAGGTGTAGTGAACAAGGTTTATGTCCTTCTTAGCATGAGGTGTTGGGAATAATCATGATTATTTTTGTTGTCACTTGTTTGTTGGGTCCCTTTTATATGATGATGGAATGAGTTATGTTATTTTTTATTTTGTAAATGATGTTTTTGTGAGTTGGGGAATGAAAATAAAATTAATAATTAGATATATTAAAAGTGACTCTTATACGTTCTGAATGAAATAGTGTCATGTGTAGTATCATATGAGACTTAAGGAAAGGAACATGCACCAGTTGATCTTTGACATATTCTACCCTTGGTATATTTTGGATAGTTAGGCTATAATTATGTATAATTATTTTACTTTTATGATTATTATACATAAAAGATATGTACTTGGTTGTTCATCCTTAGGGGATAGCCTACTATGCATAGTTTCTTCTCATCCCTGATTTTACATTATGCTTTATAAGGTTAAGTTGATAGAGTTATTAGCTGACAATAGCTCAATGGTAGAGGTCGGTAGTAGTTGATTGATGTTTGGGGATTGTTTCATGTACTTTCATGGTATATGAGTTTTTTTGGGATTTATTACAATATTAGTATTTAATGATTATTTATCCCTGGTTGAAGTTGTTTTTTAGTTTTATTGTGTTGTATATAATGCTATCATTGCACATTGTTTATAATATCATTTATTCTTTGATATCTTATTGTTCATGGTTAGAGGATATCATTTACATTAAAATGTTTAAGTAGCACCCCCTGTTTATATTAAGTATCCCTTTATTTATTATTTTTAAGTATATAAAGTATATGGATGATGGTTGGTAGAGTTTGCAGAACTTTTTGAGTTTTTTAAGGCTTTAATAAAAGTTCACAGTTAGTACAGGGTTTGGGAAAACTAGGAAAGACCTACAGGAAACCATGTATAGTGAAACAGGGGAAAAGGGAAGGATCACATGAGAAGCATGGTATTCCCAAATCGTGTGTCCACCTAGTAGAAACCATGCACTTTGGAATAGTGGATTCGGCTATTTGAGGCAGTGGCTTCAGCATGGTTGGTTCATAGTTTGAGAATTATGTGAGGAAACCATGAAAGATTCATCTTTAAGGCAGTTTATTGCACATGGTTGGTGCACGGGCTACATAACTGTGTGACTAAGTCATGTGCGACAAAAATAAACTTCAATAAAAAGTGTATCTCACTCATTTTTTCCTCTAACCCGCTCATTTTTTCTTCTATATGGCCCTAACATAGGATGTTTCTTTCCCCAATGTCATGGAAGGTTCTCCCAACAATTTGAATATTATATGACATCTTCCATTGGTGATTAGAAGCTGATTCCTCATGGTATGTGATCATACTTGATCATTCTTGATGTTTTTTTGATATACATTTCCCTCTCTCTTGGTATCTTTATCTATACCAAATGTCGGTAAATCTAAGGTTTTGGATTCCAAATATTTTTATATTTGGCTTAGTTTATTATAGGGTAATAGATCTAAGGTGGGTTCATCAACATTCAACCCAGTTTTGTGATTTTTTTATATCGTTTATCATTTTCATCAAAACACATGAGGTAGGTGGCTTCCCTTTTGAATCCTAAGTTTATAACTTGAAGTCATAGTTTTAAATTAATTTATTTGATTAAAATTGATTATAATTTTAGTGAGTTTCTTATTAGAAACCCTATTTGGTGGTGGTTTATAAAAATTTGGAAAATTCGTGTTTTGTGGAACGTGCTTGGATTTCTTGATTTTAAAATATTTATTCTAAAATATGGATTTGAGGGAATTGTGGTAAATGTTTTAATAAAATAAATTTGTAAAAATATTTTTTTTATTAAAATGTATTGAATTGGTTTGTTTCAATGGGTTTCAGTAAAGTAATAGTTTTATTGAAATGGTTGAAATGGTTGTATTGGCATGGTTTTTGGGCATTCCTGGTTGTGTGTGTTCATGTGCATTCAGGACGGATAAGGGTCAGGAGTCTCCCCCATAATTAATAGGATATATAAGTTCCAAGGATATCCCTCATCAAATGTTCATGTTCATTTGGTTTAGATAAGGTTATGAGGTCTCCCCTATTATTATAGGAATGGATAAGGGTCAGGGAATTCCCCCTTTTCTAGGTTTCTTGCATGGTTGATTGTGTGGATATGTAGAATGAAATGGTTACCATAAAAAGTAATTTTAAATGATTTAAATATTTGTTTATATACTTTCCTTGGAAAAAAATTTACTGTGGATTTTGTTTATATTTTTATGTAAACTATTTTAGAAATTGTTTTAAATAAATTTTTTTATATAAATTTTTTATATAAATGTTGCTAAAATGGTCTACCCTAGTGGTGTGAGTTGGGGAGTCATCAGGGAAAACAAACTAAGTATTAGTACACACCCCTGTTTTTCACTTTGGTGATTTTTCATATATCATCTATTGAGATATGGGAAGAGGTAAAGTATCACACATATTTAGTACTTCTTTGTGATACTTTAGTTGTTTAATGGATATAGTTCTTAGAGCATGTGGATAATTGGAGTCATGTGGTTTTCTTTGAGTTTTAATAGTTTTTCTTATACTATTTAATTTGATGTTAGTTTTTCTCCCATTATTGTACTCTTTGGTTGGTATTGATATAAATGAAATTTTTGAGATGTCTTTCATTTTATAGTGCATCATGTAGTTTTTTTGTTATGTTTTGTTGGTTGGCTGTTTATCTTCAAAGGGAAGATCATCCCCCATGTATATTAAATCCCTTAAGCATTTATTACTAGAATTTGGAACTGTGGGGATGTCTCTTAGGGCCAAGTATCATTATCACACCTCCTCAAGCCAATGAGGAGAAGGGGGTGTTACAAATGGTATCATCTCGGTACTTCCGAATAACTTCCCAGAATAAGTGGTTTTGACATGGTATTGGTTTTCCATCTGGGAGTCAAAATTTATTCTTTTTTATTTCTTTATTTTGGATCATATGAAGGAGTAGGATTGTCAAGACTTGAAATATAGAGAAAAAACATATGTAGCTGACCTTTTTATATTGAACATCAAGTTACCATAGATTTGGGTACATAAATGTTTTGGAGAAACATATAGGTTTAGAATATCATTTTCCTGGGTTTAGCTAATGTGAAAAGCATGAAATACATTAGAGGAATGACTTCCCACTAGGATAACATACATTATTTTGACTAATGATTTATTATTTTGAGAAAAAATTTAGATTTTGGAAATTTTCGAAAGTGTCTTCTAAGGATTTTTTTTAAAATAGCATTGTTTTGGTATTCTAAAAATTCTTTGATTTTCAAAAGCAAGATTACGTTTTTCAAAAATAGTTGAAATTGGAAAAAGGATGATTTAGGAATGAAATTTTGTGATTGAATGTTGTGATAAAATTTTAAATGTTATTCCTTGAGTTAATAGAGAGTGAGACTTATGGTGTTTAGTTGTGTTTATAGAAAATGTCACTCGGTAGATATCATAGGAATGGGTCGGGAGAGGTCGTTGAAAATGTGGTTACACCTGATCTATAGGTGAACCAATAGTCGGTTCAATGTGTCACTCAGGATTTTCAAACCATTGAGTCTAGACTGTATCCAAATATTATTTTTAAGATATTTTTCACTAATATAAATCCAAGTGGAGGGAGTACGGTTGTATTCATAAGAGGAGGTTAGAACACTAATTCTAAGAGAAAGAGGAATTTTAACACCAATTCTCAGTGATTTGGAACACATCAGAATCAGACCATAAGATCAAGTAACCTTCCGCCAAAACCCAATAGAAAAAGGAGGATTTCTTCAATGTGTTTTTCTTGAAAAAATAAACCAAGAGTTTACCACTCCACTAAGAGAATTCCACAATTGTAATAAGATAAGGCATCTTCGGCACTATTTTCGTAGTTCTCCGAAGTTGGGTGTTCAGAAAAATCCCCTTGTGTTGATGATGTCATATGATTCAATGGAACTAGTGAAGCAGAACAATCCTCGCTAGCAGAACAACTATGGTGATTCTAGGAATACCCTGACTTCTCAGTAAGGGAAATACCAATAGGTTAATAGAGAATATAGTGCAGTGATGAAGAAATTATATGAATTTTAGAAGGTGATTGTGGGTTATTATACTAGACCATCTATTGTGTGAGGTACCGTTATTCTAAATTATACCCATATGCAAGCTTTGTTTGATACAAGTTTATCTCATTCGCTTATTAATTATAGTACTATTGTTTTGGGGCGTTTAAAGGTTTAGATGTTGTCTTCTTTGATAAGTCTTCAAACTCCTCTTGGCCAAAAAGAGTATTGAGCTTTTCCATGTAGAGAATGTTTTATAAACATTAATGGAGTTGGAAAGATATGATATTTCTCCATGATTTAGCTGGGTGTTCTTTATATAATCCTGTGTATGGATTGGTTGACAATGTACAAATCTCCCATCAATTGTTATACTTGAAGTGTCAGTTTTACAACTGAGAAAGGTGTCAAGAATCTCTTTTAGGGGATAAAGAATATAAGGATAGGTGAAATTGGATTGTAGGCACTGGTAGTTGAAATTATCTTGTATGAGTTAGTAGTGTTGTCTTTTTCATTGATAGATGAGATTGAGTCAAGCATTTTTCCAGTGGTGATGGATCAGTTCTCAGATTTTTTCCCCAAACACTTCTTAGTGTTACAGAATGTAAGGGAAGTGGAATTTATGATTGATCTCATCTCTAGGACCAGTCATATCTCACATCCATTTTACAGAATGAAACCAAAAAAATTAATGGAGTTTAAAGTGTAGTTAGAAGACATAAAAATGTAAGTGTTTCATTCATCCTAACACATCTTTGTGGGACACACCAGTCTTGTTTATCAAGAAAGAAAATAGAAATATAAATATGTGTCTAGATTATAATAATCTCAACAAAGTTATGATAAATAATCAATTTCAACTTCCATGAATTGATGATATGTTTGATCAAGTGAGGGAATATCAGTGGTTCTCTATGATTGAATTTCGATCAGCATATCACCAATTGTGATTTCGAAAGGAGGATATTTTGAAGAAATCATTTAGAAACAAATATATCTATTTATGAATATGTGGTAATGCCTTTTAGCCTTACTAATACACTATATGACTTTATGTAATTGATGAATCAATTATATTAGTGATATATGGATTCATTTTTCATTGTCTTTTTAGATGAAATAGTGGTGTATTCGAGTACCAGGGCTGAGTAAGAGAATCACCTGGTGATAGTGTTATAAATCTTAAGAGACCATCTTTAGTATGCCAAATTATCAAAGAATTGTTTGTTGGATACTATCGGTATTATTTCATGGCCATGTAATTTCTGAAAGGGGTGTTTAAGTGGATCCGGAGAAGATAGAATCCTTTATCTCTTATCAACCGTTGAAGAATTTCTTTGAGATAAAAAGTTTACTTCGTCTAGATAGTTATTAATAATACTTTTTTTGTGACTTATCATGACTAGATTCATCTATGAGAGGTTTGAAAAAATAATAATGTTCCATTCCAATGGATTGGGATATTCCATAAATCTTTTTAAGAGTAGAAAGTTTTACTTACATTAGCACAAATCTTGATATTTCTAAAATCAGGACAAGGGTACATGGTGTATTGTGATACTTCAAGATTGGGGTTGGGGTGTATTATAATTTAAGGAGACCATTTTTTAGTTTTTTGATCAAGGAATTTAAGGTTTCATGAGAAGAACTACCCCACAAAAAATTTGGAGAAAGTTGTAGTCATTAATAATTTAAAGCCTTGGGGTCATTATCTCTTTGCTATGAAACTGACTATGTTTTGAAATCATAAGAGATTGAAACATATTTTCTCACAATTGGATTTGAATATAAGGTAAATAATATGGATAAAGTATCTTCAAATATTTGAATTTGACTTGATGTATACACACTGAAAGTTAAATTTAGTGGCATATGCAATAAGAATAAATTCATATGATCAGTTTTCAGAAGAAGCTTCAGATGAGTGGTAGCCAATTTCAGTCCTAACTGACATGAATGTGGAATTTGAATACTTAGGTGATGTTTCAGTTTTCATTCTAGATTCACTTGTTCATGGTTTGGTAAAGATGGTATAGGAGGCACAACCATGCAATAGAGAATGTGTTTCAATAAGTTCAAAACTCAAAGGTGGGAGACCATTGAGGGATGGAAACTTGATGAGAGTTCAGTGTTGTGGTTTTGAGTTTTCATGGTTGTACCTATGGCATGTTAGGAACAACTTATTTATAATTTCCACCATTCGAGATGGTTTTTGATCCAGGAATACATAATATGTATAAGGCATTGAAATCATAGTATTGGTGGTAAGATATTAAAAGGAAGGTGGATGATTTTTTTAATGATGATAAACTTTTCTGCGGGTTACGGCAGACCATCAATGACCAATAGGTATATTAATGTTTTTACCAATCCCTGTTTGGAAATAAGAGGAGATAAATATGGATTTTTTAATATGTCTCCCAATAATGATTCAGAAACACAAATCTATATGGGTAATAGTGTATTGGATCACAAAATAATCCCATTTTATTCCTATTCTTGAAACTCATACGTTGAGGTATCTATCCAAAATCTATATCTGATAAGTTGTAAAGAGGAATGGAAGACCACTTTAGATCATGTTAGAAAGTGATACAAGGTTTATATCATTTTTCTGGAAATTCGTACAGAACCCCCTTGGGATCACACTGACCTAGATCTGGATGCTTCATTGGTATATATCCCAGTGTAGATTATAGATAAAAAAGGGGATGTCTTGCATGAAAAATCATCAGTCTAGTGTGGGTTTTTGGAAACATGCTCAAATTCAATAATATACTTGAAACATGAGAATGAAATTAAATAGAAATGGTCAAAACTCATTCAAGGAAATGATGGTTTTCTAATATCTAGGGAGAGAAATATAAATATTGTGGAGAATTTAGCACCCACCCCCCAGTTTATGGTAATTAACCCTTTATTTATTATTTTAAGTTGATAAAGTATATAGGTGAAGTTTTGGAGAGTTTAGAGAACTTTTAGATTATTTTTTGGGCTTATATATAGGTTCATGGTTGGTACAGAGTTTTTGAAAACTAGGTAACACCAAAAATATACCATGTATTATGAAACATGGGAAAAGGGTAAGGTGCACAAGAGTTTCACAGTTTTCCAAAACCATGGATCCACCTATTAGAAATCATGTGTTTTTTAACATTGGATTTGGATGATTGAGGTAGTGGATTTGACATAGTTAGTGCATGGTTTGGGAACCATGTAAAGAAACTATGATAGGTTCATTATTAAGGAAGTGGCTCGCACATGGTTAGTGCATAGCCTACCTAACCGAGTGACTAAATCATGTGTGAAAAGAAACAACTTCCTTAAAAAGCGGATCTCACTCATTTTTTCCTCTAAACCACTCATTTTTTATACTATTCATCCCTAACTCGAGATTTCCCTTTTACAAATGTCAAATAATATTATCCCATCGATCAGAAGGAAATCTAAAAGATTCACTTGGTGATTAGAATCATATTCCTCACAGTATGTGACCATTTTTAGCATTCTTGGTTTTTTTAATTAGATATAATTCACCCTTTATCATGTTTTTTTATATTTATTCTCTTTGTGGGAAGATATAAGGTTTTAGATTCCAAATATGTTTATATTTTTCATATTTTATGATAAGGGAAGAGCTGTAAGGGGGGTCTGTGGAGATTCAACCTAGTTTTTTGATGTTTTTCGTATCATTCAACACTTTCACTAAAACTCTCAAGTTAGGTGGATTCACCCTCAAATTAACATTTTGAACTTGAATGATTAGATTCAAATTGATTTATTTGATTGAAATGGGTAGAAACTATTTTTAATTTCTTTATAGAAACCCTATTTGTTGTTGGTTTAGAAAATAATGGAAAAATGGGTGTTTTTTAGAAAGTTCTTGGGTTTCATGATTTTAAAATGTTGATTCTAAAATGTGGACATGAAAGAATTGTGGTCATGAGTCTACCCCATCATTACAGTGATGGATAAGTGTCAAGGTTATCCCCCATCAAACATTAATCTACATTTGTGCTAGATAAGGGTAATAAGACTCCCGTATCATTATTGGGACAAATAAGGGTATTGCCTTTCCCCCTTGTCTAGGTTGCATGCATGGTCATTTGAGCAGATATGGGGAATGAGATGGTTACACAAAATAGAACGTTAAAAGTTTAAATAATTTTTTCTGTTCTTTCCTTGGGAAATTTTTTACTATCGGTTTTTTTTATTTTCACATAAACTATTTTAGAAATTTTTTTATAGAAATAATTTTCTACAATTTTTTTATATAAATTTTTATAACATGTTCTATACTAGTAGCCTGAATTGGGAAGTCATTAAGGAAAACAAACTGAGTTTTAGTACTCACACCTACTTTGGTACATTGGTTTATTTTTAGATATCATATATCGATATACGGGAAAATGTAAAATGTCACACATCTTTATTACTTCATCATCATACTTGGTTTTTTTTGTGGATTTGGAGCTTGGAGCACATGGATCTTTGGAGTCATGGGGTTTTCTTTGTGTTTTTACAGTTTCTCTTCTACTATTAACTTTGATACTAGTTTTTCTTCCATTGTGTAACTCTCTTGTTGGTTTTGATATAAATGAAATGTTTTAGTGATATTTAATTTTATCATGGATCATGTAGTTCTTTACGGTTTTTTTGTTATTTAATTATCTTTAAAGTTAAATCCCCCCCTTATATATTGAAGCCCTTTGGAATTTATTGACAACCTTTGGCATCTTGGGGATGTTGCTTAAGGCCAAGTAGAATTCTCTCACCTTCTCAAGCCAATGAGAAGAAGGGGTTTATTATAGTTCATTTGTGTTTAATAGAGGTAAATTACTCCAGTTTATATTATCTATACCCTCTACCTTTTTCACATACCCACAGCCTATTGGAGGTGGGATTTATAGAGTCACAACTGGACCCATTACTATCCTAAGAGAGGTCATAGAACAATATGGTTGTGATAGAATGATATTAGAGCATTTGGTAAAGATCTAGTTCAATGATTTGAGCTCAAATAATGCGAATAATTGGTTTATTTGGGAAAAATAGGGAAATAATTTCAGAGGTATTTAGGTTTAGTCTGGTAGGCCAAATAATTTAACATGAGGTTTGGATTCCAACACATTCCCATGAATGAACTCTAGTTGTTTTCGATTTAACTAATGTGGTTATATCCTTGATTAGAGGGTGAATTTAGCTTATTACATGCATAATTTAATGGCTAGATCATGATCTTTGTGCATAATTTCTTGTGATAGGGAAACTATTCTAAGAATAAATAATTGTGAAATTCATATGATATCTACAAAATTATTTTTTCATTATTCCATTAACACATAGATATTTGTGGTTTCTTTTGAAAATAATTATCATAACATTTTTATAATTCCACATCATGTTATTATATTACACTAATAAAGTATTCACCTATAACCATACTGAGTTATGACTAATATAGGGTCTAGGACATCTTATATTTTTTAAATTTCATGAGATGATGTGTGCTGATTTGGGATATGATGTAAGAGGGATGTGTCAAATCATGTCATTTCTTGTATACTTGGGCCCTCTTTGACTGTCTCTTTTTTTTTACATTTAGTGGATTGCAATTTAGTAAATACATTATGTTTGGGGACTCTTTAATTTAACACCTTGATTTCTTTATTATGGTGATAATTTTATTATGATGGTTGGGCCATATTTTTAATTTCCCATTTTTGGATTTATTATTATATTAATGATTTAACATGATATTTGAGGGTTTAGATATTTCTATATAGTGAGATGGAATATGGTATATTTTTTCCACTGATGAGTTTTGAGAGCTATTGTTTGTTTTATGAATATTATATTACACATATGGTTGATATGTGGTGATGATTATTTTTTCAACTCAGGGTCTTGTTGTGAGGCCTGGATATGATTTTGAGAGAGTGATGTACTGTGACTTGACACCATGTTTTGGAGGATATATGTGTCATAACTAGGATACATTTTCTAATCACTTATTGTTGTTAGTGGAATATTTTATAGGATATCATATTATAATATGTCTTATTTATGTGATTTAAGGTTTCATGATGTATAATACAGATTGAAATGATATCAATGGTTTATGGTTTGAACTTTATTTATTACCCTATGTGAAAATGATGATTATTTATTTCATTAGAATAAGGGTTTTATTAATATGATTATATTAAGATATAAGACTAAAAAAATCAGATGATAACCCGACCCTGAGGTGTTTGTGTCAATTTTTTGGACATCCTCTTTATCTAGGGTAATTTTCATTGGGTTTGACTATCATAGGATAAAATCATAATGATATTTCTATGAGTGATCAATATAGGCTAAAAATGTTTGAACTATTATTATTGGTGTATATGGATGGATATTAATATTGATAGAAACCCTGGAGGTGTTCCCACAATCTGTATAAAACTATAATTATTATTTGATTATGATGGTTAAATTTTCCAACTCACTTACGTGTGTTTTTTAATGTATCTAATTTAAATGAATTCCTAACCTAGTATAGTGTGTGGGTGGAACCTTGAATAGGGGTATTTTATAAACTGATGAAATGAACTATAAATGTTGTATCGTGGTATTATACACTAGTCTTACAAGGTTATACAAAAAAAATCTGTGATAAGTTTTATAAGAAAAATTTTAGACATATGCTTAACCCATTTAATAATTATTTTTTATTACTTTCTTGAGTGAAAATACATAAAATGATAAATTTGGTACCATGAGGTAAAGTGGTAGGATGAAAAAAAAAATTATTTGAATGTTTATGAAAATTTTATTAATCATTATTATATATAATTGAGACCATGTATTACATCACGTAGCATTAATGTAGATAATTTGTAGCGTACTACCTACTTTCATATTGATATCTATTTGTTTGTTTAATAATAAGGGTATTCATATCCTTACTCAATAGATAATAAGAGTTTAGATTCATGTTTTAAAAAAACATAAGTGATGTTTTCATATTTCAATAATGTTATATAATATTAATTAGTATTTAATTTAAATAAATTGATGTCTGAGTTATCTGAGGTTTTTATTATATGGGTTTTGTGAAGGTTATATTTCTTTGTTATTGAGATAGTCTTTGTTGGGCCATTTTTATGGTCTTTTGAAATAATAATATTGATCTTACTCTTATAATAAAGTTGGTATTAATGAAATATGTAACCTTCATCAGGGTTTGAAATATTATTTAAGATATTTTATTGAATTTTAGTTTGGTTAAATAATAGTGGGTATGCTTACAACCCATAGGTTCTATAGGGGATACGTTATTAGATTGGTTTTAGTGTTTTATAGGAATATAGGTTCGTATGTTAAGTTTTAGAAATCATAAATTCTAAATGAGTTAACCATGTCCTAATATATCATTCCCTATTATCTTAATCAAATTTAAATTTAAGGTGGAATTATTGTGATGACCCAATATAAAGAAACATGTACTTTACATTATTTCTATAATTAAAACATTTCATACCACAAGTAATTTCCCAACCATAGAACCCAAGAGGTTCAGTGTATTTTAAAACTACATAAATAAACATCATATTACATGTTATTTCATAAACATCCCCTCAGAACATATCTTCTTAACAACCTTTTCCATACATAGTCTTATATATACTTCACTAGGAAATATGAAACAATAGAAATATTGAGTGAATAAAGTCATTAAGTGAACATGTTTCAAAGATTTAGAATTGTTTGGATTATAATAATATGATAAATCACGAATTGGAGAGAAAACTAGGACTAAAAGTATCATGAAATCGTAAGAGATAATCATAAGTAATGATATAATATTAAATATCATGGCATGATTAAATGAGTCTTTGGCCCCAACATTTTAAAAAAAATTAAATATCATGGCATGAGATCATAGGTTTATAAAATGACTATCAAAGTTGCATGAAACATTAACCATGGATTGAAATCATCAGATAATAATCATAACCATGGAATAATAACATATGAAACTTGAAAAAAATTGATATGTTGAATAATTATACGCATAGGTAATAATATTATCATGAATAAAACTAATAATTCTTAGGAATTAAGTTGTGAAGAAACACAACTATATCTATTCATTATGATGTGAACAAGCTGAATCATGTCCATTAGTATCATAATTATCACATGATAAATAGAATATTAACCAAAGAATTTGAGGGTAATATTGGATACCAAAAATCACATAATTAACCACCATATGCATGTGTCCCACATGAAATAAATTATTCATCATATCATGAAATCCTCCTGAAATAAAAATGGGTTTTTAAATGGTATCACAGAAAATTAAATTAAATTTAGATCTGTCGATACCAAAATTTAATTCTACCAATAAAATAACATAATGTGAAATCATTAAATTTACCCCTTTAGAGATATAATTTTTTTATAGAGAGTAAAAACAAAGTTAATTCAAAAAAATATGTTTAATAAAAAATCATTATAATTGTAGTAAAAGAAAATTTTGGGTGTCACTTTCAAAAAGAACATTCACCAGAAGGTAAAAGGAAGAAATATCAAAACATCCCTTTAAATAATAAAAACTAATGGAACTTTTAGAATAATTATATATTATGTAATTAAATTTTGGGAGGAGGATAAAATGTATGAGTGTGAAAATAAATTCCTTTTTTGACTTTTAAGTTATTTTAATGAAAAATCATACATTATAGAAAGAGTTGAAAACTTTCTATTTTTCAAAACAATAAAGATAGATAAATTAATTAAATAATATTATATATACATGTATTTAAAATAAAAAAATAAACATTTATGGTCATAATAATATGTACACAGAGTAAAAAGATTCATTAGTAAGGATATGAATAATTCTTAACAATGTTTTGTTATTTGAAAAAACAAATTCATTCATTAAGATAATTATGATGTGAAAAGGTAAATTCAATTGATATAAATAAAAAACACAATATATAATTGAAAAATTGTAACATTAAAGAAAATTTTAATATCATAGTTTAGGAATTTAGATTATGATACAGTAAAAAAGAAAATCGAGTCAATGGAACCCTTACGAATTTTGTAACATTTGAAACAAAAGCCTTCAAAAAAGTGAACATGAAATGGAACATCAAATGTCCTGAAAATTTAAGAAATCATGATACAATATTTCAAATATGAAGTATAAAAACCACATAAAATAAAATATCTGAAAAATAAAAAACTTGTCTCAAGGAATTTAAATTGAGATCAAGAACCCTTTATTGGTATCATAATATTTAAATAAAAAATCTTTTAGAAAGGATTTTATGAGAATTAATTTTATGTATATAAAAAATTAATTATAAATAATATTTAATACAATCATATGATAAAATAAATGAAATATATAAATATATATTTCAATATGAAAAATTTATGACTTCACGAAAAAAGATGTTTTTAATAAAATTCCTTACAATGACATTTTTTTATTTTTTAATGAATAAAAAAGGGGGTTATGAGAAAACAATCCTCAAAAAATATGATAAAGTAATATATAATTCAATAAAAATTAATAATTTACAAAACTTATAAGAATAAAGCTCATGATTAAACATTATCTCTCAGGGAAAGTAAATTTGAGTTATGAAAAATCTTAACCTTAGATTTTCGTTCGGATTAACATGATCGAACATCATATATAATAAAAAAACTATCTTAATCACCTATTTTATAAACTTATTATTGTATTTTAATTTTCATTATCATTTTTTTATATTCACTTTTTATATATTTGTCACATAGTTGTAGTAAATATTTATCATGAGCATTAATAGTTTTAACCATTCCATGACTGTTTCAGTAGAAATGTTTCAGTTATCATTCTATATTCATAAGAAAATAATCTAAATAATGGTAAACTAATTTAATATAAGATCAAAATTTATTTATAAATTTATAAGTTCATTCCATTGGGGTTTTAGTGACGGTTATTAAAGAAGAGTAATGTAATAGTATTTATTCTGTAGATTTTAGTAAATAAAAAGGGGGTGTCTTAATAATGAGTAAAATATTAATATTATTATTTCATAGAAATAAATTATTTAATTATAAATATCATATCATATTGGTAATTAATTTTTCATAACCATCAATTATAAAAATTTATAGGATGGTTCAAGTAGGTGGTTAAACCAACCCAAACAATAACACGATATAATCAATAGATGAGTATGATTATCAAGTGATTATAACATCATCATTATAGAATAATAATAAAATTATTTAAATTTTATTAATTAGACAAATTAAAATTTATAAGTGGTGTATGAATAATATAAATAATAAACTACTATTTATAAATGAAAAATATGTTATCCTTCTTAATATGCTTGTTATTGGCCATAACATTTACGATGATAATTTGTTATTAATATGATGATCCATTTATATTTAAAAGATATTAATAATGTCATAAATAACATATTTATTCACTAATTCTATCTTTCAAACCATCCATGTAAGACATTGATGAAAATTGAAATATTTCATTCATGGAGGTGATAGTCCGTACATAACACAAGTGAAATTTTTGATTTCAAATGAATTGTTGGAAGTTAGATAATTTATATCTCATTAGAATAAAATTTTTTAATATATTTAATATAATGATCTCATTATTTCATGTTTCATTTAATACATCTTTATGAGGAAGAAGAATAAAAAATTAAGAGATCGTGTTTAAGAACATTACCTCTTCCTTTGGTTGTCCTCTCTTAAACCATAGCTTAAAGAATATTTAATTGGTCTTTTGGAGAGATTAAATCCTCAAGGAAATGTAACATATATTTTGAGAGAGATTTGGGTAAAATTTGATCTATATAAAAGGATTATAGTGTGAGGAGACTTGGGGTGGTGAAGGGATCCTTTTATAGGTGTTAGGGGTGACATTTTGTAAATATTAATTTCATACTATAAAAAGACAAAGTAAATATTAAATAATGTGTCTAAAAATTTGATAATAACAGAGGTGGGATAAAGATTTCTAAATCAACATCTCAATCAGACATTTAGATATATGGTTTTGAGTCTTTATCACATAGTTTTAACCTTTTTTGCCTTATTTTACCCTAACTGGAATAATTATTTTCTTACATTGGTTACTTATTTTTCTTATTAAAAAAAAATCAACCAAGTTATAAAAAATAAAAATTATTATTCAAAAAGTGACATCGTTTTTATTGAAATAATTTTCCAAATATAATTAATTTTAATTTTAAAACAAGTCATGATTTATATAGAAAATTATTTTTAAAGACAATTGATCTTAAAAAACATTAAGTGTTCTTAATCTTATTTCTTAGAATTATCAATAATTAAATTGGTGATAACCTAATTTTTTATTCTTATAAACTTTATTTTTCAACAAAATCATTCTTATAGAAATATATATATAATTTTTTAAAATAAAAATTTATAATGCATAAAAAACGTTTTTAAGAAAATGTGCTTTTTAGAATAAAAATGAATTTATTATTATTACATGACATTTAAGAAACTTTATATGAAGGTTTTGTTTTATAAATAATCAAGATATATTATTAAAACTATTTTTTATAATTTTTAATTTATGAAATTAATTACACATAATTGTTTTTGATAAATATATATTCTTAACATTGACTGATTTTATCTTTATTCCTATGAAATAGAGAATGAATGTATCAATGATTATTTATTTATATTTATGAACAAGATATTTCATTAAATTTAATACGATAAATATGATAAATTTTTTTTTAAAATAAAACATAATAATTTAGAATATAATTAATTGAATATGAAATATTAAATTCTTTTCCCTTAAAATTCTTTCATTGTTTCATAGATTACATTTTACTTCATCCTCCTCCAATGGCCTGAAGGCCTTCATTTTTTATTGATTTTTGATAATCCACCTTTCAAGGGGTGAGGTGGAACCCTTACAAGGCCTGTAAGAATATGTATTACATGGACCATAGGCCTTAGAGGAATTAATTTCCCGTATGCTTCAAACATTATATACAACCCAGACTAACTACTTGGAAATTCTCCTCCTCGTCATCTTCTTCATGAAATCTGATCTCCTCCTTCAAATGGCTGTTCTTATAGGATTTCCCATGCTATCACAAGATTATCCTGATGGCAAGTGTCATACCCTCTCATTCTTGCAATTTTTTTAGCTTTTGTTATGGTGAAAACTCCTTGCTCATCCTCCTTTAGAAGTTTGTTCCTTGTAGGTTGTCTAGTTTGCATATGCACTTAAGGTGGCATGAAGTCCTTGAGGGGGCTCAAATGCCATACTGACCTGAATGACTGGGTGGCCCGAAGGCCTTAAAGGACTCAAGGACCAAATCGGTGGCCCGAAGGCCGAAACGGGGGAATATTCCCAGCTGATACAGTGCCAAACAATGCCTGCTATAGTTCCCGCTACAAGACCTTCTACAGTACAGCACAGTTCCTACTACAGTACTACTACAGTACCCCAGAATTTAGCCTCTTCCTAGATTTGATCCCGGGTTGCCTGGATACACTTAAGGAGTCCTCACCAACTGGGATGATGCTCATGTGATAGATTTCATTTTACTTATCTTAGTAATCATTACTGTAATATACTTAGTCCATTTTACTAAATTCACACTTTAATGATAATAGAAGTAGTAACATGTAACACATTAAATATATTTTTTTAATAAAATATTCTAATTAAATATTAACTATTGGTTTCACATCATTTTATAATTATATTTTTTCGTTTTTTTACTAAAAATTAAAAAGCATTAATATACTTATTAGATATATTTATATCCAACAATCGTATTTCCAACTGTAACACCCAGAGATTTTGTGAATTAATTTTTTCAAATTAATTTAATCTTTTTGATATTTTCATTTCATGCATCACTAAATATAGCTTTTTCTCTATATAAATAGTAATTTTGGCTTATATTATATGCATCATCATGTTAAGATAATACAACACACACAAAAATGAGTTAGCTAGCTTTAATCGTAAGTACGATTTTTACCAACTTTTGATGGCACGTATATTTTAAAAATAAAAATTTACACTTATATAAATTTTATTTTTCAAAAAAATCATTTTTTAATTCATAAAGTAAAAATTATCTTAGGTTGAATTTTTTGTATTTTTTTGAGAAGTTTCATTTTTTGATAAATAGGGAAAAGTAATACATTTTTGTTTAAAACTGCCTTTTGGTTAAATAGTTATTAATGTAAAATTATATTTTAATGTTTTTATAAACTTATAATAGAGAAATGATAAATTAATTGATCTAATTTATGTAATTAGAATCATTTTATTAGTCAATTTTATATGAAAACATAATAATCATTCCATCATTTTCAGTTGAAAACCTTGTTTTCTTACCACATGTGTGGGATTAGCATTAAACTTACTTATCCCACATCTATGAATTAAATTTTTAAAAATGGATAAAAAAGTTATAATATGTATAATATTCATATTATAATAAGATAATATTAATTTCTGGCCAATAAGGTTAGTAACAGTAATTATAATTAATTACAAAAATTAAGGTAAAATTAAGTTTAACAAGTGAATAAACCTTATTATTAAGGGCCAAAATCACATAGACACTTTTCCAAAATCTATTTCATTACAATAATTCAACCATATCCAATATTTTTTTAAAATATTTTGAGTTATTGGGACAAATTATCTTGAAAGTGTCCCATATAATATGTTAAGTGAGGAAAAATTAAAAAAAAGGAACATTCCCTACCTTTAATATTTATAAAGATTTGGAGTATGGGAGAAACTACATAGTTTAATTTGAGAACATTATTTTTAAATTTAAATGAGTTTATTTTAAGATGATATTTTAACTTTAATTTTTAAATATTAATTAGCTATATTAATCGCTTAACTAACTCAAATGCATTTAGTATTTAGTTAATAAAAAAATAAATAATACAATAAATGTAAAAAGTGAAGTAAATTGATTGAAATATTGTATTTTGTTATTTTTGAAGATGAATATGTCATGTTAAATATCTTATAAATCAATATACTTGAATTTAATCATTTTATTTAGATTTTAAAATTTAAATTTATTAAATAATGTCAAAATTATGATTAATGTTATTTTATAATAAATGATATTTTATTAAAAACAATTAAAGTTACTAAAAATACTATATTATACTAATTGATTTATAAATTTTGATAAATATAAAATATTGTATATTTATGGAAAAAATTTATCTTTTATAATTAAAATATTCACCCATAGATAGTAAAAACATTGTTAGCATGGTCTGAGAAAAAGCAATGTTTCTGGCGCGTTACATGCATTTGATTTGTAATTAATTTCCAAAAAATATTTTTTTTTAAATTATATATAATATTAATCCTTAACTTATTCTATATTTTCCAATAATTCACACTTTAATTTATTCTTCGTGGATTAATTACACATGTTTGAAACTAGCTACCAAGATGAAAAATATAAGAAAACGTAAAGACTAAGGAACAAAATTATAAAAATGTACTTATTTTTCTGTGGTAGAGATTATTATCAACCCTAAATTAACATTAATAAAAAAACTTTTCATTTTATTGGAACATTAGGTATCTTATACCTCTCAATAGTTAACACCTTTTGGTATTTACATGAATTCCACTCCCCCTCCATTATAAAAAAGCATTCAGTCTTCCCCTTCCTAATACCTCTCAAGACACTCTGTCTCATATAAAATATAAAAAATTTCCTCCTAAAATCACTAACATAATCATAGAATCATACCTATGGTTATAAATCCAACCAAATAATAACTTTAGTGAAAGCCAATATGAGTTACCCAAACAAAAGGCAACATCCTTCCACAAGCACTTTTGTTTTATTTTTGTTCTCCACCACCCAAAATATTATTATTACATGATTATATAATAACAAAAGTATCCTAAATATAAAAATAGGTTTTTATTATAAGGCTTAAACCTAAATTTAAACACAATTATATCTAATGTCTACGGAACATACCTTTCTTATGTACGACGAACTACTGCCTCCCGAAACGATGTTGTTTGTTTTTCCTTTACCAACTATCATGGTTCATAATTTTGATGGAATATCTATTTTTTATTATATATATGTGATATTTATTATTTATTTATTCTTCTATAATTATTATATAACACTTACCTTCATTCTTTCCATTATTTTTAAATATAATAACTTAGTTTGTGGAATTGTGGACTACAACCTCCTCAAAATGATGTGATTCATTCAAAATTTTAATGAAATGTATTAATGATGGGTTTAGTAAAATAATATTAAATATATAAAATAATAATTACACTTTATTGATATGAGATTATTTTACATATATATATATATATCATTTAATTTTTTTCAATAAGATAATAAAATGAAAACATCATTTATGCGTACGTATGACATATTCTTTCCATGAATATTGTATTCTATTTCATATAAAATTTTTTAATAAATTATTATAAATATTTTTATAGTCAATATATATGATATATAAAACAATTTTTACATTCTGGGAATAATTAATTCATTATCTAATTAAGAATATAAATAATAATAATTTAAAACAAGTACGATAAACGAAGCAGTTATCTATTACCTGAAACATTGTTTTAACATGGAATTGTTAATAAATGAGTAATATAAATTCATAAGTAAATCAAATATGGTATTATATTTAGTTATATGGTTCTTTTTATATTTAAAATAAACTTATATTTATTATACTAGTGGTTTGAATGTGTAAAAATAAATTCAAAACTTACGGTAAGGGTTTTCCCATCTCACTTAATATATATGTGAGATACATGCCATGTTCACCACTCATTTCTTTTTTGTAGTGTATAAAAAAACATGAATTTATTCTATTATAGTTGTAATTAAATTTATGGGTATATAAAAAAACATTTTTGTATTTCTCTTTCTTAGGGTTTATGTTTCAAAAAATACTAAATTAGTAAAGTAGTTTTGTCTCAATTTTCCTTCTTTAAGATGCATGTCATGTTATTCACTTATATTTTTCTATGAGTTGTATATACTAACTTTGACATGATATATAATTAATTTATTTATTCTCATGATATTATAATCTTCATTTAATGTTCTTCCCATATGGGTAACAAGATTTAATGTTACTAAAGTGGTGGCATTTATTAATGCAATCTCACAATTTATCAAGATTGTTTATAATTATGCTTCCATTAATGAATTATTTTTCTCCATATCTTATGAAAAGTCATGAAATTTTTATTCCTCTAGTTATTCATTATATATTCATGTATTTTTTAAATTTTTTCACTCTTTGGTATTTAAAATAATTAAGAAAGTTCTTTTTAGGAAAATATGACCTTATCTCTCTCTTTAGTCGAAAATCTGTGTTTTTTCAAAACCATATTTTCTAAAAAGGTATTAAAAAAATTTATATTCTTATAAATTGTTTAAAATTATTTACATTATTCTTTTATAATATTTTAGGGGAAAATTCAAAATTATTTTCAATATTCCTTTATATTTTTTTCGATGAAAAATGCTTTCAAAATTATTCCCAAGATTCTTCTATATGTTTTCAAGGAATCATAATGTCAATATTATTTTCAATATTATTTTATATTTTTTCAAAGAAAATGTTTTTAAAAATCATTCTCAAGCTTCTTTTATATGTTTTCAAGGAAAAAATTTTCAAAAAGGTTTTTAAACTTATTTTATATGTTTTTAGGGAAAAATGTTTTCAACATGTTTTCAAGATTACTTTATAAGTTTTCAAAGATATTTTCAAAGAAAAATGTTTTCAAAATGTATTATATTCTAAATATAATTTCTAAAGTGGAAAATATAATTTCCCAAGAAAGTTTTTGATTAATTTTTCATTATAACATTATATGTTTTCAAATTGGTTTCAAAGAAAAGAGTTTTAAAAATGTTGTATGTTTAAAAAAGTGGTTTTCCCAGTGATCTTTCAAAATCCTTATCCATATAAGATTACATACTTGTTTATAGTTTATTATTTTATTGGGATATTATCCAAGGACACCATTCATATTTTATATTTTAATGGTTTATTTTTTATGGAATTATGTTTACGATAGTAATTTCTTTTCCAGGAGTTTTATGCTTTTTGCACTCGCTTCTTTTCATGTGTTATGCATTAATAAAAGGATTAAGAAACCTATTTATTCTCCATAGGATATGATGTGATGAAATATTAATGATACCCATTTCATTTCATGTTTTATGATTTTTTGTTTATAAAACCCATTTATTTTCATGGGTCATTATATGATGGATGTTTTTTTATCCTTTGAAACATGCATGTATGATTTCATTTTGTCATGGGTTGGACCTGTATCTCCCTCCAATTCATTGGGTAATGAAAAATGTTTCATGAGATCATGAGTGTACATGTGAGGGAATCCTAATCCCAAAATAAGAGGTTACATTGGAGGTCATCCCAATCCCAAAAAAAGATGGTAAATGGGAACGCATCCCAATCTTGAAAAAAGAGGGTAAACTGGAGGGAATCGCTAGCACGAAATATGAGGGTACACTGGACTAAATCCCAAGCCCAAAAAAATAGGGTATGTGGGAAGGAATATCAAACCTGAAACAAGAGGGTACATGGGAGGGAATCCAAAGAGAAAAACAAGGGGGTGCACGGGAGGGTATCCCAAGACAAAACAAGATAGTACATGGGAGGGAATTCTAAGCCCGAAACAAAAGGGTGAATGGGATGGAATCCCATGCTCAAAGCAGGTACATGGGTTAATATCCCAATCCTAACATGTTGTGAAGGTCTTGGTAGGTATACTAGAGATATTATTTTATATGCTTATGTGTATTCCAAAATCGCATGTCTTATGCTTAAGTTATGATTTTATGGGTTCTACTCTTGATTACATTATGATTCATAACTTATCAACTGTCAAAATTTAACCAATGACTCAAGTGTATGATCTTTAATATACATGGCATGATCTCCAAATGTTACTCCCTTGTTCTCATACCCTTAAGCTCATGTTTTGCTAATGTATCTCATTTTTTACCCTTACTAAGAATTTGAGCTCACTCCTTTATTATTTTTCTCTTCCCCAGGTTATGAAGAAAGGTTTTATGTAGAACTACTAAAGGGAATAATAATTGTCGGGAACATTGAATATCTTTCACGAAGTTATAATATTTTCTTACAGGTTTCCCAATACAATAAACTATTATGATTTTTGGGCATATATTTTTGTAATGTGTAAAATATTCATCTAAAAATATATAATATCTATGTATGTTGATTGTAGGTCATTATACCAACTACCTTATTTCCATCAACCATATTTACAATTAGAATATTTTTAATCACCATATTTCCTTTTGTTATTTTTATATTACCACCATTAATCCATATAATTTACATCTATTCTTGCATATTAAATCCCACCTCTCATTCCTATAATTTTCATTTTATATTTCACACCGTGATCTCTCCTTTGAAGTTGTTCCCTTTCACTGTAGATTTAGATCTAATAATGGTGATCCACATAGGAAACTATTATCAAGGGGATTTTCTAGTTTTAAATATATCATTATTTTATTTTATATTTATGATTTTAATTCATTAACTTTCAATAGATTTAAATATCCATAGTATGTAACAATCCATATAATGTTATACATATTTTTATGTACAATTATTGTAATGTTATATTATGATTGAATAAAGTTTTATATGTTTGAACCATATCTTACATAACATGATTTCCAACCATGGTTAATTATTATAAAATAATATAAAAATAATTTTATGAGTTAAATACATGTAGTTTAAAGAATGAAAATATTTTCTAAAACCTTGGGTGTCACATTTTAACCCCTTAAATTAATTATGTCTTCACCATTTTTAATTTCTATGACTAATTAAAATGGATGATTGAATAATTTTAATACAAATAAATTAAGGTATAATTTATAATGATATGTGTACTATAACATCCATGAATCCATGCTTTAATATCTCATGTTAAAAACAAAAAAAATTACATTTCAAGATTAATACCAGTAAATATAACCCAATTTGACCCTTAAAACATACATCATAAAACTGAAATACGAGATCACTTATAAACCTAAGGAACATTTAGGTTTACAGTTTTATAGAATTTGGAAATACCCTTTCGAAATGGACACATCCACTCAATATCCATTTTTCCAACAATATTATACTCATAACATAAAAATATTTTTTTCTTTTCAAGAAAAACATTCATAACATTAAACATGACTTACTATTTGTTCTTTAACATCTATAAACTCTATGAAAAAACTTTTAAAAACATCGTTTTAACATAAAAATATTTGTAAGGAACATATCTAATAAAGAAATAATCTATTAGTTCATAAATAAATATAAAAAATTACCTTCTTCAAAAAAATATCCTAGGGATTAGAATAAACAATTACTTTCCCAAAAAATTAGATTGTATGCACAAATAGTTTCGTAATATATTTCATAAAAAAATATTAATTTAAAAATAAAAATTAAAAGTTTTCATTTACAACCATGATAAAATATGAAATTTTTTAAAAAAAATTGTTATACATTTCATCCTTATGAAGTAGTGTATACTTTTTTCTAAACCTATTTCTTTAGATAACCTTCTGAAATAATAATGTTTATATAGAAATATAGAAATTACAAAAAAAATATTTTAGTTAATAATAATGAACCATAAAATAATCAAAAAACATTAATTCTTTCATCTTCATCATCAGACTCGTAAAATATTATTTACACCAAGAACAAAACATTTCTGGAGATTAAAGTATCCATCCTATTTAAAACAATTTTTTAAAAATACCCAGATCATAGGGAAGGCTATTTTTTCTTTAAATAAAACATGAAAGCTTATAAAGTAATCCAAAAATCAAATAATGGTCATGGAAGTTGAAAAAATATTGATTCCATATACGTTAAAATAAAACATTCTTTTTATATTTTATAAAAAAATGTAAAAACGTTTCATAAAAATATTCCTTCTGAAATCTTTTATAAGAAAGAAATATTAAATTTCCATTATAATTAATTTATGTCTATATAAATACATATAAAAATATTTTTAATAATATGGATAAGGAAGATAAATATTTATATAATAAATCATTACAATATTAAAAACAAGGTTTTTAAAGTAAAGTGTCCCTTACCTTGATTTTAAAACTTATCTTATGTTATTTATCATCCTAAATGATAAAATTATGTTAATTATTTATTTTATTAATAATTTTTTTAATTTTCATATTTCTTTTTATTTTATTTTTTACCATATTATAATCAATTACTTAATCAACTAAGTCTGCATTGGATGTTTTGATGCTATTTGGCTCGTATGTCTAGAATTGCTTTGGTAGGTTAACTATGGCCAACAGGGTAATTATTCCAAAATATACAGAATAGTAATCATTAAATAATTATGATTTTTATACATAAATTATATTCTTTATATCAAACATGATATATGATTATGAAAAATGAAGTACATTACCATCGGGAGATGCTCGGTCATACATACACATGTGTAACATTTCTATTTTTTCCAAAGATCATGAGGTAAATAATTTAAATAATATTTTATATTTTATGAATGAGAATTATTTCATAAATAAAATTTTTCTACTTTAAATATACTTATATATATCATCCATGTGATGCGCTGATTAAAAACAATCACATCGCTTCGTGGAGGTGGTCATACACATGTAGGCATGAAAGACACCCCATTTTTTAATGGATGGGATGATAAAAAAAGATTATATATTATCTAATCAGAATTATAATCATGTCATGAGTTTCATATATAAGAATGAAATTTTTAGTTATAACTATATGTGAGAGATGTTGATTTAAAACAAATCACATCTGTTTGTGAGGTTGTAGTCCTCCAAACATGCGAATGACTATTACGTTTAACATTTGATTTAATTGAAGATTGGTATTGGTTGTAAAATTATCATAATAAAATATCATTATATGATATAAATTGGTGTTTATATTTACTTATTTTTTCATATGATTTTATATAGGTATAAGAAGAAATAAAGATAAAACATTTAGTTAAAGAATATACCTCGTCTTTGGACAACTCGGTTTTCATTAAAACTTAATCCCTCTAATGTTATTATTTTATCCATAAAAAACTACAGAATGTGGGGAGGGATTTTATGAATGAATTTGGATATTTATTGGCTAAAATAAAAGAATTTTTATTTGTAAATAATAGAGTAGAATAGGTGTCCTCTTATAAGTTAGGGGAGGGGAAGTCATAGAATTACATAAAATATTAAATTAATGTAAATTATTATTCATGGAAAAAGAAACCAAACTAATATAAATAAAAAAAAGGATGATTATGAGTCTAAATATTATGATAAATCTAATTTTTAAAAGTTTTGATTAGGTTTTTACCCTTATATCTCTATTTTAACCAATTCTAACCCTTTTTTTCAATTATCGTTATAATGAATATTTTACTTTTAAGGGTCTAGTTTCCATAAAATAAAAAATTATACCATAGATGAAAATTATTTTATATTTTAAATAATTTTAAAAATAACTTGGTGGAAGATAGTATTTTTATGAATCTTAAATCATTTAGTAAAATATTATTTATTATTAAATAACAATTACGTTATTGTTACAACTATTCATTTAATTTGACTATGAAAAATAACATGACAACAATAGAATTAGAATATAATCCATTAAAACCTCACTAATATGTTATTTTTATCTAAAAAAAATTAATTCATCCATTCATTCAAATTATATTACTTTTAATTTTTTTAATATCATTTATTTTATTTCTATATTAATTGAATAAACATTTTTTCGACATTATGTAAGAATCTAAGGTAATTAATTCATCAATAAAAATTATAAATAAATTACCATGATAAAAACAATAATTTATATTTCAAATTAACCTGTTATAAATTAAAATATAATATTTTTATCACTCTGTAAAAAACAATTAGGGATAATAGAACAAAGATAATGATATTTTTTTACTTTTCATTACGTAAAATAATATAAACATCAAAATCAATTAAATATGAAACCAGGACGAAATATATTAAAATATTTTATGGAATGTTTTGTAATACACTAATAAAATAAGATAATTTAAAGTTTTGGTGTTATATTTTTATTCTTCTTTTATTTTTTAGCATTATTAACCTGATTTACCCTTACTGTGGGGAAAATTAATTATAGTGGTGATTATTTATAATGAAAAATAATAAAATGGTATAACATAAAATATTTGGACACTGTTATTCAAAATATTCAATAAATTTTTTAATATTTAATTTCTATAAGTGGCTGATAATAATTTAATATAAAAATACAAAACACAATGAAAAACGTTTTTTCAAAAAAATGATTTTTTAAATTGAAAAATGCGTTTATACAGAATTAATGTATAAAATTAATTTAAAATTCAATAATTTGATGATATTTAATATAGAAATAAATACTAAGATTTTAAAACTAATCTATAATATAATTAAACTTTTTAAATACTTTAAAAGAAAATATAGTGTTCAATAAAAATCATTATTTTTTATAATTCATTGAAAAATAAAACTTTTCATAAAAATATAATGTTTTCACCATATAATATTTTTAATATTTTGATTTAAAAAATGAATTTTACTTTTTCAATTAAATTTTCTAAAACTCCGAAATATTAATTATACGATTTTCTCATAAAATATAATAAAATCATTTTTGAGGAAAATTTATTTTTTTAAGAATGAAATGACATTAAAAAATTGAGTATTTATTTCTTAAGAATTAATAAATACATTTTTATTGACTATATATATATATCATAATTTGGTTAATCCAATCTATACCCACAAATTTAATAGTTTGATTATACTATAATAATATTTCATGGTTCATTTAAGCTTGGTGTTGTGTTTAGCATACGCTATCGAACATGGATTTTTTTTAAAATATCAGCGTATTACAATATAATTTTCCCCCCATTTAATAAATTTTAACCTATAAATTTAAACTTTATCTCAATTAATAAGGTTATGAAATCCTAACACTCATTTATTTAAATCTTACATCGTGAGAAAAGTTGACAAAACTACATCTTCCAAAGAGGAATAGTGAAATATGAAGGTCATTTAGAATAATGCATAACTAGGTTTCCAAATATGAGAGAATTAGTAGGAAGTAAAAAATATGGACATAGAAGAAAATAATAATTTAAGTACCTAATATTTTATGATGTATTTCTCTATAAAAATAAACAAAATTGGAATTCTTTGATCCTTTATTTACATGTGACACTGAGTTTAAACGTACCATGATATAAAATTAAAATATTATTATTCAATTTGAGAGTTATCACCTAGACTTTTAATTGTAAGGAATGAATAATACCCACTAAATTTAGAAAAACATTGTTACATATGTATATAATTAATTCATTGGTTTTTAATTAATTATAAAAAAATTGTCATCATTTGAAAATAAAGGATATTTTTTTCTAAAAAACTATATTAATGTTCACAATGTGTTTTTATCGTAATAATTAATTTAACATTATCAGTGATTTATTTTGATAAAATTTATATATTATATATTAAATAAAAAAATTTAAAATTCATTTATGTTTCTTTCTAGAAATGGGATTGGAATTAATCCAATTTTACGCTTAAAATCTATTTTTCTAAAAAGTAAATTTCATTCAGTTTCGTGCACTTACATTAAAATAAATATAATCCACTTATAAAAATTTAATCATAAAAAATTGATTCCATATTTATAATTAGAGTTCTAAATCTCAAAAATATACCCTTTTCTATTTATTCATTCTGAATAGTACTTATGGTTCGGTTTATCACCTTAATAAATGGTAATTCGGGATAACCTAGGTTTAAAAACATGTTATAGTCACCATTTATCAACTTAATACTCATTTTATTGTGAAAATTTGAAAATTATCACCTTTGTATTAAAAATTAATTGTTGGCGGGACAGTTTTCCATGAAAATGACTATTATAATATTTAAAGTAATGAAAAATACAAAATGTCACTCTCTTATGTTTTAATATCTCTTAAGTGTTCACATCGGGGGAAAATAAATTTGTGAAAAAATATTAATGGTTATATTGATAATAATTAAATTATTTTATTTATGGTTATTTATTTATAATTTCTAGTAATTATATAATAACATTAAATGTTTATGCAGAACTGGAACAATATTTCGTCAATTAGTGGAAAAAAACATTAATAATTCCAAAAATATTAGAAGTAATATAATTTTAGTGATTTGGAGTTCTTCAAAAAAATTATAGATAAATATAACATATTTTTATTATATTAATATATTGTATTCTAAATCCCTCTTTATCTTGGTGTATTTAAAGCCAACGTAAATGAATATTTCCAAAATTGACATTAATGAAATCTAATAATAAATGATATTTTATTAAATGATTTAAAATTTATAGAATATTATCTTCATCCAAGATAATATAATATGGTTAAAAATATCTACCATAGTCCATTTATGAGCCACGGTACCATTTATGTTAAAATTGATAGCCCTTAGGAGTGAAATAGTTGTTGTCATGGTTAAGGTCAAAAATGGTTGATGAAGGAGTTAATCAAAATGATAAGGTGTAAAATTACAAAAAAACTTATATAAATTTGATTTTTGGTGATATTTATACCTTATAATATTTTTATTCAAATATCTATATATTTTAAATAATTTTTATTGATAAAGTCTTTATTATATTTTTAATCTTTTTTTAATTGCATGTATGTCCTTTCCCTCCCTTATAAAAGGACACCCCTTCCCTCTTTTATTAACACCACATTTATCCATCTATATTGACCAAACCAAGAAAAAAAATTCTAAAAAATAGTATCCATATTATATAGGTGTTATTCTCACTAAAAGATAAACCCTAGGGTATATAAGAGGATATCTAAATGAGTTCTTTCAAAGAAGTTGTAATCGCCTTAATCGGTCACTTTCTTTTCATTTATTATTTCAACACCTAAAATATGAGTAATTTATCCTAAAATAATAATTTAATAATCTTAAATATATTTAATTTTTATCATAATTATAAAAACACCATTATCCAACCTATTTTATATCAAATGGGAAGTGAAAGTATCACTCATGAATATATACCGCTTACTATCTCCACATAGCAACACAAATCATTTTTCATCACCATATTTTATGGATGGATATTATGTTGGGTTTAATGTTTATATATTATATTTATTATATAATTATTATTCTAAAAATATAATATCATATCTACCTTCTTACCTTTAAATCCATTGGAAAGTGATAACGTTGCTCTTCCGTGCGTGTGGGTTACCACCACCACGGAGCGATGTGATTCATTTTTTATTTTAGTGTAACATGGATGGTAATTAGGACGGATTTGATGAATATATATATGATCTATAAGATATAATAATGATTCTAAAAAGTTAAATTATTACATACATTTCATTTTTTTCATCCATAGAAAAGCAAAAACAACATCCATGTGTATATACGACCTATAATCCCTAATAATGGTGTAATTCATTTATATTTATATACCTTTTTTGGATGACTATAAATATATATATATATATAATTAAAATATATTATTTCTATATAATTATTCACATTCTAGATATGTTATAACCATGATCTATGTATATTTATTGAAGCTACCGAACCATATTTTTTTGGAAAACACGAAATCGTTAACACACAGAAATGATGATTTTATTAAGGTATTATTAGTAAATGGGTCTTGAAATGTCCTAAAGGGATCATATATGATATTATAAGTATTTAAATTATTCTATTATTCAATAATAATAAATTTAAACTTATTATAAAGGAGTATATATCTCTTTTATATAAAGTGAAAATCGATGTGAGGCATTTATGTTGCAATATCATTATCTATCAGGATTATTTATGATTATATTCAGAATGATGGAATTTCATGATCTAAATATCAATAAAATAATTAACATTCTAATCCATTGGTTATTTATAAATATTTTTGTTTTTACTATCATTTTTCACTCTTAAATAACCTAAGATATTGAAAGATTTTTTTTAAAGAAAATCTACTTTATTTCTCTCTTCAGTCAAAATATTTTTTCATTCATGTCCGTACATTCTAAAAATGTTATCAAGAGTATTTTTACTATTCTAATATTCTATTTAAAGTAATTTTTAACAATGATTGAATATTTACTAAATGGTTATAATGAATCTCCTTTTAATTTTTTGAATTAGGATTATTTATACTTTTTTACAAAATCCTGAAAGGAATATTTTCTTTTAAATTATCCAAATGTAGGGACTTTCCCATTTCCATGAACACTCCATAATTTTATTATTAATTTATAATTTCCCAAATTTATTTTATAAGAAAATTATTTTCATTATATTTTTTAAATTTATATATTTTAAATATAATATTTCAAATTGAATGTGGTGTATTCCTCAAGAAATATTTCTATGGATCTTTTAAGGGAATTTTCACCTCAGATGACGTCCTTTAAGGTTTCTTATGAATTACTAGGGATATTATCCAATTAGACCATACTAATACTTTTTATCTATAGTTAATTTTATGATGAAAAAATAAATATGAAACATATTCCTTTTCCATGGGTTATGATATGAGGAATTGATGAAACCCATTTCTTTTCAAAGTGTTGTTACATGATAATATTTTTAAGAAACCCATTTATTTTTCATGGGTTATGATATGATGAATATTGTATGATCATGTGGCGAACAACTATGTTACTTTCATTATATTAAGGGTTGTACTGAAATTATATATATCTCTAATGCATTGGGTAAAAATGGATGTCTCTTGAGATAAATAGGATTGGAATAGGGAGTGAACCCAATTCAGTAAAGGAATTTGCCCACTGTGGTAGTATTATGAGTGAACCTTGACTGCTATTACAATTTGGGGAGTGAACCCAGTCTACTAAAATAGTTTTTGTAGTGATACATGACTTTCTATTCCTATTTTAATAACAAAAAATTATTTCTTATTCCAATGTTATGCTCTCATGGATCATTATCTTTGATTTCATTATGATTTATGTCTTATAGACTATTATTATTTATTCTATGGAATAATATTATAATCAATGATATGAAGGGTATGGTTTTAAATGTTGTGATGCTAATATTATACCCTAATTATCTTTTTATGTTTAAGTGATCATTGATATATCCCTTTTTTACCATTACATCAAATCTGAGATAACCCTTTCTCATGTTTCCTCTCCAAAAAATATAAAGAAATGATTTAATTATTTCATATCTAATAAGGGCTCTAGTTATGAAGAACTAAGTGGGAGAAAATATAGATATCTTATTAAAACATTTATTATGGATCTGTGTTTCCAATGATACTAGACCCATATGATTCTAGAAAGAAATACTATATTATGTAATTTATATTCATATAATAATAAGTAATATATATTTATAAAAATTATGGGTCACTATAGTCAGTACAAGAGAAAATGAAAGGATCTGATCCTTCGTAACTCTCGCATTTGAACATTGGAAGAATATTGACTCTCCACCCAAGGGATTCAAGCGGAAAGGGATGCCACTGAGGATGGTGGTAAGAGTCCCACCCAGGAGGGGTATCTTCCCATGGAGTGATCCAATATGTATCAATTATAGCCCACTGGTTTTAAGTTTAGACTATTATATATTGTATTAGATCAAGGTTTAATTACCTTTTGAATTAATGATGATAGAACTTTAGTGATAATCCTTAGGGTAATCTAATGTATAGGAGAATTTTCTAAGTTATGGTAAATAACGGAGTGTGTTTTTCCAAGAAAAATATCATTGTATGAAAACTACAAGTGGATGTAGTTTTGGAATAGATTCATCTGGGGTTAATAACCCCAAAAAAAGTTAGTCGAGTATATATCATTCATCATTCTTGTTCATGATGAGTGTTCCATTACTATACACCTAGTTTGATACTCCTATGTGATATTCTTGAACAACTCCCATTTTTTTAAAACCATCATGAATGATTTTAATAGAATATTTCCATGAATAAACTAAGATAAACCTATTCTTTCATATATTGAAAATTAGGTGTCATCATTTAGACATCCTATAAATTATTTTTCATGATTATGCGGTTTTCCACTATGATTATTGTTCCCCACAGTATGCATTTAGGTTTCATTCAATATATGGAATTAATAGGAATCAACTTAATGATTAATGTGATAAAAATATGATTATTTTTAGAAACCAAATGGAATAATGACTGGAGTGAAATATATTTTGATTATTCCTAATCTGTTTTCATCATATATGATTAACAACCTTTGCCATAAGGAACTCTCAAACTCACAAAATAATAGAATAAGAGAGTTTACTAAGATTTTAGATGGTATATCCCATGAAAAAAATGCTTAATTTCATTCTTGTCAAAACAATTGAAAGATACACCCATGAGAATGTCTCAAATGAAGGGGAAATATTTATAGTCCAGAAAATAAGGGAATAAAACAAAAAAATTCTAAGGAAAAATTACGAGTACGATGGTGGTAAATGAATTTAAACCTAGGTACCCATTTATAGTTCATTTTATTAAATTTGGGGAACATGGAAATTATCTAAATCAATTCCCACTTCTAAAGGATCTCTCCTAAACTAAGGAAGGTCGTATATCATTTAGAAGTTTGTAATAATGTGTGTTATGAGCCTATTATTAATGGTGAATTTGATATTATTTTTTCCTTGTATTCACTTTCGTCATATAAATACAATATCAAACAAATGGAGTTCATGTTTTATATTCCAAACCAACCTATGATCATCTATTAGTGTGGTGATAAATAATAACATTCAATGGAAGTATCATCAATCATATGTGTCTTGATAACTATGAAGAAGGGGTTTTTACCTCATATTTATGGGGATAAACTCAACATTAAAGATATTCTTATTGCTCATGAGTTTGTTGATGTATTCACAAAAGAGTTTCCAAGAAATCCAACGAATTGTGAAGTGGAGTTTTCAATAGAACTCATGTTGGGTGATACACTGTTTTCAAATACTCTATATCGAATGGCCCTAATTGTGTTGAAGGAATTAAAGGAGAAACTTCATGAGAATTTTTATAATGGAGTCATTTGGCCAAGTGATTTTCCTTGGGTTTCACTTGTTCTTTTTTTAAGAAGAGTTATTGAATAGTGTAACATTACATTGATTATTGGGGACTTAACAAGATCACTATAAATAAAATGTATTATATACCCTATATTGATGACTTGTTTGATCAACTATGTGGATCTCAATACTTTTCCAAGAATTATCTTCATTATAGATATGATAAATTGATATCAAAGAAGGAGGATATACCCAAGAAAAGATTTTGTACAAGGAATGCACACTATAAATATGTAGTGATGCCATTTATCCTTACTGATTCCCTTATTATCTTCATGAATTTAATGAATTGAGTCTTTATAGATTACCCTAATCAATTTTTAGTAGTTTTTTTAGTTTATATCCTTATATATTCAAGGATAATGGAAGACCATGAAGATTACTTTTGGATTGTGCTAAAGATCCTATATAAGAAGAATATGTATACAAAATTTATGTTTTTTGAATTTTGGCTATAAAAGGTTTCAATTTTTTGTCATGTAATCTCAAGAAAAGGTAGATCTATGGCTCCATCAAAGAAGGTTGTTATTGAACATTTTCCTAGAACAACTATAGTGATTTCGATCCATATATTTCTTTATTTGGCTAGATATTATCGAAACTTTTTCAAGATTTTAATATGATATTCTAATATACTCACCAAGTTAACTTGGAAGGGATCTAATTATCTTAGGATTGATTAATATGAGAAAATTTGCAGGTAAATAAATAGTATTCCAGTTATCACAACTATACATACATTAACCTATAGTGGGGAAGTATTTATTCTCTATAATGATGCATCCAATAAGGGACTAAGAAGTATTCTTATGAAAAACAGTATGTTTATAGCTTATGGAACATGATAATTTATGGTTCATGTCAAAAATTACCCAACTCATGATTTGGAGTTAGTTTCGGAAACTTTTCATTAAAGATATGTAAGCATTGTATTTATGGAGAAATGTGTGATATATAATTTGATCATAGAATTTTAAAGCATATATTCATTAAAAAATAGTTAAAAATGTTCCATAGAAGATGATTATATCTTATTAAAGATTATGATTGCTCAATATATTAAAATCTTGGGAAAGAAAACAAGGTAGAATATTCTTTGAATCAAGAGGATCATGTTGGGTTATCTATGATTAGAATCACAAAAGAGCCAATATTTTTTGATTTGAAAAGTATGGATATGGAAATATTGAAGTAAGGGGAGAGATATTATCTCTCTAAAATTAGTGTTCAACCATTTGTCCATGTTATTATTAATAAGGCACATAAGGAAGATCTATAACATCAGAATAATATCAAAAATGTTCCCGATTCCAATAATTATTAGGATGGAATGATAAGGTTCAGGAACTATATATGTATTCTATCCATACCAAATTTGAATAAGGATCCATTAGAAGAGGCACATAGTTCATCATTAAATATTTAGAATTAAAGTAAGATTTAGAGATATGAATGAATATTTCCCATGGGATTATCTATCTCAGTGCTTAGTATGTCATAATGTTAAGGCTGAGAGATTGAAGTACATGGGAATATTATAACCACTACCCATTCTAGAATGAAAATGGGAAAACATCACAATGGATTATGTCATTAGACTCCAAAAAATATCTAAAGGTGATAATGATATTTTTGTTATAGTGGATCACCTTACATTTTCATCACAAATTATTTATATTATAGAATATTTATCTCTTTATGATCTTTCCATAATATAAATTAATGGAAGCGGTAAACTTATATGGAGTACCACATTCTATTACATCTAATTTATATCCACAGATTACCTTGAAAACCTGGAAAATTATTCAATTGGATCTAGATATAAAGTTGAGTTTTAGTATAAATTATAATCCTCATACAGATGTGTAGTAGGATAAAACCATTAGAACCCTAAAGGATATGTTGAGTTTTTTTATGGATTTCAAAGGTGGTTGAGATGAACACCTTCCTCTAATCAATTTTTCTTACAATAATTTCTTTCACTCGAGCATTAAGATGGATTTGTATGAATACCTATATGGAAATAAGTGTATAAATCTAATTTGTTGGGATGTAGTATAAGGAAGGAAGATATTGGTACCTGATCTTATTGAAGAAATAGTATAGAAATTCATATCTATTCATCAACACATTAAGGCAGCTCAATGTCGATAGAAAAATTATTCTAACAATGGTTGGAGACATCAGGAATTCAAACTTGGTGAGAAATTATTTTGATGGATTTATCTATAGAATAGTGTTATGAGATTTGTATTGAAGGGAATGTTTATCCCTATGAAAATTTTCTCTTTTGAGATTCTTGATTGAGTAGGGATTGTATCATATCTCTTGGCGCTTCTACTGAACCTCTCTCAAGTTCATTATGTCTTACATGTATCTATCTTGAGGAAGTACATATTTGATTATTCACATATACAGAGCTTAGGGGTTATTCCAGTAAATCATGATATTTTCTTTGAAGAATATCTGGTATAAATAATTTATCTTTGGGATAAATTGCTATATAAATGAATACTCACCATGTTAACATTCTTTAGAGGAATCGAAAATTCAAAGAAGATATGTTGGAACCCCAGGATGTGATGGGGAAGAAGTTTAATAACTTATTTGTATCAAAGTGATTTAATTTCAAGGGTGAAATTAATTTTAATAGGTTTATAATGTAACATATTTATATTTTATGATATATTTATTTTTAAAAAAATATTTTTATAGATTTCTTTAGAAACAACACTAAGTTTAAAAGAAAACTGATATGCTATTAAAAATTAGTAGTTAATGTGATATCTATAACCAAGACACTGTATTGGTGGGTTTGAATATTACTAACTAAATTATCAAAAAATATGTTCTAAATATGAATAAAATTAATTCATTGGTTATTAGTGAATTATAAATAAAAATAAAAAACATTTAAAAATAAATAAAAATGTTTTAAAAAGAAAAAAAATATACATAAAAAGTGTTTTGATCTAAATAAATTAGATTAGTCACTATTATAAAATTATTTAAATGAAATTTATATATTATATATTTAGTCATATGTGTTAATAATAATGAAACAAATTTCTAGGCATGGGATGTGAATAAATCCAGTTTTATGATTAAAAATATATTTTTCAAAAAAATAGTTCTTGTTGTATTTTGGGTATATATTTAAAAATATGTATCTAAATATTATAGAAATTAAACCTTGAGAAATGGATTCTATATTTTGAATCAAGAAGTTCAAAATTTTTAAATAGTCCCTTTTTATTTTTAGACATTTTGAATATTAATCGTGGTAAATTTTAACACCTTGTAATGGGTAGATCCGTGTAACTGAGTTTAAAAATAAATGTTGAGGTCAACAATTTTTATATAACTTCTTATAATATTAATTTAATTATACCATTACCACCTTAGGATCTAAATTTAATTATTTATGGGGTAATCATCTATGAAAATGACTGATATAATATTTAAGGTAAAGAAAAATAAAAAATTTCACTCACTTAATTTTAAATATCTCATATAAGTTCATATGGGAACAAAATAAAGCTTTGAATGAATCATGTTTGTTATTTTGATAATAATGAAATAATTTTATTAATGATAATTTATTTATAGTTTTTTGAAATTATACAATTATCTTAAATTCTAATACAATGTCGACAAAATATTTCTTCAATTAATTGAAAATTGAAATAAATTATTTTAAAAATATCAAAAGTAATATAATTTGAGTGATTTATATTTTTGCATGTGTTTTATTAATAAATGTAATATAATATTGTTGTGTTAAAGGATTATATTCCAAATACATCTCTATTTTGGTATCATTAAAGTCAAATTAAATGAATAGTTACAAAATTGACATTAGCAATATTTTATAGAAATTAATATTTTCTTAAATGATTTAAAATAAAATATAATATTAACTTCTGACAAGTTAATGTTATATGTTTTAAAATACCAAAAATTTCCTAATTATGAGTCACCTTTAAATTTATGGTGACACTCATTTCCTTTAAGAGTGAAATAAGTTTTACCAAGGATTATTTTAAAATAGTTAAGGGAGGGCTTAATATAAAAAGATAATGTTTTAAATAAAACCAAAACTTATTTTATTTTCATTAGTTGATGATATTTTAGCCAAATCCTATTTTTATTTTAATTTATTTCAATTTGGAAAAAAATTTCATGAGAATGAATTAATTATAATTTAATTGTTATTGAAATTCTAAATGTGTCTTTTCCCTATCTTACAAAAGGACACCCCTTCCCTCATTTATTTAAATCACATTAATCTATCTAGATCGACTAATGTCACATCTATGATTTAATTTTGAGTTATTATTTTTTATATTTTTTTCCTTTTGTTTTTCCCTGGGGTTCTTGAGGAAATTTTTGGAGAAAATGAAGTTTTGGGGATCAGAAATAGGTGGTGCATGGTTGGCTCATGGTTAAGGGAAACTCTGAGTCATCAGAGGGAAAATTGTGTTATTAGGGAAGTGGAAATGTACAGGACGCATGGCTTTCCATGTGGATATTCTCTATTACCCATGACACTATGCAGCCTCATTCCTCTTTGATATATAGTGATGTAGGGTTGCCACAATTTTCGGAAAACCATGCAAGCTAATCATGTGACCTATCCTGGTCATTAAAATTTGAAAATTACTATTTTAAAATCTACAATTTTTATCCTAAACTACTTATAATCCGATTCATATGTGATTTTCATCCCTAGTATCTTCCTCCAGTCCCTCATGGACCCCTTGAACTCTAATATTTGGGTGTTTTTTTCCTTCGTCCTTCAATAAATCATCATGTAAGTCACTTTTCTTCTGATTTCTTCCCACTTATAGGGGTTTTTTCCCCCATATTTGGGACATTATTTTCCTGAAGGATTTTTGAACTAATGAGGGTTTGATATTGAGTTTTTGGGTGAAATATTAATTTTCATTGTTGGATCTTACATTTATAGTATTCCTTAGTGGTTCAATTGAGTTATTCCCCCATATTATGGAAATTTCCAAGTGTGAGGTTGGTGGTTATATGATTTTACATTATTAAATTATTTTAGTTTGCTTACATGGATTTATAAATGTGTTCTATGGGTAATGTGTGTGGTGTGAAATGTGTTTTAAATTTGATTTTAAGAGTGTATGTGTTAGAATATGGAATTCTAAAACAAGTTCATTGTGTTTCTAATGTACCTATTTTTTGTGCTTTATAAATTTGTTCAATGGATGGTTTGAAAGGTTTGAAATATGTATTTAATAGTTTTTTATGTAAAAATGTGATAAAATTTGGTTTTCTAAAGGAAATTAGTTATGTATCACATGATATTTTTGGTTTTGTTCTTAAATATGTGTTTTGAATTTTGAAAGGGGCACAAAAAGGTTTTAAAATAGATTTAGTGTGTGTGTGGATTAGAATAAGGATTTTTATATGAAAATAGTTGGATTTCATGTGTGATATTCTTATTGTGTTTCCAAATGGGATTTATGAACCATGAAAGCGATGTGAAATTTGTTACCAAATAGATTTGGTGTGCGTATGAAACTAAAAGTGGTTTTGATTAATGAAAATAGTGGTTTCCATGTGAGCATTAATTTTTTGATGAACATTATTGTAAAGAAAATTGTTTATCAAGTGTGTTAAATGATTCTTGGAATGTGAATGGGAAAGTGATTATTTATGTGGAATCTGAAATGGAAATTGAGCACAAATAGAATCCCCATTATCTAGGTGGGAAACTAAAACTAGTATACTAGTGTATTTAGTGGGGCTGAGGATCAGATTCTTCTAGAAGGATTAATGCTACAACACTAACAAAAACATGTGACGTCATTAGAGACCACTAGAACATAGTCTTTATTCTCATCTAGTGTTTCATGCACAAGGATGTTGAATGTTTTGAATTATGATTGGAGACTATAGGAACTTATGATATGTTCCCCTCTTGTGACTATTTCATGAGGATGTTGTGGGTTTTGGTTAGAGGATCTTTTGACCAAGGTATGAGGTTCATATTGTCCAACTAGTGATCGTACTTATAGTGATTTCCCATGGTTCACTATTTTATTTAAATTCTTTTGTGATGTGGTGTTGACTTTTATCATATGGTGTGACTTCTGAACATTTTAATTTAAAAATAATCTTTACTTAGAATTTTTTTCCTTGAAATATTTTTCTTAAAAACATTTCATTGAAGTTTTTTCAAAATTATTAATAAAATGTGTATTTTTATTTTTACTCTATTATTATAACATGGAATCCTTTTTTGGGTGGAATCATACTAGGCTTTGGCTCACACAAGACATACACCCTTGGGTGTATGTGGAGTTTGTTTTATATGAATTAGGTAAAGGAAACATGTTGTGTTGTGGTGATGATAGACCTAGTCGCTAGTGTTCTACTTCTTTCGGGTGATGGTGGTGGTGGCTTGAGGTTGATGACCCTATTATTTCATAAAGGTTTTGAGTTTTGGTTTAGTTGTTTCCATTTATATTGTGGTATTTTGGTTTTAGTTAATGGTTAAAACCATTTAATCTTAAAATTGATGTATATCCTCTGGTTATGATTATCAATTCTGTGATGTTTTAATCTTGTTGGATATTTATGGTCAATTACAAGGTTGAAATCATTTCTAAACTGATTTGTTGATACCCAGGCTCTAGTTGTAATCTTGTAGGGAACAAGAATTACCTTTGATCTACGTCTCAGGCTGTGAATGGTGTCATATTGGATGGAAGCCAATCTTGGTTCATGAGAAAATTGTATTATTGTAGGTTTCACTCTTTTTGGGTCAAGTTAATTGGGATGTTTTTGGATAGAATTGAGCTTGGATTTTTAGGGATTAAGGTTCTGCTAACGAGCGGGGTTTTCGGACCACACACTTGATGAAAAGACTCTAATCACCAATGGTTGTTGGGGTTTTGTTTTAATTCTCCTCTAGGTGAAATGTACATGTTGCATAGTATATATGTACACTAGGTAGGGGTGGAGTTTTTTGGATATTTTATTATTTTATTGGATATGGTTTCTTTTTATTTAGGGAAGTATTTGGGAATTTTAGTTGTTTCTAAAAAAATTCAAAACATTACACTGATGGTTGTATTGATAGTTTTTCCATGATTTTGTTTCTTGTTGTAGTAGAATAAATCCCGAGAGACTTCCCATGCAACAGTGGGAAGAGGTAATAGATGTCTCTCCCTCAACAATTGATTAGAGTCTAGTGGAAGTTATGGTTCAGGATTTTAAATATTTGGTTTAGGGAGTGGCATCTTGTCCTACTCAGGTTAGAGAAACCGAACAAGGTCCTAGAAAAGAAAAAATCTCAAGATTTCCTCAATAAAAATCTTCCTTTCTTCTGGGGTAGCATGGATCCCCTGTAAGATCAGGATTAGATTTGAAAAATAGATAGTATATTGGAGTTTCTAGATAGTCCTCATGCAATCAGGGTAATGTGTGCTTCTTTTATGTTGGAAGGTCCCAATCAAAATTGGTGGGACATAGTGTTTCAAGCTTGGAAGCATGAGTAGATGTGTTGAAAGTATTTCGGGGTCATCATCAATTAGAATTATTTCCCTGATAACTTGTCCTTCACTATGTGCTGGGAATTTTTGGATCTTATCCAGGGAGATAGGACTGTGATGGAGTATGTGAACCACTTTTTAGAGTTGGTTTGGTTCGCAATAGATTTGGTCTCTAATGAATAGACGAAAGATTAAAAGTTCAATATGAGGTTGCTTCTAGAAATATGATCCCAGGTCTTCTGGTTCAAGTTGAAGGATTATGCTGAGGTGTTTTATCATGTAATGATGGTGAAGATTGATCATAATGGAAAGTTTGGTTTCTTTGGATCAATATCAGTAGAGGGATAGGGTATTGGTAACTTATCTGAGAATTTGATGAAGTGAGACTATCAAAGGAAGAACAGAGGTGGTAGTGTCGGCCATCCTTCAAGGATATCTTCACCTATGGATTATGATGTTGGGTCTGTTGTGTGCCATCAGTGTGGTAAGGTAGGGAACATGTGATCAAAATGTTTAGATTCACCCAGACCTTTCCATTAGTGTGGAACTATTGGTCACCTATATAGATTTTTCAAGGTGACACACCCAAATCTAGGAGTTGTTGGGTTTGTGGCTTTCAAAGGGATTTCATCCCAGTCAAACCCATCTCGGACAGTGAGTTCTTGGTTTGGATTTCATGGAATATGGTCAAGATCTTATACTTTGCAAAGTCAATTTCGATAATATCTACTGGTTAGTGGTCATTCTCTGTTTTAGGAAGAGTTGATGCATATTAATGTTTTGGATCGAGAACTAGTGCAATCGATTTTAGGGAATGTGATAGTTCAAGTTAAAATTCTTATTTCATCATAATTATCTATTATTCTATTTTATATTTATGTATCTTTTTTATCTCATCTGGTGAATTTATTGAAACTTCCAACCAAAATGGTCTTGTATGCTATGGAGTTGGAAACACTGCTTGGTAAAAAGTGATAGAATATTTTCTGGTGTTCATATTATGCACTTATTATGTTAGAGGTAGAGTTGGAATGAGATTTATAAGTTTTAGAGATGGACCTCTTTGAATTAATTCTCAGTATGTATTGGATGGTGTGTTTCTCGGCACACATCGATTTCTATCACTGGAGAGTAAGTTTCATGTAACCTAAAGTAAGTACCCATGTTTCTCAAGGTGAATGGGATCCTCATTGAGATTTTGGTAGACCACCACTTGTAGAATTAGAAAACCTAATTTTTTAGATATCATCATCGGTGTTGGATGAGGATAAATGTGATCCTAAGGGTGGATTACCCCCTATGGTGGATGTGTTCCCAGTGGTATTTCCAAATGACTATTCGGTCATGCCTCTAGAGCAGGATGTTAAGTTCACAATTCATATGGTGCCAGGAACATAATTTATTATCTTCCCTAATATCATATGACCCCCACTGAGTTGATGGAATTAAATTTACAGCTGGACGATTCTTAATCCAAAGGATTCATTCACCTGAGCATCTCACCATGGGCTGACCCAGTGCTATTTTCTAAGAAGTTCGATGGATATCTCTAGTTAATTATTGATTATTGGAAGACGAATAAGGTTATGATCAATATTACGTACCTTTCTCATTTAATTTAAGAAAATTTAAATCATCATAAGGGTTTAAATTAATTCTCTATGATTTATTTTCATTCAAGGTATCACCAGGGCATAGTTACAGAGGTTAATGTTTCAAAAATAGACTTTAGAAGTAAGTATAGGCATTTTGAGTATTTTTTTCATGTCATTTGGATTGAAAAACTCTCCCGTATTATTCATGTAACTAATGAACAGGGTGTTACAACCAATATTGTGATTCTGTTAACTTGGTATTAAAGGAATATATCCTAGTTTACTCAAGGACTAAGGGGGATCATGAGCAGTATTTGAGGATTGTGTTTGGAACTTTTTGGGAGCATCATCTCTATGTTAATTTTTTCAAGTGAACCTTCTGGAAAAGATAGGTGAGGTTTTTGGGTCATGTGATCATAGAGTGAGGGGTTTTGGTGGACCCCCAGAAGGCCAGTGTAGTGATGTCATTGGAATAGCTGAATAATATTTCTGAAATCATAATATTTTTGTGCTTATAAGGGTATTTTAGATGGTTTTTTGTTATTTTTATTAGATTTATTCATCCATGATAGTGCTCACCTAAAAGGGGGTGAAGTTTGAATGGATCTCATAGTGTCGGGGTTCCTTTGAGGTGCTTAAGCGGCAGTTGACCATAGCCCCTATTTTGATCTTTATAGAATTGGGAATGAGATATGTGGTATATTATGATGCTTCATGTATGGGTATTGGGTGTTTGTTGTTGCAGGACTAAAATGTGGTCACATATGGTTTTTTCCAACTTTGATACCAGGAAGAGAATTACCCAACCCACGACTTAGGGTTAGTAGAGGTGATGTATGACATGAATACTTTGTGTCACTATCTTTTTAGGGAGAATTTTGTATTCTATTCGTATCATAATATTTTTCCTTACATATTCTCCAAGAATGACCTATATTTGAGCAGTTTCATTGGGTTTAGTACATTCATGGTTTTGATTTTGATTTCATTTATAACCCAGTAAAAGAAAATATGGTTACAAATTCCTTGAGAAGGAATGTTCTAATGAAAGTGTTGAAAGAGTCCTATGATGTTTGTAATTTGATGGTGATTTTTTCTGAGATGCACCTGGAAACCAAGGAATGTATTGGAGGTGTGTACTTTTCTGGTGTCCATATAACACCTTACATCTAAGAGTTGATTTGACAAGAGCAGTCGAGTGATGTGTTGTGCCAGAATTTTATATAATACCTAAATGGTGAGTAAAATCCTTGTGAGTGGTCATTCTCTCCTGAGTGGGGTTTTTTATTTAGAGGTCGCTCTATGGTACCATTATCATTAAGGAAGGTTTTGATACAGGATATCCACCAGTCCTAGTGGTCTATTCATCTATGTACCACCAAGATGTTTTATTATTTTCATCGGCAGTTCTAGTGGCCATGTATGATGTGGGATATAGATGAATTTGTATCGCAATGTTATACATGCCAAAATGTTAATGAAGAGCACCAAAGGCCCTCTAGTTTTCTTCATCCACTACCCATTCCTACCTAGAAGTGGGATGAGATCTCAATGAATTTTATTATTGCCTTACCTTGTACACCCTGGGGGTGGAATTCTATTTGGGTAGTGATTGTTCATATGACCAAATCATCCCATTTCATTTCAATTATGAATTCATCCAAAGTGTATTAGTTGGGTTAGGTGTATGCTCAAAAGATATTGAGGTTTCATGGTGTGTCTTCAATGATTATTTTAGATAGTGAACCTCATTTTACCTCATTGATTTGGGAAAGAATTCAAAATTCTGTGAGGTTAAAGGCTAAGTTGAGTATGGTATACCACACTCAAATGGATGGTTAGAAGTGGGTGAATCGTATCCTGGAAAGCATGCTCCAGGTATGTGTACTTCATTTTATAGGCTCATGGGATAGTCATTTTGGTTTGGTTGAATTTTCATATAATAACAGTTACCAATCCTTAAGTCAAATGGCTCCATTTGAGGATCTTTATGGTCGGTCATGTTGACTGCCTTTGTATTTTGATGAGGTGGGTGAGACCTCATTGTAGGGACTAAGCCTTGTGAAGGAATCATCTCATAAATTTTAGTTAATAAAATAGTGGTAGTTAATGGAATAGATTCTACATAAGCCTTACACCGATTAGATATATAGTGCTTTGGAATTATCCAAGGGTGATTAGGTGTTCCTGAAAGTGGTACCACAATTGGGTCATCATCATTTATGTAAGGGAAGTTAACATTGAGGTATATTATACCTTTTTGAGATCACAAATAGATTTTTTACGGTGGAATAATGGTTGTATTTTCCCTCTCATTTGACATCAATTCATGAATATTTCCATGTCTCTCAGTAGAAAAAGTTCATTCCAAATATTTCACATGTGCTGAATGGGGAAGAGTTGGAATTAGAGCCTGATTTTTCAGTGTTTAAGTGGGCAGTGTTGATTGTGGGTTCTTATGAGAAAGTGATTCTTGTAAAGACGATAACATTTATCTGATCCCTTTGATAGCATGGTATGGATGATCATGAGTCATGGGATTGGAATTCTTAGGTTTAGTAGGAGTATCCTTTTTTATTCTCTGATTAGACCTTGGAATGAATTTCTAAGTGCATAAAGTTTTTATGGTGTGGAAAATTGTCACATCTATAATTTTATTTTGAGGTATTGTTTTTTATATTTTTTTCTTCTATTTAATTATTATTTTATACATAAAGTTTTATAGAAAATTGAGTTTTGGACCTCAGCCATAGGTGGAGCACAGTTAAAGGAAACTATGTTCAAACCTAGGGAAAACCATCCTCATGGGATAGTGGCATTGTCCAAGATACATGACTTATCATACGATCATGCTCAATTTCCCAAGAAATTGTGTGTCCTCATTCCCCTTGGATATAGATTGATGTATGGTTTACATGAGGAGTGGAAAACTGTGCGGGTCAACCATTAGACCTGTCCATGACATTAAAAGTTTGAAATTACTATTTTTACTCATTTATTTCAACCCTAAAATGCATCTAATCTGATCCATATGGGATTTTAAACCATATTATCTTCCTTAACTCCCTCTTGGACCCCTAAAACACTAATATTTGGGTGATTTTCACCTTATTTCGTCAATAAATCATCAAATAAGTCTCTTTCCGCCCAATTTTGTCCTTCTCGTTGGGTTTCTCCCCCCCCCCCCTTCCTTGAGTTATTCTTTAATAGTGGGTTGTTTGAACTAATGAGGGTTCACTATTGAGTTTTTTGGGAAACTATTTATGTTTTTGTTGAATGTTACCTTTATAGGGGTCTTTGGTGGCGTAGTTGTGGTATTCCACTTGATTCCAAGAAGTTTCCAAGTTTGAGGTAAGTGGTTATATGATTTTACATTACTAGATGATTTTGTATTTATTGTTGGTATTTATTAACGTTTTATATGGGTAATTTTTGTGGCACAAAATGTGTTTTCAAAGTGATTTAAAGTGAATATATTTTGGAAGATGGATTTTTATAAGAATTTGATTGTGTTTCCTATATAGCACTTTTTTATTTATAAATGTGCTAAATGGATGGTGTAAAATCTGAAATATATTTTTTAAAGGTTTCTAGGTATAAATGTGATGAAAGTTGGTTTTATAAAGGAAATGAGTTTTTATTACACGTGGGATTTTTTTTATGTTCTTAAATATGTGTTTGGAATTGTGAAAGTGGTGAAAACATGTTTTAAAACAGATTTGGCATGTGTACGGATTTGAAAGAGGCTTTTCCTATGGAAATGGTTAGATTTCATGTGTAATCTTCTTCTTTTATTTCCAAATGGGATTTATGAATCATGAAAGAAATGTGACAAGTGTTACCAACTGGATTTGGTGTTTATATGAAATTGAAAGTGGTTTTGATTATGGACAGTGGTGTTTTCCATGTGAGTTTTAATTATTTGATGAACATGATTGTGAAATAAATGGTTTTTCATGTGTGTTAATGTTCCTTGTAATGTGAATGGGAAATTGATGATTTATGGGCCATGTGAAATGGGAATTGATCACAAAGGAAATCCTAGGTATCTAGGTGGGTGAACTAGAACTAGTATGCTAGTTAATTCGGTAGGGTCAAGGACTGATTTCTTCTAGCATGATTGACGCTACAAAACTAACCAAATATGTGACATGATTGAAGAGTACTAGACCTTGGGATATTTTCTCCTCTATTAGATTATCCACGATGACACTATGGGTGTTGTCTTGTGATTGGATACCACTGGATCTTGGGAAGGATTCCCCTCCAGTGGCTTGTGCATGAGAAAATTATGGGTTTTTGTTAAAGGAACTCTTCATAGAGGTCAAAGGTTTATAGGGTCCAACTATTGATGTTTCCTATAGGTATTTCCAATAGTGATCTATTTTATTTTTATGATTTTATGATCTGGTGAAAACCATTAGCATAAAATACACCTTATATACATATTAATTTCAATGAAATATTCATTTGATAAGGTTTTTCCTTGAAATGTTTAACTTAAAACTTTTTCATAGAAATGTTTCCAAAATTCATTTAAAAATTTCATATTAATTTGTCTTCTAATGTTATAGAATGGAATCCTTATTTTGGGTGGAATCCTACTAGTATTTTTTCCACACCCTACATACACACTTGGTTGTATTTTGATTTTTTGTATATGACTCAGGTAAAGGAATGAAGTTTTTTTGTGGTGATGATGGACCCAGTTGCTAGAGTTCCACTTATTTTGGGTGGTGGTGGTGGTGGCTTGAGGGTGATGGCCCTTTTGTTTCATGGAGGTTTTGTGTTATGGATTATTATTTTTTATTTCTTTTCTGTTATTTTGGTTTTAGTTAAATTTGTAAAACATTCAATCTAGAAATTTTTGTATCTCCTTTCATTATGATTATTAGTTGTGTGATTATTTATTTCTTAGTGGTGTGGTTATGATTTTCCACCATATTTGGATGTTTCAAAGTGTGAGGTAGGTGGTTGCATGCTTTTAAATCATTATATGATTTTGGATTTCATACATGGTTTTATAAATGTGTTTCATAGGATATGTGTGTGGTGCATAATGTCTTTTCAATGTGATTTAAAGTGAACATGTGTTTAAATATGGATTTATGAAAGAATATTATTGTGTTTCTTATGTACCTATTTGTATTTATTTATAAATGTGTTCAATGGATCGTGTGAAATGTGATAAATATTTTTTAAAAAGTTTTTGAGGTAAAAAAGTCATGAATGTTGGTTTTTTAAAGTAAACGAGTTTTTTGTACGTGATATTTTTGGTTATGTTCATAAATATGTGTTTTGAATTATGAAAGTGGCACAAAACATGTTTTAAAATGGATTTAGTGTGTGTAGGGATTCGAAAAATGTTTTTCCTATGGATATTGTTGGATTTCATGTGTAATCTTATTATTTTGTTTCCAAATGGGAGTTATTAATCAAAAAAGTGATGTGAAATGTGTTACTAAATGGATTTGGTGTGCACAAGAAATTGAAAGTGGTTTTGATATGGAAAATGGTAGTTTCCATGTGATATTTAATTGTTTTATCCACGTTCTTATGAAAGAAATGGTTTTCCACGTGCATTAATGATTCTTGGAATTTGAATGGGAAAGTGATGATTTATGTGACATGTGAAATGGGAATTGATCACAAAGGGGATTCTGGGTATCTATGTGGGCGAACTACAACTAGTATGCTAGTTGATTCGACAGTGATGAGGCTCAGTTTATTTGATCAGTATTAACACTATGATACCAACTAAACATGTGATATGATTGGATGCCAACAGACCTTGGGTTGTGTTCCCCTCTAGTTGATTGTGTATAAGGATGTCGGGGGTTTTGGATTATGATTGAATACCACTGGACCCTGGGATGTGTTCTTCTCTAGTGGCTCATGCATGATGGAATTGTGTGTATTGGTTAGAGGATCTTATCACTGAGGTATGTGGTTCATAGGGTCCCACTTGTTCTTGTACCTATAGGAATTTCCCATGGACCTCTATTTTATTGGGATGATTTTTTTATTTTTTATTACCATTAGTATATGGTGGACCTTGTGTACATTTTAATTTCAATGCAAGCTTTGTCGGAGAAGGTTTTTCTTTGAAATATCTTCCATAAAATATTTTCTTAGAAATGTTTCCAATGTTCTTATGAGAATTATCATGTTTATATTTTATCTAATGTTATAGAATAGAATTCTTGTTTTTGGTGGAATCCTATTAGGCTTTGGATCACACCATACATACACCCTTGGGTGTATTTAAACATTGTTGTATATTACTCAGGTAAAAGTAAGATGTTTCATTGTAGTGATAGACCATGTTTCTAGTGTTCTACTTATTTCAGTTTTTGGTGGTGGTGGATTGAAAATTATGGCCCTATTTTTTATGTGGGTTTTTCGTTGCAGTTTAGTTGTTTCCCTTGACATTTGGTATTTTCGTTTTGATTAATGTTGTAAAACTTTGAATATAAAAATTTTTGTATCTCCTTTGGTTATGATTATCACTTGGGTGATGTTATATTCCTATTGGATATTTAGGCCTAATTAAATTGGATAAATCTTTACAAAATTTCTTTTCAATAACTAATCACTAGTTTCCAGGAAGTGGGGATTGAGAACTCCATTCGGGCCATGTCTTGGGACTGGTCGAGTTTCGGGTTGGATGACACCCCATCTTGGTTCGTGATAACCAATCCCTAAAAAAGTAAATTCTCAACAACCTTATCTATATTCTATAGGTTTTAGGATTACCAAACTACCAACCTTGGGATCCTTAATTATATATCTAATCCATTTCTTTCAAAGAAGAGGGAATCACCTTAACCAATCACTTTATATTTATTTATAAATTTACATACACTAAATATATGGTATTTATAATAAAATACTAAATTGAGTAAACTAAATATACATAAATTTTGTTATTATTATTATCAAAACACTATTATGAACCCCCTTTTTCATCAAATGATAAGTGAAAGTATTGTTCGTGCGTATGTACGATTTACTGTTTCCACATAGAAATATAATTATTTTTTCATCACTATATTTTATGGATGGTGATTATGATGGGTTTAAAATTTATATATTATATTTATTATAGACTTGTTATATTATAAGTATTATATCATATCTATCTTATTACCAACCAATCTATTTTAAAAGAATATATTCACTAGTGGGAATGTGTAGACTACCACCTCCACAAAGTGATACGATTCATTTTTCATTTTTGTATTATATGAATGAAAATAAGGATAGATTTTATGAATATATATGTTATATATTTTATATAATAATAATTCATTAAAGGTAAATTATTATTTTCCTTTCTTTTTTCTATTCATCAAAAATCGTAAATTGCGTTCATGCATATGTATTTCTTACTGTCTCAAAGAACTATGTAATCCATTTTTCTAACTATAAATTTTATATATGAATAAAAAATTATATATAACGAGTATATATGATATTTATATGATGATTAATATTATTTATATGATTTAACCATGATTAAATTACAATTATTAGTCTACCTAGATGAAATTCTTACGAGAAAAATGAAATAGTTAACACCCAGAAATGATGATTTTGTTAAGGGATTGTTAATAAATGGATTTTGAAATGTTATAAAGGGTTAAAATATGGAATAAAATTATGAATATTATTATTTTATATAATTATAATACATTTAAATTTATTATACAATAGGATAGATCACTTTTAAAGAAATTGGAACCCGAGGTAAGGGATTTATGTTACACTCTCAATTTTTAGTGGGATTGATTATGATTAATTTTTTAATGATAAAATTTCATGATATAAATCTCGTAAAGCTCATTAATTTTTGTTATAATATGGTTAATTATATATATTACATTTTTTCCTATCAATTTTCTCACTTTAAGAACCCAATATACTGAAGTTCGTTTTTAAGGAAAAATGATTTTATTTCTGTCTTTAGTCAAAAATATTTTCCTTCCATGTACATGTTTTCTAAAAATATTTTCACGAATATTTATATTATTCAAATATATTTGATTAAATTAATATTTACCCATGATTAAATTAATAATAAATTTTTTCAAATTAATCTTCTTTTCTTTTTCTAAATAAGGTACTTTTTTACTTTTTCTAAAAAAATATGAATGAAATATTTTATTTTAACTTGTATGGAATGAACTCAATTTCATCCTATCATGAAAACTCAATACTTTGAATCTTACTTTACATGTTTTTAAGGTTACATTCAAATATAACTTTTTCAATGATATTTTTGGAAATTTTTTTGATATTAATGAATTGATTTCGAATTGAATATGTTATTTTACTCATTAAATATTCCTAAGGATATTTTAAAGTAAATTTCACCTAAAATAATATATTTTATTTTATTTATGATTTATTGGGGATCTAATACAATGATACTATCATTATTATTTATCTAGACACATTCATTTTCCATGGTTTATGCTATGAAGGATTTATTAAATATTTATGAACCCCATTTCTATTCCATGGGTTAAGCCATGTTGTAATTTTTATGATACCCATTTATTATTCATAAGTTATGGTATGATTAATTTTTAATGTTCTTTTTTTATACATATATAATAATTTATTAATTGATGGGTGTTTCCATAATTAAATATTCCTCCAATGAATTGGGTAAATATGGATATCTCATGGGATAAATATGACAAGAATGGGGAGTAAACCCATTTATGTAAGGGACTTTGTCCACTATAATATTCTTCTAAATAAATATTTAATACTAATAGAATTTGGGGAGTCAAGACATTCAACTAATATAGTCTTCTTAGTGATCCCTGACTAATAAATAAATTAATTTATATACTAATTTTTATGCGGCAAAATTAATCCTTGTGCCAATGTTATGCTCCCATGAAACATGTTCTTTGATTCCTTCATGATTCATGACCTATACACTGTGAATATTTCTAATATGAATTAAGATTATGATATGTTATATACATTGAATGGTTTTAAAATTTCATTCTCACGTTCTCATACCCTTATGCTCTTATTATGTTTATGTGATCATTAATACCTCCCTCGTTTACTCTTACTGATCATCATAGCTCACCATTTCTTATGTTTCCTTTCCCTATGAAATGAATAAATTCATTAAGTATTACTTTTCTTAGAATGGTGATACTTATGAATAACTAAGTGGGATACAATGTATATATCTTATTAAAAATTATCTTATGTGTCTAAGTTTCCAAGGATAGGGCACCTATACGATTCTAGCATGGATCATTATGTTATGTAATGGATATGAATCTAATAATATGTAATATCTATGTATAAAAATTATGTTTTGATATAAATAATATTAAGATAAATATGGAGGATTATAAGTATCCTTGATAACAAGAATGTTAATGCCCATCTGAAAGTTAACGACCCAAATAACCATAACTAAAGCGGCGTAAAAATGACCATTAATTCACTAGAAATAACAATAATAGGATAATGTTTGTTTTTTTTCAAGATCTTTTTCCTAAATTTGGGGAACTATTTTATTATCTTGACTAATAACATAAGAAAAAATTCTAACTTGATATGAATAATTGCATCCATCAATCAATTTCCACCACAATTTATTATTTTCCTCTAAATGATGAGTATTCAAGATGAGTTTTTTTTATGCACGAAGCACTAAAATCATCATCTAATAGATCACATACTTCCACAAAAGGATAAAAAAACCATTCCTACTATATTTATACATTAATAAAACTAAAATGGTTAGTGCAGTGTAAGATAATTCCCAAAATAAATGAACCTACATACGAATAAATAATATATTAATCATCAAAATTCAGAAGTAATAACCAAAGTTCAAACTAAATCATTCTATAAATAATTATCCTTAAAATTATTCAAAATATTCCTGACTAAAATTGAAACCCGAAGAATAGAATGATTTTATCACATATTAATCTATGATAAATTCAACATTTATCTCCAAATATAATCAATCACTCTTGAATTCTAATGTCAAAAAATATATATTCCTTAATCATATAATCTTCATGATATGCAAATAATTTCCATAAATAAGCTAAATCACCATAAATCCACATTAAAACTATATATTACCCTAGAGGATAATTTTACCATTATTTATTAAATAAAATCCAGTCTTATCAAGAATTGATTTCATTTACATTAATCATATAAGGCTTAAGAATAGTGAACTTATTCTAAAGTAACATTAACCAGTTAATCATTAAATCACTTTTTAGTCCCATGGTTATCTATATGATAAAAAATATGATCCCAAATTGTAATAATCCATAATTACCTCAATATCATAGAGCATATAAACCTTAAAGTTTTTCAATAACTTAAAACTTATTTTCACAAAATGTAAATGCATTATTCCTCAAATAATACTTTATGTTAAACATAAGTGTTAATTATACCTTAATCATATAAAATTTATCCAAAAATTTCATTAATCACTTTATGAACCAATCAATAAAAACATTAAAATGGGTGTCTAATATTTAAAACTTATTATCAACCATAAAATCATAAACCCATTATTGTATATATAAATCATAATATAAACTCTCATAAAAATATACTAATATCTAATTTATTCAAAATCCTTCTCTAATACCAGCTATAACATCACCAAAACTCTGCTTCTAGATCTAAATCTAAAAACGTAAACATTACATTTCTTGATTGATACCAATAAACATGTCACAATTTCAACCCTTAAAAAATTACAACATAAAAATGAAATATGGGATCACTTACATACCCAAATACCTTTAAGGTTTATTTTTTTTAAAATCATGATAAACTCTCTCAAAATGAACACATCCACTTATTATATATTTATCCATTAATATAAATCTTTTAAAATGAAACATGATTTATTTTCAAGAAAAATATTCATTAATTTAAAATTGAATTCTATTTAATCTTATAAATCTGTAAACCCTATGAGAAACATTTAACAACATGGGATGAGAACAAAAAACTATGTAAAGGACATAAAAAAGAAATAAATAACCCATTAGTTCATGAATAATTATAAAAAAGTTTCTTTTTTAAAAAATAAATATCGTGTAAAAATTAAGAATTTTATTAGCTAAAAAGTAAAAAAAATTGACCAAATATTTTCAGAAAAAAATTCATAATAAATATTAGATTCAAAATAAAATTTATAAAGGCTCATTTTCAGTAATTAAAGTCTTACAAGGACTTTCTCAAAATATTTAAACATCTCACCCTTATGGAGTAGGGTATACTTTTCTTAAAAAATAAGCTCATTAACTTAATTTATGAAATAATAATATTTACCTTAAAAATGTAGAAAGAATAAATGAATAACATAGGTAACTTTAGACATAATTTTTATATTACTCTTAAAAATTGAATAACCCACATGGTCAACATTAATCATGATCATTACCCAATTTATTTAAGGGATATAATGAACCCACCCATCTTTGGTTTATAACATAATCACCCATATTTGGTTTATAATGGAACTGTCCGACATTGTTTTATAATAGATCCACTTGTATTTTCTTTAATATATAAATAATCATGATCATAAACAATTCCTAATAAACATAAAATAATAAAAACACACGAAATATTTTATTTCCATCATCATACTCATAAAATATTCTTTGCAACCATAAGAAGACATTTCAAGAAATTGAAATATCTATTCTTTTTAAAACAACTTTTGGAGAATTCCCATAACATATGGAAGGGGGATTATATTTAAAAAACATTTAATATTATAAATTAAACCAAACATCAGATAATGTATATTAGGGTGGGAAAAAATTGATGTTGTATACATTAAAATAGTATATTATCATTGACTTATATAAATAAAACCAAAATATTCCATGAAAACTTTCATTTTGAAACAATTTATAAAATGAGACATAAAATATCATTTATAATTAAATTATTTCCTTATAAATACATATTAAAATTATTTTTAAGAATATGTTCATGGAATATAAATATTTATAAAATAAATCTTTAAATGTTTAAAATGAGTTTATAAAGTAAAGTGTCTCTTACCTTGAGTGTGACTCACCGAGTATGTTATTTAAATTTATGAATAAAAAAATTTTGTTAATAATTTTTTTAATTAATAAAAAATTCAACTTTATTATTCCTTTTATTTTATTTTTTACCATGTTATAAAAAATTGATCAATCAATTAAGTTATCATCATATGTTTTGATGATATTTAGATCATATGTCCAAAATGATTTTGGTTGGTTGAATATGGTAAAATATGGAATTATTATATCATATCAAGAATAATAATAATAATTTATTTATAATTCTTATACATTAATTATAATTTCAAAACCAACCATGAGATATGGTTATGAAAGATGAATTGTGTTACAATCATGGAGACGGTAGGTTGTACGTATGCATTAGTAATGTTTCCATTTTTCCAATGATCATGATGGAAATAAGATATGTATTATTTTATATTTAAATAATGATAATTATCTCAAAAATACCATATTAATTATTTATATATACTTAAATATACCATCGATATGACATGGTGATGAAAAATGAATCACATCACGTTATGGAGGTTGCAATCCACACGTACACATTAACGATATTATCATTTTCCAATGGATGGAATGATAAGAAAAAAATGATATATTATACTTTCATAATGATAATAATATTATAAATATCATATATAACCTTAAAATACATCAATATAACAATCATTGAGAGGCATTGATAAAAAATGATTTACATCAGTTTTCAAGGTTGTAGTCCTCTATAAACATGAATGATGGTTTTGTTCCCCATTTGATTGAAGATGATAAAGATATGGGTTATAAAATCAACATAAAAAAATATAACTATATTAAATTTCATTTTTTTAGTATTTATTCATTTTATAATAATATTTGAAGGAATATGAAAAAATAAAACTAAAACATTCGATTAGATATTATACCTCTTCTTCAGATGACATTATTTTATTTTAACCTTAAACCCTCTAAGGTTGGTATTATGACAATAAAAGGACCTATAGAATTTGGGGGTGTAAGGAATGTATTTTTTGGGTCTTTTATAAAAAAATATTTTAAATTGTGAATAAAATACGGGAGAAGGTTCCATTGTATAAGTGGTGAGGGGAACACTTGAAAATACATAAAATATTTAATTAATATAAGTTTACTTCCACAGAAAAAAGGACCCAGACTAATATATTTCTAATATATAATGATTATTTTTCTAACTAATATCATCCAATAAATTTTTTACAAGTTTATATTTGGTTTATCCCACAATATCTTTATTTTAAACCATGTTAACCCTTTCTTACAATTACTGTGATATTGAATTTTTTACTCTTTAGGGGTCCATATAGTTACTATAAAAGTAAAATTGGTCCATAAATGAAAAATAGTTTATATTTTAAAACATATAGCAACCAATTTTTTGAATATAGATTTTTTAGAAATTTAAAATCATTTAATAAATTATTATTTATTATAAAATAACATTACTTCCATTTTAGGAACTATTCATTTAATTTGACTTCAAAAACGACCTGAAAATAATGGAATTATAATATAATCCATTAAAAACTCTAAAATATATTTTTTCATCTAAAAAATTATGTAACAAGATAATTTATTCAAATTATACTACTTTTAGTATTTTAAAAATCATTAATTTTATTTTTATGTTAACTAAATAAATACTATATCGACATTGCGTAATGATTTATGGTAAATATTTCATCACTAAAAATTATAAATAAATTACCATGATAAAAAATATTTATATTTCAAATAACCCTTTTATAATCTAATATATCCTCTTTTCTTACTAATATCAAAAAATTATAGAAAATAAAACAAGGAAAATGACATTTTTTACTTTTATTTATATAAAATAATATAAAGGTAAAAATCAATAGAATATGGAACCCAATTGTCATATTTTAGATATTGGGATAAAAATATAAGAAATAACCTCATATAATATCATAAATTAAACTTTTATAGTTGTTTTTTAGTACTTTTCATATTATTTTTAACCTCTATAACATGATTTACTATTACAATGGTGACAATTATTTATCATGGTTAATATTCATAATAACCCAAAATAAAAGGGACCAATTTACCATATTTGGTCCTCCTCATTCATAATATGGAATATATTTTTAAATATCCAATTTCTATAATTTTTTAAAAATTAATTTAATATTAAATCACAAAACACAGGGAGAAATAGTTTTTTAGAAAAATGTCTATTTAAGTATTAAATTGTTGTTATAAAAAACTCAAGTAAAAAATCATGAAAAAAATATAATTGGATTATTTTTAATCAAAAGGAACAAATTAAATTTTAAAACTAGTTAAAAATATTATTTTACTTTGTAATTACTTTAAAATAAATTAATTTTTTGAATAAAAATTAGTATTTTTAACTATTCATTGAAAAATTAAACAACTTCAAAATATACCAAAATTTCACCATAAGATAATTATAATATTTTATTTGAAAATTTGACTATAATTTTATCAAATAAATTTTCTAAAATTACTATAAATTTATTATAATATTTTCTCATGAAAAGTAACAAAATAATTCTTTAAGAAAATATATTTTCTAGAAGAATAAAAGGACATTACTAAAACTTTTGTGTTTATTTCATAATAATTAACCAAAAAAATTTTAATGATTAGAATTTATATATATATATATCAAAATATGGTTAATCCTATTTTTACAAGCCAATTTAATGACTAGGTTATACAATAATAATATTTTATGGTATTTTTGTGCTTCATTTTGTGTGTTATATACACAAACAAGCATAGTTTTCCATTTAAAATATTGCTATGTAAAATCTACCATACGGTTTTAGGTAATACTAGGAAAAATGTATTTTCCCTCATAATATACAGATCCCAAATATTTAATTTCTATCAAATAATTTTTTCTAAATACCCCACGTGATTTTTCATTAAAACCCAAATAATGGAATTGATTTTCATAGAGAGATCATAGTCCTCATTTCCCTAATAGATGGTCATAGGCCTATTTGGAATATGAAATTTTATTTACCAATTTTTATAACTAATTGGGATTCTCTATTTAGGTTGTCAATCCATTCCAAAAAACACATCAAGTTCATCAAATGGAAAAATAATACGATTTGTAAAAATCATATTCCCACTAAATTAATCTTGAGATACCATAATCATAAAACTAATATTTTTTTCCAATAATTAAATATCAAATCATTAGGGTGTATATTTGGTGATCTTCTAGAAATTACTATATATAATATAGTGGTTAAAACCATAATCCAATAAAACATCAAAAAATATGGAGTGGATTATAATAGTACATTAATTATTACAATCCACTTTGATGGTAGTCATAGAATAGACTATTAATTATTCTCTTGGTCTTGGAGGTTTTTGGGGTCCATGATCCTCATTAGGACATAGTTTTCGGTGAAAATTTCCATAATTACCAAACTTGTTTCATTTGAAAAATTAAAGTGTGGGTGGAACATTAGTCAATACTATCTCAACCTCCATTGAATTGTGCAACCTCTTCATTCTACTTCTACAATCATTAACTCTATAGAAAACCCTAATACAGATGAAATATTTTATTATTCCTTTGATAAATTCCTTTAGGTGCTTCTTCAATCGTTTTTTACAAATATATATTAGAATTTTCTTTCTCCTATGGTCTTTATCACCTGAACATCCATGAAACCCATTTTCACTTATTTGGTGTGTTTGGAAATTTAACTACATTCTAGTAGTTAATCATAACTCAATATAGGTGGTTGGTCATAACCTTAGAAATTTTACTCCACCTCTTTTCCCATTTTATTTTTAATTAGTAAAATCATGTTATTGTCCATCACATCCATTTTTAACTTGGTTCCACCAATTTTCAGTCATTTACAAAATTAGAGGAAATTTAAGGATGAGAATACTTAATTCAATAACCATATAAAAAATGAAAACAATTTACATAGAAGTAACAACTCATAAACAGTATGTTTCTCAAACCATATTCATTTTTAGGTTTCAATCATGATTATTAAATGTTTATATCATATTAGGTTCCAAAAACATACCATAAAAATGTTTTCCAATCCATCATAGTAGTTTGAAAAGAGCATGTAAATCAACCAAGGAATATCCCTCATGAATGGAAAACTAGGTGTGTAGTTAGGACCACTTGTTTATGAACCAAGTGAAGTTCTTGTTAATACCCAGCCAAACAATTATAGGTATTATTACCCCTATTTGTTTCCACATTGGATATTACATCCACTTGTTTGTACGTTGATAAGGATTTTATTTCTAGGAGGCCACATACTATATACTTTAATGAAATTTTAGGATATTCCCTTCATTTTGACTTATCCTTAGGTTTTTTTATTAATTCATTCTTATCCTAATACAATATAATAATTAAAACCTTCTCTTATACCAACAATGATTATCCAAGATAATAAAATATGAATTTTACATTATTATAAAATTAAAACATTACATCCCACATGTAATATCATTATCCAAAAACCTGAAAGGTTATATGAATTTAGAGACTATATTATATATATATATTATTAAAAATTATTTCTTCTCTATATCATACAAACATCTTAGCTTAACACTCCCTTATACACATAATCCATTATATAATTTTTTGGGAAATCAGAAAAAAAAAAGTGGTGCTTTTAAATACACAGTAAGGGAAAACAAATCAATGAATCATAACAAGTTAGATCATAATCATATAAAAAGATTAAAAGGGGGATAAATATTGATTAAAATGATCATGTAATCATAATAGACAATATATATTAATTATATAATATCCTTGATTATGGAATGGGGATATAAGATCATAAAAATACTATAAAATATTCATAAAACATGTACAATTGATTTTAATCATGTAATCATAATATATAATTGTGGAGTAACATAGAAATATGGAATATTAAAAATAATAGGAAAATATAGCATTGTGAGAAAATCCAATCATGACCACAAATTAATTTGTTAATAAACCCAATAATTCATGCACATTATGATGTGTAAAAACCCAATCATGTCAATACATAACATCATTGTCTCATGAGACATAAAAAATTAACCAATTATAAGTGATTATTTAGAACCATATGATAGTTTAACTTGGTTTTGGTTTGTTTCAAAGGTGTTTGGAAGCATAAAAGTGGGTTTTAGAGATTTTTTGTTCAAAATGGCTGACACTACACCCTAGGGAAATTAGATTTGAATTTGGTGTGCTATGGTGCAAAGTAAGAAATGGGTAAAACATGAGTATCCATGGAGTGGTTCTAGGGAAACAACCTAGTGGAAAATGTATTGGGTGGCCTCACCACAGTCGTGGTGAGGAAATATGACCACATATTTGGGGCTATAACATAGTAAATATCATGTCGGGTTGTATGTTCAAGAACACCATAGTCGTGGTTAGGGTATGATAGAGGGTGTATTTATGGTTTTTCAAGCTTTAAAATGGAAAGTGTCTCATCCTATCTATACTGATTCAAAGGACAGACATGTATGGGTAAAATTTAGGGTATTTAATATAGTTTTTAATCAATTCTTACACCTATAAATTGATCGATTCTCTTCATTGATGATTCTTTCATTTTTTATATGCTTTTACAAATGCTCTGAAAGACCTTTGTCCTAACCTTGTATGATCAACATCGAAACCCTGGTTTTTTCTTGTCAATTTTCTTGTTTACATTCATTTGATCAATCTAATGTCTTAGTATATCCACTGTTGTGGGTTCTTCTAGTGTTGGATGTTTCATTGGGCCCCTTTGGGTGATTCATTCTGGTTATAGCCAATGTCTTCTACCTTCTCGAATGATCATGGAATGAGGATTTTTTATTAGACTATGGTACATTTTATATGTAACTCCCTGACCTCAGACCACCTAAAGCTAGTGAATTATTACATTTCATTGTCATTATTATGAGGAAACAAATCCCAAAGGACCATACAATTTAGTAGCCTTGGAAATATAGATTACATACCTGATACACGTAATACATTGGGGAAAACAAAATAAAACATGCCACATAATAACTAAAATAAATTGAGTCCTCGAAAGCTTAATCCAAGTTCTCTTCTTCATAACCTGGGAAGAGAAACATAATAAGGGTGACATTAAATGCTCAGTAAGGTTATGTACAGTGGAATGAATAATCAATATATATGGAAAGAAAAATATCGGAGAACACTTTCCCTTCACCAAACTAGATAAGGCAAAAATAATATGGATAATAAAGAACTAAAACATATTCCATAAATCAATAAACAGATAATGAACTACTATCATAGATATGTCAATGAAAAATCTCATGGATAAATAATAACTAAAATTAAATGAGGGAAATACTTTATTTAATGGGGTCATGTCTCAGGCAAATGAAAACCTATTACCATTAATACAATTCACAAGACGGATCAAAATTAAGGTTAAAACCCCATTTGGCCAACATATTTGTCTCATGTGAACCTGTCGATGCATCTAGGAGATATATAATGTATGGGCTCCACCATTAATTATCAGTCTAATGTATTTCTCATATTGAATAATCAAAATAAATAATATGCCTTATCAAATAGCCATATTAAATGAGAAATATGGACCTATCAATAATTACCATGAAGGAAATAATATAATATCTTAAAATTATTTAAATTAATTCTATAACAAGGAAAAAGGTATAATATACACTGTATAAAAGGAACTAGGTGCATAATATTACATTATGCCTCAATAAAATCAAATTGAGATGAAATACCTTACCTTAAGTATGATAGTCACTCTATTTGTCTAAATATTCTATATGATGGTATTATTAACTTATATTAGAATAATAATAATATTTATGATATCATATATGATTCTTCTGTGGATTTATATTACCCATTTATTAACAATTCCAAGTTAATTCCACATTTTAGGTAATAATCGCTTCATTTTATCATACATGTTTTGACATGATATTCTTGATCATATTACATAGATCATGATTTAAATACTTTAAAAATTTATAATATGATTTATATATCATATATATTCATAATATAAATATATATATTATATAGGAATACACTGTTTTGGGAGACGTTAGGCCATACGTACTCATGAACGCTGTTTCTGTTTTGTTATTGTATGAATGCAAGTAAGTGAATGAAAAATGTGTACATAAAACTATGTATATATTATTAATGTAAAATTATTATGTCACATATTTTATAATTTTTCATAATATATATCTTTATAATCATTTTTGGATGTTGAATGTGGGAAATGCGTCTCATCGCGTCGTGGAGACGGTAAGCCATACATACACACGAGCGACGATATCATATTTTTAATGGTTCAATGGTAGATATTTGGATTGAAAATGAATTTAAAAGAAATAATATCATGTTATATTTATTATTTAATTCATTTTAATTCATCATTATATCCATCTAAATGAATTATAGATGAAAAATAGTTTACACCATGGGGTGGAGACGGTAAGTCGTGCGTACGCATGTATGGTGATATTGTTTTTCATAGGATGGGAGAAAGAGGGATATGGTTTCACCATAATCATAAAAACATCTAAGAATATATTATATTCTAGAGATAATATTTTGGTGTGGTAACAACTTATTAATACGAAGTATAAGAAGAAATGAACTTTGAAAGAAGGGATAAAATGATTACCTCTTCTTCAGGTGTCTCTTTTTGATTTGCACAAAAGGACAAATTAAGTTGGTTTTCGGCCCACAAGGTGTGATCTAGGATGAATTTAGGGAACTTTGGATTCTATTTGGTATGGGTTTGGTCGAAAAAAATGGATTTTGAGGTGTTAAAAAGTGGGTAGAGTTGGTGCCCTTTTATAAGAGGGAGTAGGGGCACTTTAGGAAAGTCTGAAAATATTATTTTATTATAAATTATTTTCGGTTTCAAATGGTCCCAAACTCGTTTATTTAAATTATAAGATGATTTTTGGTCTAAATCCAATCATTAAATAGTTTTTAAACAAGTTTAGGTCACATAATTATCCTTATCTATTAGCTTTAACCCTTAGTTAAAAACAGTAACTCTTAAAATGTCTTCTTGCATTTTCAAAGTATATGGTAACTATATTTACTATAAATTCCCATTAGATCCATAATTGGATCATTAATGAAATTTTTAACATTATATAAGTCATTTGGATTAAACTTAGGTTTTTAGGACTATTAAATAATTTAATAAAATAGTATTTTTTTAAATACTAATTTTTTTCAATTTTGAAACTATTTATGAAATGATTTTTGTTAAATCCATAAAAACTTTATTCCTTAGAAAAAAAGAAATTAAATAAAAACAAATATGTCAATTTCTTCCATAAAATTCATGGATTGCATCAAAATTTTAAAATAATATTTATTTTAGTATTTATAATATCATTTATTTGATTCTTTCATTAATAAGAAAAAATAATGCATCGTTATTGTATCATAAATAAATTCAATTATTTAATTTATAAAAATTATAAATAAACTTCCATGATTTAGTAAATATCTTTATATTTTTAATGAATATTTATAGTCTAAAATATCACTTATATAACCCCATATAAATTTTTTTTACTAAACGATACATGATTATGTTAAGTTTTTCTTTACTTTACATTAATTCTTATAAAATGTCATTTTCACATCCAAGTGGATCAATGGGGTACAAATATCGACCCAATGGTCCGAAATATTTTATCCAATAGGATTATGACATGTGTTAGGATTGTTTAATATTAATTTTTTACCCTTATTTACTAGATTTACCCTTTTACCATGGTAAATAAAATAATTACTAAAGTTACTATTCATAATGTCCAAAAATAAAAGGTAACTATTTACACAATTTGGAACTTCTAATTCCAAATATGAAGTTAATTTTTTCAAATTCAAAACATAGAGGTTTTAGTAATTAATTTAAAATTAATTCCCATTGTTAAAACTATAAAGCGGGTTTTTAAGAAATAATATCTATCCAAAGATTTTCATGTGTTTATATACAATTTAAATGTGAAATTACTTCCAATGACCATAATTAGATTAAATGAAAAAAATATTAATTAAATTAAACTTTAAAAACAATTTAAAATACAATATAACAATATTAAAAAATTAGATGAAAAGGTAGTTTTTAATTAAAATGCAGTATATTTTTGTTATTCAACAAAAATTGAATCTTTTCAGAAAACCACAAAAATTTTACCCTAAGCTAATTTTGATATTCCTAATTCCAAAATGAAGTATATTTTGAAAAATAAATTTTATTAAACTTCAAAATGTTTTTATTACTATTTATAACTTCTTTTTAAATAGCTACTTTGATAGGTCATGGTGTGCTTGAGCTCGGGGTTATGTATAACACAAGTTATTGAATTATTTAAAAATAAGTGTACCATGGAATCATTTGGTGTTACATTATTCCTCCCTTCTAATAATTTTTTCCTCAAAATTTCCATAATATCATGACATAAAAAGATTTGGTTGGTTCTTCATTATACGTTCTTCAGGTTCCCATGTTTCCTCTTCCATTTTACGGTTTCTTCAAAAAACTTTTACAATATGAGTTATCTGATTTCTCAACACTTGTTCTCTAGTATCAAGTATCTTGATAGTCTACTCACAATAAGATAAATTGGGTTCCAATTATATTTCTTCATAGGAGAGTACATGCATTGTGTCTAGAATTTATTTCCTTAACAGTGATATGTGGAACACATCGTGAACTTTTGAGAGACTTGGAGGCATTGTAATATGGTAGGCCACAGCTCTTATTCATTCTAGAATTTTAAGAAATTTGGTTTACCTAGGAGTTAATTTACCCTTCTTTGCAAAACATATAAAACCCTTCCATGGAAATACCTTAAAGGAAACATGATGTCCTACTTGAAAATCCAAATCCTTCCTTCAGTTATCAGCATAGCTCTTTTTCCTTTGATATGGGTTTTGATAATCTTTACCTTCTCTATTGTTTCTTCAACCAGCTTTGGACCTACAAGTTTCCTTTCACCAACATCATCCCAAAAAGTTGGTGTAGGCCATCTCTTTCCATATAATTCATCATATGGTGCAATAAGAATACTTCAATGGAAGATAATATTATAATAAAATTATACTATAGGTAAATACTAATCCCACATACCTTCAAAGTCAAGTGAGTAGGATCTCAACATGTCTTCTAATTTTTGAATATTATATTCTGGTTTTCTATCATTTTGAGGGTGGAATGAAGTACTCAATTGAATTTTAGTATCTAGGGCCTTCTGTAGACTTTTCCCGAATCTTGATGTAAAACGGGGATCACGATCAGAAACAACTGATAGGGGTACACCATGAAGTATTAAAATGTTATTAATATATAGTATTTCTAAATGTTTAAGAGGTACATATTCACTTATTGAAAAAAAATGTGATGACTTGGTAAGGAAATAAACAATAACCCATATCACATCACTCCTTATGAGAGTCTTTAGTAGCTCCAAGAAAAAGTCCATTACAATATCATACCATTTCTAGATAGGTATATGAATAGGTTGCATGAATCCTCTAGGTCATTTTCTTCCAGCCTTCACCTATTGAAAAACTAAACATTTCGACACATAACCAGTAATATCCCTCTTCATGTTATCCCACCAACAAAGTTCCTTCAAATAACTATACATATTAGTTCCACTGAGGTGTATAGAGAAATTAGAGATACGAGAATCATCCAATAATTCTATTTTTAGCTCAGTTATGTAGGGAATACAAAGCCTCTTCCCAAATTTCAAAATTCCATCTTCAAATACGAAATCAATTAATCTTCCCTCATTCATAGCTTTAATTTTCTTTTAAAACTTATCATCATGAGTATGAGATCTTTTTATCCTTTCTAGTAAAGATGGTTTGGAAACCATTTGAAAAATTAGTGATGATTCTCCCTCAATGATAATTCCCATATCCATCTTTACTATATCAATGAACATATGATCCCTTTCAACTCTCGTCTTGTTTATTCTTCCTTGGTCATTTATACTCAAGGCAACTGCCACATTATTTGTCTTCCCTAGGTGGTAGTGTATTGTGCAGTCATAATCCATGAGTAGCTCAAGCCACCTCCTTTGTCTCATGTTGAGTTATTTCTGTGAGAAAATATATTTCAAACTCTTGGGATCAGTGTATATCTCACATTTTTTACTGTAGTGATAGTATATTTATATCTTCATATCAAAGATTACAACATCTAACTCAAGATCATGTGTTGGATAGTTTTATTCATGGTTTTTAATTTCCTTGATACATATGAAATAACCCTATTATTCTACATGAGGACACAGCCAAGTCATTTTCTTGATGCATCACTATAAATAACAAACCCATCATTCCCAAATGGTAAATTCAAGATAGAATCATTGACTAATATTCTATTAAATTCCTCAAAAAATTATTTTCAATCTTTTTTTAAAATGAATTTAACCCCTCTACATGATATATTGGTTAATATGTTATCTAATCGGGAAAAATCCTAGATGAAACGCCGATAGTAACCTACTAAACAAATAAAAATACGTACCTCGGTTATACTTGTTGGTGTTTTCCATTCTTGAATTGATTTTTTTAGTATAAATAGAGATTTCATCCTTTAAGACTATATGGACAAATAAATAAATTTTCTTAAGCCATAATTCACACTTGCTAAATTTTACATTTAATTATTCTCTTTTAAGAGTCTCAAAAATGATCTGCATGTGATACTCATGTTCTTCAAAGATTTTAGAATATATTAGAATATCAGCAATGAATACCACAAAAAAATCATCAAGATATTCCTTGAATACTCTATTCATGAGATCAATAAATACTAAGGGTGCATTAATCAATCCAAAAGTAATTACTGTATATTCATAATGACCATACCTCATCTGAAAATTTTTATTCGGAATGTATTCCTTCCTCACATGTAATTAATAATATCCAGAATGAAGATTAATCTTTGAAAATAATTAACCTACTCGAATTTGATCAAATAAATCATTGACACGAGGTAGAGGATACTTGGTCATTATTGTAATCGCATTGATTCCCCTATAATCAATACACAACCTCATGGATCCATATTTCTTCTTACAAAAGAGAACAGGGGGTCCCCATGAAGAAACATTAGGGAAGAAAAATCCATTTTGAAACAACTCTTCATGTTTTTTTAGCTCTACTAATTCTACAGTTTCTATTCTATAGGGATTTTTTGATATTATCCTTGCGTTAGAGATTAAATCAATACAAAACTCAACTTCACACTCTGGGGGGTGTACAGGTAAATATTATGGAAGAACATCAATGTATTCCTTTACAATAGGTACATTCCAAATTTGAATATTACCTCCTTCATCCCAATATGTTGATTTTGATATCTCCCCAATAGTCTCCATCAGTAAAGCTACTAGGGGTGGATTTTTATTAGAATTAGGTGATGAAGTTTCTGCTCTAAAGATAACGGATTCTATATCTTCCTCAAAAATCGAAACTTCCATCTTATTGAAATACATTTTTGTATAAAATTTTGAAATCCAATCCATACCGAGGATTATATCAAAATCAACCATAGGTATGATAACAAAATTAGAAATTTTGTCATGTTTATATGCCAAAATAGGAACTGTCTGACACATCTTTGTTGTGGTAATGCTCCCACTAGGAGTTATATTTGATAATTCCCTTTTCATGGTAAATTTAAAATATCTAATTTTTAATGAAAACTATAAAGATATAAAGGAATGAAATGATCCAGAATCAAATAAAGATTTATCTAAATTTTAGGAAATGATTAAAGTACCTTCCACCACATCATTATGAACTTCAACCTCAACAATTCTGGTCACAAAATCTTGTCTATCTCCCCTTGGCCTCATCCACGGTAGATTCCCATGACATTTGGGGAATTCATTTGAATAGTGTCTCATGTCCTTAAAATTGTAGCATTGGACATCATTGATTTTTTTCATCCCTTTTCATTCATGAGCCTTGTTTTCCTTATCTTTTCACTTATAACAAACTCCAAATTCCTTCAAAAATATCTTAGGGATCTTTTTTCCATGTTTTTTACAAGTTGAAAAATGTTAAAAATTATTCTTCTTCTTTGATGCATTCCACATTTTATGTTTCTCAGATGGCCTCTTCTTGTCCAATTTTCCTTTGAATATATTGATCTTATAAATTTTTTTCTCCATCTTGATGGTATAATAAGTTATTTCATAATATGATGAAAAATTCTTCAAAACCATTGTTATTCAGTGATTTGTCTTAAGATCTTAAAATAAGTGATCGATCTTGCACTCTATGTTGAATATATAATCTATAACAAACCTGGATAACCATGTAAAAGTATCTTCATAATATTCAACACTCTCTTCTTCCTTTTTCTTTAAGTAAGGAAATTCCTATTCATCTCAATTTGTTGAACATGAGGAAATTATTTGTCAAAGAATATCTCCTTAAAAGTTCTCCATTCCATAAGTTCTATTTATTCTTAATCCCTAGTTTTTTTGATCAACATCCACCATTTATCAGTATCACCTTTGAGAAAATAGACCTCAAAAGAAACTTTTCTATTTCATTGCATCCCAAGGCTATAAATATCTTTTCTAGATACTTAATCCACTGCTTAGTTACAATTGGATTAGTAGTCCCACTAAATTATGGGTGATTTTTCTCATATAAAGTAATCCTTCATAGGAGATTCCCACTTTGGAATGGTTTGTTTCATTTGGGAAAGGTTTTTTGTCATAACCTGATTAAGTTTCCCTAGTATCGCCATAATTTTCTCCATTCCAATACCAGCTGTATTGGTTTCCTTGGTAGAGAAACCCCTATAATTTCCTTGAGAATTGATACCATTCGTCCTTTTAGGTTCCATCTCTATATAATGACACATATCAGATTAGACCATAAAATTATGTGTTTCAAATATGGAAAAACACTCATCATAAATTAAAACTTTACACATCATAAATCATAATGTTTTGTAACATTGGGTGAATTATCAGAAGTGTATCCCCAAAGTCCAACATAGGTTATGTTCCCAAATTTATGTTCTCTAAATCTAGTTTCCATGTTTTTTTTAGAACTCTTCTGATACCAACAATAATTCCCCAACCTCAAATCACCTAATGTCAATTCATTATTACATTTCATTGGCATTATTACTTGGAAACAAATCCCAAATGACAGTACAGTTTAACAGTCTTGGAAATCCATATTACATAAATGATACCAATAATTTATTGGGAAAAAATATATAACATGCCATGCAACAACTAAAATAAATTTAATCCTTGAATTCTTAATCAACATTCTCTTATTCATAACTTGGGGAGAGAAACATGATAAGGGTGAGCTCAAATTCTCAGTAAGGTTGTGTACAGTGGAATCAATAATCAATATATATGGAAAGGTAAGTATCTAAGAGCACTTTCTCTTTACAAAACTAGATAAGTCACAAATAATATGGAAAATAAAGAATTGAAACATATTACATAATTAAATAATCTGATAATGAACTACATCCATTGATATGTCAACACAAAATATCATGGATAAATAATAACTCAAATTAAATGAGGGAAATACATTATTTAAGGATGTCATGTCTTAGGTACATGAAAACCTATTACTGTAAAGAACTTTCACAAGACAGTTTAAAACTAATGGTAGAAACCAATTTAGCTAACATATTTGTCTCATGAGAACCTGTCAATGCATTGAGGAGCTATATAAAGTCCAGGCTCCATTGGTCATTTCTAGTCCAAAGTATTTCTCATATTGAATAATCAAAATAAATAATATTCCTTATAAAATAATAATATTGAATGAGTAATATGGATCTATCAACAATTTACATGAAGGAAATAATATAATATCATGAAATTAATGAGATTCATGACATACCATGTCAAAAGGTATAATACACACCATATAAAATGAACCAGGTGCATAACATTACAATATGCCTCAATGAAATGTAATTGAGACGAAATCCCTTACCTTAGGTCTGATACTCTATCTATTTGTCTGAAACATATGTATGATGGTATTATTAACTTATATAGAATCATAATAATATTTATGATATCATTTATGACTCTTTTATTAGTTTATATTACCCATTTATTAACAATTCAAAGTTAATGCAACATTTCAGGTAATAATCGCTTCTTTTTATCATATGTGTTTAACTTGTTATTATTGATCATATTACATAGATAATGATTTAATTATGTTAAAAATGTATAATATTATTTATATATCATATATATTGATAATATAAATATATATAATAAACAGGAATATACCATTTATAGTGACGGTAGGCCGTACGTATGCATGAACATTATTTCCATTTTCTTATCATATGAATGCTAGTAAGTGAATGAAATATATGTACATAAATATATCTTTATATATATATATATATATATATTATTCTAGTAGAATTATTATTACATATATTTCATGATTATTCATAATATATATCTTTATAATCATTCTTGGATGGTGAACGTGGAAGATGAGTCTCATTGCGTCGTAGAAGACGGCAAGTCGTACGTAAGCATGAGCGACGAAATCATTTAATTAATGGTTTAATGGTATAGATTTGGATTTAAAATGAATTTTAATAAAATAATATCAGGTTACATTTATTATTTAATTCATTTTTATTCATCATTATACCCATCTAAATGAAGTATAGATGAAAAAGAGTTTACACCACGGCGTGGAGATGGTAAGACGTACGTACGCACGAATGGTTATATTGTTTTTCATAGGATGGGTAAAAGAGGAATATGGTTGTTCCATAATGATAAATAAATATCATATTATAGTATATTCTAGAATTATTATTTTAGTATGGTAACAACTTATTTAGAGGAAGTAGAAGAAGAAATTAACTTTGAAATAAGTGATAAAATGATTACCTCTTTTTCAGGTGTCTCCTTTTGATTTGCACAAGAGGACTCCTTATTATGGTTTTATGACAAAAGGGTGGACTGTAAGATGCAGTTAGGGAATTTTATTGGATATTTGGGTAGGTTTTGGCCAAGACAAAGGGCTTTGGAGGTGTGAAGAAGTGGGTAGTGGTGGTTCCCTTTTATAAGAGGGAGGAGGGGAACTTTAGGAAAGTCTAGAAATGTTATTTTATTATAAATTTCTTTTCTGTTTAAAATGGTCTCAAACTTATTTATTTTAAATATAATATTTTTTTTGGTCGAAATACAATCAACCAATAGGTTTTAGAAATGTTTAGGTTAAAAATTAACCTTATATTTTAACTTTAACACTCAGTTAAAAACATTAACTCTTACAATCACTTCTTGCATTTTCAAAATATATGGTAACTATATTTACTATAAAATTACAATAGACCCATAATTATATCATTAATGAAATTTTTAACATTATATAATTAATTTGTCTGAATATTATATTTTAATGACTATTATATCATTTAAGATAATAGTATTTGTTTTAAAAACTCATTTATGTCAATTTTGACACTATTTCAGAATTGATTTTTTTAAAGTCATAACAACTTGATTTCTTCAAAAAAAAGGCATTAACTAAAACCTAATATTTAAATTTATCCTAAAAATTATTTTATGGCATCAAAACCTTAAAATTGAATTTATTTTAATATTTATAATATCATTTATTTGATTTTTTTCATTAATAAAGAAAATACAGCATCGTTATTGTGTCATAAATAAATTTATTAATTTAATGTCTAAGAAATATAAATAAAATACCATTATTTAGGAAATTTTTTTATATTTATAATGAATATTTATAGTCTAAAATATCACTTATATAACCCCATATACAAATTTATTTACTAAAAATACATGATTATGTTCTATTTTTCTTTACTATAAATTAATTCTTACAAAATATCATTTTCTCATCCAAGTGGATCCATGGGGTTCCAAAATCAACCAAAAGATGCCCATGGTCGTAAATACATCATCTAATAAGATTATTACATGTTTCATGGTTGTTTAATTTTATTTTGTTACCCTTATTTACCAGATTTACCCTTTTACCATGGTAAATAAAATAATTACTGGAGTTACTATTCATAATGTCCAAAAATAAAAAATACTTATTTAAAAAAATTGGATATTATGATTAAAAATATAGAACACATTTTTCCAAATTGAAAACATTGAAGTTTCAGAAATTAATTTAAAATTAATTCATGTTGTCAAAACTATAAAGCGGGTTTTTAAGAAGTAATATATATCAAAAGATTGTCATGTGTTTATGTATAATTTAAATGTGAAATTACTTACAATGACCATAATTGAATTAAATTATAAAATATAAATCCAATTACACTTTAAAACCAATTTAAAATAAAATCTAACAATATTAACAAATTATATGAAAATATAGTTTTGAATTAAAATGTAGTATATTTTCACTATTCATCAAAAATTGAATCTTTTAAGAAAATCACCAAAATTTCACCCTAAGTAAATTTTAATATTATAAATTAAAAAATGAAGTCTATTTAGAAAAATAAAGTTTATAAATCATAAAAATTTGGTTATTATAGTTCATAATTGCTTTTTAAATAGCTACTTTGATAGGTCGTGGTGTTTTTGAACTCGGGGTTGCGTACAACACAAGTTATTGAATTATTTAAAAATAAGTGTATCATGGAAGCTTGGGTTGTTACATTATAGTCTATTGAGGTGATTTTTATTCTTTTTGTAATATAATATATTCTTGAGGATTTTTAACATTCTATGAAATCTTAGTGGTGACTCTCTTACTGACCCTACTTTAGTAAGTCTCTTTCCATCTAGTCATGAAATTCCTCTCTTATAATCTCTATTCTTTTACCATATGTGAATTTGGAGATGTTTTGTAGTTTATTTTGGTCTGATATTGTTTTGGGTGACAACTTTTTATTGAACCTTCCCATTTATGGCTACTATTTTGAGGTAGGAATTTCCTTACCTTATAGGGCCTTATTTATGAAATTTCCATAATTTGATCGTTTATTCATGAAACCCATGATTGATATATGTCACTTATGGGTGTGTGAGTGACCCTTGAAACCATTCCTTGATAAATTTCCTTAGGATTCATATATTTTCTATGTAACCAATGTTTGGTTGTGTTTTTATGAGGATGTGTATGGGTATCCCATTTAGGATTATTCATGATATGCTTCATTGTTTCTTGTTATGATATGTAGTGCATATGGTATTACATGTCTTGTGGAAAATTGCATTAGGAATTAGGATGAACTGGTGGATAATTGTTTATTATATCGTCCTTTGAGAGATATCAAGATGATGTGAATAAGGCTACAGACTGTGGCTAAATTGACTATATGATTCGGATCACAAACATGTCAACCAAAGTGGGAGTCAACCATTTATAGGAGTTTTGTATACTTTATATACTGGATAATATGGGAGAATTGCCTTCATGGGTGTTGTGTGCATCCAAATAAATCAGACATGTTAGGCGTGAGTTACCATCATCTAAATATTACATTCACTATCAAGGTGGGGAATGTGATGTTCCTTTTCATGCCCATCATCAGGGTAGGGTGTGTGGAATTCCATAAAAGAGAAACATGGAAACAGGACTGAAGGGTGAGTGGTTCCAACAATTTTGGGACTTAAGGAATGTCTTGTGGTGTGTAGTGATAGACATTGATATCCTTATTGGGATTACATTTAAGCTATTGTAGTCAAGGTTTTTGGGAGCTTGGTTAGCACATAATAACATAGACATTTTGTGGTTTAATGTTTATTTGATCATTTACCATATATCATGTCATACACCTATTATACATGTACACCGATGTTAAGGATTCATTGGTGGTTTTTTTGGGTTTATACTCACATCCTACATAGGAAACTCGATTCACATATAGAATACATGATCAGGGTTACATGAATGGGGAAGACTCTAGGAACATGGAGCTAGTAGATGGATAAATGTGGTTGAAGGAAGTATCGGGATATAAAATGGAGTGATGTCACAATGTTCATTTACTTTACTATCATGCTCAAACTCTTATTGACCCACCGCTTTTGGGGTACTTGGTTTATTGCTAAATGACTTGTGATGCCTTCCATGCTTCTTGTTATATATTTTTTTATTTATACCCATGTGTTATTATTTAAAATTTTAATTATTTATTTTAAGGGTGTATTCTCCCCACTAATAGAATTTGGAGCCTCACTGCTAGTCAGAAACCTCTTGTGTATGAGGAAGTATGAAAGGGGCCTGGTGGAACCCTTGATTGGACTTGGTGGATTATGATGGGACATTAAAAATGGTATCTAAAAAATATTTCCATTTCCTTTATTCCTAGATATGTTTTGGGGAAAGGTATAAACAATTTAGGTTATGTAGGACTTGGACATGGGAGTTTCATGTGTTCCTAGACATCACATATGTAATGTACCTATGATTTACCATTTTTTTGTATTGCTATTATAGTTAAGGTTTTTTGGTTTAATTTTTATCTGTATTGTATTTTTCCGTCATATTTTTTGAGTTTGGGTTCATTCTTGCATCATTATGAGAAATTAAGGATCAAATTTCACACACACACACACAGATATATATATATATATATATATATATATGTTCTTTACTACATTTTTTCCTTAATTAAATGCCCTGATTCATGTTATTTTTTCAGTATGGGATAATATTCTCTTATATTAGGATATATATATATATGTTGTAGTTAATTATTTGATCTTGATCATGCCATTGTTATTTTTTATATATGTATATTAAATTTTCTAATGTTCAGGTATAGAGAACTTGAATTTGGTAGTGGGTAGAGCTCAAGTTATATACATTATATTATGGGTATCCTCCTAGGAGAACCTTTGTGTGATCAAATAGAGTGATTAAGATCTATCTCGAATTAGTAGATTCAAATGTCTTAAACTTTATTTTTGAATTATAGAAATTCCACCTTGGAGATGTTTGATGGAATTTCTTATAGAGGCAGGCCAAAAAGCACTCATTAGGGTGGGAATTCTTGTACTAGCACCAATATTATAGGAGAATATGCCATAAGATGATCTTGTACCAACTCTGGTGATTCAGGATGTAAATCTGGTTCATCTAAGGATTTTTTAGATTATTCCCCTTCAAAATGGAAACTTTCATAAGATCTTTATTGATCATTCTTGAGACCTCAATCTCCAACATTCACTAGCCTTTCAGTGTACTAGAGGCTCACAAGATACATAGGATTGGATAGACATTATTAAGAGAATTTTCAATCACATTCAGACTCCTATGGATGGGTGTGTGATCCTAATGACCTTTATATTTTAGGTAGCATCCAAGAAATTTTGGAAAGCCATGTATCAGGATAGAAGATGAGAGGATCTTACAAGGGAGGCCTTCAAAGATCTATTCCTTGAGTAATGTATTTATAACATAATGAATTTCGATCTTTATTTTTATTTCATAGAGTTACAATAATTATTTATGTTTGTCTCTGTATATTCTGATTCTTTCATGGAGATTCTAGGATTATCTCTTATTTTGGTTAGAAACGAGGCCTATAATGGTTGATAGATTGAGATATGTCTTTGTTCGGAGATCAAGTTATAGGTCTAGAGTTTTTTCGGACATCGTACATGAAGGTTATAACTAAGGACATGGAAATCATGAAGGGTATATATGAGGATAAGGTATCAGGCTTGCTTTCATCCCATATAAGACCAGTGACTGGTCTTACTCTCACTACTATGGGATACACTTTCAGTAGTAGGAAGAGGAAATTTCATCCTGAGCAGTAGGTCAGCAAGTAGATGTGTCAGTGTAGGAGTTCTTTGGTATCCTCTGTGGGAGGTGATTTTACTGGGTTCATTAATTTTGAGTGAATAGGGTATCCTAATAATGATTACATGAAATCGCCTATATACTTCCTCCAATGTTATATATCTATTCATATTTTCGTTTTTCACTAGAGGGATTCTCGATATTTTTCATGGAGTTCAGACCAGGATGGGGATGGAGGAAAACTATAGAGGATAAAAACACCCCAATAATATATAACTTAGTGGGAGGGAAGGAATCTAATACATGTCGAGTTTAAATAGTGGATCAGGATCCATCAGATAATGATGAGGTATCATCTATGGATCATGGTATAGTCTTCATCACCTTTATTATATCTACTATATTTCTTAATATTGGTGCTTCTCATTCCATTGTATCTATTCAACTGATAGTTGGCCTAGACTTTTTGATTATAATAACCTTAGATATTTTTTCTATTGGAAGACCCATATAGACTAAATTAAACCATATTTGAAGGTGTTTAACATATCTTGTAGTGATTACTATCTATGGACATTTGTGCGATTTCATGATCCTTAATATTACTAGACTCTATGTAATCTTTTGGATGGACTATATTATGATATATTGTAAAAAAATATACTAAAACTAAAGATGTGTATCCTTTACCATTCATAAAGGTGAAAAGTTTGTAATGGATAGTGAGTGGGGGTTGGGTGCTGGTAGGGTTTCCATAGATTAGAGTTAGATTTGATATATTATAGGATGATTTGTAGGCTTATCTCTTTTAGAAATATCAATGTTGTCACCCTCATCTTTCCCACAAGTTATAGATCATTATTAGTTTGGGTTTCTTGAAAAAAAATGAGGTCTGCATTCAATTAGAAAGTTCTAGTTTTAAATAGATTTCATGATAAAGATTTTGCATATGTCAATTCCTCTTTATGGTATTATGATAGTAAAATTCAAGGAACTTGAAGTATAGCTTGAAGACTTAGAGCAGAAGGGTTTTATCATACTAAGCACATCTCCTTGGTGTGATCCAGTTTTTCACACTAAAAATGAAGATATTACTCTTCAGATTTGTGTGGATGACAAAATGTTGAACCAAGTGATGGTGAAGAATAGGTATCTATTTTTCTATGATTTATAGTATATTCAATCATCTGTGAGGATCTCATTGGTTTTCCAAGATCGAAATGTTTTCATGACTCCTTCATCTTTTATTCAGGGGGAAAACATACTAAATATGGTGTTTAGGAGTAGCCATGGGCTATACAAGGTCTTATTTATTCCATTATCTTTAATGAGTGATCTATTAGTTTTCATGTACCTCGTGAATAAGATATGTTTCCCATATATAGGCTTGTTCTCCATGTTTTTCATTGATGAAATATTTATCTATGAAATAACCTCATAGTCTCATTCAAGACATCTGGAGATGATCTTGATTACACTTGAGACAGGTTGGATTTATTCCAAGTTGTTGAAGTGTCACTTTTTAATCTACTGGTTGCCTTTCCTAGGGCATGTTGTATTAGAGGTAGTAATTTCTATAGACTTGGAGAAGGTGGATGAGTTGATGTCTTTGTCTCTTCCTAAAAATTTATTTTAGATTTTGAGCTTCCTTGGATTATCAAGGTACAACCAATGTTTTATCTAGGATTTATCATGATTAAAAGAAACATTGATAACTTTGATCAAGAAATGGTTGATGTTTGAGTGGTCAGAACAATGTGAGGAAACATCACCTGAGATGAAGTACTGGTTGATAACAATTTTGAAGCTAATATTTCTAGAAATGGGAAGGGTAATTAATTTTTTTTTTTTTGATACCTATAGAGTTGTATTAAGAGTTGTGTCGATATAGGATGATCAGGTAGTGGTTTATGGGTCTCTCCAGATATGACCCGATGAGCAGAACTATCATACCCATGACCTATAGTTAGAAACTATGTCTTAATAGAGTTACCTAGAGTTTTTTATTAGATAGAGATTTGTGTTTAGCATTGATGTTTTTTCATGGACTATAAGAGGTCATGGGGACTCAGTTGAAACTAAGTACGGCACACCAACCACAGACAGATGTAAAATTTGAGAGGAAGATCCCAATTCTTATGGATATTATTTGATATTATTACTTAAACATTAGAGTATCATGGGATAATCAAATATCCTTGGTTGATTTTTCTTATGATAATAGTTATTAGGATTCTGTCCAGATGGAACTCTATGAGGATCTTTATGGTTGACCTTATCTCTCACCATTATGATTGCATGAGGTGAGTGAGGAAACTATTGTGATACTAAGCCCGGAACAAGATAATTTGGAAAGATTATAGTTGATATAGAGATGGTTTTTAATGAATCTAATTTTATATTAAATACGTTGTGTGTTTTAAATGATATGTTCAAATTACGGTGTGAATTTGATGTGGTTTTTTGGGACTTGTAAATGTTTTTAGAGGATTAATTATATTTTTTATGGTTTCTCTATTTATAATGGGAAACACCATGGAATGTTTCATGGAATAGTAGCCTTTTAGTTCATTAGTTTAAAATAAGAAATGGGAAAAATTACTTGGATGTGATATGGCCAATATGTGGTTCTCAGGGGGGTTTTTTTTTCTTCCAAGACTTAGGAAACCTCACCATAACCATTTTGGAGGTCATTATAAGGGTGAAATTTCTTTGATATTAACATATTCCAATGGTAAATACCTTTTTTGTGGTGTGTTCAAGGACCACCATGACCATGCCTATGCAGTGGTTTAAGTTTTTCTGACGGTTTTTCTATCTCTGGTTTATATATTTCACCTATTCATATTTTGAACTTTATAAACCTTTAATATAAATTCATGGAAATTTATTTTACGGTGATCATGAAACTATTATTCATCATTTACATAAATTAATAAATCTTTACACCTCCTCTATTAATCATTTCTTTAATCATAGTGGTTTCCATATGATCAAGGTTCTTCAGATGAACACATGTGAAAGATAATTCCATATTCATCATTTCTACTAAAGGATATTTATCCATTATTAAGATATGGTAAAACCTCATGTGAATAAGGTTCATTCCTAGTGATATATGATAGATAAAATTGATGGTTCTTGGAGACAAAAGAGAGTGTAGCACATTCTTATTTTCCAGATCATGCAGACATTTCCTTTCCCATTGGTCAATCCAAACCTAAGGTAGGACATTTTTTTATGATTTTTTCTTCACAATTATATTATGTATATAATGACCATGGAACAACTCCTCCCATTTAATCCATTTTTTAATTAATTGAATCTTTTTTTTAGTTTCAGAATCGTGGTTTATTAATTGGTTCTATTGTTTTATTATATACCTCATTCTGGTTCCATTGATGATAGAAAATATACATGGTCTTTGATTGAAGTTTAATTTTTAGTTTTATTCCGTTCTACCTTGGTTCTATTTGTTTTTGGTGTTTAATTGAATGATGATTCAACTATTTTGTAGAAACCTTTCTTTTGGTACATTTGAATCTATGTTTCAGTGGTTTTTTTATGTTGTCTCAATGTTATAATTGGATATAATGCATAGGTGTGATGGAGATGATGAAAATATGATTGTGTTATTGGATACATTCATTCTATGATCTATGTTGTGTGGGTGTTTACTTATAAAGGTGAAGCAATAATGACTCTAGCATGGTTCACAGAATCTGTATGCTCTTCGAGTGAGAACCATGGTGGTGAAATTTAAAGATTCTGAGAAACATTTATCTATATGGTGTGTGGTTTGGAATATCATACATTATGTGATACTAACCATTTTATGTATATCCTTTCATGATGAGGATGCATCATGGAAAATCACTTTTTCTTCATCTGAGTGACTTCTAGAGTGGATTTGGTTTAGTGTTAATATGGTCTCTCAATACATTTTAGTGAGAGTGTATTACTCATTTCTCTTCATGTGAGGGTATAGAGAAGAATCCCATCTTTAATAGAGGATGAGCGATCCCTTCAGTGGTATGGTTCAAGATAGAGTTAGGTGTCCCTCTATGTGGATCATGGTGTGATCCTCTATATCTTTTTCCACAGGTCTGGTCTAGTATATTATGATTAACATTCAGGGTATGTGATCCCCTTCCTAGTGGGTTAACCTAGTTAAGGGAAGGTATCCTTCTAATACCCTGGGCATGGTCCCTTATTATTATATCTTTGACTTAGGAGAATTATCACTATTAGAGAGACCAGTGGAGTGATCTCCCTCGAATGAGTGTTTGTTTAGATCATAGAGAAGAATCCCTTGTCCAGTAGTGAGGAAAAACTCACCTAAGACATAGATTCTTCCATTGAGTATATGTGGGTTTTATCTTTTTTACCCTTACATGGTCTCTTCCTAGACATGTCATGTCATATGCAGATGATAGACCATTCAACAGAGTACTAGGTGTACTAGAAGCTAGTGGTGAATATTTGGACTAGACAGAGTGTAGATGGTTCCAATAGTTGCATCTTGGTAGTATACACCAACTATTTAGTAGGTTATACTCTTTATATATTTTTTGGGGGGTTTTTTACCTTTAACTTTTAGCATACTTTGATGTGGGATTAGTTATTTTAAAATAATTTTTATAATTATTTGTTCATATTTTTTCATTATATTGGTGTATGTAGATGTTTGTGTGTGTGTTTGTGTACTTAGGTTAAGGCCACCCAAGTGTGTGATATGCATATTCATCACTATTCACAGTCCCTTGGATTACTGGAAGTGGGCTTGGGATTTCACTCTTAGCATACCATTGACTAAGACGGACCTATTGGGTCAATTCATGACACTATTAGTTACCTCACAAATAAGGAAAATATTGTATTATGACTGAAGGAGGATACCTTTGGATTTCACTACAGATGACCAGGTAATCATGCAGGTTACTCCTAATTTGGGGAATTTATGTCTTAGTAATTAAGGAAATCTACCACTGATATATGTTGTATCTTTAGAATTCACCAATCATATTGGGAAGTGTCTAATTGTTTTGGTATTTCTTTTTGTAGTCAAGGAATGCATGATGTGTTCCATGTATCTCAACTTCAGATGTACATTCCCAATCCTATGCATGTTATTGACTATTAGGAAATTGATCTTGATCCAGAAGAATCATATAATGATGATCTAGAATTTATGGTCGACTGAAGAAATATGGTTTTATAAGGGATGACAGATCTTATGGATTCATATACAGGCCTGTGAGGAATCATGGGAGTGGGATTATGATGCTCAGGTATAGTGGCATGAGTTTTTTGAGCTTGACTCTAGAGATACTTCTTGAGGTGGATAATTCCTTAAAGGAGTGAATTGTCACACCCTTGTTTTCTAGGTTTATATTAATGAATTCTTTTTCATGTATTAAATGATTATTTTTAACCCTGTGATGGTTGACCTTTTATTTGGTTTGTGTTAGAGATTTTTTGAATCTTAAAAGTGGGTTTTTTAGGTTTTTTGTTTAAATTGGAATACATCATACCTAGGTGAAACACATTTTATCCTATGTTTAATATAGTGTAAAATGAGTAAAGGGAAGAATGGGTGTGGTCATGGAATTGTGCTCAGGGAACAACCAGGTGGTACACGGCTTGTGAGGCATCACCACGACCATAGTGGAGATCATTGTTAGGGAAAACAGCCTCTTATTTAGGTACACTTCATTGGGTGTGGTGATGGTCTATCTCACTATGAAACGCTCAAAATTAAAACCTTCTCTCTCAGATCATGACCGATTAAAAGGGGGGATGAATGTGGATTAAATACAGGGTATTTAATTTGTTTTTTGTACAATTATTATCGCTATTAATTGATCAATTATCCTCCTTGATGATTCTTTAATTTTCTATATGGTTTTTTAGATTCTCTGGTAGACCAAGGTGAAGACCTTTTATGATCATCATCCATGTCCATTTTTCTTCCTTTTTTGACTGGTCATTCCTTTCCTTTGGTTTATCTAAAAACTCAATTATTTCACCATTTATGGTGCTTCTGGTTGGGATGTTTTTTTTGGAATCATTATAAGGATTATTTCTCATTCTATTTGATTTCTTATCCCTTCTTTAATGATCATGGAATTAGTCATTTTTTATTATACTATAGTAAATCATATAGTCTATTAAAGTGATTTCCATCCTTGGCGAGATAGAGTCTCTTATTAGGGATCATTGAAATTATATGATGTCTCAGTTATAAATATCCTTTCTATTCTCTTAGTGAAACTCCTTTACTATGTATCTTTCCTTATATCCTTGATGTTACTCTCTTAGAATCGTTATTTTTTGTTCTTATGTCACTTTGGAAATAGCTCCTAGGATCATTGGGTGTGATCTTGTTTTGGATGACCACTATCTTGGAAAACCTTGATGTTGATATTGATTATCTTGAAGTATGAAGTTCCTTATAATATAGGACCTTATTTATTAATTTTCCACGATTTAATTATTTATGCATGAAACCCATGCTTGATATATATTACCTGTGGGTGTGTGAGTGGCCCTGAGACCCTTCCTTGATATGAATTCTTAATATTTATGTATATCTTGTTTAACCCATGCTTAACTGTGCTTTCATATTGGTATATATGTGTAGACTCTTGAGGAATGTTCATGATATTCCTTATTGTTACTTTCAAAGATATATATTTCTTGTGTTATTTCATAGCCTATGGAACCATACTTAGATAATTAGGTAGAATAGGTTCCCTAGTTTTAGTTATAAGAACCCTCATAGGGGAGTGTGATGTTATAAAAAATGCTACATACTATAGTTCATTTGATAGTATGAGTCGGATCTGGGACATGTTAGCTAATTTGTGAGTATACCTTGTAGAAGAGTTATATATTATTAGACTACTAGATAATATAGTAGAATACCCCTGATGGGTGACGTATGAATTCTAATAAGTTAGACATGTATGGTGGGACTTACCATCATCTGAGGATTATAACCACTATTATTTTATGCAATGTGGTGTTCCTATTGAAAACCACCATCATAGTGGGGCATGTGTAATTCCTAAAAAGTATAACATGGAAACAAGAATGATATAAATATGGTGCCAACTGACATTGGCACTTATGGCACATCATGTGACAGGTCACTCAATAATGGACCCAGTGATTAATGTCTGGTGTTATAGGATATATATATATATATATAGGACCCCACCTAACATAAAATGATTAAATTCACATATGAGTTCCATATCAAATCAATTATTCATCATATCATGAAAACCCCAAATCAATAAAATGAGTTTTTAAATAGTATTGAACAAATGACATGAAAAGTAGATATGCATATACCAAAAGATCATTGTCCAAATAAAATCACTTAAAGGGAATGTAATGGCTCCATATTTTATTATTATACACTTTGAAAATTGTAAATAATATTTTCATAGACAGTCAGGGAATTGGCATGGAGTTTTCGGTGTTGGATGACCCCAATGTTGATATATTAAAAAAATTAAATATATTAGCTCTCAAAATCACATAAATTTATAAATAATGTATTTTATTATGAATGGAGTCTCGGATAGGGAAACCAAGACAACTATTGAATCCAAAATGTGTGTTTTAACCTAGGTATGATATACATTTGTTTCACACCACATGTTTTAGTAGAGTGTGGTCCTTGGTATATTAATAAGTGATTAAATTAAATAATTAATTTAAAATATATTTAATTTCTAAACCCTATAAAACCTTTATATAAACCATGTTATGAATAATATCTAGTGTGAGCCACATAAATCTCTAGAATAGATAGTTTGTGTCTATGGTGGAATCATTGTCGAACATGTAATCGGGGATTGATGACGTACACGATGAGAATTTTCTTTGGCGGCATTAATAGAGAATGAATTATTCATCAACATCAAACCTAAATTTTATGTAGAGATATATTATTTTTGTAATTAACTTGATTTTTCTTTATTTTGTACACAAAAATTAGTTAACACTCCCCCCCCCTTCAAATCCATGTTCTGATTATCATATGTCCCTGATAAATTGTTTTTACTATATTTAGGATTTGAGGTTTATTTCTGATTAATTGTTTCCATATTGATACCTTGATTCTCATTTTAGGATGATGGAAAAGCCTAACTTGGCCATCTTTGTATACTCACTTTTGTTTTTTATGGATTTCTCCCTTATTCTACATGCATTCATCACTAGATTTTGTTTGGATGGTGGTTCATCAATTCAAGTGGAACCAATTCATTACAAGAATGACCATTGGTTCCATGGATAATTTTTTTGGGTTTGGAATCGTGGTTAGTGGCATGATAGAGTGTTTCTTATATATATGGTAGTATATTGAAAGGGTGGTCATGCATGTTTCACAAATAGAACATGTGGGGGTAAGTACATTTATGGGGGTCATGGTTTTGTTGAACAATGTTCAAAAAATCACTTTTCTATGACAATGGATTAATAGGAAACATGTACAGTGATATTTCTGGGTGAGATTCATGAAAAGTTCATAGGAAATTTTGGAAAATCTAGATACCCATTTAATAGGTCCACTTTATATAAAATTAATGACTACACAATGTGTAGTTCATAAGAACACACATCATGTATCTTGAAAATATGACACTATCATTTCAATCTAAAGTTATATATCACATGGACATGTGACCCATGACCATCCAGATTAGTAGGTAATAAGATTAAATTCCTAACAGGCATGTATCCCCACACACATTGTGAGTTATGCCACATTTTTCGTACAATTGTTGGTACATTACTCAAGCTTATGAGAAATATTTCAAGGATCTACTTAAACATGGTACATCATGTGACCCCTCCATGAGATATATAGTTGGGTACATAATATCTATATGAGATGACATAACATGACCAAGTGAATAACTTGGTATAATGGTCTATGTATTCCTCGTGCTCACCATGTACTTCCCCTTGTTTTTGAATATTATTGTCATATGTGGGTTTTCCCATCAATAGTATTTGGTGGAGTAGGTGTTTCACCTATTATAACTGGAATCCTTATTGGGAATTTTTATTTCACCCATGTAAGAATGGGTATGGGATCCCCTACCTGTAAAGGCATATAGATTCAATATTCCACCCACTTTTTGAGGTAGCGATCCTCAATCTGTGATTTTTGTTTCTTATCTATGGAGCTCAGATAGGATAGGTATCCTAAATTAGAGTTGGTATTTCACCCATATTCATTGAGAAAGGATCTTCCAGCATCATCTCAAGGGAGTAAGATATAGGTTTCTTTAGACTTATAGATCAAAAGCTAGTAATGAATAGTTCATTTGGATAGTTGGATGGTTGAGATTGTACTTTGGGACATGAGTACCTTCTATGATCATATATGGGTCCCTCTTTTATTACCATCATGTTTATGGGCTTGATCTGACTCTCTTTTGATGTTTTACTACTTGGTAATTTTAGGGTATCCCATAATATATTTATATACCCACTTCTTCATGGGATATTCCCATACTTACCATATCTTACATAGATGATAGGCTATTTGATAGGGATCTAGGTGGACCTAGGGTGGGTGTTTCTTAGTAGTACTTATCATATTTGGTAGTAGAAATGGATTCAACCTTAAAGATCTACATTGGAGTATTACTATTTATGGTTGTCATTTTGGACCTAATTTTTCGTTTTTAGTCCTATATTTTCTCTATTTTATTTTTCTTATAATTACATACTCTATTAAGTGATGTTAGGGGTAGTGCATGCATTTATTAATCCATAGTTTTTTACTTTCTTATATTTATCTAGTTTATATGGGGATCTGTGAGTGGGTAGGTACTTTAGGCTAAGTAATCCCATATGAGATACATTCATACTTAGTGTTAGTCACTATCCTTGGGCCTATTGGTGGATGGACTTTGGTGGAAAACCTTTTTGGCAAATGGAAATATAGGCCCTAGTGGGTCAGGTCATGTCAGTGTGGTATCAAATCCTTGGTTCTCCAAGGATGAAGTTTGGATTTAGAATAGTTGTGAGTAATGGATTGAGATTTAGAGAAATGGTGTTTAAGTGTCTTGAGTTTAGATCTCATGTTAGGGATGTCAGTGATGGTTCAGTGGCTGACATATCAAATCACCAAGACACTACTAACCCACTTGACAACTTGGTATACAGTGACATTGCCTTTAGGGTAAAAAATGGTATATGTATCATATAGAAATGTATTTTTGATTTAAATTTCCTTCTTGAGTCAGATCCCTAGAGAATATATATTGACCGGGGTACATCTTGACTATTTTTGGATGCCTCTATATAGATATAGAGCCAGGATTTTGAAATAAGATAGTGATAGTGATCATCTTATCGATTAATCCTTGGTTCAGGGGCTTATTTAGGAGGTGATTCCTTCTGGTGGATAATGATAGGTACTTCCACATTTTTAGTAGAGAGAATATTTACCCCCAGTACTACAGGTTTCTTTTTTCCTCATGTTGGGAAGTATATCACTTATGTAGTTTAGGATGATAAAGTTCATAGGTTGAGTATGCTTCAAGAGTTCCAGAGACAGAAACCGCCCAGGTTCTAGGATGAGTCAGATCCACAAGTACCATAGGACTGGATATAGTTAATGGTATAAGTGTTATATCTAGTCTATACCCATTCCAAATAGATAATTTATCTTTCTGGTAGCCTTAACCATGTCAGAATAGGATATCAATAGATCTTGGTGACTCAGATGCATGATGTAGTGACTCTTCCTTAGATCGAGTTTGGACACCTCTCCTCGGATGAGTATTTCCTAGTAACTCTATGATCATTGTGCATACAAGAGATTATTGAGCTACAAAATGGTATAAATATGGTCACTAAGTATTCATCAAGGTTTTCCAACCTCATGTGATACTCTCAGTTTATGGTTCATGATTAAAATAAAGGATGTTTGAGCATGTTCTACATAGAGATATTCAATCTGGGGTTTTTCCCCTATTCATTTACACTTGTTATAGGTTGTTAGAGTGTGCCTTTGTGGTAGAGAGGTGTTTTACGATTCATTTGTCACAAACTGGGGCTTATGGAAGTCACCCAAAATTAGAGACTTCAGTAGTAAGTGTATTTAATAAGGATTCTAAGTCATGGTCCTCAAAGCATCATAATCTCCAAACTCATTTTAGGGGATTCCAAACCTAGGGTTTTTAAAGAAGTTTTGTTCTGTCAAGGGAGAGTAAATACAATTCATATGGGGAATAATGTTATATTGTGTGAGATTTTCTAACCTGACAAGTGGAAAATGATAGATAGGTGGAGGATATACCACCATGCTAAAGTAAGAAGCTTGAGTAAGATGGTATGTAGGGTTTTAGTTGTGGCATTGAATTTGGGAGTGCTATAGGAGGTGGAAGACATTTTGATCATATACATCCACCACCACCTCTAGGTGGTCCACATCAAGGTCAGGGAGCTAGAAATGAGGGGAAACATTTATTTTTCTCATGTTCATGCTTATGACCCATAGTCTTTGGGCATGATTTGAGGTATAATCTTTGTCTTATCTACCATAACAACAAATATGATAGACATAGCCATGAAAAATTCCTTTGTGGACCTATACCTCAATCAGAACTACTAAAAAATGCATAAAATATATTTCTATCCTTTATCTATACTAGAAAAAATCATTGATATAGGTACCCTTTATCTGCACTAAATGAAGAACTGATGAAGGGTTCCTTTTATCAGCCCTAAAAAGGCATTGAAAAAAGTTAAAATTTATCAGTACTTTGTTTAATGGTGATAAAGAGTTTCCTTTTTTATCCATTTTTTAGTGTCTATAAATGGTACATTTTTTAAATAAATTATTTGTAGCACTGATAAAGGGTAACATTTATCAGTGCATTTTCTAGTGTAGAAAAAGGTCTCGATTATACTCATGAGTCCCACATCGAAATAAGAGATGTATGGTCGCTTCTTTTTATGTGATTTCACCCCATACCAAGCTCACACACCTACAGTGGGCATGGGCTCCCACATTCATTATCCACACATATCCATTTTGGCCCATGGGCCCACGTGGTCCTCGACCCACCCCATTCACTGGTCAGGTTCTACATGACCCAGCCTGTTGGCCTCCCCTCATATGGGCCTATACATGGCCTGACCAACCCCTGGCCCCATAGTTTTATTATAAACCAATAAAAAATACTAGTATTAAAAATATTTAGAAATTGAAATAATTAAACAAATAAAAATTAAAAATGAATAAAATAAAATAAATTTTATAAATTTTATTAATTAAATAATTATTAATAACATTAATATATATATATTATAAATAATAATAAATAGTATATATTAAATATAGATATTTAAAATGAATAAATTATAAAATTATTTATGAAATTATTAAGGAAATGCTTATTAATAAAAATGGGTAAGTTTAATATATATATATATATATATTTACTATAAATAGTAATAAATAATATATATTAAATACAAATATAGAAAATGAATAAAATGTAATAATTAAAAATATATTAATATCTTATTCATTTTTAAGGGTATATATAAATAATTATTCATTAATATGTCTAATATTTTTAATATATAAATATATCCATATTTGTTTATATATATATATATATCATTGTATATAATATTTCCAAAAATTTGATTTATATAATAAAAAAGATGTATTCTTAAATTAAATAAGTCATATATTTAGTGAAAATTTATTTATAATTCAAAAATGATATTAATTAAAAATATTAACTAATTTTATCGAGTAGTGGGTATTTAATTGAACAACATTTTATTTTTCAATTTAACATTTATAAAATGAGTGCAACATTAATTTCACACATACATATAGATAATTATTAAATTTTTATTTGCAACGGACATAGATATAATATTTTTAATATTTATTCAATTTTAAATATTCATTTTAGAATTATATTTATTAATATTAAATATTAAATATATATTATGTTTCTAATCGGTAAAGTTTATCATTTTTTATATTCTTATTCAATATATAATATTTATTACTTTTTAATATTTCTTATATTTTATTCATTTGTTAATATTAATTATTCATTAATAATATTAATATTTTTAGTATTTTTGTAATTTATTCATTTTCTATTTTTCAGTGTTCAATATGTTTGTAATTATATCCATATTTCAATATCTAATTATAGATATTTATTAATTAACATTTAATGATTTTAATATGGTTTAATTTTATATAATTAATATTTATTCATTAACATATATAAATATTCACCTTTAATTTTATTAAAATTATTAATATAATTAATTACCATTATTCATTTTTTAAATTTTTTCATTCTTATTATTATTTATTTCATTAATAAACACCACATATTATATGTTATAATTAAATTTAACATATATCAAACTTGTATGTATATATATACATTAATTTCACACACAAAAAAATATTTATAAAATTAATGAATTTTTTATACAAACACATACACCTAATAGTTTTTTAATTTATTAAAATTTTAATATTAGTATTAAAATTTCATTTATTAACATAATATATTTAATATATTATGTTTTTAATGGGTAAATTTTATTTATTTATTTTTAATATTGTTATAGTTATTATTATTTATTCTTTTTTAATATTTTTCATTTGTTATTTTCTTGGAATTTAATCATGTTCTAATATTTATTTATACATATTTGTTTACTATGTTTTTATATTTTTAATATGTATTGATCTTAATTTCAATATATGTCCATATTTTATTTTTTAAAATAATTTTTATAATTAATAAAACTTATCCATATTTTCTATACTTTTAAAGTATACTCATTTTTAATTATTAAATTTCACTAATTATTAACTTTCATACATTTATTATTATATATTCAATAATAATGTTAAATAAATATTTGTAAATAAATATTTATATATTAATATAATTATTAATGTATATTTACTATAATTATAAAACCATATATTTATAATTATAAATAAATAAATATAAATTTCTTTAAAAGTATTTATATAAGTAATAATAAATAATTATATATTTAAATAATTATAAAATTTTAATGAATATATTTAAATGATTAATATTCTTACTATATTTATATTATTATTTATATTTAATTATTATGTATATATATAATTATATAATTATATTTTAAGATATAAACATATTTATAATTATAAAACTCTCATAAATATATTTAAATAATGAATATATTTACTATATTTAGATTAAAATTTATTTATTAAATATATATAATGATATAAATATGTTTATAAATGTTTATTTACTATATTTATAAAATTATATATTTATAATTATAAATAAATAAATATAATTTTAAAAAAATGTATTTAAATAATTATAAATAAATGATTACATATTTAAATAATTATAAAATTATGATAAACATATTTAAATATTTAATATATTTGATATATTAATTTTTATATTTATATATATTTACTAAGTATATATATAATTATATAAATATATATAATGATATAAATATTTTTATAATTATATAAAAATATTTACAAACATATTTACAAATATATTTATTTATAATTATAATTATAAATCATTATCAATGCTTTTTTAGAGCTGATAAAGATATATCATTATCATCGCTTATTAATTTATCACTGATAAAAACCCCTCTTTATTAGTGCTTTCTTGGAAACACTAAAAACCCTCATCAATATTTTTAAAAGAATCTTAATCGAACGGATTTCCGTCGTGTCGTTCAAGCTCTCATAGAAGTCCATTTCTGTTGTTTCATCCCTAGACCTTATCTCAGATGAATCAAGCCTTAAATCTAAGTTATGTTATATATCCTCACTAGATGGTTCCTTGTCTGTGAGTCTCTGCCTTCATGTTTTCAACCTACTACTACTCACATAGGTTCTTTCTTTTCCCAGTATAACTTCAAGTTAGTAATCTCAAATACAGCTCCTTAAATGGAAAAGTTTTCCATTTTTTATTGATTAATGTGGCCTATCCTATAGACCTAAAAGATATTTTTCCTTAGAGTATTAGAATTAAAGTATTATCTTTTCTATCTATCTGATATAGATTTTCATTTTTCCTCTAATATTTTAAAATATAATTACCAACCTTTATATCCCTTCTGATTGATTAGGACTTCCAAGCCCGAGTCACAAAGTCGACTTACAGACAATAAAATATAAATAAGTCCATCAACATAGAGGAATTTATTTGACACTATAATCTTTAACGGTACATCATTTTAAAATTTATTTTTCCATCAACATATCCCTTTTCATTCTTCAAACAATTCACATTACTTATCATATGAGATGAACACCCAAAATCCACAATCTAGGTTCTACTATTTATTAATTCTCTCAAGTAAATCTCAAACAAGTTTTATTTCCTAATATTCTATTATTACTTCTAATATATTCCCAAATTAGTTGTGAATTTTTTTGACATCTACCCATTCTCAACAACATAATAATTTAAACTAAATATTCCTTCTTTAAGTAGATAAAACCAGTTATTTTTAAAAGGGATCTTCTTTCATCCATTTAACATTGACTTCTATAAAATTTCCTACCTATTAAATTCCTACAATATAATTATTTATCAAAAACATTATCAATTAAAAAATATCTATTAAATTAATTATTTTTTTATATAAAGGATGCATATTTTTATTTAAATGGTTGGCAGCCAATCTCTTCAACTTAGAAATAGATTTCGGGTTCACCATAATAAGACATCATGTACCTGATATTTCCATTGAACTAAAACATAATAAGTGAAAATATATTTTTTCTTCTATCTCTCAACATATCTCCAACTTTTATAAAACTACTAAATTATTCATAAATTCTTGATAGTTGAGAAATTTATCCTTTCATCTTCTTCTCTTTTCTTTTCACTTTGGATGTTTTTGTTTTTGATGTTCGGGTCTCAGATACATGTGTAGTTTTACCCATTAGAATTTTGTATTTGTGGATTTAACACTTCCTAAATTGATATTTTTCCTTGTTCGGAACTTTTATTTAACAAATCATGTTAAAAAGTTCTTAATTGTAACTTCATCTATGAGCCATCATTTTTACATTCAAACTCAAATTTCTTTCTCAATGAAACAACATATACTTCCAGTGTTTAAATATTATTTTCTATTTCTGGAAAAAAAATATTTTAATAATCAATTATATTGGTCTATCCCTTAATATTAAATTATTAATTCCTATATAATCTAGATCTAATATGATTCTTTTTCATATTCCTCGACTAGTTTTTTGAGATGATCTAATTTTTATTCATGTTTATTAGCAAAACCTCAATAATATTTCAAAAAAAATCTATAATTTTCCTTTATATATTTATTTTTGTATTAAGAACCATGAGAGCCACTTCCAATTCCATCTTAAGATCTATAAATCCTTATTTTTTAAAATTATACACAATAATAGCATCTAATTTTTCATATCATTCCAATATACCATGTAAGATCCCATACTTTCGTAAGGTATGTTTTTGTTTAATTTTTAGTTTGGTCTCTTCCTTTTGTATAGATAAGTGTTTCACAATTTTCATGTGAAGTCTTGGGGGTGTTCCTGGGGTTTGGGACATAGAAGAGGAGGAAAAAGAAGTTTTTTGGGCATGTTGCACGGTTTGCACACGGTTAGTGAAAACCATGTTGATTATACTAGGTAACTGTGCAGCCTTGGATAGAGGATTTCACACGGTTATGGCATGGTTAAGATGACCACATAGAATTCCCTAGAAACTGTGTGAATGGGTGACTTTGGGATAGTATCTCTCACATAGTTTTTTTACGGTTTGGCGAATCGTGCGGGTAAACTGTGCCGCCCAATAAAGTTGAGAAATTGAAAAACATTCCATTATGGGGTTTTAAAATCCAACTCAGTATTCTCCTCCATTTCATACCATGTAACCCTAGTGATAATATTGCATTACCAAATCTTTCTAAGGTCCATTCTCCTTCGATTCTTGATCATTTGGAGCATCGTTGGTAGCAGATCGAAGCCCTGAGTAAGTCTAATGCTCCTTTTGCTTCCCTTTTTTGGATTAGGGTTTGTAATTATTTATATATTCTTCTCAAGCCCTAAAACCCACCTTTTTTATGAAACCTAGGTTGGGGATTAAATGGGTGTTTGAATTTGAATCCAAGGACACTATTAAGTGTCTATTCATAATCATATTTGAGGTAGGTGGTCTACAAATTATATCTCATAGTTTTGTTATAGATTTTTTCATGTGTGTTGAGATATTTTCCTTCCTCTCATTGTTTATTTTTTACCTTGAAGGTGATTTTTTAATTTGGGTGTCTAAAAAATTATTGAAACCCTCATGAACTCTAGGGATGCTTAGAGGAGGACTTCACTATTTTAGGGTCACCCTTGGGGTGTTCTGGAAATCCTGGACCTATAGAGTGGTAGGTTTAAGTGAAAGATTCCCGAGGAAAATGTGAATCCCATGTAGAACATGTTTTAATGGTTTATTGAGTTTTAAATGGAATGATGATAGATATTCCTTGGGTGATAAGGTAATAAGGTTTTGTTGGAATTACATGGAAATGGTTAATTTGGTGGAAAGAGGTTATGTTGATTGTTTAATGAATATGGTTAGAAATGCCTGAGGGGATTACTGCATCTTTAATGTTGAACTTATAACTGGGTAATGGAATGGGAAATGGGGAATATATTAATGAGATGTAATAAAGGAATGGATGAATATTTTGATTGGGTTAATACATGGGAATTATGTGGTACACCAAAATGATTGAATGTAATAAAGTGGTTATGTTATGTGATAAGAGAATTGTACTTGAGTGGATAAGGGTTAAATGATTCTGAAATGATGAATGGGATAATTGGGTTAATATATGGTAATTGATGAATACACATAATCGGTTAAGGAATGATAATTGAAATTTGTCTAAATGACTATGAATTTCAATTGGTAAATTTGTTAATGGGTTATGGAAAATTGTTCATTCCCATTTTGTTATTATGTATTGTGAATTTTAATGGCATTGGTTATGTTTGGTTGTGTTATTTAATGGTTGTGGTGATTTGACAAATAATCATGTGCACATGTCTTGGTATATTGGGGTATTGACATGAGACTCTATGCCCTAGGTTCAAGTTGGACTGAGTCTCTAAACTACACCGCAAAAATGCATGGGTTAGGGAAGGGGATAGAGGTTCTATTCCCCTAACAGTTTCATTCCACCCAAACTAAGGCTTCAAGGTGAGGATAATGTGTTGATGTGATATGTGTATCCCTAGTGAGATAGGTACATGACTTATTTCCCCTATGCATTATGATTGATTTTCTTAGACCCATGTGTAGATGATATGTATGTCTAACCCTTTGAGCATGTGATAATAATAGAATAAGTAAGGAATATGGTGTAAGCAATGAAATTGGGAAAAATGAAAATTATGAACTAAAAATAACTTTGTTAACTAATTGTACCTGAATTGTCCCTTGTTTACTTATCATTTATTTTATACTTGCATGGACTATCTATTAGACTGGATATTTTGTAGACATCATCTGTGGGGGCCTACTTAGAATTGTACTCACACCCTGATCGGGCCACCGTTGGGTACCCGAGTATATTTCTTGGTTGTAGATCAGTACATTGTCAAATTCTCTACTCTATGATTTTGAGTGGGATTGGGATATACATGGAGAAGGATTCTGACTTAGATTCAGGTCCCATTTGGGGATTTGGTCCATTTTTCTTATTTTTTTTTGTTTTATTCAATTTCACTACTAGTATATCATGACATTATTAATGCTTGATTGTGGTTTGTACCCAGTTGTGTGATATTTGGATTGTATGTTTATTGGTTGTTTTATTGTTTTCAGTATTTATTTATTTTTCTATTGTTGATTACTCTGGTAAAGATGGTATTTTCTACCACATGACTCATTAGAACCTTGTCGCTTTTCGGTAACCTCTAGCATACGGGGATGCATGCTTGAGGTCATCTGATGACTCGACTTGGGGCACCAATTTAGTGTCTCTTGGGTCAGGGAACTTAAAAAGTGTTATCAGAGGATTTTTTGATCCCAGATGAGTTATTTTATCTTTCTTAGTATTTGGGGATGGTAGAAATGATTTTAGGACAGTTTCATTCCTTTCTAATGAGTTCATGCTTGGGATTAGCTAACCCAATTATGGGGGGGAAACCCAATTCAACCAGGGTAGGAATTGTTGTTCTTGTTGTGTGTTGTTATATTTGATGATATTTCACCATTGGATGAAGCACATGTGATGTGATGTGTTGGTTTTATGATATTTTTCTCATGGCTAGAATGGAATGAGGTTGGCATTCTTGCATCATTTTAGGAACCTAAGGATATAGGTAGCATATATCATGATAGAAACACATGAGATGCGTGTGTGGGGCATAGGGAGTAGAATTAATTTTACTTCTTTGGAAAATTTGAATAAAATGGTTCCTAATAATGGTAATAAAAGTGGGTAAATAAAAATAATAAAATGGGTAGTTAATTAATATTTTGTATAAAGAATTTTTATGACCGAGTTGATGTTTTGGATTGTGGTAAATTTTAAAGAATTGATTATTTCTAATAGAGAAAGTATTTCTATGGTGATTATGAGATAGTTAATGAATTGTTTCTAATGGAAAGTGTAAATGAGTTAAAATGATGGTTATAAAAAGTTTTGAGATGAGAAATGTGATTAATAGAAAATATTTGTGCATAAAGTATGAAATGGCTTAAAGGGATTTTTGATGAATGGTTTATTATTATGTAATTTGTTTTCCCCAAGTTGACTATGACCCATTATAAGAGGCGTTGAGGTTAGTGGTAGAGATTTGAACACATCTGTTTTAATTGTTTATGTGGAGCGGGTTATTTATGAGTGGTGGTGTATTATGCTATTGTGGCCTATACTGATTGGACTTCCTTTGATATTGTTTTGATGAAAATGTTGGGGGATATGAATCTGAGTATGTAGGTATTTTGATAATTTGGGTAAATAGAATATTCTAAAACATGAACCTCTGAGTCTTCATCATTGTATATTTAGTTAGGCAGTGTCCTTGCGGACTTAAGGTCATGTTTGGTAATGTGAAATTTGTAAACCAAGTGGGTTGTAGTTGTGTGGGTTGTACGATGTACATAAGAATGGGTGTCTTGGTTTAATGTCATTAGATATGGGTGTTGTTGTGGGTGTGGTGACCCATGTGGGTTTGAGGCTTGCAAGATTGTATCTCTAACCATAAAATGGGGGTTTTAGCTTTTGGTAACGATGTATGCATATGATTACCTTTGGTGAAAAACCTATAGAATTGTCCACTTGGTGTTCTAGGCATAGTTCGTATCGGAACAGGGGTGAGCATGTCATTCGCAAACATTGATTCGTTCATAACATGATGTGTGTGCGATCAAATGGCTTTTGTCTATCGTGACTCTAGTTTAGGGAGTTGGTATCATTAATCCTTCAAGGTGACCTATGAGAGAGTTTGGATGGGGTTTCAAGTACTTTTGGGTGAGTTTCACACAAGTATATGTTTTGTACTTTGATAGTATAACTCATAGTGTTGCATGGTGCAGGTTTGGCTTATAGGTCTAAGTGGGAAGGTTAGTGGTTAGCGGTGCCACTCAAGTTATGGTTATGTGATGATAGTTTCTAAAAATCAAGGGTGACCTCGTGGGAGGTTATCCCAATGGTTTAGGTACCTTGGAATATAAAGCATGGGAAGTGCTTCAAAGGTGGTGTTTATGCACACTAAGTACCACCAAGTTTTAGTAAATGGTATAGTTGTGCCTGGTTCTTTCATAATGGAACCCTAGTGTTTGTGTTAGGAGGTAAGGTTTGTTTTGAAGGTTTGTATCATATGGATTTCTAAATATTCTATTTGGATGATTGTTAACAAAGTACTCGAAGTCATTTTCAAGTAGAAGAGCCAAGCGTGTTTGAAGTGTGGTTATCTGCATTCGATAGATGGTGACACTAGAGGTGAGGGTGGTCACATGGATGAACTTGTTTGTATGAATGGTTTGATTTTTGGATGAGATTTAGAGACCTCCTCGGGACTGATGAGGCTTGATAACCAGTATACATGGTTAGGTAAGTAAGCGGGTGATGGGATACACATTGGTAAAGGATGATTTGGGACAGATTTTTGGTTTGATTTGTGTAGTAAACCATTGTGCTTCGGTTTTTAGCTAGAAAGGACACATCATAAGAACTCAAGTGGTGTGGTGGAAGTAGTTCCACATGAAACATTGGTTCAAGGCTTCTGGGATATTTGGTCATGGAGTGATTGTGAGACTTGGTCGGCAATCACACCTAAGCGTTCGTGGTTAAGTGTTGATAAGATTTTTTCAATAAGGGATCCGGAGATCCTTGGAAGGTCATGGTGACCCATAGTTTGACATCAGAAATGGATAGGTTGGTGATGGTGTTCCTAGACAACTTCTTAGTGTACCTCATCTAGTGACGATCTGGCCCAATATATTGATATCACCCCAGGTACGTTAAGAATATCTGGATTTATGCTAAGATACTTGAATGTGTTTTATTGGATGAGGCACATCATGGAGTTTACACTCATGGAAATTCTATATATAGATCATGATGATGGGACGTACCCCCCCCCCCCCCAATGGCTTTGGGTGAGGTCCTTGGGATGGACCGAATGTCAAAAAACACCATGGGAGTCATTCATGGAATCCAAGCATGACCGTTGGGTGATTTTCATTTTGTTATGTTGGGAAAAGCTAAATAACCATGTCTATGTTTTGGGGTTAGGCTTGTGATTGATTGTAAGACACTATGGTTGGAATCCCTTATGAAGAGCAATGGCAATGACACTCTTAATGTGAGGAGTGATAAGTCAGTCCTGGATATGGAGAGGAGAATATCAAGTTGATGTAGTGGAATTGGGATGCCAGTAAAGAACCTGTGAAGTTCATGTTAGGTTCCTTAGAGAGACCATGTTGGCCATGTATGTGATGGCTGATGAGCCAAGTGTTGGCTTCGAGATTAGGGTGGTTCCATGTGAAGCTTGGGATGTCGGTGCTGAATTCATCGAAGGTTGTGGTTGGATATGACAACAAGTTGTGGCAAGATATGATGGGTTCTATAACTTCAAAAAAATATCGGGGATAGACTCAGGTAATTTTCCTTGGGTGGTTTTAGAACATCTTGATGTTGAGGGGACCTTGTCCGTGTGATATAGTGTCATATCGAGGGTGAAGCCCGATAATGGAATGAAGGGAAGTAGTGTTGTGGTGATGGAATTCTACCTGAATTTAGGGAACAACATCAGTGGGTGCATGGGATGGTAATGATAGACTTTAAGTCAGTAAGCACCGTGGTAAGTTGATAAATGCATAGCATACCATCATTGGAAGGTGGGTATTCTGGGACAAGCTAGTTGGAGGCGGTCTGACCTAAGATGGTAAACTTGAATGGATGTGGTGAGAGTAACCCACCTCTAGGTTCAAGTTGCGGCAGAAAATACCTTTATGAAATGATGTAGTACCTAAGTGAGGTCAATTTGATCTTAGTCCTTGAATGGATAGTGTAAGAATGGCCTCCTGAATGGTTTTGAAGGTGAAGTGGTATTCCAATGTATGGTAATACCCTATGGATGTTCAGACATGGTGGGTTGGAAAATATCAGGTGATGTGAAAGTTGAGTTGAGACTTGGGAGATCTTTCCTCAATAGTGGTGAATCAACATAATTTGGGAAATGTGGTTGAAAGGACCATGCATTCACCTATGATAAATATTGAGTTTCGCCACCGTTAGAGTTAGTTAAAATGGTGAAAAATGTAACACCCTGAGATTTTATGAAAAATATTCTTTTAATTTCATTGATGTCTTCTATTATACAGCACACCATGTTTAGCTTGTACTATACGCAACACCGTATTAGCTTGCAGTATACGCAACGCTATTCTTGGATCGTGTTACACACAATTTCATGTTCGTTTTATAATAGTCATTCTAAGAAACATTGAGTGTGTGTGTGTGTGTATATATATATATATATATTCAATGTATAAATGAAATATGGTTTGATTCTATTATAAAAAACAACGAAGGATTATTTCACAACACGGAACCCTGACTTGGCTTTCATTACACGCAATCGCGACCTTCCTCGATAGCGTGTGTTGTACGCAATACCGGGTTTTACTAAACGATATATTATTATAATATTATTATGAACTAGTCGTTATGAATAATATTAACTAAATTTTGAATTTTATAACATTATTATTCATCTTCCACATTTTCTAGAACATGGTATAAGAACAAAATAAATTTTTTGTGTAAAATAAGTATTTTTCAAAAAAAATGCAGTTTTGCTTCCTTTTGATGGAGAACCCACTTTAAATCTAGTTTTTGACATGTTTATAAGTTCAATTTTACAAAAAAAAATTATCATTTGGAATCAGGATATAAAATTTTACCTTGGATAAATTTTTCATATTATTCTGATAACTTTCATATTTTAATGAATAGTGAAAACACGCTATATTTTAATTAAAAACAACTTTTTTCATCGTAATAACTTATGTGGTTAAATAATAATATTGAATGGTTTTAAAGTATAAATATAATATATTTTTACAATTTAATATAATGTATGTCATTAGCCTTGATTTTACATTGAATTCGTAGGTTAAATAAATTCAATCTTTTGCAATGTTTTAAACAAAAACCCATTTTCATTGGACAACGGGATTAATTTTAATTTAATTTCTGCAACTTTTGTGTATTGAATTTGGAAAAATGGATTCCATATTTTTAATTAGTAGGTCCAAATTATGTTAATAAGCTACTTTTATTTTTGGGCTTTATGAATAGTAACTACGGTATATTTTATTTACCATAGTTAAAGGTAAATCGGTAATTAAGGGTAAATATAAGATTATAAAATTAACATAACACCTGCCAAAATCCTATTGGATGACTAAAGGTCGATCCATATCACCTAAGGGTCGGATTAGATTCATTTAATGGACTTTTTTCCATGAAAATAACTTAATTATTATTAAAACCAAAGAAAGTGACAACATGTCACTCTCTTAAATCTTATAAGTATATTAATTTTAATTTAGTAATAAACTTAATGAAACTTAGAACATGAATAGTCTTCAGAAAGATAATAAAATTATATACATCATATAAATTTATTTATAATTTTTATGTATTAAATAATTATTATTAATATTGACACAATAGGGATGCAGAAATTATTTATTTAGTGAAAAATCAATAATATAGTTTTTATTGAACTATTAATACATATAAAAAGGCCCAAAAATCTACACAAAACTTATTATTAGTGTATATATAAACCCTAATCATCCAATGGCCGAATTGTTGACCATTTGGATCTTTATTAAGGTGATTATGACACTTATATTATTTTATTTTAAATGATGCCAAAGTTGTCACCTTCATATTTAATAAATATAACAATTTAACTATTATGATTTTAATATGATAAATTCGAGTAAAAGTATTATTTTGAATTTTAATAGATTTATCTTCATCATAGGATTTAATTTTCAATTTTTATGCAAAAAATAAGTATATTAAAAAATTATGCAAAAATGTTGTGGTAATTATTTTATTAAGAGATAAACCAAATAAATGGTTTTAAAAATAATAAAATAAATATTATATGAACTATTTAATGTGATCCACTAATTTTATAGATACATATGACCTTTTTTGAATCTATTAAATCTTTTATTTTGGACATATCTTTTGTATATAATTTATTCAAATTCAAATAAATGAATAGTGTCAAAATTGACACTATTGTTATTTTATAAAAATAACATATTATAAAATTGTTTAAAAATCACAAAAATATTTAAAAATTATAAATTTAAATTTATATGGTATAAAATGTTATAAAGTATCCAATTATGGACAACTGAAATCAAATAAATAATTATTTGTTATAATTTAATATTTAGAATGTTATTACCACAAATAAAATTAAATTGATTAAATAATGATAAATCAAGTTTATAATGTTTAAAATAAATTCCTAAAATCTCTAAATTTTATTGGTCAATGATAATACAGCCCTATATCATCTAATATTTGGATATGTGTCATTTTTGAAGTTTTTATGTGGGTTTGGGATTTAATATAATCTAATATTTCTTATATTTCCAAAGGTGCCCCTCCCCTCCCTTATAAAAGGGCACATCCTCCCTCTCTTCCTCACACAACATTGAGCCTTCAAGATCGGCCAACCCCTGAAAAACTCTCTTCTACACTTCCCTAGAAAAATCCTAGAGGTTCTGGTCTTCTTCAAAGACCAATTTTAGTGCCCTAAGAGGAGGTCTTAAAGAGGCGCTTCAAAAAATAGGTAATGTCCATTACCGATTCTTTCAACTCTATTTCTTCTTCCACTTCTTATTTTTTAGTTGTTTAATTATGAGGTAATAACATCAGTATAAATCATATACTGATATGTTATTATAAGTATGAAACAACCATATTTCACCATCTATCCATCCAACGGAAAACGAAAACACAGCATGTGCGTACGTACGGAATACCGTCTCCACGCCGTGGTGTAATCTATTTTCCACCACCACCTTACCTGGATGTGTATAATGGTGAAAGTAATGAATATATATGATTATTGTAAAGTGATATTGATTCTTTAAAATTATACATACACTTTAATACAATTTCGCGATCTTGGGAATGATATCATCGGTCGTGCGTACGTACGGACTACCGTCTCCACGACGCGATGAGATTCACTCTCCATGTTAACCATCCATGAATGATTATAAAGTATATATAATGAATAATAATGAAATATATGACATAATAATGATACTGGATTTATTTATATATGTGTGTGTATTTCATTTACTTAATTCCATTCAATTCAAAAGGGAAATGAAAACAGCATTCATGCGTACGTACGGCCTACCGTCTCCATGAACGGTGTATTTCATTACTTTTTATAGATCTATAATATATATGTATATGATGAATATATATTATATATAAGTCATGTTTTACATTCTGGAATTATGTAAATCAGGATATAAGTAATAATATCAAGAACGACGAGTCGAAACACATACGATAAATGAAATGATTTTACCCAAAACGCTGATTTAACATGGAATTTACAAAAGAACGGGTAATATAAAGTCATAAGTGAAACATATATGATATAATAACAATGAATATGATTCTATAATAAGTCAATGACATTATTTAAATCATTATACAGGAGGTTCGGATACGTACGAAGCATATCGGACCTAAGGTAAGGGATAATTTTGCAAATCTCATTTATATCTGAGATTGCTTATTTGTAAGTATTTACTGGGGTTATTGCTATCATCCATGTCCATGTTTTATAAAAGTGTATTCATGTATGTTTAAATTCCTTTTTACTCATTTGTCTATTACCCCATGGTATGGAAGGAATCTTTCTTTTATTTACCCTACAAGGTACTTTTTGACTTTTCCGACAAAAGTACGAGAAGAATGTTTTTTTTAATGTATACGGCATGAATAGATTTTTACGGTTTTATAAATCCTTGTTTTAATGAAGCTTCCTCCAAAATATTTCATGACTATTTTCAAAAAAATCCTTTTATTTTAAAATTGCATGACATTTTGTGAAAAGAAAATGATTTTGAAGAAGAAAGGATATTTTCCTCAAGAATTCATTTCAAGTGTTTTATCAAATCCATTTTTCATCTAAGATGAAAATATTTCATATGTGTATGTTTCAAGTATAAAGTATCTATGATTTAAATGGGTTCACTTTTCTTGTGATTAAATGATATCCATTTGTTTTATATGGATTATTTTATGATGGGATGATGTTTATGAAACCCATTTTTATTCTTTGGGTTATGATGAATGATTTATGTTTATGTTGTGGAAGAAGTAAGAATGATTTCATTATGAGATGGGTGGGACCTATATATCCCTCCAATAAATTGGGTAAAGATTTTATATCTCATGAGATAGACATGGATGGAACGGTAAGTTAATCTGGTTCAGTGTTACAGGACTGAAACGAGGAGTGAACTCGATTCAGAATGGGACATTGTCCACTAAGATGGTCTTGGCAGCAATGCCTTGGCTAATATGGAAATCATTACGTGTGCTTAATGGATGCCACAATTACATGTTTTATTCCCATGCTATTTTATCATGGTTTATGTTCCATTATGATCTATTCCTTATGTACTTCCTTGTTTTATGTCGTTACTCAAGATTTTGATGTTTAAACATTATGTTCATGTTTTTAAGTTCAAATATATATTGTATGTTTTATTTTATCCATGCTTACCCTTACTGAGAATTTGAGCTCACCCTTTTTATGTTTTATTTTCCCCCAGGATCAAAAGAAAGGTTTTAGGTAAGTAAACAAAAAGTGGAAGATCTTTATGGGAGATATTGAAGATCTTTCACCACGACTAGAAGATTACGTTCCATGTTTCCAAAGACACTAAACTATTACGGTCCTTGTGTGTCTTTTTTTGTTATATATTAAGTATTCTGAAAAAGTAATGTAATATCCATGTACGTCAAGCTTCGGGTCTCTACAGCTGGTATCAGAGGAAAGGTTTAGTCAACCTTTGGAAACTAGGATGCGAAAACGTTAGTGAGATCCCTAGAAATATTTCTAAAGTATGTCTAGGGATGTACCTAACGATAAGTATACGTATAGGATATAGTCCTAAAACTATGGTAACGATATTAGAATTTTACCTAAGATGTTAGATATTGAGGGAACTCCCCCTTTACTATGTTGTTTTCCCTAACATGATTTTTGCCTCTCACACTATTCTTTTTGGGTTTTAGAAAATGGATGGAAATAGGAAAATTCACGATAATAGAGGATATGACAGACAATGTAATGATATTCTTCATGAGCAACCAAATGAAACGGGATTTGGAAGTCCAAACATCGTTATTATGCCTAATCATCAATCTCATAATATGATCAATAATCTCAACTTTGGTATGTTTCCCGACTCATATAATAAGAGAAAGATGGAGTTTCATGATGATCATAGAGGAAAGAAAGTTCAATTTCCCTCATGTAAATCATGTAGGAAGAGGCATCGGGGAGATTGTTTCAAAGGAATTGGAAGATGATTTGGGTGTGGAAAAGAAGGACACAATGCCAGTAAGTGCAAAGGAAAAGGTTCAGTTAACACAATGGATGAGGATAATGGTATTTCTATGACATCAACAATGGTTAAATGTTTCAAATGTGGAATGTACGGGCATTATGAAAACCAATGCCCTAAGGGAAAGTGTCATGAAGAGAATAAGTACGGTCGTATGGGTAGTATTTATGTTGATGGTGATGAAGAGACTACAAATGATATGTGAGTTGAAAGAATTGTTGAAGCTCGGTCAATGGTTTAAGAAGGTAGTGGAATGATTACATGTTTATCAAGTGTAATGTTGTATAAGTAAACTCATGGTACTATGGAATAAAGAGACATATAAGGATTGTTACATTGTTGTCTCTCATAAGTTTTGAAAGTGTATGATTAATGGTACTAGTAACCATGAATAGTTATTCAGATATTTTTGGAAAGTAGATGACATGCGCATAACGAAGGGATAAGGAGAAAATTAAATGTTTGATAGTATTCATGAGATCATGACTGATATAAGGAGAAGGTTATATCATGGTTTGAGTATATATAATTTTTGGATTTTTCTATGTGGAAAGAGTTAAATTTTGACAGCATTCATGTTTTCCATAAGATTCAATGGGTATTCATTTTTCAAGAGAATACATGATTAAGGCGTTTGAATGTTTGGAATATGACCAACAAGACATATATTGTGATATATGGGGATCAACGATGGTATTAACATGATTGTTATATTAAATCTCTGGTAATCGTTTTCACTATAATATGAGAGTGGACTGCAGTATTATGGATAAGCCTAAAGATTGGAATGGATTATGTTGGACATAAGTTAGTATTTTTTATGGATACAAGTTTTTTTTCGATATTATTTATGGGATGTTATAGTAATGTAGTTTTATAAAAAGGACAACCTGCAGGACGGGCGACAGCCCATCACGTCGGACAAGGCTGTGGGAATCGAACCCACAACCAAAGTGTGACTGGCCTTTATTGTCTACCACTGGCCTACAGGAATTCCCTGGTTAGTATAAACTAGTTTTATTTTATTAATCGGTACGATATATGAACTATAAGTTCATTTTTGGAACCATATACGATTAATCTAACCATAAGATGGACTTATAACTTTTTCTAACCTTTTTTTTTTGAAACAGATGGAATGACCCATCATTCTATCACATGATCTTCTAACACATCACGAATAACAAATTCAACTTCATTTCTTTAAGGTATAAAGTGGAAATTGTTCAATTCACGAACAAAAGTGAGATTTTACCAAAATCATGTAAGTATTTCTTTTAATTCATAAACTTTAGGGAAATGATCTTAAAAACCAAAAATGTTGTCCTAGTTCCCTTATATCTGATGAATCAGATGGTACCTTAGATCATCACAAATCTATAGCTTTTTGATTATTGGCTTTTTCATAGCCATGTTCTCTACCACTCTCCATCAGAACTTGATGGTTAGATTTTTCTTCCATATCCATATTTTCACCTAAGTTCTCCTATATGGAAACCCAATGTTGAGTTAATTTGGGTAATCGTTGAACTTCATACATTTTTTTTAAAAATTAAGTTTTATTATTCCTTTTTACGATGTGGGTTTCTATGAATAATAAACGATTTATAACCCCGACGAATTTCGAAGGCGAAATTCATTTTAAGGGGGGTAGAATGTAACACCCAGAGATTTTATAAAAAATATTCTTTTAATTTCATTGATGTATTCTATTATACAACACACCATGTTTAGTTTGTACTATATGCAACACCGTATTAGCTTGCAGTATACGCAACACTATTCTTGGATCATGTTACACACAATTTCATGTTCATTTTATAATAGCCATTCTAAGAAACATTGAGTGTGTGTGTATATATATATATTAAATGTGTAAATGAAATATGGTTGGATTCTGTTATACAAAACAACGAATGATTCTTGCACAACACGGAACCCTGACTTGGCTTTCATTACACGCAATTGCGACCTTCCTTGATAGCGTGTGTTGTACGCAATACCGGGTTTTACTAAACGATATATTATTATAATATTATTATGAACTAGCCGTTATGAATAGTATTAACTAAATTTTGAATTTTATAACATTATTATTCATCTTACACATTTTCTAGAACATGGTATAAGAACAAAATAAATTTTTTGTGTAAAATAAGTATTTTCAAAAAATACAGTTTTGCCGCCTTTTGATGGCGCACCAACTTTAAATCTAGATTTTGACATGTTTATAAGTTCAATTTTACAAAATAAAATTATAATTTGGAATCAGGATATAAAATTTTACCTTGGATAAATTTTTCATATTATTCTGATAACTTTTATATTTTAATGAATAGTAAAAACACGCTATATTTTAATTAAAAACAAATTTTTTCATTGTAATAACTTATGTGGTTCAATAATAATATTTAATGGTTTTAAAGTATAAATATAATATATTTTTACAATTTAATATAATTTATGTCATTAGCCTTGATTTTACATTAAATTCATAGGTTAAATAAATTCAATCTTTTGCAATGTTTTAAACAAAAACCCATTTTCTTTGGACAACGGGATTAATTTTAATTTAATTTCTGCAACTTCTGTGTAATGAATTTGGAAAAATGGATTCCATATTTGGAATCAATAGGTCCAAATTATGTTAATAAGATACTTTTTATTTCTGGGAATTATGAATAGTAACTATGGTACATTTTATTTACCATAGTTAAAGGTAAATCTGGTAATTAAGGATAAATATAAGATTATAAAATTAACATAACACATGCCAAAATCCTATTGGATGACTAAAAGTCAACGAATATCACCTAAGGGTAGTATTAGAATCATTTAATGGACTTTTTTCCATGAAAATAACTTAATTATTATTAAAACCAAAGAAAGTGACAACATGTCACTCTCTTAAATCTTATAAGTATATTGATTTTAATGTAGTAATAAACTTCATGAAACTTAGAACATGAATAGTCTACAGAAATATAATAAAATTTTCTACATCATATAAATTTATTTATAATTTTTAGGTATTAAATAATTATCATTAATTTTGACACAATAGGGATGCAGAAATTATTTATTTAGTGAAAAATCAATAATATAGTTTTTATTGAAATATTAATACATATAAAAAGGCCCACAAATCTGCACAAAACTTATTATTAGTGTATATATAAACCCTAATAATCCAATGGCTGAATTGTTGACCATTTTGATCCTTATTAAGGTGATTATGACACTTATATTATTTTATTTTAAATGATTCCAAAGTTGTCACCTTCATATTTAATAAATATAACAATTTAACTATTGTGATTTTAGGATGCTAAATTCGAGTAAAATTATTATTGTGAACGTTAATAGATATATATTCATCATAGGATTTTATTTTTTATTTTTATGAAACAAATAAGTATATTAAAAAATTATACAAAAATGTTGTAGTAATTATTTTATTAAGAGATAAACCAAATAAATAGTTTTAAAAATAATAAAATAAATATTATATGAACTATTTAATGTGATCCACTAATTTTATAGATACATATGACCTTTTATGAATCTATTAAAGTTTTTATTTTGGACATATATTCTGTATATAAGTTATTTAAATTCGAATAAATGAATAGTGTCAAAATTGACACTATTTTTATTTTATAAAAATAACCTATTATAAAATTGTTTAAAAATCACAAAAATATTTTAAAATTATAAATTTAAATTTACATGGTATAAAATGTTATAAATTATCCAATTATGGACAATTAACAACAAATAATTAATTATTTGTTATAATTTAAAATTTAGAATGTTATTTCCAAAAATAAAATTAAATTGATTAAATAAGAATAAATCAAGTTTATAATGTTTAAAATAAATTCCTAACATGTATAAATTTTATTGGTTGATGAGATTACAACCCTATCTCATCTAATCTTCGGATATGAGTCATTTTGGAAGTTTTTATGTGGGGTTGGGATTTAATATAAACTAATATTTCTTATATTTCCAAAGGTGCCCCTCTCCTCCCTTATAAAAGGGCACCTCCTCCCTCTCTTCCTCACACAAAATTGAGCCTTCAAGCTTAGAAAACCCATGAAAAATTCTCTTCTACACTTCCCTAGAAACATCCTAGAGGTTTTGGTCTTCTTCAAAGACCAATTTTAGTGCCCTAAGAGGAGGTCTCAAAGAGGCGCTTCAAAGAAGAGGTAATGTCCATTACTGATTCTTTCAACTCTATTTCTTCTTCCACTTCTTCTTTTTTAGTTGTTTCATTATGAGTTAATAACATCAGTATCAATAATATACTGATATATTATTATAAGTATTAAACAACCATATTTCACCATCTATCCATCCAACGGAAAACGAAAACACCGCGCGTGCGTACGTACGGAATACCGTCTCCACGCCGTGGTGTAATCTATTTTCCAACACCACCTTACTTGGATGGGTATAATGGTGAAAGTAATGAATATATATGATTATTGTATATTGATATTGATTCTTTAATATTATACATACACTTTAATACAGTTCCACGATCTTGGTAATGATATCATCGCACGTGCGTACGTACGGACTACCGTCTCCACGACGCGATGAGATTCACTCTCCATGTTAACCATTCATGAATGATTATAAAGTATATATAATGAATAATAATGAAATATATGACATAATAATGATACTAGATTTAGGTATATGTATATATATATGTATTTCATTTACTTAATTCCATTCAATTCAAAAGGGAAATGGAAACAGTGTTCATGCGTACGTACGGCCTACCATCTCCATGAACGGTGTATTTAATTCCTTTTTATAGATCTATAATATATATGTATATGATGAATATATATTATATATAAGTAATGTTTTACATTATGGAATTATTTAAATCAGGATATAAGTAATAATATCAAGAATGACAAGTCGAAACACATACGATAAATGAAATGATTTTACACAAAACGCTGATTTAACATGGAATTTACAAAAGAACGGGTAATATAAAGTCATAAGTGAAACATATATGATATAATAATAATGAATATGATTCTGTAATAAGTCAATGACATTATTTAAATCATTATACAGGAGGTTCGGATACGTACGAAGCATATTGGACCTAAGGTAAGGGATAATTTTGCAAATCTAATTTTTATCTGAGATTGCTTATTCTTAAGTATTTACTAGGGTTATTGCTATCATCCATGTACATGTTTTATAAAATTATATTCATGTATTTTTAAATTCATTTTTACCCATTTTTCTATTACCCCATGGTATAGAAGGAATCATTCTTTTATTTACCCTACAAGGTACTTTTTTACTTTTCCGACAAAAGTACGAGAAGAATATTTTTTTTAACGTATACGGCATGAAAGGATTTTTACGGTTTTATAAATCCTTATTTTCATGAAGCTTCCTCCAAAATATTTCATGACTATTTTCCACAAAATCCTTTTAATTTAAAATTTCATGACATTTTGTGAAAAGAAAATCATTTTGAAGAAGAAAGGATATTTTCCTCAAGAATTCATTTCAAGTGTTTTATCAAAACCATTTTTCATCTAAGATGAAATTATTTCATATGTGTATGTTTCAAGTATAAAGTCTCTATGATTTACATGGGTTCACTTTTCTTGTGATGAAATGATATCCATTTGTTTTATATGGATTATGTTATGATGGGATGATGTTTATGAAACCCATTTTTATTCTTTGGGTTATGATGAATGATTTATGTTTATGTTGTGGCACAAGTAAGAATGATTTCATTATGAGATGGGTGGGACCCATATCTCCCTCCAATGCATTGGGTAAATATTTTATATCTCATGAGATAGACATGGCTGGAACGGTAAGTTAATCTGGTTCAGTGTTACAGGACTGAAAAGAGGAGTGAACTCGATTCAGAATGGTACACTGTCCACTAAGATGGTTTTGGCAGCAATGCCTTGGATACTATGGAAATAATTACGTGTGCTTAATGGATTCCACAATTACATGTTTTATTCTCATGCTATTTTATCATGGTTTATGTTCCATTATGATCTATGCCTTATGTACTTCCATGTTTTATGTCGTTGCTCAAGATTTTGATGTTTAAACATTATGTTCATGTTTTTAGGTTCAAATGTATATTGTATGTTTTATTTTATCCATGCTTACCCTTACTGATCATTTGAGCTCACCCTTTTTATTTTTTATTTTCCCCCAAGATCAAAAGAAAGGTTTTAGGTAAGGAAACAAAAAGTGGAAGATCTTTATGGGAGATGTTGAAGATCTTTCACCATGATTAGAAGATTACGTTCCATGTTTCCAAAGACACTAAACTATTACAGTCCGTGTGTGTCTGTTTTTGTTATGTATTAAGTATTCTGCAAAAGCAATGTAATGTCCATTTATGTCAAGCTTCGGGTCTCTACAAAAAATTACACCAAGTGGTTTGGATCTTTAGTTGTGTATCGGATCAGACCGAGGGGGTTTTGATTGGTTACTCCATGAGGATGTGATGTTGTGTGAAATTTTTTTGTGTTTAGTGAGTCAGGAACTATTGTGTAAGTTTTCTCTATGAATTTCTAGTGGTTGGGTATGGTTGAAGTTGATGCATCCTTTAAGAGTTTTTGGTTTGTGTTTTGGTTGTGGTCGGGATGACTTCTGGGGCACATATGTTCCCTTGATCCATGTTCAATGTTCATTATGATGTGAAACTAGAAACATGGAAGATGGTAATGGATAGGTAGGCCTAGTGGAATGATCTCTAGTTACAGAATCTTAGTGATTCTTTGAAGAGTGGCTCGAGGACAAGCAATTATATGGTGGGGAGTTTTCAATATCCTTTATTTTATTAAGGAATGTTTTTGTTTATGTTTTATTTTGGACTATTCTTTTTGTCTAGATAAGTGTTTCCCCATTTTTATGTGAAGTCTCAAGGGTGTTCTAGGGTATGAGGACACAAAAGAGAAGGAAAAAGAAGTTTTTCGGGAATGTTGCACGGTTTGTGCACGGTTAATGTAAACTGTGAAGACCATCCTAGGTAACTGTACAGCCTTAGATAGAGGATTTTACATAGTTATCACATGGTTAAGCTAACCATGTGTAATTCCTAGGAAACCATGTGCATGGGTGATTTTTTGATAGTAGCTCTTGCATGGTTTGCACACAGTGTTCCTAACCATGATGGTAAACCGTGCAGCCCAGTAAAGTTGAGAAATTTGAAAAATTTCCATTATGGGATTTTAAACCCCAACTCGGGATTCTCCCAATTTTACCCCCTACAACCCTATTTACTAGCTTGGATGACCCAATCTTTCCAATGTCCATTATCCTTCGATTATTTCCCATTTGGAGAACATTTAGTTGTAGATAAAATCCCCAAGTAATTCTAATTATCCTCTTTCTTCTCTTTTCCAGATTAGGGTTTGTAGTTCCATACATCTTCTTCTGAAGACCTAAAACCCTCTTTTTTAGATTAAACCTAGGTTTGGGATTCAAGGGGTGTTTTAATCCTTATACAAGGACATGATTAAGAGTTTTTTAATCATCGAATTCGAGGTAGGTGGTCTAAAAATTATATCCCATGGTTTTGTTATAGATTTTTACATGTTTGTTGAGATATTTTCCTTCCACTCATTGTGTATTTGTTACCTTGAGTATGATTTTTAAATTTGGGTGTATAAATGATTATTTAAACCCTCATGATTCATGTGGGATGTGTAGAGGAGGACTTGACCATTTTAGGGTCACCCATGGGGTGTGCTGGCAATCCCAGACAGAGAGAGTGGTTGGGTTAAGTGAAGGATTTCCAAGTAATAATGTGAATCCCATGTAGAAAATGTTTTAATGGTTTATCAAGTTGTAAATAGAATAATGAGAGATATTCCTAGGTTGATAATGGAATAAGGTGTTGTTGGAATGACATGAAAATGGGAAATTGGGTTGAAAAAGATTATATCAATTGTTTAATGAATTTTGGTTAGAAATGCCTTAGGGGATCAGTGCATCTTAAATGGTGAACTTGTAATTGGGTAATGGAATAGGAAATGAGGAATATGTTAATGAGATGTAATAAGGGAATTTATGGATATGTTGAATGGGTTAATACATGGTAATTATGTGGTACACCTAAATTATTGAGTGTAATAAAGTGGTTGTGTTATGTGACATGAAAATTATACTAAAGTGCATAAGCGGTAAATGCTTGTAAAACGATGAAATCGATAAGTGGGTTAACATATGGTAATTTATGAATATTGGAAAAGGTATGGGGTTGTTGAATACACTTAATGGGTTAAGTCATGAGAATTTAAATTTGGCTAAATCACTATGAATTTCAATAGGTAAATGTGTTAATGGGTTATGTCAAATTGTTCATTGCCATTTTTTTATGTATTATGAATTGTAATGAAATTTGTTATTTTTTTGTTGTGTTGTGTATTAGTTGTGGTTATTTGACAAATAAGCATGTTCACATGGCTTGGTAGAGTGGGGTATTGACATGAGACTCTACGCCCATGGGTCAAGTTGGACTGAGGCTCTAAACTCCACCCAAAAAATGCATGGTTTAGGGAAGGGTATGGAGGATCTATTCCCATAACAGTTTCATTCCACATGAACTGAGGCTTTGACGTTAGGATAATGTGTTGATGTGATATGTGTGTCCCTAATGAGATAGGGACTTGACTTATTTCCCCTATGAATTGTGATTGATTTCCTTATACCCTTGTGTAGATGATATATATGCCTAACCCATGGAGCATGTACAAAGAATGGAATAAGTAACGAAGAAGGTGTAAGAAATGTAATTGGGAAAAAGGATAAGTATAAACTAAAAAGAATTTTTTTATCTAATGGTACCTATACAATCCCTTGTTTACATACCATTTAGTTTTTACTTGAATGCACTATCTATTAGACTAAATATTTAATTGACACCATTAGTGGTGGTTTACTGAGTTTTTTTCTCAGGCCCTTCCAAGTCCAACATTGTGTACCTGAGTAAATTTATTGGTTGCATGTTAGGATAACAGAAAATTCTCTACTCTAGGATTTTGAGTGGGATCGGGATGTACGTGGAGAAGGATCCAGACTTAGATTCAGGACTCGTTTGGGGATTTGGACTATTTGTCTTATTTTTGGGTTTTATTCACTTGCACTACTAGTATATCATGACATTGTTAATTCTAAATTATGGTTTGTACCCAGTTGTGTGATGTTGGGTTTGTATGTTTATTGGTTATTTCATTGTTTCCGATATTTATTTAGTGTTATACTATGTCTTACTCTTGTAAATAGGGTATAGTCTCTCTACGTGATTCATTAGACCCTCACCACTAGTCATCAACCTATGGCATACAGGGAGGCGCACTTGAAGTCATGTGACGACTCAACTTGGAGCACTGGTTTAGTGGATCATGGGTCAAGGACGTTTCATAAAATCTTCTAATTCAAAGATAAAATAGTTTACAATAAATTCTATTATATATTCCATAGAATCCATTTCCTTTTCATGCATCACCACCCTTCTCTAAAACTTCTATCCACATGAATTTTCAGAATTGAAATTTTATATAGGGGAAGCTTACTACCTTTCTTTTTGTGGAAATTCAAACTCTTCATCATCTTCATCAATTTTCTTCGGACATCTAGTAGAAAAGATTCAAATATTTCTATAGTAATTGTAAGATAAATGTAAAATATCATCAAATATACCTTTACCTATTTTGGACATCCTTTAAAAAAGTGGTAAGAAGTCGCACTTACTACTTCTTCAATTCTAATCACCCAAACATCTTCGATCTCTATATTTTTTAATAAAATTTCATTATATTAATATTATAAATTTATTTATAAATTCACTCACATTTATTATCTAACTATTTTACAACATAAATCATCATGATATAGTTTAAAATATTTATTTCATCATGTGCTGACACCTTTAGATTATAAACTTATGTTAACCTCCATATAACTTTCATTAAAATATTTGAATCATTGAAAACATGACCATGGTCATGAATATTTCTAATAAATTTTTTAATATGATTAAATAATTCATCCAAATTTTTATTTGAATTCATCTTAATATCATTAAATCCCCCTTACCAATACATTCACCTATTCTTTTCTCAAATTTCTATCACCTTTATTGATATTATCAATCTTTTCCAAGACTTCTTTGGATGTTGTGTCATAAATCACCTTCAAATAAATATAAATATTTAAATCTTTGAATAAATAATTATGATATTTAGTTTCATTATTAAAAATCATTTTACCTACATCCATCATTGACCATCTAAAAGGATCACATACTTGAGTCGCATGTGTACTTGGGGAGTAAACATCTTGGACATGAGATCTTAAATGATATATCATCCTCTTCCTCCATGACTAAAAATTACACCCACCAAATTAGAGTACTCACTATACATTCAAAATATTCTCCATGAAAATTTCCCTTGATAGATTCTCTGAGAAAAAACCTATGGATATGATACCACATGTGTTAAACTACAGTTATTGCGTACACCCTAAGATGGGGTGAATTAAGTTGTATTAAAATATTATTGTTATCTTAAAAAAATTAGATCTTGTATACATTTTAGACATGAAACATTGAATATACCATGTAGGAAAAATCAAATTATGAAATAGTATATGAAACATGAAATGAAAATTTTAGATGGTTTACTTGTAATGGGATATATTCAAGGAGTTCCTATTAATGATGTGTTCATATACCTATTATATACTACCTCACTATTCTATGATTACAATATTTATGATAGTATCACTTCTCATTCAAGGTCTATATCCTATTATTTTAATCCACTCACTTTTTTAATGAGGGATACAAAGTAATATTCGATATATGGGTTGAACTCACAATGATATCAATTAAATATTTAACTTATAACTATAATGGGTGTCCTCTGTAATACTTTAAGATTAACATATAGACATTTTTGGTTCACCCTCTCCCACACCTTTACATTAATTTTCAATCATTAATTATTATTTCCCACTCTTATTTCATGGATCTCCTAGTTTAGCGCCACAGAAACCCTTCCTACTATCATATAAGATGGGGAATTCAAATGATAAGTGGAAAAAGTTTTTGCAGTGTAAAGCTTGTAATTGGATCCAATATCCAAGTATCCCTAATGTTCCCATGTTCCATTCAATCACTATTACCTCTATCCATTAATAATGGTATGAGTTTCACCCATAAAAAGTTCCAATTTAAAAACTTTTATCATGGACAGATACAGGATTTGAAGATAGTGGAATACTTTTATAATTTTTATTATAATATCCCCTAACTATAATTCTAGTATGGATTTTATTAAGAATTAGTATTAAATTTTTTATATAACTTTTAATTTTTTAACTAGTATATGTGGGAGATAACTTATAGTGATTTTCTTCATTGTTAGAGGTGGAATCAGAATTTTCTGGATCTCGATTATTTGAAATCCATGCTAACTGAATTTTTGGAATGTTTGTTAATTAAAATTATTTGTGGTGTTATTAATGAAATTTAATAGAGGTTTTAGATATTTGGGGACATGTTAGATATATATAAACTTGATAACTCTAATATTTATGAAATAGGGGTTCGTTAGTGGGTTATAGTACAAATATATTTATCGGTATTCCTATAATACGTGGTCTAGAATAATCTAAATAAAAAAAGAGTAACATGGAATCCAACTTCACTTTTGTAATCAATAATAGTTTTATCCATTCATTTCATGAAATTCAATGATAAGTGACCTCATTTCTGAATCCAGTGATTACAGGATCTTGTATGTTCTGAGGAAATATATTATTACACAAATTTATAAATACATGTCGAAATTAAATGGAAATCATGATATAAGAATTTAAAAGGGAAGTTTTTCATCCAATAATAAATAATTTTTTTCCCAAATTATTTATTAGTTATGATTAGATTAATATATGTTTGTAAGTGATTCAGTTGAGTAATAAATCCATTTTATTAATGATGTTAATAATATTTATTACAATTATACCTAAAATAATGATTTGAATGCCCCTGATTTAGGATGGGATGTGTATCATAACATGGTAAATGGGAACAAATGTGAGAGATAAATTTATACTTAAAGTGACTAACTATAATTGGTAAGATGTCATAATTAATGGAAATATTGATCAATAATTGATCGATAGTTGTCTATGGTCAAATTTCATGTATGATTTAAATTGATCACTCCTTTTCTGGATTATCGAGTTAATCATAGGTGACATTTTTTCACTAAGAGGTGATAGTCACATAGACTTTATAACTCCTTTAAAGATCCACTTAGACTATCAATCAAAAACAACCTATTATAACACCCCAACACAAGTTACCCAGAGTCAGTGCATTATTACATGACATTTTCATGACCACAAAAGTTCATGTCTTGAAATATCGATTAGTTTAGTATCCTTGGAAGTACTAGATACATTTATAAGGTTTACATTACATCATAAAATGAAAAACTACAACAACTTTGTTTCCATATAACACACTCATATCCCCTCAGACTATCCATGTAGTTAATTCATAAAATATTTCTTCACATCCTGGAAAAAATAATACATAAAAAGGGGTGAGCTCATATGATCAGTAAGGATAACAATATAGCATAAACTTTCATAAATAAGCATAAACATTTAAGGCAATGTATAACTAAAACAAAAGACTTTTAAACTTGAACTTCCGCATAATATGGAAAAAAAATAAAATGAAATAATGTCATTTACTTATTCACATGGATATTATACAAGTAGAATAATCACATGAAATATAAAAAACCACTTTCATAATTATGGAATTCATAATTCTAGACTATCATAACCACATAGTCAAGGCCTTGTTCCAAGACTATAAAGAAAATTTTGTCAAGGCCTCATGCCAAGACACTAGTATGTCTCATGAGACCTACCGATGCATTGAGGAGCTATAGAGGGCTCCACCAGTCACTTACTAAGTCCAATGAATTCCTCATATTAAAAGTTTGAAACATAACATAAACATTCGTATTAAAACTAGCATACAAAATGTCAATACTTTATCCACAAACCATGAATGGTATAAAAATAGGACATCCAGAGTCAAACCTAACTCATTCAATACAATATATAAGATTTTGTTGTAACATATTAACCTCAATCGAGAATAATGATGGATATTGACATAGATGAAAATAATCATCAAATCTATTTGAGAGAAATACCCCCTTTTTCTTGAAATCAATTAAAAGTCACACTATTTGTCAAGAAGCCATTTAAAAATAGATTTTTTTTTAATCAAAGATTCTCATACCACTATGAAACTTTTAAAAGGAATTTTAATTTTAAAACTTCAATGTCCATATAAATATATCCTTAAAACCATTTTTAAAACACGAACATTAATGAGAAAGATTTATAATAATAAAACTTTAAAATATTTAAAATGATATTTTAGTTAGAGTTCCTAAACAAAAGAGAGACACTTGAATACAATTAATTGAGGTAATAAAAACATTGTAATATAATTATAATAAATGTATTCATGATATACATTGTGTAATTATATTCTATACACCATATAAAAGTGATTTGGTGTATAACAACAAAGAAGTCTCAATGGAATGTAATTTGAGATGAAATATCTTATAAAGACTGTATCCTTAGGTTAAGGATAAATCAATGACATAATTATGTGTGACAAATATAAATACACTCAGTATTATTGGATATTTAGTGTAAACAAATCAGAGGGCATTCACACGTATTCTTGTAAAAACAACACCAATGAATTGGATGCTTAACTCAACAAATGGAGATTGAGTTAAAATTACACTTATCAAGTTCATATTGATGACTTAAGAAATTATCAATGGAGTTATTATGTGTATAAAAAGTATATCCACAGAAAGTGGAGTGGAAATTATGACATAAGAAAATTAATAGTGATTCCACACATAATCTTGGAGTAAAATAATCAATGAAGTATGTGTAAAGCTGAATGAATGGAAATTGAAATTTCAAATTTTTCCTTATCGATTTGGTTACTTACGAAACATACACCCATGAAATAAGTATCATACAATGATGATGTAAATATACATAAATTAAATTATATTACACATTGAATACAATCATGGGGAGTACACACACCACATGCAATGAATAAGTGGTGAACAATGGAAATCTAACGGAATTAAAAGTGAGATAAGAAACCCCTTATTTGTACTTTTTCCTTAATCGAGGGCAGTTTATCCTCATGTATAATGGTGAAATAATTTTTATTGAATTATACAAGAATCATATAAATTAATATGATATCATATATGATCTTTTGACATTGATTTGTTAATAATATCTTAGTATTATCGTCGTTTTGGATGTTAACTTACTCATTTTCTTTTATATGTTTTGTTACATAAGTCTTGTTTGTTATCAATAGGTTGTATATTACTCATATAAATAATTATATAAAGTCATTAACCATTATTTGTAATAATAAAATGAGAATTATACGTGTATGGATAAGATGGGGAATGAATCTCATCGCATTCGTGGAGACGGTAGTCCGTTCGTACGCACGAGCAATAATATAATTCTTTTGATATTAAAATAATATATAATTGGATGGTATATCATATATATGGAATCATTATCATGTTATAGTTATTATTTACATGAATTAAAAATCAATATTATACCCATCCAAATAAAAATGTATTGAATAACAATTACACCATGACGTGGAGACGGTAGGTCGTACGTACGCACGTATGGTGACATCTCATTCAAAGGATGAATAGAATACTGAATATGGTTATACTATATTTATAATAACATCAAATTATATAAAATATACTGAAGTTATTATTTTTAAATGGAAATAACAAATAAAGAAGAAGTTGAAGAAGAAAGGAACTTGAAAGAGGGTGGTGAAAATTACCTCTTCTTCGGGTTCTTCCTTTTTATTTGATCAAAAGGGCTCCTTAGGTTGCCTTTATGATCTAACTAAGACCTCTAGGTTGAATTGAGGTAAGTTTAGAGAATATTAGTGCAGGTTTTGTTCGATCCAAAAGGCTTTGAAGGAGTGAATTAGAGGGAAGGGGGAGTGCTTTTTTATAAGAGGGGTGAGGGGCACCTTTGGAAAATCTAGAAATATTATTTTATAATAAATTTATATTCGGTTTATAATGGATCCAAAGTATATTATTTAAAGTTTAAGGTGGGAATGGGTATAAATCCTTTCAACCAATAGATTTTAGACAGATTTGGGTCACTATATTAACATTATCATTTATATTTAACTCTTAGTTAAATAGTTTGGCCTTTACCATATCTCTTTGTATTTTTATATCATATAGCTAATAAACTTACTATATACCTCTAAGAGACCCCCAAGTGGTCCATTAATGATACACCTATCATTATATAAGTCTATTGGCTGAACCTTATATTTTTAGGAATATAATATCAATTAATAATATAATATTTGTTTTAAAAACTATTTTATGTCAATTTTGACACTATTGGGTATTTTGTTTTTGATAATTTTATAACAACATTATTACTTCGAAAAAAAATTATATAACCAATCCTAATATATCATATTAACCTATAAAATTATTTTAATTCATAAAAAGTCTCAAATAACATTTATTTTGATATTTATAATATCAATTATTTTAATATTTCATTAATTAGGTAATTACTGCATCACAACTGTGTCATAAATAAACTAAATTATTTAATGTCTAAAAATTATAAATAAAATATTATTATTTAGTAAATAGTTATATATTTATAATGAATATTTATAATCTAATTTATCTTATGTATAACCCTATATTAAAAAAATTAGATATTAATCTTTGATTGTATCTCTTTTAACTCTTCTTTGAATTAAATAATAATAAATGTCCTAATGTAATAAAAGTGGACCTAAATGATAATATTTTATTCCTAAGGTTTTTTTTGGTCGAGATACACTTTTCCAATAGAATTAGGACATGTGTTAGGGTAATATTAATATCATTTTTACCCTTAATTACCCTATTTACTTTTAACCGTGGTAAATAAAAGTAAACATTTACTATTCATCAAAAATTATTTTTATCTCATTGAACCACATTTTATTCCTTGATATTAACCGTGTCTCTCGTATTTTCAAAGTTCCACTCACAGAAGCGTTAAAATTAAGTTTTATGTGAATTTCCAAATTCTCATAGGAGGTGGGTAAAAGACGGTGAAAAGTTCAATAAAATTTTTATATATCTAAAATTATTCTAAACTAACTCAAATGAATTAAATTGAACTTATATAGGTATTATGTATCTATTTTGACTTTAATTAAATTTAAATAAAATAAATAATTATTTAAATAAAAATTCGATTTGAAACTATAACTCAGTGTTTTTTCACAATTCATCAAAAATTGAATGTTTTCAGAAAAATACGAAAAATTCACCCAAAGATAATTTTGATATTCTGAATCCAAAAATGAAGTCCATTTTGAAAGATAAAATTTATAAAATTTTAAAAAGTGGGTATTACTATTTATAACGGCTAGTTTGATTGGTTGTGGTGTGTGTTATAACTCAAAGTTGCGTACAACACACGCTACTGTATTATTCGAAGAGAAGCGTACCATGGAATCTTGGGGTGTTACATTCTCCCCTCCTTCAATAAATTGCATCCTCTCAATTTTTAAAATTGGGCTTTGGAATATAATGGAGAGTCCCACATCGGAAAAAGATTCGATAAAACTATCATTTTTAAAGAAAGAAGGAGAAGTACAAAGGTCGCCCAAGATAACCCACACTAGGATTCCATGTACAAAAATATGGATATAGGAGATAAAATAAGTGTCATGTTATGATTGATATGGATAGAAAACATGATCAGTAGAAAGTTAACAGCAAGAAAACTACAAACTTGTGATTGGACAAACGATCATTAGTTTCCCAGTAGGAAAAGTAAACTGACAAAAAAAAAATTAAGTTCCATTACATAACGATGAGGAATTTATTTAATAGATTGACTAAGAACATAAATAGATATACTTAATTTTTAAGTATAGTATCATTCTTTAATAAATTTCTACCACTAACTCATTGTTTTTCAATGATGAGTATTCAAGAATACTTGGTCACATTGGAAGAGCTAGAATAAACTTCTATAGAATCACATGATCCACGAAGGTTAAACTATATATTTACCTTGTCTTTAAAGATTAATCAAAACCAAAATGGTTAGTATAATATCTGATGATCCCCCAAAAGGATATTCCATTAGATAGAAAAAAAACCAATCTTAATTTCTAAAATTAATCCAACAATACCCCAAAGTTAAATAAATACCATTCAATAAACAATTTTCCTTAAATTCCTTCAATATAATCCAAACTAATATTGAAACCCAAAACATAGAAAAATTTGTTTATGGAGTCTTCCACATTAAATTGTATCTACAAATGACATCAACTACTCTTAATGTCACATACTTAAAAGTAATTAACCTAACCACATATTCTCTATTCTAGGTTAATCATTTCTATAACTAACCCAAATCACTATAAATCCACAATAAAAACAGAGATAAAAATCCAACATTACTCCTCAAATGAAATCCCATGGTATTCTATTTTCCACAGCTTTGTCCGACACGACGGGTTGTCACACGGTCTGCATGTTGTCCTTTTTCAGAAACTATATTTTATAACATTACCAAAACGAGATAAATTCCTTAAAATAACAATAACATAATTTTTACCAGAAATGTTATCTCAAGCCTTGCATTTTCATCCCAAAATATAATAACTTGCAATTTCCTCAAATCCAATGATCATATAAACCCAAATTTTTATTTATAACTATATCCACAAGGTAAAAGATAATTCTTCCTCAAATATAATTCTCACATAACAGACTATGGGGTTACAAATACAAAAGAAAATTATTCCAAAGTAATCCCATCAACAAGGATCACTAATACTTTTAAACATTTCGCCAACCATTTATTTCCACATAGATTCTTATTTGACCCAAGAAATATCCTATAGAATAGGGAATTCACTTGTGTGATGGCCAGGTCCCCTACATTTACGACAAATGACTGTAAATGGATTCTTGGGACCATTTTTATTTTCTTCCATATTACTCTTCATTTTTCCTTGGCAATTATTCACTTTATGTCCTTCTTTCCCGCACGTAAAGAATTTCTTTGTTCCGTTGAGACACTTTCTTGGGTGTCTCCTTCCACATTTCCTACATGATGATAATATAGGATTTTTTTTCCATGGTCTCTACTACTGGAGATCTTATCATTCGTCACCTTTCTCTTCCTTGTTGAGTCCGGGAGTTGGTTAATATATATGTTGTTGATCATATTTTTGGAAAACTGATTTGGAATGAACCCGATGTCTTTTACGCCTATCAAAATTCCCTTTTGTTGCTAATTTCCACCACCGTTCCCACCTTTTACATCATTCTCAAAGTTACTATGAATTCCTTGGACTCACGCCATTGACTAAAACCAGAAAGCATTGAGTGAGTAACGGTAGTCATAAAATCATTTAGAGAATTTCATGACACCATATTATCAATTTGAAACACCTTATTTATTATCATCTTATATTAAAATACTTGAAATTGGGTTTTAAATAAAATTTAAATTATCCTAAGAATATCCCTTGGGAGTGTCGTAACCAAGAGTGCAGCAAGGCCCATTTTCGTGCACCAGTTCCCGTTCGAGTCTAGCTCAAAGCGGTGTTTTCGGGTTTTACCCCTAGGTACATCTGTACCAGAGCCGCCTCTACCATCTCGTATCCAGACAGGTATGTATTGCTCGGAAAACTCACAAATTCTACATAATACCAAAATTCTAGTATCTTATTCTTTACTAATCCTCAAAGTCCATCTTAGGTCTATGTGATCTAATCAGAGTTTATCTAAATCTAGATTCCAAGGTTTGTACTAACATCCCTCTGATACCAACTGTAACGCACAGACCCTAGTTACCCAGAGTCGGTGCAATATTACATAACATTTTCATGACCAAAAAAGATCAAGTCTTGAAAGACTGATTAGTTTAGTAGCATTGGAAGTACTAGAAACATTTATAAGGTTTACATTACATCATAAAATGAAAAACTAAAACAACATTGTTTCTATAGACCACACTCATATCCCCTCAGACTATCCCTGTAGTTAAGTCATAAAATATTTCTTCACATCCTGGAAAAAATAAAACATAATAAGGGGAGAGCTCAGATTCTCAGTAAGGATAACAATATAGTAGAAACTTTCATAAATATGCATAAACATTTAAGGCAATGTATAAATAAAACAAAAGCCTTTTAAACATGAACTTCCACATAATATGGAAAAAAATAAAATGAAATAATGCCATTGACTTATTCACATGGATATTCTACTGGTCGAATAATCACATTCAATATCAATAACCACTTTCATAATGATGGAATGCATAATGTCAGACTATCATAACCACATAGTCAAGGCCTTATGCCAAGAGTACAAATAAGATTTTGTCAAGGCATCATTTCAAGACACTATTTTGTCTCATGAGACCTACCAATGCATCGAGGAGCTATATCGAGCTCCACCTGTCACTTACTAAGTCCAATGCATTCATCATATGAAAATTTTGAAACATAACATAAACATTTGTATTAAAACTAGAATACGAAATGTCAATACTTTATCCACAAACCATGAATGGTATAAAAATAGCACATACACAATCAAACCTAACTCATTCAATACAATATGGAAGATTTTTTTGTAACAGATTAACCTCAATTGAGAATAATAATTGATATTAACATAGATGAAAATAATCATCAAAACTATTTGTGATAAATACACCCTTTTTCTTGAAATCATTTAAAAGTCACACTATTTTTCAAAAATCCATTTAAATATAGATTTTTTTTTGAATCAAAGATTCTCATACCACAATGAAACTTTTAAAATGAATTTTAATTTTAAAATTCAATTTCCTTTTAAATAATTCTTTAAAACCATTTTTAAAACGTGGATATTAATGAGAAAGATTTAGAATAATAAATCTTTAATACATTTAAAATGATATTTTAGTTAGAGTTCCTAGCCAAAAGAGAGAAACTTGAATACAAATAATTGAGGTAATCAAAACTTTGTAATATCATGAGAATAAAGGTATTCATGATATACTATGTCAAAGTACATTATATACACCATATAAAAGTGATTTGGTGTATAACAACAAATAAGTCTCAATGGAATGTAATTTGAGATGAAATCTATTATAAAGACCATATCCTTAGGTTAAGAATAAATCAACGACAAAATTATGTGTGACAAATATAAATACACTCAATATGATTGGATATTCAGTTTAAAGCAATCAGAGTACATTCTCACATATTCTTGTAAAAACAACACCAATGAATTTGATTCTTAACACAATAAATGGATATTGAGTTAAAATTACTCTTATCAAGTTCATATCGATGACTTGAGAAAATATCAATGGATTGATTATGTGTATCAAAATTATATCCACAGAAAGGGGAGTGGAAATTATGACATAAGAAAATGAATAGTGATTCCACACATAATCTTGGAGTAAAATAATCAATGAAGTATGCATAAAGCCGAATGAATGGAAATTGAAATTTCAAATTCCCTTATCGATTTGGTAACTTAAGAAACATACAACCATGAAAGAAGGATCATACAATGATTATGTAAATATCCATAAATTAAAGTATATTACAAAATGAATAAAATCATTGGCAGTACACACACCACATGCAATAAATATTTTGTATGTAAATTTTGAATTGAAATGTTAGTGAAATGTGTCATTTTCTTCCATTCCTATTTACTATATATTTTTATTTATTTCTATGTATCATAGTTGGGTTTGATTTTAAATGGTTTTTACAAGGCTAATATAGGTCAAAATCTATGTAATTCCTAAAATAGGATGTTTTAGTGCTAAATAAATAACTAAAAAAGGGGAAATTTATTAGTGTTAGATGACGCACAATGAAAGGGACTCATTATTAGTGCTTTATCTAGTGCTTCTAAAGGGTCTCTTTATAACCACTTTATCTAGCGCTAATAAAGTGTTACTTTATCATCATTTTATCATGGTCCAATAAAGGGTCTCTTTATCAGTGATCTATCTTGTACAAATAAAGGGACAATTTATTAGTGCTAGACAAAGTGCTGATAAAGATACCCTTTATTAGTGCTTCCAACAATCTATGATAAAAGGATCATTTATTAGTGCTTTTTATAGAACTGATAAAATTCATGGTCTTTTAATATCTCTTAGATTGATAGAAATTTTAATTATTGAAAAATGTCATTTTATCATTATTAGAAGAATGTTTTGTAACAGTGAAAGAATAATAGATTCCAGTGGATCCTCTATGTTAAATTTTATATTAAGAGACTTCTACTGATGGAAATTATACATTCACACTTTTTTATTGGTGTAACTTATCTCTTGTAGATGATATATTTTCATGGGATATGTTTATATCTATGATGAGACCGTATGATGTAATTATTGGTATAGAATGTCTATATGCCATCAATCCCTAGAATTATTATTATTGATGGAGGATTCAATGTACTCAGGCTGACAGACCAAGATTTTCCTTAACTAGTTAGAAGTAATTTCAATCAAAGCATGATGGGATCACATATAGGATGCTACAGATGATTTACCACCTGTTGGATAACTTGAATCTTGGTGAAAGAAACTCAGTGGATGTTTGGTTCCTGTTTGTAATAGAGGAGTACCTGAATGTCTTCCCTTAGGATGTACCTGGTTTACCGCCTCTTCATAAGGTTAAGTTATGCATTGACCCACATCCTAGGAAAACTTTTAAATCTTTAGGGTCATTTTATTTGGCTCACACTAAGCTTCAAGATCTAGGGGTTCAGTTGGAAGACCCTCAAAAGAAAGGATTTATATGGCCCAATTTTTCCCCTAGGTATCTTTATTGTTATTATCCAAGAAGTCAAATGAGTGGCTAAGGTTTTTTGTATTACCATCACTTGAACAAGGTAAAAATCAATAAAATATACCAACTATTTATAATCAATGACATCTTTATTCAATTGAAAGTGTAAATGTGGTTCTTGAGGATCAACCATAGGTTCGGATATCACCAGTAGTGAGTTTATGAGGATAAAATACCAAATACATAATTATAATGTTTTTATGGTCACTATGAGTACCTAGTGATGAAGTTTGGAATGAAAAATACTCTAATGGTGGTAATGGGACCCATAAATTGAATCTTTTTGTCTTTCTAAGACTGGTTTTTTGTAGTATTGATTAATGAAATTCTCATTTATTTGGAATTAGATGCTGAGAAATATAGGAATTTAAGGACGGTCTTGGACATACTTCAAGATCAAAATTTTTATAGGAAACTCTTGAAGTTTTATTCATGGTTTAGAGAGTTCCACTTTCATTTCCATGTTATATTAAAGGAGGAATTACTTATGGACACAGTGAATATTGAGGAATTGCTATCTTGGAAGTTATCCAAGGTTTTAATGGAGGTGAAGAGCTTCCTTGGGTTGGATGGTTATTATTTGAGATTCATTAAATATTTCTTGCGGATTTTGGCTCCCCTCACTACCCTTACCTGAAATGGGATTCCTTTCATCTAGTTAGAATAGTTTTATAATTCCTTTAAGGAGTCATGGTTAATACTGACTTGTGCCCCCATACTAACATTAGCAAAAGAGGGGTTTTAGTTTGTGGTGTTCTGTAATTATCCGACATATGGACTCGGGTTCATGATAATGCATAGGTAGGAAGTTATTTATTATAGAACCATCTGTTAATAACTCACAATAATAACTATGCAATCCATGACCTGGAACTAGAGGTTCTGGTGATATCTATGAATACCTAGAGACATTTACTCCTTGGTGAGTTGTTTTTCATTTATTCTAACCATATGATTCTTAGGTACATTTTTCACATAGAGAGATATCGACCTGATATTGTGGTGATGGATGGAGTTACTACAGGACTATGAATTCAAGATAGTATATACTCCTAGTAAGGGGAACATAGTGGATAATTATCTTAGTAGGAAATCCCCTTACTATTTTCTATGCATGGTGTTAGAATAGTTGGATTCGTTATAGTTTTCCTTGGTGGATGAATGAGGATCTTCATACCTCAGAGTTATGGTTGGTAACCCTATACTTATATGATGTGTAAGGGAATTAATACTTTAAAATATTGATTGTGAGGTCTTGAATGACTAGATATTCACAATACATGATTCTGAATGATTCTCTGAATGAGGGAGCATGTCATCCTCTTCAAAGGACACTATAATTCCAGTAAAAATTTAAGAGGATATGTTGAGAGAGTTCCACATATATCCTTAATCATTAAACATGGTTGTTGAAAATATGTAATAGGATCTTCAATGGAAATTTTGGTGTCTAATGATGAAGAGGGGTGTTGTAGATTACATCTCTCGATGTCTCACTTTTCATCGGGTTAAGGTTCAACCCTAAGTACCAGTAGCATTAGATCAACCTCATGAGATTATATAATGTATGTGTGATGGTATATCCATGGATTTTCTGAGTTTAATTCCATTAATGATTAGATTAAATGGTTATATTTGGGTGATAATTCATAGATTAACCAATTCATCCCACTTCCTTTCTATCAGAGAACATTTTTTAGTGGAAATATTGGGACATCTATATATATAGGATATCATCCAGCTTTATGGTTTCCCCTTAATGCTTGTCTCAAACCATGATTATTGTTTCATATATTGGTTGTAAAGATGTTTTAAATAGTATTTTGGAACCAAATTATGGATGGTAATGGTGTTCTAACCCTAAATAGATTACCAGATTGAGCAGTCCATTCAGGTCCTAGAGAAAATGTTTCTGGATTTCATGTTGCACATTGGGTGAAGTTGGGAGGATCACTTAACCCTATTATATTTTGTTTAAAACAACATATATCACTATAATATTGGTATATATCCATTTGAGTCTATTTATGGTAGACCTTGTTGGTCACCACTATCTTAGTCAGAGTTGTAATAATTAGTACTTATGTATCCATAGTTGGGGTGATCTTTGAATTAAAAATTAAAGATCATCTAGTAGTATATGATGAAATATCAAAGCCGTTAGAAGTCCTACATATATCGATGATGGAAAACTTTGGATTTCATTGAGGGATAGCATGTATTATTGAAGTTATAACTTTGAAATGGGTTGTGTATATTTTCCAGTGGAGGTAAGATATAACTAAGGTTCCTCAATCCATTTTAGATACTATGTGGGTTCAAAAAGGTTTTTTACTATCTAGACTTACCCCTATAGTTGGAATAAGTTCATTATGTCTTCCATTTATTTTTGGTGAGGAGATACATTCATTCTCTATTTCACATAATCAACGGAGGTGAGTTACAAATTGAAGATGGGTACACATTTTTGAATTACCCTTTGGTGATTGAGGAACGATAGGAAAATATCCTACATGGGTGGATGATTCCCCATGTTCATGTCCTCTAGAAGTATGAGAATCTTCAAGAGAGCTCACAAGAGTAGGAGAACCAAATTCAATCTCAGTACCCTCATCTATTTGATAAGGTCCTTCTTTTTGAGATTTTACCAATTGACTTTAGTGAGAGTGTAGTGACTCTAATTTTTACGATTAGACACTTTGCAAATTTTAAATAATATTTATATATCTATTCATAAAATTGGTGTATATTTTCGGTTATTGGATATCACCAATGTTTTTATATTAAAAATATTAAATATGTTAACTCTTACACATGTATAAGTTTGAAAATATTGGATTTCCTCATGAAGAGAGTCTCTTATTGGGAAACTGACACTGCCATTGAATCTAAAATACAAGCTTTAACCTAGGTGAGATATAAGTTTTATTGACACCCAACCTTATGGTAAAGTGAACTCTTTGGTGGATTAATAGATGATTACATAAAATAATAAATTTTATTTCTATTTAATTATATAACCCTGGAAATCCTTTATATAAAATGCATTATGTTTAATCTCTAGGGTTATCTTCAAAACCCTAGATATTGGAGAGGTGGAATCCACAGTAGAAGCATTAATGAACTTGGAATCATCGATTGATAATGATCATGGTGAGAATCATCATCGAGGGCATAAAAAGAGAACAAATTCTTCACAAACAACTGATCCAAATAAGAGGTAAAGATTTGTAATTATTTTAATTTCCCAATTTTCATGATTTTCAAATGAAAATAGATTAACAAAATCCATGTTGAATCCATATTTGGATTATCTCATGCCTATCTTGAATTTCATTTCCAATATTTTGAATTTTGGGTTTCTTCATATCTAATTGTTTCCCTATTTATTATTTGATTCAAATTCCTAGAGGATGGACAATACTAAAATGGCCATCATTTTATACACAATTTTTTTACGGATTTCTCCTTCCATTATAAGTATGTTCGTCATAAATATTTTTTTGGATAGTTTTCTCAACCATTACCATTGAAGTAGTCTATTGTAAGATTGATCATTGTTTATATAGATCATTGTTTTGGGTTAAAAATAATGGTTTTGTGGCATGGTGGCATATTTTTGACAATGATGGGAATTTGGGGAAATAACAGATATATTTTTTTCAATAATTAGATGTGTTAGAGGGTAGTACTTTAATGGGGGTCATGAATCTAGTGAACAGTTGTCAAAAAATCACATTTCGATGATTTTGGATCTATAGGAAATTTGTATGGTGAGATTTTAGGGTGAGATTCATGGTGACATTGGAAGAAATGGTTGAACAACAAGATATGAATTTAAGAGCCTCACTTTTTGGAATATTCCAAACTATACAATGTGTAGTTCAGAAGAGAACATTCCATGTATCATGGATGATACAGAAATAAAGTTTTGAGTTAGAGTTGAATATCATACATTCATGTGACTTATCCAAATGTAATGTGACCCTTGATTGGCCAGCATTTCTTTTATTAGTAGTACACGCCTAGGATTCATGTGTCCCACCATACTCCATGTGATTCTAGCCATATATCTAGTACCTTCATGTGTACATGACTTGGGTATATAAGGTATATTCAAACTACCATTATAGATATGGAATGCCATGTGACCCCTCTAGACATCATGAATTTGGCCTCAAACACACCATATGGGATGATATAACATGGGTAGATGTTTTAAATTGGATTACACATCATGTAACCTTAAGACATAATGTATAATTCCCCTTAGATGAGAATATTATGGTTTAACATGGGTTTACCCCTAATTATTCCAATATGGAGTAGATATTTTAATCATTGGGACTAGGATCCTTCTTGGGAGCTATTATTTCACCCATTTAAGCATGGGGATAGGATATTCTATCCGTAAAATCATATAGAGTATGTATTTAACCCAATTTATGGGACATGGATACTCTATCTTTGTATTTATTATTTCACTAATCCACGGAACTTAAGTGGGATATGGATCCTCCACTAGAGTTGATATTACACCCATATTCATGTGGAAGGGAACCTCTAGTATCATACGAGGGAAATACCGTATAGGTTTCATAAGACTTTTGGATAAAAATAAGGGTATGAATAGTTTTTTGGTTTACTGAAAGGTTGAGACTATACTTTGGGACTTGTGTACCTCCTATGATCATATTTGGGTTCCTCTCTCTTTACCTTATCATTTATGGTCTTGATCTGACTTACATTTGATGTTTTACTCCATGGTGGTTTTAGGGTGTCTTACATGGTATATATTTACTCAACCCTACCTGAGTTCTTCCCACATGTTCCATGTCTTATGAAGATGATAGGAAATTTAATAGGTATCTGGGTAGAATTAGTTCAAGTGGTGTTTAGAAAAGCATAGAGTTTGTGGTTGTAGAACTGAGGTTAGGATTTGGAGTTTTATTCTAGTGAAATATTATTTCTAGTTGTTGGGTAAAACCTGATTTCTATCTTTTGGGTCTGTATTTACCCCATTTACTTAGGCTTGTATTGTAATACTCAATTTTGGGATGTTATAGGTTATTCATACATTTACTAATCTTGGGTTGTTAACTTTTTTTAATTGTTATAGTGTATATGGATTTATGTGTGTATGTAATTTAGCTTTAGGCCTCTCATACAAGATACATTCTTAATGGGTTCTAGAAACCATCTCTTAGCCTATTAGAGGCAAGCTCGGGGTGGCACACTTGGATTACCACTGGCCATGTGGGTCCCAATGGTCCAAGTAATATCGAGGAAATCCTGAAATCTATTCCTTGGGCGACATAAATTATTGGGGATAGAGATTAAAATGGAAGTGAATTTATAAAAATAGTTTTTAGAAAACGACGTTATCATTATTTTAAATGAAAAAGTTGTCTGTCACATTCAAAAAAAAATTCTCAGAAGATGAAATGATTAATTTTCAAAACTTCCCTTTAAGGAATCCCAAATAATAAAACTTTGAGAAAAAATTAAACTTTAATTAAATAAATATGGTGTGGAGGATAAAATTTAAGAGAGTGAACATAAATTCCCTTTTTGGATTTTAACTCATTTTATATAAATGGTACATATTAAAGAAAGAGATGAAAAATTATATTTCTTAAATGATAAGGAGATATATAGAAATTAAAAAAGATTATATATATTAATATTTCAAAATAAAAAATAAAAATTTATGGTAATAAGAATATGAACATGGGGGGAAAAGATCCATTAGTAAAGATGATAATTTTTTTAATAATTTCATATTTTATAAATAAATGAATTCATAAAAGTAGAGGATAATGTTGTGAAAATTTAAATTTTCTAGGTATAAATATAAAACACCATATATAATATTGAAATAGAATAATAAATAAACAAGTAAGGGAATATTTAAGGAAGATATTTTATGACCCAATAAAAATAAAATTGATTTGACAAATCCCTTACGGCATTGGTAACATTTTAAACAAAAGACAATAAAAATATAACTTGAAATTGAATGTTAAATATCATTAATAAAGATGTAATAATGATTAAATGTGTCAAAGAGGCAGAAGATACACCATATAAAATAAAAAATGTCCATAATATAAAACATGTCTCAATGAATTTAAATTGATACCAAGAACCCTTAATGGTGTCATAATATTTGAAGTATCAATCCTTTGGAAAGGTTTTTATGAGAAAGAAATGTAAATCAATAAAAAATGAAGATGACATAATATTTTTTATAATAATAGGATAAAATAAATTAAACTTTATAGTATGGGGTTAAATATTAATATTTTATAACTCGATGAAAGAAAATGGAGTTAACAAAATCACTTATAATGTCGTATTTTAGGAAATTTAAATCAATTAAAAGAATATTATGAGGAAAAAATTTAATACCCCTAAAAAATAATATGAATTAAAATATAATTATATCATAAGTCATAATTTACCCAACTTATAAGAATAAATTTGTGAATAAACATTATAACTCAATGAAAGGAAATTTCAGTTATAAAAGGCCCTTATATTAGATTTCCTCTTGGTTGAAAGTTTTCTAACCTTTTATATACTAAAAATAAATATATTAATAACCTATTTAAAACCCTTTTTTATATATATTAATTTTTATTTAAATGTATTTCATTCATTTATTATAAATTTATTACTTGTTTTTAGTTAATATTGATCATATATGTTAGTAGTTTTAACTATTCCAAGATTATTTCGATATAATGGTTTCATTTATAATTATATATCCATGATTAAATTAACCTTATAATTTAAAAGGTATAATAATAGAAGTTAAATAATGTTTTATGAAGTCTTAGGTTAATTCTATAAGAGATTTATGTATGGTTTTTAAAAAATGAATTCTATAATGGGCATGTTTTGGTAATTTTTACTAAAAAAATGTGGTATCTTAATAATGAGTTAAGTATTAATAGAATATTCTAGTAAAAAAAATTATTTATGTATTAGTATGATATAAAAAAATTAATTAAGTTTCCATAACAATCCATGATAATAATTATAGCATCGTTCATGTATATGGTTAAATCGACCGAAACAAGAACATCTATAATTAAAGGATGAGTAGGATTATAAAGTGATTACACTAAAATAATTCTAGATGAATATTGAAATTATTTAAATTTTATTAAATAGATTAATTAGAATTCATAAGACTTGGATGAAGAATATAAATAATAAAATATTACTTATAAATAAGAAATCGATTTCCCTCTTGGTATGCTCGTTTTAGGTGGTTAAATTTATAATGATCAATTATTATTAATGTCATTAGTAGAATGACCGATTTAAATTTCTAAAATATAAATCATGTCATAAATATCAAATTTATTTACTGAATAAATTTTAAAAACCATCCATCTAATGTTGTGATGAAAAATTAAATACATCGCTCAATGGGAGATAATCCACATGGAAAATGAGAGATGTTTTCATTTTTCTAATGAATGGTATAAAAACCCCCATACACTACTACTCCTACAAGTCTAGAAATGAAGAGATATATTATGTTCCCTATGTCATTATTCTAAAATTCCATGGTTTTGTGACTATTGTTGAGGGTATATAATCAAAAATGAGAGGCATTATCTTCTCTATGCAAGTTCAAGGATTAAGAGATAAGATGATATCCCACCAATAAAAATGATACATAAATAAATAAGAAATAACAATACATTAATGGAGTATCATACATAAATTAATAAAAAGATTCCAAAATTAATCCTATGTTGCAACCACAAAATCCAGTAATGCCTCCATGAGCTAGTAATGCACATGTCGATCCCCAAAAAGCTCCTACGAACATAAAAAATAGTTTCTATATATGTAGTGAGAGAATAAAATTTAACATTGAAGGAGTCTCCCTATAACCACTCAGGAAAAATTTTAAAGAAAAATACTAAATCCCAGTGAATAAATAAGTGAAACCAACTCATCACCTCAAAAGGTAATGATAATTCCCATCCTCACCAAAGATTTCTCACCAAGTAATTAGTACAAGTAAGAGTACCATGTAAAATAATATATATATATATATATATAATTAAGTTAACCTACTTACACTTCCTTGCTGGTGTTTTACTCTCATTCCCCCAATGACTCACCTTCCATGCTCATAAATACTATAAGTCATCCTACCCTAAAATGGGGGACAATATCATAGCCATTTGGCATCATATACAGCTCAACATAACCTCATTATCATCATCTAATCCTTAAACTAGTAGAAGTATTAAATACACTGCAACATTTTTATCATGCATTATACCTAAATTCATCATATACCATGCATGCACTCTCATGGGAAGCTATGTCCATAGTGACTGTATACTAGTATGTTCTATAACCTTATGTACTTATATCCTACACATAAATTTATCATAAACCAATATCCATCACATCATACATGATTCCATACCCTATATATTATTCCATTACAACCTAGGTATTCCCACATAATATACTATAGCTGAAGGTATAGTGGGGAAGTGATAAATCCATGTCACAAACCAACTAGAATAACCCATCAATATAGGTTCCAAACATATCATCAATAAGACCCAAAATTTGTTCCCTATCACCATGGTCTAGCGACAAAAACCATAGAAAGAATGATAACCTTTGGGGTGATTTCAGCCAACCAGATGTAATAACCAGCATTACATAAATGGTAAGGATTGACAAAAAAATCCAAAATAGAGTCAACCCTTAGAAAAATGATACATAACTAGAAAAAAATCCAAAAACCAAGTACCTCATCCAAGAGTAAGAAAATTAAAATAATAATGTATTTTATATACATGTTCCAAGGGGTAAACATCCCACCATCATTCACAATGAGTCCCTATAACACCAAAGACCCCACTATAGTCGGTACTGGCCATATCTTGAACTATTGTGTGATATGAACTCTAAAGAGCATTTATTCATGACCATATTTAGAAGCTTAATTTATAAATGTTATAATATTATTTTAAAAAAATAAACTAAATTTTTTAATTCATAATAAATATATTATCTTAAGATTAATATTTTTGATCTACCTAAAAATGATTTTTTATGTGAATAGTGTAATATACCATTTTTACTAACATTGTGACATTTATTCCATTATTGGTATATAATTATGACCTATAAATTTATGAAAACATTTTATTGAAAAAATATATATGTTAGAATTTAAATTTTACATTTTAAAATATTGATTATATTTTACAAACCTATGATTGATATTTTAGAACTCCAGTAATAATTTTCTTAGAAATTACTTTAATGGATTATACATTTATAATATTAAGATTATTTTTTTTTAACTTATAGAAATTGAATCCAAGAAAATGAATTTAAAATTTAGAATCACTAGATCCGAATTAACTAATAAGGACCAATTTATTTCTATACATAATTATTTAGTTATTTTAGGTAAAAACTGGTTACCACAATAAATGCTAAAATGGTAAAAGTAATAATTCAACGAGAAATGGGATTTAAACAACATAAAAATATGCCTAAAAATGAGAGGATCAGAAATTAACAACCTTATATCACCCTCATATCTATTAATGTCTATTTTTTGAGCTATTTTACATATTTAAAATGTGCTCCCTTTATATTAAGGTGAAATATTTACAAAAATTTAATTCTCACCGCTTATAAAAGGGGCCTCTCACCACTAAATAAATAAAAATATAAAAAATATATTCCAACAAGTATTCCATATTTACTTCCCCTATAATCCTATTTCATTCTTATAAGAGTGTGTTCACAAGATATTATCCTAAAACATTCCTTCATGAAGATTCCTCTAAGAGAAACCCAAAGTTCTCAATGTAAGATCAATCATTTCACTAACAACTTTTAAATTTATATTTCCATTAAAATTTTATTTTTTCAAATATTATATTATGAATTTTTTATTTATATCATGGTTAATTTTTTTATATTTTCTAAATAAACACTAACCACCATTCCCTTTTCCTTAAAAAACAAAATCAACATTTGTGAGTTGTACGGACTGCCGCCTCCATGGTGAAATATGTTTTGTTTTCCTTTACTTCCTTACAAGTCTAGATATAAGGATGGGATCAATCAATAAATATGATTTTCATTATATCATTATGTTTTTGTTATGATAAATTTTAGAACCTATTAATGATATGATCAAAAAATGATCATCATTAATATGATGATTGAAAACAAGCATATTAAGAGGATAATATCTTATCCAAATTATGAAATATATTAATATCCATTAATTATTCTTCTACATGCTTTATAATTATAAAATAACACAATAATAATCACTAAATGATATCATTATTCTGCTGGTGTAAAAATATTTCAACTAAATCACCACATAATCATCCATTAGTCATGTTATGTTCATGTTTAGGTCAGTTTGAGAACATGATTGAACAATAGAAGGAATTAAAATAATGAATGAATATGGTTGAAAATTTATTTCTATAATATAATATAAATATGTAAATAATGTTTTTTTTTATTTTGTATTTATTATATCAATATTTAATTAATCAATTAATAAACACCCTTCAATTGTTAAGAAACACTCAAACATGTTTGTTATCGATTTCATTTTCAAGGACAAAGACTAAAAAACTCATCAATTGAATTTATAACAACAAAAATAGTAACGTTAATGACCTATTAATGAATAAATTTATAAGATGAATAAATATGAACATAGATTTTATGAAACTAGTACAAATGATCAAAACGATAAACACACGATGTGGAAAATTGGTAGAATTCATATAGATAATGATATCTATGAGGAGTATAAATGATGAAGGATATGATTAATTTTATAGAAAAAGTTATTAAAATAGATGTGTTTTTTATACAGGAGTTTAAAGTATGTTCATGAAAATCGAGAAATGAGGTAAGGGTTTTTTGTCTTAAATTATTCTCTTTGGGACATGTTTGGTATTATACATGTAAATTCTTAAATTTGGTGTATATAATACTAATTTGGGATATTATATCATGAAATTACTTTATTCATGGTGATTAAAAATAAATTTTAGTCTCTCTCTTCCAATGGGTTTTGATTGAATTTCTACCCAATCCATATGTGGGGTTTTCTGTCTTAATTTTCATTCTTTCGTAATCATGTTATATTAACCACCTATTTTATTTTGTGCAGTGTGTAAATTTATATTAAATAACTTTTCCCATATTACTATTGAAATTTAAGGTACTTAAAATTTTATATTATTATCCCTCTTTCATATTATTTTGATGAAGTTGTTACCGAAAACGTTGTAAAAATCAATAGTTTTAATGGTGGAAATGCCCTCCTAAGTTTCTAAATATTAAATGTGTGTGTAATTTCATAGAAAATATATAATTTTTAGGATAATGTAAAATGGATGTCATTATGGAATAGATACACCTAGTGGTAATTACACTAAAAAGTTTGTGTGGATCATTTGCTCAATCATCACCCTAATTCATGATGAGTGGGATTGAGACTTCACATCAGGTGAGACACTCCTATGGGATATTCTTTTGAATATTCACGCACTATAAATGAAGCATGATGATGGATTTTTACTACCAATTCCTTATTATTTTTTCAATGATAACTATTGAACCCAATTATGATCATTCAAGGATAACTCAGCACATTGAAAGTCCCATCACCCCTATATTTCTTTGATAAGGGTAATTAATTTTACTTTGATGATTCTCTATGGATTCCATGTTAATAAAAAGATATACTCCTATATATACATGTTATTATATTAAATAGAAAAGTATTTTATTTTTTATTTCTCATGATATGTATATATATTTTTATTTAGTAAGAGGTTTCTTAGAGAATTGTGTGAAAATTCTTATTGACTCTTATGGTGAATGCATTGGACACAATCAGGTGATGGGTGGGGTTAGAATTATATAGACCCTCTAATAATCAATATGTATGATGATAAAAAATTGGGATTTTTTGTATACCTATTCCCATAAAAGGATAGTATCCTATAATAAGTCCTTGAAAATAATTTTTTATATCTGCAATTATACAATTCATCATTATGAGATTAAAGATTATTAATATCTATGTTTTCATTTATCTTCATGGATATATAATTTCATCAGTTTCAGTTGATTAGGGATTCATGTTTTGTATTTATTCCTACCATATAACTTATTCCATGTTAATGTTATGATAGCCTTCGTTGCATACTACTCCTTACTATGGTTCTGAGCTCACCCTTACTTGTTTTCCATTCCCTAGGAAACCTAGAGGATAACTATATGTTATTTTCAAGGATATAATGAAAGGTATAATAATGTTCCCACAATGTGTTCATTATGTAGATTATTTTTTCAAATTTAATGTATGTATGTATTTAGTCCTTTAATACTGATAAGATTTTTGAACCTATGGGAACTCTTTTATTTTATACCCATAATTCTATATAACTATTGGCTCTAGGTTTCTGAAGTCTGAGATATTATAGTTGGTATCAAAGAATGTTTAGTAGGAACCTTGGGGACTAGATTTAGAGAAACCTAGTAATATAGCACATGTTTTATGAAAATACCTAATTCTTTATAGGGAACACTCTATAATACATAATTATAATTGTATTTTATAATTCAATAACATAAGATGGTTAAGTCTATTACACTATAGAAAGATGAAAACTAATTGGAGGAATGGGAACCATATCAACACCCATATTAAATTCAGTGATGTTCCCCTTGAACAAATTAATGAGGATGGAATTGAGGATAATATTATCATAACCACATTAGTGGAATTAACCTAAGTTATGAAAAGTAATATCACCCATATAGAAAAACATTTTGATCGAAAATATGGTGTAACTATGTTGGACCTCTTCATGCATCAATAACCTCCATCATGTAGTTGAACTAATAATCTATTCGTGGATGAAAATGGATCAAGTAAATAGAGATGATATTTATCTCTTTGGGAATTAGTGAAAAGGAAAAAATCATCATGGCGATCTATCTTCTAAAAGTAAATAAAAACCAATAGTGGTCAGAAATTCAAAATATATAAATAGTAAGATGAGGTAAATCGCATAGAATGGGGAAAATTCATGTAATTATTCTATGAAAAATAATTCCCCCATGAACAATGAGAATAAATGGAGAGATAGTTCTTCAATACTAGGAAAATTAAGGAGGAAATTTTTTTTTTGAGAATTAGGATAAATTTATAAGGTTAGCTAGTATATCAAACCAATATTTTCATAAATAAATATTTCATATTTTTAGAAGAATATTCAATATATTTCACAAATACATACCTAAGAAACATAAAGGTTTAGAGTCTTTATAGACTAGATACATATCATCTTATTTTATGAAATATCTTTAACCTCTCCCATAATGATCTTCCCATATACTACTCTGCATATAAATAGCCAACATAGACACTTCATTATAACATGGTGAAAGGAAATATATGAAAGTGTGGGATCAAACACATAGAAAGGGTAAACATGAGAGATATCACCAAATGGTCATATAAAAACATAAGATAAGCATAAGGGTATGAATTCATAAATATAACTTATAAATATCAAACCCAAATGTCATGGATCAAAATTAAGAGTAACGGATTAAAACTCTATCATTTAAAAAGAAACTATCCATAAGAGTGATAAATCATCGTGAATCAGTCATGAACTATAAGTTCCGATAATAAATTTATGGTACCCTCATAGGCATATAACCTATTTCATATGTCATGGTTAACTACTAAGACCATTAAATCATAGTAGATTAGGAATAAACACATATTTCACATATCATAATGGGTAAGATGACATCACTTGTTTCCTCTAGAAGATCAAGCACATAAAATTAATTTCCATGGTGGATTAAATACATCAACTTAGTTCTTATAATGGATCAATCACATCAACTTGTTTCTTATAGTTGTCTCAAGAGATATAAAATTTTTCCTTTATGAATTGCAGGGTAATATAATTCTAATCCCCCGCATCGAATAATGAAAAAAATACATATGTGTGCCACAAGTTCATAAAACATCCATCGTAAAATCATATCAAAAACCCACTTATAGAAAACATGTTTCATAAACATTTTATAATTTCATCATATCATAACACATGGAAAATAAATGGGTTTCCTAAACATATCATCATAATAATTATAAACTATACTGATAAATAATAGGAATGGTATCATTGAATCATATCCCTATTAAATCATAATGGACATTAAAGGATGTTATTATAAGTTAAAATTCATTTAAACGAATCACTGGAATAGTTCTTGAGGGGAATAGCATTTTCACATTGAAATCACTTACTTAAAATATGATAATTCCCAAAATATTATGGAATTTTTTTTGAAAAGAACCATGTAAAATTTTAATTTAATATTCAAGTAATTGAGAAGTCATGGTGGTAGAAAATTTCATTCAGGTCCTATAAGTTAAAAGAAAAAATTATTTTCAAACTTTTGTATAAAAGTCAAAAAGTACCACATTTATGGGAATATTCCACTGAAAATGTTATATATAAAGTATAAATTGGGTAAAAATGACTTTAAATAATTCTTGGATAATATTAAAACACTTTATTGAAAACATTGACATGGAATAAAAAGTATTTTTGACTGAATATAAAAACATAGTCTCTTTTCCTTAAAAACATTATTTTGACCTTGTGAGTACTTAAAGTGAGAAAAGTGAAAGGAAAAAATATATTATATAGAAATAACTAAAGTAGAAAAAAATTAAGATATGTATTAAATAATTATCATATGATTTCTTCAATGTAAATCTAAGCATGAACGATCTTGATTAAAATAGGACTTAAACATATATATCTTACCTCAAGGCTCATCTTTATTAATACACATTTGAACCCCTATATAATAAATATAGATTTATTATAATTTTATTATAGAACCATACACAAATATTTCATTCCATTTATGATTTACTTATCACATATTATCACCTAATTATTAACAATTTATTATTAAGATCACTATTTGTGGTGATAACAGTTTCATTTTTCATGAATGTTTTATTTTGGAAATAACCATTATTATAATTTGAACATGGTTTCATTATATAAATTATATTATTCAATATATTAATATAATTTATATTCATTATTTATATATTTAGATTCATCAATTGGAGTTCTATATATAAAAATCAATTGCATAGCTCATGGAGACGGTAGGCCTACATACGAATGTTGTTTCCATTTTTTTGATAGATAGAACCAAAAAAAGGTCAATAATAATTCAAATTTAAAGAATCGTTATTATATCCAAAATATCATATATATTAATTAATTTTATCATTATTACCATCCATTTCAAAATAAGATGAAAAACGAATCACATTGCTTCATGTAGGTTTTAGTCCACACGTACACACGAGTGATGTTATCATTTCTCGACGGATGGAAAGGTAAGAAGTATCAGAGATATTAAAATTAATAAATCATTATTATTTCATAAATATCAAATAAAAATAATAAATCCATCATTATAACCATAAATTAAATATGGTGATGAAAAATGAATTACACCGCTGTGTGGAGATGGTAATTCATACATACTCATAAACGATGTATTCATCTTCCATAGGATAGAAAATATATTTAAAAAAATTCCATAATAATAATAACATATAAATATTAATGATACAGGATTCATTATTTTATAATAGATACCAAATATTTGGAGGTGGTGGAAGAAGAAATAAAATTGAAAATGCTTGGTTTATGGTTATACCTCTCTATTGAGAAACCTCTTTTGGCTTCCACATTAGGACTTGAATGGGAGATATTTTGGAAAAAAAAAAGAAGATCTAGGGTGTTTTAAAGTAATATAGGATGATATTATTTTATTTAATTGAAAATATATATGGTTAAAAGTTGTGTAAAGAAAAGATATTAGGGGTGAACTTTTATAAGGGAGGGAAATGCCACACTTGGAATTACTAAAAAGATTAAAATATAATTAATTCATTATCAATAAAAATTCTTAAAAATGGATATATATTTGAATAAAAATAATATATGTTCTATATTTCATTATCCAATGAAATTTATAGTGGTTTTTTGTGTCATTTTTAACCTTTTCTTAGGTTTAAACCCTTGGTTAACCAATTTCAATCTTAATTATGGTAAATACATTTTAATATTAAATGGTTATGATTTTAATTATAAAGTAAAAATTGACTCATAAATGATAAAGGGACGAAATTTTAGAAACTTTATCATCCCATTTTTCGTATTTATATATTTTTACAATTTTGAAATAATTTAATAAAATATTTTTTTCATAAAATAATTTTAGTTTAATTTTAAGTACTATTCACATAATTTGACATTTCAAATAACATGACAGCAATGGAGTTCGAATATAAACCTTTAACACATCTATAATATGTTATAATAATCTATAAAATTCATGTAAGATAATTATTCACCTGAATTGTATTACTTTTGATATTTTTAAAACCATTAATTTTATTTTTCTATTAACTGAATAAATATTGTGTTGGTGTCACATAAGTGTTTAAGGTAATTATTAAATATATAAAAAATAAAAAACATGATAAAAAATTAAATAATCATTAAATGAAACTTTCTAGCCAAACATATCCTCTTTTTTCATATATAAAAATTTTAGATATTTTAAGTTCAAGAGAGTGACATTTTGTATTTAATCTTTTCTTAAAATAGTATAAAGGTCGTAATCCAAAAAATATGGCACCAAGTGGTCATATATTTGATAATTTTATGTAAATGGAGGAACTACATTAATAAAATAGGATAAAGGTGAGTGTTAGAGAAATTTTAAAGCGTTATCCTAGAGTTTTAAACATATTTTATATGTTTTACCCTTAGGAGACAAATATTTCCCAAGTTTACTATTCATAATTACCAAAACTAAAAAGGACCTATTTGAAAATTTTGGACATCATAATTCCAAATAATAAATCCATTTTTCAATATTAAATTTCTATAAGTTGAATAAATTAATTTTACATAAAAACATAAAATGAAAATAAAAAAAATTAAAAAAATATTTTAAGTATAAAAATGTTTTCATACCAAATGCATCCATAATATTTATTATAATAAATTAATTTGGATTATTAATAATATATTACAAATTATTTTAATTTTAAACTATTTTTAAAAAAAATAATACTTTGTAAATGCATGAAAGAAAATATGGTTTTCAATAAAAATCAATACTATTTATTGAAAAATCAATATTTTTAGAAAAATACCAAAAAATAAATATGAGATAATTTTGAAATTATGGTTTCAAAAATTAAGTTCCTTTTGAATGATAAATCATTTAAAATTTTTATAAATTAATTATATTATTATTTCACAATAGCAAGTAAAGCCATTTTTTAAGAAAAAATTATTTAGAAATAATTGAGTACTTACTTATCAATATTTTTGATTTATATGAAACATTTATATATATTTTAAAAAAATTGGTTATTCTTATTCACTCCTAAAATTTAACAGAAAGGCTTTTCTGATTCATTCAGACTTAAATTTTCATTTACAAAAAGCTATCAAAGAAATAAAATTGATTTATAGGGAACTATATTATAAAATCTCGGGGTGTTACATTCTTCCCCACTTAAAATTAAATTCACCCTCAAAATTTCATCACTAAATAACAAAAAATGATAATATATCTATTTCCTCACACCCTTGGGTTCCTAAGTATCTTCCTATAATTTATGGTTTCTCTATAACACTTTTACTAGGTGGGTGGTCTTATTTCATAGCTCTTTCTCTCTATGATCCAAAACATCAATCAGTTGTTCCATAATAAATATTTCATACACCATTAGTATGAATCTTGAGTTCAATACGTGCAAAATATTAGGGGTGTACTTTCTCAAGAGAAATAAAAGAAACACATCATGAATTTTAGAGATATTTGATAGAAGTTCCAAAGGATAATCTATTGTCTTGATGTGATAAAGAATCACAAAATGACTGATATATTTAGGGATCATGTTTTTTTTCTTTCAAAATATTGTAACCTTATTACCTTTATATATTCATAGAAATTCCTTTTAACAAATTTTGACCTCCATATATCATGGGATATTATTAGCGTAACTTTTCTATCACATTTGAGAAACTCTTCTGTAATTCTTAATGGATGTAACATTCTCTGTCATTTACTCATCTAGATCAGGTACCAATAGATTTCATTCTCCAACTTCATCCCAGTACATTGGAGTTCTACACTTATTTCCATAGAGGGATTCATAAGGATCCATCAAAATTCTTTATTAAAATATGTTTTTCGAAGAAAATTACATCTAATAAATTTGTTTATCCCAATAACCTTTGAAATCCTTAGATCAAGGTCTCGAAATTTCTTCTATAGTTGGAATGGTATTCTTATACTAACCATATATTTAAGGATTATATATAGTTCTAAAACTCATATATGTATCTAAAACATGCTAAATACTTCTATAGAACATTGATCTTAACCTTGGGTCCAAATCAGATAAAATATAATGTGGAACTCCTTGTAATTTTACCAATTCTTTAATGTATAACCTATAAATATGATAAATAGAGAAATATTCTGGGATTTAAATGAAGTGTGCTTAATCAACTTAGTAAGTGGATTAGATACTTGCGATAAATCCTTCATTAAACATCAGTAATATCTATCCAACCAAATTAAACTATGGATTTCGATTACCCTATTTGTTTTTGGCCATTAACCAATAAATTTTTCTTTGAAGGATCCACTGATATACCATTAAATGAGATTATATGACCCAATAATGAAACTTTCTAAATACAAAGTTCACACATATTAAATTTTACATAAAACTTCTCATTTTTCAATGTCATCCGAAAAAATGTTGAATGATATAAATTATCTTCCTTTATCAAGGAATATAAAATAATATCATATATAAAGTCTACCAAAAACTGATCAAGTTAATATGTAAATACTTTATTCATTAAATCTATAAATATAGTAGGGGAATTAGTAAGTCCAAATGGAATCAATATAAATTAATAATACACATACCTTGTATGAAAGGTTGTCTTGGGTATATCATTTTTCTAAACCATCAGTTGATGATATACATAAAAAGTTCAATATTAAAAAAGTATTAAGATCCTCTTAATTGATCAATAAATACATCAATAAAAGGTAGAGGATAATTTTTCTTGATAGTGATATTTCTAAGTTCTCTATAATCAATGCAAAGACACTTTAACATGTCTTTCTTCTAAAAAACAGGCGCACCCTATGGTGATGTACTATGACTTATGAATCCCTTATTAATATTCTTCTAGAGTTACTTATTCCATTCCTACAACTCAATAGGGTCTACTCTATATAGATTTATTTAAATAAGTGTATATCCATGTATGAGTTCTATTAAAAATTAAAATTCGAGATTCATAGGAATACTAGGAAATTATTCAATAATTACATCAATAAACTCTCATGAAATAGGTGTATCATTAATATTTATTTCCCCCCCCCCAACCATATAATATAAATACCATTCATGGATAGTAATTAATACCCACAAGATAGAAGTATTCTCTATTGGAAATTTGTAATGATCCTCACAATAATAAATGGTCATGGTTCATTTGAAATATGAAATGTGACTTCCCTTCCCTATAAATTGATATGGGATCCATATAAAGATATTCAATCCTTGCCTATAATCACATAAAATTCAAATAAATGGACAATCACAAGATTTTTATGATGTACCTTCCCACAAACATCAATCATAGAGGAACTATAAACTTTAGATGTGATCATTGTACCATTATGACTTTTCACTTCTAACTCAACATATAATTATTGAGGATAGTAATTATCATCCCTTGAGACATTTATTAATATAAAAGAATTCAAATAATTATGCTTAAGTAGTTTTAATTAATATTTAATCTTACTTATTACCCCCTCAACTTAGGCATTCTATCTTCAATCCCATATAAAAAAATGTTTAGAGTGACCATCATCCATCTTTAATTAAAGTGATAAATCAAGAAAAATCATTCATAGGATATCTAAATCAGTACACATTATTCTCAATCTATGGAACATTAGGTTTAACATATTTTATCTATGGACTTTAACAAATCATTAGCATTTTATTATTTCCATAAACTTATCCCCAAGGTTTTTACCAAATCATTCTAAGACTACTCTCCAATGATTAGCTAAACCCAGTTATGATACCAACTATAGTGAACCAATATTTTCACATGTCAGTATTTCATTATTTTAGATAAATATTCAATATATTTCAAAAATTCATTCCTGGTGACCATAAAGGTTTGGTGTATTTAGCTACTAGATACATAATCTTATTATTTCAGGAAAGATCTTCAGCATATTCCATAAAGATCATCCCACATAATACTTTTCAAAGATAAAACCTATTCAAACCCTTTTTCATAACCTATGAAAAGGGAATATAAAAAATAGTATCAGAAGCTTAGTAAGGGTAAACATGGGAGATATCAATCAATAATCATATAAAATTGTAATATTACTGTAAGAGTATGAAATCATGACCATAACTTAAAAATATTATACCCAATCCTTCATGGATCAAAATCATGATTCGTGGCATATAACATTATCATTTAAAAATAAATGAATCATAATCATGAGAAATCTTAATAAATCAATCATGAACCATAATTTCATGTCATAAAAGTGCAGCTCCCCCATAGGCATAGAAATCATTTCATATGATAAGGTTATCTATAGAGACAATTGAATCACAATGGATTAAGAATCAATACATATTTCCTATATCATAATAGATCAGGAATCATAACTTATTTACTATATTAGATCATACACATATACTTTTTTCGCATAGTGTATTAATCACATTGACTTTTTTCCCAAATTTGATCAAGGAGATCAACTTATTTCCCAGAGTTATCTCTTGAGATATAAAACCTTACCCAATACATTAGAGGGACATATAATTCAAGGCACACCATTCACATAATGAAGACCATACATATTTGTGCCATAATATCATAAAAAATTCATCCTATGATCATATCATAACTCATGAAAAGAAAATGTATTTCATAAACATTTCATAATTTCATCATAGCATAACCCATAGAAAAGAAAAGGGTGATAATTCTAATTATAATGAAACAATTGACTCATAAATTACCAAGGGATTAAATTTTAGACCCTTTACCATCATAATTTTCCTATTTAAAGTTTTTTTATTAATTTTAAATAATTTATTAATATATTTTTATCATAAAATACTATTAATATCATTTTAAGAACTATTCGCATAATTTGATTTTTAAAAAACATTGTACAAATGGATTTGGAATATAATCTTTTAAAACATCTATAATATGTTATATAAATATATAAAATTCATAGAAAAAAATTATTCAGAAAAATTTTATTACATTTAATATTTTTAAAATTGTATTTTTATTTTTCTATCAATTAAATAAACACGGTGTCTGCATTGCATAAGTGTTTAAGGTAATTATTCAATAAATAAAATTTACAATTAAATACTATTATAAAAAAATTAATTTTTATTTAAAATAAATATTTATAACCAAAATTATCCTATTTTTTTAGTTATGTAAAAATTTTATATATTTTAAAGTTAAGAGTGTAACATTTCATATTTATTCTTTTACTAAAATACTATATATATCATAATCAAGGAAAAATGGAACCAAGTAGACATATATTTGATATTTATTAGTAATGGTAGAAATATACCAATACAATATGATAAATTAAAATATTATAGAAATTTCAAACCCCTGCCCCAAAGTTTTCACCCTATTTTACCTGTTTTACCCTTATCGAGGTGACAAATATTTACCAAGATTACTATTCATAATGATAAAAAATAAAAAAGTCATATTTAACAAATTTGGACCTAATAATTCAAAATATAGAATCCATTTACCAATATTAAATTTATATAAGTAGAATAAGTAAATTCAAGACAAAAACACAACACACAACGACAAGTAGTTTTTCTTAAAAATGACTTTTTAAGTATAAAAATGTTTTTATTCCAAATGAAACCATAAAATTTATTCAAATGAACTTAATTGGATTCTTCATAACATATAATAAATTATGTTACCTTTATACCATTTTTAAAGAAACATAACTTTATAAATTCTTAGAACAAAAATATAGTTTTCAACAAACATCAGTATTTCCACTATTCACTAGAAAAACAATTTTCCCAAAAAAATCAAAAAAAAGAAATCTAATAAAATTTTGAAATAATGATTTTAAAAATTATTTTCCTTTTATAATATATATTTTATAAAAAATTTAAAACATAATTATATTATTTTTCAAAAAAATGAAAATTAAATTTTGTGGGAAATTTATTTAATAAAAATTTAGTACTTATTTATTAATATATTTGATTTATCTCAAAAAATGTACATAGTTTTATATATTAGGTTATTATTATTCACTCATCCTTTTTAAAAAGAAATTTTTTTATGGTTCATTTAGACTCTATCTTGCATGTATCCCATGTTATCTATGAAATAAAAAATTTTATAGAGAACTATATCATAAATTATTTGGATGTTAGAGCTAGGCATGTTGTGGGATTTGTAAATAGATGAAAAATAAGTATTGATAATTTCTTTTATGGATTAAATTTGATAATTCTATGTGAGTGGGTCTCTTAAAACATTTCCTTGTATGAAGATATATTCTCAAGTGTCATTAAGATAGAAAAGGAGTTCTCCCAAATGTATGTATTAAAGGGAAATCATGAGAAGAATTGGTCAGAAGAGAATCATGTGAAGGATAATGTATCAAAGGAGAATAATAGAAGTATGGTATTTCTCATGTGTGATAATTGTGGTAATAAATACAATGGGTATTTTTATAATGGGACATAATTTTATTACAAGTTTGGAGAAAAGGTCCATCAAGCTCACAAGTTTAAGGGAAAGGAATAAGTTATTGATGTAAATTTATTTAACTATAAGGAAAAGGTACATTATTTTAACCAATACCCAAAACATCAAGTGAATTTCCCTAAGAAAAAGGATAATGGGTAATAGACAATATTATGAAATTTCCATAGTTGAAGTCAAAGTTCCCAATGATGTGGTGCCAGCTAATTTGATCTTAGAGTCAAAGTTAGCTAATGTTTTATTTGATTCTGGATATTTTCACTTTATTATATCTTCCTTGTTTTCCAAAAACAATATATATTTCTCTAAAACCATAGTAAGGGATCTATCAATTAAGATACTAATAGGAAATCTAATTTCAATAAAGATGTGTTAGGGAATTATAATTATGATCTTTGGGAATACCTTATTTGAAAACCTTGTTATTATTTCAATGGTTGACATTAATTTAATCCATGTTATAGATTGACTTTCAATGTACAATGAAAACATTATCCCCAAGAGAAGGCAATTATGATTCAAAAAGGTGAAGTGGAACCTCTTAAATTTATAGGTGAAATTTCATCATCTAAATCTTGCATGGATCTTCCCCAAGTGGAACTCCTTAATAATATTTTAGGAAAATAGGAAGATCAGGTGAGATCCATGGAAAATGAATACATCCTAAGAATAGAGTATGTACCTACAGTACAAAAAAATCATTGATTTTTTTCTAGAATAATTAACTGATTATGCACCATAGTATGAATTTATGTTCTCTATTGAACTCATTACTAATGAAATACTTATATCTAAAACTCTCTAAAGAATAGCACCATTGAAATTAGTAGAGTTGAATAAATAGATAAATTATTTTGGTGATGAGTGATTTATATTCCATAGTGTTTAACTATTGGGATCCCCTATTTTATTTATGAAAAATATAGATTGGTCTATGAGATTATGAATTAATTATAAGGATATCAATTCCATAACTAAAAATAATATGCATCCTTTACTATGAATTTATGACCTAGTTTATCAATTCAAAGAGTCTAATATTTTCAAAGATTGAACTTAGTTATGGTTATCATCAGCTAAGGAAGAAGAATGATGATATACCGAAGATGAAATTTTGAAAAAGGTATGGAAATTATGAATTTACAGTAATACCTTGTGTATTTACTAATGAACCTTTTGTCTTTTGGACATAAGGAAAAGATTATTCAATGATTATCTGATAACTTCATAGTGGTATTCATTGATGATATCTTGATATACTTGAAGAGCTATAAAAATCATGATATTCATATAAAAATAATTATGTAGAGCCTCCAAAAAATGAATTGTATGGGAAATATTGTAAGTGTGAATTCTGGGTCAATGAAGTTTATTTTATCTGCCATATTAAATCTAAGGATTGAATATATATTAACCCTTCAAAGAAAAGGCATTCGAAAAATTCCCTACACCGATGAACATATTTGAGATTTAAATTTTCCTAGGATTAAAAAGTTACCATAGCTGATTTTTCTAAGATTTATCTTGGTTGGCTGAACCATTAACCAAGTAAACATATAAATGGTTTAAATTCATATAGCTAAGGGAATGTAAGTAAAGAATTTGAATAGATGAAGAGGATATTGTTTAATGCACCGATATTGAGTCTACCATTATCTAAACAAGGATTTATAATTTAAAGTGATGCATTGAAGAAAGGACGTGATTGTATACTTATTTATAACAATAGTTTTATTTCCTATGAATCAAGTAAATTCAAAATACATGAAGAGATATATCCAATTTAGGACCTTGAGCTGGCATCTGTCATCTATTCTTTGAAAATATGGAGACACCACATCTATGGTGAGATATTAAATATATATATATATATATATACCATAAGAGTTTTATGTATATCTTCCATTAGAAGAAGATCAAAACAAGGTAAATAATAAGGTTTTAACTACTCAATGACTATGATTGCTCGATAAACTACAACTTTGTGATGGAAAACAAGGTGGATGATGTTGGATGTGTGCTAAAATTTAAATGCATCAGATGAATGTATAAATTCATATGATGCATGAGATATCTGTATGTATGTATGTATGTATGTATGTATGTATGTATGTATGTATGTATGTATGTATGTATGTATGTATGTATGTATGTATGTATGTATGTATGTATGTATGTATGTATGTATGTATGTATGTATGTATGTATGTATGTATGTATGTATGTATGTATGTATGTATGTATGTATGTATGTATGTATGTATGTATGTATGTATGTATGTATGTATGTATGTATGTATGTATGTATGTATGTATGTATGTATGTATGTATGTATGCATGCATGCATGGATGTATGTATGTATGTATGTATGTATGTATGTATGTATGTATGTATGTATGTATGTATGTATGTATGTATGTATGTATGTATGTATGTATGTATGTATGTATGTATGTATGTATGTATGTATGTATGTATGTATGTATGTATGTATGTATGTATGTATGTATGTATGTATGTATGTATGTATGTATGTATGTATGTATGTATGTATGTATGTATGTATGTATGTATGTATGTATGTATGTATGTATGTATGTATGTATGTATGTATGTATGTATGTATGTATGTATGTATGTATGTATGTATGTATGTATGTATGTATGTATGTATGTATGTATGTATGTATGTATGTATGTATGTATGTATGTATGTATGTATGTATGTATGTATGTATGTATGTATGTATGTATGTATGTATGTATGTATGTATGTATGTATGTATGTATGTATGTATGTATGTATGTATGTATGTATGTATGTATGTATGTATGTATGTATGTATGTATGTATGTATGTATGTATGTATGTATGTATGTATGTATGTATGTATGTATGTATGTATGGATGGATGCATGCATGCATGCATACATGTATGTATGTATGTATGTATGTATGTATGTATGTATGTATGTATGTATGTATGTATGTATGTATGTATGTATGTATGTATGTATGTATGTATGTATGTATGTATGTATGTATGTATGTATGTATGTATGTATGTATGTATGTATGTATGTATGTATGTATGTATGTATGTATGTATGTATGTATGTATGTATGTATGTATGTATGTATGTATGTATGTATGTATGTATGTATGTATGTATGTATGTATGTATGTATGTATGTATGTATGTATGTATGTATGTATGTATGTATGTATGTATGTATGTATGTATGTATGTCTGTATGTATGTCTGTATGTATGTATGTATGTATATATGTCTGTATGTCTGTATGTATGTCTGTATGTATGTCTGTATGTATGTCTGTATGTATGTCTGTATGTATGTATGTATGTATGTATGTATGTATGTATGTATGTATGTATGTATGTATGTATGTATGTATGTATGTATGTATGTATGTATGTATGTATGTATGTATGTATGTATGTATGTCTGTATGTATGTCTGTATGTATGTATGTATGTATGTATGTATGTATGTATGTATGAATGTATGTATGTATGTATGTATGTATGTATGTATGTATGTATGTATGTATGTATGTATGAATGTATGTATGTATGTATGTATGTATGTATGTAGGTATGTATGTATGTATGTATGTATGTATGTATGTATGTATGTATGTATGTATGTATGTATGTATGTATGTATGTATGTATGTATGTATGTATGTATGTATGTATGTATGTATGTATGTATGTATGTATGTCTGTGTGTATGTATGTATGTATGTATGTATGTATGTATGTATGTATCTTTGATATTATATATATAAGTAAACATTTAATACATGCATGTGATGCATATATTTTTCATGCATGCATTCCATTAGAATAATAAATTTATATATATGTGATATATATATTATTTATTTCTCCTGAACTATTTATACATCACTAATAATCCCTAATTAATTTGAGTAAAGGATTCACATAAATTCTTTGGCATTGTTCAATTAATTTTACCCAATAGAAAAAAAAACTCATATAAATCGATGCCTTAGGCTTATGCCTATATAAGAGGATGAAATACCCTCGTATTGGGTGTGCGTTGTGCAATGTATATAAGCCTCATCTAAACTCTCTTCCTCACAAAACTTTGTTTATTTATTTTGAGAAGGTTCTAGAACCCTTTTGGATAACAAGTATCCTCATGAATAATTAATTGATCCATTTTTTGGTGTATCACCTTGAAGTTAGGGTTCTTTCATTCCCTGCATTTAGTGATCTCCTTCAAGAACATTCCCCCAAAGGAAGAAGATAAGTACTTATTATTGCATTTTCTGTGTACTCTATTTTTAGCATTTTGTACATATAAATTTCTTAATGATAGATCTCATGTGTTTTGGGTTGTATTTCACATGAAATAGTCATTATATGGTCATAAAACCCCTATTAGTGGTATCAAAGCGAGGTCCTTCAAGTTTTAAACATTTTTGAATCACTAGTTTTCAAGAAAAATGAAAAATAGTGTTTTCATAAAACTGGAGGAAGATTATAGACCCTTATTTGAGTTCTATAATGGTAAATTTGATTTAACCCTATATAGTTCGGATACATAAAGGTAATACCCTTATGCAGATGGTCTATTTAAAGGTAACATATTGTTTAGCTTAATTCAAATGTGTTGAATAAAGGCAGTTCCCTAACATAAGTAGAATACATAAAGGGTATGCCCTTATGTAAGCTATTTCATAAAGTTTATAACCTAACGTGAGCTGCTTATGTAAAGGTATATGTTCTTTTAACCTTATGTGATATCATTACATAGAATTGTGATATAAAGGAAATACCCTTATGCATGAGGTTTTACATAAGGATCATTAGCAATTTATCCTTACACGTAAAGGTGTTTTGAGCCACTATGTAATGGTCCCTAATGTTAACCTTTACAAGACATATGAATATTGGGATTACCTATACACAAAGGTGTTATGTAAAGGTAATACCTTTATAGGAAGGAGCTGCGTAAAGGTAATCTAGATGTTACTTTTATGCAGTGGTATCAAGATGTGTAAAGGTTAAAGTTACCTTTAAATATTATTTTAGAAAACATCATTACGTTTACATAAGTAATCTTTGTAATGATAATAAGGGGATTACCATATGTATATTAGGGCCACTGCGTAAGGGTAGGTAGAAAATTATTATAAAATTATTTTTAACATATTAAATAGTTTTTATGGTTTATAAATTGTTTAAAAATCATAACAAAATGTATTTTAAGATATTTTAATTTTTAGGTATTTTATAAATTAATTAATTAATTGTAAATTTTTTATAATTAATTCAATAAATTTTTATGATTCATTTTTTCCCAAATATTAAAACATAATATTTTAAACTACCTTTTAACAAATTATATGAAAAATATAATGATCTAGAAATAAAATCATTTATTTAGAAATCATAAGAAATTATTTATTAAGGGTTATAAATTATGAAATATGGATAAAATATAATATATTTATATTTAAAATTATGAATTTTTTTATTATTGATTAATTTGAAATTGTTCAAATTAAAGGGGTGATATTTGGAACACCATTTAAGCCATATAAAAAGGTGTTTTTATGAATGATATGATCAAGGTTTAAATATAAATAACTGTATGATATTTATATTATGTAAAATGTTTACATAATAGAAATTAAATTATAATTTTTTCATACTTACTAAAATATCATATATTTAAAATGGAAATTCCATATAATGATAAATTTGAAAGGGTTCATATTGGGATGAATATAAAATTTTCATATTCAAAATTATAGAATGTCTATAATGATAAAGATAGAAATTATAAAAGGGTTTATAATTTCTATTTATTTATGAATTTTTTATAAATGTTTATCTGATGTTAAAATATTTTAATTATTAATTTATTTAAAGTTTATTTCATGTTTTACTCATATTTAGTAAAATTTTTAAGAAATGTGAATACTATATATGTTTTATCTTAAAATGTTAAACTGCCTCAATGATTAAGCCTTTTGTTACATGTTATGAATGTCTCTGTAATGAATTTAGTTTTTCATCTACCTTGAACTCAATTTGTAATTGAATTTATTGGCTTGATTTTTGTGTTTGAAGATAGTTTGTACAAATTAGGTGTTATAGTTATGATGAATTTTACTCTCTCTTTAGAATATTATCTTCGAGTAGAGGGACTCAGGTTCGAACTAACTAACTACCTTAAAGATTATCCTTTATCTAGGCTCATGAATGGGGATGGCTATCTATCATAGTAGGATTAATCATTTAGATAACTCTATAACTTTACATGAAGTGTTTAGGTGCATTATTAATATGATACATCTCATTATGTATGAAAATGTCTGACTTCTATTTTTTTGTAAGTAACAAAAACTTGTTGGTTGTGTACAGAGTTAAACATCAATAAGATTTAAAAATATTGATTTGGTGGAGGGAATAAAATTTAAAACTAAACTACTAAAATATTTCATACATAAAATGGATTAACATGAGATAATATGGTTATATTAAAATCCCCTAAAAATACTATGTGTGAGATTCCTTCCAAAGCATAACTTTTCAAGACCTCAATCACACAACCAGGTAGGTTATGCTAAAGTTGGATCCTTTGGATTATCTTGTGTAAGGAATGAAAGTAATGAGTGTCTATGGATTATTCTTTTGGGTGGGTCATACTAAAGTTGAGTTACAATGGATCATCCTTTGTTATCTTTTTTTGTGTTTTCTTTGGGTTACACTATCCATGAGACCCAAATAGGATTATGTTACTAGTGGAATACAGTTGAGTGAATCCATATGATGGATTTAGATTCGTAGTTATCTAATCAACTATCCAAGAGTTACAACTATTATGTTTGGGATGAATCACTACCTAAATAACTTTGTGGTGAGAGAAATTCTAAAGTGGGCTCATTTATTAGGGAAATATTGATCTTAGACCACTAATGGTTGTGATAAATTTTTAAAATGGTCATCATTTTAGTGGGATTCTATTTAATAAAATTACTTAATAAGTGTAAATAGTACATGATACACATCTGATAAAATTTTATGTTATAGATAAAAGTATCATCATCGTCATCAAGCTAAACTTTATAATTAATCCTTGAAAAGAGATGCTAATGTAAGTATCTATTAAGAATAGTGACTTATAAAAATTTAACAAATACTGAAGATTTAAGAAAGTTCTTATAGAAAATTCTATGTGTCAAAATAGTACCTTGATGAGTAAGTAAGAGTTAAAGTCATTCAAAAAGTAGATCTAGATGTTTATAGAAGTATTGAGAACTTTTTTTAGGTTTTAATTGAATTAGATGCATAATAACCAAAGGAATTTTTTTCTACTCTCATGTATTCAATATGATTTGGTACGTCAAGTGTTTAAGTAATTTTAGTCTCATATACTCAATATGATTTAGTATGTCACATGATATTCAACATGATTTAATATATTGATAACTTTATCAGACTATAAGTTTTTCTTAAAAAATTATTGGTTATAGAAATCAATTCTATTGTTCTGATAGATATATGATATCAAATATATTTTTTTAAAAATTTTATAAATATACACAAGGTTATAAGTTGAGAATGAGTTAAATCTTAAATTTATATGTCATGTAATGGAGAAAAGGATTTGTTCCATTGATAACTTGGTTACTTAAAACTTGTATGAACTTGTCATAAGATGTGTATTGTCTTATTTTTATATTGGAAAGACCATGAAAACAAATTTTTTTTAATGAATTGAGATAAGGTGTTTTTGATACACATGGTTTATGATATATTTAATTATATAACATGCTTTAAAGGGAGACTAAAATTGCTTGTTTTAGTTATGGAATTGATAATATTTTCATTTATAGAAATATTACAAAAAAATAAAGGAATTCAATAAAATTTTACCCAATATTATCAAAGTGTTTAGAATGGCTAAACTGGGCATATAATGTCTAGATTCGAGTATTGTATAGACATTAAAAGTAGTAAAATGTCCAAATCAAAATAATAAAAGTTAGTTGAAAATTTAGAAAATATTTATTCAAGAATCCAATCAAGTTCATTGAAACATGGGGTTATCAAGAAAGAAGATTAATAATTAAATATGATTGAATTATTCAATATATACTTAAATGGGTTTGTGAAACTTGATAATTTCCTTTTCATGTAATTTTATATAAATTAATTCTTTGATTTTGAAGGGTATGTTATGTTGAATGTATATTTTAAAAAAATTCAAATATAAATGAATTTGAAACCAAAGGAATAATTTATTGATATTGTATTTTATATTTATGTGATGAAGTAAACAAAATCTATTGAGTCAATAAGGTTTTGCTTATGACTTTTCCATTCCTTCATGTAAAGGGGAGATTGTTGAGTTATTAAGGTTTCCTTATGACATTACCATTCCTCTTGTTTTTGAAAATCACAAACACCTTATCTTAAGGAAAATTTCATTTTACCCTATTTTTTACCCCTATAAGGAAAAATTTCCTTCCCCAAGGAAATTTATCCTTACCATGTTTTCTTTTCTCAAATCATAATTTTTCTAAGTGTAAAAATCGGATTGAAACCAAAACCTCGGAATCATATAATACATAGATATTAAGAATTTTATTTAAGACTCTGAATTCAGGTTACGAACTCTCATGAAGTTCAACTCTGAATTCTGGATTCGAACTCTCTTGAAATTCAAATCTGAATTCTGGATACGAACTCACATGAAGTTCAACTTCGAATTCTGTATACGAACATTTATGAAGTTCGACTCTGAATTCTGATTACGATATTATGCAAAGTTCGACTACGAATTCTGATTACGAATTCTAGTTATGAACTTCTCTAAGTTCTGACTCCCAGTTCTCTGAATTCAGACTCCAAACTCTTATGAGTTCTGACTCCGAATTCTCATGAAATCCGACTCTGAACTTTGTAAGTTCAGGTTCCGAATTCCTACAAAACTGAATCTGAATATCTTAGTACTACAGACTCCGAATTCATTATTTCCTAGACTCTGAACTTTCATTTACTTTCATTCTGAATATCAGTTTTGGTTATTCTTACAATCATTTTGTTGTAAAACTATGTCGTGCTTTCAGTTATCAAATAACCATTGTTTGAGTGACATTTGTACAGGTCCCTCTAAAATTCAAGGAAAAATATGACCGTTGGAGGAGGGAGTCAACCGTTGGAATCAAGCCTTTAAATAGGAGCTCATTTGACAAGAGCTCAACACTAAACTTTTCGAGACTTTTGAAAAAGTGCTGGTGAAGTGATTTTTAGAGAGAGAGGCTCTTATAAACTCTCAGGGTTCATGAAAAAAGTTTTGAAATTCTTGTTCAAACTCTACTTCGTTCATATTTTCTTAGATAAGAGGTTCGATTTCCTTGAAATCAGATACTTCGGGTGTGAAGTCAGAGGTTCCGATTTCCTTAAAAATTGAGGGCTTGTTGGGATATCACGACAGATACCGATCTTCGGATTGAGCGATTACCTGGGTTTGGGTAAGACAAACTTTCTTGAAAGTATAAATCAAGGGACCTTTTATCCAGGGTTTTTGGATACCCTCCTCTTTGGGTCAAAAGAGTTATTACCTATTACTTGTAGTGTTACTACATTTTTTTTCCACTGTGTATTTTATTTTTTGAGGAAAGTATAAATTTCTTATACTTCCTTACACTTGTACTTTGATTTAGTTAGATTATATACGCTTTAAAGTATGATCTTAGTTGGTGTAAATTTTTTTATGTTTCATTTCTAGAATCACTTTTCCAGAATCAAGCAAGATAATAGAACATAGAGGTGTTGTGAATTTTGGTTACTCAATATATCCTAAGAATTTTTTAAAGTATAAAATTCACCCCCCCCCCCCCTCTTGTATTTGAGCATATCATTACATATCTGATCCTATATTTCGTATTATAGAGTATATCATACTCAGACATACCATTCTAACAATTGGTATCATAATATTGGTTCAATCTGAATTAATCTCACGGTTAGATTTGGAAGAGAATTCTCGGAGTTGATTTTCCGGATTCACAACTTTTTCAGAATCTATTTTTTGAACTCATATAGTTTGGATTCATTTATTCTTAGAGATACAATATCTATTTCCTTTCTTAGGATATTTTCTCTTGTTTACAAACTCGTACTACTAACAAGTTTGTGTTCCAAATATTTTTTTATGGATGGTAGGTTTAAATATTGGTTCTATTGATAGCCTAAATCCTACCAGACCTCCTGTTTTCGATGGAAATTATTTTGAGTACTGGAGAGATAGGATGAATAATTTTTTTATCAATACAGGAGTTGATAACTATCTAATGCTGACTAGAGATTATAAGATTCCAGATAAGGAATTGAGAACCTTTACGAATCAGGAGAAATCAAGAATATCAATCAAACGTAAAAGTAATAAATACTCTGTTATGTTCCATGACTAGGAACATATATAGTCAAATATCATCATGTGAAGCTACAAACAGTATCTAGAAGAAACTTGAAGTTACAAATTTTGGTACATCTAAATTTATAGAGACAAGAAGAGCTATGTTGAGAGTAGAATACCATGCCTTTAATTTTCCTTATGGAGAACCCATATGGAAAGTTCATTAAAGGTTTATGACTATCGTGAATAGCTTAAAATCTATGGGAGAAAAAGGTTTGGATGATGAAGCTCTTGTTGACAAGATCATAGATATTATTCCAAATGAATTGCAGTCCAAGAGGATAGTTATTGATGAGAACAAGAAAGTCACTCAGATTTCCTTAGATGAGTTGTTTGGAACTCTTCTTCAGCATGAAACCAGAATAAAGAGAGATGCTAAAAATGTTAAGAAGAAGAATGGGAATGGAGGTGTTTCTTTTACAACAAATTCTAAACATATGAAATCCAAGACTTCATAAAGAGTGACTACATCTAAATCTAAGAAAGTCATTATTCAGTTAGAATTGGGTGACACAGAAAAGTATGAGAATGAATTAGCTAATATTTCTTGAAGAATGAAAAATATTGTAGCTCAGAAGAACCATCAGAGTAAATACAAGAAGAAATACTACATAGATAATAAATATGGTGAAGTTATGTGTTATGAATATAGAAGAATAGGTCATATCAGACCTGATTTTCCCTTGTTGAAAAAGAAGGAAAATAAGGAACAGAATTCAGAAAGGAACAAGAAGAAATTCTATAGATCAAAGCCAAAGAAAAGTCTTAAAGATAATGACACTTGGAGTGCTAGATATGGAGACTCTTCATAAATTGAATCTTCTGAATATGTTTCATCATCACAGAAGAATATAGGATTCATTGCTACTACTTCTTTCCCTAATACATGTCTTATGGCCAAGGTACGCTCTATTGAGGCTTTAACAAATTTATCTCTTAATAAGAATTACTATTCCGAAAATAGTACTTCTAATGAAGATACTTTATCCTCAGAAAATGAAGAAATACCTTCATATGAAGAAGTTTCCATATTTTCCAAGTTACTTGATGCAAAAAATTGTAAAATTTCTAAGAAATTAGACACGGAAACTACTTGGGAATAAATTCTTACAAAAGAGATTTTAGATATTTCTAGAGATCTTAGAAATAAAGATGATTTTTAGAAAATCTTTCTAAAGACCTTAAGAAAGAAAATTATGTTAAAAAGGAAAAAATATAAAGATCTTAAGAAATCTATTTTAAAGATAAAAGTTTTTGAGGAAAAATCTAACTCTAAGGAAATGATTCTTGAGGATAGAAATTTAGTCATCAGACTGAAATCCGAAATATTTTCTCTTAAAAAGCTTCTTGCAAACTTTACCTCTGGGAAGGAAAATTTTGACAAGATTTATTCTTAAATTAAACCTCAAGGAAACAATATTGGATTAGTTTATACTCACCAAAAACTGGTTTTCAAAAACAACTATTTTGTTCCTTCTAGAGCCCCTTTTTGCACTAAGTGTAAAAGTGGTGGGAATTGGAAGAAAAATTTCTCCTTGAATAGAGTTCAATCTCTTGGGTTTCATAAATCTTATTTCTCTAAACAAATGTGGATACCCAAAAAAATTTTGTCTAAAAATTCTAGATCCAATAAATTTTGGATTCTGAAAGTCTAACTCTTTTGTTTTCAGGAAAATTAAAATGGTACCAATAGCAATATGTGGTACATGGATAGTGGATGTTCCAGGCATATGACTGGTAAAAAAAATTATTTTTAAAATATTGTCAAGACGAAAGGAGGAAAAGTAACTTTCATATATAATGCTCAGGGAGAAATTATTGGTATAGGTAACATCGTTCTTCTTGGAAAAACATTGATTTAAAATGTTTTATTCATTAAGGGTCTTAAGCACAACCTCATTAGCATAAGTCAGTTATGTGATGAAGGATACCTTGTAAATTTTAGGAATGATAAGTCCTTAGTACATAATTCCAAGGAATAATTTATTCTTTCTGCCAATAGGCAAGAGAATGTTTACACACTAAACATAGAAGACCATAGGATCCATGATCAACCTTGCCTTAGTGAAATGGAAGATCATTCTTGGTTATGGCATAGAAGGCTAGGACATTGTAACCTTAGGAACTTATACAAACATTCTAAGAAGAGATTAGTTAAGCATCTACCGGAGCTTAGATTTGATTCTTCAAAAGTTTGTGACCCTTTTCAATATGGAAAGAAACACAAATCAAGTTTTAAATTAGTCAATGAAGTCTCCACTACTGATGAATTACAGTTAGTGCATATGGATCTCTTTGGTCTTACACAAACCGGAAGAATTAGAGGAAAATATTACGTATTGTTTTCGATGATGATTACACTAGATTTATGTGGGTCTATTTTTTAGCAAATAAGTCTGAAGATTTTTCTTATTTCAAAAGTTTTAGAACCCAAGTCAAAAATGAGAAAAACCTTCCATATATAACTATTCATAGTGATCATGGAGAAGAATTTCAAAATTCTGATTTTGAAACTTTTTGTAGTAGAAAAGGCATTACTCATAACTTCTCAGCACCCATAACACCTCAATATAATGGTGTTTTTGAAAGAAGAAATATAATTCTTCAAGAGATAACTAGAACCATGTTGAGTGAGTATTTTGTAGACAAACATTTTTGGGCTGAAGCTGTATGTATTGTTTGTTATACTATAAATCGAGTTTGGATTAGACCTTTTCTTAATAAAACTTCTTATGATCTTTGGAATGGTAGAAAACCTAGACTTTCCTAATTTATGATTTTTGGATGCAAGGTATTCATTCTGAATACTAAAGATAATCTTCATAAATTCGCACCAAAATCTGATGAAGGAATTTTCTTAGGTTACTCCACAACTTCAAAGGCATATAGAGTTTTCAAAAAAAAACACGTGTACTGTTGAAGAGAAAGTACATGTTAAATTTGATGAAACTGATCCTTTTGTTTTTAAATAACCCCAACCTATATCCTCGGATGTGTTTTCAAAAACTGATTATCAACCTATGTTAGAAGATCCTTCTGATAAGGAAAATGTCCAAGAAGATACTTCTGAAACATTTACCCTAGAAGATTTTTTACCCTATGTTGATGAACAGGTTTTAGAAAACCCAAATCAGTCTTTTCTAAAGAATCATCCTAGTGATAGCATCATTGTTGATGTGAATCAACATGTAAGGACTAGAAGTTCCTTAAGAAATGAAGTAGAACATCTAGCATTTCTTTCCCAATTAGAACCAAAAAGCACTGATGAAGCTTTAGGTAATGATGATTGGATAAAAGCCATGCAACTAAAGGAATTCGAAAGGAATAAAGTCTGGACCTTGGTTGAAATACATAAGGAAACTTCTTTTATTGGAGTAAAATGGGTCTTCAAAAATAAGTGTGATGAAAATGGAATCATTGTTAGAAATAAATCTAGATTAGTTGTCAAAGGAAATAATCAACAATAAGGAATAGACTATGAATAAACCTATGCTCCAGTAGTTAGACTTGAATCTATTCATATTTTACTTTCCTTTGCAGCATTCTTTAATTTCAAAATTTTTTAAATGGATGTGAAATGTTCTTTCCTTAATGGTTATGTTCAAGAGGAAGTCTTTGTTGAATAACCTCCTGGCTTTGAAGATACAAAACATCTTGATCATGTTTTTAGACTTACCAAAGCTCGGTATGGACTTAAACAAGCCCCTCGAGCCTGGTATGATAGAATTACAAGATTTTTGATTCAAAATAACTATGTCAAGGGAAATGTAGATCCAACCCTTTTTATAAAGAAAGATAAGAAAAACATTTTTATTGTTAAAATTTATGTTGACGAAATTATATTTAGTTCAACTCTGCAATCTTTAACTCATTACTTTGTGGATCCAATGAAATCTGATTTTGAAATGAGTATGATGGGTGAGTTAACATGTTCTCTTGGTTTTAAAATTTCTCAACAACTAGAAGGAATATATATATCCCAACATAAGTATATTAAATATATTATTAAAAAGTATGGATATGACCACACTAAAAGTATAATTACTCCCATTGGTACCTGAAATACACTTGATATTGATAAAGCTGGGAAACTAGTAGATCAAACAACTTTTAGAGGTATGATAGGAAGTATACTTTACTTAACAGCTAGATTTCTATACATAATGTTTTCAGTATGCCTATGTGAAAGATATCAATCCAATCCTAAGGAATCTCACTTAAAGGTAGTGAAACGAATTTTTCTCAACCTAAAGGGAACCATGGATTTAGGAATCTTTTATACTTCTGGAAATGATTTTATTCTAAAAAAAATTAGATGATGACTTTGGTGGATGTATAATGGATAGAAATAGTAAATCCGGAACATGTCATTTCTTAATAGATTCATTAGTTTATTGGTCTTGTAATAAGAAACACTCAGTAGCACCTTCCACTGCTAAAGCTGGATATGTAGTAGCTGGAAGTTTTTGTGATCAAGTGTTGTGGATGCAACACACACTCACAGACTATGGCTTGAGTTTTACCAGAACACAAATTTTGTGTGATAATACAAGTGCCATTGCCCTTAGTAAAAACCCTTCACATCACTCTCGTGCAAAGCACATAGATATTAGGCATCATTTTCTTAGGGATCACACACTTAAAGGAGATATCATTCTTCAATTCATCGGAACGCAAGATCAACATGCTGATATTTTCACAAAATCTTTACCCACCTATAGATTTAAATACATTAAACAGAAGTTAGGAATGATAATCATAAGGTAATCCTCCTCAATAACTTCTTGTTGAACCATTTTCCTTACTATAATAAACTCTTTTTTATAGGTGGAGTCAATTTGTTTTTTTTATTTTGTAAAAATTTTCGTAGTCGGTTATTCAAAAAAATTTGTAATGAAATTTTTTATAGTCGGTTTTTCAAAAAAAAATTAATGAAAATTTTCGTGGTCATTTTTTTTAAAAAAAATTATAATAAAAAATTTCATAGTCGGTTTTTCAAATTTTTCTTAATGAAAAATTTCCTAGTTGGCTTTTTAAATTTTTCGTAATGAAAATTTTTTTAGTTGGTTTTTCAAAAGTTTTTGTAATGAAAATCTTCAGACTTGAAGTTTTCGTAATGAAAATATTCAGACCTGAAGTTCTTGTGATAAAATCTTCAGACCTAAAGTTTTCATAATGAAAATCCTCAGACCTGAAATTTTTGTAATGGAAATTTTCGGACCTGAAAGTTTCATAATGAAATCCTCAGACAAGAAATTTTCATAATATAAATTTTTGGAATTTGAAAGTTTCGCAGTGATTATTTTCATATTCTTGTTTTTTATGGAATCCAAAGTTCTTCGAGAAGAATATTTATCAGTACGAATAATCTTCTTAGAAATCTGAAAGGTATGATTCTTTCTTGAGTTTTTCGTAATTACCTTTTACTTGATGTTAGTTTCTTTTGCTTTTAAAATTTCTCGGATTCAAGTTTCCCTAAATCCGAATTTTTTTTAAAAACCCTCAAAAGATCAGATCCTACTCAATTTTTTCCTTGCGGCTATCATATCAATCGTTAGATCAGATCAAAAGGCTTCTCAACCATTAGATTGGATTTGGAAGTCGAAAGGTCACTTCATCTCCTATATAAAGGGGACCCCCGAAGGGTTTTCCCATATCGGTTTTCAAATCATTCGCGTGTCGAAGCTCTGCCCCTCTACAAAAGACCATTCCGAATTTTTTTTCAGAAGTGCTTCAGTATGAATGTCTGCAGAAGATCCTTCTGAGGATATGTCTACTATTAAGAAAATTCAGGAGTGGAAAATTTATAGGGAGAGGTTAGTTCATTTTAACTTCTTCAATAAGTACGATTCTATTATCTCCAAGAACATCAATCTCAATGGATGGGAGAGTGTAGCTATTTCAAAGACTCGAGCTCAGGATGTAGTCTATCCGGATCTTCTTATAGAATTATATAAATCAGTTTTCTTCTTTAAGGAAGATGGTAGGTAAAATTTCTCCTTCAAGAGTTATGGTAAGACATATAAACTTTCCTATACCAAGGAGGCTATCTTGGTGAGGCTTCCATATGAAGGGGAAGCCGAGTTTTACTCTCACAGTCTGCTGGAGGTTCAAGAAAGTTTCGTCATGGTGAAGGCTATGGAATGCATTGGGTTACTGATATAAAGACAGCAAAAATTGTCCATCTATCTACCAACAATCTGATTATTCAACTATGGGTTCAAGGGTTTATCTTACCAAGGAAGGGTGATAAGGATACCCTTAAGAAAAGTGATATGTACATCCTGGATTTTTTGTTAAACCTAAGGAAGGTCAATATCATGAGGCACATACTCATTGTGATTGAGAACATCAAAACTGGGAATTTGAGAGCTCAGATTATTATGTATCCGGCCCTACTCTCAAAGCTGATAGTTCAGTGCCTAGAATCTTTCAAGATCCCCTGCATTTAAAAGGGAATATATTTAAAAGTTATGCTGATAAGTGATGACACCCTCAAAAGAATAAAGGTTGTTCACTCAAAGGATTCAGGAGAATTTTATGATCTGCCAAAGGATGAGGCAGAAGCAATTCTGAAGATTGCTGAAGAGGCTGAACCTTCAACGAAAGCAGGTAAGAAAAGAAAGTTTATGAATGTGGAAGTAGAAGAAAAAACCCCTAAGTCTAAGGAAGTCCAATACGCACCTACAAATCCAAATAAGCAGAAATACTACCCAGATGAGGTGGTTGAAAAAAAGAGGAAAGATAAGAATAATAGAAAAGTAGGTGAGCCACGGTTTGGTTTGGATCTTGCTGAGGCTAAGGCCTTGAGAGAATCAGCTGCTGAAGAGCTAGAAAAGAAATCCATGGAAAAAAATCTGAATAAGAAGATGTCTAAGGCAAAGATTGTTCAATATCTTTTTAAGGCCACTGAAGTCGCATCAGAAAATATCCATGTTCTGAAGTCTTTCCTGGTGGAACCATTACCTGAGACTCTGGGTAAGAGCTTTATGACTTCAGATAAATCACAAGAGAGTTTTTTGAAATAGAATAAAGCTACAAAAGAAGTAAAGGAATCTGAGAACAGTGGTGGCTCTGATGATGTGATCAAGCAAGTTGAAGAATATCCTGAAAAATAAAGTGCTTCCGAGAAGTTCTCAATCCAGACTTCTCAATCCGGATCCTCAAAACTGGTTACTCTTGGATTTGATGAGAAGGGTGAATAAGAGGAAGTGAATAAGTTGACAAAAGAATAGAGTCATAATCATGACTTTATTCTTCCTGAGGATGTTGAAGATGGAGCTGAGAAGGAAAATGTTTATGAAGATAAGATTATACAGTTATCTAGAAGTGAGCAGGAATCTCCTGATGAGGAATCCATTCCAAGAATCAACAAGGGGAAACAAGTGGTTGCTGATACCCCAACAAAATAAATCCTGAGAAAGAAAGAAGCTGGAGGAACTTCTAAGAGGAAACTGGTAGAGTTAGACGAAGAACCATCTCCAAGTAAATTTTCATATTCGGAGTCATCTAGCATGGGGTATGATTTTGTTGTTCATTCCTTGAAGAAGCTGGTGGATACCATTCCGATTTTTCTAGCAATTGATTCTATGTGCCAAATTCTACAAAACAGCATGAATTAGAAAACAGACTCTGTATCCATAGTGATGGATAGGTGTGTCAAGATTGAGGCTGATCACAAAAACTTCCTGATCAACTGTGAAGCTCACAGAAAATTCTGTAAGAATATGACCAGATGGTCTAAGAAAATTGTTTCAGATTTGGAAGATATTGATCAATTCAAAGAATATGTCAAGGAATATTTTGACATCGAAGATACCAAAATCAATAACCTTGAAAATAGCTTTTAGAAAAATATAACTCTTGAAAAAAATTCTTGGATTCAAGATGTGAAGGATCTGAATGGAAAGTTGAGTTATATTATTCAAAGCTTGAAAACAGAGAAGGATCTTCGTAGCGAGATGGAAGAAAAGTTAGTAAATAAAGAAGAATTGTTGAAGTCTCAAAAAGAGGCCATGAAGGCTCGGGAAGAGGACCTAAAGGTTTAGGAAGACAGGATCAAGGAATTAGAAAAGAAAGTAGAGGAGGATCACAAAGATCTGAAAAATCTAAATACCATTGTGAAGATGCTAATTCCCAAGGAAAAGGAAGAAAAATAAATCTCACTCTGATCTTTTGTTGTATTTGTTTTTCCTTGAACAAATACTTCCAATCTCAATGAAATTGTGGATGCTTGTTTTTTTTGGTTGTCTATACTAATATTTTAGGTACTATATTGTTTTTTCATTCCCTCAAACTCTTTTTGAAAATCACAAAGGGGGAGAAGGAAAAATAATTCTAAATAGGAGAAGGAAAAATATTTCTATGTATAGAATAAATATCCCTAAGTAAGTGGGAGTTTGACTAATAGGGAGTTCTCATTATGAATATTTCCACATTCAAATGAAAATTCTCATTCTGAAAATCTAGAATATGATCTTTAGAGTTCCAAAGCCTAAGGGGGAGTTATTCGTATTCACCATTGTCCATAAACAAAGGGAGATAAGCTTTAATTTCAAAGTCTAGAAATTTATTCTAAGTCCTTACATTATTTTTCGTAAGGATGTTTGTGCTTTATAAAAAGGGGAATATTGTAGAGTCAATAAGGTTTTCCTTGTGACTTTTCCATTAAATCATGTAAGGGGGAGATTGTTGAGTCATTAAGGTTTTATTATGACTTTACCATTCCTCTTGTTTTGAAAATCACAAACACCTTATCTTAAGGAAAATTTCATTTTACCATATTTTTGACCCCTATAAGGAAAAATTTCCTTCCCCAAGGAAATTTTATCCTTACCATGTTTTCTTTGCTCAAATCATAATTTTTCTAAGTGTAAAAATCATATTGAAACCAAAACCTCAGAATCATATAATACTTAGATATGAAGCATTCTGTTTAAGACTCCGAATTCAGGTTACGAACTCTCATGAAGTTCAACTCCAAATTTTGGATACGAACTCTCTTGAAGTTCAACTCCAAATTCTAGATACAAACTCACATTAAGTTTAACTCCTAATTCTGGATACGAACATTCATGAAGTTCGACTCTGAATTATGATTATGAACTTATGAAAAGTTTGACTACAAATTCGGATTACGAATTCTAGTTATGAACTTCTCTAAGTTCTGACTCCTAGTACTCTAAATTCAGACTCCGAACTCTTATGATTTCTGACTCTGAATTCTCATGAACTTTGACTCCAAACTTTGTAAGTTCAGGTTCTGAATTCATACAAAACAGAATCTGAATATCTTAGTACTACAGACTCCGAATTCATTTTTTCCAAGACTCAGAACTTTCATTTACTTTCATTCTAAATATCAGTTTTGGTTATTCTTACACTCATTTTGTTGTAAAACGATGTTTTGCTTTCAGTTATCAACTAACTGTTTTTTGAGTGACACATGTACAGGTCCCTCTAAAATCCGAGGAAAAATATCACTGTTGGAGGAGGGAGTCGATCGTTGGGACCAAGCCTATAAATAAAATCTCATTTGAAAAGAGCTCAACACTAAACTTTTTGAGACTTTTGAAAAAGTGCTTGTGAAGTGATTTCTAGAGAGAGAGGCTCTTATAAACTCTCAGGCTTTGTGCAGAAAGTTTTGAACCACTTCTCCAAACTTTTATTTATGCAGATTTTCTTAGTGTAGAGGTTCGATTTCCTTTAAATCAGATACTTCGGGTTGTGAAGTCATAGGTGCTGATTTCCTTACAAATCAAGGGCTTGTGGGGATATAAAGATAGATACTAATCTTCATATTGAGTGATTACCTAGGTTTGGGTAAGATAGACTTTCTTTAAAGAATAAATCAAGGGACCTTTTATCCAGGGTTGTTGGATACCCTCCTCTTTGGGTTAAAAGAGATATTAATTCTTACTTGTAGTGTTACTACTTTTTTTTTTGCGGTGTGTATTTTAGTTGTTGAGGAAAGTATAACTTTATTATACTTTCTTACACTTGTACTCTGATTTAGTTAGATTTTATACGCTTTAAGGTAGAATCTTAGTTGGTGTAAACTTTTGTTAAGTTTCATTTCTGGAATCACTTTTTCGGAATCAAGAAAGATAATATAACGTAGAGGTGTTGTGAATTTTGGTTACTCAAAATATCCTTAGGAATTTTTTAAAGTATACAATTCACCCCCCCCCCCTCTTGTATTTGAGAATCTCATTACATATTTGATCCTACATTTGGTATTATAGAGTATATCATACTCAGACATACCATTCTAACAAATTATACAATTGAAATTTGAATGTATGTTTTATTAATCCTAAATGAATCTATGAAAAAATGTGCATCTTCATTTCATTTATCTTATATGATAAGGGAGGATGTTCTACAACATAAAGTTTTTATGAGATGATAAAATGTATATACATGGTTTTTTATTCATTATATTTCTATAAAAATTGTTAAGAATATTTGGATAAAAGTGTTTATATAGGATAAAAGTGTTTATCCATGTGTTTATTAAAATATGAGGGCATGTGTTCCCACCATCCATCAATGAGATACTTTAAAAAATCTTCTTTTAAATTGGAAATTACAGACACATGGAATACCATATATGATATCGGAACAACTACTTATTTATTATATATTCCCATTAAGAGGAAATAAATTTTATTTCCTAAAATATAAAATAGTTTTTTTGTCTTAAAAAGATATTTAGGAGATAAAATTATGTCTAAGAGGCTAGTGGGATCTTGTTTGGACTTAGAGAATTTTAATGTTAACAAATATAAGATTGTTTGATTTTTGATTATGTTATTCTTAACTTTATATCCTAAAGATTTAGGGTATGTGATAGTGAAGAAAAATATTAATAGTTACATTTAGTTACTTTGAGAAAGTTAATATCACTGTTAACTAATGTATTTTACCAGTCTAAGATTATAGTGATTATTCACCTAATATCCTAAATAATCTTAGGATATGTGATGGTAAAGGAAATGTATAGAGTTACACTTAAATTCCATAATAAGTGAACATTATTATTCCCTGTTGGTTTATACCATCTAATAAACAAATTTAATCACTTGATATCCTAAAAGTATTTAGGGTATGATGGTAAAGAAAAATGTAAAGAGTTTCATTAGTTACCATAATGAAGTGGATATCACTTTATCCCAATGTTGTTTAGTATATGCTGGTAAAGATAAAATATAAATAGTTACATTATTTAAAAAATATTTTAAGGGAAAGAGTTCCATGAATAATGTTTATTTACTTAGAAATAGTTATAAGTAGACAACAGAAGATAAGATTATAACATTTAATGTTATGAAGTAGAGGATTTTGAATATATTTTCAAATAATGGAACACCATGATCATGATTCCTAAGACTCACCATTATTAAAATGAACTTCATTCATAGATGTTACTCACTAAGAGTATAGTTAGAGTATTTTATCAAATGGTCACATATGGATGTGATAAGAATTACATATGGATGTAATGTTCAAAATCCATTTTGGCAGCAACAACATGAAATTCGTGTATAATATCTTAAGATATTGGTTGTAAAGGTTATAAATGTATCATGTTATTATAATAAATTAAATATCATATTATCATTCATTAATGTATGCTACAATTTTATATTACATGAATAGTAAAATAATAATATTCCTTCACAGCATAAGCTTTAATTTATCCCAACGGATGATCATCAAGGAGTATAATAGGTTGTGATGATATGTAAAGGTTATCTTGAATATGTTGTTATAATAATTATAAAGGGATTTATATGAGATATGAAAAATACATTAATGAGGTAATAAGTATAAACATATTACTTGGATTTATCTGCTAAGTATATCTCATGGAGTGTCAAACAATCATCAATATACTTAGAGGTGTATGCTTATTATCAATCCTTCTTACCTGATGTTGGTGAGATAACAAGAATGATAACATTCATACTTTGATACCCTATATATTCAAGTAAATATATGAGCTTATATAATTATATGGTTGTTGGATATTTATTTATCAAGTCATCTATTCGAATGAAACCTAGGTGAGATTTTTCCACTTTTATGACAAGATAAGACATCTGGACTTTGATTGAATTAGATTAATGAAATGGATGGTCATGATTAGTTTTTTCACATATTATGTGTTCAAAAACTTGTATAAGGGACATGTGATGTGTGTAATGCCCCTATATTTTATTGTATGTCTCTTTTTAAATTCAATCTCTTCGATAGCTTACGTAGTACATAACACTGAGTTGATTTGAGCCGCAATATACTATTATTTAAAAGGTAATTATCGCCTAGAAATTAAATTTGTGGATATGAATAGGATTAAAAAACTTATAAAAATATATTATTGAATTCATTAATTACCAATTAATTAGAAATAAATATAAAAACAAATTCAATATAAAGGAAATGTTCTTATAAAACCATAAAAGTGAATTTTATACTAATACAATAAAACAAATGACACCTTTTGGATTATATTAATGAAATATATATATATATATATTAAATATATTTTTTAACATCCATCCAATTTGTTTTATGTATATTATATAAGAACAAATCCAATTTTACTTATAAAATATGCATTTTTATAAAAAGACAGTTTTATCGCCCTTTGATGGTTCATTGGTTTTAAATATATTTTTTGACACTTTTACAAATTATATTTTTAAAAAAATATATTCTTGTAAAGTTAAATATAAAAATTTACTTTGGTTGAATATTTTATATTTTTCTGATAAGTTTTATGTTTTGAATAATAGTGATAAAATATGTCATTTTAATTGAAAATAGCTTTTTCATTTAAATAATTTATAGTGTTCAATTATATTTCAATTGGTTTTAAAGTATAATTACATCAATTTTTTATCATTTAATACTATTTATTTTATTCGTATCAATTTCACATTGAATTTGGATATAAAAACATTTCAATCTTTTGAGCATTTTCACTTTAAAAACTCATTTTCTCATTCCATTAAAGAGGTTAATTTTAAATTAATTACGGTAAAATTTCTATTTTTAATTTTTTTAAAATGGATTATATATTTGGAATCAGTGGTTAAAAATTATGTAAATATTTTCATTTTATTTTTTGACATTATGAATAGTAATTTTAGTAATTTTTTATTAACATGGGTAAAGGTAAATAGAGTAATTAAGGGTAGAAATAATATTATAAATATTTTAAAATTACACTAACACATTTACTAATTTTATTTGATGCTTCATTGTTGAAAAAAAAATCATCCTTGGGCATATTTTATGGCCTCTTGGAGCCACTTATATGACTTTATGCCTTTTTTAGTATTTTATTTTAAGAAAAGTCCATTATATCAAACTCATATCTTTAAAAAGTATTACATTTTTTATATATGGTTATTTAGAATATATATTAATATATAAATATTAATTTGAAATTTAAATTTTTATATTCATCATGATGATTTATTTTTAATTTTTAGGGAATAAATAATTAAATTAATTCCTTACACAATGATGATTTGGTAATTGTTTAATTATTGGAAATATCAAATAATTGATATTAAAAATATTAAAATAAATATAATATGGGATAATTGATTTCATACACAAATTTTCTTGATTATATATATATATATTATGGATCTATTAAAGTTTTTTTTCAAAGTTACCTTATGTATGTTTTTTAAAACAATTTCTTGAAATGAATAGTTTCAAAATTGACATTAATGATATTTTAAAATAAATAATATTTTATTAAATGATATAAAATTCATAAAAATATAACCTTCAAAAAACTAATTTAGATAAGGTTTTAAATTTCATCCATGACTCATTTATGGTTCGTTTTTAATTTTATAGTAACTATATTAACCTTCAAAGAGTAAAAACACATGTTGTCATGGTAAGAGTTAAAGGGTTTAACTATGGATTAAAGTCAAAAGATAAGGGTAAGAATGTGACCTAAAATAGTCTAGAAATTATTTGTGGAGATTATTTCGACCCATAATCTCATTTTATTTGAAATAACTCACTTTTTATCCATTTTAAATAGAAAAATATTTAATATTAATTTAATACTTTTTGAGTTTCCAAAAGTGCCTCTCCCCTCAATTATAAAAGGATGCATCCTCCCTCACTTTATCACAGCACTTTGAGCCTTCTATATCGACCAATACATACCTATTTATCCTTAAAATATCATTATTTGAGTTTTATAGGTTCTTGGTCTTCCAAAAACACCAACTCCAGATCCCCTAAAAAGATAACTAAAGGAATTCAACCGAAGAAGGTATAATTGTTTTACCAACTCATTCAAGTTCATTTCTTCTTATACTTCCTATTAATGTGTTGTTTACATAATAAAGTAATAAATAAATTATAATATTTATTATGAGATGTTATTTTGATTATGTTACAACCATATTCCACCTTTTATACATCCTAAAAAATGAAAGCACTGCACGTGCATAAGTATAGCATACCGTATCCACACCATCGTGTAATTTTTTTTTCAGCACCAATTTATTTGGATTGGTATGATTATGGATATAATGGATATAAATAGAAAATATTAAATGATATTTATTCTACTAAAATTAATATACCATTCACTTTATTACCCTTTCACCAATAAGGGAATGATATCGTCACTCATGCATCTGTATAGCCTACCATCTCCACGATGCGATGTGATTCATTTTCCATTTTCACCATTAAAGAGTTATTTTAAAAATTTATATAATGAATAAATATAATATATGAGACCTTAATATAATTATGGATATGATTTATCTATATCCTACGCACAAGAATCAAGACTTGCATGATGAAATATTCATAGAAAAATGAAACAGTTAACAACAAAAACAAGGGTAATGACAAAATATTACTAACAACCGGGTGATATGATAATATAATAGAATCTTATATGATATAATAAATATTAATATGGTTCAGGTATAAATTAATAACATGATATAAACCATTACACAAGATGTTTAGAGACATACAATAAAAATCACACCTAGTTACTTTATGAATTTTTCAATAAAATACAGAAGGAATGTTTCTATTAAACTATACGTCATGATTGGATTCTTTTGTGGTCCTTGAACCTTAATGTTTGAATCTTAATTTAAAAGTTTACAAGGTTATCTTCAAATAAAATATTTTCATTTAAAATTTTATGGATTTTTAAATAAATGATTTCAAAATAAAAAGGGTATTTTTCTCAAAAAAAATCAATGATTTTATTAGAGTATTTTCATCCATATAAACATACTCTATTTAATCATATGATTTATTGAGATTGATTGATTATGATATCATTTAACATATTTTATTGAATGATTTATGATTCATTTTGACTATGAATGTGCTATTTTGATACCATTTATAGTTTATGGTTTACGTATTCACATTTTGTTTGATAGTATTTAATATTAATGTTATGTTGATTATGTTTCACCTCATTAATAAGATGAATTCATTGGACTTAGTAAGTGTTGGGTGGGACCCTATTTATCCCCTTGATTCTTTGATAGATCTCATGAGATAAACTACTATGGGTTTTGGCTAATGTATTACCCGATTATGCATGGTTCATTGGCCAAAACATTGATGGTGTGTTTATGATGCAACACATTATGAATTGACTCTTTATGATATTAGTTATTGATAGTCCATGTGATTATTCATCTTATATAATATTTATGTTTAAGTATATTTCTCATGTGATTATTTATAAGGTTTATTTGATCATTTTTTGTTTCTTCCATATTATGCTCAAGATTATGTTTTAATGGAATGTGTTGTCAGTTATTCCCCTTGATTTATTGTTTATATTTATTTTTTATAGCTTTCATTATATACTTACCCTTACTGAGAATATGATCTCACCACTTATGTTTTAATTTTACCAGGATACCATGATGTATATTATGATTTACATTCATGGATAAGATAGGAGAGTAATAGTGTTCCTAAAGGAATCATTATATTATATTTTATAATTTCAATTATAATGTATGTTTCAAGTTTGTATCTAGTTTATAAAACTATTAAACTATTTAGTCCTTTGGGATGAAATATCTTGTACCTGGTACCAATTTAATAATGTAACCACCAACTCTAGGGTCCTAGGGTTGGGGTATTTTCAATGTTATTATCAGATAGATGAATGAAATGTGATAAATTTATCCACTTGTTTAGTATTTAAAGAGAATAAAGAAGTGTTGAGAGGCCAATAATATATTTACATGTTTCATGTCTATTTATCACTTTATGTTATGAAAAAAAGGATTAAATTGGTATACTTACGATGTATATGATACATTTTATTGGGTAAATGTTCTTATAGAGATATGAGTATATTTGGTTGAGATCACACAAGACCCATTAGTAGCTTGAGTAGAACTGATTCTTTTCTAGTGTGTGCTCTTTACTTGTATCAATGAAATTAGGATTTAATAGTTTTTGTCCAAACATATAAGGCATGTAGGGTCACATGGTTATGAACTTAAATAAATATAAAATTTTGGACAAAAATTTCATTCAAAATGAATATATTTTGATGAAAACCGTATCCAAAATATTTTTTCTGGATTCAAAAAGAGTTGTGAATTTTTCCGTAAAGTCCTTGTTAGATTTTTGTGCAAGTGGGTGATTTTTGGATGTTCACTAAAATGTAAATTCATGAGATGCATGTACATGGGAATATGTTACATGATATATATATATATATATATGATAACTAATATTATATATATAAGTGTACACATGATACATGCATGTGATGCATGTATTTTCCATTCATATGATGCATATGAATTATATATATATATATATATATGTGACATATATATATATATATATTATTTATTTCTATTGAATTATTTATACATCAGTTAAATTCCATTATCAATGGATTAAAGGCATCACATTAATTTGTTGACATCGTTCATTGCATTTTACCCAATAGGAAAAAATGCATACAAGTAAATGCATTTGGCTTCTACCTATATAATAGGATCATATCATATCATGTTGGGTGTGAGTTGTATGGTATAAATGAGACTCTTCTAAGCTCTATTCCTCCATAAACTATATTTATCTCTTTTAAAAGGTGCTAGAATCTCTTTAGACTATCGGTATCCTCATTAATGAAGGATAGTGAGGTGGAAGGGGGCTCTGAGCGGCATCGCCTATCCCCTTCCGTGGCATCTAGGGTTTCCCTTGATTTCACGATCCTTCCCTCTCTGGCCTTTTCTTCCTGAGTCCCTCATCTGTATCATCTCGGCGGACTGGTCAGCTCGGCGTGTCATTCAACTCAGTCAGCAGGAAGATGAGGCTTGTTTCCATTCAAGGTTGATGATGAATCTGGAGCGGCACGGGGAGGGGAGGCCCTTGTTTCCTTTTTATTTATGATTTTTTTCAGTGATGAAGGTTTTATCTTGGAGGTATTGTTTGTGCTTGAAGGGATTGCTAGGATAGGGTTCATCCTGTCGTCGTCCCCTCTCTGTGGTTGTCTTCTTCAGATTCCTCTGGTGCCCTTTGTGACGGTTTTGTGGCTCCTCTAGTGGCGATGTGCTACGGGTTTCTACGGCACTACTGGTCGGACCTATGGGCGTAAGACCAGTTCGATTTCACTGGCACACTCTTCGAAGCATTCTGGGTTCCTTCTCGGTAGCGCGTCGACGTCTTGTGGTGAGTCTCATGGGGGTCTCCTTCTACGGCGGTTGTGTTCTTGAGGTTCCGTTTTTTCCTCCTTTGGCGGTTGGGGTGGCGGAAATGGGTGTTTTCCCTGGTTGAGTTCCATTTTTCTGCTGGAATGTCTTTGTGTTTTGCTAGATTTTTTAGGCCTGGTTGTTCATGGACCATGGCGGGTTCTATTTTTGGAACTAAACTATCGACGGTGGTGACGACGGATGATGGTGAAGCTCATCTGTGCGTTTGATGAAGAGATCAGGCTTCGGCAATGATGACTTCAGATGGTTCCTCCAGCGTATTGCTGTGAATAGTGGCGCGGGGAGAAGGTGTTTAGATCGAGACGTGGTTTGATGGTTGATGTGCACAGGTGAGAGGATAGGTGTGCGGTACCAGGGTTGTTGTGCGGCTCGAGGAGTCTCATGATTTCTATTTTGGGAATTTGAATTTTGAATTTTGATGTTGAACCGGATGGTTTAAAGCGGTGAATTGGCAGTGGTGAAGTCATGTATTGGGTATCGGCAACCCTAAAATTGGCCATTAGAAAATGGAAAAAAAAATGTTTTATGGTCATTAAGGAAGTACAGATCCACTTGCTAGTGTATCAGTTCGAAGGTAGGGTTCTTTTATTCACTACTTTTATCGATGTTCCTCAATCACACTCTATCAAAGTAAGAAGATAGATACCACGGCTCATGTTTCCCAGGTACTCTATTTTTTTGATTATTTATATGTTAATTTATTGAAGATGTATCTCCTATGATTTTGGGTTGTCTTTCACTACAAATGGTCATTATATGGTCATAAAAACCCCCAAATAATGCATTTAATGTGAGGGGCCATGAAGTTTTGACCATTAAGAGTGTTAACAAGGATCTTGTATACAAATATCTAGTAAATATGTATATAATTATTTTTAGTTCAGGGGATTCATATTTCCTTTTTCCAGCAATTACTAAACCATCCATACTTTAAAATATATAGAATCCTTAATAAGATGATGATAAATTACAATGGGAGAGTAAAGAAGTAAATGATGGGAAATTGATAGAATTTTTCTATAGATATGGAGTGTTGAAATCGGGGAATCGGTTGTGTCTTCCATCCACACCAGAGTTGAAAAGAGAACTACTAAATGAAACACAAAGCTCAAATTTATCTATGTACCCTGGTCGCACATATTTGTATAGGTACTTAAGTGAACATTTCTGGTGGGATGTTATAAAGTGTGAAATTTCATACTATTTATCTAGATGCTTAGTATTCTTGTAGGTAAAGGCTGAAAATCAACATCCTAAGGGAGTTATACGACCTATACCTATACATTTATGGAAGTGAGGAAATATTAAAATATAAGTTTTCACTAGACGCCAAAGGATCCAAGGAAGAATGGTTTTTTATAGTTCAACACTTACCATACTACTAAGTCTTCTTATTTATTAGAAATACGATAAGATATACCCCTTGAGCACCATGACCAACTCTATATCAATGAAATCATAAGACTTCGTGGGGTACCTTTATCAATTATATCATATCATGACCCTAGGTTCACATCAAAAATTTGGAAGATTCTTTAATGGGATCCCGACACTAAGATACATTTAGGTGTCACCTATTATCACCAGACTAATGGGAAGAATGAATGGATTATCAAAACTTTGGAAGACAAGTAGAGATCATTTTCTCTTAACTTACAAGGTATACGGGATCAGTATCTAAATTTGGTGGGATTTATATAAAATAATATCTTCCATTCAACCATCCAAATAGATCTACACAAAAAATTGTATGAGAATAGGTGTTTTACTCCAACCTATTGTGAAGAAGTTGGAGAAACAAATCTAGTTGTCCCAAATCTTGTGGAGGAGAAGACTGTTAAATAATGAATTATTCTGAATCATATTAAAACATCCCAGAGTAGATAAAATAGTTGTACTGATAATTAAAGAAAACACGTGGAATTTTAATTTGGGGATCTTGTGTTCTTGAAGGTTTCACCACTGAATAGAGTTGTAAGACTTGGTAAAATGGTTAAGATAATCCCTAAGTACATTATACCTTTTGAAATACAATAAATAATTCAGGTTGTTTCTTGTTGATTGGTTATGTCTCCCAACCTTTTTAAAGTACCCAATTCCTCCTAAATTTCATTAATGAGGAAATAAATTACAAATCCAATGAATGTGCTCACATATAAGTGAATACAGTTTAATCTTGACATTTCTTATAATGAATAACATTTCTAGGTTCTTGACATCGGAGAACAAGTGTTGTGGAATTGAAAAACTCGATTGGTGAAAGTCCGTAGAGAAAATAGAAATCAAAAGAGACAACCTATGAGAATAAATTATCCATGAGAAAGGAATATATATATATATATATTAGTTGAATAGATGATATATACCCCAATCTCTAGGCAAAATCATTTGGGTGGAATGTAATACTTGAGACCCAACTGTAGTAGGTAACCACCATGTCCAGAACTATCACGCAATGAAAAATCTAAAGAGAAATTATTCATGAGTACATTTAAAATTTTAATTTATGAAGGTTAGAATATTATTTTTAATAAAGAATATTTATATTTTAATTCTTAATGAAGATATTATCTTAAGATTATTTTTTTGGATTTTACTAAAAAATGATTTTTAGGTTAATAGTAAAAAAAATTATTAATATTGTGAATTTTATGCCACTATTGTTATATAAGTTTTAATTATAAATTTATGAAACTATTTTCTTAAGAAAATATTTATTTTATAATCGTAATTATACATTTTAGAATATTTATTATTATTTTAAACCTGTGGTTGATATTTTAGAACTCAAGTAATATTATTTTCAAAAATTATTTTAATTACTATACATTTCTTATTTTTAAATTAATTTTTAATGCGTTCTGAAATTTATTCAAAAATATATATTTAAAATTTAAAATCATTAAATCCAAATTATCTAATAATTACCACTTTATTTTTAGGCATAAAAACTAGTTACTATGGTTAAAGAAGAAATGGAAAAAGTAATATTCCAAGTGGTAAAGGACTTGAAAAATTTTAAAAATGTGTATATAATTGAGTGGTCAATATATATATACCTTATATCACAATTAAATCAATTATTTTATATTTTTGGAGCCACTTCGAATTTTAAACATGTCATCCATTTATATTAAGTAGAAATATTTACAACAAATATATTCTCACCACTTATAAAAGGCTCTCATCACCATCCCTTAAATATCACTTTAAAATTTAATTTTACACCTAAAAATCTACACAATTTTATTTCAATATAATCATATTTCACTATAATAATCTTCTATTTGTTACAAATTATTCTAATTCCTTTCTTTCCAAGGAATCCTCTAAGGGAAACTCAAATTTATCAACTTAAGTTCAATCTTTTTATTGGAACTTTTCCTTTTATATTTCCATTTAAAATTTATTTTTCCAAATATTATAGGATTAATTAAGTATAGTCAACATTATTATATTGTTTAAATAACCAATAACCACCTTTCCCCTTTCCCTTAAGAAAAATGAAACCCTCATTCATGTGTTGTGCAGACTACTGCCTCCACGGCGCAATGTGTTTCATTTTCCTCCACTGACTTACCATGAAGGATATAACGATGGGATTATATGATAAATATTATTTTTATGATATAATTATTTTTATGGTTTACCAAATTTGATAAAATATTAATTATTTTATTGAAAAATGATCTTCATTAATTCAATCATTTAGAACGAGTGTACTAAGAGGATAATACTTTATTCAAATTATAAAATATTTTCATATCCATTAATTCTTCTACTAATTAATATATAATTAAAATATTTCACAATAATAAACCCCAATTTATATAATTATTCTATTATTGTAAATATATTGAAACTAAATCACCTCATAACCATCCATAGATAATGAAATATTCATGTTTAGGTCGATTTGACCACCAACTTGAACAATACAATGAATTTATTTAATGAATGACTATGGGAACATAATTAATGGGATAATATATTATATATGTTTAAATAGTTATTTTTTCTTATTTTGAATATGTTATATCAATATTTAATTCATCAATTATGAAAACACCCTTTCATCGACAAGAATCATTGAAACATGTTTCTTATAGATTTCATCTTAAAGGATAATGCCTAAAACAATCATGAAAATAATTTAATATATATATATATATAATTGAAAAAAATAATTAATAGTAAATTTAATGACCTAAAAATGATGAAAATTTTAAGAATAATGAATGCATACATCGCTATTATGAAACTAGTAGAAATGATCAAAACTATAAACACCAGATGTGAAAAATGGGTAGAATTCATATATCGAATACCTATTATGAAGAGTATAAATGAATATGGGTATGATTAATCTTATAAATTAAGTTATTTGGATGTATATGTTTTTGTAACAAAATTTTAATGTACATTTATGGAATTCGGGATATGATGTATGGGTTTTTTGTCTCAAATTCCTCCCTTTGGGACATGTTTGGAATTATGATCCTAACATCCTTTATGTGGTGTGTATACTTACTATTTGAGATATTATATCATAAAATTATTAATGGAATTTAAATACCAATTTTAATCTCCCTCTTTCTAGGGGTTTTGATCTAATATCAACTCAATCCATATGCGGTGTTTTTCTGTCTAAATTTTTATTCTTTGGGACTCAAGTCATATTAACCAAATATCATCTTTTGTGTGGTGCATGAATTTAAATGGAATATATTTTCCATTATTATACATGAAATTTAATGGATTTAAAATTCTTTATTTTTATCTCTATCTCATATTCTTTTGATTCAAGAGTTACCAAAACTGTTGTAAGACTCAATCTTATCCATGGTGGAAAAACTATCTATGCTTTAGTAATGTGTGTGTGTAATTTACTAGAAAATAAATCCATTTATGGATACTAAAGTGGATACAGTTATGGAATAGATAAAACATGGTTACATTACCTTCAAAAGTTTTGGGTGAGAATTGACTCAATCATCTCCCTACTGCACAATGAATGGGCCTAAGACTATAAATCAGTCTATACAATCTTGGGGATATTCTTTGGAATGTTTACACACTCTTAATGAACCATAATGAAGTGTTTTTTCTACTAATTCTTTATTATCCTAATAATGAATTATGTTTAACCCAAATTTCTATCTTCTATGGCTAACTCATCCCATTTAAAGTACCCACTCTTCTATATTTCTTTGATAAGGGTACTTCATCTTACTTTGATAACACCCCATAGATTCTAAGTTGATTAAGGTTTTTCTCCTATACATCCACATTATTCTGTTGGATGGGGAAGTATTTGATTTCTATATTTCTCATTGTATGGATATCTATGTTTTATCAAATAATAGGTTCCTTAGGGAATGGTACGAAAAAGTTTTTTTGGCTCTTATGATGAATTCATTAGAATTGATCAAGTCATAGGTGGGCCTATAATTATATATACCCTAGATTCATTGATAGATATCATGAGAAAAAACATGTTAGGGTTTGGTGTATACCTTTTCCTATAATATGATAGTGTCTTGGAACAAGTAATTCATAGTATGTTTTTATGTTTGGTATTGTACATTCTATCAGAAAGAGATAAATTATTATTTTTATTCTTACATTAATTTATTTCCATGAATATAGAATGACATAAGTCTTACTTGATTATGCCTTCATATTTTTCATTTATTCTTGACATATCACTTATGTAATGTTAAGGTATGATATCTTCCACTGTATGATAATCCTTACTGATATTTTGAGGTCACTCTTATTTTTTTCTCTTCCCCAAGAAACTTATAGGAGAACTATGTGTAATTTTCAAGGATATGATGAATGGGATAATAATGTTCTCTCAAGGTTTTTATGGTGTATCTTATGTTTTTAGATGTATTGTATTTATGTACCTAGTATTCTAAGACTACTAAACTATTATATCCTATTATAACTCTTTTATTATATTTTAATAATATATTATAACTATCGGCTTTGGGTTTTTTGAGTTTAGTATGTTACAATCCCAAATTTTGAAAACTCAAATACCCATTGCCTCATTTTGGTGCTTTTACATATCCTTCATAAGAAAAAACAATGTCTACACATACCAAATGGTGTGTGAATATTGTGGGAAGAAAAATCCCAATGGGACCCCCACCAAGTCTTCCGTAAGCAATATTTGTTAAATGATCCAAATATAATCATTTTTAAAGAATACAAGACATGATACACGACTTTTACAAAATATCCAAAAAGGGAATTCACCCTTTTCAATAGTTTATAAATAATGTCATATAAACTAGTTTCTAAATCACTTTAAAATAATTCATCTATCATTTTAAAAGTATGAATCATAAATCCATATCAAATAAAATCCCAATTTAAAGTACCCATGGGATAATATAGGTCTATCATAAATAGGATCTATACCCTATGTGATCTATAATGACTAGTACTCACTAAACAAGACCTTGGTAAAATTACCAAATGATTAAATGGACACCCTCTTGTATGGTCCCCCTTTACAACGTCATGTAAACAAATCCCAGGTAAGATTATATTATGACGGAGGAATACCTCAATTTGTAAACATCCCTATAACTCACCGAAACAAGTTCATACACAACCCTCACTCCTAAATACTTCAAGATACTATATTTTGAACATTTTGAATAATTTCTAAATATAATATCATATTTCAACAATCAATGAAAAATCCTTTTTCAAAAAAAACATTTTTGAAATCTAATTTCCTTAAAAAATCCAATGATTCTATAAGATCATCCTTTCTTTATAAAATAAAATCGGAAACCATTTTATATCAAAAACCATCATTTACAAATTTCAATAAATCAAAGATCATTCCATAAATAGTTTTTAAATCATGTTTATAAATGAAATAAAATCTGTAGTTCATAAGTCAAATAATATAGATGAATTCACCCACCTCAAATACTTGTAATTCTGAACAAATACATGGGATCCACACACCAAAAAAAAGGAGGGCTCTAGGATTCAATATGTGATCCAAAACATGAATCCCATAACATAAAATTCATATTCAATGATTCCATTTTCAATTGATAAGATAGAGAGAACACTTAACAAAGATATATCAAATTTTCACACAATTATCATGATAAATCCAAATAATTACACCTCTTTGAACAACTAATCTAGTTAAAACACAATTAGATGATCAAAAAAATTAGATCTAATTAATACACATATAATATAATATTTATCTCAATATAAATAGGATTTCTCTAGAACCAATTATAATAATGGAAAATATTAGAGACATTCCTTTGAAAACCTAGATCCTACACCCTTAGATCCATCAAAATCAATCGCTAAGAGGTAAGAAATATCTAAAATCTCTAAGAGGGGTATCCAAAGTTGACATCCTAATTAACCAAAAAGAATAATGTGATCTAATGTATGTGTTTTGATTCTAAAAAATACAAATTCATAATAATTAATTAATATCACATGGCTTGGTGAACTGTGTCCCACATTTTGAGCCACTAGAGGAGTTGCATGGTTTGGATGTATGGTTTGAAAAACTATGGACCAACCATTTGAAATGACTTTTCCCATTTTTTATGGTTTGGGGAGAAGTATATATTTTTTGGACTAACTTTTTTCCAACTATGTACCTTCATTTTGGAATCAAAAAAACCTCTACATTTTCTTAAGATGACCCACATATTTTTCCCGAACTATGCACAAGCCACGCATAGGCCCAGAAAACTATAAAAACTTCAAAAACTCTAAACATCCTAAGAAAATATTGAATCCTGATATGGTCAAAAAAATGATATTATATCCTAAAACTGATATCGATATGTGAAAATACTCCGCACCATGTCAATTATTCCCCTAAAAAGTCAATTCATATAAGGCTAATCCAAAAATAGATGAGTTCATTGATTCATCCTCAATGATTCCCACTCCTAATTCTCATAGGAATCTGTTCCATGCCACTATAACACTCAGTACACTAGAATAGACTTTAAATCATGAATTTATCTTGAAAATGACCAATTTTCACTAATTCCTCAACCAGATAAAAATCTGATTATAGAGAAATTTCCTCCCAATTCAACACTTGAGAAGGATCATGGTGATATTTATTTATCTTGGATATGTGGAATATATAGTGAATAATAGTCAACTAATATTTTAATGAAAAATGATAGGACACAATTCCAATATGTTCAATGATTTTAAATGGTCTAACATATCTCATATCTAAATTATCCATCTTCCCATGATGAAGTTGACCCAACTGAGGTGGTAATTTCAAGAAAACATTTTCATCAACTAAGAATTCCAAAGTACAGTGCTGATTGTTTGTGTAATACTTTTTTAAGCTATGGGTTATCATCAATAATTGATGTATAACTTTAATCTTCTTCAATATTCCCTATAAAATTCTATGTCCCATAAGGTAAGCCTTTCCCACTTCTGACCAACATAGAGGAGATTTAAAAGGGTGACCATACAGAGCTTCGAAATGATCCTTATGATTAACAACTGGAAATTATTGTACTAATAAAACTCAATCGGTCTTTAAAAATTTTCCAGGATCCTATGAAATCTAGAATTAAAGAACATGGAATTTTATATAAGATCTAAATAGCACACTATTCATGGAAATCTATCTAAGGATGATAATCCATACTCTATCTGACATGAATCCCCATCAATACCAAGAGACCCTTCCATAACTATGAAGTAAATATATGATCCATAACTGGTATAATAGTAAATGTAACCCCATAGAACATTACTATCTTCTTTATATATATCAATATCAACTCTTAAACTCTAGTGGTGTCCTAAATAAGAATGAAGTGAACATATTTAGTAAACCAATCAATTACCACTGAGACAACGTTCTTCCTTTGAGGATTCTAGTTTAATCTGATCAAAAAAACCACAGATACCTCATCCCATTTACAAAATTTAACAGGTAGAGGTATTAGTAGATAAGATATATTTTAGTGATCATCCTTAATCTACTTGTAGGTATAAAAATGGGATAAAAATAAATTTATGTGATGTTTCATTCCAAACCATAAGAAACAGCACTCCATGTCATAAAATATCTTCTTAAATACTGGGTAAACCACCCATGAGAAACAATGATAATTCTACATCATAGCCTTCCTAAAAAATACTAGGATGACAAGCTAGATCCTGAAGCAAAAAACCAATTATAAAGACAGAGACCATATGTCAATGGTCTCTCCAATATATAAGGGTCCACTAATTCCCCTGAACTCATCGTCCTAATGATGTTTTAGAATAATTGAATTGAGTATATATTATGTCAATTGAGCACTGATTGGAATCTTATATGTGTCATCCCCTCTTTCCTCTAGGTGAATTTGAGAAAATAGATCAATGAGATTCCATTCCTCCTTAGATTCCAAGACATCCTCAGAGGGAAATTTCCTTTTAAGGATGTCAGTAACAACATTACCCTTTTAGGGGTATAGGCGATATCAAAGTCAAACTCATAAAGATATTCCCAACATTTCCTCTACCTATGGTTAAATTATTTCTTTGATAATATGTATCCTATATTCTAATGATTAGAATAATCAGTGATCCTCTCCCCAAAAATTTAGTGTTTCCAACACTTAGGGGCACGCATAACTACAACGAGTTCAATATCATGAGTTGGATATTTTTTCTTGTTGATAAAACTCACAAGATACATATTACACTACATGATCTCTCTATATATGTGCACATCTTATACCTAAACCCAAAGCATCACAATAAACCACATATCCCTAACCAAATTTTGGTAAAATAAAGATAGGATTTGAGGTTATACATCATTTTAATTCATCAATGGATATCTAACATTCAGTATCCCATAATATTTCACCCCCTTATTTTATGATCTATCATTGGTGATGCATATTTTTTAGAATTATTTCCTGAACCACCGATAGTGACCATATAAACCCAATAAGATTTGTATCTTAAGGAGATTACAAGGATCCTCCCATGAAAAGACAACCTTCACATTAATGGGATCAACTAAGATTCCATGTTCTAAAACCATATATCCTAAGAACTTTACATCCCAAATCCATAAGTCTCATTTTGATAACTTGAAATAAAAAGGGTGATTCCACATGATTCTTAAAACCAATTTCAAATTATTCTCATGCACCTTGGATTTAAAAAAACTAAGATATCATACCTAAATACCATAGAATATGAGTTGATATACTAGTGGAATACCTAGTACAAAAAATCCAAAAAAACTACAAGATCATTAGTCACTCCAAACATCATCACAAGATATTAAAAATGGACATATCTTCTCTTGAAGGTGTTCTTTAGGATATTTGACTCTTTAACTCTGATATGATAATAACTTCACCGGATGTTCATATTTTAGAGCCACCTTGAACCCTTCAACTAATCAAAAAGTTCACCAATAAGTAGAAAAATAAATTTTTTATTAATCTTCATTTGATTAATTTCCTGATAATCAATACAAATATGAATAGTTTCATCATCCTTCTTGATAAAAAGAAGTGGGGATGCCCAAGAATATACACTAGGAAGAATAAAACCCTCATCCTTTAAATCTTCCAACTGAATATTAAACTCTTTCAACTCATCCAATGTCATATGGTAGGAAGTAATAAAGATTAGATGAGTTCCAGGCATTGGATCAATATAAAACTCAACCATGATTTCTATATGAAGACCAGAGAAGTCTTTAAGAAATACTTTAGGAAAATCCATAACCACTAAAGGAGAATCACAACTAGAGGAATCATTCTCAAAATAAAAAGGTGGATATCAGTCTCGTTAATCCTAAATAAGGAGGTCTTACTCAACTAGACCTCAAATCCCACTCACACTAAAACACTCAGTAGATAACAATGAGGGAAGAAAAGGACACCCAGTAATGATAGTAATAAACCTTGGGTCGATAGTAAACCAACCAATAAATAACAATTATAATTTCAAATATATCAAGGAGAGAACTAAAAAATTGCAAACTATATCAACATCATAGATCGAGAAAGAAAAATTGCACTGTCAAAAACCATGCTCCATTTTCTTCCTATGAGGCTCCACCAACCCCATAAAAAATATCATTAGTTCCATTATATGTATTAAAAGATCCAAACAATGGTTCAATGTAGGGAAATGATAGAAACTTGTATCTAATAGAGTAGTTTTTATAGACGATGAAATAAATATTATACCACTCATTGTCACTAGTCCCACATCAAATTCCATGGGAAACTCCTTTAACATATGAATCAACTTCACTATAGAGGCTTGTGGTGATATCCTTGTAGAGTTATGAGCTTCCAACTATGATGTGGTTTCCTTTGGTGCTCATGAATTAGAGACATACTAAGGTTCAGATAGAACCTAACAGGACCTCCACAAATAACATCAGTTACCATAGTAATTGTCGATCTTTGAAGTTATGGGTTAATAATGCTTAGTATTCTATGTATTTACACACTAGTAGTAAGTCAAAGGAATACTTTCATATTCCACTGATGGTATGGATGAATACCACTCCTAAGATCTACCAATACCACCTCTATGATTTACATTCCACTTCATTTTCATTCCATGTAAACCAATAAATTTTCCACTAGATAAAGGATAATTCCTAATAAAATCATACCTTCCCACTAGGTATAATTCATCCATTATTTCTCTATCCACTTCCTCTTCATATCTGAAAAGATTTTTCATGAATACATGAGAATGAATGTATGGTCACAAACCCTTCTAAAATTTATAAGACTTTTTTTTCATTTTCCACAACCTGAGGAGAAAAATTTACCAATTCAACAAAAATATTATCATATTTAGTCACATAGTGATCACCCTACTGAATGGTGAGAAACTCTATAGGCTTCACCATAGTCATGGATTCTAGGTAGAATTGTCCAAAATAGATGATCTTGATGTCTTTCCACTCCAATCCCTCATGTTTATTCACCTAGGCCACAACATTACACTATGATTTTACAGTTCCCCCAAGCATAAAAGTACCACACATAACCTAAATATTTTTTTGAGTCTCTAGGAAGTCAATGATCTGATTAATCTTATCCAAACAGTCCTCCACTTTTTGAGGGACATTCATCCCATAAAATGATGGAGACTTTTGTAAGAGAAATTCATGAGCTTGTTTTTTATCTCCTCCATCTCATTATTGATCCTTCCTTGCATGATTTTGAGGAAGAGCTACAATTTTTTTCACTTCATGAACTACCTATACATTATCCTCAATAAGTTTCTGATCACTTGTAGGGTTCCATCACAAAGAATCATCTGCAGGACCCTCTTGGGGAAGTGAGAAAGTCTTATGGGTGGCATGGTACTATATCAAGGAATGAAAATTAACCATTATAAAAGGAAGAAATATCAGTTAAAATCAAGATATTTTATACAATAACTAAGATTATATCCAAACCCAATAAAGAGACACATTTCCCAATATCTTTTGGGAACATAAAGTTCCTTATGATGTGATATGGATAGGAACTCACCTACAACCTACCCCTAATGTCCTAAAAATCCTATCTCATGTCTACCAAACATAACAAGACATGAAAACATGAGAATGATTTTGATTTAATACCAATTTCTCATGAACCAACTTGGATGACATGTCAATATAGTTTCTAAACTAATCTATAACAAAGATCGAAGGGTGTTTTCGATCCCCATGGGATAGAGACAAGAACCCATAAAATAAAGATGACCTAGGGAATTATTACACACAATGATATACAAAACTATTTTGAATTATATAATAGTGGTGGATAAAAAAATTCCATAAGAGATTCAAACTGCAAAAAAGTATTTCATTACTAGAAAAACAATCCAAAACCAATAAATGATCTAAGAGTAACCAAAGTACAAAAAATAAAAAAAACACTATCACCATGTTCCAAGTGGGAAACATCAAACCATATCACCACCTATATACCAAACCCAGCTAACTGAAATATTCATCACCTCACTGAGGAATATTTCCCTTTCATGTATCAGAAAAACAAGGTCTATATGAACCCAGGGTCTCTGAAAGTAGTCATAAAAACATGTTTGGTGGGATACCACTAAGTGTTCCATAATCATTCATTGTTAAATGATCTAAATATTATCATTTTTAAATAATACAATACATGATAAACAAATTTCACAAATTAACCAAAAATGTGGATATTCACCCTTTTCAATAAAACATAAATAATTTCATATAAAATAGATTCTAAGGAACATTAAAATATTACATTTATCAATTTCAAGACATTATTCATAATGAAACATAAAATAAAAGTATAATGGAATGTACCCCTGGGATAATATAGGTTTTTGATAGCTAGGATCCTCACCCCATGTGATCAATAATTTCTAGTACACACAAAAAAACCCTTAATTTGATTATCAAATAAATATATAAACACCCCTATGTGTGACCCACCCCCCCCCCCAATGATTCCATGTAAATTAGTCCCCATCATGACAACCTAGGGATCCGAGAAACACCCCGATGTGTGGACCTCCCAAAAAATCATGCAAAAAAGTCTCTACATCCCCCCCCCCCTCTATGTACCATAGGCTCATATGTGATAAACATTTCAAATAATTTCCAGAAGGAATAACATGTAACAACCCAACGACCCAAAGTTTCATTAATGGAAAATCCCTCTTGATCCAGTTAAATGTCTCTTTATGAAAAATGTTTTTATAAGATGTCAACTTCTTTGGTTTTATGTTAATAGTTGCGACCGTTACTTTTATATTCGTTGAACAGTGATCACATGATTAGTATAAATATAAGGCTTTAACGAACCCAATTTTACTCAGACAAAGGAAGTGATGGCCTCATCCAGTAGAATTTCCCCATAAGAAGCCCATTTGTTGGAGCTCGGAAAAGAGGTGGAATCCTTGGGCTTCTCCCTTTACCAATCCCAAGCTGAGCTTCATCATGTCAAGCTCGAACGTGACCGTCTACGGGAAAAGTGGAAGTTTATTGAAATTACCACTAGAGTGATGTTATCCGTGCCACCCCAAGAGTCTGTCACCATCGCATACCTTACACTTAGGTCTTATGCGGCTGTTTTAAGGGGTTATGTAACAAATAAGTAGTATTATGTTCATGTACATTGTTTTTTTGTATATAATAATGAATATAATTTCTAGTCATTTTTGCTACATTATAAATAGTTTTTAAAGTAAAAATGGTGTTTTTAGTTATTATTTAATTAAGAAGTATATTTTATTAAATTAAGGGATTTTTGAATTAAATAATATTTTAATAAAATAATAATATTATTTTTAAATTAATTTTTATTAAATATAAATGATCTTATAATTTTATGAATGCAATTAAAATTTTATATTAAGGTTAAAATCCATTTCTGTCAAAACCCGTGAATTTTTGATAAATATTGGTTTTAATTTTAAAAGAGAAAATTAACATATTTAGAAATTTTTTTATAAAAAATAAATGTCATTTCTCGAATCAGGACGTCGAAATTATCCAACGGTGAATTTTTCATAATTTTCTGAGACAGTCAAATTTTTGGATAAAAATTAAATACCGTTTAAATATATAATGTGTTTTATGACATCATAATGACCCAATGGTGATGTAATAAAATACAATAATCCTTATGTTCGGCCAATATATGTTTTATAATTGAAATAATGTGATTTTGGGTTTGTTTGACTTACTTTTCAAAGCATTAATGGACCCCTCAAGACATATTCAACACTTTGCCTTTTTAAATTAATTTCCATGGGAGTGTGACTCACCTCCACATAAGCAAACTTATTATTTTAAGAAGTTAGGACTTGGGCATTATAAAATATTTTTTTAATATTCCCTTTGCCAAAAACCATGGGCAAAAACCATGGGATGGTTTGTGGTTTGGATTAATTTAATGTAAGGGGACCCAAACCTAAATAATAAAGAATTCCCTCCCCTTTCCTATATAAACCCACCCAAGATCCCACTTCCTCCTCACTAAAATTCCTTGGAGTTCGTCCAAACTCTGCCCTAATCTCTATATAATCCTCCCAAGGTTCCCCAATCTCCCAATAAGCCTCTCACAAGCCTCTCTCTAGCCTTTGGAAGTACACTTCCAAGTAAGGGTTTTTTCTTCCTTTCTCATTTTTGTCAATTTTCTTTAAATTGGATTTCCCTTTTAATTTCAATTATGAATTTTGGGGTATGCTTTCTCACCTCCCCCATACTGAACTCTTATTGTTTGAATTATGGTATACCCCTTTCTCTCTCATTAAATGCCTCCCATGTACACCTGTTACTATGCCGAAATTCCGAACGAACTTCTCTCTCCTCTTTTACATTCAAGCAATACTTTTGTATCATGAATCTAAATTCCATTAAAATTGTTGAGAAATGTATCTATATGACCTCCTTACTGTCCATTACATGTAAATATGATGAGAAACCCCTTTCTCTCTCATCAACCTTTTTTATGAATTCTTATGTCACGCCGTTACGCTGCCGAAATCGCACCGATTTTCTAAGCCAATGTCATTGTGTAGTGAATACCATGCCCATTTATCCATCAAGGGTATTCACATTAATGCACATTTACTTATTGATTATAAAGTTTCATGTATGAATTCCACATTCTTTTATTGTGGAATAAATGATTATGTTTTATGAATCCATGTTTTATGATCCATGTGGCACACTTATGCATGAAATGAAATGTTTAAGAAGGGTGCGCCCTTATAGCGCTCCAATGCATTGGGTAAAGTATAGTATCATGATAAGTCATGTGAAATGAGTGTTGACTCGTGATAATTCAATTGCAACAAGGGTTTACTCGTGCTTCATGTGCAATGAGGGTTTACTCATGCTCCATGTGCAATGAGCCTTGGCTCATGCTAATTCAATGTTAAGTGTTGTTGCCACATTTCAATGTTATGATTATCATGCTTTATCATGCCTTTATGTTCATGTTTATCTTATTCTCTATTGACATTCCTATTGCCTAACATGTATTATAATCCTCATGTTATTCCATGTGTACTCCCTTACTGGGCTTTATAGCTCACCCTTTTCTTATGCATGTCCTCAGGTTATCCCATGCAATGCTAAGTATGAAGGAATGTAGTGGTCATGTAAAGGAAGTTTTCAATAAAGATATTGTATTTCATGTTTTAAGTTTTTATTTAATGATCCCAAGCCCCAAAGAAACTAAACCTATCTATCTTCTTTGTTGTATCAAGTGAAGTTTTATGTAATAAAGCATGTTTAAGTTGTAATAAAAATAATGGTTGTCATAGTTGGTATCAGAAAATAGGTTTAGTTATTTTTGGGATTAGGAAAACCCTAGTAAAGCCTTAGATACAAGACTATGTATAATAAAAACATCCCTAAGTTTTGGTAAATACTAATTAAGTGGTTTATCAAACAAATACATCTATGTCTGGATACGAGCAGGTAGAGGCGGCTCTGGCACAGATGTATCCTAGGAGTAAAACCCGAAAACACCTCTTTGAGCTAGACTCGAACGGGAACTGGTGCACGACAACAGTCCTTACTGCACTCTTGGTTATGACACTCCTGGTGGATATGTTTTGATAAATTCACAATCTTAGTATGAACCCTTATTAAGGGAAAAATTCCCCTAAGAATATATGTTAGAAAGTAGATCATGAAAAGCCTATATTGAAGCCTATAGGCTCATGAGTTATGGAAACAAAAGTTTATTTTTGATTCATCAACTTTTGAATTTGGATTACCCATTATGTGTTACCCCTAACTTTCCTTTTATTCCAGCCAATGGCCGGTAATGGGAGGACTCGGGCTAACAACCGTTGTGAAGATCAGTGTGATGATTGTACTAATGAGATGCCAAAACCAATGGGAGCGGGAATCGTGAACTTTTTCATGCTTCTCTCTCATTTAACTCAAGTTTTGAATAGAAACATGGGTCAAGAGGAACGTTCAACCCCCCCCCCCCCCCCTAAGAAAGAACAAGTCACTATTGAGATCTTCATGAGACAAAGGCCTCCTACTTTTAGTGGATCATATGATCCCACGATCGCTGAACAATGGATCAACTCCATTGAAAAGATCTTCTCCATCCTCCAATGTTCTGAACAAGAGAAGGTTCTCCTGGCTGCTTATCATATGGAGGGTGAAGCTGATAAATGGTGGACATTGATCAATAATATGAAGCCTGAGTAGGAGATCTAGGATTTGGAATGGAAGGAATTCCAGAAGATGTTTTTCGATAAATATTTTTCGTGCACCCTCTGGCTTAAGATGGAAAGGGACTTCCTTTCCCTCAAGAAAAAAGATGAGGAATCCATTGGATCATACGAGGAAAACTTCACAAGGCTTGAATGATACACTTACAGATTTTTCGTTACCCCCGAAAGCAAGGTTGACCGCTTCTTTGGTGGGCTGAAGCCTAGCATGCAGAAAGTATTAGCGATCTGTGACTTCAACAACTGTGAGGAAATTGTCTGATGTGCCCTCAAGGTCGAAATAGAGATCGGAGAATCATAGGGGTATCATGGGGATAAGAAGCGTAAGGTGGAATTCAATTCTGGTGGGCCAATGGATAAATCCAACGGCGCTAAGAAGTTCCAGCACCCCACTTTCCAAAAGTTCGGAAAGAAGCACCCTGGAAATTTCTTTAAGGGGACGAGAAAATGCTACAGGTGTGGAAGAGAAGGGCACTTAGCTGTTAACTGTTGACAAGAAGGACCCACGGCTGCGATAGAGGAGAGGAATGCTCCGTTCGAACCTCAACGTGTTTTTCAATGCTACAAATGCAAAGAATCGGGTCATTTTTCAAATTAGTGCCCTAATACAAGGGTTATCGGAGGAAACCAACAACCTCCAAGACAGCAAGGAAGAGCTTTTGCCATCACTTCTGCTGAAGTGAACCCCGACAACGAAGTGGTGATAGGTACGCTAGTTATTCATTAAAGAATAGAGAACTTACTTTTTGATTCAGGTTCTACGCATTCTTTTATATCTCTAAAGTTTAGTAGAACAATCCCAGCACCACCACAAATCATGGAAGTAAAGATGTCGGTGAGTACGATAAATGGGGCAATCATTGCATCCCATGAATATAAGTCCTCCCCTGTTATAATCTATGGATTGAATTTCCTGACGAACCTAATCATACTCCCTTTGGTGGAATTTTATGCAATTCTTGGCATGGATTGGCTTTCCTTATATAGAGCCAACATAAATTGTCGGGAAAGGGAAATCACACTCCATATGGAGAATCGACCCCCGATTATTTACAAGTGTCAGGAGGAAGATGAATCTCCTTTAGCTCCATCATCTCAAGCATGGATATTACTGCCTTATGAGCACGCATATCTGGCTCAGATGATTGAGTCCAAGGAAGAAACCATCTTTGAAGAAATGCCTATTGTGAGGGAATTCGCTGAGGTGTTTCCCAAGGAACTGTCTGGTCTTCCTCCTAGAAGAGATGTTGATTTCTCAATTGAACTTATACCTGGGGTGTTACCAATATCCAAGAATCCATATAGAATAGTTGTTGTTGAGCTTGAAGAGATGAAGAAACAACTACAGTAGAATCTGGATAAAGGGTTTATATGCCCAAGTGCTTCACCATGGGGTGCACCAGTCCTCTTCGTCAAGAAGAAGGATGGGTCAATGTGGCTTTGCATTGATTATCGTGAACTTAAAAAAATCACGATAAAGAACAAGTATCCTCTCCCATGAATTTATGACTTGTTCGATCAGTTGCATGGAGCACAATACTTCTCCAAGGTGGACTTGTGGTCAGGATATTATCAAGTAAGGGTGAAGAAGGAAGATATCCCCAAGACTGCTTTTCGTACAAGGTACGGGCACTATGAATTCATAGTAATGCCTTTTGGACTCACCAATGCTCCAGCAATATTTATAGACATGATGAATAGATTCTTTAGAGATTACCTTGACAAATTTGTGGTAGTCATTATAGATGATATTCTAATATACTCCAAAACCAAGGAGGATCATGAGGATCATTTAAGAACTGTACTGGAGACTTTGCGCAAGGAGAAGATCTATGCAAAGTACAAAAAGTATGAGTTCTGGTTGAAGGAGGTCTCATTATTGGGCCATATCATCACAAGAAATGGGATATCTGTGGATCCCTCCAAAACAGATGCAATTGAGGGATGGCCGAGGCCAACATCGGTAACCGATATCCGTAGCTTCTTGGGGTTAGTTGGATATTATCGACGATTTGTGAGGAATTTATCACGATTGTCCAACCCTCTTACCAAGCTAACTCGAAAGTGAGTAAAGTTTTCTTGGAGTGATGAATGTGAAGAAAGCTTCAAGGAGTTGAAAAGGAGGCTTATCACTGCACCCGTACTCACTTTACCCACAAGTGGGGAACTTTTTGTGGTATTTAGTGATGCTTTGAAGAAGGGATTAGGATGTGTGCTGATGAAGAATGATAAATTGATATCCTATGCCTCAAGGCAGTTGAAAATCCATGAGCGAAACTATCCAACGCATGATTTGGAGTTGACGGTTGTGATCTTTGCCTTGAAAATCTGGCGGCATTATCTCTATGGAGAGAAATGTGAGATATATATTGACCACAAGAGTCATAAATATATATTCACATAGAAAGTGCTTAATATGCGCCGGAGAAGATGGATAGACCTCATAAAGGATTATGATTGTTCAATACATTACCACCCTGGGAAAGCGAACAAGGTGGCGGATTCCCTAAGTAGAAAGGATCCAGCGATTCTATCAATGATGAGAATTGAGAAGGATCCAATCTTCTTAGACTTGATGAAGATGGATGTGGTAATCATAAATAAGGGAACATCATCAATCCTTTCACAAATGATTTCTCAACCATCTCTTTTGGAAAGATTAAAGTATGCTCAAAAGGATGATGTGGGAATTCAAGAAAAAGTGGAAGATATCAAAAAGGGGAAATCCTCGGAGTTTAATGTTAATGAAGAAGGAATTGTTCGGTTTGGGAAAATACTATGTGTTCTATCAATTCCAGAGCTAAAGAATGAACTCTTAAATGATGAATATAGTTCAAATTTCTCTATTCACCCAAGGAGCAAAAAGATGTATCGAGATCTCCAAGAAAACTTTTGGTGGGATAATATGAAGAAGGAGATCGTCTAATATACATCAAAGTTCCTAGTGTGTCAGCAAGTGAAGGAAGAGAGGTAGAAGTCTAAGGGGATTATTCAACCATTTCCCATACCAGAATAGAAATGGGAAAACATCACCATGGACTTTGTCACCGGACTTCCAAGGACATCCAAAGGCAATAATGCAATCTAGGTTGTTGTGGATCGTCTTACAAAGACTGTACACTTCATTGCTATTCGGGAGGATTTCTCATTGGATCAACTGGCACGGATATATATCAGGGAAGTGGTAAGGTTGCATGGAGTACCACTATCTATTTTTTCTGACCGAGATCCAAGATTCACCTCTATGTTTTGGAAGAGTCTTCAACATGCTTTGAATACTGAACTGAACTTCAGTACGGCCTATCATCCTCAAACTGATGGCCAATCCAAGCAGACTATCCAAACACTTTAGGATATGTTGAGAGTGTGATCAATGGAATTTAAAGGAGGATGGGATCAACATCTTCCTCTGGTTGATTTCTCTTATAATAACAGTTTCCACTCGAGCATCCAAATGGCACCATATGAAGCCCTTTATGGGAAAAGGTGCAGAACATCAGCATGTTGGGATGAGGTCGGTGAACGTAAGATTCTTGGACTAGAAATGGTCGAGGAAATGGTGGAGAAGGTGAAAACCATTCAGCAGCATATCAAGGCAGCCCAGAGTCGACAGAAGAGTTATGCAGATAATCGTCGATGAGACCTTGAGTTTAAAGTTGGAGACATGGTGTTTCTACCCATATCTCCGTGGAAAAAGGTCATGAGGTTTGGAAAGAAAGGGAAGTTAAGTCCAAGGTACATCAGCCCCTTCTAGGTTCTTGATTGTGTTGGGGTTGTGGCCTATCAACTAGCACTTCCACCTACTATGGCCAAAGTACTTGATGTCTTTCATGTATCCCTCTTAATAAAGTACATACCGGACCCTTCACATGTACTCTCATCTGAGGTGGTACAATTGGAAGATGATCTTTCTTATGAGGAGCAACCAGTGAAGATCTTAGATCGTAGAGAAAAAGTTCTACGAAATAATACAATGCCCCTCGTCAAGGTGTTGTGGAGAAACCAAAAGTTTGAAGAAGCAACTTGGGAGTCAGAGGATATGATGAAGCTGAGTTACCCACATTTGTTTTAGTGTGGGAAAAGTAAAATTTCGAGGGGGAAATTTCTTAAGGGGGGAATATTGTAACGACCAAAAGTTTCATTAATGTAAAATCCCTCTTGATCTAGTTAAATGTCTCTTTATGAAAAAAAAATTTATAAGATGTAAACTTCTTTGGTTTTATGTTAAGTGTTGTGACCGTTACTTTTATAGTCGTTGAACAGTGATCACATGATTAGTATAAATATAAGGCTTTAACGAACCCAATTTTACTCAGACAAAGGAAGCGATGGCCTCATCTAGTAGAATTGCCCCATACGAAGCCCATTTGTTGGAGCTCAGAAAAGAGGTGGCATCCTTGGGCTTCGCCCTTGACCAAGCCCAAGTTGAGCTTCATCATTTCAAGCTCGAACGTGACCGTCTATGGGAAAAGTGTAAGTTGATTGAAATTACCACTCGAGCGATGTTATCCGAGCCACCCCAAGAGTCTGTCACCATCGCACACCTTACCCTTAGGTCTTATGCGGCTGTTTTAAGGGGTTACGTAACAAATAAGTAGTACTATGTTCATGTACATTGTTTTTTTGTATATAATAATGAATATAATTTATAGTCATTTTTGCTACATTGTAAATAGTTTTTTAAAGTACAAATGGTGTTTTTAGTTATTATTTAATTAAGAAGTCTATTTTATTAAATTAAGGGATTTTTGAATTAAATAATATTTTAATAAAATAATAATATTATTATTAAATTAATTTTTATTAAATATAAATGATCTTATAATTTTATGAATGCAATTAAAATTTTATATTAAGGTTTGAAAGCCATTTCTGTCAAAACACGTGAATTTTCGATAAATATTGGTTTTTATTTTAAAAGTGAAAATTAACATATTTAGAAATTTTTTTAGATAAAATAAATGTCATTTCTGGAATCAGGACGTCAAAATTATCCAACGGTGAATTTTTCATAATTTCCTGAGACAGTCAAATTTTTTTGTAAAAATTAAATACCGTTTAAATATATAATGTGTTTTCTGACATCATAATGACCCAATGGTGATGTAATAAAATACCATAATCCTTATGTTCGAACAATATATGTTTTATCATTAAAATAATGTGATTTTGGGTTTGTTTGACTTACTTTTCAAAGCATTAATGGACCCCTCAAGACATATTCAACACTTTGCCTTTTTAAATTAATTTCCATGGGAGTGTGACTCAACTCCACATAAGCAACCTTATTATTTTAAGAAGTTCGGACTTGGGCCTTATAAAATATTGTTTTCCTCTTCCCTTTTCCAAAAACCATGGGAAAAAACCATGGGATGGTTTGTTCTTTGGATTAATTTAATGTAAGGGGACCAAAACCTAAATAATAAAGAATTCCCTCCCCTTTCCTATATAAACCACCCAAGATCCCACTTCCACCTCACTAAAATCCCTTGGAGTTCTTCCAACCTCTGACATACTCTCTCTATAATCCTCCCAAGGTGCCCCAAGCTCCCAAGAAGCCTCTCACAAGCCTCTCTCTACCCTTTGGAAGCACACTTCCAAGTAAGGGTTTTTTCTTCCTTTCTTATTTTTGTCAATTTTCTTTAAGTTGTATTGCCCTTTTAATTTCAATTATGAATGTTGGGGTATGGTTTATCACCTCCCCCATACTTCCCTCTTATTGTTTTAATGATGGGAGACCCATTTCTCTCTCATTAAATGCCTCCCATGTACACCCGTTACTATGCCGAAATTCCGAAAGGAACTTCTCTCTCATCTTTTACATTCTAGAAATAATTTTGTATCATGAATCTAAATTCCATTACAATTGTTGAGACATGTATCTATATGACCTCCTTACTTTCCATTACATGTAAATATTATGAGAAACCCCTTTCTCTCTCATCAACCTTTTTTATGAATTCTTATTTCACGCCATTACGCTGCCGAAATCGCATCGATTTTCTAATCCAATGTCATTGTGTAGTGAATACCATGCCCATTTCTCCATCAAGGGTATTCACCTAGATGCACATTTACTTATTGATTGTAAAGTTTCATGTATGAATTCCACATTCCTTTATCATGGAATAAATGATTATGTTTTATGAATCCATGTTTTATGATCCATGTGGCACACTTATGCATGAAATGAAATGTTTAAGAAGGGTGCGCCCTTATAGCGCTCTAATGCATTGGGTAAAGTATAGTATCATGATACGTCATGTGCAATGAGTGTTGAGTCATGCTAATTCAAGTGAAATGAGGGTTTACTCGTGCTTCATGTGCAATGAGGGTTTAATCATGCTCCATGTGCAATGAGCCTTGGCTCATGCTAATTCAATGTTAAGTGTTTTTTCCACATTTCCATGTTATGATTATCATTCTTTATCATGTCTTTATTTTCATGTTTATATTATTCTCTATTGACATGCCTATTGCCTAACATGTATTATACTCCTCTTGTTATTCCATGTGTACTCCCTTACTGGGCTTTATAGCTCCCCCTTTTCTTATGCATGTCCTCAGGTTATCCCATGCAATGTTAAGTACGAGGGAATGTAGTGGTCATGTAAAGGAAGTTTTCAATAAAGATGTTGTATTTCATGTTTTAAGTTTTTATGAAATGATCCTAATCCCCAAAGACACTAAACCTCTTGATCTTATTTGTTGTATCAAGTGAAGTTTTATGTAATAAATCATGTTTAAGTTGTAATAAAAAGCAGGGTTGTCATATAAGACATTTCAAAAATCAAACCAAAAACCCTTCTTCACCACAAAACCATGATTTGAAATTATATTTTCTTTAAAAAAGACAAGGATTCTTTAAAATAATCCATTCATTATCAAATAAAAATGGTGGAACAGTTTTATATCAAAAACAACCATATATACATCTCAATAAATCATAGATAATTCTATTAATAGTTTATAAATAATGTTTAGAAATGAGCGAGCATGTGTAGTTCATAAGACAAAGTCATTAGATGAAACAACCCACCTCTAATACTTGGTATTATAACAATTACATGGTATCATCTCCCCAAAGGATGGGAGGGATATAGATATAAAGAGAAGATCCTAAACCATGAATCCTATAACTTGAAATTTAAATTCATTGATCACAAGGTAAATTGATAAGAGAGAGAGAGTCCACATGCCACAAAGATCTGAAAGATTAAAAAATGATCAACCTAGATCTAAATAATTACACCACTTTCAATGATTGATATAATTAAATCAACATTAAATCATTAAATGAATCTTATATCTGATTAATACACCATTTATATAAGACTTATATTAATAAAAGGGGGATAGATCTAACAGAAAGGAGAATAATGGTAGAGAAAGAAGACATACCATTGAAAATATAGATCCAATGCCATAAGACATATCAGAATCGGTCAATAGTAGGAAATTAATCTCCAAAGTATCCAATAGGAGTCTCCTAAGTCTATATCCTAATTCATTAAAAAAATAATGAGGCCAAAAAGATGTGGTTTGGGTCTTAAAAGTAAAATTTGGATTAATTGATTAACATCGTAGGGTTTGGCCATACAGTTCGTAAAACCAATTATCAAACATTCTCGCCGCACAATTTGGCCTCACAATTTGAAAAACCATGTTCCAAATATGAAAAACACCATTGTCCCATGTTGTACAATTTGAGGAGAAGGCTTCATGGTTTCACCTAATCATGCGCTAACTTTGTGCCCTTATATGGGACTCTAAAACAAGTTATACGGCTTCCTAGAATGACTTGCATGGTTTTCCTTAACCATGCTTCATCTATGAACAGGCCCAAAATATGTAAAAAAGGCTAAAAATTTACGTGAAAAATTCATTAAAATATCAAATCAGAAGACTGTCAAAAAAAGGATATCCATGTCGGAAAGTGATGTCTGGATGTTACAATCTAGCTATCCATTCCCTTGTTATCCTTGATATTGGTGAAACCCCCCCCCCCCAAATATTGGGGTGTTGGTTTCCCTACTAACTCTAGGAGTGAATTGTATGAAATCATAAAAGACAATATATATGCCACACAACCACACTAAGGAAAACTTCCAAGCCTTAAACTCATCCTACATTATCATCCCACAAGACACCCAGTTCCCACCTCTAAGGTATAGATCTCAAATATGTACAAAACAATCAATATCAAAGTCTTTAATTATCTTCATATAGTAATTTAGCAAATTACTATTTATTGATTTAATAATTCACAAACTCTCAATATTTCATTATGCCTTTTATAATTTCTAACATAACGAAACCATTTCATTACAATAAATCCTAATTATTAATTAATATGTTAATTGTACATTAGATATCAATACACATCAACCATTTAATTTAACCACCCCATAGTTTCCATTAATATTTAAATCATTTATCATCACTTCTATAAACCAACCGTATCCCATGGGTTCATTTATTACTCCAATTATTAATACATGAATTTTTTTTCATTACTCTATCACTCATCCTAAACTACCACATGAAAAGAATAAATTTTTGTTCATAGAAATAACTTTAGAAAATAATTGAAAATTCATGTCAATCAATTATTCGACCATCCAGCCATCTAAAACAACATCAAGAATCAACATGTGAGGAATTCCTAGCTCTTAACTCGTCTTAATCACCATAGTGTCATCCTTTACACTATTCTACACATCTCATTTCATTCCACTATCACCAGCATCAACCACTAATAAAACTCATATAAAACCATCCCATTGTTCATTAGTATACCAACCATTTCAAGTTCATACAAAATCGCATCAAGGATCTATCATGAAAGAGAAATCATACAAGGTAAGAAAGAATTTTCAATAAGAAACACTCAAGTGGAAACTAAGTCTATATCACTAAGGTGTTATCCTTTATCAAATAAAAATAGTCTCACTCAGTGAAAATCAATTATCTTCACAAAACAACCATTTAATTACCATCTTGAATTAATTAGTTCTTTATGAATCAGTTTAATATTAAGAAACCTATAAACTATTTCTAATCAATAACTATAAATTTTAAATAAACATTCCTTTGTTATTACTATCGTACTTCATCAACTTCAAAGAATAATGTTAATCAATTTACTTTCCTATTTAATTAATCAAATTACATCATTCTCATTTTAAGTTTATTCGATTTCAAGAAAACCAATCATGCTAAACAAAAAACCAAAATGAAATAGATACCTCTCTATCTAGTAAATATCAAGAGGAAGTATAAAAAAATCACACACGATCACAAATACCCAACTCCATATTATAAAATAACAATTAACATAATATGTGATAATATTTTTCCTTTCTGAGTATTTAATTTCCATATAATGAAATAAATATTTATCTATTGTAGCATGAAATAGTTCTTTTTATTCATTTCAATAAATTTCAACATTATTATCTTCTTTTAGTTACTTTCATAGGTATACCTAGAAAAATTAAATCATGATTAAATTAGACTTACATATAATAAAAAGAGAGTTTATAGATCCCCATCCTTAGGAGAAACATTAAGATTTACTACACTAAATAAAAGAGGGGGAAATGGAGATCCAAAGTCTGGAATATTTCTGAAAGTGATCAGGTGATTTATAGATGGCTTTAAAAACTCAAATGGAAAATCCTTTATCATCCAGTAATTATATAAAAAAATAAACTCAAATGAGGTAAAAATATTATTTTAGAAATGTATAAAAAAATCCATTGAAACCCCTAAAAATTTGACCATAAAACTTTTATTTAATTAATGTTAAATTTATTATTGATTTTATTTCCCTTGCGTGACTCATTTATAAATCCTAAATTTTAAAGATACTTAAGAGAGTCAATGATTGTATTTATCTTCTTTATAACTGGTTTTAATTCCATTAATTTTAGTTAATATTTCCTTTTATTTAATAAAAACCCATTTACTCGTGATTTTGGAAGGAATTATCATAAGGGAATACCTTTACAAAATATTTAATTCTACCTCACATAAATAACCATGCACGGTTTTACCCCTATATAGATATCATATAACCTTGATGCAATGAGAACTACCCTTATGCTAAAATAAAAAAACTCATAAGGACCCTTACACAAGTCATAATACCTTCATGTGAGATTATTACCTTTTTTCAAGGTAGTATATACCCTCATTAAGTACAAAAAAACTTTGGATTATCCTTACTTGATATAATATGTACCCTTACGAAGGCTCAAAACTTAGTATTAACTTTACACAACGAAGGAAATATTGAGCTAACACTTACGTGAGATAAACTACCTAGACATGAGGAATCAATTAGAGGTTTTTCCCTTACACAACAAAGGAACTAACTTTACATATCTGAACATAATTATTTTTCATAAGGGTAAATACATTTACCTTCACATGGGAAGGGGGTTCTACATAAGAGTAAGATGATTTTTAAAAACCAATTAAAGAAACTTATAAATAATCAAGATAACAGCTCTGAACACCCTCTTGACACCTCTAAGACCATGGAAAATAAAAAGGGAGGGAATTAAAAATTCAGGATCTTACATCAGATACCTATCAAACAATTATCACCCTCAAGAATTAAAAAATGGGATGAAAATAGAAAGGGGTTTGAACAACCACCCCCTTAGATACTTCTCAAGGAATTCAACACATCTATAACACAACCAATACATCATGAGAACATATCAAATAAACATGAAACACCGATATATGAGACCTAAAAACTGGGGGAGATACCTCCAAAATTGCGATAAATTCATGTTCAAGTACCATGTCAAAGAAGATAAATGATCTCATAAATCAGTATCAATCTAATCACACATAAAAAAATTATCATAGTAAGATCAAACAAAGAATCACATCAAGGATAAAACAAAAAAATCTGGCCTTTGAGATCACATTAGTGACTCCGTATCCCAAGTACACACATCCAAGTCATTATTTCAGCATAGGACATGAACCAAGGGAATAACATGCCTACACAACACCATCTATTAAAGTTCATAAATCTCAACATGCCACTCCTTGAAGGTTTCATCACCCTCAACTCCTAGATCACCCAAGTCAATGACATGATAATATTCCGGAAGATACTAGTGAATCTATAACACATGGAAGACATCATGAATATATATCATCTATGTGGGAAGTGATAGGTGAGACTCCACTAATCCAACAAGTATCAACACCTCAAAAGGTCTAACAAATCAGGGAGAAAACTTACTCTTATGACTGAACCTTCGACACCCACAATGAGGAGACACCTTCAAGAACACATGATCTTCAATTTCAAACTGTAGATGCCTCCTCTTATGATTAACATAAGACTTATTATGATCATGAGATACCTTCTTTCGATCATGAATAAACTAATGATTCTTTTTCATGTTCTACACCAATTCTTGTCTAAGAACAGTTGGCTCAATGACGTCAGTTTAACTCAATAGAGATCAGCAAGGTTTGCCATATGGAGCTTCTGACTAATCCATGCCAATATTTGAGTGATAACTATTATTTTAAGAAAACTCTTCCAAGGTTAGGTGCCTCACCATTGTGAAGGAGATATAAATTCCCTAAATAATTATGCATGAGATTCAATTAAGATATCACGTATAGTGGTTATATGGATTACTTGAAATGAATGGTCCTTTATAATGATCGTCATGAAAAGTTAGTGATCAACTGTATTATATCCAAAATATCTATTAATTAATGATCCATTTTCATGAAATGTATAGGGATTTATATTCATGAATGTGATCCATGAACTAGACAAATCATTATCTCAATATTTATAATTCTTGAACTAATGTGTGCATTGCTAAGGAGTGTCCCTGACCGATATAAACCAATGCCATGTGATTTTCAATGGTGTGTGATGGTTTATAGTTCTTGTATAAAACTCTCAGATTCCCAAATATCTCTTCTCATTCCTCCTTTGTATCATGAGATTCTAAAACATCATGGAGGGTGAGGAGTATCATTCATAAGATGAATGATTCATCTTAGACCACGGATAAATTTGGAGGTGGGATAATTTTTTCTACCAATCATTTCAACTCTCTCAAATACATAAATTGATGATAAATAATGTTTTAGAGGCTACTTTGGTGAATAGTATGCATAGGTTCTTTATTTCCAATTTTTACAAAGTTTCATATTTCTTCCATGGTGATCCTAGATTTTGTGGTTCCTTTTGATTATTCTACTATGATTATGTGTTAGTCAACCCCATTGAAACCAAATAGGGATATTATTTCAATTCATGTTCTTATTTTATGAAGTTTAATTTGAAAAATGGAGAATACCAAAGAATAGAGAACCGTATTAGAAACTAAAACGGATCATCCTATTATGAACCGACCTAATGGGGCCCAAGATGTAACTACCACAAGCCCACCTCCAATAGGACAGGAGTTATAGGCCAGTTATATAAATTCATATCACACACATGGGAGGCATAATCCTTAAGTACCTATATGCACGCACAAATCTCCAAGACTATGCAATGATGAAATGTAAAACAGCTCAAAAATTTCATGCATTCATCTACAATCCCACAATCAGAGTATGATAAATAGTAATGGAAAGCATAAAAAGGGTCTAAATACAAGCTCCACCAAAACAAGAATGTGAAGTCTTACCTTATCCGAATGAAGAGACTACTATCAAATGAAACATTTGTAAACACCTCGGTCTATCTAGCCCAAAGTAGATCCACATTCTCCTAGTCCACCAAGGAATCCTCAAAAACGTTCTATAATCTGTATATTACATGAAATGTGTGAGAAGATCCCATGTAGGGGTGAGTATAACAATACCCAGTAGTACACCCTGAAATAACCACACACGAAGAATCAAGAGTAGTTATCTCATCACAGGATATGTTAATCATAATGTGATACATATAGAAGAACATCCAAATATACTCATGGTACACAAACAATCTCAAGGTAATATCACAACTGTAATGATAACCTAGAGTTCATTCTTGAAGGTTCCATGCAATGTAGGTCTAGGAGAACACACTTGAGGATATATACTTCCACTGAAAAAACTCATCCTAGAGGTCATGCTCGATAGGTCTAGACATAGAGGAAATCTGAGAGGGTCCATCCCAGATACACACTCAATCATACTACACCTCATTATAAAGATCATATCTCAATATATAGATAGGGTTTAATGCCTAGGGCTCACTGGGGGGACACCATACCCTAATGGAAACATCCTCTAAGATAGGGGATCATTGAACATGTATATATTGGTCGCATTAATTCTAGAAACCCCATATTAGTTAACATGAAGGGAAATGCGGATTTCTCCCAGCCTATTGAGTCCATACATGATCTAAGATGTTGATTCAGTAGTCAAAGTAATCTTAGTCAACTCACTCTAGAATAAGGGAACTCACCCACACAACACTGGTCATAAGAATTTGTAGTGGGATCACCCTCTATGATGGGAACATGATTCCACACATAACCCTCATAGGAATAGACAAAGAAAACACACAACTGATATTGGTCTTAGGAATATTACACAATCTCTCAATGAAGATTATCTAATAAGAATGAGGAATCTAGTCTATCCTAAAAGGAGTAAAAGGTGTTTACTTGGGGGTACATGGCATGTCTCATAAATCCTAGTATTTATTGAGTCCCATACTCACACATGGAATGTACTTTTCCTCAATACACAGTGATTTCCAAGGGTACACGTCATGTAGGAGCCATCTCATCACTTGTCATTCCATCTTGGTTTCTCCCATGTAATTTACCAAGTAAACCTCATGTCAATATCCATGAATAATATGAAGTACCCACATGATATCATACTTGTGTACTCGTTCTACATGAAAAGCCACCTACTAGGGTGTTCACATCATGTATCACAAACCACACGACATGCCACTCCCCCTGGTCTCATGGTTGTGTACTCAATGTACTTGGTGATCTTCTCATCTAAGGGTCACACAGAATGTGATAAGGGTTACATAGCGTGTGATATTTTTCTTCATGTTGAAACCCTAGTGCCACATATAAAGGGTTATATTTTGTGTGTTCGTTATACTGCATGTTGTATTGTCAGTATTTTCACAAAACCTATTTGGATTCATATGGATTTCAAATACATCTCTAATGTCACTAAATCCAACACAAATCCCACCCATGGATTTTATATCTGGTTCAACTGGGGCTAATCATCACTAAAGATACTATTTTTGGTGTCCTTGTTTGTTCTGTAGTCATCCTAAATCTCAACTATTGCCATGCATCTAAGAACCACACCCACACATGATCGATCTTGTCTCATATATAATCATTGCCATTTTAAAAAAATAATCATGACATACCGAGTCTAGATCTATGATATTGAATCACTATACCAAGAAATAGGTGTGAAATGTTCTATTTGGTGGTATATGTTGAACTGTGGGACAAAGTAAATTTCCTATGATGAATGAAGAAATGGGGAAGAAAAGTACAATCACAAACACAAGGAATAAAAATCATCCAATACTTTTTTTGGCCTTGATCAGTTTAAATTAGAATAAATAATGAAAAGATAAATAATTAATAATAAATCAATTTCCCAAAAATAGTCCACACATATTACATATCCCACAAAATGACTAATCCAAGAATAAATTTGTTAGTTGATTAATTCTATTTATTCATAAAAATAGAATGCAGGGAAATAATCCAATCAAAACAAACATTCTACATTGATTTGGATTGACCTCTAATGAACAATGAAGTTTCATTGTTGTCATTAGTGAGATCCTCTGATTTCATCACATACTGATCATGGAACCTCGATCCAGTTGTTTTCCACCAATAGAGTTCCACCAATGCTCTCCAATAGTTCTCAATGATTCTTATGGTTATACAACTAACCTAGAAAATTTTCCATGAGTGTTTATTTAAATTATAGGATTATGTTGTAGAATCGTTTCAAAATAAATTAATTTAATCAATTAATTTTATTCATTTTACACCTGTGATGACTTTTTCACAAACAACCTATGCTGACAAAGGTTATACCACATATAGGGTAAAATCTATTCTCTGAACGCAACGGTTCCCTTGGATTTATGATTTGGGCCTCCATTTGAGAGTTATTCAACTTTTTTGGTAAATTACATGGGTGTTTCATTTAATATATTTAATATATTCTAAAAATTAATTCAGGGCACACCCAGACTTCAAATATAATGTCATCGTCACGCCTGGATCCAGAAATATTTCTAGAAGTATTAAAAAGTATTAAATGGAAAAGAAATTACATTACATTATTCCACCATTCAAGTATTTTCATCCTTAAAAAGAACAAGCTAAGATAAATTTTGGGAAACTAAACTCTCAACTGTGTCTCCCACTCCCATAATCCCTCTTAATGGTTCCTTGTGTTATCAATAAATAAATACCCAAGAAAATACATTCCCGTGAATTGTATTTCTACTACTAGCCCTCAATGTCACAAAATCTTTGAAAAGGAAACTCTATTTCCATGGTCAAGCTAAAAAATAATGTATCCTTGGGGTTAAGCAGAACATCACCTCTCTAAAAAGGGTCAAATGCAAAGAGGTCAGTTGTATCATCTCCCTACTTGACAAAATCTGAAAGAAAACCTCATTTTGAGAATCTGATGTAATGGCTATGCCCTGGGTGGCCTTCAAGAACATGCTTCCTCTAACTTTAAAGGGTCCGATATCACTCCCTTATCTGAGAAGACATTTTCCAAGAAGTGGACCTTTGAATCTAGAACTATCTCTATGAAAATTATCATGCAACTAGCACTCCCAAAGCCTGTCTAGCACCATCCTCTTATGTCTCACATGCTCCAAATCTAATGCAGAGAACACATGGATTCCATAGATTAAAAATACCATGAACTTATAAAATAGTGGTTAAGGATCTAGTCAATAATTCTCTAAATTTCATTGTGGCATAAAAATCTCCATAGGGTATCACCACTAACACAAAAAAACCATTGTATCTTTATAAAGATACTTTTGGTATATCTTTCTCCCAAACTAGATCTAGTAATAACCCATATTAAGGGAAAATATAATATCCACCTTGCCTCCATACACTAGGCAAAGAAAGTGTCAATTATCAGGAGTGGATACTTTCCTTTATGTCACTTGGTCCATGTGACACTAGTCCACATCCAATCTCAAGCACACATCTTCCAATAAAGTTAACATCATAGGGTTGCCTAGGAAAAACACACTGAACCTTATGAAGTCTCTTTCTCTATAAACTCCTGACAGAACCTTTATCTCTTACATATAATCGAGGTCATCTAATATACCTATGTAAATATCAGGCCATCCCTGGTGCAAGTCCATGAAAAAAAATAAACTCTACATATTGAGATAAACCTAGGATGTCCTAAATAAGGATTCCCTCATACACCTCCACCATCATCGGAAAAAAAATATCATATAATATGCTACTTCAAGGGTAATCTTAGCCAATATATAGGTGAATTGTTGTAACCTCTTATAAATGAGCTCATCCTACCATAACTGGGATCGCTCCTTATCAAATGAGGAAAACCATATCCCATCAAACTAGGGGCACTACAACACCTCATGGTAGAAATCATATGATAATGGATGGTAGGAAACCAATCTCTACTAATGAAGACATAATAGGTTTCATGACCCAACCCACCAACTTCCAACTCATTACTACCCCAAGCCCACCTCCAATAGGATAAGGGATGGTGACTAGCACCGAGTAGGCATATTCCACAAATGGGAGGCATTAGCCTAAAGTACCTATACACACACACATATATATATATAATCCCACATAGTGAAAAAATTTAAAACAACTAAAAACAATGGATTCATACATCTAAGATCCCATAATAGATTTTGATGGTAAAGTAATCAAAGTAGGAAAATGGGACAATTACAGGCCGAAAAAAATTTGTAAAGATTCCGACATGCTCCAAGGGGGAGGAATAAAGTCAAATGAAAGATCTCGGTAAACACCTCAGTATTACAAACTCCATATATGCTCTAAATGATCATTTTCCTCCTAGGAAACCATCAAATGGGTCGTCAACTATATAAGACACGACCCATGTGGGAAAATCCCATGTAGGGGTGAGTATAACAATACCCAGTAGGACACCCTAAAAGCACTAAAAATGAAGCACCAAGTATAGTCAGATCAAGAAAAGATATAACAATCAATTTATAATAGAAACATCCAGATATACTCAATAAAGAAACCACTCTACCTAGCAGTCATAACCATCTTCCATTCATAGGATTATGCTTGAAGTAATTCTTGTTTTGGGAGAACCCACTCCATGATTCATGCTATCATTAGAGACACTCAATGAATAGGTCTATACAATTGGGTCCCACCTAAGAAAGATAACTAGTCTAATAAGACCATTACACATAGATGGAGGTTCAATATTAGAACCACTATGGGACACCACAAACCCAATTTGGATTAACCTGCTACGTAGAGGATTATATTCCAAAGAAACAAAAAACCCTATCAATATAACCTCATAGATTGAGGATCAACACCCTAATTAGTTAAGTCATACTTATTCCACAAACCCCATATAGGTTATAAAGATGATATAGGATCACACCCCAATCTCATGGACAGACACCACAACTCTATTTGAGACTCACCCCTAGAGGAGATAAAAATACCATGATGTGGATGTAATTCCATACTGTACCCTTGAGTAAATGGACCAAGGGAACACACTAAACCTATATTGGTCCAAACTAAGGACATGAAGAGCTAAAAACACTCTTAATTGGGGTATACTATGTGTACTAGAGGTACGCAGCGTGTCTAGCTATATCCATGTCTTATCGTGTGGTAAATCCTCACACAGCATGTAAATATCTAAATATATAGTGAGTAGGAAGGGTACATGAAATGTAGAGATCACCTAGAACATGAATGTGTGTCACTGACCATGTCTGTATACTTTTCCCTATCTATGTACCAACCCATGTATAGGTGGATGTGTCCATCTATACCTAATAGTGTCTGTGTACAAGTACACAGTGATCCTCTAGCCATATACTTTTACTAGTTTCCTTGTACTTTATAGTGTACATGTAGAGACATCACAATGGGTTCACACGGACTGTGACCGAGTCACACGGCATGTGATACTTAACTTCATTTGGAAACCCCATCCACTGCTGATAGGGCCCTACATGGCGTGTAATATCAAAATATAATTCATTTTTCTCGATATTTTATAGATCCACTAGGATCTCTTCTACATCATACCATGTGTCGTTGGATCCTTCTCCCTTTTGAAACCTATATATCGGAGTTCGGTTGAGTGTTTCCATCATCATTGGCTGAAATACGGGTCCAAATCTACTCATAAAATTATCTGTTGAGAAAAAATTGTCACTGAGCATCAAAATCAGGAAGAACGGGAACTATAAATCCATAGGTTCCACTCCTTATCACCCACAATCATCATTGCACCTCAACTAAACCATCTATCGTGAACTTCACCCATCGTATCGATTCATTGCATTGAATACTGGTTGTGCAACGATCGAATACTGGGCATATGGAAAACCATGGACCAAAATAAAACCCATGATGAACAAGTGAAGAATTAGGGTAGAGAACCATAAGCCATAAAAATTGAGGAACAAACCTCATCCATTGTTTATTTGGCCTCTATTTTTTTATAGAAGAATACAAATGAAGAGGGATAAATAAAAATGAATAATTAAACTATTCCAAAAATTTAATTCTACTAATGATGTGTGTGTCAATTCTATTTGTGTAATTGATTCAAATTTTTTTGGGATTAATAAATGGGATGGAGATCACAAAAAAAATCCTACATAGATTTTGTATCGATTATTGATAAAGAATTTTTGTTTTCCATCATTACTGAGATTCGTGAACTCCATCAGTACAATGATCCATGATCTAATCCTGATCTATCAAAGTTCAAAAATAACGCTTACCTCGAGTTGTATCTAGGTATCCAAAGATTATCATCCAACCCTGGGAAAAGACCTATAACCATGTACTTATAGGATAAAATAACTGCTATGTAAAAATAAAAAAATGAATAAATTTATTTATTTATTTTATTTATTTACACCTGTAATGGATTTTTTAGAAACAGCCTGGTCCAAAAAAGATTATGTCGCACCTAGGGTAATACATGTATTCTAAACTCAACATTATACACAGATTTCTAATCCAGGATCTCATTCAGGATTAATTTTACTTTTTTAGTAAAACTACACATGTGTTCTATTTAATATATTTCAAAAAAATTCTGGGAACACTGGGTCATAGAATCTCACATTGTCTCAGCTCCTGGTCTCGAAAATAATCTATATAGTATCAAAAAATAATACATGGAAAATTAGAGTCATTATTCTCCCTACCTTAGGTATTCTTGTCCCAAAAAGATAAAAACCTACTAAAAAGATGAGGGTACGAGGCTCTATTATAGGTCTCCCACTCCTAGGTGTTCTCCTAAAAATTCTCTTGCTACCACTAGACACAAACAAGGGAAATATATCACCCATGAAGGATCATATCTTTCCGATCATTTCTCTTTTCCCAATACTATGTAAAGGTAGCTCCATCCTTGAGGTATAGCGATCCCTAGTCAATAACATGTGATTGGTCAAGCATGTACCACCTCATCTACAAAACATACAAGACATTTTGTTCAAAACCCGAATATGGTAGTAGAGATAAATGGTATGTCACGTCCCCAATGCTACAAAGTACTTAGAAGTGAACAATAAATCTCAGAGATAACTCACCATTGGGGCCAAATATCCTCAATTTGTATCAAGTTGAGACCCTTGGGAACACATCGTCTTCCTCCTCAAACTATATAGGTCTTCATTGTTAGTCCACATAAGAATTTTGACAAATTTGTTTATTCCTCATCCACTCTTAGATGATCTTCACCTTCTCTATAGTATCTCTCACCAAATCCAGGCCCATGAGTGTTGAATCACCTAGATTATTATAAAAAAGTGTTGGCCTATATGTTCACCCATAAAAAGCCTCTAATGGAATCATACAAGGGGTGTAATGGTTTATGTTGTTGTATGAAAACTCCACCAAGGGTAGGTGATCCTCAAAACTATGTTCAAAGACCAACATGCAATCTCACAACATTTCCTCTAAGATCTAGATGGTCCACTCTTTATGGCCATTAGTTTGAGATGAAATGTCATTCCCAACAATAATTGAGTCCTAAAGGACTCTTGAAAACCTCTCCCTAAAAAAGATGTAAATAAATCATCATGGTTAGAGATGGTCATTAAGGGAACTCCATGGAGTCATACTATCTCCTATATGTAGAGGTGTTTCAAGCTCTCTATTGAAATCTTCTCTCGAATAGATATAATGTGGTATGACTTGGTGAGTCGATCTATGACCACCCAAATGGTATCATGTACCCTATACATAAGTGTTAAACTCATCATTAAGTACATGGAAATATCATCCCACTTCTACTCTGGTACATCAAGGATTTGATCTAAACCAGCTGGAACCTGGTCCTCAACCTTCACCTACTAATAAGTGAGGCATCGAGTGACAAACTATACAAATCCCTTATTTATTTATGGCCAACAAAACTTATGTCTAAGGTTCTGGTATATCTTATATTCACCTCAATGAACTTCCAAAGGTTATGTATGAAACTCCCACATAACCTCCTCCAGCAACATCTAAGGTTCCATCATCCATCCTCTAAAAAGGACAACATTTTTACTGCCTTCAAAATATTAATCAAGAGCATGTCTAGTGGATATATAATTACATAAGGTCTCACAGTTGGTATCTTCATGCTGATCATCCCTATTACACTGTAAAAGAGGTGGGGTAACAACCATAGACTAGATATATGAATCACTATCCTTTCCTATGAATTACAACTACAGTGATTCTAACTTATCTGATGCATTAACCAACAACTAAGAACAAGATCTTATACTGAGATAATCTTTAACTAGTTCCCTTTTCCAGGAGTATATAAAGTCTCTAAGTCATAGTCATAGAGGAACCCCAGTCATCGCCTCTGCATTAAGTTGAGATCCTTATACGATAATATATACTCAAGACTCTTATGGTCATAGTAAATGATAAGCCACTCACCCATAAGGTAGTGTTACAACATCTTTAGTGGGAATACTTCCACTAATAACTCAAGATCATGGGTCACAAAATTCTTCTCATGTGGTCTCAACTGATGTGAAACATGGACAATAACTACCTACCTCTACATCAGAACACAACCATGTCTGGTCCCTAATGAATCATATAACACTAAATACTCAACACCATCCTCTAGAATTCTCAATATGGGAGTTCTCATAAACCTCTGCCTCATATCCTGAAAGAACTTATGGAACCTTTCTATCCACATGAAAGGTTTCCCTTTCTGGGTCAAAGCTATCAAGGTTGATGCCACTCTGGAGAAAACAAGTACAAACCTCTAATATTACCCTTCCAACCCAAGGAAACTCTGCTCTATGGTAAAACTCTTGGGTGGTTCCTAAGAAAGCACTGCCTCAACCTTCATTAGGTCTACTGATACTCCTACTTCTAAGAAGATGTTTCCTAGAAGGTAGACCTCTCAAATCCAAAATTGACACTTAGAGATATTTCCATAAAGATGATTCACATAGAGTGTGTCCATGATCATCCTCATATAGGGATATTATACCCTCTTTACCAGAGTAATCCACAGTAGAACACAATGAAAATAACGGAAGCAAAATGAAACAACCAATAAACATGCATAACCAAATGTTTCCCAAACGAGGTACAACACAAGTCAAATACATCAGTGTCATGCCAAACTAGTAGTGCAAGTGAATAAAACCCAAAATAATAAAACAAATGACCACAACTTCAAACCAGTACCAACTCTATGTATGGAACCTTATCTATGTACATACCAACCCTAACTCAATGTCTTATTTTAGGGCCCTTTCCCTCATCCTGACCTGCAACCAAGATATTTTATCAGGTACCCAACGGCGGCCCGAGCAGGGTGTGAGTACAAAACTCAATATGTAACTTCCCAAGTAAATAAAGAACATGAAATTTTAATATTTATTAATTTTAATTTAAAGGGGATTCTATGTATGATAGTGTACTCAACATTAAACAACAGGTTTCTTTTAAATCTTATGTTGCACACAACTTTGAGTTATACAAAAAATAATATATTATTATTATTATTTTAAATGGTATTTAATGCCTAGCCATTGTAATGGCATGAATGAACAGAACTAACTAAAACATTATTATACATGTTTTCTAAATGTTTTTACATTTACCCAATAAAATTTAGAGGCTTAAAATGTGAAATAATCCAATTTTAAGCATAAATACTTCGATATTCTTTAAAGGGTCGATTTGCTGCCTTTTGAGGGAGAACCATTTTTAAATATAGTTTTTGTAACTTTTATATATTATATTTGAAAAAATAATATTCTTTTTTAGAATCAAGACATCGAAATTTACTTTGGATTAAATTTTGGTATTTTTCTGATAATGTTCATTTTTTAATGAATAGTGAAAAATACTGTATTTTAATTCAAAACTGCCTTTTAATCTAATTTATTTATATGGTTAGATTATCTTTTTAATTGGTTTTAAAGTTTAATTAGATTATATATTTACCATTTAATCCAATTTTGGTCATTTTAAGTAATTTCACTTTCAAATTGGACATAAACAAGTGTCAATCTTTTGATAGTTATTATTTCTTAAAAACATGCTTTTTGTTTTGACAGCAGGAATTAATTTTAAACTAATTTCTACCAATTCTTTGTTTTGAATTTGGAAAATGGATTCCATATTTTGAATCAGTAGGTCCAAATTTTGTAAATAGGTAACTTTTATTTTTAGACATCATGAATATTTTTTTCAGTAAATATTTTATTTACCATGGTTAAAGGGTAAATCTGGTAAATAAAGGAAAATATGGTAAATAAGGGTAAAAAAATATTATTATAATAATATTAAATTACCCTAACATGTGTCATAATTATATTGGTTGATATATTTCTTACCTTTGGCATCCTTGGGTCGATTTTGGGACCCCATGGAGCCACTTGGTAGTGATAATGACACTTTATATTAATTAATTTAATGTAAAGACAAAGATGACATAAACATGTATCTCTTAGTAAAACAATTTTTATATGGGGTTATATAAGTAATATCTTAGACTATAAATATTAATTTGAAAAATAAAAAAAAGTTCCTACATAATGGTATTTTATTTATAATTTTTAGACATTAAATAAATAAATTTAATTATGACACAATGATGATGTAGTAATTGCTTCATTAATAAAGGATTCAAATAATCGATATTATAATTATTAAAATAAATTTATTTTGAAACTTTTTATTCCATCCAAGAATTTTATAGATAATATTTACTTGTTATATTTTAATTCATGAAGTTTTTTTGAAATAATCAAGTTGTTATAGATTTTTTAAAAGTATTGATATGAAGAATTTATAAATTGACATAAATGAGTTTTTTAAAGAAAATATTATTTTATTAAATGATAAAATAATCCTAAAAATATAAGATTCAGCCAAATTTTTTAAATAATGTTACAAATGTCATAAATGATCCGTTTTGGGTCTATTGGAATTTTATGGAAACTATATTAACCATATAGAGTGAATACACAAGAAGACATGGTAAGAGTCAAATTAGTTAACTAAGGGTTAATGCTAAATGATAAGGTTAAATTTGAAACCAAAACATGTCTAAAACCTATTTATTGAGAGGATTTATAATAAAAACCATCTTATCTTCTAATTTAATGAGCTTGGGACCTTTTTAAATTGAAATGTAGTTTATAATAAAATAAAATTTTCAAACATTCCTAAAGAGCCCCCCCCCCCTATAAAAAGTCATCACCTCTAACCCATTACTCACACCTCTCAAGCCCCTTGGCTCATCCAACCTATGCACAAATAAGCTCCCGACATTCCTATCTTCCTCATAGAAGCCTTCCCCTAGGCATAAGGAAATTCATGTAAAGCTTTTGGTTCAAACTAAATGGATATATCTAATTTATAGGTAACGTCTTCTCTTAAGTTCTTTTCATTTATTTTACTTTTACAACCCCCTATACTATTTTATTCCTTTAAAATTTTCTAAGTGGTATGGAAAACTATGATTAAAAAATATTCTTTTTAAATGTTTTAAATTTCTCTTTTAAATTTTATTGATTATGTCAATATCTTGAATTAATATCTTTTGATGTAATGTGGAAATGTTATCTTTCCTTTATGATTGTTTTATTTGATATGATTATGTTATAGTTCTTAGGAATTTCTTATATATAGGGATGTTTTTGTGATAAACCTAGGGTGGGTGAGCCCGATATAGCTCTCTAATGCATTGGGTAACGTGATAGAGGTAAACGTGATGTTTCTCATAAGAGATTTAGGGAATATACTGTGATGGGTATTTCAATTGTAACTCCCCACGTAGTTGTGAAAGATACAAAGAAATTATATTATAGATGCCACAAGTTACCGTTAAGATTTATGATTTCTATGTGTTATTCATAAATCTTACGATTTTTTGTGGTATGTTAAAAGGAATGTGTTTTTATGTACTAATGTTTTATTTCTTTATTTCATAACCCTTTCTAATATTTTTATGATCATCCAAAGTTTTTGAAATGTTTTTCACATGACTTAAAGATGAATAGGGTCAAGGATGGGATCAAGGAAAATTCATGCTATCTAAAACATTGAACTAGACGTGAATCTTTTTTTCAAGATTTTTTATTTTATGGAAACTTAGTATAAGTGACTACTTTTTAATTTTTGAGATGTAATAGTTATGGCCAAATTCTCTAAAACTCTAAACCTGAAAAGATCCTCAATGTGAATTATTAACATAATTCAATATAATGTAATGTTTAAGGCTAGTTCTTTATACAGCAGGCCACCACCAATGGTGTCTACAAAATATACAGTCTAATAGATAGTGAATTCACGTACAAAAATAAATGGTAAGTAAACAAGGGATAGTTAGGGTGACATAAGTTAACAAGTTCATTTAATTTATTCTTAGCCTTTATCCCAATTACATTCTTTATACCATCTTCATTATTCAATTCATTTAATCATGAGTTCCATGGGTTATGAATAAAGATCATCTACACAAGGGTCTAAGGAAACCAATCACAATTCATAGGGGAAACAAATCAAGTACATATCACACTAGGGATCCACATATCACATCAACAAATTATACTCACCTTGAAGCCTCAGTCCGGGTGGAATGAAACTGTTAGGGGAATAGAGCCTCCATCCCCTTCCCTAACCCATGCATTTTGGGGTGGAGTTTAGAGCCTCATTCTAACTCGACCCGTGGGTGTAGAACCTCAAGTCAACACCCCACAATACGAAGCCATGTGCACTTTCTTATTTATCAATCACCACAACCATACCATTACCAAATCATAACATAACCAATGCCATTAGAAATCATCATTCCTGATTCATAGAAAAAACACAAGAATAAATACTATTCCATAACCCATTAACACATTTTCCAATTACAATTCATATCCATTTAGAAAAATACCCATTCCCATGCCTTAACCCATTAGGTGTATTCAACAACCCCTATGCCTTAGAAAAATTCATCATTTATCATTCATAAACCTGTTCATCCCCTTTTATCATTTCACATGAATTTACCCACTTATTCATTTCAATTAAAATTCTAATATCATATAACACAATCCCTTTATTTAATTCAACTATTTAGGTGTACCACATAATTCTCATGTATTAACCCAGTCCAGAAATTCATCCCCAAATCTCATTTACCATGATTATCTCACTAAGCATAATAATGTGTAAATCTAACTCCTTAGAATTTCCATTTATCTCACTTAACCCCTTTTTAAGCCAAACAACACCCACATAGGTCACTGCCCAACCAAGGTGCACTACTAGGACTCCTATATTCATCCTTCAAACTTAACATCATATTCACCCTGGGCTCTATGTTCTTTCACAATGGCCCTACATTTACTTAGCTAAACTCTATGTCTGGGAACATGGTCACATCCCATAGGAGGCCCTGAAATAGGTCACGTCATCCTCCATGCATCCCACAGGGATCGTGAGGGTTACATTAGGTTCTTTAGACACCCTAAACACCACATCACAATAATGGAATGATTAATTCTTCACAATAGGGTATGATTCAAACACTACACGCACAAGTATCTATCAAAATCAAGGAATATAACTTGTAGACCACCTACCTCGAATCTATTGATGAACAATCCATTAATCATGGCCTTTAATCCGGGTTCAAACACCCCTTGGAGCCCCAACATAGATCTCGCCTAAAAAAGAGGGTTTTAGAGATTTGGAATTAGATGGGAGAAACAACAAACCCTAATCCACAAAAGAGAAGGAAAGAGAGGATTAGACTTACGTGGAGCTTCGATCCTCAACTGAAGGCACACCAAACGACCAAGAAACAAGGGATATTGATCCATGAGAGCTCTTGAGGTCCTTGAGGCATCACTAAGGCTAGAGGAGGAGGAATGGAGGAGAAACCCGAAGTGGTTCTTAAAATCATGGGGTGGAATTTTTGTAATTTTTTTCTAACTATTCTGGGCTGCACGGTTTACCCTCACAGTTTTCCAAACCGTGCAGAAGCTACTATCCAAAAGCACCCATTTCGTACAGTTTCCTAGGATCCCACACAATTTTCTATAACTGTGTTCTAACCGTGCTAAGGCTACTGTCTGAGGGGGGGTTGGTCTGCACGGTCTACCCGTACGATTTCCCCTAACCGTGTGCAGACCGTGCGCTTAGCACTGCTTGGCCAGATTGCTCTTCTCTATGCACCTCGATCCCCCGGGCACCCCTAATCCCCCACCTGAACTTGGAAAAAACTTATCTAGCCATAAAAGAGAGACCCAAACCAACTCTTAAATGAAATCATTCTTAAAGAAAAACTAGGACCTTACAACCTCCCCACCTTACAATGGCTCGTCCCCGAGCTTCCCTTCAATGCATCACCAACTATCGTAACAATGTATCATGCCACAAGGCATGTCTATCCATTACCACTTCCCAAGTTTCTAGTTATACATCACAAGGACACTGGACACGGTCCAAGGGAACATACTTTCCCCTCAAGACTTTCTCACCACGACCACAACACAAGATTAAAACTCCTCAAGGATTCATCAACTTCAACTTTTATCACCATGAGAACTTCAGGGGAAAAAACTTAAGTGACAACACTTAACTCCCAACACATGGAAGATTATAACATCACATCTTAATTGAGGAACCATTAGACACCTCATCAGCCCAATCCTCTATACAACTCATGACCCAAATCACTTGGTGTCATTTTCATGTTCACCCAACTCTAACAGCGACCAAACCCAGTATCACCAGGAAGAAAACACACAATCCTTCCAACCACATTTCTTGAAGATTTGATTTCACAACTATACATCCAAACACAACCCAACTCTTTGATAATAGACCCAACAATCTCATACCAAGGTTATCTATCAGGGCTAACTTACCCAAACGGTGACCACTCGAGTACTACCAACCTAAACACTGATCATGTCATCACCCAACCATTTATCTGGTATGGTTATCCCTATCATTTTCAGTTACATGGAACCTCCTATAACAATGAAGGACCACCAAGACTCAACCCAACATTCCCATCTCCGAACATGTTACAACTCACCATGCCCAAGCATTCATAGGGAATTACCCCGCATTGACATCTCGTCTCACTATTGAGACCCTTCAGAAGGGCATTCCCACACTATCCATTTAAGGACTAAGATCAAAACGACCTCACTCAGGTACACTTCATTTAAAAAAAGGAACTTCCTGCCATAACATGAACCCAAAGGTGGGCCACTCTCACCACACCCACTCATGTTTACCATCTATGGTTGGGCCACACCTAACTGGCTTGTCCCAGAACACCCCCCTTCCACTGATGGTACGCTACTCCTTTCTCACCTTCCCAAAGTGCTTACTAACTTGAAGCCTATCATTATCATCACATGCACCCTCTGAGGTCGCTCCATGAATTTTGGTAGAATTCCATAATTTCATAATTACCGCCCTCTAGACCGTCATTGAGCTTCACCCTCGGCATCACACCACATCACATGGCCAAAGATCACTCAACTTCATGATGTTTTCAAACCACTTAAGGGAAAATTACCCGAGTCTAGACCCAATCTTCATTGGAGTTATAGGACCCCAAATTATCTTGCCACTTCTTGTTTCCATAACTAACCACTTCCTTATATGACGTCAACACAGACATCACAAGATTCACATGGAACAATCATAAGCTTGAAGCCAACACTTGGATCATTAGTTCCCACAACCAAGGCCCACATGCCTCTCTGAGGAACCTGACAAGCATCTTATAGGTTTATCATTGGTACCCTAGTACCACTATGTTGATTTGATGCTCTCTTATCCACATATAGGACTAACTTATCACTCTCCACCTTAGGAGTGTCGTCACCATTGTTCACCATGAGGAATTCCAACTACCGTATCTTATAATCGATCACAAAGTGAAACCCAAAACATTTTCATGGATAACTCACTTTTTCCAAAACAAGAAAAAGAAAGTCTCCCAATTCTCGTTCCATACTTCCGTGAATGGCACCCATGATGTGTGTTGACATCTGGTCTATTCTGAGGACCTCACCCCAAGCCATAAAGGGTGTACATCCCACCATCAAGATCCAAATATACCGTTTCCATGAGCATAAACTCCATGATATCCCTCATCCAACCAAACACCTCCATGTCTCTTGGCATGATCTGGAGCTTCTAAACATACCTGGGATGACATCAAGATATTGGGCATGTTTGTCACTTGCTGAGGTATGCTAAGAAGTTGTCAAAGAAAACCACCACTAACTTATCCATTGCTGACGTCGAACTATAGGACACCACGACCTGCCAAGGATTTCAGGCCTCCCTATCGAACACATCACATAAACACTTAACCCCACCACTCAGGTGTGATTTCCAACCAAGATTAACCATCACTCCCCAATCAAATCACCAAACGGATATAAACCAACATTTCTTGTGCTACTTCCACTACATCTCTCAAGTTCTTAAAATGCATCCCTAATGGATAACAAACGAAGAAAAAAAGTATATCGCACCAATCAACCCAACTATCTCCCACAAAACAACCTCATCTTGTGTATAGCTCGTCGCTTTCTTACATACCTAACCATGTCTCTTGGTTATTCATCCTCATCATCCCTGAGGCGACCTATGCATCTCACCCAACAACCAACCCATCAATACTAACAATTTCAGCCACATGACCACCCTCACCATAGGTGTCACCATCGAGTGAAAGTATATAAACCCACTTTATCCACCCTTGTCTTTTCTATTTAAAATGACTTCTAGAAATCAATTAATCCTCACCCAAATAGGTAAGTGAGACATTCATGTGATACAACCCTTCGAAACAAACCTTACCTCTTATCACAAACACTAGGGTTACCTTATGAAGTAAATGGGTACAACTATACCATAAACCTTCCCAGTTAGCCCTCAAGGCCAATCCTGCACCATGGAACACTCTGAGTACCACTATCAGGTCAAAACATCTACATCTGTAGCACACACCCAAAAGTAATGGAGACCCTGTCTGGCCTCTGTCATATGTTACATTGAAGGTTGAACAATACCAACTCCCTAGACTAGAGTCACAACCAAGAGATTCCATTAGTTCTCTCTCCAAACCATACTTTTCACGACACAGACAAAGAAATGCTTTCAAATGGAACTCTCACTCCCATTCCAGTGCACGCTATGCTCAGTGCACTAAACAACCATCTACTCTGGGTTCCACACCAAATGTGTACACATTAATCATCACTACAGTAAAAATATCCTCTTTGGGATTTGAGACACAACTCGCAAGGTCTCTACTCACAGGGTCACCAAGACCTAGGCATCATCCTTAGGGTCCAGTATGTACTCCGTACAGTCATGGGCTTTGAGATTTCCCTCACTCACATCACTGAACAACACCTCGCAACCCAAAGTCCACAACCCTACCAAGGGTTCCCTAAACACACCACCTAGGCCATATTATAACCAAAAAGGCCTCACAATCCAATCCCAAAGTCTCAACAAGGGAACTCTCAATGCCCCAACCTACACATATAGGGTAAAACCAAAAACTCAAAGGATACCCACCTTTGAACTCAACCATTCTCATTTTTAACTTATCGTTCACCCAACGCTTTGAAGAATGGCCAACAGGATTTAACCATAGATGGAAAAGGTCTCATGCTATCAACCTTAAACAACCCATTCTTCATAATCTATCCCAACGGTTATCATCACACTTAGAACACTACCCACTACCACACCTACCACATTCATGGTCAACATGGGGTGACCCATTTATTTAATCACAAGCCTTTAATTAACACATCTCCAACCAATTCTTATTTTACAACACGATACCTTCCTCTTAGGCACATTTCCCATTTCACATCTTATTAAAATCATCATTTTATCTCATTACACCCTTCATTAGGAAAAATTAGTTAACCCTTCTTCTCATCACTAAAAAATATTTCTCTTTTGGAATCCATTCAATATTTACAATTTATCATAACCCAAAATTTTAACTCGGTCACAATATTTATTTATACATTATATTCCTTAACTATTCATTTCTGTTCTTTTTATTCATACACTTTTATTACCATTATTAAGCATCATTTTCTTCATATTTATCATGGAAGTAAAATGCATCCTACTCTCTACACCTCGCACACCCATTCTGTGTGTGCCTACAATGATGCATGCCACCTATATCCTTAGGTTCCTAAAATGATGCATGAATTCACATCCTCATGTCATTCAATCCATGATCCAAATATCATCAATTAGTCAAATAACACAACATGTGCATCATCCCATAGTGAAATATCATTCAACTGTAAAAATACAAATCAAGAACAACAATTCCCACCCAGAGTGACTTGGGTTTTCCCTCATACATGGGTTAGCTACTCCCAAGAACAAGCTCATTACCAAGGCCCGAAACTGTCCTAATCTTCTATCTACCATCACAAATGGTATGAAAGAGTAAATAATTCCTTTGATTCCACTTTCTAACATCCCCGTCCTGGAATCCACTAAACTAGTGCCCCGATCTAGGTCACTACATGACCTCAAGCGCACCTCCCCATATGCCAAAGGTTGCTTAATAGTAGTGAGGGTCTAATAAGTCATGTGGGGAGACTATAACCTCTTTACCAGAGTAATCCATAGTAGAACATAATGAAAATAATGGAAGTAAAATAAAACAACCAACAAACATTCATAACCAAACATTTCCCAAACGGGGTACAACACAATATAAAAACATCAATGTCATTCCAAACTAGTATTGAAAGTGAATAAAACCCAAAATAATAAAACAAACAGACAGAACTCCAAATGTGTCTTGACTCTAAGTTAATATCCTTCTCCATGTACATCCCAAGACTAACTCAACATCTTAGTGTAGGGACCTTGCCCTCATCCTGACCTATAACCAAGAGATCTGCTTGGGTTCCCAACAGCAGCCTGAGTATGGTTTGAGTACAAAACTCAGTAGGCCACCACTAACAGTGTCTACAAAATATCCAATCTAATAGATAGTGCATGAAAGTACAAAAATAAATGCTAAGTAAGAAAGGTACAGTTCTAGTTCCATAGGTTAACAAGTTCATTTATTTTATTCCTAGCCTTTATCCCAATTACATTCCTTATATCATCTTCAATAATCAATTAATTTAATCACAAGTTCCCTGGGTTAGGCATTAATATAATATACGCAAGGGTATAATGAAATAAATCACAATACATAGGGGAAAAATAAAGTCCATATCTCACTAGCGATCCACATATCACATCAACACATCATCCTCGCCTCGAAGCCTCATCCCAGGTGGAATACAATTGTTAGGGGAATAGAGCCTCTGTATCCTTCCATAACCCATGCATTTTTTGGTGGAGTTTAGAGCCTAAGTATAACTCAACCCATGGGAATAGAACCTCAAGTCAATACCCCACACTACCAAGCCATGTGCACATTCTTATTTATCAATCACCACAACTATACCATAACACAATCATAACATAACCAATTCTATTGGAAATCATCATTCACGATGCATATCAAACAACACGGGAATTAAAACTATACCATAACCCATTAACACATTTTCCAATTACAATTCATATCCATTTAACCAAATTCTCATTCCCATGCCTTAACTGATTAGCTATATTCAACAACCACTATGCCTTAGCCAAATTCATCATTTACCATTCATTAACCCATTTGGCCCCATTTATCATTTGAGAAGCATTTACCCACTTATGCATTTAAAGTACAATTATCATATCACATAACACAGTCCATTTACTTCATTAAACCATTTAGGTGTACCACATAATTCTAATGTATTAACCCATTCCACAAATTCATCCCTGATTTTAATTTCCCATACTTATCTCACTAAGAACAATCATGTGTAAAGATAACCCCTTAGAATTTCAATTTATCTCACTTAACCCCTTTTTAAGCCATCTAACACCCGCATAGGTCACCACCCAACCAAGGTGCACTACTAGGACTCCCATTTTCATCCTTCAAACTTAATATCATATTCACCCTAGGATCTATGTTCTCACACAACATCCCTACATTTACTTAGCTAAACTCTAAGTCCGAGAACGTGGGCACACCCCATGGGAGGCCCTAACATAGGTCACATCATCCTCCATGCATCCTGTGGGGATCATGAGGGTTCCATTAGGTTGTTTGGATACCCTAAACACCACATCACAATAATGACATGACGAACTCTTCACAAGAGGGTAAGAATCAAACACTACATGAATAAGTCTCTATCAAACTCAAGGGATATAACTTGTAAACCACCTACCTCGAATCCATTGATGAATGATCCATGAATCTTGGCATTATATCTAGGTTCAAACGCCCCTTGTATCCCCAACCTATATCTCATCTAAAAAAGATGGTTTTAGAGATTTAGAAAGAGATGGAAGAGACCACAAACCCTAATCTTGAAAACTGAAGGAAGGAGAGTATTAGACTTACCCAGATCTTTGATGTACAACCAAAGGCACTCCAAAAGACCAAGAAATGAGGGATATTGATCCATGATAGATCTTGAGGTCCTTGGGGTGTCACTAGGGCTGGAGGAGGTGGAATGGAAGAGAAACCTAAAGTGGGTATTAAAATCATGGGGTGGAATGTTTTGTAATTTTCTTCCAACTTTTCAAGGATACATGGTTTCCTGCACGGTTTTCCAAACTGTGGGAAAACCGTGCGCAAACCGTGTGGAAGCTACTATCCAAAAACTCCCATTTTTCACGGTTTTCTGGGATCTCGAACAGTTTTCCCTAACTATGTATAGACCATACTCAGTCTACTTTATGAGGGGGTTTGGTCCGCATGGTCTACCCGCACGACTTCCCCTAACCATGCGCCTAGAACTACTTGGCCTGATTGCTCTTCTCTTTGCACCACGAGACCCCAGGCACCCCCTAGCCCCCACCTGAACTTGGGAAACAATTATCTAGAAGCAAAAGAAAAAACCAAACCAATTGTTAAATTAAAACATTATTTAAGAGAAACTGGGAACTTACAACCAAGTACTCATAGTGTCTATAGCAATATATAAACATCATCTTTGGTATATCCTCATCCCATACTAACAACTAGTGATAGCCTGATATTATTTCAATCTTCTATAACCATCATGACCCTCTCAAACAATCAAAGAGGTCTTAAATCATCACTAGTGGATACTTATCCTTCATGGTCACCTGATTCAAGAGCTGTTAATCTACACATAACCTTAATCTCTTATACACCTTCTTAGCATACAACACTTTTAATACCAAGGGGGAAACCCTAAGTCACACAAATACCTTATCTTTTAAGTTTTATAATATCACCCTCTTCTCTCAAAGCTCTATGAGAGCCATCCAGTATTCTAGTACAAATATTAGTGTCATCCTAGGATGAAATTCAATACAGAAGTCTAGCTCTCACTGGGGAATTAAACCTAGTACATACTTAATAAATACATCCTCATACTCCACCACCACCATAGGAAACTAATATCCTAAAGAATCCACTTCTCCAATAGTCATGATATTCAAATGGTGAGTAATAGAGGACACTCTCATATGATTGATCTCATCTTACTCAACCAATGTTTCCTTTTCACCCACACAGAAAAACCTCATTCCATCACTCTAGACATGTCGTATCCTCCACCTAAAATAGTCAATTAGGGAATGAATTATAGATAGTCATCCCGTACCTAAGATGAATTAATAAGACCTCATTGCTTCTATAAATATATCCCATAAAAAACTCTCACCTTTGATCATCAGATCAAACTATTGGCACAAGTGTGCAATCATTTAGTCACCACCTATCAGAGTCTCCAACCGAATGGGTCAAGTTAATGGATCAAACAGAATCACTAAGTATCGAACTAGAGAAGTGTAAAGGAAGGAATGACTCACAACTAGTTCTATCAGTACTATATCTAAAGTAGACAAGACACATATTGTACCTCATATCATCCCTAGATCCTCAGGGGAATTGGCCTAGATAGCCTGTAGTTGACCTCATCCCTATCCACCATCTCCCTAAATCTTGTGTGGGATACATAGGGGTGGTGGTGGTAATAGGTTGAACCTCTGACCACCTCCTGGTTCTCTTCCATCCCCTCTACCACATTCTCTGCCCTAGGGAGAACCCTGATTTTGCATTTTCCTCTATCTCAGTGGTCCCTCAACCATCTCACGATCAGTTGTACAATGGGTCAGACAATCCCAAGATAGATATCCTCAACTATCATAGGAGAAACACCTTCTCTCCCTTGGATGCTTTGAGCCACCCCAATATCCCTACACCACTGAACCTATGTCATGGTATCACCTCCTAAAGCATCTAACATTCTTGCATCCCTGAAAATATCTTTGGCTATCTATTGTCAAGGTTTCAGCTACTGGGTTCCCACTACTAGCACCCATTATCGGTACCTTCTCTTCCAGAAATATTGCCACCCCCAAGTCCTACTTGAGCACCCCATAATCAGTAGGAATTAAAATGGATACCATTAAATACCTAATGTCCTAGAATAAGCCCTACTCAAAGGCTTGAGCTTTGAAGAACTGATCATGCATCATATCCAAGGAGTAACACAAGAGATCTATAAACCTTGATAAGAACTCCAACGTTTTCAAACTCCCCATCTGCAGATGAAAAATACCATGTACGTGTACTGATTGCAACATGGATGGATAGAACTCCTCCCTGAAGAGATGCTTAAAGTTTGACTAGGAGAGAGTTTTCTTGTAATGTGAATTAGTCACTAATCTCACTACTACAAAAACAGACTTTATCAGTGCTCAAAACGAGCTTTATCAGCACTAAAAAACCACTGTAAAGCTAGGCCCTGATAAAGGGGGTACCCTTTATCAGTGCTAAAAAATCACTGATAAAGGTGGACTTTATCAGTGCTAAAAGAGCGCTGATAAAACAATCCTTTATCAGTGCTAAAAGAGGGCTGATAAATGTGTGTTTTATTAGCACTCCTTTAGCACTGATAAACTGATCCTTTATCAGTTCTTCTTTAGCACTGATAAAGGTGTATTTTATCATCACTTTTTTAGCATTAATAAAAGTTCCATTTATCAGCGCTAACAAAGCGCTGATAAATGCCCTGTCTGCTGCTACAAAAAAAATCTGCAGCAGCACACCCGAACACCTGCAAAAAAATTCAGCATCTCATTAAGATAATTAGAACAAGTATACCGATGAAAAATTAACACATAATTCATAAGTTAATTAGACCAAGTATACCCATACAATAAGTATACTCGAACACCATTAACACATAATTCATAAGTTAATTAAGTATATAAATAATTCAATTCAGAATTCAAGGGGTTGGGGGTTGTTCAAGGGTTTTGGGTGGTTGTCCAAAGGGGGTAGGGGGTGTTTGGGGGTAGGGGGTGTCTAGGGGATGGGGGTTTCCGGGGGGCTTTCTAGGGGGTGGGATGGTTTCCAGGGTGTCGGGGGGCTTTACAGGGGGTCAGGGGTGTCCAGAGGGGTGGGGGTGTCCAGGGGGTGGGTTGGTGTCCAGGGGGGTGGGGGCGGTCCAGGGGGTTGGTGGGTTGACTCGTACATGTCACAAAGGACCCATGAATCATTCTTATAAAATATCAACACAATCTGAATGTGTTTGGTCAGATTTCTGTAGGTCAGTTGTTGTTTTCACTTAAAATTGTGTCCATTTTAAGCCAAAGAGAGACCCTTTGAGAACTATCGGCCACATCGTGCCTCATATTGAGGAAGGGATGACTCTTACACATCACAAAGGACATTTGGATCATTATCCTAAAGGATTAACACAATATGAATGTGTTTGGTTGGATTTCTGTAGGTCAGTTGTTGTTTTCACTTAAAATTGTGTCCTTTTTAAACAAAAGAGAGACCATTTGAGTGGTACCGGCCACACCGTGCCTCGGATTGAGATGGGGATGACTCATACACTTCACAAAGGACCCATGTATCGTTCTCCTAAAGTATCAACACAATTTGAATGCGTTCGATTGGATTTCCGTAGGTTAGTTGTTGTTTTCACTTAAAATTGTGTCCATTTTAAACAAAATAGAGACCCTTTGAGTGATATCAGCCACACCATGCCTCATTTTGAGGCAGGGGTGACTCTAAAACATTAAAAAGGACCCTTGGATCGTTCTAATAAATGATCAACACAATCTGAATGGGTTTGGTCTGATTTTCATAGGTCAGTTGTTGTTTTCACTAAAAATTTTGTCCATTTTAAACAAAATAGAGACCCTTTGAGTGATACCGGCCACACCGTACCTCGGATTGAGGCGGTCTTGACTCTTACATGTCAAAAAGGACTCTTGTATAGTTCTTATAAAATATAAAGACAATCTGAATGCGTTTGGTTGGATTTTCATTGGTCAGCTGTTGTTTTCACTTAAAATTGTTTACATTTTAAACAAAAGAGAGACTCTTTGAGTGATAGCGGTCACACAGTGCCTCAGATTGAGGCAGGGGTGACTCATACACCTCACCAAGGACCCTTGGATCATTCTTATAAAATATCAAGGCAATCCGAATGCGTTTGGTCAAATTTTCATAGGTCAGTTGTTGTTTTCAATTAAAATTGTGTCCATTTTAAACAAAAGAGAGACCTTTTGAGTGATAGCGGTCACACCGTGCCTCGGATTGAGGTTGGGATGACTCATACACATTAAAAATGACTGTTGGATCGTTATCCTAAAGGATCAACACATTCCAAATGGGTTTGTTCAGATTTTCATAGGTCATTTTTTGTTTTAACTTAAAATTGTGTCCATTTTAAACAAAATAGAGACCCTTTGAGTGATACTGGCCACACCATGCCTCAGATTGAGGATGGGTTGACTTTTAAATGTCAAAAAGGACCCTTGGATCGTTCTTATAAAAGATCAAGACAATTTTAATGTGTTTGGTCAGATTTTTTTAGGTCATTTGTTGTTTTCACTTAAAATTGTGTCCATTTTAAACCAAAGTGAGACTCTTTGAGTGATAACGGCCACACTGTGCCTTTTATTGAGGTGGGGATGAATCCTACACATCAAAAAGGACCTTTGGATCGTTCTCCTAATGGATCAACACAATCCTAATGGGTTTGGTCAGATTTCCGTAGGTGAGTTGTTGTTTTCACTTAAAATTGTGTCCATTTTAAACAAAATAGAGACCCTTTGAGTGATACCAGCCACACCGTGACTCGGATTGAGGTGGGGTTGACTTTTACACATCACAAAGGACCCGTGGATAATTATTTTAAAATATAAAGGCAATCCGAATGCGTTTGTTCAGATTTCCGTAGGTCAGTTGTTGTTTTCACTTAAACTTGTGTCCATTTTAAACCAAAGAGAGACCCTTTGAGTGATACCGGATACACCATGCCTCATATGGAAGCGGGTATGACTCTTACACGTCTAAAAGGACCCTTGGATCATTATACTAAAATATCAACACAATCTAAATTCATTTGGTCGAATTTCTGTTGGTCAGTTGTTGTTTTCACTTAAAATTGTGTACATTTTAAACAAAATATAGACCCTTTGAGTGGTACCGGCCACACCGTGCCTCGGATTGAGGAAAGGTTTACTCATACACGTCACCAAGGACCCTTTGATCATTCTTATAAAATATCAATGCAATCCTAATGCGTTTGGTTGGATTTCCGTAGGTCAGTTGTTGTTTTCACTTAAAATTTTTTACATTTTAAACAAAAGAGAGACCCTTTGAGTGATAGTGGTCACACCATGCCTCGGATTGAGGTAGGTTTGACTCATACACATCACCAAGTACCCTTGTATATTTCTTATAAAATATCAAGGCAATCCGAATGTGTTTGGTCAGATTTTCATAGGTCATTTGTTGTTTTCAATTAAAATTGTGTCCATTTTAAACAAAAGAGAGACCCTTTGAGTGATAGCGATCACACCGTGCCTCTTATTGAGGAGGTGTTGACTCATACACATCAAAAATGACCCATGGATCATTCTAAAAAAGGTTAAAGACAATCTGAATGCGTTTGGTTGAATTTCCATAGGACAGTTGTTGTTTTCACTTAAAAATTTGTCCATTTTAAACAAAAGAGAGACCCTTTGAGTGGTACCGGCCACACCCTGCCTCAAATTTAGGCAGGGATGACTCTTACATGTCACAAAGGACCCATGGATCATTCTCCTAAATGATCAACACAATCCAAATGCGTTCGGTCAGATTTTCGTAGGTCATTTGTTGTTTTCACTTAAAATCTGTCCATTTTAAACAAAAGAAAGGCCCTTTGAGTGGTTCATCATTCTTGCATGTTATTGGTGTATATCATCTGTTAAAATGGGAAATTGAATCATTGGAGAAAGGATTTTTTATTCAATAACAATTACAATATTCCAATGAACATTTACATACAACAATGTGTCATCTTTTGATCCCCTTAAACCCTCTCAAAAATGACCGCCAATTATACAGGTCCCCAAGTCAGATCTTCATGTTATTTGTGTACAATCTATCATCAGGTATGCGGAACACTAATTTATAAACATATCTATATCATCTAGTGAGTATGAGGCTTTTCTGCAGTCAGATTAGTACTTCAAAATACAAAAATAATTAATTAATAAATAAATTAAACGAACTAGTAGTTGTTTTTGAAAATACCTCGATAGGGATGCTTGTTTCTTGATGAAAAACAATCTCCTTCATAAATTTACAAACATAATAACTGCAATCATTATCATTTGTTTGTTTTAGACACTACAAAAAAATTGGTCATTAGGATAATAAGTAACTTGTATTGAGATATGTTTGGATAGTGAAATTTTATTATATATACCCTGATATTTTTCCAGATGTAGTACTTGCTATCCTCCTTATGCTTAGCCCCTATCCTCATTCCTTTTTTTATAAGATAATTATACACCGCCCTATCATAACATAATCCTCAGTAGAATATAATATAAATTATATTACTTTATGTTTATACCTAAAACGTAAGATGTATTGTCTTACAGATTCACAAACTTCATCATGTGTGGTCGGTTTGATGGATATCCTTGCTTTGAATCCAGAAAATAAATCTTTGGAGTATCCAAGTTCACCGCAATTAGAAACCAATGTTTCCTAAAAACAAAAAAAAAGATTAAGTAATAAAATAAGTGAAAATATAATTTATATGCTTTAATCGTAGAGTTTTACCCCTGCATGGTTGGTATTAGGAAGAGTCTGTCATCTGTAATCTTGATTTCAAATGTTTTCAGCAAGCCGTTCACTATTTCATCCCTTTTTGATGGCTCTAATTTTTTTAGGTGTGTTGATGTGGTATGAGGACTTATGAGTTCAAATCATGTCTCATGGGAAAATTCCTTCAACTATTTTTCATAAATGCGTCTGTCAACAATATAAAATGCATTTAGTCATAATTTGCACATTAGATCATCTTTTAGAAAATAAATTCATGGAAACATACCTCATATATACAATTACAATTGTGACGCCTAGCCAACCGTTTTTAAGGATCTCATTTACATTTTTAGCAGCAACAAAATCTTGACATTCCTCTTCGTATATATTCTCTTCGAAAACCACTATATGACTATTACCATCTTTTAGCTTCGTATCCACAAGAGTATTCAATGCTGGTAAATGTGGATAGAGAATAGGTGGTGTTATTATGCTTTTAGTATCACCTTGGGATCAGTTGGTCGATCCTTTAGATGGTTTTGAGCCGACTTTTGTCACCCCCTTCCCTTTCTCCATTTATAACAACAATCATTGGTTCAAACCCTTTTTTCATTAATTGTTAAAAGTTTAGCTTGAAAAAAAATGAAATAAATACCTCTTTGTCTTCATGTACTCTTACAAGTTGTGGCGGCCATTCAATGAATGTCCTAATAGCCTTTTCAACCATATGAATATCATTTTCAACAAGTGGAATAGGTAGTTCTGCATTTTTCTCATGAGCTACAGTAATCGTCACTTTTAGATGATCTTTCGAAAGTGGTATTTTATGCAGTGTGGCATCTGGGATATTGAACATTGTATCCCTCGGTACAAGGTGATAGGTGGGTGTTGACAGATATAAATCACAATCATTATCACCCTGTAGAAGATCAGTACAGAAAAATTATCAGTGTTTGTCTGATTCACATTTCATGGGAACAACTATTAGAATATTGATTACCACGGCTAAGACAGTTCTTTGAGGGGAATGGCTTGCCTCAAAGCTGGTGGGGGTGGGGCGGGATGTCCATGCTTTGGTTGTTCCTGACTTGTGTCTTCCCTTTGCTTCCCACCCATAAAAGCTGCAAGCAACTCTCCCTGCCATTGCAATCGTTCTTCAAGGGTTGCTATTTTTTCGCTCATTTGTTCCAATTTTTCATTTATATCATCCGTCTTTTTCTTCTTCTCAAAATATACTTAGGGTGTCACCCCAAACCCCACACATCAGACACAACCGTATTTTTCTGGCTACATCAAATTCGTCGATAATAGGTTTGTATCCGCTACAGTAGTTGTTGATTCCTGTGATTATTGGATATAGGAAAATAACTAATTATTTTTTTGTAATAGCAATTTAAAACAAATATTTTTATCGCCATGTCATACTTACACATATTTCCCACTTTTTGTGTGTTCTCATCTACTAACTTCCCTTCCTTATTCACACATGCCTCCTTCCATACCACATGATGTGGGATGAAAGTTTATTTGGTTTTAGACTCATTAATATAAATATAAACATAGAAAGATAATTATTATGTTGTTTGTTGGAACATAACAATATTACTGTAAATTTAAAATACGTACCATTTTATTTTCTAATGAAGCGTACCCCATCCTTACTTTACGATAGGGTTATGCTGGTTTTGATGCACGTTCCTTATTTTCAGTACAGAGTTTTTGTTTCATAAATGAAATATTGACAATCAAAGTGATGAATACAGGTATCCTCAAACAATGTATTATCACCCACAATGTACATGAAACTTATCATCCCCACGGCAGCCAATAAAGGCATCCCATGCTTCTTAGGATATCAGGTGAGCGTAGACAATGGGTGGGTGCGGGTTTATTTTACCTTTGGAATCTTTTAGGTGACATCTTGTTAAAATAGTGAAAAAACCTCGATTAATCCTTCCTGCAAGCCTTAGTGCATAATCCTTGTGTGAATTTTCTACTATAAATGTACTTTGCAAGAGATTAAGAAGAGTAAGATATTGTTTCATTATTTTATTTTCTAGTAAATTAAAGAAATAAATTCATAATGTTACCGTAATTTCTTCCCACATCATAGCCTTCATCCCGGACACAACATGGTGCCATGAATCTCTGTCAATCGGCACGCGTTGCCGAGTGACAACTCCAATGTAGCTGCTAAACATAGCCTTGTTGGGATTCACATGTTGGCCATGTGCATTCCATCCGACTTCAAATTTTATGCCTTTGTTGTTCGCCTTAAGAACTTTGGCTAACACCGTCAAACTACGACGCACCTGTGTTTTCTGTGACATCGGTCCTTCATTCCCGACCATTTAATTGATATCAACATCATCTATATATTCATCTAAAATGGTATCAATGGCATGTGCTGATGGTTGTTGGACCTCAACACTAGAAGCAACAGGATCCACAGTAGCAAGAGCAGGATCAGTCGCAGCAGGAGCAGCAGGAGCCGCGGCAGGAGGAGCAGTAGGAGCAACAGAAGTCGCAGTAGGAGCAGCAGCAGCTGCAGGAGCAGCAGGAGCAGCAGCAGCTGCAGGAGCAGCAGGAGCAGCAGCAGTCGTAGTAGCATCAACTTGAGATACTTGTTCAGCCTCAAGGTTAGGAGTACCAGAATGTGCAGAAGTCGTTATCTGCAAAAGTGTTTGAACAGTTAATTTAGATTACATAAATTCAGTAATGATAAGATAATAACATGAGATAAAAAGATCTATATTAGAAACAAAATATAACCTTTTTATTGAACTCTCTTTCTTTCTTTCAAAGGTTGAATGGATTTGACACCTCTATCGATTATCCAAATCCCTTCATTGTGGTCTCCTCCAACATACAAAACATCATCTACATTGGGACTGCTCCGAAATGATTACGATGTACCACTAAAAGGATCATCCTCAACTGAATTTTCATTGGAACCTTCAGTAGTTTTGGACGATAACAGAACAATCGACCACTTTCAGTTTGTGGGATCTGTAACATAAAAAATGTGTACCACTTGTGATGCCATTATAAACTGTTCATCTTTGTGCCCTTCTTTACTAAAATCATCTTTCACAAATCCTCATTCATCTATTTTAACACCAATATTGTTATCAAACCATTTGCATTGAAAAATTGGAAATTAGAATGTCGTATAATCCAACTCCCATATTAGTTTGATAATGCCAAATTATGACATATTTTCATAAATTGGATTTTTGTCCTTACTACCAGAAACATGCATCGCTTCAGCCACTAGTGTAACTCCACTCTTTTGCATGGTACTATCTTCATCATGTTCATCTGTATAGAATGTATAACCATTAGTTACATAACCACTGTAAGATAATACATACACACTTGGTCCAGCGGCTAGCCATCGAATTCGTTCTGAAATTGAATTTGGATTTTCATCCAACTGCTTAAAAATATGGTCCTCAAACCATCCTATAAACTGGTGATTATGTGTATTTGATAACCATTTTTCATCCCTTGATGGATTCAACTACCTAATAATTTATTTGTGAGTTTCAATATATGGAGCAAACTCCCAACTATTATGAAAAACATAAATATGGGCCTGCTCCTGATCTGTAATACTGATTGTCACAACTTCTCTTCCAGAAATTCCCTCACCCTCAATGCGTCCAGTGTGACGAGATTTCGGGAGACCAATTCTTTCCACATAAAATTGGTATTCGGTACAAAATGCAATGGCTTCCTCAACAATATGTCACTCCACTATACAACTCTCTGGTAAACTTCGATTTTTGACATACCCTTTCAAAATCTTCATATACCGTTCAACAAGATGCATTTATCTATAGTGCACAGGACGACAAAGTCGAATCTCTCTCACCAAGTGAATCATTAAATGAACCATCATATCAAATAATTTTAACAGGAAGAACATTTCTAATTCACATAATATGATGACAATTTCTTTTTCCATAGCTGGCAATTTCGTCGGGTCTAAAACTTTGCTACATATAGCTTTGAAAAAGAAACAAATTTTGGTTAACGTATGACAAAAATTTTTGGGGAAAATGCAATGTAAATCTATAGGAATTATATCGTTCATCAAAACATGGAAATCATGTGATTTAAAACCTTTTAACATCAAATCATTCATTTACACAATGTTCTTGATATTTTATGAATACCCCTCTAGAACCTTTACATAATTTAAGAAGTTGCAAAACTGATATCTCTCCTCCCTAGAAAGAGTATAAGCAGCTGGAGGAAGAAACATTCTATCTTCACCCTTCACAGGAGCCAACTCTTCTTGTATTCCCATGTCAACCATGTTCAACCTTGCCTTAATTCTATCTTTTGTTTTTCCAGGGGCATTTAGAAACGTTCTGATAATACTGTCACATACATTTTTTTCCACATACATCACATAAAGAAAATGTCAGACGTACAAACAATTCCAGTATAGTAATTCAAAAAATGATCTATTTTTTCAACCGATTTTCGTAATGTTTTTTAAAAATTGTTTACCAAAAACAGTGTTCAGATCATTTACTTTCTCAAATAGCTAATCACCTGTTAGTGGAGAAGGTGTTGCGCGTTGTTCTTAACTTTTATTGAATGATGTCGTCCAAGATCGGTACTTATGCCAACGAGGTAGAAATATATGATGTCCTAGAAACACAGATTTTGATGAATTTTTCAACCTAATTGATTCTAAATCTTCTTCCCACATGGGACACCCTTTAGTTCCTTTAATGCTATAGCCTGAAAAATTTCCATAAGTAGGGAAATCATTTATTGTCCCATACAACATCGCTCTCAACGTGAAGTATTCACTTTTATAAGAATCATAAAACATAATACCTGAATCCCAAAATAACTTCAAATCCTTGATCAAAGGAGTCAGATAAACATCAATATCGTTACCTAGTTGTTTTGGTCCTAATATAAGCATAGATAACATGATGACTTTCTGCTTCATGCATAATCAGGGTGGAAAGTTATAAATTACCAACATAACAGGCCATGTACTATGAGTGTTGGTTTGAAAACCAAAAGGATTCACTCCATCTGTAGATAACGCAAGACAAAGGTTTCTCGGCTCTTTTCCAAATTCAAGATACTGATGATCAATTTTCAACCATTAAGTAGAGTCGTCCGGATGGCATAATTTCCCATCTTTACTTCTTTTTTCTTAATTCCATGAAAATTGTCTTGCAGTTTCTTCACTTCCATATAGACGCCTAAACCTTGGAATGATTGGAAAGTACCATACAACTTTCATAGGATTGGATTTATCTTTCTTGTATCGAGAAGCATCACACTTTGGGGATTTTTGAAGTGATTAGTTCTCCTTGAGAAAAAATATACAGTCTTTCGGGAAGGCATGTATTCTTTTAAAAATCTTACCCATCGATCGTAGCATTCGTCTAGCTTCATATGTCCGGATTGGTAGCTCATTATCTTCCAGGAGCATGTCATTCAAGAGAGAAAGTAGTTTCGAAAAACTGACATCACTCCATCCATTTTCTTCTTTCAATTTATACAACTTTAGTATAGCTGACAATGTTGTATACTTAGTGCAACCAACATATAATGGAATCTTTTCACAACTCTTTAACTTCTCAAACAATTTTGGGCAATCACAGAGTTCATCTTCAATTGTCTTTTTCATTTTCTCAATACGGTCTTCATCATCATTGACATCTGTAATCACATCCTCCATATGGTCTTCTTCATTATCCATATTTGTATTCATATCTGATGATCTATAAAACGCAGTTTTATCCCAGCCAGTAGCTACATTTGATTTTTCTCCATGTTTATTCCAACATTTATAACTCTGATCTATTCCGTGACATATCAAATTTTCTTCCAACTCTTATGGAGTAAGTATTCTAGAATAACAACAACATAAACACGGACAAAGGATTTTAGAAGGATCCTTTGCGTGATCCTTTGAAAACTTGATGAACTCTTTCACTCTGTTCTCGTACTCTATTGTCAAATGATTAGCATCCATCCAATATTTATTCATCTTCATCCTATTTGAATCTCAAATATTAGTATTTATGGTTAAAGTACACAAAAGAAGACTTCCAAATACTGTAGAAGAGAACCACTTCCTTATAAAAATAGAGATTAATATAGCCTTACCATTAGTATTTATTCGTCTCTATTAAATATAATTACTTTAGATTCATTATAGTTTCCTCAAATCACCCCCAGACCAAACACAAGAATAATCAAGAATGATACATCTACCACTCTTAGGTCTCTAGCCTACATTCAATATCATCATGCCTAAATACCCATATATCCACACATACACATGCCTGAAGTTGTTGCACCAATGGAAACTGTCACCTGAGAAGCTGAGATCAATGAGGCCCTTCCCATCCATGAACTGAACAAACTCCATGATGGCCTTCCTCTAGAATGGGATTCTACCTTTCCTTTCCTTTGGATTGGAAATGACATTAAATTCACCCCCAACAAAAAATGGATGGTGGCCGGGATCGAAGGTATTTTGTTCACTCCATAGAGATTCCCTTTGAAGAGGGTCATAGCTTCCAAAAACAAAAGTCATAAGGAAGGAGGTTCCACTGTTGGACACCTTGTTAGTGATGAATTGATTGCAATCTTGAACAGTCTCAACAACATATTTATTGTTCCAAAATACCCATTTGTGTCTGTTGGAGGGGTCAGAGTTTATAAATCCATGTAACTTAATCTTCCAAGAGAATTCTATGATTATTATAGGGTTTTTTTGTTATTTGATAACAACAACAATGAAATTATGATTTTTGATTTCTATAGTGAGGAAGTCCGATTTAAGTGGGAGGATGGTCTCTCATTGAGGTCCCTTGATTTTGAACATTTTCATAATCCCTTCTGGTTGGTAAGCATCATATGAGTGGGAGATGAGGATCCAAAGGGGAAGGGAAGGATGGGTAATGAAACTTGGGGGTTGGTGAGGGAGTTATCTCTGAATCAATAAGTATTTGGAGCTGGATGACAGGCTCAGAGCCAAGGGAGACAGAACAAACACTTCTAGGAAGGGGCCTGGACACTACAGAGAAGCAGTCAGTAACCTCGGAGAGGGAGAAGGACAGATATGGAGGTAGGGGTGGCAAGGCTAGAAATCCTGGTGGTCTGGGAATCATGCCATACAAGTGCACTGCCAGACAAATTCACTTAGATATCATGAAGGAAATAAGGGGGTAACCCCTCAATGAAAATAGGGTTCAATCATTGGATGAGCTATAAATGCATCAGAACCGGGTGGTGTTGTCCTTAAAGAAAAAGGTTGTCCTTCCTTCCTTACTTTATGGTGACATGGTGTTGGATCTAAGGGAATTGATGATACCTAGGAGGAATCTAGTGAAACTGGAATCCAAGTGTGAAGGACCTTAAATTTTTCATGAACTTCACTCTGATAGTGTAAACTCATTGATCTCCATTGATGATGAGCATATCAATATTTTCGCCAATAATAGGTTTCTCAAGAGATATCTTACTTGAATAAATCATCCCTTTTAAAGAAAATCAACCCATGTCAAACATTCCCTAAAGATTCCACATTTTGATTTACAGTTAAAAAACTATACTAATAGAAAATCCTAGAATAATAGAGTAATGATAAAAGAAAAAATTAATATTTCATAGCCATATATGTTCAAATAGTATGTGAAATTATAATAAATACCCCAAAAAACACCACTAAATTCAAATTTCAAACAAAAATATGCTATTGAATCATTCCTCAAATCATGATGATACTCGTGCCTTGATACCTGCACCGTGATGCACCTGATCAACATCATCATCAACAACTTCACTAACAAGATAACAAACTAGAATTCATCACCTTAGGATCCTCATCACCCATTTCTAACCCAACATAACCTAATAATATAATTAAATCAAAGTATATATATTCTATAATTCAAACCACACCTTCTAATAAAGGTGGTTGTTGGAAAGAATTTATATAACATATCCAACCATACAACCATCAAATTGAATGGTTTCTAGGATCTAGAATAAACAAATACCAAATCACCTAAAAACCCATCGTAGTCATTAGAGAAAAGGTGATACCTTAGGAGTAATAGAAGTATATTGTATGATCACCCCCAAGAACCCCATCATAATATATAGGAAGAACACTCATGAATCTATGATGAAACAGAATCATCACCACCGGAGGAAATGAAACCTAGGGATGAAATAATTCAACACAAAATCCACTATAACACCATTGATAGGAAAGACTCACATCCCAAAACTCCAATTAAAAATGTTTTAATAGTTTGATATGATTTATAGAATAATAGTTCTAGAACCATTAGAAGAAGTTGGACCAAACTCGAGTTTCAACAGGGGGAATTACCCTAGACACAAACATGAAGAAGAAAAGGATGAATCATGTAGCCTAAAACCATCACAATCTCAAATATCCATTAAATTTATCATGCCAAATCAACATATGGTTATGTGTTATGGGAGAGGAAAACAATATTAAAAAATGATTTGGAAAACATGCCTTAAAGGGAGGTTCGGTAAGGCGAAGCTCAGCGGGCGGCAGAGGTCCAGCAACACGAAGCTTGAGGGTGTTGTGGGCGGCGGAGGTCTAGCAAAGCGAAGCTCGAGGGAGGAGGAGGCCCAGAAACGCAAAGCTCAGCGGGTGGTGGAGGTCCAGCAATGAGAAAATCGAGGGCGGCAAAGGTCCGGCAACCCAAACTCAGTGGGCAGCGGAGGGGAGTCGCAGGGTTCCAGTACCACGAGATCTTTAGGTCGCGATAAAACGAGGGCACTGTGTGACCAACTTTATAAAAAATGGACTAAGGTTTTATCAGTGCTTTTTTTAATGCTGATAATGGTCCTCTTTATCAGAGCTTTTCTAGCACTGATAAAGGGTCTTTTTATCAGCGCTTGTTTAGCGTTAATAAAGGTTACCCTGTATCAGTGATAAAATTTTAGCGCTGATAAAGGTATTCTTTATCATTACTTTTCTAGCACTAATATAGGGAGTCTTTATCAGTGCTAGAAAAGTGCTGATAACGAATCCCTGTATCAGTGCTAAAATTTTAGCGGTGATACAGGATTTATTTATCAGTGCTTTTCTAGCGCTGATAAAGCGTCCCTCTATCAGTGCTAGAAAAGCGATGATAAAGAATCTCTTTATCAGTGCTACAATTTTAGCACTGATAAAGGGTAGCTTTATTAGTGGTTTTTTCTTAGCGCTGATATAAGGGGGCGCTTCCCTTGCCCGTTTTTGTAGTAGTGTCTTCACAGTTACCCAATAGATCCCTAAATAAAACTCACGATGAGAATCACCGTCTGATATTAAAGCATCCTCATAAGGTATGAAATGTTAGTGACTACCTCTAAATAGTATTTTTTCACTTAGGGGATTGGATCACCCCAAAACCTAGGACGTCACTACCTCTGAAACTCATGCAATGCAATAAACCTGCACGCATCCTCGTCTGGTATGGACATCACTAGTTGTTTCATTATGGGTGGTGGTATAGTTGGTAAATCACCCATATGTGTTAACTTTAGTACAATCTCATGTATTGATTCCATGTCACTAGGCAGATCATCCTTTTGATCACATGGTGGAATCATGAATGGCTTTCTACATGGAGGCATCCTAAAATAATACAATATTTACCATGGTTAAAATATTATATATGGGGAGCTAACACATGAAGGACATTGAAAAAACAACCCATTCCTATATGATACATGTACCAAAATTTTCCCTATAACCAATGTTTATATGTATCAATTTGAAATGCAAGTGATCGTAGTATTCGTGTATGGATACGTTGTCCATCACACCCACACTGAAGTCTCTGTACAGAAATCCAAACTTGAAACACTGAACATTTTTCCCTATACCAATCTCACCAACTCCTTTTCTTAGGTAGAACCATCTACTCTGATGACACTCTGTCAAGACCTGGTCCTCTAATGTCCAACCCGTGACTACCCAAAGCCTGCCTCCAAAAGGCGAGGGGCTGAAAATCAGTGATGAGTAGAAGTATTTTACAAATGGGAGGCATTAGCCTAAAGTACATACACACGCATATATATATATATATCCAAGCCCACACAATGTTTAAATGTAAAAAACTAAAAACAATGAGAGCATACATATAAGATCCCACAACACAGTACAATGATAAAGTACTGAAAGTGGGAAGAGGGGTCAAATACAAGACCAACCAAAAACTATAAATATTCCAAACTGCTCCAAGGGAATGTACTAAAGTTAAATATAGCATCCTGGTAAACACCTAGGTTTGAAAATCTTCATATATGCTCCACCAGCTCCATGTACTCCTAAGACACCATCAAATTAGTTGTCATATACATAATACACGACACCTGAGGGAAAAGCACATATAGGGTTGAGTATAACAATACATAGTAGGACACCCTAAAAACACTAAACATAAATTAGCAAGCATATTCAACTCAATAAAAGATATAAAAATCAATGTATAATAGATACACCTAGATATAATTAGAAAATACACCACGTCAATAGGTGGTCATGACCAACTATCATCAATAGGATTCTACTCAAAGAAATTCGTATTCTGGGAGAACCCACTCCATGAGCCATGCTATCATCATAGAAACTCGATAAATAGTTATATATTATTAGGAGTTTCCCAATAAATCTCACTAGTATAACAATACCCTGATACATAGATAGGGGTCACACCCAAAACTGATGTGGGCACCCCAAACCCAATCTGGATCAAACCGTTGTGTAGGGGATCAAATGCCAATGATACAATGAACCTTATCATTATGGTCTTCTAGATGGAGGATCAAATCCCTAATCCATGAGGTCTTTTCGATTCCACAAACCACATATAGGGTATAAAGATAATAGAGGATCGCACTCCCTTATCATGGAGGGACACCATAACTCTATTTGAAACTTTTCCTCTAGAGGGGGTCCCAATCTTGTGATGTGGATGTAATGTTTCATTGTACCCTCAAGGGAATATACCAAGGGAATAGAATCAAACTATACTAGTCCAAACTAAGGAAACTAAGATCTACAAACACTCTTGAAGGAGGAACATAGCATGTACTAGTGGTACACAGTGTGTTCAGCTATCCCCAAGTCTTCTCATGTGGTAAAGCCTCACATGACATGTAAATATCTGAATAAACAGGACATAGAAAGGGTACACAGCATGTAGAGATCATGGAGAACCTAGACATGTGTCTCTATCCATATCTTTGTACTTTTTCTTTCCTATCTACCAACCTATGTATAGGTGGTTGGGTTTGTGTACACCTAACTATATTTTTTGTCAAAGTACACAGTGTGCCTCTAACAGTGCACTTTTTCTTGTGTCCATATACTTTTTTAATTACACACTAATCCATCACGAAGGGGTCACATGGTGTGTGACTGAGTCAAAAAGTGTGTTATAATTAACTTCATACTGAAACCCTACCTGACACTGAGAGGGTCCCACATGGCGTGTAATCTTGAAATACATTCCATGTTGCTTAGGATTTTCTAGATCCATCGGGATCTCTTCTGTATCATACCATGCATCGTAATATTTTCCTCCCTTTCCAAAACCTATAGATTAGAGGTCGTTCGAGCCTTTCCATCATCGTCATTCAGAATTCAGGTTCAAATATGCTTGGAAAATTATCATTTAAGAAAAAACCATCACCGCACGTCAAAACTGGGAAGAAAAGTAAAGTAAAATCCATTTGTTACCCTCTCAATCACCCAATTCCATCATCACACCTCGGCTATTCCATCAATCATGAACCACACCCACAATATCAATCTATTGCACTGAAGAACGGTCACCCAATGACTGAAAACCAAACATCCATCAAAGCATGGGCTAAAATAAAAACTCATGATGAATGTGCAAAGAATAGGGATAGAAAACCATAAGACATAAAATATGAGAATCGAACCTTTTTTGTTGTTCATTTGGCCTCGATTCTTTGTCATAGAATAAGACAAACGATGAGGGATAAATTGAAATGAACAATTAAATAATTCCTTAAATTTAATTCTACTAATGATGAATGTATTAATTTTATTTGTTGAATATATTCGCATTCTTATAGGATTAAGAATCAATATTTAAATCAAAAAACACAAAATATTACCTACAACTTGGATTGGTTTTTAATGAAGAATGGTTGTGTGGTCTTCATTTAAGTGATCCATGAACTCCATTGGTACAAAGATCCACGATCTGATCCTAATCTATCATCATTATCTAAGAATGCACTCCTCTAGTGGTCTCTATGTCTCTAATGTTTATTTTCCAACCTAGGGTAAAAAACTATAATCGCATACTTATGGGAGAAAATGGTCATTGGGTCAAAATAAACAAAATGAATAAGTTCTTTTTTTTACTTATGCTTGTGATGAACTTTTTACAAAGGGCATGCATCAACAAAGATTATGTCATGCCTAGGGTAATACCTATATTCTAAACTCAACGGTGCCCTTGGATTTCTGATATGGGCCCCCATTTAGTAATTATTCCACTTTTCAGAAAAAACTATATGTGTGTGCTATTTAATATATTTCAAACAATTATTCTGGGTATATCAGACCACAAAATCATAGGTTGTCTCAGTTCCTAGTCTTGAAAATAATCCATATAATATCCAAAAATAATACATGAAAAATATGATGCATTACACTAGGGTCCCACTTCTACCAAGAAAAATATTTCCATGCGAGACTCTTCATCTCTCCTCACAGAGTCCGGTAACACCATCGGTATAAGCTTGCAATAATTAGTCCTCTCTATAGGAGCCTCCAGCACAAGGGTCGAGAAAAAAGAGCTCCACTAGTATCACTAGGTCTCAAATAGGGGATAAACTAAGGGAAAATTATTTCATAAATCCATGTGAAAACTATGATAGGGTCAATAAAGAAACGTTTCGTACCTCAAACAACACTCAAGCCTCTATGAGCTCCCACCGCTTGGAACTCATTCTTTCTTTATCCCACCTATTTACCACCACTAGGGCATTATTAGACATCTCAACCCAACCAATAACCTCAAATGAAAAAGTGATAAAAATTGTTCCACCACACCTTAACACTATCTGCTTTGGGTGACACTGACTTTCCTGTGCGATTTTGGATCATGTCTCAAGAACATGTCTCGGTGTGGGAATTTTCCTTCTTCTTTGTAGGTCTAAAATCACATAAAAATTACCATAATATGGTTTTATCAATGTCCTTGGTCACCCTAGATATGTCTCACTTCTTGTACCACCATCAGATAGGGGTCTCATCTATGTGGGGCATTCACATCATAGGCTCACACTAGTCCTCCATCACCCAAGAAGGGGGTTTGGCCCACCATGAAACCTGGGAGATATATGACTCTAGAACTTGTGATGCTGACTCAGCATAGGATTTTCATTTTCAAGTACCATGAAATCCAACTACTGGTCCACAAATAAAATGGGCTTCAAGTGAAATCATTCAATCGGTCAGGATCCATTCACATCAAAAATCGGTACCACAGCCTCAAGTCAAACCTCTACTACTTGAGGGTCTATCTCATCATGAAACCTCAGAGATCCCCATCGCTAGAACTTCTAAAACATGCCATGCCTATGTGTATCATCAGCCTACCTTTCTATATCTAGCAAATAATCAATATGCATATGATAATCTACCTGATCCACAAAAGGATCCATACACTTTTCCACAGGTGGTAGTATTGATTAGTGCCCACCTGGAGAAAAGAACTTCATGAGTGGGTCTCCTAACTGAAACCTCATCACTTATCTGGTCGTCATCATCACAATGTCATATAATCCAAGCTGATCTTCATCATAGATGAATCTTGAAGATAATCAAGATATACCATGCTCAATGAGTATATCTGAGGAGCAGGCTCAAGAATGACATGAAAACCACAACCCATTACTATATTATTCATGTACCAAGTTTTTCCATGAAACCAGTTTCTACATATATGAAGTTAACAAGCATGTTATCAAGGTCCTGGTGAATACATACGTTGACCTTCACACTATCACTAGACACCATGGTCATAGAACTAACCTAGAAACACACTATTATAACTCTGGTTCCCAAACCGGACCTCATATCTAGAAAAAATAAACTCCAAGCTATGATCCTAAACCCAGGAAATGTCGTACAACTTTTTGGCTAGTTACTATTGTGATACCATTCTATAATGACCCAACCCAATGGGGCTCAACACGCATCTACCCTAACGTTGTCTCCGATAATCCATAGGCTAGCGACTATCACTAAGAAGGCATATCACACACATGGGAAGAATTAACCTTAATGACATGTATGCATGCACACGTATCCAAGCCTATAAAATTATAAAATTTAAAAAAACTGAAACAATGCATGCATACAAATATAATCCCACAACTAGAGTATGAAAAAAGTAATGTAAAGTATAAAATGGGGATAAATATATTCCCAAACAAAACTAGAAAGTAAATTCAAACCTACTCTAGAGAGTACTGCTATCAAATGAAACACCGGTATACACCTCATCATTTCTAGCCTAAAATAGCTCCACCTGCTTCAAGTTTACCAAGTACTCTCTAAAGAGGTTCATCATCTACATAATACAAGGCATGTGTGGGTAGATCTCATATAGGGGTGAGTATAACAATACCCAATAAGTCGCCTCAAAATAACCAAACACAAAGCTTCAAGAGTATTCAGATCACCATAGGATATGTCAATCATAATTTGAGACTTATAGAAAAAACATCTACATATACTCATAGTGGAAACATGGTCTCAAGGCAAAATAAGAACTATAAATCTAGACTAGGATTCCTGCTTGAAGGTTTTATACAACACTCATCTAGGAGAACACACTCCATGAGCTATACCACAACTGATGAAACTCATCCAAGAGGTCATTATCGATAGTTCTAGGCACAGAGGAAGGCTGGAAGTATTCATCTAAGATACACACACGATCAAACTACACCTCATCATAATTATTAGATCCTGATACACAGATAGGGGTTCAATGCCTAGGGATCAATGGGGGACACCATACCCTACTAGAAACATCCTCATAGATGGGGGATTAGTGCCCATGTAAATATTGGTCATGATAATTGCAAAAGCCATGTCTAAGGGTACACAAAGGGAAATAAGGATCACTATTTGGATATCAGAGGGATACATTCTCTAATATACTGACTCAGTAGTCAAAGTGTTCTAAGTCAACTCACTCCATAATAAGGGTAATCACCCACACTTCACTAATCATAATAAGATATAGTGGTATCACCCTCTATGTCGAGAACGTGATTCTATACCGAACCCTTATAGAAATAGACCAAGGGAACAATAAACTCATACTAGTCCAAGTAAGCTCACATAATCTCTCAATAAAGATGATCTAATAAGAATGTGGAATTCAATATATGCTCAAAGGAGTACACAATATGTTCCTGGTGGTACATAGTGTGTATCACTAAGCCCGGTACTGAACATGTATTGCACTCACACATGGAATGTACTTTCCCTCAATACACGGTGTATCCTAAGGTTATACGACATGTAGTAGTCTTCCTGGAACTCGGTGGACCATATTTCATGTGCCCATGTACTTTCCCAAGTACACTATGTGTGGTTCACCATATATGGCATGTAGGACCCCTGTGATCTCCTAGTCGTGTACTCAATGTGCACATCGATCTCCCTGCCATGGTGTATACATCATGTGGCATAGACCACATGGAGTAAAACTCCACTCAATACCTTGGGCATGTACTCACTATACAGACTGGTCTACTCAGTTAAAGATAACAAGGCATGTGGCGTAGGTCACATGACGTGTGATATTTGTGTTGAAAACCTAGCACTACATAGAAAGGGATGCATGGTGTGTGTTCATAAGACTACATGTTGTGTAGTTAGGTTTCTCATGGAACCCATAGAGCATCATGTGAATTAAAAATATATCACCACCACATTCAAATCTTCTAAAAATCCTTCCCTTGTATTGTGGACTTGGGACAATCGAGGTGGGTCATTGTGAGATATAATATTTTTGGTGGCCTCATTTTTTTAAGAGTCATTCGGAATCTCCACCACTAATTTGTGTTCAAGAACCATGCACGTTCATGCCCAATATAGTCTAATATATCATACTTATTTTCATAGAATAATAGTCATTCCATGTCGAGTCCAAATCTAAGATATAGACCCATTACACTAAGAAACAAGTGTGCAACGTTTGATTTTTATGAGTATATTGAACCATGGGACAAAGGAAATTTCCTACAATGAATGAAGAAATAGAGAAGAAAATCATAATCACAAACATGATGAACAAAACTCATCCAATGTTTTTATTTTCCTTGATCCATTTCCATCAGAAAGATTAATGAAAAGATAAACAATTAATAAAAAATCAATCTCCAAAAAATAATCCATGTAGATAACTCGTCCCACAAAATGACCAATCTAAAAATCAATCTTTTGGTCAACTGATTTGAGTTCATTATAGAAATAGAATATAGGGAAATAATACAATCAAAACAAATATCCTACAACAATTTCTATTGATCATTTATGAAGAATTAAGTTGTTTCGTTCTTATTGGCGAGGCCCTCTAATTCTTTCACACAACGATCATGGAAACTCAATTTGGTTGTCATCTACTAATTGAGTTCCTATAATTATCTCCAAAAAATATAAATGATTCCTAGGGTTATGTTAATAACATTAAAAATTTTCCATAAGCATGTATTTAAAGTAGAGGATTAGGTTGATCCATCATTTCAAAATAATTTATTTTATTTTATTTATTTTATTCATTTTATGTCTATGATGACTTTTTCAAAAACAACCCATGCCAACAAAGGTTATATCATGATTAGGTTAAAACTCATGCTCTGAACTCAAAGGTTCCCTTGTATTTCTAATCCCCACCTCCTTTTAAGATTTATTCCATCTTTTTAGGTAAACATCATGTTTGTGTTATTTAATATATTTTAAAGATTCATTTAGGGCACATAGGGCCTCAGATATCACATCATCTCAATGCCTGGATTTGAAAATATTACTAGAAATATTCCAAAGTCTTACACAGAAACAATTGGGAAATTTCACTTCTAGACCATCACCACACCATATATCCAGATATTTTAGACCGTTTCTAAAGTGTTAATGACTGAAAAACGGCCACTCTTTGTACACTGGGGCATGGTGAGGAAATCATTTCAATTAATTCATTAAGTATTAAAGCATGAAAAGTGGCTAGTAAGTTTTCACAAAAGAATAGTGTGGATTTTATTTTCCATATGTGAAGTGATCCTTCCAAATGACTTCAAGTCAAACACCAAGGCATAGAAAAATCCATGGTGTTGAGGAAAAAAAATTCAAAGTTTGAAATTTTTGAATTAAATTAATAACTTATAAATTGTTTATAAATTATAATAAAAAAGTATTTTTTGGGATACTTATTAATTAATAATAGGTTAATTAATTAATTAACTATAAAAGGTTTATAATTAATTAACAAATTTTTATGAAACATTTTTTGTTAAATATTCTATAAAAATTAAATATTAATATTTGAAATGCTATTTATTTATAAGGAATGTTTTATAAATTATAAATAAAAATAGTTTATTTTATAATCATAAAAGGGTGATTTGTAATATGTTTATAAGTTACATAAATGAGGTCATAATATAAAATTCATTATATTTTTAATAATAAATTGTTCATAATTATTTTGAATTGTTTAAAATTAATAAGTACTTATATGAAATTATATATAATTAATAATATGAATATAAATTAATTATATTAGTAATTATTTAATATCCATAATAGAAATCTAAAATTATAAAAGTATTTATAATTATCTTTTATTGATGAATTGTTCATAAATAATTATTTCTTGTTTAAATACTTGAATTATTCATTTATTTAAAGGTTACTCCCTTATTTTTTCATAGTAATAAATTTTTTAAATTATGAATTTTTATATTATAAAATTTATAATATAAATTGTTTCTAGGATAGAGCATTTTATTTCCATCCTAGTAATGATTCCATAATGAATTTAGTCTTTCATATATCTTGACCTCAGTTTGTAATTGAAGTTATGAACCTGATTTTAGTTGTTGAATATAGTTTATGAATATTATGTGTTAGAGTTATTTTGAATTGAATACTCTCTTGAGTAAATTATCATTTAGTAGAGGGATATAGGGTCAAAAAAACTATTGGCATGGAGGCTTACGACTTGTCTAAAGAGTTGAACGGGGTTGGATATATATCACTCTAGGAAAACTCATGTGAATTCTTTCAATCTCATATAACTCTAAACATTTAATTTAATTTTTTATGTAACTTATGGATATAATTCATTTAGATATGTATGAATATACTTGAATTATATTTTTTGGGTGAGTAATACAAACTTGTGGGTTTTCAAAAGAGTTACATAGCAATATGGTTTGAACATATTGATTTGGTGGAGGGAATTGTCACGACCCGTCCTCAGGGCATGTGCTGTGACTACCCCAAGCCCGCCTTCCATAGGCCAGGGGCTGGCGACTAGCACAAAAGGCGTAAATACCGATAAATGGGAAGGCATTGCCTTTATATAAGTAAAGAAACACAACAGAGTGCGCAAGATGTAGTAAACACTAAGTAAACTGAGTACAAAAGTAAGTGCTGAAAAGTTAATGGGCCAGAATACAAACCCAACTGAAAGTACAGTACAACTGAAAAGATAGTACAGCAGCAGTAAATTAAATCAGAAACCACTGAGTCATCCTCCGGCTATCCCACCTAAAGTGTGGGTACATATGGTCTCCTTAGATCATCGGGTCCGGTCGTCCGCTCCGTGTACGTCCCGCCTGATAGTACACCTCCGGGTACCGTCCTGCTCCACAAGCCTGAACCACAATCAGTGCTGCACGTCGTCTGCAACCAACACAATATAGTGCGGGTATGGCCCGTGCAGGGGTGAGTATACGATACTCATTAGGGACCCTGAGACCCCCGAAGGTCTCCCAGAATCCACAAAGGATAATCCACAAAAAAAGGATACAAACACGAAGTATCAACCAACTCTACTTAGGTATATGCCCATACACATACCTAAGTCATCATTTCCAGTTCGGCTCTAACTCATGAGCCCAAGTACAACCCATTCCACACAAGAAAACACAACCCAATCCACACAGGAAAGCAATTCAATCATATCGATGATAATGATTGAAATTCAAGACTCATCTCACACAGGTATACTACTCACGAAGAGAGGTGGAGATGATTAGATGTAGCCTCTGAATCATCTCTTCTGCCGAACCCATGTAGGATCCAAGTACAGAAGTTGTCGCTGCCGAAACCACATGGGATCCAAGTACAGTAACCATCGCTTCTTAACCCATGTAGGATCCAAGTACAGTAGTATTCGCTGTCGAACCCACATAGGATCCAAGTATAGTCGTCCTCGTTGTCGAACCCACGTAGGATCCAAGTACATTCGCCATCGTCATCATTGTCATAGCCAGCTCTAGGGTTCCTGCACACAACACGCTTGATTCCGGGAGGGTCCGCTCCATGAGCCAATGGGTCGATAGATCAACTGTCACAAAGCCCAGAGTTGATGTATCAAAAAGTTCTGTCTCATTAATAGGAACTCAACGTGACAGACGGCTCGTCAATCGGACGCCCGGTCTGAGAGATAATGGTTTTTCCATTCCAGGGGCCCGGTTGGTTTTTAATATAAAACCAACCCAGCCATACTCCAACTACTTCCAAACCACAAGTGGATAAATCCAAAAGAACCATCTCACTAATAGGAGTTCAACATGATTGACAGCACGTCATTCGAACGTCTGGTCGTTGAGTTATAAGTGTTTCCGCTCCAAGGGCCCGGTTGGTTTCAGGTTCGAACCAACCCGGCCATACACAAACTTCGCCTAAACCTCAAGTTTAATATACTGAAACGACCGTCTCGATCCAGGGATCCCAATGCAACTGACGGTGCGTCGATCGGAGGTCTGTAGCCCAAGATATGGGTGTTTGAACGAACCTGGTCTGAAAATAGGGGGTTTGGGCCCGGTCCGACCCAGCCCAATACCCCCTGGGTCGGCCTGAACCGGGTCGACCCGACCTGGGTCCGGGTCCTGCCCGATTGGGAGCGGCGCGGCCCAGATGGCGCGGCCAGGCCCAGCGCTGGCGACCCAGCACGGCGCGGCCTGCGGCCCGTCTCGGAAGCCGGTCACAGCTCAGCTTTCGGTCAAGCGGGGTGCGAAGGGGGGGGGGGGGCTTCTCTCCGAAATGTCGGCCCCCAGTGGGGTCCACCCTAAATGAGGGTCGGGGGGTTACGACCCCCCGATTTTTCTGGAAAAACGGTCGACCATAGGCCGGCCGGTTGAACCGTCGTGGGACCCGTGGGGGTCCCGCCTCCTGGAGCACCGGCAGCCAGTTTGGTCGGCCGCCCCCTACTGGACCGTCGTGGCATAAAGCCATGGCTCTTCCTTGAACGGCGCGGCACTATGGTGATGCGCCCCTCCGCCGCGTCCCGCTCCAGTCGCAGCCTCCCTCGGATTTTCCGGCGCGGCGCGACGGCACCACGCACCACCATCGCGGCCTACTCCGGCCGCGGTCCTCCTTCAGCCTCACCAGCGCGGCGCGACGGTGTCGCGCAGCATCGTCGCGGCCCGCTCCGGCCGTGGTCCTCTTTGTTCCCACGCGGTGCAACGGCACCACGCCGCCTTCACCACAATGATCAACGAAGATTAACAAGATAAGGGGAGGAGGATCGGCCGTGTTTGTGCGGTCTGATCTCCTCCCATTATGATGATATCAAGCGGCCAAAAATTTAATCAATGAATGTCGATAAATAAAAATTTGAACAAAGATAATCCCTACCTCGAAGGAAGTCCACGGTTGTCAAGATCCATGGATGATGGTGTCGTTTCTGTCATAGTCGGGGTCTCCTCCCTTGTCACGGAGGAAGAAGAGGATGAAGAAATCGGGTCGTCGAGTCGACGTTCTTCATCGTAGAATTGGCGTTCTTCGTTGAAGATGAAGTTCTTCAAAAGAGAATAGAGCTCTCTCCCCAAATTCTCTCACACAACGAAACTAACCCCCAAATAAAATAAGGCTCCTCTTATTTTATTAAAACATGCCATGCATTCAAATTAAAAAATTTAAACACTCAATTAAATTAATTGATTAAATGTGTTGGCATGAATTAATGTGGGAGAGTGGGGAGTCACTTAATTAAATACAAGGTGTTTAATTGGGGGGGTTTAAGAGGTTTTAGAGAATGTGAAGGGTTGGGGCTCATGCGGGCCCCACCTCACATTTATCCTCACATGGGTAGTTAGGATGTTAGTAGGTCCCACCCTAACTCCCCCATGTAGGATAAAACCACCTTAGAATTATAAATAAAATTGTACACAATTTTATTCACTTTTTATTTAATCCACAATTTTTAACAACTCCTCCAAAGCAAACGCATCTTCGGTAATGGTCTTCTTAAGCAATTACCGATGCTACGGTTTTATCGGTGCCCTCGTATTTCAATTCTGAGCATTGATTCAAAAGATAGAAAAACATGCTTGTTCGTTCACTGAACGTACCCGAGCTAAAATTTGGAAATTGATTTCGGGCACACCGGGCCTCGGAATCAGGTGTCGTCAGAAATTGCGTACTCATAAAATCCCAAAGAATTTAAGAAAAAAAATTCCTTGAAATTTACGGTTCTTTACATTACTCCCACATCAGGGCTTTACATCCCCATAAAGCTACATCATAAACTAGGAAAAAAAATGAGGGTATTGTGCACGCATCTGAGCCTCCTGCTCCCATGTGCTCTCCTGGAGGTTCTCGTGCTGCCACTGAATGCGCACCAGAGGAATCAATCGTCCACATAGGACCCGCTCCTGTCGATCCTCAATCTCCACTGGAACCTCCGCAAATGTCTCCCTGTCATCGATTTCCAGTTCCCCGTGGTCGATGATATGTGTCAGGTCATGCACGTATCTCCTCAGCTGAGATATGTGGAAGACGTCGTGCACCTGGTGCAACTGAGGTGGAAGAGTCAGGCGATAATCCACCTCACCTATCCTGCTGAGAAACTGGAATGGTCCGATGAAGCGCGGAGATAATTTTTCCCCCCGGCCAAATCTTTGTAATCCACGTCGAGGTGAGACCCGTAAGAAAACGTGGTCACCATCCTCGAACTCCAGTGGTCTCCGCCTCCTATCAACATAGGACTTCTGTCGGCTCTGAGCAGTCCTCATCCGCTCCTGGATGATCTGTACCTTCTCTGTCATAGCCTGGACCATCTCTGGTCCTACAAGTGCTGACTCCCCAGGGTCTGTCCAGCTCAGAGGTGATCTACAAGGTCATCCATACAATGCCTCATATGGTTCCATCCCGATGGTGGAGTGGAAGCTGTTGTTGTACGCAAACTCCACTAAGGGTAGGTGGTCCTCCCAGTTGTGACCAAAGTAAAGGACTCATGCACGGAACATGTTCTCGAGTGTCTGAATGGTCTTCTCTGTCTGGCCATCCGTATGAGGGTGAAAGGCGGTGCTCAGGCATAGCTGCGTACCAAATGCCTCCTGCAACCCCTTCCAAATCCGAGAAGTAAAACGAGCGTCTCGATCAGAGAAGATAGACGATGATACACCATGAAGTCGTACAATCTCTTGAACGTAGAGGCGTCCCAAACTCTCCATTGAGCCCTACTCTCTGATAGGTAATAGGTGGGCCGACTTGGTGAATCGGTCCACGATCACCCAGATGGATTCATGCCCTCTAGAAGTACGTGGAAGTCCCGTCACGAAATCCATAGATATCCCGTCCCACTTCCACTCTAGGACCTCTAAGGGTTGTACCAGGCCTGCTGGTACCTATTTCTTTGCCTTCACCTACTGGCAGGTGAGGCATCGTGAAACGAACTCTGCCACGGCCTTCTTCATACCCAGCCACCAGTGTTGTCACCTGAGCTCCTGGTACATCTTCGCTACTCCTGGATGTACTGCCAAGGGGGAAGTGTGAAACTCTCTCATCACCTCCTCCTGTAATGAAACTGGTACCATGGTACGTCCTCTGAAAAGGATGACGTGCTCTCCGCCTTCAGAAAATCCATCGGGTGCCAGCCCTAAGGATATCTGAGCATGTCGTGCCTTACAGTCAACATCCCCACACTGTGCCTCTCTGACCCGCTAAAGTAGTGGTGGAGTGACTGTGAGGGAATATAGGAAGGTTTCCCCATCTCTATCCACGAAGGATATCTGCAACGCGGCTAGCTGCTCTGTCACCTATCCAAGTAGCTGAATGCCCGACCTCCAGCTGAGAGCATCAGCTACTACATTCCACTTCCCAGGAGTATATACAATCTCAAAATCATAGTCCTGGAGGAACTCGATCCATCGTTGTTGTCTCAGGTTCAGGTCCTTCTACGAGAAGATATACCTAAGACTCTGGTGGTCAGAGTAGACTGTAAAGCGCTCACCCATTAGATAGTGTCGCCACGTCTTCAAGGTGAAGACCACTACTGCTAACTCCATGTAATGGGTAGCGTAGTTCTGCTCATGCTGCCTCAACTGTCATGAACCGTAGGAAATCACTGCTCGCTCCTGCATCAGGACACACCCGAGTCCGATCACTGATGCATCGTAGTAAACTACGTACCCTACGCCCTCCTCTGGTAGCCTCAAGATGGGTGCACTGGTCAATCTCTACCTCAGCTCCTGGCAGCTCTGCTGACATCTATCTGACCACACGAAGGGTTTCCCCTTCTTCGTCAAAGCTTAAAGTGGTGTTGTAACTCTGGATAATTCTGGCACAAATCTCCAATAGTACCCAACCAGACCTAGGAAAATCCGCACCTTCGTCACGCTCTTGGGTGTCTTCCAAGCTAGTACTGCCTCGATCTTCACTGGTTCCACTGCAACTCCTACCTTAGAGAAGACGTTCCCTAAGAAGTGGAACTCCTGAATCCAGAACTGACACTTCGAGAGCTTACCATAAATCTGGTGCTCTCAGAGTGTGTCCAGTACAACCCGAAAGTGGTAGGCGTGCACCTCCTCAGTAGTCGAGTAAATCAGTATGTCGTCGATGAAGACTATGACAAACCGATCGAGGTAAGGCTGGAAGATCCTGTTAATGAAACTCATGAACACTGCTAGAGTGTTGGTTACGCCGAAAGGAATAACCAATAACTCATTGTTTCCATACCGACACCTGCAAGCCGTCTTCTGCACATCCTCGTCTCTAACTCTAAGTTGATGATAGCCTGACCTGAGGTCTATCTTTTAGAACCAGCGTGCTCCCTTGATCTGATTGAAGAGATCATCTATCCTCAGAAGTGGATACTTGTTCTTTAGGTTCACCTTATTCTGGTGACGGTAATCGATACACAGTCTCAAGCTTCCATCCGCCTTCTTGGCGAAAAAAATTGGGGAAACCCAGGGTGAAACACTGGGTCGGATGAATTCCTTTCCCTTCAAGTCCTCCAACTGTACTGGTATCTCTCGAAGATTTGCGGGAGCCATCTGATATGCTGGAGTGGATATCGGGGTTGTCCTGAGGTACAGGTCAATATAGAAGTCTACCTCTCTACGAGGAGGGAGTCCTGGAATTTCATTAGGAAAAACGCCCACTTACTGATCCACCACAATAGGAAAACTCAGACTCCGCACATCAACTACTCCTAGGATGAGACTATCCAACTGATGAGTGATCAGCTATCCTCTCCTATGTGTGAGTCCATCCTGCGCTGTAAAGGCTCCCTTCTCACCGGTGAAGGTGAACCTGCTCCCATCTATGTGGACACACCGCACCTTGCGCCTAATACAGTCGATCTGAGCATGGACCGTAGATAACCAATCTATGCCCAAGATGACGTTGTAAGGCCTCGACGCCGCTACAAGAAGATCCCATCCGAATCTCTCACCTCCTAGAGTAATCTCACACTACCGGCACCAGTGCGTAATCGTCGAGTCTTCTCCTGTAGGAGTCTCTAGCCGTAAGGATCGAGCCAACGGCTCCGTCGGAATATCTGAGCTCTGAACAAGGGTTGCAGAAATGAAAGAATGACTCTCTCCTGTGTCTATAAGAATTGCAGAAAGGGTGGAGTAGACACAGATAGTACCTTGAATCATCTCAGGTGCGTCATGGTCGTAGGCCTCCACTGCCTGAAGTTGTGCCTGCCTCTGTCTGCCATCTCCCTATGGTCAGGGTGGACCTCTTGGTGGTGGTGGTGGTGGTGGTAGAGCCCTGAAGCATCTTCCACCACCTGCTTCTCGGCCAGCTCCTCTACCTCGTCCGCCTACTCCTTATGGACTTCCACGGTCGAACCATTGCTTCTATCTGGGTGGTCCCTCAACCGTCTGTTGCTCCTATGCATGGTGGGTCGGGCAGTCACGAGTCATGTGGCCCTACCCACCACATGCAAAGCATTGTCTGCCTCTCGTATGACTGGCTATGCTGCGTGTGCCCCACACCTTCGAACCAGTATCCTGAGGTCTCCCACATGATTGCCTGGTCCGCTAGGACATCTACGATATTTTTCTACTGTCAGCTGCAGAAGACTCCGCTACGTGTCACCCTGCGGTAGGCATCGATGCTGGTGTAGGCTTAGCAAGAAAGCTCTCCACAAGAAGGGCTCGCTACAGTACTCCTTCCTGCGTCAGAATGATGAGGGAGATCATCAAAGCCCTGATCTCATGCCTCAGTCCCTGCTCAAAGGTCCTGGACCAGAAGAATGGGTCTCGTACCATGTCTATGGATTAGCGCAAGAGGTCAGTAAATCTCACCGAGTACTAGGCTATTGTCATGCTTCCCTACCACAGCTGTAGCAACTCCTGGATGTGCACTACACGGAGGGTGGCTGTAACGAACTCTGAGTGAAAGAGGTTCTCGAATCCCGTCTAAAGTAGTGATGCCTCATCGTGCACCTAGAGCGTCTAGCTCCACCATCTAAATGATGTTGCATGCATGAGACTCTCCGAAAGGATCACCATGAGGTATGATTGTGTCCCTACCAATCTGAAGACTCGGACGATAGCCTCCATCCAATCCTTGGCTGCCTGAGGGTCCGTCTCTCCGTGGAACCTGGGCAGCCTCTGACGCGGAAACTCATATAGTGTACTCAGGCAACATTCACTCTCATCTGCTGTGGCTGGTGACATCGGTGGCTCAACGGTTAGAGGTACCACCGGTTCCTTCACTATAATGGGGCCCTGCACTGAGGCCTCGTCCCTCGGTGGGCTGCCATCTCGCACAAAGCTCGGAACCCTAGCTGGTTGCCATTGTGGGGCCATCCTGAAAAGAAACAGGTACTCCATGGTTAATACAGTATACCTGGTGAGCTGACACAAAGTAATCACAAAGAAAACTTTTGAAACACACATGAAATCAATGTTTTTGTGCATTGAGTCGGAAATCAGAAGTCATGGTCCTATTGTATGGATACATCGGCCACCGCACCAACACTGTACTCCCTAGTCTGATAACCACACTCAATACCCTTAACACTATTGCTTCACATAAAAGACATTATCAGAGTCTTAAGTTCTGCAGTAGAACCGACTCCTCTGATACCAATTTGTCACGACCCGTCCTCGGGGCCTGTGCCGTGACTACCCTAAGCCCGCCTTCCATAGGCCAGGGGCTGGCGACTAGCACTAAAGACGTAAATCCCAATAAATGGGAAGGCATTGCCTTTATATAAGTAAAGAAACAGAATAGAGTACGCAATATGTAGTAAACACTAAGTAAACTAAGTACAAAAGTAAGTGCTGAAAAGTAAATGGGCCAGATTACAAACCCAACTGAAAGTACAATACAACTGAAAAGAAATTACAATAGTAGTAAAGTAAATCAGCAACCACCGAGCCATCCTCTAGCTATCCCACCAAAAGGGTGGGTACAGATGGTCTCCTTAGCTCCTCAGGTCCGGTTGTCCGCTCCGTGTACGTTCCACCTGATAGTCCACCTCTGGGTACTGTCCCGCTCCACAAGCCTCAACCACGATCAGCGATGTCCGTCGTCTGCAACCAACACAACGTAGTGTGGGTATGGCTCATGCAGGGGTGAGTATACAATACTCGGTAGGGACCCCGAGACCCCCGAAGGTCTCCCAGAATCCACAAAGAATAATCCACAAAGGAAGGATACAAACACGAAGTATCAACCAACTCTACTGAGGGTCAGGTTGGGCACCCCAACCTGAGGGTCAGGTTGGGCACCCCAACCTGAGATGATGTAAATCCATCGTGGCACGGCTTTCGGCTGAGCGGGGTGCGAAGGGGCTGGGGCACCTCCCCCTTGTCTCCAAAATGGCAGCCCATAGTGGGGTCCTCCCTAAATGAGGGTCGGGGGGTTACAACCCCCTGGTTTTTCTGGAAAACGGCCGACCATAGGCTGGCCGGTTGAACCGCTGCGGGACCCACGGGGGTCCCGCCTACTAGAGTACCAGCGGCGGATTTGTCCGGCCGCCCCCTGCTGGACGGTCGCGGCCTAAGGTCACGGCTCTTCCTCGACCGGTGCGGCATGATAGTGTTGCGCCCCTCTGTCGTGGCCCGCTCTAGTCGCGGCCTCCCTCGGCTTCTCCAGCGTGGTGCGATGGCGCCGCGCACCACCATTGTGGCCTACTACGGCCACGGTCCTCCTTCGGCCTCACCGGCGCGGTGCGACGGTGCCGCGCAGCATCACTGCGTCCCGCTCCGGCCGCGGTCCTCTTCGTTCCCACACGGTGCAATGGAACTATGCCGCCTTCGCCACAATGATCAATAAAGATTAACAAGATAAGGGTAAGAGGATCGGCCGTGTTTGTGCGTTATGATCTCCTCATGTTATGATGATATCAAGCGATCAAATATTTAATCAATGAAGGTCGATAAATAAAACTTTGAATGAAGATAAGACCTACCTAGAAGAAATTCCGCGGTTTTCAAGCACCACGGATGATGGCGTTGCTTCCGTCATCGTCGGTGTCTCCTCCCTTGTTTCGGAGGAAGAAGAGGATGAAGAAATTGGGCCGTCGGGTCGACATTCTTCATCGGAGAATTGGCGTTCTTCGTTGAAGATGAAGTTCTTCAAAAGAGAATAGATCTCTCTCCCCAAATTCTCTCACACAACAAAACTAACCCCAAAATAAAATAAGGCTCCTCTTATTTTATTAAAACATTCCATGCATTCAAATTACAAAATTTAAACACTCAATTCAATTAATTGATTAAGTGTGTTGGCATGAATTAATGTTAGAGAGTGGGGGTCACTTAATTAAATACAAGGGTTTTATTGGGGGGGTTTAAGAGGTTTTAGAGAAGGTGAAGGGTTGGGGATTGTGTGGGCCACACCTCACATTTATCCTCACATGGGTAGTTAGGATGTTAGTGGGTCCCACCCTAACTCCCCCATGTAGGATAAAACCACCTTAGAATTATAAATAAAATTGTACACAATTTTATTCACTTTTTATTTAATCCACAATTTTTAACAACTCCTCCAAAGCAAACACATCTTCAATAAAAGTCCTCTTAAGCAATTATCGACGTTACGGTTTTATTGGTGCCCTTAGATTTCAATTCTGAGAAACGGTTCAAAAGATAGAAAAACTCACTTGTTTGTTCACTGAACTTACCCGAGCTAAACTTTGGAAATTGATTCCGAGCACACCGGGCCTCGGAATCTGGTGCCGTCAGAAACTGTGTACTCTTAAAATCCCAAAGAATTTAAGAAAAAAAATTCCTTGAAATTTACAGGTCTTTATAGGAATAGTACTTCTAACTAAATTACTAAAATCATGGAGACATAAACTGAATAACATGAAATAATATTTTGAGGTTAAATCCCCTTTCAAATATTAGGTTTTTTATTCCTTTTAAAGTGCCACTTATCAAGACCTCAATCATCTGACGGGTTATTTCACACCAAAGCAAGGTTCCTATGGATTATCATGTGTACTAAATGCATATAAGGAGTGATATTTAATCTTCCTTGGGTTGTTTCACAAAAATTGGGATGCCCTTGGATTTTCTTATGATTGTTTTATTTTTTGACATTTTATTTGGGTTACATTAACAGTGAAATCATAATGGTTGAGATACCAATGGAATAGAGTTGAGTATTATCCAAATGATATATTGGGAAATGATTTAACTTCTCAACTATCTAGTAATCATATATGATATGATTGGTTTGATTACCAACCTAAATTTCTAAGTGGTTAGTTTCAAGACAAAGTGTATTCACTTTCTTTTTGAAATATGGATCTTGGACTACTAATAGTTTTAATGAATTTAAAAATGTGTAATTATTTAAGTGTGATCCCATTTATGAAAATTTATAACTAAATGGTTATATGACACTCATATGATGAAATATTCTTTTTTAGATGAATATCATCATCATCATCAAACTAAAGGTTGAGGTAAATCCTTAGAATGAGAAGCTTATTGTAAGATACTCCTAATACTGGGAACTTAAGAAAAGTTCTTCAGAATGATTGGTGATTTAAGAAATTTATTGAAAAAAATATTATGTATTGAGATTGTTCCTTCCTTAGTAACCGGGTGTTGAAAATATTCAACCAATTAATCTATATGATTATAGAAACATCGAGTGATTCATTTTGGTTTTCAAATGCATTAAATTCAAAATGACCACATATTTTTAATCTCTATGCATTTACTCAATATGATTGGGTACACTAATGATTTAAGGAATATAAGTATCAAATTCTCAATCTTATTAGGTATTTCAAATTAAATTCAATATGATTGAATATGATAATGACTCGATGAGACTAAAGGATTCATTAAAACCTTATTGTTATAAAATTCAATTCTATTATTCTAATAGAAATAATAAATCAACTTTATGATTTAAAAAAGTTATAAATATATAGAAAGTTCATGTCATGACCCGCCTTCACCGAAAGGAGGGAAGGGTCAGCAGATTTCCAGGCCCTTCCTTCTTTAAGTTGAATGAGAGATAATAACCCCTGAGACCCGCCTTCACTAGGTCCTGGAGTGGTGACTAGCACCAAGGGTATATAAATTACACACAAATGGAAGGCATTACCCTTTTTTATTTAATAGGATCGGGAGATAAGATGATGAAACCCAACAACACCAAGTTAAAAGAAAAGTAAAGCCAAAAGTAAACCATTCCCACATGCATGTTCCAGAAGTAAAAGCCACAAAGTACAAAAGGTGACTACAAGGGTAAGTACCAAAGAAAGAAAAACAACAACTGCAACTGCCCCAAAGGTCTGAGCTAGTATGGTCCCGCGCGATCCCCAAAGTCCTCCTGGAAACCTGAAAGCAGTTTATATACGTAGGGTGAGCATACAAGTACACTTAGTAGTGAAAACCAAAGACTCTCGTGCACAAGTGGGGGGACGTACTAAAGTCCCGTGAGAAAAGGAGTAAACCAAACACCTGTCAAGGTAAAATATCCACCCAAGCCTCACCAAGGCACACTCCCCAAATAACGCAAGTCAAGTAATATATATATAATAAGAGCACATTGATGTTTGGGTACCCCACGCCGCTTTCCCACTGGTTATTGAGACATCCTACGCATCGAACCAATCCCGCCATTCTGTCACCGCAGTCCCACTGCCACACCCGCCCGCACACACCTAGGCCACAACCACACGCAGCCCCACTGTCGAATCCCGCCCGCAAACACCTAGTCCATAGTCACATGTAACCACACCTGTAAACACCTAGGCCAGGACAACCACCACCACGCCCGAAGACACCTGGGCTAGAAGATACACTGCCACGCCCGAAGACACCTGGGCCTCATCCCGAAGATACTTGGGAAACTACCTGCCGCACACACCTGGCCAACCACCACACTACCCCGTCCGAAGGTTCTTGGGCTAATAATGGACCTCAGGCCATCACAGCCTGCCCGAAGGTACATGGGATATCCGGGAAATGGAGAAAAAAGGAGATAATAACCAGCCACTAAGAATAATGTTGGGAAAAACACCATCCCCCATGAAATGGGGGTGTTCGGCACTAAGTGCTCAACATGGGCGGGTGTGAATAAGAAACACAAAACTAAAACTATATACAGAGGTAACAAGCACTCACCCAAAGTTAAGTTTTTATTCATACATCCCACAGATCACAAAGGCACTCAAGTCCGAGTCACGACCCTCGCCAACAAAACCTGTTTCTCCCATTCTTGTTTTCATGTTCATTAGAAATATTTAATTAAGTTTTGCACCTACTTGGGAAACTAGTAAACATAGGCACAAGTCCAGGAAAGTAAACATTCAAGCATCAACCATAACACCCACACCCAGTTCTCTCGTAAAGCCACATCAACTAAAGAGAACCCTAAGTTACAGCCACATGCCCAATATCCGGGAGCAAAAAGAAAAGTGCTTCTCAACAACAGAGTATCCCACCCCAATTCGTGATATAAACAAGGTAACCACCCGGTCATAAACTCGCAAACACTGAATCCACAACAATAGGGAATCCCATTCCCAATTCCATAGCCACCGAGAGTATAAAAATAGGGGATCCCATCCCCTCCCACATCTCCAGCAATCGGCCCGTAAAAGGAAACAACCAAACCACTACCACCGACACAAAGCAGGGCCATGCCTGTATTTTTTGATTTATAAGATTTAACACACTCCATGATTTCAATTCCGTGTGTTTTAACCAGGAGTTATCACAGAAGGGTTGACCCTGGTAATTTAATTTATTCAGCCGGGTATACGTGATTAACCAATTTACTTTTCACCATAGGAGTTTATAATTACAAAACAAGCCATTTAAAACACCACAAGGGTTTCATTAGTGCACAGACAACGACCACCAACGGCCTCGATTTTCAGAAGGCATAAGCCAACACAACTCAGAAAGATGATCAAAATATAAACAACATCAAATATCACAGCCCCCCATAATTCTTTATAGAAATTTTCATTGTCTTTATTTAGGTCTAGTTTGTCCAATTATACAGATTCAAAATCAAGACCACCCCACATGATACACAAAAGAGAGAGAGACGAAGGAGAAATTCCTTACCTGTTGATCGACGATTGACGCTTTAGGCCGGGCGCGGAACTTTATGCATAACAATGCAGCTCGCCCGATGCATGAAAATCAGCTCGTCTGGACGAAAGTACTCCTCACCGAGGGTTATCGAGAAAAGAAGAAACTCAGGGCGAACCCTTTAGTTATAAGGGCCACGGACGGTTGAGATAAGAATGCGAAACCGCGTAAGGCGTGGGGTCATGGGTTGACCACGCGGCCCCACACATTATTAAAGGGGTCGGGTGGTTTAAACTGATGCACACACTAGGTTAATTAATTAAATAACTAATTAAAACATTTACGGGCGTTACCGGGCTTTAAAACGTGCTTAAAGGAGTCAAAATGGGGTTTAAAACACAATTTGTGCAAAAAGGAGTGCTACTGGAAAGAACCCGTGAGGGTAGGCCAAAACCACCGGTAGTTGAGAGCTACCGGTGGGTGACAGCTACCGGTAGCTCAGCTACCGGTAGGCTGCAGCGACCGGTAGACCGAGATACGGGTAGGCTACAGCTACCGATAGGCCAAGATACCGGTAGGTTGCAGCTACCAGTAGACCGAGCTACCGGTAGGCTGCAGCTACCGGTAGATAGAGATACCGGTAGCCATAGCTATCGGTAGACCGAGCTACCGGTAGATAGAGCTACCGGTAGCTTCAGCTACCGGTAGACTGAGCTACCGGTAGACAGAGCTACCGATAGACTGTGGCTACCGGTAGACCGAGCTACCGATAGGCCTGCTACCAGTAAGCTAAGGCTACCGGTAGGCCTACCGTTCACCGAGATTCCTAGACCAGAAAACCCAAACGAGATTTTCACAAATTAATAGACCCAAAAAACCCGGGCCATTATATCAGATACCTCTTAAACGATTCTCGTCCCCGAGAATCAAAACAAACCAGAAGTAAAGAGAGGGTCCGAACAACCACCTTGAGAGATACCTCTTAGTAGTGAACCCATGATAACTAAAAACACTTCCCTATCAAGAACCAAGCAACATACCATTCCAAACTGCCCAGGCATGTGGGTTGGGGAGTCTCCTCCCCCATGTCAAGATATTATCCGCTTTGTGCGGCACTGACTCGCCCACACGGGTTTAATCACATCCACCTTAATGCGTCTTGATTAGGGGCCGGGTCCTCTCCTCCCCCATAGCCAGGGCTTTTCACACACATCCAGAGGAAATAAAAAGAGTACATTCCATATCCAAAAAGAAAAAACGTTCTACTATAACAGGTACAAAAAAGAACAAATCTCAAAACAACTCTGGGTACTGGGTACGCATCTTTGCTTCCCTCTCCCACGTACTCTCCTCAAGCCCACCATGTCTCCACAACACACGAACCAAGGGAATGGTTCGCCCACGAAGCACCTTCTCCTTGCGATCCTCGATCATCACTGGTCTCTCCAGAAAAGTCACGTCGTCTTCGATGTCCATCTCACCCCAATCAAGGACATGTGAATCGTTCTGTAGATATCGGCGGAGCTGGGACACATGGAAGAAATCATGTATCCTCAGTAGTGGCGGTGGTAACGCTAGCTGATAAGCCACTGCACCGACCTGCCACAACACTTCAAAGGGTCTGATGAACCTGGGAGAAAGCTTACTACCCTTGCCAAACCTTTGTTTCCCACGCCGAGGGGAGACCTTCAAGAACACGTGGTCTCCAACCTCAAACTCCAAGGGCCTCTTTCTGGTATCAGCATACGACTTATGTCAGTCCTGGGCTGCCTTCATCCTTTCCCGTATGAGTTGAACCTTCTCTGTCGTGCTCTGAACCACTTCCGGGTCAAGGATGACTGCCTCTCCTACTTCGGTCCAACACACATGTGAACGACATGGCCTCCCGTACAAAGCTTCAAACGGGGCCATATTGATGGTAGAGTGGTATCTATTATTGTCGGAAAACTCTACCAGAGGCAAGTATCGCACCCACGATCCCCCTGAGTCCAGAACACATGCCCGCATCATATCCTCCAAGGTCTGGATGGTGTGCTCTGTCTTTCCATCTGTCTGGGGATGGAAAGAAGTGCTAAGATGCAGCTGGGTGCCAAAAGCATGTTGTAATCCTCTCTAGACTCATGAGGTAAACCGTGCATCCCTATCCGAGACTATAGACCTCAGAATCCCATGCAACCGCACCACCTCATCCACGTACCTTCGTGCCAAAGCATCTACTACACTCGACTCCCTGATCTCTAGAAAGTGAGCTGATTTCTTCAACCTGTCCACTACCACCCAGATGGCGTCATATCCCCCTTGGACCTTGGGTAGTCCCGTGACAAAATCCATCGAGATGTCATCCCACTTCCACTCGGGGACAACTAGAGGCTGCAATAGGCTTCCTGGAACTCGGTGTTCAGCCTTCACTTGCTAACACACTAAGAACTTGGCCACAAACTCTGCCACCGCTCGCTTAACTCCAGGACACCAAAACTGCCTCTTCAGTCCCTGGTACATCTTGGAAACTCTTGGGTGTACTGCCAGGGGTGAGTTGTGGAACTCACTGAGAACCTTGTCGTGCATCACCTCCAGAACAAACAACCTTCCCTAGAAAATCATCTGGTTATGACCATCCTCTTTCCATCCTTCCGGAGCATTTCCCTGGTCAACTCAGTCATGCATCACTTCACACTCTGGGTCTCCCCACTGAGACTCTTCCACTTGCTGAAACAGATATGACTACACTGTCATCTGATATAGGAAACCTCTACCGCTATCCATCTTCGCATCTAGGTGTAAGGAACCCAACTCCTCAATTTCCTTCCAAGCATCTGCCGACTCTCAGACCGCATCCTTCTGCGTCCTCCTGCTCAAGGCATCATCCACTACATTGCCCTTTCCCTCAATATAAGAGATCTCGAAGTCATAATCCTAGAGGAACTCCACCCATCTTCGCTATCTCAAGTTCAGGTCCCACTAGGAGAATATATACCTCAATATTTTGTGATCTGTGAAGACCACAAAGTGTTCTCCGATGAGGTAGTGTCTCCATAACTTTAGCGCAAAGATGATCGCTGCAAGCTCCAGGTCATGGGTCACGTAATTATGCTCATGAGGGCATAACTGCCTGGACCCATAAGAGATCACCCCTTGTCGCTGCATCAACACACATCCCAGGCCCTGTCCTGAAGAGTCACAGAACACCTCATAGGACGCCCCTTCTTCTGGTAATATCAGCACTGAGGCACTAACCAAATTCTCCTTCAGATAGCTGAAGGCTGACTCGCACTGCTCACTCCACACAAAAACCTGGTCTTTCTTGGTCAGGGCTGTCAAAGGGGATGCTACTAGGGAGAAGTTGGGTATGAACCTCCGATAGTAACCTGTCAGCCCAAGGAAACTATGGACCTCTGCCACATTCTTGGGTGATTCCCAAGAAACAACTGCCTCAGCCTTTGATGGGTCCACCGCTACCCCCTGCTCGGACACCACGTGCCCGAGGAAGTGCACTTCTCGTGTCCAGAGTTTGCATTTTGACAACTTCCCATAGAGATGATGATGTTGGAGGACCTCCAAAACTGCCCTCAGGTGCTCCGCATGGTCCTCTTCTGACCTCTAATAGATCAGGATATCATCGATGAACAAAACCACGAACTGATCCAAGTACTCCCGGAAGATGGAGTTCATAAGTCCCATGAACACAGCTGGGGAGTTCGTAATGCCGAAGGGCATAACCACGAACTCGAAGTGTCCGTACCTACATCTGAACGCCGTCTTCGTGATGTTACCCTCCTTCACTCTCAGCTGGTGATACCCAGACCGTAGGTCGATCTTTGAGAACCATCTTTCCCCTTTCAGCTTGTCAAAAAGATCGTCTATCCTCGGAAGAGGGTAGAGATTCTTGATCGTCACCTGATTCAGCCTCCTGTAGTCTATGCACAAACTGAGACCACCATCTACCTTCTTTGCAAACAAGACTAGAGCACCCCATGGTGATGCACTCAGGCGAACATAACCCCTCTTCATCAGATCATCAATTTGGATCTGCAACTCTCGTAGCTCTGAAGGTGCCATCTAGTAAGGAGCCATCGAGATCGGACGAGTGACGGGCTGTAGGTCTATCCCAAACTCGATATCACGTCGAGGGGGTAGAGTCGTCACCACCTCAGGGAAGACATCCATAAACCCACAGACGATTTCTGGCACTTCTACCATTTTAGCATCTACTGACTCTACTGACAGCTCAGCTAACAAAGAGAGGAGGGCTTCCTCTCGCATGTTTCCCTTCTGACTGCTCTACTCACCGATGAAGGCAACACGCCGGCTGCCCAAGTCTGAGAGCAAGACCCTTCCTCAGAAACAGTTGATGAAGGCACACATAGAGAATATCCATTCGATTCCTAGGATGACATCGTATGTCTGTATATGTAGCAGAAGAAGATCCCTAACCGACTGGTGTGGCCCTATCATCAGTCTGCATCCCCGACAAACAAACAACAAGTCGTTCTGACCTCCGACTGGTGTGCTCAACACCAGGGGAACTAGAAGTCTCTTGGCATCTATACCCAAGGCATGGTCTAGACTAGGCGCAACAAAGGAGTGTGAATCTCCGGTATCGAACAAGGCATAAGCAAGGCTACTAAACAAACTGATCGTACCTCGAACAACCTCCGGAAATGCTGGAACTGCTACCTCCACGGCGTGTAACTGTCCACGCCCAGATCCTCTGCCCCTTGGCTGTCGGCCACCTCCCCGACCATGCCCTGGTCGAGGTCCCTGAGGAGCACCCTGAGGTCGGCCTCCTCCTCCTATGTCTTCCCTCAGAGGAGCGGGAGCTCGCTGTCCCTATTGCTGCTGCTGGAAAGGCCTAGATGGAAGCTGCTGCTGGGGTGGGTGGTGGGGGTGTGCACCATCTTCGTACTGTACCCACTCCAAGAACTGACTTCGGAGATGTCCAGGGCTCCCACGGACGAAGAACCGCGATCCCGGGCCCGAAGGAAAAGGGCGAGGACTAGGGGATCGAAACTGAAACAGCTGCAGCCTGATCCCTGCCGGTCGGAACTTTGAGGGTCCTGACGCTGGAGGCCTGGTGCTGACGGCCTTCCCCTTCGATGGTCCCAGCTGGATCCCCTCTCGTGACACTCCTCCTAGATCATGCATCCTCTCCACCACTTCGGCCTTCTTATGGACCTCCAAGTACGTCAGAAGGGTAAAGGGGGTAACAGCATACTGGAGGGAGGGTCGGAGTGCCTCCTCCAAACGTCTTGCCCGAGACTCCTCGTCGGGAAAGAGGTCCGGAGAAAAATGTAGGAGGTCCTTGAACTTGATCCCTAGCTCCCTCACGGACATACTCCCCTGTTGGATGGAGAGTATCTCTTGTCTCTTTTCTGCCTTCATCGTCGAAGAGAGGAATTCCACCCAAAACTCCCTCTCGAAATCAGCCCATGCCGCCTCAGACTCTCTCCTCTCCCCCAGGTAAAGCGTCCACCACTAACGTGCCACTCCCCACATCTGGATGACATCCAGAGGAACCTAGTACTCGTTCAGGTCCCGAATCAGGCACAAATCTATCACTAGCTCCTCTATCCAGCCTTCCGTCTTCATGTCAGAGGTGCTGCCCTCATACCTCTCGAGGGTCTGTCGCTGGAAGGCCCGAAGAGTTCTCTTCCACTGGTCATCCTCCTATTCTCGGTCAGCTCTCCACCGATCGGCCAAGGTAGTCTACAGAGCCTCGATCTCCTGTACCACATGCGGTCACCTTCCAGGTTCCATAGCTGCAAGGTAAACAAGGAATGCCTAAGCCCAAGTAGTGCCGAATATTATCTTTAAATCTTATTAAACTTTTTATTTATTATTAATTCCCAAAACACCCCAGAAACACGAGAACACAAGTCATTATGATGCAAGTACCTTTCCTAGGGTTTCTACCCTGCAATCAGCGCGGCATCACTTGGTCGTTCGGTAGGTCCAGAGTCCTTGTGTCGGATCACGGGGGGCCCTAAAATCCCGTGTCCTAGCCGGTATTCCCTGGACTAATTCACGCACTGAGGTCACCCAACACTGTTGCCCTACCATCCCATGCAATCCTCACTGTGCCTAACTCCAGAATCCATCCTATCTCTCAACCTCTATCTGATACCATTCTGTCATGACCCACCTTCACCAAAAGGAGGAAGGGTCAGCAGATTGTCAGGCCCTTCCTTCTTTAAGTTGAAAGAGAGATAATGACCCTCGAGACCCGCCTTCACTAGGTCCTGGAGTGGCGACTAGCACCAAGGGTATAGAAATTACACACAAATGGAAGGCATTACCCTTTTTTTATTTTATAGGATCGGGATATAAGCTGATGAAACCCAACAACACCAAGGTAAAAGAAAAGTAAATCCAAAATTAAACCATTCCCACATGCATGTTCCAAAAGTAAAAGCCACAATGTACAAAAGGTGACTACAAGGGTAAGTACCAAAGAAAGAAAAACAGCAACTACAATTTCCCCAAAGGTCTGAGCTAGTATGGTCCCGCGTGGTCCCCAAAGTCCTCCTGGAAACCTGAAAGCAGTTTATATACGTAGGGTGAGCATACAAGAACACTCAGTAAGGAAAACCAAAGACTCTCGTACACAAGTGGGGGAACATACTAAAGTCCTGTGAGAAAAGGAGTAAACCAAACACCTATCAAGGTAAACTATCCACCCAAGCCTCACTAAGGCACACTCCCCAAATAAAGCAAGTCAATTAATATATATATAATAAGAGCACATCGATGTTTGGGTACCCCGTGCCGCTTTTCCACTGGTTATTGATACATCCTACGCGTCGAACCAATCCTGCCATTCTGTCACCGCAGTCCCACTGCCACACCCGCCCGCACACACCTGGGCCACAACCACACGCAGTCCCACTGTTGAATCCTGCCCGCAAACACCTGGGCCACAGTCACATGTAAGCACGTCTGCAAACACCTAGGCCAGAACAACCACAACCACGCCCGAAGACACCTGGGCTAGAAGATCCACTGCCACGCCCGAAGACACCTGGGCCTCATCCCAAAGATACTTGGGAAACTACCTTCCGCACACACCTGGACAACAACCACACTACCCCGCCCGAAGGTTCTTGGGATAATAATGGACCTCAGGCCATCACAGCCTGCCCGAAGGTACTTGGCCTATCCGGGAAAGGGAGCAAAAAAGGAGCTAATAACCATCCACTAAGAATAGTGTTGCGAAAAACACCCTCCCCCATGAAATGGGGGTGTTCGGCACTAAGTACTCAACATGGGCGGGGCGCAAATAAGAAACACAAAACTACAAGTATATACATAGGTAACAAGCACTCACCCAAAGTTACGTTTTTCTTCAGACATCCCACAGATCACAACCGCACTCAAGTCCGAGTCACGGCCCTCGCCAACAAAACCCGTTTGTCCCATTCTTGTATTCATGTTCAGTAGAAATATTTAATTAAGTTCTGCACCTACTTGGGCAACTAGTAAACATAGGCACAAGTCCAGGAAAGTAAACAGTCAAGCATCAACCATAACACCCATACCCGGTTCTCTCGTAAAGCCACATCAACTAAAGAGAACCCTAAGTTACATCCCCATGTCCAATATCCGGGAGCAAAAAGAAAAGGGCTTCTCAACAATAGAGGATACCACCCCAATTCGTGATATAAACAAGGTAACCACCCGGTCTTAAACTCGCAAACACTGAATCCATAACAACAGGGAATCCCATTCCCAATTCCACAGCCACCGAGAGTATAAAAACAGGGGATACCATCCCCTCCCACATCTCCAACAATCAACCCGTAAAAAAAAAACCAAACCACTACCACAGACACAAAGCAGGGCCATGCCTGTATTTTCAGATTTATAAGATTTAACACACTCCATGATTTCAATTTCGTGTGTTTTAACCAGGAGTTATCACATAAGGGTTGACCCTGGTACTTTCAATTTATTTAGCCGGTTGTACGTGATTAACTAATTTACTTTTCACCGCAAGTGTTTACAATTACAAAACAAGCCATTTAAAACACCACGAGGGTTTCATTAGTGCCCAGACAATGACCACCAACAGCCTCGATTTTCAGAAGGTGTAAGCCATCACAACTCAGAAAGATGATCATAATATAAACAATATCAATGATCACATCCCCCCATCATTATTTATATAATTCGTTCATTATCTTTATTTAGGTCTGGTTTGTCCAATTATACAGATTCAAAAGCATGCCCACCCCGCATGATACACAAAAGAGAGAGAGATGAAGGATAAATTCCCTACCTGTTGATCAATGATCGACGCTTTAGGCCGGGCGCGGAACTTTATGAATAACGATGCGGCTCGCCCGATTCACAAAAATCAGCTCATCTGGACGAAAGTACTCCTCACCAAGGGTTATCGAGAAAATAAGAAACCCAGGGCGAACCCTTTAGTTTTAAGAGCCTCGGACGGTTGAGATAAGAATGTGAAACCACGTAAGGCGCGGGGTAGTGGGTTGACCACGCAGCCCCACGTGTTATTCAAGGGTTTGAGTGGTTTAAACCGATGCATGCACTAGGTCAATTCATTAAATAACTAATTAAAACATTTACAGGTGTTACCGAGCTTTAAAACGCGCTTAAAGGAGTCAAAATGGGGTTTAAAACCCAATTTTCGCAAAAAGGAGTGCTACTGGAAAGAACCTGTAAGGGTATGCCAGAACCACCGGTAGCTGAGAGCTACTGGTGGGTGACAGCTACCGATAGCTGCGCTACCGTTAGGCTGCAGCTACCGGTAGACCGAGCTACCGGTAGACTGTGGATACCGGTAGACCGAGCTACTGGTAGGCCTACTACCGGTAGGCTAAGGCTACCAGTAGGCCTACCTTTCACCGATATTCCCAGACTAGAAAACCCAACATGATATTTTCACAAAGTAATGGACCCCAAAAACCTGGGTCATTATAGTTCATATGATGAGAAATAATTGAATATTAATGTTTAAAGGTTTTTTATAAGTAATAGAGAAAAGTATTTGCTACACTAGTAACATGGATGATTTTATCTTAGGATAAAATTGTTATAAGATGTGTATTTATATCATTTTTCTCTAAATAGGATAAAATAAAAAATTATTGTTTAAAAAATTATATGGGTTTTTTCTAATACACATTTTTTTGATATTTTTAATTCTATAACATGCTTTAAGGGGATACTAAAATAGATTTTACTAGTTGATGAACTCATCATATTTTCATTTATATAAGTATGTTGACAATATGATTAGATTTAAGAAACTTTTACCAAATATTATCAGAGTTTTTATAATAGATAAACTAGGTATATTATTTCTAGGTTCTGATGTACTGTATATATATTACTATTGGGTAAAAGTTCAAACCAAAAAAAAGAAAATTTTATTGAATTGTTTAACAATTTTATTCAAGAAGCTAGTTAAGGGCATTGAAACCTAGGGTTATCAAGAAGGAGAAGTAATAATTCCATATGATGGGATTATCTATGATACGAAAAAGAGTTTATGAAAATCCATATAATTCTAATATTAAGTATGGATTTTATAGATTTTCTTTTATTCTAAAGGATATGAGATATTTAATGTATATTTCACAAAGTGTTGTAAATATACATGTGTTTAAAATCATGGAAATAATTGAATGAACTTGTAGTTTGAATTCAGGAATAAAAAAGTTTGTATAATAATATTTTGACTATAAAGGAATATGTTAAGCTAAGATGAGTCTTTTTCTCTTATATAATAAAAGAATATGTTTGATAACAAAAAGTTATTATGAACAACATGAGGTTATTTTTTACATACATATGTTTTATGATTCATAGGGTTTCTATAACATGTTTTGAGAATAAAATTTAGATGAATGTATTTATCCAGGACAAAAATTTTACCCATATGTTTTTTAAAATATAAGGGAATATGTTCCTGCTAACTATTGGTGGTATATTTTATTAAAATTATTCTTTTAAAAATTAATTGTTCCAAATACATATAATTCTATATATGATATAGAAACAATAGTTTATTTGTTAAATATTCCTAATAAAGATAAATAGTGGTTATTTCCTAACAGAAAATGGTTTTTGTATCTTAGAAATATATTTTAAAGAGAATATAGTATCTAAGAGGCTAGTGGGAGTATGTTTGCACTTAGATAATTTTAAAGTTATAAAATGAAGTATTTAACTAGTCTAAAGTAAAATTTATTTCCAATTAATGTCATAAAGAGTGTAGTATGTGTGGTGGTTAATAAAAATTTAAATAGTTACATTTAGTTACCATATATAGTGGATATCATTATTTCCAAAATAGTTTTACCAGACTAAGGTTAAATTGTTTTTTCACTTAATATACTAATGAGTTTATAATATATAACCATAAAGAAAAATGTAAATGGTTACATTTATTTATCATCAAAAGTGAGTATCACTATTACCTGGAGGATTTTACAATAAAATTATAAAGTGAATTAAACTAGATATCTTAACATATTTAAGGGTATGGTGGTAAAGAAAAAACATATAGAGTTATAATAGTTATTGTAACAAAGTGGATGACACTTTATCATAAAAGAGTTTAGAATATACATGAAAACAATAATATATGAATTTTCATTATTTCAAGGTAAAATTTTGATGCAATAGGGCTCCAAGGATGATGATGATGAACTTAGAAAGAGCTCTTGGTCGGAAGAAAAATATTTGACATCATAAAATTTAAGGTTGTGAAATTGAGAATTTTGAATATGGTCAATGAGTTAAACAATTATGAATATGATTCTTAAATATCCCCATTGTTGAAATTTTCTTACTTACGCATATTTTTCTCACTTAATATTTTAGTGGATGTGTTATATCATATGGTCACATAGATATATGATAATAATTACATATGATTTAATGGGTTAACAAACCCCAAAAAAATTTATAGCAAACAAAACACTGATATAGAAGTTTTCCATATATAATATGATCAATCGATGCTTATATTATGTCTGTTAAATATTATTAAAATATTTTTAGTATATAAACAGGTATCATAATTAATGGAAAACTCCACTCTATAATTCTTTTGCATTGGATATATATATGTATACATAGATATACATTTCATGAATTGTAAGTATGATTGACCTATCAAATTAGAACTTTGATTTTATCCCTAACTGATGTTTTTCATGGATTATTATAGGTTATGAAGAAATTATATGTTTAATATGAGTAATATTATTGTATGGAGATACATAATATGTTTATGAGTCACAAAACAAATAATATGACTCATCGTGTTCATTGGATGACCGACTTCTTATACCACATTGAGTGTTATACAGATGTGTGTGGTATACTAGAGGTGAATGGATCATATTTTATTCCCCATTACCTGAGGATAGTGAGATACCTAGCATGAGAACATTCATAATGTGATACCCTACTTATACAACTCTACATGTTGAGTTAGCTAATCAGGGGGCGGTTGGGAATGTTGTTGATCATGTCATCAGATGGAGTTTATCCAAGATGATATTTTTATTCTCATATAATGAGCATAAAATCAGTTACCTCTATTGAGATAACTTTAAGAGTGTATGGTTGCACCTAGAAATTTCATATGATGTTCTTGTTTATTTGGATGAGTGGCATGTGGTGTGCTAATCCATGAAGATAAATGGCATGTGATGTATTTTTCGATCAATTAAATATATATTTAGAGAATCAATAACACGTGAATGGGATATATAGTATTGACATACTTTATTTCCCATGGTCACTAGATATTGTAGAAAAAGGTAAAATATGAGAATTCACATTTTCATAAGATGCAAACTAGTGGAAATGAGTATGGAGATACATGTATTTGATAAAGATAATGTCAAATCCATTTATAGATTGATTAGGATTGACGCATTACTAGAGGTCATTATTTCCTTACATATATGGATCCAAATATTTATATTTATTTTAAAATATATAAAGGCATGTGGGGTCACACTTATAGTTGACTGAAGAGGTATTGAGTTTGATTTAGATAACTACTCTATGAAATGTTTTATAGTCAATCCAAATGTTTTTTGGATGGGTACTCACATGGTGTTGAATATGATGTTATAATGTGAAGTTAATGATAGCATTCCAAAAGTGTTTTGGAAGATATCTAAAAGGTTATTTGGATTTTAATTCACAATTTATATTATACAGTAAAATATAGGGTGAAATTACACATGTTCTGTGAGGCTTAGTGCAAGTGAGAGATTGAAGAAGATATAAATTCCCTAAATCCTTATGTATAAGATACACTTGGTATATCACATATAGTGGGAATGTGTCTTGTATGAGATACATTTTCTACTAAAATTTTGGTCATTAAGAGTTAATGATCAAGTGTTTCATCTCCACATATGCTATCAATTAATGAGTTGTTTTCATGAAATATATGGGGAGTTACATTCAAACATGTTATGCATGAACAGGAAAAATAATTAACTAAAGCATTATAATACTTGATTTAATGTGTGCATCTACAATGAGTGTCCTAGGCCTATATAAACCATTTACATGTGATGGAAGTGTCTTATGGGATGGTTCTTAGTTCTTTGAAAAAACTCTCAGACATTAGAATTTATCTTCTTCTTCCTCCTATGAATCATTAAATTTTGGCACATCATGGAGGGTGAAGATACTTTTTTTATGAATAATGATCAATATTGTCCCATGGATACCATTAGAGGTGGGAGGATTTTGTATTACACTCTAGTGACCTATCTCAAATGCATCAAATGAAGATCAATAACATTTCAGAGGATACTTTGGTGAATGGTATGCACATGTTCTTCATTTCCAGTTTTCATATAATTTTTTATTTATTTAATGGAAATCTTAGATTTTGTGGTTTCTTTTTCTTATGATACTATGATTAAGTTTTAATTAAACCAATAAAAAATCAACACCATGAACCTATAAAATTCAAAATTCATGCATGCAACATCACCTCTTGAGTTTTGATAGTTTTCTCTATCACATCATTTGTATGTGGATAAAAAAGAAATTATAGGAAATAACTGATATAAAAAAGCATTTCAGAGACCTCTCTAAACCTTAGAGATGAAATAGGGATTGAAATTAGATTTTATCATCTTTGAAACCCCATGAATCCCCACCACCTCTCCTAGATACTGCCTCAACAAAACCTCCCTTAATCTTAACTGTTTAATCTCTAAGAAGTGTGATAACTTTTTCAAGTAGTCTATGACCACCCATATAACATAACAAAAACCTTGATCTCTATGAAAACTGATGAATAATTCCATCGAGAGTTACTATAACTTCCACTAGGTTACATTAAGAAGTTGAATCAAACCACCTGGAACATGATCCTCAATATTCACCTTCTGGAAGACTAAACATCAATAGATGAACTCTGGAATACATCACTTCATGTCAGACCACCAAAATCGTCCCTTTAGAATATAATATATATTCACCACACTTGGATATACTACTAATGGTGAAATAAGTAATTCACCAAGAACCACATCATGAATCACCAAAGGAACAAAGATACTCTCTTGAAATATCACTCAATGTTGATTATCCTTCAAATATTCCTCAAGGGAATCATCATAAACAACTCAATCACTCCAAAACTATACCATAGAATCCCCAAGTTGGGGATCCTCCACTTACTTTACCAACATTACTTCACCTTCATTGGATAAAGATACCCCCTACCATCAACTTCTCCCATATTAAGGTGTATTGCATCCAAATCTTCCATCACTCTCTAAGAGTTTCTAGACTCATGCACAACACCACCACACAACTTCACGCACAAATAATCAAACACAATGTTCCCTTTTCTTGGTGTATAGAAAATTATGAAGTCATATTCCTATAAGAATTCCACCCACCATCACTAATTCAAATTCAAGTCTCATTGGGAAATAATATACCTCAAATTATTATGATATGTGAAGCACAAAAAGTTCTCACTAACAAGGTCATGCATTGAATAGTTACATTCATGATTCTAAAACTACTAAGGCCCATATAATATAACTTAATTTAATAAATCAAAACAAAACCTAGGCCAAGACATAAATCTTTGTAGTAAAACTCAAAAGGAGTTCCCTCCTTATGAAAATTTAGAACTAGATAACTAACCAACTTCTCATTTAAATACTCAAAAGAATTCTAGAACTATTCAATTCACATGAAAACATGATACTTTCTAGTTAATTATTTCATAAGATTCACAATTTTACATAAGTTATAAATGAACCTCCTATAATAACTAGTGAGACCAAAGATATTTCACACCTCTGAAACATTCTTAGCGACTACCAAGTAAACAACCACTCCTACAAAAACAGGCAAGGGAAGCACCCCCTTATATCAGCGCTAAGAAAAAACCACTCATAAAGCAACCCTTTATCATTGCTAAAATTGTAGCGCTGATAAAGGGATTATTTATCAGTGCTTTTCTAGAACTGATAGAGGGACTCTTTATCAGCGCTAGAAAAGCGCTGATAAATAAACCCTGTATCAGCGCTAAAATTTTAGTGCTCATACAGGGATTCTTTATCAGCGCTTTTCTAGCGCTTATAAAGACTCCCTCTATCGGCGCTAGAAAAGAACTGATAAAGAATACCTTTATCAGCGCTAAAATTTTAGCGCTGATACAGGGTAACCTTTATTAGTGGTAAACAAGTGATGATAAAAAGACCCTTTATCAGCGCTTGAAAAGGGTTGATAAGGAATCCATGTATCAATGCTAAAATGATAGCGCTGATATAGGATGAATTTATCATTGCTTTTTTAGCACTGATAAAGAGGACCATTATCAATGCTAAAAAAATCACTGATAAAACCTTAGTCTATTTTTTTATAAATTTGGTCACACAGTGCCCTCGTTTTATTGCGACCTAAAGCTCTCGCGGTACTGGAACCCTGCGACTCCCCTCCACTGCCCGCTGAGTTCCCATTGTCGGACCTCCGCTGCCCTCAAGTTTCTCATTGTCGGACCTCCGCTGCCCGCAGAGCTTCGTGTTGCCGGACCTCCGCCGCCCTTGAGCTTTGCTTTTCCGGACCTCCACCGCCCGCAACGCCGTCAAGCTTCGCGTTGCCAGATCTCCATCGCCCACTGATCTTCGCCTTGTCGGAACTCCCTTTAAGGCATGTTTTCCAAATAATTTTTTAATATTGTCCTCCTCTCCCATCACACATAACCATATATTGATTTGGCATGATATATTTAATGTATATTTGAGATTGTGATGGTTGTAGGATACATGATTCGTCCTTTTCTTATTTATGTTTGTGTCTAGGGTAATGCCCCTTGTCGAAGCTCGATTTTGGTCCAACTTCTTCTAATGGTTCTAGAACTATTATTCTATAAATCATATCCCACTATTAAAACATTTTTAATTGGAGTTTTGGGATGTGAGGATTTCCCATAAATGGTGTTCTAGTGGATTTTGTGTTGAATTATTTCATCCCTAGGTTTCATTTACTCCGGTGGTGGTGATTCTGCTTCATCGTAGATTCATGAGTGTTCTTCCAACATATTGTGATGGGGTTCTTGGGGGTGACAATCCAATATATTTCTATTAATCCTAAGGTATCACCTTTTTTCTAATGGCTATGATGGTTTTTTAGGGGATTTGGTATTTGTTTATTCTAGATCCTAGAAACCATTCAATTTGATGGTGGTATGGCTGGATATGTTATATAAATTCTTCCAACAATCACCTTTATGAGAAGGTGTTGTTTGAATTATATAATATATATGCTTTGATTTAATTATATTATTAGGTTATGTTGGGTTGGAAATGGGTGATGAGGTTCCTAAGGTGATGAATTCTAGTTTGTTATCTTGTTAGTGAAGTTGTTGATGATGATGTTGATCAGGCACATCACGGCACATGTATCAAGGTACGAGTATCATTGTGATTTGAGGCATGATTCAATAGCATATTTTTGTTTGAAATTTGAATTTAGTGGTGTTTTATGAGGTACTTTTTATAATTTCACATACTATTTGAACATATGTGTATTTGACATATTTATTTTTTCTTTTATCATTACTCCATTATTCTAGGATTTTCTATTAGTATAGTTTTTTTACTGTAAATCAAAATGTGGAATATTTGGGGAATGTTTGACATGGGTTGATTTTGTTTAAAAGGGATGCTTTATTAAAGTAAAATATCTCTTGAGAAACCTAGTATTGGTGTAAATATTGATATGCTCATCATCAATGGCGATCAATGAGTTTACACTATCAGAGTAAAGTTTATGAAAAATTTAAGGTCCTTCACACTTGGATTCCAGTTTCACTAGATTCCTCCTAGGTATCATCGATTCCCTTAGATCCAACACCATGTCACCATAAATTAAGGAATGAAGGATACCCTTTTTCTTTAAGGACAACACCACCTGGTTCTGATGCATTTCTAGGTCATCCAATGCTTGAACCCTATTTTCTTTGAGGGTTTCCCCCCTTCTTTCCTTCATGCTATCTAAGTGACTTTCTCTGGCAGTGCACTTGTATGGCATGATGCCCAGATCACCAAGCTTTCTAGCCTTGCCACCCCTACCTCCATCTCTGTCCTTCTCCCTCACTGAGGTTACTGACTGCTTCTCTGTAGTGGCCAGGCCCCTTTCTAGTAGTGTTTGTTCTGTCTCCCTTGGCTCTGAGCCTGTCATACAGCTCCAAATACTTATTGATTCAGAGATAACTCCCTCAACAACCCCCATGTTTCATTACCCATCCTTCCCCTGCCCCTTTGGATCCTCATCTCCCACTCATATGAAGCTTACCAACCAGAAGGGATTATGAACATGTTCAAAATCAAGGGACCTCAATGAGAGATCATCCTCCCACTTAAATCGAACTTCCTCACTATAGAAATCAAAAATCATAATGTCATTGTTGTTGTTGTCAAATAACACAAAACCCTATAATAATCATAGAATTCTCTTGGAAGATTAATTTGCATGGATTTATACACTCTGGCCCCTCTAACAGACACAAATGGGTATTTTGGCACAATAAATATGTTGTTGAGACTGTTCAAGATTGCAATCAATTCATCACTTCCAAGGTGTCCAACGGTGGCACCTCCTTCCTTGTGACTTTTGTTTTTGGAAGCTATGACCCTCTTCAAAGGGAATCTCTATAGAGTGAACAAAATACCTTCGATCCCAGCCACCATCCATTGTTTATTGGGGTGACTTTAATGTCATTTCCAACCCAAAGGAAAGGAAAGGTAGAAGCCCATTCCAGAGGAAGGCCATTATGGAGTTTGTTCAGTTCATGGCTAGGAAGGGCCTCATTGATCTCAACTTCTCAGGTGACAGTTTCACCTGGTGCAACAACTGTCGGGGCCATCACCGCTTGTGAAGTCTATTGGATAGGTGTCTAGAAAACATGAAAGCCACTAACCTATTCTCAAATACCATGTTTTTTCATCTTGGTTGAGGTTTTTTGATTCACTCCCCCCTCTTGGTTTTCATTTCTTCTTGTCATGATCATCAGGAATGGTTTCACTTCCACTGGCAGTGGGTTAACATCCTAGGGTACTTGGACATGGTTTGTGAAATATGGAATGAACCCTTGTAGGAGTATCAGGCCACCTTCAACCTCAGTGACCTGACCTCAAACCCTGATAGGTGCATGTTCTCCCCTTCCTCCTCAGGAGCCTTCACCACCTAGGACTACTGTCGCATATGGGCTCCTTCAGAGTATTCTGATAGATGGAATGATACCTTTGGTTTATTGGATTATTAACACCAGTTTGAGATTTATTTGTGACTATATACTTATTATATTTTCTTATTATTTCTTACACACCACCACTTGAGTTGAGTAACCTGATTGAAATCCATATTGGTACTTTGGTTCTGATGTGGATATGGTTTTTTATGTGTTTGTGACATGTGTGTGTGTGGATATATGGGTATTTAGGCATGATGATATTGAATGTAGGGTAGAGACCTAGGAGTGGTAGATGTATCATTCTTGATTATTCTTGTTTTTGTTCTGGGGTGATTTGAGGAAACTATAATGAATCTAAAGTAATTATATTTAATGAAGATGAATAAATACTAATGGTCAGGCTCTATTAATCTCTATTTTTATAAGGAAGTGGTTCTCTTATACTATATTTGGAAGTCTTTTTTGTGTACTTGAACCATAAATACTAATATTTGAGATTCAAATAGGATGAAGATGAATAAAGATTGGATGGGTGTTAATCGTTTGACAATAGAGTATGAGAACATAGTGAAAGAGTTCATCAAGTTTTCAAAGGATCTCGCAAAGGATCCTTCTCAAATCCTTTTTCTGTGTTTACGTTGTTGTTATTCTAGACTACTTACTCCAAATGAGTTGGAAGAACATTTGATATGTCATGGAATATATCGTAGTTATAAATGTTGGAATAAACACGGAGAAAAAGTGAATATAACTACTGTATGGGATAAATCTACATTTTATAGATCATCAGATATGAATACAAATATGGATAATGAAAAAGACTGTATGGAGGATGTGATTACAACTATCAATGATGATGAAGATAATATTGAGGAAATGATAAAGAAAATTGAAGATGAACTCCTTGATTGACCAAAATTGTTTGAGAAGTTAAAGAGTTGTGAAAGGATGTCATTGTATGATGGTTTCACTAAGTATACAACATTGTCAACTGTACTGAAGTTCTATAAATTGAAAGCAGGAAACGGATGGAGTGATGTCAGTTTTATGAAACTACTTTCTCTATTGAATGACATGCTCTCGAAAGATAATGAGCTCCCAAGTCGGACATATAAAGCTAGACGAATGATATGCTCAATGGTTATGATTTCTGAAAGAATACATGCTTGGCCGAAAGATTGTATATTGTTTCAAAAGGAGAACAAATCACTTATAGAATTCCCAAAGTGTGGTGCTTCTCTATACAATAAAGATTAATCCAATCCTACGAAAGTTTTATGGTACTTTCCAATCATTACAAGGTTTAGGTGTCTATATAGAAGTGAAGAAACTGCAAGACAATTGTCGTGGCATGCAGATAAAAGAAATAAAGATGGGAAATTACATCATCCAGTCGACTCTCCTCAATGGAAGAAAATTGATCATGAGTATCCTAAATTTAGAAAAGAGCTGAGAAACCTTCGTCTTGAGTTATCTATAGATGGAGTGAATCCTTTTCATTTTCAAACGAGCACTCATAATACATGGCCTGTTATGTTGGTAAATTATAACTTGCCACCTTGTTTATTCATGAAGTGGAAATTCATCATGTTATCTATGCTTATATCAGGACCAAAACAACCAAGTAACGATATTGATGTTTATTTGGCTCCTTTGATCGAGGATTTGAAGTTATTGTGGGATTCAGGTGTAATGTTGTATGATGCTTATAAAAGTGAATACTTCATGTTGAGAGCGATGTTGTATGGGACAATAAATGATTTCCCTGCGTATGGAAATTTTCCAGGCTAGAGAATTAAAGTAACTCAAGGGTGTACCAAGTGTGAAGAAGATACAGAATCAATTAGGTTGAAACATTCATCGAAATCTATGTTTCTAGGACATCTTAGATTTCTACCTCGTCAGCATAAGTACCGATCTTGGATGACATCATTCAATGGAAGTTCAGAACAACGTGCAACACCATCTCCACTAACAGGTGATCAGCTGTTTGAGAAAGTAAAAGATCTGAACACTGTTTTTGGTAAACCATTTTCAAAAAACCTTATGAAAATTGGTTGGAAAAAGAGATCAGTTTCTTTTGAATTACCATACTGTAATTGTTTGTATGTCAGATATTTTTTTGATGTGACGCATGTGGAAAAAAATTTATTTGATAGTGTTATCGGAATGTTGATAAATTCCCCTAGCAAAAAAAATATGGAATTAAGGCAAGGTTGGACATGGTTGACATGGGAGTACGAGAAGAGTTGGCTCCCGTGAATAGTGAAAATTGAATGTTTCTTCCTCCAGCTGCTTATACTCTTTCTAGGGAGAAGAGATGTCATTTTTTCAACTTCTTCAATGATGTAAATGTTCCATAGGGGTATTCATCAAATATCAAGAACATTGTGTCAATGAATTATATGAAGTTAAAAGGTTTGAAATCACATTATTTCCATGTTTTGATCCAAGATCTAATTCCTATATCTTTACGTTGCATTTTTCCAAGAATTTTCGTCATACGTTAACCAAACATTTTTTCTTTTTCAAATCTATATGTAGTAAAGTTTTAGACCTGATGAAATTGACAGCTATGGAAAAAGAAATTGTCATCATATTATGTGAATTGGAAATGTTCTTCCCGCCAACATTCTTTGATATGATGGTTCATTTAATGATTCACTTGATGAGAGAGATTCTACTTTGTGGTCCTGTGCACTATAGATGGTTGTATCCTATTGAATGGTTTATAAATATTTTGAAAGGGTATGTCAAAAATTGAAATTGGCCAGAGGGTTGTATAGAAGAGCGACATATTGTTGAGGAAGCAATTGAATTTTGTACCAAATACCTATCTGATGTAGAAATCATTGGTCTCCCAAAATCTTGTCACACTGGACGCATTGAGGGTGAGGGAATTTCTAGAAGAGAAGTTGTGACAATCATTATTACAGATCGGGAGCAGGCCCATCTTTATGTTTTGCATAATAGTTGGGAGGTTTCTCCATATATTGAAACTCACAAAGAAATTCTTAGGCTGTTGAATCCATAAAGGGATGAAAAATGGTTATCAAATATACATAATCACCAGTTTATAGGATGGTTTTGGGACCAAATTTTTAAGCAGTTTGATGAAAATACGAATTCAATTTCAGAACGACTTCGATGGCTAGTCATTGGACCAAGTGTGTATGTATTATCTTATAGTGGTTATGTAATTAATGGTTATAAATTTTATAAATATGAACATGGTGAAGATAGTACCATGCAAAATAGTGGAGTTACACTAGTGGATGAAGCGATGCATGTTTCTGGTAGTAAGGAGAGAAATCCAATTTATGAAAATATGTCATACTTTGGCATTATCAAACTAATATAGTAGTTGTATTATACGACATAACAATTGCCGATTTTTCAATGAAAATAGGTTGATAATAATAGTGGTGTTAAAATAGATGAATCGGGATTTGTGAAAGTTGATTTTAGTAAACAAGGGTACAAAGAAGAACAGTTTATAATGGAATCACGAGAGATACAAGTTTTTTATGTTCCATATCCCGCAAAATGAAAGTGGTCGAATGTTCTGTTATCATCCAAAACTACTGAAGGTTACGATGACAATTCAGTTGAGGATGATCCTTTCAATGGTACATCGCAATCATTTCAGAGCAGTCCCAATGTAGATGATGTTTTGTATGTTTGAGGAGACCATAATAAAGGAATTTGGATAATTGATAGAGGTTTCAAATCCCTTCAACCTTTGAAAAAAAGAAAGAGAGTTCAATAAATGGGTTATATTTTGTTTGTAATATAGATCTTGTTATCTCATGTTATTATCTTATCATTACTGAATTTAGGTAATCTAAATTAACTGTTCAACCACATTTGTAGATAATGACTTCTGCACATTCTGGTGCTCCTAACCTTGAGGCTGAGCAAGTATCTCAAGCTACTGTTGCTGCGGCTGCTGTTGCTCCTCCTTTTTCTCCTGCTGCAGCTCCTGTTGCTCATGCTGCTCCTCCTGCTGTGGCTCCTACTGCTCCTGCTGTGGCTGCTCCTGCTCCTGCTATTGTGGCTCCTGCTGCTTCTAATGTTGAGGTCCAACAACCATCAACACATTCCTTTGATACCATTTCAGATGAACATATAGATGATGTTGATATCGATGAAATGGTCGGGAATGAAGGTATGACATCGCAGAAAACACAGGTGCGTTGTAGTTTGACAGTGTTAGCCAAAGTTCTTAAGGAAAAAAGCAAAGTAATCAAATTTGAAGTCGGATGGAATGCATGGGGCCAACATGTGAATCCCAACAAGGCTATGTTTAGCAGCTACATTGGAGTTGTCACTCGGCAGCGCGTGCTGATTGACATAAATTCATGGCACCATGTTGTGTCCGGGCTGAAAGCTGTGATCTGGGAAGAAATTATGGTAACATTATGAATTTATTTCTTTAATTTACTTGAAAATAAAATAATGAAACAATGTCTTACTATTCTCAATCTCTTGCAGAGTACATTTATAGTAGACGATTCACACAAGGATTATGTACTAAGGCTTGCAGGAAGGATTCATCGAGGTTTTTGCAATATTTTAACAAGATTTCACCTGAAATATTCCAAAGGTAAAATAAACCCACACCCACCCATTGTCTACGCTCACCTGATATCCCAAGAAGCATGGGACGCATTTATTGGCCGCCATGGGGATGAGAAGTTTCAGGTATATTGTGGGTGATAATACGTTGTTTGAGGATACCTGTATTCGTCACTTTGATTGTCAATATTTAATTTATGAAATAGAAACTCTGTACTAAAAATAAGGAACGTGCATCAAAACCAGCATACCCCTATCGTAAAGCAAGGATGGGGTACGCTTCATTAGAAAAGAAAATGGTACGTATTTTAAATTTACAGAAATATTGTTAGGTTCCAAAAAACAACATCATAATTATCTTTCTATGTTTATATATAGATTTATGAGTCTAAAATAAAATACACTTTCATCCCACGTCATGTGCTATGGAAGGAGGAACATGTGAATAAGGAATGGTAGTTAGTAGATGAGAACACACAAAAAGTGTAGGAAATATGTGTAAGTATGACATGACTATAAAAATATTTGTTTTAGATTACTATTACATAAAAATAATTAGTTATTTTCCTATATCCGACATTCACAGGAATCAGCTACTCTTGTAGCGGATACAGACCTATTATCGACGGCTTTGAAGCATCCAGAAAAATATGGTCCTGTCAGAGGTGCGGGGTTTGGGGTGACACCCCAAGTATATTTTGAGAAGAAGAAAAAAATGGATGATACATATGAAAAATTGGAACAAATGAGTGCAAAAATAACAACCCTTGAAGAACGATTGCAATGGCAGGGAGAGTTGCTAGAAACTTTTATGGATGGGAAGCAAAGGGAAGACACAAGTCAGGAACAACCAGCACGTGAACATCTCGTCCCACCCCCCACCATCTTTGAGGTGAACCATTCCCCTCAAAGAACTATCTTATCCGTGGTAATCAATTTTCTAATAGTTGTTCCCATGAAATGTGAATCAGACAAACACTGATAAATTTTCTGTACTGATCTTATACAGGGTGATAATGATTGTGATTTGTATCTGTCAACACCCACCTATCACCTTGTAGTGAGCGCTACAGTGTTCAATATCCCAGATGCCACACTGCATAATAGACCACTTCTGAAATATCATCTGAAAGTGATGATTAATGTATCTCATGAGCCAAATGCAGAGCTACCTATTCCACTTGTTGACGATGATATTTATACAGTCGAAAAGGCTATTGGGTTATTCATTTCATGGCCTTCATAACTTTTAAGAGTACATGCAGAAAAACAGGTATTTATTTTCTTTTTTTTCAAGCTAAACCTTTAACAATTAATGAAAAAAGGGTATGAACCAATGATTGTTGTTATAGATGGAGAAAGGGAAGGGGTGAAAAACGTTGGCTTAAAACCATCTAAAGGATCGACCAACCGATCCCAAGGAGCTACTAAAAGCACAATAACACCACCTGTTCTCTATCCACATTTACTAGAATTGAATACTCATGTGGATATGAAGATAAAAGATGGTAATAGTCATATATTGGTTTTCGAAGAGAATATATACGAAGAGGAAAGTCAAGATTTCGTTACTGCTGAAAATGTAAATGAGATCCTTGAAAACTGTTGGCTAGGAGTCATAGTAGTAAATTTATATATGAGGTATGTTTCCATGAATTGATTTTCTAAAAGCTGATCTAATGTGAAAATTATGACTAAATTAATTTTATATTGTTGACTGCCGCATTTATGAAAAACAGTTGAAGGAATTTTCCCATGAGCCAAGATTTGGACTCGTTAGTCCTCATACCACATCAACACACCTAACAAAAATAGAGCCATCAAAAAGGGATGCAATAGTGAACGGCTTGCTGAAAACATTTGAAATCAATATTGCATATGATAGACTCTTCCTAATACCAACCATGCAGGGGTAAAACACTACGATTAAAGCATATCAATTATATTTTCACTTATTTTATTACTTATTTCTTTTTGTGTTATTAGGAAACATTGGTTGCAAATTGCGGTGAACTTGGATACTCAAAAGATTTATTTTATGGATTCAAAGCAAGGATATCCATCAAACCGACCACACATGATGGAGTTTGTGAATCTGTAAGACACTACATCTTACGTTTTAGGTTTAAACATCAAGTAATATAATTTATATTATATTTTACTGAGGATTCTGTTATGATAGGTTGGTGTATCATTATCGTCTTAAAAATGAATGACGACAGGGGATAAGAATAAAGAGGTGAGCAAGTACTATGTATGGACAAATATCACGGTATATATAATAAAATTTCACTATCCAAACACATCTCAACACAAGTTACTTATTCTCCTAATGATCAATTTTTTTGCAGTGTCCAAAACAAACAAACGATAATGGTTGTGGTTATTATGTTTGTAAATTTATTAAGGAGATTATTTTTCATCAAGAAACAAGCATCCCTAAAGAGGTATTTTCAAAAATAACTACTAGTTAGTTTAATTTATTTATTAATTCTTTATTTTTATATTTTTCAGTACTACTCTGACTGCCGAAAATCCTCATACTCACAAGATGATATAGATATGTTCAGAAATAAGTGGGCTTCATACCTGATGACAGATTGTACACAAATAACATGAAGATCTGACTTGGGGACCTATACAATTGGCGGTCATTTTTCAGAGGGGTTAAGGGGATCAAAAGATGACACATTTTTTTATGTAAATGTTCGTTGGAATATTTTAATTGTTATTAAATAAAAAATCCATTCTCCAATGATTAAATTTCCCATTTTAACAGATGATATACACCAACAACATGCAAGAATGATGAACCACTCAAAGGGACGTTCTTTTGTTTAAAATGGACAGATTTTTATGTGAAAACAACAATAGACCTACGGAAATCTGACCAAACGCATTAGAATTATGTTGATCCTTTAGGAGAATAATCCAAGGGTCATTTTTGACATGTACGAGTCATCCTTTCCTCAATATGAGGCACGGTGTGGCCGTTACCACTCAAAGGGTCTCTCTTTTGTTTAAAATGGACATATTTTTAAGTGAAAACAACAACTGACCTATGTAAATCTGACCAAACGCAATCATATTGTATTGATACTTTATGATAACGATCCACAGGTCCTTTTTGACATGTAAAATTCAACCCCGCCTCAATCCAAGGCACGGTGTGATCGCTATCACTCAAAGGGTCTCTCTTTTGTTTAAAATGGACACAATTTTAATTGAAAACAACAACTGACCTATGAAAATCTGACCAAACGCATTTGGATTGCCTTAATATTTTATAAGAAAGATAAAAGGGTCCTTGGTGAAGTTTAAGAGTCAATATCGCCTCAATATTAGGCACGTTGTGACCCCTATCACTCAAAGGTTATCTCTTTTGTTTAAAATGTAAACAATTTTAAGTGAAAACAACAACTGACCTACAGAAATCGAACCAAACGCACTCAGATTTCCTTGATCTTTTATAATAAAAATTCAAGGGTACTTGGTGACATGTACGAGTCAACACCGCCTCACTTCGAGGCATGGTGTGTCTGGTACCACTTAAAGGGTCTCTATTTTGTTTAAAATATACACAATTTTAAGTGAAAACAACAACTGACCTACGGAAATTTGAACAAACGCATTCGGATTGTGTTGATCCTTTAGGAGAACGATACAAGGGTCCTTTATGATGTGTATGATTCATCCCCGCTTCAATCTGAGGCACGGTGTGGCCGGTAGCACTCAAAGGGTCTCTCTTTGGTTTAAAATGGACACAATTTTAAGTGAAAACAACAACTAGCCTATGGAAATCTGACCAAACACAATCGGATTGTCTTGATCATTTATAAAAAAGATCCACGGGTCCTTTGTGACATGTTAGAGTCAACCCCGGATCAATATGAGGCATGATGTGGCTGGTATCACTCAAAGGGTCTCTATTTTGTTTAAAATGGACACAATTTTAAGTGAAAACAACAACTGACCTACGGAAATCCAACCAAACCCATTCTGATTGTGTTGATCCATTAGTAGAACGATTCAAAGGTCTTTTTTGATTTTTATGAGTCATACCCTCCTCAATATTAGGCACGGTGTGTCCGGTATCACTAAAAGAGTCTCACTTTGGTTTAAAATGGACACAATTTTATGTGAAAACAACAACTGACCTACCAAAATCTGACCAAAAACATTCATATTGTCTTCATGTTTTATAAGAAAAATCCATGGGTCCTTTTTGACATGTACGAGTCAACCCCGCCTCAATCCGAGGCACGGTGTGGCCGGTATCACTCAAAGGGTCTCTATTTTGTTTAAAATGGACACAATTTTAAGTGAAAACAACAACTGGCCTACAAAAATCCAAACAAACCCATTCTGATTATGTTGATCCTTTAGTAGAATGATCCAAGGGTCATTTTTGATGTGTATTATTCATCCCCGCCTCAATATGAGGCACGGTGTGGCCGGTATCACTCAAAGGGTCTCGATTTTGTTTAAAATGGACACAATTTTAAGTGAAAACAACAACTAACCTATGGAAATCTGACCAAACACAATAGGATTGTGTTTAACCTTTAGGAGAATGATCCAAGAGTCCTTTTGGATGTTTAAGAGTCAACCCCGCCTCAATCTGAGGCACGATGTGACCGCTATAACTCAAAGAGTCTCTCTTTTGTTTAAAATGTAAACAATTTTAAGTGAAAACAACAACTAACCTACGGAAATCTGACCAAACGCATTTGGATTGTCTTGATATTTTATAAGAACGATCCAAGAGTCCTTTTTGACATTTTAGAGTCAACCTCGCTTCAATATGAGGCATGGTGTGGCCGGTATCACTCAAAGGGTCTCAATTTTGTTTAAAATGGACAAAATTTTTAGTGAAAACAACAACTGACCTACGGAAATATGACCAAACCCATTCGGATTGTGTTGATCCTTTAGTATAATGATCCACATGTACTTTTTGACATGTAAGAATCATCCCTGCCTCAATCCGAGGCACGGTGTGTCCGGTATCACTCAAAGGGTCTCTATTTTGTTTAAAATGGACACAATTTTAAGTGAAAACAACAACTGGCCTATGGAAATCCAACCAAACGCATTCGTATTGTGTTGATCCGTTAGGAGAACAATCCATGGGTATTTTTTGACATGTATGAGTCATCCCCGCCTCAATCTGAGGCACGGTGTGGCCGGTACCACTCAAAGGGTCTCTCTTTTGTTTAAAATGGACACAATTTTAATTGAAAACAACAACTGACCTATAGAAATCTGACCAAACACTTTCATATTGTGTTGATCCTTTAGGATAACGACACAAGAGTCCTTTGTGATGTGTAAGAGTCATCCCCAGCTCAATATGAGGCATGGTGTGGCTGGTAGCACTCAAAGGGTCTCTCTTTGGTTTAAAATGGACACAATTTTAAGTGAAAAAAACAACTGACCTACGGAAATCTGACCAAACGCATTCAGATTGTGTTGACATTTTATAAGAACGATCCATGGGTACTTTGTGATGTGTACAAGTCAACCCCACAAACCCCCTAGACCTCCCCCCACCCCCCACCCCAGACACCAACCCACCCCCGGGACACCCCCCACCTCTCTAGACACCCCCACCCCCTATAAAGCCTCATGGACACCCTGAACACCTTCCCACCACCTCGAAAGCCCCCCGGACACCCCCCATCCCCCCGGACACCCCCTACCCCCTTATATAGACACCCCAAACCCTTGAACAGCCCCCCAACCCTCTGAATTCTGAATTGAATTCTTTATGTACTTAATTAACTTATGAATTATGTGTTAATGGTGTACGGATATTCTTGTTGTATGGGTATACTTGGTCTAATTATCTTATGAATTATGTGTTAATTTTTCATGGGTATACTTGCTCTAATTAGCTTATTGAGATGATGAATTTTTTTGCAGGTGTTTAGATGTGCTGCTACAGATTTTTTCGTAGCAGTAGACCGGTCATTTATCAGCACTTTTTTAGCGTTGATAAATGGAGCTTTTATCAGTGCTAAAAAAGTGATGATAAACTACACCTTTATCAGCACTAAAGAGGCGCTAATAAAGGATTAGTTTATCATCTCTAAAGGAGCACTGATAAATGGAGTGTTTATCAGTTCTAAAAAAGCGCTGATAATGGGTACCCCCCTTTATCAGCGCCAATCTTTATAGCGCTGTTTTAGAGCTGATAAAGCCCATTTTGAGCATTGATAAAGACTGTTTTTGTAGTAGTGAACCACCTCAATATTAAAAGGATTTATGACTCCTCTATGTTGAGACATGACATCCCATAAGAAATGGACCTCATAGGACTAGAACTCACACTTTAAAATCTTATTTAATAGCTATTGGGGTTGGATATCTCTCAAAATATCCCATGGATTCTTTGTGTGCTCCTACTCAAACTTAGATAACACAAGGATATCAATGACAAACACCACCATGAATTGATCTAAAAACTCATAGAATATTGCATTTTTCACTCCCATAAACATAGCTGGAGAATCCATAATCCCAAATGATATCATGATGAAATCATAATGACCATGAATATATCTAAATGTATTATTTATAATATCCTCATCCTTCACCCACATCTAAGGATATTTAGACCATAAATCAATATTTGAGAACTAGCTCCATTTAACTAATTTAATAAATCGTTAATATATTAGAGAGGATAGTTGTTATTCATTTTAACCTAATTCAAGTAATGGTAATCGATACACAAATTAAAACTACTATATTACTTCTTTGTAAATAGAACTAGAGCACAATATGGTAATACACTTGTCCAAAATAATCCTCACTACAAAAGATCATCAATATAAATATGCATCTCTCATAACTCATAAAGGGGAATCCTATATGTATGCATCGATATATTGGAAAACCATGGTTGTAAACATATCTTGAAATCAATATCTCTTTAAGCGGTAGTAACCTCAACCTCTTTCGGAAATGTATTAGGGAACTCTTAAACGGCCTTGAAAAATGCCACCAGCTGATCCTTTATAGAACTCATTATCTTCTCAACCATCTAGGAATATAAATACTCAACATGCCTCTGACCCATCTAGGGTTATTTACCTTTGAAAAACAAATCCTTATGACTATTATCATCATATAATATGACTCACCTCATGAATAAATCCACATAATTCTTTACTAAATACAACAAATCTATGTCGTTAATGATGTTTTATGGTTTTATTCACAAAAAACAGGAAATCTCCCCAAGGGTGATGTTTTCGCAACATCAAATCAAAGTATTTTCAGACAGTATACAAGCAATCTCAACATATAACTAGAATAGTAAACACCAAGGTCACTGGAAGCCTCTCCACCTCAAGTCCCAAAGCATGGACTAGGGTGGGTACAATAAGGAATTCGATGATCCTAAATTAATCAATGAATATACCCAAGTATAAATATATAAAATAATATGTCACATGAAATCTAGACTTCTTGGAATTGAAAACTATAAGGTATGCATCTGATCATGATCTACAACACAAACACTTTGACCCTAATTGAAATTGTATTCAAATGAATAAAAAACCATGTATAATCAACAGGAAGAAGTCTGAGAACTTCCACCGCCAATTAAATGAGTTCAAGAAGGTTGAAGCCTACTTCTTACTAATTGAAACTTATTTATATAACTAGAAAACTTATAATTTCCAATCATAGTTCTTCTCCATAGAGAATCTTGATGATTCTCATCCTTTGACAATATAGTTTTAGCTTTTTTTCTCTTAATAACATTTACCTTCACCAACATCTCATGAATTTACTTCAACATAAATGTGGTGACCTAGAACTATATATTTGGATGAAAATAATCCTTAAAATTACACCCCTAGCCTCTTCATATAGTAAAAGTCTTGATGCATTACTCAAGATGTCCTTATAGTGAATAATAAACTCCCGCACATTGGAACTCCCTAGATAAAGGGTAAGAATATCCTACCAACAAGCCACCTTCATGGTCTAAGAAAGAAACTTGGAATGAAACATATCATATAACTTCTACCATGTAATAGATGACTCATTTTGATCCCTATGTAACAACATACACCATAATTGAGGTACACCAAATATCATCATCACAATCAATGAAACTTGGTGCACCTTTACCTCCACTATTACCCCTCATGGGCTAGTAATGAAGACAAATATAATGACCCCTAAGGCCCACCTCCAATAGTCCATGTGTTGGTGACTAGCACTAAAGGTATATTATCATAAATGTGATGCATTAATCTCCTTTTGTAAATTTAAGGAATAAGAGATGAGTTGAAATTCCAAAAATCAACACCATGAAGGAATAAATAATCAATACAAAAATATGAATATAAATTCATATATAACTAAAAAAAGTTGAAAATATACCAAAAGTAATCTTGGGAAAAATCCATCAACTCCATCAACTCCTAAAAACTCCACAAGCAAGTAATTCCCTTCTCAATCACTAAACATGTCTTACTGACCTAAAAATATTTTATATATATATATATAGGGTGAGAATACAAGTACACTCAGTAGTATATTCCCTGAAAACGCTCATAAAAAATACAAAATAATCATACTAAATCCTTGTGAATAAATAAATGAAACCAAATCATCACCTAAATAGGTAAAGATAATTCCCATCCTCAACATGCATTTCTCACTGAGTAACAAATATAAGTAAACATATCCATATGAAATCATATATATATATATATAAATTAAGTTACTATGATTCCATTTATCCATTTGTGTTTATATGGCTCACTTCCTAATCATATCCATCCTGTAAGTCATATTTCCCTAAATCATGAAATTATATCATAACCATTTTTCACCCCATGCAACCTGACATAACATCATCATCGTCATCTCATTAGTAACCAAGTATAAGTATAAAATGCACTACACCTCTTCTATCATACATTATACCTCAATCCATCATATACCATTCATGTAATAATATGGGAATCCATAGCCACCATGACCATATACAAGTATGTAATATAACCTCAATCCACTATAGCCTGCACATAAATGTATAGTAAAGCAATAGCCATCATAGCCTGTGAGTCTATGTCCTATACCTTAAGCCATCATAACCTGAGTATTCCCACGTAATATACTATTATCTAGGGAGATAAGGTTATAGGGAAAATATAGTCATTAGTTCCCTCAACATCCTTGATATTCAAGAAAACACTTCTCATCCCCAAAAAAACATTTCGGTATTGATTTCCCTACAAAATCTGGTGGTAAAATGTATAAAATTAGAAAATATAAATATATTGCACACAGCCACAAAAAGGGAAACTACCTGGCCTTATACTCATATACTTATATCATCTCATGAGACACACAACTATCACCTTTAGGGTCTAAATATCAAATATGAACACAAGCATCATGATTGACATACTTAATTATCTTCACATAGTAATTTCAAAAATTATTATTCATTGATTTAATAATTCATCATTTACAAATATTTCATTAATACCCATTATAATTTTTGACTTAACTAGACAATTTCATTATAATCCAATATAATTATTAATTCATATGTTAATTCTAGATTTTATATCCATGCTCTTTGAGAATTTCATTTAACCATCCCATGGTTTCTATTAATATATAAATCATTTATAATCACTTCCATCAATAAAACCCATCTCATGGGTTTATTTATTAATCCAATTATAATTTCATGAATTTTTTTGGGTACTCTAGGACTCATCCAAAGCCACCACATGAAAAGATTCAGTTTATGTGCATAAGTCCAATAGAAATAATCAGTAAAAAATAACATCAATCGATCATCTAAAAAACTATCCATCAAAATAATAATCAAGTATTGTCCAATGATCAATTCTTATCTCAAAAATTACCCTAACGACCTTGGTATCATCCCCAGTGCTATTTTTCACATCTCATTTATCCCTATCATCACCAGAATAAACTACTACTAGTTCCCTGTGAAAACCATCCCATCTTTCATCAATATACCAACCATTTCAGGTTCAAAACAATTCTCATAAAGGATCCATCACCATGGATAAAAAATAAAAGGAATAAAAATTATTTTTATCACAACACACTCACAGTGAAACTAAGTTCATGTCACTAAGGTATTCAATCCTATATCAACCAAGAATAGGCTCGCTCATCCCAAATCAATTATATTCAAGAAAAATTCATTTAATTACCAACTTGAATTAAATAGTTCATTATGCATAGGTTCAATAGATAAAAATCTATAAACCATATCTAATCAATAACTATAAATCAACCATAAACATACCTTTATAATTACATCCATATTTTATCAATTTTAAGGAAAAAACGCTAATAAATTTTCATAACTCTTTTATTAATCAATGTATATATTTCAGGATTTACATTTTTTATCTAATTTCCAGAAAACCAACCATGATAAAAAAACAATAGTAACTAAAGAAAAATAGATATTATGCTATCTAGAAAATATCAAGATGTAATATAAACAAAACATAAATCGCATTCTATCATAAGGAACCAATTCAATATTATGAAATAATAATTATAACAAAATGAGATAGTGAATTTCCTTTAAAAGTGTTTAATTTTTATATTATGAAATAAATATTTATCTACTGCAGCATGTGATAATTATTCTTCTTCCTTTCTATAAACTCCTCGATTATTATCATCTTATTGATAATTACATCGGTTTACGCAGTGAAACTAAATCATGATTAAATAACACTTTCCAAAAATAAGATATAGATTATCAATATCATGCCTCATGGGAATCTATAAAATTTATCAATCAAAGGGTGGGAGAGAGAGGGAGACAGAGAAGGGAGATCACGGGTATGGAATATCATAGGAAGGGAACAATTTATTTATAAAAGGGTTACAAAACTCAAATGGAAGATCCTCGATCATCCAAGCTCAAGGTAAATACAAATAAACTTAAAAAGGTAAATAATTATGATTCTAGAATTACATATAGAAATTTTCATGGAAACCCACAAAAACTTACCTACATCATTCTATTTAATTCATATCAAAATTAGTTTTGATTTTATTTACCTCACACGACTCATTCAAACTTCTTAAATTTTAACAAGATTTAATAGAGTCAAATATTATATCTATCTTCTTCATAATTACCTTTATTTTAGTTATTATTTCCTTTTATTTCCTAAAAACCCAATTTATCGTTATTTTAGAAGGAATTCTCACAAAGTAATACCTTTACAAAATTTGGGATTTTACCTTCATGTGAATAACATACACAGCTCTACCCTTACATAGATATAGATTTCCTTGATTTGAGAAGAACTACCCATACATGAAGATATGATACTCCAAAGGACCCTTATGCAAGTTGGGTTACCTTCACATGAGATTCCCCTAATGTTAGCTAATCAACCTCACATAAGGAAGAATCTACCCTTATGCAACAAACAAATCTCGGGATTACTCTTATGTGAGATAAGATGTACCCTTATGCAGGCTAAAACTCAATATTATCTATACACAGTGAAGGGAATACCAAGATGAAAATTATGTGAGATAGACTATCCTGATGTGAGTAATGAATTAGAATCCTTATCCTTGCACAACAAAAGAACTACCATTACATAGCTCATTATAACTGAGCTCCATAGAGCTAAACACTTTTACTTCATGTGGGAAGGGGATTCAACATAAGGGTAAGATAAATTTTAAAATATATATTTTTAATGAAGTAAACATAAAAATAATAAATATTAAGGATCTCATCACACTCTAAACACCTTAAATCCCCAATAAAATGAAAAGGGATGGGTTTGAAAATATGATCCCATATAAATAAGAGGAAGAAAGATAATGGATATTTCATTAACATAATAAAATATTAGTAAATTTATGATACTAATGTCATTATTTCATGTTTTTTATAATACAATTAGAGGAGGTAGAAGAAGGAAATTATTAAAATTTATTGGTTAAGAATATAAACTCATCCTTTGGATGTTATCCCTTGAACTACAACTTAAGTAACCTAGAATTGATCTTTTGAGGAGACTAGAACATCTAGGAAGTGGTAAATATGTTTGGGGAGATATTTGGGAAGAATTAATCCATGATAAAAATCTTGTGTTGTGGGGATAAGTGGGGTGTTGAATGGATCCTTTTCTACGTGAGAGGGATGGAATTCTTGTAAATATTAAGTTCTTAATATAAAAAGGAGAGTAATTGTTAAGGAATGTGGATCAAAAATTGATAATAATAGATTTTTTATAAGTATTGTTTTATAAATCCCTCAACCACACATTTACAGACAGGTTTTTTAGTCCTCGTCATTAGTTTTAACTCTTTTTACATAGTTTTACCTTTAGAGGGATAATTCATTTTTTTACCTCAATAACTTATTATATGTTTAAAATGATATTGAACTGCTTACCCAAATTTTATGGGATGATTCCTAAAATGAAATTATATTTATCAAAATAATTTTATAAATATAAGAAATTTATAGCTTTTAAATCAAAATATGATTAATATAGTAAAAGAAATTATGGAGAAGTTATCTCAAAAAATATTTAGTGATCTTAATATTATTTCATATCAATTACCAAAAATTAAATTAGTGATAACCTATTTATTTATTTTTATCAACATTATTTCTTAATAAAATAATTCTTAAAAAATGATGTATTTATTTTTTTTAAATAAAAATGAAAAATGCTTAAAAATATTTTTTAAGGAAATGTATTTTTACGAATAAAAATGAATTGATTATTATTCTATGTCATCTAATAAAAATTATATGAATTATTTATTTTATAGATTATAAATATATCTTATTTAAATAATTATTTATTAATGATTAATTTAAAAAACAAATTACACTTAAAAACAATTTTTTTGAAAAATATCTCTTTACAAAATTAAATGATTTTATCCTCATTTATAATCAATTGATAATCAATGTATGAATGATTGTATTATTTATATTTTTAAATAATAAATTAAATTTAATTTAATTCTAAAAATATAAGACACCTAGTTTTTAAATAAAAACATATAAATAATGTTTTTAATGTAAAAATATTTCACTAAATATGAATTATTAAATTCTAATTCCTTATAATTCATTTTTTATTTCATATATCTTATTTAATTGTTTATCTAATCATTATTTATAATTTAATAAATAAATTTTAATAAAATCACTCTTTAGTAATAATTATAATTATAATAAAGATAAAAATATTTTTTAAAAAATAAAACATTCTAATAAAATTTTAGCTTTTTCATTATTTATCATTTTTTAATTATATTATTTTCAATTTTCTACCAATAAATACAAATAATCAATAAATATATTGAATACATGTATATCCAATGACCATAAATATAAAAACTATATTTTTAATACCTTGAGATTTTAAAATAACACTATGCTTGATAGATTATATGACACGCAACACCGAGCGTAAACGAATCATGAAATATTATTATTTAAATATGACCATTATAAACTAGCTATTGAATTGGTGGGTATGAATGGGAGTAACCACATTTTGAAATATATATATATATATATATATCTTACTCAATAAAAAGTTATTGATAAATGCTTAGGAAATAAGTACTTGATTTTTAGTAAAAACATTTTATGCTTCAAAAAAATGTTTTCTTCAAAAATGGTTTTTATTGGTTTTTAGGAGATAATATTATTATTAATTTATACCAATTTTATAAAAAATTATGAAAAATAATATCATTTTTGAAATCAATACATCAAAATTAGATTATCGTTAAATATTGAGATTTTTCAAAATTGATTAATTTTTTAGTGATTAGTGAACAGATGCATATTTTGTAGAAAATATTCACCTCCATTGAAGTATTTGAAGTATCCAATGGAATTTTAAGTCACACTAAGAGGGGGTGAATCAGGTGTGACATATTTTGATTAATACTTTTCTTTTTATTTTACCCCCTTTTAATTCAAACCCACGTCATCTATTAGGGTGAGTGGATTTTTTTGTGCAATGTAGAAAGTAAATGAAACACATCACACAATATTTTTACAAGGTTCAATACTAATACCTACTCTTCCTAAAACAGTTTATAACCCTAGTTATAAATTCTTCAAAATATACAAGTGGTTTTAGATATGAAAATTCTCATTCCTATCAGAAATGAGTCCCATAGTGTTCCACTTTAGATTCCAACTAAATATCATATGTTCCCACCTACACAGAAAATCATAAGTTCTATAAGAGGATATATATACTGCATCCCATAGTATTACCTATATCCCACAATCCTACTCTAGAGTCCCATTGGATACTTCCACAATCTTGATTCACACAATATATGATAATCTGATATAATGATCTTGGTCACCTTCTAACTAATTCTTCACTACCTTGAGATGAAATCTTCCCCCACAAACAAACCGGATCACCTAATCTACTTGTGTAGATAATCATTAAGAAATTTGGAAAGTGAGAAAAACCTGCATGATCATGATCACTATCCACTAATTCTCAAATAATCTTAACCTTCAGAATTCACTAAATACTCAGGTATGAACTCTTATGATGCTCTATTCGGATCATTCTCAAAAATAATGCACACTATTTATATTGTTTTTTGAATTTTTTATCTTCATTCGTTTATAATACAATTCATGGTCTTCTTATTAATTGTACATTTTGAAACAATACAAATGCATACGATTTATAATCTTTATTCATGCATTATTTCATGTTCATAAAATCTACCTCAATCTCCCATACACACTCACAATATTTATTTTATATTTACTATATGCATGAATATATAATTTAATGTGTATGTAGAAAAAACTCAACTCCCTTGGTGAAATTATATCACGTAATTCCACTATTGTATTGTAAAAATCTATAGAAAATAACACCTCTCAAGGCTCACAGATCATGAAACAAGTTTACAGTAACATCATGAAACACAGTGTGGATTTTAAATTGTCTCATGTAATACTAAATGTCTCTTCACATAACATTTTTGATTGTGTATATCACAAGAGAAGGTTTGGGAAACCAGCTTCTTCTTCATACAGTCACAAAGTTCAATGCTCAATATGATGATATGGAATATCTTCATGAATATAGAGTGATTTTATACTCTACTTCACTCTAAATATTCTCTCTTGAATATACAGTTGGGTCATATGAAAAATAGATGAGGTTAGATTATTTATAGAGAATCCCATTACATTAGCTCATGTGTATTTGCCTAGATTCCAATGCATTTCTTGTTGAATACAACACCTTAACATCTTGCAGGAAAATGATAATCATCATCACCACAAAACATAACCCAATAGTTGGATCAACTTCACTAATAACTTACTTAAATACCTCGTGCAATAATATCAAGATAACAATGATCTTATATGATCAAACCCATGAGTTTGGAATAGCCAAAGTAGCTCAGTTTGATAATCAGTGGTTGTGACATGCATAAAACCGAATGCATGTAGAAAAACCTCTAACTGAAGGTAGAAGAAAACATCATTGACAATTTTATAGTTCTGATAAATCCAATCTAGTATCATGTGTTATGTTCATAAAATTTTAAAAAAATCTATAGTATGTGTCATTATGTTGTCTCACATCAGTCAACTCCTCGGCTGAGCACTCCATTAACTTTTAACTAGTTTTGCTGAGATCTTGTGTTAGCAGCGAAGTTTGGAACCTATAACATTGTACACACATGCTTCTCATAGGCCATGAATCACCTATGTGATCCCACAAGGCTAGTCCATTCACATTCACACCCATGCTTCTATGGGCCCTTACATCCCATTATTATCCCTCCATGCAATACTCTATGAACTATGATCTCTATCCACATAAACATTATGGGATAGAGGAATACTAGACACCTAAGTAGTGGTTGTGGTTTCTTTGACTATCTAGGTTTGATTGGAATACTTTTTAGTAAACTTCCATATAAAAATAGTTAAAAAATATTCTAGCCAAAATTATTTCCAGGCCAAGTGAAACCACTAAGAAATCCACAACATAAAACAAATCCCCAATTTTCTTTTTTTAAATTCATAGAATTTATTTATATAAATTCTAAAACTCATTTATCTATTTCATTATTAATTCATCATTAATAATATTTTTCATGGTCATTACTCAAATACACTTCACATTATCCATGCTGAATAAAAATTTTCTGAATTTAAATTTCCATCAACACGTGTATTAGGCATTAGGACCAGTTATACAATCATAACATTTTAAAAAACATTTACCTTTAATCTTCACAACTTATTGACAAAAAATTCAACTTCAATAAACCACTTGGGTTCTTCAATCCCTCCCTTTGGATTTTTTTTTCAGTATATATTTCAAATATAAATTCAATAATATCTCCTCCCCCTTATTGACAATAAAACCAAATATATATATATATATATGGGAAGTAATTATTCTCTCTAACATTCAAATTTTAAGAACATCTTCTCCACTTCTAACACTTATTCTGATTTACTCCAGGGAATGATGGAATCACAAAAAAAATAGAAAGGAGCTAAAATTAATCAACTCTGAATCTATATGATACATTCTTGGTGTAGAAAATAAGGGTGATCAAATTTAACATCAATGTTATCAATAAATTTCCAGCATGTGATACCAACATCGAAACATTTATCAAGGGTTGTTAAAAATATTTTCAACCAATTTCATCAATGATGAAAAGATTTAATCATCAATAATTATCAAATATATCTCTCAATAGTAATTTATATATTTATGATATATCAACTAAGATTGAGATATCTAGTGATTGTTCTTCTATAATCCCCCTCAATATATGAACTTTATTCTTCTTCATCATGGTTTTATTTTTTCAAGAATAAACTCCAAGAATATTCATATATTAATTGAGAGGTTGCAATGAGACAACATGTTGCCAATAGTCTTCCATGATGGATAACTTTTTATCTATAATATTTTTATATATTTTATCAAATTCAAGTCTCCCCCTAAATAAATTCTTCACCTTCTATCCCCTTTATTAAAAATAAACACAAATTATATATGGGAATAAGGTGGTTTTTCAAAGTTCCTTAGTTAGAGAAATAGGGTTGAGAGTTCTTGTCAACCCAACTATATTATTATATAAAAAGGCTTTGTCACATTTACTAGAAAATAAATTTCATTTTTATGTGATTGATCCAACTTTATATCCTCTTCCAACTATTCTAGTCGTATGATCAAGTATTGTTTGGGAATATGATCATTTTTCACTTTGTGTGTACACTCATTTTTTCCAATAATATTTTTAGCACAAGATGTCATATCTGATTTCCCTTTCTTCTTCAAAAATATTTCTTATATTAGAAACCATTTAAATTATTTTTTATCTAAATTCATAGATATATTAAACCTTTCACACTCATCTTTATAATTCATCAATTTACCCTTTTAAGAAACTTTTTCAGATTCTTCATCATAAATGCCTTTTACCAAATCAATCCTTTTGTTTCTTCTTTAGATTGGTTATTTATTTGATTACATATTTATTTCTTTACAATTGATTTTTAGATCCAATTCATAGTGGTCTATGATATGACCATTCCTACCATAACAAAGGCATATTTTCTTTTATGTGACACTCTTCGCATCATTCGTTATGAAATTCTTGTGAATTATTTGTTTAACGGTCTTCTTCTTTTGTTCACCTCCAAAGTCTGGACTTCCATATTCTTTTCTTACATGATTCATTTTTGTTTTTGTTCTCCTCATTAAATCAATAGATGATTTGATAATGATTGTTACAAACCATCACTCATCATAACAGTGACCAATCCTATTAAAATAATCACAAATATCTTAAAAATGCTCATATCTTTTCTTGAAACGCTTATTCCTTTTTTATGAATTTGTCTTATATTATGAAGGTTTTCTATTTTTATCAGCATTTTTCCTCCAAAATATAGGCATTATATAATTTTCATACAATGAAATATTATGAAAACAATTTATTTTATGATTCCCAAACTTCCAATAGAACTAATAGTAGCCAAAAAATCTTGATTTTTTATTTTTTGAAACATTATAACTATATTTGATAGCTAGATATTTTTGAACAGCACATTTATACTTTTGTGATTTTTTCAAGGAATAATAAGTATTACACTTGTTAAAACCCATATTTAAATATGTAATGGATTCATGTGAATTTTTTTATCTAAGTTTGTCTAGATTTTAATATTCAATCTGTACTAGTCATCAAAACATTATTTGTACAAATAGAATTATCTAGACAAAGGGTTCCCTTCTTCAATGATTCTGTAGTAGATTTATCCTTAGATAATCTCATTCTCTCCTTTCCACAAGGTTGAGTCTTTTTAGAAATAGGAAACTTATCTGAAGAATGATTTGAAGTACTTTTTTTCAATTCAACTTGGGAAGTCTTAGCTTGTGTATATTCCATATTTCTTATTTTCACTTCAAAATCAAGAAATTTTAAGTTGACATAAATATTATCATATTCAATTGAATTCAATCTTTATTCCCACTAAATATCCATCTTTTGAATCCCATTTTCATTCACCTGATTTTCCTTTAGTATCAAATTAGTGAGCTCCTTGATTCTTTCTAATTTTACATCTCTCTGAGAATCTTTAACATCCATAGATATATTTTGAAACTTTTCCTATGCATGGATAACTTTTGTAAATACCATTTCAATTATATCTTTCTCGTAGACATTACTTTGAAATTATTCAATAGTTATATCATATATTTCTTTGAAAAGATGGATTGTTTCATCCTTTGCTCTGAAAAGTTTTCAAAGAGTGTTGGATATGCCATCCCTTTTAGTGAATTACTCTTCCATGGAATTAGCCGCTTCTTCTAGCTATAATTTTTCATTATAACTTTTCTTAAAAACCCTAACTATATGTGTGTCCATTTCTTCAGGTCCCTTCTTATAATTCTCTCAAATTTCAGAATTGAACACATCTTTATCACACCTTCAACTTGACTCATTATAATTATAATCAGCTAACTTCACTAAACAATTATAACCTTTAATTCATTCATCTAGTGATTGATATTATTTCACCTTTGAGTTATTCTTCAGATTATTTTCTACTCTTTTCTTCTGGTTTTTTGATTCTTGATTAAAACATCAAAATTTCTAACATTAGGAGTAGAGGTAAGATTTTTTATTTGTATATCTTATGAATTTTATTCAAACTCAAATATTCACTTCATATACATATAATATAAGTAACTAGGAAAGTTAAGTAGATCTAATAATAGGTGAAAACCTTTATCTGATACAAATTTAATTTTCTAATGGATTGTGCAGTCACGCTAAGAGGCGGTAAATCTGGTGTGACTTTTTTTACTAAAAAAATCTTTTTAGTTTATACCCTTTTAATTCTAACCCTTATCACCTGTTAGGATGAGTTGATTATTGTATAAAATGTAAAAATTAAGTGAAATGAAAAAAAATATTTTTATAAAGTTTAGTATTGAGACTTAATCCTTATTGTAACTGACTAAACCCCTAATTATAGATTCTTCACTATATACAAGTGGTTACAACTAGGGAAAGTCACATTCCCATCAACATTGAGTCCCTCATTGTTCCACTCTGGAGTCACACTAGATATATAAAGTTACCACCCACATAAGTGACTCATGATTACCATAGAAGGATCATTATACTGCATCCCAAAGTGTTACCAGCAACCCACCAGCCTACTTCAAAGTACCACTAGAGACATCCACAATATTGAGTCACACAATATATTATCTTCTGATAGAAATATCTTTGATGGATTCGGACTACTTTTTTACTTCCTTGATATTAAATATTCCTCCAAAAAAATCTGATCACCTGATCTACTTATGGAGAATCTTTAAGAAGTTCTGAAAATGATAGAAAAAATTATCAATCTTGATCAATTTCCACTGATATTAAAATAATCTTGAACTTCTTAATTCAATGAATGCTAGGGTATAAACTCTTCTGATATTATACTCGACTCAGTATCAAACACACTACACACTATTTATATTTCATTTTCATTATTGATCCTTATGCATGTGTAATATAATGTATGCTCTTATTCTTCACTTTACTTTGTGCAACAATACAAATGCACAAGTTTCACAATTATTATGCATGAACTATTTCACATGAATCCAAGCTTCCTCAATATAAATTTTACACTCATAGTATTTTTTTTATATTTTCTATGTGAATGCTTATAGTATTTCATGTGTGTATAGAAAAAACTCAACTCCCTTCATGCAATTATATCATGCAATGCCACTACTTCTTCATTAAACTCTACATTAAATAACACCTCGTAAGTCCCACTACTCACAGAACAAGTTCACAGTAACTTTTTGAAACATGGTGTGTATGTTAAACTATCTCATGGAATACTAAATGTTTTTTCATGTAAAAAACTCAATTGTGGATAACACAAGATAAATTTAAAGACCCAGCTTCGTATTCATGTGATTGTGAAAGCCAAGGCGCATCATGATGACATGGAATATCTTCATGAATATAGATAACTTATCTACTTTATTTCACTCTAAAGGTTATATCACGACTATTTTTTATCGCATACCTCAAATGACTAATGTTAGGGTATTTATACAGAATCCCAATTCCTCAGATCACGTGCATTGATTTAGCTTTCACTGCCTTTCTTTTTGCATGCACCACCTAAATAGATTACACGAAAATGATAATCACAGTCACTAAAAAACATAACCCAACCATTGGATAAACTTTCAAAATACCTTTCATTAACACATCATTTAAGAATATAAAGTTTAAAAGGATCTCATATGATCAATACCATGAGTTTGGCATAGCCATAGTAGCTCGGTTTGATCATTGTTTGTTGTGGCATTCATAAAACTTGATCCATGAAACAAACCCTCTGGATGAAGTTATAAGATGACATCGATGGTGATCATATAGTTCTTAAAAATCCAATAAAGTGTCCTTTGTATGTACATAGAATTTTAAATGGAGCTAAAATATTTGGAATTCTTTTGTCCCACATCGATCAGGACCTCAGTTGAGTGATCCCATAAATTTTAATGAGTTTCCTTGAGAGATCGTCTTAGAAACAACGTCTGATACCTACAACACTACACATGTTGTCTTCTCGAAAGTTGTTCCTCACCAATGTAGGCCCACCAGGAAAGTCCATGCACACTCACACCCACACTCCATTGGTCCCTTGAAACCTACTATGTACCTTCTATACAGTCCTCTGGGAACTACGCTCTCCATCCACCTCACCATTGTTGGCTAAAGGTAGACTTCCCACCTAAGCAGTGGAAACAGTCCCTTTGGCTGGCTAGGTTTAGTTGGAATATTTTTTAGTAAACTCCCGTATAAAAAAAGTTAACAAATATCCTAGACAAAAAGTAATTTCATGCCAAGTGAAACCACTAAGAAATACAAAACAGTAAATCCAATCCCCAATTCTCTATTTTTTGAATCATAGAAAATATTTATATAAATTTTGAAACTCATTTCTCAATTCGTCATTAATTCTTCATGAAAAATACATTTTTAATATCCTTCACTCAAATACACTACACATTCTCCATGTTGAAGAAAGTTTGGATATCTAAAAATTTTCATCATCACATTTCTTAAGAAAACGAACAATTCAACAATCATCACATTTTAAAATGCATTGACTTTTCATCTTCAAAACATACTGATAATAAATTCAAAATCAATAGACCACTTGGGTTATTTAGTATTTACAAATTCCCATTTTTATTTTAATTTATTTTAAAATTTTAATTGTTAATTTTTATTATTTTAATTCAATAAATGTTTCTTGAATCAATATTATTATTAATTTTGGTCTAAAAACAATTTTCACATAAAAATGCATTTTTTTGTAAAATCGTTTTTCATCGTGTTCTGCAGGTTTATTTTCAAACTAATTGATTCCACTTGTATAAATTTAATTTTATAAAATGGATTTAATATTTGTAATTATCATTTAAAATTTTGATAAATAGGTCAACTTTATTTTTGTTCATAATGAAATGTAATCAGGGTAAATATTTATCACCACAATAAAGGCTAAATTTGGTTAATTATGGTTAAAAAAAATGTCAAAAGGATTTAAAATCACCATAAAACTTTTCATCAATCTATTTTATGAGCTTAATTATACAAAACAAATTTATATATTTGGAAATAAGACATTTTTTTCATTTATCTTTCATAAAAACATTTATATTATTTTAAGTAAAGTAATATTCTAAAATGTCTCTTTCTTGCTTTTAATATCAATAATATTTTTTGATAGGGATAAAAAAAAGTTATGAATGGTCCTAAAAGGTTAATTTGAATAAACAAATATTATGGTAATTTATTTTTAATTTTTAGTGATGAAATAATTACTTTTAATACTTATGCAATGCCTACACGGTGCTTGTGTAACAAGTAAAAAAATAAAGTAAAATATTTTAAAGACTATAAAGGTAATATTTTTGGTTAATTTATGGTGTTTTAGAAATTTTTTTAGTTAAATATAACTTATTATTGATTTTTAAAATTTTATATATTAACTAAATTGTTGTGTGGAAATTTTTTTAAGTAAAATTATGTGAATTATCCTAAAAGTGTCTGATGGTTTTTTATGTTAAATAATATTTTATTAAATGATATAAAATTTATAAAATTATTATTTTAGGATAATTTAATGGGATATGTTAAATCATATCAAAGAAATTTCTCTTATGGGTCACTTGTACTTTTATTATAACTTTCTTGACTCATGAAAATCAAAAAAAAACATTGTTATTGTGGAAATTATTAAAAGGTTTAATGAGTGGTTATAACTAAGATATATGCATTAAAACATCACCTAATCTTGTCTAAATTTTATTAAATAATATAATTTAGTCTTATATCCCTCATGAATTTGATATATATAAATTTGGATCAACTTGAGCATGGAAATTAATTTATATTAATTTAACACTTTAAGTAATTCCAAGGGTTCCCCTCCCATCACATATAAAGGGAAACCACCTCCCCTCTCTTCCCCGCACTTCATGTTCCATGTACCTCAACTAATGTAAGATCCTATAATTTTTTGGGTACATTCTTCTCTAGTTTTTAGGTTTTATTTTTGTGGTGTTTTGGGGGAGTGTATAAGTAGATGGATGGGAGTATGTATATAGACATTTTACTTCATAAATATATAATTTATTGCATAAATAAGGAATTTACTTCGTAAGTTTCTTAGGTATTGACCTGTAAGTTTTGGAAGAAATACTTACACGGATAATTTTCAAATTATAGCATAAGTTGACTTTTTACACCATAAGTTTCCATGGTAGACACTGTTAAAGGGTAATTTACATTTCAAACCCCCTTTTACAACATAAATACTATGTTCTTTTATTAAATAGGGTGATATTATGATCTATACCCTCCTACCATTTTTCCTCATCTTTCTTTCTCTCATTTCATACATAGAATCTCTTTAGAGGTTCCTCCTCCCTCTCAACCTTGGATTTTAAGGATATCTTTTGTTTAGAATCTCATTTGAGTGCCTTCAGTCACATTAGATTCCTCTTGGTAAGAATTGAAATCTACTACATTATTTTCTTGGTTTATCTCACCATGTTCGATGTTATATTTGTGCATTATTTTGTGCATTATTTTTAGATTATTTTTATATTTATATGATTTTTCCCATTCTATACCATATTAGTGGTAGATACTAGATTAGGAATATACTACTGGAATAAGGTAGGATGACAAGCTCTTTTCCCTAAAACTTTTTATGTCTATATTCTATTTCATTATTCTGGACACCAGATTTTCCATGTGACACCCTTAAAATGTTCTTTTCCTTTAATTAAACATTTTTACCTGGATGAGATACTCTCATTGTAATGACCCAGGTCTTTATAGAATAATAATTTTTCTTTTTTATTAATATTTATGAATAAGATATTAATTTTACATCAAAGGGGATTCTTTTTCTGATATCTTAATTGACACACAACAATGGGTTTCTTCGAAATCTTATATTTCACACAACATTGAGTTATACCGAAAAATAATATAGTAATAATATTATTATTTTAAATAGTAGTTAACGCCTATCCATTGGGATGGTGGGAAAGAATAATATCAACTAAATTGTGAAAATATGGTTTACACATGTTTAAATAATGATTCATTGGTTACCAAATTTTTTATAAATGGAAATAAAAACTAATTGAATATAAAGGTTTTGTTTTTATGAAAACCTATATAAAAAAAGAATAATTGTGTTTATAAAATCATATCACTCTTTATGGATTTTTATTTAATGAAAAATATATTTTATATATTCAATTAAATTTTTTAAATTCAAAGTTTTGGTTTTCTAAATATTATATAAGAATAATTTCAATTTTTCAGATAAAAGAAGTATTTTTCTAAAAATGCAGTTTTACCGCCTTTTGATGGAAAACCCTTTTTAAATTTAGTTTCTGACAATTTTATATGTTATATTTGAAAAAATAAACTTCTTATTTAGATTCGGGACATAGAAATTTACTTTGTATGAATTTTTTATATTTTTTTGATAACTGTCATGTTTTGATGAATAGTAAAAATACGCTAAATTCTAATTGAAAACAACTTTTTCCATCAAGATATTTTATATGGATAAATCGTAGTATTTAATGATTTTAAATTATAAATGGAATATATTTTTATTATTTAACACAATTTTGGTCATTGTAGGTAATTTTACATTGAAAGTGGACATAAACACATGTCAATCTTTTGGTAGTTTTTACTTCTTAAAAACACACTTTTTGGTTTTGAAAATGGGAATTAATTTTAAATTAATTTCTGCAAATTATGTGTTTTGAATTTAGAAAAAAGGATTCCATATTTTTAATCTAAAGTTAAAAATTGTATAAATAAATACCATTTATTTTAAGACATTATGAATAGTAACTTCAGTAATTATTTTATTTAACATGGTTAAAGGGTAAATCTGGTAAATCAGGATAAAAATAATATTATAATTATATAAAAATACCCTAAAACATGTACTAATCTTTTTTAATGAGATATTTACCACCATGATAATCCTTGGGTGTATTTTAGAGCCCCATGGATCCACATGGGAGTGATAATGACATTTTATTAAGATTAATTTAAAGTAAAGAGAAATATAACATAAACATGTATCTTATACAAAAACAATTTTAATATAGTTTTATTTAACTTATATATATGCCTATAATTATTAATTATAAATATAACAAGATTTACTCTATCATGGAATTTTATTTATAATTTTTAGATATTAAATAAATATATTTAATTATGACACAATGTTGATACAGTGATTGCTTCATTAATGAATGATTCAAATAAATGATATTATAAATATTAAAATAAATTTAATTTGAATATTTTTATGTCATACAAAAAATTTCTGGATGATATTAACATATTATATTTTATTTAATTCCATTGGTTCGAAGGAATTTATTTTTTATGACTTTAACAAAAATCAATTACTTTATAGTGTCAAAATTGACATAAATGAGTTTTTAAAACAAACAATATTTTTTTAAATGATATAATAGTTCTAAAAATCAAAGATTCAGAAAACTGACTTATATAATTTTAAAAAAATTATTAATGGTCCACCAATGGTTCTATTGGCATTATATAGTAAATATAGTTACCATATATTATGAAAATTTAAGAAGCCATGGTAAGAGTTAATGTTTTTAACTAAGGGTTAAAGCTAAAAGATAAGGTTGATTTTGTGACTTAAACTTATCTAAAACTGTTGGTTGAGATTTTTTAGACCCAAAATCATATTATATTTGAAATAAATGAGTTTGGGACCATTTTTAATTGAAATTTATTTTATAATAAATTAATAATTCAAAACCTTCCTAAAGATCCCCTCATCCCTCTTATAAAATGTCACTACCTCTACCCACATAAATCACACCTCTCAAACCCATTCAAAAATAAAAATTCTACTCAAATAATCTCCCAACATTACTCACTTTATCTTATAAGTCTTACTTTGGTAATAATGAAATTCAAGAAATCTTTTTGGCTCAAATCAAAAGAAGTTACCCAATTTAGAGGTAACGTCTACTCTCAAGTTCCTTTACTTTATTTTCCTTCTCCACTCCCTATGCTCTTATTATACTTTGATTACATAACAACACCATTATCGTAGATATACTATTATGTTTTTATGATAATGATTCTAACTACACTTACACAGACCTCCATCTAATGGATATGAACATACAGTTTCTGTGTACAGTGAACTACGGCCTCACGAAATGATGATTGTTCAATTTTCGCATACCACCTCTCATGGGGGCCATTATGATGGAACTATATTTATATATTGTATTTATTATATTTATATTGTCTCTATGATTCTGTATGTTTCATTTACATCATACCTTTATACATTCCATAATATGTAAATATGATAATTTCTTTTGAGGAAGTGCGGACTACCGCCCCCTCAAAGTGATATGACTTGTTCATGCCATACATAGAATGTATAAAGTATGGATTTAATGAAATTATGTAATGTATAAAAAAAATTATATTATACAGAAATTAAAATATACATATTTATCATTTATTTTTCATTCCTTTAAATATAAAAAAATGAAAGTATCATTCATGCGTACGTACGGCTTACCGTCTCCATGAACGGTGCATTTCATTTATTATATCCAAATTTTATGGACTATTATAAATACATATATACTAAATATAAACACATATATAATTTATATATATAATACTTAAATCATGAATTATATTTTGGTGATGATGGACTTTTGACTACGTGGACAATTTACATCAAAACAAGTTCATTTTTGACTCAAGTACTGAATATCGACAAAACGACTGATATAAAAATAAAAAATTAATTAATTTTCATAAAATGATGATAAGTAAGATAAAATGAATAATAACCTTGAAAAAAAAATTTAAGCAATTATAAATTAACCTAAGTTTATTATTCAGGAATATAAATAATGAACGAGACAAGTCAGATTCAAGGTAAGGGAACTTCTTAACCCAGTTTCTATTATTTTGGTTAATATTATACTTTTTTATTATGTCGTGTTATGATTATGTAAGAAATAACTTTTTATTTCCAATATTTTATTTATACATTAATTATTTTTACTTATAGTGAATACATATAATCGATCTATTTTTTTAAAAAATGATCTTTGTAAGGGAATTTGTCTCAATATTCTTTCATTGAGGAATATTTTGATAATGTATGTATCCTTATTTTATATGGTGTATAATTATGCCCCATTTTCATTTAATTTAATTCATAGGTTTTCAAAAGGGATCTTTTTCTATGAACCTTTTTACAAAACGAAAAAAGGAATGTTTTTTTAATGTACCCAGCGATAATGACCTTTTTGCTGATGCAAGAATTATTTGATATTTGTCTTCCTTAACAAGCCGTAACATTTTTAAAATGAAAATAAATATCATATACCCTTTTCATGTATTATGGTATTGAAAATGGTTTTGAGAAATCATTGATTATGTCAATATCTTGAAATGTTATATTGTGATTGGAATGTGAAAATGTTATCTTTCTTTTATTCTTCTTTTATGTGTTATGATTATGTTATGGTTCTTGGGAATTTTTTACATATACATGTGGTTCCGTGATAAAATGAGGGTGGGTGAACCTGAGATAGCTCTCCAATAAATTCGGTAATGTGATGGAGGTAAACATTAATGTTTCTCCTAAGCGATTTAGGGAATATACTATGATGGGTATTCCAAATGTAACTCCCAATTTAGCTATGAAAGACACAATGTAAGTATGTTATAGATGACACAAGTTGCCTTTATTATTAATGATTTTTATTTGTTATTCATAAATCTTATGATTTTTTTATGTATGTTAAAGATCTTATGTTTTATGATTGAAAAGTATTATTTCTTTGATTTGTATGTATTCATGTACTAATTTTTTATTTCATTATTTTATATCCCTTAATGATATTTTTATGCTCATCCTAAGTTTTTGAAATATTTTTCACAGGGTATAAGGAATGGTAAGAGAAAGTAATAATTTAAGAAGATTTATATCCAGAAAATAATTCTTTTTTTATTTAAGAAGTTTTATGGTTGTGAAAAAATTGGATAGAGTAGAAATCTGTACTTTTTAATATTTGATATATAATTTAATATGTATGGACTAATTATCTAAAACTCTAAACATTAAAATATCTTCAATGTGATTACTTAAATTAACTCAATATTATGTAATGTTTAAGGTTGGGGCCTTATAGTTGGTATCATAGGATTGTTTAGACAACTTTGGAGATTATGATGTTTTCTTAAGGGTTAGGGATTTGATCATGGGTTTATAATTTTAAGGTTTATTATAAATTCAATGTATTAGAAAACCATTTTTAGGCTTATGTTATTTCAAGGTGATTAACAGTATTTTTGGAGACATTCTCCTTTGAGGAAATTATGGGTTATTAGTTCCTGGGATGCAAAATGTGAAGTATGAAATAAACTTTGAGGTTAAAACATGTTATGGTTATTTTTTAATATTTTATCTCATTTTGGGAATGTTTTAAGAATTATATAGTTTTAGGAAAAGGACAAATCTCAGGAAGTGTGACAACCTATCGTGTCAGACAAAGCTGTAGGAATCGAACCCACAACCAAAGTTCGACTGAGATTTATCACCTACCACTGGCCTACTTGAAGTCCCTGGTTAGTATAAATTATTCTATTTAGTTAAATGATTTTATGGATCAAGAATAAGTTGATTTTGGGAACTTATTTTTTATCAAATGGATATTCATAGTACAAGAAAATTATTTGGTGATTAAGTGATAAATGTTATTTTGGAAGATGTTTTCTCTTTTGGGAACACTATATGCCTAAGCAAAATAAAATACTATAGGATTTTATTTGAGGACTAATGGTAGAATTTTATTTTGTAAGATTCAATGTTTTTATTGTGGACATATGGAGATTTGGGTTATTTATGGAAATTATTAACTTATCATGGAGAATATATGATTAGTTTAATTACTTTTAAGTATGATAATTTAAGAGTAGTCGATGTTATTTGGAGATCAATGTTAAGATTTTTCATGGAATACTAAGTGATAAAATCCTTCTAAATTTTTCGGTTTTGATCTTAGTTTGGATTACTTTGAACAATTTTAAGGAAAATTGTTTATTGAATAGTCCTTATTGAACTTTCGGGTATTTTTTGTTGAATTTTGGATATTAAAAGTAGTATTTATTTCTATAAAGGAATATCCTTTTGGGGATTATCTGATCTTGTACTAACCATTTTGGTTTTGGTTACTATATAAAGACACGGAAAATATACAATTCATATTTTTTGGATTATGTGATTCTCTAAAAGTTGATTCTATCACTTCAAGTGTGACCATGTCATCTTGAATACTCATCATTTGGAGAAAATATGAGTTTGTGTGAGAAATTTATTAAATAATGAAACAATACTTGACAAGTAAGTATGTTTCCTTATTTTCTTAGTCAAGGCCATAAATAAATTTCTCAAGTTTAAGAAAATGACATTAAAACAAAAACGTTTTCCATTTACTTTTCTCAATGGGAAATCAAAGATTGTTTAACCCATTATAAGTTTATAGTTTTTTTGGTAGTTAACTTTCTCCTAATCATGTTTTCTATCACTCTCCATCAGAACTTGATGGTTAGTTTTTCTTCCATATCCATGTTTTCCTACATTTAATCCTAGTATGTGTTATCTCGGGTGACCTTTGTACTTCCCTTTATTTCTTTTAAAATAATATTTTTATTGACTTCTTTTATGATGTGGGGTTTTCAATGAAGTTTCTAAGCCCAATTTTAAAATTATGAGGATGCAATTTCCAAAAGGGGGGAATGATGTAATGACCCAAGTATTTATAGAATAATACGTTTTCTTTTCTATTAATATTTATGAATAAGATATTAATTTTACATTAAAGGGGATTATTTTTTCGATAGTGTACTCGACATGCAACAATGGGTTTCTCTTAAATCTTACATTGCACACAACATTGAGTTATACTGAAAAATAATATAGTAATAATATTATTATTTTAAATAGTAGTTAATGCCTTTCCATTGGGATGTCAGGAATGAATAGTATCAACTAAATTATGAAAATATAGTTTAAACATGTTTCAATAATGATTCATTGGTTACCAAATTTTTTATAAATGGAAATAAAAACCAGTTGAATATAAAGGATGTGTTGTTATGAAAACCTATTTAAAAAAGGAATAATTGTGTTTATAAAATCATATCACTCTTTATGGATTTTTATTTAACGAAAAATATATATTATATATTCAATTAAATGTTTTAAATTCATCTTATATGTTTTTTAGATTTGATATAAGAAAAAATCAATTTTTCGGATAAAAGAAGTATTTTTCTAAAAATACAGTTTTAACACCTTTTGATGGAAAACCCTTTTTAAATTTAGTTTTTGACACTTTTATATGATATATTTGAAAAAATAAACTTCTTATTTATATGTGAGACATAAAAATTTACTATGAATGAATTTTTGATATTTTTATGATAACTATCATGTTTTGATAAATAGTAAAAATGCGCTAAATTTTAATTGAAAACAACTTTTTCAATCAAGATAATTTACATTGTTAAATCATATTATTTAAAGGTTTTAAAGTATAAATGGAATATATTTTTATCATTTAATCCAATTTTGGTCATTGGAAGTAATTTCACATTGAAATTGGACATAAACGCATGTCAATATTTTTGTAGTTTTTACTTCTTAAAAACACGCTTTATAGTTTTGACAACGGTAATTAATTTTAAATTAATTTCTGAAAATTCTGTGTTTTGAATTTGGAAAAATGGATTCCATATTTGGAATCATAATTTCCAAATTTTTTAAATAATTATCTTTTATTTTTAGACATTATGAATAGTAACTTCAGTAATTGTTTTATTTACTGTGGTTAAAGGGTAAATATGGTAAATAAGGGTACAAAATAATATTATAATAATATAAAACTATCCTATCACATGTCCTAATCCTATTATATGAGATATTTCTTACCATGGTCATCCTTGGGTCGATTTTGGGACCTCATCGATCCACTTGAGAGTGATAATGACATTTTATAAGAATTTATTTAAAGTAAAGAGAAATATAACATAAACATGTATATTTTAATAAAATAATTTTAATATGGGGTTATATAACTAATATATATGACTATAAATAGTAATTATAAATCTAATAATATTTCCTACGTCATGGTATTTTATTTAAAAAATTTATATATTAAATAAATATATTTAATTTTAAAATAATGATGATGTGGTGATTGCTTCATTAATGAAAGATTAAAATAAATAATATTATAAATATTAAACTAAATGTAATTTGAATATTTTAATGCCATAAAAGAATTTTATGGATGATATTTACATATTATATTTGATTTAAAGCCTTTTTTTGAATGAATCAAGTTTTTATGACTTTAAAAAAATCAATTACTTTATAGTGTCAAAATTGACATAAATGAGTTTTTAAAACAAATAATATTTTATTAAATGATATAATAGTCACAAAAATATAATATTCGTCCAACTGACTTATATAATGTTAAAAATGTCATTAATGATACACTTATGGTTATCTTTTTATTTTATAGTAAATATAGTTACCATATATTATGAAAATGCAAGAAGACATGGTATGGGTTAATGTTTTTAACTAAGGGTTAAAGTTAAAATATAAGGTTGATTTTGTCACCTAAAATTGTATAAAATCCATTTTTTGAGAGTTTTTTGACCCATAATCATCTTATATTTGAAATAAATGAGTTTGGGACCATTTTTAATTGAAATTGAATTTATAATAAATTAATATTTCAAGACTTTCCTAAAGTGCCCCTCCTCCATCTTATAAAAGGACACCACCTATACCCACATAACTCACACCTCTCAAACCCCTTGGATCATCCAAATTATTCTCAAATAATCTCAAAAAATCCCTAAATTATTCCTATAAGCCTTACCTTGGGTATAATTAAATTCAAGAAAGCCTTTTGGCTCAAATCAATATAAGTTACCCTATTTAGAGGTAACGTCTTCTCTCAAGTTCCTTTGCTTTACTTTCCTTATCCACTCCCTTTTCTCTTATTATAATTTGATTAAATAAAAAACCATTATACTAAATATACTAGTATGTTTCTATGATAATTATTCTAACTACACTTACACACACCTTCATCTAATGGATACAAACATACTGTTTCTATATACGGTGAACTACTGCCTCATGAAACGATGATTGTTCAATTTTCCCCTACCACATCTCATGGTGGCCATTATGATGGAAATGTATTTATATATTATATTTATAATACTTATATTTCCTCTATGCTTATGTATTTTTCATTTACATCATACCTTTATTCTTTCTATAATGTCTAACTACGATAATTTCATTTGAGGAAGTGCGGACTACCGCCCCCTCAAAGTGATATGACTCGTTCATGCCATACATGGAACGTACAAAAGATGGATTTAATGAAATTATGTAACATATAAAAATATTATATTATACTTGAATTATAATATACCTATGTATCATTTAGTTTTAATTTCTTTAAATATGAAAAAGAAATGAAAGTAGCGTTCATGAGTACGTACGGTTTACCGTCTCCATGAACGGTGCATTTCATTTCTTATATCCAAATGTTACATAATATTCTAAATACATATATACTGAATATAAATACATATATAAATAATATATATAATACTTAAATAATGAATAATTTTCTGGTGATAATGGAATTTGGACTACACAAACAATTTACATCAAAACAAGTTCATTTTAGACTCAAGTACTGAATATCGACAAAGCAGCCGATATGAACTTAAATAATTATTTAATTTTTATAAAATTATTATAAGTAATATAAAATTAATAATAAACTTAAAAAATGTTCTTAAGAAAGTATAAATTAACCTAATTTTATTATTCAGGAATATACAGAACGAACGAGACAAGTCGAACTCAAGGTAAGGAAACTTCTTAACCCAATTTCCATTATTTGGGTTCATATTATACTTATTTATTATGTCTTGTTGTGATTATGTATGAAATAAATTTTTATATCCTATATTTTATTTATACATTAATTATGTGTACTTATAGTGAATACACATAATCGAACTATTTTATTTACAAAATGATCTTTGTAAGGGACTCCATCTCAATATCCTTTCATTGAGGTATATTTTGATAATATACATATCCTTCTTTTATACGGTGTATAATTATACCCCTTTTTATTTTAATTTAATTCAAAGGTTTTCAAAAGGAATCTTTTTCTATAAAGGTTTTTACTAAATGAAAAAAGTAATGTTTCTTTTTAACGTACGTGGTGACAATGACCTTTCTGCTGTTGTGAGCATTATTTGATACATGGATTCCTTAACATGACATAAGATTTTTAGAAGGAAAATTAATACTATATACCCTTTTCATGTATTTTCATATTGAAAATGGTTTTGAGAAAGCATTTATTATGTGAATATCTTGAAATTTTATATTGTGATTAGAATTTGGAAATGTTATCTTTCCTTTATGTTTGTTTTATGTGTTATGCTTATGTTATGGTTCTTGGGAATTATTTACATACATGGGAGGTTCTGTGATAAACTGAGGGTAGGTGAGCCCAAGATATCTCTCCAATGAATTGGGTAATGTGATGTAGGTAAACGTTAATGTTTCTATTAAGAGATTTATGGAATATATTTTGATAGGTATTCCAAACATAACTCCCTATATATTTGTGAAAGATAAAATGTAAGTATGTTATGGATGCCACAAGTTACATTTATGATTTATGATTTTTATGTGTTATTCGTAAATATTATGATTTCATGAGGTATATTAAAGATCTTATGTTTTATGATTGAAAAGTATGATTTCTTTAATTTGTATGTATTCAGGGACTAATATTTTGTTTCCCTATTTTATATACCTTACTGAGATTTTTATGCTCATCCCAAGTTTTTGAAATGTTTGTCAAAGGGTATAACGAAGGGTAAGATAAAGGAATAATTCAAGAATATTTATATCAATAAAATAATTCTTCTTTTATTTAAGGAGTTTTATTTTTGTGAAAAAATTGGATAGAGTAGAAGTGTCTACTTTTTAATATTTGAGATGCAATGTAATAGTTATGACCTAATTCTCTAAAACTCTAATCCTGAAAAGATCCTCATTGTGAATTCTTGACTTAACTCAAGATTATATAATTTTTATGGCTGGGGCCTTATACTTATAGACCCTTATTATTATTGGATGTTTTCCACCTCAACGTGATCCACCCCTTATGGAATTCCACTTTAAATTCTTATGAGAGTTATGCCTTGTTAAGAAATTAACCCACCCATGATGCGTGTTGAAATGGATTATCTGAATTGAATGAATTGAAATGATATCTTACTAGGCCCATAATCCTAAGATAAGTGATCACACCACCTTCTAATGTGTGTTGATTTGAGTTGATAAATTGGAATGGCTAAATGACTTAAAAATGAAAGGTGAATGGTATGACCATGTCCCTAATCTCTAGTTTAATTATAAATTGAGATTATGGAAGTTTTTAGTATTTTGGAAACCTGAACAGTTTTTTAATTATAATTTACTATGGTCATGGGTCTTGAATTACTTCAAAGGTGTGGCATGCCCTGAGGGATACTTGGACTCCCATTGTAGTTTTCCTTGGATGGGCTCATGGGACACCAACCAATTCATTAACGTGTTTTCAATGTGGAATACCATTCTTGGATTCCATATTTATCTTATTATGTGAATTTTACAGCTTGGCACCAACGGTTCACCTATATTTCTAGAAATTAAATAAATTGAATGCCTTATATGGTTATCCTTAGGTTCTGCTTGATATTACGGACTTCCTTGGTTACTAACTTGGGATCATTTTAGGTATAGCACTAAAAATACATAGGACATATTCCTAGGGGTTAATTAGTAATTTTCCCTATTGGGTGAACATACAAGGGTACACCCCTTTGGACTTCACCTAATTATAAAACATAAATGTCATGGAACTTATGTAACCTTAAATGATTACCACTATATAGGGATTCCTTGGTTTTATACCTCATGTTATTTATTTATAAATGTAATTGTTCAGATATATTCTGACTTCCATTGAAAAAGGTAGTATCGGATGGGTATCCAATGAGGAATCTATATCAATGTGTTTTATTTATTTGTCACTTTTATTGTTTTTAAATATACATTTCTCAGTGAATATTTATAGACTGGATAATTCTAGAAAATGTTGATGGTGGTCTATTGAGTTTTACTCACACCCTATTTGGGACACCTATTGGTACATAGACAGATTTCATGGATATAGGTTGCGACAATGTAACGTGCCTAGCTATAGATGGTTGTTTTTTTGTACTCGGATTGAGTAAAAAAGAAGAGTACCAAAATTTTTCTCATGAACCTATTAGAGATAGATTTTAGTGTTTTTTTAAATCATATACAATGTATTCCTACTGCCATGTTCCCCATGTATTCCCCCTTTTTTGTATAGCATCATGGAATAATTGTTTTTTATATCTCACTGGATATTATTTATGTTAAATTACTTATTTTTTACATTTACTTCTATTTTTCATTATTATTTCTACCACTTTATTTATTATTCACCAATATGGGACACTCTAATATAAGGGGGTATAGTCTCCCCATTGTACTATCATAGGCCCCCACTACTAGTTGATAGCCTTTAGAATATGGGGAGGTTCTCTTGAGGCCATGTGGCCAATAGGTTTCAGTCACTCATGAGTGAACCTAGTCTGGGACATCACGAAGAGGTATTAGATCCCTTTTCTGTTGGGAAAACATCCCTCAAGGTATCATTGAAGCATTTTTGAGGAGATTGTGTTTGTTGACAAAGTGGACAATTGTGCTGTGATTTTTGACAAAGCAAACCATGGCATAAAATTTTTTTGACAAAGGTGATTTCATGGTGGAATGTCGATTTCAAGAACTGTGGTCAACGATCCATGTTTGATTCAAGAACGTCGACAAAGGAATGGATGATCTAGAGGCGGCATAAAAAAGAATAGATACAAGGTGGCGCTGTTTTCCAGTGTTTGCCAAATTTTTGGGCCTGAAATCGACAAATGAAGAAAATTGGTTTGGGCAAGTGGGACTTGCGCACTGAGGTCTTGGAGGATATGAATCTTTCACGCCGTATGTTTTTGAAGATCAGATCATCAAAATATGGCAAAGGGATAAGGATCGCGCAAGTATTGGGTTGGTTGAGCAGGTGACTTGCACGCCGGTGCCTAGGAGATTTGGAAACTTGCGCACCTATTGTTTTTCAATATCAGAAGATCAAAATATTCCAAAGGAAAGAGGTTTGCACACGTATTTGGTTTGGTCACTCAAGTGTCTAGGAGGACAGAAGACTTGCGCGTCGAAACTTGCGCGCTGTGAAGAGACTTGTGTGCCATCGCACAGGGTGTCCAAAATGCCTATAAATACTAGACTACCCCTCCTCATTTATCAATGGAGTTCAACAATTTGAGAAATCAGATCTCCCGTTGTGAAGTTGTGGTGGTCGCGCAAGTGGTGGTGTTTCTCGCAAGTGGGACTTGTGCGCCAGATTTGAAGAAGGGAGGTTGTTGTTAGTTGTGCACCAATATTGGTTTGGGCATAAAGGGAAGTGATTTGCGCAAGTTTGTAATTACAGAAGCTTATTTTGCGCAAGTGTCTAAGATATAATTGGGTGCCAGTTGTGACTTGCGCGCCGATACTTGCGTGCCGGATTAGACTTGCGCGCCAAGTAAGGTTGTTTTTTCAGCAGTGTTTTCGGGCTTCGTGGAAGCTAGGAGTTTGCCCAATACCTTTTGTGCAAAGAGATATTCATCTACGAGTGAAAGTTGACTTAAAAAGTGCATCTACATACAGAGGAAGATGCATTCATTCATGAAAATGAAGAGACCTACAGGTCTATAAACTATGAGTGGATCCTTTCTGGATCAGTGAGAAAAGGAAGAGAAAGAAGGTGATCCTATCCACCGGCAGTGAGCCAGAATGATAGAAACAGGGAGTGACCCTTGGGAAAGCAGTGAGCTGACCCTAAACCTTGTAAAGGCAGTGATCCTAGGACAGAGTGACTGTTCTCAAACCATTGTATCCTCATCTAGTGAAGAATAGTGGAATTTGGTACGACCGACAACTTGTTGGCGTATGCTCCTTGGACGTAGCCTAGTGAGGGTGAACCAAGTAAAAGTCTATGTGTCTGCATGCTTGCTTCCCTGCATTACATTCAAAGCATCATTGTCATATAAAGAAGAAAAGAAGTGATCATAATAAACACACAAGTGCAAACAAAGTGACCCTTGTAATAAAGAGGTCAAGATCCAGTGGGCCAGGAAGAACTTTGAAAAAGAATATCCATACCCTAATTCACCCCCCCCCCCCCTTCTCAGGGTATATAGGCCCCTATTGGTCCTAAAATTTTCATTTTGTATTATTGTTTGGTAATAGTTGAGAGGATACTAGGATTTGTCTGAATTTGGTAATGAGATGTTCTTGGGAGTATCTAACCCATGTTTAGGGATCATCCAAGTTACTATGCATGGTAAATTATTGTTCGAGATTATACATATTATAGTTTAACTGATTTCACTATTAGGTTACACATATGTCTTCTGATGTTATATCTTATGTATTCTACCCTTATCCCGATATGGAAAATAATTATTTATTCATGCATCATTATTATCACCTGAGGATTTATATTTCAAGCATATACTATGTCATGTTTTCTTATTTCATTCATTTCATGTAGCATGTTGTAGTACCATTATTATTATATCTGTTATTTGACTGATATTTCATGTAGAGATCAATAGTTGGTTATTTAAAGTGTATGTTTCAACCTACATTTTTTTCCTGTATATATTCATAGTGGAACCATAACTAACCAATTTTTACATGTTTGATCTATGGACCACTGCTTACACAGGATGAAACATTAGAGGTTGTAGTTAAATGAATTCCAATTACAATTTATAAATTGTATGGGCCTTTATAAATATGTAATTGTGATCCATATAAATTGTATGGGCCTTTATGTCCTAAGACCATATACAACTTATAACACTAGTTAAAATTATGTGATGTTCCAATTACAACGTATAATGACTAGGCCTTATAACTTGGGAATGGTAACTCATCTAACTTTACCTAGATATATATATATATATATATATATATATATTTATTTATTTATTTATATACAAAATTACTGAATTGAAATTCTAAAATGAAATGGTTTTCGTTAATTAGGGATTTCAATTTCAACTTAAATAGAATTTTCCTCTATAATTATTAACACTCCATATACTAGGACCTTTTTTATAAGTTATGATACCCTAACCCAGACCTGACCTTAATAGTGGGTGGTAGGAGTGTATCTTGTAATCCTTTTGATCTTGTATGTCACTAAGACCGGGCTTTAGGAGCATGCTATTATGGGTATTGAATCTTATGTAATAAGTTCTTATACCTTCCCTATTATTTTATTAGTGATCATTCCTATTATCAAAATTATATTCTTAGGCATGCGTTTGGCATTGTAGAAACGTTCCACCACAACGGCCTCGATTCGTGTGCTAAGAAGGTAGTAATGAACATTATCTATATGTGTTGGGACCTAAACCATGGGAATTATCTCCTATAGTTCCACCTATGGAACTTCCTTCTATTCATGATATGGGAACTAATTCTCAATTTAAATATGGTTTATTTTGGCTAGTTCTATATATACAGGGAACTCCATGACCTTCGCATTCTATAAAAGAGTTGAATAGGTAATTCCATCAGTGGCACCCTCCAACTTTTTTAGGGTAAGGTGATCCCTAGGCAGTTGATTCATGACTAGAGCCCAATGTATCTGTCTCTGATAATTTATAGGTACCTCTATAAAGTAGTATGAATCTTGTAGGTTATATTCTTATAGGTTCTTCTAAGAGGTGGTGATATGTTTTAACCTAAGCAGATAAACATTAGGTCATGGTCTGGAGATATTTCTAGACTTCTTTTTATGACTATTCCTTTCCTGATATGTTGATGAATACTCAATCTAGAGATTTTATGCACCTAGACCATGTTACTTTATTGATTATGGACTACTATTATCATTTCAGGGAGCTTCAGTGTTTTATTTTTACTCTCCTCGGTGATAAATTATATAGATCTAGGATATTTGAGGATGGTTGTATGTATTTAATCCATTCATAGGTGAATATATTATGGTTGACTACTAAATCTAAGATAGTGAACTAATCCCTCATCATAGATCGAAATTTAAGGGAAGATGAAGGTGTGGAATAGATTGGTTAAGCATCTAGACTATGTTTTACTTTTAATAGTACAAGTAAGTTCTATTTTGATCCTTCTTAGGGAAGTGGGAGTATTTAGAGTGTCCACTTGGGTAGCCATGTGATCAATCACCAGTGTGGTAGGTCAGGGCACACAAATCCCAATTGTAGTAAGGACCCAATTGACTGTTGGGCCTATAATGAGATGGGTCATCTTAAATGGTTTGTCAGAACCTTTCCTCTAATGTCCAATGAGATAGGGTCTACACAAACTCCAAGTTTTGGAGTGGGATCAGCAGCTCCATGTCAAGTGTGGAGTTGTAATTCTAAAGGTCGTGCACGCCAAGGAGGTAGCTTAGGTCGAGGAAACTAGACTTTTGATATGAAGTAAACTAGAAGGGAGAACCTTCTCAGGGTAGTTAGGTTATAACTCAAGGTCTTGGATCGAGCTATATATGTGCATTATATCCTACACTTGAGAATTATATTGTCATATCATCCATATTTTAGGGTAAAATTTTAGTATCCTCAACTCTAGTATCTGCTTTATTTGATATTGGTGTTTCCCACTCTTTTATATCTACAGATGTCAAGGAAAGTATTTGGATTAGAATTAAGTACTTATATAGATTAATTACCCTTCATAATATATTGGGAGTATGATTAGAAAGTCTATACTAATGTAAGGAGTGTCCACCTGAGATTAGTGGTTATAATTTATTGTATAACCTTTTTATTCTTGATATTTCAAGCTTCAACATCATTATTAGGATGGATTGGTTGGTTTCTTATCATTCCTATATTGAATGTTATCATCATAGGGTGTCCTCAACATCACTGAAGAGAAGTAATTATATTTATAAGGGATAATAGTATATCTAATCTAGTCAAGATAGACTTGAGCATAATGGTTTGCGCAGAGTGATAGCCTAGATTTAAAGTATTCTTCTTGATGAACATGGAATATGACCAATAGATTTCCCTCCATTAGTGGACCATTTTAGGGACATATTCCCTAATAAATTTTCTAGGTTACCTCTGATCTAGTTCTAGGAGAAGCAATAGTATTTATCCCTCCTTATACGATATCACCTAGTGAGCTTTAATAACACGAGATATAGTTAGAGGAAGTGGAGTCCAAGGGGTTTATATGACACAATACTTTTCCTTGGTGTTTACCTGTTCTTTTCACTAATAAAGAAGATGGGACCCTTGGGCTTTGTGTTTATTACCAATGGTTGAATCATCTCAATATTAATAATGGATATCCTCTACCTTATATATATGACCTATTTAACCTAGTCTAAGGATCTATGATATTCTTAATGATTGATTTGAGGTCATGTTTTCATCATGTATGAGTTATTCCCTTAGATATACCACATACAATATTCCATAGTAGATATGGCTTGTTTGAGTTTCTAGTAATGTCTTTCGGTCTAATGAAAATGATAGATGTTATCGTGGATTTGATTAATCAATTTTTTCACCCATATTCATATTCTTTTGTGGTTTTATTCATTGATTTCATCTTGGTATAATCATAGACTTGACACAATCATTCCAAACACCATGATATCATATTGAGTACACTAAGAGAGCATAGGTTGTATGCTAAGCTCAAAAAAATCCACTTCTGGATTTATAATGTTCACTTTTTAGGTCATATTATATAGGAATCATGGGAATTTACGGATTTAGAGATTGTGGGATATATATTTATTGGGAGTTCCCAAATAATATCTTTGACATAAAGAGTTTCTTATTGATCACTAGTTATTATAATCATCTTATTTATGATTTCTCATTCTTTGTAGCACCTCTTATAGGAATGAACAAGAATGGTGTTAAATTATAATGGTTGGAAATTTGGGAAAAGACTTTCAAGGGATTAAAGGAAGACTTACCTCAATAGTGATCCTGATTTTACCTAATCCTAGTTGAGGCTAAACTATTTAATATGATATATCAAGAATCATACTGGGAGTAGTTTTGATGAAAATTGATCGATTTGTGGTGTAAGGGTCTTGGAAGTTGAGGCCACATGAGCATAATTATCCAATGCATGATCTAGGTATGTTGTATTTATCCATGCCTCACATTGTTGGAGGTGTTATTTATTGGGAGATAAATTCATTGTATATAGGGATCGCAAAATCCTGAAGTACATATTCATATAGGGTGACTTGAATCTCAGACAATAAAGATTGGTTGAATGCCTATAGTCTTTCTATTTTAATCTATCTTATATGCTTGGAAAAGGAAATTTAGTTGTTGATGCTCTGAGTAGGAATACTCAGACACAAACTATATAGGATTCCATTAGTGAGTGGTAGTTGATGGATCAATTTTATGAGATTCATCTGGAGGTTTAGAAGTGTCATTGAAGGATTGTGCTCACATGTTTACCAGTGGCCTATTCACTTCTGGAAAGTTTGAATATGTGACATATTTATAATCCGGAAGGATTGGCCCTATGGGAAAGTGTATCAGGTGAGGACCCACCACCTAGTTGTGTCATTGATGAGGATGATACCTTGTTTATTCATAGATCTTTCTGGACTTTTCGAGATATTAAATAGGAGTTGATGTGATAATCTCATACCTCTAAGTGGGTAGTACACCTGAGACTTAAAAATATGTATCGTGATTTGAGTCACCGGTATTGGTGGTTGTGGATGAAAAGGAAAATATTAGGGTTTGTTACTCTATGTTTCACTTTTCAACAAGTGAAGGCATAACACTAGCTACCTGTAGTGGTTCTACTATTGTTTCCCATTCTGGAGTGGAAATGGGATGATGTCACTATTGATTTTTTGATGGGATTACTTAGGTTGGGTGATTGTGGATAGGTTGATAAAGTTCACACATTTCTTACCTACCCAAGAAACCTTCTTAGTGGATTGGATAGGGAGGCCTTACATCTAAGAGATTATATTACATAATAGTGTTCCACTTACTATCATATCAGATAGGGATTCTTATTTTACATCACTTTTCTAGAAGGGGTTGTAGAAGGTTCTTATTTAATAGGTGCTTATGAGTATATCCTACCACCCATAAATCAACGGGAAATCTGAGCATACTAAAAAGGTGTCATAGAACAGGTTCCAAGAATTAATCCTTGGTTATTAGGTTCGTGGGAGAAACATTTACATATTGTTCAGTTCACCTATAACAAGATCTTTCATATGACTATACAAATGGATCCTTGTGAGGCCTTATATGATAGGTTGTTTTGTTCACCCCAGTTCCAATTAGAGTTAGGAAATTCATTGCAACTAGGACCTCATATCATTTAGGAGAATTCATAGTAATCACATATGATTAGGAATTTTATAGCTACAACTCAATCGAAGAAGAAGCCTTATGTCTATTTTCACTTACAAACTTTGGAATTTGAGGTGGGAGATTGGGTTTTCTTGTGTATTACACCAAGACTGGTTCATCAATGGATTCAAAGACAAGGGAAGATAGTGCCTAAATTTTTTAGGCCTTTTTAGATGTTGGAGATATTCAGACCAATATCTTATTGGTTAATATTGTCTCAGAGGTACATATCCATGAATGTCATCTTACATGTTTCTCATATTCGCCACTATTATTTTGATCCCTCACATTCTTATGATCCTATAGATTTTAAATTAGAGTTGTATGCTTATTTTGATAAGTAACAAATTCATATAGTTGATCAGAGAATGAAGGGTATTTGATATATGGTATCTCCTTTGGTATGGGTGCTACGATAGTATAGCCACATGTAGGATAAATCATGGGAGTGAGAGGAATATATATGTGATCAGTGGCCAGAATTGTTTTCAAATGATATTCAACCACTCACAAAGGGAAAATTGGGTACTATTTGTTTTAAATAGGAAAGTTTATAAGATCCTATCATTTTTTTGTTACGTTCTACAGTAGTTTATAAGTTCGATTATTGTGGTTATTTTGGGAAGTATAACAACAGATGGAGGGGAGTTTGTTTATATACATCCTAACTTTAAATATATAATTTATGATATGAAAAATTAATTTACATCATAAGTTTATTAGGGAATACCCTGTAAGTTTGGGTAGACAAACTTACACTATTAATTGTCAAATTATGGTGTAATTTTTCTTTTCACACAATAAGTTTCTATGGAAGACCCCATAAAGGGTAATTTATTTCATAAATCCCATTTTTACGTCATAAATTTCATGGGACTTTATTAAATAGGGTGACTTTATGATTTATTCCCTCGTAACTTATTTCTTCCTTCTCCTCTTTCTTTCTCCCATTTCATGCACAGCAGCTCTTTGGAGATTCCTTCTCCCTCTCAAACTAGGCTTTAATGGATATCTTTTATCCAGCGTCTAATTTGAGTATCATCAGTCATGTTGGATTCCACTCATTAGTCCTTAGACTCTGATACATTATTTTATTGGTTTATCTCATCATGTTCGGTGGTATATCCATGCAATCTATCATTCTTTATTTTCAGTTCAACTATCTATTTCTATGATTTCTCCCATTCTATCATAGATTAGAGATCGATACTAGATAAATAATCTATTACTAGCATAAGGTAGGTGGTCTATCTCTTTTCCCTAAAATTTTTTTATGTCTATATTATGTATCATTGTTCCACGTTCCATAATTTCAATGGAACACCCTTAAAATGTGTAAATTATATGTTTAGACCTTTATGATATACTCTCATACACCCCTATTATTGTTAGAGGTTTTCTACCTCGATGTGATCCACCCCTTAGGGTATACCACATTAAATGATTATGATCATTATGCCTTTTTATGAAATTAAACCACCCTTGAGGTGTAATGAAATGTATTATCTTAATTGAATGAAATGATATGATATATTTCTATTCCCTTAAGCCTAAGATATATGATTACACCACCTTCTAATGTGTATTGATTTTCCATTATAAATTGGAATGGGTAAATGATTTAAAAATGAAAGGTTAATGGTGAGGTCATATCACATAACCCTTTTTTAATTATAAATTGTGATCAAGGCTATTTTTATTATTATAGACACTAAAGTAGTTGTTATATTATGATTGAATATGGTTTAAGACCCTAAATTACTTCAAAGGTGTGTCATTCCCTAAGAAATACTTAGGCTACCATTTTTTTTTACTTGAATGGTCTTATGGGATGAAAATAGATTCATTGATGCATCTTCCAAGTGTAATACTAGGCTTAGATTCTTTCTTTGTCTTATGATGTGAATTCCCCTTCTTGGAACTGAAAGTTCACCTATATTTTGAAAAATTAAATAAATTTAATTCCTTCAATGATTCAAATTAGATTTTTCTTAATATTATGTACCACCTTGGTTACTACATTAGGATACTTTCAAGTCTAGAATTGGGGATACATAGGACATATTCCTAGGGATCATCTATTACCTTTTCCCTTATGGTGAAATTCCAAGGTTACACCCCTATATACTTCACATAATTTATAAAACATAAATTTCATGGAACATGTGAAACCTTAAATTATTACCACTATATAGGGATTCCTTGGTTGTATGCCATAGGTCTCTAACTTATAAATGTAACTGTTAGGATACATTCCAACTTAGGCTGAATAAAATTGTATTTGACAGTTATTCCATGAGGAATATGAACTAATGTGTTTATTTATTTATCTCTTTTATTGGTTATAACTATACACTAATATTTATACATTGAAAGAATATATAGTGTTATACATAGTTGGTGGAATTCCACATAGATTTACTCACACCCCATTCAGGCATCCTATTGGTACTCAGACGGACTTCATGGATGCAGGTAGGGACAAGGTAAAGCACCTTTCTATAGACAATTGATTTTTTGTAATAGGATAGAGTACATGAGCAGATAAATGATCTCTTATTCATGATTCCATTGGTGATAAATTTGTAACTTTTTTTTTATATCATGTTCTTTTTATTCCTTCTACTTTATTACCCTTTTATTCCCCCATTTTTTTATATCACCATGACATCATTATTCTGTATATGACACTGGGAATTATTTGTGCCAGTTTACTTTTTTTGGGATATTTACATAAACTACTTTATTTATCATTCACCAATTTAAAACACTATGATATTTTGATGTATATTCTCCCCCACCATACCATCACAGACCCATGCTGCTAGTATGTAGCCTTTGGAATACATGGAGGTGCTCTTGATTCCATGTGGCCGAATGGGTTTGGTTTCTCATGAGTGAACCAGGTATAGTATTTCATAACCAATATCTTCTAAAATAATTTCCCATCATTCCTTACCACTTTCTAGAGGTACTAGTCTCACCAAAATGCTAATATATATGTCTTAAGGTGTTATCCAAAGGTGGTCTTCTAAGGAGGAGTTAATCATCTTAACCGAGCATTTTCATTTTACTTCTTCTTATACATCCATAAAATCTAATTAAATCATAATTAAATAATAACATTAGTATCTCAATTATACTAAAATATTATTATGACTATGGTACATCCATTTTCATATCCTTTTCCAATATATGGTAAATGAAAACATAATTTGTGTGTACGTGTGGACTACCACCTCCATGGAGTAATGTGTTTCATTTTTTCATCACCACCTAACAATAATGGTAATCATGATATATTTAACAAATATATATGATATTAATGACATGATTATGATTCCAGAAACATAATATATTACTTACCTTGTTACCCTTCCACTCATTAAAAATGATAACTTCACCCATGCTTACGTGCGGAATACCACCTCAACGAAGTGATGTAATTCATTTTTCATATACACCTATCAAGTATGATTATAAAATTGTATTTAATGTATAAAACTTATAATTTTTTCATGATTATTATTCTTGAGATAATGGAACAAGTACTCATTTGACCATGGTACACCTACCAAAGTTATTTTGAAATTATGAATCAAATGTCATCAAAACACCCAATGTAAACTTAACGAGTTAACCAATTAAATATATCATTAAAATAAATTAAATAAATATTTTAATGATAATGTAATTAACCTGAAAATTTTTATTAAGGAAGTAAATAATTAATATAAGTTTATTATAAATTATTTAAAGTACATACATAGTAAAAATAGACTCGATGTAAGGAGTTTCTTAACTCAATTTCCATTCATTGGGTTATACATATCATTCATTGACTATGTTATGACAAGATTATGTGTGAAATTACATATAATTGTATTATATTGTATTTACACTTGTTTTGTGTGGTTTTACAATTTTTTACACATAATAACTTCATTTATTTAATTTCAACTTTAATGATATGATCTCTGTAAGGATTATTCTTATCAGTATTATTTCATTGATACATGCCTTTCATTATGCATATATATACTTTTATAATGTGTAAATGATTTCTATTAAGATATTATATCATTAATGACTCTTTGATAATGATATTTAAAGTTACTTTTAAGTTATCTCTTTCGTGATATATTTATTAAATGTTATAAAAATCAAAAGGGTTTTTATGGTCTCAATTTCAATTCTTTGAGACATAATTCATGAAATGCAAGATGATTTATTTTTTATGATTTAATTACTTCCCCATGAATTTTTTTTAACATGTTATTTTATGGAAATCATGATTTAAAAAAAACATTTATTAAATGGATTTTTATTTTACACATTACTCAAGTTTCATAAGTTTCTCGTCTCAAACTTTCTTATTTGAGACATGTTTTGATTGATAGGCCTATATTCATTTATAAGGTGTATAAACAGACTCTTGAAATATAATATCATAAATATTTTTATAATTATGGTATTTTATCTTCCTTCTTATATTCTTTCTTTTAAATGGTTTTCTATTTTAAAAAGTCTGTAAAGATGTTTTTCTTTAAAACATTACTTTAATGATTTTAAAGACTTTTAAACAAACTTTTCCTCCATGTTATTTATCTCATTTCAAGAATATTATTTTAAAATAAATATTTTAAAAGTTCTTTTAAATGTATTTTCATCTATGTAAACATCCTTTCACAATTCATATACTTTACTAGGAATATGATCTTAGGATACCATATATATTATTTATCTATATGGATTATGAGGATTATTTTAAATAGATTATCATGAAACCTATTTATTTTCCATAATAAATAAATCTATAAATTAATAAAATTTGTTATTAAAATTTTGATGATGAAAATGAAAGATCTTGTGTTCTATATTCATGTATTGTATATGGAAATAATTTGTGATGATGGTTGAGACTAATATATCTCATGATAAAGGGTTATCCCAATGAATCTTATATAATGGGTGATCATGATATATCTCTCCAATTCATTTGGTAATATTCCATGTCTTTAAAGGAAAGAATAATGAAGTTAACTGAGGAAATTTATCCTATGGATTTAATTAGGCTCAAGTTATTTTTGAAATGAGTGAACATGAGTGATAAAGATAATGTCCCAATATGAAAATATCTCTTATTTTTGTTTTTTATGATTTTTAATGGCTCCTTTGATCAAGATTTACATCACGTGACTTGTGATTAATGACTCTTATGGATATTTCCTTTACTAAATCCTTATTCCATTTCATGTGTTTTATAATCCAAGTTTTTATGCGTATAAATTATCTTATGATATGATCATTTTCATAATGCCCTTATAAAAATATCATACTCACTAATGATATTCAATTATTAATGCCTATGTTTACCCTTACTGAGTATTTAAGCTCATCCCTTTCTTATGTTTCCCTTTCCCTAGGTTATAAAGAAATATGTTAAGTAAGATATTTCTAGAGGGGTTTCATGTAGTAAATTATGAGGACTTATTATGGAATAATAAAATCTTGGTAAAGTAAGAAATTTCCCTATAAAAGACATGGTTAATGTTATGTAAGAGTTTATCCTAATTATTTAAAACTATAAACCTAAAACGTCCTTTGGTATGTAATTATAAAATATTTTTTGATGATGTTGTAATTTTTGAATGACTAAAATAGGATCACGATTATTAGTATCAAAACCAAAAATGTAAATATTGTTTTTTTAATACTTGATCTAGAACTGTGGGTTTGGGGTTGTTATAGTTTATTTTAGAGTAGGGTTTAGATAACTTTTGAGATTATGATATTTTTAGTTGAGGTTAACTTAATAGTTATAGATATTATCATGGGTTTATAAGTTTAAGTTTGATTATATGTTCAATGGATAAAATTCTCTTTGTAAGGTCATAAGTGATTATAACATATGGTGATTTGAAAATTATACTAGGTTTTAGGAAGGGTACTCCATTAAGGTATATATGGTCTATTGGATATTAGAGATATTTATGATCAAGCTAAGGACAACCTTTTGGGTTAGTATCTTAATCTGATTGTTGTTATTTTGGAGAATTTCACTACATTATATGATTCTGTACTGAATCAATTTATTTTGGGAAAAAGATGTTTTGAAGAGATTTATGGTTTATCTATTTATGTTATGATTTAAGTTAAACCTTAGGTGTTACAAAGTATTGGAGATTAATGTTTTATGTCTTTATATAAAGGTTTATTTGGGTATTATATTATCATGTGCTAACCATTTTTGTTTTAGTAAAGATGGGAAGAATAGATTTTCATCATTTTACATACCTCATGGTAAATTATAAGTTGATTATGGTTCACTATAAATTAAATATCTATACTCATTATCTAGAGTAAAAGATGTCATAAAGTTTGAAATTGATTGAAACATGCAACCAAAGGATAATATTTTGTTTAGTGATTTGAAGAAAATCAAGTAAGTATGTTTCCTTTTGTTCTTAGTCTAGATGGTAAATGAATTCATAAACTCTAGTAAAATGGTATTATAATAAAAATTTTATCCTATTAAATTTATTTCAAATGAATTTATGGTCTTCTTAACCCTTTATTGATTTAGGGTTTAGTGGTCATTAACATTCTCATGCTCATTTTCTTTCTTATGATCAGTGTTCCCGGTCACTCCCCATCATTATTTATACATTACATTTTTTTCCATGTCTATATTTTTACCTCCCACCAATGTTCCTCTATTTGGTAACATAGTTACATGTTATTCTATATTAGCCTTATATTTACCTTTCCCTTTTTTCAAAAGGATGTTTTATTATACCTTTTAGGATGTTGGTCTTCAACAAAAGTAGATTAAAAAAATTAAACTCTTGAAATACAAAGATCAAGATAAAATTGTGAGGATTAATTTTATTTAAGGGTTTATAATTTAATACCTTATGATTCTAAAAGAACATTCTGTTCTATAGAACATACGACATGCAACACTGAGCTAAAATGAATCACGAAATATTATTACTTAAATATGATTGTTATAACCTAGATATTGAATGGGAAGGTATAAATTTATTTAATCACATCATGAAATAAACATATATAAAAAGGTCATACTCAACAAAAAAAATGATAAATTCTTAGTAAAAAATCACTCCATTTTTATAAAGTAATTTTATGATTCAAAAATATAGTTTCTTCAAAAATAATTTTTATTGATTTTTTTAGCGAATATTATTATTAATTTATACCACTTTGAGAAATTTTAATAGATAAAAAGTATAAAAAAATTTAAACCATCATATAAAAATTTACTTTGGGTGAATTTTTTGTGTTTTTCTTAAAAAAGTTAATTTTTCAGTGAATAGTGAAAAAATACTGATTTTATAGAAAACTATATTCTTCATTCAAGTATTTAAAAATCACCATTTTTTGAATTGATTTTTAAATTTCATTGGTTAATTATTATTAAATTTAATCTGATTAATGGCATTGGAATCAATATTATTCCTAATTTTTTTATAAAAACATAGTTATACTAAAAAATGCATTTTTATGGAAAGCCATGTTTCGTCACATTTTGAGGGATTATTTTAAAATTAATTTATTACACTTATAAGAATTGAATTTGATAAAATAGTTACAATTTTTAATAATTATTTAAAAAATTTGTAAATGGATCAACTTTATTTTTTGTCATAATGAATAGTAACCATGGTAAATATGTATCGTCATAGTAAAAGGTGAATAAGGTTAACAGGAGTTAATTTTTTTGTAAAAAGGCTTTAAAATCGCACTAAAACTTTTATTTAATCTATTTAATTAGTTTAATTCCACCACCCCTTTTAAATATTTGAAAATGTGGAATTTTTTTCATTTTTCTTTGATGAAGTCCTTTATATTATTTTATGTAAATAAAAATTCCAAAATGTCTCTTTCTTGATTTTAATATCTATAATATTTTGTTGTAAGGATAAAAAACAAGTTATGAACGATTATAAAAATATTTTTTTGAATATAAATGAATTTTTTATTTTTTTATTTTTTAGTGATGAAATAATTACCTGAAATACTTACACAACGCTGACACAGTGCTTGTGCAAGTGGTAGAAAAATAAAATAAATGATTTTAAAAACTATAAAAGTAATATTTTTGGGGTAATATATTATTTTAAAATATTTTTTTGATAAATATATTGTATTATTTATGTGTTAAAAGTTTATATTCGAACTGAACTACTATATTGATATTTTTTAACTTGAGTAATGTGGAAAGTCCTGAAAATGAATTTATTTGTATTGTATGTTAAATAAAATTTTATTAAATGATTTAAATTTTATAAAATTATTATATTTGGACTAGTGAATGGGATATGGTCTAAAATATCAAAAAAAAATTATGGATTAGTTGTCCTTTTATTGTAACTTTTTTGACCCATAATGAGTAAAAAACATTGTTATCTTAGTACTAATTAAAAGGATTACCAATAGGTTAAAACTAATAGATAAGAGTTAAAAAAATCACCTAAAATTGTATAGATTTTATTTTATAGTGTTATTTAGAATTATTTTAATACTATATTATAAATATATCAATTTTATCCACTTGAACTTGAATATTAACTTATATTAATTTAATGCTTTATGTAATTCCAAGCGTACTTCACCCCTCAATTATAAATGGAAACCACATCTCCTCTCTTCCTAACACTTCATAGTACATTTATCACAAAAAATATCTACCAATATTAATCCCTACTTAATATAGGTCATTTTATCATCAATATACCAACCTATAAGTCATAAGGTGTAAGTTGAAAGTGGTCTTCTAAATAGGAGGTAATCATCTTAACCGACAATTTTCATTTTACTTATTCTCTACCTCCTCCAAATATTCTTAAACCATGATGATATAATAAAATATTATATCCATTATACTAAAATTTTATTATCACTATCAAAAAAAACCCTTTTTCTTCTCCTTTTCCATCCTATGAGAAATAGAAACATCATTTGTGCATACTTGTGGACTACCACCTCCTCAAAAGGATGTGTTTTTTTTCATCACCACCTTAGAGGATTGTTATTATGATAGATTTAATAAATATATTAGACATTAGTGAAATAATTATTAATCTATAAATATAATATACCACTTACCTTCTTACCCTTTTACCATTTAAAAAATGTTGATGTTGCCCATGCGTATGTGTGGAATACCACCTCCATGAATCTATGTGATTCATTTTTCACATCCTTCTTCCATATATGATTATAAAATATTATTTAATGTATAAAAATGAAAATTATTTAATTATTATTATTCTAAAAATTATGCAATAATGTCCCTTTTGACCATGTTCAACCTACTAAATTTATTTTTCAGTTATGAAATGAACATCCTCAAAACACAGGATGTGAAATTAACTGATTGAGTAACTAAATATTTCTTTGAAGTAAATTAAATAAATGGTTTAATTATAATGTAATAATAATAAATATGTCTTTTATTTGCTTTAATAATAAAATGAGGCTTCGGCCTCAACCTTTAAAAAAATGTATGGACTCGAGGTAAGGGGTTTCTTAACTCAGTTCACATTCATTGGGTTAGACTTCTACTTCATTGACTATATCATGCCAAGATTATGTGTGAAATGAAATATGATAATATTATTTTTTTATTTCTAATTTTATTTTGATTTAAAACTTTTAAACATTATCACTTCATTGATTTAATTCTAACCTCAATGATATGGTCTTGGTAGGGATTATTCATCTTAATATTTTTTCGTTGAGACGTGTATTCTATTAAGAACCTACACCATTTTATAAGGTGTATATGATGTCTATTGAGATGTTATATAATAAATGAATATTTTATCAAGATATTTTAAATTAATTTGAATTTTTATCTTTCAATGGATATTGATTAAAATGTTATGAAATTTTGAAGGTTTTTCATTGTCTCAAATTCAATTATTTGAGAAATAAGTCATCTTTGAGAAATAAGCCATGTTATGAACCATGATTTTTTTAATATAGTATAATTAATACCCCATGAATTTGTTTTAAAATAATATTTCATGGAAATTATTGGGTTTATAGAATCATTTAATGTACCTTCATTCAAGGAATTCTTGATTCGATCATTACCCAAGTTGCAAGAGTTTATCATCTCGAACTTCCTTATTTGATACATGTTTTGATTGATGTACCTATATTCATTTATATGGTTTATACACAGACCCTTGACATAAAATATCATGAATTTTTTATTCTCATGGTATTTTATGTTACTTATTATGTTATTTATTTTAAATTATTTTCAGTTATAAAGGGATGTGAAGGTTTTTTCATTAAAAATGTTGTTTAAAAGTTTTAAAATACTTTTAACCAAAATCTTACTCCATGTTATTTACCTTTTTAAAATAATTTTCTTTTCTAAAAATAAAGGTTCACATAAAGTTATTTTCCATGATTTTTTAACTTATTCTAGAAAAATTAAAAGTATATTTATTAAATTGTTCTTCAAGGATCACTTTGAATTATCTTTACATAAGTTTGAATATATTGTTGATTTTTAACTTTGATGACATGAATGGATTTTCCCATCATAATAACTATTATTTTATTAGAATATTACTTTAAATTTTTCTTTTGTTATTTTAGATGAAAATAACTTTCTCAATATTTTTTGAATTTTTTTTTAAAGGTTTTGAAAGAAAAGGTTAATTTTCCCTATTTTCAAAGAAATGTTTAAAAAGTTATTTTAATGAAATTTTTATCTATCTAAACATACTTTAATGATTTCTATGATTTTCTGGGAATATAATCTTATTATACTATCATTCTTCTTTCTATGGATGGATTAAGATGATTTTTTTAAAGAGATTGTCAGGAAGCACATTTCTTTTACATTGGTAAATCAATATATAAATAAGTAAAAGTTTTTATTAAATTTTTTATGATGAAAATGAAAGATTTCATTTGTTATATTCATGTATTGTACTTGGAAATTATTTATGATAATGGTTGAGCCCTATATATCTCATGATTTTGGGTGATATTGATTCATATTATATGATAGGTGATCCTGGTATAGCTATCTAATTAAATGGTTAATGTTTCATATCTTTAAAGGAATAAAGAAAAGAGTTAATCAGGGATGTTTCTTATATGGATTTAATTAGGATATAGTTATTTATGACATCAGTGAACATGGGTGATGAAGATAATGTTTCAATATACTAACACATTTTATCCATTCCTGTTATGAGTTTTAATAGTTCCTTTAGTCAATATTAACATCACATGGATCATGATTAATGAAAATTAGGACTATTGACTTTACTAATACTTTATTCCATATCATATGTTTTATGATCTAGGTTTTTATGGGTATGAATTCTCTTATGTAATTCTTTTTGGATTCATACCATTTTGTATGTATCATGCTTATAAAGTATATTCAATTTTTAATGCCTATGTTTACCCTTACTAAGAATTTAATATCACCCATTTTTATGTTTTCTTTTCCTAGGGTTATAAATAAAGATGTCAAGTAAGATATTTATAAAAGTGTTTCATTTGGTATATGGTGAAGACTAGATATTTAATGAGAAAAGTTGGGTATAGTGGAAAAAATGCTTACTTAAATACATGTTTAATGTTATGAAGCTTTTGTCCTAATTTTCTAAAAAACTAAACTAGAAAGGTCCTTGGGTATGTAAGTCATCCAATATTTTCTAATGATGTTGTAAGTTTTGGATGAATAAAATTAGTTTATGATTATTTGTGTTAAATACAAAAAATGTAAAGATTGTTTTTTTAGAAATGGAACTAAGAGTACGGGTCTGAGGTTGTCACAATATTTCCCTTTTTAATGTCTATATTAACACCATTACTCCCTATAGATTCATTTTATTATTACCTTTTAAATAACACCTCTTATTCCCTTAATTTTTATTTTATATTTCATAACATTATTTCTCCCTTAATGTTATTATTTCTCATTGTAGTTTTAGTTATACTAATAGTGGTCCAAGAGGGTTAAGATGATCTAGGGGATTTTCTTATTGTAAAAATATTATTCATTTTTATTTATTATTCTATTTTAATTTATTTTCTTTTAATGGATTTAATCATTCATGGTATGTAACCATCCATGAAATTTTATACTTATTTTCATGTAATCTTATTGTAATGTTCTACAATGATTGAATAATGTTTTGTCAATTGGAATCATATCTTTTATAACTTAATTTCCACTCAAGTTTAATTCTTTTTTAATAATAGTAAAAAATTTAAGAATTAAAGACATGTGATTTAAGGAAGTAAAATATTTTCTAAAACATAGGGTGTTAAAATTATGAGGGGAAATTAATTATGAATTAGAAACTATAGCATTTATTTTTTACCTTAGTTAATTCCTTCTAGAATTATATATCACACCTTTTAAAGATGTATCTTTCATGGAGATTTATGTATTGAATTGTGTTTTAATCCTTTTTGAAGGTGTATCTTCTTTAGAGTATCATGTATTAGGCCTTTCATGAGTTAATTTAGTTAAAGTATTGATGATTAAACGATGATATTTATATTTTTAAGAATGAAAAGTTATGAAGGTGTATTTATTTTCAAGGTCTTAAAATTTTAATTTTTGAGTTTTAAAAATTCAAAGGAAATTTTTTCAATTTTTTACAACAAGGGGTAAAATAGGAATTTGACCTAGTAAATAACCTAATGTTTTTATGGTTCCATTAATCTCATAAAGGGGTGTTTACCCTAGATTATACTTTTTGTGTGCATCAGTATTGTTTTTAGTTGCAGCATAATAGATAATTTAAATAATTATTTATATTAAAGGTATCACTTTAATTTTAAAATTTTAAAAAATATTAATTATCATATATTATGATTAAAAAAATAATCGCTTTTTTGATCTTGAAATACATCATTTACCTTAGTTTGAAAGTATGATAATTTTAAAAGGATGTCGAATTTTTTAAATTTTATTAAATTTAATTAATTACATAAATAAATTTATATGTGATGTGTTTATTTAAGTTTCTCCCAAATTGAATCTTAGGATTTAATTACATTAGCTCTATAATGCTCAGGTTACAGTATTTAATTTAACGATGGTACAATCAAATGTCTGGCTTTGGGATTGATCTGGATCTATTTTATACGTTCGCTTAAAAATATTTTTTTTCTCTCTTTCTCACTCGAGGGAATAAGGTAAGGATGAGAACTCAAATGTGAATCATAAACCTCAATTAATCTAGTTATAAATGATGTTTATGCACTTCTAGACATTTGGGATTTTGTGGCCCTTGGCAGGGGTGACTGCCTAGGGTGGTCACTACCCTTAAAAAATCCTACCTATCCCCCCTCCCTAACTCCCTCACACCGCTCCCCCCCCCCTAAATCATGCACCCTACACCGAATACTTCACCCTCTACTCACCGACTCTCACCATCATAGTGACAAAGTCCATTGTCAATCCTTTCCATCGTTGATCATGCACACCATAGACCCTTTTTATTACTTCCATCAATCTATGATGATCCCACAACTACTGCCACCCCCATTTTCTCTGATTGTCACAACCCTATTTTCTCCATGCCTGATCCCTCTCATGGTATCCAAACTCCTAAGGTAAACCCTATTTTTAATATGTATTCTTGATTCATTGAAAAAACTTTTTATTTTAGGGTTCTATATTTTCACCTATATATTATATAAAAACATATTATTTCCCTCTCTTTCATCTTACGTTATTTCATCAATTTAAAGCTATTATTAAAAAACTAATATTTATTTATTAGGGATCCTTAATAGATTTATTTTATTCTATTATTAAATTATATTGAATTGATATTTTTCTAATGAAATTCAATTATTTTGGAATCCTTAGAATGTATAAGTTAACGTCAAATAGAATAATTGATTTCACATATTGATTGAGTGTATCCATCTAACTATATAATTATATTAAATAATTTAACAGAATATGTATTTCAACACACTAACTAACAAGAGTATTTTAAAAAAAACCATAACTACAATGATTTATATTCTTTACTTTGACCCTAGTTTGTTATTATACTATCATATAAGAAAAATATTGAACATCATATAACTTTAAAAACATTATTATTCAATACGTTGAACTAAATTAAGTTCCTTATTTATTTTTATTTAGATTATAAGGTATATATTCTACTAAAACAACCTTTACTTCATTAGATTATGGTGTTATTATGAATATTATTTAAATAAATATTATTAGGATAGATAGTTAGAAGAATATTTATACTAGTGTATCTATATGATAAAGATATCATTATCATAATTGGAGATAAAATAGTATGATAAAAATAAGAATAAATTAAAATATTTAGAAACAAAATTCATAGATAAATGGTAATATTATGTGTATATAGAGGCAATAGTTGCATGTTTCTATAATTCTTTTTTATGAATCAATTGAAAAAAACATAACATCTTCATTGAAATTGTAATCACTATAAAGAGATAAGGTGAGTTATTTGGGGATTTAATAATGAACTAATAATTTTTCATATCATATTTGATTCAATGTTATCAATTATTGAGGCTAAATATCATGAATTATTTTGGTAGAGTCACTTGAATAAAATAATATATTTTTTTGAAATATTTGTAATATAAAACTATTTTATGATCTAAAATACTAAAAATCCATTCTATGTGAAGTCTTGTGTAATTGTTACTACTTTTTTTATATATAAAAATATGGATGAGAGTTGGATTAATCTTCCAAATAGGACATCTATAAAATATTTTGAGGGAATTATGAATTTTATTGATTTTGATAGAGGATTTAAAAGTGACTATTATAGTTTTCTATGAAAAAATGTGAAAATATATATCAATTTACTTGAGATACCATGAGGGATAACTAATTTTTTAATGGGTTTCAGAAAAATAATAAGAGTTAGACTCATCATGGGGTAAAATATATTTTTTTCGTCAAACAAAGACTGTTCAAATGGATGCTGATTTGAGCAAGACTAATCTAATTCATGAAATGATTACTGAAATAGTATGTGGGTTGTCTCCTAAAGGTATTAACATTTGAAATGTTGAGAATGGTTTGGTCAATATGCACTCTAGTAAAGATCGTGATTAATTGAGGTTTTATGAAATACTTGATGATGCACAAATTGAATTTTATTCTAGGTGTACTAATTAATGTAAATTCTCACTTATCAGGGATTTTTTGACTTGAAGGATTTGAATTAATGGTCAAATAAATGTTTGGCATGTTTTTCTTATTATTAAAAAAATACTTCCTATTGATTCAAAGATTCCTTAGTCGTATTACCATGATTTTAAGTTGATAGAGAAATTAGGTTTTGAATATGATACAATATATTTATATAAAAAAATTGTATGTTTTTTATAAAGTAAAGTGGCCATTTGGATAATTGAATAGTCTATGGCTCTTTCAGGTTGAAAGATAATGGGGGAAATCAGACTCATCAAAGTTAGACTACGAAATAGGTAAAACTAATTTCCATAAAACAAATGTGTTACTTTACACTGAATATGGGGTTGAAAAGATTATTTATTTCATCTAATGTTTCTAAATAAAAGAGATGGAATAAGGAAAGAAATAAATAAAGTGATATAATGACCCACCCAATATACTCTCTTTTATAGAAGGAGTTCAAACAGAGGCACCCTAATTTTTCTAAAATAGTCCTAATGTATGATTGGGGTTGGTAGTAGATAGTTTAAATATGTTAAGGTATATAGTTGGGGTAAATCATAGAACATTTACCATGGTGTTGGTTCTACATAATCTCCCTCCATGGTTTTGTATAAAATAATAGGTTTTATTACTTTACATTATTATTGATGGACCTATAAGTCTAGGGGATAAGATTGATGCTTTCCTTTAACCATTGATTGATGAGATGAAGGAATTTTGGGGAAATGGTGTAATTAATTATGATTGTGAAGTGAATTAAATTTTCAAACTATAGGCTACTTTATTATGGGAAATCAATGGCTTCACAACTTATGAAAATTTATTAGGTTGGAGTATAAAAGAAGAATTTTCTTTCCCTTTCAGTAATAAAAGAAAATATTATACATAAATTAAATATTTAAAAAAATGGGAATACATGGGTCACTGAAGTTTTATTCTACCTAATCACAAGTTAATAAATAATAGATTGGAATTTGATAGTTCTAGATAATTCAACCCAGAACTAGAGATCATGACATGTGTTGAAATATTAACACTAATTAATCCAGAAAATATTTTCATGGTATATGAATTTAATTATTTTTTTACTCTTACCTTACCCTATATTTTTGGTGTCGGTAGAAAATCCAGTCAAAATTGGAAGAATAAAAGTATTTTTTAATCTCCCTTACTGAAAAACTAACATATTAAGGCATAATTTGGATGTCATGAACATTAAAAAAATGTTTAAGATCATATATTTTTGATCATTTTGTGTTTTTGTGGAAAATAAAAGGACCATGTTAATGAAAAATATGATTTAGAAGAAATAGTTTTAATAAAACAATTTCATTTATAGTTGGGTGATGGAAACCATTCATACATGACTATTGCACATTATACAATGAGTAAAAACAAGAAAGATAAATTTCATTAAAATTTTATGATGCTTAATATTCTTGGTGGTTATTATTATAATATTTTTAATTGTGTGAGTGTAATTATTAGTACATTATAGGGGTTTAAAATTAATGGTAATCACATGCTACATTAACAGTTGATTCCATTCGTAATATATGATTATTTATCACCCAAATTTGTCTATCTGTTGATTAAGATGTGTAATTTTTTAGAAATATTTTATTAAAAAATCAAAAAATGGGTGATTTAAAAATTTTAACATGCTAGGATAGTACATATTCTTTTTCAATTGGAGAAAATATTTACACCTTAATTTTTCAATGTTATGGTTTATTTGATAATACACCTAACTAATAAATTAATCAATACAATTCCAATGAAATTAAAGTGGATGTATCATATTGATTAGTATCTGAATACATTGAAACAATTTGTACATAATATATCCCACATAGAGTCATCAATATCCAATGGTAATGTCACAAGAAATCTCAGGATGTCATTCTTTCTAACACTCGACCCCATCTGTGGTATGGACTAAGTGGTATTACTGATCCCCAAGGCTGGAAACTAGTGTCGGGAATCAAAACAAACAAGTTGGAATGGTTTTATCCAAAAACCAAGATCAATAAACCAAACTGGACAAGCATAAGTAACTAATAACTGATCATATAAAAATAAATAAATTAATCAGGGTATATAAATAAAAATGAATATTAGAAAAATAGAAACTAAAACAAGACCAAAATAAGCTATAACCAACCCAATATCCATGTGACCTCAAGTTCCCCACCATCACCAAAAAAAATTCTCCAACCGCAAGCATCTGAACCAATAACATGTATAAGAAATAGGGCCTGCAAAATAGCTCAGGTCTACCGACACCGAATGGTACAAGTATGGTGTGAGCTAGATAGCTCAAAAGGAAATCACCATAAAATCCATATGTTTCCTTTCCCAAAAGAATTATATTAACACTAGTTTTAAATACATTTAAAAAAATAGGGTTTTAACATATTTGAAAAATATTTACTTTTCTTTACCTTCTTCAAAAATATGCACACTATGTTTCCACTTTCAAAATAGATTTCCATTTTATTTAAAACCCCAAATCAAAATATACAAAGGTTATGCTAAAAATAAATGAACTAAGAAACTAAAAGATAAGTATAGAAGAAATTAAATAATAAATACAGATAATAACCATGGGTGATCTTAAACATCCTTAGAAATACCCCTAGACGTACTTTGTTCAGAACCACTTACTAGTGTATAGTGAATCCCCTAAGTCTATGACCAACTGGCCGCCCTCAATTGACCAATCTAGTGGAAAAACCCTCCTAGCATCTCAGAAAATGTAGGGGGTACCAACCCATCTAATTGGGTATGGAAATCAAGGTCACTTGATCCTCTAAAAGATGCTCAGGAACCCATGGAGGTAATAATACTATGTAAGTGGGAGACCCTTGCACGTGTGACTCACCTTACCTGTTGTCACCGAACTTTCCTACCCTAAACACAGACACCACTATATGATAACCCATTAATTTAAATCCCTTCTATATATGTTCCCACTATATACATATACATATATATTGTTTTATAGAAGGTGCCAACCGGGTTATCACATCAATTCAACTCTTTCTTTACAACATGTAAATTTTCAAATGGGATTTTAGATTTATGTAACCCAATGAATTTACCAAAAACATTTACAAACTATTTCCAAAACAACATCAAACACCATTTTTATATTTTCAATGTCAAACAGGACCTTTATTTCCAAACACACACCTAAAACACATCTCAAATTACCAAATGGGCCTTTACTCTTTTCAATCTCTAACCAAAACATGTTTCAAGGCCAAACGGGCCAAAATTTAAGGATCTCATTTATGGTTTCATTTTCAGAGTGATTAAAACAAAACTTTCCCATTTTAAAACCATGGAATCATTTTATGAAAATGGGAAGGAAGGAGAGAAGAGAAGATTTCAAGGGAAAGGTGCCTTAGAGTTCCATCTTCATTTGAATGCACATCCATGTGTGCACTCCCTGCACCCGTGGATGTTTCAACATCTAATGGAACCCTCCTTGTATTTGTGAGACCTTTTTGAAACCATTTACAAAATAAATAATTTCTTTTTAAACCAAAACAAAAATCCCATTTAATTGAAAAAGCAAAATGACCCTTTAAAAACAAGGATAATCCTTTCAAAAACATAACCACCCTGATTCCCAAGCCATAAAAAACATTTTCAAATCACACATTCTTCAAATTCTTCACATCAAATATAATTTACCAATACATAAAACGGTCCAAATGTCTTAACAAGGATTAATTTCATGTTTAAAAAAGAATAGGAATTTTATCAAAAACCTTATGTGCATACATTTATATGCATAATAAAAGAAGCCCTTGGAAATCCATTTTTATAAAATTATATCATTATGAAACCACTATAATAAATCAAACCAAAAAATCAAAAGTATGAAACACATTTATAAATTATTTTAAAGAAACTAGAAAATATCAAGAATCAATGGAATGTTACGAAAAGGAAAATAATAGAAACACCTACATTGATTTTTTGATAATTCAACAAAAATCCAATAGAGGGAAGAACATTCCCCAAAGAATGACATTCACACCCTAACATCAATGAAAAATGATCCACACATCAACCCTATCTTCTAAGCTTTGTCCAAGGTGAAACCACACCAAGAGAAACCAAGAAATCAAGAGAGGGAATAGAGGGAAGAGGAAAGGGAAATATTTCAAGAAGAAATCATGAAGAAACACTAACCTTTGTTTATAAATCTCCCAAAATTGGCCCAAATAGAGAAGAACGAAAGGGGGTCACCCTATGGACAATAGAAAATAGATAGATCTTCAAATAGGAGGTAGAATTACTTAAATAGGATTTTTAAAATAAATTTTATTTAGGTCATAATGTTGTGAAAGGTTTTGTAAACCATGCAAACACTACTAGAAAAATTATAAAACTTTGCAGGTTTAAGTTTCATAGTTTGGGGAAAATGTTCTCAAACCGTGTGACATAAAAAATTTACCAAAACCCAAAAATGACACCTAAAACACTAGGGAATCCCATCCAATGATCCTTGAATTATTTAAACATAATATAGTGACATGTGGGTGTTACAAACTCTCCATCACACAACATTCTCCCAATGGCATTCACAATAACCATGAATAAGGCTAGAAGAAAATAGAAACCACCAAAACAAAAATACTTTTATTGGAAAATAAACCCAAACCTCAACCAAAATATCCAAAATTGATAAGTAAATAAAAAAAATGAAAATTTTGGTTTGGGTGTGACAATTCTCCCCACCAAAAACACTTTTCTCCCCAATAAATTCACTTAGCCTAATTATAAAAAAAACTCAATCCCAAATTCAAAGGAATCCAAATGAAACCATGAACATCGGGGTGACCTTTCAATCCATAAGTCACACCAGAAAAAACTCTAATAGAATCCACAACATGATGAATAATGGGAGAACAGGAGAGGGTTCTCCCCACCACAAGAAGCTGACTAACACCATGTCACTAGTTAATACTATCCTAACATATAAACTCCCGACACAAACCAAGAACCCACAGAACAAGGGGAAACCTGAATTAGGGTTAAAAAATAAGAGGGGAAAACTTGGAATTTCACATTTTTAATGATCTGGGTAAGCTTCATGGTTTGGATACATGGTTTTAAAAACTGTGTGCCAACCGATCGATTTTCCATTGTTAGATTCTAGAACCATACTACATGGTTACTGCATACTTTCTATAATTTTGTGCAAGCTATGTGCCAAGTCCCAAGAACGAAACTCAAGCCACATGTTTTCTAGGGAGAATTCTCATGGTTTCCCCTAACCATGAATTAACCATGTGTCACCTACTACTAAGCCGCAAAATTTTCATTTTTCAACAAAACTCACCTGAAGGCTCCCAAAATTCAAAATTTCAAGTCGAGACTAAAAAAACGAGATCACCCAGCTTCTTACGCAGATAAAAAGGAACTCACAACATGATATAACCTGAAATTTTACATTTCAACAATGAAATACCCATATTAAGACTGGTAATTCCCAACACGATCAATCCAAGCTTCTTCGCATGAGATAAACAACACTGCCATAGAAACTGAAAGTTTCCCACACATTCTGAACCCCAAACTCTAGGGGAAACCCACAAAAGGAACTAGATCCAAGAAACAAACCAAAACCACTATCCATAAATTACATAAGCCTCAAATATCTCCAAATGAGAACAACTAAAACCAAAACTGACCCATACAAGGACTGAGCACCTTAAAGAAAAGTGAACAATTCTAAAAGTGAAATTCAGATGAACACAACCATTTAGATAATGAAAGAACAAGTTCATGACACTTTTACAACTAAATATGAACTTAAAATTGCAATAAAACAATAAAAAGGTTACTTTAAATGTATTCATACCAACATGGGAGACAAAACAGGGCCAAGGTCTTCCACATCCCCTAGAGACTCCTAACTATGGGTGAGCTTCACTCTAAGGCCGATGGCTGGAGCCCTGGTTACTGAATAATCTCATGTATCACAGTCAGGCACTAAAATCCTTCGATAAACACTCCTTATTTGATAAATTATTCCTATAAAATTTCTCCAGATGACCCAAACGGCCAAAAATGGTTGTTCTTCAAATGTATGTGATAATACGACTTTGAATTCTTGAACCTACCACATTGGTGGTGCAAAAATGAATAGTATGATGAACTGGAGGCTAGAAACAACGAGGGATACTCCTTAAATGGGGAACCTTTACGAGAAATATGAGATACTAATTTTCAACCAGCATACACCTTGATATCTTCGAGAGTTCCCAATAATCTGAATATATGCTCTACTTTTTCAAGCCACTCCACTTCCTCTAACTGACCTCGATCACCCTGAATAATAAGAAAAACTTAAAAAGAAATAAAAAATTGAAATGATTCATTATATATTTTGGGGACCTTTTGGGTATCATATATTGAATAACATGACAAACAAAAAACCAAAACCAGTATCAAACCAAAACACAACTGAAAGGAACATCTTGAGCCCAAACAACCGGCTTAGAATCCAAACACATACAAGCACAACCGAAAGATCCCTTCTCATTTTAATTTTCAAAACCACCTCATTTCAATACCAATTTTCAAAAAAAAACCATTTTTCCACAACAAGAACCAACTATTAAAAATAAATTTTATTTTTGAAATCAATTTCTCATTTAATGCCATTTTAGAAAGACCAAGTCAACCTAAAATTTCAAACACTCACCTAGGGAATCTTATGAACTACCACATGTGTGTCCATACATTTTCACTTACATCATCCATGAACAAATTCTCACATGAACATTTAGTATATATCTATACACATGTGACCTTCCATAAATAGTATTAAGGTTCACACACCTCCTTTCCTCATCAAAACCCAAGCATTTTCCAAATTTCCAATCCAATATTTTTTATTTTAAACCCATTTAACCAGTTTCAAAACCACTTGAAAGAAATAATTTTTTACTTTTATATGCTAGTTTTATTTTAAAAATATTACTCACACCAATCGGAACCAAAACAAAACACAACTTACACTAAACTACCAGAATGAGGAACTAGAAATCATACTTAACCAGGTGACATGGTAGTGATCCATTCCCCAAGAAAGTTTTAACAGCTAGAAGATATTTAAACTGGGCACTCAAAATCCATATAGGTCACTACTCTTTGTGGGATCATGTCATAACACTGGCTCACTTCCATTTTCATCTCTCAATCCAAAACAATCCAAAAACCAGAGCAAGGACTGAAAACCCAGACTACCCCCGATAACTCAGGTCTCATCATGAGTGGTGGTGATCAAGAACCGACCCATGGCCTACCTCCTAAGCCCCATAAATCCTAATATACAACTACCAGACACTCCAAATGAGAAGAGCCTATCTCAGATATGATTTTTTCACAAACCAGGTTAGGATACCATTCATCCTGACACCCAACCCGGTCTGCGGCATGGCTTGAGGGGAGTTATCAATCCCCGTGGGAAAGAAACTAGTGTCAGGAATCAAAACATATAAGTGGGAATGGTTTTATCCCAAAAAACAAGATAAATAAATAAAACTTTAAAATTATTATAAACTAATAACTGATCATAGAAAAATAAAAAAACTGATCTGGGTACTAAAAAACAACTGAACAGAAGAAAAATTGAATCTAAAACAAGACCAAACTAAGCTTGAACCAACCTGATCTCCATGTGTCCTCAAGGTCACCACAATCCACCAAAAAACCTACTCCAACTTTGAGAATCTTAACCAAGAACCTAAACAATAAATAGGACCTAAAAAATATCTTGGGTCTACCGACACCGAATTGTACAAGTAGGATTTGGTCTAGACATCTTAGTAGGAAATCACCATAGAATCCATATGTTTCCTTTCAAGAAAGTATTACATTAACACTATTTTGAAATGAATTTATAAAAATAGAGTTTTAACATCTTTAACAAATAAAAAATTTCTTTCCCTTCTTCAAAACTATGTACACTATGTTTCCACTTTCAAAACAAATTGTCATTTTATTTAAAAACCCAAATCAAACAATACCAGGGTTTTGAAAAAAATAAATGAACTGAGAAACTGAAGGATAAGGACAGTAGAAAGTAAACAAGAAATATATATAATAACCATGGGTGTTCATAAACATCCTTAGAAAGACCCCTAGATGTACTTGGTTTGGAACCACTTATTAGCATATGGTGAATCCCCTAAGTCTATAACCAACTAATCATCCTCAACTAACTAATCCAATGGCACATCCCACATGGCCTCTCAACAATTCCAGGGGTACCAACACGTCTAATCGGTGATGGAAACCAAAATCACTCGATCCTCCAAAAAATGCCTAGGAACCCATGGTGGTAATAATACCATCTCTGCACTTGCCTATCCCAAACACGGACACCACTATATGATAACACATAAATATAAATCCCTCCTATAGTGGTGCCCATTATATACATATATATATATATATAACACTTCATCAAAGGTGCCAACTAGGCCATCACATCAACTCAAACCTTTATTTAAAACATAAAAATTGTCAAACAGACATTTATATTTACATAAAAAAATGCATTTACCAAAACCATTTCCAAACTATTTACAAAACAACATCAAACACAAGTTTTATATTTTAAATGCCAAACAGACTTTTTAGTTCTAGACACACACCCAAAACACATCTCAAATTACCAAATGGGCCATCAATCTTTTCAATCTCCAACTAAAACATTTTTCAAGGCCAAACGGGCCAAAAATTAAGGATATTATTTATGGTTTTATTTTCAAAGTTCTTGAAACAACACTTTCCATTTTTAAAAGCATGGAACCATTTTATGAAAAAATTAAGGAATGAGAAAATAGAATATTTTAACCGGAAAGGTTTCTTAGAGTTTCATATTCATTTTAATTCAAATATATGTTTTCATTCCCTACACCCATGGATGTTACAACACCTAATGTAACCCTCTTTGTGTTTTTGAGACCTTTTTGAAACCATTTACAAAATCACTACTTTATTTTTAAACCAAACCACAATCCCATTTAATTTCAAAAGCATAACCACCCTTTCAAAACAAAGATAATCCTTTCGAAAAATAACCACCCTGATTCTCAATACATAAAAAAGTTATTTGAATCACACATTATTCAAAGTCCACACATCAAATATAATTTACCAAAACATAAAAATAGCTAAATTTCACAACAAGTCTTAATTTCATGTTTAGAAAACAATAGGAATTTTATCGAACACCTTGTGTGCATACATTTATAGTCATAATAAAAGAAACCCTTATAAATCCATTTTTATCAAATTCTATCATATTTAAACCACTACAATAAATCAAACCAAAAAATAAAAAGTATGTAAAACATATTTATAAATTATTTGAAAGAAACTATGAAAGATCAAGAATCAATGAAATATCCCAGAAAAGAAAATAATGGAAACACCTACCTTGACGTTGTGTGAATGCAATGAAACTCAAATAGAGGGAAGAACACACCCCAAAAAATGATCTAAATACCCTAACATCCATGAAAAATGATCCACACATAAACCCTATCTTCTAGGGTTCATCCAAGGTGAGACCCCACCAAGATAACCCAAAAATCAAGATATGGAAGATAGGGGAAGAGGAAAGGGAAAGATTTGATGAATAAATAATGAAGAAACATTAATCTTTGATTATAAATCTCCCAAAAAGTGGCCCAAAATGAAGAACAAAGGGGGATCCCTCTGGTCAATAGCCAATATATAGTTCTTAAAATGGGAGGTGGAATCACTTAAATTGGATTTTTAAAATAAAATTTATTTATCCTATAATGGGTTGTATGGTTTTGTTGCATGGTTTTGTAAACCATGCACAAACTGTGCGAATGCTACTGGAAAAATTATGTAACTTTGCAGGTTTAAGTTGCATAGTTTGGGAAAACTATGCTCAAACCGTGTAACCTGAAAAATTGGCCAAAATACTCAAATGACACCCCCAAACACTAGGGAATCCCACCAAATGATCCTTGAATGATTTAAACACGATATAGTGACACTGTGGGTGTCACAAACTCTACACCATGCAACTTTCTATCAATAAAATTCAAAATAACCATGAATAGGGCCACAAAAAAATTGAAAACACAAAAAAAAAATTTGTTAGATACTCAACATTAACCTCAACCAAAATATCCAACATCGAGAAATAAATAAAAACAAATGAAAACCATGGTTCGGGTGTGACAGGTTACTTGAGGTATGAGTGTACTTATTTTTATTCTAAATTTATCACATATTTTGAAATAAAATTAGATAATACATCTATAATTCATTATGGTCTAGTTGGAGAAGAAACTATATTTGATATAGAAAAAATCGAGTTGGTACAAGATCATTAATACACTTTTTTTATACTTTCTCAATTTTACTATTTCTATAGTAATTGTATTATCACTTTTACTAGTTTAATTTTAGGTTTTTTGTTTGGATATAGAAGTCAATCGTGTAAATATGTAACTATTAGTTCTTAGAAACACTTTAATGAGATAAACTAATAGATTCCTCATGCTAGTGATTATTAGATTCAAAATCCATATTATGAATCATTTAATGATTGGTTAAAGGATTTTCTATATATAAATTGATTTTCATTATGATTGAATTATAGTAATGATTTATTTCTATATAATTTTTTATTGAATTCTATGAAATATATAGGTCCATAACCTGTGGGAGTTAGGTGGAACTATACTGACTAAAGAATTTCACCAACTAGCTAATGGTCTATCTATAATGTCTCATCATTAAAAATATTTAAATTCTAATGTATTTTAGTATCAGATTAAATATTTTTATGGAAAATGAGAAATAAAAAACAATGGAATTTTTTCCATCTTTCAATTTGGGTTACTATTATGGTCAATTGAAATACATAATTGTTGTTATACACATGCACGAGCTAAAATGCATATTGCTAAAGTGTAATTGGGTTTATCCTGTCCATGGAACTAAATTAGATCAATTTTAATTTACATTTATGAACTTTAAAATTATTTTATATAGATATGAATAGGTTAGTAATGAACCTTCCATTTTGGAATCTCAAGTAAAACAAGTTTTCTTCATTGACTTTCCATCTAATCTAAATTGGTAAGTATCTATAAAAATTTCAAGGAAAGATGTGTTTTTAATTGAACAAGATAAACCCTTTATTATTCCCTTTATTATGAAAAATCTTGATCAAAACACTATATAAAAATTTGAATAAGATATCCAATGGTTTGGATAGACTTTTGAAGGAGAAATATTCAATTTTAATGTTAAATGAAAGGTAAGTTTTTTCCCCATTATTTATATTAAAAGAAATTACTTAATTACTTAACTCTTTATAAATAATTTAAATGTTTTTTTTTTGTTTATTTACGATCTATTTCCTTAATATATAGTCTATGTGTTTCTAAATACAAATTCTTTCTATGATTGTAGATAATTCAGGGGAACATTCACCAGATCCACATCATTTCAGAGAGGAGTCTACATCAATGGGTCGAGGTACGTATGAATATAATTGTTTTTTAATTTTTTAAATTAAGAATTAAACATATATATTCACATTTTTTAAGTATGTATGATTTTTTTTCAATGATATATGACTCATCCACTTCTTCCTCTCATAGGAGAGGCCTTGGCCATAGAATTTTATCCTGTGATTCTAATACAACCCTTGATATATTATTTGACGAGTCATACCATCATGTGGGAGAGGGTTCCCCAGAACTCATTCACTAGGTGGGTAATATAATATATAATCCACATAAGTTTCCATTTACTACACATTACTGGGCATTATTCCCACTAGATACATTAGATCAGATATAGAGGAAAGTTAGGGTAAGAGAATCATTTTATTTTCATAGTGATGTTTAAAAAACACTTACATTTCTGCTGATTTTTTTATTAAATGGAATAATATGATAGTTTTTCCAAATTATTTTTATCTAAATTTTATAGAAAAATGTTTTAAAATGTGGAAATATTATAAAGGTAGAGTAAAGAGGGAGCACTAGGTACCAACTGTGGGGGCCCTAGGCATTTTGGAAAGAGCCCTGAGAGGCGTTCTCTCATCTCAGTAGCATGACTTGGTTTCATATTGGTCTACTGAGGCTATTCTAGTGAGAATTTTTATTTTTTACATATTTTAAATAATTTTTATCACTTTAGATGTTTCATATCTTAATTAATGGAATATAGGTGGGGGTAGTGCGTCATTCTAAGAATTGTGTGATGTAGGGACCACCACAGAGGCTTGAGACTCATCACATGTCCCAGATTTGAATTAATTTATTTATCATTTAATTTTTATATTTATTGTTTAATATATTTTTGGGGTATATATTTATATCTTTTTGGTGTAAGGTTATGAGAGAAAGGTGCACTGATTGATATAATGTCGGTGTGGATGATGGCTCGTGACCAAAATGATCCTGAAGTTGCAGCTCTTATAGTAAGTTCCTGTAATAATTATCAATACTTACATATATCTATTTATACATATATTTGTTTATTTATTTATATTTATATACTAAATTGGCTCAATTTGAGGTTGAATTAGAATATCTACCAAAGGACTCAAAAATATTTGCATGCAGAGGGATGATATATTTCATCGCATCATTAGTCATGATGGAAATTGATACATATTGACATATGACATGGGGATTTTTCATTATATAGATTAAAAAATTATGGATGTGGTTCCTATTTTTAAAAGTATGACAAAAGGTACAGGTTTGGAGGCACAAATACATATTTCTGAGGAGGTAAATGTGCAACTGTTAGCTATGGTTAGAGCACTATGGAAGTATATGCACCCTGGTGATAGTGCAAGGGATATTATAAAGTAGGTTTATATGTGATTATTTTATTTATTTTTTATTCCATTTATTATTATTATATTTATAATTTTTATTATTGGTATTCTTCTATCAAACTTAATGCAGGTAGCAGCCATGGTCCTACATGATACATTAGATCCAAGAGTTTTTTTTCATTTTATCTTTGTGTTTTCTCATTCAAATTGAAATCCTCATTTTGTTTTAATATTTTTAGTAAAGTCATAAATCACATTTAAATTTTCATTAAAATGAAATCTGACAAATTAAGGATTCAAAAACAACTAAATACATTTATATTGATGAGAAAACTTAAGAAAAAAATAATTAATTGATTTTTTATCATTAGATTGAAACCGTGTGTCAATTGGATTATTGTAATGGTTAGTAAAATTTCAAGTACATTTTCACATTTATGATTTATTTAAAATGTCTTATTACTGGTTTAAGAGTCAAAAATGTAGAACCACACTTGGATTAGTGTGAAAGTATAATAGAATTATTTGCTCTTAATAAAATGAAATCTTAGTAGAATAATATTTAATCCATTTACAATCTATAGAAATCATCGACACATCAATAGGATACCTGAATTTATTAACATAAATGAAAGTTGAATTTCTCCCTCTAATTCTATGTTAATTGAAAAATAATATAAAAGGGTACAATTCAAAGATAACACACTTAGATTGACATAAAATCATGGTATATCTATCACCAAGTCTTTTATGATCCATATAAATCAACGTCGCATCCATTGAATGCTCGTGTCACTTAGTATAATGGAAAACGATGGGTAATATTATATGGGTTTATTAAAATGTAATATCACTCATTAGGACCTAAAAATTTTTAAAATAACTTTGAATTTATGTGAAAGCTAGTAGAACATTCCTTAAATCATTTTTGATCTGTTCAAATCAACCACACATCAATCCAATGCATAGATTGATCGATATAGCTTAAGGTATGATTTGGCATTATTGAAAATTTTTTAATAATGGAAAAATAATGTGTTTAGGATTAAAAACCAAAAAAATGAACTATAATGCACATGAAATTTCATGATAATGATATTTAAATCATTATTAATATGTAGGAATCATAAACACATCAATCAGACTCCTAAATTCATCAGTATAATCAAAATTATCATTTGTCCCTTGTATTTAGAGTAAAGTGAAAAATCATGTAATGGGTCATTAATAATAAAAACACTTGTATTGACATGAAATCATGTGAGAACAGTCACCAAGTATTTTTTGATCTATAGGAATCAATGTTGTATCCAAAATATGCTCATATCCCTTGATGTGATGGAAAATAAAGGGTAACATTATATAGTTTTACTCTAATGACATACCTCCTTCCAAGGGGTAAAAAACAATCAAACAACTTATTACTAATGTTCAAAATAGAATAACATCACTCAAATAATTCAAGATCTATTCGAATCATCTATGTGTAAATATGATGCATGGATTGATCAGTATTGCTTAAGGTTTGATTTGGCATTATTAACATGTTTTTGATTATGGTAAAATCATGAGTGTGGGGGTCAAAAATGACCAAATGAGCTTTGGATTATATGATATTTTAATAAACTGATATTTATTTCATTTAAAATTTATCAGAATCGTTATCACATCAATGGGATACCTGAATTTCTCAATATGGTTGAAATTATTATTTATCCCTTAGATTTGGAGTTAAGTGGTAAATCACATAAAAAGGGTCAATACAAAAATAAAAGACATGGATTGACATGAAATCATGGGAGAATGATCACCAATTTTTTATCTATAGGAATTAACATCATACCTATCAGATGCTCGTGTCATTTGATATAATTGAAAAAAATAGGTAATGTTGTAAAGTTTTACTAAAATGACTTATCTCCTATCAGGGGGTCAAAATGAGAAAAAGAATTTTTATTGATGTTAGAATATATGATAAAATTTCTCAAATCATTTTTGATCTATTTTAAGAAATTATTCATCAATCCATGTTTGTATTGATTAGTATGTATTAAGGGATGATTTCACATTATTAATATTTTTTAATAATGATAAAATCATGAGTGTACGGGTAAAAAAAGATCATCTATTAACATGAAATTTTAGGAAAATTAACTTTAATAAATTTAAAATTTGTAGGAATAATTTGTGAATCAATCGGATACACAAATTTACTACTATGATCAAAAGTTTTGTTTATCTCACAAATTTGGAGTTAAGTGACAAATCACTTAAAAGGAGTCAATACCAAGAGAACTCGCTTAGTTTTCCATTAAATAATTTTAGGATAATTATTGACTTTGTTTTATTTATAGGAAAAAATGCCACATACATGAGATTCTTATGTAACTTGGTATGATGGAGAATAATAGGTAACACTGAATAGTTTTATTAAAATCACATGTCTCTCATCAGGGTATAAAAATGAGAAAATGAATTTGTATTGATGTGAAAATCTAGGATTATATTTCTCAAATCATCTGTGATCTTTTGGAATCAATTTTTCATTAATCAGATTCATTTATTGATTGGTATTTCTTAAGGTATGATTTTACATTAATAATATTTTTATAATAATGTGAAATTAAAGTGTGTAGGGGTCAAAACCGGCCAAGAGAGCTCTGATTGACATTAAATATTAGGTAAAATAATTTTTAATTAATTTATAATCTGTCAAAATCATCATCATGTTGATCAGATACCCTAATTTATTAACATGATTGAAAATTATTCTTTTTACAAGATGTATAGTTAAGTGAAAAATCCTATAAAAGGGTTCAATACCAAGAGAATGAACTTGGATTGATATTAAACCATGGGATACAAATAAATGAGTTGTTTTTTATCTATATTAATCAATTCCACATCCATCGTATGATCACATCGCTCGATATGATGGAAGACAATATATAACATTGTGTAGTTTTATTAAAATGACACATCACCCATCAGGGGGTCAAAAATGAAAACAGGACTTCTTAATGATATAAAAACCTAAGAGATAATTCCTCGAATCATTTTTGATCTTATAGAATCAATTGTACATCAATATAATTCTTAGATTGATTGGTATGGCTTAAGGTTTGATTTGACATTAGTAACATTTTTGAAATAATGGGAAAATCATGCTTGTAGGGGTCAAAACCAAGCAAATGAGCTTTGAATAACATAAAATATTATAAAATTAATCTTTAAGTTATTTTTAATATTCAATAATCTTTAGTATATTAATCATATATCATAATTTCTCGGTATAAATGAAAGGGGATTTTTTCCCCTGAATTTGGTGTTTTTAAAAAAATCGTGTAAAAGGAGTAAATGATAATAGAACACACTTTTATTGACATGAAATTGTGTTATAATGATCACTAATCCATTTTTTATCTATAAAAATAAATTTTTCATCCATCGGAATCTCATTATTCTTAGTATGATAGTAAACAACAAGTAACATTATATAGTTTTATTAAAATTACATATCTCCCTTTATGGGGTAAAAAAGAGAAAATGAATTCAGAATAATGTGAAAAACTATTAAAACATTCCTCATATAATTTTTTATATTATGTAATCAACTACTCATAAATTTAAGTCTTGGATTGATCAGTATGGCTTAAGGTAAGATTTAACATTATTAACATTTTTTGTAATAATATTCCAATCTTTTGTGTAGGAGTAAAAACTATCCAAATGAACTCTAATTGACATGAGATATTAGGAAAATTATCTTTAAGTAATTCACAGTTAGTAGGAATCATCATTATCTAATCAAATACCTTAATTTATTGATATGATTGAAAGTGGCATTTTCCCTCAAGTTTGGAGTTAAGTGAAAAATCATGTAAATGTGGGGTAAATACCAAATGAACACACATGGATCTACATTAATTCATGTGGAAAATATCATTGAGTCATTCTTTATCTGTAATAATAAATTTTGTATCAATAAGATGCTCGTGTCACTTGGTATGATGGAAAACAATAGGTAACACTGTATAGTTTTGCTAAAATGGAATTTCTCCTGTCATGTGGTCAAAAATAAGAAAAAGAATTCTGATTTATTTGAAAAACTAGTAGACTATTACTCAAATAAATTTTGATCTATTAGAATCAACCACACATCAATTAGAGTTCAATATTTATTAGTATAGCTTAAGGTATTATTTGACATTATTAACATTTTTGTAATAATTGGAAAATCATGTGTGTATGGGTCAAAACTGACCAAAAATCTCTAATTGAAATTAAATATTTTGAAAATGATCTTTAAGTTATTTAAAATCTTTTGAAATCATTAATATATTTATATAACACAGGAATTTCTCTGTATTATTGAAAGAGGTGTTTGTCTCCTAGATTTTGAGTTAAGTGAAAAAACATGTAAAAGGGTTCAATACCAAGAAAACACACTTTTATTGACATTAAATCAGGGAATAACAATCATGAAGTCATTTTTGATAAGTAGGAATAAACTTTTCACCCATCAGATGCTTATTTCACTTGGTATTATTGAAAAAAATAAACAACCTTGTATAATTTTATTAAAATGACATATCACCCATCAAGGGATAAAAAATGATAAAATGACTTCATATTGATGTGAATAGATAAAATAAAATTCCTATAATCATTTTTAATTTTTTAGAAACAAACACTCATTTATTCAATTATTATATTGATCAGTATAGAATAAGGTATGATTTTAGATTATTAACATTTTTTTAATAACATAAAAACATGTTTTTAGGGTTAAAACTAGCCAAACAAGCTCTGATTGAGATGAAATATTTGGATAATGAAATTTAAGTCATTTACAATTTGTAGGAATCATTGGGTAATCAATAATATTCTTGAATTTCTCAGCATGATCGAAATTGGTGTTTATCTCCCTGATTTGGAGTTAAGTTAAAAATCTTAAAAATTGGGTCAATACCAAGAAAACCCACTTGGATTGATGTTAAATAATGGTAGAATAATCACTATGTTTTTTTATATGTAGGAATTATTATAGAATCCATAAATGATCTTGTTTCTAATTATGATGGAAAACAATGGGTAACATTGTGTAGTTTTATTAAAATGACATATCTCCTATTGGGGGGTCAAAATTAGAAAATGACTTCAGATTAACTTGAAAATCTAGGAAAAATTCCTAAAATCATTTTTGATCTATTGGGACCAACTACGCATCAGTCTTATGCCTTTATTGGTTGGTATGGATTAATATATGATTTTGAATTATTAATAATAATGGGTAAATCTTGTGTATAGGGGTCAAAACCAACCAAAAGAGATCTAACTAACATGAAATATTATGGTAATGATATTTAATTCATATAAAATTTATAGGAATCATTAGCGCATAAATCATATACCTAAATTTATCAGTATTATCAAAAGTAGCGTTTGTCTCCCAAATTTGGAGTTGAGTGAAAAATCTTGTAAAAGGTGTCAATACTAAGAAAACACACCTCTATTGGTATGAAATCATGGTATAATGATCCCCGAGTCATTTTTGATCTATAGGAATAAATGCATCATCTATCGTATGCTTATTTCACTTGACATAGTGTAAAATAATGGGTAACATTATATAGTTTTATTACAATTACATATCTCCCATCAGGGGGTAAAAAACAAGAAAAAAACATTGGATTGATGTGAAAATCTAAGAGGAAACTCAAAGAATCATTTTTTAAATGTTGAAATCAATCACACATCAATCATATGTCTGGATTTATTGGTATGGATTAAGGTATGATTTGACATTATTAACATTTTTGTAATAATGGAAAAATCTTTTGTGAAGGGGTCAAAACTATAAAAACCCATATCATTAGTTAACTTTAATTAAAGTTTTATTACATAAAGGTACACAAAATATGACCCCAAAATATTTTGAAGCCTATTTTAATTGGTAAATTAGGTACATGACATAATTAAAACATGAGTATAGAATTATTATTTAAAAACTCTAAAAATTTTCCTTATATTCTTTGGATCTTTTAAGACTGTATGGGATAACCTAGGGATGTACATAAGAAAGGGGTGAGATATAAAGCCCAATAAGGTAAGAAATTAATCATATAATAAGTAAAAGTAACACATGTGTTCCAAAATCCATATCAAGGTAACATAATAGGGGTGGTAATCATATTCTTTAACAATGAGGAGTGATATAACATGATAATATAAAGGAAAAATGGGAATGTGGAAACAATATAAAACATGGAATTATAATCATAATTCAAGTATAACCACTAATAAATCATAAAATATTGTGATTAGGATAACCTATCATTCAATATACCTATCATCTCATGAGATAAAAATATTAACCAATGCATTAGAGGGCTATATGATTATGGGCTCACCCATCACATTTATATCATGTACATGCATAAGTGTGTCACATATATCATACAACATAGGGATGAATTTCATCACTTTTAATAATATTATTAATGAATGGGGGTTACATACATGGAATTCCCCAATCAATGAAGTATATATACAACTAGTTGAATACCCTGAAGTGGAAATGGGGATAGGTATTTACTACACAAATGTTTGGCATGGAAAAATGGAAGGATAATTTCAACAACATAACATGGGTATATAAATATTCATGTAAGAGTTTAATGAGAGTGAAATGGATATATAATCACTTTTAAATCATAATTAACAATAATATCGATATTTGGAAACATATCCCAACATGAAAAATTGTAAATAAAAGACATAATATGGAGAAGGTGCATGAATAAAGAGGAGAAAGAGAGGATCTCTTACCATGAGAAGGCACTTCTAAAAGCTTGGTAGGAGATTCTAAAGAGATTAGGGGAACCTTGGGAGGGCTCAATAGATGTGGGGGTATAATAACATCATGATCTAATGTTTTTTAGTGAATATTAATGGGATCTTGGGTTGGTTTTTATGGAAAAAGAGAGGAGAATTCTTTATTAATTTCTAAACATAGGTTTTGGACTCTATATGATAAATTAGTCCAAACCACAAACCATATCATGATTTATTCTCTTGGTTTCTTCTTATTAGGATTTTATTTAATTATGTTATAAGTATTATAATTTAACTCATTTATATAATACATTTGGGGATGTGGAAGTTATTCATGTTTATAAATAATTGATTTTGAAACGTTAAAATATAATATAGGTTTTTGAGGATTCATTAAGGGTTTATAAAATTAATAAAATTATTTCAAAAACACATAATTTTAAATTATAAATATAATTTTAGGTGTGTATACTTTTTATAGTAATTAATAGATCACTTTGGGCTTTTATGATGTCATAATACATACCATATAGTTATACCATATTTAATTTTTACCCAAAAAAATCAATTATCTCAAAAATTTATGAAAAATTCACCATTGGATAATTTCAACATGATTATTTTAAAAATTATATTTATTTTATTAAATTAATTCTATAAATATGATAATTTTTTTAAATAAAAAACCTTATTTATTGAAAAATATCTGTTTTTTGACAAAAAACAAATTTCTTGACCCTTGTAAAAATTACATTTGACTTCATAAAATTATATTATCATTTATATTTAATAAATTTTATTTTATAATAATATTTTATTAAAATATCATTTATTTCAAAAAATTATTGAATTCATTAAAAAGAGTCTTTAATGAAATAATATATTTCCAGACAATACAATTTGTGTTTACTCATATCAAAATCTAATTTTTTTCAAACTCATTATCTAATAATTTAAAATTAAATAATAAAAAATAATAATTATAATAATTATTTTATTTGAAAGATAATATATAAATTCATACTATTAGAGTCTATATACATAGTCCTTTATTACACAAGTGAATTCCCTAAGTGTAAGGTATGTGATGGTGTGATGTTCTTGGGGTGGTTCAAAGAAAATTATTTTGTTTGTGATATCAATGAGCTTGAAATTATCCCATAAATTATGTTTTCATGATTTATTTATTTAATATATGCATGGGGTTAATCAAGGGTAAATTCTAGTGATGTTATCTCTCTTGTAATCTCTGATAAATTCACTTCATAAGGTACGATCCTATTGGTCGGGTCCATCACTCCTTCCTACTGTGTCAATTATACATTATCATAACCCTTAATATACTAATCTTAATAGTCATTGCACAATGTCTATATTATCAATGGTTATTATTCTTAACAGTATTTTATATTCGATGGGATATAACTTATAATGGTCTAAAATAACCAAATTAGTGCATGTGTTTCCTATAACATAATTACTTAAAAAGGTATTTATTCATTAAAAAGTGAATTTACTTTTTTAAAGATCAGTTCATTACAAGAGATGACCAAATGAGATCTTATTGACACAAAATCATAGAATAATAATATTTAATTAATTTACAATTTTTAGAAATCATCAGCTCGTCAAATGGATACCAGAAATGCTCAGTATGATCAAAAGTGGCATTTTTATCTTGGATTTGGAGTTAAGTGAAAAATATTTTAAAATGGTTCAATAATAAGAAAACATGCTTTTATTAAAATGAAATCATGGAAGAATGATCACCAAGTCTTTTTTAATCTCTAGTAATAAATGCAACATCCAATAGATACTCGTGATTCTTGGTATGATGGAAAAAATGTGTAACATTGTATAGTTTTATTAAAATTAAATATCTCCTATATAGGGGTAAAAATTATAAAACAACTATGTATTGATGTTAAAGTCTAGTAAAACATTCCTTGAATCATTTTAAATCTTTTGGATTCGACCATATGTCAATTAGATTTCTGGATTGATTGGTATGGGATAAACTTGATTTTAAAATTTAATAGTCATTTCTCAATTGATAATTAAATAGTGTAATAATAAATTTCATATTAGATTTTAATTATTTATATATTTATGATGATTGATGTACGTAACACTGTATAAAATATTTTGATTTTTCTATATATATATAAACTTAATAAATTAGATTTTAATATAAAAAATAATTTGTATTTTCTTTGTTTAACTATTATTTTATTGTACCTATAGGCTGATAGGGAAAAAATATTGTAATTTCCTGTATATATTTGGATCATTATTTTTTTTTTGTGTTTTTTTCATGGGTTTTAAACTATAATTTTAAAAAAATCTGCAGGCTATGTCAGTCACTAATTCCTTTTTTTTATAATTAGTGATTGCCTATGGTTGTCTCTATTTATTATGGTTTAGTGACTTCCATAAGATGTCACTAAATATTTATCCAGTAATCTCCAATGCATTCTTTGGAAGAACTCTATATAAACTGTCATTGGCGATCATTATTACCTATTAGCGATGGGGAAAATGTGACCACCAAATATGGTCATTTGGTTACCACTAAATACCAATAGAGACCATCAATGATGATTCTATAAGGTATTTTTCTAGTAGTGGTAGTTGTAGTAAAATATAATGGATAGTTATGATCTGAAATAATATATTTAGTTAATTTAAAATTAAACTATTCTTGAAGTTTTTCATTGTTCATAAATCCAGGATGAAAAGTGGTCAACCATCATCCACCACTACCATGGGTATCACTATGCTTGTGAATTGTCACCACCAACTCATTCCAGGGGTGGCTTTAGTGTTTCTAGGAAAAAATGAGGTAGAATTAGAGTGGTTCATTTCAGGGTGTATGTTGCCAAATTTGGTGAAGTAGGGGTAGCAGTGCCATGTAGGTTCTTAGATAGAGAGGGGATGTTGACGGCCTTTATTGAAGTCAGTAGTGGTGTCATAAGAAGAGAGGTGTGAGGGATATGAGTTAAGGAAAGATGATGGACTATATTGTACCATAAAACCCTATTTTTCTCTAAGTGAAACAATGGATACTTGGGGCATTGATGGTTTTGGTGTATATAGTAATTAAATAAACTAAAAATTGAAATACATTCTTATATTAATATATAAAAATAAAGTATAAATTATGATTTAACTTATTAATATATATTTGTGTGTGTGAGAGCACGTGCTTATAATAAGTATATTTTTTCCAAGACAATACAAAATAAAAACATGAACGCTTATAGAAATAAACTTTAGTCAAAACCAATCAAAATTTGTTATTAAAAAAATAACTTCAATCTTATTAAATAAATTAGTGATAACAACAAACAAAAACTAGATTAAAAAATAACATGATGATGTGAAATAATCATAAAAAACACACCAAACACATTATATAACACAAATTCAACATTAAAAAAATAGTACTCAATTTCCATACAAAAAATAAAGAAATTATAGAAAAATAAAAATCTAATAAACTGGTAAATTAGCATCGCTTCCAACATTGTTGTTAAAATATTCAAAAAAAATAATGATGATGGTGATCGAAAAAGTATCTCTAGTGGGTGATAAAATTTTCCTTCTATTTTCTTTATATAATTCATTTTTTTCTAGCTTGAGTAAAATCATGAACATTCATATCACGGATTTTATTCAGATCTTATGAAAAAAAAATTATTCTTTAAAAACATTGAAACTCACTCTCTTTTCTTCAATTTTTATTTTTTGTTTCCTTGATATCTCCAACATCTCTAAAAGCCACTAATTTTATTCTTTTAACATTTTTATTATAGATTGACATTTTTCATCATTTTTCCTATTTAATTTATCTTTCTTCTCTCTAATGGGTTGTGAATAATAAGATCCCCACCATTATCATCATTTTTGTTCAATGAAAATGATGAAAAGCAAGGAGATTCAGGTAGATAAGACTCAAGGGTTGGATTGTATGAATTTGGTGATATATGGTTCTATTTTTTGAGATATTTTTCTTACAGTTCTAGTATCATATTTTAATTTTTTTTTAAAAAAATTGATTTGTTCCAAACATGGTTAAAAGTAAATCCTTTTTTGTTCTTGGGATCTTGCATGAGTAAGATTTTTTTCTCAAATTAACTATAAAAATCACAATGTTAATGTTGTGTATTAGAATATATAAACATAAAAGATAAAAAAATACTCACAATATATTATTTAGATACACCACTAGGATTCATATTTTCAACTTATCTGATGCATCCATTTAATTTCCTCATGGCCTATAATAAGATCTTGGGAAGTCTCCTTGTACACCTCACATAAGAGTATATTCACACCAATAGAGCAGTTATACGATTGAGAAACCATTTATTTCTAAAATAAAATATTAATAGGAAGGTATTTTTGAGATGAAGGGAATTAGTGTTTGGGATGAATGAAACTAGTGGTTATTTATAGGGAGTATGGTAGGTAATGTATATCCATAGTATAAAAAATGGATTGTTGGATAGATTTCATATTGATCTAAATTATTGTATGGATTTCTTCCTTATCCAACCTTATCATGATTTCACCTCCATTAAAACCATATGATGGATTTAATTTGTATATGAACCTTCATATATTTCTTACCTTTATGTCAACCTTATCATGATTTTACTATGATCACAACCATCCATTTTATTTCAATTTGATCATAGTCATTGAATGGGTTTTAACTTTATATGACCAAATCATGATCTTATATACATCTCTACCATTGGATGGATTATATATTTATGTCAATCATTGGATGGATTTATTTCTTATCCAACCTTCTCATGATTGAACCTCCATCTCAACCGGTGGATGGATTTCATTTTAATATGAACTATCAGATGGATTTTATATTTATGTCAGCTTTAAAAAGATCTAACCATGATCCCAGCCATCCATTGGATTTCATTTTGGTTGAAATAATTGGATGGTTTTTAACTTTATCTAACCTTATCATAATCACATATACATTTTTTCCATTGGATGTATTTAATATTGATCTTAATCATTGGATAGATATTTTCATATTGCATCCTTATACTGATTATACCTCTATCCCAACCATTGGATGGATTTTATTTTGATATGAACCATTAAAATATTTTTTATCTTTATGTCAACCTTATCATGATTTCATTATTATCTCATTCATCCATTGGATTTCATTTAGATCAGTCATTATATGAGTTTTAACTTTATTTAACTTTATCATGATCACATATCCATCCTAAAAAATGGATGAATTTCATATTGATCTTAATCGTTGGATGTATTTCATCCTCATTCAAACTTATCATGATTATTCCAATATCCCAAGCATTGGATGGATTTCATTTTTATATGAACCATCATATGTATTTTATATTTAGGTCAACCTTATCATGATTTCACTTGGATCTTAGCCACTCATTGGATTTCATTTTGATCACAACCATTAAATGGGTTTTAACTTTATCTAAACCTATCATGGTTTGATATTTATCTTCTCCGTTGGATGGGTTTAATATTTATATAAATCATTGCATGTATTTTTTCCTCATCCAACCTTATCATGATTGTACCTCCATTCCAACCATTGGATGGATTTCATTTTGATATGAACTATCAGATGGATTTTAACTTTATATCGATTGTATCATGATTTCACTATCATCTCACCAGTCTATTGGATTTCATTCTGATCACATATTTCATATGGTTTTTAACTTTCTATAACATTATCATGATTGTATATTCATCTTGGTCATTGGATGGGTTTCATATTTATCTCAATCATTGGATAAATATTTTCCTCATCCAACCTTATCATGATTACGCCTTCATCTCAGCCATTGGATGGATTTCATTTTAATATGAAACATCAAATGGATTTTATCTTTATATCAATATTATCATTATTTTACTATGATCACATCCATCCATTGGATTCATTTTGATCGTTGTTTTTTGGATAGGTTCTAACTTTTTCTGAAAATAGCATGATCGCATATCCATCCCAATTGCTGGAAGGATTTAATATTGATCTCAATAATTGGATGGATTTTTTCCTCATCTAACCTTATCATGATTTCTCCTCTATCCCAACTATAGGATGGATTTAATTTTAATATGAATCATCGAATGGATTTATCATTATGTCAATATTATTATTTCATTATGATCTCATCCATCCATTTGATTTCATTATGATCAAATTCATCGGATGGGTTTTAAGATTATCTAACCTTATCATGATCACATATCCATACCAACCATTGGATGGATTTAATATTGATCTCAATCATTTGATGGATTTCATCCTCATCCAACCTTATCATGATTACTCCTCCAACCCAATATTATGATGGATTTATTCTGATATGAATAATCAGATGGATTTTATATTTATTTCAACATTATCATGACATCACTATGATCTCAGAAATCCATTGGATTTTATTTTGATCATATTCATAAGATGGGTTTTAACTTTATCTAAGCTTATCATGATTGCATATCCATCCTGATTTTTGGGTAGATTTCATATTGATCTTAAACATTGGATGAATTTAATCCCTATCCAACCTTATCATGATTATATCTTTATTCTATTGTATTTCTCAATATATAGGCGTTATTATATCTCTTCTTAGGAATATCTATTTGATAAGAGTACCAAAATTAATTACAATATTGGAGCTTCATCTAATATATTTTTTTGAAATTTCATCATCATCATAACCATATTCTTCTTCATATTCATCCAATGATTCTATTAAAAATAAATTTAAAGAGATGCAGGAAGAATTACATCCTGTAGTGAAGAGGAGAAATATGATTATGATTCTTTATTATAGAGAATACAATGATCAATGTTCTAATATTGGATCCATCATAGGGTGCATAGTTATCAATTGTGGTCATGAGGCCGCATATCATAATTTTTTTATGATTATTTTTCTAGTAATCCATGATATAATGAAACATTGTTATATCGGTGATATTTAGTGCCTTGATGTTTTTTTCTTCATATTGATAATGTAGTTAAATAACATGATCACCACTTTCAACAAAGAAGTGATTCTATTGGTAGATTTGGATTATCAACTCAACAGAAATTAATAGTTCTATTTCGGAAGTTGGTATATGGCCTCCCAACTGATGTTACTAATGAATATGTTAAAATTGCTAAGACTTCTACAATTAAATGTTTAAATATATTTTTTCATGCTACTGTTGAGATTTTTGTAGAGTGATACCTTTTATCGACTAATGAAAATTATATTTCAAGATTGATTTATATTTCTCAAGAACATCATTTTCCAATAATGCTAGGTAGTTTAGATTGTATTCACTGGATATAGAAAAAATTTCCTATATAATGGGCTGGACAATATGAAATATGTTCCTAAAAAAGTGTAAGATTATGATCTTTGGATATGCAAAGGAATTTTTGGTGTGTTAGTTACCAATAATGACATAAATGTGCTTGAATCATCTCATTTTCTTTCTAATATCACTCAAGGTATTGCTCCTCCTACTCATTATATCATTCAAGGAAAAGAATATGATATGGTATATTATTTTTTTGACAATATATATCCAAATTGGTCCAAAATTATGCAAAGTATCCATGATCAAGGTAGTCTGAAGAAGAATTATTTTTCAATGAAGAAATAAGCATGTAGAAATGATGTGGAGTGGGTATTTAGATCTTTACAGTAATGGTTTGCAATAATCACATGACCAACATGTTTTTGTAGAAAATTTTTATTACATGATATAATGGAAACATTTATTATCATGCGTAACATGATAGTTAAGGATAAAAGTGATCTGAATGATCCAATTATAGATTTGATGGAATCACCAACTCTAGCTATTGAGATAACGATAGATGAAAATGTTCGATTTCAGTATTTACTCTGATAGCATAGAAGAATCAAGGATAGGGATACTAATATTTCACTCTCTAATTCATTAATCAATCATCTATAGTAGTGATATGGTGATTTTGAAAATTAATTGTGATTGAGTATCCATTGTAATTTTCTGCATTTTTAATTTAATATCATTATAAATTGAAAAGATGGTTTTATTTAATTTAATTTTATATTATTAAATAATATTTATGGGTTTAATTTAATTTAAGAATTAATTATTTTTGTAATTAATTTTATTATTATATTAAATCTAATTTTTTTAATATATAAATAAATAAATATTATAGAACTATTTTTTGAAATTTTCACTTCATTAATCAAATCACACACACATATAATTCAAACTATAGCTATAATCAAATAATTAGTTCAAAATAAACATATCAAAAATTATAATTATAGTTTAGGTAAATTAATAAAAATAATGACACATAATAATAATAATAATAATAATCAAAAATTACAATAAATTATATTAATGTATGTTGAAAATAAAAATAGAAATTGTTATATTTGAATTGACATTTCAAATAAAGATGTCAAATTTAATTTAATTTAATTATTTATCAATATCTAATTTAATTTAATTTAACTATTAATCTTATTACATATCACAATATATCACATTAGTTAATTTTATGAAAAAATATATTATTTTTAATATAATGTGTTAAATAAAAGTATTAATAAAAATATATAAATATAAATATTTAAAGAATGTTATTTTTTGAGTGGGAAATGAATTAATTAGGTTGGAGTGAATTTTACTATTCATACTTCAAAATTGAGTAATCCTACTCTAAAATGAAGAAATGGGTTAGAGTTCCTCAAAAATGTGGCATGTTGGTGGGAAAAGGGTAAGTTGACCCTCAATTACAAGAAAAATATTCAAATTTTCAATAAATCTTGTTTTATAAATATATCTATTATATTTAACACATTAAACACTTAGTTGTTGATAGTTTTTTATTTATATGATTATTATTTTTTAAAATAAAATTTGTTTGTTTATTATTTTTTAAAATGAAAAAAAAAGAAAATTTGCTTGTTAATCTCCCTTTGACACGTGAAATAGATTTGGTTTAATTAAATAAATTTTTTTATTTAATATATATATTAATGTTAATGGTTATCTCCCTCCAAATAAATATTTGATCTTATTTCAATAATATCTTTTCATCATGATATAAAATTTATGATCCACCTATAGTGTTTTGATTGTGACATTGAGATGAATAATTAAAGTCACATGTGATGGTTAATTCAAATTCGTGACATTAGCCTCGAGACATCATGTGAAATTTTCATGTAAAAAATGAATTAGATGTTTATTTCCACTATTCATCTATTTTGGACAAATGAATAGTGTATATCACATGGTTTCCCATGTATATCATAATAGTGTAAGTTTTAAAGATGTTTGGGTTCATTTTAGGGGAATTATGGAAATTTTAAAAGTGTTCAGTTTTGGGACAATGATGAACCAACCTAGAAAATTTTCAAAGGCATTACCTAAACTACTTATGAAAATAAAACATAATAGCACCCTTTATTGGTCAATTTGAATCTCAAAATTTAACAAAAATACTAAATTACGATTTTTAATACAGGTATGTATATAGAAACCCAGTAACTTCTATGACAATCATGATGTACATGTTGACTCCAGATAGACTTGTAGTCATTAATAAAATTATGATGACTCATATAAATTTATGTTTCAATAATATATGGGGATTTATAGATGTGATTCACAAAAATGAGTGGTGATGAACTCTTGGTGAGTAGTATGATTCTGGAAATGATCGTACGATATTAAAGATGATTAATGTAGTTTATGTGAATAATAAATGGTGAAATAAATTAATATCATTGTAATTAGAATGTTCATTTTATAAGGATTTGAATTGAATTTAACTTAATGATGGGTTTTACCTTGACATATATTTGATGCAGGATTATTGTATGATATGGTTTGATAAAGTCTTTTTACTCAGAATTTATGCTATAATGTGACTGTTCATGTTAGGATGTTAATTCTCTTATCATTTTGTACTACAGGAGGGAAGTGTACATGGAATATAGTTCATTACTAGGTGTGTATTGATTCAAATGTTCTCCATATAAATGTGATACACTAACCAATTGATATTAATATTGGTTTAATGTATCATAGGCCTACTTTTTTATTGTAGTGGATTAAATGAGAGAGATGTACTCCTCGTAACATCATTGTGTTGATGAAGTGGACTATGTTTGATAATGATGTGTATATATTTTTACCTTAATGAATCTTCCTAGTTGGATGTTAGTATCATGGCTATTAATGGGAGTACCTTATCCCTTTTATATCTAGGAGTTTGAATATGATGATAATGTAGATACCATAATGATGGTGTGGTGGTAATGATGGTATGATCAATGATAATGGTCACACAAAAGTTAGTATGATTACCTAGGTTTATAGCTTGATTATGGGTACATATATTATGTGAGATATTTCATACTGTATTTTCTTTTTGTTTCATGTGAGGAGAGTTGTGACCCGACATACACTATGTGATAGGGCTAGTGTACTAGCCAACCAGTTGACATATTCCATTACTTACTTGTGGATGTGTTTATGAGGTAGATATATGATTGAGACATCCATGAGGGGGAGAGCATGAGGTTAATTAGATTTATGATATTTACATGTGGTTTATGTTCTCATAAGGATAAGGTTATGAGATTTATGTCTGTCATGAGGTGAGGCATTGGGACTATTGGTGATTGGGATAATGGGGATTGGTTTATAGGGGTCCCTTAAAAATTATGATGGCATGAGTTACATTATATATACTCTATTCTTTTTGGAGTGATTTATATGGTGAGTTGGGGAAATAATTTCTCTAATGAATTATATTTATTGTTGGTAACACTTATAAATTTGGAATGAAATAAACTCATGTGTAATATAAAATGAGACATGAGGAGAGAAAATGAACTTGTTAATCTTTAACATGGTTTACCCATTTGATTTTTTATTTGTAAAGTATGTGACTATGTATTATGATTTTAATCCTTTAATTATTATGTATTCATTATATTGACTTTTGTATTCATATTTAGGGTATGTCCTTCTAAGCATAGTGTTTTTATCACCCCTACTTTTACATAAAAATTTACAAGGTTGCATTGGTGTAGTTATAAGGAAACTTTAACTAGATGGTCATGGTGGATAGTAGAATATTAGTGATTGGGGATTATTTCATGTACCAAAAAGGTATGGTAGTTTTATTGGTTTTATTATATTGTCAGGATTTGGAAATTATTTACCCCTAGTTATATATTTCTTTCATTTCTAACTATGTTATATAAAATTCAAGCATTGCACATTTTTTATGATATTAGTTGATTATGGATCCATTAGTGTTCAAGTTTAGTGGTTTTCATTTACTTTATATAATTCAATTGTTTTTTAAAGAGGTTATTCTCTCCCTTTTTTTATTTATACCTTTGGAACTAGTCACCAATTTGTAACCTATTGGAGGTAAGCTTTAGGGGTCACACTTGGTTTTTTTATTCACCTAAGAGAATTTATAGAAGACTCAAGTTGTGACCGAGTGGTTTCAGATCATTTGGTTATGATCTAGGTTGAATTTTGGATCTAGTAACATGTGAGGTAATGGTTGGTCTGGGAAAAATATTTAATAATGTTAGTGGTATTATGATTCATTTAGATTGTTCAGATAATTCAACATAAAGTGTGGTGGTTAAAGTATTCTTATGAATGGACTCGGATTGTTTTCTAATTGAATGAATAACTTAGAGAATTGATTGTGTGGTACAATTAGGTTAGTACATGCATCATATAGTGGTCTAGACATAATATATATACATTCTTTCTAATTATAGTGAAAATATTTTGGGAATAAATGGTTGGAAAATTATGATGATATCTACTAAATTCTTTCATTGTTATTCCATAAACTTATCAAGACTCATTGTTTCATTTGAAAAGTGTTAACATAACATTTAGAGAATAAAATTTGAAGTTGTGAACTAAAAATTATTGTGTCTCCACATATTTTCATTGTGAGTATTTATTTATGCAGGGTATGGGAGATATTATATTTGTGAGATAATATGAGTTGATTTTAGAACAGATGTGATATGAGCTAGGATCTAATGTGAGAGGAAAGTGTAACCTCATATTATTTCCCAAATATTTGGGACCTCTTTATATACTCATTTCATTTAATTTCATGGGGTGGAAGTTTCCTTGTTATTTTATGATTTATCCCTCTTGGATTTCCCATTTTGATTTCTTTATTGTGGTGATATTTGTATTATGATGGTTGATCCCTATTTGATTACCCATTTTTGACATTATTAATATGGTTATGATTTCTCATGATATTTTAGGGTTTGGTAATTGGTGAGAAGTAATATAAGATATGGTATATTTGGGACTCTATTGAGTTGTGAGAGGTGTTGTTTATTTTAAGATGAGTTTGTTACTTGGTTGGTAAATAGGTGGTAGAGTATGATTATTTTTTCTTATAGTGTCATGTTATGACCCTGATTCTAGAGGGTGATGTATTGTGAACCAAATACATGTTCTAAAGGGTGGTTTTTTATGCCATGATTACATATCCTCATTACTTGTTAGGGTTAGAAAATTTTTCTTGATGAGATCATATTATGATGTCACTTATTGAAGTGATTTAAGGTGTTGTGATGTATAATATAGATTAAAATCATATAAATGGGCTATAGTTTGACATTATCATTTTACCTATGAGAATGTGATGAAAACTAATTACCTTAGAATAAATATTTTAGTGATAGTATTAGATTTATATATATAACTAAAAATTTATATCGATGATAACCTATCCATAATGGAATTGTGTTAGAGATTTGGATTTACCTTATGTGAGGGGTAATTCAGATAAGGTTCTGAATTTATAAGATAAAACCATCATGAATTCATTATGAGTGATGGAAATTAGATAAAAATGTTTGACCTATTATTACTGGTGTATATGAGAAGATATTCATCATGATGGAAACACTAGAGTTGATCCCATCATGAGGGATGGATCACGATTATGAATTTTTCCCATCTTAATTAGAATCGCATCCTCAGTTAAGTATTTTTATTAATGTATTTGACTTTAAAAGAATTAATAAACCAGTATGGTTTTTGGGTGGAACATTGAATATATATAACTTATAAATAGATGAAATTAACTGGTGATGATGTGTCTTGGTAGTATACTTAGTTCTTACTAGATTTTACCTTGAGTTCTGCTGAGAATATAGATTACAAAAAGGCTAAATATAATCTTAGTTTAATCAATGAGGATTATTTTATTACAATATTGAGTGAAAATACATTAAATAGGAATTTTGATTCCATGAGGTATAGTGGTTGTGATTAAATAGTTGATGTGAATATTTATGATTGTTTTTTAATCATTTCCATTTAGAATTGGGTCCATTTGTGACATATCCTTCTATAAATGTCGGTAGTTTAAAGTGAAATACCTACTTCCTTATCAATCATTATTAGTTAGTTTCATTAAAGGGGTATTTATAAACTTCCTCAATAGTGGATTAGGATCTTCAGTGATGCTTTAAAGAAAATTATAGGCAATGATTACCTACTATTGTAATTTTGAATAATTTTAGTGAGTATTGATTTTACTGGAATTAAAGGATGAGTTATCCTATGTCATTGTGATATGGGTTTTTTCATTGTGAGGTTTCCTTATAACTAAGATAATGTGGAGTGTTTAGTAAAATATCTCATGGGTCCTATAGAAGATGGGTGATTAATTTGTTTTTAGTGTGATAGTGAAATTAAGGTGAAAATTCAAACATTTAGTTGTCAAAAATTTCAAATAAAGGACTAGTGTCTTAATTTATTATCCTTCCCTTTCATATTATTGAAATTTGAAGTTAATTTTTCTTTATAGGGAAAAATTAATTTTAAATTGGAAATTATGTCTTGTATTTTGTCCCTCAGTTAATTTTATTTGGAATTATGGTTCACACATTTTGAAGGTGTATCTTTTATGGGGATTTGTGTACTGAATTTTTGAATGATCGTTTTTAAAGGTGTATCTTCCATGGAATATCATATACTGGTCCTAACTAGAGTTAATGTACTAAATTTATTGAGGATATAAGGATAATATTAGGCTTCTTAAGGTTAAAAACTTTATAATATGTATCTACTTTAAAGGTCCTAAATTTTTATTTTGTAGGTTTGTGAAATTCGAAGTGAATTTTTGTAATTTTTATTGAAAAGGTTAAAATAGAGGAGGAAATTTCTAAACTGACATGACAACCATATTGCACCAGATACAATAGTTTTGGAACCACCAACGTTTTTAATGAGAAATTCAAAAAAAGGTTACAAGAAAGTATGTAAAAAATTCCACACCACTAAGAGTTGTATCCAGAATCGAGAAGCGACACAAAAAACACGCAACCTAGCCACTCACCTTTCGAACCTATAAGAAACTCATAATAGAAATTCAAATTGGGATAAGAAATAAAATGAATTAAATAAATTAATGAAGTAATGTATGTATTTACATTGTTTTGATGAAGTCTTAATCCATAGAAAACAATAACCTCACTAGAAGAGTAAATAAGATATCATAATGGAACAATTAACTCTAAACAACAAGCTAATTGGATATTAGACTTAATGTATAACATTCAAAATTACAAGTAAAAACATTCCCACTACTATTTTATAGTATCTAACTTTGTCCAATGCTAGTTTATCTCAATGTGAAATCTATAGGGAGAATTACATTCATATCCAATATTCATGGTCATCCCTCCACTTAGTTAAAGGTCAAAACCACCTCAATTGGTTCTTTTGGTGAACACTATTTGATTTCAAAAACTCCATGATTTAATCTTACATATATTTAGGATTGACTCTTATACAAGTCCTTTACTTCTCTACACATCTGCATCAGTTCTAAGATTTTGGAGTACATCCTTTAGCTCTGACACTTGCATCATCTAGATTAACCAATCATTTCTTTTTTCAGTTCTTGACATCAAGTTCAAAAGTCACCTTATATCTAATACTAGTATGAAGTTTTGAAAGCCAAAATATTTCATAAGATTAAATTATAAATTGAAAAATGGATTCTAACAAAAATTAAAATAATCTCCCACTTGATAATTGTTTCCAGGCTTCATCACCAAGTCCATTGGGTCAAAATTACTATGCTCTATAACTCCCTTCTTCAGTTCCCTTCTTCCAGTATGTCAAATATTCTAAGATCCTAAGACCTATAAGTTATATAATCCCACTAATATAAAAAACTATTTGGACGTTCGTAAGATATAACGTTAGTCACCATTTTGATTCCCTTCAACCTTCAATGATTCTAACACTCTATCGTCCATAAGATTTTAGATGAAGTTGTATTTCAGTTGAATGTTCTTTGTTCGAGAGTGACATGTTAGATTTTTTTGATTGAATAATTCTTTATTTTTCACTGATGGATATTCACTAAAACATGGATGAATCATATTATATGATTCACCTAGGTCACATCCTATGATATGAATATGATGCATATCATGGGATATGATATATTGGTATCTTAAAACAACATGAGATATTGTATTCTTCCTATATCATAACATATGATTGGTGCATTATATCATTTTCATGGGATTCAATTTGTATTTACATGATATACCATGTGGTTTCTTGGTATATAATTCATTAAGAATAAATCATACATATATTTCAAATTCATTGAAGGATTTTGATGAATAAAACCAATCTAAAGAAATGTATGGGTGTCATGATATGGCACCTAATAAGTTTGATATATCCAATGATCTTAATTTAATTTAGAGCATCACTAATAGATATATAAAGTGTGATACCTCCTATTTGGTACATTGGTTTCATACAATCTAATAAAAGATCACTTCTTCCCAATGAACTGTTCATCAAATATTAAAGGTGTTTTTACCCTTTTTGTGTACAAGGGTATTGGTTAGAAAAAAAATCCACTAAGACTCAAGAGAGGGTGTATTGAGTTTTTAAAATTGTCTTTAATTAAAACCGCTATATTTTGAGGTATGATATGTTTTGATCTTTTATTTTCACAAGTAGTGGAAATAAAATTAGTAAGAAAAATATCTACCACTAGAGTTATATAGTGGTTTGGGGAATAAATATCCCCTAGTATACCCCACTAATGATCAAATTATATAGATTAGTGATTTTAATAGAACCAATCATATTCTCAGGGATTTCCCGAATGAGTGAAAGAATCCATTACTTAGTACAAAACCAGGATCTTTTATTAGTCTCCTATAAGTCTTTAGAAAAACAAAATCCTTCAAAAATCAGTATAAGTAGTTCTCACTTCTAGTAATAAAAGATAATAATAAAATATTACAAATTAAGCATATAGTTTAAATATGAAACTTATAAAAGAGTATGTTTCTACAAGAGAGATAATAAGAATGAAAAATAGCTTAAGGAGTGCCTTATAAAACATATAAAGGTTGATCTTCAAACCATAGCTGTAGAAAACTTGAATCTTTTTGCTTACCATAAAGAAATAGCAAAAAAATATTAAACAGAGAGAGAGAGTTATCGCTTTCTTCTATTCTTATAAATTTTATATTTTCAACTATTTGAAAACTCTTTAATATATTCTCACTTAATATTATATAGAATGATATCCCATAAAATTTGGTATTAGAGTGAGAACCAGTTTTCTTTATCTAACCAATACCTCAACAAAAAGGACTATGCAAAAAATTATTTGGTACTATTTTCCTTCATTTGTACTTATAACCTTTTAGAAATATAGTTTACCATAAATACATAGTATATTATTTAATTCATCAATGATAGCATTAATTTTCAATTAAATTGCACCAATTTTAATAAATACTCGAGTTAAAAAATGATGTAGCTAATTTTGGATTACCACATAGCTGAATTCCATGTATTTGAATTCATGTAGCTGAATCGATCCACATAGTCATTCTTCACATAGTCATTTTATAATGTATCCAAATCACATAACCATATTGATCATGTAGATAAATTTCATGTATCTAACCAAAAACATGCAGTGGATTGGAACTATGTGGCCAAATATTTCATAGATCTAAATCACATAGTTGATTACTCCATGTAGTTGATTCATGTAGTCATTTTATTAATGTAGCCATTTCTCACATTGGTGATTCATTCACATAGATGATTGATGTATCTTATTCCTCAACATATCCAAATTTATATGTATCCAAATTCTTCATGTATGTGAATTTTACAAACTTAGAAAGATTTCAGTAAACTTCCAAAATTACAAAATTACAGCAGAATTGGTGAAATAATATTAAGACTAGATGAAAACACTTAAAAACAAAATCATTAGAAACATATGAAAGGTTTTTTATATTATAAGAACATAAAACACATGATATGTATTGTAATATCATTATTATTCCAACAATATCCCCCATTTTGACAATCACAAAACTTATTAATCATTAAAAGTAAAATTTTAAAAGGTTTAAAGAGATTTTTCTTATTATATAGGAAAGCTACATATTGTATAATTATTTTTTAAATTTTTTATCCTTTATTATCCCACTTTATCTATCTTATCTATATTCTACCAATTTTATGAAATTAAAAAAGGAAGGGTAAGGAGAGAAAAAACACATTTAATGTAGTACCTTGAATGATGAACAAATCAAATATGGTACTGAATTTGAATTATGGTGGGATTGAAATTCCAAAAAAATAGCAAGTAAAACATTCAAAGAGATAAAAACATTAAATGAAAATAATCACATAACAACCAAAAAAAGAGATAAAAATTAATTTTATTAAGTATTTACACTTTTATAATGATACAAAGAGTCAATGAATACAAAAATACATATATAGTAAATCATTCTAATGAACCTGGTTTATGGATGAGTTCAAATTCAGATGGAGGTTTTGGTGGAGGTTTATTGAAGGATAGAGAGGAGGAAGAGGTAGTCATATTACCAACCATTGGAAGTAAAAAAAATCTTCCAATGTCCATAAAAACATCTTCAGCCCAAAAACTATATCTATATTTGGCTATCTATGTAAACATTCATAAGACTCTATCAAGATTCTGAGAAGCAATGTTGAATTCATATGAGCCAAAACCCATAAAGGTCATCTTTTTTCATGATCTGAAGATGTAGCTTTCTTTTAAACGGATTTAGTATAAAGATCCTTTTTTATATATTATAAATGATAGTTGGATCGAACACAAAATCTAGGTATCCATAGGTGCTGGTCCAAGGTTTATTCTATCTCTTAGAGTGTAAATACAATCAATGCACAAATATATTCTCTTGATGATGTCTAATTTGAAAAATCCAACATATAAGTAAAATATTTCTAATGAATATAAGAAAATGAAGATATGTAAATAGTTAGAATCCCTTTAAGAGAGAAATAGTATTAATAGGTTGGGGATTATATAGAGATATAGGGGGGTTAAATATATAGCTTTTCTTTAATCCTATCTCCTGAAACATGTATCATGATCATCCTACCTTCCAAGAAGGTAAAATTATGATCCATTTTTTATAAATTCTCTATAATAATTTGACCAATATCATGCATATTTTTGGTTGGTATTTGGGGAACTAAATCAGTAAAAACATTTTGCATATGAGAACCTAGACTAAGATGAATATATACTACAATCTCCTTTCCTTGACCTATAGTCAGTACATCATGAGATTCCTCACACTCTAAGGAAATGGAATCCTCTTCAGAAGAGTACGTGTACATATCTGCAACTTCTTTATATTTTTTCTCCATTATAGTTTGAAAATATTTGATGATTTATGTTAATAGGGTAAATGGTGGATGAAACCATGTTTCCAATGTTCTTTCATACTTTTATATTTTCATCCAATTTAGCTTCAGTAGAAAGAATATATTCCTAAAGATAGAAAACTATGTCATTCGTGGGAATATATATTCCAATATTGATTATTTTAATAGCTTCTATGGTCTACTAGAATTCACCAAACATATCCTTTTAAAACTCTCTCATGAGAACTAGAGTGAACATGTCACATTATAGTGACTGGATCTGTGATGAAACTGAATTGAGTCTAAAAATTTGGAACCAGTGAAGGTTTTGAGGTGGTAACACTTGGATAAAACTCTTAGGGAATTCAAACTGACTCACAAAAACACTTTTCAAACTATTCAAGATCTTATTCATATATATATTGAAACTATGAATTTTATTAAGTGAATCAACTAAAAGATTCAATTGACCTACTAGAAAGTTTTGAATCGTGTCCCTTTGAGATTCTAAAATTGCTCCAAGATCATTTACCTCACACTTGGCCACATTAATTCCTCTAATCTCACTCACATGAGCTCCCATAGACTAAACTTCCTTGTCATTCACACCAGGGGTATTAAACATCATAGGTTGGATATTTTTGAGAAAGTTAGTCTAGTCATACACCATCCCAACAAGCTTTTCAAAATCAACTTTAGACGTAGAATTATTATTCATCTATTTGATATAATATTTGGAAAAGACCATATCTTTCTTTAGGGAATCACAATATCCTTTGATATTATCAAACTCTATCATGAAAGAATAATAAAAATTCTGTATGTGACTCTCAATATCACATCCTTTGGGGATTTTTTTTTATCGAAGGTGGATCCTCTTGAACATGTGGTGGAGAGAGAATATGAACTGGGGTATGTGAAAGATCAATAGATTCCTCTATCAATACATTTTTACCTTTAGCTTTGTTAGTAGCTTGTGATTTAGGGATTGGATCAACCATTGTGTGCTCAACCATAGATTCTACTATAACTTTAATAACATGAACACTAAATATAGTCTCAAATAGACTTTCCTATTAAGATCTTATAGCTACCTCAATAGAAGACACAAGTAGTTAAACTGGTATAGAAGCATTATAAGCTACAGTCTCTTGAGTATTAACTTATTCCACTATAGGTGTGACTTATGTCACCATTTGCTATGTTTTGGTAATAATTATTTCATTCACTTCCCTAGTAGGCACCATCCTAGCAGTTTCTACTTCCCTATGAGGTGATACATTATATGACTCCCCATGAGTTGGTGTTGGAGGTGGTATAACCACCTGAGCATCAGTTTATTATCTAGTAAACCTTAAAGAACTAGATATATCATCTCAGTTTTAACAAAATGTCTTCAGAAAAACTGTAGAAAGAGTGTTTTTCTTATTCCACTTAGTAGCTTCTCCTTTATTTAATTCCACTTCTTTCCTCTTCAGAACCAAATAAATAATCCTTTCATAAGGGTTATAATTCAATTTTTCCTTAACTTGGAAGTAGTGGTGCATGAACCTCATCATGTACCATGGGAGATTCAACTTGACATTATTTATTAGGACATATAAAAGATACATGTCCTAAAACAATACTTTTTTCAACTCTCCTACTCTCTGAGAAATTATAGTCTGGATAAACTTTCACAACACCTTAAATTCTACTTGTAAATCCTTTAATACTTTCTTATTAAAATCATAGGAACCAAATAGTAACTTGAAGATATCATAGGGTCCAACTGAGCTCATTCCCACTAGAGTCTAACTAAAAATGTACTCACCTTCATGAGGACATTTCATAATTTCAATCATCTTGGTATAAGAAATTAGAAAATCTTTTCCATTAATTTTAAAAGAAATAATATCCTCTATTTCTTCAAAATAAAGCTCATAATTCCTCATAAAATTTTTAACCTCATATTTAAATGGGAATCTTGATTTCTTCTCATCAAACATAAACTCTCAAACCTAGAACTAGAAAACTTTCTTCAACAACATCTTTGTTCCTTTCAACTAAGCCATGTCCATAGCCTTTCCCACACGCACCTTGCATTGTGCACTTCTAGACTTGGTTTTCATAGAATATTTTTAACCACTATCATATCTACATTTTGACGAACCCATATTTTTAAGATTAATGGGAGGTCGACATGTTTAAAGGGAGACAGTTTGGTTTTATAGGATAAGGGATATAGGTGAATGTGAAGGGTGGAGTGAATTGATTTGAGATTTAGGTCACGTATCCAATTTAGAGGAATGGATATGTAGCTTATTTAGGTTTAGGGGTTGATTAAAATTAAAAATTAAAGTTAAAATAAAATATAAGAAAATAAAAAAATATATAATTTTTTTCTTTTAAAAAGTAAATGAAAATAATTCTCTAAAATTGAATCAGGCACAAATAAAAAATAAAAGTAGAGTAGATTCATTTGACTTTAACAATGTGTTAAAATACTAATAAGTTAACAATAAATATGGAAATTTAAATATAAATATAATAAATATAAATATAATAATTAAAATTAAAATAACCCCAGTTCTCCCTTAAGAAAATCAAAACATTCACGAGCAAGTGGCTTAGTAAAAATATCCACTAATTGATTCTCAGTAAAAATAAATTCAAGAGATATATCACATTTTTTAGCATAGACTCTCAAGAAATGATGTATTAGATCTATGTTCTTTGTTATTAAATGATTTATGGGATTTTCTGAAATGTTGGTAACACTAGTGTTATCACATTTGACTGATACTTTGTTAAAATTAAATCCAAAATCCAATAAGGTGTATTTCATCCACAACACTTGTGTGAAACAACTACCAGTAACAATGTATTCTTCTTCAGTGGTAGATAAACTAACTTAGTGATTTTATTACTATACCAGGTTACCAGCTATTTGTAACACCCCAGGTAAATAAAGAATATGACATTTTTATATTTATACCTATTTGTCAAAAAAATATTAATATTACTTTAAAGGGAACGCTATTCTCGATGTAGTACCCAATACGCGACAATGAGTTCCTTTGAAATCTTACGTTGCACTCTAATAATAAAATAATATTATTTCAAATGGTAGTTAACGCCTAGCCATTGTAATGGCAGGAAAGAATAGAACTAACTAAAAAATTATTATGTGTGTTTGTCAAATATTTTTACTTTTTACAATAAATGTTAGAGGATTAAAAATGCGAATGAATCCGATTTTAAGCGTAAACATTTTAATATTCTTTAAAAGGTCGATTAACCGCCTTTTGATGGAGAACCTCTTTTAAATCAACTTTTTGACAATCTTCTGTGTTATATTTGACAAAATAAAATTCTTCTTTAGAATTGGGACATCAAAATTTACTTTTGTGTAAATTTTTGGTATTTTTCCGATAAAGTTCATTTTTTTAATGAATAGTGAAAAATGTTGTATTTTAATTCAAAACCTCTTTTTAATATAATTTATTCATATGATTATATTATCTTTTGAATTGGTTTTAAAGTGAAATTAGAATATATTTTTACTATTTAATCCAATAGTGGTCATTGGAATTAATTTCACTTTGAAATTGGACTTAAACTAGTGTCAATCTTTTAATAGATATTGTTTCTTAAAAACACGCTATTTTTTTGACAGCGGGAATTAATTATTAAATTAATTAATGCAACTTATATGTTTTGAATTTTTTAAAATAGACATCATTTCTGAATTTGGAATATCAAATATAGCTTAGGGTGAATTTTTGGTATTTTTTTAAAAAACTTCAATTTTAGATGAATAGTGAAACCACTAAGTGGTAGTTTAAAAACTAATTTTTCGTTTAAATGAAACTTTACCACTTATGTGATTTGATTTTCAAAAATCCGACATACATGGTTGTCATTAGAATGTAAAATTTGGTTCAATGGGATTAAAATAATTTTTTGGTGAATAGTAACTTTTAAGTTTTTAATCGTGATTAGAGGTAATTAGTGTAAATTAAGGAAAAAATAATGTTTTAATAATATGAAATGACCTTGACACATGTCCTACCCTTATTTTATGAATCATGTCCGACCAATAAAATCCATGGGTCAACTTGGGGACCACATGGAGCCACTTTGGTTGGAAAATGACATTAATAACTTTTTATTTAAAGTTAAAATTAAAATGTCACAAACATGTGTTGTTTTACTAAAACAATTTTTACATGGGGTTATACAAGTCATGTTTTTGACTATAAATATTCATTAGAAAGATAAAAATATTTCCTACATCATGATATTTTTTTTATAATTTTTAGACATTAAATAAATTAAATTATTTATGACACCATGACGATGCAGCGATTACCTCATTATTTAACGATTTAAATAAAATGAAAAGATAATGTAACATATAAGACCTAAACTTGTCAAAAATCTATTGTATGGGTGTATTTAGAAACCTTATCACCTTATCCTATAAATATATCCTTTGGGACCTTTAAAATCCGAAAATCATTATATAATAAAGTAATATTTTATAACTTTCCAAGAGTGCCCCTCCTCTCCTCTTATAAAAGGCCCCCACCTCTACCACCTTACCTACACCTCTCAAGCCTTTGGCTCGGCCAAAACCTGCCCATTTCATCTCTCCAAATCCCTATATTCATCATTGAAGCCTCACTTTGGGCATAATCCTTTCCAAGGAAGCCTTTGAGCTCAAATCAAAGAGAGTTACACGATTTAAAGGTAGTGTCCTCTCTTGTGTTCTTATGTTTTATTTTGCTTCTCCAACCCTCTAAACTCTTTTTATTCCTTTCTTTTGTAAAAAAACCAGTATCTTTAATATACTAGGATGTTTTTATGTTAAGTATTCTAGCTAAACTTACACACACCTTCGTCTAATGGTTAAAGAACATACTGTTTCTGTGGATGGCGAATTTCTGCCTCATGAAACGATGATTGTTCAATATTCTCTTAACACCTTTCATGGTGGCCATTATGATGTCACTATATTTTATATGTGATATATATGGTATTTATGTTTTCTATATGCTTCTTAATTTTATATTTAAAACATGCCTTTATGCTTTTCATGTTGTGCAAATGCGATAATTTCATACGAGGAAGTGTGGACTACCGCCCCCTCAAGTGATGTGACTCGTTCATGCAATACATGGAATGTATAAATAATGAAATTAATGAACATATGTGACCTATATAAAATTTATATTATACTTTAATTATAATATATATATCTCTCAATTATTTTTAATTCCATTAATATGACAAAGAAATGAAAGTAGCGTTCATGCGTACGTACGGCCTATCGTCTCCATGAATGGTGCATTTCATTTCTTTTTATCTCCAAATGTTATGGAGTAGTATAAAATGAATATTTACTTGATATATATGATATTTAAATCATTAATACTATTCTGGATATGATTTACTTATAACTACATGGACAGTCATTTTCAAACAAGTTCATTTTTGACTCATGTACCAAACATCGACAAAAACGTCTGACATGAACTCACATTATTAAAAAATTATTATAACATTATAATATGTTATATGAACTGAATAATAATCTTTAAAAGAGTTACTTAAGAAATTATAAATTGACCAAAGTTTATTATTCAGGAATATAAAGAAACGAACAAGACAAGTCAGACTTGAGGTAAGGGATCCTACCCCTCTCTTTCTTTTTGAGTACACTCTTTTATGTCATTCCTTTTAAGCTCATCTTTATTATGATTTGGATGTTATTTTATATTAATATTACTGTAATTTTTTATGTTCATATGATTAGATACCCTATTTTCTCTCATCAATCCATTTTGGAAGTTTTGAGTGGCGCCGTTAGGCTGCCTAATTTTCGTAAGAGATCCAACCTCTCTCTTTCTTATTAAGTACTCTTATTTATGTCACTTCTTTTAAGCTCCTATTTGTTATGTTGGGGGATGTTATTTTATATTCATATTTATTTGAATTTTATGTTAATATGATGAGAGACCTTATTTGATCTCATCAATCCATTTTTGGAAGTTTTAAGTGGCACCGTTAGGCTGCCGAGTTTTCGTAAGGGATTTTTCATCTCACTTTTATTCCCGTGAGATTTATGCTACATTTTCCACAATTTCCTTTGAGTGTTATATGTACTTCCCATTATTCTACTATTGGATTATATACTTTCATTTATGATTATTTACTTTAATGTTTTATTTTCCTTCTTTCATGGGGTGTATGTTTTGAAAGATACCCAAGTCGGTAAGGGAACCTTTCACCCTCTTCTTTTTAAAAGACTTCTTTTTGTTGGGTATTTTAATTTACATATTTCTATATTGGTATATGTTCTTATATATCCTAATTTATGTAAATTTTATTTCCAAGTGATGAGATACCATTGTCTCTCTCATCAACTCTTTTTCTAAATTTTGAAGTGATGTCGTTAGGCTGTCGAATTTTTGCAAGGGAACTTCTTAACCCAATTTTGATTCTTTGGGATAAACTTGTACTCCTTGAATATGTAATTCTATGAATATGTGTGAATTAACTCTGATTGTTTTACACTTAATATCCACTTATATTTTGTGAATTCTTTTGTCACACATAATTATGTCATTGATTTATCCTTAATCCAAGGATACCATATTTGTAAGGGACTTTGTCTCAATCTCCTTCCATTGAGGCATATTTCGTTTTATACACAACTTTCTTTTATACGGTGTATAAACCCCTTTGACTTTTACTTTTATTCAAAATGAATATTTTTTATACGAATCATTTTACTAAACGACAAAAAGTATGTTTCTTTTAACGTACGCGGTGACAACGACCTTTCTGCCGCCGTGAGTATTATTTGATATTTGGCTTCCTCAACAAGCCGTAATATTTTTTAAAAGTAAATAAATACCATATACTCTTTTATGTATTTTGGTATTAAAAATGGTTTTGATAATGGATTTTTTAAGTCAATATATTTAAGTTATATATTGTGATTGAAATATGGAAATTTTTTCTTTCATTTATAATTGTTTTATGTATTATGATTTTGTAATGGTACTTGGTAATTTTATGGGTGGTTACGTGATAAACCATATGATGGTTGGTGCCGTGAATACCAGGATGGGTGGTTATGTTATAACCTTCAATGCATTGGGTATGGAAATCGGATGTATGGCTATTCCATTAAGTATGTGTGGAAGTCGACCGTATGGTTATTCTATTTAAGTATTTTTATGTCCCAAGTTACCTTTATATGTTATGTGTCCTTTATATGGGTCTTATGGTAATCGTTTGGTTACAAAAGGGTAAGTAATGGTCTTTTAGTCAGTGAAGAGTTTTTACTACTTCATAAGGTTGAAAAGTATTACTTTGGTAAAGTATTCATGGTTTACTTGTTGTTTTGAAAAACTAACAGTTTTCCTTCTTTGTGTATCCTTTACTGGGATTTTTATGCTCATCCCAAGTTTTTGAAATGTTTTCCACAGGACTTAAAGATTAATAGGGTCATGGATGGGATCAAGGCAAGACATTCTATCTAAAACATGGAACTATACATGTTTCTTTTTAAGTTTTTTTTATGTTATGGAAACTTGGTAGAAGTGTCTACTATGTAATCTTTTGAGATGTAATAGTTTTGACCTAATTCTCTAAAACTCTAAACCTAAAAAGATCCTCAATGTGAATTATTCATTTAATTCAATATTAAGTAATCTTTAAGGTTGGGGCCTTATAGTTGTTATCAGAGGTCGGTTTAGATAACTTTAGAGGTTAGGGTATTCTCTAAGCATAAGTGACATTACCATAATGGATAGGATTTCAGAAAGAGTCCTAGTTTCAGATAAAGTGAATTAGTAAGTATATCTTAGTGTTTGTCTTCTTCATTAGTACATGATGGTTTTGTTGATATACTCACACTGAAATTTTTGGTTTTAGTAAATGGATGGATCTAGCAGGCACCAAAGTGACAATGGTTTTGAAGGGAACTGTGGTGGTTCTCTGATTAAGAGACTGGATGAAATGGGGGATTCAATGATAAATCTCGTGGTTATTATAAACCAACTATTAGGAGTCATCATCAACCACTTGAACCTTGGTGAGTTCTTTAATGCATCATGTACAAGAGAACCAACTCGACGTGGAAGTTCAGGTAATAATTATAAAGGTAACCATTAGGGTTTATATGATCCTTACTTTTGAGGTAATTATGGGTTACTATATGTTATGATGGAAAATGAAAGGCATGAGATAAAATTGATGTTAAATTATATTTTGGTTATTTTATCTCTTTTTGAGGAATGATTTGAGAATTATATAGTTTGGAAAAAAAGGACAACACGCAGACCGTGTGACAACCCCTCGCGTCGGACAAAGCTGCGGTAATCGAACCCACAACCAAATTGCGACTGGTATTTATCGCCTACCACTGTACTACGTGAAGTCCCTGGTTAGTTTGACTAATTCTTTTTAGTTAGATTATTTTATGAATCAAGAGTAAGTTGATTTTGGGTTATCTATGGAAATTATTGACCTATCATGGAGGATATATGATTAGGTTAATTACTTTTCAGTATGAGACTTTAAGAGTAACTGATGTTATTTGGAGATGAATGTTAAGGTTTATCTTGGAAGACTATGTGATTAAATCCTTCAGATATTTGGGTTTCAGTATTAGTTTTGATTACTTTGAATAATTTTATGGATATATGTTTATTGAATGGTCTTTGTTGAACTTTGGGTATTTTTTGACAAATTTTGGAGATTAAGAATAGATTTTTTTATAAAGGATTATCCTCTTTGGGTATTATCTGATCTCATACTAACCTTTTTGGTTTTAGTTTTGGTTAAGGTCTAAAGACATGGGAATTATATAGTTCTCTTTTGTGGATTAGGTGATTCACTAAAAGTTGATTATAGTGATCTTAATGTGAACAAGTCATCCTAAATACTCATCTTTTGGAGAAAATATGAATTCGTGTAAGAAATCTAGTAAAAGTTGAAAGTCAACACGACAATTAAGTATGTTTCCTTATGATTTAGTTAATCTCATAAATAAATTCCTCAATGAAAAGTATCTTAATAACAAAAATGTTGTATGTTAACTTTTCCTACTGGGGAATCAAATATTGTTTAACCCACCACAAGTTTGTGATTTTCTTGTGGTTAACTTTCTCCTAAACATGTTTTCTATCACTCTCCCTCAGAACATGACTCTTTGCTTTTTCTTCCATATCCATGTTTTCTTACATGGAATCCTAGTATGGGTTAGCTCGGGTGACCTCTTTACTTTTCTTTCTTTCTTTTAAAGTGATTGTTTTACCGACTCTTGTTCCGATGTGGGATTTTCAAGGATGTTTCCGAGCCCAATTTTAAAATTGCGAGGACGCAATTCCCAAAAGGGGGGAAGGATGTAACACCCCAGGTAAATAAAGAATATGACATTTTTATATTTATCCCTATTTGTGAAAAAAATATTAATATTACTTTAAAGGGAACGCTATGCTCGATGGCGTACGCAATACGCGACAACGAGTTCCTTTGAAATCTTATGTTGCACACTAATAATAAAATAATATTATTTTAAATGGTAGTTAACGCCTAGTCATTGTAATAGCGGGAAAGAACAGAACTAACTAAAAAATGATTATGTGTTTTTTTCAAATATTTTTACTTTATACAATAATGTTAGAGGATTAAAAATGCGAATGAATCCAATTTTAAGCGTAAACATTCTAATATTCTTTAAAAGATCGATTAACCGCCTTTTGATGGAGAACCTCTTTTAAATCCAATTTTTGACAATTTTATATGTTATATTTGACAAAATAAAATTCTTCTTTAGAATCGGGACATCAAAATTTACTTTGTGTAAATTTTTGGTATTTTTCCGATAAAGTTCATTTTTAATGAATAGTGAAAAATGTTGTATTTTAATTCAAAACCTATTTTTAATCTAATTTATTTATATGATTATATTATCTTTTGAATTGGTTTTAAAGTGAAATTAGAATATATTTTTACCATTTAATCCAATAGTGGTCATTGTAATTAATTTCACTTTGAAATTGGACTTAAACTAGTGTCAATCTTTTAATAGATATTGATTCTTAAAAACACGCTATTTGTTTTGACAGCGGGAATTAATTATTAAATTAATTAATGCAACTTATATGTTTTGAATTTTGTAAAATAGACATAATTTTTGAATTCGGAATATCAAATATAGCTTAGGGTGAATTTTTGGTATTTTTCTGAAAAACTTCAATTTTAGATGAATAGTGAAACCACTAAGTGGTAGTTTAAAAACTGATTTTTCGTTTAAATGAAACTTTACCACTTCTGTGATTTGATTTTCAAAAATCCGACATACATGGTTGTCATTAGTATGTAAAATGTGGTTCAATGGGATTAAAATAATTTTTTGGTGAATAGTAACTTTTAAGTTTTTAATCGCGATTAGAGGTAATTAGTGTAAATTAAGGAAAAAATAATGTTTTAACAAAATGAAATGACCTTGACACATGTCCTACCCTTATTGTATGAGTCATGGCCGACCAAGAAAATCCATGGGTCAACTTGGGGACCCCATGGATCCACTTTGGTTGGAAAATGACATTAATAACTTTTTATTTAAAGTTAAAATTAAAATGTCACAAACATGTGTTGTTTTACTAAAACAATTTTTACATGAGGTTATAAAAGTCATATTTTTGACTATAAATATTCACTATAAAGATAAAAATCTTTCCTACATAATGATATTTTTTTATAATTTTTAGACATTAAATAAATTAAATTATTTATGACATCATGATGATGCAGCGATTACCTCATTATTTAACGATTTAAATAAAATGAAAAGATAATGTAAAATATAAGACCTACACTTGTCACAAACCTACTGGATGGGTGTATTTAGAAACCTTATCACCTTATCCTCGAAATATATCCTTTTGGGACCTTTAAAATCCGAAAATAATTATATAATAAAGTAATATTTTATAACCTTCCAAGAGTGCCCGTCCTCTCCTCTTATAAAAGGCCCCCACCTCTACCACCTTACCCACACCTCTCAAGCCATTGGCTCGGCCAAACCCTGCCCCTTTTATCTCTCCACATCCATCTATTCATTATTGAAGCCTCACTATGGGAATAATTCTTTCCAAGGAATCCTTTGAGCTCAAATCAAAGAGAGTTACCCGATTTAAAGGTAGTGTCCTCTCTTGTATTCTTATGTTTTATTTTTCTTCTCCAACCCTCTAAACTCTTTTTATTCCTTTATTTTGTAACAACACCAGTATCTTCAATATACTAGGATGTTTTTATGTGAAGTATTCAAGCTACACTTACACACACCTTCGTCTAATGGTTAAAGAACATACTGTTTCTGTGGATGGCGAATTTCTGCCTCACGAAACGATGATTGTTCAATCTTCTTTTAACACCTTTCATGGTGGCCATTATGATGTCACTATATTTTATATATGATATATATGGTATTTATGTTTTCTATATGCTTCTGAATTTTATATTTAAAACATGCCTTTATGCTTTTCATGTTGTGCAAATGCGATAATTTCATACAAGGAAGTGTGGACTACCGCCCCCTCAAGTGATGTGACTCGTTCATGCAATACATGGAATGTATAAATAATGAAATTAATGAACATATGTGACCTATATAACATTTATATTATAATTTAATTATAATATATATACCTCTAAATTATTTTTAATTCCATTAATATGACAAACAAATGAAAGTAGCGTTCATGCGTACGTACGGCCTACCATCTCCATGAACGGTGCATTTCATTTATTTTTATCTCCAAATGTTATTGAGTAGTATAAAATGAATATTTACTGGATATATATGATATTTAAATCATTAATACTATTGTAGATATTATTTACTTATAACTACATGGACAGTCATTTTCAAACAAGTTCATTTTTGACTCAAGTACCAAACATTGACAAAAACGTCTGATATGAACTCACATTATTAACCAATTATTATAACATTATAATATGTGATATGAAATGAATAATAATCTTTAAAATATGTCCTTAAGAAATTATAAATTTACCAAAGTTTATTATTTAGTAATATAAAGAAACGAACAAGACAAGTCAGACTTTAGGTAAAGGATCATACCCCTCTCTTTCTTTTTAAGTACATTCTTTTATGTAATTCCTTTTAATCTCATCTTTCTTATGATTGGGATGTTATTTTATATTAATATTACTGTAATCTTTTATGTTCATATGATGAGATACCATATTTTCTCTCATCAATCCATTTTGGATGTTTTGAGTGGCGTCGTTAGGCTGCCGAATTTTTGTAAGAGATCCAACCTCTCTCTTTCTTATTAAGTACTCTCATTTATGTCACTTCTTTTAAGATCCTCTTTGTTATGTTGGGGGATGTTCTTTTATCTTCCTCTTGCTGTACATTTTATGTTAATATCATGAGTGGTCTTATTTGATCTCATCAATCCATTTTTGGAAGTTTTAAGTGGCGTCGTTAGGCTGCTGAGTTTTCTTGAGGGATTTTTCATCTCACTTTTATTCCCGTGAGATTTATTCTACATTTGCCACAATTTCCTTTGAGTGGTATATGTACTGCCCATTAATCTACTCTTGGGTGATATACTTTCGTTTATGATTATTTACTTAAATTTTTTATTGTCCTTCTTTCATGGGGTGTATGTTTCAAAAGATACCCAAGTCGGTAAGGGAACCTTTCACCCTCCTCTTTTTAAAAGACTTCTTTTTGTTGGGTCTTTTAATTTACATATTGTTATATTGGGATATGTTCTTCTATATCCTTATTGATGTAAATTTTATGTCCAAGGGATGAGATACCATTTTCTCTCTCATCAACTCTTTTTCTGAATTTTGAAGTGACGTCGTTAGGCTGTCGAATTTTTGCAAGCGAACTTCTTAACCCAATTTTGATTCTTTGGGATAAACTTGTACTCCTTGAATATGTCGTTCTATGAATATGTGTAAATGAACTCTGATTGTTTTACACTTAATATCCACTTATATTTTGTGAATTTTTTTGTCACACATAATTATGTCATTGATTTATCCTTAATCCAAGGATACCATATTTGTAAGGGACTTCGTCTCAATCTCCTTTCATTGAGGAATATTTCATTTTATACACAACTTTCTTTTATACGGTGTATAAACCCCTTTGACTTTTACTTTTATTCAAAAGGAATATTTTTTATACGAATCATTTTACTAAACGAAAAAAAGTATGTTTCTTTTAACGTACATGGTGACAACGACCTTTCCGCCGCCGCGAGTATTATTTGATCTTTGGCTTCCTCAACAAGCTGTAATATTTTTTAAAAGTAAATAAATACCATATACTCTTTTATGTATTTTGGTATTGAAAATGGATTTGATAATGGATTTGTTAAGTCAATATATTTAAGTGATATATTGTGATTGAAATATAGAAATGTTTTCTTTCATTTATAATTGTTTTATGTATTATGATTTTGTGATGGTACTTGGGAATTTTACGGGTGGTTACGTGATAAACCATATGACGAGTGGTGTCGTGAATACGAGGATGGGTGGTTATGTTATAACCTCCAATGGATTTGGTATTGATTCGGCCGTATGGATATTCCATTAAGTATGTGTGGAAGTCGACCGTATGGTTATTCCATTTAAGTATATTTATGTCCCAAGTTACCTTTATATGTTATGTGTTCTTTTTATGGGTTTTATGGTAATAGTTTGGTTACAAAAGGGTAAGTAATGTTCTTTTAGTCAGTGAAGAGTTTTTACTACTTCATAAGGGTGAAAAGTATTACTTTGGTAAATTATTCATGGTTTACTTGTTGTTTTGAAAAACTAACAGTTTTCCTTCTTTGTGTGTCCTTTACTGGGCTTTTTATGCTCATCCCAAGTTTTTGAAATGTTTTCCACAGGACTTAAATATGAATAGGTTCAAGGATGTGATCAATGCAAGACATGCTATCAAAAACATGGAACTAGACATGTTTCTTTTTAAGTTTTTTTTTATGTTATGGAAACTTAGTAGAAGTGTCTACTATGTAATCTTTTGAGATGTAATAGTTTTGACCTAATTCTCTAAAACTCTAAACCTGAAAATATCCTCAATGTGAATTATTCATTTAATTCAATATTAAGTAAGCTTTAAGGCCGGGGCCTTACACTATTTATCTAGAAAGCGACAAGTTCCTGAGGTGCTCTTTCTATCTAGTCTGAAACCACAACATTTAGCATCCGAATATGAAGTCAAATTAAAGTCATGGGTTTTCAGAACAGTTAAGTAAAGGGATATTGTTCCTTTTAAATACCTTAAAATTCTTTTAGAAACTTTCAAATGAGATTCCATGTAATTTTCTTGGAATCTATCACATAATCATACTACAAGCATAGTGGCAGGTCTACTAGAAGTTAAAAATATTAGACTCCCAATTATTCCTCTATAAATTTTTTTGTCAAATTGTTTCCCAACTTCATCCAAATTAGTTTTTTCATTATAACTCATAAGAGTTGGATTTACTTTTCCATTTTTTGAGTCCAACCCTATTAAGTAAGTCCAGTATGTATTTTCTATAATTTATTACATTCCCAAAGTCTTTTGATAAATTTGAAAAATGAGAAACAAATATAACTCACCCATCACACTAATTTCAAATTATTTTTGAATGAGTTTTTAAAAATAATTATAAAAATTTTTATTTATAAAACCAAAAATAACATCATTAACATATAATTTAACTAAAAAATATCTATATTTGCAGTTTTATTTAAAATATTATGATTTTCCACTCCTACTAAAAAACTAGTTTATAAAATAAAAGAAATTAAATGCTCATACCAAGCTCTAGGTTCTTATTTAAGACCATAAAAATCTTTAGTAAGTATAGAAATATAATTTGTAAAATGAGGCTTTTCAAAACCTAGAGGTTGTTCAATGCAAATTTCTTCCACAAGAAGATTATTTAGAAATAAATATTTTTCATCCATCTAATTTAATTTTAAATTCATATGTGATGCATATTCTATGAGAATAATAAAGTATTATAATCTATTTATGGGTGAAAACTTTTCTTTATAATATATCTATTCTTCCTAATTTAACCCTTTAGACACAAATCTATCCATAATCTTAGTAATCACACCATGATCATCCTGTTTATTTCTAAAAATCCATTTTTCCTATAATAGGGAAATTAAAGGCTCTATTAACTAATTTCCAAATTGTGTTCCTCTTGAACTTTTTTAACTTCGTTTTCATGGATAAAACCCAAATTTTATAAAATAGTACTTTTTCTATAGTTTTAGGTTCTAGTTGAGATAAAAAAAGTAAAATAATTCTACAAGGTTTCATACACTTCTTTTGGTCCTAATACCTTCATCTAATATTCCTATAACAAACTCTTAGAGATATCACATGTTTTATTTTTGCATCAAATCAGAAGTGAGTTGGCAAGTTATATTCACAAAACATTGTCCGAGTAATTTATTACAAGGTCTTATTCCTACTTTAAATAACACAATTATGTTGAGGTGTCCTATGATTTGAAAAAGTATGTGTGATTCCATGTTTTCAACAACAGTAATTGAACTTATGGTTTTAAAATTCTCCCCAATGGTCACTTATCAAAGTACTAATTTTAGAATATTTTTATTTTTGAAATAATTCATATAAAATTATAAAAAAAATAAGATTCACTCTTAATAATCAAAAATAAAACCCAAGTATATATAGAAAAAAAATCAACTAGCGCATAAAAAAAACATTTTCCTCTTAAGATTGTAGTTTTATACATTCTAAAAAAATCCTTGTGTATAAGTTAAATAGGACTAGATGTAGCAACCTATTTAATTATTTTAAAAGTTGAATTTCATTTTCCGACCACTTCTCATTCATCACATAGTTTCTATTTATTCAATTTTGGTTGAGGTAAATCCGAAACTAAATTTCTCTTAGACAATTTTAACAAATAATAATCATTATAATGTACAAGTATTCTATTCTAAATCCATGATTCATTTTTTTAATAATTTAAATAGTTTTCTTTTTCATCTATATAAATCATTAATATCTAATGTGTATACATTTTCAATTTTAGGTGCCTTAAACTTTATAATTTTACCTTCAAAAGAGAGCATGCATTATTTGAAGAATCTAAAGATTAACCATCATCAAAAAGTAGAGAAATTATTATTAGATTATTTTTCAATAAAACATAAAGAAATTTATTGATGAGAACTAATCTTGGATTTCCTTATGATATAACTCCCATTATTTTTTTACTAGAATTATCGCCAAATGTGACATAGCTTCCATAAATTTTTTTTAAGGAATGGAAATTTCATAAATATCCACTCATAATCCCTGAGAAAACACTATCCATATACCATTTATCATTGATTTCCATTCCAATTTTTCTCTAGAAGATAAGTCAAACAAGAAATGTTGTTGGTACCCATAATCACTTGGGTCCTAAAATGTTAGCAATCAAAGATGTAGGAACCCAAATATGCTTGTGTTGTCCAGAAACTCCAACACTGAGTTTTGATAAATTTATTTAAATAAAATCAAGTTCAACCCCTCAAAAAATGAGGGTTTATTAAACTAAAACCATTATAATAGTGTTTAGGTTCTTCATAATGAAAACAAATAACATTAGATAATTTTTTCTTCGAACTTGTCACAGAATAATTTTTATATAGTTTTGGTTTTTCACCTATCCTTTCTATTCAAAACTTATATTTTTTTAGTTTATTATTACCAAGGATTTGATTCTATAAATTTTATACTTTTTTAAATACACTAGATGAATATTTAAAGTATTGAAATTATTTTCTTAATATTTTAATTTTTTTACCATTTTTAGCACAAGTAGAAATATGATTTTTCATCTTAGATTTAAAGTCTATAATTTTATTATATAACACTTATTTCTCACTTGAAAAAACATTATAATAATTTTTTAGGTATTTATTTTTATTTTTTAATATTTCATATTTTGATTCTAAAATGGTACGATATTCATTGAATTCTTCAAAATATAAATTTTTAGTTTCATAATTAGGTTCATGCTTATAAGAATGAATAATTGTACCTCATCAAATTGTGTCATAAATAAAATGTTGGTATTTTGATTTGAAATTATTTCCTATGATTAAAAAGATGTTTCGTCACTATAATCCTAAAACATCACTCCATGTGTCCTTCATAGCTCTTTTACTCTTTTTCTTGTATTATAGCTTCCATTTTTTATTCTTTTTAGATTTATTTTTGTCTCAAAGTTGTGAAAAATATTTTTTAATATGTGAAATATTTTTTCATTCATGGAACCTTACATATTTGGAACTTCAAGTATATTTCTTATACTTTTAGAGGATTTCTTGAATCCTATTTTCTTATTGTACTACTTTATAAAGTTCCTTGAAAATTCATCAAGATCTCTATCTAAAGAAGAACTATTTGTAGTATCTTCATCATATGACTTGGAATTTTTTTTCCTTTTCTCTTAATATAATATTTTTAAGTAGATACTTTAAAAACATCATTCTCCTTTTTAATCATTATATGTTAGCTAACTTCAGCTTTAATTTCTTCCTCAAACATCATGAGTGCTCCAATAAGATTTTTTATTTTTAAATCTTTCACATTAGTGGATTTCTTAAGGAAATCTGAGATTCCACTCCACTTAGATGTTATAACTCTAAGAAATTTCTGATATTGATCTGGTTCAAGAATTAGTGCTCTATGAGAAGTAACATTAGTCACATTATCTGTTAATTACCCATTTATTTGGCTTATTCTTTCTCTATCGACCATCCTGAATGTGTCAAACTTCAACTTGGAGGTGTCGTATATAAGTAATATCACATTATTAGTACCTTCATAATCCACATATATAGTATTCCACATCTCATATTCTATAGAACATTAATAAACTCTTTTGAAATCATCTAAACCTAGACCATAGATTATAAAATTCATATATTTTGAGGTCAAATCATATTCTCCTTTTTCATTATCATCCCATTTCTTTGGATATCCTTTAGTAATAGTATAAGGCTTAATGTATTTCATGTAAAACTTTAAACATTGTTTTTTCAAGTAGATAATCAATTGTGAATTCCAATAGCCATAATATTCTCCATTAAAATAGGGAGATCTTTCCATAGATATACCTTCTCTGTTTTCAACCATAGTATCCATTGAAGATTACATTAAGACTTTAACACTTAATAGTAGAGAACTCAAAAGTCATAACTTTTTATACCAATTATTGTTTGTAAAAAACTACGCTAAGACTCAATAGGGGTAAATTGATTTCTTGAAATTTTCTTCACTTAAAACCTCCCTCTTTTAAGGTATTATTTATTCTGATCTTTTCTTCCCACAAGTAATTAGTGAAAATAAAAGTAGTAATAAATATCAATTGAAAGATATTTATAGTGGTTTAGGGAACATATGTCCCCTAGTCCTGCCTAACAACTTTAAAATCCTAGAACTTGGTGATTTAACCAGAACCATTTTTTTTCATGGATTACCTAACTGAGTGTAAGAATTTGTTTCTTGGTACAAACAAAGAGCTTTTTCCAGGATCCCATAAGGATTTACAAAAACAACAACCTTCAACACTTAGTATAAGGAGTCCTCACTTCTATCAATATAAGAGAATAATGAAATATTACAAAGAAAGCACACATTTTCAATATACAACTGACATAAAAGAAGAGTTCTCTAAGAGAGAGTAAAATAATGGATAATATCTTGAGGATAGTCTTCTAAAACACATACAATTTGGTCTTGATAGCACAGTTATAGGAAAATTGAAAATTATTTTTCTTTTTCTTACACAGAGAAGCAGTGTAGAAATATTTGAGAGAGAGAGAGAGTTATTTCTTGTTTCAGTTCATGTAACTTATATATTTTATATTTTTTGAATACTCTTGCATATATTATCACTTACTATTACATAGAATGATATCTTTTAAAATCTTGCATCATATTGAGTATCTAATTTTCCTTATCTGAAAAATATCTTGGAAAAAAGGACTCAGTAATAAATTATTTTGTACTATTTTCCTCCCTTAGGGCTTGAAACCTTTTAGAAATCAATTTTACCATAAAGAGGTATTCCAATATTTAATTCATCAATGAAGACATTAATTTACACTTAAAGTAAACCAAAAATACTAAATACTTGACAAAATATGTTACACTTAATATATCATACAATAATTTCACACGTATACATATATAAAATTAATTCAAATTTATAGAGACAAACATACACAAATAATCTAAATTTTTAATATTATCATTTTATATTTTTATTTATTAATATATAATATTTAATATTTAATTTAATATGTTTTTAATTATTAAATTTTATTTATTTTGTATATTTATATTTATTATATACCATTTATTACTATTTATAATTAATATATATATATATATTAAATTTTATCATTTTTGTTAATAATTATTTCATTAATATAATTTTTAATATTTTTTTAATTTATTAAATTTTAATTTATATTTCTCTAACATTTTCAAAATTTTATTCATTTTTAATATTTATTTAATTTTATTTATTAACATTTAATGTATTTAATACATTTTTAATTTAAATAATTAATATATATTCATTTTCATTTAAACATATATTAATTTTTATTTTTAAAAAATTTATATAAATAATCTATTATTCATTTTTTAATATTTTTTTATATATTCTTCTTTTAATTAAATTTCATTCATTTTTAGAATACATTAATTTAATATTATTTATTTATTAATAATTTTAAGTACTTTTTTACCTTTTCTGTATAATTTATCTGTCGTAAATATTTATTCATTTAATATTTTTATAATTTATTCATTTTTAATGTTTTTATACACAATTATTCATTAATATATTTAATAATTTTAATATGGAAATATATTCATAAATATATATAATATTTCCTTAAATATGATTTACATAATAAAAAATATGTATATTTACCTTAAATAAGCCATATATTTAGTGAAAATGGTTTATAATTAAAAATTAATATTAATTAAAAATATTTAAAATTGTATCAAATAATGGATGTTTAATTAAAGGTCATTTGTTTTTTCAATTTAACATATATCAAACATGTGTTACATAAATTTCACACATACATAAATGTAATTAATGAATTTTTATATAGAACGCACACACATATAATATTTCTTTAATTTATTCATTTTTTAATGTACATTTTAGAATTATATTTTTTAATATAATATATTCAATATATATTATGTTTTTGATCAGTAAATTTTATTCATTGTTTTATATTTTATAATTTTATCCATTTTTAATATTTATTTATACAATTTTATTCATTATAATTTAATGGTATTAATATAGTTGTAATTTATATAATTAATATGTATTCATTTCCATTTTAACATATATTAATTTTTTACATTTTTAATAATATATATAATTAATAAAAAAATTCATTTTTATAATATTTTTTACAATCTATTGATTTTTTTAATTATTAAATTTTACTCTATTTTAACATTCATTGGTTTAATATTTATTCTTCTAATATTTTATTAATTTCTTCATTTTTAATATTTATTTATACATATTTAATCATTAACATTTATGGTCTGTAATATGGTTGTAATGTACATATTTAATATGTATTCATTTCATTTTAATATATATTCTTTTTTAATTATTTAAAAAAATTATATAATTTATAAAACTCGTTCATTTTTTTAGTATTTTTGAAGTCTATTCATTTTTAATTATTAAATAACACTCAATTATAACATTCATGCTTTTAATATTATTTATTCATTTATAATGTTAATTAATTTTTACCTTTTATCATTTGTTCATTTTTAATATATATTTGTTTAATATTTTTTAATTTATATTATATATTTTTTATCATTGATTTCCAAAGATCATTAATAAATATTGGTTTTTTCAATGCTAACATAGAAAACTTTAATAAAGATATGTTTTATCAACACTTTCTATTTTTGTGCTGATAAATCTAGGTCATTATCAATGCTTTTTAAAAAGAACTTATAAAACTTTTATGATCTTTTAAATAGAACCCTAATAGAGGGATTCATTTCTTGCATCATCCAAGCTCTCGCGAAACTGAAACTTCACAACTGCTCTCCCTCAAACTCATTAGATTAATCGGATTTTTCAAAACCCATGGCATGTGACATGTGATTCAGCGTTCAAGCTCTTTTATTGTTTTAGCATTTTTAGTTCTTCTTTGGGTATTTTTATTTTTCCCAAAGGATTTGAATGGATTGAGCTATCTTATTTTACCTTGATCTACCTCCCTAATTCTCCACCCAATCTCTCTCACCTTGATCCATTATTGTGTCACCATCTACCTCTCCCTCGTGTTTATTTTTCCTTGATCTACCTATACCTCCCATTTTCATGGGTTCGTATATTGTACCTCATTTCTCTATTATCCCCCATACCCTATATCCTCTATCCATTGATTTGTATGACTCTACATTATTCTAGTTTCTTTATTATGTTACTTTGTGCTTTAACTATTGATATAATTAGAAAAAAAATTACAAAATCCTATAAGAACATTTATAATATTAATCATGTTTGTAAATATATCCAACTATTAAATTTATTGTATTAATTTGTTTTATACTTGTTGAAATATATATTTACTACACCATCAAACAATATAAAAATAGTATTAAATTATAATTTTTCCAATTTATATAGTGTTCGCCTTTAAATAGCATAAATATTATTTTTTAAAATCATGCTTATTAAGTTTATAATAAATGTATATAGTATTGTTTTCTAGTTTAAATCATTTTTTAAAAATACCCCATGCCTAAAAAATATTTAGAGATCTTAATTTTTACTAATTTATGGGAATTCCATTTATGAATATTTTATTATTATATTTTTTATAACTTCATGTAAATTGAGTTATATTAATTTATATACTTTATTTAAAAAAACTATCTATAGTCGATGTCACCTTTATTAGCATATTTATCCTTATGATATTATCATTGACGATTATCACCTACCTCACACATACCTGATATGGAACCACTATCACACTCTACTTTTAGGAGTCCCAAAAACATCCTCATCAAGTGGGGTTATCACCTGGTTCACCTCCAAACTCACTTTTTCTGATCTACTCGATTCTTCTCAACCCCACTATTTTCTTTTTATTTCAAGTTCAGGTGACTGATACTTTCCAATGGCCAAATTCCACATACTCGCTAATTTTTCTAGAACTTGTATGTATAATCATATAATATATCTTATAATTAATCATACATGACATTTAGACATTGAAAAGTGTTGGTCACCCAAACTTTCTTGCTCCTTCCACATCTTGAGATAATTTTAGAGTGAGTACTTGGATTGAACTTCAAAAATGAGGGATAAAAAGACAAGTTGTAGGTATCATTCAGGATATCATGGATTAAAATAAAATAATTCTACCTATTTTACACTATTTACATGAAAAATAACCCCAACCCTTTTAATATTTTCATTGATGTAAACATGTATGATAGGTATTTTTCAACACAAATTGATAACCTCATGTTCAGTTAAAAAAACACCTTATTGTAAGAATGATACAAAAAAGTGATATTACAGAATATAAATTTTTGGATCACTATTAAGTATGTTAATTAACCTTATTTTTCATTATTAGTTCCCTAGTTCTATAAATTTTCACTCATAGTAGTTTCTTCCCCCTACTGATCCCATTCTAAACATCCATATCTACTCTTGTCTTTTTTAAACCTCACTACTAGTTTCTACTCTAACATTTTTTAGAGTTTATTCTCTAGGTTAGTTCCATTGAGGTTTTGTTTTTTAGGTGATCCCAAGTGGTTGGGATTATACTCCAATCATTAGTTTGAGATGAGGATTTATGCTGATCCCACTAGAACGCTTCTTCAACTTGTGTTGAAGTTGATTGTTTCATCATATAATACAATATCATCAACATTAGTGTTTAATCCCATGTCCCTAAAACACCACCTAGCCCACCATGCACTAAGTTAATAAATGAATAAGCACCAACTCCTCTCTCTTGTTGGGTTCCAACTGAGAAAAGTTAGAGAAACCATCCTAGAATTACCACCTTTTTGTCCCACAAAACATAAAATTGAGAACCTAGACCAACAACAACATGCTTACTCTAGGTTTTTTCTTTTCATGTCACCCTTGTATAAAATGATAACTTGTTAGGAACCATCACCAATAAGATTCAGATGTTGGATTCCCCTTATTATAAGTATCTCTAACTTTCTCCTTTGATTATGAATACCTTATGTGTATTTTTTTATTTTTTATACAAAATTAATATTTTATGAACCTAATAGGATGGATATGAATAAAAAATAGATGGGTTCTAATCATATGAAAAAATAGTGTGAGGATAGAGTTAAAGAGTTTATCAGGTTTTTATTGGTGCATGAATACGTCCATTCTCAAAAAAAATTCCATGTTTTCATTATTTTTATTCAAGAAAAATCAGTTCATTAGAGTTGGAAGAACATTTAATTTGTCATAGAATATATTATAGTTATAATTATAGGACCAAAAATAGGGATAAACTCAATATACATACTTATTGGGATGATACTATGATTTATAGATCATTTTATATAAATACCAGTGTAAATGATGTTGGAGATCGTATGGAATAAATACTGATGAAAATTGAAGATGACCTTTTTTATTGTCCAAAGTTTTTTTAGAAGTTAAATAATTGTTCTAAGAGACCATTATATACTGATTATACAACATTTTTTTGTATTAAAGTTATATAATTTGAAATCTAAAAGCAGATGGAGTGACACTAACTTTACCTAACTACTTGGTCTCTTGATTGATATGCTTCTAGAATAAAATGAACTTCCTTTTCGAACATATGACACTAAATTAATACTATGTTCAATGTGAATGATCTCTAAAAATGAATTTCAATCCAAATGATTGAAACTGTTTCTCAAGGACTATGAATCACACATAAAATTACCTAAGTGTGGCACAAACAGATACAAGAAATATTAATCAATTAATTTGAGTGTTTCATGGTACTTTCCTATTCATTATTCGATTTAATAGTCTATATGGATGTCAAGAATCTACTAGAAAATTGACATGTAATTTGGATACAATAATTGAAGAAGGGAAACTATGTCACCCAACGGACTCGCTTTAGTGGAAGAAAATTAATCATGAGTATCCTGAGTTTTAAAATGAGTCAAGAAACCTCTTTCTTTCATTATTTATAGATGTAATGAATCCTTTTAGTGTACAGAGTGGAATGGTAAGTTATGTTGGTAAATTATAACTTTCCACCATGGTTATTAATGAATAACAAATAAATTATATTGTCTCTACTTATATCTGGACCAAAACAACCTAGTAATGATATTGATGTCTATTTGTCTTCATTGATCAAATATTTAAAAATTGATGTGGGATACAAGTGTTTCATTGTATGATGCTCATAAAAGTAAATAATTCACATTTATATCCATGTTGTACAGGGTGATAAATGACTTTTCTTCTGATGTAAATTTGTTATTCATAAGCATTAAAGGAATGTTGGGTTGACCCATTTTTTAAGAATGTACACACTATGTTAAATTAAAAAATTCCTTAAAGAATTTTTTTTTAGAAAAACACAAGTTTTTAACCCAATTAAATAAATATTGATCCTCGATGACATCATCTGATGGGAATAAAAAACAAGGTATAACATGGTCTCTACTAATGGGTGATCAATTGTCTAAGAAAGTAAAATATATTGACACATTTTTTGATAAATCTTTTTTAAAAACCTTATGAAATAATCTTGGAAAAAGTGATCAGTTTTATTTAAATTACCAAACATGAATTGTTTTTTCATCATATATTTTCTTGATTTCATTCATATATAAAAAATGTATTTGACAGTGTTATTGAAATATTACTAAATTCTAATGACAAAAAAACATGTAATCAATGCTAGGTTGGACATGATTTACATAAGGATAAGGGAAGAGTTGGCATCAATAAAGGGTGAAAGGTATAAATTTCTTCTTCTGATAATTTACACTCTATCCAGACAAGAAAAATAGCAATTTTTAAATTTCCTTAATGGTGTAAAATTTCTATAGGGGTATTCATAAAATGTCAAGAATTTCATTTTAATGATTAATTTGAAGTTAGGAGGTCTAAAATCACACAACTGTCATATTTTGATGTAAGATTTTATGCCCATCACTTTATGTTACATTATTCTTAAAAATTTATAACATATATTTACCAGACTCTGTTTCTTTTTCAAATCCAGATATAGTAAATATATAGACATGGTGAAGTTTCTAATCTTGAATAGAGATATTGAGATCATATTATGTGAATTAAATTTTTTCTTCCCACCGTCATTCTTTGATATAATGTTCTACCTGATGGTTCACTTGGTTAGAGAGGTTATAATATGTGTTCATATCCATTATAGATGGATGTACCCCATTAAATGATATATAAATACTTTGAAAAGGTATGTAAATAATTGAAGTTGTCCAGTAGGTTTTATTTCAGAATGATACATTGTTAAATAAGTTGTTGAATTCTTTACAGATTACCTATCAGATGTTGATAGCATCGGTCTCCTAAAGTATCGTTAAAGAAAATGACCTATGGTTGAAGGGATTTCTAGAATATATTTTGTTAAAATTACTATTATAGAATATTAGAAATATCACCTTTACATTTTACATAATATGGAAAAGGTTTCTCCATGTGTTAAATCCAAAAAAAGTAATTGTGAAACATTTGAATCCATCAAGGGGTTAAAGATGGTTATCAAATAAACATACTCAATAGTTTGTATTATAGTTCTGAGATCATATTTATAATGATTTATTTAAAAATCTAAATTCAATTTTATAATGACTTTGATGGCTAGATATGGGACCAAATGTAAATATTATATCTTACATTGGTTTTGTATTTAATGGTTATATGTTCTATATAGAAGAACAAGATAAATGTATTATGATGAAAAATAATGAAGTTACACTTTTGTTCTAAGTGATGAAAATATCCGGTTCCAGTGGTAGAAATCTAATTTATGGTAATATGTCATATTTTTTCATCATAAAATAGATATATGAGTTGGATTGCACAAAATTTCAAGTATCAATTTTCCATTGCAAGTGGGATAATAATATAAGTGTAGTGAAAGTCAATGAATTGGGCTTCATGAAGGTGAATTTCAGTGTAAAAGGGTATAAGGATGAGCCACTTATAATGGAATCACAACTAGTATATTAATTTTATGTCTCGGATCCAAAAAATAAAAAGTGGTCAATTATCCTTTTTCTAACAAAATAAATGGTATGGTCATATTAAAATTCAATTGAGGATGACCCTTTCATTGTGAGATCACAATAATTTCAAGGTGGAATCAATATATACAATACCTTATAAATTAGTGGGGTCCACAAAGAAGGGATTTGGATACTCGATAGAGGATCCATATCCCTTAAAACTTTAAAGAAAAAAGAGAGATTTCAATGAGAAGGTTAAATTGTTTTTTAATATACTATGTTTTTTATCATAATATTATGTGTTATCTATTGTATTTATATAATATAAATTAAATTTTTGACAACTCATGTTGCACATGATGATGTTACAAATTTCAAGTAAGAACACACAATTGATGTTGAAATTGCATAATTATTAGGGGATCAATAACATGTTGATGAAGAAAATAGAAAACAATTCAGTATCACTATGTTAAATAAAATTGTCAAGGTAATAAGTAGGGGTATAAAATTATGGGTTGGAAAGAATCAATGGGGCCAACCTATTGACCCCAACATGTCAATGGTCATTAGTTATGTTGGGATCACAATGAGAATGCATGTGTCAATTGATATAGATATGTGGAACCATGTCTCTCCTGCATTGAAGGAAACCCTTTAGAAAGATATTAAGGTAATGTTATGATATACTTTCTCCATTTTAATAAAAAAATTATACAATGAAACATTGATTTACTTTTCGTTATCCCTTGAAAAGTTCATTTATTTTATATTATTTTTATAATAAATATGTCTTAATGGTTGCTGGAAAAGATCATAGAGGCTTTCAAACACTTCTCACAATGTATCATCTCACGGATGTGGAGGGGAAGGAAAACCCCCACCCACTAATTACATATGAACACATTATAAAATAGGATAAATGAAAATATTTCATTAGTCATTAAGATAATAAATCAATTCTGGTGTAATGTAGTCAATAATATTTTATTTAAAATTATTTATTTTATCAACTTTGATTTAAAATTTTTAATTTATAAAAAAATAAAGGAGTGATGAAAATAAACAACGTGCATCAAAACCAATATAACCATGCCATAAATAATGGATGGGGTAAGCTTCACTAGAAAATAAAATGGTATGTATTTTAAGTCTATAATAAAAATTTTATGTGATATGAAACAACATGTGTTATTTTTTTTATATGAAAATTGATGAATCAAAATATGATTCCACTTCCATCCAAAATTATGTTCTATGGAAAGAGGACTTCGTAAATAAAGAGGGTAAAGTAGTTGATGTAAACACACAAGTATTATGAGAGTCATGTGTAAGTATGACATAATATTAATTTGTTATGCATTATAACCATATTACATAAAAATAACTATTTATGTTCATATCTTTTTATTCAGTTTAGACACAAGAATCGGCATCTACTACACCTAAAGAAAAACTACTTTCAATTGCTTTGAAATGGCTAGAATAATATGTCTATGTTATAGTTGAAGGTTTTGGAGCGTCACCTCAAACATATTTAATGAATAAAAATCTATAAGAAGATACATATGAGATGATGAAAGGATAGCAGGAAAAAATAGATGCTTTAAAAGAACTTTTTCTCATTCTGGTTTTGTGGACCAATATATGTGAAATAATCAAAATGAACTGGTAGTGGAACAAATATCAATACATGAAGATCCAAATGACCCCACTAGCTTTAAGGTTATCCATTCACCTAAACCACATACCTCACCTGAGGTAATAAAATTTTTCATTACTCTTTATTCTAAATGTGAATTAAACAACTTCTGAGAACTTTATATTACTAAAATTATACAGGGTAAATTTGTATGTGATTTATATATATATATTCCCATTCATCACCTTATTATGAGGGTTATGGTGTACATTATCCTAGGAGTCATGATACACAATATACAAATCCCAAAATATCACATGAGAGTGGGGATTGAAGTAGCTCACAAGTTTGAAGCTAAGTTTCATATTCTTCTTGATGATCTAGATGTTACCATAGTCAATAATGTTATTTGAAATCATATAGAAATTACATATAATATTATAAATATGCATGAGGTATGTCCTTAAAAATATTTAAATAAAAAACCATAAAAATTAATGAAAAAATTTCTAAGATAAGGTATGGTATTACAAATGGATAAAATGATAGAGAAATAAAAGGTTGGATCAAAACAATCTAGTGAATCAAATGAGAAATCAAAAGGACCTTTTGAGGTTACCTTTACCCTTCCAGTTCTACTATCGAATATATTAACATTACAAGTTCATAATTATACAACATTAAAAGATGTAAATATGTCCTACATTGAATATTAAGAAGAAATATTTGAGATTTAATTACAGATGTGGTTGGTTTCGAAAGTATAAATGAGATTATCAAGTTTTAATGACTAGGAGTCTTGGTTCTGAATAAATACATGAGTAACATTTTCATAATATTTATGTCCAAAAAATGATCTTCTATATTCATAATATTTAATAAATATTCATATTTTCTATAGGAATATATATTACTATTATATAAGTGGAAAACCGTGTAAAGAAATATTTGGACTCATTAATACATATATCATTTATAAGGGAAAACTTTGATGGGAATAGAAAAAATTGATAAAAAATATAAATTAATTGAGGTGTTTGAAAATAAATTAAAATACAAAATAATCTTATTTATGTCTAAAATGTAGGGGTAAAATTCTAAAATCTAATCATATATAATATATTTTTCTTTTTTTCATTACTTATTTTTTTGGTTTTTTGGTTGTATTGGATGCTCATATAAATCAATTTGTAAACCAAAAATGTTTATTTTCTAGATCCAATGCATGAATTTTACATCAAACCAACCATGCACGTTGTCTATTGTGAATTTTTAATGCACTAAAATCAATATTTTATAGATAAAATTCTAATTATATGATTCTATTTTTGTTTTAATTATAATTTTGTTATGATATGTAAATCTATAAATATAGGTTAAATAATGGTATGATTTTGGTGACTAGACATAAGAAGCCTATGGATTTCTTTAAATGGAAAAAAATCAGGTATATATAGTAATATTTAACTATCAAAACATATTTCAAAACAATTTACTTATTTTGGTCAATTTTTTTGTAGTGACTAAAGAAAAATAATGGAAACTATTATGGATATTAAATTTGAAAATTTATGAAATATATCATATACTATCAAAAGACTAGCATCCCCAAACATGTAATTTTTTATGTTAATTACAATTTCATTAAAAATATTAATTAATCATTTTTTTTCTATATTTTCTCAGTACTTCCAAGTTTTCCGACAATCCATGTACTCAAAAGAATAAGTAAATTTGTTTAGAGATGAGTGGGTTTAGTATATGGTGTCATAATATTTACCGATGTCAAATTTATATGATTTCTTATTATTTTTTTAATCTAGTACATCCTATAACCTTAAATATATATTTTGGAAGTGAATAATTAGTATAATAATGATTTTATATTATTTTTGACCTATTTCTCAAAGAGAATTATAATGGAGGTTATGATCTATGAATTCTAGTAGAGCTAGTAACATGTCTAAAACTAATCATGCTAATGATATATTAGAATTCAAGGCTAAAACTGAGATAATTTCAATAGGTATATGGGTCAAGGATACTTATACCCACAAATATGAAGATGTATTACCAACTTCTTTGTAAGTTACTTCCATTCTCATATCCTTATCATTTTCATTTTTCATCTTCAATATAAAAGTTTCATTTTAGTTTAAAACATATATCACATATCCAAGACCAATAAAACAAGATTTTATTGTTTTCAAACTTTAGGGAAATGATTTATAATTTATTTTTGATGTGTATTAATTAACTACAGGTAAATCTAATACATGATGTGTCTGGGTGACTTGAAGTGTGTGTTTTCAATATAAAAGTGTTATTTAAATTTAAAACACATTTCACTAGCCAAAACTGAGAAAATAAAATCATATTGACTTCAAAATTTAGTACAATGATCCAAAATTCATTTTTGAGGTGTAGAAAATTTACCATACATCAATCTGACACACTATGTGGTAAATATGATTCTAAGTACATGTTTTCAACATAAAAGTGTCATTTTAGTTTAAAATGCATGTCATATAGCCAAAATTGAGATAAATATCTTGGATTGTTTAAAAAATTAATAAAATTATCTATAATTCAATTTTGATATGTAGTAATCGATAACAAATTAATCCAACACACAATGTGGAAAATATGACTCAAAGACCATGTTTTCAATATAAAAGTGTTATTTTAGTTGAAAATGCACATCGCATATCCAAAACCAAAAAAATAGCTCTTATTATTTTTAAAATTTAAGAAAATGATCCATAATTCATTTATGACTTTTAGGAATATACTACATGTCAATATGACACACAATGTGGTCATATGACTTGAAGTTTGTATTTTCAATATAAAAGTTTCATTTTAGTTTAAAATGCACATCATAAGAAAAAACTGATAAAACTTGCTGATATTATTTTCAAACTTTAGTAAAAATATTCATAATTTATTTTTGACATTTAGTAATGATACGCATGTCAATATGACACATGATGTGGTCGATATGACTTGAAGTGCATGTTTTCAATATAGAAGTGTCGTTTATATTTAAAATGCACATCACATATCCAAAACTGAGAAAAAAATTAGATATCTTTTAAAATTTAGGATAATGATCCATAATTTATTTTTGATGTGTATGAATTGACCACACGTCAATCTGACACATGATGTGGTCAGTATGACATAAAGTGTGTTTTTTTAATATAAAAGTGCCATTTTAGTTTAAAATATGCATCACATAGTCAAAACTAATCAAATGTTCTTGTATTATTTTCAAACTTTAGTAAAATGACACATAATTCATTTGTGACTTTTATAAATTGACCACATGTCAATTTTACACATGATATGGTCGGTATGAATCAAAGTAAATGTTTTCAATATAAATGTTTCAATTTAGTTTAAAATAATCATTACTAGACAAGACTATAAAATGATCTCATATTGTTTTCAAACATTATTAAAATGGTACATTATTCATTTGTGATGTGTAATAATTGACTGCCCATCAATCTGACATGTGATTCTTTTGGTAGCACTCAAAGTGCATGTTTTTAATATATAAGTGTCCTTTTAGTTTAAAATACACATCGCCATCCAAAACAAATAAAATGATATTGGAAGGTTTTAAAACTTCATTAAATAATCCATAATTCATTTTTTACATTTAGTAATTGACCATGCATCAATCTGACACACAATGTAGCCAGTATGATTCAAAGTGTGTGTTTTCAATATAAAAGTTGCATTTAAGTTTAAAACGCACGTCACATAGCCAAAACCAAAAAAAATATATTGTATTGTTTATAAAATTTAGTATAATTATCCATAATTTATTTATGACATGTAGAAATTTATTATACGTCAATATGATACACGGTGTGACCGGTATGATTTGAAATGTGTGTTTTCAATTTAAAATTGACATTTTAGTTCAAAACACATGTCACATACTCAAATCTAAGAAAACACATTCATATTTCTTTGATACTTTATTTGATGATCCATAAGTCATTTTTAACATTCATTATTTGACCACATGTCAATATGACACATGATGTGGCCTGTATAACTCAAAGTGCATGTTTTGAATATAGAAGTATCATTTGAGTTTCAAACACATGTCACATATCCAAAACTAATAAAACTAGCTCATATTGTTTTCAAAATTTATGAAAATGATCCATAATTAATTTTTTATGTTTAGTAATTGAACGCATATAAATCTTACACATGATGTGGTCGGTATAACTCGAAGTGTTTGTTTTCAATATAAAAGTGTTATTTTAGTTTAAAATGTGTGTCACATAGCCAAAACCAATCAACATATCTTGGACTATTTTCAAACATTAGGAAAAATATCTATAATTCATTTAGGACTTTTAATAATATACTTTATTTCAATATGACACATGATGTAGTCGGTATGACTCAAAGTGTGTGTTTCAAATATAGAAGTATCATTTTTTTTAAAACACGCATCACATAGCCAAAACTAAGAAAATGAGCTTAGATTGTATTTAAACTTTTGAAAAGTGATCCATAATTCATTTGTGATGTGTAGTAATTGACCAAAAATCAATATGACACATGATGTGGTGTATATGGATCTAAGTGAATGTTTTCAATATAAAAGTGTCATTTTAATTTAAAACATGCATTACCTAGCAAAAACTGAGAAAACAAGCTTAGGTTTTTTTCAAATTTAGGAAAATTATTCATAATTCATTTATGAAGTGTAGGAATTGACCACACCTCAATCTAACACACGATGTGGTCAGTATGACTTGAACTGTGTGTTTTCAACATAAAAGTGTTATTTTAGATTAAAATGTGCATTGCATAGCCAGAACTAAGAAAACAAGCTCAAATTATTTTCGAACTTTAGGAATATGATCTATAATTAATTTTTAACATGTAGAAATTGACTACATTTCAATTGATGCAGGAAGTGATAGATTGAATCAAAGTAACTATTTTCAATATAAAAATTTCACTTTAGTTTAAAACATGTGTCACTAGAAAAAAATAAAGAAACAAGCTCAAATTGTTTTCAAACTTTAGGAAAAAACTCCATAAATTATTTTTTACATGTAGGAATTGACCGCACACCAATATGACACATGATGTGGATGGTATGACTTGAAGTATGTTTTTTCAATATAAAAGTTCCATTTTAGTTTAAAACATGCATCACATATCCAAAACTAAGAAAATGAGCTCGTGTTTTTTTCAATATTTAAGAAAATGATCTATAATTCATTTTTGATGTGTAGGAATCGACCTCACATCAATCTGATACACAATATGGATTTTATAACACAAAGTACAGGTTTTAAATATAAAGTTATCATTTTAGTTTAAAACGAGTGTCACCAGCCAAAAACAATAAAACAAGATTATATTATTTTTAAACTTTAAGACATCCCATAATTCATTTGTGACATGTAGGAATAAACCGCATGTAAATCCAACACATGATGTGGATGGTATGACTCGAAGTACATGTTTTTAATATAAAAGTTTTATTTTAGTTTAAAAATCACATCACATAGCCAAAACTGAGAAAATGAGATCAAATTGTTTTCAAATTTTAGGATAATGATCCATAATTAATTTGTGACATGTTGGAATCAAACTCACATAAATATGACACATGATGTGTTCAGTATGACTCAAAGTGTGTGTTTTCAGTATAAAAGGGTCATTTTAGTTTAAAACGCATATCACATAGCCAAAATTGTGTAAATGAGCTCATATTTTTTTCTAACTTTAGGAAAATGATACAGAATTCATTTTAACATGTAGTAATTGACTACATGTCAATAATATGCATGATTAACTGAAAATATCATTAATATTTATAGTAACTAACAATATAATTTATCATATGTGAATTATATAACATTAAAATTAAAAAATATTTTTTTTATTTACTGTTACTAAAATAAACATTGGTTTAATTGTAGGGTTAATATTTTTAATAGATCTTGATCTTTTGAGAAAGTCTACTATAAGAGTTACTATTTTGAATATTGGTTGTATTTTTTTGATTAATTATAAATATCACATCAATGTAAATATTTTTTATGTGAATTTTGAATTGAAATGATAGTGCAATGTTATATTTTTATTTCAATCTACTTTTATTTATATTTCTATTTCTATTTGTTTGGTTTTTTATTAGTTTTTTTGTTATAGAGCTCTTGCATCTTTAAACTAGTTTCATGGCCTTTATCAAATCAACCAAAACTGCTAATAAAGGTTATAAGGCCCCAGCCTTAAACCTTACTTAATCTTGAGTTATTACAAGATTAAACATTGAGGATCTTTTCAGGTTTAGAGTTTTAGAGAATTAGATCATGAAACTTTCATTACATTCCACATTTAAACAAAGTGGTTACATAAAAGACAGTATTCATTCTTCCCATCAACGGAAACATATTTAAAATAAAACATGGATTCTTTCTTGACACATCCTTGACACTATCATCACATCATGTACCCTTCCCTTGACCTGTGAAAAACATTTCAAAAACTTGGGATGAGCATAAAAAGCTCAGTAAGGGATATATAGATATGGAAAGGAAACATGAGTACATGTATACATAAGAATGAAATCATACTTTACCCATAAAACATAGGCATATCAAATCATGAATAAATCAAAGAAATCATAAGACATAAAGGTAACTTGAGGCATTCATAACATTCTTACCTGGGGAGTAACCCTCTTAGTTACGTTTGGAATACCCATCACAGCATATTCCCTAAATCTCTTCGGATAAACCTTAACGTTTCACTCCTTCGCGTTACCCAATGCATTGGAGAGCTATATCGGGCTCACCCGCCCTTAGTTTATCACGGAACCACCCGTTCTTCATAACAATGCCCAAGAACCATAACATAATCGTATCACATAAACATGAATAAAGGAAACATAACATTTCCACATTACAATCACAATATAACATTTTAGGATATTGAAATAATGAATCCATTCAAAAAGAAACCATTTCCAAAACCATTTAAAACATTTAATAAAGAGATTTTTGAATCAAAGTGTCCCATACCACCTTGAAGATTTTAACATTTTAAACCATTAATATCCATATAAATAAATCCTTAAAACCAATTTGAAAACATGGATATTAATAAGAACAAATAATTAAAACATTTAAAATGATATTTTGGTTAAAGGGGTTTTACCAAAATTAGAGACACTTGAATACAATAATCGAGGAATAACATTTAGTCAAAACTTTATAATATCATGAGAATAAAATTATTCATGATATAATACTCCAAAGGACAGTATATACACCATATAATAGTGAATTGGTGCATAACAACAATGAACCCTCAATAGAAATGTCAAATGTGATGAAATCCCTTATAAAGAAGGTATCCTTAAATTAAGGAAAAATATATCTCAAAAATATGTGTGAAAAATATATATACACCCAATATAAGTGTATATTAAGTGTAAAACAATAAAAGGTCATTCACACATATTCAATGGATGACATATTCAATGACTACAAGTTGAACCCAAAGAAATCGAAATTGGGTTAAAAAGTTCCCTTGACAGCCTAACGGCATCACATCAAAATGAGTTGATGAGAGATAAAAAGTGTATCTCATCACTTGGACATAAAATTTACATCAATAAGGATATATGAGAACATATCCCCACATAAAAATATTTAAATTAAAAGACCCAATAAAGAAGTCTTTTAAGAAGAGGAGGCTGAAAGGTTCCCTTACCGACTTGGGTATCTTTCAAAACATACACCCCATGAAAGAAGGACAATAAATCATTGATGTAAATACCCATAAAGGAAAGTATATTACACAAAGTGTAGAATAATGGCAGTACATACACCACTCAAAGAAATTGTGGCAAATGTAGCATAAATCTCATGGGAATAAATGTGAGATGAAAAATCCCTTACGAAAACTCGGCATCCTAACGGCGCCACATAGAACTTCCAAAAATGGATTGATGAGATCAAATAGGGCATCTCATCACATTACAACAAAATGTAAAGAATGAGGATTATGAAAGAACATCCCCCATCATAACAAATATGAGCTTAAAAGAAGTTACAAAAGGGGAGTACTTAAAGAGAAAGAGAGAGGTTAGATCTCTTATGAAAATTCGGCAGCCTATCAGCGCCACTTAAAACTTCCAAAATAGATTGATGAGAGAGAATAGGGTCTCTCATCACATGAAAATAATAATTACAGTAAATGTAATATAAAATATCATACCAATAACAAGAAAGATGAGCTTTAAAAGGAACGACATAAAAGTGTGTACTTAAAAAGAAAGAGGAGTAGGATCCCTTACCTCGGGTCCGACTTGACTCGATCGTTCTTTAATCTCCTGAATAATAAACTTGAGTTAATTTATAATTCCTTAAGAACATTTTTCAATTTCATTATTCCTTTTATATCACTTATTACCATGTCATAAACATTATGTAATCATTTAAGTTAATAATATTTGTTTTGCCGATGTTTGGTTCCTAAGTCGAAAGTGGACTTCTTACAATTACATGTTGTTCGTGTGGCCAAATGTTTATTATATCCAGAATTGTATTCATGATGTAGATATCATATATTTCATATATATCCAGTACATTCATTAATTTATAATGTTACATAATCATTTAGAGGTAAGAAATGAAATGCACCGTTCATGGAGACGGTAAGCCGTACGTACGCATGAACGCTACTTTCATTTCTATTTTGTATTTTATATAATGGAATAATAATGATATAAAGGTATATTATAATTCCAGTATAATATCATATATAATATCATAGTTCCATCCTTTATACGTCCCACATATGGTATTAACGAATCACATCACTTTGAGGGGGCGGTAGTCCGCACTTCCTAAAATGAAGATATCGCGTATACCCATAATGGAAGCCATAAAGGTGAGACACAAATGAAAAATACAGAATAATTAGTAAAACATAAACATATTATATATCATATATAAAAATATTGACATCATAATGTCCACCTTTGAAGGTGTTAAAATAATGTTGAACAATCATCGTTTCGGGAGGCAGAAATTCGCCATCCACGGAAACCGTATGTTCTTTAACCATTTGATGTAGTTGTGTGATAGTGTAGCTCGAATAAATATTATAACAACATCATAGTATATTGAAGATACTTGTGTTGTTACAAAATAAATAAATAAAAAGAGTTTAGGGGGTTGGAGAAGCAAAATAAAACAAATGAACATGAGAGAATGAATTACCTTTAAAAGTGTAACTCCTTTTGATTTGAGCCTAAAGGCTTCCTTTGAAAGGATTATTCCCAAAGGGAATCCTCTAGGATGAGGATAGGGATTTGGAGAGAGTGAATGGGTAGGGTTTGGCCGAGCCAAAGGCTTGAGGGGTGTGTGAAATGAGGTAGAGGTGGGGGCCTTTTATAAGAGGAGAGGAGGGGCACTTTTGGAAAGTAAAGAAATATTACTTTATTTGAAAATGTGTTTCGGTTTTAAAAGGTCCCACATTGATATAATTCGTGGATAAGGTGATAAGGCTTCGAAATCCACTCATACAATAAGTTTTGGACATGTGTAGTTCATATATTTTACATTATCTTTCCATTTTATTTAAATCGTCAAATAATGATGTCATCGCTGCATCATTATTATGTCATAAATAATTTAATTTATTTAATGTCTAAAAATTATAAAAAAAATACTATGATGTAGTAAATCTGTTTATCTTTCCAATTACTATTTATAATCAAAATTTGGACTTGTGTAACCCCACTTAAAAATTGTTTTAGTAGAACATATCATGTTTGTGTCATTTTTACTTTTACATTAAATAAAAAGTTATTTATGTCATTTCCCAACCAAAGAGGATCCATGGGGTACCCAAGTTGGCCCATGGCTTGTATTGGTCGGCCATGAATCACCCAATATGTGTAGGACAAGTGTCATGGTGTTTTCACATTCTTATAATATCATTTTTACCTTAAATTACACTAATTACCACTAATCGCGATTAAAAACTTAATAAGTTACTATTCACCAAAAAATTATTTTCATCCCATTGAACCACATTTTTCATACTAATGACAACCATGTATGTCGAATTTTCAAAATTCAATACACATTAGTGGTAAACTTTCATTTAACTGAAAAATCAGTTTGCTTGATTACCACTTAGTGGTTTCACTATTCATCAAAAATTGGAGTTTTTCAGAAAAATACCAAAACTTCACCCTAAGCTATATTTGATATTCCGAATTCAAAAATGAAGTCCGTTTTAAAAAAATCAAAACATATTAGTCACATTAATTAATTTAATAATTAATTCCCGCTGTCAGAGCAAATAGCGTGTTTTTATAAAACAATAAGTATCAAAAGATTGACACTAGTTTAAGTCTGATTTCAAAGTGAAATTAATTCCAACGACCACTATTGGATTTAATGGTAAAAATATTTTCTAATTTAACTTTAAAACCAATTAAAAATATAATCTAATCATATAAATAAATTAGATTAAAAAGAGGTTTTGAATTAAAATACAACATTTTACACTATTCATTAAAAAAATGAACATTATCGGAAAGATACCAAAAATTTACACAAAGTAAATTTTGATGTCCCGATTCTTAAGAAGAGTTTTATTTGGTCCAATAGAATTTATAAGAGTGAACAAAACTATATTTAATGATGGTTCTCCATTAAAAGGCGATAAGTGAACCTTTAGTGAAAACTAGGGCATATAAGCCTAAAATTGAATTCTTTCCGTATTTTAAGCCTTTAGCTTTTATTGGATAAATGTAAAAACATTTAAAAACATATATAATCATATTTTAGTTATTTATATCCATTCCCGCCATTACAATGGCTACATGTTAACTACCATTTAAAATAATATTATTTTATTATTAGAGTGCAGCGTAAGATTCCCAAGAAACTCGTTGTTGCGTGTTGGGTACGCCATCGAGCATAGCGTCCCCTTTAAAGTCATTTAAATATTTTATTCACAAATATGGATAAATATGAAATGTCATATTCTTTATTTACCTGGGGTGTTACATCCTTCCCCCCTTTTGGGAATTGCGTCCTCGCAATTTTAAAATTGTGCTTGGAAACATCCTTGAAAGTCCCACATCGGAACAAAAGTTGGTAAAACAAACACTTTAAAATAAAGAAAGATAAGTACAAAGGTCACCCGAGTTAACCCATACTAGGATTCCAAGTATGAAAATATGGACATGGAGGAAAAAAACAAAGGGTCATGTTCTGATGGAGAGTGATAGAAAACATGTTTAGGAGAAAGTTAACCATGAGAAAATCACAAACTTGTGATGGGTTAAACGGTATTCGATTCCCCAGTAGGAAAAGTTAATAGACAACATTTTTGTTTTAAGTTACTTTTTATTGAGGAATTTATTCATAAGGAAACATAATCACTTATCATGTTGACTCTCAACTTTTATTAGATTCCTTACACAAACTCATATTTTCTCCAAAAGGCGAGTATTTAGGAAGACTTATTCAAATTAAGAGTACTATAATCAACTTCTAGAGAATCACCTAATCCACAAAAGAGAACTATATACTTCCCATGTCTTTAGGCTTTAACCAAAACCAAAACCAAAAAGGTTAGTACAAGGTCAGATAATCCAGAAAAGGATAACCCTTTAAAAAGAAAATCTATGCTTAATCTCCAAAATTTGTCCAACAAAATCCAAAGTTCAACGAGGACCATCCGATAAACAATTTGTCCATAAAATTCTTCAAAGTAAACCAATATAAGATTGAAACCCAAATATTTGAAGGATTTAGTCACATAGTCTTCCAAGTTAAATCGTAACATTTTTCTCCAAACAACATCAGTTGCTCCTAAAGTCTCGTATTGAAAAGTAATTAACCTAATCACATATCCTCCAAGATAGGTTAATCATTTTCATAAATAACCCAAAATCAACTTACTCTTAATTCATAAAATCATATAACTAGAAAAAATCAGCCAAACTAACCAGGGACTTCACGTAGTCCAGTGGTAGGCGATAAATACCAGTCGCACTTTGGTTGTGGGTTCGATTCCCGCAGCTTTGTCCGACGCGACGGGTAGTCACACGGTCTGTGTGTTGTCCTTTTTCCAAAACTATATAATTCTTAAAACATTCCCCAAAATGAGAAAAAAATCTTCAAGAATAATCATAACATATTTTAACCTCAAGTTTATCTCATTCCTTTCATTTTCCATCATATCATAGAGTAACCCATAATTACCTAAAAATTAAGTATCATATAAACCCTAATGGTTACCTTAATAATTATTACCTGAATTTCCACATCGAGTTGGCCATCTCGTACATGATGCATTAGAGAACTCACCAAGGTTGAAGTGGTTGATCATGACTCCTTGATATTTGGTTTAGAACAACCACGAGTTTCCTCATTGAATCCTCCATTTTATCTAGTATCTTAATCAGAGAACCACCATAGTTTCCTTCAAACCTGTTGTCTCTTTGGTGCCGGCTAGATCCATCCATTCACTAAAAATAGAAATGTCAGTGTGAGTATATCAACAAAACCATCATGTACTAATGAGGAAGGTAAACACTAAGATACACTTACTCATTCACTTTATCTAAAACTAGGACTCTTTCTGAAATCCTAACCATTATGGTAATGTCACTTATGCTTAAAGAATACCCTAACCTCTAAAGTTATCTAAACCGACCTTTGATACCAACTATAAGGCCCCAGCCTTAAACCTTACTTAATCTTGAGTTATTACAAGATTAAACATTGAGGATCTTTTCAGGTTTAGAGTTTTAGAGAATTAGATCATGAAACTTTCATTACATTCCACATTTAAACAAAGTGGTTACATAAAAGACAGTATTCATTCTTCCCATCAATGGAAACATATTTAAAATAAAACATGGATTCTTTCTTGACACATCTTTGACACTATCATCACATCATGTACCCTTCCCTTGACCTGTGAAAAACATTTCAAAAACTTGGGATGAGCATAAAAAACTCAGTAAGGGATATATAGATATGGAAAGGAAACATGAGTACATGTATACATAATAATGAAATCATACTTTACCCATAAAACATAGGCATATCAAATCATGAATAAATCATAGAAATCATAAGACATAAAGGTAACTTGAGGCATTCATAACATTCTTACGTGGGGAGTAACCCTCTTGGTTACGTTTGGAATACCCATCACAGTATATTCCCTAAATCTCTTCGGAGAAACCTTAACGTTTCACTCCTTCGCGTTACCCAATGCATTGGAGAGCTATATCGGGCTCACCCGCCCTTAGTTTATCACGGAACCACCTGTTCTTCATAACAATTCCCAAGAACCATAACATAATCGTATCACATAAACATGAATAAAGGAAATATAACATTTCCACATTACAATCACAATATAACATTTTAGGATATTGAAATAATGAATCCATTCAAAAAGAAACCATTTACAAAACCATTTAAAACATTTAATAAATAGATTTTTGAATCAAAGTGTCCCATACCACCTTGAAGCTTTTAACATTTTAAACCATTAATATCCATATAAATAAATCCTTAAAACCATTTTGAAAACATGTATATTAATAAGAACAAATAATTAAAACATTTAAAACGATATTTTGGTTAAAGGGGTTTTACCAAAATTAGAGACACTTGAATACAATAATCGAGGAATAACATCTAGTCAAAACTTTATAATATCATGAGAATAAAATGATTCATGATATAATACTCCAAAGGACAGTATATACACCATATAAGAGTGAATTGGTGCATAACAACAATGAACCCTCAATAGAAATGTCAAATGTGATGAAATCCCTTATAAAGAAGGTATCCTTAAATTAAGGAAAAATATATCTCAAAAATATGTGTGACAAATATATATACACCCAATATAAGTGGATATTAAGTGTAAAACAATAAAAGGTCATTCACACATATTCAATGGATGACATATTCAATGACTACAAGTTGAACCCAAAGAAATCGAAATTGGGTTAAAAAGTTCCCTTGACAGCCTAACGGCATCACATCAAAATGAGTTGATGAGAGATAAAAAGTGTATATCATCACTTGGACATAAAATTTACATCAATAAGGATATATGAGAACATATCCCCACATAAAAATATGTAAATTAAAAGACCCAACAAAGAAGTCTTTTAAGAAGAGGAGGCTGAAAGGTCCCCTTACCGACTTGGGTATCTTTCAAAACATACACCCCATGAAAGAAGGACAATAAATCATTGATGTAAATAATCATAAAGGAAAGTATATTACAAAAAGTTTAGAATAATGGCAGTACATACACCACTCAAAGAAATTGTGGCAAATGTAGCATAAATCTCATGGGAATAAATGTGAGATGAAAAATCCCTTACGAAAACTCGGCATCCTAACGGCGCCACATAGAACTTCCAAAAATGGATTGATGAGATCAAATAGGGCATCTCATCACATTACAACAAAATGTACAGAATTAGGATTATGAAATAACATCCCCCATCATAACAAATATGAGCTTAAAAGAAGTGACAAAAGGGGAGTACTTAAAGAGAAACAGAGAGGTTATATCTCTTATGAAAATTCGGCAGCCTATCGGCGCCACTTAAAACTTCCAAAATAGATTGATGAGAGAGAATAGGGTCTCTCATCACATGAAAATAATAATTACAGTAAATTTAATATAAAATATCATACCAATAACAAGAAATATGAGCTTTAAAAGGAACGACATAAAAGTGTGTACTTAAAAAGAAAGAGGAGTAGGATCCCTTACCTCGGGTCCGACTTGACTCGATCGTTCTTTAATCTCCTGAATAATAAACTTGAGTTAATTTATACTTCCTTAAGAACATTTTTTAATTTCATTATTCCTTTTATATCACTTATTACCATGTCATAAACATTATGTAATCATTTAAGTTAATAATATTTGTTTTGTCGATGTTTGGTTCCTAAGTCGAAAGTGGACTTCTTACAATTACATGTTGTTCGTGTGGCCAAATGTTTATTATATCCAGAATTGTATTAATGATTTAGATATCATATATTTCATATATATCCAGTACATTCATTAATTTATAACGTTACATAATCATTTAGAGGTAAGAAATGAAATGCACCGTTCATGGAGACGGTAAGCCGTACGTACGCATGAACGCTACTTTCATTTCTATTTTGTATTTTATATAATGGAATAATAATGATATAAAGGTATATTATAATTCCAGTATAATATCATATATAATATCATAGTTCCATCCTTTATACGTCCCACATATGGTATTAACGAATCACATCACTTTGAGGGGGCGGTAGTCCGCACTTCCGAAAATGAAGATATCGCGTATACCCATAATGGAAGCCATAAAGGTGAGACACAAAAGAAAAATACAGAAGCATAAGTAAAACATAAAAATATTATATATCATATATAAAAATAGTGACATCATAATGTCCACCTTTGAAGGTGTTAAAAGAATGTTGAACAATCATCGTTTCAGGAGGCAGAAATTCGCCATCCACGGAAACCGTATGTTCTTTAACCATTTGATGTATTTGTTTGAGAGTGTAGCTCGAATAAATATTATAACAACATCCTAGTATATTTAAGATACTGGTTCTGTTACAAAAGAAATAAATAAAAAGAGTTTAGGGGGTTATAGAAGAAAAATAAAACAAATGAACATGAGAGAATGAATTACCTTTAAAAGTGTAACTCCTTTTGATTTGAGCCTAAAGGCTTCCTTTGAAAGGATTATTCCCAAAGTGAATCCTCTAGGATGAGGATAGGGATGTGGAGAGAGTAAATGGGCAGGGTTTTGCCGAGCCAAAGGCTTGAGGGGTGTGTGAAATGAGGTAGAGGTGGGGGCATTTTATAAGAGGAGAGGAGGGGCACTTTTGGAAAGTAAAGAAATATTACTTTATTTGAAAATGTGTTTCGGTTTTAAAAGGTCCCACATTGATATAATTCGTGTATAAGGTGATAAGACTTCTAAATCCACTCATCCAATAAGTTTTGGACATGTTTAGTTCATAGATTTTACATTATCTTTCCATTTTATTTAAATCGTCAAATAATGATGTCATCGCTGCATCATTATTATGTCATAAATAATTTAATTTATTTAATGTCTAAAAATTATAAAAAAAAATACTATGATGTAGGAAATCTTTTTATCTTTCCAATGACTATTTATAATCAAAATTTGGAGTTGTGTAACCCCACTTAAAAATTGTTTTAGTAGAACATATCATGTTTGTGTCATTTTTACTTTTACATTAAATAAAAAGTTATTTATGTCATTTCCCAACCAAAGTGGATCCATGGGATCCCCAAGTTGGCCCATGGCTTTTCTTGGTCGGCCATGACTCACCCAATTGGTGTAGGACAAGTTTCATGGTGTTTTCACATTCTTATAATATCATTTTTACCTTAAATTACACTAATTACCACTAATCGCGATTAAAAACTTAATAAGTTACTATTCACCAAAAAAATTATTTTCATCCCATTGAACCACATTTTTCATACTAATGACAACCATGTATGTTGGATTTTCAAAATTCAATACACATTAGTGGTAAAATTTCATTTAACTGAAAAATCAGTTTGCTTGATTACCACTTAGTGGTTTCACTATTCATCAAAAATTGGAGTTTTTTAGAAAAATACCAAAACTTCACCCTAAGCTATATTTGATATTCCGAATTCAAAAATGAAGTCCGTTTTACAAAAAACAAAACATTTTAGTCACATTAATTAATTTAATAATTAATTCCCGCTGTCAGAGAAAATAGCGTGTTTTTATAAAACAATAAGTATCAAAAGATTGACACTAGTTTAAGTCTGATTTCAAAGTGAAATTAATTCCAACGACCACTATTGGATTTAATGGTAAAAATATTTTCTAATTTCACTTTAAAACCAATTCAAAATATAATCTAATCATATAAATAAATTAGATTAAAAAGAGGTTTTGAATTAAAATACAACATTTTACACTATTCATTAAAAAAAATGAACATTATCGGAAAGATACCAAAAATTTACACAAAGTAAATTTTGATGTCCCGATTCTTAAGAAGAGTTTTATTTGGTCCAATAGAATTTATAAGAGTGAACAAAACTATATTTAATGATGGTTCTCTATTAAAAGGCGATAAGTGAACCTTTAGTGAAAACTAGGGCATATACGCCTAAAATTGAATTCTTTCCGTATTTTAAGCCTTTAGCTTTTATTGGATAAATGTAAAAACATTTAAAAACATATATAATCATATTTTAGTTATTTATATCCATTCCCGCCATTACAACGGCTACATGTTAACTACCATTTAAAATAATATTATTTTATTATTAGAGTGCAACGTAAGATTCCCAAGAAACTCGTTGTTGCGTGTTGGGTACGCCATCGAGCATAGCGTCCCCTTTAAAGTCATTTAAATATTTTATTCACAAATATGGATAAATATGAAATGTCATATTCTTTATTTACCTGGGGTGTTACAAAGGTCGTATTTATCAGTGTTATAAATATGCTGATAAAGGACCCCTTTATCAGTGCTAAAATAAAGTGCTAATAAAGTCCCCCTTTATCAGCTCTAATATAAATTGATAATAAATGGGTCCTTTATTATCACTTTGTTTTAGCACTGATAAATGGGGCTTTATCAGTGTTTTCTTTTAGTGCTGATAAAGGTTGCATGATTTTATCATCACTTAGACTGTCAATGATTTTTTGCATGGAAAAATACCTTTTCTAGTTCTATTAAAGGGATCATTTATAGTAGTATTGATATTCCATAAGGCTCAAGCAGAATTTTAGTTCACCAATTTGTTATATCTCAAGCATATTCTACATTAATATTGTTAATCTTTCACAATCATAAAATTTTGAACCAAAAATAGTGTCAGTGATTCTTGTGGCCCTTATTAATATGAATATTGTAGTTTAACCCACGTCTAAAAAACATCATTTGTTTCAGAAAGGATACTAGTATTGAGTACCAAGTCTTGGATGTTTTCTTCAGACTATACATTATCTTCTTTAATATATATACTTTTTTACTATTTTCATAGATCTAAAAGTTTTTTGGTTGATCAATGTATAACATTTCTTTCATTAATCCATTCAAAAATAATGATTCTGCATCTATCAAAGTTACATTGAATTTCCTATCAATAAAAATAAAAAAAATGATTGGATAAATTTTAATCTTACAACATGGGTAAATGAGTTGGATTTGAACAGAATTATTTTATACATTTAATGATGTTTTTTGGTAAAATGAAAATTTGGTATTTTTTTTAGAATTTTCTTGATATATTTAGTAAATTTTATGAATTTATACAATTTAATAGTATTATTATATTTATTGAAATATTTTAAACAAGATATTTCATTATTTTATTTTTCATGGTTTTAATTTCCATTTTTTTAAAAAAATGTAGCATTGAAAGGATAACTAAATACCTTTTTCCTTTTTGTACTTTTTTAAGTAAAGAAAGATGTGATAGAGACCTTACTTGTGGTGAAGGATATAAAATATAAAAGTAAACCATGAATATATACAAAAATCATTATTTAAAAAAATAGTCACGTGACAAAAAGATCTTTCATACCTATTTCACAACATCATTAACCAGCATCTTAGCAGTAACAATCACATCCTAAACTATGGAAAAAAAACAAATGAAAAAATTTAAATGGGAAAAATAACTCAAACCCCTAACCTATTGAAATATAATCAATACTCATTAATCAGTGTATCACACATGAATAAGAAAAACAATATCCTTTACTAATTCAAAAACTTTATCTATAGAATATCCCACAATAATTAATTTTTTTGTAGCCTCAAACCTCCTTGGCCAAAACTCTTACCATAACCAAAATAAAAAAATCACACATTAGAAAAATCATATCATCATTACCTGTCACTAAATAAGTTCACAAAGAAATGACATAAATGGATTTTCAATCAAGATGGTGTAATATTTTCATGGTTTTAATTTGGTAAGATTTATCTTAGTGGATATATTCATGTTGTAGTTATTATGTTTCAAATAATAGTGGATTGTGTCCTTATTGTTGGAGATGGTTCCCTAAAACCAACTTGTTTAGTAATTTATTACATGTATTCATTGTTAATGAAGTTTCTTATCATGTTATTATTATTCTTATTCATGACATATATATGTGATAATGTCCTTCTAATATATGTTTCATTGAAAGGTCATAGTGGTTCCCCGCTATGATGAGAACCTAGAGGTGCCACACCATTATTCTTGAACTTTGTTCCATAGTCGGATGATATTTTTTTATAGGAAATAAACAATAAAGTATGTTAGGGGTAGGATGATCAAATGATATTAAGACACCTTCTAATGGTGTTCTCCCTTGGTGATCTCTAATATAGGAGGTTATGAGAACATACTCTCCAGTAGAAAATCCAAATTTATATGAGTCATTGGATGTTCCTATCTGCAACCATCTGTATTGATCCATAGACTTTAATATTATCATTAATGGATATCATGACTTGCGTTCTTGGATATATTGATGAAAACCAAGATGAAATATGCTTGCGGTGAAGTAGGATATTTTCGTTGCATCATGAGTGATATTGCGTTAATGGATAATGTGACAAAGGATTTATCCCCTATGTCCCTTGTCGAAAGTTGATATCTTAGACCTTTTGATGGAAATGGACCTACCTACATAAATCCATGGCCATAGTGTTCGGTGAAAGAGTTCATTTCAATAAAGTCAAATAAATTAAAATCTAGCATATGAGTTGATGGAATCGGTATGCAGCTTGAGTTGAGATATCATACTAAAGGGATTATATTACACTGTAAGTGTTCATAGGAGGTTGGATTCCATTGGGACATTAATTTCTTTCTCTATGGGAGCTTTATAATGTTTCTAGATTTCAACCTTATACTTTAGGTGCTTATGTCTAATGCCACTAAAAAATATTCCTAGAGGGTCACACACTTAGTGTATCTACAATCTCTATTAAATTCTAGTATTAAATTTAAAAAGTTAAAATAAAAAAACTTATTCAGTTTGGTTGATCTCTATAATCTAATCACAAGTTATTTGAAAGAATAAGTGAGTTAAATAATAATAAATATTTATTTTCTTGTTTGGTGAGTATGAAATTTATTATATTTATCAGTAAATAATGCAGTAATATTTTTTTATTAAATAAATAGTCATTATTCAGGGATCGGTAAATATAGATGAGGGAAAGCAGGCCGAGTTTGATGGTCTGATTAAAATTGGGGTAAATTATATTTATTTATATTATTTATGAATTTAACATGTAAATCATTTAATAATAATAGTATTTATAATATTATTATTGGACATGTGGTTAATTAATAATTATGGAATTGGGAAAGGGCTTACATGCGATTTCCCAACCATAAACATGTCAAAATAAATATATAATTATATCTCCTTCCTAAGGCACAATTGGTGTTTACAATGGATGGAGTGAGACTCTCTCAAGACCTAGAGAGAGATCATGCAATATAGAGTTCTATCCTCCCCACCTCTCTCAATATAATGAGTGAATGTCAAGATTTATTCCTCCTAAAGAAGAATTTTGTTGTGATCAACCGTCAACAACACAAGTGATCAGGATCGACTGTGCTGGAATCCGGTAATTCTACGGCACTGTTTAGAGATTGTGGTGCATGTGTGGATCACCGCTAGATGGATTCTACACTGGGATCCTATAGCAGAATAATTTTTCGATGAGTTTATTCCACCAGAACATCAACGGAGATAGAATTACAAGATGTTTTAATTCCATACCTTCTCATAAATAAATTATAAATTACATGTGAAGATCCTTCACTTTAGGTCTTGATGTTTTAATATAGTCGTTTAATCTACTATGTATATTGGATATGATGTTTTTATCATGTGAAGCAACGATTAAATGTGATTTATGAATAAATGATGAGTTGTCCATACCAGCATAGGAATCTTATGCTGCGACCGGAACCTGCAACTGGTATCAAAGTGGTCACATGTTAAATTTATAATTATTTATTATTAATTGATTTGTTGCATGTTTTTTATTCTATTTTACTTAAAATGATTCATTTTAATATCTAACATCATTATCTATTTTCTTTTCCAATTCTCGATAGCATAACCGGCAATCAGTTAATGATTAAAAATGAAGAATCTTTCAATTCACACTATCTAGAGGTTCCAAAGGTTTCATCTAGATAAAACTAAAGTACACGACATGTAATTCCAATATACACCATGTATATTTGTTTCCATGTGCATATCATGTGACAAAGTTAGATATATTTGATCAAATAAGATTTAATATGTCGGTGGGTCAGCATTTGCAATCGGTCCCGTTACAAATAACATTTTTAACCACCACCCCTAATAAATAGGGGGTAGTATTTGCGACGGGTCATGTCGCAAATAATCTAAACTATAAATACCCCCCCCCATCAGTTTTTTTTCATTTCACGCCTTTCTCAATTCCTCTCTCTCTCTAATCTCTCATATTTCTCTCCAAAAAATTTTCAATGTTGAAAATTTCAAATCGGAGGGATTTTGAAGCCTTGTAGTGTGCAAAAGATTCTCCTTCAAGATATTTATCAATTGCTTTTATTTTTTTAGTTAATTTATTTAATTTTATGTCAGTTATAATTATTGTTAATTAGAGACAATTATATTAAATTAGAATAAGATAGTTTTATTTTGTATTTTTTTACAAATATGTTCTTTCGTTAGTAATAAATACTAATAAATAGTAATAATTAGAGCAAATTAGTAATAATTAGCGGTAATTAGTAATAAATAGAAATAATCAGTAATAAATATGAATAATTGGAAATAATTATTAATAAATATTAATAAATAAAAATAATTAGGAATAAATAGTAAAAATTCCAAATAAATAGGAAAAAAATAGTAATAAATTGGAATAAATAGTAATAATTAGGAATAATTAATAATAATTAGGAATAATTAATAATAATTTGTAATAAATAGGAATAACTAATAATAATTTGTAATAAATAGGAATAATTAGTAATAATTTGTAACAAATAGGAATAATTAGTAATAATTACGAATAATTAGTAATAATTATGAATAATTAACGATAATTATGAATAATTATGAATAATTAATAATAATTAGAAAAAATTTGGAATAATTGGGAATAAATAGGAATAATTAGCCGTAATTAGTAATAATTAGCGGTAATTAGTAATAATTAGCGAAAATTGGTAATAATTAGCGGTAATTAGTAATAATTAGTGGTAATTAGTAATAATTAGCAGTAATGAGTTATAATTAGTGTTAATTAGTAATAATTAGTAATAATTCACAATAAATAGTAGTAATTGGTAATAAATAGAAATAATTAGTAATAATTACCAGTAATTAGTAATAATTAGCAGTAATTAGTATTAATTAGTAGTAATTTGTAGTAATTAGTAATAAGTAGCAATAATTAGTAATGATTAGCAATAATTAGTAATAATTAAGAATAAATAATGATAATTAGTAATAAATAGTAATAAAAAGGGGTAAATAGTAATAAATTGGAATAAATAGTAATAATTCGGAATAATTAGTAATAAATAGCTGTAAATAGTAATAAATAGTAATAAATAGCGGTGATTAGTATAAATAGTAATAAATAGAAATAAATAGTGATAAATTGAAATAATTAGGAATAATTAGGAATAATTATAATAAATAGCAGTAAATATTAATAAATAAAATAAATAGCGGTAATTAGTAATAAATAGAAATAAATAGTAGTAAATGGTAATAAATAAGAATAAATAGTAATAAATTAGACTAAACAGTAATAATTAAAAATAAATAGGATTAATTAGGAATAATTTGTAATAATTTGTAATAAATAGGAATAATTTGTAATAATTAAGAATAATTAGTAATAATTAGTAATTATTAGCAGTAATTAGAAATAATTATTAATAAATATTAGTAAATAGTAATAATTAGGAATAATTAGAAATAATTAGTAATAATTCATAATAAATAGCGGTAATTAGTAATAATTAGTAATAATTAGTAATAATTAGTAATAATTAGTAATAATTAGTAATAATTAGTAATAATTAGTAGTAATTAGTAATAATTAGTAATAATTAGTAGTGATTAGTAATAATTAGAAGTAATTAGTAATAATTAGCAGTAATTAGTAATAATTAGCGGTAATTAGAAATAATTTGTGGTAATTAGGAATAATTAGTGGTAATTAGGAATAATTAGTTGTAATTAAGAATAATTAGTGGTAATTAGGAATAATTGGAAGTAATTAGTAATAATTAGTAATAATTAGTAATAATTAGTAATAATTGGTAATAATTACTAATAATTAGTAATAAATATAATAAATAGAATAATTTTTAATAAATATAATAATTAGAATAATTAGTAATAAATTGGCATAAATTTCAACGGATTAGCAGTATCTCTTTTTCCAAATAGTTCATCTTCTTGCAAATTTCTCCCACTGAAATCATTATAAAAAATATTCTCCAACGTATAGATATCCATTTTCTAATGTACAAGAATGGAGAGCAGCACGGCGAGGCCTCATTGCTCTTTATTCACGTGTATACAAAAATGGATATTCGTATGTCGGAGTATATTTTTCATAGTGGTCTCATTCGGAGAAAGTTGAAAGGAGATGATCTGTCAGGCTAAAGAGTCATCTCCAAGCCGTTGGAAATCGTGTCGCTTTTAATTAGTAGTAATTAGTAAAAATTAGTAGTAATTACTAATAATTAGTGGTAATTAGTATGAATTATTATAAATTAGTGTAGATTAGTATAAATTTTAAAAAAAATACTATAAATAATTATGAAATAATATAAATTAATATAAATTGCTGGAAAAGTGAATTGAATTTTCTTCTCTTTTTTGGATAGTGTTTTTCTTACATAAAATTATTAAAAAAACTAATTATTTTAATTTTTTTAGAGAAATATGGAACAAGTCAACAACAGTCATTATTAGATGATCACCCTTGGATAAATCAGCATAGGAATCCAAACAGTTGTAATTTTAATCCTATATATATTGAGGGTGTTGAAACTTTCTTATTAATTGCATCATTGAAACTGGAATTTGTTTCAGAAGAGACAATTAAGTGTCCATATAAAAAATGTGCTCAGAGTAAATTTGACACATTTGACCATGTTGGGGGGTCATCTATTGTTTTTTGGTTTTCAAATAGATTATGTTTTTTGGTATCAACATTATGAGCGCAATTTCAGAAAAGATTCTAATAATTTGGTTCCTGATCCATCACAGTTTTAAAATTTAGTACATGATATGGCAGGTCTGTATTTTCAATAAACTAAAACTCATGATGACATTGATTTAACTCTTGATTTGGAACCATCTCAATTTTTTGAGTTATTGAGGTTCGTTAAGTATGCCTTATATCCTGGTTACAAGATAAGAAAATTTGAAGTGGTTATAAAATTTATGGCTATTAAATCAGATAATGGAATGTCAAATAGCTATTTTGATAAGATATTCTCTTTGTTTAAAACATTATTACATGAAGTAAATGTGTTTCCTATAAATTTTTATGAGAGAAAGAGGCTAGTTTGTAATTTGGGTTTTGGTTATCAAAAGATTCATGCATGTTAAAATGATTTCATATTATATTATGGTTAAAATAAGTTATTGGATAGTTTTACCACATATGGACAATCAAGGTATAAAGAGGTCAACTAGGAAAGTATGGATTGATTCCTATAAAATAGTTGAGATATTTCCCTCTTGCACCTAGATTACAATGTTTATTTATGTCTTAGAACACGATGGCATTGATTTCATTGCACAAAAACAATATTTCAATTGGTAAAATATTAAATCATCCCTCTTATGGTGATTCATGGAAACGTTTTTACCAAATGAATCTTTTTTTTCTTCAGAATCCTAAAACATGCGATTGGGTCTTTCTATTGATGGTTTTTATCCATTTGGTTCTTACGGTAGTCATTATTCATGTTAGAATATCTTTATAATCTCGTACAATTTACCTCTTTTGATGTTAATGAAGGAGTTGTATATATTTTTGACCTTATTAATTCCAGGACATCTGAAAAAGAATATTGATGTTTATTTGAAACCATTGATTGATGAGATAATTTCATTATGAAGTAATGGTGTCAGTACATATGATGTTGCTGTGAAACAAAATTTCCTACTGAAATCTGCATTGATGTGTAAAATTTGTGACTTCCCAGCATATGACATGTTATCTGGAAGGATTACACATTGTCCAAAATCATTTTCATACTGTATGAGAGACAGTAAAGCGTTTATGCTTATCAATGGAAAAAAACTATGTTTTTTCGACTGTCATTACAAATTCTTTCCAACTGATCATCCTCTTCGTAGGAAAAAATATCATTTTAGAAAAGGAATAATTGAAAGAGATGGACCTCTAATAATAATCTCAAGTACAGACTTTAAATCAATTATCTCTTCATTACCTCCCATTAAATTTGGACCAATAATAAACCAACAGAAAATTTATGGCTTTAAAAAAGAACACAATTAGATAAGACGGAACATTTTTTGGGATCTTTCATATTGGTTTGATTTGTTGGTTCATCACATATTGGATGTCATCCATATAGAGAAAAACTTTTTTGATAATTTATTTCATATAGATTTTTATACACCAGGTAAGACCAAAGATAATGTAAAGGCATGATTAGATCTTGCCCAAATTTTTAACTAGAACTTGAACTGTTTGAAAATGTCAGATCACAGAAGTTAATAAAGCCAAAAGAAGGTTATACACTATCTAAATAAATCGATTATTATTTTTTCAGTGGATTGAAGATTTAAGACTTCCATATATTTATACTTCCAATTTGGGTAGGTGTTTCAGAAATCGTCATATTATCAGATTAAAAAGTCATCATTGTCATGTTATAATGGAAAGACTTCTATCGATTGGATTAAGGTATTTCTTAAATTCTATGATTTTGGATGCGATAATAGACATATCATATTTTTTTGAGACATTTTTGTAGGAACAACAGAGTATGATGCACTAAGAATACTCCAAGAAGATGTTGTTTTAATTTTATGTAAACTATAAAAAATCTTCTTGTCGGCTTTATTTGATTCAATGGAACATTTGATATTAAATTTTTCACATGTAGAAAAATGTGGAGGTCCAGTAAATTTTATATGGATGTACCCATTCAAGATATGAATTTAGAAATTGAATAAGAAAGTATGTAACAAATCTTCAGTTGAAGGATTAATTGAAAAAGCTTATTTATAAGAGGAAATTTTGTTTTTCTGCTCTCAGTATTTTCAATATGAATATTACTCAAAAAAACTGCATGGTCTATAATGAGGGAAATGTTGATAATGACATGAGTAATCAATTATTATTTTTTAATCAGCCCGAACTTATCTTTTGTGGAGTTCATGAACGATGGCTTTTAGATGATTAAAATCATAGTGCTCATATATATGTTCTTATCAATAGTGAATAAAAGACACCATTTGTACTATGAGAACTCCTATCACTTATTCTATAATATTTGTTACAATAAATTTATTTTATTTTATTTGTAGGTTATATGATAATCATATCAAGAAACAGCTTCCACAAATTACAGCAGTTGTTCTAAAAGTACATCAGAAAAATAATTTTTCCAACTGGTTTCAAAAAATGGTAACATAAATTATTGATGGTTTAACATATAAAATCAATTTATTACTTGTTATATTGATAATGTTTTTAGAAATTTTTATGTATCTCAACATAATGATAAAATTGATAATCTATTGTATGTATTGAGTAACCCACTATCCAAAATGGTTAAATATTATAATTCATAAGTGGTTAATGGTTTTTGATTTCATACACATGCGTATGGGGAATCAAAAAAACAATGAATAATGGTGTTTTCTTAAGAGGATCTCATTATAGAGAAACTGAAGTTGACTTTTACATCATATTGGAAGAAATTATTGAACTGTGTTTTCTAAGATAGAATTATATAATGATATTTAATTGTTAGTGGTTGGATACTGAGATAGGATTGTGTTTTCATTCGAGTGATGGAATCATTGATATTAAATATAAAAGTCCTCTTGTAGTAAATAAACCATTTTTATTAGCTCATCAAGAACATAAAATTTATTATGAAAATTACTATGCAACTTCAATATATTTGGGTGATTGGTGGAGAATAATAAAAATGAAATCTCAGGAAAATAAGTTTACTCAAAGTGAATGTGGTTCCACTGAAGTGTAAGGAATTGAAATTTTTTAAGAGACTAGTCCAAATCTATCTTTTTCACAAAGATACACAAATATTGATGATGACATCACATAGTTAAGGTTCAATGGTGATGATGATGTTGATGATGTTACAAATGAATTTGAAACAACAAGAGATGACGAAACTAAAACTCATATGGAAATTGATGATGATGAGGAGGAATATGAAGACATTAACATCATTAGGTATGAAGATGAGGATGAATATGAAGATTGATATAGTTAAATACTAGTTATAATCATATATATATATAATATATATATATATATATTAGATATTTTTAGCTATTTTCTAACAACATTCATTTCGTGTTTCAGATGGATGAGGATCTATTTCGTTAGTTGTAGGAGGCTGATCTACCTGATGAAGAGAATGATGTTGGATCATCTAACCCTCAGACTACCGGTGGTTCAGGGAGGACTTAGAAGGAGTATGGTCTTATGCAATTGATGATTTCTGACCCTATCCCCAAGAGACATTCATGTCATGGCTTCGATCCATGCATACAGAGGTAGGTTTACCTATGTATTTTAGTTAGATTTCATTAATTATCATTAATTAATTTATATACTAATTGTTTGATTATTTGTTATTTTTTATCACAGCTTTACACATATAGATATTGGATAGGGGAGTGCTGTATTGCAAAATTAACTTTCTGAGGCATGGGTTATATGAAATCAGATTCCCATAGATGTTCAGTACTGTATGTTTGATCATTGTATTTTATGTAAATAAATAATATTTATTTTTAAATTTACTTAATTAATAACTTGATATTATTGATTTTTTGTAGGGTTTATGGTACTTCATCGATGAGATCATGCGTGGCTCTATCTGGAAATCATGGAAGGATTGTTTGTGTGAGTGTTGCCATCAGTTGTTTCATAATTTGAGGAGGATAGAAATATTGAAAGGAGTCACATAGTTTGATCAGACCTATTTCTCCCACTGACCTGATGAAATTTCATCTCAGGTTTGGGATGTATTATGTTCACAATAGATGGGTGGTAATTTTCAAAGGATATCATCAGTAGGTCGACAAAACCGGGGGAGACAGGAGGTGACACATCGAGATGGTAGTCGTATGATCAGTATGCATAGGGAGCATATAGTAAGTTCTTTTTTAATTAATTTATATAACTTTAAATGTAAATTTTTTATTTTATAATCATATAGGAAGTCAAAAAGCATGATATTATGGAGTTCTATGTTTATAGGAGGTTGTAAAATGATTCTATCATTGAAGAGATTAAAGTTGATCACTAGTGCCATATAGTGGTCAGTATAATTTCTTTTTCATTTTTAAATTAACTGAAAATAATATTTTGACTATTTTAATTTTAAATTGAAATTGAAAGAGTCATATGAGGTTGTGACATCTCATACGTAGACTGAGAGTCAGTCTGAAACCAATGATCATACCAGTGCATCGAGATTTGATGAGGCGGCATGGATGTAGGCAACCTAGTATGCCTTTGAGAAAGGCTGAGTTGTTGGTATCGGCTCTTGTTTGATGTCTGGGAGTTATTATGGTATCATTGTAATGTTTGCGTGTAGCTCGATAGGAGCTTGTGGAGAGTCATCATCATATTCTACACAGTATCAGGAGCATCTATGTGGTGACTCCGACCCTAGAAGCCTAGACTCAGTTCCTGAAACATGGTGTGTAATTTTTTTTATAAAACATACAGATAAAAATTACGCATCTCATTCCATCACAAAGGATTGTTTCAATTTAGGTTCTAGAAAACCAGATACAACTAATACAAAACTTGAAAAAGACAGACTTCAAATTGTTTCCATCACATTAGAGTACTCAAATCTTAGAAAATCTACTAAGCCCTGTAAAATAAATTGAAAACATGGGGTGAGCATAATAATTCCCAGTAAGGGGTTTTAAAACATTTGAGGATATTCATTTTTAAAACATCAACCCTTGAAATAATTACAAAACATTTTCTTAAGAGGAAAACAACACTTCTTGAAGCACGTTATCAACATTTTCCAAAGGTTACTTGAAGACATTTTCAAGAAAATATCTTACACAATAATTATATGTATTTAATTAAAAACTACATGTAAAAACATATATCATAGTGCACATACATGTACAAAAATGCATGGAATTATGCATAATCCATAAGTTGATCAAATCAATTTTAAAGGTGACATGAAAGGTTGTAAGTAAACATTAGCACATAAATTTTCACTTGCATAGAATTGCGTAAGTAACAATGTCATGATTCACTTAGCACTTAATATGCAATTCATGGATTGATAAATGAGACATCAACTTTGGTTTCACTATTTTGATACATATTCATTATATAACTTTTTGAGTGCATACTTCATTTATTCCATATGCATTCATCACCATTATTATAAAAGATTCTTATCCAATAGATATTTTACTGGTCAAATAATCACTTGGTTGATTATATACTAATACATAATGAGGTAATCTATAATGACAAACTTTGTTAAGGCCTTACGCAAAGACCATACCTAATCATTCATTCAATGTCTCATGCCAAGACCATATAGGTAAAAACCCAACATAATTCACCTCATGGGACTTAACTTTACCCAATGCATTGGAGTGCTATTTGGGAACACCCATCTTATCATTTAAGTCCAATACATTCCGCTTATGTCTAGTATGGTCTTGTATACATAGTTTCCCATACCATATTGAATCCTTATATTCTTAATCCAAGAGTTATCAAGAAAGATAAACTTAATTCTTACATACATATTCATGCATGAAGTGAATTGTGAAATAATTGTAAGAATGGATAAATTTGTTAGTTTTAGGTTATGGTTGCATCAGATTTAATAACAACATGCATGGACTAAAATGACATGATTTTTCATAGGTGGTAAGAACTAGTATACATAAAATAATAGGATGTCATGTAAAATAATAACTATTTCATTAAAACTCTTTCACATGAATATGAACCTTTTCATACCACGATTTACATGTTTTGACTTTGAGATACCTATTATTCTTGTTTAAACCATGTACTATTAATTGAAATATCAAACAGATTAAAACATAAAATTAAATAATTAAAGGAATTCCTTTTGGAAAATTGAAATACAAAGCATGGATATGAATCTATTATTTCATGTGAAATTTTCATAATTGAACATATGTGCTTATGCATGTATTTATACTTATGCTTGAACATGGAAAAAATTATACAAATTGTTAATATAGCTAATACCAATTAAAAACTTAATGAGACAAGTTCAAAATACATATATGTATATTTATGGGTTTGAAATTCATATAAAACCATATATATACACAAAGTGAATGCTTGGGAATTACAAAACCCAAAACAAGGTTTAATAAATCCTTATAAATGTTGTACACTTCAAATACATAATTAATTACTAACATAGGTTTTATGAAAACCTAATTCAAATTATAATTAAAACCCATATATATATATATATATATATATACATACCGGTATATACACATATATGTTTTCGTTGTCCAATTAAACAAAACCAAGTTGATTCCTTAGATGATTTACATGTACTTGAGGACATTATTTAAAAACATATTTTCATCATTCAAAAACCATAGAAATATAATAGGTTTGTTTTATAAATATACATAGGGTTTAATTTAATACAAAACAAAGTAAACTCTTATAGGTATAACATGTATTATGAACATTGTTTATAATTGAATCTTCATAATTTAAAAATCATAAAAAACAGAACGTATTTTTCATGTAAACAAACATATATATACTTTTATAAATAACCATATATATATAACATGTAAACAAGGGTTTTTCATATTAAAAATAATATGGAATAAACCCTTACATGTATTTCATGCTTTAAGAACATCATTTAAAAACAAATAATCACCATTCAAAAAAATAAAAATAAAACTGAATTGGTTTGTTATATAAATAAATCATATATACTTATATAAGTATATATATATACTCAGTTTAAACAAACACATAATAGAGATTAACCCTTATAAGTGTTATACACCTTAAAACATCAGTTTAACACTAATAATCATATATAGAAAACTTAAAGAGAGTTAGGATTAGAATTTATAAAAAATTGTGTAGACACACACACACACACACACACATATATATATATATATAATCGTGAAACAAAAAAATGGATATAAGGGTTTGCATATTGAAATTGAAACAAAGTAATCCCTTACATGGCTTCAAGAGAGAGACAGTGTTAGGCAGTGGATGTTGGTGAGTTGAGGAGAAGGAATCGGGTAGAATTATAAGTAAAAATAGGGTTTAAATAAGTTTCTAATATATATATTTTATACATAAAGATTCATACATAAAATATAAACAAAGACCAATGAAAAAAACTAATGAAAAATAGGTCTAACACTCTAATTAAAATAATCCCTAAACTTAATCGGTGATTATATTATATTATATTATATTATATATATACATATGTAAAGTTGTGGAAACTTAAAAGAGGATCCAAATAAAATAATAAAGAAGACTGGTAGATGGATTACAGGTAGAAATTTAAGTCTGGTATGAAGAGAGGGGTGGAGGATCTCGGGAGAAGAAGAAGAAAATAAGAAAAATTGTGGGTCAAGCCACTAGTTTGATGCGAGGAAGAAGAAGAAGCGTGGAGAAATCATGGAAAGGATCAGATGGTCCAGATCATCTGAAGGTGATTGAACAGTTTTGGCTGGTTCTATGATTTTTAAAATGGATGGACGGATGAGATTAAATTCTGGATAGATCGGACGAATTAGGTTTGATCTGGAATTTCAAAATAGATGCATGTCCTAGATCCATACCAAAAGGGTTAAAGACATTAGAATACAATCCCAAACATACATTCCTAGGATATAAAGAAAAATATTGATATAGTGAATCAAACATCTTCCTTGATTTTTAACCTTTCGGATGTCTCGTCAATCCATTGTTACTATCCCGAGTATTCCACTTCCTATTGTATGTAGTCTTATATGACATGAATAATCTTTGTAGGCGTGGTTTAAGAGGAAAGTAATGCAATACCTTTGTAGGAGTTTTATTATTCTGTTTCTTCCTGGGGTTGCATTGATTTATACTCTCAATATTGTTTATTGACTTACATCTTCTTTTATGGAATCTTGTGAATTCTTCTTTATTAGTCTCTTCTCCCTAGTAAAGCATGAAATCATTAGGGCGTTCATGTATCTTTGTATAATCAAGTCCAAGTTTATTGATGAATTTCTTCATCTCATAGAATAATGGAGGGATCATAGCTTCACTAAATGAATCATGAAGCAACTCTAAAATCATGTACAATACTTTGTTAGTAATTTTAAAGAGACACTTTACATGATACAACTTAAGTATAAAATATAACTTCGAATACTTGTAACATCCTTCATACAATTCTTGTTACCCATCTTTAATTCATTCATAAAAATAATTTTTTTTTATCACTGAAGTACTGAGAAATATTAGCGCACTCAGGATCAACTGAAAGTTCTGTTGATCTATTGAAATCTTATACATTGTATTCTGAAAAAAAAATGCTTCATTTAACAAATTTAGAACTAAATTATCCTCTAATGTGTCACTTTTTATTTCATTAAAAGTATTGTTATTGTTTTTAATTTCCATAAAATTTGATTCTCGATGAAAAATCAACATACATATCCTATAGGAAACTATTTTAATATTGAATACTCATATAATTCATTTCTATTTAACCATTTTTTGAATTTACAACTAGAACATAGACATTTTATTCTACCATCCACTGATTGATTTACAATTTCATAATCTAAAATTCTTCTAATCCCTTGGCATAATGAGGTGTGTTTCAAGGTAAATTAATCAAATCCTATCCATATGTATTGGATTTTATTCTCCTTTTACATTAAAATGTAAAGATGTAAATGTTTAATCAAATGGGTACAATCAATATTAAATAAGAATCTATACAGGTTATAATAAAACTCAAGAGCATGGTATTTAAAGTTGGATACATGCATGAAACAATTAATATTTAATGATGGATGTGTGGAAAACAACCTCTATATTAAAGATGATAAAGATGTATCAATTTTTGATATTTTATATATATATGATATTATTTTTATTAGATAAAAATATAATGGTGTATTCTATATTATTATTGTGACTGGGGAGGTTTCATTCCATTGAAAAATTATCTACATTGATCAATGTATGAACCATTTACCATGGTCTAACTAAGACCAAGAGAACCCCTTTAAACATATGAATGAAAATTATAATTTATTTGGATATCACACACTATTATATGGATAAAACCAATAAAAATAGAATTTTTTATATGTACTTATACTTTATTCTACTATTTAAGTTCATTTTATATGTGCACCTAAATTTCCTACAAAACTAAACAGGGAGGGGAACCTTTTACTAGACATGTACCACACCTTATTAGTTAGTGATGTCAATGAAAAAATATTTAAAATTATAAAATTTATCTAAAGTGATAAGTAATGATTCTTTAATCTTAGTAATGTTTTTGGAACTGTTACCAGGTATCTACTGAACATAGTGGAATATTATGTTTGATAGATTAATACATGTATTTTCTCACCCCATTTATTGCTTTCAATTTTACTCTTTAAGATTGGTGTTTTATAATGGGAATTTCTTATTATAAAATATTTATCCATGAATATTCTACTCAGGATAAATAAATCAAGGAATAATTCAACTACAATCCCAGGATTACGAATTTATTATGGAAGAAAATTTAAGGAAGGCCAAATGAATGGATTTAATCAATCTCATGGAGTAGAATAAGTAGTGAAAAGAGGAAAACTGAGGAAAAGAACACTCAAGGTGTAAAATTTACATTAAAGTACATGGGTACAACCAAGTTTCATTGTGCCACCAATTATTGTGAAAAAAATCAAGATAAATCAATATATTTAAATTATGTATATTATAACCAATAAAATAATTTTAGGGATGGAGGCCACAAGATAATACACTTTGATAAACCTCTTTATAAAATTTTCTTTGATAACTCAAATACTCAATCATCATAAAGTCTCTATATTAAAGTTAACCCAAAATTGGTTCTTAAAAATCCATGCATTCCCTTGTAAGTCATTTTTTCCATTAGAAATTATTTTAATAACCAAAAAAACTTTTAATGTCATGAAATCACATAATAAAATACATTATACTATTTTATCAAATGTTAGGCATGCATGGTTATAGTGACCCATGATTTAAAAAAATTAACATTACATGACTTTTGTTGAATACTCAAACATTATACAGATAGATATAAGAAGACCGTACTAGTCTGGTGCCTTTGGAAACATGGAAACATAAATACTAGTACATAAATGAGTTACATTATCTCCCACTAGGTTCTTCTTGACTATCACCCTTCTTAGACGCATCAAACATAATACACATCTTCACAACCTGGGGAAGGAAACATAAAATGGGTTGAGATCAAATGATCAGTAGGGGTAAACAAGGGATCCATATAAGCATAATCATGAGCATAAGGGTATGAGAACATGATCATGAAGATTGAATATCATACCCTACATTTGAAAGATCATAACAGAGATCATGGCATAAATATTGGAAGTTCATAAGACATGAATCACAATGAAACAAAGAGCATGGGCCATGAAATAATAACATAGGAATAAGACATGGAATTGTTGCAACACATAATCATATAATGATTTCCATATTAACCAAGGCATCACTGCCAATACCATCTTAGTGGATATAGTCCTTTACTGAACCGGGTGGACCCTCATTCTAGCCATGTATTACTGAACTGAGTAAACCCTAGTTCTATCATTGTATTACTGAACCAAGTAAACCCTTATTCCAACCTTGTATTAATTAAACAATTAAACCCTCATTCCATCCCTGTCTATCTAATGATATATAAATCATTACCCAATGCATTGGAGGGAGATATATGTCCCACCTGTCACATAATTAAATCATACATACATGTTCCATGATATCATAAATAATCATACCATAACCCATGAAATGAAATGGGTATAATAAACATGTAAATATATCATAACCTGTGGAAATAGATAGGTTTCATAATCATTTCATCATAACATGTGAAAAGAAGAGGGTTTCAAAAGCATATAAGTTTTGAAAGAGAAATGGGTTTCATAACATCATGTAATCAAAACATAATCCATTCAAAGAAGTAATATAAATGGAGAAATTGAATAATTTCCCATAAAAGAAATACTTTTTAAATATCTTTTAAAAACACTTCTTGAGGAAAATATCCTTCCTTCTTTGAAAAATTATTTTTATTACATAAAACCTTTTGAAAACCTTTTTCTTTAAAAATAACTTTTAAAACTTATAAAGGAATATTTTAAAACAATAAAACATTTTTAAAATAAATTTTTCCTTGATAATTATCTTCAAGGATCTTTTATTTTTTTTATTTTTTTTAAAACATGGTTTTTTATTTAAAATAGATTTTTGACCAAAGAGAGAGGTGGTCATATTTTACTAAAAACATTATCTTAAGTACCATAGAGTGGAAAAGTGGTACTAAAAATGAGGATATGTTTAATAAAAAAATAAGTAAACTCATGAATATTATTTAATGATGTATTATAATATTTCATTAAAGGAATCACAAACATAAACAATCTCTAAAAATGAGGATATCGTCTCAATAAACTTGTATAACTTGGTGACTTGGGATCATACTCTCCATGTAAGAAAAGAAAATTAAATGAAGATTAAGATATAATAAAAATAATTATATTCATTATATAACATGTAAAATGTAATTATATACACCTCTAATAATAGTTTAGGTGCATAACAAAATAAGAGTCTCAAAGAAGGCAAATTGAGACTAAACTATTTTACCGATTTGGTAACTTTTAAAAGTTAAACCCCATGAAAAAAAGTATCATAAAATGGATATATGAATACACATAAATTTAATTAAATGATACATAGAATAAAATCATGGGTATTACATACACCACACAAAAGGTAAGAGTGGAGAACATAGCTTGTATCGCATACAAATTAATAGTGAGATGAAAATCCCCTTACCTTGTGTCTTGACTCTCTCTGTACTCATACAAGATTACTATTTAATAATATAAGTTTATTATAAATCTTTTAAAGAAGCATATTCTTATATATATAACCTTATATTATTTTATTATGACCTTATATTACCCACTTTTTAACGATCCTATGTTAAGGTTTCACTTTGGGAAATATTCGCTTTATTCTTCGCATGTGTCTTAATTTGTTATATTGTTGATCCTTATACTTATGTCATGATTACATAATGTATAACATGATATAAATATATAATATATTCAGTGTATTTAAATTATAATAATCTATAGCATAATGAAGTATGTAATGGAATACACCATTCATGGAGATGGTAAGCCGTACGTACGCATAAATGTTGTTTTCCATTTTTATTGTTGTATTGAAAGAGAGTATGTAAATGAAATATGTATGTATATATGTATGTACGTATGTATGTATGTATGTATGTATGAATGTATGAATGTATGTATGTATGTATGTATGTATGTATGTATGTATGTATGTATGTATGTATGTATGTATGTATGTATGTATGTATGTATGTATGTATCATTATTATAGTATAATTACTATTTATATATATCATATAATTTCACTAAATCTATCCTTAATACATTCTATATGGTGTGTGAATGAATCACATCGCTTTGAGGGGGCGGTAGTCCACACTTCCTCAAACGAGATTATCATCTTAACACCAAATGGAAGGTAAAAATATGTGTATTGTAAAAGGAATACATAAGCTTAAATATATAATAAATATAATTTATTACATATATAAATATATTTTCCATCATAATGGCTACCATGATTGGTGGTAAAGGATAAATGAACAATCATCATTTCGTGAGGTAGTAGTTCGTTATACATAGAAACAGTATGTTTAACATCCATTAGATGGAGGTGTGTGTAAGTGTAGGTTAGACCATTTTCATAAAAACATCCTAGTATATGGAGGATACTGTTTTTTGTCACACAATAAGGGAATAAAATATTGGAGGGGTGGATAAGGAAAATAAAGGAAATGAGCTTGAGAGAAGACGTTACCTCTAAATTGGGTAACTCTATTTGGTTTGTTCCAGAAGGATTTCATGAGAAGATTTCTACATAAAGGGAGACTTAAAGGTTTAAGGGAGAATTTTTGGGAGTATAATTGGGCAGATATTTTATGAACTTAAAGGGTTTTATATGTGTGATAAATGGGTAGAGGTGGTGGCCTTTTATAGGGAAGGAAAAGGACTCACTTGCAATTTCTAAAAACAAGTTAGGTGTGCACATGTTCTTACCAAAAAAAAGTCTTACAAAATCAAAAAAACCCAATAATGAAAGGTTTATGGACTAAATATGGAAATAAAATGGGTGTTGTAAAATTTTATAGGACATTTGGTCCCTTAATTTTAAGGATTGGTCCCTAATTAAGCTTAATTTGGCATTAACTGATGTGATTGATTTTAATCACTTTTACTAATCAATTTGGTCAAAAATTAACATGGTATTATTAGACTCTAAATATTAGAATGAATATAATGGTTTATATAATATTTTTTAAATTCAATTCACAGAAATGGAAAAATTAATATTACTGCTTATCTTGCAGACGGGACGAAATAACAGGGTTTTAAAGTATGACAAAGTTCAAAAGTTTGTTAAGATTTTATATTTAGTTTCAAAGTGAAATTGATTCTAATGAATTTCATTGTATTATTAGATGTAATATTTATCTAATTTTAAATTAAAATTTTTTTATATTATCATTTATCATTAATAATTAGTCAGATAAAAAGGCAGTTTTTAACTAAAAAGCAGTATTTTCACTATTCATCAAAAATGAAGTTTCTCAGAAAAATCCCAAAAATTAAACCTAGGATAAATTAAATGTTATGAACTAAAAAATGAAGTTTATTTTATCAAATTTAATTTCTAAATGTTTCTAAAATTAATTTTATTATTAAAATCGGTCCATTCAAGAAAACAGCATTTTTAACACAAAAAGGACTTTACCAAAAATCTTATTTTTCATTATCAATATGTTTTATTTATATAAAACAATTATAAAAAATATTTTAAAAGTATTTATTACTATTCATATTAATAATTTTAATGGATATGTTATAATTATCTTATTTAAATAATTTAAATAATAAAATAGATATTTCTTAGAAACTCAGTGTTGCGTGTATCGTACGCCAACATAGTGTTATGTGTAACATACACCAATTCGGTGCTGTGTAAAAATGAATCTTTGACTTTGTGTATTTCAATATATAAATGAAAAATTAAATTTATTTGAAAAAAAATAGGTCCATAAAAATCAAGGTGTTACATTCTACCCCCCTTAAAATGAATTTCTCCCTCAAAATTCATTACTCAGGTAAAAACAAATGAGGATACTTCTGCTTCATCATATCCTCAAGTTCCCATGTAGCTTCCTCTAACTAGTGATTTCTTCAAAAAAAACTTTGACCAAAAGAGTGGTCTTTTTTGTAGAAATTTCTCTAATTAGTTCAGAATTTCAATATGTTGTTCCTCATAAGAAAGATCTTGCTCCAGTGGTATGACCTCTGAGTTTAGTACCTGTGAAGGGTCAGGTATGTACTTCCTTAGGAGCGATACATGGAACACATCATGGACTTGAGAGAGATTTTGAGGAAGTTCCAAGCAATAGGATACCATCCTATTATGATCAATAATTTCAAAGGGTCGATATACATATGGCTTAGTTTCACTTTCTTCCCAAATCTCATAACTTTTTTCCAGGGTGAGATTCGTAGAAACACCTTTTCACCAACTTCAAACTCTATATCACATCAAAAATTATCAGCATAACTTTTCTACCAACTTTGAGATGCCTTGATTTTCTACTGAATGGTTATAACCTTCTCGACCATTTATTCATCGATATCAGGTCCCAATAGCTTTCTTTCTCCAACCTCATCCTAACATGTTGAAGCTCTACATTTCTTCCCATAAAGGGATTCATATGGTGCCATCTGAATACTTGAGTGAAACTATTATTGTAAGAAAAATCAACTATAGAAAGGTTTTGATCCCAACCACCTTTGAAATATAGAGAACAAGATCTAAACATATCCTCTAGGGTTTGAATTGTTCTTTTAGACTGACCATCTATTTGAGGATAATAAGCCATGATGAAACTCAATTTTGTATCAAGCGCTTTCTGAAGACTTTTACAGAACTTTGAGTTAAACCTTGGATCCTAATCTGATAAAATGTAATGTGGTACTCCATGAAACCTTATCACATCCTTAATGTATATTATGGCAAGCTGATCCAGATATAAATATTCTATGATAACACTGAAGTGTGTTGACTTAGTAAGTAGATCGACTACCACCCATATAGAATTAAACCATTTATAGGATTTGGGTAGTCCAACGACAAAATACATAGTGATGTCCTCCCATTTCCATTCTGGTATGGGTAATGGATGCAACATCCCTTTAGACTTTTGTTTTTTAGCCTTAACTTAATGGAATACCAAACACTAAGATACAAACTCTATGATATCTCTCTCCATTCCATCCCATTATAAGTATTCTTGTAAGTCCCTATACATCTTCATACTTCTAGGATGAAAATAAAATTAAGAACTGTTATCTTCCTCTAATAAATCCTTCTTCAAATATGGCATGGAAGGAACAAATACATGGTTTATAAACCTTATCATTCTATCCTGGTCAAGGTTAAACTCAGGAACATATTTGACCTTCTTTTTCAACTCTTCATCTTCCTTCTGTGCCTCCTTAATCTTCACTTGGATAGAGGTATAAACATTCATTTGACAAAGATAATATTTTTCCCCTTCCTGTAGGATTTCTAAATCCATCTTTTTTATATCAAAAAATATTGGATCTTTTGTGATCCTCTTCATAGATAAGCTAGCATGATCTTTTTGAATCAAAGCATTAGCCACCTTGTTCTCTTTCCAAGGGTGGTAATGTATTGAGAAATAATAATCCTTTATCAACTCTAACAATATTATCTAGAACATGTTCAACTTATTCTATGTAAATATATATTTTAGACTTTTATGATCAATATGTATATCACACTTCTCACCATAAAGATAATGCCTCCATATATTTAATGCAAAAATTACTGTTGCTAACTCAAAATCATGAGTTAGGTAATTTTTCTCATGAATCTTCAACCTTCATGAGTCATAGGCTATAACCATGTTATTTTGTATAAGAAAATATCACAATCCCTTCTTGGATGCATCTCTATAGATTAAAAACCCTTCTCCGCTATAGGGTGGTGTAAGCACAGGTGCATTGACCAACCTTCTCTTCAGTTCTTTAAAATTTTCCTCACATTCATTTTTTCAGAGGAACTTGACACCCTTACAATTTAACTTGGTCAGAGGATTATATAGTCATGATAAATTCTCTACAAACCATCAATAATATCCATTTAAACAGAGAAAACTACGGATCTCAGTCACTGTGATTGGTCTAGGTCAGCTTTCAATGGCCTCTGTCTTTGACGGATCTAGTAAAATACCATCTATTGAGATTATGTGACCCAAAAATGAAACATTTTGCTGCAAAAATTAATACTTTGTAAATTTTTCATATAACTTCTCCTTCCTTATGGTCTTTAGTATAATTCTCAATTGATCTTTGTGATCTTCTTTTCTCTTTGAATAGATAAGAATATCATCTATAAAGACTACCAAAAACTGGTCAAGGTAATATTTAAAGACTCTATTCATTAAATCCATGAAGATAGTAGGTGAATTAGTAAGGTCAAAAGGCATCATTGTATATTCATAGTGACCATAACTTGTACGGAATGTCATCTTGGTTATATCCTCTTTATTGACCACCAATTGATGATATCTACAACAAAGTTCAATCTTAAGTATTGAGTTCTATGTAGTTGATCAAACAAGTCATTAATATGGAGAAGAGGATACTTGTTCTTGATTGTAATCTTGTTCAACTCCTGATAATCAATGCAGAGTCACATTGATCAGTCTTTATTTTTCAAAAAAATAACCGGTGCACCCCAAGGTGACACACTTGGCTGAATGAATCTCTTTTCAAGGTTGTATTGTTGTTTCTTCTTTAATTATTATAATTCAATTGGGTCCATTCTATAAAGAGTCTTTTAAATTGGTGTGGAACTAGGTACAAGTTCTATTGAGAAATCCACTTCACGTTTTATTGTAATACTATGAAACTCTTCTGGAAAGACATCCACAAAATACCGAACAATAGGAATATCATCAATGTTGATCTTCTTCCCAACCATTTGAGATAAACAACACTTTTTAATGGGACGTAATACCCATACAATAGATGTAATCTCTATAGGAAGTTCATATTTATCATCACATTGAAGGATGATCATAGGAGGGTTTGAAATATCAAACGTAACTTACCTTCCTTGAAAATTGACGTGGGATTTATATATATAATTCCAATCTATTCCTATGAATCATAGACTTGAGATGAAATCATCATACCATTAGGGTTTTTCACTACTAATTCCACATCTAAATGTTTTGTATAAATCTTAATAACCTTATCAAATTCTTTAGATATGAAAGAGTGGGTATATCTGTAATCAAGTATGACATTAGTAGTTCTAGATTGGATGGTAAGTATACCTTTCATGGTGTCGTTATCGCACCCCTCATCAAAAATAGAAATTTCATGAGATTTTCCCTTATTCCTTGTCTTAAGAGGTTTCTGATGTAGATCATCATCACCAACCCTTGGGTTTGGGCAATGGTTATAAAAAATCTCATTCTTCTTACACTTGTAGCACTAAACTGTGGGAGGTTCATTCTATGTGGCTTTTTCACCATTATAATTTTGAGCAAACTTCTTCCCATCACATCGACAATAAATTATCCAATGGCCTTCCCTTCCACACTTAAAACATTTATTAGACCCCCTAAGTCAATTTCCTACATGATTCTTCTCACACTTAGAGCATAAATGAAATTTCATCTTCTTTTCTCCATGGTTTTAGAGTTTCCTTTAAAATTCATCTTCCTCTTCTTGTCAAAGCCATGAGATTGATATGTGACTCCTACCTCTATTTCAAAATTAATTTTACAACATACAATCTCTTCATAGCTACTAAATTATCTTATGGCCAACACCCTTCTGAGACTTGGATTTAATCCACCAAATAACCTATTAACTTTACTTTCTAGTTTGATGATAATTCCTATAGCATACCTCATAAGTCTCATGAAATTAGCCTCGTAGGTACCAATAGACTCATAATCCCTTTAATTCAACTCAAGGAACTCATTCTACATCTTTGTATGAAGAATTCAAGGAAATTACTTATTGAAAAATAAGTTATTGAACTCATCCCAAACCACGGATTCAATCCCATCATGCTGCCTTGTATTCTTGATTAGATTCCACCACTAATCTACTTCACCTTCTAAGCGACATACAGCCAGAATGACTTTCTCATGCTCCAAACACTGAAGAACATAGAATATATTTTCAATGGTACTAATATATTATTTAGAAACAAGTGGATCAGGATACCCTCTGAAATAAGGTGGACATTTCATTATGAATGACTCAATATAATATTGTTCCCTCCATTTTTCATTTGGAATTCCAACATGATTCATAGCTTGAGAAAGATATGTGAGCATAGAAACAAGGTTTTTCATTCCAACTCCCATAGTATTTGGTTGTTCTAGAGGAAAATCATCGTATTTTCCATCACAATATCCATTAATGTAGTTTCTTCGGGTTCCATCCATTTACTAAAACCAAAAGCATAGGGTAAGAAATGGTTATCATAATGAGGAATCACATAATCATGAAAAATCACTTATAGGATGTCTAACTTATGAAACATTTCTTAATATATGACACATTAGGTTTATACTAGGTTATTCATAGTAAACTTAGGTTTAAATACTTCATAATGGTTCTTGAAGAGTTTGTGAATTCTCAAAGCATATCCCCTGGGAGTGTCAAACTGGGTGTGCATCACGACCCATTATCATGTTCCAGATTACCTCAAGTCAAGCCCAGAACATCTTGTCAGAGTTTTTACCCCAAGGTACATCTTTGTCAGAGCCACATCCACTTTTAATATCCAAAAAAGGATGTATTTATCGAAAACCACTCACTCTATCCTTCCCCAAAATTCTAGGACATTTTCTTATACTTTTCCTTATCCTTAAACTTATCCCTAGAAATTTCATTAGGGTTCTCACTAAGGTTTTATTATCCTAGTTTCCAAATGTTAACTAAACTTTTCCTATGATACCAACTATAGAGACCTACACTTTAAAAAAAATTAACATTACATAACTTTTGTGGAATACTTGAACATTATACAAATAGATGCAAGAAGACCATACTAGTCTAGTAACTTTGGAAACATGGAAACATAAACACTGGTACATAAATGAGCTACATTATCTCCCACTTGCTTATTCTTAACTATCACCCTTCTTAGAAACATCAAACATAATACATATCTTCACAACCTAGGGAAGGAAACATAAAATAGGGTGGGATAAAATGATCAGTAAGGGTTAAGAAGGGAGGCATGTAAGAATAATCATGAGCATAATGGTATGAGAACATGATCATGAAGATATAATATCATAACCTACATTTCAAATATCATAACAAAGATCATCGCATAAAGATTGGCAGTTTATAAGACATGAATCGTAGTGAAATAAAGAAATCAGTCCATGAAAGCATAACATAGGAATATGACATGAAATTGTGGAAACACATAATCATATAATGATTTACATAGCATCCAATGCATCACTTCCAATACCATCCTATTGGACAAAGTCCTTTACCAAACCGGATAAACCCCCATTTGAGCCCTATATTACTGAACCGAGTAAACCCTAAATTTATCCTTGTATTACTAAACTGAGTAAAGCCTCATTCTAACCCTATATTACTGAATCGAGTGAACCCTTATTCTAGCCCTATCTATCTCATGAAATATAAATCTTTACCCAATTCATTGGAGGGAGATATAGGTCCCACCCTTCACATAATGAAATCATACATACATGTTCCAAAAGATCATAAATAATCATACCATAAACCATGAAATGAAATGGGTATCATAAACATGTAAATATATCATAACCTATGTAAAGATATAGGTTTCATAATCATTCATCATAACTCATGAAAAGAAGAGAGTTGCAAAATAATATAACCCGTGGAATAGAAATGGGTTTCATAATATCATGCCATAAAAACATAATCCATTTAGAGAAATAATTTGAATAGATACATTGAATAAATCCCCATAAAGGCATGATTAAAACCAATGGATGTTATCTTAAATGTTAAATAGTTTTTAAATGTCTTTTAAAAACACTTCTTAAGGAAAATATCATTTCTTCTTTGAAAAATGCTTTTTATTACATAAAACCTTTTGAAAAAAAATTATTTGAAAATGGATTTGGAAAATTATAAAGGATTATTTTAAAACAATAAAACATTTTTAAAATCAATTTTTCTTTTAGAATTATCCTAAAGGATGTTTTTAAAACATTTTTTAAAATATGGTTTTTGAATACAATAGATTTCTGACCAAAGAGAGAGGTGCTCATATTTTACTAAAAACCTTATCTTAAGTACCAAAGAGTGGAAAATGATACTAAAAAAAGAGGATATATTGAATAAAAATAAGAAATGGAAACTCGTTAATATTCTTTAATTATTGATAATAATATTTCATCAAATTAAGCATAAACATAAACAATCTCGAAAAAAATGAGGAGATTATCTCAATAAACTCTTATTACTTGGTGACTTGGAATCATGCTCTCCATTTAAGAAAAAGAAATTAAATGAAGCTTAATATATCATGAAAATAAATTGATTCATTATATAAAATTTAAAATGGAATTATATGCACCTTTAATAATATATTGGGTGCATAAAAAATAGAAGTCTCAAAGAAGGAAAATTGAGACAAAACTGATTTACTAATTTGGTAACTTTTGAAAGTTAAACCCCATGAAATAAGGATCATAGAATGGATATGTGAATACCCATAAATTTAAGGAAAATATACATAGAATATAATAAATTTAAGTACATACACCACACAAAGGTAAATAGTGGAGAACATAGCTTGTATCTCACGGAAATTAATAGTGAGATGAAAATCCCCTTACCTTGTGTCTTGACTCTCTCCGTACTCGTACAAGATTATTGTATAATAAATATAATTTTATTATAAATATTTTATAGAATAATATTATTATATATATTACTTTATATTATTTTATTATGAATTTATATTACCCACTTTTTAACAATCATATGTTAATGTTTCACTTCGAGTAATATTCGCTTTGTTATTTGCATGTGTCTTAATTTGTTATATCGTTGATCCTTATACTTATATCATGATTATAGAATGTATAACATGATATAAATATAATTTATATCCATTAAATTTATATTATAATAATCTATAGATTAATGAGGTATGTAATGGAATACACCGTTCATGGAGATGGTAAGTCGTATGTACGCATGAACATTGTTTTCTGTTTTTATTTCTATATTGAAATAAAGTATGTAAATGATATATATATATATATATGTATGTATGTATGTATGTATTTATGTATGTATGTGTGAATATCATTATTATATTAGAATTAATATATTATATATATCATATAATTTCACTAAACTCATCCTTAATACATTATATGTGGTGTGCGAATGAATCACATCGCTTTGAGGGGGCGGTAGTCCACGTTTCCTCAAAGAGATTATCATGTAACACCAAATGGAAGGTAAAAAGATGTGTGTTATAAAAGGAATAAATAATCTTAAAGAAATAATAAATATAATATATTACATATATAAGTATACAGTCCATCATAATGGCCACCATGATTGGTGGTAAAGGAGAAATGAACAATCATCGTTTCATGAGGTAGTAGTTTTCCGTACATAGTAACAATGTGTTAAACATCCATTAGATGGAGGTTTGTATAATTGTAGGTCCGTAACTTTACATAAACACGTCATAGTATATGTATGATTCTGGTTTTATCAAAAAATAAGGTAATAAATAGAGTTTAGGGGTGGAGAAGGAAAATAATGTAAAGGAGCTTGAGAGAAGATGTTACCTCTAAATCTAGTAACCCTTTTTGGTTTGTGACAAAAGGATTACTTGAGAAGATTTATGAATAAAGTGATGATTTAAGGTATAAGGGAGGATTTTTGGGAGTCTATTTGGGTATATATTTTATGAACTTAAAGGGTTTTAGAGGTGTGAAAAATGGGTAGAGGTGGTGGCCTTTTATAGTGAAGGAAAATGGATCACTTGGAATTTCAAGAAACAAGTTAGGTATGCACATGTTCTTACCTAAAAAAAGTCATACCAAACCAACAAAAATCAATAATTTAAGTTTTATGGCCGAAATATGGACAGAAAATGGGTGTTTGAAAAGTGTACAAGTCATTTGGGCCCTTAATTTTAAGGATTAGTCCCTAATTAAGCTTAATTTGCCCTTAACTGCTGTGATTAATTTTAATCACTCTTACTAATCATTTTGGTCAAAAATTAACATGATATTATTATACTCTTAATATTTTAATGAATACAATGGTGTATTTAATTTTTTTAAATTAAAATCACATAAGCGGAAAAATTAATATTAGTGTTAATCCTATAGACGGGATGAAATAACGGGGTTTCAAAGCAGGAAAAAGTTCAAAAGTTTGTTAAGACTTTATATTTAGTTTCAAAGTGAAATTGATTCTAATGAATTTAATTTTATTATTATATTTAATATTTATATAATTTGACCTTTAAAAAAATTATAATATCATTCATAGTTAATAATTAATTAGATAAAAAGTCAGTTTTTAACTAAAAAGCGGTGTTTTTCACTATTCATCAAAAAATGAAGTTTCTTAGAAAAATCCCAAAAATTAACCCTAGGATAATTTTGACATTATAAATTATAATATGAAGTTCATTTTATCAAATTCAATTTCTAAATGTTTCTAAAATTAATTTTATTATTAAAATTGGTCCATCCAAGAAAACAGTATTTTTAACACAAAAAGGACTTTACCAAAAATCTTATTTTTCATTATCAATATGTTTTATTTATATAAAAAATTATAAAAAATATTTGAAAAGTATTTATTACTATTCATATTACTAAGTTTAACGGATAGGTTATAATTATCTTATTTAAATAATTAAAATAATAAAAGAGATGTTTCGTAGAAACTCAGTGTTGCATGTATCGTGCACCAACTTAGTGTTGAGTGTAACATACGCCATGTTGGTGTTGCGTAAAAAAGGAATATTTAAATTAGTTTATTTCAAGATATGAAAATTTAAATTTATTAAAAAAATAAGACCATAAAAACTCATAGTGTTATAATGGTAGTTGAAAAATAAATTTAAAATACATGTTTTCATATAAAAAACCTTCGCATTTAGTGGAAAACAAGTGAAACATGGTTTTCCTTTAAAATATATTTTTATAAAAATATAATAATTTCATTAGGAATATAAAACCTTACTTAAAGAGGAAATAAATTAGTTTTTATTAATTAAATGAACTATGTAATAGAGAAAACCAACCTCTGGTCTGCCACTTCTACGATGTGGGCATAAAATCACCATAATAAGGACAAATAAGCTTTAAGAGGCTAGTAGAAGAGGAACCAAGCCTGGGAGAGGGAGTTCATAGGGGGTATACATCATTTCTAAGAAGGGAAACCTTATGGGAGAGGGAGTTCACAGGGGTGGTCCTGCATCATCATCGGGAAGATGGAGGTCAGAGGGGGTCGTGGGGGTCGAGGTCGCCACTGAGGACAGAGGAGGGAGTTCATATGGGGGTTTCATGTCTCCTTTGGGGAGAGGAGGTCATAGGGTGGGGGCTCATGGGATCAAGTCTACACGGGGAGTGGTGGAGGATAGGGTTTGGGGTTGGGTTACATAGAGGGAGTGGGGGAGGGGGATGAAATAGGGTTTTTTTAAAACATTCTGCAGTGGTTTAATGGAAAATGCCACCAATTATTAAAAAAAATAGTGATGGTTTTATGAAACTTATATTATATTATTATTTTTTAAAACTGAATTTATTTAGCATCAGTTAATAGAACCACCTCTAATAAACTACCACTAACAGTGTTTTTCTATAGTGAAGGTTTTATAATGGAAGAAAGAACTTACAACAGCAACAAAACTACAACAGAGAAACTTCAACCATATCCATTCCAACACTTGAGACAAAATCGGGCCAAGGTTCCTATAACATCTCATTACCTTGATCAAGTAATTTTTTCCCCTCTCTCTAAGTTATCTTTTGGTTCAAAGTCCTTAGAGGTGGTTTTCTGTATTTTCTACAGGTTGCAGAATAGTTACACACTGTGTAGCTATGTTACGCGTCATGTAGTGGTTGCTAAATACAAGTCGTGAAAGGGGTGATCACACTATGAATGGTTACATGCCGTGAGTGAGGTTTACATGACATGACTTGCTAAAATGTTAGTTTTTATCCCAAGGTGATGGGTTTTCCGGTGTACTTGTCCAGTGTGTACTTCATGATGTGACCTAGGGATACACATTGTGACTCGGCTCGTGTCCAGTTCTCGGGTGTTTTGTTTCATCCATTTCACTATTTCTTCATTACTCTCGACCTAAGTTTGTTGCTAGGCTATTTTTAGAGGCGCCTTTCCCCCAAGATCGATCCATTCTTCATTCTAACTCTGTTGCGATCACTTTTCATCTCTCTGGGTAAGTGATCTATTTGTTTCTTCATTGTAATTGATCTCAATAGAGCCCTAGCCTTGTGGTACCGGATCCATTGGTCTAAGTTGGATGTTCCTTCTTGTCTTATTCTAGATCTGTTGTTATATCTCATTTTGGAGGACATTTCTTCCATTGGTCGTGGTGCGGTCAGATTTCTTCTTGAGGTATGTGGGTTTCATCTCTTCTGTCAACCCCTTGTCTTCTAAATTGAATCAATATTGATGTGTATTTGATTATAGGGCCTTCATTGATGTTGTTGGATTTTGTTGAATTTAAATTATGTTGCTGACTTGTGTAACTAGAGTTTTAAGGTATGTGGTTCTATCTCTAGACTAATTTGATGATCCTGGTTATTTTACTTTATAAAATGTTTTGTATATTTAAATTGGAATGGTTGTTTTTTGTGCGTTGAAAAGGGTTTTTAGTGAAAATGGGTTTTCCCTAGTTATTGATAAATGGAGAGAAAAAGGGTATTCTCAAATCATTGAAATGGAAATTATGAAATGGTTTTGAAATGGTTTTCAAAGAATTGAAATGATTTGTGAAAAAGAGAAAATGGGTTACCTTGGGTACTTAGGTGGAAGTTTTAGCTTGGGGTCATCATCCATTGTTTTTTATTATCAAGGAGGTTTTTCTTGGGGATTTATTTTGTTTCCTAGACTTGTTGTTCTAAGGGACCGATATTGATATTTTGGGGGGTTTACTCATGGGGTATTCATTTTATTTCTAGAACTGTGTTCTAGAATCATATCTATACACACGATTATTGTGGTATGAGTAGTCTATGGTTGGGACCTATAGTATTCCTTGGTGTTATGATACCTGTGATTTTTTTGTATTGCTTGTATTTTTTGGAGTTAGACTTGATATGCATGTTTATGCTTTTGGAAAATAATATGGAAAATATTCTTTGAAATTTATATAACTTCTTTTGATTAAAACTATGGAAAAAGAAAAAATTTACCATATTTTCTATAAAACTGCTTTAGTACTTATCATGCCATGTCTTTATTTAAAATGAGAATATAGGGATTTTTATATAGATACTTGATATAGAAAAACTGTGTGGGATCTTATTTATCCTATTAGCTCACACCCTATGCACCTCTTCGGTGGTGCATAGAAATTTGTTTTTATTCCAGTATAGGTAAAGGTGAGGTGTCATAGTGAGGATATTAGGTTCATGTTAGCTAGTTGGGTAGTTGGTAGTGAGATGGCGGGAGTCCATTCCTACCATCATTTGGAGTAGCTGTTTGGTTTTTAGTCCTTTGCAGTTGGACTTGTCTCGGAGTTTTTATCTACCTTTATAGTTGGTTGTTTCCACTATTTTCTCATAGTTATGGAATAAATATATTTTTTAGTCTTCTAATATTTCTTTATTGCTTTATATATGTATTCCATTTGGTTGTTCAGGTTGGGTGAAATCGTTCCATTTGTTGTGTTGTTCAATGCCCAGGTGCTTGTCGCCATCCCATGAGAATTAGGAACACCCTTCGGGTATGTGATAGAATGGGTCAGGTGTTGGGTTTGCGGTCAACCCATATCGGTTCTTCACAGTTCCCCACACCCCCCATCGATTCCTAACTATGTGAAAAAATTCACTCCAAGAAATATAGATAGATTCCTGATGCCTTGAATCATCTATTTCCCCATGGTCATGAGCTAAATCCTTCCAATCAAGACCTCTTCTTAGGGTAACACTTCTTAAAAACTTCTCCATATGAACCAAATAGCCACACTACTAACAAGTATTTAGAGGATTGAAACAAGACATCTTCGAATGCCCAAACTGAACACATTGAAAGCGCACAAACGAACTGTATAACGAATGAGAAACCGAAACTAATGAAGGATATTTCTCATAAATAGGTTCCTCTAAAACACACCTCTCACCAGATAGGGAACCTTCACGAGTACCACCTAACACTGATTTCACAATAGAAGCCATCTCAGCTAAGAATGCATCATCCACTAGCTTCTCAAAATGAAGATCCTTAGAGGAGAGGGCTCACTCCTTGATCTCTGAATGAAGACTCTAAATGAAAAAGAATCTTTTAACTGATCCTGAAACACTACCTATGAAGAAAAGAAAACCAGATCCTTGAATTGGCCAACATAATCCTTCATTGTATGCTGGCCATGCTGAATACTCATGAGATCCTCCACTTTCCTCATTTTCACTTCCTTGGGTACAAACTATCAAATGAAAGTGATATTGAACGCCTCCCATGTCATACCAACTTAAAATGATGAAGGATTTATCACCTTCCACTGATCCAAAGCCGGACCCTCAAACAAACCCAAAACAACACGCACTCTCATAGCTTTAAGATTTCCCAACAATCTAAAGACACTCTCAACTTCCTCAATCTATTCTATAGCCTCTAATGGACCTCGATCACCACAGAAGATAGGAAATAACTAATAAGGACCAAAAATTGGATGAGAACCACTAGAAACCTTGGGGAACTTTTTGGGTGACATATTACTGATCAACACAAGTAACACATGAATGAAATCAATATCAAGATAAAACTTAACCAAAATAACATATCAAGACAAAACAATAGGCTCACTAGCCAAACATCATAATGAAATACCATGATCCTATTTTCAAAAACCACCATTTAATTTCACTTCCCAAAACTACCTTCTTCTAAAGTCACTTTTCAAATTCCAAAATAAACTTTTCACAGAACAAAACCCATGTCAAAAAATCATTTTTTCTTTTTGAAAACTACTTTCCCTAAAAATCATTTTCCTTTCAAAATCAACCCAACCAACCAAAATCAAACCAAATCACAACTCACACCAAATGGATGAGATAGGGAACTAGTGGAAATGCACAACCTGGTGACATGTTTAGTGGACCATGCCCCAAGTAAGCACCAACAACTAATAGAACCTTGAACCGTGCACTCTGAATCCACATGGGTCGCTAATCCATGTGAGATCACAACATGACACTGGATCACCTCCATTTTCATTCCCCACCCATACCCAAAACCAAATAAAATGCTCAAATCCTAGACTACCCCTAGAAACTCGAGGATTAGAACGATCAAGGGTTCATGACTTCCTTCATGTACCTACCTCCCTAGTCCCGATAGTCCTAATTTCCAACTACATGAAACCCCAAATAACAAGGGTTTGTTCTGATACCATTTTTTCATGAACCAAGATGGGATGTCATCTAACCCGACACCCAACCCGGTATGAGACATGGACCATAGGGAATTCTCAATCCCCATGGGCTGGAAAATGGTGTCAAGAATCAAAATAATCTAATGGGAACAATTTATCCCAATATAAAACCAGGATCAAATAACCAAAAATTGAACATGCAACAAAAGGCAACAACTGGAAATCCATAAATATACAACACTGATCCAGATACAAAAACTTCTAAGAAAAAAAATTGAATACAAAACTGAGACCAAACTATGCCAACATAATCTCCATGTGGCCTTTTGGTCACCACCAACCATAAGACCAACTTATTCCAAAGGAAAACCAAACCAGAAACCTGAACCTCTAAAACAACTCAAATCTACCTATAGCAACCAGGATTAACATACATGGATATTTTATCATTTTAGATGAATATTAAGTACATTACAATAATACATTTCTAGGACCATAATATTTTAGTGTATTTGGAAACTTGGAAACAAATTCTTCTATCCTGTTGAACGATCTTCAATATCTCTCATAAAGATCTCCACATTTAGTACTTCTACCTAAAACCTTTCTTCATAACCTAGGGATAGGAAACATAAGAAAAAAGTGAGCACAAATTCTCAGTAAGGGTAAACAAAAGAGATACATAAGCATATCATAAGAATAAGGGTATGAGAAGATGATCAAAACAATAGAATATCATATCCTGCATATCAAAGATCATAATCATGAGACATGGCATAAAGATATTGTAAATTAATATGATATGAATCATAAGAAAATAAAATAACATAATCAATAAGATCATAAAATTGACATAAGGAATGAAATTGTGGCATACACATCAACTTATAATGTTGTGAATATGCATAAATAGTAATAGGTTCACTCATTACGGACATGAAATCAAGCTCTGCATAAAAATCAGACATGAAAACTAGGTTATAAATAAAATTATGGACATGAAAAGTAGGTCCATGCATAGAATTATGGACATGAAATCTAATTTCATGAATAAAATTATGTACATGAAAACCAGGACCACGCATAGAATTATGAACATGAAAACCAGGTCTATGCATAGAATTATGAACATGAAAACCAGGTCCACACATAGAATTGTGAACATGAAATCAGGTTCATGAATAACATATATACCTACTGAGTTTTCCATATTTACCCAATGCATTGGAGGGAAATATAGGTCATGTCCATCTTATAATTAAATCATACATATATGTGCCATAAGATCATAAATAATCATATCATAACCCATGAAAAAAAATGGGAATCATAAATTTGTAATCATATCATAACCTATGGAAAAGATATAGGTTTCATAATCATTTAATCAAAATCATAACCCATTAAAAGAAGTGGGTTATTAAACATTATTTCATCAAAACATAAACCATTTAGAGAAATAATATGAATGGTATTCTTGAAATAATAACAAAATATGTCATCATAGGTAGGGAATGATTTTGAAAGATCACTTGGAACATGAATTTTCCTTAAAAATATATTTTTTAAAAATAAAAAAAATTCAAAACCCTTTTCTATGAAACCACTTTGGAAACATATAAATAAATCATGAAAATCATTTAAAACATTTCTTGAGGAAAATATCTTTTCTTTGTTGAAACAGTTTTCTTTTCTTAAAATGTCGCACAATTTTAAAAGAACGCATTTTATTTGAAAATAAAATTATAATATTTTAGGGGAAGCTTCAAGTAAATAAGGATCTATAAAAGAATAAAAATATGTTCATTCCATATAAGTTAAAATAAAACATTCTTCTCATACTTTTACCAGAAAATCCAAAAAGTACTTTGTTTGGAAAATGGAAGAAATATTCCTTTAAAACCATGTAGTAAAAAGTCAAAAATGGATAAAAAATACTTTAAACATCCATAGGATAACAATAAAACAATTTATGAAGAAATTTTTATAAAAAATGGACATGAATCATAAATATTACCCAACTGAGACTTAAAACAAAACAATCCCAAATATGGAAGAGATTGTGAAATCAACACTAATCACTTAATAATAAATATAATCATATTCCCCATGTAAAAATAAAATTATAAGAATATGTAAATATCATAATATTTTGGATAAAAAACATTCATGGTTAGTACATACACCACATAGAAGAAACAAGTAGTGTATGAGGCATGTGTCTCACAAAAATAAAGGTGAGATAAAAATAATCTCTTACCTTGTGTCTTGACTCTCTTCGTACTCGAACAAGCTTCATATATAATAAATATAAGTTTATTATACATATATTACATAATGATATTCTTATATATAATACCACATATGGTTTGATTATGACCATATATTACCCACTTGTTAACGATCTTATGTTAAGGTTTCACTTCACTTGTTCTTCACATGTGCATTAATTTGTTATATCATTGGTCCTTATACATATATAATGATTCCAGAATGTAAATAATGATATAAATATCATTTATATCCATTATATTTATATTATAATAATATATAGAATAAATAATTATGAAAATGGAATACACAATTCATGGAGACGGTAAGTTGTACGTACGCATGAACGTTGTTTCTGTTTTAATTGGCATATTGAAAGAAAGTATGTAAATGACATATGTATATATATATATATGTATGTATGTGTGTGTGTATATATATATATAATTATTTTAGTAGAATTATTATATCATATATATCATATAATTTCACTAAACCCCTCCTTAATACATTTAATGTGGTGTGTGAACGAATCACATCGCTTTGAGGGGGCGGTAGTCTACACTTCCTCAAATGATATTATAGTATTAACACCAAATGGAAAGTAAAAAGGTGTGTGTTTTGAAAAGGAATAAATAAGCTTAAATACATAATAAATATTATATATAACATATATAAATATACTTTCCATCATAATGTCCACCATGATCGGTGGTAAAGGAAAAATGAATAGTCATCATTTTGTGAGTCAGTAGTTCAACGTACATAGAAATAGTATGTTCTATATCCATTAGATGTAGGTGTGTGTAAGTTTAGTTATAAATAAATTCATAAAATATATTATTATATTTAGGATATTTTTTTTGTCGTAAAAGTATGGAATAAATATAGATTATGGGGTAGATAATGAAAATTAATAAAGGAGATTGAGAGAAGACGTTACCTCTTAATCGGGTAACTCCTTTTGGTTTGTACCAAAAGGTTTCCTTGATTTTCCTTATGCCCAAGGTAAGGATTATATGAGGAAGGTAGGTAATGTTTTAGGAGAAATGGTTAGGGTTTTTCCAAGCCCAATGGTTTTATAGGTGTTAATAAAAGAGAAGAAGAGGTGGTCTTTTATAAGATGGAGGAGGGGCACTTTTGAAAACTCCAAAACTATTAATTTATTATAAAATTATTTTCGATTTAAAATAGATCTAAAGTGATTTATTTCAAGTATAAGGTGATGATGAGTCTAAATCCTCTCAACCAATTAATTTTATACATGTTTATGTCACAAAATTAACCATATCTTTTGGATTTAACCCTTAGTTAAATAATTTAATTTTTAACATGACAACTTGTTTGTTTACACTATAGGGTTAATATAATAAATAAAAAATAAAAAATGAACACCAATTGGTTAATTTATGAAATATTTGACACTATCCAAGTTATTTGGACGAAATATATATTTTTATGAATTTTTTATCATTTAATAAAATATTATTTATTTTAAAATAACATTTATGTCAGTTTTGACACTATTTATTAATTAACTTTTTACAAAATCCTAACAACTTTATTCCATCAGAAAAGATACATTAACTCATCCCTAACATGTCATATCCATCTAAAAAATTCGTTTATGGTATCAAATAGCTCAAATGATATTTCTTTTAATATTATTAATATCATTTAATTGATTCTTCCTTTAATAAACCTATTACTACATCATCATTGTGTCATAATTAAATTTATTTATTTAATGTATAAAAATTATAAATAAATTATCATGATATAGATAAATTTCTTATCTTTCTAATTAATATTTATAGTCTAGTTTATCTTATATATAACCCTATATTAAAAATTATTTAGTTATTAAAATTTGAATATGACACTTTTAACTCTTCTTTAAATAAAATATAATAAATTTCAAAATCTTACAAAAGTGGCATAAAAAGGATAATATTTAATACATAAGGTTGGTTTGGGTCGAAAAAAAATTATCCAATAAAATTAGGACAAGTTTTAGGGTAATTTTATATTATTATAATATTATTTTTACCTTTAATTACCCTATTTAACTTTAACCGCAATAAATAAAATTCAAAGGTTACTATTCATAAAAAAAATTATTTTCATTCTATTAGACCACATTTTTCATACTGATTACAACCATGTATGTCTATTTTTTGAAATTCAATTCACAGAAGTAGTGAAATTATGTTTACTGTTAATCCTGGAAATGTGGCTAGTATACGGGTAAAAGAGACGTTCAAAAGTTTAATAATTTTTTATATCTAATTATATTATAAAAATTATTTCAATGACCAAAATTGGATTAATATATGTATTATTTATATATTGTGACTTTAAAATCAATTTAAAGTAAAAATAATTATTTAAATGAAAAAGTCGGTCTTTAACTACTATGTTGTATTTTTCACTATTCATCAAAAATTGAAACTTCTCAGAAAAATACCAAAAAATCATCCTAAGATAATTTTGATATTAAGAATTCAAAAATAATTTTTATTTTATCCAAAACAATTTCTATGAGTTTCTAAAATTAATTTTATTATTTTTCATAGGAGGACATGAAAAACAATTCATTTTAGAAAATAGCAGTTTTAAACATATAAAGATTTTACTAGAAATTATATTTTTCATTATCAAAACCATTCTAACCAATATTTAAAAATTAGTTATTACTATTCATATTACAAGTTTAACAGCTAGGTTATAATTATCTTATTTAAATAATTATAATAGTAAAGTGTTGTTTCACAGAAACTCGATGTTGTGTGTAACGCAAGCCAAGTCGGTGTTGCGTATAGTGAAATATTCCCTTGGTGTTGTGTATAACATAATCCAAAACTTAGTGTTATTATATATAAACAAAATCTATATTCATTGATTCATGAAGTTAAAATATTAGAATATTAAATTAATTCGAAAAAAAATTCACATTCATGAACTTAATGAATCGCATTTTTCTTCCATTCATTGGGAAATGTATGGTTATTTATTTTTATGACATCCTTTTTTATTCTAAGAGCCTTGATGAACATCATGAACATTTTAAAAATGTTTTTGATACTCTTAGGGAAAATAGGTTGTTTTCCAACGTGGAAAAAAGTATATTTTGTTTAAATTTGGTTGTTTTCCTTGGTTTTGTTATAGGAGCTGATTGCATGAGAGTTGATGAAGAGAAGGTGAAGGTGATTCGGTACTAGCCAACACCAAATAATTTTAATGAGGTGAGGAGCATCCATGGACTTGTGAGTTTTAATGAAGTTTCATGAGGTACTTTTCAACCATTGTGACACCATTGAATGAGTTGGTCAAGAAAGGAGTGAGCTTCAAGTGGGGAAAAGATCAAGAAGATGCCTTCTCCACAGTCAAAGGTAAGTTGACCAATTCACCTATCTTAATTATTCCAGACTTTTATAAAGTATTATAGGTTTAGTGTGATGCCTTTGGAAAAGGTATTGGGGTTGTTTTAATGAAATACTTTAAGCCTATTTCTTACTTTAGTGAGAAGCTTAATAGGGATGCATTGAACTAGTCTACCTATGATAAGGAATTGTATGCCCTCAAAATAACTTTATAAAAATTTCAATATTACTTGTGGCCAAGGGAATTTGTGATTCATTCAGATCATGAAAGCCTACAATTTCTAAATTCACAAGTAAAATTGAATAGGTGGCATGCAATATGGATTGAATTCATTGAAACATTTCCTTATGTAATTAAGCATAACCAAGGAAAATAAAATGTCACCATTGATTATTTGTCTATGAGGTAATCTCTTATTACTTCTATGCATGAAAAAATACTTGGTTTTGAAATGTTGAAAAGCATGTACAAGAATGATGCTGATTTTTTGAATTTTGGAAGTTATGTAAAAAAACATGGGAAATTTTATTTTTACAGACATGATGGATTTCTTTTTCAGAAAAATAAATTTTGAGTCCTGTATTTTTTCATGCATTAATTTCTTGTTAGAGAAACTCATAGTGGTGTAATAATAGGGATTTTGAGGTTGAGAAAACTTTGGCCTTGTTGAGTGAACATTTTTATTGGCCTCACGTGTGTAGGGATGTGGTTAGTGTTTCTGGAAATTGTAATGTGTGTAAACATGAAAAGTAAAAAGTGCTTCCATGTGGATTATACACCCCTTTCCTCATTTCTTCTCATCCTTGGGTTGACATTTCAATGGATTTTGTGCTCGGATTTCCAAGATCACAATCAGGTAAGGATGGCATATTTGTGGTGGTGGACAGGTTTAGTAAAATGGCTCATTTTATTTCTTATTCTAAAACTAATGATTCTTCTCATATCATTGATTTGTTTTTTAGGAAAATTGTTAGGTTTCATGGCTTACCCAAGATCATTGTTAGTGATAGGGATGTCAAATTCCTTAGTCACTTCTATAGGACAATGTGGAACAAACTTGGAACCAAACCTTTGTTCTCTACCACTGCACACCCACAAATAGATGGTCAAACTGAGGTGTTCAATAGAACACTTTCCACATTTTGGTGTTCCATCCTTAGAAAAAAATTGAAACATTGGGAAAGTTGCTTTCCTCACAATGAATTTTCTTATAATCGAGTGGTTTACTCCACTACTAACTCTTCATCATTTGAAGTTGTGTATGGTTTTAACCCATTGAATCCACATGATATTTTTTCTTTGCCTACTAATAAATTTTTTAATCTTGAAGATGAAAAAAAGGAAAAGTTTGTGCAGGAGTTTCATGCAAAGGTAAAGGCCAACATTGAGAGAAATAATGAAAAATTGGTGAAACACACCAATAAAGGTCGGTGGAAAATGGTGTTTTAACCTGGAGAATGGGTGTAGGTACACTTGAGGAAAGAGAGGTTCCCGGAGAAACAAAAATAAAAACTTCATTCATGAGAAGATGTTCCTTTCCAAGTCTTAGAGAAGATCAATGATAATGCATACAATATTTAGTTACCTGATAGGTATGGGAATGTTAGTGCCACCTTTAATTTTGATAATATTTCTCCCTTTGAATTTTAAAATTAAAGGAATAATCCTTTTGAGGAGGGAGGAGATCATGAGGATAATGGAACACATAAGCATCGAGGGTTTTGAGGCTGCAACTAAGATGATGGAAATAAGGAAATGGGTTGAGAATGTATACAGACATCATGAAAATATGAATTCCTACTACTTATTTAGTTAATTTTGTCACTATTTTATCTAATATTTTTAAGTTAATTTCCTTATCATTTTTATCTAATAATTATTTTGTTTTTTTCAAAGATCTTTTGGGAATTCATATTTTTCTTTCAACTGTCTGTAACAAGACAGAAAAGAGATAACATGTTGCTTTTGGATGGGGAATTTTAGGCAGCATGGGGTTTTCTCTTCCATCCAAATGGAACATGTTCTCTCTTTTATGGATTATTGAAAATATATAAAATCAAAACACACATCACATACTCAATCAGCCACACCTAAATATGATACACTATGTGATCGACATGACTCAAACTGTATGTTTTTAGTTTATAATTTATATTTTAGTTTAAAACACAGATCACATAGTCAAAATTGAGCAAACACATTCATATTTTTTTGATACTTTAGGAAAACGATACAAATGTCATTTGCAATGTGTATGAATCAGAAACATCTCAATCGGATACATGATGTGACCAGTTTGTCTCCAAGTGTGTATTTTTATTTAAAATTGACATTAGTTTTAGTATAAAATACAAGTGACCCACTCAAAATCAATAAAATGGAGTTGTATTGTTTTGATACATTAGAAAAATAATCCATAAGTCATTTTTGATGTGCAAGAATCAGACACACCTCAATCTAATACACGGTGTTTCTGGTATGACTTGTGAGTCTTTTTATTTAAAATTGACATTAATTTTAGTAAAAAAGACAAGTGACATACTCAAAACTGATAAAATGAATTCATGTTATTTTGATACTTTAGGAAAATGATCCATATGTCATTTATGACATATAGGAATCACTCACACCTCAATATGATACACAGTGTGCCCGGTATGACTCCAAGTGTGTCTTTATTTAAAATTGAAATTAATTTTAGTAAAAAGGACAAGTGACATACTTAAAACTGAGAAATCACAATCATATTGTTCTGATACTTTATGAAAATGATCCATCATTCATTTTTGATGAGTAGGAATCAGCCACACCTCAATATGATGCATGGTGTTCCCAATATAACTCAAGGTCTCTATTATCATTTTAAAATTGACATTTTAGTTCAAAAAGTGTGTCACTTATTGAAAACTGGATAAACGTACTCTAATTGTCTTGATAATTTAGGAAAATGATTCATAATTCATTTTTTATGTGTAGAAATCATTCTCACATCAAACTGTCATACGATGTGACTGGTATGACTCAAAGTGTGTGTTTCCAATTTCAAATGACATTTTAGTAAAAAAAATATAAGCAATATACTCAAAACTAAGAAAATGAATTCATATTGTTTTGATAATTTAGGATAATGATCAATAATTCATTTTTGATGTGTAGGAATTATCTATACCTCAATTTGTTGTATGGTGCACTCAGTATGACTCCAAGTGTGTCTTTTTATTTAAAATTGACATTAATTTTAGTAAAAACAACAATTGACATGCTCAAAATAGAGGAAACACATTCTGATTGTTTTGATACTTAATAAAAATGATCTATAAGTCATTTTTGATGTGTAGAAGTCATCCATAGCTCAATCTGATACACAATGTACCCAATATAACTCAAAGTGTCTGTTATTGGTTTAAAAATGACATTTTATTTCAAAAAGTGTGTCAATCAATAAAAACTAATAAATTCACTCCAATTATCTAGAAAATTTATTAAAATGATCTATAATTTATTTCTGATATATAATAATTGGTCTCACGTCAAACTGACACACGATGTGACTGGTATGACTCAAAGTGCGTGTTTTTAGTTTAAAATGACATTTTAGTAAAAAAAATAAGTGACATACTCAAAATCAAGAAAACTCGTTTGGATTATTTTGATACTTTAGGAAAATGATACATAAGTCATTTGTGATGTATAAGAATTAGTCATCCCTCAATCTGACGTGCGATGTTACCAATATGACTCTAAGTGTTTCTTTTTATTTAAAATTGACATTAATTTTAGTAAAAAGGTCAAGTGACATACTCAAAACTGAACAAACACATTCGTATTGTTTTGATGATTTAGTACAATGATGCATAAGTAATTTTTGATGAGTATAAATTAGTCTCACCTCAATCTGATACACTGTGTACCCAGTATAACTTAAAGTGTCAGTTATCAGTTTAAAATTGACATTTTAGTTGAAAATGTGTATCACTCACTGAAAACCAATAAATCACACTCTGATTGTCCTAATAATTTAGGAAAATGATTCATAAATCATTTTTTGATGTATAGGAATCAGTCTCACATCAAACTGACACACAATGTGATCGGTATGAGTCAAAGTGTATTTTTCTAGTTTAAAACGAGAATTTAGTAAAAAACACAATTGATATACTCAAAATTGAGAAAATAAAATCAAATTGTTTTGATACTTTAGTAAAATGATCCATAATTCATTTATAACATGTAGGAATCATTCACACCTAAATTTCATGCATGGTGTGCTCGGTATGACTCCAAGTGTATCTTTTTATTTAAAATTGACATTAATTTTAGTAAAAACGATAAGTGAAAAACTCAAAACCGAGCAAACTATAAAGACCCGGAAATTTCAAGGAAATTTTTTTCTTAAATTCTCTATAATTTTAAGAGTACGTAGTTTCAGATGGCACCTAATTTCGAGGTCCGGTGTGCCCGGAATAATTTTCTGAAGTTTAGCTCAGGTACATTCAGTGAACAAATGAGTAGGTTTTTTTATCTTTTGAACCGGTGCTCAGAATTAAAATCCAAGGGCACCGATGAACTTGCAGCGTCGGTATTTTCTTCAGGAGACCTTTACCACAGTTGAATTTTATTCGGGTTGAAAGTTAAAATTGGGGTTAAATTAAGAAGTTAAATAAAATTGTTGGAATAATTTTATATATATCTATGGAAGTTAATTCCTCCCATGGGAAGTTATTGGTGGGACCCACACCCACCCAACTTCCCATGTGTGGATATTTGAGAGGTGGGGCCCACATGAACCCCAACCTTTCATCTCCCCATAACCTCCCTTAAACCCCATTTAAACTCCCTTGTTTAATTCATGACAACCCCCCTTAATTGTGAGAACTCTTCCTCTCCCTCTCTCCCTCTTTAATGTTTGCCAACACATGTTAATCAATGAATTCTAACTCTTCAATTAATTAAATTAAGTGGTTTGAATTTTGAATTGCATGGATTAATAAAATAATAGCCTTAGCCTTTTTTTTTTGGGGGGCTTTCATTGTGTTAAGGGAGAGAGCTCTGGAGAAAGAGAGAATAGTGTTCTTCTCCAACGAAGAACACCAACCTTCAACGAAGAACGACTCGACGAAGAATGTTCCACGATTCTCCAATCCTCTTCTTCCTCCGCGTCAAGGGAGGAGACTCCACCATGGGGAACTCTCCAATGATGACGGTTCTTCCTCCGATGTTGACAGACCGACATCGCTTTCTGCATCTACGACGAACAAACCTTATTCGAGGTAGGGGTTTGTTCATTTTGAAGTGTTTATCTCATACCTCGTTCTTTGTTAAAAATCATTGTTTATTTTCAGCCAACTGCTAATAACTAACACGGAGGGCATGGGATGAACGCACACGGCCTGATGACCCTCCGTAGTATCTTTTGATTGCGATGGAAATCATGACAAGAAGGTGCCGATGAACGGGAGTGGCGGTCGTGCGCCGGCCGCATACGGAAGAACCGCGGCCCGCAACCGCGGGATGCTCGACTGATGAAGAACCGTATGGCCATAGCCGGTCGGGCCGAAGGGAGGAACCGTGGCACCCCACAATGCCACGTTGCGGAAGACCACGGCCTACATTCTGCGGGCCGCTTCGGCGGAAGAACCGGTCGGCCCGTCGGCCGGCCGAGCGGAGGAGAGCCACGGCGCCAGGAGGACGCCGCACCGGATGAACTGCGGCCATCCCGAGTGGTCCGCTTGCGCCAAATAAGTCGGTCGGCTTCGTCTGGCCGGTTAGGGAGGGCGGCGCCGCCGGTTCGGGCAGTCGGGGGGGCTACGCCCCCCGCCTTAGACCGCTCGACCCCCTCGGGCCGAGCCGCGGCCGGGACGCTCCCTGCCAAGTCGGGCTGCGCCGCACCGCGCTGGACCGCACATTTTCTTTGAGCCAGTCTAACACACCTGCTGGGTCGGACCTGCCAAAACTGGGTCGACCCGACCCGCTAGCCCACTGGGCCTAACGGGTCGGGCCTGTTTTCACTTAAACGTGAATAACTTAAAGACCGTGCATCCGAACAACGCGTCGTCTACGGCACTGGGACCCTTATAACGATACGGTCCTTTTTCGATACTCTAAGTGATTTTTGGATGACTATGGAAAATGGCCGGGTTTGGAACGAGTGTATTTCCAACCAGGCCCCCGGAGCAAAAATTCTAATATCTCTCAGACCAGGCATCTGATTGACGCGCCGTCTATCGCGTTGAGTTCCTATTGACGAGACAGAACATCGGGATACATCAACTATGGACTTCGTGATAGCTGATGTATTGAACCCTTGGCTCGAGGAGTGGACTCTCCCAGAATCGAGTGTGCTATGTGCGGGAACCCTAGAGCTGGATGCGACTATGATGACTACCGTGCTAGTATCCTCTGTGGGTTCGACGACGATGACGATTGTACTTGGATCCTCCGTGGGTTTAGCAGTGGTGACGACTGTACTTGTATCCTCCGTGGGTTCGGCAGTGGTGACGACTGTACTTGGATCCAACTTGGGTTTGGCAGCGACGACTTTTGTACTAGGATCCTATGTGGGTTCGACAGAGGAAATGATTCAGAGGCTATATCTAATCATCTCCACCCTTCTTCATGAGTAGTATACTTTTGTGAGCTGAGTCTTGACTTTCAATCATTACCAATGGTGTGATTGACTTCTTTCCTATGTGGACTGGGTTGTGCTTGGGCTCGAGAGTTGGAGCCAAATTGGAATTGATGACTTAGGTATATGTATGGGCATATAACTAAGTAGATTTGGTTGATACTTCGTGATTGTATCTTTCTTTTGTGGTTTATCCTTCGTGGATTCTGGGAGACCTTCGGGGGTCTCGGGGTCTCTACTGAGTATCGTTTACTCACCCCTGCATGGGCTATGCCTGCACTACTTTGTGTTGGATGCAGACGACGGACAGCACTGATTGAGGTAGAGGTTTGTGGAGCTGGTCTGTACCCGAAGGTGGACCACTTGGTGGGACGTACACGGGGTAGACGGTCGGACTCGAGGAGCTGAGGAGACCATCTGTACCCACCCTTCAGGTGGGATATCCGGAGGACAACTCAGTGGTTTATGCTTTACTTTACTGCTATTGTACTTTCTTTTTAGTTGTATTGTACTTTCATTTGGGTTTTTATACTGGCCCATTTACTTTTCAACACCTACTTTTGTACTCAGTTTTACTTAGTGCTTACTTCACTTGTGTACTCTATTGTGTTTGTTTACTTTTATAAAGGCAATGTCTTCCCTTTTACCAGGATTTGCGCCTTTGGTGCTAGTTGCCAGCCCCTGGCCTATGGAAGGCGGGCTTGGGGTAGTCACAGCATGGGCACCGAGGACGGGTCGTGACAAATTGTTATCATAGGATTCGGTTCTACCACAGAACTCAAGACCCTGACTCCTGATTTCTGACTCAGTGCACAAAAACATTGATTGCATATGAGTTTCAAAATTATTCTTTGTGATTACTTTGTGTCAGCTCACCAAGTATACTGTTTGACTGTGGCGCACCTATTTCTTTTCAAGATGGCCCCACGAAGGCATCCAGCTAGGGTTCTAAGTCGCGTACGAGATGGCAGCCCACCGAGCGACGAGGTCTTGGCGTAGGGCCCCATCACAGTGGAGGCACCAATGGTACCACTACCCGCTGAGCCACCAATACTACCAGCCCCAGCAGCAGAGAGTGCATGTCGCCTGAGTGCGCTGCATGAGTTTCAGTGATAGAGGTCTCCCAGGTTCCACCGGGAGACGGACCCTCAGGCAGCTGGGGATTGGATGGAGGCTATCATTATAGTCTTCAGATTGGTAGGTACATCGGATGACCTTATGGTGATCCTTACCACGATTCTATTGCACGCAGCAGCAGGTAGATGGTGGAGCTTGATGCTCCAAGTGCATGACAAGGCATCTCTACTTTGGACAGACTTCGAGAGTCTCTTCTGCTCAGAGTTTGTTCCAGCCACCCTTCGTGCAGTGCAGATTCAGGAGTTACTTCATCTGTGGCAGGGCAGCATGACAGTAGCTTAGTACTCGGCGAGATTTACTGACCTCTCATGCTACTCCACAGACATGGTACGGGACCCATTATTCCGAGCCCGGACCTTTGAGCAGGGACTAAGGCATGAGATCAGGGCTTCGATGATCTCCCTCAGTATTCTGACGCAGGTAGGTGTGCTGGAGTGAGCCCTTCTTGTGGAGATCTTTCTTGCTAAGCTGACGCCAGCAGCGAGACCCACCGCAGGGCGAAGCGTAGCGGAGTTTTCTGTAGCCGGTAGTAGACAGATGTCACAGAGGTCCAAGCGAACCATGCCATCAGGAGGGAGACCCCAGGATACTGGTTCGGAGGTGTGGGGTACACGAAACGGAGCCATCCATTCGAGGGGAAGGCAGTGTTATGCATGCGGCGGGCAGGGTCACATGGCTCGGAACTGCCCAACCCGCCATGTGGATGAGCAGTAGACAGTAGAGGGACCTCCCAGGTAGAGGAATAGGTTCAACCGTGGTGGTCCGTAGGGAGCAGGCGGACGAGGCAGAGGAGCTGGCCGAGCAGCGGGTGGTGGACGACACTTTGAGGCTCTACCACCACCACCACCAGGAGGACCACCCTGACCACAGGGAGCTGGAAGATAGGGGCAGGCTCAGCTCTAGGCAGTCGAGGCCTATGACCATGGCGCACCTGAGATTATTCGAGGTACTATTTGTGTCTACTCCACCCTTGCTGCAGTACTTATAGACACAATAGCAAGTTATTATTTTATTACCACTTCCCTTGTTCGGAGCTCGGAGATTCTGATGGAGCCGTTGGATCAATCCTTATGGCTAGAGACTCCTACAGGAGCAGACTCGATGATTATGCACTGGTGCTGGTAGTCAGAGATTACTCTAGGAGGCGAGAGCTTTGGTTGGGATCTTCTTGTAGCGGCATCGAGGCCTTACAACGTCATCTTGGGTATGGACTGGTTATCTACATTCCATGCCCAGATCAACTGTATTAGGTGCAAAGTGTGGTGTGTCCGCACGGATAGGACCAGGTTCACCTTCACTGGCGATAAGGGAGCCTTTGCAGCATAGGATGGACTTACGTGGAGGAGAGGGCAGCCGATAACACGTCAGTTGGATAGTCTCATCCTAGGAGCGGTTGATGTGAGGAGTCCGAGTTTTCCTATTATGGTGGATCAGTACGTGGACGTTTTTCCTGATGACGTTCCAAGACTACCTCCTCGTAGCGAGGTAGACTTCTACATTGACATTTACCCCGAGAGAGCACAGATATCTACTCCAGCAAATCGGATAGCTCCCGCCGAGCTTCGTGAGCTACGGGTACAGATGGAGGACTTGCAGGGAAAGGGATTCATCTGACCCAGTGTTTCACCCTGGGCTTCTCCGATTCTGTTCGCCAAGAAGGTGGATAGGAGCTTATGACTATGTGTCGACCACCGTCTCCTGAATCAGGTGACCGTAAAGAACAAGTACCCACTCCCAAGGATTGACGACCTCTTTTATTAGCTCAATGGAGCATGATGGTTCTTGAAGATAGACCTCAGGTCAGGCTATCACTAGCATAGAGTTCGAGATGAGGATGTGCAGAAGATGGCCTTCAGGTGTTGGTATGGCCACTACGAGTTCTTGGTTATGCCCTTCAGCATAACCAACTCACCAGTAGTGTTCGTGAGTCTCATGAACAGGATCTTCCAGGCTTACCTCGATCGTTTTATTGTAGTCTTCATCAACGACAAACTGATTTACTTGACTACTGAGGAGGAGAACGCCTACCACTTGCGGGTTGTACTGGACACAATCCGAGATTAACAGCTTTATGGTAAGCTATCAAAGTGCCTGTTATGGATTCGAGAGGTTCATTTCTTGGGACACGTCATCTCGGAGGTTGGGGTTGCAGTGGACCCAGTGAAGATCGAGGCGGTACTTCCTTGAGAGCAAACCAGGAGCGTGATGGAGGTGCGGAGTTTTCTAGTTATGGCTGGGTGCTATCGGAGATTTGTGTCAGACTTCTCCAAAGTTGCAGCACCACTTTCAGCTTTGTTGAAGAAGGGTAAACCCTTTGTGTGGTCAGATAGATGTCAGCAGATCTTTCAGGAGCTGAGACAGAGATTGACCAATGCGCCCATCTTGAGGCTACTGGAGGAGGTCGTAGGGTATGTAGTTTACTATGAGGCATCAGGGATCGTACATGGGTGTCCTAATGAAGGTTCGAGTAGTGATTTCTTACAGTTCATGGTAGTTGAGAAAGCACAAGTAGAACTACGCTACCCATGACCTGGATTTAGTAGCAGTGGTCTTTGCCTTGAAGATGTGGTGACACTATCTGATGGGAGAGCGCTATATAGTCTACTCTAACCACCAGAGTCTCAGGAACATCTTCTCGCAGAAGGAATTGAACCTGAGATAGTGGTGATGGCTCGAGTTTTTCCAGGACTATGACTTTGAGATAGTCTATACTCTTGGGAAGGGGGACGTTGTGGCTGATGCTCTCAGCAGGAGATCGGGCATTCAGTTACTAGGAGAGGTGACGGAGCAACTAGCTGCATTGTAGATATCCTTTGCGGATAGAGATGGAGTAGCCTTTCTATAGTCTCTCACAGTCACTCCTCCACTCCTTCAGCGAGTCAGAGAGGCATAGTGTGGGGATGTTAACTGTGAGACACGACGTGCTCATATATCCACAGGACAGGCGCCTGATGGGTTTTCTGAAGGAGGGGAGCACATCATCCTCTTCAGGGGATGTACTATGGTACCATTTGAATTACTGGAGGAAGTGATGAGGGAGTTTCACACTTCACCTCTAGCCGTACATCCGGGAGTGGCGAAGATGTACCAGGATCTTAGATGATGGCACTGGTGGCCGGTCATGAAGAAGGTTGTAGCAGAGTTCGTTTCACGATGCCTCACTTTTCAGCAAGTAAAGTCGGATCACCGGGTACTAGTGGGCTTGGTATATCCCTTAGAGGTCCCAGAGTGGAAGTGGGATGGTATATCCATGGATTTCATGACGGGGCTTCCACATACATCCAGAGGAAATGACTCTATCTGGGTGATCGTCGACCGACTCACTAAGTCGGCCCACTTCCTAACGATCAGAGAGCAGGGCTCAGTAGAGATCTTGGGACACCTCTACGTCCAGGGTATCGTATGGATTCATGGTGTGCCATCATCTATCGTCTCTGATTGAGACGCTCTCTTTACTTCCTGGCTTTGGAAGGGATTACAGGAGGATTTTGGGACGCAGCTACATATGAGCACTACCTTCCATCCTTAGATGGATGGACAGATGGAGAGGACCATTCAGAAACTCGAAGACATGATTCGTGCCAATGTCCTTGACTTTGGTCGTAGTTGGTAGGATCACCTACCCTTGGTGGAGTTTGCATACAACAACAGCTACCACTCCACCATCGGGATGGCACCTTACAAGGCACTGTACGGTCGACCTTTCAGATCACCTATGTGCTGGACTAACCCTGGGGAGTCAACACTTGTATAACCAAAGATGGTTCAGGCTATGATGGAGAAGGTTCAGATCATCTAGGAGCAGATGAAGACTGCATAGAGCAGACAGAAGTCCTATACTGATAGAAGATGGAGACCACTTGAATTCGAGGATGGCGACCATGTTTTCTTATGGGTCTCACCTCGATGTGGATTAAGGAGATTTGGTTGGAGAGGCAAGTTATCTCCACGCTTCATCGGACCATTCCAGGTCCTCAGTAGGGTAGGCGAGGTGTCTTACCTCCTGAACCTTCCACCTCAGTTGCACCGAGTTCACGACATATTCCATGTATCTCAGATGAGGAGATACGTGCACAACCCATCACACATCATCGATCATGGGGAGCTGGACATCGATGACGGGGTAACATTCATGGAGGTCCCAGTGAATATTGAGGATCGACAGGAGCAGGTCCTACATGGACAGTCTATTCCTCTGGTGTGCATTCTTTGGCAGCATGGGAACCTCCAGGAGAGCACATGGGAGTGGGAGGCTCAGATGTGTGCTCAGTACCCTCATTTGTTCCCCTAGTCTATGTTGTAGCTTTACGGGGACGTAAATCCCTGAGGTGGGGGTAATGTAAAGAACCGGAAATTTCAAGGAAATTTTTTTCTTAAATTCTTTGTAATTTTACGAGTACGCAATTTCTGACGGCACCTGATTCCGAGGTCCGGTGTGCTCGGAATAATTTTCTGAAGTTTAGCTCAGGTACGTTCAGTGAACGAACAAGCGGGTTTTTCTATCTTTTGAACCAGTGCTCGGACATGAAATCTGAGGGAACCAATGAACTCACAGCACCGGTATTTTCTTAAGGGGACCTTTACCGCAGTTGCGTTTTATGCGGGTTGAAAGTTAAAATTGGGGTTATATCAAGAAGTTAAATAAAATTGTTGGAACAATTTTATATATATCTATGGAAGTTAATTCCTTCCATGGGAAGTTATTTGTGGGGCCCACACCCACCCAACTTCCCATGTGTGGATATTTGAGAGGTGGATCCCACACGAGCCCCAACACTTCATCTCCCCATAACCTACCTTAAACCCCATTTAAACTCCCTTGTTTAATTCATGACAACCCCCCTTAATTGTGAGAACTCATCCTCTCCATCTCTCCTTCTTTAATGTTATCCAACACATGTTAATCAATGAATTCTAACTTTTCATTTAATTAAATTAAGTGGTTTGAATTTTGAATTGCATGGGTTAATAAAATAATAGCCTTAGCCTATTGTTTTTTTTTTGGGGTGCTTTCATTGTGTTAAGGGAGAGAGCTCTGGAGAAAGAGAGAATAGTGTTCTTCTCTAATGAAGAACACCAACCTTCAACGAATAACGACTCGGTGAAGAACGTTCCATGATTCTATAATCCTCTTCTTCCTTCGCGTCAAGGGAGGAGACTCTGCCGCGGGGAACTCGCCAACGACGATGGTTCTTCCTCCGACGTTGACGGAGCGACATCGCTTTCTACGTCTACGCCGAACAAACCTTATTCGAGGTAGGGATTTTTTTCATTTTGAATTGTTTATATTGTACCTCGTTCTTTGTTGAAAATCGTTGTTTATTTTTGGCCAACTGCTACCACCTAACACGGAGGGCGCGGGGAGAATTCACACGGCTCGACGGCCCTCTGTAGTCTCTTTTGATTGCGATGGAAATCATGACAAGAAGGTGGTGATGAACGGGAGTGGAGGTCGTGCACCGGCCACGTGCGGAAGAACCGCGGCCCGCAACTGCGGGTCGCTCGACCGATGAAGAACCGGCCGGCCATAGCCAGCCGAGCCGAAGGGAAGAACCGCAGCGCCCCACGACGCCGCACTGCGGAAGACCTCGGCCCGTGTTCCGCAGGCCGCTTCGGTGGAAGAACCGGCCGGCCGGGCAGAGGAGAGTCGCGGCGCCAGAAGGGCGCCGCGCCGGACGAACCGCGGCCCGCCCGAGCGGGCCACTTGTGCAAAGAAGGTCGTCCAACTTCAGTCGGCCGATTAGGGAGGGCAGCGCCACTTAGCACCGCCGGTTCGGGCAGCTGGGGGGGTCGCGCCCCCCACCTCAGACCACTCGACCCCCTTGGGTCGAGCCGCGGCTGGGCCGCGCCACGCCGCGCCTTTCCGGGCCGCGCCGCACCGTACCCCACCGGGCCGCGAATTTTCTTCGGGCCGGTCCGACACCCCTGCTGGGTCGGACCCGCCAAAACCGGGTAGACCCGACCCGCCAGCCCATTGCGCCTAACGGGTCGGGCCCGTTTTCACTTAAACGTGAATAACTTAAAGATCGTGCGTCCGAACGATGCACCATATGCAGCACTGGGACCCTTATGATGATACGGTCCTTTTGCGATACTCTAAGTAAGTTTTGGACAACTTTGGAAAATTGCCGGGTTTGGAACGAGCGTATTTCCAACTGGACCCCCATAGAAAAAATACTAATATCTCTCAGACCGAGCGTCTGATTGACGCACCGTCTATCACGTTGAGTTCCTATTGACGAGGCGGAACATTAGTATACATCAACTCTAGACTTCGTGATAGTTGATGTATCGACCCCTTGGCTCGAGGAGCAGACCCTCCCGGAATCGAGCATGTTGTGTGCGGGAACCCTAGAGTTGGCTGCAACTACGACGACTACCATGCTGGGATCCTCCGTGGGTTCGACGATGATGAAGACTTTACTTGGATCCTCTGTGGGTTCGGCAGTGGTGACGACTATACTTGGATCCTCCGTGGGTTCGGCAGCGGTGACGACTGTACTTGGATCCTACGTGGGTTCGGCAGCGATGACTTTTGTACTAGGATCCTACATGGGTTCGGTAGAGGAGATGATTAAGAGGCTACATCTAATCATCCCCACCCTTCTTCATGATTATTATACCTGTGTGAGCAGAGTCTTGACTTGCAATCATTACCAATGGTGTGATTGACTTCTTTCCTGTGTGGAATGGGTTGTGTTTAGGCTCCAGAGTTGGAGCCGAATTGGAATTGATGACTTAGGTATATGTATGGGAATATACCTAAGTAGAATTGGTTGATACTTCGTGATTGTGTCTTTCCTTAGTGGTTTATCCTTCATGGATTCTGGGATACCTTCAGGGGTCTCGGGGTCTCTACTGAGTATCGTATACTCACCCCTACACGGGCTATGCCTGCACTACTTTGTGTTGGATGCAGACGACGGACATCACTGATTGAGGTAGAGGTTTGTGGAGTTGGTTAGTACCCGGAGGTGGACCACTTTGCGGGACGTACACGGGGAGAACAACCGGACCCGAGGAGCTGAGGAGACCATCTGTACCCACCCTTTATGTGGGATATCCAGAGGATGACTCAGTGGTTTCCACTTTACTTTACTGCTATTGTACTTTCTTTTCATTTGTACTGTACTTTCAGTTGGGTTTGTATACTGGCTCATTTACTTTTCAGCACCTACTTTTGTACTCAGTTTTACTTAGTGCTTACTTCACTTGCGTACTCTGTTGTGTTTGTTTACTTTTATAAAGGTAATGTCTTCCCTTTTATCGGGATTTATGCTTTTGGTGCTAGTCGCCAGCCCCTGGCCTATGGAAGGCGGGCTTGGGGTAGTCACGGCATGGGCCCCGAGGATGGGTCGTGAAAAATTGGTATCAAAGGAGTCGGTTCTACCGCAGAACTCAGGACTCTGATCTTTCTTTTATGTGAATCAATAGTGTTAAGAGTAATGAGTGTGGTTATTAGTCCAGGGAGCTCAATTTTGGTGTGGTGGCCGACGTATCTATACACCAGGACCCTGACTCCTGATTTCCGACTCAGTGCACGAAAACATTGATTTCATATGAGTTTCAAAAGTTTTCTTTCTGATTACTTTGTGTTAGCTCAACAGGTATATTGTTTGACCGTGTCGCACCTGTTTCTTTTTAGGATGGTCCCATAAAGGCAGCCAGCTATGGTTCCGAGTCGCATACAAGATGGTAGCCCACTGAGCGACAAAGCCTTGGTGCAGGGCCCCATCACAGTGGAGGCACCAGCGGTACCACTACCCGCTAAGCCACCGATACTATCATCCCCAGCAGCAGAGAGTGCACGCCGCCAGATGCGCTGCACGAGTTTCAGCGACAGAGGCCACCTAGGTTCTACGGAGATACGGACCCTCAGGCAGTAGAGGATTGGCTGGAGGCTATCGTTAGAGTCTTCAGATTGGTAGGGACACCGGCTAACCTTATGGTGATCCTTGTCGCGAGTCTACAGCACGCAGCAGCAGGTAGATGGTGGAGCTTGATGCTCCAGTTTCATGATGAGGCATCTTTACTTTGGACAGACTTCGATAGTCTCTTCCGCTCGGAGTTTTTTCCAGCCACCCTTCGTGCGGTGCGGATTCAGGAGTTACTTCATATGCAGCAGGGCAGCATGACAGTAGCTCAGTACTCATTGAGATTTACTGACCTCTCACGCTACTCCACGGACATGGTACGGGACCCATTCTTCCAGGCCCGGACCTTCGAGCAGGGACTGAGGCCTGAGATCAGAGCTTCGATGATCTCCCTTAGCATTCTGACGCAGGCAGGAGTGTTGGAGCGAGCCCTTCTTGTGGAGAGTTTTCTTGCTGAGCCGACGTCAGCAGTGAGACCTACCGCAGGGCGACACGTAGCAGAGTCTTCTGTAGCTGGCAGTAGACAGATGTTGCAGAGGTCCAAGCGGACTAGGCCATCATGTGGGCGACCCCAGGATACTGGTTCGGAGGTGCGGGGCACATGAAATAGAGCCAGCCATTCGAGGGGCAGGTAATTCTATACATGCGGCGAGCAGGGTCACATGGCTCGGGACTGCCTGACCTTCCATGCGGACGAGCAGTAGATAGTAGAGGGACCTCCCAGGCAGAGGTAGAGGTTCGATCGTGTCGGTCCACAGGGAGCAGGCGGATGAGGCAGAGGAGTTGGCCGAGCAGCAGGTGGTGGACGACGCTTTGAGGCTCTACCACCACCACCACCAGGAGGACCACCCCAACCACAGGGAGCTGGCAGACAGTGGCATGCTCAGCTCTAGGCAGTCGAGGCCTACGACCACGGTGCACCTGAGATGATTTGAGGTACTATCTGTGTCTACTCCACCCTTGTTGCAGTACTTATAGACACAGTAGTGAGTCATTATTTTATTTCCACTACCCTTGTTCGGAGCTCGGAGATTCCGACAGAGTCGTTGGATCGATCCTTACGGCTAGAGAATCCTACGAAAGTAGACTCGACGATTAAGCACTGGTGCCGGCAGTGAGAGCTTACTCTAGGAGGTGATAGCTTCAGCTGGGATCTTCTTGTAGCGGTGTCGAGGCCTTACAATGTCATCTTGGGTATGGAATGGTTATCTACAGTCCATGCCCAGATCGACTGTATTAGGCGCAAAGTGTGATGTGTCCGCATGGATGGGACCAGGTTCACCTTTACCAGCAAGAATGGAGCCTTTGCAGCACAAGATGGACTTACATAGAGGAGAGGGCAGCCGATCACACATCAGTTGGCTAGTCTCATCCTAGTAGTGGTTGATGTGCGGAGTTTGAGTTTTCCTGTTGTGGTGGATCAGCACGCGGACGTTTTTCCTAACGACATTCCAGGACTACCTCCTCACAAAGAGGTAGACTTCTACATTTACCTGTACCCCAGGACAACATTGATATCTACTCCAGCATATCGGATGGCTCCCACTGAGCTTTGTGAGCTGCGGGTATAGTTGGATAACTTTTAGGGAAAGGGATTCATCTGACCCAGTGTTTCACCCTGGGCTTCTCCGATTCTGTTCACCAAAAAGGTGGATGGGAGCTTAGGAATTTGTGTCGACTAACGTCTCCTGAATCAGATGATCGTAAAGAACAAGTACCCACTCCTGAGGATTAACGACCTCTTTGATCAGCTCAAGGGAGCACGATGGTTCTCAAATATAGAAATCAAGTCAGGCTATCACCAGATCAGAGTTCAAGATGAGGATGTGCAGAAGACGGCCTTCATGTGTCGGTATGGCCACTACGAGTTCTTGGTTATGCCCTTCAGCGTAACCAATGCACCAGCAATGTTCATGAGTCTCATGAACAGGATATTCCATCCTTACCTCGATCGTTTTGTCATAGTCTTCATCGACGACATACTGATTTACTCGACTACTGATGAGGAGCACGCTTACCACTTACGGGTTGTACTGGACACACTCCGAGAGCACTATCTTTATGGAAAGCTCTTGAAGTGCCAGTTCTGGATTCGAGAGGTTCATTTCTTAGGACACGTCATCTCGGATGATGGGGTTGCAGTAGACCCAGCGAAGATCGAGGTGGTACTTGCTTGGGAGCCACCTAGGAGCGTGACGGAGGTGCGGATTTTTCTAGGTCTGGCTGGGTACTATTGGAGATTTGTGCCAGACTTCTCCAGAGTTGCAGCACCGCTTTCAGCTTTGAAGAAGAAGGGGAAACCCTTCATGTGGTCAGATAGATGTCAGCAGAGCTTTCAAGATCTAAGAAAAATATTGACCAGTGCGCCCATCTTGAGGCTACCAGAGGAGGGCGTAGGGTACGTAGTTTACTGTGACGCATCAGGGACTGGACTCGGGTGTGTCTTGATGCAGGAGTGAGTAGTGATCGCTTACAGTTCATGGCATTTGTGATAGCACGAGAAGAACTACGATACCCATGACCTAGAGTTAGTAGCAGTAGTCTTCGCCTTGAATATGTGGCGACACTATCTGATGGGTGAGCGCTATACAGTCTACTCTGACCACCAGAGTCTCAGGTACATCTTCTCACAGAAGGACCTGAACCTGAGACAAAGGCAATGGCTTGAGTTCCTCCAGGACTATGACTTTGAGATAGTCTATACTTATGGGAAGGGGAACGTTGTGGATGATGCTCTTAGTAAGAGATCGGGCATTTAGCTACTAGGAGAGGCGACGAAGCAACTAGCCGCGTTGAAGATATCCTTTGTGGATAGAGATGGAGAAGAATTTCTACAGTCTCTCACAGTCACTCCTCCACTCCTTCAACAAGTCAGAGAGGCACAGTGTGGGGACGTTGACTGTGAGACATGACGTGCTCAGATATCCATAGGGCAGGCGCCTGATGGGTTTTCTGGAGGGGAGAACGCCATCCTCTTCAGGGGACGTACTATGGTACCAGTTTCATTACAGGAGGAAGTGCTGAAGGAGTTTCACACTTCCCCTCTAGTGGTACATCTAGGAGTGGAGAAGATGTACCAGGGTCTCAGACGACAGTACTGGTGGCCGGCCATGAAGAAGGTTGTAGCAAAGTTCGTTTCACGATGCCTCACTTGTCAGCAATTGGAGGCGGAGCACCAAGTACCAGTGGGCTTGGTACATCCCTTAGAGGTCCCAGAGTAGAAGTGGGACGGGATATCCATGGATTTTGTGACGGGGCTTCCACGTACATCCAGAGGACACGACTCTATCTGGGTGATCATCGACCGACTCACCAAGTTGGCCCACTTCCTACCGATCAGATAGTAGGGCTCAGTAGAGATCTTGGGACGCATCTACCTCCAGGAGATCGTACGGCTTCATGGTGTGCCATCGTCTATCATCTCTGATCGAGACGCTCGCTTTACTTCCCGACTTTGGAAGGGATTACAGGAGGCTTTTGGGTTGTATCTACGTCTGAACACTACCTTCCATCCTCAGACGAATGGCCAGACGGAGAGGACCATTCAGACTCTCAAAGACATGTTCTGTGCATGTGTCCTTGACTTTGGTTGCAGCTAGGAGGATCACCTACCCTTGGTGGATTTTGCGTACAACAACTGCTACCACTCCACCATCGGGATGGAACCTTACGAGGCATTGTATGGCCGACCTTGCAGATCACCTCTGTGCTAGACTGGCCTTGGGGAATCAGCACTTGTATGACCAGAGATGGTTCAGGCTACGACGGAGAAGGTGCAGATCATCCACGAGCAGATGAAGACTGCACAGAGCAGACAGAAGTCCTATGTTGATAGGAGACAGAGACCACTGGAGTTCGAGGATGGTGACCACGTTTTCTTACGGGCCTCACCTCGACGTGGATTACGGACATTTGTCTGGGGCAGTAAGTTATCTTCGCGCTTCATCGGACCATTACAGGTCCTCAGCAGGGTAGGCGAGGTGGCTTACCGCCTGGCCCTTCCACCTCAGTTGCACCGGGTGCACGACGTCTTCCAGGTATCTCAGCTGAGGAGATACGTGCATGACCCATCACACATCATAGATCACGGGGAGCTGGACATTGATGACGGGGCGACATTCACGGAAGTCCTAGTGGAGATTGAGGATGGACAGGAGCGGGTCCTAAGTGGATGGTCGATTCCTCTGGTGCGCATTCGTTGGCAGCACGGGAACCTTTAGAAGAGCACATGGGAGCGGGAGGCTCAGATGCGTGCTCAGTACCCTCATTTGTTCCCCTAGTCTATGTTGTAGCTTTACAAGGACGTAAAGACCTGAGGTGGGGGTAATGTAAAGACCCTGAAATTTCAAGGAAAATTTTTTCTTAAATTCTTTGAAATTTTACGAGTACGCAGTTTCTGACGGCACTTAATTATGAGGTCCGGTGTGCCCGGAATAATTTTCTGAAGTTTAGCTCGTGTACATTCAGTGAACGAACGAGCGAGTTTTTCTATCTTTTGAACCGGTGCTCAGAATTGAAATCCGAGGGCACCGATGAACTCGCAGCGCCGCTGTTTTCTTAAGGGGACCTTTACCGCAATTTCTTTTTATGCGGGTTGAAAGTTAAAATTGGGGTTAAATTAAGAAGTTAAATAAAATTGTTGGAACAATTTTATATATATCTATGGAAGTTAATACCTCCCATGGGAAGTTATTGGTGGGGCCCACACCCACCCAACTTCCCATGTGTGGATATTTGATAGGTGGGGTCCACACGAGCCTCAACCCTTCATCTCCCCATAACCTCCCTTAAACCACATTTAAACTCCCTTGTTTAATTCATGACAACCCCCCTTAATTGTGAGAACTCTTCCTCTCCCTCTCTCCCTCTTTAATGTTTGCCAACACATGTTAATCAATGAATTATAACTATTCAATTAATTAAATTAAGTGGTTTGAATTTTGAATTGCATGGGTTAATAAAATAATAGCCTTAGCCTTTTTTGGGGGGGGGGCTTTCGTTGTGTTAAGGGAGAGAGTTCTGGAGAAAGAGAGAATAGTGTTCTTCTCCGACAAAGAACACCAACCTTCAACGAAGAACGACTCAACGAAGAATGTTCCATGATTCTCCAATCCTTTTCTTCCTCTGCATCAAGGGAGGAGACTCTGCCGCGGGGAACTCGCCAACGACGACGGTTCTTCCTCCGACGTTGACGGAGTGACATCGCTTTCCGCATCTACGACGAACAAACCTTATTCGAGGTAGGGGTTTGTTCATTTTGAAGTGTTTATTTCGTACCTCGTTCTTTGTTGAAAATCATTGTTTATTTTCGGCCAATTGCTACCACCTAACACGGAGGGTGTGGGTCGAATGCACACGGCCCAATTACCCTCCGTAGTCTCTTTTGATTGCGATGGAAATCATTACAAGAAGGTGGCGATGAACGGGAGTGGCGGTCGTGCGCCGGCCGCGTGCGGAAGAACTGTGGCCCGCAACTGTCGGCCGCTCGACCTATGAAGAACCGGCCGCCCATAGCCGACCGGGCCGAAGGGAGGAACCACGGTGCTATACTGCGGAAGACCGCGGCCCGCGTTCCGCGAGCCGCTTCGGCGGAAGAACCGGTCGGCCGGGCGGAGGAGAGTCGCGGCGCCAGGAGGGCGCCGCACCGGATGAACCGTGGCCCGCCCGAGCGGGCCGCTTACGCCAAGAAGGCAGCCGTCTTCGGCCGGCCGGTTAGGGAGGGCGGCGCCGCTTGGCGCCACCGGTTCGGGCAACCGGGGGGGTCGCGCCCCCCGCCTCGGACCGCTCGGCCCCCTCGGGTCGAGCCGCGGCGGGGTCGGGCCGCGCCCCCTCGGGCCGAGCGGAGCCGTGCATTTTCTTCGGGCCGGTCCGACACCCATGCCGGGTTGGACCCACCAAAACCGGGTTGACCCGACCCGCCAGCCCACTAGGCCTAACAGGTCGGGCCCGTTTTCACTTAAACGTGAATAACTTAAAGACCGCACGTCCGAACGATGCGCCTTCTATGGCATTGGGACCCTTACGACGATATGGTCCTTTTGAGATACTCTAAGTGAGTTTTGGACGACTTTATAAAATGACCAGGTTTGGAATGAGCGTATTTCCAACCGGGCCCCCAGAGCAAAAATGCTAATATCTCTCAGACCGGGCGTCTGATTGACGCGCCGTCTGTCGCGTTGAGTTCCTATTGACGAGACGAAACTTGTGGATACATCAACTCTGGACTTCGTGACAGCTGATGTATCGACCCCTTGGCTCGAGGAGCGGACCTTCCCGGAATCGAGCGTGTTGTGTGCGGGAACCCTAGAGCTGGTTGTGACTACGACGACTACCGTGCTGGGATCCTCCGTGGGTTCGACGACGATGACGACTGTACTTGGATCCTCCGTGGGTTCGGCAGCGGTGACGACTGTACTTGGATCCTCCGTGGGTTCGGCAGCGGGGATGACTGTACTTGGATCTTACGTGGGTTCGGCAGCGACGACTTCTATACTAGGATCCTACGTGGGTTCGGCAGAGGAGATGATTCAGAGGCTACATCTAATCATCTTCACCCTTCTTCGTGAGTAGTATACGTGTGTGAGCTGAGTCTTGACTTGCAATCATTACCAACGATGTGATTGACTTCTAACCTGTGTGGACTGGGTTGTGCTTGGGCTCGAGAGTTGGATCCGAACTGGAATTGATGACTTAGGTATATGTATGAGGATATACCTAAGTAAAGTCGGTTGATACTTCGTGATTGTATCTTTCCTTTGTGGTTTATCCTTCGTGGATTCTGAGAGATATTCAGGGGTCTCGGGGTCTCTACTGAGTATCGTATACTCACCCCTGCACAGGTTATTCCTACACTACATTGTGTTGGATGCAGACGACGGACAACCCTGATTGAGGTAGAGGTTTGTAAAGATGGTCGGTACCCGGAGGTGGACCACTTGGCGGGACGTACACGCGGCGGACGACCGGACCCGAGGAGCTGAGGACACCATCTGTACCCACCCTTCAGGTGGGATATCCGAAGGACGACTCAGTAGTTGCCGCTTACTTTACTGTTGTTGTATTTTCTTTTCAGTTGTACTGTACTTTCAGTTGGGTTTGTATATTGGCCCATTTACTTTTCAGCACCTACTTTTGTACTCAGTTTTATTTAGTGCTTACTTCACTTGCGTACTCTGTTGTGTTTGTTTACTTTTATAAAGGCAATGTCTTCCATTTTACCGGGATTTACGCATTTGGTGCTAGTCACCAGCTCCTGGCCTATGGAAAGCGGGCTTGGAGTAGTCACAGCACGGGCCCCGAGGACGGGTCGTGACACAAACACATTCTAATTGTTTTGATACTTTAGAAAAAATGGTCTATAAGTCATTTTTGACATGTGAGAATCAACCACAGCTCAACCTGATGCATGGTGCGCTCGATATAACTCAAAGTGTCTATTACGAGTTTAAAATTAACATTTTAGTTCAAAAAGTGTACCACTTACTGAAAACTGAGTAAATTCACTTTGATTGTCTTGATGATTTAGAAAAATGATTCATAAGTAATTTGTGATGTGTAGGAATCAGTCGCATGTCAAATCGACGCATGATGTGACCGATATGACTCAAAGTGTGTGTTTCCAGTTTAAAATTACATTTTAGTAAAAAAAACACAAGTGACATACTCAAGATCGAGCAAACACATTCAGATTGTTTTGATAATTTTGAAAAACGATCCATAAGTCATTTGTGACATGAAGGAATCAACCACACCTCAATCTGACACACAGTGTTACCGGTACGATTTCAAGTGTGTACTTTTATTTAAAATTAATATTAATTTTAGTAAAAAAGACAATTGACATACTAAAAATTGAGCAAATGCATTCAGATTGTTTTGATAGTTTAGAAAAACGATCCACAAGCCATTTGTGACATGTAGGAATTAGCTGCACCTCAATTTGATACACCGTGTGCTTGGTGTGACATAAAGTGTATGTTATCAGTTTAAAATTGATATTTTAGTTCAAAACGAGTGTCACTCACTGAAAACCAAGAAAACACACTCTGATTATCTTGATAATTTAGGACAACGATTCGTAAGTCATTTGTGATGTGTATGAATCAATCTTATGTCAAACCGAAACACGATATGACTAGTATGACTCAAAGTACGTGTTTTCAGTTTAAAATGACATTTTAGTAAAAAAACACAAGTGACATACTCAAAATTGAACAAATGTATTTGGATTGTTTTGATATTTTAGGACAACGATCCATAAGTCATTTATGACGTGTAGGAATCAATCACACTCAAATTTGACGCACGGTGTTATCGGTTTAACTCCAAGAGTGTCCGTATATTTAAAATTGATATTTTAGTAATGTATTTGTTCCATATTTATGTTTAGTTTATTTCTTTATAGTATTATTAACATAAGAATTTTTTCTCACATAGGTGGATTTTTTTGCTTAGGTTGGGGTGGTTTGTTCGGCAATTGATACCATGATTAGGTTTTTTTGAGAGAGGGTCATGGGTGCTAAAGACAATGAAAAATTGATGTTTTTAAATGTTTATGCATAGTAATTACAAATGTAATTATACAAAATATTGTTTGGAATGTATATATAATAGAGCGTTTTTTGTATTTGGGACGTAAATTTTATTTCAATTAAATTATGAATTTCCATACATATGTGTTTTCATACAGGCGCATTTGGTGCAATGTGTTGTAATTTCACCAACACGCTGCAGCAGTAGGATCTTTACCAGTGTTATTTCTAGCGCTGATAAGGACCCCTCCTTTATCATTGTTGATGAAAACGTTGATAAATGAGTCACTTTTTTAATGACGTTTAGGAAAACAACACCCTTTTTAGTGATGTTAAACCTCTTTGGGTATTGTTAACGGGTCTATCTATGGCATTGAATCTTATTGGAGCAAAGATGGATATAGTCCTATGTAATGAAATATGTTGGTGGGTTGTTTTGCGGAGACACAATCTCTCGAGTTTGGATTCTTTCATGCAACAAGGTTTTTTTCAATGGTAAGTGATGATTTTAATAAGATTTTCTTAGAACACCAAAATAATATAATAAATATATACAGATAATATATGCGTATAATAAATAAATAAATATGTATGTATAATTACTTACAAATTTATGAATAATATGTAGTGAGTATTTATATTTATGTAAAGATGATGGCTGTCCCGTTTCTTGCCGATGACAAACAGCGTGAATTCAATCAAAAAAAAAAAAAAAAAAAGATCAGTGCATTAATTAGCATTGTAATCAAATCAAAAGCATCCCTGGCCAACCATGCTTTTGGGGGGATGCCGTCCGATATTCCTTGCTTGAGGCTCTCATCACGTCATTCCCCTCTCAAAAAACACTGAAAATCACAAAACCAGACTTCCCTCCCCACTTCCATTTTCTCCCACCTTCCCATCCCACCCATGTCCGCCTACTTCGAGAGCAACCCTCATTTCCTGGAGCTGGAGGAGCAGCCGCTCCGCCGCGGCCAGCCCTCCCTCCCACGCCGCTTCCCCCAAGACTCCTCCCCGGACTGGGACTGGCGCCACTTCCCAGACCCCGTCCCTCCGGGCCACCGCCACCCGCCTCGCCGTCCCCGCAACCACCACCACCGGCGGGAACGGAGCCCTCCTCGTTTCCCCGCCGGCCCGCCTCCCCTCGAGCCCGACTGGCGAGGGAGGCCCTCACCCCAGCCCGGTCCGCCGCCGCGCACGTCTTCCGATGTGGAGTCCCCGACGCCAGCACCAGCACCACTGCCGGCGCTGTCTCCAGGGGAACGACGCTCGCAGCCGCCTCCTCCCCAGGCAGGTCCGCTCCGACGACCGCAGCCACCGCACGGCAGAGTCGGGCTGCGGGTGCCGTCGCCCCGCCGGACCAGGCCCCTGACGTGGTGCGGCGCGGTGTTCTGCGTGCTGTTCTGGGTGGTGGTCATCCTGGGCGGCCTCGCCGTGCTGGTCGTCTACCTGGTGTTCCGGCCCCGGAGCCCCCGCGTGGAGGTCTCCCTCGCCGCCCTGAACGCCGCCTACCTGGACGCAGGCTACCTCCTCAACACAGACCTCGCCCTTCTCGCCGGCTTCACCAACCCCAGCAAGCGGGCGCGCGTGGAGTTCAAGTCCGGCGTGCTGGAGCTGTACTACCGGGACACCCTGATCGCCATCCGCTCCCTGGCCCGCTTCTCCGTGGGGACCCGGCGCAGAGTGTTCCGCGGCGCCCACATGGTGGGCTCCCAGGTGGCGCTGACGGCGGAGCAGGCCCGGAACCTGACGGCGGAGATGGGCGCGAGCCTCGTGAGGCTGAGGGTGCGGGGGGATTTCGGGGTGCGCCACACCCTGGGGGGGTTGCTCCGCTACACCTACCGCCTCCATGCTGACTGCCGCATCGCCGTGGCGGCTCCTCCGGCGGGGAGGCTACTGGCGAGGCAATGCAGCACCAAGCGCTGAGGTGGAGATGGAAGAGACTGTTACGGACGGCGCTGTTTTTTTTTAAGTAATTGAAAATGTGTTTAATTATAGATAATTTTTCAAAAGAAAATTGCCAATTTAAAATTTAATAATGCTTAAACCATATGCATCTTTTGTCTCGAATCCAGTGTATAGAAGAGCCATATAAGAATCCTGACATCATAATCTGGTAAGAACTGTTGACAGCATCACGACCAAAAATAACATAGATGCTCAACTCCATTGTTTGACGCCTCCCGATTTGGGTGGAATGCATGTTCTTTGCAAAAAAAAAAGAAAAAAAAAATGTTAGCATAATTGTTCATGAATAATGACAAAAAAATATTGCACATATTTTTTAGGTATTTAATGTTTATACTGTTAGCATGTTTCATTCCACATTTTCCCCAGTATTATTTATTATGGTATTTGATGTCGCCATCAACCCTTGCCCCCGCCGCCGCCCCGCCATGTATGGTAACCCCTACTGCCGCCTGCATCGCCCCCCACCACCCCTCCCCCTCGCAACTGCACCCCATCGCCCCCCCCCCCCCCGACATCATAAATGATTTATGGATCATTGTCCTAAAATATCAAAGCAATCCGAGTATATTTTCTAGTTTTTTAACGAGTGAAACACATTTTTATCTAAAATGTTATTAAAAAACACGGACTTTGAGTTATACCGATCATAGCGTGTATCAGATTAACGTGTGACTGATTCCTACATGTCACAAATGACTTATGGATCATTTTCTAGAGTATCAAGACCATAAGAATGTGTTTGATTGGTTTTCAGTGATTGACACACATTTTTAACTAAAATATCACTTTAAAATTGAAAACACGCATTTCGAGTCATACTGGTCACACCATGTATCATATTGAGGTTCAGTTGGTTCCTACATGTCACAAATGACTTATGAATCATTTTCTTAAAGCATCAAAATAATCTGAAAGTGTTTACTCAGTTTTGAGTATGTCACATGACTTTTCAACTAAAATGTCAATTTTAAATAAAAACACGTACTTTGAGTCATACTAACCGCACCGTGTGTCAGATTAACGTTATAGTAATTCCTACACATAAAAAACGACTTATGGATCGTTTTCCTAAAGTATCAAGATAATCCAAGTGTGTTTGCTCAGTTTTTTAGCTAACGACAGACATTTTTAACTAAAATGCCAGTTTTAAACCAAAAAGATGCACTCTGAGTCATACTAGTCATATCATGTATCAAACGGACATGCAGATGATTTCTACACATCACAAATGTCTTATATATTGTTATCTTAAAGTATCATGAGCATGTTTTCTCAGTTTTTAGTGAGTGACACACATTTTTAACTAAAATGTCAATTTTAAACTGAAAACACATATTTTAAGTTATACTGGTCACAACATGGATCAGATTGAGATGAAAATGATTCCTACATGTCTAAAATGAATTATGGATCATTGTTCTATATTATCAAAAATAATATGAATGTATTTTCTAAGTTTTGAGTATGTCATGCGTCTTTTGAACTAAAATTTCAATTTTAAATTAAAACATGCACTTTGAGTCATACCAAGAATGTAAAGACCCGGATTTTCCATGTATTTTTTTTAATTATGTGGGAATATTATGAGTCCGTGAAAATTGACTGCGTGTGATTCCGAAGCCCGGTGAGCTCGGAATGATTTTTCTGAACTTTTTTTAAGTACGTTTACTAAGCGTGTGAGCGGATTTTTGTAACTTTCGAACTGGTGCTCAGAATTGAAATATGAGGACACCGTTGAACTCACAACGCCGATATTCGCTTAAAGAGACCTTCACCTCGACCGCAATAGATTGAGGGTGGAAGATATTTTTTCACTTTTTCGTGGAAGAAGAAAAAAATAAAATAATTAACATTTTATTTGTCTTTTGAAACCTCTCTTTTGAATTTATGGAGGTGGGGGCCATCCGAGTTATAAAACTCCCAATTTAAATTCTTGGTGGTGGGGACCACCCGAACCCCTCTTAATGGGGGAAACCCTCTCAACTCTCCAATTAATAAATTGATCCAACTAAAATTAATCAAATGTGTCAACTTTAATTAATTGTTAAACTTAATTTTAATAAGTTAGATCTTCTTTTTTTGTTGGGTTGGAGGATTTCGTTGGCAAAGAAGCTTAGGAGAAGTGTGGAGAAATGTTCTCTCCAATGAAGAACGTCCTCTCCAACGAAGAACGAGTAATCGACCCCAAGCCTAGATCGGAAGTGCTTTGCGGAAGCAACAAATGACGACGTTCTTCAACGACTTCATCTTCTACCCCTCGACTCCTCCTACGAACGACAAAGTAGGGGTGTGTTTTTATTATTCTTCGTTAATTTCTTTTACGTTGAATCTTTTCCCATATGCCGAGTGCTACCAATCTAACACGAAGGGTACGGGCCAAACAAAAATGGTTGATCCCTCTGCATCATCCTTGATTGACGTGTTCTTCGCGATGGAGGAGGACGACGATCGGCACCGATGGGACTCGAGGGTGGCGGCGGCGCGAACACACCACCGGAGAAGGGCCGCGGCCTATCGGCTGCGGCGGAGCAAGGGCAGCGGTCGGCCGCGCGAAGGGGGCGGCGGTGCACGTACGCGCCGCCTGGCGTGTGGGAGCCGTGACATAAGGCCGCGGCGATGAAGCGAAGGTAGCTGGCTCGCTGCCGGCTGCCAATGATGGCGCGACGCGCGACCATGATGCGCGGAGGAGGGCTGGCCGTCCGGCCAGCTGCGAGCCAAGCGGACCGCCATCACGAGTCGCCCATCATGGGCCGCCCATCACGGTCCGGGCCGGCGGGCCGGACCCAGGGGCGGACCCGGGTCGAGCTGGGTCGGATCAGACCCAGACCAACTTCGACCCTTTTTCGCTCTTTTGGTCATAACTTGAGCTACGAGCGTCCGTTTGACGAACCGTCTACGGCGCCAGAAACCTTGGATCGAGATGGTCCTTTTGATATACCCCACTTTAATTTTGGATAAAGTTGGGGTACAGCTAGGTTGGATCGAACACGAATCCAACCGGGCCCTTGGAACTAAAAGGCCGGTAACTTACAGACCGGGTGTCCGATTGACATACCGTCTGTTGCGTTGAGACCCCTTTTATGTGGAGGTCCTTTGGGATACTTATTCGTGGGACTTCATGGCAGATGGAGTATCGAACAGTGGATTGAGGGGCAGACCCTCCTGGAATCAAGCGAGCTTAGTGCGGGAACCCTGTGGCTGGCTGTATAATGAGAAAGGGATCCTATGTGGGCCTGTGCTTTGGGATCCTATGTGGGTATATGTTCCAGTATCCCTCTTGGATCTGCTCTAGGAATCCACGTGGGACTACTCTAGGATCCTACGTGGGTCTGATGTACTAGGATCCTATGTGGGTCTAATGATTTAGAATCCTACGTGGGTCTGATGATTTAGGATCCTACGTGGGTCTGCCTCTCAACAGAGTAAAATGATTTAGTAGTTATCATCTTTACTACCGTACCTAAGTTATACCTAGTGTGAGATGAGTCTTTACCTTTGTGGTAATCATCTCTATGGCGTACCTTATTGGTGCATACCTTTGTGGTGATACCTTTGTGGTATTCTTCTGTGTGATGTTACCTTTGTGATACTTACCTTCGTGGTGTTACCTTCATGGTATTCTTTCCTTCGTGGGATAGTTGAGCTTTGAGATTTTGAGTTGGGCCTTGTGTTTCCTCATGATTGAGATGAGTTTACTCGATAACTTAGGCATATGTATGGGCATATACCTAAGTAGGGTTGTCAGTTGTTTTCATGCTTTGAGGTTATCCTTTGTGGATTTTGTGAGACCTTTGAGGGTATCAGGGTCCTTATTGAGTATCGTTATACTCACCCCTGCACGGGCTATGCCCACACCTTGTTGTGTTTGGTGTAGATGATGGGCAGTGCTGACTGAGGATGAGAGTACCAGGACTAGAGGTAGCTCAAGGTGGACATTAGACGAGGCATACCACATAGACGACTGTTCGAGAGTTGTACCTACCCTTTAGGTAGGATCCTTGACTGGTGTTCACAGGATCTATTTTCAGTTATTCTTGTACTTCCCAGTTTTCCTTGTACTTTCCAATTGGGCTTGTATTCTGGCCCTTTTTGCTTACTGTACACACTCTTTTTTACTATACACTTTACTTGTGTTCGTATCTTGACGTGTGATTAGTTTTTTTGAGTTTACAGGTTATAAAGCCAATGAATTCCCATTTTAGAGAATATGCCTTTCGGTGCTAGTAGCCAGCCCCTGACCTATGGAAGGCGGGCTTGGGGTAGTCACGAAACGGGCCTTGGGGGACGGGTTGTGACAAATTGGTATCAGAGGAGTCGGTTCTACCATTGAACATTGGACTCTGATATTTTTAACGACAATAGTGTTAAGTGTAGTGAGTGTGGTTATGAGTTTAGGGAATCCAGTGTTGGTGCAGCGGCTGACGTATCCATACACGAGGACTCTGACTTCTGATTTTTGACTCAGTGCATGAAAACACTGATTGCGTGACTGTTTTGAAAAGTGTTCTTTGTGATATCTTGGATTCATCTCACCAGGTATAACTTATTGACCATGTAACACCTGTTTCTTTTTAGGATGCCTCCACGTAGATGTAGGGTTTTGAGTATAGTACGCGATGATAGCCCACCGAGCGACAAGGCCTCGGTGTAGGGCCCTTTATCGGTAGGGGCACCAGTGGAGGCACCATCGTTACCATTACCCATTAGGCCATTGATTCCACCAGCCCCAGAAGCAGAGGGTGCATGCTGCTTGAGTGCATTGCACGAGTTCCAGTGCCAGAGTCCACCAAGGTTCCAGGGTGAGACGGACCCACATGCGGCTAAGGATTGGCCGGAGGCCATGGTGAGAGTCTTTCGACTGGTAGGGACACCAGCTGATCTCACGGTGATCCTTATCGCCAGTCTTCTACAGGAAATAGTAGGCAGATGGTGGGTCTTGATGATCCAGGTTCACGACGAGGTGAAACTTCTCTGGGCAGACATTGAGAACCTGTTTCAGGTAGATTTTGTCCCAGCGACCCTTCGCGCAGTGCGCATACATGAGCTTCTTCATCTTCAGCAGGGCAACATGATTGTGGCTTAGTACTCAGCGAGGTTCACCGACCTCTCATGCTAATCCACTGATATGGTGTGGGCCCCATTATTTAGGGCCCAGACCTTCGAGTAGGGACTCAAGAGGGAGATCAGGGATTCAATGATTTCTCTCAGCATCCCGACACAGGAGGGGGTGTTAGAGAGATCCCTCTTAGTGGAGAGTTTTCTTACTGAGCAGTCACCAATGACGAGACCCACCACCGGGAGTCACGTAGCAAAGTCTTCTGCATCTGGCAGCAGACATATGTCACAGAGGTCCAAGAGGACCAGACCTACAGGTGGACGATCGCAGGATTTAGGGTCGGTTGTGCGGGGTACCAGAGACAAATCCAGTCATGCGAGGAGCAGGTAATGTTATGCATGCGGTGGGCAGGGTCACATGGCTCAAGACTGCCTGAACTACCGTACGTATGATCAACAGATGGTCGAAGGACCACCCAGGTAGAGATAGAGGTTCAATCGAGAAGGTCCGCAGGGAGCAGGCAGACACGGTAGAGGAGCTGGCCGTGCTGCTGACGGTGGATGATGATTCGAGGTGTTACCGCCACCACCACCAAGTGGTCCACCCCGACCATAGGGAGTAGGTGGAAAGGGGCGAGCCCAGCTCCAGGCAGCTGAGGCCTACGACCTTGGATCTCCAGAGATGATACGAGGTATGATATATGTCTACTCCACCTTAGCTTCAGTACTTATAGACGTAGGTTCCAGTCATTATTTTATTTCCACGATCCTCGTTCAGAGCTCAGAGATTCTGGTGGAGCCATTGGCTCGATCCTTATGGCTAGAAACTCCTACGGGATAGGATTCAATGATTAAACACTGGTACAAGCAGTGTGAGCTTACTCTAGGAGGCTATAGCTTCAGCTGGGATCTCCTAGTAGCGGCGCCAAGGCCTTACAACGTCATCTTGGCTATGGACTGGTTATCTACAGTCCATGCTTAGATTGACTGTATTAGGCGAAAAGTGTGGTGTGTCCACACTGATGGGATCAAGTTTACCTTCACCGGCAAGAAGGGAGCCTTTGCAGCACAAGATGGACTTACCTGGAGGAGAGTGCATCCGATCACTCATCAGTTGGCTAGCCTTACCCTCAGAGCGGTTGATGTGGAGAGTCTGATCTATCCTATAGTGGTGGAACAGTACGTGGATGTCTTCCCTGGTGATGTTTTGGGTCTACCTCCTGGAAGAGAGGTGGAATTTTACATTGACTTGTACCCAGAGACGACACTGATATCTACACCAGCGTATCGGATGGCTCCCATGGAGCTTCATGAGCTGCAGGTACAATTGGAGGACTTACAGGGGAAAGGGTTCATCCGGCCTAGTGTTTCTCCTTGGGCATCCCCAATTTTATTTTCCAAGAAGGCGGATGGGAGCTTGAGACTTTGTGTTGACTATAATCACCTGAACCAGGTGATCGTGAAGAACAAGTACCCACTCCTGAGGATTGACGACCTCTTTGATCAGCTGAAGGGAGCATGGTGGTTCTCTAAGATAGACCTCAGATCAGGCTATCACCAAATCAGATTACGAGATGAGGATGTGCAGAAGACAAATTTTAGATGTCGGTAAGACCACTATGAGTTCTTGGTTATGCCATTTGGCATGACCAATGCTCCAGCTGTGTTCATGGGAATCATGAACATGATCTTTTAGCCATACCTTGATCACTTTGTATTAGTCTTCATCGACGACATTCTGATCTACTCAGCTACCGAGGATGATCATTCCTATCATTTGTAGATAGTTATGGACACACTTCAAGAGAACCATCTTTATGGTAAGCTCTCAAAGTGCCAGTTCTTGATTCGAGAGGTTCACTTTCTGGGACATGTCATCTCGGAGGCTGAAGTTGCAGTGGATCCAATGAAGATTGAGGCGGTTGATTATCCAATAAAAACATATATTTTAATTACATTTTAATGGTATTAAATGTTCATTTTTGATCTTATGGGCCTGAGTTAGTGCATTTTCATTATGAACATCCATTCTCATCATTTGTGCACTTCATGCCTAATATACACCAATTTAGGCCCAATGAGTCATCTGATTCTAAGGAATGTAATTATCAATTTTTTTTAATTTTATATTTTAGGAACTTTATCTACACTTAAATGTGAACATTTTTCATTCAGGGATCAATGGAGAATTCATGGAAGAAGATGAAGATATTTTGTGATGAAAGGAAGCAATTCTAGAGAAGGCAGATTGGACACTATCCCACTGATGAGACTGTGGGGCCCAACATACAGGCCCAATGAATCCCAAATTTTGTGGTATTCTATAAGACATTTAGAGGAAGAAATAACTCTTCACGAGACAATGCTAATTCGGCCTCTATGGTGGTCATTAAAGCATCCCAAGTTAGAGATACAATTCTGGGCCAGATTCTGCGGCCCAGAAAAACAGTCCACTAATTTTATCATCTATCGGAATCCGTAACTCAAAATGGGCCCAAATTTTACAGGCGGTTAGAAGACATCCGGATCTCCATTTTCTTTTTCTATGGCCCACTCTGATTCGTCCGTCTAGAAGGTTTTCCAAACGCGTCTGTTTGGTGAAGGAAAGCTGGATGCCACCTCGGGTCAAATGTGGAAAAGTTCAAATTCCACAAGCTTTCCACCACCTATGGCCTACCAAAATTAATTGAGATTCTTTGTACTGTTTGAGGCTCGAACCAAGGCTCCCAAAATGCCTATTTAAGGCAGTGGTGGTGAAGGAGTTGAGAATCTTGTATGCTTTGTTCAATTGTAATGTTATGCTGCATTTTTGTTGCCTCAATTTTGTCGTTTACATGTAAGTTGTTCAATTCACTTTAGTTTCTTAATAAAAGTTCTTCTTCTACTCTTATTCTGTTGTTCTTAATATAAATTTTATGCCTTTGGATCAAGGTGTGAATTTATTCACACCAACCCTTGTGAAATTATTCACACAACGGTGGAGTGATCATTTTATTTTTGTTGTTTTCTTTACTTCTCCATTTCCTCCCTCATGAGTCTACTTTCCGCTTCCATTGAAACCATGAGATCAATGGAGGGCTAACCCACTTATGGGTTGATCCAAGGGAGTATAAAGGGGCTAGATTGGATGTTATTTATCACCTAATTAATGTATAATCACTTCTTTAATTGGGATTTTTATTTGATGATTTTTAAACTCCATCGTCTTTGTTGAATTTAAGGCCACACACTTCAAGTACTAATACGATCCTTTACCTTGAAGTGCTCAAAACTTTGATCTTTCAAGTGTATAGGTGATTAGTATTAGAGGGTGTAGGAATTAAACCAGTAAGTGATGATGTTGTTTTATCTCCTTAAATGAACCCATCTCAAATTTAAGAAATTGAAATCATTAAAAAGAAAATACGTCCAATCCACCCCGAGAGATAACCTAGGATCAACTCATTCTTTTAAATTGAATCCACTTAAATATATTAAATATCTTTAAAACCCATCCAAAATAAATCCAATTTGGCCACTTCATATCCAAAAATCCATCCCTTAGGTTGTGTATCTTAGGTATCTTCTTAGGTCTCTGTGGAATCGACAACCCAAGCTACACTACAAGGACCGTTCTACCCTTCTTCTCTTGGGTAAATTTGGGCGTGAACCAAATTTTGGCGCCATTTCCGGGGACCAAGTAAGTACCTTAGATCCAAAAAAAAAACCTTCTTTCCTCACCTCCATTCTTCTACTCTCACCCAAGATCTCTTATCTTGTCCCTTTCTCGCTTTTTTTTTTGGCGCATGTCCGCCTACACCCGCGATTTCTCAAACAGACTAGTTAGGGTGGAAAGTCCTAGGATAGGGGAGTAAAGTGCACCTAAGGGATTGTTTAAATCAGATTCAAATATTCTTGAAACCCCAAAGTCAGAACTTGAAACAAGTCCAATGGAGGGTCATCCACAAAATCAAATTGTAAACCCTGGGGGGAATCAAATGGGAAACCAAAACCAAGAAGCTCCAAACTTAGGGAATGTAGTTGATCAAACCATGAACGACTACCTCACTCCAGCTTGGACCAATTCCCCCTCATGCATTAGACACAATTCCATAGGAGACACCAACTACATATTCAAACCCCATGTCCTAAACCACCTTCCAACCTTTCATGGGATGGAGTCAGAAATGCCATACCTTCATGTCAAAGAGTTCAACGACATTGTTGAAACCATGTGTCCCCCACATCAACTAGAATCCACTAAGATGAGGCTATTTCCTTTTTCATTAAAGGATCGAGCTAAAAATTGTCTAAACAACTTGAGACCTGCATCAATCCACTCTTGGGACCAACTGCAAAGAGAATTATACAAAAAATACTTCCCTCATCACAAAACAATTTCACTTAAAAAGAGCATCCAAATTTTTTTTGAAAAAGAGGGAGAGTCATTTTATGAAACATGGGAGAGGTTCAAAGACACCCTAAACATGGTTCCACACCATGAGTTTTCCATACCTGAACAAGTGAGAATTTTCTATGAAGGGTTGGGTCCGGGTAATAAACAATTCATTGACATGATGTGTAATGGAACTTTTAAAAACAAGGCCCCAAATGATGCTTACGAGTATCTGGAAAGTCTGGCTGAACAAAACCAAACTTGGGGAACTTTACCTTATTCTGAAAAGCCACAAAGAACCACTGGAATTCATACACTTAGAGAAGAGGAAAGCCTTAGGGCTAAACTTGCAGCACTCTCTAGGAAGGTTGAAGAGATAGACCTTAGGAAAGTTCATGAAATCCAAAATGTAGACCTTGTTTGCACAATTTGTGACAAACATGACCATAAAACAGACAACTTCCCAACCATTCCATCCATCAAGGATTTTCTTCTAGGAGGACCCCCAGCGGAAGTCAATGCCCTAAACTTTCAAAAGCCCCAATACCAAAACACCTTCAATCCAAGGTACAATGACCACCCAGGCTTCCGATGGAAGGATAACCAACAACATAGCCAACCACAAGGGAAAAATCCTTACCCTCAACAAAACTACCAAACCCATAACCAGTTCCAAACCCAACCTATCCAATACCAACAGCCACCGGTCCATTTTCAACAAACCATCCCACCTCCAAAATATCCCCCTAGGATAAACCAACCTACTCAAGCACCAACCCAAACTGTTCCAAAAAGCCTACTAGAACAACTGTGCAAAAAAATGGAGATGATGAACTCAGAAGTCTCTTCCCTAAAACAAGAACTTCAAACCATCAAAACAGGAAATGCACCCATGCCTACTCAGGCGGTGCCATCCTCAACTTCAAGGGGAGAGTCAAGTTGTGCTCAAACAACTCATGAACAACTAAAGGCTGTGACTGTTTTAAGAAGTGAGAAATCAATTGAGAAACCTGAACAACTAATGCAGAACCCACCTGAAGATTTAAACTTGGATGAAAATTCAAATGAACCACAATATCAAACTGAGGAAACTGATAACAATGTGAAAGAAACAACTCTTCAACAAACAACCCCACAACCTGCACCATTTCCCCAACGTATGAGGGGGAAAACCAAGCCTGAACTGAGTGAAACATTGAGGGAAATATTTTCACAAGTCAAGTTTAACATACCCCTTCTCGATGCAATCCAAACCATACCTGCCTACTCAAAGTACCTTAAGGACTTGTGCACTTTTAAAAGAAAATTTTCACATAAAAACCAAGTCCTTTTGGCTGCTAATGTGAGTACCACCATTCAAGGGACCATTCCTCCTAAGTTGAAAGACCCAGGTTGCCCTTACATCAATGTTGAACTAGGAGAAAGAAAAGTTGTCAAAGCCTTGTGTGACCTAGGTGCTAGTGTTAATATCATCCCATATGCTGTGTACTGCCAGTTAGGCCTAGAAGAACTCCAACCCGCATTTGTCACACTTCAACTTGCTGATCGTAGCATTAGGGTTCCAAAGGGGATTTTAAAGGATGTTCTGGTAAAGGTTGAAAACTTCATCTACCCTACTGACTTCATTGTCCTTGACAACCATCCAAACTTAGGAAATAAGGAACAAACCCCAATCATCCTTGGCCGTCCTTTTCTTGCAACAATCAACTCTGTTATCCGAGTCCGAAATGGGAACATGACCATCACCTTTGGGAACATGAGTCTAGACTTGAACATCTATAATGAAAGCTCACAAATAGGGGATGACGAGGACATTCATGAAGTAAACATGATAGGAAGCATTGATAATGAATCCATGGAACATCAAGGAATCTTTGATGAATGTTTAAGTCAAGATGAGATTGATTTCCTTTGTTCATATGAAGGAAGTTTATCTCCTTGGATTGAATAATTTTCAAATTTCTCTTATGATGAATTCTTAGGTCCAACAATCAGTGAAACCTTTCAAGAAACCAATTTCATGGAGACCAATCAAAATTCCTTCCCTAAATCTGATCAAGCCAATATAGTAGCTGAAAATTATACATGTGGGGAATCAATCATATCTGAAACTCTAAAAAAAGAAATTGAACTTGATCCAATGTCCCAATCTTCAGCTGAAATTCTAAACCAACCTAATCTTGAATTGAAGGAACTTCCTGCTACACTCAAGTATGATTTCCTAGGGGACAGTCAAACACATCCTATTGTCATTTCTTCTTCTCTTGAATCCAATCATGAGAGGATGCTTCTAGATGTCCTTAGGAAACATAAGAAAGCCATTGGTTGGACCCTGTCTGATATTCCTGGGATTATCCCACTTATCGGGACTCATAGGATTGTTCTGGAATCTGATTCAAAGCCATGTCGTCAACCTCAACGACGACTCAATCCTAATCTCATGGAGGTAGTAAGGAAAGAACTTATGAAATTGTTGAAAGCTGGTATCATATATCCCATAGCTGAGAGTGAATGGGTGAGCCCAATCCAAGTGGTTCCAAAAAAGGCTGGAATCACAGTGATAACCAATGAGGATGGAGAGATTCTTCCAACAAGGGTGAGTAGTAGATGGAGGGTCTGCATTGACTATAGGAAACTAAACTCATTCACCAAGAAGGACCATTTCCCCTTACCATTCATTGACCAAGTCCTTGAGAGAGTGGCAGGTCATGCCTTATACTGTTTCTTAGATGGGTACTCAGGGTACAATCAAATTGAGGTCTCCCTAGAGGATCAAGGGAAGACTACATTCACATGTCCTTTCGGTACCTTTGCCTTCAAACGCATGCCCTTTGGGTTATGCAATGCCCATGGAACCTTCCAGCGGTGCATGATGGGAATCTTCTCAGACATGGTAGGGGATTTTCTTGAGGTCTTCATGGATGACTTCTCTGTGTTTGGGGATACTTTTGAGGGATGTCTGCAGAATGTGGAGAGAGTCTTGTCAAGATGTGAAGAAAAAAATCTGGTCCTAAACTGGAAAAAATGCCATTTCATGGTTAAAGAGGGACTTGTTCTAGGCCATCTGGTCTCGAGTAGGGGGATTGAAGTTGATAAAGAAAAGGTTGACATCATTCGTCACCTTCCATCACCCAAAACTGTCAAGGAAGTGAGGTCTTTCTTAGGACATGCTGGTTTCTATAGAAGATTCATCAAGGACTTTAGTTCAATATCCCGTCCCCTTTGTGCTCTCTTAGTAAAGGATGCTCCATTTGTTTGGACAGAAAGCTGTGAGGGTTCATTCTCAAACCTCAAATCCTCTCTCACCTCTCCTCCCATTATGAAATCTCCAAATTGGAACCTTCCTTTTGAACTTATGTGTGATGCCAGTGACTTTGCTGTTGGAGCTGTGTTAGGACAACGTTGTGATAAAACTCCTTATGTCATTGCTTATGCAAGAAAATCCTTAAATGATTCCCAAATCAACTACACCACCACTGAAAAGGAGTTACTTGATATTGTGTTTGCCTTAGAGAAGTTTAGGTCCTACCTCTTAGGATCACCCATCACTGTGTTCACTGACCATTCTGCACTAAAATACCTCTTCCAAAAACAAGATGCTAAGGCTAGACTGATTAGGTGGATCCTTCTCTTACAAGAATTTGACCTCACAATCAAGGATAAAAAGGGATTTGAAAATGTTGTAGCTGATCACCTCTCTAGGATGGAATTCAAAGACAACTCAAATCACCTTTCTGTGTCTGATTAATTTCCTGATGAACACTTATACTCTGTGAGTGACTGCCCTTGGTATGCTGACATAAAAAATTTCTTAGTGACAAGAGTCATTCCAAAATTCTTAGGGACTCAAGCTCGAAGGAAATTCATTTCTGATGTTAGACACTATGTGTTTGATGATCCATACCTCTATAAGTTCTGCCCTGACTAAGTCATTAGGAGGTGTGTTCCAGAATCTGAACAAGAGTCCATCCTTAAATTCTGTCATAGTGAGGCATGTGGAGGTCACTTTTCCTCTAAGAAAACATCTACTAAGATTCTTCAATGTGGTCTTTTCTGGCCCACCCTCTCAAGGGACTCCTATACATTTTGTCAAAGCTGTCCTAGGTGTCAACAAGTAGGGTCCATCACAAAAAGGAATCAAATGCCACTCACTCCCATCTTAGTGGTTGAAATCTTTGACTTTTGGGGAATTTATTTCATGGGTCCCTTCCCAAACTCTCGGGGATACCTCTACATACTCTTAGCTGTTGATTATGTCTCAAAATGGGTTGAGGCCATTCCCACAAAATCTAATGATCATCAAACTGTGATTAGATTCCTAAAAGAAAACATATTCTCTAGATTTGGAATTCCTAGGGCTATCATAAGTGATCATGGAACTCATTTTTGCAATAGTCCATTCTCATCACTCATGGAAAAATATGGAATTTCTCACAAAGTGTCCACTGCTTACCACCCACAGACCAATGGTCAAGCTGAGTTAGCCAATCGTGAAATTAAGCAAATTCTTGAAAAAACTGTCAACCACTCTAGGAAAGATTGGTCTGAGAAACTCTTAGATGCTCTTTGGGCCTATAGAACCGCATATAAAACCATTTTAGGAATGTCCCCATATAGGTTGGTTTATGGTAAAGCATGCCATTTGCCAGTGGAGATTGAACATAAGGCCTTTTGGGCAATTAAGAAAATGGATTATGATCTCTCATTGGCCGGAACAAAAAGGAAATTAGATCTCAATGAACTGGAGGAACTAAGGATGGAGGCTTATGAAAATTCAAGGATCAATAAAGATAGAGTTCAAGCCTACCAATCTAGGAATATCAAGGTCAAACATTTTGAACCGAGAAAACTTGTGCTCTTGTATAGTTCAAAACTTCATTTACATCCGGGAAAGTTAAGGTCTAGATGGTCAGGACCTTTCATAGTGCATCATGTATTCCCCCATGGGGCAGTAGAGATTCAAGATCCCACAAGTGGTTACATTTTCAAAGTCAATGGTCAAAGGTTAAAACCATTCATTGAATCATTCAATAAACAGGAAATAGAGGTTGAGTTAACTGAGCCAACCTATGAACAAGGAAAAAATTAATAGATTTAGGGTCCATGTCGGGCTAACGATGTTAAACAAAGCACTGAATGGGAGGCAACCCATGGTTTTCAAGTTTCCAATAATTTCATTGTTTTAATCAACTTTATATTTTAAATAGGGTTAATGAGACATTTTGATATTTTGAAAAAAAATAATAAACTGTTGACCTGTTCTTCTATAATGAGTATGGATGGGTACGAAAGGGGAGCACCATATTCATCCGTGTCACGTGGTGTGATCCTTGAGTAATACCTTACCCAAAAATTTAAAAAGAAGACAATGTATCATCAGTTTATTTTGTTTTATTTTTATTATTTTATAGGTTAAGATAAAAATAAAATAATAATAAAAAAAGTCCATGCCATAGGCCGTGGGGAAAACCCCGTCACAACCGGCGAAGCCGCGGGGACTCGAACCCGGGACCGAAGGGAGATAGGGGCGCGTGCTTACCACTGACCTGCGACTTCTTGTGCTTCCTTATTCTATAATTTTTATATATATTCTTATATTTTACTTCCTTTATTATATATATATATTGTTTGTTTTTGTTTGTTTTGTTTGTTTTGTTTTTCCTTTTTCCACTAGGGAACTTTGTAAGCGACATGGATATCAAAGGAATAAATTCGAGTGGCAAGAACTTCAAACTTCAACCACCAGGTGACTTCATTCCATGATCCTCATATTTCAATTTCCTTATTGAACTCCCCTTTTTATTCCTCTACCCCATTCTAAATTTTGTTTTTATGAAACTAGGGACAGTTTCATTCTAAGTTGGGGGGTGTGGAAACAAAATGTTTGTTTAAAAAAAAAACAATGAAGTAAAATTCCTTTATCATTCATATAATAACAAATTTTCTCACATAAAAACTACATATCAAATAATTATTATTTCCTTGACTCTTAATTTAATTCATGATTAAGTTTAAAAGCATAGATTTTGGAAAGTGTGGCTGTCCAATGTGATATTTCATCGTTTATATTTTCATCCAAATAAAAAAATTCCACAATGCACGTCCTCTAGACTGTGGGGTACTAATTTTAATTTTTGGGGTCCCATAATAAATAACATAGGCTGGTTTTATTTTTATGAATAATATGAGTATTCAAAAAAAACTAAAAAAAATTATTAAAAAAAAAAATTGCGTGTAGAGCAATGGATTGATAAAATGCGAGGCTTTCGGCACTTGGGGATCATGACTTCAGAGTTGTCTAGCCCTGAGTTTTTCAATATATCTCTATTTATGGTAATATGACTTTGTTTTTGATTAAGTTAACTCGAGACGATGCCTGAGTATGTGGGCTTCACTTGGTGCCCTAAGGCCTTTGAGTCTGGGAGTCATCGGCAAAGTCTTGCTACATGGGTTAATTTGATTAACTGCAATATCAATTACTATGGCAATATTGCAAAAAAAAAAATCAAAAAAAAAAGAATGAAGAATACTCATATTAGGATTAAATGTGATTCCACCTAGCGCTTCCATGATTTCCCCTTTGAATGAAAATGAACCCCCATATCTATTGTGATACACAACACATCATTACACCTAATTGAGTTGGATGAAGTATGATGATGGATTTGATCAAAGGAATGGGCTTGGGATTGGGATCTGCTTTTAAATTCATCTTGTTTTAAATTATCTTGATAGGTTATAAAAATATATTTGTGTGCAGTTTACATTGTGAGCACTGTTTGTTATAATGTGTTTGAAGAAAGGAATTCAAATAAAATCATTGAATTATTTGCTCGGGACTAGCAAATCTCAAGTTGGGGGGCATGATTATCCAATAAAAACATATATTTTAATTACATTTTAATGGTATTAAATGTTCATTTTTGATCTTATGGGCCTGAGTTAGTGCATTTTCATTATGAACATCCGTTCTCATCATTTGTGCACATCATGCCTAATATACACCAATTTAGGCCCAATGAGTCATCTGATTCTAAGGAATGTAATTATCAATTTTTTTAATTTTATATTTTGGGAACATTATCTTCACTTAAATTTGAACATTTTTCATTCAGGGATCAATGGAGAATTCATGGAAGAAGATGAGGATATTTTGTGATGAAAGGAAGCAATTATAGAGAAGGCAGATTGGACACTAGCCCACTGATGAGATTGTGGGGCCCAACATACAGGCCCAATGAATCCCAAATTTTGTGGGATGCTAGAAGACATTCATAGAAAAAAATAACTCTTCATGAGACAATGCTAATTCTGCCTCTATGGTGGTCATTAAAGCGGTCCAAGTTAGAGATACAATTCTGGGCCAGATTCTGCGGCCCAGAAAAACAGTCCACTAATTTTATCATATCTCGGAATACGTAACTCCAAATGGGCCCAAATTTTACAGGAGGTTATAAGACATCCGGAGCTCCATTTTCTGCTTCTATTTCCCACTCTTATTCGGCCTTCTAGATGGTCTTATAGACGCGTCTGTTCGGTGAAGGAAAGATGGCTTCCACCTCGGGTCAAATGTGGAAAAGTTCAAATTCCACAAGCTTTCCACCACCTATGGCCTACAAAAATTAATTGAGATGCTTTGTACTGTTTTAGGATCGACCCAAGGCTCCCAAAATTCCTATTTAAGGCAGTGGTGGTGAAGGAGTTGAGAATCTTGGATGCTTTGTTCAATTGTAATGTTATGCTGCATTTTTGTTGCCTCAATTTTGTCGTTCACATGTAAGTTGTTCAATTCACTTTAGTTTCTTAATAAAAGTTCTTCTTATACTCTTATTCTGTTGTTATTAATATCAATTTTATGCCTTTGGATCAAGGTGTGAATTTATTCACACCAACCCTTGTGAAATTATTCACACAACGGTGGAGTGATCATTTTATTTTTGTTGTTTTCTTTACTTCTCCATTTCCTCCATCACGAGTCTACTTTCCGCTTCCATTGAAACCATGGGATCAATGGAGGGATAACCCACTTATGGGTTGATCCAAGGGAGTATCAAGGGGCTGGATTGGATGTTATTTATCACCTAATTAATGTATAATCACTTCTTTAATTGGGATTTTTATTTGATGATTTTTAAACTCCATCGTCCTTGTTGAATTTAAGGCCACACACTTCAAGTACTAATACGATCCTTTACCTTGAAGTGCTCAAAACTTTGATCCTTCAAGTGTATAGGTGATTAGTATTAGAGGGTGTAGGCATTAAACCAGTAAGTGATGATGTTGTTTTATCTCCTTAAATGAACCCATCTCAAATTTAAGAAATTGAAATCATTAAAAAGAAAATACGTCCAATCCACCCCGAGCGATAACCTAGGATCAACTAATTCTTTTAAATTGAATCCACTTAAATCTATTAGATATCTTTAAAACCCATCCAAAATCAATCCAAGTTGGCCACTTCATATCCAAAAATCCATCCCTTAGGTTGTGTATCTTAGGTATCTTCTTAGGTCTCTGTGGAATCGACAACCCAAGCTACACTACAAGGACCGTTCTACCCTTCTTCTCTTGGGTAAATTTGGGCGTGATCCAGCGGTACTTGCTTGGGAGCCACCCAGGAGTGTGACGGAGGTACGCAGTTTCTTGGGTTTGGCCAGATACTACCGGAGATTTGTGCCAGATTTCTCCAGAGTTTTAGCACCTTTATCAGTGTTGACGAAGAAGGGGAAACCCTTCATGTGGTCAGAGAGATGTCAGCATAGTTTTTAAGAGCTAAGGAAGAGGCTGACTAGTGCCCCCATCTTGAGGCTTCCAGAAGAGGGAGTTGGGTACGTAGTCTAGTGTGACACATCAGGGACGAGGCTCAGATGTGTTCTGATGCATGAGCGAGTAGTTATCACATATGGTTCTCAATAACTGAGACAACATGAGAAGAACTACGCTACCCATGACCTTGAGTTATCAGCAGTGGTCTTCAATTTGAAGATGTGGTGACACTATCTGATGGGTGAGTGTTTTATGGTCTACTCTGATCACCAGAGTCTCAGGTATATCTTCTCCCAAAAGGACCTGAACCTGAGACATCGACATTTTCTTGAGTTCCTCTAGGACTATGACTTCTAGATAGTCTATACTCCTGGTAAGGGGAATGTTGTAGAATATGCACTCAGTAGGAGATCTGGTACACAACTACTAGGTGAGGTGACGAAGAAGCTGGCCACTTTGTAGATATCCTTTGTGGAACGAGATGGAGCAGATTTTCTTTAGTCTCTTATAGTCACTCCCCCACTTCATCAGCGAGTCAGAGAGGTGCAACATGGGGACACTGACTGCGAGGCTCGACGTGTTGAGATATCCAAAGGGCAGGCACCTGATGGATTTTTTGAAGGTGGGGAGCACGTCATCCTTTTCAGAGGACGTACCATGGTACTGGTGTCGCTTAAGGAGGAAGTGTTGTAGGAGTTCCACACATCCCCTCCAGCGGTATATCCAGAAGTGGAGAAGATTTACCAATATCTTCGACAACAACACTGGTGGCCTGGAATGAAGAAATCTATAGCATAGTTTGTCTCTTAGTGCCTCACTTGTCAGCAAGTCAAGGTAGAGCATCAGGTACCAGTAGGCTTAGTGTAGCCTTTAGAGGTCCCAGAGTGGAAGTGGGACGGGATATCCATGGACTTCATGATAGGACTTCCATGTATATCTAGGGGTCATGATTCTATCTGGGTGATCGTCGAACGACTCACCAAGTCGGCCCACTTCCTACCGATCAGAGAGTAGGGTTCAGTAGAGAGCATGAGACACCTCTATGTTCAAGAGATTGTGAGACTACATGGAGTACCCTAGATGATTTTCTCCGATTGAGATGCACGTTTCACTTCCCATATTTGGAATGGGTTGTAAGAGGCTTTCAAGATGCATCTTAGTTTGAGCACCACCTTCCATCCTCAGACAGATGGCCAGACTGAGTGGACCATTCAGACCCTCAAGGACATGCTGTGTGCTTGTGTCCTAGATTTTGGTCGCAACTGGGAGGATCACTTTCCCTTTTTGGAGTTTTCATACAACAAAAACTATCACTCCACGATTGGGATGTCACCTTTCGAGGCTCTGTACGACTGACCTTGTAGATCGCCTTTGTACTGGACTGACCCAGGGGAGTCAGCACTCATGGGACCAGAGATGGTACGACCTACCACGGAGAAGGTGCAGATCATCCAGGAGAAGATGAAGATAGAACAGAGCAGGCAGAAGTCTTATGCCGATAGAAGATGAAGACCTCTGGAGTTCGAGGATGGTGACCATGTCTTTCTACGGGTCTCACCCGACGAGGTTTACAGAGATTTGGCCAGGTCAGCAAGTTATCTCCAAGGTACATCGGACCCTTGCAGGTCCTCACTAGAGTTGGTAGGGTGGCTTACCACCTAACACTTCCCCCTCAGTTGCACCGGGTGAACTACGTCTTCCATGTATCCTAGCTGAGGAGATACGTGCACGACCCTTCACACATCATTGACTGGGGCGAGCTGGACATCGATGATGGAGCGAAGTATATGGAGGTTTCAGTAGAGATTAAGGATTGACAGGAGTGGGTCCTTCGTGGGTGGTCGATACCTCTGGTGCGCGTTCGTTGGCAACACGAGAACCTCCAGGAGAGCACATGGGAGTGGGAGGCTCAGATACATGCTCAGTACCCCCACTTGTTCCCTTAGTTTGAGTTGTAGCTTACAAGGACGCAAATCCATGAGGTGAGGAGAATGTAAAGACCCATATTTTTCCATGTATTTTTTTAATTATTTGGGAATATTATAAGTCTGCGAAAATTGACAGTGCGTGATTCTGAGGCCCGGTGAGCCTGGAATGATTTTTCTAAACTTTTTTTAAGTACTTTTACTAAGTGTGTGAGTGTATTTTTGTAACTTTCGAACTGGTGCTTGGAATTGAAATTTGAGGACACCGTTGAACTCGCAGCGTAGATATTCTCTTAAAGAGACCTTTACCTCGACCGCAGTAGGTCGAGGGTGGAAGATAGTTTTTCACTTTTTTGTGGAAGAAGGAAAAAATAAAATAATCAACATTTTATTTTTCTTTTGAAACCTCTCTTTTGAATTTATGGATGTGGGGACCACCTGAGCTAGAAAACCCCCAATTTAAAATCTTGGTGGTGGGGACTACCCGAACCCCTCTTAATGGGGGAAAACCTATCAACTCTCCAATTAATAAATTGATCCAACTACAATTAATTAAATGTGTCAACTTTAATTAATTTTTAAACTTATTTTTAATAAGTTGGCTATTCTTTTTTTTTTGTGTTGGAGAATTTCGTTGGCAAAGGAGCTTAGGAGAATTGTGGAGAAACGTTCTCTCCAATGAAGAACGCCCTCTCCAATGAAGAATGAGGAACCGACCCCAAGACCGGATCAGAAGCACTTTGTGGAAGCAACAAACACCGACATTCTTCAACGACTTTATATTCTACCCCTCGACTCCTCCTACGAACGACAAGGTAGAGGTGTGTTTTGATTATTCTTCGTTAATTTCTTTTACGTTGAATATTTTTCCATAATCCGAGTGCTACCAATCTAGCGCAGAGGGTATGGTCCAAAAAAACATGGTCCGATACCTCCGCATCATCCTTGATTTACGTGTTCTTTGCGATGAAGGAGGATGACGACCAGCACCGGTGGGACTCGAGGGCGACGACCGACCTCGAAGAAGGTGGTGGTGCGACCATGCCACCGGAGAAGGGCCACGTTGGAGTAAGGGTGAAGACTAGCCATGCGAAGGGGGCGACAACACATGTCCACGTTTCCAAGCATGCAAGAGCCACGACACAAGGCCACAACAGTGAAGCGAGGGTGGTCCGCTTGCTTCCGGCCACCGGTAATGGCGCGGCGCGCGACCGCACCGTGCGGAGGAGGGCCGACCGTCCAGCCAGCTGCGAGCCGAGCGGACCACCCAGCGGGCCGCTATCGCAGGCCCCACCATGGGCCGGGCCGGACCCAATGGGCTGGTTCGACCCGAACCGGGTTAGGTCGGCCCAGGTCGGGTCGGGTCGGACCGAACCCGAACCGGACCCGGACCAATTTCAACCCCTTTTCGCTCTTTTGGCCATAACTTGAGTTACGGGTATCTGTTTGACGAACCGTCTGCGGCACCAAAAAACTTGGAGCGAGATTGTACTTTTGATATACCACAATTAAATTTTGGATAAAGTTAGGGTATGACCGGGTTGGATCGAACACGAATCCAACTGGGCCCTCGGGACTAAAATTCCAATAACTTAGAGACCGAGCGTCCGATTGACGCACCGTCTGTTGAATTGGGAACCCTTTTACGTGGCAGTAATTTGGGATACTTATTCATGGGAATTAATGGAATATGGAGTATTAAACATTGGCTTGAGGAGCGGAACCTCCCGGAATCAAGCGAGCTTAGTGCGGGAACCCTGTGGCTGGCTGTATCATGAGAAAGGAATCCTATGTGGGTCTATGTTTTGGGATTCTACATGGGTATGTGTTTCAGTATCCCTCTTGGATCCACTCTAAGAATCCATGTGGGACTACTTTAGGATCCTACGTGGGTTTGCTATATTAGGATCCTATGTGGGTCTGATGATCTAGGATCGTACATGGGTCTGATGATTTAGGATCCTACGTGGGTCTGCCTCTCAATAGAGTAAAATGATTCAATAGTTATCATCTTTACTACCATACCTAAGTTATACTTGGTGTGAGATGAGTATTTACATTTGTGGTAATCATCTGTGTGGCATACCTTATTGGTTCATACCTTCGTGGTGATACCTTTGTGGTATTCTTCTATGTGGAGTTGCCTTTGTGGTACTTACATTCGTGGTGTTACCTTTGTGGTACTCTTTCCTTCATGGGACAATTGAGCTTTGGTATTTTGAGTTGGTCCTTGTGTTTCCTCATGATTGAGATGGGTTTACTCGATAACTTAGGTATATGTATGGGCATATACCTAAGTATGGTTGTCAGTTGTTTTCATGCTTTGAGGTTATCCTTTGTGAATTTTGTGAGACCTTTGAGGGTCTCGGGGTCCCTACTGAGTATCGTTATACTCACCCCTGCACGGGCTATGCCCACACCTTGTTGTGTTTGGTGCAAATGACAAACAATGACGACTGAGGAAGAGAGTAATAAGAATAGAGGTAGCTTGAGGTGGACATTAGATGAGGCATACCGCAGAGACGACTGTTCGAGAGTTGTACCTACCCTTTAGGTAGGATCCTAGGTGGGTGTTCATAGGAGCTGTTTTCAGTTATTCTTGTACTTCCCATTTTTCCTTGTACTTTCCAGTTGGGCTTGTATTTTGGCCCCTTTGGCTTACTGTATGCACTCTTTTTTACTATATAGTTTACTTGTGTTCGTATATTGCTGTGTTCTTGGTTTTTGTGAGTTTACAGGTTATAAAGGCAATGCCTTCCCGTTTTAGAGAATATGCCTTTCGGTGCTAGTCGCCAGCCCCTGGCCTATGGAAGGCGGGCTTGGGGTAGTCACGGCATGGGCCCCGAGGGATGAGTCATGACAAAGAACACCTTATGTCAGATTGATATGTGGTTGATTTCTACATTTCAATAATGACTTATGGACATTTTTCCTAAATTATAAATATAATTATTGTGTTTTCTCAGTTTTCAGTGAATGACACATGTTTTTAACTAAAATGTCACTTTTAAATTAAAAACATACACATTGAGTTATACCAATCACATCATGTCAGATTGACGCGCGACTGATTCCTATACATCAAAAATTATTTATGGATCATTTTACCAAAGTATCAAGATAATATGAGTTTGACTGATGGGTTTTCAATGAGTGACACATGTTCTTAACTAAAATGTCATTTTAAACTAAAAACATATACTTGAGTAATACCAGTCACATCGTGTGTCATATTGACGTGAATCTAGTTTCTACACATAAAAAGTGACTTATAGATCGTTTCCTAAAGTATAAAGACAATCTAAGCACCTTTTCTTAGTTTTTAGTGAGTAACACAGGTTTTTAACTAAAATTTAGATTTTAAACTGAAAACACACATTTCAAGTCATATCGATCACACCATGTATCAAATTGAGGTAAGAATGATTCCTACATGTCACATATGAGTTATGGATTATTTTTCTAAATTATAAAAGCAATATGAATGTGTTTTCTCGATTTTGAGTATGTCATGTGTCTTTTGAACTAAAATTTCAATTTTAAATTAAAATACACTTTGAGTCATATAGAACACACCGTGTGTCACATTGATATGTGGTTGATTCCTTCATATAAAAAATGAATCATTGACTATTTTACTAAAGTATCAAGATAATATGAGTGTGTTTTATTTCTTATTAGTTTATAACACTTGTTTTTAACTAAAATGACATTTTTAATTTGAAAACATGCGCTTTGAGTCATACCGGCCACACTGTGTGTCGGATTGACGTGTGCCTGATTTCTACACGTCACAAATGAATTATGTAGTAGTGTCTTAAATTATCAATATAATTATAGACCATTTTCTTGGTTTTGATTATGTGAAGTGTGTTTTTTACCAAGATATTTATTTCAAATAAACACACACACTTTAAGTCATATCGGCCACATCGTGTGGGAAAATTATCTAAATAAGTTGTAGATAAAAATTATAATAAAATTAAATAATAAATATTTAGATAAAATGATGAGAAACTTAACTAAATAAGTAGTAATAATTCACCTATTCATGACATCTATATACATTCCAACCTCATGTATTCTACCCACTCATTTCTAAAAAAATCTATTTCATCTTCTGAATACATGGATTTTTGACAGTCTTGGTAGTACTAGTAAAAAAATAAACAAATGATTAATATATATTTTAAAATAAATTATAATTATCATAAAAAATACCTCCTAATGAAGACGCATTCCACATTTCTTAGTTTATTATGTGTGCGTATATCTGTGGTGGTTGTGGGTTTACTTTCCCTTTAGTATCCCTAAGATAATGCTTCATAAGAATAATCTAAATAGATCTATGAGACTTTTGAGAAATCATTAATACAAATTTCATTCGAAGGTCATCCAATTTAAATGAACTCTAAAAGGGATAATGAAGAGTAAATCAACATTCCATTAATTTTTTTTTAATAAAATAGAGAAAATATATATTAATTTTATACTATTCTCTTCCAAAATTAGTTTATTAATCATGAACACAACATTGTTCCATGTATCTATGTTAATAACCACATGCATTTGAGTGGTATCCTCAATGTAACTAATGAAATAAAATTGTTGGGGTTAACATGTTAGTCATGTGCATTCCATCCATCCTAAAATTTGATGTCTCTACATATCACCTTAATATTTTTGTAAGACTATCATGATATGATGCTCCTATTTTTTATCAGACATATGTTGTTCACCTTAAACCATTTCCTCAGTTTCAACATTATCAATATGCTTTTCCTTTGGATTTATAGCTTGTAGAGAAACCCATTGTTCCTCTAGATTGGGTGCGTTAACATGTTTATAAATCCATTGTTCCCTAGGATTGGTAAAATCAACATGCAGATAATCCGTTATCTTCGAAAGTGGTTGAAAATTTAATTTAGATTGTGTAAATTAAGTAGTGAACACATAATATGAGGTAACAAAATGTATATTAAAAAATATTTAACCTAATTATTGAACTCTATCTTTTTTTCTTTAAAGGTTGAAAGGATTTTACCCATTAAGAGAGTATCCAAATCCCATAATTGTGGTCCCCTCTAACATAAAAGACCTCATATACATTGGGACCACTATGAAATGATTACAATGTTCCAATGAAAGGATCATCCACAATTGAATTTACATCTGACCATGTAGTAGTTTTGTTCAATTACAAAATAATTGACCGCTTTTTGTTTGTAGGATTTAGGACATAAATACTTATACTTCCTGTGATTCTATTATGGATGGTTCATCTGTGTACCCTTTCTTATTGAAATATAGTTTTATGAATCCCAATTCACCAATTTTAACAAAACTCCTATTATCAACCCACTTTCATTGAAAAATCGGCACTTAGAATGTTGTATAATCCAACTCCCATATTTGTTCGATGATGCCAAAGTATGAAATATTCACCAAAATTGGATTTCTTTCCTTGGTAATAGATACATGCATTTCTTCTTCCATAAGAGAAACTCCACTATTTTACATTGTACTAAATTCATAATATTCTTTTATATATAATGCATAATCATTAATTACATAACCATTATAAGATAATATATGCAAACTTAGTCCTATAGATATCTATAGAAGTTATTCTAAGATAAAATTTGGATTTTTAGATGAATTCTTAAAAATATGGTCTCAAAACCATCCTATAAACTATTGATTATGTGTTTTGATATCCACCTTTCATCCCTTAATATTTTAAAATGCCTAAAAATTACTTTTTGGGTTTCAATATATGACACAACCTCTAAACTGTTATGTAAAACATAAAGGTGATCCAACTCCCACTCTATAATGCTAATTGTGGCAACATATATTTTGGAAATTCTTTCACCCACAAGTTTCCCACTGTGATGAGATTTTGGTAGACCAATGATCAACACATCTAAAAGGTAGTCGATACAGAATTCAATGGATTCATTAACAATATATCAATTTTCAATAAAAACTTTTGGATGAATTCTATTTTTTTACACGCGCTTTCAAAATATTCTTATACCGTTCATTGGGTTATATCCATCTATAATGTATAGGATGACATAGATGGATATCTCTAACCAAGGGAACCATCAAGTGATCCATCATAACAAAAAATGATGGTGGGAATAACATCTCCAATCTACATAATATAACAAAAATTTCATTTTCCATAGTTATCAATTTCAATGGATCTATAACTTTACTATATATATATTTGAAAAAGAAACAAATATTGGTTAATGTATAAATTTTTTTATAGAAAAAATGTAACATAAAGATGCAGACATTAGATCTTGCATCAAAACATAATAGTCACATAATTTCAAGACCTTTAACTTTAAATAAACCATGGAAACAATATTATTGATATTTGATTAATACCCCTCTAAAACCTTTACATCATTCAAGAAGTTTCAAAACTGATATATCTCTTACCTGAAAAGAGTGTAAGTAAATGAAGGAAGAAAAGTACACCTTTCACCCTTCACTGGCACTGAATCTTCCCATATCTCAATGTTAATCATGTACAACCTATCATTAATTTCATCCTTTTTTTCTCAGGCATACTTAGTTATGTGCCAATGATATAATCACATACAGTTTATTATATATGCATGACATCAAGAAAATTTCTAACATACAAATAATTCCAATGTAGCATTTTTTTTAAAAAGTTTGATCTTGTTTTCTAATCGATTTTCATAAGGTTTTTTGAAAAAGGTTTTTGAAAATTTGTGACCATACCCTTTAATCTCTCAAACGGTTGATCACCTATTAGTGGAGATGGTGTTGTACCTTCTTCAAAATTCCTATCAAATGATGTTGTCCAAAATTGGTATTTATGTCATCGGGGTAGAAATTTGTGATTCCCTATAAACACAGTATTCAAGGAACATTTCAACCTAATTGAGTGTGTAACTTATTTTCAAATGGGGCACCCTTGAGTTCCATTAATTATATATCCTTAAAAATTTCCATAAGTTGGAAATTCATTTACCATACCATACAAAATGACTCTCAACGTTAAATATTCATTTCTATAATAATTCTACAACATGATACCTAGATCCCAAATTAATTTTAGATCTTCGATATATGGAGCCAAATAAACCTTAATATCATTACCTGGTTGTTTTAGTCCTTTTATAAGAAGAGACAACATAATATATTTTTTCTTCATGTATAACTACAATGATAAGTTAAAATTTACCAACATAACTGGTCATGTACTGTGAGTGCTACTTTGTAAACCAAAAGGATTTACTCCCTTTATAGATAGTATAAGAAAATGGTTTCATGGATCATTTCCAAATCCTAGATACCTGTGATCAATTTCCTTCAACTGAGGAGAGTCTACTGGGTGATGAAGTTTCCAATTTTGATTTCTTGTAGCTGTGTACCATGTTGATTGCCTTGCAGTCTCATCACTTCCATATAGGATGCTAAATCTCAGAATTATTGTAAAGTACCATACAACTTTTAAAGGACTTGATTCATCTTTCTTGTATTGAGACACACCACACTTTGGGTATTTTTTAAGTGATTCATGGTCCTTGTGAAATAGTATACAATCATTTGGATAAATATGTATTCTTTCATAGATCATACCCATTGAACATAGAATTCATTTAGCATTATATGTTTGTAAAAAATCATTATCTCATAGTAACATATCATTTGAGATAGAAATTAGTTCAGTAAAGTTGGTGTTACTCAATCCATTTCCATATTTTATATTATATAGCTTCAGTATGAATGAAAATGTTGTATATTTTAGTACAATCAACATACAATGACAACTTTTCACAACTCTTTAACTTATAAAAAATCTTTGGATAATCATAAAGTTCATCTTAAAATATTATCATCATTTACTCAATATGATCGTCATCATGATTTACACATGTAATCATATCCTTGATACAGTCTTCATCATCATTCACACTTGTAATTGTATCAGATGATTCATAAAACATAGCATTATACCAATCACTAGCTACATTTAGTTCTTCCCCGTGTTTAGTCCAACATTTATAACTTTGATATATTCTGTGGCATGTCAAGTATTCTTTAAATATATATATAACAATTAGTCTTGAATAACAACAATGTAAACATGAAAAAATGATTTGAGAAGGGTCATATGCACAATCTTTTGTAAAATTAATATACTCTTTAAACCTATCCTCATACTCCTTTTTCATACAATTGACATTCATCATTTTTTGATTTATATCCTACCTATTTGATTTGACAATATTAGTATTCAATTAAATAAATAAATACACAAAAGGTATGATCTTAGAATCCTAAAAGGTTATTATTTATATACACACGCATATACCCATAATATTTGATATCAGTATTCACTCCTCTAATTTGGTTAAAACAATTTAATAACATTTACAAGGTTATTTTTTACATAGTTATTGGATATTTTGGAACATTTCAAAGATTCAATATTTTTTGCATTAGAAATACATTTTTATGTATACTAAAATCATTCATAAAGGTAATAAAGTACCATACACCACCACTTGATTGCGTACCTATTGATCCACACACACATGTATGTTTGAGGGACAATAACTCACTATATCCGTTTTACTTTTCTAAAAGGAATTTAATCATTTTTCCCAATTAAAAAGAATAAAACATATCAAATGATTCATAATCAAATAATTCTTAAGATGTATATTTATGGGGACATTGGACGTGTTTTTCATTTTTATATTCTAGGTGGTAATGGTAAAATTGATATTTAATTATTAACTTTGACCTTCTTATTTCATACATTATTGACATATTTTAAAGTCTAGGATATATAAAACTTTAAAATCTTGTATAACACCATGAATCATTTCATTTATGTAAATTGAAACCTTTTTATTAAACCTTAAAAATTTATTATTATTTCAAAAAAGAAACACAATTAAAATTAGTTATGGTAGGAACTTAGTATCAATTTTATAATCCCAAAATCTATCCATTAGGCATAGGTAGATGGTAGGTTACTACAGTTAAAATAAGGGGCCATACATCAATTAGAAGAAGAGAAACTAAGAATAATTCAAGCAAGGGGCCAAACATTGATCATAAGAGAATAAGAAAGGCAAAGAAAAAAAAAATCATGAAAACAGTTCCAAAACATCACGCAGACAAGAAGAACCCAACAAGAAGAACAAAAAAAGTAGTAAAAGGTTAAAAGATTGATTAAAAATGAGTAATGAATAACATACCTTCGATTTAAGGTTCAATTTCTTCGAAAGATTCAAAGGAGGCGACTTTGGAAATCCGCTTTTGTGAAAGCATGAACGGTGTGAGTAAGGCAATCTTGGTTAAGATTCTTTTAAAATATGGGAAGATGTTTTATCAACGCTAGTAAAAAGTGTTGATAAAATACACATTTATCAGTGCTTTTACTAGCACCGATAAATACTAGTGGACAATAAAAATTAAAAATTAAATTAAAAAATTATAATAAATTACGAATCATATAAAAATTAATATAAAAATTAATATAAAAATTAATTTATAATAAAAAGTAGTAAATATTAAAAATAGATAAACAATATTTTTTATATTAATTGTAGTAATAAATGTGATAAAATTATGATAAATGTTTTAATATTATGATAAATGAATAAATAATATTAATTATGTAAGACACAAATAATATTAAAAAAGAATAAATTATATAAATTATATATATTGCAAAAATAATATAAATGAATAAATATTAAAATAAAAAAGAATAAATACTAAAAATTGCATTTAAATTGAAAAGATTTAAAATAAAATCCTAATTAAAAATTAATACATAATAACTCTATAAAGATTTAAATAAAAAATATTAAAATAAAAATGTATAAATATTAAATATGTAAATTAGAAACATATTCAAAATATTAAATATTAATAAATAAAAATGTGTAAATAAATATTAAAAATGAATAAATTAGAGAAATATTAAATGAATAAATATTAAAAATGAATAAATTAAAAAGATATTAAAAATTAATAAGTATTAAAAATGAATAGATAATGATAAATGAATAAATATTAAAAATGAATAAAAATGAATAATTATAAATGATTAAATTGTAAAAATATTAAAAAAATGAATTAATAATTTTAATTATATAAATTAATGAAGTAAAAAAATGAACAAATATTAAAATAAAAAATAAAAAATATTAAAAAATAATGAGTACTCATTATTAATGACTAAATAATAATTGAATAAAGATTTAAATACAAATATATAAAAATAAAAATGAATAAATATTGATTATAGAAATTACATACATATTAAAAGTATTGAATATTAATATTTAAAAATGTATAAATAATTATCAAAATTAAATATATTATAAAAATATTTAATGAATAAATATTAAAAATAAATGAATATTAAAAGTGAATAAAGGAAATATTAAAAATAAATAAATATTAAAAGTGAATAAAGGAAATATTAAAAATAAATAAATATTAAAAATGAATAAACAATGTTAAATGAATAACCAAACATACACATTACATACATACACATACACACGCATAGACATACACATATACATACATGCATATACACATACACATACATACACATATACAAATACATGCATATACCTACACACACATGCACACACACACACACATATAAAATTTCATACAAATACATACATATACATACACATGCATATTCATACATACACATAATACATAAACATACACATACATCCACATACACACACATGCATGCACATACACATACACATACACATACACATACACATACACATACACATACACATACACATACACATACACATACACATACACATACACATACACAAACACATACACCTACACATACACATACACTTACACATACACATACACATACACATACACATACACATACACATACACATACACATACACATACACATACACATACACATACACATACACATACACATACACATACACATACACATACACATACACATACACATACACATACACATACACATACACATACACATACACATACACATACACATACACATACACATACACATACACATACACATACACATACACATACACATATATACATACATACACCCACACACACATATACACATACACATACATACAAGTACATAAACCTACATACACATACATACACATGCATATGAATACATATGCATACTACATAAACATAAACATACTACATAAACACACACACACATAAACATATATACATATATGCATACATACACACACACATATATACATACACGTACATATGCACACACACACACAAATGTACATATATATACATACACATAAACACACACAAACATAACACATATATACACATACATACACATAAATATACAGATGTACACATATACATCCACATACATACACATATATATGTATATATATTTTAAATTATTGAATATGAATATGAATATATAAATTCAATGAACTATGTTTAAATACATATATATATATATATATATTAATTTATACATTTATATAAATGGTTAAATAAAATATTAATATTATATATATATTGTGATTAATTTATATAAATATATTATTAAACATTTTTATTGATTAATATAAATATGAAATTATATATATATAAAATTCTAAAAATATGATTGATAATTTTTATATTATAAAATAGTTATATAAATCATATTTATACATTATATTTACATATATATACTTATTGTTATATAAATAATATTTACAAATATATAAATATATATATATGCAAATTAAATTATTCACTATTACCTTTATTAATGTTTTTAGTATTGTTAAAGAGGGAGATTTTATCAGCGCTAGGTAAAGCGCTGATAAAGTGGTACCTTAATCAGTGTTTTAGCTAGCACTGATAAAAGTCCCCCCTTTATCAGTGATTTTTTTAGAGATAATAAAGTTTAACACTTGATAAACATGAATCTATATTAGTGAGCATTGATAGAATGATTTTATCCATTCTCTTTTATCACTGATAAAACTAAAAAAATATTTTTTTCAAAATTATTTAGGTGCTACACTCACACCCCACCCCCTTTATCAGTGCTCACCCATCCCCCTCATTAGCACTTTCTCTCCAAATTATGGCATTGTCCTCTCCTATTGCTCGTTTTTCACATGCATTCCTTCATCACACCACGATCATCATTATGTCCATTTTGGCCTTCCCCATGTTACACATGGAGACATCTCAATCAACACACCCACATTTACAGTGTAGAACTCACAATGTTAGACTTTATAAAATAAATTCTTCAATAGATTACAAATCTCAACCATGAAGACTCATCTACTACTTGGCACAAAAACATTGTTTGTGTTATACTCACCAAGGTTTGTGCCATAGCATATTCTACCTTCATTGACTGTGTTGCTCCACCAGATATTCTATGAATACCATGACCACTAAAACTTCTTTATACCATGTTTGGGGCTTTATCATGATGAATAGGTGTACTAGAAATTCACCACTAGGACCACCACAATGTGTTCCTTTATATTTTTCCTATGTTGGTCATCTCCTAATCTACCACAACCATAAGGCATGGAATGGATACACCTATATTCTTCTTTATCATCACCATACCCACTTACTATGTCGTGGTTTACCATGTTGGGAAACTTCAACACAACCTTATCCAAGATTCCTTAAATATATCTTAGACCCTTATCTTGACCATGTAGGTGCCTTGTAAAATTCATTTTCTCTTATAGATTATCTCCAGACTCCATTCTATTTGTGTGGACAATGAATCCAACACAACAACCTTCAAGATAACTTCTCAAGAAATCCAACATCAAGAATTCAAGATCATTGTAAATAATTCTCCAAGTATCACCTTGATAATCTTATTTATTTTAATCATGGTTATATTCCTTATTGTCAATAAATCCAACAAAATCCTTTAATATTACTAAAAAATATTTTAACCCTAGTAACCTAGACTTTCCAAAAAAAATTCATTCATAATTCACCTGTTCGAGGTCCATCACAATATTTTATGTATCCTTATTCCATATCTACCATACCCAAAATAGTTAGTTAAAATAAAATATTCCTTGATTCCATTTTGTGATACCCTAGACAAGGACCACTCATCAGTGTCCCTACCAGAGTTACCACATGGCATCAAGTACACCTCCCTATATACAAGAGGCTAACAATTTTGGGAGAGGAACCAATTCATACATTTGGGAGACTATTTCCTCAAATTAGAGTAAATAAAACAATATAAATACCCAAAAATTATCTTCAATAACCATCAAAGTATGCATAATCAAATAAACATAGATATGTTATAACAAATGAAACATGTAGAATCATATATTCACATATCAACTGACCACCCACTAGGCTGAAAACATATATAAAATAAAAAAATAAATCACACAATAGGTGCTGCTTTCATCCCCAAGATGCACCTAAATCCCAATCTTTAATACCCTATATGCTTCCCCATCCTTATCCATTGCACAACTTGTGCTCAACCTGAAAGAAAACATAAGCGTTTTATGTGCACTAGATTACTAGTGAAGGGTGTGAGAAATACATATTAGTATGGTCTCACCAAGTTCCCCTAATATATTACATCATATAGATTTATTCACAAGGATAGTAAAAGATATAAAATAAACATGCACATCCGGTCACCCTGTGGTAACCATACCACCATAATACCTAACCATACATTCTTTAGCTTATACCGAAATCAGTCATCTCATGCACACAATAAAAATCATACTTGAAGAATTTTTGTATGGTGTATTATATAGTTCTAAACACTACACAATGATATAGGATAGATTCCTAAATCCATGTTTTGGACCCCCACCTTGTCACTCAAAGCAGTCCTTCCAACACCTTCTCACTCAAGGTGAGGTTGAAATCTATATCCCAGCTACTACCTTATCACTCAATTTAGGGATCAATATCCACATTATAAACACTACCTTATCACTCAAGGTAGGTTTTTAAATATCATAAAACCCTCAAACAACCTTCTTACTCAAGGTATTCCATGAAAACACCTTCTCACTCAAGATGATGCCATTATATTGACCACTACCTTATCACTCAATGTAGTATCTAATATGACATCACAATATAACCAATAAATTTTTACTTAAGGTAGGGGTTTTCCAATACCTTATAATTAAAGGTAATTCCATGCCTTATGCCTCATCATCATCCATAACACATTCTATCACCAATCACATGCACATGGTCAAGCCCATAGATGCAACAATAAATAGGTAACACAACTAATATCATAAGCTCAACAACTTATCACTAGGTTTATAGTCACTAGAGGTCCATCCATACACCTAAAATCAAATCTCATCATCCATATAGACTCATAAGATAATCCCCCAAGACCACATCAGTCTCTACTCATCGTCACTAAGCAGTATCCAACACCCTATGATGTTCTTCCTACCCATAGGTTCTATCCTACCTGATCCTTACAAGATAGGTCCCATCCTATTATAATTTTGCACCGAAACCCAGTACTATTATCTATATACCATCCTAATATGAATCAAATTAATACCCATGAAATCCCTATTCCAAGTTATCAAAACAATTCCATCAACCCATACTCGAGTCCCATATCACATTTACCTAGGAGAGCTCTCAAGTCTATCACCCAGAGGAAAACATCCCTATTTCACCTTATCAAGACCCAGGGGGATTATACCACTCATATATATAACCAATTATCTACTCCACCCTTACAAGGGAGTTCTTCATCATGAGTGAGATGTATGAACATCTCACCCATCACACTAGGCCAAAGCCTCTCATCCCTTCCCAACTAGCCTTATAAAACTAACCTAGGATATCCCCACCTCATATCACATACCAATACCTAATGAAGGTATCTACTCAAATAAACATGTTCCTTTTCCCCATGGATAAATAGTCATTGGGTGATCCCAAAATACCCAACACTCAACAAATCCATCGCTATAAATGAAGGAGGTGTAATGCCATCCTCTTTCTTTACCTACAACGATCTCAGTCCCTAAACCATTTACTTGGTCCCATGAAAACATGAAAGCATGAACAATCATGCATAAACAAGCATATGGATTTTTATTATAGGGACCATATAACCTAACATGGATTTACTATCCTTTATGAACTCCGCTCATCATCATCCAAGATTATCCATGCCTCATCCCAGCCCGCATCAACACCCATGCTCCTATATTAAGAAAAATTATCCAAATAATTAATTATAACACTTTATAATTAATTATTCAAATTAAAATAAAAGGAATAGTAATTAAAAAACACACCAAGAAATGTTTCATCACTAAAACCTCAAACAATGTCACATGGAAGGTCAATAACGCACCCACAACACCATTATGAGTGAAATTCATAAATACTAAGCCACTCAACATTTTTTCAATTTAATTAAAACCATAGAAAATGTAACCACATATATTAAATCCAATAAAATGTTCATAGATGACGTAAGTTCATCCTTTTATAACCTCCTAAAGACAAGCTAAGAAAAATCCCTGCCATTCCTACCCAATTCCACCATGCTCTGGCGGAATCAATAAAAAAACCATCCCAATATCGTCACAATTAGAGGGATGATAAGGAGGAATTAGATCATAGAAAAGTAGAGGGATAATGTACCTTTAATTCACAATAAAATCATCAAATAACCACCTCTCTCTAAGTGGGATTGATAGAGGGATGAAAAATATAGTGAGGGTGACCGAAAATGGAACCCCACACACCCCCTTCTCGACTAAAAACCTAAGGGATCCAACCCTGTAAAAGATATTTATTCCCCCATTTAAAAAAAACCTAGTGAAATGGTCACAACATGACCATAATGGTCATGTAATGATGCATTGGAATCTAGTCCCTATCATAATGTAGCCCTCCTAGGTCTTGGTGAGACCACCCCAAGAAGAGGGCTGAAACATCCATTCGTCTCCATCATAGTGTGACCCTTTTGGGTCATGTTGTGACTAATAATCCAAGAACTATTGGGGAATGACCCCTCTGGGTTGCAGTGTGATGGGTCTCCTCTAGGAAATGCCTAATCATCCAAGGTGTGGCCCCCCTATCATGGTACAATGCCTTTAATCTATACCCCATGACATCCCTCATAATAAGAAATTATGGTGTGACCAAAGGGTTGTGACCTAATCATCTTTACCTATGAAAAAAGGCATACATAAGGTTTTTTTACCTAGAAAAAACCCACAAAAAACACTGCCAAACTATGACACCAACTAGCCATGGTGAAACCACTACTCACTCAACACTCTTTGTGACAAGACCATTACCTGTCATGGTTCATTAAACAACCCAAAACCAAAATCAATAAAGGGGGTCACCCTAACCCCAATCTAACATTCAACCGAGTACCCAAAACACCTATTGAGCCTCTAAAAATATAAAAAAAGATATACTATATATGTTCCAAACCTCATAATTCCAATCTAAATCCAAAATATTAAAATTTACCCTACTCTAGGACAAAAAATTAAAATTTATTCTGAATTTAACAACCCATAATGATGTGGGTTGTTATAGCAGGGATTCATGAAGAATAAAATCCAAGATTTGATCTATATATTCCCATTGATGATGTTGATTCTTGAAATATTAAAATTTATTTTAAAATAATTTTATCATGGTCGAAAAATCTTATTAACGCACATAATAATAAATGAGTATGCCATTTCTAGATTATATTGTACACAATATATTTTTATGATCAATAATTTTTAGAAACTACTATATGTAACGATAGAAGGATAAATAGACAAAAATTCCAAGTAATTCAAGGGATAAAATAACACATCATAAATGTGGATCATAAACCACAATTTTCCTTCACCACCAACCCTGAAACCACAAATAACTTTAAAGGCCCTTAGAAATTCATATTTCAAAAAGGTGAATACTTGTCAATTAAATTTTAGAAACAACATGAACTATGAAGTGTATATTGAATTTATCACTCTCCCCAGTGTAAATAAAATTCTACAACATGATTGGTTAATATACTTTGTCATAAATATACACATGAGGCTTGTTTTCAAAAAATTTATTTCTAATTATTAATGAACTATTTATATTACAATTATAATTGAATTATTTTTATTATAAATATTTATATTACAAGATGTAATCGATAGAAAATTTGATCACCATTTTGGATTTTTAACTCAATGTATTCATTCTACAGAATAAATATAAATGGGAGAAGTTACAATTATAAGTATAGAAGAAAAAAATTACAAGATTGTGTGCAAAAAAGTAAACAAGAAATATGTTATTTTTATACCTATTATGTAAGGGTAAAATTATATATATCGATTACTATTATGATAATTGTTCTTTATTAATATATAGTACTCATTAATGTTTTCATTTTTTATAGGATACACTGGATGATAATTCTAATAAATATAGTTTATCCAATGATATATTTTTTTGGATCCAATGTTCGGATATCTAATAATTCAATCACACATGATGCCCCTTTTTAACTAGTAAACATTATATTTTTAACATTTTATAGTATTTAAATTATATTTTATATAATATGTACTAACTTTTATATTTTATTTAGTATAATGGTTTTAATGTATTTATCAGTAAAGGGTTTAAAGAAAATAAACACAAAGAAGAAAATTATGGACTACTATAGATGAAAATCTATTATGGTATATAAACTTATAGTTCATTATTAAACCATGTGGCATAAAAAATCTATTATAATTTTCAATATTCTCACAGTGTCCAAAATATCCAAATTGATATTACTATGGTTACTACATTTTTAAATTTATCAAATATGTCATATCCCATATAACTACTTAAATCCCCTTATTGGTATCTATTATATGCGATTATTTTTTAATATAAACACTTTTAATTAAAATATTTATTAAACATTTATTTATTTATTTATTACTTTTCTATTAGGATATTTCATTTAATTCACTTATAGACGATGAAATAAATGTATTTAGGGGTAAAAAGATAGATATATAGTGTTTTTATATTCATAAAATCCTTGAAAAGGTATTTATCTACAACTTATTTATTTATTTTTATTATCTAAAAACAAATATCAAAGTCGAGTATAAAACAATGATTATTAAATAAATTTCACTAAATATGATAATTAAATTTGAGTATAGAACCAATAATTTAGTTCCATGTGATGAAATATTGTGTTTTCTTATACCTTTCTATTGGGATTTACTAGGGATATTCAATACAATATTCTTATTAAATTACAAAATTAATGTATAAGGATATATTTAATCATAAAAATATAAAATATTGGTTCTTTAGTCATCTTTGAATATCATTTTTAGTGATATTTATTTTAGTTTAATGTGATTAAAGTGCTAGTTTCCAATTTAAAAGTGATATTTTAGTTCAAAACACATGTTACAAGATCAAAAATAAGTAAATGAGATCCAATTTCTCTAAAACTATAGAAATTTTTTCAATAATTCATTTATAATGTATAGTAATAAAACTCACATAATTTCAATGTGTTGTGTGGCTATAATGAGATAAAGTTTATTTTTTTTACATTATAAGTGTTAGAGAGGGTCAAAAGATATACCACATGAACAAAACCAAGAAAAAAATTAGGATTGTTATGAAACTATATGAAAATTATTGATGAATATTTTGAGACCTATTAGAATGAAACTCACATCATTCTATTTTTGTGTGTGTTCAGAATGATTAAAAGTGTTTATTTTCAATTTAAAAGTCATATTTTAGTTCAAGACGTGTACCACATGCTCAAAACCAAGAAAATTAAATTAAATTTTTATAAAACTCTTAGAAATTAATAATTGATTAATTTATAAAATGTGATAATAAAACACACATCATTTTGATGTGCAGTTGTGTCTTATGGATTAAAGTGCGTTTTTTAGTTTAAAAGTGTTATTTTATTTTAAAATGCATGCCACATGCTCAAAGATGAGAAAGAGATCTCAAATTTTCATGAAAATATAAGAAAATTATCATTGATTTATTTTTTACCTATAGAAATAAAACTCATATAATTTTTATATAAGGTGTATTCTGAATGACCTAAAATGAATTTGTTTTATTTTAAGCATAAAATAAATTCAAAACACATTCCAGACACTAAAAACTTATAAAACACACACAGATCATCGTGAAAATCTATGAAAACTATTCTTATTCATTTTTAACATATATTAACGAATTAAACATAATTTTTATGCATGATGTGTCTAATATAATTGAAGTTATGTGTATCCAATTTAAAAGTGATATTTTTGTTCCAAATTGCATCACATTCTCAAAATTGAGATAACACACTCAAATATACATAAAAACCTAGGGTAATGATCAATGACTCATTTATGAAATATAGAAATAAATTAAACATTATTTATATATTCGATATTACCAAAATGATATAAAAGTTTTATTTTAGTATAAAACATACATCACATGCCCAGAATTGAGAAAACTGTCTTGGATTATCATAAAACTCTAGGAAAATGATTATTGACTCATTTGTGACCTGTAGGAATGAACTACATATCATTATGAGATGGTGTATGGTTAAACTGAAATAATGTTTATTTTTTTATTTTAATTGTTAAATAATTTCAAAATAAACATCACATAATTAAAATTTAGAAAAGGAATTCATATTGACATGAAAATCTATAACAACAACCATTAATTCATTTAAAATATATAAAAATTAACCACACATAAATCATACATGCAATGTGTTCAAAATGACATAATGTGTATTTTTTACATTTCAAATTAGTTTTAAATTTATTAAGTGTTATTAATAAAGAACATATTATCTATTACTATTTATATATTACTTTTTTCAATTAAAGTACATTTCCTTGGTAGGTTAAAATTAAAAGCATTATTGATTCATTAGAATGCAATTATGAATGTGTTATTATTATATAAATAGTCTATTTATAAATGATGTAAAAAATAAATGAATATAAAAATATATTTTTAATTAATTAATTTTTTGACGTTGGTATGCATTATATTGATTACATATATGATTTTAATATATATTTTTAATTTTTTATTATTTGGTTTCTATGAAAATAAATCACGTTTGTATCTAACAATGGAGGCCTTTCTTAATGCTAAAAATCACTAAGAAATATATCCTTTATCAGTGATAAAAATTCACTAAGATAAGAGGTATTTCTTAGATTAATCTCTCTTAGTTCTTTTTAATCACTGATGTAATGGTCCTCATCATTTGGTTGAGTTTTTCATTTTAATTTTTATCATTTTAATTTTTAAATTATGGTATTACAGGGTTATAATATTTTCAAGTGGATGTGAAAGGTAATTGGAGGATGATTGATAAAGGAAGGGATAAGGGGAAAGGTGAAACAAAGGTACTAATGTTTTGGTGGCACTTTTGTAGCTACTAGAAGTCCAATGGAAATACATTGGATTTATGGTGGGTTCTTTATTTTTTTAAGGGAGGGTTAAAATATTCATTTATATTTTATAATTTAAATTTATAAAACCAAAGGATCTAGATTTGAGGTCTCATTTCATCCCATAGGTGTTCTTAGGAGCTCCTCCTTCATTCCTCTTCACTCCCCTTTGATTATACTATCAATCTTCATCTAGATTCATCATTGAACTATAGTGGGATTCCATTGATGATAAATTTAAGTTAGGGATATTATTTGATCTTGGTTTTATACTATTTAATTGAAATCATATAAATTATTAAACCTCTCTTGACTATAGGTTCTGAAATCAACTGATTCCTTTGACATTCTTTCCTCCATAGGCTAGTGGAATCTTGTTCTTTATGGTATAGAGGTGAGGCTATATATTTTTCCTCTTAATTTTATTTTATATATAGGTTAGAGATTAATAATTTATATTACTTTAACTCAGGCATGGATAATCTGTTGGTGGGGGGATATCTTTCTTCTTCAAGCTAGGAACTTTGGTTCTACATAGGTTTAGGCAGGTGAACCCTCTTATTTTTCATACTTTTATAGTGAATGGGCTAGAAGAAGTATGGGGAAAATTGATTTATATTTAAAATATGTGTTTTATATTAATAAAAACTTTTTTTCATTTTTTATTAAACATAGATTTTGTTTTTCTTAGTATTGAGACACCCATAGTCCCAAACTTCCAGATCTATTGTAATACTTACATACTTTTGATACATAAATTAAAAATTTATTATAAAAACCAATACAATAATATTAATGATTACATGAAACATTGGAACCATTTAGACCTCCCTAAATTTAAAGGTTAATGAGACCCATAACATTACACAATCTGCAAGGGGATGAATTCTGGTGTGTTCTTGGAGGCACACACCTCGAGGTCCACTACTCTGATAGGGTACTCAAGAACCAGGTGTATGGATGACCATGTTCAAAAATTACCCATCACTATTGAATTGAAGCTATATTTTCATTGAATTTGTTAATAACATGTGGAGTGAATGAGACTTGGGGCACAATTTAGTTCACTATGAAAATGATACTCAAGGTATTGATGTTTTTACATGATCGACCTAACTAACTTGATCCCAAATATAATGCTACTCAATTCTTGGTGGTTCAAGTCAAATGAGAGAAATCTAGAAATTATATATTGATATGTCCGGGAGACATGGTTTTCAATCCAATTACATGTGAAAGAGGAATATGGGGTTTGATCAATCAAGGAAAGGTTCATGAAAATGTACCCATGGGTTGGAGTATGTCATGGACCTTCAGATCATCCATCCAATATCCAATGAATCTAAACATCTAAACTTGACTGATTTTTAGCCTTCAAATCATATAAATAGTAATACCATATGAATCATATCCATTATAGGGCAGGGAAAGACAAAGGGTGGTGTTTTATTAGTGATTAACTGGTCCACACCATGAGTGGATAAATACTGAGGTATTCCGCCATCAATACCTCCATGCACTACCACAACACCCATTTCAATGAAAACTAAATAATAAGAGATGAAATGATAAAAAATTTGGTTCAATGGTTATGTAGATGACCAATGGGGCTACTATTGTACTAAAGTCTCTTAGGGGATGGATGAAATATGATGGATTTGAGAGTTTTAGGATTTTCTTGGGGGTTGAAGCAGTGATGTATGAATCAAGGATATCAAAATGGTGAGATAGTCATGTTTTGAGGGGGTATGGTGGATTTGGGTGTGTTGGTAGGGTCATTTAAATGGTGAAATTGATGGAAGGAACTTGTGGAACTCATCAATTTTCTGACCTTTTAGTGTTTCGACTTGGTTTTGACGAGTCAACTGTCAACTCGAATAGAAACCATCAACTCACAGCATAAAGTCATGATTAAATACTCTAATATCCCTTTACACTGCTACTAGGATGTAACCAAACCCACCACCATATCAATAATAATGGAATATAAAGAATCCCCTTAGCCTCTAGCTACTTTACTAGTCCCCACCTTAGTGTGATGTTGAAAAGGTGTCAAAAAATAGATAGGTATCATGATTCCAACTCAACTTCTTATACGATTATGAGAACATAGTGCACCGAGTGGGTCTACTAGGAATGGGTGGTGTTATTAGGATCATCAGTAGTAAAATATTTATGATGGTGGGGTTATATAGATTATAATAGTAGAAAAAGGTTAATATAGTTTATAGATTAGTTGGTGATGTTGTACATGGGTCTATGTGACTTCTATTGCACCTATGAGCCTTCAAGATTGATAGGGTAAAATTGGTGGGAAATATAGTTCTTGGTAAATTCAATACTTTCCCAATATAAATTACAATAGATAAATAACCATTTTCATTCAAAAAAATAATTCTTTGTATCACATTTATATGACTTCCTTTTCCTTATAGTTGAATTGGAACCCTGCCTACTGAGATGGTACCACTACTACATTTGTAATTTCACATAGTAGTTTGATTTCACTAATAGGGTTGAATGGGGTCCAATAGGTGATAGGATGTTTAATGGTGGATTATCCACTCAGTAATCAAACCTTTGATTGAAATGTGTGGGAACACTTTTATATTTCTGGGAAAAGGGCACTTCCACCTACCCCATCAATTCCAAAGGGGATAGGAAAAAGAGATTGTTCAAGTACAACAAAAAGTAGCTATAGTCATGGATATTAAAATGGTGGGAATATTGAGGTTGGTAGTTGAATGGAAACACTAACACAATTTAGATCAAGTACCCAATATCAAGTACCTAGTTTATAACTCATCGAAGATGGGTGATCGAGAATGGAAGAGGTCTAAATGCCCAAGCACTAGAGATGACCACCGTACTCAATAGCATAAGGAAAATGGTCTATTTTCTAGACTACATTGAAAATTATGTATAAGAAAATAATCTATAATTCTCTAAGTGATATAGTAATAATCAACCTTATTAATCTACTCTAATAGTGATTAAAAACATACTATTAGAGTAGAGTACTGAGTCAAGTTTGGAATTGAAGTGGTGTGTGTCTAATCAATCCTAAATTGTTCCATGCCCCACACTACCAAAAGTGAACATTCCATCACCAATCTCACCTTACCCTAATACCAACCAAACCCTGAACCAAAGCTATCCCAATGTAGCCCCCAAACCGATAAACTATAATATTAAATGATATATTACATCACCAACACCCATTCTAATAGCCCAATGATATCCAAACCTCCATATTTTTTCCATGAACATTAACTTATTGTTGATCCAAAAATAGACCACCATGAGGTCATTTACCATTTTATCAATCGATTGGATTGAACCATTCACTCCTCCCAGTTGTTCAAACTTTGATCCCATAAACACTTCATTCCATCCCATCCATTCCAAATAGAGAACGACCCCAAACTCTATTTCCAATGAAAATTCTACCACTGCCCTACCTGCATGACAAATGAATAAATTTACCAAACCACTCCTTTTACCCCAACCACACCCCCGTACACCTCTCCCCCTTGGATAAAATTGGGCATCCAATAGTAAAATATACATTGGTTCCTCTAGAATCAATGTGATATAGGAATTAAAACCAATGAAAAGATGATGAAGTTACCATACATTCTGTCTTGATCATCTCTCACCTATGTAGTGTTAGATTACCATGTTCCATTAGACCAAAATTTATCTATTGATATGTTTCTATGGTGACCCCCAACTGACATGACTTGTTACATGAATTTATTGTCTAATGTGATTTAGATTTCGAACCCATTTATGTTTCCTAAGGCCTATTGGATTCTCAACTCTAGACCATACCCATACTTGATGTATGAGATACAATGTGTAGAACACTATCATCGATGTTTTGAAATTTCGAATTACCACCAATCCACATGTAGGTGTTATGAGGTGATTCTAATTTGAATTTCATAGAATACAACACCTAGACTGTTTGTAAAGTTATGAGACATTGATATCTATCCCAATGAAACCTCCAACACACAATTTCTATGACTCCTACTGCATTTGGTTCATGGGGCTACTCATATGGATGGATCAACTGTGAAGTTTGGATTTTAATATTGGTGAATTATACTTTGGTTGGTTTTAGGTTTATATCTGTGGTGGTATAAACCAAATCAAAGAAAAATTTTATTGGTGGGAAACATAAAATACCACCACTCGAGCACTGCTCACATTCCATTAATGCCTAGTCATTCCAAATAACAATTTCCCCTATCTTACCACTACTACTTGCATAGAGTTAGCCAGGGATTTAAACATAGTTCTATCATGAACGCTATCACCCTAGTCAATTGAGAAATATTTATAAGAATATATCACACATTGTTTTACTTATTATATTTTATAGATTGGTCATCCAACCATTTTCCAAGATTCCCCACTACTTCCTCCCCAAACCAGAGTCTTTCCTTATCATTCCTAGCAAGGCTTCTTATCTGATAAGACCAAAAAACACATCAATGGATTGGCCTTATATCCACTAAACAAATAACTAATACAACATAGGATCCTCAAATAGTGAGAAATTATTTTTTTACCATATTTTTCATTGTTTAGTAGATACGCTCAAGGCCACACATTACACACCCATTCATCCAATGTATTTTATTTGTTTTTGTTCATGTTCCTACTTCCATCCCAATTATCCCAAGATTTACCTAGTGAGTCTTCTTGATTGGAAATAATAAAGCTCAATATGGGTTTAACTAATGTTCAAATTTAATGTGTTAAGCATTTCTATAGTGTTAATTCTTAGCTAATATCATCCTTGTGATTTGACCAGGTAGTTCAGTTTTCTCTCGAGTTACCAATCGAGTACTAGGTTATTGAAATTGATGGTTACATTGAAATTTCTATTTTTCTTACGACTTGCACATAAGTTCCCCATTCTTTATCATAACCCAAGACCCATTGTACACATTCCTTAACCCGAAGAACTTTCAAAGTATTCAAAAAGGGTATAATAATAAGAGGAAATCCACCTACTAAATCACTCAAACTAAACTTTTGAAAACCACATTCACTAGGGTCAGACCTTATCTACTAGCTATAAATGCTTGTTATGCGCTAGTCTATCCCCAGACCAATGGAATGATCTAATAACCCCATGACTTAATTGACTTCATGGAACTTATTTATGTACCGGTTTTATAGATCAAGTGATTATTACATTTCAATGTTCTAATATATCCAAAATAAATGAAAGAGAATATGGAAAGTATCTCTAACCACTCTAGACACTCAAGAAGTCTAGATTCACTCAATTAGACTCCATGGGAAGAAATTAACCATTTAGGAGCCCAATGTGGTCATATAAAATTATCTAAGAGAATATCTATAACTTTTAATAAAGGGATTCAATTCCCATTCTCAACATAGACAAGGCCCCATATATATTTAGCTTAGGGATATTTGATAGTATCCCACCGAATGTGTTAAAGGTGGGACCACACCTCCGCCCATGACTTATGAATTAAGAATATATTCAATTATGACTTTCATCAAGAATTACTAGGGGACCACTTTTATTTTTCAATATTTCATGAGAGTATATATATTCATCTTCACCTGGATTGAATTTTGAGACTAAACATTCTATTTCTAGAAATCCATCTTCGAGCATATCACCCTGCTATAGTCCCCAGTCTCTTTATTTTATTTTCCTTATTTATAGTAGATAGTATTTTCATAGTCAACCCCATACTTTGAATATAACTCAATGGTAATGGAGAAGGGAACATAAGAAGAACTATTTATATCGATACCATATGAGAAAACTTCTTCCATTAAAACCTGATCCTTCTATTTATAAATAAAAATTGGGATACAACCATTTATTATGGTGTTAATAAAATAGATACAGCTCCTTGATCATCATAATATATTATCATTTCTAAATTTTTAAATAATTTCACTTTTCAAGGTTTGGAGTCCCATAGGGGTGGTAGTGGGTGTTTCAGTAATGGAAGACTGATTATAGAACCTATAAGTGGATATATGCCCCTCACTCTAGAAAGTTAGTGATAAACCCCATACTCAAATGAATCAATAATAAATAACCTAAATTTTAGAAGAGAGACAATTTTATATTATAATGAATAAACATTCTCATACGTATATATATAGAAAATTGGTAATCAATATGACTGCCCATTATTCCACTAGATCATGATTGATGATGTAGATCGTTATATATGACTAACACCTGAGCAAGAACCAATATCAGTTGATCAGAAAGTATATCAAGTCATAAATTAAGATATATATTATGTGAAGTTATTATTAGTAGAAGACATCTACCTTTGAATTTACTCCATAATCTCTTATTTCAATCCAACAGTGGAGATATAGACAAAGCAAGATGCATTTGATTAAGTGGAGATAAAAAAGAAGCAATACCTTGCATTATAGTCTTTATCATGTGATCACTGACAAAGGAGGGTTTGTAGGATATAATTATGAAGTCATTAGTTAAGGTCTTAAAAAGAGTCTAATATGATCTTTCTATCACTTAACTCAGTAGTATATAGGAATCAACAGACTATGTGGATTATGTTTATTCATTTTTTTTTCTGAATCTCAATCCTATTATAAAATAATGCACACATAAACCATCCACTAAAGTAAATATTGGCTGTGGGGGAGGTGACTTTGATGAAAAAAAATCTCCAAACTATGAGGTGGGATAAAACCTCACTCTAATACTGATCTGGAAGATAGATACCAGTTCTGCTAATCAGGTGTTGATATACAATCAAAATATTGGGAAGAAATTTTCCTTCCTTTTATAAATTGAGTAGAAAATATTAGAATATTCTTAACCTTTATCTTATATTCTCATGAGTATTATTTACACCTCTATTCAGAAGGATATCAGAAACAATAAATAAAATAAATTTTAGAAATAATAGAATAATTAGATAGGAAAGAGGATTGCTAAGAGTAAGAATCACTAAGAAGAATCATCCTAACCAAGCTTCTAATATGAATCAAAGTCAAATATCCATATCTACTTTAGATATAGGGGTTATTAGTTATATTGAATATAAATACTAGATCAATAGATATTTTAAAAAATAATATTGATTTAGAAACCACTTTTAGGGACTACAAGTTTCTATGATGGTATATTAAGTCAAAATCCAATGAAAAATGGAAGAGGTGCCTAGATTGATCATCGGGGACATAAAAAAGAAATTTTGGAACATTTATAAATCTTAATAAATCCATTATTTCATCCATTGATACAAGAAGGATATAATTATTAAGTACATTAGGAATTAGTCGCATCATATCTTGAGGGTATTTGCCTAATTAGGATAGCCAGAAAGAAATCCCCTCTTCAAGCGGATCTGCCCCCCCCAACCCTAAGAGATTGTACTTTCCTTCATTATTATAGAAATGGTGTAGTAGTAGAAACATAGAAGGGTGGTACCAAAGGCTCATTTATTTCTTTGATAAAAAAGACTCATTTGGCAGGGTGAGTGTATTGATTCATGATCATATTCAAGTATCTTCCTCCACTTGAAACACAAAAAACTCATTCTTTTTTCCATATGAGTAGGAAATTCACACTTGTTGACTTCTTATATGCATGGAAATATTCTATCCTCTATAAAATTAGGCCCAAAATTAGATATTTAATAACTCTTTAGTGGTTAAATAATTATAAAAAATCAAACAACCTTTAACCAAAGATTACTTAAAAGATTTCAACTGTGATTGTGCTTAATTAGATAACTATTAAGAGCTACTATCAAGACTATAACATAATCATAACAATATTTCAAACCCCACATATGGACATAATCCATGAAGTGTACCACACCACCTAATCTATAATACACACACACAGAGGGACCCTTCTATTGAATACTAATACAACACCATTGTTTTCGAAGGACACTAAGTGTACAATGCTAAACCCATAGGTGAGATGCCAACTCAATCAAACAATTGTTAAAATACTAATAAAACAACAACCAATTAAATAGGATATCATCCATTTTTAGGTTTATATCAAAAAAACATGGCTGTATACCTTCTAATCTTTGGTTTTCCTAGAAGCCTTAAAGTTATTACTCCTAGGTGTATCTGAGCTAGAGGCTACATCCAATTGTAGTATCTAGAAAGAGATTTCATTGTTTGGAAACCACACACTATTTATTTCACCAAAATTTTAGAATGTTTTCATATATTTAGATTTATTCATAGGGTTTCCACTAATGTATTATAGTTATAATTTCCAATAACAATTAAAACTTTATTTGATATTAATTACGGAAAATCAAGTATCATGCAAAAATTATTACATAATAAAAATCCATAAAACAAAACCCATAAATCTTTTGGTCTAGAATATTTGAGAGATTATATATATAAAATATAAACTTAAACATAAACCACAAAATATTTACTTAAATATCCATAATGTGCTTCTAAATCCCATCAATCTTCTATAACTACAGAGGATACTATGTGGAAATACATAAAGGAAAATGGTTTGTTATAAATCCTAGTAAATGAATAAACATGAAGCGTAACATAAAATTCAAGAGGAATAACATTATAACATAAAAGGATAAGATCATATATAATCACGTATAATCATAGCATAAAAAATAATATATCATTTTTATTTTGAAATAATATAAAAAATGACAACATAAGAATAAGTCAAGGCTCACTTCCAAGACAACATAATACAACGTGCTAGGATAACTGTCCATGAACCATACATGGAATATCATGAGATAAAATATTACCCAATGCATTGGGGGATGTATTATTTGGGTCCCAATTATCACATTCATAAAATGTACATGCATGTGTGTTCCATAAAATAAAGTCATACAATGGTTATAAGAATAATAAAAACCCATGAAAAGAATATGGGTTGCATAATATTTTATTAAGGCATAAATTATAACATTATGTTCCTAGTTTTCAGTTATTCCTTGACACTTATTTTTATTATGCTTTGGTTGGGTCTTGTTTAGGGGTGCTTTGGGTGATATTTGGAAAATTATGGAGGCTCTTTGGGTTGTGCATGGTTGGCACATGGTTTTCCCAAACCATGCACCCTCCCAGTGAAAATAGAGTTACCTAGGGCAGTGGGGATTTTCATGGTTGGTGTATGGTTTGAAAAACTGTATGACCACCTAGTCAAAATCGTGCACCCTAGTTTAGGTGAATATGATTCGAATGTACAGTTTTTTATAACCATGGGACCCTGCCCAACTAACCGTATGTTCATGATATTTATATCCTAAAAAATTGTAAAAAAAAAATCCCCGAACCCCTGTTGAAGTCCACGATCAACCCAAACTTGACATAAATTGATTTATAGGGATTTTGAGGCTCTCAAGAACCAATTTTTACCCTCCAAACCCCATATTTTATGAATCAAAGCACCAGTGGAAGATCTGATCCCCCTCCGGTAAGTGAATCTCCTCTTATTATTTCTATACTAATATCTTCTTATTTCCTCTTTTGAGTTTGATAGATCATTAGGTATTGGATGGATCTAAATTCTGTTTAAATGGATATTTATTCTAGGTTTGGTTTCTTGATCTCTGTTTCCGTAATTCTTTATTTTCAAATCCCATAGAGGGTGTCGATTTTTGATTTGTGATTCCATGATTAAAGGTTGGTGGTTCCATTTTAGATTGAACCATATAATTAAACCTTGATTTTCTTGATTTTTTTGAAATAGATTTTAATTGATTTATGAAAAAACCAAATTTATATGATTTATAATTGTAATTGGAATTGAAATGGATTTTGGAAAAAAACCCCCAATTCCAATGGAATTTTAATTTGGTGTATATTTTTAAATTGATGGAATTTGCGAATTTATTTGAGAATTGATTTTAGAAAATTTCTTAAATTCTAATTATGAAAACCTATGATTGGGTTTTTATTGAAAATCATGAAAATATGAAAATTCCATGTTTTGGTTTTGAAATTGATTTGGCATATTGAAATGGAAAACTGGGTAATTGAATTGTAAATTATGATTTGATTTGAAATGAGATGATTTTCCAATTATTGATTGATTTATTTAACACATGCGAGCCTGGATAGTTAGTGGGTTATTTAAGATAAGAATACTAGGATGATAATTACCTAGTAACATATTGATGTTGAAAAATCTAACAAAAAATTAGTTAGGAAGATATTATCCTTGATGGGATGTTTATGAGTTCTATTTGGCTTGAGTTTGAGGGATGCGTGTACACATATTTCCACGATCACTTATATGAGATGTGTGAAGATCCTATAACCAAAATTTATCATACCATTGGGAAGATGACCAAGGTCCTTGTTTTGGTTGTTTTGATATATATATGAAATAGATTATAGAACTTATTTACTAATTAATAATTATTTATATAAACCGTTTTATATAAAAATTTTAATTTAATACATGTTTGAAATGTTTTCCATCATTTTTGAAATGAAATCATGTTTTTGTTTTAAATATGAAATTATAACACCATGCTAGATTTTATTAAAATTAAAATCATGATTTGGTTTATTATTATGGAATATTATTATGGAACACTTGGTGAGACCCTACTAGGATTTATATCTCACATCCTAACTTTTCCTTCAGGTGTTTATAGATTTCCTTCTTTTAGGTTTGAGAAAAGGGAAAGCACCAATTAGAGGTGGTGGATGTTCTTGATCCTTTGGGATTAGAGTGATGTGTCATATTTTGATGTTTTTATTTCTACTGATAACTTTGATATTGTGCTATTTTGTCTTTTTAATATACATTTTTGGTTTCTAGTACTTTCTACCTATGGAGTTTTGATCATACTAACTTGTTTCTTTTATCTTATACTATTTTGTGGAAAATTAAGTACCTCTTTTATATTTTATGATTATAGATTCTAGTTTCCAACCCATGGGGATTGGGAGTTCCCATCAGGCCATGTCAGTTCTAGATCAAGTATCAGGGTACCAGTGTATCTGGGATGGTTCATGAAAAAGTGGCACCATGGTAGAGGTTTAACATCTTTCCTTGATGATAGTATGAAGTTTTGGATATCTTATCAAGACTTAAGAGGTATTTATAAGTGATTTACTGGAAACATATCACCGTAAAAATCCCTAAGTTACCATGGGTGGTATGGGAAAGGTGTCTTTAGGAATAATTTGATCTAATTCTATCTTTTTCCTTGATTTTTTATTTGGTTAGTTTGAAATCCAAATCTTGTTCTCTTATCTAATGGGACCATTTTTCTCATTACTCTTGTTTGAGTTATTGATTTTATTAATCTTATGATGTCTTCAATACTTTTTACTGATGTTTTGTAGCATCATGCCTTTGAGAAGATGTTTGAATAGGCATTAGGAGGAAGATGCTGGTAAAAAACAATGAGAAAATCCTCTAGTGGACTAGAATCTCATTGAGAATATAGTGCGTACTATCCAAGATCTACGACAGGAAATTTCACCCATTCACATTTAGGCTTCAGTTGTGGAACCTCAAAGGTATTAATCCCAAAATCATGCTAATGATTTCCTTCACTATAATCCAATAGGGATCCAAGGATCGAATGATCCTCAAGAGTCCAAGTATTGGTTGAGGAAGATAGATCTTTTTTTTAAATTCTTAGAAATTCTTGATGTAATTAAGTGAAAATGTGCCACCTTTAAGCTAGAGGGACCTAGAAGGAGATGATGGTAATATATGGTGATAGATAAAAAGAACAAGGGTTTAGAGTGGAAGGAATTTAAATTTATTTTCTCTGAGCAATTCTATCCAGAGTTTGTAGTGCTGGCTAAGGCTATGGAGTTTTTCATACTTGAGTTGGATGAAAGGACCGTGGAGAAGTATGAGAACCAATTTGCCAATCTTGTATAGTTTTCACATGAGATTGTGTTGAATGATAATATAAAGACTCATTAGTTTGAGATGGGAGTTCGATATGATATTCATTATTAGGTTTTCTTACTGAATATCACTTCTTATGATGACGTTCTAGGTAGGGTTTTGATGGTTGAAATTGATATGACTGGTAATCCAGGGTTAATGGGAGTTCCTTTTTCTCCCAGTGGTAGTTCTATAAGTTCCTTTAAAGTAAAGATAAATCATGATGATTTTCATGGTGGTTGTCAACAACAGGGTTCTTCCAGACCTTTTGTAGTTCCTAGAAGATGCCCTTTTAATTATTTCCAGCGTGGAAAGATTGGACATTCAAAAAGGGTTTTTGCTGAGGCCCCCAAGATCTGCAGATCTTGTGGACATTTAGGTCACTTGTATAAATTTTGTTATATATTTTCTTCCCCATGTAGTGTCATGGGATCATTATCAACACAAATTACTATGGTGCAATCATATGCTTCAATATCTAAGGGGTTCCAACCACATGTATCCAAAAAAAATATTTTTCATGTAGTGGAAGAGTCTACAGAGAAAGTAGATATAGGTCTAGTGATCGTGAGAGGTAACATCACTATAGATTCATCTCTATTGACTAATTTATTTGATACTAGTGAATCTCATTCATTTATATCAACCCGTATTGTTAACCTACAAAATCTTCCTACAAAGATTTTATCTTATGTGATAGATATTACTACACCCCTCAGAATGAAGAGAGAGAAAGGTCTCCATTGTCCTGCTTGTGTTTTATCTTTATCAAATATTGATATTACCTATTTTTTTTAGTTCTTGAATGAAACCTATTTATTTTATTCTCGATATGGATTGGATCATTACTAAGAAGGCCCAAATTAACTGTTATCTTCATTGGGTCTTTTTTACCATGCCTGATAGGGTGTGCCATGTCTTTCAGGGGGAATGAGACCTGTTGCTGAGTAGAGATAGACCTTATTATCTATAGTTATAGAAAGTAATATTAGTGTTTTATTTTGATATAGAGATATAATATTGGAGTGATGATCTTCTTCTAGTTTTTTTTTTCAAGTTTCCAAACATGTTTTCTTTTGATTTCTCTGGGTTCTCACCGGTAATAGAGGTAGTGATTTCTATTGATTTAGTACCTGGTACTCATCTGGTATCTATAACTTCTTACTATATGGAACCATATTAAATGAAATATTTGAATAATTAGTTTAATGATATATTAGGGAAAGGTTTTGTACGCCCGAGTGTGCCACCTTTTGTAGCTCCTATTCTCTTTTCTAATAAATCCAATAGAACACTTTGCCTATGTGTGGATTATTTGAAACTCAACCGAGTTACAATAAAGAACAAGTATCTATTTCCTTGGATAGATGATCTATTTGACTAATAAAAATGGGTAAAAAGGTTATCGAAGATTGATCGTTAACCTGGTTATCACCTGTTGAGAATAAAAAGAACCTGGCATTTAGAAAATCACTTTCTGTAGTAGGTATGGCTATTTTTAGTAACTTTTCATGCCATTTGGTCTAACCAATTCTCTATAATTATTTATAGATTTTATGAATATTATCTTCCATGATTATCTTGATACATTTATGGTGTTATTTGTGGATGGAATCCTAGTTTACTCTTAGTCTGAGAAGGATCATGTGCATCATCTAAGAGAAATTTTGGAAATAATGAGAAATCACTAAATTTATTCCAAGCTATTGAAATGTGATTTATAGATTTATGAAGTTAATTTCTTGGTACATGTTTTTTTAATAAAATGGTATTTTAGTCGACCCTAAAAAAGTGAAGGCTGTTATGACACGGGGTAAACCTCATAATTTTTTGAGAATCATAGATTCATGGGTTTCGTGGGGTATTATCACCAGTTCATAAAGTATCTATCAAGTTAACTTCTCTGATGATCACTCTCACTCATAAGGGGGTTAATTTTTTTTAGTTTCACAGTTCTTTTTTCGAGCTAAAATGTATTTTGACATCTATTCTGGTTTTGACTCTTCTAGAGGCAGGGCGGGGCTATGCGGTCTTCTATGACACATCAGGTTTGGGTTTGGGATGTGTTATTATTTAGGGTGATAATGTTATTTCCAATGGATCTCAATATCTTAGGACACATGATAAAAATTACCTGACCCATGACCTTGAACCTGCATCTGTGAATCATGCACTTAAAATTTAGAGACATTACTTTTTATGAGAAAGGTTTACCATGTTTCTTAACCCCAAAATCCCGAGTTATATATTCTCTCAAGAAATTTGAATCTAATCCAAAGGTATTGGGTGGAGTACCTATAGTCTTTTGATATCAACAACATCTATACCCTGGGGAAAGGGAATATCATCACTAATGAGTTGAGTAGGAAACATCTGACCCATGCTATGAAAGACTCATTGGAAGAGTGAAAAATGATATTTTTTGTACAATTGTATATAGAAATTTAGAAAATAATGGATGAGGCTATCTTGGATAGTGTTCAGTTGAATTCCACTCTTCTTGAGAAGATTCTTTACGAACAAAATCTTGATGAAGAATTTCATATCATTAGGAACTCTCTTTATGGTGGGAAGACTGTTGCTGAGGATTTTTTCTCCACAGAGGGTATTCTATGTTCACAAAAATCAGGTTATTTTGTCATTATCTATGAGGAAATATATGATGAGGGATTTATATAATTCCCAATGGTCTATGGAATCAGGAAGAAAAATGATTTTTATGACATTAAATGATTATTATAGAGGCTAGGTATGAGATGAGACATTGATGATTTTGTTTCTCATTGTTAGAATTTTCTAAAAGTTAAGGTCGATCACCAGATACCTTCAGGTTTTATTAATCCACTTTCAGTATCGACTTGAAAGTGGAATTAGATCTCTATGAAGTTTGTGGTTGGGTTTCCACATACCCAGTGAAATAATAATATGATATGGATTTTGATTGATATGATGAAAAAATAGGCTTTCTTTAAACCCATTCATTATGTAACCAAAGTTGAGAAGTTGGGAAATATCTATGCAAAAGGGATTATCCATTTTCATGGAGTTCCATCTACTATAGTCTCTAATATGGATCCCCATTTTACTTCTCATTTTTGGTGAGGCCTCAAAGAGGAACTGATATCCAATGTTATTTTTACTATGATATACCATCCACAAATTTATGGTCAGATAGAGAGGTCTATATAGATTTTTGAGGATATGCTTCATGCTTTCATCCTAGATTTTGGTAGTGTTTGGGATGAACATTTGGGACTAGTTGAGTTCACTTATAATAATAGTTACCAGTATGAAATTATAATGGATCCTTTTGAGTACTTTTATGGATATATTTCTAAATCTCTATTGTGTTGGTCAGAGATCGGTGAAAGTTCCTTTGTTGTACCTATTTTGGTTTAGGATACATCAAAAAAGATTTAGTTGATTCATCAAATAATGTTGACAACATAGATTCGATATAAATCTTATATTGATTGTCATTATAGACCGTTGTAAATTTCAACCGGTGACTAGATATTTTTTAAAGTTTTACCTCGTTTAGGTCATTGATAGATTGGGAAACAAGGAAGTCATGCTCCTCAATTTTTGATACCTTTTGAGGTTTTTGAGTAGTTGGGGAAAGTGGCCTACCATTTAGCAGATCCACCACAGTTTATGTCAATACATAATGTGTTTCATGAATCTCAACTATATAAGTATCTTTCTAGAACATCTCATGTCTTGATATGGGAGGATCTTGATGTTGAACCTGATTTATCCATGGAAGACCATTCAGTCAGGATCCTTTATTATGAGATAAAGGTAATTCATGGGAGGAAGATACCTTTGGTATATGTGCTATGGTAGTAGGGTTATTATTCACATTAGAATTGAGATAGTGTGGCATTGACAAAAAATTAGTGGCCTCATCTTTTTGAAATGAAAACTTCCTAACAAGATTTCTAGGGAAAAAAGTTTCTATGGTAGGGAGGTTTTAACATCCTGTTACCTATTCTCAGGTATTTATCAACCCTTTTTTGACCATTCTATAGTTGGAGATTATTTAGGGGTGCTTCAGGTGAAATTTATAAAATTTGGGAGGTTATTTGGGTTGTTTATGGTTGGCGCATGATTTTCCCAAACTGTGCGCCCTACCAGTGAAAACCATGAAACCCTAGGTAGTGGGTGTTTGCATGGTTGGCACATAGTTTTAAAAACTATATTCTCACCCTATATAAATTTTTCACCCCAATTTAGGGGTGCATAGTTATAACACATTGTTTGTATAACTATGAGGCCCTTCCAACTAACCATCCAAGCATGATATATTTTTTGAAAAATTATAAAAAAATTATTGAAACCCTATTTAATCCCCCAATAAACGTTAACTTGACCTAAATCAATTTCCATGGATTTTAAGTCTCTCAAGAACTGATTATGGCCCCTCAAAACCCCATCTTTTATGAATCGAAGTGCTGACGGAGGATCTGATCCCTCTCCAGTAAGTGGATCACCTCCCATTCCTTCTCTCCCAATATCTCCTTATTTACTATTTAGAGTTTTATATATCATTACATATTGGATGGATCTAAACCATTTTTAAATGTATATTGATTATAGGTTTGGTTTCTTAATCTTCATTTCCATCATTCTTCATTGGAAAATCTATCTACGAGTATTAATTATTGATTTGTGATTATGTGATTAAAGGTAGGTGGTTTCATTTTAGATTGGTCCATGTAATTAAACCTTTATTTAATTTATTTTTTTGAAATATATTTCAATTGATTTATAAAAAACCAATTTGACATGATTTGGAATTCTAATTGGAATTGGAATGTATTTTGGGAAAACCCCAATTCCTGTGGAATTGGAATTTTATGCATATTTTTAAATTGATGGAATTTTTGAAATTATTTGAGAATTAATTTTAGAGAACAGATTAAATTATAATTATGAAAATCTATGATTTGGATTGTATTAAAAAAACATGAAAAGTTAAAAAAACCATGTTATGGTTTTGAAATTGATTTGTAATATTGAAATAGTAATTGGGTAATTGAATTGTAAACGATGATTTGATTAGAAATGAGTTTTTTTTCTTCATATTATTGGTTAACTGATCGAGAACATGTGATCTTGGGTACTTAGTTGTTTATTTGGGACAATAATTAGAGTACGATAATTACCTAGAAATAGATTGATTACGCCAACTCTAAAAAAATTATAGTTAAGAAGATCTTATCCTTGATGGGATGTTGATGAGTCCTATTCAGCCCGAGCCTGAAATATGTGTGTACACATATTTCCACAATCACTGATATGGTATGTGTGAGGAAACTATAATCAAAATATATCATAACATAGGGTTTAAAACCATGGTTATCATTGTGGTTGTTTATATATATATATATTCTATTTATTATATAACTGTTTTACTCATGCCTAGTGATTTATATAAACTATTTTATATAAAAACATTTATTTAATCCATGTTTGAAATGTTTTCCATAATTTTGAAATAAAATAATGTTTTTGTTTTAAATATTAAATTTTAATTACAATCCTTTTTTTTAAATTTTAAGCATGATTTGGTTTATTATTATGGCATCTTATTGTGGAACACTTAGTGAGACCCTATTGGGCTTTATAGCTCACACCCTACCTTTTCCTTTAGGTGTTTGTATATTTCCTTTTACCTGGTATGAGCAAAGGGAAAGAACCACTTAGAGTTAGTGGATTTACATGATACTTTGGTATTAGAGTTACATGTCATCTTAGGACATTTTTATTCTTGATGAGTACTTTGATGTTATTCTATTTTGAGTTTTTTATATACCTGTTTGGTTTTTGGTACTTTCTCTTTATGGAGTTTTGAGCATATTGACTTGTTTCTATTATCTTCTATTGTTTTTTTATGGAAAATTAGTTCCCTCCATTATCTTGAATGATTCTAGGTGCTAGTCACCAACCCATGGGGATAAGGAATTCATTTCATTCCATGTTAGTTTCAGCTCGGGTATCATGGTACCAGGGTATCCGGGATGGTTCATGATATAATCAAATATCATATCATAAATATTCCCATGATAATAAGGGATTAAATATTTTTTAGAAATTAATATATAAATAAGGAATAAAAAAGAATAAAAATTAATATTATGTGAATAATGGTCATAAAAATGAGTAGATAAGTAGGTTTGTAAATGATTCTCTTAAGCGAGGTTTTTAAGAAAAGAGTAAATAATCTTTAAAGAAGACGAGCACATGGTGTTTGATTTAAAACTAGAATAGAACTAGAATAGTTTTACATAAAATAAAGAGTTTATTTAAAAAATATATAATATTAATAAAAATTAAATGGAGTGGTATAAGAAATGAGATAAGAAATAGAAAAGTTCCTTATAACTGGGTTTAATTAAAAGAAGAAATTTAGAAGGGAACCTTAAAAGCTTGTATATCCCCAGTAAAAAAAGTAAATTAAAATAGGTATATATATGAGGAACATATATATAGTATTTAAAATAAATAAATGAAAATAATTACTAGATAAATTTATTTTTAGAAGGAAAAGGAATAGCCTAAAATAAAAGATGGTGGTTAGAATGTTCACTTACCTCGGGTCACGACTCACTTGGTACATGCATCTAGACTTATGAATAATCAAATTAGGTTTATAAAATAATTTATTAAGAACATTTTTCAATTATATTTTATTTATTATTATTTTATGTTAGTTTATATTCATTTTATTGAGATATCATGTCTATATTCATTGTCCCAAGGTCATTTGTGTCATAGTTACAAGGTCACATCGGTTTTTAGATAATTATTTTTGTTCTTATGAAATGGTTTCATAACATCAAAAGTGTGATGAAATTATTTTCAAGTCATTCTACGAGTTTAAATGGTTTCAAATATCCCTAATTTATCAATTTTATTTATGGGTTTTTAGTGTAAATGTTATTGTTTAATGTTTAGTAAATTTTGACACTTTTTTTGATTATGGTGAACTTATTTAATTTTTTAGTACTCATATTAATTTACCCATTAAAAAATATTAAAAAATAAAATAATATACTCATTATTATCATATTTAAACATTAAATTAATATTATATCCAACCATGAAGGTGGTGATTAAAAGTGGACTATGTTGTTCAAAGAGCTGGTGAACCGACCATAATATGAAAAAAAATTCTTTATAGAATAAAATGAGAGAAGGTTAGATAATGGAAATTCCAATAACATAATTAAATTTAAATATATTTATTATGTTAATGTCATTATGTCAAGTTGGATGGAATATATTTTGATCACATAGAAGAATAAAAGATTAAAAGATCTTGGTTAAGAATATTACCTCCTCCTTTGGATGTATTCTCTTAAAACACACCTTAAAGATCTTTAGAATGACCTTTTTGTGAGAATAGAACTCATAAGACGTCAATAAGGGAGTTTTTAAGGTATTTGAGTAAATTTTTTATGATCTATGAAGCTTATGGTGTGAGGATAGGTGAGGTAGTGAATGGTGGTATTTATAAGGGGAGAAGAGTGGTATTTTTGAATATAATATTCAGGAGACCAAGATGATCCAAATTTCCATATTCTAGTTATTTTATTTTTCTATGTTTATTATCACATTATAAAATTTTCAATTTTATTAGGTATATTTATTCTCTAAATTTAATATTCTAAATTAAAATAAAAAAGTGTTGTTAGTTTTTATTATGTGGTGCATGAGTTTTATACTATACCATAACACATGTTTATTTAGAAGTAAAATTCAATTAATGAAGGTATGGGTTGTTATATTCTTACCTCCTTAAGAAATTTCACAATTTAAATTTCATTTCATAAACTAAAATTAAAAAATGGGGGTAATTTTATTTCATTTCTTATTTAGGTCCCCATGTTACTTATTCACACTTATGGTTCCACTAAAGTACTTAGACAAGGCGAGTTGTCTTGATTTTTAGAACATCGACTCTACAATCAAATATCTTCACTATATTATCTTTGTAAGAAAGATAATTATCCAACTATACCACCTATGTATTTGGTACATATAAGGTATATGGTATGCTTCCTCAAGAGGGATACGTGGAATACATCATGCACTTGAGACCGATTTGGTAGGAGTTTTAATTAATAAATCATAGATCCAATCAGTAAAAAATAATAAATTGTCCAATATATTTGGGACTTAGCTTTTTATTATTAAAAAACCTCATGACTCTCTTCCACATAGGTATATAAAGGAATACTTTATCGACAACCTCAAACTCTAGGTCTCATTGATGATTGTTAGTATAACTCTTCTGTGACTCTATGATGCACATATGTGTTGTTGAATGGATTTGAATTTATTTTCCATTTATTTGACTAATTAAGGTCATAATAACTTACAATATATAACTAATTCTCAAAATTTTGGATTTATAAATTTTTTCCCATAGATGGATTCATAAGTATCCATTTGAATGATTGAGTGGAAGCTATTTTTAAATGAGAACTTGACCAAAGGAAGATATTTATACTCACCTCCTTTGAAGTTCATAGTGCCATCTCTCAACACATCATCAAGTGTTTGTATGGTCCTTTTATATTAGAAATTAGTCTAGGAGTGATAGGCCGTTATTAAGTTAAACTTTATGTTCAAGGAATGTTGAATAATTTTATAGAACATTGAGGTGAACCTCCAATATTGATCAAATATAATAAATAGTGGTGTTCCATGGAGACTCACCAATTATTTAATGTATAAAATTGAAATTTGATCAAGTGAGAAGTTGTCTCAAATATAGATGATGTGAAAATGTTTGGTAAGATGGTCCAACACAACCCATATTAAATTATTTACCTTGGGTTCCTTCATAAGACGCATGAAAAAAATAGTAATGTTATCCAATTTCCATGAAGTTATGGGAAATTATTGCATCATACCCTTATATATTTTTTATTTATTCCATCAATTTTTGAAATAAAAATCACTTTGATATATAATACTTATTATCCTTCTTTATATTATACGACCAATAATTATCTCAAAGACCTCTATAAATCTTTGTGCTCCTTATGTGGATAGAGAATGTTGATCTATGTGTATTATTCTATAGATCCATCTTTATCTCAGACTCTAATGATATGAATAGTCATGTTCCAAATCTCCCAACTCCAACTTTATCCATGTTGAAATATGATCATTTCCACTTCTTTATAAAATCCATTTTTTGTATCACAATATCATCCCATTGTGGTTCCTTAATCTTATCTGTAATGTATTGTTGATTGATAATTTGAGGGTAGGATGTTTTTTCATCCTTTATGATCCTCATTTCCATATTATTTATGTCTAAGAATATTTTATCCTTATAAATTCTCATCATGGACAAGGTTACATGATCTTTTCTACTTAGATAATTATCCACTTTATTTTCTTTCCTAGTATGGTAATGGTTTGAGAAGTCATAGTCTTTGATCATCTCTAACAATCTTTTTCGGAGCATATTGAGATCCTTATACATGAATATATACTTCAAAATCTTACAATATGTATATATTTTATAATACTCCATATAGAGATAATGCCTCCAAATATTCAATGAAAATATTACCACTGACAAATTCAGATCATATGTTTGATAATTTTTCTCATGTACCTTTAATTTTCTTGAGTCATAGGCTATAAACTCATCATTTTTCATAAGTACACAACCAAATTAATTCCTTTAATCATCACTATAGATAAAAAATTCTTTCTTCCCTATAGGCATTTTGAGTAAAAGTGCAGTGATTAGCCTCCTTTTTATTTCCTCAAATATATCTTCACATTCATCAATATAAATAAGATTCACTCCCTTCCAAGTAATATTGGTTAGAATTTTTTAAAATCATTATAATTTTCTCACAAATCATCTATAACACCTATATAATTTGAGGAAATTATGGCTCTGCATTACTGATGTTGGTTTAGGAAATTCCTCAATTACCTTTGTCTTTAAAGAATCCAAAGATATCCCCTTACTTATGATAACATTCCCCAAGAATGTAACTTTCCCAATCCAAAAATCACTTTTACTATACTTTGTATATAATTTCTTCTTTCTCAAAGTCTTTATTATAGAACTAAAATACTCTTAATTTTCTTCCTTAACCTTAGAGTATATAATAATAACATCTATAAAGACTTTCCCAAATTTGTTGAGGTAATCTCTAAAGTCTATATTTATCAAGTCCATAATAATTTTATGAGAATTCATGATTCTTAATGGAATTACTATGAACTTATAGTGTCCATAATTTTTTTGAATGACATACTTGGGAATACCCTCCTTCTTCAACTTCAATTGATGGTATCCTGATTGAAGGTACAATTTAGAGAAGTATTAGGCCCTACATAGCGGATAAAACATGGAATAAATCCATGTCAGAGTAAATTTGTTCGTTATTGTGATTTTATTGAGTTCAAAAAAATCAATGCATAGACACATTTACCCATCCTTCTTGACAAAGAGTACTAACACATCCCATGGTGAAGCACTAGGTCATATGAAACCCTTTTCTAGATTCACTTTTAGTTTCTTATTAAATTATTTTAATTCAATGGGGTAAATTATATATAGGTTCTTGTATATGTTTAGGGATCTAGGTATAAGTTTAATTAAGTAATAAACCTACCAGCTAGAAGGAAGACAGAGAAACCCTCCATGGAATACATCATCACATTCCTTCATATCAGGCATGTATTAAAGGATGATCCTCTCTTTTTTTCTCAATCATTTTAGCTAGATATTCTTTCACAAAAGTCAATAATATCCAAACTTGAGAAGAATTTTTCAAATAATATTTATCCTCCCCCTTACACTTGTATATAATTAGATGATGATTTGTTCCATGGAAAGTGATTAGCTTCTCTCGACAATTGATATTGGTTATATATAAATATATCTGGTCCATGCATAATATAACATATAATTCCACTAAAGGGAGTATGATAGCGTTTTTAGGAGATTAATCCTACCAATAATAACTAGGGAAGAGTTATATTATCATGATAAAAGAATTTAATCACTTAGTGTTTTTAATGATATTTCTACTTTAAGGTATTAGTGAGGTGATTCAATAATTATAAAAGAATTATAGGATATAAATGAATACATAAAACCATAATAATATAATACATTTTAAGTTAATTAATAAATAATAAGCATACCTATTTTAATTTGATTTGGGTTTTAATCATTTAGTAAAACCATAAGAATGTTAGGTATAAGAATACTCAGATTAATAAGCATAAAAAAGGTAACTATGAACTGAAAATGAATAACTCATAAATGAAATGTATATCATAATGTATGAATTTATAATTCTCAATCTAGGTTATTCATGGCCCATTTCCTATCAGGTTCTATAGCCTAATCCCCAAAAATAGTCGAACATTTCTCTAATACCAACTAAGACACCCCTAGACCCACACATCTAAATATAGTGAAACATTTACATACTTTTGATATATAGATTAAAAATTTATTACAATAACCAATCCAAGAATATTAATTTTTGAGTCTTTAGGAACTATCCATATGCCGCATCATCAAATTATACAATATCATAACAATGTATTAAAATAATTCATAATGGTTTGTTAAGGGTATGTGAAACCTCAAAATAATATCCCCTCAGAGTGTCAAACTATATGTATAGTTAGGCCCACCTATTGTGCACCAAGTGAAGACTGAGTTATTACCCAACCAAACTTTTTAGGGTTAATACTACAATGTACATCTAATTTAGGTCCTACATCCACTTATAGTATCCAAACATGGATTTCATTACTAAGAAACCAAACAATTTTTAGTTAATAATTTTTTTTGGATGTTTTCCTATATTTAGATTTATTCTTAGGGTTTCCACTAATGTATTATAGTTCTAATTATAAATAATAATTAAACATCTCTTTGATAACAATTATAGAAACTTGAGTTTCATGAACAAATTATTACATAATAAAAACCCATAAAACACATCCAAGAAATATAAAGGCCAAGTGTCTTTAGGAGATTAGATACATAAAACATAAACTTAGACAAAAACCAAAATATCTTTATTTAAATATCCATAATGTTATCCTAAATCCCATTTATCTTATATTACTAATAGGATACCCTAGGGAAATATATAAAAAAAGGATGATCTATAAAGCCTAGTAAAGAAATTAACATGAAGTGTAGCCTAAGAGTCAAGATGCATAACATGATATCAAAAGGGGAGGATCATATATAATAAAATATAATAATAAAATAAAAAGGAATATATCATAAGTCATGGAATCATAAAAATGTGGCAACAACCTAAAACATATCATCATAAGCATAATTCAAGGATAACTACCAAGAAAAAATTTCATAATGTGCTAGGCTAAATACCTATACACCATACATGGTTTATCATGAGATGAAAATATTAACTAATATATTTGGGGGATGTATAATTCTTATCCCACCCATCATATTTATAAAACACAAATTCATAAGTGCACCATATAATAAAATCATACACAAGGAATAAGTATAATAAAAACCCATGAAAACGATACAGGTTTCATAATAATATGTTAAGTAATAAAAAAATTTCATATCATAAATATTCCCATAATAAGAAGTAATTAAATCATTTTTCGATGTTCATAACTAAATAAGAAAGTATAGGCCATGAAAATAAAATTTAATTGAAGAATGGTCATAATAAAGGAGTTGAGAAGTAGGGTTCAAAATGATCCTCTTAAGTGAGTTTTTTAATAAAAGAGCAAATAATATTTAAAGAAGGTAGGAACATGGTTTTTTCTTTAAAAATAGAATTGATCCGGAATTTTTTTATATAAAATAATGAGTGTTTTTATTTTTTAGTTAATTTAGATGGTTTTATCGACCATGGTAAACTCATTTCAGTTTATTTTTTTCCTCATGCGCATTTACCTAGTATAGAATGTTAAAAATAATAGAATGTACTTATTATTATCATATTTAACAATTAAATTACTATTATATTTATCCATGAAGGTGGAAATTAAAAATTAAATATGATGTTCATGGAGGCGGTGAACCGACCATAATATGAACAACATTTTCATTTTATAATAAAATGATAGGAGGTTAGATAATGGATATTCAATTAACATAATAAAATTTTAGTATATTTATGATACCAAATTCATTATTTCACGTTAGATTGAATACATTTGGATGAGGTAGAATAGGAAAAGATTAAAAGATCTTGGTTAAGAATATTACCTCATCCTTTTTATGTCCTCTTATAACAAACCAACCCGGGTTGACCTAACCCATCACCCAAGCTGACTCGCTACATGGTTTGAAGTGTTTTCTTTATTTCTAGGGGCTAGTGACAAGAAACAAGCATAAAAAACAAAATCTTGGTAACCGTTTCACCACTATAACTGGATGAAAATCCAAAGCAATTTGAATTTGGCGTTTAGTGGATGGGTCGTTCTTTGAACCAAGATTCATAACATAATTCCAAGAGTTGGAAAACTTCAAGGTGTTGATTTTAGGCTTGTTTAAGGACCTTAGAGTTCCCCCAGGCATATCGTTTAGTTTCTAAAGTGACAGGCCTCGAAAATAAGAGGTTTGGAGGGTCTGCACAGGGCACATGGTTTGTCTAAAACCATACGGCTCCAGCAGCAAACCGTGAAACTTGTTTCAGAGAAGAAGAAACGCCCTACATGGAATCTGCATAGTTTACCTAAATTGTACGTCTATCCCACATAGTTATTTCCACTTAGGTAGTACCTATTCACTATTCATCACATGGTTTACATACAGTTAGAAAAATCGTGTGGATTTAATTGTGTGAGGTAGGGTTCTTAAATAGTGGCTTCTACATGGTTGACACACAATTTGGCCAAGCCATGTGGCCAAACTGCGTGAATTGGTTTTGGGGGGTAAAATGACTAAAATAACCTTAATAAAGTTTAAAACTCATTTCTTTATTTCTTCTTCTCCTGGTAGCCGCGTGAAGCTCCTCCCTCTCGCTTGTGAGCTCCCAAGATCGTCATTATAGGCTTCAAGGTATTTCCCTCATATGATTTTTGAATCAAACATTGTTAGTATCTATAGATCCTCATCGTTAAGATCTGGGATCCTCTATAATCTATTTCAATTTATTCATTCCATCTTCTATGCTATTTTGGTGGGAGCTCATTTTCCCCATTTTTAGGGAGAATTTACGTTTCTTATATTTCCTCCAAAACAAACCAAATCAGACCTTGATATTTGATGAGTGATACATCCTAAGCATAAGGTAGGTGTTATCTGATTTTTTCCCAAATTCTTCATTGAATTTTAAATATTTTCATTATTCCCCATACCAGTTTTTTCCAAGAATCCCCTTTAAATTGAGTTCTTTATTCCAAATTGACCCTTTCACCTTAATACATGCCAATTGAACCTTTTTTAATTATTTATGGGTTGTTTATATCATTTATAGACACCCCTTGGGTGTTCTAGATTAATTTTTCATTGTATAGTTAATTGTTTAAAATTCATGGAACACCTTCTAAGCATTCGACTTAGATTGATAGTGAGATTTCCATATGTAGGCAATAGAACAATTGATAATATAACCTCTTAAGTTCCATTTTGAATATTTTTAATTGTTTTGTTATGTTTTGTGATTATCTAGCTACTTTATTTTAATGAAATGAGTTATGAATCTTGAAATTGACACTTAATTTTGATTAAATTAATTATTGTGGAACAATGGAATGTGTTTATAATAAAACCCCTCGGATGGGCTATGATGTATTCAAAATTAAAAAGTGGTAATTAGTGAATTTCATCTTTCTTAGATTTAGGGCATTAATGGTTTTCATATTCTTATGTTAAGGTTAGACATATGGCATGTTTTGTACATGGACACTTTAGTCATTTATAAATAGAGTTTGTCTCCTTTGATATAAATATTTTTCTGAACCGAGGCACCTTCTAATTTCATAGATTTATCCATGAATGGGATTACTATGTAGGTAATTTCCCCTTTTTCCAATTACTCCTCCTAAGCGATTCATTGATTATTATAAATTAATTTCCATGATTTCATAAATTAAATGGATTAAATTTTTGGGAATGGATTATACATGATGTATGAATTTCTGTAAGTGGATTAAATGGTATAAATGATATGAATTGAATATATTAAGTTATTTATGTGAAATGAATTGTATATGGTGGAAAGGCCATGTGATAATGAATACACTGCTTTATGAACTTGGATCACTGGTTAAAGGTAGAAAACTATCTGGAAATATTTGCAATCTCCTTAGTAGACTAGTGGCATGTCCAAGAGCACAAGGTTGTTGGGTTAGATGGAATCATCTGGGGGAATGGTTTCAAACATAATGTCGATGGGTCTCTAATGAATGGTTATATGCATGGGGGAGTCCTTGTATGATATATGAATGTTTTGGTTATGTTTTATTTTAGTATCTTCCATGGGCCAGGAAGTTCATTAGGGTTGGAAGTTAGAGTATTGCACACCAGTGTCAGGCTTTGCAAAAGATTCTCACTAGTGTTTTCGGAGGGGGAATCAGACTCTAAGGAGCTGATTTGGGCTTTACATGGGAAAGTTAACCCACCTTGGTAGTTGACCCACCTTTTCTGAAATTGTGGCTTGGAGATTCCAAATGGATGTGTGGTTCTTCATATTCCAAGAGAGGCCAACTTTTTTGCGGATGCCCTTCTTGGGGAAGTAATCCCGAGGACCCCTTAGTGATTTTCTCTAACTTGGGGTCATAACCTAGGGATTTCAATAATTTTGTACAAGGGGATACCCTATGGCTTCATCACTTTAGACCACCCTAATTTTTGTCTTATTTGTAGGGAGCCTTCTCCTTTGAATAATAAAAATAAATTTTTGTTCAAAATGGTGGAAAGGCCATGTTGTTCAATTCATGCTTAGTACATGATATAATTGAAATTCCATTCCATGATATAATGGATTAATAAATGTAGAACATTATAGGTAATGCCTCATGGATTTGGTTATTGTTATTATTGTTAAATGATTATGCCTTAAATGGGTTGTGGAACGATGGTAAGGGATCTAGTGAGCATGGTGTAAAATCATGATCCCTTACATCGAGTGTTGAGTTATGGCATCTTGCACTAGTGATACTATGTAGAACATTGGGTTGAGTCACCATGCTCCCTATTTAGAGTGACGACATGATGGATCACTCACCAACCCGAGTGTTGTAGATGATGTCTCACAGTCTATTGGGATGTAGGGAATATACCCTATTGCTTGAGTTTATAGGATTGTTTAGACTAGTTATGGATGAATGAGTTATGCCGGGTCTATCTAGCACCTAGTATTCTAGGTATATGGAAACTTATGTCCACACATATTTGGTTCATATAGGTGGATGAGATATATAACTATATTATGTATATATTATTACTATATGCATATGGATACTAATCAGAAATTCATTCAGTATGTATGCAGAAGTAGGTAGAGTTGACCATATGTTCTATTTCAACATGAGTTGATTGATATTTATTTATTTATTCAGTACTTCTTGTTTATCTTTTCATTTATACCAACACACTGCTTTACTTTATATTCATGGATTGGATTCAGTCGTAGACACCATGGGTGTTAACCTACTGGGATTTATATCTCACACCCTTCTCGGTCCTCCATTGCAATGGGGTACCCAAGTAGACCATATGTCTGTAGGACCATGGTTTATTTCTTGTGAAGTTTATCTTGTACCTAAGAGTTAGGAGCACATGAATGAGCTGGATCTCAAGATGCTCGTAGAGATTTTTCGTATGGATTTTACTAGTTTTATTTATTCATGTACTTATTTGTATCTTGTAGCATTTTGTATTTATATTGATTTATATTATGTATCATCATCTGGAAATGTATGCATCTATTTTATATTGGTGTTGTCCATCCTTGTATTTAGTTTATAATATTCTTCCACTAATATCTTTTTTATTTACTACTACTTTCACAATTGTCTGTTATTTATTATCTGATATACCGCTATGCTATTATAATCATGAGGGTATAGTCTCCCTGCTATCACCTCCTTACACCCTCGCTTCTAATCAGCAGCCTCTAACATACAGGGAGGCACGCTTTAAGCCATGTGACCCACTAGTCTGGTTACCATATTAGTGGTCAATTAGGTCAGGACATTAAAAAGTTGTATTAAAGTTTTTTTTATTTGTATTACTATTTTGTGTTGATATACAGGATACTAGGAATGTGTTGACACATGATAAATAACCATGTATGGGACTGATCACCCTACCCATGGGGAAAAGTCTAAGTGTCCCAGGATGTGATTGACGTTCATGCTGTTTGATATTACAGTTGATTATAATTTCACAATTAGTGATTTTTTACTTTCCAATGCATATTTATTTATGAAATTTATGGTATTTTCCCTTGTTATGGTATGAAAATGATGAAGAATTAAATGCATCATTATAGGCACATAAAAAATTTTCATGCCATGCATATTCTATACCATGTAGTTGTATTTATAGGTTTCCTATTGATTTGGATTTTGTGCGTTGAGTGTATTCCATGCTTTCATTTATTATCATGCCTGTTATATGCCATGCTAATTATTTTGTGACATGCTTAGTTATTTGCCTATGTAGGCATTTCTTCAGCATTCTTGTTGATATGACATGATTGGGTGATTTATTTAGCATGTTCTTCCTGTGTATTTATCCTGTCCTTCTTATATGTCATGCGTCTGTGTTTATAGCTTGTGTCTCTATGTTTACTACCCATGATAACATGTTTAGTTTTTTGAATATGTAATTTTGTACATGATCTAAATTCAATTGGTTGTAACTAAATAGGATCCATTCTTCATTTGTAAGGTGTATGGAAACCGTATAATTGGGTAGAGTTGACCTGTGTACTCAAACCATTCCTTGATATTTGTATATATACATCTTGTCTCTTTCAAAAATGTAAAATGATGCTAAATTTAAAATGATAAAGTGAATTTGTTTTGACTAATGGGAGCCAAATGAAAAACTATAAAGTGTATGGGTACTTTATGGATTGGTATATGGACACCCATATGAATGAATTATTATATATGAGCATGTTATATTCTTAAATGAAATTGGTTTCAATTAAATGGGAGAAATAATTCAGTCTATAAAGTGTATGGGTTCTTTATATATTGGGGTGGTGGAAACCCTTATAACCGAACCATTTTTTATTTGACCATTGTATATTTTTAGATGGTTTTAAATGAAAAATATATTAAAATTTAATATGAAATGAATAGGTTAACATTTTTAAATGAAAAACTGTAACCAAGTAGGTTAGTTGGGGCATGTTTCTTATATGATAACCCATTTGGGTGTTTGTATTTTATATAATTAAGCAACTATTATTCGGTTTCATTTTGATGAACTCAAGTTAGCTTAATGATACCCTCATAGGTCACCTTATATTTTACAACCTAAAAGGAATATATATGATAAATTTACTAATTATGATGGGATGTTAATAAAATGTTTAATGTTTAAAAAAATGAAGTTTGATGAGACTTTCCTGTATTCCTTGGTATTTTGTTTTTAAATAATTTGTTTAAATGGTTAAATGTGAATAAGTTTAATAGACTTAAAAATGGAACTGGAAGTGGTTTCCTTTTTTTATACCCTCATGTAAGGGTTGTTTAAGTTTCTATTTTAGTTTCCTTTGAATGTAAATGTGATCATTTTCTATAGGAATTCTTTTTATTTTTAGTAATGGCTTAAAAGATAGGCTCTTGAGCCTTGTGTAATCTGTATAGCCTGACTAGTGATAGGGTCGATGTTTATGCTTCATAAGGGGGATAGTCTATGGTAGGTATCACACCTAAATCATAAATTCATTCCTAATTATGTGAGTTTTCTAACATTTGGTGTCGTTTGGGTGCCATTGTACCAGATAAGACTCTTAGTTTCAAAATGACACCCTTGTTCAGATGGGTGGTCATGGTATCCTTAACTTTTTTATGGGTGTGATCATTGAGTAATTCTCATTTTCTAATGGTTATAAATTCCTTGGGATTGGTCATCCAATTATCAGGTCTCGTAACCCTTTCTCCTTACTCATTGATGGATGACTTCGTATGTCATCGCCCGAGTTAATTGTTGTATGAGGCAATACGAATTTGGGATTAAATACCATATATGAACCATCAAACACTTGAATTAATATGGTGGAGATCCTATAGAAGGTATCAAGGATGTATTTTATTCTCGTGAAACCTTAGGGTAGCATGCGTTCATGTACGCGGTGCCCGTCGAGTTCTAAATGATTTAATGAACCAGTTGAGTTTGGTGGAATCATTGAGCTTTGATCTGTTGAGTATGTTCTTGGGTTATATTCGAAGTAGAGTGACCTGGGATTTAAAGGATCAAAATTTTACCAATTCCCTTGAATAATTCCATGAGGATTGGGTATTTTGACACACTAATTAGTCTGGTTTTGGTTTTCATGCCAAATACTACGATCTCATGAAGTGGTGATCATGGATCGAAGGAGTGACACACGTGCATTTATGGTGGTTCTGGCCTATTGTTCTTGTGATTGGATGTTCTATCACTTCTTTTGATTACTAGAAAACTCCTAAGGTGGATAGCATCACATTAGATTTGGTCAATATGTTCCCTTCTAAGTAGAAGGATCACAACCAAGGAGAACCATTTGGAAATGGTTGATTTTTCTTGAGTGCCTTTTAGGATTGCAAGTTTTGAATAATTCTTGTGATAAACTAAAAGCATGATGTTGATGTGGTTTTCTATGTATGAAACCATTGAGAAACACTATTGATCATGGATGGACTTCAATAGTTAATCATGAATGATCACAGGATGCCTCATGTGGTAAAGGCTTGTGATCGGTTTATGATGATGTGTTAGCAGGTGAAGCTGAGCCTCCTTCAAGAAGTCGACCAGTAGTGGTTCAAATATTCTTATTTTTGTTTTATTTGTTTCCTATTAGTGTATTATTTTGAAATATATGAGAATTTACCCTATCTTTATGTCATCCTTGATGCACTAATAGAGTGTCAGTCTTACACCACGCTAACGTTTTAAAAGTTGTTGGGATTGTTAAGTCATATCTTTTAGTGTTTCACACTAGATGTGTGGTTCTTTTGAGGAATGGTTAGTTTTGAGTGATACCTAGGTTCTCATGTAATAAATACTTAGATAGAATATTTAACACCAACCGTTCTCCTTGAAGTGACCGCTAGGAGGATGCTGCTTTGGGCTCAGTCAATGATCCAATGTGGATGTCCTGGCCTTGTACCAACGTCTATTTTGTAAACATGGAGTATGGACCACCTTTTTTTTTCAGTTCCTTGGACTCCATTTAATTGATTTTGAGGTTATCCTAGACTAGTTTTCAGGATCGATGATGCTTTGATCAGGTAACATCACTAGAATTCATGTGGGAACTTCGGTGAGCATCCTTATGGTGAATGTAAGATTACTTGGAGGAAGGAATTTCTATTCAGTTTGAAATATGACGACCATCTAAGATGATTTAAAGATAAGTCATCTAGAGTGTCTCAATTTATATCCCTTGTTTAATGTTTCTAGTTGAATGGAACCATTTGAAACACGCCATCGGGTTAAGGCAGGTGTGGTGTAAGGGTCGAAAATGTCTTTCAAGGAAATATTGTGTGACCAATTTTAGTTGGGTTGATCGGGTTTTGACCCTTATTTACAATTAGGTTCATAATATGAACTCAGAAGTAATTGGGTTCACCTAGTTGAAGAAAACACATCGAGATCGTCATTAGAATTATTAGAACGTTCTTTGTAGGAAATTACAATGGTTGAAGTACCATGGTTTGGAATAGGCCCCTTCTAATGTAAAAGACTAAGGTGGGGAGCACCTTTGGATAGATATTTAACAAGATGATTATGTGATCATGTCTCTAGATAAAAAGTTTTGGGTAATCTCTATTTTGGTGTTTCTATTATAAAATGAGTGTTGTCTTGAGTTTTAATGACTTAAGTGCCATTCGCTTAAGTAATGCCTTGAGGTGCGTTGGGCGTTTGGAAATGAAAAGTGTTCATTTTAACAAATCCTCATGACCCCCATAGGCTGGGTGATGTTTTCTACATTCCCAAAGGATTATTTGGGATGAGAAGTTATAAGGTGGTGAGGTTATAACCCGTGTTTTAAAACTATATGAAAATCCAATGGAATTTGAATTTTGTCGTTTAATGGATGGTCCATCCTTTGAACCAAGATTCATAATGTAATTATGAGAGTTAGAACACTTTAAAGTGATTTTAGACTTGGGTAAATCCTATAGGGGTCCCCCAGGTTTCTCATTGATTTTAAGAAGTGGTAGGCCCTAAAAGTCAAAGGTTTGGAGGGTCTACGTAGGGCACATGGTTTGTATGAAACCGTGCGGCCCCAACAACAAACTGTGCGACCTGTTTTAGAGGTGTCGAAGTGACCCGCATGGGATGTGCACAATTTAACCAAACTGTGCACCTACCCCACATGGTTAGTTACACTTAGGTATTACCTAAGCATTATTCATTACACTGTTAGTGCATGGTTAGGAAAACCATGTATCACAAACCGTGTAAGTTAGGGTTCTTAAGTAGTGGCTGCTGCACGATTGGTGAAAAATTTGGATAAGCTGTGCGGCCAAACCATGAAACTTGGTTTTTGGAGGTAAAATGACTAAAATGATATTAATGAGGTTTAAACCTCATTTACTTCTTTCTTCTTCTCCTGGAAACCACATGAAGCTTCTCCCTCTCACTAGTGAGCTCCCAATATCCTCCTTATAAGATTCAAGGTATGTCCCTCGTCTGATGTCTGAATTAAATGCTATTGATCTCTATAGATCCACATTGGTAATCAATTAAATCCTCTATAATTTATTTCAATTTATTCATTCCATCTCTATTCTATTTTGGTACGAGCTCATTTGCCCTATTTTCAGAGTGAAGGCCCGTTTCTTAGATTTCTTCTAAACCATATCGAATCAGACCTTGATATTGGATGAGTAATACTTCCTAAGTATAAGTTAGGTGGTCTATGAATTTTCCCAAAATTTTCATTGAATTTTAATATTTTTGTTGTGCCTCACGTCATCTTTTTCCGAGCGGCCCCTTCAAATTTAGTTCTTCATGTCAAATTGACTGTTGAACCTTAATAAATGCCTGTTGAACCTTGTTTAAGTATTTATGGGTTTTTGATATCATTCATGGACACCCCTTGGGTGTGTTGGCTTAATTTTCTATTATGTTTTTAATTATTTAAAATTCCCGAAACACCTTATAAGAATTATACTAAGATTGATAGTGACCTATGTAGGAAATGGACCAATTGAGAATGACACATCTTAAGTGAAATGTTGAACCTTTATAATTATTTTTCTATGTTTGGTGTTTATCTAGTTACTTCCTTTGAATAAAATGAGTTATTACTCTTGAATTTGACACTTAATTTTGACTAAATTAATTGTTGTTAAACAATGGTATGTGTTTATAAAAAAACCTCTTGGATGAGGTGAAATGCCTTATAAATTAAAAATTGGTAATTAGTGAATTATATATTTCTTTGATTTAGGGCATTGATGATTTTCCTACACTTTTTTTAAGGTCAGACATATGGAATGTTTTGTATATGGCCACTTTGTTCATTTCTAAATATAGTTTCCCTCCTTTCATATAAATGTTTTTAGGAACCAAAGCACCTCCTAAGTGCATGGGATAATCCATTAATGGGATTTCCATGTAAGTAATTTCCCTTTTTTCCAATGACACATCCCAACTACTTTATTGAGTCTTATAAATTAATTTTTGTGATTTAGTAAATTAAATGGCTTGAATTATATGGAATGGATTATACACTATGGACTCCTTTTCATAAGTGGATAAAATGGTATGAATGATATGAATCGATTATAATTTTTTTATGTGAAATAAATTGTAAAGGGTGTCAAGGCCTTTCTTTTCAATGCATGATTAGTACATTATATAATTGAAATGTTATTCCTTGATAGAATGGATTAATTATAACACCCCAAACATTTTATGGTATGTTTCTCTTAAATACATTCTTGTCATAACCTATATTTCATAAAGCACTGAGTTTCATTGAAACAACACTTGGTTATTTAAGATATAGTCATAACCTAGCCATTGAAGTTAAATTTTCCACTTGTGTGTTTTGAATTTTGAAAAAAAGACATACACAGTTGTGATTAGGGTGATATTTAGAGTCTGACAGAATTAACATAATTTTCAGTGAATAGTAACCTACCCTTATGAATAGTAACCTATGCTTATGAATAGTAAAATACCCTTATGAATAGTAATATGACTCTTATGAATGGTAACCATGCCTATTAAAATGTAAATAAAATTTAGGCACCTTAAAAATGAAGATGAATATTTTAAGTGTTTGTATTTTATGATTAAATAATAATTTTAATTAAATATTAAATTTATCATATTTAGAAAATTATTTTAAAAAAACGGAGTTCTTTTTTGTATTCTACATGTCAAAAAATGGTTATGGTTAATTTTTTGTATTTTTCTGAAATACTTGAATTTTTAGTGAATAGTAAAATACATTAATTTACCATATAAATACATTATAAATTAAAATAACTATTCCTAGCATCATGAGTGATGTAAGAACCCAAATATAGAACTAACATGCTCTTATTACTATTCTAGCTCATGGAATAATCACTACTTCTTGTCTTGATAGGAAATAATAAATTAATGATTATAATATTAAGAAAACTCCCCTCCCCTCCGCTATATAAACCACCACTCACCCCCTCTTCCTCCCACACCACTCAAGCTTCAAGAATTGCATAAATTATTCAAAATACTATTCCAAAGCCCCCTCCCTATCTCCAAGGCCTGATGGTCTCATCAAAAGGCCAAAAAACGAAGGTCTTAAGGAGATTCTCAAGGAGGAGTACTCAAGAGGTGAACCTCTCTTCCTTTTTCTTTCAATTTCTTTTACAAGTTCCATTATTTTGTTATCTCTTCTCAACTCACCTCATAAAAATGCCATTATAATTATAGTACCATACATGTACTGGATTTTCATTATTCTAATGGAATATTTCATCATAATCTCTCTTTTCCCCCTCTTTTTATATTATAAATGCAAACACCATCCGAGATGTGTTAATTTATAACACTCAAGGAAGATGAGTTTACAATTTTCATTACTATCTCCAAGACTAGTCATGAAACCCTTTTAATGGTTGAAACAGATCATAATATATGTATTTAATCTTATTTAATGTTCTATAATCCTTACACACTCATTATATGGAATAACAATACAAAACAAGTTCATTGTGCACAAAACCGCCAAGCTAAATCCAAGTGTTTATCATCAACTTATCGAATGAGTCATCCTCATGGTATATAAACAAAATCATTATAAGATAATTTATATATCTTTAATATCACTAATAATATATATTAAAAATTCTGGATGTTTAACCACATTTCAAATGAACTTCCATTCATGAATACAAGTAAATGGATCATGAATCTAATAAGGTTATAAAATATCAATTAAATGTTGATAATGTTATATAATTATTAATTAATGAATCTAAATTTTATTATTCAGGTCATTAATAACAATCAAGAACACCTTCGAGCATAAGGTAAGGGATCCTCTTTCTCACTTTTATTCAAGAATACCCTCTATGTTGTGTCTTTTTATTTTTAATTCCTAATGATGTGGTATGTTTTCTCACCTAACCAATACTTTCCTTATGATATATAAATGATGGGATACCCCTTTACCTCCCATTAATCCCTCTCAAGAACACCTGTTACCATGCCGAAATGTTTGTAAGGGGTTTCTCATCTCACTTTCAATTCTGTGAGATTTACATTGTTCATCACTTATTTCTTGTATGTGGTGTATGTTTACTGACTATTTATGTATAATATAATTATTATATTTATATTCATGGTATCTAATGATTCAATTTATGGTTATTAACTTTTGTCCATACGATTCGATTGACTATAATGTGGCAAGGAACATTGTCTCATTTTCCATTTTGTTGTGACTTACTTTGTATTGTGCACATAATAATTATTATGTGGTTTAACTAATGACCATTTTAGATCACTTTTCATCTTAAATTAAATTTCTATTATATATTCATATTCTGGTTTCATGGATATGATAATTTTCTTAATCCACATACCCTTTCACATATGGTGTTTATTTAGAATATTGTTTTAACTTTGGAAACATTGATGAATCTGTATCCTCTACTCTATACAGACATTGAAAAGGCATATTGATATTGTATTAAATAAATTTATAAATAATTATTTGTACATTAAGTGATGGGTGGGGCCCACTATAGCCCTCTGATGCATTGACAGGTCTCATGAGACAATCAGTTGGCGACAAACCCTGCAAGTTTGTTTCCAAAAATCCGATGGGTTTCTACCCACAAACTTAAACCATTTTGATGGTATAATGGTATCATATTCCAGATACATGAAATCCAAATAATAATCATTATCTTTATTCATTATCATTTATTACTATCCATGAGTTTTTCTCTATGAAAAAATCTATGGATACAGTTTCATTCTCAGTTTATTAATGGCGTGAGTTTTTCATTTATTCACCATTCCATAATGACTATGCCTAGTTGTTTATGATTCAGTTATTATGGATTCATGATTCCACTATTTTTAACCCTTACTGAGCATTTAAGCTCACCCCTTTCATTTGTTTACCTTCAGCTGGTTATGAAGAGGAGTTCACTTATTGAGTTTTCGTGGATGCAGTTTTTAGTTTTTTTATGTATTGTACTTTGTTACCTTTCCCAATGTAATATGAGTTACATATATGTACCTAGTTTCTTCAAGACTACTAAATTGATCATTACTTCTGCATTTAATTTCTTCTTACCATGCCAATTTAATTAGTAATGCACCGACTCCGATTTATAGGGGTATGGGTGTTACATTAATAAATATAGAGCATGAGAGGTAATGAATCATAGATCCGATTATTGTTATTATTGTTAAATGATTATACCTTAAATGGGTTGTGGAATGATGGTAAGGTATCTGTTGAGAATGGTGAAAAATAATTCACCCTTACATCAGGTGTTGAGTAATGGAGTCTCTCACCAGTGATATTATGTAGGCTGTTAGGATGAGGCACCACACTACCTATTTAGAGTGATGAAATGATGGATCAATCAGCATACCGAGTGTCATGGATGATGTATCACACTCTATTAAGATGTAGGGAATATACCCTATTGTTTGAGCTTATAGGATCATATAGATTGGTTATGTATGACTGAGTTATGCCTGGTCCAGCCAGCACCTAGTATTCCAGGTATATGGCCGCTTACGTCCGTACATACTTGGTTCATATAGGTGGATGAAATATATAACTACAATATGTATATATTATTATTATATGCATATATATACTGATCATAGATTCATTCCAGCTGCGTGATGAATTAGAGTTGTCCATGTGTTCTATTGGAACCTGATTTTACTGATATTTATTTATTTATTCAACACTATTTGTTTATCTTTTCATTTATACCTTTACACTAATTTACTTTATATTCAAAGATTGGATTCAGTCATAGAAATTGTGGTTGTTAAGCTACTTTTAATTATATCTCACACCCTTCTCAGACCGCCATTGCATTGAGGTACCCGAGTAGAACTTATGTTTTTTGGACCATGGTTGATTGCTTGTGTCTTTTAGCTTGTACTTGGGAGTTAGGAGCACAAGAATGAGTTGGAGCTCAGGATGCTCATAGAGATTTACATTGAGGATTTTACTTCTTTTATTGATTTATGTACTATCCTGTATCTTTTAGCATGTTTTATGTCTATTTATTTAGATTATGTATCATCATCTGGAAATTAATGCATCTCTTGTATATTGGCGTTGGAAATCCTTGTATTTAGTTTATATTATTCCTTTGTTGCCCTGTCATTCATTTATTACTGCTTCTGATGTTTTCTATTATTTATTATTCAATATACTAATATTCTACTTTGATCATAAGTGTATAGTATCCCTACTATCACCTTCTTATACCCTCACTGCTAGTCGGCAGCCTCTAGCTTACAGGGAGGTGCGCTTGAGTCCAGGCGACCCACCAGTTCAGATACCATATTAGTGGTAAGTTGGGTCGAGATGTTACATTATCCATAGTGGAAGATCCAACCAATAAGTAATCTTCCCTGTATTATCCACAATATAAAATGACGTGAAATAATTTGCCAACAACTTCCCCCACTTTCCCAAGCGACAACGACCCAACTGAATTGATACTTGGAGAAACACCCGATCACCACCTTGAAACTCCAAAGGATGATGTAGATGGTCAATATATGAATTATGGTGACTCTAAGTTGTTTATATCCATTTCTGAATCAGCTACACTATCTCACTTGTCTCCTGGATGGGGCTCGGTCCCACCAAAGAACACTATCCTACCTCAACCCAACACAAAGGGGATTGGCATGGCCACCCATACAACACCTCAAATGGGTTCATCTTGACTGAGGCTTGATAACTGTTTTTATAATAAAACTAATCCAATGATAGTTTCCATTCCCATGAACCACCAAAATAAATCACAAATGCCCGTAACATATCCTCAAGAGTCTGGATGGTCCACTCAGACTGGATATTCATTTGGGGTGATTGGTAGTGTTCATCTTTAGCTGGGTTCCCAATGCCTCCTAGAGTCCCTTACAAAAGAGAGATGTAAAATGAGAATCTAGATCTAATACTATTTCCAAGGTAACTCCATGAAGTTGAATGACCTATCAAAAATATAGGCCTCTGAGTTTCTCTACCTTTGTCAACTCCTTAATGGGAAGAAATTGGGTTGATTTTGTCTGATGATCGACAGTCACCCATATGGTATCTTTCCCACTTGGAATATAGGGCATCCCGATCATGAAATCCATAGAGATCTCATCTCACTTTTACACTAGAAAGGGAATTGTTTACAACAACCCATCTAGTCTTAGATGCTCCGCTTTGATCCTCTAGAAGGTCAAGCATCTGGAAACAAAGTCTGCCACTACATATCTCGTCCTGGGTCACCAATATTGATCTCTCAAGGTATAAAAAATATTATTCACCCTGGATTTAATGAACCAAATTGAATGATACACCTCATGAATAATCTCCTTCATCAATATAAAAGGAACAACCATCCACTTTCTAAAATGAAGATAACCATCAAGATACCGAGACCAATCACCCGAGTTCTCCCCACTATTTTAGGAATTACTAATCTAGTGGCACTTGAGGTTGGATAACATCTCACTCCAAACAAAATCGATAAGATAAGGTGAAATATACACACTATCCAAGAATAAATTCCCTCTATATCCCTAAACATTCATCCTTAGATCAAAAAACAATCCCATCAGACCCCACTCATCCACTAATTCTTGAATAGAGTGCACTAAAGCTTCCTTCTCAATGTGTTGAAAACCATATTTCCTTATTCGGGAATATATGAAATCTTGAAATCAACGGTTTAAAGGTACTCTACCTAGAATTTCTCCCAAAGGATCAGATCCCTTTGGGTAAAAATATACTTTAGGCTCTTATGATTCTAATACACTATAAAATTCTCCCCAAATTGGTAGTGTCACCATGTCTTCATTGAATACATCATAGCTTCTAATTCCAGGTCAAGGGTGGGATAATTATTCTCATGTGGGTATAGCTTCCTTAAGAAATAATCCACCACATGGCTTTCCTACATTATCAAAAATCCCAACCACACACTAGAAGCATCACAATACATGACATAATCTATCATAAGATCATGAATAATCAAAATAGGTGTGGATGTCATATGGGTCTAAAATTTCTCAAAATCCCTTTGGCACTTCTCATCCCACTCAAACATCCCCCCTTTTCTGGTCAAATCCATAAAGGGAGAAGCTATCCTAGATAAGTATTTAAAGAAAAATCTATAATAACCATCCAATCCTAGAAAAATTTGAATCTAAAACACATTATTATGATTCTCCCAAGACATGAATACTCAAAATTTCTATGGGTACACTAAAAATCCTTCTTCAAAGATCATACGGCCTAAAAAATTCACTTCCTGAATCCAAAACCGGCACTTATAAAACTTGGAATATAGAAGGTTCTCTCTCAAAACACCCAAAACAACCTATAGATAGTCAGAATGCTCCTAATTCATCTTGGAATACACTAATATGTCATCCAAAAACATGACAATGAATAATTCCAAAAAGCATTGGAAGAACCGATTCATCAATTTCATAAAGGATGTAGGATAATTGGTATGACCAAATGGAATAACCAAATACTAAAAATGTACATACCAGATTCTAAAGACAGTATTTAGAACATCCTATTCCCATACCCTCAACTAGTGGTACCCTTATATCAAATCGATATTTTAAAACCAACAGCCCCTCTGAGCTAATCAAATATATAATCAATTCTGGGAAATAAGTATTTTTTCTTCACTGTCACCTAATTAATCTTATGATATTATATACAATGTTGAAGGCTAACATCTGCCTTCTTTTCAAATAGCACTGTTAAATACCATGGTGACACACTGGGATGAATAAAACCCTTCCCCTCAAGATCCTCTAGCTGAACTTTCATCTTCTTTAGCTCATCCATATCCATCTAGTAATATGACAAGGAGATAGGGCTTGTCCTAGGGAGAATATTGATAGTAAACTTGGCCAATCTATGGGGAGGAAATCCTAATAAATCCCTTGGAAACACGTTTGGTTACCTTTCCTTGACCACTAGAAGTTCACCAACTATTCCCTTCTCAATATCCTCAAGAAATAACCTAGAAAACTGTCATAAGATCAACCCCAACTTGGATGCATCTAGTCTTACCCTCCCTGAACGAAGATCCCACTCACCCTTAAAGATGTGAGTTCTCTCTTTATGAGTAAGGAACCAGACCCTGTGGAAATAAAAGTATACCAACACCTCGAAAAGGAAAAACCAATTCATGCTAATAACAAGGTCAAAAACATCTAGGTCAAAAACAAGGAAGTCCCAAAAAACCTCTATGCTACCTACCACAACATGACACTCAGGGCACCTAAAACCTTGTTCCTTTTTCTTACCTAACAGGGTTAGAAAATCCATAAAATATGGAATTAACTCTACCCTAATACCCAAATCATCAATAAAATTAAGTGAAATTAAATAATGGGATGTGGTAGTGTTAAATTAAACTAATGATATAGAAGAATCAATAAATATCATACCTCTAATTGTGGATATCCCAAAATATAAGTCCTTTGGTATGACCTTTTCTACATGGAGATGCCCCAGATCAGACTCTCCTTGAGTCTTCTTACCTTGGTGATAATACTATTTTCTATGAGGATGAGATCATCCACCCTTTGACTAAACCTGATATCCCTTCGAGAAAGTGGATCCTACACCACTCCCTCACAAAGCTAACTGAAATAAGAAATGGATATGCCCTGATTTCCTACACTGGTGGAATTTACTTAGAGTCTTTAAGCAATTAAGGATTGTGTTTTCTAAATTTCCACACTGATAAAAAACAAAGGGATCATGCCTCAAATATTCCATAGGAACTGAACCTGAAGAATGCTGGACAGTCTTGCCACTACCTTTATGAGAATCATCCTGCTTACACTTATGGCCTGATGAAGAACTCTATCTATGACCCACTGAATTAACACCATTGAGACTTATATTTCTAGTCACATATTTCACTTTAATAGAATCCTTATCAACCACCTCTAAATATTTTGGTAGATATAAAATAATGAGCATATATATGATCTCTAGCCTCAATCCCATCAAAAAACACCAAGACTTGAGTTAATCGTTCACAAGGAGATATGGGAAGATGTGAAACAACTAGGAAAATCTAGTAGAATACCACATCACCAAACAATAACCTTGTCCTATCTTCAATAATTCATGGGCCTTAACTCTCCTCAAGGTATCAAGGTAGAACTTCCAATTAAAATCTAACTTTAACATGGTTCACATGAGATCCTCATGCCTCATTGATATCACTATCAATTCTCACAACTTTCTAATTGTTCCTTTCATAAAATATGTTGAAAATACCACTTTAGAGGTCTCATGGGTCCTTAAAAACTCAAATATCCACTCTATATGATCCAACTACTCCTTGGGATCATTGGATCCCTTATCACTATAGAATGCTGATAGTTGACCATGGCCCACAGTCTATATCTACTCACGACCACAAACTTGACCCAAGGTTTAGATCATATGAATCATTAAATCCACCAAATCTAGATCAAAAGGAGTATTTTCATATGGGTTACTCTCCCATGTACCCTCTCTATACTTGGATGAGGTCCTTTTGGTAGGCATTGTCTATAAGACATAAAGAACAAGATCCATTAAAAAAAAATCAACCTCAAACCACATCAAAATAGAAAAAATAAACCCCCAACATGGGTATCCAAAAGAAACACTAACATTAAAAGAAACTAAAAACAAAAAAGGATGAAAACAATAAAAAATACAAATCATTTACCATGATTCATGGTTTGGCCTCATGATTTGAAAAACCATAAGTCAACCATGAATTTTTCATTGAAGTTAGTAGGTAGGCCATATGAGCTATGAAAAATTACTATTTACTATGAAAACTAAGCATAAGCCTCCTACAAGATTCCCTATTTCACCCATAAAACTTAAATGACCCTTTGAATCACCCCGACACTAGTCACCAACTGGGAAAAAATTCAAAATATTATCACAATATCCCATAACTAACCGCCACCCCATACCACCCATGGAAACTCAAGGTTTGAAACAAAGAAGAGTTGGACAAGAACTACCCCATTCCTACCTATTGTGTATCGATGGACTTATATCCCATCTACCACTAAATCCCTAAATAACATAACCTACTCCAATACCATTTTGTAATGAATCAACTAGGCTGACCTAATTCATCATCTGATCCGGCTTGCTACATGGACTGAAGCTTTCTCTCGATCCTCACGAGTTGGCGATAACCACCAGGTACAACCAACTAAATCTTGTGAATAATTTCTCTATTGGAAATCAGGATTAAAGAATACATAAGTAGGATGGACACATCATTAATATTAGAGTTAGTAATATAAGTTAAACATATACCATAAACAACGATATACATCATATACAAAATATTACACCTTTGGATATATATATATACATACATACATACATGGTATCTCAAAACAAACCCAAAACTTAGAATAATGGGTATAATGATAAAAAAGGCCTAAGTATATCCCAATGGATACAAAATACAAAAAATGACTCCATATGAGCTAATCCATGTGAGACCACATCTCCTCTATAAAACACTGGATGATGAAAATCAAGAAGAGCCACCCTGGTACATGGTTCCCTTGCCTTCACTTGTGTCACTCAAAATGAAATTTTCAAATTCCAAAAGTCTAATGTAGGGTGTGAGGCACAAAGTTTAGTAGGATACCACTATGAATCTATTTAATTCTTTTACTCATGAAAACTAATAAACTATATTTAATTTTTTTTAAAAACTAATCCAGTTTGAAAACATTCCATTTTCAAACCTTTAAAATCTCTTTGGTTTTCCACTTAAAACAAAATCTATTTTTCCTAGAAATTTCACAACATGTATCAAAAAAATAAAAATTGTATGACATGCTCAATGAACTCAACACAATAAGTGAAATCACAATACACTACCACAAAACAGGGCAAGGGAAGCGCTTCCCTTTATCAGCGCTAAACAGAAAGCGCTGATAAAGGGGTATGCCTTTATCAGCGCTATCTAAAAGCGCTGATAAAAGGGAAAATTTATCAGCTCTTTTTAGCGCTGATAAAGGTAGCTCTTTATCAGGGCTAAAAAAGTGCTGATAAATGAATGTTTTATCAGCGTTTTCATTTTAGCACTGATAAAACATACCTTTATCAGCGCTTTTAACGAGCGCTGATAAAGGTTCTGTCGGTTTTTATTTAATAACCCTAACAGGCCATCCTCGCTTGCACGCGGTCAAGCTCTCACGGAAGCTGAACCAGGCCCCTCGCCGCCGCGACCTCATTCTCCTCCTCCTCGTCCTCCTCAACCTCCTCCTTCCTCCTTCTCATCCTCCTACTTCTCCGCCGCCGCCACCGCCTCCGCCCCCGCTCCCGCTACCGCGACCGCTGCTGCCTCTGCCGCCTCCACCATCGATGCCGCGACTGCCGCCGCCACCGCCTATGCCTCCGGCGCTGCCTCCGCCGCCGCCGCTACCATTATTGATATTCATTTTCAGGTAAATTTTTTTTCTACCGCTTGAATTGAACATGTGAAATCCTGATTTAAGGTGTTATTGCAAGAGTCAATGGATTATTGATATTATTGAGTTCTTTATTTAATCCTTTCACCTCAATAAACACCTATTGAATCTTGCTTCATGGGTTAGATGTTCTTGAACTCTTTTATGGACACCCCTTGAGTGTGCCAAGTAAAATTATCCCTTTAATGTCAAATTATTAACTGCCCTAAACACCTATTTAGCTTATGTCAAATATTTTAAATGAGGTTTCCCTTGATACAAGGGTATATAAATGGAATTGAAGACACATTATAGGTGTTTGGCCTAGATTCTTAATGGAATTTACCATGTAGGAAATTTCCATGTTGATTATGGCCCATTTTGAAGACCCTTTGAGCCTTATTAGTGAATTTTCCATTCTTGGTAAAATTGAATGTGTAATAATAATGAGGAGTGAATTTTACATGATGGATTTATTTTAATTTAATGAATTGAAATAATATATAATGGGTTGAAAGGAAACACCATCTACTGCATGTTATATAGAATTATAATTGTGTATTTCATTTCGTTGAATGAAATTGTACATGGATAATGGGACATATGAGATGTTTTTATTCATGTTTTGTAATATAAATATGAATGTGAATAATGCCTTACTTATACAAATGGTCCTAATTAAATTGATGGATGGGAGGTAATTCCCCATTCTAGTTAAAATTAAAATACACCTTTGTAGAGGATAACATAAGATGGTAAGGTAATTGTTGAGAATATAGGAAAATCACACTCCCTTACATCGAGTGTTGAGTATAACATATCGCACCACAAATACTAATAGGATGTTGGGATTTTCTCACCACACCAATTTCTTAGAGTTATTACATGATGGCTTACTCCCCATACTGAGTTCCATCTAGTTCACATTGTTCTATGCTTGATCACTATTCTGGTTAGATTTCTTTTCTCGAGGCATGTGATCCTTCTGATTCCTATTTGGATTTGTTTAAACCTATGGTTTTAATAAAAATTAGTGATTAGATAGTGATTTCTATCAATAAATTTAAATTTATTTGCATGCATTGTCTTTTGGGGTTTGTGGGATGTGGTAAATGGTGTACTCGGTTTTAGATTATTTTATTCTCATGGGTTTCCCCTATTTAATGTTTTCTTTTCAGTTGGAAATATCCTCTATTGTGCGCCTCTCCTCTGCCACGTACGCACCTCTGCCGTGTGCTTAACGACACCTTCGAGGTGAGTTTTCTCCTGTTACTCATTGGTTTCTTCTTGTTCACATGTTATTACTATTTGATATTGATGGTTATAATGTGAAATGTATGGGCTAAACGCCCCGCTGAAAATCATGGCCGTTGGTGGTCCTTGTTTGCGCACTAAATGAATTGAATGTTGGTTGGTTCTTGTTGAACATTGGAATATATAAATTGGTAATATACATATACTTGACTTATGAATGAACACCCCAGGATGATAAAACTTCTGTGATAACCCCTGAATTAACAAACAAAATTGAATAAGGGATGCTTTGTAAAATCTAAAATTTTGATTGTTTGGTTTGTATGGTGTTGCGATTAAGATGTCATGATTATAAAAGATTCGTCCACCTAATGTGGTTTTCTAGGGGCATGCAACAATAGAGCCTTTATAGGGGAACATGAATGGAACCAAAGAATGGTAAGGACTCAAACACTCCTCTGATAATAGGTATCTAGAGTCCCATTGGAATTTTTGGTCAAGGGAGGGGATGTTGTACCACCATGCAGGAATGATAGTATAAGGAAGAGTATATATCATATAGGGAATCTTTCTCCAAACTAGGGTTTAGGGGCTGGTCATATGCATGTTATGTAGTCTACTATGGCTATTGTGGATTCTTGATCATCTACTATCAATGGTACAATTCCTATATCATCAAACCTTTATTTTATTTTTTATAAAAGAGAATCACATTCCTTTTTTTCACCCTTTTTGTAAATGTTTTAGGCTTGGAGGTGTAAAGCTTGGATAGTGTTATCACCATCGACACACTATTGGTATTATAGTCCAAGAATATAACATGTTTCAAGGAATGATCTCTAGATATTGGTGGCTATCATTTATTTTGTGAACCACCCATGCTTTATATGATAATATTTTATTTTAGTTTTGTTATGGATTAGTTTGTTTTATAACAATCCAAAATCATTTGTTCCCATATGAGAGTTACCTTTTTATCTCCAAAATAGACAGAGTTATTTTCACTTGGATGAGAGGAATATTATATCTGGTCATGTAGAACCAATTCAATCTATATTGTATTTTCTCATGGCTCAAATAGTCAAGAATATTGTAGATGTTTCTAGAATGCTGTAGGATTCTTTTTCCCCAATGGTAGTACATTTTTAGGATGTTTTCACTAATTAGGTATAAAATTTACTTCTTAATAAAGAGATAAACTTTATAATCTAGTTAGTTTTGGGAGAAAATTTAGTTTCTATCACAATTTCTAAAATAACACCAAAAGAGCATCAGTTGTTTGAATTATAATTTGATGGTATAGAATATAATGGTTTCATATGGAATAGTACTTTACCATGGGGTTTTATAGTTCTCTAAAATAGACAGTTGATTGGTATTTATTCTTTTGTTGGACTATTGGAGATTGAACCTGATGAGAGTCATGAATATGTATCCTCATCCACGCATTGATAGTCACATTGATCATCTATGAGGTTCTATGATCTTCTCCAAGATAGATTTGACATTAGGATACCATTAGATGAGTTGGACATCGATGGACCTACCATGGACTGATTTTAGGAGTAGTTACGGCCTGTATCAATTTTTAGCGATGATTTTTGGTTTAACTAATGCATTGGTTGTATTAAGGGACTTAATGAATAAGATATTTCATCATTTTCTGGATCAGTTTTTAGTAGTTTTTTTCAATTAAATATTAGTGTACTCCCAACCCATAGTTGATCTTGATCAACATCTTATCATCACTTTGAGTACATTGAGACACCATCATATTTATTACTATTTTCTCCTGTTACTCATTGGTTTCCTCTTGTTCTCATGTTATTACTGTTTTATATTTATGGTTATAATGTGAAATGTATGGGCTAAACGCCCCGCTGAAAATCGTGGCCATTGGTGGTCCTTGTTTGCGCACTAAATGAATTGAATGTTGTTTGGTTGTTGTTGAACATTGGAATATATAAATTGGTAATTTACGTATACTTGACTTATGAATGAACACCCCAGGATGACATGTGTTTTACTTCACTCACACCATGTATAGATACCATAGAGACTTGATGTGTATAGACTATACACCCCTAGTGGTCATGTAAGGACTAAACACCGTGTATTCCACAAAAATGTGATGCATAACTGGTGAGGTGACTCAATATGTATCTAAAGTACATGCCTTTAGCTCAAGTTGTTCTAAATGTCATGTATTTTCAAAGGCATAATTCAGTCTTTGTAAGACTAACTTGGAATAAATTTGATATATGTCAGATTAAATCAGGTATCTTATACATACACGATGTTCACCCTACTGGACACACCATGTATATGGATTTCACATGTGTTTAAAGGCATTTGTACCATGATTTGTTTTTATAAAACCCAAACAATGCTACCTGATTAATTAAAACATAATATTAGGCAAGTTCTCGAGATCGAACCCATAAAGACGATGAATATGAATAAAGAATGGATGAATGAAAATAGATTGACAAGAGTATAAATATGGCGTGAAAGAGTTTATTAAGTTTACAGAAGATCATTCATGTGACCCTTCTTAAATCCTTTTTCCGTGTTTATGCTGTTGTTATTCAAGACAAATTAGTCCATAGGAGTTGGAAGAAAAAATGATCTGTCATGGAATAGATCGAAGTTATACATGTTGGAATAAACACGGGGAAAAAACCAATGTAGGTAGTGACTCAGAGAACATGACATTTTATAGACCATCTGATATGATTAGAAGCGTGAACAGTGAAGATGATCGTATGGAGGGTGTGATTACAGATGTGAACGATGATGAAGATCGTATTGAGGAAATGATAAGGATAGTTGAAGATGAACTTCGTGATTGCCCAAAATTGTTTGAGAAGTTAAAGAGTTGTGAAAAAACGCCATTGTATGCTGGTTGCACTAAATCTACAGCATTATCATCCGTTTTGAAGCTATATAATTTGAAAGCAGGCAACGGGTGGAGTGACGCCAGTTTTACGAAACTACTTGCTCTCATGAATGACATGCTTCCAGAAGATAATGAACTCCCAAGCTGAACATATGATGCCAAAAAAATGCTACAATCGATGGGTATGATCTTTTAAAGAATACATGCTTGCCCGAATGACTGTATATTGTTTCGCAATGACCACAAATCACTTAAAGAATGCCCAAAGTGTGGTACTTCCCGATACAAGAAAGATGATTCTAGTCCTACGAAAGTTGTATGGTACTTTCCAATCATTCTTAGGTTTAGATGCCTATATGGAAGTGAGGAGACTGCAAGTCAATTGACATGGCATACAGATACACGAATTAAAGATGGGAAACTACGTCACCCGATAGACTCTCCTCAGTGGAGGAGAATTGATCATGAGTATCCTGAATTTGGAAACGAGCCGAGAAACCTTTGTCTAGTGTTATCTACAGATGGGGTGAATCCTTTTGGTTTTCAAAGCAGCAGTCACAGTACATGGCTAGTTATGTTGGTAAATTATAATTTACCACCATGGTTATGCATGAAACGAAAATACATCATGTTATCTATTATTATATCAGGACCAAAACAACCGGGTAATGATATTGATGTTTATTTGGCCCCATTGATCGAGGATTTGAAAATATTGTGGGATTCAGGTGTTACGATGTATGATGCTTACAAAAATGAACAATTCACTTTGAAATCCATGTTGTACGGGATGATAAATGACTTTACTGCTTATGGAAATTTGTATGGATATAGCATTAAAGGAACTCAAGGGTTTCCCGTTTGCGAAAAAGGTACAGAGTCAATTAGGTTGAAATATTCATCAAAAACCGTATTTCTAGGACATCGCAGATTTCTACCCCAATGACATAAGTACTGATCTTGGACGACATCATTCGACAGAAGTTAAGAGGAACGTACAACACCATCTCCACCAACAGGTGATCAATTGTTTGAGAAAGTAAAATATTTGGACACTACTTTTGGTAAACCATTTTCGAAAAACCTTACGAAAACTGGTTGGAAAAAGAGATCAGTTTTTTTGAATTACCATACTGGAATTGTCTGTATGTCAGACATTTTCTTGATGTTATGCATGTTGAAAAAAATGTATGTGATAGTGTCATCGACATGTTGCTAAATGCACCCAGCAAAACAAAGGATGGAATTAAGGCTAGATTGGACATGGTTGAGATGGGAATATGAGAAGAGTTGGAACCAGTGAAGGGTGAAAAACGAACATTTCTTCCTCCTACTGCTTACACTCTTTCTAGGCATGAGAGATATCAGTTCTGCAACTTCTTGAATGACATAAAGGTTCCAGAGGGGTATTCATAAAATATCAAGAACATCGTTTCAATGGGAGATTTAAAATTAAAGGGTCTGAAATAACATGACTGCCATGTTTTGATGTAAGATCTAATTCCTATATCTTTATGTTGCATTTTTCCCAAGAATTTCCACCATACATTAATGAAGCTCTGTTTCTTCTTCAAATCTATATGTAGGAAAGTTATAGACCCGGTGAAATTGACAACTATGGAAAGAGAAATTGCCGTAATATTATGTGAATTGGAAATGTTCTTCCCACCGACATTTTTCAATATGATGGTTCATTTGATGGTTCATTTGGTGAGAGATATTCGACTATGTGGTCCTGTATATTATAGATAGATGTACCCCATTGAACGGTATATGAAGATTTTGAAAGTGTATGTCAAAAACTGAAGTCGGCCAGAGGGTTGTATTACAGAGCAATATATTGTTGAGGAAGCTGTTGAATTTTGTACCGAATACCTGTCTGGTGTGGAAATCGTTGGCCTACCAAAATCTCGTCACACTGAGTGGCTTGAGGGTGAAGGAATTTCAAGAAGAGAGGTTTTCACAATCAATATTATAGATCAGGAGCAGACCCACCTTTACGTTTTTCATAACAGTTTCGACGTTGACCCATATGTTCAAACCCACAAAGAAATTCTTAGGCGTTTGAATCATTTTAGAGATAAAAAATGGATATCAGATACAAATAATCGACAATTTATAGGATGTTTTTGAGACCATATTTTTAAGAAGTTAGATGAAAATCCAGACTCAATTTCAGAACGACTTCGATGGATGGCTGGAGGAGCAAGTGTGTACGTATTATCTTACAATACTTATGCAGTTAACAGTTATACATTCTATATTAATGAACATGATGAAGATAATACCATGCAGAATAGCGGGGTTACACTTGTGGCTGAGGCGATGCATGTTTCCGGTGCTAAGGACAAAAATACAATTTATGCAAATATGTCATACTTTGGCATCATCAAATGAATATGGGAGTTGGATTATACAAAATTTAAAGTACCGATTTTTCAATGCAAGTGGGTTGATAATAGGAGTGCTGTTAAAATAGATGAATTAGGATTCGTGAAATTTGATTTCAGTAAGGAAGGGGAGAAAGACGAACCATTTATAATGGCATCACATGCAGTACAAGTATTTTATGTTCCAGACCCCGAAAACTGAAATTGGTCAATTGTTCTGTTATCGACCAAAACAACTGAAGGGTCAGATGAAAGTTCAACGGAGGTTGACCCTTTTATAGGTACTTCACAATCATTTCACAGTGGTCCCAATGTAGACGGTGTTTTGTATGCCAGAGGAGACCACAATGAAAGAATTTACATAGTTGATAGAGGAGTCAAATATCTTCAGCCTTTAAAGAAAAAAAAAGAGAGTGCAATAATCAAGTTATTTGTTTATTGTAACATACATTGTGTTACGTTATGTTATTATCTGTTCGATGCTGTTTTTATGTAATCTAAATTAAATATTAAACCACTTCTGTAGATAATGACTTCTGCACCTGCTGATGCACCCAATCCCGAGGCACAAAATGTCTCTCAACCAACAGCTGGTGGTCCCACTGCAGAGAAACAACAGGTTTCTCAACCAGATACTGGTGGTCCTAGTGCAGAGCAACAATAGGTTTCTCAACCTGTTGTTGCTGGTCCCAGTGATGAGGTACAACAGGTTTCTCAACCTGTTGCTGCTAGTCCCATTGCCGAGCTAGCGCTCCGGGGAAAGATATTGATGCTACTTCTGAGGAAATGGTAGGAAATGAAACCTTGAAAGCGCAAAAAAAAACAAGAGTGTCGTAGTTTGATAGTGTTAGCCAAAATCCTTAAGGAAAAAGCAAAAGGCATCAAATTTGATGTGGGATGGAATAAGCGAGACCAACATGTTAACCCCAATAGAGCCATCTTTAGTAGCTACATTTGAATCGTCACTCGGAAACGCGTGCCGATTGATGTACAATCGTGGCATCATGTTGTCACCGGGCTGAAGACACTAATGTGGGAAGAGATTACGATAACATTATGATATCATTTTTTTAATTTTTTAAAATAAAATAAAATACCAAAACATTGACCTACTCTTTATCATCCATTTCAGAGTGCATTTATAGTAGATGTCTCGCACAAGGAATATGTATTAAGAATTGCAGGAAGGATTCATAGAGGTTTCTGCAAAATTTTAACGAAATATCATCTTAAATATGCAGAAGGGAAAATCAAGCCGCACCCACCTCCTCTTTACGCACACTTGATATCCCAAGGAGCGTGGGATGCGTTTAGCAACCATCGTGGGGAGCATACTTTTCAGGTATATTGTGTGGGGAAATACGTTGTTTGACGTTTGCTTGTATTCATCACTCTGATTGACAGTTTTTTATTTATGAAATAGCTACTGAGTGCTGAAAAATAAAAAACGCACAACAGAACCAGCTTACCCTTACCGTAAAGCAAGGATGGGGTACGCTGAACTTGAGAAAAAATGGGTACTTCTTTTAAATCTACCCTACTACTAGTATGTGACATAAAAAAACACCATAACCATGTTTCTCTGTTTATATGCAGATTGATGAATCGAAATCAAAAGCCATATCCATCTCACGCCATGTGCTATGGAAGGAGGCTCGTGTAAATAAAGAGGGGATATTGATAGATGAAAACACACAAAAAAGTGTGGGAAACATGTGTAAGTATGACATAATATAAATTTTAGTTTCTTTAAATCGCTATTACATTACAATAACTACTTATTTTTCTATATTTTCTATCTGAAATAGTCATAAGAATCAACAACAACCACACCAGATGCAGACATACTTTCAACAGCCTTGAAGCAGCCAGAAAAGTATGGCCATGTCAGAGGTGTAGGTTTTGGGGTGACACCCCGAACATATTTTCAAAAACAAAAACAAGCAGGGGATCAAAATGAAAAAATGGAAAAGATGCAAGAACAATTATCTATTTTTCAAGAAGAATTACAATACCATAGAGAGATGATAGAAAAATTGATGGGGGAGAGGCAAAGAGAAGAAACAAATCAACAACAACCCGTGCGTGACGATCTCGCCCCACCCCCACCAGCTTTGAGGCGATCCATTCCCCTAAAAAACCAGACTTAGATGAGGTAATCAATGTTTTAATAATTGTTTCTCTGAAATGTGATTTACATATACACTGATACCTTTCCTGTACTAATATTCCATAGGGTGAAAATGAATGTGATTTATATTTATCAACTCCCACCTATTGCCTTGTAGCGAGGGATACGGTGTTCAATACACAAAACGACATGCTACACAAGAGATAGCTTCCAAAAGATCATCTTAGAGTGTCAATTAACGTAGCTAATGAGCCAAGTACCGAGCTACCTATTCCAAATGACTATGAAGACATTCATACGGTTGAACAAGCTGTTGAAACATTCATCGCATGGACGACTGTTCTTGTAAAAAAACATGTCGACAAAAAGGTATTCATTTCCAATTTATTTTTCAAGATGGACCTTTAACATTTAATGAAAAAAGGTCTGAAATGATGACTGTTATTATAGAATGACAGAGACTGTGGGGTGAAATGAAATATCAGCTCAAAAATATCTCAAGGATCAACCAACCGATTGAAACGGTCTACTGAGAGCACCTTCACCCCACCCGTTCTATATCCACAGTTAATATCATTACAGGCTCATGTGGATAAAAATTTGAAAGACGACAATACTCACATAGTTGATTTCAAAAAAGATATGTATGGAGAGGAAATATCAGATTTCATTAGTGCTGAAAATGTAAATGAACTCCTCAAGTATGAATGGCTATGCACCTCAGTTGTAAATGTATAAATGAGGTAAGTTTTCATGATTTGATTTTACAAAAGCTGATATACTCTGATAATTTTGACTAAATACATTTTATATTTTTCGCAGACGTATATATGAAAAACAATTGAAGGGATTTTCCCATGAACAAAAATTTGGACTCGTTAGTCCTCACACCACATCTTCAAAAGACGAAATAGATTCTGATAACGAGGCTGCAATAATGTCATCCCTACTCAAATCATTTGAAAACAAAATTACGGATGACAGACTCTTTAATACCAACGATGCAGGGGTAAAAATATACAATTTAATAATATCAACTATATTTTCATTTATTTCTTTACTTATTCCTTTTTTTATTTTTAGGGAGCATTGGATGCTGATTGCAGTCAATTTGGATACTCCAAAGATTTATTTTCTGGATTCAACGCATGGATATCCAACAAACCGACCACGCATGATGGAGTTTGTTAATTTGTAATACACTAGATCCAACATTTTAAAACTAAACATCTAGTTATATAATTTATGTTATCTTTTAATGAGGATTATGTTATGATTGGGGGGTGCATCAATATCGTATAATGCATGGAATGAATCCAGGGCCTAAGGATAAGAACGCCTATAGGATCTAAAACTGGAAAAGTATCCGGGTATATATAATAACATTGCACTATCCAAACACATATCAAAACAAATTACTTATTGTTGTCGATGTTTCTGTAGTGTCCAAAACAAACAAACGGAAAGGACTGTGGTTATTATGTTTGTAAATTTATGAAAGAGATCGTATTTCATCAACAAACTAGAATCCCTGATGAGGTATTTTTGAAAATAATTACGAGTTCATTTAAAATATTTATTAATCCTTTGTGTATTTATATTTTTTCAGTACTACCATGACTGTCACAAAAACTCATATTCAGAAGATGATATACATTTGTTTAGAAACGAATGGGCAACATACCTGATGGAAGATTGTACACAAATAGGATGAAGGTGAATTCCTACCACTTATGTTATCTATATATGAACATTGATTATCCTCCAACCTTCTTTGGTGAATTGAGAATGCTCCGATGTATTGAAATCTTAATTTATTACTCAATGTTTTCTATCCTCGGATTCATATTATTGATCTTTGAACAAATCAATATTGAAGTAAGGCATGATGGTGTGCAGTGCGTATGGGGTGAACGACGAAACCACTGAGGATCAACAAAATCCATTTTCTGTATCTCATTTGTTTGAACTTTTATTTGAGCACATGTGTTGTTGTTTGACTTGCACAATTATTTCTAGGTAGATTCATGAGATAATTGGTATCGTTGAGGGATTTTTTGGAACCAAAATACGTGTCCAAGAATAATTCAAGTAAGAGAAAGGCTGGTTGAGATGAAATCCAAGCTCAAACGATCAGTACATCATCAAAATAATCAACCCTATGATGCACCATCATGTAGAATCTGGTCCTCGTGATGTTTTGAGGTGTTTATGGAAGGTATGGGGAGTCTGATGAGCCCCATGGCCACCATACATAATGTTTATAGACATCTCCACATGTTTTTTTGTGCCTCGTGCCTCTTTACAAGGATCACGCCATTCACATGGTCCATCTTAGCACGTATGTCCCATTCATCCCATTGATACTCTTGGAAGAACCTGCGAATCTGACAATGCATAAGCCCCACAAAACCCATACTCATCCAACCAAGATTATTCCTAGTGTGAAGGGAAGCTAACCATGGGTAATACCCACAACATACCTCTTTTAAATATATGGGTTTTGATCCTTGTATTCTAAATAGGGTACGTAGGAAGCCTCCATGAGGTTAAATCCCAACCAATGGTAAACCATGGTGACCCCATCACTGGGGTACAACTTCACTTATTTTACCTCTTGTATTTCCCTTAGTGGCATCCGAATAAGTCTTTAAAATGAGAAACCTTACCTTTATGGGATGCACCACACTTGCGTCAGACCTCATTGGGCGTTTTGATCCATCTATTAGGTAAACATTCCAGGTGATCCCTCCTAGAGATGTACCTACCTGATCCACCATTATACGTGTTTTGATCCACCCAGGTCTTACATATCAATAAGACATTAAATCATGACCCTCTATCCTTGTGGGATGTTAAACTCATGGAATACCACAAGTTAAACATGGGTTTCCATTAATATATTCAATATTAATGTTTAATCAGTCCTTATTAAGGTATTGTAGAGGTGTGGTTTTATGTTTTCCAATAGATTTCGGAAGATTAGAAGCTTTATGTTGGTGATTCCATGATTTTACATTATATGATGATTTTATTATGCTGTATTTTCTTGCTAAGTGTACTATATGAAATGTTTGTGTGGTTAAAAATGTGTTATCAAAGGAATTTGGGGTGTGTATAGACTTGAAAGTTATTTTTAAAATGAATACAGTTGTATTTATTGTGGATTTTCATGATTAAGTCATTTAAATGTGTTTGAAGAAATGAGATAGTTATGTGATGGGTGTTTTCAAATGTATTTAATGTGTTTGTGAATTTTAAAGAGGGTTTTCTTATGAGATGTAGAGAGTCTATATATGTGTATTTACATTGAATGAAAGTACATGAGAATGTGTTGATATATATGATGTGTATAATGTAAATTGAGCACAATTTCCATACAAGGTATTTTCTTTATGATGTGTAGGGGATAGGGTGAGAGGGCAGGGGTGGTTTTCTGGGGGAGGGGGAAGGGGGAAAAGTGGTAGGGGGAAGGGGTAGGGGATGTGCTGGGTTCTTTTGAAATATGTAGGGGGTGGGAAGGGGGGTGTGCAATGGGCAGGGTGGAAGTGCAGTGGGCATGGGTGTGCTGGGGAAGGGGGAAGGGGGTGTTTAGGGGGTAGGGAGTGTGCAGGGGTAGGGGGTGTGCTTGGGGGTGGGCAGTGTGTAGGGGGTGTGCTGGGGAAGGGGGCATGGGTACTTCTTTTTTATGGAATGGGGGGACATATATCCATGGTATTAAATCGTGGATATAGGTATATAGCCAAGGTTTAATGTTGTTGAAAAAGTCCCATCATTGGTATCCAATAGAGGAGGATAATAGGGTTGAAGATATTCCACCACTCTTTTAATGTAATTGATAATATTTGATTTATCTCAAAAGTAAGGGAGATATCCCATGGGGGAAGGGAGAAGGAGGTGAGTGCATGTAAATGATTTTGTTTAGTGAAATGAGGGATATATAAGGGTAACCCTCTTTAATGTGAGACCATCATAACCTTAGAACCAAACTGTAGGTTTATCTATTCCCCGTCGAATCATTAAATAGCCTATGTTCTACTAAACATTGGTCCATTTGATTATTATAGATGATTAGCCCTAACCATGCAACAATTTCATTAATTGGTTATTTTATGTTTTGTGCCTCACTAGTATAATTCCATTTAGAAACCCCATTCTTTATTTCATTATTGTATTACTAACATAATATTTGTTTTATTATGTATGTGAAATCTTTTTCCTCAGTTCAAATGCTGTTTCGGAAACCGCCGCCATGGACGACAATTTTTTTGAGCGGATGGATGAAAAAAGGATGGAACATCATTGTTTTTAACTGTTTGTTGGATAAATGTAATTGTAACCAAATTAAACATTATTTGAAATGTATATATAAGTGTGTTGTTTTGTATTCATGATTTCAAGTAAATGTATGTATCATTTTTGTTCTTCTGTGCTTTGTGTGTGGGTGTTGTGTGTGCTGTGTGCAAGTGTTGTTTGGACTCTATGCATGTGCTATAATGCGTGTAGGTGCTGGGTAGGTTCTGTGCAGGTTCTGGTTTTGGATAGGATCTTTGGACTTTATCAGTGCTAGTTAAGCGCTGATAAATGGATAATATATCAGCGCTATTTTGAGCACTGATAAAGGTAGTTTTTATCAGCGCTCAAAATAGCACTGATATATTATACATTTATCAGCACTGAAAATAGCGCTGATAAATACTACCTTTATCAGCGCTTGCTTAGCGCTGATAAAGGGGACCCCCCTTTATCTTCGCCAATATTAACAATGATTTTTTAGCACTGTTAAAGGCCGTTTTAGCGCTATTATAAGCCATATTTGTAGTAGTGATATCCTCATCATATGACCACATCAATAGAAAATGGGCATAATATATATCATAACATCAAAATGGATCTAATCAAATGCATAATGTATATAAACCAATCGCGCATAGGTAATATTCACTAAGGGGATCTAACCATTAGGAAAATTAATGCCCCAATATTTTCAAACATGGATATTAAATCGTTTTTGTAGAATACACTAACACATTCCCAAAGATCCTATTAGTTTAGTACCTTTGGAAACTTGGAAGACAAACTTCTAATTTGGTAAAAGATCTTAAATGTTTCCCAAAAAGATATTACCCCTTATAACCCCTACCTAAAACCTTTCTTCATAACCCATGGAAAAGAAAACATAAGAACAGAGTAATCTTTGATGCCCTATAAGGGTAGACAAGGGAGATATGTAAGCATAGCATGAACATAAGGTTATGTGAAAATAATAATAACCATTTAATATAATACCATGAATATTAAAGATCATATTCATGAGTCATGGAATAAATATTGTTAGTTCATAATACATGAATCATAAGGTAATTAATATCATAATATATGAAAACATAACATAGTAATAAGAAATTAAATTGTAGAAGACACATAAACATGTAATATCATTCCATATAAGCCATGGAAAATTTCCAAAACTTATAAAGGCACTTTATGGGGAATACATATACTGGTCAGTACTCAACACCATCCACAATCATAGTCCTTTCCTTGTAATTGAACGAGTTTCCCCATCTTCCCCTAGTTGATCGGGTTCCCCCATCTTCCCATAGTAGATCAAGCTCATCGACTTGTTTCCCATCATTATATTATGAGATATAAATCTTTAATCCATGAATTAAAGGGAGATATAGGTCCCACACATCACATAATCAAAAATATACATATTTATTCCAAAATAATCTAATTCATTCATCATATATAAATCCATAAAAAGAAATGGGTTTTATAAACATCATTCCATTATAACATAACCCATTTAAAATAAATGTGTTTCATAAATATCATTCCATTAAAAAAGAAAACCAATATAATAGAAATAATAAGGATAGTGTACTTGAAACCCAATAAAGAATAAGTAACATCAAATAATGTTATTATAAATGAAAAATAATTTTTATATATCACTTGAAAATAATTCTTAAGGAAAATATCCTTTCTACTTTGAATTTTTTTTCTTTTATTAAAATGATGTGAAATTTTAAAATAAAATATTTTAATTGAAAATAAACATGTAATATTATAAGGTATGATTCAATGAATTAAGGAATCATAATTTAGGAATATTCTTTTCATGCCATATAAGTTGAAAAAAACATTCTTTCTATATATTTTTTTTTCAGCAAAGTCACAAAGAGCCTTGTTTAGAAAACAAAAAAAAATATTTTTTACAAACCATTTAGTAAAAATTAAAAAATTGGTAAAAATAAATTTAAATATTCATAGTATAATAGTAAAAATTATATTTTTTAGAAGACATGGATGCAGAAGATAAATATTTCACAATGGTGTTTTAAAATGAAACAATTCCGATTATTGATGAGATTGTGAAATAATCACTTATCACTTTATAATCAGTAGAATCGTATGCACCATGAAAGAAATAAAATTATATTGATATGAAAATACAATAAAATTAATAATAATACTGATAAAATAAATTCTTGGGCATTATATAAACCACACAAAAGAAACAAGTAGTGTATAAGACATGTGTCCCAAAAAATTAAAAGTGAGACAAAAATCCCTTATCTTATGTCTTGAATTCCTTAGTACATGTTAAAACTTCATGAATAATAAATATAATTTTATTATACATATACCATATAAACATATACATATATATAATACCATATATTATTTAATAATTACTTAAAATTACTCACTTATTAACAATTCTAAGTTTAAGTTATGTTTGGGGTAATAACCATTTTATTTCTCATACATGTTTTGACTTGTTATTCTTGGTCCTCATACTAAGATCATAATTTAATAATCTTAAGAATGATAAAATTAATATAAATATCATATATATTCATTATATATTTATTTATGGTTATCTATAAAAATTATTGGTAGAAAATAAATTACACCGTTCATGGAGATGGTTGGACGTACGTACGCATGAACACTGTTTTCATTTTCTAATCATATTGGAAGAAAGAAAAAATTATGATATATTGTCATTAGAAATAATTATTATATTATATATATATCATATATATTGATAAAATTTATCCTCCTTATATCCCATATGAAATATATATGAAAAATGAATCACATTGCATCATGGAGATGGTAAGCAATACATACACACGAGCGACATTATCATTTCTCAGAAGATTAAGTTGTAAAAAGGTAGATATGATATTATAATTAAATAAGTACAATTATGTCATAAATATATTATATAAACATTAAAACCATCATAATAACCATTCATAACATATTTTTATGGAAAATTAATTGTATCACTATGTGGAGACGGTAAGCCGTACGTACGCACGAGCGATACTTTCACCTCCTATTCGATAGGAAAGGGTATGTATAATGGTGTGTTAATAATAAAAATAAAATTTCAGAATATTTATCATACTGATGATATTATTTTATGATATATATAATAGATTTATAGGTGGTTTATAAGAGTAGAAAAAGGGAGTGATCGGTTAGAGCGATGACCTCTTCTTCAAAATGGGTCCTTTAGATCTCCTCTAAAGGATTCTAGAGTTGGTCTTTTGGGAAGAGAAAAAACTATAGAATACAGATATGTAAGTTTATAAGATAAATTTTTAGAGTTTTTTGGAGATATTATACACAAATAGGTGAAATGAGATGAGGGAGGAGGTGTTATTTTATAATGAAGGTGAGGGTAATTTTTTGAATTTCCTAAAAGATTAATTTATAATAAATTAAATATCAATCAAAATAACTCTAAATGGAAAGGTATTAAAATATAATGTGTGATATGGTGTTAATAAAACCAACCAATAGATTTTATAAATGTTTTGTTGAAATTTTATACCTTATCATTTTGACTAACCCTTAGTTAACCTATTTTAATTTTAACTATGATAACAAAATTTTCAAAATTAAAAGGTTTATATTTTAACTTATAAGGTGTAAATTAAACCATAAATGGAAAATTTATCATATTTTAGACTATAATTTATAATTTTTTCCTTATTTATTATTTTTATGATTTTTAACTAATTTAATAAAATATTATTTTCTTAAAATACCATTATTGTCAATTTTGACACTATTCACTACATTGACTTTAATAAAATAAATATAACAAGATAAATTTGAACCAATAAATTTAATACAATAATAATATGTCATATTAATCCATAAAAATCGTGTATCACCTTAATTAAGTCAAATTATATTTTTTTTAATATTTATAATATCATTTAATTAATTGTCTCTTTAATTGAATAGTTACTGTATCATCATTGTACAATTATTTATGATAATTTTCTATTCAATAAAAAATAAAAATAAAAATAAAAATGTATAAAAGATCTTTATATTTAATAAGAATATATATAATTCAGAATATATTCAATTTATCCCCATCTTAAAAATATTATACTTATTAAAAGTAAGAGTGTGACATTTTGTCACTCTGTTTGATTTTAATAATATCCAAGTAATTGGCATAGAAAAGTTTACATAAATTATTCAATTTATAAAATTATGTGTTGAGTGTGAAATTTAATTAATCCAATAAAATTTGGTCAAGTGTTGGGGTAATTTTATAATATTTATAATATTATTTTTACCCTTAATTACCTTATTTACCCTTAACCGTGTTAATAAAAATTAGTAAAGACACTATTCATATTATAAAAAAATAAAAGAGACCTATTTAATAAATTCATAATTTCTAATTAAAAATATGGAATCCATTTTTTAAAATTTAAAACACACAATTGGCTAAAATTAATCCAGTTGATGGAATGAGAAAATAAGTTTTTAAAGTGAAAATGTTCAAAATATTGAAATGTTTTTATATCGAAATTCAATGTGAAATTGATTCAAATGACCTAAATTGGATTAAATGAAATAATATTTATCTAATTAAACTTAAAAAGTAAAAAATATAATTTATCACTATAAATTATTTAGAATAAAAATCTATTTTCATATAAAATTTTGTATTTTCACTATTAATCAAAAAATGAAACTTATTATAAAAATACCAAAAATTCAACCAAAGAAAATTTTTATAAAACAATTTCAAATAATAAGTTTATTTTGTAATATAAAAATTATAAAAGTGTCAAAAATTATATTTAAAATGGGTTCTCCATTAAAATGTGGTAAAATTACCCTTTTTTTTTAAAATACATCTTTTTATTCATAAAAATGGATTTATTCTTATCTTATGACTACCAAATCTATTGTATGAGTTTCAAAAAAAAATTAAATGTTTAATATATAAATTTTATTAAAAACATTCATTAATAGTGGTTTGTTTAATTTATTGAGATAAAATGGTGTTGGTGCAAAGAAAAATAGTTTTATTAAAAAAGAAATTTCTTTATTTTAAAATAGTTCTTAATTTCATTTATAGATGATTTATAACCAAGGAAATTAATTTTATTTACATGTTTAAATCATATTTTCATAATTTTTTAATCTTATTTTTAATTTCCATTCCAACATCTAGGTGGTAACCATAATAATATTTTAATTATAATATTAATAGTATATTATAGTTTGGTAAAACTCGGTCTTGTGTGTGATGCAAGCTATCAAATGAAATTGGCATTATGTATAGCATAATCAAAACATTGTTTTGAATGTATCTAAAGATAATATATATATTATTTGTAGCACAATATTAACTTGTTAGTGCATATAACACAAGAAAAACTTAGAGTTTTTGTATAACAAAATCTATATTCTGTGTTGTGTGCAATGAAAAATGTTAAAAATATTAAACTAATTCGAAAAAAATATTTTAGAAAATATCAGGGTGTTACAAATCATTATTGAGTAAACAATTACTCTTTCTATCTAATAAAATTAAATCTCTCATGGTCTTCCCCAAGTTCAACATGGAATATATCATGGTCTTCCTACCCAAAGGCTCTCTAGGTCCCTTGGAAACTAAATTAGAGGTTTGCACAGTCCTTCCTAGGATGGATTACATGGAAATTCAAACAAAAAAATATATAATATCACAAATTCTTCCATTTAAATGATCACATGTTCCCTTGAATAAACCCCTTACTCACACCCTAGCTTACCCATGTACTACTCTATGCCAAAACATCTATAAAAAATTTCCAACACCAATCAAGATATATCACATGAAATTTCCTATACAATATTCACTTTTAATGAAAGTACCTTTCCCAAGGTAAAATAATTTCTAAAACCAATTTATAAATCTTTTTAAATACAAAAAACCAATTTGATCCATTTTATAAAAGACTAGGTGTTCATACAAGCCACAATCTATTTAAAAAACCCCCCTTAAACACCAAAATTACCAAGACAATCCATTAAACATATCAAACATGAAATATTCATGAAGAATAAGTCATTTAAATAGAAAATAAAAACAATAAAAATGAATGGAGGCTATAAATTTAAAGATAATCCATGGAAAAAACCTTTAAATAGAGACACCTACCTCATATTCGGTCCAAATCTTGTTGCCTTCGATGACAACCACCCAGAAGAGGTAAAAGAAGGCCTCAAACACCTAAACCATAATAAATCAAACCCAAAAACCCATCATATACCCTAGATTCATCCAAAACCCTAGTAGGGTTCTACATCCTAATGAAAAGGGAATAAAAAGGGTAAAAAGGGGGAAAAGAAGATAAGACTAAGAAGAAATTGACTCACCTCAATCCAAAAAACCATAATCTCCAAGAGAAATTTACCAAGGAAGAGAGGAAGAAGATACAAGATAAGGGAGAGGGGTTTCACATGATGGGAGAAGGAAAATAAGGTTAAAAACTTTGAAAATTGACAAGGGAAAAAGGTTAAAAACACATTTTTATGTGATTTGGATAGGTTGCATGGTTAGGAAAACCATGCAAAAACCATGGGGGTGCCACTGTCTGCCCAAAAAAGGCTGCATGATTTCTTTTTGGTGATTCAAATTTTAAAAAAATATACTAAAACCTAAAATAAACTTAACATAACACACCAAAATTCCCTTTAATGGTTAGCTGTATGGTTAGATAAACTGTGTGCCAACCATGCACCTTGATCTGTCTTACCAAAATCTCTTGGTTTCAACTCCTGGAACCTGAGAACTCCAAGAACACATCAAAATATAAATAAATCTCAAAATTAGACATACCGGTGACCTTATGAGTGTCACACATCTCTTATACTACAACTTAAGGCTCTTTAGAATGGTATTTTAGTGAGAATTGAACTCTTAAGTCATGTTTAGGGGAGTTGGGGAGGTATTTGGGTAGATATTTTATGAGTTAAGAAACATATGGTGTGAGGAGAGGTGTGGTGGTGAAGGGGGTAGTCATAAGGGGAGGGAGGTGTTTTTAAATATAATATTCATTAGCTTATTATTTTTTCTCAAGAATATCAATAGTGGTGATTCTTATGAATATATACAATAATTGGTGTATGTGAGGTTAATATAATGGTTTCCTACACTATCCCATATATAATTTATTATCTATTCAACTTATAATGCAAAAGGACATATTTTGTCTCATTTCACTATTCACCAAAAATACATTTTTTAGAAGAATAGAAAAAAATCAACCTAAACTAATTTAAATATAACAACTCTAAAAAATAAATTCATTTTACAAAATAATTTCTAAGATATGTGAAGTTTATTTTTTTTTAAAATGAAATCCTTATTTAATAAAAAATATTAATTTTTATGATACCACCAAATTTCTAACCCTTAGAAAAATAACTCATGAATTTAGAAAATTATTTTATTATTTATATAAAAATAAATATTTATGTTTAAAATAATTTTATAAAATAAACCCTTATTTAAAATATTTTAAATTTATCATAAAAATAATTTTTAATTAAAATAAAATATATGTGTTTCCCAAAAATATAATTATAGATTATTTCTATAAAATATTTATTTTAATATATTTAACACTTTTATTTGAATTGAATTATGAAATAAATTCCTTTTATTTTTATTTAATGAGTTACCAAACTATTATTTTATGATTACATCATTCTGGTTACTATTCTAATAGTTAGGTTATTATTTCTAATGGCCAGGTTACTATTCATGATAGTTAGATTACTATTCCAATGTTTATATTTCAAATGGTTATATAGATTTTATGTATCCTATAAATAACTCTTATTTCCTCTATTCACTATTCAATTCAATTTCCCAAGGTTATATACTTTATTTTAAAAAATATCGATTACATTAATATTGTATATTTTTTTTACAGTATTATTCATAAATGTGATTATTATAGGAGACCAAGATGATCCAAATTTCCATATTCTACTTATTTTATTTTTATATGTTTATTGTCCCATTATATTATATTCAATTTTATTAAGTATATCTATTCTCAAAATTTAATGTTCTAAATTAAAATAATAATGTGTTTTAGTGTAACACCCCAATATTTTATAGTATGATATTTCTTCAAAGTAATGCAATAACTTGCACTACACACAACACTAAGTTCAAGAGCACCACGACTTACCAAACTAGCTGTTCAAAAGAGGTTATGAATAGTATTAACTGAATTTTGAACTTTATATAATCCTTATAATTTTAGAATCCATATTATGAGTTTCTTAGACCTAATGTAAGAATAAATTCAATTTTTTTAGATAAAAGAATTATTTTTTAAAAAATGCAATTTTACCGCCTTTTAATGGAGAACCCTTTTTAAATCCAATATTTGGAACTTTTATATATTCAATTTTACAAATTAAACTTCTTATTTAGAATCAGGACATAATAATTTAGTTTCAATAAATCTTTGGTGTTTTTCTGATAACTTTCATATTCGGGTGAATAGTGAAAAATACTATATTTTAACTGAAAACTACTTTTTTAATAAAAATAATTTATAGTGTTGAATTATAAATTTTAATGGTTTGGAAGTATAATTAGATTATATTTTTACTATTTAATCCAATGATGGCCATTTTAAGTAATTTCACTTTAAAATTGGACATAAACAAGTGTCAATATTTTGATAGTTATTATTTCATAAAAATATGCTTTTTGGTTTTGAAAATGGGAATTAATTTTAAATTAATTAATTAAAATTCTATGTTTTGAAATTGTTAAATTATAATTCATTTTTGAATTCAGAATATCAAAATTAGCTTTGGGTGAATTTTTGGTATTTTTCTGAAAACTTTCTATTTTTGAGGAATAGTGAAAAACACTGAGTTATAGTTTAAAAACGAATTTTTATTTAAATAATTATTTATTTTATTTAAATTTATTTTAGTTCAAAATAGATACATAATACCTATACAAGTTCAATGTAATTCATTGGAGTCAGTTTATAATAACTTTAGATATATAAAAATTTTATTGAAATTTTTACCGTCTTTACCCACCTCCTTGGAGAATTTTCAAATTTTCATAAAACTTAATTTTACCACTTATGTAAGTTGAATTTAAAAAATCCAAGAGACACAGTTGATATCATTAAGTAAAATTTGGTTCAATAAGATGAAAATATTTTTTTGGTGAATAGTAACTTTTTACTTTTATTTACCACGGTTAAAAGTAAATAGGGTAATTTAGGGTAAAAATGATATTATTATTACCCTAACACATATCCTAATTCTATTTGATAAATTTAATTCGACCAAAAACAACCTTAGGAATAAAATATGATCCTTTAGGTCCACTTGGATTATATTAGGACATTTATTGTTATTTAATTCAAAGAAGAGTTAAAAGAGTTAAAATCAAAGTTTAATAACTATTTTTTTTTAATATAGTGCTACACATAATATAAATTCAACTATAAATATTAATTAGAAAGATAAAAATATTTCCTACATAATGGTATTTTATTTATATTTTTTAGACAATAAATAATTTAATTTATTTATGACACAATGATGATGTAGTAATTACCTAATTAATGAAAGATTAAAATAATTGACATTATAAATATCCAAATAAATGTAATTTGAGACTTTCTATGAATTACAATAATTTTATAGGTTAATATGACATATTAGAGTTGGTTAAATGATTTTTTTTTCGAAGTAATAATGCTGTTATGAATTTAGAAAAAACAAAATACCAAATAGTGTCAAAATTGACATAAAAGAGTTTTAAAACAAATATTATATTATTAATTGAAATTATATTCCTAAAAATATAAGGATCAGAAAAAAGAATTATATAATTATAGGTGTATCTTTAATGAACCACTTAGGGTTCTATTAGAAGTATATAGTAAATTTATTGACCATATAATATAAAAATACAAAGAGACATGGTAAATGTCAAACTATTTAACTAAGAGTTAAATCTAAAAGATAAAGTTAACATGGTGACCTAAACCTGTCTAAAACCTATTGGTTGAGTGGTTTTCAACCCATACTCACATTATCATTTAAATAATATATTTTTGAGCCATTAAAAACCGAAAATGATTTTATTATAAAATAATATTTCTAGCTTTTCCTAAGGTGCCTCTCACCCCTCTTTTAAAAGGGTACTCCACCTTCTCTCAAATTCACACCTTCAAATCCATTTGGATCGGCCAAACCCTTCCCAAATACCCTATAAGCTTTCCTACCTTCATCCTAGAGGCCTTCCTTTAGTCATAAATCCAACCTAAAGAGCCCTTTTGATCAAATCAAAAGGAAGAACCTGAAGAAGAGGTAAATATTTCATCAATTCTTTCAAGTTCCTTTCTTCTTCCACTTCCTATTTAATTGTTGTTTACATTCTAAAATAATAACTCCAATATATTCTATATACTGTGATGTTATTATAAATATGGTACAACCATATTCATTATTCTATCTATCCTTTGAATGACATGTCACCATACGTACGTACGTACAGCTTACCGTCTCCACGTCGTGGTGTAATTGTTATCCAATACATTATTATTTGGATGGGTGTAATAATGATGTGTAATTTATGTAAATAATAAATATAACATGATAATTATTCTTTATATATGATATACCATCCAATTATATATTATTTTAATATCAAAAGAATGATATTTTCGCTCGTGCGTACGTGCGGATTACCGTCTCCATGAACGTGATGAGATTGGTTCCACATCATATCCATTCAAGAATAATTTTCATTAGATGATTAAAAATAATGTTTAAAGACTTAATATCATTCTGAATATGAATATGATACATCATATCCATAAAAAACATTACTTACATAACAAAGCATATAAAGGAAAACGAATCAGTTAACACCCGAAATGACGATAATACTAAGATATTATTAACAAAGCAACGTTAAAAGATCATATATGATATCATATTAATGTATATGATTCTTGTATAAATTAATAACAATTATTTCACCATTATACAGAAGTTTAACCTACCCTCGACCAAGGAAAATTACAAGGTATGGTTAATTTCACAATTTCTTTATTATCTGAGGTTGTTTTTACGTAAGTATCTACTGGGACATATTTATAATCCATGTCCATGTTTCATAAAAGAGTTCTAAAAGGGATTATTTTTAAGTGATGTTTTACTAAAACATCATTTTAAATGTTTTAAATATTTATTCTTCTAAATAGTTCTCATTAATGTCCATGTTTTCAAAATGGTTTTTAAGGATTTATTTATATGGACATGAATGTTTTTAAAATGTTAAATCCATTGAAAAGTTTCAAAGTGGTATGGGACACTTTGATTCAAAAATTTCTTTAAATTTCTTCCTTTTTAAATTGTGTGACTTTTAAATGTTTTCATGAAAAAGAGATATTTCACTCAAATAGTTTTACAAATCATTTTCAACTATGTCAACATTCTTTGATGGATTTTAAACTTATTTGAAGTTGATTTATTATAATACAAATCTTCCATATTGTATTGAAGGTTTTTTGATATGTTTGACTGTGGATGTGTTATTTTTAAACCATTCATGGTTTATGGATAAAGTATTCACATTTCAAATGCTAGTTTTAATACGAATGTTTATGTTATGTTTAAAACTTTTCATATGAGGAATGCATTGGACTTAGTAAGTGAAGGGTGGAGGCCGCTATAGCTCCTCGATGTATTGGTAGGTCTCATGAGACAAATAGACGTGGAATTGGCTGAGACCTTTCCCAATTAGATATATGGGTTTGGCCGAGGCCTTAATCATTTTTAGCCGTCTTGGGCGAGGCCTTGAAAAAATGTTTCAGAATGTACGACATTATACATTACCTCATTATGAAAATAATATTGATGGTTCATGTGGTCATTCGACTAGTAGAATAACCATGATTATGTTTTATTATGGAATTATTTACTAAGCTCATATTATTTCCATAAAAGTGTTCATGTTTATTACTGGTAAAGGCATGTGTTTTCAATTATTCGCCATGATTAATATTTATGTTATCTTTAGCTGTATTTTGTACACTTACTGAGTGTTTGAGCTCACCCCTTTCTTATGTTTCATTTTCCTAGGATATGAAGAAGTTAATTATGAGTGACTTGCAGGCTTAATCTAGGAGGCTTGGATGTTTCTAATGGAATAAATTAGTGTTGTATTTATTTTCAAGTTGTAAAGTTGAACTTATGAATGAATCTTGTTTCCAATAATACTAAACTTATCGGTCTTTCGAGACATGATTTCCTTGTGATCATGCCAATGTATTAAAATAATGCACCGAATCTGGGCTTTTGGGGTCGGGGCGTTACAGTTGGTATCAGAGGAAGTTTAGTACAAACCGTGGAAACTAGATTTAGATAAACTCTGATTAGATCACATTACCCTAATATAGACTTTGATTATTAGTATAGAAGAACTTCCTAGAATTTTGGTAATGTAGATATTTTGTGAGTTTTACAAGAAATACATCCCTGTCTAGATACGAGCAGGTAGATGTAAAGACCTATAAATTTCAAGGAATTTTTTTTCTTAAATTATTTGGGATTTTGCGAGTACGCAGTTTCTGACAGCACCGGATTCCGAGGCCCGATGTGCCCGGAATCAATTTACGAAGTTTATATCGGGTACGTTCAGTGAATGAATGGGCGAGTTTTCCTATCTTTTGAACCGGTGCTTGGAATTGAAATATGAGGGCAACAATGAAACTGCAGCGCCGGTAATTACTTAAGAGGACTTTTACCGTAGATGCATTTGCACGGGAGAAGGAGTTAAAATTTGTGGTTTAAATAAGAAGAGAATAAAAATGTGGAACAATTTTTATTCTTTGACTAAGGCGGTTTTATCCTACATGGGGGAGTTAGGGTGGGACCCAATGGCATCCTAACTACCCATGTGAGGATAAATGTGAGGATAAATGTGAGGTGGGGCTCGCACGAGCCCCAACCCTTCACATTCCCTAAAACCCCTAAACCCCCTAAACCCCCCCATTAAACCCCTTGTCTTTAATTGGGTAACTTATCCTCTTCCACTTTAATTCATGCCTACACACATTAATTTATTTAATTGAACCTCATCAATTAATTGAATCAATTATTTGAATTTGTAAATTTGAATGCATGGAATGTTTTAACAAAATAAGGAGGAGCCTTATTTTATTTGTTGGTTGGCTTGTTGTGTTGAGAAGGAGGAGAGAACTCTAGTTCCTTTTGAAGAACTTCTTCTTCAATGAAGAACGCCAACTCTCTGACGAATAACGTTGACTCAGCGGCCCGATTTCTCCATCCTCTTCTTCCTCCATGATAAGGGAGGAGACATTGACGACGATGGGAACGACCCCATCGTCCTCGGTGCTTGAAAACCACGAACTTCTTTCGAGGTAGGGGTTGTCTTCTTTGTTAAAATTCCTATTTATCTTTGTTCTCCATCGATGTATGACCGCCTATTATCGTCGTAACGGGAGGAGACCGGACCGCACAAACATGACCGATTCTCCTCCCCCTTTTTTTTGTTGATCATAGTTGATTTTTGAGGCGAAGGTGGAACAATGCCATTGCACCGCGCATGGACGAAGAGAAATGCGGCTGAAGCATGCCACGACGGTGGTGCGTGGCGCCGTCGCGCCGCACAGGTGAGGCCGAAGGAGGACCGCCGCCGGAACGGGCCGTGGCGGGGGTGCGTGGCGCCGTCGCTCCGTGCCTGTGAGGCTGTGGTCAGAAGCGAGCCACGACGGAGGGGCACGACGGACCAACAGGGCCGGCCGGGCTCGGCCGGCCGCCGACGCTCTAGGAGGCGGGACCCCCATGGGTCCCACGACAGCTCACAACCGGCCGACCGTTACCCGTAACAGGGGGGGTGTGTAACCCCCCGACAGATTCCTAGGGCGGACCCCACGGGTCTGCCGTTTTGGAAACTAGGGGGTGGCGCCCCCCTTTGCGCCCTGCTCGGCCAGCGCCGAGCCACGACCGCGCCCAGCCGGGCCGGGCCACGCCAGCTGCGGACCAGGCCGCGCTAGCCGGGCTGGGCCATGCCCAATCGGGCTGGACCGGGACCCGAGTCGGGTCGACCCGGTTCAGGCCGACCCAGGGGGTATTGGCCGGGTCGGACCGGGCCCAGACCCCCTATTTTCGGACCAGGTTCATTAAAATGCCCATAACTTGGGCTACAGACCTTTGATAGATGGACCGTCAATTGCATAGGGATCCTTAGATCGAGACGATCGTTTCGGTATATTACACTCGAGGTTTCGGCAAAGTTTGGGTATGACCAGGTTGGTTCGAACGCAAAACCAACTGGGCCCTTGGAGCGGAAACACTTATAACTTAAGGACCAGACGTCCGATTGACGTTCCATCAAATACGTTGGATTCCTCTTAGTGATATGGTTCTTTTGGATTACTCCACTTGTGGTTTGGATGTAGATGTAGTATGGTTGGGTTGGTTTTAGATTAAAAACCAACCGGGCCCCTCGGAAGGAAAAGCTAATATCTCTCAGACCGGGCGCCTGATTAACGCGCCGTCTATCGCATTGAGTTCCTATTGACGATACAGAACTTTGTGATACATCAACTCTAGACTTCATGACAGTTGATGTATCGACCCTCTTGGCTCGTGGAGCGGACCCTCCCGGAATCGATCATGCTGTGTGTGGGAACCCTAGAGCTGGCTACGACTGCGATGACGATGGCGACTGTACTTGGATCCTACGTGGGTTCAACAGTGAGGACGACTGTACTCGGATCCTCCGTGGGTTCAGCAGTGATGACGACTTTACTTGGATCCTACGTGGGTTCGGCAGCGATGGTTACTGTACATGGATCCTACGTGGGTTCGGTAGCGATGACTTTTGTACTTGGATCCTACGTGGGTTCGGCATAGGAGATGATTCAGAGGCTACATCTAATCATCTCCACCCCTCTTCGTGAGTAGTATACCTGTGTGAGATGAGTCTTGACTTTCAATCAATAACATTGATATTATTGACTTGATTTCCTATGTGGATTGGGTTGTGCTTTCCTGTGTGGACTGGGTTGTACTTGGGCTCATGAGTTGGAGCCAAACTGGAATTGATGACTTAGGTATATGTATGGGCATATACCTAAGTAGAGTTGGTTGATACTTCGTGTTTGTATCTTTCCTTTGTGGTATATACTTTGTGGATTTTGGGAGGCCTTCGGGGGTCTCCAGGTCCCTACTGAGTATCGTATACTCACCCCTGCACGGGCTATGCCCACACTACGATGTGTTGGTTGCAGATGACGTACAACACTGATCGTAGTTGAGGCTTGTGGTGTGGGACGGTATCCGGTGGAGGACTATCAGGCGGGACGTACACGGTGTGGACGGACGGATTCAAGGAGCAGAGGAGACCATCCGTACCCACCCTTTAGGTGGGGTTTCTGGTGGATGACTTGGTGGTTGCTGCTTTACTTTTCAGTTGTTGTACTTTCTTTTCTCAGTTGTACTATACTTTCAGTTGGGTTTGTATACTGGCCCATTTACTTTCCAGCACTTACTTTTGTACTCAATTTACTTAGTGTTTACTTCATCTTTCGTACTCTATGGTGTTTGTTTTCTTATATAAAGGAAATGCCTTCCCTTTTATCGGTATTTACGCCTTTGGTGCTAGTCTCCAGCCCCTGGCCTATGGAAGGCGGGCTTGGGGTAGTCACAGCACGGGCCCCGAGGACGGGTCGTGACAGTAGAGGCGGCTCTGGCACAGATGTACCTATGGGTAAAACCCGAAAACACCACTTTGAGCTAGACTCGAATGGGAACTGGTGCACAACAACGGGCCTTGCTATACTTTTTCTTACGACACTCCCGAGGGATATGATTATAATAATTATCATTTTCTTTATAAATCATTATGAAGGATTTACAAGTATATACCTCCTCAAAGAAAATATTTTTATGATTATGGATTATATCTATAAACTATTCAATTTACGTTAGGAATTTTAAAAGTTTGGAATTATTCATTGCAATTCATAAACTAACATAGTGTATGCCATTGTATAGAAATGGAGCCCAGTAGAATGAATGTGAACTCCAACAATACGTATGATCCAAAGAGTAATAAGGATCATATCTTTCACGATATTAAGCCAACATTTAGAAGGGAAATAGTATCCCATGTATTCTCAACATATGAAGAAATAGTATCATGTGTTAATAAGATCAGTAAAGAATTCTTTGAATCCTATGGCTTTGAAGGGAAGCAAGAGAAGAAAAGGATGTAAGAGAGAAATATGGATAAAGGGAAGAGGGAAAAGAAAGATTTTTCCATATGTGATAACTTTGGAAAGAATCACCTTGGTAAATGCTTGAAGGGATTGAGAGTTTGTTATAAGTGTGGAGAAAAAGGACACCAAGTACATGATTGCAAGGGTAAGAAAAATGTTTTAAATGTTAAATGCTTCATCTGCAAGGAATTGTGACACTACACGAATCAATGTCCCATTCATTAGAGTATACCACAAATGATGCTATTGGATAATAATCAAGTTATGATACTACCTATGATGAAGAGTAATGACTAGTGTTCTTATGTTGTTATTATAAAATTATTTCATTTGAGTGTTGTATCATCAATATACTGGTTATATGAATTATGGAGATAAATAAGGACTGTACTGCAATACTATTTTATTTAGGATTTGAGATTATATGGTTCTAAGAAAAGTGACTTAATAGTTAGATACACTTTTTAGAAAAATACATGGTTGAAGGAAATGTAATCCTTAATATGGTCCTGCTAATGAGGTAGTGATTTTGGAATAATATATAGTTGATTTGGATAAATTATATTGGATATTCTTGACTTCCTTGGAACTGATTAATAGTTTTTTTATTTCATCATTATTGGAATATTCAATATTTTTGGATATAAGGAATATATACAGTATTATATAAAGGATAAAGAATCATGAATGTAATAAATAATGTTTTATGGTAACTCAGGGTGTTACCATGTTTTAAAATAATACACGATGAAGGTGTTCACATGTTATTACATGGAAAAAAGGATCTTCATTGTGTTTAACTTCCTTATAAATTTTGGATTGTGATTTTGGATAGAAGTATTTTGGATAATTCTAAAGTTTGAATGTATTAAGTTTGAAAATGGATAATATTGTTAAGGTTATTTTTAGATTTTTATAAAAAGGACAACACACAGACCGTGTGAAAACCCATCGCGTCGGACACAGCTGCGGGAATCGTACCCACAACCATAGTGCGATTGGGATTTATCGCCTACCACTAGACTATGTGAAGTCCCTGGATTGTATAATGTAGTTTCTTTTTTTAAAGGGTCTGATAGGTGAATTATAAATTCATTTTTTGGAACCCTATACGAATCAGATAAATAGAATATTTTTTTAAGTTCTACTATCTTTTAAAGTGAAAGATGAGTTTGTGGTAAAAATTAGTTAAAGGATGGAACTCTACTTTTCAAGTATATTTTTTTCTTCTCTTATTTTATGAAGATATTAATTCTTAAACTTTAGGTAAGGGATCTTAAAAATAAAAATGTGTTATCCTAATACCTTATGTTTTTTTGAACATATGATATTTTAAATCATCATAGATTGATGGCTTTGAGGCCCTCAATTCTTCAATTGTTTATGACTGATGACCTCAATCAATCCTTATAAATATTTAAGTTTTTCCTCCAATTATGTGTCTCTAATTTCCATAAATGTTCTCCTAATCGAGATCATAATTTGGTGGTGACTTTTTCATTCCCCTTTTCCTCTTTTTAAGACTAAATTTTATTAACCCAATTTCTGATGTGGGTTTTCCCACAAAGGTATTTTCTATTTTCAACCTTTTATTTTCGAAGAACAATTTCAAATTGCGAGGATGCAATTTATTAAAGGATGGAAGAATGCGACACCCCAAGATTTCATAGTATAATATTTCTTCAAAGTAATGCAATAACTTGCACTACACACAATATTGAGTTCAAGCATACCACGACTTACCAAACTACCCGTTCAAAAGCGGTTATGAATAATATTAACTGAATTTTGAACTTTATATAATCCTTATAATTTTAGAATCCATATTATGAGTTTCTTAAACATAATGTAAGAACAAATTCATTTTTTTCAGATAAAAGAATTATTTTTCAAAAAATGCAATTTTACCGCCTTTTAATGGAGAACCCTTTTTAAATCCAATATTTGAAAATTTTATATATTCAATTTTAAAAAATAAACTTCTTCTTTAGAATCATAACATAAGAATTTAGTTTCAATAAGTTTTTGATGTTTTTCTGATAACTTTCATATTTGGGTGAATAGTGAAAAATACTATATTTTAATTGAAAACAACTTTTTTAATCAAAATAATTTATAGTGTTAAATTATACATTTTAATGGTTTGGAAGTATAATTAGATTATATTTTTACCATTTAATGCAATGATGGTTATTTTAAGTAATTTCAATTTAAAATTGGACATAAACAAGTGTTAATCTTTTGATAGTTTTTATTTCTTAAAAATATGCTTTTTGGTCTTGACAATGGGAATTAATTTTAAATTAATTAATGAAACTTCTATGTTTTGAAATTGGAAAAATAGAATTCATTTTGGAATTTGGAATATCAAAATTAGCTTAGGGTTAATTTTTGGTATTTTTTTGAAAACTTTCAATTTTTGATGAATAGTGAAAAACACTAAGTTATAGTTTAAAACCAAATTTTTATTTAAATAATTATTTATTTTATTTAAATTTATTTTAGGTCAAAATATATACATAATACCTATATAAGTTCAATGTAATTCATTGGAGTCAGTATATAATAACTCTAGATATATAAAGATTTTATTGAACTTTTTACCGTCTTTACCCACCTCCTAAGAGCATTTGCAAATTTACATAAAACTTAATTTTACCGCTTCTGTGAGTTGAATTTCAAAAATCCGAGAGACACAGTTGATATCAGTAAGTAAAATATAGTTCAATAAGATGAAAATAATTTTTGGTGAATAGTAACTTTTTACTTTTATTTACCACGGTTAAAAGTAAATAGGGTAATTTAAGGTAAAAATCATATTATTATTACCCTAAAACATGTACTAATTCTATTGGATAAGTGTAATTAAACCAAAACAACCTTAGGAATAAAATATGATCCTTTTGGTCCACTTGGATTAGATTAGGACATTTATTATTATTTAATTCAAAGAAGAGTTAAAAGAGTTAAAATCAAAGTTTAATAACTAAAACATTTTTAATATAAGGTTACACATGAGATAAATTCGACTATAAATATTAATTATAAAGCTAAAAAGATTTCTTACATAATGGTATTTTATTTATATTTTTTAGACATTAAATAATTTAATTTATTTATGACATAATGATGATGCAGTAATTACCTAATTAATGAAAGATTAAAATAATTGACATTATAAATATCTAAATAAATGTAATTTGAGACTTTCTATGAATTACACTAATTTTATAGGTTAATTCACAGAAATCCAACCTAAGGATCCCTTTTGATCAAATCAAAAGGAAGAACTCGAAGAAGAGGTAAATATTTCATCACCTCTTTCAAGTTCCTTTCTTCTTCCATTTACTCTTTATTTGTTTTTTCCATTCTAAAATAATAAATCCAATATCTTCTATATACTATGATGTTATTATAAATATGGTACAACCATATTCATTATTCTATCAATCCTTTTAATGACATTTCACCATACGTGCGTACGTACGGCTTACCGTCTCCACGTCGTGGTGTAATTATTATTCAATACATTATTATTTGGATGAGTGTAATAATGATGTATTATTTATGTAAATAATAAATATAACATGATAATGATTCTGTATATATGATATACCATCCAATTATATATTATTTTAATATCAAAATAATGACATCGTCGCTCGTGCGTACCTACGGATTACCGTCTCCATGAACGCGATGAGATTCGTTACCCATCGTATCCATTCAAGAATAATTTTCATTAGATGATTAAAAATAATTTTTAAGGACTAAATATCATTATTAATATGAATAATATACATTCTATCCATAAAAAACATTACTTACGTAACAAAGAATATAAAGGAAAATGAATCAGTTAACACCTGAAATGATGATAATACTAAGATATTATCAACAAAGAAATGTTAAAAGATCATATATGATATCATATTAATGTATATGATTCTTGTATAAATTAATAACAATTATTTCACCATTATATAGGAGGTTAACCTACCCTCAACCAAGGAAAAGTACAAGTTAAAGGTTAATTTCATAATATCTTTATTATCTGGGGTTGTTTTTACGTAAGTATCTACTGTGACATATTTATAATACATGTACATGTTTCATAAAAGAGTTATAAAAGGGATTATTTTTAAGGGAAATTTTACTAAAACATCATTTTAAATGTTTTAAATATTTATTCTTCTAAATCATTCTCATTAATGTCCATGTTTTCAAAATGGGTTTTAAGGATTTATTTATATGTACATGAATGTTTTTAAAATGTTAAATCCATTGAAAAGTTTCAAAGTGGTATGGGACACTTTGATTAAAAAATTTCTATAAATGTCTTCCTTTTTAAATTGTGTTACTTTTAAACGTTTTCATGAAAAAGAGATATTTCTCTCAAAGAGTTTTACAAATCATTTTCATCTATGTCAACATCCTTTGATGGATTTTAATCTTGTTTGAAGTTGATTTATTGTGATACAAATCTTCCATATTATATTGAAGTTTTTGTGATATGTTTGACTGTGGATGTTTTATTTTTATAGCATTCATGGTTTATGGATAAAGTATTTACATTTCGTATGCTAGTTTTAATACGAATGTTTATGTTATGTTTAAACCTTTTTATATGAGGAATTCATTGGACTTAGTAAGTGACGGGTGGAGCCTACTATAGATCCTTGATGCATCAGTAGGTCTCATGAGACAACTAGACGTGGAATTGGCCGAGGCCTTTCCCAATAAGATATATGGTTTTGGCCGAGGCCTTAATCATTTTTATATGTCTTGGCCGAGGCCTTGAAAAAATGTTTCAGAATGTATGGCATTATACATTACCTCATTATGAAAATAATATTGATGGTTCATGTGGTCATTCGACTAGTAGAATACCCATGATTATGTTTTATTATGGAATTATTTACTAAGCTCATATTATTTCCATAAAAGTGTTCAAGTTTATTACTGGTAAAGGAATGTGTTTTCAATTATTCACCATGCTTAATATTTATGTTATCTTTCACTGTATTGCTTACCCTTACTGAGCATTTTAGCTCACCCATTTCTTATGTTTTATTTTCCCAGGATATGAAGAAGTTAATTATGAGTGACTTGCAGGCTTAATCTGGGAGGCTTGGATGTTTCTAATGGAATAAATTAGTGTTTTATTGCTTTTAAAGTTGTAAAGTTGAACTTATGTATGAATATTGTTTCCAATAATACTAAACTAATCGGTCTTTCGAGACATGATTTCCTTATGATCATTCCAATGTATTAAAATAATGCACCGACTTTGGGCTTCTGGGGTCAGGGTGTTACATTTAGGATTTCATTATGTAGTGTATGAGTTTTATATTATACTTTGACACATGTTTGTTTAGAAATAAAATTTCATATATGAAATTATGGGTTGTTATAGGTATGAATTATGTTTCCATTTAAACATACCTTGGTTGGTCAATTTATCTCACTTTATGTGTGATAAGTTGAGTAAATATATTTTTATGGTTATTCATGTTAAGTGTTGTATATGTTTGGAATGATAAACTTATTTGGATGTTGTGTGTGTGTGCATATATGTATATATATATTATAATTAGGTATACTTGATATTGATGTACAAATTATTATATTTGAGATGGGATCATAGAGATCTTACTTAATATACCCATTTCCCATTTCATTCTGATGGGATAAAGGTTTTCTTGAATCGGTATAAATGATTCCATTTTCCCTAAGTATGGGTATTCCACCATGATTTAGTCATATTTATATTCCTTATATATTGATATAGGATTAAAGTAGGTAACATAGGTTTGGATCCTCCCAGTATATGGAGTTATTCTTGATGGTTATGATACTTGTTTAGTATTACATAAGAAGAAGGTTGATTATTCTATATGATTGTTCACCATCATTGTAATGTTACCTCATGCACTTGGATTTGTGAAAGGTTGGCAGGGGTTAGATGACCACCTACTAAATTTTATGTACTTACACCCAACGTGTGTTCTTATGGGATGCAGTTGATCCTTTTATGCATGGAATAGGTAAAGTTATGTCACTAGAGTATGGGAATTTGTGGAATATTGAGTTTGGACTTTGGTTGGTAACTTTTAGAGTTTTTTGGGAGTGATTAGGACCAGTAAAATATGAATTATCCTAGGAGTTCCATGAGTAATATATCATGAACAAAATCCCTCTTTATACATTTTATGGGTTGTTTGGATTACCCAATTTTATGTCAGTTATGGGTTATTATGTTTTTTTATTAATTATTGTCAGTTTTTATAGATATTTAAGACTATGTTTTTATATAATTTCACTTTTATATAGTTCTATATTATAGAACTATCTAGATATCTCTGATGTACATGTATCTTAAAAAATAAGTTATTATGTTACTTTTTATTTCTTTCTACAAAGGTCATTCCAAATTTCTAGCTCGAATATTGATAATATTATTTAGTTTTAAATATATAAAAGTATACCACATTTTTTTATCAATTTTTATCACTTAGGATAGCCTTTAGCGATTGAGTGGTCTTCCTAAGGTGTTGTGATTAATCGTGTCAGGTATTGTTCAAGTATCTAGGTCATAGTAAATGTAAAATAGTATTAGAACCTATTAAGGGTCCTGGGGATTTTGAGTATTTTGGATACATGAATTTTAGTACTCAATAAGAAACCTATAAATATTCCCATCCAAAATATTTATAATGGAATCTTGAGTTACCGATGGTATTCTTAGTTTAAATTTAGTTTTATCTTTGAGTATTCCCAAGTTCTTTAAGTCTCATGAATCATGAGTAGATGTTTATGGGTAGGAACATATAAACAACATGACATTTAATGTGCTTTCATGTGTCTATTCACTATATATTTTAGAATCAATTAATGATTCAAATTAACAGAAAAATAACAAATAATTAAATAATATTTTTTTTGTTTTTTCATTAGTGACAACTACGTTAATATGGATCAATAATTGAATCATTTGATATGGAAATTGTCTATTTGGATATTGTTACCTATATTTTCATGAATAAATTTAAATTATGCTTCTAAATGTGTTAATTTGATGTTTTAAAGTATAAAAAGATTTTATAACTAGAAAATAGAAGATAGGGGTTAAGACTAACTTCCACTGAGTTATTCTAAATTCTAAACTACCTATTCTTATTAGAGGAACCTTATGTGTTTATAATTATTTAAATATATAATAGGATTCAAAAAATAACACTACTTGTTATATAGGAAATAAAAGATAATCATTCACATCTATTCATACCCATATTTGACCCTCAAGTTTTAGAAGGGCTTACTAAACTACTTCAGCTTGATAGTCAAGAAACACCATAGATTGATTCAACAATAGCTGATGTCAAGAGATATTTTCAATTTTATCATCCTTTGTTCTTTTAGGGTGATATATATCTTTAAAAATATTAAGATTATATTGATAATATCTATTTAATATTTGAGACTATCAAGACTCCGGATGAGTGGTTAACCTATTTTTATCATTAATTTCCTTCAATATTTTCTATATTTTTCTTATTTTTAGTGTTTATTTGAATATATATATTAGAGTTCATATTTTTTATTTATTTTATAATATTAATTAATTATATATATTTTATACTTTAAAATAATTAAAATATGATATTTATTTATTTTTTTGAGTTTTAATTTGAGGCACTAAATTGTTAATTTTTTTGGGTCCAGTGAAACTTTCGAACACCCAGATGTTATGCCTTTGAAACTTAAAAGGAATAAAAAATTATTGAAGAAAAATATGTCAATGATGTACCAAAACTTAAATAAAAATCCACACCTAAGTCACTACACCACAAAAAACACTTATAAATAAAACATAGAAAAGAAATTTCATCACACCCTGACCCTAACTTGTTAATTATATTTAATTTTTTAATTATATTTATCCTTTTTTTTTTATTTTTGGACAGCTCCAATATTTAAAATTTTAATTTTTTGGATTTATTCAGCATGGGTGCATAGTAAACACATATTTAGTAGAAACTGTACAAAAAATGTGCTAAGGTTACTGCAGTTTTTAGGAGAGATGACTAGATAGATGACGTATAGTTTCTCTAACTATGAAGCATGCCTATGTGGGGTGTCCAGGGCCTGAAGTAGAGCCACATGGTTTCCCCAACCAAGTGTCCGAACCGTGCACAGTTTCTAGTCTTAAAAAATTTGTTTAATTATAATAATAATAGCTTTATTAATAAGATTATGATTATGATTATTATTATGTTTTATTAAAACCCTAAAATGGGTTCTCCCCCTTACCCATGTGAACCCCCTTATTCTCCCAACCACACGCCACCCCCCTTCATGTGGCCTCATTTTTTGTTCAACCCCCATCCCAAATCATGGTGTGATCATCCCAAGTAGGGGTTCCTCCTCCTCCGCTTCGTTCTTCTTCCCTTTTCTTTGCACATTTTATACTTTCCCTTATAGCACGCGTGACCCGTCTGAAACCTAACCCATTTTGGGTATTTTTCTTGTTTTATTCTTGATGAGTAGGGATCTTGGCTCCCATTGAAGATGGTTCTAGCCTTTATCATCAAATGTAGTGATTTTTCTATCTATCTCGATTAATATTTTTCTGTTTTAATTTTTTGGACCAATTTTAATTGGGGATTTTGTAATTTTTTGGTTTCTCATATTTTTCTAGAATACTTTAGACGTCATTGAGGTAGATTCATGTAACATCCCAACCTGAGGTCCACTTAACCCATTCCCTGAGCCAGTAGGTAACATGGGATCAAGAGTGCCTCCCCATATGCCATATGCTGCTGGCTAGAAGCGAGGGTGTGAAGATTGTATAGTGGGAAGACTATACCCTCTTATCAGAGTGGAACAACAGATACAATCATAAACAAACAATATAAGAAGTAGATAATATAAATATATATAATAATAAAATAAGTTAATAAGCATAAATATCTAATAAACCGAATAAATATATAAAAAATCATTATGTCAATGTCATATTCATGGATGCATGACATGCTGATATACAAAAATGGGAACAAGAGAGCATACATACTATCAGGCTATAAAAAAATTGAAAAAAGAAAAAAATCTTCTCTACTATCATCTCAAGTGAATTCTATGTCCTCTACTCCTAAACTCAATCTATAAGTAATCATATCAACAACCTACAATAGGGACTTTTCCCTAATCAATACCTATAGTCAAATAGTATTCTTGGGGATAAAAGGTAGACTGAGTATGGTGTGAGATGAAAAACTTAGTAGGCCACCAAAAATAGTGTCTATGTGTAATATAAACAGTGATCATAACTAAACATTTTATAGGTATAAACAAAATAGGAAAACAATGCTAAAATAAATAACCATCCCACTCAGGTTCCTATAGGACACATGGAGGGTATACCTACTTTGGATCATAGCTGGGATAAATGTATGATCATGTCACTATATATATATATATATTGAATAGTTCTATATTTCATTCACCTATATAAACCAAGTACGTGCAAATATAAGTGTCCATATACCTGGAATACTAGTTTCTGGAAATACTATAGCGTAACTCAGAAATCCATGACCGGTTTAATGTTTATATAAGCTCAAGAAAAAGGGTATATTCCCTACATCCCAATAAGAGCGTGAGACTTAATGCACGACACTCAGGATGGTGAGTGATCCATCACATAATCACTTTAATAAGGGACATGGCATGTAAATCCCAATGCTTAACTAGTGTTAATGGTGTGGGATGTCATACTCAACACCCGATGTACGAGATTGTGATTCCTTTATTCTCAACCAAACCGTTACCATAGTATCACATCCTATATCAAGGCGTATCATATTTATAATATAAGGCATGAGGCATTAACTCTCATGTATCTCAATAATCATGCTCAATATAAACAAGGCTTCATAATTAAATTACTTACATTTTATTAAACAAGAATAGGCGTGGTCATAACACCCTTATAAATCATTCTATTTAATTAAAATAAAACCTTTCAAACCACTATGAATTATCCATTCTGCTTGATCAATCCATTTAAACCATTTAAACATGACAATTCATTTTATAAAGCTAATTGAGTCACTTAGGAGGTGACTCGATCAAAAAGGAAATTCCCTATATGAGGAATTCCAAGTATAGGTTGATCCAAATACCTAAGAGGTGGTTTGGGTTTTATTAACGTTCATATATCAAAGGTAATTTCATTTTAAATCTAAGACAAAAGCTAAATGGTGTTCCAGACAATTAAGAAATTGGTTTCAAGGGCCAATTTAGTTTTTCAAACCCAAGGGGTGTCCATAAATGTGATCAACCTCATCTAAACCACTAAACAAGATTCAATAGGCATGTATTAAGGTGTAAAGATCAATTTAATATAAAGGAATAAACCAAAAGTAGATTATTGACAAAATCTAGCCTGAGGAAAAGCGACATAGATACAAAGCATCAAAATCTAATGGGAAAACTATGAGACCACTTACCTCAAGGTTGTAGATGACTCCTTGCTCAATATCGGCCTCAAATTCGAAGTAGGTTGGAAGAGATCTAAGAATGGTCTAATGACCTAGAAATAGTTAAAATGATATTGTACCTAAATAACACAATGAATTAAAAGGTAAAATTAGATAGGAGGTATGAGACTAGAAGATATTACCAAGAAAGATCCAATTCTTCTGAAGTATCGTGAATTGGACACCAGACATGGGAGATACTGGATGCATAGATCGATGGAGGATTTGAGCTATGGGAGTGGAAGGACAATTCCAAGCCACTATAGGAAGAAAAATAAAAAGAAGAATTAGGTTATGAGTTTAAGTGAGGGAAAAATTATAATTTCACCTCAACACATAAGAGCACACAGTTTGGCCACACTGTTGGCCAAATAATGTTATATTCACTACTAATTAGGGGCACACCACATGGTTAGACACAAAATTTTTCTAATCAAGCATATACCATAAAAAAGGGATCTATCCCAAAATCCATTAGCACTGCAAACCATGGGCCTGGGGTCGCATGGTTATAGAGAAACCGTGTGTCCCCCATGTCTCCACTATCTACAATCGAATGGTTTTAGTGAAACTATGCATGATGGGATGCATGATTTTCACTAACTATATAGTCCAGTATTTTCTTCCCATTTTGGGGATCTAAGATCTAAAAAAGCCTCAAACACACACATGAACTCCTCTACTTTGTTAGGAATCAATATTAGGGTTGTTTAAGTAATTCAAATTGAAAAATAAACAAACTTTAACTTAATGAAAATACGGGTCATTACAATCTCCCCTCCTTAAAGAAACTTGTCAACAAGTTGGCCTTCTGAGGGTAAAGAGGCATAATATAAAAATATTTTCATCCATTAAGCTCATATATCAGCATCCCATTCCTATGTCTCATCTTGTACTTGACCATGCTTCCATAACACCTATAACAAAGGAACTAACCTACCTCAGAGAGTATTTATGCTCCAATAAATAATATGAACTAGATACACCTTGAAGGAAGCATCCATATTTAATTCAACCTCATCAAGATGAAATATGTGAGATGGGTCTGGATAGTATCAAAAAAGCTAAGATACATGAAAGATATCATGCATTTACTAGTATCTCTGAGGAAGTTCCAAATTGTAATCCACTGGTCTGATTCATTTCACAACGTCAAAGGGTCCAACAAACCTCAGTGAGATCTTAACCTACTTCCAAATATGTTTATGATCCAAACTAGGCGAGCCTTACAAGAAAATACACTCTCCAACTTCAAACTCAAGATGTCACCAACATCTATTGGCATACAACTGGTGTATGGAATGAGCTATCATCATCTAGTTTTTGATCAATTGGACATGTTCTGTAGTATCTTATATGATATGTGGTCCAAGCACACCTGATTCCCCTACCTCTAGCCAACACAGATAAGAGCATAAATGCCTACCATATAAGGTTTCATAAGGAGACATCTTAGTGGTATCCCCAAAGTTTTTATTATAAGAAAACTCGATGAGAGGAATGTGTTTTTCTAAAGAACCTAAAATTTCAAGGACACATGTACAAATCATGTCCTCTAGAACTAGAATAGTATGCCTCATCTATCCATCGGTCTGTGGGTGATAGGATGTTCTCAGAAGCACCTGTGTACCCAAGTCCTTGTGCAACCCCTACCATAACCGTGATTTAAATTGAGATTATCTATCAGAAATGATAGATCAAGGAGCCACATGAATATGTACAAACTCCCTAAATTATCTACCATGAAGGTCTCTCATATAGGTAATAAGGGTGTGACCTTAATTAAACCATCAATGAAAACCCACACTGTATCATTTCCACAAGGTGATCTGGGTAGACCAATCACAAAATCCATCAAAACATCATACCATTTAAACTCAAGAATGGAAAATGGATATAAAATCCTTAAAAAACATTGATTTTCTGCCTTCACCTACTAATAGGTGGAACACTGAGTGATGAATTCAGAAATCTCGCGTTTCATACCAGACAACCAATACTAGCGACGTAGATCTCAATACATTTCGGTGACACTTGGGTGAACCAACAATGCCGAGGCATGAAATTACCACATAAAATTAAATATAATGTCTATTGGGACCCAAAAATGACAATAGAATAATAAGATATCATCCCCATCCATGTTCTATCCTAAAGATTTATCATCATCTGAAGTGATTTCCCTTAGGACAAGGCCTTCAGAATCAGATAGCTACCTCATTCTTACCCATTTCAGAAGAGTAGAAGTAACAGCTATGGTTGAGAGGATAGTCTAACCATAGTCCTTCTGAACCTCAAAGTGAATCTTTGAGAATAATTTCACGAGATACCACTCACCACTATATTTCTAAAATGCTTGTGTGTGAGTGTTCTGGCTTAGAGAATCGGCTACAAAATTGACTTTACCTCGCATGTAAGAAAACTCAAAATCAAATGACTATAGGTACTCAACCCACTAATGATGTATGATATTTATATCTAAATATTTAAAGATATACTTAAGCATTTTGTGACCATTGAATACCAAAAAATTCTCTCCAAGTAGATAATGTCTCCAACATCGTAAGGCATGCACAACAACAACGAGCTCAAGATTGCGTGTCGGGTAATTCCGCTCGTGAGGCCTCAATTGAAGAGACACTTATGTGATGACTCAATAATCCTACATCAAAACACATCCAATATTTATTCTTGATGTATCACAGTATACAACATATATATTTCCTGGATCAAACAGAATCATTATTGGCACTGATGTTAAATGACCCTTTAACTCTTGAAAGGCTGCTTCACAAGCTTCTAACCATAGAAATTTCACACCCTTATTTTTCATGACCATAAGAGGCACTAAAAGGTGTGATAAATACTAGATAAATAATCTATAATATATAGCTATCCCCAAGAAACTCTGTATTTTAAATATATTCTTTGGATACTCCCAGGAAACTATATTTCTCATTTTATCTAGGTGGAACTCATGAATCTGAGATAATGTGACCTAGAAAGTGGACTTTGTCGATCCAAAAGTGGAATTTATTGATCATAGAATAGAGTTTATGATATATTAGTGTATTTAGTGTGATCTATAGATGGTTTTCATGTTCATTTCTGGAGTGTGAATACACCATGATTTTATTAATAAAAACTACCATGAATGAATCCATATACGGGTGTAAAACCTGATTCATAAGAGCCTTGAAAACTGTAGGTTCATTTGTGACTGAAACTGACATAACTAGGTACTCATATAAACCATACAAACTCATAAAGGTTGTGTGAGGTATTTTTGAGGGCCTGACATGTTCTTGGTAATAGCCCAAACACAAATCTATCTTTGAAAACACTCTTACTCCTTAGAGCTAATCAAATAGGCTATCTATTCTATGCAGTGGTTACTGACTCCTTACTATAACCTAGGTCAACCGAAGGTAATCTACACAAATATTGAGGGCACCATTCTAATTCTTATAAAAAAGGATTGGTGAACCCCAAGTAGTAGTGATAGGGTGTATAAAACCTTTATACTTCGGATCCCCCAATTAGTTCTTGATCTTGAGAATCTCCTTAGATGCCATATCATAAGGAGAAATGGTCACTGGTGCTTCTCAAAGAACTAAATAAATAGTGAATTCTACCTCTCTCAAAATAGGTAGACTAGATAAGTTGTTAGGAAATAAATCCTTGAAATTCACCACTACTGGAGGAAAAATAGTGGGTCGTAACCCCTGATCATCTAAGAAAAGACTGATGATTTGAGCTATCACACTGCACATCATCTACTGCTCGGGTCGAACTCTAGTCACCTGAACATCCCATTATAACTTATATGTGTGATTACCAACCTATAGTGATGTAAACCTCACCCTGTGATGATAGTAGTCAATGTGGGATTGATAGGGAACTAACCAATCCATCCTGATGATTACATCAAATACCGTCATGTCGAGGACGTAAAGATTCCATAAAAAAGGTTACCATCTATCTCAAATGGGAAGTATTTACAATAGTGAACACCCTCTCATCGGATACCCACAAGGGTATCAAGCATCATAAAACCATGAAAGTGTTCAATTTTGCGGCCCAAAATTCCTATAATGGTATCATATATAAACGAGTGAGACACACCTATATGAAATAATTCAGACAATACAGTGAAGGATTATAGAATAATATCTCAAACTGTAGAAGTTTCTGTGATCTAATCCTCTGGTTTATACTAGAATTCATGTAATTAGACTGTAACAAAGCCTTGAGTCACTAACTGACTACCCTAATCAAGTATGTTATATTGGAATTGATAATCATAAGCCTAACCTCCTATGCCTCGATCACCACCTCAACCTGATTGGCTGGTGGTATTCCATCCACTTGCCTGATGTGGCCCTACTATTGAACGAGGAGTAGGAGTATATCCCCACCCACTAGGCACTGATGGGAACATTCTGTGGAAGTGCTAAATATGACCCATCATACAAAAACCTCTATACACTACTGGATCACACAAACACTATGTCTTTGTGTGTCCTAGCTTCCTGCACTGGTGACATATAATGAATCTATTTTCATATTGAGCCTAAATTATTCTACCTCCATGTGTATCCCCAAAACATCTATTTCAACTAGAAGAGGAACCATTAGTATCTCTAGGTATCGAATCGACCTGACTCACACTGTCAGCTTCCCTCAAGTTTCACTCAATAATAAGGGCCTGGTTGATGATTTTAGAAATGGTAGTCAACCAAAACATGTTGACCTAAGATCATATGGTGTATAAAAACCCTTCCTTGAATATCCTGGTGCTCATAAGGTCATCACTCACTAGAGTAGTATCAAAATACTACAACTCAGTGAAACGAGCAGAGTATTCCATAACTGATATACTCCCCTAATATAGGTTCATGAACTCTCTAGCTATGTCATCCCTTAGAGTCTGGTGAAATAAGTAGTTGTATAAGATCATCTAAAAATAATCCCATACCATATCACTATGCCAATCCTCATAGCTGATAACATCCCACCACCTCTTGTCCTAATATCACAATATATATGCATCTGGTTTGACCCTCCTCTCTAGAGGCATCTCCAGATGCTCGAATATAGAAAATATAGCTTTGAGCCATGAATGAGCAACATGAGGTCCACCATCCACCAAAATGGTTATAGGATACTAATGATGGAATTTGTGAGTCAACTCTTCCTTTCTTAGGACATGTCAAATGATAACTTGCATTTTCTACAACATATGTAGAAAACCCTCTTAAAACTGGGTGCCAATTCCTATATATGGAATAGGAATAAGTTCCATAGGTGGAACTGTAGGAGTAATCACTAGTGGCTCAAGGCCCACCAAATTAGGTACATGGTCATCACCACCTTTAAGGAATGTGACAGAATGACATCGTGGTGGCATAATGCTACAATAAAAAACAAACACCTCATATGAGATTTTAGAAATTAAAACAATTTCATATAAAAAACTAATATAGGAATAAATACTTCTTATAGAAATGATCACACCTCTCTACCAGTTCAAATGGCTAGGTCTAGATGGTAAAGTAGACTGTAACAGGTCATAAAAATGTAAGAGATACACCACTACCCACTAATAAGTCTAGGTTCAGGTATAAGTCTCTATGTCAGATATATACAAGATATCCATTTCAATTGGGTAGTCATATTCATTTTCATATTATGATTGTTTAAATATATAATCATATTTAAATGGTTAAATTTTTTAGATTACCATTTCTGATCCATAAGGGACCATACTACTTATAAACCAAAATATTTCATCCACTTAACCCACACTATAACACATTCCATATTATGCGACCAATGTTCCATATCTCAATGAGCCATAATTGTCTGCTTAAGGTGTTTGCTTTAACCTATTTAGGATAACACTGTTAGGTTAAGGCAATCACTTTAAGAATCAGTTATGTTTTCCAATACCTATAAGAAGTATCAGCATAATTCAATACATTTTAAGGAAATAACAATATGTAACTATAAGATTCATGATAAAAATAAACGTGGTTTAGAAAATGAAGGTAATATTTATCCTAATGTTCCTAATATGATGCAAGAACTAATTCAATGACCTCATTTCATTGTGACTAGGTAAATAAATTATCATTTCAATAATACCAATATCAATAATAATATAACTTAAGTGAATCACCCAATGGTGAATTCATTTCAACTATAAAAAGGATAATAGATAAATACAATTACCCCTCCTAGGTAATTTTTGTTTCCCATGTACATGGGTTAGCTACATCTGGGCACAGGGTCAATTCCAAATTCTTTTAACTCATAGTATCCTATCTAATACCCAAACAATATGAAAAATGAAAAATAATGGCTCTGATACCAATTTGTAATGTCCCGAACTGGGGTCCACTTAACCCGTGCACTGAGCCGATGGGTCACATGGCCTAAAGCGTGCCTCAACATATGGTACATTTGTCAGAATATACCCTCTTATCAGAGTGGATAAGTGGATATAATCACACATATACAAAAATAAAATAATATAATATAAATAGACAGAATAAGTAAACAAGTGTGGAAGTGTAAATATCTAAGCAACTGAATAAATATATCAAAAGACACTATGACAATGTCATATACATGGATTCATGGAATAATGATATACAAAAAGGGGAGTAGGTGAACATGCATACTATCATTTAATAAAAGAAATTAAAAAAAGAAAAATATATGCTCCACTAGTATCTCGAGCAAAGGCTCGGTCCACTACTATTAAGCTCTATATATAAGTAAGCATATCAACAACTTGCAACATGAAATTTTCTATTATCAATACCTACAATCAAATAGTCTTCTCAGGTACCAAAGGAAGCTTGAGTAGTGTGTGAGATAAAAATATCAGTAGTACACCACCAATTCTGTCTACTTGTAATCCAAGTACTGATCATAAAAAAACAGTGTGAAGGTATAAATAGAATAGGAAAAAATGTTGAAATAAATAAAAAGTCCACTCAGGTTCCTATAGAACACCACATAGGTCTATCGGCTTTGGCTCACAGATGAGAGTAATTTCTGATCATGTCACTATATATATAGTAATAATATATATATATATATATATATATATATATATATATAGTATAGTTCTATATTGAATCCACCTATATGAACCAAGTACATGAAGACATAAGTGGCCATATACCTAGAATAATACTTATTGGCTGGACCAGGGCATAACTCATACATCCATCACCAGTCTAATAAGCCTATAATCTCAATAAATATGGTAGATGCCCTAAATCCAAATAAGAGCGTGAGACATCATGAACGACACTCGAGATGGTGAGTAATCCATCATTTCATCACTTTAATAAGGGGCGTAACATGTAAATCCCAATTCCCAACAAGTGTAAATGGTGTAAGATGTCATACTCAATAACTGATGCAAGGGAGAGTGATTCCTTCATGCTCAACCGAACCCTTACCATCATATCACAATCTATATTAAGGCACATCATATTTATAATATAAGTCACGAGGCATTACCTCTCATGAATCTCAATAATCACGCTCAATATAAATAAGGATTTATAATTCAATTACTTACATTTGATTAGACATGAATAAGAATGGTCATACCACCCTTATAAATCATTCCATTTAATTAAAATCAAACTGTTAAATTCATTTAAAAAAGGGAAACCACCATGAATTTTCCATTCCACTTGATCAATCCATTTAAACAATTGAAACATGACAATTAATTTTTTAAATCTCATTAGGTCACTTAGGAGGTGACATAGTCAAAAAGGAAATTGCCTACATGGGAAATTCCAAGTATTGGTTGATCCAAATACCTAATAGGTGATTTGGGTCATATTAAAATTCATAGATCAAAGGTAATTTCATTTTAATTCTAATCCAAAAGCTAAATGGTGTTCTAAGAAATTAAGAAATTAGCTACAAGGGGTAATTCAATTGGAAACACCCAAGGTGTGTCCATAAACATGATCAATCACATCTAAACCAAAAAAAAAATCAATATGTGTTTATTAAAGTGAAAGGATCAATTTAATATGAAGTAATCAACCAAATGGATATGCTTAGAAAAATCCGGCATTTGGCATAACGATATAGCTACAGAGCATCAAAGCCCAAGGGGAAAATGATGATACCACCTATCTCAAGGTCTTAGATAACTCCTCGCTCAATATTGAACTCATATTTAAATAATGTTAAAAGATATATGAGAAGAATTATAATGAAATGAAAATAGAGAAAATGAGATTTAACCTAAATAGCATAATGGATTCGAATGTAAACTTAGGTAGGAGGTAAGTTAATCTAATAACTTACCAAGACAGATTCAATGCTTTCAATAGATCATGAATCAGACACCGAATGTGGTAGATACTTGGATGCCTAGATCATTGAAGGATTTGAGCTATAGGAGAGGAGATCCAATTCCCAACTTCTGGAGGAATAAGAAGAAAAATAAAAATTAGGATATAAGTTTAAGTGAGGAAAAAATTGTAATTTTAACTCAAAACATAAGGTCACATGGTTTGGCCACACGACTGGCCAAAATCATGCACCAACAATGTGCTATTCAGTTCTACTTAGGGGTACACTGCACAGTTTGTATAACCATGCATAAACCATGCAAAAGGACCAGGTATCTAAACCCAACAGCACCGTACAACCATGCGCCTAGGGTCACATGATTACAGAAAAACCATGTGGACCCCATGTCTTTACTATATACAAACGTATGGTTTCATAGAAACTATGCGAGCTGGGCTGTGTGGTTTTCACTAACCGTGTGAATGAGTATTTTCTTCTCATTTCAAGGATGGGGGATCCAAACAAGCCCTAAATGCACCCATGACCTCATCTACTTGATTAGTTGTCAATGTTAGGGCCATTTAAGGAATTCAAATTTAAAAACTAATGATCCTCACCTTTGTGAAAAGACGGGTCATTACAATTCAAGTTTCCATTGTCGAATATGACTTACATGTGTATACATAGGTCAACATATAGATATATAAGTTCCCCCTTTATATATATTCACTCATGGTAGTATGAATATATATATTTGGGATAGGTGAACTTATATATATATATATATATATGAAAAATTCATACATGTGTAAGTGTAGAGGGGTATATACAAGTATAAGATTATATATAAGGACCCCATTGTACATATTCATGGACATGTAAATATGCACATTAGGGATAGGTTTACTTATATATATCTATCTATCTATTTGAAGGTGTATATGCATATAAGTGGAAAAGGTAAGATTCAAGTGGTCACTGATGAAGTCATCAAGTGCTGAGGTGTTTTAGCTTGGTAATCTCCCTTTTGAGGTAGGTTCCCTTATGAATTGGGATTTAAATTTAAATAATAATTTATTTATTGGATCTCACACCATATTTTTGTGATAATTAGTGATGGAAAATTATTATAAAAAATATTTTATATGAAATTAAGTGAATTTATATTCTTATTGGATTGTATGAAAGTATTTTATTATTCTTCACACACCAAGTGTTTAAAAAAAATGCTCCATTGTTCTTTGTAAATATTTTTTGGTTATAAGTGGTGATTTGGGTTTATCAAATGGGTTTCTAAAAGGTTTTTTGGGACTTACATATGGTGTGTTTGATCCTTTTATAATTTTATTGTCACCCAAAGTTTTTGTGAGCCCCATTTGGAACCTTTGAAAATGGTCTTCCTTGGAAAACTCCCCTTGGGATGTCCCTCCTTTGAATTTTCTATTGTTAAGGTAATGGGAGGTCCTCAATATGGGAACCACCTTGAGAATTTATATATGGAGGGGAAAAAGGGAGTATTCTATAGGGTGATGTTTGGATGCATGAATCATGTGGATGCTTTTGTATATATGAATTATTGTGTGACATTCCTAGGATCACCCCCTTTCTAGACATGACACTATAACCTAGGATAGTTAGCATAGTGCATGATAACATTTATTATACAATTTTAGGATTACACTATGTATGATATCCCTTAATATGAAATGTCTCTTCTTTGGAATTATACTCCTATTTTAGGCCAGGTAGGGTATGACCGAGGGTTAGGGCTGTTTGATTGCATCAGGCGTGTCAACAGGGTGAATTAGGTTTTAGTATGTTATAGATATTCCCCTGATCTCCTAGGTTTTCCCATGTTTTTTGGTACTTATTTTTCAATGAAAGAAGATCTAAGTGACCCTTTAATTTGGTAACTTGTGTAGTATTTTCCTTCTCCCTCTCTATATTTCCATTAGTTATGTTACTTTCTTTTTCAACATCTATTTGGTAAAGATGACATCGAATTTAAATTTTTTTATGATAAATGTTTTTGAAAATCATTTCAAACATTATTCTCTTTATTTATAGATTTCCCCTCCTCCTATTCTTCTAAAACCCCCGAGCCTCCCCTTTTTAGTAAAACCTATTTTAAATAAAGAGGTAAATGTACCATGATTTGTTTTAAAAAGAAATTTATGAAAAACACGTGTTTATATATTGTATTTCAAACTAGTGGTTAATGAAACATTTATTTAAAGGGAATGCATAGGGAATAAATTAATTGGGGATTCCTACCGAGTTTTAATACTCACACCTATACTTACATTATTTTTTTAGTCTTAGGTTTAGGTTTTAGCTTGTTCTTTGTTTCCATGGAGTGATGTTGGTTTAGTGGTTGGTGGTGACCTGTAGGGTCAGATAGAGGTATGTATGGTTTTATTTCTTTTCGCTGCTAGTGTTTATTTTTATTGTTAAATTTATATTTATTTATTTGTATATCATTTATGGGATAAACCATTACCACTTGAGTATATATTATGCATAACACTAGTTTTCATCCAAGGAGGATTAATAATACCTCTTGGGCCTTGTTGTGGACTGTCTCGAGTAACTGGTTCAGGGTTGACCCAGGTTGGTTAGTGAAAAAATGGTATCAAGTAATTTTTACCTTGTTACTTGGGGATGTCCATTAGTTTAGAGATATTATTTTCATAATTCAAGTGTTCATTTGTGGGTAAGTTCTTGATCACCACCCACTTGATAGGATTCTTGAATTTCTAGGGTAGTCCGGGATGGTTGCGCCTCATAATACAATCCTGGACCTCATGTGTTTTCAAGGTCCTTGGTTAATTCTCGATAATTTTTAGTTACTTTTTAGGATTTTGTGGTTATTATGGGGGGGGGGGATTTATAAGGTGAATGTTACTATTAGTGGTCTGGAAAACTATGCAGAAACAATGCAACCGCCTTTGATTACATCCGATGTGATCACCTAGTTGGCGAATGACCTACCAAACCATGAAACCAAACCATGTGTAATGGTTTTTCCTATGATATTTTGGGATTTATTATTGGGTATGGGGTTTATTTTATTTTTTTGGTATAGGTTTTATTATTTTGATTGTTTTTATTTAGATTTTAAAATGATGCTTGGTTTAAAAAAATGGTGATGATTTTATCAAAAATGGGATTTTCAGAACAAAATATTTGAATCTTTTTGAAAATGATATGGTTTGTTTTAGGAGTGAATATTGTTTCAGAAATGGAATCATTTTGAAAAATGTTTTCAGGATTTTGGAAAGTTATATGAAAATTGGGATAGAATTTTCTTTGGAATTTGGGAATGTTTTTTTTGAAATGATAAGGGGTGGTTTTGAAAATTGGATGGGAATGTTTTAAAGAAAATTTTGGAAAGATATATTTCCATTATACCCTTGGTATTTTTATATATTCTAACATGTATGGACATACATATGTAGTAAATAGATGGTTATTAGTATTTTTGGATCTGTTATTGAGCTAGTACACACACACACACCCATATATATATATATCTATGTGTGTGTGAGAGGATTCATGAAATACCAATGGTGGGTGTTTAGTTTGTGAGGTTTGTTATGTTTTCTGAAAATGGTTTTTAAAAAGGTTGATTTCAATTTTCTAAAATGTGGGAGTGTTGTGATGCGACATTTTTGTGTTTGTAGGTTTCCTTTTTGGGATTTGGATTTGATGTGTTGGTGGTATGATTGAAATAATGTTTTGAGTTTGGGTTTTTGATTTATGATTGATATATTGATATTTTATTTGTGATTCACTTTGTTTTGGTTCTGTGTTTCTTGTTTTTATAATATGTACTAGAATATTATTGGTAAAAAAGTAGGTGGTTGGTCTTTGAGGGGCCATCCTTGGTTGTCTAAGTGAAGTCCAGTTTTAGAAATCTATGTTGGTAATTGTTTAGTGGTTTGAGATTGTCATAATTGAGGAGTCTAGAGTATTTTAGGTAATCTTGAATAAGTGTTTCTCTGGGAATTCTCATTGATGACTCTACTCAGACTCCAGATTGAGTAGTGGAGCTAGATACCTTTCAAACATTGGACCACAACAGGGTCCTCTTGGTTGTTTTTCTACATTCATAAATTGAGAAAAAAGAGAATAACTCATTCTTAGTTGTCTTACAAGAATTTATTTCATTTTGTGTTGCTACTTGGGTCACTAGAATGGGGTTCTATAAGTCTCACTTTCGAAAGAGGAAGTTTCAGTTCAAGATTTTTAGCTCCGAAATGTGGGGTATCAGATGCTTCAATACATCAAGATTTTAGCCTTAGGACTTAGAGTGAATATTTTCATGTAGTAAAGGAGATTCTAGGTGTGGTTAATGTTGACCCAACCTATTGTCTCCAAATTTAGAGTGAAAACTATTTATGTTTCTCGTTTATTTGGATTTTCATTTTTGGAACTTCTTGTTGAGAGATCTTGGTGGCCCATTTTTCTTGGGATTTACGTGGTAATGCCTTGGATACATGAACTCTTGAATATTTATCCTTCTCTATGGATGGTTTTGGTTTTGTGTGATGAATTTTTAGAGATTCACTAGTTTGGATAATTATGAATCATGGTCTAGTTCAGTTCATAATTCGAGTTTCCTTGGTTATGCCCTTTTTGTATAGACTATAGTCCATTGAGTGTTACTCTTAGTTCAATCTCCTGACTAGTCGGTTCCATAATGATGGGGATAACCACTATTAACATCTTCTCTTAAGGTGGGTCGGGTGTGACATGTGAAGTTAAGAGGTCACACCATTGTTAGAGGGTTTTTATGAATTTTTAAGTTATTTTGGCTTGGTAAATTACAGTTTAGAAATAAACATAAAATGGTGGGGAGACCATCATGGAAAAAGATCATGGTGAACCTAGTATTTTATTTATTATATTTTAAATTTGGGTATTTACAAATTTTTCACCACTGTGTTTCTTTGTTTCCTTCCCACCTGACCCTAGTCATGGTAGTTGGTTATCCTGGATAGTGGGTCATGTGATGGGCACTCGAAGATATCCTGAATAGACCATGATGGGTTTCTCTAGTGATTTATATGTTAGGGGTCATGGTGTTTCATATTTTGGGATTGTGTTTGGAGGTTTGAGTCTCTTCCGTTAGGTACTTTGTTAGATGGTTCAAGTTATTTAGTATTTCTTGTTTTTTTATTTTATTATAGGTTCATTTATTTGAATATTACCTCCTCAGTCTATTTTGGGGCTCAAAGCTTCATAAGAAGGGTGATTATTATCTCTTTGTATTTGGGTTTTTGGAACCTCTTCCCATGTAATGATTTTATTTCATCTAATTTTGTGACCAACTAAATGTTTGAGACTTTCTAGGGGTAGAATGTGTTATGGTGGGAAGAATTGTCACACCCTAAACCTGAATTATTAATTATATTTAGGATTTTTTTTATTTCTGGCCTAGATGAGTTTACATTTTTTAATTTTTTAATTTTTTTAGTATAGGAGTACGATTAGTAGAAACCATGTGAAGGGGTCTGCAGTTTTTAGCAGATCCAATCACACAGATGGTTCACGGTTTCCCTAACCATGTGACCTACCTGAGTGAGGTGTTTAGGTCCACTAGTAGAGTTTCATGATTTGTGCATTGTTTAGCCAAATGTGCGGCCAAACTGTGCACGATTTCTAGGATTAAAAAAGTGTTTTAATTATATTATTATTATTATTATTATTTTGATTATTATTATGATTATTTTTATTTTTATTATTATGTTTTATTTAAACCCTAATAGGGTTATTCTCCCCCTTACCCATGTGACCCATCCTTCTCCCAGTAGTGCATAACCCCCCTTCACATGGCCTTCGTTTTTGGTCGATCCCCCTCCTGAATTATGGTGCGATCATCCCAGGTAAGGGTTACTCCTCCTCATTTTCGTTCTTATTCCCATTTATTTGTTCATTTTCTCCCAACTTGTGGCATGAATGAACCATCCAACCCTAACCCATTTTTGGAATTTTTATTTCTTGATTATTGATGATAAGGTCTCTTAGGTCCCGTTGAAGCTGGTTCTAGCCTTGATCATTGAAGGTAGTGGGTTTGCTATTAGTTTTGAGTAAGGTTTATTCTGTTTTAATTATACAGACCAATTTTAATTGAATCTTTTGTAATTTTTGTGATTATTATATTTTTATAGAGTACTTTGGAACTCGTTGAGGTAGATTCGAGCCACTGTTATCAAAGGAGACTTACATGTGTATGCATAGGTTTGAATATACATATTTAAGTTCTACGATTATATATATATATTCATTAATGGTAGTATGAATATATATATTTTGTGTAGGTGTGTTTATATATATATGAGAAATTCATACATGTGTAAGTGTAAAGGGGTATATGCCAGTATAGGTTGGAATATATTTGGTATATGTGTCCTTATATATGTGAAGATGAATATGTGTGTAAGTGGAAAAGGTAAGATTCGAGTAGCCACCGATGAGGGCATCAAGTGGTTATGTGTTTCGGCTTGGTTATGCCCCTTTTTGAGGTAGGTTACCTTATGAATTGGACTTTAAATTTAAATATTCATTGATTGGTTGAATTTCACACCATTTTTAATTGATACTTAATGATAAATAATTCTTATAATAATTATTTTATACAAAATAAAGTGATTTTCTCTTTGTATTGGCATGTATGAACATGTTTTATTAAGTCTCTCACACCAAGTGTTTGAAAACAATGTCTGGTTATTCTTTTTAAATGTGTTTTGAATTCCAAGTTTCTATTTAGGTTTATCAAATGGGTTTATAAAAGGTTTTTATTTGGACTTATAAATGGTGTATTTGATCCTTTTGGAACTTTATTTTCACCTAAAAGGTTGTGCGAGGCTTGTTTGGTGCCTTTAAAAAAGGAATTACTAGGAAAAATCCCCTTGGGATGTCCCTACTTTTCCTTGTATATTTTTAATTGAATGAGAGTTCTTTGTTATTGGACTAACCATTTAGATTTGATGTTCGGAGGGAAAGAGGGAGTAATCCATGGGGTGATTCAGGGTGATGTTTGGATGTGTGAATCATGTGGTGGATTCTGGATATATGGATGATTGTGTGATATTTCTTAGCTCACCCCCTTTTTAGACATGACATATGAACCTATCATAGCTAGCAGAGTTTCCAAGAACATTTTATACACTAGGATTATGATCTAGCTAGTGGCCCTCAATATGGACTTTCTATGATTTGGTATTATTCCACTCAGTTAGGCCAGATAGGGTATGACTGAGCATTAGGGCTGTTTGATTGCCTTAGGCGTGCCAATAGGATGGATCTAGTTTTAGTATGTTATAGATATTGTCCTGAGATCCTAGGTATTACCATGTTTTCAGGAACTTATTTTTCCATGATGGAGGATCTAAGTTCCTCATTTGATTTGGTCACTTGTATAGTGTTTTATATTTACCACGCAAGATTTCCATTAGTTTCGTTACTTGCTTGTGTGACTTATCTTTGGAAAAGATGAATTTGGATTTAAATTGTTTTATGATTAATGTTTTTGAAAATAATTTCACACTTTCTTCTATTTCTTTCTAAATTTTTTCCTCCTCCTTATCTAATAAAACCCATAAGCCCACCCTTTTTAGAAAAACCCATTTCTAATAAATGGTAAAATTGACAATGATTTTTAAAAAAAGAAATTTATAAAAAACCCATGTTTATATATTGTATTTCAAACCACCAGTAAAAGAAAATTTTATTTAAAGGGAATGCATATGGAATAGTTTACTTGGGAATGCCTACTAAGTTTTAATCATCAAACTTATACTTCCATTATTGTTTTTTGTCTCAGGTGAAGGTTTCATCTTGTTCTTGATTATTGTGGAGTGATGTTGGTTCCGTGGTCAGTGGTGACCTGCAAGGTTACATGTAGGTATGTCATATTTTATTTCTTTCAACTTTCAGTGTTTATTTTTATTATTCAGTTTATATTTATTTATTTTTATTTCATTTATGGACTAAAATATTCCCACTTGAGTATATGTGATTTCAAACACTAGTTACTAGTCCAGGAGGATTGGGAATGACTCTCGGGACTTTTTGCAGGCCAAATCGGGTGACCATTTTAGAGTTGACCTAGGCTGGTTTGTGACAAATTCTACAAGACAACGATTGTAAGAAATAAAAGTAAAATAACAACACAATTATTTTACGTGGTTCAAAAGTTAGTCCTAATCCACAGGAGGAATGATGCAATATCTTTTATTCAATAAACAACTGATGATTACAATTTTAAAACGTTTTAGAAAAAAATATCATACCCTATTGTTTAAAGTAGAGTATATGTGGTGAAATAAATAACTCTATATTCCTATTTTTATAGTGAGAGTTCCCACCCAACTCCCATCTTAGTAGGAATAACTTGACACAGTCAAATAATTCCACCACATAAACTTATTATTCTAATGATTAGTGAAAACTTATAGAAATTTGAGAGTTATCCCTTACGTAAACTCCATAAAGACCCTTAAATATTACCTTTTTTTACAAAACCACAAGTGAAAGAATCCTATATATCCATCAGAAAGACACTTATATAAGTCCTTTGGGTCTCAATACTCCACCTTCTAAATTTTCAAGTGTAATTTTTAATTTATTACTTATGTAGTTGTATAAATTATAAAAACATCTACAACATCTCCATTCGAGTTCTGAAAATTAGTCTTATGGAATATATCCTTTTGTTAATTTAAGTTTCAAATCCCAAAAAATGGTATTTAAAAATGGTTAAAACCTAAAAATATTCCACTTGAGAATCATTTTCCAGGCCTCACCGCCATGTCCTCCATCAGAATCCTTAAAACCATTCCCAATATTAAACTTTATTTATAGCATCATGGTTCCCCACTATTCATCTATTCATCCTATCCCAACTAAGGTGAAACACTACCTAAACACATCTTTGACTATAAACTTTGTTAGCATGTCTATTATATTTCAAGATCCTTCTATATTTCATATATTTAATAATTTTTCCTCTAAAAATTTCTATATGAAGTGATACTTCAACTAAATTTACTTTATCCTGGAATGAAACATTATACTGGTGACCAAGTGGATTAGACTTTGTGAATCAAAACACAATATCACAACTTCAAGAGTAATTAAAATATCTTCTAACATCCCTTTCATCCAAATAAAATCCATCAAAACATCTATTAAATTAACATACTTCAATTATATTATAGAAATTTCCACTACCAATTGAAGCTTCAATATCTAATTCATAATTGTGCCTATGAAAGTGAACACATAGAACATGGTTCTCTTTAGTGTATGTAAATATATCCTAAATTATGAATCATTAAACCCATAAAATGATTAATCCATTATAAAAATAAGTGGAAAAGGTTTAGATACATTGATATACTGGAGGATCCACTTCAATTCTTCACAATTATATCTTCTAGAATTTTATATGAATCTAATAATGAATCCCACTACATTGAAAATGTATGGTCAAGTAAAATCCGTGGAATAAATCAAGATTATGATAATTGATGAAATAAGAAAATTTTTCATGCACTAACCTCTTCTTCCATTTTGGTTCCTTATCCTTGCTCAGATTGAAATGTTTTGATAGGGGAGTGGAAACTAGTTCCTCATTAAATAACAAAACATTCCACTATCTTAGTGATGTAGTATGAATAATTCAGAAATAAATTTGTATACTTTAATTCCCTTACAATATTATCAATAATTACTCTATTAGACCAATAATAATTGTGTAATTAACATAGATAAGTAATATAATAAATATTACATCATTAAAATCTTTAGGAATTATAAATGTTAAACATTACCCTGGATGAACTTCTATTCCTTCATAAAGTAATTGAACTTCTATTCTACTATAATGTAAACTCATTCCTCATTTCCCATATAATATCATCTATCATTTCCTTTATCTGTAACACCCCAAGATTTTGTGATTTTTTTTTCAAATTGATTTAATATTTTGATATTTTCACTTCACGCAACACCGTGTATAGATTTTTTTATTATATAATTTCATTGTGTTTGGATTATGTTTTACGCAACACCAAGAGAATCTTTCACTATAGGCAACACCGACTTGGCTTGCGTTACACGTAACACCGAGTTTATACGAAAGAACACTTTACTATTATAATTATTTAAATAAGATAGTTATAACCTAGCTATTAAAATTGTAAAATGAAAAGTAATAACTAGTTTTTAAATATTAGTTAGAATGGTTTTGATAATGAAAAATTTATTTTTTGGTAAAGTCTTTAGATGTTTTAAACTACTATTTTCTTAAAAGAACTAATTTTTATGTCCTTTTGTGAAAAATAATAAAATTAATTTGATACAGTTATAGAAATTTAATTTGGTAATATATACATCATTTTTGAATTCAGGATATCAAAATTATCTTAGGGTGGATTTTTGGTATTTTTCTTATAAGTTTCATTTTTTGATGAATAGTGAAAAATACAGTATACTAGTTAAACCCAACCTTTTAATTTAAATAATTATATTTAAATTAAATTGATTCTTAAAGCCACCAAATAGATAAATAATACATATATTAATCCAATTTAGTTCTTTGGAATCATTTTTTATAATAGAATTAGATATAAAAAAATTATTGAACTTTTGAACATCTCTTTTACCCGCCTTCTAGACACATTTGCGGGATTAGAAGTAAACATAATTTTACCGCTTCTGTGAAATGAATTTTGAAAAAGGGACATACATGGTTGTAATAATTATGAGAAATGTGGTCTAATAGGATCAAAATAATTTTTGTTGAATAGTAACTTTTGAATTTTATTTATAGTGGTTAAAGGTAAATAAGGTAATTAAAGGTAAAAATAATATTATAATAATAATATAAATTTACCCTAACACTTATAATAATTTCATTAGATAAGTGTTTTTAGACCCAAATAAGCCTTAGGTGAAAAATATTATCCTTTTTAAGACAATTGTGTTAGATTAAGACATTTACCATATTTTATTTAAAGAAGAGTTAAAATTGTCATATTCAAAATTTTGTAACTAAATAATTTTTAATAGAGGGTTATACATAAGATAAATTAGACTATAAATATTAATTTAAAATATAATAAATTTATCTTCATCATGATACTTTATTTTTAATTTTTAGAGAAGAAATAACTTAATTAAAGGCTTGTATAATAATGATGCAATAATTGTCTAATTAATTGAGATATCAAATAAATAATATTAAAAATATTAAAATAAATATAATTTGACATTATTAATTACATAAACAAATTTTATAGATACATTATACATGTTAGTAAAATTTTTGTTGTGTTTTTTCTAATTTATCATGTTGTTTGGATATTTTTAAAAATAAAAATATTGAATAGTATCAAAATTGACTTAAATGATACTTAAAACAAATATTTTACTAAATGTTTAAAAATTAATAAAAAATATAATGTTAATAAAAATTACTTTTAAAGTTAAAAATATGTAATAAATGATCCAATTGAGGTTATTTTTTCAATTTATAGTAACTATATTAACCCTATAGTGAAAATAAATAAGTTGTCACAGTAAAAGTTAAATTATTTAAATAAGGGTTAAAGCCAAAATATAAGGTTAATTTTATGACATAAACATGTATAAAATTCATTTGTTGAGAGTATTTAGGCACATAATCATCTCAAATTCTAAATAAAACACTTTGGGGATAATTTAAATTGAAAATAATTTTATAAAAAATTAATAGTTTTGGTGTTTCCTAAAGTTCTCCTCCCCCCCTTATAAAAGGACACTTCTCTTTCTCTTTAATTAACACCTCCAAAGCACTTTTTATTGGAGAAAACCTACCCATTTCCTCTACCAAATTTCCTCACTACATCTTAGATGCCATAATTTTGGAATAAATTCATCCTAAGGAGTCCTTTTATGAAAATCAAAAGGAGATACCTGTAAAAGGGGTAATTGTTTTATCACTTATTTCAGAGTCATTTTCTTCTTCTACTTACACTTTATATGTTTTTTCCATACCAAAGTAATAACTAGAGCATGTAATATATGTTGATATGTTTTTATGATTATGGTAAAACCATATTAATCCTTTTATCTATCCTATGAAAAAAAATATCACCATGCATGCATACGTATGGATTACTATCCTTGCGCCATGGTGTAAACTATTTTTCATGTATAGTTTATTTATATGGGTTTAATGATGAATATAAAGGATTTAAATAATAAATATAACATAATATTGTTTTTTATAAGTCATATTACATCCAATTCCCTACCCTTTACCAATAAAGAATGATATCATTGCTCGTACATACGTTCGACTTACTGTCTCCACGACGTGATGAGATTCATCTTTCACATTCACCATTAAAGGATGATTATAAAAATATATATTATTAATAAGTGTGAAATTTATGATATAATCATGAAACTTTAATAATGATATATTTATATACATACATATATATACATATTTCATTTACATACTTTCTTTCAATATGACAATTAAAACGGAAACAACGTTCATGCGTATGTACGGATTATAATATCCATAAACGGTGTATTTAATTTCCTACTTATTTATGATATAGATTATTTAAATAAAAATATAATATATATATATGATATTTATATCATTATTAACATTCTAGAATCATGATATAAGTATAAGGACCAATGATATAACTAATTAAGACACATGCGAAGAATAAAGCGAATATTACCCAAATTGAAACCTTAACGTAAGACCATTAACAAGTTGGTAATATAAGTACTCATAAAACCATTTGTGATATTAGATATAACAATATGATTATTTAAAATATTTATAATAAACTTATATTTATTATACAGAAATCTTGTTCGAGTATGAAGAGAGTCAGGACACAAGGTAAGGGAATTCCATATCACTTTTAAATTTTCATGAGATATAAGCCATGTTCCCCATGAGTTTCTTGTGTGTGGTGTATCTAATTCTCCTATTATATTTGATATCATGAATATTATTATCTTCATGGAATTTAAAGATTCATTTTAAGATATTGGGCATATTATTTAAAAGTTTAAAGTGGTATGGGATGCTTTGAGTGTTTATAGAATTAATACTTTCTCCATTTCAATATTCTTGGTATTATCATATATATTTATTTATATGTATATAAATTATTATAAAGAAAATTTTATAAATATTTTTAATTTAATTAAAATCTTTTAAAAAGGAATATTTTTAAGGTTTTATGTGAGGTATTTTTGTCTCACCTTTATTTCTGTGAGACACATGACTCATAAACTACTTATTTCTTCTATGTGGTGTATATACAACCCCTGAATGTATTTTATGAGTTTTATCTGGAAGATTATTATATTTACATATTCTTATAATTTTCTTTTGACATTAGGAATATGATTCTATTGATTATTAAGTGATGAGTGTTGATTTCATGATCTCTTCCATATTTGGGATTGTTTCATTTTAAGTATCCGTTGGGTAATATTTATCATCCATGTCCATGTTTTCTAAAAATGTTTTAATAAAATGTTTTAATATTCTACTATGGATATTTAAAGGCATTTTTTACCCATTTTTACTTTCTACTTCCCGGTTTGAAAGGAATCTTTATTTTGTTTTCCAAACAAGGTACTTTTTAACTTTTCTAAAAAAATTATGAGAAGAATTTTTTTTAACTCGTATGTCATGAATGGATTTTTATGCTTTCATACCACCTTATTTTATTGAATCTTCCCCTACAATATTACAAGGTTATTTTCAAATAAAATGTTTTCATTTAAAATTGTGCAGATTTTTAATAAAAGAAAACTATTTCAATAAAGAAAGGATATTTTCCTCAAGAACTGTTTTAAATGATTTTCATGATTCCTTTATACGTTTTAAAATAAATTTAAAAGAAAAGATTTTGAAAATGTTTTATGTTTTAAAAAGTTATTTTTAAGGAAAATTCATGTTCCAAGGGATCTTTGAAAATCCTTCCCCACCTATAATGATATACTTTGTTACTGTTCAAGAATACCATTCATATTATTTCTTTGAATGGTTTATATTTTGATGGGTTATGCTTTTGGTGAAATTATTTTAAAACAAATATCTTTTCCATAGATTATGGTATGATTACACATTTATGATTCCCATTTTTTTTCATGGGTTATGATATGATTATTTACGATCTTATGGAATATGTATGTATGATTTAATTATTATATGGGTGGAAACTATATCTCCCTCAAATGCATTGATTAAATATGGAAAACTCATATGGTATATATGTTATGCGTGAAACTGATTTCATGTTCACAATTATATGCTTGGACCTGGTTTCCATGTCCATAATTTTATGCGTGGACCTAGTTTTCATGTCCATAATTATATGCATGGACCTTCTTTTCATGTCCATAATTTTATTCATGGACATGGTTTTCATGTCCATATGTTTATGAAATGGTCTGATTTCATGTCCTTAATGAGTGAACGTGTTACTATTTTTACATGTTCATAAAGTTATAAGTTGATGTGTATGCCAAAATTTCATTATTTATATCAATTTTATGATATTATTGATTATGTTCTTTAATTTTCTTATAATTCATGTCATATGAACTACCAATATCTTTATTCCATGTCTCATGATTATGATCTTTGATTTGTAGTCTATGATCTTCTATTATTTTTATCATCTTCTCATACCCTTATGCTAATGATATGCTTATGTATCTCTTTTGTTTATCCTTATTGATCATTTGAGCTCACCCCTTTTCTTATCTTTCCTTTCCCCAGGTTATGAAGAAAGGTTTTAGGTAGAAGTAATAAAGTTGGAGATCTTTATGGGATATATTGAAGATATTTCATCATGATAGAATATTTTGTTTCCATGTTTCCAAAGACACTAAACTATTATGGTCCTTGGTCATGTATTATTGTAATGTACTGAATATTCATATAAAATTATGTAATATCCATGTATGTTATGCCTGGGTCGCTATTGTTAGTATCAGAGGAAAGATTTAGTTATCCTTTGGAAACTAGGATGCAGAATCTTTAGTAAAATCCCTAGGTATATTTCAATGGATATGTCTAGGTATGTCTCTAAGGATAAGTTTAAGTATGATTCATCATTTAGTAAAATGTCATGGAATTTTGGTAAAGGCTATAGTGATTGGTTTCATAGAAATACATCATTGTCTGGAAAATACAAGTGGATGTGGCTCTGTTACAGATGTACCTATGGGTAATAACTCTGACAAGATGTTCTGGGTCTAACTTGGGGTAATCTGGAACATGAAAATGGGCCTTGTTGCACACCTGGTTTAAAACTCCCAGGGGATATGCATTGGAAATTCAGAAACTCTTCACGAACCATCATAAATGATCTATATATAAGTTGGCTATGAATAACCTAATATTAACCTAGGGTAACGTATATTAATGAATGTATTATGATTTATAAATACAAAAAGTAAATCTTTTGATGACTATGTGGTTTTATACTATGATAAATAATTCTCACACTATGCTTCTGATTTTAGTCAAAGGCGAGAACAAAAAGGAGTTGGACTAATTATGAATGTGATGGATGATATTTTGATGAGTGGTCAAGTGGGATGATCACTGGAGTTAAAGATGTTATTATAACGCCTAATTAGTTTTCAAGTAACATGATTAAAAAATTCTAACCTAACTAACTATTCGACTCACCAAGGAAGAGAAAGAAGGAGATCACTAAGAGTTCAAATAATGAAGACCATAGCTGAAAGAAGATTCATTTTCCTTTATGCCAAGAATGTGGAAAGTATAACCTAAGTGAATGTATTATATAAAAAAGAAGTTGTTTTGGATATGGAAAAGAATAACACAAGGAAAGTGACTACAAAGAAAAAATGAAGAGTTCGGTTAATGGAATGGATGAGAATATTGGACTACCTAAGATATCATCAAATGTTAAGTATTTTAAGTGTGGAGTAAATGGTCATTATGAAACCCAATTCCCCAAGATGAAAGATCATGATGGGAACCAACAATGTGATGTGAGTAGTGATTACATTGCTGATGATGAAGAAACTACAAATGAAATGTGAAAAGAAAGAGGTATTATGTAATAAGATGAGGTAGCCTTATTAAAGGATTAAGGATGACATAATCAAATTTTTTATGTATTGGAATTCAAGAATAATGTTGTAGAATAACTTTTATGGTATTATATAATAATTGGTTCACTTTGGGTTTTCCATATGTATTTAATAACATATGTTGAATGGTACTAGTAACCATGAAATGTGATTGAGGTAATAAGATGATATCTTTGGAAAACACATGATTAAGTGAATAATAACCCTTAATACACGCATGGTGATTGAGATAATGATATTTGGACAAAGATATGTTGGATATGAATAAGTAAATTTGATGATACTAGTTACCTTAGAACTAATTAAGGATTTATTTACATATGGGTTATACTATCATGAATGAAGTTTATATCATTTGGACTTAAGAATAAGGAAACATGCATGTTTTGAATAAGGATGTATGTTAATTTAGGTTATTACATGTTTCAAGAGAATACATGATTAGGGTATTAACATGTTTGGAATTTTAGAATCATGAACCGCCTTATGATATATGGGAGACAAATGTTAAGAAAATTTAGCGTACTTCTTTCTAAAGTTTTGGATTTTAAACTTTGGGAAGGATTGTGGGCTTATCCATTTTTAGAAATTTTAAGTTAAACTTTATATAATTTTGTGATATTAAAGTATTATCTCACCATAGGTGGATTTAGGAATATTTGACAACTTTTGATATCCTTTTTGTTGTAATAAAGATAAATGGAATGACCCATAAATCAATTTATGGATTTCGTGATCTCTTAATGCTTTAGGAATGAAAAATTAAACTTCATTTTTTAGAATATGAGATGAAGTGAAAATTGGTCATAGAACAATAAAGGGTGAAGTTATGCTAAAATAAAGTAAGTATAACTTCTCTTAAAAGATTATTCAACATTAAGAAAAGGGATCATGATGTAAAAGGTTGTCCAATCATAATCAGTTTGATGATATGAATGACCTCTTTCATACTTCTTTTGTTTATGGTTTTGTGATTGTTAAATTTATCTAGATCTCCCACTTTCTTGTGATCAGTGATCTTTATCAATCTCTATGATTATTTATGCTTTTCCTTCCTGTCCAAATCTCCACCTTTGTTCTCCTATGTGGATACCTAGTCATGATTTACTTTGGGAAATTGTTATTTTACGACTATTCATTTTTAAAAATAAAGTTTCAGTGTTTTTTTTACGATGAGGGTTTCTATATTTTTTTATAAACCTGATGAATTTCGAGGGAAAATTCATTTTAAGAGGTGTAGAATGTAACACCCTAATATTTTTTTATTTTTATTCAAATTAATTTAATCTTTTGATATTTTCACTTCACACAACATGGAGTATAAATATTTTTTATTATATAATTTCACTATGTTTGTATTATGTTTTATGCAACACCAAGGGAAGCTTGCACTATACACAACATCAACTTGGCTTACGTTACATTCAACACTGAGTTTCTACGAAACAAAAATTTACTATTATAATTATTTTAAAAAGATAGTTATAACCTAGTTTTTAAACCAGTAATATGAATAGTAATAACTACTTTTTAAATATTTGTTATAATGGTTTTGATAATGAAAAATGTAATTTTTGGTAAAGTTTTTATATGTTTAAAACTACTATTTTCTTAAAAGAACTACTTTTTATTTCCTTTTATGAAAAATAATACAATTAATTTTATAAAATCATAGAAATTGAATTTGGTAAAGTAGAAATAATTTTTGAATTTAGAATGTCAAAATTATATTAGGGTAAATTTTTTGTATTTTTTTGATAAGTTTCAATCTTTGATGAATAGTGAAAAATACTGCATAGTAGTTGAAAGCTGAACTTTTAATTTAAGTAATTAGTTTTAATTTAAATTGATTTTTAAAGTCACAAAATAGATAAATAATATATATATTTATCCAATGTAGTTATTTGGAATGATTTTTTATAATAGAATTAGATATAAAAAAATTATTGAACTTTTGAACTTCTCTTTTACTCACCTTCTAGCCACATTTGCGGGATTAGCAGTAAAAGTAATTTTACCACTTTTATGAATTGAATTTTGAAAAATGGATATACATGGTTGTAATAAGTATAAAAAATATGGTCTAATAGGATCAAAATAATTTGTGGTGAATAGTAACTTTTGATTTTTATTTACTGTGGTTAAAGATAAATAGGGTAATTAAAAGTAAAAATAATATTATAGTAATATAAAATTACACTAACACTTGGCCTAATTTTACTAGATATTTTTTTAAACCCAATTCAACCTTAGGTAAAAAATATGATACTTTTTAATTCACTTGTGTTAGATTAAGACATTTATTATATTTTATTTAAAGAAGAGTTAAAAGTGTCATATTCAAAATTTAATAAATAAATCATTTTTAATATATGGTTATACATAATATAAATTAAACTATAAATATACATTTTAATGATAATAAATTTATCTTAATCATGATAACTTATTTTTAATTTTTAGAGAAGAAATAACTTAATTAAAGGCTTTTATAATAATGATGATGTGATTTTTTAATTAATTGAGATATCAAATAAATTATATTAAAAATATTAAAATAAATATAATTTGACTTAATTAATTACATAAAAAAAATTAAATAGAAAAAATATACATGTTAGTGACATTTTTTTAGGTGTGTTTTCTAATTTATCATGTTGGTTTGATATTTTTAAAAATGAAAATATTAAATAGTATCAAAATTGAAATAAATGATACTTTAAAATAAATAATACTTTATTAAATGTTATAAAATTCATAAAAATATAAGGTTCACCCAAATAACTTGTATAATTTCCAATATGTCATAAATTATTCAATTGGGGTTCATTTTACATTTTATGGTAACTATATTAACCTTATTGTGTAAAACACAATTTGTTACGGTAAAAGTAAAATTATTTAACTAAGGGTTAAATCCAAAATATAAGGTTAATTTTGTGAGCTAAACATGTCTAAAATTAATTTTTTGAGAGAGTTTATACCCATAATAATATAAAATTCTAAATAACTAACTTTGGGTCTATTTGAAATTGAAGATCAATTTATAATAAATTAATGTTTTTGGAGTTTCCTAAAGTGCCCCTCCTCCCCCATATAAAAGGGCACTTCTCCTTCTCTTTAATTCACACATACATAGCAATTTTGGTCAGAAAAAACCTACCCATTTCCTCTCAAAACTTCCCTCAATACATACTAGAGGCCATACTTTGGGAATAATTCCATCCTAAGGATTCCTTTTGTGCAAATAAAAAGAAGATACCTGGAAAAGAGGTAATTGTTTTATCACATATTTCAAAATTATTTCCTTTTTATACTTCCTCTTTCAATGTTGTTTCCATAACAAAGTAATAAATTGAGGATATAATATATTTTGATATGTTTTAGTGATTATTTCATGACCATATTAATCCTTTTACCCATCCTATGAAAAACAATATCACAATGCGTGCGTACGTAAGACTTACCGTCTCCACATTGTGGTGTAAACTGTTTTTCACGTATACTTTATTTATATGGGTATTATGATGAATATAAAGGATGTAAATAATAAATATTTAATAATATTATTTCTTTATAATTTATTTTCCATCCAATTCCCTACCCTTTACCAATACAGAATGATATCGTCGCTTGTGCGTAGAAACAACTTACCATCTCCCTGATGCGATGAGATTCATATTCCAAATTCACCATTCAAGGATGATTATAAAAATATATATTATCAATAAGTGTGAACTTTATGATATAATAATTATACTGGAATAATGATATATTTATACACACACACACACACACACATGTCATTTACATACTTTCTTTCAATACGATAATTAAAACGGAAACAATGTTCATGCATACGTACAACTTACTATCTCCGTGAACAGTGTATTCAATTTCATACTTATTTATAATATAGATTATTTCAATATAAATATACTAGATATATATGATATTTATATCATTATTTACATTCTAGAATCATGATATATGTATAAGGACCAATGATATAACAAATTAAGGCACATGCGAAGAACGAAACAAATATTACCCGAATTGAAACCTTAACATAAGATCGTTAACAAGTGGGTAATATAAGTCACAATGAAAACATATGTGGTATTAGATATAAGAATATGATTTTGTAAAATATTTATAATAAAATTATATTTATTATACATGAATATTGTTCAAGTATGAAGAGAGTCATGACACAAGGTAAGGGAATTCCGTATCACTTTCAAATTTTTGTGAGATATAATCCATGTTCACCATCAGTTTCTTGTGTGTGGAATATTTAATTATACTATTATATTTGATATCATGAATATGTTTATCCTCATGGTATTTAAAGATTCATTTTAAGACATTTGGAATATTATTTAAATGTTCAAATTGGTATGAGATGCTTTTAATGTTTAAAGAATTAATCCTTTCTCCATTTAAATATTCTTGGTATTATCATACATATTTATTTATATGTATATAAAGGATTATAAATATTTTTTTTGAATATTATTAATTTCATTAAAATGTTTTCAAAAGTAATATTTTTAAGTTTTTATGTAAGAGATTATTGTCTCACCATTATTTCTATGAGACACATGCCACATACACCACTTGTTTCTTCTACTTGGTGTATATACTACACATGAATTTTTTAATGAGTCTTATCCAAAATATTATAATATTTCCATATTCTTATAATTTTATTTTGAATAGGGCATACAATTATATTTATTATTAAGTGATGAGTGTTGATTTCACAATCTTTTTCATATTTGGGATTGTTTCATTTTATATATCTGTTGGGTAATATTTATCATTGATGTACATGTTTTCTAAAAATGTTTTCATAAAATGTTTTACTATTCTTCTATGGATGTTTAAAGGAATTTTTTACCCATTTTTACTTTTTAATTCATATTTTGAAAGGAATATTTCTTTTGTTTTCCAAATGAGGTACTTATTTAATTTTCTGTAAAAAGTACGAGAATAAAGTTTTTAAAAGTTGTATGACATGAATGGATTTTTATTATTTCAAACCAACTTTTTTAATTGAAGATTCCTCTACAATATTACAAGGTTATTTCCAAATAAAATGTTTTCTTTTTAAATTTCATGACATTTTAAGAAAAGAAAACTATTTCAATAAAGAAAGGATATTTTCCTCAAAAACCGTTTTAAATTATTTTCATGATTACTTTATATGTTTTCAAAGTAGTTTCAAATATAAGGGTTTTGAAATTTTTTTATGTTTTAAAAAGTTATTTTTAAGGAAAATTAATGTTCCAAGTGATCTTTCAAAATTCTTCCCCACCTGTGTTGAGATACTTTGTTATTGTTCAAGAATACCATTTATATTGTTTCTACAAATAGTTTATGTTATGATGTAATAGTGGTTATGAAACCCAATTCCTTTCATGGGTTATGATTTTGATGATATGATTATGAATCTTATATCTTTTCCACAAGTTGTTATATGATTAAATGCTTATTATTCCTATTTTTTTCATGGATTATAATGTGATTGTTTATGATCATGTGGAACATGTATGTAAGATTTAATTATGAGATGGGTGGGACCTATATCTCCCTCCAATGTATTAGGTAAATATGGAAACTCATGAGATATATATGTTATGTGTGAACATGATTTCATGTTCACAATTATATGTGTGTACTTGGTTTTAATGTCCATAATTTTATGCATGGACATAGTTTCCATGCCCATAATTCTATGCATAGACCCACTTTTCATGTCAATAATTTTATACATAGACCTGGTTTTTATGTCCATATGTTTATGCAAGGGCTTGATTTCATGTCCTTAATGAGTGAACCTGTTACTATTTATACATGTTTACAAAGTTATAAGTTGATGTGTATGCCACAATTTCATGCCTTATGTCAATTTTATGATCTTATTGATTGTGTTATTTGATTTCCTTATAATTCATGTCATATGAACTACCAATATCTTTATTCCATGTCTCATGATTATGATATTTAATATGGAGGATATGATCTTATATTGTGTTTATAATCTTCTCATACTCTTATGCTCTTGATATGCTTATGTATCTCTTTTGTTTACCCTTACTGAGCATTTGAGATCGCCCCTTTTCTTATGTTTCCTTTCCCCAAGATATGAAGAAAGGTTTTAGGTATAATTAATAAAGGTTTAGATATTTATGGGATATTTTTAATATCTTTCACTATGATAGAATATTTTGTTTCCATGTTTCCAAAGATACTAAACTATTACAGTCCTTAGGCATGTATTATTATAATGTACAGAATATTCATCTAAAATGATGTAATATCCATGTATGTTAATCGCAGGTCTCTATATTATCAGACTGAAAATAAGGATGTTATCAATATAAATAAGTAATAGGATTAAGTTTCTATCATTAAAACCTTATGGTAAAAACAATGATGAACATTGGTATGAATAAACTTCTATTCCACTATAAAGACTTTGAACTTCCAGTTCCACTACCTTGGTACTTACCTAAAACTATAAAGGCTCTACAATAGATTAGACAAAATATTCTTATTTTATTTCTCTATAGAAAATTTTGGTTGTTCCATATATTTATATTCATCTAAGTCTCCATGAATAAAATCAATATTCACAACTAACTGTTTCAAATGTAATCCTTACATACAAACCATACTGGGTACCATCTGAATAGTTGCATGATTAACTACAAATAAAAAAGTTTTTTAGAAAAATATACTCCTTATGTTTTTTGAAACCCTTTCACGACAAGCCTCCCCTATAAATCCATCTTCCATTAACTTATTCCTTTAGCCGATAAACCCATGTATTCATAACTACTCTCTTCCCAATAGTTCTTTTTGTTAGCTCCCATGTTTCAAACACATGTAAATAATAAATTTCATCCCTTATTACTAAATCCCATTGATTCAATTCCTTAAGCCTCATTGCCTCCTCCTAGATATCGATATATCCATAATGAATGAGATGAAAATAATAAAAATCACTTTCATATATTTTCATTTGGAGTTTTATCTTGGTATATCTCCATAACTATCTATACAGATTATCTATTTCTAGAACTACTACTTTTGAAACTTCACCTTCCGAGCTATTCCCTGAGCTCCTTCAATCTCAAATATCTTTATTTATATTATCCTTGACAAAAAATTCAAAACTTTATCCCCATTCAGAAAATCTTTTGAATATTATGGGGTTTCTGGAAATGATGTAATCCTTGAACTTTCTAGAACATATATAAATTCAAGACTTTAATTCAGTTGAACCTTATCTTGTAATGATACTATAATGTCATTTTAAACTTCTTCTTGGTTCCAATTTTCACATATGAACTACTTATTGAATATTAAATTCCATATTTAGAAAAATTTCCTAGAATTTTAATTACATAAATTAATTCTAATGTATTCATAACTATATCTCACAAAGTAACACACTCAGGAATTAACTTATATATTTCCACTTTCCTTTGAAACAACATAGACATTAGTGATTAAGACAAATACTTTTAGATGGGTAATTTCAATATTTATTTTATAATCACATGCTTCTAGATGTTCTTACCCCAATGAAAATAATGTACTCTTGTTCACCAAGTAGGACGTATAATTCACATCCTCTTCCCAAAAATCCTGTGGAAAACTAATATTAATTATCATGATTTTTCCTTCTAAAATAATTTCCAATTACTCATATCGATGAATATATGTTATTCTAGAGTTCCCAAAATAGTCATCTCAACCCATATTCACTTCTACCAATATAAACTACAAAACTACATAATTTCATAATATATATCATTATCAAACCTCAAACATTAAATTTTATTTTGGTATCCTTTTATATTATGGATATCCATCTCAAAAAGATTCTAAATAACTCATACTTGTGCTTAAGAAAGAAAACACATACCTTTTATGTCACATAATTTATGAAGGTAACATAATATAGCGATCCTCTATGATAATGAACATTTAATTCCCTAATATATTTAAATAAACCATCTCCAACTTCTATTTCTTTGGTGTATTACCTTATATTTATATGGACACCTTCTGTTTGTTTCCAAAGTTTCATTCTTAACATGTTTTGTGTTCCATGATTCTGACCTTTACCATTCCTTTGAAATCTAGTATTTTCATCCCTTTACCACTTAAGTGTCCAAGATAAACATTCTATAACATTGTAGAGATTAGTTATCTTGAATGCATCACACATTCCCAAAATCACTTTAGGAACAATGTTCCATACTTTACTCCTTTAGAAAACACCATTGAATTACTTGTATTTATACACTTTATGACCACAAATTCTGTATAGAACACCATATCATTTATTCAAGCAATGATAATTAAGTTCTTCCTTAACCCCGATATGTCCCACACTCCATAAAACTCCAACAAATTTACATTATTTACATGGATAGAAACATTATACTTTCTTAAAATACAGAGGGATACACCATCTGTGAGATTTATATTGCCTGTTGATTCAGAATTATAATTACTCATAATTTCTCTCTTAGATATAGTGTGAAATGAATCTCTATAGTATATAATCAAAAACTCATGTGAACTAGAAACACTAAGCAGAATACCCCTCATATCTTCTGATACAAGATTTACAGATGAACTTTTAGAAGCATATCTTTTGAAATTTACTTTTCAATGAATAAATATTTAATCATATGGAATTTATTCCCACAATTATAATACATGGTACCACCTTCCATTAAGCTGCATCAGCTTTTACTTCTTCCTTTTCATTTCTTATGAATTTTCTGTGCTGTTGAATTTTTCCTAAAGTTTTAACTATATATGTTTTTAGAAGTTACTTGGATATATTTAGGTAAAATTTCCTCATTAATATATATATATATATATATATATCATTTATTAACACTTAGTCTATCGTAACACTTGAGTTAATTAGTGTATTAACTGTCACATCCTATGATTCTCGAAGTGATGAGAATAAAAAAACTACCACTTCAGATCTCCAAAGATCACTTTCATTGATTCCAAATAACTCTGAGTGATATGGAATTAATTTATGTGATCATCCAATATATTTCATTATGATATAATCATGATAAATAAACTCTATAAAAGGAAAACCTTTTTTATTATAGTTGAATTTTCATATATATCAATATTTTTCATTATAAGTTCTGAAGTAGTCTTCACCTATTAGATTTTTCAAACCATGTTCTAGGATAATGAAATCTAAATCATCACCAATGATTTCTTATCTATTAGATCCCATTATTTTTCTTCATCACTTCTAGTTTGGTACCCATCAAAAATGGATTAGGATCCTTCTATAACATAAAATCCTCTATCTACAACTTATAAAATCTGAAATCTCTCCCATCAAGATTCTCCACACAAAACTTTACCTCACCCAATTCTATAACTTTTTGAATAAATTAACTTCCAATAAGTTTTGAAACATATAAATGGTATTAGGATATTATTATCATAATTCTCATATAATGATAATGGAATAACAATTCTACTGAACCAATACCTAAGTCACCATAGATTGGTTACAGTCATATGAAGATCTATAATCAAATCTTTGATAGAACTTATTGGGTATGATAAAACTTTTAAACAACCATAAGTTACACATTAAAAATTGAAAAGGTTGAAAAAATGTACCATAATGAACCTACATACACCTCCAAATAAAACCTAGATAAGAATTTCTATAAGACAATGTAAAAAAAAAATAAAGGAAAAAGAACAACATAAGTATTTTATATGGTTAATAAATTTGTCCTAATCCATGGGGGAAGGGGGACTCTACAATACCTTTTATTCAAGAAATGAAAGATGATTTACATTTTAAAAAGTTCTAGAACAAAAGTTCCCACCCTATTATTTAAAGTAGATTCTAGCTGGTGGAATCAGTAACAATATATTCTAGTCTTAATTGAGAGTGTTTTCAATCTACTCTTATCCATAGGGTAATCCCTTCACTAAATAAAAAACATCCACTACCTAAAATCCTTCTTTCAGTGATCAGTGTGTGCTTCTGAAAACTCATAGATTTAACCCTTATGTATCATCCTTTAAAACCCTTACAAATTCCTGTTTTCAATAAATTTACTATGAAAGAATATTATGATTCCTTAATAAATAATCTTACCTAAGTCCTTTGTGTCTCTCCACTCAAAATTCTCACTTGTCATGGGAAAATTTTTATTACCTACTACCATAATTCATGACATTATAATACCTCTCCACCATCTCTATCCATGTTTTGGAAATTAGTCTTCTAGAATATCTCCTTCTGTTAAATTAAGTTTTATAGCCTAAAAATGGTTTTCACACATGGTTTAGTCCAATTAATTTTTTTTTATTGAGGAATTAAATGAGGAGTCATGCTTATGGAGTGAGTTGCGTGTGATTAAATAGAAAAAGTGAATAGTTGTGTGTGATTAGTTTCCAAATTTTTAAGCCATGTATGATTAAATAAGGGAATATCCAATCATGTAAGAGTAACCTCAGGGATAGTAAATATATTTTCTATCTTATCAAATTCTATCTAGAGGTTAAAATCCTTATTAATTATCTATAACACACTCTTTTAGGAAAACATATCCTAAACCTTCACTAATACCATTTCATAGGTTGGCGCATCCTCATTACTACTCAATGACATCTCATGTTTTATTTTATTATCAAGGGAAACCAATGTAGTCTTGATATCTAATGTAATTTGAAGAACCTAAAATACCACTTCATGCTCATAAGAAGCCTCAACCCTACCTATGTATTATTATTCTCTAACACATCTTCAAGACTAGCCAAAATATTTTTAAGTTTCTTGCTACCCATAAAAAATTCTAGTGAACCCACAAAGTAGTTGATCAAAATAAAAATTCAGTAGGGACATCAAATTAAAATATAATCAAATTATTTTATCTCAAATTCATATGGGAAACATGCAATGAGTATTGATATTTATAAAAGTATTGTTTTCCCAAATTATGTAATTTTTTAAGTGACATCCAGGAGAGAAGAGGTAGATGACTTGGGATTTATACTTGATGTGTCTGTCATAGGATAAAAAAAATATAACATTTATTTTTCTAGTGGATTATAATAGATAACCACAGTTCTCTCACTTTAGGAGCTTCACATCTATTCACTCACTATTTATAATTCACTTAAACTAGTTTATTTTTTATTTTTTATTACTTTATGAAAACAAAGAAAAGATATGGGATAAAGAAAATGAGAATAAAAATCATATTCTAGCATGCAACAAAAAATAGAATGAGGTTATAGGAATGTTCTTGGTCCCATGTTTGGTTAATTGAGTTCATTCATTATTCATGTTTGTTTTTCAAATTTAGTTTGATAATTAAATTATGAAATCTCACTCTTGAATTAATATCCTTTAATTTATTGAGTGTGAAACATTTCGTTCATAGAATAATTAGTTGGCACACTAAATTGTACCTCCTCCTATAATCATGTTTAATGAAACAACTCAATCGAGAGTGTGGAACCGTCCAGGAACCAAATCCATTGTATGTGGTTTCATTAATTGAAAAAATTAATTCCATTATGTAAATATTAATCATTCAATGGAAGGGATGGAAATATGAAAATTAAATAATAGAGATGAGTTTGAGATTTATTTCATGGTGGAAAATCAATGAACCCATATACTTATCTCTCATTCACCAAAAAATGATTTAAAACATATTGAGTTGAAGAACAGAATTTGGGAACACTGCATACCTCCCCCAAGGATAATCCTCAGATCAGTCACTCATCATAGAGTGCATGATTTCATGGTGGAAAGAATGAGAAAGGGTGCAAGAAAGAGAGAGATAAATATACGAAGAGAGTAAGAAATAAAAAAGAATGGAACATTTTAATTTAAAATAAGAATCAATTATAGAAAATAAACTAAATTATAATAATATAAAAGTAAAACGACAACAACCCTTTCGGTCAAGCTATCTTATATTAATTGAACAATTCCTTCTTATTTATAGTGGGAGGAATCATTCTATATTTGTTTTGATTTAGTATATTCTCTTATATTTGGTAAAATTTTTCTTTATTAACTTTAGATTTGGGATATCACGTTTGGGTATATATATTTGAAATCCCCATGTTGAATATTAGATGATATCAGTTATTTTAACTTCATATTGAACCAAACCCCCTGGAATATGTAGGGAACCATGTAGCATAGCATCTTCCTCTCTTTATGGTTCTCATATGGCTAGGACATATCCAAATTCTCACAAAGAAACCTCCATTTTACTCAAAAAATATTCCACTACTAATATTGATATGCCCACGGTGCATCTACCATATCCAAAATTTAGTTCTCCCTCCTTCTAAATGGTTCTTGAATGGTTGTGGTGTAGCGTAGATCCCATGACGTAGCTCCCATTTCTTATCATTTATTCCTAACTTCCATATTTCTTCCATACTTGGAATCCACATGGTGAAAATTTTCTTCCAAAGTGAAAAAATATTTTCTATAGTGATCCCATGATAGAATAGGTGTACCAACAACCCAGGGCTCTTCATCAATCCATCTGACCTACATAATGGATGGATGGAGGTACTTATCATCATGTAAGGATTTTTTCTCTTCCAAATAGGTTTCAAAAAATTTACCTAAGGTTCCAAATTCCATTCATAGTGATCCTGATATAATTTGGAAGTATTAAAATAGATATCTTGCTTCTGAGGTGGTGACCATGGTGATTCTGGGTGATTTAGATGGCAGTTCAATGATATTGAGCGGTGGAGGTGGCAAGGTGGAAATATCAGAGCATAGGGTAGTGAAACTAAGGTAGAACGCCACTATTTTTTCAAGTGATGAACAATAAGACATAACACATTATCCCAAATCATAGATGAGGTTGTTTTGAAACTCATATATATGAAATCCCATGGTTCCCATGGATCAGAAGCATAGTGTTGGGATGGGATCCTGCAACACCATTTACACACCACATGGCATGTGTCAATACACACAGGCTTGTGATATTTGGCCCAACTTATGCATGTTCTCACACTATTTATGGCCTATCATCTTCCTTGCCATGAAAGAGGGACTTACCTTGGTCTTTCTTGGCCGACCGACCCTTCTTGGGCTATCTAAATAGATTGAAGCCCTTTGGTAGAGGGCTATCTTGGGATAACGTATTTTTTTCTTGCACAATGTTTCAAACACTTATAAAATTGCACCATAAAATTCATAAGTAACACCAAACTTAAAATTTCATTATTTTAATTCAATTTCAACCATATTAATTATTTAATTGAAATTTATAATGTTTTAAATAAATATTTAATTACACGGGGAAAAATAATTGAAAACAATGAAATCCGTTAACAAAATTTTAAAATTTTTGTATAAAAAATGATTGAATACCCCACAATTGAACTACATTAACCTCAAACATTAAATCTCAACATTAAAGTAAAAAGGGTCCCAATAAAACAAATATTTAAATTTCAAATAAATTAAATAAAATCATTGTAAATGTTAAATAAAATTTTCAAGTTCCACATACAATATCAACTCAAATTCACATTTTTAGAAGAAAAAAAATCAATTTAAGTATTTTATTTCTTCCCATTATAAATGGAAGATCTTATCCTATTATTAATTAAATATTCTCAATTCATTATTATCAAACATTCCAAGTCCTGATATGACTCACTTTGAATCCTTTTCTCTCATCACTCAAGGTAAAAATTGATGTAGATTTATGATCATACCCTGAATACCTACACCTTTCCATAATCTTTAAAAGGATTTAATTTCTCTAAATTTTAAAGAAAATAATCACTTAAAATCATAAGGTATTTTTAATTAAGTCTCTAATGACTCTAAGGCTTAAGGTTGGTAGTAATTTATATGAAAAACCTTGAGGCTCAAAAGAGGAGGGTTATCTCTAAATCATGTTGCATGATACAAAAGTAAAGGTTAATAAATAAAATAACCTTTAAAATGAAAACTACCTCTTCCATAGACTCAAAGTAAAGGTAACGAACAAAGTTAGTATAATAAAAGACTTTCAACCTCTTTATTTTTCTCTATTTTTTTACTTTTGTTTAATTTTCAAACCAATTTTCTTATTTTTTTACTCTTTTGAAAGTTATTCTTGGAATAAATCTCACATCCACCACTTAATCCCATATGATAAAATCATCACTATGGTAATGGTGAATTTTGATTTTCCCAAGTCACAACCCATTATTATTTTTTCATTTTTTCCTTTAAAGAAGGAAAATTAATTATATTACTATAGATAAATCACAAACCTTTCCAAATACACCAAATAACACCCTCAAATCTTTTACTTACAATATATTTCATTCATTCCACCATGAATTTCCTTACCCCCACACTTTAACTTTAAAATATCATGAAACATAACAAGAGGAGGTTTGTAATGGATATAAATAGATTATTCCTAAAAAGCTAATTCATAGTTTCTATGGGATAATCAAGGATAAAAAAATATCTATAAAAATGCGTCAATCATATTAAATATGTTTTTGTTCAATAATATCCTTGAAAAGTTTCAAAGAAATTTCTAGTAGGTGTCCTACCCCATGATCACTAAATAAATACGATCCAGATAGAATTAAAAGTATTAGGACTAGAAATAATCTCAGGTGTTTGATCATATAAATTGGTACAATCACTTATGGAATGAAATAATAATAACAAATCAATCTTCATGAATTTTAGTAATTAAAAGTATAAAAAACTGTGAGGAAATTTCATTTATAGGAATTAATGAATTCCTTTAAAATCACGATTCAAAAAACTAACATCCATGATTCACTACAATATTTCAATTATCCATCTTACTCATTCAATATCACCATCATTGAAATTTAAGACATGGAATCATAGGATTCCTAGGAAACTCATGTCTCTTAGTTCAGTTAATTAAATAAAAAATTCAAAGTGTGTAGTGGAATTTCAGTTTGGAGCTTAGAAAATATTTTTAAAAAAGTATAGGGAGTTAAATGATAAATAATGATAGAATAAACTCTCATTTTTTTATAAATCTTTATTACTCATATTTTTTTCTATTTGGGAACTTTATTTTACCATCATAAATCTATAAAATATAATAACTCATAAAATTTTTAAGTTCCATGTAAAAGTTAGCTAAAAAAAAGATAGAGGGATTGGGATAGATCATAAAAAAATTCCTAATAATGAAATCAAAAGTTCCTATAAAGAAAATAAAATGATAAGTCTTGGTTTAATCCCCTAAGTGGGATATGTATTTTTATTAGGAAAGATGGGTAGTACTAGGTTTTATCTATAATCTGATGGTGGATGGAGTTTCTTGGATTTAAACCACCACATGTTACTTTTTCAAGCTTTAACTTTTTTTACTTATTTTTGAGGACTCCATGGATAGAGTAAACCAAATTAATCCCCTTTTAAATAATGTTAAAATTGTATGGTGGGGTTAAGATGAATTATGGGTCTTTCTCTTTCAAGGTTTCTACTTGTGAAACATCTTCTTTACTGTCAATTACTTTATCAATTTGGGATAAATCAATTGAATATTAAAAGGGAAGGTTAAAATGTAATTTTACTTGAAAAAAAATATAAACATGAATAATTTATATCAAAATATTCCACTTTAAATTAGACAGATTTTTTCTTGGCTTCATCTAGTATATCACTTGGATCTACTTTTGGGATCCCTCTAGTAAATGCTCAACATGTTCTGGAAGATCCATGAGTTCCTCATGATGTGAATCTTCATGATTTTCATCTTCCTTTACGGAATAACATGAGTTGGATGAATCTATAAATTCAAAATAGTGTGGAGTGACACTCAATTCAGTTTAAAAAACAATGATATAGAGTTCAAGAAAAGATCATATCTATGAGTTGGTTTAACTTTAATCTCTTCTTTATTGTAAAGTGCCTATTCAATTTTATTTTCATTAGATAGAGTAAGGTAGTTAGGCTCCTATATATTTTCATTAAAACTCTACCACATGGGTGGTTTCTCCTTGTTTCAAAGCTAGAGAGAGATAAAAAGATGTTGGATCTTCTATTTTTTAAAGAATAGAGAGATCATGTTGCACTTTATATTCATTATAGAAGTTATTTAGATCTTTTTGATTCTCCACACATAGATCACTAGGAAATTATTCATCATCAATAAGGTTGATCAAGGTGGAATGGTTCTCCAGGTATCTCCTCTATTACCTCCTTAGGTTATTTAACTTTAAAGATGTGTGGGAAATTTATTTCCCCACTGGATCAGGTTCTACCTCAGGCTCAGGTTCAAGTTGATATTGTAATATAAACACATATTTAGTTTTCATTTCTGCTTATATCTTAAAATCTTATACGTCTTCTCTAAGTTCTCATAAGTAGACCCTATTATAACCAACTAGTTCTTGTTGTTGTTACTACACTTGTGAGTAATCTACCCATCTATAATAATGAAAATTTGAATTCATCATGGAAAATATTTTTAACTTTTTTTATTTTTAAAAATGAGAAATGTTTAAAAAATGTGAAAAAGATATTAAAAAATGAAATGTAACACCCCGACCCCAGTTACCCGGAGTCGGTGCATTATTCCATAACATTGGCATGATCACAAGAGATCGAGTCCCGAAAGACTAATTAGTCTAGTATCCTTTGAAGTACTAGATACATACATAAGTTTTACATTACATTATGAAATGAAAAAACAACAACATTGTATCCCCTTTGAACACACTCATATCCTATACCCTATCCCTGTAGGTAAATAATAATATACTTCTTCACATCCTAAGAAAAATAAAACATAAGAAAGGGGTGAGGTCAGATGCTCAGTAAGGATAAAAATATAACGAAAACTATCATAAATAAGAATAAAAATTTAAGGCAATGTATAATACTAAAACATAAGCCTATTAAACTTAAACTTCATCATAATATGGAAAAGATAACTCAAATAATTCCATTTACTTATTTACATGGATATTAGACTATTCGAATAATCACATGTAATATCAATAGCTAATTTCATAATGATGGAATGCATAATGCTGAACATCATAACCACATAGTCAAGGCCTCGTGACAAGAATACAAATAATATTTTCTCAAGGCATTGTTCCAAGAATCTAGTTTGTATCATGAGACCTACCGATGCATCGAGGATCTATAGTGGGCTCCACCCATCACTTACTAAGTCCAATGCATTTCTCACATGAAAAGGTTGAAACATAACATAAAATTCGTATTAAAACTAGCATAAAAAATGTCAACACTTTAACCATAAACCATGAATGGTATAAAAATAGCACATCCACAGTCAAACATATCAAAAAACCTTAAATATAATATGGAATATTGTATCATAATAAATCAACTTCAAACAAGATTAAAATCCCATAAAGGATGTTGACATAGATGAAATCAAAACTATTTGAGAGAAATATCTTTTTCCATTTTGAAATCATTTAAAAGTTACATAATTATAAAGAAAAAAACTTATTTTTAAAATATTATTATAATATTTTAAGGGAAGGTTAGAAGGTGGTATAATGGAGGAAAATATCCACACCCACCATATAAGTTAAAAAACATTCTTTCCTTAATTTGTAGAAAAGGTCATAAAGTACCTTGTTTGGAAAGTTACAGAATGATTCCTTTCAAACCATTTTATAAAAAGTAAAACAAGGGTATAAATGTCTTAAACCCATATTCTAGTAAATAGTAAAAAAATTTTCAAATAAATTTTCAAGAAACACATATGTGGATGATAAAGAATCCCCAGTAGATACTCATGTATAAACAACTTCAGATAATAAAGAGATTGTAAAATTAACCCTTACCTTATATTATTTCTTAGTAAATGGTACATTAACCTCTTGTCTAATGGTTAAATAATATTTATTAAATTATACAAGAATCACATACATAAATATGATATCATAAATGATCCTCTAATATTTATTTGTTAATAATATTTCGGTAGTATTATTGTTTCGGGTGTTAACTGATTCATTTTCCTTTATATGTTTTGTTACATAAGTCATGTTTATTATGGATAGTATGTATTTTATTCATATCCATAATAATATTAAGTTCTTAAAAATTATTTTTTAATCATAAAATTAACATTATTCTTGAATGGTTACGATGGGGAAGGAAATATCATCGCGTTGTGGAGACGGTAAGCTGTACGTACACACAAGCAATAATATCATTCTATTTATGGTGAAATAGTATGTAATTTGGATGACATATTATATATAAAGAATCATTAACTTCTTATATTTATTATTTACATCAATTATACTCATTATTATACCCATCCAAATAATGAAGTGTTGAATAACAAACTACACCACAATGTGGAGATGGTAAGCTTTACTTATGCACGTATAGTGACTTTGTCATTAATAGGATGGATAGAATAATGAATATAGTTATACCATATTTATAATAACATCACAGTATGTCGAGGGTAATGGAGCTATTATTTTAGTTTGTAAACACCAAATAAAGAGGAAGTGGAAGAAGAAAATAACTTTGAGCAAAAGGGCTCCTTAGGTTTGCTTTCTAATAAATTTAAGGACTCTAGGTTTAATTGAGGGTAGTTGGGAGAATATTTGAGCATGATTTTGATGAGAAAAATGGTTTTGGAGGTGTGAAATTAAGATAATAAAAAGTACCCTTTTATAAGAGAGGTGAAGGTCATTTTAAGAAAGGCTTGAAATATTATTTTATTATAGAATAACTTTCGATTTATAATGGATCCAAATGGATTTATTTCTAGGATAAGGTGGGTATGGGTCTAAATTAGATAAAATAATAGGTTTTAGACAAGTTTAGGTCACCATATTAACCTTATATTTTAGATTTAACTCTTGGTTAAATAGTTTAACATTTACCATGTTTCCTTGTATTTTTATATTATATGGTTAATAAACTTACAATAAAATACCAAGAGAACCTAAAGTGGTTAATTAATTACATATAAAAACTTTTCTAAGAATTTTGGTAGAACCATAGATTTTTATAAATATTATATCAATTAATAATATAGTATTTGTTTTAAAAACTCATTTATTTCCATTTTGACACTATTTAGTATTTGGTTTTTGTAAAAGTCAAAAAAACATGATTACTTAGAAAAAATACATTAAATCAATCATAAACTGTCATATTAACCTAGAAAATTAGTGTAATTCAAAAAAAGTCTCAATTTACATTTATTTGGATATTTATGGTATCAATTATTTTAATCTTTCATTAATAAGGTAATTACTACATCATTATTGTGTCATAAATAAATATATTTATTTTATGTATAAAAATTATAAATAAAATATCATGATGTAGGAAATATTTTTATATTTCTAATGAATTTTTATAGTTGAATATATCAATTATATAACATCATATAAAAATTGTTTTACTAGAAGATATATGTTTATGTTACATTTTCCTTATCTTTAAATTAATTTTTATAAATTGTCATTTTCACTTAAAAATGGCTTTATGGGGTCCTAAAATAGACCCAAGGATTTCCATGGTCAGACATGTATCATACAATAAGGTTAGTACACGTGTTAGAGTAATTTAATATTATTATAGTATTATTTTTTTACCTTTATTTACCAGATTTACCATTTAGCCATGGTAAATAAAATATTTACAGAAGTTACTATTCATAATTTCTAATAATAAAAGTTACCTATTTACACAATTTAAAACTCCTAATTCCAAATATGGAATCCATTTTTTGAAATTCAACAAACACATAAGTTTCAGAAATTAATTTAAAATTAATTCCCGTTGTCAAAACAAAACTGCGGGTTTTTAAGAAGTAAAAACTATCAGAAGATTGACATATGTTTATGTACAATTTAAATATGAAATTACATACAATGACCTACATTATATTAAATGATAAAAATATAATATAATGATACTTTTAAACCACTCAAATGTATAATTTAACACTATAAATTATTTTGATTAAAAAAGTTGCTTTTAATTAAAATTTAGCATTTTCACTATTCATTAAAATATGAAAGTTATCAAAAAATTACCAAAAATTCATCCTAAGATAATTTTAATATTCCAAATCCAAAAATTAAGTCCATTTTTAAGAATAAAATTTACAAAATTTCAAAAAGTTGGTATTACTATTCATAACTGCTTTTTAAATGGCTAGTTTGATTGGTCGTGGTGTGCTAGAACTCGAAGTTGCGTACAATGCAAGTTATTGCGTTATTCAAAGATAAGCGTACTATGGAAGCTTGGGGTGTTACATTATTCCCTACTTCAAATAATTTAATCCTCAAAATTTCAAGAATATTACTACATAAAAAGATTCAGGTGGTTCTTCATCATAAGTTCCTCAGGTTCCCACATTGCCTCTTCCATTTTATGTTTTCTCTAAAGAAATTTTACCAGATGAGTCATCCATTTTCTCAAAACTTGTTCTTTAGTATCATGAATTCTGATAGGCTCTTCGCAATAAGACAGATCAGGTTCCAGTTCTATTTCTTCATATGTGAGTACATGCGTTGGGTCAGGCATGCATTTTCTCAATAGTGATACATAGAACACATCATTATCTTTAGAGAGACTTGGATGAATTTCCTAACGATAAGATACAACTCAAATTCGTTCAATAATTTCAAAAGTTCCGATGTACCTAGGGCATAATTTACCCTTCTTAATGAATCTTATAACCCCCTTTTATGGTGATACCTTCAAGAAAACATGATCACCTACTTGAAATTACAAATCCTTCATTAAGTTATCGGCATAGATCTTTTGCCTACTTTGAGATGCTTTGATGTGGGTTTTGATAATATTCACTTTTTCCATTGTTTCCTCAACAAGTTCGGGGCCTACGAGTTTTCTTTCACCAACATCATCCCAACAAGTTGGTGTGCGGAATCTCTTTCCATATAATGCTTTATATGGTGCCATATGAATACTTGAATAGAAGCTATTGTTATGGGAAAATTATACCAGAGGTGAATAATGATCCCATATACCTATAAAGTCAAGTGAGCAAGATATCAACAAGTCTTCTAAGGTTTGAATAGTTTGTTCTGATTTTCCATCAGTTTGAGGGTGGTAGGCAGTGCTCAAACGAAGTTTAGTGTCTAGGGCTTTCTGAAGACTTTTCCAGAATCTTGATGTGAAATGGGGATCATGATCAGAAAAAATTGATATAGGTACTCCATGAAGTCTTACAACTTCATTAATATATATTCTTGCTAAACTTTCAAGTGGTAAATATTCTCTTATAGCAAGAAAATGTGCTGACTTTGTAAGACAATCAACAATGACCCATATTGCATCATTCCTTCTAGGAGTCTTTGGTAGCCCCCTAACAAAGTCCATCATAATTTCATCCCATTTCCACTCTGGTATGGGAAGAGGTTTCATGACTCATCCAAGATGTTGTGTTCCAGCCTTAACCTATTGAAAAACCATATAACTTGAAACATAATCAACAATCTCCCTTTTGATGTTGTCCCACCAAAAATGTTTCTTGAAATCTCTATACATCTCAGTGCTACCAGGATGTATATAGAAATTGGAGCTATGAGCATCATTCAAAAATTCCCTTTTTAGATCAGGTATATCAGGAACACAAATCCTCCTCCTGAATTTCAAAATTCCATCTTCATATACGAATTCAATCAATCTACCATCATTCGTAACTTTAATTTTCTTTTGAAACTCCTCGTCATCAGTCTGAGAACTTTTTATCCTTTTTAGTAAATATGGTTTGGAAACCATTTAAAAAAGTATCAATGTTTCAACTTCTATGATTATTACCATATCCATCTTTACTAGATCCATGTACATAGGATCCTTTTCAACTCTCATCTTGTTCAAAACTCCAAGATCCATTCTTCTCAAAGCATATTCTACTTTATTTTCCTTCCCTGGGTGGTAGTGTATAGTGCAATAATAATACTTGAGTAGTTCGAGCCATCGCCTTTGCCTCATGTTGAGTTCTTTTTGTGAGAAAATATACTTCAAACTCTTTTGATCAGTATATATCTCACATTTTTCACCATAGAGATATTGTATCCATATATTCAGAGCAAATATTATAGCTGCTAACTCAAGATCATGAGTGAGATAGTTTTGTTCATGAATTTTTAGCTGATGTGATGTATAGGCAATAACTCTATCATTCGGCATAAGGACACAACCAAGTCCTTTATTTGATGCATCACTATAAATAACAAACCCATCATTCCACAATGGTAGAGTCAAGATAGGATCATTGACTAATATTCTCTTCAGTTCTTCAAAACATTTTTCACAATCTTTTTTCCAAACAAATTTAACCCCTTTATGTGTGAGCTTCGTTAATGGGTTAGTCAATAAGGAAAAATTCTGGATGAAATGCCAATAATAACCAGCTAAACCAATAAAAATACATACCTTGGTTATACTTGTCAGTGATGGAAATTCTTGTATTACTCTTATATCTTAAGGATAAACATAGATTCCATCATTAGAGACAATATAGACAAGAAAAGAAATCTCCTGAAGTTGAAATTCACACTTTCTAAACTTCCCATATAATTCTGTTCTTCTAAGAGTATTTTGAATAGTGTGCAAGTGATTTTCATGATCTTCGTAGCTTTTGGAGTATAACAAGATATCATTAATAAATACCACTATAAAGTCATCAAGATATTCCTTGAAAACTATATTCATTATATCAATGAAGATAAAGGGCCCATTAGTCATTCCAAAAAGAATTACTGTAAACTCCTAATGCCCATACCTGGTACGAAATGCTGTCTTCGGAATGTATTCCTTCTTCACACACAACTGTTGATATCTAGATCGAAGGTCAATCTTTGAAAAATTTTGAGCTCCAGGAAGTTTATCGAATAAATCATCAATGCAAGGTAGGGAATACTTGTTCTTTATTGTTATTGCATTGATCTCCCTGTAGTCAATGCACAACCTCATAGATCCATCTTTCTTCTTAACAAAAAGAACAGGATCTCCCCATAGAGAAACAATAGGGAGAATAAATACTTTATTAATAAATTACTCTATTTTTTTCTTTAGTTCCACTAATTCCACAATGGACATTCTCTAATGGGTCTTCGATATGGGTGTTGAACCAGGAATTAAATTAATGGAAAACTGAATTTCTTGTTCTGGAGGATGTTCAGGTAAATCCTTTAGAAACACATCAAAATATTATTGAACAATTGGCACATACTATATTTGAACATTCATTTCCTCACCCATAGTTATTTCACTCCCTTCATCCCTAATAATTTAATTTAGTTGAGCTACTGGGGGTGGATCTAGATAAGAATCAAATGGTGACATTTCTTCTCTAAAGATAAGGTATTCCTTATCATCATTAAAAATTTCAAACTCCTTCTTATTACAATAAATTTTTATATCATGGTCCGAAATCCAATACATTCCGAGGATTATATCAAATTAAATCATGGTTATACAAATAAGATAAGCAGATAAAGCACGTTTATATGCCATAATGGTAACTGATTCACAAAACTTTGTTATAATGATACTTCCCTTAGGAGTTTTGACTAACAAATCCCTTGTTAAATAAAATTGGAAATATCTAATTTTCTTGGAAAACTGGGAAGATATGAAAGAATGTGATGATACAAAATCAAATAAAGCATTGTATAATTTTGAAGAAATGATTAAAGTACCTGCCACCACGTCATTAGGAGCTTCAACCTCAGCAGTAATGATTGCATAAGCTTGGACATGTTCTCTTTACCTTTTTTGAGGTAAGTTTACTTGATGCTTAGGATATTCATTTTCCTAATTTCCTATTTCTTTACAACTGAAGCATTCAACAATGGAAACATCTTTCCCTTGCAATCACAATCTTGGTGGGCTTTTTCTCCACATTTGTAACAAACTCCCATCCCTTTCAAGAAAGTACCGAGGTGTTTCTTCCCACATTTACTACAGGATGAAAATTCAACTTTTACCTTCTTCCCCTTATTTTTATTTCCGGAGTGTTTAGCAGATCTATTCTTATCTTTATTTACTTTAAAGTCGTAAGACTTAGAGAATTTTTTTTCTGTCTTGATAGAACATGAGACTATATCTTCGTATGATGAGAAGGATTGTGAGAATAATGCGTGATGGAGAAATGGTTTTAACCATTCAAATAATAGATCAATATTACTTCTTGGGTTATGTATATAATCTGAAGCATGCCTTGCTAACCTTGTAAAGTTAGCCTCATATTTTGTGACATTCTCATCCTCCTTTTTCCTCAGACTCAAAAATTACCTTTCGATATTCACTCGATGTTCACGAGGAAATTTTTTTTATAATAAAAGATCTTTAAACTCCATCCATTCCATATTTTATACTTCATAATCTTACTTTGTGTTTTTAATCAATGACCACCATTGATATGCATCTCCTATGAGGCGATAAACTATGATGAAAACTTTTTCCCTTTCGCTACTCCCCAAAGCATGAAATATTTTCTCTAAGGAAATTATCCATTGATCAGCTACAAATGGATTTTTAGTCCCATTGAATGTTGGTGGTTGTTTCCTCATGAAGTGTTCTAACATTGATCCTTCACGTTGTGGATCAGGGTGATCCATATGGGTAAGGTTATCATTCACAACCTGAGTGAGTTTCCCCAGTATGGCTATAATCTATTCAACACCAGTTGCATCACCAGCTCCACTATAATTATATTGAGTAGGAGGAAAATCCCTACATGGACTAGTCATATTGATACAGTTTCTATTCCTCCCACTAGGTTCCATTTCTAAACAATGGATTACACTAGATTAGTTTATGAATCACAATACATAATTCTAAAATAGTAAATTACCTAACATAAATTGAAAAATTTATGCATATAATCCCTAATAATAAAAAAATATTTTTTTTTGAGCAAGTATTTACACATAAATAATTCATAATAGTATGTAAAGAAAATGTGAATTATCATAAGAAAATACCCCAAGAGTGTCGTAACCAAGAGTGAAAAAAGACATGTTGTCGTGCACCAGTTCCCATTTGAGTCTAGTTCAAAGTGGTGTTTTTGGGTTTTACCCCTAGATACATCTGTTCCAGAGCCACCTCTACCTGTTCTTATCTATACAGAGATGTATTTATTGGAAAATTCATAAAATCTCTATGTTAAAAAAATTCTTGGAAGTTATTCTCTACTAATCTTGAAAGTTTATCATAGGGTAATGTTCTTTAATCAGAGTTTTTATAAATCTAGTTTCCAAGGTTTGTACTAAACTTCCTTTGATACCAACTATAATGACCTGGCCCCAGTTACCCAAAGTCAGTGCATTATTACATAACATTGGCATGATCACAAGAGATCAAGTCCCAAAAGACCAATTAGTTTAGTATCCTCGGAAGTATTAGATACATACATAAGTTTTACATTAAATTATGAAATGAAAAAAAACAAAATTGTGTCCCCTTTGAACACACTCAAATCCCATAGCCTATACGTGTAGGTTAATCATAATATACTTTATCGCATCCTGGAAAAAATAAAACATAAGAAAGGGGTGAGATCAGATTCTCAGTATGGATAACAATATAGCGGAAACTATATTAAATAAGGATAAACATTTAAGTCAATTTATAAGACTAAAACCTAAGCCTTTTAAACTTAATCTTGAGCATAATATGGTAATGGTAAATTATATAATTCCATTTACTTATTTACATGGATATTCTACTATTCGAATAATCACATGTAATATCAATAGCTAATTTCATAATGATGGAATGAATAATGATAGACATCATAACCACATAGTCAAGGCCTTGTTCCAGGACTACAAATAATATTTTTTCAAGGCCTTGTGCTAAGACACTCATTTGTCTCATGAAACCTACCGATGCATCGAGGAGCTATAGCAGTTTACACCCGTCACTCAGTAAGTCCAATACACCCCTCATATGAAATTGTTGAAACATAACATAAACATTTGTATTAAAACCAACATAAAAAATGTAAATACTTGAACCATAAACTATGAATGGTATAAAAACATCACATCTATAGTAAAAAATTTCACAAAACCTTTAATACAATATGGAATATTATATCATAATAAATCAACTTCAAATAAGCGTAAAATCCAACAAAGGATGTTGACATAGATTAAATCAAAAATATTTGAGAGAAATATCTCTTTCCATTTTGAAATCATTTAAAAGTCACATAATTATAAAGAAAACATTTATTTTGAAAATATTATTATAATATTGTAAGGTAAGCTTCGAAGGTGTTATAATTATGGAAAATAGCCGCACCCATCGTATAAGTTAAAAAAAATTCTTTCCTTAATTTGTCGAAAAAGTCATAAAGTACCCTGTTTGGAAAGTGACATAAAGATTCCTTTCAAATTTTTTTAGAAAAGTCCAACAAGGGTATAAATGACTTTAAACCATTTTCTAGTAAATAGTGAAAATGTTTTGAAATACATTTTCAAGAAACACAGATGTGGATGATAAAGAGATCCCATTAGATACTCATGTATAAACAACCTTAGATAATAAAGAGATTGTAAAATTAACCCTTACCTTGTATCCTTCCTTAGTCGAGGGTAATTTAACCTATTATTTAATGTTTAAATAATATTAGTTAAATTATACAAGAACCACATACATAAATATGATATCATATATGATCTTCTAATATTTCTTTGTTAATAATATTTCAGTAGTAACATTGTTTCGGGTGTTAACTGATTCGTTTTACTTTATATGTTTTGTTAAGTAAGTCATATTTTTTATGGATAGGATGTATTTTATTTATATCGAGAATGATATTAAGTTCTTAATCATTATTTTTTAATCATAAAATGAACATTATTCTTGAATGGTTACGATGGGGAATGAAATCTCATCACGTCGTGGAGACGGTAAGCCATACGTGCACACAAGTGATAATATCATTCTATTGATGGTGAAATCGTATATAATTTGGATGGTATATTATATTTAAAAAATCATTAACATGTTATATTTATTATTTAAATCAATTATACTCATTATTATACCCATCCAAATAATTAATTGTTGAATAACAAACAACACCACAACGCCACTACAACAAAACCGGCTATTAGCGGCGTTTTTTTTCATATAGCAGTGGTTTAAACTGCCGCTATATGGTTTGGCGGAAGTTTATAGAAACCACCACTAAACTGGGCATCAACAATCTATTAGCAGCGGTTTTTACATTTCACGGCAGTTTAAGGGAAGCTTCATAGATGCCTCATTTCGCGGTGGTTTTCGTGACTTTAGCGGCGATTTGACAGGTGCCAGATATTTTTTTATTCGTGGCGGTTTTAACCGCCGCGATATTCAGGAGTTTGATGCGTCTCTGTCATGCTGGTGAAAACCGCCGCTAAGTAGCGGCGGGTATAACCATTTATAAATATAAACTGATTACATTTCGCAGTAGTTTGAACCGCCGCAAAATGCTGACCAGAAAAAACAATTTCAGTTTTGCTTCTACTGCCCCACTGCCCTGAAAAACAAATCAAACCAGAAAATAGAACAGGAGACATCATACAAACAAATAAAATGTTATTTCTAACTTGGTATCCCCAAAATAATGAAACAAGATACATCATAAAAACAACCTACCATAATTCTATAGTGATAATAATCAATAATGGATCTATAGGGAAGCATGAAATCCATTCCAATAATTACATCATACAGTTACATGATGGGAAAGAATGAATTCTATATAAAAAACATTTTCCTATCTGATGGGGAAAATAATTCCATCAGTGAACAATCATTGATCGAATAACCAATGAGGTTTACAGATTCTTAATGACACATAAATACACTATATCAAGGACCAGAATCTATAGAAATGTATCAAATATAACATTGTATGATTCACTTGTGTCAAATAATGTAGAATTTATAGTAGAGGTTACTAGATTAGTACCTCAAACAATAAATGAATTTGAATTATGATCCCTATCATATGTTTAACGTCATTTAGTTTTCCCATTCCATGACTCTATGCTACAACCTGAATATTCTGAGTGGGATCACATTTTATGCACATTAATTCATGAGTCTAGTATCAACTATGTCGACTACCACCTTGGCCTCAATAGTATGTGGTATTATAGCTACATCCCTACTAAAAATTAAGAGGACCCACATAATAATGTGGAATATGTAAAGATCATATCCCCCTAGGAGGAACTGGTGGAAAAGTTTTGAAGATGTACAAGATATGACCCAAACTCCTATAACCTCTGCATTCAACTAGATACACCGTACTTTGGGCCTTGTTGGCGTAATAAGGGCCTTGTTTATATCTCAGTAATTGTAAGGGACTTGTTGATATCTCAGTAATTGTAAATAATTTTGTTTTTAGGTGATGAAGATTGGACCATATAATTAGTTATATTTCATGCACAAAATATTCCAACAACACCTATGGAATGTTATATTGTGGAGTGGATAATGGCTATAACATGACTAGTATATTGTCTTTAGAAAAATGGTTCTTTATATTTTTCAAGAGACTCCTCAACCTGGTCTGAACAAAGTGGTTGTTTCCCCACTTCTTTATTGTAAACAATGGGATTAGAAGTGGTTTAACCTATTATATTGGAAGGAAAGTGGTCCAAGTGTGGTTTGGATAATTACCATTCTCTTGGGTTGTCCTCCTATTGAGAAAGGATGTCAGTTGACAATATTGAGGCATCAGGCACGACTAACCTCATTTTCCCATGTGAATTGTGATAGGAGGTCTTTCTCATTGTCAATCCAACAAAGGGAGACCTCCTTGATGAAGTAAACTGTCAATGTAGAGAGGACCTTTATAATGATTTTCATCCTGGGGAGTACTACAATAACAACTTGAATTCAATCCATATGGAGAATTCCTACAATGTGTACCCTGGAGAAGACCTATTGGGTGGATGATATTAAGGGAAATAAATCCTTGTTTTTTTATCATCCAGACATTTATAGTATGTTTTCGGTGCTCATCAGGATATTGAATCTCATAATAAATCATATTCTAAGAATTAAGTGATCCTTCATGGAAGGGTGTATGGGGAGGACCTTCATAGCTACTTCCAACAAAGTAGATAAGAGGACATTCGCAAATGAAACTACTATTTTTGTAATTTGGTAAAAAAGGAGTAGGATCCTGATCATCCATATATAAACATATGAGGGTTCAAGAACACCAATATGAATTAGATCAAGATCATAGACCAGATATTCATTTTCCAATCACCTTTGGTGTTGCTTCTTTTTGGATGCTCTCTTGTGGGTGATAGAGGTTGCTTTCTATGGATATCATCTTACATATACTTACTCTTGTTTGATTATCTCTCATGTCACTATGATAATTTTATGATAGGTCTATGGAATTTCATTTGGGATATGTTCATACCCTGTAGTACCCACCGGGGCAGACTGATGACCTTTAGTTGGAACGGGGGTATGGTCCCGATCTGGTTGTCCATATAACATGAGATTTGGCCCATGAACCTCTTGAATAGGAGAAAAGATGTGTATCTTCTTTAAATATCCTCATATTGTTTTAATGAGTCACCCAAATTATGGTAGAATAGTTGTGTGTCTTCCATTTAACCATTTTTAGAATATTCTAGGTGACTTCAGTGACCAAAACATGCATATTTTCTTATTCTATTGTTGGAGAATGTGTATGGGCCTGATCTTTTCCTCCATTTCATATAGGTATATACCAATGTTAATCAAGTCAGTGGGAAAGGATATGGGTATTCCCTATATTTTTTACCAAAATATTCTTGGTGATTTCTTTGAATAATACCAGATTATACTGACAAGCTTAGTAAATGTGGGAAAATGTGTCCTCTTGCTCATAGTTTTCCACCATATTTAGTTAGTGGGATTCTTTGGAGGGCATAGATGTAGGGACATGTTCTTGGTTGATTTTTCACTACCCTCATTGGGTTTTCTTGACTACCTAGGTTTGGGAGACTTAGGTCAGACTCTAGAGGTAAACAAACACATCATATTGAGGTTTTATTACTTTGTAGCATTGGTGATGGTGAATGCTAGAAGGAGCCCTTTGGAGGGTCCCTTATGCTATCTAGATGATTCCGTTAGTGACCTCTTGATCAACCTACCTAGATAAGGGAGGAACATGTTATTTCATTCCATGGAAATGACCATGAAATGGTTTGATATCTAAACTATTTACAACAAATTATGTTCCACTAGTCATTGTCGAGTAGACATCTAGTAGGTATTTTTGAGATGAATGGATTTTTTAGCTTCCTCTAAAGATGGAAAGGTACCATTTAGGTGTGACTACCAAACCGGTGAATTTGAGACCCAATGTTGAGGGTGCAAGGTTGATAATAGTGCCCTAGTTTTAAATGAGGATCCAACTTGTGCAGTAGTTGAAGCATATGTGTTCTTAAAGTAGTAAAATATCATTTGGACCAAAGGGAGTTCTAGTTTAAAGTTCCAGAATACTTATGAGAAACATTTAAAATAAATCCTCATGAAATCAGCATATCAATAAATAAACACATGTATAATCAATTGTATCGGATCCATGTTTGTCCACATTTCATATTTTGAGGAGAAAAAGGAGCCTAACATGTGGGTGACACATGAATTTTGTTTAAGGTTCCATGTTAGGTTCACCATTTTTGTTTCCAACTACTTTTATTGGTGAGTATATGATTCATATCACATGATTAGGCTAAACCACATTCCCATCATCCTCTTATGTTTGGTCTCTATACTGCCTACTAGGTTCCAATTTATATAACCAGAACAAAATAACAAAAGGATCACTCTTTAGTCATCCAAAATCTCAACTACCAATTCAAACACATGCCTAAATGGAATAATGTATACCACACTCAAGAAATCAAGACATAAAATGAAACATCATAAATCAAAAAAATACATAGAAGGAAACATGAGAAATCAAGAAAATGTTAGGACATGGAAATGTTTGGTGGAAAATATGTTCCATACATGTTACATATACAAACCAACCGTTCTCATATTTGTTTAACACATCAACAATACTATTACTCATGGTCCGATGATGTATCATCACCCTCTCCACCTCCATCTCCACTACCTGCTGCCACCTATAAGAATATTATAATGAAAATTAAATATTATTGCATATTTATAAATAAACTTAAAACCAATAAAAGTTTGAAAACTAAATGATTTTGATTTTTTGTGATTTACCTGCTCACCACTGGTCGATGCACTACCACTGGGGGCATATCTTCTCATATGCTGACATATTTCAATCAACTCTTTCTGCAAAGAAGATATCTGATCCCCCTGCTGGTGAACTGTGTTTCGTAGAGAAATAATATCTTTCTGAGCATCTCCGGGTATGGGCTGACTAAATCCAGGAGTAGATGTAGCTGCCATCCCCGGTGGACTGCTAAAAACCTCAGATGGTACGGGTCCCAAACCCATCCTGCGCACTCTTCCAGGATGCTCATTCCCAAGGACTTTAGCAACTGGGTCATCCTGGGAGACTGAGTAGGAATTCCCCGGATTGATATCCCATATTTCTTTAATTTTTACCTATAAATCAAATATCAATATATATTAACACAATAAAAACTGATAATAAGTTATTATAATAAAAAATTGACTTCATACCCCAACTTCTTTGGCATGCTCATTAACAAAACTTCCATCTATTTTTTTGTTGACATCCAACCACAGTTTAGTTCAGGATACTTCATGCCCTAAAATCTGTGACTACATGAAACAAAGATAAATAAAAAATTCAATATGTTAAATAGATAATATTATATTATAAATATTTAAACTAATTAAAAGATTACCAATTACATTCGGCTTCTAGAAAAGCTTTTTGATCCCGCAGTGTGCGGGATGACTTGCTTTTCCTGGTTTGATGCATTCTGTCTTGAGAGATCCTGAAATAAATAAAATTCAATTTAACAGAAATGTATTCAATGTCATCTCCTGTTCATATACATGTATAAATGTAAAATGAGGATAATATAATAATATATATTTCAATACCATCCACTTCTCATCACGATGTCTATCAATAAAAAATTTCCACTATTATTTCGGTACCCCAATGGGTAGCTTCTCATACATTTGATTCACGGTCAATGAAGTATTGTTGACATCACACCACAAACTCCATTTTAAATCTTTCCATTTTTTACCAAGATTTTTGAATGTCCACTTCCGTGCTATCACATCAACAACGGTAAAGTGGAAGAACATCTATATACAAAAATTCATTTTGAACATATTAGTAACATGACATTCAATTAAACAATAACGTAATAAAATTACCTTTATCTAAGAATCAAAAACTTCATTTTTCCAGTTTGGAGGAATATGCCTCCAATCATCTTATGAAATAGGCAGGGAAATGAGTCCGCTGCCAGCTGACCTATAATCTAGCCAAGTAACCCCGCGGTGTCATCTGTTGGAACCCTATAAGAATCAAATGGCACAACTATCTTATCACTATTCATGTTCCAAACATCTGAAATTTTTATGTGTTTTTACATGGTTTCATTTTTTTCATCTGCAATGAGCAAACAATTAGTATAAACAAAGTGAAATAAGTTTATGTAATTAAAATTTATACCTATAACTGTGACCCTCCAGAATGTCCGTGATGAACTAGAAGGGGCGTGTCGCCGCCCCACTACTGAGGCTCCTGTAGGGGGAGTCGATGACTCATCCTCTAATGAGACATCCATAGATGGTGTCAGAGATGGTGCAGGGGTATATGGTGTAGGGGTGTAGGCAGCTCGTGCCTCAGATGCTGTGGGGACAGACAGATCGTCATCTGTCGGAGAACTAGATGAAATAGTGTACCGCTTCCCCCTTGGAATTCCTATCATTTAATCAAATAAAATTAAGTTCAGAATATATATTTCAAAAAATTTATGCAGGATTTTTTTTAAAATGATAATAGATGCCCAGTACTAACAAACAAAATATATATAACAATGATAATGAATGACTGCAGAAATGAAACAAGTGGTTGCTTAATGAATAAATAATTGTACATACAATCATTTTCCCCTTCAATCATGTCAGTTTCATGCTGCATTGCTTCATCCACTTCATTCATCCTTGCAAGACTAATATTTTCAATATCATGATGGAAAAATAATTCTGCTTCCTGTTGTTGATGAAATTCAATTGCAGAGGTCAAATCTTCCACTTCATCACCCATATCATACAAATCTCTTTGTATTACGTGAGTAACTACACTACACCCTTCATCCACAACATAATTCACATAATATACCATTTTTTATTACGATGCTAAGATATATGGATCATGCAGTTCACGATCACAAACATCCATAAAGCGAGAGATGTTTACAGAAGTAAATTTCAAGGAATCTCTTTTAACACCTCTGATAATATAGACCCATTTGCATTTGAATAAAACAACAGAAAAATTCCCGTGGTAGTTTAATTCAATAATATCATGCAGTTTTCCATAGTATCCCACTTCAGAAAATGTAAATATACCACTATTCTGTGTTTTCAAACCCACTTCTCGATCGACTGTACGAAATCTAAAGCCATTCACATTATAAGAATCAAACTTTATAACTTGTTTTATAGGACCTCTAGCAAGAAACTTCAAATCTTCTGACAAGTCTGCTCGAGTATGAGTATTCATGATATGAAAAAAGAAATATAATTTAATAGATTTACAAATTGTATGTGTCAATATAATATTCGTATTTATTAAAATATTTATAAACTTACATGTCGTGAAAACCATTCTACCAACTCTTTATTCACAGCTTTCATTATATCATTATCATTTTGTGTTTGGCCTCTCATTCGTCTCTTTGTTTGTATCCTCAACTCTTCAATAAATGGATCTGCAATTTCACTATTCAGCAGCACATATCTATGTGCCTGTAATAATTCCAATTCTGTCAGTGTCACATATGAGGTCCTCCTAACTGATCGTCCAATAGCAGGAAATATTTTTGATTCTGATGCATTTGAGATTGAGTTTATGTGTCGTCAACACGTCCAACTCGATTAAATCTTGTCTCAATATCATCCAAATATCTGGAACAAAAGGTGAGACACTCCCCGACCAAATAGCCTTCAGCAATAGAGCCTTCTGGTTGAGCTTTATTTCTCACGTATGCTTTCAAATGCCAAAGATATCTGTGAAATAAAATAATAATATTATGAATTTATTTAAATTCCAAAAATTGTTTACTTAACTGGAAACATATAAATAAAATACCTCTCAATTGGATACATCCATCAATAATGAATGGGGCCTCCTAATTTAGCTTTTTCAACCAAATGCACAGTTAAATGCATCATGACAGTAAAAAAAGATGGAGGAAAGATCATGTCCATTGCACAAAGGGTCAATACAAACCTCTCCTGGAAGTTGTCTAGCTGAAATGGATGTAGAGCTTTCTCACATAATTGCCTAAAAAATGTGCAGCATTGGAGTACAACAACAGTAACTTTTTTAGGTAATAATGTACGCAATACCAATGGCAGTAACTGTTGTAACAAAATATGTGAATCGTGACTTTTCAATCCATATAACTTACGATTCTTCAAGTCAACACACCTCGAGATGTTACTAAAATACCCATCAGATACCTTCACATTCTTTAAAATTCGAAGGAACGTATATTTATTCCTATTTTTCATTGCAAAAATGGCCGAAGCATATTTTTCATTCTCATCTGGCCAGAGATCACGTTTTATGTTCATTACTTATAAGTATTTGCGAGCATTGAGATGATCCTTCGACTTTCCATGCTCATTAAGTAATGTGAAAATCAAATTATCACATAAATTCTTCTCAATATACATCACATCAAGATTGTGGCACAACAAATTAAATTCCCAATACAGAAGTTTGAAGAATATACTTTTTTTCTTCCATTGTTGCATTCTGATTTCACTAGGCGATGCACTTTGGACTCGTTTTCCGCTATCATTCAAATGATGAACCTTCCCAAATTCTGTTTCAACATTTTCAAGTGGTGTAAATATTTCAAAACCGGTTAACAACTTTGGAGGTGGTATACGATCAATGGAACCATTAAATTTTGATTTGTTCAGCCGAAATCTATGAGACGCATCAAGAAATCTTCGATGGCACAAGAAGAACCATTTTCTACTGTGAGGTAGCTATTTGGGCTCAAAATTAAAGTTACAAACGGGAAAAGACAAACCCGTATAAGTGTTCCAACCAGATAAATTCCCAATCCTAGGGAAGTAACTAATGGTCCACATTAAAGCAGCATGCATTTTGAACATTGTTTTAGAAGAAACATCAAATGTCTCAACACCGTTTCTCTATAACTCCTAAAATTCTTCAATAAAAGGCTGTAGGTATACATAAATATCATTTCCATGCATTTTTTTTCTAGGAATAATCATCGAAATGATAAAAGAAGTTTGTTGCATACACATCAACGGAGGCAGATTATAAGGGATAAAAACAACTGGCCAAATGCTATAACTAGTACTCAAAGTCCCAAATGGGTTGAATCCATCGGCCGCCAATCCCAATCGAACATTCCTAGGATCAACTGAGAAATCTGGATGTAATGAATCAAATGTGTTCCATGATTGGGAATCTCATGGATATCTCATTAACCCATCATTTTTATTATCTACAGAATTCCACTTGATGTGTTCGACAATTTTTGATGACATGAATAATATTTGCAATCGAGGCTTCAAAGGAAAGTAATGCAAAACTTTTGCAGGTGTGTTCCTTTTCTTCTTCTCCATGAAATTATGTTCAGTCAGACTTCTAACATCACCCTTTGAATTCCATCTAGAAGAAGAAAATTTCTTACAATTCTGTCTACTTGAATCCTCTCCCCAATAAAGCATACAATCATTGGGACACACATGTATTTTTGTATAATTCAGACCAAGCTTGTTAACAACTTTTTTCATATCATAAAAAGATTCTAGGATTTTTGCTTTAGGAAATGCATCATGAATCAATTCCAATAACATGGACATTGCCTTATTTTTAATTCCACATAGACATTTGATATGGTACAACTTCAGCAGAAATGAAAGATTTGAATATTTCAAACACCCACTATACAACTCTTGATTTCCATCGTCAACTAAATCATGAAACACATTTTCCTCACTGAAGTTTTACCTTATATTTGGCTCCATAGAATCAATAGGAGGATCCAATGATATGTTACAATCTTGATCTGCTTGTGTTACAGTCTCAAAAACATCACTTGGCACGTTGAAATTTGTAGCTCCCTCTTCTGGTTGTTCTGATATGTTTTGATGCTCATAGTAGTGTCTTGCAGTGACGAATGCATCATTTATGAGGTTTTGCATTTCATTTTCCATTTTCAACGAACTTTGGACCTCATTATGTGGATTAACATCAGTGCTCAATCTTTCTGTATTGTTTGATTCTTCATGCCAATTCCAACACAAATATTGAACAGGGAATTGCTTCAGTATTAAATGTTCATAAACTTCATATCTCTTCAACCATGTTCTAAATTTACATTTAGGACATGTACATCTTATTCCCCCTTCAACGGATCGATTAAAAATTGAAAAATCTAAAAACTCATTCAAACCCTTAACATATTGAGGTGTGTTCCTCGGTAATGTGATCCATATTTTATCCATGTATATCAGAATGTACCTACAAAATAATAAAAAAAATTAAAACACATAGTTACTACTAAATAGAGAAAGAGATTCATTGTCAATGATATAGCATTACCCTAGTTTTAGTTGATTATGAATTCATATTTTTTATTTATTCTAACTATATCACTTATGCTATGCTTATTTTTTGAAAACATCCAATGCATGCTAAATGTTACTAAGAATATGAGATCAACTTTTCCTTTTTTCCATTCCCCATTATATCTATGGGAGAACAATATATAATTTGAAAGGATATAAAGTAAGATATAATAATTTTATTGAAATGTGTTCATTTTTTATCTTACATTTTAAAATGTCATTTGTGTATTTATCTAGTCTTCCAAGACAACTAACAAGTTTGATCATGTAGTAACCCTCATATTATTCCCCAATAATGAAATATAACTATAAAATCTATGTTTCTAGAGTTCATGATAATATAGAATACAAATTTTAGGACACAATCAATATCACGAACCTCTCTTAATAGTTAAATTAATTTAAAAGATCCTCTTAATAATTGATTGAATTATATAGAATGCATAAACCTTTACTTAAGAAAACAAGAACTAATAAAAGAAATATTTACACCAATGAGATCATGCATAAAAGTACATTTATATTTGAACATAAAACAACCATCAAACCCTTTACTTGAGAAACTGAATTCGAAATGCATACGAATTTAGGTAAAGTGATAATAAAAAAAAGTGTTTATGTTCACTTATAGTGTGTGTGTTTGGGATCTGCACACCCCAAAACAAGGTTTTAATAAATTATTCCAACCGTGGCATGACTTAAAATAAGAAATGGTTTAATGAAACCCAAATTATATCATGTTTATATATCCATACATACATGAATTACGAATAAGGGTATACAAAAACATGAGGGACTAGACCCCTTGCATGCAGTTTATGTTTTGAAAACAATACTCAAAAACGAAATATCACCCTTCAAAGATCATAACCCGAAATGGGTTGTTTTATACACAAATATATATGAACATATATATTCTTAATTTGAAATTCTAAAACAGACTTAAGGTGAAATTATATACATATATGTATATATATAAGGAAAATAAATTAGTGGAGAAGGGTTCACATGTAATATTGAAAGCACGAACCCTCTTGTATATATTGCATAATTAAACAGAAAACTGAACATGAGTTTTGTTTTAAAAGTGACATGAAACAATATATATATATATATATATATATATATATATATATATATATAAACGTATGAACCTATATATACATAAGAGAAAAATATTTTTATGAAAAGGATGAAAACAAAATAGGTAGATCCCTTACCTGTCTTCGGATGTGCATGGAGGATGGGTAGGAACAGTTTTCACATCAAGAGGAGGGAAACCGGTGGTTTTGGGTGTTAGAAAAATGGGTTTATATAGGAAATATTTCATATACTTCACATCATAAGTATAATATAAACAAAGACTTGACCGAAATAAAATAAACCAGTAGGTTTATTATGAGAGAATACAAAAAGACAACCGGTGAATATAATACATATATATATATAAATCTTGGAAAACTATACCCGAAACAAAAGAAAGAAAACTAAATAAAATAAATAAAATGAAACCGAAGAAATCGGGGAAGATCCCATGGGTAGAAGTCAAGGTTGCAGGGCCTAAAAAAAAGAAAGAAAGATGGAGGAGAATATAAAATAGATAAAGAAAGAAAACCATGGGTGTCCGCTAGTTTGAGCGTGATGGGGAAGATGACGCGGAAAGAAAACTGGGGAGAGAAACGGGTGGTCAAGATCATTTGGATCTTGATCGGATGGATGAAAAACATGTGGGACTTAAAATTTGAGTGGACGAATTCAATTATTTTCAAGAGAATCGAATGGTTGATGAGGGGGGAACTGTAGTGCTTCGGGGTTATGTGGAAAAGAGGCAAGATCAGATCAATGGTCGGGATCGCACGCGACGCGATCCAACTGTCCAGATTGCGTTTCGCCTGAATTTTTGGTTCCCACATCAAAACGGGAAGACGGGTGGGGATTCTTTATAAGCCTGAGGATCCCCCATAGTGCTCAGAAATCACAGCACACACAAATGGGGGCCTTATACATGGGATCCCGCTCCCCTCTCGCACCCCCGTAGGCCTTGGCCTACCTGCGCTCTTTCGCGGCTTCATGCCCGTGGTGGCGCATGCTCCTGTTCTCCCGTGCTGCGCCCTTCGGGGCACCCGTGCTTGGCCAGCCATAGCCTGGGATGAGGGCTAGGCTCAACCACCCTATGTGTGTCACCTCCCTCGACCTAGCTTGTAAGGGCTGGTCAAAATGGGTTATTTTTTTGTTAACCCAAAACTTCCAAAACAAACTAAAAAAACAGAATATTTTACTTCTATAAAATCTTAATTTATTTATTTATTTTCATATATCAAACCACCTGACTTTTAATTAGTAAAAAAAATGTTTTCAAAATCATTAAAACAAAACTATATAACTTATACTTATTAAAGGTAAATTTTTTTTCAAAATTCAAAACATTATACAGACTTTTTTTTTGAAAAAAGTGGCCAAATATACCAAAACATTGAGATTTTCAAATGCCTTGTCCTAGAAATATTAGTTCAATTTAAACATGTTAAATAACATGATTTTAAAGCACTCAATTACTTGATACATCTCATGGTGATTTTACATATAGAGGAATCATTTCAAATTATGTTCAAAAGAAGGAAATTTTTATAATTTGTCATACAAGTGATCAACTTACAAAATCATAATGTCTACATATTTTTGAAACATTTAATAAAAGTTCATGAATTAAATTTTGAAACCATAAAACATAAATAATAGTTAATGACTTAACTTATACTTGTAATACTTCAAAATCTTTAATATTCATAGTCAATTTATTCACAATACCCGATGGCTATAAATATAGCCGTTGCAAACTCAACGATTACTTAAATGGAAACAGTCAAATTTTAGGCCTTATAAAACACGATAAGAGTATTCTAACTCTAATAATAGAGACACATAAGATGGTTCTCTTCATCCCCTTGGCACTTATCATTGTTGTTGTGATTCTGGTCATGGTGTTCCTGGTCATGGGAGATTCGAAATAAATCCACTTCTTCCTTGGCATGTTCATGGTGATGTGGGGTGTACCGGTGGTTGTGATTGGCCTTCTTGTGGGAATGTTTGGTTAGTTATGGTCCTTAGACCCCTGTTGCCATGTATCCATTTCTCATGTTTTGAATAAATGACAAGTTTTGTGCTCTTAATTTGCGGGCATTGCATAAATAGAGGAAATTAAGTCAAGAGTAATAATTAAAACCATTATTATTATAGTAATTAAGTTCAGGGTGTTACAAGGGAAGTGGGAAGAACAAAAAAATCTTTTAATTCAAGGAGGGGTGAAACTGGATATGCACAAAAATTTAAAAACATAGGGAGATAGTTCAAAAAATGATACTTAGGTGACAATGTGAACCATTCTTATGCTACACCCCTATGCTATGGGACTCCCCTTTCACAACATAAACAATAATGCAAGTGAATTAAAAAGAATTCAATAAATGAAAGTGACTACCTCCGAAAATAAACACCAACAATAAAACCAGTCATCGGCGGCACGGGTGGGGAGCTGGAACTAGGGTTCTGGCTCACCAGAGTCTGGGGCAGAAGCTAGGGTCGTGGGGGTCGGGGGAGAAGTTAGGGTCATGGGGGAAGAACCTCGAGTCACCGTGAGAAGGGGTCGCCGGGAGAAGGGGGGTCGTGGGTCGCCGGGGTCTTGGGTAACGGGGTCACCGGTCGTGGGGTCTGCCGAAGACGCAGGTCATGGGGTCACCAGAGACGTTGGTCGCGGGGTCACCGGGTGTTTTGGGGTAGAAGGGAGGGGCGCGGGGTCGTGCGGGGGGGGGGGGGGGGGGGGTTGGGGGAAGAACGAGGGTTTGGGTAGGGAAGGGTCAAGAGTTTAAAAAAAAAAGATGGGTTTCGCATCGGTTTATTAAAAACCTCTGCAAAACCATTTTAGAAAAATGTTTAGCGGCGGTTTTGTGAACCGCCCCCATAAAACCGCCGCTAAATGCATTTTATGTTGTAGTGCGTGGAGACGGTAAGCCATAAGTATGCATGTATGGTGACTTTGTCATTCATAGGATGGATAGAATAATGAATATGGTTGTACCATATTTATAATAACATCAAAGTATGTAGAGGGTACTGGAATTATTATTTTAGTATGGAAAAAAATAAAGAGGAAGTGGAAGAAGAAAAGAACTTTGAAAGAGGTGATGATGTAATTACCTATTCTTCAGGTTCTTCCTTTGGATTTGAACAAAATGGATCTTTGGTTTGCTTTATGATCAAATTAATGACTCTAGGTTTAAGTGAGGGTAGTTTTTAGGATATTTTAGTAGGGTTTGGCTGATCCAAATGGCCTTGGATGTGTGAAATTAAGATAAGTGGAAGTACCATTTTATAAGAGAGGTGAAATTCACTTTAGAAAAACCTTGAAATATTATTTTTTTATAATATCATTTGAGGTTTCTAATGGATCTAAATGGATTTATTTCTTGGATAAGGTGTATATGGGTCTAAATCCTTTCAAACAATCGGTTTTATACAAGTTTAGGTCACCATATTAACCTTATATTTTAGATTTAATTCTTCATTTAATAGTTCAACATTTACCATGTCTCCTTTTATTTTTATATTATATAGTTAATAAACTTACTATAAAATGACAAGAGAACCTCAAGTGGTTCATTAATGACATATCTAATCTTATCTAAGTCCTTTGGATGAACCTTATATTTTTTGGAATATTATATCATTTAATAATATAGTATTTGTTTTAAAAACTCATTTATGTCAAATTTGACACTATTTAGTATTTAGTTTTTGTGAAAGTCAAAAAAACTTGATTACTTAAAAAAATACATTAAATAAATCATAACATGTCATATTAACCTATAAAATTAGTGTAATGAATCAAAAGTCTCAATTTACATTTATTTGGATATTTATAATATCAATTATTTTTATCTTTCATTAATAAGGTAATTACTGCATTATTATTGTGTCATAAATAAATATATTTATTTTATGTCTAAAAATTATAAATAAAATATCATGATGAAGGAAATGTTTTTATATTTATAATGAATATTTATAGTTTAATAGATCAATTATATAACCTCATATAATTTTTTTTAACAAAAGATATATGTTTATGTTACATTTTCCTTATCTTTAAATTAATTTTTATAAAGTGTCATTTTCACTTACAAGTGCCTCCATGGGGTCCCAAAATCAACCCAAGGATGACCATGGTCGGACATGTATCATCCAATAGGTTTAGGATATGTGTTAGGGTAATTAAATATTATTATTATATTATTTTTTACCCTTATTTACCAAATTTACCCTTTAACCATGATAAATAAAATATTTACTAAAGTTACTATTCATAATGTCTAAAAATAAAAGTTACCTATTTACACAATTTGTACCAACTGATTCCACATATGAAATCTATTTTTCCAAATTCAAAACACAGAAGTTTCTGAAATTACTTTAAAATTAATTCCCGTTGCCAAAACCAAAATGCGGGTTTTTAAGAAGTAAAAACTATCAAAAGATTGACATGTGTTTATGTAAAATTTAAATATGAAATTAAATCCAATGACCTAAATTATATTAAATGATAAAAATATAATCTAATTATACTTTAAAACCACTCAAATTTATAATTTAACACTATAAATTATTTCGATTTAAAAAGTTTTTTTAATTAAAATTTAACATTTTCACTATTCATCAAAATATGAAAGTTATTAGAAACGTACCAAAAATTAAACCTATGATAATTTTGATATTCTGAATTTAAAAATAAAGTCCATTTTAAAAAATATAATTTAAAAAAGTGGGTATTACTATTCATAACTGCTTTTTAAACGGCTAGTTTTATTGGTCATGGTGTGCTAGAACTCGAAGTTGCGTACAACGCAAGCTGTTAAATTATTCAAAGTGAAGAATACCATAGAATCTTGGGGTTTTATATGAAAATAAACTTAGATCCACAAAAAAATGACATGTTTTGATGTACTAATCACAAGGTGGTACAAAATCTACTATTTATTTTCCTAGTGAAGTACAATGGAAGACCGAGGTCACCTCACTCGATGATTTTCATAGTTGTTCACTCACTAATTCTAATTCACCCAAACTACTTTTTTTTTGTTTTTTTATTTTATCATAACCATGAAAAGAGATGGGAAAAAGGTAATGAGAATAAAAATACTATTCTACCATGAAATGAAAAATAGAATGAGGCTAGAGAAAAAAATACTTTTTCCTAGGGTTGGTTACTCGAGTTCCTTCAATATTTATGTTTTTTGTTCAAATTTAGTTTGATAATTAAATTATGAAATCTCACTCTTGAATTACTATCCTTTAGTTTATTGAGAGAGAAACCTTGCATGCCTAGTAAAATTATTTGGTACACTAAATTCCACCTACTCTAATATTGATGGTTAATGACACACATCAATTGAGAGTGTGGAACCTTCTAAGGGCTAGCTCCATCGTATTATATTTCATCCATTGAAAAAATCAAATTTATATTATAAAGAGTTCTAATTTAATGTAAGGGAGGGAAAGATGAAAATTAAATAATTGATATGAGTTTTATATTGATTCCATGGTGATAAATTTATGCACTTATATACTTCTCTACCATTTACCACAAATAGATTTAAATCATATAGGGTTAAAGAATAGAATTCAGGAAAACCAAATAACTTACCCATGGCCAAGCCTTAGGTCATTCATTCATTTTCGAGTGTATGAGTTCATGGTAGAGACAGAGAGAGAGAAAGAATAGAATAATTTATTTTTAAAAAATATGCATGAATTATTGAGAAGAAACTAAAATATAGCAGTAGGTATTCCAGTTAAGCTGTATTCTTTCCATTGTGTAGTTCCCTCTTATTTATACTAGGAAGAATCCTTTTATTTTTGTTTTGAGTTGGTATATTCTATTATCTACGGTCAAAGTTTCATTTTTTAACTTTAGATTTTGTATATTGTCTTTGAATATAGATATTTTAAATCAAAATGTTGAATATATGAGGATATTAGGTATTTTAATATCATAGCGCAGAAAACCCCACAATATTGGAAGACGGCCTTGAAACATAGCATGTTACTCCCTTCTTGGTTATTTTATGGATATGTTATAGAAATATTATCATAGAAGAACCTCCATTTTACTTAAAAAAAATTCCACTGCCAATATTGACATTCCCACAGTTCATACTTCATCTCCAAGCCTTCGTTCCACTTATTTATTCAAAAATATCTCATTGCCTATACTCATACCTCCATAGTGCAGGAAAAATACTATGGTGCAGCTCCTAGGTTGGTTATTTTTCATAAAAAATCCAAACTTACAATATAAGTAACTCTACGACATAGATCTATACACCAGGGTGAATCTCTCCCTCCTTCTTTAAGGATACTTCAAGGTTGAAGTGTAGCATAGAACCCATGAAACAACTCCCATTTATTCCCATTTCTTTATCACTTATATGTTTTATCCATCCTCTACATCCCCAAAACATGACTTTTATTCCATGATGTGGCTAAATCATCTATGACTATCCCATAGAATAGTGGGTGTGGAAACAATGTAAGGATCTTCATCAAGACATCCATCCTTCATTGTGGCTAGATGAAGCTCATTATCATCATGAAAAAATTCATTATCTTCAAAATAGGTTTCACCGATGTCGCCTGAGGTTCCAAAGACCATTTATTGTGATCCCAAGACATGTTCATGGTACTAAGATCAAGATTGATATTCACATGTGGAGACCATGATGATTCCCAACAAGTTTAATGGTGGTCTAGTGACATTGAGCGATGAAGGTGGTGAGGTGGAAATGTTTGAGCACGAGGGAGTGTGGATGAAGTGGAAGGTTATCATTTTTTAAAGCGATGAACAATACTTCATAAGAAATTATCCCACATCAAAGATAAGTACAGTATGAAACTCACATATAAGAAATATCATGGATCCCTCATCTTCAAATCTTGTTATAGGTATGGGATCCCACAACACCACTCACACACCACATGGTTCATGCTAACATGCACAAGTCCATAGGCTTTGGCCCAAATTCTACATGTTCTCACACTGTGAATGACCTTCATTACTCCTTGACTCCTAAGAAGGCCTTAACTTAGTATTGATTAGATAAACGAACCTTATTAGGGTGGCTAAATGGGTTGAATCTCTTTGGTTGTGGGATAACTTGGGATGACCTATTTTTTACCTACACAATTTTTTGAACACTTGTAAAATTCCACCATAAATTTCATAAGTAACACAAAACTTAAACTTTAAATATTTTAATTAAATTTCAACCATATTAATTATTGAATTGAAATTTACCACATTTTAAGCAAATAGTTAATTACATGGGAAAAAACAATTTAAAACAAAAAAGTCATTTAACAAAATTGTAAATTTGTTTGCATAAAAAATGAGTGAATAAATGCTATCAATATATGAATTTCCTTGGAATTATCTTGAAGAATTGAAAGAAGCATAGATTGAGTCACATGGATTATGTTTTCCTCCTCTAGTTTTAATGCTCACAAATTATACTTAACTATGCTAATTATGACTTATTAAGACACACTGTGTTTAATCATGTTCAATTCTAATCTTAACCTCTCGTGTTAGTGTTTATATCCTAAAACAAAATTACAAATTTTGGTTAAGTATGAGGTACCGATACTTGTACTACCGATAGACAAGTCACTGATACATAACCTATCGACGCCTAACCTACCGACGCCTAACATACCGATGCCTGACCTATCGACGCCTCACCCACCGATAGACTGAGATGCTGATAGTATGACCTACCGATAGAAATGAGCTACCGATAGACCGAGTCACCGATAATCTGTCTTAAATTCAAAATTAATTCTAATGGTCATATTTATGAAACTCAGTACTAATTATTATATTAATGACCATGTATATATTTTTTATACAACATTTACTGATGTCAGAGACTAGTACGAGGTACTTGCACATGATAGAGAACATGATCCTTGTCCACCTATAATGTATAAAGAAGTCACATGGGAAAAAGAAAGAATAGAGAATAGAAGGAAGTTGTTGAACAAAAAAAGGCCGCACAATTGTGAAAAAATCTCACTCAACCAGCCATTCATATTAAGAGAAATTTCTAAGAACCAAAAAGAACACAAAACTTTGCAGCAACAACATGGAAGAAAATAACACTTAAAAGAATCTTCTACTATACTCAAACTAAACAAAGAAGCAAAAGTCAACTCTCTATTCTGCTGTCTATTTCCATAAGTCAACTCTAGCCTCATTTCTATCATCCATAAGGAGTCCAGAAGCTTTATTGAGCATCACACAAAGCATTATAAAGTCTTCTTATCATTTTTCTCTGCTTGTGTACATTATTTACATTCCAAGTAGTGTGTGTATATATTTCATAAACACACACTAAATCCTATGATAAACTATAAGATACATATATATCTTCACCAATATATCCTTTTACACTTTACAATCCCATAGATAATAGTGGAAGAGGTCTTTACGTGGCCTGTCTATTTGTTTTATATTCCCAAAAAAACTCTAGAAGAGGTTTGGTGACCTTGATAGTCTATATACTGTTGTTACCCCGATCTAGGGTGTGGATCAAGTTTATTTTATATAAAATTCTTGGTGGCAGGTGATCACCAAGTGGAGAGGATTAGGTGTCAGCATGATAATGGACCTCTTATTTAAATCCGTGGTTCCTTTCAAGTTTAGTTTTCTTGTGTTTTCTTACATGTTTTATTTATTTTAACTAGAAAACTTTACCACACTTTGATAGTTAATATTAGAGAGTGTTTACATGAGAGTTTGATTTAGTAAACTGATTTCTAAAGTTAAATAAATTACTTATATTATTTTAACTGAGAACTAATCAATATTTTAGAAATATTTCAAACCATTAAATACTTTTTAAATCTTCTACTTTGGTTGACTGACCTGTATTTCTTTTGAAATTGGGAGATTTTTAAACAAGAATTTTTAGACAGAAATTTTTATAGGAACTCAATTCGCCCCTCTTGAATATTATACTTCAACCAACATTTGGTATTAGAGGTGTTTCAATGGTTTTTTAAAAAACATTTTTTCAACTATGATTTTAGTTGTTTTTTTAAATATCTCTAAATTTATATCATTTATAATTTTTTAGTTCTTTAAAATGGTATTTTATTCTTTAATATGAACAATATACATGATGGTGCTGCTACCAATAGACCTCCATATTTCAATGGTACTAATTATACCCAATGGAAAATAAAAATAAAAATGCACTTAGAAAGTACAGGGTTTGATATTTTGAATGTAATAGAAGAAAAATATGAAATACAAGAAACTCAAAGAAATACATGGAGTGAAGCTACAAAAGATGCTTACAATAATAATTATAAAGATATAAATTCCCTGTTTTGTGCTTTAGGTGATGAAAAATTTAATAGAATATTTGCTTGTAAATTTTGTTATGAAATTTGGGATACTTTAATATTTTTACATGAAGGAACCACTAATGTCAAAGAAATGCGGCTTAATACATATACTATTAAGTATAATAATTTCAAAATGAAGTCTGATGAACCCATTTCTGACATGTATCTTAGTTTTAATGAGATAGTCAATACAATGAGCTCTCTTGGAAATCCAATGGATTACAAAGAACAAATCACACGACTACTTAGATATCTACCAAAAATATGAAGAGGAACCTCAGTGTCAATTAGATAATCCCATGATATTAGTAATTTCCCAGTCAAGGAGTAGATAAGTAAGCTAATGATGTATGAGGAATAATTAAAGGTAAAAAGATAAGAGTATGATGAACTAAAAAGAAATTTAGTGGCTTTCAAAACCACTACATCCATGAAAAAAGAGAAAGTAAAATTTCAAATAGAAAGTTATAATAATTAAGTCTCACCAAGTGATAGCGATGAGTAAGTGAATCAGTTATCCAAAAGATTCAAAAATTTATACAGAAGGAAAAAGTTATTTAGAAAGCCCAATTATAGAAGAAATCATGAAAACAAGGGCAATTGGAAAATGGATAAGAAGAAAACTGAAAATGATAATGATATAGTATTCTATTAGTGTAAGATAAGAGGAAATGTAAAGGCTGATTTCCCTAAATTAAAATTCAAAAGGAAATATGAAGAAAAAGATAGAAATTACAAAAAGTAAATGATGGACACCTGGAGTGCTTATGAGGACAACTCAAGTGACTCAGAGTCATCACATGATAAAAATGCTCAAAATCTAATATGTGTTTCATGAAAAACACATCATAGGTATCTTTTGAATCTCCTGTACAGAATTCATATTATTCTAGAGACAAAGATGAATCTGATTATAAAAATATGACAAGTGAATAAATGTTTGAATATTGTAAAATTATTGAATACACATGAAATGAACTGAAGGATAAGTATAAATCTTTAAATAAAAAACATTCTCTTAGAGTTTCTCTTGAATCTAAAATTACTATTTAAAATTAAAAGAATGATCAACTACTCAATGAGAATATGAACTCAAACTTAATAATGAGAAATTAAATAAGTATCTTGAGAATTTCACAAATGGTAAATATACCTTGGTTCAAATTATTTGAAAACATGTTTCTTCTAAATACACTATTGGTATTGGTTATCAACTAGGAAAAATAAATTTTATTAAAGTCATTTTTGTATCTAAATCTGAAAAATCTAGTTTTATGCCTAAATCTAAGAAACCTACTTTAAGTTCAAGTATTGGAACATCTTTCATTACTTCAAGTTTCTATGGACCCAATAGAGTTTATTTTTATAATACTTTAGAAACTGCTTATAGGAAACCCATGAAACAAATATGGGTTCCCAAAGCTTGAATCACTAATATTAATGGACCCAAGCAAGTTCGGGTACCAAAACCTTTTCTTGGTTAAATTGTTTTGTAAGAAACCTACTTGAAGAGATCCTGTAAAAGAATATGGTACTTGAGAAGTGGATGTTTAAGACACATGACAGGGGACTACTTAATCTTTAAGAACCCTATCAAGATTGATGGTGGGCATGTCACCTTTGGTGACAATGAAAAAGGAAAAGTAATTGGCCTTGGCCAAATTTGTAACACTAACTCAATATTAATTTCTATATTTATTTTTTTGATGGTCTTAAGTATAATATACTCATCATTTCACAATTATGTAATGATGGTTTTAATATTAAATTTTAAAATGATTCTTTTAATGTTTTTAATTCTAAATATGATTTAGTATTTACTGCTTTTAGAAATAAAAATGCTTTTGCTGTGAATTGGTATTCTTTAGTTTCTCAAAATGCTTCCTGCTTGAGTGATTTTAACAAAGAGTCTTGGATCTGGAATAGGAGATTAGGCCACATTAATATTCACTCACTTATAAAGTTTACTAGGAATTTAATAGTCAAGGATCTACCTAAACTTGAGTTTACAAATGACAATGTCTATAATCCTTATCAAAAAGCAAAACAAAATAAAATATATTTCAAAGCAAAGAAATAATTTTCGACTTCTCAACCTCTTGATTTGGTTCACATAGATTTTTTGGACCATCTAGAGTTTCTAGTTTAAATGGGAAACATTATGTCTATGTTATAGTAGATGAATTTTTTAGATATACTTGGAAATTATTTTAAGCTTACAAGATTGAAGCTTGTTCCCACTTCACCAAGTATGCTATAACTATAGAGAACCTAAGCGGTCTTAGAATTAAATCCTTAAGAAGTGAATATGTATATGAGTTTGAAAACCAAGAGTTTCAATATTTTTGATCACAAAATGACTATAGTCATAACTACTCTGATCCTAGGACACCATAGAAAAATGGATTTACAGAACAAAGGAATAGAACCTTACCATAAATTACCTGAACTATGCTTAATGAGTATGACTTTACTATTTACTTTTGGACATAAGCTATAAATACAACTTTTTATATAATTAATAGAGTCATAATTAGACCTATTATTAAGAAAAATACCTATTAGATATGGAAAAATAATAATACGAAGGTAAATTACTTTAATGTTATAGGATGAGAAGTCTTTATCCTTAATAAAAAAGATAATATTGAAAAGTTTGACTCTAAGAGTGATGAAGAAATTTTCCTAAGTTATTCAACCTATAGAAAATCCTATAGAGTCTTTAACAAAATAACCAAGTGTGTGTAAGAATATATTCATATAAAATTTGATTAAACATATCCACATGGACCTAAAACCTCCCTAGAAAATATTGAGGATGATCTGTCCAATCTAAACATAAATGGTAAACCTTTTAAATCAGCTGTTAAGAAAGCAGAAAAATCCTCTTGTTCTAGAAAATATCTAGTGATAATAGTAAAACCAACCCTATAGAATAACCTAAAATAACTTTCCCTTCTTTTTATAGATATGTTATAACTCTTAAGAACCATCACTTAGATGCTGTAGTTAGAGACTTAGATAAGGGAACAAAAACTAGATCTTCTCTTAGGAACCAGGTTGGACATCAAGCCTTTTTGTCACAACTTGAACATAAAAATATCAATGATGCTATCAATGAATAATTTTTTGTAACGTATATAAAAGAATAATTTAATTACTTTGAAAGAAATAAATTTTAGAAACTTGTTGATAGACCCAAAGACATATTGATTATAGTAAAAAATTGGGTGTTTTTAAATAAAGTGTATGAAGTTAGTACCATAGTAGGAAAAAAATCTAGACTAGTTGCACAAGGATATAGTCAAGAATAAAGAATTGACTATAATGAAACTTTTGCAGTAGTTTCTAGACGTGAATCCATTAAAATCCTAATAGCATATAAAAAACATATTATTTTCAAAATATATCAAATGGATGTTAAATGTGCATTCCTAAATGAATATATAGTTTAGGATGTTTTTGTTGAATAACCCCCTGGTTTTACAAATCCTCATTTTCCAAATCATGTTTTGAAATTAACTAAATATTTGTATGGATTAAAACAATCTCCAAGAGCTTGTTATGATAGGCTCAAAACTTTTCTTATTTCAAAAAGGTTATACAAAAGGTATAGATGATCATAATATTTTTATAAAAATAATTTCTAAAGATTTTTTAGTTTTTCAAATATATTTTGACAATATTATCTTTAGATCTTCAAAAAATTATTTATGTGTTGATTTTTAAAAAATGGTGAAAATTGAATTTGAAATGAGTTTAATGGGTGAACTCAAATTATTTATTGGATTTAAAATTTTTCAAAATAAATAAGGTATTATTTTAGATCATAGTAAGTATAATAATGATACTTTGAAACATTTTGACTTGGATATCACTAAAACGTAGTGATACTCCAATGAGAACCACATGTAAATTGGATCTGGATGAAAATGGAAAATATGTTGATCAAACCAATTAAAGAGGGATGATTGGTAGTCTTCCCTACTTGAATTATATCTGGATTGATATTATTTTTAGTGTGTGTATGTGTGCACATTTTCAAGAAAACCCTAAAGAATATCATTTAACTTCTATTAACAAATTTCTAAATACCTCAAGTATTCTACCAACATAGGATTGTTCTATCCTAGAGGAAAATATTTTTATTTAGTTAGTTATTATAATGATGAATTTAGTGGTTTAAAGTTAGATAGAAAAAGAATATCTAGAACATGTCACATTTGGGGTAAGTCTCTAGTATCATGGTGTAGTAAAAATCAAAATTTTGTTGCATTATCTACTGTCGAAGCTGAATACATTCCTATTGGTAACTGTTCTGCTCATATTTTGTGGATGAAACACACTTGTCTAGATTATGGATATTAGTTTAGACATGTATTTATAAGCTGTGACAATATATGTGCTATTAACATATCTAAGAATCTAGTTTCTCACTCTAAAATAAAATATATTGATGTAAGACATCACTTTTTGAGAGATAATTATCAAAAATGTGATATTACTCTTGAATTCATTGGTAAAAAACATCAACTTGCTGATATATTTAATAAGACATTAACTTTTGAGAGAATGAGTTACATCAGACATGAGTTGGGAATGATAAACCTTGAGAACTAACTGTTGAATGTCTCACCAATGATGTCTCACTGATGATGTCTCACCGATGATGTCTCACTGATGATGTCTCACCGATGTGTCTTACCAACCGATAATCTTTACTTGCACTTATTTTTCTTTCTGGAATTTTAAAACAAAACTGTTTTAATTATTTTATTTTATTTTAGCCCATGTTTTATCTTTTATGATTTCAAATCCCTAAAAGATATAATTAAGGGTTGATCCGATTTCTCTACTCTCTCTCACACTCCTTCTCTAATAATAATTCCTTCAAACATTTCCCTCCAGAGTTACTTCCTTTCTCCCTTGAACTAGAACCTTTAAACCTCATCTAAGTACATTTATAAAATATACTACAATGATTCACATCCATCCAAGAAGCAAAGAGGAGAATTTATTCAGTTTAAGTCTAAGCCTAAACCACCTCAAGTTCATTTTGAGCTCACAAATCATATTGAAACCCCAAATAAAGAAGTGAATTCAGAATGGTTGTTTTCTAATAAGTCTCTTTTGTTGAATTTTTTGCAAACCCAAGGGTGGTTGGAGTGGTTATACAATAATGAGAGGCCGTTTTATCCAAGATTGGTACATTATTTCTATTTAAATGCTGAATTTTTGATAGAAGGAGCTGAGGTATTCTGGATGAAGTCGATTGTGGATATAATAATAGTATCATTTTCATCAAAACAATGGGATGATTTTATAAAGATACCTCATGATGGTTTATGTGATGCTCATTAGGGGAGTGCACCTTCAAATAGTGATTTATTCATTTACGAGGCTACTCTAGCTGAATTAATTAGAAATAGAGAACACATAAGAATAATTGAAAATGATATGGATGGTGAGAGAAAGTTGGTTTTTAAATTCATCCAACACCAGTTGTGTCCTAGGAAAGAAGATTTTTCATCTCTTAAGTTTTAGGATTTTTATTTGCTGTTTGTGTTGAAAAAAGGTCACAAGGTAAATTTGTGAAAATATCTAATGGTTAATATTAGTGAGATGATCAAGGCCTCCTATAAGTAAAACTTCTTATTTTATCCAAATATTATCTTTTCCATCTTGAAGGACAACTGCTTTGTTAGTGAAAGTGAAGAAACCATTTCAGTTTGTTATAGTTTCTTCTTAAATAAAGTTATCAGTAGTAAAATGAGGATTAACTGGAACCCAGGGAAGAAAATGTGGGTTGATTATATTTATAAGATATATGAATACTTTAATCTTATTTACCATCCTTTTAGGCCAAGGGATATGAAAGAACCTAGTCTTGGACCTTATGAGGTTGGTGTCTATTTTGATGAGGAGGTGGTTGAGGAAATTCAGAGAACTGAATCTCCAATAGATGATAGGAGTGATCCTGACATTGTTGATAGCCAATAGAGGGTGAACTATGGATTCATCAATCCACCTAATCCTCTACCTTCAAAAGAAACACCTTTACCAGAAGAAGACAGTGAAGAGACTGAAGAGCCTGAAGATGCTAAGTATGAAAGTAGACCATATAGTGAAGAAGAAGATGATAAATAAGTTCAAGAAGCTGAGGAAGAAGTTGAGAATGCTGATGAATATGATAAATGTCAAAGAGAAGATGACTGTGAAAGGGAAGATGAAGGGACTGATGGTTTAGACAGTGAATCAGATCATCCAAATGATGATCAAGGTGCTTATGTAGAACCTATTGCAACTTATTTAGTAGAACAAGAACCTAAAATGGAATCTCATGAGGCTACTGAACAAGTTGTAATTGAGTATAGAGCTCTTGATTTTCATGTATCCAGCTGTAGTTGAGGAGATAACTCCTACTATCCTTGTTCAGGAGGAATCAAAAGTTGTAAGAGATGTTTCTATGACTACAATAATGGAGTTAGTGTATTCAAGAAAAAGGAAATCAGTTGGGGGGGGGACAAGCTAAAAGAGATAAATTTGATGTTATTTCTCCCTTAGATGGTATTATTGTACCTGTATAGAAAAAAGATCCTGTTTATGTAACCCTTGGATTATAATATCCTGATCTAGAGGATAGGGATCCTACCCCTACTATTACTGTTGGTTCAGAATCTGGTGAGTATATCAAAAAATATGATTTTAATGCCTTAAAGGAAGAACTGCTGGCTGTTGTTTGATCAACCCCTTCATAGCCACCTACTCCTTTTTTTAGAATCAGTGAAAGAGATATTGAGTTGATTACTAAGAGAGTTTTATCTTAGGTTGAGCCAATATTGATCACTCTTGAAGAAGCTGTTGTCACAGATAATCAGAAAATGAGAAATAAATTAGTTTCTATAGTCTCAGTCATTAACAAGTTGAAAACTGAATATAAAAAATATTTTGATAGAGTTCTAAAAGATTTTAGAGACAACACTTCTAAATATTCTAAGGATGATTCACCTCGTCCTCCAACCCTTGATCTCGAAATTTTTAAATCTATTATAAAATTTGCAGTGACTAGTGCTCCTACCTCTACTCCATCTTAGACTCCTATTTTTGTTGTGAATTAGTTAAGTCTAGACATCAGAGATATAGTGAAAGGTGAAACCATCTCTGCAACTCTTGTTTCTCACACTCAATATGTTTAGATGGTTAGAATAGTGATTAGAGAAGATCTAAATACCATGATGGGTGGAACAGACCAGGAGATTCCTTCCAAAATTAAACATAATTGTGATCATATTTATGACATGGTTAGGTTTTTAAATAAAGGTGCAACCAATGATTAGGATGAAATTACCGAGAAGGTATATTTCTATGTCAATAGGGTTTATACAAAACATTAGCTGAACAATAACTTCATGTATTTAGTTGAGAATTTGTGGCTTCCACCCGTGACCAAGGTTTTGAAAGACAATGTTCAGAAGTTAAAAGAGTTTTCTCCTAATATTGAGAAATTCATGGAAAAAATATGTCTTTGAGAAAGCTATGGACTATGGTGGTGAGGTCATAAAGGATTTCATTAATCTACTCAAGCCATACCTGCACCATCATATCACAACTATTATTGCTCTGGATGCTTCTCCCATCCAGCTTGGAGTGTCTCCTTATACCCTTTTGTCACTTATCACCATGACCCCTGATCAGGCTTTCAGTCAGATCATACTAGTCAATCATGACCAAACAAGGCCTCTCTCTTCCTTTAGCCCAACCTTAGCTCCTTCTGTTTTTACAGAAGCACCTATGCCTTCACTCACTATTGTCTCTTTCCCTTCTACCACTACTACTTCTGTCCCTACTTCTCCTACCCTCCTACCTATGACAAGGCTAAAGGGAAGGTTGATGATTCTGAGAAGAAGTAGTGGAAACATTTATTTATAAGGATTTAGGTATTTTTTTGGACTATTTTTAATCCCTTGTAATGCTCAAATCATGGAATACACTCTTCTTGCTTCATCTTCTTCATTTCAATTTTATTCTTGGATATTTATTTTACTCCATTATTTCATTTTTGATAATCCTAAAAGGGGGAGAACTAATGTTTATTTAATATTCCCTATTTCCTCTGATACCAAACTAATGCATATGGAATATCTCTAATGGGGAGTTTAGGATTATGATTGAAATTAACAAGGCTCATATAATTAAAAAGAAAATTTAACAAGTAATATGTACTTGTGTTTTCTTGATATATTTCATCTCAATAATATATGTAATATATTAAGCATATTTTTGCTCTGATCATCATACATCAATTCAATTGTTGCTGTATATAATGCCATGATTTGTGATCATCAAAAAGGGGGATATTGTTGGCCTCCTATAGTTTTAATGCTCAAAAATCATGGTTAACTATTCTAATTCTGACTTATTAAGAAACATTCTGTTCAATATTGTTTAATTATAATCTTAACCTCTAGTGCTAGTGTTTACATAATATAAAAACATTACCAATTTTGGTTAAGTATGAGCTACTAATAATTGTACTATTGATAGAAAAGTTACTAATACATAACCTACCGACGCCTAACCTATCGACGCCTAACCTACCAACACCTAACCTACCGACGCCTAAACTACTGATGCCTAACCTACCGACACCTCACCTACAACATATTGAGATGCTGAAAGTCTAACTTACCGATATAAGTGAGCTATCGATAGAATTTTCTACCGATAGAATGACCTACCAGCAGACTGAGTCACCGATGCTCTATCTTAAGTTCAAAATTAATTCTAATGGCCATATTTATGAAACATAGTACCACTTATTATATTAATAACCTTGTCTGTATTTTGTAGACAAAATTTAATGATGTCATAGACTAGAATGAGGTACTTTCATGTGATATAGAACATGATCCTAATCAACCTACAATGTATAAAGCAACCACCTAGGGAAAATAGATAATATAGAATAGAGAGTGGTTTCTGAACAAAAAAAAGCTGCACGACTGTGAAACAAGCACAATCAACCAACTGTACATAACAAGAGAAATTTTTGAGAACCAAAAAGACCAAAAAACTTTACAGGAACAACTTGGAAGTCAAGAACACTTCGAGGAATATTCAATCCTACAGAAACTTAACACAGAAGCATAAGAGAATCTCTATTTTACTATCTATTTACAACTGTTGACTCCAACCCCATTTTTATCATCCAGAAGGATTCCAAAAGCTTCATTAAACATCACATAGTGCATTATAAATTCTTCTTATAGTTTTACTCTATTTGTGTACATTATTTACATTTCAAGTAGTGTGTGTCTCTATTTCATAAATACACACTAAATCCTTTGATAAATTAGAATATACATAGATATCTTCACCAATATATTCTTTTACCCTTTACACTCCCACGAATAATAGTGGAAGTGGTCCCTGCATGGCCTGTCTGTTTGTTTTATATTCTCACAAAAAATGTGGAAGAGGTATGGTGACTTAGATAGTCTGTATATGTTGTTACCCCGATCGAGGTTGCAGATCAAGTTTATCTTATATAAACTACTTGGTGGCAGATGATCACCAATTGAGGAGGATTAAGTCTTAGCTTGAGACTGAACCTCTTATTTTAAATCCTCTATGCCTTTCATGTTTAGTTTTTTTGGGTTTCCTTATATTTTTTATTCATTCTAAACAAAAAAGTCCCTGCACTTTGATACTCAATCTTAGATAGTGTTTATATGATGATTTGATTTGGTAGACTGATTTCAAAAGTTAAATCAATAACTTAAATTATTTTTATTGATAACTAATCAGTATTTGAGAAATCTTTCAATCCTTTAAATATTTTATAATTATTCTACTTTAGTTGACTAGCCTATATTTGTTTTGAAATTGGGGGATTTTTAAACAAGGATTTTTTAGACAGAAATTTTAATAGGAACTCAATTCAACCCCCTCTTGAGTATCATACTCTAACCAATAGATTCATATCATGAATAAAAGGATTTTTAGAGGGAAGTACCATTTGATTGAAAATCATGATCCATTAATGAATATACACCCATTTGGAAAGAGAAAAGGGGGATTCCATTATATTCCATTATATAAAACCATCATCTCTCATACAACCTATCATTTATCTCATTTCATACTCCATATAGATGAGAATTAATATAATTCATTTCCATTCCATCTCACCCACCATACTCAAACCATTTATTATCATTTTTATCCACCATCAAAGGCGGTGGAGGTGCAACTATATATCACGAAGAAACAACATCCGAGATTCACATCATGAGGGGTATCTCTTGTCTCTATTATATTCTTAATTGCATTAATATATTGGTATAGTACTATATAGTAGTGCATGTTATTAATTATTATGTTTCTTGCCTTATGGAACTCAAATTATTGATAATTCTTACTTGTATACTTAATGTTTAAATTGTTTGGACAATAGTTAAATTATTTTAGAGAAAATTTGATAAACAATATTTATAACTTGATCATATAATTATAGCATGATAAACATACCCTAAAGAATAAGGCTTAAAGGGGTGTAGTGGAAATGGAATAATAGTAAATGCATGAATCTATTGCTTCTTGAAGATATGATCAGCCTCACGGGGGATCTTGGTTCTAATAGTAAGTCCATAGCCTAACATAAAAGTGTATTTTGGGGAGTTTTCAATGTTTTCAATAAATTTATATTGGAAATTCACTTTATATTCTTAAATTGTCTGATCACTAACCTAAATTCACCCACTATTCTAAAATTAAATTTCAGACACTTTTTTGTTTCTAATTAAAATTACACTTCCCTATACCACTTATATAAACACACACACTTAAATACAAAAAAAAACACAAAACAATTTAATTTATTGAAAGAGTAACACACGAAACAACCAAATTAATTTGAATTTCCCATTTAACACTCCTAAGTTAATTAGAGAATAAAAACACATATCCTTATGAAGATTACCCAGTATGAACTAGTATTTGTGTTCACATTTTCTACAACAAAAAATTGGAACCATTTCTAGGGATATGTGTGGTTTGATTCAATGATTTTCATCTACATTGTTAATTAAAAAAACAAAAATAGACCCAAAAATAGAATAAACTTATTATTCACATTTACAAAGTGATTTTGTGTTTGTGTATTATCATTGATGGAATCCATTTTTTAGTACTATTTGAGTGTTTATAATACCCATATCATATAATATGAACCAATTAATTTAGTAATTAAAGTACACTTTCATGGGAGAAAGGTCTAAAGATTTTTATGGCTAATAAAATAGAGGAAACCACCATTCCTAGTGGGATGGAAAATATGGAAAACTGTCATAGACATCCTAAATTTATAATTGGAATAATGTTTAACCAATGTTGGATGACCTATAAATACTGCAGTTGAGGGGGATTCAACTATGAATAAAGATCTCCCACAAGGAGAGGGAGTATGTACTCAATAAATATCATGTGGAGTCTTACCGAACATTCAATAGTTACCAAGGAGGATATTTTTTCATACTCATAAAGTAATACATCACTACTATGAACACATTATATCTTAATGTATTGAAATAATATGAGTTGTCTTTAATATTATTCCCCTATTTATTGTAGTGGGAGTCATTAGGATAGTTCATAAAATTTTAGAAGGATACTTTTGAAACATGTGAAGCTATTCAAGTAAAATTTTATGGAGGTATTAACCAATCAAGAAAACCAAGGTAATAATGAGGAGAATACTCTACATTACTTAGGGAAAATAAGAGCAATTACAAGAAGATTATGAGAGATACCAAAGCTATGTTAACAAATTTTACAAACCCATGAACTACCAATATATATTCTTATGAAACTATTCTACGATGGATTGACTTGTGAAGGATAACTTTTACTAGAAATTACTACTAGAGGAAGTGAGGGAAATGAGATTTACTTTTAACTCAAGAGTATTTTCAATAATATGGATTTGAAAACACATGAAAAGACCATAAGAAAAAGTAATTATATGAATATTGTAGAAAATTTTACTACGAATAGTCAATGATAACTTTTCCATCTTTAAGAATAACTACAATTTAGGATGTTACAATCTAGTGGTAATAATAAAGAAGAATGTTTCTCATATGAAAATATTTGGCATAGTTCAATTTAAGGATTGAAATCTAGAATATCCTATTACCCATTCAAAATGGAACAAAAATTCATATAATCCTTTGAAAATTAACTATATAAGGGAGACACACTCTCAATCCCACATAATCAAGGAAAGAGTGATGAGTATATTTTTTTTTCAAATATCAAACTTATTTAAAGAATACTGAAAATTATAGGAATCAAGGAAAATTGAAGTGAAATTGGAGGAATAACATTAACCTAATTTGGAAGGTTCTTGAAAACTTTAATCAAGATGAAAAATTAGGAATTTGAGGGAAAATTATTATTTTCAAACATGGGGATATTGAATAGATTGTTTAGTTTCATATCATTATTAATTAGATTTAATGGATCAATTTAAACTTACTCTAAGGGAGTAAGAGGATATTTCCATTCAGTAATATCATGATTTATGGGGAATTTACTTCCATATTTTTATGGGAATTATGAACATAATTATTTAAAATTAGCTAAAAAATATTGAGTAAAATCTTTAATTAATTTCAATCCAAGATGAGTACATTACCATGGAGTGTTTCATAAAAACCACTACAAAAAATTGAAAAGAAATTGAATAAAAAACTACCCTGAAGTCATGTGTGAGTTGTTAAAAGGGGGTGAACACACTAAAATTACATCCTTGGAGGAAACAAAAATTTAATAATAAATTGAAAAAGTAATGGTTTTGGATTTGAATTTGAATTTACGTAATTAAACTGCAGTTCAATGAGGATACAAACTTAAAAACAAGGGAAAAAGATCATGGTATTTGGTGTAATTCATTAAAATATAACTTGAATACTTAATACCCCTTGTTTAAACACTTTAAAGTGGCATGGAAGTTGATCTGGAGTTACCCATTATCTTTATAAAATCACTTATAGATTCAAAAGAAGCTAAAATGTTGGGAAAGTTTAGAAAATTCAAACCCAAATAAGAAGAAGATAATGTGTAAAAATGTATCACTAAAGAGATAAACAAGTAAAGGGTTAAGGGACATTATTTTAGGGATGATATAACAGATTTGGTCAAATAAAAACATGCTTAATTATTCATATATTAACCATCATTTTATGTTGTTGAAAGTTAAAGGAGAAAAATTTCAGGGGAAATATTGATCCTAGAAGTGGATAAGAATTGGGGTAGATTTAAACATGATGTAGATAAGAAAGAAATTATGAGAATTCCAGAAAAACAAATTATATAGAAAATACCTAGGTTCCCACTTCTGAAAAATCAATTGCCTTAGGGTTATGGGTGAGCTAATAAATAGAAGAAATAATATTGAGTCTACAAATATAGTGATTCTTGGGAGGAACCTTAAACATTATGATTTTAATTTTATTATTTTTGTTTATTTTTTGTTACTATTTAAATAAATTATACCAAACTGATTTATTACTTGATATTTTTTGGGCATCGAATGGAAAAAAATCACAGAGTCATTTTGAAGATCAAATATAACACACTACCAAGTAATCCAAATAAAGTGTTGGGGAAGAGAAAAGTGGTAATGGTTTTGTATTGAGAATTGAACCTACTTGAAAAAAATCTATCCATAAATACTCAAGGAGACAAAATAACCCTAAAAAAAATTTAATCTCTTATTTATGGAACTTGATCATTGATGGTTAATAATACTAGATTCATTTGCATTAAAATTTGCCATGATTCCATTGCCTGGATAAAACAATCATTTATTTTTTTATTTTTTCTTAACATGAGTAACACTTTAATGGTTCACAATAAAAAAATCCCATACAAAAAATTAGAATTAGAGTAGTGTGAGAAGTTGTGATCTAATACTAATTATATTGAAATGTATTGAATCAAGGATACGTGAGTTAAAAATTAAAATCAATCAAATAAGAGTAAATTGTTATTATAGATCCAACTTCCCTTACCCTATTTCCATTATTTGAAATTTTTATTAATCCCATAAGAAGGAAATTGTGAGGGATGGTTTAGTTCTATGTGGGTTATACTCATCTTGAATAAGTAAATTTCCCAACTCATGGATGATAAAATATTTGTTAAATGTTACATGTTATTGAGTATAAGGAAATATAAGGTGAATGTTGAAATATTTTGAACAAAATTAAAAATGGAGTAATTCGATTGGTGTATTGTGATGAATCTTTAATTAGGAAAAATTATGATGCAAGATAATGAACTTAATTAAGGGGTAATTTAAATGGTGCTTCATGTTCTCATTTAGATCCAGATAAGTCCTTGGAAATTAAAATTACCTGAATTTGTGCTTGAACATTAGGGGATACTAGTTCTTGGTGAGATATTTTTTGAGAGAACTTACTTAAGTACAAGTAAGGATCAAGTGTGAGGGAATGTGGTTAACTTATTTTTGTTGATTATTTTCAATAATAATTATTATATATTTTTCTTAGTTTTAGTTTTAATTTTAATAAATTTATGATATTTTTTTTATTTTATAATAATAATCCCTTATATATATTTTATACTTGAAAACCATTTAAATATGAACTTTATTGAAATTAAATTTTTGATATGTAATTTGAAAAACAAAATCCTGAAATTTTATTTTTAAGGAATTAAATGAGTAATGGTTGTGGAGTGAAATGCATGTGATTAAATGAGTGAAGTAAAGAAATGTGTGTGATAAATTTAAAAATATATGACCCACATATAAATAAATTGGGGGAAGGTATTGTTTCATAAGAGTAACCTCAGGGATGGCTAATGTATTTCAAAATTTATCAATGCTATATAGAGGTTTAATACCCTACCAAGTATCTCTAACAAACTCTCACAAGAAAACTTATACTCAAACTTCACCAACACCATATCATGTTTTGACATATCCTCATTCCAACTCAATGACTTGTCAAGTGACACTATATTATCAAGAGTCCCCAATGTAATCCCATTATCCAATTTAATTCCAAGGACCTCCACTTCCACATTAATCCTAGACATATCCTTAGACTTATTCAATGTATTTTTCAGATTCAACAACTCCTCATTCCTAGCAGACATATCCTTAAGTTTATTACTACCAAAGAAAAATTTCAGTGAACCCAAAAAGTAGTTGATTGAAATCCAAATTTACCAAGGAACTCAAACTGAAATTTGAACCACCGATTTCATCCAAAATAATTTGGAGAAACATGAAAAAAGAAGGAATATTTGTATAAGTACTATTTTCCCAAATTGATTAATTTGTTAGGATATTATCACACAAAAGTTATTGGTTGGGGGAGAAGAAAAAGTCGACACATGATTAATACTATCAAAGTGTGGTAAGTCTTGGAATTATATGGAAGAATTGAAAGATATGTAGATTGATCCATAAATAGTCATCTCATGCATTAATGGATTTTTGGATGGAATTATCATTCAAGGTAAAATACTAATTCATTCATGGATATACACACATTCATTCAGAGAATAGGAGGGTTCCATTCTATTCCACTATATAGAACCATTATCTCTCATTCAACCTCTCAGTCATCTCCTTCCATACTCTGTCTAAATAAGAATTAATCTAACCCATTTACATTACATCTCACCCACCATACCCATAACATATCCTACCATTTTCATCCACCTATTAAGGAATTAAAGGTGTAACCATATCTCAAGAGGAAAAAATGGTTGAGATTCACATCTTTAGAGGGATATCCTTTCTTTATTTTATTCTAAATTATATCAGTATGTCAGGATAGTCATATATAGTAGGGGATGAGGGGGATATGATTAATTCTTGTGATTCTTACCTTATGGAATAATAATTATTGATTTTTACTTATTTTACACTTATTGTTTTAACTATTTATAAAATAAATAGACTGTTTTAGGTAGAAGGTGATAAACTGAGAGTGGAAACCTGATCCTATAATTCTTTCATGATCACTACACCCTAAATATTGAGATTTCAAGGAGATAAGAGTTCAAGGGGTGTTGGACAACATTATGATAATAAATGCATAAAATCACTACTACAAGAAGATATGAGAAACTTCATGAGGGATATTGGTTCTAATATATTTTTTTCTAGGTAGGAGTTTAATAAGAACTCAACCGAGGGGGGAATGAGTTCTTTAAAAAAATTTCCAACTTATAACCACCATCTTTAAAAATTATAACAATCTATCCCACTATCCTCAATCAGATATTCATCCAAAATAAAAAGATATAAGAAGTAGGAAACATAATATTTATAGTGGTTTGGGGTATAAAGATCCCATAGTCCACTTCACTTAGACACACACTCTCTCTTTCTATGCTTATTAGTTTTTACTATGTGGGTCCTTTTCCCAAGGATCTCAACATCCAAGTTCAAGAAACTATATTTTTTTATAAAATGTGATAATATATTTTAACTAGGATCACTATTTCTAAAAGACCTATAAATAACCTTTTTTAAACCATTACATGGAGTTATCACGTATAACAATAGATAAATAGTGTATAAAGTATTGTAGTTTATGCTCATATTTTCAAGAAACAACTGATAATCGATCGAAATTACTCAAAGAAATAATAAAATTTTACAATAGCTCTAAAGAACTTAGTTTTACTGTAGACAATATTTAAAATCACATAGTAATAATAGATTTCTTATTTCATGTCATACAACCAGAATATCCTGAAAAAGAGTATTTCCTCGAGAGAGTATCTATTTTCTTGATAGAATTCTTAAAAAAAATATTTCTCCCCTTCATTAAAAACTATAAATATATATTTTCTTTATTACCTTCATAAAACCATAGGTTCTTTTATTTCACCCTTTTCACAATATTTTTTTTCAAATAATCATTATGGAAAAATATCCCATATTTAGAAAATATATTAGGTTTCAGATTTGTTTTATTTTATTTAAAAATTAATATATTTTGATCCATTGGATTATTTTAGTTACCTAAAATTCAGGTTCTTATTTTAGTAAAATTATATATTTTGAAACTAATGATAATAAAGCACTGTTCCCTTTTCCAAAATACTAAAACAATCAAATCTTTGAAAATAATAATATTTTAAAATATAAAAATTTATAGAATAGATTCAAATAGATTTGAAAGTTTTCTTTAAATAGTTCTGGTTATTAATGAGTCTCTAAATAACAAGATTTCATGATTCTAGAAATAGTTAGATGAGATTATAGAACATAAATATTTTTACAAGTCCTGGTCTTTATAGGTTCCATTCTACCTTAAGAATAAATGTATCTTTAATCAATGTACCTATATTTTTCCACTAATATTTCTCTCATTATGTCCATGGTAGGTTTCATATGATATTTAGAAAATTTTCTCCTCAGTGTACATGTGAATCCCATGAGAATAGTTATGATTTATCCTTAGTGTGATGATGATTTTTCTCCATGTAGGTGTGATTTTCCTAATCATAAGTGTGAAGCACCCGAGAATAAGTGGGATGAAGCTGTGAATAAGTTTCACCCAATTCATAGGAAATATTTCACTTAAGAAAACAAAATATTTAAATAAAAAAACACTTATAGAAACTTATGTAATCCTATATAAAACTATATGAACATACTTTAAAACTAATTATCAATAGACCAACAAGGATTTTATGAGTATCAAAATAAAGTAAATAATGGGACAAGTTTGACCAACATTAGTATGACAAAAAATCTCCATGTTTTTTATTATAAAAAAACCATAATGTTAAAAAATAAAATTTTATAGTAGTTGGAATAACATAAAACTTCAGAATTTTAATATTGAAAAAAGTTTATGTTCATTCTTAAATTTTATGTTTTTTCAATTTTCTTCTCCCCCTTTTGTGATATAAAAAACAAGTATACAAGAATGGATATAACTCTTTGAGTGTTACACACTAAATTAGAGAACTATAAAAACATATGAGTTAAATAAATTAGAATTTTGGAATCAGATTGTATGAACTTATTAATAAAATAAAATAATAAATAAAAAATTAATATTGGGAAACCAAATAAGGATTGAAAGAAAAAATAAGAAAAGTGAAATCCACTAAACTTTATTGAATAAATAAAAAATTACATGGATAAAAAATTAATATCAAAACATAAAAAATACAACATAATTTTTTATTAGGAGTATAATTTTCATATGGATTGGGATCAAAAAAGGCAAAGAATGAATGTAATTTTTAAGGTTATTCAAGGTCTGATTTTACTCTGAATTCACTAGATGATTCAATGCCTATGATTTCCTTGGTAGTATTTATCATCATAAACATGATATCTTAATGAAACTTTTTGGATCTATCATTATCAAAATCCTCATAAACTCTCAAGGAAAAATGAAACCTATAAAAAGGTATGTTCAGGTGTAGTAGATTCTTTCCTATGATCCCCAACATGGTTCTCAACTAACTCATAATAAATGGATAGTGTATGGCTAAAAATATGATTGATGTTCTGAGTAGTAAAACCAGAACATATGGGAGGATCATATCTAAGACCTATATATCCATTGAGCTAAAACAAATCTATAATACACATGTACATCCTGGAAAGTATGGAATCCTTAAGGTATTCTATCAAGATAGTAAATATTTTATTGATGTAATAAGAAAATTAATCTTGAATAAAAATAAATTTTCCATTAGTCACTGCCCCTTTGTCTTTCAAGTAGACGTTGAGATTAGAAATACCTTAACACGTAAAATTTTTCATTTCAACCATATCACTAAGAACTATTGAATAATATTTTAATTAACTTGGTTGGTAATATTTTGCAGGAGGTTTAGGATCTGGCTACTTTGTGGGTATAAGAATAGACATAGGTGTGAGAGAGGTTTAGGTAGGCTCTAAAGGACAAGGGAAATCTCTTGAAGAATTCCCTAAAGGGGTTAAAAATTCCCTTCTAATAACAAACAACTTATTTTCCTCATAAAAGGATTAAGAAGTAAATTGACACTATAACCTTTATTGGGATAAAAATATAACTTTATATAATTTTTGGTCTAAGGGATCTTATGTATTTGAGTTCAATAAAGACCTAGCATGGGATTACATCATTCATACTATTTCGTTCTCATAGAAGTAAAAAAACAAAATAAAAACCTTTGTCATATCATTTGGATTCACTCTATCAGTCAACATGGTAAGACCATCTTGAGACAAAAAATTTATTATCTACTTCTTTAAAGCCTATAACTGATAAGATTAAATTATAGAAAATTGTTCCTTGGAAACTATCAACTCCATCCGTTTGGAGGAATATTTTTTAATTCTGGAACTTTTAGGGAGATAATCATAAATTAATTTTCTATACTATGAAACTCCCATGTTTTCAAGGCTTCTCTTAATGTATTTCTAATTATATTTCTAAAAGATTGAAATTTTGATTCATGGTTACTTACCATTCCTTTAATAATTTGAACACCTTTTTTATTTCATTTTTTTCTTCTAAAAATTCATGTATGATTTCTTTCTTAAACTCTTGAAGACAATCAAATGATACAACATCACACTTTAGTGATTGAATCTCCTCATACAACATAATAAAATTGGAAGAAAAAGTTCCAAAATTTTCTTTATTAGATTAAAAACCTTTTAGGGTATATGATGAAAAATCTACTTGAGAATATGTAAATTTATTAATGAATTAAAAATGAGATATATTCATCACATTAACATATTTTTTTGAAATATAATTATTATTTAGGATTATTTTACATTCATTCATCCCATTAAATTCTAATTTTGGAATTGAATTTTCTTTTTGTTATTTAAATTAATACATCAAGTATTATACGTTGAATTCGATTTATATTATTATTTAATTTATTTAATTTTTTTTAATATAAAACTTTTGGGTTTTTGTTCAAGAATATTGGAATTTTTATAATTTTTAAGTTTTCAGCATAGGTGCACGTGTTGGATGAAATTATTAAAAACTATATATAAACCATAAAACCATGCCGATAAACTTGGTAGTGTAATTTAACATGGTCAAAAAATGATTTTATACACTTTAAATACAAACCGTGCGAGTTTTTAGGTGTTTCTAATGAAGGGTGTACAATTGGATAATGGTTTAATAAACCATACACCAACTGTGTGATGTGCCCAAATTTTGAAATGTTAAGTTTAAAAAACTACCCATATAAATTTTTGCACCCATAATTGGACTCAACGTCTCCCCATATCCCATTTTACATGATGATAAGCTAGGGTAGGACCCCATGTGTGACCCCCATTTCCTCCTCCCACTAATTCTATCCATTCTTCCCTCTGATTTCATGTGAGATCTATTCAGGTTAGGGTTTTCCACCTTCTCTTTCTTTTTCTGCCAATATCTTCATTTTTTTATCCTCCTACTTCACTACACATTACCCAAGTATGAACCCAAGGAGGGTTTTAGGATTTCATTTTTTATGTATTTGGTTCCTAGGTTTTGTGATCTTCCCTTGAGGTCTTCTTCCCACTATTCTTTGAGGTTTTTCTTCATCCGATCATGTTATAGGTAGGGGTTTCAATAAATTTAGAATTTTATTAAAACAATTTTGATTCCAAAGCTTTAAAAAACACCTTTACCTAGAAATTATATATTTTTTATATTTAATTAAATTCTTAGAATGTGTTTTTAACAAAATTTCATAATTAAATTAGGATTTTTTTTAATTATAAATAGATTTAACATGGATTTTAAGGGGTTTTGATTGGTAATTAACTTCAAATAAATTCATGTGTGTTTGAATTATTTATAAATTATTTATTGTTTTTTTATGGTTGATATGATTTTATAAGTGGTTTAATGAATTTTTTCTTCATTTTTGTGGTTCTTTCAGACCATTTTTTCTTTAAGAAAATGTTATCTTCTTGATTTCAAAAGTATTTTCAATTGTCTCATGATTTCAATTGGGATTAAAATAGTATATATAAATATATATATGTCTATGTGTGTTTATTTCATTATACGATTATATGTATATATAAAAATGTATGTATGTATATAGACCCATGTATTTGTGTTTTCCTAGTCATTGACATACACACACACAAATACACACAAATGAATTTACCTTTCAAATATTATATATATATATACACACATGAATATACTTATTTATTATTATTTCTATAACAATATTAAAATATTTATTAGGAATTCCAGAGATGACATTGATTTAAAAATATCCTTTAATGATATTTTTAAAAAATACACAAATAATTTCTAAATTTGAATCCTTGTTGGCATTCTTCCATTGGTTATCTAAAATTGTGATATTCTCACAGTAGAGGAACAATCATTTTTTTGAACATGTAGGATTTAGGAATGTTATATAAATGCTATTGTATTTAAATAGATAATGAAACATATTTTTTAGTGGCGGTTTTGAAGTTTTCAAACCTCATGGGAACCCCTGGTGCTTGGGTAAAAAATCCTAGATTGGGATGAGGTTACCCCACCAATAGTTATTCTAGTAAAGTATGTATACGGAACCCCTTACACTTGTTAATGACGTGTTTCTAGACTCTTTCCACTAGTTGAGGGTATGACCCTAATTAGTGATGTATATGTTTTAGGTTATCCTATCATAGGTGACCTTAGGGTATTTCTTCCATGATGCTATATTGGATTACTGATTGTATGGTTCTTCTATTTCTATTATTTATTCTAAATTTATTATGATTATGTATCCTTTATTTTTTTAATGCTTAATATATTTTATTCCATTAATTAATTCCTATATTATGTTTTATCCATTTAAATTATTTAATTAAAACGATTCTAAGAGTTTTGAAAGTGGTGTAGTTATAATGTGGCTCTTAAAAGTGAATTTTAAAAAGAGACTTTCAAAAGTATGTTTTCAAATTGATTAATCAAATACACGTTTTAATGGTTCCTTTAAATACATGTCTATTTTTATACGGAATCTTGAAATGTTTATGTGATTGTATTTCGGAAAAAAACCTTTTTTTAAATTACTGGTTTTCAAAATAACATCCTTGTTCTGTTTTGAAAAATCAATTATATGATTTAGTGGTGCTTACCTATTGAGAATTTTATACTCACACCTTAAATACACCATTAAATATCTATAGATAGGGTGACATTTTTTAGGTTTGGATTAAATTCTTATTTTCTTGGGAAGTGATCTGATCTTTAGAAAGTGAGTTACCTCTGGTCACATGAGATAGCTTATCTAGGTATGTTAGTAAATTATTTTGAGTGCGATATTAGTTTTATAAAAATAGGATTATTCTTACTTCTGTTTATTCCCTTAATTGATTATTTATTATATATATAGAGTCCAGGTGATGGATCTCAAGGTTTGTTTATATGGTTGAAGTTAGAGGAAATATGAGGGGTTTTTCCTTTTTTAAATTTATTAATTTACTTTCTTTATATATATTTATTTTTTCATGGATGTATGAATTATGAATGGGACATTATAGAGTTTATGGTGAAGTTATACTACCTATTTAATTATTTTTATTTTTGAAGAGAATTCCCAAATGGTGTTTCCCAAATCCCTAGGCACCTATTCTAGTCTGTGGGGATCAAGAATGCCCTTTAGTTTTATCATGGGCTACCTCAGGAGTCCAGTTTAGAGGTATGCCAGAGTTTGTTTTTGACAAATGGTAGTAGAACCTAGGTTATTATGAGGGCCTAGGTTTTGGATACCCTTTTTTATTTGGGGAGTATAGTTGATTGAAGTAGGATTTTCATCAATTGAACATGAGGTATGGAAAGATTTCGGCCAAATATTTATTGTATTAAATATTTTGTTATCATGGGATATAGAGTTTTTATTCTTTAATTTTTATTTCTTGTTTATTTTTGGTATTTTGGATTTTTTGATAGATTTATTTATTTAGAGGAATGATAATGGGAGTTTATTTTCAAATAAACAATGACCTTTTATGGCTTAGAAAACCACATGGATCCTGAGTGAATGGTTTGACAAGACTTCTATTGGCTACTGAATGATTTGAATAAGGTATGGAAAACCATGTGGCTAAGAAATTCACAACCAATAGTTCATTATATATTAAATTTGGTGTCTTATTATGTTATTGATATAATTTTTTATAGAACTTGTTGTTATAAAGGTTGGTTTTAGAAAGAAAAATTATTTGGATTTTGGAAATGGGAAATGGGATTTCCTAATGAGAAATTGATTCTCAAATGAAATTTTAAAGGGGTTCTTTTAGATGGATTAATTTTTTTTGATTGTTAAAAGTGGGTGAATGGTTTTATTAAAGGAACTTATAAAATTTGAAAATGGATTCTAATGATGAATATTTTACTTTTAAAGGAAAATATGGTTTTTGAATTCTAGAAAGAAAAAAACACTTCTATGAAAATTAGAAAGTGGTTTTGAAAAAATTCTGGAGTTTTGAAGTTGAAGTGGGTTAATTTTAAATGATTTAGATTCTTAAGAGTGATTAAATTAGTTTATTATGGACTTATGTAATTTTAAAATGGTTTTTAATAGGGATATCAAGGAATTTAAAAATTGATGTGGGTAGTTTTGAAATGGTTCTAAAAGTGGTATTGACTTGTTTCTTTTTATGGTTCTATAGATTGCGATTATTGTTCATTTATTTGAGTTGTTATTATGTATTATGATGTGATTTTATATAAGGGTGATATTTTACATGAATTTATTTGATTGGTTCTTGTGTTATCCCCAATATCTAAATTAAGCCTCCCAGAAAGAGATCAATCATTTTGAGGTCTAAAATCTATTCTTTGGTGGATTTTCAGTTGATTAGTCCTTAGTGTGAATCGATTTGTGGGAATAAGGGTTTGTATTACAGTACTTATAGTTTTGGGGTTACAAATAATTCTTAAGGTTATGATTTTATTTGGGATTTTCTTTGTAAATTTGCGAGTTGGATCACTTAGTAGTTATTTACATTAGGATTGTGCAATATTGAGTTGTGTTGTTGAATAATTCATTTACCTATTCCTTTCCTCCATATTTTCTTGTATCCCTCTATTTTTATGTTGAAATATGGTTTTAAATATAAAAATTTTAAAATATTTTTCTGACTTGGATATTTTTTTTGTTTTAATTGAAATTATAAGTTGTGTTCTAGGTCGAGAGATCTGTTTGAGTTAATTTGGTTGGAAGTTGATGTCTTGTTTGGTAGTGGTCCTTTTGGGTGGGTCCACTAGTAGAACCACAATGTTAGTTAAGTATTTAAATATTAGGGAGAACCTATTTTTTCTCATCATTATTGATCCTTACTTATTTATTATGGTGTTACTTGTAGAGTTCAAATTCATGTTGTGTTTGGTGATTCATTTGGTTTTATATCAGTTTAGATGTTAGTGTTTAGGATGTTCTATCTTCTATAGTTGAAATACTTTATTGATTTAGTTCATTTTCAATTCAGTGAATTTCTGGGGGTCTAATGGTTATTTTGGGGATAAATTTCAAACCTTGACCATGATTTATTTTATTATTTTATTTATTTTTAATATTTGTATTCAGTTTCACGTCAACCTTATTTTATTTTTTTTAAAAAATTATGTTTTCATCAGTGGTGAACTACTTGTTCACGGTTAGTAGAAATATTGAAAAAAATAATGTACCCATGTTTAAAAGCTTGGAAGAAGTGTTTCTCACACCCGACACACAATTTTCTAAACCATGCACCGAAATAGTATTAGTTCATGGGTGTTCCCAGTCTAGGGTGCATAGTTGGTGTAGGGTTACTGTATGGTTTGATAAACTATGTGACAATTGCATGATGTACCTAGATTTAAAAATATTAAAATTTACAAGACTACCACTCATAATATTTATACCTCTAATCAACCTCCCCCTCTCCCCCTATCCCATTTATTGTGAGGACCAACAAAATGAGGCTCCCACACATGACCCCCTTTTCCTCATCCCTATAATTATAGTTATTCTTTCCTCCTATTTGATGTGTGATGACTTTATGTTAGGTTTATTCCCTCTCTTCTTTATTCTTCTTCTCCTATATTCATGTTTTTCTCCTCCTCCTTCACCACACATCTCCCTAGGACTAACCCTAGTTGGTTTCTTGGCTTTTATTTTATGTGGATTTGGTTCCTAAGGTGTGGAATATTCCCTTGGGGACTCCCTATCACCATTTTTAGAGGTTTTTATTTATCCATGTATATTCCAGTTAGGGGTTTCCTTGTATTTTCATTTTCTTAAAAAACTATCGATGATTGATTTTTTGAAATTCCTTTCCCTAGTAATTTTGTATTTTTTATGTTTAATTAATTTATTAAAATATTTTTTTAAATAAATTTTTTAATTTAAATTTTGTTTATTTAATCTTGCAGAAATTCCTCATGGGTTTTAAGGGGGTTTTATGTGGGAATTCACTTTAAACAAATTTTGGTGTATTTTTTGAATTATTTATATGTTTTTATTGACTGTTTACGGTTTTTAAGATTCTATAAGTGGTTTAATGAGTTTGAGATTTTTTGTTGTGGTTATTTTAGGCTATGTTGGCTTTAATAAAAGGTCATCTTCTCAATTTCAAAAGTATTTTCAGAGTCTGTATGATTTTAATTGTGCTTCAAATAGTTCATATGTCTATATAAATATATATTTACACATAAATACTTGTATTATTATTTTTATATATACATACATATGCTTATATATATACACATGTACCTTTTTTACCTAATCAAACACACACACATGCATTTACTTATTTACTATTACATATATAACTATATTTGTAGGTTCAATATTTTCAAAACTAAAGGCCCATTCATCACTTTGAAAATAGAATTTCAATGATTTCATTGATTTATAAATATCCTCTAAAGAGGATTTTGTAAAATTCCCTTAGATTTTATAAATTTGAAGCTCAGTTACAATTCTTTAAATGGTTCTTTAAAAACATGATACTCTCATAGTGGAGGAATGCGAGTTTTTATGAACATGTGGTCTTAAGGTATGTTATATAAACAAATTTTTTATATATTTCTTAATGAAATTTATTTTTGTAGTGGTAGTTTTGATGTTTTCATTGTTCATGGGAACCTAATGTATGTAAATAGAAAAGCAAAGAAAAACATGAGGTTCCCCCACCATTAACTATGATATTGAATTATGTATGTGGAACCCCCTCCATTGTTCAGTGATGTGTTACTAGAATCTTTCAACTACTGGAGGGTATGGCCCTAATTAGTGATGTATATGTTCTAAGTTCCCCTTTTCAAGGTGAAAATAGTGTATTTCTCCCATAATTCTTTTATTAGATTACTAATTGTATGGTTATTCTCTTTACCTTGTTTGTTATATATTTTCAATTATTATTTATAACTTACTACTTTTATTGATTACTATATTTGATTTCGTTACTTATTTCTTAGAATATGGTTCCTACATTTAACTTGTTTTATTAAAATTCTTGTAAGAGTTTTTAATGTGGTGTATTTATAAAGTAAAATTTTAAAGTGAATTTTAAAAAGTATATTTTAAAAGTATGTTTTAAAGTTTATTAATCTAATATAATTTATAAATGTTTATTTAAATGTGTTTTTTGATTTGAAAATGGAATTTGAAGTGAATATGTGATTGCCTTTATTAAAATAAAAAAAACCTTTTTAAAATTTCTAGGTTTCAAATTAGATTCCTTGGTCTCTCTTGAAAAAGGTAATAGAATAGAATCTATGGTTCTTACCTACTAAGCTATTTATTCTCAAACTGAACTTACACTAATCTCTGACTATTGGACATGGGGACTTTTTCAGGTTCAAATCAAATTCTTGGTTGTTCAAGTTCTGAGATGATTTCTGGATAGAGGGTGACCTATGATCACATAGGATAAATTATCCCGGTATATGATTAATTTATTTTAAGTGCCTTAGTAGTGTAATTGAGATAGTCATATTCCTTCTTTTGTTTCTTTTCTTAATTGATGGTGCCTTATATATGTGGAAATAGGGTTATAGATCTGAGGGGATATTTCTTTGGCGTGAGTTGGAGGCGAGATGAGTATTTTTCCATATTTAAATTATTTAAATATCTTATTTTACTTCCTTTATATTTATTTATTTTAACATGGATGTATGATTTACATACTAGTTATTCCATAATTTATATTGAATTCATACTGCCTATTTAATTGTTTTTATTTGTGGAAACCATTCTTAAATGGTGCTTTCATGAAGTTTAAGCACTTGTGTCAGCCCATGGGGATCATAAAATCCCATAGAGTGTATCATGGTTTGGCCTAGGTTCCTGGTTTAGGGGTGTCTCAGAGTTTGTTTGTGACATTAAGGATATTAAAGACTTCAAAAAATCAATAGAATCACAAGTTAGAATATATTTATGGTTATTTATCATTTCAATTTTATTATCTATCAACTCCTTTATGTTATAAAAATTAGTTTTGGTCACTAATTTTTCTGACAATGTTGTAACCTCATTCCTAAAAGCCTTAAGCTTAGCCTTAATCTCAACAACATAAAATTTTAAATTTTAAAACTTACTAAAAAATATAGAAAAAAAATATTTTTACAATATCTATAAAATAAGACTGTGACTTAGAATATATCCTCACTATATAAACTTTAAAAGGTTAAATGATCCTATCAGATAATACCTTTTAACATATCCTCACTAGATAAACTTCAGTGTTCCCACCAATCAAATATGGTAAGTCATCTCTAATAATATCATCTTATTTGTTTTCTTGATGCAAATGAACATTATATTTCATATAGGTGTATTTAACATTAGCTAAAGTACCTTCCACTTCATCTCTTAGTTCAACAACTTCTTCCTTAAGAAAATCAACATGAACATCAACAGTTTCAATCTAAACATTAATAGCTATCCGAAAATATATACATTCATTTAATAACTCTTCTACAACCTTATCTTCAAATTCTCCAACATTATCCCCCGTATTCTACCCCTTGATAAGAGTTTCATCCTTAGGATCATATTTTCTATATTATTCCCCCTAAGTACCATGAATCACTTCTACTTCCTTATTTTATTTTCTTACTTAATTTTCTCATTTTTCTTAATAATTAGTTTGTTTAGAGATACACTCAAAGTCAAATCCATATTTTTTTAACATTCTATATGATAATTTATAATTATGGTGACACTTCATAGCTTCCAACTATTTTACTTCAATATCTTTATTCTCAAAGAAAAAGAATAACAACCGATCAAAAGGAAAAAATGTATCCCTTGATGGCATACTAACACAGTGATACACATATCTCAATATATACCTAATAATATTCAATTTTTTTTTATTTCAACGATAAATATAGGAGATACATATCGTGAAATGAGATTTATTCAAACTCACCTTCCCTTTAAAAATATCTATCTGTATAAACTTCGTAAGAATTCATTATTCTAGTTTTAAGTCTATTACAATCAATTTATTGACTATTTGAGTACAAAAAAAAACAGACATCACATCCATTGGGATAAATTATTCAACACTCTATATCTTAAGGATAAACATATATAACCCCTCATGAGGGAATTTGAAGAGCTCAAATAGTTCCTCAGATGAAATAGAAAACTCCTCACCATTCATTTTTAAAATAATAAAATCACAATTCTGAGAAAAATGCAATAAAGTATTATCATAAAGGTCACAAAATTATTTTTCTAATAGGATATGTATTTAATTTTCATAAAATTCTAACTCCCATTTTTTTCCATTAATAATTTCTTTAGGAGTAGATCAGTGTGATTAAGACAACCAAAATTGATCACTTTTACTGGGAGAACTTGTCTTCTCAAACCATATAGATTTTCTTTATTTTAATTTCCTAAAATCACAATAACTAATATCTTACAAATTCCCATATCCACTGAAGTTTTAAGTAAAAAGGATTAGGTATTAGGTTTTTAGAGGTTTAGAATTGAGAATGAATGAGATAATAGTGGAAGGAGGTTTACCCAGGAGTTGGTTTCGAGCCTAAAAACTAGAATGACACATACGAAATAAAACTAATACTGATGATATTAATAAATTAATGACATGAAATAATACAATAGTGAAAAAAATAAAAATAAGATAAATATAATTAATTATAACAATCTGAATAAGTTTACTTAAACTCAAACATTCCTAATTCACATTTAATAAAATCAAATATATCAATCAGTAAGGGATTTGTAATTATTAATGATAGCTGATTTTTAGTAAAAATTAACTCTTAAGTCATTTCAATCCTTTTTGAGTGATCTATTAAGAAATTTAAGTTATTGTGTGTTTGTTTTATTTGCTGCAAATTTTAAAGTCTTCCATGATGATGGAAAAGTTATCAATATGTATTGAAGAACTGGAATTGGATTTCATGATTGATTATCAATTTAATTAAATAAATTGAATAAGTTTATTACATATTGAATGAAATTATTTAAGGCTTTTATCTTGAATAATTCATGTGGAGAAGTTCATGACTAAGTGTAAATTAATATATCTAAAGTTTGCTGGTGAGCTGCTCTTATTGTTCAAAAACAAGCATTTGTGGAAGTGTTTTCTATATCATATAATGGATATTAAAATTAAAAATATTGGGAATAGCATGGAAAATAATATATTTTTTCATGAAGAATATTTTATTCTTGTTGTTTTGAATAATAAAAAAGGTAGAAGATTTGAGAAGGATTCCTAGTGCATTTCACCTAGTGATTTTACTATGTGTTAGCCAAACAATTTTCCAACCATAGGCCAACCAATGATACATATCAACTGTACATGTAAAAATAGGTTAACCATATGGGAGTTAGTTCTACCTTTATATCCCATGGAAGAATATGGGTGAGATGAGGTAGAGCCTTCGAATAGGTAGACAGGGGTGTTCATGCAGACAGGAATGCACACATGTGAAGAGGACATTATCCTCTCACATGTAGGGTGGAATGAGAGGGGGGAGGGAAACATATGGTACCCCTCAGTCTTATTCTATTTATTTGAAGATAAGGGATTCATTATAAATGAATAGGATAATGGAATACACTTTGATGTGAGGCTCTCTAAGCACAACTATCATTGTTCAGATTAACAACATACTCATTGAGAATAGGCTACCCAATCAACTCAATCATAGCCATTCAATACTAATAATTTAAAACCATGAGTGAGGGATTTTTCATATGAAGGATAACTACATGTCACACATTTTGAGATAAATTAAAGCTATCAATATAAATAAAATTGATTATATGAGATCGTTAATAGCATGGTAAGTTTAAATGGAAATTGTTGATATATTATTCTAGGATTGAAGAAGTATTGAACTATATTTGTAATCTCAGGGTGTAATGATCTACCATAAGGGAAAATTGACCGCATGATAAACCAGGAGCTACTATGTGGTATAACCAACCACATGAAGAGATAAAATACCTTATGTACAAACAAGGACATACCGTGATCCTTTAAAGTAGATAGACTAATTGTGGAAAAAATTTATCTAAAATAGGTGAAAACTGTAGATGGAACTACTTCACAAATAAATTCTAACTTACAATATATATATCATGTGATATACCACATAAAGATCATTCAGGCTATCGCATGAGTTGAGATACCATATATTCTTTGAGATACCACATGATTAAGTGAGCTACTGTATGGACACTTATGTGACCATGCATACATGCAATATATCATGATTATATGATATGAATCTACCGTTATGATAAACATGGTTAATAGATCAACTTCATGAGGAAAGGTTGACCGACCATAAGCCTTCATAGTAGCTTGACTTACCTTGAGTGATGATGAGTGCCCCCAAGAGGTTAAATGTGATCGAATATGAGTTTTAATGCATTAAATAAATAGACGAGTGAAGGGTAAATCCTTAAATTATAATATATTCATGATATTCATGAAAACATATTTCATGAATTGTGGAGCTCAAGTTATGCCTAGAATACACATCAAGCACTTATAATATGGATTAAATCCCCATGCCTGACTACAGTGATCCTTTCATAGATTAGATCCCAAGATAAGTTGGAAATTCACGAGTTTTAAGGAAGAGTGAGTTTTTTTTGGAATTCAAGGAATCTATATTTTTTTGCTGGTGAATTATGGTGATGTCATAGGAAATAAAATAAAAACCATGTGAAGCATGGTGGAATGTTTTTGAGCATCTTAATGTGGAATTATTATGGAATATTAATTATCAAAGAATATCTAGAATAAATGAGGAGTTATGGAATACAATATTTTGATGCATTATACCAAGATACATTGGATATATATTACAAAAATGTGATATTTTCAAATATTGACACATGCATGCATTTTCATGTAATTTCATGTAAATCAATGTATAAAATTATAACCAATGAAAAATAATTAAGTGGTTAATTCATTAACTATATAAAGAATAAGGAATATGAATTAAATATTTCTAGAATTTAATTGAGTTTTTATGAGTTATTTACAAATAGAAATTCATATCAGTTTTAAATATAAAAATTTTAAGACCGAGTCTCCAAAGGATTTAAATAGGGAAAATGACATAGATTTTATTGTAGTTTTAGAAGAATTAAAACTTGACAAATATACTATCAAATTGAATATCAAGGTAACCTTCCAACCTATATTTGAGGGGAATTCATATCTTGAATATTAATAACATTATTTATGATATTTTTATTGATAATATAAATATAATATACAGGTGATAAAGAAACTATTTGAGAATTGAGTGCCCTTGTTCCTATTCAATGAATATTATAAGAGAAAGATACATAAAGTATCAAGGAGAGAAGTTGATCCAAATATAGGAGTTCCTAATAGAGAAACATTTAAGTATTTTAAGACTAATAAGAACTAAAATATTCCCAATCTTATGTGAAGGAGATTCAATTCCAGTGTATTTGTTATGGAATCCATTGAAGATTATGAAAGTGTTAATGATAAAGCCTAATCCCAAAGGATCATGAAGGAGAATCATACGAAGAAAAAGGCATTAATAATTTTGGATCAATGTGATGAATAATTATTGGGGGTGTCAAACCATTCAAGGAATAAGAATGGTTGGGGAGTATAAACAACCAAGGAATAAGAGTTGGTGGCTGGGGTGTAAAACCATGAGAAACTAAAGGATTGAATACTGGGGTGCATAATAAGTAATTGTCGAAGATAGGTGATTGAGGGGTATAAAAAATATCACTCATATGGTTTTATGATTCACTATAATTGATTATAATATTATAGAAGACAATCAATATTGGATTATATAACTAATTTATAAATGAGTATAATTTTTAGAAGAACCTATTAAATACAGTGTGTTTCTCTCTATCTTATTATTACTGCACAAAAAGGTGTGGTTGAGATAAATAATTTATTGGATCAAGAACCTTAGAAAGTTCAATATGTTTAATTATAATAAATAGAATTTATAAAATTGGCCACTGATTCACCCCCTATAGTCAACCATCCTAGGGAACTACAAGTGATATCAAATTAAAGGTTCACTCTAAAGATTCAAGAAGTATTGAGATTGGAAACTAGGAATTCTGTAATAAATAGGATTGAATTGACATCCCATGATATTGATGAGTATTTTTATGATATCATTAACCTAATTTCAAGAAATTTCAAAAAGGGTAAAAATAAAGAGAAAAGGAAAACAATTACCAAATTATTGAAATTATAATCGTAATAAATACTTTTCCATAAATTCACCAATTAAGAATCTAATGAGTAGAAAGAATAAATTTGATTAATAATTTCAATTAGAAAATGTTGTGAAGAAATCAATATCCTTTACAATTTTTAGAAATAAAATAATAAGAATAATTTTTAAAAGAAATAAATAGCTATTGTTATTAAAAGTAAGAATAAAGTGTCTAAGATTGAGAATATGGTTAGAGAGGAAATGATTTATCAAAAGGAGGAAGAACATTTTGAGACATAGGTTGTATATATCACCATTCAACATGAGTTGAAGATAAAAAATCAAGGATTTAATTGATAAGTTGAGATCAATAGAGGTTCTTATCAAAATTGTGAGAAGGAATATTCAAAAGAACAAGGTAAATTTGTAATTTCTAATATTAAAAGAAATATTTTTACTCTAAAAGTATAGGTGAAAAAAGAAAAATTGAGAAGTTTTAGACCAATAAATAAGAGAGTAAATAATTTAGATGAAATGAAGGAAGATATGAGTCAATAGAACTACTAATCTATAGAAAAAATAAGGATGTATTTGTATTTGGATAGTATCAATACAAATAAGGAAGATGAAAATTTCATGGGTTTTACTGGTGTTGTGGTAAGTATGGACACAAAACCTATTATTGTTGGTTTAAATATTATTTTCTAGGAAATAAATAATAAAAAATGGAGAGTTATGTTGAGAAACTGAGTGAAAAAACTCATAATAATAAAGACATGATAATATATACTCCAAATATATCCTACTAAAACATATTTGGAAGTTTTCAGGAAGTATATAGAAATTGTGTACTAGAAGGTCACAAAGTTTAGAAGTCCATAACTAAAATTATAGGAAATAATTATTATATTATGAAAAGAAAGATTATTTAGAAAACTTAAAAGGTGAATTCATACAATAATAAAGATGTTAAGAAGGAATTTAAGAAGAATGAATAAGTAGAGAAACCGAAGAAAGAGTGACTGGTTTGTTCTGACCAATTTTCCATGTCTAAAAAACTGAATATGCACAATTCAGTATTAAGAAACAAGGAAAATGGGTGGCTGATATTTCACCCATAATTTTTTAATTGAAAACTGAGATAGGGAAAACAAATCCACATGAGGATCTAATTCAAGGGATGAAAATTTGTTCACAATATATAAAGGTTATAAACAAGGAATATAGAGCATCCCATGATAAGCTTAAAAAGAATAAGAAATAAAGGATGAGAGGAAACTCTCACCATGAGTGTATCTTTTAAAGAAACAAAATAGGACCCTAATTATTCTATATTATTTTTTATTTGTTAAATAAAATTCAAGGAATTGAGGGAGTTGAAGGGAGTTCAATGAGTGTTGTACACACTGTAAAACAATGGATAAAGCTGTGGTTTTCACTTATGGGAAATAAATAAGAATAATTTTTCAGGGAATTTAAATGTTTTAAATCTATCATAATTAAGAGGAAGAGTGATAATCCATTGAGGGGGGTTATAAATGAGATGGATCTATAAAAATAACAAATTGTGTGAGATTGGAAAATATAGAAATTATAGATATCCCCATAAATTATGAATAATGAGGTATCCGATCACAATTATATAACTTTATTTTAATTATATTTAATTTTTTTATAAAAGGGGAGTATCGATTGATGAAAATATGATATGGGGGGGTTGCTTTATATGAAATTAATTTTTTTCATTTTTTTGTTTAGATGTGTGCATGAAAAAATATTTTTCTTATTAAACATTACCACAATGAATTCTGATCATGATATCACATGCATGGTAGTGTATGAAAAACATATAAAACCTTAGCTACATATATCTCTTTTTATACACTGGGAAATACAATGCAGAATTATATTATACCAACTGAATCCTATTTTATAAGAGAACCATGTGGTATCATCCTTCTCTCAGATTTGAAAAAGGTGGAATAGTTTATGAGGGCCTTAAAAACAAAAAATAAGAGATGATAAGTACCTCACATTGATCTCTGAATTCTATTGTAAATAAGAGGGAGAAACAAGAACTCATGGAGACACACATATTGACATGGATGTGTATTAGTATTGACAACAAATACAAAGGAGGAGACTAATGTTTCCATGTGTTAGTTGCATTTTTTTCAATTTGAAAGGTTTCCATGATGATGAACATGATTCCAATATGTGTTGAAGAATTGAAATTGGATGTCATTCTTGATCACCCATTTAATTCCATAAGTTAAAGAAGTCACTACAATATTAAATGAAAATGTATGAGGCTTCTAGCCAGAGTTATTCATATGGATAAGTTTACAACTAATTGGGAATTAATATATCTAATGTTTTTTGGTGAGATTATTTTATTTTAAATGAAAAGAATTGATTGAGGAGGTGTTTTATATATCATTTAATAGATATTGAAGGTGAAAAAATATATAATACCATGAAAAAATAATATATTTTTACATAAAGAATATTTTATGAGATTTGTATTGAAGAATAAAAAGGGTATAACATATGAGAAGGGTGAATAATTCATTTCACTTAGTAATTTTACTAATTCTTAGCAAATTTTTTTTCCAACCATAGGCCAACCAAGGAGTCATCTCAATCGCACATGTGGGAATAGGTCTACCATGTGGAAGCTAGTTCCACCTAGATATCCCACGGTGGAATATGGGTTAGAGAAGGAGGATCCTAATAATTGGAACACAGGGGTGTACACACAATTTATACATATAGGAAGAAGGTACACATGTGATTTTTTCCTCTCACATGAGGGGAAATATTAGAGGTTGGCGGGAGGCATCCAGAACTCCTCAGGATTGTTACGTCCATATGAAGATGTAAAATTTATAATAATGGATCAAGATAATATAAGAAACATTGATATGGGGATCTCTAAGTGTGACTATTATTGTTCCACTTAAAAATATATGCATTGAACATAGGATACATGATCAATTCAATCGTAGCTATTGGATATTGATCATCTTTAACCTCAAGTGAGGGATTCAACATAAAAAAGATAACTACATGCCTCCCCTTATGAGATAAAGTTGATCACTAAAAATAAATTAAATTGATAATGTGATATCATGAAAAGAAACTATTGATATATTATTCCAATATTAAATAAGTCTTTCCCCATGAATGTACTCTCATGGTAGATTATTCTACCCTAAGGAATAACTAACCACATGATGAACTAGGAGCTACCATGCGATGTAATCAGCCACATGAAGAGATAACCCATCACACCTACAAAAAAGGACCAACCATTATCCTTTATGGTAGATGGAATGATCATGTACATGGTTGAACTCAAAATATCTCCACGCAACAGATGAATCTACCACATAGAAAAACTCCAACCTACCATATAGAGAGCATGAAACATACTGTATGAAGAGTTTTCAAGTTTCTGTATGAGTTTTTCCACTTCATGTTTGCTAAGATACCTCATGGTAAAGTGATATACTTCATGAACACTAAAGTGAATGTGTGTACATCTAAGATACATGATTATAGTGAGATGAAGCTACCACAAGCATCCACAAGGTTTATGGATTGACCACATGATGAAATACTGATAAAATATAAGCCTTTATGGTAGCTTGATCTAACATGAGTGAACACAAGTGACTATGGGAGGTGAAATGTGATCGATTGTGACTTTTCATGTATGAAATAAACAAATAAGCCAAGGGTATACAATGATCTCATAACAAACACAAAATATTCATTAAACTGACTTACATGAATCCTAGAGCTCGAGTTGTGTACAGAATACACATCACATACTTAAGATATGGATGAAATCTATATGTTATAGATATAGTGAGGCTGGAATGGATAATAACCCATGATAAATCATACATGCACGAGTTTTGGGGTAGCATGAGTGTATGTTATAGAATTGAAGAAATCCACATTATTTATATTGGAGAATTATAGTAATTACACATGAAATTTAAGAAAAACTATGTGGAGTATGGTGGGAAGTTTCCAAAAACCTAAATGAGGAATTATTCTAGAATATAAATCATCCAAAAATATCCATAATAAATGGAAATTTATCAAATTAGATATGTAGTATTATGACTCAGGTTTTTACTTGTAATACTCGGCAACATTTTTAAGCATATTTATAAATCCAAGAACTTTGTCAACTCTGGATTCTGGGGCCCAAAAAGCCTTGGTCTGGTGATATTAAAAATATTAAAAGTATTTTATCACACACCCAATTTTTTTTAGAAACATGAAATAACTATCGATCAGAGTCTTAAATTGAAAATACAAGACTGTGATTGTGTCTAAATGTGGCATTTACCCTAGGTGTGACATAAAGTTGTCTGCGCCGAGTGTACGGTTGAGGGAGATTTGGCATGGCATTGAGTGATAAGGTTATTTATTAAATAAAATTTAATTAATAACTTAACCTAAATCAACCACCCACATTTTTTTTACCTTATGAAGTGAAGAGGAAAGGTAAGGAGAGATCCCTTGTGCAGAATATGACCCGAGGCTGTGGAGAGGGGAGGAGGTTCTACCGATCCCCATTCCTGATATTGATCATCACCAGATTGAGAATCAGCGCATTCTATGAATTATTTTGGACCTGAAGCTTCGATGTTTATCTATGAGGTATGTCGACTTATGATCGTTACGTTCCATCCATCTTTTTATGCGTTTTTTTAAGGTTTTAGAGCACTTAGATGATTTCTAGGAACCCCATGAAGGTCGATCTGTGGTTTCTAGGTGGAAATTAGGGGTTTCAGGTGACTTAGAGGAAATTCTTGTCTTGAATTTTTGAATACATGATGTGTGGTTCAGTGGGATATGCCGTGTGTTATTTCCATTAAAGGAAGATGATATTTATGGACTATAAACCTTGTATGAGTGTTACACGCTGTGTAGTGGTCTAGGTTGTGTGGCCAAGGGACATATATATACTTTTCATGTCAAAGGACATGGCCATTCAAGGGCACAAAACTAGGATACATAGATATGGGTTGAGTTACATGAGAATGACTTGAGAACATATCCCAAGGGTCTAGTTAGCTGGTAAAATCCATGTACCAGGGGTTCATTACATGTTTCATACATGTTTGGGCAAGCCATGTGTGGAATGACACGGGCTGAGGTTGGGTGAGGAGAAACATTCCGTGTACGAGGTGAATATGTCATGTGGTGTTACATGGCTAATGAGGGTTTTTATTAGTGAGGAAATGTTTATGGGTTCAAACAGGGTCACACACCATGTGACATGGGGTGAAAGTTGTGTATTTCCCTTTATACATGCCGAGCACCTTCAGAGAACATGGCCAGGGGCCTGTGTTGAGAGACACAATGAGTCTTATTTGGAGACTTTTCTCTATCACGTATCTTCATCTTTTGGAATAAGAAGGAGGCCTAAAATCATTCTATCATGAGTATTTTTCCATTTAGAATGTGATGGGGGCATGGTTTTGTCTTTGAGATGCGATGAGAGGTGATTATGTGGGTCACTTTGGTTAGCGATGATTGGAACAAAAGTGGTTGAGTGATGTCTTATGGTCTTATCTTATGAGGATTGTGGAATCATGTTATCATCAAAGTATTTTTACCCCTCTCTGGCTTCAAAATCTTGTGTAGTGTGTGAGAGTTTCCATATTCTAGAGTGAGTTGTCACAGTCCTCTTTGACTACAGAACCAGTGGCTTAGAGAAAGTATCCCTCCAAGTGGCCCGAAGTGATCCTCATGTCCTTTCATGTTTCCCTTGGCAGGGTTATGGAATCAGTATGGTCAAAATCAACTCAAGTGTCAATAATCTACCCAGAAGGATGTTTCTAGTCAGGGATAGAGACCCAGTGATCCATGAGCATAGACCCTCTATCTATGTATCTGGATTTGACCTTTTTGATTCAGATGTAGTCCGATTGAGTGTATTTATAAGATGAATCACCTCAGTATCCTTTTAGAGTTCTATAGTGACGTTTTCCTAGGTGGAGTGTGGGGAATAAGAATGTGAAACTCTATATGGGTGTTGATACTCTACTTAGAAAATTATTCTAGATTAGGTTTTATGCACGATACCCTCTTCTAAGTATGGTGTTTCAGTTAGGGTTCTTAGTGTCCCCCAACGGTCCTGGTATTGATCCTATACCTACATTTTAAAGATCTTCTAGGCCACTGGGTGAATTTGTTAGTGGCGTTTTTTGATGAGTGTACCCTCTTAGATAGGTACCACCAATGATAGTAGGTTTATTACATTAGTTTATCATTCTTGATGAGTGATCACATGAGTGCCATTAGGGATGGAAAAGGAGTAACCAGTGGAGTGTCATATCTTATATGAGTACCATCTAAAAAGGTAATTATGTGATATCATCTTATAAATTCCCAATGTGTGAAATCATTTGGTTTCATTCCGTCTGAGATTGCTAGGATCATGGAGTGATTACTTATAGGCAAGTGATATGTTGGAACCTCAAGTTGGTGGTTGTGGATAGATTTATAGTTGTGGAATATGATACTAAGAGTTTGTTGTGATTATATTTGTGATGTTCTGAGAGACCTGTGGTAGGTGTCATATTTCTTGAAATACTAAGGGTTGTTGATATTAATATTTGTGTATAGTTAAGGATTGGTTAAGATGGAGTTTCTCACTCATTAGGGTTTCCTCTGGCTTGGGTCGAGTGTACTGTTTCCTATCGGTTTCTCCCTTTTATTTTTTGTTTTTGGGGAACCTACTGAGTATCTTTATACTTTTCCCTACCTAGGATTCACTTGAACATGTTATGTCTTATGAAAACTATAGGTATTCTAGTATTATACAAGGGAGACCGAGAGTAGGAGGAGTATAGTTCTCAATTGGAAAAACCTAGGTGGGTTCTAGTAATGAATTTGACAACGATCCCCTCCATTTGAATATTTTGGATGCTTTAATAGTTTTCTTTTGGTGGGATTGTATTTTACACTTTTTACTATTTCACAATACTTTAATACTATATGGGATATAGATGTATGCATGTATTCTGTTGAAGTTTTACTTTTATATATCTTCACTGTTGCATGGATATAGATGTGGGTGTGTTCATATAGGTTCACTAGGATAATTCCTTGAATATGTGTGATATGCATACTCAACACCATTTTCTATCCCCCGTCCTATTGGGAATAGGCTTGGGGAGTTTCGAATCAGAACCTGGTGGGGTGGGTCGTGATAGAGTAGAATGAAAACGGGTTCCCCTTTGGGATCATAGTGTTAGTGTTTTGTAGTTGTGAGATTGATTTTGGAAAACTGTGATAACCAACATATCAATTCACCAGGACCTTGATAACCATATTTTTAACTTAGATAATTTAGACACTGGTCTCATGGAAAACTTTAGTAAATGAATCATATAGGATTGAGTTCTAGTTTCTATGTCCTTGAGTCATCTCCCTAGATATACTCTTTGACTATGGAACATATTTTCATTATGCAAGATGTTTACAAAATGAAAACCTTCAAAGTTTACAAATTTTTGTCTAGGGTATAACCTGATGAGTGATGAGGTCACCTTGTAAGGGCCTGGTCACAAGTCAGGTTTTCTTCTGAGTGGATAGCTGGTAGAGATTCCACCCATTGAACACTGCATAGATCCACCTTTGAGAGTTAAGTTTGATGAGTCTTGTTAAAATGAGTTGTGGATGTATTTGTTGGTGTTGGACGATGATATATAGGTATTGAAAACATATCATGGGATTATAAGGTAGGGTTTGCCTATGGCATAGGATTAGTAGGACCCATATACAATCAACATGCGATGTAGGAGAAACCGTCATTTATGGGGACCTCAGGGACAAATTAGACATCTGGGGATAAGTATTTGTTATGATTGTGAGTGGTAAGAACATATCATGTGGGGGTGCCTTACTTTTCAAGCTATCGATAGAGAGATGGTCGTTCGACCACCAAGGAAGAGGCACCAGCTTTAACAAGGAGATCCATGGGGTAGTGGATTTAGCATAAGAGTAGAAGGAGGTAGTTGGTGCTTTGGATTGTTTCCACCACCATCACCCAAAAGTGGTCTAGGATAGGATTGGGGATCTAGAGTTCAGGGACATGGGTGGTTGTAGGTGCTGGAGGGTTTTAACCTAGTGGATTTGGGAGAGTTTGGAGTTATTATATTTATCCTTTCTACTTTACCTGTAGTTTGGTTAAATACAAGAGTGAGGCACGTTATCCTTGAAACTACTTGTTTAAGGATTTATTGAGTGACATAGGTTATCAGTGAAAACATATTTCATTATTTTTTTTGATGTGACTTTAAATATTCAAGGAAGAAGGATAATTCCCCCACTGATAAGAATTTTTGAGGTGTGATCGAAAATCATGCAGGCAAGTCAGTGTCATCTAAAGAGGATAGAGTTGAGGTATGTTGGATGAGTTTCTCTGACTTGTGTGTTTAAGGTTTTTTAATGTGTTAAAGATTCATGTAAGGATATGGGTGGAATCAAAGGTGAGATAGGAAAGGATTACCTACATATATAAGGAGTTTCTTGCCTTAAGGCTTGAGGGTGGATCAAGGTATGACATGTTACTCATTTCCCTCACTCGCCATTTTTGTGGTTTCATGAGCCACTTTTCTAAGGGTTTATCCCATGTTCAATATCTATTGATGCCAGTGGATCCCTTTTTTATTTACCCTTATGTTTGAGGCTCCTACAGAGAAGATTTGTGATAAGATGCTTCTACCGATAGTGTGACCAGACTCTAGGAGTAGAGATAGAGTTTCTCATGTGGAAATATTTCCATAGTGGTAGCGAGAACCTACGATGTTTCCTTTTTTATAGAATGGTTTTACATCATACATTATTAGATGGTGGCCACTGGTGAGTGTGGCAGTGTTGATGGATTTTGGGATGAAAATTTTCTTTTATGGAGGAGTAAACCCAGGCAGAGCGAGGCGAGCTCATGTGTGGGTGGATAAAGTCTATCTTTATTAGATGTATAATATAACCCTTGAAGAAGTGGTGCTATGAGATTTTGGGTTCCTTGCTATAGTGGTGGAGATGTGTATGTATTCTCAATGGAATACCAGGTTGATCTATCCTGAGTGTTGGCATTGGTGTTAACTAGAACCTCAGGACAACCCTAATATTTTCACCAACTTGTTGATGGAATCCTAAGGAGATTTTTGAACCATGGTACTATAGAGGTTTGTAGAAGGAGGGATTGTATGATATAGTGAGTTCACATGGGAATCCCTATGTTTCATTTTATGGATAATAAATCTTTGAGGTTTGGTGTGGATGATGTCACCTAGTTTAGTTGGCTATCAAGGAGGAGTACCCACACCCAGGAGTTGTTGACTTCTTTGCTGAGAGACTTGGGGAGAGATGGTTCTTGATGTTTTACCTCAGGTTAGGATATCAACAACTCTATGTTGGGTGGAGTTTCCTTGGGTTTATGGTGATATATTTGGCATGTTGGATGTCCCATAAATGTTGAGAGACCGACAGAATAAATCCTTAACCATTGTTGGGAAGGTTCTAGATTGTCTTTCTTTTCAGTATCCTAGAGTGCTCGACATCAAGGGTTGTGCATGCATGAAACTTGAAGATATTTATAGAAATTAAATGAGATTGTTGGCCTTATGGAAATATACTTAGTATCGTTTAAATACATGGAAGGTCTACTCACAAAGATGCACCTTCTCAAATGAAGGAGTGTTGGTATACCTTGGGAAGAGTTGTAGCAGATTATTACAAAAAATTCCGCCATCTATTATGGGTGAAAGCGATGATGGATCAGTTTTATTATTGTATTAAACCCTTGTGGTTGAGGCTGATATGGTGTTTCTCTAGCTAATAGTTGTTTCCACTTCACTTTTTCAGTGAGTCAGGGAGGTTCAGCTTAGAGTTTTTCTTCTGAGGTCTCACATGGAAGAATATCCACTAGATATGTTCTTGATAAATTTTAAAAAGGTGAGGAGTAAATCATCCTTTTTAGGATGGACCTTGAAACTAGTCACGTGGTGAGATGAAGTATTGAGGAGGTTCCCTTCCCTCAGTGGTACACCCAAGAGAGGCATGTAAATGCCAGATAAGTGGACCGTTCTTATTCCAAAAAAAATTCTTATGGTTTTTCATGATTGGTATGGTGTTTTTTTGAAATCACATACCATTTGGATATGGTTATGGTTTTTTGGGTCTCATTTAGGGTCGTTTTGGACCGATGGTGTTGGCCCTTGTTGATCAATGAGGTGATCTCATGTTCAGCGAGATTCCTTCTCATCATGGGTATGGAGATTTTTCCAGAAGATAGGCTATATTCAAGGTCTGTAATCCCTTTTCTTATGTTTTTGTGTGGGTTAGTGAGGTTTTGTACCTCTAGAATATTTGTAGAACTTTGGATGGTGTTGTGTAGTTTCCACCTACCACAGCTATGGATAAAAGTTCATGGCTTGTTGAATGCTATCGACTAGAATGCGATGGGCATTGAGTGTGGAGTTGTTTTCCAAGATAATACCCTTTTTGGGATTTTGGTTTCTCTAGGTGCATGTTTTTTGACTACACATGAACCTTTTGGAGAGATTTTTGGTGTGGGATACCCAATTGGGAGCTCCATTTTCTTTATTATGCCTTGAATGTCACTTTTTAAGGATGAAAGGACTTAAGACGGTGAGAACATAATGACTTGGGTTTTGACCTATAAGACTCTTTAATATTTCTAAGAACATTTCCATAGCTAGGTTCTGAGTTTTCATGAGATTCTAGGGATCTAAGAGCTTTGGTGCAGTGATATTAAAAATAATAAATTTCTTTTATCACACATGCATAGTTTCTTTGTAAATGTGAAATGAATTCTGATAGGAATCTCAGATCAAAAATATGAGACCTATGTTGAGTTTAGAATGTAGTATTTACCCTAGGTGTGACATAAATTTGTCTGCTCTGGGTGCATGGTTGAGGGTGAGTTGGTGGGACATTGAGTGATGAGGTTATTAATTAAATAAAATTTAATTAATAACTTAACCTAATTACCACACCCACCTTTTTGTTACCATAATATGTAAAGAGAATAGGTAGGGAGAGATCCCTTGTTCAGAAGATAACCCAAGGCCTTAAAGAGGGGAGGAGGTTCTACTGATCCTCATTCATAATGCTGATCGTCACCATATCAAGAATCAGTGTGTTCTAGGCATCGTTTTAGACCCATATATTCAACATTTCACCACAATGTTTGGCCAATTTATGATATTTACATCCCATATCCCTTTTTATGAAATGTTTTATGTTTTTAGATCCCTTATAAAATTTCTTATAACCCCATGGGGTCCAATATGTGGTTTCTAGGTGAAAATCAGGGCTTTTGTGTGACTTAGAGGAAATTCTCATTTGGAATTTATGGTCACATGGCATGTGGTTAAATAGGACATGCTGTGTGTTATTTCAATTAGGGGAATATGATCTTTCAGGACTACAAGTCATGTAAGAGGGTTACACATTGGGTAGGGGGCTAGGTCGTGTGGCCAAAGAAAATGTCCAAACTTTTTGTGTCCAAGGACATGGCCATGTAAGGGCACATGACTAGTAGACATGAACACATGTTGATTTACATAGGTATGACTTGAGAACAAGGACCAAGGGGAATGTTAGTAGGATATTCCATGTATGACGGGTACTCCCCGTGTCTCTTATATGGATTGGATATCTATGTGTAGAAGGATAAGAGATGTGGCTAGGTGAGGAGAAACACATTTTGTATGAGGCATACACACCGTGTGGTTTTACATGGGTCAGAGAGGTTGTGTATGGGAAAGGAAACACCCAGGGGTTTGAACACGGTCTCATGCCATGTTACATAGGGTTAATGATATTTATTTACATTTATAAACATCAAGTACCATCAAAGAACATGGAAAAAGGCCGGTGTTGAGAGAAACTTCCTGTACAATGTGCACACACCATGTGTCTTATTTGGAGATTTTTATCCCTTGCATATCTTCTTCTTTTGGACTCAGATGGAGGCCCGTGATCTGTCTATCCTAAGTTGTTTTACATGTAGAATGCAATGGTGGCCACAATTTGGGCCTTTTTTATGTGACATGAGGTGATGTTATGGGTCACTCCAGTTAGAAATGTTTGGACCAACAATGGTTGAGTGAGTTCCCATGGTCTTATCCTATGAGGGTTGTGGCATCACGTCCTTATCATAACATTGTGACCCCTATTTTTCCACTAGAGTTTGTCAAGTGTTGGTTTGTTCCCATATTATAGAGTGAGCTGTCTTAGTCTATTTCAATTAAAGAATCATTTGATTATAGAACGTATCCCTCCAAGAGTCCCAGAGTGATCCTCATATCCTTTCATGTTTTCCTTGGAAGGGTTGTGGAATCAGCATGAACAATATTTACTAGGGCATCGATACTATATCTAAGAGGATTTTTATAGTAGGGAAAAAATCCACAATGAGCCCTAGGAACAAACTCTTTATCTTTGTATCGAGATATGATATTTCTAATGGGGTTGTATTCTGATTTAGTGTGTATCCTAGATGAATCCCCCAAGTTTTCTTTTGGAGTTCTATGGTTATGTTTTCTAATGTGGAGAGTAGAGAATTAGTGTGTCCGACTATATACAAGATTCAATCCTCTTATTAGTGCATTTTTCTCGATTAGGGTTGTCATGCGATACCCTCTTTTGAGTATGGTGATTCATCTAGGGTTCTTAGTGGTCCCTAGTGGTCGTGGGAGTGACCCCCTACCTAAGTTTTGGATATCTTTTAGGTCACTGTGTGACTTTATCTATGGTTCTATCTAATGGTCGTACACTCTCGGATATATACCACCAAGGATTTTAGGGTTATTTAGTTTAGCATTCTTGATAAGTGATAATACAAGTTCCATCAGGGATGGTAGGAGAGTAACCAGTGGAGTGAAATATCTCAGCTGAGTACTATTTGGGATGGTGATGAAGTGACATGAAATTTGGGATTCCCAATGTGTGAAATCTTTTGTTTGTGTTTCATCTGGGGTGGATGGGCTCATGGAGTGAGTAATCCTAAGTGAGAAATATTTTGGAACCTTGATTTGGTGGTTATGGATAGATTTATGGTTGTGGACCATGAGACCTAGAGGCTGTTTTGAGTATATCTAGGATGTTCTAGGACCTTGTGGTAGGTGTCATATTTCTTAACATACCTAGGGGTTTTTAGTTGACTAGTTTTGTATAGTCGACTAGTTGTTAAGATGGAGTTTCTCTATCATTAGGGTTTCCTCTGGCTTGGGTCGAGTGGACGGATTCCTATCAGTTTCTCCCTTTTATTTTGGGGTTTTGGGGTTCCTACTGGATATTTTTATAGTGACCCATGAACAAGATTCATCAACACATGTTGTATTTTAGAAAAAATTTGGTATTATAGTACTGTCCCAAGGGGACTGAGAGCAGGATAAGTATAGTTCTAGACTGGAAAGACCGAGATAGTTTCTATTCATACATTTGACAACGATCACCCCAATTTGAGATGGTTGGATGCTTTTACAGTTTTTTTATTGGTATGGTATTTTCCCTTTTTTGATAATTTATAGTACTTTTATACTCTATTTTTGGGATATAGATGTATTCATTCATTTTATAGTTATAACGCCCAGACCCCAGTTACCCAGAGTCGGTGCATTATTACATAACATTGGCATGATCCCAAAAGATCAAGTCTCAAAAGACCGATTAGTTTAGTAGCCTTGGAATCACTAGATACATTCATAAAGTTTACATTACATCATAAAATAAAAACTACAACAACATAGTCTCCATATTCCACACTCATATCCCCTCATACTATCCCTGCAGGACATTCATAAAATACTTCTTCATATCCTGGAAAAAATAAAACATAGAAAGGGGTGAGCTCAGATGCCCAGTAAGGATAAAAATATAGCGGAAACTTTCATAAATAAGCATAAACATTTAAGGCAATGTATAATGAAAACAAAAGCCTTTAAAACTTGAACTTTAGCATAATATGGAATAAATAAAATGAAATAATTCCATTTACTTATTCACATAGATATTATACTAGTCAAATAATCACATGAAATATCAATAACCACTTTCATAATGATGTAATGAATAATGCTAGACTATCATAACCACATAGTCAAGGCCTTGTTCCAATACTACAAATAAGACTTTTTCAAGGCCCTGTGCCAAGACACTAGTTTGTCGTATGAGACCTACCAATGCATCGAGGATCTATAGCAGGCTCCACCCGTCACTTATTAAGTCCAATGCATTCCTCATATGAATAGTTTTAAACACAACATAAACATTCATATTAAAAATAGCATATGAAATGAAAACTACTAATCCATAAACCATGAATGGTATAAAAATAACACATCTGCAGTCAAACATATCACAAAAACTTCAATACAATATGGAAGTTTTGTATCCTAATAAATCAACTTCAAATAAGCTTAAAATCCATCAAAGGATGTTGACATAGATGAAATCAAAACTATTTGAGAGAAATATCTCTTTTTTTGAAATAATTTAAAAGTCACATAATTATAAAATAAAATATTTAATTTGAAAATATTCTTATAAGCTTGTAAGGGAATCTTTGACGATATTATAATGGCGGAAAATAGACGCATCCACTGTATAAGTTAAAAAATACATTCTTACCTTAATTCTGTCGAAAAGGTTAAAAAGGATCTTATTTAGAAAACGACAGAAAGATTCCTTTATAAACTTCTTATAAAAAGTCAAAAAGGGTATAAATGAATGTAACCCATAGTCTGTGAAATAGTAATAATTATTTGAAATACATTTTTAAGAAACATGGATGTGGGTGATAAAGAGGTCCCAGTAGATAATTACGTATAAACAACCTCGGATAATGAATAGATTGTGAAATAAACCCTTACCTTGTAATTTTCCTTGGTTGAGGGTAGGTTAAACTCCTATGTAATGGTGAAATAATTGTTATTAAATTATAAAAGAATCATATATATTAATATGATATAATATATGATCTTTTAACATTGCTTTGTTAATAATATCTTAGTATTATCGTCGTTTCAGGTGTTAACTTACTCGTTTTCTTTTATATGTTTTGTTACATAAGTCATGTTTGTTATGGATAGGTTGTATCTTATTTATATACATGATGATATCAAATCCTTAAAAATTATTTTTAATCATCAAATTACAATTAAACTTGAATGGATACGATGTGGAATGAATCTCGTCGTGTTCGTGGAGACGGTAGTCCGTACGTACGCACGCGTGACAATATCATTATTTTGATATTAAAATAATATATAATTGGATGGTATATCATTTAAACAGAGTCATTATAATGTTATATTTATTATTTACATCAATTACTCATCATTATCATACCCATCCAAATAATAATGTTTTTAATAATAATTACACCACGACGTGGAGACGGTAAGCCATATGTACGCACGTTTGGTGACATTTCATTCAAAGGATGGATAGAATAATGAATATGGTTGTATAAAATGACAGTATATAGAAGATAATGGATTTATTATTTTATAATGTAATTAACAAATAAAGAATAAGTTGAAGAAGAAAGAACTTGAAAGAGAGCAGTGAAAACATTACCTCTTCTTCGAGTTCTTCCTTTTGATTTGATCAAAAGGGCTCATTAGGTTGGAATTATGATCCAAATAAGGACTATAGGTTGAATTGAGGGAAGTTAAGAGAATATTTGGGCAAGGGTTGGATGAGCCAAAAGTCTTTTAATGTGTGAATTAGAGAGAAAGTGGAGGGCCCTTTTATAAGAGGGGTGAGGTGCACCTTTTGAAAAGCTAGAAATATTATTTTATAATAAATTAATATTTGGTTTCTAATGGCTCCAAAGTGGATTATTTAAATGTTAAGGTGGGGATGGGTATAAATCCTTTCTACCAATATATTTTAGATAAGTTTGCGTCATTATATTAACCTTATCCTTTATATTTAACTCTTTGTTAAATAGTTTGACATTTACCATGTCTCTTTGTATTTTTATATTATATAGTTAATAAACTTACTATATACCTCCAAGAGACCTCCAAGTGGTCCATTAATGATACACCTAAAATTATATAAGTCCTTTGGAATAACCTTATATTTTTAGGAATAGAATATCAATTAATAATGTAATATTTGTTTTGAAAACTCTTTTATGTTAATTTTGACACTATTGGGTATTTTGTTTTAGATAATTTAATAAAAGAATTATTACTTCAAAATAAATTTATATAACCAATAATAATATGTCATATTAACCTATAAAATTAGTGTAATTCATAAAAAGTCTCAAATTACATTTATTTTGATATTTATAATATCAATTATCTTAGTCTTTCATTAATACGGTAATTACTGCATCATCATTGTGTCATAAATAAAATAAATTATTTAATGTCTAAAAAATATAAATAAAATACCATTATGTAGGAAATATTTTTATCTTTCTAATGAATATTTATAATCAAATTTATCTTATGTATAACCCTATATTAAAAATGTTTTAGTTATTAAACATTGATTTTAACTCTTTTAACTCTTCTTTGAATAATAATAAATGTCCTAATCTAGTCCAAGTGGAACTAAATGATAATATTTTATTTCTAAGGCTGTTTTTGGTCGAGATAAACTTGTACAATAAAATTAGGAAATGTGTTAGGGTAATAATAATATCATTTTTACCCTTAATTACCCTATTTACTTTTAACTGTGGTAAATAAAAGTAAAAAGTTACTATTCACCAAAAATTATTTTTATCTTATTGAAACACATTTTACTCCTTGATATTAACCATGTCTCTCGGATTTTCAAAATTCCACTCACAGGATTGGTAAAATTAAGTTTTATGTGAATTTCCAAATTCTCCTAGGAGGTGGGTAAAAGACGGTGAAAAGTTCAATAAAATTTTTATATATCTAAAATTATTCTAAACTAACTCCACTGAATTACATTGAACTTATATAGGAATTATTTATCTATTTTGACCTAAAATATATTTAAATAAAACAAATAATTATTTAAATAAAAAATCGGTTTTAAACTATAACTCAGTGTTTTTTCACTATTCATCAAAAATTGAAAGTTTTCAGAAAAATACGAAAATATCACCCTAGGATAATTTAGATATTATGAATCAAAAAATATAGTTCATTTTGAAAGATAAAATTTTTAAAACTTCAAAAAGTGGGTACCACTATTCATAACGACTAGTTTGATTGATTGTTGTGTGTGTTAGAACTCGAAGTTGCGTACAACACACGCTATTGTATTATTCAAAGGGAAGCATGCCGTGGAAGATTGGTGTGTTACATTCTCCCCTCCTTCAAATAATTTCATCCTAGAAATTTCTAGAATACTACCAAATGGAAAGACTCAGGTGGTTCTTCATCATAAGTTCCTTGGGTTCCCACGTTGCCTCTTCCATTTCATGGTTTCTCCATAGAACTTTTACCAGATGAGTCGTCCGGTTTCTTAGCACTTATTATCTTGTATGAAGAATCCTGACAGGCTCTTCGTAATAAGATAGATCAGGTTCCAGTTCTAATTCATCGTAAGTGAGTACATGCATTGGGTCAAGCATGTATTTTCTCAACAGTGATATGTGGAACACATGGTGAACTTTGGAGATACTTGGCGGCATTTCCAATTGGTAAGCTACAGCCCCAATTCGTTCTATAATTTCGAATGGTACGATGTACCTGAGACTCAATTTTCCCTTCTTACCGAAATGTATAACACCCTTCCATGGAGATACCTTCAAGAAAACATGATCTCTTAACTACAATTCCAAATCCTTCCTTCAGTTGTCAACATAGCTCTTCTACCTACTTTGAGCTGCTTTAATGTGGTTTTGTATTACCTTCACCTTTTCCATCATTTCCTCCACCAGTTCTGGGCCTATGAGTTTTTTTCACCAACATCATCCCAATAGGTTGGTGTGTGACATATCTTTCCATATAATGCTTCATATGGTGCCATATGAATACTCAAATGGAATCTATTATTATAAAAAAATTCTACCAGAGTTAAATATTGATCCCACATACCCTGAAAGTCATGTGAGAAAGATCTCAACATGTCTTTTAAGGTTTGAATAGTCCATTCTGATTGTCCATTAGTTTGGGGTGGTAGGCAGTGCTCAAATGAAATTCAGTATCGAGGGCTTTCTAAAGACTTTTCCAGAATCTTTAAATAAAACTTGGATCACGATTATAAACAATCTATATGGGTACTCCATGAAGTCTCACAACTTCATTAATATATAGTCTTGCTAGACTTTCAAGTGGTAAATCTTCCCTTATAGTAAGAAAATGTGCTGACTTGGTAAGACGATCAACAATGACCCATATTGCATCGTTCCTTCTAGGAGTCTTTGGTAGTCCCATGACAAAGTCTATCATGATATTATCCCATTTCCACTCAGGTATGGAAAGAGGTTTCATGACTCCTCCAAGCTGTTTCCTTCTAGCTTTCACTTGTTGACAAACCATACATCGTGACACAAAATCAGCAATCACCCTCTTCATGTTGTCCCACCAAAAATGTTCCTTCAAATACCTATACATTTTAGTGATCCCAGGGTGTATAGAGAAATTGGAACTATGAGCATCGCCCAATAATTCCCTTTTTAGATCAGGTATATCTGGAACACAATGTCTCCCCCCAAATTTCAAAATTCCATCTTCATACACAAAGTCATTCAATCTCCCATCATTCACAGCTTTAATCTTCTTTTGAAATTATTCATCATTGGTTTGAGAACTCTTTATCCTTTCTAGTAAAGATGGGTTGGCAACCATTTGAAAAATCATTGATGTTTCGCCTTCCATGTTGATTCCAATATCCATATTTACTACATCCATGAAAATAAGATCCCTTTCAACTCTCATCTTGTTCAAAACTCCATGATCCTTTGTACTCAAAGCATCTGCCACCTTATTTTCCTTTCCTGGGTGGTTGTGTATAGTGAAATCATAATCCTTGAGTAGTTCAAGCCATCTCCTTCACCTCATGTTGAATTCTTTCTGTGAGAAAATATACTTCAAAATCTTGTGATCAATATAAATCTCACATTTTTCACCATAGAGATAGTGTCTCCAAATATTCAAATCAAATATTACACATGGTAACTCAAGATCATGATTAGGATAGTTTTGCTCATGAATTTTCAGCTGTCGTGATGCATATGCAATAACTCTATCATTCTGCATAAGGACACAACCAAGTCCTTTCTTCGATGTATCACTAAAAATAACGAACCCATCATTTATCGATGGTAGAGTCAAAGTAGAATAATTGACTAATATTCTCTTCATTTCTTCAAAAAATTCTTCACACTCTTTTGTCCAAATAAATTTAACTCCTTTACGTGTGAGCTTTGTTAATGGGTTAACCAATCGGGCGAAATTCTAGACAAAACATCGATAATAACCTGCTAAACCAATAAAAAGGCGTACCTAGGTTATACTCATTGGTGCTGGCCATTCTTGGATTTCTCTTGTCTTAGAAGGATCAAAAAAGATTCCATCCTTAGAGACAATATGGCCAAGAAAAGAAATCTCCGGAAGCCAAAATTCAAACTTGCTAAAATTCCAATATAATTCATGTCTTCTAAGAGTCTTCAGGATACTGAGAAAGTGATTTTCATGATCCTCATAGCTTTTGGAGTATACCAAGATATCATCAATAAATACCACCACAAAATCATCGAGATATTCCTTGAAAACTCTATTCATTAGATCCATGAATACAGAGGGTGCATTAGTCAATCCAAAAGGCACTACTGTAAACTCGTAATTCCCATACCTGGTTAAAAATGATGTCTTCAGAATGTCCTCCTTCTTCACACACAACTGGTGGTATCCAGATCGAAGGTCAATCTTTGAAAAGTATTGATATCCATGCAGTTGGTCAAATAAATCATCAATATGAGGTAGGCGATACTTGTTCTTTATTGTTATAGCATTGATTTCCCTATAGATACATAACCTCATAGATCCATCTTTATTCATAACAAAAAGGATAGGGGATCCCCACGGAGAAACACTAAGTTGAATAAATACCTTATTACTCAATTACTCTAGTTGTTTCATTAGTTCAACTAATTCCACAGTGGCCATTCTATAAGGGGTCTTCAATATGGGACTTGATCCAGGAATTAAATCAATGGAAAACTCAATTTCTCATTCTGGAGGATGTCCAGGTAAATCTTATGGAAACACATCAACATATTCTCTCACGATAGGTACATCCTCTATTAGAACATTCCTTTCCTTACCTAAAATTATTTCATTCTCTTGCTCCCCAATAATTGAATTTAGTTAAGCTACTGGGGGTGGATCTAGGTAAGAATCGGGTGGTGACAATTCCTCTCTAAAGATAAGGTGTTCTTTATCATCATCATCAAAAGTTTTAACCTCCTTTTTCTTACAATAAATCTTCACAACATGGTCTGAAATCCAATCCATACTGAGGATTATATGAAACTCAATCATAGGTATGATGATGAGATCAGCAGATAAAGAACATTTATATGCCCTAATGGGAACAGATCCATAGAACTTTGTAGAAATGATACTTCCCTTAGGAGTTTTAACTGACAACTCCCTTGTTAAATCAAATTGAAAATATCTAATTTTCTTAGAAAACTGGGAAGATATGAAATAATGGGATGATCCAGAATCAAATAATGCATTTGCTAAACTTGAGGAAAACATTAAATTACCTGCCACAATGTCTTTAAGAGATTCTACCTCAGTAGTAGTGATAACATAAGCTTGGCCTTGATCCCTTGGACTTTTATGAGGTAAGTTCCCCTGATGCTTAGGACATTAATTTTCATAATGTCCCATCTCCCTGCAGTTGTAGCATTGAACATCGGTAGATTCTTTCTTCCCCTTGCAATCACGAGCTTGGTGGCCTTTTTCACCACACTTGTAACATACTCCCATTCCTTTCAAGCAAGTACTAGGGTGTTTCTTCCCACATTTACTGCAGGATGGATAATTAACTTTTCCCTTCTTCCCTTTATTTCCATTTCTAGAGTGATCAATAGATCTCTTCTTCTCTTGCTTTTCTTTAAAGTCGTAAGACTTAGAGAATTATTTTTCTATCTTTATAGCACATGAGACAATATCTTCATACAAAGAGAAGGATTATGACACTAATGCTCGATGAATAAATGGTTTTAACCCATCAAAGAAACAATAAATATTACTTCTTGGGTTATGTATATAATCTCCAGCATAGCTTTCTAACCTTGTAAAGTTTTCCTCATGAACTGCGACATTCTCATCCTTCTTTTGTCTCAGACTCAGAAATTGCCTTTCCATATGTGCTCGATGGTCATGAGGAAAGCATTTTTCTAAGAAAAGCTCTTTGAACTCCCTCCATTACATATTTTATACTTCATAATCTTCCTTTGTGTTTTGAATCAATGAACACCATTGGTCAGCATCTCCAGTGAGGCGGTAAACTACCATGATAACTTTTCCCCTTTCACTACTCCCCAAGGCATGGAATATTTTCTCTAAGAAATTTATCCATTGATCAGATACTAAGGAATTTTTACTCCCATTTAATGTTGGAAGTTGTTTCCTCATTAAGCGGTCTAACATTGATCCTCCACACTACGGATCAAGGTGCTCCATACGGGTAAGGTTATTATTCATAACCTGAGTGAGTTGTCCCAGTATGGTGATAAGCTGATCAGAACCAGTTGCATCACCATCTCCACTATAATTATCTTGAGCAGGAGGGAAATCCCTACATGGAGTGCTTTCATTGATACGGTTTCCATTTCTTCCACTATGTAAAATTTCTAAACAATGACATACACTAGATTAGTTTATGAATCGAAATACATAAATCCAAACTTGTAAAACACTTAACATAAATTGAACTATTTATGGATATAATCCATAATCATAAAAATGTTTTCTTTGAGGAAGTATATACTCGTAAACCCTTCATAAATGTTCGTAAATAAAATTAGAATTATCCTAAGCATATCCCCTGGGAGTGTTGTAAACAAGAGTGCAGCAAGGACCATTGTCGTGCACTAGTTCCCGTTCGAGTCTAGCTCAAAACGGTGTTTTCAGGTTTTATTCCTAGGTACATCTATGCCAAATCCGCCTCTATCTGCTCGTATCCAGATAGGGATGTATTGCTCGGAAAACTCACAAAATCTCTACAATACCCAAAATTCTAGGAAGTTCTTATATACTAATCATCAAAGTCCATCTTAGGTTTATGTTCTCTAATCAGAGTTTATCTAAATCTAGTTTCCAAGGTCTGTACTAAACCTCCCTCTGATACCAACTGTAACGCCCCGACCCCAGTTACCCAGAGTCAGTGCATTATTAAATAACATTGGCATGATCACAAAAGATCAAGTCTCGAAATACATATTAGTTTAGTAGCCTTGGAGTCACTAGATACATTCATAAAGTTTACATTACATCATAAAATGAAAACTACAAAAACATAGTCTCCATAGTCCACACTCATATACCCTTATACTATCCCTTCAGGTCATTCATAATATACTTATTCACATCCTGGGAAAAATAAAACATAGAAAGGGGTGAGCTCAGATTCCTAGTAAGGATAACAATATAGCAGAAACTTTCATAAATAAGCATAAAAATTTAAGGCAATATATTACTAAAACAAAAGCCTTTGAAACTTGAACTTTAGAATAATATTGCAGAAATAAAATAAAATAATTCCATTTACTTATTCACATGGATATTCTACTATTCGAATAATCACATACAATATCCATAACCACTTTCATAATGATAGAATGCATAATGCCAGACTATCATAACCACATAGTCAAGGCCTTGTGCCAAGACTACAAATAAGATTTTGTCAAGGCCTTGTTCCAAGACACTAATTTGTCTCATGAGACCTACCTATTCATCGAGGAGCTATAGCGGGCTCCACCCATCACTTAATAAGTCCAATTCATTCCTCATATGAACAGGTTTAAACATAACATAAACATTCGTATTAAAACTAGCATATTAAATGAAAAATAAAAATCCATAAACCACGAATGGTATAAAAATAACACATCCATATTCAAAAATATCACAAAACCTTCAATAAAATATGGAAGTTTTATATCCTAATAAATCAACTTCAAATAAGCTTAAAATCCATAAAAGGATGTTAACATAGATGAAATCAAAACTATTTGAGAGAAATATCTCTTTTTTTGAAATCATTTAAAAGTCACATAATTATAAAATAAAACATTTACTTTGAAAATATTCTTATAATATTGTAAGGGAAGCTTCAACGATTTTATAATGGCAGAAAATATCCACACCCGCCATATAAGTTAAAAAAGACATTCTTACCTTAATTCTGTCAAAAAGGTTAAAAATGACTTTGTTTGGAAAACGACAGAAATATTCCTTTATAAACTTATTATAAAAATTCAACAACGGTATAAATTACTTTAACCCATAGTCTGTAAAATAGTAAGAATTATTTGAAATACATTTTTAAGAAACATGGATGTGGATGACAAAGAGGTCCTAGTAGATAATTAGGTATAAACAACCTCGAATAATGAAGAGATTGCGAAATAAACCCTTACCTTGTACTTTTCCTTGGTTGAGGGTAGTTTAACCTCCTATATGATGGTGAAATAATTGTTATTAAATTATACAAGAATCATTTATATTAATATGATATAATATATGATCTTTTAGCATTTCTTTGTTAATAATATCTTAGTATTATCGTCATTTCAGGTGTTAACCTACTCATTTTCTTTTATATGTTTTGTTACATAAGTCATGTTTGTTATGGATAGGTTGTATATTATTTATATACAGGATTATATCAATTCCTTAAACATTATTTTTAATCATCAAATGACAATTATACTTGAATGGATACGATGTGGAATGAATCTCATCGTGTTCGTGGAGACGGTAGTCCGTACGTACGCACGAATGACAATATCATTATTTTGATATTAAGATAATATATAATTCAATGGAATATCATATATACAGAATCATTATCATGTTATATTTATTATTTACATCAATTACTCATCATTATCATACCCATCCAAATAATAATGTTTTTGAATAACAATTACACCATGACGTGGAGACGGTAAGCCGTACGTACGCACGTATGGTGACTTGTCATTCAAAGGATGGATAGAATACTGAATATGGTTGTATAACATCACAGTATACAGAAGATACTATAGTTATTATTTTATAATGGAATTAACAAATAAATAAGAATTTGAAGAAGAAAGAACTTGAAAGAGGTTGGTGAAAACATTACCTCTTCTTCGGGTTCTTCCTTTTGATATGATCAAAAGGGCTCCTTAGGTTGGCTTTATGATCAAACTAGGGCCTCTAGGTTGAATTGAGGGAATTTTAGAGAATATTTGGGCAGGGGTTGGCCGAGTCAAAAGGCTTTGAAGGTGTGAATTATAGAGAAGGGGGAGTGCCCTTTTATAAGAGGGATGAGGGGAACCTTTGGAAAAGCTAGAAATATTATTTTATAATAAATTCATATTCGGTTTATAATGGCTCAAAAGTGGATTATTTAAATTTTTAGGTGGTTATGGGTCTAAATCCTTTCAACAAATAGATTTTAGACAGGTTTGGGTCATTATATTAACCTTATCATTAATATTTAACTCTTAGTTAAATAGTTTGACATTTACCATGTCTCTTTATATTTTTATATTATATAGTTAATAAACTTACTATATACCTCAAAGAGACCCAAAATTGGTCCATTAATGATAAAACTATCATTATATAAGTCCTTGGGCCGAACCTTAGATTTTTAGGAATAGAATATCAATTAATAATATAATATTTGTTTTAAAAACTCTTTTATGTCAATTTTGACACTATTGGGTATTTTGTTTTTGATAATTTAATAACAACATTATTACTTTGAAAACAATTTATATAACTAATAATAATATGTAATATTAACCTATAAAATTAGTGGAATTCATAAAAAGTCTCAAATTACATTTATTTTGATATTTATAATATCAATTTTCTTAATCTTTCATTAATACGGTAATTACTGCATCATCATTATGTCATAAATAAATTAAATTATTTAAAGTCTAAAAATTATAAATAAAATACCATTATGTAGGAAATATTTTTAACTTTATAATTAATATTTATAATCTAATTTATCTTATGTATCACCCTATATTAAAAATGTTTTACTTAATAAACTTTTATTTTAACTCTTTTAACTCTTCTTTGAATAATAATAAATGTCCTAATCTAATACAAGTGGACCTAAATGATAATATTTTATTCCTGAGGTTTTTTTTGGTTGAGATAAAATTTTCCAATAGAATTAGGACATGTGTTAGGGTAATAATAATAATATCATTTTTACCCTTAATTACCCTATTTACTTTTAACCTTTGTAAATAAAAGTAAAAAGTTACTATTCACTAAAAAATATTTTTATCTTATTGAACCACATTTTACTCCTTGATATTAACCATGTCTCTAAGTTTTTCGAAATTCCACTCACAGGAGCGGTAAAATTAAGTTTTTTTGTGAATTTCTAAATTCTCCTAGGAGGTGGGTAAAAGACGATGAAAAGTTCAATAAAATTTTTATATATCTAAAATTATTCTAAACTAACTCCAATGAATTACATTGAAATTATATAGGTATTATGTATCTATTTTGACCTAAAATAAATTTAAATAAAATAAATAATTATTTAAATAAAAATTATGTTTTAAACTATAACTTAGTTTTTTTACTATTCATCAAAAATTGAAAGTTTTCAGAAAAATACCAAAAATTCACTCTAGGATAATTTCGATATTCTGAATCCCAAAATAAAGTTCATTTTTAATGATAAAATTTATAAAATTTCAAAAAGTGGGTATTACTATTCATAACAGCTAGTTTGATTGATTGTGGTGTGTGTTAGAACTCGAAGTTGTGTACAACACACACTACTGTATTATTCAAAGGGAAGCATATCGTGGAATCTTGGGGTGTTACAATAATAGTTTTACATTTATATCACTACACTATTTTATGGAGATGGATGTGGGTATGTGTTTGCAGGTAAATTAGGCTAATTACTCCCATGTGTGTGATATGCCTTCTCAGTTTGTTTCCCAACCCTTGGCCTATTTGAGGCGAGCTTGGGGAGTCATACCTTGGACCTCAATGGAATAATTCATGACATGAATACTCATTTAATATAGGATTAATGGGAGATATATCAGAACAAAGTGATATTTTAAATGATTAATGCATGCATGCAGCGTCATGTGAATGCATGTAAACCGAGGGATAAAAATATGATCAGTGGAAAATAATGAAGGGGTTAATTTATTAGATATGTAATTAATAAGGAATATGACTCAAATATTTTAGGAATTTAAATGAGTTTTTATAAGTTATTTAAAACTAAATATTTATATTAATTTTAAATATGAATATTTGAATACTGAGTCTCCATGGGAATTAAATGGAGATAATGACACAATTTTTTTGAGGTTATATAAGGATCTAAAATGTAGAAATATCCTCTAGAAATAAATAAAAAGATCACTTAAAAACATATATTTTAGGAGAATTCATATTTTTACTATGAATAACATTATTTATGATATTTTTATTGTGAATATAAATGGAAAATTCATGTGATGAAGAAACTATTAATGAATTAATATCTCATTTAAAGATTCAAATACTATTATAAGAGGGAAATATATCAAGTGTTGAGGAGATAAGTTGTGTTGAATTTAGGAGTCCCTAAAGGAGATACACCTAAGTTTTCAAATACTTAGAAAATCCAAATCATTCTAGATTTAATGTCATGGAGTTTCAAGATGGGAAAAACATTTTCTACAAGAAGTTAAAGATCTTGAAGGTGTACATGAGAAAGATAGATCTTACATGAACATGGAGTAGGATCATCTAAAGAAAAATATCTTTCTTCTGTTGGATTTGGTTCCCTAGAACCAAATTCATCGTAATTTATGATAAAAATCTATTCATTATTTTGAATATTAATAAACTACTTATCATATCGTGATTATTCTTGTGCGTGACATAGTATGTGATAATTTTCTAGGAGTAGATGTCACACTAAAAGGTCATAAAAGTTCCCCTTTATGATGGGAACCTGGGAGTGGGATGACACTATTCTTGTATATATGTTCTATAGCCATATGATATCATTTGAGGGACACAAATGACACATGCTAACATGGGTGGAGAATCATAGGACTTTGAGGAACCTTTCAATGGTGCACACCCTTGGTAATATCCATTAGTATATTATGAGAACGAGACCCACTAGTATGAGACCCACATTTATATGTGTCATTGGATGTTACTTTCTAAAGATGTGTGTATTGGTCCTTAGACATTAATATTATTATTAATGAGTATTATAAGTTGCGCACTAATATGTATTGATTAAAACCATGATGAGAAATGTTTGTGGCAAGGTAGGATACGTTGGGTGTGCCACGAGTAATATTGAATTAATGAATAATGTGAGAAAGGATTTATCCCTTTTGTTAATTGAAGTAAGTTAATGTCTTATTCCATTTTATGAAAATGATATATCATAAATAAATCCATGGCTAGTGTGTTCTATAGGCATGTTCTATTTTTGGAAAGTCAAAGAAAGAGATATTGAGTACATAGGTTTATGGCACTGGCATGAAACTTTCTTGATTAGATATATTATGATAAAGGGATAATATTACATGATAATCATTTATATGGGGTGACTTCCATTGTGGTATTCACTTCTTTTTCAATGGGTACCTTAGAGTTTTGTAATATGTTAACCTTGGACTTTAGGATGCTTCACCTAATTCCCCAGAGAAAGATGCCTAGAGGGTCACACACTAAGTGTATCTAGAATCTCAGTGAAATAATATCTTATTATTTATTATTTAAAATGTTGAATAAATATTATTCCCCCATATGGTTTAATAATTATTCTTGTATGATTGATTGAATTTATTCCATCACTAGTTATTCGAGAGAATATATTGTGAGCAGAATATTTAATAAATATTTATTTGATGTTTATTGAATATAATATTTATTTATTTATTGAAGAATAATGTAGTTATATTTATTTAATAAATAAATAGACATTATTAAAGTCCTAATTAATATTGTAGAGGAATGAAAGACCGAGTTTAATGGCCCAGTGAAAAATAATAAATAATGAATATTGTTTAATTAAATATTATTTAATTATAATTCACAAGTTAAGAGCATGTTGATAAAAAATAATATTACTATTATTATTTGACATAGAGTTTTACTAGTATTAAATAAATAATTAAGGGAACCTGTGTAATTATTTTACTTTAACCCTAAAAATATAAATACCCAATTATATTATTTTCTCAAGAGAAAATTATATTGTTCACAATGAATCTTGGAGGATCTTCTCTAGCCTAAAGAACTACCTTATCCATGAATTATCCTAAGAACAATGGAAAATCCTCCTCCACCAGATCAAGGAGAATTTTTTGGAAGCGATTATCAAGGTGATCAAGGTGGGTGACACAAGTGCAAGGATCTTATATAATAGCACTCAAAGAATCCTTTGACAAGATCTAGAGATTCTTGGAACATGTGTGGATTACCTCTAGATGAAATCTACACTTGTTTTCTACAATGCAACGATGGTGCATCATAGATCTGTCACCAGATACATCAACTAAGAAATAATTTCTTAGAGGTAATTATTTATCTAATTAAATTAATTATAAACAATATGTTTTGATCTCCTCTCTCTAGTTCTAGTGTGATTAATGTTTTTTATCATTTATTCAATTCCATCGATCATAGAAATTAAAAAATCATGTAGATCTTGGATTGATCATCTATCATGACAAAATCAATGTTGGGCACCGCCCATCACATGGTTCCATTGCGCCTAGAACCTAAAAGGGGTATCAGAGAAGGCACTTAATTGTTTATAATTATTTGAAAATAATTTGTTATGTATGCATTTATAATTTGGTTTATCAATTCAAGTTTAATATTTATTTTAATCTAAATTGTGAGATCTGTTTCTTCCTCCTTCATTTTTCGTAGATATAATATAAACAAATAATTTTATGATTAAAATAAAATCTAGGAACTCATCTGGAGGTGCCAAGGTTTCTGGATGGAAAACGCCAGACTACACGCTGTGAAACTGGAGTTACACACCAAGAAATAATGTTCAACTCATCAAGATTTGATAAGGAAATAAATTCTATATTATTCATTGATTATTGAATTAATTACACCATTTAATGAACCATGTGTTGATCAGAATTAAATGGCACATGGTCAGTCAGACTACTCACTGTATATCCCACATATACATTGTGTAGTCCCTTTGGGTCAGAGACGAACCATGTATCCTATACATGACCTACCTGACTGGTGACCGTGTAACATTGATTCTACATGACGTGTGGCCCATTAGACATGATATGTAAATTTTCTGAGGTACATTTACACGTCGAGTCCCTAGGCGTATATCTCAGATAAATGGTGAGAGGTGTACACACCATGTAGATTGGATCTACATGTCGTGTACTTATACCAAGTTACACAAATTTAAATTTTATTTATTTTACTATGTAATATTTGTGACATGTACTTGCATATGGTCATAAAGATAGGACACATGATGGGATAGGTTTTAATATACATAAATATTAAATGTTTAATTAATATATGTAAAATGTTCATATCTACATATCATGTATGATTTATATTACAATTTGTTATTCTACATGCATTTAAGCATAACATGTGTTTGAAAAATTATGTAATTCTTGTAATAATCCATGAAATACATGTTGTAAAAGTATATGATAATTTGTGCATTCCATATTTCACAAGAGTAAAATTGTTTAAAAAAATAATATATATTTAGAAGAATCGGATGGGTATGAACTGTGTTTCATTCAAGTTACATTTATGTACAAAGTTAATTTTGAATGAATTTATTTAATTTGTTTAAAATTATAATTTATGAGAATATCAAGGAAATTCAGATAAGAATTAAGATAAAAGGATAGATTAATTAAAGATAAAAATTAATCTATTCAAGTGCAATTTATCTTTAATAAGAATGATTAAGAATTGAATTCTAGTTTAATTAAATGCATAATTCATTGAATGTATATAGATGACCATGAGGTAGACCAAAACTTTTGTATGTGATTGGTTTTATTTAATTTATTATTAACATAAATTGTTTTCTTGTGTTCCTTCTCTCTTTATTATTATGTAGGGTCTACATTCCCATGGTTTATTTTATGTAAAATCCCTTTTCCCCTCACCTGTTTGTGGGTAAAGGGCATACGTGATGGATTGAGCTCCCAAGCTAGTGCAGGTTGTTCAAGTTAGGAGCTGAGGTGAAACCAATCCAAGAAGATACAAAGTTGGATAGGGGGAAATATATAAACACGAACCTCAATTGGTTCAAGGTGTTTCTCCCCTAGGTCAATGTTTAATTTATCAACCACTAGATAAAATAACCATTATTATAAGCTAATTATCATAACCTTTATTTTATTTATTTATAGTTTCATGTTTATTTCATTATGAATGTTTTGTCGTGATTACATAATTAATGAATTAATAATCATGAAATATGGGATTAAAATAAACACACTTATATGTAAATATTATCAAATACATGGTTAATCACTTAAGTATTCCCACTTAATATTAAAAATCATGTGATAAAGATAATAATTGGAAATTTATGAATAAAAGGATAAAATACCTCGATAAAATATTAATTTGGTATATCCTTCCACTACTTCGGTTAGAACCAAACCATAGGTAATAGTGCTTGAACATCAAAATTTTGGGTGATTCCAATTATCGTGGAATTCTAACATGAGGTTTTGGGTTAACTTAACTTGGTTCACATCATGGGTTTACTTCCAAAGTATGAATTGGTGTAACTGATAGGCAAAGGTTAGGGAAATCTAAATTAATTATTTCAGGATTGGGGAGTCCACTCAGCAGATTAATGAATTTTGAGTTAATGTAGTTTATATTTGGAATGCCTACCTAAAACCACTCAAGTTTCTTGACCAACAAATGTTGGGGTAATGAAAAGGGGAATACAGATCCTTGCTACTAAAAAATCAAAGCAACAGGGTATTATGAAGCCAATGGAGAGAAATATTGGTTTCAATAAAATAGTGGGAGATTAATAAATATAATATTTATTTATCTAAATTTTATCAGATAAAGTACTAAAATTATGATTATCTTATTTTGTATAAATAACAATAAAATGACATCCAATATATCACTTTCATCAACACTTGAGAAGGAAAATATTCTCACTAATTTTTTTTCCAAGAGTGGAAAAGGTGCCTATGTGTCATCCATATCCATGAAAGGAAATTGTATGTGTTGGAAGAACCTTTTCTTTTTTTCACCTAGAAATGTGGTAGGTGATGAAGAAATATATCTCTATGAGAAACAAATGAATGATGCTACAGATGTTCAGTGCTTCATGCTATCATCTATGTCCAATGAGCTTTTGAAGCAACATGAGGATATGAATGCATATAATAGGATGTCTCACCTTCAGGATCTCTATCAAGAGAAGGAAAGGCAATAGAGGTATGAGATATCCAATGCTTTGTTCCCAACTATTCTTGGAGATTCTATGTCAGCTGGGCTTCATGTAGTCAAGCTTATCGACTATATTGAATGCTTGGATATCTTAGGGATTAAATTCCCAGACAAGTTTCATATATATATCATAATTTCATCACTACCCAATACCTTCTCCATATTTATTGTGAATTATTATATGAGGAATAATGATAAGATTCCTTCAGAACATCTTACCTTGATTCTCCAAGTGGATAAGGACATAGGGCATGATAAACCTGTGATCCTTATAGTGAATAAGAAAAGGAAGAATAAGGAAAAGGGGACTAAGACTTATAAATAATATAAATATCCTGAGCAATATCCTTCAAAGAAGAATAAGATATAGAGGCATGTCAAGGAAAGGGATGGAATATGTTTTTTCATGTGGAAAGCCAAGCCACTAGAAGGGGAACTACACCCAGAAGAAAGGGTAAGTTAAAGGTTCATTTGTTATTGAGTGAAATATTACCATTTATACACACATGGTATTAGGTAATGCTTTTGGTGCTCACATCTGTATCCAAATGCATGAACCAAGTTGATTTTGAAAGATATATAGAGGAGAGGTGGATCTGTGAGCTTACAATGGTGCAAGGATGGGTGATATGGCCATTGGTGACCACCACATTTCATTTCCAATGAGAATGATTTTGGTATTAAGATATTTTTATTATGTACCTACAGTTACCAAGAACATAATTTTTATGTCATATAGAGATACAGATAGGTTTATTTTCAAATTTGGAAATAAAAGTTGTTTCTTTTATAAGGAAAACAATTTCCATGACATGAAACATTTAAATAACAGTCTTTATGTATTGATTTATGAAAACCAAGTATTGGAAATTGATAACGAATCATGTCCAAACGAGTCATATAACACCCAGCTACGGAATCCCCATCATGGTCATGTAAACAAGAATCATTTGAAAAAGCTTTGTAAAGATGGATATTTAGACTCTTCTGAACGAAAAACACTTGATTAATGTCATGCTTGTTTGTAAGAAAAAATGACCAAACCACCATTCAGTGGATAGGTTTAAAGGTCCACAAAACTTCTAGGATTAGTACACACTGATGCTGTGGAGGGGAAGTTCCTTGTAGATAGTCTTGTTGAATTCCATAAGACCTTCAGATCATGTAATCTCCTAAGCGTATGGGCCATGTAATCTCTAAGCCTACAGGCCTTGTAAGTGTTCCCCCTCATCCCTTGAAAGAGGGGTTATCAAAAATCAATAAAAAAGAAGGCATTCGGGCCATTTAGGCAGGTGTAGACTATTTCTAGTAAAATCTAGAGGTGGATATTATTATATCATTACTTTTAATAATGACTTGATTAGATATGGATATATCTACTTGATGAATTATAAGTTTGAGTCCTTTGAGAAATTGAAGTAATTCAGGAATGAAGTAGAGAATCATCTTGGTAATAAGATAAATAATATTTTATCAGATCGAGGTGGTAAATATCTTAACTAAGAGTTTTTCGAATTTCTACAGGAGTTTGTGATTCTATATAAACTCACTCCACCTTACACACCACAGTGGAATAATGTTATTGAAAAGAGGAATCGTACCTTGTTAGACATGGTAAGTTTGATGACAATTCATGAAAATATTCCATTATCCTTTTGGGGATATTCATTACAAACTTTGGCATACACATTAAATTGAGTACCAAATAAAGAGAAAAATGGAATTACCTTTGAGCTATGGGGTGGAAAGAAACCCATTTTATCACATCCAAATGTATGGGGTTGTGAGGCATTTGTTATGGAATTATCATAAAATAAACTAACACCTCAAGGCACAAAGTGTATCTTTATATTGTATCCTAAGGAAATAAAGGGATACTACCTATAAAACCCCTAATATAAGAAAGTGACTATCACCAGAATATCCATCTATCTTGAGAGGGAGAACATCCTTAAAAAGGAAAGTGGGAGAAAGACTGACTTTGATGAAGTTGATGCTCAAGATACATAATAATTGGTTCAAGAATAGATTCCATAGGTCCCCATGTAATAAGTAGTTTATAAAACATAAGTACTATATAGGAGTGTAAGTGAGGTAATATAACCAAAGAGATATGGTTTTCTGGTCATTGAGGATGACAACTCATTATTTATTGACAATGATAAACCTATATCATACAAGGATGCATTATATAGATAATAAGCTCCAAGATGGATAGAATCTAATAATTTTAATATGGATTCCATATATCAGAACCAAGTTTGGGTTCTAGTTGATGCACCGGTTGCTGTAAAGAGTGTCAGCTGAAAATGGGTATTCAAGAGGAAATTGGACATGGAACGTAAATAAAGTAACTATAAAGCAAGGATAGTGGATAAAGGTTTTAAATAGTGTTAATGAATTGAATATGTTGAAACCTTTTCACCATTTTCCATGTTTAAATCCATTAGAATCATACTTGCTATAACAGTTTAGCATAACTATGATATTTGTAAGATGTATGTAAAAAATACATTCCTTAATGGGAACCTTCATGAAGATGTCTAAATGACACAACCATAAGGGTTTTTTACTCTAGGTGATGCCAAAAGGATTTTCAACTTTCATAGATCAATTTATGGATTGAATCAAGAATCTAGGTCATAGAACATTTGATTCAATGGACCCATAAAAGAATTTTGTTTCATTAAGAATGAATGTGATATGTGTGTTTACAAGAGGTTTAGTGGGAATGTGGTTGTTATCCTAGTAGTATATGTTGATGAAATATTACTTATTTTAAATGACATATTACTTATTAGAAATGACATATTGGTCATACAATCTTTTAAGGACTGGTTTAGAAATTGTTTCTCCATGAAAGACTTAGGAGAAGTAGCCTATATTATAGGGATCAAAATCATTTGTGATGTATCCAAGTGGCTTTTTGGACTAAGTCAAAGTACATATATTGACCAGATACTATAGATATTTACTATGGAACAATCTAAGAGGGTATTAGTTATAGTATAACACGCTTTACACTTTTCTAAGAAAATTTGTTTTTAGACACAACATGAGAAAGAGATAATGTGTAATATCCCATACACTTCAGCAATAGGATCAATCATGTCTTATATGTTATGTACTAGACTTGATGTCTCCTATGCACTGAGCATGGTAGGAAGATATCAAACAGATCCAGGAGAACAATATTGGACTACTGTTAAGGCTATCCTTAAGCATCTAAGAAGAACTAAGGATATGTTCCTAGTATATGGAGGAGATGGGGACCTGGTCGCCCCAGGTTATACTAATTCTAGTTTCCAAATAGATCATAATGATCTAAAGTCACAATCAGGATATGTTTTCTGTCTAAATGGAGGGGCTGTAAGCTGGAAGAGTTCAAAGCAGCCAGTTGTCACTGATTCTATAGTAAAGCATGTGTATATAGTGTCTTAAAAATCATACAAGGAATCCATTTGGATTCATAACTTTTTCTAGGAGATTTATGTGGTACCAATAAGTAAAACCCTATCACATTGTATTGTGATAATATTACAGTGCTGGATATTGAAAAAGTGCCAGGGTCACACCAACAGAAAAATCATATACTCTGAAGATATCAACTCTTGAAAAATTTATATCATAGTGGTGAATTTGAAGTGATAAGAGTACCCAAAAAAGAGAACGTGTCACCCCCTTGACTAAAGTCATATCTTAGCAGAAGCATGAATATCATTTGAGAGCTAGCGTACTGGAGGTTGTTAGCAGTTGGATCTAGTGCAAGTGGTAGTCTATTGGAGTTGTTGCCCAAGAACTAACTTCTTTGCACTTTATGATAAATATTTATTTATTGATTTGAATATTAATAAACTACTTATAACATAAAAATTTTTACTTTGTGTGAAATAGTATGTGATAATGTCCTAAGAGTAGCTGTCTCACTTAAAGATCATAAAAATTCTCCACTATGACGGAAACCCAGAAGTACTACAACACTATTATTGAATATTTGGTCTATAGCTGGATGGTATCATCTGAGGGACACAAATGATACATTCTATAAGGGGTATAGACTCATAGTACATTGAGGCACATTCTTATGGTGTAAAACCTTGGTAATATCCAATAGGATATGATGAGAACGAGACCCGCCAGTTGGAAACCCACATTTATATGTGTCATTGGATGTTCCTATCTATAGACATGTGTGTTGGTCCTTATACATTAATATTATTATTAATGAGTATTATAAGTCATGTAATTAGATGTATTGATGAAAACTATGATGAAATATGTTTGCGGTGAGTTAGGATACGTTGGATGCATCACAAGTAATATTACATTAATGAATAATGTGAGAAAAGATTTATCCCTTATGTTCATTGATGGAAGTTAACATCTTATTCCATTTGATGGAAATAATATAGCCTAAATAAATACATGGACATGGTGTTCTATAAGTAAGTTCTATTTCTTAAAAGTCAAAAAAAGATATATTGAGAACATAGGTTGATGGAACTAGAATGCAGCTTTCCCGATTAGAGATATTGTGATAAAGGGATTATATTACACGGTAAACATCTGTATGAGGTATAATGTCATTACAACATTATCTTATTTCTCTATGGTTTTCTTGTCGTATTACTAAATGATAAACTTGTACTTTAGGTTTCTTCCACTAATTCCACCGAGAAAGAGGCATAGTGGGTCACACACTAAGTGATTCTAGAACCTTAGTTAAATAGCATATTATTTTTTATTATTTAAAATATTGAATAAATATTATTCCCGAACATGGTTTAATAATTATTCATATATTTTTGATCACTTTTATTCTATCACTATTTGTTTGAGAGAATATATTGTGAGTTGAATATTTAATAAATAAATATTTATTGTTTAGTGAATATAATATTTACTTATTTATTGATGAATAATATAGTGATATTTATTTAATAAATAAATAGACATTATTCAAGGCATGATAAATATTGTGGAGGAATGGAGAACTGGGTTTAATGGTCCAGAGAGAAATAATAAATATTGAATATTATTTAATTAAATAATATTTAATTATAATTTTCAAGTTAAGAGAATTTTGAGAAATAATAATATTACTATTATTATTTGACTTGGGGTTTTTCTAGGATTAAATAAATAATTAAGGGAACTTGTGAAATTATTTTATTTTACCCCTACCAATATAAATACCCAATTATTTTATTTTATCTAGATCCAATTCAATTTTACACAACATATCTTATAGGATCCTCTCAATCCTAGAGAAATCCATTTTCCAAGAATGTTCCCAAGAACGGAAAGAAATCCTCCTCCACCGGATTAAGGAGAACAATTTTGAAGAAATTATTCTGGTGATTAAGGTGGACGATGAAAGCACACTGATCTTCCATTCTAGCACCTGAATACTACTTCAAAAATGAATAGAGATTCCTGGAATATGTGTGGATCACCACTAGAGGAAATCTACACTTGGTTTCTATAACGTAACAATGGTGCACCGTATATCTGTCACCAAATTCATCAATAAAGAAAGAATTCCTGATAGGCTATTCTTTATCTAATTAAATTAATTATAAAAAATATGTGTTGATCTCCTATCTCTATCATTCTGGTGTGATTAATGGTGTCTATATTTGATTCAATTTCATTGATCACTGTGATTAAATATTGTACAGATCTTGGATTGATCACTACTGATAACAAAAAAAAAAATGTTGGGAACCGCCCATTGCACACTTCCACTATGACCAAAACCTACGAATTCTACTAGATCAACATAGAGAAGCATGACTAGGGTGTATAACCAGTCAAGGAAGAAGAGAAGTTGGTGTGTATACCCAACCAAGGTAGATGAGATGGTGGTTGGGGTGTAGAACCGGGGCCAATTAGAGGATTGACTATTGGGGTAAATAATTAGTTTTTTGGGTATAACCAATCACACTTTTTTGGATTCTGAATCCATTATAATTGTTGATAATATTATAGTGGGAATCCATGTTGGGGAATATATTCAACCTGGAAAGAAGTAGGCTTTTATCCAAACCCTATAAATACTTTGTGATGATATATATCTTATTATCACTACACATGAATGTTTTTTAATATAAATTATTGATTGGATTTATAACCTTAACAAGTTCAAGAGGTTGAATTAAGAGAAATATAATTGATAAAAGTGACAACTAATTCACCCCTAGTGGTTAACCGACCAAGGTATCTACATAAATGATACCTTATATAAACGTGTTTTATTTTATAATTTCTTATTATATTTTTTTAATTGTTTATATCAAAAGTGTTATCACATATAATTAGGACATGATCAAGAGAGACTCCAAAACCCATATTGGTGTGTTTCATCCACAACACCTATACACAAAAACTAAAAGCTATGATATAATATGATTCAATAGTTGATAATGCAATAGAGTGTTTTTTACATGAAGATGAAACTAAATAATTTCTTATAAATTGGTAGGTTCATAAGGTTATTTTCCTATATAATCCAAAACCACAAAAATTGGAATCTTAATGTGAAATTAAATCAAAATCATAAGTTTTTATAAAAAGTAATGATAAATAAATTGTTCTTTTAAATAGCATAAAATTATTTTGGAAACAATTAAATGATTCTCCTTATGGATTCCTTGAAATCATGCACAAAAGTATACATAAAACATAACATAGCCTTATTAAAATTTGATAAATCAAATTACCAACTATTCCTTCATGTAGATTATTTCCAACCAGCTTACTAAACTCATCCAAATCAAGCTTAATATTGGAAATTATAAGATTTTAATAAGTATTACTACTTCCTAGTCCAAATAATATAATAAAATCATTTATGTGTTTTATTTGATTTAAAAAATTACCAAATTATTTTTGGTATCCATGAAATACAATAAAGAAATTTAAATCCCCCATCATTCACTTTTCAAATTAAAATTTTCATGAGTTTTAAAAATTCAGTACGCCATTTTTTGATTTTTCTAGAAAAAAATTTCATCATCAATATAAACTTAAACTAACAAAATATATTTTTATGAAGATTTATTAAAGAGTATAGGGTTCGTGAATCCTATAGTAAAACCATTTCATAAGATAAGTAAACTCAACCTTTCATACCAAGCTCTTGGTGCTTATTTAAGACCATACAAAACAATGGCAAGCTTAAAAAGAGAAGTTTTAAAATAAGGAATTCCAAAACCTAGAGGTTGTTCAATATAAAATTTATCTATTATAAATCTATTTAAAAAATAATATTTACATCTATATGAAATAATTTAAAATTCATATATGATTCATATGATAAAATAATCACAATGGATAATAATCTAGCAATTTGGTAAAATGTTTCTTCATGGTATATACCGTCTTCTGGGTTATAACCTTTAGAAACCAACCTAGAATTGTTTATAGTGATCAAGAAATGACCATCGTGATTATTTTTGAAAACCCGTTTATTTAATATAATAGGTTAATCAGAGGGTATATTAATTAAATACCATTATTTATTCTTCTTGAACTAGTTTAATTTCTCTAACATAGACACTACCTAAATATCATCTCCCAAGGATTCCTATATTTTTTTAGGTTCAATGTTGGATAAAAGAGAAGTAAATTCAGAAATTTTATCTATACCTTTTCTATTCTTAACCCCCTCTTCAACGGTTCCTACAGTGGTCTCAAAAATATAGTTATTAAGGGTCCTAGGTGACACTCCCACTTTGTTTACGAGTTGTATTTATTGTCAATGGTTATTATTATTTTAAAATAGTGGTAAATGAAATATAATTATTTCATTTATGTCAATATATTAAATATTTTTGAAAGAAAAAAGTTACTGTATGTTTTGATGAATTATCCAAGATATCCAATCTTGATAACAAAGTGAATGTAGCTTGGATGAATGAATGAAGAACAAAGTTCTCAAATATTGTTATCTAAACAAATTTATTTTGATGACTTTGAATTTCCATAAGTGATGATTGATGAATTACTCTTAAAGTTTATGGAATTATGATCATAGTGTTTGGTGTAATTGAACTATCTACTACAATATACAATGAAGATGATCCATCCAATGGTTGTTTTAGATTGGATGAAGAATTTTAGGGAGAAGAGTTAAAATGAATTAATGTTGAAGAGTTATTTGGAATTTATATTATAATTAGAGAAGAGGAATAAGAATTAAAGAAAGATATGGAAATTTTTAAATCATGAATATACGTTGAATAAAAATCCCATGATATATAGTTATATATTTATATATATAATATTTCATGAGGATTTATTTGGTGGCCATTCATTTTATAATGTATCATGTTTTGGACTGTGTGTAATTTATGAAGGAATTTTAAATTTCTCTTATGTGGATGGGGTTTAAGTCTTGAGAGGTGTCCCAGGAGTTTTTTTAAGTTTTGGAAGCATCAAGATTTGAATGAACCAGTTTTTGGAAAGGTATCATGAGGCGCACAGTTGGTGCATCGTTAGTTTAACCGTGCGGGTCGACCATACATCCCCAATTCATGAGGAGCACAATTTTTCTAAACCATATGAGAGGATGGGAGGATGTGTGGCTTGGTGAAGGAATATAGGGATGACCCACATGGTTTATCCATGGTTTTCCCAAACCATGTGCCTAGCCCACACCTTTAGCACCACTTAACCAAATGCACCGCATAGTTGGTGCATGGTTAGATCAAACTGTGTGACCTAACAATGACGGGTGTGGATACTAGGTAGATGGGGATTCATGGTCGGTGTACAGTTTTCCAAACCATGTAGCCAAATGTGAATCTATTTAAAGGGGGTGTTTTTACATATTTTCCCTATTTATTTTTAAGCCTCTCCCCTTTCTATCTCCTCCAAACTATAAGTAGAATCCCCTCAGTGGGTTCTCTTATCCTCTCCTACTTCCATGGAGGAATCTACTCCATTGGGTCTCTATTTTGATGATAGTTTATAATGTTGTTAGTGTATTAGTATGTTTATGAATAATCTTCACTATATTCTCATTTTCTCTCACTATCTTAAATGTTATCGTGGTGGGATCTAATTCACCCTATTTTCAATGCATTTTTCCATTTCATCGATTTTTCTCAAACCGAATCGATCCAAACAACAATATTGGATGAGTGGACCATCCTAATAATGAGATAGGTGGTCTATATATTTTCCCACAAATTTGTGTTGATTTATATATTACTCCATTGTGTCATGCACTATAATTTTCTTACAAATCCCTTTAAATATGAAATTAAATATGTAGAACTAAATGATTGGTTTAATTATCTATTGTGCTTTAAAATGGAACTATTTAAAGTTTTTCACCTCGATCTAGACCACCCCTTAGGGTGTGTTCTAAAATTACATCATTAATTAATTATATTTTTTTATAATAAAACCACCTCTTAAGGAGAACTATCTTATCTAAAGAAAATGAGATAATGAAATGGATTTACTAATAATGTGGGTCAGATGAATAATCTACTCTATTGATACCTTGTGAAAAAACCACCTCCTAATTAGATTTTCTTGGATTATTTTAAATGGATAAACTAAAATATTTGTAAAGTGAATGGTAAGACCATGTTACATGAATTTTTATTAATTGTGAATTAAGCCTTGGGCTAGTAAATAGATTTAAATTGTGATGTTTGACAAGCATAAGTAAACAACCTTTACTTTTATAATAGAAATGAATAATGGACATGGTCCCCTTTTTTAAACATGAGTTGTGATGACATTTATAAATATGTCCTTACTTATTGTTTAAATTTAGATGAATAAATGAATTACGTATGCCTTGAAAATAAATGGATTCCCAAGTAGGAATCACTTGGATTATATCACATGTTGTTCGAGACAATAGTACTCCTAAGTGATACTTGGTCCCCTAGTAGAGTACCTTTGATGGTATTGGTGGGAGGTTTCTTCTGTTTTATGAACAAGAGATACTTGGTTCCATAGTTGTATACCCTAGATTGACTCAGTGGGTTATATCCTCATGCCACACCTTTAATGATATTCGATTCTTGATATAGATTTTGTAGGAAAGACTCAGAGGTTACCTGATGTTATGCCTTGAGAGATACTCGAGTTTCCTCTTTACAGAATTCCAAGGATGATATCATAGTCTAATTGATATTATTATCCATATAAGTGATACCGAATCCCTAGGAGATATACCTTGGATGAGATTTTGGGAAATAATTTTATTTCATGCCATGAGAAATACTTGGTCCCCTATATGATATACCTAGGAAGATCTTAGTGGGTTATTCCTTTATACCATACTGGGAGTGATACTTGGGATTTCTATTTTACAGATCACCGTGGATGAACTCCTTTGGTATGGTTAATTCAAGCTCACTTTGTGCAATACTCAGGGTTTATCTTTATGGATCGTTGTGGACAAGCCCATTATACCTTCTAATTAATAACCCTAATGCCTCTTATTAAAGATATTAGAAATTATAGTTTATCTTATTAAAGTATTCATCCTCTAAGACAAAGAACATACTTGGGTTGGTCCATGTTTTTATTCGACCCTCATGATATGCCTTGTTAAGTTCCCATGTGAATAAAGCTAGAAAATAATATATATATATATATATATATATGGATAGTCACATAAGTTACATTTATATAGGATGAATGTGGTTCGAGTTATTCCAGCTTAGGTAAGCTAGGTATGGTTGGTGAAGTGTCCCTGAGCAACCTGAGCTGACTTGTTTTCTTTTATTTATTTGCTGCTTACCTTTCATACCTTCACACAACAATATTTTATACTCACAAACTAGATATCTTTATACACCATTAGTTAAGGCCTAATGGGTATATATCAAACCCTTTTTGTGCATCTATTGCAATGGGGTACCTGAGAAAACCTCATTAGTTGTAGTATCAAGATCCATGGATTATGTCATTGTGCTTTTCCCTAGGAGATAGAAGCACATGACTGAGCCAAATCTCAGGATGCCTGTGGAGATATCCTTGAGGCTTTTGATTTACCTTTTATGCATGAATTGTATTTTATTTTCTTATACATGATTACTATTTCATTATTTAGTATCATATGTATATTCATGCATATTTTTATATTTGGCATTGGTTACTTGGTTAGTTTATTACCATTATCTTCCACTTCTTTTTCTTTTATTTATAATTCTTACACTATTGATTGATGTAATTATTTTTATACCACTGTGTGACTCTGATCATGAGGGTATAGTCTCCCAACCATAGCATTATTAGACCATTTCTTCTAGTTGGTATCCCATAACTTATGGGGAGGTGTTCTTGAGACCATATGGTGACCTTTCTGATAAATGGTTTTATAGTTAGTCGGTCTGGGACGTTATAGAGTGGTATCAGAGCTATTTTCTTTTCTATTGTATTACTATTTTGGGTTGGTAGACTGAAGACTAAGAATGTGTCAGATGTTGGGAAATAGTTGTCTCTATGAGTGATCAAGCCATGCATGGGGAAAATTATAAGTGACCTAGGATAAGATTGGTGTTCATGTTGCTCGTTGTTACAATTGATCATAATTTCACCTTGAGTGATTGGTATACTTTTACTACTTATTGATTTTTTGGATTTAAGAGATTTAAATCATTTTACCATTGGCCTGGTATGGTAATAAAGAAGCATTATATGTATCATTTCATGCAGATATTCATATTCCATGTATATACCATTCCATGTATTTGTAATGATAGATGTTCCCTGTGTGATTATTTAGCATTCTTTCTTGGATAACATCAAGCGTAGTTTATTATCACATATTCTCATACATTTTTTTTGTGATTAATGTTCCATGAAACATTATTTATTTTGATTTATTATGTATTTACCATGTTTAGGTGACTACTTTCCCTGATTTGTGATTATTGGCATATTTATTGTATACCATTCTTTGGTATTTTCCCTACTAATATCATAGATTTCCTTATTATAATTATGATGCAAAGTTTGTTTAAATAAAATTTCATCTTCAACCTAAGAGGTTTTCCCCTTTATATATTGATGGTGGAATTCTATTTTACTAACCTATTATGACATGTTTGATCCATGAACCATCAATTTCATGGGCTGAAACATTTATGGTTGTGATTAAATTGGAGCCAATTTACAATCTATAAAGTGTCTGGATGTTCTATAAATTTGGAATTGGAAAACCATATAATCAAACCATTGTTTATGATATTTATATACCTAGAGAGTGTTGTATAAATATAAAATCTATTAAATTTTGAATTAAAATGAATTGTTTACATTTATAAAGGGTTGTATCGCTATGTCTTGGGCATGAAAACTAGTATGAATAAATTACTAATTGCACAAAGGGACCCAAGTAGGTTAGTTGGGGCATGTTTCTTATGAGACAACCCACTAAATTTGTTTGAGACTTTAATAATTAAATAAACTTATATGGTTTATGGAACCACGCTGGATATAAGGGACCCTTGTAGGTAGCCTTTGTTTTGATATGCCAGAGAAATCATCCCAATGAGGGTATGTTGTTCTATATAGAAATGGTTATTTAAAGTTTCCACAAGTATTTATACAGTTTTTCATATAAATGTATGGTGGAATATTACATGACTAGTCCCTATTTAAATTATAACAGAATCTTATCTGCTTCTAATCTATAATTATACATGGAATTAGTTAATTAAAATTCTAATTACAACCTAAAGGGTGTTTTCCTCTATAGATTGAAATTAAAATTTCATTTAATTAAGTCAAATTGTGATAAATATATGGATAAAAAAGGGATAAAAGGAATTTATGTCATAAAATTTTCTAATTATTATAGGATGTCAGTAAAATAAATTATGCTTAAAAGGATGTTTGATATAACTTTCCTATGTTCCTTATGGAATTTTCTAAATAAAGTCTCATTATTTTTTTTATGACTAGAATTATACGTTCTTTAAAAAATAAACATTGAAATGTTTAAATAACTAATATAAATATATATAGTTCCTTAAAAATGAAATCTTAAAGAAGTTTATAGATTTTCCATTGCATAAGTTTAGTTTAAATATTTCCATGAGTTCTGTCCTGAAATGAGAATGTGAGAATTTCCCATAGGCATCTTCTAACCTAAGTGATAATAGATAGATCCCAGTGACCTCTTTAGTGTGACTTAGAAAGAGGGTTGATGCTTTTTTCTTTTTTAAGGGGTTAACCCGAGGTAGGTATCACCCTTACAACTTTAAATCATTGCTCTTTCTCTGATGAGATTTTTGACGTGTGGTAATGTTTGGGTATTAATTTTCCCATATAAGAATTTTAGTTTCTAAAATGACACCTTTATGTTGATGGGTATACATTCAATAATATGACCCTTTTTATGGGTGTGAGTACCAATAAATGATCAGTTCTAGTAGGTTAGACATGCCTAGGGCATAGTTAGCCACCTAGTGGGTTGTGAGTCCCCTCTTCTAATTAGTTAGTGTTGGATGACTCGTGTGGTTTTCATCCCATTTTAAAGTCATATGGGATAGTACAAGTCTTATATAGTTCTTTTTATGGGCCATCAGATACTAGGATTCATAGAGATGATAAGCCTATGGACAATATCAAGGATGTTCTATTTTTCTTTTGAAATATTGAGGTAGTATACATCGATACACGCAAATACCATAGAGTTAATAAATGGAATATAAAACTATATGAGTATGGTGGAAATTGGTAAATCCTTGATCTATTATGATTTGATCAAAGGATATCTCTGATTTAGAGTGAGATTAGCATTATTAGATTTTTGACCCGTCCTAAAGGATAGGATGATGCTAAAAAAGGATCAGGTGTTTTTACACACTAGTTGGTTGGTTTTGGTTTCTATACATTATTATATAGCACACACAAACATAGATTTGGTGAAGTTTCACACATATTTCTAAAGTAAATCTGTTCTAGCACACTTTTAAGCTTCTAGTTTCCTACTATTTTAGAATGGGCTCTTGGTAAAACCATGTAGGCCGCATCCAAGACCCATAATTAGTGATCAATAGAGCATGTGCTATGTGGTGAGATTCCATTCTTAGTAATTTAATAACAAGGAAACTCTTAATGTGGGGAGTGTTTCATAGAACAAGTTAAATGTGTCCTTCTAAGTAGAAGAAAGACAACCGAGAAAAACCATTTAGAAATGGATAGTGCTGCTTTTGAATGCCCATGAGGCTAGAAATATATCATATATATTGGTTTCATAATTTATAAATATTATGATATGGTTGGCGGTTTATGTGAACTTTTGGAACAATGTTATTCAGGTTAGAATTTGGTGGTTATTCATGAGTAATCATAGGATTACAAGAGTTTAAAAAGAGTATTATGCTCGAAAATGTTGTCACGTCAGTGGGAGTAGCTGATCTATTTTAAGGAAATAGACCAGTGGTGGTTCAACTATCATTTATTTTGCATAGTTGGATATGGTTATTCTAGAACCATTATAAGAACTTCCTCTCGGGAGTGATGTGAGTGCCTTAGAACCTTTTGGAAATCATTTGAATCTTCTTGGTGTAGTCTTGTCATAGTGATGATCATTCCCCATATGATAAATTATAAAGCTGTTGGGCTTAGTAAATAAATTACATGGGTGTTATTCTTTTGAAGCATGGTTGGTTTTAGAGGAATGGTTAGTTCTGATTGATACTTGTGTTCCTGAGTAGGAACATAATGAAAGGAATCATAAAAACTAGATGGTTATTTTAATGAATTCCATCGGGTTCAATCATTATTATTGATACATGTACATTTCACATTTTTTCTAATGTATTTCTTATAAATTTCGAAGTAGGTACTACCTTGGATAATCTCCTTGGACATCAGTTTATGATTCCAAGGTTAACCAAAACTCCATTTGGGCTTAGTTAAGTCATTTTAAGGGTGAGAATCTAAATGTTACATCTATGTTTATGCTGTGACATGAAAAAATGAATGTTTTTGTTTGATATGTTACCATAATTTGGGTTTGAGCCTCTATGAACATGTTCAAAGTAAACGTGAGGTACCTTAGGAGAAGGCATCATGTATGGGAATGTAATGTGCCGACCGTCTAAGCTGGGTGTTTTGTAAATAGTTAGCCAAAATTTTATTAGCTTTTTTTTCTTTTGTTTCTATGGATACTATCTGCGAGGAACCATTTTAGCACATCGTTGGGATAAGGCAAGTGTAGTGTTGCTCAACTAAGGATTTTTAAAAAAATTCAGCTTAACCTAACTAAATGAGTTCAATTGGTAATAGACCATTCGATTGATTTAAGAATCATGATAAAAGAAATATTATAATGCTAAATTATTATTGGTTGGAAAATTACAGTGGCAGAGATACTGTGACTTAGAATTAGACTTCAAATTATTGAATCTATGATGGGGATTTCCATAGGTTGAGTGTTGAAAGAAAAATGGTGTGATTTTTTCTTGAGTTATAAGGGATTTGGTAAGACAAGTATCATTATTTCAGTTCAAAAAATGATTGTTGGAATGAGTTTTTATGGATCATGTACCATATTATTAAAGTGATGTTTGAAGGTGAGTTTGGAATTTGGAAATGAAACATGACCATTTATAAAAAACATCATGACCTGAGTAGGTCGGGTGTTGTTTTCATTGTTTCCTCAAGGATTCTTGGGGATGATAAGTTATAAGGTGGGGAGGTTTTAATATCCTACTTTATGGACCTGGTGGAATCTATAAAGAAATTTTATTTTTCCTTTATGTGGATGGGGTTTAAGGACTGAGTGGTTTCCTATGTTATAAGTTGAGTTTTAGAATCATTGGGCTCTGAAAACAACTGTTTACGGAAAGGTAGCATGAGGTGCATAGTTGGTGCATGGTTAGTCTAACCATGAAAGTCAACCATGCGACCCCAATTCTTGAGGGCACAATTTTTCTAAACATTGCGAGGGACCGGGAGGTCGTGTGTCTTGGTTCAGGTGTGTAGGGGTGACCCGCACAGGCTATTCATGGTTATCCCAAACCGTGTGCCTATCCCATATCCTTAGTGTTACTTAATTAGTATTACTACATTGTTGTAACATGGTAAGATCAAACCATGTGACCTAACTATGTAGGGTGTGCCTCCTAGGAATATAAGTTTTCATGGTTAGTGCATGGTTTTCCAAACAGTGCTGCCAAACCATGTGACTCTTTAAAGGGGGTGTTTTTACAATGTACCCCTATTTGTTTTTAGGTCTCTCCCCCTCCTTTATCCTCTATCCCACACACAATATCCCTTCCATGGGTTCTCTTCTCCCCTCCTCCTTTCATGGAGGGATCTTCTCCATCCAATCTCCATTTCAATGACTGGTCATCACATTGGAAGTGCATCAGTATGTCTACATCTCCACTTCTCTCTATTTTTGTTTTATATTTACATATTAAAATTTATTATGGTGAAATATAATTCATCCCACGTTCAATAAATTTTTCCATTTAATGAAATTTTATCTAACAGGATCAATTGAAGCCTCGATATTGGATGAGGGGACCATTTTAAGCACAATTAGTTGGTTTATATCTTTTGCCTCAAAGTAGTGTTGATTTATATATTATGCCATTATTCGACATGATAAAATTTCTATGCAATACCAATTAAATATAAAATTAAATATGTAGATTCAAATAATTGGTTTAATTAACCATTGTGATTTTAAAATGAATCTTTTGTAAGTTTTTGACCTTAACCCATACAACACCTTAGGGCATGTTCTTAAATGATATCATTAATTCATATTTTTTCTTATAATAAAACCATTGATTAAGGATCACAGTCTAGTCAAATGGGAATGAAATAATTAATTTTATTTACTCGTAATGTGAGGTGGAAAAATATTCCACTATATTAATTCCTTGTGGACAAAACACCTTCAAAGTGGTTTTTCTTGGCTCATTTTAAATTGATAACCTGAAGTAAATTTAAAGTGAATGGTTAGACCATGTCACATACCTTTTTGTTAATTGTGAATTATGACATAGGATACTAAATAGATTTAAATTTTTATTATTTTCAAGATTAAGGAAATGGACATTAATTTTATAATATAAAAAAATAATGGGAATTGACCCTCTTTCTTAAACTTGAGTTGTGATGAAATGTTTATAAAAATGGCCTTCCTCATTGTTTTAATTTAGATAATTAAATGAATTACATAAACCCTGAGTGATACATGGATTCCCAAGTAGGAATTTCTTTGATGGGATCATGGTATGTTTGAGACTATAGTACCCCTGAGTGATACTGAGTCCCATAGTGGAGTACCTTGGATGAGTTTAGTGGGAGGATGCTCATGTGCTATGCCACAAGTGATACTTGGTTCCCTAGTGGTATAACCTGAATAGAACCAATGAGTTATATCATTTGAAACACCTTGGGTGATACTGGATTCCTGATATAGATTTCCTAGGACGGACTCACAGGTTACATGATGTTATGATTTGAGTGATACTTGGGTTTCCTCTTTATTGAATTCTAAGGATGGGCTCATATGCTTATTGAGATTGCTATCCCATTGAGTGATATTGGTACCCTAGGGGTGATACCTTGGACGGGATCGGGGTGAAGATAGTTATACCATACCATGAGTGACACTTGGTCCCCTACATGTGGTATCTAGTATGGGCTCAGTGGGTTATTCCATTATACCATACCAAGTGGGGTACTTGGGATTCCTCTTTAGAGATTTCCTTGGACGGATTCTTACAAGATGGGTAATTAGAGTTCGCCTAGTACAGTACTCAAAATTTCTCTTTAAGGATCACCATGATAATCCCAAGATTCCTTTTGATTAATAACCCTAATGATTCTTGTTAAATATCTTATAAATAGTTTTTTATCATATTAAAGGATATATCTACCAAGATAAAGAACATTCTTGGGTTCGGTCCATGTTTGTATTCGATCCTCATGACGAGACCTATTATGTTCCCATGTGGATACACATATAATATATATATATATATATATATATATATATATCTATCTATTCACATAAGTTACATCTGTATATGTTTACCATGGTTCGAGTTCTTCTGGCTTAGGCCGAAGCAGGTATGGTCAGCCAAACGTCCCTGAGGAACCTGAGTTTACTTGTCCACTTTTATTTTTTTACTGATTAACCATATTACAAGCACAATAAAATATTTTATACTCAAAGACAAGATATATTTATAAACAATTTTTGGTTCCTACTGTGTATATCTCACACCTTGTTCGGTCCACCATTGCAATAGGGTACTCGAAAAGACATCATTAGTTGAAGGATCAAGAATCTTAGATTATGTTGTTATGCTTATACCTGGGAGATAGAATTATAGTTATAAGTTGGATATCAGGATTCTTAAGGAGATATGATTGAGGATTTGTGTTTTATTTTTTATGAATGTATTGTATTTTATTGTCTGCTTCATGATTACTTCTTAGTTATGTTGTCTCATCTGAATATGCATGCATAGTTGTATATATGGTGTTGGAAACTTGGTTAGTTTATTACCATTATCTTACAAATTTTTTTCTTTTATTTATATTGTTTCCACTATTTATCAATGTAATTATTATTATACTACTATACGTCTCTGATCATGAGGGTATAGTCTCCCCACAATTCCATAATTAAACTATTTCTTCTAGTTGGAAGCCTCTGGCATATGGGTAGGCGTTCTTGATTCCATGTCACAACTAGTTCAACTATTTATTTTTTAGTCATCTAGGCTAGGAGATTACATATTTGAAGTTGAGGTCAAGAAATTTCTTGATATTATATTTTATACTTATAATATAATCTAATTATTTTTTAGGACTTATACTAAAAAATTGATAAACCAAGCTAAAAATATTGGCTAGCTTAGCCATGCACACATGGGAGTAAGGCTCGACCATGCATGGGAGGTAGCTAATCCATCCAAAATGGCGGAGAGAGAGGTGGGATTTAATACATCCAAATTGGATTCACATGGAGTGCATGAAGGTTCTTGGGTGGGATAGCACATGTGGGGATCATCCTTTGTAGGGAATGTGTGAAGAGTGTATCTGGGTGTCAAACCTGATGATGACTTAAACAATAGGTGATAACTTAATGTGTTATTAAGCAACACTCAATTACTACCCATAAATATGTGGAATAGATGTGTATGTGTGGTATTATTCCACCGCTAAAAACTTACAGATATAATGAGGACCATCTGATCACTTCAATCCAAGACGTCTGATCATTCTAACAATTATATCCCACCTACAGTAGGGTTCATATACATTGTAGCATATATATGCTGCGATTTTCTTCATCACACTAAGATTTAATTATTGAGATTGTGAGGTGATGAATCCATGAACCGTCATGCATGTATTCTAATATTTTTATCCATTCATCAGATCAAAGAAAACATCATTATCGATGTACAATAGGTTCTGTAGTGTGGAATTCATACTGGAATATGTTTGATCTTATAAAATGTGATGGAATATGAATATATAATTGCATGCACACAAGAGCTTCACCATGAGGATAAAATTTGAACTCACATAGGGGGAGACACCATTATTCTCAGGGTCAGATTACTTGAGGAACATTGAACAATTTAGTGATACAAAATCATCCATAACTCACAAAATATATTAGAAGTATAATATTTACAATAATTTTAGTTGGTGGATACAAAAACCAAATGTGGTGATCATCAACCTATAAATACCGATGGATCGAGAAGGAAAATGCTGCTACCACTCTTATTTCATATGAGAGATCTTGTTTTTTCACAAAAAAAGGATATATGAGTTTCATTTACATGATTAGGTAAAAGATCCATGATCTACATAGACTATATGATGTGGTGATATTTTTATTCTCTATAAAAAGGAAGAATAACCACATTCCATTGAATTTCATTTCACACACAAAGTGCAACATAATGAACTATTATGTGAGCTAGTGCTTGAGTAGTATACTCCCATTGTGCTACACAATGGAATAATGTCTATTCCTATGAATCCAACTAGATTTCATAAAGGAATTATTCACTATGTTATTGTGTACTTAGTTAAAATTATAAGTTGTGACTTTCAAGAATCAAGCTTTTGTGTGTGAAGAATATTTTTCCACATAGTACTTGTATTTTCAAAAAGATAAAAGAATAAGGAAAAGAATGTGAAAAATTTTCATTCATAAGTATCGTTCTCATGAATTGAAGATAAAAACATGAATACGTGAATCCTTAACTCTAATTGAATGCACAAAACATAAAATAATAATGATAAAAAATGGATATATGTAATGAACATTCACTATGAATTTTTTGAGTTAATAATTCAAGAAGATACGAATCTATTTTTTTCAAGATCATTCTTTCTTGAAATAATATCAAAAGCATGATGTGATACAGTTGGGTAAATATTTACTGTACTAAGATGAAAAATGAAGAAATGATACACTCAATTGTTTAATTTTTGTATTGAAGATCTATAATTCAACACTACAACAATACTATATATTATTTTGTGCTAAAAAAGAAGTGAGTGACCAATATTTATTCAATTATTATCATTTTCTTTGAAGAATATTTTTGAGAGTCATTCTACTACACGTTCTTATCATTCTGACTAAAGAAGATAAGTAATTGTGATGTTTTTGAGATAATCTTTCATTATTTGAATAATCATAAAGTGATTTTGTGATTATATCTTGAAATAAAGAGAACTAGTGAATTATGTTTTGCACTAACGAAGAAATAGAGAAGAATATAAGAGGAGAAGAAAGTACCCTGTATATCTTCTTTTACAGGAATAAGAAGATGAATAAGAAATAGATCCTTATTTTTTTATTGTTAAGAAGTGTTTCTTTTGTAGTACTTTACAAGTAAAAAGTGAATAAGTTAGTGAAAGAAAAAAGTAGCACTATGATATCTAAAATAATTATCAAATGATGGAAGACATTATTGATTTTAAAAATTAATTTAACAAGATGCAGAATACTGTCTTCTGAGGTAGTATATAGAATCTAAAAAGAGCTATTAAAAAAATCATTTATAATTGACAATAGTGTGATGCAAGTTAAAGGATATTATTTATTTGTTGTAACCACATTTAACAGATTATTTTATAGTGGTTTTATGGTATTATATTATTTCCAAACCATGAAAAGAACATGATACTATTATTGAGTAGTGAGCCTTGTAAAAATATCATGTGCCTTTTTCACCTGGTTTAATATACTCAAATATTATATGAAAAATATAATAAGATAATATATATCTTAACAGGACTAAGAGGTAAAATGGATAAATGTTATAATTGGTGAAAAATTTCCCAACACTAATTCATCCCTGCTCTTAGGGTTGAGTATATACAAACTTGGCCCTCTTAGTTGGTATAAAAGTTAAGGTTCACCGGTTTTTTATTTTATAAATTGTAGTTATTTTGTTTTAAAGATTTTATTTTATCTCCTATGTTAACAATAAAGTGCTATTTTGGTGAGGATTAAGTTATCTCTTAGAAGAATTTTATATCTACCAAGACCATGATGAATAAAATAAATAAAGAGAAAATAAATCCTAATAAGAGATCTATATTATTTAATGATGTGGAAATATCAACATCTCAATTCCTTTCCAATAATAAAGAAATATATCACTTGTAAAGTGAAGAGAAGTTGGATCATGTTTCCACCAAAGAGAAGGATTACATGTGTACCTCAAGTTATCATGAGGTATGTGATAATTCTTATAAAAACTATCCTCAAGAAAGAGATCTTGGTATAAGTGGTGATGATGATTGATCATGAAATACTCAAGATATATCAGTTAATATATTAAGAGATATTCTTAATTGAGTTCCCATATAAATAACCTCTCTTATATGTAGAGTGTTTCAAAGTATACCAGAAGAAATCACCTATCTTGAATAAGAAGTAAATTGTATGGAGAAGGATTTATAAGTAAAAATTCTAGAATTTTTAAAGCTCTCCATCCAAGTTGTATCCTTTGACATAGTCAAAAGGGTTCTTGAAATAAGTTCCTCAAAATGGATCAAAAAAAGTTGATGATAAAGATAGAGTCAAGAAGTCTATAGAATAAAATATCCATGAACATGAAGAGAAATTCAAAAATAGAATTGATTTCATGGATTTACAATGGGAATAAAAATTAAATAAGATCAAATATCTTGAATATTTTTTATTACAAAACAGAGTTAATATATATAAATAGGATGTTGAAAGAATGAAGAATTATTGTGAAGAAAATGTGGTTATGGTTGAAGATTAGAAAAACATCCTCGATTTAAAATGTATAGAATTTGAAGTTATGTTGGCCAATATTTAGAAGATACATATTGAAACTTCACAAAATAAGGTGAGAGTTTCTACTACTACTAAATGATCAATAGAGGAATATATTGATGTAAGACCTATAACATGTGATAATAATATCATGAATTCCTTTAATGATATGTTTAAATAAGTTGTAAATAAATAGGTACCATCTATACCATATTTGAATAATGTTTCTAAATCTATTATCATGAATATTTTGGGTTAGAAAACAAAATCTGCACAAGTGTAGATTAAGGAAGGTGATTATAAGCCTACCACCATAAATAGGATGGATAAGAAATAGTGGTTGGAATCAATTTTTCTATGAATATTTTAAAAATCTATAATGAATACCAGGAAACTTCATAAAAAATAAATAATAAGATCAATGTCTTTTCAGTAAATGTTGGTGCTGCAATGGATTTTGGAATTGTGTATTATATTATTGGTATAATCCTATGAATAAAAAAGAAAATAGGAATCCCATGTCAAGGGTAATAAATCCAGAGATAGATAAGAAAAATCTATAAGTTAATAAAACTTTATATAATAAAAAGATATTTGGAAACCATGAAGATATATGTAATGCATTGAATGTTGTTGGTCACAAGGTTGGTACATTCTCATCTTTACATGTATCAAAATTTGATAAGAAAATAAGACCATATAAGGTGGCTAATAAAGAGGAATATAAATTGGGAAAAAGTAGAATAATGTTCTAAGCAAAAATTATCCCAAGAATATTTCATGAAATAAAAGTGACAAGACCTAGGATTAAAAATACAAGAAGTTGAAGAAAAGTTTATCCTCCAAAATAATAATAAAAAGGATGTCCATTAGAAGAACCCATATTGAACATCCAAATATACTACCAACGTTCCCAATATCATATTTGTTAACTAGATAGAATATTTGAAGAAAATGGAAAAAATAGAAGAATCACGAGCCAAGGGCAGTGAAAAAATAAAATAAAATATTCCATATAAATATAAAGTATCTCTATGTGATAGGTACAACATGGCTAGTCCTACTGTGATAAATTATTCTATAATTATTCTAACATAAGAAATATTCATTAAGAAGATGAAATTTTCACCAAGTAATTCAATTTTTTTAGAAGTTCATAAAGAAATAAGGTTCACAAAAAAATAAATTGAAGATATGATAAGAACCATACTACCTCAAACATAACTGAAGATCAAATTTGCAAGTGTAAATAGTGATGGAAATGGAGAAATTTTGTTAGGAAAATCATCTCAATGTTGTTGTTCATGTTGATTAAGTAAGTAATATCTAACTTATTACCTTAATATTTATGTATTGTATTTATACTATAGTGTATGGAATTTAAGTTGAAGAATGTTTTTAGGGGGATAACCTATGAATAATTGATTTTCATCAATTATTTAAATCAATTCTTCAAGAGATTCACCATTATGAAGATGATGAGGAGTTTTTCTCTTATAATAGAGATAAATGGAGATATATAATGTTACTTCCAAGGTCATTATTCCAATTTATATCAAATATAATTATCCTAGAATGTAATTGAAGATAATGTCATTAAAAAAGATATATTTTTCTTAATCTATCATCCCTGGATATAAAAAAATAATAAACTTAATAAAAAGGTCATGTAATTGAATCATTCAATGACATAAGAGATGTGGAATTATGGAAGTTATACAAGGATTCTTATCCCACTTATTTCCATAGAATATTTTTGAAATATTTATTGAAATGAGTATAAGAGTTTCAATTTGTTATTTATTAACAAATTTCAAATATTACTTAAGTATATTTATCCTAGAATAAAAAAGTTTATAACCCTTAAATACAATTATACTAGTTCTCATTTCATGAGGTAACATGATTAGTTGGTAAAGGATAATTTTTTTTTCTAAATAAAATACTCTTATTTTCTACACCGATCATGGATCACATAGACTTAGAGTAAAATTATTGATCAAACATTTATTATGTATGAAATAATACCATTTTTCCATGAACATTCTATTTCTTTTAAATAATAGGGAGATGAAGTGAAATTAATGTTTGTAAAAGTAAGTGGGAGAGAAAGCATAGATTTACATATTGAAACATTCATTTGGAAAGAACATTGAAGGTATTTATAATAAATACAAAGGGGATCATTTAATTGGAAACATTGTGTATTAGTTGTATTTGTTCTCAATGGTTGTTATTTGTTGTAAATGGTGGTCAATGAAATAAAAATATTTTATTGATATTGATAAGTTAAAGAAATTTGAAAGGAATTTTTTTTTGGAAGTTATGATGAAGAATCCAAGATATCTAAGCTTGATAAAAAATTGAATATAGCTTGAATGAATGAATGAATAAGAAAAGTAATCATGTCGTATTATCTTAAGTAAGTTCTTTTAAATACTTTAATTTATATTTGTAACGATTGATGAACTACTATTAAAGTGTAAGGACTTGTGCTCATGGTGTTGGGTGTAATAAAATTTTATACTAAAATATATAATAACGAAGATACATCCAATTTTGGATTTATATTTGATGAATAAGTTGAGGGAGAAAATTTATGATTATTTTATTTTGAAGAGTTATTTTGAATTTATATTCCAATAAGATAAGAAGAAGATGAATTAATTAAAAGTATGAACAATTTTATTTTCATGAATATACTTTAAAGAATAATCCCATGCAATATATATATATATATATATTATTGTATGAGGAGTTATTTGATGTAGTCAAATTTTAAGGTGATGTTGATAAATATATTGATATTATATTATATACTTAGAATATAATTTAAGTAATTTTTTGAGTTCCATATGCCAAAACGTTTCCAACCAAACTAACCAACTAGCCTAGCTCAACCATAAAAATATCTAAGAAATGATCAACCACTAATGGAATCCAGCTTAGCCAGCTAGTATGGAGGAAGGATAGGTGGTCTTTTGTAGCTCTTAATTGGGTGTGAATAGAATGAAATAAGGTGCACAAGTGGGATAGTTTATGTGGTACATGTCTTTTGCAGTGCATGTGTGAAGAGTGTATCTCTATTCCGACCCCATTTCTAGCTTGAATAAGTAGAAATAATGAAATATGTTATTAGGTGGAGATCAAATGTTCTTAAGATTATGTAGTATAGATGAGTATGTATACTAATTTTCCTCCAGTAAAAACTTATGGATATAACAAGGACTTATCGATCACTTCAATCCAAGACTTCTGATCATTCTAGTGATTGTATCCTAAATCCATCAGGGTTATTGAATATGAGAGCTTCTGCATGTCATGAGTTTCATCATCGAGACTAGCTCTAATGATCATGGTTATTAGGTGATGAGGCCACAAACCATCATGCATGAATTATATAATTTTCATGCGTTCATTAGATCAAAGAAAATATCAATATCATTGTACAATAGAAATTACAATGTTTTATTCATAATGGAGTATGTTTGAGCTTATAAAATTTGCTCGATCAGAAGAATATTATAATATGCACATGATAACTTCACCATGAGGTGAAAATTCAATCTTTTTTTATGAGGATATTCCATTATTCTTGGTGTTATATTATTTGAAAACCATCATAAGATTCATTGAAAATAAATCATATATGGGTCACCAATTTCATCAAACATGATATATTTCTCAAAATCTAAGTCATTGGTTAAAAGAACCAAAGGGTATGATCATCTGCCTCTAATTACCGATGTAATGTGGAGAAAAATGCTGCTACTCCTCATGTTTCATACAAGATATCTAATTTTTACTAAAAATAGAGATATCTTAATATCATTTATGTAAAGAGGTACAAGATCCATGAGCCTCATTTGATAATTGAAAGGGGGATATCCACATACTCTATTATTTGAAGAAGAAGAACCAAAAGACATTGTCTTATGTTTCTCACTCAAAGTAAAATGTGAAGAACTATTCTATAAGCCAGTTCTTGAGTAGTATAATCTATATGTTCTACAAGAAGAAAATATGTTTTTTACTATGAAGCCAACTAGTTTTCATGAAGGAAAAAGACACTATGATATTGTGTACTATGTTATATAGACAAGAAGTTACTCTCATGAAGCACAATTTCTTGTGTGAAGAATATTATTCCACAAAGACTTACATTTTCAAATATATAACATAAGTAGAAAACGATAGTGAAAAATGTACATAAATAAGTATAGTTCTTATGACTTGATGAAGAAAACATGCATACATGAACCCTTGAACTGAACCGAATGAATAGATAATAAAATAATAAAGATAAAAAATGGAGATGTGCAATGAACATGAACTTTTCATGTGTTTAGTTAAAAATTCAAGAAGATAAGTATATAAATTCAAAAAATATCATTATTTCATGAAATAATATTAAAATTGTGGTGTGATATAGTTGTTTAAATATTTACTACATTGAGAAAAACAATAAATAAATGGTACACTTAATTTTTGATATTGTGTATCTAAGAAAGAGAATATGACACTCCAACACTACCATATTTTATTATGTTTCAAAGAATAAGTTAGTGACCAATATTTATTCCATGATTATAATTTGGGTTGAAGAATAATTATGAGAGATTAATTACACTATGTGTTCATATCATTCTGACTGAATAAGATAAGTAATTGTGATGAGGATGTGCTGAGCTTTCATTGTTTCAACAATCCTTATGTGAGTTTCTAATTCTATCTTGAAAGAAGGAGAAATAATGCATTCTTTTTTTTCACTAAATAATAAATATTGAAGAATATAAAAAGAGAAAACAATAATATGAATATATTTTTCACATAGGAATAATAATAATAATAAAGATAACCTATGAAAAAGAAGAATATTTTCTCTCCTACTACTGTGAAACTAACAAGTGAAGAAGTTAGTGGAAGAAAAAATAAAAACTATGACATCTAACAGAATTCTCATACGTTTCATGAATTTATTAGTGTTACAAAGTACCATAATAATAAGGTTAATACTATATTCATAGGTAGTATAAATAACCATCCAAGAGCTATACAATAATCACTATCAATTGACAATAGTGAGATACAAGTGAAAGTATATTCCCTGCTTACTGTAACCATGGGTAAAGGATTATTTTATAGTGGCTGTGTGGTATTGAATTATTTATATACCATTACATGGACTATCTTAAATTATTAAGTAGAAAACCCTATAAAAATATCATGTTCCATATTTAGTTACTTTTATATACTTGCATACGAAATGAAAAGAATAATAATGGAATAAAAATACTAATAGGTCTAAGATGTAAAAGGGATAAAATTCATAATTGGTGAAAAAGTCCCCAACATTGATTCACCCCTCTTAGTGTTGAGTATAACCCAAAGTGGTCCTATCACTAGGCTATCTTGGTAGAAATATTTTAGGTTCTAAAGAATCAATCCTTTTATATATAGATTGTTCATGACCATTTCCCATACTATCTTAATTTTTTTAACAAATAGAGGCCCAAGTATCATGTTATAAAAATAATCACTTATCTCATCAATTTGAATTTTTTTGTGATCAAAGAGATCACTTTAATTGGAGTTTACATGAATGGTTTCTTTAACAGTCCTTGAATAATTATTAAAATATATATGATATTTAGAAGTGGTATAATATCCTAGGAATATTCCTTTATCATTATTTGGATCAATATTATTAATATTTTCATTATTTTTTAAGACATAAAATTTCCATCTAAAAACCTAAAAGTATCCAACATTTAATTTTATATTATTTTATTTCTCATATTGTGTTTTCTTCATAATAGGTGTTATAATTAATCTATTTATGAAACACTATTTGTGTTAACAACTTCATCCCAAAAATAAGCAGTCGTGATATATTTTCATAATATTTTTCTTTCAATTTATTTAAAGTTCCTATTTCCAATTTCAACAAAACCATTTAGTTGAGGTGTCCTTAGTGTAGAAAAGGTATGTTTAATACCATGTTTTGAGAAAAATCAACTGAATTCAGGATTCTCAAAGTCTCCCCCTTGTTCAGTTCTCAAAAAACTATTTTTTAATCCTTTTCATTTTGTACTAGATTGATGAAATTTATAAAAATATCACATTCTTTGCTATTAGGTTTTAATAAATAAAGCTAAGTAAATCAAGATAATTCATTAACTAAAACATAAAAAATGGATTTTATAGCTAGTATTTTAGTTATAGAGGGGTAAAACAAATCCATATTAATATGTTAAAATAGTATATAAGTTACAGACTCTTTAATTTTCTTGAAAGAAATCTTCTATTCATTTCCCATTTGGCATGCATCAAATATTTTATTTTTTTCCAATTTAATTTGAGGTAAATATAAAATAACTTTTTTCATATAAAATTTTATCATGGAATAAACATTACAACGAGTTAGACTTATATTCAAAATCTAATATAAATTAATTGTAGCATTCGAAGAGTTTACATTCTATTTACACACAAAATAAGGATTTATTGATTAAACATTTTCATTTCTCAATGCTCTAAATTTAATCAATTTATCTTTAAAAATATAATAATATTCATTAAAAAAATCATTAGAAAATACATCATCACAAATTTTATAAATACTTATCAAATTGTTCTTTAAGACTTCAACATAAATTTCTTAAATGATGAGGAATGGATGTGGATCTCCAATAGATCCAAATCCAATAATAACTAAATTAACATTGTAACTAAATGTGATATAGCCTCCATCAATCTTTGATAATGATTAAATTACAGAAAAATCTCTAATCATATGCCTAAAACAAACACTATCTATAATATATTTTACATTGATGTTCATGTAGAATTTTCTATATAAGAACAACTTAAAAAAGAAGATTTTTTGGTACCCTAATGTACTAGGGTCTTATAGTGTCAGATATTATATATTAGGGAACCCAAATATGCATGTCTTTATAGAATGTCCTAAATTTTTAAAATTTCCATAACTAAATTTAGACTAGTTTCATAAAATAAATGCCTTATTAATACTGAAAAATAGAGGATATGTTAAAAAAATCATTATAATAATGAATATTTATATCATAGTGAAAATAAATAATATTAGGTATGTTTCTATTCATAGATCTAGGAATAATATAATTCTTGTACAAATTATTTTTTTCTCTATTATTTCCTATGCGTTGTTTACCTTTGTTGGATTCGTTGAAACTAAGAATTTTGTTAAGGCAACCCCCCTTATATAAAAAACTAGAATAATATTTTATATCTTTAACTGATACCATTAATTTCATTATTTTATTTTTATATACAACCTAACTAGAAACATATTTCTCTAAATTAGACTTCAATTCTAAAACTTGTTTAGATAAATCATCCTTTTCACAACTAAGATAATGAATATATTTTTTAAGTATATTATTCTTCTTTTTATGTGATTCATAATATTATTCTAGAATTTTGAAATATTTATTTAATTTCTAATGGTAATATCTTTTAGAATCAGATTTAGAAGAAGAATATTAATTAGATTTTATCTCTTCTATTTGATCTATGAAGTATATGTTTACTTTATGATTATATTTTCCAACATTTGTGTTAGAATGTGATTAATAACTGGAGTATTTATAAGCAATCTATATGGACTTTACTTAATTATTTTCCCTTTTTTATTACAATTATATTTTCTATGAAACTTATTTTTTGATTTATTCTCCTCTTTAAGTTGAGGAAACTCAGGTTTGATGTATCCAAACTTCACGAATTCATAACATCTAACATGAATTCAGTTTCCATTAAAAATCTTATACTTGTTAAAGGATTTCATGAATTCTCTTTTCTTATTAAAAAATATCTTGAATTTATTCTCAGAATAATAAATTTATTCATTAAATTCTAAGCAAATTTATTTTTCTTCATTGGATGATTCAAATAAGAATTTTTCTTTGAGTTTCCTTTAATTATTTAACGTAGATACTTTAAAGTTAACATTACCATTTTTTGGTAAGATTATTAGCATTAAACTCTTCTTTCATTTTTACCTTATACATTATCAATTTTCTAATCATATCCTTAACATTCAGATCCTTTATTGGTTTGGATTTTCTAATTTCATCAAATATTTTAATCCACTTTAAAGTTAAAATTATAATAACTTTTAATTCTAGATCTAATTTAAGAATAGGTATTCCCAAGGTAGAAATATTATCTAAAATATTAGTTAATATGTCACAAATTTGGGTGATACTTTATCCATCCACCATTCTGAATGTGTCAATTTATTTGTTAGAAGTATTATACCTGAGTTGTGTAAAATTCGTCGTCCCTTTATAGGAAACTAAAATATTGGTCCATATTTCATGATCATTACTATATTTTGAAACAAATTTAAACTCATCAAAACATAATCCATCGATATTATCATTCATGGATTCTGAGTTTAGATCATATTTATCTTCTACTACAACATCCCATGTTTCAAGTTCACCTCTAGGAATTTCATAGGGTTTTATAACTTTTAGATATACTTTAAAAATAAGATTATTCAAGTAAATAATCATTCAAGATTTCCAGAAACCAATTTTTTTTCACTAAAGTATGGTTATCTAATTATAGACATTTTTTATTTGGAATCAGTTGTTTTAGAAACAAGATTGATATTTATACTTCAATTGGTAAGATTTTATAACTTGATAATCACTTTATCTGATAGAAATATTTGGTCTAGTATGAGTTTCACAATGACTCAAGGGGGGGGGGGGGTGAATTGAGTTCTTTAGAAAAACAATTACCAACTTATAACCACTCTCTTTCAAAATTAAATGCATCTTTAACACTTTCCCAATCAGATATAAACCATTATTGAAATAGATACAAATTAAGACATCTAATATTTATAGTGGTTTAGGTAATAAATATACCTCAGTCCACTTCAAAAACACACTCTATTTGATCTTAGTGATTTTTACTATGTATGTAATTTTTCTGGGAACCTCGATAGTTAAGTGTAAGAAACAATAACTTGTTATAAAAGGTTCCAAGATATTTAAAATAACACATCCCTTTTCACAAGTCCTATCCATATCCTTTTCACACTATTTACAAGGATTCATCACTTACAACAACAAATAAATAGTGTATAAATGATTAAAGATTTAGATCACAGTTGGAAGAAGAAATAAATACTAGATAAAACTTTCTCAATGAAAGAATAAACTTTTATATTAATTATTAAGAACCTTTTTTTGTTGAATATAATAATTTAAATTACAAAATAATAGTATATTTATTGTTTTAAGTTTCACAAAAAAAATATATTGAAAATTAAGTATGACCATGAGAGAGTATCTTCATTATTGAGGGAATTATTATAAAAAATTATCTCCTTATTGAAAATCTATACATATATATTTTATATATTTACATCATAAAAACATAGGTTCCTTTATCTCACAATTTTCACATTAAATTTTTTTATATATTCATCTTGAATAAATTTCTCATATTTATAAAATATGTTGGGTCAGATATATCATTTACTTTCTTTACATAAATAATTATATATTTAGTCATTGGATCATTTGGGTTACCACAAAGTTAGATTCATTGTTTGGAAAATTCTAAATATTTTTAAACTTATTATAATAAAGCACTATAACTTTTTAAAAAATACTACAAAAATTAAAATTTTAAATAAGAAATATTTTAAAATATATGGATTCATAAAATACCTTCAAAAAGATTCATAAATATTCGGAAAAGAGTTTTGGTTCTTCATGATTTTTCTAAATCAAGATATTTCATGATTCTCAAAATAGCTACTTTATATCATAGAACATGAATATTTTTACACTTCTTGGCCAGAAAATGTGTCATCCTATATTCAATATAGTTGTGGATCTGATCAATGTATTTGCCTTTTACCACCAATGTGCATGTCATTACATCCAACATAGGTTTCATTTTATACTTAATAAATTCTCTACCCAGTGCATGTGTGAATGTCATGAGAGTAGGTGTGGTTAATACTTAGTGTACACGTGATTTATCTTTTTGTTGGTGTGATTTAATTGAGTGTAAGTTTGATTCATTTGAGCATAGGCGAGATCCACTCGAGTGTAAGTGTCATACAACACTTAGAAATTTTTTCACATAATACAGAAAAATATTCAAACATAAAAACATGTATAAAAAATTTTATAAACCTATTTAAACCTATATTAACATACTTAAAAAAATTATTATTAGAAAAAAAAATTATTGTTTTGCATAAAAATAAGGGTATAATTGGATGTGTTGGATCAACATTTGTATGAACAATGTTATAAAGTCCCTAGGATACCATGAGAGTGAAGTTTTGGGAGTTGGTGATGTTTCCAGTCAATTTCTGTTGGAAATTAACATGGAAAACTTCACTAGGTTGATAAACAACCTAAATACACCCATAATATAAAATTTACTTTAGAATAAATGTTTTTTCTAGATAACTTCCTAGAACCCGACACCAATTAAACCCACACTCATAAATAAAAAATCACAAAAAATGAATTTTTTTTCATGTCTCACGCACAAAAAATCCTAATTGATTATTGTTATCCATTCACAATACCTAAGTAAATTAGAGAATCCAACCACCTATCCATATGGTGATAATCAAGTAATAACTGATATTTATTCTCAAATTTTCTAAACCCAAGAAGTATCAGGGCTGATTAACCTATTTTGAGCTCAAAGGGAATGATTGAAGATAGTGGGATGTCATGATCAGGGCCAAGAAGAATCAAGTGATTACATAGATCTTTTTAGGATTTATAATTCATGAAATTATATCCTAATATTTAACCCCGTGTAAAATATTGTGAATTCATAAATCTTAATAAAGTATCAATATATATGATGAAATACATAACAAGTTTTATTTATTTAATCCACTTCACTTCGTACCTAAAAGAGATGAAGAATACAGGGTAAGGACAACCGAATGTAGCTGAAAAAATTCTTGGAGATTTAGTTGAGGAGGTATACATGGGGTTTTGTTCCTACCTAAAATTTTACCTCCATCTAAATAGGTATTTCATCCTCCGGAAGAACTCAGGGGATCATTCAAGGAGTGTTCCATAGAGAAATCTATCACCTATTATAAATAAGGGAAATATATTGGTATAAGTAATATCTTAGTATCTTTTAATTTAACTTGAGTCATATTTAATATGATTTATTCATATTTTTTTATTTACAAGAAAATACTATATCTTTTAGAATTAAAGGAATATGAAACTTCTTAGTTTATCATCCTTGACACTCATATAGGAAAAAAAAATAAAGCAGAATAAGTGGTGTTCATATTATGCTTTAGTGATACCAAATTATTGGAATCTCTAGGATCAAAGTGAATTCAATGTGAAATCCTTTTATTTTAATTTGGGAATAGACTGGTTACTTTAATATTGATCTTATATTAACTACTACAAAAGGAGGGTGTCATTCTCATCTCGGACTAGAATTTAATGTACTATCATAAGAGAAATATAATTAAATGTAGGTTTAATGGGGCCTAATCAAGGTCAAATATGATATATAACCACGAATATGACTCATAATTCTATTAAATCGTTGAATATAAGAAACTGAAGGTCTTACCTCATATGATGGACCTATTTCCCAATTTTTTCCATAAAAATTTATTAGGGATTCCTCTTAGGATGGAAGCAATTTTCTCTATTAATTTATTAATTAGAACTTAAAAAATATATATTACTCATTACCACATGGGTCTAACTAATATGAGAGAACTGAATTTATAACTAGAGTATCTAGATAAGATAATGTTTTATCAGATCAAGTAATTATTCTTGGGGTTCTCTAGTGCTATGCTATGAAATCCAATAATCTTTTATGGCATTATGTGTATTATAAAAGTATAAAACAAGTATTAATAAATAATAATTATCCTTTTCCTATAATAAATTCTTTTTTTGATCAATTAAATGGGGAATTAATTTATGAGAATCAAACTTTTTTCAAGGTATTATCAACTTATAGTGACATTAAATGATATTTTTTAAGATGAATTTTTGATTCTGATATGGCTATTTCAAGTGTTTAGGGATTTAATTTGGTTTAACTAGTTCTGAAACATTTTTATAGATTTTATGAATATTATATTTTTCCCAATTTTATAATTTTTTATAGTAATCTTTAAGTATGATATACTTAGGTATTCGAAGTATGAAGATGAGAATACTTGACTTCTTAATATTATCCTGGAGACTTTAAGTGAAGATCAATTATATGATAAAATTGTTAAATAATTTTTTTGGTTTTATGAAGTTAAGTTTCCTGAGAACATGGTTATAAAAATCTAGTATCACTATAGATCCTGAGAAATTGGAAGTGATAATGTATTTCTAATTACCTTTAAATTTTTTTGAAATTAAAAATTTTATAGGGCTTATCAGGTATGATCATAATTTTATCCAAGATTTATCCAATATAGATAATTATATGACATATTTAAAAAATAAATGATAAAATTTTATAAGGTTTTATCATTGTAAAAAAATTCTTGGAGATAAATAAAAGAATGAATATAAAGATTATTCTTATTTTTCCTCAACTAGGTGAAGGGTATGAGGTCTATTAGGATGATTATTCTATTATCCTAGGAAATCTTATTATGTATGATCATTATGTAAAGGATTATAGTTCTCAAAAACTTTGGACTCATTAATATAACTACCATTCACATGAATTAGAAATATCTCGAGTTTCCCATGATTTAATGTGTTGGACGTATTTATTATTTGGAGAGTGTTTTGTGGTATAGATCGACCACAAAAAACTCAAGTATATATTTTAAAATAGGAATTTCTATATAAGAAAATTAAAATAGTTCAATTATATTCAATAATTATATTTCTATAATTATTATACACCTAGTAAAGGTATAATTTTCTTTAATTATGAATGTTTAACATCAAAAGGAGCATAATGATAAGGTTGAATGGAGGCTGATTTCAAAAATGGATGAAATTTATACATATATTATTATGAATTGAGATGGGGTTTTTTATTCCTTATTAATATTACATCATATATTATAGACCACGTCAAGGAATCCAAAATTTAACCTATGATTATATCATTATTTGAGGGAAACTCAATAGTGGGGAGATCATTAATGATTGTTCTCAAGATTGAAACTCTTTTCTCTATATACATGGAAGGATAATAGTACCTACTATCATGAGGGAAGAAGTGATGAAAGTATATACTAAATCTAGGTGGGATACGCATTATGAAGTTAAAAAAATTCATCATGATATTCATCACCAATTATGATATCCTATCATGAATAAAGAGACTACTGGTTTTATTTAAAGTTGTTTGTTAGTAAGTGAATGAATAACATCAAATAATTTCTAGTTAATTATATCCCTCCCTATAGATTTAAATGGTTTTAGAGGTATTTAGGTTTTAAGGTGAAGTCGAGTATGGCTTATCAACCTCAAATCGATGACTACTCAAAACAAACCATTCATATTCTTAAAGATATATTTCGAGAATCCATCCATGAATTTCGTGGCCCATGGAAATATTATATTTTATTGTAGATTTTTTTATATTAATTAGTACTAGTAATTAATAAAAAATGATCTATTTGAGTTCCTATGTGGTAGAACCTATCATTCACCTTTGTGTTGAACTAAAATTGGAAAAATCATTAATGATTGGTCTGAATATAGTTCAAGAATCCATAAAGCATGTGTAATGTTTTTTAAAATATTTTAATACTATTAAATTCTACCAAAAGTTATATAATATTCATAGAAAATGAAATTTAGATTTTATGGTCATTTATCAATTTTTTCTGAATGTTTATTTGAGATGTATTCATCGACCTATAGAAAAGTAATGGATGTTGACTTTTAGGTTCCTTATATCTTTTGATATATTGGTTATAATTAGAATAATTTCGTATAAAAATTAATTACCTCATAAATTTAGTGTTATTCATAATGTATTCCATGTTTTACAATTGAAAAAATACATAATTATTTTCTCACAGATGAGTTGATATGGTGATATCGAAATTGATATTTATGGTTTCTGTATAACACAACCTAAAATTATCATTGGTCGAAGTGAAAAGGTGTGTAAGGAAAATATATTACAATGGTTTGTGTTTCATGGTAATATTAAAGGTTAGAATATAAAACATGTAAATGGAAGGATAAAAGAAATTTTTAATGGTCGAAGATGTTTTCTTAAGGGAAACATTGAATCTTTTTATAAATGAATATCTTGATGGGAGTGATTTATTAATTACCGTCAAAATTTGAGTGAGTTTTTCATTTTAATTTTCATAATTTTAGTTGTTAAATTATGTTATTTAAAGTTTATTGGATTTTATATTATATAGTAAAGGGAATTAGAGGAATTATTTTTTAATAACGGGAAAATGGCCATGGTGTAGAAAAGAAACTAGAGTTTTGATGGAACACTAAAGGAAGTTTAGTGAAACTTTTATTTCCATGATAAGTTCAGTGTTAAGTTATTAGAGATATAATGGGTTCCTAATATATATTTTTTAAAATAAATGGGTTAGATAAACATATGGATTTTAGAATTTTAATTTTCAAAATTTAATTCTTATGGTTTGGGGACTCATTTCAACCTAAAAGAGTTCTTGGAAGCTCCTCACTGTCCCTCTCCACTTCCTTTTGATTCTATTATTGATCATTAAAAAAATTCATCGATCTATAATGGGAGTCCATTATAGGAAAATATACGGTAGGTAACTCATAGAATATTTATTTTTTTACTATTTCATAATTGTTTTGTAAATCCATATTTTTTTACTATAGGTTCTGAAATCAATCAATTTACTTAACCGAACATTCTTTATGGAGTAGTAGAATCTTGTTCTTGTTGGTGAAAAGGTGAGTATTCTTATTTTAACTCTTTGTTTTATTTTTTTACAAATTTCAATGATTAAGACTATAATTTCTTTAATCTATTTTTATTAATTTCTTTTGTGATTTCATAACTACCTTCTTCAATATTGGGAATTTTTTCCTAGGTTTAGGTAGCCAACCCCTCATCTCTTCCATAATTTTGTAGAGGTTGGGCTTACAATAGTGTGGGAACAAGTTATTTTAGTTTAAAATAATGATTTATATTAATATATTTTTTCTAAATTATTTTCTTAATATTGAGAGTTTTACTGGTTAGTATGAGTTATGTTTTCACTAAAACAAGCCCTCGTTGGTTGATATGTCTCTCTTTATGTTTGAAAAGTCAAGAGAATTTAATTTTTTTTAATGTTATGTATTATATATGTTTTTAATGTTAAATACTATTTGGATATTTTTTATAAATTTTTAATCCCATATTTTTCTTATCGTATCAACCTATAAACATTTTTTAGAGATTTTTCACATATAGGCTCATGTCTACTTTTGAATAAATATTTATTCATATACTTGGTTATTATTGAGCATGTGAATAGGAGTATTTTTTTATTTTATATACATAAATAAATACATAAATACACACACAAAAACAAACACATATATATGATGATCATGTTTACTTGATATTGACACACATGTTTTTATATTTTTGATGGGATGACAAAACTTTGAATTGGTATGACAGTTTCCCTATTACATGGGAAAATTTGTAATATTTCCTTGAATTAGTATGAATAATTATTCCACCCATGAAAGGAATTTAACACTAACTGGGTTTTCTTTATACTCCTCATATTTTGAGTTAGGCGCAAAATCAGTAACACAAGTTTGGATTCTCCTGGTATAAGGAGTTATTATTGATTGCTGGTATATTTTTTTTGCATTATATATGAGTAATGTTGATTATTATGTTGGATTGTTCACTAAAATCATATTAAAAATACATGAACTTTATTTATTATAGTTTTATTGGGTTCTCATGGTGACCACCTACCATGTATGATATACTCCATCCTACATATGTCCCTATGGGATGTGTATATTTTTATGTGTGCCCCAGGTACAAAATCAAAGGAGTTTATATGACATAGAGCATGGAGTTGGTTAGAACAATTTTATAGGTTTTAGTGTGAGATTCAGTCTAGTATGATGTGATCTATTTTAATATATTCCATGTGAAATATATCATGCATGAAACCCCTTTTATTCATTTTAGGGGTTTTTTGTCTTACCCAGATTATGCATATGCCTATTATGGTTTCCTATATTTTTCTATGCATACTGTTTAGTTTTTATAGATGGTTTGTACTATGTTTGTATGATGTTTATTATTTATTTAGGTTTTCAATATAAAACTATATAGGCACCCCCAATATACTATTATTATGATGGATAGGTTATCATGTTACTTTTGTTCTCCATCTATAAAGTTCATGCCAAATATTTAGCAAAAAACATTCAAAATATTATTTTATTTTGAATATGGAAAACCATATTCTACTTTATTTTTATCATCCCTTGGAATTTATATTATCCTTTTAAAATTGGGAGTTGCGCTTGAGGAGTTGGGACAACCCAGTTTGGTTATTATTTGGGTATCGTCGTAATAATCATTACAACTGAGAAAACCTCTTTTTATGCATTGTTTCTTATTATTAAAAAAAATTAAATTAACTGACGTACTAGATATGATAAATTTATTTTATAGTTATAAATATATTAGAAAATAAAATTTATTCCATATGATATGAGAAAAATTTTATATGCCATATTGTTTATTTTTAAATATAAAATGTATTTCATATATGTGGTAAGATAAATTTCATTCACAGTGATATATCTTTAAAAAATGAAATTTATCTCATTTATGAGGTGAGATGTATATTAACTACTATTTCATTATATAAAAATTAAATTAATCTCATGAACACTATGAGACATATTTAATTTATGATAACATATATTTTAAATTTTGTATATTAATTATGGATATTAGATCTTGTTTGGGTACCACTGGGGGGTGTGAATAAATGGTAAAAATATTCTCTTTACAAATTATATTTGAATTTATCCCATATGAATGGTTAAAGTTTATATTATTTCATGCTATATCTTCTCCTCACCTGTATATAAGAATAAGAAAGGAACACATTGCAAAAGTAATTTTTACAGGGCAGACCTTGATGTGAGAGCCTACTCTATTTTGTGGTAAATCTTTAGTTGAGCCACATATTTTATTATCATTATAATTTATAGTGAATACAACTACATAAAAAATGATACAAAAGGTTTGACCAGGAATCACACTCTTATCTATATGTATAGGCATCATCCACTTCCTAGTATTGGGTGTTTGACATTATTTATACTGGTACCACCGGTTCTCTAAGAAATTATTCCCACTCTTAGGCATGAACCATATATTCAAAATAATCCAAAATTCACTAGAAGAAAATGTATGATCTGATTTTATAAATACTTACAATAATAATTTATTTTCGAAATAGAAATACACACATCAGATTCACCTGAAAATTATTTAGGATGATATTTTCATGTATGATAGAATTAATGCATGAGAATGATCTACTTCATCCTCAACAACAAGCACTAGAATCTGTAGCAATGAAATAATATTTCCTAAAACTCTTTAGAAATTACCTATGTGTATTGTTCAACGATCTTCTCAAATTATCACACTTTGATAAAACATCATATCAAAATCATAAATAATTATGAATTTTTTTATTTCCTTCATTTCATCCTTTAAAACTTTCAATTACGACTTGAAAATAATTTCCCTGATTTTTATAACATTGAATTATCCAGTATTTTTAGTTTCCAATCATTCAAATAAAGTATCAATAAAGACATGTTTATAAACATATAAATATTTAGTCATGAAACTTTAATCGATATTTGAATATCATGGCCATATTATTTTCTCCACAAAATCTATCACAATTAAATTTATTCCACATCCAATTGAAATACAAAGGACCACAAGAAATTTTATAATGTTGATCTCCCCATCCCAGAACTTGGTGTACTTCTAACATTAAGTGATTCTCAAAAATGGTCACCAAAAAATGGATCATTTATTAATGCTTACCATTTTTATTCTATGAATTATCATATCATTAAAGACTCCATGAACTCCTCCATAATATTTTCTATCTCAATATTTCTCACAGGTGGATATTTTTCCTAAAACACTCTCTTTTATTGCATAGTGTTAATAGTTTTCTTGTTTCAGCCACCATGGGCGTCACTATGGCACAAACATCTTCATCTTCCCATTTTTAAATTATATTTTCTCCTTAACCAATGTAATGTATTACTGTTGATCTCTATAGTTTTAAGTTTTCTCTTCTAGATCACATATTCAATCACAGTTTATTCAAATATTTGTGATGTTAAATCCAGGAAGATCCTCACATGAAGTATCATCAGATTTAAATTTCAATTTATCACACAAATAATGACCTCTATTCAGGAAAAAATGACCCTTAAGTAGATGATTTTCTTTTTAGATAACCATTATGTAGATTCATAAATAACCATATATAGTTGTATGTAAAAATTATGCAGAAATTTTTTACCTTCATGCAACACTTGATCACATTTACTTAGAAAGTATATATTTCAGTGGACCCATATGAAACTTTATATCCATTGGACACAACCCTTACATGGGTTCTAAATGACATTTACATATATATTTACACTGGTAAAGAGGTCCCATTATTATGTGATTGGATAATCCTTACAAAAGATGAAATTCATGCTTACAAAGGCCATAGAGCGATCCTTATAAAATTAATACTTGCACATAATTAAATATTACCATATAAAATCATAAAAACTTTTTAATATAATCTCCATACACTTACAACAAACTCAAAAACACTTTAAACACATTTCCCAACATCCTTTTTAGCTTCTAACAAATGGTTGACAACAAATAAAACTCCTTAAATAATTTCATGGGGCACTTCAGTATCCCCCTTTGAATTTGTTTGAAACCTCTGTTAAAATATTTATAAAATCAAATTGAAGATTAAAATTCTCCTTCATGAGTAACTAAATAATATCTTTTTTCATGTGATAAACATATTTAAACCACACTATATGTTAGAGATGTTTTTTTGAGAGAACTCCTACTCTCTATGAAAACATTTTTTTAGTGAAAGGATAAGATGCCCCCTAAATCAAAAAACTCACAAATTAAATGTTTTTACCCACATTTAACAGTAACCATAACTGGTGAATAGATAGAAAAAGATATAAAGTACACATATTCACCATTCCCTTTGTGAAATAAAATTCACTTCACTACATAAAGATTCATGTACAACTTCCCCGCATTAACGATATAATCGAAGGCTCATTGGGGTCCCTATCAAAATATTTAAATGTTTTGGGAGGGTATAAACATTCATTATCAACCTCAAGAACTGAAATATTCTATTAGGGAATTTTTTTTTGAAAATATCATCAAACTGGTCTTGAGTATAAATAATTTCCAACTTGGTGTCTCTATTTTCCACCCTCTCTTTAATGAAATTAACTCTTATATCTATATTCTTGGACCTTGAGTGTTGTATAGGATTTTTACAAAGGTATATATAAATTTTATTATCATAATTAATTCTAATTTCTATTTCAATATTCACCTTAAATTCATCAGACTACTCCTATAACCATATCATTTGTGTAAAGGAACTTGTATTAGCCACATACTCAACCTCTATGGTTATTAATTCCATTGAATTCTTATTTTTACAGTTTCAACTCATTGATATATCTCACAATAGGAAAATTAAACCTAAATTGGACTTATATCATAAGAATCACTTTCCTAATATTCATATTAAAATCTGGATAGATTTAAGTTGTTTTCTCCTTTGTATAATGGCCAAAAATCCATAGTACCTTTCAAATATCTCAAGATTATTTTAGAAGTGTGATAAAACCTTTTTTTGTTTAAAATTTTATTAATAATAACTTATAATATTTCCCCACATTGAGGTTTATTTGATAATTTAATGAAACTTTTCAATTTGAGGTTAAATTTTAAAATTTTATGAAAATTCTATTTTTACCATTGTATGTTTACTTTAGTGTATTGCTCATAAAATAATTTTTTGGGATGACTTTAAATTTGACACATGATTTATAAATTATTTCATGTACATCTTTAGTTTATATAAGGAAGGATAAATACTATGTTTGATGGGAGAAAATTGGACATAAATCCAACATTGAGCTGGATTTGATTGAACAGACCTAAACACACTATTTAGATCATCAAATTTTCCTCAGTTCTTGGAATAAGATGAAATTTTTAAAAATATTTGAACAATTGATTATAAAATTTTCATTTAACTAGAGAAATGTGTGGTTCTCTTATTAAATTGGTCAAAAGAACATTCTAATTTAGTATTCTGAATATGTGGATGGTTTGAAAAATTTTTAATAATGAAACAATATTTCATAAATGGATGCTACAAATGATAAATTATTTTACAGCGATATAGAGATAATACTGGGAAAAAATTACTAAACTATGACCACATGATATTTGGCCATTAATTCATGATAAAATGGTATATGATAATTTTAACAAAATGTTAGGTTAGAAATATTTCATTTATTGACCCAGTCATAAATTTGACTACAAACATCAAAATATATTCCAGTGTAGTGGTTCGATGGAAAATATAGATACAAATAACTTTCATGAAAAAAATGTAAAACATCTATAAATTTATTTAGATAAAAAAATATGAACATTTGTAGAACAAAATTGGAGTAAAAATTTTATACCTCTCAGGTCTATAAATGTTTTCCACCTTTTCCATTCAAAAAGAGATCTATTTTCAGGTGGTTAATGTAGGGATTTAATACTATAATATATATTAGTTTTATTTCTCTCTTCTCTTTTCATTTTTTATCTTTTGCGTTTCCCCCACTGTTATCCTTATAAAATTCATGAAAATGGAGAATTATCTCTCACTATTCTTTAGGGGGTAGTGGGGATGAATTGAGATATTTTGGATTCAATATATTTTATTTATTTTACTTTGAAAATTTCCATAGTAGTGAAAATAGGTTTAGTAAATTTTTCACCCCACTTTATTTAATATCATGTTGTTCTTCCCATTACTCATTATTCCTCTTATTTTTCTCTTAATATTACATACATAGATTTAGTGTAACACTACGGTGATGATATGAGGGATATTATCTTGCACACAGAGGGTAGGTGTAGGGTAAAAAAAATTCAAATGGTATAGTTTTGAGTCATAGAGTTGATCTTAACATTGGATAAAATATTAATAATTATTTTTAAAAAACAATAAAGTTTCATCATGAACTCCTATGAGAAACAATATTCTTCATATTGATTTTATTTCTTTATGTTTCATTTTCTTCATGAATATATATATTATAAAATTAAAAAACCCACCATTATAGTATATTTTAGTTAAATATTATAGTGAAAATAGATAAATAGTGTGTATGAGTGTACTCCTTGAGAGATCTAACCTAGGTGTTCACTATAATACATTCTTAGGTATGTAAGAATTTATTGACCGAGGATCTATGAAAATCCACATGTACCAATTTGGAACCCTTACCAGTGAGGTTCATCACTTTCACATAATTTTTTTCCCAAAAATAGGATAAAATAATAAAATTTAAATAGAAAAAAATGAAATTCATCGATGATGAATCTACCACTTATTTCAGAAAAGTAGTTGAAAATCTATAAAAATTGGTAAGAGGGCTTTTCGAGTATACTTTTAGGGAGGAATTATTTTAAGAGTTTATTAGTGAATTAAAATAAAACCTCAAGAAACAAATTTTAGAATCATTGAGCAAGGAACTCGAATAATTCTCGCACTACTTTCTGGAATTACATTAAGATGTGACTGAAAAAAAAGATCTCATACATCATAATTTCTAAGATTACATCACAGAGTTTGTCACAGACCAACCTTGGTCGAACCTAAACTGGTCACCCGATATGATCTTTATAAAGACCCGAGAGGCATTCCCAATCCTCCCAGGCAAGGGACAAGTTCCAAGGGAATCAATAGAGTACCATAGGGGAATGATTTCACATAAATAAAATAAAAAATGGCAACAATAAAAACATAGGGGAAAACAGAACTCAAATTTATTTCTATAATCTTACATAATTTACATTTCTAAATAAATAGACAATAAAAATGAGCAAAACATGAGCCTAAAAAACCAAAATAGCCAAGATGAACCTAACACCAAAAAATACCTCCATGTGACCTTGAGGGCCACTCTCCAAACCGACACCAACCATCACCCGAGGTGATTGAACCAAATATGGAACCTAAAGGAGAAAATAAAAATTAGAAAACCATATAAGAATGAGTATTAACACATGGTAGGTAGGCCCAAATTTTTCTATCCACAATGCATATCCTTTAGATAAAGTAACATTGATTTTTTGGTTTGTAATACAAACTATAAACATAGATTTTCCATACTTTACATTTCAAAATAAACAAAACACGGCCCATTTTTATCACATTTAAAAACAAGGCTCATTTAAGAAGATAATTTAAGCTCATGGGGGATTAGGATAAAGGGAACTAAATAAGAAAACATTAATTTTTCATTATAAATAGAAATAGGGAAAACACTTATTTGTTCATAAAGTCATTCTTGAAACCTTTTAAAAAAACCACACTTTCTCAAATTTCAAAAAGAACACCCAAAACTAAGAACAAGGGATATAGTTCAAAATGAGGGAAATGGATAATTATACTTGTGTTGGAGAAACATGGGAACACCTAAGAACTCAGAGGAGAACCAAAACATAATATACATGAGACTCATCCCTAAGGCATTCCCTACTTGATGAAATCATAATGCCCTTATGCTCGACCATCGCCCTAACTGGCCTTGTCAAGGGGCATGATCCCATAGTAATAAACCCAAGTATCAATATTCTATGGGCCACTAGCTAGTATAATAACATAAACTAGAGAAAAAAACGTTATAAAAAAATCCTCTTTGCTATGCTAGGTTCCCATGCTCTGTTCATAAGGGGGTGTTCCAAACAATGAAAGAAACAAGTCACACACATATATAAAATATCATACACTCCCACAACCAACACCACCTTGATATTTTCAAGTATCATCCCATGTCTTAAAGAAATAATCACACAGGTGTAATACCAAGACGAGGACATTACCACCAATTTACTAATCCATTAGGCAATGGATCCATCCTAGAGGTGTTTTCCAAAGAACCAATTAAAGATTCCAAATGGGCATTATAAAATTTTTACAAAACAATTCATTTCATAAAGAACCATAAAAAACCATCTTCACAACCAAACAAACCTTTTGAAACCCATTTCATCAATCCAACCTACCGTTTAAATCAAAAAAACACACTAACAAGGGCCAAAGGGGATTACCATTAATCACTTAATGTGAAAAATCCTTTTAAATAATCAAATCACAAATTTTAACATCACAAACACATTTATAAAAACGAAATCATGCCATTAAAAATCACATATCACTTAAAAGAGACAACCAAGCCATTTACCCCACACTTAGTGTGAAAAATCCTTTCCAACCATCCAATCAAACACAAAACAAGTGGAAACAATCTAATTTCATATGATGTAATTAATATAACAATAATAAATACCTATTTATAAATTAAAGGAGGTGAAAAAATTAAAAAATCAATGTAATCCTTATTTAAAGGGAAATGTGCAATGGGGTACTACCTCAAGAACGGAGAAACTTCCGAAATCCAATTGGAAACTTCAATTACATCACCACCACACCAAAAGAAGGCAAGATATAATATAAGACCTTAAGATCAAACCTATAAATTTTGGAATAAACCCTAAAAATAAGAAGCCTATCTGAGGGAGAGAAAGAATTCCAAGGAAAAAGTGAAGAAATCCCTAAATAGAGAGAAGGATTGAGAGATATGGAACTTTATTGATGAATCGAGGAAGAACCACCCAAATATGAAAATAAATTGAGGCACCAAGGGAGGAGTATGGAAGGGGAGGCGTGCCTAGGGAGAAATAAATGAGGGTTAAGGAGGGTAAAAATTGGGTGGAGAGGGAAAAATACCCAAATTTTTAATGACCCAACTGTTCACATGGTTAGTACGCACAGTTTTCCAAACCATGTGGAAACCATATGATCGCCTATACCAAAGGATAAACTAGCTGAAAACTTACCTAGGATGAGGCACATGACCATGCGGTAGGTTATATCTCATACCACATGGTTTCCTAGGCCAGCACATAGTTACTACTAACGATGTGCAAACCGGTCACCTAGTCTGTACAACCCAAAAATTCTCATTTTTCTCCAAAACCTCAAAGTAAACCCAAAGAGAGAAGCTATAGAAAATTAAAATAGAAATAATCACTCAAAATATTAAACCCTTCACTCCCAGTTCATGAGATAAATGGTCGGGGACATAAACCAAACTAGAATAAAGGAAAGATTAAAAACCTGGGTGTGACAATTCTCCCCACCATAATGCTTTCCGCCCCCAGAAAACCAACCCAAGGATTACCCTAAAGAAAAACCCAGAACTTGATTACAACCTAATGAGATTCTCAAAGTATGAAAAATTAAGAGTCTGTTAAAATATCCCCAAAAATAATTGAAGCTAACAATAAGAACTTGGGAGACCAAATTGGACTCCCTACTGTGTGCCACCCACCATAAGAGCTTAAATAACTCTATTTGATCAGTCCAAGGACATAAATGTTTTTCACCACCATCAATTTAGCCATAAAAACAACATCCAAAATGACAACAAGTGTAACATAAACATCTTCCCAATGAAAATAGTGATATTTAACCCCAAACAATGAGTACCTTTTAAAACCTTACTTCCACCAAACGTTGGGAAACTCAAATCCCAACCTTTTCCTAAAAAGAAGAACATAGGATTAGGTGGTTTCGTATAAGACCACCCACTTCTAACTAAAACCAGGAACATAACCAAGGTGCCTACATGGGGAGGCCCGAACAGAATCCCAACCAAAAGAGACTGGTTCACATTTCTTTATTTCATGAGAAAATTTCAATGAGACCCATGATGGGTCTCCCCATCATAAGAACTGACAAGATCTAATGAACTTGAGAATTTTCCTGCATGAACCATGTACCCCCACTACAAGGGTATGAGACGGAGGGACCATCAAATAGACCATCCAAACAATGGTATATATACACCAACCAGTCAAATTTCCCTAGATAACCACCAACCAACCAAGCTTAACTAGCACAAGAAGGATGCAAGGTCCATAAAAATGAGACCCTCTTTTGATGAAACACAACCACTGAAATATTAAGAAAACAAGACAACTATTCCTCCTTATAACTGCGGAGAAAACACTTCACCCAGATTGTTCACAATGTGGAAACAATGTTCCCACACCACCTTCCACCAAACAGAATAATTGAAAACAAGACAACTAGGTAGGAGGCTTAAATTACATCAAATTACCACACAGATAATAAACCTTAAAACTAAGCCCTTACACACTGATGGGGTTCCCATAACTATGCACCTGATTTACTTCAGAACCTAAGGCTGAATCTTTAAATATTGAAGCATCTCCTGCCCCACATTTAGGATTCATAAACCCATAAACAAAACACATAGACCAAAACATCATGAAACACACTTATATTAAAATAAGAGTTCACAAGGGTTTGAAAAAAAAAACTCTTACGACTGAAATAAAAAGGAACCACCATAAAACGACACTAGAAAATACTATTACAACAAAGAAAATTATAGTTAAAGAGACACAAAACTGACCGCCAACCAGCACCCTACTCATGAAAATGTCCTGGGGTGTCATTCGAAGAGTTGGGTCCAACTTCATGGTGCTTCTTGGAAACACCCCGAAAGAACCGCTTCAAGTGACCCAAGTGTCCATAGGTGTGTAAGGTTCTTAAAGAACTCAATAATGATGGTATTTTTGACCGAGATTTCCAAAGTGATGGAATGTTAACAAAATTTTCTTTGAAGAGGTTAACAAGAGGTCCGAAGGCCTCTTAATACCCCTACTAAAACTATTAGCATCAGGAAGATTCCCCTTCTTCTTACCAAAATACCCCTCACTATTTCTAGATACAAGAGGAAGATTCTCTATATCATAACCTACTGCTAACCTAGATTCAGAATGAAAGGATATAATCACCAAATTAGAGAAAGTGGTTAGGTTAAGCTCTTATACCTTCAACTGCAACTCAGAACGGTGACCTAGCTCGGAATGCCGAGATTTCACCAGATCATCTGTAACACACCCTGGATCATATAGATCCAGGACTAAGAAGTGAACATAGAATTACAACACTAATACAACACCTTACTGAAGACTATACAGCTCCTTCCTCTTCCTTATCATCATCATATTAGAGAAATACTATTAGATGAACGAGGACTTGAATAACTACCAGGTGATATCTTTCTGAGACTTTCTTAGAGACAATGACTTCCACCATTTCTAGGTTGAGCCTTCGATTATAAATATAGAAAAATTTACCTTTAATGTCTTAGGAAAGTAGAGGAAATTTATGACCCTATAAATCCTTTTCATCCACTCCTCTACCTTAAGAGTATCCACTTGGCCAAAGAAAAGAGGATGATTTAAGATATGGAACTCATGAACATAGTCTATGAGTCGATCATCTGGATAATTTACTAGAGATGTACCACATGAAGCTGCATCTTAGCTATCCATCAAACCTTTATGGGGGAGGACATTAAGAAACATGGGAAACAAGTAACTTGATCAAAACCAATCCAACAACATGGATCCTTCACATAAAACATCATGAAAGAAACATCACTTCCAAAAAATAAAGGGATGTGACACACCACCAAAATCTACAAAAACATAAAAATTTCCCTTAAAACATTTTGAAAAGAAAACAATCTTAAAAGAAATATAAACCCACGAATGGTGTCCCATAGGCCTCACCCACACACATTATCATTCCATACCAGGAAAACGACCATTTTCTTATGAATATCTATGCATGTGGTCACTCATGAAAACACCAGAGGAAAACATTTAACTCACCCTTCATTTTCAAATCCCACAATGCTATTTTCAGAAACCACTATCCAAAAAAATTTGAAATCCAATCCAAATCTCACAAAACACTTTTCAATGTAATTCCAAACATTCATACAAAACTCATTTCCATATTTTCACACCAAAACTAAATCATTCCATTTATTTAAAAAAAATTTAGAAGACTTCCAAAAAATTTACCAACCACATAATCCAAACCATGTTCATTTTACCTCAAAAATTAATTTCACAAAAGCATAGTTTTTCACATACCTAAAAAATCTCACATTCATTTTAAATTCAACTATTCATAATTCCAAAAAAATAATTTGAAATAATTTTTAGAATTAAAGAAGAACCAAATGATTCAAAAGGGGGGAACTAGAGTCAATGGGTGACTCAGTCATATGGTTTTTGGTTATACGCCAGTCAAACTACTATTAGAGAAAGAATTCTAGTGCAATTACCCTGGATCCACATGGTTTTCCATGCCCTACGAGATCACATAGGCCACTACCCAAATCCTTTTTCATCTCCCAATATAAAAAAACATACAAGAATAAAAGTGGTCAAGAAACCCGGACATACCATGGTAAAATGAGGTTTGGAATGAGAAAGAGTTCAGAACGCTCTTCCCGCACCTACACCTCAAGACCGAAAAACCTAATTCTTATACCTTATCAACCCCATGTAATAATGGAAACTCTAAAAGAGTGGTCCTCAAGAGATCCAACCTGGATCTGATACCATTTGTTCATGAACTATCCCGGGTCGACCCTAAACTGGTCACTCAAGTTGATCTACGAAAATACCTAGGAGGCATTCACTATCCTCTTGGTATGGAGAAAAGTGACAAGAGAATCAATAGAATACAAAAGGGGAAAGATTTTTCCCAAATAAAATAAACAAGGAAATTTGTAAAAATATAGAGGCAAACCAAAATCAAATATATTTCTAGAATCTTACATCATTTAAATTTACAAATAAAGAAAAAAAACTGAGTCATACCTGAGCTTGAACAAAAACAGAACAACAATGATGAACCTGACACCAAACAACACCTCCATGTGACCCTAAGGGTCATTCTCCATCCCAACAACAACCATCACCCAAGGCGACTGAACCAAAGCTAGAACATATAGGAGAAACTAAAAACAAGAAAACATTATAGGTATGAGTATAAAAACTCAATAGGTCAGTCTATATTTTTCTATTCCCAATGCATATCCTTTAAATAAAGTAACTTTTATTTTCAGATTTGAAATAAAAACTATAAACATTGGTTTTTCCAAAATTTACATTTCAAAATAAAAAAAACATGACCCATTTCCCTCACATTTAGAAACAAAGCTCATTCAAGGAGATAATTTAAGCTCATGGGGGATAATGATAAATGAAACCAAATAAGAAAACTTTTATATTTCATTATAAAGAGAAATATGGAAAACACTTATTTATTCATCAAGTCATTATTGAAACCTTTTTAAACAAAACTATACTTTCGTAAATTTCCAAAGAAACACCCAAAACCAAGAACAATGGATATAGTTCACAATGATGGAAATGGATAATGATGCTAGTGTCATTGAAACACAAGCACACCTAGAAACTTAGAAGAGAACTAGAAGATACTATACATATGACTCACCCCAAAGGCATTCCCTACTTGATGACATCATAACACCCAAACACATATCTATCACCCTACCAAGCCTAGTCGAGGGTCCCGATCCCATAGTAATAAACCCAAGTATCCACCTATTATAGGCCACTAGCTAGTACGATAGCCTAGACTAGTGCAACAAATGTTCTCAAAAATACTATTTTCTATGATAGGTTCCCATGCTATATTTGTAATGAGGTTTTCCAAAAAATGAATGCAACAAGTCACACATACACATATATAATATAATACATACCCATAATCAACACCACCCTAACCTCCTCAAGGAGAATCCCATGCCTTAAAACAAGTATAACATGGGTGGAGTCCCAAGCCGAAGACATTCCAACCCATTTATCAATCAACTAGGCAATGGCTTCCTCCTATAGGGGGTTTCCAAAGAAGCTATTCAAAATGCCAAACGGGCCTCATAATGTTTTCACAAAAACAATTCATTTCATAAATAATTATACACAAACCATCTTTATAACCAAAAACACCTTTGAAACCCATTTCATCAATCCAAACCACTTTTTAAATCATAAAAACACACTTACAAGGTCCAAAGGGGCTTACCATTAAGAAATTAATGTGATAAAACCATTTAAATAATCAAATAACCATTTTTAACATCATAAAAACATTTATAAAAACCAAATCATGCCTTTAAAAATCACATATCACTTAAAACAGCCAATCTGGCCATTTATCGAACCCTTGGTGTGAAAAATACTTTCCAACCATTCCAATCAAACCAAAAACAAGTGGAAGCCATATATTTTCACATGATGTAATTAATATAACAATAATAAATACCTATTTAGTAAATAAAGGATGTACAGACATCAATAAATCAATGTAATCCTAATTTGGTGGGAAATATGCACTAGGGTCATCCTCAAGAATGGAGAAACATCCAGAATCCGGTTAAAAAATTAAATCACACCACCACCACACCAAAAGGATATGAGATATGACCAATGAGATTAATCTCAAACCCAAAAATTGAGTATTCAACCCTAAAAATAAGAACCCCAGCCGAGGGAGAGAGGGAACCCCAAGGAAAAAGATAAGAAATGCCTAAATAGAGAAAAGGAATGAGAGAGAGGGAACTTAGTTGACGAATCAAGGAAGAAACACCCAAATAAAGAAAGAAATGGAGTCCCTAAGGGAGGAGGATAGAAGGGGAGGTGTTATTATGGAGGAATAACCTAACGGATGGGATAAATGAGGGGTAAGGAGGGTTTAAATCTGGTGGAGAGAGAAAACTACCCAAATATTTATTGACCTAGAAGGTCATACAGTTAGTCCGCATGGTTTTCCAAACCATGAATAAATCGTGTGAACACCTCTACCAAGGGAGACACTAGACGGGCGCTTACCTCAGCCAAGGTGCATGTCCATGTGGAGGCTGTTTGGTAGGTTCTATCTCTTACCACACAATTTCATGGGCAGGCGCAGGGATACTACTAACAGTGCACAAACTATGCGCCTTGTCTATCCAACCCAAAAATTGCCATTTTTCTCCAAAACCTCAAAATAAACCCATAGAGATAATCTAGACCAAATAAAAATATAAGGAATGCATCAAAATATTAAACCCATCACACCCAGTTCTCGAGAGAAATGGTCGGGGAGCTGACCCAAACTAGAATAAAGGAAAGCTTTAAAAGATGGGTGTGATAGAAGTGGAAACTATATTGTATAAACCTTATTTCAAATATAATTATATAATACTATCAGTGTCCCTTCAATTGGAACCAACACTTTAAATTGATCGGTTCAAGGGAGTGCACTTAGCTCCAGATTCTCTAGTTTTTTGTTTAACTTTGTAATCAAATCCAATTCAGTTACATGATTTTTATTATGTAAAATTAGTACTATTGCTTTCCCTATGATGTGTTGATGAAAAAAATTAATATATAATTATTGATATTGATATACTATTGGAGTTTCTTAAATAAATAAATTTACAAGATAACATACTTGAATGGAAATATTTCAATATCGATTCTTCTTATTTGAATTATTTTAAATTTGAAATTTTCTTTGACTTCCCTCTTCTTGGAATTTATAATATAGTTACCATTGATCATTCTAAAAACATTTAATAGGAAAACGAAGTGATGAATGATTAGTAGGAACTATTTTTGTCACACCCTTACCTTGAAATCTACACTAATTTTCTAAGGGGATGTGCCTATTGTAATCTATTCATTGGATCCTCTATAAAGAATGCAATGGAGTGTAAATTAGATGGAAGATCATGTGGTGGTTTAAATAAAGCAAACCACATACACCATTTGTTCTTGTGTGACTATTGGAATTAGAAGCTATAGGTAGTCAAAAAATAGTACCCACTTGGTGGTTCAAAGCAAGTTACACCACTTTTTTAATTCCCCTCTTTTCATTATTTTTTCCTTCAATAATGATATTATGTTTTTTTGTTATTTTGATCTTATTATAAAGTGGTAGTAACTAGGATTTTAACTTAAGTATTCCACAAGAAAATAAGATCATGTCATGTATCTCTTTCAATTTGGTTTTGGTTCCCTTATATTTTTTATTTGTTAAGCTGAAATAAAAGGTAGTTAAATTTAGTTGTTGGGGGAGTGTCAACCAGTTTAGAATGTTTCTATATTTATTATTATTTTTCATAATTTTAGTAAATTTGATCTTAAATGAATATTTATTATAATATTTTACTCTTGAATTTATTTTGGTAGGTTTTATTATTTTTTGATGAAATAGATTTTAAATTATTGTTTATATATAATTTTTTACTAGTTTTTTATTGTTAAACATTTTTATGATATTGATATTTTTTTGAAATAAATACCCATGAAACACTGAATTAAAATTATTTTTCTCATCTTATGATTATTCTATAAATTTTTTCTTTTACTTACCATACTTACTTTTTTAGAGATAATTTGGCTTGTTTTCCAAATAAAACTTTCATTGCATCTTGTCAGAGCTATGATCAAACAAAGACACATTAATATGATTGAGGATTTGTTTTGTTTTGAATCCATTATCCTTGAGTCCCACCTTTACATTTGTACATTTTTTTAAGACTATAGAATCCATGAATTCTGTTAATAGGGAACGCCACATTGAAATGTCATTTTTTCTTTCTTTCCACACTCTAGGTGCTTTTCATGATATTCAATGAATTAAGTGTGGGGGTGTTTTCATTGGATATTGGGGATCATCTCATGACATATTTACCATTTAATTCTATTATTTATGCTAAAAAATTGAAAAATGAATGAAATTAATAAAAAATAGGGATTGTGTCTCGGGCTTATCAAAACCCACAATTCCTCATCCATTGATATTGTTTTAACTATTATAATTAGTGTCTTGAGGAGATCAAACAAGGGTTTGGATATGACCATGTGATTTTTACAAGTGTAAATCTTGAAAAAAGTAAAAAAATAGGTTGTATCAGTCATTATACTTATTTATATATTTATCATCCATAACTTTGATTTGCGGAAAGTGGGTAATTTCATCTTCGAAAGATGTTATTTCAGTGAAATTTTTTATTTATTATCATGAAATGTTCTAAGATATGACCTTATTTTTGAGATTTTTTGTGTTCCGCATAATTACCCACCCAACATTAGCTATAGTATCACTTGATAATTATTTTAATGTCCTCATCAATAATGTTTATTTTTTTATGAGGTGTATATTAGAGATTAATTACAATCCTATGGTTTTAATTAGGTATTGGAGGTATGAGAAAAACTCTAGATTACATTTATCTTGAGTGAAGAGTGACCTGAATTTCAATGTGAGGTGGGTTGTGATTGGGTCAAGGATTAATTATTGAGGATGAAAAAATTTTAATGCAAGAGAGGAAAATAAAACGAAATTGAACATCATAAATAAGACAAGATAAATTCTATTTTTTAAATGATCTTATAAAATTTCTCATTGTTGGTTTTTGATGAATTTGATCCAGAACTTAGATAATTTAAGCATATTATTGAAAAATGTTATGTGTGGGGGAGTTTCTTTTATTTTAAATTTTTATTGATAATAAGTGAGATAATTTCCCCCCGTTGAGGTTTATTTGAAAATTTAATGAGAATTTTTAATTTGATCTTTAATTCAGAAATTCCCTGAAAATTATATTTATACAAATTTAAGTTGAATTTAGTGTTTTTATCATAAAATATTTATTGTATTATTTGTAACTTGAAAATTTGCAGAAATTTTCTAAATTATTTTATATTCATTTTTCATTTTTATAAGGATATTCAGATCCCATATCTGACGGGCACAAATTTAACTTGAATTTGACACTGAGATGGATTCAATAGAATGGACCCCACCTCACTATTTCTGACATAAAAATTTCAATAGTTATTTTAATGTTATGAAATTTGGAAATATATTATAGTTCTCAATTAAATTAAATTAATTTAACTAAAGACACATCTGGTTCATGTCATAACTTGGTAAAAAATGTGTTCCAATTCAACACTTGAAATATGTGGATGGTTTGAAAATTTTTTAATGATGGGAATATATCTTATAAATAGAGAATCAAAATGAGATTAAGTTTTATATAGAGATAGATAAGATATTTGTGAAAAATAAATTTACAATTTCCACATTAGATTCAGCCATTTAATGGACATTAATGCATAAGAAATTGATATATGATAATTTGAATGATATTCCAGGTCCTAAATATTTCATCTAATGATATAGTCATAACATTGGCTAAAAAATCCAAATATACTAAAATTTTGTTGATTTATGCACAAAATATTTAATAAAAACATTTATGAAGACTAATTTCTAATTTTTGACCATATATTTATCAAAAAACACATAAAAATTTGAAGGATATGATTAGAGTCAAAATTTTCTACCTATCACACCTATAAAATTTTAAAATTGTTTCCATTCAAAAGAAGAGAAATATTTATGGGAATAAGTTAGATATTTTCTATAGTAATAGTTTTATATATTTTTTAATATATATTTTTTTCTTTCCCTCTTCTCTTTTTTTCTCTTGTGTGTTCCCCCACCATGCTCCTTCAAAAATCCATGAAAATAGAGAACCAACTCTCGCTATTGTTTGGGGTAGGGGGAGGGAAATGAACTGAGTTCAACATGATTCAATATATATTATTTACTTTATTTTTTTTAATTTCAATATTAGTGAAATTGGTTTTAGTGAAGGGTTCATGCCATTTTCTATAGTATTTTGTTCTTCTTCCCATTCATCATTATTCCACTCATTAATTATCATAATGATGCATTAAAATAGTTATTGTAACATTATAGTGATGATTTAAGGGATATTATCTAACTTGTGGAGGATTAGTTTGTGGTAAAAAGAATTAAAATGGGAGAGTTTGGAGTGAAATGTTTTAAATTAATTTAGGATAAAATATTTATAATTAATATTTTTATCAAAAAATGATATCATCATCTTGAACTCCTACAAGAAACGAATGTCTTCATACCATCTTTTTTTTTCATCATGTTTCATTTTTCCATAAAGATATATATATTTATATATATTTATATATATTATATATATTTTTGTAAAAAACCAATTTTAGTATATTTTAGTTAAATATTTTAGTGACAACAGATTAATGGTGTGTATGTGTGGACTCTTTAAGAGACCGACCCTAGGTGTGTACTATAGCACGTGATTAGGTAAATAAGATTTGTTTGAAAGTGTATCAACAAAAATCCCCAAATATCACATCTATATAATTTTATTCATTTTTATAACTCTAATATTTTTCATAAATACATATAACATATTAAATATTTATTCTAGAATTTGTTAAATGAATCATGCTAGTAGTTAATCTTTTGAACACCCAATAATTGAAACGTTTACCTACTATATAATTTAATAATTTCAATCCTAATTGAGTGGGCATAGACACTGGATTTGATTACTCCATATCACACTTCCTCCAAAATTATTTAGAATAATTTTCTTGGGATAATAAAATAATTTTTTATCATTACATGACCTGTAATCCCAAGAAGTATTTTAGCTCACCCAACATGAACATTTCAAATAGATATTTAATTTATTTATAAAACACTTAAAGACATATCTCATAATCACCATAAAAAATAATATCATCAATGTAAACTATTATAATAAATATTATCAACTTCATTTCTTTGGTGTACATGTTGCTTTCTAATTTTACTTTGATGAATTTTATATCCATCAAGAAACTGTCATGCTTGGAATACTAGGCCCTTAGAACCTGTTTTAAACCGTATAGATCCTTCTCCCAATTTGACACACTTGTGACTTTATTATCAAGAAAAAATTATTCATTTTTATCTATATATTCTTCATCTTCAAGATTACCAATTAAGAAAGTAGACTTGACATTCATCAGAAAAATTATATATTATTTGAAAGTTTTCATAATACGAAACATACTGATTTCCCCCAACATTGAAATAGGTGAAAAAGTCACTTAAATTTTTTTTACCCAAATTAAAAATAACCCTAGAAAAAAGTCTAACCTCATTCATTGTCATTTTGAGTTTATCATTTAAATTGTTTTTGAATACCCACTAGGACCCAATGAAATTTTTATCTACAATTATTGGAATAAGGACCCAAGTGGAATCATTTTCAATTTGATTAAGATCCATTTTCAGTTTTTATTCCCATTAATAATATTTTACTACTCCTTAAAATGATTTTTTATACCTACGAAATAATTTAATTTTTATTTTCAAACCTCAACCTTATGTTTGATAATTTAGTCATTGGTTCATCAAATATAATTTCTTTTTGAGTTTTAATAGGATAATATTGATAAAAAATAATGTTTTATTCTTCCAAATGTATCTTAAATTATTGATACTTATTTTTTTTACTAATTTTATTATACTTTTACCCATCATTAGTTTTTTCAGATTAGTAATATTATTCTCGTGGTTCATTCTCATGTGGTTTTTCATTGTTCTTCTTAGAAATCTACTTATCATATTCATCATTTTATTTAAAAACTATTAAATTTGGATCAACATTCTTGGTTTAGTTTGGAACTAAATTGATATAATAATAATCAAACCCCTTATTAATAATTTTATTCCATATTTTATTTTTTTTATATTAGATAGTTATCCAATAAATACACCCTCCTCAACCCTTTCATTAAATTTTCTGGGGTTTGAGTCTTTGGTTTTAATGAAAAGGGGATACAAAAGAATTTGAAATAACTCAATATTGGATTATTCTTATACAAGATTTAATATGAAGTCAGATTTTATATTTTCTTAAAAAATCATTATTTTTGAATGTGAACAACAATGCACATGGATTCCCTGAAAAAACTTCATTCTTTTAGATTCAGAAAGCATTGTTCGTCCCATTTCAACTATTTCTATATTAATTCTTTTAGGATCCCCATTTTATGGAGATGTGTAATGAGTTATATATTGATGTTTAATACCATAATTTCCTAGATAAGATTCAAATTAATTTCCAGTGTACTCCTTTCCATTTGTAGGTCTCAATTTCTTTATGTTGATGTTAAACTCTCATTTATCCTATCTTTCTAAATCTTGAACTTATCCACTACCTGTGATTTTTTAGTGATTAATAATTATCTTATAATTCTTGTATAATCATCAATTAATTTGATATAATATAAGTCACATATTACATATTTTCATGTCACTGGTAAAAAAAACTAAGTGAACTAATTCAAGAGGGCTTGTTGATTTTATTTCCATTATGTTATTCTTCTCTTGGACTATTTCTCATACATGGATGGTAATAAAAATAAAATATCTATCCTGAATAAAATTTGGATTATACCTCATCACATTTTCATTAAATATTTTACTCAAATTTCTCTAACTTGTGTGGTCAAGTATTCTTTGTGATAGATATTTCTCTTCTCTAGCATTGAGATAGTAGTAATTACTTGGATCTCATATCTAAAATAAATTCCCACTAGTTATTTATACTTATTTAAGTATAATTATATCCTTAATTATTTTAATGATAAAATTTTTCTTTTTTAATATCACATCATTAATATTATAAAAAAATTAACTAGAAATCAACATATTATGTTTCATCCCATAAATATATAAAACCTCATATGAGTTAAGTTTGAATTTCTCAATTTTAGAAGATTCCACCTCCCCAATCTATAAAGAACTCTCATTCCAAAAATTTCACAACACATCCATCATGTTTTTAAATATTATTCTAGACCTTGCTATATATTTTCATATGTGAATATCAACCACTGTCAATCATCCATGGCTTACTCCTCTTGAAAGCATTTAGTTTTACATCCAAAATGAATTAGTTTTCAACATTATTTTCATCTGATGTGTTACTTATTCTTAAAATTTTATATTTTTGACATGAAATCATGGTTATAAATTCTTAAAAATATTTTACATACTGATTAAACCGTCAAAATATCTCATAAATCCCATCAAACCAGTTTTATATACACACCATAGTATATTTTTCATTTAAAATTCATTTCCTCACCACATTTTTTCTTTTTTCTCTATATAAGATTACCCTTGATCCAACATTTATTTGAATACATTTTAAAGGTATATTTTACCATAAAATATAATATTTATTCCCATATATTACAAACCACTACAAGTATCACTTGAAAATAGTTTTTTTTTTGAAATTGTGGAGATTGTCTTAGAAAAACTACAAGTTTTCCTAATGGAACATCACTATTATTTTCCATATTTTTTAGGAAACTTAGTTATTTTAATTATTATTAGATATATTTATACTTTTACACTTATTCTTAGTATTTTTATCAACTAATATCTTCAAAGTATTATATTTTTACCCTGTACTATTAATGAAAATAGTTTCATAATTCTGGATATAACAAGAGTACATTTTACCTATAATGACGTTCAAGGATTATCAATATATTAATATAACTCAACCCAGAAATAATAATAATTTTAAAAAATAGTATTAATTTTTTAAAGGTACTTTTAAACCTTAATACATATTTATTGTTCAGGGATAAGATTTTATTCTTGAGTATCCAAATTCTTCTTATATTATTTCATAATTATTTATTTTTTCGTGGCCTTTATTTTAAGAAATTTGATTTCTAAGATAAATTCATTCTCCTTGTCATGAAACTAATTTTCAAAATTATTTAGCTTTCTATTATCATTCTTAGTATATTTTTACTCCCTTTTGAGTGAATAATTTCTATCAAGAAATACTTGAAGTTCTTTCTTCGACATGTGAACCAAAAAGGATTTATCTTCATTCTATTCTTATTAATTTCTTGTGTTGTATCACTCACATCAAAATTTTCCATAAATTTAGTGTCTATTCTAGCACATTCTTCCTCCGATTCACTTCTAAAGGATTTTTTTATATTTTATTTGCACTTATCAAGTTTTGTTTCTTTTACTTTTACATTTTTCTTCTACCTTCATCATATTTATTATAGATTTTAATATATTTTTCCTTTAAAATTTAATTGAAATTTCCACTAATCTTATTCATCCTTAAATTCAATGTTTTTTTAATTACAGGTAAAATATATAGATTTTTTTTATTCCACCATATTTAAAACAGTTAAGTGTATTTTTTCATATATACTTTCCTTTTCCCTTCTTGAGGATTTTAGATATTATAGCTATGAGTTTCTTCTATTTTTTATCACTCTCATCATCTTCATATAATCCACTTAAGAAATCATCTTCATTTTATTTTATCTTAAATTTATTCATGGATTTTAAATCCATCTACATTTCCTTTTTAAAAAAATAATGGTACTTTTATCATCTGATAATTCGAAAGGGTGTTGTTTAATTATTGTTGAGAAGTATCATTCACTTCTTCTAATGCTATGATATTTGGGTCAAATCTGTTTGAAATATTTAACATCAATTTTTTGACTATTGTTGAATCATCCAACTTGTCACCAAAACCTATGACATGATCAACTATATCATTAACCCTTGTAAAATAGACATTAATATTTACATATTTAGTCATTATTATATCTTTAAATTTCCTCATCCAAATTTAAATTTATCTAATTTGATCTTGATGCTTCCATCAAACTTGTTCTCAAATTTATCCCACACCTCTTTATATATTAATAATATCATGAATATGGTGTATAACTTATATATTAAATATGATAAAAAGGATTTATGGCCTTACCATAAATTTAAATATTACTTTTTTTAGAAAATGTCAAATCTTAAACTCTTGCAACATGTTGGAAACCCATAGAGAAAATATCACTCACTTATAATCCTTATAAGAGTAGATACGGTAGCATTAAGTTATTTCACTAATGGATTTTTTTTATAAAAATAAGGAACACCTTTGTTAATTATAGAACCATTATTCTCCATGAAGATCCAAATATTAGGGGAACTATTACTCTGATACCACTTGCAAGACCTATATATTATTAGTGTACCAGTAGTGGGGTGATCAATGGTACACTTTTTAGAAAAAAAATAAATTTGAATTTAATCTTGATGACCATTAAATGTAACTCTTTTTTCCACATATATATAAAAATATTAAAGGAACATTGCCCACAAGAAATTTTTACAAGGGGAAACCTCTTTGTGAGGGCCTACTTCTTATCATGATCAACCTTTTGTTGAGCTTCATATTTTATTATCACTTTAATTTCTAATGATTGAAAATATATGACAATTAGAATTTTATCTATTTATCTATGTAGACAGACATCATCCAATTAAAACTATTTAATTCTTGAAATTATTTATATTGGTACCACATATTGAATGAGAATTTTCCCTCACACTTAGGTATGAACTAGATCTTCAAAATACTCCCAAATTCACCAGAAAGAAATGTAATATATACTTATGTGATGTATCTAAATAAAATGATGTTGTAAATATAACAACATGAATTTCAGATCCACTACAAAATTCTTCAGGATGATATTTTCAAGCATGAGATCATGCATGCATGAGTATGGTCTTCATCCACCTCAACAACAACCACTATAATCCACAATAATGAAATCATCTTATTAGAACCTATTATTAAATTATAGATGCATACATGCTAGCAATATTTTAAAATTATCACACCTGTATATAGTTAATTATAATTATAAAAAGTTTCCAAACATTGTTTATATCCTTAATTTATACATTTTAAAATATTAGGTACCACATGAAAATAATTTACCTGAGTTGTAGTACTTTGAATTGTCATGAATTTTCTGTCTTCAATTAGTCAAATAAAACCTAGATAAATACTTATTTAAAATATCTTGAATAATTTTTCATGATTTTCTACTAAATATTTGAATATCATGGATTCATAATTTTCTCCACAAAAAATACTATACTTAAATTTATTCAATGTCTTCATACAACATATAACACTATGATATGTCCTATAGTGTGGATCTCCTTGTGTTGGACCTTAGTCTACTTCTAGATTCGGGGGATTCTCAAAATTTTCAACCAAAATAAAACATGGAGTAGGACTTACTATTTATATTCTAAAACTTATCATCTAATGAAAGACACCACAACCTGTTCTATGATATGTCCTATCTCCATTTTTCTCTTAGGTGGACATTTTTCCTAAAACATTCACTTCTATGACTTAGTGTTCAGAGTCTATCTATTTTTCTCTTCTCAAACTTCACTATGGAATGGCCATTTTCATCTTCCCATTTTTTCACATTCTCCTCACATAACATATTTTCTTACTCTTGATCAATACAATATGAAGGTTTCACTACCGGATCTCAAATCGAATTGTAGTTCATTCAAATAATTGTGATGTTTAATCCATGATGATCATAACATGAAGAATCATCTAATATAAATTTCAATTTAGTAAACATATAATGACCTTTATATATGTCAATATGAAACTTATGTAGGTAATTTTTTTATAATATAAATCCTATACAACGTTAGAAAGTCCCTTATATAGTTTTAGATGAAGGTTTTGAAAAACTAGTTTACTTTGGTGAAACCCTTGATCACCATTACATGGATAACATTTATTTTAGTTTAACCATAAAAAAATTATTGTCTAGAGAATATAAAGATTACATAGGTACAAAATAACATTTAAATAGTTAAAAAAGTCCCAAACTTATGTTATTCGATTATCCTTATGAAAAATGAAATTCATGATGACATGGGATAAAGAATGATCCTAATAAAATTTACGCCAGCATAAAATTATATATTACCATATAAAATCATATAAAATTAAAAAAATAATCTCTATCTACTTCTAATCAACTGAAAAACACTTCAAACACATCTCAGAATATCATTATGAACTTCCAAAAAATGCATAAAGACAAGCACAACACCTTAAAAAATTCCACAGCACGCTTCATTAACATTGTATGTTTAAAAAATAATATTTATCTCATTCCTTGGAAGGGATATATTTCATCCATAAAGATATATATTTTAAAATATAAATCTAATTTCATGTACAAGGTGAGATAAATTTCAAGTATGATTTTGTAGTATTTAAAAAATGAAATTTAGATCATGTGAATTATAAGATTAATTTCATAGAAAATGAAATTCATTTCATGAATGAGATGAGATATAGTTTATGTATTATATTGTAAATTTTAAAATATGATATTTATCTCATGTATGATAAGTGATATAATTCATACATAATGACATATTTTTTTAAACAATGAAATTCATTTCATGTATAAGGTAAGATAAATTTCACATATTATGTCATGTGTGTTATGAGAAAAATTTCATATATGATACTATATTTTTTATAAAATGGAATTTATCTCATGCGGTAGATGAGAAAAATTTCACCTACAATGGTGCATTTTAAAAAAAAAATCAATTTATCACATGCACGGATTGAAATAAATTTAATGTTCAATGATACGTTGATTGAAAAATAAAATTATTCTCATGATAGTGATACAATAAATTTTAAATACAATGATAAATATCTAATTTTTTTTATCTTATGTCTAAAATAAGATAATTTTATGTACAATGATATATATTGTATAAATTAAATTTTATCACCAGAATATTATGATCCATATTTTATAAAATTAATTTTATCTAATATATTGGATTATATAAATTTCACTTCAAATAATAAGACTTTTTAAAATGGCCAAAATTTTCACTTGTATGGTATGGAATGCTTTTTGGGTATTATGATACAAATTTTAAATATAAAATTAATCTCATATATGATATGAGATAAATTTTATTTAAACTGATAAATAATATGATATTTATTTCATGAGTGAACTAAATTTCACCAATAAAAATAAGTTACAAAAAATAAAATTTATCACTTCTATAAAATTTATTTCACATACTAAAATTATTTTACATAGTGAAATAAAGTTATGTTTTGTATTATAGTGTATGAAATAAAAATAAAATGAGAAATTATATTAGTTTTCATATCTAAAATATTTCCACAATTTATTAAATTTACTACCAGATTCATTTTTTTTAAAAATTATATTATTTTTCAGATCATATTTAAAAGTATTCTATTATTTTTTAGAATTTTATATTTAATTTATCTTATTTGAAGAGTTAGATAAATCAAATTTATAATAACAAAATAGAAGTCAAAATTTTTTCCACCACACATTTTATTTTTCTATAGTTGTTACTTTTAAAAAAATATTTTTTTGGTTGTTGGTATAATTTTTAGGAATAATGAAATAGATTTATTCTATAGTGATATATTTATAAAATTATTTTATATTTATTTATTATTATTTTTTGATAAAATTTAATTCTTTTAATAAGTGTAAAATGAATTTTGAAAGTATACCTTAAAAATAAATTAAAATTTATATTATAAGGAATTTGATAAATATTTTAATTGTAAAGTTTTATATTATAAAATTATAATTTGATGATATAAAAATGGATTAAATTTAAATTTTTTTGATAAAAATGTTAAATGATGTGGTGATTGTGAGTGAAAAACAAATAATACAAATTTTTTATTTATAAAATTTAAGGTATCAATTTCAGTGTTAAAATTTGGTGTGAAAATAAAAACACTTTTCTTTAATGATGTCATATGAAATATGTGTTACAACTCATCATTAAGTTTGAAAAAGGCACTAAATGTTTCAGAAAGCAATGAAAATCCAACTATTAGTGATTGAGCATAATTATAACATTGACTGAAAAATTAAACTAGAGGATAAAGTAGGGGTTTTAGTTCATTTTTTCATGAAAATTCCACTATAATTTTATATTTTTCATCAAAAAGGAAATAAAAATTTCCATTAGGCCCTCCAATCACCAGAGGAGATAATTTGGAAAGTGATTGAGAAATAGTGACAATGATTGTGAGGTATCAGTGTTAACTGAGTAGTTTTACTCCAAGTAGCTATCTTGAGAACATGATAAGAGACATGAAAATTATAAGCTATGTTCAAATATGTTTATCAAAATAAAAATCCTATATTTTATATTACACATGACATCAGTTATTAATCAAAATTGAAATCAAAATTTTGTTTGGAAGAACAATTATTTTTTCATATTAGTTATATAATAACTAGAATATAACATTATATTTTACATTTTTCTTTAAAAGAATTAATGTGATAAATCTTTTTTATATCAGGTTTTAGAAAATTAATTGTAAAATTTAATGTGAAAAACAAATTCATGATAATTATTAGAAAATTTAACATTAAAATTGAGTGTTTTAAAATATTTTTTCTATAAAAACCATGTCATAAGCTATTTTGACAAAACAAGAAATTGAGAAAATATTTTTTTTGAAATTAATTCATTTAAAATGTATTACAGAGATAATAAATCAAAATATACCAAATTTATAGTACTAGTTTTTTAAAAATCCCTTTAATTTGAACAACCAAAATTTAATCAAATATATAAAATAAAATTTTCATGGTCCTAATATATGGTTTAAATCATTTTAAAAATATGATTTAGTGTTATTAAAAAGATAAAAATACTAATAAAACTATTATAAATATAAAAATGTGATATATTATTTTAAAATTAAGTAAAAATCCTAATAAAATTGACATTGCTAAAATATGAAGTCTTTTTAGTTGTGATTATTTCATACATAGTCATAAAATATAAGATTCTTTTATGAATCCTCATTGATTATGCCACTACAATTTTAAATAAATGATTTTAAAATTATAAGAATCAGTTTAATCAATCAGTAATTTTTTTTACAAAATAAAAGACACATTTGTGTCAGAAAATATTTAATTTGTCTAATTATTTTTAACAAATGAATCATATGGGAGTGTTTTCGATACCGATTGGTAATTGACGCTAAAAATATGTAAAGTTCCCTTGGGTTGAAGTTATAGTTTTTGTCCATTATCATTGTTTTAATTGTCAATATAATTATGAAAAGGTTATGTCTTGGGTGATGGATTGAGTACTGACTCAATGATTGAAGTAGAGTTACATCCATTGGGAGTGGATGAAAAAGGATAAAACATAATACAATAGTTGTGATGAAATTCTTTGAAAAGACAAGTACCAAGGTAGTGGAAATCCATCTACAATAGTTGGTTAGAGATGTTTGTGAAGTTAGTTAGTGGGAAGATGATATTCTAGATAAATTTAAGTGGAATTAAAAGAAACCATCCAAGGTGTTCCAAATATGAAAAATGTTGCACCTAGTGTTTATAATCACTTGGATAAAGTATATAGAAGGAAAAAGTTACTTATAAGAGATCCTAAACCAATTTGAAGGAAATATGAAAAATGGATGAGTCTTAGTGTTGTGTAAGAATCATTCTTATATTGTTTAATCATTATTCTACTGCATATGTAATTGTATAGTGATTTTTTGGTGACAAATGATAAAATGTTGTAATGTGTAAGAATTATCTAGCCTTGCATAAACATCAACCTGCATCTATGTAATCATCATCCGACTATATAGGAATGCATGCTTTTATATATAAACTTCATTACCTAAGATACATAAATACCATCTAGGCTTGTGTAACCATCAATATATCTCTAATTAAACCCGATTTAGGCCTATATAGAGATGAATTTTTCTACATAAGCATGAAATCCAACAACTTAACTAGGATCCTTTGTTTTTGTAACCATAAAAACATAGTGAAATTATAGATTTTTGCAGACTGAAATATGAATTTTCTAGATTTAATATGTTGAGAAAGAATATAAATTAGACGATTCCGAAGTCAATATTCATGGTATTAAACATCACAAATGCCTCAAATAGTGTGTGATCCAAGAATTGAACCAAAGATGAGTTGATCTTTGATCGATTAAGAGGAATATCAAAGCAAGAAGATTTTGAGAGAATAATTTTTAAAGTATGACATTTAGAGTTTCTAGAACTATTTATTTTAATTAAAATTAAAAAAAATATTTTGTGTTTCTGTTTTTAGTTCTAAATATCATGTTACCTGGTTATCCATGATTCAGTCATGTTTTGAGTAAAGTAATGTGGATAATATTCTTAATAAACCTCACGGATTTTCAAGAATAATATAGATGAAAATGAGTTGAATAATTTCCTATTTAGTGAGGATTAACTCTGTTTGATTCAAGATATTTTGAGTTATTGATAATTATTTTAAGATAGGATGGACTTCAGAGAATTATTTTGAGCCTAAAATATGAAGTTTTAAAGATTTCAAAAAATATATAAATTTGATATAAAATCAATTGATTAAAGTGATGTTCTTAATAAAATTAAATATAATATATTTAACTATGATTCAATCACTAGAATAAGGCAAGGATAATATATTATCAATGTTCATATATTTAGTTAGAATCTATAAAAATTTTGTTAAGATGCATTTAGATTGAGAAGAAGTTGTAGTGCTTAAAGATGAGGTTGGGTGTTCTATATAAATCCTATATACTTGACCATTTTCAAGTGGGAAGTATAAGTGAAAAGAATAAAAATTAAAAAATACTATTAAATAATAAAATATAAATATATTCTACCATGTGAACATTTAGAATTAATATTATTTGGTGAATATATTGTGAGTTGAAAAAGAAAATTATGAGGACCCAAATATAGTTATTTTATAACCATGATTTTAGAAAATAAACAAAAAGTATTATAAGTGTCCTATTCTTGTATATTGTAAGTTATAGGATCCATTTATTATAGCCACTAATAAATGAGATAATGAGAAAATTTAGAAAGAAAATAAGGAATTAAAAAGTGATTGTAGTTGTGTTAGGTGGGACTGAAGCATGCTGAGAAAAACAAGAAGCTCTCAAGGGAAGAATATGAAAGAGAATTCAATGCATGATATAGTAAGGGAAAATAAATATTACTAATGGTTATTAAGATATACTATCTATTGGGTTTCATATAAATTTAAGAATAAGAATACAAAGTTGATTAGGTTAATTTGTTTTTACTATAAGGATTCAGTATAGGAGAAAAAAGGACCATATCCAAGGTTTTTAGTGAGTTATATTTCCTGTAAATATATTCAGGAGTTGTGTACTGATATATATACTATATATTTAATTTATTTTATGGGTTTTATTCTAATTTTCTATTTTAGAGATACATTAGAATTTATTTTCAATTGAATAAGGGAGTTGTGCAGAAACCCATAGGTCAAGTTTCAAGAGCAGTTATTAAAGAACATTAGGTAGTCAATGACCTTATGTAATAAGGGAGAATATGAAATTATATGGATATAAACACATACCTAGATATATTGATTATCTAGTTTAATAAGAGGAAGGAATATGGTATTTCTAGTAGGCGTGATGTTAGTTTGAATATCATGGGATGTAGTAGAAAGAGTCCTTCACCTATGAAATATAGTGTAGGTATCTATCACTTGTGTAATATGGTGACCTCTCCAATGCCATATGGTGAGCCCAATTTTAAGATAGTCCCTATATAAACCCATATAATTAATAACAAGATCATTATTTTATAATTCACTTCTCAATAAGAGTTTAATGTGAAAGGGGGTAGGTTTCTAACCTTTGGGTGGAAACTTGTAAACACACATGTGCCAAATTTACTTTCAGTATCCTCATTTCATATAGATGTATTTCAGGGTAAACATAAAGAGATACATTTACACTCTAATTTACGATAGATATTAAAACCCAATGGGAGATTAAAAATATTTAAAATAATAATTTTTTTTGTATAAAAATTTGGTCACACCAAAATCACCCCTAGTTGTGTCTAATCAATACTACTAAGACTTTAAATTGGTATTAGATCTTAGGTTCCCTTTTTTTGGAAATATTTAGGACTATAAAAATTAGTACTAAGAGAAAAATTTATATCTATAATTGGATATAAATTATTAATGATTAGTTATTTTTACTTGAAATATATTATGTGTAGATTAAAAGTGATTTTTGAAGTGTCTTAAATAGATAATTTGGTTTCCACCCCTATCCAGTTAGAGTTAGAGGTGTTAGACAAGAACTTGAAAAATTGGAATAAAAATGAGGCTAAAAATATAAAAAATATTTAAATTTTGAAGAGGAAAAACCCCTAAATAAATGTAGTTAGAGTGGTATGTCTTCTTATAAATATTTAGGTTTTGATTACTCAAATAAAGAAAGTAGATGTTGTGAAAATTATTGTATATGTTAAATGCCTCAAACATGAGGTTAAGGATTTCTTGAAGTATGTCCCTATTTAAGTGGTAATATATATATTTTTATTTATCAAGGGAATTTATAATGAGAATCCACAACTATAAGTATAGTCTAATGCAATGAAAGATGCATTTGCAAATAAAATGGGTTGTTTTAACACTCTCAGAAAGATAATGGAAGTCAAGGAAGAAGTTACCAAAATTTTCTATGAAATATTTTTTATACCAAATGAGTAATTTTAAGGATATTTATATGAGAAATAAATTAATAAAAAAAAATTTCAAGTAATGTTTCGGAGATTTGAAGAAACATCATAAAGTATTCATGGATTTCAAGTATTCCTAGCTTGAAGATAAATCAAATATGGTGAAATAGCTTGAAAAAAAATATAAAGAGGAAAATGGAGAGCATAAGGATTAGTAAATAAGTTTAATATATATTTTTTAGGTTATAGTAAAAATAATTTTAGACTAGAAATGGATTCTTGATATGAAGTGTCTTGGGTACTCATTTCAACGTGATCATTTTAAAATATCTCATTTGTATGCGTAGATTTAAATTAAAAAACTATATAAATAATAATGAGTATAAAATTTTAAAACCCAAAAAACAAGTTATGAGTGGACTTTATTTTTTGAAAGGAAACCCCCCCACAAATGGAGTATATTAAGATGGGGATATAGCCAAAAAATTTATGGTTGTCAATATAGATAGATGCAGCTAAAGAGAAAATTATGAGATCAATTGGTAGATGTTGCTGCAACTAGAGGGTTAGGAACAAAGATATTGATTTCTAGAATAATATTATAGTATTTGAAAATAAAAAAAACATAAATAATGGGGGATCAAGGATAAAATAATTAAGGCACCTACTACAATAAAATATATTTAATAGAAAATGAATAATATGTCAATAATAAATATATTTGAATGTCTCGAGAACTTCTGTGACTTCTGCAAAAAAATGGTCATTACTACGATGATTTTTCATGTGTACCTACTCAAAAAAACTCTGATGATATTGTGAATACAAGGTCACATTAAATAATATATCAGCTAAAAAATTAAGTAGGTCTACCTTGGGATAAAAATCCATGAAGAATGCTATTGAATCAAATCCCCCAAAGTTAGTGAAGAATACTTAAAAATATGTTTAACCTATAGGGAAAAATTTCTTCTATTATTTCAAAGGATGATACATCATGGATCACTGTAAGATAGTCCTGATTATCAAAGTAAATTGGAGAAATCTACAATCAATGAAATGAATCCATCCAATAGATAGAAAAAATTATTTGATTAGTGGTTAACACTTCTCGTGAAGAGGTTGAATATTGTCCCAAAATGGGTAACTTAAATTCTTAGGATGAATTGTGTGGAAGGTTCCAATTGGATGGAAATAATGATACAAAGTATACAACTATTTTGAATGTCTAAATTAAGAACAAATGTAAAGAACCTATGACTCATAGAATCAAGATATCATAAATAAAGAAGTATTTTCCACCTTGATGTTGGTTGATAGTGTACAAATATAGTTTTTAAATATATGAATAAATAAGTTAGAAATGAATATGAATTTAGAGAAAAAAGAAAAAAGTGTCTTCTCTTTTTTCTAAATTCATTAATCTCATTTCATTTATGAAGGAAGCTGAAATAAAAAATAAGTATATGTTTCCTAGTGAAGTATATTTCTAGAAAATAAAAGACAATATATGAATAGAGAGGTATAAATAGTTTATACCTTAAAATAGGGGAGTCACTATGTTGAGAAATATGTCTCAACCCCATTTCTTAATTTGAGGGGATAGTGGAGAATAAAACCTATCCCCATGTTTACAATTTAGGTGTTCTAATGTTGGTAATTGAAGGCGATGAAGTGGGTAAAGAATACCTTAAGGTGGATATTTTGAAATAAGTGAAGATGCTAGATATTTATCATTTCTTTTAGATATGAAAATCTGGATATCCCATTGAAAATATGAATATTGAGGTATTATTTCACTTCACCACTTATATTTTGATTCTTAAACAATATGTTTATCAAGGGGGTAATTATCTTAAAAAATGGGGGAAGAAATTAATATTTCACTTGAATATTTTTGATGTGTTTATTAAACTTATTGTTGGTTCTTGAAACATTTGGAAAATATGTTTAAGAAAACACTAAGAAGTGAAAGTGAATGTTAGTTTCAATTTAGTTGCTAATGGATAATGTTATGTTAGAATTTGTTACAATTATTTTTTACAAAGTATTAACCCATAAAGACTTAGGGTCGATTAGTTTTTATCTCATTGATAAGGAAAGTCTGGGACCACCCTTCTCTCATGGAACTAATAATTAACATGGATAAAGGACTAAACTAACGGGGATAAGATATTTTATGAGAATGGGGGAGAAGAATATTCACTTGGAGGACATTCCCAAAACTAATGGTATAAATTAATGGGGGAAGTTTGTTCTCCTTTTCATTCATTATGAATTAATGGGATAAATATTATAGTGACTGTTGGAGTAAATTTAGAATTAAAAACAAACCCAATGTGTTATATTGAAGTTCCCTTAGTTGAAGTTGTACTTTTTTCCATTAGATATGTTTTCATTTTCAATGTAATCATGCACAGGTAATGTATTGGGTTATGTATTGAGAATAAAATCGGTGAATCAAGTGAAGCTTCTTCCTTGGTGAGAGTATAGGAAAGGATAAATCATCCAAAACTTATTGAGATAAAATTTATGGAAAAGAAATGTTCCATGGATGTGGAGTACTATTTATAATAGTCCGTTAGTTATGTGAGTAGATCCATCTAGTGAAAATATCCAAAGCTATAATAATTGAAGAGAAATTTATATAAACCATACAAGGTGTTCCATATATGAATAATGTTTAACTTAGTGATTATACACTCTTGTATAAAGGTTGGATATGGATAAAGCTTCTTTAAAGAAGACACGGGAAAAAGTGAAGAATATATTAAATATATTTAAGTCCTCATACTGCATAAGAATCATTCATGCACTATGTAAGAAAGATTAAACTTGCTTTTTAACCCTAATTTAGTACAATTGTGGGGAAAATGGGAAAATATTTTTCTATGTAAGCATCATATAGGCTTGCATAAATATCAGTCCACCTATGCTGAAGAATTATCCAACTGTGTAGGCATGAAAAACTATCTATGTAAAAATCATTGGGGCCTATGAAACAATCATTCTGTCTCTATGAAAACATGATTCAAGTCATCATAGAGATTAATTTATCTACTTAAGCATGAAATCCAACTGTGTATCCATGATATTCTATCTACATAATCATCAAGTCTTAGTGAAATTGAGGATTTTGAAAGTTATATAAATGAAGCTTCTAGGTTTGATATCTGAAGAAAGAAATTAAGTAATATTATTCCAAATCTTATCTTTGTGGTATTAAACATCACAAACACCTCATATAGTGTGTGATCCGAGTATTTAATCAAATATAATCTGATCTTCAATCCATTGTCAATAAATTTGAAGCATTAATATTTTGGGAGAAGTTTTTTTAGTGTTAAAATTTTAATTTACAGAATTATTAATTATGATAATGAAGATATATGGTTATGTTTTGATGTGATTTAAAGTTTCCAATATCTTTTTTCTTGTTTATCCATGAGTCAATCCTATTTTGAGTAAAGTAAAGTGTATGGGATTTTTGAGAAACAACATTAGATATCAAGAATAATGTAGATGAAAATGTGTCAAATATTGGTCTATTCATCACATAAATATGTTTTTATATGATAGATTTTGAGTTTTTGAGAATAATATAGAGGTTCTATGATCTTAAAATAATTATTTCATTTCTAAAATAAGAAAATTTAATGATATCATTATATCTATAAATTCAAGATAAATACAGTTAATTCATGCACTATTATTTCTATGATTTAATATAACATATATATTAGTGATTCAAGCATGAGAATAAGGTAAATATGAGTTTTTATTGTTGTGTATATATTCATATAGAATCTAAAAAATTATTCTAGTGATGTATTTTTGATTGAGAATAATTTTTAGTTCTTGAATCTTAGGTTATGTGTACTATGTAAATCTTATATACCCTAAATTTTAAAGGTGAAAAGAAGAAGTGAAAAGTAGAAGAATAATATGATCCTCTTAAATAATAAAATAGAAATATATTCACCCATTTGATAACCATTAAATAAGGTTATTTTTTTGAATATAATTTGATTAATAAAATCAAATCCTGGGACTTAAAATATAATTATTGTATAAAAAAATTTATAAAGAAAAGAAAAAAATTAAAAATGGATTTGTATTTGTGTGGAGTGTGTCTAAAGTGCATTGATAAGAATAAGAATTTATTAATGTAAGAAAATAAATGAGAATCCATTGCATGATGCAACAATGAATAATGGAACATGATGATATAATTAATGCCATGTCTTGAATAATTATAAGAAGAATAAGAGAAAGCTAAGTATGATGATTTTTTCTCGACATATTTATTCGAGAAAAGAAGAAGCAGAAATGAGTTTTTTGATGAGTTATAACATCAAGAAATATCATCAAGAGTTGTTAAATTATCTTCATAACCTTCAGGTGAGATATTTTTTGGGTTTTATTATAATGTTAAAAGTTAAGGAAGATAGCATCATTTAGTTTCAATAGAATATAATAGTTATGAAGAGATTCAATGGTTGAGTTATATGAGAATTTTTTGAAGACCTTGAGGTAGTCAAACTCATTATTTAACAAGAAAGTTGATCAAATTATGTTAAGAAATAGATAACCTTATATAGTCTATGAATCTATTACAAGAGGGGGAAGAAAGATGATATAACTGGCTGATGTGATTCTAGTTTGAAGAACATGGGATGAAATATAAAGACCCACTCACTTATGTAATATAGTTGAGGAATTTGTCACATGTGTAATTTGGTGACCTCACATATGTAATATTTTTAAAATAGATTCAATATAATCCCTAGAAAAACCATTATAATTGATAAATAGATTATTTTTGTTGAATTTTTCTCGCAATGGGAGTTGAACACATAAATTAGTAGGTTTCCCACCTTGGGACCAAACCTCAACATGACATTATGAGATAGTTGATTACCTAGTGATATCAATGCATCATTACCTTTTATAGTTTCTCATTTAAATGATTTTTTCGGTCCAAGAATATGTTGAGTGAGGGGTATTTTGGTTGTTATATGGATAGTGTAAAATTTTACAACATTTTTAGGTCTATTGATAGCCAGCAAAACTCAAATATGAATGGAATTCTAGATAAGGGATAAATATTGGAAGATATTAAGATACAATATTTGGAGAGAACCCCGGGTATTGATGGATTCACATGGAATTTTTATTCTCATGCTTGTGACACCATTAAAAGATAAGTTATTTAGGAGGTTCAGGATCATTTTTGATGATGGACTTTTTCTAGGGTCACTCCAAACACTATTTTTTTAATTCCTAAGTTTAATCAAATCAATAATTTTGGATAATTTGTCCTCATTAGATTTTGAAGTTCCTTATATAAGGTGTTATTCATAGTTTTAAATAAATACTACCTCATTAATTTTCAATTCAAATTTATAAAGAAAAACATAGGTTTCATAAGGATAGAAGCATTTAGGGGGCCATTGGTTTATCCCAAGAGATAATTTTTTACATTTATATAAAGGTTAATGGTTCCAAAATTATGATCAAAGTTGATATGGAAAATCCATATGATAAAATAGAGGGGATATTAATTCTCAAAGTTCTTATAAATTATATACTTTTAGAGTGTTCATGCGATCAGTATTTTAGTATTTCCCCTCCTCTTAGTTCACTATATCTCTTATGGGAAAAATATTTTATTTTTTAAAATATTAGAGGAATTTATTAGTTGGATACTATTTCTATAATCCTTTTTGTTCTTGTGTAGTATAAACACAATAAAAAACTCAATAAGGGAATTAATGATGGTTTAGTTTTTCTATTCAGGGGATGATATAATTTTTTTTGGAATCTATCACCTATTTTTAATTATTGATATGTTATTCTTCACCAATGGAAGTGGAAACTCTATTCAAAACTTCAAGTGAATATTTAATGATTATATCTAGAATATTTTTCAAAGAATAAGACTAATAAAATAAGTGATTACATCTCTAATAATTTCTAGAATAAGAGATCTAAAATCATGGAGTAGAGACTTAGAATTTATAGAAAGAAGTTCCCTATGGAATATATTAGAGCTCAGTTGTCTAGTGGTATGATTTTAATTCATCATTTCTGATGATATTATTAATAGAATCATGAGTAATATTATAAAATAGAATATTATACTCTTTTCATTTAGTGGAGTAATTACTCTGATGAATAATATTCATACTTCTATCCCAATGTATGTTATATTAATATATAAAACACCCAATGTGGTCTTAAGAAACATTGAAATAATTATCTATATAATTATATAGGATTCACAATAAGAAGGATTTAATCATTGGTCTAGCTAGTATAGACTCTCCATACCAGTAGAATAAGGTGGAATCAATCTCAGTGGATTGTATGAAAGCATGAGGAGTACATAAGGAAAAATTATTTGGGAGGTGATTTAGGGAGGGTCCCTGTGGTCCTGTTTTTCAAAAGGAAATATAGTACCAATCCCACCAGATAGGAAATCACTCCAATTACCATCTACTAGGAATTATTCAAGTGAATAATCAAATGATTCTCAAAAACTCACTATGAATATTTGATAAGGGTGAAATGACTTTTTGAATTTTCTACTAGGAGTAATATCTGTTATACTATATAATATATCTAATTACTATCATCATCTGCAAACATGTAAACACCCATAATATGTTTATTGATACAGTTCATAATTTTAAATTGATGGATCTCTTTAAATGAATTCAATTTTTAGAGAATACTAATGACTTATTCTTCATAACATCACTATCCGGATAGTTATCCTCCTTGAGATTCTATAAAGTTGTCCTCTCTCATCAGAATTTCAATATACTATAAAAAAATATTTGGGTCAAGGAACTTCCACTTAAGTCCATATTTCTAATCTGGAGAATTCGACACCATGTATTTACCATATAGGTTAATGTTTAAAACAAAGACATCCAAATTTCATCAAAGTGTATGTGCAATCATAATGAAAATATTGAATCAGTTTTGCATCTATTTATAGAAAGTAATTGGGAAAAATTATATGTCTCTCTCTTAGTGGTTTCACTCTGACTAAAGCACATTATACTTCAGTGGATGATTTTCATCATCCCTTCTATGAGTTCCAAATAAGTACGAATGATGCAATACAGAGAAAAAGAATCTTATTTTCTATATTTTTTTGGGTTATTTAAGAATAATGTGATGATTTTTTTACACTTGGGGATAAAGATAAATCCCACTACCCTTCAAATAATACTTCTTCACCATATAGTTGATCAAGGTTTATAGTGTAAAGAGGCATTGATGTGACATATATTACAGGAAAAAGTCCATTACATTATTGAAGTAGTTACTAGTGAACATAGAAAGATAAAAATGATTCAGTGAGATAGAATTTTCCTATGAACAGTTTGATGTTGAAAAAAGATGGGTCTTATAAGAAAGGTATGATGTGAAAAGGAGGGATTGATGTGGATTGTCAGGGATCTGTCATTTTGGATTTATCAAATTTCTATGGGGTGAAAAATTCCATTCATTGTGAATCCCAAGATTCAATTACGAGTCTCACACTATGTAAGTCAAATAAAATAATTATTTCAGTTGTTGAATCTAACTCTAGTATAGTGATCAATGATCTATAGATCCTATCCACCTATCTATAAAAAATAATTTACCCTGTAAGGGTATTTAGAAACATGTTACTCTTGGGTGTTGAAAATATTCACACTTGGAGGGAGGGAAATATGATGGGCAACATCCTCTCCTCTAAAGGAGATAAGATAGGGGTTTTAACTATTTATTTGAGTTTTGGTTCTATTAGTATGTAATTCATAAACATAGTTCAAGTGGAAACCCTTAGACTCCATGATTTTAAGCCTCTATAACTTTCCTCTACCCCCTTATTTTGTTACTTTTGAATAAATAATTTTCAATTATCATATAGGTGTATGGTTGGGTAAAATTATAGAGATCCATTTACACTTCAATTAGTGGAAGAGGTAAAACATATAAGGGTATTTAAAAGGATTTAAAATAATAATTGGTTTTGTTATAAAAATTTGGTAACTACTTATTCACTCCTTCTCAGGTGTGTTTTCATGACCCCATTGGGAATTTTTATCATTAATAAAATAATTAGTTATATAAATTGTTAAATAATAAAATAATGAAATTTACTATTAAAATATGTCTTTTAATAGTCCATTCATGTCACTTGATAGAGATTATAAATAATAAGTGGTGTTTTCTTGGAGATAAAAATTAACCAATATCCAATGTCCATTGAAATAAAAATAGTCTATAATAAATGATAATATAATTAAAAATGTGTGTTATTAAATATGTTTTCGAAACTGTTAAGATATTAATCCACTAATCCATCTTATTTTGGGGCTTAGTAACTTATAGTAGAGAATATTTTGACCATTGGATTGTGTGATAATGTGGGAGAGTTCAACTATGAAGTACTAGATGCAAGATAACCATCAGATCAAGAATCAATCACTTTAATTTATGATCAGGTACCAGAGAATAGTTATAGATAAAGGAATCTTGCACGTATACATGGGGAGGTGATGGAAATTGGTGGATGAATTTGTGGTGAAAATGGCTGGCATGGGAAAATAAAATAAGGGTTTTTTTAGTTTTTGGATTTAGGGAACTTCACAAGCCCATTGGGACTTTTGGTCTTTAGGACAAGTATTTTGGGGATTTCACGTCTTATAAGAGTTCCCTATCAAGATAGTTAAAAAATATTTATCCAAAAAATGAAATATAAATAGAATTAGTAGATAAATATATAGATCATCCAACACTTTACATAAATGTTCTTAATTTTTTAGATAAATTCAATTTTGTTTTCAATAAAAAGAGTTTTCACTTATTAGGATTTAAATTATGGGACCATGAATCTATAAACAAATGTAATGTAATTTTATTTGAAAACATTATGAATATACCTATTCAAAAAGTTAAATATGTATAATTTAATATATATTTAATTAATTAAATGATAAATAATATCAAAACCAAATAACATTGTAAATATTTCCAGCACTCCAATTCCTATTATATTAACAACAACATGCTCCACGATATCTCTATTAATTATTTTTTGTGTATAATATCATTTATAAATATTTAAAGTCATAAAAATCCAATAAAATTCCTCCGATACAAAATAATTCATTTAAAATATATATAGTCCTTTAGATATATATGAATTATTATATAAAGGTATTGTAACCTTAGGTTTTTATTTATGTTTCAATGGTTATTTTTTTTAATTCCTATAAAAAGTTATATATAAAAAATATTAAGTTAATTTTAAAATAACATTGAGTAAAAATATATTCTTTTCATTCCTCACTTATCAATTATTATACATGTCTTTCTAGACATAATATAAACTTTCTAAAACTCTTTCCAATTATATGAAGCTCATTAACAAGGAACAATAATCTAACTGATCAATTTATAATATCATATATCACCACTATTAACAAATCTAAATCCATATACTAATGATATGAAGTATCTCTAATATATTTTTTAATCTTATATACTATAATACGTTGTTGGGGATCCTTAATATATAACTTATAATGGATGGTAGAATGTAAAGGATGAAGATGAGTGAGACATGAAAGCTAAAAATGATACTAAAGTTTAACAAACAATGGAAAAATTATTGACTTATTCATATCTTCCATTAGGATATCTATGTCATGAATTTGAGTTCTTAAACTATATATTTTGATCTGATATTATTTCTATATCATAAAAGTACTTGAATTCTTAAAGTGTTTCTTAGTATATATACCCTCCTAATATCTTCATAAATGATATGGGTTCTCATTATTTTATAATTTTATTGAAATGATATCCTTCCTACCCTAAATTATGAAGTTCCCTTATGTAATATGTTCTAACAAAACAGAATTTATAAAGTATATTTGTTTTTTAAAATGAATGTGTATTATATTATATTATACAATGTAATACACATAAAACACATAGATAACCCAAAAAATATTATTTTATTAATGTAAATCATTACATTACTCTATGAATAAACCCATTAAAATTTCAATTTTTACCTGAGGAAAAAAATAGAAAGTATATGAACCAAAATGGGAAAATAAAGAACTCCAAAATCTTTTAGAATCATCCCTCCCACAAACAACACTATAAAAATCAATTAAAAATATTAGTAAAATGATCAAAATTATAAAAAATAGAAATATAAAACCTTGAGAGAAATATAGTTGAATATTGAGTGAATGTATGACGTGGTATTAATTGTAGGTCATGTGACCATAAGAATAGTAATGTGACCGGTGGAATAGTAACTTAACTATTAAGAATAGTAACCTAACCATTGGAATAATAAGTTAACCTAAGAATAATAAATTGTGATATAAATAAAATTTATCATGATTAATTTAGGTAAATATAAATATTATAGTGCTAAAAATTAAATATCACGATTAATAAACATAAAGAAATTAGGTGGATGTTTTTAATAAACTATATTTTAAAGGATTTCAAAAAAATTATAATTTTTATATTAAAAATTATAATTACCTATCTAAATATTTTATTTTTAAAAAAATTTATATCATTTTTGAAGTCACCATGTTTAACTTTTATAAGGGTGATTATTTGATAATTTTCTAAAATAATTCAATTTTTATGTGAATAGTAAATATACGATTTTTTCTCGTAACCAGTGCATCTTAAATTACATCATTCATGATGTAATAAAGATATAATAATTTCTATAAATTTAGGTTCAGAAAAAATACATTTAATTTTATAATTGATTCATTAAAATACTATAAACTCAATTTCCAAACCTAAAAAGCCTTTTTTGAAACCTAAAGTGAAAAACGTTCCCTAAAAATAATAAATTTTCCTATTTTCCACGTTCCCTTTTAATTTACTAAGTTAATTTTAATTAATAAGGGTTTTAAAGTGTTAAAACCATTCGATTATATTGGTATATGACTTTTATTTTAAAAAATTCACTATTACATGTTCACCCTTTGATATAATATTTTATTCTAAAAATACCCCTCTTCCCAAGTATAAATAACTCCTCTCCCTCCCCTTGGAAAAACAATCCCCCCTAACCTTCCAAATCCAAATCATTGACCATATAGTACCTATAACTACACTTATATTAACTAGGGACTATCTGGATTAAACAGACTCCACTCATCAAGTAAGTCTTGTGCCGTACAAGAGATGCCACACTAAGGATAAATAAAGTTTTTTTCAAACTATTCTCCTGTTTTCTTCTTTTTCTACCTATTTTCTCAATTTATTTCAATTTTTTTTTCTAATATTAATGAGGTAGTTTTTTAAAATAATATAAATCATTTTAACCAAGTTTAAAAATTATATTTTTGAATTATTTATATTTTGTAACCCACTTTGTCCTCATGTAGACGTCGTTGTCGATAATAATCTGTTTACCATTAATGTTGATGTTCCCAATTATTTTCTTATCACCAACCCTATGGATAGTTATTATAAATTATTTATGATATATTAACCTATAAATATATTTATTTTAGTCTTCTTGAATTAATTCCACTATTAATTAAATTTCATTGAAAAAAATAGTGAAATTTAAGAAAAATGGTAAATCTTCAACGAAAACATGATATAAAAATGTTTCAACTTCAATAAAAGAAATTAATAGATAATATAAAATTAATATAATTGATAAATATTGGTAAAAATGAAAAAATTCAATTATTTTTCCATGTTTTGATAAATCAATTTTTATTATTTAGGAGGTGGAAAAGCAACGAAATAAAGTGGGATTTAAGGTAAGTTGATTATCGAACCCAACTCCCTTTCTTTGGGTTATAAATATTTCACATTATTTTTGGTATGGATATTCCTATAATTTTACTTGAAAATAACTTCATTTTTCTTCCCTTTTCTTCCGAGGTTATATATTTTTTCACCTTGATTTATAATCCAAATTAAACTATTTTCTAAAGAGTATTTACATTACAATACACAATTTTACTCCTCTTGAGTTGTTTCTTCTTCAAAAAATAATGATTATGTTTATGTTCAATATTTTTACCTTTTTAATTTAGGAAACCCATTTTTATTCATGAAATAATTATTTATGAAATCCTTATGAAACCCATTCCTTTCCATGGGTTACTCCATGACTATGATTGTTATACCATCTATGTGGTATCCATGATTATGTAAATATTATGATTTGACGGGTTGTCCTGAAATTATATATCCCTCCAATACATTGGGTAATGTAATTTATCTCATTAGATAATGTGTATTATTCATGAACATGAATATACATTCGTTCATAATGATTATGGTATGATTATTCACATATGTTATGCATGCACATGATGTTATATTTGTTTACCACTATGTGTGTCATCAAAACACGATGACATGATGTTTCATTTTTAGGCACTGCAACATTCCATTATATTTTCAAAAAAATATCATGTTCATGATGATGATCCTGTGTTTTTTATATTACTATGATAGTGATTAATCTCACCCATATACTATTGATTCAAGTCTATAATTTATCCACCCCCTTAATGGGATTTTAGATCACCCATTTATTTGATGTATATCCTCATGTGACTATATAGACTAAGGAGAATATGATAGATTTTATAATGATAAAGAGTAATGATTTAAATAAATTTTTATGATTTACTATATATTAGTGATTTATTATGCTAATTTTTCCAAGATGCTAAACCTTTAAATCTTTTAACGTATAAATATTATTTTGGTTACTTTTAAAATTATGTTTTATTAATGGGTGAAAAATTAGGGATGGTATAGTTGGTATAAGAGGTATAGTTTAGTTAATTTGGGAATTAGGATTAAAAAACATTAGTGACAACCCTTATAATAATTTTAAGTATATTTAAACATATAAAAATATTTTTTTTATAGAAAGGATAAGAATATGGATCCAATAAGATATATGTTTAGTGTTAATTTCATAAAATAATAAATTATTTATTCATGATTTTTTGACTTACGTTTTTTAGAAAATTGTGGGAATCAGGAGAACTGAAGACAATAACCATGTGAGGGGAAATGCAAATATTTTTCTATTGATGACACTAATTTCAAGGTAGGTGGAGTTAACAACTTTATGGAGATTATTACCTAGTTGTCTCATGATTTGTACGATAACCTAAACCACATGGAACATTTTCCATCACCCATGATGTAATAACTAACTTTTGATTCGTTTTTGTGAAAATGACCACCAATATTTACTGGATCTTTCGATCCACTTGTCATGTAATAGTGGGTTAAATCAATGGAAAATATCTTTTATATTATCCACTATCTTGATAAGGATAATGTGACTCTGGTTATCTATCCTTAAGATAGAGAATTTGATCAATTGTGGGTATTGATAAAGAACACCAAGCTGAAGGATGAAATGAAAGAGATGCAGTGGGAAGACTTTAAGAAAATATTTTTTAACAAATATTTCTCTCTAACTCTTTATACAAAGTTGGAAAGAGAGTTCATAGTGCTGAATTTTAAGAAAGGTAAATCTATCATTGATTACAAATAAAACTTCACAAGTACTTCATGACATACCTCGTGTATTGTTATCAACAATGATAGCAAAATAGATACATTATTTATTGAATTAAAACCACATCTTAGAAAGTCTCTATATATCCAAGACTTTGGAAGTTATAAAGAAGTGGATCGATGTTTTCTCAATGTAGAGATGGATTTTGGATAATGGTCCCATGGTTATGGTGATAAAAAGATAATAATGGAGTTTCAAACTGGTGGTTCAAATGACAAAGGTGGAACGAGGATCCAACCACCTGTATGTTAAAATGTGGGAATAAACATCATTTTAATTGCCTGAAAGGGACATCAAAATTCATTAAGTGTGGAAGAGAAGTCCTCGAAGCTCATGAATGTTGAAGATACATAAATAATCTAGGAAACATGATAGAGTAAAGGAAGGAACCTCATAATTCACCACCTATGGTTCAATGCTTCAACTATAGAGAGAAAGGGAACTATGCAAGCTAGTGCATAGGGTAATCTGGATCAACAACTACCAAATACGAATCAGTAAAGAAAATCTTATTTCATCACTACTATTGTAGTAGAGCATGAAAATGAATTCATACAAGGTAGACTTCATATTCACTCAATAATGGAAGAAGTTTTGTTTGATTATGAATACACACATTCCTTTATATCCTTTCTATAACTACTAAATCGAACACCAATAACTTGAATTAGAGATACCTGTAAAAGAACCTAGTGGTGCGATCATTTCAACCCATGTGTTGGAGTCTTCTCCCATTAGCATATATGGGAGGATTATTCCATTGAATCTTGTAATTATTTGTTTACTAAAAATCAATACAATAATGGGAATGGATTGGATCTAATTATACAAAGCCCACATCAACTATTGGTAAAAAATATCTTTTCATATTCTGAACCATTCTAAGATCCTACACAAATTAATGTAAGACCTTGAATCTCTATTGGAAAATACCTCAACGGTGTGGATGCTGATACCCAATGAAGAAGCATACCTTTCCCAAATTTTTGAGTCAAAGAAAGATATCAACCTGAAGTAAATTACCTTAGGGAGGGAATAAAAAGATATATTTCTTGAAGAGTTACCTAGAATTACCGTTGATCATGAGGTAGAGTGTAACACCTAAATATTTTTATGATGTATTTGTCTTTAAATAATTTTAATTCTCCAATAACTTACATTATACACAACTGTGTGATTAAGAAATATGTGAGACACTATTTGTATAACCTATATGTTAAATTGGTTGGAATAAATATTAATAATTAATTTATGAAATAAATTTAAAATTCCTACTCAACATAAATTTATTGGTAAGTGCTTAAAAATGATCACATAATTTTTAGTAAAATCACTATATTATACAAAAATACATTTTCTAAAATAATAAGTTTATTTTATTTTTGTGAGTGAATATAAATTTTTATAATTTATAGAAAATTTATTTCACAAAATTTATTTAATTTTGGTTTCATCATATGAAAATTATATTAAAAATATTTTTTTCATAATTTTCTGAAAACAATTTTTTAAGAATAATGAAAATACTAGTTTTTATTGAAAACTATATTTTCCGTTAAAGTATTTACAAGATAAAATTATGTTTTGTATTAATTTTAAATTTTAATTAGAAAATTTTAATTACAAATAAAATAATTTTGGTTTTTCGATATTAATTTATTCTTGAATTAGTTATAAAATCATTTGATGTTTAAAAATGACATTTTTCTAAAAAACTGTTTTTAATGGAATATTTACGGTTTTATATTAAATTAAATTATAAAACTTATGTATTTTGAATTTTTATAAGTTGATGGAAAATTTATATTCATAGGGTACAAATTTATTTAATACATTCCTTTTTTGGCCAATATGAATAGTAACCTGGGGAATTTTTTTTCCATAGTAAAGGGTAAATTGGCTAATTTAGGTTAAAAGTAAAATGATCAAGACTATAAAATGACCCTAACACATGAAAACATTTAATTGGATGAAACTAATTTTACCCTTGACACATAATAATATATATTAAGTTGTTTAGTAGATATTTTTCCCTGAAAATGGATTAGATAATATTTAAATCATAGAAAGTCACAAAATGTCAATTTCTTTGTCTTAGATATCCATTTTGGGTCCACATGTGAAAAAGGTATGATATGAACGGATATTAATGTAAAATTTTAACTTAATAAATATGTTCTCATGATATAAATTTATTTTGGACTATTTTTTCTACTTGGATGATATTATTATATTAATAATATTTTATTTAATAAAAAATCAAAGATGTGACATTCATGTTTTAAATACTATATCATTTTTAATATAGAGTTACCTAAAATTTATATTTGACTAAAAAAATTGTTTGGAAATATATAATATTCATATTAACCATTGTATTTTATTTTTATTTTTTAGGGAAAAAATAAGTATATTGAATAATTACACAATGTTGATATAGTAATTATTTTATTAACTGAAATATCAGATAAATGTTTTTAAAAATATTAAGATAAAAATAATTTTTTATAATTATTGAAATAAAATTATTTTATAGATTACCTTTACCTCTTATGGATATAATAAAATATTTTTTTCTAAGTTAAATTATTATCTTTATATTTTTAAAAGTCTATGTAAAGAATAATGCCAAAATTGACACTAATGGTATTTTATAAAAACAATATTTGATTAAATTAGTTTAAAACAATGAAACATATTTAAAAATACAAAATAATTGTATTATGTTATAAAATATTATAAATTATTTATTTATGGTCGAATTGGAATCACATAAGTAGAAATTATAACCTTTTAATATTGAAAAACTTGTTACATTGGTTAAAATTAAAATAGGTTATGTAAGGGTTAATCAAAATGATAAGGTTTAAAATAATATCAAAAATTTTATGGAATATTTTTTTATGATATTACAACGTTATATCATCTTATATCTTAATCAATTTCCTTTTGGAGGTATTTTTATTGATATTGAATTTATTATAATTTAATCTTTTGAAAATGTCCAAAAGCGCCTCTCACTTCCATTATAAAAGGGAACCTCCTCACTCACTTAATTTTATCTCATTGAGCAATCTAGATCGATCATACTATGAAAAATTATATTCTCCAATTTAATAGAAACATTCTAAAGGTTCTGGTATTCTGAAAATACCAACCCTATATCCATTTAGAAGAGATCTAAAGGAAGTTCTTTGAGGAAGATTGTATCTTTTTTATCAACTCTTCAAAGTTTATTTATTATTGTACTTACTATTCCTATTTTATTTCTATTTTAAACTAATAAATACAATATATTATATATTTTGATATTTTTTTATGATTATGTAAACCTATACTCCACCTTTTATCCATCCCATTAAAAATAAAACACCACACGTGCGTACGTAGGGATTACCGTCTCCACGCGGCGGTGTAATCTATTTTTCATCACCACCTTACTTGGATGGGTATAATAACTGAAATAATATATATATATATAATAATTATAAAATGATATTTATTATCAAAAAAATTATAATATAGCATCCAGTTCCTTACCATTTCATGCATTAATGTAATGATATTGTAGGCCGTCCGTACGTACGACCTACCATCTCCGTGACGTGACACGATTCATTTTCCATGATCACCATTCAATAATCATTCTAAAAATGTATATAATAAATAAATATGATATATTTTTGATTAATATCATTTTGGATATGACAAAACTATATCATATTCACAAGTATTGAAACTTATACAACAAAACATGCATTGGAAAATTAAGTAGTTAACACACAAAATATGGGTAATAATGAAATATTATAAACATAAAAGTGATAAGATGATATAAAAGAATCATATATGATTTTATAAATATGAATATGGTTCTAATATAAATTAATAACATTATTTAAATAATCATAAATTACTTTTAGATTTGTATGAATGAAATCAGACCGAAGGCGTGGGTTAATTTCACAACTTCATTATTATTCAAGATTGTTTATAAGTAAGTATCTACTAGAAGATATTTTTATTCCTTTTACATGTTTCTTAAAAATGTTTTAAAAAATAATTTTACTATTCTTCTACAATTTTTAAATTCATTTTTTCCCATGTGTTATTTTTTACTAATTGGTTTGAAAGTAATATTTTTATCATTTTCCAAACACGGTACTTTTTGAATTTTTCAGAAAAAGTATGATAAGAATGTTTTTTAAACTTATATAGAATGACTTTTTTTTATAATTTTATGAATACTTAATTAATTTCATATTACCTTAAAATATTACAATTATATTTTCAAATAAAATGTTTTATTTTTAAATTTCTCAACATTTAAGAAAATAAAATGTTTTCAAAGAATAAATAATATTTTCCTCAAGAATTATTTTCAAGTGATCTCTAAAAATTATTTTCCATATATGATAATATTATTTGATATAAAATATGATTTAAAGGGGATATTTTTAAAGGATACTTTCCCTATTATTATTATGTTTGATTTATGTTTATTATGGAATGATATTTATGAAACAAATTTCTTTTCTATGGGTTATATTAGGATTGAATGATGTTTATGAATCCCATTTCATTCCATGGGTTATTATTTGATGAATGATTTATGTTCTTTTAAAACACATATATATGGGGTTTATTATATTACTTTCGAGACATATATCTTCCTACAACACATTAGGTAAATATTTAATTCTCATGATATAGATAAGACTGGAATGGGAAGTGAACTAGGTTTATTTATAAAGAGTTTTAATGAGTAGTGAACTCGGTTCAGAAAGTCACTTTGTCCACTATGATTTCCTTGGAGGCAATCCTTTAATTTTATGAAAATTACTTTCTAAAATTATGTGTATGTGATAATTTAATGTCTTATGTTATTCTCTCATGGAATGTTTTATTTTATTCTTTTTGAAATTATGTTTATTCCGTGAAACAATATCACGATCTTTTAAATACATGATATAATTTTCAAAAGTGATTTTCATTTTCGCATTAACTTTTTCTTATGTTATCTACATTTATTACCCTTAATAAGAATATGATATCAACATTTTCATATGTTTATTTTTCCCTAGGATATGAAGAAATGTTTTAGGTTAGATTACTACAGGGGAATATATTTGTGGGAAATATTGAAGATATTTCCCCAGACTTGAAGTTTGTGTTCTAAGCTCCCAAATAGAATAAAATATTATTTTACTTGGTCATTTTTTTTGTGTAATTTAATAAATATTCATAAAATATATGTAATATTCATGTATGAAAAGTTTGATATGTTAATTTCGGTACCAGAGAAAGATTTATTTAACATTTGGAAACTAGGATGAGAAAGCCTTAGTATGATTTATATGTATAAGTCTATGTATAGGTTACAATCATATAGTTTTGGTAACAATCATAAATTACCTAGGATTAAACCTAATATGTTATAGATTTAATATAATTTCCTTGGTTATGTGGTTTTCTCACTATGATTAGTGTTATTCACACTATAATTTTGGTTTTAATTAATTGATAGAACCTAAAGAAACCCTGTTAGTATTCAGTACGACATGAAATGAAATTATTATCGTCCTCAACAACTGATTGTTAAAGGAGACGGAATGAAAAACCTTGTTTCTATGTTCACACAACTTTCTCAATCTATCAATCATGTTGTACATCCAAATAAACTTAGGAGGGAATAACATTCTATGGAGTCCTTCATGAGGAAACATACAACTTCTTTTATTGGGCCTTAAAATCCCATAGTGGATGAAAAAAAGATCAGTACAATTGAAAATATATTTTTTGTTCTTCAATTTTCAGAAAAAAAGAAATTAATTCTAGCAGTCTATCATTTGGAAGGTGAAGCAGATCAATGGTTAAATCTGATCAAGAATATGATTCAACAAAATGAAATCGACTCCATATATTGGGGTGAGTTCAAGAACATATTTTTCAATAAGTAATTTTATCATATTCTTTGTAAAAATACAGAGAAGAAGTTACTAGATCTTAAGAAAAATGATGATGAATCTATTGGATCCTACGAAGAAAACATTTTCAAGACTTTCAAGGCACACTTCTGGAATTATCTTACAACATAAAAGTAAGGTTGATCAATTATTAAATGGATAAAAATAAAGTCTCTAGAGGAAATTAACCATAAGGGACATTAGTTTATATGAAGAAATATTTCAATGTGATATCAAGGTGGAAATGGAGGTTAGAGTGGTACATCAATCTCATTGTTTTGAAAAGAAAAAGAAGATATAGTTTTACGGAAAATATAAAAACCATAGAGAAAAGAGGATTATTTTTAATTTATTTTTAAATTGTGGGAAGAATCATGGAGGAAATTTTCTAATGGAGACTAGAAAATGTTTCAAGTTTTGAAATGAAGTTTATCTAGATAATGAATTCCTAAGTAATGGGAAGAAGTTATATAATTATTTGAATAAAGATAAGGATTCAAAGAATTCACCCCCACACTTTAACGACTCAAGTTCAAGGAAAATGGGAATTATGCTAACCATTTCCCAAATTCTAGTGTTATCGATGATTATCTATGTCAACAACCTCTTAAGGCCAAAGATACTGGAAAATCCCATGAGATCACTGTTGAAGTTGTGAAGTACAACAATTAAGTGGTGAAAGGTACACATACTATCCACTCTAAAGTACCTAATGTTTTATTTTATTCTAGAACCACCCACCCCTTTATTTCAATTTTTTTGAAGGGTATCACCGTACTACCTCAACAATTAGATACTGAGTTAGCTATGAAAACTTCTAATGGAACAAAGCTCACATAACTAGTTTATAATTATTCTCCTATCGAAGCTTGTGGGAAAATGATTCCTCTAAATATGGAAATCCATCATTTAGTTGAATTTGTTGTAATTCCTAGAATGGATTGGATTTCTATATATGGATCTCGTATCAATTTCTGAGGAAGCAAAGTCACATTTCGTACTTCTAATGAATCTTTGATCATATATCAATGTAAGGATGAATATGAGCTTCCAATGGAAATTAATTCTATCTCGTGTGTCTTAATTCAAATAAATAAAGTTTATCTATATTAGATAGTTAGGGAGAAACTCACCCTTATGGATACACCTATTGTATGATAGTTTTTTATGTATTTTCAGTACAATTTACTTTTCTTACACTGAATTGTGAAGTTTAATTTTCAATAGAACTCATACTGGGTTCTATTACTATTTCAAAGACTCCTTCCTGAATTTCACCAATTGAGTTATAGTAATTGAAAAAAAAACTCTAGGATAATCTTTACAAGGGATTCATATTACCTAGTGAATCATCTTATGTCTCACATGTTCTATTTGTTAATAAGAAATATGAATCAATAATACTCTACATTTATTGTTGAGAACTTAACAATATCACTATCAAGAACAAATTTCTTCTCACCCTTATTGATTACTTATTATAACAACTATGCGAAGGTCAATACATTCTTAATATTGATCTTAATTTTGGATATCATAAATCAAGGGTAAAAAATAAGGTTATACCCAAGATGAAATTCCTTACAAGATATAGACACTATGATTTTATAGTTATTCATTTTTGTCTTACTAATTCCCCTACTATCTTCATGGACTTAAAAAATACAGTCTTTAGAGACTATGTTGATCATTTAGTGGTAATATTTATAGATGATATTCTATGATATTCGAAGAGAAAGGATGACAATGAAGATCACTTGAGGATTATATAGAAGATGATGAGATATGAGAATATTTATGAAAAAATTACCAATTATAAATTTTGTCTTCATAAAGTTTCATTTTTTGGACACATAATATAAAGAGAGGGGATATATATGGATCTAGAAAAGAAGGAAGTTATTGAACATTGGTCTAGACCAACAATGGTTACTAAGATCTAATGTTTTCTTGGTTTTGCTGAATATTATTGATGTTTTTTGAAATTTTTCATATGATTATATAATCCACTCACCAAGTTGACTTAGAAAGGAGTTAAGTTCATATAGATAGAGGAATGTGAAAAGAATTTGAAGGATCTGAAAAGAAGGTTAGTCAATGAACCTGTTCTCACACTACCCTGTAGTTTAGAAGGGTTTGTGGTCTACAGTGTTTCATCCAAGAAGGGGATGGGATGTTTTCTAATAAAAAATGATATGGTGATAAATTATTCCTCATGAAAATTTAAAATCCATGAGAAAAATTACCCAACTCATGATTTGGAGTTCACTATGAAAATAATTACCTTAAAGATATAAAGGAATTATATTTTTGTATAAATGTGTGATATATATAATGATTATAAAATTTTAAAGTATAGTTTCACTCCAATGGAGATGAATATGTGACCAAAGAGATGGTTATAGTTGGTTAAAGATTATAGATTCTCAATACATTACCACCTTAAGAAAGTGAATAAGGTTCTAGATGTTTTGATTCGAAAGGACCATGCTAGCATATTCATGATGAGGATAAAGAAATTCAAATATTTAATGATTTTCAAATTACGGATATATAAATTTTAAAGGAAGGGGATAATTCCTATATTTTTTAAATGAATGATCAAACATCTATACAAGTATTGATTAAGGAGGCACCTAATGAATATGTAGATCTACAAAAAAGGTGAGAAATCCTCCTAAGTTCAACTTTGATTGTGACAGAATAATAAGTCTTAGGAAACATGTTTTTGTTCCTCCCATACCATAAATAAATAAGGGGCTATTGGATGAAGATCATAGTTCATAATTATCTATTCATCATGAAATCACAAAGATGTAGATAGAACTGAAGAAGTATTTATGGTGGGTTGGTATGGTGAGAGATATTGCAGAGTATGTTACTTGGTACTTGGTTTGTATTAAATTTATGGATAATATAAGGAATTATAAGAGGATTTTACAACCATTACCCATAATATAATGAAAATTAATAAACATCACCATATACTTTGTCATCAGAATTTACAAAACATCTAAATGTCATAATGATATATGAGTTATAGTTGATCACCTCATGAAGTTAGCACACTACATTGCTCTGAAATAAGACTTCTCACTTGATAATATTTCCATAACATATATTAAGAAAGTGGTTAGATTTCATGGAGTACCACTTTCCATTATATCCGATCAGGACCTATATTTTACCTTTAAGTTCTGGTCAAGTATTCAGTGGGATCTAGACCCAGAGTTATGTTTTAGTACTGTTTATCATCCCCAGATAGATGATCAGTTTAAGAGGAAAATCCAAACTCTAGAATACATGTTGATATATTTCTCTACACATTTAAAAGGTGTTTGGGATCAACACTTATATTTCGTAGAATTGTTTTACAATAAAAACATTCGATATAGTATTCAGATGAATTATTATGAAGCCCTCTATAGTAAGAAGTGAATAACTCCAACATGTTTGAATGAAGTTGGGGAAATAAAGCTATTAGGACCAGATTTATTTGTGGAAATTATAGAGAAGGTTAGATATATTCAACAACACATAAGATCAGATTTGAGTCGATAAAAGATTAATGCCAACAATAAAAAAAGACCTAGATTTTAAAGTGGGTGAAAAGGTATTTTTAATAACATATTGCTTAAAGATAGTACTTGGATTTATAAACAAGCGAAAGATAATTCCTTGTTATATTGGTATTTTTCTAAATTATTGAGTGTTGGGAAATTAGCTTCTAGATTGGCACTCCCACCAACTCTCTCTCAATTTGATGATGTGTTCCAAGTATCTCTCATGATAAAGTACATTATTGATTCTTAACATGTACTAAACTAGAATTTATACCACTAGAGGAAGATATTACTTATTAATAACAACTAATAATGATTCTGGATCATATAGAGAAAGTTCTATGAAACAAGACCACTCTCTTGGTCAAAGTTTTATGGTGGAACTACCAATTCGAGGAAGCTATGTGGGAACCAAAGGATGTGATGAGGAATAAGTATCCTCATCTATTTTTATCAATATGAAAAATTTCATGGGATAAATTCATTTTAATGGGGGGGGGTATAATTTAACACCCATATACTTTTATGAAATATTTCTCTTTAAATAACATTAATTCTACAATATCTTTCATTTCACGCAACCGGGAGTTTAAATGAACTACAAGACACTATTAGTATAACATAGCCATTAAATTGGTGGGACTAAATATGAATAAATAATTTATTAAATAAATATTAAATTACAAATCAACATGAATTTATTGGTATGTTCTTAGAAAATGATCATCTAATTTTTAGTAAAATCACTTTATTCTTCAATTTTTTCCCTCAAAAATAATTTTATTTTATTTTTAATAGAAAATATTAGTTTTTAGAAGTTATATAAAATGGATATTATAAAATTTATTTCAGTATTGAACTCATGATTTCAAAAGTTTCTTAAAAATAATTTTTTATAATTTTCTAAAAATATTTATTTTTAAGAATAGTGAAAATATCGATTTTTACTGAAAATAATATTTTATTTTAATGTATTTACAAGGTAAAATTATCTTTTGGATTAGTTTTAAATTTTAATTAGTTAGTTTTATTTTAAAATAATATAATTATGTTTTTTTGAAATAATTTTATACTATAATTTATTATAAAAATATTTTATGGTTTAAAAGGTCATTTTCATCGAAAAACTGTTTTTTTATGGAATTTTACCTTTTTTATTTTAAAATAAATTATGAAAATTTTGTGTTTTGGATATTAGAAAATAAATTCCAAATATAGATTCATAAGGTATAAATTTAGTGAATATTTACCTTTTATTTTTGTCCAATATGAATTGTTATCTTGATAAATTTTGTTACCACAATAATGGGTAAATTGGGTAATTTAGGTTACAAATAAAATGATAAAGAATATAAAATGTCCCTAAAACATGCCCAAATTTTATTGGATTAAAATAATTTGATCCATAACACAATATAATATAAATTAACATTTTTAATAGACACTTTTCCATGAAAATTACTTATATAATATTTTAATCAATGAAGGTTATAAAATGTTAGTTTCATTGTCTTAAATATCCCCTTTGTGTACACATGAGGAAAAAGTTTTTTATGAATGATTATTAATGTAAATATTTAACTTAATAAACATATTTTCATGATATTATTTAATTTTTTAATTTTTGGTCCACTTGGATGAGATTATGATATTTATAATATTTTATTTAATAAAAAATCAAAGATGTTACATTCATGTTTAAAATACTATATCATTTTTTATATAGGGTTAACAAAAATATATATTTGACTATAAATATTATTAATAAATAGATAATATTTCTATTCATAATTTTATTTTATTTTAATTATTATTTAATGAATAAGTTTATTAAATAATTGCACAGTGCTTATATAGTAATTATTTAATTAATGCAAATATCAAATATATATTAATAAAAAAATAATTTTAGATAATTAATTATATGAAATTATTTTATAGTATACCTTGAACTCTTATAAATATAATTAAATATTGTTTTCAAAGTTCATTTTTTATTTTGATATTTTTAAAATTCCATGTAATGAATAGTATCAAAATTTACGCTAATGATATTTTATCAAAATAATATTTTATTAAATTATTTAAAATTCATGAAAGATATTTAAAAATAAAAAATATTTAAAATATAGTATAATATATTATAAATCTTTCATTTATGGTATAATTGACATCACACAAGAAAAAATAATAACATTTTAATATTGAATAATTTGTTACATTAGTTTAAATAAAAAATAGTTAAATAAGGGTTAATCAATATGATAAGGTTTAAAGTAATACCAAAAAGTGACTAAAATATATTGTTTGATTATATTAAATAATTATTTCATATTATATTTTAATCCATGGCCATTTAATGTATTTTTATGGATATTTAATTTTTTATCCTTTAATCATTTGAATATTTCCAAAAGTGCCCCCCCACCTCACTTATAAAAGGGAACCACCTCCCTCAGCTTATTTCATCTCCGTGAGCCTTATATCTCGACTATACACTAAAAAATTATCTTCTACTCTTCCCTAGACACATTATAGAGGAGATTTTATTCTAAAAATACTAACCCTAGAGATTTTTAGGGGAGATCCAAAAGATGTTCGCTGAAAAAGAGGTAATCATTTTTTCCGACTCTTTCAAGTTTATTTCTTTTTATACTTATTATTCATGTGTTGTTTCCATTTTAAAGTAATAAATAAAATATAAAATATATTTTGAGATGTTATTATGATTATTTAATAATGATATTCCAAATTCTATCTATCCTATAAAAAATGAATGCACCATGTGTGCATACGTACAACTTACCGTCTCCATGTCGTGCTGTAATATGTTTTTCATCACCACCTTACATGGATGGGTAAAATTATGGAAATAATATATATATATATATATATTAAAATAATAACATGATATTTATTTTGGAAAATATTATATAAAATCCACTTCCTTACTATTTCATTAATTAAGGTAATGATATCATTGCACATGCGTACGTACGACCTACCATCTCCACGATGTGATGCGATTAATTTTCCATGACCACCATTCAAGAATGATTATATAAACTTATATAATTAATAAATATTAAATATATTACCTTATTATAATTCCTTAGATGATATAACTATATCCTATGTACAAGAACAGAGACTTATACAATAAATCATGTATAGGAAAATGAAGTAGTTAACACCCAATAGAAGGGTAATAATGAACTATTATTAACAAATAGTTTATAAGATGATATAAGATGATCATTTATGGTATTATAATTATGAATATTCTTCTGATATAAATTAATAAAACTATTTAAACAATTATACATAAGTTTCAAATATATACGAAGGAAATCAGACCTAGGGTAAGGGTTAATTTCACAATCTCATTTATATTTGGAATTTTTTATACATTAGTATCTACTGAGGAATATTTATATTCCATTTCCATGTTTCTTCAAACAAAATTCTAAAATATTTTCACTATTCTTCTTCAATTTTTATCATAATATATAACCATGTTTGAATATTAAATAAATGGTTTGAAAGGAATATTTTTTTTCATTTTGTGAACAATGTACTCTGGGACTTTTTCGGTGAATCTAACAGAGGAATATTGTTTTAAATTATATGTAATCAGCATATTTTTATGTTTTCATGATGCCTTAATGAATTGAATATTATCTTACAATATTTCATACTTATTTTCAAATAAAATTTTTTCTTTTTAAAATTTCATGTAATTTTAAGAAAATAAAACCTTTTTAATGTAAAAAGGATATTTTATTCGAGAATTATTTTCAATTGATCTCTCAAAATTATTTTTTATCTATGATAGAGTTATTTAATATTACTTATTCTTTAATGGGGATATTTTTTTCAAGGATAATATCCATATTATCCATATAGTTGGTTTATGTTTATAATCGAATGATATTTATGAAACTCATTTCCTTTCCCTGAGTAATATTATGATTGAATGATGTTTATGAAACCCATTTCATTCCCTGGGTTCAGATATTATGAATGATTTATGTTCTCCTAGAACACATATTTATGGGTTTCGTTATGTTATGGGTAGGACCTATATGACCCTAAAATTCATTGGGTAAATATTTATATCTTATGATATTAACAAGAATAGAATTGTAAGTGAACCCAATTCAGTAATATAGGGTTGGAATGAGGTGTTAACTAAGTTTAGAAATGTAATTTTTCCACTATTATTTACTTAGAAGTGATCCTTTACTAATATGAAAATAATTTTATATGCCTATGTGTATTATACAATTTCATATCTTATGTTATGCTCTCATGGAATATGTTCTTTGATTATTTATGAACTTTTGTTTATTCTATGACACAATATCATGATCCTTGTTATGTAGGATATAATTATTAAAAGTCATGTTCATGTTCTTATGCACTTATGATTATGTGATCTCCCTTGATTACCCTTACTGAGAATATGATATAACCATTTTATTTTTTTTATTTTCCCGAGGATATGAAGAATGATATTAAGTAAGTGGTTTCAAAAAGGATTGTAGTTATTAAGGAATAAACAAGTGATTATTTAGATGTTTTATAAATCAGTTTTCTAAGTTTCCTAGATTCCAAACACACTAATATTATAAAATTATGGTGTGGTTTTTATGTTATGTAATGAATATTATTCTATTTTATATTTAATATCTATGTATGAAAAGTTTGGGCCATTATATAGAGTTCACAATAGAGCTCATACCCAGAGACACTCTTATCACTAAATAACCCTACAAGATAGACCTAGTTAAATTAGAGGAGTTAAGGAATCTACTATAATAGAATTTAGAAAAAGGTTTCATATTCCCTAGTTCATCACCTTAGGGTGTGATGGTACTCGTTGTAAAGAAAAATGATTGATAAATATATCCATGTATCGATTATTGGGAGTTTAAAAAGATCTCAATAAAGAGAAAATATCCCCTACTAAGGATTTATGACTTGTTCGGTCAATTATGAGGAGCTCAGTACTTCTCAATGGTGGATCCTCATTAGGTATATCATCAGGTGAAGGTGAAGATGAAATATATCATAATATAGCCTTTTGTATAAGGTATAGACACTGTTATTTCACAGTGATAGCCTTTAGAGTTAATAATTCCCTTAAAATCATAATGAATTTGATGAATAGAATCTTTAGAGACTACCTCGGCAAATTTTGTGGTAGCTTTTATTGATTATATTCTCATTTTCTCCAAGAGAAAATTGGAAAGTTATGAGAATCTAAGGATTGTTCTAGAGATATTAAGGAATGATAAAATGTATTCTATGTTTAGTAAATGTGACTTTTGGATGCAGAAAGTCACATTCCTGGGGAACATGATCACAAATGAGGAAATATATATGGAACCTTAAAAGAAAAAAGAAATTGAGGAATGACCTAGACCCAATAGTGCCATGGAAATCCATAGTTTTCTTATCTTAGTAGGGTCCTATCGATGTATTTTGATAAATTTTTCTTGATTATGTAGCCCTCAAACTAATCTAACATAGAAATGGTTAAAGTATGTATAGATAGAAGAATGCGAGGAAGGATTTAAAGAGCTCAAGAAAAGGCTAATCACTATGTATTACACATGCGACCAATAAGAGTATAATTTTTTGAGATATACAATGATGCTTCAAGGAAAGGTAAGAGTTGTGTAATCATGAAGGATGAAAAATATATAGCCTATGACACATGGAAATTGAATATCCATGAGAAAATATACATGTCACAAGATCTGGAGTTAGAATTTGTGTTCTTTTTTTGAATATTTGGAGGAACTACCTCTATGGTGATAAGTGTGATATTTATATGGATCAAAATAGTATAAAGTATATTTTGAAAAATAAAAAAATAATCATGCGTCCTAGAAGATGGTTATAGCTAGTCAAGGACTTTGATTTATATATTCAATACCATATAAGAAAGGAAAACAATAAAGCAGATTGTCATAGAAGAAATGAACCTATTACTTTATCCATGATACATATTGAGAAATGTCCTATATTGATGGATTTATCAAGGGATGATCTAGAAATCATAATAGCTGGGAACACATCCTACTTTTCCAAATTTATTTCCCAAATATCTATCTACGATAATTTTAAGGGGGAATAAAGGGATGATATAGAGCTACAAAAGAAGGCGAAAGCAGTAAAGGATGGGAAGATACATGACTTCCAGATTAATGAGGATGGTTTAATTTAATTTGGAACTAGACTTTATGTGTCTTTATCCCCTGAGATAAAGAAGGATCTATTGGATAATGACATAGCTCATATTTCTCTATCCATCCTAAAAATACCATGATGTACCATGATCTTTGAGAGAACTTATGGTGGGACAACATGAATAAGGATATTTTGGAGTATATCTCATGGTTCTTGGTATATCTGCAAGTTAAATTTGAGTGATATAAGTCTAAATAGATGATGAAACCATTACCTATACTGATGAGGAAATGAGAGAATTTCACTATAGGCTTTGTCACTATTATCCCGAAGAAATCCAAATGAAGCAATGCGATATGGTTTGTGGTGGATCAACTCACCAAGACTACCCACTTATTTACTATTAAGGAAGATTTATCACATGAAAATATTGCCAATATATATGTAAAAGAAGTTTTGAGGATGTATGGAGTACCACTTTTGATCATTTATGATCACGATCTGTGGTTCACATCTAAATTTAGGGAATTTTTCATCATTTTTTGGATACTAAATTGAATTCTAGCATGGCCTATCACCCCCAAACTGATGGCCAATATAAAATGACCATTAAGAAACATAAGAATATTCTGAGAGATTACTCAATGGAATTTAAATGAGGATGGGATAAACATCTCCCATTGGTTGATTTCACATATAATAATATATTTCACTAGTGTATTCATATAGATCCACATGAATCTCTATATGAGAAGTGATGTAGAAATCATACTTTTTGAGTTGAATTTGGGGATTTAAAGCTACTTAGACCTAATCTTGTCTAAGAAATGACATATAAGGTTCAATCCATATGAAAATATATAAAATCTTCTTAGAGTAGGAATAATATATATGATTAAAAACAAAAAAGGGACTTTGATTTTGATATTAGAGACAATGTTTTTTGAATATCACAATGGAAGATAGTCATGTAGTTTTAAAATAAGGGGAATCTTATACCTAGGTATATTGGCCCAATTTGAGACCATTAATCACATAGGAGTAGTGGCCTATCAGATTTCACTTCTACCAAGTATCTATCAAGTTCATGATGTATTCCACGTATCCCTCCCGAGGAAGTACATACTTGATCCCTCACATTTAATGAATCCAGAGGTGGTACAACTGAAGAATGAACTCTCAAACGAGGAGTAGCAAGTGATGACCTAGGATCATTGAGACAAATTTCTAAGAAACAAGTCCACTCATTGTGTAAAAGTTTTGTCAAGGAACCATAAGTATGAAAAAGAAACATGGTATCAAGAGGAAACAATAGAACATACGTTCCCTCACTTGTTCTCAACATAGAATATGAGTTGATATTTCAGGGATGATATTTCTAAAGGGGAGAAGAATGTAACAACTGTGAGTTTATAAATGATATTTTTTTCTTGAATTGAATGTGTATTACATTATATTATATAATATTATAAACATAATACACATAGGTAAACCAATAATTTTTTTATTCATTAATACAAATCATCACATTATTCAATGAATAAATCTATTAAAATACCAATTATTATAAGGGGACAGAAAATAGAAAAGAGAAAAACTATAATGAGAAAAATTGGATCGCCCCAATATGATAGGTTTATTCTTTACATTAAAAATATTAGAAAACCAATAACAATTATAGAAAATGGAAATATTTATCAATGAGAGGAATTGAGTTGAATATTTAGTTAAAAAAATGAATTCATATTTATAGGAGGTAATGTGACCGTTGGAAAAGTAATGCGATTGTTGGAATAGTAACCTGACTGTTGGGAACAGTAACTTATCCATTTGAACAATAATTTAACCTAAAAATAATAAATTATTGATATAAATAATATGTATCATGATTAATTCAATTAAATATAAATTTTATAATTCTGAAAAATAAATATAATGATTAAAAAACTCAAAGAAAATATAAGCACATTTTTCCTAAACTATATTTTAAAATATTTCATAAAAATAATAATTTTTATACTACAAATAATAATTTTTATACTAAAAATAAAAATTAGGATTGTTATAAATTTATTTTGATAAAATTAATATAATTTTTTAAATCATCATGGTAAAATTTTCCATGGGTTATTTTTTGGTAATTTTTGGTAATACTTTAATTTTATTGAAAATAATAGAAAAATATTTTTTCTCATAACCAGTGTATCTTAAATTCCATCATTCATGATACAATAATTCCCTAATAATTTATAGTAATTTATTTTTAGTGAAACTATATTTAATTTCATAAATTAATCATTACAATACAATAAACTCAATTTCCAACCCTAAAAATCATTTTTCAAAACCTAATGTCAAAATTCTTTCATTATTTTTTTTTCTTTTTACCAATTTACCTTTTAATAAACCAAATGAATTCGAATTATAAAGGGGTTTAAAGTCTTAAAAATATTTTTTTATTGATATATTATTTATATTATAAAAAATTCAATATTAAAAGTTTTACCTTTGATATAATATTTTATTCTAAAACACCCCTCTCCATAGGTACAAATAACCCCTCTCCCTCCCCTTGGAAAACCACTCCTCTATCACTTAAAAAATCTAAATATCATTTAATATCCTCCCAGTTAATCCCATTATAATATATCAGTATGTTATAGGGTAGACCAAATCCATTCATTAAGGAAGTAAAGCACTATACAAGAGAATCCACACTAAGGAAATAGTAAGATTTTTTCAAAATCTTCTCTAATTTTATTATTATTATCTATCTTTTCCCAATTTATTTGAAAATAAAATATTATTAGATTAATTAGGTAGTATTTTAACATTATATTAGTTATTTTTAACTACTATAAAAATTTTAATTTTGAAGTATTTATATTTTATTACTCCCTTTATCTTCCTTTGGATAATGTTTCTGATAACGGTCTATTAACTGCCATTAAGGACGTTGCCAATTATTTTCTTATAACCAAACCTATTTTTAGTAATTATAAATTATTTATGAAATAAAAATGTATAAATTTATTTATTTTATTCTTATTTAATTAATTCTACTAATGTGAAAATTAAAATTAATGGAATTAAATAGTGAAATCGAAGAAAAATAATAAATTTTTAAGGAAAAAAAGATATCAAAATGATTAAAATTCAAAAAAGAAATTAAGAAATATAATAAAATGAATATAATTTATAAATAGTTTTAAAAATGAAAATAATTAAATTCTGGATCAATGTTTTAATAAATTTAATTTTATTATTCAAGAGGCGGAAAAGGGATGAAATAAAGTGAGGTTTAAGGTAAGAGGATTCACAAACCCAAATCCCTTTATTTAGGTTACACCTATTTAAAATAATTTTTGGTATGGATATTACACTAATGTTACATAAAAATACATTAACTATTCTTCCCTTTTATTTTATTGAAATACATATTTTCACATTGATTTATAATCCAAAGACATATATCATCCAAAAATACTTTTCTTTACAAAACTCATATTTTACTCCTTTTGATTTATTTCTTCTTCACTAAAAAATAATGATACTTATTCCAAATATGTTCTCCCTTTTTCATTTTGTATCCACATGTTAATTCAATAAATCATGCTTTATTAAATCCTTATGAAACCCATTCCTTTCCATGGGTTTTCTATGATTACAATTGTTATATATTATATGTGGCATGCATGATTATGTAAATATTATGATGTGGTGGGTGTAACCATAAATATATATCCCACTAATGAATTGGGTAACATTATGTATCTGCTGGGAGAATGTGTATCATGTGTGAATATGATGATAAATTTGTTCACAATTATGATGTTATGATTATTCTCATATGTTATGCATGAACATTATTCTAGCTTTGTTCACCACTATGTGTGATATTTGACTATTTTGACCAGAGTTTTCATTTTTATGCATCACTATATTCCATTCCTATTTAAAATTTCTTCCTCATGTTCATGATGATGATCTCATTATTTTGATATAGTGATGATGATTATTCTCACCTCTATACCATTTATTCAATCCTCTTATTTCTCCTTCATTTTACCGGGATTTTGGGTCACCCCATTATTTGATATATATCCTAAAGTTACTATAGTACTAAGGAGAACATGGAATATTTTAGAAGGATTAATATTAAGGCTTTAAATAATTTTTTTGATATATTTTGTATAAGTGTTGTATGATCTTAATTTTCCCAATAAATCAAACCTTTTTATCCTTAAATATATAAGTATTATGTTTTTTCTCTTTAAAATTACGTAAAAATCATGTAATTAAAAGTAGGGTAATTATATACTTACGCTCAATAAGCTTATAAATCCTCAGAGCCAGTTGATTCATGTAGGATCCCAAACTTATGGAGGAAAGTACTTGTTTAAATTTTTGTTTTAATATATTTATTCTTGTTAATTAAATGTTTTAGGGGAGTTTTAGGGGACTCAGGGGTGTTCCAGGGGTTCATGGAATCAATTAAGGGGAAACTGGACCAACCTATACCAGACACACGCTCGGCACCCAGTTAAGTAAACCATGTGAGGTGGGAAGCCAAATTGTGCAATTTTGGACAATGGAATTTCACAAGGTTGGTGCATGTTTTCTAAACCATGAGTGTCTCCCTAGGTAATCATGTGACCCAACCTTCCATGGAAAGTGGCTTGCACACAATTTGGTAAACCGTGCTGGAAAACCGTGATCCCCCGTACAAGTTGAAAAAAAAAACCAAATTGCCACTTTGGGATTTTCACTTGCCACTAGTTTTTCTTCACTATTTCACCCCTTATAGCCCCAGTGAATAACCCTAGTGACCCAATCTTTCAAGAGGTTATTCTCCTTTGATCCTAATCTATTTGGAACTCTATTGGTTGTAGACCGAAGCTCTGGGTGAGTCCAATCCCTATATTGCTTCTCTTTTTGGATTAATGTTTTTATATTTATCTTATCTTAATATGAATCAATAAATAACTCTTTCTTCTAGGGATATCCAGGTTGATGATTCAAAGGGAGTTTGAACTGGGATCTAATACTTAGACTAAGAGTTATTTCATCAATATATTTGATATAGGTGGCCTATAAGTAATATTCCATAGTCATTGTGTTGATTTGTGCATGTTTTTTTTCACACTTAGTTATCCCTTATGATTCATTCGATCAATTTAGTGAGATTTTGTCAAATTGTTGTTTAAATGATGAATTTAAAACTCTCACTATCCCCTATGGGATGATTTAAGGTTTAATAAAGCATTTTCGGGACACCCATGGGGTGCATTAACATTTACGGACTAATAGATTGGTATAATCAAGTGTGAAATAGATGCGTGATGACATAGAGACCTTGTTGAACATGTTAATACATATAGTTGAGTTAGAGATGGAACATTGATAGTGTGACTATATTTGATAATGGATTAAGGGGTTGTTTGTCATGGAATAATAGTGGGTTAAGATTAATTAATTGATATTGTTTCAAATGGTGTATGAAATATGTTGAATATTTGGAATGGGATGGGGCATGAAAATGGGTTAATACATGGAAAATAATGAATATGTTCTATGAGTTAACATACGGGGATGGAGAAATATGCTAAATTGGTTAATATATGTGAATTAGTGAATATTCTTAATGAGTTAGGCATAAGAAATGGGAATTGGTCTAAACGATAATGTAATGTAAGAGACAATGTGTTTAATGGGTTGTGGCATAATATTTTTTCCCATGTTGACTATTGAGGATTATGATTAATATTTGTAATGGTTATATTTATTTGTGATATGGTATGTGTGTCAAATAGATATATATAAGCATGTGCACATGGATTGGTAGTGTGGGGTATTGACTGAGGTTCTACACCCACGATTTGAGTTAGAATGAGGCTCAAAACACTACCCCACAGTGCACGGGTTAGGGAAGGGGACAATGCTTTATTCCCATAACTATTTCATTCTACTCGGACTGAGGATTCAATGTTAGGTTATTGTGTTTGTTTTAATGTGATCATCCGTAGTAATATAGGGACTTGAATTATTCCTTTATACATAGTGAAAAATTCCATAAACCCCTATGTGAATAATATAAATTTATATGCCATGGAATGCATGTTGATAATGAGTTAAGTAATGAAGATGATACATGTGATGAAAATGGAAGTAAGGCTAGAAATGGTTAATGTAAAGATCGTTAACTTATGGGACCCATTTTTCTTTTGTTTATTTTTCATTCAATTATTATTTTCATGCAGTATTTGTTAGACTGGTTATTTTTTAGACATTGTTAGTGGAGGCCTACTGAGTTGTATTCATACCATATTTATTCGCCATTGAGTACCCGAGAAAATTTCAGGATTTTAGACTAGGGTAAGGGAAAAGGCCCATTACTCGGGAGTTGAGTTGGGATTGGGATGTGCATGGATGAGGTTATGGAATTGGAGTCACGAATGTTTTGGGGATTCTACTATTAGTCTTCAGTTTAGGTTTTGTTCACTTGGCACTTCTTAGCATGAAAAGACATATTTCACTAAAGGATTTGTTTTATTCCCTATTTGGGAAGTGGTTGGTTATACATGAGTTTATTTTATTCTTATTTTTTATACTATTTATTTTTTATCTATGTTTGATTACTCTAGTAATGAGATTATAGTCTCCCCACAAGATTTATTATACCCTCGATGCTAGTCGTATACCTATGGTATACGGGGAGACGTGTATGAGGTCATGTGACGACTCGGATCGGTGCATTAGTTTAGTGTATTTTGGGTTGGGGATGTTATAATGTGGTATCATAGAGGGTTATTTATCATTGTATTATTATTTTGGATGGTTTAATAGAGAATTGTAAGTTTTGGGCCTTGGAAAGAGCTAATTCTAGGGTGTAGCTAAGCCTTGTACGAGGGAAAACCCAAGTCACACCAGGTGGGAATTGTTGTTCTTTTTGTGCGTTGTAAAATTTGATGACATTTCACCATTGAATGATGCACTTGTTGTGTTATGTGACCATTTCATAATATTTTTTCTCATGGACTTAATGACGTGATTTTTTTCATTCATGCATCATTATAGGAACCTAGGTGTATAAGTTTCATGAATAATGATAGGCATACACTGGATGGGAGTGTGGGGGATGAAAGGTAGAATAAATTTTTCTTCCTTGGTAACTTAAGAGAATGATTTTTAATAAAATGATGCAAATCAGTAAGAAAGAAAAGGAAAATGTAAACTAATTGTTAAGTAATTGTTACTAATGAAGGTTTGTATGTGAGTTAAAATGTGTATTGCAATTAGTTTTAAAATAGAAAAAATGACCAGGGGGAACAGTTTTCATTGTAACTATAGAAACTGTTGGGTTTTTGTTTATATTGTAAGAATTGTAAACTTTTAAGTTGGTTTTCCTCATGTTAGCCCTGAACCACAATAGATATAGTGGGTTCAGTGTTTGGGAAGTAATGATGACCCTGTGAGAGTATTGTGAATGGGATTGTTTATGGATAGTAGAGAGACTTCTTTTATAAGAACTCTTAAAGATTTATGTTATGTCTTTTGAATCTTTTATAAGAAATCTTAAAGATTTATGTTATGTCTTTTGAATCCCGTTATTGCATTTATAGAGAAATGACACCATGAAGACGCGTTCTATTTTTGAGAAAATATGATGTTGCTGAGAACAATCCTCCAGTAGTGAAGCAGGAAAATGTATGGATCCTAGGAAATATAGAAGTTCATTTCCATGAGAACATTGTTGATTTCTAGTAGATGATATAACGAGACCCTGAGTGGGCTATGCTGAGTATTTTAAATATGAATAGAGAGTTTCAGCTATATAACCATCCAACCATCACTAGATAGTGTGGGCTAGATGTTGTGGAATTTTATATAGAGTCCATCGAGATGATTATTGATTATTTGGTGACTCTTATCAAGAGGCAAGTCAAGTTTGGAGCCTATATATTGATTGGTCAGGCAATGAAATGGTAGAACATCATGGTTAAGATAGGTCAGGCCAAGGGAATGACATGGAAGGATTTCTAGGAAAATTTTCTAAAGAATTTCTATTCTGAAACATTGAGGAAAGAAAAGGCTTCGGAGTTTATGAGTTTGACCCATGGTATTTTGTTAGTGATGGACTACGCTAGTCATTTCAATGAATTTCATCGCTTCATTCCAGTGTTGGTAGGAGATGAGGCAACTATGGAGAAACATTTTCAGGATGATCTTAGACATGAGATATAGCCCCAATTGAATATCTTACATCTGGAGAGGTTTGTAGAGGTAGTGCATCAGTCCCTTATCTCAAAAGGGAATCTAAAGAGAGCCTCCAGTAGTGTAATTGTGGTTCCATTTGGATGGACGTGTGGTACAACATCTGTTGTGTAGATGAATTGTTTTGGGTGATTTACTTAGGGTGACAGTGCATAGAGTATCCAGAAGAGAGGATCATCCTCCCAGGGTAGAGATCAGGTATTTTGTTACCAATGTGGGAGGTCGGGGAACATGCCTGTTAAGTTCCCCAATAGATAGTTCAGTATTGGCCGTGTGGCATGATGAGACATATACAAAGGTTCTATAGGAACCCCCTAACAACTGGGCATGAAAGGAGGTAAGAGGTATATTATGAGTGAAGGAAGAAGGTTGATTACCTTGTATCTAGAAGAGAGTTGTAGTTCCATAGTTCATATTAGATGAGGTGGTGGACATGGTACTCTGGGGTGAGAGTGTCCATACCAGTAGGGTAGTGCAGTGCTGGGTACTCAGACTGAAGCCTAGATTAGAGGGGTAGGTCATCTCCACATAGTTCAGTCTACACCTAGAGGTGGAGAGATATGACCATCTATGGTTCAAGATATGATTATTGTAGCTTCCATGATTTCTTGTTCTTTATTCAACATAGACACTGCACACTCTTTTATATCCACTTAGTTTGTAGTTGTGTTGGGACAATTGGTGGAACGTGTATATCAGGTTATGTTGATTGAAACTCTTTTGGGGGTGGGATATGAGGGTATCAAAAAATGTGAGGGTTGTTATCTAGAGGTTGGTGGGTACCGTTTTCTGTGGGACTTTTTCATCATTGAGATTTAATGTTTTTAAATTATTTTGGTTTGGATTGGCTGATGTCATATTGGGCTCATATTAATTGTTACCATTGTTGAGTAACATTCATATCTTTTTAGGGAGACACCTATGTTATTCATGGTGAGTGGGATATTCGAGCATGACATAGAGGGATGATTACTAGTATTTAGGAGAACACACATCCCAAATATCTTGTGTTATTCATAATGATGGGGGATTAGAGAAGCATGAATTTCCTCCTATTGTGGATCGATTCCAAGAAGTGTTTTCTGAGGAATTATTTGGTCTACCACCCAAGAGATATGTTGAGTTCACAATAGAGTTTCTTCAAAAAGCAGAACCAGTTTCCATTATTCCATATAGAATGGAACCAGCATAACTCTTGGATCATAAATCTTAGTTAGAGGAATTATAGAATAAAGGGTTTATCAGTCTTGTTACGTTGCCTTGGGGATCTCTTCCACTGCTTTCCAAGAAGGATAATAGACCGTTGAGGCTATGGGTTGAATATATAATGTTGAATAAAATATTGGTTAATAACCGATACCCTATTTCTAATATTGATGATCTGTTTAACCTGTTGAGAGGTGCTTTGGTGTTCTCTAAGATCAACCTAATATCATGATATCACCAGTTGAGGGTGAGAACATATGACATAATGTAGATAGATTTTAGGAGAAAGTATGGGATGTATTAGTTTTGGTGATGTCGTTCGAGTTGACCAATGCATTGGAAGTTTTTATCGCTCTAATTAATTGAATATTTCACCCATATCTAGATAAGTTTGTAGTTGTTTTCATTTAGAACTTGGAGTTAACTCCATACATACTCTGATTACTAGTAAGTTCAATATTTTATTGAATCCATATTTTTTATTACCTTTACTATATAAAAAATATCAAATAAAAATATCCCATATATTTTCCTTAACATGCATGACATTAATATTATGTTTTACCACTAGATATATCCATTAAAGAAGATAAAACATGATATATGATTTTGTCCATATAGTTCTTCCACTGTCCAATCTTTGTGTTATCCCAAACTTAACCTCAAGGTTTTTTATCCTCTCAAAATATTTACTAATTGAAATTGAATGGGATGAAAAATAATATTCTTTTAAACCATTAAATACTCTTTTTATTTTATATAATGGTGATCCATATAAAAAAATATTTTATGACTCACGTGCACTATTTTATCCCATAATGTAGTTGATTGTATAAATTCCTTGTTTGAAAATTGGACATGATTTATGTCTCTTAACATTGTATACTAAAATCTCCTATATTTAAGGAAATTATTTATAGTATAAATTATCCTGAAATTTAATTTAATAAATTATTTTTATATGACTTGAAATTTTTTCCCGTTCCTTAAATAAAAATTTCATGTCATAAATTAATGATGATAAGTAAACATCAATAAACTTTTTAAAATATTTTGGTCTCAAAATCATTTGCCTCATTATAATACACTTCCTTTTACTACAAATATGTGAAGATAAGTCAAAAATTACCAAAATAATTTTATATAAACTATGTTAGACACTAATTCTTTAATAAAAATTCAATAAATCATTGAATAAAAGAAGTTCAATATTTAAAAATTAGTTTCTATAATCAATAAATTAAAGGTCAATTATCTTTAATTATATGAAATATTGTAACACCCCCATACTGGTTCTCCCTTATATGACTCACTCAGGGCATTACGATTCCTTAGGTGCACCTTACTATATGCCAGGGAATTCCAACTAGTAGGGATTATGTAAGGAATATGGTGGGGGGACTACAAGGTTAAAATAATATTGGAAATTTAATTAGATAAATAATGAAAAAACCATTAGATAAAAAATGAGTCAAATAAATACAAACATATATAATAATAAAACATGTAATGTCATTCTGAATTCTAAATTAAATTATGTGTTGAAGGTCATAGAAGTTAAAAAATAAAATAGACTCAATAATAAAGACTCAAAACCCCTAGTCCTGAACCCCATTCCAACTCTCATCTCTATAAAAAAAATCTCATAATTCATAATAATCAATCAATTTTAATCCCCCTTTCCCTTTTTAATATATGCATCCATGAATTCTTCCCATGCACCAAACAATTTCCCAAACAGGGTGTGAGTAAAACTCAGTATGACAAAACCAACAATGTCTAAAAAACCCAGACTAAATATATAGTACCTAAAATAATACAATAAAAAGGGTTTTTACTCAAAATAATAAATAAATTAAAATATACCAATCAACCCTTGAGCTCTGGGTTGACACACGAGTTAGTCGAACCTACTTTAGCACGATACTAAAAATCTCAATAATTTTATGGTTCTTTCTATATAGGATGAATCACCTATACCATTAGAGGATTCTCCAGCCTAGTTTGAATCTCCTAGTTCATGTATTAGGTGACTATAGAAAACCGTGATGTATGTGAATTCCTATACTAGGGATTCTTACGTGTTACCAGGGTGAAAGATGATTCCAAAGAAAAAAAATAACAATATAAAATTAGGATTTATGTGAATTCCCTTGCAAGAGATTCTTATATATTTTTAGGTCATAAGAACATGCCAAGGGAAAAAGTAACCAAATAATATTGGGATATTTGTGAATACCCATTCTAGATCCATTTACGTGTTCCCCTGGCACAAAACTTTACCAAGGGGAAAAGTGCTTCTATCAATTGGTGGATTCTTCTAGTTAGGATGAATCCCTGGTGCCTTGTCTCATGTAACAATGATTGTCACCCAAGGGAATCATAACACTAAACATCGTGTACAAGAAATGAAAAAATAATAAGATTTATAAACCATATATAGCATGTTTCTATAATATTATACTAGAGAATTCATCAATTTACCAATCAAAAACCCATTTATTTCATTATTTTTTTATAATGAATCCAATTACAAGTCAATTAACCAAATTCAAGGAATGTGATTATATTTCAAGAAAATCAAAACATTTCACATGATAATTTAATTAAAAATATTAAGTTAGTTCTCATCTAATTCCAATTCATAACTAGGCTTATAGGTTCAAACAAACCAAGTTTCAACCAAGGATCAAAGGTTATCAAACATCTTAGTTGGCTGTAAGTCCCAAGCTCAATGAAAAATGAACAAATGGGAACCTTAGGAGATAAATTCATATTTCTCCATCAATTTTAGGTAGATTACAATTAGAATTCGTTTTGTTCATGGAATTTTCGTATGATTACACAAATTACACATAATAGGAAAACAAAAGAGAATTTACAAAGTTGTTTTGAACACCACCTCAAGAAACGAAGAAGAAGAAGACTGAGGTCGAGCACTAGATTAATGTAAAAAATGATGATCACATTTGGATGGATATTAGACATTCCATAAAGGCTTTAATAGATATATCTAAGAAGGAAAAAAAAGTAAAACACTCAAACCAAGATGAACTCGCCAAATTTGGATCACCTTATTAAATAACCTATCACAAGATCAAGGTGAAGTATGGGAAAATTATTTGGGTCCTTGGAGAACATTAAAGATTTTTAAATCCTGAGTTAGGGTAAAATTTGGTGTAAAGTGGTTATTAAAAGAGACTTTGAGGATTATTTCTTTCCCCCTATAATCTCATCATAGCTTGGTGAAATAGGGTGACCATTGGTGTTGACTCAAAAAATTTATCATGAATAATTTTAACCATTTTTTAATAATTTTTAATGGGGTTTAATGAATCTAACAATGAAATTATTTTTTTATTAAAAATATTATAATATTCAATAAGTAATTAAAATGCATTACATTTTGGATTCTTAAGAAATTATTGTATGAAGAATTATTTGTGGAGAAATTGATAAAGTTATTGAATGTATTATATGTAAAAACTTTTTCAACTAGGATTTCCCTCATCCAATGAGACATAAAGGTAGCTAGACATCCCACAATAATCGTATAGCTAAGTAAGAACACCAGGAGGGACTTCATAGTGGAAGGTAGTGATCAAGCCCCACTAGGAGGAGTTTGTGGAGAATATTTTGAGCCAAGGGATGGGAGGGACCATGTGTGTTGCCACAAACCTCTATCTATGTGTGAAGAATTCATGTAGTATCCAATCTCCATAGGAGGTTTCTAAACATCAGATGTCATGGGATGATATTTACGCAAGAGCTATGAATAATAACATTTCTGATGTGGGATAAATCACGCATAAGAACTATTCTTATTTAAAAAAAACTACCATTATACCACCTCAAATATATTCCCCCGCACTCATATATTTGACCCCTTACACTTATTCTTCTCCCCATTGACAGACAACTATGACCATCAATAGTAAATTCCATTTGCACACCCCAAGAAGGTCATGCTTGATCCAAAAATGCTACTGTCAAAGCCTGATATCGCCATGGATTACTTTCTCGACCTCATATAACCACCATTAATCCCATTTCAATGAGATAATTCCTTTAATGCTAATAGGGTGACTTCCAACAACTATGGGGGCCAAATAAATGGACTCAATTCCCTTGGGCAGTTCCAAGAGCACCATTATGTCATATTATTTGTCCTTACATCATATCGTCCAAGTGAGACCAAATTGAGGTGCTTCCACGTGTCCATACATGGCCATGAAAAGGTTTGACCACTACTACACAGCCCATGCGAAAACTCATCCGAGACAACATAGTTCTTTCATCCCCAATGTCTTTGGGTGTATTCAATGATTCCAACCAGTATACCTAGGATTATTTGAAGATAATAAAAAAGATAAAATTTATCAATAATTGATAATAATAGATATATAATGAGATATGGAAGATTTTTTATTTTTTCCTATAAAAAGAGAGTCTATCCCAGTACCATTGGGTAATAGGATGCACACTCGAGGAGGATATCAAATTCTACACCTATTATATTATTCTTTATTTTTATTTTTTTCTAATTTAATTTTATTTTTGGTGAAATTTTAATTTATTTTCTTAGTAAATATAATTCATTAATTTTTTATTCATGTGTTTCCACCCAATTATTTCATTGTATTCTTTCTCATTCACATTAAATATTATATTTTATATTTCATATCTTATCTTTATTCTCTTCCACCATGACTACTTAGTTCTGATAATGGAAATCTAACTTGAGGCTTTATCTCAAGGGAGGATTGGGTACTTATATATTCTTTACATAAACTCTTTAATATATTGAATCTATTTGTGATGATTAATATTTATATGTAAGAGTGTAGAAATTTTACACCACAACATGGATCTCTAACTCATTTATATTATTTTATTTAAATATTTCCACTTCCTCCCGTTGAACACAAGCTCTTATTATAATGGAGTTGGTTCATTCAGTGGATGAAAAAATATAGTATATAGATAAGACTTAAAAGATACCTCACTCTCTATTTAGGTGTTTCATCAAACTTGATTATAATAGGATGTAAAATTAAGTTTTCTTAGGAATTAGAGACTTCAAAAATAATACATACAACAGTATTATTTAATCCATGAGAATTTAGAATTTATCAATCAAAATGAATTTAAATAAAAAACAATGAAAAATTAAGGAACCCAAAACCAAACCCTAAAGTCCAAGTTCTTTCTTTCTAATCCCTATTCCATTTTATTGCTTGTTATTTTTGTTTTTCATTAAATATTATTTATCTTTTATTTGTTTTCATAAAATAATTAAATCAATAAAAACAAGTTGTTTAGGTGGATTATAATAAGTAAGTAAATAAAAAATGAAATCCTAAAGTGATTCAAACCTAGTCATCCATTTTTCTGCACTAGGAAGTTAAAAATAATTTTCTTTTTTCTATACACTATAATAAGTGTGCGACAAAATGTGGTTCTATTTACAGATATCCAATCAATTGTTTTATTATATTTTTATTTTTGAAATATTAAATAGTTTTTCATTATTTTTTATAAATAAATAAAACCTACAAATTCTAATACCATGATGTTTTGAAACAATTATTTCATTAATTCATGGAACAAATACTCACAGGTCTAGCACCAAGAAAAAGTGGTACACAATTCTGAGGAAGTTCTATCAAGAAGGGCTAAAATTATCACTTATTTGGTCCAGTAGATGTAAAATGGTATGAAGACATGGCTATCACTTAAATAAATTATGGACATATTAATAGAATTCCAAAATTATTATCAAATATTTAAGTTCATGAGAGAGGTACCATTTATTCTCCTGAATTTTACTATAGTTGTCCAAGAGGTTAAAACCCAGATGGAAAAGTATCCATAACCTAAACACCTCAAGACCCAAATTTAAACCAACCATGATGAGTAAGGGTGGATTCATGATGACGAATAATTTCTTGCTAAGTTACATGTGGATGATCAACCAGATCTGGACAATTTCTTGAATGAGTATGAGGTAGAAAATGATCACCCATTCCTAAAAAAGATGAAGAACTAGAAAAATTGTTTATAAATATAGATTTCAAATATAACGAAACAACAAAAGTGGTGAAGTTTGAATATAGTATAGTGGATCCCTAATTACTATGTCTATATAGTTAAATCCATCTTCAAGAAGCACTTACCACTAAAGAAGATATTGAATCCAAACCTGGGCAGGGATATGATATTATCCTAAAACAAATTCCATTTTATATTATTTGATTTTAATTTTGTGTTAAATACCTTTTTTTTGAATTTTAATATTTTTAAAATCCTTATTTTTTTCTTGTAGGATGATGAAGACAACAAATATTAACCTTCTAAGGAAAACATGGATCTTACAACAATTATTTAACATGTATTAGAGGAAGTCCTTTAGAAGAACCAAGTGACCTTCCTTAAGAAAAACAAGGCATAAGCTTCTCACTTTGAAAGGGGGAATTTTTATTTTAATTATATATTTTTAAATTATATCTAATTAAATTTAAATTCAAAACTTACCTTTTAAAATTAAACTGATGCAACCCATATTGAGAAATCACTTAACAACAAAGAGGAGGTAGTTTCAGAAGTAAATACCAAAAAGAAGGATGATCCATACTTCAACCTACCCCTTACCTGAAATCAATAACTTATTGTGAATGGGGAGGATCTAGTGTACTATATCCATGGTTTATTATTCACCAATAATGATGATTTTCAGTCTAGGAAAATCCACATTTGGAGGTTTAAATATAAAAATCTCCACCCACTATCATATTTTGGATGACAGTTGGAATTGTCTTTCTGAAGGCTGTAAAAATCTAGGGTCCTTTTGGGGGATCGTACCAGGGATTATCTTTACAATTAAATTCAAGGAATATATTTTTTAATTTCCACATTAAGGTTAGTATATTATGAAACCTAATCCCTGATTATGTTTTATCTTTATTGACATGAACCTTTTTCTTAATTGATTATTTTACTTTTATAGGAACTTGTTGGCACAAGGAATCCCCTAAACTACTATGAGAAGAGAGGAGTGAAGAACCATGAGGAAATAGAGTTAATTATTACATTATTTAAGATTTCAAAACCCTACATCTTTATGGAATTCTATTTTTTAGTAAATTTTTCAACAGCTCTGCTAAAATAAAAATTGCATGCCTTGTTAAATTTTTTTTCCTTTAATTGAATTTTCTAGGAGACATGAGTTTCATAAAAACTCTTAAATTCCAAGTTTTAGATTTCAATTATATTATGAATGAATTATTAAGATATAAAATTGAATTATTAGAGTGAATCATGGACATTAAAATTATTACTGATGATTTAAAAGAATTTGTTGTCTCGCATAAATGATATTTCTTTACCATTTCTCATAATTTTAATTTCTGAAATACACGTGATTTCACTTTCTATTATTAGTCATTCCATGATTGATTTTACCAAATCATATGTTCCTTTATTGAGTGGATTTATAGACCAATTATCTTCTATTATATGTTGAGAATATTTTGTAGAGTGATATTGGGAAATGTCACCTTCAAGAAATTTCATCAAAACTTATCAAATATATGACTATGAAAAACCAAATTTAACATGATTGAGGAACTTTTATTGATAATCCTTTAACCATGGGACTAACTTATACATTAATTATAGATACCATGAATGAAATCCTTAGGTATGATCCATATTTCAAGATATTTTTATTCATTCGTACCCTTATCTTAGTACTTTTCATGATATTTTAATGTTGATGTGTGGGGGTAAGGGAATTAATGGTGAAAGAATGTAAAAAATTTGAGAAAACAAAGTGTGGGGTACCAATTTGGGTATTGATAAAGGTTTGATGATTAATAATTTAGACTTAATTGTTTTCACTTCTTGAAACAAAAATTAAAAAAGGAATGGGTTGTGACTTGGAAGAATAAAAAATCACAATTTCTAGAAAGATACTTTTTATCATTTGTGGTTAAGTTGTCACGACCGATCCCGTGGGGCCCGTGCTTTGACTACCCCAAGACCACCTTCCATAGGCTAGGGGTTGGTGAATAAAACCAAAAAGGTGTATCCCTATATCAGGAAGGCATTGACTTTAAACTTGTAAAAACACACAATCCAATAACACAACAATAAGAAACCACAATGTAAACTACTATAGTAAAAAGGGTACTGAAAGTAAAGGGGCCGGAATACAAGCCCAAATTAAAATTACAAGTACAACTGAAAAGTAAAAACTGCTCATGGGTTATCCACCGAGGATCCTACCTAAAGGGTAAGTACAGATCGTGTCTATAAAACTCCACTTCAGGCCATCTCCTCTATGTACCACTTGGTCCTGGATCCCTCATGTATCAGCCCAACTACTCTTCATCTGCAAAAGACACAACAAAGTGTAGTAAAATCCCATGTAGGGGTGAGTATAAAAATACTCAGTAGGGACCCCAAGACCCCAGAAGGTCTCCCAGAGCTCCAAAAAGGAAAAAACACAAAGCAATACCTCAATCAAAAAGCACATAGCAATCGTCAGCTCACACCAGGTATACAACTCAGTGAAAAAGAAAATAAGATGTTGATCCACACAGGGTCGCTATGTAGCAGATCCACATTGGGCCGCTCTAGGTTTGGTCCTCGTTGGGTCTCTATGAGGTAGATCCACATAGGGTCGCCATGATGCTGATCCAAATAGGGTTTCCATGATGTTAATCCACATAGGGTTGCTATGAGACTGATCCACATAGGATCTCCATGTTGCTAATCCACATAGGGTCACAATGAGGCTGATCCACATAGGGTATACATGAGTCTGATCCACATAGGGTCACCATGAGGCTGATCCACATCGGGTTTCCATGATGCTGATCCACACAGGGTCTCTATGAGGCTTATCCACACAGGGTCACCATGTTGCTGATCCACATAGGGTTGTGATGAGGTTGATCTATATAGGGTCACCATGAGGCTGATCCACACAGGGTCTCCATGTTTCTGATCCACACAGGGTCCCAATGAGGATGATCCACATAGGTTCTCCATGAGGCTGATCTACACAGGGTCTCCATGATGATGATCCACACAGGGTCTCTCTTCTTCTCCATATCACAGCCAGCCACAGGATTCCCGCTCAACACGCTTGATTTTGGTAGAACCGATTCTCAAGACATCGGTCATATTTCAACCGGTACTATGTCCTGCAAAAAACATATTAAAGGTAATTCCACTTCATAGGGGTCCCAACGAGATAGACATCGCATTGATCGGACGCCCGGTTTGTTAGATATGAGGACTTTTAAAAAGGGACTGATTGGATTCATGTCTGCTCCAACCCAGGTCACATGTAAAACCTTGACAAAACTCACTTAGAGTATCTCAAAAGGAACAACTTATGACAAGGGTACTTATTCCATAGGCGACGCTTCAATCAGACGACCAGTTTATTAGTTAAATCATTTTCTGTGAAATGGGGGTGATCGCAGCTCGATCTGGACCGACTCATTCGGGCCCACTGGAATATTCAAAAGGGGCTGCTTTCCAAAAAAGATCCCAATGCCACTAACGGTGTGTCTAAGGGACACCCAGTTCATCATTTACAAGAGTTTCTTTATTCGGGGACTGGTTGGGTCGGGGCTCGGTCCGACTCGGTCAGACCAGACCGACGCAATGGGTCCCAGGGTCCACCTGACCCCTCCCGGGTCCGACCCGTTAAGGGTTGGCCCATTTCACTGGGGTTGTCCCTATTGGGTCGGCTTGGTTCGGTTCGCAGGCCTAGGACGTGGTTGTCCTAGCCCGCCATGTGGGGCTCGACCCACCCGCGCTGGCCCGTGGGTCCGGTCCGCTGGGCCGCGGGTTCAGCCTGTCCCGCTGGGCGGTTCCAGTCCGCTCGGTCAGCCTGCGTCCAGCTGGTCCACCAGAAACTGAACTATTTTCTTCCACTGGCCCTGCACTTTCAGGGTCGTTTCACCGAGCCCATGGGGCACTGCCCTACCACATTAAACGGTCGGCCATTATACTGACCAGGTTTTGCCAACGCGGTGTGGCGCTGGCCGCGTCGCACCTTCCTGCTGCCACCGCTGCCACACTTGTCCCGCGCGGCTAGCCTCCTTCCACCACCTACGGTTGATTTTCTTGGGTATCCTCCTGCCATCGTCGGCCGCCGCTGGCATAGCGTGCCGACTATTTCTTCTGCAGGTCACCAGACGTGCTTCGATGTCCCTTCTTTGTACCATTTACTCCTATGGCTCTCCCGCACTACCGTCGTCAAAGCGTGGCCTAATATTTTGTGTTGCCATCAATATGAGGAAAACTTCCCTGATGAATGGAGCTTGATAGAAGTTGTGGAGGGTCTGTGCCTTTTTCGTTTAGCCCACGCCCTCAGTGTTAAGGTGATAACAAGAGGGAGAGGATTTAATTAATCAAAAAAAAACTTCAAAGTAAACCCCATACTTGGAAGAGATGTTCGCTGATGAAGATCGATGGAACTCCTTCATCATTTTCATTGGTTTTTGATTCGGTGGCACTCATCATCGCTCACTGGAACCGGTCTCATCCTCCAAGTGGTTGGAGTCATGGTACTTTTCTAGAGCTTCATCACTTGGTGAAGCTGTGCCAACACTCTACCCCGAGCTCCATATAAATTTGAGTGGGGATGGGTGAGTAACACATGTGGAATTAATGAGGTCTATTTAATAATGAACCTTTATAATTCCAACAGTACAGTTACAAAAATAAAGAGGAGTCAATCCATTTAATTGCTAGACATGTCATTGGTCCCGCCACCACATCTCGTCTGTTGGAGGAAAGAAAAAAATAGAAATAAAATAACATTGTTATTTTATTATTCTTTTAAAATTAAAAAAACTATATTTTCTATAGACCTTCTGTAGTCGAAGTGAAGCCTCCCTTAAGTGAATTCTAGTTCTACGGATTCAACGGTTCCCTCATATTTTTAATTTGAGCACTAGTTAAAAAGTTAGAAAATTCTGCCCGCGCGTTTACTGAATGTACCTAAAAAAATATTTAGAAAGTTATTCCGGGCACACTAGGAATCAGAATCAGGTGCCGTCAATTTTTGTAGACTTGTAATAATTCCTTATAATTAAAATTTTACATGTAAAATCTGGGCCTTTACATATGTGGTGTATGTGTGGTTTTTTCTAAGCATGGAATTCTAAATAGTAAAAAATATATGAAAAATTTGTTTTAAAAGAGGTGAAAAAAGAAACAAATATTAATAAAAAAACTCAAGAATAATAAATTCATTCAATATGATTTAATATTTCACAACCTTTACTTTGATATTGGGATGTGGGAGTTCTCATTTTGAAGGGGATATCTTTATTACAATTATAAATTTGATATCACGATTCTTAAATTAGAGTTAACCACTTATTTGAGCTTCAATGTTTTTCACATCAACTACTACCAACCTTAAACCTTATAGTCATACGAGCCATGATTGCAAAACCCTCATGATTTCATGTGAATTTTTTCTTCATTAAGTGAAAAAAGTAATTCATTTGAAAACCTATGGATAATGAGAATATAATCATGATAAGAGCATAAATATAATCTAATTTTTATCATTAATGATGAGTAAAAATATTCAAAAGTAAGGTAGATCATGAATTTTCATGTTTAATAATAATAAAGTGACAATCTTAAATTAATAAAAGTATAAGAAAAACCATTTTAAAATGGAGAAAGTATATTTCTTGGATTGATTATTTACTTGAAAAATGGGATGCTTATTTTTTGTTTTATATGGAAGTTGAAAATTAGGTTTAAGATTGAAAATTGATTAATTTTATTACTTTGAATTTTTAATATTGGATGAATTGGTGACCTATTTATTTCAATGTTGAGATATAATTGTTGAGGATAAGAATTTTTTAAGTGTGGGGTTATTTTATTCACTCAATTTATCATGAAAAATTTAAAACATTTTTTAATAATCATGAATGTTTTTTAATGAATGTACCCGTGTAATAAGTTTTTTTTAAAAATATGGGAATTTACAAATGAGGAATTAAAATCAATTAAAATATGGATTTTAAATGTTTTATTTTTATAATGAATAATTTTTGGAGAGATTCGTAAACTTGTTAAATGAATTTTAGGTAAACAATTGGGATAACTATGCTAATTCTTAACCAATGTACCAGATAACCCCCGAGCTAGCCCACTAAGGATTGACCGACCAAGCCAGCACCCAAGGTGGTCCCACTATGTGGAATGTGGTGATCAGGACTTGTGAGTAGGAACATATAGAGCATATGTTAGTCCAAGGACCATGTGAGCTTGTGTATATCGGTATAATCCAATATCTATGTGTGAGGCATGTATGCGGGAGCCTATCTCTAAAAAATGCATCTGAGCATCAGACACCAATGGTTGAAATTTTTACAAGCACCTAGACCATGTGAATTTAAGATGTGACACAACTTAAGAATAGGAACTATTCATCATTTATAAAAAAACCATTGTACCACCTTGAATCCACTCCCCCATGCTCGTACATTTCACCCCTGCCACTACTAATGATCTTCATAGCCAGACCACCATTCTACTTCACAGGAAATACTGTTTCTGCTCCATTGGAAGCTTTAATGTTTAGTTGCAATGATATTTTCAAAGCCCGAGATCACCATATATCACATTCGAGATCTTGAATGAAAACCATGAATCCCATTTCAAAGAGGTAAATCCATTCTTTCCATTGGATTTTTTTCTGACCATTGGGAAGTTCAGATGAATAAATTCGATGCCCTACACCATTTCTAGGAGTACCACAATGCCGCATGATCTACCCTTGACATCTATTTTCCAAGTGAGAATGAAATAATTCACTTCTACATGGCCTTTTGTGGGCATGTAATGGTTATGATGCTACTTCTTAGGCCATGAAATAGATCATCCAAGCCAGTAGTGTCCTTTCACATCCAATATATTGGGGACAATTTAAAAATAATAAAAAGAGATAAAGATATTCAAAAAAATATAATAATAATAATCAAAGTATTTATAGAAATATTTATACACTAGGACGATAAAAATAGAGGTTTTCCCACCGCCAAGGGGGAAGAGGTCGTACGTTGGAGGGGGATTATGAATACTGCTGTCATTTAGTTCTTTTTTTATTTTTATTCTTCTTTATTTTTATTTTTGGTGTAAATTTAATTTTTTTTCATTATCAATATAATTAATTTTTTTATTCAAGTGTTTCCACCCAATTTATTTCACTATCTATTTTCTCATTATCATCCTCTCTTTTATTTTATTTTTATTCTCTTCTCCTCGTTAAATTCCATAGAAACCTCTTAATTCTTATATTGGAAGGTTGAACTAAGGATTGTCCTTAGGCGAGGATCGAGAGCTCTTGAATTATGCACTTAAATTCATTAATGTATTAAATCTAGTTATGGGGATTAAGAGGGATATGTATAGGTGTGACAATTTTCCACCAATACATGGATCTGAAACTCATTTCTAAGATTTTGTTTAAATATTTTCCATTACATCCATTGAATAAAATATTTTCATATATTTTTTATGGTATATTCACTATATGAAATGAAATATTATAGATCTGGGTCCAAGAAGAAGACATTGACTTGATTGAGGTGTTTCATCTACCTTGATTATAGGAGCCTTCAGAATTGTGTTTTCTTATCCATTAAATTCTTCACAACTAATAAATAAGTGGGTAGTAGTTTCTTTATGGGATTTTATAATTTTATTATCAAAATGAATTTAAACAACAAATAATTAATAATAAAGGGACTCAAAACCAAACCACTAAGGCCAGGTTCTTCATTTCTAACCCCAATTCCATTGTATTACTAGTTAGTTTTGTTTGACATTAACTCATCTTTATTTTTTATTTAATTTAATAAAATAATAAAAGAAAAAAACTAGTAGTTTAGGTGAATCAGAATAAGTATTTAAATATACTATGAATATCCTCAATTGAGATGAACCTGGTCAACCAATGTGCTTCACTAAGAAGTTAAAAATAAATAGCCTTTTCAATACCCTATGATAGGTGTGCGTCAAAACCTGGTACCATTATAAGGGATCCAATCTGTTGTTTACTTATATTTTTCATTTTCACATATTAAATATATTTTCATTAATTTTTCATAAAAAAATAAATCCAAAAAATTATCTTTCCACAATGTTTTCAAACTATTATTTCTCTAATTCATTGAAAAATACTCACAGTTGAAAGGCCAAGAGAAATCAGTACACAAAACTAGGGACTTCCTATCAAGAAGGGATAAAATTATCACTTATTTGGACTAATAGATGCCAAATTTATAGGAGATAAGAGTTTCCCTTCAAGAATTAATAGACATGGTCAGTAAATTCCAAACTCATTATCAAATATTGAAGGCCATGAGGGAGGTACCATTAGTTATCCTTAATTCCATTGTAGAGCTCTAAATGGTTGAGGCCCAATCAGAGGAGTATCAACATCCCAACCACCCAGGACCCAGATTCAAATTTACCATGAATATATAGAGTATATTCATGATGAGGAAGAATTTTATGATAATCTATGTGTGGGAGATAAAATAGATCAAGAAAATTTCTGAAATATGTTTTAGATACAACATGATATCCCCATTACTTACAAATTAGAAGAACTAACACTGTTGCATATCACTATAACTTTGGAAAAGGAAGAAACCACCCAAGTGGTGGAGTTTGATGAAAGTATGGAGGATACAAACTACCCACATATTTCTATTGAAATACAACTTTGAGAGGCACCTACCACAAAAGAAGATATTGAAGCGGAACCTATACTAGGAGTTGATATTATCTAAAACTCTCTTTAATTTTGTTTTATTCAATATTAATTGAGTATTAAATCCTACTATTTTTAATTTTTATACATGGGTAATACTTATTTTTTATTTTAGGAAGATTAATAAAATGAACATGAACCTTCTGAGTGACACATGGATCTTCAAGTAATTATTGAACAAGTGTTAGAGGGTGTATTTTAGGAGATTCAAATGACTTTTCCCAAGGAAAACAAGAAAGATTTTTCTCACTTTAAAAGGGATAATTTTTATTTTAATTCTATATGTTTAAATTCTATGCAATTAATATTACATTAAAACTTCCATTTTAAAAATTCAACCGATGCATCCCACACTGATAATGAACTTGATAAGAAATAGTATATGGTTGTACAAATAGAAACCAAGAAGGATGATGGCCCATACTTTATCATACCCTGATTATGAAATCTATACCTTATTGTGAAGGGTGTGAATATAGTGTACTCTATAAATGGATTATACTTTAAGTTAGGAATAATCCATGGCCCATACTTTATTTCTATTAAAATAGTTTTTAATTTCATTCTTAGGGTTACTCTATAAATAATCCCAATCTATCATTCTTTTTTAGCTTTATTGACATGAACCTAATGCTTAATTATTTGTTAACTTTTATAGGACCATGGTGGCACAAGGAATCCCCTAAAATGTAATTATAAGATAGGAATGAATTTGTGTGATTAAGTGAGTTAATTATTACATTATTTATGATTTAAACTCCTTGAATCTTTATATATTTTTTTAATTTTTAAATTTAGATGATTTGATAAACTAAGAATTCCAAGCTCATGTTTAGGATTTTTTTGGATTTACCTGAAATTTATAAGAGACACAAGTTTCTTAAGAACCCTTTGATTAAATATTTTAGATTTCAATGATAATGAGATTAAATTATAAAGGTAGAAAATTTAATTATTATATTTAATCATTGATATTAAAATCTATTTTTTTGAGGTAATTGGTTGATTCATGTAATTGAATTTTCCAATAATTTTTCATACTTTAATTTTGTAAAATACATGTGAATTGATTTTATCTTATTATTCATGTCATGAGTGATTATCCCAAATCATATATTCCATTTTTAATTGTATTTCTAGACCAAATTATACCTATTATATCTTGATCATATTTCTTGAGTGATCTTGGGGCATGTAAACTTCTAGAACTTTCATTGGAACTTGTCAAAAATGTGACTACCCAAAAACACCTTTAACTTGATTGGATAATTTTTATTGATAATAAATTATCCTTTAGACCATATTATTTGTTAATCATTGTTTATCACATAGTGACCATGAATTAAATTTTTAGGGTTGATCTACATTTTAAGCTATTTTTGTCTATTTCAACAATCCTATCAGTATTTAACATGATATTTTAAATTTGAAGTGCGGGGGTGATGGAAGTAGTGGTGGAAGGATGCACTACATTGTGAAGAAAAAGTGTTGGGGTAGTACTTTTGGTTTTGATAAAGGTTTTTCTAATCATCAATTGTACATTATTTTTTCCCTTATTGTAAATAAGTATGAAAAAAAGAATGAGTTTTATCTTGAAAGAATAAAAAATCACCATTACTAGACTGATGATATTTGTCAAATGTGGACTTGAGGTTTTTTCTAAGAATGAAATTAAATTTTTTATAAAAATATATATGAAAAATTAGTTTTAAATAAAAGGTAAAAAATAAAAAATATATATAGAAAAATCAAGAAGGATATATTCATTCTTTAGGCTTTAACATCTAAATACTATACATTGAGATTGGGAAGTGGGAGTTACCATTTTGAAGGAGATATCTTCATTACACTTATAATTTTGATATAAAATTTTATACTTTATACTTAACCTACACTTTAAGACTTATTGTTTTTCACATCAATTCCTACCTACCTAAACCTCAGAGTTATATGAACCTCTATTGTAATGTCCTCATGATTTATGTGACTTTAGATTGTAAAAATGGGATAAAATAGTTATTTTCAATTATATGGATAAGTATAACGTACTCACGATAAGAGAATAAATTTACCTAAACTTTTATCATGATTGATGAGTGAAAAGATTAAAAAGTGAGATAGATCATGACTTGACATGTTTAATAACAATTAATTGAGAATCTTGAAATAATTAAAGGAGTAGCACCACTATTTTCAAAAGGGAGAAAGTGAAATTATTGGACTGATTTTTTATTTGAAAAAAATGAGATGTTAAATTTCTATTTTATGTGGAACATAATTTTTTTTAATGTTAAAAATTGTTTAATTTTATTTCTTTTAATTTTGAATATTGGTATAATTTATTCACTCATTAATTAAATGATGAGATTTAATTCTTGAGGACAAACATAGTTTAAGTATGGGGGTATTTTATGCACTCAATTTATAATGAATTTTAATTTTTTCTCTAATAGTTTGGAATGGTTTTTAATGAATAAACCCATGCAATTAGTTTTTATTAAAATTATGGGAATTTAAAATTGCATAATTAAAATGGATTAATTTTTTTTAATGTTTTATTTTTTATGATGAATATTTTGTGGAGAAATTGCTAAATTTTTTAAATGAATTTGAGGTAAAAAATTATTCTAACTAAGATAAAACTAAACTAATGAGCTACTAGTCATAGCCTTACCACAAGGGGATAGTAGACCTAGACCCAACACTGAGAGGTCCTTCCCAGAAATATATGATAATATATCTCCATGAAGATGATCCCGTGGAGAATAGGATGGGCGAGGGTTAACTCTAGTCTGTGTATATCATAACATGGCCATATTCTTCTACAAGGCAGGTATGTATGACCACATCCCTAGAGTATGGGTCTAATAATCAGATTTTTCTGGTTTATATTTATACAAGAACTAAGATAAGGATAATTTCTGGTATGGTATGGCTCAATCATTGGCACTGTTCCTCATTTACAAAAAAAACCATCATACCACCTCTACTCTGCTCCCCTCACCATCTTACCATCGAAAGCTTGATCTCAAGAAAAAATGATCCTTTTAAATCCTAATACCACCATGGATCACTTCCTAGAACTCATATGACCACCAAAAATCCCATTTAAAATAGGTACAACCTTTCATGCTAATGGACTACCATCAAGCCACTATGAAGGCCAGATGAAGGAAGTCAACAATCTACACCACTTCTAGGATAACCACTACACCGTAATATTCCTCCTTGAATATTAGAGGCTAAGTTAGACCAAACCGAGGTGATAACATGTAGAATTTCGTGTCCATGATTTTTTTTGGATACTACTGCTCAACCCACTTGACAGAACATCCAATCCATCATAGTTATTTCACACCCGGTATCTTCAGGTGTTTTCGAATATTTAACCTCACATATTGGGGATTATTTGAAGATAATATAAAAGAGATAAATATATGAAACAATAGAGAAAAATAAATATCAAAGGATATATGAAAATATTTGTATTCTTGTCCTATAAAAAGAGAGGCTTTCCTATTACTAAGGGGAGAATATGATTTATTTTGGAAGAGGATCTCTAACGCTGCTTCAACTTTCTTCTTCTTTCTTTTTATTATTATTCCACTTTAGTTTTTTTGATGTATTTTAGATTTAGTTTATTTATAAATAAAATTATTGTATTTTTTATTCAATTATCCCACCTAATTGTTTAAGTGTATCCTTTCAAAAAAACATTCTCTCTTTTATTTTGTTTTTATTCGCTTATCCTAACTCTCTTCCACCATGACCTATTACTTCTGATAATGAAAGGATAACTTGAGGCATATCCTCAAGGGAGGATTCAGTTCTCCTAAATTCTATACTCTAATTCTTTAATGTATTGAATATATTAATGGTGATTAATATTTATTTGCATGGGTTCGGTGATTTTGCATCATGACATGGATCTTGAACTCAATTATATATTTTTATTTTAATATTTTCCCATTCTTCCATTGAATACAAGATATCCATTTTATGGAGCTAATACATTCAGTGGATGAAACAAAATATGATATATCTGGGTATGGAATTTGTAACACTCTCAAACGAGGTGTGTAATAAACCTTGATTACAGTAGGAGGCAGAATTATGTTTTCATAGGCATTTGAGACCTCATAACTAATAAATAAAAGGGTAATAATTCATGCATGAGATTTCAGAATTGAACTATAAAACTGACAAAAAAAATCAATAATGAAGGAACCTGAAACTAGAACCTAAAGGACAAGTTCTTTCTTTACAACCCCAATTATATTGAATTTAATGTTATTTTAGTTTTGAATTATTTCTTATCTCTCTTCTATTTGTTTTTATAAAATAATTCAAGAAAAAAAGTGATTAGTTTAGGTGAATTAGAATAAGTAAATAAATATTGAAGCTCCTCAAGTGAGATAACCCTATTCATCCATTTTAACACCCTAGGAAGTTAAAAAAATAGATTTTTCACAACCCATGATAGGTTTTCCTCAGGTATAATTAAACAATATTGCATGTCTAGAATCCCCCTTCGATTGGTTGGTGGGTCTGTAGTGTCCTTACTAATCAACTAGATATCCCATCGACTAGATGTTGGACTACATTTCCTAATAGATGGTTATTCATTCTCTCCATATCTGCACACCACCTACATCATACTTATATATCATCTTCTTGAGTTCTTGAATAGCTTAGAAACAATGTTTTATATGTTAATGAAGGCCTTATGACCAAGGTAAAAATAGTTTACTGAAACTAAAAGAGACTCGACCAATTGATCTTGAAAATATAGGGTATTACAACTTATCTTATATAAAATAGACCATTAACAAGATTTTCTCCCAAGCAACATTGTGGTGTGTCTAGAAAAAATTATGACAATTGTGCCCAAATAATTGACTCCCTCTCCCAGGTCTCCTCATGATCTTTGAAATGATTTTACTATACTCACATTAAGGCATGATCTTCCATTGGATATTTTTCTCAATACAATCTATGTTATGGATCAAATTAATCTCAAAGTACACATAAACATCAAGTTCATCATCATCAAAATCTATCACATGAAAAGGGACAAGGTAATATCTCAAAAAATATGACTTGTGAAACACAAAATCCAAGGCATTGTAACATTGTGGGTGGGGGGGGGGGTAGATGGCATGACATTGGACTGACCATATAAACTATCTAGAGTAGTCCAACTAAACTGGATGCTATCTTTCCCTCTTTTCAGATTTGGAATTGACCAAGCCTGGGTGACACCAAAAGAAAAACCCAGTGAATCATCTAAAACTCTAGAGTTCATATATGATAGTCATTGTCTGATTTTTTCCAGATTTGTGGGTCAGTAACTTCTTTAATATAGTTGTATAGTACCATACCACTATTATACAACTAGGTTTATCCAGATCTAGGGATTTAATAGCACTAGCTAAAAGTGCTGTTAAAAACCCATTTTGTTAGTGTTAGAAAAAGTGCTGATAAAGGGCCCCTTTAACAGTTCTTGTAAAAAAGTGTATATAAAGGGGAGCTCTATCTGTGATTCTAAACAAGTGCTCATGGGGGGTCTTTATCATCACCTTTTTATAAGTGATGATAAAGACCCCCTTTATAATCATTTTTTACTAGCGATGATATATGGTATATTTCAAAAAACTTATTTCATTAAAAATAATATATTAATATATAAATATATTTTTATTCATATAATTATAATATATATATTTAAAATATGTTTTAGATAAATTAAATAAGAATTTGAACTTAATACAAAAGATATTTAGTGAAAATGGATTATAAAATAATTTAAAAAATTATTTTTAATCAGTAATTTTCTAATTATAGTCATTTAATATCAATTGAAGGATAAAAAAAATCAAAAAATTATTAAAATATATAAAATAAGTTGAAAACGTTACTCAAACTTCAAACTACTATAACTTTTGATCTGGGTGTTTATTTAAGCTATAACACATATCAAAGAAAAGCTCGCGAAGAGCTCTACACCCCTAGTGAAAAAGGTTTTTTGAGGGAAAAAAGACCAAGAAGGCCTCCAAGGCTGAGTTTTTCGTCAGGGTACCCCAATTTTTTAACATTAGATCAAATTTCAGCCTTTTTAAGGGGATATTTGTTACCTTTTCAGTGGGTATTGATTTTATTTATAGGTCTTATATTCATATTGATATTATGTTTTTGAAATTTTATCTTTTTCAAAATTTAGTTTTATTTATAATTAAATATATACATGATTTTTATATATTTATATATAATAATTCACTTGTATAAATTTATATATGAACATATTTACATAGAAATTTATTTTTAAATATATAAAATAAATATTTATTATTCATTTTATTTAAATTAAAAAATTATCCATTTTATATACCTTATTAAAATTCATTCGTATGTATATATTACTTTTTAAATACCTATTTTTGTGTATTAATAAACACACACAGGTATATATTACCAGATATATATAATATAATATTAGTAGATTATATATTTAAATAAATATAATTGTGTGTATATATATCACACATTTCAATAATATATACAAATAAATATAAAAATCATTAAATATAAATCAAAATACACATAAAATAGTGTTAAAGATCATTCATTAACATAAGGGAGGTCCTGAGATTGAATCCAGGCGCACAAAATTATTTGGTGTATCCTTTTATCACTACAAAAGGGAGGCAGGGTGCGTGAATATAGACGGGTAGTGGAAAGTGCAGACAATGGAGGCTCTATGTGTTGAGAAAGGAGGTTGGGGGTCTGTAAAAAGTTATTATTATTTCCATATTTTTAACAGTTCTTTTTATCACTATTAAAATACACCCATTAAGCTAAAAAATAACTAATAAAAACCTTTTACTAGTGCTAAAAAAGACCGGTTAAAGGATCCCATTAACAGTGCTAAAAAAAGTAATGATAAAGGTTGTCTTTAACAAAACTTTTTTAGTGCTATTAATTGGTGCCTTTAAAAGTGTTTTTTGACACCTTTAGAGACCCCCTCTTAACATCACATGTAATTTCAACACTTTTTAATCACTAATAAAACACTTTACTAGTGTTGTTAAATCCCCATTTTTTAGTAGTGTACCCAATGGAATATATCTAAAATCTATCGGATAAATCCTTGTGCAACGACATCTTCTATGTGGGACTCTTAACACCATCCCTAGTAGAATCCCTTTCCTCAAGAATCCCTTGGGAGGAGAGTCATACTTCACCTAAAATTCATATGTTAGAGTTCCAAATGAACAGATTCACTCCTTTTATCTGATACCAACTATAATAGCCCTATATTTTATACTTAGATATTACATCTTAAAATATATATATTCATCACATAACATTAAGAGACATGCTAGAATCGTATTGATCTAGTGACTTTGGGGACTTAAACACATAATAAACCTATTTAAAAGAGAATTACGTCATCTCCCACCAAGTTTTTCATAACCATCACCCTTATTATACATATCATACCAAATAAATTTCTTTATAACCAGGGAAAGGTTAACATTATAAAGGGTGAGATCACATGATCAATAAGGGTAAGTAGGACATATTTCAACCTAACAGGTTCATAAGGGTATAATAAAATGATAAAAATATTTTAATACCATACCCTGTATATCATAGATTATAAAATTCTGTCATGAAATAAATCATGGAAGTTAATAAGAATTGAATCATAAATTAATAAAAAAACATGAGTCAAGGGAGCATAAAATTAGAATAATACATGGATTTTTTTCATACACAAAAGAATATAAAACATTATGTCAAGGATCATCACTAAGGAATTCATAACATGTTAGGATTTTGATAACCACATGTGTACCTTATTTAAACTTGGGATAACCTCCTTTGTACCCTCTTTTGGGATTGGGATAACCTCTTTTGTACTGTCTATTTTTTGGGCTCAGGATAACCTCTCATGTACCCTTTGAGCTCATAGAAAATTAATCTTTATCCAATTCATTGGATGTCTATATAATTCTTATCCCACCCATCACATAATGAAAATAAAATATATGTGTGACATAATATCATAAAATATTCATAATATCATAATTCATGGAAAAGAAATAGGTTTCAAAAAAATTTCATAATAACATATCCCAAGTAAAATAAACAAGTTTCATAATCATATAATGAGTTCATCATAGAATAACCCATGGTAAAGAAATAGGTTTCATAATCATTTCATAAATCCTTCATACCATAACCCATGGAAAAATGAATGGGTTTCATAAAAAGTATTTTCATTATAATAATAAACCATACAAATAAATAAAAAGGTTGGTATCATTAGAATATATATGTTGTAAATAATAAGAATCATTAAAGGATTCCATCTTAGATAGAAATTTAATTTTAAAAAATCACTTGAAATATTTCCCGAGGAAAATATAATTTTGTATTTTAAAACACTTATTTAAATTTAAAAAACTTAAAAAATACCAAAGAAAACATTTTATTTTAAAATGAAATTGAAATCTTGTAAAATATTTCTTAAATCACTTATTGATCATGAATATTTTTAATAAAATTCATTTCGAACATGTTAAAACAAAAATCCTTTCAAATTTTCAGTTTTGGTAAAAATTTAAAAGTATCTTGTTCGGAAAATGAAAAACGATTCATTTTATTTTTTTTATAAAAAAACATGGTTAAAAATTTATTTAATAAATCATTGCACAGTATTAAAAGAATTCTTTAAAACATTTTATACATCAAGGACATGGAATAAAATGTTCTTTTAACCTAAGAGAGAGATAAAGCTAGTTTTTCATAAAATCATTTTATTTGGGTATCTTTAGTTCATAAGTAGAGTAAAATTATAAGAAAAAACATATTCTCTAGAATTAAATAGAGTATAATAAACTTCATGAGTCTTTTAAGATATATATTACAAAATTTAATCATTAAAATCTTCATCATAATAAAACCAGATAAATAATAAGATAGTAACGTGAAACCCATACTGCTTTGGTAAAATTTTAATCAAAAACCCTATGAAATAAATAAACATAGATGGATATTTATATCCCATATTTTTCATAAAAATAATAATAAAATACATTAATGGTATGTATATACAGTACATAAGTCAAACAAGTTATGTATATGGCATGTGTCCCATAGAAATATAAGTGACACAAAAATCTCTCACCTCAATTCTCAAATTTTTTCATACAATTTTGAACCTCATGTATAATAAATTTAGGCTTATGATAAATATTTTCCTAACCATATTCATATATATCATACCATATAAGATTTACTTATATCCTCTTATCACTATTTTAGTAACAATTCTTTTCTAAAACTACTATTTCAAATAATAACTTCTTTGTTTTTCATGTATGTTTTGGTTTGATAATTTGGCTCATTGTACTTTTATCAATTTTATATCATATAAAGAATGTTAAAAATTATATAAATATCATATATATTCGTTTTATACTTATTTATAGTCTTCTATAGCATATATAGATGAATAAATGAATTACACAGTTTATAGAGACGGTATGCCATATGTATACGTGAACACTATTTCCATTTTTTAATGGATGGAACAGAAGAATGGTTAATTATATTTATCCATTTAAGAATATTTTTTATAATATATATACCATATGTTTTTATTAAATTTATCCTTATTACCATCCATTTCAAAGTAAAATGAAAAACGTATCACTTCACTTCGTGGTGGCAGTCGTCCACACATATCCACTCACGACATTATCATTTTTCAATGAATTAGAAGATAATAAGATAGATATGATATTATAATTATAAAAGAATAATTAATATAGTTAATTATTATTTTATCACATTTTAATAATATTTTATGTATTTAAAGGAAGAAATAAAATGAAAATGCATCGTTAAGAACTATACCTATTCTCGGTAGAACCACTTTAGGTTTATATCAAAGGCATTCTTATAATGGTTTTATCATTAACCCATGATATATAGGTCATTGTGAGGGATTTAATTAATGTTTTTGGGATATTATTTTTTAACCAAAATCCTCTTCATATTTGTATAGGAGAGGAGAGAAGATGATAGTTTATAAGCGGGGGAGGGAACCCACTTGGAAATTTCATAAAAGAATAGAAAATGATAAAGTCATTTTTAATAAAAAAATGAATATAGATGAAATTTTATATATTATAAGTTATAGATATGGTTATATAATAGGATTTATACTATTTAAATTTTGAAACTTACTATTTTCATTTGGTTTAACCGCCTAGGCAATCTATTTTAACCTTAAATGTTGTAATTAATTTTTTCTGTTTATACTATTCCTTATGACCAAAAATTTTGTTTGAATTGTTAAATAATATTAAATATTATTTTCCAAACTATGGAATATATTTAACTAAATTCAATTCATATAAGTGGTAAAATTTAATTTAAAAAAACCCATTGATGAAATGAAAAAGAAACTTTTTAAATAAAAACTTTTTGTAAGTATAAAAATGTTTTTATATAAAAATTAAACATGAATTTGATTAAAATGAACTAAATTGGATTAAAAATAATATATCTAAAATAATTTTACTTTAAACCATTATAAAATAGTATTTTACGTTTTAAATTCTTTAAACCAATTTGTAGTTTTAAAAATAATTCATTATTTTTCATATTCTTTGATAAAATTAATCATTCTAGAAAATTTTAAAAAAATAAATATAAGATAATTAAGGTATATTTTCTTATAAAAAAAGTTAATTTATTGAAATAAATTTTCTAAAATTGTAAAAATTAATTTTAAAATGATTACATAAAACGAGATGAAAAATAGTTTTGAAAAAATAAATTTTTCAAAGAAATAATAATTTTACAATAAACATATGATTAATAATTGTAATTATATGAATTAAATTTTATAATTAGATATATAATATATAAATATAATTTAACTAATTCCTTATTATGTATTATTTTATTTAATTAAAATGGAAAAACATTATACACTTAAAACTAATTTTCAAAAAATATGTTTTTTTAATTATTTTATCTATGCACAAAAAATAAATAAAATTAATTTTGTGAATAAAACATATTTATAAAGCATAAAATAAATTTACTAAATATTTTTTGAGTATTTTATAATAATTAATTAATAAATTTATATTTATTATAACCCTCAAATATTTGTCAAAAAATTTTCAATCCTATTTATGCAATTCAATACAATAACTAGGTTGTAATGGTCATATATAAATAATATATTTCATCAGTAATTTAGGATCAGTGTTGAATATCATATACACTATCAAACATGATATTTTTATTTTAAAATATTAGCGTGTTACAATATACCCCTTTAATAAACCTTGTCATTGTAATTTTATTGTTGTAATAAATGCCCTTCAATATGGAAAAACCTTTATTGAAACCCCACATCGTACACAAGGTTAATAAAACTTCCTCTTGATCAGAGAGAAAGGGACATATTATGGTCATATAGAATAATACATAACTTGGATTCCAAATAGGAAAACATGAGTGGATAGTGAAAATATGGACATGGAGGAGAAAAATAATGACCAATAGTTAATATAGAGTGATTGAAAACATGGTCAAGATAGATTAAAAAACCAAAAATTCATAAATCTATAATGGGTGAAAGTACCATTGATTAATCAGGAATAAAGATAAAATTATAACATTTTATTTCAATATTGTTTTCCTAAAATTAAGGGATTATCTTACTATCAAATCCGTAAAGAAAAAAATATACTTAATTGGTTTTCTTCCATGTCATCAGCATAATTTTATCCTTTGGTTGTATTTCGATCAATTTCTACCTCAGTTATTACTCCACAAAATAATTATTGAAGCCAAATTTTTTAATTCCTGAATCATAAAAAAATTTCTATTAATTGATCATATTATCCTTAAAAAAGTGGAAAGTCTTTACATTTGTGTCTAAAAATCCAAAATGGTTAGGTAATTTATCAGATATAGTATAATAATATCCAAAACCTAAAAGGTAACCCTCACCATTAGACTTAATCCATTATATAAGTATTTATCCTTAAAAACCTTCCAAGATACTCCAAACCAAATTTAAACTTAAAAAAATTATGAAGAAGGTCACAAAATATACAAAATAAGCATAACACCAATCTCTAAAACATTGTAAAGTAACTCTCAATTCCATTTACGAAATATTGGAATGCCTTTATCACCATAAAACCTCAAAAAAAATATTTTTTTTTCTAAATTTTTATTATATCCACAATCCTTAAATTAAAATAATTATCAAATATAATCTATGAATCTAATAGTTAAGTAATATACATCATAAATTACTTTTTCACTAAATCTCTGATTATTTTAATGGTCACCAAGTCTATAAAATTTACTTCATCAATATCAATCATCTCTTTATCCCAACTAAACATTATTACTCAAATATAGGGAATATATTCAAATTTCCACCAATCACATGGTTTCCATAAAATATCTACTTATCATTAAATCACTTTTATTTGTAGTTAACATTATTCAACATGTTCTTTAAAACAATTAAAGAAATACCACTATGTTATAATACTTATATGTTTTATTATTCTTATAACTAAAATATCATTGATATAAAGATTCTACAAAATAATTATCAAAACACAATGCATAAAAACTTCAATATTTTTACATAAAAAATTGGCATAGTGTAGGGTACTTCCTTTGTCTAGGAGTTAAATATTGTATTAGGTAATTTACTCAGATTATTCCCATGTTCCCTACAAAAAACAAACTGAACTCCTTAATAATTCATTTTTCTAGGATCTTATTTTCCATATAATTTTTTTATTTTCCATTAATACATTCTTTTAGGTGTATCTTTTCACATTTTAGACATTAAGGAAATTGATCCTCCTTTCCTCTATGTTCATTACCACATGAAATTTTATAAAGGTATATCTTCCACTTTTTTATGTGTTAGGAATATTATTAAAGTTCACATTGTTAATAATATATCAGAATAAATGATTTGGCACAATCACAATATATTTCTATTTAGTAATTATCCAATTTTATTTCTCATAATCAACAAATTTTCTATCACCTTCATTGTTTACATGTTTCCTCCTGAAACTAGCTAGTGACTAAAATCAAATATCATAGTATGGAAAACAATATTCATAGAATAAATCCAAATATTCAAGAAAAACCTAATATAGGTTTTCTAAATAAGGATATCTTACTTAAATATACAATAAATTAGGTTTAACCTAGGTTATTCATGGTCATTTCAATTAAATTTCTTCATCATGGTTCATAACGAGTTTGTGTATTTTTAAAACATATCCTCATGAAGCAACAAGATAGGTGTGTAACAAGTTCTATCGTCTTTTACTAGGTGAAGATTTAGTAAAATCCCAATAGACCTGGTATATAAGTTTCTTCCCCTAGGGACAACCACCCAAATCCCCATCCCCTTATTCTATCTATACGTAGATATAATTTAATAGAAACCACTTTCTCTAACCTTCACCAAAATTATTGGAAATTTTCCTATACATCGACTTATCTCTAGGGTTCTCACTAATGTTTTGTAATCCTAATTTCCAATGGTTAACTAAAACATCATCTAATACCAAAATTAGTGGAATGGTTCCATACCCAGTGGGCTGTATTTGATACAAATTTGATAACTCTATGGGTGATTGAACCATCTAGGCGGGACTATTACCACCATCCCTAATGTAAGCCCTGTCTTCATGAATCCCTTGGGTGTAGAGTCATGAATCTCCAAATGTTCACATACAAGAGTTCCCAAGGACCAAATTCACTCCTTTTCTATAATACCAATTATAATTACCATACATTTCATACATTTATATTATATTTGAAAATATTTATATTCATTACATAACATAATGATCCATGCCAAAATCATTTAGGTCTAGTGCATTTGGAAACTTTTAGGCGTAATAATGTTTTTCATAAGTGAACTTCATCTTCTCCCACTATGTTCTTAATAACTAAAACCCTTCTTAGAAATAAGATAACTAATAAATTTATTCATAACCTAGGGAAAAGAAACATAAAAAAATAGCGGGTTCAGATGCTCAGTAAGGGTAAACGAGAAAGATATCAACATAACATGAGCATCAGGGTATGAGAACATGAGAATAACAGTTTAAAACCATACCCTTCATATCGTATATTATAAAATTGAGACATGGAATTAATCATAGTAGTTTATAAGGAATGAATCATAATCGAACCAAAGAACCTAATCATTGTGATTATATAATATTCATAAGACATGGATTTCTAGAATACAAATAAGTATAGAAAATATTATTTCAAAGATACCCACCAAGACATTAAAAACATGTTATTCTTGTGACACCCACTCATTTACCAACATTGGGATTTGGATAACCTCATATTTACCCACTTTTGGGTTTGGATAACCTCTTTTGTACACTATATTTTCGAGCATGGAATAGGCTATTCTGTACCCACTGATATCATAGAAAATTAATCATTACCCAATGAATTGGAGGAATATATAATTCTAGGGCCACGTGTCACATAATGAGTATCATATAGATGTGTTCCATAAGATCATAAAACATTAATATTATGATTACCAGTGAAAAGGAAAAATATTTCATAAACATTTCATTATAGGACAACCCAAGAGAAATAAATGGTTTTTATAATCATTTCATCAATTAATCATAGTTTAAACCATTGAAAAATAAATGGTTTTTATAATTATTTCATTATTTCATCATATCATATCCTTTGGATAAAGAAATGAGTCTCATATAGATATTTTAATTATAATTATAAACCATCGATAGAAATTAAAATTATAGTATAATTGGATCATATACCCCCAAAAATATTAGAAAGCATCAAAGGATTCTACAGATGGAAAATGACTTTTAAAAGATCAATTGAAACATTTCCTGAGGAAAACACCATTTTATGTTTCAAGTCACTTATTTTAAATATAAAAATACCCAAAATACCAAGGTTAATATTTTATTTAAAAATAGCCTAGAAAAATTGTAAATTAAGATTTAAATCATTGAGCGATCATGATTTCCAAAAATAAAATTCATACCGAACATGTTAAAATTACAATTCTATTAATTATTTTGGTAAAAAGTCCAAATCAAATCATCCAAAAGAAGACAAAAATAGTACTTTAAAAAATGAAATATTAGAAAACGGAAAAAATTATTTTATTAAATCATTGGATAGTATTAAAAACATTATTTAAAAAATTTTAGAAAACATATAAATGGAAGAGAATGGATTTTCGACCGAAGAGAGAGATAAATTCAGTTATCCGTAAAAAACATTTAATTTTGTTATGTTTAGATATTAAAGAGTGTAAAATGAAAATAAAAAATTTAATATCTAGAAATAAATAGTGGATAAGAAAATTTATGAGTCTCTTGATTGATAGATCATAAGAGTTTATCAATGAAAACTTAATCATAAACTAACCTGATAAACAATGAGATTGTAATGTAAAACCCTAACCACTTTGGTAAATTATGAATTGTAATCACCATGAAATAAGTAAAATTATATGGATATGTGTATATCATATTTTTTATAATAATAATAAAAAACATTCATGGGAAGTATATACACCACAAAAATTAAACAAGTGGAGTATATGGAATGTGTCCAACATAAAGTGAGATGAAAATTCATTACCTCAAGTATCAAATCTTTTCATACATGTTCAAAAATCCTATATAAGAAATATCAGTTTTTATACATATAATTCATAACAAAAATAATATATATCATAAAATATATGATTTTATTATAACTTATTAGAACCTATTGTTTAATAATTATTTGTGAAAATCACTATTTTGGGTAATAACTCCTTTGTTTTTCATGTATGTTTTGGTTTTGTAATTTTGGTATTTTTACTTAGATAATGGTTAAATAATAATAAAAATGTTAATAATTATATTAATATTATATATATTTATTGGATAAATATTTATTATCATAAATTATATATATATATATATATTAATAAATGAATTACACAGTTCAAGTATATGGTTGGTCTTACATACACATGAATGTAGTTTCCATTATTTTAATGGATGGAACAAAAGATAGGTATATAATATTTTACCTTAAAAAATATATTTTATATCATTTATATCATATATATTCATTAAATATTTTTTTATTACTGTCCATATAAAAATAAAATGATAAACATATCATATTGCTTCAAAGAGGCGGTAGTCCACATATTCACACAGGCGACGTTATCATTTTTCTACTAAATAAAAGGAAAAGAGGTTGATGTGAAATTATAATTAAATAAGTATAATAATTTCAAAAACATCATATATATATATACTTTAAATATATCATTATATCAATCTATGAGAGGCGGTGATGGAAAATTATTTACATCGGTTCACGAGGCGGTAGTTCGTCATACACAAGATTAACAGTTTCTTTTCCTATTTGATGGAAGTGGAGATGGATATAGGTCATTAAATTAACATAATAACATATAATTGTATATAATATACTGGTTTTATTATTTTATTATGGTTTAATAATATTTCAAGGAGGTAGAAGTAGAAATAAATGAAAACATATGATTATGAACTATACATCTTCTTAAGAGAACCACTTTTGGTTTATACCTATTGCATTCAAAGGATAGTTTTTTTAAAACGTTACTATAGGTAATGGGTATGTATCTAATTAATGGTTTAAGGTAATTATTTTCTAAATCAAAAGGATCTTTATGTGTGTACATGATAGTGGATATGTCTATATATAAGTGGGGGAGGGAATCCACTTGGAAATTTCCTAAAAGAATACAAAATGATAAGGTCATTAACAAGAAAAATGATTCCAAATGTCCATATATTTGAAGGTGGGATAAAAAAAGGTCTAAATATTTCCATATAATATTATTTTGAAAATTTTCATCGGCATACACACCCTTATCACCTGGTTTACCCTCCCTAGTAAACCTATTTTAATCTTAACTAGTGTAATTATATTTTTAGTTTTTATTATTCAATATAAACAAAAAAAAAGTTTTACTTATTAAATGAAATTAAAAATGATGATTAAAAATATGGAATTCATTTTACCAAATTCAATTCACATAAATATGAAAATTAATTTAAAATTAAACCTACTAACGTTAAGAAAAATTGGTTTTCCAAAAACATTTCCTTCATAAGTATAAAAAAATTTATATCAAAATTCAACATGAAATTGATACGAATGAACTAAATTGGATTAATAATATTATAATTGAACTAATATTAATTTAAAACCATTTAAAAAAAATATTTAACTTTTTAAATTCTTTAATAGAAAATTCATTTTTAATAAAAAATAATATTTTTTACTATTTATTGAAAAAACTAATCATTTTAGAAAGTTATCTAAAAATCACTCAAAGATAATTTTTTCATGTTGATTTAAAAAATTTATTTTTTTATTAAAATAAATTTTCTAGAAATGAAAAAAATTAATTTTAATATAAGTTCAAATAACGTGTTGAAAAATATTTATGAGGAAAATGCATTTTTCAAGGAAAAAATGATTTTAGATTAACTCTATGAATAATATCTTAATTATATGAATTTAAATTCATATAGATAGATATATTATATGTAAATTTAATTTAAATCATTTCGGATTATAATTTATTTTAATTAATTAAAATAGAAATACATTTTGCACTTAAATTTCTTTTTAGGAAATATGTGTTTTCAAATACAAAAAATAAGCTAATAAAAAAATCATGAAAATTATAGATTAAAATTTAATTAATTAGATTATTATGAATAAAATGGTTCATATAAAACTTTGATACCAAATGAAAAATATAATGATACTTTTCAAATATTTTATTACTTGGATGAAATGATAATATTTTAGAAATTGGTTGTTATCATTATTCACTAAAAAATCAATCATTTCAGAAAATACCAAATTATCACTCTAATTTAATTTTTATATGATGATTTTAAAAATTATTTATTTTTTATAAAATACTATTAATAAATTTGGTATAAATTAATTATATTATCAAGGCACACAAATTAATAAAAATCATTTTTTAAAGAACACATATTTTTTAAGAATAAAATGGCTTTATTAAAAATTGTGTGATTATTTACTAAGAATTAATCTATATATTTTTATTGAGTAGGACCTTTATATATATATATAATAATGTTTCTATTCTTATTTATTCTTTCTAATTTAATGAATAGGTTATAATAATCACATTTAAATAATATATTTCATGGATCATTTATGTTTGGTGTAGCGTGTTGTATACGCTATCAAACATAATTTTATTATTTTAAAATACTGGGGTGTAGAATTTATTATCAATTAAACTTTATCCAATTTCTAATACATGATACTAAGTCTAACTATTGATGACTCGCTTGAATCTAACCATCATAGAGGTGAATGACATAAAATTCCATATACAACATTTAATGGATCCATTTGGTTAAATTCTTAGGAGGTGTTATTATACGTTTATTCTAAGGTGAATGATCTTGGTTCTAAGAACCATAGAAAACAATCAGCTCAAATCCTATCTTCTATAATCAATATTGTCCACTCAAATTGGTTGTCTGTCTGAGGATGGTAGCTTGTACTAAGAAAAACATGTGCTCCCAAAGCCTTTTTAAGGCCATTTTAGAATTATAACATGAAACAAGGATCTTGATCAGAAAAAATGCGCCCCATAACAACTTGAAATATTACTATCTTCTACACATAGGGACTACTTAGTTAATTTATGGTGAAGGTCACCCTGATAGGTAATAACTGGGCTGCCTTTGTCAGTTGATCCATGATCACCCACACTGCATCATTGTTATGGGTGTCTTGGATAATCCTATCATTAAGTCCATGGTGAAATCATCCCAATTATATTTTTGTTTTTTCAAAGGATGTAATAACCTAGAAAGACTCTAATTCTAGGAATTCACCTATTGATAGTTGAAACATTGTGCCATAAATCCCTATATCTCCTTCTTTGTTCCTGGCCACCAGTACTACCAATGGAGATCAAAATACATCTTTATCAAACTGGTATATACATCCCATTTAGAGGCATGGAATCCCATCATCAAATTATCATGAAATCCTATAATAATAATGATACAAACACAAAAAATAATAACATCACCAACACCAGGAGACCATCCTGATGGTATCTCCCCTCCATATAAGTTTTCTTTAAGATCTAAGCCCTCAGGGATAGATAACATACCTCACTTGATCTACTCTAAGATAATAGAAATCATAGATATCCAGGTTATATTTTCTTATCCCTAGGACTCTTAAACATCCAAATGCATGTCTATACAGAGTTCAATTAGCTGATACTCATAAAAAACCTCCCACACTACCTCTATCTACATATTCTTACTCAAGGAATCAATCTAAAATTTCCCTTACCGAGACTATATGTCAACTCAAAATTGAAATTATATAGATATTCAACCAACCTCCACTACCAAAAGTTCTAGGAACATAGTAAAAATATATACTTGATGATCTTGTGGTATGTGTATACTAAAAAACCATTTTCCTAGTATCTAATGGTACCAGAATATCAAAACATATACCACAATAGGTAACTCTAGAACATGAGTAGGATAATTCCTCTTTTGTACCCTCAACTATTTAGAACCATAAGCAACCAATAAATTATCCTTCATTAAAAATACTCAATGTACAACTCTTGATGTATCATAGTACATGATATACACCTTACCCAGCTTCTCTAAGATGAGGATCGATACATAGTTCAAAATTATCTTTAATTTCTAAAATGCCTCCTCACTCAAGTATGAAAAATAAAACATCACCCCTTCATTTATTATCCCAAAGATCGATGATTCCAAATGGGTGAAGTCCTAGGTAAATTTAAAAAAATAGAATGAAAGACCTAGAAATCTCCAAATCTTTAAGACATTCTAAGGCCATTACTAAGATACCATGCTAAAACCTTCATTGGGTCTACTAACACTCCTTCCTCTAAGAGAACATGACCCTTGAAGTGCACTTTATTGATTGATAAGAAACTTTAGATATATTTTTGTATATCTAATTCTCTCTTAGCATGTCAGGTTGATTTCAATATGTTGATAATGATTATATCAAGACTGGTAGTACACTAGGATGTTGTTGACAAATATCACCACAAAAGGATCCAGAAACTAATGGAAGATCTGATTCATCAAGGCCATAAATACTATTATTTAATATTTCAGAACAAAATATATCAACACAAAATCATACAATCTATACACACTTATAAATTAATTACGGGGCATGTTAGATGGCCACACCCTCAATTGATGGCACCGTATCCTCAAGTCAATATTAGAGAAAATTCGTGAACCTCTCAGCTGGTCGAAGATATCATCAATGCATGGAAGTGGATACCAGTTCTTGAGCATCATTTGTTTCAATCACTGATAATTTAAAAATATTTATAGACCCACATCCACTTTATTGGAATAATGCCTGAGATAACCCTATATTTAAGTATAATTCCATATGAAACCCTTTTCCTTAATATTATCCAACTATAATTTTCAACTCATGAAGCTATATTGGTCTGATCTTATAATATGGGATAGAAAATGGTTCCTTATCAACTCTATAGATGCTAAATTCATCATTACACGATGGACATGAAATTTAGTGTGACATTTATATTTCAATCAAAGGGATGTGATTTCAAAATTCAATAAATATAGAAGGAAAAAATATTTCCTGAGCTTATTAATTAATAAAATGTCACCCGTGACACATCCAACAAATATAACTTCACCGTGAACTGTATCATCTAGGTTTATGAAATATATCTAAGCGTGTGAGTTGTAAAATGCATTACTAATTATCTTAAAGTATAAATACTATTACACATTCTTACAAATAGGAATATATGATAACAAAAAACCATGCATAAATTATATAGGCAATTTGGTTCTCATAATCTCATGTCTTGGTGATTACCAAGTCTAAACTTCATATGGAATATTCTCATCTATTTAAGAGTACTCACACATAAAAATCAACATTATATAGATATATATACTATCATAGTATTTTATCTAACCATAGAACTATATTTGATAATATCATCATGGCATTTCATGATTCTTATCATAGAGGGGAACTTCTATGAATTTATAAATGTGAAAGATACACTAGGAAATTATTTCATTAAAGTCATGAAGAGTAATGAATAATATAAAATAATATTTCTTATTAATATTAAAATATTAAAATATACATGTAATCCAATGTATAAATAGTTTTTTCTATAACACCAGCTCCACTAGAATAACACATGGACTAGATCCAACTTCTTAGGACTTTTAGTCCTCTAGAACTTACATGACGATCATGTTTCTACTGAGTTAATCCTTAAGTAAATGGGTCTTCCATGTTTTCTTCCATGGATATTATGATAATAATGACTTCACATAATTGAGAAAAATCCATCATGAGATGATACTTCAGAAGTATGTTATTCTTACACTGATGTAACATAGAATCCTTTACAAGGTCCACTACTTTAGTATTTTCACAATATAGTGTAATAAAATATACACTACTAGGTACTATGTCAAGATCTTAGATGAAGTTGTATATCCAAAAATCTTATTTAGATGCATCAGAAGCCAGAATATACTTATAATCTACTATAAAATCATCATCCACAACTGTCTTTGAGCTTTTAAATCTCCTAACTACTTTATTAATAAAGAATATAATTCCCTTTTATGAATTTAAAACATATTGATCTATTTGGAATCTAGTGTCTGTATATCCTATAATGAATAGTTATTTATCTCCTTTATAGAACAAGAACATATCCTTAGTGTTCCATATATACTTAAGGAGAGTTTGGACTTCCATCCAATAGTGATCACTTGGTAAAGCTTGATATCTTCCTACTGCACTCAAGATATAGAAAATATCTAGCCTAGTACATAGAATATCATACATGATTTATCCAATCATTGATGTTTCCTAAATCCTTTATATTCTTTTTCTTTACCCATGTGTTTGAGGACACATTTTACTAGAAGGATGAATGCCATGTGACATTCAAAAAAATCCCTTATTATATTATTATATATTGGATATCTTTTATATATTTTCAATATATATAAATCAACATAGCCCAAGAATCCTTTTAGATCAATCATGTTGTATCTTGATCCTAGGTATATATTTGCCTTCACCTAATTTATTCATAGAGAAGTATTTATTCAATAATGCTTTAACAGACTCTAAGATTGGTATTTCATTTTCAATAAATAGTATTTAATCAACATAAATTATTATGAAAATGGCTACACTCCCACTAAACCTCTTATATACATAAGGATTTCATTCATTATTTATGAAACCAAATTTTATTCTGGATTTATAAAATTTAATGTTCCCTGATCATGATGGTTTATTTGATCCATAAATGGATCGTTACAATTTTCATACCTTTTTTGAAAAATTTTGGAGTCACAGACCCTTGAGGTTTTGTCATATGGACATCTTTCTAAAGGTTCTTTTAAGGAATACTATTTTGATATCCATTTTCCAAATCTCATAGTTATATAAATAAGTAATGTAAATTATAATTATGATGTATTTTAGCATAGAAATTTGTGAACGTGTTTCATTGTAGTCTACACCTTAATGCTATTTACACCCTTTTTCATCTTATTGTGCCTTATAAGTACTGAATTATCCCACTATGTTCTGTTTCTTAATGAATATCAATTTAAAACCAAGCTAATTTAAATCCATTAGAGATGTATAAAAATCCAGACTTGGTTTTGGTATATGGAATTCATTTCAGAATTCATAGATTACTACCACATGAAAAAATCCTTGAGACTTATATCTTCCTTGTAATTTATATGTTCATTAATGATATCTAATAAATATTCACCATACTTGGTGAGTATAAATCGATATCTTTTAGGTTATATGACCACTATTTTATCTGTACATAGTACTAGTGTCTCTGGAACATTCCCTTTCAAGGGGCCCTGTGGAATCTATTCATATAGTAACTATTGTGTATCTTGATACTGGACTTCATCAAAGTCTATCTCACTCCCACTATCTATTTTAGGTATGTGATCCTATTCTATAATGGAAAGACTTATAATAACCACAAATTTCCTATATATAGGTTCATATAGCTAATTTCTTTTAGTTTCCTTAGGATACCCTATAACGATACACTTAGTACCTCAGGGTGAAATCTTATTGCAATAAATAGTCTTCTCAAACACTTCGCAGCCCCACACTTGTATATAAAAAACATGGGTTTATTTCCCTAACCAAGCTGATATGGAATACTAGTTGATGATTTTGTTGGAACTGGTTTTAATATCTATAATGTTTTTTAATTAGTATCCCAAAAAGGATAATGAAAGCCTCACATGAATCATCATTGATCTAACCGTGTATAACAAGGTGTGGTTCTTCCTTTTTCTTACAACAGTCCATTAAGGCGTATCAGGATGAATGAGTTGGGATAGAATCCCAAACTATCATAAATAATCAATTAATTATTGATTAAAATATTATCCACCATAGTAAGAGTGTATTTTCTTAATATTCTCACCATGTTAGTTGTCAACTTCATTTTTGGGTTCCTTGAATCTGCCAAATGAATATGACTTATACCTTATTATCTACACATATCCCTATCTACTTAAATCATTATTAAAAGTTATGAATTATGAGTACTAATCCCTTTCTTCAATTGGAAATGGTCTATGCACATCATTATTAACTAATTCAAAAATAACCTTATCCCTTTCACTTTTTCCACTAAATGAGGATTTAATCATTTCTACTTTTAAACATTTATGACATACAACAAGAAGTTTTAGCTCAAAATAGTCTAAATATCCTTCTTCTTGTAATTTAGTAATTTTTTTTTCATTTACATGACATATCCAATAATTCCATAGTTGAATGTGGTTTTAGTCATGTAAACTAGTTTCATCATCAATTATCCTTAATTGGTTCATGTAATCCAACACATAAAGACCATTATTAAAATATCGCTTACCATAAAAATAATTTCCTTATAAAATAATACTTTTCCCAAAATTTGAAAATAAATCCATCCATATAAAGTCTATATACAGAAATAATGTATTTGGTAATAGAGGATACTTAATTAAAATATTTTAAAACCAATATAATACTAGTTGGCAATGTAATATTGCAACATCTAATGGACATGACAACAAATCTGGATCTGTTGGATGCTCATATATCTACCTCCCCTCATGAAATATATTGGAATATACTTGGTTCATTTATTTGTATATATAAATATAAATATATATATATATAAACGTGAGCACCACATGGTGTATCTAATTCAAAATTTTTAGAAATAGATAAATTTTACTCAAGAACAAACACACATAAATCATCCCCTTTATTCTTTTACATGGTACAATTTTTCTTCCATAGGCACTTCATTCCACATATAAAATAGATAACATCCCACTCCATTTCTTTCCCTTTATCTTTATCTTCTAGGAAGGGTGTTGTAAAGAAGCTTTGAGATTAGAGATATTCACCTAGCCTTTCATTTTACTCCCCATAAGGATGGAAGGTTTTCCATTTCTTATTTTCTTTTTAACTTGGATAATTAGTGTAAGAATATCTAGGAGATACTTATCAATATTTTTCATATTTAAATTAACAAAAAACATGGACAATCTCTGAAGTAGTGATGCAAGAATAAGATCGGTGAATAGTTATTTATAAAACATAAACCCAAGAACATCTAAGCGATCAATGTGTCTAATGGATTTGACTATGTGCGGCCCAACTAGCACACCACCTATAGGCTTAATATAAAAGGGAACCTTATATATTTCAAACCATTACTTTATAGGTATCTCTTGAAAAATACCACAAAGATTATAGATTATTCTATAATAATCCATGTCAGTATAAGACGTCATGAGTTCACTAGACATGGGTGAAAAAGTAAAAACTTAATGTCTATACAATAACTCGTGCATTTATCATATACGAGGAACTCTTCAACACTCACCTCATTTGTAGGTGGACCAGGTAGTGAGGATTCAAGCACATAAGATCTCCATTCATAATGTGGTACAACCCATAGGGTTTTAAACATTTACTAGAAGTTATTTCCAATAAATAGATTGTATTTCTATAATATTGATCATAAGTATAAACATTACATTATTCAAAAATTATAAAAGAGTATATTATTAGTACACAACTTGATTAAAAATCATGTGAGACCTAATAATAATGTTTATTTTATCAAGTCTCTAACTATTTTATTAAGTCTCAACGTCCCTCACCATTGAACATGTAATGCCCCATTACTCAAGACATTCTAGTGGAAAAGATCTAGATTTACCTTCTTTTTGATCGAATCAATGTCTATGATAACCGAAAGAAAAAAATTAGGTATTAGGTCTTTCGAATAGTAAAATAGAAGTTCCATAAATTGCTGAGTGGAATCGACAACCTATAAATCATAACTAGGATTTAATGAACACATGCCCAATTTTTTATTTAATATAATATGGATACTAAATTCAATAAATGTTCAATTAAATTTTCCCATTCTCTTAGCTAACACTTCCTTATAATTAAAAGTGTCCCTACTATGGCCTGAACTAACACTTTAACTATGGTTTCATCTTATTTTTTACGATGGGAGGTGTAATTAATTAATATTAATTTGGTATATTTTTATTTATTATGAATACATATTTCTTTTTTATCCTTTAAAACTATTTTTAATATTATGTGGATTATAATTAAGTGATTACCCATATTTTTATATAATTAATTTTACATAATAAATTTATTTAAATTCATTATTTTCATATTAATCCATTTATTTATGTGATCACAATATATAATCTATAGAACAAATAATTCATAAGGCATAAATAAATAAATGACCAAATCATGATCTTATCTAACAACTAATTTATTATGTAGATAATATATCATCCTATAACTAAGATAAAAACTCATTTTTTGGTCATGGAATGAGTTTCTTTATTCCACCTATCCACCTGTGTATCATCTATGTTGGAGTCATCTATGTTGAATATTGAATCTCATCCAAATACCTTGGGATAATCTTTTTATTACATGTATTTATAAATCACATTAAATTGAGTGTAAATAAAGGATTGGTTCATGGGAGTTACATAAATCACATGGGACATTCATATCCTATATAATAGAGGAGGGAGAGATGACTCGTTGGCTATCATATTTTACTAAATTTTATATAATTTGGAAACCATGAAATAAATGTGATGGAATTAAACCAACAGATATACTTGGTATGTTCACACTCATGATCATTCATACACATGCAGCGAATATTCAAAATTACACAAGATAAAATTCAGTTATTTTCATTCTTCATAGTTAATATAAACAAGATTTAATTAATTAATTAATTAATTAAATTTCATCTAAATGTCCATATGAATTATCTTGGAGATACCCATAATTATTGCATTCATGGAAAATAAAATTTCTTGAACAAAAAATATTGATTATTTCAATAAATTAATTAATTATTTATAATTATTTAAGACATTATTACATATCCAAATACATTTGGTTCCAAAAGTGTAATTAAGTTTTAATGTTGTAATCAATTATTTTAATGTAATTTAATTATATCCATTATTGAGAGAATACACGGTGTGTAATTACCAACTACATGATGTGTTCCTCAACTCTCATGTACGCTGGATAAATGATTAGGGCTTGAGCTTGTACCTCTGTTGGAATACACAGTGTATACTAAGCAGCTATTTTCTATGTGTTCTACTTTCAGTGTGTCTGAAGAACCTATAGATTAAATCAATGTGTACTTCAAACACGGTAAATAACTCATTACATAATGTTTACATCAGTTAAACTTCATGTGTCTAATTGATTATCTAGATATTCAGTCTCATATGGATATAAACTTTGTATTTGACCACATGGTTAGTGTGAATTTCAACGCTATAACATGTCAATTTTACAATGTGTGTGATAGTTAGACACTGAATAATACGACAATCTATGGGCCATACTTACCTGGTAAACACATAGTGTACAATGAATACACCACATGTTATTACTTCTGGGTGCACTGTGTATCTGAAAACACATCCAGGTGTAGTATACTTGGGTACACAGAGTGTAACCTGGATCCACACTGTGTAACCAAGTCTTCCTGCCAAAATTCATGTCACTTATCTATGGAATATCCGATCATTATCCAAATAATCTTAGACATTATGAAATTTTAAATCTCTAATAATGAAAATTTAAAAATTGAGTAGATATTAATTAATCATGGAATAAATAATGAATAATATGAAAGGAAATATTTAAAAACTACTATGCATAATTGATCAACAATAAAATAAATAAATATAAATTTAAAATATAATCACTTGGATACCACCTGTAGGTTCAGATTGTAATGGAAGTTCCAGATTGGTTAACATCCATTAAGGTTATTTTTAGATTCAATATATCATTCACCAATTATTTATGATGTAAACTCTATGAATGATGAGATTTTTTCATCAAATATTGATTTAGGATGACCGAAACCTAGATTACATTTTTTCACATTTAATTTATAATTTTTATAGAATATATTTGAATAAATATTTACTTAGATAAAAATATTAATTTTATAAAGATTTTAATCATCATAAAACCTTTTCATATTACGTTCCTTATATAAATAGGACCCAAAGTATCACCCCTCTTGGGGAGATCTACTTGTGGTCCTTTAATCTTGGAAGAACACTAATGTAATTCCGACTGCTAACACGGTGGATCGATCTGCTTGTGTTTTTTATCTAGATCTTAATAATATCCTTTGATCTTGAAGGATTATATCTTATTATTATTCTTCGTGATTATATTATGGGGGGAGAAATCTAGATAGAAACCTGCTGTTCCCAATAATTCTCAATTCTCAATTAACCCTACACAATAGATATGACAATTTAATTATAGAGTTATAGTTTAGGATATTTTGATATTATTTAATTGAAAAAATACCCTTAAATAATATAATAAATCTCATTTGACCCCATTCCATATAATATAATTGATAATATTACTTATATGGTGTCCGCTAACTGGCATAATGATAAATATTATTTTATCTGATTATGAATTAATATTTTTCATTATACATGATCATGGTTCTATCCTCCTCGATATTAATATAATACCAAAATTAATTTTTAATTAAATATCCATTTATAAATAAATATTATATTTATTGTCTAATGAATAAATATTTATTAGATATTCTTATAAAAAAATAAATTTTCTATTCACCGTTTGATGAATTAATATTTATTTAATATTTGCGATCAATAAGAGATGAATAAAATAATTTCCAATTCTTAAGAATAATTGTTATTCCAATAATTAAATTATAATATAATATAATTTATATTGGAAATATTTAGCGTGAGACCCACATGGCTTAATTCTCATTGGCATTTGGTGGGATTTCCAAAAGTCAAAGATTAATATATAGAAATAGGTCAAATCACCCAAGAGAATGAAGTTAATGTCCCAATGTTGAAAACTAAATATGAATTCTGACCATGTAATTTTATCCCTTTATCAAAATATCTCATCATGTTGGTTACACATCCATGTCATTATCTTGTATTCTTGATACACCTTTCCTCGACTATCTGAAATAAACTCGTCATTACACCATGGGAATTTAATTTAATGTGACAGTTAAATTTCAATCAAAGGGATGATATATCATGTTATATAAATATATAAAGGACAATACCTTCTTCAACATATTAATTGATGAATCATGACTCATGATTCACCCATCATATTTAACTCCACCTTGAACTGTATTATCAAGGATTACAAAATACATATAAGTGAGTGATTCCTAAAATGTATTAATAATAATATTAAAGTCTAAGTAAAATTATACATGATTATATATAGGTGTATCCTATGACCCATAAACATGTGGAATTACTATAGGATGGTCTATTATCATAATATACCATCTTGGAGATTACAAAGTTAAAATTTCATGAGAAGAGGTCTCATATACTTATGAGTACTCCCACTTAAGAGTAAAAATTCTATGTGTACTATCATAGTATGTTATCTAACCATAGAAAAATATTTAAGAAAATCATCATTTAATTTCATGGTTCTCATCATAGCAGGGAACTACTATGACCTTATCAATGAGACATTTATTCTAGGACATTATTATATTAAATTCAAGTATAATAATGAGTAATATACAGTAAGTTGTTTTATGAATATTCAAATCATCGAATATACATGTAATCCAAAGTGTAAATATTTTGTTTTAAAACACCAACAACAACATTAAAAACAAATTCCAAAGGAAAATTTATCAATTGTGAAAGAATAATATACTTATGTATTAAACAAAATGTAGGCAAGGGTAGATGACACAAGAATTGTACCTCTAATAGTGGAAGGTCTTGCATCCAGACTGGTAGGAGTAGAATACATTTTATGTATATGACTTGCCCCTCTACCCCAGGAAATAGTATGAGTTACCTGATATTATCCCTCTAACTGGTAATAATACTCCTATTATATGGTTCCACATCCCCTACCCCTACCTAAGAATCTGGCGGAACTCTAGCTACCTATCTACTTAGGGGTAGCTAGGTCCTTCCAAGACTTTGGTGTTAGTCCTGATCCTCTAACACCGCTTGAATACTGAGGGATCTTGTAAAACATATGTAGATGTATCATCCTACTATAAGTGTGACACTCCACAATAGGGTAAGGTCATTGTAAGATCTTGTGGCTATCACTATCACACTAATAGAACCACACCAGACCGTAGTCCTAAGATGGATCCATACTTCCCTGGTTGCAATTTTTATTACCAACCAAGAGGTAACTATTATAGTAATTCTTTTTTTACCTAAAGATGATCTACCAAATTTTCTTGTTGATACTGTATTCCCACCACCTTGGGCTTCCTTTGGACCCCCTTACATGATGAGAGCATGTTTCATATTTTTAGGGAAGTTTTTATGGAAAAAGATGTTCATCTATGACTTGATCTTAATATGAATCCAATCCTAGAATTGATTCACCATTGATTTCTCATATACTATTAGAGATGGATAAAAATGCTTCTGGTTTGTAAAACACCTAGCATAGTCTATCACCAAATGTTTCCCTATGTTTGGTGCATGAACTCTCAACATCTGTCATCGCTTAGCATCTCATGATAGAAGTATCTTATAAAATTCTCCTCTATGTCATTCCAGGTCAAATCCTCAGGTTATATAGTTTTTTCAATGAAATCCTAAGATAAATTTGTTGGTCCCTAGAGTAAATAATTATTAAGATTCACCCACATGTCTTTGGGTGTGTCTAGGTGCTTAAAAACCATCAAGACAAACTCAATCAAAATAATTAGCTACCTTGGGGCCTCCCTACCTATTGAATGTGGGAAGGCGATATAAATGGAACTATATGGTCATATCAGAAATCAAATTCATGGTGTGAGAAGTATCATTCTCCATATATGACATGATCCATAGGAGACTATCTTGAAGCTTATCATCAATCTGGTTCCCTGGGGCCACAAGAAGTTCTAGATTAGTTTCTTGAAGGGTATGCTAATTTCCAGTATCTTAACACACATCCCAAATATGAATATGGATTAATTTTTTATAAATTTAAAAACACAACTAATATCACAATATACATAGAAATATCAAATCATAAGGTCAAAAAGAATAAAATATAACAACTTGCACAAGGTTACTCAACAAGTCATCTTAAAAAGTGAATTATCATTTCATTGTGGTTTCATTTATTCATTTTTATGAAGTATATCAAGGGATTGATTTTCATAGTATATGTTGGCATATATGTCACATGTGATTAATATTTTCTTAGTATGAAAAATTCTTGTCAACATATTTCTATAAATTCCTACCATGATGCATGCATACGCACCTCAAGTGGTATCAGACCATGAGAAAAATATCATAAAATTGAAACCTCATAAACAAGTGAATCATCCAAGGTGAAATAAAATACCAAATGTAAAAACTGAACATCATGAAAAATAATCCAATTCTCAGGGAACTTAGGTTTCCTCTCATACATTGGTTAACTTCCCCTATGCATGAGGACTTTACCAATCCCTGAAACATCCTTGTAACTTATCTACCTTCTGAAAAGTAGTAAAGAAACATAAAATACCTAAACTCTAATAGCACTTTGTGATGTCCCCAACCTGGTTATCTATATCATGACCAAGTCAAGTTGTTAAGATACCTCATTCATGCCCCCTATACACTATGGACTACCGAATAGTAGCAAGGGTGCATGGCATATAGTGGAGAGACTATACCCTCTGGAATAGAGTTATAATTATAACTGAAATAAAATTAAACAAATAATACAAATAAACAAATATAAGAAAAAAACCCTTATAAATCTAAATATATATAATAATATAACATTCCATTTAATTGTGAAATCCAAATTAAATGATGTGATGAAGGTCATACAAGTGAACAAATAAAACGGAATCCTTATTACAGGCTCCAAAACCGTATTCCTAAATCCCATGATGCCCCCCATATCCACGCTCCAATCCCATAAAACACAATAATAAATCAACTATGAGGCCCATTTACGTTTTCCATACTTGCATCCATGACGTCTTTCTAGGTTCCAAATAGTGTCTCAAACAGGGTGTGAGTAAAACTCAGTACTTTGAAATCCATAGTGTATAAAAAATACAACCTAAATATATATTTCATGAAAATTTACAAAAAACATGATATTAACTAATAATAAAAGAATGATATCAAATAAACTAGTCAACATTAAATCTCTAGGATAACATTCGTGGTTATCCAAACCCATTTCAATGCTTTTTTGGTTATCTCTATCAATTGGTGGATCTTCTTGCATAGAAAGGTTCACCTATACCATTGGAAGATTTTCCTATCTAGGATGAATCACGAATTCTATGTCTCAAGTAACCAATCAAAACTAAGCTCCCTACTAATTCCCACGCGAAATCTATTTATGCGTTCGTAGGGGTAAAACCATGACAAGGAAAAAAGTAACCATATAAAACTGGGGTCTATATGAATTCTCATTTTAGATTTTCCTATGTGTTCCCAAGGTGCAAGACCATGTAAAGAGAAAAAGTAACCAAATAATATTGGTATCTATGTGAATTCCCATTCCAAAGCTTCTTACGTGCTCCCATGGTGAATAACTATACCAAGGACAAAAGTGAATCTGTCTATTGGTGGATTCTCCTACCAAAGAAAAATAATCGGTGCCGCGTCTCATGTAACAGTGACTCTCAACCATGGGTATCATGTAACACAACCTCATGAACATGAAATCCAAAATGCATACCATGAATCAACCATGTCAATCATGTTGTTATAATCCATATAGGTCAATTCATAAAATTAATAATTAATAAGCCATTAATTCCATTATCTTTATATGAAATCCAACTACATGGAAATTAACCAAGTTCAATACAAGTGATTATATTTAAATTTGATTACTATATTTAACATGATATTCCAATTCACAATTCTATGTAATTTCTCAACCAATTTCAATTCATCACTAGGGTTCTATGTTCAAACAATCAAAGTTTCAACCTAGGATCAAAGGTTGGAACACCTCTTGGGTGGCCGCAATTGCCTGTATCAAAACCAAAGAACCCAATAAGATACCTAATAGGATTAGTAATATGGATTCATAAATTTAAGGTGGATTCCAATTATAATAGGTTATATAAAAAGATTGATGGAGTGATTAAATAGAGTAAACAAACTAAGAAAATGAAACAAGCTTTAGGGAGTTGTTTTAGACTACCCACCTCAAGAAATTAAGAAAAATATGACTAAAGTTGAGGAATGGATCAATATAAAACCAAAATCCACCATATGTATTGTAATTTCACATCCCACCAAGGCTAGAAGAGGCGAGTCTAAAAAGATACTGATGGAAACCCCCAAAATCAATAATAACTCCTCAATTGTGGAACTTCAAATAGAACATAGGATCATAAGATCAAGGAGAAGCATTGGAGAAACCCTTGGGTCCTTGAATAAAATAAAAAAAATTAAATCCAATGTTTGGGTGGAATTATGGATTAATACGTGATTAAAATTGGATTTAGGGGGGGATTAAGTCTCTTCCCCTTATAATCATAGCCCAACCTGAAGCCATCAACTTGCTAGTGGGCACCAATAACAAGCTGATGGTGTCCTCCAATAAGTCTATACAACTAGAATCCCCATCGGTTGGCTGGTACCCAATCATACCAATTCCCACTAAATTTCTGGTGGGTCTCCAATGGACTTAAAATGCCACTAAATAGCCTTTCAGATGGCCAGTGGTTATATAGCTTCTCCTTGGATACACATCACATCTAGCCTCCTACTAGATCTGATCTTCAAGTTCCCAAACACCACAAAAAATGTTTTAAATGAGAATGAAGGCTTGATAACAAGGTTAAAATGGTTTACCAAAACAAATAAAGATTCAGTGAAAAACTTAAAGGGGTATGCACTTATAAAAAGTTGAGATCAAACACATATAGTATATTATATTATTTTCTATTAAATACTTACTCATTTTCATGTCATCTGAACCATTTTTCATCATTTGAACTATAAAATAAAAAAATTAATTAAATTCAAAAAAAATAAATGAGGAATTATAGGAAGACACCCATTATATTTTCAATAGGATTGGTAACTCACATAAGAGATAAATCAACAAGATATATTTATTTCATCTTATAACAAGATTCCCCATATATAGTATATTCAAATAAACATAAATATTCATTTTAAAAAATACCAATCAGTTATAATTATTTATGGAATCATAACCAGAATTTGGTAGAAAATTAAGTTCTAAAAGAGGAGTTTATAAATTTTCAAAACTCGATATTGAAATTTACATAAAAGAAAACAAAAAAAATAAAAATATATAAAAATAATATTAAAAAACAAAATAAAATCACATATGCACCTAGAATTTATAGTTCACAATATTTAGAATTCAAATGAAGCTGAATCAGAAATAGATACTGTAGTAAAATTTGTTAAAAATTGTTAAATATATTTTTACCACAATTTAATTCCCATAAAAAATCCGAAGGAAAAAAATAAAGTCTAGGAAACTTATGAATAAGAGTATATGGGGTGTATAAATTATGTGGTAGAGATAGATAGATAACTTGGAGAATGTGGTGACATGAGGGTGGTGATTATGATGGAAATTTTCCTTCATAAATCTATAAAGATATAAAGAAGCTTAATAGAAAAGGGGGAATTTTATGTATTAATGATTTTATGCTAGATAGACTAACACCGCGTATTAGATGAAGTGGATATTTCTTATCGAGGAATGTGTTTTATTTATTAATATAACTTTAATAATGTTTATTCATATAAGAAAATTGTTTAAATTAATTTAATATGTCAGTTATATAAATTACTAAAATTAGAGTCTACATATGATAAATTTAGAGAATTATTATTATATAAAAAATATTTTTAATAACATCCATGTTGGTTATCTAATAACCAATGTGGAAACAATTATTTTGAAAAAATCAATCTTTAAACCCTAGGTACACTGTTTTTAGGTTTCTAATGAAATGTTAAACCTAATAAGAACCATGGTGATAGAGTTTTTATAAGAATTATAATTATAGAGTATTGAATATGAAACCAGGGGGAATAATAAAAAATACAACACTATTTTGAGAGTAAACTAAGCACGTTCTCAAGATGATGATTTTTAATATATTGAATGTGAAGTTACATGAAGTATTATGTATTATGAGAAGTTTAATAAATGATAAAAAATGATATTAGATATCATCTAAAGTAACATGAGTATATAAATTAGGGAATATAATTAGGGAAAACAAACCAACAAAATAATCATATATGTTATAAATAATAATATTACCATGATGTGATTGATGACAAAAGTGACTCCACTTCCATGATAAAAATCTTATACGATTATTATTAATGAATTAAATAATAAAGGATCCATGATAAAGAATTAACATTCATTTAAAGTAAATAAAAAGTGATGGGATATGTAAATGTTAAAAGGAATATCATGGTATAAATATAATAAATTATACAAGAACCACACCCATAATAGTTTGTCTCCAAACTTATCACAGGTCATTATAAAAAATTCCAAATGCCTTAAAAGGATATTTAGACACATATAGAACATGAAAAATAGAATAATATTGTGGATAATGAAAAAATAATATTTTTATGATTGTAGTGAGACCAACTCGACTCATGGGAGATGATGATTGGGTAACACGATTAGAGAGCATAGAGTTATGATGGATGTGAAGTCAATCTAACCAATTTTATAATACTATATGTTCATCATGAAAAATGGTATGACATAAAAAGTAGAATTTAATAAGTTTAATTTCCTTTATATGAATATAAGAGTTAAAATGAATGTGAAGTTAATCTAACCTATTTTATAAGACTATATGGTCATCATAAAAAATGGTATGACAGAATAAGTAGATTTTCAGAAGTTGAATTTCCTTTATATGAATATAAGAGTTAATAAAGTAAGTATGGAAAATTATTTTTGAGAGAGATTCAGTGAAGGAAGTATTACAGAGAGAATAATAGAGGATGGAGGAGGAACCACTAATATATATTTAAAGGATTATAATCTCGGAAAGTGAAGAATAATAAGGATATTATATACTTATCTAAGTAGAAAGAATTTGTTGTTAACTAATAATGTAATGGTATCCCATTGAAGAGTAATGATTGAAATATTAACATGGTACATCAATGTAGTTATATCCATTTTAGTTATTTATATGTCAAACAACTATTCTTTTAAAGGTAGCGAGTCAACCTAATAAGTGGTAGTGGACCGAAAATAATGAGGGAAAGGGAACATTGGAAGGTATCATGAAAACTTTATTCCAGGTATAATGAGTGTATTTGAGTGTACTAGTTCAACACTACGTAGTATTACTATCATTAGACAATTTAAAGTCATCATTCCCCTTGGATTAACCCTATATTTAGGTTAAACTTTTAAAAAACTAGTGTAATTTATTTTATTGTATGAATGTGTTAGTTAGTTGTTAGAACATGATGGAAAGTGTGAAAAAATTGTTAATGATCCATTATAGTGACCCATACAATGGAGTGGTTAATATATGAATGATTAGAGAGACTAATAATATTAAAATAGATACAAAAAATATTATTTTAGATTTTTATACACCGAATCACCCAATTTATGAGGGCCTTATTGAAACCCCTTTACAAAAACATTAATTTAATGTGTATTTTTTACACTGCTCCATGATATTGAGTTACCCATTTCCTTCAATCTCAATACTTTTGTACAACATGAGGTTATAATGAGTTTTTCCCATAAAATAAATACCCCAAATAAGATATCTTGTGTGCATCAAATTTTTGAGTCTTTAAGGAATATATATATAATAATAAATTTTCTTTTATAGCTGTGGATTGACCTAAGGATTCAGGAAATTGGCATTACGGTAGCATGTGGATTCAAATCTAAATGGTACCACTTTAAAAGATATTTTTATAGGTAATTTTGGAAGTTCAACATGGTAGTGAGCTACCCCTTTCCATAAGGTTTAATGAATCATCAGTGATTCGAGATCCAATTCCCATCATTCATAAAGATTAATGAACCCATTTATAATCCTATGGTCATACCAAACATTTAATGATTTAGGGTAGCACTAATATAATGGTAAATTTTATTTTAGAGTAGCGGTTATGATTAATGGTACTAGTAATACTAAAATTTATTTTATTTTAATATCTCAAAATATTAAGAAAATACTTAAAATAACATAAACAAGGCCTTTAATTAATTTCATTTTCAAATATAACATATATAAATGAGAGATAAATAAATGAAAAGACTTGAAATTATAAATATAATAATAATTATAAAAATCACATGGTTTATGATCCTATTTGACCCAATTATAATAACTACCATAAGATTATTTATAACTATCAACAAAGGTATTTTTCATTCTAAATGAGGAATTATAATTTTTTAATTGGGTTAGGGGTTTATAAGAATAGATAATGAAATGGTACCATTAACCCAAATATTTTTCACATCCTTAAAAATATTCATTATCTACCTAATTATTAAAATAAGTTATTCTTATATATATTATTTTATTTTGATTTTTCTATGTTTTCAAAACATTATTAAATAAATTACATGATCCACCAATATTATGTAATTTTTCCTTAAACTTCTGGTTAAGGGGAGGTATCCTAATCTCTTAACTAAAAACATTAAGCTTGTGTTTTATACTATTTTTTGTTTAATTTTCCTACTTTTATATTTAAATATCATGAAATGTCTTTTTAAATTCCTTTGGATACTCAACAATTCTATTTCCATTTTCTCAATATTTCATCATCATCTCCTAAACTCTAGTGGTAAATGTAGTGAAGTCATAATTTTCATAAGTTTAGATTGAGTAGACCAATTTGTCTAACTCTAGACAAAACATTATTATAATAGATAAAGTATATTTTATCTCATGAATATGATTTATAATTAGTTCCACAAGTTTATCATTAAAACATTTTAAATTAAAAGAAGCATCATGAAATTTAATAAGAGTTAGAGAAGGATGAATTTTTTCATCCTGAACAAGTTTTCCTTACAAATTTACCATCCTCATATATAACTAATCATACTTCTCATAAATAATTGGTTATAAATGAGAAATTGATTAATTTGATATAATATGAACATATTCTATCTAGATAATTTTAATTTCTTACAATATGGGGATAATTGAGATGTGAGCATACATAAAATATTTTTATATATAAAAAACTAAATCTATAGAAGTGGTATATTATATTTTCAAAATATTTGGAAGATTAATGGAATAAATATTCCCCCTTCCATTAAAATTATTGGGAATATATCCCATCATTTCAAACTAAAAATGTATTTTAATATGCTATTTGTCAAGAGTTCTAATATCCCAACATAAAGGATCTATAAAACCTTATGTTATCATTTCATGTACATCAATTAAGTACTTGTCATATTAATTTAACATATGTATTCAACCAATTTATCAATTTCTACGAATACCTATCATTAAATTATATCCTCTTGAGATGAATGTTTGTAACAACCCACACTGGAGTGAGTTGGTGGAGCTAGAGATATATTGATTTCCAATGAGAATAGTATTAGGGTAAACTTTAATTCCTTGTTTCATATTGGTAATTGGAATTTTATATGTGTTTGAAATGAATAATGGGATTTTTATGGGGCGGTAGTGTGGGTAGTAGAGGACCAAATCTTGTTTTAAGGGTTAAAGAGGCTAGAAGGTATGTATTTTTAGATTCTAAGGAACACCAAGTACCTGGTTGGGTGGAACTGTGTACTCATGGAGGTCATAGGGTGGTGTGGGTGGGGGGATACTCCTTACTTTGGCCCACTAGCAGGCCAGTCCAGGTGCATTGATTACCCAGTTTCCCAGGATCCATTTTTTAAAACAGGGGAATAATGGTTAATTATCCCCCCTTTATTTCATACCCACTTTGAGGTCTTTGATACCATATAGATTAAAGGAAGTTGGATCCAACCCATATTTCCCTTCCTCCAATCCTCCTTTTCACCATGGATCTAAATGGCTATGTAAAATTTTAACATGGAATTTTTTGTTTGTTTTAATCTTCTACCATTATTATTTCTTATCCTCTTATTTTTCTTCTAATTTTAGTGGATAAAATATAGGGTTTTGATAATTATTACACCAGAGCATGGTAAAAGTGGTTTCATATGATTGGGAATTGGTTATGCTTTTCTAGAGGAGGTCCTGAGAGGTGGAACCCTATAGGTTTCATGTCGTTAAATTGAGTTATGTTTCCACCTTGATTGATTTTTGGATCTTCATCAATTTGGGATAAATTTACTTGAGGAATTAGTGTTGGGTTTTAAGTATTTGGATGGTAGAGGGATTGATGGTATTTCATTAGTGATATTCACCCTATGGCTCAGGGTTGGGTAATATTACACCATTTAGTGAGAATCTATATGAATATTAAAAATTAATTAATTATTGAATTAATTTTGTAATTAATTATACAGGTTTTATAATTTCTTAAAGTTATTTTTTATGGATCTATGACCTCGTGGCGGTGATCAAAAACAAGTATGGACTTTATTAGGCTTGGTAAATAGAGAAAGAGTCTTTATAAAAGGAGGTAACTTCATGGTTGTGGTATGTGGTTTCTAATATTACTAATTTACATGTCATTTCAAATATTGGTTGGTATGTAAGTTCTAATATGAAGGAGTGAGAGACTTGAGAGGGAAGCATGAGTTGTATCCCTTTTGTGAATCATGTTTATAGTGTTTAATGATACTCTTAGTTAGTCTTAGAGGTTATGGCTTTATGAAATAGGTACCAAAGTCTATTTAGCCTATGGGAGAGACTTAGTTAAGGTGACATGGAATTGTGAGAGGTTTTTATACCTAGAGATTTGAATCACATGTCATGGGAGAGTCATGTAGTTTTAATTGGTGATCATATAGGGTGGAGGATAGGGGTGAGTTTATTTATATGTTATGGAATTAGTTGTGTGAAATTCAGGTGTGAGAAGGTATGTGGGAAAGGCTTGGGTTGGAACCAGAGGAGGTTACCTTACCTCTTAAGTGATTTGTTGGGATACCTATATAATGGTAGACCCTAAAACATATTTTATTGTTAATGGGAAAATCAAGTTCCATTTTTATTCGGCTATTTATAGAGAATCATACGTAAGGGATCTGTAATGGGTCATTCTCATCCTTTTCTTATTTTTGGCCCTTTCAAGGAATACCTGAGAATTTATTAGTGTAAATAAGATATGTTATTGGTTTTTATAGTTTGTGTTAGCCTAGTGATGATACATTGGAGTTATTAATACCTTTATGGATTAACCCTTATGAGATGAGTAGCTATATGAGATCCCAATCCATGTCATGTGAGGTTGGGCTTGATGTATGTGTTCTATGTGTACGATGTTGGGGACATGAGTAACCTAGACAAAATTTAGCGAAGCGGGAAAAATTATTAGCGTTATTACTTATAACCATGAATATGATACATAATGAGTTTACTATGATCTAGTGATTAATAATTCACATATTTTGGTTGTACTTGTAGGGAAGGATCAACCCCCATTGTTGTGGGGTTTGTGACAACTCGTTCACTTTCAATTGTGTTTGGGTGATACCTCATTCACCTGGTGATGCATCGTTCACTATGATAGAGAGTTTCATTGTATCTTTAATTGTGATATAGTAATAAAATGTTAGATAATCCACTTGATGATTATATATTGGTGATATATCATTCATCTGTGATTGTAACTAAACGCTAGATAATTTCTCTTGAGGACAGTATTGGCTGGTATATCATTAACCAATAGATGTTTCATTCACCTTGTTATTGTTGGGTGATACCTCACTCAAATTATAATACATCATTCTCCTAGGTTATGATGAGTATGGTGATACCTCATTCTCTTGGTGATACATTATTCACCATAATGAAATATGGTTTGGTGGTATATTTTTCACCTTGACCTGTGTGATAGTGGTGATTTTTTGATCTAGGAATTGATATTGGTGGTGCATCATCCACCTTGAGTTACTTAGTTATGGTATATCAACTACCCAAGGAGTTCAGTTTTGGTGGTGCATCATCCATCCATAAAATATTTGGTCAGTGGTATATCATACAATTATGTTTTATTATCTATGGTGAATCATCCAAATAGTGGATGATAGTGGTGGTGCGCCATTCATCTTGTGATGTATAATAGTGGTGTATCGTCCACCTAGGGACTAGAAGTGGTGGTACATCATCTTCCCAATGGTGCTACATCATCCACCCTTGATGGAAATGGTGATATATCATTCACCTAAGATACAGGTCAATGATGTATCATTCAATTGAATCGTGGTCTAGTAATAGATAGTTCACCCCATTTTTTATAGTATAGAGATATCTCATTATCCTAAAATAATGATATGAGTGGTGATACATCATTCACACTCATACTGTACTCAAACTATGGGTATATTATTACATTATAGAATTGGTCGAAGGAAGTATGTGTCAAAAATTAGGTAGACTTTATGAGTACCCAATGAAGTGAATGACTTATTCTTGTGAAGTTGTGTCTTTCTTTTCATTGTAAAAATATGTAATTGTTTTTATCTGAGACACTATTTGTGGTGGCCTACTGAGTTATATTATCAAAATTTATAGGGGAACCCTTGTTTGTATGAAATCCTTATATTTCAATACAGGTTTGGCATGATGACTTGGGTATATATTGATGAGTTGGGACAATTTAACTTGGTAGAGGAGATTGATTCTAGGTGAGGTTAATGATATAATGGGCCTCCATTTATTGTTTTCTTTTAGTTCTATTTCTATGAGTATATTTCTGGATTGTGGGTCAGTCTTGTATCAATGTACGCTTTACTTTATACAAGTATACATTTAGTTATAACATGGTTAAGTTATTATTATGGATTAACTTCCACTATAATTCTATATGTTTCACTTAGAGTGTTTTTTGTATTACTTTTTTGGATATGGTACACTAAGATAGGACCAGTCACACTACTACAAAACAAACCTTTAACAGCACTGAACTTTATTAACGCTACCAACAAGCACTCATAAAGGGTCACTTTTTCAGCGCTTTACTTTTTACACCCACAAAGGGATAATTTATTAGTGTTTTTTAGCACTGATAAAGGTCTAGAAAATTTAAATAAATAAATAAATGATTTTATTAAAAAAATATTTAATTTTTTTTAATTAAATAATTGTTGATAAAAATGGATAAACAGATTATACTATATATAAATTATAAATAATAAGAAATAGTATAAATTAAAAAAATAGATATATGTAAAATGAAAATTAAACAAATAAAAATTAAAAAAAATTAAATTGAAAAAAATATTAAAATTTTTATTAATTAAATAATTATTGATAATGATAATGAGGAGTATATATTAAATATATTCATATATATGAATGTATATAAATATTATTTATATGATAAAAAATATTTATTCTTTTACATTAAATAATAATATATTTAGTGTGTAATGGTTTACAATTAAAAATTAATATTAATTAAAAATACTGACTAATTGTAATGAGTAATGGACATAATTGAGTGTCGTTTGTTTTTTAAATTTACCATAGATCAAAAGTGTGTTATATTGATTTCACATACATATAACTAATTAATGTATTTTTATATACAAATCACACATACAAATATTTATGCTATTAATTACATCTTGTATAAAAACACATATAATATTTCTGTAATTTATTCAAATTGTATTGCTAAATTTTTAATTTCATTATAACATGACACATTTAATATATTATTTTTTGAATCAGTAAATTTTATTTATTTATTTTTAATATTATTAATGTTATGTGTTATTTATTCATTTTTAGTATGTTTTATTATTTATTTTATTATTTATTTTGAATTTAATCAATTTTTATTATTTATTTTATATATATTTATTTACTATGATTTAATATTTTCAATATGTATTCATCTTTATTTCAATATATATCTATATTTTTGTAATAATTCATATTCAATTAATAAAACTTATCCATTTTTTTCAATATTATTAGTGGGTATTCATTTTTAATTATTCAATTTCAATCTATTTTAACATGCATTCACTTAAGAATAAATATTCATTAATAATGATTAAAATATATTTTTAGATAAATATTTATAAATATATATATTTATAAATATATATATTTATAAATATATATTTAATATATTTATACTTTTATAGTTATAAATAAATAAATATTATTTTTTTAAAAGTATTCATATAAATATAAATAAATAATTATATATATTTAAATAATTATAAAATTATAATAAATTAATTTAAATAATGAATATATTTACTATAATTGTATTTTTATATATTTATTAAATAATTAAATATATATATATATATATAATTATATAAATATATATAATGATATATATTTTATTCTTTTGAAAAGTATTTATATAATTATAAATAAATAATTATATAAATAAATAATTATATATTTAAATAATTATAGAATTATAATAATTTTTTTTAAATGAAGAATATATTTACTATATATATATATATTATATTATATATATATATAATTATAGAAATATGATTACTTTTTTTATTTATAATTATAATTATAAATCCTTTATCATTACTTAAGTAATAAGCATTGATAAAATAAATATTTATTAGTGCTAAAAAAGAAATGATAATAATTCATTTTAACAAAATTTATTAATTTAGTGCTCATAAAATGGGTATTTAACAAAACTTTTTTGGAAGCACTGAAATAAGTGTCCTAATATATTTTAAGAACCCTAAAAATCGCATACCAGTTCGCAATATCTGAAGATCTATGCAGAAGCCACCTACTATCAGAAAGCCATGTTATCGAATCCATTCTCGTATCTAGACTAGAATCAAGGATCCAACTATTCTCTGGCTCGAATCCATGGCTTGAATGACCCAAGGGTTAAATGAAACCATGGCTCGAATGAAACCAAGGATAGAGTGAAATCCAAGTTTTTCAATATCTCTACTTTTCCTTAGTTTTCCATTAAACCTTCCCATCCCACATCTGTGTATCCCAAAAACTCTAGTTGTACTATCCTATAATAAAATTGCCAAAAATTCACTATTATATATATATATATATATATTTATTTAAGTATCATCTTCCTTGATAGCATGCGACTCTCTCTCGGACAACATTTCTACTATGACAGATGAAATTTATCAAACTCACTATTAGTTCATGTTATTATGAGGTATAATAGGCTCCTAATACCTATATTCAATGAAATATACCTCTTTTCAATTAACAAATTTTAAAAAATTCATCCATATAGTGGAATCTGTTGTCATTGGTTTGGAATATTCCCTTTCAAATAACCCGGGAATCACTTTTTCATATTTTGGTTGTGAAATTAATGTTCTATGATTTCATTAATTCACCTATAAACTAAGGAAAATGATTAACTCACCAATCATAGACATCTCTATATCTTACCTCATATGATACAAAAAAACTACATTTTTCTTTTTCCAATCCTCAAGTTTTATGTCTTCGACATATATGAGTACCAACATCCTTTGACCATTCTTCTTCTTGATGTAGAGGTTATGATCAACTCTAACTCACTAAAAACAAAGATTTCTTAGGTGTTGTTCCAACCTTAAATATCATGTCTTCAGTGATTTGTTTACCTTATATAAATAATTCTTTAACTTTCACCTCTTTCTCCTATTTTCTTCCATAATGAACCCATCTAGTTTATCAATGTGTACTCTCCCTTAAGAACTCCATTTAAGAACATATATTTTACATCCTTTTGGAATAATTTTAACTACATTTTCACTAAAATATCCAAGACAATTAAAATAGTTTTCAATTGGGATGTAAGAAAAAATTTATCATAAATATAAATGCATTTGATCTAGGAATTACCCTCATACACCATTCATTATTTATTTATTCCACTTTTCCATAGTTTGTGAGTTTATTACAGAACACCCACTTGGTTCTGATAAAATTTATGTCTTTTAGCCTTGGAACAATTTCCCATGTCACATTGTTCTTATTCAAATAAAGTTCTTCATTTATATATTTTATCCAATTATTATCATTATCTATCTCCTTAAATTATTTAGGATCTACTTGTAAAAATGAGTTTTTTTAGAGTCTTACTCCTCTGATTTTCAATGAAACTGTCTAATCACCAATAGAATTTTGTTCATTGATTTCATCCTTTCTTGTATTTATAGAAGTTGATAATCCTTCCTCATTTTCCTCATCATCAATGTCTTATTTTGAGTCTTCCTCAGCCCTATGTTCCCCCTATAATAATCAATTTTAAATTAATTTCCTCTGATTTTTTATCATTATTTTAATTATTAACAATCTCCCCATTCCAATTAGTAAAAAAAATCTATCAATTTTATCCTGTCATCATAAAAACATCTTAAACAGCCCTTTTTATGTTAGTATTTAATTATCTAATTATCTACTATGATCAGTTATTTACAACCAAAAAACAATTTTCTCTTTTAAACATAATTAACATAATTTTTTACCGACCCCAAATCAAAAAATGGTTCGGATAGATTTATATACCTTTGTAAAAATATAAAAATCATTGAAATGATAACCAATCACTGATACTTATTAAAAGTAACTTCATTTATTTCACCACATATATAATATAAACTATGTATGTTTTACATTAATCCATATAAAAATAGATAATTCTTTAACATTGGATTTTGGTTCCACCCTTAGGAATCTTTAATTACCATCCATGTAAATTTTCACAAATGGTATGCATTACCACCTTTAGAGAACACAATGGAGTAAAAATTTCATCCTCATCAATTTATTATCTTGAATAATTATTATTCCAATTTTTTTCTTGGGATTCATCCCCCACATATTTGATATTTCTTGTACTACTCTAAGGAGTAGTCATCCTATGGATGACTAATACTTTTAGTATTTCAACCAACATAGGTGCATGTCTACGAGAGATAGAGGATGAGTTCCGAACAAAAAAATACAATGATAATTGTTTGGAAGATGATATTATGGGGATGAAAATTTTTTATAACTTTCACCTCTGGATGAATTTTGAGGATAAAATCTACCATAGTGGAGTAGTTATTTTCTTGAATTCAATTACCATATTTCTTCAAAACACACTTGAATTATTGGAAATAATAAAATGTTGCATTTCCCTTATTATAATTATCTATAACTTTAACCATTGATATAGAATATGTTATGTTTATTTATTAATTTAATGTACAAAATTAATATTTTATGAACCCAATAGGATGGATATGAATAGAAAATGGATGCACGATTGTTTTATCAAAAATGTGTATGAAGATGGAGTGAAAGAGTTCATCACATTTTCAGTAGATCATGCATATGACCCTTCTCAAATCCTTTGAATGTGTTTATGTTGTTTCTATTCAAGAAATATTACTCCCAAAGAGTTGTAAGAACATTTGATTTATCACAAAATTGACCAGTTCTATAATTTTTGAACTAATCATGGAGAATAAATTAATTTGCACACTAATTCAAGTGACACTATGGTTTATTAATATTTTGATAAGAATAAAAGTTTAAATGGTGCTGGATATCACATGGAAGAAAATATAATGGAAATTGAATATGAACTTCATCATTGTTCAAAGTAGTTTTTGAAGTTAAATAGCTATACTAAGAGACTATTGTATACCAATTTTAATAAATACACTACATTATCTATTGCATTGATGTTATATAATTAAAAAGCTGGAAGTGGATGGGATGACCCGAAATTTACAGAACTACTTGGTATCTAGAATGATATGATACTAAAAGAAAATGAACTACCATGTCAAACAGATGACACTAAACGAATTCCACGTTCAGTGGGCATGAACTCTAAAAAAATACATGCTTTCTCAAATGATTTCATACTATTTCACAAGGACCATGAATTACTCATAAAATTCTCTAAGTGTGTCATGGATCAATAAAAAAATGAATCAATTCCTTCAAATAATATATGGTACTTTTTAATCATTCGTTGGTTTATAAGACTAAATGGATGGTAGGAAACCATGAGACAATTGACATGGCATGCAGATATAAGAGTTAAATATGTGAACATATATTATCCACCAGATTCTCCTCATTGGAATATAATTGATTACGATTATCCTGAATTTGTAAATGAGCCAAGAAAATTTCATTTAATGTTATCTACATATGGAATACATACTTTTAGTGTACAAAGTAGTACTCAGATTACATTTCCTATCATGTTGGTAAATTATGACCTAACACCATGGTTATACATGAAACAAAAATACATTAAGTTATCTCTACATATATCTGGATTGAAGAAACTTGGTAATGATATTGATTTCTCTTTGGATCTATTGATTGAAGATCTAAAATTGATGTGGGACAAAGGTGTTACAATGTATGATGCTCATATAGGTAAATATTTCATATTGAGGTCCATATTGTACTAGAAGATAAATGACTTCCCCGGTTATGTAAATTTATTAGGATATATCATTAAAGGAATATTGGGGTGTCCCATTTCTGAAAAACGAACATGGTCAGTTCTATTAGAACATTCCATGAAGACTGTGTTTTCAAGAAATTATAAATTTTTACCTCAGCAACATAAATATCGATCTGAGAAAACATTATTCAATGGGAATATCTAACAAGGTACAACATCATCTCCAATAATGGGTGATCAATGGACTGATAAAGTAAAAGATATTGACCCTATTTTTAGTAAACCTTTTTTGAAAAACATTATGAAATAAGGTTGGAAGTAGAGAACAATGTTCTTTGATTTACCATATTGTAATTATTTGTATGTAATACATATTATTTATTTAATTCATATAAAAAATGTATTTTATATTTTTATTGGAATGTTTCTAAATTTTCTTTGAAAAATGAAAGATGGAATCAAGGATACGTTAGAAATGATTAACATGGGGATAATGAATGTGTTGGCACCAGTGAAGTGTAAAGGGAAAAATTTTCTTCCTCTAGTAAGTTACACTCTATCCAGCCAAGAAAAATTTAAATTTTCTCTTTTCTTTAATATTTCAAAAGTCACATAGTGGTATTCATCCAATATCAAGAATATCGTGTCAATGAATAATTTGAAGTTACAAGGACTAAAATAACATGCATTTATGGTTTTTATGAAATATTTAATGTCTGTTTTTTCCATTACATTCTGCCTCAAAATGCACAACATACATTAACCATAATATGATTTTTTTTCAAAGCTACATACAATAAATTTATATACCTGATGAATTTTCTAATCATGAATAAGGATATTGCAGTCATATTTTGTGAATTAGAGATGTTGTTCCCACCATCACTCTTTGATATAATGGTCCACCTGATGGCTTACATGGTCATAGAGGTTCAAGTATGTGGTATTTTTTATTATCAATGGATTTACCCCATCAAATGATATATGAAATTTTGAAAGGGTATGTAAAGTATCAAAGTCATCCATACAATTGTATTGAAAAATGAAATGTTGTTGAAGAAGCTATTGAATTAATTACCGATTACCTATCATATGATGATAGCATCAGCCTCCCAATGTCTCATCACAATAGATTCCTTATAGGTGAAGGGATTTTTGGAAGAGATTTTGTTACACTTACCATGAAAAAGTAGGAACAAAAAATATATTTAAATTTTACATAATAGTGAAGATGTTAATCCATTCATTGAATCCCAAAAAGAAATTATTAATGTTTTGAATCCATCATGGGATAAATATAGGATATCAAACTCACATAATCAATAGATTATAGGATGGTTCTGAGATCAAATTTATAAAGAGTTATATAAAAATATGAAATAAATTTCCAAATATTTCAATGGATAACTAGGGTAATGAATAAAAATGTTATATCTTATATTGGGTTTGTAATAAATGGTAATACATTTTATATAAAATAGTACGACAACTATAGTACAATGAAAAAAAGTGGAGATACAATTTTGGTGGAAGAAATGTATAGATCTGGTTCCAAGGATAGAAATCCAATTTATAAAAATATGCCATATTTTAAAAATATTGAATTGATATATGAGTTGGATTATACAAAACATCAATTCCTGAATTTCCATTACAAATGGGTTGATAATATGAGTGTATTGAAAGTTTATGAAATGAGATTCATGAAGGTGAATTTCAGTGTGGATGAGGAAAAAGATGAGCCATTCATAATGGCATCACAAGTAGTGAAAGTATTTTACGTCTTAGATCTAGAAAACAAGAATTGGTTGGTTGTTCTACTGGTGAAAAAAAACAAAGCTAGGGTTAGATGAAAATTTAATTGAGGATAACCCTTTAATAAGGAGATCACAATCAGTTCATAACGGTCCTGATGTAGACAATGTATTTTATATTAGAGAGGACCATAAAGGGAGGATTTGGATTCTCAATAGACGAACCAAATCCATAATACATTAAAAAAAACAAAGAGAGTTCAATGAGAATATAAAATTTATTTTTAATATGTTATGTTTTTACTCAAAATATTATATGTTATAAATTGTATTAATATAATCTAAATTAAATGTTTGACTACTCTTATAGAAAATGTATTCTTCACATGATAATGTTATGAATACCTCAGAAGAATAAATTATAAAAAGGAAACCATTTGGGAAGATGTAAAGGTAATGTTACGACATACTTTCTCTATTTTACCAAAAAATTATATAATGAAATTTTGATTTAATTTTTATTATTATTCAAAATGTTCATTTATTTTATAATATTTCAATCCACATTTCATTCCTTTATGTACCAAAATGTTGAGATAATTTTTCTCCCTTAAAAGTTTTTCTCCTGTGTAGTGTTGCATTTATCACTTTCCTTCATGTTATTTCCACAACCATTGTGGGAAGAGAAACTATGGTTCCTATACTAAATTACATAGGTAATATTCATTTTTTCAATGTAAAATAATTGTATATAGAATAAATGTATTGTTTTATATTTATCTTCAATTGAATTAATTTTAGTATCACTCATATAAGATTTTTTTAGTATACAGGTGGATTCTTATGTTCGAGTTGGGGTGTTCTTTTTCATCTTTCATGCCTTTATACACCAAAACTTCCACAAACTTAATCTCACTCAAAACCTTTTCACCCCAATAGTGTTGGCAGTAATCACTTTTCTTAATGTTCCCTCCATAGCTAAATCATATAGGTAATCTTGATTCTTATACAATGAAATGATTTTATATATAATTAATGTGTTTTTTAATATTTATTTTTAACCTTTTTATTTTTATTATTACTCACATAAGATTTTTTTCTTATATAATAGGATTCTTTTGTTCGAGTTGGGGTTGTCTATCAATCTTTTATGCGTTTTTACACAAAATAATACAAAACAATCTTCACACTCAAAAACTATTCACCCTTATATTGTTGGAATTTATCACTCTCCTTCATGATCCCTCCACTAATCAATGACATAGGTAATATTGATGTTTTCACTATAAAATTATTGGCTACAGAATTATGTATTGTTTCATATTTATGTCTAATTTAGTTCTTTTTAGTACTAGTCATGTAATATTTTTTTTCATATATAAATGGATTATTTTTTTCGAGCTTTCAACTTTGATGGTGACAATAAGAAAATGTGTCAAGAATGCATATAACTATCATGAAAATGTTAATTCCAACTACTTATTTAATTAATTTTGTTATCATTTTGTCTACTATTTGTAAGTTAATTTCCTTATAATTATTATTTAATAATTATTTATATTTTTCTCAGATATTTTTGGAAGTAATATTTTTCTTTCAACTATTTTCAATAATATAAAAATGAGATAAAAGTTTCATTTTTTCTAATGTTTAAACTTATTCTATCACCTTTGTTTGTCAAACCACCATCACTGTATATTGATTCAATGTTTTTTGCTAAAAAACATCTCTAATTTTTGAAACCTATAAGATTAGAGGAAGGTAATGTGCTCATTATACCGACTTCTTGTGATATAATGTGAATATGAGATTCCTATTCTCTTCTATATTTCAACAAGGAGAAGGGGTTTTAGGCTAGGAACATCATGTCAATATGTGATGTTGGAAGTTGTAGTAATAAAGGAAATGGAAATCATTGTACCATTAGCCATTATGATTTGTTTGAGACTTTGGGTTGTGTAGGAGTTAACATCACAAGAATATGATACACAGCTTGACTAGTATGACTCAAAGTGCTTCTTTTTTATTTAAAGTTCACATTAATTTTAGTAAAAAAGACAACTGAAATACTTGAAACTAGGAAAAATTAATCTGATTATTTTGATACATTAATAAAATAACACATATGTAATTTTTTACATGTATGAATAAGTCTTATCACAATATGATACACAATGTTATCATTATGATTTAAAGTGAATGTTTCTCGTTTAAAATGACATTTTAGTAAAAAAAACAATTTATGTAATAAAAACTAGGAAAACATATTCAATTTTATTTTGATAATTTATGAAAAATATCCATAATTAAATTTAGATATTTAGGAATCAATATCACCTCAATCTAATTCATGGTCTGACAATTGGGACTCCAAGTGAATCATTTTATTTAAAATTGACATCAATTTTAGTAAAAAGGACAACTGACCTACTCAAAACCATCGAAACGAATTCATATTGTTTTTATAATTTGTGGAAATGATCCATAATTATTTTTTCATGTGTAGGATTCAACCATACCTAAATATGATACAACATGTGCCTGATATGACTGAATGTTTCCTTTACCAGTTTAAAATCAACATTTTAGTTGAAAAAGTGCCACTCACTGATAGATAAGAAAACACATTCAGATTGACTTAATAATTATGGAAATTGATTCATAATTCATTTTAATGTGTAGGAATTAGTATCAAATAAAATAAACACATGATGTGATCAATATGAGTTAAATTGGAAGTTTCTAATTTAAAATGACATTCTCGTAAAAATGGTAAGTGACTTATTCCAAACCAAGAAAACAAATTAGGATTATTTTTATACTATAAGAAAATTATCTATAACTAATTTTAGACATTTAGGAATTATCCACATGTCAGAACCCATCCCACGGGGCCTATCCCATGATATACGCCAAGCCTGCCTCTCGAAGGCCAGAGGTTGGTGACTAGCACCAAAGGTGTCAACCTGCATGTGAGAGGCATTTTTATTGATTACTTGTATGCACAAGCATTCCCAACCACAACCCAAAAATTGAAATTGGAAAAAAATGTATACTGAAACAAGATATGAGTACAAGTACAACTAAAAATAAGTGGACCAGAATACAAACCCAAAAAAAGACAACTGAAAACTAAAGAGTACAAGTAAAAACTATAAACACACCGGCTGTTGAGAACCCCACATAATGGTAAGAGTAGGGTAGCTGTTGGAAGATGTGGGACTACAACCTTTCTGCCTGATATCACTGGTCCCTGCCTAGTCCTTGGCCACCAAGTCCACTGTCGAAACATCTGTTGTCTATACAAGACAAAACACATGCGGGTGAAGCCCATGCAAGGGTGAGTAACACGGTACTCAAAAGGGGCCCTAGTCCACTAAGGAGAAATACAAAAAAGAAAAAACAATGAAACCCCCCCATGTAAGGCCATGAAGTAATATAAGAATGTAATACCACAAAGTATAGAAATATCAAACTACGAAAAATATAAATAATAGGAAAAAGGTTCATCGGTTATTATGATGAACGTTTCGTACTATTGAGGGACTCATCCCAGATGAATCATTGCTCATATACTGGGTGACTAAGGATCCACACGGCTGATGTTCGTCTTCTGGGATACTAAGGTTCCAAAAAGTTACTGCTCATCTTCCGGGCCACTAAGGTTCCACTCAGCTCCTACTCGTCTGTTGGGCCACTAAGAATCCACACGGCTGCTGCTCGTCTTTTAGGACACTGAGGATCCACATGGCTGCTGCTCGTTTATTGGACCACTAAGGATCCACATGGATGCTTCTTGTCTTTCGCGCCACTATGGATCCACACATATTCTTCTCAAGCCATCGATCATAACTAAACTTCTAAAAAGTACCACATAGAATAACCCAAAGGACCATCTTATCGTAAGGGTTCCAATGCAATAGACAGCGCGTCGAACGGACATCTGATCTGTAAGATAAGTGAATTTTTGTAAAAAGAGTCATGTAGGATTCGAGTCTAATCCCACCTTCCCGTACATCAACCCCCTAAAAACTCCCGAATAGTATCTCAGAAGTAATGTTTCATTGCAAGGGTCCTTGTACAACAGAAAACGCGTTAATCGAACACCCGGTCCGCAAGTTAATGATGTGTCAGTGAAACATGGCCCGGTTAGGTCCGATCCCACCGGATCTGTTCTGGGGTCCACTGACCCGACCCGGGTCCAGTCCAGCATGGGTATAGCCCGAATGACCCATTGGGACTATTAGTATGGACCGGTTGTGCGGGTTTGGCCCAGTGGTGCGGGTATGGCCTAAGGGGGTGGCATGTGCTCTGCCCGGTCTATCAGGGGCAGACTGGTTCGTCCGCCTGGTAGGGACACGGCTGTAAGCTACATCTAGCCTCCTACTGCCCTGCAGTGCCTTCCACAACCTCCTACCACCATGAAGTGCTGACGGGCACACCACCTCTCTTCGCCCGTGGCCACCAATGCGGGCCACAACCGGCACCAGCACGCTGACAGATCCTTCTTTAGGCCTCCAGAGTTTCTCCGATGGTCTGTTTCTCGATCCGCCTGCTCCTACGGGCCTCTCGGGTCACCTCCATCCCTACCTTGGCCCCAGATTATTCTTGTCACTAATTTGAGGATACAACCACAATGAACGCACGTTCGGAGGGTCCCATGCCTTGTTCATGTTGGCCCGTTCCCTCCATGTTAGGTGTTTATAATAGCGGAAGGTTCGGGGATTACAATTCTACCAACAATAAAATTAATCCCGAATATAAAACCCATGCACAACAACCTATCAAAAGAATGTATGATCTATATAATAACCTATTCATGGGTTAGTCCGCATTCATCATTTATAAATGGAATGAATAATTCATAATAGAAAAAATCACACCCCTACCTCTTTGACATTCATTACCGTAGTGCTTCATCCTTGATGGTCAAAGAGGTTGATGTTGTTCGTCATTCTTCATGGTACATCTAAGTTAATTATTTTCCACCAGCATTCATCATTCTTCATTGGGGAGAAAAATCCTTTGGAGGTTCATTAGAGAATCTTCATTGTTTAATCCTCATTCCACCATCGCATTGAACTATTAAAAAAGAAACACGTCACAATGTTTCTATTATGCTGTTTTATTTATGAAACAATGTCGATGTTACATTTCATTAAGGTGTTGTTACACTACTTGTTAACAAGCCATTAATGATCTCTATTAATTCATCCCGTCACTGCCTCTTCGCTGCACCGCAACATCACCATGTCGTCCCTTGTCGGTGAGAAAAGAAATAAAATACCTTTTAAAGTTATTTTTATTATTTTTATCGAAAAGTCCAAAAATTAACTTTTCATTTAGACCCTTTCCAGCCGAAGTTAAGTACTTTATAGGAAAATTCTAGTGTTCTGAGTTCAACGATGCCCTTAGATTTTGGATCTGAGAACTGGTTCAAAAGTTTCAAAAACCTAATCGCACATTTACTGAACATATATTAAAAAATGTTCAAAATTCTATCCCGGGAACACCGAGCCTTGGAATCTCATGTCATATGAGCGCGTGGTCTCAAAATAATTCCATATAATTAAAAAAGTTACATGAAATTTTTGGGACCCTACATTCTCCCCACCTTAGGGATTTACATCCTCAAAAAAATGAGGGCTAATAAAAAAAATGGGGGTACTGAGCATGAATCTGAGCCTGCCACTCCCATGTTCTCCCAGGGAGGTTCCAGTTCTACCAATGAACATGCACCAGAAGAATCAATCATCCATAAATGAACCTCTCTTGTGGATCCTCTATCTCTATAGGGATCTCTGTAAACGTCTCCCCATATTCAATGTCCAGCTCTCCCCAGTCGATGATGTGCGATGGATCTTTCACGTACCTCCTCAACTGCGATGAGTAAAAATTATTGTGCACCCGGTGCATCATTGGGGGAAGAGCTAGGCATTAATCCACCTCACCAAATCTGCTCAAGATCTGAAAAGGTCTGATGAACCTCAGATATAGCTTACCGCTCCGGAAAAATATCCTTAACCCTCGTCAGGGTGAGACGTGAATGACACATGGCCTCCCTCTTAAAACACTAAGAGTCTCTATCTCATGTCAGAATAAGACATCTACTTGCTATGCGAAGTCCTCATCCTCTCCTAGATGATATGCACCTTCTCGGTGGTATCCCATAAAAACTCTATAACCCTGAGTTCCAACTCCACTAGGTCTATCCAATATAGGGGTGATCTTCAAGGCCGCTCGTACAAGGCCTAAAATGGTGCCATGACAATGGTGGAGTGATAACTATTGTTGTATGAAAACTCCACCAATGGCAGGTGGTCCTACGAACTATGACCAAAATCAAGTATTCAAGCAAGAAGCATGTCCTTTAGGGTGTATATGGTCTTCTACGTTTGACCATCCATTTGGGGATGAAACAATGTGCTCAAACGCAGCTACGTCCCGAATGCCTACTACAATTCCTTCCACAAATGGGATATAAAGCGTGTATCGTGGTCTGAGATGATCATCGAAGGAACCCCATGAAGCCACACTATCTCTTAGACATAGAGGCATCCCAATCCCTCTACTGATACCTCCTCAAGGATAGGTAGTAAGTGAGCCAAAATGGTGAGTCGTTCAACGATCACATAGATATAATCATGGCCTCTTGATGTACGTGGTAACCCCATCACGAAGTCCATCAGGATAACATCCTTTTTCTACTATGGTAACTCAAGTGGCTGAGCCAAGACTACTGCAACCTGATGCTTAGCCTCGACTTGCTGACAAGTGAGACATAATGAGACCAGCTTGGCTACTACTTTCTGCATCCCTGTCCACCAGTACTAATAGCAGAGGTCCTAGTACATCTTCACCACTCCAGGATGTACCGCCAAAGGGGGTGTACAGTACTCCCTCCACACATCCTCTTGCAATGCCACTAGTACTACAGTGCACCCTATGTGAAGGATAACGTGCTCCCCACCTATCAAAAATCCATCAGGAGCATGTCATGAGGATAACTGAGTAGGTCACGGCTCACAATCAACATTCTACAACTATGCCTCCCTGACTTGCTATAAGAGTGGGGGAGTAATAGTCATTGACTGAAGGTAAGTGGCTCCATTCTCACAGACAAAGGATATCTTCATCGCGACTAGCTACTCTATCGCCTCAATCAGTAACTGCAAACTGGTCCTCTTTCTAAGTTCATATGCTAGCACGTTCCCCTTCCAAAGAGTATAGACTATCTCAAAGTCATAGTCCTGGAGGAACAGTAGCCATCACCACTATCTCAAGTTCAGGTCCTTCTGGGAGAATATATACAAGAAACTCTTGTGGATGGAGTAAACTGTAAACCGTTCACTCATCAAGTAGTACCTTCACATCTTCAAGGAAAAAATCATTGCTCCTAACTCCAGGTCATGGGTCACATAGTTTTTTTCATGTTGCATTAAATTATGTGATACATAGGTGATCACCACTCACTCTTGCATCAAGAAAAAACCTATAATGGTCCCTGATGCATGACAGGAAAAATACGTACTCCACACCCTCTTCTCGCAGTCTCAATATTGGGGCACTCGTCAATATTCATCTTAGCTCTTGGAAACTCTGCTAGTACCTCTCCTTCCACACGAAGGGATATACCTTCTTTGTAATATATTAAAAGGGTGCTGTTACTCTAGAAAATTTGGGTACAAACCTCCAGTAGTATCCATCCTACCCTAAGAAACTCTGCACCTCATTCATGATTCTGGGTGGATCCAAAGCAAGCACCTCTTCTATCTTCTCCGAATCTACTACAACTCTAGCCTCTGAGATGATGTTCCCCAGAAAGTGGACCTCTCGAATGAAGATCTGAAACTTAGAGAACTTACCATAAAGTTGGTTATCTCAGAATGTATCCAGGACTATCTTTATGTGTGTAGTGTGCTCCTCCTCGGATGTTGAGTACACTAAGATTTCATTAATAAATACCACCACGAAACAATTGAGGTTGAGCTGGAAGATCTTGTTCATGAGTCCCATGAACATTGATGGGGAATTGGCCATGCTGAAAGGCATCACCATGAACTCATAATGGCCATACCTACACCTAAATTCCATCTTCAGTACATCCTCATCCCATACTGAAAGCTGATGATAGCCTAATCTAAGGTCTATCTTAGAGAACCACCGTGCACCCTTCAGTTGATCTAAGAGGTCATCAATCCTCGAAAGTGGATACTCGATCTTTATGGTCACCTGGTTCAGGCAACAATAGTACACACATAACCTCAATCTATCTTTTGACCTCTTGGAAAACTAAACTAGGTCTGCCCATGGTGAAACGATGGGCTTCACGAAGCCCTTCTCCTACAAATCCTCCAACTATACCATCAATTCACAAATCTATGTGGGATCCATTCGATATGATGGCGTGGATATCAGTGTCTTACCAAGACATAGATCATAGTAGAAGTTTAATTCTCAACAAAGAGGTAAACACAGAATATCTTCAAGGTAGACATCTTTATGATCTACTGTCACGAAGGAACTTGAGGACTCATTACATTCACTGCACTGAGGGTCAAACTATCCAACTGAATAATAATTGGATACAAACCCCTCTACCTGAGTCCATAAAGAGTTTCAAGTATTTCCATTCTTCTAATAAAGGGAAATCCAGTTCCATCTCCATGGATGAACCACATCCTTTTCCTAATACAGTCAATGCTGTCATGAACATTACTAATCTATACTAAGAATGACTTCGTAAGGTCTCAACACTACTACCATGAGATCCAAACCGATACTCTTGCCTCCAAGAGTCAGGTCACACTATCAACACTGGTGTGCGGTCATTGGGTCTCCTCCAATAGGAGTCTCTAAACATGAGGGTCAAGTCAATTGTCTTAACCAGAACCTCTAGGTATTAAATAAGAAGAAATGGATGGAAAGGGAAATCACTAGTACACATGTCGATCAATATTGTAGCTAAAGTAAAAAAGACACACATCATACCTTGATTCATCCTTATAGTCTTGGAGTTATAATCATCGATAGTTTGCAACTATCTTCTCTCATTCCCTGCAATATGAATGGTGGGACAATATTGCATGAGATTTTTCTTTTCACAACAAGCATAGAAAATCCTTCCTTTCTCGAAACTATCACATTCCCTCTTATGGACGCTATGGTTCTATAGCTTTCTTTGTGCACCTGCAATCCATATGTTCTGATGACCCTTCATCTCATGTGATCATTTCCTCAGATTCTTGTGACACACATTTGAACCATGAACCTCATCGCTAAGTGCCAAAAGAGTCATCCATGACTCAATCTAGCAAGATGCATCCACCTGAACCACTGGAGGTGGGCCTGAAATCTAATCAACGGGTGGTGGTAACACTGGTATACCACTTGGTGGGGATATATCTAGGACTGGTCTCTGAACAGATTCCTTGTCTCCAGGCAGACTATCCTCACGACCATTTTTTGGGAACTGAGATGGCTGTTCGCATAGAGGCATCCTGAAATAGATCATGATGGACCAAGATCAATAGATTATAACTAGTGAGATGAATCTTATATAAAAGAACATAAATAGATTCTTATGCAAACAATGTTTTCATTTTTATAGCCGAGAAGTATAATTCAGGGTCCTGGTGCATGGATATGTTGACCACTGCACCAACAATCAACTCCCCAAATCTGAAAGTCGGACTATCAACATTTAGAACTGTTGAACTAAAACAAAAAAATAGACTTTATATCTTTAAGTCAGAACCGAAAAACTCTAATATTTATTTGTTACGATCTGTCCCCTGGGGCCCATTCTGTGGCATACCCCAAGCCGGCCTCCTAAAGGCCAGGGGTTAGGAACTTGCACTGATGGTGTCAACCTCTAAGTGGGATTCATTTTTCTAAGTACCTGTACACCCACAGACACACTCAACCATGTCCCAAAAACTGAAAAAGGAAAACAAATATAATGAAACAAGTGCTGAGTACAAGTAAAACTGAAAAAAGTTGGCCAAAATACAAACCCAACAAAAGAAAATTGAAAACCGAAGAGTATAAGAAAAAATTGTGAACAAGATGACTCCTGAGAACCCCACCTGATGGTAGGAGTAGGGTAGCTACTAGAAGTTGTGGGAGTACTCCCTATTTGACTGATCTCACTAGGACCCGCCTGGCCCTAGTCGACCAAGTCCAGCATTGAAACATTCGTTGTGGGCACCAGACACAACACATGCGGGCGAAACCCATGCAGGGGTGAGTAACACAGTACTCAGAAGGGGACCCCATTCCACTAAGGAGAAATACCAACATGTAACCAAAAATTAAATCCACCATGTAAGTCCGCAAATGAAGACAAAAAGGTATAGATATCTCACACCAGGTACAGTCTAATGCATAGGAAGAAGGTTCATTAGCTATAGTGATGAACATTTCATACTTTTGAGGGACTCATCCATGATGAATCGATGTACATCTTTCGGGCCACTAAGGATCCACACAGTTACTTCTCGTCTACCGGGACACTAAGGATCAACAAAACTACTTCTCATATATCTGACCACTAATGATCCAAATATATCATGATCTTATGCGGGACTACTAAGGATCCACATGGCTGCTGCTCGTCTACTGGGCCACTAAGGATCAACACGGCTCCTGCTCATCTGTCGGGCCACTAAGGATCCATAAGTATGTTTCTCTAGCCATCGGCCATGCCTAAAATACCATGAAGTCACACATAAAATAACCCAAATTACTGTCTCATCATAAGGGTCCAACGAAACAGACAGCGTATCGAACAGATGCCTAGTCTATAGGATCTGGGCATTTTAGTAAAAAGGATCCTATTGGATCCGAGTCTGATCCAAACCAGCTATATGCCAACCCCTTCCAAAACTCCTGAAGAGTATCTCTTAAGAACTTCCTTATCGCAAGGCTCGTTGTTCCATAGACAGTGTCCCCATCAGACACCCGGTCTGTGAGTTATTAACGTTTCTATGAAATGGGGACCGGTTGGGTCTGGGTCCAGTCTGACCCAGTCGGACCCTATCTGGGGTCCACCGACCCAACCCGAGTTTGGTCCAACATGGGTCTAGCCTAGCTATCCCATTGGGTTAGAATGTTCGGCCCGACCCGGTGGTGCGGGTCCAACACTGTGGCGCGGGTCCGGCCCGGTGGCGCTAGTTCGGCCTGGCCCAATGGCACAGGTCCGGCCCGACCAGGTGGCGTAGGTCCTTCACACTGGCATGGGTCCTGCCCATCTGGGCGGGTCTGACCCATTGGGGCGGGTCTAGCCCAAGGGGGTGGCCCGCCCCCTACCAGGTCCGCCAGGGGTGGACTAGTTCATCCACCTGGCCGGGCCTTGGCCGGATGCCACGTCTGACCTCCTGCTGCACCTCAGGTCACCGCGAGGCCCCTTCTCCACTACAGTCAAATGACCATGGCCTGGTGATGACACAACCATCTAAGATGACCAATCGAAATTCCCACATGTGGCTGGATGCCGCGTGCCGCTGGCTTGCCCGAGCAGCCTGGACACAGGATGATCCTCCATGTGACGCCAGTCGACGCTGCATCTCCACACTGCCATGGCCAGTCAGCTATTGCTTCTACCCGCCAATACATGCTGATGGGAGGACCACCCCCCTCTACCCACGGCCGCTACCGAATTCCACCAAAGTTTCTCCAGTGGTCCATTTCTTGATCTGTCTGCGCCTACGCGCCTCTTGGGTCACCCCTATCCCTATCTTGTCCCCAAATTATTCTTGTCACCAATTTGAGGATACATCCACAAATAATGCATGTGCGTAGGGGCCTGGACCTTGTTTGTGTCAGGCCACACCCTCAGTGTTATTGGTTTATAATAGGGGAAGGTATAGGTATTAAAAGTATACTGACAATAAAATTAATCTCAAATAGAAAACCCCAGAATGACACCCTCCCACAAGAACGCATGATCTGCGGATTAACCTGTTCATGGGTTAATTCGCATTCATCATTTAGAAAAATAATGGGAAATTTATAAAACCCAAATCAAACCCCTAACTTATTGACATTCGTTGCCTTAGTGCTTCATCATCAAGGGTCTAAGAGGTCGATGACATTCGTCACTCTTCGAGGTACGTCGAATTTGATGACATCCCATAGGTGTTCATCATTCAACATTTGGTAGGAAAATCAGTCGGAGGTTCATCAGATAATCTTCACAGTTAAATCCTCATTCCCAAAAATGTCAAAATATTAGAAATAAAACATGTCACATCATTTCTATTATGTTGTGGTGTCTCATCGTTACACTGTTTCATTTATAAAACAATGTCGATGTTACATGTCATTATGTCATCGGTACATTGTCTGTTAACAATCCATTAATGATCTCCATTAATGCATCTCGTCACTGCCTCATCGCTGCACCACTGCATCGTCGGGTCGTCGCTCATCAGTGAGAAAATAAATAAAATAACTTTTTACGTTATTTTATTATTTTTCTCAAAAATTCCAAAAATTACCTTTTTTGTTCGAACCCTGCCGACCGAAGTTAAATCCTTTCTAGGAAAATCCTAGCATTTTATGTTCAATGGTACCCTTATATTTTGGATCTGAGCACTGGTTCAAATGTTAGAAAAATCTAGTCGCACATTTACTGAACGTACCTTAAAAAAAGTTCAAAATTCCATCCTGGGCTCACCGAGCCTTGAAATCTCATTCCATCAGTGTGTGGTCCTGAAATAAGTCCATATAATTAAAAAATTGGAAATTCAGGGAAAATACACCAGACCTCATAACGATGCATGATGTGACTAGTATGACTCCATGTGTGTCTGTTTATTTAAAGCTGACATCAATTTTAGTAAAAAGGATAACTGACTTACTCAAAACTAAGAAAAAGAATTCAGTTTGTTTTTATACTTTATAAAAAATATTCATAAGTAATTTGGGAAATGTGGGAATCATCTTCACCTCAAACTAATTCACACTGTGATCGTTATAACTCAATATGTCTGTTATCAGTTTAAGAACAACATTTTAGTTCAAAAAGTGCCAGTCACTGAAAATAGAGAAAATGTGATCATATTTTCATGATAAATTGGTACATAAATTCATAAATAATTTTTATTTTGTATGTATCTTCCACACATCAAACCAACACATGATGTGATCGATATGAGTCAAAGTGTGTGTGTCTAATTTAAAATGGAATTTTTATAAAAAAGAAAAGTGACACAGTCATAACCAAGAAAATGAATTAGTAATATTTTTATAATTTAATAAAATGATACATAATTCATTTGATATCTATAATAACCAACCTCACATAAATACGACACATATTGTGACCATTATGACTCAAAGTTCATTTTTTTATTTAAAATTGATATCACTTTAGTAAAAAGGACAACTGATCTACTCAAAACTAAGAAAAAACATTCAGATTGTTTTTATAAATTATTAAAAATATCCATATGTCATTTGGTACATGTAGGAATAAACCTCACCTCAATCGTATTTACGATGTGACTTGTATTACTCAAACTGTCCATTATCAGTTTAAAAATGACATTTTTGTTCAAAAAGTGTCACTTCCTAAAAACAAAGAAAACATGTTCATATTTTAATAATTTTTTAGGATATCGATTCAAAAATAATTCAAGATGTGTAGTAATTTGTCTCACATAAAACTGATACATGATGTGATCCTTATGAGTCAAAGTGTGTGTTTCGAGTTTAAAATTACATTTTAGTAAAGAAGAAAATTGATATAATCAAAACCTATAAAATTCATTCAAATTGTATTTATTCTTTATTAAAATGACCCATAATTCATTTGGGACTTGTAGGAATCAGTATAACCTGCATTTGATACATGGTGTGACTGGTATGACTCCAAGTGCATTATTTTATATAAATTTGACATCAATTTTAATAAAAAGAAAAACCAACCTACTCAAAAATGAGAAAAAACATTAGGATTATTTTGATTCTTTAAAAAAACTATCAATGAGTCATTTTTGAAGTGTAGGAATCAACTACACCTCAATCCAATGCACGTTGTGACTCGTATGACTCAATGTGCCCATTATCAGTTTAAAATTTACATTTTAGTTCAAAAAGTGTCACTCGCTTATTAGTGAGAAAACGAACTCAGATTGTTTTGATAATTTAGGAACTATTTAATAATTTATTTGTGACATGTAGGAATCAATATCATGTAAAACTGACACGTGATGTGATCGATATGAGTCAATGTTTGTGTTTCCATTTTAAAATGGAATTTTAGTAAAAAAAGACAAGTGACATACTCAAAAATGAACAAATACATTCAAATTGTTTTGATACTTTAGGAAAATAATCCATAAATCAATTTAGACATGTAGGAATCATCAAAAACCTCAATATGACACATGGTGTGATTGGTATAACACAATGCATATTTTCAATATATAAGTTCTATTTTAGTTTTAAATGAGAATCACATAGCCAAAACCAAGCGAATGATCCTAGTTTGTTTTCTCATCATTATATATTTTATTAATTAATTAATTTACTCATAATTTTTTTGTTATAATTATTTAGGTAATTTTCTTATAGAAGATTCTTGAAGATTAACTTGAAATTTTGTGACTTGAAAGAATCAACCACAACTCAATTCGATACACAATGTTCCTGGTATAAATCAAAGTTTAGTTTAAAATAAACACATTCTATTAAAATATTTTTTATATTATTTCAAACAAAAAAATTGTTTTCTTATACATGTTTAATTTTTCCTCATGTGGGGTTTAGTATCTAAATAAAAAGTAACATTGATGTTTTTGAATGTATGTAATAATCTTTACTTATGTAATTGTAAAAAAAATGTTTGAAATGTCTATAATATAGAGTTATTTTCTTGTATTTGGATTTTAAATTTGATTTTATTTCAATTGTTTGTTGGTACTTGATTTTTTGGATTTTTTTGTGTTTTTGGTTCTACGATGTGTCGTTACAGCACACTGCACTGGTGCTGCTATGTGCTATTATAGCACTTTGCAGCATGCCCCTTCATCAGTGTTTATAAAAGTAATAATAAATATCTACTTTATTGGCACTAAATGAAAGCCTTGATAAATTTTATCCTTTATCGGCTCTTCTAAAATCACGGATAATGGAACCCTTTAGTAGTGCTTTTTTTGTGTGCTAATAAATTACTAGGTATTTTATTCATTCTCTGGTAGTCATTGCTTCTCTAGCGCTAATAAAGGCCATTTTAGCATTGGTAAAGACCTATTTATTAGTACTATCAGAACATGGGATAAAAAATATGTTTATTCCTATCCAACAACTTTATGAGTTGATGTCTAGGTTTTTGTAGAAATAGGATTTTTTTGTTGGTTTTCAATGTTATAGTTGTGTTGATTTGTGTTCAGTATAATGTTTTAAGTTATTTATCTATACATTTTCTCTTATCATGGAGTGGTAAAAGGAATGAATTCATGCCTCATCATTGGAACATAGGTTTCACATGAAATTTATATGCATATATGTGATTTATTTGGTTATGATGAAAGTGTTCAGTTGTTTAAAGTGTCAACAATATCTTATGTCATGTTTTCACCCTTTAATTTCATGGTGTCATTATACTCGACATTACCATGATTATTGGTTTATATTCTATATATGATGGATAGTTATGTGTATCTATGTGTATTTAATGCATGGACAGTAGAAAGGGTTGGTTAGGCTAGACTTATTCCTAAGAGATATCAAACCATTATATTGTGGGTTTTTTGAAAATAGTGATATATATTGTATGTTGATTATTTTCCTCTATTTTGGGAGGATATGTGTTTGAGGATAAACTTGGAGTGTGTAGTATGAGGTTAAGGATACTCGATACTAATAAGGTCCCTGGAATTGGGTGTTTTCATGGGACTTGCCTCAATGTTTTGAGTTAAAATCATCGAGGGACCTTTGTGTGTTTTTACCAAAAATCATGTGGTTCGTATAATATGTGACATGGATTAGTGATAATGAGATACGAATCTTGTTTGGGTGAGTCTAGGAATGATAATAGAATAAAATGATTTTTTCATGTTATTTCTCGAGATGATTTGTTGTATAAGAGGGTAAACTAAGAGAGAGGGGTTATCCTAGTCATGTGAATCCATTAGATATGGAAGTGTGGGTATATGCTTCAAGTTATAGGATTGATAAACATGAGGTGTAATAAAGTATATAGTATATCCATGAGACATATTCCTTATATTGATAATGGAAATAAAGGAAAAAATAGTACTTTCTGTGAGGAATGTTTCAAACATTTATGGGAGGAATGGTAAGCTACTCTATTAAGCATGTTAGCCTAGGAATTATGGGATACAACTCATGATGGCATGAGTGAAGTTATATGTAAGGGTTCCATTAGAATGTATGCCTTCTTAGTCAAGATTTAATTTAGAAACATGGAAAACTATTCACTGTTGTGAGTGTGTTGAATAATCCCTTATTTTGAATTGTGCAAGCGAGATTCTTCTTGATATACAAGGTATGCAGATTAATGTGACTTAATCATGGTTAATGATCTATAGTATTAGTGTTGTTTTGGCATTATTATCTTGGATGGAATGTGGGATATGGAAATTGATGTATTTTTGGAAAATGTCTAAGATATGGTGATTGTGTAGTGAAATTATTGCAACTTTTCTGGATTAGGTCATGATGAAATAGTGAATTCATGTGACTCATTCCCAGTGTGTGGGTTAGGATGGTTGTGGTGTTTATTTGGTCCCTTGAAATCGATATGGTATGTAAAACATTGATGGGTGCCTATTTGTTGTTTGGATGGGTCTATGAATCCTTATTTTCCCAAATATTATTAGAGTTAGAACATGGGGTACTAATGAAAAATAGTGATTGATCACACTTTGGTTGTGGTCATCTGTGATGTAATGGTAGAAAGGTGCGAGGAACCATGAATTTTCTGGGGAATGGATGAGGGTGTTGGATCTTGACATTATTTCATGTGTGGGTTAGATAATGGGTTTCTCTAGGAATGTTTGGTTTTGATTGACTAGTGAAAACTAATGCATTGTGATAAGAATGGTGTCTGAGATGAGTTCTATGTAGAACTATTGTGAAATGTCCTATGATTATGAGAGTTATGATCATGCTAGAACTGTGATGCCATATAAGAGGTGATATAAAGTATTTTTTTGGAATTTGAAAATTATTTAAAGGACATTGATTATTATGGGACGATTAGGGGACGAGTGTATTGTCATGGTTACTTTTGAACTAGGAAAGTGACTCAACTGTAATCAGTTTAGTGTCGATGAGATGGAGAATAAATAGAAAGGATGATGTGTGGTTCGTGGCCAGTTGGGATGTGAGAGTTGTGTGATGGTGATTTGATTAAGTCCAAGATGTATCAATGGTAGTTCATAATAAAAGTAAGCAATGTTGGTATGAACGATCCTGAGATTATAACCCCTCAACAGGGGATTGTGGAATGGGTCTAACTAGATCTAATGATTAAGGGCCATGAGTATCCATACCCAGATAGTATTGGGATTTATAATGGATCATGCTCATAGGTTATGAATAAAATAAATGTTAAGATGGGGAGAACAGTATTTATATCTGTTGGTTATAAACTTTATTTTAGGTGTTGTATAGTGAGCATAAAATGTGATGAATTTAGAGAACCTAATTTGGTAGTGGTTAAGGTTGTGTGTTGATGCTTCTAGGAAAATGATCATGTTTTGTTTATTGAAAGGGAATAACCAGAAGTGGGTATCCACTAGTTATGAGAGGGTAAATTCAATATGTTCAGAAACTGATCAGATTGATTTTTAGGTTATGGTCAATTTTATAAACTAGGCATGAAATTTAAGAAATGATCCAGGGGGCTAACTAGTTTTATAACGTGTCAGTATTTTTGAGAGAGTGTAATGATTGGTATGAAATATGGATGATTCATGTTATGGGTGTGGAATTAGGGGATAAACTTTAGGTTTTGACGAGAATAGCCCAAAGATGATTGGATGTGTATATGAGAGAGTATATGTATGATTTAGACTAGATACCTCAACCTATGGTGAAATCAGTGATTTTGGAACACACAAATATCAACGGGAGTGAATAAATGTTGTACAGTTGGTAGATTAGATAGTTCTGTGGTGCTTGGGCGATTATTCCTTTTATGGTCTAATGATACACTGAGGTACTACCATGTGATTTTGTTGTGTGATCAAGTTCTCTGACTCATATGAGGATTTACAAGCATCTTATGGGAAATGAACAACATGTGTGATGGGTTGGGGTTGTATCACTCTTTAGAGTGTGGTATTAGCATGACTATATCTAGTGGGGGATATGAATATCGACTATGCATCAATATTTGATGAATTACTAGTTTTTTTGAGATTCACATGGATACTTACTGGGTTTTATAGGTGTTTTTGTGGTTATGTTGTAACGGTCTGCACTAGAGTGAGTCAGTGGAGCTAGAGAAAATTCAGTTTCCAATGAGGTGGAAACTAGGGCCAAATTAAATTATTAGACTTTTATTGGGAATTATATTATTTATACTTGTTTTAAATGACTGAGGGGGTGTTTTCAATGTTGTAAATTAGGTGGTAGAGTCCCGAAACATGTTTTGGGGGTTTATGAGGCTTGATAGTATAGGTTAGTGGCTATATAGAGACACCATGTACTTATTTGGGTGGCACTAGGTACCTGGTGAAGGTCCTAGGGAAGCATGATTTCTATTTGGGGCCACCAAGTGGATGGTACATTACATCAGGTACCTAGTGAACCAACGGGTGGCATGTGCATGTGCACTAGGTTCTCTATGTCCCTAGGATCTGTTTATTTAAATTGAGGGAAAACAGTCAATTCCACCCCCTCAGTTTCATACCCCCTTTAGGTTTTTCCGTCCTGACTAGATGTAATAAAGGGGAAGTCATTCCCCCTTTACCAACCTCACCTCCTCCTTGGCTCCACGAATCTTTTAGGATTTGGAGATGCTTGTCATTTTTTCTATAGTCAATTTTTATAATGTTATTATCATATTTTGATCATCATATATTTATTATAATTTCATTAGAGTCCATCTAGGGTTTTAATATCTATTCCACTCGAGCATGGTAGAATTAGATCCAGATGATGGGGATTTGGTTCAGATTGGATAAAAGAGGTTCTGAGAGGCTGAACATAATCGTTTTCTTGTGGATTCCTCGAGGCATGTCACTAATTTTATTAATTTTTCATTTTTTATCACTTTATGATGTATTAAATTTTGTAATATATTTTAGTGTTATTATTGAAAAAGCATTTAGGGGTGTTTTAGGAGTGATCTACACCCCATTCCTCAAGTTTAGGGTTTCGTTATGCCATCCATTAAGATTATCCATGAATTTTCCAAAAGAATTACTTATAGAATTAATTTGTGTTATTTATTGAAGGATATAGGCCATTGTAAAGGTGATCTACAACTAGTATGTGCTTGGTCAGGCTTTGGCGATGATAGGTGGGTCTTTTTGGAAAAGGGTAACTCAATAGTTGTGGTATGAAGTACCTAATATTACCTCTTTATATGAGATTTAATATATTGTTTGGAATATAAGTGTGGGTAGGTGGGTGTGAGAGACCTAAGAGGGAACCATGAGTGGTCTCTCTTTTATGAGGCATGAATGGGGACTTCAGTGAGACTCTTATTGCACCATAGAGGTTATAAATTTATAAAATAGTTGTTGATGACTATTTAGCCTATAAGAGAGGTTCAGTTAGAGGGAGGTAGAACCATAAGGGTTGTACATCACTTGGCATATAACTAACATTACCTAGGAGGGTTTCATAGTGGAATGTATTTCTCACCTAGGGAGGAGGCTACAGATGATTCTATTTGGAAGTAATAGAATTGGCTATATGTGATATGGGATTGAGAGTGTGTGTGGTAAAGCCTTAGGTTGGGTCTAGAAGAGGTTCCCTTACCTCTTGAGAGATGTGTTGGGATAGTTACATCATTATTGGACCCTCAAACATAGTATGTTTACAATGGGGCCATCAAGGGACTTGTCACTTTGGGTAAGTGGAGAGAAGGTTAGGGAAGGGAGTCCTCAGGGGTTGTTCTCATCCCTTTCTTGTGTTTTTGTAATAAAGGGGAATTATTAATCATTATTTAGTGGAAAGAATATCAGTTATGCTCTTGTATAGTGGTGGTTAACCTAGTTATTAGACGTTGGATTATTTAGTATTTACATGGCTTGACCCCTGTAAGATGAGTAGCTATTTTATATCTTAGTCCATGACATGGGAGGCTAATATATAAGTAAATGTTCTTGGTGTATGAAATTAGGGATGTGAGTAACATAAACTAAAATCTTTTTAGTGGTATGTATTCATTGGGTTATAACTCATTCACCATAACTATGATGTATAATCCCTTTCCTATGATGTAGTGAGAAATCATTCAGTTATTTTGGTTTAACTTGTAGTGATTGATAAAGCCTTGGTTTTTGTGGTTTATAATGACTTGTTGAATTTCATTTTATTTATGGTGATTCCACATTCACGAAATGATGAATCATTCGCCATGATAGAGTATGGTGATTTATCATTCTCTAGGGAATGGTAATATGGGGGAACACCACTCATTTTATGATTATGTGTTGTTGATAGATTATTCAACTAGGATTTTAACACAATGATGGATCTTTCACCTTAAGGATGGTATTGGGTGATATATCATTCACCTAGTGATGCATCATTAGGCTTTTCATTATTTGGTGATGCCTTTATCTCCCATAGAAACATTGTTGACCATATTTATGATGAGTATGGTGATGCGTTGTTCACAATGTATTACATCATTCTCTATGATGAGATAAGGGTTGGTGATATATCTTTCACCATGATTAGTGTGACAATGGTGCTTTATCTTCATAGAAATTGATATTGGTGTTGTATTTTCAACCGAGAGTTTTTTATTGGTGGAATATCTTCCACTAGAGGAGTTTAGTTCTGATGGTTCATCATTTATCCAAAAAATATTTGATTGGTGGTATATTGTACATCTAATCATTTCATCAATAGTAAATAATCCACTTAGGTATTGGTGGTGATGGTGCATCATCAATACCATGATGTATATTAGTGGTACCCCACAAATCTAGGGACTGATAATTGTGGTACATCATCCTCCCATATATGATTATTGGTGGAATAGAACCCACCCTTGATAAAAATGGTGATATATCATCCGCTTGAGATATGATTAAATTATGTATCCTTCACTTAACTAATGGGATAATGTTTCACCATTCACCCCATGTTATGGTATGAAGATAAATCATTCGCATTAAATAATTAAGGTATGTGTATATCATCCTGGTCTGGAACATGAAAAATAATGTATGTGTCAACCGTTAGGGGGGTCCATAAGAACCCATGGGGTGAATTATTTATGCCTGTGATGTTATGAATTACTTTTCATTCACTACATGCGTGCACATATATACTAGTTTTTATTAGGAACATCATTAGTGATGACCCACTAAGTTTTATTATTACAATATGTATAGGAAACCTGGTGTGTGTGTAGAATTCATATTGGTATTCATGATTGGGATGATTTCTTGAGTATAGTTTGATGATCTAGGAGAGCACATTTGAATTGAGGAGATAAATCTGAGGTGAGATCCTGGATAGCGTGGTTCTCCCTTTATTATTTTTATTTCAGTTTTATTTTTATATATTGTATCATCGGCCCATGGTGTGTTCCTATATTTGTGATTGTTTGAAATCATGGATGTTTCAATTTTGATAGATCATTGTTATGGTTTTTTTTCTATGTAATTTTATATGTTATACTCTATTGTTATACTTATTGTGGTTATTTCTATAATTGGTTTTTATTGGTCCAGACTAAATTGGATTTTATAGTCTCCCAATATGTCTTATCATAACCTCTCTAATAGTTATAAACCTTTAGAATATGGGGATTCAAGCTCGACTTCATATAGAGAATCTGTTTTGGTGCTATTTTGATATTCCGAGTAAGAGAGATTATAGATTTCACCATGACTATGAAATATCTCCTCATCCATGGAAGTATATAAATGTGTGATGTTAGATGAAAAATTTAGATATATCCTAGTGTTGGAGTATGGATTAACCTATACTCTTTAACATATATTTAGAATTAAATAGATTTAAGTACTCTAGTAAAAAAACTAGTTTCCATAGACACTAAATCCACGTATTTTTCATTAATTTAAACTTTTGGTAGAGATTATTTGTGATTAATAAATATAAATTATCTGAGATAAACATGATTTAATGGTTTAACCATTATAAATTTGTCCTAAGATATATCTGTGGTATCCTCACATTCTCTTAGCACATAAACACCAATAGATTGTTCCCCCTCTTCATCATGATATTCTCTATTAATTATATCCTCTTCAGGGAAATATTAATTTTTTTCTCCAACATATTTAATGACTTCAACCACTTTTCATCTATCCATACTAGCCTATTCATTTTTATCTAAACTAATGTATGGATCAAACATATATTTAGAAGGTGTAAGTTTTTGTGATAAATTGAAATTATTAAAAATATTAAGGTCAAAATTGATCCATAATCCTGGGGGGTCTAGTTAACTATTTTTATGTTATATATACATTGGTTAAGACACACAAAGAATAAATCATCCCATTTATGTTCATCTTTCACAATCAACACATTTGATTCGAAACCCTTAAATAAAATCCTTAAATAAGGTAAAGAAATTACCATTAATATACGACTTCATAAATCTTCTTAAATATATGTACATAAATTTATAATTATAATAATTTTCTGTAGATTTAAGTAATTAATATATTGATACCTTAGAGTAATAAAATATAATTTAAAGAGATCAATTTTTTACATCATTTAACTCCACTAAATAGGACCTTCTTATTTTATCATTCATGATGAGTAATAATAGTTCATCTTCAATGTTAAAGTTAAATTTACTAATAGTGAATTAATTTTTTATGTTTTTTAATTCAACTTTATCATTTATCCAAAAGATTTATTATTATTCCTTAGATAAATGTTTTATTATATTTCTATGAATAACACTTTAAATATATTTTTTATTTTTTTAGATGAAACTAAATATTCAAATTAAAATTTCACACTAATTTAGGGTTAATTTCATTACCCTAATCTTGAAGATTTTTTTAACTTCACTATTCCTTAATAACTCCATTTTTAAAAGTTTCCTACTTTTTACCCATGTGTAGTTGGATAATTTTTTAAGTGTGACAATATTGATTTTGTGATGTGATATCTTCATCCTAGAAGAAAAAGAAGACCCCTTATATCTCTATTTAATATGAATATCCACAAAAGGTGAATAAAATATGACTAGTATTACTTATTTAGGGAAAAGTTATTCAGTATCTATTGTTTTTAGAGACATAGGGAGACAAAATTTTTCATTAGAGGGTTTCAAATAATGTTACCAAAATGAGAATTTTTTTTTGAAATAAATAATGGGATTTTACATCAATTTGAGGAGAAATTGTTGAAATAATAATATAAAAATTTAAAAATTAAAAATACATAAATAACTCAGGGCTATTTCCCATTTATAAAATGAAAACATAATTAAAGAAGTTTAACTATAGGGGATTTTTTCCACTATTACACAATAGATGAAAATCGTCTATATAGTTGGACTAATTGTGTAAAAAAGAAATTTAGAAAATAAAATAAAGACCATAAAATTATATAAAATCTTAAGACAATAGTAAAACAATAAATATTAATAAATTAACCAAAATTATTTAAAAAAATATAAATATCATAAAAAATTAATAATAATAAAACAACTTAAAATAAAAAGTAAAACATAATTTGAACTTAACATGTCAAGATAATGTATAAAATAATGTATTCACAAAGAGTTAATTAGATTTTTATATATATTCTAATTGATACTTTTTACCAATGAATTTAATAATTATATCCCCTATTTAAAAATGAACTCTAAAAAAGTGATGAATTATATCAATTCGAGTTGTCAAATAATAATATATTGGATACTTATAATACATTAATAGAATATGTGTTGTAAAAGATTATATGGACATGTCTGTATTCAAAATAGTAGTACAATAAATCATGTTTGATCCAAAAATACAGAAACTACAATTATCTAGAACTATATCTCCAGTTATGGTTCTAGATACTACAAAATGCGTTTTTTATTACTATGTAAAGAGATTAGGTACATGTTTAAAAACTGAAATTCTCCATAGGTTATATTTTAATATAATATTAAACCACTATAAAAATATTTTATGACTAAAAAAATAAAAAGAGTGTTATTTAGAATTTAAAAAATGACTTCTAAAGTATTATTTAAGTATTTTAAAATCTTATTAACAACACACAGTTTATATTATTTAGGGGTTGATTAAAATATTTTGAAAATATAAACAATGAAAATTATATCAGCTTGGATATCAGTATGGTAGAGTAATATTCCTATCATACCTCTATCATAAGATGAGTTAATTTGTTTCCAAGATTCATCCAAATCTATTCTATATCTTTCACTAATGGGTGTATCAATTCACTTACTAGTTATATGGGTTTTTTTAAATATATCTTATATACTTTGATTAAAAATAGTCTCATTTTTATTTTGATAAATATGAAATATCAAATATAATTTTAACTCCCACATTAAGTGTTTTCAAATTCATTTTCTATAAAAATTGAAAAATTTTCACCCATATTTATGTGTATAGAAAAAACAAAAATATGATCAATACAGGTTTGATAAATTAAAATTTCAATATAAATTATTTTATAAACAAAGTTTGGTAATCATATCCTCGTGTAAAATCATTTTTTATAAAGAGAGGATATAATTCTATCGTAAAAAACTCTAAGGTACTATGATGAAATAATTCACATGGTGTATTATTCATTAGCTTATTAGGGAAATGTGAGTTATGAGAATATAATATTTAATATGAAAATAAGAACTCAAATGAAAAGTAGAAGTGAAATAAATAAGAATGGATAATGATTTATTAACAACCCATAGATAATTTCCCATAAAAACCCTAATTATTAATATTCCATCATTTTAATCCCTCATTTGATAATTATACCTTTCATTAATCTAAGAATTCAATAAACACATGAATAATAATTATTTATAAAAAATATTAAATTCATGTTAATGCAATTATAGTACAATTAAGGTGGATAGATATATTTAAATTAGTGATGAAACTATTAAATTCATAGTTATCTTAAGTTTAAAGAAATATCTTTCTATCTTCATTTCACATGACCATGACTTTAAGGAACGAAATTTCTATAATAAATTATTTCTTTCACCTAATAAAGTATTTAAATATTCCCACAATGAATTTGGTTAAAAGTTTCCCATTGATTTTCACTTTTTACGTTCCATTTATGCATGTGGTCATAAAATTTATGGGAGAACTTGGGTGGGACTTTAAAGTTCAATTTTTGGCTTTAGTAAGAGTGATTATTGACACATTTCCCTTTATATACATGTATTTTTGAATTTATCTTAAAAATTCAGGATTATGGGTTTTAAATCCAATTCAATTATCCTCAATATTATTAATATCTTGGATCAACCAATTACATGTAAGGGGTCTTAAAAATTTGGGATTTTAGAATTGAAGCCTCTCTCTCACATCACACCCATCATTATTCTCACATTCATGTGTTTATTTTTTTATCCCTTCAAAAAATTTGATCATCCAATCTAATAAAATAAACAAAGAGAAATTATTGATATTTAAAGCTTCATAAATATTTTCATAACAATGTGGAAGTTTAATATTTTATCCATTATCATTAATCCTCTCCAACACTTGGAATATTCCAGCTCATTGGGTTTATAGTTTATAATATATTCGGAAAAGAAATATTTCCTTCTTGAAATTCACCTAAACTAAATCTTCATGATAAAAAACAAGTATCTTTTAACCATTATTTACTTTTTTTTCAAAATTTTCATTTCAAATTTTTATATAATATTTCTGTTTTTCATCCACTTTCATATAAACATTCCCTTTTTTTCAAGATTGAAAATATCATTAATATGTAATGATAGAATATACAATGGACTCATTAGCTTAAAAATATCTATAAATTTAAATGTTGAGAAGGGATCAATGGAATGAAAAACTAGATTTTATAGAAATTATTTTTTGTAGCAAGAATTCACCCAATTTCTATAAAGTTTTCTTGATTATTGAGCGTAAGTTTTTATAAAGAGTTTTATTCACTAATTTAGTTTTCCTCATCTTTTTTAGGATTTGAAAGAGTTTATAAAAATGATATATTTACTAGTTTATTAAAAAACAATCTCCATATGTTTCTAAGAAATTTCACATTACTATCACTTAGGATTATTTTAGTCGTACCATGTAATATCATAATTTAATAAGAGATATTATTGAATAGATGGAGTTATATGAAGGTTGTGACAATAGAGAATTCATTGTGACTAAAATTTAATTTATTGATCTATGATTTTTTTTATCAAAAATGGTCATAGATAAATCAAACTTATGATTGGTGGAGGCATAAAGGAAGGATAATTTTATTTTTAACGGAGATCCAGAATAAGAAGATTTCTCAAGAGGGGGGATCTATGGATTTTACATCATATGATTCATGAATCTCAAGATCCAAATATAGTAAGTTCAATATCACTATTAACCATGGGTATCTTAAAGAAAGTATTGACTCATAAAGGCATTCCCTTATTTTTAAATTTATCCTCATGAAGGATGATAATACCCTGAAAGTGGAGGATATGATATTGAAATTGAAATAAATCTATTGTTTTGCATGATTTAATATTATTCCTATTACAAAGATACACTTTCACCTAGATCTGCAATAAAAAATTTGAGATCCATTTCCTAGGTCTCTAGTTTATAAAATCTAAACCCATGTATATTCAAAATATACAAATGGGATATTTACTTCCATCCCCAATATATGAGGCACACTAATGATCAATTTATTTTTTCAATTTTAGTTCATCTCATTAGTGGGTGGAAGGGAAATCTATGACACTTATGAAAAAAACTTTAACCATCACCCCATCCTGGCTACTATCATAACTAAAAATGAAAGGGTTTCCCTTCTATTTATATTCAATAATTCTTAGGTTAATAATATTTACTCTAGGGTAATCTTTAAATAGGTTTGGGCTCATATAAAAAGAAATTATTATTGTAATTCATGTTTTAGAAATCTAAGAAACTTAAAGTACAAATTAAGGTCTTTTAGTAAAGAGATTTTTACTTCCATGGATGTAGAAATTATGACCTTGGAAAAGGATATGGAAGATATTCAAAACATGCATGATGAAGATCTTAACATATATAAATTTAATATATTGGTGGAATAGTCTTTAGGGTTGAATGTGAAAATTACCTTTAGGGATGAAATCTTGAAGGAAATCTTCAAGATTAAATGGCTAAAAGAGGGTGATTGGAACACCTTTTTTTTCAATAATCACGAGAAAATCAGAAAATCATTGAAACACATTACTTACATAAAGAATTTATGGGATATTATCACTAAGAAGAAATAAATAAGTGATAATATAGTCAATTTATACTAGGATATCTTTAATAGAATTTCACTTGTGAACATAGATAAATTTAAGAATTACATTCCTAGAGCTATTGATCACTCAAATAATGGGATACTCAATAGGTTTCTAGATCTGGTGAAGATCAAGGATTCCATTTTTTCTCTTAAAAAAGTGAGTTATCCTATACTAGAAGGCTTCACCAATATATTCTTCTAGGAGTACTAGGATATTTTTTTTATGAATTAATGAATATGTTTCACATATTTCCCAGGAATGAAATTCTTCAAAAGGGAATAAATTCTCAATTTATGGTTCTATTACATATGTTTGATTCTACCGATTCACTCAACTCATTTAGACCTGTTACATTTGGTAATTGTGTTTACAATATTCTAAAAAAACTTTCCACCAAACTCTCTATATCATTAACAAGGTGGTTTCTTACAATTAATATGGGTTTGTTCCAGGGAGAATAATCCAAGAATATCATTTTACTTCCTTTGAATGTATCAAAATGGTGAGTAAGCCTAGTAGGATTGGGAATATTTCTCTCAATATGAATATTAGTAAGGCCTTTGAAACTATGAAATAGGATTTTATGATTACAATCCTTCATAGGTTTGGTTTCAATGAACTTTTAAATGATATGATTCCTTATTTTTTAAAATTGGTCAAAATATTTTCACTGGTGAATAGAATTAATGAGTTTTTTTCATAATCATATATAATTATATAGGGTACCCATTTATCTCCCACTTTATTTAGTATTTTTTAAGAATATTTAATAGGATGCATTATTGATATGGTTTAAAATGGAAATCTGAATCTCATTCAACCTATGATAGGGGTGAAGTAACTATTCTACTTAATTTAAATCAATGGTTAAATGTTGTTTCTCTTGGGATGTATGATGAATATTAATCCCATAAAAAATATTTTAGAGTATTATGGGTCCATCTCTAACCAATAAATAAACTAGAATAAATCATAGACATTATAAATTAATAACGTCAGCTTTCATGGGAGGTTGACTATCTAAAGAAACATATACATTTAAGATTAAACAATGCACTTCATCTATATAGACATACCACCTCTCTAAGGAAGTCCTAAGGCTTCTCGCATTAAGTAAATTTATAATAAAATTAATTAAAAGTTAAGATATTTTATAAGGGAATCCCTCTCTCTAGCTGTAAGGATCTCAATTATTAATGAAATTTTCATCCCCAACATTTTCTACTTTTTTATCATATATAAATGGACTAACTAATAGATCAAAATCCAGAATCAAATCTTTAAGAACTTCATATGGAGTGGAAGTGTATATGAGATGAAAGTAATGGTGGTCTAATGGAATATTTTTTGTAAACCATTTAATGAAGGAGTTATGGGAATTGAAAACCTATCCTTATTCAATAAATTACTTTAGGATAAATTTTTATAGAGTCTTCTGATTGAAAATACAAATAAAAAATTAGTTTATGATGTACAGGTTTATCAATAGGCTGAGTTATGGAATGTTTCACTATATCCTATCCTCTATTTGGCCTTGTATATGAAATTCCTACATAGTTATGATAAACCATAGTTTTTGGATGTCTTCAATAAAATATAACCACATTTTCCTGAAATTTTACTGGCTTATATCTCCCTTAGTTAATTATTTTCATGGGTATATTTGGGATCCTAATGTGAGAATCCTAGAAAGAATCGGATCCTCTTTATATCAACTTCCCACCCCTCTCATGGAGTTTATATATTCTTATACTTTAATTCCCAGTAAGGACACCCTGTTTTGGGAGTCGTAGAGGTAAGGAACTCTCACTTATAAGTTGTACTATTGCTTCCATATGAGAAAGATGATGTATAATAATTCCTATTTAAATCAATTTTATAAGACATAAATTTCACCTCCTTGATACCCTATAATCTATAGGATGTATTATTACAATATTCCCACCAATGAATTCCTTATGAGCACTGATTTTAACCTATATACAGTGCTTATAAATATAGACATGAATCCATTGAACATATATTATTTTAATTTTATTTTTCAAAAGAGTTTACTCTTGAATACTATTGATAAAGCCTTATATTTGATATGGTGGAATAGTAATGTATATAGGTATAATATTTATGTTACTAAGTTGAACCATTCTATTAGGGAAATACTATCTTCTATCAGAGTAGATGACTTTATGAACATTGTTTTTTCTATGAATTCAATTCTGGAATTTTTCTTATCTAACATGAGAGGAATTCAAGGTAATTATAAAAACTAAATTAGATTAAAATATTTTGGTTGGAAACCCCCTTATACCATTTGGATCAAAATTAAAATTAATGTTTCTTCTAATGGAAACATTGGCATTCAAGATACAGTGGAATATTCATTGACATTAAAGGAGGATTACTCTCATGATTCTTTAAGGATTATGTGATGGATATCTACTATGAATTTTATATGGAAGCAGAGATCCTAGGGATCCAAATCAGGAAATTTAGCAATTGGAGTAAATTATTTCTTGATTTGGACTTCTCATTCATTGTTCAGGCCATCAAACATAATATATACTCTCCCTATTGGTGGATTGAAATGTATTTGGAGGATTTTCCAGATTATTGTGGGTAAATCAACTTTTTTGTGTATCATAATTATAAATATTGTAATAGAATTCTAGATAAATTACCCAACATGGGAGTTGGCTTGGGGGATGAAACTGGTATTGGTCCATGCTAGAATCTATTGAGGAACTCTTATTCCAAGCCATTTTTAAAACATTATCTTTCTATTTTTTAAATATATTATGGGACCTAGAATTTTGTTATCTATATATAAAAATTATTAATATTATTTAATATAAATATGTTATTTATATAATGACATCATTTTTTTGAGCAAGAAATAAAATGATTTATGTTACTAAATCGATCTATAACAATGAATATATTATCTTTACTTGATAGAGTTTGAGGAAACCCTAAAAACATATAAATTTTAATCTAAATAAGGTATGTTATAATGATGAATCCCATCAGTTATATGATAATCATCCTTCTAAGTAAGGATAATTTCGAGATCAATAAACCTCTTATCATATAACTTTTTCCAAAAAACAAACTCACCATATTTTCTATATTTTTCTCGCTCTCTTTAATTATGTCATATCTAGAATTATTTTATTTCATTTTTAATCTCTCAGAATTCATCTCATTTGAATCCACTTTTTTTTGTACTCTCTTTTGTATTTTTTCCAACATTCATTTTCACTCATTAACACCTTTTTATATTCTTTTTCAATTCTAAATTGATCTTCATGTTCTTGTATAGTACTCAAGGGTGTTAATATTATTTTTCCCCGCTAAAAAAAATTTTAAATGTTTATTGTGTCCATATTTTATTACTGTATTATCTATCATGACCCGTCCTCTAGGGCCCATGCCGTGACTACCCCAAGACCACCTTCCATAGGCCAGGGGCTGGTGACTAGCACCTAAGGCATAAATACATAAATTGGGAAGGCATTGCCTTTATAACTGAAAACACACATAACAGAGTACACATTTTAATACAATATACTAATCAAAACTGTATAACAAGAGAGTGCTAAAAAGTAAAGGGGCCAGAAATACAAGCCAAACTGTAAAGTACAAGTACAACTGAAAAGGACAAAAGAGTTGAAAGGTGAAAAGCTGCTCCTAGATTGTCCACCATGGATCCTACGTGAAGGGTAGGTACAGATAGACTCCTCAGCACTCCACGTCTGTTATTCTCCACTGGGTACCGACTCGTCATGAGGTCCACCTCCGGGTACCATCCAGTCCTTGTACACTTATCCTCGGTCATCGCTGTCCGTCGTTTGCATCCAACAAAATGAGGTTCGGGCATAGCCCATGTAGGGATGAGTTTAACGATACTCAGTAGGGACCCCAAGACCCTCAAGGTCTCACAAAATATAATAAGGATAAACCACAAGGTATGAAATAAATAGATAACCCCACTTAGGTATATGCCAATACATATACTTAAGTTTTCTAGTAATCCATCTCAAACATAAGGAAAAAAAAGTTACTGACTCATCTCACATAGGTATACAGATTTTGAAGAGAGATAGAGATGATCAGATTTAGCCACTGAATCATCTATTATGTCAAACCCACATAGGATCTAGGAACAGAAATTAGAACTATTGAACCCACATAGGATCCAGGAACAATTATTCTATCGAACCCACATAGGATCCATGAACATAAATCAGAACTGTTGAACCCACAAAGGATCCAGGAATAGTAGTCAGAGCTGTCGAACTCGTATGGGATCTAGAAACAGTCATCTGTGCTGTCGAACCCACACAGGATCCAGGAACAGTAGTCAGTGCTGTTGAACCCACACAGGATCCAGGAACCTTCGTCAGTGCACAACCAGCTATAGGGTTCCGCATGAAGCATGCTTGATTCCGAGTGGGTCCGCTCCTTAAGCCGAGTGTCAATACATCAAATAACATTAAGTCATAAGAAGAAGTATATCCATGGTCCGCCCTTTCATAGGGGTATCAATGCAATAGACGATGGTTCAATCGGACACCCGGTCTGTGATATATTAGCCTTTTAGTCCCGGTGGCCCATTTGTATTCATGTACGATCCAACCTAACCATATCTCAACTAAACCCCGAACTCCAGTGGGGTATACTCAAATGAACGGCTACGCTCCAAGATTTCCAATGCCGCAGACAGATTGTTAAATAGACATTTGATGCCAATGATATGGACAAATAATGTAAAGGGTCGGTAGTGGGTCTGGGTTCGATCCAACCCGATCAGACCGACCCAGTCTGACCTAGGGTCTGGCCCGACCCATTGGGTGGGCCATCCTATTAGGTTTGGCCTGACCCACTGGGCCCAACCTAGCAGGCCGCATGGGCGGTTCGACCTAGCCTCAAGGCCAGTTCGGCCCGTAGTGTCGTGAAAGAGTGGTACGACGGGGCTTGGACTGGAGGGCGCGGCCGGGCCGTTTTGGAAAGGGAGCCAAGACCGGTTTGGTAGGTCGGGCAGCCGAGAGGCGGCCGAGCTGGGTGCAGCCAGGCGGGCGGCCAGTTTGGGCAGGGCGCGACCAGCACAGGTTGGCGTGGTTCGGGCAGGGTACGGTCAGGCAGGCCGGTTCGGGCGGTCGGGTAGGGCGCGACCAGGCGGGCCGACGGGTGGGAGGTTCGCGACCAGGCAGTTTAGCAGCCGAAAGTCGGGTGGCGTGGGATGGCAGCTGTGTGGCCGGGTTGGCTCGTCTGAAAGAAGGCGGTTCGGCCCGGAGCACCGAAGCACCATGGGGTCGGTGCGGTTCTCGGAGGCTGTAGGTAGCACGACCTTTGTCGTCGCCGGCTTCATCACCTCATTGATCATCACCATGCCAAAATTTCAACATAAACAAGATTAACGGAGTGGTCGAGCCATGTTGGTTTGGTCCGCACCCTCCGCGTTTATGGTGGTATCAATTGGTTCATCAAAGATGTACGATGTACAACAATTATTTTACAACCACGCAATGAATTATTTCTTTCCAAAGAAGAGAAAGAGAAAAGAAATAAAACACAAAAGTAAACCCATTACCATTGTTCGTCATTCGTCGTTTGTTGAAGGAGTTGTGAAAAGTAGACAAAGAAGTTCATCATTCGTCGCATCTACCACACGCTTCCAATCCCGAGCTGCATCGGCTCATGGAAGATGCTCCTCGTCACTAGGTTTCCGAGGAAGAAGTTTGAAGAGGATCGACGTTCTTCATCGGTGGAGCATTCTTCTTTCTTCTTTGGGAATTTTTCTCCCTATATCTCATCATCCCAAGTTCCACCCAATGAAAAAAATTCCAACAAAAAGAAATGTATCCCCCAAAAATAATAGATTGTATATTTTTTTATAATGTTGGATTTAAAATTCAAAATGGAGTATTAATTAACTGGCCCCACCCAATTAATGTGGAGGATTAGGGAAAGATGTCACAAATTAATTGAAGGGTAGTTGAAGCGGCTCACCTAAATTAATTTGGAGCTTGAGATTTTCTCCACTTTAATGGGGAGTTTCAAGGGGTTAAAAGCCCGGGTGGTCCCCACCACAATTAACATGAAGAGAAGGTTGGGTTTAGGTGGGCCCCACCACCATAACCTATCGTGAGAGGTTAAGGTGTGGTGGTCCCACCTCCAACTTCTATGAGGAGGTTTTAACCACCAAACACACATGGAGGCTCAAATAAAATAAAGTGTCGCTCACTTTTTTTTTATTATTTTTTCCTTGAAAACTCAAAAAAAAACATTTATTCTCGACCAACTTCTGTCGAGGTGAAAGTCTTTTTATGCGAATAACGGTGCTGTGAGTTCAAAGGTGCCCTCATATTTCAATTCTAAGCACCGGTTCCAATGTTATAAAAACCCGCTCGTATGTTTACTGAACGTACCTGAGAAAAACATCAGAAATTGATTCTGGGTACACTGGGCCTCGGAATCAAGCACTGTCAATTTTGACAGACTCGTAAAATTCCCATGTATTTAATAAAACATTTACATGGAATTTATAGGTCTTTACATTCTACCCACCCCAGGGCTTTACGTCCCCATAATCTATAACTCGAACTATGGGAACAAGTGGGGGTACTGAGCACGCATCTGAGCCTCCCACTCCCATGTTCTATCCTAGAGGTTCTTGTGCTACCAGCGTAAGCACAACAGAGGTATCAACCATCCACATAAGAACCACTCCTATTTATCCTCAATCTCCACTAGAGCCTCCGTAAAAGTCGCCCCATCATCGATGCCCTGCTCCCAATGGTCGATGATGTGTGAAGGGTCATGCACATATCTCCTCAGCTAGGATACGTGGAAGATGCCATGCACCCAGTGCAACTGAGGTGGAAGAGATAAATGGTATGCCACCTCTCCAACTCTGTAGAGGACCTGAAAAGGTTCGATGAAACATGTAGATAACTTTTCGCCTCGACCAAATCTCCGTAAACCTCGCCGGGGTGAGACCCGTAGAAAGATGTGGTCGCCATCCTCAAACTCGATAGGTCTCCGTATCCTATCAGCATATGTCTTCTACCTGCTCTGTGAAGTATTCATCCGCTCTTGGATGATATGAACCTTCTATGTGGTATCCCATACCATCTCTTGTCCCACCAGTGCTAACTCCCCTAGGTCTGTCCAGTAGAAGGGTTATCTACAAGGTCGCCCATATAACACCTCGAAAGGTGCTATCCCAATGGTGGAGTGATATCTGTTTTTGTAGGAAAACTCCATTAAAGGTAAGTGATCCTCCCATCTGCGACTAAAGTCGAGAACACAAGAACACCACATGTCCTCGAGGGTCTGAATGGTCTGCTCAGTCTAACCATCTGTCTGAGGATGGAAGGTGGTGCTCAGATGAAGCTACATCCCAAAAGCCTCCCGCAACCCTTTCCATAGTTGGGAATTAAACTATGCATCCCGATCAGAGACGATATAAATAAGGTACTCTGTGTAGCCGCACAATATCCTTCACATAGAGGCATCCCAAGCTCTCTACTGAACCATGTTCTCGGATCGGTAGGATGTTGGCTGACTTGGTGAGTCGGTCAATGATCACCCTAATCGAGTCGTGACCCCTGGATGTATGTGAAAGACCCATCAAAAAGTCAATGGATATCCCATCCCACTTCCACTCTGAAATCTCGAAAGGCTGAACCAATCCTGCTAGTACCTGATTCTCTGCCTTCACTTGCTGACAAGTGAGGCACCGTGAGACAAACTCTGCTACTGCCTTCTTCATACATGGAAACTAGTGCTATCGTCGAAGGTCCTAGTACATCTTCACCCCTCCTAGATGTACCACTAGAGGGGATATGTGGAAATTTCTCAACACTTCCTGCTAAAGTGACGATGTCACCATAGTATGTCCTCTAAAAAGGATGACGTGCTCCCCACCTTCAGAAAATCCATCAGGTGCCTACCCTATGGATATCTGAGCACATCGTGTCTCACAGTCAGCATCTCCATGTCGTGCCACCCTGAATTGCTGAAGAAGTAAATGAGTGACTTTAAGAGACTGAAGGAATGATGCTCTATCTCGATCTTCAAAGGATATCTGTAATGCAACCAGATGCTTTGTCGCCTCACCTAGCAGCTATATTCTAGATCTTCTACTGAGTGCATCTGCTACAACGTTCCCCTTCCAAGGAGTATAGAATCTATTGAAGTCATAGTCCTGGAGGAAATAAATCCATCGCCATTGTCTCAGGTTCAGGTCCTTCTAAGAGAAGATATACCTGAGACTCTAGTGGTTAGAGTAGACTCTGAAATGCTCTCCCATTAGATAGTTCCGCCACATATTCAAGGAGAAGACCACTGCTGCTAACTCTAGGTCATGGGTAGCATAGTTCTGCTCATGCTGTCTTAGCTAACGTGAACCATAAGCGATCACTACTCGATCCTACATCAGGACACACCCAAGACCGGTCCCTGATGCGTCACAGTAGACTACGTACCCTACATCCTCATCTGGAAGCCTTAAGATGGGGGCACTAGTCATCCTCTGCTTCAGCTCTTGAAAGCTCTTCTGGAATCTCTCTAACCATAAGAAGGGTTTCCCCTACTTCTTCAAGGCTGATAGTGGTGCTGCAACTCTGTAGAATTCTGGTATGAAACTCTGATAATATCCATCCAAACCCACGAAAACCCAAACCTCCGTCACACTCCTGGATGGAATCCCAACAAGTATTGCCTCAATCATCGCTGGTTCCACTACAAATCTAGCCTCTGAGACGACATGTCCCAAAAAGTGAACCTCTCGGATCCAGAACTAGCACTTCGAGAGCTTACCATAAAGTAGGTGCTCTCGGAGTGTGTCCAGTACAACCTGAAAATGGTAGGCATGCTCCTCCTCAGTATTTCAGTAGATTAGAATGTCATCGATGAAGACTATGACAAAGCGATCGTGGTATGGATGGAAGATCTTGTTCATTAGTCCCATGAACACTTCTGGAGAGTTGGTTGCACCGAAAGGCATAACCAAGAACTCATAGTGGCTGTACCGACATCGGAATGCCATCTTCTTCACATCCTCATCTCAAACTCTGAGATGGTGATAGCCCAATCTGAGTTCTATCTTCAAGAACCACCTTGCTCCCTTTAGCTGATCAAAGAGGTCTTAAATCCTCAAGAGTGGGTACTTGTTCGTCACGGTCACCTATTTTAGGCGATGGTAGTCAACACAAAGTCTTAGGTTCCCATTTTCCTTCTTGGTGAATAGAATCAGGGCTGCACATGGAGAAACACTGGGCCAGATGGTTCCATTCCCTTGAAAGTCCTCCAGCTATACCCACAGCTCACGAAGCTCAGTGAGATCCATCTAATATGCTGTTGTAGATATCAGTACTATCTCGAGGCATAGGTCAATATAGAAGTCCACCTATTTGTGAAGAGGTAGACCAGTGACATAATCAAGGAAAACATCCATGTACTGGTCCAACACTATAGGATAAGTCATACTCTTCACATCAACTACTCCAAGGGTAAGGCATGCCAACTGATGAGTGATTGGATGCACCCTCCTCCGAGTAAGTACATCATGTGTTGTAAAGGCTCCCTTCTCACATGTGAAGGTAAAACTAGTCTCATCCATGCATACATACTGCACATTGTTTCTAATACAGTCAATCTGAGCATGGAATGTAGATAACCAGTCCATACCCAAGATCATGTCATATGGCCTCGATGCCGCTACCGTGAGATCCCATCTGAAGCTCTTGCATCCTAGAGTAATCTCACACTGCTTGAACCAGTGTGTGATCAGGGAGTTTGATACCGTAAGAGTCTCTAGCTGTATGGATCGAGCCAACATCTCTGTCGGAATCTCCGAGATCCGAAGGAGGTTGGTGGAAATGAAAGAGTGACTGACACCTATGTCTATAAGAACTACAGCCAAGGTGGAGTAGACATAGATCATACCTAGAATAATCTTCAGAGCACCGTGATCGTAAGCCTTAGCTTCCTAGAGCTAATCTCTCCCCTGTCCATCTGCTCCTTGCGGCCGGGGTGTACCTCCTGGTGGTGGTGGTGGTAACACCTCATAATGTCGTCCACCACCAGCTGCACGACCAACTCCTCTGTCACATCCGCCTGCGCCCTGCGGTTCACCTCGATCGAACCTCTGCCTCTACATGGGAGGTCCCTCTACTATCTATTGATCATCCGTATGGAGGGTCAGAGAGTCATCATCCATGTGACCCTATCCTCCACATGTGAAATAATGCATGTTCCACGAATGACTGGATCTATTTCGTGTGACTCGCACAACCGAACCCGAGTCCTGAGGTCGTCCACCAGATGGTCTGGTTCGCTTAGACCTCTGCAACACCTGTCTATTTCCAGCTGCATAAGACTCCACTAGGTGACACCCGGTGGCGGGCATCACTTCTAGTGACTTCTCAGAAAGGAAAATCTCCACTAAGAGGGCTCACTCCAACACCCCTGCCTGTATCAGGATGATGAGGGAGATCATCGAATCCCTGATCTCTCGCCTGAGCCCTACTTGAAGGTCCGAGACCTGAAGGATGGGTCCTGCACTATATCTTTGGAGTAGCGTGAGAGGTTGGTGAACCTCTATGAGTACTAGGACACCATCGTGATACCCTACTATAGATTAAGTAGCTCATGTATTCACATTTCTCGTAGGGTGGCTGGGATAAACTCTGCCCGAAACAGGCTCTCAAAGTTTTCCCAGAGTAGTGTCGCCTCGTCATTCACCTGGAGCATCAGGATCGACCATCTACCTACTGCTGCCTAAATTAGGATTGTGGAAAGGATCACTATAAGGTCTGATAGTGTGCCTACCAGTCTAAAGACTCTCACTACAACCTCCATCCAATCGTCAGCTTCCTGTGGGTCCATCTCTCCCTAGAACCTGGGTGGCCTCTGGTGCTGGAACTCGGGAAATGCACTTAGGCAGTGTGAACTATATGCAACTGGGGCTGGTGGCATCAGTATCTCAATGGGTAGTGGTACTGCTGGATCCTCTGCTACAATAAGGCCCTGCACCGAGGCCTCATCGCTCGGTGGGATGCCATCTCGTACAACTCTCAGAACCCTTACTGGCTGTCTGCGTGGAGGCATCCTATAATGAAACAGGTGTTCCACAATCAACAAGTTATACCTGGTGAGCTGACTCAAAGAGATCAATAAGAAAACTCTTGAAACACACACACAATCAGTATTTTCGTGCACTGAGTCAGAAATGAGAAGTCATGGTCCTAGTGTATAGATACGTCGGCCGCCGCACCAACACTAGACTCCCTGAACTAAAAACCACACTCAGTACCCTTAAAACTATTTCTTCTTAGAAAATATTAGAGTCCTAAGTTCTGTGGTAGAACCAACTCCTCTGATACCAATTTTTCAAGACCCGTCCCCTAGGGCCTGTGCCGTGACTACCCCAAGCCCGCCTTCCATAGGCCAGGGGCTGGCGACTAGCACCTAGGGAGTAAATCCTTAAATTGGGAAGGCATTTCCTTTATAAATAAAAACACACACAATAGAGTACAAAACTTAATAAAATATACTATAAAAAATTTTATAACAAGAGAGTTTTAAAAAGTAAAGGGGTCGGAAATAAAATCCCAACTGTAATGTACAAGTACAACTGAAAAGGAAAAAACAGTTGAAAGGTTAAAATCATCTCCTAGATCGTCCACCATGGATCCTACATGATGGGTAGGTATAGATAGCATCCTCATAACCCCATGTCCGTCAGTCTCCACCTGGTACCGACTCGTCGTCAGGTCCACCTCTGGGTACCGTCCAATCCTCATACACTCAGCCTCGGTCAGCGCTGTCCGTCGTCTGCATCCAATGCAATAAGGTACGAGCATAGATGGTGCATGGGTGAGTATAATGATACTCAATAGGGACCCCATGACCCTCAAGGTCTCACAAAATCCAACAAGGATAAATCAGAAGGTATGAAATCAATATATAACTCCACTTAGGTATATTCCCATACATAAACCTAAGTTATTTAGTAATACATCTAAATCATGAGGAAAAAACAATGTTACTTACTCAACTCACACAGGTATACAACTTTTGAAGAGAAATAGAGATGATCAGATGTAGCCACTGAATCATCTATTCTGTCAAACCCACACAAGATCTAGGAACAAAAATTAGAACTGTCAAACCCACACAGGATCCATGAATAGTTATTCTGTCGAACCCACACAGGATCCAGGAATAGAAGCCAGAACTGTCGTACCCACATAGGATCCAGGAATAGTATTCAGAGCTGTCGAACCCGTATGGGATCTAGAAACAGTCGTCAGTGCTGTCGAACCCACATGGGATCTAGGAACAGTAGTCAGTGCTATCGAACCCACACATGATCCAGGAACAGTCATCAATGCACAGCTAGGCCCAGGGTTCCGCATGAGGCATGCTTTATTATAGGAGGGTTTTCTCCTAAAGCCGAGTGTTGATACATCAATTTCGATGAAGTACCAAGAAGAAGTATCTCAAAGTTCGGCCTCATCATAGGGGTCTAAACGAAACAGATGGAATGTCAATTGGACGCCCGATCTGTGAGTTATTAGCCTTTTAGTCCTGATGGTCTGGTTGTATTCGCGTACGATCCAACATGACCATATGTCAAATAAACCCCAAACTCCAGTGGGGTATACTCAAAGGGATAGCTGCACTCCAAGATTTCCAGAGCCACTGACGGATCATCAAACGGATGACCGGTGCCAAAGATATGGCCAAAAAAAGTAAAGGGTCGGCAGTGGGCCTAGGTCCGGTCATACCCGGTTGGACCGTCCCAGTCCAACCTAGGTTCTGGCCCGACCCATTGGGTGGGACAGCCTGTTAGGTTTGACCTGGCACACTAGGCCCAGCCTAGCAGGTCGTATGGGCGGTTCGGCCCGGGCTTGGGGACAGTTCGGCCCGTAGCGTCGCGAAGGTGCAGCTCGGCGTGGCTCGGCCCAGATGGCACGACCGGGCGGGCTCGGACAGGGTTCTGCGAGGGGGGCCACATATCGGTTTGGAAGGCCGGGCGGCCACGCGGCGGCCTAGTAGGGCGTGGCTAGGCAAGCCTATGGGTTTCCAGTTCAGGCAGGGTGCGACCAGCGCGGGCCGACGCGGTTCGGGCAGGGTGCAGCCAGACAGGATGGTTCTGCTGGCCAGGTAGGGCACGACTAGGCAGGCCGGTAAAAGAGTGGAGCACCGACAGGCGGTTTGGCGGCTGGAAGCCAGGTGGTGTGGGCCAGTGGAAGTACGACCGGGGTGGCTCGGCTAGAGGACCACGGTTTGGCCTGGAGCAATGGAGCGCCACGGGGGCAGCGCGGTTCGTGGAGGCTGCGGGTAGTGAGACCTTTGTCATCGCCGCCTTCTTCGCCTCTTTTTTTATCACTATGCTGAAAGTTAAACATAAAAAAGATCATAGGAGGGGTTAGAACATGTTGGTTTGGCCCGCACCCTCTTCTTTTAGGGTGGTATCAATTGCTTTATCAAAGATGTATGATGTACAACAATTATTTTACAACCACGTAAATAATTAAATCTATCCAAAGAAGAGAAAGAGAAAATGAATAAAACACAATAGTAAACCCCCTATCTTTGTTTGTCGTTCATTGACAGAGTTGCGGAAAGTAGAAGAAGAAGTTTGTCATTTGTCGCGTCCACCGTACGCTTCCAATCCCGAGATGCGTCGACTCGTGGAAGATGCTTCACGTTGGTAGGTGTCCGAGGAAGAAGTTCGAAGAGGATCAACATTATTTGTCGGTGGAGCATTATTGCTTCTTCAGTGGGAGATTTTCTCCCAAGCTCTCTTCTTCCCAAGTTCCACCAAATTAAAAAAATGCCAACCAAAAGAAATATGTGCCCCAAAAATAATATATTGTCTATTATTTTAGAATGTTGGATTTAAAATATAAAATAGATTATTAATTAATTGGCCCCTCCCAATTAATGTGGAGGATTAGGGAAAGTTGGCACAAATTAATTAAAGGGGAGTTGAAGAGGCTCCACTCTATTAATTTGGAGTTTGAGAGTTTTCTCCACTTTAATGGGGAGTTTCAAGGGATTAAAATCCTGGGTGGTCCCCACCACAATTAACATGAAGGGTAGACTGGGTTTGGGTGGTACCCACCACCATAATCTCTCATGAGAGGTTAATGTGTGGTGGTCCCACCTCCAACTTACATGGGGAGGTTTTAACCACCAAACACTCACTTGGCGGCTCAAACAAAATAAAATGTTTCTCACTTTATTTTATTATTATTTTCCATGAAAACTCAAAAGCAAACTTTTATTCTCATCCAACAGCTATCGAGGTGAAAGTCTTCCGAAGAGAATACCGACGCTGCGAGTTCAACGTTGCCCTCAGATTTATATTTCGTGTACCAGTTCAAATGTTATAAAAACCCTCTTGTGCATTTACTGAATGTACCTGAACAAAACTTCATAAATTGATTCCGGGAACACCATGCCTCGTAATCAAGCACTCTCAATTTTCGCGGACTCATAAAATTACCATATATTTAAGAAAAAAATTTCACGGAATTTTGGGTCTTTACATTATCAAACTATTGTAGTCTCCCATATTGAATATGACCCTCCTAAATTTGAGAAATGTCACAATCCCCCTCATTTTCATTTTTCCCAATGGAAAACTAAACCAATACCTATTTCATCAATCCCTCCTAAATATTTTATTCAACCATTTAAATCTATAAGGACCTGGATTCTTAATGATAGGTTAACTAAAATTGTACACCACTAATATATTGGTTACATTAATACAAATCCCACTATCAATGATCATGCTATTTAAAATTTCTATGATGTGGCATATAGTATTAAAAATATTCTCATGTTTTTCCTAGAATGACCATTTATTATTTGAATATTTAGATTTATTATTTCCATCAATTTATTTCTATGAAAAATTTCTCCAATTTCAAAATCTTAACAAGCCTCCAAAGATGGGATTCTGTCTTCATTAGATTTTTCATTAAATATTTTTACCTTTTTTTAAAATAATTATGATCCTCTTGTTAAGGAAATGAGAATAAATATTTAAATTTCTTGAAAATTAAAATACTTAATATAATGGGATTTATAAAGTATTTTCCGCCACTTATACTGATTACATCTAAAGAAAAAATCCCTATTTTTGTCTTAATATCTTTTTTTGAGGCATAATTAAAATTTATTGGTTTTTACTTGTTCTACTCTAATTTTGATTTACAATTATTACAACTATGTTTCCACGAATTATGAATACTTAGTTGATTACTTTAGAAATTTAGTTTCCTCTATACCATTACCACATATGTTGCAACTCCTCCATTTTAAATTAGGTTTTTAGTTCCATGATATATGTAATCGCCAAATGCAATCCATTCACAAACCATGACATTATTTATTGTTAATAATCGACCAAGTTATCTCCAATGATTGATTTATCCATTCCATTAAAGTATCCTTCTTCACAGATGCACCCTTGAACAATATGTTTCAACTTCAAATGAATACCTCTATAGTAGTGACTACAGATTCACCTTTTATGCATTACTATCTTCATTTATTCCCATGTTTCAATTGGTCTCTCCCAATTCTAACATAGAATTATTTATAAATAGTCACAAAAAATAATTTTATATTCATTTGATTCAACCTTTACCAACTATACCTTCTTAACTGATGACTATCTATGAAATATAAACTCTTGGTAAACTATCCACTTTCCATACATAATTCTAGATCGATTTTCCAATGAAAATATGTAAGAATTATATCTATTCTTTACGTGTAACTATCAATTTTAGTAGAATGTGGACCTATTATATGGGATCATTCTTCCATAGAAAATTATTCATCATCTCCTTCACTAAATCAATGACTTTTCATGTACTTTAAAGTCAAAATATTTTAAACACGAAAAATATTTGGATAAATTAAAAATATGGTTTGGGAATATTTAATTTGTAAAAATATGTAATCCTAAAAAATCTATCAATTTTAAAAAGAACTATTGAAATTAATTTCACAATTTTCAAAATGCTAATGTGTTATATAAGCAAGAATTTTTTTAATGGATTCGTTTGAAGATAACAGAGAAAGGTCCTATTTATAATTTATAACCACTTCTAATTATAACATTGTATAACCAAATTACATTTATTTACAACTTCCACACTAGAATTATCTACATTATCTTTAACTATTTACTATGTGTAAATAGTGAGATAGTTTATAGGTATTTTTATAAGTTGATATACTTTTTTTTCAGAGTAATTTTCGTCATTTTTTAGGGAAAACACACAATTTTTTCATTAACTTCCTTTAAAATAATTTATGTTAAATTTATGAAATATATGAAAGATGTATAACATAGTTTAACAGGGATTCTTGGGTTTGAGTTTCTAGTTCAAGATCGATAAAAAATAAATCAAAAGTATAATACTTTATGGTACTAATATTATAGTGGAAAGATGAAATTTTTTAGTCCAACTATAATGGTTTAAAATATTATAGAGTTCATTTGCATTATATTTTTTCACACAAATCAGTAGATTGGTCATTAATCTTGGAGTTTTAATTGATACTCAAATTTAAATGAACATCTTATAAATCATTTATCAAGATGTTTATACTATATAGAATAATGTCATAAAAATTAAATTAATTCATTGTTTCACTAAATTAGATGTTTTATTTAATTATTTATAAGTTATCTAGAATTATAATAATAATGAAAAAATATTTCATCTAATTTTTTATAAAACTTTTCCAAATTATCATTATTATTAATAATAGATATTTTTGTATCTAAAAACTCTACATTAACTTAAAATATAATTTATTCAATTATAAAAACCATATGGAGTTATCTTTGAAATATTAATTATTAATACCTATTGGTTACACAAAAAAATTTATTATTGATTTTGCTAAAAATAATGGAACACATATGAATCTAGGATTTGAGAGTGATTGTGACACAGAGGTTGGAAGGCACATATATGGACAATACCCATTGCATGGGATTGGTGTCCCATTGATAAGTGAAATAATGAAGAGAATGGAAGAGGCTATACATAGAATTACTTTAAAATTACATGTGGAGGCCAAACATGAATTCATGGGGGGGGGGGGCGATGGGCCTTTAATCACACATATTAAATCCCAAAAGATAACCTAAATGTCCCACCCAAATGATCCCACGAATTTATATCAACTTTTATGAAGGAAATATTCAAAGTCCAAAGTTGTGGGCCAGCTGTCTCTAAAGTCACGGTGGAAAAGTTCAAAGTATATAGGGTGGCGCCAAAAAGTCTTGTTGGTGGCTATCTTGTCCCCTAAAGCCATGGCATGTGTACAAAAAGTCAAAAATTGTTTTTAGGCTTTAGAAATTTGTGGGCTAGGTGTTTGACATGTATCTCTACCATTTGGATATAAATATACACTTCTTTCTACCCTTTGATGTTTAATTTCCAATTTGAAACTTTCTAGAGTTATTATGATTGGGTTTCTTGTGTTATTAAGTGAATTAATGTAAGGATCATCAAAGGAGTGATAAATCATTGTGGTGCTTTATAATTATGGTTTTAAGGGGTGAGTCTCCTTAGGGTCCCAATAGATCATCACCCTTACCCATTAATTTTCACGACATTTATTTTGATTTATATATTCTCTAACTACCAAAACTTTAGTTTCCAAATTTTCACCAATGAATACCATACACCAATAGAATATCATATAAGAATTGTTTCTCAAAAGTTAACTGAGAGGATATACTATTTGAGAATAATTTGAGCAATTTATTAGAGTTGTTTTTATATGATTTAAATAACATCATTTTTTGAGGTGTTATAGGGACAAATAAATTGTGTTTATACATATAATAAGAGAAAATAGGGGAGTAATCATATTTTTAAAACTCACTAGTATAGTTCCGTCTTATGTTCTTAAGGGTAATTAAAATTTTGTTTTCATCAAACATTGTAAATTTATAAAATAATGATGGTTTTTTTTATTTTTTGCAAGTGAATATGAATATTATTCAAAAATTTCAAAATCATAATTCATTAGAAATATAATAAATAACAAAAAAGATCAAAAAATTTCCATATGAACCAATATTAAATATTAACAGGTAGATGGAACACACAGACACCAGAAGCCCGAAGCTAGTGCATTATTTTATTACATTGGAATGATTACAAGGAATAAAATCCCTAAGTATCGATAAGTTTAGCCATTTTGGAAGACCATATTACATACATGATACTCATGGTTTATTGGTAAAGATATAAAATACAAAAAAATAAAATAAAATGCATCCTTGATAGCTTATTCAATGTATTATTATTAATAACCTTGGGGAAAGAAACATAATAATAGGGATACCAAATTCTCAGTAAGGGTTAAATTAATCAATAATAAGATAATTAAAGTCAATAAGACATATACATCATGGAAAGGTAAATAATATAAAAAAACACTTGCCATCAATAAACTAAGAATCAAGATGCATCCCTTGATTTGGTCATAGTGAAAATCTCATGGAAAGTAATAAATAAGTAATGAATAAAGATAATTCTTTGTTTTTGGAAATCATGTATCTAGAACATGAAGAATTATACCATCCGGATAGTTTAATTTTGTTTTCAGAAACCCACATTATTTTTTTTTGGAAATAAACATGAAGGGTTTTTCTCTAACTATTTTGTCTCATGAGACCTATCGATGTATCAAAGGGATATATTGAACCCCACCCATATCTAAAAGTCTAAATAATTCATCAAATGTAGATTTAATTTAAGAAAAATATGTATCATAAATATTTATATAGATTAGAGGATATGGATTTATCACTATTTCCCTAGTTAAAACAATATTCAAAACAAACACCACATGTAAAATGGTGTACGACTAAGACAATTTCATACCCATGAAACAATAATGTAGATATTTAATAGAAATAAAACTTAAAACGAAATTTTCTCTCAAAGGGGGTATTAGATACACCACATAAAAATTATTAACTGCAAAATACCTTTTAAGTCTCAATAAAATAGAAATTGAGATGAAATCCCTTACTACATTGTAATCAATCGAATTGTATGACCAAAATTTAATAGTAATCAAATTAATAATTGAATACCATGAATATAATGAGACTCATAATATTATATTTAAAATTTAAGTATAAATATTCCACATATAATAAATATGTGGCAAATAGTGGAAATCTCACAGAAATAAAAGTGAGATGAGAAACCCCTTACCTTAATTCCCTCTTAATTTTTTCATGTTTGCGCCTCCTAAACAACAAAATTATATCAATTGAAAAACTAATCCAGAAGTTAATTATATTAATTTATATAACTATATATCTATTATAATAATTGGAGTATATTTCTTAATTTCTATTGATGAAAATTGAAGCATTTGATATGATGGTTTACTTGAAAATTCATAATTTTACAATACTTTTTATATTTTATCTAAATGTAAATTATAAATTAAAATAATTTATTAAAGTAGTATATAATGCATATAAATATATTTTTATATATTATTTATAGTTTATAAAATCCACCATTTAAGATGGTTTTATGTGCTGACATGAAAATGTCTCCATAAGAGGTTGATCGACCTTTGACAAGACATTGATGAGAGAGTGGACAGATGATGTTTTAAAGTATTATATATAGTAGTATGAAACATAATGGAAGTTTAAATCATTAATATAGTTAATTTACTACTTAATTAGTTAATTTAATGATTTTTTTGGAATTGTAGGTGGAAAAATAAAGATGAAGCGTAACTCGAAATAAAAATGGGAGTTCAGGAGAACTCGTTTCCTTGGTTTTAATGATCAGTTCACTTATTTATAAGTAATGAAATTTAAGTAAAATGGGTATAATTATACAAAACTAAATTTATTGGTTAATAATGAATGTAAATATTTTTAAAATGTTATATATATCTTCTTTTAAATGGTATGAGGTTGAATCATCTGATAAAAATTATAGATAATTATTTAGATTATTTGGGGTGTTTTTTTGATCATTACGCACTAGTTTTTTTAATAAATTTACATTATGTATATATAATGGTTCTAGATTTTTAAATAGGATTCAATAAATATTTAAAAATCATTTTCGACCACAAAAATGTTTTCATGAGCATTCTTGAAGGAAAATTTGAAGAATGAAAATCTGTCATCCATGAAGGTTATAAATCAGCACCTCACAGACGATGATTTTGTTTTTAAAATAAAATAGAGAGTGAAAGGATATTCATGAAGGATTTTACATTAATATGATATAATTATAGTATATAGATGATAATAGAGTTATTATGATCATTTTTATATAGGTGGTTAGGAGAGTATAAGAAATTAAATAGGAAAATGAATGGAAAATGAAAGGAAATTAAAAGAAAAGAGAGAGGATTTACCTCTCGAAATCTCATATTTGAGTACCTCATTAAGGGGCCTTTGTTTGGTATTTTTTTGGGACCAAGAGCTCATGAAAATTAGGGAGGGACTATTAAAGTGTATTTGGGAAGAATTTGAACTATACTCATTGCTTATAGGTGTGAGGATAAGTGGTGGAGATGGGTGGTATTTATAGTATAGGAGTGTGGTGTTTTGTGAATATTTTATAAATAGTTTTATTATTTTGGCTCAATACAAGAAATAATGATTATTATTGTTAATAAATATAGTAATTGGTAAATTATATTTTTAACTAGTGGTGCTTACATAATCCATGACTCATTGAATAGTGTATTTATCTTATAATGTATATATATAGTAAATTATTGTATTTTACTATTCACCAAAATTTTTGGTATTTCAGAAAAAGTTCAAAAATTAACCCTAATTTTTTTTATTTTTAGAATAAAAAATGAACTCTATTTTATATAAATAATTTTCTAAATATGAGAAATTTAAATTTTATTTAAAATTATCATTTACTCACAAAAATACAGATTTTAAAATTATAAATCACTTTATAACACTCTAAAAAATTAACTAGGTCTCACAAAATTATCCTAAAATCATAAGAATAAATATATTAATTTATGAATAAATTTTAGGAAAATAAATTTTCTTTTGAATCATTATATTAATTATAATATTGTAAATAAGAATTTACATTTTATATAAATAAAAATACTTAATTAATAAATTAGGAAACAATTTTTTACTATGATTATATAATAATTTCATATATAATATCTCTAAATTTTATTTATAAATTTATGGTAGAGGTCAGTATTCATTTGTCTAATTTACTATTCATAAGGGTAACATTACTATTTAAAAGGGTCAAATTACTATTCATCAACAAATTAAGTTTATCCTATCAGAATAAAAATATCTTACTGATCACAATCGTTTATGTCTGTTTTTCTGAAATTCTATTCATAGAAGTGGAAATATTATGTTTAATGTCTAGGTTATAACAATCTTGTTTAAATAATTATAATAACAAAGTGTTGTTTCATATAGACTCAGTTTTGTGTGCATTTCAATCTATATTGAATTTATTTGTAAATCCTTAGGGTGTTATAGTAAATACCTATTTCTTCAGTTCAATGGATCTTATATGTCATTTTACCCTTTTCATAAAGGTAATAAAAATTATTTTGGGGAAATTAAATCCTATAAAGGTACTCAGATAATTCTTTTTGATTTTAATTTATAAGTGATTACACATAAATATAACCCAGCCTTCTGTACTTGATCCATAACCCTCTATGGAAACATTTTTAAGAAGGAAAATTTTGGGAAATGATATAATTTAAATCAATGGTATTAATGTTCTCATTTCTATTTGTAATAAATTCTAAAGAATTCATTGAATCACAGATCTTTCAAAAAATATTTCTCACATATAAAATGGAATCCATGATCTCATAAATTAATTATATTTAGAAATTTATATTTTAATTTATCAACCAAAAATATCATTAAATTAAGTACTATATTATATACACCTACTCGACCAAGACTAATAATAATACTTTTTTATTATCACTAAATAAAATTTATTCACCTTTCACTTTAATATGAATTTTGAATCATGAGTATTCTCTAATCATATATCTAGAGTATCCACTATCCATATATCATAATCATGTATTGGTGTTTTTAAATGATATATAATATAGAAATTATATATATAAAATCTCTTCTATACCCCAATTTTCATGGGTCTATGAAATTTAGCAAACAATTCTTTGAGAATCAATACCTTTATAACCATTACATTGTTAAAATGTTATCATATCTTAGAGAAAAAATACTTCTTAGGTCTATAAAAATTGGTGTTTTTCATAAGAAAATATCTATAAACATTATAAAGAGTCCTAAATGCGTTAAAGGGTTAATATTTTCCATAATTTTTAGAATTCAAGTCTTAAACAAAATAGTTTCTATAAAGTTTATTTTATTAAAAAGATATATGACTAACCAAATTTTTATTGGGTTGTTAATTAAGAGTCTTTTATTTTATTCAATATTTTTCTCCATTGAGTATAATTTCCAATATATTTATTAACATTATCATTATCAATCTTGAGATTCTGACTCTTTGTTTTAAAGTTGTTTTTAGTGATTTCAGTATAAAATATTCATTTGAATTAATGAAAACACTAATTTCTTGTGCATTAAAATTTAATATTTATCTATAATATCATTCACTATCTCATCCAACATTAATAGTTAATATTTTAATTCATTGTTATAAATTATTAATCCATTGAATAATTTTTCAATAGATTCAGAGATAAGAACTACCATAAATATAGATGTAATATATCATTGATTATTTATCACCTTGATTTCATCATTGTAAATATCATCAAATTCACGGAAAATACATATGGGATATTTCATTATTTTATTTTGGTATTTTACATTATCAAACATATTTTTTCACATTAACAATGGTATTCAAATTTAAAGTGTCATTTCCCTTTGTATCCATTTGATGCCACTTAGCTGGAATGTGCTTCTATTTTTAATTCTATATTCTTATCATATTTGTATCTGAAATATCAACCAAATATATTTTAGAACGGAATTTAGATTATATATAATTTCTTAATCCTTTTATCAATGCGACTCATTTCCATATCACCTTTGCTGTTTTCAGAATCACTTTTTACCTTTTTCCATTTTTCAACTTGATTTGAAAGTAAGGATTTTTGTCTTGTGTTAATCATTTCACATATAGATAGCTCAAGTTTTTTTCTTATATATCATTGGTTTTCAAATAAGTTCCTTTAAATTTAGGTAATATTCATTTTATTTTTTATAATTGATGTTACAAAACCTTTCCATTTCCATGGTAATCAATTAAAAATTTTAAGAACATCTTTCTTTTATGTGATTTTTTTAAAAAGTAAAATCATTTTTGTAGTGATATCATTGAACATATAAGACATTTCAAAATAATTTCATTTTTCAATAGAAAAACATTATACCTAGTCATGTATTCATTTAATCTTATTTTTTCAAATTTTTAGTTCCCTCGTGAGATATAATGATATTAGACCACAAATCACAAAGAATAGAAAATGTAAAAAATATATTAAATTGTTATCCACCTAAAACAATTATATCCATGGATTTATAGTTATTATCATAAGAAAGTCAAGTGGAATCACTCAAGTATTTTATTTCACCTTTGGGTTTTTTGAACTAGTATTTAATAATACCATAAATATCAACTTCTAGGATATTCTAATTTTTTTTTCTATTCCATTATGTATAATTATTTACAACAAATAATTGAGGTTAATTGGAATCCTGGCACTTATATCAATATAAACACATCTAACCCAATTGATATTTTTCTGTTTAATTGGTCAGATCAATAATAAAATTAAAAAATATACTTTTCCTCTTATACTAAATATTATACTCGAGGATATATTTAGTGGAACTGAATTCAGATTTATAATTAAAAATGTGAATTTAAAAATTTAATTAAATTAGATTTAAATTAAATTAATTAAAAAAAATAAGATAAATCAGAGAGATAAATAATATTATATACTTTTACACAAAATCGAAAATAATATTATTACTATATAATATTAATTATTAGAATAAAATAGTTTTTATAAAACAAAAAAAATTATTGAAAAATATATTATAATAATATAGTTATAATTGTGAGCACCATGTCCCATTGTAAATGGGTGGAATTTTTATTTTTAATGGACACAAAATATACTGAAGAAAATGATAAGATATAAGTTACCAACACTATTTATGCATAAAATTCTGTGAGAAGAATAGAAAATCATGGGTATTGAATTTCAATGATTAAATAATTTTCATTCAATAATTGTATAGTTAGTTATATATGGAACATGTGAATGTGAAAGAATATATGGTTCACCATGTCATTTGTTAGGTGTTTTTCAAGTGGAGTTTGTTAAGAAAATATGGACCATGATTGCAATGGTAAAACATGAAGAAAAGAATGTTTCTAGTATTAGGGGTTTTTGATCTCTTTCATTTGTGAGGAAATTAAGAATCATTGGATGATGCATTTTTTACATAATCGTGATAAATGAAAAAGAAGCATTATAATGAATTATTTTTTGAAGTAAAATAAGATGAAATCATGGATAATGTAATTTATTTATATGTATATCTAGGTAGAATCAGTGATTCAACATGGATGAAAACAATGTCATGGTTAAGATTAAAACAACAGTTTTTTACATGTTTATAAATTGTTTGAATATATATATAAATGGGTGAGATGTGAATATATATATATATGATTTTAGAAAATATTTTTTTAGAGTATTCTATTGTCAAAATTATTTGTGGGATAATATACAATATATTAGTATTATGGATCATAGAATAAACTATAGATTTGTATCACAATAATATTTTGAAACTTTAGAGGCATTAATGATTCATATAATTAAAAATACATTTAGGGTTCTTACCACCCATTAAGGGGTATTAAACATGAAGAAAATTGAGAATATCAAGGAGTCTTGAGAAAATTTGAAGTATTGGTGTTTCATTTCAGATATTAGTGAATATTTTATATGATCTTAATATATATTATTTATTAATTTGAATCAAATATTTTGATGTTAATTGGGAACCAAACACAGTATATAAAAAGGCATGGCCTATAGGATAAGCCATGTTAATACACCCAAATAGTCACTAGTAAAGATATTAGACAAAACACTCAAAACAAATCATAGAAGGATAAAAATCATGGAGTGTAATTCATGAAGTATAGTGATGAAAATCAACATTAGGTATCATTCCTAACAAACCTAGGGCCAGAAAACACACTAATGATAGCCACTCACAACCCAATGCTAAACACCACTCACCCTCATGAACTGAACTACTGTAGTCTCTACTACATAGATTCCACTCCACCTAAGAGTACACTTCATCAAGTGACACCTTCATTAGATAACAAAAATCCATCAAAATGTCCATATATATCTGATTAAAATATATTATAAAAAAACACACAAAAAAACCATTCCATATCACAAGGAGTAGTAGGGGAAATGGGTGAAGCTGATTTTTAGAAGGATCATAAGGGAAATAGAATATAGTACCACAAAAAATGGACAAAAAATGCGAGACAGAATATTTTTTCATGAACTGGAGATACCATCGATTCCAGAATTTTTTTTTGTTTAATTTACATATTAAATTTTATTCATCTATTTATTCCATTCCATTTATCATATGCATATAAAATTACATGATTTTTTTTCATTCTCAAAATGTTACTGAGTTTTCTATGTGTGTCTGGGCTTGGTGTTTGGGACAAGTTCTTTTGGATCCTCTCTATCCCATTGACCAACATGATTTTATGCTAGAAACCTCATTGATCTGATGTGGGAATCCTCCTTTCTATTTACTGAGGCCACTTCCCATTTTATATTGGTTATCCATATGTTCCAGCTTTTCTAGTCATTTGTGTCACCTATGACACTTGTACTTATTTGGTTTATTCTGGATATTTTTTCAAATGTTTCTTTTAGGGTAATTTATCCCCCTATCATGCATCTCTTTTTCTCATTCGCTCACTTCATCTATTCGATGATTTGATATCATTTGGTGGAGGGAAACCCTATTCCACTTTGTTATCTTATCTGGAAACACTTGAAGATCTGAAATATCATCATTTATTGTATATTACTTCAATATAATAAATGTGGCTGATCGACCCTAGATGATCCTTAGTAGAGATTTAGACCAGGTGAAACTCTGGTGCATGATTTTGAATTCAGAATAATGAACTCAACTTTAACCAACCAATGATAAAACTCTAAAATAAAATGGTATGTTTTTTTAAATATTTATTCATATTTTTTTTATTAAGCATCATTTCTTGGTTAAGTATCTTATATCTGACAATTATATTTAGTGGAAAATTTCAGAATGGATATGTCAATTATATTAGATCATCAGTCTAGAATGTTCTAAAGCAGGCCAATTATGATCTTTTGGCTCGTTCGAAACGGATGGTCTATAAGCAATCCAACCAGAAATGTTGGACCACCACTTGGTTGTCCCAACCCATCTGTGATGAAATTATTATTCCATAATCTCTTAAAATCAAAGTTATTGCTAGATATTTTTGAAGATATGGAGCTTATTGAAATCCTGCCCAACCACTTGGGCATAGATGTCATGAGGTACCACTTTAATGAGTGTGATGTTATGGTGTGGATGCCCAACCTAAATGGAATTTTCACCATAAAGGAATGCTATAATTCTCATTGTGGTGAATCGATGCATCCCCCAAGCTGGATTATGGGTTTCAATAAACCTTTTATCCCCCCTTCTCGGTCTCTGCTTGTCTAAAAAATCTGAAAAAATGGGCTCCCTATGCAGGGTTTGCTGCAATGTACTGGGCTATATCTTTCCCCGATCTGCATTTTTTGCTTGGAAGTAGATGAAACCATCTCCCACATATTTCTTTATTGTATACTTTCTAGCAGGCTCTGGACTCACATGCATGATATCTTTCACTGCGGTGTTCCTCTCCAATCGGTTGATGATTTACTGTCGGCCATTTACAAAGCTAATCATAGTGAGTAAGTTCATGATCTTATGTTGGAAGCATCGATAACTGTGCTTGAATTCATCCAGAAGTCATGAAATGACATACTATTCAAAAACATAAAGCTGATTTTTCATAATGGTGTCTTAGTAATGCATCATGACATACGCATGGATTCTAATACCCAAATTGCTTCTATGTGAAATTATATTTCTGATCTTTCCTTTTTGAGATATCTTGGTTTTAATTGAAGGTATAAGAAGCCATTTATTGTGAAATATATCTGCTGGATACTGCCTCTTCCCCAGTGGATGACGACTAATGTTGATGGGACAACCTCTGGTGCTCCAGGACCCTCTGAATGTGGTGATTTATTTCACACCTCTTGGGGGTTCGTTAAAGGCAACTTCTTCCATTTTATTAGCAGTGGGTTCACTATTGAAGTGGAGATATGATCTATGATTAATGAAATCAGGTATTCTATCCATTTTGGTTGGCATGATTTATGGATAGAATTAGATTTTTCTATTGCAGTTAAAATTATGAAATATCATTTGAGGAATGTTCCATGGAAGATACTACTGATCTAGACAAACTGTCTTTGGCTTTTAGAATTTCTCTCCCTTGAAGTCACACATGTTTATTGAGAATCTAATCAAGTGTCTAATGCTATTAAGAAAAGGGAAATCCTAAAAGTCACATTCTATTGGTCCTTTATGTCGCCTGATTACAGTAATAGTCTGGTTCATGCTGATTGTTGTGGTGGGGTTTACACTCGTCTTTGTAGAGAGACTTCGTGACTCCTTGTCATGTACTTGATAATTTTCATTTGATTTCCATAGGAGTAGGCTCGCCTGCTTCCTAACGTTCTTGGTATCTTCTATTTATTCAAATTTTTTGCTTTCTGGTTTTATTCATTTATTATTTTTTTACATTCGTTGAGATTAATAAAAAGCATGTGTAGATTGATGTTACTATCAATGACATTAGATCCCAAATGATCAAAAGTACATTATATATTGTGTTTCTTTTTCTTTATTATTTTTTAATTTATTATTCTTCCACTTCTGTCTCTTTTTAACTCCCATTGTCTCACAAAATCACACTCTTTTTTATTTTATTTTCTTCATATTTCAAACTAATTTTTTCAAATATGTTAACCAAAAACCAATCAACTATTCGATGGTCCTAGGTTTTTCTTTTGAGAATATCCATAATAATATCCATAACAACTTTATATTAGACCCATCTAATAATAAAATTTCATCATTTAAATATGATATTGAAAAGTCTTAGTTTGAAAATGAATTCAACCTTTGGAAAATCAAGATGATAGCCATTCTTGTGCAATGGGGACTCAAAAATGCTTTAAATGGACCTATAAAACCTTTTGTTTCTATTTGTTTTCGTATAAAAAATATAGCTAATTACCATGATATCCCTATTGACTTTATTCACATGGTACATAGCTCAATTATTCTGTCCCTAGGTGATAAAGTTCTTAGAGAAGTATCTTATAAAAAATATTCTTTTAGTATATGGTTGAAACATGAAAAACTATATATGATTTATTTTCATGTTGGATAGTTTAATAAGAAAAAAGGTTGTTTTCCATAAAAATAAACTTATATACTCCTATTTTGTAACATCCTGATAAATTTAACAAAATTTTGTTAGGCCTGTCGAACATTAAAATTCAAATTGAGACTAAAGATCAAGATATTATATTGTTAATTTCTCTGGATAGTTCTTATTATACTCTGATATAAATGAAGATTTATTTTTGAGACTATTTATATTTTTAAAAGTTATTAGATCCCTTCTTTATAAATAATTTTATTCCTAACCTAGAGTGATGTTTGAGGTGAAAAACATTGTCACTAGGGGTAGACCCGATAATAAGATTAAGAATAAAGATAATAAAAAGGGAAATGGTAGGAACACTAGGAAAACCTAAACATAGATGAAAATGTAAGGGAAGATAGTTTACCTACTATAATTATATAATGATGTACACATTTCTTAAAAAGTGTCGAAATATAAAAAAATTATAAACATGATGAATCTACCATTAAATATTTCTATATTGATGCTGGTTATGATATTAGTGAAGTGCTTAATGTTTTTATACATAATTATCCAAATGAATGTGTGTTATATTTAGGGTTTCCCTTCCATATGTGTCTTTATATATATGTTCTTCTTTATATTACTAAGATAGTATAAGGAAAGTTTGTCTTAGGAAATAATATGAAGTGTTGGGTTAAGGGAAAAGCCATAATTCCATTAGAGCTCCCTGATTACACAGTTTTAACCTTATTTAATGTAAGGTTGTTCCCCAACCAAAACAGATATATGATTTCCTTAGGTTTAACAAAAAATTAATTACATTTAACTTTGACTCTGGTTGTCTAAGGATCTCTAAGGGATTTAGAATAGTCATTAAAGTTTATCTTTTAAATTGGATTTATTTTATAGATGAAAGAACTCACTATATGCAAATAGAACATTCATATGCAACAAACACTGATAAAAATATAGATTATTAGGTCATGTTATCTTTAAAGGTCTATAATTGAATTCTAAATATGGTTTATTAAGTAATATCATACATAGAAACTTCCGATTCAAGGAGGATTGTGTTTTTCTAAATGTCTAAACGAGTCTGATTTAATAAGAAATCCTTTAATGTCAGTCACCCTTTAGACTATGTCCATTATAATTTATGGAAAAAATAGGACAAACACCAATAGAGGAGGTTTTTATTTAATTAAATTTATTGAAAAATTCTCTATAAAGGTTTGGATTTACATTCTTCTAAAAAAATACGATGTTTTTGAAACTTTCAAAACCTATAATGCCATTATTAAGAATCAAACTAGAAGAAGTCTTAAAGACTTAAGAAAAGAAAATGGTTTAAAGTATTTTTCAGCTTATTTCATACATTTTTTTTGAGTCTGAAGGTGTGATTATGAATATGAATGTTAGGGAGACTCCCCAAAAAATTGCTCATAAGATCACACAAACACACTATTTTTGAGCGGTTTTGAAGAATTCTTGTATACTCAAGACTTCCAAAATCCTTCTTGGTTGTGGATACTACTATTGTAATGTACCTAATTACTAATTTCATAAAACTAAGAATAAATTTAAAACTCTTGAATAATTATGGAGTAACCGACCCCATTTCTATGGTTATTTAAGATTCTTTGGTTGTACAACTTATACACATGTAAAAATTTATAAACTAGAATTTATATCACTTAAATATATAATAATTGGTTATCTTGAAGGTGTTAATGGTTGAAATTTGTCGGTTGATAAACCCAGTTAAAATAAATTATAATAAGTCATGATGGTGTCTTCTATGAGTCTATTTCTCCTAAAAATAGATCACTTACTAATGAAAATGATCACAAGGATCAAGATGCGAATGGTTATTATAAAAAACTGACTGAGTATACGTATCTTAGTGATCCTTATATGCTATAACATCAATCCAAAGACCAGTTATAGTCTATCCTACATAGTAGATTGAACAGTGATCCCATTGAGGCTGCCACTGGTTACAAACTTACTGAGGAATGATCAAGGGGGATCATCAAACTTCTATTTCTCTTCAACTGATCTTACATGGAATCCTTAAATTTCAATGTTTCCTCGTATCTTTAATTAGAGGACCCCCATACCATAATCAATTTATAAATGATGAAAGACCCAAATACTGGGTCTCTTCCAAGGATGATGAGATTAAATATTTAAAAGAGAACAACACATGTAAAATTTTCAAAAAACCACTTAATACTAACATTATTTGTTATATGTGGATATTGAAAAAAAATAAAAAAATTAGGAATAAAATAAAGTCTAAGGCTAGGATTATAGCCATAGGTTTCCTGTAAATAGAGGGAATTAACTATTCTAATTTTTTTTATAATGTTTAAATATTCATCAATCAGTTCATTACATTTTTTTGCTTCTTATTATGAATGGAACATTGAACATGTCAATATAAAGGAATACATTGTTCATGGTAATGTAAATGAGATCATTTACCTTAAATCACTTATGGTTTTTTGTAACATCAAGGCCAATAAGTTATATATTTTTGAATAAATCCTTACATGGTTTAAATCAAGTGCCTAGGAAGTGTTATTTAGTGTTTGATACATTCATTATTAGAATATTCATAATATAAGTAAACATGATACATGTTCATATTTTAAAACATTAAAAAAAATTATGCTTTATTTACTACTATATATCAATGACATGCTTATGACATTAATTGATTTAAAACATATCATTTCTTTTAAGTCTCAATTTCGGTAGGTGTTTTAAATGAATGACCAACATAATGATAATAAAATTTTGGGGATGGGAATAATAATGAATAGATATAATAATTTTCTCTACCCAACACAACATGGTTATATTATGACAATTATTAAGAGATATATGTTTAAAAGCTTGAAACCTAATAATGTTATTCTAGAATAACATTTTAATTTGTCACTATCTTAATATCATACTATAGAATATGATATTGATTTTATGTCTAGGATATAATATTCTATATTAGTAAGAAGTGTCATGTATTCCCTGATTTTCATATGACCCTATGTTTCATTTGTTGTTTTCACTCATAGTTTATTTATGAGTAATCCCAGCAAGCCATATTGATAAGAATTAAAATGGTAGCATAAATATATTTCTTAAGGTCCTAATTTGAATTTATGAAATGGAAAAAATTCATATATTACTGAACCTATTATTGGTTATGTAGATTTGGATTTTACAGGAAATTTAGTTACCTACAATTACCTCACATGATATATATTTACTACTAGTGGAAGATCAATGTATTAGAAATGTAACATGAAATATATGGTGGTATTCTCATCCAATAAATCCAAATATAAATCACAAAATAATGCAATGAAAGAGTCCATTTTAATCAAAAAATTTCTTTCTGAACATAGTATTAATTATTTTATTATTATAGTATACTCTAATAGTCAATCTATCCTACAGTTGTCTAAACATTTACTATTATAGGGTTAATATAAGAATATTGAATTTAGGATACATTTAAATAGATATTTTATCAGATTAGGAAATATTTATTTTAATAAGATACATAATGATTATAATCCTTCTGGTAGTTTGAATAAGTCTGTAACATTATCAAAATTGAAAAATTGTTTAGATTTCGTGAATTTAGCTCTAATTTAATAAAAATAGGTGAAATAACATCACCAATATTATATGAAGCTAGTATATATCTATTTATTAGTTTCCAATTAAAATTTTATTTTTTGTATTTATACCATCTCATTTTTATATGCATGAAAAATTACATTATATATATTTATTCTCAAAATGATGCTAGTTTTTATGTGCGTATTGGCCTAGAATTTGGGTATGGTTCTTTGGGATCCTCCCCATTTCACTATCCATGTCTTTTATATCATAGAAACCTCATTTACCTGATGCAGTGATCCTCCCTCCACAATCTTCTTTTTTAATCTATTTTATACTTAAAGGGTAATCTTTTAAACATTGAGTGATTATAATAGCGGAAGAGTTCTGTTCATTCTAAATATGTTAAAAAAATAAAGATTCTATTCTAATTTTTATAAGAAAATTTAAAAAGTAAATTGTTTATAAAATGATAGGAAGATTCATTTTAAAATATTTTTTAAAAATAAAATTATGGGTAAAAAAGAATTTAAAAAATCATTGTAAAATATTTCTGAAATCATTTTTAAAAAACATGGATTTAGAAGAAAAATAATTTCATGTCGAAGACAGAAATAAAGGCAGAATTTATTAAAAAATAATAATAAAATATTTATATTGCTAATGATTGGTTAAACGACACTACTGTGTGAAAATATCATGAATAAATATGGAATAATGAAATAAAAGAGTTTTTTTGGGAAATTATCTAATAATTTCCAACAATTTAAATTTAAGCATAAACAATGTTGATTAAATTGACATTGAAACATAAAGCCTTACCATTTTGGTAACTTTTTATTCATTGAATTAAATTAATTGTAACTTAAAATATCCTTATTTAGAAAGAATTCAAGACATAATATGTAAAGGTATAGTGTTTATTCCATTAAAATTAAATTAATTGTGTAAAAGAACATGTGTCTCAAAGAATAATGTTTTTAAATGAAAACCCTTACAATGTTTGTATCATTGATGTGAGAGTTTACCACGGGGGTGATTATGTATAAAAAATTTATATTCATAATAGGTAAGTGTATATATAACCTAAAACAATCAAAATTAATTTCACCCAAAATCTTAGTATAATATGATCAAAAAAGTATACGTATAACTCGATGAATGCAAATTGAGTTAAGAAACCCCTTAACTGGCACTTCTGTTTAGCTGAGTTCTATTTTTCCTCATTGATTGTGGTTTGAGATATATTATTAACTTAAAACAAATCCATATAAATCTTTATAATATCATATATTAACATTTTATAACATCTTATTACTCGTTCTTAAAAAATCTTTCATTATCACTATTGTTCTAACTATTAATTGTCTTGTTTCTTAATGAATGTTTTTTCATGAAAGTTCTCGATACTTAACATTGGATATAGTTATATAATCTAAAGAATTATATATATGTTATAAATATTAATTTTTAATTATATTCTTCTTTGGAATCTTTATTTAGTTTGGATCATAGAGAATGAATCACATCACACTGTGGAGGTGGAAGGTCGTATGTACACACGAGCAATGTTTTCATTTTATTAACAGGTGAATGGGTAAGTAATTGTATTGTATAATAATTTTTTATAATAATTATAATTCCATTTATATCACATATATTCACTAAATTTATCCTTTATTACCTTCTATGTAAAGCGTTAATGAAAAAATGAATCAAATCACTTCGTTAGGTGGTAGCCTATCGTACACACAAGCAACATTATCATTTATTCAATGGATTGTAAAGTAATAATGTATATGGTGTATTTATTTTAAATAATTATTAAATTTTCTTGAATATAATATATAAACATAAAATTAAACCTTATTTATTTACATGTAAAGCGTAAGTGAAAAATAAATCACATCATTTCCCGAGGCTGTAGTCCACCGTACACATGAGCGATGGTATCGTATTCTCTATGGAATGGAAATTAATAAGGTATATATAATATTATAATCAAATAAGTATAATTATATTATAAATATCATATATAAACATTAGATACATCATTATAATCATCTGTAAGATGTGGTGATGAAAAAAGAATTGTTGTTGGTTTGTAAGGAGGTAGTTTATTGCACACACGATCAACAGTTGTGTTTACCATTTGATGGAGGTGGGTATAGTTTTATTTCATGCAAATAAAATAAAAAATTTCAATATATTTAGGATATTTAGGTAATCATACCATCATGGTTTATTAATATTTTAAGTAGGTGTAAGAAGAAATAAAATATAACGCTCACCTAAAGATGTTACCTCTTCTCTAGACAACCTCTTTTGGTTTTCAAAAAAACTATTTCTAGGTTGTATTTATGATCAAAAAAAGTATTATAGGATTATGTGATATAATCAATTAAGTTATTTGGGTATTTATTTTATGATACAATGGGTTTTGGATATATAGAAATAAAATGATTATGTGTGGCCTTTTCTAAGTGGGGTAGAGGACACACTTTTAATTTATGCAAAGAAAGAATTCAACCAATGTTTTTCTTAGGAGAAAAAGGCAAAAAAATGGACTTTTTTAGTGCCTTATAAGATATAAGATCTAAATATTACAAAAATATTAATTAGGAATGTTTTATGTTATTTTTAAACCTTATGTTTTATTTAAACTCCCCGGAAAACCCATTTTTACCTTAACCGTAGTAAATAATTTATACTGTTTCCCTTTTAATTATGGTAAAAGTTTTATATGAAATTATTAGATAATATAAATTATTATAATTCAAAATATTTAATCTATTTATCTAAATTCAACTCCTAGAAGTTACAGAATTTAATTTAAAATAAAACTCGCAAAGGTGTAAAAAACAGTTTTCCAAAAAGAAAAAGATAAAAAAGTTTTAAAAGTTGTTATATATAAAATAAATATGAAATTGATTACAATAAATTAATTTGAATTAATAAATATATAATCTAAATAATTTTTATTTTAAAACCAGATTAAAATAAAAAGTGTCCTGTAAATTCTTTAAATAAAAAGGAATGCTTTTAATAAAAATCATAATTTTTCCCTGTTTACCGAAAATTTAAACTCTTCCATAAAAAAACACCCTAAGATAATTTGGATATGATGATTTCAAAAAATAATTTTTTTATTAAAACAAAATTTCTTAAATTGGTAAAAAAAATAGCGTTAAAATTTATGTACAATACATGATGAAACTACTTTTTAGAAATATAAATCTCTTCAGAGATCATTTCATATTCTTTTAAATGATTATTATTTTAATTCTTATATATATAAAATCATTGAATTTATTTTATACATGTGTAAAACATATAATCTTAATAATTTATTTATTCCTATTCATACCTGATAATTTAGCGTCTAGGTTATAATCATATACTATATCATGATTCCTCTATATTTAGGGTTGCGTGTTTTGTAAGCTATTGAAGATTTTGAATTTATATAAAGATAAATATACCATAAATTTTTAGGGAGTTATATTCTATTATAATAACGGTGTTGCATTTCATATTCACTATTGAATTTTATGTTCTTCTATTAAAATATTGGGGTGTGGCATTATACCCCACTTAAAAAAATTGAATCTTCACAATTTAATCTTGATATTCGGAGTCAATAGTTTTAAAATTTATTTATAGAAAAACCCACAACATAAAAAGTGTTAATAAAGAATAATCTTGATAAGTTATAAAAGTGAGTATCAAGGTAATCTCAAATAACACATACTAGGTTTCCAAATTATATAAAATTGGTGGAAATTAAAGATATAGACATGGAAGAAAAGCATAAATAATTGTGGAGAGTGAGAAAAATCACTGATCATGAGGAAGTGAACGTTCTATAACAATTTATAGACATCAAAACCATAATTATATGATTATTGAAATGACTATTTATTCTTCATATATGATGTCAATAAGATAATATTTTTTCTTCAATATCATTTTTCTAGAGTTGAGGAACTACATTAAAGTCTGGGATAAGAACATAAGAAAAATATACTTACTTCAAAAGTAAATTTTCATCTATTAATCAATTTCCACTAAAATATCATATTTTTATTCCATCTCTGAGTATTCAGGATGAATTTTAATATTTTTGTCTGATGTAGTAAAATTTACCTCTAAAGGATCATGTAATTTAAAATATAATGACAAGATATTCCTCTTGTATTTCATAAAACAAATTCTTTTAGCAGAAGTTATCCAATATAAAACATTAATATATAATACCTCAAAAGTAAATCCAAAAGTTTAACCTAATCCATTCCATATGTTTCTGTCCTTAAAACTTTTAAAATTACATCAATAAAAAAGTAATATCATTCTTCCTAAATAATCCTTTATGTTAAACCATAAATTAAAATATACTTTAACTCAATAAAATAACTCTTAAAATATACTTATTCACTAATAAATAAAATTACTTCAAACCTAAATAGTGGTGTATAAGAACTTAAAATTATGATAATCCTTAAACTCATAAACCCATGATGGTATCCCTAACTTTTAAATTGATCTAACATGTATACAAATATGCTTCCAAAATTAACCCAATCCTTTGATGTTACATGATTCTTATAACCAATTAAAATATGTAAAAATAATTCTATAGAATAATTATATAATACCAATACATAAATACCATAACCCTTTTACATCAATGAATTGGAAAAGAAATAATCCTTATGTAGTCTATGGACCAAACCATAGTTTAGGGCATTGAATTGGATAATTACCATGTCCCCCACATAAAAAACATAGAATTATTTGGTAATTATTTTCTCAATGACCTACCTTTCTATAGAGAAAACATCTCCATCTCCATTTGAGATATTCCTATAGGTTCTTCTTCCTACCTTCTTATCATGTAGGAAGATGAATATTCTATCCTCTATGTTCATTTCAGCAAGCCCCCAGGGCGTTAGTCGAGCGGTTCACCAGTTGGGCCATTTCGCTGTTTGGGGGAACTGACACAGGCTTGAGTCCTGCCAGGCTCGAACCCTATTCATAATATGAACCGGGCTATTCAAAACCATTTCTTAGCTGGGGAATGTGTATCTCCCTGGGTGGGCGGACCCACCATACGGGTAAAGAGGGGACTTAATTGACAACCATGTTTTTCCAATGAGCCTGTACCCGAGTGGTAAGGGCTCCTGCTTGGCATTCAAGAGACCCAGGTTCAAAACTGGGTGGAGGAGGATTTCTAGGTTCTTGTAGAAGGGCTATAGAAATACTGTAGTAGGCACTGTTTGGTACTGTAGCAGCCAGACTATTTACCTAATTTGGGCTTTCAGGCCACCGGTTTGGCCGTACGGGTCTCAGGGCCTTCAGGCCATCAAAGGCCTTCAGGCTACAAGGCTTTCGGGCCATTGAAGACCATGAAGTAGCCCAGTTCACACAGAGCATGCCCCATATGAGGATCAGAGCACCAGTAGCAGTCACCAGAAGCAGAGCTAATCAGATTGGAAGAATGAGAGGGTATGGCAACCGCCATCGGGACCAGACACCGTGAAGCTTTGTACGAGGCAATGCTAGCTGATCAGCAATGCAGGTGGGGAGCTTGTCACGACCCGTCCTCGGGGCCCGTGTCGTGACTACCCCAAGCTCTCCATCCATAGGCCAGGGGCTGGCGACTAGCACCAAGGCGTAATTCTCGATAAAAAGGGAAGGCATTGCCTTTGTAAAGTAAATAAACACCTCAGAGCAAGCAAGAAAAAGTAAACACTAAGTAAAAACTGGGTACAATAGAAAGTGCAGTAAAGTATGTGGGCCAGAATACAAAATCAAACAGAAAGTAAAGTACAACTGAAAAAGGGAGTACAACAACTGAAAAGTATAGCCGCTGCCTCAAGATGTTCACTGAAAGTCCCACCTGAAGGGTGAGTACAGATAGCCTCTACAGCTCCCCGGGTCCAGCCGTCCACTCCGTGTACGTCCCGCCTAATGGTCCACCACCAGGTACCGACCTGCTCCGGAAGCCTTAACCACGATCAACGCTATCCGTCGTCTGCAACCAAAATAACGAAGTGCGGGCATAACCCATGTAGGGGTGAGTATAAGCTACTCAGTAGGGACCCCGAGACCCCCCAAAGGTCTGCCAAAATCCACAAAGGATAATTCAAAAAGGAAAGATACAATCACGAAGTAACATCCGACACTACTTAGGAATATGCCCATACATATACCTAAGTCATCAATTCTAGTTCGGCTTCGACATCTGAGCCCAAGTACAACCTAGTCTACATAAGAAATCACAACCTAATCCACACAGGAAAGCATAATGTAATCCACACAGGATATCAAGTCAATCTTATCGAAGATAAGGATTGAAAGTCAAGATTCAGCTCACACATGTATACTTCTTCGTAAGATGATAGATATGATCAGATGTAGCCACTGATTCATCTAAGCCGTCGAACCCACACATGATCGATAGGTAATAACCCCCCTAATGACCCACAAAGGATCGATAGGTAAATTACCCTCGTAATGACCCACACAGGATCGATAGGTAACTAACCCCCATAATGACCCACACAGGATCAGACCCACACAAGATCTGTAGGCGCTGGCCCACACAGAACTGCTGAGCGCTGACCCACACAAGATCGGTAGCACTGATCCATGTAAGATCGCTTAGTGCTGTAGTCGTCGCCGTCGAATCCACGGAGGATTTCTGTACAGTCGTCATCGTCGTCGCAGTCGCAGCCAGCTCTAGGGTTCTCGCACATAGCAAACTCGTTCAGGAGGGTCCGCTCCATGAGCCAAGGGGCTGATATATCAAATTACACATAGTCCGGAGTTGATGTATCCAAAAGTTCTGTATCATCAATAGGAACTCAACGTGACAGACGGCGCGTCGATCAGACGCCCAATCTGAGAGTTATTGACTTTTTCGTCCCAGGGGCCCGGTTGGTTTTTAAGTCAAAACCAACCCGACCGTACTCCAACTACATCCAAAACTCGAGTGGAGTAAGTCAAAAGGTCCATCTCACTTAGAGGAATCCATCAAAGTCGACGAAACGTCAATCGAACATCCGGAGCTCAAGTTATAAGCATTTCCACTCCGAGGGCCCGTTTGGTTTCTTGCTCGAACCAACCCGGCTGAACCCAAGGTACTCCGAAACCTTGAGTGTGATATATCAAAACGACCTTCTCGATCCAAGGATCATATCACAGCTGACAGTGCGTCGATCAGAGGTCCGAAACCCATGTTATGGGCAAAAGACCGTGAGAGGTCCGGTATTAGGGGGTTCAGGCCCGGTCCGACCCGACTCGGTACCCCCTGGGTCGGCCCAGCCAGGCCCGGCCTAGGCGCGGCCCGGCGTGCTGGCGCTGGCCAGGGCTAGGTGGCTTGACCGTTTCTGCCGAACGAATGGGGGGGGGGGGGGCGCTGCCCCCCTGTGTGAAACCACGGCCCCCATGATGGGGGGGCCGCTCCTACTGGCTAGCAGGGGGTTACGAACCCCCGGCTCCTCCCTTGACGGGCCAGCCCGCTCCGGCCGACCGGCTGCTGCCGCCACGGGACCGACATGGGCAGGTCCCCCTGCTCCAACGCCGGTGGCCCGGAACCGGCCGTCGGTCCTTGCTCTGCTGCGGCCTCAGCCGTGGCCTTGGTCGGTCCGGCGCGGCGCGACGGCGCCACACCCCTCCGTCGCGACCCCGCTCCGACCGCGGTGTCTTCAGGTTTTTCCGGTGCGGCGCGACGGTGCTGTGACATGGTTCAATTTCAATTGCGCGGCATGACGGCGCCACACATCCTTGCCACACGTTTCGGCGTGGTGCGACGACACCACGTCAATTTCCTTCGAACCATAACAACACAAAAAAAATAAGGGTGGAGGGTCGGCCGTGTTTGTGCGGTCCGGCCCCCTCCCGTTAATCGATATCAAGCGGTCCTATTGAACGAGTAACATCGACAGAAGAAATCACGAATATCAACAACAATAAAAATCCCATACCTCGAGCGTAGTTTGAACGGCAGTTTGTCGCGGAAGAAGGCGTCACGGAAGGAGAGGGTCGTTGGCATTTTTTGATCTCCAAGGAAGACGTCTCTCACTGTCGTCCGCCGTCGGAGGTCGGTGTTCTTCGTCGGCGGCAGTGCGTTCTTCGCGTTCTTCGACGAAGAACGAATAACCTCAAGACTTCTCTTTTTCTCCCAAAATATCAACATAAAAAAACCTAACAATAATAAAATAAGTGTCTGGTCTTATTTTATTAGTCAAGTCTTAAGAATTTTGAATTTCAAACATTGAATTAAACCACTTAATTAATTCATGTCATTTAAAAGGAGAGTTATAGGAGTTTATGGAATATGAAGGGGTGGGGTTAATGTGGGTCCCACCGCCCTCATAACCTATCTTTGATTGTTTCCCAACTTCCACATAACGGATAAACACTTAGTAAAAATAAAATAAAATTGAAGCTCAATTTTATTTTACCTTCCACAATTTTTTTTACATCTCTTCCGGAGCAAACACAACTCCGGAAAAGGCGTTCCTAAGAAATTGCCGGTGTTTCGATTCCATTGGTGCCCTCGAAATTCGATTCCGAGCACCGGTCCAAAAGTTTGGAAATCCCGCACGTTCGTTCACTGAACGTACCCAAGCTAATCTTCGGATAAAAATTCTGGGCACACTGGGCCTCGAAATCAAGTGCCGTCAGAAACCGCGTTCTTGTAAAATCCCAAAGAAAATTAAGAAAACAATTTCCCTTGAATTTTACGGGTCTTGACAGAGCTAAAGGCAACCAATGATGCAGAATCTAGGGAGGGGTAGTTCTATTGGGCTTGGCCAATGGGTCATGTATTGGGCATGGTATGCCTCTGGGCCTTCATGCCATGTATTATGGGTCATGTCGGACCTTGTGCCTTGGGCCTACAGGTCATGTACGGGTTCCTCTTTAACTCTTAAAAGGGGGATTGTCTATAATAAAAGAAAAAAAGGCCTTCGGGCCATTTGGGCTAACAAGAAGACTTTTAAAATTACATAATACTTTTATTTTATTTATCATTAATCTCACTAAATTTCATGTTGTTAATCGTATATTGTGAAATTTCATTTGGAATAATCATAATATTTTTCTCCTTAGTCATCATCCAATTTGGTTTCTCATAATCACCAAAGTGTTCATCAAATTCTGTGTTAACATGATTCCTCCTAGTTCCATACATTTAATAATACCTAAATTCATAGTATGATAAATAATAATTATAGTTTGAACCCACATAAATATGAAAAATCATTTATAGGATGTCTAAATCATGACACCTTCTTTTTAATTGAGGACACTTTAGGTTTATCCTAGATATTTTGTGGTCATTATTTATTTTAAATATTTCCCGATGGTCCATAAATAGTTTTTAAATTTCTAAATCATAACCCCTAGATAGTTTCAAAAAAATTATACTGTAAGGCCCATTGTCATGTACCAGGTATCACTTGATTCAATCCCAATATTCTCTTTTAATAGTTATTACTCCTAGGTACATCAATTCCAGAACCCTGACCACTTGTAGAATCTATGTAGGGATATAATTTCTTAGAAACTACTTTCTCTATACCTCATGAATATTTTAATATATTTTTATGTACTTTTTATTATTTTTTGACATATCCCTATGATTCTCCCTAAATTTTTCTCTTCCTAGTTCCAAATCTTAACTAAATCTTTCCTTTGATAAGAACTATAGAAACCCATGCATTTTACATATTTTATTACATTATTCTTAGACATAAAAAACCATTAATACAATACAAGGATTGTAAAGTCCTAATGTATTTTTAATATTATATTCATAATACATAAAACATAGAATCCTTATTTTATTTTCCATGGTGAGATCTTAAAATAAATTATATCTCTTAAATCTATATGGGATAACCCAAGGAAAAAATAAATAAAGTGGTGTCCCATAAATCCTAGAACAAGAAGAAGCATTATAAGGAAACATAACATGTGATTCAAAGGTATAACGTGATAACATAAAATATAAGTAAAATTAGTAGTCATATAGAATCATAACTTAATGAACTTGGTATCATAATATCACAACTTCATAGGAAATGTTATCACAAAATAAAACATGACATAACCGTAAGTTAGGGGTAACTGCTAAGACTACATCACATGGTGGATAGAGTCCCACAATAATAGGTTCAATCCCTCATCACATACATGATGTTTAATTATACTAATTCTTTACCCAATGCATTGGAGTGAAATCTAGGTGAACCCATCATAATATGTTCATGTTATATCTATGAAACATAATGGGAATAAATCATAAGGAATAACATAAGAATTACCCATGGAAAGAAAATTGGTTGCATAGTCTCGATTCATGTCATAATCAAAAGAAATTTCATAATTAAAGAATTTTATTAATGATCATAAAAATGTATTACACTATTAAAGTAAGGGAGAATAAACTTGGTATATTTATAAGGCACATATTTACATAATTTAGAAGAGACACATAACATAAAAAGTTAATTTTGTTGATGAAAATAATTTTAAAAATAATTAAAAAATTCTTGTGTAAAATAACCTTTTCTATTTGAGTAACATCAAATTATTTCATCCTCGATGGAAAAATTATTTTGAAAAATCACATTGAACATTTATTGAGGAATATATCCTTTTCATTTTAAAAATAATTACTTAAAATATAAAACATTCTAAAAAATTAATGAATTTTTTTTCTATAACATTTGAAACATAAAAAAGAAGGTTTAAAATATTGAGTGGCCATGATGTGAAAGAGTTCTATTCATTCCGAATACCTGAAAAACGAAGATTCCATCCACATTATTATAAAAATAAACAAAAAGAACCTTGTTTGGAAAAATAAAGTAAGATGAATTTTAGAAAAAATTGTAAACGAAAAATTAAGGGTAAAAATTACTTTAAATAATCATTGTTAGACATTTTTGGAAACATTTTTAGAAAACATGGAATTGGAAGAAAATGGATTTTTGACCAAAGAGGGTAATTGATTTAGGTTTTATTAAAAAAAATTATCCATAATTTTATGTTCCAAAGAGAGAGAAAAATGATATTATTACTTGAAAAGATCATTAATAACCAAATGATAATATAATGGAAGGGTTTTACTATGAAATTATAAAAAAATTCCCATCAATGATAATTTAAGAATAAACAAAATTGATTAAAATGAGATTGAAACATAAACCAAACCGATTTGGTAAAATCAGAATAATAAATCCCCTGACTTAAGTAAATTAATTGTATCCTAAAATAAAACTAAACATTAGTGATTAATGTCATAATATGTCAATGGGTATTATATAAAAAATTAATAATAAATTAGGTTTATGAAATAACATATGTCTTAAAGAAGGAGGTTTTGAGATGGAAACACTTGAAAAGATCGTATCATTGTGGTGAGAGTTAATAAATGGTTTTATGATGTGTAAAAAATGTAAATCCAAAAAAATTAAAGTGGATATATAATATTAATAAAAAAACGATTTCACACACAACTGTTTCATAATATAATCAATGAAGTAGAGGTATAACCCATGAATGGAAATTGAGATAAGTACACCATGCTTCCATTTAATTGAATAATCTTTAGCGTCATGTATTGTGGTTTTCAATTTTTTATTAACTTATACCATAAAAATATTAATATTTATTATAATGCTAGGATCCCATGCTTTTAGGTTCAGTTCTTGGAAGTGTTATATAATTTTTTAAAAAATATCTTTGAACAATTACACAACACATTATACAAATGATGACCTTGTACTGGTCTAGGGTTTAGAGGATTATAAAACACATTACATTTATCAGATTTGAACAAAAATTAAACAAATTTCCCTACTACGATTTCACATGCTATCTCTAAAAGAATTGGTGAACAACATCGAGATTCTACGATTTCTGTACAAAACATTTCAAATAATGGGATGAGCATTTAATTGCCCAGTAAGGGGTTTTGACATTCCTAAAATACTATTTTAGAAATCATTCATTAAAAATAACATTGAGAATTTTTTTCTGAAATGATAGCATTAAAATACTTTTCGAAACACTATTTTAAAAAAATAATGGAAATTACTTATGCTTTAAAATAATATATCACTTTTGAAATTAATTACATACAAAAATTGCTTTAAATGTAATCCAGTAATTTATCTAAAAACACTACACAAGATTTTGAAAAAAATATTGTGGAAACTTGAAACATTGAATGATATCATTAGCCAACCTACTTGATTAGGGATTAGTTTCACTCCCCAATTTCCTACCATATTCACAATGTTCAAGAGTTGACTTTTATGAAAAAAAAATTAAGCTTGCTTTATGTACATATACATATTTTACTAGGTTTTCTTCTTTAAAATTTTGAAAATAATTTTAATAATTTTATATGTTTATATATATATATATACTTTCAAAAGGCCCCATCTACTAGATTATAAATAATCAAATACCACGTTGACTTTTCTTTTTATAATATAAGTAATTGTCGTCCATATTTTTCAATTAACAAAAACATTCTTTAGTAATCATTTCTACAAAAGAATGTTTTATTCATACAACATACATATATATTATTCATAAAAAAATATATATATTATTCATAGAACATACATATATATTAATGATAAGTACAAGTGCATGTTTGACATGTTATGAGCTAATATTAGGGCCATATCTTGTATTAAAAATGACATTCATGATTTATTATGCACTTTGAAAACATGAAATAGTAGTTCTAAATACATAAAACTATAAATAATAAACATAAAATTATATCATAAGTTAGTAACTTTTATTATTGAGGTAAAAATTAATATCAATGTTACTTATAATGGATCATTAATTTTCTTCTATAAATAATAATCCTATAACATTGAACTTAATAATATTTTTTATATTTTAAAACCAAAATCAGGTTTCATGGTAAATAAATATAATTAATTATAAAATCACTTTTGAAATTCTTTAGAATAGAATATCTAACATAAATAAATTATCTTATGATAATAATATAAATAGAGTTGTGGAAAATTACAATTCAAATAACATAATATTTTTAAACAAAATTATTTTGAAAAAAAGTAAAGTACCTTAAGGAAATAAAATCTCAGATAAATATATATTTGTAAATAAATAATTTTTTTACAAAAATAAAAATAAATATTTTAAACCAAATATTTCCCCTTATGCTATATATTCTGAAACCTAAATAGTCATATATGTATATACATTTATATACCCATGTATATGTACATCATTTAAAAAAAAGACAATTTGTTTAACAAAAAAACCACTAGAACCAGAAAATTAAAAAATAATTTAAATAAATAAAATCCCTTATGAAAGACCTGAAAACAGAATTTTAATTTAAATATTTTCGCAGAAGAAAATATAAATTATGGTACATGAATAACAAATAATAAATGTCCCTTACCAACATAAAATTAGAAACATCAAGATGTGCACTTAAATTACAAAGGTAATTAAAAAAATTCCCTTACCAACATATAATTTATGATCACAATTCACAATCATAGTATATTTAAATTAAACTACCTTAGAAGAATAATTTTAACACTATTAATATTCTAACCATATATAAGTGTCAAAATAGAATTATTTGAATTTTTTTTGTATAAATTGAAAAACCTTACCATTTTTATGTGAAAGTAACTCATCATAACATCTTACCCACTACTATAATTCTCATACCCTCATTATTGAAAACCAAATAATAATATAAACAAGGCTATTACCCTTTTCCTTTATAAAAAAAACGCTTCCTTACTACCTCCCCACACAACTATGTGTGGAAAAATATGAAGGTGCAAGTCTCTTATTTATATATGAAACATATATAATTATAATATTATGAAATAAGTATAGAGGTTTGAAAATTTAAAGAGATTTTTGAATGTGTAAATGAGGTGTAGACTAGAGTATCACACAAGTTTTTCAAAAATTGATAATTAACGAAAATTGTATCCTATGCAATGAATCAAAATAAATAAATGGTGTGGTTTTAATGCTATGTTTTTTGAACAAGAAAAACTGAAAATATATCAATATTATATATTTTGAAAATAAATAATTAATTTTGATTGATTCAGATTTGATTTGAACTATCATGAATCTTTAATGGTTCAAAAATATAGACAATAGTAATCTTTGACAATTTACACAAGTGTTCAAAAAATAATTGTGTTAAACAAAGATGTCGTTGATAGAGTTAAGAAGAATAATAGTGACACTCAAACAAACAAAAAAGTATATCCAATCCAAATCATTGAAAGGTATTTAAAAATCAGTAGCATATCTAATAGGATGAAGAAAAATTAAGGCAATGATAAACAAGTTGATAGTACATCAGATCTGATTAAATAGATAATATTTTTGTGAAGATTCGGATACCAAAATACATGAAAAAATTTCTACATCATATGTTCTAATAATTTTTATACTAGAGGAAGTAAATGAGTTGAGATCACAAGACTATATGATTAGATATGGACTCCAATTTCCTGCATAACTGAACTCAGACTCTTGAAACCTCCTCTATAGTCGATGTTGCACTCATGCCTGAGATCTACACTCGATCTCCGGGTTTGAAACTCCAAGAAAACCATATAAATCCCTTCATTTGAGTTCGCCTTTGACCTATGCCTCTTCGAAACTCTCTTAGGAATCTTCTCATCTCCTTGAATTTTAAAAAGACACAACCCCGCTTTCCATCACTACACTTGCGACGCCTCATAATAAACCCATTTAATCAGATTTCTATTTTTTATAATCATCATTTCATTTTTTTATTATCATATTCATAAATATTTTTTTTAATAATGATAATAATATCAAAAAAATCCATCACATAAATTAATTTTCTTTATAAATCAAAATATTAATATTATCTTTCTAAAATTTGTTAAAACAAGTTACAATAATTTCATATTTCATGTATAATTCCAAACTATATATTTATTTATAATGAAATATATTGTCCGTAAATTAATGATTTTTATTTTTTATTTATGTATCAATAATTTTAGAACATTACAGTAAATTATAAATTTATTTATTTATTATTATCCAAACCTATTACCTTTAGTGTTAATAATAAGATTCTAAATATAAACCGTTTGTTAAAAATAAATTACATGAGTTTAAGTATTTTTTTTGTAAAATTTTAGTTTTAAAAATGATTTATATATTTATATTAAAATATTCTTCTAATAATATCATATTTATTTAAAAAAATTTATTTATTTAAAATAATAATTTAATATTATAACATATGTTTGAAAACATTAATGTTTTAATTTATTTAACCTTTCTAAAATGATAATTTAAATAAATTTATTATTATTATTATTATTATTATTTCTAATATTGAAATTAAGATAAATAATTATTTATTTAAAATATGAGATGTTACATTCTCCCCCCTTAAATTAATTTCACCCTTTAAATTTCTTCATCGAAGTAGATAAAATCTTGAATTTCCTTCTTTAGAAATAAAGATTTTTTAATAAGACATTACTTTGTAAAGAAAATTCTATCACGTAGATTTATTTTCCTCCAAGGAGAACATATAATCTTCAAAGATGTCTAGACCATTCCTCGGATACAAATTATAATATCCTGAACCAATGCTTTTGGGTTCTGTCCTTGAAAATGATGTGTAATTTTTTTTAATTAAAATAACTTTTAACAATTACACAACATATTACACAAATGAGGACCTTTTACCAGTCTAGGTTCTGGAGTATTAGACAACACCTTACATTTATCAAAGTTGAAAAAAAAATTAAACAGATGCGCCTACTACACTTCTGTGCACTACCTCCAAAAGCATCATTGAACATCTTAGAGCTTCTATGCTTCCTATGAAAAACATTTAAAATAACTAGATGAGCATTTAATTTCCCTATAATGGGTTTTCAAATATTTAAAATTATTTCTAGAAAATCATTATTTGAAAATAACTTTGAGAAATGATTCTAAAATAATAGCTTAAAACTACTTTTCGAAATTCCCTTTTGAAAAATAAATTAAAATTACTTAAACATTAAAATAATATATCACTTTTGAAATTACTTAAGTACAAAAATTGCTTTAGAAGGGATCCAATAATTTTTTTTGAAAACACTACATTAAATTTTGAAACAAAAAACATTATGGGAAACTGAAATATTGAAGGATATATTGAGCCTACCTACTTCTTGAGGGATTGGGTTCTCTCACCAATTACCAACCATATTTACAACGTTCAAGTGCCTGCTTTTATGAAAATCATTTTTAAACTTTCTTTACGTACATATACATTTTCAATGAGTTTTATAATTTAAAATTTTAAATACAATTTTAATACATTAATATGTATATATATATATATATATATTTACTTTCACAAGAACACATCTTATAGATTCTAAATAATCAAATATCACATCGACTTCTATTTGCAAAATTTGAGTAATTGTCATCCATATTTTTACATTTAAGAAATAATTATTTAATAATCATTTATAAAAAATAACGTTTTATTCATATAACGTACACATATATTATTTATAAAACATACATATATATTATTCACAAAAAAAACATATATGCTAATGATAAATACATGTGCATGTTTTAACTTTACTAAGCTAAGACGAGGGACATATATTGTATTACAAATGAAATTCATGATTTATTGTGCACTTTGCAAACATGACATTGTTGTTCAAATTATTTAAAACTACAAAAAATTATCATAAAATGATATCATAAGTTTGTAACTTTTATATTTTAAGTAAACATTAATATTAATGTTACTTATAATAGATCATTATTTTTCTTCCAAAAATAATAATTTTATAACATTGAAAAAAATAATATTTTAAATATTTTAAAATTAAAATCAGTTTTATTTGAAAATAAACATAATTAATTATGAAATCACATTTAACATCTTTTATAAATGAATATAAAAAATAAATAAATTCTCTTATGATAATAAGAGAAATTGAGTTATGGAAAATTACAATTTTAATAAAATATAATTTTCAAAAAAAATTATTTAGAATAAAATTAAATTACCTTAAAGAAAAAAAAAGTTCAAATAAATACATGATTAAAAGTAAATAATTTTTCATTCTAGTAATAAAAAAAAATATTTAAAAAAAAATATTTTCCATTATCCTATATATTTTGAAAAATAAATATTCATATATGTATATAAATATATACACACATGTATATGTACATCTTTGTAAAACAAAGAAAAGTTGTTTAACAAAAATAAAGCCTTAGAACAAGAAAATTGAAAAATAATTTAAATAAATTAGATCTCTTAAGAAAAACCAGAAAACATTCTTTTAATTGAAATATTTTATCATAAGAAAAATATAAATTAGGGTACTTGAATTATTAATAATAAATGTCACTTATGCATGTAAAATTAAAATATTTAAGATATGAACCTAAATAAAAAATCTATATAATAAAATGCCCTCACCAACTTAGAATTTGAGATCATAATTTAAAAATGTATTATATTTAAATTAATCTCACTTGGAAGAATAAATTTAACATAATTAAAATTTTAACCAAATATAATTTTGAAGATATTGTTATTTGAAATAAAATTTTCTTTAAATAACTAAAATCCCTTACTAGTTTTATATAATGACGACTTATCAAAACTTATTTCACACTACTATAAATCTCATATACTCCTGAGTGAAAAACAAAAAATTATATAAAAAACGATTCAACCCTCTACCTTGATCAACAAAAAATTTACCATACTGCTTTGCCACACAACTGTGTTCCGCAAAAGAAGAAGGTGAAAAGAGATTATTTATTAATAAAATATATATAATTATAATATTGTTATAATATTATATAGGTTTTAAAAATTTATGAGATTTTTGAAGGTGTAAATAAGGCATAGACAAGAGTATCACAAATGATTTTCAGAAATTGAAAGTTAATGAAAAATGCAGCCTATGAAATGAATTGAAATAAATAAAAGGTGTGGTTTGAATGATAATATTGTTGAAAAATATAAAAAAATATATCTATATTATATATTTTTAAATGAAATAATTAATTCTGATTGATTTGGATATGATTTAAACCATCATAATGCTTGACTTGTTCTAAAATATGGACAACAAAAATCATCGACAATTGATGTAAGTGTTAAAAAAATGTGGTAAATAAAGATGACATTAATAGAGTTAAGGAGAATAATAGAGACACTAGAACCAAAAAATACAGATCCAATCCAAATCTTTGAAATAAATTTAAAAATGAATAGCAAATCTTACAGGATGAAGAAAAATGAAGGCCAGGACAAAAAATGTCTTAATACGTCAGATCTGAGAAAATAAAAAATATTTTCGTGAAGATTCAGATACTATAATTCATGAAAAAATGTACACCTTAGTATATTTGAGAATCGTTATACATGATGAAGTAAATTATTTGAGTTTAGAACCCTACTCAATCAAAGATGGACTCTGATTGCGTGCACAATTGAACTCTAACTCCTAAAACGTCATCCGTGGTCAATCTTGCACTCAAGATCAAGATCTATGGTTGAACTCGAGGTCCGCGAATCCACACACGCCTTCAATATCCCTTCATTTGAGTTCACATTCAACCTCTACCTCATAGAAACTCTCTCAAGACTCTTCTCATCTTCTTGTATTTGAGGAAGACACGACCCCCCTTTCTAACACAACCCTTGCAATGCCCCACAAGAAACTCATTTATTCAGATTTCTATTTTTATAATCATCATTTTATTTTTTAATAACATACTCATAAATCGATTTTATTAAAATAATAATTATATAAACATTATCTTTTTCATATAAATTCAATTTTTATTTAAATAATAATAATAATATTATCATTTTAAAATTTGATATAAAAATTTACTATAATTTCATATTTTCTATATAATTTAAAACTTTACTTCTATTAGTAATGAAATATATTGTCCCTAAAATTATGTTTTTTCTTTTTTTATTTATGTATTAATAATTTTAAAACATCACCTTTAACGAAAATTTTATTTATTCATTATTATCCCAAACTATTATTTTTTGTATTCATAATAAGATTCAGAATACAAATCGTTTGTTAAAACAAATTTACTTTAGTTTAAGCATGTTTTATAAAAAATTTAGTTGTAAAAATGATTTATATATTTATATTAAAATATTATTTTAATAATATCATATTTATATAAAAAAAATTTATTTATTAAAAATAATAATTTAATATTATAACATATGTTTGAATCTTTTAATGTTTTTATTTATTTACCCTTTTTTAATTATTAATTTAATTACAATTGGTTTTATTAATAATAATATTATTGCTAATATTGAATTAAGATAAATAAATCTTTATTTAATACTCATAATGTTACATTTATAATATAATATATTTTCCCTTTATAACATTTTTTATCCATTCATTAATAATATTTTATATCACTAGTGTTTTAGGTGTTAATTGCCTTGTTTTCTCATGCTGGTTTTGTCAGGAATGTTCATAGTCTTGATTTAGGATATCGTTACATCACATCCCTAATTATATTAATTTTATAAATATAATTTTTTCCATAATATTTTAATTTGTAATAATTATTTAATTTTTAACATGTAGAATCAATCACATCGCTTCATGGAGATAGCAGGTCGTACGTATGCATGAGTGACATTATCATTTCTTTAACAGGTGTAATAGAAAAGAATTAGATGCTATATTAATATTATTTAATCAATATAATTTCATATATATGACATATATTTATTAAATTTATCATTTATTACCTTCCATGTAAAGCATTTTTAAATAATGAATCACATCGCTTTGCGAGGTGACAGTCTACCGTACACACAAATGACGTTATCATATATTCAATGGATGGTAAGGTAAGAAATTATATGATATATTTATCCTCCATAATGATTAATATTTCATGAATATACTATACCAATATAAAATTACACTTTATTATCTCTCATATACAGTGTAAGTGAAATAATAATCACATCACATTATGAGGTGGTAGTCTACAGTACACATGAGTGACATTGTCATATTATTTACATAATGGTAAGTAAGAAGGTATATATGATATTATAGTTTTATAAATATATTTATATCATAAATATAATATATAAATATTTTGTAAATAACTATTTTCAGTTGTGATTAATGGTGATGGAAAATGAATTATGTCAGTTCACGAGGCTCTAGTCCACCGTGCACACGATCAACAACATCATTTTCCATTTGGGGGAGGAGGAGATAGTTTTAGGTGATGTAATTAAAATATAAGAATATAATTATATGTAATATAATGAGTTTGTTACATCAGTATTAGTTAAAAATATTTTAAGAAGGTGGATGCAGAAATAAAATAAAACACTCTGTTAAGGATGTCATATTTTCTTTGGACAACTTCTTTTGGTTGGAACCAAAAGCTTTCTTAGGTTGGTTTTAGGATCAAACCATGGTTTATTGGATTATGGGAGAGATTTAATAAATTCATTTTTTCAGGTATTGTAAGAAATGGTTTTGTAATTATGGAAAGGATATGAGAGTGAGAGTCCTTTTATAAGTGGGTGAGAGGAAATAAATCGAATTTTTTGAAATGAAAGAACGACACTGATATTATTATGATGGAAAATGGATACATAAATGGACCATTTATAAAATTATAAAATATAATATCAAAATATTACTAGTAAATATGAATTATACAATTATTGGGTCATTCTTAAACCTTGTATTTTTAGTTTAATATTGGTAAACCCATTTTTACTGTAACTGTGGAAAATAATTTTTAATGTTTTCATTATTAATTGGGGTCAAATGTTGAGTTGAAATTATTAGAAAATATAAATTATTCTTATTCCAAATAGTTAATCTATTTTTATAAATTCACCTCATAGAAGTGGAAGAATTTAATTTAAAATTAAACCCATATATGTGTTGAAAAAATATATTTCCAAAGGAAAAACCTTCAAAAGTTTTAAATTTTTTTATCTGAATTCAATATTAAATTGATTCAAATAAACCAAATTGGATTAATAAATATATAATTAAAATAATTTATTTAAAACTATATTAAAATGTTTGGGGATTGAAAATTATTTAATGGAAAATACAATTTTTAATAAAAACCTGTATTTTTCACCATTTATCAAAAATGGAAAATTTTTAAAAAAACCCCAAAATATCATCCTAAGATAATTTTGATATTATTAATTCCAAAATTAAGTTCATTTTTTAAAATAATTTTTTTGAATGTGCTGAAAATTCATTTGAAAATATGTGCGCAAAGCAGGATGAAATCTCTTTTTAGAAAAATATAGCTTTTCACAAAACATTTCTTTTTCTTTCAAATGATTTGTATGTTATTTAAAATCAATATATAATAATTATATTTAATTTATACATGTGTAAAAAATATACAATTTTCATAATTTAATTATTCCTATTTATACCAACCAATTTAACGACCGGGTTATGATGATATACTATATTATGGTTCATTTAGATTTGGGGTTGCGTTTTATGAAAGCTATCAAAGTGGTTGAATTTATTTAAAAATAAATATAATGTAATGTTTTAAGGAGTTACATTATATTATAGTCTTGGTGTTTCATCTCATATACACTATCAAACATGATGTTCTCCTTTTAAAATATCAGGGTGTTACACTTGGTTTAGTAGCTTCTATTGATTTTAATCATAGATTCCTCGTTTGATTTTTGTATTATCTATTTTTTTGATGATATTAACAAAACTATTGTGTATAGTGGCATTCTGTTTGTGAACGTAGGTTCCAAAACTATTTGAATCATCTTAAATACAATACTCCTTTAATTTTTTTCTTTTTCTATATTATTCTTTCTATTATGTTTTTGTTTCAAATCTTCTTGGCTCACCAAATATCACCCTATTTGTTGTTTTTTTCACCATCCTTTAGAAATAATTTTATCAAACATTTTAAGTGAAAACTAGTCTGATATTTAGATTTCCTTTACTATTATTAGGGTAATGTCTTTAATATTATCCCTAACATCCAATGTTGACGGAAACCTAAATATATTCCTATAAATAAACTTATTATACTACCCCTACCCAAGATATCCATCACTACATGTGAAAACATCCATAACAATACCTACTATATCAAGATGAAGTAGTCAAACTAGGGGATCAAATGCCTCAATATGTTAAAAGGGGAGAACCAAACCCTTTATGAGATAAACCACATTAAAGAAAGAACATGCCTGATAATGTCAAAGTGGGAAATAAAATCCTTCTAGTAATTAAACTAGTGGAAAAACGCACCACGGGATAAGAAAGAAAGTGTGAAATAGGCCTTTGAGTTGGAACACAATATGCCATCTACAAAACCATATTCATGATATACCATATCCACTCCATCACCAATAGATTCATATAAATAGAACACTTACAAATCCCAAACTCTTTATCATTGGGATGATAAAGAAAGCCACCAATAATGAAAAGAGAAAAAAAATAACTATAGTAGATCCCTAGTTAGACTCTTAAAGTGATAATAAGAAAAATATAGTAGTAACATGACAAAAGGAAATGATAAAAGGTATTCCTAGTAATAAAAACTGAGAATATAGAATAGTAAAGAATGAAACCATATAAAAAATGAAAATTTATAGAACCCCTAAAGGTAAAAAAGGAAAACATTAAAACTTAGAATCTAGAATAGTGCTAAAATTCTATGAAGATTCAAGATCAATGTATAAAAGATCATATAGAGTATGAAATTAGGTATCAACATTAATATAGGATGTTGTGAAAGAGAAGAGAGAATAATGTAGGGGAGAATGGGAGAGATGAATCATCTGAGAAAGGAATCAGCCATATTAAAGATCTATAAATATATAAAGATGATCACATTGTTCATGGAGATGGAATAATAAAAGGACACCCCATTACTATTATGGTATTTTATTTTAACTAATCATATTATTATATAACTATTTTTCAATCATGTTATGTAACAGTCCTTTAAGTAAAGAGTATATAATGAGAGGGAGTGTATAACCCTTGGCCTCAATAATAAACTAAATCAAAATATTTCTAATCATTTTGACTGGAATTAGTGATTCCTACACATCAGTGACTTGTCATGTATGAACAATGATTATCCCATTAAAATTTTAAGGGTGTAACATCCTGACCTGGATTACGATCGAATTGGTAGCCGGATCAGTCACCACATGACCTCAAGCATGCCTCATCATATGAGAGATCTTTCTGACAAGCAGTGAGGGTTTAAGGATAGTCACTGGGGAGACTATACCCTCATATCCATGTTTTCACTACAATATATCAATATATAAATATATTACAACTATGAAGGCAGAATAACTAAATAAAAAAAAAGTGGAAGACAATTACAATATCAACTTAATAAGAAAAATGGTCAACACCAGTTTATACAATGTATGCATTTCATGGTGATACCAATATAAAAGCAATAAAAAACTACATTATTTACATATCAGTACATAAATGAAGAAAAGACTCAAATCCCTAAAGGTGATCCCCAAGAGCATCACGAGCTTCCACTTGGTCCTTTTATCCTAACTAGTATGCACAAGAAAACAACAATAGCAAGGTCCCTGGTTATGAGAACAAGAAAGTCTACTTGGGTACCCTAGTGAAATGGAATCCAGAATAGGGCATGAGATATAAATATCATTAGGTTAGGACAACTTATTTCTAGATAAATCTAGATAATTCAACAAAATTAATAGTCTACATGTATATCGAAGAAATAAAAGAATTGAATAAATGAACAACAAACCATCCAGGTTCTTAAGGGAAACCTGACGATGATGCATGCTTCTTCTCGTAGCTAGAATTAGAGTCTGATTAGGAACTATATATGTATTTTTTTCTAGAATAAATAATTGTTGTAATATTTTAATGTATTCTCTATTTAATCATTTCTTAACTCTAGAGGTCCCATGGAAACCCGTACCTCAATACTAAATTGTTCTCATATCAGAGCCTGAAGTGTTTCCTATGTAATATGATATATTAATACATGCTTCAGATCATGATAGAGTCTGAAATATTGAATGTGATATAATATCTCATTACCTATTTTGGATCATGCCTAAGTCCAAATTATGCAAATATGATATTATATATTAATTCCTTCTTCGGCCCATTCAAGTGTCTGAAATATTCATAGGTGATATCATATCTCATACCTTTTTCGACTCATAGTAGAGATCAAAATATTCTCAAGTGAGGATGTATCTTGGAGTAACTTTATTTTCATTCTTTTCATTAACACATTAAATCCAATGTTTGAATTATCAAAATCTATAGTTAAGATGACCATCTGACACTACAACATAAACTGCATTTAGCGGCGGTTTTGTGGCGGCGGTTCACACAACCGCCGCTAAACATTTTTCTAAAATGGTTTCGCGACGGTTTTTAATAAACCGCCGCGAAACCCATATTTTTTTTTAAAACTCCCGACCCTTCCCTACCCCGACCCCCGTTCTTCCCCCAACCCCCCGTGACCCCGCGCCCCGCCCTTCTTCCCCCAACCCCCCGGCGACCCCACGACCAGCATCTCCGACGACCTTGCAACTTGCGTCTCCGACATACCCCGCGACCGGCGACCGACGACCCCCCTTCTCCCGACGACCCCTTCTCACGGCGACCCGAGGTTCTTCCCCCGCGACCCTAACTTCTCCCTCGACCCCCGCGACCCCAGCTTCTGCCCCAGGTTCTGGCGAGCCAGAACCCTAGATCCGGCTCCCCACCCGTGCTGCCGACGACTGGTTTCGTTGTTGGTGTTTATTTGTGGAGGTAGTCACCTGCATTGATTGATTTTTTTTGAATTCACCTGCATAGATTGATTTCTCTATGTCTACTGCTTGACATACTCATGTGATTATTCATGAACCATATAAAATTTCATAATGAGAAAATTATTTGTGTGGATACAATGTTGATGCATTATTTTTATGATGATACGATAGTGTTTTTAAATGAAAATGAGAACAGTCTTGGATTAATTAAAAGTTATTGGTTAGTAATTAATTTGGAATTAAATGATTAATTGGTGTAAAGTTAATTAATAGACTAGGGTAAATTATAGATTAGGGTTATGTTAATTGGATTAAACGTCACCAATGATCACTTGATAATGAATTAAGAGGTTGATCATTGATATCTTAGTTGGCCAAGATCTAAGAGTTTTACTTCATAATATACTAGATATGCGATATATATAAGTGTGACTATCCTTGTGGTATTATTTTATATTGATGGGGGTGACTGATTGTGATTTTTATATAAAAGTTAAATGTATTTCAAGTTGTATTATAGGTTTTACTAGATATAATGACCAAGTTTATGATCCATGAATCGTACCCATAGACCCGGCCATCTGGTGAAACCTATGGTGACACAAACTCATTGTCGCTGAAGGGATACATAGATTCCAACCACATTCTCTGACCTACATCAATCCAGAACTCAAGGCCCAACAGCCTCACTCCATTTCAAACATCCAAAGCACAACCCAAGCATAACCTTCATCTCAAGGTATTCAACCATCCAAAACCTGATCCAACACCCATCACCAAAACTAATACACTAATATGGTTCCTACCTGAGACCATCCAACTTGAAACTCTAGCCACACCATTAATCGATTACTTTCCTTCCATGGTTCTCAACACCATATTACTTACTTCTTCACCACAATTTTCTAGTTTTGAGAACTTCACTCATCATAAAAGAGGTCAACAGAACCTCAACTCAACCTTCAAAACTTCCCTAACATGTTTTCCAACTCACAACATCCATGAAAACTCCACCCAATTCTAGCATTCATTATTTCTGCCAAAACTACCCAGATTTGTCACACTTTCACCATCCATATCTCAACCAAGGACTACTTGGTTCTTCTTCAAAACTCATTCACATTACTAGGATAAACTTATCATTTCAACATTAACTTGAGGTGCCTCGCAGCCCACCACATCCATTCCTTTTCTATCCAACTATGCCTTTCCATTCCTGCTAACTCACTCCGTTGGTTCCCAACTTCCCCTATTGGCATGTCGCCCCTCTACCCAAACACGAAGCCTTCTCACTTAAGGTATACCTCCATCACCTACACACACCATATCGAAGTTCCACCTGGTCTTCCCTAAGAACCCCAAACATGTCCCTTATAGGTTTCTATTTGGAACCTTGATTCCTCCACATCCACTCTACAGTTTTCTCCACATTTCCATGACTAACATAATTCTCTCCACCTTAGGAGGGTCATTATCACTAATTTATTCAAGAAATTCAAACACCATGTCTCATGCTTCCATCACAAGATGAACCCCAAAACTTAAATGTGGCCATTTAGATTTCCCTAGAACAATAAAACAAACATTACCCATTGTGAAAATGGTTTCAGTGAATGTAGTTAACTTGATTTAAAATGCATTATGATCAGTTTCGATCACACATCAAAGGGGTGTTGTTTGAGGCAACATAAATGTGTGATCGATGGTGTTATGATAAGTGTGTATCCCGATATTCTTATTGCTCCTAAATGAGGTGTTGACGCTGTCTCCTATGGACCAGACTTGTTCAGTTGGTCTGAAATGGTAAATGTGGTCAATGAATCATCTTTATTATATTATGCATACTTTATGGCCAATGGTTCATCTTTATTATATTATGTTTCTGTAATCTTACACTATCGTATATTTTGTGTAGGCACATTGTGATATACATGGATAAAAGCTGGATCACATTACCGAGGAACACATCTCAATATGTTAAGGGTTTGAATGGGTTTTTAGATTTTGCAATTTCTAATCGATCCGTTGAAGGGAGAATAAGATGTCCATGTCCTAAATGTAAATTTAGAACATGGTTGAAGAGAGATGAAGTTTATGAACATTTAATACTGAAGCAATTCCCTGAGCAATATTTGTGTTGGATTTGGCATGGAGAATCAAACAATACTGAAAGATTGAGGACTGATGTTAATCCACAGAATGAGGTCCCAAGTTCTTCGACAATGGAAAATGAAATGCAAAACCTCATAAATGATGCTTTCGGCACTGCAAGACACCACTATGAGCATCAAAACATATCAGAACAACCAGAAGAGGGTGCTACAAATTGCAACGTGACAAGTGATGTTTCTGAGACTGTAACACAAGCAGATCAAGATTGTAACATATCATTGGATCCTCTTGATTCTGTGGAGCCAAATGTAAGGGAAAACTTCAGTGAGGAAAATGCATTTCATGATTTAGTTGCCGATGGAAATCAAGAGTTGTATAGTGGGTGTTTGAAATATTCAAAGCTTTCATTTCTACTGAAGTTGTACCATATCAAATGTCTATGTGGAATTACAAATAAGGCAATGTCCATGTTATTGGAATTGATTCGTGATGCATTTCCTGAAGCAAAAATTCCAGAATCGTTTTATGATATGAAAAAAGTTGTTAACAAGCTTGGTCTGAATTATACAAAAATACATGCGTGTCCCAATGATTGTATGCTTTACTGGGGAGAGGATTCAAGTAGACAGAATTGTAAGAAATGTTCTTCTTCTAGATGGCAGTCAAAGGGTGATGTTGGAAGTATGACTGAACATAATTTCACGGAGAAGAAGAAAAGGAACACACCTGCAAAAGTTTTGCGTTACTTTCCTTTGAAGCCTCGATTGCAAAGATTATTCATGTCATCAAAAACCGCCGAACACATGAAGTGGCATGCTGTAGATAATAACAATGATGGGTTAATGAGACATCCACGGGATTCCCAATCGTGGAAGACATTTGATTCATTACATCCAGATTTCTCAGCTGATCCTAGGAATGTTCGATTGGGATTGGCTGCCGATGGATTCAACCCATTTGGGACTTTGAGTACGAGTTATAGCATTTGGCCAGTTGTTTTGATCCCTTATAATCTGCCTCCGTGGATGTGTATGCAACAAACATCTTTTATCATTTCGATGATTATTCCTGGAAAACAAATGCCTGGAAATGATATTGATGTATACCTGCAGCCTTTGATTGAAGAATTGCAGGAGTTATGGAGCAACGGTGTTGAGACATTTGATGTTTCTTCTAAAACAATGTTTAAAATGCATGCTGCTTTAATGTGGACCATTAGTGACTTCCCTGGGCTTGGGAATTTATCTGGTTGGAACACTTATACGGGTTTGGCTTGTCCCGTTTGTAACTTTGATTTCGAGCCCAAACGGCTACCTCACAGTAGAAAATGGTGCTTCTTGTGCCATCGAAGATTTCTTGATGCATCTCATAGATTTCGGCTGAACAAATCAAAATTTAATGGTTGCATTGATCGTAGACCACCTCCAAAGTTGTTAACCGGTTCTGAAATATTGACACAGCTTGAAAATGTTAAAACAGAATTTGGGAAGGTTCATCATTTGAATGATAGCGGAAAACGAGTGCGAAGTGCATCGTCAAGTGAAATCAGAACGCAACAATGGAAGAAAAAAAGTATATTCTTCAAACTTTCGTATTGGGAATTTAATTCTTTGCGCCACAATCTTGATGTGATGCATATTGAGAAGAATGTATGTGATAATTTGATTTTCACATTACTTAATGAGCATGGAAAGTCGAAGGATCATCTCAATGCTCGCAAAGACTTACAAGTAATGAACATAAAACGTGATCTCTGGCCAGATGAGAATGAAAAGTATGCTCCGGCCATTTTTTCATTGAAAAATAGGGATAAAGATACGTTCCTTCAAATTTTAAAGAATGTGAAGGTATCTGATGGGTATTCGAGTAACATCTCGAGGTGTGTTGACTTGAAGAATCGTAAGTTATATGGATTGAAAAGTCACGATTCACATGTTTTGTTACAACAGTTACTACCATTGGCATTGCGTACATTATTACCTGAAAAAGTTACTGCTGTTGTACTCCATTTCTGCACATTTTTCAGACAGTTATGTGAGAAAGCTCTACATCCATTTCAGCTGGACAACCTACAGGAGAGGTTTGTATTGACCCTTTGTGCAATGGAGATGATCTTCCCTCCATCGTTTTTTACTGTCATGATGCATTTAACTGTGCATTTGGTTGACGAAGCTAAATTAGGAGGCCCCGTTCATTATCGATGGATGTATCCAATTGAGAGGTATTTTATTTATATGTTTCCAGTTAAGTAAACATTTTTTGGCATTTAAATAAATGCATAATATTATTATTATTTTTTCACAGATATCTTGGGCATTTGAAAGCATACGTGAGAAATAAAGCTCAACCAGAAGGCTCTATTGCTGAAGGCTATTTGGCCGAGGAGTGTCTCACCTTTTGTTCCAGATATTTGGATGATATTGAGACAAGATTTACTCGAGTTGGACGTGTTGACGACACATCAACTCAATCTCAAATGCATCAGAAATCAAAAATATTTCCTGCTATTGGCCGATCAGTTGGGAGGACCTCATACGCGACACTAACAGAATTGGAATTATTACAGGCACATAGATATGTGCTGCTGAATAGTGAAATTGCAGATCCATTTATTGAAGAGTTGAGGATACAAACAAAGAGACGAATGAGAAGCCGAACACGAAATGAAAAAGATATAACGAAAGCTGTGAATAAAGAGCTGGTAGAATGGTTTGCACGACGTGTAAGTTTATAAATATTGCAATAAATACGAATATTACTTTGACACATACAATTTGCAAATCTATTAAATTATATTTTTTTTTTCAGATCATGAATACTGATACTCGAGCTGACTTTTCAGAAGATTTGAAGTTTCTTGCTAGAGGTCCTATAAAACAAGTTAGAAAGTTCAACGCTTATAATGTGAATGGTTTTAGATTTCGTACAGTCGATCGAGAAGTGGGTTTGAAAACACAGAATAGTGGTATTTTTACATTTGCTGAAGTGGAATACTATGGAAAGCTGCATGATATTATTGAATTAAACTACCACGGGCATTTTTCTGTTGTTTTATTCAAATGCAAATGGGTCGATTTTATCAGAGGTGTTAAAAGAGATTCATTGCAATTTACTTCTGTAAACTTCTCTCGCTTGATGGATGTTGGTGATCGTGAACTGCATGATCCATATATCTTAGCATCGCAGGCAAAAATGGTATATTATGTGAATGATGTTGTGGATGAAGGGTGGAGTGTAGTTACTCACGTAATACAAAGAGATTTGTATGATATGGGTGATGAAGTGGAAGATTTGACCTCTGCAATTGAATTTCATCAACAACAGGAAGCAGAATTATTTGTCCATCATGATATTGAAAATATTGGTCTAGCAAGGATGAATGAAGTGGATGAAGCAATGGAGCAGGAAACCGACATGATTGAAGGGGAAAATGATTGTATGTACAATTATTTATTCATTCAGCAACTACTTGTTTCATTTCTGTAGTCATTCATTATCATTGTTATATATATATTGTTTGTTAATACTGGGCATCTATTATCATTTTTAATTTTTTTTCTGCATGAATTTTTTGAAATATATATTCTGAACTTAATTTTATTTGATTAAATGACAGGAATGCCAAGGAAGAAGCGGTACACTATTCCTTCTTCTTCTGCGACAGATGACGATCCGTCTGTCCCCACAGTATCATCTCCCCCTGCACCATCTCTGACACCATCAGTGGATGCCTCATTAGGGGATGAGTCATCGCCTCCCCCTACAGGAGCTTCAGCATCGGGGCAGCGACACGCCCACTCCAGTTCATCACGGACATTCTGGAGGGTCGCAGTCATAGGTACAAATTTTAATTAAATAAATTTATTGCATTTTGTTTATAGTAATTGTTTGCTCATTGCAGATGAAGACAATGAAACCGTGGAAAGAGACATAAAAAGTTCTGATGTTTGGAACATGCATGGCAAGAAGATAGTGGTGCCATTTGATTCTTATGGGGTCCCGACGGATGACGCCGCAGGTTTACTTGGTCAGATTATAGGTCAGCTGGCAGCGGAGCCCGTTTCCCTGCCTATTTCGTATGATGATTGGAGGCATATGCCTCCAAACTGGAAAAATGAAGTTTATGATTCTCAGATAAAGGTAATTTTATTACTTTATGGTTTAATTGAATGTCATTTTACTAATATATTCAAAATGAATTTCTGTATACAGATGTTCTTCCACTTTACCGTTGCTGATGTGATAGCACGGAAGTGGACATTGAAAAATCTTGGAAAAAAATGGAAAGATTTCAAATGGAGGTTGTGGTGTGATGTCAACGATTCTTCGTTGACCGTGCAGCAGATGTATGAGAAGATACCCAGTGGGGTACCGAAAGAACAGTGGAAGATTTTTGTCGATAGACATCGTGATGAGAAGCGGATGGTATTGAAATATATATTATTATATTATCATCATTTTACATTTATAAATGTACATGAAGAGGAGATAGACATTGAATACAATACTATTAAATTGAATTTTATTTATTTCAGGATCTCTCAAGAAAGAATGCTTCAAACCGGGCGAAGCAGGTAATCCCGCACACTGCGGGTTCAAAAAGCTTTTCAAGAAGCCGAATGTCATTGGTAATCTTTTAATTAGTTTAAATATTTATAAGATAATATTATCTATTTAACATATTTGATTGATGATTTATCTTTGTTTAATGCAGTCACAGAGTTTAGGGCATGAAGCATCCCGAACAGAACTGTGGCTGGATGTTCATAAAAAAACAGATGGAAGTTTTGTTAATGAACCTGCCAGAGAAGTTGGGGTATGAAGTCAATTATTTATTATAATAACTTAATATCAGTTTTTACTGTGTTAATATATATTGATATTTGATTTATAGGTGAAAATTAAAGAAAAATGGGATGCCAATCCTGGGCAATCCTACTCAGTCTCCCAGGATGACCCGGTTGGTCAAGTCCTTGGGAAGGAGCATCCTGGTAGAGTGCGCGGGATGGGTTTGGGACCCGTACCATCTGAGGTCTTTCGCATGCCATCAGGGATTTCGGCCTCATCCACTCCTGGTTATAGTCATTTCTTACCTGAAGATGCTCAGAGGGAGATGTCTGCTCTACGAAACACAGTTCACCAGCAGGGGAATCAGATATCTGATTTGCAGAAAGAGTTGCTTGAAATACGTCAGCATATGAGCAGATATGCCCCCGGTGGTAGTGCATCGGGTAGTGGTGAGCAGGTAAATCACAAAAAAATCAAAATCATTTAGTTTGCAAACTTTTATTGGTTTTAATTTTTATTATAAATATGCAACAATATTTAATTTTCAATGTAATGTTCTTACAGGTGGCAGCAGGTGGTAGAGATGAAGGTGGAGAGGGTGACGATGCAGCATCAGATGATGAGTAGTAGTATTGTTGATGTGTTGAACAAGTATGATAACAGTTGGTTTGTAGTAAAAGCATTTCATTTGCTGAAAATTATTTCTTTTTAGCACTCTAGTGTTGTTCTCTATGTATTAAGATGGTATTCTGAGACTATGTTTGGAGTAATTAATGTTTAATTATCATAAAATCAAGAATTATTACCCATTTTAATTGTAGATGATATATTACACCATTTAAAGGAATCTGATAGGTTTTTTATGATTGATATATGGTCTAAAAATCACCTGAGGTGGTTGAATGATGAGGTTATCTTGAATACATCCTTCCCTCATAGGTTTGAATACATCTGGTTTGTGGTTATATCATTCAGTGTTATAATAGAAGAAGATATATAAATGGGGCTCACAATATATATGATCTTTGAATTCATATACTAGTTCTTAGAAAAAACCAATCTATGCCATGTCTGAGTTTCTATGACTAATGGGATGGGAATGACAGAAGGAGGAATAAATGGATGATCTAAAAAGGAAATAGGAGACGAGGCTCCACATATCACCACCTCAACAGAGGCATCACCCATTGTCTTTTATGGAGGGTTGATTTCCTTAACATATTCTGTCCCACTATTGGGATAGTCATCTCTAAGATGATGGTGCTTCCTCAAAGTCTCACCCAAGTCCTGAATCAAATCCATTGTTTCTATGGAAAGAGGGGGTAGTGAAGAAAATGGACTGTCTACAAGATGAACCAACCATATTAGAACACCACCTGGATAGGATGATACCCAAGACTGGGCATAATCATGAGTAAGAAAGGTGTGAGAATCAGTATAAAAAAGAATGATCTTAGCATAAATGTATTCATGAACCAAAATCATCTAGAATTGGTAGATGATCCTAGGGTTTTTAATCATATAGAGGAAGGCTCACTACCAAAATTCACATAGTATTAGGGGTTAGAATTGAAATTTCTAGTAATCTTGGACCTTTTATTATCTAAAATATAGGAAACTTGATGAGAGTGATTTTCCTTGACAAAACTCAAGAAAAATCACAAAATGAAAATCCTTTGTAAAATAAACAAAGGAAATTAAAAGGGGAGAAGGCGGGAGCCTCTTTTGGTTGTAAACAACATGCGATGAAACCCTGGAAATTTTCATGAAACCAAAAGAGCCTAGTGACATGATCATCTCATCTCACTAAATCCTATTGGCATGTCATCCTCATAATGCGAAGAGCCTCAGACAAGTCCAGAAGTTCCTCTTGCCCGCAGGTGTGGTTCTTAGTGGAGAATCGGCCTCATCCTCAGATCCTCTTCTATCTGAGTTTGGAATTCTAAGATTTTAGATCATGGATTGTGATGGATTTGTCCTCACTGGAGGACCATTTCCAGATCTGGTGGTTTCCGACCACAACGAGTCTTTATCCGGTGGTTTGACGAGGAGTATTTGTGCATTGCGGTTCTGTTGCACGATGAGGTCCTACCACACAAATAATTTTGGGAGTTTCTTGATCTGAGTGGTTCATGGAAACTACAGATCAAGTGTTTTCTAAATGGGGGAGTCCAGATCTGGTGTTTTCCTCCTAAGACGGGTCTAGGCCGACAAACAGTGGCAACACGATTCACTTGCTTGAAGAGATCAATACTGTCAGACCCAAGCGTCTGACATTGTAAGTTTTTTCTTCTGATCTTGATATTGTTTTTTTTATAGATTTTGACTACTGACTATTTTGTTTCTATTTACTTGTTATCACTTTGTTGTATCATTGTAATTTGGTTTTGTTTTTGAGCAACTAATAAACTGCGTGCGTGGGGTGGTGTTATTGTCATTCAGTAGGTCCCAATGGGACCGAAGCTCATAAATACCTGTGTCATTTACTGTTTTCTTCACCTTTATATTCTATTATATGGTTCTGAATTTTTTTTATCGAATTGAAAAGTTCTAGATTCAGTCCTTTTTGTTGTTTGATTTTGTTCGCATCACCTCTCAACCACAACAAGTGGTATTAGAGCCTCTCTGTCTTACTTTGGATTTTAATTTTGATTATTACTTCTAGTTTTTTTAAATTTTGGTTTCTTGCTTGTTTTCAACAATTATCTCTGTTTAATTCGCAGTTTTTTAATTAATTGTTACTTTTTATTGAAACCATTACCTCTATTTGAAAATATTTGTATTTTTCATCCCATCGTATGTGTATACCCAGTGAGATTGGTCGGTTCTTGGGGGAATACTCCTAATGTTGTCCCCAACCACTCGACATCTACTCATCTAGATAAACATGTCTACAATGCGATATAGAATTGAGAAATTCGATGGATACAAATATTTCAATTTGTGGTGAATTAAAATGAGGGCCTTGCTCATATAGAGGAATCTATTGTGATAAATGTTAGTTTTTAATCTCAAATGGAAGAATCCATTTTAGAACCTCACTACCAAAATTCACATAGTATTAGGGGTTAGAATTGAAATTTCTAGTAATCTTGGACCTTTTATTATCTAAAATATAGGAAACTTGATGAGAGTGATTTTCCTTGACAAAACTCAAGAAAAATCACAAAATGAAAATCCTTTGTAAAATAAACAAAGGAAATTAAAAGGGGAGAAGGCGGGAGCCTCTTTTGGTTGTAAACAACATGCGATGAAACCCTGGAAATTTTCATGAAACCAAAAGAGCCTAGTGACATGATCATCTCATCTCACTAAATCCTATTGGCATGTCATCCTCATAATGCGAAGAGCCTCAGACAAGTCCAGGAAACCTCACGCTTCCCCTTTAGCTCTATAAGGAAAAACAGATGGAATTCTCCCTGAAATGATCACGTTTCTCCATAAAACCTTTTATTGGTCATGCAACACATCACCAAGAGGTAAAGTGATTTTTTAAACAACAATCATACAACCTCTCAAGATCCCCAACTTTTGTAAAATAGACAAAGGGAATAAAAGAGGGACATGAAGAGAGCCTCTTGCAATTGTAAATATGGTTCTCCTTAAATCTCTAATTAAGGTAGGATATTTGAGTTCCCTCATTACTATTTTAAATATGTGATATTATAATACTACTATTTCATCTTGGGTGGAAGTTAAGATATTTCCTAATGAAAATAATTAATTGGATATATTAAAATTAATGGGAAGGGGTGATATCAAATGTGCTTTAGGTTTTTCATGATATTGCTTTTCTATGAATGTGTGTTGGTTTTTGTTTATTATGAATTGTTTTTACTTCTATGAAATTATTATTGTTTCTAAAATTTAATTTGATAAATCACCTCACATTAAAATGATAATGTCTTTACTTATGGTAATTGAATTTCCTATCTGTAAACAAGGAATCATTGTCTTTTCCCTTTTCTTGTAAGGTTGATTTAATTTGATAGTTTGCATAATAGATGGAATTATGGTTATGGTTACTTTATGAGTTTGGATTATGGATAAGGTGATGATTTGTGATGCAAAAATTGTGGGTTGGATGTGTTTGAATTTTATAACATTGTGTCTTGTCTTGTTAGTTACTCAGTAGTTATGGAATTCTTGAAATGGTAAATCCTAGTAAATGAATGATGATGGATAAATTAGTGGGGCAGTGGTGTAGCAGATGCAACGTATTTTTTTTTCCAGTTCAACGTTTAGCGGCGGTTTTAACCGCCGCTAAATGCCATACCTGTGAGCATTTAGCGGCGGTTTTAACCGCCGCTAAATAACCGGGAATCCGTTAGCGGCGGTTTTAACCGCCGCTAAATGATGAACTGGGCAGAATTTAGCGGCGGTTTTAACCGCCGCTAAATATATTATGTTGATATTTAGCGGCGGTTTTCACCGCCGCAGAATAGGCGCATCAAACGACTGAATTTAGCGGCGGTTAAAACCGCCGCTAAATAAGATACCCATATAACCGCCGCTAAATGAAGAAAAACCGCCGCTAAATGCCGGACATACGACACATTTCTAAAACCGCCGCGGAATCGAAAAAACCGCCGCTAATAGATTGCCGACGCCAAACTTAGCGGCGGTTTTTGTAAACCGCCGCCACACAATATAGCGGCGGTTTAAACCGCCGCTAAACCGGAAAAAAACCGCCGCTAGGATCGGCCTTTGTTGTAGTGTGACCATTCTTGCCTCTCAATAGAATGACCTTGTTACAATTGCTTTACTCACAAGTATAATGAACATGTTACAAATTATACTTCTAAATTGATTGACCATGTCCCCATTCCACTAATAATAATTATAATGTCTATTTTACCATGTACAATTCTTAATTTAGAGTTACCATTTTCCCATTCTTTTACTCACAAGTACAATGACTATGTCCCCATTAGTACTTCTCAATTTAGAATGACCATGTTACCATTATTTTATTGACAAGCACATAATTAATTCACAATTCATTATTCATCATCAATATCACTAATAATTCAAAAATTATATTATAACATGTTTACCCTTAATTAATTACCAAATTAATTAAGTATTCCAATTACTTTAATCAATTCACCGACATCGATTTCACATCCCATAATCAATTTTTCGAATTTATTTATTTTATTATAAATCTAAACTTATCACAATTAATCCCACAATTAATTATCTAGATCTCAAACTCAAGGACCATAAATAATTAAAAATTAATAATATCAATTTATCCTATTAAATATCTCATAATTAATCCCTTGATTAATTATCTCAATTTCCTATCATATGGAAAAACTTCCCATTTGAAAACAATAATGTTTTCATTTATTTACCCTTTTTAATTGATAATTCAATTACTGTTAGTTTAACTAATATAATTATTATTTATAATATTGAATTAAAATAAATAATTCTTAATTTTATACATGGGTTGTTAAATTTATAATATAATATATGATCCTTTAATAACATCTTTTCATCTGTTCATTAATAATATTTCATTATCACTATTTTGTTTGTATTAATTTCCATGTTTTATCATGCATGTTTTGTCATGAATGTTCCTAATATTGAATATAGTATATAGTTACATCATATCCATAATTATATTAATGTTACAAATATTACTTTTCCTTTATATTCTTCCTTGTAATCCTTATTTAATTTTTAACATGGAGAATGAATCACATCGCTTTGTGGATATGGTAGGTCATACGTATACAAAAGTGATATTATCATTTACTTAATACGTGAAATGTAAAAGAATTTTATGATATATTAATATTATTTAATAAATATAATTTCACATATATCACATATATTCATTAAATTTATCATTTAATACCTTCCATGTAAATAATTTTTTTAAAAATGAATCACATCACTATGCGAGGTCATAGTCTGCCGTACACAGACACATGAAATTTTCATTTATTAAATGGATGGTAAAGTAAGAAATTATATGATAAATTTATTTTATAGAATTATTAATATGTCATTAATATACTATATCAATATTAATTTAATATTTATTACTATTCATATAAAGCGTAAGTGAAAAAATAATAACATCACTTTGTGAGGTGGAGGTCTACCATACACAGGAGAGACATTATCATATTCTCTAAATAGTGTAAAGTAAGAAGGTATATATGATATTATAATTATATCATAAGTGTAATATATAAATATTATGTAAATAACTATATTCAGCTGTGAGAAGTGGTGATGTAAAATTAATTATGTCGGTTCATGATGTTGTAGTCTGTAGTACACACGATCAACGACTTCATTTCCCATTTGGGGGAGGAGGAGATATTTTTGGTTATGTAATTAAAATTATAACATATCATATTATAGAATATAATTATTTTATTATGTAATCATTATTTAAAAATATTTTAATTATGTGTATAAAAAATAAAATAAAATTCTAACTTAAGGACGTAACATTCTCTTCGAACAACTTCTTTTGGTTTGCACCAAAAGCCTTACTAGGTTGGTTTTAGGATCAAAAAAAGGATTATAGGATTCTGGGAGATATTTAAGGGAGTCATTTTTTCAGGTATTGGAAAAAAGGGTTTGGAATTCTGTAAAGGATAAGAGAGTGGGTGTCCTTTTATAATTGGTGGGGAGGACACACCTGGAATTTTTGAAAGGAAATAATTACACCGATGTTATTCTCATCGAAAAGGATAAAAATATAGACCATTTTAGATCCTCATAAGAGATAAGGTTGGAATATTACAATTAAATATGAATTATACATGTTTTGGGTCATCTTTGGACAATGTCTTCTTAATTTGACCCCGGTAAACCTATTTTTACCATAACTGCGACATTGTTTTTAATATCTTCACTATTCATTATGGTAAAAAGTTAAAATGAACTTATTATAAAATATAAATTATTATGATTCCAAATAGTGAATCAATTTTTATAAATACAACTCACAGAAGTGGTAGAATTTAATTTAAAATTAAACCGATAGATGTGTTGAAAAAACAGTTTTCCCAATGAAAAACCTTCAAAAGTTTAAAAAGTTTTCATATAAAAATTCAATTTCAAATTTATTAAAATAAATTATCTTGGATTAATAAATCTATAAATGAATTATTTTATTAAATCTAGAATAAATAATTTTCGGGTTTGATTATTCTTTAAAAAAATGCATCTTTTAATAAAATTCAGTATTTTTCAATATTCATCGAAAAATGAAACATTTAAAAAAAAACAAAATATCATCCTAAGATTATTTTGATATTATGATTTCAAAAATTAATTTCTTTTTTAAAAATAATTTTCCTAAAAATGGTAAAAATTAATTTAAAAATATGTGTGAAAAACATAGTGAAACCGCTTTTTTAGAAAAAATATTCCTTTTTTGAAACCATTTTTTTTATTTCAAATAATTAGTATGTTATATATAATTAATTGACAATAATTAAAATAATATTATAAATCTATAAGAAAATAATTTCGATAATTTAGTTATTCTTATTCTTACCCACCAATTTATCTACCAGGTTATGATGGTATACTATATTATGGTTTATTTAGATTCTAGGTTGTGTGTTATATATGCTATAAAAGTCATTGATTTTTTTTAAAAGAAATTTAATTTGATGTTTCAAGGAGTTACATTATATTATAGTCTTGGTGTTTTATCTCATATATACTATAAAAAATGGTGTTTTTATTTTTAAAATCTCAGAGTGTTACACTTGGTTCAGTAGATTCTGTTTCTTTAAATTAGATATTTTTTAGTTTTATTTTTGTATTATTTATTTTTGTTTGTTGATATTAAAAAAAAGAATATGTAGAGTTGGGTTCTTTTTGTGAACATTCATTCCCAAAAGATTTGAATCATGTTAAATACTATTCCCCTTTTTTTATTTTTCTTTATTATTCTTTCTATTATATTTTTGTTTGAACCCGTATTGGCTCACAAAATCTCACGTTGTTTGTTATTTTTTTCTTTATCCTTTAGAACTCATTTTTTCTAACATATTAAGTAAAAAATAGTCTTCTATTCAGTTTTCCTTGACTATTCATAGGGTAATGTACCTAAAATTATCTGAAACATCCTACATTGATGGAAACTTAAATATCCTCCCATAAATAAACTCATTCTACCACCATTACCCAAGATATCCATCAATACAAGCGCAAAAATACAATAAAATAACTCCTATTAAAATATGGAGTAGAAAAACTGTGGGATCAAAGGCCTAAATATGTTAAAAGGGGATAACCAAACCCTTTATGAGAAAAACCTCATTGAAGAAAGAACTAGAAGGATAAAGTGAAAGTGGGATGGAAAATCCCTCTATGAATTAATTAGCAGACAAATCCACCATTAGAGAGGAAAGAAAGAGTGAAATAAGCCATTGAGTTGGACCAAAATCATCCATTTATGAAACCATTTACATGATACATAATATCTACTCTATCATAAATAGATTCATATTAATATAAAACTTACAAATTCCCAAATCCTTTATCTTTAGTATGAAAAGTAAAGACACTAGTAATTCCAAGAGATAAAAACAAATAAAGTAGATCCCCGGTTAGACTCTTGACGTGATAATAAGAAATAAATAGAAACAACATGACCAAATACAATGATTAATTCCACACTCGATAATGAAAACTAATAAGATACAATAATGAAGAATAAAACCATAGAAAAAATGAATAATTAAAATACCATAAAAGGTAAAAAAAGGAAAACATTAAAAAGTAGAATCTAGAACGGTGCTAAAATTCAATTAAGATTCAAGATAAATGTAAAAATAATCATATATGGTATGTAATCAAGGATCAATTTCACTTTATAAGGTGGTGAAGGAGAATAGAGGATATTGTGGGGGAGAATGAGAGAGATCAATCGTCTGAGAAAGGATCCATCCATATTAAAGATCTATAAATAGATAGAGATCATCAAATTATTCGTGGAAATGAAATAATAAAGAGACACACCATTACTGGTAAGGTATTTTATTTTAATTTTTCATATTATTATATGTCCAATTTTTCAATCACGGTCACTACCCTTCCCTGATGTAAAGAGTATAGAGTGCTGGAGAGTGTATAATCCTTGGTCTCAGTAATAAACTAAATCAAAACATTTATAATCATTTTGGGTGGTGTTAGTAATTCATATACATCAGTGTCTTATTATATATGAATAGTTATTATCCCATGAACATTTAGAGGGTGTAATGTCCCGACCCGGCTTACCATCAAACTGGTAACTGGACCGGTCTCCACATGACCTCAATCACATGTCCCCATATGATATAGGTCGTCGACTTGTCGCGAGTGTGTAAGGATTATCAAAGGGGAACTATACCCTCATATTAGTGTATGGAAAATATTATAAAATATAAATATAAATATATATACATATAGATTAGAATAGTGAAAGTAGTATAAATCAATAAACAAAACACAGGAATACAATTGCAATATCAAATGAATAAGGTAAATGGACTACGTCAGTTTATAAAATGCATGATTTTCATAACGATGCATATCTAAAAGAAATAAACAAAACAAAATTCTTTACATTTCATCATAGAAATAAATAAAAGACTCAAATTCCCAAGGGCAAACTCCATAAGAATCCTGCGCTTCCGCTCGGTCCTTTGATCCTAACTCCCAGGTATATGAAAACAAAAACAACAAGTTCCACGGTCCTGATAATAAGAATGTCTAGTCGGGTACCCTAGAGAAATGGAGGCCCGAATGTGGTGTGAGATAAAAATATCAGTAGTCTGGGACCACCAGTGTCAATCTAAATCTAGAAAGAAATACAACTAAATAGTGTACCGATTTATCTATGCAATAACAAATTTTAATAAATGAATAACAACCCATGAAGGTTTCTAAGGGACACCTAATGAAAATACCTGCTTCAGATAATAGCTGAAATAAGAGTCTAAATATAAACTATATATGTTTTTTTTCAATCATAAATAACGATTGCTACATTTTAATTTATTCTCTATTTAATTATTTCTTAACTCCAGGGGTCACGTGGACACTCATACCTCAACACTAACTTATTCTCATACTAGTTCCTGAAGTGTTACATAGGTAATTTTATATCTTAATACCTAATTTGGCTCATGCTAGAGTTTGAAATATTGAAGGTGATAACATATCTAAACATCTAATTAAGCTCATCCCGGAGTCTGAATTATGTAAATATGATATTATATATTAATGCATTCTTCAGGTCATGCTAGATTCTTAAGTATTCAAAAGTGATATCATATCTCAATACCTGTTTCCACTCATGATGGAGGTTGAAATTTTATCATGTTAGTCCATATCTTAGAGTACCTTTATTTTTATTCTTTAAATTCAAACATTAAATCCAAAGTTACAATTATCAAAATCTGCAGGTAATATGACAATGTTACCATTCTTAACTCTCAAAAAAATGTCCATGTTACCTTTCCTTTACTCATAAGTATAATGACGATGTTACCATTTATAATTTTCAATTGAATGATCATATTCACATTCCTTTACCCATAAGTATAATTTCCATGTTACCATGTATAATTCTAAATTTAGAATGACCATGTACCATTATTTTACTCACAAGTACAATTGGAATGTTACCATTAGTACTTCTCAATTTAGAATGGTCATGTTCCCATTATTTTACTCAAAAGTACATAATTAATTAACAATTAATTATTCATCCTCAATCTAAATACTAATTCAAAAATCAGATTATCACATGTTTCCCCCTAATTAATTCCCTAATAAATTATGTCAATGCCATTAATTAATTCACCAACATCAATTACACATCTCATAATCAATTTTACATAATTAATTATTTCATTATAAATATAAACTCATCACAATTAATCCCAAGATTAATTATAAAGATCCTAAACTCAAGGAATATAATTAATTCACAATTAATTATCTCAACTTATCATATTCAAAATCTCATAAGTAATCCCTTGATTACTTATGTAAATTCCCCATGAAAAGTTTTAGAATACAAACCATAGGACTCATAATCACTTTTTTCATTCACAAACCATGAAACCAAGGACAATACCCACTTGTTGATGCAGTTCACATTCATTTCTATCACATGAAATACCTTCCCATTTAATTCCTTTTAAACCTATTCATTTCACATGTGTTTACCCCCACATGAAACCAATTCATGTTCATTAGAACCATTTAATTCAAGTGCATCAACATGTAAAGGAGGAAATACATCTCCTAGATATGAAAACCATATTAGTATAATTTAAACAACTTTCTATAAGTAGGAAAGCATAAGAAACACATATCATCAACCTAAGAAAACTATCAGTCAAATCACTATGTTTTTACCTTGAAGACAGTGCACCTCCATTGGAGGGGTTTTATTAAAAAACATGATTTCGTATTCTAACCAATAATTTAACACTAAAAAACAATTCATTCCAACATTTCAGTCAAATGTATCCAAATTAGTAAATAGAAAAAAAATTATTCGAATTAATGAAGGGTTGGGGAATATACCACAATGAGTTTTCCATGAAAATGATTTCTAGCTCAAAAAATAGTCTGTTCGTGTACACACACATCAAAAAAAGTGTGCATGAACATGTGGAATTTATTTCAACACCCTAAAACAATATCAGACACCCAAAATTAGTGCGGCAAGCACTAATGCACATCCAATTAATTACCCGAAACTCATATAAACCACAAAAACCTAATTTATAGAATGAGAAACCAATTAACAAGCTTACAACTTTACTTTAATTTGATGGTGTTGAACCAAATAAATCCAAACCACCTCTCCTTTGGCATCAGTTGTCAAAATATGGACTAATGGGTCCTAAGACATATTTTTCACCACCTATAACTATAAAAAATAAGAATTATGGATTAAACCCAAAGCTAGGGTTTCATTTGCACACCATTGGGGGATGGATAGACTAATAAATTTATAGAAGAGAATAGAGAAACACATAAATTGATTATTTTAAAGGGATCCCTCATGAAATGGGATGAAAAAACAGAGATCGGGAGGGAGCCGAGTGAGACATGTGCACTTTGAAGGGTGGACCCGAGCTGGTTCATGTGTCTTACCCAACAGGGAGGGGTGTCGCGACTCATGTGGGAAACAATCCTCCCTAGGTTTTATATAAACCAAAAAATAACACATAACAATAATAATAATAACTATATTATTATTATCACTACTTAATACAACATTTCTTTATTAAATATAAAAAATCACCTTAATATTTTTTTAATTAATTTATTTTTAACTTTAACATAATTAAAAGAAAACCACAATTTTTAAAACTGGGTAAACTACACAGTTTGACTTGAATGGTATAATAATCCACATAAAGCTCGTGCGTCCACTATAGGATACCTGGGGTATCCCGCATGACTGACCCACATACTTTAATTAACCATGCGCAGCCTGTGCGAAGGCCTCTGCCTCTCCTGTATCAAGCCACATGATTTTACCTGCTCGGTTTCCCTAACTATGCATAGCCCATGCTAATTCCACTTCCTCACTAGTAGAAAGATGTATGATCAGTACTATGGGCCAAATGGTTTCAAGACAAATAGTGAGCCCTTTGTAACCCTTTAAAAACTTACGTTTTGAGGTTTGGTGCTCTTGAAACCCATCGAGCTACCTAGGAAACTCTTCGAGCCCTTAACTAAGTGCAGAAAATCACTTTATATGGTTCGAAATCATATAACATCATCCCAAATCTTAGTTTTGAATTAGACCCGTTTGATTATTACCAAAAAAATTAAAAAACCCTCATATAAACCACTTGAACGAAAACACAAGTTTCTACAGTCTATCCACCTTAAAACTTCTCATCCCTAAGAATCCATCAAGAACTACCAAAACATCTCCCTTACACCAAGTTCATGAAGTCTCGTTTGAATGATCATGTAGAATTTCCAAATTCCAAATGAACCTTTAACCATTTCACAAACCCAACAGAAGTATTTAATACTCCATCCAATCCTAAAATCGAAGCGACATTTAAGTGATCCCATGAAACTAGGGACATGATATAGTCATCATCTTTTTGACCATATGCCTGTTGGTTTATTCCACTAGGGGTATTATAATTTAACATCAAATTCCATACCATGGATCCACCACCATTGTAATTGCTTAAAATATTATCCTTAAGCGTTCTAGAGATGCTCCACATGTGATTTATATAAATGGGAGACCCCACTTACATCTAAGGACATTATAGAGACTTCATCAAAGGATACAGTCGATTATTAATAAAACAACTAAAACTGAACACGTATGCTTTCCTTAAAATACATCGTCGACTCAAAACCCACACTCACCCTTCAACTAAAAACATGCTTTTAAAAAGACTCCATCACCAACCACATGTATTTCGATGTCCTTACTTGACTTCTAGTGACATTCCAAAGTCAATCCATCACAAGGATACATTAAAAATGTTGTTCCCCAACATGAATAAAGGTGTAACCCAAAGAACCACACATCTGACATATAACCCAGATAAAAACCACTTATAAAACTAAAATATTTTTAAAACTTTAGCACAACGTAAGACCGACGCTATCTCAGTGAATCCAGTATGAGGTCAAGATAGGGTACATGGTCATCTAATTCAAAAGAGAACACTAAGAGTAAACATATCTCACCAAAATGATCAGATGAACTATTAATGGTAGAATCTTTTTTAAAAAAGCTCATCTTCACCCGCCAATGTTCCATCAAACAAACCTAGATGCCTATATTACCCAAGGAATCAATGTTATATCATAGACTACCACTGAAACTCCTCCAAACACTTACTAAGTTTCTAAAGGGTTTCTCATACCACCAACCTTATCGAAGTCGTGCTGCCATGAAAGAACCCAAATGTAAACCAAAACTGATGTGACACTTCCCACCTTAGGAGTGTCCATGTTGTCAAAAGAAAAGATCAGTCACTCACAAGAGAACTAGTTTATAAACACATTAAATTAATGTGTGAAATTCCAAGAACCATAATCACCAAGTCAACATCTCACGTGAAGGATGAAAATTTAAACTGACCGGCATGTCAAAACACCCTAGTCCCACAAATTCCTCTCAAGTAATGGGTTGAACTTCACCAAACACCCCAATCACTATACTCTAGAGCTAACCTATAACACCCCAAGATTTTAAAAATAGATTTAATTTTAATGCATGAAACACTAAGTCTCTACAAAAAAACACTTTGTTATAACCTAGGCATTACACATAATTTGTCCACCTCTATGATTTTAATTTTGAAAAGCAGACATACACGGTTGTGTTCAGTACGATATTTAGAGTCTAATAGAATCAACATAGTTTTTGATGAATAATAACATACTGTTATAAGTAGTAACAAACCCTTATGAATACTAATGAATAGTAAAATGGCCAAAAAAATAGAAACCTCACCCATGAATGTATAAATACAATCTAGACATCGTATAATTGAAAAAACTATCATAACATAAATATTGGTTTTTCTGTAGGTCATAAATATTTTAATTAAAATTTGATGATTAATTTATAATTTAAAATGCAATTTTTTTCATAAAACATAATCATAAACTATTATTTTACTATCTTATGATTATAAGGTAATTTAATGGGACGTTGATTAATTTTTCAAGGTGTTATAAAGCGAGTTATAGTTTTAATATTTTTTTCAAATAAATTATGATTTTATTTAAAAATTAAATTAAAAATATTGAGATTTTTTTCTTCAAAAAATAGATTTTTTATTTTAATTCTAAACATTGAAAAATGGTTAGGGTTAATTTTTTGGATTTTTCTGAAATACTTGAATTTTTCATGAATAGTAAAAATTCAGTTATGAGTTTTCAGTATGTTTAATGACATATTGATTATGTAATAACTAATATAAAATTCTGGTCAACTTGTGCACTGTAAATATGATATGAGGTCTCCCAAATGGCTAATACCATGGGAAACTACCATGGGCAAGCCCATGGTTTTTCAAAAACCACTAACGAGGTGTCGTTTGAAATTAATAAAAAACTCCCTCTCATTTACTATAAATACCCACTAATTCCATTGTTTTCCTTAATTCTAAACTCATTATACTAGAATATTTTTTAGTTTTATTTCACTAGGAGTCCTCCCAATGTTTCCTCATGCCTCAAAGGACCCAAAAATCATGTTTAGGAGTTACTCAACATGGTAAGAGAATATACCAGCCTTCTCTTTTTTAATATTTAATTTTATGTAATTATTTTTAATGTCAATTGAATTATGTTGGGATATGTCATTCCATATCGCCATTAATGTACATATTATGTAAGAATTATTATATTCTACTTTTATCTATCATCAAAATATTTTTTGACTTTTTAAACGACGCCATTAGGCGGCTGAATTTTCATAAGGGATTTCTCTACATTCCTTTTATTTCGAGTTCATTTCTTTTATTTTTTCTTTACTCACATCATTTAATCCAAATGTTATGATAAATAAAGTAACATAAATGTACTGGAATTTTTTTGTGATAATTTAATAATTCATCATTATCTCTCTTTTCCCATTTCTTTTATACTAAAAATGGAAGCACCCTCTGAGATGTGTTAATTTATCACATTCAAGGATGACAAGTTTTCAATTTTTATTACCATATTCAATTATGGTCATGAAACCATTTATATGGTTTGACCAGACTATAGTATATGTATTATAACTTATGTAAGGTTCTAGAATCCTTGTATACACATGATACTAATTTATAAATCCAAATGAGTTTGTTGTGATCTAGAACCGCCAATTAACCCAAACAATCAGTACTATAGTTTTATATCATGATTCATCGTCAATACCAATAACCAAATGAATTTATGACCATGTAATATTATATTTGTTCACTTATAAAATACAACTTCTATTCTGGATAACCATTATTATTCTACTTGTTCATTCGTACATGAATATAAGTAATCCAATCATGAAAATCAAGGAAGAAAATTCTCCCAAATAGTGAAATTGAATCTCTTAACCCACCAAAAGGCCATGAATGAACCTAATATGGTTATAGTAATTCAATTAAATGTTGGATCAGTTCTGAAATTATTAATTTATGAAACGGAATTTGATTATTCAAGTCATTAAGATCAAGTGAGGAACACCTTCAGACTTAAGGTATGGGTTTTTCTACCCAAACCTCCATTTTCATTCAGGTTACTCTTATTCTATACATACATCAATTATATTCTTATTTATTCATATATACTCATCATAAATTCTATGTGAATGTTCTATATATTTTTACCAACCATAGTCCTACCTTCATTTATGGGTAGTTATAGGTTTTAAAAGGATCTTTAAAAATTTCTTCCTGAAATGCGAGCCAGATTCAAGGGAATTTCACAAATTCTTTACTATTTTAAAGGGAACTATTTAATGTGTTTTTGGAAATCATAATCATTATAAAATAAATAATTTTATTAATAAAATACTATCTTACTTATCTTTTGGTTTTTTTCAAATATTTTTTCAAAAGAACACTTCTTTTCAAAGTAAACAAGTATTTATCTCAATAATTACACGATTATTTTATAAGAGTATCTTCATCTATTTCAAAAATATTTTTAATTTTAATATATTATTGGGATTAATATTTTTTATATCATGAACATTATTTAATTTATTTTTTTTTATTATTTTTACTGTGATGTGCCATCCTAAAACAAATCAGCAATTTACTCTAAATGGTTAGTGTTTATGCTGAATGTTTGGGGAATGTTATTTAAATTTCATATATTACTTCCAATATGAATATACAAGTTGTTTATTTTTATCCTTGTTCATAAGATCAATGCATTGGAATTATTAAGTGTTGGGTGATGCTTGCTATAGACCCTCAGTGCATTGGTAGGTCTCATGAGTAAAACTATGGTATTGGAATGAGGCCTTGACAAAATAGATATTTATGGTCTTGAAAGGAGGCCTCTACAGTATGGTTATGATGTCCTGCATTATAAAATCCATTATTATGAAACTACTATTAATGGTGCATGTGGTTATCCTACTAGTAGAATACCTATGATTAAGGTTTATTATGGCATTATTTATTCATCTCTTAATCCTATGATATTATGTTCAAGATTATTTTTTTAAAGGAATGTGTTTTTAGTTATTCACCATGCCTCATGTTTATGTTTATGATATCTTCTTCGGTATTTCTTACCCTTACTATGCATTTGAGATCACCCCTTTCTTATGTTTCATTTTCTCCAGACATGAAGAAGTTTTTTAGGAATAACCTGTAGGGATAAACTTATAGTTGTGGACATTCCCAATAAAACTTATGTGTATTATTTCATTCCAAGTTGTAAGGATGAGTATTTTTATGTATCTTGTTTCCAAATATACTAAACTACTTGGTCATTTGCGATGCTTGTTCCTTGTTAATATTCCAATGTAATAAAATTAGGCACTAGCTCTAGGAAACTGGGTTTGGGTCTTTATACTTAGTATCAAAGTATGTTTATTAGAAAACTTAGGAACTAGATTTAGAAAACATATATTAGGGAACAAATCCCTAATATAATATATAAGGATAAACATATATTAACATCTTGATATTTTGGTGAAGAATATATTATGTGGATCTTTCTAGAAAATACATCCTTATATGGATACTACAAGTGGACGTGGTTCTGGCATAAATGGACCTAAGAGTGAAAAATTCAACAAGGAGCTTTGGGCTTTCCCAAGGGTATCCTTGTACATGAAAACGAGCCTTAATACGCACCATGTTTGAAACTCTTAGGGGATATGATTAGGATAATTCACATTATCTTTACAATCCATTATAAATGATTTAAATGTAAATTTTTCCTTAAATAAAGAATGTTTATGATTATGAGATTAGATATCCATGCTATTTATTTTTCTACATTGAGATTATACATTTTGATTCATAAACTAATATAGGGTATTCCATTACTTATAAATGGTTCCTAGTGGACGGAATGGAGACCTCATGAACACACGTGCCCCATTTAGGGATTTCCCTCTAATGTAAGATAATGATGTTTCCTATAGAGTTACCACTGGTGCAGAGCAGCTTATAACTATACTAGAAAAACTTACTTAGGTTATATAATGACCCATACTTTAAATACATGGTTAATAATTCAAAATTGAAGCATACTTATTACAAAATATAACAAAACCATGAAAGGACCGTATAGGTATAGTGTCTTTAGAAACTGGGAAACATAAACAACTGGTTCGTAAAGCATCTACATTGCCTCCCATTAATTTCATCATATATAGAGTCCCTTTTTAAAATATCTTACTTAATAACATTCTTCATAACCTGGGGAAAGAAAACATACAAAAGGGTGAGCTCAAAATCTCAGTAAGGGTAAACAAAAGAAATATCAATCACATCATATTCATAAGAACATAACATATTGGAAATATTAAACTGCAAAAGAGATCATAATTTCATAACATGGGATAAATCATAGTAGTGAAATGTAATCCCAATAATCATAACTTAAAACATGAAGCTTTGTGGAATACACAGATAATCATAGAAAATCATTTCTTAGTAGTCAAGACTCATTTCCAAGACTATCATAGTGGACAATGTCCATTTCTAAACTGGGTTCACTCCTCGTTTCAGTCTTGTTTCACTGAACCAATTTAACTTTCTGTTCCAGCCATGTCTATATCATGAGATATAAATATTTACCCAATGAATTGGAGGGAGATATAGGTCCCACCCATATCATATTGAAATCATTCTTACGTGTTCCACAAAACAATCATAAATCCTTTATCATAACCCAAAGAATAAATTGGGTTTCATAAACATCATTCCATCATAACATAATCCATATAAAACAAACAGATATCATTTCATCATAAGAAAAGTGAAACCATATAAATCATAGAGACATTATACTTGAAACATAATCATACTAAATAATTTAATCTTATATGGAAAATAGTTTTTACAAAACACTTGAAATGAATTCTTGAGGAAAATATCCTTTCTTCTTCAAAAACATTTTCTTTTCACAAAATGCCTTGAAATTTTAAAAGGAAAGGATTTTGTTGAAAATAATTAAGAAATATTGTAGAGTAAGATTCATGAAAATAATTCATTATGAAACCGTAAAAATCCGTTCATGTCGTATAAGTTAAAAGTAACATTCTTCTCGTACTTTTGTCGGAAAAGTCAAAAAGTACCCCATATGGTAAACAAAAGAAAGATTCCTTCCATACGATGTGGTAAAAGTAGAAAAGGGTAAAAATGACATTAAACGTACATGGATAAAAAGTAAATATTTTATGAAAACATTTTTAGAACATATGGACATGGATAATAATCATAACCCCAGTAAATACATACGAATAAACAATCTCGGATAAGAATGAGATTAGCATAATTATCCCTTACCATTGGTCCGATAAGCTTTGTACGTGTCCGAACCTCCTATATAATGATTTAAATAATTTCATTCACTTATTACAGAATCATATTAATTGTCATGATATCATATATGGTTCACTTATGACTTTATATTACCCGTTCTTTTGTAAATTCCATGTTAAAGCAGCATTTTGGGTAAAATCATTTCATTTATCGTACTTGGTTCCACTTGTTGTTCTTGATATTATTACTTATATACTGATTTACAAAATTCCCAAATGTAAAAAATGATTTATATATAATATATATTCAGCATATACATATATATATATGATAGATCGATAAATGGAATGAAATACACCGTTCATGGAGACGGTAGGCCGTACGTACGCATAAACACTGTTTTCGTTTCCTTATTGAATTGAATAAAACTAAATAGATGCCATACATATATATATATACATAAATACTGTAGAATTATTATTTCATATATTTCATTATTATTTATTATATAAACTTTTTGATCATTCATGTATGGTTAAAATGGATAATGAATCTCATCGTGTCGTGGAGACGATAGTCCGTACGTACGCACGAGCGATGATATCGTTCCCATTATTATTGAATAGAATTGGAGTGGATGGTATAATATATCAGAATTAGTATGATTTTATAATAACCATATATAGTTATTATTTACACCATTATACCCATCCATGTAAGGTGTTGGTGGAAAAACATATTACACCATGGCGTGGAGACGGTATTCCGTACATACGCACGAGCGATGATTTTGTTTTCCGTAGGATGAATAGAAGGTGAAATAGGATTGTTTCATATTTATAATAACATATCAGTATATGAGGTATACTAATGTTATTACTTCATAATGAAACAACTAAATAATAGGGAGTAGAAGAAGAATGGAACTTGAAGAAAACAGTATAAGGTATTACCTCTTTCTCAAAGTGCCTCCTTTAAATTTTCTCTTAGGGCACTAGAGTTGTTCTTTTGAGAAGACAAGTACCTATAGTAGGTTTCTAAGTAAGTGGGGAAGTTAAATGGTCAGGGGTTGGCCGATCTTGAAGGCTAAAAGTGGTGTAAGGAGGAGAGGGAGGAGGTGCCCTTTTATAAGGGAGGAGAGGGGCACCTTTGGAATCCTCAAAAATATTAGTTTAATATAAATTCAAACACCACATAAAAACCTCCAAAAATGACTCAATTCTAAGATTAGATGATATAGGTTTGTAATCTCATCAAACAATCAAATTTATACATATTTTGATCTTATTTTAATCCTTATCATTTTGATTTATTCTTATTTAATCTATTTAAGTTTATTTGTGGTAATAAAATTCTAAATTCTAAATGGTTATAAATAATCACTTATGTGTTGTTAATTTTCCATAATTGTATACTTTATTCCATTTTATACTATATAAATTTTAATTTATAATTTTTAAATATTTTTTTGATTTTTAAAAAATTTAATAATATGTTATATTTATAAAATAACAATAGTGTGAATTTTGACACTATTCATTTATTTGAATTTAAATAAAATATACACAGAGGATATATTCGAAATAAAATACTTAATAGATTTCTAACATTCCAAATTTGTCTAGAAATTTCGTGGAGCACATTAAACAGTTCATATAATATTTATTTTAATATTTTTAATACCATTTATTTGTTATATCTCTTAATAAAGTAATTAGTACACCATTTTTGTATAATTATTTAATATACTTATTTCTTGCATAAAAATTTAAAATAAAATCCTTTGATGAATATAAATATCAAATATTGTATAATAATAACTTTAAATGAATTTATCATCTTAAAATAACAACATGTAAATTGTAATCTTTACTAAATTATGAAAGTGACAACTTTGGAATCATTTAAAATCAAATTTTATAAGTGTCATAATCGCCTTAATAAGGATCCAAATGGTCAACAATTCGGTAAGTGGATTATTAGGGTTTATATATACACTAATAATAAGTTTGTTGCAGTTTTTTGGGCCTTTTTACATGTATTACTATTTCAATAATAACTATATTATTGATTTTTTCACTAAATAAATAATTTCTGCATCATTAATGTTTAAGATAATAAGGTAATTAAATAAATCTTAAAAATTACAAATAACTTACTATGATAAAGAAAAAAATCTTATATTTCAAATGAGTATTTATAACTGAATTTATTTTCTGTATAAACTTATATTAAAAAAACTTTAATTATTAAAGTTGAATGAGACATATTTAACTTTCCTTTAAATAAAATAAACTAAATGTCTTAATCACCTCCAAGTGGGTTCCAATGAATTCTATTTCGACCCAAATATGACTTTGGACGAAATATTAGCATCAAATTATATTAATACAAGTGTTTGGGTAGTTTTATAATCTCATATTTACCCTTAATTACCCGATTAACCTTTTACTATGGTAAATAAAATTTACCGTAGTTACTATTCATAATGTCCAAAAATAAAAAGTATATTATTAACATAATTTGGACCCACTAATTCCAAATATGGAATCCATTTTTCTAAATTCAATACACAAAAGTTTCATAAATTAATTTAAAATTAATCCTGTTGTTAAGAAAACGTGTTTTAAAAATAAAAACATTGCAAAAGATTGAAATGTTTTTACCTATGAATTCAATGTAAAATTAATGTTAATGACATACATTAAATTAAATGATAAAAATATATTCTATTTATACTTTAAAACCATTAAATATTATAATTTAACCATATAAATTATTGTGATGAAAAAATTTGTTTTTAATTAAAATATTGCGTGTTTTTACTATTCATCAAAATATGAAATTTACCAGAATAATATGAAAAATTTATCCAAAGTAAATTTTTATTTCTTGATTAAAAATAAGAATTTTATTTTATCAAATTTAACTTATAAAAATGTGAAAAACTATATTTAAAGTGGGTGCGCCATCAAAAGGCGACAAAACTGCATTTTTTGAAAAATACTTATTTTACCCAAAACATTTATTTTGTTCTTATACCATGTTCTAGAAAATGTGTAATATAAATAATAATGTTATAAAATTTAAAATTTGGTTAATACTATTCATAACAGCTAGTTCATAATAGTATTATAACCATATATTGTTGTTTATTGAAACCCGATATTGCGTACAACACACACTATCGAGGAAGGTCATGATTTCGTGTAATGCAAGCCAAGTCAGGGTTGAGTGTAGTGAAAGACTCCTTTTTTGTTGCGTATAAAAAAATCCAACCATATTTCATTTATACATTGAATATATATATATATATATATATATATATATATATAAACTACTATCAAACAAACTTGAAATTGTGTGTAACACGATCCAAGATTAGTGTTGTGTATACTGTTAGCTAATACGGTGTTGTGTATATCACAAGATAATCTTGGTGTAGCGTAAAATAGAAGATATGAAAAAATTAAAAAGAATATATCTTATAAAATCGTGGGTTGTTACATTCTACTCCCATTAAAATGAATTTCTCCCTCGAAATTCATCGGGGTTATAAATGGTTTTCTACTCGAAAGTTTCTTTAATAGAAACCCAAATCGTAAAGAGGAATACCAAAACCAATCTTTAAAAACTAAAGTATGAAATGTGAAAATTACCCAAATTAACTAATCACTGGGTTTCCACGTAGGATAACATAGGTCAAAATATGGATATGGAAGAGAAATCTAACTGTCATGTTCTGATGGAGAGTGGTAGAGACCATGGCTATGAAAAAGCCAACAATCACAAAGCCATAGATTTGTGATGATCTAAGGTACCATCTGATTCATTGGACATAAGGGCACTAGGAAAACATTTTTGGTTTTCAATATCATCTCCCTAAAGTTGAATAATTTGAATTAGAAGAAATACTTTCTTTATTTTGGTAAAATTGTTGTTCGTACCCTGAACAATTTCCACTTCATCTCATTATGAAATGAAGTTGAATTTGTCTTTCGCGAAGTTTTAGTAGATCATGCGATTGAATGATAGGTCATTCCATATGTTGCAAACATAAGTTAGAAAAAGTTATATACAAAAGTCCATCTATGGTGAGGTTAATCATATATGGTTCCTAAAATGGACTAATACTTCATATTTCATACTGTTTAATATAATAAAACTAGTTTCTACTAAACAGGGACTTCCTATAGGCCAGTGGTAGGCAATAAAGGCTTGTCGCACTTCAGTTTTGGGTTCGATTCCCACAGCCTTGTCCGACACAACGGGTTGTCACCCGTCCTATAGGTTGTCCTTTTTCTAAAACTAAATTATTATAACAATCCATAATATCGAAAAATTCTAGCCTTAAACAATTATATCTGATGTCCAGCTTAATTCATTCCAACCTTTAATCTTATAAAAAATACTTCTGTCTAATCTCATGGTGTAAATAAAATGATCACTTGAGAGGTCACATAACAAGTATGTGAATACCATCATTTATCCCCCATATAAGAGATATCTTATTTGTCACATTCCAAACATGTGAATACTTTAATCGTGTATTCTCTTGAAAAATGAATTCCCATTGAATCTTAGTGAAAACATGAATGATGTCAAAAGTTAACTCTTTCCACATACAAAAATCCAAAAATTCTATATAATCAAACCATGATATCACTCAGAACATATATCAATCATGAGCTCATGAATACTATCAAATATATTATTTTCCCCTTATCTGCATATCATATTACTTCCAAAAATATCTGAATAACATTTCATGGTTACCGGTACCATTCAACATATAATTTAAAATACTTTATGAAAAAAAATAGTGTAACAATACTTAGATGATTCTTTATTCCATAGTACCATTAACTATACAACATAACTCTTGATAAACATACAATCATTCCACTACCTTCTTAGACAACTGACTGAGCTTCATCATTTATTTCATCTCATATTTCATTTGTAGTCTCTTCATCATCATCCACATAAATACTACTCATATGAACATGTTGATTCTCTTCATGAGATTTTACATTAGGGCATTGGTTTGCATAATGCCCATACATTCCACATTTAAAACATCTAATCATTGTTGATGTCATAGCAATACCATTATCCTTATCCATGGTGTTAACTGAACCTTTTCCTTTGCACTTACTGGCTTTGTGTCCTTCTTTTCCACACCCAAAGCATCTTCTAGTTCCTTTGAAACAATCTCCTCTATGCCTCTTCCCACATGATTTACATGAGGGAAATTGAACTTTCTTTCCTCTATGATCATCATGAAACTCCATCTTTCTCTTATTATCTGATTCAGGAAACTTACCAAAGTTGAGATTATTGATCATATTATGATACTTATCATTAGGAATAATAACGATGCTTGGACTTCCAAATCCCATTTCATTTGGTTGCTCTTGAAGAATATCATTCCATTGTTCGTCATATCCTCAATTATCGTGAATCATCCTGTTTCCAGCCATTTTCTAAAACCCAAAAAGAATAGTGTCAGAGGCAAAAATCATGCTAGGGAAAAAACATAGTAAAAGGGGAGTACCCTGAATATCTAACATCTTAGGTTAAATTCTAATATCTTTACTGTAGTTCTAGGACTATGTCATATACATATACTTATCCTTAGGGACATCCCGAGACATAACTTAGAAATATATCTAGGGATCTCACTAACGTTTTCACATCCTAGTTTCCAATGGTTGACTAAAACATTTCCTCTGATACCAACTGTAGAGACCCGAAGCTTGATGTACATGGTTAATAATTCAAAATTAAAGCATACTTATTACAACATATTACAAAACCATGAAAGGACCGTATAGGTATAGTGTCTTTTGAAACTGGGAAACATAAACAACTGGTTCATAAAGCATTTACATTACCTCACATTTATTTCATCATATCTAGAGTCCATTTTCGGCATATCTTAATTAATAACCTTCTTCCTGACCTGGGGAAAGAAAAAATACAAAAGGGTGAGCTCAAATGCTCAGTAAGGTTAAACAAAAGAAATATCAATCACATCATATTCATAAGAACATAACATTTTGGAAATCTTAACCTGCAAAAGAGATCACAATTTCATAACATGGGATAAATAATAGTAGTGAAATGTAATCCCAATAATCATAACTTAAAATATGAAGCTTTGTGGAATACACACATTATCATATAAAACCATTTCTTAGTAGCCAAGAGTCTTTTCCAAGACTATCTTAGTGGACAATGTCCATTTCTGAACCGAGTTCACTCCTCGTTTTAGTCCTGTTTCACTGAACCAGTTTAACCTGCCGTTCCAGCCATGTCTATCTCATGAGATATAAATCTTTACCCAATACATTGGAGGGAGATATAGGTCCCACCCATCTCATATTTTAATCATTCTTATGTGTGCCACAAAACAATCATAAATCATTCATTATAACCCAAAGAATAAATTGGGTTTCATAAACAACATTCCATCATAACATAATCCATATAAAACAAATTGATATCATTTCATCATAAGAAAAGTGAAACCCTGTAAATAATAGAGGCATTATACTTGAAACATAATCATACTAAATAATGTAATATTAGATGGAAAATTGTTTTGACAAAACACTTGAAATGAATTCTTGAGGAAAATATCCTTTCTTCTTCAAAAACATTTTCTTTTCACAAAATGCCATGAAATTTTAAAAGAAAATGATTTTGTTGAAAATAATTAAGAAATATTTTAGAGTAAGATTCATGAAAATAATGCATTATGAAACTGTAAGAATCCATTCATATCATATAAGTTAAAAGTAACTTTCTTCTTGTACTTTTGTCGGAAAAGTAAAAAAATACCTCATATGGTAAACAAAAGAAAGATTAATTCCATACGATGTGGTAAAAGTAGAAAAGGGTAAAAATGATTTTAAACATACATGGAAGAAAAGTAAATATTTTATGAAACCATTTTTAGAGAATATGTACATGGATAATAATCATAACCCAAGTAAATACATACGAATAAATAATCTCGGATAAGAATGAGATTGGAATAATTATCCCTTACTTTAGGTCTGATAAGCTTTGTACGTGTATGAACCTCCTGTATAATGATTTAAATTATGTCATTGACTTATTACAGAATCATATTTTTTGTTATTATATCATATATGGTTCACTTATGACTTTATATTACCCGTTCTTTTGTAAATTCCATGTTAAAACAACATTTTGGGTAAAATCGTTTCATTTATCGTAGGTGTTTCGACTTGTTGTTCTTGATATTATTACTTATATACTGATTAAAAAAATTCGCAAATGTAAAACATGATTAATATATAATATATATTCAGCATATACATATATATATTATAGATTGATAAATGGAATGAAATACACCATTCATGGAGACGGTAGGCCGTACGTACGCATGAACAATGTTTTCATTTCCTTATTGAATTGAATGAAACTAAATAGAGCCATAAAAATATATATATATATACATAAATCCAGTAGAATTTTTATTTCATATATTTCATTATTATTCATTATATAAACTTTATGATCATTCATGTATGGTTAACATGGAGAATGAATCTCATCGCGTCGTGGAGACGGTAGTCCGTACATACGCACGAGCGATGATATCGTTCCGATAATTATTGAATAGAATTGGAGTGGATGGTATAATATATCAGAATCAGTATGATGTTATAATAAACATATATAGTTATTCTTTACATCATTATACCCATCCATGTAAGGTGTTGGTGGAAAAACGGATTACACCACGGCGTGGAGACGGTATTCCGTACGTACGCACGTGCGGTGATTTTGTTTTCCATAGGATGGATAGAAGGTGAAATAGGGTTGTTTAAGATTTATAATAACATATCAGTATATTAGGGATACTGATGTTATTACTTCATAATGAAACAACTAAAGAAGAGGGAGTAGAAGAAGAATGGAACATGAAGAAAACAGTAGAAGGTATTACCTCTTTATCGAAGTGCCTCCTTTAAACTTTCTCTTAGGGCACTAGAGTTGGTCTTTTGAGAAGACTAGTACCTGTAGTAGGTTTCTATGCAAGTGGGTAAGTGAAATGGGTAGGGTTTGGCCGACCATTAAGGCTCAAAGTGGTGTAAGGAGGAGAGGGAGGAGGTGCACTTTTATAAGGGAGGAGAGGGGCACCTTTGGAATCCTCAAAAATATTAGTTTAATATTATTTCAAACCCCACATAAAAAACCTCAAAAAATGACTCAACTATAAGATTAGACGAGATAGGGTTGTAATCTCATCAACCAATCAAATATAGACATGTTTTGATCTTATTTTAATCCTTATCATTTTGATTTATCCTTATTTAATCTACTTAAGTTTTTTTTGTGGTAATAAAATTCTAAATTCTAAATGGTTATAAATGATCACTTATGTGTTGTTAATTTTCCATAATTGGATACTTTATGCCATTTTAGACTATATAAATTTCAATTTATAATTTTTAAATTTTATTTGTGATTTTTAAACAATTTAATAATAAGTTATTTTTATAAAATAACAATAGTGTCAATTTTGTCACAATACATTTATTTGAATTTAAATAAAATCTACACAGAGGATATATTCAAACTAAAATATTTAATAGATTTATAACATGTCAAATATGTCTAGAAAATTCGTGGAGCACATTAAACAGTTCATATTATATTTATTTTAATATTTTTAAAACCATTTATTTGGTATATCTCTTAATAAAATAATTAGTACAACATTTTTGTATAATTATTTAATATAAATATTTGTTGCATAATAATTAAAAATAAAATATTTTTATGGAGATAAATATCAAAGATGTTATAATAATAATTTTACTTGAATTTATCATCTAAAAATAACAACATGTAAATTTTTATCTTTACTAAATTATGAAAGTGACAACTTTGGAATCATTTAAAATAAAATATTATAAGTGTCATAATCTCCTTAATAAGGATCTAAATGGTAAAAAATTAGGTTAGTGGATGATTATGGTGTAAATATACTCTAATAATAAATTTTGTGCAGATTTTTTGGCCTTTTGACATGTATTACTATTTCAATAAAAACTATATTATTGATTTTTCATGAAATAAATAATTTCTGCATCATTAATGTATAAGATAATAAGTTAATTAAATAAATATTAAAAATTACAAATAAATCACGATGATAAAAAAAAACATTTTATATTTCAAATGAGTATTTATAACTGAATTTATATTCTGTATAAACTTATATTAAAAATACTTTAATTATTAAAGTTGAGTGAGACATATTTCACTTTCCTTTAAATAAAATAAACTAAAGGTCTTAATCACCACTAAGTGGGTTCTAATGAATTCAATTTCGACCCAAATATTCCTTAGGACGAAATATTAGCATCCAATTATATTAATACAAGTGTTTGGGTAATTTTATAATATCATATTTACCCTTAGTTACCCGATTTACCTTTTACTATGGTAAATAAAATTTACCGTAGTTACTATTCAAAATGCCCAAAAATAAAAAGTATCTTATTAAAATAAATTGGACCCAATGATTCCAATTATGGAATCCATTTTTCTATATTAAATACAAAAAAGTTTCAGAAATTAATTTATAATTAATCCCGTTGTTAAGAAAACGTGTTTTAAAAGTAAAAACATTGCAAAAGATTGAAATGTTTTTACCTATGAATTCAATGTAAAATTAATGTTAATGACATACATTATATTAAATGGTAAAAATATATTCTATTTATACTTTAAAACCATTCAATATTATAATTTAACTATATAAATTATTGCGATGAAAAAAATTGTTTTTAATTAAAATATAGCGTGTTTTTACTATTATTCAAAATATGAAAGTTACCAGAATAATATGAAACATTTATCCAAAGTAAATTTTTATTTCCTGATTCCAAATCAAAATTTTATTTTGTCAAATTGAACTCATAAACATGTCAAAAACTATATTTAATGTGGGTGCGCCATCAAAAGGTGGCAAAACTACATTTTTTTGAAAAATACTTATTTTACCTAAAAAAATTATTTTGTTCTTTTACCATGTTCTAGAAAATGTGTAAGATGAATAATAATGTTATAGAATTAAAAATTCATTAAATACTATTCATAATGGCTAGTTCATAATAATATTATAATCATATATTGTTGTTTAGTGAAACCCAGTATTGCGTACAACATACGCTATTGAGGAAGGTCGTGATTGCGTGTAGTGCAAGCCAAGTTAGGGTTGCGTGTAGTGCACGACTCCTTTGTTGTTGTGTATAACAAAATCCAACCATATTTCATTTATACATTGAATATATATATATATATATACACTACTATCAAACAAACTTAAAATTGTGTGTAACACGATCCATGATTATTGTTGTGTATACTGTAAGCTAATACGGTGTTGCGTATAGCACAAGATAATCTTGGTGTAGTGTACAAAAGATGATATGAAAAAATTAAAAAGAATATATCTTATAAAATCTTGGGTTGTTACAGGTTATGAATAATAACCTTACCTAAATAGATCATCCATATCCACAATGTAGATTAGCTATGTTAGATTTCATTATGTGGTAACAACCTCTATTATTCAATGGGACTACAAACCCATTTTTAGCTGAGTAGTGGATAAGTTCTCTAGAGAAAATATTTCTCACTTTGGGATGTAATGAAAGAGTTATTTTTTTTATATATGTTTATCATATTACATGAGATGTGGATCAATGGTGGTAGTTAATCCAAAACAAAAAGGAGGAGGAAGAGATAGTTGATATGGAAAAGAGAGAATTTAAGGAAATTTCCCTAGAAAAATTATTCCCTCGTGAACAAGGAGTAGATTTGGAAAGGCAGTTTCCAAATATGAAGGAAAAGGATGATTAGAATGTTGAAAATTATGAAGCTAACTTCACAAGGATAGAAAGACATTCCATAGACTACATACGTAATTCTAGAATCAATATTGATTGATTATTTGATGATTTAAAACCATTATTACAAAGGGATATAACCTATCAAATTTTCTCGTCATATGAAGATATAGTCTCAAGTTTTATCAAGACAAAAAATGGATTCTCTAATTATTAATATTTTAAAGAAATAAAAAGAAGAAGAAGAATGTTAAAAAATATGGAAAAGGAAATGAGGAAAATGGAGAATAAGGGAAGAGTTGACCTTCCAACCTATAGTAATTGTGGGGAGAAACACCCTATAACTAGCCTAAAGGGAATGAGAGTCTATTATAAGTATAGATAAAAAGGCCACCAATCTCGTGATTAAAAGGGGAAATAATAGAAAACAAATTTTTAATGATATAGTTTTAAATACATGGGAAATTAAGCACATGTATATCCTTAGAATCATGGAATCATTCTCAAAAGAAGGCCAAGGGAACAAGTACCAGCTTATGCGGTCACAGCTGCTAAGGTTGATGTTCATAAGGATATAGTGGCAAATACTTTAATCATTTCCTAAAAAATATGAAATAATTTTTTTGATTCTGGATCGTCACATTCTTTTATATCATCCTAGTTTTCTAAGAAAATTATACATGTCCCATTTGATTTAAAAACAGAGTTATCAGTCAAAAATCATAGTGGATGTATCATTGTAATATATCTGTGTCGAGCAGTACCTATCATGACACATAAAAAATCCTTAGATTATAACCTTATAATCATACGCATGATTGAATTTGATATAATCCTTGATATGAGTTGGATTTCACGTTATAATGTGAAGATGTATTTGAAGAAGAGGGAAGTTACTATTTTTGAGAATGGTGTTGAATCCATCATCTTTAGAGCAGAAACCTTGCCAGATAATTATTATCTAGATCCACCCCCAGTAGCTTTAATGAATTCAATTATTATGGAGGAATGGAATGAAATATCTATGGGTGAGGAAAGGAATGTTCAAATAGAGTATGTACCTACTGTAAAAGAATATGTGGATGTGTTTCTATAGGATTTACCTAGACATCCTCTAGAGTGGAAAATTGAGTTTTTATTTGATTTAATTCCCAGTTCAAGGCCTATATCAAATACACCTTATATAATGACCAATGTGGAATTAGTATAACTGAAGAATAAACTAGATGAATTCAGTTATAAGGGATTTATTCTCCCTAGTGTTTCTCCATGGGGAGCCCCTATCCTTTTCATTAAGAAAAAATATGTATTTATGAGTTTGTGCATTTCCTACAGGGAGATCAATTCTATAAAAATAAAGAACACATTTCCCCTACCTCACGTTGATGAGAAATTAGATAAAATTCATGACGCCCAATATTTTTCAAATATTGACCTTTGATTTGAATATCATCAGTTGCTAGTAAAGAAGGAATTCATTCCAAAGGCAGTGTTTTGAACTAGGTATGGGAATTATGAGTTTATAGTAATGCCTTTTGGACTGAGTAATGCACCCTCTATTTTTATGGATCTAATGAATTGAGTTTTCAAAAAATATCTTGATGACTTTGTTGTGTTATTTATTAATGATATCTTGGTATTCTATAAAATCTATGAAGATCATGAAAATCACTTTTACACTATTCTAAAGACTCATAAATGAAATGAATTATATGGGATGTTTAGAATGTGTGAATTTTGGTTTCAATCAGTTTATTTTTTTGGACACATTGTCTCTAAGGATTGAATATATATTGATCATATGAAGAGAATGTATGTTCATGAATGGCCTACTCCAATGAACATAAATGAGGTATGTAGTTTTTTTGTTTAGTAGGTTATTATCAGTGTATCGTTCTGAACTTCACTTATTTAGCCAACCCAATGACCAAGCTTACACATAAAAGGGTTAAGTTCATATGGGAAAAATAATGTGAGGACTGTTTCGAAGAATTAAAGAGATGGTTAGTGAATTCCCCAATCCTAACTCTACCACCAGGGAATGAAGAGTTTGTGATCTATAGTGATGAATCAAAGAAAGTACATGGTTGTTTCTTTATGTAGAATGACACAGTTATTTCCTACACATTAAAGAAGTTATTAATTCATGAACAAAACTATCATACTCATGATATCGAGTTAGCTACTGTGATCTTCGCTCTAAAAATATGGAGACACTATCTCTATGGTGAAAGATGTGATATATATAAAGATCATAAAATTATTAAGTATATCTTCTCTCATAAATAACTCAAAATGAGGAAAAGGTGGTGGCTTGAACTTATCAAGGATTATGATTTTTCCATACACTGCCTCCCATGAAAGGAAAATAAGGTAGCTGATGAATTGAGACGAAAGGATTGTGGAGTTTTAAACAAAAAAATGATTGAAATGGATCCAATATTCATGGATCTAATGACAATGGACATGGAAATTATCAAAGAAGATGAAACATAACTACTTTTTCAAATATTTTCACAACCATATTTTTTGGAAATAATTAAATCTTCACAATCTTATGACAAGAATCCTCAAAATAAATTTAATGTTGTGAAATATGGGAAGTTGGATGACTTCATATGTGAAGACGAAATTATAAAATTTGGGAATAGGATATGTGTGCCCTCTATACCAGAGTTGAAAAGGGGCTTATTGGATGATTCTCATAGCTTTAATTTCTCTGTACACCCTCATAGCACTAAAATGTATAGAGATTTGAAGGAACATTTCTTGTGGGATGAAAGGAAGTGGGAAATTGTTGATTATGTATCAAGATGTTTAGTATGTCAACAAGTGAAGGTTGAAAAAAACATCCTATAGGAGTCATGCAACCTCTACCTATTCTTACATGGAAATGGGATGACATCACCATGGATTTTTTCACTGGATTACCCAAAAATGAAAGGAATAATGACATGATATGGGTAATTGTGGATCAACTTACTAAAGTAGTAAATTTCCTCACTATAAGGGAGGATTTCTCACTGAAAAAACATGAATTAATTTATATCAATGAAGTTGTTAGACATAATGGATCACCTCTTTCAATAGGTTCTAATTTCAATCCAAGGTTTACATTGAAATTCTAGAAATGTATTTAAAAAAATTTGGACACCAATCTTCATTTGAGTACTACTTATCATCCTCAAACTGATGGGAAATCAGAAAGGATGATCCAAAATTTAGAATACTTATTGAGATAATGCTCAATTGATTTTCAAGGTACGTGGGATCAATATTTAACTTTGGTGGAGTTTCCTACAATAATAGTTGCCATTCCAATATTCAAATGTCTCCATATAAAGCATTGTAGAGAAAAATAAGTTGTACACCAACATGTTGGGATGAAGTTAGTGAAAGGAAGCTAGTGGGCCCCAAACATGTGAAGAAATAAATGGAGAAGTTAAAGACTATAAAAGGTCATCTTAATGTAGCTCAAATAAAAAAATAATCTATACTGATAATCGACGTAAGGATTTTGAATTTCAGGTGGGAGATCGTGTTTTCTTAAAAGTATCTCTATTGAAGGGTGTTATAAGATTTGGGAATAAAAGGAATTTTTTCCACATGCACGTAGGACCATTGGAATTTATGAAGAGAATTGGTGCTATTTCATATCATTTGACTATATCTCCTAGCCTTTATATAGTACATAATGTGTTTCATGCCTCATTCCTAAGAATGTACATTCCATACCCAACACATATCCTCAAATTTGAAGATACAGAATTGGAACCTAACTTATCTTACTATGAAGAGCCTAGTAAGATTATGGACACTAAAGAACAAGTGTTGTGGAATCAACCAACTCAACTGGTAAAGATAAATTGCAAAAAATATAAAATCAAAGATGCAATATGGGATCCTTAGGAGCTTACGATGAAGAACTACACAAAAATATTTGTGAGGAAACATTCATATAATTTTGATATTGAAATTTTTGTAAGGGGATAATATAGCAACCCAAGATTTTGAAAATAAATTTAATGTTGAATTCATGAAACACTGAGTCTCTACAAAACACCACTTTTTTATAATCTAGTCAATAGACATAATTTTTCTTCCAAGGTGAATTTAATTTCGAAAAACTGACAAACATGATTGCGTTCAGTATGAGATTTAGTGTCTTATATAATCAAACTTGTTTTTGATGAATAGTAACATACCCTTATGAATAGTAACATACCATTATGAATAGTAATGAATAGTAAATCCTCCAAAAAATAGAAAATTTTCCAATGAATGTATAAATACAATTTAGACATATTATAATTGAAAAAACAATAAAAGTGTAAGTATTGGTATTTTTCTATGTCATAATTTTTTTTTATAATTTTATGATTAATTTAATAATATAAAATGTTAATTTATTTTCAAAAAATGTAATCATAAATTGTTATTTTTTTGTATTATGGTTATAAGATAATTTTATGGGACCTTGATTAAATTTTCAATGTGTTATAAAACGAGTTATAATATAAATGTTGTTTTTTTCAAATAAATTATGATTTTATTTTTAAAAATATTAACAAATTATTTTCAGAAAATGGATTTCATTTTTCAATTATGCATGTCAAAAAATGGTTAGGGTGACTTTTTGGTATTTTTCTAAAATACTTGAATTTTTCGTGAATAATAAAAATACACTTCTGAGTATATGGTATGTTTTGTGACATCATAATGATGTCATAATTAATATAAAGTCCTGGTATACATGTGTATAGAAAAATATGATATGATGTGTCCCAAATGGAGAATACCCTGGGAAAATACCATGGGCAGGACCATGGTTTTACAAAAACCACTAATAAGGTGTTTCTTTGAAAGTAATAAAAAACTCCCTCTCATTTACTATAAATATCCACTCATTACTTTGTTTTCATTCATTCAAAACTCATGAACCTCAAATATATTGTAGTTTTACCTCTATTGGAGTCTTCCCAAGGTGTATTAAATCCTATAAGGTACCAACCATTAAGTTTAGGAGTTACTCTATAATGTAAGGAATCTACCACCCCTCACTTTTTCAAGATTTTATACTATGTTATTATTTTAATTTCAATTAGATTATGTTGTGATATGTAAATACATATCCCCATTAATTTATATAGTATGTAATAATTATGATAGACCCCTATTTTATCTCTTTAAAATATTTAATGAATTTTTAAGCGACGACATTAGGCTGTAAAATTTTCATAAGGGATTTCTCAACGTTTCTTTTATTTCGAGTTCCTTTCTTTTCATTTTTATTTCCACACATCCTTTCATAAAAATGTTATTTTAACTTGAATACCATAATTTTACTAGAATTTTTATGTGATAATGTAATAATTAATCATCATCTCCCATTTCCCCTTTCTTTTATACTAAAAATGAAAACACCCTCCAAGATGTGTTAATTTATCACATTCAAGGATGATGGATTTTCAATTTATATTACCATATTAAATTCTAGTAATTAAACCATTTTTATGGTTGAAACATCCTAAAATATATTTATTATATCTTATTTAAGGTTATGGAATCCTTTTTTACACATGATACTAATTTATAAATCAAAATGAGTTCGTTGTGATCAAGAACCGCCAATAAAGAAAAACAATTTCCACTAAAGTTTTATATAATGATTCATATACACTTCCAATAACAAAATGAATTTATGGATTTTTAAGCTTCTGTATTTTCAATAATAATATAAAACTTCTATTCTATTAATCAACTCTCATTCTACATGTTTATCCGTACATGAATATAAGTAATTTAATCATGAAAAGCAAGGAAGAAAATGCTTCCAAACAGTGAAACTGAATCTCTTAACCCATCAAAAGGCCACAAATGACCCTAATAAAGTTATATTAAGTCAATTAAATATTTTATTGGTTCTACAATTAATAATTTAAATACCTAAATTTGATTATTCAGGCCATTAAGACCATGTGAGGAACACCTTCAGACTTAAGGTAAATGTTTTTCTAGCCAAACCTCCATTTTCATTCAGGTTACTATTATCCTACACTTACCTCAATTATATTCTTATTATTCATTTTTACTCATCATATATTCTATGTTAATGTTCTATATATTTGTACAAACCAGAGTCCTAACTTCATTTGTGGGGATTTATAGGTTTTAAAAGGATCTTCCATGAATTCTTCTAGAAATGCGAGCTAGATTCAAGGGAATTTCTCAAATTCTTACTTATTTTCAAAGGAACTATATAATTTGTTTTTGGAAACAATTATCTTTATAAAATAACTCATTTTATTATAAAAATACCATATTACTTGACTTCTGGTTTTATTCAAATATTTTTCGAAAAGAACTCTTCTTTTCAAGGTAAAAGTGTGTTTATCTCAAGAATTAATCAATGATTTTATAAGAGTATCTTCATATATTTCAACACAGTTTTTGATTAAAATGTATTATTTGGATTAATATTATATGATATTATATACCATATTTAATTTAATGGGTCATGTTTATTTTGACTATGGATGTTCTATCATAAAACCATTCACCAATTTACACAGAATGTTTAGTGTTTATGCTTAATGTTTGGGGAATGTTATTTTAATTTCATATATTAGTTTAATTATGAATTTATATGTTGTTTTTGTTTATCCTCATTAATATGAGGAATGCATTGGAGTTATTATGTTTTGGGTTATGCCCGCTATAGCCCCTTGGTGCATCCGTTGGTCTAATGAGACAAACTATGGTATTGGCATGAGGCCCTGATAAAATGAATATTTATAGTGTTGGCATGAGGCCTTGATGGGATGGTTATGATATCCAACATTATTAATTCCCTAATTATGAAACTAGAATTAATGGATTATTTAGTTATTAGACTATTAGAATACCCATGATTATGTTTTATTCTGGAATTATTTATTCATCTCTTAATCCTTCCATATTATGTTCAAGCTTATTTTTTAAAAGGAATGTGTTTTTAGTTAATCACCATGCCTCATGTTTAGGTTTATGATATCTTCTACTATATTTCCAATTCTTACTGAGCATTTGAGCTCACCCCTTTCTTATGTTTCATTTTCTCAGGACATGAAGATGTTTATTATGAATGACCTATGGGGATAAACTTATTTTTGTGGATGTTCCCAATATAACTTATTTGTTTTATTTAATTGAAAGTTACATTGATGAATTTATGTATGTATCTTGTTTCTAAACATACTAAAATACTATGTCCTTTGGGATGTATATTCCTTGTTTATATGCCAATGTAATAAAATAAGGCATTAGCTCTGGGAAACTTGGGTTAGGTCTTTAAATAACTCAATGACATCTTTAACATCACAAGATTCCATGATCACACTGAACTCAACCAGTTCGTTACATCAATAAACACTTTAACATATCGTGTATGTCAACTCATACTACTCGGAGTTTGCAAGAACCAATAGAACATCATCTCAAACATCCATAACTCAGATGACACTATACTGAGTTGTCTAAACTACTGAACCAAGAATTCATCAACGATTATTCCCATAACAAAAGTCAAAGTACAATGACCAACCATTCGGTCAAGGGTTTCTTTTAAAACCCAAAATTCCAAGTAGAGACAATGACACCCAAATGACACCAATGTAAAATTCTTATAGTGGAAACAAGGCATCTCAAGCTATAAGGGTGCTACTTATCATGGGCTAGTCCCTTACGAAGCACAAGTGTCGACCCTGTCTCTTGGTTGTGAAATTTGAATTTCAATAGGCTCAAGAGTTGATTCTCCTTTTATCCATTTGTAATAAGAAACAACCTACAAATAAAAAATATCGTCTCCATTCCAAGGAATATCATAAAAAAAATTCAAAACTACCCTTCCATGAGGGTTCAATGAAAGGGAACCACTTTAGGTTCCAATTTAAAGTCATTTAATTGATTCATTTCAATCTCTAACATTTAAATAAATATTAACCACCCAAAATTACCATTTCACAATAGGGAACTTGGTTTTTAATCAATGCCCTATGGGAATAACTGAAAAGCTATAACCAACTTCCTCTTTAAGCATTTTGAATTTATGGTCATTTCATTGTAAAAAGGCGATTTAGTATCAAAATTTATTTTAACAAAAAGGGATACCTCTGAGGCTCTCATTTATTCAATCTAGGTTATTCAAAAAGAATCCCCACATGTTTGATGAATGGACATATACCAATATATAAAGGGACCATACACTTTACAATGGTAATTTGGATCGCATTTAATCAAATAAAAGTGCATTTATCATTCTAACTTTAGCATACACTTTTTCAATGGTTTGAATACCTCAGTTACCATTTTTCATGTTATAAGGCACCCATATATCATATAACTGTAACTGTCTCCCTTTGTAAACAAAACCATTCAATTTATACTCATGCAACCATTTATACATCAAAACATCTCTAGCATGTTATCATAACTGGTAACATAGAAACATGCTATAATATAGAAGAATGAACTAATAGAAAAACATGCTAAAAGTAGAGACAACATGGAATACATTAATCTAAAAATTTTATACAAATAGGCATGCTAAATAAGATTAACATATAGCATTCCAACCAAGGCACAAAATCAAAATTTGTAGGCATAATACTAATGTAGCTACCTGGCATGTCACAGTCATGTAATGTTAATTATAAGTGCCTAATATGATGCATTTCATGCCATATTACCTCCATTCCATTTTTGAAAAGGGATAAATACCAATATTTTCATAATTAATAAGAAGTATAAAATAGATTAGTCACCCAAGTTGAAATCACATAATCTATAACAACAAACAATATAAATATCAATTCCCAACCTAGGACACTTGGTCATTTCCCATATGTGGGGTGATCAGTCCCAGGCATGACTGTTATCCATGTGCAAAAACATTCTTATTTTCCTATCTACCATCCCAAAATAGAAATACAAAGGATATTTTTTTCCCTTTGATACCACTTGGTAATGTCCTGACCCGAATTACCATCGAATCGGTAGCTGGACCAGTCACCACATGACCTCATGCGCGCCTCCTCATATAACATAGGCTTCCAACAGGAAAATAGGGTGTAAGGATAGTTATTTGGGAGAATATACCCTCATATTAGTTTTTTCACAGTAGTTTAACAATATATAAATTGATGAAAACAACAGAAGTAGTATGAAGCAATAACCAACATAATGGAAGATAATTTCAATATCAAGTGAATAAAGAAAATGGAAAACACCTGTTTATACTATTCATGATTTCATGGTGATATATATCTAAAAGTAGTAAAAAAAGGAGCATACTTTATATATCAGTACAGAAATAAAGAATTTAATCAATTCCTTAAGGGTGATCTCCACAAGCATCCCAAGATTTCGCTCGGTCTATTGGTCTAAACTCCCTGGTACAAGCAAATAACAACATCAAGGTCCGAGGTCCTGAGAACAAGAAAGAATATCTAGGTAACCCAGTGCAATGGATTCCATAATAGGGTGTGAGATATAAATATTAGTATTCTGGGACCACCAGTGTCTACCTCAATCTAAAAAATTCAATACATTTAAATAGTGTACAGTTATATCAAATCAATAACAAAATTATATTAATGAACAAAAACCCTTCCCGGTTCCAAAGGTACATCTAATGGGGATACCTACTTCGGATCATAGTAATAATAAAGGTCGAAATAAGAACTATATATGTATTTTTATAGATAGTAAATAACTATTTCCATATTTTCATTTATTTTTTATTTAATCATTTCTTAACACCATGGGTCCCGAGGACACTCCTACCTACATACTAACTTCTTCTCGTACTAGAGCCTACAGCATTCCTTAGGTAATATGATATCTTAATACCTTATTTGGATTATTCTAGAGTCTGAAATATTGAATTTATTATCATATATCAATAACTAATTTAGCTTATTCCTGAGTCCGAATTATGTAAAGATGATTTTATATCTTAATGCCTTCTTCGGCTCATGCAATAATCCGATGTATTCAAAGGTGATATCATATCACAATACCTATTTTGACTCATTAGAGAGATCAAAATATTTTCAGGTGAGGCCATATCTCGGGGTAACTTTATTTCATTCTTTTAATTTACACATTAAATCCAATGTTACCATTATCACAATCCATAGGTAAGATGAACATGTTATAATTATTAACTTTCAATAGAATGACTATGTTACCATTCATTTTCACTAAATAATGATGATCATTTTACCATTTAAACTTATCAATTGAATTAACATTTTCCCATTCCTTTACTCATAAGAATAATTTTCATGTTACCATGTGTACTTCTCAATTTAGAATTAGTATATTCTCATTATTTTACTCACATGTGCAATGACCAAGTTACAATTGGTACTTTTCAGTTTTTAATGAACATGTAATCATTCTTTTACTCACAAGTAAATTATTAATTCAAAATTAATTATTCATCATCAATCTCATTAATAATTCAAAAATTATATTATCAAATGTTTCCCTTAATTAATTTCCTAATTAATTAAGTATTTAACTTCCATTAATCTATTCAACAAAATCAATTTCACATATGATAATCAAATTTCCATAATAAATTACATTATTATAAATCTCAACTCATCACAATTAACCCCCTAATTAATTATATAGTTCTCAAACTCAAGAAAAATAATTAATTCACAATTAATTATCTCAATATATCATGTTCAATATTTCATAATTAATACCTTGATTAATTATCTCAATTTCCCATTCAATGTTTCAAAATGCAACCCCTAGGACTCATAATCACTTTCCCCATTCACAATCCAGGAAACCAAGTACAATACCCACATGTTGATGTACTTCACATTCATTCCTATCACATGACATAACTTCCAATTTAATACCATTTACACTTATTCATTTCATATGGGTTTTCCCAACCATGAGTCTAAAATTATTGCTGCAAGGACTAACACACATCTAATTAATTACTTGAAACTTATATAAAACATAAAAAACTTAATTTAAAGGGTGAAAACCTAATTAATGTGTGTATGACCTTACCCACATTTGATGGAGGTGAACCAAATCGAGCCGAACCACCTCTCCTTCAGTGGTGGTCATCAGAATATGGAATATTGAGTCCAATGAATTCTTCTACACCACTTAGAACTGGAAGAAACAAGAAATCCATATTAAACCCAAAACTAGGGTTTTGGTCGCACACCATAGGGTGATGGATAGACTGATAAATCACTGTAAAAGAAGGTGAAAACTCATACCTTGATGATCCAAAGAGGATCCCTCGAGAAATCAGATGAAAAAATAGAAATCTAGAGGGAACCGAGTGGGGATCACATGCATTGTAGGGAGGACCTGGGGGGGTTGCGTATCTCACCTACCAGGGAGGGGTGTTGCACCTCATGAGGGAGAAAATCCTCCCTTTGTTTTCTATAAAACGAAATTTAACTCATAATAATAATACTTATTATTATAATTATAATTATAACAATTTTATTATTATTAATATTTAATAAAACATTTCTTCATTAAATCCAAAAATCTCCTTAATATTCATTTAATCAATTTCTTTTTAACTTTAATTTAATTAAAAGAAAGCCTCAATTTTTAAAACAAGGTAAATCATATGGTTTGTATCACACGGTCTAATAGACTGTGTGCATCACATGCATCCAAAATTGGATTCTTGGGGTATCCCTTATGGCTAACCTGTACTCTTTAACTAAAAGTGTGCAGCGCATACGAATGCCTCTGACTCACCTGTAGTAATACACATGGTTTTACCCCCAAGGTTTGAAAAACCATCTGTAGCCCATACAAATTCCACCCCCTTGCTAGTAGAAATACGCACAATCACTACTATGGGTCACAATGTTTCCTGACATATTGTGGGCCCTTTGCAACCACTTTAAAACATGAGTATCTGGGTCTGGTGCTCTCAAAACCTATCGATCCACCCAGGAAACTCATTAATCCCTTACCAAAGCCCGAAAAATCATGTTAAATGGTCCCAACTGCAAAAACCTCATCCCAAATCTTGGTGATAAATTCAACCCATTTGGTTATTTCCCAAAAAAATTCAAAAACCCTTATAAAAACCACTCGGACCGAAAGACAGGTTCTTACAGAGGGTAAACTAAGTAATGTCATTATTTAGTTATGATTTTATTTTATTATTTGGTTATTAATTTCTTTTTATCTCTTAATTTTTTTATGTTCCTTCATATATGAGAATAAGACTCACCAAGAAGGTGTTTGCTGAAATAGTTTTCACACACTAATTCACCCATAGCCACCGATCATAGTTTTGAATTCATATTAAGAACCTTAATTACATCAATTAGTATTGTAGTAAAAAAATTTAATAGTATATTATTTTATGACCAAATGTATCTATATTATAATTTTTTTTCATTTAGCAATTCATATATTTTAATAGAGTACTAATTATTTATGAGTTTAACTACCAATACTATAATAGTTGAATAAGATCATTTCTATGATATCTCATCTTATATTTTTTCTCAATGGTTATACATAAAATTCTTGTAAGTGATACAATAAATTTATCTTTGACTAATACAAACAATAAACTCTAAAATGTTGATGTTATAGCCCGAGATACACTATCATGGCCTGCCTCTAATAAAGAGTACATGAATGTAATTAATAATACCACTTGTATGGTGATATATGAAAAATTTGATAGTATCTATGAGGGTTATAATATAGTGAAGGAAGCTAGGATGAAATTCTTTCACGTTAAACGTGAAGATATTATGACATATTTCGATAATAGAATTAATTAATCCTTTAATAGAATCATTGATGTTGTTGTATTGCTGATAAGATTTATAAAAAACATAAAACATGTTTAAGTTATAAAGAATACCCTGAAAATACATACAACATTATACAATGAAATTTTTTAAATAATTAAAGAATGTTATTTAAGAAAACCTATACTTATGATATGATAGTGAAGTGGGAATGGATTCCTAATAATTTATCTAAAGATATTTCATTCAAGGTAATAGAGAAAATACAAGTGATATTAGTGATGAATTAGTAACATCAATTGTAAATAAGTTTAAGTGATAAAAGGGTTGATTACAATGTAAAATACCATAGGTGTATTTTAAATTTGGAAATGTCTATCACATCATGTCAAAGTGTTAATGAGTAAAATAAAAATAAGTGAATATAACGAGTCTTCAAGAAAAATCAAAAATAAATGTATCAAACCTAAATCCAATAACCTAGTGCCAATGTTTACATTATGATATTGGTACAATATATAAGGGATAACACTGTTAAGGATCCATCTATTGAGTATTCATGGAAGAATATATACATACATTACTTTCATATTAGATTAGAAAATAAAAACATAACATGATAAACCTCATTTCATCCTTGAAAATAATTCAAAGAATCCTTTTTTATATCCTATTGAATGGAAAAAAGGGGTGAGGTAAGATTTTTAGTAAGGGAAATCATACAACCAAATTGATCATGACTATATAATGCATATATATTTTGGTCAAATGGATGATCAATATATATGTAATTTAATCAATAACATGAGATTCAAAATATATCTGTGGAAAATAAAACAATCACATGGATAATAATGACTAGAATTTAATAAATGAAATGTATAATTGAAGATTTCATGATATTTCCAATAATGCCTCATTCCAATACATCATGAATCTTACCATTAGAGCTTTGTTCTAATAAATTTCAATTAATGGATAGGTATATTCCAAAAACCAAACTAATTTAGGCAACAATTTTTCTCATGATACCTTCCAATTCATTGAGGTTATATCTAAAAATAAGAACCAACTATCACTTAATAAGTCTTGTACATTCCTAATATATTTAATAAATAATACATAATCAAACTTTCATATGAAAAAATAAGTATATGTATTGGCTCAAGAAGACATATCATCAATATTTCTCCAGTAAGTGAAATAACATTATTAATAAGCTTCATCTGACTAAAATTATATATTGAAATGGCATACAGTTAAGATAATTTAAAATTATTATAAATTATACTTAATACATCCATGATACTATAAATATGGATGTGATAGAGAAAAAGTAACATCTAATGAATAGTAGGGCGTGATAGAGAACATGATCATATGAAAGCGAGTGATCATAAAATAAGGTAAAATATAGAAATCCATAAATGGAGATAGAAGGACACCATTTCATTAAAAATCATGGTTTGAAATAAAGGAAACCATTTTTTAATTAAAGGGGAAAATGGAGGAAAACATGAAAAAAGACATTGTTTAATGATTTTTTAATATTGTTGTAACAAATTATTAATCAATTTTATAATTATATTAAAACTTTTAGAAAATAATGCCTTTATTGTAAAATAAAATATAAAAAATCATAAAATAATGAAAAATTAATTTATTTTAAGAAACACATAAACTTATAGGGGAATATAAATATATAATAATTGTCATGGAGGCCGAAAAAACTATTTATATCATATACATTATAAAGAACATTCTTTTAACACTTTTGTAAATGGTAAAAAACTGACTAGTATAGAAGAATTTAAAATTATTTCATATTATGTTTTGTTAAGAAATTAAAAGTTATTATTAAAATACCTTTATAGGTCATTTAAAAGAGGATAAAAAATTAAATTAATTTTTTTGAAGGATATAAATGTGGACGAGAATTATTCTTTTCTGAAAGATATAAATAAGGTTAGTTTTAAAAAAAATTATTTCAGTATTTGAGTACCAAAGAGAGGAAAACTTCAAACAAAATTATAAGAAACTTAGTAACATACTTGGTAGAATAAAATATATTATTAAAAAGATAAAGATCATATAATTATTCCAATTAAAATCTAAACATAACTAATCTGAATTAGAGTGTGATTGTAAAATAAATTCTTAAAGATTTAATAACATTTTAATCAAACCTCTTTAAAAGATAAAAGTTAAATTGAAACATTAAACACCATGATTAAAGATTAATTTATGATATAATATTTAATGGATAAATATACACACCTTATAATTGAAATTTGGTGCATATTATAAAATATATCTCAATAGAGTGGAACAGAAATAAAAAACTCTTACATTGGATTCCTACTTGATTGGATGTGTTATATACTCTAGAATAATAAATTAAAATGTATTAAATACTTTATTGTGAACTTTTTTTTACTATATTTCATTTTAAGGTCCTTTTATAATCATTTTACATCCATTCATTGTATAATTCTTGCTTACATCAACTACAAAATGTTATTCATTCAATTTCCCCAAAATTAATTTGATATATTATTATGGTTAAAGACGTTATGAAATATTTACATAATATAACATTTTTTAATAATCTTAGGGAAATAGTTTTTATTTATTTTATAAAATCTTATAATCATTCATACAATGAGGTGATAAAAAATGAAATATGTTGCATATGGAGGCAGTAGTTCGCACGTATGCATGATGAGATTTTCATTTTCCTAATGTTTGGAAATGAAAGAAGGTGTATAATGATTAATATTTCCAGATTCATATTATTTTCATACATATTATATATATTCATAAAATATATCCTTATTATCATTTATGTAAATAAAAAAATGAACCACATCGTTTTCTGGACGTGTTTGTCCATACAAATGCATGAGCAACATTATCATTTTCTATTGGATGGGAGTGTAATAAGGTACATAATATTTTACATTTATAGAATAAAAATTATGTAATAAACATCATAAATATAAATTATCCACCTTTATATCCATCCAAGTGATATTTTGATAAAAAATAATGCATAATTATTTTTAAAGATGGTAGTCTGTATATACACACAGGTGATAGTTTAATTTCTCTTTGGATGGGAAAGAAGATGAAAAATATTTATACCATAAACAATAAATAATTATGGTATATTTAAAATATTAATGTTATTATATAATAATTATTATTATAGGTTTAACTTTTTTAGAAGAGGAAATAAACAAAAAATAGATTTTTTAAGATTTATACCTTTTTTGGAAAATCCCCTTTGGCTTACAGATTAATCCGTATTGGGTTGGTCTTTTAGTGATACTAGAAGATAAAATATTTGAGGAAGGAAGTTATTAAATTATTTGGTAAGGTTTTTTTTATGATAAGTGGCTCAATAAGTGTGAATAATAGAGGATAGGAGGTTCCCTTTTATAAGTGAGGTGGATGGAAAACATGTAAATACTTGAAACTTTATTATGTAATATTTTTCATACACAAGTGAAATGACTTAAAATTATGATTTATTCGAACATAAAGATTTTAAAATAGAAATAAAGCCTACCAATAATATTTAATCAAGTGTTTTGTGTTATCTTGAAGCGTTATCCCTTTATTTTTAACTCTTTTAACTCATTTTACCCTTAAAAAAGTGATAAATATTTACCTTGGTTACTATTCATTATGAACATAAATTAACTTAATTTTATTAAATAATATGAATTATTTTTATTCCAAATTTTTAATCCATTATAAAATATTAATTTTCTATTAGTGGTTAAAATTAAATTTAATATATGTTCATAAAATGCAACGAAAACTGTTTTTAGAAAAATGAATCTGGTAATCATAAAAACGATTTTTACAGAAAAATGAAGAATAATGTTGATTCTCATGGAAATAATTATATTATTTTAAATAAAATTAAATTTATTTTTCATTAAAATAAAAAAAATATAATGTAATATTTTTAATACTTTATTATGATATAAGAACAAGAAAGATTTTTTTAATAATATCATTACATAGATTTTCTAAATTTCAAAAATAGATTTATACGTTAAAAGTTTTTTTAAATGGATAAAATTCTTATCCAATATATATATGGATGAGAATTTTTTTATAAAAATTCAATTCATTCTTGTGTCTTCATAATTTCATAAAAGTGGAAGTATTTGAATAATCCTTATGTTTCACCATTCACCTAAAAGTCAACTATATATGAAAAATTCTAAAAAAAACCCACCTTAGATAATTTTGATATTATAAAATGAAAAGTAAAACCATTTTTATGAAATTAAAATTTTAAATTTTATAAAATTATCTTTTAAATTAAAATTCAAAATATTCAATAAAATAACTTTCATAGAAAAATGAACATTTAACACATTAGCCATTCATAACTTTATGTGATTTCATTCTTATTATTAAAAATGGTGTACCTACATTCTAGAAATTAATCATTATAATTTTAAAATGAAAAATTTTATACATATATTTCATAATGTGGTGGCTTTTTTTAAACCCAACCACCATATTTCAAAATTCAAATTCCAGATAATAATCAACCACAAATCCCAAATTTGAAAACCAAAAAGATCCATGCATAAATCCCATCACCACAGAATACACTCGAGTCATGAAAGATTGAGAAGTGAGCTAACTTGAGTCATTTTACTGACAATTGCATTTCCTTACCTCACCTACACTTTTTCAGAACAAGGATCCATAAACCATCATCCCACTAAAAAATCAAACCACCATTACAGTAGGCACCTTCAAGATCATCATAATCATTTAAAAAAATACTAATACCTGCTTAAATTCATTGGTGGGAACCAACCACCATAATACATTATTTAAAATGTCAAAACACCATTGTTTTTACCTTAAAAACATAATAACATAACACCATAGGACTTCAGAACACCAATCCTTGAAAGAAGAAATTCCCATTATCGCTAATCATTATTGCAGAACCAATCATCATTAATCACCATATAACACTATGACAAATTAAAATTCATATGAAATTACTAAATATTATTTAAGGGTGAAATTCCATCAATAAAATAGGCCACATTATTCAAACACATAGCTCCATTAAAACCACTGTTTTCAGCTACGCTGGTTGAGACTCTTAGACTACCATCAGCTTCTCGAACAGTATACCCCAAAGCCACATAGAGAACCAGCATACCAAACTACACATGGGGGGATATATAGAAAATAGGATCCAGAGTACAGTGGGAGTGGACAAGGTCTTCAACATAAAACCTCAACTATGTAAAGACCATCATCCCAATCATTTAGAACCCTTTAGTCTCATATTCAACAGAAGGATGCCTGTATAACCAAAATCTTCTCACCATAACAAGAGTCCAATGTCGGACAAACACAACAGGCATCACTGAAATAATACAGCAAAAAAATGAGAAACCGGACCATCATAAAAAAATGATATAACCAAAATCAAAACAATAAAAAACAAAAATAAAAATGTAAAACACCATAGATAAAAACTGAAATGCTCAAATAGGCATCACCAACAAGCAGACCACCTAGAAAATCCTAATCCACCAAAAGACCCACCATGCTAGATCAGAATTGAACACAACATGATGGATCATGAAAAACAGTTAGAGGAGGAGAGAAAGAATCTATAAAATAACAATGATGGTAATCAGATTTAATCTCTTTTAGATGGATATTAAATATGTAATGAAATCTAGGAATTTGGAGAAGTAGCTAATTTTTTTAAATATATAATAATAAATTATCTAAGGTAAAATCTAAATGATCCCCAAAGAAACTTATGTAATTCTTTAAAAAGTAGAAGCTCTTTTATTTTATAAAAATATACTTTTATGTGATGGTGAATCATCCATGTTATCTAAAATGATAATGACTTTAGAATGGTCCATGAATAAGGGAATAGAAAATATGGGAAGAAATTTTCAACCAACTTCATTGAGAATAACTTAAAGATATTAAATTTATATATTAATTGTATAAATAAGTTATGAGGAAGTTTTAATAACGATATAGTGTCAATAATTTTCCTATTTGGGTTATACGATGACATATTAAAATGAGTTTAGAATATATTGGATAGATGATATATCACTCCATAACTTAAGAAAACTATAATTTCTTGATTTATAAAAAGGGTTACACTTTCATAAATTCTAAGGATATTTTTTGTTAGTGTTTTATTGAATTAAAAAAAAGATATATATCAAACCCTTAAAATAAAAAGTAGAACCTTCCAAAAAATATCATTATTTTATACTAAAATAAGATACTTAAATATATACTCCCATTTCATTAAAAATACATTCATATCTTTAATGTTGAATCCCAATAATAAAAGGTTACATATTTCTAAAATTCCTACTCATCCTTATGAACTTTTAAAAATATTTTATACAATAGGATGATCATAAAAAATATTAAGCATGAGATGAAAAAGAAATAAACTCATTAGTCCATTTTGAAAATCATGAAATCCCATAATAGTTTTTTCCCTTTAACATAATAATATTTGATCTCAAATATTCATTTTCATACTAATTAAATAATATTCATTGTATGAAGATCATTATAAAACATTTCATAAGAAATAATAAAGGAAAAAATCCTAATAATAGGAATTACTCTGTAAAACATGGGTCCTCATGAAATATTTTTCTTAAAAAACACAGTTTTCACCCATATAAGGGGCATACACTTTCCTTTAAGCATAATCTCATTAGCTTAACTTATGAAATATAAAGTCTTATATGATATATAATTTTCAATAATAAAAAAATCATGTAGGAAACTTGGGGTATAATCTTTATATCACTTTTATAATCCCTCTTATATGCACTATTATAAATGGAATAACCCACTCAGTTAATTACAACATAATTTCTCACAGAACATAATCATTACCCAATGCATTAGAGATATAAATCAGGCTCATACATCATCATGAACAATGTGAAGTGACCATATAATACATAAAACATGAATAATATTTAATTTCCATCATAAAATATCATAAAATATTCTATTTAACATATATGTTGAATCACTTTCATCCATTACATAAAAAAGAGGATAAAATTACTTTTTTCTTGAAAAATCATTAAAAAAATTAATATAAGAACATAAAATAGGATGTTACTTTGAAAAATAATTAATTATATTAGAGGAATATTCTTAATATATAATTGTTATGAAAATAGTAAATTATTCTCATCATGTATAGATTAAAAAAAATTCCTTGTACACTTTTGTAAAAATATCTAAAATAACATTTTTAAAAAATGATAAAAAAGTATTCTTTTAAAAACATCATAATGAAAGAAAAAAATCATTTGAAATGAATTTTAAAAAAATAATAATATATTAATAACTTACTAGAAACATTTTTAATAACATGTATTTTGATGGGAAAGAGTAGAAAAAACATTAAACTTTTTTAAATAAGGTTTTCATGAAAAATCCTTACCTCAAGCCTAAATCGCTACGTACATTATAAAATGTAAAATAAAATTATCTTAATTTTATAATTTCCTATGAAACTTTTTTGGTGTATTACCTTACTATGATACAATTTATTTCATTTATTACCATGAAATATATAGTTATTAATTCAATTAAGTTCATTTCATACGTTTTGAGGATTATAAGTTCAAAATCCCAGAACAACATCAGTAAGATGTCCATGGTCAAAGGGTTAATTGTTCCATAATAACAAGAATACAAATAATACTATAATTATAATTTTTATATATTAAATTTATCTTTATAAACATATATTAAAATAAAAAAATAAAAAATGATTCACATCATAGGGGTGGTAGTTCACACAAATGCACGAGCGACATTGTCATATTCCAACGAATAGAAGGGTAAGAAGTTAAGTGATATATTATTTATATAGAGTCAAAATTATGTAATTAATATAATTTATATTTATTTTATACATCATAATAACCATCCTTATGAGGTTATGATGAAGAGGAAAATATATCGCTTTGTCGAGGTGGTAATCCACATGTATGCACGAGAGTTGTTTTCATTTCTCATAATATGGACATGGAGATGACAATGGGTTATACCATAATCATAATAACATTTATGTATATTCAATATAATTATTTTATTACGTATACAAGGTTAAAGAATATTTTAAGGTGGTAGAAAAATAAATAATCATGAAACACTTGGTAACGAATTATTCCTCTTCTTTAGAAAAACTCCCTTGGCCTACACATTAAGCCTTATTAGGTTGGTATTTTGGTGAGACTATGACCTATAGGATGCGAGTAGGGTTGTTAGGAAGTTATGTTTTAGGTATTTTTTGAGGTATGTTGATAAAATTATTTGAAAAATAGAGGATAGGGGGTTTTCTTATATAAGCGATTGGAGTGACACTCTTGTTAATTTTCAATGTTTTTAAAAAAATATAAAAAAATATTCATGATAAACTAGCCCTAAAAATATACCATTTAAAAGATAATTTTTTAAGTGTATAAATAATATCATCCAATAATATTTAATATGTGATTTTGCGACATTATATCATAGTTTAAAACTTAATTAACTTGTTTTAACCTTTACCATGGTGTCTACTCTTTACAATGACTACTATTACTTATTTCATGATTTAAAATATAAAATATAATTTTCATGATTATATTTTTAGAATTATAAGAAATTAATTTCATTATAAGCATTTAAAATACAATGAAAAATAGTTTTTTATAAATTCTTTTTAAATCATAAAAATGAAATTATATGAAAATCAAGCATAATGTTGATTATTATGGAATTAATTGGATTATGTTAAATAAAATGGAACTAATTTTACGATAAACACAATTTAATATAGATTGTTACTTTTTAAATACTTGAAAAAAAAGATATTTTTTAAAAAATTAGTATTTTTCAGCATTCACCCAAAAATCAATCTTTTCAGAAAAATCAAAAAAATAACAGTAATATATATTATATATAATGATATAAAAAATTAATTCCATTTTAAAAAATAGAATTTCTAGATTTAAATTTTTTTAACAATTAAAGAAAACCATATAATACAAATAAAACAGAATAATTTTAAAAAAGCTATTTTTTTATTTGAAAATCATTTTTTTTTTAAAATATGTTAATCCTCTACGGGAAAAACTTTTTCTGGAGATGATAGATTTCTAGTGGGATAGAGGCCTTTCTAAAATATCTTTATCATAAGAACTAATTGTCACAAAAATTTTCTCCTATAAAAAATAATTCTAAATAAACAAATATATGAGATGATAATGTTTTCCCATTAAAAATACCTTTTTGTAGTTGCATGCCATATAGGGGTAGCATTATTTGTGGTGGGAATCCCTCTCCATTGGAAATAAACTTCATGATATAATATATTGTGATGGGGATAGATATCCCCAATGAAAATAATACCTCATGAGATTATTATTTGTGATGGGTTCCATTGAAAATAAATTTTATATCACCACTTACATTATTTATTATGATCACTTTTTGTGGAAATAATATTACTCATTGAAAAAAATATATCGGACAAAAACTATTTGGGATGGAACTCATCATAAATAATTTTTTTTCACTGAAATCTTTATTTATGATGGGTGCTATTTGTGAGGGGTTCTGTCGCATATAATGATATTTTTGATAGGATTTCCCTTAAAAAAATACTCATCGCTAATAATCTAGCCTATATATATGATCCCCAACTGAATTTTCACTTCATATCCACTCTCCTATCAACTCTTCACTTCTTATATCCATTACTCTTCACTCCATGATCCGTTCTTTTAAATTGATTACTTTTTTATAGTGATGTAACCTTTAAGATTCTTAAAGTGTTGATTTTGAGTTATTTATTTCAATTTTTTTAGTTGTTAATTATTTTATTTTATTTTATTTTTGAAATTAAAGTGATTAATTAGAAGTAATTAGTTTTAATTATTAATAAGTAATTGTAATTAGCATTCATTATTTTAAATTAGCTGTAATTAGTTACAACTAGCATTAATTACTAATAATTAATAGTAACTAATTATAATTGATAGATATTTAATACTAATTACAAAGAATAAGTAATAATTAACATACCTTAGTAATAATTTATAATAATTTACAACAATTATTGAAAATTAACAGAAATTTGTAATTAGTAGTAATTAACAGTAATTTTTAATAATTAGTAAGGAATATTGAGACTTTTAAAAAATAGTAATAATTAGAATGAATTTTCAATAATTTGTAATAATTAATAGTTAATATCCACAATTAGTTATAATTAATGAAAATTAGTGATAATTAGTAATAAATTGTTATAGTTATAAAAAGTCGGTCATAATTACAAAAATTGGTAATAATCACTACTAAATTTTTAATAATTTACAAAAACTTGAAATAATTTGTTACAATTAAAAAAAATTAGTAAATAATTCATTATAATTAGCGATAATTAATGATAAATACTAATAATAACTAATAACATATATAAACTAGTTAATAATTTTTGAAAATAGTTATAATTGTTTGTAATGAGTTAAAATTATACCTTATTAATAGTAATTAGTAAAAAATAGCGATAATCATTAGAAATTAGTTTTAATTAGTATAAATTATTATTAATTAATGGTAACGAGAAAAAATTAGAAGTAATTAAAAAAATTATTATTACTTAATAAAATTTAGCGGTACTTATCAGTAATTAGAAAAAATTAGCAGTAATTAATTGTGATTTGTAAACAATAGTGGTAATTAAATGTAATTAGTCATAATTAGTAAAAATTTGAGGTAATATGGAAAATTTAGTTGTGGATAGCTGTAATTATGAGTAATTGGTTATAATTAGAGGTTATTTGGAAAAATAGTAGTATTGAATGATAATTAGAAAAACTTAGCAATAATAAAGAAAACTTGGCGGTAATCCGTGGTAATCCATGGGAATTACTGGTAATCAGAGGTAATTAGTGATAATTAAGAAAAATTAGCAGTGATAAGAAAAAAAAGAAGTCATTATAAAAATTAGCATTAATTAGGAAAAATTAGAGGTAATTAATAATTATTAGCGATAATTAGGAACAATTATTAGTAATTACAAAAAAATTTGCAAAGATTAGCACTAATTATGAAAAGTTAGTAATTATTATTGATAATTTAATTTTTTTTTCAAATATTAGTGTTTATTAGAAAATGATCTAGATATAGTGTTAATTAGACAAAATTATTAAATATTAGCATTAATTAGAAATGATTTTCTATGACCAGTAAATGTTGGTAGTAATTTTACCTAATTAATAAAAAATATCAATAATTTGTAAAAACTATCGATAATTATCCATAATTTTAATAAAATAGTAGTTAGGAATTAATTAGGGATAATTTAGGAAAATTAAAGATAATTTGGAATAATTATCGGTAATTCAGAAAAAATAGTGATAATTTGAAAAAATAGATATTATTTGGAAAAAGTTGTCATAACTTGGATGAATTAAGGGTAATTTTGAAAAATTTGTGTTAATTAGATAAATTTATCAAATATTAGTGTGAATTAGGAAAATTTTGAAAATATTACAATGATTTTGAAAAAATAGAAAGGATTAGTGTTAATGGGTAGTAATTTGAAGAAATTAGCTATTAATTAGAAAAAAATTAGAAAAAATTAGTGTTAATTAGAAAAGGTCAGAAATAATTAGAATAAGTTAGTGGTAACTAGTGGTAATTAATAAAAATTATTGGCAATTAGTTAAAATTATTATTAATTATATATAATTTATAAAAATTAGCAGTAATTATGAAAAATTATTGGTGATTAAGAAAAATAGAAATAATTAGAAAAAATAGCATTGATTTGAAAAAAAATCATCAAATTTTAGCATTACTTAAAGAAATAAATTATATCATTAATTATGAAAAATTAGTGTTGATTAATGGTAATTAGTAAATATTATAAGTAATAATTAACCAAAATTAACCAAAATTAAACAAAATTAACCAAAATTAACCAAAATTAACCAAAATTAACCAAAATTAACCTATATTAACAACAATTAGTAATTGAATTCCCACGAAGGGGCATGAAGGAAGCATGAAGTGGAGGAGATGCAGGTGATGACAATGTGAAATAATTCTGGTGCTTATGAGTTATGCTTGATTAGAGAATAGAAAATCATGGGTAAACATATGAGTGATGGAGGAGGAATAATATTCTAGATATAAAAATGAAATTCTTACTGAGTTTTTTTCTATTTTTTGGATCAATATATCTTTATTGTAAAATAATATTTTACCTATAATTGAAATGTAAATTCATGATTATCAATAAAAAAAATTTCTAAAGAAAGAGTTATCCTAAAATGGGAAATAATCTACTAAGAGTGTCATTGTTATCACTCAAATATAATTCCTCTTACATCACTCATAAATTTATCAATATATGTTTGTTCTCTAATTAGTGTAAATAGAGAGGTACCATAATTATTCCCCTCTGTAATTTTCTCCATCCCAAGATTATTTACTCCCCTCAAGGGAAGAAAGGAGTCGAGGTGAAATAATTGATAGTGGAGTGAAATAATTCAAATTCCCTTGCATTCAAACCTTTTATAGGAGAGTTAGTCATGGGTAAACCTATGCGTTTAACCATGATTGATTCTCCTCCAAATGATCTAAATTCACATTCATTATAATTCACTAACTATTTAATCATCATCATCCCCTCCACTCACTACTTCCCACACATCACTTAGTCAGCCTTATATGTTCCTTAATGGGAATTAGTGGAAATTTGTTGAATTAGAGAAAATAATTAGTAATTGGGAAAAAATATAATTATATATATTTGATAATATTTACAGTTACTTGTTTGTTTTTTTATTTTATAATTTTTGCGGATCGTATATTCTTTATATCATATTAATCATAAGAAATATTTTTATCTTCTATTTTTTAGAAAAATGTGGAACAAGTATGTAGAAAATATTCTTGATTAAAATTTCATGAATGGATAAATCATCATAATAATCCAAATGTTTCTAGTATAAATCCTATATATATTGAGGGAGTTGAATATTTTTTATCATCTACATCATCACAACCAGAATTTATTTCAGAAGGTCTAATTAAGTTTCCATATAAGAAATGTGATCTGAAGAGTTTTAAAATATTTGAAAATATTGGGGTAATTTATTACATATTGGGTTTAGGAAATATTGTATTTTTTTATTAACATGGTAAAATTAGTTTGGATAAAATACTAATAATTATGTTCCAGATCAGTCAAAACATAAAAATTTAGTACAAGACATTGCCAGTCCATCTTTCAAACAAAAAGAAACTACACAAGATATTTATTTAACTCTTGATTTATAACCATCTTGTTTTTTTGAGTATCTGATGTCTTATAAGGATGCATTATATCCTGGTTATAAGGTACTTTTTTTTGAATCGATTATAAGATTAATGGAAATTAAATAAGATAATAGAATGTTAAATAACAATTTTTATCAGATTGTCTCTTTGGTTAAATCAATGTCCCCTGAAGGAAATGTGTTTCTCCCAAATTTATATGATATACAGTGGGAGGTTTGTAATTTGGGTCTTGGTTATTAGAAGATTCTTTCATGTTAAAATGATTTCATCTTATATTATGGTTAAAATGAGTTGTTAGTTATTTTTCTTACATGAGGAAAATTGAGGTAAACATAGGCTCAGTAAGTGATGTATGGATTGGTTCTTATGATATAGTTGAGTTATTTACCACTTACAACAAGATTGTAGTGTATATTTATGTCCTTGAACACATAATCATTGATGTCATGGCATAAATCCAATATTTCAATTGGTAAAATTTTAAATCATCTATGTGATGGTGATTCATGGAAACATTTAATCCATGTACATCCTTATTTTTCTTTAAAATACTGTAATGGGTGATTGAGTATTTATAATAATTTTTTATCCATTTTTTTCTTATAGAATTGAATATTCTTATTGGCCTATCTTTATAACTCCGTATAACTTACCTCCTTGGATGTTAATAATGATCCATCTTTTACCATTATTAATTCTAATGCATCCAAAAGGGAATATTAATGTTTATTTGAATCCATTTTTTGATGAGTTAAATTAATTTTTAATTAAGGGTTTAAATACATATGATGTTGTTGTGAAACTTAATTTCCTAATGAAATCATGATTAATTTAGAAAATTAGTTACTTCCAAATACCTAGGGTGTTATGTAGAAGAAGTATACATGTTCCAAAATCATTTCCATACTTTGTGAGTGACAATAAAGCATTTATTCTTGCAAATGTGTGAAACCCTTGTTTTTTTCCTATCATTGCAGATTTCTTACTACTGATCATGCTTTTTAAAAGAATATATTTTATCTTAGAATAGGTACAATTGACAGAAATGAACCTCCAATAATGATCTCATGTATTGATTAAAAATAAATTATCTCTTTATTACCTCCCATTTGTTTTGGACTAATTATAAACTAGTAAACAATAGATGTCTTTGGGAAAGATCACAATTGGATTAAATCATTTATTTTTTGGGATCTCGCATTTTTTTCTTATTTTTTGGTTCATCACATGTTGATTTTATTTTATATTGAGATGAGATGTTTTTGATAATATATTTTAATTTTTTTTGACATACCTGGTAAGATTAATGATAATGTAAAGGCATGATTATATATTTCCCAAAATTATAGAAAACAAGAACTTGAATTTTTTGAAGATGACAACATTAAATATTTAATGAATCCAAAATATACTTATACACTTCCCCAAAAGAAATAGTTTATTATTTTTTTGTTAGTTTGTGGATTTCATGTTATTGGTTGGATATATATAAAATTTTGATGTATATGTCAAAAACATTCATATGAATGCATTTTAAATTTCAGGATTATCATGGTATAATAGAAATAATTATACAGATTCAATTTATAGGTTTGTTGGATTATTTTATTTGGGATTCAATAACAAAAATATCATATTTTTTTCATGACATTTGTGCAGAGACAATAGAATATTATTCACTTAATTGAATGCATGAAAATATAATTTTAATTTTATATAAACTAGAAAGAAAAATTCCACCGAATTAATTTGATTCAATTAAATATTTGATATTACAATTGTTTAATAAATAATAACTTGGAGGGTCAGTATAGTTTTGAATGATGTACATATATGAGATATGCATAGAAAAATTAAAGAAACATTTATGTAACAAAGAATAAGTTTCGGGGTTAATTGTTGAAGATTATTTTTAGGAAGAAATTTATTTTTTTATTCTCCCATTATTTCCAACGAAAATATCCTACAATACATAACAGAATTCTTTGTGATGAGGGAAATATTAAAGATTCAATGAATAATCAATTATCATTTTTTAATCAATATGGACTTTTCTTTTGTGGAGTTCATGAATAATTGATTTCATATGATAAACATTACATGGTTCATATATATGTTCTTCTCAACTATGATATGATGACATAATTTGTACAGAGAGTGAAACTATAATATATTAATTATTTTTTTAAATTAAATTTATATTATTTTATTTGTAGCTTTTATGATAATCATATCAAGAAATAGTTTCCCAAAATTACACTGATTTCCCTTGAAGAACCTCGACAACATAATTTTACCTACTAGTTTCAAATATCGGTAGAATAAATTTTTTATAGTTTAACATATAAAATTAATTTTTTATTTGTTATATTGTTCATTTTTTTTCAATTTTTTATGTATCATAACATGCCTCTAAAATTGATAATCGATTATGTGTAGTGAGTAATTGACCATACAAAATGGTTAAATCTCATAATTTATTTGTGATGAATGGTTTAATATTTTATACATATACATATTGTGAATCAGAAAAAATACATAGTGATGTTTTATTGAGATGATATAATCCTAGATAAAGTGAATTTGACTTTTATTTCATGCTAGATGAAATAATTAAACTATTTTATTTGACATAGAATTATGTGATGTTGTTTAAATTCCATTGGTTTATTCTGATAGATGATTGTGTGTTCATCCATGCTATGGAATCTTCAACGTTAAATATAAAAGCCTTATTTCAATAAATAAGCCATTTTTATTTTCTTATCAACCACGTACAATTTATTATGAAAATTATAGTGCTTCGTCAATAGGGTAAATTTATTTGAGTATCATTATAAACATGAAATCCCATGAATATAATTTTAAGAAAAGTAAATTTGGTTCTATTGAAGTGCACGTAATTTACATTTTTCAAAAGATAGATCCAAATACACCTCTTCAACAAGGAGACATGAATATCTATGACAATACCCCTTAGTTACAAGTTAATGGTGAATATGATGTTGATGATGTACCAAATAAATTTAAAATAAAAATAGTTGATGAAGCTGAAACTCTTATGGAAATTGATAACATTGAGTCGAAATTTTATGATATTTACAACATCATATATAAATATGAGTATGAAGATAAAAAATTACCCAACTAAATGTTGGTTATAGTAATAATTAATATATATATTAGTCATTTTAAAATATTTTCTGAAAAAATATTTATATCTTTTAGATGGTTGGAAATAATTTTGATGAGTTGCTTCGTAGCATCAAGGAGGTTGTTCTTCTTAGTGATTATCCTAATGCTTCATTATCTAACCCTTAGGTTATAGACAACTCACTATTGACTTAGAGGGTTCATGGTTTGGAGAGATTTTTGATTCCCCATGCTATTCTTGAGTGATATCCATGTATTGATTTTGATCCACTAATGTGGAGGTATGCTTGGTTGTGTAATTTATTTAATATTTATAATCATTAATTTTAATTAAATTATTTATATACTAATTTTTTATTATTTTTTCTATTTTCCCATATTGTTTCTCATATAAATATTGTGTAAAAGAATGATATTCTTAAAAATTATTTTTTTGGAGCATGGGTGAGGTGGGATCAAATTCTCATTGATGTTCAACATCTCACGTTTGATCATTGGATGGTACGTAAATAAGTAACAGTTTGTTTGAAATTTAATTAAATATTAAGTTTATGTTTTACTTATTTTTAGGTTTTATGGTATATCGTTAATGATTGTATATGGAACTATATATGGGAGGCTTGATAGACCAATATTCATGAGTGTTGTCCTAAATTGTTTCAAAATCAAAGAAAGAGTGCCATCAATAATTCCAGAGTCATAGTTTTTATTAGTCTTGCTGTAATCATCAATCTAATTACATCTCTTATCTGGATTGGGATAGATTGTGCTCATACTTGGCGTAATATAGTTTTTAGAGTAAATCATCATTTGGTCAGAAGAATTGGGGTAGAAATGTGGTCACACATAAAGCCAGTAATCATACGTTCAGTAATCATCAAATACATATGGTAATTAATTTTTTTATATTTTATATAATTTAAAATTTAAAATTTTTATTTTATTATTAATCTAAGCATTTGAGTATCATCATATAATAGAGTTTTATGATTATAATAAGTTATGCATTGATCCTTTCACTAGAGATATTTCTAGAATTCGACAGTGTCAGATTCTAGTTAGTACAATTTTTTCTGTTTTAAAACTAACTAAAATAATATATTAACTATTTTAATTTCAAATTTCATTTGAAAAAGTCATATAAGGTAAAAAATTCTCACATACATGATGGGAGTCATGCTGGGTCTCCAGTTCAAGCCACTAGTGCATCAAGATTTGATGACACACCATGGATGTAGGTGACTCAGTATTTCTTTTAGAAAGACCTAGTTGTTGGTATTAGTTCTTGATTAATGTTTGGAAGTTATTAGGGTACTGATTTATGGTCATTTTCTATCTTGATGGGATCTTTTTGAGATTCATCATCATTGAATATAAAGTATGAGGAGAAGTTTCGGTCTTAGGATGAGGTTATAGAGACCGTAAATATGGGTCAAGAAGTTCTTCATTAATAGTAGGTACAAAAACAACAAGAGAAGAACCATCAATAATAGGAGAAGCAATGAGAGAAGATGATGGAGTACATGAAACACCTAACTCACATTTTAGGGATGATGTTGTATCCATCACTACCTCCATATAACCCCCTCCTCTTGGATTTATGTATTTTTTTGATACATTAATTATGATAAACATTCGAAGGAACATATTTTTTTTAATAATTTCTTATATTTGGTATCAATAGTTTTACATATTTTATTTTTGTATCATTGTGATGTTTTTTAATTACATTATTAGTTTTTTATTTTTTTTCAAATTTTTTAATTTTTTTTAGTTATTTTTGATATTATTATTCACCCATCACAAAAATTTATTTAAAATGGTTGAAGAATCCCATTGTGAATGATGATGAATATATAATTAGTAAAATAATTTTGCGATGGGTGAGTCCTCCATCTGGAAAAAAAATATTTTTTGTCAAGACCCATTGTAAAAAAATAGATTTTGTGATGTGTTCTTCTACTATGGGTCTTTTTTAATGGGATTCCATCACTAATAATTCATATTCCAATAGGGATACATAAAATATAATTATGAATATTGATAACACATGAAATTTATATATTATTAATGTTACCTGTGTTGTCACATGTTAAGTGATTTGAATGAAATAGAAAAAGAAGACATTCTATCCTACTCAATAAAGGATATATAACATTAATTAATTTTTTTCCTATTACAACTATAACAATAAAGATATAATTTCATGTTAAGGAAGGATATAATAAATTATGGTATTTATTTAAGAAGTATTTAAAGAAGTTCTTTATATCAAATACCCTTGAATAATTAATTTACATTTTTAGTGAGGAATAAGAAAAATGTATTTAAAATGTGGTGAAAATGGAAGATAGGAACAAAATTTCCCTAAATATTCAATTTATATCATGGAATAAAAATAAAAATAATGAAATGAATAATGTATAGGAAGTTTAAGTGAATGAAATAAAAAATAATTGTACATGGATTCTTAATTGTGAGTTTTCATCAAACAACGTGAACAATATGTGATTGTAAAAAACCTAAAGAGTAATCTAAATAGAATAGTTTGATTTGGAAATAATGGATCTATGAATATTAATGTTAGTTTCAAGATATATGTGTTTATATAATATTCAGCGAACAAATAAGTTCTCTTTGTGTATTTAATTCTTTTGGAATCCCATGAATATAAGTTAATTGTGTAACCCAAAACATATATTATCATCCAATAAGAAATTTTCACTACCAATAAAGATTAGATATTCATTGATCCATGGTGGATAAAAAAAAATCATTTAGATAAAAAAAATACTTGTTTCTTATTTATTTATGAGTGAAGAAAGTCATAAAATCAATGACTAGGACATATATCAACAGATCCTTGAAAATCATACAATGTATAAGGAAACGAATGATATAACCATTTTAATGTGGCAATGGGATAATAAGTATGATGATTTCATGAAAGGTAATATGTTTTATAATATTTAAAAAATGAAGAGGAAAATATTTATAAACTTATTTGAGTAGGATTACAAAAAATGTTCCCATGATATAATAGGGAACTAAGGCCGAGATATAATGCATCCCATAAATTGAAGATTATAGTTGAAATACATGTATAATGTTTATAAGATTAAATAAATAATTTATAGGTTTTACCAAGAGGTATTTATAACTAGTTGAAAATTAGTATAGATGTATGATCGAGAATGATCAATCAGAAATTAAGACAATGTATACTTTAATTATTGCTAAAACTATTTACATAATCCTAGAATCAAGAATTATGTATCAATAGACGGAAATACACATTAAAATTTATATTTTAAAAGAAGTAATTGATTATATAATAATGTGGAGAATATTTTTATCATTCAAATTCAATTATCAATGAACTATTTGAAGTAAATATTTAATGTTTTTATTGATGTTTATAATTTTAACTTACATTTTCCACGAGAAAATATTAAAATATATTAGTCAAACTATAAATCATCTTAGATATTATTTAAGAAATTTTTATATCCAAATAAAATAAATAAATCATGCAAACATAGATATGCAATTAATGGAGGAATTTTTTTTAGTTATTCCACCAAGATTAAATCCAAAAACTCTTTCAAAATGAGACTCGATGATTTTTTTGAGAGATGTTTTGTGAATGTAAATTAATGGAATATTAAATTGGTTTAGATGATTCTATTCTAAAATATATTTGGAGAAATGTGAACAAATTAATTTAATATTAAAAAAACCACATTATAATGCACATTAAGAGGATTCATAAGTTAATTTAAAGGATAAATATTGATTTGAAAATATTCATTCACCATGTGAATTTAGATGGAGTAAAATATGAACCAATGTGAATAAACCAAATATCATTGATGATAGAAAAGAAAGCATAATATCTTGGATGACTATGTCTGTTAAGATGATAAATTTACCGTCATAAGTGGATCCAAGAACATTTTTAGATATTTAGAAAGATGGATCACATAGAAATTACATGAATAAATAGTTATATTAAATTAAAATGGGGAAAAATTATAGATTGTGGAGAGGCCACATGAAAAAAAATATTATTGAAATGAAATGGGTGTTAAATAACAAACTTTCAAAACATTGAAAAGTAGTAAGAAAAAAGGCATGACCTAAATAAAATGGAATTATGAAATTGATTCCATTGACATAGAAGAAAAATTTGGTCTAGTTTCAGGGCTTGAAGTGATCGGATTATTCTTAGTAATGGAAATAAAATGTAAATTTAAAATATATCAAATGGATGTGAAGATGGAATTGCTGAATGAAATGATATAAGATGATTTTTTCATTAAAAAATAGATATGGTTAAAACCAATAATAAAAACAATAATTTTACATAATTATATATTTCTATGGATTTAAGCATGTACCTAATGTATGGTATGTGAGATTTGATGAATTTAAGAAGATATTAGAATTCAAAATAGGAGGAGTTAGTCATATTTCTTTTATTAAAATATCTATTTATGAAAAAATCACGATACTCATCTATGATGATGATATCATATTTGAAAAAAGGAAAAATAAAAGGTGTGAGAAGTTTTAAAAGATGGAAATATCAAAATTTGAGATATCAATGATTAGATTACTCATATACTTCCATGAATTACATGTTAATCAAGGAGGTGATTATACATTTATCTCTCAAATATAATATAATATAAAATTGTTTAAAAAGTTTGGGATAAAATATTTTAAACATTTTAACCCCCCATTAGGGTTATAATGATGCATATAAAGAATGTATCTATAGATATAGTAGATATAAATACCCATTATTTTTTTGAAGAATTTATTATTTGTTTACAATGAATGTGTGATTCAATGGAAAGTGACTTGGAATGATTATGAGTAGATTTTATGTATTGGAGAATGTTTTGATATTGTGAGTTTAGGTAGAATAATTCTAGAATATTTAGTTAGTGTTGAATTTGATAAATTCTTTAACTATACAATAATTTTTAAGGTTTATCACTTGACTTCATAAAGTTGGTCTGAGAAAAATTCTCATATTTAAAAAATGGAAAAGGAGAGACTTTATAAGGTTCATTTTTGAGATTTTTTTAGATTGTTTCCTAAACATTGTAAGCTTTTTCTAAGAGTTTTAATGTTAATTCTAGGATTTAGTAAGGTTAAGTCTAACATTTTAAGGTTTATTTGAGATTTCATATGTTTTATTCCAAATATTAAGGTAACATCTTATGGTTTCCCAAAAAGTTCATAAGGTTGAGTCCAAGATTCATCAGGTTCTAACTTCGTAAAATTCATATGAAATTCATGAGGTTCAATGTTCATAAGGTTCATTTAACCTTATGAAATGGAAGAAGACAAAAAATATGGTTAAGGTAGATATTTTTCTAGGAACTCCATGCGGTTTATCCTAAGGAAAGTAAGGTTCCTTAATATGTAATGAATAGTAAAGACAAATTTTGTATTAAATAAAAGGAGTCTTATCTAGACTTTAAATCAGGAAATATCATAGTTTATTATTAAAATTTGTGATTATTGGATATATATATATATATATATATTTAATGGACACTAATTTTTAAGATCATTGGGAGATATTTATGGGAATTTTATATTCATATATTAGAAATTATTATTCATGATTAAAGATTTTATTTTTCAAGAAGCTATTGAATTGAAAATATTGTATAGATAATAATTAAGGTAAATTTCCATACTTCTATATAGAATTATTATTCACATTATTCTTTTAATATAAAAGAAAAAAATAAAGTAATGGAATTTGATTTAGGATCAATGATATAGAGTTTGAGTTCTAATCCTTTTTTTTGTTGTGGAACCATATTATCAGAGAGAAATAAAGAAGAGATAATCGACTAGTTGTTTTTGTTACTAATATTTTTTAGGTTGGGGAAAGACATTTTTGTTGTGGATTATCTTAATGATTATTATTATATAGGAATAAGGTTGAACAATATTTTAACACTCTCATAAACATTTCAATAATTTATAAAGTAAGAGAATAAAGTCCAACATGCATGGAACTCTATTAATACTTCATTGGTAATTAGAGACCTAATTTCAAAGAGGAAGGTATTTTATTTTATATAGATACATCTTGATATTTACTAAAGATCTTGTTTACCTAGAAGAGAAATAGTAATTCTAGAAGACTGGTGGAACCAGTATAAATCATTCTATTTATAGTTTGGTAGTGGATAATACATTACCTGAGAAGTGGATAATACCTTACCAATGATTATGTGAAATTTCAATGTAATTTTAATAAAAAAATTGAAAAAAGTGATATAATATGTGTCAGGAAGAAAAAAAATTAGTTTTACTCATTTGAGTCTAAACATGTAAAAAATATCATTTACCTTTCATTGTTTTTATTTCAATTTCATATGGGTTGGGTATGGTAAAATATGAGTCGATCAAGAATGTAAGAATTCATAAATGGCAGTTTCTAAATTAAATTATAAGAAATCTGAACCAATGACTCCACCTTCCCTTAGTGGTGTATGTTTTTAACATGTTCACTTTACGTGGTATTAGAGATTATCGAGATCCCTTAGAGATCATTTTATTATTAATGGGGAATGTGAATTCTGTCCGCAATAAGGGTGTTCCAATCCTTAATGATAAAATTTTTAATGGTATGAAGAATAATATGTTTATCTGTAATTCATCATAAGGAATCAAAGTTAGTGATGTTGTGACAGTGGGTTTTATACCCTTTCCAAGATATACTCCCATTAAATTTGTAGAAAATAGAAGTATAAACGTAGATGAGAAGGTCAGAAATAAAATTTTGTCATCCATGAATAATAAGGTGTGCATAGAAGAAATATGACTCAAATCAGTCTGGGAAATTTTAGACAAGCATGAGAATATATATGAAGGAAATTTGAAATTTTAAAATGTTCAAATTGATAATTTGGATATCCTTGTTTAAGGAAATCAAAATGGCTGAAGATGATATAATTTTTGACTATTTGACTATGCTTCATGAGATATTCTATTATATCGAGGGATTTGGTGATTCTTTGTAAGCCTTTACTATTGTGAAAAATCTTAAGAAATATTTCTAGAAAATTTGATCCAAATATATCAAACCTATTAGAGAATGAAGACATATCTCTATATGAGTTTCATAATACATTTCTTAAACTTGAGATGGCCAATTTTCATGTATTTAAGAAAACATTTTTAAAATGGAATTAAAAGCTAAGAACAAACTTCATACCAAAGAGAAGGAACCTAAATCCAATAGTGATTTGAATAATAAAGATAATAAGAAGGAATATAGAATGGTGATTGACTTTATAAAAATATAAATAAGATATTGGATAAGTATTTGAGAGAAATTACTATGAAATTACATTAGTATGGTGTAGTTAGATACTTTAGAGTATGATATCCAAGAAAGAATGATATAGAATATAAATATGAGGCGGATGAAGATAGGAAAGGATTAAATAAATGGGGAATAATTCTTAAATAGACCCAGATTTTTACTGTAACACCCCATGATTTTAGGATATTTCTTTTAATCAAATTTAATTCCCTCTATAGATGAAGTTTTGCATAACACCAATCTTAAACAAACAATGAAATAAAATTAAATATTATTTTCCTAATATGACCATTGTAACCTAACCATTAAATTAGAATGAATGAATAGTATTAAAAAATTATGAAATTTAAATATTATAAATTTAATAAAGTATTTTTACATTCATCCAAATATATTTTATTAGTATAAGATAAGAAAAAATTCAATTTTATGCATAAAATGCTATATTTTTTTCAAGGTAATTTTACCTCCTTTTGGTGACACACTTATTTTAAATTTATTTTTTGACTATTTTATTAGTTATATTTTAGGAAATAAAATTTTTATTTTAAATCATAGTATCAAAATTTAATTTGATTTTTTTTTATTTTTCCAATAATTTTTGATGTTTTGATGAATTTTAAAAAAATACTAAATTTTAATTGAAAATATCTTTTTAGTCTAAATATTTTATAGTGTTATATTAATTTTTTTTGGGTTTGAAATATAATTTGATAAATATTATATAATTTAATCCAATATAGGTTTTTGGAATCAATTTCACAATGAATTTGGATATAAAAACATTTCAATCTTCTAAACGTTTTCACTTTAAAAATATATATTTTCGTTCCGTCTACAGAATTAATTTAAAATTATTTTTATCCAATTATGTGATTTTAATTTTGAAAATTTAATTCAGTATTTTTAATCATATGGTAAAAATATATTAAATAGGTCTCTTTTTTGGTCAATATTAATAGTAACTTTAGTAAATATTTATAATCATAAGTAAGGGTAAATCGGGTAATTAAGGGTGAAAATAATTTTATAAGTATTATAAAATCACCCCAACACTTGTTCAATTTTGTTAGTTGAGTTAATGTCAACCAAAATAATTATAGGTCTGACTGTATGTCCTCATGGATCCAATTTTATGACTATTATCCTGTTATAGTATTTTATTCCAACGAAAGTCAAATATGTCATACTATTGTTTTTAACAAGTGTTAATTTTTTATATATGGTTATTCAAAAGATATATAAGACTATAACTAGTCATTTTAAAATTAAAATTTTTATCATTATCATGGTAAATTATTTTTTAATTTATATAAAGTAAATATTTACCTTAATGTCTTACACAATGATGATCCAGTAATTGTTTAATTAGTGGAAATATTAAATAAATGAGATTACAGATATTAAAATAAATATAATTTGATATAATTAATGGTATCCATTAATTTTATAGATTAAATAGACATATTAGGTTTTTATTAACAGTTTTGGTGAAATGATATCTTGTTTTTATGATATTTTTAAATATTAAAGTAATTAATAGTGTCAAAAATGACATTAATTATAATTTAAAATAAATAATATTTTATAAATGATATATTTCATAAAAATATAACATTAAACAAAATTATTAGGATAAAGATGAAAATTTCATCTATGAGTCATTCATGGTTTTTAGGATTTTATAGTAACTATATTAACCATCAAAAAGTAATAACACGTGTTTACATGGCAAGAGTTAAAGTGTTTAAAGAAGGGTAAAAACTGAAAGATATGGGTAATCATGTGGTCGAAACTTGTAAACAGTTATTTCATGTGTGTATTGAAATTCATAATCATATTATACTATAAATAAATCACGTTTGGGTGATTTTTAATTGAAAAATAATTTATATTAATTTAATATTTTTGAGTTTATAAAAGTGCCCCTCACCTCAATTATAAAAGGTCACCTCCTACCTCACTTCTTCATACCACATTGAGACATATAGCTCAACCAAACCCTTCACATTTATCCTAAAAACTTCTGTATACATGTTTTTTAAATTCTGGTCTTATAAAAAGTCTAACCCTATATTTCTTAAGTGGAGTTTTGAAGGAAGTCTGCCGAAAAAGAGGTAATCATTTTTACCAACTCAATGAAGTTCATTTCTTCTTCTAATTCATCTAAATGTGTTTTTTATAGAATAAAGTAATAAATAAAATATTATATATATGTGATGAGATGTTATTATTATTATTGGACAACCATATTCCATCATTTATCCATCCTATGAAAATTGGAAACACTGTATGTTCGTATATATGACTTACCACATCTATATCGTAGTGTAATTAATTTTTCATCACCACTTTAATTTTATGGGTATAATGATGGAAATAATGGTCATATTTGATAACTATGAAATTATATTTATTATAAAAAAAATTAATATACCATCCAATCACTTACTATTTTACCATTAATAGAATGATACAATCACTCGTGTGTACGTACGACCTACCATCTCCACAAGGCGATCTGATTCATTTTCCATGTTCACTATTCACAAATGATTATAAAAATTTATATAATGAATAAATATAATATATATGACCTTAATATTATTATATATATGATTAAAATATATCATATTAACACTAATCATTACTTACATGACAAAACATACATAGAAAAATAGACCAGTTTACACCTGAAACATCAGTAATAAGAAAATATTATCAACCAACGGGCGATAAAATAAAATAATAAGATCATATATTATGTAATAAATATGAATAATGTTGTAATATATGTTAATAACATACTTAAAACCATTATTCATGAGGGTAAATCACGTTTGACTAAAGGAAGTGTAAGGTAAGGGACTTCATCTCAATCTCCTTTTATTGAGGCATAGTTGGATGTTATACACCCACCTTATTTTTTGAGGTGTATATACATACCATTTGACTTGTCATGTCATTAATTTATTTATTATAATGTTATTTTTTAAAATTTTATTCTTTCATGGTGCTTTTGTTTTAAATGGTCAAAGTGTTATGGGACACCATGAATGTTTAAAGATTTAATTATTGAATATTTTTCTTGATATCAATATTCCTGATATTATTGTACATATTTATTTTTCATGGATATAAATGGATAATAAATAATATTATATATATTTTTTATTTCAATAAAATGTTTTCAAAATGAAACTTTTTACATGTTTTATACAGAATGTTTTGACAAATGACAAAAGGAGTGTTATATTTTTTTTAAAGAACATGACATCAAATTTCCCACCACCATGACTATTATTTAATTTATAAATTCCTTTTCCAGAAGATATATTTTCTAAATTAAAAGACCCTATTCCCTTATTTTTTAGATATTTTGTACTTAAAATGGTTATTTTTAAAAGAAAAAGGTATTTTTATATGAAACTATTTTTAATCTGGGTTTAACAAGATTTTTTTCTCAATAAGTTTTATATGATTTTATTAGATTATTTTAATATATTTAAACACCCATTTTTGAGTCATATGATTAATTGAGGTTGATCTCTTATGATGTCATCTACCGTATTTTATTTCATGGGTTTTGATCAGTTCAAGTGTGGATGTTTCATTTTGATACTATTCATGGTTTATGGTTAAATTATTCACATATCATATGATAGTTTTTAAATATGAATGTTTATGTTGTTTATGTTTCACCCCATTCAGATGAGTAAAGAATTAAACTTAGTAGTTGATGAGCATGGCCCTCTATAGCCAATTGATTCATCAGTAGGTCTTAATAGTCAAAAAAATATATGGATTTGGTCGAGACCTTACCCATTTAATTTGGGATATGGTTTGGTCGAGGCCTTAACCATTTATTTTCAGATGTCCTGGTTGAGTCCTCTATGGTGTATTTCAGATGTTAGGAATTATGTATTCCATGATTATGAGATTAGTTATTTATTTCCATGTGATTATTCAACTAGTATAATTTACATGGATACGTTTTCAAGCTCATTGGATTATTTATATAGAATTATTCAATCATCTTTTATTCCTTCAATATAATGATAAAGTTATTTATTAAATGTATTGTGTTTATTTAATTAAACTTTCCATGTTATTTATTCCATGTTCACTCATATCTTCCACTATACACTTACCCTTACATATCATTTGATCTCACCCCTTCCACTTGTTTCACTTTTTCCAGGACTCCATGAAGTATATTATTACTGATACTTAGGGTTACACAAAGGGGGAATAACGGTAGACTCAATGAACTCATTTGTGTATTTTATGTTTTAAAATTTAATGTGAATCATAGGTAAGTATCTATTTTACCAATACTATGAAATTATTTGGTCCATTGGGATGTGATTCTTTGTATCTTATGCCAATGTAACAAAGTAAGGCACGAACTCTGGGAAACAGGGGTCAGGAGCTTTAAATTTAGTGAAAGTCGGGAAAAGTATCCAAGAAGAAATAATATGAGAATTTTGAGTAAGGGGATAAATATTGTACCCCATGTATTCATCTAAATATCTATCTGTTGGAAGTATTATAAAATTAATGGAGGATGTTCAAATACAAGACAAAATCTTGAGTAGTGAAGAAGAAGTAAAAGATTCCCACACTGAACACAGGGTAAAAGATGATCTTAAAGTGTGTCTTGAGACAAAAAAATAACACAAGAAAAAAAATTAAATATCTAAGGAAATAAGTTTTGAAGATTAATAGAGATAAATATGAATTCCATAATAAATAGAATGATTCGCTTTTAGAAATAAAGTGTATAAATGTTTAACTTACTAAAAATAAAAAAATTAAGTGTGTGTTTTAGAAGAAAATTATTGTTAAGGATAAATATTTAAGAATGAAAAAATAGTAGTATCATATGTAAAATAAAAATTTGGGGAAAATTATATATAACTTTATTATGATTGTTCAAATAAAAACACAGTCATTATAAATTGGTGAGAAGAGTGATTTATAACCTTAGGTAAATACTACACTTGTATCTCTCTGAATTACTAAATCTATTTTATGGAATAGTGTATGTTTTAAAATCCAATTTATGAAATATTATTTTGAGAATAAATTTGATAATATAACATCTAAATCTAATAAATCTGATAGAAATATGAGAGAGAGATTCCAAAAAACCAAAGTAGATAGAAGCTAAGAAGATACCAAGATTGCATGTTAGAGACCTAGAGAAACTTAACAGTTACAAGGAAGAACTCATTTTTAATTCTATTAGTGGTGTTTTAGAGTTAGTAGAAAAAATAATAAGTTTAATGGTAAAAAATTACACTTTTATGGAATAAAAAAATGTGGCAATTAAAAGGATTTATTCAGAGGATAAGAGGTGGAAGTATGAAAGTAAATTAGTAGTGTATAGAAATTTGTCTTAGTAACCTATAAAAAATAGATTTAATTATCTATAGGAGATATATGAAAGGTGTGACCAGAAATGTTGATATTCTCAGTAATGTTTGACCATTATTGAATAAAAATATCATCATAATGTTTAGGATAAAATGTCTCATATAATAGGTGAAACATATAAGTCACTATTTTATGAATTAGATTTAAAAGTATGTAGAATAAAAATACATGGATTCTTAATAGTGGATGATCATCACACATGACTAGACATGTCATGATCTTTATGAAATTAAAAAACAATTATGGTAATCACACTTTTAGAAATTAGATATCTTTAATGATCAATGTAATTTTTTATGATGAAATTAGACCACAAAAGTTTAATTCTGAAGATTTCTAGTTTATTAATGTACTAAATATAACCTTCTGAGTGTATGTTGGACCTGTGATGTAGATTGTAAGAATAACTTCAACAGAAACATATACCTTATCAAAAGAATTAAACATAGAAGGATCAACACAACAAGTGAAGGAACAATTTGAAATCTTATTCATACTGGGCATCCAAGTAATTATTATTACATTAGTATAAAAGATTATGATAATCATTTTCCCATGAGTATAGAAACCCATACTTCTCATACACAGATATCAGATCTTAATAGATGAATATTCACTATATAACATAACTGTCCATTTCATAATTATATAGGTCCAATATCTTCGGACACTTGGATACGTGGAGGATGAGTTCATTAGTGAACTACATTATCTCCAAAAAAGTTTATCATAACTATCACCCTACTTAGATATATCATAGATTATTCAATTATTCCTATCCTGGAAAAAGGAAACATAAGAAAGGGTGAGCTAAAATTCTTAGTAAGGCTTAACAAGGGAGATATCAACATAACATGATCATAATGGTATAATAACATGAAGATGAAATTTGATAATATCAGACCCTTTTATCATAAATCATAATTTTAAGTCTTTTTATAAATATTGGTAGTTCATAAGAAATTAATCTTAAAAGAATCAAATAACATAATCCATGATAGAATAACACTGGAATAAGACATAAATTTGTTGAATATAAAAAAATATTATAAAATATTATCTCAAGGCTACCCAAAATGACATTCAAAGCATATTAGACTTGATCTAACCACCTTTGTAACTGCTTCTGGCTTGGGATATCCTTCTATATAACCTATTTTTGGATTGGGTTAACCTCCCATGTACCATCTTTTGGGCCTGGGATAACATCCAATGTACCCTATTTTTGGATTGGGATAACCTCCTGTGTAATGTCTTTTGGTTTTGGGATAACCTCTGATCTACCCTCTTTTCTTGGGTTTGAGATAACCACCTGTATACCCTACTTTTGATTCGGTCTTGGGATAACCTATCATGCACCCTTTAAGATCATATAACATTAATATTTACCCAATGCATTGGATGGTTATATAATTCTAGGCCCACACATCACATAATGAATATCATATATATTTTTTGTCAAAAGAGAATACAATATTCATCATATCATAACCCATATAAATGAAATGGGTTTCATTAACATTTCCTCAGAGCATAACCTATGGAAAATAAAAAGGATTCATAAGAATATACAGGGGAAAAGAAATGGGGTTTAATAAACATATTTTCATCATAATCATAAACCATGTAGATAAATAATGGCTATGGTATCATTATATAATATTTTCATTATAACATATTTATAATCAAGGGTTGGTGTCATTAAATAGAAATACCATTAAAGGATCTTTAAAAACATTCCTGAGGAAAATACCTTTCAACTTAGAAATTAAAAATTAAAAATTTAAAAATATTCAAAATATTAAGTAAGTAATTTTATTTGAAAATAACCTTTAAAAATAAAAAAGGAAGCATAAAATCAATTATTTTTCATGATAGAGAGAAATTACATTCATGCCATACACATTAAAATAAGGATTTATTTCAATTGTTTTGTAAAAAGTAAAAAGTTAGTCGTTTAGAAAATTAAATAAACATTAATTTTTAAAAAAATTGTAAAAAAAAATTAAACATGTATTTAAAAAATCATTATAGAATAATGAAAAAAAATATTTAAAACATTATTCAGAAAACATAGACATGGAAGAAAAAGGATATTCGAATGAATATTGAAATAAATGAAGTTTTATTAAAACCATTATTTTGGAATCTTGAGTACATAAGGAAAGGAAAATGAAAGGGAAACATGAATCTTATATAAATAACCATAGGATAATAAAATTCAATAGTTTCTTGGGTGATATATCATAAAATATCATTATTTGAAACATAATCACAAACAATCTTGGTAAACAATGAGATTATAGAGTAAACCACCTTTAAATTTTTTAACTTATGAATTGTAATCCCAATGAAATAAAGATCCTTAGATGGATATGTAATTACCCATAATTTCCATGGGTAGTATATACACAATATGAAATAAACAACTAGTGAATATGACATGTGTCTCGTGCAAATAAAAGTGTGAAAAAAGTCCCTTAACTCAAGTATCAACTCTATTCATACATGTTTGAGCCTCTCATATAATAAATATATGTTTATTATACATCTATTATTTAAAAATAATAATAAATATCATACCATATATTATTTACTAGTAAAACTTTATCACTAGTTTATAGGAATTTATTTAATAAAATCATTGTTTTAAGAGATAATTGAATCATTTTTCATATATGTTTTAGTCTGATAGTTTTGGTTATTATTCCTTGATTATGGTTAAATAATCAAAATAATTTTATAATTGACATAAATATAAAATATATTCATTATATTTTTATTTTAATTCATCCATAAAAAATTTAGATAGAAGAATGAATTACATTGTTCATAGAGATGGTATGTTGTATTTACGCATGAATGTGGATACCATTTTTGATGGATGGAATGAATTAAAGGTAAATAATAATTCACCATTAATTTTTTTATATCATATATATCCTATATAATCATTAAATATATCCTTATTACCATCTATGTTAGAAAAACATTTCACATCACTTTGCGGAGTCGGTAGTCTACCCGTATGCATGAGCAACATTATCTTTTTTCAACAGATTAGAATTTAAGATGGTATGTGTGATATTGTAATTATATAAGTATAATTATGTTATAAGAATAATATATATATATATACTTTAAATACATCATTATTTCCACCCCTGATAAGCGGTGATAGAAAACGAATTACATCAGTTCGTGAGGTGATAATTCGTCATACAAAAAATAGATGTCTTCATTTTCCATTTGACCAAAGATGAAATGAATATATGTCATGTAATTAAAATAATAACTTCTCATTATATGTAATGTAATTTTTTTATCATTTCATCATATTTGGATAAGTCTTGATAGAGGCAGAAGAAGAAGAAAAAACACATAGTTAAGAACTACACCTCTTTTTTTGAAAACCTCTTTATGTTTTTACCTAAAGCCTTACTAGGATTATTTTCTTGAAAAAAAATGTGATATATGTCATGGGGAAAGATTTAATGAAGTGTTTTAGGAAATATTTGGCCAAAACCTCCCTTGATGTATGGATAGGATATGAGAGGAGGTGTCCTTTTATAAGTTGGGGGAAGCTACTTGTAAATTTCATAATTGAATAAAAAATGATAAAGTTATTTCCATGAAAGATTCTTCAAATTGGAAATATTTTTGAATTTTGAGTAATATAATATTAGAATATGGATATAAAATTGGATTTATACAATTTTAATCTTTAATATTACATTTATTTTTTGGTTAAACCCCCTCAAAAACTCATCTTAACCTTAACCGCAATAATTGTTTTTTACTATTCAATATGAAAAATAAAATAATTTGGACTTATTAAATAATATTATTTATTATTATTAAAATTATGGAATATATTTTATCAAATTCAATTTATATATGATTTATAATTTATTTTAAAATTAAACTCTCAGTTGAGACAAAATAAGTGGTTTTCTAAAGAAAATGTTTTCATAAGGATATTAAGTTTTTATATTGAAATTAAAAATGAAATTGATTAAAATTATATAAATTGGATTAATAATAATAAAATTGGACAAATTTTTGTTTTAAACCATTTTAAAACAATATGAATTTTTTTAAATGCTTTAAATGAGGAGATATTTTTAAATAAAAACCATTATTTTCCAATGTTTATCAAGAAAACAAATATTTCCATAAAACTCTATAAAAATAACTCCTAGATAATTCTGAAAATATTGATTAAAAAAATATGGTTTATTTTTTCAAATAAATATTCTAAAAATATAAAAAAAAAATTTAATTTTTTTTTCAAAACTCAACGAAACTGTTTTTTAATATCATTCTTATTCATAAAACAAGATTGGTTAATATCACAAAATATTAAAAAAATAGATGATATTTGATTGAATATAATATATAAATTTAATTTAAATATATCAATAATAATGATTAATTTAATTTATTTAGATAAAAACATTTGACATGCATTAAAACATTTTTTCAGAAAAACATTTCTTTTACTTTAAAATAACTTTTATTTTCATTTCTAATCAATTGATAAAAAATTAATTTATTTCATTCAAGTGTGAACCATATATTATACACTATTTAGTTATTCTTAATCATACTCTACAATTTAATGTATATGTTATAACAATATAATATATAACAGTTTGTTAAAATTCGGTGATGCCTGTAATGCAAGATTTTCAAGTAATTAAATTTATTTTTATAAAATATATTTCATAAAATATCAGGGTGTTACATTTGAACCCACTTAAAATTAAATTTTCATATAAATTATGTTACTATAATACAAAAAATTGAAGATCCCCTACCTCATCAAATCCTCGGGTTCCCATGTAGCTGTCTCAAATTATTGTTTTCATAAAAAAAAATTGACCAAGTGAGTGGTCTTATTTCACATCACTTTATATCTATGATCTAGAATCTCCAAAATTTCTTCCACATAAGAGAGATACTTCTCCATTGGAATTAAATCCGAGCTTAGTACATGTGAATAGTTATCTATTCACTTCCTATGAAAAGATACATGGAATATATTATAGACTTGAAGGAGGTTTTGTGGAAGCACAATGTGATAAGCTACAATTCCTAATCGATCAATAATATTATAGGGGCCAATATACATAGTTTTCAAATTTAATTTATTCCTAAATCTCATTAACTTATTCCATGGAGAAATTTATAGAAACACCATGTCACCAACTTTGAACTCCATATCTCTACCAAGATTGTCGACATAACTTGTCTATCAACATTGTGAATACATTATGTGTTTCTTAATAGAACTAACCATATCTACCATTAATAAACTTGATATTTCCACCATAAATTTATTTCTCCTACTTAATCCAAGAAAATTGGAGTTCTACACTTATTTCCATATAGGATTCATAAGGATCGATCTAAATGCTCGAGTGAAAGCTATTGTTGTACGAAAAATCTACTAGAGGAAGGTATTGATTGATGCCACCTTTGAAATCTATATAACTAGATATCAAAATATCCTATAGGGTTTTAATGGTTTTATCATATTGAAAATCTATCTGAAGATGATCTAATGTTATGAAACTTAATTCGATATACATATCCTTCTCATTACATCACCAAAACATCAAGATAATCCTAAAATCCTGATAATATACAATAAAATGTGGTAATCTATGAAACCTTAACACTTAATATATATATCATGGATATCTGATCTAGAGAGAAATTCTCATTGATTGCAATGAAGTGTTTAGGATTTATTTGGCAATCAACTATAATCAAAATAGAATTATGGCATTTAGACGTTTTGGGGAGTCTGATGGAAAAATAAATGTGGAATTTTCTCATTTTTATTATAGAATAGGTAATGGATTCAACATCCTCTTATAATTTTGTCTCTCATCCTTAATATAATGATATACTATGACTTGAGATACAATATATTCAATATCTCCCTTCATGTTATCCCACCATAAATACTTCTTTAGATATCTATAAATCTTCATACTTTTAAAAAGAATTAAGAATTAAGAACTATAAGCCTCATCCAATAGATCATTATTTAAATATGGTATGGATAGAACACATACTTGTTTGTTGAACCTTATAATTCCATCATAATCAAGGTTAAACTTATGACCACTTCTAAACTTATTTCGAAGATCTACATCTTTCTTCTAAGCCTCTTTAATCATTACTTCGATGTATGGTTGAGCACTCATTTGAAGAAGATAATACTTATCCCCTTCTTTCAATATTTCCAACCCTATCCTTTACAAATCCATAAATATTATATCTTTTTTTATTCTCATCATAAAAAATCTAGAATGATCCTTTCAACTCAAATCATCAACCACCTTGTTTGGGTTCTGAAGGTTATAGTGTATTGAGCCGTCCTAATCATTAATCAGCTCTAACCATATTCTACGGTGCATATTCAACTATTTATGAGTGAATATATACTTTAATCATTTATTAGCAATGTATATATCACACCTTTATCTATAAATATAATTCAATAATACTTTCAATTTGAAAACTACAACATTGAATTCCAAATAAATAGTTGGTTAATTTTTCTAGTGAATATTTAGTTAGAAGGATGAATAAGATATAAAAATTTAATTATTCATGATAACACATCTCTTTCCCTTTTTCAATGCATTTATATAGATTATAAACCGTTATCCACCACAATATAATGTAAGCTTTTGTATACTGACTCACATTAACTTCGGTTCCTTGAATTTTTCTTTTATTCATCTTTCCAAAGGAATTTGGATCCCTTAGGAGTTAACATAGTGAGTGGATTGTATAGCTATAATAAATTTTCCACAATTTGTTAATAACATATTTCAAAACCAAGAAAACTACATATCTAGTCATTTTGGTTCGTCCAAGTAAAATTTTACCAACATTTTTCCTTGATGGATCCATCGATATACCCTCTCTTGAGAATATATGACCGAAAAATGAAACATTTTTAACCAAAATTTACACGTCGAAGTTTTTTAATACAACTTCACCTTCATCGGGATCTTCATCATAATTCTCAAGTGATCTTAATGATGTTCCATTCTCTTCGAATAAATAATAATTTCATATAAAAAATCTAACACAAAATGATCAATGTAATCTCTAAAGTCTCTGATCATTAAATCTATGAAGATGGTGGTGTAATTAGTAAGAATTAATGTAATCACTATATATTCATAGTTTCTATACCTTGTTTGAAAATTTTTATTGGGTATATCCTCTTTTTTGACCCTTAAATAATGATATGTAGAAGTAAGATCAATCATGGAAAAGTATTGAGCTCTTTGTAATTGATCAAACAATCCATTAATATGGGGTAGATGATACTTTTTCTTGGTTGTGATCTTGTTCACTATATGATAATTAATATAGAGTCGCATAAATCTATCTTTATTCTTAATAAAAAGAACAGGTTCACCCCATGGTGATACACTTGGCGGAATAAATCCCTTGTCATGATTCTCATAGAGTTACATCTTCAATCCCGATCACTCAATTGGGTCCATTCTATAGAGGGATTCATTGAAATAGTTTTAGCACCACGTTTGAGTTCTATTGAAAATATCAACTTCACAATTTAGTGGAATATTAGGAAATAATTACAGAAATATATAAAAAAGACTCTCACTTTATAGTCATATCATTGATGTTGAGTTTATCCCCAACGATCTGAGATAAAAAAACCCCTTTTTAAAAGGAATCCATACACACACAATGGATGTCATTTCAATTAGAAGTTCATATTTATCATTACAGTGATAGAAAATCATAGGTTGGTTTGGAATATCAAACATGAATTCCCTTCACTAGAAATTAATATAGGATATTTGTAGAAAAATCCAATCCCTTCGTAAGATATCACCAAATTCAATCAGATGTAGAATAATGATATTTACATGAAGGACATTCCCACAAAATTCAATCGAATAATAATAAAAGATTTAATTTGTGATCATCATATCTTTAGGGGGTTTTACTTATTATTAGACATTTAATTGTTTGGGTTGAATTTCAATATCCTTAATATATTATTTAGATATAAAATGGTGGTTTTATATAGAGTAAAAAACACATTAGAAGTTATAGAGTGGATGATAAGTGTACCTTTAACCTTTTCATTATTATTACCCTATTTAAAAATAGTGGTCTCGTGAGATTTTACTTTGTCTCATGGATTATGAGGTTACTGACGCTGATCATCATCATTAGACTTCAGATTTGAGAATTAGTTAGAAAATTCTCACTCACCTTGCATTTGAAAAACTAGAATGTTGTGGTGCATTCTATAGGAAATTTTATCTATTTATATCAATATTAAACTTCTTCTCATCCCTTCAGAATTCATATGCTCAAAGTCCTTCCTTTACACACATGAAAAATTTACTAGTAACCTTAAAACAATTACATCCATGTTTACTTCCATACTTAGAGCACTAAAAAAAATCTCATATTCTTCTCTCCATGGGTTTTATAGCTTTTGTTGAATTATATATTTATTTTCTTATCAAAACCATGAGATATATGGGTATCTCTAATATTTATTTCCACCTTTAAATCACATTTAATGATTTCTTTATAGATACTAAAGTATCTTATGGCTAACACCCTTCACATAATTGGTTTTGATCTACCAAATAATTGATCTACATTTATTTTAGGTTAGATGATAATATATGATGTGTAACTTGAAAGTCACATAAATTTTACCTCATCGGTACTTATAGATTTAATATCCATATACTTTATCTCACATTATTCCTTATTCATTTTTATATAAAGAAGATGTGGAAACTAATTATTGAAAAAATACACTCTCAAATTCATCACTCTACATGGATTAAATTTATTCATGTGCATAATAATCTAGATAAGGGTCCACCATTGATCTATTTCTAGTTCCAAATAATAAATAAACAAAATGGATTTTTTTTCTTAAAACACTGTAGAAAGGAAAATATATTTTCAGTGGTACTAATTCATTTCTCAAGAACTAGTGGACTGAGAGACCTAATAAAGTAAGGTGGATTTTGCCTCATGATGGACTTAACAGAATGGTGTTTCCTCGTTTTCTCTTTTGGAAGTTCATCATGAATCATAGATTTGGAAATTTGTGTGAACATAACAACAATATGTGTTATTCTAGATCCCATAAAATTCAGTTTCCTGAGAGTAAAACAATTTAATTTTCCAGCAAATTTAGTATTAACATAATTACATTGGGTTATATCCATCGACTAAAATTAAAAATAATTGTGTGAGGAACAATAATCAATGTTGGAAAACACATAGTCATTAAAAAAATCTATTTGAATTATAAATCATGAATATTTCTTTTCAATCTATAAAAACATAGGTTTAAACAAGGTCATTCATTGTCATCGTCTATTCAAATTCTTCATGAAGGTTTATAATGAGTTTGTGAATTTAAAAAACATATCCCCTGGGAGCTTCAAACAAGGTGTGTAGTAAGTCCCATTTTTGTGATCTGGGTAATAGTACAGTAAAATCCCAATGCACCATTTTAGTATTTATTTCCCCAATCTATAATTTTTCCAGATCCACATCTACTTGTAGTATCTTGATAGGGATGTAATTTCAAGGAGAGCACTCACCCTATCCTTCACCAACATTCTAGAACAGTCTACAATACTTTAAATTTTCTAGAGGATTCTCACTAAAAATTTAACATCGTACTTTTATATGGTTAACTAAAACTTGCACTGATACCAACTGTAGTGGCTCATACAGTTCGAAAATAGATATCGCCTATTAATAAATGAATATTAATTAAATAGAATAAGGATCCATTCCATAATCTTATAGTTCTAGTATCATTGGAAACTAAGATAAATGGAAAATAGGTTCATAAGAGAACTACATCATCTCTCACTAATTTATTCATAATTAGCACCCTTCTTAGACATATCATACCTAATACCTTACTTCAAAACTGAGTGAAATTAAATAAAATAAAGGGTGAGATAATATTCTTTGTAAGTTAAATCAAGGGATATATCAACATAACATGAGTTTAAGGTTATGAGAATATGAGAATGAAATTTTATAAAACTATACCCTACATATCATAGATCATTATCATACGTCTTAAATAAAATATTAGCAGTCCATAAGTCATTAATAATAAATGAGTCATAAAACATTGTTCATGAGAGAATAACAGAGGAATAAGACATAAATATATGGAATACACATAATAATAGAAGATATTATGTCAATGTTACCCAAAAATACATTCACAACATGTTAGGATTAGGAAAACCACCCATGTATTTACCTATGGCTTGGGATAACCTCTTGTGTACCCTATTTTGGGCTTAGGATAACCACCTTTGTACCCTATTTTTGAATAGGTATAACATCAAATGTAACTTATTTTAGGATTCAGATAACCTCCCTTATACCCTATTTTTTAGTCAGTGGATAACCTCCCAGGTACCCTCTTTTGTTGGGCTTTGGATTACCTCTCGTGTACCCTTTGAGACATAGAACATTAATAAATACCCAATTAATTGGAGGGATATATAATTTAGAACCCACCTATAACATAACTAAAATTATAAATACATTTACAACTTGATAATAAAATAGTCCTCATACTATAGGAAATAAATGGGTTTAAAAAATATTTCATTGCAGCATAACCTATAGAAAAGAAACAAGTTTTATAATAATAACTCATGGAAAAGAAAAGGGTTTCATAAAAATATTTTCCTTATAATCATAATACATATAGATAATGAATTGGGATGGTTCCATTGAATTATATCCTCAGTAGATCATAATTATAATCAAGGTTTTTTTCATTGATGAATATAAATACCAGTAAAAACATTAGAAAATTTTTATAGGAAAATACGATTTTTTTATTAAAAATAAAATTTTAAAATATAAAATTTCCCAAATATTAATGAAAAATATTCATTGGAAATAACATTGAATTTTTTTAAATTAATATTAAAAAAATTTAGTAGTCATGTTGGTAAGAAACTTTTTCAAAGTCATACATGTTAAAACAAGGAATGCTTCCACATTTTTGATAAAAAGTAAAAAGTTAATCATCTAGAAAATGACAAAATGATTAATTTTAAACTATTTTTTAAAAAAGTAAAAAATATTGAAAATTAATTTAAAACAACATTATATAATATTAAAATAATTCTTTAGAACTTTTATAGAAAACTTGTACATGGAAGGTAAAGGATTTTCAACTGGAGAGATAAATAAAGTCATTTTCCTTAATGTTTTTGGTAATAATGAGAAAATAAGGAGAATAAAATGAAATTAAAATAGGTTATTTCAATAAATAACTACAGTATATAAAAATCATGATTTTTTTATATTTTTCTAATAATATTCCATTACTGGGAAAAAATCATAAATAATCTTGATAAATAATGATATTGTAACGTAAAACCCCTTCCAATTTTATAACTTTTGTATTGTAAGATCCATGAAAGAAATAAACCTATATGGATATTTAAATCCACATCATATACATAATAATCATCATAAAATACCTTCATGTGTATTATATATATATTATAAAAGAAACAAGTGGTGAATATGGTATGTGTCTTATAGAAAGAAGTGAGATAAAAATCTTATACTTCATATCACAACATTTTTTTACACATTAAAAACTCACATATAATAAATATTGGTTTATTATAAATAGGTTATAAAACCCTAATAATATATATAATACCATATATGATTTTTATAACTTTTTATCACCCGTTTATTAACAATTCGTTATTAAAATAACTATTCTGGGTGATAACTTCTTTGTTTTTTATGTTTGTTTTGGTTATTGTAATTTGATTATGGTTTCATCATCTAAATAATTTTTATAATGATACAAATGTATTATTTATTCATTATATACATATTTATAGTCAACCAAAAAAGTTGTAGATAGAAAAAATGAATTTCAACATTCATAGAAACGATATGTTTTACGTACACATGAACGTCATTTCAATTTTCTCAAATAATGGAATGAAATGAAGGTAAATATTAATTCAACTTTAAATAATAATATTATATTATTTATATCTTAAAAATTCATTAAATATATCTATACTTCCATCCATTTCAAAATAAAATGAAAAATGTATCACATCGCTCCATGGAGGCAGTAGTCCACACATAAACATTAGTGATGTTATCGTTTTTCAACAGATATGAAGGTAATAAGGTATATATGATATTATAATTAATTAAGTATAATTATTTCATATATACTATATATAATTTAAATACATAATTTTATTCATCTGTGTAAGGCGGTGATTGAAAAGAAATTACATCTGTTCGCGAGGCGGTAGACCGTTGTTCACACGATCTACATTTTTATTTCCCATTTGATGGAAGATGATATAGATATTGGAAATTATATTAAAATAATAAAATATTAGTATATATAAAATAATAGTTTTATTATTTCATAAAAATTTTAGTATATTTGAAGGAGGTAGAAAAATAACTAATATAGAAATGCATGATTAAGAACTATACCTCTTCTTCGGATAACCTCTTTAGGTTTATATCTAAACCCTTACAAGGATAGAATTTAGATCAAAAAAATAAAAAAATTCCTGGGTAGGTATATTAGAAAGTGATTCAGGAATGTCTTTCTATATATAAAAAGATCTTGAATTTTGGATAAGACAGGAGAGGAGAGGATATTTCCTTTTATAATTTCGGGAGGGAACCAGCTTAGAATGTTTTTAAAATAATAAAAGATGATAAAGTTATTCCCAAGAAAAATGCTACAAAATGGATATATATTAAAATTTTGTATAATATAACATCTAAATAATGTAATAATATATTATTTATAAATGTTTAATTGAAAATGTTACCCTTAGTTTTTTTAATCCCCAGTAAACCAATTTTAAGCTTAATTATGATAATAATTATTTTATATTTTTATTATTCATTATGATAAAAACATTGATTTATTATTATTACATAATATTATTTTTATGGTTTTAAATATATATTACATTATACCAAATTCAATTAATATAAGTTATATAATTTAATTTAAAAACAAACCCACCGATATAATAAAAAAGTAGTTTTCCAAATATTTTTTTCATAATTATGAAAGGTTTTTATGTCAAACTTTCACATGAAATTTATTGAAAGAACCTAAATATTAATATTAATAATAATATAATATTACTATTTTACTTTAAAACCTTTTAAAAATAGTATGTAACCCTATAAATTATTTAAACGAAAAGGCAGCTTTTAATAAAAATCAGTATTTTTCACTATTCACGAAAAAATTAATCTTTTTATAAAATTCTCAAAACATAAATCTAATATAGTTTTTTCATGTTTATTAAAAAATATAAGATTTATTTTAAATAAAATTTTTAAAAATTTAAAATTTATTTTTTAAATAGGTGTGCCAAACTTGAAGGACCCTCTTTTTACAAAAAAATACTGTTTTTTAAAGAATAAAACTTGATTTACTCTTTTATTATGTATATAAAAATATATTAGATAATTTTTATTGAAAATAATATATAAATTTCCTTAAAATAATTCAATAATATTTGCTAATTTAATTCATTATGATAAAAACACATTGTGTTCAAACACATAGTTTTTAAAAAATTAACATGTTTTTGAGTTTAATATGTTTTTTATTTTCATTTCTAATCAATTGATAATAAATAAATTAATTTTATTCATGTACCAAAAATATAATTTTAATAATCAACTTATTATTATTTTCAACCACAAATTTAATGGCTAGATTAAAGTTAAATACTATGTAATACTTTGTTAAAACTTGTTGTTGCGTGTAACACAAGCAATCAAATAAATTAAATTTATTTGAAAAGAAATATTTCATAAAATATCATGGTGTTATAATGCGACTTTACCATCTTATTAAAAATATTTTTAGATATATTTAAATATAAAATCATGTGATATATCTTCCTAAATTAAATATAAATAGATATTTTATTTGTGTGGATTTCAAAAAGTGGAAGATATTATAATGAAAACATAAGAGAGTAGAAAAAAATAAATCAGGATTATTTCATTAATCCAATTAGATTAATGTGGATCTATGATGAATAATTACAATAGTATTTAATTATACTTTATTTAATTAATTTATGAATTTAAAATAAAATAAAAGCATTTATTTATGAAGAAAATGTAACAAGTAGTGGCGATGCCCAAAATGTTTATAAGAGAAGTCAAGAGAGTGTTGGGGATTCCTATCAACAAATTGAGAATACATAATGGAAGGGAGTTTACTGGGAATAATTTTTAAACCTATATTTATAAACATGGAATCAAGTATCAATATATTAGTCCTTATACTACCTAGTGTAATGTTCTTGTTGAGAGAATGAATATAAGTCTTTTTGAAATGGGAAGAACTTTTCTTTCAGAGTTCAACATGTATAATTTTTTAAACGGAGAATATGTCTATAAATATGAAAACATTTAGAACATGTTATTCCACATTAATAATTATAAAATGACTTCTTATGATATTTTATGAAAAAGGAGACCAATTGTTAACTTTTTTATTGTCTTTATCAATCCTTTTATGATCAAAATTAAAAAAATGGGGAAATTTGATGCGAAGTATGAAAAATGAATCTTTATATAATTTTTTTAAATGTAAAAGGAAATATATGTTTGAATAATAAGGTTAAAAATATGGCTGATAGATATGATATAAAATTCAATAAAAATAAATTCACAATTGATCATTTAGAATATGTTTTGGAAGACTCTGATGAAGATAGTGAGTAGATTTCTGAGAAAATCAGTGGAGAAAAAGAAATAAATTCCCCACATATCATTGATGGTGACTAAAATAAAACCAATTATTAATAAGAGGGTGATTAAAATGAAAAATAAATAAATATAAAAAGTATAATAAACATGTATAGGATGAAAACATTATTGGAAACCGGGATACACCGATTCAAATAAGTAGATGATTGAGTATTGATGACCAAACTACTCTTATTTCATAAATTGAGGCACATTCAATTACTTGAGTTTTCAAGAACAATTAATTCATTATTAATATGAATTATAAACCATATAATATTGATAAAAATTGCACATGGGATCTTTTCTCAATACCGAATGACAAAAATGTGATTGGGAACTAGTGGGTATTGAAGAAAAAGAAGAATGGTAATGGAAGAATGTCAAGTAATAATTACTTAATTGTATGTAATGGATAATTATTTGTTAAAGGTGTTTAATTTGAAGATAATTTTAATATATATTCATGATTATTGTAAATAATAATGTTTATAGTAATATCATATCATAGGTAGTATAAAATATATCAAATGGATGTAAAATATTTCTTCTTAAATAGAGATATATGAGAAGAGGTTTATATTTAACAACCTAATGGTTTTATCATTAAAAATGGTGAAACAAGGGTTTTAAATATGAATTTGTCTATATATGGGCTAAAAAATTCTAGATCCTACAACTTAGAGCTGGATGGCTATCTGTGAAAAACATTTTTCACAAAGGAAAAAGTGGATAATAACGTATACATAAGAGAAAATGAAATTAGGTACTCTCATTGTGATTATATATGCTCTTAAAATAATTTTTATAGGATACCAAGAGATTTTCTCTAAATTATTTTCTCAAAAAATGAAAATTAATTTTGAGATATCCATGTAGGGAGAACTATGGTATTTTTTGGGACTTCATGTGATATTGTAGGAAGAATTTATTTTTTTAACCCACGAAAATCATGCAAGGTAATTATGAAATAATTTTGGAATTTAATATCCAAAAATATTATACACAACAATATATTTGGGACTTATTTTTATAAGGATTCTAGACCAAAAAGTGTAAATCAATGAGAGTTTATAAGATTGATTGACTGTTTACTCTCTCTCATTGCATTGAAACCCACCATTATTTATGTAGTTGTCTTGTTTTCCAAGTAAGAAAATGTACCAAAATAATCACATTTTATAGATTAAAATAGGTTTCTTATTTATATTATGTAATTTATGTTTTTGGAATACTGTATAGAAAGGAATAGAACATAAATCTACCTAGATTCACTTGTGTTGTCTAGGAAGGTGACAATTATGATAAAATGTCGACTTTTGGTGGAATATTTATTTTTGGAGGTTGTTGTGTTACCTTTCAATGAAAGAAATAGAACCCAATTACATTAAGATATATTTAATTTTTATACCTAGTTTCTATAAGTTCTTATACCAAGATGATTTGGATAAATTAATAACTCGAATATTTTATGATGAATATTGAAAAAACACTTTAAATTTAATGTCACAATATGAGTGTTATTAATATCTATAAAAGTAAATTGAAACAATCAAGACCCAAGATAATTTATATTACATTTCACTTCATCCAAGAGAAGGTTACAAATTTTGATACAAAACTATAATTCATTTCTACTTGAGATCAACTGGCTGGTATTCTCTCTAATGAAAAACCCTAGGACATAGTTCTGAATTTAAGTCTAAACATTAATTTTAATCTTTTATCTCTAACTTGAGGTACTTTTTGAAATCCCTAAATATCATTGTATTCATTGTAAAATGGGGAGAAGGAGTGAACAAATCGTTTTTAATCTATTTTTGATCTAGGAGTTGTTGTTATTATAAAAATGGTGAGTAAAATCAAAAGTGGTGAGCGTATGGATTGATGTGGACAACATTTAAATTACTTGAATTTTTTTCTCATCATATAGAGATAGAATTATCTCAAGAAGACTATTATATCATGTGTTGTGGTGTCAAGATTCTTCTCACTTGAGAATGGTTGTGATTTAATACTTCATATATAATTTATTGTGTTTTGGAAAGAGTTTTGTGAGGATGAAAACAATCTAAAGAGGTAGATTAAGGTACCAAATGAAATTTTTTATGTTTTTATTTTTTATAAACTATGTATGTGTGAATCATAGGAAACTAATTTGGAATGATTGTGAGTTGATTTGATGTGTTAGAAAATGTTCTCAAATGATTTTTGTTGAGTATTAATAATTATAAATTATATAATTATAAAAAAATTTACTAATTTTGAACTCTAATAGGATTTATAAGGTTTATCACGTGACTTTGTATGGTTTTATATAGGCATATATCCTATATGTAGAAAAATTAAAAAAATAAAACTTTTCAATGTTCATTGTTGCGACTTTATATGGTTGTTTTCAAAAAATAAAAAGGTTTTTAACATAGTAAGTTTTCTTCCAGGATATCGTAAGGTTAATTATGACTTTATAAGACTCATTATAAGGCCCCAGCCTTAAACCTTATTTAATCTTAAGTTATTAAAAGATTACACATTGAGGATCTTTTCAGGTTTAGAGTTTTAGAGAATTCGATCATGAAACTTGCATTACATTCCACATTTAAACAAAGTGGTTACATAAAAGACAGTATTCATTCTTCCCATCAACGGAAAAATATTTAAAATAAAACATGGATTCTTTCTTGACACATCCTTGACACTATCATCACATCATGTACCATTCCCTTGACCTGTGAAAATCATTTCAAAAACTTGGGATGAGCATAAAAAGCTCAGTAAGGGAAATAAAAATATGGAAAGGAAACATGAGTACATGTATACATAAGAATGAAATCATACATTACCCATAAAACATGAGCACTTTAACATACCTCATAAAATAATGAATAAATCATAGAAATCGTAAGACATAAAAGGTAACTTGAGGCATTCATAACATTCTTACATAGGGAGTAACCCTCTTGGTTACGTTTGGAATACCCATCACAGTATATTCCCTAAATCTCTTCGGAGAAACCGTAACGTTTCACTCCTTCGGGTTACCCAATGCATTGGAGAGCTATGTCGGGCTCACCCGCCCTTAGTTTATCACGAAACCACCCGTTTTCATAACAATTCCCAAGAACCATAACATAAATGTATCACATAAAACATTCATAAAGGAAACATTTCCACATTTCAATCATAATATAACATTTTAGGATATTGAAATAATGAATCCATTAAAAAAACCATTTTCAAAACCATTTAAAACATTTAATAAAGAGATTTTTGAATCAAAGTGTCCCATAACACCTTAAATCTTTTAACATTTTAAACCATTAATATCCATATAAATAAATCCTTAAAACCATTTTGAAAACATGGATATTAATAAGAACAAATCATTAAAACATTTAAAGTGATATTTTGGTTAAAGAGTTTTTGCCAAAATTAGAGACACTTGAATACAATAATTGAGGAATAACATTTAATCAGAAATTTATAATATCATGAGAATAAATGGATTCATGATATAATATTACAAAGGACAGTATATACACCATATAAGAGTTAATTGGTGCATAATAACAATGAAGTCTCAATAGAGATATAAAATGTGATGAAATCCCTTATAAAGAATGTATCCTTAAATTAAAGATAAATCAATCTCAAAATTATGTGTGAAAAATATAAATACACCCAATATAATTGGATATTAAGTGTAAATCAATAAAAGGTCATTCAAACATATTCAAAGTTTGACATATTCAATAACTACATGTTGAACCCAAAGAAATCGAAATTGGGTTAAAAAGTTCCCTTGGTAAAATTCGACAGCCTAACGGCGTCACTTAAAAAATTCAGAAAATGAGTTGATGAGTGATAAAAAGGGAATATCATCACATGGACATAAAATTTACATCAATCAGGATATAGAATAACATATCCCAACATAATAGTATGTGAATTAAAAGACAAAACAAACGAAGTCTTTTAAAAAGAGGAGGGTGAAAGGTTCCCTTACCGACTTGGGTAACTTTCGAAAAGTACACCCCATTGAAGAAGTGTCATACAATGAATATGTAAATACCCATAAATGGAATTATATTACAAAAGGAGTGTAATAATGGGCAGTACATAAACCACTCAAATGAAATTGTGGCAAATGTATCATAAATCTCACAGGAATAAAAGTGAGATGAAAAATCCCTTACGAAAACTCGGCAGCCTAACGACGCCACTTAAAACATCCAAAAATGTATTTATGAGATCAAATAGGTTATCTCGTCTCATTACAATAAAATTTAAAGCAATAGTAATATAAAATAACATCCCCCATCATAAAAAAAGTGGAGCTTAAAAGAAGTGACATAAAGGAGAGTACTTAAAGAGAGAGAGGTTAGATCTCTTACGAAAATTCGGCAGCCTAACGGCGCCACTCAAAACTTACAAAATGGATTGATGAAAGAGAATAGGGTCTCTAATCATATGATCAAAAAAATTACAGTAATAGTAATATAAAAGAACATCCCAATCACAAGAAAGATGATCTTAGAAGGAATGACATAAAAGAGTGTACTTAAAAAGAAAGAAAGGAGTAGGATCCCTTACCTCAAGTCCAAATTGACTCGATCGTTCTTTAACGTCCTGAATAATAAACTTGAGTTAATCTCTACTTGCTTAATAACTTTTTTCAAGTTCATTATTCCTTTTATACCATGTTATAAACATCATGTAATCATTTAAGTTAATAATGTTTATTTTGTCGGTATTTGGTTCTTAAGTCAAAAATAGACTTCTTACACTTACATTTTGTTAATTTGGTCAAAGTTTCGTTATATCCAGAATGATATTAATGATTTGGATAAAATATATATCATATATATTAATCATATACATGTATTTATAATATTACATCACATTTATAGGTAAGAAATGAAATGCACCGTTCATGGAGACGGTAAGCCGTACGTACACATGAACGCTACTTCCATTACTATTTCGTATTTTCTGGAATGGAATCATAATGATATAAGAGTATATTATAATTCCAGTATAATAACATATATAATATCATTAACTTTATCCTTTACACATCCCACATATGGTATTAACGAATCAAATCACTTTCAGGGGGCGGTAGTCTGCACTTCCTAAAATGAAGATATCATGTTTACCCTTAATGGAAAACAAAATGGTATGCCATAAATGAAAAATACAGAAGCTTAAGGAAAGAATAAACATATTATATATCATATATAAAAATAGTGACATCATAATGGCCACCTTTGAAGGTGTTAAATGAGTATTGAACAATCATCGTTTTGGGAGGTATAATTTCGCCATCCACGGAAACCGTATGTTTTTAACCATTTGATGTAGTTGTGTGAGAGTGTAGCTCGAATAAATATTATAACAAAATCCTATTATATTTAAGATACTATTGTTTTTACAAAAGAAGTAAATAAAAAGAGTTTAGGGGGTTGGAGAAGCAAAATAAAACAAATGAACATGAGAGGATGAATTACCTTTAAAAGTGTAACCCCTTTTGATTTGAGCCTGAAGGATTCCTTTGAAAGGATTCTGCCCAAAGGGAATCCTCTATGATGAGGATAGGGTTTTGGAGAGAGTAAATGGGCAGGGGATGGCCGAGAAAAAGGCTTGAGGAGTGTGTGAAATGAGGTAGAGGTGGGGGCCTTTTATAAGAGGAGAGGAGGGGCACTTTTGGAAATCATGAAACTATTATTTTATTTTCAAAAGTGTTTCGAATTTCTAAGGTCCCACATTGATATATTTCTAATATAAGATGATAAGGATTCTAAATATTCCCATCCAATAGTTTTTGGACAAGTGTAGGTCTTAGATTTTATATTATCGTTTCATTTTATTTAAACTGTTCATTAATGAGGTCATCGTTGCATCATCATGATCTCATAATTAAATTAATTTATTTAATGTCTAAAAACTATAAAAAAATATATCCTGATGTATGAAATCTTTTTATCTTTCCAAAGAGTATTTATAGACAAAATTATGATTAGTATAACCCCTTCTAAAAATTGTTTTAGTAAAACAATTTATGTTAGTGTCATTTTCACCTTTATTTAAAAAAAGGCATTAAAGTCATTATCTCACCCAAGGGGCTCCATAGGGTCCCCTAAATCTACCCATGGGTTGTCTTGGTCGGACAGGACTCATCCAATAGGGGTAGGACATGTGTCATGGTGTTTTCACATTTTTATAATATCATTTTTACCTTAAATTACACTAATTACCTCTATTCGCGATTAATGAAAAAAGTTACTATTCACCAAAAAATTATTTTCATCCCATTGAACCACATTTTACATACTAATGACAACCATGTATGTCGGATTTTCAAAATTCAATACACATTAGTGGTAAACTTTCATTTAACTGAAAAATCAGTTTGCTTGATTACCACTTAGTGGTTTCACTATTCATCAAAAATTGGAGTTTTTCAGAAAATTACCAAAAATTCACCCTAAGCTATATTTGATATTCTGAATTAAAAAATGAAGTCTATTTTACAAAATTCAAAACATATAAGTCAAATTAATTAATTTAATAATTAATTCCCGCTGTCAGAGAAAATAGCGTGTTTTTATAAAATAATAAGTATCAAAAGATTGACACCAGTTTAAGTCTAATTTCAAAGTGAAATTGATTCCAATGACCACCATTGGATTAAATGGTAAAAATATATTCAGATTACACATTAAGACCAATTCAAAAGATAATCTAATCATATTAATAAATTAGATTAAAAAGAGGTTTTAAAATACAACATTTTACACTATTCATTAAAAAATGAACTAAATCAGAAAGATACCAAAAATTTACACAAAGTAAATTTTGATGTCCCAATTCTTAAGAAGAGTTTTATTTTGTCCAATAGAATCTATAAGAGTGAATAAAACTATATTTAATGAAGTTTCTCCATCAAAAGGCGATAAGTGAACCTTTAGTGAGAACTAGGTCATATACGCCTAAAATTGAATTCTTTCTGTATTTTATGCCTTTATCTTTTATTGGATAAATTTAAAAATATTTAAAAACATATATAATCATATTTTAGTTATTTCTATCCATTCCTGCCAATACAATGGCTATATGTTAACTACCATTTAAAATAATATTATTTTATTATTAGAGTGCAACATAAGATACCCAAGAAACTCGTTGTTGCGTGTTGGGTACGCCATCGAGCATAGCGTCCCCTTCAAAGACATATTAATATTTTATTCACAAATATGGATAAATATGAAAATGTCATATTCTTTATTTACCTGGGGTGTTACACTCATGTTATATTTTTATGGTATATTACATATTATTTCCCAATAAAATCATAACATTGTGTCCAAACTCTATAAGATTCAAACTTTTCAAGGTCCAGTAGAAATTAATAATGTTTAAGTTTTTTATTGTTTATTTATCCTTATTAAATTGAACCAAATAAAAAATATAGAAAAGATAGATTCTTCTCCAGGAACTCTATATGGTTGATCCTTAGGAGATTAATATTACTTAAATTTTATGGAATTAATGAAAAAAAATATTGGTATTAAATAATAAAAAGCATAAATATATTTCAAATCATGAAATATCATAGGAAATTGGTCAAATTAATGATTCTATCTATGATCTATGGATTCTTTAATGGATACTTATTGAGAATATCATGGGGAGATATTCATGGTAATTTCAAATTCGAATATTTGAAATTATTATTCATGATCAAAGATTGTATTTTTCAAGAATATATTGACTAGAAGTTATTGTGTAGTAAATAATCAAGAGTTTTTTTTAATATTTCATTATGGAAATATTATTCACATGGAATTGGATTGAGGATCAAGGATTGAGAATATTAGTTCCAATAATTTTTTAGGATATAAAACTATTGTATCAAAGAGTGGAAAAGAAAATAATATTAACTTGATCTTGCTATTACTATTGTTTTTATTGGGTTGGGGAAAGATAATTCGTATATTTATCATAATGTTTCTTGTTTTTAAGAAGTAAGAAGGTTGAATTTTTTAGTATCCCATGTTTTTTTATGAGGTATGGATATTTTGTTTTTCGGTTTATGTGCTTGTTTACGACCTAATATGAGTACCCATTTAGGTCATAGGTGTTTCAGTGGTGTATGTGGCTTGTTTGGAGTCCAGAGCCTAGATTTTTTGAAATTAGGTTGGATGAATGGTTAAGGGAAATAGTATGACATGAGCATTGTTGTTACCCTTAATTGTGTGAGGTTTGAAATTGCGGTGTAGGAGGCCTCACGATTAGGGGAACACATTCCACATATAGGGAATGATCATGCTGGGGCCTCTAAAACATTTGATGACCATAATACACAATTTTTTCATGGTTTCTAAACCATTCACACTAACCGTGTGAGGTTACCCTTGAGACCGTGAAGCCCAGATCTAGTATTGGATCCCGATCATTCGTTCAGACTCAGATCCAAGTGCCACATGTCACTTTGAATTCCTACCAGTAACTACTTCATTCCACTTGAAGCATTCTTAGTTTGAATTTGTATTGATAGATTAATTTATATGTGATATAATAGTAACTATTTTCATATTTTTTATCAATTCTTTATTTTTATCTTGATCTATAACAAATTAGAGATCGACAATAGATGAGAACTATACTATTGATGATTAGTAGGTGGTCTATACCTTTACGTTGGGTTTGGTTTGTTATAATCATGTTTTTCATTATTCAACTTTACTTTATTTCTGATGGATCCCCTTTAATTTATTAAATTTTTGAATAGAATGTAATGAAACCTTTTATAGATTCCCACTAGTTCTTTTTAGTTTTTTGGAGGTTGTTTCCCCAACCTATAACACCAATGGGGTGCACATTTGTATTTTTCCTAATGTTATAACACTAGTGGGTTATGTGTGATATTTCCTACATAAAGGAATTATTTTTATAAAATTAATTGAATTGAGTTATTAGAAGAAGGTTTTCCTCCCTTTCAATTTTCACACAAGATTTTTATTGATTAAATTGATTGAATATGAATTTTGGAAAATAAGTTGGCAATCTCATGAAATGAAATTGATTATAAATGATAATTGTAATGAGATGATGAATTGAAATGGTAGTGGATTCCATGGTTGGTATATATTGGATCATGATTCCATGAGATTTTGTAGACATTTCTCCCATGGATCTTATTTATGGTAGTGGACACCTTGGACTTGATTTATGCTTGGGTCGTGATTCTGTAGGATTCCTTGGGGCTTTCTACCCCTTGGATCTGGTTTTATTGGGTTTGTAGTAGAAATTTTCCATTTTCAAGATCATTGGACCTCACCCATGTCTTTACTGAGTTCCCATTAAGATTCTCCTAGGACTCAATGTGGATGTCTTGGTCTTCTAAACTTTCGATCTGACACTTCATGGGCTGACACTTTTGATTAAATAGTTAGGCCATTTTGGATTAATCAATTATACGAAATGGTCAGGGTAAATGTTATATACAAGATTATATGACATGTCTACCCTTGTTTATATGGAAAGGATTTTGTGGATTCTTTGGTATGTTTTATCAATAGCCCTGGTAAACGTATTGGGTGACGGTGGTTAGACTCTATATGGTGACTTGTATATTTCTATTTTACTAGTTCCCTTATTTGTGGGATTCTGAATGTTGTTTATAGTGATAATTTTTGGCTTGACAGTACCACTTACATATATTACATATTCCATGAGTATTTTATTCATTTTTTATTCATGTCCTATTAATTTCAAACTACTTTTATTTTATTTCACAACCTATAGTTGTAATTAATACCTTTGTTGGTGTCCCACTGAGTGTTATCTCACAACTTATCCAGACCACATTTAAGTAACCAAACACACTTCAGGGATGTAGTTAGGGACTAGGGAAATAACCCATTGAACAAATATTGACATTATTATTCCTTTAGAGCATGGGATCAGGGGACTGTGCTATGATTTTGATTCCATATGGGATAGTTCTTTTTGTATTTTTGGTATTTTTTGATTAATGTATTGTAATGACTGTATGAATACTTGTTTGGATATTTTTTAGTTACATGACATGGCATATCATATTGTATATGAAATTACTTCTAGGATTGTTTATATATTTCTGCCTTGGATATTATCTTTTGTATGGATGATTTACTAATTCATTTACTGAGTGATATATTTACTGTCCCTATGATACACTCCAAAATGAAGTCATAGTATCCCCAAAGACACACCATAATCCCTCACTACTATTTATAATCCTCTAGTGTTCATGGAGGCACACATGAGGCCACGTGACCCACCAGATTAGGGCACCAGATAGTGGATTATGGGCCAGTATGTTACAAAATCTTATTAAATGATTTTTCTTTTTGGACTTACTATTTAGAGACAGTAGATATGGGTTTAGGAATTTTTTGAATTTGATAATGAGTTATTCTTAAGAGTATCTAACGCATGTATAGAGAAAATATGTGTTTCCATAAATAGAAATTGTTTTTTTTTTGTATTATGCCTATTATAGTATATCTGATTCCACTATTGGGTGATGCAAATGAATTATGATGTTATCATTGATATGATTGGGGATCTGTTTTAATTTTAACTATTGTGATGAGGGTATGAATCTCATTCTTCATTTCATGAATCTTCTAGAACTCACAGGCCATACATTATGGCATGCCATATAGAGTTCATTGCATGACTACATTACTTTGTGAAATGTGCCTTGCCTGATGTATATATGGTTGATCGATGATTTTTATAGTGGATTGGAAAACCTGGTTGGTATTTATATTTCATGTCATAACCTAAATAGTGTTTTCCCGATTAGGTCACATCATAAAACCTATGTGGTCAATAATGACACATTTAGCCATGAACTATTGTTTTCATTGATTAGAACGATTTATATTGTGGATTAAGTGGATTATATATTTTATTTCATAAGGTTCATGTAACCTTGTGGAACAAAAGTGGTTGCCCATTTGATTTAAGCATTTAAAAATTTAATTGGGGAATAAATATCAAATTTAATATAACTGAATTGTAAAAATAGGGTAATTAACCATGAATTGGATTTTGAGTGGTCCATAGGCAGTGTCTCTAGTGATATTAGTGACTGTTTCTTTGTACATAGTTCTGGATTTAGGAAGAGTAAGAGGGGTACGACTTGTTTATGGGAGGGTTTTGACTTGTCCCATTCGTTTAGCTACGATCTTTGGTTATTGATATTTTATGAGGTGTGTTTTTTTCATTGAAGAGACATGCCTACAGGACGACCTCTAGTTGAACATCAAGAGGGCAGAGATGACCATGCTTCGGAGGCAATGCACCATGGGTTGCTGGTGGATCCTCCTATAGTAACAAATGTGACAATGATTGTTTTACCAGTCATTGGTGCTGAGATAAAGTTCCTTTATGGTTTTATATGTTGTATGTATAATTTTCACGGAGCACTGCATCCAGCCTCCTTTATGGTTGAGCTGATGCATGTGTTCAAATGGTGGAATCCTCCCACATTTTAAGGTGATGGAAGTCCACATGATCCTAAGATATAGTTTGATACTTCATTGTTGATATTTGAAAATCTAGATACACCTCTTGATACGAGAGTGAACCTTGAGACATATATGCTATGGAGAGGAACATATAATTGGTGGGATGTTTTGAACTATACTGAAGAAATACATGATATGGTTTGGATGGATTTTCAAATGAGGTTTTATGATTAATTTTTCCATGATACCTCAAGATATGAAAGGGAAAGTGAGTTTAGGAATATGGAGTAAAGTGTGATTAAAGTTATGGAATATTTATCACACTATACAAACCTATAGTGTTTTTCATTTATATACCATGCTGATGAGATATCAAGGATGAGACGCTTCGAGGAAGGTCTCAGACTTTCTATTCGATCTCATGGAAACATGTTTAGGTTGATGACTATTACTAATATAGTGATTTAGGAACTAATTACAGAGTAGAACTTTATTTATGTTTGGGATTAAGAGTAGTTTAGTGTAGTCTATTGGCCCAGTGGTTCGACTTCTAGTGGTAGAAAGTGGTGTTTTGAGGATTACAATGAGATTTGTACCATCTGAGCTGTGAGTTCCAATAATGCTATTTTTTGTCACTGGTGTGAGAGATAATGTCATATGAGGAATCTGTGTTGTTGATATCCAGTAAAGTGATAATCTTGGGGTATGATATGTCACGTACAATGTTGTTTCATGAACTTCCCTCTTGTAGTTAGTGGAAGGGGACATCTCTAACAACATGTACAAGTGCAGGTTTCATAGCTCCATATTAGGCTAGGAGTGGGATAAGTACCATTAATTTAGGCCATGGTGGTGGTTCCCATGGTTGATGCTACCAGGAATTGTTTGTACCTAGATAGTAGAGTGGGCCTAGCATGGGTAGTGAGATTATGTCACAGGGCGTCAGTTTAGGCCATATATATTTTGTATATACTACCCCCAAGGGGAAGAGCATTGGACTATATATGGAAAGAGGTATGATATTAGTAGCCTCTACTATTTTATCTTCTCTTTTTGATATAGGTGCATCTCATAGATTTATATCTATATCTGTAGTGGAAATACATGGGATTGATGTTTAGTTTTCTGAGGAAATTATGACACTCAATACTTCTCAGGGAATTAGATCAGAGAGTGTGTGCTAGTGCAAGGAGTGACCCCTTAACATTGGTGGATGTCACTTCATATGGGATATTTCTTTCTTCGAAATGACTGGGTTCAACACCATCCTTGGGATAGAAAAGAAGTTTCTTACCAATCCCATGTTGATTTCTATCTTCGAATAGTGACATTCACATCACCAAAGGGTAGAGTTTTATTCACAAAGGTAAATTGGATGTACAAGTAGGTAGAGCTAGGAAATGAATCATGGTCATGGAGGGATGAAATCCCAAATTTCCTATTTGTATCTTGATGATCAAAGATCATGTTATGAGGAATTTTCTCCAGTGGTTGAACGTTTCAAGAATGTTTTCCTGAATAAATTTTCTATTTTACCTTCTCAGAGAGAGGTTGAGTTCTCCATCGAGCTAGTTCCATGAGATGGAACGATATCCATTCCTTCTTACATGATGGATATAATGATGTTGTAGGAGAAGAAGAGGCATCCATAGGATTTGGAGGCAAAGTGGTTTATACGACCTGGTACTTATTCCTGGGGTTTAATAGTCCTTTTTACAAAAAAGGTAGATGACAACCTTAGGATATGAATTGATTATTGGAAATTGAAACATTTTAAAGTTAATAAATGGTATCCCTTTCCATTGATGGAGGACCTTTTTGATCATCTCTAATGATTTTGGGGGTTCTCAAAAGTTTATTTGTGGTCTAAGTATCACCAGGTACGGTTTTGGCATGGATACATACCTTGTAAAACTTTTCATAGTAGGTATGGTCTATATGAGTATCTGATTATGCTATTTTTTCTAATGAATGTGCCAGTAGTTTTCATATCATTGATGAAACATGTTTTCCATCCTTATTTGTATTTTTTATAGAAGTCTTCTTGGATGATATCTTGGTGTATTTTCACAATTGACATGACCATTCAAAACATCTTGAGATCATTTTGGATAGACTAAGAGAGCATCATTTATATATTGAGATCACAAAGTTACACTTCTGGATGGGTAAGATATACTTCCTGGGTCATATTATTGACCCGAAGTAGGTGAGACCTGTAGTTTCCTAATAGCATCCAAAGATCATCTTTGAAAAATAGAGTTTCATGGGGGCTAGCTGGATATTACATTCATTTCACACCTGACTTCTCAATCCTAGAAAAACCACTTATGACTTGACTAAAAAGGGGGTAACGTTTTTATTGAAAAATACCTATAAAATATCATTTCCAGAGAAGAAATTGAGATTGACTTTAGCATTGATCTAGACACTGTTAGAGCCAATTGTGAGCTACATAATGTATTATGATGCATCAGATATCTGGATAGGAACAGTTTTGATACAGAGACATAGAGTTGTGGTGTAAGGGTCTCATCACTTGAGGCCACATAGGAGGAATTACCCGACACATGATATTGAGTTTGCTTCAATTGTTCATGGTTTTCACTATTGGTGACATTATTTACCTAGAGAGATTTTTATATTGTACACAAACCACAAAAACCTCAATTATATATTTACCTAGCATGATCTGAGTTTGAGGAAACAAATGTGGGTTAAATACTTATTATCTTTCAACTTCGAGCTTGCCTATAGACATAGAAACAGAAATTTAGAAACTGATGCACTGAGTGGGAGGACTCATATACATGTAGTTTAGTATGCCGGTCACAATGCCAAAATAGGTGTTTAGTGGTACTTTGTTTTTCATTTTGTGGAGGTTTAAACTACCTCTAAATCAATCTACGATAGTTTTGATAAACCACTGCTAAATTGTGCATCGACATTTATTTTGAGGCGGTTTTTCAAAAGTGTTGTTGAAAGATTTAACGGCGGTTTATTAAAATCATGGAAATCATTTAGCATCAATTTTATTATTATTATTATTATTATTATTATTGTTATTTAATTATTTTTTAAATTGTTTTAATTTTTTAGTTTCATATTTTATTATTTATTATTTTATTATTTTTATTATATATTTTTTATTATATATTATTAATAATATATTATTTAATTAATTAATTATTATATTTTGTTTTAATTTTCCATTCTCATAATTAATTTTTATAAAAATTATTAATTATTATTTATTACTATGCACATGCATATGCACATGAACATTCATGTATATGCCAAAGATAGAAATTCTATGAATTTCTACTTTGGGTGGGACTTGAACCCCTTACCTCTTACTTATTCCATAAAGACTACCAATCCAATGATCTCTTCATGTGGTGAATTAATAGAATTTAATATACTTATATATATTGATTGAAAAAACAAATAGTATATTGCAAATAGGAAATACAAAAAAATTAATAATTTAAATTTTAAATTAATTATTTTAAATTAAATAATTAAGCATTAACAATTAATAATTAAACATTAATAATTAAAAAGTAAAAAGTAAAAATAAATAAGTAAATTTAAATATTTAATTATTATTATTTACTAATTCATATTTAATAAATAAAAAATAAAATAATAAAAAATATATATGCAATAAATAAGTAATTAACAACATGTTAATAATAAATTAATAATAAAATAATAAAATAATAAAAATAAATAAACAATTAATTTATAAACAATAATAAATAGTAAAAAAATAAAAAAATAAAAAAAATAAATACGAAATAAATAATAAAATAATAATGAAAAAAATAAAAAAAATATGACAATACTAATAAACTAATATTAAGTTAATAATAACAAAATAGTGAATTTTTAAGAAAATAATAATAAAATAATAATAAATTATTAATAAATTATTAATATATATATAAATACTAATGTATAAAAAATTATAAATAAATAATAAATATATATATTATATATAAATAATAAAATAATAAAATAATAAAAAATTAAAATAATAAAATAATAATGAAGAATAAATAAATAATATATAAATAATAAATATTAAATAATAATATATAATTAATAAGAAATAAAAAATAAATAAATTTAAAAATAAATAATAAATAATAAATAATAAATAATAAATAAATAATAAATAAATGATAAATTAATAAATAAAAATTAATTAATTAGTAATTAGTAGTTAATAAATAACTAATAATTAATTAAGTAATTAATTAATTAATAATAAATGAATAAAAAATAAAAAATAAATAATCAATAGATTAATAATAAATAAATAATTAACTAATAATGGATAAATAATAAATAATAAATAATAAATAATAAATAATATATAATATATGATAAATAATAAATAAATATTAATTAGTTATTAAAAATTAATTTAATAATGAAAATAAATCAATAAATATTAAATTTATACTATATAAATATTAAAATAATAAACAATAAATAATAATTGAATAAAAAATAAAAAATAAAAAATAAAAAATAAAAAATAAAAAATAAATTGATATGAATATCTGTAAATACATATTAATATAACAAAATATTTATAAATATATATAAACATACATTTATGTTACATAAATATATATAAACACACTCAGATAAATAATTGTATATTAATATATATATACACACACAAGTAAATATAAATATCTCTCTATATATATTTACACATATATGACATAAAAATATATAAACATAAATATGTATAAATATTTAAAATTGTATATAAACATACAAAAATATTCATAAATTCACTTAAAAAGATATATATAATTGATAATAAATTTTCAGAAGAGGGGAAATCACAATAATTACCACACCATCAAATCAATAGGAATTTAAATCAATGGAATAAAATCATAAATTACATAGAAAGCATATTAAGATGCTCTTAAATAAAGATGAAATATCATTAAATATGTATGATATATAAATACTTAATTTTATTTATGTATATTATATATTAATATTTATTTACATATATTAGAATATGAATATATATTTTTTATCAATACACACACATATGTATATATTAACATTATTTATATAAAAACATTACTTGTATAGGTATATATATATAAAAATTAATGAATCTTATAAGGAAAATAAAATCGATAATTATTTATATTTAATGAAATGAATAAAAAATATTTATTTCAATATGGTTTATAAGTTTAAAAATACATTTTTAGGTAAAAATGTATTTATACAAGTTATTTATTATATATAAATATAAGAAAAAAACACATAAATTTAATTGTAAATAAACCCACATAGTAAAAGAAATCAGAACCGTAATATCTATATGAATGTAATCCTTAGGAATAAATTCAGTCTCTATCGAAAACGGGAAAAAACCCCCTTCAACAAGGCCAAAATTTGACCAAATGTTAAAATAGTTGGGTATACTGACTAAAAACTCAGTTTTGGAGGCCTTCAAGGACTCCTTTGACCTCGAAAAAATATTAACCATATAGGGTCCCTTCTTTTTCTTACATGAATATTACATCATTTTAATGATAAACATCATAATAGTGTTACAAATCCATGATCATGTGATTTAGTGTCATGGGAAAATTATAATTATACATAAAATATAAAAAATAATACATAAACATTATTTAATTATTTCTTTTCTAGCATATTAATGGCCCTCACATTATCCTTAGTATATGTAATCACCTGAGGATATACATCAATGAAAGGGGTGATATAAAATCCTAGTAAAAGGATATATAAAGACATGAAAAATGGGTGAGAATAGTAATAATCATCATAATATAAAAAAAGTATCATAACCATAATACTGAGAGGAAACATTAGATAAAGGTAGGTAATGTTGCGATGCATAAAAATGAAGCTTCATGTCTTAGTGGTCAAATAACACACATAGTTATGGAAAAAGATAACATCATGTTGATTAATATTTCACATCATCTCATGATATTCATCACATTACTCAATGAATTGTATTACTATATAATTCTGGGCACACATGACACATCATGACATTTACATGCGCTATATAATTTTCGGCACACCTGTCACATAGTAACATTTACATTCTCATGCATACCACATAGAACATACATCAATATTGGACATTCAATAACCCATGGGAAGGAATGGGTTTCATTTCAAAAATCATACATTGATAGACTTGGGGTTCCCAAATGTAATAGTGAATAACATACTTTGTTTAAGAATCATCAATCTAGAGTGAATAGACAAACAATCTCATGAGAAGAAAAAGATGTATTTTTGGAATATAGAGTTATTTTGAAAACAAATATATGAATTTTTCATAAAACTAGATTGGAAACATTTATATCCTTGAAAATAAAATTTAAGGAAAAATAAATTATATTTGTATAAAAATAAATGAGCATCCATTCTGAAAAAAAAATGAAAGAGAGAAAACCCAAAGGAAGAGAGTTGGGTATGAGAATTCCCCATACCTTATGTCAGAATGTTTTATTAACTTTAAAATACTATATAATCAAATTAAATTCATTAATTTACAAATAAATAACTTTTTATACATGCATTTGATTCATTATAGTTTCATTAAGTTCATTTATGGTTTTTTGATGAGTTATAGAGATCAATTTTATCATTCAGGAGTATTTGTTTTCTTTGTCTTCATTATTGGTTAGCTTGTATATGTGTATAAAAGTTCATATGAAATAGAGATAACTCTCTAGAATTTTAATTATATGTTATTAATGTACATATATAGGATTAATTGGTCTTATATGTCATTTGGTTGTATGGAATGAGGATGAACCATTTGATAAATTGTTAATGAAAAGTATTTAATTTATTTGGCGAACTTGACTACCATTATGATCTTACATCATTTTTTTTAACATCATGATTATATATTGGTTAACAAAACATTATATAACATATAAAAAATATAATAAAATATTATTTTACCATAATTATGGTTTAATAACCAACATTAAGGGTAGTAGCGGAAAAATAAAATAAATCTTCCACGATGGTAGTAAATCGAAAGGCCAAGGATGATATTTTCATTTTTATAGTAAAAGGAAAATGGAGGAGGTTAGAATATTAATTGTTCCATTAACATAATAAAATTATAGTATATAAAATATTTTATACTTATCATGCCTCTTTGATAGGTTGGGGAAAGGAGGGGATAAAAAACGAAATGAAATTGAAAAGAAATTAAAAGGAAAAGAAAGAGGGTTTTACCTCTTGTATTTATCCTCCTTGAGAAATTCCTTAGCGAAAAGAGTTTGGTATTTCAAGGATGCTGAGATATTTTGGATGCAGGGACAGGTCTTGGAATGAGTATTGGTCAGAACATGGAAAAGATTCAAAGAATGAATTGTGTGGGGAGAAAAACTGGTGAGAGGTGGTATTTATAGGGGAGCAGAGGGGTGTTTTCTTTTTAATTTTATTTGTTATTTTTTATTTTTGGCTCTAATATATTAATAGTATGATCATTATCCCTAAATATATATTAAAATAATGAAAGGTATTTGAGATTATGATACTTAAATATTTGATGACTGAAGGAATAGTATATTTAACTTATAATGTATATATACTATAAATTACTGTATTTCACTACTCACAAAAACTTCATATATATTAGAAAAATCCCTAAAATTTACCCTAACCAATTTTGGACATGTAGAATTAAAAAATGAACAACATTTTATGAACATAATTTTCAAAATATTCTAAATATAATTTTTAATTAAAATTTTCATTTACTTGGAAAATACCCATTTTAAAATTATAACTGATTTTATAACTATTGAAAATTTAATTAAGGTCTCATAAAATTATTTTAAAATTACCATAAATCAAAATATTAATTTATAAATAGATTTTTTTGAAAATATATTTTCTTTTAAATCATTATATTAATTAAATATTTTTGGCTTAAAGATATACCAAAACATAATTAATATCTTTTAAAACATGTATTTAGTTATACTATAATTATATAATATTACAATTTATAAGAAGCATAAATTTTATATATACATTCATAGGAAAAGATACTATTCTATTGTATTTATTACTATTCCTAATGGCCATGTTACTATTCCAAGGGTCGATTTACTATTCCATTAGTATAGGTTCCTTAACTCTTAAAAATACCTCTTATACCATTAATTATTTACTTATAAAGTTCTTATTGTTTTCTCTATTCTCTTTTATGTGATTTATACTATATGAAATAATTATTAAAAATGAATTTCCATTGATAAAATTTTGGGTTGTTACTTTCTTCCCCCCTTATAAAATTTCACCCTTGAAATTTCATTCTACATACTATTGTGAAACTATGTGAGGGTACTTATCCTTCATCACATCCTCTACTTCCCATGTTTCCTCTTCGTACTTATGGTTCCACCATATTACTTTGACTAGGTGAGTAGTCTTTTTGTTTAGAGCATTATCTATATAGTCCAAGATCTTCACTATATTTTCCTCGTAAGAGAGCTAATTTTCGAACTATACCACCTCAATATTTAGTACATTTGATGGATATGGTATGTTATTTATTAATAAGGATATAAGTAATATATTGTATACTTGAGACATGGTTAGTGGAATTTCTAATCGATAGGTCACATCTCCAACTCGGTCAAGAATATCAAAGGGGATGATATAATTGGGACTCATCTTTCCTTTATTCCCAATTCTCATTATCATGTTCCATGGAAATATGTGGTTGAATACTAATTCTCTAGCAATAAAATTCATGTCCCATTCATGTTTTCCTTCATAGATATTCTATCGATATTGGGTTTCCTTGATGTTCTGTTGAACAGTTTTAAACTTCTCCGCCATTTCATCATCAATTTTCAGTCTTATTAACTTACGTTCATTGACTTTATCCTAGAATGCAAGTGTTATGCATATTTTATAATAAAGGGACTCATATTGGGACATTTGGACGATCGAGTTGAAATTGATATTATAAGGGAACTCATCCAAAGGTAGATGTTGGTCTTGAGGTCCATAGAACATTCCCTCAACATGTCTTCCAATGTATGAATAGTTTATTCATATTGAAAATTATTTTGAGGATGATAATCCATACTAAAGTTTATATAATTGTTTAGATAATGTTGAAGTCTTTTATATAACTTGGAGGTAAATCTTGTATCTCAATCGGATACAATCTATAGTGGTAATCATTTCATACTTACCACTTCTCTGATGTATATCCATGCAAGTTGATCTTGCAAGAAGTCTCATAAAATTTTTATAAAGTGAGATATCTTTGTAAGAAGATCCACAGTAACCCATATAGCATTGTTTCCACTAGATGTCCTTAAAATTAAGGTGACAAATTCCATGGTGTTGTTTTCCCATTTCCATGTTAGTATGGGTAATGGATTCATCATCCCGTTATACTTTTTTCTTTCAACATTCACATGTTGAAATACCAGACACTTTTATGTATATTTAGAGATCTCCTTCTTCATATTATTCCCCCAATAGTTTTCCAAGAGATATCGATACTGATTTGTGCTCCCTCTGTGAATATATATGGATGAGCTATGTTAATCATTCAGAATATCCATATTAATCTCTAGATTAGATGGAACACATAATCATGACCCAAATTATACAACTTATTCCTCATCAATTTTAAACTCTGTGGATTTCCCCTTTATCATAGCTTCCACCTTCTTCCTAATTTCAACATCATTTCATCGAGAATGCTTTATTTTCCCTATAAGGTATGGTTGAACAATAATTTGAGAAAGTATTAATGATGATTTTATCTTTCTCAATTATCATACCTGATATTGTTGTAATATCTTTTCTACTTAGAGAATCTGGAAATTTATTTTCTTTTATATGATGGTATATGATTGAGCAGTGATAATCCTTGATGATCTATGACCATATTTTCTGGTGTATATTAATCTCCTTCTGTGTGAATATATATTTGAGGCACTAATGATCAGTATATATTTCACACATTTCCCCGTATAGATAATGCCTCTATATTTTCAACCCAAAGATCACAGATGCCAACTCTAGATCATGTGTAGGATAGTTTTTCTCATTAATTTTCATCTTCCTTTAGGTATAAAATATCACTTTATCATTTTACATCGAAACCTAGAAAAATACCTTCTTCAAACCATCACTGAATACTAAAATAATTTCCCCACTTTTTTGGAAGTGTGAGTACTGGATCAAGGATAAGACTCTTTTTTAAATCTTTGAAGGAGTCCTCACATTCACTGGTCTATAAAAACTTCTACCCCATCCGAGTAATCATTGTCATTGGGTTTTAAAATCATGATAAGTTCTTCAAAAATCACTGATAACAACTATATTGACTAAGGAAACTAACGATCTTTATTATAGATGTTGGAATGGTCCACTCTTTTATTACATTTATCTTATAAGGGTCTACAAATATTCCTTTTTCTAGCGATAATATTCCCCAAGAATGATACTTCCTCCATCTATAACACACATGTACTATAATTTTCATAAATTTTATCCCTTCATAAAGTCTTTATCACAATATTAAAATTATCCCCATGTTCTTCCTTGCTCTTTGAGTATATCATAATATCACCAAAATTGACTACCACAAATTTGTCAAGGTAATCTCTAAATACACTATTCCTTATGTCCATTAATATTTACAAAGCATTAATGAGTCCAAAAGGAATCACTATGAACGCATTGTGTTTGTACCTCATTATAAAGGCATTCTTGGGAATATCTTCATTCCTCGCCTGTAATTGGTGATATATCAACTAACGGTCCACCATAGATAAATAATTGGCCCCATACAGTTGATTAAACAATTCATCTATCTATGGAAAGGGATTCTTGTTCTTTATAATGATTTTTTTGAGCTCAAGATAATAAATGAAGAGGTGCATTGATCTATACTTAATCCTGATGAAGAGAACATGTGTACCACATGGTGAAGCACTCATACATATAAAACCCTTGTCTAGATTCTCTTGTAACTACTTCCTTAGTTATTCCAACTCAATTGTGGAAATTATATATGCTGTCTTTGATATAGGTAGAGGTCTAGTAATAATGTCAATTGAGATCTCAACCTCTCAGTCAGGAGGATGACCGTACATTTCTCTGGGGAACACATTAGTGTAGTCCCTCATAATGGTCATGTCTTCGATCATTGTTCTCTCATTTGTATCAATCATTTGAGATAGATATGATTTCTCCTAAGGAACTAATAACCCCAATTGAGATGGTGAATCTGATGAAAATTTATCCTCATCCTTACAGATGTACAAAATTGGAGGATACTTCAGGATGTAAGGAGTGATCTCTATTTCCCGACAATTGATGCTGGATTTGTATAAAGAAATCCAATCCATGCCAAAAATAGCATCAAACTCCACCAAAGGAAGTAAGACAAGATTTTATGGGAGTTTCCTTCCACAATCATTAATTGGGGATGAGTTATATAATTTGAATTCAATAATTTCTCTATTTTCTATTCTCATAGATAACTCAACCTCTTTATTTTGAGGATGTTTTTGAATATTTCTACTAAAATTTCAAGATATGAACGAATGTGTAGAACTAGAATCGAATAGTATGTTATATATTCTGGAATTAATAACTAGTGTACCTATCACGACATCATTTTTAGGCTCCACATCAGAAGTAGTGAATTAATAATCCTTCCCTTTATTCTTTATATCTGGTGGATGATGACGCCACATTTCCTCGAGGACTTGGGGTTTAGTGCACTGGATAGCATTGTTCTCCTGCTTCCTATAACTGATGAATTGAACCAGGGGTGGTGTTCTCTTTTCCTCCATGACATTGATCTGCTTCATCATTTATGTTTACAATTCATGAGCATGGTGGATTTATCTCTTACACATATACAATTCCCCCATCCCATTGAGGTAATTCCTAGGATTCTTCTTACCACATTTTCGATATGTGGGTGGTTGAGTTTTCTTTCCACCTTTTTCATTATAACCTCTATAATGAACCTTCATATTTTTTATCAATATATTTATGGGTACATTCACCAAAATCCATCTCCACTTTGAGAGCACATTGAACAACATATTTATAACTCCCAAAGTATTAAATTTATATATCCTTTCTAAGGTTCATTTTTTAACATCTAAATAATCTATCAATTTTTTAATCATTTTTTATAAAAAAACCTGAAGCAAACCATGCAGGCCTGGTGAAATTTAATTCACAGGCCTTGATAGATTCACCTTATTTTTCTTCATCTCTATTAATCCCCTGTCTATCATTATATGAAGTGTTTCAGGGAAATAATTGTTAAGAAACATTATCTCAATGTCTTCCCACTACATACCTTTAGTTTCATCCTTTTACTTAGTGTTCTTAATCAATGCCCACAGTTGGTCGAAAAATCCATCTAAAAGGTAAATGACCAAACTAAACTTCTCATTCTCAAAATAGCAAAGCATATAAAATATCTTCTCCATTCAGTTGAACCATTTTTCGATGATGAGTTTCCCACCCCAAGGATGTACAAATAAATTTCATCTAGAATATAATTCCCACGACATTGAGTCTGTGAAATTTTTTTTTTTATAATTATTTTAAAAAGATAGTTATAACCTAGCCATTAAACATAATTTTTCTGCTTCTGTGAATTGAATTTTGAAAAATTAACATACACGGTTGGGATCAGTAAGATATTTAGAGGCTGGTATGATCAACTTAATTTTTTGTGAATAGTAACTTGAACCTTTTTAATGGTAATGTTACCTTTATGAATAATAATATGACCCTTGTGAACAGTAAGAAAGACAAATGAATAGTATCATCAACCATGAAAGTATAAATATAATTTAGGAATCTTATAAATTAAATTATGATATAATTATATCATCGTATAAGAAAATAATTTTATTACAAATTATTAATTAAGTATTAAAATTTAAAAAAAACATAAATATTTATTAAAAATTTAATAATAAATATAATTATTCAAAATGAAATATATTTTCATAAAATATAATCATAAGTTATTCTTTTTATTACTTTTTATTATTAGATAATTTTGTGGGACCTTAGTAAATTTTTGAAAGTGTTATAAAATCTGTTACAGATTTAAAATATGTCTTTTTCGTGTAAATGATTATTTTAATTAAAAAATAAAATTCACATATTTATGAAACTATTTTCATAAAATGGAGTTCATTTATGAATTCTACATGTCTAGAAATTGTTAGGGTGAATTTTTGGGATTTTTTAAAAAATACTTGATTTTTGGTGAATAATAAAATATGAAAATTTATAATATATAACAAATATATTATTTATTGAGTCATATGTGTTATTTGGATGATTTAAGAACCCTATTTTATAACTCACATGAAATTATTATAATAATTGGTCACAATAATCAACACTATTGCTTCTCCTGAGCTAAATAATAAAATAATGAATAAAATAAGGTTAAATTTCCCCTCTCCTGCACTGTAAATATCACCCCTTACCACCCCTTCTCCTCACACCTTCCAAGATTTGAACATTACGAGATTTATGCCCAATACTCAACCCAAGACTATACCCAATGTACAAGAGATATTGGTCTCATCAAAATCCAAAAACCAACCCCCTTAACCATGTTCTTAATGAGTATTCAAGAGGTAAAATCCACTTTATTTTTAGAGATGGTGGTATGTTGCGGTCGATGATGGGAAATTGTGGGTGATTATGAGATGATAGTGTTAATATTGAATTTGTTAGATCAATTAATAATATGTGTTGCATAAATGTTCATAGTCAGATCATAATTCTTAGGATGTAGAATTGTATTTAATTAATAAATGATTAAGGGGAATGAGTTGTGATAAATAAATGAATGATGTCATGAGAGACTCATTGAACATTATTTAATATAGTATTAATTTAGTGATTGGGAATGGAAGTGAGTTTAGATATATAATAATATGTTAATATGATGATGTGATACAAGATATAATGATATATTAGCTCAAATGGTGGAAAATATATTATAGGCTTCATAAATATAATGTAGACGATTAATGTTGATGTGATTAATGAAGAATTGGAATTTAAAGATAAGAACTTATTGGTGATGAATTTGAAATATTGTTAATTTATGATAAATGATTTTGAAATGAGAAATGGATTGATAATGCCTATTTTTTTAGCAGTGGTGTTGGTTCATGTTAGGGTTAGAGTCCGAAACTATGTTTTTTGGTGGAGTTTTAAATTAGGGTTTCTGATTTAAATAGTTTCCCTTATATTGGTTGTGAACTATTATATAAATATATATATATATATATTCATTATGGTTTAATTAATTATTATGATCCATCACCCAAGTAAGATAAGATGACTGATTCCCATATTTAGTCTTGGGCTATAGATATTTTCCAAACATATAGTTTGGTGAAGATATAGATGGATAACTACTACCCTTACCACTCTTTCTATTCCATACATAGTATGATATGTCTGCATATTCAGACTATAATGAATTACGGTTATATGATGTCCACTCATAGGGCTGTAGTGGCTCATGGTTATGAAATACATGTAAATTTAGGTTGTGGAGGCTTAGGATTTTATCCAAAATGGCCCGAAGGCCTTATTTTTTTATTATGGATAATCCCCATTTTTAAGGGATGAAGGGGAACATGTACATGACCTTTCGGCCCAAGGCACAAGGCCTGACATGACCTACAATACATGACCTAAAGGCCCAGTGGCATACCATTCCCAATACATGATCCATAGGACTAATCCACTAGAACAACCCCTCCCAATATTCTATATCATTGATCACACAGCTCTTCACCTTGCATTACTGATTGGCTAGAATTACCCTGTACAAAGATGCATGGTGCCTGGTCCTGATGGAAGTTTCCATACCCTCTCATTCTTCAAATCCGGTTAGCTCTTCTTCTGGTAACTACAACTCTTGTTGCTCTGATCCTCTTCGGGGGCCTGCTCTATGTGAACTGGGATACTCCATGGTCTCTATGGCCTGAAGGCCCGGAGGCCTAAAAAACACTAATGAGCCGAAGGCCCTTGAGACTCGTAGGTGAAAACTGGTGGCCCGAAGGCCCAAATCAGGTGAATAGTTCTGGCTGCTAAAGTACCTACTACAGTACTGCTGCAGTAACCCTAGAAATTCACCTCCACACGATTTTGAACCTGGGTCTCTTGGATTGCAAGAGGGATCCTTTACCACTTAGGTACATGCTTGTTGGCCTTATAATTATAGTGTATACATGTATTAATGCTATAATGGATTATAGTTATTAAATGTGTATATTCATACGACTTGTACTGGATTCATGTATATAGTGTATTTACATAGATTTTAATGGCTCTCAGCCTCAATATATGATTATGGGGCTGTGATGGTGTTGTGTGGTTGTGGATTTGATTATGTAGATGTGGATGTGATGTGCTTGAAAGGATGCACAATATACCTATTGATGTGTTACCGGAATCAAAAAATGAGTAATTGATGATGGAGATGAGAATTGAATCCAAATAAATAAGGATTAATGAAAACCCCACCCACCAATGTTTCTCTCAGTATAAAGTCTATCTTACTAGAAAAGGATATGCACCATAAATTCCTGGAAATGGGATGAGTCTAAAGAATGAAATATGAAAGGAAATCATTTAAATTCATAGGATTCATGTTTTTCTAGTAAAATGGAGTGAAAGTACATTATAAAGACAAAACAAAGATAGGTTAATGAGCCAAATCGAATTAAAAGGTATGGGGTCACTCAAAGGTCACAAAAAAAGAATAAAAATCAGTTTCCCATGATAATTAATGACCCCACTTACAAAATAATCATAATTTATTCTTAATTATGATTTTCTACATGTTCAATTTCCTCTATAATGTGATTCTATTTATTTCATTCCTTTTCTATGTCGATATGTCATATTGTATCCCTAATAAGTGTGTTGTGGACAAATATTGTATTGAATGTCACAAAGTGAGGGTTATTCCATTTTTAATAACAATTGACCTAAAAATTACTATTAATCTCACAAGTATTCGACTTATGTTGAATCTAGTCCTTATCATTCCCTCCTGGTTGGAGAAGATTTTCCTAAAAATCCATGGCATCGTTATCTTAAATTCATGGATATAAGTTTCCAATGTTAAACACTACATAATCACCACTAAAACCATCATTTAAATTTATATTCTAGGCATTACTTACCACTCATTCTAGTACATTGAATGAACCTTCAAATCATGATTCCATATTGATATTCCTTTTGGTTGTAAATCTATCCTTGCAAAGGTGAATCCATACTTTTTATCTAGTTTAGAAAATGTCCTACTCCTAATGATTGGTATCTCACCTCTATTATGCTTCATTAGACTTATCTATTTGATCGTGAATTGATTCATAAAGCCTTTTCATTTTCTTTTCCTTCTTCTCCATGTCATTATTCACCTAAAAAACAAGAGGCAATGAGAGAAATTTGATAGTATTGGCTATATTGATTCCATAAACCAAATCAAATATATAATGTTAACTGGTAACACTTGATGATATGTTGTATAAAAATTCATCTTGCACAAGATGTAAATATCAACCTCTCATATTCTTATTCACCCATGTTCTGAATATAGTTCCCAATGTATAATTATTAAAATATATTTTCCTATTAGTTTGAGGGTGATGGTATTTGTTGAAAAAAATATTTGTACCAAATTTCCTATTGTGAGGAATTCCATGAATAAGAACAAACTTTTTGAAATATAGTTATACAACTTTAACTTAATATTCAGTATTATGGAAAGTTATTAAATGAAATATATTAGAAAATAAATCAGCAACAACAATTATTGAATCTTCACCTTTCCAATACTTATGTAAATCTATACTGAAATCCATGCTGAGATCTTCCCATGGAAGCACCAGAATTGATAACGGAGTGTATAAAATAAGAATGAAAGGACTCTTTTATCATTGAAAAGTCTTGTATCTTGAATAATTTATTGGAAAAATGAATACCCATTTGGATTCTAGAAATTATATTTTAGTATCTTCAAGACTTTTTGAATGCCAAAATAAACAGTGTCTCCTTGATGAGAAGGTTTCTTTAATTATCCATTAGTATACACAACTTGTTTAACTTGAAGATAAACCCATCATGCATAGAATAATCCTCCATAAATCCATTTTTACATTAGATTAAATATAATTTTACTTCATATCATTCTTATAGTATTCTTAAATAATCTGAAATCCAAAAATTTGAGCATCCAAAATAGTAAGTAAAGAAAACCTTAGAGATAGATAATATTCCACAAAGTTATCTTTCCTTGTAGTGACCCCAACCCCAGTATATTGGAGATGGTGGAAGATACCATTACATTGACATAAGATATAAGGAATCCAATAACAAAGGAACAATTGGTTTATTAGTATTCGTTAACTTGATACATAATTGAAATTCACATTACATTTTAAAACATAAAAAAACTCATTGAGAATTCCATTTTCCCCTTAGTATATCCCTACATATCAATCATAAAAGACTTCCTCATATCCTAGGGAAAATAAAACATAAGAAATGGGTGAGCTCGTATACTCAGTAAAGGTTATGTTCAATGAAATCTATCACTAATAAATAATGTATAATAATCATATAAAGGTGAATAACTGAAAAAATTTCCAATTAATCAATAACATGAGCATAATGTGACTAAAATAAATGTTGATAAAACAATTCCATACAAATAATCACATGATTTGACACTTTACCAGGGATATTCTTACTAATCCATTAATCACATGTAATAACATTAATGATGGATTGAATAATTTAAAAAATTTAGACTATTAAGATCTATCCTCAAGATAGTTACTATCGAGATATATTCTCAAGACAGTTTAATTCTTTGGGTAGAAACCCATCTAATTTGGCCAACTGATTCGTCTCATGAGACTACTGATGCCTTGAGGGGATTATATTAACCGCTCCCCAACCCATATATTTCATGTACAAAGCATTCCTCATATACCAGATAATAAAATTTAGTTCATAAAAATTGGTCATTATCATCAAATATCTATACTAAGTAAAAGATACATATTTAATATTATTTCCTCATAGATTCAAATAACTATAAAAGTAATCACCATTTTTAAAAAGTTGAATACAACTTGGGTAATAATCATATCCATGATACAAGAATATGGATATTAAATATATATTAGTTTTCACTAAATAATGGTCATAAATAAATCAAAGTTCCAGTATATAACCCCTATAAAATTGAATTGGTGCATAATAACAAATAAGTCTCAATAGAATTTGAATTGAGCCTAAATCCTTACAAAGATCATATCATTTAAGTTGGTATTTGTAAAAATTAATTGATCATGTGTATCAATTTTAAATACTCATGAAATAATTTTAAACACAGTATATGATAATCATAATTCATTTCACATATAATCTAAGAATGAAATATTCAATGATATATATGTTTAAACCAATGAATATAAATTGAGTTAAGAAATCTCTTACCTCGTGATTTCTTTTTATTGTACGTGCATAAAAATCATATATAGGGGTTTTAAACATGTAATTAACTCATAAAAAATTATATTAATATTTATAATATCATATATTATCCACTTATAACATTTTACCACACATCTGTTAATAATATTTTATTCATTTCACTATTTTGGGTGTTAATTGCCTTGATTTCTCATAAGTGTTATGTCATAGAATTTCTGATACATGGACATATTATATATTAAAATATTCTCCCGGATGATATTAGTGTTAAAAATATTATATTTAATCATTATATAGAATTTTTGAATAAATCATTATGGTTGTACATGGAAAATGAAACTTATTTTATCATGGAGATGGTAGGCTGTAAGTACGCACGAGTGACCATATCATTCCCTCAATTGTCAATGGGTATGGAAATGGATGAAATATTTTTATTTCCAGAATAATTATAATTTCATGATTATAATATATTTCAATTTTTACCATTATTATAACCATATAATTAAAATGGTGGTGAAAAAAATTACACCACGACGTGGGGTTGGTAATTCGTACATACACATGTATTATGCTTCCGTATTTCATAGGTTAGATAAAATGAAAAATATGGATGTCTCATAATCATAATAACATATAATAATATATATTATAATATATATATTATATTCTCATGTAGAAAAAACCTGAAGAGGAAGTGGAAGAATAAATAAATATGAAAGAGTCGATAAAGATGATTACATCTTCTTCAGAAGACTTCCTTTAATATCTTCTTAAGGGATCTAGGGTTGGTATTTTGGAAGTCAAAAAACTTCTATAACATGTATAAATAAATATATAATAAAAAAGAGTTGGTATTTTTTAATTAATATGGCTCAATGTGGTGTAAATTAGTGATATAGTAGGTGGCCATTTATAATTGAGGTGAGGGGTGCTTTTTGAATTTCTCAAAATATTAAATTAAAATAAATTCATTTTTCATAACAAATGACTCCAAATGGGAAATAATTAGATTATAATATATGACAAGATTGTAATATCATCAACCAAGATAATTTATACACATCTTGGTTTCATTTAAAACCATATCTTTTTATCAACCCCTTGAATATTTATTTCTGACCATTGTCAAGGTAACCATTATTTTAATTCTAAAGGGTTAATAATGTTACTATAAATAAAAAATTGACTCATAAATACACTAATTAATATTTTATAAGATCTATTTAATTAATATTTTATTAGATATTTTTTTTATGAATTTTAAATAATTTAATAATATATTATTTTGATAAATTATCATTAATGGTAATTTTGAGACATGTAATTTAATTAGACTTAAAAAATATCAAGAAATAGGTTTAATTTGAATATAATCATTACAAATAAATCTAATATATAATATAAATCTATAATTTTTTTAGATGCATTGTATCATTTAAATTATATCAAAAATTAATTTTTTGAAAATTAATTATCTTATTTTTCTCTTAGTTGAATAAATACCATTTTAGAGTTGTAGTGGCATTTAAGGTAACTATATAATTTATCAAAATTAATAATAAATGTATAAAATTAAAATATTTTCTTTAATATCAAAATAGACATTTATTTTCTTTCATTTCATGAATTGTTTCCTCTATAGACACATAAGAGATATTAATTTCAAAGGGAGTGAAATTTTGTAATTATCTATGATTTAAATTATATAGAAGTTAGTATTGAAGAAATGTGTACATTAAAAATATAAATTTTATATTAAGGTGATAATAGTTGAATAAACTTCATAGAATAATTTTTGGACAAGTTTAGGTCATGGTTATACCCTTATATGTTTTGTTTTAACAACATGTTAAGTCTTTTGGAAATTACCATACTATTAAAATATTCTACAATATATGGGTCATTAATGCCATTATAATATTCCAAAAGACCCATCAATGGACTATGGTAGATTTAAGTAACAATATGAAATTATATTGGATGAATTTATGATTTTTATGACTTTGATATCATTTAAAATAATATTAATTATTATAAAATATTTTTAATGTCATTTTTAAGTACTATTCATCACATTAACTTTACTAAAAACAATATAATAAGATAAATTAGAAAAAAAATATTTTAATACATAAATAATATGTAAAGGTAATCTATAATTTTTTTATCATATTAACTATATCATATTATATTTATTTTAATATTTTTAATATCATTATTTGTTTTTTCATTAATTTAATAATTAGTACATCATCACTGTCAAAGTATTTAAGGTAATTATTTCATCATTAAAAATTAAAAACAAATTAAAATTATGAAGTTAAATCTTTTATATTTCTTATTACTATTTATAATAAAAAAAATTGGGATAACACCATATTTGAATATTATACTTATTGAACATAAGAGTGTGACATGTTCGAATTTTAATTAAATAAAATACTATAATGGAATTAATGTCAATAATTTGGCTCCAAGAGGTCATAAATTATACACAAAAATGATTTTGGTCGAAAATTAATCATCCAATATAATTTGAGTCCTGTTTTTTGGTCATTTTATAATCTTTATCATATTATTTTTACCATTAATTTTCTGATTTACCCTTAACCATAGTAACAAAAATTACCAACGATACTATTCATATTGGAAAAAATAAATGAAACATATTTACTAAAATTGGATATTTTAAATAAAAATATGGTGTCTGTCTTTTTATATTTTAAAAAACCTAATTTGTTTTAAAATTAATTTCGAAAAATATACGAAAAATAGTTTTCTTGAAAAATGATTTTTTGAGTCAAAAAATGTACTTAAACCAAAATAAGGTATTAGTATGATTAAAACTAAATTAATTGCATTATATATAAATAATTATTACTTATTTTACATTCATATAAAATTCAAATTATCAAGGGCCTTTTTGATTTAAATAAAATAATAGTTTTATAGAAATTTTTATGTTTCAGTATTCACTGTAAAATAAATCTTCCCATAAGATTATAAAAAATTCACCACAAGATAATTTTAATATGTTTATTTTATAAATCATACTAGTTTTATAAAATAAAAATTATAGAGTTTTTAGAAAATAATTATGTATATCCTCATAAAAAATAAAGAAAACAATTTTTGAAGAAAACATATTTTTTAAAGATTAAATTGACTTTACTAAAAATCGAGTGTTTATTTAAATATAATTAATTAATATATTAACGTCAATTAAAAAATTATATATTTCATTATGTGGTTAATAATTTTAATTCCATTTAATTTAATGGCCATGTTATAATAATATTTCATTGTTCGTTTGTGTTGGGTGTTGCGTGTAATGTAAGCCATTGAAGAGATTAAATTTAAAAAGATACATACCTTAAAATATTGTTGTGTTACATTCCCCTTAATTTATTTCGACACAATTGAGAATGATTATAAGAAATACATCCAATTTTATTTCCTCAAACTCATCATGTGTTGACCATTAATAAATCTCAATGCACGATGGTCATAATGAAGATAAAAAATTGGTCTCAAATAATGATACCAATGATCTAGGGCTCTAAGAATTTCATAAAACTTTATATCATATGTTTAGTAATTACTCTTTGAATCATTCAATTTATCACTATAATATGTAATTGGATTATTTAATTCAATGATAACTACACTGATCTTGACTCCACATGCATTACACTCTACTTCAAAGACTTGATCAAAATTAGGTAATTCAAAAAATGGTGTTTCGCATAATTTTTTTAATAGTTTAAAATTATTCATTTTCTACCTTGATATGTCAGATTTACCATAGTTCTAGAACATATTGATGATTTCCATGATATTTCTGAAAATAAAAACAAATAGATCATAAAAAGTTAATAAACCATAAAGATTATTTGCTTCTATGATGGATTATAGTTATGGCTAGGACCTGATTGCTTCCACTTTTGATTGATCCACCGTGATTCCTTTATTATATGTGACATATCCCAAAAAATCACTTTTGTTGAATAGAACTCACACTTTTCTATATTTATATATATATATATTTCATCCCAAAAAATTCCAAATACCTATAGAATATAATCCAAATGGATCTCTACATCCTTATTCGAAATGAAAATATCATCCAAATAGAAAATGAAAACTTTACAAATAAATGCATTTATAGATTTATTCATGAACCACATGAATTTAATAGAAGAATATTAGAGGTCGAATGGCATGAAAATTTCCTCAAATAATCCACCTTTTATTTTGAATTATATTTTCACTTATCCCCTTCTGTCATTCAGATTTGGGGGAATAAACATTGAAGAAAAACCTTTGAAAATTTTGATGAACTATGTAATTGATTGGGAATATCACCAAATAATGAAATGGGATACCTATATTTGATGGTATGTTATTGATAATTTCACTATCAGTGCACATGAAATACATACCACCTTTCTTCATTACTAATAATGTTAGGACAAAACACGGTCTCAAGCATGGAAATATAAAGTCTTGATCCATCAATTCATCAATTTTTTTCTGCAATTCCATTGATTCCCCAGGATTACACCAATATACTATTTTATTTGGAAATTATGCTCCTAGTACAAGTTTAATATGATTCCTAATGCCATTAGTGGTTGGTTATACAATTGGAAGATCATTTGGAAATTTTTTTTGATAGTCCTCAATAAAATAATGATCTAATAGATGATGATGACTATTCTATTCATGGAATTACTTTTACATCAGTAATAAAGAAAAAATAGGGTTTTTATGGGTTTATTTTTCCACATAAGATTTTTGATAATTAGGATAACTTTGGGAACTTTGAGAATATATTTTTCTTTAAGATTTTGGGATGTATTCAAAGGAGAATGTATGATACTATTTTCCCCAGATCCGAAAGAATATGTGTTCTTACTCCCATAAAATTTCACTTCCCTATAAAACTACCATGGAATTCCAAAAAATGGTAGTCATTTATTGGAATAACATCACAAAATAACTCTCAACATAGTTCATACCAATGGAAAATAAAATAACAATATGTTGGTTAACTTGGAGTGTTTTATCCTTGTTAAAAAACTATAGTTTGTATGAATAACGATTATTATGAGTTAGATGATTCATTTTAAGCACTATTATTATTAATGAATCATTTGAACAAATCCCACTATAAATATTTACCATGTATACTCATTGATTTATGGTGAAAACAATTTTCAACAAAATTTCTCATTGATCTTCTTCAGGGTAGATTTGATTTTGAAAATCTCTTCATAGAATAAACTTGTGACCCACATTAGCTTATACAACAAAATGTTATTTATTTTTTTATTATTATCCACTATTTTCATCATATTAAATTAACATTTAAATTTATTTAATATCCTTTATTGTGATAATTCAATTGTTGGGAAAATTTTAAGAAAAATTACTATACCCACGACATTTCAATCACTTCCTATTTCTTAGTTTGATGTAGTTGGGTTTTCCTTTTTATGGTTCTTTCCAATTATCTTTCCTTTTATCCAGTATCTTTTTCACTCAAAATTCCATTTCCCCAACTCCAAATTTATTATAATAAGTTCATTTATAATAATATTTACCTCTATTATTGTTATTTAGCATTAGTGACTTTGAGGTTCTCTTTTCCTTCTCCAAATTTATAGCCATATTATAAACATCATCAAGTAAATAATGTTTTTATAATTAAAAAAAATGTTTAATATCCCATTTAATACATCAAAAAACCATTCAATAGTTTTCTCATTATCCTTAAAAACATAAATTTTCATTATAAATGATCAAATTCCTGAATTTACTCTTCAACAGTTGTTTCTCATTTTTTAAGCTATAAATTTGGAAGTAATTCTCTTGATTTTATTCTTTGGGTACAAATTATATTCTCAAAAGCTATTCCAACTTCTCAAATTAGCGTATTTTTATTTCCCATCAAGTTATTGATATTTATCCAAATTTTACCACTAGATAGATGTATAATCATAAAATTTTAGATCATATAACTTGTAATTATTCTATTAAAAATAATTATTAAAGTATCATAATTGCTCAATTCTCCACATCCAAAATAGAAAGTCGTGAGTATTCATACTCTCGTCAAAATATAGGTTACAAATATTTAGTACTCTTTCAATATCTTCGAATTATCATTTTTTCACATATCCACCTCTGACGAACTATAATAATTACCATTTTTATGATATTCATAAAATGGTGCCAGATTGTGCTTATTATATAGAGATATACCTGAGGGAAACTGTTATGGTAGAGTGGAATATTGTCTACATTCCCTAAGTAGTTGATCAATTTTTTTACTAATTTGAGAAATTTGTGACTGTAGATATACCTTCACCATTTCTCATGGATCAACAGTAGAATACCAACTCTTAAAAGCCATGGTAAAGAATTTTTTTTCCGAATAGTATTGAGAATAATGTGATAGAACTTACTAATTATAACCATGAAATAATACCAAACAGATGTTTCACCGGAATTATGAAACCTGTAAGTGAATATGAAGTTTGGAAATGTAGCTGAATGAATAAGGATTATAAGAAACACCACCAGAGATGTTTTCTATATGATTATAGGATAAGTCATCAGTAATAGAGATACACCTCTATTTCTAGGTATAGCTAAGAGGCTAAAGTTAGAATTTTTCAAAAAAATCTTCTAAATTCATAGGATTCATGTATAGCCAATAAAAAAGAGTGAAAATACATTATCAACACAAAATAAAGAGATATTATTGATCAAAATCATATTATATCGAATGGGGGAACTCAAAAGTCTCATAAATGGCATAAAAACCACTTTCCCATGATAGTTAATAACCACACTAATAAAAGTAACAAAATTCCTTCTTAAGGATACTTTTATCCATGTCATCTTTTCTCTTTAAATTGATTCAATTAATTTTCTTTCTTTGACACATGTATATCATTTTAGACCCCAAATAAGGGTGTTATAAAACACTATTGTTTTGGATGTCAAAAAGTGATGGCATGTCTAATCCGAATAAGAATTGGGATGAAAATTATTATCTATCCCAAAAATATTCTCCTTAGTTTGAATCTAGTCATTATCACCTATAGAGAGGATGAGAGAACTATGACATGTGAAATCAGGGTTTTGGGGGTCTATTTCTTTCGGAAAGTAAAAGTAGGTTACCTTTAATTAAATATATTTTTCTCATGATATATTACATACTTTTTTGTGATATTTTTTCAGTGATCCTTGGTGAGGTTGAGATCTTATGTGGTATAATTTAGAAAATTAGTTAGTTTCATTATTTATCCACTAACACTTTAGTATTATTTTATCTCATTTTCAAGATATGTTTTGGGGAGGATCCTACAAAGTATAATTTTATTCTCACCCATATATATATATATTCTAGGTCTGTGGGATAATAATGGTGAATGAGATGATTATTTTTAGCTCGTGGTGTTCGTTGGGATTAACTGGTGTTCATGGAGTTTCTATAATAGGAATTGTTCATGTTATTTTTTTTGGGGGTTTCTATTAGGAATTATATAACATACATGTTGGGGTATGTTTATTCATTTTATTGGATGGAGTTAATTGGTGGATTTTATTTTATCTTAGGTTTTATAATGGTAATTCTTCTCATTTGAGTGTTTATATACCCCTTTTCTAGTTACCAATAACCAATGGCCCATTGGAGGTGGTCTATGGGGGCCACTCCCATATCCACTCCTAGCCTAGGAGGGGTTTCAGTGGGGAATTTTCATGATAAAAGTATTCATGTATCATATTCAATTTTATAATTAATAATGAAATATAAATTTCTGAGTAGAGGAGTTTGGGAAAGTGTTTCATTAGAAGCATAAAATGAATTTTGTTATTGGTTCTCTATTTAATTTTTTTTTCTTTTCTAGATCAATCAATAGTGCATCCAATGTGATGATGTACTTAGTAAGTATCCTTTTAAAAACTGAAAATTATATTAAAACTTCTTACTTATCCAAAGGAACTAAGGTTCATCTAATCCTAGATAGATTTAATTTTATTTTTGTCCATATTAACCTAATATTAACTCATAAAAATCCATTGAAAACAATGTTATCAATGGAGAATTCACAGTTGTTAATATTACTAACTAAATTTTAATTTCTAAAAACACATCTAAAACCATTATTATATGATCTAAATATTAATTAAATGTCACATTATTCACTATAATGTCATTAAATTGAAAATTTAAAAATCCAATTGTTTGAAAATAACACACGATTTATCAATCTCATGAATTTAATTGAACAATTGGTCAGACTAAAAGGAATCACTATCCATTCATAAAGACCATATTTAATTTTAAATATAGTTTTACCCTAATCTCCCATGTTTATTCTTATTTAATGGGGGTCACTTCTTAAATTATTTTTAGAAAAAATTTAAACTTTTTAGATCATAAAGTGTATCTTATATACTAAGGATTTGATGTAGATTATAATCCTTCATGTTGTTGATGGATCTATTGTCCATGAACAATATCCATGTACCATATTGACTTATAAAAAGTAATAATGTTACCTCAAAAGTAATCAATATATATATATATATATATATCATATATCCCATTTCTAACACCTCTTGGCCATTCCTTTGAATATCCTTTGTCTCATATAGTTTTGTTTTATATGTTGGTCTATTTGGAAATAATTCTTTATAAATGAGAATAACTTGATTCTTAATACCATGAATTGGTAGCAAAATATGTGGAACATCATTTAGAAATAAATAATCATACTTCGAAAATAATGATTTAATAACACTTGGTAAATGAGATATTAAGTGGTTAGTGTTTTCAATCACCTTCTTATATATAATATATAAGTGATATTTTTATGAATTAAATCATTCCATAACTGCACTATTTTTTTCAACATGAAACTTTTAAAATCCCTCAATTATTTTTTCCTTATTATTTTCCATTACTTTTCCCTTCCAATATTTTTTAATTCATACTTCTCCCCTTATTCTAACTTTTTATTTTATTTTTTTCTCATCCCTTTTTTCTTACTCATTATTTTATTTTCCCAAAAAGATTAGTCTCCCAAAAAAATTTGGTGACATGGAGAAAATAGTTATGGTATCCACTTAATGTACAAAAGAAGTATATCTTAGAAAACCATCATATATAAAAAGTTGTTTTTACTTCCATGATTGAATTAACAACAAGTGACACACCTTCATAGAAATAATATAAAACCATAACTCATCTTTGCATGTGCTAATTCTAAATAAAAATAAAATATATTTTATAACCATAAATTATACACATTCATTAAACAATTAAATTTGTTATGGATTTTGATACATTTAATTTAGTAGACCCAAATTTTCTACAAACTCAGTGGTTTCCACATTTTCATAACATTCACTATCAATAATAAAACTACATATCTTCTTATGGATTTGGAATCATGAATAAAAATGATTTTCAATTTTCTCTTTCTAATTACCCATTATTTGAGAACATAACATGCTTACTATTATGAATAATGAACTTTATTCCATAAATTATCTGATATTTATTTTCAAGGAATAATATTATTCATCCTCAATGTTATTTATATTAATCTCCCATTCTCCAAACTATTTAATGGGGATGGTTCTTCGATTTTGACACTCATTAGCGACATTCCCAATCACTTGTAATTTGAAACACTAAACATCCCTAATTATTTTTGGGTTATCGTCAACAAGAGTTTTATTTAGTGTAAGATTTACCTTTTCAATCTTTCAATCAACCACCTCTTTTATATTTTATGTTTCTCTAATCTCTTTTATAAGAATTATAGATGGGGAAAACGACATAATAATTACCTTATATATCTCATCATATTGTAATTTCTTATAATATTTGTGGCTTGTTAGACCATGTAATTTATTTATATATAGTGATTCTATTGATTATATACTAAAAACAAAAAAACCCACACACAAGAGCACACACATATATGATATATATGACAGAATACATTACACCCAATTTAATTTAGGTTCATTACATGAATATTCCATCCTTCCAATGTTGTTTAATTTAATTAATAATCCATTATTAATGAATTAATTACATATTTCATGTCCATTTAATAGGTTCAATGTATTTATCCAACACGAAGTAATGTACACACTCGATAAATTTTATATGACCAACGTGTTTCCTTAAATATAGAGAATAAAAGTTGGATATGTAAATGGATGTTATCCCCCACGTTGTGTGTGGATAATTATCAACAATATCATGAAAATATTTATGAATAATGTTATCTTCTCTAAATCATCATTCATCAAATTTCAACGAATGAGTGAGCACCCCTTGAAGTGGTGTGGAACATCCTCAAGTTACAAACTCAGATCCACTAGCTAGAATTCCTACCTTATATAATAAAGGAATAGTTCAACTTATTTGTAATATATATTTTAAATTTATATCTCTAGAAGAAGGTAAATAGAGATAGTTCGTATCATTTTTCAGGTACATTGTTCTTCATTTATATATAAACATTGGATTCTTGAAGATCCAATGGGTAATTATATGAGGTTTTTACACTGTCTATAATCATATGATGATCCTAAAAACCCTATAAGATACATCTCCACCTGATAAGAAAACTCTCAACTGAGAACTTTCTAGAACCATGTTATTTTTTCCTCAGTTCCTCATATACCATAGCTCAAATCATCAAAACCAATATACTCTTGTAATAGTATTTAACACACTTATTCTTAAGGTGTTGATGTTTATGTGAATATACCAATAGAAATATAAGGTAATAAACTACTCCCTCCTTGGATATATTTTATCCTCCTAATTATGGATTATGAATACTTTATAACTAGTTCTCTTTGTTCCAAATATATCTCATTATATAAGTGAATAAATGGAAAAATCATGGCTTGAAAGATTGACCTTTTTATTCTTATAATAAGAATAAAATGAGAATAATTAATCAATGAACATATCCCGCTCTATATATTATTGGAGATTTATTTTCACTTGAAAAGAATAAACCTTTACCTTGATCCCACTTAAAATGTCATCATCTTGTTTTTACTTTTTTATTTCTATAATTTATTGGAAGAAAATTATTAATTATGAAACATATTCAAAATAATTTTCCAATGACCCAATAATGATGTGTGAATTAGGAGGTGTCAAATTGTGTCAGGGTTTACCATGAATCATCTTTGATCTTGGTTGATTCTTGATGCAATTAATATACTCATGAATATCCTTCAACGTTATTTCATGAAGATTCCAAAAATTTATTACCAAGGTATGTATGTAGAGTGTATGTATTCTAGTTTGGAAGGATATACTATGGATTAATCAATCACTATCATAATATATTTATTCCCAAGATCTTCATCCATGGTAAATGCATGAAAAAAATACACATGAGGAAAACAATGATAATGACACCCAAGCACACTCATATCCAAATATTTACCCATACTCACAAAAATATGAGGATATTCACACACCCATATGTGTACACACACAAAACCAAATAATAATATATAACCCAAACAATTTACTCACACTCATACAATGACACACGTGATTTCTTTATATTCTTTCCATTTTTATCACTCAATTAAAATCTCATGTTCTTATGGATACTTTCACTTAATTTTGAAAATAATGTCCCACAAATACTTACCAAATGGATATAATATTTGGTAGTGGATTAACATAACTTTTAGGGAGAAATTGGGTAACAAGATGAGAAATGGGTAAAATAAATGAACAAATATGATTTCCAGGATATCACCAATAGTTTAAAAAGTCAAATAAAATATGAAAATATTATTTTAATATAGATGATATGTAAATAATTAAAAATAAAGGGTAATAATGATGAAATATGATGAGAAATTTAATTATTCTAATTATGTAAATGAAAAATAAGTATCATATAGGTTTTTTCTACTTTTTTTTTGTTTTTTATTATTTTGCCTTATTTTTTTGGAAACTCATAGAAATCGTGGAATTTTTATCATTATATAGCATGATATAATGAGTTGAGATAATTTTATATTTTTATTTTGGGAATAAACTTCATATATATCAATAAAATTTAATAAAATAATATGGATGAAAAACATTTCTATGTAAAATGTTTAAATCATGCTCATTAAGGGAAAATTTTGGAATTTTCCATATAAAAATGTTTTTAAGGGGTGGGAAATATAGAATAATATAGAATGATAATAAGGATAATGGAAAAAATTTATTAATAGATAAAGGATAGATAATAACCATGACAAACAAAACACTAATTCCAACTAATACGAGACACATGGAGTGGCCAGATTTTCAAGGTGTAGGTTGATGGGTGAAGGATAAGGTTATAAGATATGTGGATGTAAGTATCCAAATAAATATATTAGGATAATGAACTGCTACATAGATACATAGTGATGAAATTTTTAACCAATATACTTAACAATTAACTTGCTTAGTGTCATTGGTGGGGTGATTTGTGATCTTGGGTCACCAATCTAACAATTCGTTTAAAAAATCGAAAATAAATAAGAACAAGTTATGTAAAAACCTGTGTTCCTCATAATAGTGAGAAAAAAAAGTTGTATATTTTCACCAATAAAATCATAATGCTATAAATGTTTCATGAAAATTGAAATTTATAGACAAAAATAGATATAAATAGAATAGGTTCTAATAATTTATGTTCATAAATTTTAACCCTACTTGTCCTATTAATTTCAAACTTATTCCTCAAATAAAGAAAATCTATAAAAATAACCCATATATTTTTAATTTAGGGATGAGTGGTACATTATTAAAAAAGTTTTGTTATTTTATTTGAAACCATAACCCATCATATTTTACTTTATTGTCCCCAAAGTTGAATTTGGAAATTCAAAAATGGGTCTGGGATTATAAATTTTTGTACCCATGTGTTATGGAGTTTATAAATCATATTTGGGATTTAATAATGATATAGTCCCATTTTCACTCTCCATTCATGATTAAATGTATTAGGTGTTTAATGGAAGAACATGGGATCTAATTATGTCTTGTAACCACTTAGTTATTCTATAGGTCGTTATTCTATGAAAATATAACTCTTCATCATGGAAAATTGACTCAATAAATTTACTTGAATCTTATTAACTAGGAATTTTAAAACAGTATAATCCCTTAAACATCTATGATGTATACTTATGGGAAGGGTCTAAAATAATCATTCATAAAACTCAATAAATCTTCAAAAGAAACACTATTTAAATCCTTTACAAATAATTCATTGAGAATATTTTTCTAATTTTTTGGAAATGATATAATTTCTTCATCATATAAATAATTATCCAAATAGAATATTTCTTTTTTTATAAGTGTGGTATGTAAGTAACAAATTCTATTGATAAATCCTCTCATATCCACTATGAATCATTCAAATGATATAATAATCATAGACTATTGGAAAAAAATCAAATACCAACAGTTCAAATCCATTCATATAGGTCCAAAAATAATTAGTATTGGTTATACCAATGGTTTGGGTGGCCATTAGATTTTATAGTTTTGTTATAGGTGGGATATACGAATGGTTTCAAAACCATTGGTTTAGGTAATCTGAAATACCAATACAACTTGTTTTCAAATCCATTTGTATAAGTATTTTAAAAAAAACCCTTGACTGGTTTTGATCCCCAAACCTCAAATTTATATCTCAACAACATAACCACTAACCTATATTTTTTGGGGGGAATATAATATGATATATATTTACATATATTTATATTTTACTTAATTTTTTTTGTATTCAATGTTATTTGATAAAATAATTCATTAAAAATCATAAACACATATACCAACGATTTTTCAAATAGTTTGTATATGTATTTTTTTATTTTTAGGATCTATACCAATGGTTTTGGGAGAAAAATTTGTATAGGTTCTTTAAATGGAGCATATACTAATGGTTTTAGCCAAATTGTTGGTATAAACATCACATATACCAATGTATTTTACAAAACTGTTGGTATAAGGTCATTTTATTGAAGTTATGCCAGCGATATTTCTAAAACCATTGGTATAGCTATGGTCAATACCAAATTGTTTACCAAAACCGTTGGTATAGGGTCATATTATGGTAACTATATAAATAGTTTTGAAAAAACATTAATATTAGGTAATTTTATTGTGCTTATATAGATGGATTGGCCAAAACCATTTGTATAGGTCCAGTTTCTACTAGTATTATTAAAACCTGATTTTCATTAATAATCCTTGTCCATTAGGCCTTGGAATTTTTATTTATAAGAAAATCCCATTTTTGTTGGAGTTCATGTTCTAGAACCAATATTTTTTACTTTATATTTCATGAATATTTAATTAAGTGAATATTAATTAAAATATATTACTACATATCATTCATTGTTCTGCATGACTTTAATGTAATAATTTCATAGAGTATCTGTCATGTTTATAAGGGCGTATTAATTCTCAGATATGATGAGATCCTTGAAATTCCATGATGATATTCTTAAAGCATATTCGATAGTCAGATAAAATTTTATAACGGGACACATAATATGTTGAATATTAGGTGTTAGTACTCATATGTGGATTACACTTCATCTCATGAAGTTAAAACTTTCTAATCTCCAAGAATGTAAATTATTGGAATAGTCATATTGGTAGGAATTCCACATGTTTACGTCTCATTAAAATATTCTATTTATGATCATGTGTGATGATCTTTATAATTTAATAATATTATTAATGAATTTAATCACCTTTTTACTTTAATATATAGTCCAAAACCGTGACGCCATATATTCTCAGTATGTAGGGTATATTGGGTGCATCATGAATGATATGTTAATAATGAAAAAGTCAAGTAATAATTTTTTCCTTTCTATATTTATATATGTTGATATCTCTAACATTTTATTGAAATGGTACCATCATGATAATTTCTATGTCTATGGTTTATGGTCAAGTTCATTCCAGGTAGTCAAAGATATACGTATCAATCATATAGCTTGATGACATGGGTTGAAGACCTTCTTAATGATATATCCTGAAAAAGGGATTACATTACATGGTGAGTGTTTATATATAATCTTTTCATTTTGAAATATCATCTTCCTATGTGGGTTCCTTGACCCATTGCTAGACAGTAATTTGGGACATTAGGAAAGTCCATATAATTCCACCAAGGAAGAGGACTCAAGGGTCACACACAAAGTGTCTTATTTGATATAATTTAAATATTATTTATATTTGGAATAAATATTATTCTTCAAATTGATAATTAATATTTATTCAATATTTAATAAATGATCATAAATATTAAATAAATATTTATTCACAATTTAATCTTTTAAGTTATTCGAATATATATATTAATTATTGATCTCTTTTTAATATAATCATAATAAATAAATAATAAATAAATAAATAAATAAATTAGTTATGTAAATAATAAATAACTATTTATTATCAAATCTATGAATAGAAAATTTATTTATTTATTGAATGAAAAATATTTATTATGGAATTCAATTAATGTTATGGAATATTAGCTTATTAGATTGTGTCTAGTGATGAATATTTATTGACTACATTGTAAAATAAATATTTATCTTTATGCGGGTTAGTGCGCACCATAAAATAAAAGAATATTATTATTTCTTTACTTGGAATGAGCTTCCTTTTGTGTTTAATATAATATTAAGGGAATTTTTATAATTAATTTAATGTTAAACCCTAACAATAAGTCTATAAATAGACTATTATGTCAATCAGAAAAAGGTAAATTATTATGCATGATAATTTCTTATCAAGATATCCCTCTTCCTCTCTTCCTATCAAGACCAAAAAGTATAAGAGAGAATTATTTCAATCCTGAAGGAATTTGAAGTGATCAAGATGAACAACGAAAGATAATCAACCGCTCATGCTAGAACTCAGTGGTTGATCATTTTTCTATAGATCACCAGATCACGTGTGGATCACGGGTAAAGGGTATATACTATGGGTCCATGGTACATATTGAAAAAACACTTATTGGGGTTATAATATCAATATTATCATCAATGAAATATCTTAATACACATATTATATTTATTATAATATATTTAAAATAATTATAAATTAATATGAATGATCCACTCTCATAGTTTTGGAAAATGTATTTGTAATTATTCTTTAGAAAAAAAATTTGATCATGAAATTCATTTCATGTACATTGTGAATAGTCCGATGAATTTGAAAAAATCTATGTTTGTCCTATGCTCTGTAGGTTCTTTCACTATATTTGGAACTATAAAGTGGTATAAAATGGGTCATGTTCAATTTATAATTATTTATTGATTTTTGATCAATTATGCATTTATAGTTATTCTTTATTTCAATAAATTTGTTAATATAACCTAATTTTCAAGGTATATTCTTCCTCCCATCATATCTCTCTCTCAATTGATACAAATATGATTAAATATTAATAAAGAACATTTGAAGAATCCACCCAAGTGTGTTGGAAATGTTTGTCGAATAATAAAAGAGTACACGGAGTGTAACCCGAAGGTACATGTCGTGTACCTATGTTAAACACACCAAGACGAATCTCAACTTAATTTGGAGAGTTATACATTAAATAAACATGGAATGCCTTAAATAAACACAATATATTGACTAGTTTAGGCTGGGACATATCTTGCTAGACTACACACTGTGTAACTCTATTACACACCATGTAGTATATGTGTTTTCACAACAAAAAATATTGCATCTAATTCAGGGCATACATTTATTACATGACACAAGAAAATGAATCCATGTAACAAGGAGGTTATAAGATGTGTACCAGTTTAACACATCATGTACCACACACATTTCTATGTAGCAATGCATGGAAAATCCCTAGATATGTATCATGATCATATGGTGATAATGATACATGACATTTAGTTGGATATACATTTCGGGTACCCAACATCATTTCGTAGAAATTTAAAATTTAATTTATCAATCCTTTAAACCTCAACAACATGTGTTCCGTATGTCATTTATGGATTCATAAACTCTTTTTTAGAGGTTATATATATATATATTAAATACTTAATTAATTTCCTGATTAATTTATGAACTACATACCATTTAGAGTGATAATACATCGACTACTCTGCACACACTAAAAGAATTATAAATAATGTTAATTAACATGTGTTCCATGTGTGATTTAATGAAATTTCATACATTATGTAATTATGTGATAAAATATGTTTGCTAAATGATGCATGAGTAGAATGTATATTATATCTATACAAGATGATTAGTTTGAACATACACTCACCAAGTTTCTTCCAAGTACAAGATATGTACTTATTTCATTAGATTGTAAAAATAATTAATTAATTTTTGTTTATTTAAAATCACAGAAGATGGGTATCTCCATGAAATTTTGGATGAATATTGAGATAAATTAAATTATTTTATTTATCAGATAATTAATAAAATTAATTCATGTATTTATATACTAATAAAAGAACGAATCAAAATGAATGATAGCTAATTATTTTAATTGCGTTATTATTTCTGTAGAGGATGGTCATGAGAATAGTTATAATTGTATATGTGCATGTTTAATTTGTTATTGTTATTGAATTATTTTTTCAATTATTTTATTTAAATTATATTAATGAAATTTGAGTCATCCCTCCCTCCCTATTATGTATGGGCCTATGTTCCCATAGTTTATTTTATGTAAACCATTATTTTTCTTTGTTTCCCTTACCTGGTGAGTGTAGAAAATGTATTGTAAGGACAAAGGTCCTATGTTTACTGAGTTGGTTAGAGATATAGCTTAGCTGAAACCAAACCAAGGAGATACAAAATTTGGAGGTGGAATACAACAAACTTGAGGCCAAACTAGCTCAAGTAGTTTTTCCCAGGGTCAATGCATTCTATATTATTCACTCAACAAACAAACCAGTAGTTAAAGATCATGATCAAAACCATGTTTTATTTATTTTATTTCTATCTATTTTTTGATTTATTTTATGAATGCAAGACCATGATCACTTTAATAGATAGATTGATATATAAATATTAAATTACAATAAGAGGATTAAGTGTAAATATTTTATTAGTGTATAGTTAATCTATTAAGTAAAATCTATATACTATTAACAATACATGTTAAAGATAAAATAGAAAAATTATACATAATAAAAAAATCCATCAAGTTAATATTAATTCAATACACCTTCTATTATTAGATTTCGATTGAAACCATAGAACTATGTAATTGACTAACCCTTTTCAGGACATTTACTTTGATCGAGGAGTTATAATAATGGTTTGGGGTTGACTAAACCATGTTGATATATATAATATTCTCCATTTTATATACTTGATGTATCCTAGAGGCATGTGTTGAAGAAATGCATGTTAGGATTTCAGGATTAGGGAGTCCACACAACACACCTATGAACTGCCAGCCATTAGTTGATAAGATTTCCTACCCAAATACCATTGATTATCTCACCAAGATCAAGCTTATGTTATAAGAATGTAAATATAAATCCTTGTTTAAAAACCCTATCTCTAGTAACTAGGTCCAATTTATACTTTATTACATTTTAATTAGATAAAATGGATCACATTAAAAAGGATCAATTTATTTAGTAAATAAATATCCTATTTTTTTAATTGTATTTGTTTCAATTTGTTATAAGTGATGAATCACTTGGTGTAAATCTGAATTGAAAATGTGTTATAGATTGAAAGTCTACTAAAGATCACAAGCATGTTTATAAAGATGATAACAATCCATCAGATGTTACAAGATCACACGTTATACTTTGGATGAGGTGGTAATGCTTGGAGAAATTTTATAGATTCATTAAAATTATCTATATAAATCATAAAATTGATGAACTATTCCCCATTGGTTTAAGAACATGTTCTAATGTATTGAAAATTATTTACGACATGATAATAAGTGAATATAAATCAAACATTTAGGATTTGATATGATGAATATTAGAATATTAATTTTCATTATGTAAAATTCATGAAGTCTATTCAAAAGGAAGATATATATTATTATTATATTTCATAAAGGAGAAGAATTTGATTTGGAATTATCATACATGGTAATTACTAATTATATACATGGGCCATCATTGAAAAATATGGGCCAACCAAAGCCACCCACATTGGCTAGCTTAACCACATATGGGAGCCATGTCTCAACAACATGGAAATTGGCCCATGAATAGACATCCAAGGTGGAAAGGGAGAATGTAGGAGGAAAAGTTCTCACATAGGATTCCATGTTATGAGAATGTGGATCGTCATGCGCAAGTGTTCCATGATACAGGTCAGTAACATGGTGGATCCAATGAGTGGAACTCAGTTACACACTTCTATACGGTTATATAACAAATAATATTATTAATAAGTTCATAAACTCAATTATAAGTGATGTGGGACAACATAAATGAGGGTAATTGTTCTTATGTCATTAAAATGTTGTAAATATAATTCCATCCATCTGATCACTTCTAATTCAATGATCCACCAAGCTCTTGAACTTCATATTTTGCCTCTTGAGGCCCTTGACATAATCCTTTGATGTTGACCATCTTCAAAAAAAAATACTGGTTGAGATACAGACTTCTAGGATAGTACTACACTTATGCATTGAGAAAATCATATGTTGGATCATATTTCATTTGTATAACAATGGAATGCATATGTTTACATTAATATGTATCTTCTGTTGAGGATGATCCAAAGTGGATGAGAGATATTCAAGCATGATATGGTTAATTCTCACATGCTTGTGAGAATTATCCCATGAAGGAAGAATCTACACAATGATGCTTTGATTCTTATCATCATAAAAAAGTAATGAAACACTCATGGAGTTCAATATAACAAAATCTTATGGAATATTGAAAGCATGTGCGCCTCACCATGATTATCAAAGGTTGTTTCATAATTTGAGGCTTGACATGGAGTTATTATCAGAAGTAATCATGATGATATATTCACCTATAAATACAAATACATGAGGTAGGGAGGTGTAGCTAGAAAACATAAAAAACAGTTATTTTCAATCTATGTGAAATAGAGCATCCATAAGTCTCTTTTTTTGAGGAGGAAATGGTGTTTGTGCACATATCTTGTGCGAAAAAAGTTCCATAATCTATTTCAGGGATAATATTCACTCACTGAGATTCAAAAATAATAACCACACATATCCAACATGAGGATAGAATTATATTCCTTCTATGGAATGTGAAGTAATTGAGATACCACAAGCCTTTTGGTTAGGAAAATTACATATCTGTGCACTTATATTTTCATGAAGACCACATGATATGGTCATCATTCATATATTATATTAATCTATGAATAATAAATATTATTTTATTTTATTCATACTATTATAAATAGTATTATGTCATGGAGTCAAACAAAATCCCTATAGGGATACACAAAACCATTGATATTCCATGTACTTAGTTATGTGAAGGTAGGAGAAAGTGTAACATATACATACATGAATGAATAGTCACACCAAGTATAATTTTAATTTATATGGATACATGAATTATGGGAATTAATTCAAATTAAGAATCAATATTTTTTTCAAAATGTGTTTTCAAGTGTTTATGGGTGATATAAGTTGAAGTTGTAAGATACCATACAATAAAATTAAGCTTTCACCTTCACAACGAATACATTATACCAAGTAGAAATTCATAATACATTTATTTATTGAATCTGTGAATAGAATTAAGAACTAGATATAGTAATTCAATATCTCAAACTATCCATCAAAGATAAAATTTAGAAGAAGAATTTGTGACCAAGCTTGTATTTCTTAGTTATCATTTTGGCTGAAGAAGAAATCTGAGACTATCGTTGCATGGTAATATTAATATTAATAGGAATTAATAATAAGAATAATAGGTATTCCATTTTATAAAAAAAATATTTTAGATAACCCATTTATTACCATTATATAGAGGAATCCATCTGATTTCTACGTTCTGAGGAAGTGGATCAGATTCATTTAAGACTATTAAAAAAGGAAAGTATTACACTCCCATTTTAATTAGGAGGGACAGTAGAATATCCTATAACCTTGTTCTTCAATGTAAAATCATGAATTTTACTTAGTCAATGCCGGGAGAAAGAGTTCAAGGTTATTCCCTTGCTCTTGATTTTCTCAATATTAAATGGTATGTTATGTGCATGTGGGATAATAACCACTATATGATGGGGATGTATTCATCCACATTAAAGGAAAAACCTATTAAAAATCATAGTGTCCCCTATGTTTTATCATTATATGTTCATACGTACAAACTATAGGTGAATAAGAAAATAAAATAATTCACTGAATAAGTGACAGAGGTAATAAACAGGATAAAATATTTAAAGTGATAAAAAGTCATCCCATGCTGATTCACCCCCTCTTAGTGTGGTCATCCCAAAATTGATCCTAACAATTGGTGTTAGGGTGTCATGTCACACCTCTAATTGGATTCTTTAATTTTAATATTCATTTATGATTTTAATTCTCTTCTCAATTAAAAAAAGAGTTAAAAATGGAGGATTTTTCTCTCTTATGGATTATAATTCTATCTCAACCAAGTCCTTAATGAATAAAAGTAAAAAATAATTAATAAGGGAGAATAATATATACCTCTTGTGAAAAAAGGATGTTAAAAAAGTCATCCAATGCATTATTACTAATCAATACAATTCATTCACTAGGTTTAAAGAGATGTTAGTTCAATATACTACCATATAAATGGATTACAATCCTACCTCAGATTTGAATGAGGAGGTATCAGATATGATTTTCAAATATCTAATAGAATATCCATGAACAATTAGTGAAGATTAATCCTTATAAAATGATAATTAAACATATTTAAGGAATATAGATTAATAATAGATCACCCCACTAGAATAATAATCTAAGAAGATCGAGAGTCAACAACACAAAGGGTTATGCCAGGTGTAGATCTCACTAAAGAATGTAACCCCAAAAGTAATAAGATAAAATACCTTAAAGAATCATGATCTATAGATGGAAAATATTTTTTTGAATAAATCGTAAAGAAATATACATCCATTGAGAGGCTTGAATTGAAGTTACATGAATTTGGTTACAACTAGAAAAACATCATTGATGTCATGAATTCTCAACTTGAAATCAGATAAAGTAAGATCAAACAGCTTGACAGTTTGTTACATGATAAAAACTTTTTGCATGATGCTGAGTTTTTGAAGATCAAGAAATAATTTGAAGATAGAATTAAATATATATAGAAATATAACATCATCCTAAATATGAAATAAATGAAACTTGGTGTCAAATTAATATGTTTTTTAAATGTCTAAGTTGCGTCTTTACAATATTTTAAATATAGATACAAAACTATAAGATATTCTACTACAAAAACATATAATGAGTATTATTATCCTAAAAGGCCTCTAACCTATAGAAATAATATATTTAAATTATCTAATGGTCAATATCATGAATCCTTTAAGAAAAAGGTACCATCCATATCTGTAAATAAAGTCTGTACTAATTCATGTTCTATGCTTAGTTCGGGTTCAAAGTCAAAACATGTTAAAAATAGGATTAAGAAATGTACTTGAGTACTCACCCCTACATTTGTGGGGAAGAAACTTTTTTTTGAGGAATATTCTCCTCCATAGAATCCAAAATAAAAAATGGAAAGAAACAAAATCAGTAATCATACTAATATAGTCATATTATAATCCAAAACAAGAGATCAAGATTTATAGGCTATTACTGGTGTTGTAAAGGATTTCATCACATGACTTATGAATATTGGAATAATATGAAAAAAAAATCTGAAAATAAGAATATATATACATTAATGGGGAGTAAATAGGTGATGTAGAAAAGTCTATATGTGAATGGAAATTATATTCCTATAATAATTAGATTTGAAATTTTTAAAAACCAATATGGAATTTGAAATGGATGTGGTCATAGTCAAGAGGCAAGTAAGTATAAATAATTCAACTTTTCAAGTAAAAAAATATGAATAAAATAGAATATTAGATGAGGAATAAGTATAATCCTACATTGGGAAAGAAATAAAAGGAAATAATTCCCAATAATTTTATAAAGATGAAAGAAAAGAATAACTTGTGTAATAATATGAAGATGACTGATATTCAATGTAAACCCATGAATATCGAGAAGGGTGCTACATAAAAATGAATAAGTTGATTATTTTATGTATAAATTCATCACACTGTGGATAACTATAATAAATCCATGAATATCACAATGAATGGAAGAAATATCAAGCAACAAAATATAAGACCAGTCTATGAGAAAAATAATTGGACTGATGTGGGAAAGCTCACATTTAATAAGCCATGTGGTTCCACCAAGAATCATGTGCATATTAAAAATTACATTCTTGTAATTTTTCTAGATGATGGGGGAAGAGAAAGTAAAATAAAATAAGAGTAGGATAAAGTAGAAGTTAAATTCAATTCAATATGATGCAACAAAATTTCATGAGAAATTTTCAATAAAGTATAATAATAAAATATTAGATGTATTATGTGGAAGGTCAAGGAAGGATAGAAATATCTCAAATACTATTTTATATATACTTCTATCATAGGAAAAAATATTAAAGACGATTTATAATTGACTATGTGATCCAAGTGCCTTGGTGGCCAGATTAGAAAATAATATTCAAAATAATGTTTTTTTAGATAAATCAAAGATTTCATGCTGAATAATAGAAATAAGAAATCAATTATAGTAATCATGAATACGCCATCCTCACATGGATCCAAAAATAAAGGAGCCTTTTGGTTGAGAAGAGATTCTGATCCTTGTTTATCTTATTGCAAATTGGAGTATATCAAAATTATTTCTATATACTTTGTGTTTGTTATTTACTTATATAGAATTGATGGTGATATACATACTTTATGGGAGAACTGTGTTAAAGAAGTTTATATTTCCATATATAAAATATTTAATATTTACTCCAAGATTAATGGATTAAACTATCTTATTTTGATATATCTATTGATATCTTGGTGATTATTTATTTCAAATGAATATAATATCAACCGTGATGATGATGATCAAGCTACAATAGCTGATTAATAAATTTTAATTCTCCCTCATGGATGATATCAAAAAAATTGTTACTCATATCAATTTTTATTCCAAAGAAAAACAAATGAAAATATCCATCATTATGAACTAAATTTGGAGGTCATCCCTTAAGGGGGAGTATCCAAAAATGTTTTAAAAGCATTATATTTCTTAAAAATATGATATATTTACAAGGTAATTGTTCATAAATTCATTTATATGTCATGTTTGTTCATTATCTCATATCTATTCAATAAATTTAAAATAATTCTGACCTTAAAGAGGAAACTGAAATGAATTAATGAAAAAAAGAAAAGAATATTTAATAATATTCTAGAACTAATTTCATGAACATAACCTAGATAAACCCTAACCCTAGTATCCTAGAGCTGATTTCTCCTTTATTACATTAGCATAAATATAAGGAATCACATCTTGAAAGACTGAATAGTTTTCTAGTCTTGGAATACTATATATAACCATGAGTCTTGTGTAATATATGAAAACACAAATTAAAACATAATCTTATTTCATAATATCATTATTCCCTATATAATATCTTTTTATATAATTAATAGTACACTTTCTGGATTCTTGAGAAAGGAATAAAATAAGGGTGGGATCAAATAATCAGTAAGGGTTAAGTACAATGGAATCTATCATGAATAAATATAAAATAATCAATATGGAAAACTAAATAACTAAACACACATTCCATTTAATCATTAAATTGGATACCATAATTAGATATTGAAAAATCAAAATAGAAAGGTAAATAACTAAACACACATTCCATTTAAATAACTAGATCAGACATAATCAATATGGAAAGGTAAATAATTGGAAAAACATGACATTTAGTCAATAGCTGCGAATGAAATAAAACCAGAGATAACAACATTTCAAAAATATCATGGATAATAACAATTGAATTCTTAATGAATGAAATTCTTAATTATTGGATTCAATGAACTCAGAATTCATGAAACCTTTACTACAAAATCATTTCACACGATAGTTTATACTACAGGTAGAAACCTATTTAATGATATATTATTAATTTATCTTATGATACCTACCAATTAATCAAGGGTATATTTAATACTTGGACCCACCTATAACTCTAGGTCTAAATTATTCCTTATATATCAAATAATAAATTTAATTCATGAATCAATATTCCTTATCATTAAGTATTTTTATTACGTAAAGGATAAAAATTTATAAATATTTCTCTGGTTAATAAAATAAAATTCAAAGTGAACACCATATGTAGAAATCATGTATTGTTTAGGAAACAATAATATCTATTATACAAAGTTTATGGATATTTATGATAGATGACATTCACAATGATCCCTATAGAGTGAGTGTTTCAAAGGAAAACATGCGACTATAATAATGATCAAATAAAGTGAATTTCAATAATTTCCTTGAAAAAATTTTCATAAACCATTAATATAAAGAATAATTATTATATTAAAACAATATATACCAATTGTAGTAAAAATAAATATTGTTTTCCTTGATGAGTAGAAATACCATAAAAATATATTTAAAAATATTCTTGAGGAAAATATAATTTTCATTTCAAACATATTTTTTATAAACTAAAATTTCACAATTTTTTTTAAAATAATATTCTTTTAAAATAACATTTGAAACCTATAAAACCATATAGAAAACTTCTTATTAGTAATTATGGGTGGAAATTTGGTTCATTATGTACACATTAAAATAAATATTCTTTTTATTTTTTTATAGAATATAAAGGTGTTTGGTTTTGAAAACATCAAGAATATTAAATTTAATTTTTTGTAAAAATTATAAATGGGTAAAAATTTATTTAATAAATCATTTAGATAAGTGTTAAAAAAAATTTGGAAATATTTTTTGAAATTCAGGTTTTGTTAGAAAATAACCTTCCGCTAGAAGAGAGAAATGAAGTATGATTTTCTTAAAAACATTTTCTCAATTATTTTATGTAACAAAGTGTGAAAATGGTGATATTACTTGAAAATATCATGAAGAACGACCGGAGACGAAAATTAAATGGTTTATTAACCTATTATGAAATAATTTTCTTCAACGGGAATTTAGGAATAAAAAATCCAAATTAAAATGAGATTGTAAAATAAACCCTTATAAATGTCATAATATTGAAGTAAAGATTAATCAATGTATCAATTATGTGTATAAAATCAATATCCATATAAAATAAGTGGAAAAAAAAAATTGATATTAAAAAGTCATTATACACATAATCATATAATATCAAAGATAATAAGTAATATCACCCAATAAAAAGAAAATGAGCTATTAAATTATTTACCACTCGGAGACTTTTAATTCCAATACACTAAGGTGATGTAATTAAAATTGAAATTTAAGTACCACAAATAATGAATTATTCAGCATATTATATGTTAAATAAGAATTATATACAACATATAAAATAAATTGGGGGTATAAAATTACAATATGCCTCAGTGAAATTAATTTGAGATGAAATACCTTACAAAGACATACCATTGATGTCGGTATTAATAAATGAATTGATTATGTGTATAAAATGTTAATACACATAATTTTTTTTAATAAAATATAAAATAATAAAATTTCATTACACGCATAATATTATCATGATATAATCAATGAATTATAAGTTTAACCAAATGAATGCAAATTGGATAAGAAATATCATTCCGCATGATTCTTTTTGGTTGGACATTATTTAACTTTCAATAAAGTGGTTTGAAATATGTTATTAACTTATAACAAGGAAACATTAATATTAAAAATATCAAATATGATAATTTTATATAATATTATCACCCTTCTATTAACAATATTTTATTATTTTCATTATTTCTAGTGTTAATTACTCTATTTTATCATGCGCTTTTTTATCATGAAAGATCTAGTTCTTGTGCATATTATATAGTTATATAATATCTAGAATAATAATAATTAAATAATTATCATATTTTTATATAAATCATAATTTTAAACCCAATCATGAATAGTGGTTATGAGAAATTAAATATGTTACGGTTATGGAGACGGTATGTCGTATGTATGCATGAGTAACATGTCCATTTTCCAATGATTATCTTGGAAAGAAGGTAAGTTCTATTTTATCATTATATAATTATAATAATATAATATATATCATATTATTTCATTAAATATACTTATATATATATATCATTAATTTTGTGTGTTTTAGAAAAGAGAGTTACATCACCTTGTGAAGGCGGTAGTCAACACATACATGAATGATGTTATTATTTTTAAGAAAGTGATTAGGTAAGAAAGAAAATGATATATAAATTTTTATGAATGATAAATTTGTCATTATTATCATAATTATTTCATGTATATTTTATATATTTATTATATTTATCCTTATTCACATCCATGTGAAGAACTAATGAAAAATGAATCACATCGATTTGCAATAATCATGATAATTAATTTTTTACTCTTTTTACTATTAATTTGAAAAAAAATAAGTTGAACATATTATAAAATATAAATTGTTATGATTAAAAATATTTAATAAATTCTTATAATCTCCATTCACATAAATAAATAATTTTAATTTAAAATTATTCTCACTGATGTGATGAGAAAGTGTGTTTTAAAAGAGAAAATGTTGAAATGTTTATAATGTTTTTATATCAATATTCAATATGAGAATGATTAAAATGAAATAAATTGGATTAATAGATATATTATTGAAATAATTTTACTTTAAATCGAATTCAAAATATAATATAACTTTATAAATAATTTCAATAAGAAGTTATTTTTTAATTAAAATTTCACATTTTTTTCTATTCAAAGAAAAATGAAACATTTAAAAAAAATACCCAAAAATAAACATAACATAATTCTGATATGATTATTTAAAAAATGAAGTTAATTTTATAAAATTAATTTTCCAAAAGTGGAAAAAATTAAATTCAAATTATGTGTGCAAAGGGAGACTAAAACATATATGAGAAAAAATGCAGTTTTTAGAAAACATTTATTTTTATTTTATATGATTCTTATTATATTCATAATGATTATATAACCATAATTTTCGTTATATATTTTTACTATTAAAACCCATTGATTTAATTTTTAAGTTATAATGGTATACTATATTATGATTCATTTCAACTCGGTGTTACATGTGACAAACACTATGAAATATAATGTTCTTAGTTTAGAATTTTAGGGTGTTAAATTCTACACAAACTAAATAAATTACATCCTCACAATTTAATCTTGATCTAATTGACCACGTTTTCAATATTTTAATATTATACTATTTTAACAAACATAATAATAATTTTTAATAATACATACTCTTAATTATAGAGAAAGTGATGTAAAAAAGTCATATAAAACAACACATAACTAGGATTCCATGTAAGTAAACATTGGTGGAAAGATAAAAACTTTAAATAAAAGAATAAATAATTATAGTGGGTGATTAAGGTCATTTATCACAAGTAAGTGAATGATCATCATAAAGTTACGGGCCTCAAAACCATAAATATGTAATGATTTAAAGGACCATCTGATTAATCAGATGTGAATGTAATAGGATTAAATATTTGTTTCAAGATCATTTTCCTAAAATTGAGTAATTATTTTACTCTCGATGAATATAATTAAATATAATAACTTGATATGTTTCTATTTCATAAGCACAATCTCATCTTTTGGTTGTGTCTGGATTAATTTCCAATTCATTACTTACTCTATGAAAAGAATATCCAAAAATGATTTTTTAAGCCTAAAGAAATAAAATTCACTTTTAATGGATTTTGATATCCATAAAATAGTGACAAGTCTTTTCATCCATCTCTAAATATTTTCCAAAACCAATACAGTTTGGACAAGTTATCCAATATAATAAATTAACCTCTAAACATCAAAATTCACACCATTCTCTCATCATTAATATTTACTTTTCAATTAATTTAACTAAAAACAACGACATATTAACTAGAAAATCATGTAGCTCAGTGGTAAGCACTAAACCCTTAACATCCTTCAGTCATAGGTTTAGTTCTCATGGCCTTTCTGGATTCATCGAGTATTCACCATGAATTTGGATTGTCATTTTTTTGAATTATATTAATATTATTCATATAATGTTCCCAAAATATAAGATGGAAATCCATGAAATAAAATTAATCATTAGATTATATTTTTACCAAGGTTTTCAATATAACCTTTTCATAGAAAGTCTAATAATCTTATTTTATTGTTATTACATTTTAATTAATTATTATATTAACCTTAAAGGTTATAAATAACTTTAAACTTTTGTCTACAAAATTTAAGGGAATTATTCCTCAAAATATAAATTCTACTAAAACATATTCCTTCTATAAATTTCTCCCAAAATATCATTAATATTTTTATACTCCAATAATCTAAAACTAAAAAAGAGGTGTTTAAAAATTTGAACTTATGATAAATCTTAAACTCATTAACCTATTATGGTATCCAAAAATATTAAGTTAATGAACACATATATGCTTATGAAATTTAAAAGAATACTTAAATGTTTCAAGGTTCTTATACCAAAATACCATTGGTAAAAAAAATTATATAATTTAATTCTTAAACCCTAATACATAAATACATCATTTGATTTATTTCAACTAAAGTGCTTCCTTATTCTAGGATTTAGCCTTTGGTTGAGCAAATTGACTAAGATAATTCCCTAGTTCCCCGAATTTAAGAAACAAAAACAATAAATTAAACCCTATTATGAAACATATTTCCTACCATTATACTCTTCATTTTTTCTTCTAAATTAATTAGTTTTTTCCATACTTTTCCACACATAAAATATTTTACACTCCTTTGATACACCTTATTTTTAATCTAAGACACCTAAGGTTTAATATAGGTAATTAATTGTCATAATCTATTCAAATACTTCATATTGTTTGGTGTAAAATATTTTATTTATCCAAATAATATCCTCAAGGATTATAAAATCAAGTTAATAGAAAGGCCTATGGTCATGCACCAGGTGATGATAAGTTCAAGATTAATGATCCCTTTTCAGAGTTATTACCCCTCGGTATCAATGTGCTAGAAACATATCCACTATTAATATCGAGGCATCGATGTATTTTATAGAAAACCACATAATATCTTCCCCACTAAAACATTTGGATGTTCTTATATACTTATCCTCAATGTTCATCGTTGTTTTATGATCTCTAATCTGTGTTATCATAAATATGTTTCCATAGTTTATACTAAACTTCCTCGGATACCAAATATAGAAACCCTAGCCCTAGTATTCTAATGATGGAGTCTAATTTATTATTTTGGAATAGGATACAAAGAATCACATCCCAAGGACAGAATAGTTTAGTAGTATGGGTAAACTAGATATGTACTTTAGAATTTTATTAAATTTTAAAACAAAAACTACAACATATTTTTTTGATAATATTATTATTACCTTAAGGATATCTTTACATATCATTTATAATACACTTCATGGATTCCTGGGGAAGAAAAAAAATAATGGTGAGCTCAACTGATTTGTAATCATTAAGTACCATGTAAGCTGTCATGAATCAAGACAGAATAATCAATATGGAAGGGTAAATAATTGAAGACACAATCAATTTAATCAATAATGTGGCTATCATAATTAGATATAGAATAATGAATATGGAAAGTTAAATAACTAAATACACATTCCATTTAAATAACTTGATAAGGCATAATAAATATGGCAAGGTAAATAATTAAAAACAAAATATATTTAGTCAATAAATGATAATGAAATAAATCTAAAGATAATATTACAGTTTAAATGTCAATAAAAATAATAATTGAATTCCTAATTATGTCAATTATTAATTATTTGATGCCATGAACTTATCCATCATGATATATCAACTATCAATACCTTTTATAAGATAGTTTAAAATACAGAAAGAAACCCATTTAATCCTTGCTTAATGATTTTTCTAATGAAACTTACTAATTAATCAAGGGTTTATTTAATATTTGGGCCCACCCATAACTTTATTTTCAACTAATTCCTCATATATTGAATAATTTATTTAATTCCTAAATCAAAATGCCTTATTATCAAGTATCTATATTGAGAAAAGAATACAGACTTATCCATATTTCCATAGTTAATAAGATAACATTGAAATTCAAAACAATATATAGAAATGGGATATGGTATATGAAATAATCAAATCAATTCTAAAATAGTATGGACATTTAAGAGCGATGATTTTTCAATGATAAAAAAAGAGTGAATGTTTCTAAACAAAGTTTATGAATAAAAAATAAATGAAGAAAGTGAATTTCAATTAATTAATTGTATAAAATTATCAAAAACTATCCATATAAAGAATAAGGATATTATCAATAAAATATATATGTATTAGAGTAAAAATAAACGGTTTTTTCATTGATAAATATAAATACCATAAAAATATCTTTAAAATAATTGCTGTGGAAAATATATTATTCATTTTAAAAATTAATTTTTTAAAATAAAATTTCACAAAACATTTTGAAAATTATTCTCTTTGAAAATAAACTTTGAAACATATAAAATAATATTAAAAAAAATTATTCGTCCTAATGGCTTGAAATTTTTTCCATGCCAAACATGTTAAAATAAATATTACTTTCATTTCTTTAGTAAAATAAAAAAAAAGTATAGTTTTAAAAATGATTTACAAATTCCTTTCAAAAAAATTAAAATGGAAAAATGTGTATATATTTATTGAATATTTAATTTTCAACATGGTTAAAAAAAATTAAATGCTTTTTATGAAATAGGGTGTTGTAGAAACATATTTCTGGCCGAAGAGAGAAATGAAGTTAGATTTTATTAGAAAAAATTTATCAATTATTTACAGTTAAAAATTGTTAAAAATTTTGATATTAATTTAAAATTTCATGAATAACCATAGGAGAATAAAATTAAAGTGTTTATTACCCAATTAAAAAATTATTTATTTCAATGGATATTCAATAATAAACAATACCTATTAAAATGAGATTGTGAAATAAACCATTACAAATATTATTACGTTTAAGTGGGGATTTATAAATGGATTTATTATGTTTATAAAATTTAAATCCACATAAAAAGTTTAAAAATATTTATGGATATCCAAACCTCAACATACACATAATCATTGAATATCAAAGACAACAATGAAGAAATATAACCCAATCAAGATAAATGGATTTATGAAACTCTTTTCTACTTGGAAACATTTAATTAAAATCGTCACAGATGAAATGATTCAAATTTATACTTAAAGAAAATAAAAATTAAAAATTAATTATATTAAATTTAAAATGGGATGTATATAGACCATATAATTAGGCTCATAACATTACAATATGCCTTAATGAAATGAAATTGTGATGAAATCCATCAAAAAAATAATATCATTGAAGTGGGGATATGTCAATGAATTGATTATGTTTATAAAATGATATTCTCCATAATAAAAGTATAAATAACACATAATAATAATAATAAAATTTCATTACACACATATTATTAGAATGACATAATCAATTAAGTATAAGTTTATCCTAATGGATTGAAATTGGGTTAAGAAATCTCATACCACATGCTTACTTTTAATTGAAGTAGTTTAACCTCATTTATAGTGGTTTTAAAAATGTTATGAAGTTATATAAGTACCATATTAACATTTATAACATCAAATATTATACTTTTATAAAATCTTATCATGATTCTGCTAATGATATTTCATTATTTCTAATGTTAATTGCTTTGTTTTCTCGTGCATGTTATGTCATGAAAGATCCAGTTCTTACGAATAGTATATATTTATATCATTTAGAAAATAATAATAATGAAATTATAATATTATTTCTATTTAAATTTTTCTTTTAAACCCAATCCTGAAATATTTTAACTATTAATGATATGTGTTGCGATCATAAAGACAGTAGATCGTACGCATGCATGAGTAACATTTTCATTTTCCAATGATCATCATGAAAATAAGGTAAGTGATATCTCATATTTATATAATGATCATAATATAATATATATCATGTTATTTATTTAAATATACTTATATATTCTATCCATGTGTTGGGGTGATGAAAAGAGAGTCATACATCTTTATGAAGGAGGTAGTCCACATGTACATGAATGATGTTATATATAGTAATTGAATGAAAAGGTAAGAAATGAAATGATATATTATCTTATGTTAATGAAAAATATTTTATTAATATAAAAATATTTTCATTTATATCACATATATTCATTAAAATTATCCTTACTAACTTCCATGTATAGTGATAGATAAAAATGAATAACATCTCTTCACAAGGCAGTAGTCTTCCATACAGAGGAGTGACAATATCGTTTCTTATATGGAATGGAAATTAAAAAGGTATATATGATATAATTAATCAATAGGTAAAATAATTAAATAAATATCTTATATATAATTTATGTCCATGATCATAACCAATCTTGAGAGGTGTTAATAGAAAATCAAATGACATCGGTTTGGGTGGCAGTAGTCCGCCGTACACATGAATGACGATTTTGAAACCAATTTAAAAGAAGTGGAGATAGTTTTAGATCATTAAATTAACATAAATCATTTATTTATATGTAATAAACTGATTTTATTATATCATCATTGTTAAATAATAATTTAAGGTGGTATAGGATGAAATAATATAAAAATGTTATTTGAAGAACATTACCTCTTCTTTTCGTATCCCATTTAGGTTTACCCTAAATCCTTTCTAGGTTGGATTTATTCCCAAAATAATGCTTCAAGGATGAGAGTAGAGATTTTGGGAAATGATTTTGGCATTTATTGGCCGAACCAAATGGGTATTATGTGTAAATAAGAGAGGAAAGTGGCTGTCCTTTTATAAGTGAGGTGAGTGGCACACTTTTAATTTTTGAAAATAAAAAGGTGTACTTGCATCTTTAACATGTCATAAGAGTAAAAATGGAGTATAATCAAGAATTATATATGATAGGATCTTAAATTTTCCATAAAATATATTTTATACATGTTTTATGTCATTTTAACCCTTATATTTTTAGTTTAACCTCCAAGTAAATCCATTTTTATATTAAACACGATAATTATTTTTCTCTATTTTCACATTTCATTTTAAAAAAAAATTATATTTACATTATTATAAAATATAAATTATTTTTATTATATATATGGAATATATTTTTCTAAATTCCATTAGCATAATTGAAAAAACTCAAATTAAAATTAATCTCGCAGAAGTTATGGGAAAGTGTGTTTTCAAAGAGAAAATGTTCAAATGTTTACAAATTTTTTATATTGAAATTCAATATTAAAATTAATATAATGGATTAAATTATATTAATAGATATATAAGAACCCTTATTTTACTTTAAAACTAATTTAAAATATAATTTATCTTTATAAATAATTGAAATTATTTTTAATTAAAATTCAGTATTTTCACTACTCGTCAAAAAATATGAAATTCAAAAAAAAACCCTAAAAATCACCCTAAGATAATTTTTATATTATTATTTAAAAAATGAAGTTTCATTTATCAAATAAATTTATAAAAGCGTTAAAAATTAATTTTAAATTACGTGCGTAATGTGCGACTAAACAGTCTTTTAGAAAAAATATGGTTTTTTGAAAACATTTATTTTTCTTTTAAATGATTTTTATATTATTATCAATCAATATATTACCATAATTTTCATAATTGTTTTAATATTATTCATATACAATAATTTAATGGTTATTTTCTAATTGTATACTATATTACATTTCATTTCAACTTGAGTTTTCATATCACATAAGCTATCAAATACTATGTTCTTATTTTTAGAATTTTAGGGTGTTAAATAACTTGAAAAGTTTACTTGAATGTTATTTTATCTATGTCTTGATATTAGTGTAGGAATTCCAAGTTTAATGTTTCTTGAGAATATTTTTTCAACAATTGGTATTAGAAAATTTCCACTTGCATTGTATCAATTAGTATCACCTAATTCCTACAAACCTAGAAACATTTAAAAAGTCCCCCAGGAAAGATTCAAGTAATGGTATCTCAATTAGTATAATATTTTGAATTGAGAATGGACAGATTTTATGTCATTATTAGACCATATTTTGTTCTACATCAAGTTAGAAACGGTAACCTTAAAGTTTAATAATTGATGTCATATTTCTTAAGAACAAAATGTTACTAACCTCTCTCTAGTAATTTTCATTTTTTATCAGTAAGGGGGAGATAAGAAAGTGAAATTGTTAAGGATAAAGGATGAGAGAAGATTATAATAAGTGAAATTGGATTATTTTGGATGAACATAATTTAATACAATTTTCTATTAGTATTGACAACAAATATAAAGGGGGATTGAAGATACTACATTGTGTTTGTGTTGTATTTTTTGGAAATTTGTTTCTATGTGATGAATAATTTAGTGTCAATATATATTAGAAAAAAATGAACAACTTGGAATCCTACTTGAGATTACAAGAATATCGTTGAAGGTGAGAACATCCAATGATAAGATCCAAGTTAACATCTTATACTTTGGATGAAGTGGTAATGTTTACAGAATTGTTACAAATTAATTAAAATTCTCCATGAAACTAAAAAAATTGATGAACTGGGTTTAAGAAAATTTTATTATGTAATTTACATTATTTACAACAAGATAAGAAGTAAAGAAAAAACATCCATTGATGATTTCATATGAATAAAATGAAAATATGAATTTTCATGAAGGAATAATCTTGATGGCCATGAAAAAGGAAGATATATATATATATATATCATTCTTATGTTTCATTAAAGAGGAGAATTTGAGTTGTAAATATCTTACTTGGTAATTATTAAGTATATACATGGTCCTTTATTGAAAAATATGGTCTAACCAGACACACCCACAATGTCCATCTCAACCACATATGTGATACATGACTCAACTATATGGTAAATAAACCATGCACAGCTATACAATGCAATAAGGAAGCCTAGGGAGACACATATCACCTACACATGTAGGCAGAGTAGTTCATGATAGAGGTTTTAAACACGATGTATCCTAATAGAGGACCCTAGTTACATGCTTCTAGAAAGATATGGAATGAATAATATTATCAAGAAGAGTGTGAATAAAGTGATAAATGTTGTGGGATAGTGGTGATCCAATACACTATTTATCTGTCATTAACATTTTTTGAATATAATTCCATCCATCAGAAATTTTCTAATCTAATGATCTGATGAGCTCCCAAACTTCTTCTTTATCCACTAAATTTTTTTGTTGTCATCCTTATATGTCAACCATATTTTTAAACTAACATTGATCAAGATATGTACCACTATGACTGTATTGCACTCAGTATTTGAAATGATCATATGCTAGACCGTCTTGCATGTGTATTATGATGGAATGCATATATTTACATGAATTTGTATCTTCTACCAAGGAATAACCAATGATTCTGAGAGATATTCTTGCATAGTAGGGTTCATGATCACATTCAAATTATAATCATCCCATGAATGAAGAAGATACACAATGAAACCATGATTCTCAGCATCATCAATAAATAAGGAAACACGCGTGGAGTTTAATAAACTCAAATAATTGATAATAATTAATGAGTATGTGAATCACCATCATTATCTGACATGAATGTTTAATCTGGGTTTGGATGCAACATTATTCCTAGATGATGAGTTGTTGATCTCTTTTCTTATAAATAAAGAGACTAGAGGCCAAGATTCACTAATGGAAAATGATAAAGGATGTTTTTTTCTCATGAATAGAAACAAGGAATCCATAAGTCCCTTTTTATGGAGAGAAAAGGGTGTTTCATACAAATCTCTTTCATGATGAAGGTTCCATAAGCCAGTGCTTGAGTGATATACTCCGAATGATCTTCACAAAGATGAAATGTTAATATTCTGCATGAATTTAGAATCACATGCTTTATATAGTACATGAATATAATATAGATTCAACAAGACTTTCAGTTTCATGAAGTATAGAGATGTACACATACATTTTCACAAAGACAACAATATATAGTAAGCATCCACGTATTATATTGTGAAAAAAGGATTAAATTTATTATTAGTGTATTCAAATTTTCTTACATAGTATTATATCTAGTAGTTCTAAAAATACCTAGTTGACTATGAATCCAATAAGATACAATGTACTCAGTTACGTGATGACATGAGAAAGAGAAACATATATATAAATGAAATAAAAGTGAGTCCATGTATAATGTGCATTAATATGGATAAATGAAGTACTTTCATACATAAACATTAAGAATCAATATTTTATGTTCAAGGTGTTTCAAGGGTGCGTGGGTGAAATAAGATGATGTTATAAGATACTGTACACTTAAATTAAGCTTGAACATGTAGAAAGAATTAGTTTCACCAAATAAAAATAAAAAAAACCTTTTGTGATTAAATTTGTGTATTCTATTGATAACCTTAAATAATAATTTAATATATCACACCATTTTCTGAAGTTCAAAGTCAGAGGAAGAATTTGTGACCAATCTTCTATCTTTTAATTATATTTTTTGTCAAAGTTGAAATCCGAGACCACCAGACCATAGTAATATTCAAATGATTATAACTACATACGAAAAAAAGAGTCATCCAATTTTTATTTCTACATATATGTGACAACCCGTTGATTTATATGATATAGAGGCAAACATTTTATTGTTTTATTCAGAGGAAGTGGATCAGATTCATTTTTTCAATTGAAGATTACATGTTTTAAACTATTGATCACTTCAGGAGGGACATACTAATATATTGTAACCATGTTCTTAAAAGTTAAATATTGAATTATACATGGAATGTTCTAAGAGAATGAGTTCAAGTCCATACCCTTTATTCTTCTTCTCTTGATAATAAAAAGAAATAAGTTTGTGTTGGATAATAACCACCACACACTAAGGATGTATTCATCCAAATTGGTGGTGAACCTAATTAAAACATCGTGGTGTACCTTCTAATCTATTTTTATATGTGATTGTTTTCTAACTAATGACAAAGAATAAAATATAATCATTCAATGAATTAATGATATAAGTATTAAAAGGAATAAAATATTTAAAGTTTGAAAAATTTATCCCACACTAATTCACCCTCTCTAACTGTGGTCATCCTAAAAGTGATCCTAACTGTAGTCTGGAAGAACCAGAATCACACATCATTCAAATATTACATTTGAAGCATAAAAAAATAGAATAAGATGTATTTTTATATCCTTTATATTATTAATATTATCCTTATTCATATCTTTTAAAAATTAAAACAAATAATTAGTGATATTAAATGATCATTAATGGTCACATAAAATAGAATTTATCCTATGTAAATAAGGCATACTCAATATGTCAAGAGGAATAACTGAAAAAAAATTTCATTTTATCAATAACTTTAGCATTAAATGTACCTATGTATAATATAAATGTAGTAATCTCATGGATAACAATAATTGTATTCTCAATGAAGGAAATTATTAATATTTGATGTCAAGATTTTATACATATTGATATCATTACTTTCAAGGCCTTTCCCTAAGACAGTTTAATCAATTGGTAGGTATACACCAAAAATCCATTTAATAAGGCTATCCAACAAATGTTTTCTCATGAGACCCATCGATTCATTGAGGGGTTATAAAATTCTTGGCCCCACCCATCACTATATCTATAATGTATTTCTTATATATTGAATGTTCAATTTAATTCATAAATTTTTTCTTATCAACAAATAACCATATTGTGTAAAGATTATGACACATCATGATCTCAAATTCAATAAAATAACTTTAATAGTTAACACCATATGTAGAAATGATATATGTCTTGGGAATTAATCATATCCATAAAAAAATAATACGGCCAATGAGGCCGTACCTAAGTGGTAAAGGCTCCTGCTTGGCATCCAGGAGACCTAGGTTCAAAAACAGGTGGAGGCGAATTTCCGAGTACTATAGAAGTTACTATTCGGTACTGTAGTAGTCAGAACTATTAACTCGTTTTGGGCCTTCAGGCCACTGGTTTGGCCCTACGGGCCTCAAGGGCCATCGAGTCATCAATGGACTTTAGGCCAGAGGGCCTTCGGGGCACGAAAACCATGGAGTAGTCCAGTTCACACAAAACATGTGCTATAAGGGGATTAGAGCAACATGAGTAGTAACCACCAGAAGCAGAGCTAACCGGATTGGAAGAATGAGAGGTTATGACAGCTGCCATCGGGACTAGGCACTATGCATCTTTGTATGAGTCAATGCTAGCTGATAAGAAATTCATGGTGGGGAGCTATGTGATCAATGACGTATAAACTGGGGAGGGGCAGTTCAAGTGGGCTAGGCCTACAGGTCATGTACTGGGCATGGTATGCCTCTGGGCCTTCGGGTCATGTATTATGGGTCAGTCAGGCCTTGTATGTTGGGCATACGGGTCATGTACGGGTTCCCCTTCAACCCTTAAAAGGGAAATTATTCCTAATAAAATAAAAAAAGAAGGCCTTAGGGCCATTCATGCATAAAAAAATAATATGGATATTTTAGAGAAATGTAACCTATTATGAAAAATCATTATAAGAAAGTAAATGATTCAAGGGAAAGTTAATGGAAAAAAATTTGTAAGAGCTAAAGAACACCATCAATTTTTTAGAAATATAGGTTTTTTTAATAAAATCATGTCCTTTTGAGAATAAATAAAAATGGAAGTAAAATATTAAATAAGTTTTCATTAAAGTGTTTTATTTATAAAACCATTTCAAACTTGTATAATAAGTTACACACCAAAATGATTTGAAAATTTTTACTCAAATTTCCATCATTTTTTTGGTGATTTTCAATGTCAAAACCCTTGAATTTCAAAGTTTCAATTAAAGGAGGGAATTTATGATGATATGAATAAAAATGAATTTAATAAAATTAATGACATGTTTTTTTTATTTTTTTAAATTTATTGTAACTTATTGATTATGGTTTGTCATTTTTATTACTATTTGAATGATATATTGAAAAAAATAGGTCAACAGGATTGCTTTCACCCCATGCATGCACCACTACTCGCTGCTCTACACCACCCCAAGCATGAACTGCCACCCGTATCCACCCCATGAAAACACCATTGTTCACCGCTCCACACGACCCCATGCATGTACCACCACTCACTGCTTACCCCCACCACATGCATGCACCACCGCTCGCTGCCCATCACGACCTCGTGCATGCACTGTTACTTGATGCTCATTGTGACCACATGCATGCACTGCCCCTTGCCACTCTCTGCCACACCATGCAGACATCATCACTCACATCTTACTTCCACCCCATGCATGCACCATCGTTATCCGCTCGCCGCCACCCCATGAATGCACCACCTCTCACCCTTACCTCCACCCATGCATGCACCGTCACTCACCTCCACCACATGCATACCACCACAACTACATGCATGCATACATGTCATCACCACTACCCCACTATTCTGCATATCTTGGACAACTCAATTGATATCTCCTGCCACATTGAATATCCCATGATGAACCTCGCTCTTCACTACTATTCTTGACCCACTGGCCACCGCTACTCACCCACCGGCATCCTGCTTGTTGCTACCACCTCACCGAGGATGTCTACATGAATTCAGCTACATTGAATGAATGATTAAACCAGTTCCACTAGATGATTTAATCATACATTCATTCCAAGAGGAATCATCATTCATCATTGGTCTTAGGGTGATTTAAATCCCCCAAGATATCATCTTTGATTTGAGGGATATTTGAATTCTATTACGGCAGATCCACTCCCCCTTGAATATATAAAAGATCCTTGCATCCTTGCCAAACTAGTAGTCGACACCACCAAGGATATATCCAAGGAGGTCACTACTATCCTCTTCTATTCACCCCTATTCTTCTTCTTTTATTTTTATTTTTTATTTTAATTAACTTTTTTTAGTTTTTATTTTTAAATTTTAATTTTAATTTTATTAATTAAATAAAATTCATACATTTTTAATAATTTTGTACAACAATTTATTTTTCACATTATATTTTTTTAATTCTTATTATTTAATTATAATAATATTAATAATTAATAATTATTATTAATAATATTATAATAAATTTCATTTTTACATTCTTATTTTAAAATTATTTTCTTTATTATCTTTATTCTCTTATACTTCTTCAAAAAAATTATTTTCATGATAATTAAAATAATAATAATAATTATTATTATTTAAATTTTATTTATAAATTATAAACTTCCTTTATTTTCTTATTGAATTTTATTTTATCTCTCTCTCTCTCATCCCAAATCATTCATTTTTATTTTTATTAATTTTATCTCTCACCTCCATTCATTTTAAATTAATTTTTATTTAATTATATCTTATTTCTTATTCTATCCCTCCCACATCCACCATTGGGATATCTTACTCTCAAAAAATTAGAGGCTGACCTGAAGGATTTTCCTTGGGGGAGGTCAAGGTTTTCTTAAATTTTCATTAATGTTTATATTTATGTTATTGGTAAATTGAGTGGAATCCATGGTGAGGTGAATGTATCTGATTTTGTGAAAACCCACTAATGACATTGAACTAAATTTATTTCTTTTATTTTATTTAGATTGCATTTCCCTATCTCCATTGGTTATTTATTCACATAATGAAGTTGAACTAATCAATGGATGAAATCACATCAATTGAGTTGGGCCCTAGAAGATGGCACATCCTAGACCAAGGTGTGTCGTCAACCATGATTAAAGAAGGAGGTGGAATTTATATTTCTTAGGCATTAAATTATTTTCACAATTTCTAAATAAAAATAGATTTTCAAACATGAGATTACATGTATGAATTATCAAACTCAAATCAAACAAATAAGGTGGAATAATGATTTAACCCAAAAACTGAACCCAAAACCAAGTCCTTTCTCTCTTTATCCCATTCTATTTGGGATTGCATGTTTTTTTAAACTCTCATTTTTCATGTCATTATTTCAAATAGTAGTATCCAAATAATATTTATTATTGATTTGATAAATCAATCAAAAAACAAAAATAATTTGTTTATATGATTTATAATAAGGGAGTGAACAAAATGAGAAGCTCCTCAAATAAGAAGACCCTCGTCAGCAACAATATTGCACTAGGAATATAATATTTCTCTTTCCACGCCCCACAAAAAGCATGATTCAAAATTGGAATTGTTTCTATTGATCCAATAATATGTTTTCTTACTTTTCATATTTTCTCACTATATAGATTCTATTTATTTTATGAAAATAAAAAACTAAAAAATTTATTCCATGATGTTTTTATATGACAATTTTTTCAATTCATGGAAAAAATAATCTTAGGTTAAGTAACTAGTAGCTAAAACACCCTATGCTATAGAATATGGTGTTGAATTATGAGATAGAAAGATTAGAGGGCCTGTAGCCAAATTAGAAAAGAGGAAGAATTCAACGTCCTAATCCAGGATCTCCAGGATACCCTTGAAAAACTAGTGTTCGAATGATTGGCTAGAGGAATAACTAAATTCTAGGATTAATTCCTAGAATTCTATCAAGAATTTTCCAAGAAACAAGAAGAGTTCTCCTTATTTCCTCCCAATAATTTTTAATAATTTACACCCAAATATTTCTAGTGAAATTGGAAAACAAAAACACATATATGATATTGAAGAGCTTAATGAAAAGGTGAAAAATCTCCATGAAAAAATGGATTAGATAACTTCATATTTCCACGAATCATCAGAAGAACCTGAGCCTGAAAATGTAAGAGATGATGAGTAAATTTTCATACCTGATGTGGAAAAAGAGGAAGACTTTCTTGCTAAGCTACAAGTGGCGCATAAACAAGAAATGTATGAATTTTTGAATGAATATGAGAAAAATAATGATCTCCCCCAACCATGAAATGAAAAAAAAGTTATCACCAATAGAATAATACAACACCAAAATGGTTCAATTTTAAGTAAATATGGAATATCCCAACTACTTACCTCCACCCATTATGAATCTACTTCAACATTCACTAACCAATGAGGTTTTGATTGAATTTAAACCAATCTAGAGAGTTGATATTATTTTTCATACTTTATCTCTTTTTACCTTACTGAAATTGAATTATGAATCACCCCCTCTTGTTTTGAGTTTTTATATTCATACAATATTTTCCATTCCATAGAGGATGATGAAGAATATTGACTTGCATCTATGAAGAAACACATAGAACACCCTGATTTTAATGACCATACATTTTATGATCCCCATTAGGATATCCATGTAGCTGAGCCTAAAAAAATCAGAAAAATGGATTCTAGTATTGAAGGGGAGAAATTACTTATTTAAAATTAAAGTTTTATTCAACTAAAGTTACCTATTTACTTCCCATTTTATTATTCAATTCATGATACCCCTATGAAGCCAGAACTAGAAGAGAAGAAGGAGGTTTGATAACTTGTAACCAAGAAATAAGAATGATTCATACTTCATCCTACCCCTCTATTCTAGCTATATCTTATTGTGAAAGGGGTTCTGGTGTACTCTATCCCTAGATAATTCTTCACCAAGAACGATGAATCATAGTCTTGTAAAAGCCACATGTGGTGGTTCAAATAAAATATGCTTCATCTACTCTCTGATTTTGGATAACAACTACTAATTCCCTCTATAGGTAGTAAAAAAATAGGTCCCACTTGTGGTATCATACCAAGATTTATTTTTACATTCTTTCTAGGAATTTAGATTTCAATTTCATTTCCTAGGAAGTAGTTATGCAAGAATCTCACTCCCTTCAAACTTTTCCTACATTAATAAAATTATCCTTGTTCTTAATTTGGAATTTTTATTTTATAGTTTTGTGATGGAAGAAAGTATCCTCATAAATTGAAGTGTAAAAACCTTGAATTGTGGGAAAGGGAGTTCAGTTTTTATTATCATATAAACTCCCTACATTTTTGTACGAAAAACATATGAATTGATTTTTTATTACTAATTATGCATTTTGTTATTATCACATATCATATATCCATTCCTAAGAGGATTTTTAGACTAAGTAGTTACTATTTTTTATTGTGCATATTTCTTGTGCAATCTTCGGACATGCCACCTAACAAAACTATCATTTGAACTCGTCAAAGTTATGAATGTGAGAAAACATATTTAAAATGATTTTGGAATCTTTTTAGAACTACTTATCCTAAAAATATCACATTTACATCAATCCTTCTTTATCCCATAGACACCATGAATCAACTTTAGAGTAATGATCCATGTTTTAGGCTATGTTTATCCATTCATACCCTCTTATTAGTATTTTCATGATATTTTAGAGTTGGATTGAGGGGGTAAAGAGAATCATGGTAAATGGGATGTTTTTCATTATATATAATAAGTGAGTGGGTAAATATTGTGGTAATTGTAAAATATTGTGGAATCATTCATTGTACTCATTTCCCCCTCTTGAATGAAAAAAATAAAATGATAAAAATGATCAAAAAATTCATAAAAATGGGTTGTGATTTGGTTTAATAAAAAATCACCATTACTATAACTATTATTTTTATCATATGTGTTTATGTGGTAAATGTGATGTTTATTCTAATCTTAACTTCCAAAAAAATTAAAAGGTTATTTGAAAAATAAAAAATAAAAAAATTAGAAAAAAAATATTCAAGATATGGAAAAAATTATTTGTTATAGTTAAATTGATCATAAACTTTACATTGAATTATGGGTAAGATGTGAGTTGTCATAATTTTAAGGGGAGAATGTCATTAAACTTTTTTACTTTGAATATAATTATTTATTCTTTAAGAGTTAAACCTCCTCCTTGAGCATTATTTTTAAAATAAAAATCCAAAAAAACCATAATCCTCAAAGGCATTTGAACCTTAATTGAAATCCCTCATGATTTCATGTGTCTTTTGGATTTACAAAGTAGAAAATGTAGTTATTTTTCATGACTATGGATAAGGATCATATTCTAATGAAATGAGCATAAATATATTATAATTTAATCTTGAGAGATGAGTGAAACCATTCAGGTGAGGTAAATCATGATTTATATTGTTTAATAATAATTAATTGATCATAAATCTACATCATTTTTGTGGGATTTTTCTACTGAAAAATAGTAGAGCACTATTCGTTCATTTAGATGACTCATAGTTATTTTTTTTCCTTTGGATTGAATGTATCACTTTGAGAAATTTTTTACACATATGCATTTGAGTGGTTACCTCATCAAATGGAATGTTTATGTAAAATTTCGTAAACATTTCAAAAAAAACTCTTGAATTAAACATAAATTGTTCTTTGCATTGATCTTTCTAGAAAATAAAGGGGTGGTTTATAGGGTGGTGGAGGACAATAAACTTTTCCCTTGGGTTGGTTATGTGTTTATGTTTTTAGGGGTTACTCTGGTGGTATTTCTTGAGTGGTCCTATCAACTTATTTTTTATGACTTTTGTATATTTCTTGAGTTCCTTAGCTTATGTTACATCTCCTCTACCTGGTTTCTAAAGATATAGATCTTCTACCCTCCTTAGAACCTCAACCCTTGTATATTACCTTTGGAAGTTTTCTATATTACTAGGCAGAGTACCTGGTAATCGGTCTGAAAATGTATTGGAGATTTGACCCATTTGACGATCAAGGTTATGAAGAGCATTCATATAATTCTGTATTTCTAATTATGGGGTGGTCATCCTATTATATGCCTTTTCAGAAAAGGATTCTAGTAGATTTTTCATATTTGGTTTAATAGGTATAGCCGATTTTTGTGGTCTTGGTGGAGCTGGATGGAATTATTGTTGTTCTATTGAATTAAAGGCTATTTGTGATTCTAATTGTGGTGGTCGGGTAAAATGATTCATCAGTGTATTTCCTAGGGGTCCTAGATTTTTGAAAGGTTCCTGAAAACATATTTTTTGGGAATACACCTGATTATTATTCTTCTTTTGTTATGTAGGCCTCTGGTGAAAATATTTTTTCATCTGTTGAAACTTTTGATTTTGATGATTTTAATTAACATAATTTCAATCTTTGTATATGTGTTTGTTAGAATTTTATTTACTTTATTAATAGAGATTTGTTCCACCAAACATTTTACATGACTAGACTGTCATTATAGGTGTAGAAGGGGTAGGTCGTTTAACAAGTAGCTAAAAGGATTCAATATTCTTGGTCAAGGATTCTAATTGTGTAGCTAGCAATGTATTCTCCCCAACATGGTCTATACCATGCCGAGCTAGTTGAGTATTCTCCTATAACTTTTTGTGGAGATGAAAAAGACTCCCTAATCATAATTTATGGTCCTTTGATGACAATGTTTGTTTTTTATTTTTTTAGATTTATTTTATCCATAATGTTATTATTAATAGATAATTATAAATATTTATTAATTAACAAATTCAAATTAATTAAAATTATAAATTACAAACTATTTATGGGAGTAAATAATAAATAATAGATAATAAATCAAAAATAAAAAATGATAAATTATAAATTAATTTTTTTAAAATATTCTCCAATAATTATGCAGAATTTTTTAAAGAAACACTACCAAAAAAATTGTATTTTTGCTTTGAAAAAAATCAAATAATTTTTTAAATTATTTTTAAAAAAACGTTTAATGGTGGTTTTTGATACCCCCATGAAAAAAGTACTGCTAAACTCCATTTTCTATAGTGTTTTCTCTATATATGATTAATTTTAAGGAAATAGTATCCATGTTTCAATAGAAGATTCTAGGGGAGTTTCATCCCCCTCCTTAGTATAGAATCAGAGGGTGACTTTGGACATGGAGATTGATCTCCCTCTCTTGATAATTGATGGTAGGTTTTTATAATAAATACAATGATTTCCAAAACTAAACTCAAACTCAACTAAGGGAAGTAAGATAAAATTTTATGGAAGATTATGTCCACAAAAACTAATTGGGGGGAGTTATATGTATTGGATGAAACCAATGCTTCATTTTCTATTATCACAGATAACTCAACCCCTAAGTTTTGATGTGGTTCTTGAATATTTATATTAAAATTTAATTATATATAAGAATGTATATGACCATTGTCCAAAAGTACATTCTCTATTCTTGAATTAATTACTTGTTTAATTGTCACCACATCATTTTTAGGATCCACCTCAATAGTAGTGATATAATATTCTCTTCATTACTCTCTATGACTTGGAGGTTGTGTCCAATGATTGTATCCTATAACCCATGGTTTATTGAATTGGATTTCATAATACCCATATTCCTTGTAGTCTAAATTATTCCTCATAGGTTGAGTGTTTATTTGAGCCTTATTTTATTATACCACTTTAGTGGGTTTCCTTATTTCCCATTGGCACTAACTAGACCAATTCCTCTCTTTTCTGCATTTGTAGCATCTCAAAATTCTCATTAGATAGTTTTTAGGATTCTTATTCCAAACCTTTTTACAAGTGGGATTTTGATTTCTATTTCTTCTATGGTATTCATCTATTGATACTCATAAAGAAATCTCTATTTTATGTTGTTTGTCTCCAGTCTCATGAGACCACTACGAGTCACTGATCTTTATCTCAACTTTGAGGAAACAATGGAGAATCTATTCATAGATTTCAAAGTCCTGAATGGATAATGCTTTATCTAGACTCGACTTTAACCCAATAAATAAGTGCTCGAACATAATTTTGGTTTTGATGATAAAGATGAAGGAATACCAACAATGTATTGTAAATTATTCCACATATTCCCTGATAGAATTATCTTTTTTTATTTAAACGGAGTAACTCCTTCTCTATTTTAAGATGGAGAGTTTGGGGGATATATTTACTAAAAAATAATTTCCTAATGTCTTTCCATTCCATGGAATCATTATCCTATTTGTATATTGGGTTCTTGATCAGTGTCCACAACTGATCAACTTCTCCCTCAATGTGATAAATGTTCATCACAAATTTCTCCTTCTCTATGCATTTGAGGATGAAGAATATCATCTAAATGAAGTACATCCACTGTTCAGTGATAAGGGGATCAAATATATTAAAGGTAAGGGGCCTCTGTTGTATAGAAAAATTGAGTGCAACTTGCTCCTTCTTAGGATGGGGGTGAGTTCTATGTGATTCTTGTTATTATTCATAACTCGATCTAGTTATTCTAGTACTTCAATGATTTTATCATCTCTCACACTAATAAGGTTAGGCATATCATTATATAAATCATCACAATGCCTATCGTGTTAGTTTTTGGCACAATTTCTCCTATTTACATCCAAAAACTAAAAATCAATAGAAGATGAGAATACATAAATATAAAAAAGGGAAACATATAATCTTAGAAATAATAAATTTTAAATGATGAGTATAACCAAACTTATGAGAATCTGGGTTTGAATCTATGTTATCCATGGTAATATTTCTTATTAGGTTTTATCAATTAAAAAATTGTTTTATTCCTTTATAATAGTTATAAAGAGTTTTTGAATTTCTAAAACATATCCCCCCATGAGTTTCAAACATGGTGTGCATAAGGGCCCATTTTAATGCACCAAGTGATGAACAAGTCTAGATCAATGCTCCCTTTTCAAAGTTATTTCCCCTATGTACTATTGTACTAAATACACAACTACATGTTGTATCTAGATAGTTCTGTAATCACTTAGAAAACCTCTAACTCTATACTTCACCAATATTCTTGGATATTTTCCAATATTTATAATTATCCATAGACTTATCCCTAGGTTTGTACCTAATATTTTTTTCATCCTAGATTCCAAAGGTTAACATAATATTTTTTCTGATACCAAGTATAGAGACCAATTACTTTTACACATATTACTATATAACTACAAATAAAAAATATCCAACAAGTACAACTCTAAAGAGAATGATGACAATTTTTTTAGATACTAGTTTTATATTACATCAAATGAGACTAAAACATGAAATCCTATATTTATTATCTACAATGATCTCATAATTCTATTTGATCTCCTAAAACTACATTGGATAAGCTAGGGTATACAAAAAATAAAGGGACTAGATAAAAATATCAGTAAGGGAATTAACCTGATAAGAAATCAAAACATGTGATTCAAAGGTATAACATGATATCACAAAAGAGAAGTCTCATGAGTAATCACATGTAAGAATAAAACTAAGAAAATAGTTTCATAAGATCATGGTAATATAATAAATTTAATAGAAACAAAAAAAGGACATAATCATTTGTCAAGGATAACTACCTATAAAATATAATATGGTGTATAATATCCCATAACAGATTAGGTTTAATTATTAATTAAATACATGACGGATCATGAGACTAAATATTTACCCAATACATTAGATCTCTATATGGGTGACCCTATCATAACATGTTCTTGATTTATGAATTCCACATAAAGGAAATAAATTATAAGTAATAACAAATGAATTACCCATGTAAAGAAAATGGGTTGCATAATATTTCCCTGTAACTTAATTAATGGAAATTTCATAACGAAGTCATTTGAGCATAAGGAAAGCATTACCCCATCAAAGGAAGTTATAATAAGATTAGAATACATGTTATAGACATATATATATATAATTTAGAAACATTATATAAAATTAAAGAGATTGATAAAGTGAGTTAGAGAGATAATGTTCAAACACCAATGAAAAGGATGGCTTATAAAGATCCATTACATCAATCATAATTCATAATGGGTGTTCTTTATCTTCCTCTTCTTCAGTTCACCTCTTTAGGATTATACCTAAAGCCTACCTAGATTTGATTTATGATCAAAATAAGTCATATAAGATGTGGTAAGAGATTATAGGAAGGTATTTGGTAAGTTATTGTCCAAACTAGTGGGTTTTGGAAGTGTAAAAATGAGAGGAGATGGGGTGTCCTTTTATAATGGAGGAGGAGTGCCATTCTTGTAAATACCCAAAACTATTAAATAATGGTATACCACTCTTAATCCAAGAATCTTATAAATTAAATAATAAATGATTTTAGGAGATATAATTTCAATCCACACCTATACCATTCAAAATAAATATGTTTTAAACATGTTTTTCCATTTACCTCTTTATCTTGACCCTTGGTAAACTGATCTTAACTTTAACCATGGTAACTGATTTTTACTATTTTACTATTCATTAAGAAAAAAAGTTAAGTTGAAATTATAATATAATAATAATTATTAGGATTCCAAATATTTAATCCAATTTATCAAATTCAATTAACATAAATCTAAAAATATAATTTAAAATTAAACCCACAGATGTGTCGATAAAATGGGTTTTCAAGAAATGCATTTTTCATGCATAAAATGATCTTATAATAATTATATGACATGTAATCATAATTAAATTAATTTAAATTATTATATATATATATATATATTAAACACATTTCATTTAAATAATTTCTCCTTAGGTATTATTTATATTAGTTTAAATGGAGAATCATTATTCAATTTAAAAAAGTTTTTAGGAAAATGTTTTTAAAAGCCTAAAAACAAACTTATATTAAAATATAGTATACAGATTATTTAAATATAATTAATTGGATGATATATAACTAAATAATAATTATATTACTTTGAAATCATATTATAATAATAATGGGACATTTAAATTACTTTATTTATTAATATGAAATGATTGTTTGACCCAAAATCAGAATTTTTCTCTATGCAATGGAAAATAAATATTTTCTAAAAATCCAAAATATCACCCTGAGTTAATATAGATATGATGATTTATAAAATAATATTCATGTTATAAAATATCCTTTTTCAAATTTCCAAAAATTAATTATAATATTTTCCCAAAAAATTAGTAAAAATAAATTTTAAAGAAAATGAATTTTTTAAAGAAAAAATGTATTCATTAAAAATTATACACTTATTTACTAAGGGTATTACAAAGAATTAATTCCACAAATAACTCTATAAAATGAAGTTCCAAATACCTAGGTTCTAAATATGTGTGTGAGTTAGGATAGAGAACTAGAATGATATGGATTTTTAGTCAACAATGATTCTTACTCTGTATTAGTTGATAATAATAATAACAATATAACATACAAGGAAGTGATACATAGAAAACTAGATTAAAAATTTCAAAAAGACATAAACATGGAAATTTACTCTATATACCAAAATCAATTTGGTATTTTAGTATATCCTCTAGTATATTTAAATCCAGTTGGTTGTAAATGGTTTTTTAAGAAGAAGCTGGACCTGGATGAACAAGTCAGAACCTATAGGGCCTGAATCGTTGGAAAAGAGTTAAAATAGTGTCATGACATAGACAATAGTGAAACTTTTTTTCCAGTTTCTATACTAAAATATATCGTAATTCCCCTTTCCATGAAAGCTACTAGGAATATTAAATTTGGTTGCTCGATGTCAAAATAGATTTCCTAATGAGAACATTGAGCAAGATTTCTATATGACACAACCTGAACGGTTAATTGATCCAAAGGATTAAAATAACCTATAAAATTTGTAGGGACCCATTTTTGGATTAAATAAATCCTATATGTCATGTAACATTCAGTTTTATGAGTCCATGATGAAAGTTTGTTTCATAAATAATGAATGTGAGACTTGTGTATATAAGTTGTTTAATGGGAGCGTGGTTTTTTTCCTAACAGTTCAAACTGATGAAATACTACTTTTTAGAAATGAGACACCAATATTATAATTCATAAGGGCCTATTTAGATATTTTAATCTCCATTAAGGAATTAATTTAAGTAATATATATTCTTGGGATCATGATCCATTATGATAGATCTAATAGGAAATGTTCACTAAGGCAAATTTTGCTCATTAATGAGATACTAAAGTAATTAAATATGGAAAAATATTGTAAGGTATTATTTCTAGTTTCACATGACATTCATCACTCCCAAAAAATGTTTCTTCAAATGCATGAGGAATGATGGAGGATGGTAAAGATTCTATACAAATCATCGACTAAGTTATTTATTTATGTTATGATATGTACATGGATAGATATCTCATATGCCTTATGCATGGTCATAAGATATTAATATGACCCATGTGACCTCCATTGTATGGTATTCAAGACAATACTTTAGTATCTAAGGTGTATGAAGTATATGTTCTTGGTCTATGTAGTAGATGATGAGCTGTTAATTAGAGGATTTGTATTTGTTAGTCTCAAAAAAATAATATTGATCTAAAATCATAGTCTAGATACATATTCTCTCTAAATTGATGTGTTATAAGATATAATATCTTATTTAAATCCATGGTCACTAATTCTAAAGTGGATTCTGAGTATATTTTAGCTTATGAGATAATTAAAAAAGTGGATTGGATAGACAACTTTGTCCCGTATCTTGACATTGTTCCTAGTTGTAAAGACTATATGTAACTCTGTTGTGATAATAATACAGTGGTTGATCTTAAAAGGGATCCAATGTCACATAAATGGAAAAATAATATTGAATTTTCCATAATAGAAAATTTGGAAGACCCCTTAAAAAAGCCTTAACTTATTATAAATATAATCATCATGGGAGAGTTGATGGATTAAAATTCCGTAGAAGTTGGCTCTAGTCTAAGTGGGATTATGTTAGAGTTGGGGTCATAGAACCAACCATTTTTTTAGATTTCATGTATATTCAAAGAAGTTAATATTAATTAAAATACCGTGTTATATATTATTCATTTTTCTGAATGACATTAATATAATAATGTCCTAGAGTATTTATCACATTGAAAATGGAATATAAATTCCCCATTATGATGTGAACCATGAAATTCCATAACAATATATTTTAAGCCTTATTCTATGGTTGGATAAAATTATATTATGGGATACATAATATATTGATTTGTAAGTGCATGTACTCATGGGTGGAGTATACATAATTACATGAAGTGATAATTTGATAATCTCTAAGATGGGATATTTTAAGAGTAGAACAGTTAGTATTAATTCCACATGTTTTCATGTAATTTTAATTTTCTTTCTATGAGCATGTGTTATGATCATTAAACATTAAAATTATTATTTATGCATGTCATGACCCACATAATTTGATGGACTAACCAAAACTGTGATGCCATATATTCATGGGAATTAGGGTACATTAGGTGAGGTGGCCCAAGCATTTCATACATAAATATTTAATCTATTTAGATAAATTTTTATTACAAATAAAAATATTTAATGATCCATGACCATAAATGGTTTACTATACAAGGATAATAGATACATGAATTACTTATTTAGGTATAATATTCAAAATATCTATTAAATTTGTTCCCATATTTTAACCTTCTGAATATACACAACCTCATACCATTCAAGACAATCCAGGAAAAGGAAATATAAGAAGGGAAATCTGAGATTCTTATTAAGGGTAAACATGTGAGTTGTTAATTTATGATCACATGCATGCATAAAATTAAAATATAGGTATGAGATCATGATAATAACTTACAATCTTTATACCCAATCTATAATAAATCATAACATGAGTCATGAAATAAAAAATTATTATATCAAAATACATGAATAATTAGAATGAGGTATCACTATAAATTATTTATAAACCAAAATTTCAAATCATAATATTTAAAACAATCCATAAATTTGTGGCATTTTCACATTAATAAAAAAATTCATATGACATGTTCAACTACTAATACCATCAAATCACAGTGGATCAAGAATAAAAACACATTTACCTTATCATAATAGATCAGATATCACCACATATTTCCCATAGTATATCAGGTATCTCGACCAGTTTCCCATAGTGGATCGAGAACATCAACTTTTTTCCCATAATTATGTCATGAGATATAAGGATTTTCCCAATTCATTAGAAATATATATAATTTCAATCCCACTAATCACATAATAAAAACCATAAATATGTGTTCCATAAGATCATAAAACATTCATCATATCATTATATCATAACCTATAAAAAATCATATTTCATATGTATTTCATAATTTCACCATAGCATAAACTATTAGAAATGAATAGGTTTTATAAAATTCTTAAAATAATAATAATACATACATTGAAAGAATAAGGATGATATCATTTTATCATATCCCTATTAAATTACAAGTTATATGAAATGATGTTTTCATAGATGAAAATATCATTAAAAGGTCACTGGAATATTTCTCGAGGAAAATAACATTTTCATTTTTAAATCACATATTTTAAATAAAAAAATTATAAAAAATTATTGAAAAACTTTCTTTGAAAATAACTAAGAAAATGTTTAAAGTAATAATCAAACCATTTATCGGCCATGAAGGTTATAAATTTTGTTTTTTAGTACATTAGAACAAATATTCCTTTCACATTTTCAATAAAAATTCAAAATTACCTCACTTGGAAAATGATAGGAAGAGTACATTGAATTTATTAAGGAAATTAAAACAAGGGTAAAAATGAATTTAAAATAATATTATAATATTAAAGCATTCTTGAAACATTTTAAAGAAAACAATTAAATAGAAGAAAAATATTCTCAACCAAAGAGGAAATAATGTTTGATTATCTTAAAATAATTTTCCCAATCATTTCAAGTACCAAAGAGTGGAAATGGTACAATTAATTGAAAATTAAATGAATAACCAAAGGAAAATATAATTAAAGGGATTTACCATATAAGTATCATATACTTTCTTTAATGGGAATTCATCCAAAAATAATCCTGATTAAAATTGGACTAAACCAAAAATATCATACATCAAGCATATTATTTCTTAATACACATTTGGACCTCATGTAAAATAAATATATATTTATTATAAATGTATTTTATAACCAAACACATGTATATTATACCTTGTATCATATACTTATAAAATATTATAACACGTTCATTGATAATTGTTTTTTAAAATCATTGTTTTGGGTGATAACTGCTTTGTTTCTCATTCATGATTCACTTCGGTGGTCCATATATTTACACTTTTATTATGTTTAAATAATTAATATAATTTTTTTAATTTTATGAGTATCATATTTAATCATCATAAACACTTTTATAACTATTCATATAATGTGACGATGAAAAAATAATTATACAACTTTGTGGGGAGAGTAGTTTGTACATATGCATGAGTGGTGTTTCCATTTTTAAATGGAATGAATAAAATAAAATTAAAAAAAAATAATTAAAAATTATAGAAATAATAATAATATCATATATATATATATATATATTTAACACATATATATTAATTCTATCATTATATTCATCAATGTGAAGCGGGGATAAAAAAAATGTGTCACTTCACGAAGGTAGTAGTCCACACATATGAATGTGTGATACTTTCATCTATCATTTTATCGAAGGGGAGTTAATAATATTTTTCCTTCATAATAACTAAAATTAATTATATTTAAGATACACAATTTATTCTTTTGGAATGGTCCCTATATTTTTAGAAGAGTTAAAAGAAGAAATAAAATTGAATGTTCGTGGTTGAATGTTAAACCTATTCATTGAGAAGATTTATTTGGCTTACACCTTGAGACATAAAAAATATGGTATTTTAGAAATAATAAAACCTATAGGATATGGGGATGAAATATTATATGATATTAGGGAAGTTATTTCCTAATATAGGAGGCTTAAACACTGTAAACAAGGGAGGAGAGTAGGTTCACTTTTAAAAGTGAGGGGAGGGGAACCCTTAGAATTACTTAAAGTATTAAATTAAAATAAAGTAATTTTAATATTCAAGTGACTTAGAATCACTATATTTTAAATATAATATGATTAAAATTCCATATACTCTCATAAATTAATATTTAGAAAATTTAAAATTATTTTTAACTTTTATCACTTAGTTTTAATCCCCCCATTAACACTTTTTAAAATTACCACAATATTAAAAAAAATACATTGAGTGTCAAGAATGATATCATAATAAGAAAATTAACCCATAAATAAACCATGGTTGATATTTTAAATCATATAACATTCACCTTGCCGAAATTTCACTTTTTTTAATTTTAAATAATTTAATAAACCACTTTTTATTATGAAATATCATTAGTTTCATTTTCGGAACAATTAAGATAATTTGACTTTAATGTCACTAAGAAAAAAAAGGTAATTATAATATATGATTTTAAAGAATAACCTTTAGGTTATTTTTATATAAAAAATTTGTGTAACATAATAATTCATCCAAACTGTATTACTTTTAATGTTTTCAAAATCATTTATTTTATTTTTCTATTTCTTGAATAGATACAATGTTCACATTGTATAAGTGTTTAATTTAATTTTTCAATAAATAAATATTAAATAAATACAATCATAAAAAATTATTTAATATTTAATATAAAAATTTATAAATGAACTTATCATCTTTTTATCCATATGATAAAAATTTAGACCTATTAAAGTCAATAGGATGACATTTGGTATTTATCCTTTTCATAAAATAATATAAAGTTCATAATCAAATAAAAATATCTCAAACTTTCTATATTTTAAAAACTTGGATGTGTATGTATGAAATCCACTCTTCCAATTGGATAAATAAAAATGCTAGATAAATTCTTGAGCCCTACCCCAAAGTTCTAACCCTATTTTACCAGTTTTACCGTTAATGAGGTGTAAAATATTTACCATGATTACTTTCATAATTAGAAAAAATAAAAAATAACTATTTACTAAATATAATCCTCATGATTCTGAATATGAAATCAATTTTTCATGATTAAATTTCAAGAAATGAATGAAATTATTTTTTACAATTTGGGTGCAAAACACAACAAAATTGTTTTAAAAAAAATCATATTTGAATATAACACTAAAATTATTCTTATTACATGCTTAATAACAACCTTTAGATGAATATTACCAAATCTGACTTAATATCTTATCTTTTCATTTAATTAATGTAAATAATAAATTGATATTAGTATAATTTATTTACATAAAAATTTATTATGAAATTAAAATCTTTTTTTAGAGAAACATCTCTATTTACATTAGAATTTTTTAATTTTCATTTCTAACCATTTAATAACCAATGAATTTATTTTATAAATACATAAAATTACTTTTTTATAATTTATTCATCTATATTTATTCCCTCTAATCCAATGGATAGGTTATTACTATTATATTAAATAATAATATTTTGTGGTTTTTACACTCGGTGTTGTGTGTTATGTAATCTATCAATGAAATAAAATATAATCATAGAAACTATATAATAAAATATGAGGGTGTTAAATTTTACCCCCTTATAATAATTTCATCCAGAAGATTTTTTCACACTGACATAAAAAAATAAGGATACTTTTGTATTCTCATATCCTCAAATTCCTACATTGCTTCCTCTAATTTATGGTTCCACTAAAAAAATTGACAAGGTGAGTGGTCGTGTTTAGTAGCACTTTCTCTAGATCTCCAACAGTATGACCTCTATATTCAATACATGTAAAGGATAAAGTTTTTACTACCTCAATAGATATACATAAAACACATCATGAACAAGAGAGAAATTTTGTGGAAGCACCAAAAAATAAGATACAATCTTGATATGATCAAGAATTTTAGAGGGACTGATATATCTAATGTTTAACTTTCCATTATATCCGATTATCAAAACATTCTTCCATTGAGAAATTCAAAGTCATATATTTTCATAAAATTTGAACTATGAATCTCATTAATGATCATCATCATAACATTTATGTCAACATTGAGATTATATTTATTATTTCTAAATATCTCAAACCTTATTTACCATTTATTAAGATATATCAGGTCCCAATAGATTTATTTCTCCGAATTTATCTCTATATGTATGATTTTTGAACTTCCTACCATAGAGGTCTTTATATAAATCCATTTTCATTCTTAAATGAAATATATTCATGTAAGAAAATTCCACTAAAGTATGGTGTTGATCCCAACCACCTTTTAAGTATATATAAATATCTCTAAAAAGTCTTCTAGAGTTTTAATATTCCTCTTAGTGTGGCCATTTGTCTAAGGATGATATGTAGTACTAAAACTCAACACTATATACAGATCTTGTTGAAAACTTCTATAGAAATTCAGGACAATCCTTTGTATCTCGATCAGATAAAATTGAGAGTGGTACTTTGTGAGATACTTTAATTTATTTAATAAATATCCTGAAAATTTGATCACATGAGAAATATTATCTAATGGAAATGATGTGTGCCACCTTCATAAGGTGATCAACAACAATCCAAATAGCATAGTTTCATTTAATTTTTTTTGGAGTCTGATGATGAAATCCATGGTAATTTTTATTATATCTTTTTAGGTATGCATAATGGTTGTAACAATCCATTAGACTTTTTTCTCTCATCTTTATCTTATTGAAATATTAGCCATCAAGATGCACACTTCTCAATATCCCTTTTCAGGTTATTCCACTAGAAAAAATATTTTATATACTTACACATCTTCGTACTTCTATGATGAATAAAGGGTGATGAAATATGATATTCATCCAATGACTCCTTTAATTATAGTATTCATGAGACATATACCTAGTTCCTAAACATTATCATTCCAACACAATAATGGTTGAACATATAAACACTACTCTCATTCTTCTACAGTTCCACATCTCTTGTTGTTTCAATTTAATATTTACAAAGATGGATAGTTGAACATTCATCTATGAATGATAGGATATATACCATTTACCCATGATTTCATGTTATTTATTTTACAAATCCATAAGTATTGGATATCATTTAATCCTCTTCATGGATAAACTGGATTGGCCCTTCTAACATAGAGCATCAACAACCCTGTTCACCTACCAAGAGTGGTAATGTGTTGATATGATCTTTAATCATATCCAACCATCTTCTATAGTGAAAATTAAACTATTTATATGTTTATATATACATAAAAATGTTATTATCTATATATATTTCACATCTTTCACCACACTACAACAAAATAGGCCATTAAAAACACTAAAAATGTTCTTTATCAGTACTAGAGAATCACTAACAACCAGAGTAAGATTAAAGGCCCTAGTCTTTTATTAGTTCCAAAAAAGAATTGATAAAGGGGTCTTTTATCTGTGATTTTATTTTTCAATGATAAATGGTACCTGTATCAGCGGTTTTAAAAGGGGATGATAAAGGACCGTTTAACTACACTTTATAAAGAACTAAAAAAAGAACCCTTTATCAGTGCTTTCAAAAGCATTGATAGAGGTTTACACTGTAGTGTGTTGTAACAGCACAGTACATCACTAGTGCAATGTGTTATAACATTACACCGTCGCAATAGAAACTATGTTATATCAACAAAATCATGTTCCAGTATATAATTTTCATTAAATGAAATTTATTAGACAAATATAAGAAAAACATTATATTATAGATAGTTCCTATATAGGTTTATACAATTATATAAGTACAAATTGTTACATACATTCAAAAACATCAATGATCAATTTTCTTTTTATCCTAACCCAGACTCATGATATTTCCAAAAAAACCACCCTTACTCAAGAAAAAGAACACAATTGTATAGGAAAAAAATTTCTATGGTAATAATAATATAAATAAATAAATTAAAAAAAATGGTAATTTTAAACTAAAATTTTCTTCATACCAAGAGCATTATGTATTAGATTTAGTTGGGGTTGATTCGTTCAAGTCACACCATTTCTTATTCATATTCATGAACTATATCTATGTAAATTAATAAAATATGTATAAGATAAATTCCGAGCACATTTGATCATTTTTCAAAGAGTGAAAATTTTTGAAAGAAAATGTCAATTTTAAACTAATAATGAATAATTTGAGTCATAACAAACAAATCATGTATGAAATTGAGGTCTAAAAGACTCCTACACATCATAAATGAATTATTGATCATTTTCATCTAGTATCAAAATAATCCAATTTTGTTTTCTCAGCTTTGAGTAGGTCAATTTTCCATTTTCCAAAAATTGATGTCAATTTTAAATAAAAACTTGCACATTTAGTCATACTAGTCACATTGTTCATCATATTGAGGTTCAGTTAATTCCTACATCTCTCAAATGACTTATTGATCATTTTAATAAATTTTAAAAACAAAATGATTGTTTTTAATTAGTTTTGAGTATGTAGCATGTATTTTTAAATATAATGTCATTTTAAACTATAAAAATGAAATCTGAATCATTTAGATCACATCATATACTTGGTTGATTTGAAAATGATTCCTAGACATAATAAATGAAAAATACATCATTTTAAAAAATTATCATGTAAATATTAGAATATTTGATCATTGTTAAGAAAGTGAATCTTTTGGAACTAAAATATCAATTTTAAACTAATAACGGACACTTTGAGTCATACCAGGAACATCATGTAATAGATTAAGGTGCAGATTATTTCTACAAATCAGAAATAACTTAGGGATCATTTTTTTAAAGTATCAAAATAATATGAATTTGTTTTCTTTGTTTGGAGTAGGTCAGCTTTCCATTTTACAAAAAATGATGTCATTTTTAAATAAAGAGATGCACATTGTTCCATAACAGTCATATCATGCATCGAATTGAGGCGAAGATGATTCCTAAATGTTATAAATGAATTATGGATAATTATACTAAATTATAAAAAAAATATGAATGAATTTTCTTAGTTTCCAATACATCACTTGTATTTTTTATTAATATATCATTTTAAACTAGAAACATTCACTTTGACTCATTCTGATAACATCGTGTATCAGTTTGATGTGAATCCAATTCCTACACATCAAAAATAAATTATGAATAATTTTACTAAATTATCAATAAAATAAATGATAAATTGATTATATTTCAGGGAGTGACACTTTTTGAACTTAAATGTCAATATTAAACTAATAATGGACACTTTGATTCATACTGGGAGAATCATGTATTAGATTGAGGTTCAGATGATTCAGACACATCAAAAATTACTTATGTATAATTCTTGTAATATATCAAAAAAATATGAATGTGGATTCTTTGTTTTCTGTGGGTTAGTTGTCCATTTCACTAAAAATGATGTCGAATTGAAATAAAAAGACACACATTAAGTCATACTAGTCACACTATGCATCAAATTGAGGAACATATAATTCCTACCACAACTCGAAAATGAATCTACTACCACAAACCTATAGCAATGATTTCAGAACCATGGATACATGGGTCTATAGCCACGGTTTTGTGTCTTGTAGCCACGGTTTTGTTACCTATGGCCACAGTTTTCAAAACCATGGCTATAGGACAATTTTTTGGAAACTATATATCTATGGTTTTCCAAAATTGTGGCTATAGTGTTCCAGCGCTTCCACTGGAAAAAAATTGCCCCAAAAAAATTGGTGGGAATCCCTACTGCCATGGTTTTGAGGCTATTCCCATGTTTTTTATTAATATATAAATATTATAATATATATATATACATGAATTGTCGCATGGTTTAGTGGTGAGTATGTTGTATCACCAACGAGCAGCGTAGGGATCAAAACTCACCGGTGACATTTTTTATTTAGGTTTTTTCCATGATATGCTGAGGCTATTTCCACAGTTTTAACAATGTAAATAGCTACCAATATCCATGGTTTAAACCATGGCTATAGGTAAACTACAATAGTACCCAATTTAGAGGCCTATTTCCACAATTTTCAAAACCATGGAAATAGATTGGGACCAACTGCCAATGCGATGGTGGCCACGGTTGTCCAAAACCGTGGTTGTTGCCTATAGTCATGGTTTTGGGGCATATTGCCATGATTTTGAACAATGGAAATAGGCTTTTTTCTAATTGCATTCATGTATCAAATGAAATATGTGTTGTTTAACTAAAGTATTAAAGCAATATGAATGTGTTTGCATATTTTTGAGTATATCACTTTTATTTTTTACTAAATTATCATTTTAATCTGGAAACATGCACTTTGACTCAATACAATCACATCATGTATCAATTTTATGTGAAATTTATTATTAAAAATCACAAATAACTTATGAGTCTTTATCAAAAATTATCATGAAAATAAAAAAAATGAACATTTTTCGGTGAGTGAGACTCATTACTCTAACATGTCGAGTTTAAACTGATAACTGACACTTTGAGTCATACCATGAACATCGCGTATCATATTGAGGTAGAGATAATTATTAAAAGTGTCAAATAACTTATACATCATTTTCTTCATGTATAAGAACAATCTAAATGCATTTTATTTGTTTTGAGTAGGTCACCTTTCCATTTTCCAAAAATATATGTCATTTTTAAATAAAAAGATGCACATTGAGGCATACGAGTCAATAAATGTGTCAGACTAAGGTGAGGCTAATTCCTAAATATCTTAAACTATTTATGGATCATTTTCTTATATTATCAAAACAATCTGACTGTCTTTTATTGGATTTAAGTATGTCACTTTTATTTTTTACTAAAATGAAATTTTAAAATGGAAACACACACATTGATTCATTATGATCACATCATGTATTATTTTGACATGAAACTGGTTCCTACATGTCCAAAATGACTTTTAAAACATTTCCCTAAATAATCAAAAAAATATGAGTGTGTTTGATCAGTTTTTAGTGAGTGACACTTTTTGTACTAAATTATCGATTTTTAACTGATAATAAGCACTTTGAGTCATACCATGAACATTGTGTATCTAATTGAAGTGAGGATGATTCCTACATATCAAAAAAATACTTGTAGATCATTTTCAAAAAGTATCAAAACAATCTTATTGCGTTTTCTCATATTTTGAGTAGGTTAGTTGTCCATTTAAAAAAATGATGTCAATTTTAAATAAAAAGATGGATGTTGAGTCACACTGTTTGTCGGATTGAGGTGTGGATGTTTCCTAAATGTCCCAAATGAATTAGGGACAATTTTCCTAATGTATCAAAACAATATGAATGTGTTTTCTCTATTTTGAGTGTGTTAATTTTATCTATTAATAAAATATATTTTTAAACTCGAAACAAACACATTGACTAATTCCAATACCATCGTGTATCAGATTGATCTGTAACCAATTCCTACACATCATTAATGACTTATTAATATTTCCCCTAAATTATCAAGAAAATATGAATGTGTTTGATCAGTGTTTAGTGAGTAACCCTTTTTGAACTAAAATGTCGATTTTAAATGAAAATGGACACATTGAGTCATAATAGGAAAATCATGTATCAGATTGAGGTGAAACTATTTCTTACACATACTAAATGAAATATGGACCGTTGTTTTAAAGTATCAATAAAATCCAAAAGTTTTTTCTCAGTTCTACGTAGGTCAGTTGACTATTTTACTAAAATTGATGTCAATTTTAAATAAAAGGGTGCACAATGAGTCATACCTATCACACTTTGAATTAAATTGAGGTGAAGATGATTCCTACACTTATAAATAAATTGTGGATATTTTTACTAAATTATCAAAACAATCATAATTTGTTTCATTGTTTTTAGTAAGTCACTTTTATTTTTTTACTGAAATTCCATTTTTAAATAGAAACACACACTTTGAATCTTTCTAATCACTTAGTTTATCAGTTTGATATGAAACTAATTCCTAAGAATATAAAATTAATTATGAATCATTGTACTAAATTATCAAAAAAATATGAGAGTGTCTAATTAGCATTTAGTGACTGGCCCTTTTTGAACTAAAATGCTGATTTTAAACTAATAACAGACACTTTGAGTCATACCATGAACATCATGTGGCGGTTTTAAATGTAGCTAATTACTACATGTAACAAATGACTTATGGATCATTTTAATAATGTAGAAAATGCATCTAAATTTTTTTATCAGTTTTTATTAGTTTAGTTTTCCATTTTACTAAAATTGATGTCAATTTAAATAAAAAGACACACATTGAGTCATAACGGTCACATAGTGCATCTGATTGAGGGATGGATGATTCATACATGTCTCAAATGAGTTATGTATCATTTTTATAAATTATCAAAATAATTCAAATTATTTTTATTGGTTTTGAGTTTTTCACATGAATTTTTTACTAAAATGAAATTTTAAAATGGAAACATGCCCTTTGACTCATTCTAATCACATCATGTATCAGTTTGACGTGAAAAAAATTCTAAAACATCATAAATAACTTATGAATCGATGTCCTAAATTATCCATAAAATCCCAGTGCATTTGATTGGTTTTTAGTGAGTGACACTTTTTGAACTAAAATGTTGATTTTAAAATGATAAATGAAAATTTGAGTCATACTATGAATATCATGTATCGGATTGAGGTGTGGTTGTTTCCTAAATTTTAAAAATGACTTAAAGATCAATTTCCAAAAGTATCAAAACAATAGGAATATATTTTCCTTGTTTTTATTATTTAATTTTACTTTTTTAATAAAATTCATGTCAAATTTAAATAAAAAGAAGCACTTGGAGACATACCAGTCACATCGTGTGTCGGATTGTTGTGCGGATGATTCTTAAACATCCTAATTTCTCAAAAAAATCACAACTTCCAAGGTTAAAATTATTTCTATTTCATTTCATTATCAAACTATCAACACTATATATTGACTAAATTTTCTTATATGAAAACCCTTTCTCATTGTTGAAATACAAAAGAGTATAGGAAGCTCATGCTCCCATTATATCATGATAGAACGCCAAAATGAAAATGTAAAGACCCGTAAATTTCAAGGAATTTTTTTTTCTTAATTTTCTTTGGAATTTTACAAGAACGCAGTTTCTGACGGTGCCTGATTCCGAGGCCGGGTGTGCCCGGAATCATTTTCTGAAGTTTGGCTCGGGTACGTTCAGTGAACGGACGAGCGGGTTTTTCTAACTTTTGAACCGGTGCCCGGAATCGAATTCTGAGGGCACCGATGAAATCGCAGCGCCGGTATTTGCTTAGAAACGCCTCTTCCGGAGTTGCGTTTGCTCAGACGTGGTTTTTAAATTTTGCGGCTTTAAGTCAGAAATAAAATAAAGTTTGTGCGACAACTTTATTTTATTTCACTTAAGCTGCTTGGAAGCCACTTGAAGCCACTTAAAGGCGGCTTGAACTGAGTTGAACTGGATAGGATGCTATCCAGAAATATCCTACCCCCTTGGTAGGATATTTGTGAGGCAGGGCCCGCACGAGCCCCGCCGTTTCTTTCGCTAAGTAACGCACCCGCGAAAACCCGTCAAAGTAACTGAAAAGTCAACCGACGCGTTTTCTTTAATTCTTAACAGACCATTTAATTGGGCGGTTTATTTCGTGAATTAAATGGGCTGTTTCGCTCGTTGAATTAATTCAACGAACTGATGGGTCGTTACTTACGCTTTTGCGTTTGTTGGCATGTTTATAAAATAAGACCAACCTAAAAATCCTTTGAAAGGATTTGAGAGAATCTTGTTTCTTCGGCTCCCCGCGAAGAACGCGAAGAACGCGAAGAACACGAAGAACGCGAAGAACGCGAAGAACGCGAAGAACGCGAAGAACGCCGGCGACCGGAATTCGACGACGCACACCGAGATCTGCGACGTCGACGAGCTTTACCCGCGACGTTCTTCGGCGACGCCTCTTCTTCCGCGGCCGATCCTCGTTCGGCAACTAAGGTGAGAATCAGATCGTTAATTCTCCCTTTTTAAATTTCATAACAACAGATTTAATTAATTAAACCGTTTGATCTTGATCCGGAGATTGGCGACGCGACGCCGGATACCGCGACGACGCGACGATCCCCCTTCTTCCGCGACGAGCAATCCCGCGACGATCCCTCGATCGGCAACGACGACGACAAGGTAAGGGTTGATTTGAAATATTTTCCTTTCCCGTGATTTTATTTCTTTTAAAATGAGGAACCGATCACGGAACAATTTTAAATTTATTTAAAATTGTTGATTTGGTCGTTTCTTGTTTCTCCCGTGGTTTATGACTAACGCGGAGGGTGCGGGTCTAACAAACAAGACCCGGCAACCCTCCGCCGATCTTCCTTTTTGTGCGGATTTGGCGGGCGACGGCAAAAGCACGACGCAAGGGCCTTTGGTTGATCCCGCAGTAAAGAACGGAACCCGGGAGGAACAACGGCGCAGACGAGAAGGAAAACGGGTCACCGGAGCGACTCCGGCGGCCTGCGGAAGCCGGAGGTGGCGCGGGTCGCCGGCGCGGCGGCGCCGGCGGCCGGAGGCGGCGGCACCCCGCGGGTGTCCAGCGCGACACCCCGCGGGTGCCGCGGGTGTCCAGCGCGACACTCCGCGGGTGTCCAGCGCGACACCCCGCGGGTGTCCAGCGCGACACCCCGCGGGTGTCCACCGCGACACCCCGCGGGTGTCCAGCGGCACCCCGCGGGTGTCCAGCGCGACACCCCGCGGGTGTCCAGCGGCACCCCGCGGGTGTCCAGCGCGACACCCCGCGGGTGTCCAGCGGCACCCCGCGGGTGTCCAGCGCGACACCCCGCGGGTGCCGCGGGTGTCCAGCGCGACACCCCGCGGGTGCCGCGGGGTTGTCACGCGGCACCCCGCGGGTGTCCAGCGCGACACCCCGCGGGTGCCGCGGGGTGGTCACGCGGCACCCCGCGGGTGTCCAGGGCGACACCCCGCGGGTGCCGCGGGGTTGTCACGCGGCACCCCGCGGGTGTCTGGCCGACACCCCGCGGGTGCCGCGGGGGTGTCACGCGGGGCGGCGGCTTTCCCCCGCGTCGGCCGCTCGGCCGCTCGGCCGAGCCGAGCCGGACCGGCCCTGGCCGGGCCGGGCCGGGCCAACCGAGTCGGACCCGACCCGGTTCGGGCCAACCAGGGGGGGTCGGGCCGGGTCGGCCCGGGCCCGGACCCCCCGTCTTCGGACGGACTTCGTTCAAATGGCCGTATCTTGAGCTTCGGGCCTCCAAACGACCCGCCGTCAGCGGCAACGCGATCCTTGGATCGAGACGGTCGTTTCGGTTTATTATACTCAAGGTTTCGGAAGACTTTGGGTTCGGCCGGGTTGGTTCGTACACGAAACCAACCGGGCCCTCGGAGCGGAAACACTCATAACTTGAGCTACGGACGTCCGATCGACGTACCGTCAGCTGTGGTAGTTTCCTCTAAGTGAGACGGAACTTTTGGCATACTCCGCCCGGGGATCGGACACAGGCGGAGTACGGTCGGGTTGGTTTTGCCCTAAAAACCAACCGGGCCCCTGGGACGAAAATGCCAATAACTCTCAGACCGAGCGTCCGATTGACGCGCCGTCTGTTGCGTTGAGATCCTGTTGTCGATACGGAACTTTTGGATACATCAACTTCGGACTACGTGTCAGTTGATGTATCAGCCTCTCGACTCGTGGAGCGGACCCTCCTAACGAGCTCGCTATGTGCGGGAACCCTAGTGCTGGCTGTGGCTTCGACGACAGAGCAAAGATCCTCCGTGGACTGCGACGACGACAAAGCAGAGAATCCTCCGTGGACTGCGACGACGGCAGAGCAGAGATCCTTCATGGACTGCGGCGACGACTGTGCAGAGATCCTCAGTGGACTGCGTCGACTACTGCACTCAGCGATCCTACGTGGAACAGTGCTACCGAACCTGTGTGAGCTGAATCTTCTTTTTACCTTGAGCGGTGGAGCGCTTGGGTGTAGCGGCGGACCCGTGGTTCTTGACAGTGGTGGTGCGCTTGGATGCAGCAGCAGACCCTTGGCGGTGGAGCGCTTGGTTGTAGCGGCGGACCCGCGATACTCTACGGAGTGTGTGCGCTTGGTTGTAGCGACAGACCCGCGACGGTGGAGACGCGCGTGCGGAGTACGGAGACCGTGTAGATGACTGAGACCTGGCGACTACTTGACCGACTCGACTTGGAGTGAGTCGACTAGCCCAGTGGACGGAGCGCCCAGTAGTTGGCAGCAGACCCACGGCGGACGGAGCGCCTGGTAGTTGGCGGCAAACCCGCGGTACTCGACAGGAGGAGTACCTCAGTAGGCTATCTGGGTGAGCGCCCGGTATTTGGCAGCAGACCCTCAGCGGACGGAGCGCCCGGTAGTTGGCAGCAGACCCGCGGTACTCGACAGGAGGAGTACTTCAGCAGTCTTAGGTTAGTGAGCAGTACCTCGGAGTCGTGACAGGACCACTGTACACTTCAGAGATGGGGCTCTTCAACATTTACGGTTTCGATAATGAAAATCCTGGTTGAGCTGAATCTTATGTTACTCTCCTTTGTGGATTGTGTTGAACTATCCTTTGTGGATTTACTGTTTACTCTCCTTGTGGATTTGAGTCTTGCTTTCCTTTGTGGATTGAGTTGTTCTTGAGCTCGTGAGCAGAGCTAGAATTGGGGACTTAGGTATATGTATGGGCATATACCTAAGTCAAGTCAGATGTTACTTCGTGATTGCATCTTTCTTTTGTGCTATATCCTTTGTGGATTTCGGGAGACCTTCGGGGGTCTCGGGGTCCTTACTGAGTAGCTTATACTCACCCCTGCACGGGCTATGCCCGCACTTCGTGGTGTTGGTTGCAGACGACGGACAACGCTGATCGCGGTTGGGGCGTGGAGCAGGACGGTACCTGGAGGTGGACCACTGGGCAAGACGTGCTCGGAGCGGACGTGGGACCCGAGGAGCCTGGAGGCTATCTGTACCCACCCTTCAGGTGGGATTGCCAGTGGACGACACGAGGCCGCCGTCTTTTCTTCAGTTGCTGTACTTTACTTTTCAGTTGTACTTTACGGTTGGGCTTGTATTTCCGGCCCCCTTTACTTTTCTGCACTCTGTAGTTACTTTCCGCTTGCTGACTCTGTGGTGCTTGTTTACTTTTCAAAGGCAATGCCTTCCCTTTTTGTTGGGATTTACGCCTTGGTGCTAGTCGCCAGCCCCTGGCCTATGGAAGGCGGGCTTGGGGTAGTCACGGCACGGGCCCCGAGGACGGGTCGTGACAAATTGGTATCAGAGGTGGTCGGTTCTACCGCAGACTCTGATCTTCCTTCTATGTGAAGCAATAGTGTTTAGCGTATTGAGTGTGGTTATCAGTCCAGGGAGTCCAGTGTTGGTGCGGTGGCCGACGTATCCATACACCAGGACCCTGACTTCTGATTTCCGACTTAATGCCCGAAAACATTGATTGCATGTGTGTTTCAAGTTTTCTTTGTGATTACTTGTGTCAGCTCACCAGGTATACTGTTCTGACCGTGGCATACTTGTTTTTTTCAGGATGGCACGACGACATCAGCCAGCTAGGGTTCCTAGAGCAGGGCGCGACGACAGCCCGCCGAGCGACGAGGCCTCGGTACAGGGCCCGTTGACATCAGAGGCACCGGCGATACCTTTACCCGCCGAGCCCCCGATGCTTCCAGCACTGGCAGCTGACGACGCACGACGCCTCGGAGATCTGCATGAGTTTCAGAGCCAGCGACCACCCAGGTTCCGTGGGGAGTCGGACCCCCAGGCAGCCGAGGACTGGCTGGAGGCGGTCGTCCGAGTTTTCAGGCTAGTGAGGACACCAGCAGACCTCATGGTGATCCTCGCGGCGAGCCTACTGCACGCAGCAGCCGGACGCTGGTGGAGCCTGATGCTCCAGGTACACGATGAGGCCACCCTCATCTGGACGGACTTCGAGAGCCTCTTCCGCTCAGAGTTCGTCCCGGCCACCCTCTGTGCGGTGCGCATCCAGGAGCTTCTTCAGCTGCGGCAGGGCAGCTTGACGGTCGCTCAGTACGCGGCGAGGTTCACCGACCTTTCTCGGTACTCGACAGACATGGTACGGGACCCCTTCTTTCGGGCCCGGACCTTCGAGCAGGGATTGAGACATGAGATCAGGGCATCGCTGATCTCTCTTAACATACCGACTCAGACAGGAGTACTAGAGCGAGCCCTTCTGATCGAGAGCTTCCTTGCTGAGTCTACACCAGCACAGAGACCCACCGCAGGGCGGCACGTAGCGGAGTCTTCGGTAGCAGGTAGCCGACAGATGACTCAGGGTTCCAGGCAGACCAGACCTACCGGTGGACGACTGCACGACTCAGGCTCAGTTGTGCGAGGGAACCGGGGTGGAGTCAGAGCCAGGCGTGCCGAGAGTGGGCAGTGTTACTCCTGTGGTGGGATTGGTCACATGGCTCGTGATTGTCCGACCCGCCATGCTGATGATCAGCAGTTAAGTGAAGAACCTCCCAGGCAGAGGCAGAGGTTCGACCGTGGCGGTTCGCAGGGAGGAGGCGGACGAGGCAGAGGAGCTGGCCGCGCAGCAGGAGGTGAGAGACGCTTTGAGGCTCTGCCACCACCACCACCAGGAGGTCCGCCCCGACCACAGGGAGTAGGTGAACATGCGAGAGCTCAGCTTCAGGCAGCCGAGGCCTTCGATAATGGAGCTCTGGGAGCAGATGGACAGGAGAGGAACTAGCTCCAGACCTGGAGACTTTTGTTCATGTTGCTTCTAGTTTTGTTGATGTATGTTTGTAGATGCTTTGTGTCTTTGTACTTGAGCTGTAGTAATAAAAGACACCCTTTCTTGTGGCATTTACTTCCCTGTCCTCTCTTGTGTTGTTACTAAGAGGTTCCAGTTTTGACTGTTGACTTGACCCTCACTTGTGAGACATCTACTGGAGGAGACCCAGTTACCACACACTGATGCCGACAGTGTGAATCAACCCTTGGAGGCGAGAGTAACGGTCGGATCTCTTGGTAGTAGCGTCGAGGCCTTACGACGTCATCCTTGGTATGGATTAGTATCATCCATCTCGGGATTGACCGTATTAGGCGAAGAATGTGGTTCATCCAGGGGATGAGACCAGGTTTCTCTTATCGGCAAAGAAGAAATCTAGCAGCTCTAGTGGGACCAGAGGTGGTCCGGGCCACGATAGAGAAGGTCCAGGTGAGCACATGGAGCGGAAGGCTCAGATGCATGCTCAGTACCGCCTTTTGTATCCCTAGTTTGTGTTGAAGCTTTACGAGGACGTAAAGCCCTGTGGTGGGAGTAATGTAAAGACCCGTAAATTTCAAGGAATTTTTTTTCTTAATTTTCTTTGGAATTTTACAAGAACGCAGTTTCTGACGGTGCCTGATTCCGAGGCCGGGTGTGCCCGGAATCATTTTCTGAAGTTTGGCTCGGGTACGTTCAGTGAACGGACGAGCGGGTTTTTCTAACTTTTGAACCGGTGCCCGGAATCGAATTCTGAGGGCACCGATGAAATCGCAGCGCCGGTATTTGCTTAGAAACGCCTCTTCCGGAGTTGCGTTTGCTCAGACGTGGTTTTTAAATTTTGCGGCTTTAAGTCAGAAATAAAATAAAGTTTGTGCGACAACTTTATTTTATTTCACTTAAGCTGCTTGGAAGCCACTTGAAGCCACTTAAAGGCGGCTTGAACTGAGTTGAACTGGATAGGATGCTATCCAGAAATATCCTACCCCCTTGGTAGGATATTTGTGAGGCAGGGCCCGCACGAGCCCCGCCGTTTCTTTCGCTAAGTAACGCACCCGCGAAAACCCGTCAAAGTAACTGAAAAGTCAACCGACGCGTTTTCTTTAATTCTTAACAGACCATTTAATTGGGCGGTTTATTTCGTGAATTAAATGGGCTGTTTCGCTCGTTGAATTAATTCAACGAACTGATGGGTCGTTACTTACGCTTTTGCGTTTGTTGGCATGTTTATAAAATAAGACCAACCTAAAAATCCTTTGAAAGGATTTGAGAGAATCTTGTTTCTTCGGCTCCCCGCGAAGAACGCGAAGAACGCGAAGAATACGAAGAACGCGAAGAACGCGAAGAACGCGAAGAACGCGAAGAACGCCGGCGACCGGAATTCGACGACGCACACCGAGATCTGCGACGTCGACGAGCTTTACCCGCGACGTTCTTCGGCGACGCCTCTTCTTCCGCGGACGATCCTCGTTCGGCAACTAAGGTGAGAATCGGATCGTTAATTCTCCCTTTTTAAATTTCATAACAACGGATTTAATTAATTAAACCGTTTGATCTTGATCCGGAGATTGGCGACGCGACGCCGGATACCGCGACGACGCGACGATCCCCCTTCTTCCGCGACGAGCAATCCCGCGACGATCCCTCGATCGGCAACGACGACGACAAGGTAAGGGTTGATTTGAAATATTTTCCTTTCCCGTGATTTTATTTCTTTTAAAATGAGGAACCGATCACGGAACAATTTTAAATTTATTTAAAATTGTTGATTTGGTCGTTTCTTGTTTCTCTCGTGGTTTATGACTAACGCGGAGGGTGCGGGTCTAACAAACAAGACCCGGCAACCCTCCGCCGATCTTCCTTTTTGTGCGGATTTGGCGGGCGACGGCAAAAGCACGACGCAAGGGCCTTTGGTTGATCCCGCAGTAAAGAACGGAACCCGGGAGGAACAACGGCGCAGACGAGAAGGAAAACGGGTCACCGGAGCGACTCCGGCGGCCTGCGGAAGCCGGAGGTGGCGCGGGTCGCCGGCGCGGCGGCGCCGGCGGCCGGAGGCGGCGGCACCCCGCGGGTGTCCAGCGCGACACCCCGCGGGTGCCGCGGGTGTCCAGCGCGACACCCCGCGGGTGTCCAGCGGCACCCCGCGGGTGTCCAGCGCGACACCCCGCGGGTGTCCAGCGGCACCCCGCGGGTGTCCAGCGCGACACCCCGCGGGTGTCCAGCGGCACCCCGCGGGTGTCCAGCGCGACACCCCGCGGGTGCCGCGGGTGTCCAGCGCGACACCCCGCGGGTGCCGCGGGGTTGTCACGCGGCACCCCGCGGGTGTCCAGCGCGACACCCCGCGGGTGCCGCGGGGTGGTCACGCGGCACCCCGCGGGTGTCCAGGGCGACACCCCGCGGGTGCCGCGGGGTTGTCACGCGGCACCCCGCGGGTGTCTGGCCGACACCCCGCGGGTGCCGCGGGGGTGTCACGCGGGGCGGCGGCTTTCCCCCGCGTCGGCCGCTCGGCCGCTCGGCCGAGCCGAGCCGGACCGGCCCTGGCCGGGCCGGGCCGGGCCAACCGAGTCGGACCCGACCCGGTTCGGGCCAACCAGGGGGGGTCGGGCCGGGTCGGCCCGGGCCCGGACCCCCCCGTCTTCGGACGGACTTCGTTCAAATGGCCGTATCTTGAGCTTCGGGCCTCCAAACGACCCGCCGTCAGCGGCAACGCGATCCTTGGATCGAGACGGTCGTTTCGGTTTATTATACTCAAGGTTTCGGAAGACTTTGGGTTCGGCCGGGTTGGTTCGTACACGAAACCAACCGGGCCCTCGGAGCGGAAACGCTCATAACTTGAGCTACGGACGTCCGATCGACGTACCGTCAGCTGTGGTAGTTTCCTCTAAGTGAGACGGAACTTTTGGCATACTCCGCCCGGGGATCGGACACAGGCGGAGTACGGTCGGGTTGGTTTTGCCCTAAAAACCAACCGGGCCCCTGGGACGAAAATGCCAATAACTCTCAGACCGAGCGTCCGATTGACGCGCCGTCTGTTGCGTTGAGATCCTGTTGTCGATACGGAACTTTTGGATACATCAACTTCGGACTACGTGTCAGTTGATGTATCAGCCTCTCGACTCGTGGAGCGGACCCTCCTAACGAGCTCGCTATGTGCGGGAACCCTAGTGCTGGCTGTGGCTTCGACGACAGAGCAAAGATCCTCCGTGGACTGCGACGACGACAGAGCAGAGAATCCTCCGTGGACTGCGACGACGGCAGAGCAGAGATCCTTCATGGACTGCGGCGACGACTGTGCAGAGATCCTCAGTGGACTGCGTCGACTACTGCACTCAGCGATCCTACGTGGAACAGTGCTACCGAACCTGTGTGAGCTGAATCTTCTTTTTACCTTGAGCGGTGGAGCGCTTGGGTGTAGCGGCGGACCCGTGGTTCTTGACAGTGGTGGTGCGCTTGGATGCAGCAGCAGACCCTTGGCGGTGGAGCGCTTGGTTGTAGCGGCGGACCCGCGATACTCTACGGAGTGTGTGCGCTTGGTTGTAGCGACAGACCCGCGACGGTGGAGACGCGCGTGCGGAGTACGGAGACCGTGTAGATGACTGAGACCTGGCGACTGCTTGACCGACTCGACTTGGAGTGAGTCGACTAGCCCAGTGGACGGAGCGCCCAGTAGTTGGCAGCAGACCCACGGCGGACGGAGCGCCTGGTAGTTGGCGGCAAACCCGCGGTACTCGACAGGAGGAGTACCTCAGTAGGCTATCTGGGTGAGCGCCCGGTATTTGGCAGCAGACCCTCAGCGGACGGAGCGCCCGGTAGTTGGCAGCAGACCCGCGGTACTCGACAGGAGGAGTACTTCAGCAGTCTTAGGTTAGTGAGCAGTACCTCGGAGTCGTGACAGGACCACTGTACACTTCAGAGATGGGGCTCTTCAACATTTACGGTTTCGATAATGAAAATCCTGGTTGAGCTGAATCTTATGTTACTCTCCTTTGTGGATTGTGTTGAACTATCCTTTGTGGATTTACTGTTTACTCTCCTTGTGGATTTGAGTCTTGCTTTCCTTTGTGGATTGAGTTGTTCTTGAGCTCGTGAGCAGAGCTAGAATTGGGGACTTAGGTATATGTATGGGCATATACCTAAGTCAAGTCAGATGTTATTTCGTGATTGCATCTTTCTTTTGTGCTATATCCTTTGTGGATTTCGGGAGACCTTCGGGGGTCTCGGGGTCCTTACTGAGTAGCTTATACTCACCCCTGCACGGGCTATGCCCGCACTTCGTGGTGTTGGTTGCAGACGACGGACAACGCTGATCGCGGTTGGGGCGTGGAGCAGGACGGTACCTGGAGGTGGACCACTGGGCAAGACGTGCTCGGAGCGGACGTGGGACCCGAGGAGCCTGGAGGCTATCTGTACCCACCCTTCAGGTGGGATTGCCAGTGGACGACACGAGGCCGCCGTCTTTTCTTCAGTTGCTGTACTTTACTTTTCAGTTGTACTTTACAGTTGGGCTTGTATTTCCGGCCCCCTTTACTTTTCTGCACTCTGTAGTTACTTTCCGCTTGCTGACTCTGTGGTGCTTGTTTACTTTTCAAAGGCAATGCCTTCCCTTTTTGTTGGGATTTACGCCTTGGTGCTAGTCGCCAGCCCCTGGCCTATGGAAGGCGGGCTTGGGGTAGTCACGGCACGGGCCCCGAGGACGGGTCGTGACAGAAAACATGGGCTTCTTGTACTCTATTGGTTTTCAATGAGAATGGTTTTTATTCTAAGAACATTTAATCAATATAACATCCCTAAAGATTTATGAAAAAAACTAAATAAGTATTAGATAAAAATGATAAAGAAATTAAGTTACAAATAGTAGATAAAATGTTGAAAAAATTAATTAAATATGTAGTATGGATTCACCATTTCATAATGGTTGTATGCATTTATGATGTAGTTCCGTGTTTCCATTATCCTAGTTGCAAGCTCAATGTGCAATGTATTCAAATCATGAACCGCTTCAAACCAAACACCCCAAATTGAAAAAACTAATTCACCTATATGAAAAAATAATTTTATAAGATTAAAACTAAAAAACTAAATAAAATATAAATATGAAATAAAAAATTAATTATATAGAAAATTATTTTACTGTGAAAACATTAATATTATCTCTATGATTTAGCATTGGAAGGAACTTCAAATAAAGTGATAAATTTCAACACTACAGGGGTGAAGAGGTTTTGAGGGAGAAGTATGTGTGTGTTTTTGTGCAGAAAGGTATAGAATATGGAAAGAACACCCCAAATCAAAAAATAAGAATCCACCTATACAATAAGACAATTTTTATGTGAGTAATTCTAAATAGAAATAAATAAAAACATAAATATGAAACAATAAATTTATTCTATGGTCAATGATTTTAAAATACAAACATCAGGATTAACTCTATGATTGAGTGGTGTATGGAATTGAAAAAATGTAATAAATTATAACATTTCAAGGGTGAAAATGTTTTAAGGGACAATAAGTTTGTGGATGTTTTTTTGTAGAAAGGAAAGGAAAATGGATGAACCACCCCAAATCGAACAAAATAATTCATCTATATAAGAAAAAATTATTTTATGATTAATACTAAATAAACTAAATTAATCATAAAAATAAAATAATATATTAATTCTATGGATAATTAGTTTTCTATGAAAACATCATGATTACCTTTGTGATTGATTATAGACAGCATCATTTCTCTTCCTACAGAGTCATGAAAGATGGACATAAATCTTCAAAAAAAACAAACTCTGTAAGGAATAATGAAAATTATATCAACTCTCCATTACATATGTTTTTTGGTAAAAAATAGAATGTATATCATAATATTACCTTTACATCTTTCCAAAGAGTTTCCTTCATTATAGATTGTTTTTCTAAGAGATTAGTAGCATCACCATGTATAGAAGACATTATCTATATAGTATATAAAATTTTAATTTAGATTATGATAATGTAGTAGAGAACATATAATATTATGACAAAAAACAAAGTATATTAAAAGACACTTTTGACCTTCTCATTAAAATTTATTTCCTTTTTAAAGATTTTAGGGATTTGGTTCCTCTATAAATAATCCAAATCCCCTATTTTTCATCCCCTCCAACATACAAGAACCAGTGTACATTGGGACTAGTATGAACTGATTATGATATCTTTATGAAAGGGCCATCCTCGATAGAATTTTCATCTGAACTAACATTTGTTTTAGTCACCAGGTTTAAAATTGACTAATTCTCGTTTACTGGAACTGATACATAAAATACTTGGTCTTCTTGTGAATCCATTATGAATAGCTCATATATCTATCTATAGTTCCAAAATATGACATATTTGCAGAAAATGTATTTATATCCTTGGAACTAGAAATGTGAATCTCTTCAGCCATAAGAATAACACCACTTTTTTATATCATACTATAGTCATCGCGTTCTTTTTTATAATATGTATAACCATTGAGTACAAAGCTATTGTAGGATATAAAATTTTCATTTGGTCCCCCGGCTAGCCAGTGAATTCATTCATAAATTGTATTTGTATTTTTAGATAACTCCTTATAAATTTGATCTCAAAACCATCCTATAAATTTTTGATTATGTGTTTTTGATATACATCCCTCATACCTTGATGGATTCAAATCTGTAAGAATTTATTTATGGGATTCAATGTATATATCACCATCTTCACTATTATGTAAAATGTACAAGTGTGCTTCCTCAAATCCTGTGGAAATAATTATAACATCTCTTCCAAAAATCCATTCAACCATAAGGAGTTCTCTATGACAGGACTTTGTGATATTGATGTCGTCAACATCTGATAGGTAATCAGTACATAATTCAATAGATTCTTCAAGAATATATCATTCTACGATATAACCTTCTATCCAAACTCTATTCTTGACATACCCTTTAGAAATATTCATATTCCATTCAATGGGGTACATCCATGTGTAATGTATAGGACCACACAGTTGAACCTATCTAACCAAGTGATCCATCTGGTGGACCATTATATTAAAGAATTATGGTGGGAAGAACATCTATAATTCACATAATATGAATAAAACCTCATTATTCATGAATAAAAAATTCATCGAGACTATAAATTTTCTGCCTATGTATTTAAAAAAAAAGCTAAGTCTCATTGATGTATTACATAAATTTTGGGGTTGAATGTAATGGAAAGAAACATGCAACAAAACATGACATACTTGTGATTATATTCCTCATAACTTCAAATTAGTCATGGATGGAAAATACTTGATATTTTATGACTACCCTTATGGAACATTTACACTGTTAAGGAGAAGTAAAAATTGAAATTTTTTGATCTGGGTAGAGTGTGAGTTAATGGAGGAATAAAAGTCTTCCTTTTACCACTCATTGATTCCAACTCTTCCCTTATCCCCATTTTAATCAACTGTAACATAGCCTTCATTCCATCTTTCATTTTTGCATAAATAGTTATTAATGATCCAATAACACTATAAAATATAATTTTCTTCATGGATGAAATAAAGAAAATTCATTACATTAAAACAATTCCAATATGATAATTCATTGAAAATTGATCTCTTATTCCTACTTGATTTCATAATGTTTTTTGAAAATGTTTTACCAAATATAATTCTAATATATTTTAATTTATTGAATAGTTGATCACCCATTATTAGAGATGGTGGTGTACCATGTTTGATATTCCCATCAAATTATATTGTCCATGATTGGTTTTTATGTCATTGAGGTAAAAAATTATAATGTCATGAAAACACAGTCTTCGGTGAATTTTTCAACCGAACTAAGTATGTACATTTTTTACAAATATTGCATCACAAAATTCCTTTAATTTTATTTCCTGATAAATTTCCATAAGTGGGGGAGTCATTTATTATCTCATAAAACATGGACCTTAATGTGAATTCTTCAGTTCTATGAGCATCATACATTGTAACACCTATATCCCACATCAATTTCTAATCTTCTATCATTGGAGATAAATATAAATCAATATCATAATCAGGTTTTGTTGGTGTATATATAAGCAGGGACAATATAATGTATTTTTGATTCACGCATAACCATGGTGGAAAGTTATAAATTGACAATATGATAGGCCATGTACTATGAGCATTACTTTGTACACCAAAAAGATTTACTGCATCTATTGATAATGAATGATGAAAGTTTCTTGGATCATTTCCAAATTCAGGATACTTGTAAACAATCTAATTCCACTAAGAATAATTGGTTGGATGATGTAGGTTCCCATATTTTATTATTTTATTTTCATTCCATTTCAATTATATCATTATTTTATTACTTTCAAATAGTTTTCTAAAATATGGAATTATAGTAAATTACCATACATATTTTGAAAGACATGATTCGTTTTTCATGAATCAATCTGCTCCACACTTCAGGAATTTAATGTGTGGTTCATGGTCCTTGTGAAACAACATGCAATCATTTGGGAAAGCATGTATTTTTTTAGAGATCATTTCTATTAAACATATTGTTATTTTAGACACATATGTTTCTGTATGGTAATTAATTTATATATGTATCATATCATTCAGGAGACTAAGTAGTTTTGTAAATATTGGGTCACTCCGTCTACTTCCATCTTTTAAAGTACATGACTTCAATATATCTGACAATGTTGTGTATATAGTATAACTTGTATAAAATGGTCTCTTGGAACAACTATTTAACTTCTAAAACAACATTGAAAAATAATTAAGGTCATATTCAACTTGCATTTTCATTTCTTTCATGAAATCTCCATCATCATTTACACTAGTATTCATATCAAATGATACATAAACTTTTGTATCATCCCAATTAGTGTGGAAGTATAGTTTTTACCCATTTTTAGTCCAACATTTATAGCACTGATCTAGTCTATGAAAATTAAAATTTTATTCTCACTATTTCAGACTAATATTTCTTCAATAATAACAATTTAAACACAGAAAAATGATTTGATAATGTTCATATTCATTTTCTCTTGCAAACATGATAGACTATTTAACTACATATTCACACTCTTTTTTCAAATGATTAGCATGAATCCATTTTTTAATCATATTCATCTTATTGGATTCATAAAATACTAATTTTTTATAATAAATAAATAAATACACATAAGATATTCATTATTAAAGGTGAAAGTTATTGATAATGCTAACAAGGGGAATATAACATTTTATTGTTTCAAATATTTTTAGTATAATTTGAAGAAAATGGGTAATGGAATTTAAAAAAATAATTACTCCACTCTGGTAGGTTTTATCCTATGAATTCAATAAAGGTGAATGTTGTTGACAACTTTCATGATCATCTGCTCATCTACCGAACAATTATCATTAAATTCTATTATCTGACTCACATCCTCCATCTCTTATGGGAATGTACCTATGTTTCTTGTAATAATCTAAGTATTATCCATCCATGGGATGAATAAAACTCATAGTAGTACATGAAACATAAAAGATATGGGGGTGAATCTAATGAAACAAAACGCAATAAATATTTGAGAGATGAAACTGATGATAATAGAAATTGACTATAGAGGATACTAAGGATGAGTATGAAGCAAAAAAATTCAGTATCTATTCTACAGATGAAACTGGTGAGAATTATAGTTATCTGTAAAAGAGATGCGGTATGAGTCTAAAGAAAAAAATTATAATAATAATAATTATTTGACTCACATAAATCCTTTATTAAATACCCTAATCAAATAAAAATATAATATAGGAAATCCAAGAGTAGTCAGAAACCCAAATATCATAAACAAGATTTATAAACTCTCATTCAATCAAAGAGATGATATAAAAATGTATTGATAAAAAAATTAATAAATAAATAGTTATTTCATATTCATGGATGGTAATAAGATATTCCTAGGGGTGGAACCAACACATGTAGACCAAATATGATGAATACTAAAAAAATTATAATATAGAGAATTTGATAACCTCTATTATATTTTTTGGAACAAGTGGTGTAACAACTTATGAAATTATTACATTTAATATTAATGGTATATTAAATATTTGAAAACATTCTAATGACTCTTGTGATGTCATATCACTACAACAACCCATCCTAAGGATTCTAGGGAGGTGATCACATTAGTTATACTCATATGAAGTATTCTATGGAGTCCATATAATACAAATTGACCCATCCTTATGATTCTGAGGATTTCCATAAAGAAGTTGGCGTAATGAAATAATACACATAAAAAATATATATCATAGGAAAGGGAGAAAAACACACCAATCCTTACAAAATCTATCCCATACACACTAACCTCTACCATGAATGAACGACTCCCATGAAGTCACATTTTCAAAGTGGGATACCCTTACTTTACTCGTAAATATAAGTGGTATCTTAAAATTTATATATCTATAAAACATCACTCCTAATATAAAGTCTCTACTACACAAATACAAAAACAAGTAGTCATTTTAATATGCCCTAAAGTCGTCTCAGGGGCTACCCTACCCCCATTAAGAAAATTTATACATAAAAAATTATATAGATGATGTAAAATGGGATGGTACATCTACAATATAGTTAAATCTACTATTTATGTAATGAATATAAAGCATGATTCATCCACACATTCACATAAATAAATGTGTTTCTCACAAATCCCCAAAATTAATTCATAAATCCCCAAACAAGTCGCCAAAACCATTTATGTTTAACACCATGACTTACCCAAGTAAAATTAGAGAAACACTTATATTGGATAAAAAGTAGAGAATTAAATACATTCAAGCCTTGGATTCATTTGAACCATGAATAGTTCAAGCCTTGGATTTGATCCTTTGATTTGTTTGGGGCTTGATTCGAGCTTTAATTCACCGAGGAGTACCAACATAGGGTGGTTTCTGTAGAAATATTTGTATATCACGATGGGTTCGTGACTGGTTAGGGTTTCAAAAATAGATCACGACACTTTTGTCAGTACTTCAGTAATAAGCAATGATAAAAGGCATTTTCATTAGTATTTATTACTTAAGTATTGATAGAGGATTTATTATAATAATTATAAATAAAAAATTATATATATATAAATTGTTATATATATATATATTAAATAAATATATATAAATTTAAATACAGTAAATATATTCTTTATTTAAATATTTATTATAATTTTATAATTAATTAAATATGTAATTATTTATTTATATGTTTTTTTGAAAATATAATTTTATATCATTATATCTATTTAAATAATTATATATATACATATAATAAAAATATTTAAATTTAAATATAGTTAATATATTCATTATTTAAATAAATTTATTATAAATTAATTAATTATTTAAAAATATATATTTTTATATAATTATTTATTTAAAATTATATAAATACTTTTTTAAAAATATATAATATTAATTTATTTATAATTATAAAAATATAAATGATTTTAATATATTAAATGTACATTTTTATATATTTTTATTTATGAATATTTTTTTACAAATATAATATTAATAATATTAATGGATAGTTAATCTTATGTTTATATATGTTATAAATTAGTGAAATTGAATAAATTAAAAATATGTATACTAGGAAAAAAATGGACAAGTTTTGTCTATGTTTTTTTATATAAAAATTCATTAATTACATATATGTGTAATCAATATAGCACACGTTTGATCTACGTTAAATTTAGAAATCAAACGATATTCAATTATGTCAACTACTCTATGCATAATGTAATATTTTTTATTATATAAATCAAAATCATATACATTCATATATATATATAATACTATTTATTAACATTATCAATAATTATCTAATTAATAAAATGGTTAAAAATTTTCTCAATTTACTTATTTTTAATTTTTATTTGTTTGATTTTTATTCTTCATATATTTATATATTTAATATATACTATATACTTGTAATTATTATTTATATATTTTATAATCTATTCAATCATTTTTATAAATAATTATTTAATTAATACAATTTTTTATATTTTTTTAATAAAATCATTTTTTATTTTTTATTTATTAAATTATTTCAATTTATTCCGACCTTTATAGTGCTAATAAAGTTATAATAAAGGATCCCTTTATGAGCACTAAAAATAAATAATTCATAAAGGATCCCCTTATAAGAACTAAAACTAATGCGCTGGTAAATTGTACCCTTTATGAGAACTAACAATAATGCATTGATAAAGTGTAACCTTTATCAGCACTAAAAATAAATTGCAAAGAAAAGGAAACCTTTATTTGTGCTTTCTTTACTACTTATAAAGATTCCCTTTTTCAGAGATTTTGTATAGCGTTGATAAAATCTAGTGATGTTAAAGGCAAGTTTTGTAGTAGTTCCACTATGATAATGCATTTATATCTTCAATGAAAAAATTACCACTACCAACTCAAAATCATGATTTATATAATTATTATCATATATTTTTAATTGGCATGAGGTATATGTTATCACCATATCATTCTTCATGAGTAATCATCCTAGTACCTTATTTTAATAATCATTGTAGATCACAAATCCTTGTCCACTATAGGTTAGGGTGAGCATAGGTTCACTAGAAAACCTTCTCATTAGATCCATGAAATTATATTCACATTTATCTACCCATAATAAATTAACCACATTCCAAGTAAACATAGTGATTGTATTACATATCCATGATAAATATCTCATAGAATGTTGGTAGTATATAACTAACCCTAAGAAACTATGGATTTCGATAACTATAGTTGTTCTATATAATTTATTGATAAATTACATCTTTAAAGGATCCACTGATATAACCTCACTTGAGATTATATGACCTAAGATTGAAACTTTTTGAAGCCAAATTTCAAAATCTGTAAATTTTACATACATATTCTCCTTCATCATGGTCTTTAGCACAATTCTCAAATGATCTTCATGATCATCATTTCACTTGGAATAAATTGTAGTATATTATATAAAGGGTTCCACTAACTGATCTAGTTAGTATCTATATGTTTTATTTATTAAGTCCATTAAGATATTTTTGTAATTATTAATCCCAAATGGAATCACTATAAATTTATAATACGCTTGCCTCATACAAAACATTTTCTTGTGTATATCCTTTTTCTTAACCCTAAATTGATGACATATAGAATGAATTTCAATAATATAAAAGTATTTATCACCCTGTAATTGATCAAATAAATCATCAATATGGGCTAAATGATACTTTTTCTTGATAGTGATCTTATTAAGTTCCTAATAATTAATCCCAATAAACATTGAACAATATTTATTCTCAAAAAAGTATAGGTCTACCCTATAATGACTCACTAGGGAATATAAATCCATTATCAATATTCTCCTAGAGTTTCTTCATCAATTACTATTATAAATACCTTGACCTTATTATCCCAGAGTCAGCGGTTACTTTATTACAGTAGCACTAAATACAAGGAATTTAACCCAGAAGGATATAGTAGTTTCATAGTCTTGGTATACTAGTTACATACTTGGATCTAACATTAAATTGGAAAACATAAGATACATCATAGTATAATATATGAGTGCATAATTATTTCCTCTAGCATTACCATACATATAAATCATAATACAAATCTTGCGATCCTAGAAAAAGAACATAATAATAGAGTGAGATCAGATACTCAGTAAGGGTATGTGTATAGTAGAACATAATAAAGTATGAACAATATCAAAAGAATAAATGATGTTTAAATAATTACCTATAAATAATCACATGAGCTATAGACTTATACATGGATATCATAAAAAATAAAATAATCAAATGGAAATCAATAACTACTTTTATAATAATGGAATGCATAATGTTAGACATTTGAAACTTATTATCGAGGCCTCATGTCAGGACATCTTACATAAATGGGTAAGGCCTTGGATAAATACGTAAGTTAGTTTGACTCATGAGACCTACCAATTAATTTTGGGGGAATTAAATTCTAGGCTCCATCTACCGCTTAATAATTCTAATTAATTCATCATATGAATAATATATACAATTTAATCATCACGGCTTAAAATTAATCATTTTATGTATTGGAAGAACTAGAATAAATAATATCCATAATTTCCCCAATAAAACCAATCATAAAACATCTAAAGAAATAATAATTATATTATCATTTAATCATATCCTTAGTGAATCATAAGTATAATAAAGGGTTGATGTTTTTTATTAATAGGAATACCACAAAAAGATCCCTAAAAAATTCTTTTGGAAAATAACTTTTTCAATTTTGAAAATAACTTCTTTATAAAATAAATATCTAGAATATTAGGAAATGAATTTCATAAAAAAGAACCCTGTAAGACTACAAATGAAGCATCGAAGCAATGAGTGGTCATGATGGAGGGTAATTCTGTACATTCTGTATAAGTCAAAAAATATTCCTTTCACACTATTGTAAAAAGGTTAAAAACTTACTCATTCAAAAAATGATAAGATGATTCCTTCAAAAACATTATATAAATTAAAACATAGATAAAAATTTATTTAATAAATCATTTCTATAATGTTGAAAAAATAAAAAAAAATTATAAAACATATAATGGAATAAAAAAAATTTCATCAAAGTGAGAAATAAAGTCATCTTTTCTTAAAAATATTCCTCCATCATTATAGGTACTAAAGAGAATAAAAATGGAACTACTATTTTAAAAGGTAATAAATGAATCTATGAGGATAAAATAAATTTTTTTCGATAGATATAGATCAAATAATACTCCCAATGGAGACTGAAACATAAATAATTTCGAATAATAAAGATGTGGTGAAATAAACCCTTTCTGCAGGTCTAATTTCCTTCATACGTGTTCGAACCTCCAATATAAAAAAAATTATTGTAAATATATTATATAATCACAATAAGTTATATATATATATATAATAATATATAATTTACTTATAACTTTTTATTATCCATTTATCGATAGTTCCTTTTTTAACATCACTATTTCGGGTAATAACTCCTTCACCTATCATGTATGTTTTGGTTTGGAAGTTGTAGTAATTGTACTTTAATCATAGTACCATAATATAAATAACATTAAAAATGGTATAAATATTATATATATTCATTATATAAGTGTTTATAACAATCCATAATAATTGGAGATAGAAAAATGAGTTACGCCAATCCTGGAAACAGTAGGACGTAGGTACGCAAGAACAATGTTTCCATTTTTTAAAATATAGAATGAAAGAAAGGTAAAAAATATTTCACCTGTAAAAAATAATTATTATATCATATATATTCATTAAATATATCCTTATTTCAATCTGTTAAAAAATAAATTGAAAAACATTTCACATTGCTTCTTATTAGTTGTTGTCCACATATACAAATCATTGATGTTATCGTTTTCCAAAAGATTGGTCGGTACGAAGTTATATGTGATATAATTTTAACAAAAGTATATTAATTTGATAAATATCATATAAATATGTTAAAAACATTATTATATCTATCCGTACAAGGTAGTGATGGAAAATGAAAGATATTGATTCGTGAGGTGGTAGTCTTTCGTACACACGATTGACGATTTCATTTCCCATTGATAGATATAAGGATGGATATACTGTATTCCATTAATAGAATAAAATATCAGTATATGAGAGATAATTTTTTTATTTAATCATATTTGGAGAATATATGAAGGATATGTATGAATTAATATTATAAAATTACTTGGTTAAGAATGATATGTCTTCTTTGCAGAACCACTTATGGTTTATAACAAAATCCATCAAAAATAGTTTTATAAAAAAAACATTACTCTAGTTCATTATAATGGATTTAATTTATGTATTTGGGAATTTATTTTCTAAAAAAATTTCTTTTAGAGTGTGATTAGTTTAGGATAAGGGTGTCTTATTATAAGTGGGGGAGAGAATACACTTGTAATTGTTGAGAAAGAAAAATTATAATCATGTTCTACACCTACCACAAGGCTCAAAATGTGTCATTATTGAGATTTATATGTGATATGGTAATAAAATTTCAATATAATAGGAATTATACATGTTTTAAGGTTATTTTAACCCAAATTATTTTATTTTAACCCTCAGTAAACCTGTTTTAACCTTAGCTGAGATAATTAAATTTTATTAATTTTACAATTTATTATGACAAAAAAATATGTTAAAATTATTATATATTTTTTGTTTTTATAATTAAAAATATGGAATCCAGTTTTTCAAATTCAATTCAAAGAGGTGATAGAATTAAATTTAAAATTAAACCCGTAAACACAATGAAAAAATGGTTTTCCGATTGAAAAGTTTTCAATAGTATCAAAAGTTTTTATATCAAAATTTAATGTATATTTGATTAAAATGACCTAAATTTGATTATTTATTATATAATTAAAATAATTTTAATTTTAATGAAATTTTAAAATAAAATTTATCCTTCAAATTCATCAAATGAAACAACAGTTTTCGTTAAATATCATTATTTTTACTATTTATCGAAAAATTAATCTTTTCAAAATATTATAAAACCTAAATATAAGATAATTCAAAATTTCTGATTTAAAAATTAATTTCATGTTTTAAATTAAATTATATAAAATTGGGAAACAATTATTTTAAAACATGTGAGAAAAATGTGAAAAAACCACTTTTTAGAAAAATACAGTTTCCCAGAATAAAATCAGATTTATTATTTTTGTCATTCATAGAAATATATTAGATTAATGATAAAACATTTAATTCAATATATAATTTATAAATTTATTTAAAATTATTCACCTATAATGATTAATTTAATTTTTTAATATTAAAACACATTATGTTCAAAAAAATAGTTTTTTCAGAAAATATTTCTTCTACTTTAAAAAGTTTTTTTCGTTTATAATAAAGTATTAACCAGTGAATTTATTTTATCCATGTGTAATCAATATAATTATTATATTTTAGTTATTCATAATCATACCCTCTAATTTAATAACTAGGTTATGATGATCACATTTAAATAATATTATTTATATCACAGTTTTTTTAAACTTGGGTTTGTGTGCATCGCAAGCTATCCAAGAGATTACATTAATTTGAATAAAAATTCATAAAATCACAATGTATTACATTCTACCCACCCCTAAAAAATAATTTCCCCTCATAAATTATATAACTCTATTACAAACAACTGAGTATACTTTTGCCTTAATACATCTTCAAGTTCCTACATAGCTTCCCCAAATTAGTGGTTTCTTCACAAAACTTTGACCAAATGAGTGGTCTTATTTCATAGAACCTTATCCCCAATATAGATAATTTAATATGGATTCAATTTATAGGAAATATCATAATCTATTAGTATGATATTTTAGTTTAGTACATGTGAAAAATAAATTATATACTTCCTCATGAGAGATACATGGAACACATCGTGAACTTGAGAGAGGTTCGGTGGAAAATCCAAATGATAAGATACCATCCCAAATCAATCAAGATTTTTGAAGGGTATAATATAACTAGGGATCAAAATTCATTTATTCCTAGATCTTATAAATTTATTCCATTGAGAAATTCTCAAAAACAACATCTCACTAACCTCAAACTCTAGATCACGTTGATGATTATTAGTACAAATTTTATACCAACTTTGAGTATCCTTTGTGTGTTATTGAATGCTTATAACTTTTTCTTCAATTTTCTATAGTTATTTTATGTATCAATATAATTATTTCTCAAAAATTATCCTAGCACATTTATGTTTTACAATTATTTCCATATAGTCCTTTTTAAGGATCCATTTGAATGCTCATGGTAAATTCATTATTATAAAAAAACTCAACTAAATGATGGGGTAGATCCCAACCACCATTATAATATATAAAATAACATACCATCATATAATATATATTTTTAATTAATCTTTTAGGTTTTCTATCTATTTTGGGATAATATTTAGTTTTAAAACTCTACTATGTATCTAGAGCTTCATGAAGACTTCACCAAAACATCAAGGTAAACCTCAGATCTTGATCAAATATAATAGAATATGGTATTTCATGTTACCTTTCCGCTTTCTAAATTTATATTCTATAAATATGATCATGAGATAATTCTTCTATAATTTAAAATATATGTGATTAATTTTTATGGTGATCAGCTATAACTGATAATTGTATTTCATGCATACATTTTAGAGTCATTTATTGTATTAATTTTGGTATTTAATTGATTATTCTATAGAATTTGTGAGAAATTTAACTAGATTTATGTCTTATGATAGGATACAATGAATATTTGGAAAATTAATGAAAATTGGAAAATACCATAATATTGGGGATGAAGCACGACTAGAGAACTATAGAAAAACAGTTTCACAATGTATAACAAAATTACACGATGTGAATTCATTAAGAAGTTCTCTCCTCCAGTGAAAGTCGTGCAAAGATTAACTCTGTGAAAGTGAATTACATGTCATCTAAAAGAATTACACAAGATGAGTTTTTCCATGATATATTTTTGGAATAGATGCATCGAGATTCATGATTCCTTGAAATTAAAGGATTACACAATATGTAAACACATTACGTATCGGGAAAATTTTCGGGATGAGATTCATATCACTAGAGTCACTCTATCTTTGTTTTTTACCAAATATGTTATTAGAGACCCTCCCTAAACCACCTATAGACCAAATATTTGTGATATTCATTAATATAGGATCCTATCTAGAGCCTATAAAAATAGTTCTAGGTTGTTGTTATTGGGGGATTGAGGTCAAAAATCACTGGAGACCAAAGCATGATACAACACATTGCGCCCTCCCTGAGTTCTTGTCTATTTTTAATTAATTATTTTTATTTTCTCATTCCCTATTATTATCTAATCATTGGGATGAGGGGTAATATTTTCTTGTCCAAGGTTAATGTAATAAAATGGGTAAGAATTGTTAAATTTATTTCTATTTATTATTCATGTGTTAGGTTTTCTACAATGTATTCTTTAACTTTTAATCTCTTTATTTTATTTTTATTATACAAATTGATAATTTAATTACAAAATAAAAATTAAGATTACACAAATTGAAACCCTAAATAAGTAATTAACTCTCCCTTTCCCCATATCACATTTATTTTTCTTTCCATTTTATTTTAGATGCAATTGCATCTTTCTTCTTCTTGCAGATTAGTGCATGCATTAGAGCCCTTCAACTCATTTGAGGAGCCTTGATGCAGAAGAACATATTGACTTTGATCCTAAAATAAAAATGCAAATATATTCATGTATTCATTATAAAATGGTAGATTTCAGAAATTATATATATCAAAATCAACCCAAACTTCCAATCATGCAACCATTAGTTCATGGAGAGAAGTCGATACATCGAGAACGCACCATCATGGATTATGGATTTAAATAAATACATGGTGTTATTCCAAGTATTGTGTGACCTAATATTTAGGAACACACTGTTGAGATCAATCCTGGACTCATTCATATAATCTAGAACATGGGCCGATTCAGTGGCCTTCAAATCGAACACCCCCATAATCATATTTCAAATTTCCTGGAGGAATGTGATACATTTCAAAACTAGAGAGTATCTTCAGAAGTTATAAGAGTCAGAGTATATCCATTACCTCTATGAGACCAAGTCAAGGATTGCTTAAAAATTCAACCACCTGATTCGATCACTAAATAGTATGATTTATCCATGAAATTTCTAGAAAAGTAATTATTTCCAATCTGCGCTTGGAAATTGTAAAATGAAATCCTGGATTTCACTCAAGTGGGCATAATTCATTTTCTTTCATTTTTCTCTCATGACCCTTTTACTCCCTCTACCCAAACTCAAGTTTATTTAATTATTTTAATTTTTTTACTTTAATAAAATTACCATAGATGTATTTCGACAATGTTCTTCATCCCTTTTTTCATCACCGACATTCTTCTTCACACATTCTTCATTTTGATCATCGATCATCAATGAACCTATGTTTCTCTTGTTTGTGTTCTTGTTTCAAGTAAGTAATTGGTTGTAATTGTGATTGAATCCATCTCTTTATTTCTAATTCAAGATTTAATGTTCATTAATTGATATATCTCAATATTTACACGTTATTTAATTGTTCAAACCTGAATATTATTTTTGAACTCAAAATGTTTTCAATCTTTTACTCATTATTAAAAAATTCTACCGTGAGTGGATAAACCACCTATGATAGGGGTTGAGATGAGTATGATACAATGGTAAGGGTATATCCTCCTTGACATGACAATACCCTATTTCTCTTATTCTGGTAATTTTGGATTTCACTAAATCATGTTTATATTGATACAGTTTTTAAACATGATTTCCCCTAATGTTGAAAATGATCATGCCTTCTTTAGGGTTGTCAGTTGTGAAATTTTAAAGTCCCATTTTAAGTCAATTATCAATGGTCATGATAACAGTAAAATAAAGATCTTGGATGTTGAAGAATAAATTTAGTAAAACCAAATAAATGAATAAAAAAGAAATAAATTCAACATGCATTCCCCCTTTGATGATTAGAGATTCATTGACTTCATAAACCCTTACTCTTAACACCTAACCTAGGCAGGAAGTGTCATAGGCTATTGGCCATAGCCTAATATACTCTAATAAGTTCTGGGTTATTCATCTAAACTTATTGTGGCTAGGGTCTCCTGAATTAATTGGATAAAAAATGTTTTTTAAAATTAATTACTATTATTAGGTTTACCAAGTTGAGGATTAGAGATTCATTAAATTAATAAACTCATACTATCAACCATTACCCTGTGTGGTTCAGCCACTAATGGTAGAATTGATCAATAATGGATAAAATATTAAAAACATATTGATTTCACAAATACAAGTAGGGTTTGAACAATTAAATAACAAGAATAGATTTAGATTTATCAATTAATGAACATTCAATCATGAATTAGTCAAATAAGATAATCTGAAAAAGTTCTTCACATATTCATCTCAACATTTAATGTGCCTGCATGCATCATTTAATTATTATGGGATACATTTAGGTTATATTATTTGTCTCCTAAACAAAAATTTCTATGCAGACGTACTATAGTGATAGTGTGGCGTCAATCCGATGGGGAATTCCTCTTTCGAAAAGAACTTATGGATTAAAAACCTATATTTATAAGTCCTAATGGGTTTTAATAAGTTTGGGAAAACTAATGTTTGAGAATTCAGGTTTTAGGATCAAATATAAGGAAGGGATCATGGTTAATTTCATGGTTTTAGTTAAAATACAATCTATATCCTAACTTGGGAACGTCCTAATATCTAGGCTGCAAAGCAAGCGGAGGTTGCTAGTTGACTATAGTAAAATCAACTAGTTCTACCTAGGAGGTGTATATTACATGGTCTAGAATTAATCGCAACCTAATAACATTAACATTATATTCTAATCCAAGAAGTTTCAAAGGCTATTTTTCATAGCCTAATATACTTCAATTAGGTATAGGTTGTTCATCCAAACTTCTCATGGCCAAGGTCATTCAAACGAATTGGATAAATGATTGTTTTTAACCTTAACAATATTCTTAGGATTACCAAGTGGATAATAAGATATTAGTTAAATTCATATACCTTTGCTCTCAACCCCTACCCTAGTTGGTTTACCCACTCATTGTATAATTGATTAATATTGGTTAAAATATTGAAAACCTATCAAATTTACAAATCACAATCAAGTTTGAACAACTAAAGAACATGCAATAATTGATATTTATCAATTAAGAAACACAAAATCATGAATTATAAATAAAGATATGGATTAAATCACAATTATAACCAATTTCTAACTTCAAACAAGAACAAGAACAGAAAAATTCCATTAATGATTGATGATCAAATTGAAGAATGTTTGAAGAATAGTGTTGGTGATGAAAATGGGATGATGAACGTTGTCAAAATTGATCCATGGTGCCCGTATTAAATTAAAATAATGAAAATATTTCAATAAACATGTGTTTGGGTAGAGGGAGTAGAAGGGAAATGAGAGAAAAATAATAGAAAATGATTTTTTTCTTCCATTTTTCATGTGAACACCTATTTTATGTATATAGAATGAAATTTAAATGATGTGAAATTTTTATTCATGTCATGTATTGACGATTCACGATTTTCTCTTTGGATTTTGAATCTATTCATATCTCACACAAATTTCAACTGAGATTTGGTATTTTGACCCTTCTTACGCTGCGTAACTTGATGTCACATTGTGAATATTCTATTAGTTAGATCATTTTTAGAGGGAAATTTGATTTAAATAGTACACATCATGGTCTAGAGATTCATTATGTGTAAGGATGGTTCATGTTGTTTACTAATGATTCATATCATGAAACATTTCATGGATTTTTTCATGACATACATCATGTGGTGAAATGATACTACACGTCATGTAATGATGTTTCATGACATGTAAAAGGAAATTTTCCCCTTTTTATACATTTTTTCATTATATATATTGAAATACTATTTATTATGATAAAAAACACATACCTAGTACATTATTGAGAAAAACATTGAAAATACTTAATAGAATGAAAAAAATGTGTATATGATTTTAGCTTATCAAATTCACTATCACTTGACCAATTTCTTGTCCTCAAGGAAAAAAAATATCAACAAGGATTCCAAAAGCTAATAAATTTTTAAAACAGGAAAAATTTATTATATCCATGAAAATAACACTAAGTCTAAGTTGAAAAATCTAGTCTCTTGAATCATCCCTACATGGAAAATTATACTTTCCTCATAGATTAGTTTATTAATAAAATTCTTAATCATTTAGTCACAGTTACTATATTTTTCCTTGAACTCTATACCCAATTTCAATTTCTATCATAATTAATTTTCTTTCATCACTCAGGGTGGAATGAAACTAGAGTTATGATCGTACCCTAAGTACATGCTCCTAACCATAGTCTCACATTTGTTTTATCATATCTACTTCATAAAGACAAATACAAAATCAATCATGGGGGATTAAATAATTAGTTTTTAATTACTCTGAGGTTGTTTGAAGGTTGTTAAATAGTGAAAATAAGATAAAAATGAGGGTAGGATCTGGAGTATAATGTATCAATGTCGTGAAAAGTGTAATGAAATGATTCCTCCATAATTAATAAATTCCATGCTCCCAATATCTCATGTTGGATCCGTGTATATATATTAAGTGAGTGAAAAAATGTAATCCTATTCCTTTCAATTTACTTTTCATTTTTATTTTGAAAAATTAATGTCTAGGCTAGATCTCACATCCATCCCCTAACCAGATATGATCCTTCAGGGTATTCATCAGTCTGGAAATGGAGATTTTTTCCTTCTTAATACAAAACCTAGATTTAGTTTTCTTATTGTTTTGTATTTTTAGAAGGAATATGACATATTTAAAATACTAAGAAGTATACATGGATCACAATAAAATTGTTTGATGAGAAATTAAATACATCTATACAATAGAATCATTATATTCTAGTTGAAAACTTTCCCCACACTTGTTCAAAGTAAGGTCATGAATTATACAAAGGGCAGGGTAGGAAGGGATAATCTTCTTAAAATGCCTGCATCATATAAGGTCATCCATGAAAACTATGGTCTTAATGTAGGAAATATTTAAGGTGGGTATCAATAAAAGAGTAACTCAACAGAAATTGTCTTAACCATTTAAAAATTGTATTTTCTTTTTCAAATCCTTAATAAGATCTCAATACATATTCTGAGAGGTTTATATGTCCTAAGTGTCACTCAAGAAATATTCTTAGAAAATAATACGAAATTTTAGGCTCGAAATCCTCTCAAGAATAGATTTAAATAAATAACTAGAAATCACTAAGGGTATAAAACCATGTAATTAGTAAATTAAATGTAATTTAAAAAATATAAAATTTTGAGTTAAATTACTAAGCTTGAAAATCATTATATAAATTTAAATTGGTAAAAACATGGATTTCTAATAAATTTCCACATAAAGTTTTATTTTATTTAAATGGGTATAATGAGTTTTAGGTTTATATCATACTTACAAATAAAAAATGTCTCCAAGAGAAATGAGATCAAGAAAAAATTCAAGTGTATTGAATGTCAAACTTAAGAAAAACTCCAACACACATAGAATGAGATAGTGTCCACACTATCTATGGAAGTAATATGGGACGAGTATGGTAGATAAAGTTATTGAAATGAAATGGAAATTGGAAAATTAAATGATAAGGAACAGAGAGCCCCCTGTAAGAAGTCAAATTCCATGGGGGAACTTGTGAAATTTTGATTTGAAATTGGGGTACCTGCAAAATTGGTTATAAATACAAATCCCGCACAGGATAAATAATTAGTCCATAGGTTTTAAACATTTTTAAGAAGTAAAATAAAAAGGTTTACTATATGATGATCAATGAAACAATTTTTTTAAATGTAGTAATTTTTATACAATAATGCTAAAATGGGACTTATGATGAAAAATAAAAACTATAAAAGGATGACTAGGAAAAAATAAAAACAAAAAATTTGATAAAATTGATATAATATGTGTTTCTTACCATATAGTGTTTACAAATGACATCATCATCCATATTAATGGACTAAAGTATCAGGCAATATCATCCATTGCCTTAGTGTATCCTTTGTCATCTATAACTACTTTTGAAAGTGTCCTCTAGCTCTCAGGGTCTTTTAGAAGGATTGATTGCTTCATAAGAATGTCAAGAATGGATCTAGTGTTGAAGTAAAGGTATCTATTCATGTGGTGGTGCCTGATGAGCATGAATATCAATTGAGATCTCTTAAAGATGGCTCTTGATATCTACCAGGTGCTGAGTCACTCATCATATATGGAAGTATAGTGGCACAATATCTTAAAAACCATTGATAAAATAGACCAGTCATACATAGATACTATAAAATTATAATGATTTGAAAAATAAGACAAGTAAAATAGAGAAAATTCATTTTCCAATATATAGATAAATTTTAACAGTACAAAATTATGGTAACGCAAACTAAAAACAAAATTAACAATCCCTGATACATATGTCCAAAATAGAGATTGGTATGGTGGTTGTATTTTTCATTCCTAGTCAATAAAATTTCTCTCATAAGGGGATGGTGGGTCAGCTACTGAGGGTTGTGTTGTGGTGCTTGAAAGATGCTATGGGGTAGGTTGTAGGGAGGTTTTGATCCTTAGTGGGTCCAGGTTTCGGGCAGCTGGATCAAAAAATGGAAACTCGGTGGATGGGGTGATTGTTGTTCCCTTTAATTTTCATTATTTCTGAAAAAGGTATCCCTTCTATGCCGTAGGGGCTGAGTGCTCTTACGATAGTTTTTCATGGGCTATTGTTGGGGTTGTAGTGGTAGAATAGGAGGGGCTGGTTGTGGCTGAGATGTTGCGAGGGATGAGGGTGTTCGAGGAGGGGTGAGATGAGATAGTTCTATAAAATGTATGTATTGATGCTCAAAGATCCATCTTAGATCCACTAGGATGAAAAGATAATTAGCCTAGAGATCTGTTGGGGTGATTGGGTGGTTGGAACAGTAGTGTATGTGGTCGTGGTAGATGTTGGGATATGGGTGGTAGAGCGTGGAGGTGAAGTGGTGGGTGGATATGGTGTAGGGTCTATTACATGATCTCAAGGAGCCTCGTCAGCTACCTCATAGACTCTTGAAACCCATTGGTAGGTATTATCATCCCTGATTAGGATCTTCATGCAATTCATCAAAATGAGATTGAATTATTCCACTAGACTGAGGGAGGTGAGTGGTAAGACGACGTCAAAAACACCAAATGGTGGTCTAGGTGAGTGATGAAGTAACATCCCATCAAAGTGACTCTCATTCACAAAGTGTGATATATGTAGTAAAATGTGAAATGAGTATCCATGTTGCTGGTAGGTCCACCCATGGTTGTAGCTAGGATGATGACATCCATATAACTAACATTTTTGTGGGACTGGACTCGGGAGAACTAGGCAGGTGTCAGAGATCTATACAAGATTCAGAGTGTTGGTCCTCATAGCTGGGTGGATTTGGTAAACCTAATATGATGCTCAATTTGACCATCTCAGGCAATCATCCTCCAAATCTACATTGAATCGTTCTTCGGAGGTTTTCGGTCGAGTGTATGAAATATCTTAAATGAAACGAAGTCCAATATATAAATGTTGAGTCCTATCTAGAATTATGAAAAGGGGATCTCATGAGGTTTTTAACTGAGTCTAAATCAATGGTTTCCCACTACGACCATAAATACAGAGAGAATCTCAAAAAACAGCTCATGGTAAGTCTCCTTGTGTAACTCAATAATGGATAAAAAATGTAGATGGTTGAGGAGATGGATAATCTTGGGGATGATATGTAGGGCGTCTAAGATATCATTGTCGATGTTTTTATTCATATTCATTGGTTTTTACTATAGATGGTTGAGGAAAGAAAGATGATTTGGGTCAGAGAAATGTATGATTTGGTTAAAATGTGGGTTCTCATCCCCAAATGATTCACTAAAACATGAATTGAAGTCCTTCATAGAAGTAATCTTGGAATGATCTACACGTGAGGTGGGGGATATTCTACCTAAGGTGGTCTGGGTGTTGGTGGTGCATCACCTTTTAGACGCTTCCTCATAGGTGGATCCTTGTGGTTTGATATTTATTCTGTAGGTATATGGCACACAGTCATTGTACGTGCTATCATGGGAGTAGGTCAGAGGTAGGGGTGTTTAGGATGAGGGGTTTTAAGAAAGGGTAGAGGGAGTTCAGTTTAGTTCGAGAAGGAAGAGAGGAGGGGGTTCAGTTTCGGTAGGGAGGAAATATAGGAGGTGGTGTGGGTGAGAGGGAGGTAGTGCAGGTGGGGTTCGTGGTCGAGAGAGAGGGAAGTGGAGGGGTCGTGGGAGGGAGGATGGGGGTTCGGTTCGTGAACCCTAGGTTCACAGACTATTTTTTTAAAATATTTTCAAGGAATTACTTGATGCATAATTAAATTTCACATCGGGTAATTCTATTTTTTATGATAAAAAATTCTATAAAGAGTACACATCAAGAAACAGGGTCACACGACATGTAATTTACCTTTTTTACTCAGTTCTGGTTCAAACTTCGGTTTTTTTCTCATAGAATTTTCTAATATTTCCTAATTTTTTGTTGCAATATAATCTTTCTTAAAGAAACTTATCCTATGTTTCCTCCCAATCATCACTTCCTTTAACATCGCGAGGTTGAGGCATTGAGGCTTAGATAAATTTTAGGCTAATGACATATCCTTCATAGAAGGGTTCCTGATATATTTTTTAATCTTTGTCAATTGAATTTTAATGGTGGTCCACCTTCCTTATAAATTTCAATGGTCCCATAGGGGAAAACTTGAATGACTACAAAGGGTCTTGGCCATCTAGATTTCACCTTCCTAGGGAATAATTTTAATCTTGAGTAGAATACTTAAACCTTATTTCCTAGGAAAAAGATATGTCTTTCAATGCATTGACTATTCCCTTTACATGTTTTTTCTTTGAAGATCTTGGATGTTTTATAAAATTATTTTTTGTTTTCTTCCAATTCATCCTATTACAGAATCCTAGCTTCTTCATCTTTTTGAGAATCCAAATTTTGCTTCTCAATTTCCTAGTATGAGTGATTCTCTAATTCAACTTGAAATAGACAGGGTTTTCCATTAACCAATTTGAAATTTTCAGTACTAATGTGTGTTTTTTATGTGTTGTGGTACGCCCAAAGTGCATTATAAAATTTCAGGCTCTAGTCACTTCAACTTATGTTTACAGTCTTTTCTAGGATTTGTTTGATATCCCTATTTGAAAAATAAAATTTCACACTTGATTGTGCATGGTATAAGTTCGTGTATTATATCGAATTCTATATCTTTCTAGAAGTAATTTTTTAAGTTCATTTGTAAAATGTGTTCCTCTATCACTAATGAGTAATCTAAGAAATAAAAATCTTGAGAACAAATTTTTTCAAGAAATTCATGATCACTATTGATGTGTCATGTGATGAAGCTTAATATTCTACCTATTTTGAGAGATAGACAATGCCATTAAGAATATAGGGCATTCCATGTGTATTGGGAAATGGTCCCATGAAATCTATTCCCCATACATCGAATATTTCTAATTCCATGATTTGGTTTTGGGTTATTTTGTTTATTTTTATAATGGTATCATTTCATTGGCACTTATCACATCCTTAATTATAATCCATTTCATCTTGGTGTAGCGTGGGCAAGAAAAGTCAACTTTATAGGATTTTTTGTACTGTTTGTTCTATTCCTTGATGTCCTCTATATGGAGACATATGAAACATGTCCAAAACTTCTAGGATTTCCTCATCTTGAATGCAGTGTCGCAACAAGCCTTTATCGCATCACTTAAACATGACTATTTCATCACAATTATAGTGTGGTGCTTTTGATAAAAATCATCTTCTTTACTGGTAGTAGGGGTCTTAGTGTAAAAATACCCTGGCAAGATAAATTGAAATATCTGAACACAATGGTTGTAACATTATGTTGAAAAGGGTTTCATTAGAAAAGTCAACTTCAATTTCAATTTCGTTATTATGCTTTATGAGTGGCAGTGGACGTTTGGGCAGATGATAAGTGATAAAATTATTTATTCCTTTGGTATCATTTATGTCGATGTCAAACTCTTAGACAAAAAGTATCCACCTTTTTTGTTTTTTATTGTAATATTTTTTATTCATCAAATATCTCAGGGTAACCTAATCAGTGTGCACAATAACTTTGGAAAAATTCAAATAGGAACAAAATTTCTCAAAAATCATACACAACTTCTAAGAAATATTTATTTGTAGTTGTGTACTAAACTTGATCTATATTGATCATGTGACTAGAATAGTGTATGGGACAGAATATGCGACCAATGTTTTTCCTGAAAATAGAACCAACAACGAAGTATCTAGCATCACACACAAATTCAAATTCCTTATCCCAGTTTGGTTAAATTATTAAATGAGTAGCTACCAGGCCTTTCATTGGAGTATTGAATCCCCACCGATATTATTTAGTGAATTAAAATATAGATACAATTGATAATAGGTATGTTAGAGGGAAAGAAACTTTTGAAAATTCATTTATGAATGAATCATAGAATCCTGTATGGCCTAGACATATCCTTTTACCTTTTCCTATTGAAGGATTGGGTAAATCAATGATCACTATTATCTTAGTGGGATCAACTTTCATTAAATTCTTGGAAATTTTATTTCCAAGTACTATGCCTCCTTGGACCATAAAGTGACATTTTTTCTAGTTTAAAACTATACACTTATCTTCATAGTGTAGCAGTACTAGTTCAAAATATCTTAGGTAGATCTCGAAAGATCTTCCATAAACTAAAAATACCTCTATGAAAATTTTAAATAATTCCTCTTCTATATAGTGGAATATACCTTTCATTAACATTTGAAAGGTTTTTGGTTCAATGAACATACTGAATGACATGTTCTTTTTGGTGAAGGTGACAAATAGACATGTGAATATTGTCTTAGAGTAATCATCTAGGTTTACAACAATCAGATTGTATCCAAAATATCCATCCTAGAAATAATTGAATTCATGTCCTTATTTTCATTCCAACATTTTATCCATAAACGTAAAGGTAAAATGATCTTTCTAGGTTTTCGCATTTATATTTCTATAGTCCACATATACTCACCATCTAGTGAAACTGTGAGTTGATATTAATTCATCTTCATAATTTCTTTCAACTATGAGACCATCATTCTTAGTAACTACTTACCTTTCGCTCACTCACTCTCTATCATAGATTAAAAATATTATTCCAGCATCTAGAATTTTTAGCACTTCTTTTATAACAACCTCTTTTATCAGTCGTGTGAGTCACCTCTTTAGTTGGTGTTTGGGTTTTTCACCATCCTAAAGTATAGTTTTGTAAGTGAATAAAGTATGAGTGATTTTTTTTGTATTAGGTACTCCCTAAGATATTGAATAATTATTCCATTTCAAGACTACAATGAATTTTTACTCCCATAAATGTAACAGTTCTGATTTATTGATTATTGGCAGTGTAGTAGAAGTATCTAGGAAGGAGCACTTCAGTGTACTAAGGAGGGGTTTCAGTTCTAGTTTTTTTCTAGAAAAATAACTAAGGGTAAGAATGGTATGATGTTATCCCTTATAAGATTTTATAAATAGTTTAATTCCTCAATTTCCCAATCCTAATACTCATTAAGGGGTAATTCATCACTTTCAATTTCAATGTTTAAAAAACCTTCTCTTTAGTTAGTGAGAGATATCTCTTAAAAATCAATAGAATCATATATTTTTTGTGTTGTATTTCCTTGATCAAGACCAATTTTTTCTTATCCTACTCAGAATATAAGTCTTTCCTGATTGGCATTGTTGAATTCCTTCCCAATGGCTAGGAATGGTCAGCCTAAGATGGTTGTAATAACTTCTTCCTCTTCCATATCCAAAACAAGAAAGTCTACTGGAAAAATGAACTTTCCGAATTTGATTAGGAAATCCTCAAGAATACTATGGGTATATATGACTGATCAGTCAACCAATTAGATTTCTTCCCTGGTTATTTTGAAATATCTGAGCTCCAGCTTATAGAATACACCCATTTTCATGAGGTTTAGGATGGATCCTAAATCGCATAGGGCTCTTCTCAAGTTGTATTCCCCTATTATGCATAGAAATGAAAAGATCATAGGGTCTCTCATTTTTTGTGTTATTTTATAATAAATAATAGAAGATCAATCTTCATTCATTTATATGAATCATAGGCCTTCCATTTTCCTTTTTTTAAAGGAGGCCTTTGAGAAATTTTTCATAGTTTTCCATTTGGGTAATTTCCTCAGAAAATGGAATGTCGATGTAAAATTTCTTGAACATTTCCAAAAACATATTGTAATGGCCTTAAATTATTAATTTAATTTCTCTTTTTAGAAAAGGAAGAGGAGGTTTATAATTTTGGGGATGAAGACAAACTTCTTCCTTGGGTTGGTTAGGTGTTTTGGTTTTTAGGGGTGCCTCTAGTGGTATTTCTTGAGAGGTTCTCTCAAATTCTTCTTTAATGACTTTTTCATACTTCTTGAGTTCATCATCTTTTGTTTTATCTCCTCTACCTTTTTTCTAAAAATCATACACATTTCCACTCCTCATAACCATTTACGTTGCCTATTCCCTTGGTTATGTCTCTATATTACTTGGTATAGTACCTGGTAATCTTTCTGAAAGGTTATTAGAGATATAAACCATTTGATGATAAAGGTTATGAAGAGATTCCATTTTATTCTTATTTTAGGTTTCTTGGGTTGTCATCCACTAAATTTTATTTTGAAAAAAGGTTGAGAGTATGTATTTTACATTTGTTTGAATAGGTAGATTCATTTGTTGGTGTTTTGGTGGAGTTGTTTAGAATTGTTATTCTGCTCTTGAATAAAAGGATTTTTATACTGATTATTTTGGTGGTCAAGGAACATGATTCATCAGTGGATATCTTGGTGGTCTATGGTTCTTAAAAGGTTCCTGAACACTTCTTTGTTGTAAATACCTCTTATTATTATATTGTTGTTGTTTTTCAGGACACTGTTGAAAATATTGTTGTGGTCTTTGAAAATATTGATTTTTTTGATTGTAATAAACATAATTATAATATTTGTTTGTTTTTTCATCAACTGCTTTTATGTATTCTTATTAGATATATGGTTCAGTACACATTTCCCATGACTACACTTCCATTACAAGAGTAAGAGGGGGAGGTGGTGCAGCAGGTGACTAAAAGGATTCAAGATTCTTGGTCAAGGCTTCAAATTGTGCATCTAGTTAAGTATTGTCACTGGCTTGGTGAATACCATATAGAAGTGGTCTGTGATCACTCTTTTATATACTATAATTATGAGAGACTTCATCTAGACATTCTTTCCATACCTCATGCATCATAAACATCAGTCCTCCATCAGTTGCATGATCAACAAATGTGAGAGAATCTAGATAGAGTCCTTAATAGAATGACTAGAAGTAGATCCACATCTCATGTCCACGGTATGGGTAATTATGAGTGAGTTCCTTGAAATGATTTCATGATTCTCATGATGATTCATTATCCTCTTGATCAAAATTTTGGATTTTGTTCTAAAATTTCCAAGTTGGGATTAGTAGAGAGTACTTGTCTAGAAATTTCATGGCTAAATCGTCCCAAGTTGTGATGGACTCAAGTGCTTGAAATTTGATCCATTACATGGATAAGTATCATGGAGGGAAGGGAAATACATTGAGTATTATCGCATCTAAAGATACTCTCTAGTTATGAAAGGTATAGTATACTTCCTTGATGATTGAAAAAATTCTCATGGGGGTCTTCACTTTGAATACCATGAAATTGACCCATGTTTTGTATCATATAAATGAGTTCAGGATTGATCTCAATGGTTTTTTCCTGAATATAAGGGCTCACAATGCTTGTTGTCGAACCACGTTTTGATGGAGATCCATAATCCATGATGGTACATTCTTGATGTGTTGGATTCTCTAAATGAACTAATAATTTCATGATTGGAATGTTGGGTTGATTTTGACCTATAAGAGTTATGCAGTCTTCCATTTATGAATAGAGACATGTGGATATATACATTTTGATTTTAGTTTCAAAGAATAACTTTCCTTGTGCGTCAAGGCTCCTCGGATGAGTTGAATAAAATTTATGGATGGACTAATCTGCAAGAAGAATAATGACCTAATGGTGTTTGAAATAAATTGGAAAGGAAAAGAAAAAAGGGAAATGGGGAAAGGGATAGGAAATATCATTTTCTTTTCTCATAGGTTATTGCGTGAAGGAAGTTAAATTTTAATCCCAATAAATAGTGCCAAAATTTTATGTGCATGTATTTGTTGCTTAATTCACGCAGGTTGTGATCAAATTAGATAATTTGTTTCCAAATGAACACTTTCTACTACGACCTAGTATAGTGATAATGTGGGGTCGATCCCACTAGGAATTGAGAAAATGATAAGAACTTATGGCTCATAAATTTATATATTATATTCCTCATGAGTTTGATTATGTTTGAAAAAATAATGTAAGAGAACAAGGGTTTTAGGATCATAGATAAAGAAGGGATTATGGTTAATTTCAATGTTTCATGTAAAAGATAATCTCTATCCTAATGTGGTATGGTCATATGATCTACGCTGCGAAGTGAACAGAGGACTTTAGCTGACTATGGTAAAACCAGCTAGTTCTACCTAGGAGGCTGATATTCCTTGATCTAGAACCAATCGCAACCTAATCCCAATAAGTTTAGCTTCTAAGGTACGAAGTATTATAAACTTGTAGACATATCATTATCTAATACAATCAGGTTAGGGGTGTTATCATTTAATAAATTTTAATTTATTCAATTATACTATTTTTATATCTTTATCAATTTGATTCAAGTATTCTTTGTTCTTTTCTTTTTTATAATTTATTAATTCATTTTTTATATGATAGATATTTTTATTTTTAATATTTTATTGTCATCAATATTATCTTTCAAGATTGGTTTCCATATATTTTTATATGTTTTATTTTTTTCTTATTTTAATATATATTTCATTCCTCATAGTATTTATTTCTTTTTTTCTTTATTTTTTTTATTTTTTATTTTCATTATATTTTTAGAGGATTCTAGTCAAATTATATCATTTTTTTTCAAATTAAAATTTATATTTATGAATTCATCGATTTTTTATTTTTTTAAAATCATTATTATTATCTTTAATACTATATCTTTTTCATTTGTAACTCTTTATTCATAATATTCATAATTCTTTAATAGCTCTTATTTACTTTTCATTTTATGATATTTTTTCTGCACTATTCTTTTATTTCTATTTTTTCCTTTATTTTATTTAATCTTTTATCTCTATATTTCATTATCATTTTATGTTTCATTTGGTTAATTAGGGTTTTTAGTTTTTTTATTCATTCTAATTATTTATATTTTTTTTCATTTTTTATTCATTTTTTAGATTTATCATTTTTTTCTTGAAGTTCGTTATTTTATTTTCTCTTTCTTATTTTTTGATCTTAATTTATTTTTTTATATTTCTTGTTCTTTTTATTTCAATTTATTTTTTTATATATTTATTTTAGTTATTTATATTTTGAAATTTTTTATATTATCTTATTTAATTCTTCAGGTTTTCTCTCTTTACTTTCAATTTTATTCTTTTCTTTATACCTTTATATAAGATTCATTTGTTCTTTTAATTTTTTTAAACATTATTTTTTATTTTATTTTGTTTTATATATTTTTCATTTTCGAACTTTTATTTATCACTATTTTTTCATTATTTATTCATCTTATTAGTTTTTTATTTTCTTAAAATTTTGTTTGACTTCATCAAATTTAATTAATTTTCTCTCCTTTTTTGTCCAAATCATTCATTTTATGATTCTTTTTTTGCTTTTTTTTTAAGAATTAGTTTTTCTTTATTTACTATTTTATTAATTTTTTTTATTGTTTTCATCTCAGTTGGTAATTGATTTTTTGTTTATTTTTATTATTATTTATATTTCTTTTTTTATTTCATCTTTTATTTCATTTTTTATCTTTTTTTAATTTTCATTTTTATTATATTTTTCTGTATTCAATTTATTTTTTCTTTTTTTCTTTTTTATTTCTCTCATTATGTTTCTTATTTTAATTTTTATTTTTCTCTATCTTATTATCTTCTTATTTCAACTTTTTTCTTTCTTTCTTTGATTTTTCTCTATTCACTTATTCTTTTATTATTATTCTATATTTTTCAACACTTTTCTCTTCATTTTCCTGATTTCATTTTTTACATTAACTTCATATTTCTCTTTTTTATTCTTCTCTATTTTTATTCTTCTAATTTTTTTCATTTTTTATTAAAAAATGGGAAATAAAAAATAAAAAAATAAAAAAATATAAAAAATGAAAAGAGAAATAATATTAATAATGATTATAAATGAAAAGATAAAAAAGGAATAAAAATAAAATATCAGAAAGAGAAAACGATGAAACATAAAAAAAATTCTAATATACTTAAAATAAATTAGAAAGATAAATATAAATGAAAATAAAAATAGATAATAGAGACAAAAAATAATGAAAAAGATATAATGATGAAAAGGATAAAAAGAAACATAAAAATAATAAATAAAAAAAATGAATAAAGAGGATCAATAAAATAAAATTTTAAAAATAATAATAAAAAATGACATAAAATCCAAAAGAAGATAAATAAATAAATAAAATAAGATATGATAAATAAAGATAAAATTGATGTTAAAATTAAGAAAAAGATAAAAAAGGAATTATCAAATAAAGAAATTAAGATAAATTAAAAACAAATTAAAATAGAGATAAAAATATAAATTAAAAATGATATAATTGATATGATAAAATAAAAAATATAAAAAATGGTAAAAAATAATAAACAAAAAAATATATATAAAAAGATGAGATGAAACAAAGAATAGAAAAAAATAACCGATGATGAAAATAAGATTATAATGAAGAATAAAAAATATATAAGAGATAAATGAAAACAATTATAAGAAAACATAAAAAAGGAATAATAAAATAATTTGGAAAAAAAATAGATTATAAATAAGATTAAAATAAAACAGGGGAAAATATAATGAGTCCAAAAAATAATGGTATATAATTCTAAAAGATAACATAATTAATATCAAAATAAATAAATACAAGAGAAAAATATGAAATGAATAAAAAGATATGAAAAAATATGATATTCTAAAGAAAATAAAAAAATGATAATTTAAAAATAAAATAATAATAATAAATATTTTATTATAAAGAAATATACATATTAAAGAAAAAAATAAAGTAGAATAATAAAAAATGTTAGAATAAAAATTATTAATGATGAAGAAATAAAAAATTAAAATGAATAAGGTAAAACTATCTAAGAGAAAAAAATAGATGATTAAAAAAATATAAAAGAAAAAAATTGAAATTTTAAATACATTCTTCAAAAATATGAAAAAAAATCAATTGAAAGAAATGAAAGAATTGAAAAAATAGTGAAATTGTCTTCTAAATGAGAAATCGAAGAAAATATATAAAGATGAATTAATAAAAATCAAAAAAAATAATAACTAAAAAAACAAAAGATATAGAGACTAAAATTGAAAAACTAAAAAATTAAATAGTTACAAAGATTAAATTAAATGGGATAAAAAATTATATAAATTTACATATATTAAAAATTCAAAAAATGTATAAAAATGAATAAAAAAATTATAATATTTAAAATAAATAAATGAAAAAAGAAGAAATATCAAACATAGATAAAAAAGAGATATGAAAATAATATTAAAATTGAGATAACTTAATATTGAGAAAACAAAAAATAAATAGTCAAAAATAGAATAGAGAAAAAATAACAAATATTAAAATATTAAAAATAGTTGAATTTAAAAAACGAAATAAAATAATAATAATATAACTAAAATTTATTAAAAAATAGAGAGAAATGAATAATAAAAAATTATGAGATTCTATGTAAAAATATAAAAAAATTAGAAAAATGAAATGAAATAATACATAAATATTATTTAGAAATAAACTGAAAACAAAGAAGAAAAAAATAATAATTAGATAAATAAATTATAATAAATCTAAAGGAAAATGAGTTAAAGAAAAAATTTAAAGAAACATATTATGAATACAATGAATTAAAAAAATAATGAAAAATAAATTAGAAAATATAAATAAATAAAATAGAAATGTAAATAATTAAATAATAATAATTTAAATTGAAAGAAAATAATTTTATAAAATTATAAATTTAAATAATTGAAAGAAAAAAATTAAAAATATTTAAGATGATTTATTAAATATATGGAGTGAATGCTTAAAAAGAGAGATGAAAATATAGAAGAGAGAAAAAAATAAAATAAAATAAATATATATAAATAAAGAAGAAATTTGAAAATGATAGATATGATATGAGAAAAGAGAAAAAAAAATAAAAACAAATAAATTATAGAAGAGGGAGAAAAACATATTGAAAAAAATTGAATAAAAAAATTAATTTAAATTAAATAAAAGTAAATTGAGAAAGATTATGAAAAGAAAACATGAAATATACATAAAAAATTTATACTAATAGGAGACCAATAAAAACAATGAAAATATAATGACATAAAAGATTAATTAAAAAACTAATAAAAAGAGAAAAAGATAATATGTAAAGAGTACAAAGAAAAACAAATTAAAAAAAAATGATCTCCACCATCAGGACAACTGTGATTGTCGACTCCCCCAAGATCCAACTTCCAACCAATAAATAGACCATGCCACATGACACATGTGACCAAGAAGACTTTCGATATTTTAGTAACACTATTGATACTCTCTCCATCTTCCAGTAACATTCCTTTGGAATCTTGATAGACCACTTAACATGAGGAGCTTCAGCAGTCTTCCACCATGCTCTGACTTTCACCAACAACAGAACATGCCTCAAGACTCTTGACAGTCAATTAGACTTTTGATATACAAGAAACACCACTAGTATTGCCACTGTCTTTTGGAAGAGATACATTGAGATTCACGATGCCTATAAATTAAAGAATTAAACAACGTGTAAACACATTACACGTTGTGAAAATTGTTGGGATGAGATTCAAATCATTAGATTCACAATATCTTTGGTTTTTGGACTAATCAATTATAGTGGACCACTTATGGACCAAATATTTATGATATTCATTAATATCCAAGACTATATAAAGCCTATAAAAGGATGGATCAGCTGATGTTGTTGGGGGATTTAGATCCAGATCTACAGGAGTTGAAATCTGGAAGTGAGATGTTTTTCCCTCCCTGATTTCTTATCTGTTTTTCTTTATGAATTATTTTTGTTTTCTCTATCACTTTTATTCTCTCATCACTAGGATGAGGGGGAAAACTCCCATGTTCTAAGGTAATGTAATCAATGGTGGAAGATGCGTTGGATTGATTTCATTTTTTATTCATGTGTTTTGTTTGATGCAATTTATTCTTCAACTTTTAATCACTTTATTTTACTTTTATCATAACCATTAATAATTTAATTAAAAAGTAACTTTAAAATTGAGAAAATGATAACCCTAATGAAGTCATGAACATTTTCAACTTTAGAGGAAATCATATTTTAAAATGGCATCAAGAAAAACTTGGTTCTGTGTAATCCTAAATTATCGGACCAAGAGAAATAGGGTATTTTCAAATTAAAGAGGAGATATTGTAACCACTGGATCATCCTCATTACAACTCTGACACGAGTCATGAATAAATAAACAAGTTTTCTTATATACAATTTCAACTGAACACTGAATTTACGAAACCCTTGTGTTCTTTTCAAATCTGATCACAAATCAATCAAACATATTTTTTTCATCTTTTACTCTCATTAAATCTAACGAATGTCGTATTTTCTCACATATTTATTCAAATTAATTAAATTAAATCTTTCAAAAACCTTATCAAACTAATTTCTCCATCCCTATAGATATATCGTAACCTACTACTAATACTCATTTTAATTAATTAAGTATTATAGTGGAGTAATTATAAATTTTGTTTTCATAATGAACTATATTGAATTATTGAATCCCTTGGTTCCTACAAACAACCCCTATAGCATTATTGCATTTTATAAATTTTAGGAGTTCTATGAAAAAATCGATGTTGACGTTTTCCCATTTCCATTATGGTATGGTTAATGGTTTTAACATCTCATTATACATTTTTATCTCAACATTAACTTCATATAATACCATGAAATTATATAAAAACTCTTTGATATCTCTCTTCTTTCCATACCACAAGAAATAGAATTTCAAATATTTCTACATCTTTTTACTTCCATGATGAATATATAATGATGAACTATGGGCCACATCCAATAACATCTTCTTCAGATCCGATATAGATGGGAAAAATAACTAGTTTCTAAACCTTACCAGTCCATCATAATCAAGGTTAAACTCAGAAACATTTCTTTCCAACTTCTATATTTTTAAATATTTACTTTGTACCTGTTTAATCCTCATATGGATTAATGGTTAAAAATTCATTTAATCAAGATATGATAATTCCCCTTACTTCATGATTTCCAGATCTACCCTTAAAAAACCTAGAAATATTGGATCTTTTATGATCCTTATCCTAGATTAGATAGAATGGTCTTAGAGCATCAGCTTCCTTTTTCACCTTTCTAGGGTAGTAATTTATTGATAAATTGTATTCTTTAAAAGGGTATAACCATATTCTATGGGACATTTTCAGCTCTTTCTAAGTGAATATATACATTAAACATTTTTGATTAGCATATATATTGCATCTTTCCACATAAACATAATTCTTATATATCATTAATGAAAAACATACCATAACTAAATCCAAATCATGTGTTGGGTAATTTTACTCATGACCTTTTAATTTTCAGGAGGCATAAGCTATCTCTATATCAATTAACAGGATGATGCATTCCAACCCCTTTCATTTCATCACTTTATATTACCAACCCTTCACCACTAAAGGGTAATGTATGTATAGGTGTATTGACTAACCTTCTCTTCAGTTCTTTAAAATTTTCCTCATATTCATCTATCTAAAATAAATTGGATCCCTTTAAGGTAAACATGGTTAGTAGATTATAAATGCATGATAAATTCTTCACAAAGCATTGATAATATCTAGTCAAATAATTAAAACTATGAATCTCAATAAATATAGTTGTTCTAGACCATTTATAAATAAATTATGTCTTTAATGTATCCACTGATATACACCCACATGAGATTATATGACCCAATAATGAAACTTTCCAAATCCAAAATGCAAACTAGGTTAATTTTTCATATAACATTTCCTTCCTCAAGGTCATCATTAAAATATTTAAATGATCTTAATCTTAATAATTTCTCTTCAAATATATATATATATATATATATCATATATAATTACTACCAGAAAATTATCAAGGTAATATCTAAAGACTCTATTCATTAAATCCATGAAGATAATAGGGGAATTTGTAAGACAAGTTATATCACTATAAATTTATAGTGTTCATACCTTGTACATAAGGTAGACTTGGGTATGTCTTCATTTTTTTACACTAAAATAATAGTACACAGATCAAAGATAAATTTTGTAAAAGTATTGAGATTTTCATAATTGATCAAAAAAATAATTGATATATGGTAGGGGATACTTTTTATTGATAGTGATCTTATTATTTTCTCAATAATAAATGAAAAGTTTCACTGATTTTTATTTCTTCTTGATAGGAAAAATGGTTCACCCCATGGCGATGCACTTGACCAAATAGATCACTTTTCAATATTATCCTAGAGTTTATTCTTCAATTATTATTACTCAATCAGGGATATTCTATATAGATTCTTTAGAATAGGTGTAGCACCGTGTATGAGTTCTATTGAAAACGCAATTTCAAAATTCGGTGGAATAATAGGAAAATATTATCAAAATACAATAAAACACTCCCAAAAATAGATATTTCTTCAATATAGTGATTTTTTCAAACAATATGACATAAACACCCATTTTGAATAATATTGAAGACCCATATAGTGGATTTAATTTCCATAAGAGGTTCATATTTATTGAATCACTAAAATACGGTCAAAGGTTGGTTCAGAATATTAAATGTGACTTTTCATCCTTGGAAAATTGATGTGAAATTTTGGTAGAGAAATACAATCTATTCCTAAGATAACATAAAATTTGATTAAATGAATAATAAGAGTATTTTTATGAATCACATTCCCATAAGCATCATTTGGAGAAGAGTCATAGACCTGAGATGAAATAATCATACCATTTGTGGTTTTTTATAATTCTAATCATTATGGTGGTAATGAGATACCCTTAGAAAATTCCACAGATATAAAATAGTGGGTAGAATTATAATAAAATAAAACATTTTCAATCATTTAGTGGATGATAAGTATACCTTTAACCATTTGGTAGCGAACTTCCACATGTTTTGTAGTGATTACATATGTTTGAACTTCTACCCTTGTATTATTTTGTGGAAATTTCCCTTAATGTTTAGTGAATTGGTTGAAATATTTCCCCATATTCCTATAGTTAAATCACTATACTTCGAGGGATTCTCCCTTACCCTTGAATTCATTATCATGATGGACTTTTTCAATGAACATGAAGAAAACTCTTTTTCCTTTTAAGAATGTACCAATACGATTCTTTCTATAATTATCACATTTTGGGAAACTCCCATTTCTCTTATTCCTCATATCTATTTTTCCTTATCAATCCTCTTCCTCTCTTTATTTCCTTTGAATCCATAAGACCTAGATAATTATTTACCTATCCTGATAGAACATGATATTATATACTTATATGATCATAATATTTTGGAGACTAGTTCTATTTGAAGGATTGGATTAAGTCGGATAGGAAATGATTAATCCGGATCATCATATTGTATATGTTGTCCATGGAATTCCTTGATAACATTCTAATGTTAACGTTATACTTATGAATTTTTTCCACTTCATTTTCTCTCACACTCAATAATATCTTATCTGTGTCCTTTCATCATTCATTAGGGAAATAATTTTACATCAAAAATTTCTTAAACCCCCTCTATTTCATGCTCTCTATTTCCTAAAAATCCAAAGTGTTTTTAATTTATGACCACGGTTAATCTCCATCTCCAAAAATATTATAAACGGCCATGAAAAAATTATCTTTTTCTTTACTTCCCAGTGCTAGAATTATATTTTGTAAGGAATGTATCCATTACTCATCTACAAATAGATTTCTGTTCACATTTAATGACGGAGGTTATTAGTGAATAAATTAATCTAACATTATTTCATGAGGTTGAGGAATCCAGGATTCCCTATATGGTAAATGTTATTAGTCATAATGTGGGTCAACTACCAAAAAATGTTTAAAATTTTATTAGTTCTAGCTGAATCTTTTACTTTAAATTCAATATATTTCTCATGATCGAGATGCATGTATAGAGTATATATGGAGACCTACTTCTTTTACAAATATTAATACATTATTATTATTCATAAATATTTATTAATAAACTATATGGATCAAAAATTCCATGTGTCTTTAGACGACTAGGTTATTGATACCTAAAAAGAAACAAAAACATGTCATCCTTATTTTATTATCCATAATGATGTCCTAAAATCCATTCAAGAACCTAAATATATATGTGATAATTTGTGTAATAGATAAAGAAATGGGTGATCAAAAAATCCAAGTAAGGAAATAAACATGATAATGAAGTATAACCTGTGAGTTAAAGTTTGAACATGATATCATAAAAGAGAATGTATGTAAGAAATTAAGTGAAAGAATAACATAAATATCATGGTATCATAAGAACATATAATCATGGGAAATTGGACGAAATATAAAACCTGACATAAAAATAAGTTATTAATATATTCTAAGGAACCATCACATGGTGAACATGGTCCTATAACAGATTAAGTTCACTCCCTAATCACATAAATGACATCTCATGAGACTAAAACATTACGCAGTGCATTAGAAGTCTATGTAATTTAGGGCCACCCATCACATTCATTCCATATTTTTTAATATTCATTACATATAAGGATTTTAATCATATGATACAAATATAATAATTACCCATGGAAATAAAATGGTTTTCATAATCTTATCTCATATCATAATCAAATAAAATCTTCAAATGAAGGCATTTGGGAGATAAGCATAAGATATGTATTACCCCATAAAATGAAGATAAAATAAGATAGGTATATATTTAAGATATATATTTATAGTATTTAGAGTCATTACATGGCATAAATGGTTGTTTTTTTGATTAATCGAAATAATTTTAAAAAGATTTAAAAAATCATTCTTGAGGAAAATAATACACCCACTTTGAAAGTCATATTTTGAAAAACTATAATCCAAAAATAATTGTGAAAATAATTTTATTTTAAAATAACCTTAGAAACATATAATATGAACTTTGAAACATTGAGTTTCCATTTTAGAGGAAAATTCCATTTTTATTGTACATGTTAAAAACAACAATTCCTTTCATAATTTTTGTAAAAAAAACAGGTCATATTTTTGAAAAGTAAAAGAAGATTCAATTTTAAATATTTTTTAAAAACCAAAAAGGGTAATATTTTATTTAAAAACATATTATAACATTAAAAAAATTGGAATCATTTTTAGGACAAATGTATGTGGAAAAAAATGGTTTTCGATTGATGATATAGTTGAAGTTAGTTTTCATAAAAAAATTATTTTTAGAGTATGAACTACATTAAGAGAGGAAAGTGGAGGGAAGATATTTATTCTCAATAAATACACATAGGAGATTAAAATTATTTAATATATTGAGAGTATTATCATAATATTTCATCACTGAAACCATAGTCATAGACAATCCTGAAAACAATGAGATTGTAACATCAAACCCTTTACACTTTGGTGACTTCTGAAACAGTAAGATCTATTAAATAATATCAATAAATATAACATTAAATATCATTAATATAATTATGTTCATGATATAATATGTAAAATTTCAGTATATAAACCTCATAAAATAAGATAGGTGCATAACATAACATATGTCTCAAAGAAGGAAAATTGAGTCTAAAATCCATTACCTTAAGTCTCGACTTCCTTAAAACATGTTTAAAAATCATTTATAATAAATATATGTTTATTTTACATTTATAAAATAAACATAATTATATATATCATAACATATTTGATATATTTGGGACCCTTTATTACACATTTATTGACAATTCCTTGTTAAAATCACATTTTGGGTAATAATTACTTTTTTCATGTTTATTTTGATTTGGTATTTTTAGTCATATTTCTTTGATCATGGTTCCATAATATAAACAATTTTAACCATGATATGAATATCATAAATATTATGTATATATTTATTTATATTAATCCATAAAAATTATTGATATAAAACAAAATACATTGTTCATGGAGATGGTAGGTTGTATGTACACATGAAAATTGTTTCCATTTTCTTAAAGATGTGGATTAAAATAAGGTAAGTGTGGTTATATAATTATATAATGATCAATATATCATAAATATCATATTATTTCATCAAATTACTTTATGTATACCATCAATGTAATGTGGTAATAAAAATGAATCACATTGCTCTGTGAGATGGTAATCTTCCCTACACATGAATGACGTAATCATTTATTCAATGGATGGTAAGGTAAGAAATTATATGATATATTTGTTTAAAATAATAATTAATATTTAATTAATATAATAAATAAACATAAAATTAACCCTTATTACCTTCCATGAAAAATGATAGTTAAAAATTAATCACATCGCTTCGCAAGGCGGTAGTCCTCCATACACATTATCGACATTATCATATTCTCTATGGAATGGGAAGTAATGAGGTTTATATGTTATTATAATTCAAAAAGTATAATTATATCATAAATATAACAAATAAAAAATATATATAGATTTATATCTATATGTCAGAAGCAGTTACGGAAAATGAATTATATCGGTTCTGTAGGTGGTATTCTGTCATACACATGATCAACAGTTTCTCTTTCCATTTAAGAGATGAGAAGACAGTGGAAGGTTATGAAATTAAAATAAAAAAAATATCATTATATTTCATATTCTTATGTTTTTATATATAAATGATTTAATAATATTTGGATGAGGTGGAATAAGAAGAAAAAACACTCGGTTATGGATGTTACCTCTTCCTCGAACAACTACTTTAGGTTTGCACAAAAAGACATTATAAAATGGATTTATGACCAAAAAAAGTTATATGATGAGGTTAGGGAATTAAATAATTTATTTTTTTAGGTATTGTTCAAAAAATGGGCCTTTCCAAAAAATGGGGTTTGGAAGTGTGGAAAGGAGTGGAGAGGGGATGGCATTTTATAAGTGGGAGGGAGGACACACTTGGAATTTTTGAAAAGAAAGAATTACAACTAATAATTTATCTTCCAAAAGGATAATAAATGGACTATTTTAGAACCTTATAAGAGATAATGTTTAAATAAGATCATCCAATAGGTTTTATACAATATTTGGATCATTTTTTACCCTTATATTTTAAGTTTAACCACTCTGTAAACACGTTTTTACCTTAAGCAAGTTAAATAATTTTTAATGTTTTCACTATTAATTATGATAAATAAATAATTTTGAATTATATGATAATATAAATTACTATTAATCAAAATTTGGAATCCATTTTTTCAAATTAAAATCACATAATTCTAATAATTTATTTTAAAATTAAACCTCTAGATGTATCAATGAAATATTTTTCAAGAAATATATTTTTTACAAAAAATATTATCTCGTATTAACTATTTAAAAAATAATCATAATTAAATTAATTTAAATTAATATATATATATATATAATCTGAAAATTTCATTTAAATAATTCCTCAATAGGGTCATTTTAATCATTTAAAATGTAGAAATATTATGCACTTTAAAACATTTCTTAGAAAAAAGAGTTTAGAGACAGAATACTAAAATATAGAATGTAGACTATTTAAATATGAATAATTGATTTATTATAAATAAATAATAATTATGTTAATTTCAAATAAATTTAATTTAATAATGAGAAATAATTTATTAATAATAAATGATTTTTTTTAAAAAATCGGTATTTTTCACCATTCACTAAAAAATATATATTTTCGGAAAAACAAAAAAAATCATTATTGATATGATAATTTCAAAAATTATGTTCATTTTTTAAAAAAAACGTTCATAAAATTGGTAAAAATTAATTTTAAATTATGTTCACAAATCATGACTAAACCACCTAGAAAAAAACATGTTTTTAGAACACATTGTTTTCATTCAAATGGTTTTTATTTTATTTACAATAAGTAGATAACCGTTGAAATTATCATATAATTTTCTCATCTTATTTAGTCCTATTATTACCCTCCATATTAATGGATATGTTAAAATGGTCATGTTTATATAATAATATTTTAATGGAGTATCTCATTTCATTTAAACTTGATGTTGCATGTATCGCAAGTTATCAAAGATATTAGAATTATTTAAAAATTAATATATCATAAAGTCTCAATGAATTACATTCTATTATAATATTGGTGTTTCATATCATATAAACTATTTAACATGATGATCATATTTTAAAATATTGGGTTGTTACATTCTAACCCCTTAAATAGATTGCATCCTCACAATTTAATCTTTATCTCAGTAATAGTGGGTATGAAATTTAAAAATACCTTTATTATAAAAATAGATCATAAAAAGGTTTAATAAAAATTCCTCTTGATAAGAGATAATAGTGTGTATTATGGTCATCTAGAACAATAGATGGTTATGTTTCCATCTTGTAGAACATTGGTGGGAAATGAAAAAATGGAAATGGAAGAGAATACTAATGCCCAAGGATTAATAATGAGTGATAGAGATCAAAAATTAGAAGAAAGTGACTTATTAATAGAAAGTTAAGGACCTAAAAACCATGTATATGTGATGATCTAAAATACCATTTGATTCGTAATAAATGAAGGTACTAGGAAAATATGTTTATGGATCCCAATGTCAGATCCACCGAGAGGGGGGTGAATCAGTGGTAACTTTTTAGGAATTATTCTTTTTCATTCAACCACTTGTATGGTTAAGGCCTATATATCTCATTATTTAAAGTCCCATTTCTCTCGAATAAAATAAAATGAATCTAATCAAAAGCACAAAAGTATTTTTACAAGGTTCAGAACTAATACATACTTCTTATCATGATCAACCAGTTGTTGTTTTTCAGATTTTTTTATCACTCTTAAATTTGAAATGATGAAAAACACCTATAACTGGTGTACAATGATATTGAAGGAATGGATTACTTCTTATTTAGTTTATGGAATTCTTTATACTAGCACCACCAGTCTTAAATGTAATTTCTTATAATAGAACAACCCATATTCAGTGGAATTTGTTATACTTGAACAACCAATTCTTCAATGATATTGAAGGTTGATCCAATGTATCATGTTTCACTAATCTCCCTCAAAATATGAGCTAGTCACACTTTTTTGTGTAATTCATCAAAAACATCATAAAATATGGTCTTTATACTTCTCTTCAAATGATCGGGTTCATGTGATCACCTCATTGAATAATTACCTTTCATTGACTCCTTTTTTTAATACAAAGTATTTATTAGGATCTAAAAAATTTATTGTAATCATTTTTTTAAATGACTAGATTGACATATTTATACACAAATTTTTGCATGAGGATCTCAATAAATTCCATGATCTACATTACCCCATGTAAATAATTGATTAAATGTGCTAAAAATTAAACACATTTAATTAATTTCTTCACAAATTAATACTTATATGGTTCTAGGTATTAAATTTGTAAATTTTTAATTCCCTATAGTTTTCATGGGTATTCATTTTCTTCAAGCATGATTCTTATGTAAATATGAATACCCTAGGGTGTTTCATTAAAATGCCCCCATTAATTGCGGTTAATACCATTTCATTAAAATTTATAAAAAATATCTGAATGGGTGTTAACATTCATGCTTCCTCAATCACCCAAGGAGTTTGGGTGTCTTCACATCTCATGCAGCAAAGTCATCAGCTGTGGATCCCTGTCATGCAAGTATGAGGAATAACTGAATTTGTCAAGTCTTACTTCATTATTACTATGGCTATTAATACCCATTAATCACCCCAGCATGTATGTACCCAAATGGTTCAGCTCTTTATTTTTCATATGGCTTAGTATAATCTGTGACTCACCCCTTATTTGTGTATTATATTCATTCTATTAAAACACCCTAAGGATATTAGATATAACAAAACTTGACCATCACTATAAATACTACAATATAGTTATTCATTATTTAAATTCCTCAAGAATTATAGTTTAGTTATTATCTATGTGAATGTGTTATAAACAACATTCCATACCCTCCTAGATGTATTAATTCATGTGAACTCATTTGAATTACCTGAAGAATATCAGGTCTCTATTTCATCAAATGGTAATAAAAACACTAATTCTTCTCGTCACACTTTAAATTCCTAAAGATTCAGGCATCCCTCATTATTAAATCTATATTAACACAAGTGTAACTGAATGCATGTACAATTATATAAGATGTATCTTTGAATTAATTTGGTGTTTAGCTTGATATAGAAGATCAAAATCATAAAAAAAATGTCACACTTGGTTTCTCACTATTCATTCATGTCCATGCATTAATATAGTGCATGGAATGTTCTTCGATCTCTCATGGATCATAGGTTTTAGACACAATGTTGGTTTAATCAAAGGTTTCTCATCCATGATTTTCATGGCATAAAAATAGAAAAAGAATCCAGGGAAGATAACTTTGAATGTGACAAGAGGGAGACAAAGGAACTATCCAAATAGATTTTTCAGATAAATGAGATCAAACAATGATAGATATGTACATATTTTTAATGAATAATGAAAAGTGCAGTGTGTGGTGTGTCCCACTTCGTTTCCTCCAATATGCTATGCTTTGATTTATTTCCCAACCACTCCCGCTACTACTTCAAGTTGTCTGTAGGGGATTAGCACCCACATTCCACTTCACTTCTTGCTACATGGGATTCAAACCAATGACACTTTAGGCAGCAACATGTGTCATTCCACTTATGCAGGCCTTATAAATGATCCCTCTATATGGGCATTCTCCTAAGCCCACCCATGATTCCTACTAGATGGCTTGGGATGGTTCCCTTTGTGTGGTAAACCTCTAGGTCCCACATGTTCTTTGGTCGATGTGGAATTCAATGGGTAGATGGTTGGTCGATTTTTTGGTAAAATCTCTAAAAAGAGTTGGAAAAATATACCCATGGAAATACAACAATGAAAATAAATAAATATGAAATACTATTTTTTCATTCCCACAAAACCTTCCTTGAAAAAACATCATCAAAAGTGGACACCATTAAATCTACTCATTCATTTCCTGAAATAAAATATTTCATGGAATACAATTCATTTTTGTATGAAACCTCCAATTCATCTTCTTCATTCCAGGTAAATAATCATACACTATATCCCAGTTGTTGTATCAATGTGAAAATTCCTTATCACATTTGTCAATAATTTCAGTTAACTTAAATAATCATTAGAATTTTATCAAGGATAATTTATCTTGTAAAACATATAACAAAATCATGTGAGTCTATAAAATTTCTCCAATCATCATCACCAACTTTCTTCAACAGTTCTTAAACTATTATCATATTTTTTATGTCCATTATTAATTAATAATCATAGATAATTGAATTATATGTTGAATTTTATTTATTATAATATATTGAAAACAAATTAGACTATTCTCATCAACTATCCACATAGGTTTTTCAATATCCCCCATTTACTTTCTTGTCAATACCATATTCTTTAAGTCAATATCCCTTCTCCCCGTTATTGATAATAAATGAAAAGGATTAATGCAGGGGGTTTATTCTAAACTTCATGTATTTTTAAAATTACTTATCCATTTTATGAAAAAGGTTAATACCACATGGTTTACTTAGAAAATATCCTTTATTTGTTGAAAACTAAGTCTATGTGGGCTATCCTAGTGTAGAATACAAAAGAAATGACACAAAATAAATCTATTCTTTCCATTAACAAACATTCCTTATATATCATTGATGTTTCTTAAATAGGGGTTGTAAAAAGAAAATTTATCAAGTAATATGTTCTCATGGGCACTTTATCAAACACATCAGAAATTTAAATTGCATGAAAATTTTACTCCCCCTTTATATGATTTTATTCATCTACCAGCACTCTTCTTTGATGCATATGTTTTATTTAATCAAGATAAGGGAAATAAGTGTAATTAGATTTAATATATTTCCAACTTATTTTTAGACGAATTAATCTTTAATATATTCGAGGAACAAATATTAATAGAATAACCATCATTATTTCTCCCCCTCAAGGGGTTTAATCCCTTAATTCTAACTGGCAGATAGTTTGAACATACATTCTTCTAAATGTTGATAAACCTCCATTGTGTAACAATTAATGTTTTATTGAATATTCATTTGAACTTTTTTTCTTATACATTGTTCATTAATTTCTCATTTTGATAATTTACTTTGCTTAAAATTACCAGCAATGTAATCACACAAATAAAACATAAGCATATAGAATAAGTTGGAACATTTATGAGCCTCTCAATGTGAACAACATGGTTTATATTTTTATTTCAAATAAGTTTTTATACATTCACCATTCTTCATGATTTAATATCTTATATTTAGTTCTAATTTTTCTTGAGGTATAATGTATTTAAAATTTTCTTCAATTTATTTTTGTGTGTACTTTATTTTCACAATATATTTGAATCTTTTTTATCTCTATGTAAACCTTTCACCCATTTTAGGAACTCTCTTCATGTTGTAATTATTTTTTAACATTATTTATAAATGTTTCCAACCATATTAAACCTACAAAATAGATATTTTCTAACAAAAGAGTTATTCTTTTATTGAAAACTTCTCATGAAATTCATCTTCATCATGTAGAAACTTTGTTTTCCTTCTGCACAATCCATTTCTTCCACTTCTTCCGAAAAACATTCTCTCTCTAAATCTATTATACAAATAAATAATATATCATTATTTTTATTGTTATCCTTCTTGAAGTTTTTACGTGTCTTCACATGAGTTTTCTTCTTCATGTCTTTCTTCTCAGATTTATCACTCTTCTTGATAGTCATTTTGGACATATTTTAAAACTGTTTTTATTTATCTTCTAATATAATGATTACTTCTTATGAAAATTATTAGGTGTTATTTATTTTGTAAATTTATTTAGGTTTCATCATAAGGATTAATCTTATTTTTTATTTGGTCTTATCTTCTCACTCTCCTTTGATACATGTTGAGATATACATGCATTACTTTTTCAATGAACACTTTTTACAACATCACAGTAATCTTTGAGTGCATCAAGTTTGTTTGATGTTGAAAAATTATTTTTACTATCTGAATGATTCATATGCACTAGATTTATCCCCCTTGGAATAAGCGTCCTTTGTGATTTATTATTTATATTCTTATACCAACAGTCCATTGCATAATTTCTGATGAACATTGACCCAAAAATCTTTATATTCCTTTATCTTTTGTATATTGTTCATAATTTCCAAGATAATAAAAATACTATTTTGGGGTCATATTTACCACTTATTGTGCTCTTTTTATGGAGTAAACTTCCACATTTATTATTCACACCATATATATGGTGGAGGGTTCTTCTTCATTTTCCTTATCTTTATTTGTTCAAAATATTTATTTAAACTCAAACTTTTTATATAAAAAGATTTAGAAAAATTATTACATTGAGATATAGAAGATTCATTTTTCTTCACATATTCCTAGTAGAGATAATTACATTTGGTAATGAATTTATTTACATATTATGGAAGAATTTTTTTAGTATAACACTCCAAATAATATTGTGTTGCAGTAGTTACATAATTTTGGATTATGAAGCCTCATCATTAGTCTTTGCAAGATTGGTTGGTCTAATTTTTTATGTAAAAAATCTCATACTAAGTACATTATTTTTATCTTAAGTAAATGAAATTCTATCTTTATATGTTTTATCATATTCACAATAGCCACCTCATATAATGTAAAATTATATTGTAACTGTGATTCAATATTATTTATCCCCTTTGATTTGATTTCAAAATGATAATTCTTGAGATAACTATTTTTTCTCTGATTTTCATCCAATGCATGGATCTTATTCTTAATTTATTTAGTTTCCTCAACCTTATATTTTATTATTTTAATCTACTCTTTTTCATGTTTTGAGTATCTTCCTTTTATCTTATCATACTCCTTTTTTAAACTCGAACTTGTGTAGAGATATTTACACAAGTGTTTAACTTATTCGTGAAGATATTCTCCATTAATTCATTCCCATACTCAAGAAAAGTGATTTAATTTTTCATTTTCTTAAAATACCATAGAGAGTATAAACAATATTTTTTTTAAAACAATGCGTCATTTTATTTAAATCAGCATTTTAAAAATGAACTATCATGTTGTCACTTTCACTATGTCTTTGATCATCTTAACAACAGATATTACTGCATACCTCGTGATCACTTGAAACCCTTCTTCATAATAAGGTAATAATACTGTCTACATTTTTTTATTAAAAAAAATCTTTTATCTATAATAACTTCATATGCGACTTCATTATTACTAGGAGTAATTGAAACTTCTTCTTCCTCTTTTTTCAAGATGGATATCCTCTTCATCTTTTTCCTCTCATTATTTTTCGTATTCATCAAATTCCTGACACAAGCATTGCCTAATTTAAAGAAAAAAATAACATCATCAAATACTAAATTCATTAAAGGTTTAGGAAAAAGATTTAAATTTTAAAAATGACAACCCCTAATGTGGAGAACCCACCGGAGGGATCCTTGTGCATTGATTCCACTTATGGATCCCCAGTTCGGATCCAACAAGGTGTAGGGGTGAATTGGTGGTTACATATTAGGAATCAATCTTTTTAATTAAAACTATGAATTCGTTTAAGGCCTCTATCTATCATTATTTAAATTCCTACATCTCTCGTATGAAAATAAATGAAATAAATAAAAACCACATAAGGATTTTTACAAGGTTCAACACTATGACCCACTCTTTTCCATGATCAACCTATAGTCATTTCATATATTTTAATATCAATTTTAAATATTCAATGATAAAAAATACTTATAAGTGGTGCACAATTAAAATTAAGTAACTGATTAATTCTTCCATAGTGTATGTCATTTATTATACTAGAACCACTAGTATTTAATTGTGTTGTTTATACTAGCACCAAAAATCATCAATGGTGTTGTTTATACTATAAAAACTAGTTATTCAATGATATTTAAGGTTAATATATTATAGTATGATCCTATGATCTCATTCATTAAGATTTATGGATCACACTTTCTTATGTACTTCCTCAAGAACTTCAACGAAGATGGTCTTGAGACTAGTCATCAAATTTTTGGGATCATGTGATCACCTTCTTGAATAATTACCCTTTTGGCCTCATTTTCATAAATATAATGTCTGTATCAGGATCTCTAAAATATATTTCAATAATTATTTTTTTCTCATCACCTGCATGTGCATATGTTTACAAAACTAGGTCACATGAGGATCTAAATAAATTCCCTGATTTAAATTCTCACATTTAAACCCTCAATAAAATGTGTTAACATTTAAACACATTTAATTTAATTCGTTTAATATTAATACTTGTATGGATCTAGGTATTGTATATCCCAAATATTTAATACACTATAATTTTCATGGGTATTGATTTTCTTCATGCATGATTCCTACTTAAATTTGAATACACAAGTGTGTTTTATTTGAATTACCCACAATTTGTGGGTATTGCCATCTATATGAAGTGCACTAAAAATACCCAAATGGTTGGTAACATTAATGAATTATAAATAACCCAAAGGTTTTGGATTTATTCACTTCTTATTGGTAAAATTCATCAGTCATGGATCCCTATCATGAAATCATGAAAAATACATAAAGGTTTGGGATCTTCAATTTTTATTCATGTGGCTATTAATACATGTAACACACCCCCTACATGTATCTCATTTAAAAATACCCAAAGGTTTCAGGTGTGACCTTCTCACATGGATAAGTGTAATCCATGGTTCACCCCGTATTTCTATAGTATATTCATTATCCTAAAACATCCAAAGGATATCAGGTATAACTACACATTTAAATCACTATAAATGCTAAAAAATAATTCTTCACTCTTTAAACACCTGAATTATTCGAGTTTTATTCTCCTCTCTGTGAATGAGTCATCAATCACATTCCACCCCTGTCTGTAAGCATTAATTCATGCAAACTCAATTAAATTATCAAAAAAATATTGAGTCTCTATTTCTTCATGTGGTATGAAAAATACTGATGTTTATCACTATGCTATAAATTCCTAATGATTCTATATTTCTTATTCATTTGATCTATATGCATGCAAGTGTAACTACATGCATGTACACTTATATTTCATGTACATATGAATTAATCCAAATTTTAACATCTTATAAGAAGTCAGATTTATCTAGTAAACATCACACATGGTTTCCTACTTTGTATGCATGTCCAAGCATGAATATCATGTATGGAATGTTCTTAGATCTCACCTAGATAATAGGTGTTAGAAAAGGACTTCATTTAATCTAAGGTGGCTCTTCCATGAGTTTCATGGCTAAGAAATAGTAGAAAAAATCACTTCCAATGGAATAAAATGTGATAGGAGGAAGGGAAAGGTGATGACTGATCAGACGGTCCAAAACATCGAGATTGAATAGTGATAGATATGTCTATATTTTTAAAATCAGATTAACTATGTTGCATGACCCACATCAGTTCCTCCGGTGTGCTATACTTTGGTTTTTTACCCAACTTATCTCGTTAGTACTTTGAACTATCCATGGATTATCATCACATGTAATCCACTTTGCTTCATTATATACGATATTTTTCTTAATGACACTCTGTTCATGCACCTATCATTCATCAAAAACTATGGGCCTTATACACAGGCTATTGATGTGGGCATGCTTTTGATCCCACACATTCCTCCTTATGGATGGATTGGGATAGTTCCCTTGATGTTCTTGAACCTTTCACCCTACATGCACTTAGGTCAAGGTAGCCTTGGTTGGGAAACTAGTTGGTCAATGTTTTGGTAAACTCCCTAAAAGAGTTGAAAAAATATATACATTGAAATCAAACAATGAATGTGGAATAAAAAAATTTCATGGCCATAGAATCTTATGAAAAAAACTTCATGGAAAATGTGCACCATTAAATATTCTCCTTCATTTCATGTAATAAAATATTTTATGGCCTTTAATTCATTTTTTATGTCACCTTTAATTAATCTTATTAAATTAATTTAAATAATAATAAACAATATTCCACTTGTTTTAGATATGTGAATACTCCTTTAAACATTTGTGAGTCATTTAAAAACACTTCAAAAAATATTAGAATTTTAGTCTGGAGAACTTATCATGTATAATATCCGATGATAACAGGTGATTCTATAAAATTTCTCTAGAAATCATCAGCAAATTTCTTTAATAGTTCGTAAAATCTTATCATCTTTATATTTCCATTATTACTTACTAATCATATATAAATGCATCATAAATTGAATTTTATTTCTTCTTATATATTGACAATAAATATAACTTTTCTCATCAACCATCTTCATGGCCTTTTCAATTTTTGATTCAAGATTCTTTCTGTGGAGTTGATGGATCCATTTACCATATAGACTAATAACAAAGTAAATATACTTACATTTCAAGAATAATTTCATCAATTAATCAATTGCACCATAATATCATAATTTCTCCAAATAATGGGAATTCAAGATGGGTTTTTATACCTAAAGCACTAAAATAATTAAATAATAGATCATGTAATCCCTAAAAGGAAAAAAATATTTTCCTCTTGTCTTTAATAAAACCAAAATTGTTAGCACAATTATTCTTATAAAATTCTTTATTCTCTAATATGTTAGTAGTAAATCCAAATGTTCAACCTAATCCATTAAAAAAGTGTATATCTTTAGAACCCTTCTTCTTACATCTCTAAAATATTAATATAATTCCTTCCAAATAAGCCTTTACATTAAACCTAAAGTTTATATAAACTTCAAACCAACAAAAAATATCTTAAAGTATTATTAGTCATCACTAAATAAATTTACTTAAAACCTAAAAAGTTTCATCTAATACCTTGAACCTATGACCAGCCTTAAACTCATACACCCATAATGGTATCCTTGACTCTTAAGTTAATTTGTCATGAAGACATATATGATCCAAAACTCAACACAATCCTTAGATGTTTCATGATTCTTATAACCAAAATACCAATGGTAAAAATACTTCTACATCATAATTCTTAAATCCTAATATATAAATACATCAACCCTTTTACTTAAATGATTTGTTATTAAATAGCCCATTTCTTGGTCTAGGGGCTTAGCCTTAGTTTATGGAATTGAATTGAATAATTCCTATGTTCCCCCCATATAATACATAAAATTCCGTAGAAATTCATTACTCTAGGATCTTCATTTCTACATAGATTACATCTTACCCTCTTGTTGAGATATTATTATTGGTAATTATTACCAAATTATTCAAATTTAGGAAGCTTTCTATTATTTCCAATATGTTAGTTACCTTGAAAACATTCATAAAATTCTATCCTCCTCTTATTTTACACGTAATGAATCTCACCAATGTTCACATTGTAAATCACATATCGTGATAATAGAGTAGGAATAATCATAATATCTTTTAATCCATTCATCATCCATTTTTCATTTCCCATAATCATTAAGGTTTCCATCACATTCTGGGTTAACATGATTCCTCCTAGTTTCTTTCATTTACAAAAAAAAATTATAGTATGAGAAATAATAATCATATTGGTAAACCACATAATCATGAAAATCATTTATAGGATGTCTAAATTATGATACCTTCTTTTTAATCAATGAAACCTTAGGATTATCCTAAAGCATTCATGGTTATCATATTTTAAAATCCTTTATGATGGTTTATAAAGAGTTTTTTATTTTAAAAATCACGTCCCCTATGATTATCAAACTAGATGTGTAGTAAGGGTCATTGTTGTGTACCAGGTAATGCTCGAGTCAAGCCTAACACACCTTGTTTTGGAGTTATTAACCCTTGGAGAATCTATGATATAACTATTTCCACTTATAATATTATATAGGGATTCAATTTATAAAAAACTAATCACCCTAAACTTTACAAAAAATCCTATAATATTTTTCTATATATAGATTTATCCTTGCCCTTATCCATAGAATTATCCCTATTTTTCTCACTAGATTTTTCTCATCCAAGTCCAAAAAATGAATTAAAGTATTAATTTGATTCCACCTATGACTACCCATGCCTTTTATAAATATTATTACATGATTATTAAATATATATATCGATCAATAAAACATAAGGATCATAAATTCCAGGTGTATTTTTAAGAATAGGTTCTTTATAAATAAAAGAAAACTATAATATAGAATCCTTCTTTTGTTTTGTATAATGATATCCTAAAATCCATTAAAGATCTTAAATATGCATTGTATAACTAAAGGAAAACATTAGTAAAGGGGAGAGTTAAAAATACCACTAAAGGAATAAACTTGATAAGGAAGCATAATATGTGAATCAAAGGTATAACATGATATCATAAAAGAGATGGTGCTTGAGAAATTAAGTGAAATAATAATATAACAAGAATGGTATCATAAGATCATGTAATTATAGAAAAGTGTCAATGAGAAAAAAATGACATAAACATAAGTCAAGGATAACTATCAATACTACATCACAAGGTGGATAGAGTCCCAATATGGATTAGGTTCACTCCCTAATCACATACATGACGTCTCGTGAGACTAAAACCTCACCTAATGAAGTTTAGGGATATATAATTATTGGCCCACCCATAACATTAATTTCATGAACATGAATATTTTTTAAATATTAAGTTTTCCATAATAAAGTATAAAAATAAGATTTATGTATGGAAAGAAAATGGTTTTCATAATCTTGTCTCATATCAAAATCAAAGGGTATTTCCTAATGAAGGAATTGGTGATAAGAACATAATGCATATATTACCACATAAAAGGAAGAGATATTAAGATAATTATATTTGTTAGAGTCAAATATATAGTTTTTATAATCTATAAAATTCATCAAATCTTTTCTTCCATGATGAATAAAAATAATTTTATAATTATTCAAAAAACATTCTTGAGGAAAATTATCACGAACTGAATCTAGTCACCATCAAAACCATCACTCGACCCAGCCAGTGGAAAGGATCTAAGGGAGTTCCAAATCTCCATGGGATGGAACAAGTTCCCATGTATCAAAAAATGAAATTTGGGAATGATTTACCTAATTTTATAAACATTAAATAACAAACGAATCCAATAAACCAAATCTTGACTTTTCAAACCAAAACTTATTTTTCAAAAATTCGGAATTGAATTACATAATCTAGAAAAAAACTAAAAGACTATAAAAAGGAAAAAATTAAAAAGTGGCAGCCTAAGAACCTCCTCATGGAAATGGGCACCAGCCTCAATCCATCTCCACGACACTGCACCAAGAATGGTCGTTAGAAACCAGAACCACTGTCACTAAAATCATTAACAAAAACTCTGACAAAATAACCAACTATACTTACTCCCAAGGGTGTAAGTAGGGTGTGACCCAAAGCCCAGTAGGATGACACCACAAAAATATTACATGTGATAGTCATTATAATACAAAAAACAAGGAAGTTCTGTAAACAAGAAAAGCTAGTTACAATTTCTATAAGATGTAACTTTAAATAAAAGAATCTTTAAAGTGGGATAATTTAAAAAAAATCAACACTTTTAAAAAGAATAAAAAATCTAATTAATTTATCCATCCAGATATACCATATTCCGACGGTAAGTATAAAATATCTAATGAGCACTGGAAATGGGAAAACAACTATAGGAACTAGCTCGCTGTGAGTCCCAGGTACCTCGTACTCGGTGAAAGTAACCATACAAATATCAATTCTCGTTCACATTAGCCAATAGTAGGGATCATGCCCATAACATAATGGTCCCCCAAAATCATCATCATCAAAGTTTAGTTATTTTTTCATCTTCAAACTTGCTATATGAAACAGGGGCCAAACCCCACCGGATCGCTAGCATACTAGTACATGTCCACCCACCATTATACCCTGGTTTTCCCTCAAGTGCTCAAAAAAGTTACACAAGCCATGAAATAAAATTTTCACATGAAAATAACACTTCCAAGTCAAAAAAAACACCAAATAGCCCAGACACATGTCACATGATCCAATTTTTCATACAGATTCATTTTGGAAATCATACTCACACCAAAACCGCCACAACACGATTCACCTGTTTTCAACCTTCATCAAATCCTTTAGAAAAATTTAAAACACCTTTCCAAGATAGTACACATCACATAACATCTCTTTCACATTAAAATAGATCATTTCAAAAGTATGATACAAACAAAATAGTTTAGAAACATAGTTCCACCTCTAGCATAAAAAAAGAAACCATTTAAAACCTCACAAAACAAATCTAGGGAGTGTAACCATTTTTGAAAATAAAATCCTTCTAAAAACCCTCTGTTAAAACCAAAATCACATCAAACCAGAATTGTAATTCATAACACCATTTAATAAAACTATTCCATGAATCATAAAACAACCTCAATGAACACAACATGAAATACACACAAAAAAATATTCATTTTTTCACAAAAGTGCCACTTAAAACCCAACCACTTAACAAATTCAATAAAAAATAATTTTAAAACCAAAAAAACGGAAGATAATCGTGCTAAAAATATAAATCAATCAAAACAAACTCGTATAATAATGATTTCACATGAAATCACCAACCATTCATGTCAAAAACTCCAAACCGTTGTGCGAAACTTCAATCTCACAACTTCTGCACCACAAGGAAGTGAAATCAAGTCCTAATAAACAAGATTTTACCAAAATGACACCAAATAAATCTCTAGTTATAAACCCTAGCAACTAGATATTTTATAACCTCGATAAAAGTGTAAGAAACCCTAAAAAAATGGGAATAACATGAGAGGAAACTCACTAAATTGAGAGATCTTGAAAACATCTCCCCAAATACACCAAAACATGAATCACCAAGTAACCAAAACTGGTACGGAGGATATAATGATCATTTTTAGGTAAATTGAGGAATGAAATGGGTAAAAAGGGTGAAAATTTAATGGTTTGTTAAAGAATCCAATTACTTTCTCAAATATGGAATATTTAAGAAACCCTGAGAGGTTTTTCATTAATCCGCGATGCAAATTTGATCCATAGAATCGAAATATAAAATCGGGGTGAGACTTAGGTTTTTGGATTTGGGTGGGATGTGGAATCATAGAAAAAGTGTAAAAAATTAATAATATATGAAGGTATTAAAATAACATTTTAAAATAGGAATTGGCCTCACGGGTTGGCCCAATGCCTAAATAAATCACCCAAGTCAAAAATGATAATGAGTTAATAAGGGGTCCAAATGAATATGGTGGTTTCAATAGGTAATGGGGGGAAAAGTGGGAAGTGTAATGGGTTATAAATGTTAAAAAATTATAGAGTTACATATATATATATAATCTGGAAATGGGCTCGCAGTTTGGCCCAAATCATGAAAACACATCCTTTCCTCCATGAATGCATGGAAAACCCCCACAAAAAAAAGAATCAATTTATATTAAATGAAAAATACCTTTAAAAAATCATGGATGTGATAATTATCCCCACCATAAATCATTCCTCCCTTGTAAATCCACAACAAGGCCAAGATCAAAAACCAAACCCAACTGTTAGGCCAAAATGGAATCTTTTTCCAGGTTTCGCCCACCCCCAAAACACTAAGATATATTAAGATGATCAATCAAGTAAGAGATACACTCACCAACCAAAACATACACCACCTTCTTGAAACAATAATGCACATTCAAACTTCATCCAAACAAAAAACACCACAAACACTATCTGTACAAGACTCAAGCAATTTACCCAAACGAACAACAACATAGAACAGGGTTACCGCAGTCTCACTTCAACAAAAAAGTTGGGTGAACTCCAATCCAAAAATTTTCCCAAGGAGCATGTTGGAGGTTAAATAGCTCTAAATGAGATGACTTATTTCCAATACAATACCAAGGGCAAAATCAAGTTACTGGTATGAGGAGACACAAATGGTCTCCCCACTATAAGAGACAACTTAAATTTTCCCGAGACAAAATTTTGACATTAATAGGGAGAGGCCCGAATGGAATTCCTGGAATAAGTGGTATAATTTTGTTACACTTTTCCCAAAGAACATACATGAGATCTATAGTGGGTCTCCCCATCATAAGAACTAACCATCTTAACTGAATAGCATGGTCTGACATGAAAAGACCCCAAAATTTAAAGGTTTGGCACAAACGCATGGTTAGTCCTCACAGTTTGGGAAATTTTTGTCTAACCATGCGGAAAAGTCTATCCAAAGGGGGAAATTTTCATGGTTACATGGGCCAAGGATCATTACCATGTGGAGAACATGTGGTAGCTACTGTCTCTTATCGCACTATTTCCTATTTTGTGGCATGGTTACTACTAACTATGCACAAATTATGCGCTACCATCTACCTATCCCAAATTTCATAAATTTCTCTAAAAACTGAAAGGAAACCAAAGAGGGAAAAGCATGAAATTAGAAGATAATGTTGGAACAAGATTCCCCCACCTCTTTTCTCCAAATGATAACAATTGGAGAAAGATGAAAATACCATAACATTAATATGTTCCCATCTTTCATACCGAGTATGGGAATTAGACCAATAATTTTTTTAACAACCCTATGATTTTTCAGACTATATGTCAGCTTCACTCCATGGCCTATGGCTAGAGCTTAGATGATCGTATCATCTTCAGCGCCATAGTTAGGACTTGGGAAACCCCTGAATGAAATTTCTTCTTTTGGTTCCACAAACAACTACACTGTGATCCCATATTGGTTCAACAATGCACAACACACTCCAACCTCAATTTACCAAAACCTGACAGTTTTCCGAAACAAGAGCTTAGAAGATTCACACACATCACCCCTTGTTTCTTTGGATGAAAATTTTAAAGAGAAATGTACATATGAAAACACCTTACTCTAAATAGAGGATGTCAAGATTTTATGAATGTAGGCACACTTATGACAAAATAGAGACTCTCAGAAGATTTCACAACCTTAAAATTTCCAGTCAAACGAGCACATGACATCATAAGGTGTCACCGAACATTACCCTTTTGACTTAGAGAAACAATATATAGATAGGGACCTTATGATGAGTCCCAAACAACACACGATTTCTTAAAAATGGAAATATCGGCCTCTCTTGACCATATTCCCTACACCGGTGGTTTAACATGAATCCTCATTTCATATAGACGGATGAAAGACCCAGAGGCCATCTTAGACACCATTTTATACTGATAAACTCAGACCGCTTCCACCTTTGGTGACTTAGGTAACTTAAGGAACTATGTTCTCTTTAAACCTTCCATGACCACTCTCCTGCTACAAGGGGGATCCAAAAAACAAATAAAGGAAATGGTGTGAACTCGACCTCCAAAAATCGAGGAAAAGACTCCTTACATTGATCAACTGGATGACTTTCCAATGGAGAATAAATACGGGCTGCACATTAGTCATGTATTAAATCTTTATGGTGGAATAACTTATCCAACGATAGTTTTCAAGGACCCCACCAAAGAGGTTCATTGGTAGAAAAAATTACTAGTCAAAACAAAACACTAGAGGGGAGCCACTATAAGGGCCTCCCGAACTTTTCTCAGAAGGGACTACTAATCAGCCCTTCAACCCAACATATTATCCAAAAACAAACCCAAAACTTCATTCAAACAAGATGGGTTCTTGAACTCAAAGAATCCCACAACAATAACATTTCCAAAAACACATAATACAAATCATATAAACTAGTCATCAAGAAATTAATTTTTCTTTTAAAAGAGGTCGCTTCATTGAAAATAAATGGGCATGTGGTTAGCGTACCCACCAATGGTTTCCTATGGGCCTCACACATGTATGTTTATGTGACACACTAGGAATCCTCCTCATATCCATCCTTTAACTAATCCATTAATGCCATTAACCATCCATTACCCCATATAACCCCATGCATGTGGTCTCTCACGGAAATACCAAAGGTTAAAACAAAAATTCCTTCCAGTTTTTAAAATTGAAACATTCAACTGACACTTTCCCTTTTTCTATAAACTGCTAAACATAGAATAAAAACCTAATTTACATCTTACAAAACATTTCATAAATCTCCAATAATTTAAATAAAAAATAACTTTCAATCTATACATTAATTTCAAAACATTTCACCCTATTTCAAAACACTCCCATTTTTATGAAAAAAAAACTCCCTTTCATCAATACCCAACCATTTAAAACTCCATATCTTCTTATTTAAACAAGATTCTAATGATTCATAAAACTTTTATAATTCTTACTAGTTACCAAATAAAAATTTATCTTAAAACCCCACAAATAAATTCCCAAAACACTTCATTCAACTCATAACACTTGTCAATAATTCATAAAATTCTATTTATAATAGATTTTAAAAACCCACTATAACGTAATTCATACTTTTAAAAGAGGTGTAAACACACCATTTGCCTTTTAAATTTTTTTCTGAAAATTCATTTCCACTATTTTAGAAATCAATCCACTTCTAATTTACTGAGAAATCATTCCATAAATGTTCACATTTCTTAAATCATGTCTTATTTATAATTTTAAGAACAAGCGTCAAAGATTATGAAACAAAAGGAAACAAGATAGTGTGGGAGGAAACTAGTTTTTGTTGGTGACTTGGAAATATACTTGGCAGCCATACGCCAATCACTTCACCATCACAGAGAGTGTTCTAGAACAATATCCTCAGCTCCACATGGCTTTCTAGGACCTGTAATCTCACTGAGACCATTAACACAACTCACTTTTCATTTCCCCAATCATTGATGACCCATGAAAACAAAAGGACTCAGATAAAAATTGACTTACCCTAGTGAATTGAATCTTATCATGTGGTGTGCTAGCCATGAACCCAACTCATAATTGGAATGTCAAGTCTCGAAAACCCTATCTCATGACTATCCTAACTCTTCCCAAAATAATATAACCAAAGATAGTGAACCTAACCACCTTTGATACCATTTTTTCACAAACTGAATCTGGTCACCATCAAAACTAGCACCCAACCCAGCCCGTGGAATGGCCCAAATGTCATTCCTGATTTCCATGGGCTAGAACAACTTCCAAGGTATAAAAAAATGAAATTTGGGTATGATTTACCAGAGTTTCTAAACATAAAACAACAAACAAATCCAATAAACCAAATATGGATTTTTCAAACTAAAACATCTTCTACAAAAATTTAGAATTGAATATAATAATCTAGGAAAAAACTCAAAGACTATAAAAAAGGAACAAAGTCAAAAGGGATATCCCAAGAACCTCCTCAGGGCAAGGGGCACTGTCCTCAAGCCATCTCTATGACACTGCGCCAAGAAGTACCACTAGAAACCTAAACCACTAGCATTAAAATCATTACCCAAACCTATGACAAAATATCCAAATCTAATTTTACCGAAGGGTGTAAGTAGGGTGTGAAACACATCCCAGTAGAATTCCACAAAAAAAAATATTCCATGTGATAATCATTATAAGTCAAAAGGCTTTCAATTTTTGTAAATAAGAAAATTTAGTTACAATTTTAAAAGATGCAAATTTAAATAAAAATAGCATTCAAGTGGACTAATATAAAATAAATAAACACTTTTAAATAGAATGAAAAAGCTACTGAATTTCACTAGCCAAATATATCATATGCCGATGGTATGTATAAAATATTTAATCAGCACTATCAATGGGAAAATAACATTAGGAACTAGCTCATTGTGGGTCCCATGTACCTCATACTTAGTGACAAAAACCTTACAAATATATGTTCTCGTGCACATGATCCACTATTAGGGATCATACTTGTAACATAGTGGTCCACCATAATCATAATCTTCATAGTTTAGTTAGTTTTTTCAACATCAAACTTTTTACGTGAAACATGGGTCAAACCGCACCGGATCACTAGCATACTAGTACACGTCCACCCACCTAGATACCTGGGTTTTCCCTCTTGTGCTAAAACAATTTCCACAAGACAAGAAATACAATTTTCACATGGAAAATACCACTTCTAATTCATAAACACACAAAAAATCCCACACACATGTCACATGATCATCTTTTTCATTCAAATTCATTTTTTAAATCATACTCATACCAAAACAGCCCACAACACGTTTCACGTCTCTTTCACGCTTCAAAAAATCCTTTAAACAATTTTAAAAAACCCTTCAAAGATAGTACACATCACATAATTCACCTTTCACATTAAAATAGACCATTTCAAAAGTACACACCTACCTATACAGTTTGGAAACATAGTTTCGCCTCTTATATAAATCAAGAAACCATTTTAAATCATCACAAAACAAATCCAAGGAGTGTAACCATGTTTTCACATAAAATACTTCTAAAACTCTATTTAAACACAAAAATCATACCAATATCACATTAAACCATAATTTTAATCCATAACATCATTTAATAAAAATATTCCATGAATCGTAAAAAATCCCCAATGAACAAAACATGTACTACACACCAAAAATATTCATTTTTCACATTAATACCACAAAAAAACAACTACATAACAAATGATACAAAATATATTTTTTACACCAAACATAATGGAAGAGAATCATGAAAAAAAAAATATAAATCAACCAAAACTAAATCATCCAATAATTCTTACACATGGAATCACCTACCATTTGTGCAAAATGTTGTGTGAAACATCAATCACACCACCGATACACCACAAGGAAGTGAAATCAAGACCTAATCCAAAATATTTCATCAAAATGACACAAAATAAATCCCTAGGTATGAACCCTAGATTCTGGAAGTTTTAGATCCTTAATAAATGTGGAAGAAGCCTGAAGAAAATAGGAGGAACATGAGAGAAACTCACTTAATTGAGATATCTTGAATAAATCGCCCCAAATCCACCAAACGATGAATCTCCAAGTATAAAAAACTGGTAGGGAGTCTCTAATGATGCTGATTAGGTCACTTCGGGATTAAAATCGGGGGAAATAGTTAAAATTGAAATATTTAGGAAATAATCAAATTACCTTCTCAAATATGGACTATTTGAGAGAACCTGGGAAGTGTCTCCCTAATCTGTGATGAAAACTAAATTTAAAGTAGCAAAATAGATAATTATTCTAAGAATGGAGTTTTTTTATTAGGTTGTGAGGTGGAATAACTAAAAAAAAGTAAAAAATGAATAAGATATGAAAGAATTAATATAACATTTTAAAAAAGGAATTGGGATCACGGGTTGGCTCAATGCAAAAATAAATCACCCAAATATAAAATGATAATGAGTTCTTTAGGGGTCCAAATGGCTATGTGGGTTTGGGTTGATCAAGGGAGGAAAAATTTGAAGTGGAATGGGTGTAAAAAGTTAAAAAATGAAGAAGTTCTAAAATAAACAAATTTTGTTTTTAAATCTGGAAATGTGCTCGTGGTTTGGCCCAAATCGTGAAAACTCATCCTTTCCTCCAAAAATGCATGGAAAACCTCTGAAACAAAGAAATAATTGAAATTAAATGAATAAAACATTTAAAAAAAATTGTGGATGTGACATTTAATGTAACAAATGGGTCCTAGTGACAGCACAGATAACACACCTTTAACGTGGTCATCGGGTCTTAGCCCACGAGGTACCACCAGTTGCCCCATAGACAGGTGGTCCCCACTCTAGAGCCTACCCATGTTCCCAATAAGCTCATCTGAATAATTACCATCCCTACATTCCAACACATGTCCTTTCAAGTGTGATTTTTCCTCACTCACACACACCTTGAAAAACTTTCCAAAAGGTCACTCATCCTGATCACTAATCCAGGTCAAGCGTTCTTAACTATGGAGTTATAAACAGGTAGGATCCTAAATTAAAGGTACACCTTGTTGACATGATTCATATCATTTAGTAATTTAATCCTTTATCATTCAAGGGTGTTACATTCACCTCCCATTTAGAGTAAAACTTCCTCGTTGGGGTCCCTACATCTCAACCCAGGTAGTGCACCGCACTTAAGGCTGGGTTCCTCCTCTAATACCAAATATAACAACGGGGTTCCAGTGACAGCACAAACACCCTGCCTTTAACATGGTCGTCAGGTGTTGGCCCACCAGGTACCACCAGTTACCCCAAAGATAGGTGGTCCCCACCCAGGGGCCTACCCACGTTCCCAAATAGTTCATCTAACTAATGATCATACCCATATTCCAACACATGTCCTTTCAAGTGTGCTTTTTTCTCACTCACACACCCTGGAAAACTTCCCAGAAGAAAACTCGCCTGATAAATACTCCTGTTCAATCATGCTTAACTATGGGGTTCTAATCAGAAAATGAAATAATTGAAATTAAATGAATAATACCTTTAAAATACGTCATGGATGTGACAATTAATGTAACAACTGGGTCCCAGTGACATCACAGACATCACTCCATTAACGTGGTCATTGAGACTTGGCCCACCAGGTACCACCTGTTTCCCCATAGACAGGTGGTCCCCACCCTAAGGCCTACCAACATGCCCAAAAAGGTCATATGAATATTGAGCATACCCACATTCTAACACAAGTCCTTTCAAATGTGATTCTTCCTCACTCACACACACCCATGAAATCTTCTCAGAAGGTCCCTCATCCTGATCACTACTACAGGTCAAGAATGCTTAACTTTGGATTTCTAATCAGGTAGGCTCCTGAAGGAAAGGTGCACCTTATTGACATTAGTTAGGTGTTGGCCCACCAGGTTCCACTAGTTAGCCCAAAGATAGGTGGTCCCCACCCTGGGGCCTACCCACGTGCCCAAACAGGTCATCTAACTAATGATCATACCCATATTCCAATACATGTCCTTTCAAGCATGCATTTTTTTCTCACTCAGACACCATTAACATGGTCGTCGGGACTTGGCCCCCCAGGTACCACTTGTTTTCTCATAGATAGGTGGTCCCCACCCTAGGGCCTTCCAACATGCACAAACAGGTCATCTGACTATTGACCATCCCCACATACCAACACAAGTCCTTTTAAATGTGGTTTTTCCTCACCAACACACACCTTGGAAAACATCCTAGAAGGTCTATCATCCGGATCAATGCTCCATTTCAAGCATGCTTAACTATGGATTTCTAATCAGGTTGGATCTTGAAAGAAAGGTGCACCGTGTTGACATTAGTCAGGTGATGGCCCACCAGGTACCACCAGTTACCACAAAGATAGGTGGTCCCCACCTTGGGCCCTACCCATGTTCCCAAACAGGTCATCTAACTAATGATCATCCCTATATTCCAACACATTTCCTTTCAAGCACACTTTTTTCTCACTCACACACCCTGGAAAACTTCCTAGAAGATCATTCATCTTGATCACTACTCTTGGTCAAGCATGCTTAACTATGGGGTTCTAATAAAACAATGAAAGAATTGAAATTAAATGAATAATACCTTTAAAACAAGTCATAGATTTGTCAATTAATGTAACAATTGGGTCCTAGTGACAGCACATACACCACACCTTTAACATAGTCATTGGGACTTGGCCAGCCAGGTACCACCTATTTCCCCATAGAAAGGTGGTCCCCACCCTAGGGCCTACCAATATGACCAAACATGTCATCTGACTATTGACCATCCCCACATGCGAACACAAGTCCTTTCAAATGTTCTTTTTCCTCACTCACACAAACCGTGGAAAACTTCCATGAAGGTCACTCATCCTGATCACTACTCCATGTCAAGCATGCTTAATTGTGGATTTCTAATCAGGTAGGATCCTGAAAGAAAGGTTATCCTTTTTGACATTAGTCATATCATTTAGTAATTTAACACTTTATTATTCAGGGGTGTTACATTCACCTCCCCTTTAGAGCACAACCTCCTCGTTGTGGGACCTACATCTCAGCCCAAGTAGTGCACCGCACTTAAGGCTAGATTCCTCCTCTAATACCAAATGTAACAACTATGTTCTGATGACAAAACTGACACCCAACCTTTAACATGGTCATCGGTTCTTGGCCCACCAGGTACCCCCCCAGTTTCCCCATAGACTGGTGGTCCCCCCTAGGGCCTACCCATAAGCCCAGACAGGTCATCTGACTAACGACCATCCCCACATTCCAAAATGTGTCCTTTCAAGTGTGATATTTCCTCACTCACACACACCCTAGAAAACTTCCCAGAAGTTCACTCATCCTGATCACTATTCCTAGTAAAGCATTCTTAACTATGGAGTTCTAATAGGTAGGCTTCTGAAAGAAAGTTGCACCTTGTTGACATGAGTCATATCATTTAGTCATTTAACCCTTTATCATTCAGGGATGTTACATTCACCTCCCCTTTATGGGACAACTTCCCCATTGTGGGCCCTACATCTCAACCTAGGGACTGCACTACACTTAAGGTTGAGTTCCTCCTCTAATACCAAATGTAACAACTGGGTTCCGATGATACTACATGCACCCTGCCTTTAACATGGTTGTCTGGTCTTGGCCCACCAGGTACCACCAGTTGCCCCATAGACAGGTGGTCCCCACCCCGAGGCCTACCCAGGTGCCCAAACAGGACATTTGACTAATGACCATCCCCACATGCCAACATATGTCCTTTCATGTGTTATTTTTCTTTACTCACACACACCCTGGAAAACTTCTCAGAAGGTCACTCTTCCTGATCACTACTCATGGTTAAGCATGCTTAACATTAGAGTTTTGATCAGGTAGGCTCTTGAAAGGAAGGTTCATATTTTTGACATGAGTCATATCATTTAGTTATTTAACCCATTGTTGACATGAGTTGTATCATTTAGTCATTTAACATAGTTATGGAAGAAAAGGTTTTTTTGACCGAAGAGAGAAATAAAGTCAGTTTTCTTTAAAATCATTATTTTAGTCTGTTGAGCGCATAAAGATAAGAATGTATAGGTAAAATGTATTATCAATGAATGAAGAGGAGAGAATAAAATTTATGATGTTATTGGGAATTATACCACAAAATTTCTTCATTTAAATCGTAATCATTAACAATCACAATAAACAATGAGATTGTAGCATCAAACCCTTACCACTTTAGTAACTTCTGAAACTTTTATGCCCCATTGAAATCATAACATCAAAAGAAAATTTAAATATAATGAATATAATTACATTTATGATATAAAATTTCAAAGGGTAATTATATACATCTCATAATATAAGATAGGCTTATAACATATCATATGTCTTAAAAAAGGCAACTGATGACAAAAATCCTTTACCTTAAGACTCGACTTAATTTATACACGTTGAAAACAACAATATAATAAATATAGGTTTCTTATTAATATATTTTGGATCCCTAATTATATATATCATACCATATTTGATATAATTTGGATCTTTTATTACCATTTTATTTAGAACCCCTTTTTAAAATCACGTTTCGGGTAATAACTACTTTGTTTTTCGTGTATGTTTTGATTTAGTATTTTCAATTCTATTAATTTGATCATGGTTCAAAAATCTAAATAATATTAAACAAGATATAAATATAATATATATTCATTTTATATGTATTTTTATTAATCAATAAAATTGATAGATAGAAAATGAAATACATCATTCATTGAGATGGTAGATTGTACGTACACAAGAACATTGTTTCCATTTTAGCAATGATTGTGATAAAAAGAATTTAAGGATTAAATTAACCTTATATAATGATAATTATTTCATAAATATCATATTATTTTTTCAAATACCATTAAATATAATATCCATTTTATGTTGTAATAGAAATTGATCAAATAATCTCATGAGGTGGTAGTCCACTGTACACACAAACGACGTTTTCATTTCTTCAATGGATGGTAAGGTAAGAAATTATATGACATATTTAATTAAATAATTATTAATAATTCATGAATATAATATAAAAACATCAAATTAATACTTATTACCTTCCATGTTAAGTGTAATGGAAAAATGATTCACATCACTTTACGAGGTTGTAGTCTGTCGTACCTATGAGTGACATAATCGTACTCTCTACATAAAATAATTTAAGAGAGAATATGTCATATTATAATTAAATAAGTATAATTATATCATAAATATAACATATAAACTTTATATAAATTATTATATGTATACATCAGAAGCAGTGATAGAAAAAAATTACATCGATTCACGAGGTGGCAGTTCGTTGTACATATGAAAAACTGTTTCTCTTCCCATTTGAGAGAGGAAGAGATGGTTATAGGTAATGAACTTAATATAGAAATATATTTGTATGTTTATGATATAGAGGTTATTATATCATCACTTTTTAATAAAATTTTAAGAAGGTTTATGAAGAAATAAAATAAAACACTCAGTTAACGGCGTTACCTCTTCTTTGGAAAACATCTATTGGTTTGCAGCAAAATCCTTCCAACATTTGATTGGTGACCAAATAAATGATTCTAGGATGAGGTTATGGAATTAAGAAAGTGATTGCGGAAGGTATTGTATGATAAATAGGTTTTTATGTGTTTAAATGATAGGATATTGGGTGGATTTTTATAAGTGGGGGAGAGGACACACTTAGAAATTTTGAAAACAAAGAATTATACCCACATTTTAATCAGGAAGAAAAGGATAAATAATAAATATATTTCAAAAATTATCAGATATAAGGTCTAAATATGACCATAAAATATTTATTATACAACTTTAATTTCATTTTTATACCTTTTCTTTTAAGTCTAACCCTCAGTTTTTTTACGTTAACAAAGGTAAATAATTTTTACCATATTCCATATTAATTTTTGTAAAAAATTAATTTGAACATATTAGATATTATAAATTATGATTATTTAAAATAAAGAAGGAATTTTTCATATTAAACTCATATAACTGGAATAATTTAATTTAAAATTAAACCCATAGATATGTCAAAAAACATTTATTAAAGAAATGCTTTTTTAAGGAAAATATGACTCATATTAACTATATGATAAGTAATAATAATAAAATAAATTTGAATAAAAATTTATAGATATATAATCTGTAAATCTAATTTAAATAATTATGAATTAGGTTTATTTAATTATTTAAAATATAGAACCATTATGTACTTTAAAATAATTTCCAGGCGAAAAAAATGTATTTTAAATCCTACAGATCAAATTATACTATAATTTTATATAAAGAAGATTTAAATTTAATTAATTAGATTTAATATATGTGAATTAAAATTATATTAATCTTAACAAAAATTAAAATAATAATTTGACTCTATTTATTAATAATAAATAACAATTTTATTAAAATTTCTATTTTTCACTATTTACATTAAAAAAATTATTTTCTAAAAAATTATAAAATTTCATCATAAGTTAATATTGATACATTGATTTAATAAATGATTTTAATTTTTTTTAAATTCATTTTTCCAAATTTGAAAAATTTTAATTTTAAATTATTTGCACAAAACGTGACTAAACCACCTTCTAGAAAAATACAGTTTTTCAGGAAAAAAAAATCTTTCAAATGTTTGTTATTTTATTTCTAATCAGTAGACACCCCTTTAATACTATTTAATTTTTATAATTTACTTATCTCTATTCATACCCATAAACTTAATGAATATTTTATAATGGACATTATTAAAAAATAATATTTTAATAGAGTATAGCATTTCGTTTAAACCCGGTGTTTCATGAATCGCAAGATATCTAAGAGATTGAATTTGTTTAAAAAGGAATATATCATAAAGTATTGGTGTGTTAAGTTATTTTCTAATATTGTTGTCTGAGGTCATATTTAATGTCAAATACGATGTTCCACTTTTAAAATTTCATGTTGTTACAGTACGTGAATTGATACAGTTCTCATTCCTTCCACTGGGTTCCATTTTTAAATAATGGAATACACAATATTAGAACATAAAATTATTAAACATAATGTATACTTCCAAAAAATTTGAAACAGATAACATAAACTGAAAATTTTATGTATACATAATCTAATAATATTAAAAATGGTTTCTTAGTAAAATTTCTCAAATCATAAAAATAATTTTAATCCTTAATAATGGTTTGTAATGAAAATATGGATTAAACCCTACATATCACCTTGGAGTGTCAAATTAGGTGTGCAGTAAGACCTATTTTCAAACACTAGGTGACCAACAAGTCAAATACCAATACTCCTTTTTTTTATTTACTACCCCGAATTACAACTGTTCTAGGGCCACAGGTGCATGTAGTATCTGGATAAGGATGTATTGCTAATAAAAACCACATAATCAATCACTCACCAAAACTTTAGAATGTTATTTTATATTTATCCTTAAGGTATATCAAAGGGTTATGTTACTTAACATATATTTTCCTAAATCTAGTTATCAATGTTTCTACTAACTTTTCTCTGATATCAACTATAAATACCCTGATCCTTGTATCATAGAGTTGATGGTTACTTTATTACATTGGAATTAGATGCAATAAATCACATCCTGAAGGACCTAGTAGTTTAGTAGTCTTAGTAAATGAGGTACATAATTTGATCTCACCTTATATTTTATGACATAAGATAAAATATATTATTTTCATTGAGTTTATCATTATTTCCTCCATAATAAACCTATATATCAATCATAATACACATATTTTAATCCTATGGAATGGAAAAATAAGAATTTCGTGAGATCATATATTTAGTAAGGGTATGAATACAATAGAAGATAATTGGGGTTGAATAATATGGAAAGAATAAATGATGATAAAATAATTCTATATAAATCATCACATGATCTAAACACGTATTCATAGATATCATAACAAATCAAAAAATCAAATGTACATCCATAATTGATTTATTAATGATGGAATGTATAATATCATACATCTAAAACTTACCATAGAGTCTTTATGCCAAGATAACTTATATAAATGGGTAAGGCCTTGTAAAATACCCAAGTAATTTTTAACATGAGACTTAACGATGCATAAAGGGGCTATATAATTTTTGGCCCCACCCACTTAATAAGTCCATTTCATTCATCATATGAATAATCAATGAAACTTAATCAACATGCCTAAAAAATCAATAACTATATTTATTGGAAGAACATGCATACCAAATATAAATACTTTCCCCTTTAAAACTAATCATAAACCATCTAGATAAATAATAACGATGGTATTAATACTTCATATCCTTAGGGAATCATAATTAATATAAAGGGATTATATCATTGATGTATATAGATATAAAAAATATCTTTTAAAATACCCATGAAGAAAATTACCTTTGCACTTTTGAATATTACTTTTAAAAACTACAAAAATTAAAAATATTGGAAAATAAATTTTCATTGAAAATAACCTTATAAAGTTGAAAAAAAATATTAAAATAAATGACTAGCCATGAGGGTGGGTAATTTTTTACATACTGTATAAGTTAAAAAACATGCCTTTCACACTGTTAAGGTTAAAAAGTTCCCCATTCATAAAATGAAAAGAATATTCATTTAAAAAAATTAGAAAATTTAAAATATGGGTAAAATTTTAATTATTAACTAATTTTTATAATGTTAAAATGATTTTTGAAATTTTTTTAGAAAACATAGATAAATAAGAAAAAGGATTTTCGACTGAAGAGAGACATAAATTCAGATTTTTTGAAAAACAGATCTCAATAATTTTAGGTACAAAATAGAGGGAAAATGGTATTATTATTAAAATACTTTAATAATAACTAAAGTATTATAAAATAAAATAGTGTTAGTGTAGAGAGATCGAATAATTCTCTTAATATACACTTAAACATAATTAATCCTAAATAATTAGGTGATTGTGAAATAAACCCCTACCCAAGGGCCGATTTCCTTCATATGTGCTTAAACATACTGCATAATAAATACATTTTTATTATAAATATATTCCATAAACATACTCATATATATCATATCATTTATAATTTACTTATAACCATTCATCACCTATTTATTGGCAATTCTTTTTTAAAATCACGGTTTTGGGAAATAACTGCATCGTTTTTTGTGTATGTTTTGGTTTGGTCATTTAGGTCATTGTACTTTGATCATGGTTCCATCATATCCAAAATTTTAACTGTGACATCATATATATTCTTTATATATGTTTATATAAAAGTATATAAATAATTGGGATTTAAAAATGAGTTACATTGTTCATGAAGAAGGTAGGTCGTATGTACGTATGAATAGTGTTTCCATTTTTTAACGGATGGAATGAAAGAAAGATAAATAATATTTCACCTTCCCAGAATCATTATTATATCATAAATATAATATATATTAATTAAATATACCCTTATTAAAATCTTTATAAATATAAAATGAGAAACATTTCACATCGCTTCGTGGAAGTTGTAGTCTACATGTACGCACCACTATCATTATCATTTTCTAAAAAATTGTAATATAAGAAATTATATATGATATTATAGTCCCATAAGAATATTAATTTCATAATTATCATATAAATATGTTAAATGTTTCATTATATCTACCCCTTCAAAGAGGTGATGGAAAACAAATGACATCGGTTCGCAAAGTGACATACCATCATACACACGATCAACGGTTTCTTTTCCCATTTGATGGAACTGGAGATGAATATAAGTTATAAAATTAACATTATAAAACTTCATTATATTATAGATTATTTATTTATTATATCATCATATTTTTATAATATCTATAATATGTGGAAGAAGAAATAAAATAAAAGTAATCAGTTAATAATGATACATCTTCTTTAGAAAACCTTTTTAGGTTTATACCTAAAGCATTATCAAAATGGGTTTATTAGTGAAACAATTACTATATGTCCTGACTAAACATTTAATAAAATTATTTGGGTAGTTATTGGATGAACCAATGTGATTTTAAAGTGGTAAGAGGATGGGAATGTGGGTGTCCTTTTAAAAGGGGGGAGAGGACACACATGGAATTTTTGAAAAGAATAAATTATACCCATGTTTTTCACATGAAAAGGGATAAAAAAACGGAACCATGTAAAAAATTATATGATATATGTTCTACATAGTAGTATAAAATAGGAATTATATTAGTTTTTAGGTCATCTTATCCCATATCCTTCTATTTTAACTCCCGATAAACCCATTTTAGTCTTAAACAATAAAATAATATTTACTGATTTTACTATTTATTATGAAAAAAAAATTAGCCAAAAATATTATATAATATTAATTATTAAAATTAAAAAAATGGAATCCATTTTTCTAATTTAAATTAATTTAATTTTAAAATTTTAATTTAAAATTAAACCGGAAGATGTGATGAGAAAAAAACATACAAAGGAAAAGTTTTGAACACTGTAAAAAAATTATAGAAACACTTAACATGTAATATATTAAAATAGAATAAATTAGTTTAAATGTAATTTAATTGAACTAATTATACTTTTAAAACATTTTTAAAACAAAATAGAACTTATAAATGCTTTAAAAATTGCAGTTTTCAATAAAAATCAGTATCTTTTACTATTCATAGAAAATTTTATATTTTTTTCAAAAATTCTCAAAAATTCACTATATGGTAATTTTAAAATATTTATTTAAAATCGTAATCTTTTTTTCTCTACTAAATTTTATAAATTTGAGAAAAATTAAATTTAAAATAAATGTGTATAAAGAGACAAAACAATTTTTTAGAAGAATGAATTTCTTTAAGCATAAAACTGGATTTTTTATTTTTTCCAAACCAATAAAAAATGATAAATGAATTATAAAACATTTAATTGAATATATAATATATAAATTTCATTAATATAATTAAAAAAGTGTGCTTAATTTATCTTATTAAGATAAAAACACATTGTGCGCATAAAAATATTTAAGGAAACATTTCTTCTACTTTCAGATGTTTTTTATTTTTATTTCTATTCAATTTTTAACAAATGATTTTTTTTACATTTGAAAAATAATATAATTTTTCAAATTTTAGTTAGTTTTATTCTTATATCCTAATTTAATGGATAGGTTATAATGTTCACATTTATATAATATTATTTATATCACGGTTTATTTGAATTCAATTTTTCATGTATCACAAGTTATGGAAGAGAATAAATTTATTTGAATTTGTTTTATAAAATATCGAGGTATTACACCTATAACTCAATTGGTGACATTCTATAAGGATTATTTGATATTTTTTTAGCACTGGTTATGAGTTTTATTCAAATCTCAACTTCAAGATTCAGAGGAATACTAGAAAATTCTTCAAGAAAGACAACAATAACTCCCATAAAACAGGAATATATTAAATGTTATGTTTATAACCATCCATATGAGATAAAAACCCTTCATGGATAGGAATTAAGACCCTAAATATAAAATTATTTTCTATTAGGAGTTTGTATTTATCCTTACACTGATATATAATCATATTTTCATTAGGAATATAAAATATAACATTATAAACTTATCAATTGATATGAGAACTATATGCAAAAATCTAATACATTCTCAGAATAAAATAAAATTATATTAAAGGGATAATCCTAAGTTTTTAGAAAAAAAATTCCCACAAAATTAAATCATAGAGAAACTATAGACTTGAGATGTAGTCATCATACCATTAGGATTCTTCACCACTAACTCAACATCTAATCATTGAGGTGGTAATTTGATGCACTTAGAAAATTTATTTGATATAAAATATTTGGTAGATTTAGGTTCATAAAAGAAACTTTCTATTTTATAGTGGATGATAAGTTTAACTTTCACTACATCATTCTCATAACACACTTTGGAAGTCATGATAGCATTATATTTCCATTTTTCATTGGGCTTAAGAGGTTTTTTATTCCTATCATCATCATAAAAACTCATATTTCAAAATTAGTTATAGTAATTCTTATACTTCATGAATTTAAAACATTATAATGTTGGTGTTGAATTGTTTAGAATCTTCCTTTCCTCAAATGTATCAACTTTCATGTTCATTACCTTTTGATATTCATATGCTTTAAGTCTAAAATTTATTCATTTAAAGAACCTCTTAGTTCCATTCAAGAATTTATCATGATGTTTCTACAACATTTTTGGCATGTAGATAAATGGAATTTCTTTCAACCATGTGATTTATTAAAGTTTTCATGTGACTCCACCTTCCATTTCTTATAAAAACAATGGGAAATATTATAATCATCCATTTCTATTTCTAACTTCAGAACACATCGACATATTTATTCATAGCTACTAAAATATCTTATAGATAATTTCTTCCAGATAATTTATTTTAATCAATTAAAGAATTGATAAATTTTACTTTCAGGTATGATGATTAAACTAGAATCATACCTTGGATTTCAGGAAAAAATTTACTTATAGGTACCAATAGATTCATCATCATTATTCTAAAGCTTATGGAATTACTTCTCCATTTTTGTATGTAGAATTTGAGGGACATACATACTAAAAAATATCCTCTTAAAATATTCCTATAGCATAGAGTAAATTTGTTATTATTTCCTTATATACATAATAAGATTCCACCATTGGCATGATACTCCTTTCAAGTATTAAATGTCTAGAACAAATTTTTCATGTTTCAAAAACTAGAGAATACAAAATATTTATTCAATGGTGTTGTTCTGTCACTCAACCACTAGTGTATGAGAAGACCCACTAAAAGAAGGAGTATGATGCCTCATGAATGAATTAATAATATTTTTTTCCTCCTTTGAGTGTTCATAAGATCAATATAATTTATGTCCTTGTAAATTTGTATGAGCATAGAAATGAAATTTTTTATTCCAACTCCCCTAACACTTGTTTTCTTAGGTGTAAAATCATTACATTTTCCATCACATTAATTATTAGTAATATGTATTCTATTTCCATTCATTAACTAATGCAAAAAATAAAAGTGAAAACATCAAGCTACAATAGGTAGAGTGGTCTATCATATAATCATGAAATATCATTCATAGGATTTCTAAATCAGTACACCATCTTTTCAATTTATGGAACCTTAGGTTTAAACATAGTTATCTATGATAATTTTATTTGTGAATACTTAATAATGGTTTATAAATAAATTGTGAATTATTCAATTATATTCTTTGAGAATTCCTAGATAGTTATGAAATATTAGGCCCACTCATCAATCACGGATGACGATCAAGTTAATACTCAATCCACCCATTTCATATTTGTTACCCATAATTGAATTTGTGCCACAGCTGCATCCAATTTCAAGTATCTATATAGCAATATATTTTCCTGGAAAATGACACAATATATTGTTTTCCAAAACATTATGGTTTTATACTATACTTAGAGTTATCTCCAGGGTTTTTTGAAAAGTTATCTAATTCAAATCTGCAAACATTCACTAAACCCTTATCTAATACAAACTGAGGTATCCAAATAATTTCTTTAAAAAATTTTATATCTTTTTAGATTAATATATAATAAAACCAATAACATCACACACCCTATAACTATTAAATATTTAGTGTGCTTGGGGACTATATACATAAACAACTAATTTAGGTACAATCATAATCATGTCTCATAATGTTATTCTAACAATGTACCCTTCTTAACATACATTACATCAGAACCTAAGGAAAAAACATATGGATTGGTGAAATTATATTCTTAGTAATGTTAAACATGAAAGGTATCAGTTGATGATAATTTTCAAGAATAAAATAATAATAGTGTTATGATATCCTAAATGTAGCATAAAAATTTCATAATCAATATATCATTGATCATAAACATGGTTTATAGAATAAATATTTGTCATATCAAAATACATGAATCATGATAGTGAGGAACCATCATAAATCAGTTATAAACCAAAATTTCAAATCATATGATTTAAAACATGTCATATAAGTTTAGAGCCATCATAGTCATATAAATTATTTCATATGTCAAGGTTAACTATTTATATAATAAAATCAAGTGGATTAGGTATGAACACTAATTTCCCATATCATAACAGAATAGCCATCATCGCCTATTTCTCATATTGGATCATAAATCCCTACATCCTTCCCATAGTGGATCGAGCACATAAAATCATTTCCCATAATTATATCATAATATATAAGGATTTAACTACTTCATTATAAGGATATAAAATTCCAATACCACATGTCACATAATTAAAACCATAAATATATGTTCCAGAATATCACAAAACATTCTTCATATCGTTAAATAATAACTCTTAGAAAAGAAATATATTTAATCAAAAAATTTATCATTTCATTATAGAATAACCCATAATAAATGAATGGGTTTCATAAAAATCTTATCATTATAATAATAATCCTCTTAGAAAAATTATTTGTATTCAATAATTGGTTTATATCCCTAGTAAATCATAACTAACATCAAAAGATGTTATCAAAGATAAAAATTGTATTTTATATATCACTAAAATATTTATTCAGAAAAATACTATCTTAATTTTGAAATCACATATTTAAAAGACAAATATTTTATGAAAAATTATAGAATATATTGTCATTGAAAAAAAACAAGAAATCATATAAATTAAGCTTCAAAGCATTGAGTGGTCATGACAGTGGGAAATTATTTTCATGTTGAGCATGCTAAAACAAATATTCCTTTCACATTTTTATTAAAAACTAAAAATTCAACCTTTAATAAAAATACAAGAAGATACCTTTTATGTTTTTTTCTAAATTTTCAAAATTAGTAGGATAATAAAAGAAATTATTGAAATCATTTTAGATATAACATGGTCATGGAAGAAAATAATTCTTAACCAGAGATGAAATAATGCTTGTTTATCTTAAAAATATATTCTCGATCATATTAAGTACAAAAGAAAGGATAATGATATAATTACTTGAAAATTAAATGAATAACTAAGGGAAATAAAATTAAATGTATTTTTCAAATAAGGATCATATAATTTAATCAATAGAAATTCAAGCATAAATAATCCTGATTAAAATGGGATTGAAACATAAATCCCTTACCTCAAGATTCATATTTTCCGCAGGCATTAAAACATCTGGTATAATAAATAAATATTTATTATACATGTATTATAGATCCAAAATCATATATATTATATCATATATTATTTAATTATAAAAAATTATTGCCACTTTATTAATAATTATTTATTAAAATCACTATTTTGGGTGATAACTGCTTCTTTTCTCATGCACGTTTTTGTTAAACATTCCTTATATTGGTAATTTTATTATTGTTCCATAATATATATAATGTTATTTATTTCATGATTAATATATTTAAAAATTATATTAAATTTTATAACTATTAATATATATCAGTGATGAAGAATTAATTATATCACTTTGTAGAGATGGTAATCCATACGTACCCAAGAGTGATGTTTCCATTTTTCTATGGATAGAACAAAACATATGTGAATAATGACTCAACATTAAAGAAAAATAATAATATCAAAAATATCAAATAAATTTATTAATTCAATCATTATAACCGGCAGTGTGAAGTAGTGTTGAAAAATGAACCACATTGCTTCGTGGAGGTGGTAGTCCACATATACGCACGAGCGATACTTTCATTTCCCATATACCGGAAATGAAGTGAATAATAGTTTTTCCATCATCATAATTAAAATTATGTATAGTTTTGATACTTAATTAAATATTTTGGAATGTATACCATATATTTAGAAGCGGTAAAAGAAAAATAAAATTGAAAGTATTTGGTTAAAAGTACTTCATCTTTATTAAGAAACCTCCTTTTTCATACAAATTATGCCTTGAAAATAAGGTATTTTAAAAAAAGAAATTCTATAAAATATGGTAAAGGAATATAGTATGATTTTAAGGAAATAATTTTCTAATATATAATTTTAAAATTTTTTGAATAAGGTAGGATATGAGGATCCCTTTTATAAGTGATGGGAGGGGCACCCTTGGAATTACTTAAAATATTAAATTAATATAAATTAATTTTCATTTTAAATTGGATCGGAATTAATTTATTTAGAATATAGAGTGAGGATAATTCAAAATACACTTATGAAATAATATTTACATAAGTAAATGTGATGTTCTAACCCTTGTCTCTTTTTTTTAACCATCATTAACCATTTTAACAATTACCGCAATATCAAATATTTTTACACTTTGAGGGTCAAGAATGTTATCATAAAAAGAAAAGTAACCCATAAATTGACCAGAGTTGATAATTTAAACCATATCTCATTCACTTATAAGGAGATATTTTTTATGAATTTTAAATAATTTAAAATAATATTTGTTATTATAAAAAATAATTGAGGTCATTTTTGGAACTATTTGTTTAATTTGAATTTAATGTCTTCAACATAAAAATGAAATTAATATATAAAATTTTAAAACATACCTGTTATTTTATTTTTTATATGTATAATCCATTTAATTCAAGAAAATTATCAAAATTAAAGTAATTTTAATATTTTTAAAATTATTATTTTTTATTTCTTGAACAAATAACATGTTGACATTGTGTAATTATTTAAGGTAATTATCCCGTAAATAAAAATTAAAAATAAATTACCATGACAAAAAAATAATTTATATGTAAAATAAATATTAATTACATAACATATCTTCTTTTTATAATTAGGATAAAAATTTAGAGTTATTAAAATCAAGAGAGAGTGACATTTTGTATTTATCATTTTCTTAAAATAATATGAAAGTCATAATCAAATAAAAATGACCCCAAGTTTCCATTTTTTAGAAACTTTGATTTATATGGATTAAATACACTCATCCAATATGATAAATGTATGTTTTATAGAAATTGTAAATCTTTATCTGATATTTTTAACCCTGTTTTACCCATTATACCCTTATTAAGGTGACAAATATTTACCAATGTTATTATTCATAATCACCAAAGATAAAATATACCTATTTACTAAATTTTATCCTACTAACTCAAAATATGGTATTAATTTTTCAAGATTCAATTCATATATGTGTGGAAAATTAAATTTACAATAAGTGTGAAAAATGAAACAAAACTATTTAAAAAATGCATATTTATAAACAATAAACATGATTTATTCTTATTCCATGCCTATTTAAAACCCATAGATGAATATTAATTTTTTTTATTGAATATATTATATTATATTTTTAATAAAATTATTCATTAATAGGGATTAATATAATTTATTTAAATAGAATCATATTGTGCCCATAAAAACTGTTTTTTATAAAAACATCTCTATTTACCTTCAAACACTTTTATTTTAATTTATAACTATTTGATAATCAATGAACTTATTTTATAAACATGTAAATAATATATTATCATAATTTAGTTAGTTATATTCATTCTCGTCAATCTATCGACTGGGTAATAACTGCCACATTGAATAATAATATTTTGCAGTTTTTTAAACTTAGTGCGGCGTGTAAAGAATGATATTTAAGAAATCTAATTTATTTATAGAGAACTATGTCATAAAATATTTGGTTGTTACATTTGGTCAACCATGAATGATATGTCATTAATTAATAAGTTAAGGAAATATGTTTCCCTTCCATTTTCATCTAGGTTGAAATATCAACCCTTTGATGGAGAAAGAACTGTCACATAAATTTTCACGTCCATGGTTTATGGATGAGTTCAGTTCAAGTAGACAAAGAATGTTTTATCGAGTTTATGGGTTTATAAAACATTTTTGAACCTTCTTGGTGGGATATCATCACAGAGTTATTATATTATATTGTGATAATTCATGTGTTATTTTTTGTGATTGCGATATATCTTCTTCCTTTATGGGTTCCTCGACCCATTGATATATAGATTTCTTACACTATATGAATGACAACATAATTATATTGAAGAATCGGCCTATAGGTCACACAAAATGTGTTTCCTTTGACCATAGTTAAATATTATTCATATTTTATAATTTAAATAAATATTCTTCTCCAGATAGAGAATTAATATTTTGAGACAATTTATTAAAAGACCATAAATACTAAATAAATATTTCCGGAAATGGAAATATTTTTATTATATCAAAAATTAATATCTCTTTATCTCTTATTCTTCTCAATATAATAAATAAATATTAATTTACTAAATAAATATTTTATTTTGTTAGATAAATATAAACAAATATTTATTCACAAAACTATGAATAAAATATTTATTTGGTTATTGGATGGATAATATTAATATAAATATTTATTTGAGAATTCAATAAATGTTGAGGATATTGAGCCAACCAAATTTTTTCAAGGATGAATATTTATTTACCGTATTATAAAATAAATATTTATTATCTCACAATTTAGTCCACACAATAAAATAAAATAATAATAATATTTTATTGCATTGTACGAAGTTATTTTTGTGTTTAATATATCATTAATATTAATTATAAAATTATTTTAATTTTAAACCCTAACCTTATGTCTATAAATAGACTACTCTATCAATTGGAGAAAAATTAATTGTTGTACACAATAGTTTCCTCTCATGATCTCTCTCTTCCTCTCTTCCTCTCAAGACAATGAAGAAAAATAGAAAATTACTTCAAGCCCTAATGAACGTGAAGCAATCATGGTGAATAAAACAAAATGATTAATCATTCATGCTAGCACCAAGCAGTGCATCGGTGTTGTTCAAAGTTCAAAGGAGAACATGTGGATAAACACAATTGGGTATCTACTTTGGGTTCTCACAATGAAATTACAAAACACTAATTGTGGTCAAGATATCAACATCACTAGTATAGAAAGATATCAAGAAGAAGGCTATGTTTCTTCTAGTTTCTTTAAATTAATTATAAATTAACATGAAACAACCTATCTCTTGGTTCTAGAAAAATTATTTATCAATATTCTTCAGAAAATTTTCATTGTCCATGTATTTTACATCATGTATATTGTGAATGATCTATTGAATACGACAAAAGATAAGTTATCCATAGGCCTAATCGACTCATCCATTACATCTAGAACCATTAATTTTTAACTAGGTTGAGAGGAAACCATTACATGGTATAGAGTCCCAAATTACATGTCTTGATGGCCCAGAATCATAAAATCCTTTTTAGATTTTTATTGCGCCAACCACATTGAAACCACCCCTCCCCAACACCTCTTTAATGTTCTCAAATATCTCACCACCTAAAGATATGGTCAGTTTTTCCTTACCCTACAAAGATTTGTGTGGGGTCTAAACCCAGAATTGTGTTATAATTGTACCTTCTTATACACATTCAATTATCTCCACATGGTGACTGATAGCGCACTGATCTCTATTCTTGAGATTTCTCAAATACAGTCAAATTTCCCTACTTTGATAGACTATACTCCCAATACATGGATCAAAATTTCATTTTATAAGAACTTTACTACAAATATTGTAACCCTTTGTAGTACTACCTATAATACCCACACTACTACAATGATACAATATTGATAAAATACCTTTTAAAATTCTCTCCTGGTCAGTTTTCATCTTGGGTTTCTTGCAGGATTGTGGGGAATCATTACCACTTGGGTAATCCCCTATCTAATGATGTTCAGTCTTTATATACTAACATATAATACATCTTTATACAAATGATAACATGGGTTTCTTCATTTTAGGACACCAATTTTTTTAAGAATGATACATATTCTTAATGTTTGGATGCTTTACTCAATGGGTTCCATGAAACTCGTGTATAATTTATTCCTACTTACCTTAAGGAACAAACACCTTCCCATGAAACAAAACGTTCTTTCCCCCATCCTATATATTACTATTTAAGGAATCCCCATTGACTATTTGATATCTCTACACTTTCAAGACTATGATTTCATGAATCATCAAATAAATTATATTTTAATTTATTGGATTAGTGTATGGTAGGACCTAGATCATCACTCAAGGAGAGTTTATGGTTTTAAATTATTAATTTTAAATAATATTATTGAAAGAAAACTAAAAGATGGATGTGTTAAATGGTTCAATATAAAATAGGGAAACAAATAAACATTAATTAAACTTATGATTTTTATAAAATAAATGGGATTTCATGATATGTAAAAGAATGTGATCATTGAAATTTTTCAGCACAACTTGTCTAGTTCAATTTTTTAAAAGTTCATTTAGGTTTGGATTAATTTTTTTCTCGAGGTTGACTAGAGTTATGACTACCGGTGAGGTGCTTTTTATTCTCATATTGAATCATGTTTATAAATTAATATTACTCTCTCTAAAAACTCACACTACAAAATCAAAAAAAAAGACTCTATATCTGCAAACAGTATTGGAATTACAACAAAAACTTATCTAATATAGAGAAAAATATATGACTGTTTACTTTTTTTATAATTGTATCCTTCATAGAACAAAATTAGTTATCGTATCACAACCATATTCCCTATATCGATCATATATTATTTAAACAACTGTCTGTGGTGCAAGAAAAACCTCTCATGGTGTGCCACAAGATTCATCTTATCTTTCATGGTGCATGCTCAAAACAAAGATTTATAATAATTTCACTATCCATTATCTCCTTCTATTATCACATCATAGCTTCTTACATGAAAACATTCATGGTCCATGGGTTACAGATCACAACATAAGGCTTCTTTCTTCATGTTCATAGGAAACTCACTTGGGTTCATCTTGACAGTGATATTTTTCTCCCAGTTTAGTCCCATGAATCCCCAATTTAATATCATGAATCAATATTTTAATCTCATGTATCCATAGGACTATGGTTTTAATGTCATCCAACACATCATTTTAACGTCACGTAGGCAGTCAAGTGGTCCTGAATAAATTTGACATGCACTAATATGTAAACAAAAGTTTTCAATAACTTTTTTTGGATTTATGGGGTGGTTTAAACCATCGCTAAATGATCTATGATGATATCCTAAAACCTTCAGGGATATCGATGTTAAGAATTATTTCTGGAAAATTTTGAAAAACCTTTAAAAATAATTTGTTGTTTCATTTTTACTGGTGGTTCAGGGTATATAGTTGCACTTTGGATTTCAATTTTTTAAAACATTAATTTTTAAAAATATATTTTTAATTGTGATTTTTAGAACCTCTCCTAAACAATTAACAGCGGGTTACTTTTTACTAAAATTTAATGATTTCTAAAAAATGTTTACAATAATTTTTTTGTAAATATAAAAAATATATTTTAAGTTGAATCAGGTGACTCAACTGACCAAAGCTCCCCTAGCTCAATACCAATCGACCCAATCCCATCACCTAACACATCTTAGGTCATGGCCTTTTAAAATTCCATAAAATATTATACCCTATTGAGATTTTAACCCATAACTTCTTCCTCATTTTCTTGTGACTTTACCAATTACCTAATCTCATCATCAACTAATTATACTAACAAAATAGTTAGTATAAATGTATATCTCTACTGGAAAAACGGTTATATCCACGATTATTCTAGACTGGGGCTATATGTCATCTATTACCAAAATAAAAAAATGGGTATATCTATAGGGGAGATATAGTAATGGGAAAATGAGCTTGTGACTATAGCTTATCCCATGAAAACCAAGAAATAAATTATTTTCACTGAAATTGTGTGGGGGACCCTATAACCTTGAGCCGTCTTGGACAGCGGATATAGTCCAGATATAGCCACAAGAAGGCCAACTCATGGATATAGGGTCTCTACCCATCACAATGAAACAACCATACTTTATTAAATAGTATATATATTTATTTATTTATAAATTCCAACACACACACACACATAGATATATGTGGAATATATATGAAATAATAATGTTAGTGAAGTGGTAGTGGTAGTTACTCAGTAGGAATGAGATTTGGGCTTGAAACCTATTGATATTTTTCCCCACACCTTATAGCCATAGGCTACAGCCTTTGGTTATATCCCTAAAGTCTATTACTATGACAATAGCCTCCATAGGTAGCCTAATCGTGGCTATAAACTATAGCTACAGTTAGAAGGGCTATAGCCATGGGCATGGCATGTTGTTATAGCATATTTTTAGAGTAGTGTATATACATCAGAATGAATGAAAATAAAAATACATATAAAAATACACACACACACAAATATAAATATATAGAATCATATTATATAAATATATAGAAAAACACATAAATGCATATAAATATTTATAAATAAATATAAATATAATAAAATTTATATAATTATATATAATTGTAGATAAGTATAAATAAAGTTGAATAAATAAATATAAAAACGTGTAAATATATATAAATATACACAAATACAAAAAACAATATATATATATATATACACAAATATAGATAAATTTACAGAAATTAATATAAATACACACACATATATAGTTATAAATAAATAAATATATGTACACACATATAAATATACATAAATATATATATTCACCCACATAATATATATAAATATATATATTAATATAAATACATATAAATACAAATAAATATATATAAATATAAATAAAATTACATAAATGTTTACAAATACAAATATATATATATATAATTAAATATATTAATATATAATTATGAATATATGTTGTGTATATATATCCACTAATATATATAAACATATATAAATATAAATGAATATAAATATCTACAAACATATGTATATAAATAAATTCATATAAATAAATAGAAATACATGTTATTAAATATAATTAAATACACACATATATATATCCATATAATATATATAGATATATATAAATATAGATAAATTTACATAATGTATATTAATACATATATATAATTATATATAATTATATATATACCCACAAAATATATTTAAATATAGTTGAATATAAATAAATTTCCATAAATATATATATATATACACACACATATATATATAATTAAATATAATTACATATATATATATATAAATATATGTATATATATACCCCCATAATATATATAAAAATATATATATATAAATACACATAAATTTATGTAAATATATTTAAATACATATAAATATATATAATTACATATATATATATACACATATAAATATATATAATGATATATATGTACAAACACCATCATAATATATATAAATTCATATTAATATATATAAATATAAATACATTTAAATAATGATTGATACATATAAATGCCATCAAAATTCCCCTAAACACTTGGTGATACTCGTTAACCTAGATCAACATGCTACTAAGTCATGTCTATTCAGTCTTCCTACTTGGTGTAAGTCTCCACCACATCCTACCTTATCAATATACATGGGATAAATACCAGTGACCTCCTACGATGTGTAAGCATTGACTATAAACTCATTAATGATATAATTTTTATTCACATTTAATGTTCTATAAACACCATAAACCACCTATAACGATAAGAATAACCTCCCAAATGAAATAGAAATACCATCAAAAGATATAAAACTATTTACCTTAAAACTTTATATTTGGATGTGTTTTAGGCCTATTTAGATGAAGAAAAAAATGGGGCTAGAGCCCCCCCCCCCGTACTAATTACTATTTATAAATTAATAATTAATAATTATCAAATAAATAATAATTATAACTTAATAAATAATTATTAATTATTAAATAATTTAGTTTTAAAATAATTAATAATTAATCAATTAAATTTTTAGATAATAAATAATTATAAATAACAAATAATTATTATTCAATAATAAATAATTGAATAATAATTTATTTTCTGGTTTTTTTTTAAAAAATCATCACTAAGATTAAATAAAAAATAAAAAATAAAAAATATATTTTTAGTGGTGGTTTCTGAATAAAGGGTTTTGAATTTTCAATGGTTTCTAAAAACATAGGTAAAAATGAATATTTGGTGAATGTTATGAGAACCATTGAAAATGAAATATTGTAAAATGACATATTTTCTATTTTTGTGATGTTTAATTTACATTTATATGTTGATATCATAGCTTGGATACTTACGTGTGTTAATTTTATGTGACTTTACTCCGACACCACTTTATTCATACAGTAGTCCTCACAACATCAATTAAGACTAACATTAGACTCAAAAACATGTGTTTCTCCTTAGTCACTTTCCAACCCACGGGACATAATCTAGAATAACCCATGAAACACGTTATTTAATCATACACAAACTGACCAATATTATTTAGCCACACGTAGGCCCATTCTCTTGAATATATATATTTATAATTTATTTCAAAATTCACCTGCATTCTAGAATAAAATATTCCTTCAATTTCAACATTAATAACCACTTATAATTAGACATTAATAATTCATTTAATAAAAAAATAAATTCTAAAAATAAATCCTGAAATTAATATATAACACCCCACACTTAAAATCTTATTTTTCCTCGAGTATGAAATATCGAAACCATCTTAAAAGAAACCAATACCACCAAAATAAAAAAAAAATCAAACAATTATCAATGAAGGAATAAACATTCATGCATTATGCAAGAAATGTTATAGTTGTTGTCCTAGAACATTTATTTGTTCTTTATATTGAATGGTTATTCAAATAAGTGAATATTAATTAAAATATCTTATTAAATATTTTTCATAGTTTTGTGAGACTTTAATGTAATAATTTCCCATAGTATCTGTCGCATTGAAATGGGAATAATAGTTCCACACTATGATGGGAACCTTAAAATGAAATGATGATATTATTAAACATAGATCTATGGTCTGATGACATTCTAAGAAGGGGCATATAGTTTTTTGACCATCAAGTGTGTGTATTGATAAGAATATGAGACCTTATCTCATGAATTTTGTACTTGGTGGCATCTATGATGGGATATTATTATAGAAGATATTCTGGTAGGAATTCCACAAGTTTATGTGTCATTGGATATTCTTATTTGTGAGCATTTTTAATGATTCTTAGACATCAATATTATTATTAATTCATGTCATGACCCATGAAATTAGATGTATTACTATAAACCATGATGAAAATAGTTCATGGTGATACTGGTTATGCTGGGTAAATCAAAAATGATGTTTTATTAATGAATAAGTTGAGAAAGGATTTGTCCCTTTTATATTTATGAAATTTCATATCTCGACCCATTGATGGAAATAAAACATTCCAATTTAATTTTATATTGATGGGGAAATGAAGTGTTTATTTTAGATAATCAAAGAATGATTTATCAAGCATATAGGTTGATGACACAAGTGTGCGACGTCCTTGATGAGATATTGTGAAAAATGGATTTCATTACATAGTGATTGCTAGTGTGTAGTTGTTAACTCTACAACAATAAATTATTTATTTTGGGTACCTTAACTCATTACTTGATAGTAACCTTGTAAATTAGGCATGCACACTTAGTTCTAATGATAACAACACCAATATAGTCACACACTAAGTGTTTCCATTGATCATAATTAAATTCTATTTGAATTTAATTATTGGAATAAATATTATTCTCAAGAATGATGAATAATTTTATTAAAGATTTATTTATTGAATAAATTAAATCAATATCTAATCTCAATAAAAGTAATTAATTATGTCGTTATATAATATTTTATAATTTATTTAATGGATAAATATATATTTGGGTATTTAAAAAATATTGAGGACTAGCAAAGAATGATTTTGTACAAAGATACAAATTAATTAGAAACTTGGTAAAGATAATATTTATTATTTCCCCAGTTAACACATGCCATGAGAAAATGCTATTATTTTTATTATTATTTAATTGAATGAGTTCATATATAGTTTAATGTATTATTTTACATCCTTTTTGAAATATAATAATATTTCAAACCTAACCATATCACTATAAATAGACAACTATATGCACTATGTAGAGATCAATCAAAATTAAGAATTTTTGTTGGAAAAAAATATAAAGGCCTATATCCAAACCAAATAATGCTCTATAGATTCTATTTCTTCCTCGAACATCTCAATAATGAGATCATAAGTATGATTCATTAATCTAGAAGAATAATCACATCACTCAAGATGAACACCTCAACATAATCAATCTGTCATGGTAGCACCCGACAATCTATTAGTGTTGTTTGGAGATCATAGGAGCATTTATAGATCACCACTAGAGGGATTCTACACTGGGATCCTACATGTTAAATTCAAGTTGACTAAAAATGGCTTTATATGATCAACACATTCATTGAATTAATATCTCAAGAATGAGGCATACTTTCTTTTTTATCTATATAAATTTATTATAAATTTAATGTGAAAATTTCTTCACATAGTTCAAGTGACCTTATTTATCAATATTCGTTAGAAAAAATTAATTGGTTATGAGGATTACATATTTTACAATAAGAAAATTATCCATCAAATATAAAAATTACTGAGTTAGGAATGGCCTTGATAAGCACTTCTATTGCACTTGAAAGTGACAAGTTTTATCAAAGAAGTCGTGTTAAAATTTATAATAATTTAATTGTTCCCAATCATTTAACTTTTATTCATTATTAATGCATCATCGAAATCTATTCTTTCCCCTCTCTATTACTCACTCACAGAACCGATATTGGTTAATAATTAATGAAGAATGCATATAAAGAACCCATCCAGCAGTGAATAGAATTATGTTTGGATAATTCACGGTTATATGGTGTGTACTCCTTTTTCACATTTCATGTATCCTTGTTCATTGAACATGTACACGTGTAGGGACTCTAGCTCACCATGCAATTAATACATTCTCTATTCATTAAATAAACCATGTGTTTACTAGATACGACATCACACTATTTTACTAGAGTATACATCATGCAGTCCACATGTTTTTATGGTGGAAAATATGGGGTTAAGACATGTCATGTACTTAATAAATCATGTTTATTTAATATCCAACCCATATAGGCTGGTAGATGTGTAACTTTTAGAACTCATAAAATATCCATTTTTCACATTGTGTGCTTCATAAATGTCTTCAAAAAGTATATAATAAGTCCCTTGGTGTGTGATATATATATCCAGTGAAGCGATGTACACGTCTTATGGCCATCATTCACATGCCTTTTACATAACCTATTTGTGTAGAAGTATTGAATTTTATTAAATTACTCTATTAAACCATTTCGACCTAAGTCTCATGGGTAATTAACATGGCATTACACACTAGTTTTTAGATTTTATATCATATTAAACGCTTAAATAAATCATTATTTTATTCAAAACTACAGTTAATGTATAGTCATTTCATAATAATGAATCAAAATATTAAATTTTATAGGCATTGTACTATTCATGTGTACTATGTGGAATTAATTAGGAAGTACACACTATGAAATTATGAAACATTATGTGTCCATAATATGTTTTATGATTACATTGTATGGAATTAGAACCGTGTTGAGTGGTTTAGATAGGTACTCACTGTTTCTGCCATGCATAATACGATGTACCAGTTTCATAAGTTTTAAATAAAACGAAATATTTATTTTATTAAAAATCATAGTGGATGGTAATTTTAGGATGATTTTGTGTAATGAGATAAAATTAATTAATTAATTAATAATACTATTAATGAAATTAATTTAAATGTGTTTTATCTTATCACAAAACAAATTAGAATGAATACTAGATAATTTTTTTAAATGCACAATCGTTGCATGTGTATAAAATATCATAATCTTTGACCTAACCTAAGAATATGTTTGTTTCACTTGAATTTAATTTGTTGCATGGGTTTACAATTATTTTTTATTAATTAAATTTGATTCTATGGTTTTATTCTTCCATTATTTATTATATAGTATATGCATACCAAATTTTATTTTATGTGATTCCTTTTAACCATTTTTTCCCCTCACTTGAGTGTGAGTTATAAAATATACATAATAAAAATAAATCTAAGGGTTATTGGTGTTAGTTCATGGTAGAGTAAAATTTTATATGGTTCTAGATAGAACCTAGATGAAATAAAATTGGGTGATTCCTAGGTGGATAGTTTGAATACTACCACTCATGACAAGACCGATATAATTTTTTTTCCCTAGGGTTATAGGTTAATTTATTTTCCACTCAATAAATCAAAAATTATATAAATCTCAAGATCATGTCATTTATTTATTAACTTCATTTCATTCTATTTCATGATTTATATTATGGTTGAAATACCATAATAACATAAATAAATAGAATTATAAGAAAAGATGAAAATAAAATAAATAGATTATGCATAAATGTTTTACCAAAACATAGTTAATCATATAAGTAAAATCGAATAATATTAACAAAAAATGGTACACATACAATAATAAATTTTAGTCATATTAAAAAAATAGATCAAGTAAATTGTAACTCATTATGCCTTCCATTTTCTGAATTAATATAAACCCATAGTTAAAATGTTTGTTGAAACTCCGTTTGGGAAAACTTTAATTATAGGGAAGTAGTAACTCATATAGGTTGTTTCATTAACAAAAATTATTTTTTGTTTAATGTTATTTTTATATCCAACACAAATTTAGAGGAAAGTGTTGTGAAAATATGAGTTAGAAATTCTGTATTAGGGATTCCACTCAATGGTTCATGGTTCTTCCAGCTTGAAGTTGTCAAGACTACATACCTAAATACTTTCTTAAAATTTTCATTGCCTTAATTTGGATTTTAAGAATTTAAATATAGATCCTTTCTAATATAATTTCAATAATTATTGGAAATTCCAAGTTCAATGTTGAGGGTTGTTGAGGCTATAAAAATAGTTGGAGACATAATAAAATTAAAAAATATTATATATCACATAAATTGAAAATCTATAAAGTACTAATAATATTCTCTATTATTGTAGAATAATGGAACATTTTAAAACCAAATTATCCCTAAATTCAATTATATATTAATAATATATTCTATTTTGTAGTAATTTATAGGAATGGTTTAGATGCCTATGGGTAGTGTTGCACCATGAACTGAAGTCATAGGTGCTATAATCCTCAATGCCTGATCTTCCTATAAAGGAGGTGAGTGATAAGGTGTTCACTATCTATGATAAAAACATAAATAATGTGTTTTATGTTCAATGTTTAATTCATTCATTCATGTTTAATGAACTCATGAAATTAGATGAAGACATGGATGCTTATAGCATGCTCCAATATCTTTATGCTATTTATTTGGAGAGATAAATGCATTAATATTTTGAGGCATCCAAGGTGTTATTTTAGAGAAAACATAGAGATGGTGTGCTAGCTTGGCCTCTTGTAGTCACACTCATTGACTATATTGAGTACCTAAACGTTTTAGGGTTGACACTTCCCAAATAACTATGCACCAATATCATTACTTCATAACTCCCTTAGAGATCCTCTAGTTTTGTTGTTAATTTAAATACGAACAACATAGAGAAGTATCTTATAGAGATTCATACCTACTTCAACAAGTTAAGAAGTAAATGAATCATGAACATACTTTGGTCCTTGTGTAAGGTCCATGAAAAGAACTGCATGACTAACAAAAAATTATAAATCTTCATTGAAACACCCTTCCAAGAAGAGAAAAATAATGGGGCATGTGAGGGAACAAGTCAATATCTATTTTTCTGGTGGAAAGAAGCTCTACTGGAAGAAAAACTACACAAAAACAAAGAAAGAAAGAGAAAATTTTATAGTGTTTTGTATCATGTTTAATTAATTTATTTATTTTATTGGGATATTAGATACAAAATTTGGTTCTCACATATTTATTTAAATAGTGGATAAAATTAGATATGAAAATATTTCTTGATGGGAGGTAGTTTAATGAGAATCCAACAAATCCAAACATAAAATGGTGTCTATTGGGGACTACCACCTTAACTTTCCAATGGGAATAATCATGACATTTAAATATAGTTATTATGTACTGTCAATTACCAAAACAATCTATATCTAGACTTGATAGAGATGGATTTATTTTCAAATTCTTAAATATATATTTATTATTTTATAAGGAAAAAATTATTTATTATAATACATAATTAAATAATGGTCTTTTTTGTTGGAATACACAAACCACGTAATGAAAATCAAGGATTAAAAAAGTTCACATGTGTAGATACTCTATTTTTACTGATTAGACATTGAAATATTTCTAGATGTATTTTTGGATCCAGGCACTATGATGGTGTGGGATTCTGAGGCCCATTGTACTTAGAATTCATTTTATAAAAATATTTTATGTATTTTATATTACACAAACAAGATTTATCAAATAAAATGCGATAACTCTTAAATTAATCTTAGATTATAAATATGAGCCCATGGTTGAGTCCTAAAACATAAGTTTTACTCTGCGCGTGACATAAAATAGGCCGGTGCAGGGCGCTAAGATAAAAGTGATCATTTTAAGGTACATTTTAATTAATTTAATTAATTGGTTTAATTATTTAACTTATTTGACCTAAACATATTCATTTAAAAATTCACTATTTTACAATTCTTTGGGTTTAGATACATAAACATTCAGAGAATTGAGAGGTTTGTATTCCACTTTTTGTTGGAGAATCAGAATTAGACGATGAAGAGACTCTGTATCTAGGTAGATCAAGACACTATAAATGAAAAAACTCTTTTTCTTTACTGGTGAGAACATTATTCATCAAATAATGCTCCAAAACAAAGCAGGACTCATAAATTTTTGGATTTTGTTCCGATTTATTAAATTTTTTAGCATTATCATACTACTTCATTGATCTATTTTCCATTTCATTTTCCCATTTACTGACATTAAAATTTTTATTCAGTTGTTTCTCAACCTGGATATCCCAATTTGTGTATGTTGGAAATGAAATATTTACAATTATTGTTAAACCTTTGTGTTGATTCATTTCTACCAATAATTATTTTCATTAGCCATTGCTGGACCACGATGTCATGATCTGTCATTATTGGGTGTAATTGAGCTTGGTCAGACCTCTGGATTCATGATGTTTTCACATGTGTTGAATGGATAGACAATAAAGGATGAATTCATGATGATTTTTGGGGTTTGGATGAATGATTCATTGACCTCGGATCTAAATTGATGATGGTAAAAGTGAGAGACACAATCAGGGTGTACAAGGAACCCACCAATGATTTTGAAAAGAATTTTGGCTAACAGATGGATAGAAATGGTTTTCAAATGCTTCCCCTTTCATTTTAGGTGAGAAATAGGTTTGGATCGACGTAGAAGAGGTAGATCTATAATAATGATGATGATATAAGAATTTTGTGGAAAAACTGACTACACATTATGTAATTCGAGGAACACACTATGTTTAGTTCCACTTTGCCTACGGCACTAGGGTTTTGAGAAAGTTAATGATGACATGTCATATAGATAAGCCACATGTTTTGCATACCACCCTAGGTATTCAATTTGTGTAGAGGATCACATGGGTAGGACCTCGTGAGGGAGGAAATGGTTAGTTTAACAACATGTACCAATATATACGATCATGTTCAGAGGAAGAGGAAGAACCCCATGAGGAAGGACATACCATGTACCTATGTACACAGACATAGTCATAATAACACTGATATGGACAAGGAGCATGGGTAGGACCCTGGGCGGATGAGGTATATTGTGTGGTACACCTAAATGTCTTTTAGTGCTATATAATTAGTGAGATATGTATCTTAAGGTACATAGGAAGGCAGTGGAGAGAGACCACACACTATGTGGGTCCCCTTATACACCATGTACCCCTTCTTTCCTTTTGATTAAATTTCTATCACTCGTATCTCATTTTATTGGACTTATATTTTGGCCTATAAATATCCTATCTAGATTTTTTCTATATATAATAAAATGGTATTATATGTTATAGATTTTGATATATGATACAATATTTTCCATGATTGACTCTTCTTTAGGGGATGCTCAATGACGGTAGTGATTGGGGGGATCACCAGTGGCACCCTTCTACTAGGATTAGTCAATGGTCCTCTAACAATATATAGTGTGTAAATATATAGATAGGATAATAATGGGTCCTCTATCTATAATTTGAGTGGAACCATCCTGCTGAGCAATGCATGGGTCCCTGACCGACTATTTGAATGACACCCTCCTACTGGGAAGGTCATGGGTCCTTTATCAGTTCAGAGGTACCCCCAATAGGATATGGTTTTTGTACACTTTACACTGAGTTATACCCCCTATGGAATTAGGGATTGTGTCTTATATCGATTTGTTCCCCTATTAGATAGGGATGGGGTCCTCCTTAAACTAATTGGCACCCCATAATGGACCAAGGAATTAGTAATATATCTACCAAGTTATACCCCCTATATGATAGGGAATGGATCTTGTTGGCATTAAGTGATTCCCCCTTGATAGACTATGGACTGTGTCTTCTATCTACCATGTTGTACCACTACTGGTTAGGGTGTAGATCTTTTTTATATTGAGTGGTACCCCCTATGGAATTATGGAATGAGTCCTCTATCTATTGAGTAGATCCCCATATAGAATTTTGGTGCAGGTCCCCTTCTTGAAGATTATACACCCTTAAACTATGAAGAATAGTGGTGAGGCATGGTCCCTTCACATCGTTACATCATTGAACAAATGTGCAAGGTTTTGGGAATTGTTGATGTACTTCTTGAACTATTGGAACTATTTTCCTATATTGGGCTGTGATATGGAGATCTCATTTTCTCTCTTATTTGGGGTTATTTGGTTTGAACACACACACATATATATATATATATCAATTTTGTTGGATTTTATACCCTCTTTATTTGGGTTGAACTCTATGTTCTCTATATATTCGTATCGTGCCTCTTTATGCTCCTCCTTTAGATTTCGAGCCATCCTAAAAGGTATGTATATACTCACCACTTAATGGGATTTTCCCACACATGTCATGTATTATATAGATAATCGATAGGTCAGTGGTGAATACCGAGGAGCACATGGATATTGAGTGAATTGGGCCCCGAAGAGTGGTTAGATCTTGGAGATCAAGATCTAGTCTTTCTCGGGATTTTTACTTTCAAATTTTTTCAAGTTGGAATATATTTCTAGTTGGGTGTGTGTTTTTCATATTTACACTTTATTTTAAAATGTAATACTATTTGTATTCCCTAGAGGTTTTCAACTTCATAGTTATTACTCTAGATGTTGTGTCTTCTTCTTGTACTCCTCTATACTTCTATATTTATAGAGTCGGGAGAGTTTGTATTGTTACATTAGGATAAGGTGTCCCATGTTAGTTATGCATTTTGGTACTTGTCTCTAGCCCCTAGCCTATGGTGGTTGGCCTATGATAGTTTCATCTTGATCCCTATTGGGTCAGGTCATGAAAAATTGGTATCTGATGTGGTTTGTTACGTGGAATGAAATTTGGAGTATTCACCTTATGAGGATCTAGTTGATATTTAAGGAAATAATGTCAATGTTTCCAGATTACGTCTCTTAGGAAATTGAACAAAATGTTTGTGTTCTGCTCAATGTATCCATTTATTAGAACCTTTACTACCTACTTTTCAACTCATCATACTGAGACATTGGTTTTAGGGATAAACGGTACATGAATAACAAATTATTATGTCTTTTTATTATCTTTCTTATCATAGATCCACAATGAATATATATATATATATATGCTCATTTAACTATGGAATGTCTTGGTCACTTATAGGATTCCACCGTTGAGATAGTCAACCATGTTATCGATTCTGAATCGTGATGAGGATCCAAAAATTGATAAGGTCCTGAATCCATTTGGGTGATAGTTGACATACTCATGAATTCATAAAACTTCCTTGCTATCAGGGAGAAGAGTTCAATGTATATTTTTGGGGAGATGTATATACGAGGTATTTTTCACCTTCACGGGGTGCCCTCGACTATTGTGTATGACAGTGATGCATGGTTCATGTGATGATTTTAGATTGTTCTAATGAAGGAATCTGGGACCTAGATAAGGATGTGTACAATAATTAACCCCTAGATAGATGGGATGAGTGATCAAACTTTCTAGGTTTTGGAGGATATACTGAGGGCTTGCATTTAAAACTTTGACTAAAGCAAGGAGGATCACTTTACATTGGTAGAGTTTGTATAAAATAATAGATACCAATTTATTATTTCCATGAAACCATTCAATAACTGATACGAGAGAGCCTACATGTCACCCTTGTACTATATAGAGATCAGTGTGGCATCATTTGTGGGTCCATAGAATATAGAGTCAATAATTAAGAAGTTCCAATCCATCAATGAGTGAATGAGGATAGTCAAGAGTATGAATAAATCTTATATAGATCAACCTTTTAGGACATTGGTGTTCTAGAATGGATACCAATTTTTCCTGAGAGTCTCCCCATGATGAGTATTGAGGTGGTTTAACAGAGGTGAAATCTATCCCAGAGGTTCATAAGCCCATTCGAGATCATACATATGGTTGGTGAGGTTTCATGTCACCTCATCCTACCCCCATAGTTAAATTATGTGCATGACATATTCAATGTTTTGTAGATGAGGAGATACTTACATGACCTTATTCATGTTATTGACTATAGTGACATGGACATCAAGAATGGATCCACTTTTGTAGAGAAACAGGTGGAGACCGGGGCTTGACGGGAGAGGACCCTTCATGGATAGATTATTCATTTGGTTTGTGTGTTGTGATGGCATGAGATCATGCATTAGAGCTTATGAGAGTGGCTGAGCCATATACAGGCTCAGTATACCGATATTTTTGTTTATTTTTTCTATTTAGGGATGAAAATATTAAAGGAGATAATGATGTAGAAACACTATTTTTTGTCTTTTAACACTTAGAAATATGTCAAGATATATTTTCCGTTCCAATCAATATGACAGTATACAATTTTGAGTCCAAGTGTGCCCAGAATTAATTTTATAAAAAAATCAAATATATTTTATGTCATGTGTAGAAAATTTCACAAAAATGTGAATACTCTTAAAGGGAATCTCATATATAAAATTTGAGACCGAAGTTGAGTTTGTAACATGAGGTTTTCCCTGGGCATGACCTAAAATAGGCTGGCATGGGTGTTCAGATAAAAGTAACCACTAGAATGTACATTTAGATTAATTAATTAATTAATTATATTACTTATTTGATATAATAATATTCATCTATAAATTCATAGTTATGACCACTCTCCAGGTTTTCTTCGCATAAACCCTAAGACATTTGAGAAGTTTAATTTCCTCTATTTATTGGAGAATCAAAATCAGGTGATGGTGAGACTCTAGATCTAGGAGGGTCAAGACTCTATAATAGAATGACTCTTTTTCACCATTTGTGAGTGAATTATTCATCGAAGAATGATCCAAAACCAAGTGGGACTCATAAATGTTTGGATTATTCTCTTATTTATTAAATTTTTGAGCATAATCACACCACTACTTTGATTAGTGTTCAAATTGTGCCATTTCATAGGCCTTTGTATTGAAATTAAATTGTATATTCAGTCTTTTATCACCCTCGATATCTTTAATTGTTCTTATTGGCCCAAAATTCTTAGAAATAAATTTTAAACAATTTTTACACCTTTCTCTCAATAATTCTTCATGTTGGTCATCATTGGATCACAAGGTAATGATTATTCATTTTCAAGAGGGATCAATCCCATTCAGACCCCTAAATTCATGATTTTTTCTCATTCAATGAGTGGATAGGTGATAAAAGATGGATTTGGGATGATTTAAGGGGGTTTGGGTGAATGGTTTTTTGATTCTCTATCCAAATTGGAGAAGTAAGTAGTGGGACACATGCGTGGGGTATACAACTAACCCAAATATTATTGGAAACCTACATTATAGCCAAAATATGGCCAGAAAAATTGGTTGAAGGCTTCCTCTTTGATTTCATGTGAGAAATAGGTGTGGATTTACTTGGTGGGGGTAAATCTGGAACACCAAATAAGATATATAAATTCAGTGAATAACCTGACTTCACGTTGTGCAGTTCGAAGAACAGACATCATGTAGTTCCCCTTTGGTTGTGGTGTTAGGGTTTTCAAAATGTTAAGGATGAAACTATGTGTGTATGTGACGCACATCGTGTATCCCTACATGGGTAGTCAAGACATGTGGTGAAGTACATGGGAAGGACCCCATATGGGAGGACACGTCCAGGCACACATCGTGTTCTGATTTAAATGGACATAGTTAGGGACATGTGTGAGACCTTATATGGAAGGAAACTCTATGTACCTAAGTGCATGGACATGGACATACTTACACGAACAAGGACAGGAATAGTGTTAAGGACCCTGAGTGGATGAGGTATATTTTGAAGTCCATATACCCATTGTGTAGTGATACACAATCAGTGAGCTATGTACCATCATGTATACGGACATGCAGCGAAGTGGGTCCATATGCTATGTGGGTCACCTTGAAGGATGTGTACCCCATATTTCCTTTTGAGGAACCTTTTACCTCTCATATATCCTTAGTTTGGAATTTTATTTTGTCTCATGAGTATAAAATCCAAAATATATTTCCACATAGAATTCAACAGTTCCCCCCATCGTGGATTTTGAGATACAATACAAGATGTTCCAGGTGTGAAGCTTCTTTCGATGATGCTCGAGGATGGTAGTGATTGATCATGGTCACCAAAGGCTTATAGAGTGGCACCCTCCTACTAGGATTGGTCATGAGTCATCTTCCTCTCAATTTAGTGGAAACCTCTAGTTGGGATGGTAATGGGTCATGTATCCACTCTTGGAGTGGAACCCTTCTGTTGGGAAGGGCATGGGTCCTCGACCAACTATTAGAGTGTCACCCTTCTACTGGAAAGGGAATGAGTCCCCTATCTATTGAGTGGTACCCCCTATCATATATGTTTTAGGTCATACTTACACTAACGTATACCCTCCTTTGGTATTAGGGAACGAGTCCTTTGTCTACCGGGTTGTAATCCCTTGTCAAATAGGGCACATGCCCTTCTTACATTGAGTTTTACCCCGCGATGGACTAGGGTGAGGGTCCTATATCTATCAATTTATACCCCATATTGGATAGGTTTCATGTCCTCCTTTCACAGAGTGTTACCCCTTGATGGAATAGGGTGTGAGTCCTCTATCTACCTAGTTATACCCCCCTACAAGTTAGGTCGTGGATCCTCCTTACACTAAGTGGTAGACCCCTATGGAATTGGGGTGTGGGTCCTCTATCCACTTAGTGGAACCCACCTATTTAATTATTTCATGGGTCACTTAATTATATGTTTTCACTGAAGATTATACAGCATAGAGACGAGGTGTGTTCCTCTACATAGTTACTTCCTTGGATATACGCTTTTGGGCATTGTTGATGGACTTCTAGAACTACTATCATTTATTAATAGGATGAAATGTGATATAGAGATCCCATTTTCTCTCTCATTTGGACTTTATTTTATAATATATATATATATTTATTTATTTATATATCCTTGTTTTGGAGTTATTTACTCTCTTTCTTTGGGTTGAGATTTCGGTTTTCTGCATATTCCGATCACGTCTCTTACTGGTCCCCCTTTAACTTTTAGGAAATCCTACTAGGTATGTATATACTCATCCATGAATGTGATTTTTATTCATGTGTTGTGTGTTATAAAAATTAATTATAGATCATTAGTGAACATATTTGAGCATAGGGATATCAGGTGCATTGGTTATCATATAGTGGTCAAATATTGGAGATCATGAGATGAGATCTCTTAAAATTTTTATATTCATGTTTTTTCAGTTTGGTACGTCTTTCTAGTTGGGTGTCTATTTTTTCCAATTTATATTTAGTTTAAACTACATTAATTTTTTTATTCCCTAGAGTTTATCAAATACATATTTATTACTCTAGATGTCGAATCTTTTTCTTTCTTACTTTATGCTTCTACATTGAGATGGTTGGGTGTGTGAATACGGTATATTAGGCAAAAGCATCCAATTTTATTCATGCATTTTGGTAGTTTTCACTATCCCCTAGCGTATGGAGGAGAGCTTGGGGTAGTTATGACATGATCCTCACAGGGCCAGGTCAGGAAAACATGATTCATACCACAACTGAGTATGTAATCACTAACTAGGTCATGTAAATGAACAAAATATATCCATATTTCACCAAGATGGATATTTGGATTCCTTTAAAATAAAACCACATAGTGTATTTCATGAACTTTTACAAGAAAAAATGACCAAATACCTACTACTAGAAAATGTAAAAGGGTCAATGTGACACTTGAGTTGGTTTATATCGATGTGTCTGGACCATTACCTATTGAATCCAAGGGTCAGTTCTTATAGTTTATAAATTTTACTAATGGATTTAGTAGATACAAATATATGTACTTAATGAGTTAAAAGTTATCTTCCTTTGACATATTCAAGGAATATAAGAATGAATTTGGGAACCAACTTAGCAAGATTACTAAGAAATACTACTAAAAAATTTGTGGATAATACCTTAATTAAGACTTAATTTATTATTTACAGAAATTTGATATTGTATCCCAAATAATTCATCTTTATAGACCATAATAAAATAGTTTAATTTAAAAGATGAACCACACCCTCTAAAACATGGTGAGATCAATGATGTGCCATGCGAGTATTCCATTATCCTTTTGGGGATACAAATTGTAGATAAAAATGAACCTTCTAAATGGAGTTCCTAATAAATTAGAAAATGGTATTACATATGAAATGTTTTAGAGAAATAAACCCATATTATTACAGGTATGATTGTAGGGATACTAAGTGTTTGTAAAGGGAATTTCTATCAACAATATTTCACCTTGAGGAACTAAGTGTAACTTTATAGGATGTCCCAAGGAAACAAGGGGATATTACATATATGACCCTTCATATAAAAATGGTTTGGATTAAATACTTACATAATTCCTTGAGAGGGATCATATATATAAAATTTATTGTGGGAGTGATATATACTTGGATGAATTCTAGGATAAAGATACACAAGTTTTTTCATAAGTAAAAAATTCTAAATTACCCCATGGAAGAGAATGTTTGAGAGATACCAGTACTAAATAAGAGTAAAAAAGAGGTTAGAGACCCTAAAAGTTTTAGTTTTCTAGTGATCAAGGATAGTGACCCATCATTGATTTTTAATAATGAACATGTAACAAGTATGTAGTAAAAGGAATAGAATTTTCCTGGTGGAAAGAAGCTATAAATTTTGAAAAGGATTCCATGTATGAAAACCAATTTTGGTTTTTTGTAGATCCTCTACTGTATGTAAATATCATTGGTTGTGAATGGTAATTCAAGAAAAAAAATTGGCATGGATAGACATGTCAGTTCTTATAAGTCATGACTGGTTGTAAAAGAGTTTAAATATTATCAAGGAAAATACTATGATGAAACTATGTCATCAGTCGTTATGTTGAAATCCATCAGGGTTATACTTTTTGTCAAGACTTACCATGAATATGAGATTTTAAATATTGATATCTAAACAACATTCCTTAATGGGAACCTCAAATAAGTTATTTATATGAAACAATATAAAGGGTTTATAATTATAAAGGACGTAAATATGGTATAAAAGTTCCAGAGATATATTTATGGATTAAGTAAATCATATAGGACACATAACATTTAGTTTTATGAATCCATAATAGAATTTGGTTTCATAAAGAATAAATTTGATCCTTGTGTCTATAAGAAATTTAATGGGTGTGCAATAGTTTTCTTAATAGTTTATTTCAATTACATACTACTTATTATAAATGAAATACCAGTATTATAATTTCTTAATGCCTGGTTAAACACATTCTTCTACATGAAGGACTTAGGTGAGAAACATAAATTATTTGGAGAAAGATCCATCATGATCGATCCAAGAGAATATTTGGGCTAATTCAAAATAAATAAATTTATAATATACTAAATAATTCATTATGGAAAAATCAATGGGGTAATTGTTATCAGTGTCACATGATATTCATTTTTCCAAGAAAATGTTTCCTCATAAAAAATTAGGAAAGATAGAGAATTTATAGGATTCCATATGCATAATTGATTCTGTTAGTTATGTATTTTTTGAAATTTACTATGATAGAAATCACATATGCCTTAAGTGTGGTCGTAAGATTACATGCTGACCCAAGGGACCAATATTGGATCATAGTCAAAACTATCCTCAAGTATCTAAGGAATACTAAGGCTATGTTACTGGTATATAGAGGATATGATGAGATAATAATTAAAGGATATGTCAATTCTAGTTTTCAAATAGATCTAGATGGTATAAAATAATAGTCGGGATACATCTTCACACACAATGGAGGTGTTATGAACTAGAAGAGCTAAAGCAAGGTTTTTGTCATATATTATTATGTAGATTATAAAATATTGTGGATTTTGAGGAAATGAAAAATATTTATGGATACAGAACATCAACCAAGATATTGTTGTGATTCCTAGAAATAAATATCCTATAAAACACTATTCTGATAATATTGTAGTGGTGGCCCATACAAAGGAGACAATATCACATAAAAATATGAAGCATATATTTCCGAAATATATTATATTCAGGTATTTTTCTTAGAGAGGTGAAGCTTTAGTGACTAGAGTCACCAAGCAAGACAACATGGAAGACCCATTGACTAAATCTTTAACTCCTTAGAAACATGGTCACCATGTGAGATCTAGTGAACTGCAATTCATTTGTAGTTGGTTTTGTCCAACTGGGATCCTGTTGGAGTTGTTGTCCTAGAATAAAATATTTTTACAGTATATTGAATTTATATTAAAAGAAGTTAATATTAATTAAAATATATTGTTTCATATCATTTATAGTTATGTGTGATTTTAATGTTATAATGGCATAGATAATCTATTATATTGAGTAATGCATAACAGTTCCCCACTATTATAAGATCCTTAAAATTTCATGATGATATTATTAAACTTAGTTTTATAGAAGGATAAATTTCTATGAATGATAATATAATATGTTGACCATTTCGTGTGAGTAATCATAAGATGTTGAGACTTTATCTCATGAATTTCATGCTTGGTAGTCTCTGATATAAGAGACTATGAGAACAAACCTGCCAGTATAAATACCATATATTTAAATGTAATTGAATATTAATGTCTGCGTACATGTGTAATGGTCCTTAGAATTTAGGATTATTATTAATTCATGTCATGAACCAAATAATTAGTGTTATTTTCATAAACAATGATTTTAACAGCTCATGGTGAATTTTTTCTACATTATGAGTTTTAAGAATGATGTGTCATTAATGAATTAGTCAAGGATGGATTTATCCCTTACATATTTATATAAGTTGGTATCTCAAACCTTTTATTAAAATAAAACTCTTGCATTAAAGTCCATGGCCATGGAGTAATGATGATTTTATTTTATAAAGTCAATGAAAGACATATCAAGAATATAGGTTGATGAAACCAATGTGCAACCCACTTGATAATATATCTTGAAAAGGGGATTATATTACTGTTGAGTCAAAAAGTCATCTTTTTTACTTCTATATCATGTTTTGGAAATCACAAATGTCTTCTATCATGTTTATCAATCGTACAATGCTGATTGTACTGATCATATCAATCGTACAATGCCGATCGTACTGATCATGCTTATCGAACTGACCATATCAATCGTACAATGTTGATCTTACTAATCATGCTGATCGTACTGACCATGTCAATCGTACAATGCTGATTGTACTGATCATGCTGATCATACTGACCATATCAATCGTACAATACTGATCGTACTGAATATGGAATTTGTATTGACTATGCTACTCATAACTTTTGTTACATGCTTGTTTTGGTTCTTGGTTAAAAACGCATGTTTCATATTAATCGTACCCATGTTTTTCATCTCTACATATCTTTTGTTTTAACCAATACGATGTTGTTGAGTTAGTTACAAACTAATCAAAACGATGTCGTGCTTTCTGTTTCATAATGACCGTTATAATGCCAGGTGTCCAAGTCCCTTCGAGTTTTTCGGAGAAATATGACCGTTGGAGAAAATTTGACCGTTGGAACCTGAGACCTATAAATAGGAGGTCATTTGAAGCTGAAAGAAAAACAACAAAGAGATTTTTGGATCAACTCTAATACTTTGATTCCGTCAAGATTCTAGAGATAGATACTGTAACTTCTCTCGTGTTGTGTGCCTTGTGTGTCCGATCATCGTATCGATGGCTTTGAAGTGATTGAAATATAGAGGTGCTGATTACCTACAAAATCAAGGGATTTCGGGGATAGGCAGACAGACGGTCCGATCATCGTATCGAGGGCTGCTGGGGATAGGCAGACAGACATTCCGAACATCGTATCGAGGGCTGCCGGGGATAGGCAAACAGACGTTCCGATCATCGTATCGAGGTCTTACCAAGGTGTTGGTGAGACAGACCATTTATCCTAGGTGAAAGGATAACCCTTCTCTTTGGGTTAAAAGAATTGTAATACTTTTACTTTTCCGCTGATAATTGTATTAGAAATGAAATTGTTTTGTTTCCTTTTCTATCTCTTATACATTTGTAAATGTTTCAATTACATCCATTCTATTACATACTATATTTCTTGATTCTATACTCTTTAAGGTAGAATCATTCATCCTTATATTACTCTGATCATTATGTTCATCTCGAATACAATTGTTTTACGTGTTATTAGTATTACATTACATCATACCTTTTATATTCAATACAATTGTAGGTTTTTGTATTTGTATTAGTTTAAGATAATTTAAACTAATCTCTTAAGTGCATTAAACACAAATTTTTTAAACATACAATTCACCCCCCTCTTGTATTGTTCCATCTAATATTCAACTACATCTACATATTTGATCCAACAATTGGTATCAGAGGAGGTTTTCCATTGATTTGTATTACTTGTTCTTTTTTTTTCTACACTAACGTGTGGAGTGAAAATGTTTTTGTTAGATGGCAGGAATTAATATTGGTTCAATTGATAATATAAATCCTTCTAGACCACCTATCATTGATGGGAATGATTATGAGTACTAGAGAGATCGTTTGAAGACTTTTGTGATCAATACTGGTGTAGATAATTTTATTATGCTTACTGGAGGTTACAAAATTCCGGACAAAGAAGTCAGTACTTTCACTAACCAAGAGAAGCAAGAATATCAACTGAATTACAAGGTATGCAATACTTTATTATGCTCTATGACCAGGAATATATACAGCCAGATATCTTCATGTGAAGCTGCCAACTGTATTTGGAAGAAATTATAAGTTAATCACTTTGGTACGTCCAAGGTCATAGAAACAAGAAGAGAAATGCTTCAAGCAGAATATCATGGATTTTTTTCCTTATGGAGATCCATTATTCAAAGTGAAACAAATATTTATGTCAATTTTCAATAGTTTAAAATCTATGGGAGAAAAAGGTCTTTATTATTAAGATCTTGTTGATAAGATTATAGATATAATGCCAAATGAATGGGAGTCAAAAAGGAAAGCTATTGATGAAAATAGAAAAGTTTCCCAGATTACTCTTGATGAACTCTTTGGAACTCTTCTACAGCATGAGACAAGAATGAAAAGAGATGTTGATTTCAACAAGAAGAAGAATGGGAATGGAAGTGTAGCCTTTACATCTAAAGCTAAAACACCTGAAAGGCTTACAAGATCCAAATCCATGATAATTATATCTGATTTATGTGATTGTGATCTTTCGGATAATGAGCTAGCCAATCTTGCTCGAAGGATGAACAAGATTGTGGGAAAGAAAGACTTCCAATATAGATTCAAAAATAAAGATATGAAGGAAAAGAGAGATTTAGAGGTAACTTGTTATGAATGTAAGAAAGCAGGACATATAAGGCCTGATTGTCTTTTACTGAAGAGTAAAGACAGAAAGGAGAAACACTCTCAAAGAAACAAGAAAAGGTTTTATAAAACAAAGAAAGTATTGAAGGAAAATGATACCTGGAGTGCAAGTGGTAGTGATTCTTCAGATGATTCTTTAGAATATGAATCCTCAAGACAGATGAATATTGGACTTATAGCCAGATTACCAATTGAAGATCATTTTCTTATGGATAAGGTACACAATGTTGAAGCTATTACAAATGTCTATTTGAATTCAAATTATACTGATAATAGATATTATGAATCTTCAAATGATGAATCTTCATCATCAGAAGATGATACATTACCTTCTTTTGAAGAAGTCTCTAGATTTTCTAAATTACTTGAAAATGAAAATTCTAAACTCAAGAAGAATCTTGAGAAAGAAAATTCTAGAATTTCAATCTTGACTAAAGAAGTATCAGATCTTTCTAAAGATCTTGACATGAAAACTTCTGATTTTGAAAATATTTTAAAAACCCTTGAGAAAGTTAAAACTGACAAAGATGGACTTTCTAAGGATCTTGAAAATGTGATTTTAAAGTAAAATGTTTTAGAGCCTAACTCTAGTTTAAAATCAAATGTTTTGGAAGATAAAAACATAGTTTTAAAACTAAAGTCATAAATTTTCTCTTTAAAGAAATTTTTTTCAAACCTTACTTTTGGAAAAGAAAATTCCGACAAAATGTATTCCCAAATCCGACCTTTGAGAAACCATTCTGGACTTGGTTATACTTATTCCAAACCGGTTTTTAGCAATAACTATTTTATTCCTCAAAAAACCTCTTTTTTCTCTAAGTGTCAATGTTGAGGACACTGGAGAAGAGATTGTTCTCTTAACAGAACTCAATCTTTAGGATTTCATAAAGCTCATTTTGAAAAACAATGGTGGATTCCTAAAATTCTTTTATATAACCCTTCTGGATCCAAACAAGTTTGGATTCTGAAAAACTAACTGTTTCTTTTTCAGGAAAATGAGAAGTGTACCAATAAGAATATTTGGTACATGGATAGTGGTTGTTCTCGACACATGACCAGAAACAAAGATCTCTTTTAAAAGGTTATCAAAACAAAAGGTGGAAAAGTTACCTTCGGAGATAATGCTCATGGAAATATTTTTGGTATAGGTAATATTATTTTTCTTGGAAAAGTTCTTATTTAAAATGTTTTGTTTTTTAAAGGTCTTAGGAACAAACTCATCAGCATATGTAAATTATGTGATGAAGGTTACCTTGTGAATTTTAGAAATGATAAGTGTCTAGTTCACAATTCCAAGGATGAGTTCATTCTATCTGCTCATAGGAAAGAGAATGTATACACTATTAACTTATAAGACCTTAGGAGCCAAAACTTACCCTTCTTAAGTTCAATAGAAGACCAATCATGGCTATGGTATAGAATACTAGTACATTGTAATCTGAGAAACCTTACTAAACTCTCAAAAAAAAGACTTGTAAAGGGACTACGAGATCTTAGATATGATTCTTCAAAAGTCTGTGATCCTTCCCAATTTGGCAAGAAAAATTAAACTAGATTTAAATGAATTAATGAAGTTTCAACTTCTAATGCATTACAGTTAGTGCATATGGATCTTTTTGGTTCTACAAAAACTAGAATCATTGGAGGCAAATACTACGTATTTGTTTTACTTGATGACTTTACTAGATTTACATGGGTCTATTTTCAAGCAAAGAAATATAAAGCCTTCTCCTATTTCAAAAATTTTAGATCCCAAGTTAAAAATGAGAAAAATCTACCATTGATAACTATCCATAGTGATCATGGTGGTGAATTTCAAAACTCATATTTTAGAACTTTTTGTAGTAAGAAAGGTATTACTCACAATTTATCATCTCCAAGAACTCATCAGCAAAATGGTGTTGTTGAAAGAAGAAATTGTATTCTTCAGGAAATGACTAGAACCATGTTGAGTGAATACTGAATTGCTAAGAACTTTTGGGCTGAAGCTGTTAGTGCTTCTTGATATACTATAAATCATGTTATAACTAGAACATTTCTTAATAAAACACCTTATGAGTTATGGGCTGGCCAAAAACCTAAAGTTTTGTACTTCACAGTTTTTTGGGTGCGAATTATTCATACTGAATACAAAAGATATTTCTTACAAATTCGCACTAAAATCTGATGAAGGAATCTTTCTAGGCTATTCTACAATATCTAAGGCTTATAGAGTTTTCAATAAAAACACTTGTACTATTGAGGAAACAGTACATGTAAAATTCGATGAAACTGATCCTTTTGTATTCAACCAACCCAATCCTACATCCTTGGATGTGTTTTCTGAAAATTTTTATCAACCGTTATTAAAAGTTCATTCTAATGAGGAAAATGTTCAAGAAAGTATTCCTGATACATTTACCACAGAATAATTTCTACCATATGTTGATGAACAGGTTTTACAAAACCCAAATCAATAGTTTCTTAGGAATCATCCTAGTGATAACATCATTGGTGATGTAAATCAACCTATAAGGACCAGAAATTCCTTATGAAATAAAATAGAACATCTTTCTTTTCTTTCCCAATTTGAACCTAAAAGTTTAAGTGAGGCCTTAGGTGATGAAGATTGGAAGAAAGCAATGCAAGATGAACTAAATGAATTCGAAAGGAATCAAGTCTGGACTTTAGTTGATAGACCTAAAGAAACAACTGTAATTGGTGTAAAATGGGCTTTCAGAAACAAATGTGATGAAAATGGAATCATTGTAAGAAATAAAGCAAGACTTGTTGCTAAAGGATATAATCAACAAGAGGGAATAGACTATGAAGAAACATATGCTCCTGTAGCGAGACTTGAATCTATTCGTATTCTATTAGCCTTTCCAGCATACATTAATTTCAAACATTTTAAAATGAATGTAAAATGTGCTTTTATAAATGGTTTTGTTCAAGAAGAAGTTTTTGTTGAACAACCTCTGGGTTTTCTAGACCCAAAACATCCTGATCATGTTTTTAAACTTACCAAGGCTCTATATGGTCTTAAACAAGCCCCTAGAGCATGGTATGATAGACTTACATGAATTATTTTACAAAACAATTATACAAAAGGTACAGCAGATCCAACCCTTTTTATAAAAATGGAAAATAAAGATGTCCTGATTGTTCAAATCTATGTTGATGACATTATATTCGGATCAACTCAGAAATTGTTAACTGGTTATTTTTCTAATTTAATGAAATCTGAGTTTGAAATGAGTATGATGGGTGAGTTAACATTATTTTTAGGTTTTTAAATTTCTCAAAAACCAGAAGGAATATATATATCTCAACATAAGTATATAAAATATTTACTCAAAAAGTATGGTTATGACAAGACTAAAAGTATTAGCACTCCAACCGGTACCTCAAATACACTTGATCTTGATGAAACTGGGAAATCAGTAGATCAAACAATCATTATATGTATGATAGGAAGTTTGCTATACTTGACATCTAGTCGAGCAGACTTCATGTTTTCTGTATGCTTATGTGCAAGATATCAATCTAACCCAAAAGAGTCTCACTTAAAAGTCGTAAAGAGAATCTTTCGGTATTTAAAAGGCACTATGGATTTCGGTCTTTTTTACTCTTCTCGGAATGATTTTTTTTAAAAAGTTTCTCAGATGCTGACTTTGGTGGTTGTAGAATGGATAGAAAAAGTACATCTGGGACATGTCATTTCTTAGGAGATTCCTTGGTTTCTTGGTCATGCAAGAAACAACACTCAGTAGCACTATCCACTGCTGAAGCTGAATATGTAGCAGCTGGAAGTTGTTGTGCTCAAGTATTGTGGATGCAACACACACTCACTGACTATGGATTGATTTTCTCCAAAACTCAAATTCTTTGTGATAATACAAGTGCCATATCTCTTAGTAAGAACCCAGCACACCACTCTCGTGCAAAACACATAGATGTTAGGCATCACTTTCTTAGGGATCACACACAAAAAGGAGATATTATTCTATAATTTATCGGAACACAAGAACAACTTGATAACATTTTTACAAAACCATTACCTTCCGATAGGTTTGAGTTTATAAAACAGAAGCTAGGAATGATTACATTAAAATAATCATTCATATCTACTTCATGTTTTACAATTATCCTAACATTAAATAACTCCCTTTGAAAGGGGGAGGACATCTCTTACTGTGTTTTTTTTCTTCTTCTTACTATTAGTTTTATGATCTTTAATTATATACTCTCCGGGTATGTGTTTTTGTTTTTCTGTTTATCGTATTGACAGTTTTAACGTAATATATACATATTTGTTTATCGTATTGACAGTTTTATTGTATTATTTAGTCCATCATATCGAACGATGATGGTAATGAATTTCTTTTCCATTGTATCGACCGATGATGGTAATGAATTTCTTTTCCATCGTATCGACCGATGATGGTAATGAATTTCTTTTCCATCGTATCTACCGATGATGGTAATGAATTTCTTTTCCATCGTACTGACCAATGATGGTAATGATTTTCTTTTCCATCGTACTGACCGATGATGGTAATGATTTTCTTTTCCATTGTACTGACCGATGATGGTAATGATTTTCATTTCCATCGTACTGACAGTTCATGGTAACAAGATTGTTTTCCATCGGATTTTCAGTTTATGGTAACGATATTGTTTTCTATCGGCTTGTCAGTTCATGGTAACGAGATTGTTTTCCATCGGCTTTTCAGTTCATGGTAACGAGATTGTTTTCCATCAGCTTGTCAGTTCATGGTAACGAAATTATTTTCCATCGGCTTGTCATTTCATGGAAATGAGATTGTTTTCCATTGGCTTGTCAGTTCATGGTAACGAGATTGTTTTCCCTCGGCTTGTCAGTTCATGGTAATGAGATTGTTTTCCATCGGCTTGTCAGTTCATGGTAATAAGATTGTTTTCCATCGGCTTGATAGTTAATGGTAACGACTTTATTTTCCATCGGTATGACGATTGATAGTATTCTTTTACTTCGTACGTTTGTGTTTTTCTTTTGAACTCTACTAAAACCAACAATAACCTTACGTTCACCAGCATGTACTTTTCATTTTTTTTTAAAAAAAATTCTCTTTCTTTTTAATCCTAACCATTGATTTTTTTCCTCTAATCTTGACCGTAGAATATCAATGGTCACCCCTGTATCGCCTATAAATAGCCCCCCCCCCTCCCCAAACCCACATTGGTTTTTCAGGTTTTGAGGCTAAGCTCTACTCCACTATTTTTAAGTCATCGTACGATCTTTCATCGGCAACATCCCTATCTCTCAGTCTTCTGCCAACACTCCTGTCGATATGTCTTCAAAGGCTTTCTCGGAAAAAGATCTTTTAAGGGAAAGGTCAGTCTCTTGTGACTTCTATGATTCATATGATTCTACTATCAAGAGGATTATCTTGTTTCAAGGATGGGAGAATTTTTGTGTTGAAAAGACTGTTTCTCAAGATCCAGTTCTCTTTGATGAAGTCTGTCAGTTTTATAAAACCATATCTTTTGACAAGAATATGACTATCAATTTTGTTGTGTACGATAGAAATTTATCTATGTCTGTAAAACAAGAGGCTCATTTTCTGAATGTCCCAATAGAAGGGGATTCTTTCTGTCCATCTCATAAACTACCAGAGGAAGTCGGTACGTTTAATAGAGAAAGTGTTGAGAAGTCTTTGTTTGTTATAAATGAAGAAAAGAGGAAAGTGTCTCATCTTTATTCGGACAATAGGTTTGTGGCTTTATGGATGCAAGGTTTTCTTATCCTAAGAAAAGGGGATAGAGAAACTCTGAAAGTTTCTGATATCTTCATATTGGACTATCTTGTCAACATGAGAAAATTGAATCTCATGCGGTATGTTTTCGAGACAATTAAGAATGTAAAGTCAGGGGCAACCAAATCTCATTTGATTATGTATCCAGCCATTCTTACAAAGTTTATTCTCGAGAGTATGAAGTTTTGCAACATTACTTTGAAAGGAAACCTGATAGATCTGAATCCATCTTGGATTAGTAAGAGTATGATGAAAAAGCTGAATGTTTGTTTTGATCCAAATTCAAAACTTTTTATAAGAGATGTCGAAGCTAAATTGGCTCAAAATCAATCAGCACCTATGTCAGCCAAAGGCATTCCTTCTTTTGTTGTTCCTCAAATGTCTGATCTGCAAACCAGCTCAAAGCCTAAGAAGAATCCAAAGTACAGTAAAGAAGTTGTAGCCAAATGGAGAAAGGATAAGGAGCAGAGAAAGGAAGGTGATCCAAAGTTTGGACTTGATCCAGCCGAAGCCTTTGCTGATATATTAAGGGTTGAAGAAACCCTTAAGACTGAAAAGAAAAACAAAACTGTTTTGAAAAGAAAGGCTCAAAACTTTGATATCTCTAAAGACTTGAAAATGGTTGAGGATGCTATTTCTCAACTGACGGAAGAAGTGCATCAAGAACCAATTGTACAGAGTCTTCCTGAAAAAGAAAGAGGAAAACAAATGTTAGAATAGATACAAGAAGTTCAAGAAGAGGAAGGAGATTTCCTTTTAGAATTTCTTCGAAGTTCGAAGAAGATTATAGAAGAATCAGTTCAAAAGAAAAGTGAAGGTATTCAAAAAGTTCCTCATGTCGATCAAGATCCTTTTGAAGCTTTTGAAACTCCAGATGGAATTTCTTCTCAAGTAAAGCAAGGTGCTCAATCCTCTCACACTGATAAAGTTTTTTTCATCAGTTATAAAGTGGTAGAAGAAAGAAAGCATAAAGAAAAAGAAAAAGGAAAATATCCAGTTGTAGACTCAAGCTGATCAAATGAACTGGCTTCGTAGGAGGAAGATACTGATTCAGAACACACAATCTCACTCAAGAAGAGTGATTACATTTTCCATGTTTTGAGAAGGGTTGAGAAGACCATTCCATTTTTCCCAAGGCTGGAAGGAAAGATTGATTTTATTACTGACAATCAGAAAATGAATATTGGTTCTGTAAAAGAATTAAGAAAGAAAGGTTTGTCAGTCGAAACCGATTTGAAAGTCCTTTCAGAAAGTTCGGCTGCCCATAAGAAGGCCTGCAACAAGATAACCAAGTGGTCGTACAAAACAGATAGCTCAGTCAATGATCATGAGATAGCAATTGAAGATATAAGAAGGTTGTCAAATGATCTTGCAATTTCTTTCAATAAGCTTGACAAAGAAACGGTTGAAAGGTTGAATCTTCTGTCTTCCCAACGAGCCGATGTTTCTTCAGTAAAAGACTTGCAGGAGAGAATGAATGCCTTTCAGGCTGAGTTTTCGAAGTTTTCATCCTTCAAAGATGAAATAGTTCTATTGAAGAAACAGAACTCTGGGTTATCCAAAGATAACAAGAATTTTCAAGACAGAATTGATACTCTTGAAGAAGTAATCAGAGTTCTGGAAGAGACAATCAGAAATTAGGATCAACTCTTTGCCGATCAACAAGATCTTCTCAGTTCTCAGGGTGATGCTATTTCTGAAGACAAGAATGAAATCAAAAGATGAATGCAGTTCTTCATGAGCTGATCAAAAAAGAGAAATAAAGAGAAAACAAGTGACTTGTATTTGTTTTCAGGTTTGGCCTTAATTGTAATCGTAATGAAATTTCTTGTATCCATTGTCTTGTATTTATTTCCTAACTCTTTCATACAATTCAAGATTACCCCTTTTTTTGGTCTATCACAAAGGGGGAGAATGTTTATAAAGGGGGAGAATGTTTTATCAAAGGGTAGAATCTTTTACAACACTTAAGGAAAATCTAAGAATACAATCCTTTGGAATGTCTATACCTAAGGGGGAGTTAGTTGTATTCAACTACTTTTTCAGAAAAGTTTTCAATAACTCAGGGGGAGATAAGTTTTTATTTTAGTTTTTATTTTGTGATTTGTTCTTTCCAAAAAGGGGGAGATTGTTGAGTTAAAAAGTCATGTTTTGACTTCTATATCATGTTTTGGAAATCACACATGTCTTATTTCATGTTTATCAATCGTACAATGCTGATCGTAATGATCATATCAATCGTAAAATGCTGATCGTACTGATCATGATGATCGTACTGACCATATCAATCGTACAATGCCGATCGTACTGATCATGCTGATCGTACTGACCATGTCAATCGTACAATGCTGATTGTACTGATCATGTTGATCATATTGACTATATCAATCGTACAATACTGATCGTATTGAATATGGAATTTGTATTGACTATGCTACTCATAACTTTTTTTACATGCTTGTTTTGGTTCTTGGTTAAAAACACATGTTTCATATTAATCGTACCCATGTTTTTCATCTCTACATATATTTTGTTTTAACAAATACAATGTCGTGCTTTCTGTTTCATAATGACCGTCATAATTCCAGGCGTCCATGTCCCTATGAGTTTTTCAGTGAAATATGACCGTTGGAGAAAATGTGACTGTTGGAACCTGAGACCTATAAATAGGAGGTCATTTGAAGCTGAAATAAAAACAACGAAGAGATTTTTGGATCAACTGTGATACTTTGCTTCCATCAAGATTATATAGAGAGATGTTGTGACTTCTCTTATGTTGTGTGCCTTGTGCATCCGATCATCATATCGAGGGCTTTCAAGTGATTGAAAGACAGAGGTGTCGATTACCTACAAAATCGAGGGCTGCCGGGGATAGGCAGATAGACGGTCCAATCATCATATCGAGGGCTGCCAGGGATAGGCAGACAGACGTTCTGATCATCGTATCGAGGGCTGTCGGGGATAGGCAGACAGACGTTCTGATCATCGTATCGAGGGCTTACCAAGGTGTTGGTGAGACAGACCTTTTATCCTTGGTGAAAGGATAACCCTTCTCTTTGGGTTAAAATAATTGTAATACTTTTACTTTTCTGCTGCTAATTGTATTAGAAAGGAAATTGTTTTGTTTCCTTTTATATCTCTTATACATTTGTAATTGTCTCAATTACATCCATTCTATTACATAATGTATTGCTTGATTCTATACGCTTTAAGGTAGAATCATTCATCCTTATATTACTATGATAATTGTGTTCATCTCGAATACAATTGTTTTACGTTTTATTAGTATTACATTACATCATACCTTTTATATTCAATACAATTGTAGGTGATTGTATTTGTATTAGTTTAAGATCATTTAAACTAATCTCTTAAGTGCTTTAAACAAAAAGTTTTTAAACCTATAATTCACCCCCCTCTTGTATTGTTCCATCTAATATTCAACTACATCTACATATTCGATCCAACAATTACATAGCAGTCACTCATATGTCATTGTCAATTTTGTGACATTAAACTGTTTATATTTCATAACTTTATCCATTGATATATAGTAATCATGGACTTTACGAAATCATGTCTAATGCCAATGAGAAATAATACTAGAGGGTCGCACACTAAGTGTTTCCACATAATTTTATTCGGGATTTATTGATGGTATAAATTTGAAAAATATTTGTTTTTAAGGTTATTATTTATTTATATGGATATATAATATTTATTTATTTCTTTAATGAATAAATATTCATTTAGGTATTTTAGAAATGTCGATGAGGACTATCGAACTGAGATTGTGTCTGATGATAAATATTAATTTTCAAGCTAGTAAAAATAATATTTATCGTTGTTCTAGTTATAAAACACCATTAGAAAATAATATTAGTATTATTATTACATGACATGGGGTCATATAAGGACTAAAATATTTTTTAAAGTCCATTTTATAATTAAATAATATTTTAACCCGAACCTTGTCTTTCTAAATAGAAAATTATGTATATTGTGTGTCAATTGATGAAAATTGAGAATTTTTATGCATAATGAAATCTAGAGATCTCTGTAAAAACCAAATAATTATATATATATTCTCTTTTATCCTCTATTATCTTAATAATGAGAGTGAAAGGAATTCTCTTTAAGCCTGATGGAATTTTTGTAGTAATAAAGACAAACACTACAAGATAATACATCTTCCACATTAACTCCTAAAAATATATCATCATTGTTTAGAGACCATTGGATCATGTGTGCATCGCCACTAGTGGGATTCTACACTTGGATCCTACAAGTGCAATGGTGGTTGATCGAAAAGGGTTTCTGATAATCAACACCCGCATTGAATACATATCTCGAGACTGAGGTATACATTCTAATTATATATATAAATTAATTATTACTTTAATTTTAAATGATATTGTCTTATTTTTTGATACCTTCATTGTTAATATTATTTGGAAACATTTAGTTGGCTATTACATGTATATCTTGTACAACATCTGAATGGTCCATCGAATTTCAAAATTGATGAGTCATGATTGGCATGGATTAATAATTCCATTATTTCATTCACCATCATGTAATATCACATCAAATCATCATTTTTTTAAAGAAAACCAATCAACCAAAGTATTTTACATTTCTTCTAGGGTTGATAATCCTTTTATAAACTCAAATTCACATCTTTACACTTTTAATTAACAGTAATTAACACTTGTTATCTACCTTATCATTTTTTTCTCCCATCCCTCAAGAAATATTTTATTGGAGTTATGATAGATTCTTAGGTACATGAATAATATAAATAGGCTAATAAACATTCTAAATATCTAAATCATAATGATGAAAGAAACATTAATTATGAGGTCTTTCAATAGAGGATTAAATAACTCAAAGGTCAAGGGTTGGTAGGTAATTAATGTGTAAAATTAAAATCCTAGTTCTGGAAAATGAATTTAAAATATTAAGTACAATGCATCATATATAATAAAATTCTCTCACATTATAAATATTACTTCCAAATGATATCACAAAAAAATGTTGACATATTATACTCAAAGGATTGAAAATCTTTAATATAAGAGGAATGAAATATTTTCCCTATTTTCAATAAAAAATATTCTTTAATCATTTATAGTTACATGCTCTTTTTTCTTTTTTAGAGGTTGGTCATTAAAATACAATAGAAAAAAATTATAACCATTTCCCCCATGAGAAATGATAAAAATCAAATATTTAATTTTACAGTACAAATCGCACCCTCACTTTATGAAACAACCTCTTCTACAATAAATTTTCTATTTTAAATCAGGAAAAAGATACCAAGAGTATGGTAAGTGGATAAATAGTTTTTTAATTAAAGTTATAAGTGGATAATATAGTTCAACTAATAAGGGAATTGAATCAGTGTAGACATATTTTAACAAATTCATTCAAAATAATCTTTTTCCCTTGTATTTATGTGAAAAAATTTCTCAGTTATGATGTATTCATCTATTTAATTATTCCAAGAACACATTCAAAAAGTATGTAATTGTAAAAAGTAAATATATTGCGACACAAAAATTTTACAAGGTTTGATCCTACTGTGTGTACCTTATCCTTGTTGTGTTTGGTTACTATCCCTATACATAGATATTCATTATATGAAAAAAGTTAATATTATAAACTCTCTCTCAAGAGATCCACTTCTATATCCCAACACGTTTTACAGTCTCCCAGTTTGTTATTTATACTGGATATCACTAGTGTACAATGGGTTGTCCCGGAAACCCTAGTAAACTGGATCTTCATTTTTCTCTTAGATTTATCTATATTAAATGTAGATCTTCTTCCTCACCATGATCCTTTAGCTACAAAATAATACTTTACTCTAAATGCATGTAAGTATCTCATGTACTCTAACTTCTAGAAACATAATTTAGGAACCCTCGTCATTTATTTTTCTAACTTATGGGAACCTCCTATATGTTCTTCAAAAATTATAGTTTCAATTTCATCATAATCTCAACCCTGATGATCTTTAGTTTTTATGGACTTACGGCTCCAAATAATTTATACTTCCAAATAATGTCACAAAAAAGAACAAACTTTGAATGAACTTTATATTTTTATAACCAAACTTGTTTTGATAAATCCAAGCTCCAAACCCATATCTTCCACCATTCTCTGTCTTAGTCAAATAATTTTAATACCTTTGATAATATTGATATTTAATTCATCAAATTCTCCCACAAATATTGATGTATACTATCTTTAAGGATTCTATAAGTTATAGCTAGAGTCATAAATTAATCTTTATGAATTTCATATCTTCAATATAAATGTCAATACCATCACCTTAAATTTTCATTCACATAGATTATATTTGAAATATATATAGAAACTTATGGTTTTTTAATTTCAGTAATTCTTCACTCTACTTCATCTTCCTGATCTTCCTTTTCATCTTCACACAACTCAATCATCCAAAAACGCTATATCTTTGAACTAAATCTGATATAGAATTTTAGATCCCAGTGTTCTAAATTCTATTTATATAAAATATTATTGAAATCAAGATAGAAACAACTAATCATATCGTCTTTCATTAATCTTAACATCTAATCATCTTATCTTCAGATTATCCCTTACTTTCGATCTTCATGTCTTGATAAACCAATATTTTGATCATCTTAGATTTATACATCAAATTATCATGAATTCTGATTTTTGTAATATTTATATTTTATCTACTTCCAAAAATCATTAATTCATCATATTTTTCATTGTAATTGTTGATATTTTAGAATTAGGTGATTTCAAAATGTAGACCATGTTCTCGTTGGAATCCATAGTTATCTTTCTTGATTCTAGATTTTGAAGTTTTCTTCTTTTTCATTATTGAATCCATCAAAGATAACTAATAATCTATATATCCTTTATCATTAGTATTCGTAAATTGAAATTTTACCACTCAAAAAATTGTGGAGTTACATAAACCAAAGTTATCAGTATAATTGATTATTTTATCATTAATTCCTCTATATCATCCTAATTTATTTCTCCTTTTTCTCTAGTCTCACTTCCAGTATATAATTATCCAATAGAACCCATAACTTATTTTTTCCTTTTCCTTTATAAAATTAAACCTAACATGAATCCGAATATCTTATTTAATAATTTTTTTATTACATTAATGAATAATAAAGAATCATTAGAAATAATTTCTGAACCACATTCTAGACATACTTTATCACCTAAAAACCAGAAAACTAAAAAATCATATGTGATAAATAATATTTTATAAGTAAAACTTCTATGGGATCCAAATATCTTAAACATTACATAGGTTTTTTCCTATAGTTTCACTTTTGATCTCTACAACAATAAGTCACTTTTAAATATAGAATATCTTATGTATTACATAATTTATTTAATTTTTCACATATTTGAACTCCCCCAAAAAATATATTTTCTGTGAAATAAGGATCTAATTTATTGTGTATGATACAATAATTTATTGATTTTTTAGTGCTCTTAAGTGAATTAATTATGCAGTAAAATATTTTGGATTTATGAATCATCCAAATCATAAGTAACTACCACATATGAAATCAGGACTTCTATTTTTTTTATATTCACATATATCCATATTTTACCTCATGGATTCACTTTATCTTCACATCCATAGTTTATATCTTAACTTATCGACACTCATTATACTCATTATTAATCCGTTATTCCATGAGAGTATTGTTTGACAAAATTTTATTCTAGGAGTTCATCTTCCATGAGTGTATCTTCTAGATCTTCATCATCTTAGCTTCACAACTCACCCTATAACTCTCAGATAGCCTTAATACTTCATCTAAGTATACATGATAGTTCTCTCTGCAACCTTAAACACTTTTCATGGAATCAAAATTTATCATAGATCAATAATAATTAGATATCAATTCTTCACTATATCACTTTTAAAAACTATCTCTTCTTTCATCTAGGTAAACCATTCAAACACATTAAGTGTATATATTCTAGTATTAGAATTTTCATCAATAAATGTTCTATCTTTTGATGTATTGAATTTTGGAATTTTGACTTATAAAACACCCTTAGGCATCACCATTTTCTCTACACTCTTACTCTTATCCTTCAACATATATTTAATTTATCTCTTATAAACAAAAAATACTTCAGTTTTCATCATAATCTATTTGGAATCTTCGATCCCCTGATTTTAATTTATTTTTAATACCCATTATAATTTAACAAAAAATATTATTCTCCCCCTAACTGATATTAAATTTAATATTTCACTTATGGGGGAAAGAATCACTCATCTCATTCTTCATTCACATCTTGTATTCTCCCCTTAACTTCTTTTATATAAAAAGAATACCCTAAATCACTTGAAATAAGGATGAAATCAATTTTGTTAATAAATAATATATTCATTAATAAACTCATGTTCTATGTGAGGTATGCTCAGTGTAGAAAAAAATAGTGAATAACTAATACACAAAAGATTTTCATAAAATATTCACTAATTTAAACTGATTTAAAAATATTTTTTCAATGGTTGGTCAAAGGATTTTTCTTCATTAAAATTAATTATTATATCTATCTCAATAGACAGATTAAAAACATTCGAACCAATAGTGGGAAACTACAGTTTGAAACTTTTATTTTATTTATCATAAATAATCATTTATCCCTTTTAGATTTGGAATTGATTTTTCTCATTATAACGGGACCATATAGTCAATAGTAACTTATTGATGGAAGATTTATTTAATATCCAATTTTCATTTTTTTTAATATTATTATCATCAGACACTTCTACGCTTGGACTCCTAACATTCTGATTTGTAATATCCAGACCTTCAGAACATTGGTTGTCCAAAAGTTAGCTATTCCATCTTAACTCATCAAATCTCTGGAACCAAACGCTCCAACTTCACTCCCCCTGAAGTGGTAAACTCCAAATTCTTCATGATAGTTGATACCAATTAGATTTTTTTGAAAATAAAACATTATACCAATTAAAGAAAAATATTCCATGATAGAAATATTCTAATTTAATACATGATTTCCACATCATTCATCATTCCTGGTCTCCCCCAAAATCACTTCACCATCAATTATATTATATATTAAAATAATCGTAATATATATGGGAATAATTTGAATCTTACCATGTCTATAATTTAGAGTAATGGGATTGGGAAGTGTTTCTAAATTTGGGAACTCCCTTCAATTCATCTTCATAATACTTAGTGAATCATCCCCCTTTGATCTTCCAAGTATGAACCTCCATTGAATACATAGACTTATTTATCCCACCTTTAACTTTATCTTTGTGTGGAACTTATTTTTCACTTATAATAGAAAGGGACATGTATTATTATTTTCATTTTTCATCCATCAACCTTGTTTCTACAAACTAATCCAGCCAAAAATTCAAGTAAACTTTTGAAAAAAAATCATTTTCTCTTTCAGTGAAGATTTCTTATTTACTCCAAATTTTATATAACATATATTCCTTGATGATTGATCCTATTTATTCACCACCTCCCCCAACGCAAATTCTGTTTTCATTCAATTTTAAGTGGTTTTACTAGATTTACTATATTATTCACACATATTCTTAACTTTTTTGTGTTTGCTTCTTTGAGTTACTTCCAGTGAAGTTTAACTTCATCTTCAGGGATTTTTGCATCCAAGATAATTGTGACTCCCTTCGGGTCATTGGTACATATTATTTTGAGTTTCATTTTGTAACGACCCTATGTTTTTTAAATGAAAATTCCTTTCCCATAAGTATGTCATAAAATCACATGAAAACACAATATAATGTACTACTAAGTGATAAGTGACCTTTGAACATAATTTTGTCACTTATCTGTTTGGAATTTCAAAAATCTGGCATACACGGTTGTGTTCAAGATGTTTTTTTGGAGTCTGATAAGAAAAACATATTTTTTGGTGAATAGTAACCTACCCTAATGAATAGTAACATACCCTTATGAATAGTGATATACCCTAATGAATAGTAAACTCACCTATGATAGTTCAAAAATAATATTCAAGTTGTAATTACAATATACCTATGTTTTAGAATGAGTTAATTCATGTTTTAAATCTGGTTTTTGATAATAAAATATGATTTTAATTAAATATTAAAATAATCATATTTAGAATATTATTTTTGAAAAATGTACTTCATTTTTGGAATATAAACGTCGAGAAATGGTTAGGTTGAATTTTTGAGATTTTTCTGAAATACTTAAATTTTTTATGAATAGTAAAATACGGTAATTTACCGTATATATACATTAGAAGCTAAATGAACTATTCCTTGAATCATGGATGATTTCACCACCTAGGGTTTGAATTCACATAACCCATTTACTATTCCTGGTCATGGAATACTTATTATTCTATTTCTTGGGAAGAAATAATAAATAAATGATTATTATATTATGAAATCCCTCCTCTCCTCCACTATAAAAACCCCCTTCACTCCCTCTTCTCTCCACTCCTCTCAAGCTCCAAGCCTTCTTTAAATTCTACCCAAATCTCCGCCCAAATCCTCCCCCACGTCCAAAAGATCCTAGCCTCTTAAAAATACCAAAACCTCCTCCCTTAAGAGGTTCTCAAAGGAGAACTTCTCAAGAGGTAAAATTTCTCTTCCCAATTTCTTCTTTTCTTTTAAGTTCTTTCTTTTTAGTTCTTTCCTCACCTCCCTTCACCATAATAGTATGATAAATACAGTAACATAAATGTACTATAATTTTTTCATACTAATGTTATATTTCTTTATCTTCTCTCCTTCCCCACTTTTTTATTTGAAATAAATGAAAGCACTGTTAGAGATGTGCTAATTTAGCACATTCAAGGACAACGGTTTATCAATTTCATTTATCATCTTTGTTTCTGGTCATGAAACCATTTATGTTATGGTTGAACTAGATTATTTTATATGTTATATATCCTATTTATGGTTCTGGAATCCTTACACACTCATGATATCAAATAATAATAAAAAACAAGTTAATTATGGGTAAAATCGCTAAAATTAATTCAAGTGTTTATCATTAATGTCTTATGTCATGGTTCACTTTCACTCCAATTAACCGCAAATTTTTTTTAACCATGTAAACTTCTGAATGTTCACTAATTCTATATAACATCAATTCTGGATGACCACATTCATCTTACATTTTATCCGAACTTAAATACAAGTGAACTGATCATTAAAACCCAAGGAAACAAACGGACATGAACCATGAAATTGAACCTTGTAATCAATCAAAATGTGTATGACTGAACTTAAAAATGTTATAATAAAAATTTAACATGTATATAAGGTTCTGGAACTATTTATTAATAAACCTAATTTGACTATTCAGGTCATCAATATCAAGTGGAGAACACCAATAGACTTAAGGTAAGGGATCCTCCCCTTTTCACTCTTAATCAAGATTGTTCTCTATGCTATATTTTTTTGTGTAATACAAAGTGACGGGGTATGTTTATAAAACTTCCCCATACTACCCTAATTTTTTATAAGTGATGATAAACCCCTTTTCTCTCTCATCAAGTCCTCTTAGGTACACCTGACACCATGCCGGTAAAATCGTAACGAATTCTACCCAAACCTTCTTTTTTCTTTCAGGTTGCCTTATCTTTCTTTAAATATGGTGTTATCATATCAATTTATGTGAATATTATCAATTATGGTTAGTTTTAAAACATTCTAATATCAAGACCCTTTCATCACTTTCTTTCTGGGGTATACATGTTTTTGAAAGATTCCCTCCTTTGAACATTCCGATAAGAAACTTTTTTTAAGGGGACTTCCCTAATTTTTACCCAAATTTCAAGTTCACTCTATCCTCTATTTTAAGACACCATTGTCTTTAAAAAATAAGTTTTTTATTTTGAAAACCTTCTTGGTTCAATTTTGGTTTTATATAAAACAATTTCCTCTTTTCTATTTGAAAATCTCTAGAGTGTTTTCCTTAAAACCACACAAAAATGTTTTAATGATAATGTTTCTAAAATAAATTTCTAATATGTTTTCACTTCTATTTGACACCACATACCATTTTATATTCCTATTTTACCCTATTAATGTCCATATATGTTCTAATCATTTCCTTTCATGGACACTTTCATGATACACCCATAGGATATGTTTTATGTCCTGACTGTGGTACCCAATTCTTTCCATGGGTACCCTTATGTTTGTGTATTGTTGATTATGTATGATTGTATATGTGGTAAGAATATTTATGTGGAAAGAATATTTATGGAAATTTTGAGATGGTTGTGACCAGATAGTGCTCCAATTCATTGGGTAAGGTTAATTCTCATGAGATGCGATTTGCAACGAGATTGGGGGTTAGCCTTTACCCGTACTGAAATAGGAAACAGGATTGGCAGTTAGCCTTGACCCGTACTGAAATGGGAAATGAGATTCGAGGTTAGCCTTGACCTGTACTAAAGAATTTTTTTATGATTCTTCCACATTTATATGATTCCATGTTTATATGATCCCATGTTTATATTAAATGATTTTATAAGTTTCATGCTTTTGATATCATTATGCCATGTCTCCTAACTCATTTTCTTGATATGTATCCTTATGTTCATTCCCTTACTAGGATTTTTAGCTCATCCCTTTATTCATTTGTTCCCCAGGGTACCCTATGCAAATTTAAGGGCTCAAGAGAAGTTAGGAGCTCATTATGGAGATTAAATAAAGATGTGTTCTCTTTAGCCCCATGTTTTATGTTTATGTACCTAGTCTTCCAAGACACTAGACTAAACGATCTGTGTCTTGTACTCTGATGGTTATTATTCTTGAAATGATGAAATGTTTTATATAAAAGGCTTGGGTCGCTATAGTTGGTATCAGAGGCATAGTCTAGTTATTTTTGGAGATTTGGAATAGATCACCTTAGTGAGAACCTTAAGGATGAGACAAAGCATAATAAAACATCCCTAAATTTTGGTAAGTATAGAGTAAATAGTTTATCAAGAAAATACATCCCTTTCTGGATACGAGAAGGTAGAGGAAGCTCTGGCATAGATGTACCTAGGATTAAAAACTCCGACAAGGAGTTTCGGGCTTGACCCGGGGTATCCTAGTACATGACAACAGGCATTGCTGCACTCTTGGTTAGGACACTCCCGAGGGATATGCTTTGGTAGATTTATAGGCTCAGTACAAACCATTATTAAGGGGAAAATCCCATAAAAATAAAAGTCAAGAAATAGATCGAGGATAACCTAGGTTTTAACCTAATGAATCAAAAGTTAGGATGTACTTATTCCTTATAAGTTTATCCTTTAATGTTGAAAGTTTCCTTTTATATTCAATAAATAAGTATTCAAGCCCCTGTAATTGTATGTTCATCTTTCTTAGTTAATGGTGGGAAATATAATAATGTGTTCCAATAATCAATGTGATAGGCAATGTGACAACCACCCTAATGATATGTCTGATATGATGGGAGCCCAAGTTGAACATATTGTGAACATCCCAAATCAGCTATTGAAAATCACAATCAACAATTTGTACATAGCTGAATTCCCAAATTCATCAAGGAGGAGTAAGATGACATCTCAAGGAAGTTCATCTGATAAAGGTGATAAAGGAAAGAAGATAAAATTTCTTTTGTGCAAAAAGTGTGGAAAGAGGCATCAAGGAGAATGTCACAAAGGAACCAAGAGATGTTTTAATTGTGGGAAGGTGGGGCATAAAATAACCAATTTATATAAAAATGGATAATGTGATGAATAGAGATAAGGTTATATCTAATGTACCTTATACTGTTAATTGTCGTGAATGTGGAGAAGTTGGACATTATCCAGGAAAATTCTCCATTGGAAGGGATGAGAAGCATGATGAGCATAAACAATATCCAAGGACAAGGGGACAATGAAAGTCCAATGTTGAGATAGATCAAGATGACTGGAGTACATGTAACCTCTTTGTAATTATTATGTATGTCATGTTGTATTTCAGTTCACACCCTATGAGCATGTCTTAAATGTTTTCTAGGAACATCAAGTCGCTACTTAAAATGATTTTATATCATTTGGGGAAAACTTAAATACCACATGTTGATGTTTGTGAAACTGTTCATCTTTGAAATAATATAAGTCTCCCTTTAGTGGAATTTGATGCAATTATGGGAAAGTATTGACTTTATAGGGCCAAAAAAGATAGCTTCAAAGAAACTCTTAGGCTATATACTAATGAAAAATGATAAAGTGATAGCCTATACCTCGTGATAGTTGAAAATCCACGAGCAAAACTATCCCATACATGATCTAGAGTTAGCAGTTGTGATCTTTGCATTGAAAATATGGCGGAATTATCTATATGGGGAAAAGTGCGAGATATATACTGGTCACAAGGGTCTCAAATATATATTCACACAGAAAGATCTTATTATGAGCCAATGAAGATGGTTAGAGCTCATCAAGGATTATGACTGCTCAATCCACTACCATCCTGGTAAGGAAAATAAGGTGGAGGATGCTCTAAGTAGGAAGGATCCTGCATCCTTATGAATGATGAGAGTTTAAAAGGATCCAATATTCATAGATTTACTGAGGATAGACATGGGAATTATTAAGGGAGGAACATCATCAATCCTTTCACAAATGATTCCTCAACCATCCCTTGTGGAGAAAATAAAGGATGATCAAAGAGAAGATGTGGAGATTCAGAATAGGGTGGAAGATGTTAGAAATGAGAAATCCTCAGAGTTCAAGATTGATAAAGGAGTTGTAATATTTGGGTCACGACTATGTGTACCATTTGATGCAGGGATAAAGAAGAAACTTCTAAATGATGCTCATAGCTCAACCTTCTCTTTTCACCTAGGGAGAAAAAAGATGTATCCTGGTCTCTAAGAACATTATTTGTGGGACAATATGAAGAGGGAGATCGCAGAATATACATCAAGATGTCTAGAATGTCAACAAATGAAGTCTAAGAGGCAATAGTCTAAGGGGATGATGCAATCACTATCCCTAACAACATGGAAGTGGGAGACCATTATCATGGACTTTGTCACTGGACTTCCAAGGACATCTAGAAGGAACAATTCTATATGGGTTATTGTGGGACGTCTTACAAAGACAGCTCACTTCATCGAAATTTGAGAGCACCTATCATTGGATCAACTTGCACAGATGTACATCAATAATGTTGTAAGGCTGCATGGAGTACCACTATCCATTGTATCTGATCGAGATCCAAAATTTACCTCGAAGTTTTTGAAAAGTCTCCAGCATGCTCTAAACACTGAGTTGAACTTTATCATGGCCTATCATCCTCAAACTATTGGCCAGTCTGAGTGAACTATTCAGACAATGGACGAAATGTTTAGATCATGTTATATGGACTTCAAAGAAAGATGGTACCAACATCTTCTTCTGGTCAAATTCTCTTACAATAAATAGTTTCCATTCAAGCATCTGAATGGAAACATATGAATCCCTTTATCGGAAAATGTGCAAAACACTGGCATGTTGGGATGAAGTAGGTGAGGGTAAGCTGCTAGAACCTGAAATGGTCGGAGAAATGGTGGAGAAGGTAAAAACTATTCAGCAGCATATCAAGGTAGACCAAAGTTGACAGAAGAGTTATACAGATAATCGTCGACGAGACCTTGAGTTCAAAGTAAGAGACTTGGTATTTCTACTCATATCTCTAGGGAAGAAGGTCTTGAGGTTCGGGAAGAAAGGTAAGTTAAGTCCCAGGTACATCAGACCCTTCGAGATCCTTGATCGAGTTGGAGTTGTGGCCTATAGACTGGCACTTCCACATACCATGTCAAAATTACATGATGTCTTCCCTGTATCCCTATTGAGAAAGTACATAATAGACACATCACATGTACTCAATCCAAAGGTGGTACCATTGGAGAATGTTCTTTCTTATGACGAACAACTAGTAAGGATCTTATATCGCAGAGAAAAAGTTCTACGAAATAAGACAATGCACCTGGTCAAAGTGTTATGGAGAAACCAAAAGTTTGAATAAGCAACATGGGAACCGGAGGAGGAGATGAGGCAAAGTTACCCTCACCTGTTTACAGCCTAGAATGTAAAATGAAATTTTGAGCGTGAATTTTCATAAGGGGGGAAGAATGTAATGACCCAATTTTTTCCAAATTAAAATTACCTTCCCATAAGTATGTCATAAAATCACATGAATACAAATCATAATGAACTACTAAGTGATAAGTGACCTTTAAACATATGTTTTCACTTATGTGTTTCGAATTTTGAAAAACCGACATACACAGTTATGTTTAAGATGTTTTTTTGGAGTCCGATAAGAAAAACTTAATTTTTGGTGAATAGTAACCTAACCTAATGGATAGTAACATACCCTTATGAATAGTGATATACCCTAATGAATATTAACCTCACCTATGATAGTATAAAAATAATATTCAAGTTGGAAGTACAATATACCTATGTTTTAGAATGAGTTAATTCATGTTGTAAATCTGGTTTTTGATAATCAAATATGTTTTTAATTAAATATTTAAATAGTAATATTTAGAAAATTATTTTGGAAAAATGGACTTCATTTTTGGATTCTAAACGTCGAAAAATGGTTAGGGTGAATTTTTGAGATTTTTCTGAAATACTTGAATTTTTTTATGAATAGTAAAATACGGTAATTTTCCGTATATATACATTATAAGCTAAATAAACTATTCCTAGAATCATGGCTGATGTCACCACCCATGGTTATAAATCACATGACCCATTTACTATTCTTTTTCATGGAATACTTACTATTATTTTTCTTGGGAAGAAATAATAATTTAATGATTATTATATTATGAAATCCCCCCTCTCCTCCACTATAAAAACCCCCTTAACTACCTCTTCTCTCCACTCATCTCAAGCTCCATGCCTTCTCTAAATTCTTCCCAAATCTCTCCCCAAATCCTCCCCCACGTACAAAATATCCTAGACTCTTAAAAATACAAAAACCTCTTACTTTAAGAGGTTCTCAAAGGAGAAAGTCTCAAGAGGTAAAATTTATCTTCCCAATTTCTTCTTTTCTTTAAAGTTCTTTATTTTAAGTTCTTTCCTCACCTCCCTTCACCATAATAGTATGATAAATAAAGAAACATACATGTAATGGAATTTTTTAATACTAATGGTATATTTCATTATCTTCTCTCCTTCCCCACTCTTTTATTTGATAGAAATGAAAGCACCATTAGAGATATGTTAATTTAGCACATTCAAGGACAACAGTTTATCAATTTCTTTTATCATATTTGTTTATGGTCATGAAACCATTTATTTTATGGTTGAAACATATTATTATATATCTTATATATCTTATTTATGGTTCTGGAATCCTTAAACACTCATGATATCAAAAAATAATACAAAACAATTTAATTATGGGTAAAATCGTTAAAATTAATTCATGTGTTTATCATTAATGTCTTATGTCATGGTTCTCTTTCACTCCAATTAACCAAAAAAAATTTGTAACCATGTAACCTTATTGATGTTCACTAATTCTATATAACATCAATTCTGGATGACCACTTTCATCTTACATTTTATCCGAACTTAAATACAAGTGAACTGATCATTAAAACCCAAGGAAACAAACGGACCTGAACCATGAAATTGAACCTTATAATCAATAAAAATGGGTAAAAATTACCTTAAAAATGTTATACTAAATATTTTACAAGTATATAAGGTTCTGGACCTATTTATTAATAATCCTAATTTTACTATTCAGGTCATTAATATCAAGTGGACAACACCAACGGACTTAAGGTAAGGGATCCTCCCCTTTTCACTCTTAATCAAGATTGTTCTCTATTCTATGTTTTTTTGTGAAATACCAAGTGATGGGGTATGTTTTTACAACTTCCCCATACTGCCTTAATATTTTATAAGTGATTAGAAACCCCTTCTCTCTCTCATCAAGTCCTCTTAGGTTCACCCGACACCATGTCGGTAAAATCGTAACGAATTCTACTGAAACCTTCTTCGTTCTTTCGGGTTGTCTTATATTTCTTTCAAAATGGTGTTATCATATTTATTTATGTGAATATTATGAATTATGGATAGTTGTAAAATATTATAATATCAAGATCCTTTCATCACTTTCTTTTGAGGGTATACATTTTTTTGAAAGATTCCCCCCTTAGAACTTTCCGATAAGAAACTTGTTTTAAGGGGACTTCCCTAATTTTTACCCAAATTTCAAGTTCACTATATCCTATGTTTTAAGACACCATTGTCTTTAAAAAATCAGTATTTTTATTAGGATAACCTTCTTGTTTCAATTATGGTTTTATATAAAATAATGTTATCTTTTATATTTGAAAATCTCTAGAGTGTTTTCCTTAAAACCGCACAAAAAAGTTTTAATGCTAATGTTTCTAAAATACATATCTAGTATGTTTTCACTTCTATTTGACACCACTTACTATGTTATATGCCTATTTTACCCTATTAATGTCCATTTATGTTCTAATCCTTTCCTTTTATGGACACTTTCATGATACACCCGTTGGATAAGTTTTATGTCATGACTATGGTACCCAATTCTTTCCATGGGTATCCTTATGTTTGTTTATGGTTGATTATGTATGATTGTATATGTGGTAAGAATATTTATGTGGAATGAATATTCATGAAAATGTTGAAATGGGTGTGCCCATATAGCGCTCCAATTCATTGGGTAAGGTTAAGTCTCATGAGATGCGATGTGAAACGGGGTTGGCGGTTAGCCTTGACCCGTACTGAAATGGGAAACGGGATTGGCGGTTAGCCTTGACCCGTACTGAAATGGGAAATGGGATTGGCAGTTATCCTTAAACCATACTAAAGAAATTTTTTAAGATTCTTCTACATGTATATGATTCCATATTTATATGAACCAATGTTTATATTAAATGATTTTATAAGTGTCATGCTTTTGATATCATTTTGTCATGCCTCCTAACTCATATGCTTAAGATGTATCCTTATGTTCATTCCCTTACTGGTATTTTTAGCTCATCCCTTTGTTCATGTGTTCCCCAAGGTTCCCTATGCAGATGTAAGGGCTCAAAGTAAGTTAGGAGCTCATTATGGAGATTAAATAAATATGTGTTCTTTTTCGCCCCATGTTTTATGTTTATGTACCTAGTCTTCCAAGACAATAGACTAAAAAATCCTTGGCTTGTACTCTGATGGATATTATGCTTGAAATAATTAAATTTTTTATATAAAAGGATCGTGTCGCTATACATTTATTCATGTAGTTTTATGGAGTTCGAGGTTAAGAAACTTGATTTTTAAAGAAACATTTAATGGCCCACGGTTATTAGTAATCATACGACTAATCGTGTGAGAATGGGATTTAGGGGATAATTTATTTCCTCACTGTCTCTATATGGTTCTTCAATCCATACATGAGTTTTTAAAAAATTTATGTCTTCATTTTGGTGAGATAATGGATCATGCATGTTTGGTGCACTTTTTCCCTAAATATGTAGAAAAAACATGCAATTTGTCCATGTCATTAAAATTTTATGGTTCTACCTTTTTCCCATGGTTGAATTTTCTTAAAAATAACCCATGTTAATCCCCCTTATATGAAAGTCTATTACCCTTTGGTGAGAGATTCCCCCTCAGTTTTTGCTGGATTCTATTTTGAATCTTGGTGATTTTTCTTGAGGTAATATTTTTTTCTATTGATTTCTTCCCCCCTACCCCCTTGGTCTTCCTTGTTCCTCAATGTTTATGAATTATTTAAACACTATAAATCCTTATAGATGAATATAAGATTGTTTATAGGGGATTTTTATTTCTTATTTGTGCTCAAGGTGAGTGAGAACCTCTCTTCTTTGTTTCATGTGATCATTCTTGAAGGTGATGTGTTTTCATTTGGTTTCTAATAGGTGTCTATACCTAGTGGTTCTTTTCTAGTTCTTATGTTAGATTCTTTGTTTCCTTTGGTTTTTTTACCAAATTAACCTTAAACTATGTTATTTATTATAGTTTAACTATGATTATTTTTATTTATGAAATTAAATTGAAACTTGATGGGTTATAATGGATTTTCAAAGGGATATTATTTGATTGCATGAAATATGTTTGATAAAATTATTTAATGAGGATTTATGGTTTTGAAATGGATTGATAAAGGGGTTTTAAAAGGGGGTTTTAACTTGATAGATGGGTTTGATTATTATGATCATGTGTGGTTTATAAAATTTTCACTATAAATGGATTTTTATGATTGGCACTATATAACACATGGGCGTCCTTGGTTGTGTGAGTGACTTAAGAAATTAAATCCTTATATTATGTCATGGAATATATTAGGAGTGTTAACTAAGGTTCCTAGGGATCCAATGAAAATATACTATTCATGTGGACTGAGTGTGGTCATGAGAAGAATTTTACCCATGGGGATAAGCAAGACCATGGATGCTTGGGATCAAGGAAGACTGAGTGAGCTTCCAAACATATTTCACTTAGTCAACTAGAGAATCATGTCTTAGAAAAATTCACACTAGACTACATTAGTTAGAGCCCTTGATTCTTATTACTTATTCCTTCATTGATTTAGATTCCCATGTTTTTATGCCTAAATCCCATTTTGTTATATATAATGTATCTTATTATCATGCTTATTTTTAATCTTTTTCTTATGAAATGTTTTTGTGAGTTGAGTATGTTTGTGTTGAATAGCTTCACATACTTTATTACTTGAGTTTTATCTTTTCATATTTTTAAAATATGGAATATATTTTGAAAAATCAGAGGAATATTTTGAAATCAATGCTTTCAAGTGAACTTGTTTTCATAGTGTAAGTGTTTTAAATTTTTTTTAATCTTGAAGGATTGTTTTTCATGTAGAAAGGATTTATATAGATTCATGGTGGTATCCTACTAAATATTTTAATCTCACCCTATATATGTATTTGTGTACAAAGAGGCTATGTTTTGTAGGTAAAAGGTACGGGTAAGTGAACCTTATATTTTGGTGGATCTTCTTGATTATTGATGTTTTTGGTTATATTGGGATAGTGGAGATAAAGGTCTCATGGGGTTTATATCATGTGAAGTAGTTTGGGGATTTTAAACTATTCAGAAGTCATATATTGGCCACTTTATTATTGATCCATGATTTTATATTTTGACTATGTTATCTATTAAGATGAACTATATTCCTTTTTTATGCCCTGTCTTGTGATTACATTTATGATATCAGATTTTATTTATTTATGATCATGATTTTTTGGGATGTTTATATTTTTTTATATAGTTTTTCTTTGTGTGGAAATCCAATTCATGGATGAGTAAAGAAATATTTGTATGAGTGAAACTATTCCCAAAAGGTTATATGTGGAACCATGGTACTAGTGACCAAATAATGGTGATCAGGAATGAGTTTCGTGCCTTATGAGGGATCAGATCGGGTGATATGACAGATCAACCCAGACCACTTCATTATAAAATAAAATAGTTCCATATTATTACTTGGGTTTTAAGGTTATATTGTAGATAAGACTATAAAGGTTCAAGAGGTAGGTGTGGAGGAGTTCCATTGCAACTCTATATCATGATAAACCTTAAGTTACCATGGTTAATCAGAGGTTATATTATAATTTTGAACCCATTTTTGGTTGTTTTATGAGATTTAATGTCTTCCATCATTGATTATTGGTTTTAAGAAAAACCCATGAGAGGTTTAGAGATATATATAGTTTTGGGATGAAACTTGGAAGGAAAGACGAGGTACATAATTAATTGTAATCGTGCGGAGACTATGTGGTATAGTATCCAATACTTCCGTAGTTTTTTCACATAACTGGTGCACAATTTTAATAACAGATCATAGTGAGAAAAGTTTTTTAAATTTTTATGTTTTACCCCTTCGTCATTTTAAAGTGTCATTTATGATTATGTTGATTATTTATGACCTATTTTAAGGGTGTTTGTGGTTAATGTTTTGTTGTTTAAGATTAAATTATGTATTGAATGAAATTGTTTCCAATGTTTTATAGGAAATTATTCCAAAAAGAGAATATTCTAGATATAGGGAAGGAGTTGTAGAGAATTTCCCATAGGTTTATTTCCTATTTGATCATGTTTTAGTTGAATTTATGATCTATAACTTCTGATCCTTATTCCAAGATGACAACAGAGGTCAAGAATGATGGTGGACCATGCATACGAGTTTACCAAGAAGAACACACTAGTATTCTGTGGTGATAAAGTTACCAAGGATCCCAAGTGATGGATTGAAATAATCAAGTGAATATTTATCTTATTAAAACCCTTGATACTTCAAAGGTTGTTTTCACCACTTACATATCGGAAGGACCTGTTAGAAAACAATGGGAATCCATAGTGTAATATTAGTTGCATGAGGACCGAACTAAGACTACATTCAAGAAGGATTTTCATCAATGATTTTATCTAGAGACACTAAGGGTGGTGAAGGCCCATCATTATGTGATTATTGATCTATAAGACTATTTCAGGATGATTTATTCTACTCAATTTTCTAAGTTGGTTTGTTTGTCTCCTGATCGCATCACAAATGACCACATTTAGGCCCAATGTTTTTAAATGGATCTTAAGGCTGATATTAGAACAATTCATATTATCATTTAGCCAACAAATTTTTCCTAGCTGTAGTATAATGTGGTTATGGAAGGGGTATACTTAGATGGTAAGTCACATCTTAGTGGGGTTTCTTTAGTAGTGGGTGGTGTTCAGAGTTATTCCTCTATCCATAAGTGGAATTGGTATAAACTTCACTGGGGTAGTGGAAATGGTGTTAAAAAATAATCTAGTTCGGTGATAGTGGATTCATCAAGGTGTAAGTTGGTGACTTGTTATTGGTGTGGGATGTTTAGACACACCAAACATAACTAACTAGAGGCTCTGAGGATATTCCACTGGTGTGGGCATTTGGGTCATCTCCATATCTCTTGCAAGACTCCCCCAAATGTGAGTGGGGTCTGTTATTTGTTTTATAAGGGTTCATATATGTTTTATGATGCTTCTTGGCATGTGATATTTCTTCCTCAATGTAAACAAGACTCTTCTATGGAAATAAGGATATCGGAGAGCTTGGAAGGAATATTAATTAAGTATATATGGAACTTGAGGAGCCTAATTCTTGGTTGACCACCGTGAGAGGTATGCTAATTATTTATTCTTCTATGGGTTTGGATTTGTTTAACATGAGTTCTTATCATTCCTTTATATCATTAAATTTATATGATTATTTTTGTATGTGAGTAGATTTGATTCCATTTATGATGGATCTACTTACCCCATTGGGAATAAATAAGGGGAAATGTTTTTTATACAAACAGTGTCATGTTTTAGTTGTCGATGTGGAAGTTGTGTGGGAGTTCCCTATTTTTGACCTAGATATTTTTTATCTCATAATTGGTATGGAATGGTTTTTCTATATCGAGGAAATTATTTATTGTTATCATTTTAGGGACCAATTTCTATCTTTTAATGGAAAAAATCATGTATTCCGAGGTGAGTGGGACTTAAGACCGAGGAGGGAAGGATATGTTGTTATTAATATGGGAATGATTTTATGCCAGTTATCCAGTATTTCATTGATTCTAGGGAGTATCTTTCATATGGTCCTAGTATATTAGTGGTAGATCAATACCCTAAGGTGTTTTTAAATGATTTTTATAGGTTTTTCACCATCTAGATAATGATTTTACTATTTATATATACCTCGGTATGATGATTGTATATTTACCACCATACTAGATGAATCCTACTGAGTTACAATAGTTAATGGTCCGCCTATAGGACCTTAAAATAAAGGGATTTATTCATCTAATAATGTCACCTTGGGCATTTCCAATTCCATTTTAGAAGAAGGTATATTTGAGTCTCTGAATTTTCAATGATTATTGTAAGATGGAGTAGGTGTCCATTAAGATTAGATACATGTTTCCTTTAATATATGATTATTTTTATCAAATCAGGGTGGGTTATTGTTTTCTAAAATTGACATGAGGTTGGGGCATCACTAGTTGAGGGTTTGGGGAGATTAAATTCTTAATACCACCTTCACAAGATAGTATAGGAACTTTGAGTACCTATTTATTCCATTTTCCTTACCATTTCTCCTGTAACATTTACGTATTTTATGAGTTAGACCTTTCATTGATTTTTTGACTCCTTTATGGTCATGTTTTTTCATGATATCTTAGTGTATTCTTAGATAGAGGAGGACCATGGAGGCTATATGAGTGTTTTTTTTAGAACATTGAATGTGAATTTCATCTATAATAAGCTTTATAAATGCTATTTTTTGATCCCAGAGGTAATTTTTTTGGGTCAATTTATTTTTGTGGAAGGCATTTTAGTAGATGTTGAAAGATCTAAGTAGTCATTTCTTAGAATTATCCCACAAATTTGTTTGAGATTAGAATATTTGTGGGTTTGGATGGGTGCTATTAGTGTTTTTAGGTCTTATCCATGATAGATTATCCCTTTATAGTATTGACTGACAAAGGGGTGACTTTTTAGTGGAGTGAGAATTATTAAGGATCTTTTGAGGTTTTCTAGGTTCGGTAGTCATTATCTCCAGTTTGGATTCTTTATGAGAATAGGAAGGGATATGCAGTATATTGATGAAATAAAAACTTTTAATTCCCAAAAATAAACATAATAGAACAAAATATATGGTTTTTAATACATAATATAATATAATTACTTAAATAGAAACTTAAATATAAAAAATATCGAATAATGATGATATTACGAAATAAACCCTTACTGCTTAGTAACTTTTGAATCAAAAACCTCATGAAATAAATAAAATCAAATAAAAATTTAAATATCATATATATATATATATATATTCATGATGTATAATATCAAAGGATGAGTATATACAGCATATGAAAGAAAAAAGTGGTGAATATTGCCTATGTCTCATAGAAACAAAATAGAAACGAGAAACTGTTACAAAGATCATATCATTGAAGTTAGAATTAATTAATAAACTAACTATGTGTGAAAATTTAAAAAACAATAAGTAGAAAGGCACCATAATAAAATTATAATTAGTTTTATAAAAAAACTTGGAATAACATTATCCTTGAAGTATAAGTATAACCTAATGAATAGATATTGTGTTAAGAAACCCCATGCCCCAAGTCGTGTCTTGATTTGTATACATTAAAACCTAATGTAAAATAAATTTAAATTAATTATAATTATATATTATATTTAAATAAAAACATAACTCCCTATTTACCATTATATTATAATTTTCAATTATCCTTTTATTAAAAATTCATCTTTAAAATGTACATTCTGGTGAAAGATGGTCCATTTTCCATGCATGCTTCGGTTTGATAGTTTTTATAATTTTACCTTGGTCATGTTTTAATCATATATATAACATTAATATTGAAAAAAATATAATATATTAATTAGATAAATCTTTATAATCATCCTTGAAATGAACCCATGAAAAATGAATCACATCACTTCATGGTGGTGGCAGTCGACATGTACACATGAGTGACGTTATCATTTTTTTAATGGGTTTATGGGTAAAAAAGGTATATGATATATTATATTAAAAAATAAATAATTATTTAATAAATATATAATATATTAATTCTTTCCATTTTATAATAATCCAAGTAAGATTGTCATGAAAAATGAATTTCACCACTACGTGGATATAGTTCGCTGAACGTACATATGGGAGATGTTTTTTCTTCTTGGAGGAAGGAAAATAGGTAGAAAATTGTTTTCTCATAACCATAATAACATCTCAGTATATTTATTATACTTTATTGATTCTTTTAGGAATGGTACAATATATTTATAGTATGTATAAGAAGAGTTAAACTTGAAAGAGATAGTAAGGATTATTACATCTTCTTTGAGAGACCTTGTTTTTTGGATTACACCTCATGCCTTGAAATATTGGTTACATGATATAACCACAAGCCCTAGTATGAATGTGATGAATCTAGGAATGTATTAATTAAGGTATCATTTGATCTATATTTCTTGAAATCTATGAATAATATAGTAGATGAGGTCCCCTTTTATAAGTGAAGGGAGGGGAAGCCTTGGAATTACATAAAGTATTAAATTAATAAATGTTAATTTTCAATTAGAAGTGGATAAAAATTGATATATGTAGAATATAATATTATTATAAGTATAAATCATCTCATAAAATAGTATCTATAAATGTTTAGGTGATTTTTTAACCGTTGTATTCTTGTTTTAATTCCTCGTTAACACTTTTGATGATTACTGTGATATCATTGTTTTTTACTCTTTAGTGGTCAAGAATGTTACTATAAAAGGAAAAGTAACCCATAAATGGAAAATTGTTGATATTTTTTACCATATCCAATTAAATTTTTAAAATATAAGATTTTTAATAATTTTAATTCGTTTAATAAAATATTTTTTAACATAATATACCATTAAAGTCATTTTTGAGACTTTAAATAGTTTAATTTTGAAAACAACATGATTGAAATGGAATTAAAATATAAACTTATAACACATCACTAATAGTTAAAATTTATATATAAATTTTTTAACACAATTATTCATCCAAATATATTTACTTTTCCTGTTTTTAAAATAATTTAATTTAATTTTTATACTGCCTTCACAAGAACTCTGCCCGTGCTGTGTAAGAATATATGGTAATTATACTGTTATTAATAATTAAAAAAATCAAATGATAAAAAAATTAATATAAATTTTAAATAACCTATTATAACTGAGAATAATCTAATTTTATCATTATGAGAAAATATTAGAGATATTAAAACAAAGAGGGTGACATTTTGTATTTATTCCTTACTTAAAATAATATTATGGCCAGTATAAGAGATAAATGGAAAAAATTGCGTATTGTAGAATATTGGATGGATATGGTTGAAATAAACTCCTCCAATATAAATAATAAATATTTTAGGTATATTTTAAAGCCTTATCACATTATTTTTAAGCTTAATTACATGATATACCCTTACCGAGCGTAAATATATTTACCACAATTACTATTCATAATAGGAAAAAATAAAATGGATGTATTTACCAAATTTTAACCTCTTAATTTCAAATACATAATCTATTTTTTCAAATTTGAATTTTTATGATTTTAGGAACTCGATCTTAATATAAATTCATAACTAATAATGAAAATTAGTTTTTATAAAAATTTATTTTAGGCATAAAAATTATCATATATTAAAATAATGAGTATTGGTTATTCAAATGGAATTAATTAGATTATTATAAATAAAAATGGTCATCTTTCACATTATTAAAATTATCCAAAATATAATGTATAAATACCCACACTTTTAATACATAGATAATACATATTAATATATGAATATTTATTATATAACATTTTGATCCACACTTATAATCATCTTGTTCTAGTATCTCTCAAAACTTGGAAACATAAAAAACTTGTTAATAAAATATATACATCATATCCCACTCATTTATTCATAACTAGCAACCTTATTGGACATATCATACATCATAAATTTCTTCATAACCTAGGAAAATGACACATAAGAAAAGGGTTTCCTCAAATGCCTAGTAAGGGTAAACAATGGAGATATTAATTATTAAATAAGTATAACATGATTATAAGGGCATAAGAACATGAACTTAACATTTTATAATTACACCCTTCATTTAATATATCATAATCTTGGGTCATTGAATAATTCTTGGAAGTTCATAAGACATAAATCATAAAGAAATCAAATAAAATTATCCATAAGATCATAACATTGGCATATGACATGGAATTTTGGTATACACATAAGAATAAAAAAACATTTAGTCAAGGATATTTTCCTATACTATTAAAGCATAATTGTTTTACTCCCAAAAACATCGTATTAGTCATGGTTTACTCCCAAGACTATCATAATGGACAAAGACCCTTACTGAACTCAGTTCACTCTCCATCCCAATCCGACTTATCTCGTGAGATATAGATCTTTACCAAATGCATTATATAGAACTATAGGTCCCACCGATAACATAATTAAAATCTTAAATATGTAATCCATAATAACATAAATAATTCATCACATCATAACCCATGAAAAAACTAATTTCATAAAATTTCATCATAGCATAACCCATGGAAAAGAAACGGGTTTCATAAATATCTTTTACACATAAAAATAAAACATTAATAGAAAAAATATTAATAATATCCTTTGATAATATCCCCATTAATGATTAATTAACATAAAAGGATGCCATATTATATGGGAAATTATTTTTAAAGATTGCTTGGAATAGTTCTTGAGGAAAATAACCTTTCTGTTTTGAAACCACTTCTTTTTAGAAAAAACGTCACACTTATATAAGAAAAAAAATTATTTGAAAATAACCTTGTAAAATTTTAAATTAATATTTAAACTAATGACTATTCATGACAGAAATATAATCTATTCAATATATATAATATAAAAAATTCATTCCTTCCATATTTTTGTCAGAAAAGTCACAAAGTATCAAATTTTGGAAAATGAAAAGAAGATTCCTTTGAACCCATTTTGTAAAAAGTAAAATATGGTTAAAAATAATTTTAAACAACAATAGTATAATTTTAAAATTAATTATAACATTTTTAGAAAACATAGATATGGAATAAAAATATTCCCCAATGGATACGTAAACATAAACAATCCCATGTATTTTTGAAATTGTGAAGTAAAACCCTTACCATGAGTTCTTCTTACTTTGAAAGCACTCTAACATCATGTATAATAAATTTATATTTATTATAATTATATAAAATATTAATTCTAATCCTTATAATATCATATATGATCCATTTATAATACTTTAACACCCCACTTTTATCAATAATCCCTAATTAAAATTGTTATTTATAGGTGTTAACTGTTTCGTTTATCATGAGTATTTCAGCTTAGTAGTTCTAATCATTGTAAATTTATCTTAATTTCAAGGTATAGAAAATATTAATCATGTTATAAATTTAATATATATTCATTACAGAAATATTTAGTGTCGTCAATAAAAATTAGAGATAGAAAAATGAATTACATCGTTCGTAGAGACAGTAGGTAGTACCCAAGCATGAACACTATTTTCAATTTTTAATGGGTGAAAATAAAAAAATTTAGACATTAATTAAAATTTATAGGTTAATTATTATTTTATATATATAATATATTTTTATAATATTCTCTCTCATTACCATATAATTAAAATATAAATTAAAAATTAATCGCATCACTTTGTGGAGATGGTAGTCCATGCGTACACATGAACATCATTATCATTTACCAAATGATTGGATGGTAAGTAGGTAGATGTGATATTATAATTAAATAAGAATATTTATTTCATAAATATAATATATATAAACATCAAACCCACCATAATACCCATCATTAAAATATAGTGATGAAAATTTAATTATATCGCTATGTTGAGATGGTAAGTCGTGCATATAAATGAGTAATATTTCACTTATTATTTGATGGGGAAAATGTGTATAATGGTGTTTTCATGATTATAATAAAACTTTAGAATATTTAGGATACTTAATTACCTTTTTTATGAGACATAACTTAGATTTATATGAATTAAATAAGAGGATAAATGGAAGTGATCAGTTAGGGCGATTACCTCTTCTTTGGAACGACTCTTTAGATTTCCTCTAAATGCCTCATGGATTGATATTTTGAGAATAAAAAACCTATAGTATGAGTATAAGTAATTTTATAAGGCATATTTTTATATTTTTTTAGATAGAGGGCTCAAAGTGGTGTAAATAAGTGGGGGAAGAGGTTCCCTTTTCTAATTGAGGTGAGGGGCACTTTGGGAATTTCTCAAAAGATTAAATTAAAATAAATTAACTCTTAATAAAACATCTTTAAATGTAATTGGATTAAATTATAAGGTATTATAGGGTTTTAATCACATAGACAAATATAATTTATACATGATTTGGTGTAAATTTAAAGCTTATCATTTAGATTAACCCTTAGTTAACCTATTTTAATTTTAACTAAAGTAACATCTTTTTTAATATTAGTGGGTGTAATTTTTACTTATAAGAAATAAATTGGTCCATAAATGAAACATTTATGAAATTTGATACCATATAATCACCACCTTGTCTTATTAAAGGATATTTATGACTTTTAGGTAATTTAACAAAATATTATTTTGATAAAATATCATTATTGTCAATTTTGGTGCTATTCTTTTAATTTGACTTAACATAAATAAATAAAAGGTATTAATTAGAATATAATATTATAAAAAAATCTAATATTTTATATTCACCTATTAAATTCATGAAAAATATATACATTACACAATTATACCAGTTTTAATATTTTTAATATCATTTATTTTATTTTTATATTAATTAAATAAATATTGTTTTTAAGTTGTGTAAGAATTTAAGGTCATTATATAATAGGTAAAATTGATAAATAAATTTCCATTATTAATATAATTTCATTATTCAAAAAAATCATATTAATATTAATTCATAATGTATTTTTTTCCTATGTAAACACGTAAAAGATATTAAAAACCAATAGAGTGAAATTTTATAACTTTCTTTGATTTAAATAATATTCAAGTCATTTTCATAGAAATATGTACATTAAAAACTAAATTTAGGTACTAACGTTTTAATTTTCGAATTAATTTTATATAATAATAATTTTATGTATAATTATTTCCTTATCGCTTATTTTTATTCTAAATTAACCTAATTTATTATTTACCAAGTTGATAAATTTTACCACTACTATTTATATTGACCAAAAATGAAAGGGGTATATTTAAAAAAAATTGAACTACCTAATTATAAATATGTAATTAATATTATCAAAATAAATTCCTATAAAAACAATAAATTATTTTTAATGTTAGTGTAGAAAATGGGGTAAAACTCATTTTGAGGAAAAAACATTTTTAAGCATAAAACTGTATTTATTCCTATCATATGCCTTGAAAAATATTTTTTGAATGTTTAAAACATTTGAAAAAATAAATTATATATAAATTTAATTAAAATAATTTACCAATATGGATTAATTAAATTTATTAAAATACATTAATTGCATAAAAATCATTTTCAGAAGAAGAAAAAATCCTTCACATGATTTTTTTTCATTTATAATTATTTGATAACCAATTAATAATTTTATACATATATTACCACACATTTCAAATAATTTATTTATAACTATTCATTCCCTCCAACATAATGGATAATTGATAACTTTAATTTTATTTTATAATATTTTTATAGTATATCATGGTTTATTAAAACTTGGGGTTACGTGTAACAAAATATATCAAGGAAATTAAAATTATTTGGAAAAAATATTTCATAAAATATCAGGGTGTTACATTCTAAACCCCCTCTAAAATGAATTTCACCTGCAAAATTCATCACTGTGATACAAAGAAATTAGGATAATTTTTCTTTATTACATCCTCATGTTCTCATATAGCTTCCTCAAATTGGTGGTTTTACCAAAAAAACATTGACAAGGTGACTGGTCTTGTTTCGATGCACATTATCTCTATGATCCAAAATCTCTACAGATTGTTCATAAAAAGAAATACCTTAATCCAGTGGTATGATCTCTGAGATGAGTACATATTAAAGACCAGTTATGTACTTCCTAAAGAAAGATACATGGAACACTTCATTATCTTGAGTGATATTGGATGGAATCACCAACCTATAATCTACTAATGTGATATGATAAAGAATTTCAAAATTACTAATTTACCTAGGGATTATCTTTCCCTTATTTCTAAATCTCAATACCCACTTCTAGGGAGATATTTTTTGGAATAACCTTTCACCAAATTCAAACTCCAAATCTTTATGAATATAGTTAGCATGAATTTTTTTGACACTAGAATTCTCTTATGTGTTGTATTTTTAATGAAAATGAGAACATACAAAAAAGAAAATGTGTATGGTATTGAATAAAAAAAATAAGATTATATTGACTTCTCTTATGATATTTTGAATTTATCTAACCTTTTCATCCATTTACCTAGCTATATGTGGTCTCAATATCTTTATTTCTCAAGCTTCATTCCAATATGTTAGAATTATGGACATCCTACCATAGAGGTATTCATAAGGATCTATTTGAGTGCTAGAGTAAAATCTATTTTGGAAATAAAATTACACTAAAATAATGTGTTGATCCAAACCTCTATAGAAATTCATATTCCAATATCTCAGTATTCCAGGTAGAGTTTGAAAATTTCTCTCAGTTTGACCACTTGTATGTGGATGATAAGTAGTTCTAAGACAAAATTCGTATCCAAAGCCTACTGAAGACTTATCCAAAAAATCAAGGTAAACCTTAGATCCAGAAAAGATAAAATTGATAGTGGAACACCATTTAATCTTACCACTTTCTTAATATATAACTGATTACGTAGATCAAGAGATAAATCTTATCTTATAGTGGTTAATTTTAATAACTTTATAAGACAGTCAACTATAACCCATATAGAATTATTCCCTTTATATGTTTCGGGGAGTCAGATGAAAAAATAAATAGTGATCTTTTCCCATTTCCATTATAGTTTTTGGAAATGGTTGTAACATCCCCTTATATTTATATCTCTTGACCTTAACTTGATAACATACTAAACACGAATATAATATTCTAAAATATCTCACTTCGTACCATCCCACCATAAATACTCTTTCCAATATATATACATTTTAATAATTCTATGATGAATATATAATGAATAATTAAGAACTTAATCCATCAACTCCTTCTTCATATATGGTATTTAAGGGTACATACACAGTTCGTGAACCTTATTATTCCATCACAATCGAGGATGAACTTGGGAACATTTCTCACCTTCTTTTTCATATCAACATCTTCCTTCTCTACCTCTATAATGTTTACTAAAATAGTTTTATGAACAATCATTTAAGAAATATAATATTTATCCCCTTTAATTTTTCTATATTCATTGTTTAAAAATCCATAAATGTTGGATCTTCTGTGATCCTAATTATAGATATGCTAGTATGAACCTTTCGACTTAGAGAATCAACCACATTGTTCTCTTTCCCATGGTGGCAATATATTGAGAATTCATAATCATTAATCAGATCCAACCATATTCATTGGCATATATTTAACTATGTTTCAGTGAAAATATAATTTAAACATTTTTTATCATTGTATATGTCAAACTTTTCTCCATAGAGATAATGTATCTATATCTTTAATGAAAAAATTACCATAACTGACTTCAAATCCTGAGTTGGGTAATTTTTCTCATAGACCTTCAATTATCAGGAGACATAAGCAATAACAATATATTCTTCTCGAGGATTCACCTCATTCCCTTGTTAGATTCATCACTATATGTCAGAAACCCTTCTATATTGTATGGTAGTGTAAGAAAATGTTCACTAACTAGACTTATCTTCAATTCCATAAAACATTTCTCACATTCACCCATCTAAAGGAACAAATATCCCTTCCATATTATCTTAGTGAGTGGTCTTTATGTCCATAAAAAATTCTCCATAAAGCACCGACAATAAACAACCAAACCAAGATAATTACACATCTTAGTCACAGTGGTTATTCTAGGCCAATGTTCAATAACTTTGGTCTATGAAGGGTCTACTGATATACACTCACCTAACATTATATGTCCCAATAATGAAGCATTCTGAATCAAAAATTTATACTTGGTAAGTGTTTCATAAATATTCTCTTTTCTCAAGGTCTTAAACATAATACTCAATTTATATTCATGGTCTTCCTTGATTTTTGAATATACAATAATTTAATAAATAAATAATTCTATAAATTGATCAAGGTAATCTTTGAAGACTCTATTCATTAAATCCATGAAGATATCAAGGAAATCTGTTGGACCAAAAAGCTTCACTATAAATTTATAGTGTCCATACCTTGTATAAAATTCTATATTGGGTATATCCTACTTATTTAACCTCAATTTATGATATCTAGAATAAAGATCAATCTTAGAAAATTATTGACATCCACATAGTTGATCAAATAAGTAATCAATATTGGGTCAGGGATACATGTTCTTGATAGTAATCTTTTCATGTTCTTGATAATAAATTTTGAGTCATATTAATTCATCTTTATTCTTAACAAATAGAAAACTAATCCACAATGTGACATGATTGGATGAATGAATCCCTTGTTTATATTCTTCAAGATCTGCTTCTTTAATTCTTGTAACTCAATAAGATCCATTCTATATAGAGTCTTGGAAATAAGTTTAAAACCAAGTATAAGTCCTATTAAAAACTAAACATCATAATTTGGTGGAATACTAGAGAAACTATTCTATAAATACATAAGTAAAATCTGTTACAATATTCATATATTTTATTTTGAGTTTATCTAAAACCACCTAAGACAAACTCCCCTTTTTAATAGGAATCATAACCCATACAATGGATGAAATTTCCATTGAAGTATTATATTCTTCATCACACTGATAGGCGATCATTGGTTGGTTAGAAATATCAAAAATATCTTACCATACTTTGAAATTTATGTGGGATTTATGTAAGGAAAATAAATCCATGACCAAAATTATATTTAATTGAACTAGAGGAAGAATGAACAGATTTATAGGAAACATAGTCCCATAAACATCAATTAGAGAATAATCATAGCCTTGGGATGTAATCACCGTACCATTAGTGGATTTTTTCTACTAACTCAACATCTAATTTTTGAGCTGGTACTACGATACCCTTATAAAAGTATTTAAATATAAAAGGTTAGGAAGATCTAGAATCAAATAATACATTTTTAGTTCTATATTGGTTGGAAAGTGTATCTTTCACCACAATATTGTCGTACCTATCATAGGAAATAGTGAACAAATGATATGTAAATTTCCCTCTAGTCTTAAAAGGATATTGATGTCAATAAAAATCACTAACCTTCTTATTTAGGCACTATTTATCATAACTACCATAATCGATGAATTTAAAATAGTGGAGCCTCAGTAGTGCATTTTGTGGAGCTTTCACTCTATTCACATCATTAGCCAACCTATTCCCATTACATTGACATTTGATTTCTTGATGACCTACCATTACACACTCTAAAAATTTACCAGTTCTCTTAAGAAAATTTCCCCCATGCTTCCTATCACAATTAAAGCATAAAGGAAAGCTCATATTCTATTCACCATGGTTTTCAGAATTTCCTTGGAATTGAAATTTTATTTTCTTATCAAAACCATGAAATTAATGGGTAAATACAATATCCATATCTACCATGAGATAACATAAAAAATATTATTAATAGATATTGATGTATATTATGGCTAATTTCGATCATATATTTTTGTTTTTAAGCCACTGAAGAATTGATTAAGTTTACTTTTAGGTTAGACGATTATACCAGAAGTGTTCCTGGGAAGTCTCGTGAAATTTTCCTCATAAGTACCAACAGATTTATCATCCTTGTTATTTAAATAAATTAATTATTATTTATTTAGTGTAAAAAATATGATTAAATTAATTGATGAAAAAATGTCTTTTTAATTTATCCCACTCCATATATTCAATTTCTTCTAGTTATCTCATGTTCTTGATAAAATTCAACTATTGATCTACTTTACCTTCAAAATGATAAACAACCCGAATAAATTTATCATGTTCCAAAAAAATCAATAATATAAAATATATTTTTAGTGGTACTAATACATTATTCAGTAATTGGTTGATCATTTAACCCAATAAAATAAGGTGGACATTTCCACATAAAGGAATCAACATAATGGTGTTCCCTTATTTTCTTATTTAGAAAATTAGTATGATTCATATCCTGATAATTTTTTTGACCATACAAAAAATATTTTTCATTCCAACTCCCATAAAATTAATTTTATCAGGAGGAAAAGCAGTGTATTTTCAATCGCATTCATCATTAACATGATTACATTAGGTTTCAACTGTTGATAAAAACAAAAAAAATTATAATGTGAGAAATAATATTCATGGAGGGAAATAACATAATCTTGAGAATTCATATATATGATGTCTAAATCATGAAACCATTTTCTTTTAAACCTTATTCTTAACCTAATCCATTCATGATCAAAACATTATGATTATATCCTATACTTAGACTTATCCATAGGGTTCTTAATAATTTTTCTTATCTTATTTTATAATGGTTAAATAAATATTTCTTTGATACTAGTTATAATGAAACATACTTTTTATACATATAATATATGAATATTTATTATATAAAATTTTAATCTATCCTAGAATTTTTTTTTCTAGTATATTTAAAAACATATAAATATATAAAAATGGTTCAAAAAATTTCTACATTATCTCCCAATTATTTCTTCATAACTAAAACCATTTTTACACATATAATACCTAATAAATTTCTTCATAACATGGGGAATAGAAATGTAATAAAATGATGAGCTCAGATGCTCAGTAATGGTAAACAATGGATAAATCAATGGTTATATAAGAAAAACAAGAGCATAAGGGAATAATAACATGAACTTAAAATTTAACAATTATACCTCGTATATCATAGATCAAAATATTGAGTCATGTAATAAATCTTAGTAGTTTATAATACATGAATTATACATAAATCAAATAACATGATCCATGATAGCATAAGATTGTCATAAGACATGTGATTGTGGAATACACATAATCTAAGAAAATAATTTATTTAATAGTCAAGGATAATTTCAAAGACTATCATAGTGAAATGGGTTCACTCCCCAAACCATTATATTAGTCATGGTTTATTCCCAAGACTATCATTATGGAAAAAATCCCTTACTAATCTGGGTTCACTCCACATTATAGTTAAATTTGTCTCATAAGATATCAATCCATTCCCAATTCATTGGAGGGATATATAAGTCCCACAAATCACAAAATAAAAATCATATATATGTGTTACATAAATTAATAAATCATTCATCATATGAGAACCCATGAAAATAATTTTTTCATAAACACTTCATCATAGCATAACCTGTAGAAAATAAATGTGTTTCATAAACATATTTTCAACATATACATAAAACATATACAGAAATAATAACAATGGTATCCATGGATCATATTCCCCAATAAATCTTATGTAACATCAAAGGATGTAATATTAGATAGAAAACTACATTTAAATATTACTTATAATAATTGTTGATGAAAATAAACTTTCTATTTTGAAACAACTTATTTTTTTAACGCTTTAAACCTATAAAGAAAAAAAATTATTTGAAAATAAACTGTAATATTTTAAAAGAATATTTAATGAAAATTTTATTCATTACTGAACAAAAATAGATTCATGTTGTATAAGTTATAAAACAATCCTTAAATATTTTTTTGGAAAACTCATAAAGTACCTCATTTGGAAAATGACAAGAATATTTCTTTGAAACCGTTTTAAAAAAAGTAAAAAATAGGTAAAAATGATGTTAAAAATCATTGTACAATGTTAAAATCATTTTTTTGAAATTTTTTAAAAAAGCATGGATATGGAATAAAAATATTCCATAGTTGAGACTTAAAAAATCCCAAATATTAATGAGATTATAGAATAAAACCCTTACATCGAGTGCTCCTTTATTTTAAATAACTCTAACCTACTTTATAATACATTTATATTTATTATAATTTCATACATGATTCATGTTCAAATTTATAATATCATAAATTATTTCTTTATAACATTTCAACTCCCCCTTTAATCAATAAATCATTATAAAATTTTTTATTTTTGGGTGTTAATTGTTTCGTTTATCATGAGTATTTTAGCTTATTAGTTATGGTACTTGTATATTTAACATTTATACATCATTTAAATAATATTAATAATTTTATAAATTTTAAATATATTCATTATATAAATATTTATATTCATCTACAAAATTTAGAGATAGAAAAATGAATTACACCATTTATGGAGATAGTAGGCCATATGTAAGAATGAACGTTGTTTTAATCTTTTGATGGAAGAAACTAAAGAATGGTAAATATTAATTCACATTTTTATGATAATTATTATATCATATATATTATATATATTCCAAAAATTATTCTTCATTATCATCTAAGTAAAATATAAATGAAAAATGAATCATATCACTGTGTGGAGGTGGTAGACCAAACATATGCACGAATGACTTTATCATTTTCCAAAGGATTGGATGGTAACTAGCTATATGTGATATTATAATTACATAAGTATAATCATTAAATAAATATCATATATAGAAATTAAAACCATTATAATACCCATCCATAAAATATGGTCATGAAAAATGAGTTCTATAATTTCATAGAGATAGTATGTTATATATATGCATGAGCGAAACTTTCACTTCTCATTTGATAGGAAAAGGGTTATAATGGTTTTTCACAATAATAATAATAATAAATAATATTTTTGATACATAATATATTATTTAATGATAAATTCCATAGATTCCTAGGAGGTAAAGTAGAGTATAAAAGAAAGTGATCGGTTTGGGAGATTGCCTCTTCTTTGGAATGAACCCATTAGATCTCCTCTAAAGGGCTCTAAGGTTAGTATTTTGATAAGGCGAAAACCTATTGAATATGTGTAGAGAAGTTTAAAAGTAAATTTAGTAGAGTCTGGTAGATATATAAGAATCAAAGTGTTGTAAATAATTGATGGAAGGAGGTTCCCTTTTATAATTTAGGTGGGGAGAACTCTTGGAATTTCTCTAAATATTAAATTAAAATATATTGATTCTCAATAAAATTTACTCAAAAAGAAAATTGATTATAAGATAAGGTGAGATAGAATTTTAATCCCATAAACCAATAAAACTTAGAGAATTTTTTGTGTCATTTTAAACCTTATCATTTTGATTGACCCTTAATTAACCTATTTAAATTTTAACTACGGTAACAAATTTTTCAATATTAGTTGATGTAGTTTTAATTATAACGTGTAAATTGGACCATAAATGGGTCATTTATGAAATTTTATACCATATAATTACCAACATTTCTTATTTAAATATTTTTATTAATTTTAAATAACTTAATAAAATTTTATTTTGATAAAACATTCTTATTGTTAATTTTGGCACTTTTCTTTTTCATGAACTTAAAAGACAAGAAAAAAATATTAAATTTGAATATAATCATTTAAAACTACATTAATATGTAATATTAACCTATTAAATTCATTTTAAACTATAAATTACTCAAATTATACATCTTTTAATATTTGTATTGTCATTAATTTTATTTTTCCATTTATTGAATAAATATTATTTTGGTGTTGTGAAAGAATTAAAGGTAATTATATAATAGATAAAAATTAAAAAAAATACCATCATTAATATAATTTAATTATTAACAAAATTGGTATTATTATTCGTTAATAAATAATTTATTCCCAATGTGAACACATAATAGATATTAAAAACAAGGATAGTGGCCTTTTAAAATGTTTATTGATTTAAATAATATATAATCCATTTTCATGGAAACAATTTCATTAAAAAACTCAATTTATATTCAAAGTTGTTGACGGTAAAATTGATTTCATCCAATAATAATTTTTATAAACAATTATGGCCTTATAACTTATTTTTAATCTAGATTAACCCAATTTACTCTTTACTAATGTGATAAATTTTACTACAACTACTATTCATATTGACCAAAAATAAAACGGTAATATTTAAAAATTTTAAAACTCATGATTATAAATATATAATTAATTTTATCTAATCTAATAACTATAAATAGAAAAAATTTATTTCAAATTAAGAAAAAATTGTTTTATAAAAATTGTATTTTTGAAAAAAAAAATACATTTTTAAGCATAAAGATGGATTTATTTTTATCATATTCCTAGAAAAATATTTTTTTAATATATAATAAAATATAAATCTAATAATATATAAAATTAATTAAAATAATTTACCAATAGTGATTAATTGAATTTATAAAAATACATTGTGTGCATAAAAACCATTTTTTAGAAAAATATTTCTTTTTCTTTCAAATTATTTTCATTTTCATTTATAATCAATTGATAATAAATAAATTAATTTTACAAATATATAAACATATATTTTTCATAATTTATTTATTTCTATTCATATCTACCAACCCAATTTCTAAGTGATAACATTTATTTTAAATAATAATATTTTAATAGTATATCACGGTTTTTTTAAACTTAGTGTTTCATGAAACCAAAGGTATTAAAGAAATTATATTTATTTGAAATTTTTTTAATTAAATATTTTCGTGTTACACAATGGAAATTTTAAATTATATTATGTTCTTAGAATAAATAACAGTATTTGAAAAATCAGTCTTTTCTAAATTTATTCAAAAATCAATCATTTCAGAATAATACAAAAATATCATCAAAAGAAAATTTTGAAATGATGGTTTCAAAAAATATGATCATTTTATAAATAAAATTTCTAAGAGAGTTATAAATTAATTATAATTTAAACTCACAAAATTAAATAAAAATCATTATGAATAAATTGAATTTTTAAAGCATAAAAGGACTACTAAAAATTATGAGCTTATTTCCTAATAATTAATCAATATGTTTTTATTGAGTAGGACCACTATAAATATATTTTATAATGCGATTAATCATATTAATATACAATGATTAAAAAACTATGTTATAATAGACATATTTAAATAATAATATTTTTATAATATATCTCAATTCTCTTAGTGCTCGGTGTTTTATGTTAAGAATGATATTAAGCGTAATTTTATTTTAAACTAAACTTTATTGGTTTTAAATTCACCCTAATTAAATAAATTTCTCCCAGTCATCAAAAGTTAAATATTTGAAAATAATTTTATTTGAAACTTACATCTTATAAAGGATTAATAAAAATTCCATTGAAAAGGGAAATTTGGAAACTTAATGTTTACACAAAATAGCACAGAACCAGATCCTAGATATGAATGAAATTGGTGGTAAGGTAAAATATAGATATGTAGGATAAAAAGAATATTTATAGAATAATAGATAATGATATAGAACATTTTCATGATAAATTTCATGACCCCAAAACCATAAGTTAGTGAGGGGTTAAGAGGGTATAAACTCATCAAAAATGAAAGAAAAGAAATAGAATTTTTATTTTAAGATACATTTTTTAATGTTTTGGGATTCTTTTACTATCATGGTATTAAAAATGAGATAGTATACATACTTGATTTCATTCCATTTCATAACCACGAATTCATCCATTGGTTTTGGTTCAATCAATTTCTACTTCATCACTTACTCCAAGAAATGAAAAATAAATATGTTTTTTCATACCTAAAGCACTAAAATTAAAATTTAATGGATTATATGATCCATAAGAGAATGAAAAGTCATTATTTATATATTTAAATATTTACCAAAAATAAAATGGTTAGTCAATATTATCCAGTACGGATAAATATAACACATTAATCTCTAAAACCTCAGAAATAGCAGCCAAAGTTCAACTTAATCCATTCCATAAATAGATAACCTCATGACTCATCAAAAAATGTATAATAAAATTAAAAAACCCAAGTATCTTAAATTTTTGATCAAAAATTTGTTTTCCAAGATCAATATTAAGATATATCTCAAAATTATATGAAGTATCTCATAATGGAACATACCAAACATGTGAATACCTTGATCATATATTCTCCTAATAAATGTTAATAACCTAAATCACTAAAAAACTCATTAAAAACATATATGAATATAAAAAATAATTCTTTCATTATTCCTCAAATAAAATCATAGAAAAATTAATATAGACCATAAACCCAATAATACAGTAAACATTATCAAAAATTATTTTTTCATCAAATTGCTAATCATTTCCAAGGTCACCAATAATATTAAACATACTTTATCAATATCAATCAACTATTTATCCCATATAAAAATTATTATCCCATCATCACGAATAAATTTCGGGTTTTCTATTAGTTAATCATGTATTTTACAAAAAAAATATAACTTCTACACTTAGTCACATTTCTACTTTATTGATACCATTTAACATATGCATAAAAATCCTTAGGAAAAACTAATATAGAAAAATCTATAGATTTTTCAATATTCTTATAACCAAAATATCATTTATAATACACATCTATAATATAATTCTCAAATTCCAATACATAAACACTTCAATAATTTCACTTTAATGATTAGTATAACATAGCCCTTCCTTGGTATATGTGTTTTATTTTGGATTAGGGAACTGAATCGGATAATTCCCAAGTTCTCTACATATAAGACATCAAATCCCTTGGAAATTTGTTTCTTTGATCCCTTCATTTACAAAAAAGAAACATCTTACCCTTACATTTAGACATTCTCTTCGGTTCTTATTCCCATATTCTCAACTTGTAGTAAGATAAATAATATTTCCTCCATTCTCTTAATGAAACTCAATTTTTTTTTTATTTGGTTAATTTGTAAAATCACCTATGTTTAGGTTATTAATCATATAAGAAGATATCTGGTTTGGAATAATCACAATATTTTTCATTAAATGCCCCATAACATTTGGTTTCTTAGGAGGATAATCATTTCATTGTCAGTATCATTTAGTGTTAACATGATTCCTTATGTTTTTATGAATTGAATGTAACTAATGTATTTTATGAGAAACAATAATCACAGTGGGAAATCATATAATCATGAAAATAATTTATAGGATATCTAAATCATGACAACTTATTTTCAATGTATAAAACCTTGGGTTTAACCTAGGTCATCCGTGGTCATTATCAATTAAAATCATTCATAATTCTTGATAAAGAAAAATGTGAATTGCCCTAAGAATAACCCTTAAGATTATCAAACTAGGTGCACACTTATGGATCGTTCACCATACACTGGAATGATGGTCGAGATATACATGACCAGTTCTTTTTTGGGTTATTACCTCTACATACATCTATTCCAAAACCTCATCCACATGTAATATACATAAAGATATACATTACTAGGAAAACCAAGTAATCTCTAACATTCCAAAAAAATTATGATATTATCATATAATTAGACATTTCCTCAAATTCTATCATTGGGTTATGATCCATAATCTATATTCTTCTAAATCTACTTCTCAAGGATTCTACTATACTTACTCTAATACCAACTATAAATACCTCAAACTTAGTAACCTAGATCCAATTTTTACATTCTTAAATTTATATTAGATATAAGTGATCACATCATAAGGTAATTTATTATTTATTAGTCTTAGTAAACCGGATACATTCTTCAATCCCATATTACATTTGAAAACATAAAACACAACATAGTATTTTATTTTGAGAACATTATTATTATCCCATTTATGTATTAGTAGGTATAATGAGACAACAAAAGTTGGGTATTTTTCCAAGGCCTTACCAATTTATTAAAGATTTCAAGGAATAAGACCTCAATATTAAGATTATAAAGTTAAAATTATGCATTCCATCATTATGAATCAATTTTTTATTCTCATGTGATTATTTGAATAGTTGTGATATCTATGGATAAGTTTCAATATCATGTGTTTAATTACATAGAATTATATTGTCATTATTTATTTGGTATATATTTTTCAGGCCTTATTTGTTATATTATAGCTTCCACTATATGCATTCCCTTAATTAGTATTTGAGTTCACCCCTTTCTTATGTTTCCTTTACCCAGGATTCCAAAAAGTGTTCTTTGATTGGTATGTGGGGAAAGAATAATAATTATGTTATCAAAATAAAATACTATATTTTATTTTATGTTGTAAAATTTAATATTTGATTCAATTATATATCTAGTTTTTCATGACTACTAAATTATTTGGTCCCTTGTAATTTGATTTATTATATCTTGTTTCATTGAAATAAAATAACCATCGGCTCTAGGCTACTAGTAGTGGGGTATTTAAATTCATAACAAGTGTTTAGGTAATTCTATCCATGGTTGATTGGGTTCAGTGTGAGAAGTAATTTTACCTTTAATTAAAGAATATTAACAATTTTTTTAATAGTGTGGAGACTTCGGGTGATTGGTCTTAGTCTCTCGGCAGTGCCTTTTTTTCAGAAAGAGGATTGTTGTTCCTTTAAACTTGAGACATGATGTGATGCATGTGGGGAATTATTTTAGTCTTACTATTCAACTAGGGGTGACCCTTCCTTTTTATGATCAAAGGAGTTGATAGTGGTTTTGTGGGATGATATAATCTATTAAATACATTGTTTCCCAATTTTTAACCTACCAGAGGATCAAAACGGAGCATCAGAGCCCATCCAAGTTACTTCATCCTCTTCCCATTATGTTGTAGAATAAGGATGAGATATCCATGGGATTGGTGATTTTTTTACCTTATACATATTCTTGGAATGATTTTATTCGGGCCATTACAAAAAAGTTGACTAATTCATCACATTTTCTTACCATTAGAGTGTAGACAAAGGTAGTACAGCTCATGCACTTATTTTTCGAAGAGATATTTAGGATTCTTATGGTTCCCCCATCTATATTTTCTAATCAGGATACCCATTTTAATTCTTTTTATTAGAGGATTCCCCAATAATCTATGGGAACTCATTTGAAACTAAGAATTGTGTACCACCTATAGAGGGATAGTCATACTAAGCAGGTCATCTGGATTTTTGAGGATATTCATTATGCATGTTTGTGTTCTTTAAGAAGGATTTATTGGAAAGGACTATGATATTGGTTGAATATTAAAAAAATAGTTACCAATCCATGATAAAGATGGCTTGTAATAGCTCTGACACCAGTAACCCAGAGTCAGTGTCTAGTTTATTACATTTTCATGAGATACATGGAATCACATCCCAAAGGGGTGAAAAGTTTTGAACACATTACATTTAAGTAATTGAATAGAATAATCGATGGTAAGTAAAATATCTTGAAACGCATTTCATTTAATCAATAACATTACTTTCATAACCAGATAAGTCATAAACAATATATAAAGGTAGAAAACTAAACAAAAATGCAATTTAAATCAATAAGTTGAGCATGAAATAAATCTACAGATAATATCATTTAGAACATATCTTGGATAATAATAATCACACAATTCTAAATGAAGGGGTTTATTAATTAGTCGATGTTATGATCTCTGGAATCATTATGCCTCTACCATCAAGAACTATTATCAATATAGTAAAAAACTAAAGGGTAGAGACCCATTTAGCAAAGGCTAACCAACTTATTTATCTCATAAGACCCATCGATGCATCGAGTAGATATCTATAACTAGCCCCCACCTATATCTAGATTCCCAAAGTATTCATCATGTATCAAATAATCAATTTAATTCATAAACAATATTCCTTACATTTAAATATCCATATTGAATAAAGAATATAGATTATCAATATTTCCATAGATAAATAAATAACATTAAATTAAGAACACCACATGTATAAATTTTATATATTTTTTGAAATAAACATGTTCATGATAAGTAATATGAATATTTAGGGAAATGTAATGTCAAATGATCACAGTAAATTGAATATTTGAAGGGAAAGTTGATAACTACAAAAATTAATCAAGAAAGTGAATTTCAATATATTCCTTCGTCGAAATGAACATATACAATCAATTGAAACATAAAGGATAGTATCAATATATCATATACCTATTACAGTATGAATAAATCATTATTTTTATTGATTAATATAAGTACCAAAAAAAGGATCATTAAAACATTATTAAGGAAAATATCCTTTTCATTTTGAAAATAACTATTTAAAGCTAAAAAATCACAAAAAAATTGAAAATAATCTTTGGAACTTATAAAATAATATTTAATACATTTAGTGGTCATGATGACTAGAAATTTCTTTCATGATGTGCTTGTTAAAAAAAATATTCCTTCCAGTGTATTTGTTAAACCTTAACCAGAATTGTTTTGAAAACAACATGAATATTCCTTTCAATTTTTTTAAGGTGTTTATTAAAAAATGATCAGAAAATTTCCTTCAATGTAAATTTAGGTATAAATAATCCTGATTAAACTGAGATTATAATGTAAACCCTTGAAAATATCATAATGTTAAAGTGAGAATTAACCAATGAATCAATTATATGTGTCAAATTTTATTCCTCATAAAAAAGTGTATATAAAACATAATTTACTTAAAATTCATTACACACATTACATATAATAAAAAATAAAATGAAGAAATAATATAACCCCAAGAAGAAAAATTGAGTTATAAATTATTTACCACTTGGTAACTTTTATGTCAAAACCCCTTATATGAAATAATTGAAATTTAAATTGAACATAAAATTAATTATTAATTAATCATGACATTACATGTCAAATTTTCATAATATACACCAAATAAAATAAATTTTGTTCATAACATTACAATATGCCTCAATGAATTGAAATTGAGACAAAGTCCCTTACCTCACACTTCATTTTGGTTTTACATGGTTTTGATTAATTTATAGTTTTTTTATACATGTTATTAACTTATAAATTAACAATTTTAATATTGATAATATAATATATATCCTTTTATAATATCTTATCACTCGTTTATTAATAATATTTCTTTATTGTCATTGTTTTTAGGTGTCAATTGCCTTGTTTTCTCATTCGTATTTTGTAATGAAAGTTATGGTTCCTATGAATATTATATAGTTACATATTATCCAAAAAAATAAAAATTGTATAATTATCATATTAATAAAAACTAATATTTTTAATAAAAATCATTAAATACGGTTTTTAAAAATGAAGTACATTACAGTCCTAGAGACGGTATGCCATATAGACGAATGAGTAACATTTCCATTTTTCAATGATAATTATTAAAAGGAGGAAAGTGATATTTTATCCTTATATAATGAATATTATATCATATATAACATATTATTTATTTAAATATAATTATACATAGCATTCATGTGGTTTGGTGATGAAAATATATTCATCCTTTCGTGAAGGTGGTATTCCACACGTACACGAACAATGTTGTCATCTTTAAACGAGTGGAAAGGTAAGAAATTAAATGATATATTATCTTTTAATAATGATAAATATTTCATGAATATCATAATTATTTCATTTATATAATATATATTTATTAAATTTATCCGTACTACCTTCCATGTAAAGCGTCAGTGAAAAATGAATCACACCGCTTCACGTGGCGGTAGTCCACCGTACACATGAGTGACATTATCGTATCTCTTACAGAATAAAAATTAAAATAGGTATATTTGATATAATTACTAAATAGGTATAATTATTTTATAAATATAATATATATATATATAATTTATATTCATCATCATACCAGACCATGAGAGTGGGTAATGGAAAGATGAATGTCATCGGTTCTTGAGGTGGTAATCCACCGGTCACACAAATAATTATTTCATAACCCATTTGATTGAAGTGGGGATAGTTTTAGACCATTACCTTAAAAAAATTATAATTATATGGAATATAATGAGGTTTTTATATCTTCATTGTTTAATAAGAATTTAAGGAGGTTGAGGAAGAAATAAAATAAAAATTCTTCTTGAATAACGTAAACTCTTTTTTGGTTAACCTCCTTAGGTTTTCATCAAAATACTTCCTAGGTTTGATTTATTACAAAAATAAAGATTAGAGGATACGTTTAGGGAATTTTAGGTGATATTTGAGTTATTTTATGAACTAAAAGTGTTTTAATATGAGAATAAGAGAGGAGAGTGGGTGGCCTTCTATGAGTGAGGTGAGTTCCACACATGTAATTTTTGGAAAGTAAATGGTGTGCATGTGTTTTTAAGAATAAAAGGGTCCAAAATATATTATCTCAATAATTAGACCTTATAATACAAAAATACGGACATAAAATAAATTTTTGAAAAAAAATAGCTCAATTTAAACCTTATATTTTTAGTTTGACCCTAGGTAAATCCATTTTAACCTTAACTATGGTAAATATTTATATTGTTTCTACAAAAAAAAATTGGTAAAACATTAAGTTGACATTATTATATAATATAAATTATTATTATTAAAAATATTTAATCCATTTTTCCAAATTCAATTAACATAATTGGAAATTTTTAATTTAAAATTAATCCTTCTGACTTGATGAGAAAGTGGGTTTTCAAAGAGAAAATGTTCAAAATTTTACAATGTTTTTATAATAAAATTTAAAATTAAAATGATTTAAATTGCCTAAATTGAATTAATATATACATGATTCAACTAATTTTAATTTTAAACCAATTAAAAATATAATTATATTTATAAATAATTCAAAAAAAGGAGTTTTTAATTAAAATTCCGTATTTTTAACTCTTCATGAAAAAATGAAACTCTTCATAAAAATACCAAAAATTAACCCTATGATAATTTAGATATGATTATTTAAAAAAATTGTTTATTTTTAACCAAAATTTTTATAAAAGTGATAAAATTAAATTTTAAATTTTGTGCACAAAGCACGACTAAATCATCTTTTAGAAAAAATAATTTTTTTAGGAAATATTTAATTTTCCTATAAATGATTCTTATTTTATTTATAATCAATATATACACATAATATTAATTATATATTTATTAATTTAAATACCTGTAAATTTAATGAAAATGTTATAAGGGTACACTATATTAAGATTTATTTAGACTAAGGGTTGTTTATTCTGCAAGCTATCAAAGAGATTAAATTTAAAGAAATATATTTCATAGGTTCTTTGAGCCTAGTGTTGTGTGTAGTGTACTCTATTGAATAAATTATTATGATTTTATAATTTTGGGATGTAACATTCTCCCCATATTAAATAAATATCATCCTCGCAATTTGATCTTGCATGCAAAAATCATGGGTTTGTTATTTGAAAATTCCTTTTTTGAAAACCCACATTGTAAAAAGGTTTGATAAAATATCCTCTTAATAAGAGAGAAAAAGTTTTAAAATTTTCACATGAAATAACACATAACAAGGATTCCACATAGTATAAAATTGGTGATGAGTGAAGAGATATCCATTAAATAAAAACATAAATAATTATAGAGAGTGATAGAGGTCCTTGATCATAAGAAGGTTAATGATCAACGAGAAGTGAAGGAGTTCAAAACCATAAATCTATAATTATTTAAAAGACTCATTGATTCATCATATATGAATGTAATAGAATAAAAAAAATCAATATTATTTTCTTAAAGTTGAGTAATTACATTACTATTTTAGAATATAAGGAAATTTACATTCTTGATATGTTTCTATTTAATAAGTACAATCTCAACCTTTGGTTGGAATTAAAACAATTTCAAATTCATCTCTTAATCCAATAAATGAAAATCAAAAAATGAATTTTGTATGTCTAAATCACTAAAATTATCTTTTAATGGATCATAAGATCCATAAAAGAGTGGAATTTCTTTCCTTTTGTCTCTAACTATTTTCCAAAACCAATACTATTAGCATAAGTTATGCAATATAATACACAAACCTGGGAACCTCAATAAGAACCGAAAAGGGTAATTGTGATATTTATTTCCCAAATTGTTTAACCAATTACATATTAAATAGGAAATCATGTAGTCCATTGTTAGGTATTAAACCCTTATCAACCTTCAGTTATGGGTTCAATCCGCATAATCTTTCTACACGTGAGGGATTGTCACCTAATATATGGGTTGTTCTTTTTCTAAAACTATATTAATATAATTAAAATAAAATTATCAAAGTGTAATAGCCCATAATTACCAAAACATATAATATAAGATAAACCTTAATGGTTAACAATACCTTTAAATATACTCACCCAAAATTTAGGGGAATTCTTCCTTAAATGAATTTTTCACTAAATTATATACTAAAACAATGGATTGTATTACCATAAATGTCTCCCAATATATCATTCATCTTGGTAAACTATAATCACATAAAATCTAAAAATGGTTGTTTATGAATTTGAACATATGATCTGTATCATACCATAATTTTTTATTGGTTGAATTTTTTTCTAACATAACTTGAATTTTTAGTTTGGTGGATGAGATGAATTGTAAACCAAGATTCAGAATGAAATTCAGAGATTTTTAACACTAAAATTTGTTGTTTCTAGACTTGTTTTAAGGCTTGATATTTGAATTTGGTGTTCCTTTGAGTTTTAGAAGCATCATGATTCAAAACCTCAAAAGTTGAGAGAAGCTGGTAGCGGCACATAGTTTGTCTGAAATTGTCTAACACTTCAAAATAAATTGTTATGCTAATCTCAAAGAGATGGATGTCCCACATGATTTTTTTATAACCATGTGGGAGGACCCTCATGGTCATGAGGTTTCCTATAGATCCTTAACCTTGGGATTTTACATGGGATTCTCATGGTTATCCAAACTGTGTGACCATCCCATATGTGGGGTTCTTTGAGTAGTGGTGAGTGCACGGTTGGTGCAAAATTTGGCCAACTCTATGTCCAAACCTTACACCTCATTAAAGGGGTTTAAATCCCTTTTTTTACTCTTAAACATTTACTTATTTTCTCTACCTATTATTCCCATCTTACCCATATGAAGGTTCCCACATTTTAAGTTTCTCTTATCCTCTCTTAAGGATGGAGAGATGTACTCCATCCAATGTAGGTTTCATGTACTGTTAGGTGAATTGGAGAGGCCTTAGAAAGTGTATGAATCCTCCATCTTAATTTAATCAGTTTTATTTTCATCAACAGAACTATCTTTATGTGAGATAATTCACCATATTTTCAAGGCATTCATCTATTTCTTTGATTTCTCTCAAACCAACTCTATTCAAGCCTTGATATTGGATAAGTGGATTATCTATTGTATAATGTAGGTAGACTATAGTTTTTTTCTGAAAGTTTTTTTGATTTATAAAGTATGTTATTATGTTGTGCATTGTTATTTCGTTGTGATGAATCTTAAATGTGATATTTGATTTCTAGAACCTAATTCTCGTGATGAAGATAATATTTTCATATATTTTATAAAATAAATCATTGTTTATAATCCCACCATATTTTATTTTTATGTGTAATTTTCATGTTTTTAGGTTTTAGTGGTAATTTGAGTTTAAATGAAAAAATGGTTAAAACTGGAATTTTGAAAGATTTTTATCATAGGGGTATGTTGGATATAAAATTAAAATTATTATTCCAAATTGTGTGATTCCTTGTTTTTGAAATCCTTATATTTTTTCACATAATTTTTTTCTAGATCAGGGGATGATTCGAGCATCTAGAGGCTCGAAATAAATCATTTAAGTTAGGAAATTTTTCGGGTGAACAGTGTGGACCCCACCTCCATAACAGAAGTATAAATCTAACTACACACCTTCAATTGAGGTATTTATAGTTTTAAATGAAATATTATTCAATAAGGAATTTCCTTGTTGAGTTTAAATGATAAATACTTACATTAAGGCATTAATTGAATGGTTTAAACATGTGGAAGATGAAACAGCTCACCATGGAGAAATGGATCCATTTAATAATTAATTCATACCATATAAACCTTGTGTCCCAAATGTATTATATTTTGTGAAGACATGAAAAAGTAATAATGTAACAACTTTCCTTGAGGCTCAAATTCATGAATAGATAGTTTGGAGGTTCATAATGGTATAGGAATGTGAAGATGTGATATCAGATGTGGCACATGGAAAAAATTAATTTCTTAGATTAAAATGGTCATAACTCCTTATTATAGTGGTAAATTTTATTGAAATATTGAGTATGAATAGAGAATACTCTTGGAATAAATTTTATTAATATATATATTACAAATTCATCCAATTTATAGGGAATACACATAGAAACATTTGGAGTAGATTTATAGAGAATATTATTTCACCCCCTCTACCTATAAATATGTATCCTCACCCATTTTCAAAAAAATTGGAACTTATATGTGGCCATTTTCTATTGTTTTTTAGTTTCATTCCATTTAAATAGAGTTATTAATTTTAAATATATTTTTATCTTATTCTTAATATCATTATCATTTTTTTATCTTTTTGTATTTCCACCCTATTCTTCTCCACTACAATCTCTAATACTCATGATCATGAGTAACTAACTCGAGGAAGTTTCTCGAATGATCAATCTGGTTTTTAACCCATGTCCTTATACAGTCATGTTTTATTTTTCTCATTTTATTAGAGTTAGGTTTAGGGTGATCTTAGTGGGCAAGGTGCCTTTGGGTCTCCACATTCTACCCGAGGCATAGATTTCTATTCTAAAATATTTTCCCTCGATTGAGGAGGTGGATGTATGGTCTCTCGACGATCATTGAGTGCATAATATATCGACACCCATAGGTAGAAGAGAATGTTCATGCAAACGATGGAGCATTATCATTAAGTATATTTGAATATAACAAATATATGATTAAGGTTCACTTAGAATAATATCCTTGGAGGATCTTCTTTCGGTCTAACATCATTTTGACTGCATTCATTCTATCTGCATTTTTCATTGCATGTTTACTTTTCTTTATCTTGTATTCTCATTTCTCAAATCTCCTTTTATTGAAGTTTTATTTTATAAATAGAAAAATATAATAAATTAAATTATATGTAGTGATCGATTGACCGCAAAATCTCCTCAATAGAATTCCTAGGTCAGCCCATATGCTTAATTTAGTCACAAATATTTTATGATATCATGCACTACAATGCTTTATAAAATTGGTGCTGTTTTTGGAGAGCCAAGTGGTCTTCACTCACTATATTTATTCACATTTGGTAAATAACTTTTATTTTATTTAAAAAAACAAAAAAAATCATAAATTTTAAAAAAAACATTAAAAAATATTCTTTATTTATAATGTATTCAAATTTTGATTATTGTGAAAAGATTACCCAATCACAGGTGCACAAAAATGTTTACCATGATCTTGATGCTTAGTTTCAAAGGATTGGAGATAAACTTAAAAACCTAGAGATCAAAATTGAATGTATTTTTTAATATTTCCACACATCCCAATACCAACCCAAACCTGATCTGGAACCTAAACCTGAATGAGTGGAAGAAAGTATTCCACCATTCATTTTTTTATGTCAAAGAACCTAATTTGGGTGAGAAGGAGCTACAAAAGACTCAACCATTTCTTGAGGTGGTCTATGAAGTACACAATATATCTGATGCACTTACGGTAGATCAACAAAATTTGGAAGAATCCTATAATGTCTTTGTTTATGATAACCTAAAACAAGATCTTCTTGTTCTTTATAATGAAACATCAACACCTTTCTACCTATTTTTTAATTTAAAAGATAATAATGAAGATTCACCTAATGAGATTGAATTTCCAATGGTCATGCCTGAATAGATCAATTTCCAAAATTAATTACCTGAAATGGAATATTTATTTACTAATTATTCATGTTTTAATCTTATTCAAGCTAAATTGTTTTCTGACTTCTCTTTCTTTGAAATTTCTGATATAGCACAAATGGAGAAAATTGTGGAGGTTAAAAAAAAGAGACTAACCAAGTAGTAATTATTGAAGAAGAAGAGTTGGAAAAGTATGTTGTGGTGAGAATAATTCCTCAAAACCAATTTTCATACCATACGGAGGAGGAAACCATTTAATTCAATTGGGACCACCCCTATATTATATCCCCCCCACATCAAAACTCAAACTCCATCGTTATTCTTTTCTTGTGGTTGGGAACTTTTTTATCTTATTTGTGGTTCTCTAATTTCAATGTTTACTAATTGACATCGTTAAAAGTCACTTGTGGTGGTTCATCTCAAAGAAACCACACCCACCTTCTGGTTGGGGATAATCCACTGCAATTTCTTAACTAGGGGAAGTGAAATCATGGCACCCACATGGGGTTCTAAACCATGTTATATCCTCTTTTCCTTTTATCTTTATTTTTCTTATTTTTCTTATGATTTATTTTATTTTATGATTTCTAGGTATATTGGTAGTATAAAATATCTTAACTCAAGTAATCCACTTTAAAAATAATATCAGGTCGTATCTTTCCTTCCTGTGGCTTTTATACCTTTATATTTATATTTTGTTGAGTTGAAATGAGGGGTAGTAAAATTTAAGTGTGGGGGGAGTGCCAACCTTCTTAGTTTTTCTTGTGTTCTTTTCATTTTTATTTTTCATATTTTTAGGATTTTTGAGCTTTAATTAATATTATTATCACTTTTCACACATCAATTAATTTTTAAAGTGTTAAAATGATTTTTGAAAGAATAGATTTTAAATTATTGTTGTTGTTAAAACTTTTTCCTTGCATTGGATTATCACAAATTTTTATGAATTTGACTTATTTTTGAAATCAATTCCCATGAAACACTGACACGAAATATTTATCTAGATCTTTTAGTTACTCTAAACCACTTAGACATATTCTTTCTAATACCCACACTTTCTTGAGGGAAACATGAATTTTCTATGAGAAACATAATTTGTGATTATTCTCTTTTGAAGATTTGGATTTCATGAAATGTTTTTTACATGAATGAGGTGCTAAATTGGATAGAAACATTTTTACATGAGACCTACCATTACATGTATCCTTCATAATCCCTTAGATTCCATGAATTGCCTTACATGTTTAAGCCACATTACAAGCTGATTTTTCTTTACCTACCCACACTTTTAGAATTTATTCATGGATATTTCATGTTTGAGTGTGGAAGAATGGCCTTTAGTGTGAGTTCATTGGTATGTGTATCATTTATGTGTGGTTCAAGGTGTGTTTCAACATTTTGGGAAGTTTATAATAAGAGAATTGGGCATGTGTCATTGTTTCATTGTGCTTTATTTGTTTCATCCATTTCTCATTCAAAAAATAGGAAAAAATGGAGATCATATTGAATTTATCATTGTAAATTTTTTGATGACTCATATCCATCTCAAAAATAAAGGGCATGAATTTTCATTCATTCATTGTATTCAGTTTTTGGGACATCCACTATGAAAAAAATGAAAATAAAGTTGTGCCTTTTTAGATCTTTGTAAAAAAAAGAGAGAACGTGGATGATATCATTCATTGTAATAGTTATTTGGATCATGTACCAAGTCATAAAAGTGTGTGGTGTTGTTTTTCACATTTTTAATGAGGATTGAGAGTGTAATTTTCTATTTTTCACTTTAATTTATCATCCATTATACGTAAGAGTCTAGCCACCTCTTTCTGGCATGAAACATTTTCAATCATTTTCCCACCAACCCTAAGCCAGAGATTCATTTGAACCCTTAATTAAATCCCTTGTTATTGAATTCATTTTAATGTTTCACACTTTGGAGAAAGAATAATTTTCAAAAACTAATGGGGAAACATTCAATTTACATGTATAAGCATAACTCCATATTTAATTTTTATTGAGTGAAAAGTGACGTAAATTTCAATATGAGGTAGGTTGTGATTGGGAAATGGATAGTTTTATGAGGTTGAACAAATTTAAATTTGGGGAGTGAAAATGATATAATTTTCTTTATATAATAGAAATTAGGAAATTCTATTTTTCATAAGATCATTGATATGTTATCATTCTTGATTGTTGTGAGGATTTTTATTTGGATGTACGATTAATGCCTAGGAGTGAAATGGTTAAGTGTGGGGGAGTGATGAAGACAATATTTTCATATATTTTACACTATAAATAATTTTTTATAATCCCACCATTGGTTTATTGTATGGTTACTTATCACATTTTTAGGTTTTAGTGGTGATTTGAGCTTAAATGCAAAAAATGGTTAAATCTGGTATTTTGACAGATTTTTATCATAGGGTTATTTTTGGAATAAAATTTAAATTAATATTCCAAATTGTGTGATTGTTTTTTTTAATCCTTGATTTATTTCATACAACTTTTTTGTCTGGATCAGATGCTGATTTGATAATCAAGAGGCCCGAAAAAAAAATCATTTATGTTGAGAAATGTGCCAGGTGGACAGCATAGACTCCACCTCTATAACAGAAGAATAAATATATCAACACACACAAAATTTAGGTACATCCCGATGTAAATGAAATAAAATTAAATAAGGAATTTACTTGACAAGTTTCAAGGAAAAATACTATCATTAAGACAATCTGTGAATGGTCCAAACTTGTGGAAGATTAAATATCTCACCAGGTAGAAACGATTCCATTTAATAATTAATTGATACCATATTAACCACATATCAAATATGTATCATATTTTTTAGAGACAAGAAAATGTAATAAAGGAACAAATTTCTTTTATGGTCCAACTCATGAATAGATAGGTTGAAGGGTCACAATGGTATGGGAATGTGATGATTTGGAATCTAACACAGCACTAGGACAGAATTAATTTCTCAGAGTAACATGGAAATAAATCCTGATTATGGTGGTCAATTTTACTAAAATATTTAGGATTAATGGAGGAGAAATTTTGGAAGAAAAATCATGAATAAACCTATTACAAATTTGGCCAATTAATGGGTAATAAACACATAAACATTTGGAGTATATTTTTGGAGAAAATTATTTCATCCCATCTCCCTATAAATATGTATTGTCACCCCTTTTCAAAGCATTGGAACTTATATTTCGAAATTTTATATTATTTTTTAGTTTCGTTCCATTGTAATAGCATTATTAATTTTTAATATGTTTTTATCTTCTTGTTAATATCATTCACATTTTTTTATCTTTTGTCTTTCCACCCCATTCTTCTCCACTGCAATCTCTTATAAACGTGATCATGAGTAACTAACCTCAGAAAGTTCATAGATGATCAATCTAGTGTTGAAACCAAGTCATTATACATTCATGTTTTATTTTTATTGTTTTCGTCGAGTTAGGAAGAGGTAGATATTAGTGGGAAAGGAGCCTTTGGGTCTCCACTTTCCACCCGAGGCCTAGCTTTATCTTTTACAATATTCTCCCTTGATCGATGAGGTGGATGTATGGCCTCTCAATGATCATAGAGTGCATCGTATATCCACACCCTTATGCAGAATAGGATGTTTATTCATACTATATAGAATTACCATTAAGTATATTTGAATATAACTAAGATATGATGAAGGTTCACTCTGAATAATCTTCTTGGAGGATCTCTTTTCTAGTTTAACATCATTTTGACTACATTCATTCTGTATGCATTTTTCATTGCAGGTTTAAATTTATTTCTCTTTCATTATCAATTATAAAATCTCCATTTATTGAAGTTTTATTTCAGAAATAAAAAATATAAAAATGTGAATTATATGTATTGTTTTATTTACTACAAGAGCTCTTCATGAGAATGACCTTGTTCATCCCATAGGCTGCATTTAGTTATAAATATTTTTGAGAGAATTCACAACAACACTTCATCATAACTAATTCTAATAGACCATGTACATTAAATTAACATGTTATATGGTCGTGGAACTCACTCTCTAACTGCCCTTAAGGGTGTGTCCCTTGAATGTCTTTAATTAATTAATTTTTTTATAATAAAACTTTTATTGAGGTACACTATATTAAAAATGTCAATGGGTTGATTAACTGGAATGGGGAAGGATTTAGAAATCCCCTATATTATTTCCCTTGTTATATAACTATATCTTAAGTGGTTATGGCCTAATTATTTATTGAAATAACATGATGAATTATGTTGTATGCATGTTATCATGGACTAACTTATACCTCTTGAATATATGGTGATAACTTTTGTTGATAGTTCACCTGGACCACATATTTTTAATTATGGATTGAAACAGATAATGAAATTAATGTCTTTTATTGAAATTGAGATAGGGGATACCCTCTTTAAATGTTCATTACCTATGTTGAGTATTTTCTAAAAACATAACCCCTATCATTGTTTAAAAATGGAATGTATTAGTGGCATGTATTTTCACATAGATTATTTCTAAATGTTAAATGAATTATATTAAAAGGATCAAATACACCTTGAGTGGTTCTGGTTTCCTATTTATGGAACATTAGGGAAGGGTTTTATAGGTAAAATGGATTACTTTATAATATCTTATGACAACAAAGTGACCATGAGTGGGGTTGTTGGCCATAAAGTGTCACACCCACTTGGTCGAGGATGCTGGCATGGTTTTCACATCACTTAGGTTCATGGGAATAATGTTCCATGCCCCCTTTGATTCTAAGATTCAGTATGGTACTCCAAATTAAATATTATTATACTAAGTATGGAGTCATACATTATTTATGATACTCATCATGGTATCCTATTTTTATTATGATCATTGGGAATGATATCCCTTATTTATTATTATGGGATAATTATTATTAGAATGATTAGTGTTATACACGGATGCCTAAGTTATTCATTGATTCCTCAATAATATTATGTATCCATATATATGGTTATAATTTTCACTATTCCTATAGTGAATATATATAAAAATATATTAATATATATTTGTGTGTGACTCTTTAAAGACATTCCAACTTAAGATGAAGTAGGTATGGTCAGCCAGGTGTCCTTGTGGAACCAGAGCCTATCTTTTTACCTTTATTTTATTATTATCTATGCACACTGTTGTATTAAAATGGATTAGCTTTATACACTTTTTGTGGTGTCCTATTGATTATATCATGCACCCTTCTTAGGTCGTCATTGCACTAGGGTACCGGAGAAGACATTATGTTCATAGTTTCTTGGATTACTGCCTAATATGTATATTCTTCATGGGAGCTTAGTAGAATTGGAATGGGCTGGTACTAAGGATTCTCCTGGATATCACCCATGGGACTATTTATTATTTTTCATTATCCTTATATATTATTGTATCACCTACTATAATTTTCACTGATTTTTTAGTGTATCTTCATATAGAAATGCCTGAATGGTTGTATATTACTAGTTGTAGCTATTTTTATTTGGTTATTGTATTTGTCCTCCTCTATTTTTCATACATTTATACTTATTTATTTATTGGTAGATTTATTATTTATCTCTCGTTCTTATTTTTTACTTTGATTATGGTTTTATAGTCTCCCAACTATACCATCATTAGACCCTCACTTATATTTGGTAGCTTATGTCATACGAGGAGGCATGATTGAGGCTATGTGGTGACAGGTTCAACTATTGTTTTTATAGTCGTTTGGGCCAAGATGTTACAAAGTGGTTTCATATGTGTCTCTTCTCATTTTTCATAGAGTTTTTGACTGGTAAACAGGAGACTAGTAATTTTTTGGTCCTTGGTAAATAGTCACTTCTAGGATTAATCAACCCACATGTCACAAACCGTCCTCGGGGCCAGTGTCGTGACTACCCCAAGCCCGCCTTCCATAGGCCAGGGGCTGGCGACTAGCACCAAATATGTAAATCCTGATAAAAAAGAGAAGGCATTGCCTTTATAAAAGTAAAGAACACAACAGAGTACACAACTGAAGCAAGCACTATGTAAACTGAGTACAAAAGTAAGTTTTGAAACGTAAATGGGCCAGTATACAAACCCAACTGAACGTACAGTACAACTGAAAACCTAGTGCAACAGATGTAAAGTAAAGCAGCAACCACCGAGTCATCCTCCGGGAATCCCACCGGAAGGGTGGGTACAGATAGTCTCTCCCAGCACCACGGGTCCATCTGTCTGCTCCGTGTACATCACACCAAGTGCTCCACCTCCGAGTACCGTCCAGCTCTACAAGCCTCTACAAAAATCAGCTTTGTCCGTCATCTGCATCCAACAAAATTTAGTGCGGGCATAACCAATGTAGGGGTGAGTATACGACACTCGATAGGGACCCCGAGACCCCCGAAGGACTCCCAGAATCCGCAAAGGATAAACCACAAGGAAAGGTACCATCACAAAGCATCAACCCACTCTACTTAGGTATATGCCCATACATATACCTAAGTCATCAATCCCAGATCGGCTCCAACTCTCGAGCCCAGACACAACCCAGTCTACATAGGAAAGAAGTCAATCACATCGATGATAATGATTGAAATTCAAGACTCAGCTCACACAGGTATAAACCTTTTGTATAGTGATAAAGATGATCAAATGTAGTCACTGATTCATCTAAGCTGTTGGACCCACACAGGATACAAGACCAGCTAAGATGTCGGACCCACATAGGATACAAGACCATCTACTCTGCCGGACCCACATAGGATACAAGTACAGAGGTCAATACTTCCAGACCCACACAGGATACAAGAAAAGTAGCCATCACTGTCGAACCCATGAAGGATCCCAGTAAGGTAGTCGTCGTTGTGAAACCCACGGAGGATTCCAGTACAGTAGTCGATGCAGTCGCAGCAAGCTCTAGGATTCCCGCACACAACACGCTCGATTCTGGGAGGGTCCGCTCCTCAAGCAAGGGGGTTGATACATCAACTATCAAGAAGACCAGATTTGATGTATCCCAAAGTTCAGTCTTGTCAAATGAAACCCAATGCAACAGATAGTGCACCAATCAGACACACAGTCTGAGAGTTATTGGCTTTTTTGTTTCAGGGGCCCGGTTAGTTTTTAAGCTAAAAGCAACCCGACCGTACTCCAGCTGCATCCAAACGTCAAGTTGACTATTCCAAAAAAAACTGTCTCATTAAAAAGAATCCAACGTAGTTGACGGTACGTCAATCGGACGTCTGGTCCTTAAGTTATAAGTGTTTCTGCTCCAAGGGCTCGGTTGGTTTTGGGTTCGAACCAACCCGGACATACCAAACTTCGCCGAAACATTGTGTGGAACATAAGGAAACGACCGCCTCGATCCAAGGATTCCTATGCAACTAACGGTGCGTAAATCGGAGGTCTATATCTCATGTTATAGTCGGATGACCGAAAACGGTCCGAAGTGGGGGGTCTGGGCCCGGTCCGACCCGGCCCAACCCACCCTCGGTCGGCCCGAACCGGGTCCACCCAACACGGGTCCGGGTCCGGCCCGACGGGGCGCCGCCCGGCCTGGCCGTGGGTGGGGAGTGCTGGCTCGGCCAGCAGGCCGAGCGGGGGGCAAGGCCCCGATTCCACAAACGCGGCACCAGGCTGGCACCGCATGTCTCACGGATCCCGTGCGGCTGTGGGATCCCCTCCTCGCCGCCGCGACTGTTGATGTTGTGGCCTTCTGCCAGCGGCGCGATGGGGCGCTGCCGCCTCTAGGCATCCATCTGGTGCTGGCCACCACCTTCTATCGTCGGCGGAGTCGCACAGGCGACCCACGCTGTTAAGGTCTTTCGCGGTCGACCAGAGTCATTTTGGTGGTTCATTTTTGCATCCATCTACGGCTTTCATCGTCTCGGGATCCAAAATCCACTACTAAGTCTCCAAATCACCTTTATGGTCCCATTTCATCATCGCCAACATCTCCCACATCAAGAACGGTATGGTGATGGGTTCGGACTTGTTCATCAGTCCGTACCCATCGCGTTAGTGGTTCAAATCATCACCTATCAATTAAACATCATGCACGAGGGTATAAATCACATAAATGAAATATAAAAATCCCCTTACCTCGTAGTAGACGCCGTTCGTCATCGAGCCGTGGAAGAACGGTGTCGTCCCATCAACTATGGAAGAAGATTCATTGTCATAGGCGACGTAGGCTCCTTGATGTCGAGGTGTATCCGAGGAAGAAGTCCTTCATGTTCTTCTCCGAGGATGTTCTTCATTGAAGAACAGTGTTCTTCTTCGAAGAAAGATTGCCTCCCTTGTTAATTCTCCAGATCCTTTTTCCCAAAAGTGACTTGCCAACCCAAATGAAAATAAGGAGGCTCACCAATTAATAGAATTTTCATGCAATTCATATTAATTCAAAAGCGGTGCCAATAAATTAACGATGATATTAATTATACGAATTGGAACAATTTATGGGAGGAGGGAGCTGGGAAGGTTCCACCATAATAAACTTTGGGAGTTTTCAAAGTAATAAATAAGGGGTACTAATGGGGAGTTGAGGGGTGGTGAAGGGTTTGGGTTTGTGTGGGACCCACCCTTAACTTCCTCTTGTAAATAAAATAAAATAAAATAAAATTTCATACAACAATTTTTATTTAATTCATTCTAAATCCCTAAAAATAAACTTTCAACCCACATAAAATGCAACTGCGGTAAGGGTCCCCTTAAGTGAATACCGGCGTTGTGAGTTCATCGGTGTCCTCAGATTTCAATTCCGAGCAACGGTTCAAAAGATAGAAAAACCCGCTCGTACGTTTACTGAACATACCCGAACAAAACATCAACAATTGATTCCGGGCACACCAAGCCTCAGAATCAGGTGCCGTCAGAAGCCACAAACTCGTAAAATTTCAAAGTATTTAAGGTAAAAAAAATTCCTTGAAATTTTTGGGTCTTTACATTACTCCCACCTCAGGGCTTTATGTCCCCGTAAAGATACAACATATACTAGGGAAACAAAAAGGGGTACTAAGCACGCATCTGAGACTCCCGCTCCCATGTGCTCTCCTGAAGGTTGTTGTGCTGCCAGAGAAAATGCACCAGAGGAATCGACCATCCACAAAGGACCCTCTCCTGTCGATCCTCGATCTCCACTGGTACCTTCGCAAACACCGCCCCATCATCGATGTCCATCTCCCCGTGATCGATGGTGTGGGTCGGGTCGGGCATGTATCTCCTTAGTTGTGATACGTGGAAGACGTCATACACCTGGTGCAACTGAGGTGGAAGGGACAGGCAGTAAGACACCTCGCCTACTCTGATGAGGACCTGAAAAGGTCTGATTAAATGTGGAGATAACTTGCTGCCCCGACCAAATCTCTGCAGACCTCGTAGAGGTGAGACCCATAAGAAAACGTGGTCGTCATCCTCGAACTCCAGTTGTCTCTGTCTCTTATCAGCATAGGACTTCCGTATGCTCTATGTAGTCCTCATCCGCTCCTGTCTGATCTTAACCTTCTTCGTCATATCTTGAACCATCTCTGGTCCTACAAGTACTGACTTCCCTGGGTCAGTCCAACACAGAGGTGATCTGAAAGTTCGGTCGTACAGTGCCTCGTATGGTGACATCCCGATGGTGGAGTAGTGACTATTGTTGTATGCAAACTCCACCAAAGGTAGGTGATCCCCCCAACTACTACCAAAGTCAAGGACACATGCACAAAGCATGTCCTCGAGTGTATTAATGGTCCTATCAGTCTGTCCATCCGTCTGATAATGGAAGGCGGTGCTCAGACGCAGTTGCGTCCCAAATGCCTCCTGAAACCCCTTCCAAAGTCGGAAAGTAAAACGAGTATCTCGATCGGAGATAATAGACGATGGCACACCATGAAGCCGTATGATCTCTTGAACATAGATTAGTCCCAAGCTCTCAACTGATCCCTGCTCTCTGATCAGTAGGATGTGGGCCGACTTGGTGAGTCGGTCGACAATCACCCAGATATAGTCGTGACCTATGGATGTATGTGGAAGCCCCGTCACGAAATCCATGGATATCCCGTCCCACTTCCACACCGAGAAATCTAAGGGTTGTACCAAGCCTACTGGAACCTGGTGCTCCGCCTTCACTTGCTGACAAGTGAGGCATCGTGAAAAGAACTCTGCTATAGCCTTCTTCATACCTGGCCACCAGTGCTATCGTCTGTGGTCCCGATATATCTTCGACACTCCTGGATGTACTGATAGAGGGGAAGTGTGGAACTCCCTCAGCAACTCCTCCTGTAGTGCAACTAGTACCATCGTACGTCCCCTGAAGAGGATGACGTGCTCCCCTCATTCATAAAATCCATCGGATGACACCCCTGAGGATATCTGAGCATGTCGTGTCTCGCAGTCAACATCCCCATGCTGCGCCTCCCTAACTCACAGAAGAAGTGGAGGAGTGACCATGAGAGACCGAATAAAGGTTGCTCCATCTATATCCACAAAGTATATATGCAACACGGCTAGCTGCTCTGTCGCCTCGCCTAGTAGCTGAATGCCCAATCTCCTGCTAAGAGCATTAGCTACAACGTTCCCCTTCCCAAGAGTATAGACTATCTCAAATTCATAATCCTGGAGAAACATGAGCCATCGCCACTATCTCAGGTTTAGGTCCTTTTGTGAGAATATGTACATCATACTATGGTGGTCAGAGTATACTGTAAAGCACTCGCCCATTAGATAGTGCCACCACATCTTCAAGGTGAAGACCAATACTGCTGACTCCAGGTCATGGGTAGCATAGTTCTTCTCGTGTTGTATCAACTTCCACGAACCATAAGTAATCACTACTCGCTCCTGCATCAGTACACACCCGAGTCTGGTCCCTGATACGTCACATTAAACTACGTACCCAATTCCCTCCTCCTATAGCCTCAAGATGGGTGCACTGGTCAATCTCCCTCTAATCTCTTGAAATCTCTTCTGACATCTATCTAACCACACGAATGGTTTTCCCTTCTTCGTCAAAGCTATAAGCAGTGCTACAACTCTGGAGAAGTCTGGAACAAACCTCCGATAGTACCCAGCCAGACCAAGGAAACTCCTAACTTCTGTTACACTCTTGGCTGGCTCCCAAACAAGAATCGCCTCGATCTTTATTGGATCCACTGCAACTCCCACCTCCGAGATGATGTTTCCCAAGAAGTGAACCTCTCGAATCCAAAATTGGCACTTCGAGAGCATACCATAAAGCTGGTTCTCTCGGAGTGTATCCAGAACAACCTGCAAGTGGTAGGCATGCTCCTCCTTAGTGGTCGAGTAAATCAGTATGTTGTCAATGAAGACTATGAAAAACCGATCGAGGTAAGGCCGGAAGATCATGTTCATTAGACTAATGAAATCTGTTGGAGCATTTGTCATGCCGAAGGGCATAACCAAGAACTTGTTGTGGCCATACCGACACCTGAAGGCTGTCTTCTGCACATCTTCATCTCAAACTCTGAGCTAATGATAGCCTGACCTGAGTTCTATCTTCGAGAACCATCGTTCTCCCTTGAGCTAATCGAAGAGGTCATTAATCCTCGGAAGTTTGTACTTGTTCCTCACGGTCACCTGGTTCAGGCGACGGTAGTCGACACATAGTCGCAAACTCTCATCCACCTTCGTGGTGAACAAAATCGGAGAAGCCCAAGGTGAAACACTGGGTCAGATAAATCTCTTTCCCTGCAAGTCCTCCAGTTGTACCCAAAGCTCACGAAGCTCAGTGGGAGCCCTCCGATATGCTGGGGTAGATATCAGTGTTGTCCCAGGTTACAGATCTATGTAGAAGTCTACCTCTCTTTGAGGAGGTAGTCCTGGAACGTCATCAGGAAAAACATATGCATACTGATCCACCACTATAGGAAAACTCGGACTTCACACGTCAATTTCTCTGGGGATGAGACTAGCCAACTGATGTGTGATCAGCTACCCTCTCCCCTACATAAGTCCATCCTATGCTACAAAGGTTCCCTTCTCGCCGGTGAAGGTGAACCTGCTCCCATCTGTGCAGATACATCGCACCTTGCTCCTAATACAATCGATCTGAGCATGGACTTTAGATAACGAGTCCATACCTAGGATGACGCCGTAAGGCCTCGACGCAGCTACAAGAAGATCCCAGCCGAATATCTCTCCTTTTAGAGTAATCTCACACTGCCGAAACCAGTGCATAATCATCGATTTTGCTCTCGTAGGAGTTTCTAGCCATAAGGATCAAGCCAACGGCTCCGTCGGAATCTCCGAGCTCCGAACATGGGCAGCATCAATGAAATAATGACTCGCACCTGTGTCTATAAGAACTGAAACAAGGGTGGAGTAGACACAGATAGTACCTCAAATCATCTCAGGTGCTTCATGGTTGTAAGCCTCGACTGCCTGGATTTGAGGCTGCCTCTATCCTCCAGCTCCCTTTGGTCGAGGTGTACCTCCTTGTGGTGGTGGTGGAAGAGCCTCGAAACATCATCCACCACCCACTGCTCGTCCAGATCCTCCGCCTCATCCGCCTGCTCCTTGCAGACCGCCACAGTCGAACCTATGCCTATGCATGGGAGGTCCCTCCACTGTCTGCTAGACATCTGCATGGCGGGTCGGGCAGTCCCGAGCCATGTGACCCTGCCCGCCGCATGCATAGCACTGCCTACTCCTCGTAAGGATAGCTCTGTTTCATGTGCCCCGCACAATCGAACCTAAATCCTAAGGTCGCCCACCTGATGTCCCAGTCTTCTTGGACCCCTTCGAAATCTGTCTACTGCCAGCTGTAGAAGACTCCGCTCTGGGTCGCCCCGCGGTGGGTCTCGCCGCTGGTGACTGCTCAGCGAGAAAGATCTCCACTAGAAGGGCTCTCACCAGCACCCCTCCCGGCGTCGGGATGCTAAGGGGAATTGTTGAAGCCCTAATCTCATGCCTCAGTCCCTGCTCAAAGGTCCGAGACTTGAAGAACGGGTCTCGTACCATATCTGTGGAGTAGCGTGAGAGGTCGGTAAACCTTACTGAGTACTGAGCTACTGTCATGCTACCCTGCTGCAAATGTAGTAACTCCTGAATCCGAACTGCATGAAGGGTGGCTGGAACAAACTCCGAGAAAAGGAGACTCTCGAATTCTGTCCAAAGTATAGATGCCTCGTCGTGCACCTGGAGCATCAAGCTCCACCATCTACCTGCTAATGCATGTAGGAGACTATTGGAAGGGATAACCATAAGGTCAGCTGGTGTCCCTACCAATCTAAAAACTCTGACGATAGCCTCCATCCAATCCTCGGCTTCCTGAGGGTTCGTATCTCTGTGGAGCCTGGGCAGCCTCTGTTGTTGAAACTCGTGCAATGTGATCAGGCGGCGTGCACTCTCTACCACTGGGGCTCGTAGCATCGGTGGCTCAGCAAGTAGTGGTACCGCTGGTGCCTCCACTGTGATGGGGCCCTGCACCGTTGCCTCGTTTCTCGGTGGGCTGCCATCTTGTTTGTAACTCAGAACGCTAGCTGGCTGCCTTTGTGCGGCCATCCTGAAAAGAAACATGTGCGCCACGGTCAAACAGTATACCCAATGAGCTAACACAAAGTAGTCACAAAGAAAACTTTTGAAAGGAAACACATACGCAATCAGTGTTTTCGTGCACTGAGTCAGAAGTCAGAGGTCAGGGTCCTGGTGTATGGATACGTTAGTCACCGCACCAACACTGGACTCCCTGGACTAAAAACCACACTCATTACTCTTAACACTATTGCTTCACAAAAGGGGAGGATCAGAGTCCAGAGTTCTATGGTAGAACCGACTCCTTTGATACCAATTTGTCATGACCCGTCCTTGGGGCCCGTGCTATGACTACCCCAAGACCTCCTTCCATAGGCCAAGGGCCGGAGACTAGCACCAAAGGCTTAAATCTCGATAAAAAGGGAAGGATTTGCCATTATAAAAGTAAATAACACAACATAGTACAAAACTGATGCAAGAACTAAGTAAACTGAGTACAAAAGTAAGTGCTGAAAAGTAAATGGACCAATATACAAACCCAACTGAAAGTACAGTACAACTCAAAACCTATTTTAACAGCAATAAAGTATAGCAGCAACCACCAAGTCATCCTCCAAGAATCCCACCGGAAGGGTGGGTACAGATAGTCTCTCCCAGCACCATGGGTCCGTCCGTCTACTATGTATACATCACACCAAGTGCTCCACCTCTGGGTACCATCCAGCTCTACAAACCTATACAACGATCAGTGATGTCCGTCGTCGGCATCCAACACAATGTAGTTCAGTCATAACCCATACAGGGGTGAGTATACGATAGTCAGTAGGGACCCCGAGACCCCCGAAGGTCTCCCAGAATCCACAAAGGATAAACCACAAGGAAAGGTACAATCACGAAGCATCAACCCACTCTACTTGGTATATGCCCATACATATACCTAAGTAATCAATCCCAGATCGACTCCAACTCTCAAGCCCAAGCACAACCCAGTCCACGCAGGAAAGAAGTCAATCACATCGATGATAATGATTGAAAGTCAAGACTCATCTCACATAGGTATACACCATTCATATAGCGATAGAGATGATGAGATGTAGTCCTTGATTCATCTAATTTTTCAGACCCACACAGGATACAAGACCAGCTAAGCTGTTGAACCCACACAGGATTCAAGACCAGATACTCTGTCGGACCCACATAGGATACAAGTATAGAGGTCAATACTGCCAGACCCACATTGGATACAAGAACAGTAGCCATCGCCATTGAACCCGTGAAGGATCCCATCACGGTAGTCATCGCTGTCGAATCCACAGAGGATACCAGTATAGTAGTCGATGCAGTCGTAGCCAGCTCTAGGGTTTCCGCACACAGCACGCTCGATTCTGGAAGGGTACGCTCCTCGAGCAAGGGTTTCAATACATCAACTATCACGAAGTCCAGAGTTGATTTATCCCAAAGTTTCATCTCGTCAAAAGAAACCCAACGCGACAGATAGTGTGTCAATCGGACACCTGGTCTGAGAGTTATTGGCTTTTTCGTTCCAGGGGCTCGATTGGTTTTTAATCTAAAACCAACCCGACCGTACTCTAGATACTTCCAAACCTCAAGTGGAGTATGACAAAAGAACCTTCTCATCAAAAGGAATCTGACGTAGTTGACGGTACGTCAATTGGGCGTCCTGTCCTTAAGTTCTAAGCGTTTCTGCTCCAAGGGTCCGGTTGGTTTCGTGTTCGAACCAACCCATCCATACACAAATTTAAACAAAACCTTGAGTTTAATAAACCTAAATTACCATGTCGATCCAAGGATTTCTACGCAACTGACGGTCCATCGATCCGAGGTCCGTAGCTCAAGTTATGGGCAGATGACCGAAAACGGTCTGGAGTGGGGGGTATGGGCCCGGTCCGACCCGGCCCAACCCACCCTAGGTCGGCCAGAACCGGGTCAACCCGACTCGGGTCCATTCCTAGTTGGGCTGGGCGTGTCCCGGCCCGGCCGGCGCGTCCCGGTCTGCGTGACCCACCCCGTCCCGACCGGGGGGGGTGGGGGGCTGGCTCGGCCAGCTGGTCGAGCAGGGGGCGCGGCCCCCGGTTCCGCGAAAGCGGTGCTAGGCTGGCGCCGCTTGTCTCCCAGATCCCACGTGGCCATGGGATTCATTCCTTGCCGACACAGCTAGTGCCGCGGCGGGCCTCTGTCGGTGGTGCGTTGGGGCGCTGCCGCATCCAGGCAGTTGGTCGCCGCCTCCGGTCGCTGGCAGCGCTGCACCGACGACCCACACCACCACGTTCTTCCACGGGCCTCCGGAGTCATTCTGGTGGTCCGTTTTTGCTTTCGTCCTCGCCTATAGTTGTCTCAGGATCTGAACTCCACTGTGAAGGCTCCAAATCACCATTGTGTTCCCGTTTTGTCATCGCCAACATCCCACATATCAAGAACGATACGGCGATGGGTCTGAACTTGTTCTTTAGTCGGTACCCACCGCGTTAGTGGTTCAAATCATCACCCATCAATTAAACTCCATGCATGAGGGTATAAATCACATAAATGAAATATAAAAATCCCCCTATCTCATAGTTGACATCATTCGTCATCGATCTGCGGAAGACGAACGTCACGGTAGTCGAGCGTCGTGGAAGAACGGTGTCGTCCCATCAACGATAGAGGAAGTGTCATTGTCATAGGTGACGTAGGCTCCATGACGTCGTGGTGCGTTCGAGGAAGAAGTCCTTCGCGTTCTTTTCTAGGGATGTTCTTCATTGAATAACGTTGTTCTTCGTTGAAGAAATATTGCCTCCCTTTTTAATTCTCTAGAGCCTTTTACCCAAAAGTGATTTGACAACCCAAAAGAAAATAAGGAGGCTCACCAATTAATATAATTTCCATTCAATTCATATTAATTCAAAATTGGTGCCAATAAATTAATGCTGATATTAATTATACGAATTGGCACAATTTATGGGAGGAGGGAGGTGGGAAGGTTCCACCATAATAAACTCATGGAGTTGTCAAAGTAATAAAAAAGGGGTATTAATAGGGAGTTGAGGGGTGGTGAAGGGTTTGGGTTCGTGTGGGCCCCACCCTTAACTTCCTCTTGTAAAAAAACAATATAAAATAAAATTGTGTATAATAATTTTTATTTAATTCATTATAAATCCCCAAAAATAATCTTTCAACCCGCATAAAACGCAACCATGGTAAGGGTACCCTTAAGTGAATACTGGCGCTATGAGTTCATCGGTGTCCTCAGATTTTAATTCTGAGGACCGGTTCAAAAGATAGAAAAAATTTCTCGTACATTTACTGAACGTACCCAAACAAAACTTCAACAATTGATTCCGGGCACACCAAACCTCATAATCAGGTTTCGTCAGAAGCCACAGACTCATAAAATTTCAAAGTATTTAAGAAACAAAATTCCTTGAAATTTCCAGGTCTTTAAACCATATATAGGAAAAAATCCAAGTGGTTGAGTATGGGATTGTTGTTCGTGATGTTCATTGTTATAGTTGGTTAGGATTCCACTTCAAGGGATTAGTGCACTTTACACTACGTATCGATTTATCATATTTATTTCATTTTTCCCTTATTCTAATATGGTAAGGAGGTATTGTCACATTCATCATTATACGCACATATAGATTCACATGACATGCATATGCCATGCCATGTTGGTTGCATTACTTGACAGATTCGTAACATGTTGTATATGTGTTATGTGTTTAGAAACATTCCTATTTTGGACTTCATGTTTTAGTAGTTATTTAGAATTATTTTCTATATAGATTTATTGAGTGATTCATTTATTATACCTAAATACTTACCATGTTTAGGTGATTAATTAGTATTTTTTTCATTGAGTGATATGAAATGTTCTGTGATAGCCTATTTATAGGTCTGTTTTTGTTATTTCCATTTTATATTTCATGTTTACAGGTTTACCGTGTTGTTTAGTGACTTTACATTACTATATATATTTATGTTATTAAATTTCTAGCTATGAGTTTTATATAAAATTGGTTATTGAAGTGACAACATCAACCAAAACAGTGTTTTATCGTATAGTTTGATGGTGATACCTTAACTAAACAATACCGACATTTATAATTAATGTAGAATTGTTTGAATGGAATGAAATTTATTAGTTAAGATTAAATGGGATCCAATTTATAATTTATAAAGTTTGTGTTAACCTTATAAGTTTAGAAATAGAATCCCATCTAATTATACCATTATATAAGACCATGAAATTCTTTGAGACTTTTGTAAAAATAAATTTTGTTAGAATTTTGACCTTGAATGAAATTTGTTCCTCTAAAAAGGCTTGTTATTGTATCACTGGACCATGGAGACCCATATGAATAAATCATTTATTGAACACTAGGACCCAAGTAGGCTAGTTTGGACATGTTTTTCATGATATTACCTATTATAGGTGTTTCGAAACTTTAACAATTAAATAAACTTATGTGGTTTATAGACCAAGGTTAGATATGATGGGACCCTCTTAGGTCACCTTTTTTTTATTCCAAAATAATTAACCCATGGGGTAAGTTATTTATATAGGAATGGTTATTTAAATTTTCTTCAGTCACTTATTTGGTTTTACAAATAGATATATGGTGGTATCAAACTTGATTAGTCCCATTTTCAATTTATAAAAAACTTTTTATCCACATTTATGGTTTATTATTATGAGTAATTAGTTAATAAAAATTCCATCTTAAACCTAAAGGGTGTTTTCCTCTATATATTTGAATTGAAATTTTCTTTAAATAAGCCAATTGTGAAAGCTTATAAATACATAAATGCTGTTAAAAATAATTTACATGATAAATTGTCTAAATATGGTTGGATTCTTGTCTATATAAATACGTTAAAGGAAGTGGATAAAAATTCCCTATGTTCCTTATAGATTTATCTAAATAAAGCACCAAATACTTTTTCCTTATGACTAGTATTAAATGTTCTTTAAAAAAACCTTGGTATGGTTGAATAATTCAATGAGAGATATAATAATGCCTTAAAATGAAATTTATGAAACATTATTAGTCAAACCCTTGTGAAAAGGTAGTTTAAAAATTTCCCTGATCTTTCCTTAGTTTGGGGACAAGAGTGTTCGTGGGCCTATGTGACTCTTATTAGGTTGTGTTGAACCTAAGTGAATGTTAGTAGAGCTGAGCAATCTATGTAATGTGAATTGGATATAGGGTCAAATTTTTCTACATTTGTAAGGGGCTAGACTAAGGTGGGTAATGACCTCGGAGCATTAAAACCATACTAAATTCTCGCAAACCGTTTCTGAAACGCGGCATAATTCTAGAGTCATTTTTTGCGTACAGGTCTCTTAATTTATAAAATTAAACCCTTTTCAAGATGGGTGGTCATTTGGTACATTTACCCTTATTACAGTCATGAGCATCATTTAATACTTGTTTTCAATAGTTTATACATTCCTAAAGAATTTTTGAAATCCTAATTGGTTGTGTGACCCCTCTTCTTCGGTGTTGGATGAGTTGGGAGGTTTTCATCTGATTTTACATTCATATGGGATGGTTGAACTCCAAGAATTTTCTTTATATGGGCCATTAGGTACTGGGATTCATAAGGATGATAAAACTACATATAGTATTGAGAATTTTACTTTTTCATATAAAATATTGGGGTGTTATGCATTGATACATGCGGTACCCATAGAGTTTCAAAAATACTGTAGTGAATCGTTTGATTTTGGCAGTAATTGTTAAATATTTTTTGTATTATTATATGTTCTTAGGTCAACTATAGAAGAGAGTGACCAAGAAATTGGATGTAATCACACTTGTCCCCATGCATAGGATGATGTTCTAAGGTGGATTGAGTGTTTTGAAATGTTGGTCACTTTATCTTGGCCTTTATACCTAAAGTAATCATATGTGTGAACTTTACTCGGGATGAGTATTATGTATACGTATAAAGATAATTAGTTACATCATACTTTCAAGTAGCTAGTTTCCTTCTCCTTTCAATTTGGCACTTGGTAAAAGTGTGTTGTCCATGTATAAAACTAACATTTGGTGGTCGATGGAGTGTGTGATGTGGATTGAGTTCCCTTTTTCAGTGAATCTAATGATAAAGACACTTCTATGGTGGGAAGCATCATTTAAATATGTGTAATAAATTTCATTAAAGTAGAAGGAACACATCTAAAGAGGGCCATTTGGAAATGTTCAGTTCTACTTTTGAATTTCATGAGGCTGGTAAGTTGTGAACACATCGGTTCTTAAAATGAATAATGATGATTATGTGCTTGGCTAAGTACATAACCCTTAAAAACATTGTTAGTCAAGAATATAATTTTCTATTTTTATTTGAGTGATCATAGGATGCCTCGTGTGTTAAAGTATTTTTTATTAGATAAAAATGATGCATGAGAATTTGAAGACAAGATCTTCAAAAAAAGTCAGTCTATGAGGATTGACTGGACTTTTGTATGAATTTTAACATGGTTGGTTTGAGACTACACCAATCACATCATCCTGGATATTATGCGAGTGTCTCAAGTATTCTTAAAAAACATCTATATCCTCTTATTGGACTCTTTCCTTAGTGATGATCATAACCCCCATATTTACATCATATGGGATATACTAACAGAGCATGTTTTATACGCTGCACTAAATATGAACACAGTTGGTCTTCGAAAGTGAAATCCATCAGTGATACACTCATGAAGCAAGGTTGATTATAAATGAAAGGTTATTCTTGAGTGATAACTGGGATATTGAGTAATGAAACCTTGGATGGACTCATAGACCCTAGATGGTTCTTGTTTAGAATTCTGTTAGGATTAGTAATTATTGTTGATATGAGGAAATTTCATCTTTTTCCTAACGTCTCACTTGTAAACTCTAGAGTATGGACTATCTTGGATGAGATTCATGGGATCGGGTTGATGATTTTGAGGTTTGTATGAACTCTAACCAGACATGGATGGTATTTTTGAGTGGTTAAGGATCCAAGTGTGCCATATTGGTTATATAACTATGTATGTGTTGGGGTGTGAACCAATAAATGTATGTTTAGGCATGGAAAAGTTACCAAAATTAAGCTACCGAATTTTTTGGACATGCTCAAGGTAAGAACATGGTTCCTTAGGAGAAGGAATCATGTTTCAGGTTATATTATACCATCCATTTGAGCCATGATTTTATGAAAATACTCAGTCATAAGAGTCTTGACTTTCTTCCTTTTTATTTATATGAATTCGATTGGGGAGTAATCATTCCAGACATGACATTTGGTTAAGATGGGTGAGAAGTAAATGTTGAAAGTTCCATTCAATGAATTATTTCACAACTATTTTATTCTTGGTTGATCAAAATTCTACCATTTCATTCAAAAGAGGAATGTGTTATATCCTAAGATTTGATTGGGATTCGAATTTGAGGAAATCACACAAGGAGTGTCATCATAATTCTTAAGGAGTTATTTGACAGGAAATTCCTACTATGGGGAGTTCCATGCATCAAAATTGGGAATAAATTATTTCAAACCCTTGGAGTTAATTGATATAGACTTATCAATACAACAGACGATGAGGATATTATGTTTCAGTTTGATGGGACTAGGTCAGCTCTGTCTCAATATTTCAGTTAAGAGTATGATAATTTGATCAACTTTCTACAGCTCATTTATCGTATTCATAAAGTCGTGTTTGTTCATTCATTGGGCGTTGGGAACAAAATGTGACAATTTCAATGAGAATTTATAACCATGTTAGTTTTGGTGTGTTTTCCATTTTCTCCAAAAGGATTCTTAGGGAAGATATGTTTTAAGGTGGTGAGATTATAGCATCCCATTTTTTTCGATAAGATGATTTTTTTCCGAAGGAAGTTGAATTTTTAGTTTGGTGTACGTGCTGAATTGTAAACCAATATTTGAATTGAATTTACAAGAGCTAGAAATCTAAATAAAATTACACTTGTTTTATGGTTCAAGAGGTGTATTGGGTGTTCAGCCGAGTTTTGGGAGTTTCATACTTCAAAACCTCAAAAATCATAAGAAGTTGGAAGGGGAGCATGGTTTGTTTGAAACCATAAGACCCTACAGAATAATCCATTCTGTTGATCTAATAGAGATGGAGGTCCCTCATGGTTTTGTCTAACTATGTGGAAGGAGCTGCACAACCATGTAGTTTTCTTCAAATCCTTGATAGAGTGTTTTTTCATGGGTTTTGGAAGTTTAGCCAAACCGTGTGGCCAGCCCATGTTTGGGGATTTTGTGAGTAGTGTTGAGCACATAGTTAGCGCATGGTTGGACTAATAATGTAGAAAAACCATTTGAATCGTTAATGGGGGTGAATTTCCCATTTTACCTCCAGGATATATTTCTTTTATCCTCTTATTCTTCCCCTCTTACCCTCAATCAGCAGTCCACCATGGAAGCTTCTCCTCTCCCCTCCTAGTAATTGAGAGATCTCCTCCATCCTATGTCTACTTCAAGCACAGTCAAGTGTATTAAATATCCCTTGGAATGTCTAGGACTCCTCCATATTTCTTTCATTATCTTCATTTTTATATCATGTTCTATCTTTATGAGATTTAATTTTCCCTATTTTTAGGGCGTTATTTTTTTATTTGATTTATTTCAAACCAGCTTTATTCAAGACTTGATATTGTATTAGTGGACTATACATGGTCCAAGTTTGGTTTTACATAGTTTTTACCTCTAATTTTAGTTGATTTATAATGTTTTTTTGTTGTGTCGTGTGACTATATTTATGAGAGATTCCTTTTAAATGTGATATTAGGTTTTTAAAACCTGACACCCAAATTATAGTATCACTTAAGTATTAAATTGACATTTTTTATGGTCATAGAACTCAATATATAACTACCCTTAAGGATGTTACCCATTAATTTCTTTAATTAATTATTTATTTTCTAATAAAACCCCTCTTTGAGGTGTGTTGTCTTATAAATGTAAATGGTTTGATTAATTGGAATGTAGAAGGATGTAGCACTACCTTGTATTATTTTACTAGTGACCAAACCATATCCTAAGTGGATATAGGCTATATACTTATGGAAATAACCTGATGATTTTTTTGGTATGCACGTTATCACGGACTATTGTATACCTCTTGCATGTATGGTGATAACTTTTATGGAAATTTCACCTGACCCTCATATTTTTGATGGTGGGTTGAATAAAATAATTAAATGAATGGCCTTTATTGAAATGGGGAGTGGGTGATACCCTATTGAAATGTTTATGAATTGTGTTGAGGTATGTTTATAAACATGTCCTCTCTCTTTATTTATAAATAGAATGTATAACTGGATTGGATAAGAACATGAACTATTACTAAATTTTAAGTGAGTTATATTAAAAGGATACAATGATCCTTGAGTGATACCATCTTCCTCTTTATAGAATGTCGGGCTAAGGGATCATAGGGAAAATAGATTACCTTATACTATCTTATGATAAAAAGGGACCTAGAGTATGGTCATTGGAGATAGTGTGTTACACCCCCTTGGATGTGGATGTTGGCATGGCATCCATGTCACATGAGTTGTTAGGAATGATGTTTCATTCCCCCCTTATTTGGAGGATGGGTATAACTCTCCTTATTATTGATTATGATACTCAGAATGACATCCTATATTCTTTATGATACTCAAAATGGAAAACTATGTTGATTCTGAACACCAGGTATGAAGTCCCTTATTTATTGTTATGGGATACTTACTATTAGCAAGAGTATTATTATTCATGGATGCCTAAGTTATGCCTCAAGTCATGTATAATTCTATGTGTCCATGTATATAGATATAAATGTCACAAAATTTATAGTGAATATATATGAATATATATCTTATTTTATAAATATAAATATATATATATATATATGTGTGTGTGTGTGACTCGTCAAAGATATTCCATCTTAGGCTGAAGTAGGTATGGTCATCCATGTGTCCTTGTGGAACATGTTCCTGACTTGTTACATTTATTAATTTATTTATATTTTGTTTATTAATATCTCTTCACACTATTATATTTACACTCATGGATCGTATTATCTTTAAACAATATTAGTGGTGGCCTATTTAGTATATCTCATACCCTGATCAGGTCGCCATTTTACTTGGGTGCCCGATCAGACCTTGTTTTCATAGGTCCTTGGATTATTACTTCTGTTTCGCATTCTTTATGACATCTTAGTAGCACATGATTGATCTAGTACATAGGATGCTCAGGGAGATCACCCTTGAGGTTTTTTATTATTTTTTCTTATCCTTTAATATTATTATATCACCTACTGCAATGTTCACTACGTGTATAGTTTAGCTTCATATGGACATGAAATTATGGTTTTATATTACTGGTTGTTGGAATTTTATTAATTTTTTGTATTTATCTTCCATTTTTAATAAAATTATAATTCTTCCACTTTTTATTGATTTATTACTTATCTCTCATACCACTATGATACTATGATTATGAAGGTATAGTCTTACCATCATACCATAATTAGACACTCACTGCAACTTGGCAGCCTCTAGCATATAAGGAGGTATGCTTGAGTCCATGTGGTGACTGGTCCAACTACTATTTTTATAGTTATTTGGTTCAGTATGTTACATGATCAATCAAAAAATCATAAACATAATATGGTATCCATAACTCTTATGTTAATCGAGACACACATGCTTCAAAAATTTAGCATAATCATTAAATGTTTCATAATTATTATCACCAAAATATCATTGGTATAAATACTTCTACAATTTAATTATTGAATCCCAATACTTAAATACTTCATATATTTTATTTCTACATAATTCATTCCATGATATAGGGATTATCCTTTAGAAGAGATAATTGACTCGGATAGTTCCATGGTCCCCCACATTTAAGAGAACAACCCACTTTTTGATCCATAGAATGAGATTCTTTTCCATCCATCATACTCTTCATTTTAGAAATTATTTTCTATATTACCCTCTTTTCCATAGATATATCGTTTTACCATTCCATTCAAACACACTCATGGGTGTCTTTTTCCACATTTCTGACATGAAAAAAATTGATCCTTCATTCCTCCATGGTGTCCACCAGTAGAGATCTTATATAAATCCATCCTTAACTTATTTAGTGAGTTCAAGAGTGGGTTACATAAAAAAAATTGATCATATTTTTGGATAACTAATGAGGAATAATCATGATATCCTTTACTCTTATAACCATTCCACTTGGTTTCTCATTTTCACCACCTATACCTTTATATTCAATATTAACATTATTTCTTTGGGTTACATCCATTTACTAAAACCAAAAAGTATAATGTGAGAGACAATATCGTAACGGGAAAACCATATAATCATTTATAGGATGTTTAAATCATGACACCCTTTTTTAAATATAATACACCTTATACTTAACTTAGGTTATTCGTTTTCATCATCTATTCAAATTCATCATTATGGTTTGTAAAGAAAATATGAATTATCCTAATCATATCCCCCATAATTATCAAATCAAGTGCATAGTAAGGCTCGTTGTTGTGAAATAGGTGATGATCAGGTAAAGACCAACGTTCTATTTTCAGAGTTACTTCCCCTAGGTATAACCATTCCATATCCACAGCCACTAGTAGTATACCAATAGGGATTTGTTTCATTCAAAAATCACAGAATATTTACCTTACTAAAATATTAGGATGTTCTTATATAACTATCCTCAATTTTTATTATATGTTTTTCCCTAATAAATTATTTCCTAAATCTAGTTCTAAATTTTTCTACTAAACCTTCCACTAATACCAACCATAGTGACCCCAACCTAGTAACTTGGAGTCAGTTTCTACTTTATTACACTGGCATAAGATTCAAGGAATCACCTCTTGAAGGGCTAAATATTTTAGTAATCTCGGTAAACTAGATACATACATGATTTCCATAATAAATTTGAAAAAAACCCATTACTTTTTTATTGAAAATTTCATCATTACCTCTATAATATCCATACACATCGATCATAGTACACTTCATGAAATCTTGGGAAAATAAATAAAATAATGGTGAGTATAAATACTCCATAAAGGTTAAGTGAAAAGGAAGATATCATGAATTAATTAATCATAAACAATAAGGAATGAAAAATATGGTAAGATAAATATATGAACACACATGTTTTTTAAATAATTGAATGGAATAATAAATGGAATGGTAAATAACTGAAAACACATTCGATTTAATCAATAACATGTTTATAAAAACTAGATATGACATAATAAATATGTAGAGTAAAATAACAGAACACACATTACATTTAAATCAGTAAACTTAGAATGAAATGCATCGAGATATAATATCATTGTGAAAATATCATGGATAATAATAATAAATGAATTCTCAATTAAGGTGATGCTTAATTATTAGATGTCATGATCTCAAGCATCAGTATACCTCCACCATTAAGATTTATACCAACATTGGTTACCTTGACCCCAGTAACACAAAGTGAGTGTATACTTTATTAAATAGGCATAAGATACATGGAATCACATCCTGAAGAACCAAAATTTTTATTACTCTTGGTAAACTAGATACATACATGATTCCCATATTAAATATGAAAACAAAAATTACAAAATAAAATAGAATCTAATTATTCCCTCTAGAATATCATTGCACATAAATAATAGTATAGTTCATAGAATCCTATGAAAGGGGAAAAATAAGGTTAAGATCAAATTCTCAGTAATGGTTAATAAAAACAGAAGTTATCATGAATAAATGAAGCATAATCAATAAATAATGAACAGTATGGAATGGTAAATATTTAAACACACGTTCAATTTATATAATTTTTTGTATAATCAATGAAAAGGTAAATAACTTAAAATACATTCCATTTAATCAATTACATGAATATAATAATAGGATTAGGCATAATAAATATCAAAAATTAAATAAATGGACACACATACCATTTAAATCAATAAACAAAGAATGAAATGCATCCACATATAATATCATTGTGAAAATATCATGGATAAAAATAAAAACTAAAGTATCAATGAAGGAGATACTTAATTACTATAATCCATGATCTTAAGAACCATGATACCTCTACCATCAATATATACACTCATGATTATTTAAAAATGATGGGTAGACACCCATTTACCTAAGGCTAGACAACTCATATTTCTCACAAGACTTATCGACACATCATGGGGCGATCTATAACTAGGCCTTACCTATATCTTCAAGTCTAAATAATCCCTCATATATTGAATAATAAATTTAATTCATGAATAATATTTCTTACCATTAAATATTTATATTGAAGAAATAATACAGATTACCAATATTTCTCGAGGTAAAAAATAACAATAAAGCATTGAATGTGGAAACAATATATAGTTTAATTAATAAAAATATCTATTATAAGTAATATGGGTAGTTAGGGAAAGTTAATTTCCAATTATCATAGGAAAGTAAATATTTCAAGGTAAATATAATGACTGTAAAAATGGATCAAGAAAGTGAATATGAAAACATTCCTTAGACAAAATGATCATAAAAATCCAAAAATAATAATAAGGATAGTATCAATTTAATATATACCCATAGGATTTAAGAAAAAGGGTTCTTTTTTATGAATATAAACACCATAAAAACGATCTTTAAAATATTCTTGAGTAAAATATCCTTTTCATTTTGAAAATCACATTTTAAAACTAAAGGTTTACAAAAAAGTTTAAAAAAATCATTGAAAAAAATAATTGGAACTTATAAAAAAATCTTTAAAAAATTGATTTGTCTTGAGGACTAGATATTCCATTCCTTCCATACATGTTAAAAACAATATTATTTTTACTTATTCATTAATAGTAAAATGTGTAATGTTTTGAAATCAAAAAGAATATTACTTTCAAAAAAAATTATAAAATTATAAAATGGGTAAAAATGTATTCAAAAATCATTTTTGAAAGTTTAAAAAAATGGAAACATTTTTAGAAAAAATTATTTACAAATAAAAAAACTTCAGACTGAAGAGAGAAATGATGTCAGATTTTCTAAAAAAACTCAATTATTTTATGTACCAAAGAGTTGAAAATTGGTTGTAATACTGAATAGTTTTAATGAATGACAAAAGTATAATAAAGTGAAATATTTTTTCAAATAATTAACAAATAATCTTCCTCAATGTAAATTCAAGTATAAAAAATCATAATTAAAATGAGATTGTGAATTAAACCCTCGAAAATATCATAATCTTGAAGTGATAATTAACCAATGAATCGATTATGTGTATCAAAATTAAATCCACATAAAACTAGTGGATATAAAAATAATTTCATAAAAATTAAATACTCACATAACCATATAATATTAAATATGATGAATAAGTAATATAACCCAATGAAATGAAATTGAGTTATGAAATAATTTACCACTCAGTAAATTTTAAGTCAAACCCCCTTAGAAGAAATAATTAAAATTAAAACCTAAAATACCATGAATTATTAATTAATCATTATATTAAATGTAAAATTTTTAGAATATACACCTTATAAAGTAAATTAAGAGCATAACATTACAATATGCCTCAATGAAGGTAAATTGAGACAAATTCCATTAGCTCACAACCCCTTTTGATTGAACATGATTTAATATCTTTTATAATAGTTTTAAATATGTTTCTAACCTATAAAAACCATATTGATGTTTATAATATCATATATGGTTCTTTTATAACATCTTATCACCTGTTTTTTTATAATATTTCATTATTTTTATAGTTTTGGGTGTTAATTTCCTTGTTTTCTCATTCATATTTTCTCATGAAAATTCTTGTTCTTGGTAAAATTATATAGCTCCATAATATCCATAATAATAATCATGAATTAATTTTCATATTTATACATCAATTTTAATTTTATTTCAAATCATGAAATATGGTTTTGATAAATTAAGTATGTTACAATCATGGAGATGGTAGGTTGTGCGTAAGCAAGAGTAAAGTTTCAATTTTTCAATGGTCATTGTGGAATAGAGGTAAGTAATATTTTATATTTATTGATTTATCATAAAATCACATATATAATATTATTTATTTTAAATAAGCTTATATATATCATCCGTTTTATGTGGTGATGAAAAGAGAGTCGCATTGATTCTTGAAGGTGGTAGCCCACACGTACATGAACGATGTTATCATCTTTAAGAGAGTGAAAAGGTAAAAAAATGATTGATTATCATTTTATAATAATAAATATGGAATTAATATCATAATTATGTCATTTATATGATATATATTAATTAAATTTATCAATATTACCTTATATGTAAAGAATTACTGAAAAACAAATCACATCGCTTCGCGAGGCGATAGTCTTTCATACACATGAGTAACGTTATTGTATGCACTAAAAATGGAAATTAAAACTGTATAAATGAAATAATGACTCAATTGGTATAATGTTTTTATAAATGTCATATATATATATATATATAATTTATATCCATCATCATACCGAACTGTGATTGTTGGTAATGGAAAGAATGAAATCAGTTCGCGAAGCGGTAGTCCTTCATATATAAGAATTGTGTTTTTTAACCCATTTAATGGAATTGTGGGTATTTTTAGGTCATGTAATTAGGATAACAAAATTTCATTATATTTAAGGTATTTATTTTATTACATATTAATGTTTTAATATTAATTTAATTATGTATATGAAGAAATAAAATAAAAACACTCATTGAAGAATGTTATATCTTCTTCGTGTACCCTTCATAGGTTTGCACCAAAATCCTTCCTGGGTTCGATTTACACCCAAAATAATGATTCTAGGATGTGGGGATTGATTTTTTAATGTTATTGTTTTGGTATTTTTTGACCCAAAATCATTTCAAGTTGTGAAGAAGAGATGAGAGGGGAAACATTTTATAAGTGATATGAGTGGCACACTTGTTATTTTTTGAATTAAAAAAGTGTACCTATGTTTTTAACATGCCTAAATGGTAAAAAATGGATTTTTATATATCCTTAGAAATTAAAAGTTCTACATTTTTCATGAAATATATTTTATACAACTTTATTTCACAATTAAACTCTTTTCTTTTTAGTTTAACACCCCCCCCCACTAGTAAATACATTTTTACCTTGACTGTGGTATATAATTTTTACTATTTTCATTATTAATTTTAGAAAAACAATTATTAATTTGAACTTATTATATAATATAAATTATACTAATTAAAAATATGGAATTAACACAAAAGTGGAAAATTTTAATTAATATTAATCTTGTAGATATGATGAGAAAGCAGGATTTCTTGAGAAAATGTTTAAAAGCTTATAATGTTTTATATCAAAAATTGACATGAATTTTGTTACAATGACCAAAGTTATATTAATATACATATAATTGAAATAACGTTACTTTAAAAATAATTTAAAATATTACATATCATTATAAATAATTTAAATAAAAATGCAGTTTTCAAATAAAATTCAGTATTTTACACTTTTCATCAAAAAATGAACATTTCATAACAATTACAATAATTCACCATAATATAATTTTGATATGATAATTTAAAAAATAATATTACTTCCTCAAATAAATTTTATAAAATTGATGAAAAATACTTTTAAATTGTGTGCATAAAGTGTGACTAAGCTGTCTTTTAGAGAAAATGCAGTTTTTTAGGGAAAACTTTTCCTTTTAAATTATAATTATTTTATTTATAATCAATATACAACCATAATATACATAATTTATTTTATATTAATACCCTTCAATTTAATAGCTAGTTTATAACAGAATATTATTTTATAGTTTGTTAGACTCAGGGTTGTGTGTTCCATAATCTATCAAAGAGATTAAATTTAAAGAAATGTATTTAATGGGTTATTCAAGCTCAGTGTTGTGGGTCACATACTATATTGATTAAAATATAAATATTTTAAAATTTTTGGGGGTTGCATGGATCCTTTCATGGAATTTTTTGGGAGCCAATTTTGGTCCCTGTCTTATTAGGCAGAGTTAGGTGGGTGTTCTTTATTGGTACTGATCCTCATCTGGGAGATGATGGAGCAATTGCAGTTGATTTAGGAGAGCATAATGGTAGCTCAGATTCATTATAAATAGTATTTTAACTATTTTCATATCCAATGAGGGTTTTATGTTAGTTATTAGGTTTTCATTCAGGTATCTATTTTATTGGGACATCGTCAGTTGGGAAAGCATGGGAAATTAGCATTATGTTATTTCAGGATGTTTAGGGTTGTAGAATATCTTAGGAAGGTAGCCTATTAGTTGGAAATTCCCACATGAATAACCTCAAACCATAATGTCTTTCTTATATCCTAGTTGAATAAGTACTCCCCAAACCCATCCCATGTGATATAGTGGAACCATTTGGAGATGAAACATGAGTCATTATTATGGAGAAAACTGTTCTTATCCTGTATTATAAAAAAAGATCAATATGGAATGTCAATCCCACTGGTTCATGTTCCTTGGTAGTGTAGTGGTGATATCCATGATATTTGATAGTGGGATTAATTGGTAATGGATTAGTATCCTCCTCAATTTTCTTATAAGTACCCTTAGAGATTTTTTAGGGAGTAAAGGTGGCATTATGTGGAGAATTGTGACACATGTTGGGTCATTAGTATATATTATTTTGAGTTTTATTTATTTATTTATTTATTTTGAGAGATTACAGGACTTGGATGTTAGGGGCCTCAGTTTTTAGAGAAAAAGTCCCTGGTGCATGGTTGATTCATGGTTAATAGTACATGTGTGACTAGCCATGTGAGAGAGGTATTTGTGGATAATGTGATTTCTCATGGCCTTCACAAATTTTATCAAATCATGTAGAAATTTTTGAAAACCATGTAGCTTCATTTTGGAGAGATAGTGGCTCCTGATTGGCTAACACATGGTTTTCCTAACAATAGGGTCAAACCATATGATTTTTATATGTGATTACAATTTTATTGATTTTTCCTTTTTCCCCTTAAAGGATTTACCTAAAAACAAACCATCTCCCACTAATGTGTGTAGATCTCCCCCATGGCTCATAGATTCTCCCTCTTTTTTGTGGAATCTCCTTAGATTAATGGTATTTTACCTTGCGGTAAGTTCTTTTTCTTTTAATTTATTTTTCCTCCCACCCCCTATTTCTTCTACATTATTCAATTTTTATGGATTATAGAAACCCTGGAATACCTTATGTATGATACTAGGGTTTTATATTGGTAATTTTTGTTGTTTATTTGTGTTATAGGTTATTTAGGACCTCTCATAATTATTTTAAATGAGAGTTTGTGGAAGCAGTATGTTTATATTTGGTTTCCTATATGTGTTTATATATATTGGTTCTTTTTTATGTCATACATTTGATTATTTATTTCTTTCAGTTTTTGTTTATCAAAATACCCTTAATTTATGTGATTATTTATTTTTTATCCATTCTTGTTGTGATTTTTGAAATTAAAAAAAAATTATGGTTTAATGTGGATTACTAAAGGGAAGTGATTTGAATGCATGCATTATGTTTGATAAAATGTATTAAAGAGGATTTATAGTTTCAAAATGGATTTATAAATGGGTTTTAAAAATATTTTTACCACGATAAATGTGTATGATTATTGTGGTCATGTGTATTTTATAAAATTGGAACTTTTAATGGATTTATATGTTTGGAATTATATAGAACATGGGAGACCTTGGGTGTGTGAGTAACTTAGGCACTTAAATCCTTAGATTATTCCATAGACTATCTAAGGGATTGTTCCCTAAGGGACCAAGGGATCCCAAGAAAATATATTGTTCATGTGGATTATGATATCCCATGAGAATAATGTTACCCAAGGGTTTGTGTAAACTCTTTGAGTGTTGGGGTCAAGGAAGGGCAAGATATCTTTAAAACATATTGTATACACTTGGTCATATGAAGAACCACGTGTTAGACTAATTCATAATAGAGCCCATTAGTTAGATCCCATGTGATTATTTTTTGTGCCTTTCTTGAATTATATTCCCATACATTTAGTCGTAATATCATTTTTTTATATATGGTGTTGATTATGCTTATGATTATGTTTATTATTATGCTTATTACATTTTTGAATGAGTTGAGAATGTTTGTACCATGTGGATTAACTTTTTTTAACTGATCTAATTTTATTCATATTTTTTAAAAATGAAATTTTTTGAGAAAATAAAAAAGAATATATCAAAATTAATGCTTTTATGTTAATATTTTTTCAAATTGAAAGTGTTTTAAATGTTGTTTTCAGACTAGAGTGACTGGTTTTCATTGATAAATTTCATATGTAGATTCATGGTGGTATCCTATTAGGTTTTTGACTCCCACTTAGTATATGCCTCTAGGAATATACTGATTTAGTTTTGTAGTATATGGGTAAGGGTATGGTCACCATCTATTCCAGTGGATCTTTTTTATTACCGATGTTCTTGGTTGTTTTTGGATAGTGTAGACAATTGTATCATGTATTTTAGATCATGTGGATCAGTTTTTGGGATTCTATACCATTTGGGATATTATGTATTTTCCACTTTAGTATCGATCATTGTATTGTGTTTTTGACAATGTTGTCTATGGATATCATGTATATGCATTGTTTATGAGTTGTGATGTGATGATGTTCATGATATCTTCTTTTGGTTATTTTTTCTTATCCTATTTTTGGATGTTTTAATATATTGTTATTATTTATTTACTAGCATGGAAATCCAATTCACGGATGTTTCATTCCAAATTTTCCATGGAGAAAAAATTCCCAAAAAAAGTATTTGTGATGCTCTACTGATTTTCGGCATCCCATGGTGATTAGGAACATGCTTTAGTCCATGTGGTAAAGCATATCGAGTGATGGGTTGGGTTGACCGAGGCTAGTTCATTAAAAACATATATTTTCATATATATTAGATTAATTCACTTTGTTGACCTATATTTCTATCATTAACATTAACATTCATGGATTTACTACACTTTTCCATGATGTGACATTTCCTTCCATGAAATAGGAAACTTTTATTGGGAATAATATCTTCCCTTACTTTTTTCTTGAGTGTGATATGTTTTGAATCTTCTAATTGTTTTCACCCCAAGGAAGACCTACATTCTATTTTCCTTTTATTTTTCTTAAACTTTTGTTGCCTTATTATATTAGTAATAACCTAATTATTCTTCGTAAGTATAAACCAACAATCTCTATAACAATAACCTCTTTCATTACATCTTTCAAAAATGTTCTTGAGATTATAAAATTTGTTATAATTACGTAGATATACCATCTTCTATGTGGATTTGTTGAACATAGAAGGATTTATCCTTACTTGTTTATTTATCCCCTTAATATAGGCCTATTTAATCATTCTATATCTGATAGTTTATGACAACAACCAATGTTCTAGTGTCCAATATCTCCACAACACCAGAAGTAGCCAATAAATATTCTTATTTTCCTTTGTGTTTTATTCTAGACAGTATAAGTATCTTCCCCATCCAAGATATGAACACCTTTCTTCCAAAAACCTTTTGTGTAACCAAATATTCTATTATTTTATTCATTCAACATTATATATATAGTGTGGTTCTTAAAAATATTCTTAACATAAAATTTTCTAGAACTTAAGTTATATAAGGTACTATTCAGATGACCAAAATTAGTGCAATAAGAATTTCTGAAATGGAAGTGTACTTATTTCTATGAGCTTCCATTGTATATATCTTCTAGTGATATAAATATAATTCTTATATAAGAATGATCCTTTATGAATTTAAGACCCAATTAAAAAATCTATCTATATAATCTCTTTTTTCACATTTTTTAAAGTTCTCGATTGAAATATTTCCAAATTCCTTTTATTTCCCATCAAGGTCTAAATATAGTAATTTAATAGTATTTTTCTTAACATAAATACATATATCCGTTAATACTAACCTTTAATCATATTCTAAACTTTTTCTTCAGAAAAATTAATCTTTCCTTTTAGATAATTTTTAATTTCTTTTATTACCTTGTATTTAACCACCAACTGAGAATTTATAACATCGACAATAGCTTATGATTCATGACTCAATTAAAAAAAATCTTTCTTAATCACAATTTTATCAAAAAAAAATCTTTAAAATCATTTTCATCTAGAAAAAAAATCCATATAAATGTAATATAGATGTTTTATTAGTTTTTAAATGTTTTTTGAGAGTGCAAAAATTATTAAACTTTTTAACCAATGCATTCTATATGTCATCATATTTTTATTCCATATGTTTTCTTTCATAATATAATCTTTTGATAAAATAAAATATATAATTGAAAACATAAACATTATATATTTTCAAATAATCTTTTACTTCATAGTAGAGTTCTTCAATAGATTCAACAAACTCATACTCATCTTATTTAGAGACATGTTATTTTATAGGATAAAAAATAATGGATTTAATGAATGATCCATTACCACATTTCATACCATTAAATAGTGGTGTTTTGTCCTCTTCATATATCTGAGAAATAAACTTCCTTCAATTCATAACCTCATTATTCTTATTGTTTTTCAATATTTTGGTTAAAACCTCCATGGTAGAAAAAATAGGATCAACTTCAATTTTCTTCGACCAAGCCATCTCAATGACATTTGAAAATCCAAATTTCATGTAAAAGTAGTTATATACAGTTGGTGAAATATTTCAATCCAATCAGATATAACCATGTTCTATAATACCAATTGAAGTATCTAGTGGATCATATAGTCCCACTAAAAGGGGGGATGAATTAGCTTAGTGTAAATAACATGAGTAACTTCCATTTTATACAACTGATGAATCTTAGTATCTTTCTAAAATCAAAATTTCATGTAAATAAGTAAAAAAAAATTGGAAAAATTAGATCCAATCAGAGAGAACCATATTCTATGATACCAATTGAAGTTCCTAGTGGATTGTGTCATCACACTGAGAGGGGGGGAAATTACCATGTATAAATTTTACCAAATTCATTCAACATAATATTTTTACCACTTATAGTTATTCAAACCTCTATCTTGGTTAAGATGGATGGATTTCTGACACAAAATCGCACCACATGTAATGATAGACAGTAAATAGAGTGCAACACATATTATTTACAAGGTTCAATCACAATATGGTTACCTAGTAATTACTATGTTTGGTTATTATCCCATTATATAGATATTCACTATATGAAATAAGAGGATATAATATGATATATCCCAAAAATACTCTTCTATATTCTAGTTGTCTTTATAATATAATGACTGGTTCTTTATACTGGATCCCACTAGTGTAAAATGGGTTATCTCAAGCACCTTGATGAACAAGATATTCCTTTTTCTCCTGGAAATCTTTTCATCAACTGTAGATATTATTCCTTGGCAAAATACATCAACTACCACAAAATACTCGACATCTACAACATGAAAGTCACTCATGTACTCTAACTTTTCCAAACATGATTTCTTAAAAAACGTATTCTAGATTCCATTTTTTTGTAAACCTCTTATAAGTTCATTTATTATATAAATTGGATATTATAATGAATTGTTTTTTATGATTTAATTGATAATTATTTCCTTTACACTTGATGTTGGATTCATATTTTATAGTATGTTATATTTTATATAAAAAGAGAAAAGGTTCAAAAAATTGGTGATTTTAAGAGGTAATAGACACTTTGCACCGAAAACTTCACTCAGGGACCAACATCAGATTTTTTAAGGTGAATTATGGTATTAAATAAAGGTAGATCTTGTTGAAGAATTAGAAAATTAAATTTTCATGTTTTTTAATCATTGCACATTTTGATACATTTACACGGTATGAAGGAATGATGTGACATGAAGGGAAGGAAAGTACAAAATGAATCTACATGTCCTGTAATAATTACACATCTTGTAAATGCCCGACATACCCAATTATAATTATTTAAATATATTTTCAATGAAAATATAAAATATTTAACCTCAATACCCACCAAGTATAATTTCTAACACCATTATAATGTAATTAAATTCTTCCCAAGAACTCTGGAGTTCTATAAATTGAGATCTATTCTATGCAACGACCCAAAATTTTATTAATGAAAAAAACTATTGATCTAATTAAATGTATTATTATGTAAAATAGTTATATAAAACATATTCACTTCTTTGGTTTTATGTTTTTTGGATTTTGAAATACTGTTAATAATTGTTACCTTTTCTAATATAGTCCTTGAATAGTTATCACAAGATTAGTATAAATATAAGGCTTTAAATTCCAATTTACTCAGACAAAGGAAGAAATTGCCTCGTCTAGTAGAATTTATCCACATGAAGCTCATTTTTTGGAGCTCAAAAATGAGGTAGCATTACTATAATTCGCTCTTAACCAATCCCAAGCTGAGCTTAAACATGTTAATCTTGAATGGAACCTCTTATGGGAGAAGTGGAAGTTGATAAAGATTACCACATGAGAAATGTTATCTGAGCCACCCCAAGAGTTTATCACCATCGCACACATTACCCTTATGTATTATGTAGTTGTTATAAGGGGTTATGTAATAATACCATAGAACTATGATTATGTGAATTATTTTTTTATAGAATAAATAATATACATTCATTTTGTTATTGATACTTTGTAAATAGTTTTTAAAGCACAAATAGTATTTTTATTAGTTTATATTCAATTAAGAAATCTATTTGGATGAATTAATGAATTTTTTAATTAAATTAAATTTTTAAAAAATATTATTAAGAAATTACTTTTTATTAAATATAAATTATCGTATAATATTTATGAATATAATTATTATTTTTATTAAGGTTTGAAAGTCGTTTTTTCAAAACTCGTGAATTTTTTATAAATATCAATTTTTATTTTAAAAGTAAAAATTCACATATTTAGGAAATTTTTTAGATAAAATGAATATTATTTTAAAAATCTAGACATTAAAATTATACAATGGTGAATTTTTCATAATTTTCTGAGACAGTCGAATTTTTGGGTAAAAATTAAATACCGTTTAAATATATAATGTGTTTTATGAAAAAATAATGACTCAATAGTGATTTAATAAAATACTATAAATGGGATTTATGGACAATATATTTTTTACCTTAAAAATAATTTGATTTTAGATTTGTTTGAATAATTTTATGGTGCCTTAGTTGACCTTCCAAGACTTATAAAACATTTTAACTTTTTAAAATGATTTCCTTTAGAGTGTGACTCACCTCCACATAAGAAAGACTAATATTTCGATAAGTTTGGATATTTTCCGTATAAAATAATTTTTTCCACTTCCCTTTGTCAGAAACCATGGGCAAAACCATGGGTTGGATTGTGGTTTTGATTAGTTTAATGTGTGTTGTACAAAACCTAAATAATAAAGAATTCCCTCTCTTTTCCTATATAACCAACCCAAGATCCCACTTATCTTTACTAAAAACCCTTGTAGAACTTCCCTACTCTTCCATTATCTCTCTAAAATCCCCCCAAGGCACCACAATATCCAAATAAGCCTCTCTAAAACACCTCCCAATCCTTTGGGGTCATACTTCCAAGTAGGGATTTCTTTCACTCTCTTTTTTTGTCCAAATTTCTTTATGTCGTTATACCCATTTATTCTCAACTAAAAATTTTGGGGTATGATTTATCACCTCCCCTATACTTCCCTCCTTATTTTTTAATGATTATATACCCCTCTCTCTCTCTCCTTAATTCCACCCATGTACAACCGTTACCATGCCTAAATTCTGTAAGAAATTTCTCTCTCCTTATTTACATTCAAGAAATTCATTTGTATTATGAATATAAATTATATTACCTATTTTGAAACATGTATATATATATATATGAAACCTTATTTACAATTTAATTTAAATATGATGAGACACCCCTTTCTCTCTCATTAACCATTTTTATGAATTCTTATGTCACGTCGTAATATTTCTGAAATTGCACCACTATTTTCCAAGACAAAGTCATTATGTAGTGAATACCATGCCCATTTCTCTATCAAGGTTATCCACCTTTATGCACATTTACTTATTGATTATAAAGTTTCATGTATGAATTAAACATTACCTTATCATGGAATAAATGATGTTGTTTAATAAATCCATGTTATATGATCCATGTGGCACACTTATTAATGAAATAAAATTATTAAGAAGGGTGTGCCCTGATAGAGCTCCAATGCATTGGGTAAAGATTATTATGATGATACATCAAGTGAAATGAGGGTTTAATCATGATAATTCAAGTTAGATTAAGGTTTACTAATTCTCCATGTTCAATGAGCCTTGGATCATGCTAATATCATGTTAAATGTTGATGTCGCATTTCCATGTTATGATAATCATGCTATATCATGCCATTATGTTCATGTTTCTATTATGCTCCGTTGATATGCCTATTTCATAACAAGTACTATATTTTTTATATTATTCCTTTTTTACTCCCTTAATGGGATTTATATCTCACCCTTTTCTTATTCATTTCTTCAGGTTATCCCATTCAATGCTAAGTATGATGGAACATGTGTGGTGATGTAAAAGAAGTTTTCAATAAAGATGTGTATTTCATGTTTTATGTTTTTATGTAATGTTTTCAAGACCCAGAGACACTATACCTATTGATATTATATGTTGTAAAAAGTTAATACATTATGTAATAAGTTATGATTAAGTGTGAAATAAAGATCAGGGTTGTTATAGTTGGTATCAGTGGATAGGTTTAGTTAATTTTTATATTAGGATTAGAAAACCCTAGTGAATGCCTTAGGGATAAGACTAAGTATAATAAAAACATACCTAAATTTTTGTGAGTATTTAGTAATTGTTTTATTAATTAAATACATCCCTATCTAGATACGTGAAGGTAGAGGTGGCTCTGGTACATAAGTATCTAGGTGTAAAACCCGAAAACACCACATTCAGATAGATTGGAATAGGAACTAGTGCACGACAATATGCCTTTATACACTCTAGTTTATGAAACTCATGGGGTATATGATTTGGTAAATTCATATGATTAGTATGAACCATTATTCATGGAATAAACAAAATTCCCCTAGGAATATATGTTAAGAATTAGAACATTGATAACATAGATTCAAGACTATAAATTCCTAAGTTAAGGAAATAAAATAATTTATTGTTGAGTCAATACGGTTTTCCTTATGAATTTTCAATTCCTTCATACTTGGGGGAGATTGTTAAGTAATTAAGGTTTCCTTATGAATTTACAATTCCTACTTGTTTTGAAAATCAGAAACACCTTATCTTATGGAAAATATCTTTTTACCCTATGTTTTACTTCTATAAGAACAAATTTCCTTCAGTAAGGAAATTTATCCTTACCATGTTTTCATTTTTCATATAATAATATTTCTAAGTAAAAAATTCAGTTAGAAACCAAAACCTCATAATCCTATAATTACCTAGATATGAATCATTCTGTTTTAGGCTCTGAATTATAGGAATTTTGGTTACGAACTCTTCTGAGTTCTGACTCTGAATTCTGAATACGAATTATGGTTATGAACTCTTCTGAGTTCTGACTCCAAATTCCAAATACGAATTCTAGTTACGAACTCTTCTATGTTCTGACTCGAAGTTCTCTAAATACAGACTTCAAACTCTTATGAGTTCTGACTCTGAATTCTTATGAACTCTGACTCTGAACTTTGTAAGTTCTAGTTCCGAATTCTTATGAATCCAGATTCCGAATTTTCTTGAAATTCGAACTCTAGAATTCTATAGATTTCAGGTTCCGAATTCCTAGAAAATAGAATCTGAATATCCCTGTATTATAGACTCAGAATTAATTTTTGGTTAGACTCTAAACTTTAATTTTCTTATATTCCAAATATTGAATTTTAGTTATGTAACCGTATTTTTTCTTACACTTGTTTTTGTTATAAAACGATGTCGTTCATTCAGTAACTAACCAACTGATGTTTGAGTGAAACGTGTACAGGTCCCTCTAAAATTCAAGGAAAAATATGACCTTTGGAGGAGGGAGTCGACTGTTGAAGTCGTGCCTATAAATAAAATCTCATTTGAAAGATCTCACAATAAGTTGATCAATCTAGAGATTACATACTGCTGAAGTGATTTCTAGAGAGAGGCTTTATTTCTTTGTACATACTGAACTTCTTGTTCAAATATTCTTTGTGTGACTCCAATTGATGCTATGTACAATTGAGAGCTTTCAGGGATAGGAAGATAGATATTCCGACTACCTTGAAGTTGATGGCTTCCTTTCTGAGGAAGACAGAAGTTCTGACTACCTTGAAGTTGAGGGCTTGCGAGGATAGCAAGACAGAATCTGATCTTTGTATCAAGGGATTACCCTGGTGTGGGTAAGACAGAATTTCGTGAAAGTATAAATCAAGAGACCTTTATCCAAGGTTGTTGGATACCCTTCTCTTTGGGTTAAAAGATTTACTACTTGTTACTTGTTTTGTTACAATTTTTCCACTGCAATTGTTTTATTGAGTAATGTATAAATATCATATACTTCCTTATTATTGTACTCTGATTTAGTTAGATTCTATACGCTTTAAGGTGGAATCTTCTTCATTATAAACTTTCATTAAGTTTCATTTTTCGGAACCATCTTTTCCGAAATCATTTTCTCATAATCTTATTTCTGGAATCAATAAAGTGTGTAGAACTAGAGGTTTTTTGAATTACCTTGTTTAACCTTGTTAAACATAACCATCTTTAAAGGTTTCAAAATAATTTTTTAAAGTGTATAATTCACCCCCCCCCCCCTCTTTTATTTTGAGCATCATTAGATACTCCATACAGTATCTCTTTTATTTCTATCCTACATTTGGTATTATAGAGTATATCATACTCTCATACCATCTCAACATTTATAAGTCATCCATTTTTGTATTTGGATTACCCATTATGTGTTACCCCTAACATTTCTTTTTATTCTATCCAATGGAATGTAATAGGAGGGCTTAGGCTAAAAGCCGATGAGAAGATCAATGTAATGACTATTCTAATGAGATTCCCAATTCGATTGGAGTGGGAATCACAAACTTTTTCATGATACTCTCTTATTTCAGATAATTTTTGAATAGAAACACGGGTTAAGAGGAATGTTCACCCCCCCCCCCACACACACACATAAAGAACAAGTCACAGTCAAGAGATTCATGAGACAAAGTCCTCCTACTTTTAATGGATCATTCGATCCCTCAATTTCCAAACAATGGATCAACTCCATTGAAAAGATCTTATTTATCCTTCAATGTTCCAAACAAGAGAAGTTTCTTCTAACTAATTATCATATGGAGGGTGAATTTGATCAATGGTGGACATTGATCCAAAATATAAATCCTGAGGAGGATATCGAGGCATTGGAATGGAAGGATTTCTGGAAAATATTTCTTCATAAATATTTTCCTCTCACCGTCCAACTTAAGATGGAAAGGTACTTCCTTTCTTTAAAGCAAAAAAAGACAACGAATCCATCGGAGCGTATGAGGAAAACTTCACAAGGCATGCATTATATGCCTCCGGCTTTGTCCTTACCACCGAATTCAAGGTTGATCACTTCTTTGGTGGTCTAAGACCTAGCCTATAAAAATCCATAGCGATCTGTGACTCTAAGAGATATGAAAAAAATTTCTGATGTTCCCTCAAAGTAGAAATGGAGATTAGCGAATCTCAGGGGTTTCATAGGGATAAGAAGCATAAGTTGTACTTTCATTCTAGAAATTTGATGGATAAATCCAATGGTTCTAAAAAAATCCAGCACCCCACTTTCTAAAGGTGTGGAAAGAAGCACCAGAAAAATTTCTTAAAGGGGGTGAGGAAATGCTTTTGTTGTTGAAGATAAGGGAACCTAGCCATTAACTACTAACAAAAAAATTCACTGCTGAAACAAAAGAGGGGAAAATTCTGTTCAACCTTCAATTCATTGTTCATTACTTCAAAGGAAAATAACCAGGGAACTTTTCAAACCAGTTCCCTAAGCCAAGGGTTTTCGGAGGCAGCCAACAACCTCCAAGGCAGCAAGGGAGATATTTTTCTATCACCACCGCCAAAGTGAACCTCGACAATGAAGTGGTGAATGGTATGATAGTTATTCATTTTATAATGTAGAACATATTTTTTGATTCTGGTTCTATGCATTCTTTTATATCTCAAAAGTTTATTAGAACAATCCCAACACCACCACAAATCATGGAAGTACAGATTTCGGTGAGAACGGAAAATGGGTAAATCATTGCAACCCATGAATATAACTCCTCCCCTGTCAAAATTTGTGGTTTGAACATCCTGGAGAACCAATTCATACTCCCTTTGGTAGAATTTGATGCAATTCCTGGAATGGATTGGATTTCCTTATATATATCAAACATAAATTTCCGTGATAGGGAAATCACTCTCCATATGGAGAATCAACCCCTAATTCTGTACAAGTGCATGGATGGGGATGAATATTCTTTAACACCATCATCTAAAGTGTGGATATTACTACCATATGAGCACATATATCTTTCTCAGATGATTTAGTCTAAGGAAGGCACCATCCTTGAATACATTCCTATTGTTAGGGAATTCTCTGAAGTGTTTCCTAAGGAATTTCCTGGTCTTCCTCCTAGAAGAGTTTTGAATTCTCGATTGATCTTATACTTGAGGCATTTTCAATATCCAAGAATCCATATATAATGGTTTTTGTGGATCTTGAAGAGATGAAGAAACAACTACAAGAGAATATTTGTAAAGAGTTTATACTCCCAAGTGCTTCACCATGGGGTGAACCAGTCCTCTTTGTCAAGAATAAGGATGGGTCGATGTGACTTTTCATTGATTATCAAGAGCTCCACAAAATCATGATAAAGAAAAAGCATCTTATGTCCTGAATTGATGACTTGTTCAATAAACTACATGCATCACAATACTTCATCAAGGTGGATTTGTGGTCAAGATATTACCAAGTAAGGGTGAAGAAGGAGGATATCCCAAAGACTAGTTTTTGTACAAGGTATGGGCACTATGAATTCATAGTAATTCCTTTCAGACTCACTAATGCTCCATAAATATTCATGTACATGATGAATAGAGTCTTTATATATTAACTCAAAAAAAATTGGTAGTCTTTATAGACGATATTCTAATACACTCCAAAACTAAGGAGGAGTATGAGGAGAATCTAAGCACTATACTAGAGACCTTGCAAAAGGAGACTCTCTATAAAAAGTATAGAAAGTGTGAGATCTGTTTGAAAGAAGTCCAATTCCTAGGTCGTTTCATCGCAAGAAATGGGATATCTATATATCCCTACAAGACAGCTTCAATTGAGGGATGGCAGAGGCCAACATCAGTAACAAATATCCGTAGATTCTTGAGGTTAGCTGGATATTATTACCAATTTGTGAGAACTTTCTCAAGATTTTCCAACCCTCTTACCAAGATAACTCTGAAAGGAGTAAAGTTTTCTTGGATTGATGAATTTGAAGATATCTTTAAGGAGTTGATAATGTGTCTTATCACTGCACTCGTGCTTACACTACCCATAAGTGGAGAACTTTTGTGGTATTTAGTAATTCTTTAAAGAATGGCATGGGTTGTGTGTTGATGCAAATTGACAACGTCATTAAATATTCTTGAAGGAGATTGAAATTTCATGAGTAAAACTATCCAGCACATGATCTGGAGTTGGCTGCAGTAATATTCTCTTTAAAAATTTGGCGCCATTACCTCTTTGGGGAGAAGTGTGAAATATACACAAATCACAAAAGACTCAAGTATATATTCACATAGAAAAAGTTTAATATGTGCTAACAAAGATGGATAGAGCTGATCAAAGACTATTACTGACCAATCCATTACCACCCTGGGAAAGAGAACAAGGTGGTGGATACTCTAAGTAGAAAGGACCCAACAATTCTATAAATGATGAGAAATGAAAAGGATCCAATCATCTTAGATTTGATAAAGATGAACATGGGGATCATAAATAAGGAAACATCATCAATCATTTCAAATATTATTGTTCAATTTTCTCTTTTGGAAAGGTTAAAAGATTCTCAAAAGGATGATGTGGCAATTCATAAGAAAGTGGAAATTATTAGAAAAGGGAAATCCTTGGATTTCAATGTTAATTAATAAGGAATTTTTAGATTTGGGACAAGACTATATGTTCCATCAAATACGGAGTTAAAGAATGAACTTTTGGATGATGCACATATTTTGAATGTCCCTAGTCACCTAGGAAACAAAAATATGTATCGAGATCTATCAGAGCATTATTGGTGTCATAACATAAAGAAGGAGATCAATGAGTATACATCAATGTGTCTGGTATGTCAGAAAGTGAAGGCTAAGAGGCATAAGTATAAGGGGATGATGAAACCCTTACCCATACCAGCATGGAAATGAGAGAAAATCACCATGGACATTATAACTGAATGTCTAAAGACATCCAAAGGAAACAATGCTATCTAGTTTGTTGTGGATCATCTTACAAAGACTGCAGGCTTCATTTCAATTAGAGAGGGTTTATCATTGGATCAAATGGCATAGATATATATCATATAATTGGTAATGATACATAGAGTACCAATATCTATTGTATCTGATTGAGATCCAAGATTCACCTCTATGTTCTAGAAGATTCTTCCACATGCTCTGAATACTGAGATAAACTTTATTACGGCTTATCATCATCAAACTAATGGCCAATCTAAGCAGGCTATACAAACACTTGAGGACATGTTGAGAAAATGATAAATAGACTTTAAAATAGGATTGGATCAGCATCTTCCTTTGGTTGAGTTCTCTTACAATAACAGTTTCCACTCAAGAATCCAAATGGATCCTAATGAATCCCTTTATGGGAAGAGGTGAAGAACACCAGCATGTTGGGATGAAGTTTGGGGGTGAAGACTTCTAGTTCTAGAAATGATCTAAGAAATGGTGGATAATGTTAAGACTATCCAGCATCACATTAAAGCTGCTCAGAGTCAACAAAAGAGCTATGCTGATAATTTTCGACAATACCTAGATTTTGATATCAGAGACATGTTATTCCTCCACATATCATCGTGGAAGAGAGTTATGATATTTAGGAAGAATGTAAATCTTAGTCCAAGGTACATTGGTTCTTTTGAGATCACTGATCGCATTGGAGTAGTGGCTTATTAACTATCATTCCCACCGAACCTATCTCAAGTACATGATGTATTCGATGTATCACTCTTGAGGAAGTACCTACCTGACCCATCACATTTACTCAATCCATAGGTAGTACCATTGGATAATTACCTCACATATTAAGATAATCTAGTGAAGATCTTAGATCATTGGAAAAAAGTTCTACAAAATAATACAATTCTCCTCATCAAGGTGCTGTGGAGAAACCGTAAGTTTAAAGAAGAAATGTGAGAATTAGAGGAAGTGATGAAGCAGAGTTACCCTCATTTGTTTTAGTGTGGGAAAAGGATATTTTTTGGGATAAATTTCTTAATGAGGGAATATTGTAACAACCTAAACTTTTATTAATGAAAATTCCTCTTGATATAATTAAATGTCTTATTATGTAAAATGGTTATATAAAACATATACACTTCTTTGGTTTTATGTTTTTTTATTTTAAAAAACTGTTAAGAATTGTTACCATTTCTAATATAGTCGTTGAATAATGATCACATTATTAGTATAAATATAAGACTTTAACAAATCCAATTTACTTAGACAACGGAAGTGATGGCCTCATCCAATAGAATTACTCTGTACGAATCCCATTTGTAGAAGATCAGAAAGGAGGTAGTGTCATTTGGATTCATTCTTGACCAATCCCAAGCCGAGCTTCAATATGTTAAGCTTCAATAGAACCTCCTACAAGAGAAGTGGAAGTTGATTCAGATTACCACCCGAGGGATGTTATCCAATACCCCCCAAGAGTTTGTCACCATCACACACCTTACCCTTAGGTCTTATGTGGGTTCTGTAGAGGTTTATGTAACAAGACACTAGCACTATGATTATGTGCATTATATTTGTATAGATTAAATAATATACATTCATTTTATAATTGTTACTTCGTAAATAGTTTTTAAAGAAAAAATAGTATTTTTTAGTTAATATTAAATTAAGAAATATATTTTGATGAATTGATGGATTTTTGAATTAAATAATATTTTAATAAAATATTATTATTAAATTACTTTTTATTAAATATAAATTATCGTATAATTTTAATGATTTCAATTGAAATTTTTATTAAAGTTTGAAAGCTGTTTTTTTTTCAAAACCCATGAATTTTTTGTAAATGCCATTTTTTATTTTAAAAGTAAAAATTCACACATTTAGGAAATTATTTAGATAAAATGAATATAATTTTTTGAATTATGATGTCAAAATTATCCAACGGTGTATTCTACATTATTTTATCGGACAACCAAATTTTTTTGGTAAAAATAAAATAATGTTTAAATATATAATGTGTTTTATGACATCATAATGACTCAATAGTAATTTAATAAAATAATATAAATGTCATGTTCTTTCAATATATGTTTTTATTTTAAAATAATTTTATTTTATATTTGTTTGATTTATTTTATGGTGCCTTAGTGGACCCTCTAATACTTCTAAAACATTTTAGCTTTTTAAAATTATTTCCTTGATAGTGTGACTCACCTCCTTATAAGAAATCCAAATATTTTAATATGTTAGAACATTGACCTTATAAAATAATTTTTTCCACTCCCCTTTGGAAAAAACCATTGGAAAAAACCATGAGTTTTTTTGTGGTTTTGATTATTTTAATGTGTTGTGGCCAAAACCTAAATAATAAAGAATTCCATCTCTTTTCCTATATAGACCCACCCAAGATCCCACTTCTCTTCACTAAAAACCCTTGGAACACTTCCCTACCCTTCCATTATCTCTCTAAAATCCTCCCAAGGTTCCCCAATCTCCCAAGAAGCCTCTCTCAAGCCCCTCTCAAGCCTTTGCGATCACACTTCCACGTAAGGGATATATTCCTCTCTTTTCTTGTCCAAATTTATTTATATTGTTATACCCTTTTATTTTCAACTAAAAATGTTTTGGTATGATTTATCATCTCCTCTATACTTCCCTCATTATTTTTGAATGATTAAAGACCACTTTCTCTCTCATTAATTCCTCCCATGTACACCCGTTACCATGTCAAAATTCTGTAAGGAATTTCTCTCTCCTTATTTACATTCATGCAATTCTTTTGTATTATGAATATAAATTCCATTACATATGTTGGAAAAATATCTATATGAACCTCGTACTTTAAATTTCATTTATATACGATGATACACCCCTTTATCTATCATCAACAATTTTTATTAATTCTTATGTCACGTCGTTATGCTGGCGAAATTGCACTGCGATTTTCCAAGCCAAAGTCATTGTGTAGTGAATTCCTTGCCCATTTCACTATCAAGGGTATTCACCTTTATTCACATTTACTTATTGATTATAGAGTTTAATGTATGAATTCCACATTCCTTTATCATGTGATAAATGATTATGTTTAATGAATCCATGTTATATGATCCATGTGGCACACTTATGCATGAAATGAAATAATTAAGAAGGGTGTGCCCTGATAGCGCTCCAATGCATTGGGTAAAGATTAGTGTCATGATATTTATAGTGCAATGAGGTTTTACTCATGCTAATTCATGTGAAATTAGGGTTTACTCATGATCCATTTGCAATGATCCTTGGATCATGATAATATCATGTTAAATGTAGATTCCACATTTCCATGTTATGATAATCATGCTATATCATTCCATTATGTTCATATTTCTCTTATTCTCTATTGATCTTCCTATTGCCTAACATGTAATGTATTCTTAATACTATTACTTGTTTTCTCCCTTAATAGTCTTTAAATATCACCCTTTTCTTATGCATTTCCTCAGTTTATCCCATCCAATGCTAAGTACAAAGGAATGTGTATGGTCATGTAAAAAAGGTTTTCAATACATATGGTTATTTCATGTTTTAAGTTGTTATATATTGTTTATAATCCTCAGAGACACTAGAAATATCAATATTTTATGTTTTAACAAGTGATGATTTTATATAATAAGTTATGTTTAAGTGTAAAATAAAGAGAAGGGTTGTTATAGTCTATTATTGTTAGGGAGATCCTGGAGACCAAAGCTTGGAGCAAAAATTTTCACTATAGAGAGTCCTAGTCGATTTCATATCCATTTTCATTATGATTTACTTTTCCTTATTACACTCCTATTATTCTCTCATTAGTAGTATGAGCGAAAAAACCACCATGTTTTAGGGTTATGTAATAGTAGGGGTGGGTGACGTTTGACAGATTTCTTTCTATTTATTCATGAATTTGGTTTAATGTAATTATTTAATCAATTTTCAATCCCTTTATTTTATATTTATCTTGACCATCGGTATTTTAATATGAAAGGAAATTTAAATTTTCACTATATACAACCCTAAAAGAGGCATTACCGTTTACAATTTTAGGGGAATCAGGTTTAAATATGGTATCAGAAAAACTTGATTCGGAAATACCTTAAATTACAATCCTGAGGTAAATAGGGAATTTTCACATTAAATAGAAGACACTAGGAGTAGTGGATCTCCATCATCTCTAATTTAACAACAATCATGGATTAATAAACCTATTTTATAAAATCAAATTTCACCTGAACCATAAATTTATAAAACCCTAGAATGTTTTTAATCTATTTTCAAACCAACCAATAAATCTTCTTCATTTCTGTTCTATTTTATTAAAATTAATAAAACCAATATTTTCTCAAATCTTTATTAAATCTAATTAAATAAAATATTTTGAAAACCTCAACAAAATAATTCACCATATCCATGGGTTTGACCACTATCTTACCAATACTACATTTTAATTAATTAAGTAGTATATTTTATGATTTTATAAATTTTTTATTTTGATTAGACCTAATGAAAAATAAGGATTCTCTACAGGAATTTCAAAAATTTTGTTGTATCTGAGGATAGTCAGATGTTAGATTTTAGTTTTATTTGATTTTAAATATTATTTTATTTCATTACATTGATTTTTATTTTTTACATTGGGTGTTTCATGTTACTTTTTTCAATAATTTAAATCATAATTCATGATCAAAAAACATTTTCATGATGCAATGAAATTTTTTACTATAATTATGGACCTATGAAAACCCTAAGAAAGGATATAGTTGTGACTATGGTGGTGACAGAAATCAATAAACCTTCTAGAAGAGTTTTTTAAAGGGATCCAGGTATGTGGACTATCATAGACTACAGAAGAGAATTGAAAAGGGATTGGAACTCAGCATACCAACACCCCATGTTGAAAAAAATCTCTTCAAGATCAATCCTATAATAATTTCCATGATCTCAAACAGTTTTCAATTTACTGAACTACCACATAAAGATATGAACACATGTCTAGGAAACTTCCTCGATCATTGAGAAACATTCCAATTGAAAAATGTTTCATGTTATGAGGTAGGACTCTGAATTTTCCAATTTTCATTATGTGATTGAGTTTGGTATTGGGTCCAAATTATGCCTACATATTCCATTACTATATGGGGTGAGTTTACTAGGAACTTCCTCACCCACTTCTTTCCAACTTCTAAGGAAATGGGAATATGGGTAAACATTCTAAAATATTATCAATTTGTATATTAATATCTATATTCTAACTAGGAATGTTATAATGATATGACTCAAAAATTACCCCATCATGGTAAAGATATATGGCTTCTAATACAAATGTTTTATAAGGATTTTTCATTGGGAAAAAGTCCAATTATCGATACTGTAGCTGGAGGATCATTGATAAAAAGTCTCCTGAAGTGAGCTATAACATGTTAGAAAAAATGGTTAGAAATAGTTTCCAATGGAAAAGAAAATGGATGTAATGAAATATGTTTACACAATCAATAACAATGAAAATATGGTGTAAGATCCCGACCTTTTATGACTCTAACACTTCTCTTTACTCTATTTTGTGGATTTGGACTTGTAGAATCTCTCCTTTTCTTTTGAAACACTAATACCTTCACTTTTTTAGTGGATTTTATGTTTAGGCTTAAGTGGGTTTTTGAGCTCAAATAAAGGGAAGAAATGAAGCTATCGTTCATCAATGATCATCAAGTATGTGGTCTTAAATATTTTTCCCATTGTCTTGATGTGGTATATGTGTATGTAGTTTTTCTATTTCACTATTATGTTGTATCTTGATTTCATTGGTTAAGAAAATGGTTTGGGACCTTAAATTAAGGTGTGAGAACCTTCACATACCCCCTTGTGTTCATTGGTAATGTGAGGTAGAACCTATGTCTACCCATGGGGTAAGTAGGACCCTTGTATTTGGTGAAAAAAATTAGTAAACCTTGAGATATGGGTATCTTCAGAGAGAATGGGAAGTGAAGATGTAATTGTTGTGTGGGTAAGGTTAATGTACTAATTGAATAAATTCTTAAGTTATATTTTGTGAATGGTTGAAAGGTTTTGAAATGATTTTATGGTATGTTTTGGGCTTTGACGTGATTTTAGATTTATTAATGGAAAATGGTGTTCGAAAGTAAAAAATGTTTTGAAATGAGGTGTCGACCTCAAATTTGTTCAAAGGGGGTTTTATAAGATATTTAAAATGTTTTTTAAAATGGTAACTATAACTAATTAGGCTTAACATACATGTATATTATATTATTTTTTATGAATATTCAGTACAATACAATAATACATGCCTGAGGACCATAACAGTTTAGTGTCTTTGGAAACATGGAAACAAAATCTTCTATCATTGTGGAAGATCTTCAACTTCTCCCACAAATATCTCGAACTGTATTGATTCTGCTTAAAACCATTCTTCATAACCTGGGTAAAGGAAACATAAGAAAAGGGTGAGCTCAAATACTCAGTAAGGGTAAACAAAAGATATACATAATAGAATGAGGAGCATAAGGGCATGGGAGGATGATCAAAGCAATATCAGATCATATATTGCATAACAAAGATCATAATCATGAGACATGGAATAAATATATTGGTAGTTAATATGAAATTAATTCTGATTAAATCAAATAACATAATCAATAAGATCATGAAATTCACATAAGGCATGAAATTTTGGAATATACATCAACTTATAACTTTGTTAACATGTATAAATAGTAACAGTTTCACTCATTAAGGAATGAACTTTCATAAACATATGGACATGAAAACCATGTCCATTCATAAAATTATGCACATTAAAAGAAGGTCCACGCATTGAATTATGGACATGAATACTATGTCCATGCATAAAATTATGGACATGAAAATCAGGTCCAAGCATAGAATTGTGAACATGAAACTGGGTTCATGCATAAAATATATAACTCATGAGATTTCCATATTTACTCAATTCATTAGAGGGATGTATAGGTCCCACCCATCTCATAATTAAATAAATCATACTTGTTCCACATGACCATAAACAATCATATCATAACTCATGAAAAAAATAGGAATCAAAAACACGTAATCATGTCATAAGATGTGGAAAAGATAAAGGTTTCATAATAGTTTCATCAAAATCATAACCCATGAAAATAAGTGGTCTTAATAAAAATTATTCCATCAAAACTTAAACCATTCTAATGATTAATATGAATGGTACTCTTGAAAAATAACAAAGTATGTCATTATAGGTGGGGAAGGATTTTGAAATATCACTTTGAACATGAATTTTCCTTATAAATCAATTTATAAAACATAAAAAAAAATCAAAACCCTTTTCTTTGAAACTTCTTTGAAAAAATATATAGGAATCATGAAAATTATTTAAAATAGTTTTTGAGGAAAATATATTTTCTTTATTGAAATAGTTTTATTTTGTTAAAGTGTTGTGAAATTTTTAAAGAAAATATTTTATTTGAAAATAAAGTTGTAATCTTGTAGGGGAATCATCATAAAAATAAGGTTGTATGATATAATAAAAATAAATTCATTATATAAAATTTAAAATAACATTCTCCTCATACATTTTCCATAAAAGTTAAAAAGTACCTCATTTAGAAAAAAACATTCATTTCAAACTGTGAAGTAAAATGTCAAAAATGGGTAAAAAATGCCTTTAAACATCCATATAATAATAGTAAAAAATTTTATGAAGACATTTTTAGAAAACATGGACATTGATGATAAATATTACCCAATGGATACTAAATATTAAAAAATCCCAAATATGGAAGAGATTATGAAATAAAAACTCATCAATTAATAATCAATAAAATCGTATGACCTATGTCAATATAAAATTATAATAATATGGAAATATCACAATATTCTAGATAAGAATCATAAAAACATTCTTAGGTAGTATATACACCACGTAGAAGAAACAAGTAGTGTATGAGGCATGTGTCTCATAGAAATAATGGTGAGACAAAAATCCATTACATAAAACCTTAAAAATATTCATTTTGAATACATTTGAATGAAATTAAAAATAGTCATAAAATTTTCTTTAAAATATTTTATATACATATAAGTAAATTTGTATGATAATACCAATAATATTGAAATGGATAAAGGATTAATTCTTTAAACATTCAAAGCATCTCATGCCACTTTAAACATTTAAATAATATTCCCAATATCTTAAAATGAATATTTAAATACCCTTAAGATAAAAATATTCATGATATCAAATATAATAGGAGACTTTGAAACACCACACACAAGAAACTGGTGGTGAACATGGCTTATATCTCACGAAAATTTAAAAGTGAGATGGAATTCCCTTACCTTGTGTACTGACTCCCTTCATACCCAAACAAGATTCCTTTATAATAAATATATGTTTATTATAAATATTTTATTGAATCATATTCTTATATTTAATACCACATATTGTTTTATTATGAATTATATTACCCAATTGTTAACGATCTTATTTTAAGGTTTCAATTCAGGTAATATTCGATTTGTTCTTTGCATGTGTCTTAATTTGTAATATCATTGGTCCTTATAATTATATCGTGATTAAAAAAATCTAAATATTGATATAAATATAATATATATCCATTATATTTATGCTTAAATAATATATATCATAAATAAGTATGAAATTGAATATATCGTTCATGGAGATGGTAAGTCGTATATATGCATGAATTGTGTTTCTGTTTTAATTATCGTATTGAAAGAAAGGATGTAAAGTAAATATGTATATATATGTATGTATTTAAATATATCATTATTCCATTATCATGATTATATCATATATTTCACACTTATTAATAATATTTATTTTTATAATCATCCTTTAATGGTGAATGTGGAAGATGAATCTCATTGCGTCATGGAGACGGTAAGTTGTATGTTCTCACGAGCGACGATATCATTCTGTATTGATAAAGGGTAGGGAATTGTATGGAATATGAATTACAAAGAAATAATATTTTGTCATATTAATTATTTAATCCTTTATATTCATCGTCATACTCATATAAATAAAGTATACGTGAAAAATAATTTACACCATGGTGTGGAGACGGTAAGTTGTACGTATGCACGCATGGTGATATTATTTTTAATAGGACAGGTAAAAGGAGTAATATAGTTGCTCTATAATCATAAAAACATATTATAATATAATATAATATTGATTTATTACTTTGGTATGTAAAAAACATAGAATGTGGAGGTAGAATAAGAAAACATCTTTGAAAGATGTGATAAAAAAAATTACCTCTTTTTCGGGTATCTCTGTTTTATTTGCCCGAAAGTACTCCTTAGGATGGCTTTCCTCCCAAAGTATGGCCTCTAGTATGTAGTGACGGAAGATGGGAGAGGAAATGATCAGGTTTTTATCTATAAATAGGCCATTGGAGTTGTTAATTAAATATAAGTATAAGTGACCTTTTATATGGGGGAGGAGGGGCAGTTTAGGAAACTCCAAAATTAATAATTTATTATAAATTTATATTCAATTTTAAATAGATCCATAGTGAGTTATTTCCATGTTTAGATTAGTATGGGTATAAATAATCTCAACCAATGAATTTTATACATGTTTAGGTCACAGAATAAACCTTTTATTTTAGCATTAACCATTGTTAAATAATTTAACTTTTACCGTGACAACTTGTTTTTTACATTATAGGGTTAATATAGTTACTATAAAAAGAAAAAATAACCCCAATTGGATCATTTATGACATCTTTGATATAATAAAAATTATTTGGAAAAAGCTTATATTTTTATGAATTTAATAACATTTAATAAAATATTATTTATTTTAAATTATCATTTATGTTAATTTGGATAATATTCAATATTTTCATTTTTAAAAATATCAAAAAAAATATGATAACTTCAAAAAAACCCTTTATAAATGTCGCTAACATGTCTAAGTTATCAATAAAATTATTATAAGTTATTAATTAATTAAAATTTTGTTTATTTTAATATTTTTAATACCATTTATTTGATATATCAATTAATTAAACAATTATTTCATCATTATTATGCAAACCTTAAATTAAGTTATTTATTTTATAAAAATTAAAAAATAATTATCATGATGAAAAAAATTATTATATTCAAATAAATATTTATAATAGAATTTATCTTATGTATAACTCTATGTTAAAAATTATTTATTTATTAAATTTTGAATATGGAACTTTTAACTCTTTAAATAAAATATAATAAATGTCTTAATCTAACACAAGTGGCATAAAAAGGATAATATTTTTTAAATAAGGTTTATTTGGGTCAAAAAACTTATAAAATGATATTAGAACAAGTTTTAGGGTAATTTTATATTATTATAATATTATTTTCACATTTAATTACCCTATTTACCTTTATCCATGGTAAATAAAATTCAAAATTTACTATTCACAAAAAAATTATTTTGATCCTATTAGACCAAAATTTTCTTACTTATTACAATCATGTATGTCTATTTTTCAAAATTCAATTCAAAATATTGGTAATGTTACGTTTACTGCTAATCCTGCAAATGTGGCCAGAAGGCGGGTAAAAGAGATGTTCAAAAGTTCAATAATTATTTTATATCTAAATTTATTATAAAAAATGATTCTAAAGACATAAATTAAATTAATATATGTATTATTTAACTATTTTTTTGACTTTAAAAATCCATTTAATTTAAAAATAATTATTTAAATTAAAAGGTCAGTTTTTAACTATTATGTAGTATTTTTCAATATTCATCAGAAATTCAAACTTATCAGAAAAATACCAAAAAATCACTCAATGATGATTTTAATATTATGAATTCAAAAATGATGTCTATTTTACCAAATTAAATTTATATGAGTTTATAAAATTAATTTTATTATTTTACACAAAAGGACATAAAATGTAGTTCTTTTAAGAAAATAGTAGTTTAAAACTTATAAAGACTTTTCCAAAAATTACATTTTTCATTATAAAAACCAATATAACTAATATTTAAAAGGTAATTATTACTATTAATATTAAAAGTTTAATAACTAGTTTATAACTATATTATTTAAATAATTATAATAGTTAAGTGTTGTTTCATAGAAACTCAGTGTTGTGTGGAACGCAAGCCAAGTCAGTGTTGCGTGTAGTTCAAGATTCCCTTAGTGTTGCATAAAAAATAATCCAAACATAGTTAAATTATATAATAAAAAAAATTGTAATCAATGATGCATGAAGTGAAAATATCAAAATATTAAATTAATTTGAAAAAAAATTAAATTCACAAAATATCAAGGTGTTACAGTAATGAGGTTCCTTTTGTGAAAATGGTTTAATGGTTGTCCTTATTGGTTGAAAATGGAAATAAAATCCATATGGAATGTTTTAGTTTTTCAAAGGGGATGACCCATATTTTAAAGTGTGGTTTCAAGATAAATTCAATGAGTATTTGAAATTGTTTTTATTTCAATTATGTAGTTATAAAGGTCTGATGGGACTATAGTAGTTAAAGGGATGTAGGGGTTAGTGAGATAGAACCTATAACAATTATGTTAGAATGTTAACATGATTATGAAATGAACTAAGTGATGAATGGGAATGGATAATGATCTAACCTAAAGGGGTGTTTGGAATGTTGTGGAAATAGGTTAAATGGGATTAATGTGAATGTGCCAAATGGATTTTGATTTGTACTTCGAATTAATAAGTGGTTAATACATGGTAAATGATGAATGGGTTAAGTGATTTAACATATATAAATTGTTGAATATGTTAAATGGTTTAATGTTTTGAAATTAGTGAAATTCTTAAGGAGTTAGGAATAAGGAACTGGAATTGGGATAGATGGTAATGTAATGTAAATATAATGTAATTGGAAAAGTATTAATGGGTTATAGAATAATATAATTTCATATATTGTTTTTTTTTAAATTTGGTTGATTATGTGTATTGTTTAAATATGTTTTTGGTATATTAGTGTGGGATAAAGGATTAAGGCTCCTCCCATGGGTCAAGTTGGACTGATGATTTAACCTACCCCTATATGGGAAATAATTCGCACATGGATTTGTAGTGTGTGGTATTGAATGAGGTTCTACGGCCACGGGTCAAGTTAGACTGATGCTCTAAACTCCACCCCATAATACATGGATTAGGAAAGGGGATGAATCCATATTCTCCTAATAGTTGCATTCCACCCAAACTGAGACTTTGAGGTGATGATAATGTGTTGTTGTGATGTGTTTAACCCTTGCGAGATAGGGACTTGGATTATTCCCTTATGTATGTTATTTGACCAGATTAGGCCATAGTGTAAGTGATGTAAATGACTCTCCCTAGTAACATGAGATGATGTTGAATTTAGCAATGAAGATAGAATAAGTGATAAAATAGTAATAATGATGAAAATGTATTGGCCAAAATATTAGCTAAATACATAAATTTTATCCTTATTTCCTTATCTTTTATTGCATATGATAACTACATATACAGTTGTATAGATTGGATATTTCTTTGGGCACCATTGGTGGTTTCCTACTGAGTTGTACTCACACCCTTCTCAGGCCTCCATGGAATTTGGGTACCTGATAAGATGCTCATTTATTCAGGTATAGTTTCAAGATAGTTACATGGTGTTTAGTTGTGCATAGGATGAAGGGTTGGAGCATGGAGGCCAAGACTGGGTTTAGGTCCTTTTCAGTTTTGGTCTTTGGTATTGTATGACTACTTGGCATGTGGATTATTCACTAGATTCTATTACATTATGTGTACTTGGTTACTTATTGGTTGTTGTTGCAAGATATCCATTTATTGTTTCTTTTGGTTATCTTAATAATTGATGTTACATCTATTCTGAATTCACTCTGATAAGAAGGTAAATTTTCCCCATGTTTTCTTTAGACCAACGCTACTAGTCATTAGACTCTAGAATATGGGGAGGCATGCTTGAGGTTATATAACATCCAGGCTCGGAGCACTGGTTTAGTGGCTACTGGACCAGGGATGTTATAAATTTTTATTTTAGAAGGTCTTTATATTACTATTTGGGGTATGTTAGATATGATACTAGGATCTTATTGGGGTCTGGTAATGTGTTTGTTTCTGGGTGCCTATATCCCCACGTATGAGCAAAAATATAGGTTTTTAAGGGAGAGAATTGATGTTATGTTTTGTTATTTTATAGTTTATTTTTATTTCCATCTCAAGTGGTGCACCTAGATGTCATGTTATTGATTTATGAGGTTTTATCTCTTCAACCAGTTTGAAAAATAAAGGTTATATGAGTTCATGTATCATGATAGGCACCTTGGATAGATAGGTCATTTGTATGTTTCCATTGATTGACTTGCGAATAACATAATGATAAACCAAATGGTTTAAATGGTTTTTTAGAAACATAAATATTTGGGTTGAAAAAATTAATTGTCTTGTAATGTGATTTTGAATAAAACAGAGATTTTTAATGTTATGGGTTAGTAAAAATGTTTTTAAAAGTGGGAATTCTTAGGTTTTGAAAATGCAGAGTTTTGAGAAGTGAAATCGTGGGTTTAAATGGTAAGGATTTAATTAAGTGGAAAATGGGAAAATAATGCAACTTTACAATTACCAATGGTGGTAATCCATTGTGTTGGTTGATGACCGAGTGTACAAGTGGTATAGGCGGTGAGGGTGCCATAGTTTTGAGACCTCGAGTTACAGAAAGTTATATCTAGTTGAGTTACATGTGTCAGTTAACATAATGTTGTATGTGATGTTTTTTATTATATTGTGACCTTGAATTCCTGAATTGAGTTCTCTTAATGTGAATGTGGAGATTCTTGTGGATTGAGGTCTTGTGAGTTTTGTTTTGGACCTTAGAGTTTTTGTTTGGATTGTGCTTCTATTGTATGTGTATGAGTATATTTGGTGTGGGACCATAGGTAAATGGTTGTTTGGTGTGTTAGACATAGTGTGATGGAATGGGGGTAAGATTATAGTCATGAATAGCCAATTATTTGAGTTGGTGTGTGGATTAGAGAGAGAAGGTGTCCTTTACTTGGTGTGCCTCTAGTTTTGGGATTTGGTATTGTTAAACTTTTATGTATGACCTATGAGAGAGGTCTAACGGTGTTTTGGTTCTTTTGGGAACATGTTTTACATGTACACATTCTAGAACTTGGTAGTGTCACACAGAGACTGTTTCCTAGTGAATAATTAACCTATAGGGATAATTGAAAAAGTTAATGGTTTTAGGTGGTGTGTCTTGAGTTGTGTTTATGAGTTGAAAACCATTAGAAGTTGAGGGTATCCTTGATGGAGGTTTCCCTAGTGTTTCATGTGCCTAGGAATGTAAAGCACATGAGGATGCTTCAAATGTGTACTCAATACATGGTGGGTGCCACTGATATTTGGTAAAATTTCATGACTATTCCTTGTACTCGTCTCAAGGGAGCACTTGGGTGCTTGCATTTGGTTGTAAGAGTGTTTGTGAAGGGAATTATTTTTCAGATACCTAACCCAATGGTTTTGATGAAGTTAGATGTGGAAGGAAATTCTTTTTTTTATAGGATAAGAAAATGGTGATCAAAGTGTGGATGAGCACTTTTTTTGGACAGCTGGGGTGAGGGTGGTCATGCAGTTGAGATTTTTGTAGAAGCAGTTTTCTCTTTGGTGAGAGGTTGAGAAATACTTTGTTCCAATGAGTACCAAGTTATGAGAATTTTTTAGAGATTCACAATTCCATTTGATATGTGCCAGGTGAGTTGGATGTAAGCACACATGTTTTCCATGGAATCAAAGTGGAGAGGCCCTAGTAGTGTGAGAAACCAGTTGATTTTGGACCAATGGAATAAATCATTGTGTATCTATTGTGGTCAGTGGTATCGTGAAACAAGAACTCAAGTGAGGTAATAGTAGTGGTTCCGAAAGGAAGTTTGGTTCATGACTGCTTGGAAGAGGGTCATGAGGTGGAGGTGAGTTTGGTTGGAAATTCCAATCAAGTTGTGGGGAGCTAGCGTGGATAAAGAACTTGCATGTGGGGAAGCTTGAGATATTCAAAAGGTTAAGGTGTATCCATAGTGGAAAGTGAAATTAGTGATGGATAGTTGTGTTGGTTTTAGTTTAGGACTTCCTAGAATACTTGTTTCCAATGAATATCGTTTCAAATATCTTGACATTATCCTAGGTGCACCGAGAATGATCTATCGTTATTTCTAGTGACATCTATGTGTTTTGGTTGGATATGGGACACCTTAGAGGTTACATTATTAGAGAGGTGCATGTGGAGTTGTGTGTTGGGGAGTACAGGATCGACCAGTTGCAAGAAAGGCCCTCAGGATGGGTTGGGGGTTGACAAAACCCATGGGTGTCATAATCAGGATTCAGTAACAAGTATTGGGTGAGGATTGTTTTATTTTTTCAGTGAGAGATGGATGGTTATGTACAGGTTTTTTGGTTTAGTGTGTGATGGGAGGATGAGATATGGTGGTTGAAATCTCTTGAGTAAATAGGTTACAACGATACTTCTAAGCTGGGGTAATCATGTTAAGTCATGGATGTGTGGGTAAATCTTGGATGTGTATACGGTGGCCTCAAGAATAAAATGAAAAACCTGTGAGGTGTGTGTTTAGGTTCCCAAGGGGAAAATCAAGTTGGTTCGGTATGTGATGGCCCATCAAGCTGAGTGATTTCCTAGACCTCGGGCTAGTTCTAAAGGCAATCAAAGTGGTCACGTTGGATATGTGTTGAGGGTGTTGTATAGAATTATAATGGTTAGAATAGTATAGAATTTCAATTATGGAGGGTGTTTTCATGTACATTTGTATGTTTGGGTATGTCTTAAAAAGTTGAGTTCATTTGAGGTTTTGGTGAGGTTTTGGTGAGGTTTTTTTGAGGTTATATCAGTTGATGTCATGACCAATGGTTTGAGTTGAATGGACTCGGGTAAGAGTCATCTTGTTGAAGTGGTGTTCGTGACAGGTGTTGGATCGAGTGATGAATAGTTGAGTATCTCTAGATAAAGAGTATGTTTGAGTTATGATTTTAATATTTTCTAAATAAACTGAGGGTATTGGGCCTTTAGTTGGAGATCGGGGTAGGTCGTGAGATTTTTTAAAAATAAGGACATTACCTCTGGTTATGTCAGGCTTGGATTACTATTAGTGCTTCGACAGAATCTGGGTGAGAGAGTGCCATGAAATTTGGGACATAAACTATGAAGTGGATCGGACCAAGAGTATTCCAAAGGTTTATTCTAGCAAAATATAGTGTCTAGTTAGCAACCTTTCATGTGGTTGATTAGTAGAATTGATTAGACCTTCATTTTATTCTTGGTGTTAGTAATGGTGAGTTGAGGCGAATGTATCCTCAAATATAATCGGATTGTGATTATGGGACTAGGTGATAGAAATTCTCTCAGACTAGGATTGTTTTCATAGTCTGAGCATTGTTATGGCATGACTGAGTTTAGGGAGAAACTCAAATGTTGAAGGTTGATTTGTGGTCTATGTTCTAAAATTTGTGGTCCTGAGGTCTTGGGAATGCTAGGAAGTGTGTCTTGAGGATGATCTATTATAAGGTAGGGAAGTTGTATGATCTTGACCTTTTGTGAAGGTTTGTCATAGTTTAATATTGGGTTAAACCTCCTTTTTTACACTAAAAGTATGTCTTGAGTCATTGTGGAGTTTTTGAATTTTTCTTGGGGTGAGGGACACAAAAGGAAAAGAAAAGTGACCAAATAGTTCATATCATATGATTGGGGAACAATTAGTGTAACCTATATGCCTAGCGAAGGGAACTGAGTGGCAGGAGAACCATGTTGGATAGAGGTCTATCACACAGTTACTGTATAGTTTTCCAAACCATGTGGTTTCCCCAAGGAAACCATGTGGCATGGGTCTTCTCAGACATATGAAACCACACAGTTGTCACATTGTTTGTAAACTGTGTAGCCAAATCATGTTCCCCTTAAAAAGTGGTAAATTATCATGTTTCCCTTATGAAACTTTTTGTCCCTCTATTTTTACCCCATTCATCCTCCAACTTCTTGTGTTACAAACCAAACCCTAAATGGCTTCCAAGAGGCAATTCACCTTTTATTCTTAGGTGTTTGGAGCACATTTGAGTGTGAATCAAAGATCTGAGTGAGTCAAACAATGGTCTTTAATATATTTTCTATATTAGGGCATGTAAAATCTCTCCTCTTCTTTCAAAACCCTAAAAGAGTCACTTTTTTTAGTGAATTGTAGGTATTGGTATTAAGAGGGTGTATATTAAGCAATAATTCATCAATGGTGATGAGGTAGGTGGTCTTAAATCTTTTTCCCATATTCTTGATTTGTTATATGTGTATGTAGTTGTTCTATTTCGCTGTGATATTGTGTCTTGATGTGTTGGGCTACAAAAAGAGATTTGGACCTTATATTGAGGTGTGATAACCTTTACAGACCCCATTGGATTTATTGATGATGTAAGGCCAAACCTAGGTCTACCCATGTAGTATTCCAGACTCTTGTATTCTGTAAAAAAAATAAGTAATCCTTGAGATAGAGGTATTATGAATGTGAATGGGTAGTGAAAATATAATTGATGTGTGGGTAATTTTTATAGACTGATTGAAGTAATTCATAAGTTAATTTTTTTTAAATGATTGAATGTTTTTTAAATGAATTGATGGTATATTTTGGGCTTTGACTAGATTTTAGATTTATTAATGGAAAATTGTGTTTAAAAGTGATAAATGTTTTTAAAGGAGGTTCAACATCAAAGTGGTTGAAAAGGGGTGATCCAAGAGAATTAAAATGGTTTCATAAATGGGAATAAGGTTCAATTTTAGTGAAAATGGTTTATTGGTTGTCTTGATTGGTTTAAAATGGAAATAAAATCCTTGTGCATGCTTTAGTTTTTCAAAGGGTAAGACCCATGTTTTAAAGGGTGGTTTCAAGATGATTTCAATGAGTATTTGAAATTGTGTTTATTTCCATGATATAGTTATAATGGTCCAATGGAACCATTTTAATTGTAGATAAATGGGGTTGGCTTATGATATAGCATAAGGGGGTATTTTTTATGATGTGTAAATGGGTTAAATAAGATTAATGGTAATGTTCCCAGTGGATTGTGATTTATAATTGAATCTCATAATTGGTTAATACATGGGAAATTATGAATAGGTTAAGTGATTTAATATATTGAAACATTTGAATATGTTAAATGAGTTCATGTATTGGAATTAGGGAAATGCTTAAAAGAAATGGGAATTGGGATAAATGGCAATGTAATTTAAATGGAAATGTAATGTAAATGGAAAAATGCTAATGGGTTATCTCATCATATAAATTCCCATGTTGTTTCTTTTTAATTGTGGTTGATTTTTTGTGTTAGTTAAATATGGTTTTGGTATGTTGGTGAGGGATAAAGTAATGAGGCTCCTCCCATGGTTTGGGTTGGACTGATGCTCTAACCTTCCCCTAGATGGATAAGAATTTCCACATGGGTTGGTAGTGTGAGGTATTGACTGAGGTGCTATGCCCATGGGTCGAGTTAAAATGATTCTCTAAACACCACCCCCACAATACATGGGTTAGGGAAGGGGTGAAGCTCTATTCCTATAATGGTTTTATTACACCCAGACTGAGGCTTTGAGGTCAGGATAATGTGTTTTTGTGATGTGTTTAACCCTAGTGAGATGGGGAATTTGAGCATTCCCTTATGAATGGTATTTGACAGGCTTAATCCATAGTGTAAGTTATGTAAATTCCTAACCCATAGAATATGAGGTGAATAAGAATTTAGTAATGAAGATAAAATAAGTGATGAAATGGTAATATTGATGAAAATGGCTTAACATTAATATTAGTTAAATACTTAAATGTCATCCTTATTGCCTTGTTTTTTTATTGAACATGATACCTGCATACACATTTGTACAGATTGAATACTACTTTAGAAACCATTGGTGTTGGACTATTAAGTTGTACTCACACCCTAATCGAGCTGCCATGGAACTTGGGTATTCGAGTAGATGCTACTTGTTTTTAAGTATAGGTTCAGGTCACGGACCTGGTGTTTAGTTGTGCTTGGGATGATGGATTAGAGCATGGATTTCAAGATTCTGTTTAGGTAATTTTGGTAATTATGGTCTTGTTTTGTGTTGTATCACTGCTTGGCATGTATATTATTCACTAGATTCTACTATAGCTTGTGTAATTTTTAAATTTTTTCTTGTTGTTTCAAGTTGTCCATCTTTTTTTTTGGTTATCTTACCTATTGATGTTACTTGTATTGTGGCTTCACTATGATAACAGGGCATAGTCTACCCATATTTCCTTTAGTCCTATTCTTCTAGTTAGCAGTCTCTATCATATGGGGAGATCCGCTTGAGGTTATGTAATAACACAATTCAGAGCACCAATTTAGTGGATACCGGGACAGGGACATTAAATGACGGCGACATAGCTAGAATCATTAACTAGGACGATGGAAATTCTTATATACTGGTATAAAATCCCCCAAGGTTTGTTTATAGAATAATAAAATTATGTTTATTACAACTATAGAAATCAATTTCAGGTTTGGGGGCCTCAAACAATAAGGACAATGATTTAAACAAAGGACACAAGGATACCATACACAAGAAGCTCAAGGGCCCACACAAACAACTTAGGTCCATAGTTGTAATAGATGTTGGCTACATTCATGAACACTTTTTGGGTTTATAATCAAGTATATAAAATAATAATCAATAAACCAAAAATATGTATTGTGTAACATGAAGCATCAAGTTGGACAAATTTTTTATCAGCTAAAAAAGGGACCTAGAGGTGTATCACCAGGATGCCCTTAAGTATATCCACATGAATATTTAAAAGTTTCAATAATTTTAAGTGGGAAGAACACACAAGGAAGTGGTATATAATTTATAATAAATATTAAAAAACAACCATTTAAAGAAATTTAAGAACCTATAATTTTCAAGGAATAAGTAGATGAATAAGATTAAGAATAACCACCTCTGTATAAGCTAATACTATCTTTTCAAGAATGAATGGTGCATGTAAATAACAACACGATGATTGGTAAATTTTTAAAACACTTTAAAAAATTTCATATTAATATTCATTTTTTAGAGGCTCTTGTGAACCTGCTGACATATGAAAAATTCAAGAATGATATGGTATCCAATAAGAACAAGATGGAGGTAATTGGAACCATTTTACTCACACGAGATTGTTTGGAAGTGGTATCAAGTAAACTTTATAAAAACATGATATTGGTATCTTTTCAATTCCTATATTTATTATAGATAAAAAAATTGAAAATTATGGTGTGACTTCAGTGCGATTGTAAATATCATGTCATTCACAACATTCAAGAACTTGAGACTAGAAAACTTGAAGCCCCCAGGATTTTCACTTCAATTATCATACTCAACGATGAATTATCCTTGAGGATTAATTTAGTATATCCACATAAAATTTGATAAATTATACTTACCCTTTGACTTCCAAGTTCTATATATGGAAGAGGAGCGAAATCCACTCACTTCAGGGAGAACATTTTTAGCCACTGGGTGTGTGATGATCAATATCAAAGCGGGGAACTTTTTCTAAGAGTAGGGTGTGATCAAGTAAGTTTCAAAAAATACTACGAAATAAATAATTGTTATTTGTGAGAGGGAAATGATTTTTGAGGATACAATACACCAAAATTTGAAAGTTTCAATGAAATTGAAGAGGAAAACAAGTTAGTTGTTGTTATGCAAGATGATGCCCAACTGAAGAAGAGAGAAAATATGAGGATCAAGATCACTAACACTAGGGGAGAAACAGAATTCACCAAATTTGAGAAAGGAAAACATGTATGGATATTAGTTGACCTTCTATTTATTTCATTTGGATTGAGAATGAAATGGTGGATCAGTCTATTAGATATTAACATAGTATTACCACCAGGAAGAATTTTGTTATTTGGAGAAGAAGTATAGGGACAAACCTATGTGTACAGGACACAACTATGACCATTTATCATCCCTGTTCAGGTATAAATTTTCAAATCATCTATGATATGATTTAAATCTAAAGGAGGTATATTCAAACCAATTATGGTAAACAAAATCACTTTTGGGAGGCAACCTAATTTTATTTTTTTAATTTTATTTTTTTGGTTTTTATGTGTGCATGCTCTCACTTCAAATATTCTAAAATTCATTGATAATGTCATGTGATTTCACTTTTTCATTTTTAAATTGCATTAACATCAAGAAAATAACCAGCAGAAAGCAGTAAGAAACACAAGAAGAGCCTATAAGACAATTACACGTCATAAGAGAAGTACACTTCATAAACTGGTATAGGTAGAACATGTACAACCAACTTTAAATAATAATTAAAAGGGGTGGTAAGTTTTTAAATCTTGATTTTTTTACTTTATTTCCTACATTAATCAATTTTGGAGCTTTAACTTCCAATTTATTTTCCCATATTTAACACTTGATTTAAATCAATTGAACTAGGAGACATAAAATGCCTAGGGCAATTACCATGCAATGAATTTTAAATCTCTTTGTCAAAAAAATTGAAAGAGAAAACTAGGGTAAAATAATTAATAGAGATGAGCATGTAAACTATGATTTTAAAAAACATGTTTTGATGATAATTTTAATCATTGTAAATGATTTTGTTATAATATTTTACCATTCATTAAATTTATGATATTTTCATTTAATTATTTAATTATTTGATTGAATTTACAAGAGTAGTTTTTTTAACCATTTGTATCATTCCCAAGATATCCTTTAAAACAACATTTTCCATTACATATATATTATATTTATTTTGAAACTCATGCATGTTCTCTTCAAGAACATTATTTGCATCTTATCGAATCTATATGACTAAATAGAATCACTTTTAATATGTTTGAGGCATCTTTTGTTAACATATGTCATGAGAACCACCATACATTAATCTATTTTAATTCCTAGAGAAGCTGTAAACATACTTTCTAGAGAAGATCCATGTTACAAACCCATATTTTATTTTCCTCCCTTACAATAAATATTTTTCATTATTATGAAAAATAAGATTGAGGGAGATTTCAACTGGTGGAATGAATGCATATTTTGTAATAAATAAGTGTGGGGGGACTTTGTGTGATTTGGGGAAGTCGCATTCATTATATTTATTACATACCTCCTTGTAAAAAAATGGTTTGTGACTAGGGAAACTCAAAACCCATTTCTTGACTGGTGATCTTATTATAACTATCACTATTAGTGTTGTGAGAAGATCATATTCGGTTTGGTGGTGGATATAATATTTTTCAGCATCATAAATTTCCAAAAATAAAATAAAAAACTATATAATAATAAATTTGGGTGTTTTATTTATTTCATTTCATCTTTTTATAAGCCTACTCTGAGATATTTGGGGAATAAAAGACTTTGATTGAGTTGTTCTCGATTATCATGAAAAGTACTTTAGAGCAAAACCTCTTTTTGAGCCTTAATTGATTTACTTAATTTATATACCTACCTAAATCCTCAAATTAATTTGATCCTAAATGGTAAATCCCTCATGATTATCTATTTTTTTTACTTTACAGAATGAATATTACATATGCCTTTCAATACAATGGTAGGTGAAATGTTATTGAGGTATGTGAATCTCTCTATTCATTCATAACTTTATAATGACAGAAAAAAATCACATCAGTTAAATGAAAAAGGGTATTAGTATTTATAATTAATTTAAAAATGAAAATGGAAGACTGAAAAGTCTTGGATAATTCAAAAGGGAAAAGTAAAATACATGATTGATTTTTATTCTTTGAAAAAATTAGGCATTGAAAAATTATCTAAGTTTGATTATCAAAAATTTAACATTCCATTCGATTAATTTTTTTCATTGATATTGGATTTAAATAATAGTAAGGTGAACATCCATTATAAAATGTTTTGATTCCATTATTGAGTAAAACTCAAAATTCAACCTCCTACTAATGCTTTGGACCTTATAGTTTTAGATTCCTCAAAAATGAAAACCTAATGATCTTCATAACTTGAAGGTAAGGTACTCAATCTCTTCCATAATTATCTATAATGTTAGAAAAAATAATGAACCCTGAATGAAATTCATCTTCATATAGACAAAATTTATTCCATAAATCTGGTATCTATGTTTTATATCTTATTCCTCTATCAATATTAGTCAAATTCCTTTAATACCTACGATAAGATCAATAACTAAATTTATCTAAGTCTCTCACAAATATCAACATCAACTATATTCAAGGCTCCCAAAAATATCACCTAAAATCATTAACACAACTTCAGGACTTTCAAATATTTAACATATAGCTCAATATTATCACCTAACATCAACTTCAAATAAATGATATGTGAAACCAATTTGGAATTTCCTACTTGTATAACTTTTATTGGACTTCACTCCTCCCCATCTCTTGGATCCTCCATTTCCTCTTCACATAACTCAATCATCTATATCCTTTTATCATTAAAATAAATCAAACATAAATTTTTAACATCTGGTGTTCTGGTGTTCCAAATTCTATTTCTACAATATATGTTTGAACTGAGGTATACATAATCTAGGATTATAATCTTCTAATCAATTCAAATCACAATCATATCATCTTCTAATCTTAACCTTATTTTAATTATCATCTCTCAACCATCTCAACTTTTGATCATCTTATCTTTATCACGTTTGATATTCATGACTTCTAATTTCCTCCAACTTGTTATTTTATCCACTTATATACAAATAGGCTTCCTCAAATTCATATCCATGGTTTCTAACCTTATAGACTTAGGTTATTTCCAAACTTGAACCATCTTTTCATTAGAATCCATAGTAATCTTCTATGACTATAGATCATATAGATTTCTTATTTCACATCATTAAATCCTATAAACTTCACTTATTCTCCTTAAATTATTTATAATTAGGATCATTTAATAGAAGTTGAACAACCCTGACACTTTTTTATTTGAATCAACCCATGTTAATTGAATAACTGATTATTTTAACTTTTATTCCCCCACATAATAATTCTTAGTTTCCACTTATTCTATATTATTTCATCCAATTCATAATTATCTATGAGAATATATAACTTTTGTTGTCTATTCCTTTTTAAAATTATACTTATCATGAATCAAAACATCCTCCTTAATCATCATGATGTTTATTACTTGAAATAATAGTGTAGAATCATCATACATAATTTTTGGACTACTTTCTAAACATCCTTCAGGACCTCAAATTGAAAAATAAGAAAAATATTGTATAAGAAATAAAATTTCTTACATATAAATTTTATAGGATCAAAGCATCTTACACATTACATAAGATTTTCAACTAATTCATGATTTCAATATTTATTGTAAAAAATGACTTTCAAATAATGAATATCATATGTGTTACATATGTTTTTTAACTGTGCCAAAAAAATTCATCCCCCAAAAAATATCGTCTTCTTTCTATGATGATATTATGTATTGTATAAGATACTTTCCTTTATTGGTATTATTTTTTTATTTAGTAATTTCCTTATGCACTCAGATATTCAAGATTCATGAATTATACTAATCATAAGTAACTACCAGTTATGAAATCAAGTCTTCTAACTTCTAGATATTCATTTTCCTCTATCTGTTACCTTGTATATGTACTTTATCTTCACATCCATAGTTAATCTTGTAACTTTTGGATATCCATTATCCCCATTCACAATCCATTTTCATGAGTGTATCATCCAGAAAACATATCTTCTAGGAATTCATTTTCCATGAGTGTAACTTATGAATGTACTTTATCTTAGCTTTAAAAATCAACTTATAAATTCTTAAATACCTTCATCCTCCATCCATGTTTAGATAATAGTTATTTTTTCATCCTTCCATACTTTTCATGGAATCACACTTAAGATCAGATCTATAATCATCATATATGTATTCCCCACTTTTAGAAACCATCTCTTCTATAATCTGGGTAAACAATCGTTATGTTATCAGTGTATATATTTTTTTAGTAGAACTAGAATCTACATGTGTTACATTTTCAAATTTTTTAACTTTTTAAGTGTTAACTTCTAGAACACCCTTAGCTATCACTTTCTTCCTTTACACTCTTCTTATGAGGGCCCATATTTTATTTCTCCTTAAATATTGATTTATTACACAAATACACACTAAAAACCCTAGAATATCATAAGACCTAGTGTCTTTGTGTAATTAGGTACATAGAATAACAAAATTTAATAGAAATACAATGACATAAACTAAAACTCCATAACATGCTCTTATAAATCCAATCCTCTTCTAAAACTGTATGGGATAACATGAGGACGTAGAGGTGAGCTATAATTCCAAGTAAATAAGAAACAAAGAATGTAATAAGGAAAATAAGTGCATGTGACACAAGGGGAATATCAAGGTAACATAAGAGCGGTGAGAGTCATTATCTTGAACAATGAGGCATGATATTTCAAGATAATATAAATTCAGTATAGGAATGTGGAAATAAAATATAACACAACATCATATACAAAATTCAAAGATAACCTCTAAGATAAAATAACATAGTGTGCTTAGGATAATATAATGTTCCCCAAAAATGGCATATTATGAGCTAAAAACATCACCCAATGCCATCGAGGGCTATATAATTTTGGGACCATCTGCCTCTTTCATATCATGTACATACATAAGTTTGTTACATAAATCATACAACATAAGGATTTATTTCATAAAATTTAACAATTTGATTAAGGAGTGTGGGTTATATACCTATAAATCCCCAATAAATTAAGTTTGGGTATAACTATGTGAATACCCTTTAGTGTAAATGGAGATGGGTATTAAATGGCTAATGTTTAGCATAGAAAATTGCAGGATAAATTTATCAGTATAACGGGTGTACATAAGGGTTTATAGAAGGGGTTAATGAGAGAGAAAAGGTAACTATAATTAATTTGAAAACATAATTATATTAAGGGGATGTCTGAAACTATATACCAAATTGAATAATTGGAAATCAAAATGCATGACATGAATAAGGTTCTTGAATAAAGAGAAGAATAATATGGTCCTTAACATTGAGTGGGTGATTCTTAAAGTTTGGGAGGAGCTTTTTAAGAGATTGAGGAACCCTAGGAAGACTATAATGAAGTAAGGTAAAATTAACTACATGATAAAATGGTTTTTAGTGAATATTAATGAGAGTTTGGGAGTGTTTCTATAGCAAAAGGAAGGGGAATTCATTATTAATTTCAATAATTAAGTTTTGGATTGTATATGATAAAGTAATCAAAACCTTAAAAATTACCATGGTTTTTTCCCATGGTTTCTTCCCAATAGTATTATTTTTAGTTATTTTATAATACTATTAACCAAACACAATAAAATAATTCTTTTGGTGTTGTGTAAGTGAGTCATGTTTATATTAAAGTGATTTGAAAACTTTAAAATATTATATAGGTTTTGGAGGATTCATTAAGGGTTAATAAGAATTTTTATAGAACATAAAAAACTTTATTTTATAGGGGAAACGTAATTTTCTTTTTGGATACTATTTATCATATTTATTACATTATTTTGGGGCTTTTTTGATGTCATAATACATACCATATATTAATATCATATTCAATTTTTACCCAAAAATTTGACTATCACATATTGTTATAAAAAAATAACCATTGAATAATATAAATATTTTTATTTCAAATATAAAATTTATCTTATAAAAATAAATCTATAAATATGAGAATATACAATTTTAAATAAAAAAATCCACATTTATTAAAAAATACTATTTTTTGCAACGATATTTTTCTAAAACTTATAAATATTACATTCAACTTTATATAATTATATTATTATTTATATTTAATAAATATTATTAAATAATAATATTTTAAAATATAATTTATTTCAAAAATTCATTAATTCATCAAATATAGTGTATTTATTTATACTATATATTTCCCAAAAATACAATTTGTGTTTCATTATGTCAAAATATAATTTATTTCAATCTCATTTTTCAATCATCAAAAAACTAATAATCAAAATGAATAAATATAATCATTATTAATTTGAAATAAAATATAAAAAAAATCATATTGTTAGGTTCTATATACATAGCCTTGTATAACAATAGTGAATTGCCTAAGGGTAATATGTGCGATGGTGAGATTTTCATGGGGTGGTTCGGCGAACCTAGTTTGGGTCGTGATCTTGATGAGATTGAACTTCCCCTATAAATGGTTTTGTTCGTGATTTATTTGTTGAATATTGTATTAGGATTAGTCAAAAACAAATCTAAATGATCTTATCTCTCTTGAAATCTCTGATAAATGGTCTTTATAGGGCACAATACTACTAGTCCAGGCCATCGCTTCCTTTACCTATGACAAATGGACTTTATAAAAGACCTTAATATACTAATATTAATGGTAATTATACAATGACTATATTATCAATGGTTATGATGCTTAATGGTCTTTTAAATATTATAGACCATATAACAATAAAAAATAACCAAATTAGTTCATTATTTTTTTGTAACTTCATTTATAAAAAAGATTTTAAACGTATAAAAAAATAAGTTCATTTATAAATGTTTGTGTCATTACATTATTTACACATTCAGTAATTCCACCCTCAAAATTTTCTTTCCATACACTAAAACATATGATGGTACTTATGCTTCATCACCTGTTTTGATTCTCATGTCACTTCCTATAACTTGTGGTTCCACCACAACACTTTGACCAAGTGAGTTTTCTTATTTTGTTGAACTTTGTATATATGATCTAGATTCATATCCAAATAATCCTTATATGAATTATCATTATCTAATTTTACTACCTCTAAATTCAATACAGGTGAGGGTTCTTCAGTATACTTCTTAAATAGTGATACATGGAGCACATCCTCTATTTGAGATAGGTTGAGTGTGATTTATAGTTGATAGGCCACCACTCAAATGTGATCAGGGATCTCAAAGTGGATGATGTATCTAGGTATAATCTTTCCCTTCTGACCAAACCTCATGACTTTCTTCCATGATGATATAAAAATGAAAAATTTATCTCCAACCTCAAAATCTAGATCTTTTTTATGATTGTCTGTAGATATTTTCTATTGATTTTTTTTGTATTTCAGATAATTTTAAACGGTTTCAACCTTATCTATCATAGGATGTTGGAGTCTGGAACCTCTTACCATATAGAGCCTCAGAATGTGCCATTTGATTTCTAAAATGGAAATTATTTTTTATACGAGAACAATAGTAGGGGAAGTTTTCAATCCCAACATCCTTGTAAATATATTGAACATTCTCTCAATATATCTCTATAGTTTAAATAGTCTTTTCAGACTGACCATTATTCCGAGAGTGATAAGTAGTGTTGAAGCTCAGTTATGTATTTAATGCTTGTTTAAGGATTATCTAAGACCTCAAGGTAAACCTCAAATTTTGATAAAAAATAATAAATATTATAACTCCATACAGACTTAAAACTTACTTTATCTATAACATTGTGATTTGGTTGAGAGATAAACCTTCCATGATAGAAAACAATTGCACTTACTTGGTAATGTGATAACCTACAACCTAGATGAATTTCTTTACATTAGCTGTCCTCGGGAATCCTATGATAAAATCCATGGTTTTATTTTCCCATTTCCATACTGTTATGGTAAATGGTTGAATTATACCCTTATACATATTTCATTCCTCCATTACTTTTTTTAATACCTAGTATCAAGATAAAAACACTTCAATATCCATCTTCATATTATCCCATCATAATTTTTTATTCAAATCTATATACATCTTAGTGATTCCTGGATGAATAGAGAAGGATGTTCAATTCATAAAATCTATAAGTACACTCTTTAGTTTTTGTTTTTAAGGGAGACATATCTAGGTTAAAATCCTTATAACTTTTTCTTCAGCAAAGTTAAACTCAGAAAATTCACTATCTTCTTGTGTAGAAAATCAACATCATTCTAGGCCACCTTGATCCCCTAAAGAAAATATTTTTGAGTAGTTATTTGAGAAATTTAAGTTGATTATCCTTTAATTATTCCCATTTACATCCTTTTTATGTCCAAGAAAATTGGATCCCTTTCAATTATTATCATGGATATGGTTATGGGATTCTTTCTAATCTGATCATTTTCAACTTTTTTTACTTTCAATGGGTGGTAATTGATTTAAAAATCATAATACTTGATCATATCTAACCACCTTAATTGGAATATATTTAGATACTTTTATGTGAAGATATACTTAAAGTTTTTATGATCCATATAGATACCACACTTTTCCCCATAGAGATAATGTCGCTAAATATTTAATGTGAATATCATTGCTGTCAATTCTAGATCATGTGTAGGGTAGTTCTGCTCAGGGATATTTAATTGAAGGGAGGCATGGTCAATAAATTTTTCATATTTCATGAGTATAAAACTTAATCCTATATTTTATTCATCACTATATATCACAAATCCTTCCCCACTGGTGGGTAATGTGAGCACAGGTGAAGTGATTAGTCTCTTCTTCAGCTCTTTAAATCATTTTTCTCATTCATCTATTTAGAAAAACATGACTCCCTTATATGTAATCCTAGTTAGTGGGATTGAAAATCATTATAAATTTCTCAAAAATTGAATATATTAGCAAATTAATCCAATTAAACTATGAACTTTCACCATATATGTTTTTCCAATCCATCCTTCAATTTCCTCTATTTTTTATGAATCCATGTATATTCCTTTATTGGTGATAACATGTCCCAACAAATTTACTTGTGCCAACCAAAACTCAAATTTACTATACCTTTCATAAAAACTTTATTTCCTAAAGGTATTCAGTACAATATCAAAATGATTCTTATATTCCTCCTTTATTTTATAGTAGGTAAGAATATCATTTTCACTGACAACAAAAAAATTCAAGGAAATTGATAAAGACTCTATCCATTAAGACCATGAAGATTATTGCAGAATTATTGATCCCAAATGGATTCACTATGATCTCATAGTGTCTATAAATTTTATGAAAAATATTATTTTGTATATCCTCCTTCTTCATCACTACTTTATAATATCATGACCAATGATCCACCTTAGATAAGTATTAGGATCCAAATAGCTAATCGAAAAAGTAATAATTCCATGGTAGAAGATACTTTTTCTTGGTAATGATCTTATTGAGCTATGGAAAATAAATTTAGAGGTGAATTTACATATACTTCTTCTTGATGAAGATGACCATTATACCCTAGGGTGAATCACTTGGGTGTATGAACTCTATATCTAGATTCTCATGTACTTTTTTCCTCATCTACCCAAGTTCGACAAAGGAATTTCAATATGGAGGCTTAGATATTAGAAAATATATAGGTATAATATCGAATAATAAATCAACCTCATAGAGAGAAGGAAGACTACAAATTTTTTTGGGAAACACATCAGTGAATTTACCCGAAATGGGCATGTTATTAAGGATGATATTTCCCTTCGTCTCAATCATTTGAGAAAGATACCCTTTCTCTCAAGGAAATAATATCAATTATTGATATATTGATACTAAATAATATTCATCCTCATCCTTTCACTTATATATAATTAGAGGATAATTCATGATGCATAGGTTTATTTCCTTCTTTCATTAATTTATAATGGATTTATATAAGGAAAGACAATACCTACATATAATTATGTGAAATTCAGATAAAGGGTGTATGATAAAATTTTATAGGAAATTCAGCCAAAAAATTTGGATAGGGGTGATTTATATTCTGGGGATGCAACATTTGACCCATTTTCTATCTTCACGGATAACTAAAATTACATGTTTTGAGGTGGTGTTTGAATAGTTCAACCAAACATTATTTTATAAAAGAATGTGTAGAACCAAAATAAAATATTACATTATCTATCCTTGAATGAATAACTAGTGTACCTATAACCACTTAATTTTTAGGATCCACCTTTGTAGTAGTGATGAAATACTCTCTCCCTTACACTCTGGGATTTCGAGGCTATTTTACTTGGTTATTTTCGACAACCCTTGTCTTAGGTAATTGATTTCCATAGAGTCCATATTCTTTGAAATTGAAATATTAGAAGACAAAATGAGGGTTTACTATAGAATTATTATTATACCTTACATTGGGGGGTTTCTACCATATAAAATTTCTAGTAAGGTTCACTTACTCCCCACACCTGAATCATTTCCATATCCCCTTTAGGAAATTTCCATGATGCTTCTTTCCATACTTTTGATTTGTGGGATTTTGGATTTTCTTACCCCATGCGATTCTTTCAGCACACAACCAGAATTAAAATACATTATACATTTACTGTCTCTAGTCCTAAGAAAATCATGATATTCTCTAAAAATTATTTCAAACTTTAGGTATCATCATAAAATTTCCTCTTATCTATCAAAGTCTTGAATATCCATTTATTTTTGCAGATTTGGATTTATCTCAATAAATAAGTGGTCAAATATACTTTCAGGAGAAACGAAAAGGCCTAAGGTATATCAAGAAATTATTGTGAGTTTTTTCTTGTATACCCTAATGGATTCTTCATCCTTTTTATTGAGGCTAAAAAAATCCATATCCATTTTAATTCAAAGAGTCTTAGGAAAATTTTTGATGAATTTTTTTTCTAGAATTCATTCCACTCCATCACATTTATCACCTCCTCGAGCTTCATATTTTTTACTTAAATCCACCGTTTACAAGGTTATACCTCCATATATTAACATATAGAAAGAACTTCTATTTCTCAGAGCATTAAAGGATGTATAATATCTTTCTAATGGAGTTAGTCCATTTATATGTGTTTAAGTAATTAGAATATCCACTAAAAGTCAGAGGCCTTTGTCACATGAAGGTCTCAATTATAACTTGTTCTTTCTTAGGTGGCTTTGTTAATTCCTCATAATTCATGATTTGGTTGAAAATTTGTGTTAAATGGGAAATTATTATAATGAATTTCTCAATTATTTCACCCATTGGGTTGGGAATATCATTTGGGTGGTCCTCAAATCACCCCTCACGTCGGTTTTTATCTTGGTTACTCATATTTCAAACCATTGACTAAAAATTAAGGTAAAATTAGCAATGAGTATTTTTAAACTATTAAACTCATAAATGGGGAACTATGAACATTAAATGGATAAATCATAAATTACATATATTCTTTAACCTGTGAGTTTATAGGTTTTAATATAAGTTATCTATGAACTATTTCCTAACATAAAATCTTATGGGAATTTTTGTTCCCTTGATAATGGTTCATAAATAGCTTTTGAATTTACAATATTATGCCTGCAGGGAGTGTCAAACCATTTGTGCATCGAGGATCATTTTCATTCACTAGGTGATGATTGAGTCCAACTTAATGCACCCTTTTGGGATTATTAACCCTAGGTACAACTCTTCCATAACCACATCCACTTGTAGTCTCAAGATAGGGATGTGTTTTCTTGGAAACCACTTACTATATACTTACAAAAATTTAGGGGGGGTTTCTTGTGATTACTCTTATACCAAAGGATTTTACTATAGTTTTATTATCCTAATCCCAAAAAAATATCTATACTTTTCTCTGATACCAACTATAACAAACCATATTTTATTACACCTTAACTCGTTATTTATTATATAAAGATACACTTGTAACAACCCTAAATAATCATGAGGCCCAATTTTCTTGGGTAATTAGTTACATAGAATTATAGCCTGAAAATATAATATAATGACATAAATTGAAACTCCATAACAAGGTCTTAAAAATTCACTGCTCTTCTAAAACCACATTGTATAACCAGGGGATGTATATAAGAAAAAAGTGACATATAAATCCCAATAAGTGAATAAAAAATAATGGAATAAGATAAATAAATAAATGTGATCCGATATTAATATTAAGATAACATAATAGGTTTTATAATAATAATCTTGAACATTGATTCATGATATAGCATGATCATATAAAGGAAACTTAATAATGTGCAAACAACATAAAACATGACATCATAAGAATAAGTTGAGGATAACCCCAAGAAATCATAAAATAGTGTTCTTATAATAACCTATTTTTTCTATTAATTCTATCTCATGAGAGAAAAAATTAATCAATCCATTGGGTGACTATATTATTTCAGGTCCACCCATCACTTTCATATCATGTACATGCATAATTGTACCACATAGATTGTACAACATAAAGATGTATTTCATCAATTTTAACCCAGAAATTAAGTATTTTGAGTCATATACATAAAAATAAAAAAATAAATTAAGGATTTTTACAACTAGATGAATACCCTTTAGTAGAAATTTAGATGGGTATTCACTATATAAATGTTTGGCATGGAAAATCACATGATAAATTCGGCAGCATAGCGGGCGTACATAAAGGTATATAGAAAGGTTTATAGAGATAAAAAGGGGTGTATAATTACTTTTTAATCATAATTAAAGTAATATGGATATTTAAAAACATATACAAACGTAAAAAGTTTCAAATAAAAATAAATTAAATAATGAAGGTGCTTGATTAAAGAGGAGAAGGATATAATCCTTTACCTTGAGAGAGTGTTTCATAAAGCTTGAGAGGAGATTCTTAAGATATTGGGGTACCATGGGATAACTATAGAGAGGTAATTTCATAGTTAATTTTTGACCAAATGGTTTTTAGTGAATTGTAATGAGAGGAAGGGAGGGTTTATATAAAAAAGTAGTGGAATTATTTATTAATTTCAGAACATAGGTTTTAGACTCTATGATAAAGTAATCAAATCCACAAAACGTACCATGGGTTTTCCCATGGTTTCTACCAAATAGGATTATTTATTGTTATTTTATAAGTCTATGAACTAAAAAAAATAAAATAATTCCATTAGTGATGTGGAAGTGAGTTATGTTTATAAATAAATGATTTTAAAATCTTGAAATACAATATAGGTTTTAGAAGATTCATTAAGGGTTTATAAAATTAATAAAATGACTTCAAAAGAACGTTATTTTAAAAACATAATTTTGAAAATTTATAATCTTTTTAGTATTTATTACATCACTTTTTGGCTTTTATTATTTCATAATACATTTGGTATATTTATACTATATTTATTTTTTACCAAAAAATCGATTATCTTAGAAAATTATGAAAAAATCACAATTTGATAACTTCAATATTATGATTTAAAAAATTATATTTATTTTATAAAAATAATTCTATAAAGGTGATAATTAATAATTTAAAATCAAAACCTCTATTTATTGGAAATACTAGCTTTTTTCAATAATAGTTTTATGAACCTTATAAATATTGTAGTAAAGTTCATATAATTATATTATAATTTATATCTACAAAATATTATTTAATAATATTTTACAATATAATTTATTTAAAATAATCATAAATTCATCAAAAATATTGTCTTGATTGAAACTATATCTTTTAAAAAAATATAATTTCTGTTTCACCGTATCAAAATCTATTTTTTTCAAACAAATTATCCAATAATTTAAAAATTAATAATAAAAATGAATAAATAAAATCATTAATTTATTGAAATAAAATACATAAATAAATTCTATTATTGTCTAGATACATATACCTTTATAAAACTAGTGAATTCTATAATGGTAAGGTGTGTGATGGTGAGATTTTCATAGGGTGATCCAATGAACATGGTTTGGGTCATGATCTTGATGAGATTTAAATTATCCAATAAATGGTTTTTTTCATGCTTTAATTTCTTAATATAATCTTGGTCTTGTTGAAGGTAAAATCTGAGTGATTCTGTCTCCCTTAAAAACACCATTAAATAGAATTCCTAGGGTATAATCCAACGGGTTGAGGTCGTCGATTCCTTTGTTTGTGTGAAATAGAATTTATCATAACCCTTAATATAATAATCTTAAGGGTCACTATAAAAGGACTATATTATCAACGATTATGATTATTAATTGTGTTTTAAATTTTATAGACTATATAATGATCTAAAATACCTAAAGTAGTGCATATTATTTCAAAAATATTATTTCTAAATAAGTTATTTACTCATTTAAAAAAAATTATAAATGTTTGAGTCATTAAAATTATTATTCTCATTAAATATATATCGACATTACTTCTCATTGAAAAAAATAAAACAATCTTCCTCACAATACATTTTGAATCTCAAATTATGTATCTTCTCTATAATAGTTATTCATGGAGTCTACAGGCTCAAAAGAAAGATAAAATTTAATGTTCGGTCTAAAATGTATAATGGGATCAAATAAAAAATGCATTAATTATCTTATTGTGACTATATTATTTCATAATATTGATAATATATAAGTTAAAAATCTAGTATTATGTATTCCCCAAGTATCTCTCATTAAATACTATATTAGAAAGAATATAAAATAATCTTCTAGATCACCTTTAGGAATAGAAAACACAATATTGTCCAATCACTCATTCCATGAACAATAATAACAAATAAATCAATGTGGACTTTAGAAAAATCTAATCATTAAAGTGTGAAATAAATTTAACCTATATAAATCTACCAAATATTCAAAAATCATGATATATCAAATTGATATCCTCATGCATATCTTTAAACAACCACCTCACATATTACTCATTAAATTCCATGAAAAAATGAAATTTAAAACAATTAATGATGGTATTACTAAGAAACTTTTTCCTCGTAGATAAAAAAATATAGTAATACATATAAGTGTTCCATGTAGATTATTAAAAATTAAAAATTAAATGTTAAATTTTGGGAAATATAAAAGATAAATAATTTAAAATAATACTATCATATCTACTGAAGCTATTTACTTTATCTATTACTCCTTCTTTAAATATTATACCTTACTCCATTAACATCGTGGACCTAAAAACTCAAAATAATCAAGTGAAATTATAATTTCCATTCTAATAAAGCTCAAAATTATAAGGGGGATTGAATTATACATTCTAAAATAGATTGCTAAAATAATTCCTAAAAATGAATTCTTAAAAACTAATTCCTTTAAATAATTAAATATATTTTATTTATCTCTCATAATCACTTTTTTTATGCATTTTTTCTAGATATTACCTCTTTATCAATTAATAAGAGAATTGAAATAATCTACCGAATTTCATTTTAACCATGATTGAATTTTTTACACAACTAGATACATCATTCTCCTTATTTTATTAAAACAATATTTAAACACAATTTCATTGAAAACCAAAATTTTTAGTTATAAATAATGAATAAAAAAATCATGGACCATCCAAACCCGGTAATACTACTCCTTTTAAACATTATCTTTTGGATCCTCTTCAAAATATTCAATGTTCCTCACTATTTCAGTAGCCACAGCCTCTTCTTGTCCCTTTTCATATTTTATCAAGTCTTATAATTATACTTTCACCTCAAGAATAACACTTATGAGGGTGGATTCCCAGTGATCCATCACATATTTGGATTTATTACTATAAATCATCTCATATTCAACCTCAAACTCAAAATTAAATTTTGATTTATCTTCAAGTTCTTAATCAAATTAATAATCCTCCTCTGGTCCTCATTTTCAAATGTATGACCCCTTTTTCATTAGCTCCAAGTCTTAACGCATCTCATTGAAAAAATAATCCAATACATTGAGGAGTACCTCATCATCACTTGGGTATGCTGGTGGGATAAATACTTTCCATTATATCTTCCCCTTGATTTGATCATATTGATGTGAAAGATATGAAACTTATATGGAAAATCATATGTGTTCACTCATAAATCATTTAGTACCTACTATCACAACCAAAAATTCTTGATCATTTAAAAAGATACTAAAGAAAAATATAAAATAACATCAAAAAACAAAATGAAATGAGAAAATTATTTTCTCTAATCAATTAATCTAAATCTTCATACTAAGTCCATATTCCCTATAATTGACATCAAAAACATAGATCTCTAATGAGGTATTGTTTATTATTAGGGTGAATTCTTTTTATAAATTTATATTACTCTTCCTCAAAAATAAAACTACAAAATCATATTATATGTTTATTCTAATGTCAAGCTGAAATAGACAAAGATCCCTAGTAAGAAAAACTCTAATCCAATAGTCAAAATGTATAATTAAATTCAAAATAGAATATACTACTAAAATTGATAACTATGAATAAAGAGAATATGGGGTTTTCATAAATCTTAGATCATGAAATATTGAATAATAAAAATATATAAAGGTTAGTTGAGTTGTTTTGAAGACTAGATCTAAGTGAATCCATAGTCAAAAATATATTCTATAATCAATAAAATATATTTTTTAAATATTCAAGTACTTTATTTCATTTATAAACCTAGTGATTCAAAACCATGTTTAAATATAGAATTTAAATTCTCATGTGGTCAAGAAAAAACATAATAACTAGTTAATGCAATAAAAATATTCTCCCTAGTTAATGAATAATTCAAATGCTCTAAAGAAAGATTAATATTTTTAAAAGAATGATTTGATAAAAAACCATATAAACTACCATTAAAAATAAAATACTATAATATTTGATCCCAATTAATTAGAAAAACTCTATAAAATAAATCACTCTCTCATGATAGACATGATAAATTTAGAAAACCTTTCTAAACTGACCAGATCCTTGAGTCTTCGAACCTCTAATTAAACTACATCAGTGAACCTCTTGGAAAAAGTCACATTAATGAATGTAACATAAAATTTTATTTATAAGAAAAAAAATCCTTCCATGTACCACAATATATAAACATATATAACTTCACATATTTTTCTCATAATTTCTCCAACTAAAACTCCCAAAAATATCCTTTAAAAATCCGATAAAAAACCACTAATTATATCCCAAAAAATATATCTCCAATATTCCAAAAGGATGTTAAATAATAATCTTTAATATCTAATATAGATATAGAAATCCTAAAACAAAGTTATCTATCTTAGTTAAACAAATATAACCATGTTCCTACTTTTCTATTAATCATATACTTAATGAAACAAAAATAGTAACCATACTGCAACCATGTTCTCTATATCCATTATAACTTCATCAACCAACCAACCACAGTGCAAGAAAACCCTCTCATAGAGTAGTAATGGCTTCATCATATCTTTCATGGTGCATGATCTACCCTATTATTCTTAAGCATTTAATTTTCCATCATCTTATTCTATCATCATGACATAACATCATTCTTTAAAATATTCATGGTGTATGATTTATAGATCACAAGGAAAGGATTACTTATTTATTATCCTAGAAAGAATTCTTGGGTACATTTTATGTAGAATTATCAAGATCCCAGGCTCATGTCATTAATTCTCAATTTATTATCACATATCATCATTTAAATATCACATGTCTTTGGGGTGTTAGAATTAATCATACATAAAGACCCAGTTTAACCTCGTATAATCAATAATGTTTTCTTGAATTAATCGCAAGCAGTGTTCAATTAACCCTAACATGGATATATTGAATCTTGGATCCTTTAATATCTTAATATTATGAAAATATGATCCCATATAACTTTATTTATACAAAATTCACCAAAAATTAAATTTACTTTATTGAAAGCTATAGAAACATATTTTTCTCCTTACACAGCTTCCAAATTGCATGAATTAATATAACACAACCTATACTTTGTGAAATTTAACTATAATTGGACCATACAGTATGGTTTAATCATATATAGGACCATTCTCTTGAATCTCTCCTAAAAATTTATTTCAAAATTATTCAAAATTAACACAAATTCAAAAATGAAACAATCCTTCAATTTAACATTAAACCCATTTAAAATTAGAAAAAATAATCAACTAAATGACAAAATAAATTATAAAAATAATGCATGAAATTAATATAAAAAATCCTTATTACCCTTCATCCCCTTAAAATGATGTACTTAGACTTAGATATTAGTATCTACCTATTCCATGTAGTGTGGTGGAAACTAATGTATATAGTTAGTTAATTATTATATGGTATAAGTGGACTCTTGTATTGTCTAAATATAATAACATAAGTCTTACATGAAAAATCATAGATGCGACAACCCTGAACAAAGATCCACTAAACCGGTGCTCTAGGCCGAGTCTCCAAATGATTTCAAGTGTGCCTCCCCATATACCAGAGGATTTTGACTAGTAGCAAGGGTATAAAAAACCACATGGGGATACTATACCATATTTATGAGAGTAATCCATAGAAGATAACAATGTAAATATTGGAAATAATATGCAATAACCATGAAACTCTCATAAGAAGAATCTCCCAAATTGGGTACAAACACAAACTAAAATTAATATTCCATGTCATTATAGTAGTGTCACAAGTGAAGGAAACCAAAAATAATGAAAAAAGTAGAATCCCCAAAATGGTTCTGAATCCAAGTCTAGAACCTCATCCATGCACATCCTAAGCCCGACCCAACTCCCTAGCAGTGTTTTTTTCTCATGTCCTGACCTTCAAACATGAAATATCCTCAGGTACCAAATGATGGACTAAGTAGGGTGTGATTAAAACATATTAGTCCACTCCCAGTGATGTATAAAAAATATCTAGTCTAAAAAGTACGAGGAATGGTTAGGGAAGATCCCTATTTATTATGAAAAAATAAAATCCCTTTTAACATGGAGGGAACCCATTACTTGGCAAGGAACCCCAAACAAAATAGTAAACAGATTAAACATGGAACAAAGTCCCACTAGCCTAAAGTTAAATAGAAAACACCCAAAGACCAAGTCCTAGGGGTAGAAAACCAAGGAACAAAGAAACCACAAGCGGATGCTACTGCTGCTGTCCAGGTCAGCGCACCACCACATATATCTTCCATAACTAAAATACATGCCCAGAACAATCCATTGGAATCCACTGCTGAAGGGGACTTCCCTTTATATCACCTACAAAACAATCCCACCATCAAGATGTCACTAATTCCTTAGTGAAACCTGACACTGAGGTCCGACCGCCGACCTCGTGAGACACCCGCCTCCACCACCAAAACGTTCGTACACCATGAATCTCATGGCCCTGCCTCCACAAGAACGTTCCACCACCAGACTGACTTGAAACCCCAAGTCCAACCACAACCAAATAGAGATATATGCACACTGATCCACCACCTTACCTACTTGGCACTCTGTTGAGACACCCGGCCCCAATGATTCCAACCAGATCTAGTCTGAAATACATATCTAGACCAGATCTAACACACCAACCTCTAAATCAGAAGACCGATGCCATTAAGGCCAACCATCACTACCTAAGACACCATCAAGCCCAAATCTTATCATCACTCATCTCACCATTGTAATTCACCACCAAGGAAGTCGAAGGCATCCATGGGGTCAAACCCTACAAGAAACAGAGAGCTCTCAGCCGAAACCAAGAGTTAATCCACCTATTTAGTCTAATAAATAGGGCAAGAAAATTCTAAATAAATTATAATTAAATATAAAATAACTATTGAGTGACATTGTTTAACAATTTTATCTTAAGTAATTCCTATAATTAATCCCAATTTCATTACTTATAACATCTTCTTTACTTAATTAAATTTCATCTTATGTTCAATAGATTAGGCATAATCATAAATCTCAGTGCATGAAGGGAATAAGTCAACTTTTCTATCTCCCTAGGGATAAACACTTCATCCCAAATACAACACACTCACCTTGAAGTCTCATCCCAGGTGGGCTCATCAAATGCAACTATTATGGGAATTGAACCATGTCCCCTTCCCTAATCTAGGAATTTTTTGGTGGTGTTTAGATCCTTGGTCTAACTCAACCTACGGACATAGAATCTAATGTAAATACCCCACTCTACGAAGCCATGTGAAAATGATAATATATATTCAGTCCCCACACACATACCACAAAAAAACAACCATAATTAACACTAATTGAAATAAAACAAACCATGACAACCACAATAGGAATTAATTTTTTTCCACAATCCATTAACACCTTTATAATTATTATCACATAGTCATTTATCCCAATCCTCATTTCTTATGCCTAACTCACTAGGAATATTCAATACTTCAAAAAAATACCCATTTGGAACATAAAACCATTCTACTAAATTAATTTACATAACACACTCTTCATTTACCATGTTTAGTCCACTTATGCATTTGAAGTATAAAACATGATTCATTTGACACATTCCCATTAATCCCATTTAACCCACTATTCATGCCAAGTTAAACAACCCCTTAGGCATAATCCACATATGTAAATAACTATCCATATTCCCTTTTAAATCATCACATTAACCAATTTACATTTTTGAAATGGGATCTACCTATTTACAAGTCCATTTCACCCCTAATGTTTCTGTTAACCATGTTCAGGAGAGTAGGCACACCCCATGGGTGGCCCTGATTAGGTCAAATCGTCCTCAAAATATCCCACATGGATTGAGACAGCTTTAATTTATTATTTAGACACCCATTTTACAAGATCTCACTAATAGTACCAAGAAGATGACAATAGGAACACAAGAACACAATTTCATACACACACACACACACACACACACACATGAATATATATATAAACCATGAGATACAACTTGTAGACCACCTACCTTGAATATGAAATTAAACACACTCTTAATTGAATCCTTATATCCTGATCCAAACCCTTGTTGAATCATCAACCTATATTCCACCATAATATTAGTGTTTTAGATATTCGGAATAAGATCTCCCAAAATACAAGCCCTAATCCGGAAAAGAGAACAAATGAGAGGATTAGACTTACCTGGATCTTCAATTCGCAACCAATGATGATCCAAATGGCATAGAATTGAGACAGAACCATAATTGGGAGATATTTAGGTTCTTGGTTCTTCACTATGGTTTAGAGGGATTGAATGGGTGGAAAAATTAGGTAGAACATAAAAATACCATAATGGGAATTTTTCAAATTTCTCGTCTCTACTGGGCCATATGGTTTACCCAAACGGTTTTCCAAACCATGCGCAAGACACTGTCCAAATGATGTTAGGTTTCACAGTTACATGTTCATGCCACGTGGTTTACATAACCATGAATCAACTGTGCATTAATCCACTCTCCAAAGATGCATGGTTCTCTTGGGAAGGTCACACAGTTTGCCTAACCATGCTCTAAACGTGTGACTTCCATTGTTTGGCCTGGTGTCACGACCCGTCTCCTGAGGCCTGTGTTGTGACTACCTCAACCCCGCCTTCCATAGGCCAGGGGCTGGCAACAAGCATCGAAAGGCGTATTCCCTAAAACAGGAAGGCATTTCCTTTATAAACTGTAAACTCAGAAAAACCAAGTACACAGCAAGATACAACCACAAAGTAAACTATATAGTAAACAGGGTGTGTATAGAAAGTAAAGGGGTCAGAATACAAGCCCAACTGAAAAGTACAGGTAAAATTGGGAGGTATAAGTAAAAATGAAAACAACCCTTGTGAACATCCACCACTGATCCTACCTGAAGGGTATGTACAGCTCTCGAACAGTCGTCTCTGCAGATCGTCTCTTCAAATGACCACCTCCGAGTAGCCTCCAGTTCAGGTACCCTCGTCCTTAGTCAGTGTTGTTCTTCATCTGCACCAGACACAACATGGTGCGAGCATATCCCGTACAGGGGTGAGTATAACAATACTCAGTAGGGACCCTGATACCCCCAAAGGTCTCTCGAAATCCGCAAAGGATAAAACAAAATCAAGACATCAACTCTACTTAGGTATGTTCCCATACATATACCTAAGTTATCAAAATATACTTATCTCACCCAAGAGGGAATAATACCACAAAGGTAACACCACAAACGTAGAAGTACCACACAGGTAACACCACAAAGGTAAGAGTACCACACAGGTAACACCTCGAAGATATATTTCCACACAGGTACACCACGAAGTTATAAGACTTAGCCCACATAGGTGTAAGTGAAGTATATAAGTACAGATGATCAGTTGTGGAGATGGATAATCTTATTCTGTCAAGAGTCACTGCTGCTGATTATACGGAGTCTGACCCACACAGGATCGATAGGTACTAACACTCAAAATGACCCACATAGGATCTGACCCACACAAGATTAGTATGCACTGACCCACAGAGGATCGTCAAGCGCTGACCCACACATGATCTGACCCACACAGGATCACTATGTGCTGACCCACAGAGGATAGCAGAGCTCTGACCCACACAGGATCGGTATGCGCTGACCCGCGTAGGATCTCTGAGCACTAACCCACACAGGATCGATAGGTGTTAACACCTGTAATGACCCACATAGGATCTGACCCACCCAGAGTCGATAGGTAACTAACCTCCGTATAATCTGTCTCCAACCTCTGCCTCACTACCAGCCACTGGGTTCCCACACTAAGCATGCTTGATTTCATGATTTTTCGCTCCTCAATCCATTATTCGATACTTAAACTTCCATGAAGTTCCACAAAATAGTATCCAAAAGGTCTATCACATCATAAGGGACCTAACACAATAGTCGGCGTGTCAATTGGATGCCCGGTCTATAAGTTATTTGTGTTTCTACTCCGAGGGCCCAATTGGATATGGGGTTCGATCTAAGTTTTCCATACCCCATATTTATCCAATACTCAATTGGATTATACCAAAAGGACCGTCTCAATCTAAGAATTCTGGCACCACAGATGGTTCGTCAAATGGATGCCCGGTTCTCAAGATATGGCCATAAAGGTGAAAATGAGTCAGGATGGGCCCGGCCTGGGCCGACCCAACCCGGTTCGGGTCAACCTGGCCCGAAATGGGTCCGACCCAGATGGTCGGGGACTTGGTGAGCCTGGCCCGATGGGCCATGGTCTAGCCTGTAGTGTCGTGGTATGGCCCGACGTGCAATGGGGACGGCCTAGCCCGGCCCGTGATGGCCCTGTGGCGTGGCCCGGTAGGGCGGCCCAGTGTGCGCGGCCTGGTGGCACGGCCCGGTGGTGTAGTCCGCTCGAGCTGACACCAAAGGGGAACGACCCTCTTCCACTCGAAAGAAAAAATGGCAGCACCATTAGGTGTTTCCAAGTCACTGTGGGACCTGAGCGGGTCTCACCGTTCTACTACGTCCGCCCAGAGCCGGCCAGCTCTCCAGCCTCTGCCACGGCCACGCAGCTGCGGCATCCTGCTCAACCAGTGTCGTGGATGCATGCCACCGCTCGGCCACGCAGTCGGCCAGATGTCGGCCGCCACACTTCTCCTCCACGGACAATGGTTTGTGTCCTTCTGCTCAATAGGTGTCACGAACGCACATCGCCGCACCTTTCTCACAGCCGGTTGGGTGTCGGTCTCCACCTTCTTCTGCGATCCATCGCGGCTTCGTTCTAAGCCTGAAAATTATTTCATTCCCATATTCACGATCCTCGGGTTGAGGGATCTACAACCATATGTCACACTCAACAAAACATTGTGTTTCTAGCATCATTAATTATTTGGCGTTGAAGAACGCATGAAAACGCATGAAGAATAAAAGAAAAGGGTCAAGGTATAAGTGCGGAATGATGGTCATTTTAGTTTTTCCATCATCGTTGTGAATCAAGAATATAAAGAATTAATAAATAAATTCAATCATATTTCAAATTTAAAAACCCTAGCTTGATGTTTGTTAGAGATGTCATGGGGAAGGAGTTGAAGTCGGTGAAGGGGACATCGGCATTTTTCACTCCCGCAACACGTCTTCGATCCGGACTCGTGCATCATCCTCATTCTTTATTGGGGGTGGCTATTCATCAGAAGATATTTCTCCAAAGGTTCTCCATTATTTTTTCCAATGATTTTTTACACTAAGGTGTAGTTCCAATCTTAATTAACTTAGGGATTAATTTAATTAAATTTCCCACATTAATTAAATTAAGTTGGCAAATTTAATTTGGGGAAACTTAACGGTTAAATCACATTAAAGAGGGAGTTCAAGGGTCAGGTGGTCACCACCAATAAATTCAATTGGGAGGTTTCAAGATCAGTTGGTCCCCACCGCTAAATTTAAAAAGGTTTTTTCACAGAGAAAAATAAAATATTGTTGTATTATTTTATTTTATTTATTCTTTTAACTCTCCCACGAAAAACCAAAAAACTAACTTCTACCTTCAACCTACTACGGTCAAGGTAAAGGTCTCATTAAGAGAATATCGGCGTTGTGAGTTCAACGGTGTCCTCAGATTTCAATTCTGAGCATCGGTTCAAAAGTTACAAAAAGTCACTCGTGCATTTACTAAACTTACCCGAAACAAAAAGTTCAAAAATTCATTTCGAGTACACCGAGCCTCATAATCATGTGCTATCAATTTTCACGGACTCGTAAAATTCCAATGTAATTAAACAAAATTACATGTAAAAATCTAAATCTTTACATTCTCCCCACCTCAGGGCTATGCATCCCCAAAATATTCAACACATACTAGGGAAACAAGTGGGCGTACTGTGCATGAATCTAAGCCTCACATTCCCTTGTGCTCTCCTGGAGGTTCTCGTGCTACCATCATACGCGTGCCAGAAGTATCGATCACCCACGTAGGACTCTCTCCTGTCGATCCTCAATCTCCACTGGAACCTCCAAAAACATCGCCCCATCATCAATGTCCATCTCGCCCCAGTCAATGATATTTGATGGGTCATGCACATATATTCTCATCTGCGATACGTGGAAGACGTCGTGCACCTGGTGAAACTGAGTTAGAAGAGCTAAGCAGTAAGCCACCACACCAACTCAGCTGAGGACCTGAAAGGGTCGGATGAACCTCGAAGATAACTTGTCGCCTCATCCAAATATCTGCAAACCTCGTCGAGGTGAGACCCATATAAATACATGGTCACCATTCTCAAACTCAAGAGGTCCTCGCCTCCTACCAGCATAAGACTTTTGTCTGCTCTATGCAGTCTTCATCCGCTCCTGGATGACATGCACCTTTTTTATGGTATCCCGTACCTTCTTTGGTCCCATGAGTTCTGACTCCGCTGGGTTAGTCCAGTACAGAGGTGATATGAAATGTCATCCATAAGACCCCTCGATTGGTACCATACCGATAGTGGAGTGATAGCCATTGTTGTATGAAAACTCCACTAAAGGCAAGTGATCCTCCCAGTTGTGGCCAAAATCAAGGACGTAAGCATGTAGCATGTCCTCGAGGGTCTGAATGATCCACTCTGTCTGACCATCTGTTTGAGGATAGAAGGCGGTGCTCAACTGAATTTGTGTTCTGCACACCTCATGCAACCCCTTCCATAGCCAGGAAGTAAAACAGGCATCACGGTTGGAGACAATCATAGATGGAACTCTATGAATCCGTACAATCTCATATACGTAGAGGCATTCCAAGCTCTCTATTGAACCCTGATTTCTGATAGGTAGGAAGTTGGATGAATTGGTGAGTCATTCAATGATCACCCAGATAGAATCATGACTTTTGGACGTGCGTGGAAGTCCCATCATAAATTCCATGGAAATTCCATCCCACATCCACTATGGAACCTCTAATGGCTGAACTAAGCCTGCTGGAACATGATGCTCTGCATTCACTTACTAACAAGTGAGGCACTAAGAGATAAAATCTACTACTTAATTATTAATTCTCGGCCACTATTGCCGAAACTGGAGGTCTTGGTACATATTTTCCACTCCGGGATGTACTGCTTGAGGGGACGTATAGAACTCCCTCAATACATCCTCTCGTAGCGACACTGGTACCATATTATTCTCTCTAAATAGAATGAAGTGCTCCCCACCTTTAGAAAATCCATCATGTGTCTGTCCTGTGGATATCTGAGCACGTCGAACCTTGCAGTTAGCATCCCCAAGTTGTGCCTCCCTGACTCGCTGAAGGAGTGGGAGAGTGACTGTTAGAGACTGAAGATATGATGTTCCATCTCGATCCATGTAGGATATCCACAAAGTGTCTAGCTACTATGTCGTCTCACTCAGCAACTGTAAAACATATCCTATACTGAGTGAATCTACTACTACATTCCCATTCTCAAGTGTATAGACTATCTCAAAGTCATAGTCCTTGAGGAACTCAAGCCAACGCCGTTGTCTCAGGTTCAGGTCCTTCTGAGAGAAGATATACCTGAGACTCTTGTGATCAGATTATACTGTGAAACGTTCTCCCATCATGTAATGTCACCACACATTCAAGGTGAAGACCTTAGATACTAGCTCCAGGTCATCGGCATCATAGTTTGGCTCATGTTGTCTCAACAGTCGAGAACCATACGCGATCACTGCTCGCTCCTACATCAGGACACATCCAAGCCTGGTCCCTGATGCGTCGTAGTAGACTACATACCCAATGCCTTCCTCCAATAGCATCAAGATAGGGGCACTCATCAATATCTTCCTTAGATCTTGGAAACTCTGCTGAAATATCTCCAACCACATCAAGGTTTACCTCTTCTTCGCCAATGCTAAAAAGGGTTCCACAACTCTAGAAAAGTCAGGCACAAACCACCGGTAGTAACCGGCCAAACCCAGGAAACTCTGCATCTCTCTCACGCTCCAGGGTGGCTCCCAAGCAAGCACAACCTCAATCTTTGCTGGATCCACCACAACTATAGCCTCCGAGATAACGTGTCCCAAAAAGTGAACCTATCATATCTAGAACCGGCACTTCGAGATCTTAACATAAAGTTGGTGCTCTTGAAGTGTGCCCAGAACTATCTTCAGATGATAGGCATGCTCATCCTCTGTCACAGAGTATATTAGGATTTCGTCGATGAAGACTTCCACAAAGTGATCGAGGTAAGGCTGGAAGATCCTATTCATGAGTCCCATAAACACTTCTTGGGCGTTGTTCATGCCGAATGGCATAACCAAGAACTCATAATGGCCATACCAACATCTGAAGGTTGTCTTCTGTACATCCTCATCTCGTACTTTGAACTAGTGTTAGACTGATCTAAGGTCTGTCTTCGAAAACCATTGTTCTCCCTTTAGCTGATCAAAAAGATCGTCAATCCTTGGGAGTGGGTACTCGTTATTCACGATCACTTGGTTCATGCACCAATAGTCCACACAGAGTCTCAAACTCCCATATGCCTTTTTGGGGAACTAAATTGGGGCTGCACAAGGAGAAATACTGGGCCTAATGAACCCCTTTATTTGCAAGTACTCCATCTATACTCGCAGCTCTCAAGGCTCTGCGGGAGCCATCCGATATTCTAGGGTAGATATCAGTGCCATCACGGGGTACAAGTCGATGTAAGAGTCTACCTCTTTTCAAAGAGGTAGACCTGGAACATCATCAGGAAAAACATCAGCGTACTGATCCACCACTATAGGATAGCTCGGACTCTCAACATCATCCACTCTGAGGGTAAGGCTAGCCAACTAATGTGTGATCGGCTGCACCCTTCTTCGGTTAAGTCCATCCTACGCTGCAAAGGTTTCTTTCTTACCAGTGAAGGAAAACATGGTCTCGTCCGTGCAGACACACCGCACTTTGCACTTAATACAGTCGATATGAGCATGGAGTATGGATAACCAGTCCATACCCAAGATGAAATTGTGAGGCCTAGATGCCGCTACTATAAGATCACAGTAGAAACTATCCCTTCCTAGAGTAAACTCACACTACCAGCACCAGTGTGTAATCATCAAATCTACACCTGTAGAAGTCTCTAGACATAAAGATCGAGCTAACGGCTCCATCAGAATCTTCATGCTTCAAAATAGGGACATGGAAATAAAATAATGACTGTAACTTGTGTCTATAAGTGATGAATCTAAGGTGGAGTAGACACAGATCATACCTTGTATCATCTCCGGAGTGTCGTGGTCATAGGCCTCAACTGCCTGAAGCTAAGCACGTCTCTGTCCACCGACTCTCTATAGTCGAGGTGGACCACCTGGTGGTGGTGGAGATAGAGCCTCGAATCGTCGGCCACCACCTGCTACATGGCCTTCTCCTCTACCACATCGTCCTCTTGTATGTGGACCTTCTTTATCGAATCTTCACCTTTGCCCAGGTGGTCCTTCGACCATCTTCTATTCGTCCGTACGGTGGGTCAGGTAGTCGCGAACCATGTGACTCGGCCCACCACACGAGTAACACTTCCTATCCCTACCAGTCGAAAAAATCTAACCACAACCTCCAGCCAATCCGCAGCCTCCATTGGATTTTTCTAGCCCCGGAACCTTGGTGGCCTACGGTGCTGGAACCCGTGCAACACGCTCAAGCGGCGTGAACACTATGCTACTAGGGATGGTGGAATAGGTTGCCCAATGGGTAGTGTTGCTGCTGGTACACCATGAGATGGTACAAATTCCATAAGGGGGCATTCACCGAAGCCTCGTCACTCGATGGGCTGTCATCACGTACTCTACCTCGAACCATGACTGGTTGTCTGCGTGGAGGCATCCTGAAAGGAACAGGTGTGCCATGATCATTAAGTTATACTTGGTGAGCTAAATCAAAGAGATCACACATAAAACTTTTCAAAAACACATACTCAATCAGTGTCTTCATGCACTGAGTTGGAAATCATAAGTCATGGTCATGGTCTATGGATATGCCGGCCGCTACACCAACACTGGATTCCCCAAACTAAAAACCACACTCAAAACAAATAACACTATTTCTCCACACAGAAAAAATCAAATTCCTAGTTATTCAGTAGAAAAAAACTCTTCTGATACTAATTTTTCATGACCCATCCCCTGAGGTATGTTCCGTGACTACACCAAGCACACCTTCCATAGGTCTGGGGCTGGAAACAAGCACCGAAAGGCGTATTCCCTAAAATGGGAAGGTATTGCTTTTATAAACTGTAAACTCACACAAACCAAGCACACAACAAGATACAATAAAAAAGTAAACTATATAGTGAACAGGTTGTGTACAGAAAGTAAAGGGTCCAGAATACAAGCCCAACTGAAAAGTACAAGTAAAACTAGGAGGTACAAGTAAAACTGAAAACAACTCCTATGAAGAGCCGCCAAGGATCCTACCTGAAAGTTTGGTACAACTCTCAAGCAGTCGTCTATGTGGGTCATCTTGTCTAATGACCACCTCCGATCAGCCTCCAGTCCGGGTACTCTCATCCTCAGTTATCATTGTATGTCCTCTACACCAGACACAATAAGGTGTGGGCGTAACCCATGTAGGGGTGAGTATAACAATACTCAGTAGGGACCCCGAGACCCACGAAGGTCTCTCAAAATCCAAAAAGGATAAACCAAAAGCAATACATCAACTCTAATTAGGTATAATCCCATAAATATACCTAAGTTATCAAAATATACTACTCTCACACAAAAGGGAAGAATACCACAAAGGTGACACCACGAAGGTAGAAGTACAACACAGGTAACACCACAAAGGTAAGAGTACCACACAGGTAACAACTCAAATATATATTACCACACATGTATGATATGAAGATATAAGACTCAATTCACATAGGTATAAGTGAAGTAAAGAAGTACAGATGATTAGTCACGGAGCTGGATCATATTATTCTGTCAAGAGGCATTGTTGTTGATTATACGGAGTCTGACCCACAGAGGATTGATAGGTACTAATCCCTGAAATGACCCACAAAATATTTGACCCACATAGGATTGGTATGTGCTGACCCAAATAGGATCACTGAGCGCTGACCCACACCGGATTTAACCCACACAAGATCAGTATGTGATGACCCACAGAGGATCGTTGAGCGCTGACCCACAGAGCCTCGGTATACGTTGACCCACAAAGGATCAATGAGAACTGACCCACACAGAATCGATAGGTACTAAACCCTACAATGACCCACATAGGATCTGACCCGCCTAGATTCGACAGGTAACTAACCTTCGTATACTCTGTCTCCAACCTCTGCCTCACTGCTAGCCAATGGGTTCTCGCACAAAGCATGCTTGATTTCGGGAGGTTTCTCTCCTCAATCCATCAGTCGATACTTCAACTATTATTAATTTCCATGAAGAAGTATCCCAAAGATATTTCACTTCATAAGGGACCTAACACAACAATCGGCGCGTCAATCGGACACCATGTCTGTAAGTTATTAGCGTTTCTGCTCAAAGGGCCCGGTTGGATTCCGGGTTTAATCCAACCCGATTGTACTCCATCTTTATAAAAAAACTCAAGTGGAGTATACCAAATGGACCATATCAATCCAAGGATTCCGTCACCGTAGACCGTTTGTCAAAAGGATGCCTGGTTCTCAGGATATGGTCATAAAGGTGAAAATGGGTCTGGATGGGCCCAGGTTCGGCCCGACTCGGTCGGACCGACTCGGCCTGGATGGCCTGGGCCTCGACGGGCCAGGTTCACTGGATTGTGGTCTGGCCTGGTTTAGTGGCACGGCTAGGGGGCACATTTTTCCCGATCTGGCACCAAAGGGGAGCGGCCACCTTCCACTCGGAAGACAAAACTATAGTGCCATTAGGCACTTCCAAATCAATGCGCGACCCATGCGGGTCTCGCCGTTCTGCTACAGCCGGCTCTTCGGCCTCCGCCACAACCAGGTGGTCGCGGCCTCCTGATCCACCAGCAGTGCAGATGCACGCCTCTGCTCCGCCATGTGGTCGACCGGATACTGTTTTCCACCCAACTCCGCCACGGCTGACAGGTCATGGCTTCCTACTGAACCGGCGGTGCGGACGCGCACCACCCCCCCTTTCTCGTGGTCGGTTGGGTGTCAACCACCGCCTTCTTCTGCGAGCCATCGCGGCTTCATTCCAAGCCTGAAAATTATTTCGTTTTTATATTCACGATCCTCGGATCAAGGGATTCGTGTCTATATGTCGCATGTAACGCCCCGACCCTAGTTGCCTAGAGTCGGTGCATTATTACATAACATTGTCATGATCACAAGAAAGATCAAATCTCGAAAGACCGATTGGTTTAGTAGCCTTGGAAACACTAGATATATTCATAAGTTTTACATTACATCATAAAATGAAAAACTACTACAACAACATAATGTTTCCACAGTCCACACTATAATCCCCTCATAATATCCCTGCAGGTCATTCATAACTTACATCTTCACTTCCTGGGAAAAATAAAACATAGAAAAGGGGTGAGCTCAAATGCCTAGTAAGGATAACAATATAGCAGAAACTTTAATCAATAAGAATAAACATTTAAGGCAATGTATAACTAAAACAAAAGCCTTTTAAACTTGAACTTTCAACATGGTATGGCATAAATAAAATGAAATAATGCCATTTACTTATTCACATGTATATTCTACTAATCGAATAATCACATGAAAAAAATCAATAACCACTTTCATAATGTTGGAATGCATAATGCCAGACTATCATAACCACATAGTCAAGGCCTCGTGCCAAGACTACAAATAAGATTTTGTCAAGGCCTTGTGCCAAGACACTAGTTTGTCTCATGAGACCTACCGATGCATCGAGGAGCTATAGCGGGCTCCACCCGTCACTTATTAAGTCCAATGCATTCCCATATGAAAAGGTTTAAACATAACATAAACATTCGTATTAAATCTAGCATACGAAATGTCAATAATTTCACCATAAACTATGAATGGTATAAAAATAGCACATCCATAGTCAAACATATCACAAAACCTTCAATACAATATAGAAGTTTTGTATCATAATAAATCAACTTCAAATAATCTTAAAATCCATCAAAGGATGTTGACGTAGATGAAATCAAAATTCTTTTTAAAGAAATATCTCCTTTTATTTTGAAATCATTTAAGATCCATATAAAATAAAACATTTTCTTTGAAAATATTCTTATAAGCTTGTAAGGAAAGATTTGAAGATTTTATAACGGCAGAAAATAACCGCACTCGCCGTATAAGTTAAAAAAAACATTCTTACCTTAATTCTGTCGAAAAGGATAAAAAGGACCTTGTTTTGAAAACGAAGGAAAGATTCCTTTATAATCCTCTTATAAAAAGTCAAACAAGGGTATAAATGACTTTAACCCATATTATTGTAAATAATAAATATGTTTTGAAATACATTTCGAAGAAACATGGATGTGGATGATAAAGAAATCCCAGTAGATTATTACGTATAAACAACCTCGGATAATGAAGAGATCGTGAAATAACCCTTACCTTGTACTTTTCCTTGGTTGGGGTAGGTTAACCTCCTGTATAATGGTGAAATAGTTTTTATTAAATTATACAAGAATCATATATATTAATATGATATCATATATGATCTTTTAACATTGATTTGTTAATAATATCTTAGAATTATCGTCGTTTCGGGAGTTAACTTACTCATTTTCCTTTATATGTTTTGTTACATAAGCCATGGTTGTTGTATCTTATTCATATCCAGAATGATATCCAGTCCTTAAACATCATTTTTAAATCATCAAATTATAATTATACTTGAATGGATACGATGGAGAATGAATCTCATCGCGTTCGTGGAGACGGTAGTCCGTACGTACGCACGAGCAACAATATCATTCTTTTGATATTAAAATAATATATAAATGGATGGTATATCATATATACAGAATCATTAACATGTTATATTTATTATTTACATGAGTTACACATCATTATTATACCCATCCAAATAATAATATATTGAATAACAATTACACCACGACGTGGAGACGGTAAGCCGTTCGTACGCACGTATGGTGACATGTTATTCAAAGGGTGGATAGAATACTGAATATGGTTGTACCATATTTATAATAACATCACAGTATATTTAAGATACTGGAGTTATTATTTTAGAATGGTAAGAACAAAGAAAGAGGAAGTGGAAGAAGAAAGGAACTTAAAAAAGGGTGGTGAAATCATTACCTCTTCTTCGGGTTCTTCCTTTTGATTTGATCAAAAGGGCTCCTTAGGTTGGCTTTCTGATCAAACTAAGGCCTCTAGGTTGTAGTGAGGGATGTTGGGAGAGTATTTGGGCAGAGGTGTGCCGAACCAAAAGGCTTTGAAGGTGTGAAGAAATGAGAAGGAGGAGTTCCCTTTTATTAGAGGGGTGAGGGGCACCTTTGGAAAAGCTAGAAATATTAATTTATAATAAATTCATATTCGGTTTCTAATGGCTCAAAATCTTATTATTCAAAGGTTAAGGTGGGGATAGGTAGAAAACCACTCAACAAATAGAATTTAGACAGGTTTGGGTACTTATATTAACCTTATCTTTAAGTATTAACTCTAAGTTAATTAGTTTCACTTTTACAATGTCTCTTTGTATTTTTATATAATATGGTTAATAAACTTACTATATACATCTAAGAGTCCCCAAAGTGGTAAATTAATTATGAACCTATCATTATATAAGTCTCTTGGCTGAACCTTAGATTTTTAGGAATTTAATATCAATTAATAATATAATATTTGTTTTAAGAACTCTTTTATGTCAATTTTGACACTATTCAATAGTTTATTTTTGTGAAACTAATAACAGATTGATTACTTCGAAAAAAGTCAATTCAATAAATCCTAATATATCATATTATCCTAGAAAATTAGTTAAATTCATTAAAAGTTTCATATTATATTTATTTGGGTATTTATAATATCAATTATTTTAATTTTTCACTATTATAGTAATTACTGCATCATCATTGTTTCATAAATAAAATAAATTATTTAATGTCTAAAAATTATAAATAAAATATCATTATGTAGGAACTCTTTTTAGCTTTCTAATTAATATTTATAATCTAAAATCCAACATATATAACACTATGTAACAATTGTTTCTCTAAAAGATATATGCTTGTGTCATTTTTGTATTCATTTTGACTTAATTAAAATAAAGTGTCATTATCACTTACAAGTGGATCCATGGGGTCCCAAAATAGACCCAAATATTCCCATGGTCGACCATGTATCAAACAATAGGGTTAAGACACGTTTTAGGGTAATTTAGTATTATTATAATATTATTTTTTAACCCTTATTTACCGGATTTACCCTTAACCATGGTAAATAAAATATTTACCGCAGTAATTATTCAAAATGTCTAAAAATAAAAGTTACCTATTTACACAATTTGAACATCCTGATTCCAAATATGGAATCCATTTTCTAAAATTCAAAACACAGAAGTGGCAGAAATTAATTTAAAATTAATTTTTCGCTGTCAAAACAAAAAGCGTGTTTTTAAGAGATAATAACTATCAAAAGATTCACACTCGTTTATGTTCGGTTTAATTGTAAAATTATGTCCAACGACCAACATTATATTAAATGGTAAAAAATATATTCTAAATATACTTTAAAACCACTAAAATTCATAATTTATCACTATTAATTATTTTGATTAAAAAAGTTTTTTTTAATTAAAATTTAGTAATTTTCACTATTCATCAAAATATGAAAGTTATCCGAAATGTACCAAAATTTCACCTTAGGCTAAATTCGATATTCCGAATCCAAAAATGAAGTCCATTTTAAAATATAAAATATATATAACTTCAAAAAGTAGGTATTACTATTCATAACAGCTAGTTTGATTGGTTACGGTGTGTTAGAACTCGAAGTTGCGTACAACACACGCTACTGTTTTATTCAAAGGAAAGTGTACCGTGGAAGCTTGGGATGTTTCATTTTAAATTTTTTGATGTCTCCATTTAGTCAAAAAGTTTAAAATATTGTATTTAAAAAGGTTTCACTATCAAAAGTTGATAAAAGTGCAATACTAAAAATGAATCTGTTCTTGCATTATGACTAAGAAACTCATAATATGGATTCTAAAATTATAAGGATTATATAAAGTTTAAAATTTAGTTAATACTATTCATGACCTCTTTTAATGGTTTTTTTTTGGGTAAGTCATGGTGCAATTGAACTCAGTGTTGCGTGTAGTGCAAGTTATTGAATTATTTTGAAGAAATAACACACTATGAAATCTTGGGGTGTTACATTCTCCCCTCCTTCAATAAATTGTGTCCTCGCAATTTGAAATTGTTCTTCAAAAATAAAAGGTTGAAAGTAGAAAATATATTTGTGGGAAAACCCACATCGGAAATTGGGTTACTAAAATTTAGTCTTAATATGAGGAAAAGAGAAATCAAAGGGTCACCACCAAATTATGATCTCGATTAGGAGAACATTGGTGGAAATTAGAGACATATAATCGGAGGAAAAACGTAAATATTTATAGGTAGTGATTGAGGTCATCAATCACAAACAAGTGTATAATTGAGGTCCTTAAATTCATCAATCTATGATGATTTGAAATACCATCGGTTCAACAAAACATAGGGTATTAGGATAACACATTTTTGACGTTTCAAAATATCTTAGTTGAAATCCCACATCGAAAAATGAATTAATGAGGCCTCTATTTAAAATAAAGAGTGGAAAGTATGAAGATTACCGAAAATAACACATACTAGGGTTCCATGTAGGAAAATCTGGATATGGAAGAGAAATCTAACCATCAATTATCTGATGGAGAGTGGTAGAGAACATGGCTATGAAAAGGCCAACAATCCCAAAGCCATAAATTAGTGATGATTTAAGGTACCATCTAGGACAGCATTTTTGTTCTAAGTTTCTTTTCTTAATATTGAGGAATTTATTTATGAGATTGGATAAGATCATAAGGAGATATACTTACTTTATAATTAGAGTTTTGTCCATTAATAAATTTCTACCATAAACTCATCTTTCACTCGTAAAAAAAATTATATTTATACTATTCGTACAGGGTTCCAAAATAAACGAATTTATAATTCATCTACCAGATCTTTTAAAAAAACTACATTATTTAATCCAGGACATCTCTTGGGACAGTGGTAGGTGATACACCCTTGTCGCCCTTCGGTTGCGGGTTCAAGTCTCACAGCCTTGCCGGACGCGACGGGTTGCCGCCCGACCTCCGGGTTGTCCTTTTATGGAAATCCAAAATAATCCAAACTAGAACTATCCAAAATACTTCTGTCCAAACTCACAGTCCAACATTTATAAGGAAGGTAAACATAATATAGATCCTTTTTACCCTGTAATAGCATATGAATACCTTCATCATGTACTACCATATTCCTTATTGATTACATTCATGTTCCCCTATTCCATATAGAATGCTGGATATACTTCATTAATCCAAAAATGTTTTAAACCCCAACAATGATGGAATATACAAATCATTAATTAGCTTCAAGGTAGTCAATAATATCCAATATAATTTATCCAAAATAATCACATATTATTCCAAAATCACTACCTCAGTATCAGAACTATATTATGATTTATCATTCTCTCAACCATATATTTTCCAAAAATTTATCCTGCTATTGAGTCACTTTTCTTTGTTCCACATAATCTCAAGTCCTTAATGAAATAGTACTGCAGTACAATCCTTATATACTCCATAATTATTATAACAAGTACATTGTTGATACAACACTCAATTGACATAATCAACATAAGAACTCTAATCATTCCTCTTCATCTGTGGTAGTATCATAACTTGGTTATTATCCAATAGCATCATTTGCGGCATAGTCTGATGACTGGGGCATAGGTTCGCGTAGTGTCCAAATTTCTTGCAAATGAAGCATTGTACATTTAAAACCATTTTCTTACCCTTGCAGTCACGTACTTTGTGCCCTTTTCCTCCACACTTATAACAAACTCCCATTCCTTTCAGGCAAGTTCCAGGGTGTTTCTTTCCACAGTTAGCACATATGGGAAAATTCTTCTTTTCCCTCTTCCCTTTATCCATCTTTCTCTCTTCCATCCTTTTCTTCTCTTGCTTCCCTTCAAAGCCATAGGACTCAGTAAACTCTTTACATATCTTATCAACACATGATATTATTTCTTCATATGATGATAATACATGGGAGACTATTTCTCTTATAAATTCTAGCTTAAGACCATGAAAGATATGATCCTTCCTTCTCTTTGAATCATGTGTATTTCTGGAGTTCTCATTCCTTCTACTGGGCGCCATTTCTATACCATGGCATAAACTAGATCAGTTTATGAATCAAAACACATAATCCCATACTTATAAAACACTTAACATAAATTGAACTATTTATGGATATAATCCATAATCATAAAAATGTTTTCTTTGAGGAAGTATATACTCATAAACCCTTCATAATGATTTGTAAAGAAAATGAGAGTTATCCTAAGCATATCCCCCGGGAGTGTCGTAACCAAGAGTGCAGCAAGGCCCGTTGTCGTGCACCAGTTCCCGTTCGAGTCTAGCTCAAAGCGGTGTTTTCGGGTTTTACCCCTAGGTACATCTTTGCCAGAGCCGCCTCTACCTGCTCGTATCCAGATAGGGATGTATTGCTCAGAAAACTCACAAAATCTCTACAATACCAAAATTCTAGGAAGTTCTTCTATACTAATCCTCAAAATTCATCTTAGGTCTACGTGCTCTAATCAGAGTTTATCTAAATCTAGCTTCCAATGTTTGTACTAAACTTCCTCTGATACCAACTGTAATGCCCCGACCCTAGTTTCCTAGAGTCGGTGCATTATTACATAACATTGGCATGATCACAAGAAAGATCAAATCTCGAAAGACCGATTGGTTTAGTAGCCTTGGAAACACTAGATATATTCATAAGTTTTACATTACATCATAAAATGAAAAACTACTACAACAACATAATGTTTCCACAATCCACACTATAATCCCCTCATAATATCCCTGCAGGTCATTCATAACATACATCTTCACTTCCTGGGAAAAATAAAACAAAGAAAAGGGGTGAGCTCAAATGCCCAGAAAGGATAACAATATAGCGGAAACTTTCATCAATAAGAATAAACATTTAAGGCAATGTATAACTAAAACAAAAGCCTTTTAAACTTGAACTTTCAACATGGTATGGCATAAATAAAATGAAATAATGCCATTTACTTATTCACATGGATATTCTACTAATCGAATAATCACATGAAAAAAATCAATAACCACTTTCATAATGTTGGAATGCATAATGCCAGACTATCATAACCACATAGTCAAGGCCTCGTGCCAAGACTACAAATAAGATTTTGTCAAGGCCTTGTGCCAAGACACTAGTTTGTCTCATGAGACCTACCGATGCATCGAGGAGCTATAGCGGGCTCCACCAGTCACTTATTAAGTCCAATGCATTCCCATATGAAAACGTTTAAACATAACATAAACATTCGTATTAAATCTAGCATACGAAATGTCAATAATTTCACCATAAACTATGAATGGTATAAAAATAGCACATCCATAGTCAAACATATCACAAAACCTTAAATACAATATAGAAGTTTTGTATCATAATAAATCAACTTCAAATAATCTTAAAATCCATCAAAGGATGTTGACGTAGATGAAATCAAAATTCTTTTTAAAGAAATATCTCCTTTTATTTTGAAATCATTTAAGATCCATATAAAATAAAACATTTTCTTTGAAAATATTCTTATAAGCTTGTAAGGAAAGATTTGAAGATTTTATAACGGCAGAAAATAACCGCACTCGCCGTATAAGTTAAAAAAAACATTCTTACCTTAATTCTGTCGAAAATGATAAAAAGGACCTTGTTTTGAAAACGACGGAAAGATTCCTTTATAATCCTCTTATAAAAAGTCAAGCAAGGGTATAAATGACTTTAACCCATATTATTGTAAATAATAAATATGTTTTGAAATACATTTCGAAGAAGCATGGATGTGGATGATAAATAAATCCCAGTAGATTATTACGTATAAACAACCTCGGATAATGAAGAGATCGTGAAATAACCCTTACCTTGTACTTTTCCTTGGTTGGGGTAGGTTAACCTCCTGTATAATGGTGAAATAGTTGTTATTAAATTATACAAGAATCATATATATTAATATGATATCATATATGATCTTTTAACATTGATTTGTTAATAATATCTTAGAATTATCGTCGTTTCGGGAGTTAACTTACTCATTTTCTTTTATATGTTTTGTTACATAAGCCATGGTTGTTGTATCTTATTCATATAAAGAATGATATCCAGTCCTTAAACATCATTTTTAAATCATCAAATGATAATTATACTTGAATGGATACGATGGAGAATGAATCTCATCGCGTTCGTGGAGACGGTAGTCCGTACGTACGCACGAGCGACAATATCATTCTTTTGATATTAAAATAATATATAAATGTATGGTATATCATATATAAAGAATCATTAACATTTTATATTTATTATTTACATGAGTTACACATCATTATTATACCCATCCAAATAATAATATATTGAATAACAATTACACCACGACGTGGAGACGGTAAGCCGTTCGTACGCACGTATGGTGACATGTTATTCAAATGGTGGATAGAATACTGAATATGGTTGTACCATATTTATAATAACATCACAGTATATGTAAGATACTGGAGTTATTATTTTAGAATGGTAAGAACAAAGAAAGAGTAAGTGGAAGAAGAAAGGAACTTAAAAAAGGGTGGTGAAATCATTACCTCTTCTTCGGGTTCTTCCTTTTGATTTGATCAAAAGGGCTACTTAGGTTGGCTTTCTGATCAAACTAAGGCCTCTCGGTTGTATTGAGGGATGTTGGGAGAGTATTTGGGCAGAGTTTGGCCGAACCAAAAGGCTTTGAAGGTGTGAAGAAATGAGAAGGAGGAGTGCCCTTTTATAAGAGGGGTGAGGGGCACCTTTGGAAAAGCTAGAAATATTAATTTATAATAAATTCATATTCGGTTTCTAATGGCTCCAAAGCTTATTATTCAAAGGTTAAGGTGGGGATAGGTCTAAAACCACTCAACCAATAGAATTTAGACAGGTTTTTGTACTTATATTAACCTTATCTTTAAGTATTAACTCTAAGTTAATTAGTTTCACTTTTACAATGTCTCTTTGTATTTTTATATAATATGGTTAATAAACTTACTATATACATCCAAGAGACCCCCAAGTGGTACATTAATGATGAACCTATCATGATATAAGTCTCTTGGCCGAACCTTAGATTTTTAGGAATTTAATATCAATTAATAATATAATATTTGTTTTAAGAACTCTTTTATGTCAATTTTGACACTATTCAATAGTTTATTTTTGTGAAACTCATAACAGATTGATTACTTCGAAAAAAGTCAATTAAATCAATCCTAATATATCATATTATCCTAGAAAATTATTTTAATTCATTAAAAGTTTCATATTATATTTATTTGGGTATTTATAATATCAATTATTTTAATTTTTTACTATTATAGTAATTACTGCATCATCATTGTGTCATAAATAAAATAAATTATTTAATGTCTAAAAATTATAAATAAAATATCATTATGTAGGAAATATTTTTATCTTTCTAATGAATATTTATAATCTAAAATACAACATATATAACACTATGTAACAATTGTTTCTCTAAAAGATATATGCTTGTGTCATTTTTGTATTCATTTTGACTTAATTAAAATAGTGTCATTATCACTTACAAGTGGATCCATGGGGTCCCAAATTAGACCCAAATATTCCCATGGTCGACCATGTATCAAAAAATAGGGTTAAGACACGTTTTAGGGTAATTTAGTATTATTATAATATTATTTTTTAACCCTTATTTACCGGATTTACCCTTAACCATGGTAAATAAAATATTTACCGCAGTAATTATTCAAAATGTCTAAAAATAAAAGTTACCTATTTACACAATTTGAACATCCTGATTCCAAATATGGAATCCATTTTCATAAATTCAAAACACATAAGTGGCAGAAATTAATTTAAAATTAATTCCCGCTGTCAAAACAAAAAGCGTGTTTTTAAGAGATAATAACTATCAAAAGATTGACACTTGTTTATGTTCGGTTTAATTGTAAAATTATGTCCAATGACCAACATTATATTAAATGGTAAAAATATATTCTAAATATACTTTAAAACCACTCAAATTCCTAATTTATCACTATTAATTATTTTGATTAAAAAAGTTGTTTTTAATTAAAATTTAGTAATTTTCACTATTCATCAAAATATGAAAGTTATCCGAAATGTACCAAAATTTCACCTTAGGCTAAATTCGATATTCCGAATCCAAAAATGAAGTCCATTTTAAAATATAAAATATATATAACTTCAAAAAGTAGGTATTACTATTCATAACAGCTAGTTTGATTGGTTACGGTGTGTTAGAACTCGAAGTTGCGTACAACACACGCTACTGTTTTATTCAAAGGAAAGCGTACCGTGGAAGCTTGGGATGTTTCATTTTAAATTTTTTGATGTCTCCATTTAGTCAAAAAGTTTAAAATATTGTATTTAAAAAGGTTTCACTATCAAAAGTTGATAAAAGTGCAATACTGAAAATGAATCTGTTCTTGCATTATGACTAAGAAACTCATAATATGGATTCTAAAATTATAAGGATTATATAAAGTTTAAAATTTAGTTAATACTATTCATGACCTCTTTTAATGGCTTTTTTTTTTGTAAGTCATGGTGCAATTGAACTCAGTGTTGCGTGTAGTGCAAGTTATTGAATTATTTTGAAGAAATAACACACTATGAAATCTTGGGGTGTTACATCGCGCTCAACAAAACTTTGTGTTTCCAGTGTCATTAATTATTTAGCATTGAAGAACGCACGAAGAACGCGTGAAGAATGAAATAAAATGGTCAAGGTATAAGTTTATAATGATGTCCATGTTATTTTGGCCATCGTCGTTGTGAATATAGAATATAAATAATTAACAAATAAATTCTATCATATTTCAAATTAAAAACCCCTACCTTCACTTTCATTGGGGATGTCACGAGAAAGGAGTTGAAGTCGGTGAAGGGGACTCCAGCGTTTTTCTCTCCTGCAACACATCTCCAATCTAGGCTCGTGCGTCGTCCTCATTATTTTTTGGGGTTTGTTCTTTGTTGGAGGATATTTCTGTAAAGGTTCTCCCTTCCTTTTTCCAATTATTTTTCCCATTAAGGTGTGGTGCTAATCTTAATTAAGTTAGGGATTAATTTAATTAAAGTTGCCACATTAATTAAATTAAGTTGACACATTTAATTTAGGGAAACCCAAGGGTTAACTCACATTAAAGAGGGAGTTCAAGGGTTAGGTGGTCCCCACCACTAAATTCAATTTGGAGGTTTCAATCTCAGGTGGTCTCCACCACTAAATTTAAAAAGGATATTTCACAAAGAAAAATAAAATATTATTGTCTTATTTTATTTTTTTTATTCTCTTAACTCTCCCACGAAAAATCCGAAAATCAAACTTCTACCCTCGACCTACTGCGGTCGAGGTGAAGTTCTCCTTAACTGAATATTAGTGCTTCGAGTCCAATGGTGTCCTCAGATTTCAATTCCAAGAACCGATTCAAAATTTACAAAATTCTACTTTCCCGTTAACTAAACGTACCTAAAAAAATTTCAAAAATTCTTTTCAAGCACACTGGGCCTTAGAATCACACGCCGTCAATTTTCAAGGACTTGTAAAATTCACATGTAATTAAAAAAATTACATGGGAAAATCTAGGTCCTTATACTCGGTTTCCTTTTTTCATGTCCTGAACCCCTAGAACACCCCCAAGACCTCACATAATTCAGAAAAATATTTCATTAACCAAAACAAATGGTTGTAAAAAAAATTAAACAGGTAAATACCTCCAAAAAGTCTAATATCTTACAATAGAGCTAATTGATTAGGGGAAACGGTATATTTTATTAAAGAAACTTCATAAAAACGACCAAAAAGAACATAAATCAAAACATATGAAATAATTAATGACCAAATATTATTAAAATTTTATATAATTTTTATACCATAACTCCTTTTATAATTGTGTAGCTCCCTCATAATGGACACCTAATGTTTAACTCACCATATAGAGGAGGATAAGGTTTGGGCATATCTCAATCTTCATTTTCATTCTCTATATGATTATAGTTGATCTAAAACATCTATGCTTATGATAAGAACCTATTTGGCTCTTAAAAATTATATATTCCCTATTATATTAACTTATAAATAGAGTAGGTATATATTTTTATCTAATGTTAGAGAAGATATTGGAACTCTATTTTTATAATACCACTCATGCATCACTCATATTTTAGCTAGAAGAAAATATTTTCACTAGTTGCAATACATTAAAATTTATATTTTCTATGTCTTGAATGTATATCCATAAAATTTGGTATAAAATAGAGTTTTAAAATAAGATATTTTTAATATACCTAACTCGTCTCTTGGTTGTGAATAATTTTGGGTTTATCTAAAGATGTCACCTTTTGGGATTCCAAATAGATAAAATGAGATTAATTATATTCTAAATAGTTTTATAACACATGTTCATAGATCCAAATAATAAATTTAAGACTAATTTTATGAATATATCTCTCTATAGTTAAGCTTCAACCCATTATACTGTGAAAAAATTTGCACAATTTTTCTCATTTTCTTCCAATTTATTCATCGGCATTCTATATCCTCTCCAACAGTCATGAAAACCTAAAAAACAAGAGAAATTAAAAAAATTAATAGTATATAACAATAATAATTAATAAATGATATTTTTAATTGATTCTTTTTTTGGGAAATTATAACAAAAATAATGTTAAAAATAGTGTCATGAGGGTATAAAATAATAGTGAATTTTAATGTGATCACCCCTACACCGAAACCTTTATAGTCCTAATAAAATTAACATTTAATGAGTTCTATAAAATTTAAATAATATATTTTAATATATTACCTAATACAAGAAGATTTAACATAAAAATGTATTTAAATTCATGGTATTAATTTGAGAGAAAAAATCACATCAAGGAGTTGGTTTTAGTAAGCATTGAAATATGTTTCTCATAAATTTCATCAGAACAAAATTCAAGGAGATGGATGACACTTATTCTAGAAATAAAATTTAAGTGACTTTGATGACTCCAATTCCCCATGTGTGTGAGTGTGTGTGTTTTTATAATCATTTAATTCTTATACATCCATTTTTCAGTAAATATTATCCAATTTAAAACTTTTCTTCTTCCCAAATTATTTTGACCAAAAGTATACTTAACCCTTGCAACCGAATTTTCAAAACCCACTCACTTAAAAATCACTAGAATTAAAACAATTTGATATTTTCTTATATTGAATCACCCCCCCCCCAGTTTTAGGTACATGATTCTTTATTCATTTATTTTGAGTCTTCATAATGCTCGGGTTATGTTTTGGGAGGTTCTAAGGGGTTTTAGTATGTTTTGGAGGATTTTCGTATGAAGTAGGTTTTGTGCATGGTTAGTATAAACCATGTACCATCTCTACAAAATTATACAAGGGAATATAGTAAGAACTAGGAAATCACACAATTGGTACACAGTTTCTACAAGCCGTTTGATAACCCCGAGGAAACCATGCTTCCTAAAATTGATGGAAATGCATAGTTATGTGAATTAAAGTGAATTTAAGTCGCAGATTCATTGATAAGTCTTATTCATCATTATTATTAGATCTATACTAATTCTCTCTTCCATAATCTTAGATGTAATATATGGTGGATATATTAATGTTCATTTATGAGAATTATGATTTTTTATCACTGGATTGATTGAAGTAAATAAAATACAATTTTGGATCTAGAGTTTTACTTTTCAGTTTTCCATTTTCACCAATTGTTTTTAGGTCGGTCTCTTCTATCTTATAAACAATTGATTTAGAACTTAAAATATTAGTTTTAATTAAATGGTTTTATTGAAATGGTGGTGAGATCATTGTGTGATTCTTTTTGGATAATCCTTTTTGGTGTTATGACTTGGAAATTTTGTAAATTTATTAGTTTTAATAAAACTATTTGGTTATAATTCTAAAATGTTCTTTTGAAAATTATTGATTGGTTTTGATGCATGTAAAGTGGTTCTTAAAATTATTTAAAATAATGAAACATTTTTGTGTGAAATGGTTTGGAATGATTTTGGAATAATCAATTTGGCATGTTTTGTGTGGGATAGATTATGGTCATGAAGTACCACCAACAAATTGGGGTGGAATATGATGTGAAGTTCTACCATCAATGGTAACAAAAAGGATGAGTTTGTTTGGATGTTTTTGTGTTTGTACATAGAATGGGTATACCAAATAAAGTTAGAAATGGTTTAAAGTCATTATTTTACTATTTTACATGGAAATTGTTTTATGGTTTTGATATAAACTATTTTTATTTATTAAAACTATTCTATATAAATTATGGTAATAAGTTTTTTCCTAGTGGTGTGATTTAGGTATTCATTGGGAAAATATTACTAGTTTTAGACTCCACCCTACTTGGGAAATTTGTGCATTTTTAGATGCCATATATCAAGACACGTGTCTTATTTCTTTATAAACACTTCTTTATACTAAGGGCATGGAATATGGATTTTGAGCTTGGAGCTGGTTGGGTGTTGCTGGTTGATATGACTTAGTATTTTAGACTTTGTGTTCTATTTGTTCTCATCAAGTATGTTTTTTAGTTTCCACTTGTAATATAATATATATTGTTGCTTTGTAAATGTTTTGAGTTGTATTTTTAACTCATTCATCATATAGTGGTTTGGTTGGATATTGTTTATGTAGTTTATATGTTTTATATTTCAAAGGAAAAATCCTACCCCAAATATTTCTAAGGCCCTTGGAATTTACTTCCATGTTTTAGTGTCTTGGGTAAGCCACCTAATTCTTAGCAGTGTACTCATCACTTCTCAAGATAATGAGGATGGACAGGATGTTATAAATGGTATCATCTCTGGTTGGTCCATATATCTTTTCTTCTGGGAAAATGGTGTCAGTTGTGTTTGGTCATGGAGTTGTAAATGGTATCAGTATATCTCTTTGGATGGTAGAAAGGATATAGGATTTTTATAACATGAAATATAGAGAATAAAAAATAATATATAACCTCTTTTTTAAGAACATTAAGTTACCAATGTGTTTGGGTACATGGGTGTTTTAATCCACTTCATGGTGAGTTATCACCTCATTGTCATGGTTTTATCCAATAAGAGGGTCATGACATGAATTGATAGTAATAATTCCCAAGAGTAATTTATTATTCATTTTGAGTTCCATGGTTAATCAAATGGACAAAAAGTGATTATTTTTTAAAATAGTTAAAATGGTTTTTTTGAAAAACATGGTTGTAGTATTTTAAAAAATGATTGAAATGTTCATGATGGTTGAATTGTGTAAATTAATTTTTTAATATGTTTTTGATGTTCTAAATTAAAATTTCAAATAATTAAGTTTCTAATGAGTGATAATGAATTCTATATTTTTCTATTTATTGTGAATGGTACCAGATAAGCATCATATAAATCAACCGGAGGAGGCTGTAGAAACTGTGGTTTCTCCTGAGCTATAGTTGAACCAATAGCTATTCTAAATACTTATATAGTATTTTCTATTTATTTATAAGGGTAATAAGAATTATTAACCTTGACAAGTGAACTATTCAGTTTAGTCCTAAAAGAAGAATCCACCATTCTTTTTTGGGATTCCCAAGATGAAAATAGTAGAAGTCTTATTGAATAAGGTTAATTGATTATTTTATTTCCTTGGGACACAAGCAGTGTTGAATGTAAACTTAAAAATGTTATTGTTGGAGGATTTGGAATGCTGATGGTGAGAATTAGTAGTTTAGGCTAAATTGGACCAAGGAATGACATATGAGGATTTTAAGGAATTTTTTAACAAGAAATTATATCATCAAAAATTTAAGATTTCTAGAGAAATGTACTTATTTAGTTTGAAGTAAGATAATCTCTTGATGATAGATTATACAGCTAAATTTATGAATTTATTTTTCTTTTTCAATATATTTGTTGCAAGTGTTCCCTTGAAGGAATGGGTTTTTGAGTCAGGGTTAATTCCATATATTATCTCAAAACAAAATATCTTTTTATAATTGATTATATAAAAATTATACATAAAGATATGGTGTTAGAAAGGGATATCTCAAGAAATAAGGTAGTGGGAGAATTTTTATTCCTATAGGAACAAGTGGAAAATCTAATGCTGTGAATAAGAGGAATAAGGAAACCTACTTATAGAGTGGCGAGACAACTCGTGATTAGACAATGGGGTTATTAATATTATTCCTCAATCCAAAAGTAAGCTAGGATATTTTTAGTGTGGTTCACTTGATCATATCAGGTGATATTATACAGCACCACCTAGATAATGTCATAATTGCAACAATATGGGACATATTCAGCATTATTATTACCGTGTTCCAAGGTCAAGTGTTAGAGACACATATCATGCTTCTCAATAATCTTATGCTTTGATGTTATCAGTACAGTAGAAAAAATCTCATCATTAGAAAAGAGAAATCCAAGGCGATTCTATGAACACCCAGACTCCTCAACCAATATAATCTCAACATGGAAACAAAGATAAAAGTTTACTGAGTAAGAAATTTTATAGAGACAAGAAAGTGATCGTGGATGACAAATTGGGATCTTAAATAGTGATATGTATGATTATTTTGAATTCTATCCTTACGGAATATTGTTTTGATATGGGTGAATCCCACTCATTTATTACTTCTTGTGTTTTTTATCATAAGGGTTTTCATACTGAGATGATTCCTTTTGTGTTGAAACTTCAAACTCCTCTTGGAAAAAAATAATATAAATCCTTTATGTGCAAAACTTGTTCTATAAATATTGATGGGGTTGAGTTTATTTGAGATTTATTTATGATTGAGATGGATTTCTATTACTTTCTTTTTGGTATGGATTGGTTGGCATCAACTATTATGTCTGAATGGTTAGTTTCATATATTTGGATGGAATCGACCATATCTTTAGAGGATATTAGAATGTAAATGATAGTAGAGAAGTAATTTTGGCACCAATGGTTAGAAATATCTCATATAAATGAGGATAATTGATATTGGAATCTATGTGTGATATTGAGAATAGAGATTTTCCAACTATTATTGACCAGTTTCCTAACATTTTCCCTAATAATTTCTCAGTGTCTCCACATAAAATAGAATTGGAGTTTATGATTGACCCTTTAATATGTACTAGTCCTCTATAACATCTATATTATAAGAGGAAAAGAAAAAATAATTATGTTATTGAAAGTTCAATTGGAATATTTGGAACGTAAAGGGTTCATTCGACCGGAAGGTATCCATGGGAAGCAAGAGTTATTTGTGTGAAACTTTTTGTTGGAACTCCAAGAATTCTTGTGGATTATCATGAGATTAAACAAGTTTTAATGAATAATTAATATTTTATTATATGAATTGATGATATTTTCTTTCAATTTAGTGGATCCCAATGGTTCTCTAAAATTTAATTACATCTGGGGTATCATCAATTGTGAGTTCAGAAGGAGAATATTATGAATATAGCTTTCCGAAGTATATATGTTCATTATGAATTTGTCATTATACCTTTTGGTATTAAAAATGAAACTGATTTATTAATGGAATTGATGAATAAAATATTTCATAGGTATCTGTATTCCACTCTTCTGGTGTTTTTTCTGATATACTAGTGTACTCAAGGACAAAACCGGGCCATGAAAAACACTTGGCTATAAAGTTGTATATCTTATGGGAGAATAATTAGTTTAAAATGTTATCAACATTTTATTTATTGATATAATAGGTAAGTTTCCTCATCCATATCATTTATGAAAATGGTGTTTCTATAGATCCTGAAAATATATAAGCTATTATATCATGGAAACCACTCAAGAAAGTATTTTATATATTTAGTTTCCTTGTTTTAGTGGGATACTATTAACATTATAAAAGTAATTTTTCACATTCGGAATCACTGATGAAAACATTGATGAGAATATGAATTCCTTTATAATGGAATAATGAATGTTATAAATCCTTTCAATAACTTATGGTTAGAAATACATGAACACCAATCCTCATGTTACCAGAGTCTAGACATTTCTATGTAGTCTATTGTGATGAATTGGGATTTCTGTTGGGATATTTTCTCATGTAAGGAGAACATGTTGTTATTATTGGTTCATAACACTAATGGTTTCATGAGAATAACTACCCAAAATATGATTTATAATTAGATTATATGGTCTATGGTTTTAATACTTGTAATCATTAACTATTTGGTGTGAAATTCAATGTTTTTGAATCATAAGAGTTTAAAACACAATTTCTTAGAAAGATGTTTAAATTTAAGTTAGTGTAGATGGATGGATTATATAAATATTTTTGACTTCAAATTAATGTATACACTACGAAAAATGACATTGTGGTTTTTTCATTAAGTAGTAATTCATATTATTAGTTAGACAAAGAGGCTTTAGACTAGTGGGAACTAATGTTGGTCATAGAGGATATGCATATAGAATGTTCAAAAAAATTTGATTTTTTAGTTTTCTTTCTAGTTTTTCTTGTTTCTGATTTGGTTGAGTAGGTTATAGTTTCTCAGACATTCAATCTTGATTGTGTTTCTATGAGGTCAAAACTCAATGGTGGGGAGACTATTGAGGGTTTAAAACTGGATGTGAGTTCAGTGTTGTGGTATAAGGATCCTATGGTTGTCACTTTTTCTTATCAAGTAAAACATATTATTACCTACCACCATTCAATATTGGTGTGTCGTCATATGATTAAAAAGAGGTATAAATCATTGAAATCGTAGTTTTGGTGTATTGGAATGAAAAGAGTTATAGTAGAGTATGTCTCGTGATGCCTAACCTATCAGTAGGTCAATCCATTGCATCAATGACCAGTGGGTATGTTGTAGTGTTTACTAATTCTCATGTGGAACTAGGAATATATATCCATGTATTTTGTAATAAGACTACCATGGATGGTTGGGTAACCTAATTCCATTGGGATGATAGTGGACCATCTCAAAAATTCAACTCACTTCATCTGGATTTTTGAAACTAATATGGTTGTAGACTTTTCAAAATTCTACATTCATGAAATTGTAAAGATGAAGTAAATTTTAGTCTTAATTATATCATTCTGAGACCCTAGGTTGATGTATCATTTTTTTTTAAATCCTTACTATAAGCCCTGAGAACACTGTTGACTATGATTATAGCTTATCTTCTTAAAACAGATTAAAAGTTTTAATGGAAAATCCAAATATTAGAGAATATTCTTAGGGATTATGTTATTGGTTTTGGTGTTTCATTGAAGTGGAATGTACCTTTAGTGTAATTATCATAAAATAACATATATCCTGCCATGATACATATGCCTTATTTTGAATCATTATATGGACTTCTAGGAATTTCTCTACTTTTTTAGAGTAAATATATGATACTTCATTATTTGTACCCAACCTAGAGCAAGAGACAACATAGAATATTCAGTTGATCGGAAAGAGGATGGAGATGGTTAGATTCATTAGAAATCATATGATGATCATCATCAATGAAAATTGTCATTTGGGGTGAGTGATTATGTGTTCTTGAGAATCTATTCAAGTCATGGACATCTTCATTTTGATACGCATGATAAATTGTTGCCTTAGTACATAGGCCCTTTTGAGATACATGAATGAGTTTTTGAGGTGAAATATTGATTGAATTTTTTTCTAAGGATCTATTTAATTTCCAATGTGTTTCATGTATCTCATTTGAATAAATATCAACTTGATCCTAAACATGTGATTTGTTGGGATTACTTTGACATAGACAAATATTCTACGTTGACTCATGTTTCCATGTAGATTTTTTATAGGAATGAGAAGATATTTCATGGGAAAAGCATCATTTTATTGTGGGTTTTATAGAAACATGTTTACATTTGATAAAAATTGTTGGATCATGAGAATGAATTTTTAGAGGAGTGTCCCAAAATTATTTTAGGAAAACAATGGTTTTCTAATTTATAAGGACAGAAAAGATAATAGTGGGGAGAATTTGGCGCCCCCTGTTTCAGGTACATGACCATTCATTCATGTATTTTGAGTTTAATAATGATCGTGTTATTTTTTGGGAGGTTCTAAGGGGTTTTAACATGTTTTTTAGGCTTTTATTGAGGTTCAGAGTTTGTGAGAATCTAGTAGAAACTATGCACCATCTTCATGAAATTGTTCAAGGGAAGACAGTGAGCACTAGGCCACAGCAAGGGTGGCACATGGTTTAGCCAAAGTGTAAAAATTATATGGATAAACCATGATTTTTTGAAACAATGGTAAATTCATGTTTGTAGCACATTTTTTAGCTATGTGAGATAACCGTGAGATTTGTGTCCCAAAGATAGTATCACCACATTCTTGGTACATGGTTTTCCAAACCATATATCCTAAGCATGTGGCGTATAGTTAGAACCCATAAAAATGTGAATCTAATCCAAATTTATCCTATTTACCCCCTAAAATCCCCTAATCCCTCCATAACTAAAATTATTTTTTCTCCCTAGGTTTAAGAGACTTTTTCGTTTGATTTAAAAATAATTATTCGGTGAATCAAAGTGCATAGTAGGACTAAATTCATTGATAAGTCATCATTCTTTGTATTTCTTCTTATATCTAGCCTTCTTCTCTATCCCAAAATATTGTTTGTAATATTTGGTGGATATATTCATGTTTCTTAATGGTAATTATGATTTTTTATCATTTTATTGATTTAAGTAATGAAAAATACAAGTCTAAGTATAGATTCTCATTATTTATTCTTTATTTTCACCAACAATTGTGAGGTTAGTAGATTCAATCTTATGTCCACTTAATTTATAACATATAGGACTAGTTTTTATTAAATTATTCGATTGAAATGGTGGTGAAATACTTGTGTAATTATTTTTGGAAAATCCCTTTTTCATTTATGGATTTGAAATTATGGAAATTGATTATTTTTTAGAAAACTCTTTGGTTATACTTTTTAAATGATGTTTTAAAATTATTTTTTAGTTTTGTTGAATTTAAATTGGTTGTTGGAATGCTTGAAAATAAGGAAATGGTTTTCTGTGTAATTTTTTGGCATGATTTTTGAATATTCAATTTTGATTGTATTATGTGGGATGCATTATTACCATGAAGTACCACCATCATAGTGGGATGGAGTATGGATGTGAATTTACACCATCAATCGTAACACCAAACTTGAGTTTGTGTGGATGGTTTTTTTCATGGAAATGAAATGGGTATTATAAATAAATTAAATTTTTTTTTAAATTTTTGGTTTACCATTATGGAAAATTTTTATGGAATTGTTATAAACTATTTTTACAGTTTAAAGTTGTTTATATAAATTTTCTTAACTAATTTTATCCTTATTGAATGAGTTGGGAATTCATTGGGGAAATACTACTAAGTTTAGACCCACCATTTTCTTTGGAATATTTTTTTAGTTTCATATTTCATCTATCAAGATATATGTAAAGGCAAGGTATCTCAGTTCCTTAGTGATGCTTCTTGATATCATGGGCTTGGCATGTGGATTTGGAGCTTGGAGTGGGTCAGGTGTTGTTGTTTTATATCACATGGTATTTTTGGGTTTTATAGTTTTTTGTTCTCATCAAGTATGTATTTTGGTTTGCACTTTTAATCTAATATGTTTTATTGGTTTGGTTATTTTTTGAGTTCTATGTTTTACACATGCATCATATAGAGGTTTGGTTGGTTATTTTTTATGTATCTTGTGTGTTTTATCTTTAAATGGGAAAATCTTACCACAAATTATCTTGAGGGATTTGGAATTTATTACTAGTCTTTGGTGTCTTGGAGATGTCACATAAATCTGATTAGTACATCCATCACTTCTCAATCCAATGGGGTGGGGCGGGATGTTATATATATCTCATGATTTATATTTTTTTTATTTTTTTTTGTTGCTTAAGAAATTTTTGTTAATAATAACATTAGTTATAATCCATAGGTTAATCGTGTATAGTTATGAGATTTTTCATATAAGAAATGTATGAATGGAAAACCATACATAAAATCCTTTAAAAAAATTATTAAAATAAATTTAAATTCAATTGTGTAAGAAATATCTATATTTCATGATTACATGTAATGATGTGTGTAGATGTTAAATTATATAATTTACCTATAAAATTATCACATGGATGGTGTTATAATCTAAAAGGTTTCAAAAGTATATAATCATTCATATAATTGAAATAGATCAAGTTTTACTAAAATAAACTACCAATGTTTAATTATTTCCTAAAGCCACATGTTATCGATGAAATAAATTCACTTCGAAATTTTAATAATTTTTTTAAAATCTTGTAAGAACCCGGTTCTTAGTTTTGAGGTATGGGCTACTTGTTTTTCCTTTTCCTTAAGTGTTTTTGAGAAAATATGGAAAATGGGGAAAAATCCTAAATTTTGGAACTACATGCCATGTACTTTGTCCACACGTCGTGTACCTCTGGCTATGTTGGGATGAGCTCACAGGGCGTGTAGCCTTGCCAGAGAAAAAGGGTGTAGGAACCGACTACACACCGTGTAGTTGTCCTTTACACTTCGTGTAGTCAGTCGGTAGGCTTAAACAGTAAGGCGGTGGAGTCACCACCAGCTGGGTGATAGTACACACCGTGTACTTGGGAGTACATGACGTGTACTCATGTCGACGTATGAATAGTGTGGCAGTGCCGCCAAATGAATAGTTAAATGAAAGAATTTCATGCTGTGTACTTTGTTTTTTCATATTAAAATAGGCAGTAGCCTCCTCATTTGGCAGAAAAGACACTTGAGCTGATTTGGAGCCAAAGGAGGAGGTCGGACCTTTGAAGATTCGCTGGGTGTTCGTCTGGAATCCGATTCGGCTTCGGACGATCTCGTTGGAACCGCACGGGTGAGCCCTCTCCTCTCCTTGTACCGTTCTTACCAATTATTTCCAGAAGGGAATTTATTAATGTTTGAATGAGTTTTGTTCTTCCTCAGATCTACGCCGTTCATGGGCGTTTCTGGAGTCAGCGTTCGGGTATAACGTTCGTTGGTGTATAAGGTCGGTGGGTTGGTGTTTAGTTTTCCAACTGCTATGTGTTTTGTGTGTTTTCATGCCACAAACCAAAGTTGGGGTGTCGTGCGGATAAGCCCATTTCTATATTAAACACCTATAAATGATTAGGTATTTAATTATGATATTAAAATGCTGTTTGGGATCATTGCTTGGATCTGGAACCACCACGGGGGTGTGTTTCACTGTTTAGCCATTTGGCCAGGATACCCGAGGGTATGCCTTTAAATTTAGTAATTGTAGAATTTTCTTGAGAGGAATTGCTTGTTTACTGCATTTTGAAATGTTGTGCATGGCCCGGTTACCTATTTAGCCTGAGGGCATTGTTGTGATTAGCCTGTGGGCACTGAACTGTTTAGCCTGAGGGCTGTAGTTATTTCGGCCTGAGGGAAACTTATTCCATACCGGAGGGCAATATACTCTGTCCCTGAGGGAGACACTACATATGCCTGAGGGCAACATTCTATTATGCCTGAGGGCATTTACCTGCAGGTTAGGTTCGGCTTACCTGAGGGTAAGGTTTTGCTTGTCTGAGGACGTGGACTGTTTACTTAGAAATGTACTGTGGTTATTTATAATATTTAATGGATTAAATAAATAATTAAATGGCAATATAACTATTAAGTTAGCTACCTTGTAGTACTACTTACTTTATTGCATTTTACCACTGCACACTGTTGTTTCATGCTTACACACAGTTGGGCACAGGCCTTTGGTGGGTGCCTACTGAGATATATTTCTCACACCCTATTTGGGCCATGCTTTTCGGCCCAAACAGATTACGTTTCTGCAGGTTTAGATAGGGGCAAGAGTCCCTATACAGGTACTTAACTGTTTCATAGGAGTAGGAGGGAATGGGACTGAGCCTAGGCTCGCGATGCCGCTGCCAGCTGTTTTCTTTTCTTTGTTGTACTCTATTTTCTGTTGTACTGTATTGATGTATAACATGTTCTGGCTATTTTCTTAGAACTTGAAACATGTAGCATCATCATTTATATACTGTTGTTTATATCATCTACAGTTGTTATTTCTCTTGTGTATGTTTACTGCTTCCGCTGTCGTTGTATGTTTATTTTTTATTCCACTGCGCTACACTTTGACAAAGGAGGTCATAGTTTCCCCACTATCAGACTTGGGTCCTCGCTGCTAGTCGGCAGCCTCTGGAATTTGGGGAAATGCGCTTGAAGTCACATGGCGAACCAGATTCAGGGCACCGTTGCGTGGTACCCGGGTCCGGGACGTTACAAAGTGGTGTCAAAGGAGTTATTTTCTTTGACTTACTATTTAGAGTCGTAGTCAGGGATAGGACGGAACGGTAGTTGGTAATAAGTTGTGCCCGGGCATAGCTAACCCGCATACAGGGAAAATCCAGTCTACCTCGTATTTTGCATTCTTTTTATTTTGCAAATTTTACGGTTGATCTGTTTTCACCGTTGGGTGACGCACCTTGAGATTGTGCTGTTTATAATTTATCTATGGGTTCTCTTTAGTTGCAACCCAATGAGATGAGGGTATTCCTTCTCATGCATTATATAGGTACATGCTAGATATCACATTCCATGCATAGTTTCCATTCCATGTAGGTGAATTAGAATTTGCATGTTGTTGTGATGGTTGTTGTGCTACTAGAGAATGCCGTTGTGATAGTTGCTTGATACATACCTGCTTTATGATAGGGTATTCTTTGTATGAGCTTGTTTATAGAATGGACGTCAAACTCTGGTTTTTGGGGAGTATGGGGCCCCATTGACCGAAATTTGGTGGATAATTGAATGTTATTGGTTATAACACATATGAGATGTCAAACTTTGATTTGTGGGGAGTATGGGCCCCCACGGGTCAGAATTTGAAACTTAGGTGTTGTTTTTCAGTATTTTATGGGTTCCGGGGAAGTTTCTGTGGCATAATGTCCGGAAACCCAGTATACACGTTGTGTAGTATATTTGTACATGTCGTGTATGCTCTTTTATTCAGGAAGAAAAATAAACTTTTTGAGTACACGCCGGGTACCCTGAGTACACGCCGTGTAGTCTCTTCCCATGTCACAAACCGTGTGGGCGGCAACACAGGGTAGGGAAAGGATTGGGTAAAACACGCCGTGTAGCTTTTGTACACGTCGTGTAGTGTGAACCGGAGTCCGGTTGTGTAACTAACAACACGGGTTGCTGAACTCCTTGACTGAACACGTCGTGTACCTATGGGGCACGCCGTGTAGTGCGACTTGAGGACTCGGCCGTGTAACTAACAACATGGGCTGGTGTCACCTTTCCTTGAACACGCCGTGTACCTGTGGGGCACGCCATGTAGTCTTGTCCGAGGATAGACCGTGTGGAGTTAGCCGTGTGGCTGGGAGACGGGATAGTGTACACGCTGTGTGCGAGTGTAACACGCCATGTAGTGTCAATCCGAGTAGTTGGCTATGTCACAGACGACATGGGCAGTTGGAAAATAACACCATACACGCCGTGTTGATTAAGTACACGCCGTGTGGCTTAGCCGTGTCGAAGGACCTGGACAGGGGAAAGGAAGTCAAGTACACGTCGTGTAGTCAGTGTACACACCATGTAGTCTTGTTTTGTAAATTTTGAATGCCTTCTTCCTCTTGTTTCCTTTGTGGTTCCTTCACTTTTTGGTCATAAAAATATTGAATTTGAGGCGTGCTTTTGACCCTGTAGTGCCATGCCGCCTAAACGACTGTGAGTTGTTTTCCAGGAGAGCGGTGACGATTATACTCCGGAGATGGTGGGTCATGGGCTACCAGTTGATCCTCCAACAGAGCCAGATGCGGCGCCAGCTGCTATACCGGATACAGGCGCGGAGGCACAGTTCTGTGAGGGCTTTATGCGGTTCATGCAGACCTTTCAGGGATTACCACAGGCTGTGACATCTATGGCTGAGCTGACTCGTATCTTTCAGCAGCAGCATCCGCCTACATTCTCAAGGGATTGAGGACTACAGGCTGCAGAGTCTTTGTTGGGGTCGATGCAGACTATTTTCGAGCATCTTGAGATGCCTCCAGGGCGGAGGGTCAAGCTTGCGACTTACATGCTGCGTGATTCCGCCAAGAGGTGGTGGGATGTTACCACCCAGTCAGAGCATCACAGAGACATGGCATGGGAAGAATTTTAGGCAGTCTTCTATTACTTTTTCTTCCCTGAGACGCTGAGGGCAGATAGAGATCGAGAGTTCATGAATCTGTAACAGGGCGCTATATCAGTGATGGACTATTCTGCTTGTTTTACGGAGCTTCAGCGCTTTACACCCGTGCTGGTGGGTGATGAGACGCTGAGAGCCAGACGTTTTGAGGATGGTCTTCGGTATGACATCTAAGCACTGGTGAATGTTTTCAGGTTTCCTACTGTACAAGAGATTGTGAACGAGGCATTGATTACAGAGAGGAACCTGCGGTAATCGAGCGGTGTGGGCAAGGGCAGTTCAGCACTAGTTACTGGTACTGTTTCTATTGGCAAGAGGAAGAGACAGATGGACTTCTCTCAGGGCGGCAGTACCATCCTGGCAGCTTCTTCAGATGGATCATTCAAGTACTACCAGTGTGGTAGAGAGGGGTACAAGAGGTCGCAGTGTCCACGCGATCCAGTAGAGTGCCGAGCTTGCGGTAAGATGTGTCATCTACATCACTTTTGCAGGTCGTTTCCACCAGTGGCTAGTGAGAGGCGTTCTGTGCAGACTCCACGTGTGGGAGCAGGACCAGTGGATTCTTACCAGTCAGGGAACTGGAATACGTCAGGGCGTGTAGGAAGAGATGGTGGTCATGGTCGTGGTAGCCAGACACCAGGATCTCAGAGGTAGTAGGGCGGGATAGCTCAGGGTAGCCAGGCTTTGTTGTAGGGCCACGACACTGGGCAGGCATATGCAGTGCGACAGACCCAGCAGAAGAAGGATCCTGGACCTTCTATAGTCATAGGTACTATTTTAGTAGCTTCAGTTATATCTTCAGTACTTTCTGATATGGGTGCTACGCATAGTTTCATATATGTGCCCGTTGTGGAGAGACTTGGGCTCTGTGTTTCTTTATCTTCTGTTATCATAACGCGAGACACTCCGTTGGGGACTAGAACGGCTGGTGTGTGTCAGTGAAGGAGTGCCCCCATGAGGTTGGTGGGTGTCACTTCCTTTGGGACCTCTATGTCCTAGAGATGACAAGCTATGATGTCATTCTCAGGATGGACTGTTTGGTTCCCTTTTGAGCCTTTGTAGACTGATATCGTCACAGGGTGAGCTTCACGTCACTAGAGGATGGGGAGTTTCTATACAAGGGTGAATGGGATGTTCAGGCAAGTCGAGCAGGACCAGAGCATCATGGGCGAGGTGGATTCATAGCCCAGATAGCGAGCTTATATCTGAATGATCAGGGGACTTGTCAAAAGGATTTCCCTCCAATTTTTGATCGTTTCAGGGATGTTTTCTCAGATGAATTTTCAGGTCTACCTCTGGTGTGTGAGGTGGAATTCTCTATCGAGCTTATGCGAGGAGCAGCACCGGTGTCCATTCCTCCTTATAGGATGGCAATGCCTGAGTTGCAGGAGCTCAAGAGGAAGTTAGAGGAGGTTTAATAAAAGGGCTTTATCCGCACCAGTACTTCTCCTTGGGGTTCTCTAGTCCTTTTTGCGAAAAAGGCGGACGGTACCCTCAGACTTTTCGTGGATTATCGGAAGCTGAACCAGTTGACGGTTAATAACTGATTTCCCTTGCCGAGTATTGATGATCTGTTTGATCAGCTTCGTAGAGCACGAGTGTTATCGAAGATTTACTTGAGATCCGGATATCATCAGCTGCAGATGAGACCATCGGATATACCACATACAGCTTTTAGAAGCAGATATGGTCTGTACGAGTACTTGGTTATGTAGTTCGGACTCACGAACGTGCCAGCAGTTTTCATGGCTCTGATGAATCGTGTGTTCCATCCGTATCTTGATTCTTTTTTGGTAGTATTCTTGGATGACACCTTGGTGTACTCTCACACTCGACACGACCATGCCACCCATCTTGAGATCATATTGAGTACACTGAAAGATCATCGGCTATATGTTAAGCTCTCAAAGTGCCACTTTTCGATGGACTAGATTCACTTCTTGGGTCATATCATCTCAGAGGTAGGGGTTGTAGTAGACCCAGATAAGGTGAGAGCAGTAGTTTCCTGGGAGCAGCCTAAGAACGTGTTTGAGATACAGAGTTTCTTAGGGCGGTCCGATTACTAAAGACTCTTCATATAGGACTTCTCCTGCTTAGTAGCCCCGTTGACAGGTATGAATAAGAAGGGTGTGAAGTTCATTTGGTCAGAAGCTTACGAGGCATCTTTTCAGGACCTGAAGGGAAGGTTGACATTAGCACCGATCCTGATACTCCCAGAGCAGGGGAAAAGATATACAGTTTACTGTGATGCATCAGGGATTGGGCTGGGAGCTGTTTTGATGTAGGGCGACCGAGTTGTTGCGTACGGGTCTTGGCAGTTGAGGCCACATGAGAGGAATCACTCGACGCATGATCTCGAGTTGGCAGCAGTTGTTCATGCGTTGCATTGTTGGAGACATTATCTGTTGGGGGATAATTTTGTGGTCTTCACTGACCACAAAAGCCTCAAGTATATCTTCACTTAGGGTGACTTTAATCTGAGGCAGTGAAGGTGGGTTGAGTACCTACAGTCCTTCTCTTTTGAGCTTGCCTATACACCTGGTAAAGGTAATGCAGTAGCCGATGTGCTGAGCAGGAAGGCTCAGATACAGGCAGTGCAGGATGCCAGTGGTGAGTGGAAGATCATGTCTTTGTTCTGTGAGATACATTTGGAGGTGCACAACAGTCAGAGGAAGACTTATCTTTCCTCTTTAGCTGTGACATCTACCCTCCTAGACAGAGTGAGGGTGAGACAACTATCGGATTCAGAAGGCCTAGTTCTATGGGAGTCGGTGGCATGTGGGGACCCTTCTCCTGGTTGGACGGTAGGCGATGATGAGGTTTTTCATTTCCATGGATGGGTATGGGTTCCAGGGGATATACGTGAGGAGCTGATGCGGGAGTTTCATGCTTCATCATGGGCAGTTCATCCCGGGGTTACTAAGATGTACCATGAGTTGAGGGGTCAGTACTGGTGTTCGGGTATGAAGAGATAGATAGATGTTTTTGTGACGAGGTATTCCACCTATCAGTAGGTGAAGGCAGAGCACTATAGGCCAGCTGGGCTGTTACAATAGTTGCCGATTCCAGAGTGGAAATGGGATGATGTCGCGATGGATTTTTTGATGGGATTGTCGAGGTCACCTCGAGGCAATGACGCCATGTGGGTTATTGTGTAAAGACTCACGAAGGTATCTCACGTCTTGCCGATCAAGGAGACCTTCGGTGTTGACGAGCTCAGACGGCTGTATATCCGAGAGATCGTCCGTCATCATGGGTTCCCTTGTTATATCATTTCAGATAGGGACGCCCGCATTACGTCTCGTTTCTGGCAGAGCTTTCAGAGGGCGCTGGGTACACAGGTGCTTCTAAGTACAGCATACCACCCTCAGACTGACGGCCAGTCAGACCGTATGATACAGGTGCTTGAGTACATGCTATGTGCATGTGTCCTAGACTTTGGGGGCTCTTGGGAGAAGCATATACCCTTAGTCAAGTTTTCCTATAACAATAGTTTTCAGACAACTATTGGGATGGAACCATACGAGGATTTATACGGTAGGTCATGTCGATCACCCTTGTGCTGGTTAGAGGCAGGTGAGGCAGCTTTACTGGGGCCACATATCGTGCCGGAGACATCTGAGCAGGTCCAGTTGATTCAGAATCGGATGGCTACCGCGCAGTCTCGTCATAAGGCTTATGCTGATCGCCATAGACGACCTTTGGATTTCGTGGTCGGGGATCAGGTTTTCTTGCGTGTTTCACCGAGGCTGGGACACAAGCGGATCAAGAGACAGGGTAAACATTCACCACAGTATGTGGGGCCATTTGAGATTCTTGAGAGAGTCGGGCTGGTTGCCTATCGGTTGCGGTTACCACAGCAGTACCAAGCCATGCACGACGTCTTCCATGTATCTCAGTTGTGTCACTATCATTTAGACACGTCTCACACCTTTCAGACAGAGGAGGTTAAGCTTCAGCATGATGCGTCCTTTGAGGAGCATCAGATTCGTCTCATAGACAGGAGCACAAAGGTTCTCCAAGGCCGGTCAGTTCCTCTCGTACGTGTGCTATGGTAGCATGGCCGAGTGTAGGACGAGACCTGGGAGCGGGAGGCCGACGTATGTGCTCAATGGCCAGAGCTGTTCTGAGATTTATCTTCACCACCCTTGGAAGGGCAATTTGGGGATGAATTTCTATAAGGGGGAAGTTTCTAAGAACCCGGTTCTTAGTTTTGAGGTACAGGCTTCTTCTTTTTCCTTTTCTTTAAGTGTTTTTGAGAAAATATGGAAAATGGGGAAAAATCCTAAATTTTGGAACTACACGCCGTGTACTTTTTCCACACGTCGTGTACTTCTAGCCGTGTTGGGATGAGTACACAGGGCGTGTAGCCTTGCCGAAGAAAAAGGGTGTAGGAACCGACTACACGCCGTGTAGTGGTCCTTTACACGCTGTGTAGTCAGTCGGAAGGCTTAAACAGTAAGGTGGTGGAGTCACCACCAGCTGGGCGACAGTACACGCCGTGTACTTGGGAGTACATGTCATGTACTCATGTCGACGGATGAACAGTGTGGCGGTGCCGCCAAATGAACAGTTAAATGAAATAATTACACGTTTTGTACTCAGAAGTACACGGCGTGTACTTTGTTTTTTCGGATTAAAACAGGCAGTAGCCTCCTCATTTGGAAGAGGAAACACTTAAGCCGATTTGGAGCCAAAGGAGGTGGTCGGACCTTTGAAAATCTGTTGGGTGTTCGTATGGAATCCGATTCGGCTTCGAATGATCTCGTTGGAACCGCACGGGTAAACCCTATCCTCTCTTGGTACCATTCTTACCAATTATTTTTCGAGGGGAATTTATTTACATTTGAAGGAGTTTTATTCTTCGTGAGATCAACGTCGTTCTTGGGCGTTTCTGGAGTCGTCATTTGGGTATAACGTTCGTTGGCATATAAGGTAGGTGGCTTGTTGTTTAGTTTTCTAACTACTATGTGTTTTGTGCGTTTTTGTGCCACGAACCCATGTTGGGGTGTCGTGTGGCTGAGTCCTTTTCTATATTAAACACCTAGAATTGATTAGGTATTTAATTATGATATTAAAATGCTGGTTGGTATCGTTGCTTGGATCTGGAACCACCCTGGGGGTCTGTTTCATTGTTTAGCCGTTTGGCCAGGATACCCAAGGGTATGCCTTTAAATGTAGTAATTATAGAATTTCCTTGTGAGGAATTGCTTGTTTACTGCATTTTGACATGTTGGGCATGGCCCGGTTACCTGTTTAGCCTGAGGGCGTTGTTGTGATTAGCCTGTGGGCACTACACTGTTTATCCTAAGGGCTGTAGTAATTTCGGACTGAGGGAAACTTCTTCCGTGCCTGAGGGCAATAGACTCTATGCCTGAGGGTGACACTACCTACGCCTAAGGGAAACATTTTCTTACGCCTGAGGGAATTTACTTATGGGTTAGGGTCTGCTTACCTGAGGGTAAGGTTTTGCTTGTCTGAGGATGTGGACTGCTTTCTTAGAAATGCACTGTGGTGATTTCTAATATTTAATGGATTAAATAACTAATTAAATGGAAATATAACTGTTAAGTTAGTTACCTTGTAGTACTTCTTACTTTATTTCATTTTACCACTGCACACTATTGTTGCATGCTTACACACAGTTGGGCACGAGCCTTTCGTGGGTGCATACTGAGATATATTTCTCACACCCTGTTTGGGCCATGCTTTTCATCCCAAACAGATTACGTTTCTGCAGGTCTAGATAGGAGAAAGAGTCCCTATACAGGTACTAGACTGTTGCAGAGGAGTAGGAGGGCATGGGACCGAGCCTAGGCTCACGATGTCGCTGCCATCTGTTTGCTTTGCTTTGTTGTACTCTACTTTCTGTTGTACTGTATTGATGTATAACATGTTCTGGCTATTTTCTTAGAACTTGAAACATGTAGCATAATCATTTATATAATGTTGTTTATATCATCTGCAGTTGTTATTTCCATTGTGTTTGTTTACTGCTTCCACTATCATTGTATGTTTATTTTTGTATTCCGCTATGATACACTTTGACAAAGGAGGGCATAGTTTCCCCACTATCATACCTAGGCCCTCTCTGCTAGTCGGCAGCCTCTGTCATTTGGGGAAATGCGCTTGAGGTCACGTGGTGAACCGGATTCGGGGCACCGTTGCGTGGAACCCGGGTCCGGGACGTTTCAAATCTGAATTAAAAATGTGTATTCAATAATTGTTATATCAATATAGGAAGTTAATATATTAATTCTAGAATAAAATTGACTACAAATAGAAAAGAATAAAACCAATTCTAAAAACATGAAAAAGAAAAATAATAGATAAAATAATATAAAGATAAAAAAACAATCAAAATTTATAACTAACATAGGAAAGTATCCACCCAATACACCTCGAATTTATAACTTCCTCACTGTAATATATATATATATAAACATTTGATAAAGAAGTATATAATTTAATAGGTTTCATAAAAATATATTTTCATGAAGGTACAGTTTATCTGATGGGGAATCCATAAGGTTTTCAGGGAAATGTTTTGGCCTCCACCCATTGACAGTGAATATTTTTTGGGATTCTTCCTTATGAACGTGCACAACCCCAAAATTATTAAAATTAGAAATAGTGTATAGTTAAAACTAATGGTAACAAATATTAATTGGGTGAAACTTCTTACTTACATTCTTTAAATGGACCTTCTCGTCATTGTGGAATATATGGTAATGGATGATGTTATCCAGGAAATCCTTGGTTCTTTCCTTGTAGATTTAAGAGTTTTCAAATATATCACATAGTATTTCCTCTAAATTTTGAATCTACAGTTTCCTTTAAGTTCATGTAATTAAATATTTAATATTATTTTACATCCCAATAGGCTTGGTGCTCAATATTAATGGGAATTAGATAAACGTTTATAAATATAATTTGATAAGGTTACATGCTAATGTGAGTTTTTAAAGTAGTATACTAGACCCAAAAAACATCATTGAGTCTAATACTCTAATATTTATTATTAAGAATGATCAAATTTACAAGTTTTTTTACCTCTCTATCAAAAACCTCATATTTTATTTTTTTGGGTGATAATCTGTAAAAATTCAATGCTCAAACCCAAAGTGATGTAAAAGTAATTTTATTATGGGGTTTTATAAATTTGAACCCTAATAACTAATTATAAAACTAGTTAATACAAACCTATAAAATATTTTGGTTTTCAAAAATTATATAACCACATTATAGTCATCATCCATTTTGACTCATGATTATACACTTTTAGAGACATAATTAAATTCAAGAATAATGTATAAGTTTCTAAATGCATTAAGAAATAGCCTTATAGATTTATTTCCCCAAACATAAGAAATCATGGGAAAAGGGTTATTTCACCATTTAACTTCTTTTTTGAAATATTCTATATTCTTTGAAAATAAAGATAATATTCACAAGAATCATGGGAATACCATAAATATTTTTTACCAAAATTGACCAGAAGCAAGAACCTTATTAGTATTCCATCTAAGGATCAAAGTATCATCACTATTAAAGAGTTAGAAAAAAGTAATTTAAAATATCTATTAGGGATTAAATTCCATAGGAGTTGATCTATACATTCATACAAAATGTAAGTACTATCCCAATTGAACTAAAAAGGATCATGTTTTAGATGTTGGGCCTGATTTTATTATAATCAGTAGGAATGTAAAATGATAATAGATAATGTATAATGTATATATACACTGTAATAACATTTTACACTCAGTATAAATGTTAATTGAGAAATATTTCATTTATGGAAATGTATGAGGGTGATTCAATGTATGATGATGGAATGATCCTCTTGATATGGTTATCCATCACATTCTTTAATCCTTTTTACCCCTACTGTCAAAATAGAAATCCTATAAGTGGAGAATCCAAAAAATGAGATGGGTTGGGATTATGATTTATTAAAGTGATATTAGAGTTTAGGATGGTTAGAATACATTACCGCATTATAGCTGAAACGAAAATAACAAAATTATTCCAAGGGAAAAATGACCTTATGAATTTAATTTTTTGTTTGGATAATGTGTTTGATGATATGGTTAGATGTGTTTGAGTTATATACAATGATATATAGATATTTATCATGAAATTTTGATAAAACAACCCAAACAGAATAGCTGTAATAATCACATATGAGCTTAAATAGTAAAACCCATTAAGGTGGTTGGATTACATGAGGTGACATGACAATCGATTTCATATTATTAAAAAAAATACTTTTGGTTTTTATCAAACATAAATTCATTATTTTTTTTGTAATTGGGATAAGTGAAGTATTTCTAAAGTCGCAAATAAAATGGTGAAAAACCATTATATTTCCTAATAAATACCTCACATCTAACATATTTCAAGGGAAATTACTAGATAAAGGACATCCACTTTTGATTTATCTACTTAGATACCTTCCCCAAAAAATAAAATGTCAAATTATTATCCCATGTCATACCCTGAATTGACATTTCTCATAATTTAATACAATAATAATGTAAATAAAAGTATTTAGGAAAACACTTATATTTATCAAACAATTATCAAAATAGGACCCATAGATAGTGAAATAATCCATGAATACTTCCAAAAAAATCCCATAGTAGTCTAAAAAAATATTAACCATGAATCACTATAAAGTATATAGAGAATTTCATAAATCAAATGACATACTCCTATATGAAAATATGATGATGTTTCAATTTAAGGTTGTTTTTTCCTGATCCTACGGTGAAATATGGAAATGAAAATATCTTGAATACCCATTGAGGAAACATTAGTGAGACTTCATGACTAACCACTCTCTAATCTAGTTAATAAATAATAATGGGAAATGGTTAACCCTAGTGTGCATGTTTAGTTATTGAAAGTCTATATAGACATGACAATTATTCTATACATGGGTCTATACCAATTCATCATTTCTATTTTTAATGACTATTTGACCAATTTTATTTTGAATTACATTTATTATACTAAACCATTGTAATTATATATAAGAGAAATGATTCAAAAAACAAATGATACACTAATCTTATTTTTAATGAAATAAATGAGGATTTGTTTCAGTCATCATTTTTTATCCTCACCAATTTAACCTCTTCATTTAATAATATATTATGCATGAAAATTATAGTACTAAAACCATGAATGTTACCAATTTTATATCCCCGTGATTTTTTATATTATCTGCAAAGTTAAAGTTATCACAATTAATGCATTGGATGGATATAATTAGTAATTATGGTGGGAAACTTGTTTCTATTAACAAGATATAAATATTTTGAATTTTGAATAAGTATTTTAAATTCTAATTTAAGGGTATTTTAGATTAATGTGAGGGAATGGGAGATGAAGTGGTCTATGATAAAATATATCTATTTAATGTAAATATCCTTATAGGGGTAATAAGCTTTTAAAAGTTTAGTAGAATCATCAATGTTCATAAGATCCCCAGTGCATAAAAAAATATCTATTAATAAAGATGCATGAAATTTTTTCAATCCATTTAACCACTCAACACATTAATAATTACCTAGAATTTCTATTAATGATGGATAACTTGATAATAGAATTTAGGGATAGAAGAGAAGTGCTTGTTTGAATATGGAGTATATAAATGAAATTTGATGAATGAGATGAATGTTCTTCATAGGGGTGATTCATTGAATCAAGGATATAAAAGTGGAAAATATCACCACTAAAATTCATATATAATTCACTATTATATATATTAAATATGGTTTTAGTAGATTATAAGAAATATTTATATAATATAATTAGGTCAAGCCTTTTCAACCTATCATATTCTATTTTTATCACATAAAAATTAACTAGAAAATTTGAGTTTTTGACAGTCACGTGATAATCCACTAACACACCAACAAGGTGAGTGATTATTTTTTTCTAGTTGAATGACTACTCCAATAGAAATAAGATCCCCAACCAATATAGAAATTAAAATATAGTAATAAATAAAATTTATAGAGGAACCCAAATCAATCATGGAATTATAAAATAAGGACTCCCATTTGGTATATTTAATTGAGAATGGTCATGTATCCTTACAATTGGCGATAAGTGATGGTTGGATCAATGTGAAGACATTTTATAGCACTGTAATATCTTATTATATATTTATATTTAATATTGGGTGTTTGATAGCTCTTAATTCACAAAACACTGAACTAAAATGAACCATGATAAATTTTATTAACATAAAATACTACAATACAAGATAAACTTTAATACAATATGATAATGCAATATGAGACAATATTAAGAAATCTATAAGAGGTATAAAAATATAATTAAATAAGATGGCCACAATCATGAAATATTTTTCCATGTGGGTTTCATTGAATATATTATCATAAATTATAACTATACAAAGAAATTAAAACATTAAAAATATAATATACTTATTGAGAGAGAAGTAAATAAAAAGTGGAATGATTTTAGTAATGTATATAAGTCTATATATTGGAATGAAATATGACCATTATATATTTGGGTGTAAGATATATGGTCATTAGAAATATGAAAATTGGATATATTTTTTTGGGTATAAATATACCCAAAATGTACATTGAAGTTTTGTAATTCTTAGTATCAAAAAAAATGTAACATAATTCATAAATAATAAATAATTTTATAAAAGATAATATTTAATTAAAATATTTTATTTGTTATTATTATTATTATTATTTAAGAAAATAATTATTTTATCTGTTTATAAAATTAAAATAAAAATTATAATACTAGTGGATTTAAAAAATTAAATGGTTAGCAGATAAATAATTAGTTTTAAGTGGATGTTATTAAAAGAATTTTATATTAGAAGGGGATATTTTTCAAATAATTTTTCGAATTGTTGTTTGTTTTTAAATAAATAAATTAATTTAATCATTTTTTATTTTTTATTATAATATAAAATTTCAATTTAAAAATAAATAGAATAACATTAATTTAGTTTTTAATTGATATTACATAGGATTATGAACACTTAAAATCTAAAAAGTCATTTTTCTATAAATATAGGTTTTTATATATATTTTATGTTTCCATTTAGAATAAAAAAATTATCATTTTTATAAATTGAATAATATAAAATGGAGTCAAAAAAATATCCAACACCTTCAATTGAGTAATGAATTCAATTTCATTTTTATTCATAAAAATAAGTTACTAAGGTAAAATTTGAGTAACCACAGTAAATGTAAAATGAGGTAAAAATGTTAAACTAAGTTGTAAAAACATAAAGTATCATGAATAATTATCACTAATTTTTTTGGATAATGGGATTAATGTCTAATATCTATTATTTAACACTTTTATCCACTTTCCTTTTATAATGATAACCTTATTCATTAAAGAATGAATATTTATAGAAATTCCACTCAAAACTCACCTATAAAAGGAACCATAATATAAATATTTCAAAAAAATATTTTCCTTAGGTAATATATTTAAAACATTACCATTTTTAATCTTCTAGTTCTTTAGTAAATATTTTTGAATCCTTGTTCATAGTAATAAAGTGTAAATCCTTCATTCTGAAGGAACTATTTCGAGGAGGGGAGAATTCATCAAAGTAAGTACTCAGTTCACCACAATATTTTCTAATTACCTTCACATATAAAATATTTATAAATATTATTATTTAATATAATTATATTATATTATCAACATTATTCTTTTGAAAAAAAATTATATTACAATTATATAACTCCATACTCTTACTCATTCATTACTATAACATTTTCACATTTGGATCGATTCGACCACCGACATGAACAATGTTATACTATCTTCACTATTTATAACATGAATGATTATCAAGACATTAATATAGGTAATTTAATATATTAAGAATTAATTTATATCATGAATATGTTTATATAATTGTAACAAAAAAATAAATGGTCATTATAAAATAACTTATTGTTATCAAATAATTACTTGAAACATGCTTTTCATGAATTTTGTTCTCAAGAACCATACTCATACATTCCATAAAATTAAATGAGTACTAAATAAATAATTGTAAAAAAATTATTCCATTACATTGAATAATATTTTAATGATGAAATTAGTATAAAATAATGGTGATCAATATCGCCATTACAAAACTTGAATGAAAACAATCAAAATTACTAAAATTTGATGATGAAAATAAATGATAACTAACTAATATATGTGTAATAAATGATTATAATTTAATAATATAAAAGTTAATATATAGGAATAATTTTCCTAAAAAAATATTAATATGGTTATTTTTTTTATGAAGGAAGTGAAAATGCTTTCGTTAAATTTGGAAGTAAAGGTAAGGATTTATTTTCTTATATCACTTTGAAATAAATATTGTCTATGTTTAAATTATTATGTGGTGATTTTTTTATTATTTATCTGAAAAACCAAATATATTTTCTTTTAATTTGGTCATTTATGGGGTTATCATATCTTATTACCGTTTCACCACCAATTTATTCACAATTTGATTGAAAAGATATTTGTAAGTGGATCCAACTTTATCTTTTCTTTTTGGTCAGAAATATTTATCCTACATGTACATATTATTTATATTTTTTATGGATGTTATTATATCTAATTATATGTTTTATTAAGTTTTTTAAAATTTTATTTTAATTTATTTAAAAAATTAATCACCTTTAAAATTTTCATTAAGGCTATTTTCCACCAACATTGACCTTCTTTACAAAAGTGTGAATGAAATATTTTTTTAAACATTTTCCATATGAATAAATTTTACCACCATATTTATAAGATTTCATTAAAAATCTTCCACTATAAGACTTCAAGGTTTTACAATGTTATCTATATTCTCATTATTTTATAAATTATTTTCTTTTAAAATAAAAGTAATCAATAGTAAAGTATATTTCATATTATGTTTCAATGAAATTTTATAATGATATTATAAAAGTGTTTTTTATCTATGTCAACATAATTTAATGTTTCTTATGAGTCAAAAGGGATATGATATAATGATACCATCCAAATTATTTCTCTGTAAGCATTATGATAATATCTTAAGGAATTTTCCAAGAAACCCATTTATTTCTCATGGGTTAATCAATATATGATGGGATTGTGGATGTTTTCATGTTCAAATAGAACACATATGTATGGTTTATAATTATATAATGGGTGTTTATAATGTAACCATATAATTATTGGGTAAAGTTTTATTTTTCATGAAATAATTCTACTTTTCATGGACATTATTGCATGAATCATTATTCATAAGTTTTTTCATGGAAATTATTATGGGTATATTTGTTCACAATTTTGTGCATTTAAACGATTTTAGGTATATTTATTCACAATTCTATACATGGATATTATTTTATTTATATTTATTCATAATTAAGTATGATGACATGATTTTAAGTATCTTTGCTCACAAGTTTGTGTTTGGACATGATTCTAAGTAGTTTTTTCACAAGTTTGTGAGTGGATATGATCGTGGATAGCTTTGTTTTCAAGTTTGAGAATGCACATTATTACCTATAGATATATTCACAAGTATGTTCAAGGAAATTATTGTGGGTGTCTTTTTTCACAATTTTTTCCCTGGATATGATTATGGGTATCTTTGTTCAAAATTTTGTGTGTAGACACGATTGAAGTTAGATATTTTCTCAATGTTATGATTTTCTATGCTTATGCTTCTGCCAAATTTCTATGTTATGCCACATGACTATGATTATCTCCATGGATTCAGATTATTATCTCATATATGTATATTATTTTTTCATGGTCTATATATGATCTTTTGAGGTTATATGTTCTTCTGTCAACACTTATGTGTGACTCTTATTGTCCCTTACTCTTCAAATTTGATTTTATCAAATGATCATGTTTTCTCACATTATTATGATCTAAAACATTATGAGTAATTGATAATTTTTCCCTAAATGATAATTTAAGTTCACACCATATTATATATCTATTTTCTATGTAATTAAAAAGGGTATTGAGTACGATGTGTCTAGATGAATAACATGTGAGAAATATATTTGTGGGAGATGTTGAAGAAGTAATATGAAATAAGATATTTATATAATTATTATTAAAATACACCAAACCTTTATGTTATGATATTATGTGATTTATTATGATATGTAATGAACATTCCACTAAAATTATTTAATTTTCATAGATTATATAATCTAGTCATCTTACATGATATCAATGCATATGAATAATGTTTTTATTTTAGCACTGAATTTGAGAGTGTGGGTTTAGTGTGTCTTTGTTGGTATCAGAGAGAGGTTTGGTTATTTTTTAAGATTATGATATAAAAAATAAGAGGATAGAACCTAAATAATCATATGATGAACCAAAAGTGATATATAATGAACCTAAAATGTCATAGTTTGAAATAAAGGTATCATAATTTAGGACATATTAGGATTCATATTCCTTATGATTACTTACGCTGATTATTATTATTTGTTATCACACAACGAATTTTATTTTTAGAAAGGTCTTGAATAAAGATTTATGATATTGGAGGTGTTGATAATTGTAGTCATAATTAAAAACATCTTATTTTATCCTAGTTCTTTGAATTTCTTCATATCTTGAAAATTATCTAAGACTATTAATTTATATCCATAATGGATAAATATGGAATTATCAATGAAAATAAATAATGGTATATTAATTTCATCTCATGTTTATAACTCCTCTATAATGTAAGTTCATTTTAAGTCACTTCCTAAAAATATTACTATTCTCACTTTATTGGAATTTGATGTGATTTTTTACATGGATTGAATCCCTATATATAGAGATAAAATTAATTTATAGGATAAATAAGTCATATTTCATATTTTGAATCAACCTGTGATTATCCATCAGTACAAGGATGACCATGAACTCCTTACTTCCATTATATGGGCCTTAATATCTAGTCATGGATGATTTTTACCTCAAATGGTTAGGGGAAAACATAATATTGAAGATATGGCCATTGTGTGGAAATATGAAAACATATTTTCAGAATATTTGTCTAGTCTAATCCTATATTGTTAAGTCTAGTTTTCAATAAAACTCATACAGTGTTATTCCAATATGAAAGACTCCCTATAAAATAGCCTTGATAGAATTAGAGGAATTTAATAAGAAACATTATGAAAATATGTACAAGGGTTTTATACACCCAATTGCATCACTATGGGTTGTGCCGGTTATTTTTTTAAGAAGAAACATAAATCAATATGCCTCAGTATTGATTATCATAAACTTAATATGATCAAAATCGAAAACAAGTATCTTATACCCTATATTTATGACCTATTTGGTCAACCATAAAGGATACAATACTTATCAAAGAGTTACCTTTGATGTGGATATCATCAATTAAGGGTAAATAGAGAATATATAACAAAGATATCATTCCATACAATATATGAACACTAAAAATTAATAGTTATGCAATTAAAACTTATAGATTCCTCTGATATATTTATGGACATAATGAATAAAGTTTTTATTGATTATTTAAAGAAATTTATTATACAATAGATAGAAGATATTATCATATATTCTAAGATAAAGGAAGAGAATAGAGATCATTTGAGGATTTTTCTAAATACCTTGAGAAAGAAGATATAGTGTGGAAAAATTTAGTAAGTGTGAATTCCAACTATGAAATGTATCATTGTTCAGTCATGTAATCATAAAAAAGAATATATATATATATATATGGATACTTAAAAAAATAGGTGGTTGAATAATTTACAAGACCAACCACTATAATATAGGTCAGTGGAAATCTTGGATTGGATATATACAATTGATTCTTTGTGAGGAATTTCTCATGACTGTCAAATCTACTAACTTGGTTAACTCAGAAGACATTTAAGTTCCAATTGTCAATTACAAGAGAAAACAAGTTCAAGGTTTGTAAGAGAATTTTGGTCACTGCACTTTTACTTATAGTACTATGATGTGGGGAAGGGTTTTTTATATATATATTGACGCTTCAATGAAGGGATTAGAATGTGACCTTATATTTATTCCTCGTGTAATTAAAGACCGGTGATAAAAATTTCCCAATGCAATAACTTGAGCTAAAAACAATAATTTTTTAATTAATAATATAGAGGAATTATATCTTTGGTGAAAAGTGTGATATATATATAGTTCAAATGATATTAAAGTATATATTCACATTGAATAAGTTTAACATGTGTCAAATGAGATGGTTAGAGTTAATCAAGGACTATAATTTCTCAATACATTACCACCATGAAATGGAAAACAAGGTGGTTGATGCTCTAATAATGAAATATCATGCTACATTATCCATGAAAAGTATTGAAATTGATCTAATACTCTTGAATTTTCAAATAATAGACCTCAAAATCATAAGGTAAGGGGGAAAATCATATCTTTCCCATGTGAATTCTCAACCATCATTAAATTTGAATATCAATGAGGTGTAGGGTGATATGAAGTTATAGAATTAGCTACAAAATATTTCAATGCTAAACTTTAATAGTGATGGAATTATAAGATTTGGGAAACAAATATGTATCCAATAGATACCAAGATTGAAGAGGGTGTTATTTGATAAATGCATAACCCGTATTAATCTATCAATCCTAGAATCACATAGATGTATTGATATCTTAAGTAGCACTTCTAGTGGGACAATATAAAGAGAAAAATTGAAAATAATATATCTTAATGCTTGGTATTATAGTATGTAAAGAAAAACTTTCATAAATATATGGGGATTATGTAACAAATACCCATAATAGTATATAAATAGGATAATATAACCGTGTTTTCCATGTTGGGTCTTTCTAATACCACCAATGGATATAATTCCATTTGGGTTGTAGTTCATTGACTTAAAAAGTTGATGCATTTCATTTATATTTGATAATAATTCTCACTTGATCAAATTTACAAGAAATACATAGAGGAAGTGGTAATGATTCATGGAGAACCACTCTCAATTGTATCTGATCGATATATAAGGTTTACTTATATGTTCTAGAGAATTATTTAACAGACATTGGATGAAGATCTGATATTTAACATGGTTTATCGTCCTCAAAATGATGGTAAATATAAAAAGACCATTAAAACTTTGGAAGATATACAGATATCAGGCAAAATGGATGTAAAAGGAAGTTGGTAACACCATATTTCTACTTGTTAAGTTCACATATAATAATATTTTCCACTATAACATTGAAATGACACCATATAAATCATTATATGCGAAGTGGTACAGAACTCTCACATTTGTGATGAAGTTGGAGAGGAATATTTTAGGAACTGATCTAATATAATAAATGAAAGAAATGTTTCAAAATATTCAACAACATACTAAATAAAGAACAAAGTAAATTGAAGTGATACACTGATAATCATCAGTGAGATTTAGAGTTTGATGTCAAAAAAGGTATATATTTAAATATTACCATGTAATAGTATTGAGACCAAAACATCTCATACTTTGTTATCACATCTTAATAGATGAATATTCATTACATTTCATAAATATACACCCAATGACTATAATGGTTTAGTGAATTTTGAGAATAGTTACACAGTCTTTTCATTTATTGAAATATCTTCAATATAACTTATAAATTTCTTCCCACATAGTACTCTTTTTATACATACCCTACTTAATACCTTTCTTCATAAGCTGGGGAAAGTAAACTTAATAAAGGGTAAGATTATATGCTTATTAAGGGTAATCAAGAGATATATAAATATATCATGAGCATAAGGGTATGAGAATATTAGAATAACATTTGAAAACTATATCCTGCATATCATAGATCATAAAATTGAGTCATGGAATAAATTATGGTAGTTCATAAGACATTAATCATAATGGAATCAAAGAATATGAGGTATGATAATGTAACACTGGCATAAGACATAAATTTTTGGCCTATACATAAAAATATAAAATCTTTTCCTTAGTAGTAAATGATACTTTCCCAAACCATCATAGTGGAATGGGTTCACTCCTTAAATTATATTAGAAATAAAGGTTCCCATATAACACTATCATAGTGGATAAGTCACTTATTGAATTGGATTCACTCCCCATTCCAGTCTTTTTTATCTCATAACATATCAATCCTTACCTAATGCATTGAAGATAGATATAGTTTCCACCCATCACATAATGAAAATAAAACATAATTGAGCAAAAATATCATAAAACATTCATCATATTAGACCCCAATAATATAAATATGTTTCATAAACATTTCATCATATAATAACTTGTAGGAAAGAAATATGTTTCATAATCATTTCATCATTTCATTATAGAATAACACATGGAAAAATAAGTTGTTTTCATAATCATTTTATCATGGTATAACTCATGGAAGATAAATAGGTTTCATAAAAATATTTTACAAATAAACATAAATAATTTATATAAATAATTATAATGGTATCCTTAGATCATATCCCTAGTAAAACATAAGTAATATCAAAGGATTTCATATTATATATAAAATGATTTTAAGATATCACTTGGAATGTTTTTTAATAAAAATATACTTTCCTTTAAAATCACTTTTTATTACTAAAAATTCATAAAATACTTTGGAAATCATTTTATTTTAAAATAAATATTGAAAACTTGTAAAGGATGATTTAAAAAATTGTGAGGAAAATATCTTTTCTACTTTAAAAAACATTTTTTAACATAAAAAGTTTATAAAATCCTTTTCCTGGAAAATAAATTTGAATATTATAAAGGTATATTTAACAATAATTTAAGACATTTATTGGGGAAAATATCCCTTCCACTTTGAAAAACACTTTTTTAAAACATAAAAAAAATTAAAAAACCATTTATTTGAAAATAACCTTTGAAAATTATAAAGTAAGATTTAAAAAATTTATTGGTCACGATGATGTAGAATTCCATACATGTTGTACACAATAAAATAAATATTACTTTCACATTTATAGTGAAATCTAAATGGTAATTGTTTTGAAATTTGACATGAATATTACTTTTAAATAACTTAATAAAAATTAAAAAATGTGTAAAATTATTTAATAAATCCTTTGGGGGTGTGAAAAAACTTTTGAAAATATTTTTAGAAAACTAGGATATATAAGAAAAAGGGTTTTCCACTATAGAAGAAAAAGGGTTTTCAACTGAAGAGAGAAATATAGTATATTTTTATTAAAAAAATATTTTTAACCCTTCAGTACATAAAGAGATGAAAATAAAGGGAAAACATGTATTATCATGAAATTTTTAGGATGGTATGGAGTATGATTTACTAATCTATACCAATATTAGGATCACAAAAGAACTGAATATGCATAATATAAAAGAGAGGGGTGAATTGTATACTTTAAAATTTTCTTAAAAAAAATTTATAAACAAAATTCACAACACCTCTAAAAAGAAATTACATTCATAGAGAAATATAATGTTTTTAAGTCTAATGCTTAATAAAATTTTCTTACAAATATATTCTACCAGAAGTAGTATATAATCTCTTACAATCATAGATACAAGTTAGAAAGTTTATACAAAAATAAAACATCCTAACTTTTACAAAGCAGTGGAAAATTACAATCTTCTTTTATCCCAAAGAGGAGGGTATCCAAAAACCTTGGATAAAGGTCCCTTGTTTTATAATTACAAGAAAGTTTTTCTTACCCAAACCCAGGTAATCCCTCAATGATATGATCGGTAACTGTCTTATTATCTCAAAAATCCCTCAAATTGTAAGGAAATCATCAACTCTGACTTCACAACCCGAAGTCTTTGATTTTAAGGAAATCGCACCTCTGCACGAAGCAATTATGCACGAAGAAAAGTTTGAAAAATTCATTCAAACATTCTCCATGAAATCTGATAGTTTATAAGAGCCTATCACTCTAGAGCATTTCACTTTTTGAGAGACTAACTCTAAAACGCAAGCGTGTGAACTCGTGAACTAGTATGGATCTCATCATCTGAGTCCTATTTATAGCCATAAAAAATTCTACCGGTCTGTTCCACTCCAACGGTCATATTTCCTTAAATCTTAGAGGGACCTAGACACGTGGAAAACATAAAACGTTTAGTTTATAATAGAAACAATGACATTATTTTATATAACCAACCAAGATTATAAAGTTCTTACACCTTAAGTATAAGGAACTTGGAATCTGATAAAATTTAAATGACATGAAAGTAAATAAAAGATTTGGAATTCAAAAGAAATAAATATTTCAATAATAAATTCCAGAATTATGAATTTAGAACTGGATTTTAATAAAATCGGTACGAGTAAAGTATAAGGAAATATTTTATGAAAACTCATATTTACAAATTATGGTATTGGTATCATGATTTACTTCATGAAAAAATTAAATCGGTATAAGGAATTCGGTATTTGGATTTCTGGTATCGGTATGTCAAATCTATCTTAATAAACTTCAGTACCGATAACTAGGAAGTCAGAGATTTAATAACCTTAGAAAACTAAAATACTAGAAATCTAAGTATAAGGAAAATATGATACTGGATTTCATTCAATATGGGAATCAGTATCGCAGTGAAAAACAAGGAACACAAAACAGTGTCTTAAGAAATTTCGGTATGGTATAACAATGAAACAAATTTCGGAACCTTAAGAAATTTTCTGATATAGTATAACTATGAGAAAAATTTCGGAACCTTAATAACTTTTCCGTTATAGTAAAACAGATTTCTAAAAACCTTAGTAAAAATATATTTAACTCAAAAAGTCTAAGGAAATTTTTGTTATAAGGTAATTTATGTAAGTGTAAGAAAATATATGAATGTGTAAGGAAAATATATTTATGAAGAAGGTGTTTGTGATTTTCAAAACAAAATATTAAGGAATGGAATGGTTATATAGTCTTAAAAATCTCCCCCTTTTTGAAAAGCACAAAAAACTTCGAAAAAAATTTACAAAGGAAAAATAAATTCTTAGAGTTAGAAACACTTAGCTCCCCCTTAAGTGTATAACTTAGGGTAAATTATTCTTCCCTTGTATAGAAGTTATTTGAGTACGGAAATATCCCCTCAGATATATATTCTTATTTTTAGAGATACTCCCCTTTAGATGTATAAATCCTCTTTATGGATGAAGGTTAGAAAATTTATTTTTCCTTAGATTTTACCCTAAATAAATTTTTCCTTTAAAATTTTCTTTCTTTAACTTCTCCCTTTGAATGAATTATCACCCTTTTTGATTTTCAAAAATGAATGGAGAGGGACATGTAAGGTTAGAAATAAATATACACAAGACAAAATATATAAAATATTTTCAAGGAAATATTCATCAGGTTTTACATGAAAGAAAATACAACAAAAATTCGTCATGGGAGAAAAATATCAACCCTCTTTCTTCTTCTCTAAAAGAAGACTTTTCACTAAGGACTTAATATTTCTCACCTCCTTGTGATCTTCTTGAAGCTTCTTTATCAATGCATCTTATTCAACTACCTTCTTCTCCAAAGCCTGGATCCAGAATTCTTGAGACTGATTCTTATCTTCAAGAACTTTGATGACTTCCTCTTGTGAATCTGATTTCTTCACATGACCCGCAGATAATCCTTTTTTATAATTGAAAACTTCGGTTATGGTATATATTTGGTCAAGAATATTTTTTCCTTCATTTTACCTCGTATCTAACTCACTTGAGAATTTATCTAAGAGAGAATTCCAGACTTTGTACAGCTCATTTGCTACATCATTGAAATCTTCTTTTGTCGATTCCATGAAGTCCGAGAATTGTAGAGCTTTATCTGATAAGGTTCGGATCTGGCTCATCACTTTATGACATGAAACATTTTGAGCTTTGTAATCAATAAGAATATTATTATGATCGGAATCACCTTTTATAACCATATCTATCAGCATAGATGTTGAATCTTTCTTTAGGTTTAAAGTTTCCTGCATTATTTGGCTCCAGGAATCTATGTTAGCAAGTACCGGAATGGTACTTACTAATTTCCTTAACGAAAGTTTTACAAAGTAATCACCCCTATATGATGAGGACTCGTAGTCAGATTCTCCTTTATTGACCTTCAGAGCAGAAGATTCTCGATTCTCAATGTTTTGAGGTGTGTCGGCATTAGAAGGGGCAACCGTAATGGTCTTCCCTTTATCAACTTTTAGCATCGTAGAGGGTTTGGAACCCTGAGGGACATCCTCATTTTCTATAGCCTCATTATCTCTAGATCCTCCTTGAATCTCTTCTTTTTCTTTCTCTTCTTCACTTCCAATATCACTATTTCTGGATTCATGAATTTCATCTTCATCTCCGGTTACAACAACCTCTTCTTCTACCTCTTCTACTTCTTCGACTTCGATCTCAACTTCTTCTTCTTCTTATTCTTCGGTAGGAACTCCTGGTGTTGAAACATACTCATCAACTTGTCTAAAAACCACATTTTCTTCTTCTTGAACAATCTCATCCTCTCGATGTGATTTTTTTTATTCCGAAATAGGTTCTGGTATTACTATGGATTTCTTCACCTTCTTAGGTTCTGGAGTGACATCTGGTACTGGTAGCTTTTCAGAGGATTTTTCTACTCCCTTTAGAAAAGATTGTATGATCTCTGACTCAGTTATCTTTCTTTTCTACTTCTTCTCCTTAGATTGTTTCTCTAACACATTCGTGGTTTGAACCATTGAGGCATTTGTCTCTGCTGGATTCTACACAAAGATTAGATCCGCTTCCTTCATGGATTCAGCTAACTTCCTCCATCCAGTAATGATATAATCAGAGTAAGCCTTCAGTTTCCTTATCACTGGTAGAGCTGAGGCCTGACCTACTGCGATATGATCATCATGAGAAACCTCATCCGACTTTTTCTTCTTCTGAGCACTTTTGGAAGATTCTGGTACTGACTTTTTTGGTGCCTCTTTGGTCAATTCCGGAATGGTTTCCTTCAATATGGGTTTTTGAACTTTTGGTGTCACAGCTTCTTCAAACTTATTAGAGTCTGAATTGTAATAAAGTTTCATTATCTTTAGCGTATCTTCACTTAAAAACAAAATATTTCAAGGATTTAAAGTGGAATTTCTGAAATTCTCATTTCGGCTAAACCATAACAACTATACTTGAAATAGTGGCTAGGTACATGAGAATTTAAGACTTGATGGTACCAGATTTCACAGCATTAATCGTAAGGAAAATATACTTTACAAAATTAACTTTCCTGAGATTCATGAGAAATTTTAGTAATAGAATGTCATGCATATTTAAGGATTCTTTATCCTCTTTCTTTGGTTTAAAGAACCTCTGCATCCATAATGCCACCAACCTATGGTCCATTGATAAGTGTGCAAGCTTCGGAGTCTTAAATCCCTTGATGCCGAGACTTTCTAAAGCATGGTTCTTCTTGAAAGAACCTTCTGTATCTAGGATTTTGTAAGAACCTATAAGGGTGTCTCTTTCATATGGAATCTTCAGGAAATTATCCTCTTTTCAGCATGGAATGGTGTAAGTCTTTTCATAATCATTAAATATGAAAAATTCCTTACCATATTTCTCAAAGAAATTGATAGAGTCATAAAACTGTATGACTAGCTCTGGATATATAGGATCTTGAACCTTGTCCTTTTTTATACAAATACTCTCCCAATTATTACTTTTAATTATATGAGAGAGGAGGGAGTCATACCGATTGAAAAAGTCTGAATATACAAGTCTCTCTGGAAATATCATCTTGTATTTATTATTTTTTAATTCCATCTGGTTGGAACTTCCTGACATTCGGATATGTAAGAAATCTCTGAAGAAATATGGAATGACAAACTCTGAAGCAGAAGAAATTTGACTTGAAGGCTTAAGGAACCAGTGGGGTCCTCATAAAGTTGGGTATACCTTATATAGGAAAACTACGGCCTTTCAACATCCATAAGGAAATCAAACGGCTGTGATTTTCCCAAAATGATCTAATAGTTGAATATGATTGAAAAGATATATCCCTACCGAAGTTTTTAGTTTTTATAAAAATAAAGTCAGATTCTATGAAAATATGAATCTGAAGAAAAAGAAATCTTAAAATAAATAAATACCAACAAATAGAACTATAGGAAAATAACTAGAGGTAAGTAAATGTACCTTTAAGGAATATCTGAAAAAATTATCGGTATCGAAGAAAAATTTCTTGGGGTAAAAAAAACTAGACACCGGGAATTTTACTCTGGGAATTTCAACTCCAGAAACATGGATTTTGAGGATTTCGATTCCGGGATTTTCAAAATATATATAAAATTTTGAAAGGAAAAAAACTTAAAGATGATTTGACTTAACGAAAAAATTTCTTAAGGTTAGATTTCCTTAAATTTTCAAACATATGTACTCCCCATGAATTTAAGAGTATCTTAATGTTAGGAGATGATTAAACAAGAAGAAGATATGAATGATTATCTCAAAAATATCATTACTAGATTATGTTTCATATATTCAAATCTATCAGATGTTAATGGTTGGGTAAAAATATCAGCAAGTTGCTCTTGCGTACCGATGAATTGTAGAACTATATCTCCTTTGAGTGTGTGATCCCTAAGAAAGGGATGCCTAATATCTAGGTGTGTATCACGAGAGTGATGTGCTGGGTTTTTACTTAGGGCTATGGCACCAGTGTTATCACACATGATTTGAGTTTTGGTAAAGCTCATTCCATAATCTGTGAGTGTGTGTTGCATCCACAACACTTGAGCACAACAACTTCCAACTGCTACATATTCTGCTTCAGTAGTGGAAAGTGTTACAGAGTGTTGTTTCTTACAAGACCAAGAAGGTAAGGAATCTCTTAAAAAATGAAAAGTTTCAGATGTACTCTTTCTATCCATTTTAAAAGTAGAAAAATCAGCATCCGAAAAGATTTTTAGTTTAGAAATATTTTCAAAAGAATATAAAAGTCATAAATCTAAGGTTCCTTTTAAGTACCGGAAAATTCTTTTCATGGCCTTATGATGGGATTCCTTAGGATTTTCTTGATATCTTTCACATAAGAAAACAGAAAACATTATGTCAGGTTGACTTGCTGTTAAGTAAATTAAACTTCCTATCGTTCCTCTATAAGATGTTTGATCTACAGTTTTCCCTACTTCATCAATATCAAGAGTATTAGAAGTTCCGATAGGAGTACTTATACTCTTAAAGTTATCATACCTAAAATTTTTGAAAAGATATTTGATGTACTTATATTGAGATATATAAGTTCCTTCCAGTTTTTGAGAAATTTGAAAACTGAGAATGAATGTTAACTCACCCATCATACTCATCTCAAACTCAGACTTCATAAGATTTTCAAAGGAAACAGTTAAAGATTGTTGAGTTGATCCGAATATAATGTTGTCAACATATATTTGTAAAATTAAAATGTCTTTCTTATCATTCTTTATAAAAAGTGTTGGATCTACAGTTCCTTTAAAATAGTTGTTTTGAAGTAAAAATCTTGTAATTCTATCATACCAAGATCTAGGGGCTTATTTAAGGCAATATAAAGCTTTGGTAAGTTTATATACATGATTAGGATGTTTTTCATCTTCAAAACTAAAAGTTTGGTCTATATAGACTTCTTCCCGTATATATCCATTAAGTAAATCACACTTCACATCCATTTTTTAAAGTTTAAAATTATATAATGATGCAAATGATAAAAGTATTCAGATAGATTCGAGTCCTGCTACTGGTGCATAGGTTTCTTCATAGTTTATGCTTTCTTGTTGTTTATAACCTTTAGTAACTAATTGTGCTTTATTTCTAACTATAATCCCATTTTCATCACAGTTATTTCTAAAAACCCATTTTACACTAATAACAGACGTATCCTTAGGTCTCTCAACCAAGATCCAGACTTGATTCCTTAAAAACTCATTGAGTTCATCTTGCATAGCTTTTATCCAATCATTATTACCTAAGGCTTCCTCAAGAGTCTTTGGCTCTAATTAGGAAATAAAAGCAACATGTTCAATTTCATCACATAAGGAACTTCTCGTCCTTATAGGTTGATTGACATCTCCTATGACATTATCAGTAGGATGATTTTTAAGTAACAACAGATTTGGGTTTTTTAAAACATGATCATCAACATATGGTAGAAAATCTTCAGGGGTAAATGTTTCAAGAATATTTTCGTGAACATTTTCCTTAGAAAAATCTTTAATTATAGGTTGTTGATCATTTTTAGAAAATATATCTGGAGGATTTAAAACAGGTTGTTTGAAAACGAAAGGATCAGTTTCATCAAATTTAACATGTATTGTTTCCTCCATAGTACAAGTGTTTTTATTAAAAACCCTGTAAGACTTATAGTTAGTGGGATAGCCTAAGAAAATAACTTTATTGGATTTTGGTGCAAATTTGTGTAAGTTATCTTTAGTATTAAGGATAAAAACATTATAACCAAAAACCTTGAAGTAAGAAACTTTTGGTTTTTGACCATTCCATAGCTCATAAGGAGTTTTATTAAGAAAGGGTCTTATCAAAACTTTATTTATAGGATAACAGGAAGTACATACAGCTTCATCCCAAAAGTGTTTTGATATAGAATATTCACTTACAATGGTTCTAGTTATCTCTTTAAGGATTCAGCTCCTTCTTTCAACAACACCATTTTGTTGAGAAGTTCTAGGAGCTAATAAATTGTGATTAATACCTTTCTTACTACAAAAAGTTTCAAACTCTGAATTTACAAACTCACCACCATGATCACTATGAATAGTTATTAATAGTAGGTTTTTCCCATTTTTTACTTGAGCTCGAAAAGTTTTAAAATAATAAAAGGCTTAATATTTTCTTGTTAAAAAATACACCCAAGTGTATCTAGTATATTCATCAACAAGAAAAAATACATAATATTTTCCTCCAATACTTCCAGTTTGTGTAGGACCAAATAAATCCATATGAACTAACTATAGGGAATTAGATGTTGAAACTTCACTAATAGATTTAAAGCTATATTTTTGTTGCTTTCCAAACTGACAAGAGTCACAAACTTTTGAAGAATCAAAACTTAGAAGTGGTAGATATTTAACTAATCCTTTATTTAAGAGATTAATAAGGTTCTTAAGGTTTTAGTGTCCTAACTTACTATGCCAAAGCCAAGATTGATCTTCAATTTCACTTAAGCAAGGAATATCTTGACTTCTTAAGTCTTCTATGTTCAAAGTGTAAACATTCTCATGCCTATGGGCAGTAAGAATATATTCATCTTTGGAATTGTGAACTAAACACTTATAATTCCTAAAATTCACAAGGTAACCTTTGTCACATATTTGACTTATTCTTATAAGGTTGTCCTTAAGACCATTAACAAATAATACATTAGAAATTAAAACTTTTCCAAGAAGAATGATATTACCTATACCGATAATCTTTCCTTGAGAATTATCCCCAAAGGTTACTTTTCTACCTTTTTTTGACAATATTATGGAAATAACTTTTGTTACTAGTCATATGATGTGAACATCCACTATGAATATACCAGATATTGTTGGTACATTCTTCATTTTCCTGCAAAAACAAAATTTTGTTTTTCAGAATCCAAACTTGTTTGGATCCAGGGTTAGACAGTAAAACTATAGGAACCCATATTTGCTTGGAAAAATAGGACTTGTGGAATCCTAGAGATTGAATTTTATTTAAGGAATAAGTTTTCCTCCAATGTTCTCCACTTTATCATTTTTTACAAAAGGGGCTTTGGATGGAATAAAATAGTTATTTTTGAAAATAGTTTTTCTATGAGTATAACCTAATCTAGATGTATTTCCTTGAGGTTTTATTTGGGAATAAATCTTGTTAAAATTTTCTTTACCAGAAGTAAAATTGGCAAGAAGTTTCTTAAGAGAATATATTTCAGATTTTAGTCTTATGACTAAATTCCTATCCTTAGGGATTATTTCCTTAGAGTTGGATTTTTCCTTAAAAATATATTTTTTTGAAATAGCATTCTTAAGATCTTTAGAAAGTTTTTCTTCTTAAGAATATGCTTCCTTAAGGTCTTTAGAAAGTTTTTCTAGGATCTCATCCTTAGATTAAAGATCTCTGGTGAGGTCTGAAATCTTGTTTGTAATAACTTCTTCTCTATTATTTGCCTTGTCTAGTTTCATGGAAATTTTGTAATTTTTTGCTTCTAACAACTTGTAAAATCTATATACTTCTTCATAAGAAGGCATTTCTTCATTATATGAAGATGAAGTATCTTTATCAGAAGTAATATCTTCAGGTTAATAATTCTTATCAAGAGATAAATTTGTTAAAGCATCAGCAAAGCATACCTTGGACATAATACAAGTATTTGGTAAAGTAGTAGCAATGAATCCAATATTTTTCTGAGCTGATGATTCATATTCAGAAGATTCACTTTCTGAAGAGTCTCCACAACTAGCACTCCAAGTTTTGTTTTATTTAAAAAAAATTGTGCTTAGAACGATAGAACTTATTCTTGTTTCTTTCTGAATTCATTTCCTTCTAATCCTTCTTTTTCAAAAGAGGGAAATCAGGTCTGATACGGCATGTTCTTTTTCATTCGTAGCAAGTAACTTCCCCATATTTCTTTTATTTGTAGTCTCTATTATTAAACTTATTTTGATACTTTTTCTGAGATACTATCATGTTCATTATCTGAGAAATATTAGCTAAATAATTCTCATATTTTTCTGTATCACTGGATTCTGACTGAATAGTAACTTTCTTTGACTTTGATCTAGTAACTCTTTATGGAGTTTTGTATTTTTTATGGTTAGAAGTTGTTGTGAAATAAACACTTCCATTTCCATTCTTCTTCTTAATATTATCCGCATCTCTCTTCATTCTAGTCTCGTGTTGTAGAAGAGTTACAAAAATCTCACCTAAGGAAATCTAGGTGACTTTCCTGTTCTCGTCAATTGTTATCATCTTGGACACCCATTCATTAAGCATTATTTCTATGATCTTGTCAACAATTATTTCATCATCAAGACATTTTTCTCCAATATACTGTAAGTTATTCACAATATTCATGAACCTTTTCAGAACATTGCTTATAGGTTCTCCATAAGGAAAGCTAAAGACATGATATTCAGCTCTCAACATAGCTCTTCTTGTCTCTATAACTTTAGAAGTACCAAAATGTGAAACTTCCAATTTCTTCCAGATACTATTGGAAACCTCTCATGAGGATATTTGATTATAAATGTTCCTAGTCATGGAATATAGTAATGTATTTCTGACTCTAAAATTAGTTTGATATTCTGCTCTCTCCAGATTAGTAAAAGTTCTGAATTCCTTATCTGGAATCTTATAGTCTCCTATCGATATCAGGTAGTTATCAAATCTGGTATTAATAACGAAAGTCTTCAACCTATCTATCCAGTACTCATAATCATTTTCATAAAAAATATGAGGTCTGGTAGGATTTGAATTATCCAAAGAACCAATATGTATCGATCCTACCATGAAGATAATATACCTTTCTTCAACAAAAAGGTTAATAGTAGTTCTTGAAGAGACTTTAAAGTTCTTAAAAAGAATCTTTAAGAAAAATTGTAAAATAAAAAAATGAGTCTGAACTTGTGAGTCCGAAAATATGATTCCGAAAATATGAAGAAAACAAAGATGATTTCTCTTCTGAATCTAATCATGAGATTAATTCAGATTGAACCAATCTGATACCAATTGTAAGTATGGTATGGAGTATGATATACTACTCTATACCAATATTAGGATCGCAAAATAACTGAATATGCAAAATATACAAGAGGGGGTGAATTTTATACTTTAAAATTTTCATTAAAAAAATTTATAAACAAAATTCAAAACATATCTAATAAGAAATTACCTTCTTAGAAAAATATAAAGTTTTTAAGTCTAAATCTTAAGAAACATTTCTTACTAAGAGATTCTACTACAAGGCATATAGAATCTCTTAAAATCAAAGATACAAGTTATAAAGTTTATACAAAAATAAAACTTCCTAACTTTTACAAAGTAGGGGAAAATTACAATCTTCTTTTATCCTAAAGAGGAGGGTATACAACAACCTTGGATAAAGGTACCTTGAATGTTTGTCATACCCAAACCTAGGTAAGCCCTCAATCCTAAGATCGGTAACTATCTTGCTATCCCCGCAAGCCATCAATTTGTAAGTAAATCATCACCTCTGACTTCACAACCCGAAGTCTCGGATTTTAAGGAAATCACACCTCTGCACGAAGCAATTCTGCACGAAGCAAAGTTGGAACAAGCCATTCAAACTTTATGCCCGAATCCTGAGAGATTATAAGAGCTTCTCACTCTAGATAATTTCACTTTTAGATAGAAGACATCTAAAATGAAATCATGTGAACTCATGAACTAGTATGGATCTCATCATCTGAGGTCCTATTTATAGCCATCAAAAAATCTATCAGTCAGTTCCACTCCAACGGTCTTATTTCCTTAAATCTTGGAGGGACCTGGACACGTGGAAAACATACAATGGTTAGTTTATAATAGAAACAATGACATCATTTTATATAACCATCCAAGAATATATAAAGATATTACACCTTAAGTGTAAGGAACTTGGAATCTGATAAAATTTAAATGACATGAAAGTAATTAAAAGATTCATAATTTTAAGGAAATAAACCTTTGAATAATAAATTTTGGAATTATGAATTTCGAACTGTATTTTCATAAAATCGGTACAAGTAAAGTATAAGGAAATATTTTATAAAAACTCAATTTTACAAATTATGATATCGGTATCATGATTTACTGCATGGAAGAATAAAACCGGTACAAGGAATTCGGTATTGGGATTTTCGGTATCAGTATGTCAAATATGGCTTAAGGAACTTCAGTACCAATAACCAAGAAGTTGGAGTTTAATAAATTTAGAAAACTGAAATACTAGAAATCTAAGTATAAGGAAAATATGATACTAGATTTCATTCAAGATGGAAATCGGTATCGCAATGAAAAACAGACAGAAAATAGTGTCTTAAGGAATTCTGGTATGGTATAACAATGAAACAAAATACAGAACCATAAGAACTTCTCCAGTATAGTATAACTATGATCCAATTTTCGAAACCTTACGAACTTTTCCGGTATGGTAAAAGAGATTTCTAAAAACCTTAATAAAAATATATTTAACTCAAAATGTCTAAGGAAATTTTGATTATAAGTTAATTTATGTAAGTGTAATAAAATATATGAAAGTGTAAGGAAAATATATTTATGAAGAAGTTGGTTGTGATTTTCAAAACAAAATCTTAAGTAATAGAAAGTTCTTACAGTTCTAACAGAAATAACTAGTTGATAATAAAATTAATGGGTTCCTTGAGATATGCATCATAATATTTCATCATTTTAATAATAAACATAAACAATATCAACAAAAGATGAGATTGTGTCATTAAACTATTATCAATTTTGTAACATTGAATCATAAGAACCATAAAAGAGAGATCCTAAAATGAATATTTAAATCCACATAATTTTCTGGAAAATAATCTTAAAGTTCATTCATGGAAGGTATATACACCACATAAAAAATAGGTGGTTAATATGGAATGTATCTTGTAGAAGTAAACAGTGAAATGAAAATCCCTTATATTAAGTCTAGATATAAGGACACATCCTTAAACCATTACATAATCATAAATTTTAGTCAAGAACTTACTTTGTTTCATATTAAGGGTATTTTCTAGGTTTAGAGTTTTATATAATTAGGAAATAATACATACACAACATTCCACACTCATAAAAATGTAATACTATTAAACAGTATTCATTTCTTCCAAATTATAAAACATCTAAAATAATATATGTTTTATTTGAAAAATATTCAAGATATTTAACTTGAATTAATTATTTATCTTATACATCCTTATAAGCTATAAAAACATTTAAAAACATGTTATGAGCACAAAAATATCAGAAAGGTATATAAAGAAAGAAATTGTTATCCAAGTGATAACATAAAAACCAATAAAACCCATTTCATAAAAACCTATTAGCATGAATTGAAACATCATACAGTTTCTTTAGGATATATTTACCATGTCACTAATACATTCACACTTACAAATGGAATAACCTTTTTTATACTTCTATCTACAGAGTACCCAATGCATTGGAGAACTATATTGGGGCTCAACCGTCATATCTTGAGTAATAATGGGCTCAGCCCAACATATCCTGAGATATAATTGGGATCAAACCATCATATATTGATAAATAATGTGGTTTAACCCCTTATATCTTGATCTATAATGGTATCAACCCAACATAAAAAATTTCCAAGGAACATATCATGAATAAAACTCTTGATAACTCATATAAACCATTCATCATAACATATCATAATTCAAAATACACTTTTTTTTTGATAATCACTTTAAAAATAAAAAAGTCGTCCACATAATAATGAAATAAAATTGATCAAAAATAAATTTTAAAACATATAATAAAAACATTATTATAATAAATAGTCCTGAAATAAAGAGAAACTGCTCACATCGTATATATAAGAAAAATCTTTTTGAATTTCATAAAAGATACATTTAAAAAGATTTCAAAAGGAAAGTCCCTTACATAACACATGAAAAAGATGAATTTTCAAAAAAATGAGAGAAATTAAAAAAAAATAACCATATATATACATTTATAAAAACCATTTGGAAAACGTGGACATAAAATAAAAATAATTAAAAAATAAATCTTTAAAACACTAAAAAAATGTTTTAGTTAAAGAGTCCCTTACCTCAGGTTCAAATTCCTTAAAATGTGTTAAAAACACTTGTTTAATGGTTAAAATAGTGTTATTAATATATTACAGAACCATAGTCATATTTATAATACATTATATGATATTTTTATAACATATTTACACCCATTTAATAATATTTTTTTGTTATTTATATTGTTTTGAGTGCGTACTTTAAATGGTTTCTATGGTCAGTTCATTATGAAAATTTCTTATAAAAAGGAAGAGAAAATCCAGAAGTAAAATTAAATGGTATTTACATGTTTCTAGAACTTTTAATTATACCATATATCATTATTTTTTCATATATTAGTATGTTTTTTTACATAAAACATTAATTATATTCATTTAAATCATTTCGGTGGTTCTTTGATCATCACAAACTAGTTTATTTATATAATTCAATATTTATGAATATATATTAATTATAGAACATGAAATAGGTCATATAATAAACTTTAAAATATTTTTCAACCACTTAAATGGTTTTATGACAATCCATGAAGAAATTAGTGGAAATTGAAAACACATCTTCAATGATGTTGGTAAATCAACACATCTCGGACGGTGTTTTTTTAGAATAAAAAGGAGTAGAGAAGAAGTATGATGATTAATTTTTTATATAAATATGATAAAATTATATAATATTTAAGATATTTTATTTTTCAATTCTCTTAGATCAGGGGAGTTGAATATTTATAAGAAAAAGAAAAGAGTTGAAAAGAAAATAAAAGAAAATAAAAGGGGATTTTTACTTCTTGAATTATCTTCCTTGAGAACCTCCTTAAGGACCCTGGTTTTGGACTTTTGGTGATACCAGTAAGTATTGAATGTGGGGAAGATGATTGGGTATAATTAGGGAAAGGATCAAATCTTGAGAGGTGTGAGGGGAATATGGGGTGGGGGTGGTATTTATAGTGGAGGAGAGGATGGTTTCCCATTATTTTAATCATTATTTTGTTATTTTGTTCAAAATAAGAAATAGTATGGGTTATTATGACTAAATATAGTAATCAGTTCATGTGAGTTTGAAACAAGTTTTATTACCTAATCATAAAATCATCCATGACTCAATATTTCATATATTTAGCTTATTTTGTAAATTATCATATTTCATTATTCACTACAAATTCTAGTATTTCAGGAAAAATATAAAAAATTAACCCTAATAATTTCTCAACATGTTGAATTAAATAATAAACTCCATTTTTTGGAAATAGTTTTCTAAATATGAGAATTTTAAATTTTAATTAAAATCATAATTTATTTGAAAAATACTTTTTTTGAAACTATAACTAATTTTTCAACACTTTTGAAAAATTAATTATGGTCTCATAAAATTATCTTATAATTATAAGAAAAAAAATATTAATTCATGTAACAATTTTATGAAAATAAATTTTCTTTTAAATCATTATATTAATTATAAAATTGTAAATAAATATTTGTGTTTTACAAAAATAAATAACACTAAATCTATCAATTTTAAAACATTTATTTACTTGTTTCATGATATAAATATATCATATTTTCACATATAAGATGCCAAAATTTTATTTATAATTTCATAGGTGTTGTTACTATTTTATTGGTTGATTTATTATTCATAAGGATCATATTACTATTACTAAGGTCAAATTACAATTCTATCAGAAAATATTCTTTAAAATACCAATTATTTCATTATACATTTGTAAAGGATTTAACTATTTAATTTCAAAAGGAAAATAATTTATTGTATAGGTACCTGAATTGTTACATTATCCCCACATTCAAAAAATTATGACCTCTAAATTTTTAATCCCTTATTAAAAAAGTGAGGATACCTTTCCCTCATAGCATTTTCCGATTCTCATGTTTCTTCCTCAACAATGTGGTTTCTCCACAAAACCTTAACCTGGTAAATTACCTTATCCTGAAATACTTTCTCTCTACAATCAACAATATTAATGGGTTTATCTTCATAAGAAGGGTTCTCTTTCAGCTGAACTACTTCTAGGCTCAAAACATGAGATGGATTCAACACATACTTTCTCAACATCGAAACTTGAAAAAACATTGTGTACCTAAGATAAACTCAGAGGTAAAGCTAATCGGTATGAAACCGGTCTAAATTTTTCCAAGATTTGAAAAGGTCTGATAAATCATGGACTTAGATTTCCTTTATTACCAAAATTCATAACACTTCTCCAAGGATATATTTTAATTAAAACATGATCACCTAAATCGAATTTAAAGTCTTTCCTCCTATTATCTGTATAACATTTCTATCAGCTCTGAGATGTCCTCATGTGATTATAGATCATCTTAACTTTCTCATCCACTTCCTCTACTAATTCTAGTCCCATCAACTTCCTTTCCCTAACTTCATCCCAAAATTTTGTAGTTTGACGTAGCTTCCCATATAATGCCTCAAAATGTGCCATCTCTATATTGAAATGAAAACTTTCAATATAATAAAACTCAACTAAAGAAAGATATTGATCCCAAATTCCCTGGTAATCCATTGAACAATCTCGAATCATATCCTCTAAGGTATGAATTTTTTACTCAGTCTATCCAATTGATTGGGGATGAAAATCAATGATCTAATTTAATTCAGTTCCCAATGAAATCTGAAGTCATTTCTGAAAGTTCGAAGTGAACTAGGGATCTATAACAAATACAATGGATAGAGTAACTTCATGTAGCCTAAAAATATATTTTAGATACAGTTGATAATGTCGATTCGAAGACATAGTATCTCAAATAATGAGTAAATGTAAATATTTAGTCAGTTGATCAACAATAAACCAAATCACATTGTAACCTCAATAATTCTTTGGTAGTAACACTATGAAGTCCATGGATATATTTTCCTATTTAAAATTTCTCACTGGAAAAGGATAAAGATTCCACTTTGGTAACTACCAACCTGCTTTAACCTATTGACAATTCAAACATTTCATGGTAAAATATAAAATATCTCTTTTCATTCCACCCCACTAGTAATACTCTTTAAGGTTTTTGTACATCTGTGTGCTTCTTGGATGAACTGAAAATAGAGATGTATAAGCTTCACATAATAATTATTTCTTCAGCTGTGAATCACAAAGAGAAACATATTCTCCTCCCAAACCTCAAAACATAATCTTTATCAATGTTAAAATCAAAAATCTTACCCTTTTGAACTAATCCTACCTTTTTTTCAACTCATGATCTTCCTTTTAAGAATGATTTATTCTGTCCAACAGAGACAAATGCACTGACACCTGAAAAAAAAACATAATAATTTCCTTAACCAACAACCTCTATACAAAAAGTTATCAAATCATTAACCAAGCAGTCATGTTACAAATGTAACATGGTTAATGTGGCATTAATTTTCTGACTCAAGGTATTATCCACTTTTTTTCTTTTCTAGGATGGTAATGAATAATACGATCATAATCCTTGATTAGTTATGTCCATCTCCTCTATCTCATATTCAATTCTATATGAGTAAATATATACCTCAATCATTTATGTTTAGTATATATTTTACATTTTACTCCATACAAAAGATGCATCCAAATTTTTAATTCAAAAACAACAAAATATAATTCCAAATCATGTGTAGGGTAATTTAACTCATGAGGATTCAAATAATGTGAAGAATAATCAATTACTTGATCATTATTCATTAGGAAACAACCAATTCCTTTCAATTAAGAATATCTATAGATAAAAAATTCACCATTCCAGGAAGCTAGGTTCCGAACTAGAGATTTCACCAATATTCTTTTCAATTCTTGAAAACAATCATCACGTTATTTTTTACTTATGAACTTAACAAATTTTCAAGATAACTTATTCATTGGTATATATAATCATTAAAACTTATAAAAAAATCCTATAATAGCCTTACAAACCAGGGACACTTCAAATCTCAGATATATTTGTGGGTATTAGAAATTCTTAAACAACTTCTTTTTAGAAAGATCAATATTTTTCCATATTTTTAAATAATGTGACCAAGGAAAGAAATTTGTTACAACCAAAATTAACATATGATGAATTTTTCATATAGTTTCTTTTATTTTAGGGTTTGAAAACTATTGCTTAGATGTATTTCATGCTCCTATTTACTTTTAGAATATACCAGAATTTCATAAATAAACACAACCACAAACTTATCCAAGAACTCGTGAAATATTTTAGTCATAATATCCATGAATATAGTAGGTTTATTAGTTAACCCAAATATAATAACTACAAATTCATAATTCTCATATCTAGTATGAAACATGGCCTTTGGAATGTCTGCTTATTTTAATTTCAACTGAGGGTACCCTGACCTCAGGTAAACATTTGAAAAATATTGTGCTCCCTAAAGCTAATCAAAAAAATAATCAATATGAGGAAAAGGATACTTATTATTAATAATGATTGTATTCAAGGCTCTATATTCAATGAAAATTCTCATTGAACCGTCTTTCTTTTCAAAAAAACAAGACAGGATCACCCCATGGTGAAGTGCTTTGTCGGATGAAGCCTTTATCTAATAATTACTAAAACTACTTTTTTAACTCTAAAAGTTTTATTTGATCCATTTCATAAGGGGGTTTATAAGTTGTATTAGAATTAGGAACTCAGTAAATAGTAAACTCAACCTCTCGATCATAAACAACACTAAGAAAATAATTAGTAAAAACATCAAGATACTCATTTACCACTGATACATCCTTAATCTGAACTGTTCCTTTAATTCAACAATATGTGAAAGATAAATTTAATTTTCAAGAATATGTGAAAGATAACTTTCATTTTCATATTTTAAATATTTCTTAGATTCTTGATATGTTATCAATGGTATGGGTTCATTTTTGTATACAAACATAATGCTTTTCTGGAAAAAACATCTTTAGCTCTACAATCAATCTTAGCATGATAAACATAAATTCAATCCATACCCAGGATAAAATCAAAATCTACGGGAGGCAAAACAATTAGGTTTTTAGGTATCTCTTTACATAGAAAAAGATATTTATATTCTTATAATTTCTTCTTGCCTCAATATTTCCTCTAGGGGTTTTTACCATGAGTTCTGACTTCATTTATTGAGGTGGAATTTCTAATTTAGTAGAAAATTTCCCAGAAATGAAGGAATGTGTAGACCTTGATTCAAAAAACGCATTGGAATAATCAATAAAAACAAGAAATGTACCTGATACCACTTCATTTGATGGATCAACATCTTTTCAAGTAGTTTCAAAGTATTTTTCCATACCCTTATACTTCCAACCATGCTGATTTCCTACCTGAATGACTAGATTTTGGACACATGTTAAAAAAATGACCCAATTATTTACAATTAAATAATCTCAACATCAATTTATTATGTTTTTTTGAATAATTTTCTTAGAACTCATGAGACATGTTCCCAAACTTTTCACATTAATAGCATTTCCTATAATTGGCAAGGAATTATCAAGAATTATTTTTACCACACTTTTCAAAAGAAGGGAAATTTATTTTATTACCTATAGATTTCTTTGTCGAATTATTCCCCAAATTTTTCCAACCTGCCTGATTCTTATTATTGTCATCATGAAGCACAAACATTTCAGAAAACTCAATCTCAACTTTTTCAGTACAACAAACATGTTTATCATAGCTTTTAAACTCTCATAAATCCAAATCTCTTCGTAAAAATGGTTTCAAACCAATATAAAATCTATTAATATTACTATAAAAGTTCTGAGAAAAATATGGTACATACCTGGGAAGTCTTGTAAAATTTTCCTCATATGCTGCCACAAAATAATCATCTTTCTACTTTACTTAAATTAATTTTCTCTCCATTCTGAGTGAAATAGTTTTTGGAAAATATTTTTCTAAAAAAATATTCTTAAAATAATCCCATTCCAAAGTATAAAAATAATGTTTTTCTATGATATTCTTAACTATATGCCACCATTAATCAACTTCACCTTCAAAATGTTAAATGTATATGGTTACCTTTTGTCATTTTGAACATCCCATGGTATCAAATAAATTTTCTAGATCATTGATCCACCATAAAGATATAACTAGATCTGTAGTTATTTTGAAAGTTGTAGGATGTTTCCTCATAAAATTATCCACAAAATACATGTTTCTTCATGGTATATCAGGTTCCTCTCTATCATGAACACCACCACCATTTATCACCTGATTCAACTGATATATTACTATAAAAAACTACATAGTTTCAATTCCCACCATTCTAGGATTTAGATTTTCATAGATATCATCCTATCTGTGCCTTCCTACATCAGCTTCCATATTTCTTCTATGAAAAAACATTCTAAATAGAAATATATTAGTCAAATAAATATTGTAATCTTCAAATTATTTATCATTTTAAATTAACTATAAAGTAAAAAAATCATGTATGGCATTCCATTAACATCATTTTAAACCCTAAGGTTATCTAAAACATACTATAATAACAACTATAAAGACCCAACCTTAAAACATTACATAATCTTGAATTTTAGTTAATAACTTACTTTATTTCACATTGAGTAACTTTTCAGGTTTATATTTTTAGATAATTAGGACATAATACATACACAACATTCAATATTCATAAAAAGTGGATACTACAAAACAGTATCCATTTCTTCTCAAATATAAAACATTAAAAATAATACATGTTTTGTTTGAAAAATATTTATAAAATATATCTCGAATTCCTTCTTTCTCTTATATAGCCTTATAACCTATAAAATACATTTAAAAACTTGGGATGAGTACAAAAATCTTAGTAAGGGATATAAATAAAGGAATTGTTGTCAAGTGATAACATAAAAATAAATAAAACTCATTTCATAAAAACTCATTAGCATGCATAGAAAAATCATGAAGTTTATTTGGGACATATTTACCATATCAGTCTTATATTCACACTTACAAATTAAACAACCTTTCGGTCTACTTCTATCTCTAGAGTACCCAATACATTAGAGAGTTATAATGGCACTCACCTGTTATATCTTGATCTATAATGGGATCAACCCAACATATCCAGATCTATAATGGGAATCATCCCATCATATCTTGAGATATAATGGGGATAAACCGAACATATATTAAGTTATAATGGGATCAACTAAACATATACAATGTCCAAGGAATGTATCATTAATAAAACTCTTGATAACTCATGTAAAACCTTGAGAAAAACACATTCAAATTTCAAAATACCATTTTTTGTAAGAATCACTTTAAAAATATAAAATCTATCCACGTAATAATGAAATAATATTCATCAAATAAATCAAAACATATAATAAAAACATTATAATAATAAATAATCACAAAATATGGAGAAACTTTTCATTCCATATATATAAAAACAATCTTTTTGAATTTCAAAAAAGAGACATTTAAAAATATTTCAAAAGGAAAGCCCCTTACATAACACATGAAAAAGATCTCCTTTAAAATCACATAAGAGAAATTAAAACATTAATAACCATATAGATACATTTATAAAACCCAATTTTAAAACATTGACATAAAATAGAAATAATTATAAGAATAAATCCTTAAAACATTTAAAATAATTTTTTAGTTAAAGAGACCCTTACCTCAGGTTTGACTTCCTTAAAATCTATTCAAACATCCTATATAATGGTTAAAAAAGTTTTATTAATACATTATAGAACCATATTCATATTTATAATACGTTATATGAACTTTTAATAACATATTTTTACCCATTTATTAATAATATTTTGTTATTTCTATTGTTTCAGGTGAATTATTTACATGGTTTCCATTGTCGGTTCGTTATGGAATTTCTTTTCGAAAGGAAGAGAAACTCAAAAAGTGGAATGAAATGATATTTACATGTTTCCATAACATTAAATTATATCATATATTATTCTATTTTCAGATATGAGTATGATTCATTAGATAAAATATGAATGATATTCTTTAAAATCATTTAGGTTGTTCTCTGATCATCATGAACTAGGTTATTTATATAATTCAATATTATGCATATATATTAATTAAAAAACATAAAATAGGTTATATGATACACTTTAAAGTATGTTTCAACCATTAAAATGGTTTTATGTCTAGCCATGAATGAATTAATGGAAATTTATAACCCATCTTCTATAATTTCGGTAAATCAACACATCTCAGATGGTGTTTTTATTATTAGAATAAAAGGGAGAGGAGAAGAAGTATGATGATGAATATTTTCCATTAACATGATAAAATTATAGTATATATAAGATATTATAGTTTTAATTCCTCTTTTATAATGGGACGTGAAGAGAGTATAAGAAAATAAAAAGAGTTGAAAATAAAATTAAATGAAATGAAATATGATTTTTACCTCTTGAATTCTCTTCCTTGAGGACCTCATTAAGGCCCTTGGTTTTGGAATTTTGGTAAGACCAGTAGGTCTTGGATGTGGGGAATAGACTTGGGCATATTATAGGGCAGAATTTAGACAAGGATAAAATATTGATATGTGTGGAGAGAATAGGGGGTGAGGGTGGTATTTATAGTGGATGAGAGGAGGGTTTTTCCATTATTTTAGTCATTATTTTATTATTTTTCTCAAGGTAAGTAACAGTGTTTGTTCTTGTGAATAAATATAGTAATTAGTGCATTTTATTTTTAACCAAGGGTTATTAACTAATAAAAACATCATCCATGACCCAATATTTCATGTATTTAGCTTATTTTGTAAATTATCATATTTCACTATTCACCAAAAATTCATGTATTTTAGAAAAATCTCAAAAATTCACCCTAAAAATTTTTTAACATGTAGATTTAAAAAATAAGCTCAATTTTTTGAAAATAATTTTCTTAATATGAGAAATTTAAATTTTAATTAAAAGCATAATTTATTTTAAAAATACCAGTTATAAAACTATATTTGATTTTACAACACTTTGAAAAATTAATTAAGGTGTCATATAATTATTTTATAATCATATGATAATAAAATATTAATTCTTGAATATATTTTATGAAAATAAATTTTCTTTTAAATAATTATGTTAATTATACAATTATAAATAAATATTTATGTTTCAAAAAACCAACACTTAATCTATCATTTTAAAAAAAATTATTTACTCATTAAAAGATACAAATATATCATATTTTCACATATAAGATGATTAAATTATATTTAAACTTTTATAGGTATGGTCACTATTCTATTGGTGGATTTACTATTCATAAGGGACATATTAATATACCTAAGGACAATTTACTATTCCATCAGAAAATATTCCTTAAAATACAACTTATTTCATTATACATTTGTAAAAGATTTCACTATTTCATTTCAAAAGGAAAACAATTTATTTTATAAGAACTTGGGTTGTTACAATCGATATCCTTCATACAAGTTAAAACCTATTATATAATAAATATATTTTTATTATACATATATTACATAATCATGATCATATTTAGTACACCATTTTTTATTTTCGTATGACTTTTCATTACCTTTTTATTAACAATTCCTTGTAAAAAGTACATTTTGGGTAATAACTGACTCTTTTTTCATGTATGTTCTAGTTTCGTATTTTTGGTACATTTAAATTTATTATGGTTATGTAATTTATACAATTTTAAACATGACAAAAATATCATTTATATTCATTATATATGTATTTAAAGTAATCTATAAAAGATATATATTGAAAATGAAATACATTATTTATGAAGACAGTGGGTCATACACAAGAACATTATTTCCATTTTTTATTGAATGAAATAAAATAAATAAAAATAATATATTATCATTATATAATAATTTTTATGTCATATATATTACATATATTCATTAAATTTACCCTAATTACCTTTCATGCAAAGCTTTAGTGAAAAATGAATCACATAGCTTCGCAAGGTGGTAGTTTGTCATACACATGAATGAAGTTATCATATCCCCCAAAGAATGGAAAGTAAGAAGATATATGTTACATAAAAATTATAGAAATATAATTATGTTAAAAATATCATATATATTTATTTAATATATATTTATTATAATCCTTGTAAAATGTAAATAAAAAACATATCATGTCTGTTTATGAGGTGGTAGTCAATCGTACATACGAGCGACTTTATTGTTTTCCAACGGGTTGGGTGGTAAGAATTTAGATATGGTATTATAATTCCATGGGTATTATATTATCATAAATATAATAAATAAACATTAAAACCATCATTATATCCATCCAAGAGAGGTGGTGATGGAAAACGAATAACCTCGGTTTGTGAGGCGGCGGTCCTCCGTACACACGAATAATGATTTTGTATCCCACTTGATGGAAGTGGAGATGGTTTTATATTATTACCTAAATATAAAAAATATCAATATATTTGGGATACTAAAGTTATTTTATCATAAAATTTTAATAATAACTGAATTATGTGGAGGAATAAATAAAATAAAATTATTTGTTCGGGATGTTACTTATTCTTCAGACAACTTGTTCTGGTTTGCACCAAAATACTTCCTAGGTTATATATATGACCAAAAAAATGATTATATGATGATAATATGGAATTAATTTATTTATTTGGTCATTTATTTTCTATACTAATGGGTTTTTTAAGTGTTAAGAGGAGAGTAGATGGGTTCCTTTTATAAGTGAGGTGAGTGGCACACTTGTAATTTTTGAAAAGAAAATAGTGTACCCAAATTTTTCACATTTCAAAAGGCTCACAAATGGGTCATTATAGATACTTATAGGTTATAAGGACTAAATAATGCCACAAAATATATTTTGGACATGTTTCTGGGTCATTTTATGACTTATATCTTTATTTTAACCCCCAGTAAACCCTTTTTCACCATAACCACGGTAATTATTTTTTACTTATTTTACTATTCATAATGTTAAAAAGCTAATTTTACCTTATTAGAAATATAAATTTTTATAATTAAAAATATGGAATCTATTTTTCAAAATTCCATAAACATAAGTGGAAAATATTAATTTAAAATTAAACCCCCGGATGTGACGAAAAAGTGGTTTTCCAAGGAGAAAATCTTTTAAAGTTTAAAAAGTTTTTATATAAAAATTTAATATGAGATGGATTATAATGAACTAAATTAGATTAATAGATATATAATTTAACTAATTTAAATTTTTAAACAATATTAAAATAATTTTTATGACTTTAAAATCTTTAAAAGAAATTAATTTTTTTAATAAAAACCAGTATTTTTCAATATTCAAGGAAAAAATTAATTTCTTAGAAAAGTATCAAAAATTCACCCTATGATAATTTTTAAATGATGATTCCAAATATTAATTTCATTTTTTCAAATAAATTTTCCAAAAGTTTCAAAAATTAATTTAATAAAATAATTTTTCAAAATGAAATAAAATTGTTTTTTTTTTTGAAAAATATGGATTTTACTTGTAAAATTGGATTTAATCTCTTGTGATGGTTAGAAATCACAAAATATGAATTTTCAATAATTTATTGAATATATAATATATAATTATTATTAAAATAATTCCCCAAAATTTAATTATTTAATTTATTTAGGTAATATATGTCTGTGTACAAAATAATATTGTTTCATAGAAATATTTTCTTTATTTTCAAATGGTTTTTATTTTCATTTATAATAAATTGGTCAGAAATAGTTAATTTTGTATACACGATTAAAGAATATATTTTCATAAATTATTTAATCCTATTCATACCTAAAATTCAAACGAATATGTGATTATTATTATATTAAATAATAATATTTTAATAGTATGTCGTCTATTAATAAAACTCGGTGTTTTTTGTAGCACAAGCTGTCGAAGGAATTAAATTTTTTTTGAAGAAAATATATTTCATAAAATATCAGGGTGTTACATTATATCCCCATTAAATTTAATTTCACCCTCTAAATTTATCACATTAATACAAACAAAATGATGGTACATTTTTCTAATTACATCCGCAGGTTCTCGCATAGCTTCCTCAAGATAGTGGTTTCACCAAAAAACTCTAACCAAGTGAGTGGTCTTATTTAATGGTACTTTCTTTGTATGATCGTGAATAATAACCAATTATTCTTTATAAGAAATTTTATGATCCAGTGTTACACCCTTTGAGTTCTAAACATGTGAAGTTTTAGGTATGTACTTCCTTAGGAGAGATACATTGAACACATCATGGACTTGAGATAGGTTCAGTAGAAGCACCAATTAACAAGATACCATCTTGATACAATCATGAATATAAAATGTAACAATATCTTTAGGAATCCACTTTCCTTTATATCTAAAATTCAATTTTATCCTTTGGTTTTGCTTCAATAAACGTCTAATTCATCTCTTATCCTATGAAATGAATATTCATGATGAATTTTTCATGCCTCAAGCACTAGAATCATCATATGATCCCTAATTCATTCCTTCAACCTACAAATATTTACTAAAACCAGTATATATAGTTTAAGTTAGCCAATAACATATGAATTTAAACTTAATTAATTCCAGAAATATTTAACCATAAGGATCCTCCAAAATATTTCTTACCAAAATTGTATTCCATATATTAGAATGATTTTATCTCAAATACTCACATGATCAACTTAATAATAATTTCAATCACCCATAATGTCTCATAAAAAATGTATATACCTTATTACTTTAAAAATTCACAATAAAACAATATATTCTTCCAAAATATAATTCACCTTATATTCCTTACATGGGATCTTATCTTATCTAAATACATTTCCATTAGAAATATAGGTTTATCCTTGCACTAATATATGATTATAATTTTATTTTAAACATAAAATGTGACTTCTATACTCCATACTATCTTTAGAGAGAGATAATACCATAAAATTTCTCTCAATGATTCATATAAATATTTTCATATAGCCCATTCATACAAAAATAAACATGAAATACCGCACTATGGTGTGCCCCAATTATTGAGATTTACTTTAGTTTTGGTGATTAAATAAGCTTCCCCTTTATCTTTTTTATTTATAGGTTGTTATGAATTATCATCCTCATTATCCTTTAGATTAGTTTATTTATTTTCATAATTCCAAAACTCTTTTCATTTGAAACACTAGATTGTTGATTGTTCATTCTATTAAGTTATATCTCTATTTATTTCATTAAATGGACTCTTCACATCACTTCAATATTTTTATACTCAATTGATGGGTTTATGAAACTTTTATATCCCTCTTAATCCTATTAATAATTTACCTGGGTTCTTGTTCCTACATTTCTATTATTTAGGTGACTAAAATCTCTTTCTAACTTGTGATTTATTCATGTTCTCATGAGACTCGATCTTCCTTTTCTTATAAAAATCATGGGAATAGTGGGAATATCCAATTTTATTTCTAACTTTAGTGCACATAGAATGAAATTTTCATAGCTACTTAAGTCTATTATAGTAAAGTCATTTCAATGAAATAGTTTTAGGCTACCAAATAATTGATCAATTTTTCATTCAGTTCTAATAATTAAACTGGAAACATGTCTTCAAAGTATTGTAAATATATCAACATATGAACTAATAAATCTATCATCATTCTAAGTAAGATGAAGGAATTATTTCTATATCCTTTTATGTCAAGAAATATGGAAGTAATTAAAAAAAATATCCCTTTAAACACTACCCATTCCATATATTCAATTTATATTTATTCCCTCGTGTTTCTAATAAGAGTCTGCCACTGATCTAATTTTCCTTTCAAATGATAAACTAAATAAATGTATTTTTCATGATATAAACACTGAATAATATAAAATATATTTCAATTTCTACTATTACATTTCTCAATAATTATTTAATCAGTGGAACCACTAAAAGAAGGTCAGCTTTTCCTCATAAAGAAATCAATAAATTATTATACCCTTCTTTTCTAGTCTTGTGGATCAGCATGATTCAAAGCTTTAGATTGTTGTGTCAGAAAATCAATAATATATTTCATTCCAAATCCCATAAATTTTTGTTTCTAAAAAGGAAAATCAGTTCATTTTCCATCATACTCTGTGTTATCATAGATTATTCAGGATCATTCCATTAAGTAAAACCAAAAATAATAGTGTGAGAAACACTAATCATAGTGGAAAAACACAAAATCATGAAAAATAATTTATACTATGTCTAAATCATGAAAAAATCTTTAAAATTTATGGAACCTTAGGATTAACCTAATTCATTTATGGTCATTAGTTAAATACATCATGGTAGTTCATAAAGAGCTTGTGAATTTTCAAATTATATCCCCCATGAGTTTTAAACTATGTGGGTTGTAAGGCTCCTTTTCTTGAAATGGGTGAAGATCTTGTCCATCTCAATGTTCTATTTTAGAGTTATTACTCCTAGATAACTCTATTCCATAGAAACATCCACTTGTAGTATCTATATAGGGATGTAATTTCTTGGAAACCACTTTCACTATCCATTACCAAAATTCCAAGAAATTTTCTTATACATTAACTCATCCTTATTCATATAATTAGTGATATTACTAAAGTTTTCTCATCCAAGTTTCTATAGGTTTACTAAACCTTTGATTTGATACCAACTATAGAGACCCAAACTTCTCATACATAGATATCACATCTTAATATATGAATTTTCATTATATTTTAAAAATTCATTCCCAAGGATCATAATGGTTTAGTTCATTTTGAAACTAGGTACATAATATTATTATTTAGTAAAATATCTTCAACATATTTCATAAATATATTACCACATATTTTTATCCATAGACATACCCAACTTAAAACCTTTCTTTATAAACTATGAAAAAGAAACATAAGAAAGGGTGAGTTCATATGGTTAGTAAAGGTAAAAAATATAAGTCCCCAGCCTTAAACCTTACTTAATCTTGAGTTATTACAAGATTACACAATGAGGATCTTTTCGGGTTTAGAGTTTTAGAGAATTAGATCATAAAACTTGCATTACATTCCACATATAAACAAAGTGGTTACATAAAGATAGTATTCGTCATTCCCATCAATGGAAACACATTTAAAATAAAACATGGATTATTTCTTGACACATCCTTGACTCTATCATCTTATCATGTACCTTTCCCTTGACCTGTGAAAAACATTTCAAAAACTTGGGATGAGCATAAAAACTCAGTATGGGTTATAAAAAAAACATGGAAAGGAAACATGAGTTCATATATACATAAGAATGAAATCATACTTTACACATAAAACATAGGCACTTTAACATACCTCATAAAATCATGAATAAATCATAGAAATCATAAGACATAAAGGTAACTTGAGGCATTCATAACATTCTTACGTAGGGAGTAACCCTCTTGGTTACGTTTGGAATACCCATCACAGTATATTCCCTAAAATCTCTTCGGAGAAACCTTAACGTTTCACTCCTTCGCGTTACCCAATGCATTGGAGAGCTATAACGGGCTTGCTCGCCCTTAGTTTATCACGGAACCACCCGTCTTCATAATAATGCCCAAGAACCATAACATAATCATATCACATAAAACATGCATAAAGGAAACATAACATTTCCACATTTCAATCATGAGATATCAATACAACACATTGATATAATAAAAACATTATGAAAACCATTTTCAATACCAAAGTAAAACATGGTATTTATTTTTCTTTTAAAAAAAGAAGGTATGGCTTGTAGAGGAAGCTGAAACTCAAATAACGGTTACGACGGCGGAGAAGTCGTTGTCGCCGCATACGTACGACAAAAACATTCCCTTTTGTCGTTTAGTAAACGCTTCGTATAAAAAAGATTCCTTTTGAATAAACGTAAAAGTCAAAGGGGTTTATACACCGTATAAAAGAAAGTTGTGTATAAAATAAAATATGCCTCAATGAAAGGAGATTGAGACGAAGTCCCATACCTCGTATCCGACTTGACCCGACCGTTCTTTAATCTCCTGAATAATAAACTTGAGTTAATATCTACTTGATTATGAATCTTTTTCAAGTTCATTATTCCTTTTATACCATGTTATGAACATTATGTAATCAGTTAAGTTAATAATATTCATTTTGTCGGTATTTGGTTCTTAAGTCAAAAATAGACTTCTTACACTTACATGTTGTTAATTTGGTCATAGGTTCGTTATATCCAGAATTATATTAATGATTTGGATAACATATATATCATATATATTCATCATATACATGTATTTATAATATTACATCACATTTAGAGGTAAGAAATGAAATGCACCGTTCATGGAGACGGTAAGCCGTACGTACGCATGAACGCTACTTCCATTTCTATTTCATATTTTTTGGAATGGAATCATAATGATATAAGAGTATATTATAATTCCAGTATAATAACATATATAATATCATTATCTTTATCCTTTAAACATCTCACATATGGTATTAACGAATCAAATCACTTTCAGGGGGCGGTAGTCCGCACTTCCTAAAATAAAGATATCGTGTTTACCCATAATGGAAACCATAAAGGTATGCCCAAAATGAAAAAACAGAAGCTTAAGGAAAACAAAAACATATTATATATCATATATAAAAATATTGACATCATAATGGCCACCTTTGAAGGTGTTAAATGAGTATTGAACAATCATCGTTTCGGGAGGCAGAATTTCGCCATCCACGGAAACCGTATGTTCTTTAACCATTTGATGTAGTTTTGTGAGTGTGTAGCTCAAATATATCTTATAACAACATCCTAGTATATTGAAGATACTGGTGTTGTTACAAAATAAGTAAATAAAAAGAGTTTAGGGGGTTGGAGAAGCAAAATAAAACAAATGAACATGAGAGAATGAATTACCTTAAAAAGTGTAACTCCTTTTGATTTGAGCCTAACGGCTTCCTTTGAAAGGATTCTTCCCAAAGGGAATCCTCTAGGATGAGAAGAGGGATGTGGAGAGAGTAAATGGGCAGGGTTTGGGCGAGCCAAAGGCTTGAGTAGTGTGTGAAATGAGGTAGAGGTGGGGGCCTTTTATAAGAGGAGAGGAGGGGCACTTTTGGAAAGTAAAGAAATATTACATTATTTGAAAATGTGTTTCGGTTTCAAAAGGTCCCACATTGATATAATTCGTGGATAAGGTGGTAAGTCTTCGAAATCCACTCATCCAATAAGTTTTGGACATGTGTAGTTCATAGATTTTACATTATCTTTCCATTTTATTTAAATCGTCAAATAATGATGTCATCGCTGCATCATTATTATGTCATAAATAATTTAATTTATTTAATGTCTAAAAATTATAAACAAAATACTATGATGTAGGAAATCGTTTTATCTTTCCAATGACTATTTATAATAAAAAATCTGAACTTTATAACCCCATGTAAAAATTGTTTTCGTAAAACGTATTATGTTTGTGTCATTTTTACCTTTACATTAAATAAAAAGTTATTTATGTAATTTCCCAACCAAAATGTCCCCATGGGGTCCCCAAGTTTACCCATGGCTTTTCGTGGTCGGCCATGACACAACCAATAAGTTTGGGACATGTGTCTAGGTCATTTCATATTATTAAAGCATTATTTATACCTTAAACTACACTAATTACCACTAATCGCGATTAAAAACTTAATAAGTTACTATTCACCAAAAAATTATTTTAATCTCATTGAACCACATTTTACTTATTAATGACAACCATGTATGTCGGATTTTCAAAATTCAATACACATTAGTGGTAAACTTTCATTTAATCTGAAAAATCAGTTTGCTTGATTACCACTTAGTGGTTTCACTATTCATCAAAAATTGAAGTTTTTCAGAAAATTACCAAAAATTCACCCTAAGCTATATTTGATATTCCGAATTCAAAAATGAATTCTATTTTACAAAATTCAAATCATATAAGTCACATTAATTAATTTAATAATTAATTCCCGCTGCCAGAGCAAATAGCGTGTTTTTACAAAACAATAAGTATCAAAAGATTGACACCAGTTTAAGTCTAATTTCAAAGTGAAATTGATTCCAATGATCACCATTGGATAAAATGGTAAAAATATATTCTAATTTCACTTAAAAACCAATTCAAAACATAATCTAATCATATAAATAAATTACATTAAAAAACAGTTTTGATGTAAAATGCAGTATTTTTCACTATTCATTAAAAAATGAACATTGTCAGAAAAATACCAAAAATTCACACAAGGTAAATTTTGATGTCCCAATCATAAAGAATAAGTTTATTTTGACAAACATAGTTTATAAAATTGTCAAAATATAGATTCAAAAATGGTTTGCCATCAAAAGGCAGTAAAACAATCTTTTAAGAATACAAGTGTATTCCATGCATAAGATTGTATTTATTTTCATTTTAAGCCTCTATAACACTATCTTAATCATTAATAAACATAGATAAAAATATCTATTATTCATTTACTTACTTGGGATGTTACATCCTTCCCCCCATTAGAAAATTGCGTCCCCGCAATTTATTTACTTATCGAATAAATGGGGGTACTTATCCCTCATTGCATTTTCAGATTCCCATGTTGCCTCTTCAATCATGTGGTTTTTCCACAAAACCTTTACCTGCTTAATCACCTTATTCCATAACACTTGCTCCCTGTGGTCAAGAATCTGGACCGGTTGTTCCTCATAAGATAGGTTCTCTTCCAGCTGAACTACCTCTGGACTCAAAACATGAGATGGATCTGGCATATACTTTCTCAACATCGAAACGTGAAAAACATTGTGTACCTGAGATAAACTCGGAGGTAAAGCCACTCGGTATGCAACTGATCCAACTCTCTCCAGAATTTCGTATAGTCCAATGAACCTTGGACTTAGCTTTCCTTTCTTACCAAATCTCATCACACTTTTCCAAGGAGAAACCTTGAGAAAAACATGATCACCTACCTCGAAAGATAGATCCTTCCTCCGGTTATCCGCATAACTCTTATGCCTACTCTGAGCTGTTCTCATGTGCTTCTGAATCAGCTGAACTTTTTCTGCCATCTCTTCTACCAATTCTGGTCCCATCAACTTTCTTTCACCCACTTCATCCCAGAAAGCTGGAGTTCGACACCGCCTCCCATATAATGCCTGAAATGGTGCCATCTGTATACTGGAATGAAAACAGTTATTATATGAAAACTCAACCAAAGAAATATGTTGGTCCCAACTTCCCTGATAATCCATAGAACAAGCTCGTAGCATATCCTCCAATGTCTGAATTGTTCGTTCTGACTTTCCATCTGATTGAGGATGAAAAGCTGTACTAAAATTTAATTCAGTACCCAACGACTTCTAAAGGCCTTTCCAAAAGTTAGAAGTAAACCTGGGATCACGATCCGATACAATGGAGAGAGGAACTCCATGTAACCTGACTATCTCTTTAAGATAAAAATGGGAAATTTGATCAAGATATAAAGTATCTCGTATAGCAAGGAAATGAGCAGATTTGGTCAAGCGATCAACAATAACCCAGATTGCATTATTACCTCGAGATGTATTCGGTAATCCAACAACAAAGTCCATGGATATATTCTCCCATTTCCACTCTGGCACTGGTAAAGGCTGAAGCATCCCTATCGGTAACTTCCGCTCTGCTTTAACCTGCTGACAAGTCAAACACTTCACAGTAAATTCAGCAATATCTCTTTTCATTCCATCCCACCAGTAATACTCCCGCAGATCTCTATACATCTTAGTACTGCCCGGATGAACTGAAAACGGAGAACTATGAGCTTCACATAACAAATCTCTCTTCAACTGTGAATCACAAGGCACACACAATCTCTTCCCAAATCTCAAAACGCAATCATTATCAATGTTGAATTCAGGCAACTTACCTTTCTGAACCAGCTCTACCTTTTTCTGCAACTCACTGTCTTGCTTCTGTGCTTGCTTGATTCTATCTGATAGAGAAGATCTCACTGATACCTGAAACAAAACAGAAGGACTTCTTGCACCAACAACTTTTATGCCAAAGCTCATCAAATCCTTAACCAAAGGATCACGTTCCAAACGCAACATTGTTAATGAAGCATTACTTTTTCGACTCAAAGTATCAGCCACTTTATTTGCTTTTCCCGGATGGTAATGAATTGTACAATCATAATCCTTGATTAATTCTAGACATCTCCTTTGTCTCATGTTTAACTCTTTCTGAGTGAATATATACTTTAAACTTTTGTGATCAGTATATATTTCACACTTTACTCCATACAAATGATGCCTCCAAATTTTTAAAGCAAAAACAACAGCAGCTAATTCCAAATCATGTGTAGGGTAATTTACCTCATGAGTTTTCAACTGTCGTGAAGCATAAGCAATTACCTAATCATTCTGCATTAGGACGCAACCAAGTCCTTTCAATGAAGCATCATTGTATATAACAAACTCACCATTCCTGGAAGGTAGTGCCAAAACTGGAGCATTCACCAATCTTCTTTTCAATTCCTGAAAACAATCATCACATTATTTTGTCCAGATAAACTTAACACCCTTCTGAGTTAGCTTAGTCATTAGACTAGATAACCGTGAAAAATTTCTAACAAACCTTCGGTAATAGCCCGCCAAACCAAGGAAGCTACGAATCTCGGTTACATTTGTGGGTCTTGGCCATTCTTCCACAACTTTTGTTTTTGCAGGATCAACAGTTATTCCATCTTTAGAAACAATGTGACCAAGGAAAGAAATTTGTTGCAACCAAAACTCACACTTGCTGAATTTCCCATATAGTTTCTTTTCTTTTAAAGTTTGCAAGATAACCCTTAAATGTCTTTCATGATCCTCTTTACTTTTAGAAAACACCAAAATATCATCAATAAAAACCACCACAAACTTATCCAAGAACTCATGGAAAATTCTATTCATTAAGTCCATGAATACAGCAGGTGCATTGGTTATCCCAAAAGGCATTACTACAAATTCATAATGGCCATATCTCGTACGAAACGCGGTCTTCAGAATATCTGCCTCCTTTACCTTCAGCTGATGGTACCCCGATCTCAAGTCAATCTTTGAAAAAAACTGAGCTCCCTGGAGCTGATCAAACAAATCATCGATATGAGGCAAAGGATATTTGTTCTTAACACTGATATTATTTAAGGCTCTATAATCAATGCAAAGTCTCATAGAACCATATTTCTTTTTAACAAACAAAACAGGAGCACCCCATGGTGATGTGCTAGGTCTAATGAAACCTTTCTTTAATAAATCTTGCAATTTCTCCTTCAACTCTAAAAGTTCAATTTGTGCCATTCGATAAGGGGGTTTTGAAATTGGCCTAGCATCAGGAACTAAGTCAATAGTAAACTCAACTTCCCGATCTGGTATTATTCCAGGCAACTCATCAGGAAAAACATCAGGATACTCATTTACCACTGGAACATCATTAATCTGAACAGTTCCTTTATTTTCAATGACGTGTTCAAGGTAACATTCATTTCCATCTTTTACAAGTTTCTCGGCCTCTTGATATGTTATCAAAAGTAAGGGTTCATTCCTGTAAACAAACTGAAAGTATTTCTGAAAAGAAACTTCTTTATCTCTACAGTCAATCTTAGCATGGTAAATAGAGAACCAATCCATACCCAGGATAACATCAAACTCTACTAGAGGTAGAACAATAAGGTTTGCAAGTAGGTTCTTTCCACAGATAAGGATAGGAAGATTCTTATAAATTCTTTTTGCCTCGAAATTTCCCCCAGGTGTTTTTACCAAAAGTTCAGGAGTCATTTCTTGAGATGGTATTCCCATTTTACTAGAAAGGGTTTCAGAGATGAAAGAATGTGTAGACCCCGAATCAAACAACACACTGGAAAAGTCTGAAAAAACAAACAAAGTACCTGATACAACTTCATTTGATGGCCCGAAATCTGCTGAAGTAGTTGCAAAGGATTTCACCACCCCTTTCTGCTTGTAGTCTAACTGCTTCCCATCACTCAAGCTCCTTGTCGGACACTCATTTTCATAGTGACCCATCTCATTTCACTTATAACATTTCACTAACTGTAAATCAAATTTGTTCTTACCTTCACCTTGATCCTTTTCAGTGCAATCACGAGCCTTATGTCCCATCTTGCCACATCGGTAGCACTTTCCAGAATTCAGAAGACATTCCCCAGCATGCCTTTTGCCACATTTATCACAAACTGGAAACTTAGTTCTCTTACCATCAGACTTTTTTGAAGAATTCTTACCTTTCTCCTGCCACCTCGGTCTCTTCTTCTGCTGGTTGTTATAGAAAACTTGGTCATCGGCAAACACCATTTCCACCTTCTCAGCACATCGAACAAGCTTTTCATAACTTTTAAACTCACGAGAAGCTAATGCCCTTCGATACTTTGGCTTTAATCCTGAGTAGAAACGATTGATTTTACTATCAAGGTCCCGGATAAAATTTGGAGCATACCTTGCCAATCGAGTGAACCTTTCTTCATAGGCATCCACTGAGTCTTCCTCTTGCCTCAATTCCAAGAATTTCTTTTCCATCCTAAGTCGAACAGCCTTAGGAAAATACTTCTCAAGAAACATACCTTTGAATTCATCCCAGTCAAGAGCATCAATCTCATCGGCGTCCCTGATATTTTTAACCATAGACCACCACTGATCTGCTTCACCCTCCAAATGGTAAATAGAAAGACTAACCTTTTGATTGTCTGAACACCCCATGACATCAAAAATCTTCTCCAGTGCTTTAATCCACCCTTCAGCTAGCACAGGGTCAGATGATCCTCTGAATGATGGTGGATGTTGCCTCATGAAATGTTCCACCACTGACATGTTCCTCTGCGGTTGTTCTGGCTGATCCCATGCATGGATACCACCGCCATTTATCGCTTGAGTCAACTGCGCCATTACTGCAACAAACTGTTCAGTTCCAATTCCGACCATCTCAGGATGCTGATTCGGAAGGTTATTTCCTTCTGTATGCCTTCCTAGCACTGCTTCCCTATTTCCTCTGCGGAAAACCATTCTAAACAAACATGTCTTAGATGAAGCAACATGGTAATCTTTAAATGCCATATCATTTCGAAAAAAAATATTTTTGGATAATCATTTAATAGAATTCTAACTCCTAAAGTTATCTAAACCGACCTTTCATACCAACTATAAGTCCCCAAACTTAAACCTTACTTAATCTTGAGTTATTACAAGATTACACATTGAGGATCTTTTCGGGTTTAGAGTTTTAGAGAATTAGATCATAAAACTTGCATTACATTCCACATATAAACAAAGTGGTTACATAAAGATAGTATTCTTCATTCCCATCAATGGAAACACATTTAAAATAAAACATGGATTATTTCTTGACACATCCTTGACTCTATCATCTTTTCATGTACCTTTCCCTTGACTTGTGAAAAACATTTCAAAAACTTGGGATGAGCATAAAAACTCAGTATGGGTTATAAAAAAAACATGGAAAGGAAACATGAGTTCATATATACATAATAATGAAATCATACTTTACACATAAAACATATGCACTTTAACATACCTCATAAAATCATGAATAAATCATAGAAATCATAAGACATAAAGGTAACTTGAGGCATTCATAACATTCTTACGTAGGGAGTAACCCTCTTGGTTACGTTTGGAATACCCATCACAGTATATTCCCTAAAATCTCTTCGGAGAAACCTTAACGTTTCACTCCTTCGCGTTACTTAATGCATTGGAGAGCTATAACGGGCTCACCTGCCCTTAGTTTATCACGGAACCACCCGTCTTCGTAATAATGCCTAAGAACCATAACATAATCATATCACATAAAACATGCATAAAGGAAACATAACATTTCCACATTTCAATCACGAGATATCAATACAACACATTGATATAATAAAAACATTATGAAAACCATTTTTAATACCAAAGTAAAACATGGTATTTATTTTTCTTTTAAAAAAAGAAGGTATGGCTTGTAGAGGAATCCGAAACTCAAATAACGGTTACGACGGCGGAGAAGTCGTTGTCGCCGCATACGTACGACAAAAACATTCCCTTTTGTCGTTTAGTAAACGCTTCGTATAAAAAATATTCCTTTTGAATAAACGTAAAAGTCAAAGGGGTTTATACACCGTATAAAAGAAAGTTGTGTATAAAATAAAATATGCCTCAATGAAAGGAGATTGAGACGAAGTCCCATACCTCGTATCCGACTTGACCCGACCGTTCTTTAATCTCCTGAATAATAAACTTGAGTTAATCTCTACTTGATTATGAATCTTTTTCAAGTTCATTATTCCTTTTATACCATGTTATGAACATCGTGTAATCAGTTAAGTTAATAATGTTCATTTTGCCGGTATTTGGTTCTTAAGTCAAAAATAGACTTCTTACACTTACATGTTGTTAATTTGGTCATAGGTTCGTTATATCCAGAATGATATTAATTATTTGGATAACATATATATCATATATATTCATCATATATATGTATTTATAATATTACATCACATTTAGAGGTAAGAAATGAAATGCACCGTTCATGGAGACGGTATGCCGTACGTACGCATGAACGCTACTTCCATTTCTATTTAATATTTTCTGGAATGGAATCATAATGATATAAGAGTATATTATAATTCCAGTATAATAACATATATAATATCATTAACTTTATCCTTTAAACATCCCACATATGGTATTAACGAATCAAATCACTTTCAGGGGGCGGTAGTCCGCACTTCCTAAAATGAAGATATCGTGTTTACCCGTAATGGAAACCATAAAGGTATGCCCAAAATGAAAAAACAGAAGCTTAAGGAAAACATAAACATATTATATATCATATATAAAAATAGTTATGTCATAATGGACACCTTTGAAGGTGTTAAATGAGTATTGAACAATCATCGTTTCGGGAGGCAGAATTTCGCCATCCACGGAAACCGTATGTTCTTTAACCATTTGATGTAGTTGTGTGAGTGTGTAGCTCAAATATATCTTATAACAACATCCTAGTATATTGAAGATACTGGTTTTGTTACAAAAGAAGTAAATAAAAAGAGTTTAGGGGGTTGGAGAAGCAAAATAAAACAAATGAACATGAGATAATGAATTACCTTAAAAAGTGTAACTCCTTTTGATTTGAGCCTAAAGGCTTCCTTTGAAAGGATTCTGCCCAAAGGGAATCCTCTAGGATGAGGAGAGGGATGTGGAGAGAGTAAATGGTCATGGGTTGGCCGAGCCAAAGGCTTGAGTAGTGTGTGAAATGAGGTAGAGGTGGGGGCCTTTTATAAGAGGAGAGGAGGGGCACATTTGGAAAGTAAAGAAATATTACATTATTTGAAAAACAATTTCGGTTTCAAAAGGTCCCACATTGATATAATTCGTGGATAAGGTGATAAGGCTTCGAAATACACTCATCCAATAAGTTTTGGACATGTGTAGTTCATAGATTTTACATTATCTTTCCATTTTATTTAAATCATCAAATAATGATGTCATCGCTGCATCATTATTATGTCATAAATAATTTAATTTATTTAATGTCTAAAAATTATAAAAAAAATACTATGATGTATTAAATCTTTTTAGATTTCCAATGACTATTTATAATAAAAAATCTGATCTTTATTACCCCATGTAAAAATTGTTTTCGTAAAACGTATTATGTTTGTGTCATTTTTACATTTACATTAAATAAAAAGTTATTTATGTCATTTCCCAACCAAAATGTCCCCATGGGGTCCCCAAGTTTACCCATGGCTTGTCTTGGTCGTCCATGACACAACCAATAAGGTTGGGACATGTGTCTAGGTCATTTAATATTATTAAATCATTATTTATACCTTAAACTACACTAATTACCACTAATCGCGATTAAAAACTTAATAAGTTACTATTCACCAAAAAATTATTTTAATCTCATTGAACCACATTTTACTTCTTAATGACAACCATGTATGTCGGATTTTCAAAATTCAATACACATTAGTGGTAAACTTTCATTTAATCTGAAAAATCAGTTTGCTTGATTACCACTTAGTGGTTTCACTATTCATCAAAAATTGAAGTTTTTCATAAAATTACCAAAAATTCACCCTAAGCTATATTTGATATTCCGAATTCAAAAATGAAGTCTATTTTACAAAATTCAAATCATATAATTCACATTAATTAATTTAATAATTAATTCCCGCTGCCAGAGCAAATAGCGTGTTTTTACAAAACAATAAGTATCAAAAGATTGACACCAGTTTAAATCTAATTTCAAAGTGAAATTGATTCCAATGATCACCATTGGATAAAATGGTAAAAATATATTCTAATTTCACTTCAAAACCAATTCAAAACATAATCTAATCATATAAATAAATTAGATTAAAAAACAGTTTTGATGTAAAATGCAGTATTTTTCACTATTCATTAAAAAATGAACATTGTCAGAAAAATACCAAAAAATTCACACAAGGTAAATTTTGATGTCCCAATCATAAAGAATAAGTTTATTTTAACAAAAATAGTTTATAAAATTGTCAAAATATAGATTCAAAAATGGTTTTCCATCAAAAGGCAATAAAACAATCTTTTAAGAATACTAGTGTATTCCATGCATAAGATTGTATTTATTTTCATTTTAAGCCTCTATAACACTATCTTAATCATTAATAAACATAGATAAAAATATCTATTATTCATTTACTTACTTGGGATGTTACAAAAAACATAGATATAAACATATCATGAGTATAAAGTTATGATAATATGAGAATAAAATTTGAAAACCATGTCGTGGATATCATAGATCATAAAATTGATTCATATCATAAATCATGTAATTTTATAATACATAAATAATAATGGAATCAAAGAACATAATCCATGAGAATATAAAATTTTAATTAGACATATATTTGTGTCATAAACATTTCCTTAGTAGTTAAGGCCCATTTCCAAGACAAACATAGTGGAATGGTTTCACTACCCAAACAATCATAGTAGTCATGGTTCAATCCCAAAACTCTCATGGTGGAAAACTTCTTATACTGAACTAGGTTCGGTCTCCATTCCAGCCATGTTTATCTCATGATATATCATTATTTACCCTATTCATTGGTTGTATATATAGGTCACACCCATCACAAAAGGAAAATCATACATACATGTGCCACAATATCATAAAACATTCATCATATCAAAACCCATGAAAATATATGGGTTTCATAAATATTTCATCATAGAATAACATATGGAAAAGAAACAAGTTTCATAATCATTTCACTATTTCATCATAGCATAACCCATGGAAAAAGTAGTGGGTTTCACAAGCAATTTATAATGGTATAACATGTGGAATAGAAATGGGTTTGATAAACATCTTGGCATAATAAATATAATAAATTCATAGAAAGAATAAGAATGGTATCCTTGGATCATATCCCTATTAAAGAATAAGTAACATCAAAGGATGTAATATTATATGTAAAATTATTTCTAAAGAACCATTGGAACATTTCTTAAGGAAAATAACCGTTCTATGAAAATAGATTTTTAAAACTAAAAATTCATAAAATATTTTAGAAATCCATTTCTTTAAAAATATAATTTGAATACTTATAAAATAATATTTAAAAATTAGTTAAAAAATTTCTTTATTAAAATATCCTTTCCACATTAAAAATCACTTTTTAAAAAACATAAAACATTGTCAAAATATTTTTTATTTAAAATAACCTTTGAAATAATTTTCTTAAGGAAAATACAATTTCCACTTTGGAAAAAAAATTAAACATAATAAATTATAAAAATAATTTTATTTGAAAATAATAAAGGATAATTTAAAACATTTAGTGGTTATGATGGTGTAAAATTTCATGCAAGCCATACACATTAAATCAATGATTCTTTTCACATTTTTTGTAAAATCCAAATGAGCGTTGTTTTGAAAATGAAATGAATATTAACTTTAAAAAACATTCTAAAAATTTAAAAATAGGTAAAATTATTTAAATATTTTTTTAAGTGATTTTAAAACATTTTAGAAAACATTTTTATAAAACATGGATATGAAATAAAAATGGTTTTCGACCAAATAGAGAAATAAATTCAGTTTTTCTTAAAAACATTCTCTTGAAATATTGAGTACATAAAGGGAGGTTAGTGAAGGGAAACATTTATTCTCATAAAATAACTAAAATATAATAAATTTAATGAGTTTCTTGAGATATGTATCATAATATTTCTTTATTTCATGAATAAACATAAACAATCCTAATAAATGATGAGATTGTATCATAAAATCATTATTACTTTAGTAACATTGAATCGTAACCCTAATTAAAGAGATATAATCAAATCGATATGTAAATACTAATAATTTTCAGTAAAATAATCATAAAATAAATTCATGGGAAGTATATACACCACATAAAATAAATAAGTGGTGAATATGGCATGTGTCTCACAGAAGTAAAAAAGTAAGACAGAAATCCCCTAGCTTAAGTATAAAATTACTTCATACATGTTTGAACCTCCTATATAATAAATATATTTTTATTTTAAATATATTACATAACCATTCTCATATATATCACACAATATATGATTTACTTGTTACTTTTCATTCCCCATTTATTAATAATTCAATGATAAAATTATGTTTCGAGTAATAATTGTTTCTTTTTTCACGTATATTTTGGTTTGGTATTTTTGTCCTTTTACATTGATCATGGTTCTATAGTTTCCGGAATTTTAATCATGAAATAAATATAATATATATTCATTATATATTTATTTATTATAATCCAAAAAAATTTGAGATAGAAATTGAAATATAATGTCTATGGAGACGGTAGGTCGTACGTAAGCATGATCGATGTTTCTATTTTCTCAATGGATGAAATAAAAGAAATTGAAATAATAAATTACCATGTAATAGTAATTTTTATCTCATATATATCACATAATTTCATTAAATTTATCCTAATTACCTTCCATGAGAAGAGTTAGTGAAAAATGAATCACATCACTTCGCGAGGCGGTAGTCTGTCATACACACGAATGATGTTATCATATCTCCCACTAAATGTAAAGTAAGAATATATATGTGATATAATAATTACATAAGTATAATTATTGTAATAATATAAAATATATTAATTTAATCTATCCATATTACCATCCATGTAAAACAGAAATAAAAAACACATCACATTGATCTGTATAGAGGTAGTCCTCCATTCACATGAGCAACATTATTGTTTTCCAATGGTCCAGGAGGTAAGAAGGTATATGTGATATTATAATTAAATAGGTATAATAATATCGTAAATATAATATATAAATATTGAATACAACATTATATCAAGTCATAATATTTGGTGATGAAAAAAAATTACATTAGTTCACGAGACGGTAGTCTATCGTACACATGAATGATGATTTTAGCTCCCATTTGAGGAAAGTGGAAAGAGTTAGAGGTTATTCACTTAAAATATAAACATATATGTATATGGATGATAATGAGGTTATTATATCATTTTTTCTTAATAATAATTGAAGGAATTGGGGGTGAAATAAATTAAAACACGCAATTAGGGATGTTACCTCTTCTTTAGACAACTTTTTTTTTGGTTTACATGAAAATTATTCCTTGGTTAGATTTATGACCAAAATAAGGATTAGAGGATGATATTATAGAATTAATTAAGTTATTATTTAAAGTATTATCTGACATAATTTATTTTTTAAGTGTGAATAAGAGTGTAATTGGGGTGGCCTTTTATAAGTTAGGTGAGTGGCACACTTGTAATTTTGGAAAAGAAAAAGGTGTGCCCATATTTTTTACATTCCTCAAGGCTCAAAAATAAGGAATAATAAAAACTAAGAGGTTATAAGATCTAAATTTTTCCATATAATTTGTTTTCTATATGTTTCTAGTTCATTTTACCACTTACCTTTTAAGTTTAACCCTTAGAAAACTCATTTTCACCTTAACCACGGTAATTAATTTTTACTACTTTTATTATTAATTATGGTAAAATTTAAATATTTCCTTTTTAGAAAATATAAATTATTATTATTCCAAATATTAAATCAATTTTTCCAAATCCCATTCATTTTAGTGTAAAATTTTAATTTAATCTTAAAAATGAAGGCGTGACGGAAAAACGGTCTTCCAAATAGAAAATCTTCAAAAGGTTAAAATGTTCTTATATAAAAATTAAATATTAAATTGATTCCAATTACCTGAATTAGAGTAATAGATATGTATTTAACTAATTATAATTTAGAAAATATACTAAATTAAAATTTAAATTTTCAAAATCTTTAAAAGAAATAACAAATTTTAATAAAAACTGTATTTTTAACTAATCATCCGAAATTTTATCTTTTAAGAAAATAATCAAAAATTAACCATAATATAATTTTGAAATTATGATTTAAATAAATCAATTTATTTTTTTCAAACAAATTTTATAAAATTTTAAAATATTAATCCTAAAAAATAAGTGCGCAAAATACAATAAAACAACTTTTTAGAAAAATATAGTTTTAAGTGTAAAACTTAATTAAATCTTATCTTATGAATAGGAAAAACATAGGAATAATATTATATACTTTCTTGGATATATATAATATATATTAAATTAAATTCATTCACCAAAAGTGATTTATTTAATTTATTTAGGTAAGACATGTTTGTGCATAGAAATATAGTTTTTCATAAAAAGATTTTCTTTATTTTCAAATGGTTCTTATTTTCATATGAATTTAATTGTTCACAAAGGAATTAATTTCATATAAATTTTTACACCATATATTTTCATAAATTAGTTAATATTATTCATACCCTCCATTTCAACAGTGAGATGATAACTATTATATTAAATAATAACATTTTAATAGTATGTCATGTTTCATTAATACTTAGTGTTTCATGTAACGTAAGCTATCAAAAGAATAAAATTTATTCAAAAAATATATATTTCATAAAATATAATGTTGTTACAAAGAGAGTTATGTGATTCAGGAAAAAAAAGAAAGTTGATCCCATCATATATTTTCCCTTTTGAAATCCTCAATTGTGTGGGCAAGGTATCTTATTGTCTTGCACTTCCACAAAACCCCTCTCAAGTGATGATGTGATATATGTATCAATTTTTAGGAAGTAAATAATTGACCCTTAAAATTTACTAAAATATAAGGTAGTACCACTATAAAATGATCTATTTTATGAGTAAATACACGTAGAAATCCTAGATCATAGAGATAAAAAACTTTGAAACAAGAGAACACTCGTAGTTAAAGTTCTATACAGGAACCAAAAGTTTGAGAGAGAAATGTGGGAACCCAAATCTATAATGAGGAATAGGTATCCAAATATTTTTATTATATTAATTAAATTTTTATGGAGAAAATACTTTCATGGGGTATAATGTAACATCCCAATATTTTAGTATGTGTTTCTCTTTAATTCGGTGTCTTTTATAGCTTATAATACAAGGAACATTGAAATAAAAAGAACCATGATATATTTTCATAAGATAAAATATTTAAAATAAATATATATATTAACAAGTTTTGATAATTACATATGAAACAATTTTAAGAAAACTATATGAGGAATAAAAGCATGAGTAAATAAAAAAACCCAGAATATGAAATCCTTATCCATGCGGTTTTCATTATACATCATACCTCTGATTATAACTACGTAAATAAGGTAAAACCTTATAAATATAATATAAAATTTGAGAGATAAGTAAAGTAAAAGGATAATGTATTTTAGTTAGTATCTAAGGCTATTTTGGGCCTATAGGTCATGTAAGTTTTCTCTCTCAACCAAACTAAAAAATAGTATTGTGCTTTAATAAATAGACAATGATCCTAGCCTATTTCAATATATAGGAATTAAATATGAAAAAATATATATATGGTTTTTGAACATATGATTATTTTAAAAATATTCATTTGATATATGGTCATTGTTTATACTCATACCAAAAAGAACATTGAATTTCTATAATTGTTATAAACTAATTATATGTAATATGATTTATAAATAATAAATAATTTAGTAAAATATAATATTTGATTGAAATAATTTATTTGATATTATTATTATTATTTAAAAATAGTTAATTTATCTATGTATAAAATTAAAATAAAAAGTTTAAATACTATTGAATTGATAAAATCAAATGTTTATAAGATGAAATATTAAATTTAAGCGGATGTGATTAAAATAATTTAATATTAAAAGGAGATATTTTTTAAAGAATTGTTTTTTTATTCTATGTATTTCTATATTAATAAATTTATTTGATAAATTTTAGAGGATTATTATAATATAATTCTTTAATATGTAATCAAATATATCAACACTAATTTAAATATTAATTGATATGAACTGAAATTAACAAAACTTAATGTTTTAAAAGTCATTTTTCTATAAAATTATTTTTTTCAATATATTTTATGTTTTAATTTAAATTGAAAATTCTAATATTTAGAAATTTAATTATATTAAATGTATTATTAATTTTTAATTATCGTTCTGAAAATGCTTAATAAGATTAATTTTATTTTTTGGCATAAAAATAAGTAACAGAGATAAAAATTAAGTTACCACAGTAAAGTTAAAATGAGGTAAAAATGGTTAAAATAAGTGGTAAAGACTTCAAATAACATTGAAAATTTTCTATAAAATGTTTTAAATAGGGTATAAATGATCCATTTCCATTATTTTAAACTTTTTATCCTTATTGCATTCAAAATGGAAACCATATACATTTAGAAATGAATATTTGTGAAAATGCCACTCAAAACTCACATATAAAATTTACCCTCATCCAACCCTTCCAAAACACTTTTTATTTTTGTTATCTCATAAATAATTTCCCATTTTTCCTCTCCCAAATCCTTATTATTCATTTTGTAACCTCTAGTCTTAAGAATAAATCATAAATCCTTCATTTCGTAGAAACCCATTTCGAGAAGGAGAGGATTCATTAATGTGTCTAGCACTTCACAATATTTTTCAGTTACATTATCATATAAAATATTTTTAAATATACAATATACAATATATTAAAAATATATTAAAAATATTATTCTTATTACAAATGAAATTACAATTATTTAACTCTATACTCTTACTCATTCATTAGTATAACGTGTTTTTTTTGGGGTCGGTTCAACCACCAACATGAGTGATGCTATATTATCTTCATGGTTTCCAACATGAATACATATAAAGGAATTAATAATGATAATATATGATATTAATTATTAATTTATGTCATTAATATGGACTATTAATTTTGAAAAAAATTAATTACGATGAATTACTTAAAACATACTCGTCAAGGATTCCATTTTCACAAACCATACCCATACCTTCCATAAAATGAACATGGGGATGAATAAATAATTTTAAAAATATAATCCCACTAAATTTACTAATATGGGAATGATGAACTTGGTATCAAATAACATGGATCAACATCTCTATTATGAAACTTCTATGAAAACAATCAAAATTACTAACATCTTGTGATAAAAATAAAAAAATAACTAAATTATAAATGATTCCTAAGTTATTATAATTTTAGAGTATAAAATTTAATTAATATGAATATGTTTATAAAATATTTTATTTATTTATTTATGTTTATTATACATGATTTTAAAGTGCTTTTATGGAAGTCAGGTGTAAAGGTAAGGATTGTTTTCTAATCTCACTCTGAAATTGATATTGTCTAAAATTATGTTCCTATTTTGTGAAATTATAAGTTATTTATGTATAAAATCCCTTATAATATCGTATATTATGGTTTTTTGGGGTTTTATATGTCCCTTTTCTATTTCATCTCCCTTTGGTTCATACTTCAGTCAAAAGTTTGTGTGTATATAGAGCCAACCTTATCTCTTTATTTTGGATGGGAATATTTTTTAACCATATTCATATTCTTTATATTGTTTTATATATTTAGTTATATCTACTTCTATGATTGACTAATATATTTTTCAATTTATTTTACTTTATTTCCAAAAAATTATCTTCTTTTAACATTTTATGTAAGGTCATCTTCCACCAACCTTTTCCTTGTTTACAAAAGTGTTATAGAAATCTCTTTTTTTAAACATTTCTATATGGACATATTTTCTCCCCATATTCATCAATTTTATTGAAGAAAATTCCTCTCCAAGTTCTCATGATTTTTCAATTTAATATTTTTTCCATTTTTCTATAAATTATTTTCTTTTAAAATAAAATTTATCTAAAGCAACTGATATTTCTTATTATTTTTCAAAGAAATTTTCTAATACACTTAAAAAAATTCATCTATGTAAATATATTTTAATTTCTATTATTCTTAATTCGTTATGATATCTAATTATACTATCCAAAATAATTATCAATATGTATTATGATATTATCTTTTAGAATTTTTTATAAATCCTATTTATTTCCTATAGGTTAATAAAGATATGATGGGATTGTGAAAGTTTTCATGTTCAAATATCACAAATATGTATGGTTCATCATTATATTATGAGTGAGTCTAATATATCCCTAAAATTCATTGTGTAAAGTCTTATATCTTATGATATGATTATGTTGTGTGTGGACATGATTACATGCATCTTTTCTCACAAGTTTTTGTGTAGAAATCATTGTGAGTATCTTTGTTCACAATTTTGTGTGTAGATATGATTTTGGGTAGATTTTATCAATATTTTGTGTGTGGAAAAAAAAATTAGGATGATTTTCTAACAATTATATGCATTAACATGATTATAAATAGATTTTTTATTTATTTTACACATGTACATGTTTTTTGGTAGCTTTTTTTAGAATTTTGTGTATGGGCATGATGTTGGGTATATTAGTTCACAAGTTTGTGCATGGACATGATTTCGGGTAGCTTTATTCCCAAGACTATGCATGTATATTATTGTGGGTATCTTCACTCACAAGTTTGTGCATGGAAATGATTGTAGGTATCTTTGTTCACTAGTTTTTGTGTGTTCATGATTATGGTTATCTATGTTCACAATGAAATTATTTTATATTCTTATGATTATGCCATTTTTATATGATATTTCATATGCCTATGATTTTCACCATGGATCATGGAAAACTATTAGGATATGGTATGTGTATGATCCTTTAAGGTTATATGTCCATCATTCATTCCTTATGGACAACTCTTATAATTCCATGTTATTTTAATAAGATATTTCTCACATGTTCATGTTTTCACACATTCTTATGATTTAAAAATTTAGGACCCATTCATACATTTTTTTCTTACTGATCCTTTATGCTCAACCCTTCTTATATTTACATTCCCTGGTTAATGAATAAGGTTATTAAGTATGATGTGACTAGAAGGATAACATGAAATAAATATATGTGTGGGAGATGTTAAGGAAATTATGTAAAATAAGAAAATAATGTAGCGAGTATATAATTAAACCAAACCTTAGGGTTCTAGGATTGTGTGATTTATTGTGATTTATAATGAATATTCACATAAAATTATGTAATATTCATGCATTTTATGCTCGATTCATCTCACTTGGTATCAAATCATATGTGAATTTTTTTTAATTTTAGCACCAGATCTAAGAGAAAGGGTCAAGGGTATCACACATTACACTCCAATCTCACCCTTTTGTCCGCTATAAGTCATTGTTTGTGGGTATACATCTCCTTTACGAACTCTCTATATCGAGGAATTATCAAGATCAGTTTTGTGTGTGTTATTGTTTAGGTATGATTTTGGTGAAATGGTTGGTTATTGGGGCTCATGAAAATCTTCTCTTCTTCCTTTACCAAGACCCCTTCTAGGTAAATAATGTTCATTATTTTTTATTTTTAAGGATGGTTAGAATAGTTGTTTCCTCTAAGGGATGACTCAAATAGAGGTTTTATTGGGATTTTAAGTTGTGTAACACATTTAAGGTTGATGGAATTAACATTTAACATGTACCTTAGGTTTACTATAGGCTGATAAAAAGTTTACTCGGCCCTTGGATTTGGATTTCCCTCCACAGAGTTATAAATTTATCTTAATTAGGTTTCTAGGTATTGTATAAATACATGGGATGTTTTTTAGAATTTAATTTTTTCTCAATTTTTTAATTAGGTCTCATAGTATGGTATCAAATTTTAGAGGGGTGTTCAGAATTACCTTTGTGGTGGTTGGGAGTTTTGGGTCGTGGTGTAGGAAGGATACCCTACCCTGATGGATACCATGACTATTTTTGGATGGATAAAGTTCCCTCTTTTCCTAAAGGCTTGGTTCTCCATCCAAAAAAATTAAGGGTGTAAAAGTTCTTTCATAAATAATTTTTGGTATTTTTAAACTATAATGATTGCCTCAGTACTCTCAAAAGGTACTCTCAATTGAAATAATTAGTTATAATAGTGAGTATCGATGAAATAAATACTACAATATATTATAGAATGATGTTTAGGTTTCTTATCGGAAAGTAAAAACTATTGAATAATGGTACCTAAATAATCAAAATTTGTGTCCAAATTATTTTAAATATTTTTTTCTTTACATCATAATTTGTTGATAGGAACACTTCATCTTTAACCAAAAGTATTATTATTTTTCACCATGTTTACAATGAGGTTTGTTTTATGGATATTCTTGCCCACTAGGGAACCACCTAAAACAACATGAAGCGTAATATGATCTATAAGGATTATTACTTCATAAAAATATTTAATTATTATATAATAGTATATTTGATTATATAGATAGTTTTTTAATAATATTTTAAAATATTATTAGTATCTATGAAGTGTTTCCCCCTTGATATTTTAATATTCCATAAATTTATTTTCATGTTATTATATTTATGAAGGATATTATGTATTTTTCAAGAAAAATATGTCTCATTTCCACCCATCCTTTAATTGGTGTGTCTACATAAGAGAGGTGTCTTATGTTGTGTAATATAGATAAAAATGGAATCTTTTAATTTTATAATATCTTTAAATTGTCCCAAAGTTTTTAGTGTTGAATATATAATATATAATTATTTCAAGTGTTTTTATGGTTCCACTTTTTAATTTATATGTAATTTTGGTAACAAGTGATTTAAACTAGATTTTAGTTTGAAATTAGGAGCTTCCTTGGATATTTAACAATATGCGGGTTGATAATCAACATCGAGTGAAATTAATTCTTTTAGATTGATTATATTAATCAAATATATCTAAATAATTTTTTTATTAATCTTTAGTTCCATAATAATAAAGGGTTAAAGGATTTTTATGGTTTATGTTTCATCCTTAAAAGGGTTGGTCCTTATGTCTTGGAATTGATAAAGTATAATCCTCTCAAGGTTAGGTTCAAAGGGTGAAATGTATCCTTGAGAAGAATGATCAATAAATATGCCCTATAAATGAAATATGTTTGAACATTATTTTATATAAAAATTTAAATCAAATAAAAATATTTTTAAAATTTATAAATCGCTTATAAAAAAAAGACACTCTAAATTTTTGTTCTTCCAAAAAATGATATTAAAATTTTAATATAGTTTCATTACACGTCAAATTAATTGGATTTTAATTGATATGTTGTAGTATAAGTCTGACCCAAGGTCATATCTCAAGTATTGTAGAATTTTTTTGAGTTTGAATTTCAAATAATATTAATGAAATAAAACTAAAATAAAGTGGCTTATAATGTTTTAATGTAAACTATAGAAACAAAACAACTTTAATTAAACTTAAAAATTCTATAAAAATTGTGGGATTTAAGTGATTTATGAGAATTTGACCATAAAAATATTACTATAACATTTTAATTTTTTATTCTTATAATTTAATTTAGGTTTGGATTAATTATTTGGGTGAGGATGACTAGAATATCTATTACCCTCTAGCCTAATAAATTGATACACTTAGAGATGGACCATCATGTAATAATAATGTTAAAATGTTATATCGCTTGTAAATGGGGTGGGGGAAACCCAATCACACGATTATTTAATAATTAAATGGTAGAATTTTACTCTTATGTTGTCTAATGAAAACAAAAAAAAATCCTATGTGAAATCTGAGAGATAGTCGGTTAAGATAACACATGAATTTTTTTAAAGAAACTCGATATAAAAGTCTAAATGGAAGATACATCAAGAAAAAAACCCATAAAATGATCAAAATTTAAAAACTATAGAAAATTATCCTAAAATATAGTTACCAAAACCTGTTTTACAATTTTCTATCTCCCTCACAATGCTCTATCAACACTAATCTCACCATGGATAGGAGGATGCAACTCAAGTATATATCTTTCTTTGTAATGAATCAGATTTTACATGTACTATTTTTATGATATTGTATGGATTATTTTTGAGACCAAGCACTGAGAAAGAATGTGATTATGAGGCCCGGTGTGCCCATAATAAATTATTAAAATATATTATGTATATTAAATATCATTTGCATGTATTTTTTTCCAAAAAATTAGAATAACATATAAATGGGTACCCAGTTCAAAAATTCATGGGCACTGTTGAGTTAAGAATGTGGGTTTTACCCTAGGAACGAATTAACCTTGATTGGAGTGGGTTGTTTGTGGAAAATTCATCACAAGAAGCGAAATGAATAAAATAATTAAATAAATTATTTTATTTATAATTCTTGATGTATCAATTTATGTGTCTTTAAATATAAAATTATGGAGAAATCCTATGGTTATCCACATAACCATGGTGTTGTTGGAGGGCCATTAGATAGAGCATTGGAGGATTTCTATCAGGTGAATGGAAACTGGATCATGAATCGACGATCAACCTGCATCAGATTCAAAGGATCTCACCAATGATCATAGAATAACCTCATTATTCATTATTGATCGATCTACATCGAGGTAGGGTGGTTGTTTGATTTTTTTCCATTTTCCATTCTTGATTCCTATGACAAACATAAATCAATCAACAAACGGATTGATCTATGGATCATGCATATTTTGTGTATGGCTTTATTTTAGGGTAATTTTGGTAGAATTAATTTGAATTTGTTTATTTTCTTCATTTTTATTCTCACATATATGAATCAAGATCGACATAAACATAAATCGAGGTTTGTTCCTCCAATTTGTTCTTGTGATTTTCTCCCCAAATTCTTTACTCACCATGAGAATTCTTCATTTTTTCTGGTGTTTGACATATCCTGAAAAACTGATCATTGTGCACTTATTTCTTGGAAAAAAATATAATATCTTAGATCTGGGATCAATATGACACGATGGTGGTGCGATGATGGAAGCTAAGGAAAATCGGATGATGGTGGATACATGATTCTGCGTTCTTCAGTGTTCTTCAGTGTATAATAAAGAATGATACTTATATATATTTTCTGAGAATATTTCATTTCTATAACTTTATGTATGCCAATGGAAAGGATTGGAATATGTATTTCATTGATTTTTCTATCAAGGAATATCCGGATTGGTAGCCGGAGTGGCAGAGAAGGTGAGCGGTGGAAGAACATGTGATTTTGGAAAATCCCAAACCACATATCATTTAATACAAGATTACATGGAATGTGGGGCCCCCTATGTGGTGGATAGGGTTTTGGGTAGTATTTAAGGATCACATGGCATATGACCATGTCACAAGGCATGTGAACCCACCCCAGTGACTCAACATGTACCTCGTAGGGTACATGGACATGGGGTGGACTACATAGGCAACCTACACATCGTGTACTCTCCTACACAGATATGGCCTGGACCAAGTACACATGATAAGCCATGTACTGGTACACAAACACATATATATAGGATGAATCCATTTATTGGAACATGGGTAGAATACATGGACATCATACGTGTTGTATACTTCTACACAGACACATCTTGGTTACACAGTCTATTTACATGGGAAAGACTCAGGGTTAAGGGACAGGACTTGTGACCCCTATTATATGTAGTTTACTCCATTATACATAGCTTGGAACCCTTTTCCTCTTTATGTTAAGAATATTTTATTAGCGTATATTCCCCCTATCCTTTACCTGGAGGTTATTATGAAATCAACTCTTAATCATAGGACAACAACCCCTTCATTATGACATCTTGGATAGAGTCGTTGCAATCCCTCCATGAGTCCTGGAGTGAGATCCTCTATTCATCTTCGGATCCTATCTAGAGTTTTTAGGATCTTTATGACCAATAGTACACGGTCATCGATCCTCTACTTATTAGGTTAATCTAGATAAAGATTTTGGTATCACCTCATGGCCTTGGGATTGATCTCCATCAGTCCATTGTAACTCTTCTGAAGTCACGGTGTTATCAGACTCATAAGTTTTTTCTCCCAGATGAGTTCTATATGGAATCATTGAGCTTGAATCCTAGGTTGGTATACTATGACTCTGAATTACCTTTAGACTATGTGTATTTGTTGATTATATCTAGATATTCTTATTATATGTGTTGTAAAAATATACCTATATAGAGATGATTGTGCATCTTTTGTTCTATACTTTGAGATTTTAGGGTGTGCTAATGGTATTCTTATACTCACCCCAACACAGGATTTTCCCGCATGTGTCATATCTTATGAAGATGATCAATCTTTTGACATAGTCCATGATGTACTAGGACTAGATGGTTCTTAGTGAGACTGAACAAACTGAGGTTTGTTCCTACGGTATTCTGACAGCAATCCCAGTTTTACTTTCAGGTTGGGAATTTTTTTAAGACTCTTGTGGTGATATTGTATTTGACCTTATTTACTTTACTTTACATCATGTCTTACTTTAGTTGTGGGATTTAGATTCTTTCATGCATCGTTGTTCAATTGTTTTTACATTTCATCATTTTATAGGCTTGGATATGTGTGTGTTTGTGTGTTTACTTAGGATAAGGCCTCCCATGTCGGTGATATGCCATCTTGGTGTTAGTCGTTATCCCCTGGACTATTGGTGGTGGGATTGGGGAGTTGTGACACAGACCCCCCTAGGATGGGTAGTGACATTCATTATTTCAATTATCTCTATAAGTATGGGTATATTTATAACATCTATGATTAAGAGAACAAAACATTTGACTCTATTAAATTCTATAATTTCCCCCCTTATCTAATATTACAAATTGGTTACCCAAGGTACATATTTATAGCCAATGTTAGAGGTGGTGTTGACATAATTTTTTTATAATATCACTTGTCACTCGACTTAGGTCTTGGAGACAAAATTATTTATCATTTGAAAACTATTATTATTATTTTTATTCTTTACCATATCCCTATGTAATTTGATGGTAATTTGAGTTCTATAATAAAAAATATATCTAAAATAATGAGCGCCCCACTTGTCTATGAATAGTTTCATGTTTCTCTAAAGATAACACCTTTGGGACTCTAAATAGATTAATTGGGATTAATTATATTCTGAAGACATGCATCCAAAATATTTAAGGACATACCCATAAAATTGTATCCCATTTCATATGGTTACCTACCATCAACTCTCACCCACGAACCAGCTCAAGTAAAATCAGTCAATCTCTCACTAGAGTATATAACTTGAAAGATTAGAGAATGCTATTTATGGGTAACTATATTTATATTAATAAATAAAGTTTAATAAAATAATTTTATGTGAAAGAATAAAAAAATATAATCAAGAGTTAAAAAGGCTACATATCATACATCGCGCCACCTTGGGTCCTCACGTCTTATCAACTTCCACTGCATGGATCAGCCCATGACCAACACCACTATAACACTACCATACATGCATACATCCTCAGAGACTATGATCACTCCTCTATCCCTATGGATAAGTAATACTTATAGGCCAACCTATACTACCAATAAACTACACTAGATGTCTATCTAGATGTTGATGTTGGTGAAACCATTGAGATTGGTACTGAGGTTGATGTGGCATCTTGTCCACCATTACATTGTGCTTTAGTCCATGATGAACTCCATAATATAAAAAACACAAAAAAAATAATTTTATAGTATATATTTACCAAAAAAATAGATTTAGTGAAAATATGTGACCTCATGCATTCCTATCGAAATACCAGAGGCTTTCGACTAGTGGTGAGAGTCTGTAACCAATGTTTAGGAGACTATACTCTTAGTATCAAAGAAATCAATAATAGGTAAATAATTAAAAAATAAGATAAAATTGAATATCAGTGTATATATATGGAATTATATTTAAAATAAAACCATAACATAAAAAATATATATCAATACTAAAATAAAAATGAACTTTTTCGGTCACACATCTCATAAACCAAAATAGATCACTCACCGGGATGAACATGTACAATATAAAACAAAGAACACAATACACTAGGAGGATCCAACCAAAAATCTATGCCTCTCATTGATCCTATATTCAAACCCCGTCTATAAAACTTGGTTAGATCCTCTACACAATCTATGCTTGAACTTTTATATCATAGATAAGGTCTACAAGTCCATTCAAATGCACATGCAAGGTGTGAGAAATAAATCTTAGTAGGGCACCAACAACAAAGACTCTAATATATTATGTGATATATGAGTGTATGTAGATGAAAAATAAATAAATAAGTAAAAAAATACAAGCAAAAATGTTAGTTCATCATGAGATAATCAACTCAGTACAATAACCAAATACACCTAATTTGGTAATTTCCACTGAAGAATTTTAATTACACCCAAGATGCACCAAGGATAAGTGAGGTGTTCTCACCTATGAACAACCCAGTTTAATAATAGAATATTAAGGATTTTTAGTAATAATCATCCTATCCAATTCATGTACTAGTAAGGAGTTCTTAGAATAACTATCACGTTCTTTCCATGAACTAGCAAGCAACGTGGATAATAACTATTCTATCCAAGCCACAAACTACCATGGGGATTTGGTAACAAATAGTCTTCCCATGACACATACTTGTAAGTAATTATATTAATAATAGATATATAACATATATAAACTAGAAAAGAGTTAAATTAATAACTATTATATCCAGGTCATGAAGTATAAAAGGATTTTTGATAATAACCAGTTTATCCAACCCATGAACTAGAGAATATCAATGCATTAGATCATGACACACACGTCAGAGATGATGACACTGCCAAGGGGAAAATCATTACATACCACACAAGGGAAATAGATATCTCGATGGTTCACAATGCCAAAAACACCATTTTATAAAGTTTTTTTTGGCATTTAGAGGCAGTTTTAACTGCAAATAAATGATTCGCAATGCTTTATAAAAAGGGATTTGAATATATATATTGGGAATTATTTTTGGGGGTATTTAAAATTTCCATGAATCATTAAATGGTGGATTTATATGGTATCTTAAACTAAATTTAAATTTTTAGCAATATGTTTTTAAAATATTTTTTAATTTTTTATTATAAATACAAAATTTGAAATATTTAAAATATATATTTTATTGATTTACCATTTATCATTTATTTTATAATTATTTTAATATTTTCGTATACATGGTACAATAACTTCCCAGAAGTTCACCCATCTCCATACTCCTCTTACTCATTCTCACTTAACTTTCCAAGTTCAAACCACTCCACCAAATGCATTTACATGTATTAATATGTTAATACAATTTATTTAAATGAATTTTTTCAAAAAAAAATTACATTATATAAAAACTTATTAGGAGGTTACTCATCCTTACAATACCCTCACTCATTCTTGCTTAACCCTTTAAGAATTAACAACTTCACTGAATATAGTTACATGTAATAATATACCAATATATTTTATTTAACCTATTTGAAAAATAAAATACATTATATAAAAAACAAATGAATAAAATTAAAAAATATTAATGAATTAATATTTATTATTTATTATTATTTACCAATTAAAATTTAATTTAATTTTATTAATATTAAAATTCATTAATAAATAGTAATTATTAATTAAAATTCATTAATAATAAATAAATGATAAATAATATTTATAAAGTAATTAAAATTTTATGTAGCATAAAATTAGTTATTATAAATAATTACTATTTAACAATTTACAATTTACAATTACCAATTAATGATTAACAATTAATATTTAACAGTTAATATAAACATATATAAATATATATAAATATCTCTAAATATAAAAAATTTGCATAATTAAATTTCAATATATATAAATGCATATATATATATATGGACACATATAATTAAATATGTCTCTATATATATAAACACATATTAATATATGTAAGTACCCGCATAATATATATAAATGTAAACAAATATAAATACTTATTGATATCTATAAATATAAATATATTTTTATAATTATATATACATATATACATATATATATAAACATAAAAATATATAAATATACATAAAAAATAAAATATATATATATACATACATAAATACATATAAATATCAAAAAATATATAAAATTATAATTAATTTTTTTTAAATTTTTATAAATACATATATACATATTTATATATAATTAATTATAATTGTATATAAATATGAATATATATATATATATAGAAATTCATACACACACACACACACAATGTGTGGCTCTTTAGTGGAACTGGCCAAGGTTTGAGTCTCACTAAACTCAATTTGCCTAGTTAGGGAAGGACAGACACAACCAACACATGGGGTGTGCACTGATTGGATCATAACCTGTACTCTTTTTTTAGTTAAGGTTTTCATTACTGGTAAGAACCCTGTAATATTACATGAAATACCCAAGCACAAATCTAGGTGGGGGAAGAATTTCCACAGGTGTTATAACCGGAACTCAAGCTATACTATTATAATAATACTATTCAACTGATTTGTCTTTTAGAACCATGTATTTATCCTTTGGGCCACTAGACCTATGATCCACCAATATTAGGCAACAAGAATCATGGTGAGACCAAGAATATTGTGTGATTCAATAGGCAGGTGGTGCAATTTGGAAACATGCAGGCGTTGCTAGGTGTGTGGCTTAAAAGATATGTGTTGTGTTGGTGTCAATCAACTGACCCTCTATCCATATGAACTTCCTATATGTGATGGGTTAGTAACCTTCTATATAATGATACTCATTGTAAAACCAGTTGAACAACAAAAAGTGACTAGTAAGGCGGTGAAACAGGGCACCAAACTAGAATTTTTGTGTGGGCTTCTCGAAAGAGCGATGAGTGTGTTGGAAACTATTAATTAAACCTTCTCCCACTAAAATTTATAATGTGGGGTGGAAGGGTGCTCTGCTTTCTTGGCAAGGGGAGGTGTGATTTTTAGACAGTTGTTATCATGCAGTTATTATTGGCAAAAAACTTGATGGAAGGCTTGTGACATGTCATGATATCTAATGCTATTTTGGGACTTCAAGGAATCTCCTAAGAAAGGCCTTTGGTCCACAATTATCTAGGATTTCGTTCACTCAATATAATAAAATAGGTCCATTTGATGCTTGTCATCCCTTGAAGGGAGGGATGAGGTTTGACCCACTGGGGTGTCTGGGTGTGTGTGTTGTTTGTGATTTGTAATCTCATCTACCTAATATATATACATATAAATATATATAAATGTAAATTCATATAAATTAATATAAAAACATATAGTTATATATAAATATTTATAAATATAAATAAATTTACATATTTATGTATAAATATTATTGATTCCCACCAACTTCTAAAACACATGGAAAAGATGAAACCTTATGGAATTGAAAACTTGCTCCAAGTGACAAAGGCTGAATAAACACATAGATATCCAGTAACTATGTAGTTTTAAGACAGTCACTCGTGTAGGTTCCCTCGAACTGTGAAATAATATCATCAGGAACACCTATTTTTTGAGCACCCTTGCAACCATCCATTGACCACACAACTACCAATTCAATGCATGATTATGAGATAATGACCTCTATGAATCCCCAATCTACTATGTAGTACTTTTGGATCATGTTCAAGTGCTTAATGAAGGCTCCACATAGTCACACACTCTATACCACATGACCACCAATTTTAAAATGTGGTTACCAAGACCTTGGATAAAAATACATGAGGCTTCCATTCCAAGAGAGAGAGAGGGGAAAGAAAGGCATAAATGAGAAATAGAAGGATACAAGAGTTATAGAAGAAACCCATATGTAATTTATGATCCCATGAACTTGGGAGAAAGATACATGAATTTGTATCATCTATAAAACCTATTTCAGGAGGGTTTAATCATGATATTAGGGAAAAATCTTTTCCCCTTCATGTAGTCCCTATATTTGTTTTCTTCAAGTGAGAAGCCTTTGTAAGGCCTCAGTCATGTGATCTCTATCCAACTTGGCTAGCATGTGCGTCCTCTTCCATCACGTGTTTCACGAACTAGCCTAGATGACCTTATACCCTAATACCCAAGTCGAAACTGACATAGCTTGATGGTTATTCATGATCCTCGTTGATTAGTGACTATCACCTAGCATCATATATTTTTAAAGTGGGGAAAATTCCCACAAAATATTAGAACATAGAAGATTACAAGTGAGTATGCTCAACACTCCAAAAGGAGAAGTACCAGAAACAAACAGGTAAAATATAATCCCAAAGTAGTACATTATCAAAGTTCTTGACCACTATCAGGATAAAAAATCTACCATCCCATGAAACAAGTGGATGAAATCTCCACCAGTCACCTCTAAGAATTTGGGTCCAACGGATCAAGAACACCCACAACCTACAAGTGGTTATTTCTATTTTCACATACCTGAAAAAATATTATCTATAAATTCCCAAAGAAAAAGGTATGGAATTAGCTATAATGTTTAGTAGGGTCTCAACAAATGTTCTATAATCAATATCATAACAATTAACCATTTATTCTATCAATTTAAATAAAAACAAGGCATGGAATTACATTTTCATATTTTAAATCAAAATGTACTTTCATTCAAATATATAGAAGGTAAGTCAAAAAACTTTCAAATGGTATTAAATGAAACTTTTATATAAAATATTTTATATAAATTAGTTAGAATAAATAAAACAATTCAATAAATCAATTCCATGTATTATCAAATCAAGTAAAGAAATATCCATGAAAAATATCCTTGAAGTACATTAGTTTCATTGGTAATAGGATCCTCACACTTATCATTAATCAACATGAATATAGATATGTGTTCACACTCAAATAATCATGCTATTCAAGAAGACACTATATGAATTTCATCAACAACCCATCTGAGGAGCCACTATAGGCAGTCAAGATGAACATGGTTTAGTTAGTGTTTTGATTATAAATCTAGTTCATGGGGATCAAGATCTTAGTGGGATTATCCCAGTTACCTAGTAACATTCTAGGCTTATATGTGCTTCAATCAATTAATCAATCAATCAAACTTGTAATTAATCATTTCAAATCATTTCAAAATATAATTTCCCAATTTTAGTTTTCAACATGCTTTTATAATTTAAAAACAAAATCATATTTTTTTATATTTTATTCCATATCAAATCATCTTTTAATTTAATCCATCTTCACAATATCAAAATCAAAACATTTCATAAAAATTATTTCAAAAATAAGCCATCATTTTTAATAAATTTTCTGAAAAATTTAAATTCCATTGAAATTGGGGATTCTATCAAGTCTTATGACCATTTCAAAACAAATATAAAATCAACATAAATCCATGTTTTTAAATAAATTAAAAACACATTTCAATTTTTTGTTCGGATTAGGACACTCAAGAGTGGGCTGAATTGAGTTCTTAACAAAATTTCTGTTAAAAAGTTTGTTTAAGATATTCCCCCAAGTTAAAATAAAACTAGCGAGTTAACTAAGGTAGTAAAATTATAATATATTGGATATTAAAATATTTTCTTAGAAGATTGATTAATTCTTATTTATAACAATATGAGATATTGATACAACTTTTGAAACTACACTAATAAGGAAAAAACAGTTATAACTACTATCTAAGACTAACTATCAAAGTAAAATTTAGTTTCTAGAAATATAAGTTAAAATAGATAAAGAATAAATTGAAAACCACGATGGATATAAAACAAGAGGTTCATTCTCAAGCACAGACTTAGTCCTCCCCACTTGGTGATCACCTACCACCAAACAATCTATAAAGATAAATATTTTGATCCACATCCTAGATCAAGGTTAACAATAGTACACCAAATTGTCTAGGTCACAAGACCTCTACCATAGTTATGTGTGGAAACAAAAAGATCCAGGTCTCACATGACCTCTACCACATTTCTTCATGGGAAAAACAAGTGTAAAAAGGCAGTTGTTTGAGGATATATAGTATCTAACAGCTCATTACAGGAGACAGTGTGTGTTTTTAAGACAAACAACCACACTACTTATAAATATAATAAAAGGTACACTATAGAGTAATAAAGGTTAGATAAAGTGTAGGGGGATTTTTGTGTTATGCAGTTCATCTCTAGACTCTTTGGATGTAGCTAATGTGAAGCTCGAGTCCTCTTCTGGAAACAGACACTAAAATAGAGTGACGTAAAGCACTATGTTCTATCTTCCAGGAATATGAGATGTTCTTCTACTTAGGTTTTTTTGGATGCTGCAGAGATGATGGAACTTTGATGAACATAAGTTCTTTGGTTCACATTAATTAGGAATAAAGAGTTCCTCATGTTTTCTTCCTTTCAGTATGTTTCTTAGATAGGTTTGATGTCGTGTGAACTTGTATATTCTTATTTATGTGTCCACACATCCGTATCTATTTCATTAACTCTTCTTTGTGTGTGTGTCTATATATATATCTTCTTTCAGGATGAAAATATGCATGTTTTAAGGTAGATGATGTACCTTTTACTTCTGAAATCCTCATTTGAGATGTCTGCAAAAAGGCATTAAAGTGATCAGTTGCATTAAATCACACAAAATATGACTGTTAGAAGTAATTTTAAATAAAATAAATTTTAAATAGTCTATCAATGAGTCCTATATTAGTATCTCCTTCTGTCGATGACTCATTCCACCGGTATATCATTCTGTCGGTTTTTTCATGTGTAGGTGACTCATTTGAACTAACGGTGAGTTCTTTCATCGGTTGGTTATTTGCATCAGTAGGTCATCTATGTTAGTAGGTCATCTGTGTCGATAGGTAATCTGTGTCAGTAGGTCATCTATCGGTGAATTAGTTGAACTTTTAGTATCTCATCTCCTCTTTCGGTGTCAGTCTATCATACTTATAAAATATTTCTGTTTGAACTAGCTTACAACATAAATATTAACAAAATGTGTTAAACATATATGTGATCATAGATAAACATAATTGCACATATTAAAACTTAAATAATCATGATTGAAATTTTTAGACATGATTAATAGTAATTGATATGATTTTTGATTGTTAAAACCATTTATACTAGAGAGGGTGGCCAATAGTGTCCTATGGGCCAACAATCTCTCCATTTTTGATGATCACAAATCATGGCATTATTCAGTGAAATCATTTGATATAGAATATAATCATTATAATTATCATATCCCATTATTTATGAAGTTTCTCAATATATAAATAAGGTTCAGAGTTAACATAAATAGTAATGGTATCAAAGAAATGTAAAATGCATAAGAGTAATATCAAAGGTAATGTAAACAAGGATAATTCCAAAGGGTTCTACCCCTTTTTGGATTATAAAAAAGTGAAAGGGGGATAAAATAGTTCTCCCATTTGAAGTATAAGTAATAAGTAAATAGTTAGCAAATAAATAAAAAAAATCAGAGAGTAATGTATAAAAGATAAAAAGATGAAATACAAGAACACAAATTTCCATTAATCAATGTAGTAAAATGTGTTACAAATATTCAAGAAAATATAACAAAAGTCAACAAAACATCCATATAAGATAATGATATACACTATGGATCATGATGAAGATGGTCCTTACCTTTCTAAGAGGGGTCAATAGAGGGTCCAGTAGGTGGTGGATGAGAAGCTGGTGGGTCTGAAGAAATTTTCAGAGGAGGCAAGATCACTCCTTCTGAAACATTAGGTACTAGTCTAGGTTTGTGCTAGGACAACATAGGAGGTTCAATCTACTCTTGGATCTCTGGAAAAATCTGAGTCAAAGTCTGAAAAAATAATAGCTATGGAGGAGGCACTAATTTAGTAGGTCCAATAGGGGTAGTATCGTGCACTACAATCACATCACATTGTACATGAAGGTATGGATTAAATGGCTTGATGAAATCCTCAATGATTTCAACACCATACTTCATTTATTTCTCAAAGTCATCCTTATTATCCATGAATTTGTCCAATATAGGGGTCAATTCCTTAAACTTTTGAACTTGATCTTTGAAATCTCGTGTCACTGTAAGTAAAGACAGGTTATCTATCAAATACCTAAAGAGACTAGTCAACTGATGTTTGGTAATGATTTTCTTAAAATAGTAGTACACCTTTTCTGTGACCTAAGCATTTGTAGTCTCAGCACTTTTGGAATAGAGTCTGACCATATAATGAACATAGTCAATGTTTTTATTAATCTTTTCAAGGTTAGACAAACCATGGCATCAAATAGAGCTTAAGGATCCTTCTTAACAATAGTTCTTACTATCTTAACTTCCAAGATCTGAGAAGACTGGCCAGAGCTAGAAAGAATATCAATAAGAACTGAGGTATGATACTTCAAGGCCTTAAGAATATAATTCGCACACCTTTTTACTATGAGGTCAAATTATTTATTGTAGAAGCAAGCCCAGTCATTTCCTTTCTTAACTTGGAAGTGCTTGAAACAATTGTCTCAGTAGTTGTAATTAAGTTTGGTTGAGTCTATTCTATTACTTTCTTTGAAACAATAGCTACATCAGCCTCAATTATACCAATTATTTGACTTGGAATAGAAATCTCTTTCTTAAATAGCCACATTTCTACTATTGAATATTTGAGAGAGTGTAATTCATCACTCATCTCAGTTTTTTCTCTTCTAGCTTTTTGAATCTCATGCACCATCTAAGATTGAACTTATATACTTATAGCTGAAAAAACTTCTTCTTTAAACCTTTCAAAATATTTTTTAGTGATAGAGTCACTAGGAAGGGTCTCATCAACTGATTATCTTGAAACAGGTACAAAAATTCTTCATTTTAGTCTTCATAATCTAAAACCATTGCTACATACCCAGGATTCTTTTCCTATTCAATCATTACATCATAATTCAGAGGAGTGAGAGTGTCAAGTATTACTCTTCCAAGTTGATCCTCTTCATCATCTTGATCTCCCCTTTTTTGAGGATCCCCCTCAATCTGAGCTCTCCTCACTATTTTATCACCTTCATCATGAGTTATTCTTCTTTCATATACTAACTGAGGCACATGAATTTCCTAATCTTTCACTTCATCATGAACTTCATCATTTTCTCTTACTTCAATAACAACTTTAGGAGGTTCTTCCTATCATTCCTAATCCACAGCTTCAACCATTTCAATATCTCCACCTTGATCATCCTTATTATGTTCATCATAACTTTCACTATTTTTATCATCATCATGTCCATAAACATGATATTCATTTCCATTTTTAACATCATTTACTTCACCTTCTTCCTCTTCACTACCACTGCCACTCTCATCATATTCACTACCTTCTTCTTCTTCAGAGAAACTGGATCAACTTACATATTCCACACTGACTAAGACTTGAGTCTCCTCATATCTATTGTCTTCAAGTGTGGTATCATTAGAGGGAAAGAAAAGTGGAGAACTAAGAGGTCCAAAAGAAAAATCATTGTGAGCTTCAGTGGTTTTAGGATCACTCGTATCATCAAAATGAGACCCTTGATCTCTAACTGGTGTGGAAGGCTCTTCTTCTTCATCAAAAGAGTAAAAAACTTCCTCATATGGTCCTAGACCCGGATAATCCATATTCTTTAGGCCTATTTGGATGTTCCAATAGATTAAATTAATCATAAATCTTATCTTCATCTGCAACCCATTCTTTCTTCCATGGGTTCCAATTGATTTTAATCCTTTTACAGATATCATTACTAAGGAAGATCCCACTACACTTAGAAACAACTTCTTATCCATCATTTACATAACCTTTATACTTTAACATATATAAAATTAACCTTGGATAAAATAGGGAATTGGTTTTTCAAGAGGGCTTGATCATTTCATTTATGTTCACAGCAAGGTATCTATACAGATTTACCTTAATCCCTTTTCTCAACAGATAAACCAATTATACATCTTAATACTTTAAAAAGGAAAAGTTCCCTTTCCTATGATAGATCTGAGGCTAAATAGACTTGATTAGTATTCTACACTCTACACTTAACTCGATAGAAATAGGCCTCCTCTGTTCATTATTATTAGTAAGCTCTTTCAGAGCTATTTCAAAGAATAAAATATCAATATCATGTGGAGAAATACCCTTATAATCATCAAACACGCCCTCATGAGGGATTTTAAGATATTCATCCCATTATCATGATGAGAAAGAAATTCAATTTCCTTTCATAATGTACTTAATTCAAGAAACCTCACTTCCTTCTAGTAGGAACTCCACATTCTTATAAAACTCATGAACTAGCTTTGGGTAGAAGGGTATTTCATTATCTAAGAACAACTTAAGACGTTCCTGATCTTGTATCACCCTAAGTAGTAAAGACTTTCTTTTTAACATCCAATTATTAAGAACCTCTTTATCTGGAGTTACTGTATGGTTTTCCATAGTAGGATTCTCTAGTCCATAAGATTTGCTTGATTCTCCTTTCTGTTTCTTAGTTGCATGAGACTCGCCACCAATAAGAACTCTCTTTACAGGTTCCATTCCAATAGTTCGGTTTGAAGGTCTAATGATGAAAGGTCGGGATAGAGTGATAAATAGCCGAGTGAGTGTACGGGTAAAGGAGTAGAGTGGATCAATTCAAATTTATATCATTTAGGGCTTTTAAAATCACAAAATCATTAAATCATGAACCGGATTCAAAAAAATCAATGAAATAGTGTCATTTTGGTAAAAACATAAAGTGGATAAAAATAGTGAGCCATCGGTGTCAGCATGACAGATTTTTCATAACACTATCAGTATCGGACTGACAAGGCTTTAGTGTCAGCATGAAATCATATCAGCATGAAAAATCATCAGTGTCAGCATGACAAATTTGGCGTCATGACATAGCATCGGTAAGACAAAGTTATATATGTTGGCATGGCATTGTCAGCTTCATATTGTCAGTTTCGGAATGACACTATCTATTCGACTTTTCCAATGTCGGTATGAAAACATTACCATAAAATATCAAAGGAATAGAAACATAATGTCCTATAGATTGATCATTTCTAACTCATTTCTGATTTAGTTCATTCCTTCAGTGTTCAATGGCTTAGTGAATATGTCAGTAAGATGATGTTCAGTGCCTATGAACTCTAAAGATATATAACCTTTTTTATAATGGTCTCTCAAAAACTGATTCCTTACGTCAATGTGTTTTGTCTTAGAATGTGAAATAGGATTCTTAGAAATATTAATAGAACTTCTGTTATCACAATTTATAGGGACATGTCTAAATTGATATCTGTAATCTAGTAATGTGTGTTTCATCGACAAAACTTGTGCCCAACAACTACCAGTAGCTATGTATTCAGCTTTAACAGTAGATAATGTAACAGAATTTTGTTTTTACTACACCATAAAACTAGAGACTATCCCAAAAAGTGACATTTGTTAGAGGTTCTTTTTCTATCTAACTTACAGCCACCAAAATTAGTATCTAAATAACTCACCAAATCAAAAGGTTTTCCTCTGTGATGGAATAGTCATAAATTTTTTGTATATGCGAGGTATTTTAAAATCCTTTTGATAGTATTTAAATGAGATTCTTTTGTGTTTTCTTGAAAATGTGCACAGTTGAACACACTAAACATAATATCTATCCTACTAGCAGTTAAGTAGATTAAACTCCCAATCATTCCTCTATAAGTGGTTTGATCAATAGATTTACCATCTTAATCAAGGTCCAACTTACAGGTGGTACTCATTGGAGTGTCACTACTCTCAGTGCATTGAAAGACAAGTCTTTTTAAATGATAATTACTATATTTAATTTGATTCAAAACAATACCTTCTTTATTTTGAAATATTTTAAATCGAAGATATAATTTGATTTCACCCATTAAACTCATTTCAAATTCACTTTTCATTATCTTTGAAAAATTAACACATAAAGAATTTTTAGAAGATCCAAAAACAATATCATCTTCATAAATTTTTTACTACTAAAACATCATTGAAATTTTATTTTATAAAAATGGTAGGATCAATAATACCTTTTTTATAACCTTTAGAAATAAGAAAAGTGTTGAGCCTATCATACCAATCTCTTGGAGCAATATTTAAACCATAAAAAGCATTATTTAATTTAAAAACATGATTTGGAAAGTGGGGATTTGTAAAACCAAGGGGTTTTCAAAAAAAACATCCTCAATTATATAACCATTTAAGAATTCAATATTGACATCCATTTGATAATGTTTGAAATCTAGATGTGTTGTATAGGAAAGAAGGATTCTAATGGCCCCAAGTATAGCTACTGGTGAAAAGGTTTCCTCATAGTAAATCTCTTCTTGAATATAACTTTTTGAAACCAATCTAGCTTTGTTTCTAACTATGTTACCAGCTTCATCTAATTTATTCCTAAACACCCATGTAGTGCCTATAGTCAAGGTGTCTTTGGTTCTATCTACAATTTTCCATAATTTGTTTCTTTCAAACTGATTTAATTCTTCTTTCGTAGCCATCACCCAAAATTCGTCATTGATGTTCTTAAGTTCAATATGTGATAGAAAATCGTGATGTTCAACCTTATTTCTAAGAGAATATCTAGTCTGAGTACCTTTGTATAAATATCCAACTATAGCATCTAAATGACAGTTCTTGAGAGTTCTAGCGGGTCTAGAAAATGAAGGTCTAGTCCTTTCAGGTTCTTCAACATGTTCATATTCATCATGACTAGAATATGGAGAATTCCCAGAACTTGAAGTTTTAAGAGATTTATTCATAGTATGGTTATAATATTTAGCATTAATTTGAAGATTTGACATATCATCCTCAAGATTCTCTAGGGATTTTTTTGACTCATGTGGATCTCTCTCATAAAACTTGACATGTATAGATTATTCCACACATTTGGTTCTCATATTAAAGACTCTATAGGCTTTACTATAAATTGAATAACCTAGGAAATTTCTTCATCACACATGGAGGAAAATTTTTCTAGATTATCCTTAGTGTTAATAATATAGACTTCGCAACTGAAAACTTTGAAGTAGTTAACCTTGGGTTTTCTATTATTCCACGACTCATAAAGAGTTATTTTAAGGATAGGTCTAATCAAGACTCTATTGATTATATAGAATGTCGTATTAATAGCTTCTACCCAAAAGTATATAGGTTGGTCATACTCACTAAGCATGGTTCTAGAAATTTCATGCAGGGTACTATTTTTTCTTTCTACAACTCTGTTTTTATGGGGTGTCCTAAGAGCAGATAAGTTATGACTATAGCCATTTAGTGATCAAAATGATTGAATCTCTTGGTTTTAAAACTCATGACCATGGTCACTTCTTAGGGTTTTAACTCTAAGACCACTATCATTTTCTATAGTCCTAGAATACTTGGTGAAATGTGAGAAATCTTCACTTTTGTGAGGCAAGAAGAAGCTCTAAGTATATCTAGAGTAGTTATCTACAGAACATAGACATAGTGATTCCCACTTAGACTTGAAACTATAGAAGGTACAAACAAGTCCATGTAAACCAACTTGAGAGGTTGATAAGTTGAAACTTCCTTCTTGGGTATGAAAGAGATTTTGGGATGTTTACCCTTTTGAAAAGGATTACAGACTTTTTCATTTGGAAACTCATGTTTACGTAGATCCTTAACATAGAATTTTCTAATAAGATTTCTAAGTGAGTGCATATTATAGTGTTAAATCTCTTATGCCAAAGCCATGATTGTTTATGAAAATCACTAAAGAAAAAACATTTTGATAAATTAAAGAATCTAAGTTAACAACATAAACATTTTCATTTATAAGAGTAGAAAATACTCACTTATTTTTAGAGTTAAAAACAATGAATGCATTATTTTAAAATTTAACATTAAAACTATCATCACATAATAGAGATATACTAAGTAGATTGTATTTTAATTCATTAAGAAAAAGTAATTTAGAAATTAGAACTAACTTAGTGTTACCAATCTAACCAAGGCTAATGATTTTTCCTTAAGAATTGTCACCAAAGGAGGTGACATGCCCACCATAAATCTTTATCAAGTTTCTAAAGCATGAGTAATCTCCTTTCATGTGTCTTGAACATCCATTTTCCAAGTACCATAAGCTTCTATAAGATATCTTCAAATATTTTTCCCACAAAATAGATTAGACAAGAAAATATTATGGTACCTAGATTTGTTTGGGTCTTGTAACATTAGTAATAAGAGATTTGGGAACCCATATTTGCTAAATGGGTTTCCTATAAATAGTATGTAAAGTTTTTGAAAATAAAATTTATTTGTTCCAGAAAAACTTGAAACAGTAGAATATGTTTCATAGCTGGAACTTACCAAAAAAAATCAGAACTGGGCATAAAATTGGATTTTCCAAATTTTGATATAAAATGAGTTTTTTCATATTCCTTTTTCCTAGTTGCTATCTTATTCTAGTAGTATTATTAGGATATACTTGTTTTCCAAGAATTTTAACTAAGATTTATTTTCCATTAGTAAGTATTTCTAGATCCTTTTTCAATCTCTCATTTGACATCTTTAGTTCATTTTTTTCTTAAGTAGTTTAGAATTTTTCTATTTTTCTACTGCAAGTTCAGATTTAACAGTTGTAGTCAAAACATGTTATTTCTTTAAGGATTTGTATTTATTTTTTAATTCATTACAAATGTCTTATATTATTTTTCAATATTAAAACATTTCCTCACTTTTCATATTTTCATAAACACTTTAATCTCCAAAATAATAATAATTGTGTACAATAGAGTTTATTGTTACCTCACATGTGGTTTTTCATAAAACAAATATTTTCTTTGTCAGACTTTTCATCATGTGAAGATTCTAACTCACTTGATCTATTCTCAAAAGCAATCCAAGTTTCTTTCATGGCCTTTTTATACTTTATATATTTTTCTTAATATCTCTTCTTATATTTTATCTTGTGATAGTGAACCTTTACATGTAACTTCCTCTTATATTCATAAAAAATTATTTCACTGTAATTATCACTTTTCTTCCAATCATTTTTCTAATTTCCCTTGTGATCATACTTACCGTTGTAGTTGGGATTTCTAAAGAATATATTATTTATATAAAAATTCTTAAACCTTATGGTTATTTGAGCCATCTCTTTAACATTTTTTGTTGATGATTGTCCATCACTTGAACTCTCAGTTTCATCCTAAACTTTTTCTTTCTACTTGGTGGTAGTAGATTTCAAAGAAATAGATTTTCTTTTGGGTACATTATCCTATTCCTTGTTTAATTTTATTTATTCCTCATACATCATCAAGTTTCCTATAAACTCCTTTACTGGAAACATTTTGATGTTATGGGATTCTCTAATTGGTGCAGAAGTTCCTCTCCATCTATCTAGAAAGCATCTGAGTATTCTAATGATTTTCTTTTTGGACATAACATCCCTTCCTAGAGAGATCAAAGTGTTCAAAATATCATTAAATTTGAGATACATGTAGGAAATAGGATCATTATGCTTCATTTTAAAGTTATTATATTTAATGGTATATGTGTTGAGTCTCATTTCTTTAACCCTAGAGGTTCCTTCATGTGAAACAGATAAAGTGTCCCAAATTTCATGGGTTATTTCTCATACAGAAATTTTATTAAACTCTTCATCACCTAGAGAAAAGTATAGGGAATTAGTGTATTGGAAGTTATTATTGTAATCAGGCTTAGTTGGGTCATCCCAAGTATTCCTAGTAGTAGTAGGAATCTTATATTCATCTATAATTGAAGACCAAATCTAAAAACCCATACTTTCGAGGTGCATTTTCATTTTAATTTTCCATTGTGCATAATTTTCCCCATTAAATAATAGAGGTTTGTTGGTAGCAGTGCCTCACAATCTATTATACATGATGAATAAATAGGATTTTAAAGAACTATAAATATATAAATCGTAAAAATATAAAGATATTTAAAATACAACTAAAATCAAAGTTGAAAAATATTTTAAAACTGATTTAAAATTTTGAAAAATAGAAACTTGAAAATATCCTCTGATACCAAATGTAGGTAGGAGTAGGACACTCAAGAGTGGTTGAATTATGTTCCTATAAAAAATTATGTTAAAAATTTTATTTAAAAGATTACACAAAGTTAAAATAAAATTGGCTAGTAAACCAAGGCAGTAAAATTATAATCGCTTGGTTGTTCAAATAGTTTCTCAAAAGATTGATTAATTCTTAGTTATAACAATATGAGATATTGATACAAAATTTGAACTAATCTAATAAGGAAAAACAATTATAACTACTATCCAAGACTAACTATCAAAGTAATATTTTGTTTCCTGAAAGATAATTTAAAATATATAAAGACTAAATTGAATAACACGGCAGATATAAAACAAGATCTTCAGTCACAAGAAGAGACTTAGTCTTCTCCACTTGGTGATAACCTACCCCCAATAAATCTATAAAGATAAAGATTTTGATCCACACCCTAGATCAGGGTTAATAACAGTACACCGGACTGTCCAAGTCATAAGACCTCTACCAAAGTTATGTGTGGGAAAAAAACAACCAGGTCACACAGGACCTCTACCACTGTTCTTTGTGGGAAAAAAGTTTAAAAATATAGTTGTTTGAAGATATCTAGTATCCACCAGTTCAGTGTAGTATAAAGTGTGTGTTTTTCAGAAAAACACACACTGCTCGTAAATGTAATAAAAGGTACACTAAATAAAAATAAAGGTTAGATAAAGTTAAGAGGGCTATGTGTGTTATGCAGTTCAGCTCTGGAATCTTTGGATGTATATGATGTGAATCTCGAGTCTTCTTCTGGAAATAGACACTAAAACAGAGTGTCATAAAATAGTATGTGTCTTCCAGGAAGATGAGATGTTCTTCTACTTCAATTTTTCTAGATGCTGCAGAGATGATGTAACTTTGATGAACATAAATTCTCCAGTTCACAGCAATTACGAATAAAGAGTTCCTTTTGTTTTCTTCCTTTCAGTATGTTATTCGCCAATAAAGAACATATGTACGGACGATCTAGAAACATGACCTAGGATCAAGATCCAAAAAATGGGGTTTAGATCTATCAATTACATTTTGATATATCAAACATTAAGGTTGGGAGAAAGAGAGATTAAGAGAAACTACATGAGGGGATATCTACTTTCTTATAGGAGATCGAATGAGATCAATGTCACCGAGATCTTCCATGAATAGGGTTTGAAGGAGTTATTTTCACCTCTTGAGAGCCTCCATGATCCAAAGAAATCTAATTAGGGATGAATTTGGGTGATTAGAATATTAAATTGGGGGTTTAGTACTTTCAAAATAATTTTTGGAGGAATTAAAAACTGCCCCCACGGTTTTTTGGGGAGGGTCACAATGTTAGACAATCTGTGAATCCTAACTGTGTTCCCTTAGTAGTATTCTATTTGGGGTGCATATTTTAGAAACACAGTTAAACTAAAAATGAACCAACAATTAATTTACCATTATCCATGAGGTTTCTGGTTTGTAGAGGTGGCTATAGAGTTTGTAAAAACTATACACCCCCTTCCAGTGGCTCTCAATAGGGAACATTGTTTGTAGGTCCAAACTGTATAGTTTGCCCTAACTATTTTCCAGCCATTCACATCCCCATGAGCTTCAAAAATTCTAAAAAAATTCTAGAATGGCCCAAAAATAATACCTGGATCAAAGTAGATCAAAAAATTTGATAATAAATAAATAAAAAAAGTAATGGGATGTTAAAACATCCCCACCATAAAAAATCCCCATAAAACCTATCAATAAGTTTCTTTAACAAATAGATGAGGCCACTTCTCTCTCATTAGTGACTTATGATCTTAAGTATCATGTGAATTAGAACCATTATACCATATCACATAGACCAAATGTATCATCCTACCAGTAATTACCTTAGTCTTAGAATCAATTGTACTGACTTGATTTTCAATCACATATAAATTAGGCTCAACATCAAGAACCTTCCTACTCAAGACATGAGATGGGTCATAAATATACTTCAAATCTATGATAAATTAAAAAAATTATGTATAAACTTAAACTATGGTGTAAGTGATAAATGGTAAGACTCTTTTTTCACAGAATCAACAACCTCAAAAGGACCCACAAACTGTGGTGCAAGCCTCCCCTATTTCACAAGCCATCAATGACCCAAATGGTGTGAAACTCTCAAAAACACAGGTTCACCAACTAAAAACTCCAAATGTCACATATGACCATTAGGATAACATTTTTACAATCTCTATTCCATCAACATTATATGAAGAATCAACTAAATCTTTACCATCATTTCTTATACTATGCTCAGTCCAACCAAAGAACATTCACCAATCTACAACCAATACAATAGTGATTTTCAAAGATTTCCTTCCAAGGCATTATAAGTATCCATTATAATTGTAGATAGTTAAATGTTATTATAATAAAAATTAACTTGTCCTAAATATACATCCCAAGATCCACCAAAATTATGGATGCATGCATGAAGCATATCCTCAAAAATCTGTATAGCCCTGTTTTCTAGCCATCTATATATGGATGGTATGTCATACTCAAAAAAACCTGAGATCCCATCTCCTCATGAAGACCTCACTAAAATGAGAGATAAAATAGGAATCTCTATTAGAGACTGTATCATATAGAACTCGATGCAAATGAACAATCTCTTTCAAAAAGAGATTTCCCAACTCCTCAACTTTGGTTGTTTCTCTAATGGGTACAAAGTGAGAGGATTTGGTCATACTATTGATCAAAACCTATATTTCGTTCTTTCCTCATGGGTTATGTGAAAACCCAACCACAATTTCTAAAAAAAAAATCATCCCACTTCAAATTCATCACTAGAAGTGGCTGAAACAAACCTTATGGTATATGGTTTACCTACTTGTAGGTATAATAATGTGAAACAAAGGCAGTGATGTCCCTTCTCATATCTAGACACCATAATTTTCACCATATATCATAAAACGTCTTTGTGGTTCAAGGTTACAATACCCACTAGGAATTATGGTAGTACCCCATTATATCCTTCCTTATGGTCAAAATCTCAACAAATCAATTATAAAAACATAGGATTACCCTAAAAGAGATTGCTCACTCATTGATGGTATCCCCACCATAAATATAGCCCCTAATTCTATAGAATTCATCATCAATATTTTGTTCATGAAAAATCAACTCATAAAGAGTGGAGGTCAACTGAACACTTGTAAAGAAAACTCGGGCATCTTACTCTTGGACTCCTAAATGCAAATTTTCAAAAAAATATCCATAAAGTTCCACTCTTCTGGTTATTCTTTCATGGCTTGGTTTGAAAGTTTACTTCTAAAATCATCAACAATGACATTTCACTTTTCCTAGGTATAGGAAATGTCGAAATAAAAATATTACAGTTACTCCACCCGATTCCTATGTCAAAGGTTGAAATATTTTTTTATAGAAGATATAACTCAGGCTCTTGTAGTCAGAAAACATGGTAAACCTTTCTCCAAAAAGGTAACACCACCAACTATTAAGATAATTCATCATAGATGTGTGTTCAAGTTCATGGGAGGGATAATTATTCTCATATGGCCTAAGATATCGAGAACCATAGGTTACCACATTATCTTCTTTCATATGAATTCATCCTAAACCTGAACATGACGTGTCACAAAAGACCCCATAGTCTAGCCTGACCTCTAGAATATTTGACATAATCATAGAAGTTAAAATATGTTTTAGCCTAACAATCTAACTTTAACATTTATCATCCCAAGATAGCTTCACCCCCTTTTGAATGAGAGAGCTCATTAGAGAAGCTAACATTTCTAGAAAACCGAGATATAACCATGGACCTATAGCCATGTTTTTTCAAAACTGGGGATATATGTATTTATTTCAAGGATATATCCATAGTTTTGAAATAATTGTGTCTATAAGGGTAGTGTATATCCAATGTTTATATAAACCATAGCTAAAAATAGTTTTTTTAAAGGATATATCAATGATTCTCTAAAATTCTAGTTATAACCTATACTTATAGACATGATTTTTTAAAATCATGGTTATAGGTTTCCCATGTAATCACAAGAAATTATTTTTAATGTAGGAGTATGGAAACAAGACATGTTTCCAAAATTTATTTTCCTATTTCCACAGTTTTTAATGACATATATATATAATATATTTATATACCATAATGTGGTTGTAGTGTAGTGGTAACATGTTTGTTTCCTGTAGCAAAGGTATAGAGATCAAATCCCATGAGAGGAAATTTATTTTTACCCTATATCTATAGTTTTTAGGGGCTATAGACATAGTTTTCCACAATGGAGATAGATTCTATATCCATGTTTTAAACTATGGATATATCCTTGTAAACCCATTGTACTACCAGGAGGGCTATTTCCATGGATGCAAAAAACATGGCTATAGGTGTTGTTTCCATGGTGGAAACTATGGCTAAAACCAATTAGAACTGTGGATATATAATTTTTCTATATCCATTCCAATAGGATCCATGGCCTACTAGAACCATGGTTTTGGACTGTGGATAAAGCCAAATATATACTAGTGAAATATTGAGAAATCCATTAAAAACTAGTGGTAAACCCCCACTAAACCCAAAAATATCCTAATATCAAAATCATTATTTGATTTCTCCTATATAATAATAGTTTTCACCTTTTTAGGTTCAACTAAAACCCATACTCAAAGAAGATGTGTCCCAAGAACTTCAATTCCTGAATCGAGATATCACATTTCGATAACATAGCATAGAGTCCATGATTTTTCAGAATTTATACAATTTCAATTATATGATACATATTATCCTCCTTGGATTGAGATTAGTCTAGGATTTAATCCATAAAGAGAACCACAAACATATAAAGATACTCATGGAAGATTCTTTTCATTAATGCCATGAAGGCTACTCGAGCATTGGTTGGATCAAAAGGATAGATAAGATACTCGTAATGATTATACCTTCTTCTGAAGTCTATCTTTTAAATTTCATATTATTTTATTCTCAACATGTGATAACTAGATCAAATATCAATCTACAAGAACCACTTCACCCCTTTCAACTGGTCAAACAGATCATTAATCTAGGGTAACTGATTCTTGTTCTTCATAGTAACTCAATTGAGTTTCCTATAATTAACACATAGGTGAATTATTTCATCATATTTCTTCACAAAGAGAACAAGAACCACCAAAAGTGACACAATAAGGTTTATAAATGCATTCTCTAAAAATCACCCAACTAAGTCTTTAAGTCTTTCAGTTCGGCTGGTTCCTTGAAGTAAGAAGTAATAGACACTGGCTGAGTACCGAGAACTAAATAAATAGAAATATCTATCTCTCTTTCCAATGGAAAACCCAAAAAATCACAAGGAAATGCATCAAGAAACTCAAAAAAAATTGGAGTGATATCATCACTAAATTATTCCCACTCTGAATCAAAAGTAAACAAATATATTACTTTCCCCAACGTTAGTTAATAAGGTTTGTGTCTTCTTGACCTCAGGTCCCATTCTCCCTAAAATACACGAAACATACAATCAGTTGCATTAGTGGATACTTGTAGAAGGTTACAATAAATTAGGTCCCTATTAGTTATGATCCAATCTATCAAAATAATAAAATTAAGAGGTTTATTTTAAATAATGATAAAATTCTAGACAAGATCAGTTTCTGATAAAGAGAAAACATAAGAAAGATAATGGAGACCCTATTATCTCTTCATTATGAGGGACGTAGTAATATTCATCACATAATATAAAAGATTTGTATGAAGATTTATCATATTCTCAATACATGAAGATATAAATAAGTGATATGTGCTAGTATCAAATAAATAAATCATTAAATATGAAGCTTTAGTGATGGTACCTTTCATAGTCACTAGACTTGTATCTGCTTCCTCTAGAGATTATGCCATTTTATGAAGAAGATTTATTCCAGATGCTTGTGTTTGGAACCCCTTTATTCACAAAGAATATGATTAAAAATTAGTACTTTCATGAACGAATGAGGCCATTCCACTACACAGAGTGGAAAAAATATGGAATAATTTATGTATGTGGCTTGAGTGACCACATTAACTACAGATCTTGGGTGCCTTAGAGAAAACCTATTTTGAATTCCCAAACATTCCATACTATAATAAATTAAAAATGACTTTTTCAGGAACCTCAAGATTCTTAGATTACAAATTTTTTCTATATCCACCAAAATACTCATTATAATTTATCTTTCCTTAAAGGGAACTCACAGAACTACCAGTTGAAGAAAAAGGAACTCACATCATCCATGAATTACCATCCATATCAAGCTCAACCATTAATTCCATATCGAATAAATCAACATATGAAGAGAATTTTATTAATAAAATTCATGAATAAATATCATGACATAGAACCATCTTGAACCATTGAGATTTATTCTTCTAGTTCAATAAAATCTCAGGAGAAAACTGCACAATCTTATCAAAGTGGTTTACATATTGTGTCATAGTCCTATCATCATGCTAGAGGTTGAAAAAATCTATATCCTTAGCCAGTAAAATAGATTATGGATATAATATATCATTGAAAAAAACTCTAAATTACTTTCAATCCAAACTCTCATGTTTCTTCATCATAACTATCGAATCCCACAATCTCTTTATAGACCCTTCCATCTTGAAGGTAGCACACCTCACCTTAATCGTATCAAGTATCTCTAAGAAATAAAAAAATGTTCTATCTTATTAAACCAATACTTAGCCTCTTGAGGATCATTATTTCCATGAAAATAATGTTTTTTTATATAATAAACTCTTGATAATGATTTCAAGATTTTCCCCTTTGAGGTTACACAACTGGAGACCGAACGAGAATAGGTTTAGGTTCTTATCCCAAATATTGGACAGCACACACAACAATCTCAACAATATTTATGCCTTTGAGAGGATCCTCTTGTGGTGGTCCACTGTAAACTTCCTCTTGGGGACTATTAAATTGTATTCTCATAGTAATTAAGCAAAAAAATATCAAAAAACAACACTAAAGCATCAGAGGAATACTCAAGTAAAAAACTCAAATAAGTGAAATGAGAATATCAATCCAATCATATAAGATTTTTTGATTTTTATTTCAATATACCCAATTAAAAAGTAGTTAAATGAGTAAAACCGGATAAATTTATTTCTAAATATACCTTTCCCCAAACGCCCATAGTGACTTAAGCCACATTACATGAATATTTGTCCTATAACTCATCCATAAATACCTCTTAAGTCCTAAAAATCCAACCTCATACCTATGAGGACAACCCCTACTACATACTAACATTAAGAAAAGATGCACAACTTATACCTCTAATACCACTTTGTCATGAACCATCCCAGATACCCTATTACCATGACACTCGAGCAAGCACTAACATAGCCCAAAGGTAATTCCAAATCCCCATGGGTTGGTAACTATCACCTTGAATCATTCATTTTCAAAGAGGGAATGAATTATCCACAAGACAATGGGTGATAAATTATTAAAAGTTAGTATGCTTAAAATTCCAAAACTAGAAGTACTAGAAAAAAATATGTGAAATAGAAACCCAAAGAAGTACATCATAAAAGTGCTTGAAAACTAATAAGATGAAAACTTAACCATCTCATGAAACAAGTGGATGAAATCTCCACTAGTCACCTCCAAGACTCCAGGTCTAAAGGATCAAGAACATCCACAACCTCCAAGTTTTTATTTCCCTTTTCAAGGACCTAGAAAAAGATAATCTACAAAATCTTAAAGGCAATCGTAGGGTGCGATTCATAAAGCCTAGTAGAGTCTCACTAAGTATCCCAAAATCAATACAATGACAATTAACCATTTATGCTATCAATTTAAATAAAAAAGGCATGGAATTAAATTTTCTTATTTTAAACCAATACATGATTTCATTCAAATAGATGTAAGATATGTCAAAAAACATTCAAAGAGGATTAATTGAAAATTTTCTATCAAATAGTTTATATAAATCAGTTGGCATGAATAAAATCGTTCAAAAAATCAATGACTTTTATAATCAAATCTAGTAAAGAAAGAATCGTGAAAAATATCCATGTGGTATATTTGTTTATTTAGTAATAGGATCCTTACACTTCTCATTAATCAACACTGCTATAGATATGTGTACAGATTCAAATCATCACCCCATTCGAGGAGCCACTACAATAAATCAATCTACACCCTATCTAGGGAGCCATTATGGGAAGTCAATAAGAACTTAGTATATTTGGTGTTTTCATCATAAATCTAGTTCTAGGGGATCAAGATATTAATGTTCTTATCCTGGTTACCTACAAATTACATAGGCTTACATGTGATGTAATCAATCAACCAATCAAATTAGAAATTAATAATTTCAAATAATTTCAATATATAATTGCCCAATTTTTGTTTACAATGTTCCTTTTTGTTTTCCAAAACAAATTATAGGTTTTCTTTATTTCATGTCATTTGAAATCACCTTTCAATTTAAGACATTTTCTCAAGATCAACATAAAATTATTTCTTCAAAATGATTTATAAATCATGCTATAATTTTTCATAAATTCTCTGAAAAATTTCAATTCCATTGAAATTGGGGTTTTTCTTAGATATCATGCTCATTTAAAATCAAAGATAAAATCATAAAAAATTCCATGTTTTAAAAAAATTAAAAACTCATTTGAAATTAATCAATAAATTCAATGTTTCAATCATAGGGAAAAGAATGCAAGAACCACCTAACATTAATCAAACATCCAAAAATAAACACCAACAATAGGATTCACCAATGAAAAATGAAGGTGTGGATGATATAGGAACACAACCTAGAATAAATATCTATAAAATATAGCTTATATCCATAAATTAAATTATGATATATAAAACTCTAAGGATGAGAGAAATAGAGACCTAGATAAACTACATGAGAAGATATCTACTTACTCAAAGGAGATCAAATGGGACCAATTCCACTTTGATCTGCTGATAAGAGGGTTTGTAAGAGTTAATTTCACCTCTTTAGAATCACCAAGAGCCAAAAAATTTGATTTATGTCTAAATTGGGGTGATTATAATTTTAAATTGGGGATTATGGGGTTTTAAAATAATTTTTGGAGGAATTAAAAATCATGTGCATGGTTTTCTTGAGAGGGTTGCATGGTTAGACAAATTGTGCACTGTAACCATGAACCCCAAATTTTATTCTATTTAGGGTGAAAGGTTTAATAGAATGGTTAAAATAATAGTGCACCAACCATGAATTTATCACTATCCCTGTGGTGGAAATTGTTTAGTGGTGGATTTATTGTTTGGATAATCTATTCACATTTTTCTGGTGGCTTTCAATAGGGTTCACAGTTTATAGGGCCAAACTAAATGGTTTTCCCTAAATGTGTTCTGAATGTGGATTTCCCCTTGAGCTTCCAAAATTATCCAATTTTTTTAAAATTATACTAAAATAACACATGACTCAAGGGATATCAAAAAACAGGTCAATGAATACCTAAAAAAGGTAATATGATGTTACAATGTTTCTCTTACATGTGAACTATACCTCTTATGATCTTACTTGGAAAACTAATATCCCTCACAAGGTCAAAGGGAGAAATAACACTATGGGTGCATAACTCGCATGACAAATGTAAAAACCACCTCCCCTCTATGTACCTACTATGTGAATTATCCCACATAGTTCCTACTAACCATGTAGATTGTCCTCCACCAAGAGAAAACTGTGTGGGTTTGACTTTCATTAGGTTGCTTGAGCTCTTCCTCATACTAATGCTTCTATAGGGAGGTATCCAATCAGCCTATGAACATATGTTTCCAATGAAACCCATAAGATACAAGTTGAGACCTCCTAAAAATCCACTAAACATACATGATGAGGCTTCCATACATGCCAGAGTACCCTTACTTGGATCAATCAACCCCTCGATAAAGTGAACCTCTCGCTTTTCCTCCCTAATTTATGGGACCCCTAAGAGATTTTCAATCATGAATCACCTTGATAATAAGAGCCAATATTACAAGGATTATGATTAAAACTCTCCCAACTCATCGTACTTATCCTAGATCCAAACTCTACTCAATGAGTTATGATAACATGGAATCCTTTTTAGGTATAAGACCCAAGATGGTTCCCATTGTTGATTTCATCACTATGAATAATAAAGGGTATTAGGGAAAAATGGTATTTGGGAAACATTCATGCCAGGTGTACCTAATAACTAGTAGAGAATCACTCATTCATGTGTAAGAACCACTCATATTCTCCCAATTCTATAACAACATTATGGGTCGCCCATTAAATCTATACCACAACTCTCTATCTCTCCCTCTCCCTATCTCTCTCTCTCTACATTCACCTAAGTCTCCAATTATGTCGTGTATAGGGGAAGCCCCCATATTCCTAGGACTGACACAATCCTCAGTTGTTTCAAATTTACTAACACATACATCCCCACAACATGATGTTAAACTATGTAGCTAGTGTAATAGTTTCTTTATTTAAAATTTCATTAAAATATCCTTACCTCTTAATATAAAGATTAATGGTATGGCCTTGCCACACAACCTTAAAAAGTTTAATTTAAACTATGTTGGATTTGATTCCTTTCAATCATGATATGTAGGATTACTCCAATGTTTCAAACCCAATATTACAAAACCTCCATATACATCTTCATGGGCCTATATTCATCATGAGATTGTCTATGTCCTTTGTCACTTCACCATATCCTCCCTAGGCTTGGGCATCACAACTCACTAGGCTATATTCCTTTGGAGAACCCCATTTACTTTCACTAGGGTCATATTCACTATAAATTATTCTATTAATAGGATATAATTATAATGGGAATATTCCCCATCTGAAGGGCTATATTCCATATGGGTATCACCACACCTCTCTCATTAATTTATACTCCTGATGAAACCATATTTTGCTCACCAGGCTATACTTATATTAGCCAAACCAACCCCATGAATCAATTTTAAATATTACTTATAAAATATATATATCCTCATTGTTTAATATTAAGTTTGAGGCCAACTAGAAAGGGTGACTCATGCATAAGCACCACACTAGCCATAATCAATAACCTTTCACCCACTTGTCCTTATTACACAGTATTAAACTATTAGGATTGGTCCTTATCATGTGATCTTAAATGGAAAAACATGTCCCATTAATTGGCATTGAATTATGTGGGTATTAATCCCTTTCACAATAATATATAAGAATCCCCTTTCAACGACCTGATCCCAACTCTAAAAACACATATCACCTCCCTGGATAGTGATGAACTCTAGAGAACCCAATTATATAGCTCAAACCCAAAGCATAAATAATTAATAAAGAAATAGAATATGGAGAACCTTTGATACAAGTATAGTTTTACATTGATACAACATAACATATGACCACTATATTTAAGGTAATCAGTCTCACATTGGGATTTTGAAAGTATTCATGAATTTGACTTAAATCTATAAGAGTGTCTAAGTGTAGGAAATAGTCCACTCAAAAATTTGTGATGAGCCCAAACTCATGACCTCTCGACCAATGTACATCTTAATGTATAACAATTAAAGTCCTTGTGACCACTTCTATTTGAAAATCATCCCTTCCTTGCTCCAAAATGTTGTACAGTGTGGATCACGCATCATATTTTATGCCCAAAAAAATGGTGAACCTAATTTGAATCCTTTAACTGTAAATATGATTTTTCAAGAATGATTTTAATTGTGATGTTGAATTGATGGGTATTATTATTGATATTTTTTAAACTTCATAGTAATTTCAAAAAAAGACCTCCCTTAAATCTAAACTAATGGAATCATCTCAATGTCGGACTTACACCTCAGCTATCACAAAGTCTAAGGCCCCCATCAAACAGTGAATCAATATGCATAATACAATGTATCCAATGATAGATGATGAATTCAATGGTTCATAAATACCATTTAAATTATATTATCTTGACTGTAGAAGTTTCACATGAAGACCTCTAGTACATGATGCCTCACCAACTATTTTCTCAATGATGGGTGGTGAATATTTTGATGAAAACCTTTTCCACCTCAAATCATTTCATGTTTCACTCCCTAGAGCACGTCATTAAATACCTCCATTATCTTAGAGTAGTGAATATGGGATGGAAATAAGTATTAATACTTATCAAGAGTCTCCTAGGAGGAAACCTTATAACCATCATGATCACCAATTCTATGTAACATCAACCCCCCCCCCATCAATCCACTATGGATTCTACTCAGGAGGTATTTACTCCATTCACTCAAACCTGAGGACCTATGAGATCTCTCTAGGGGAGGTAAACCACCAATAATAGAGATATTGATCATATCCTCACATATACTAATTATTTTTACCAACCTACAATGGGGGTAGCTAGACAGTAGGCTCATATCCCTATTTTCACCCGAAAAGTCTAATAGCATACTCTAGAAGCACCATATGAACCATGTAAACATATCCCAGTATCTAGAAATGGGACCATATTCCTGCTCCCACTTTTCAAGTATTCTAGAAAACTCTAGCTACATTATAAGGATGTTGCTTAAATATTATAATAGTGTCCAGGGGAAATCCCATATTCCTATCCTTGTACATAAATCCCATGAGGATATCTTGGTAGAAACTAAAGGATATAAGAGGGATTATATCCCCACTACCATAAAAAATGTCCCCATATTCCAATTTCCATAAAATAATCTCATAATTGTATCTTGGCTGTGATTAAAGAGAAATTTAATATCTCTACTCATCCCTTTTTTGACTGTCATTATATTCTAGCAGTTGCAATGGAAGGCTATTGTTGACATATTCTGATGGTCAATAAGGGAAAAGAACATAATCCCACCCCACCACTAGGAAAGTTAAATAGAATGATTTAAGGGATAATCCAAATTAGAAACATATTCCTACTTACATTTAATACAATCACTGACATGTCTCAATAAAGAATGAAAAATAAAAGTGGGATTATAACCCAGTTCCAACTTAAGTACAATGGCCTATTCCAGTGTCTAAAAACCCATATTATCATTGACCTTAAAAAATATCATCATAATATTATGATGGAAACATGGGAGTCCCCTATTAGGGATCCCCCATGTGGAGTTTTTTGTGAAAAATACATGATCCAAGGCACCCAATAGATATATTTTAAGAAGAAGTCACCAAGGATATCCCAAAACATTGGAAAAGGATCATATCCCTACCCTTATCAATGATGGTTTTCTTGAGGCCTTAAATAATATTTAAATATAACCTATGAATACATTGAATAATCATTATATATAGTAATTAGTCATAGTTTTGGATGTCCTTCCCAATATATTTCTAACAGTATCTCTGGAGGTCCTCCCCATAGTTCCTTCCATGAAGTTCCTCCCCATATAAATATTTGGATCAATCATGGGAAATTTTATCATAGTGAGATATACAAAAATAATTCTTGTGGATAGAATATAAAATTAAAGAAATCCCCCCCCCCCCCCGATAAAATATCAATAATTATCAACCCTAAAGGTCCTCCCTAGAGAATATATTGTAGGAATCCTCCTTGTAGTTAGACATTGATCCATGATGATACTCCTCCCTATAATGGTGATCCTTGTGAAGGTTCTCCCTAGAGTAACTTCTCATTTTATCTTGAAGGCCTTCCCCTTATTGAAGCTACTCTAAGAAGACCCTAATATAGAGATCCACTTGAGAGACATAGGTAAGTTAATTCAAGAGCCTCATCCTTGATAAGAAATATCCCTTCTTATCCAGAAAATAGTCTGATTCATTGATCAGCATATGTGACACCTTTTGATCATTCACTCTTAGTAGAGATGATTCTGACCAATCCCACTCCTCGTGATAAGGTTTTCAAAAAACATCCACTCTTTTTAGAATAGTTACAAGAATATTTTATGAAAGACCAAGAGAACTTTATGATAGTGAAGAAAGAACTAGCCGATGATAACATATCAATTATGTCTTAGGCCATAACCACTTGCTATTACGAAATTATGAATATTCTTATAGAGGAATGCATACATTATATTCATTTGAATCTATAGATGACCCATCATCAATTGAAGGTGATTCATATATCTTATAGAAAATACACCACCAATAGTAAGATAGTGGCGGAGCATAACTAATATAATGAATTAGTTTCCCTCTTAGTAACACAACACCCAATGTCAAAAAAATAGCATGGGGGTATCACACATTCACACCTCAATAGTTTAAATACTCTATGACAATTGATTCTTGATTCTATATTCTGTTTTAACATTAGAGGATTTTTTGAACATGATCATTGTACTTTACCCCACTCCCCATCTAGTATATTTTTCTATAAATGGTGTCATGAAATGATAATGACTTAGGATAATTCCTAGGACTAGTCTCTAAACATAATATATGTTTTGTCTAGGTGGATCATATTATCCCTAAATCATTGAAATTAAAAACTCGATGGGAGATATCCATTAATAGGACCCTAAATCAAGCCTCCTGAAAGATTGATTCAACTTATCATCTGAGAAAATCAAAACCCTTAGCTAAAGCGTGACCCAAAAAAGTGAGTATCTCACCCTCTGAATGTGTACAAAATCTATCATATACTTGGGAAAAAGATTAAAAAATAAAAATGGAAACAATAATATGCATCATTAGAGTAATGTGAGTGAAACCCTATCCCATAGGATTTGTAATGTCATGATTACCTGGACCACTAATCGGTTCCCAAACTGGTGGTAACTATTATTCCTTAGGTGAATCTCTCTAGACTCTATAGGATACTAACCATAAGAATCGGTCTAAGGTGGTATAATGGGGATTCTATAAATGCAGATTGGAGTAAAATAATAGTGCAAATAAGTTAAATTAAATATATCATACAAGTTATATGGGAAACGGACACTCAAAAATGTGGTGGCTATAATCAAAATAACCAAGTAATAATAAATAAGTTTTATACCATAAATGTCAATCTAATATACTATAAAACCTAAAATACCAAAAGATAAAACTAAAAAAAACTTTAATAATTGGTACTGAGTCTTGGCCCAATACCCACTTCCTTTCTCCATACTAATATCCCAAAAAAACACACTTTGATCCCCTACCTAAACCTATTCCTGAAATGAAGTAAAATCTTTTCAGGTACCCAGGTTCCATGGTGTCTTGTGTAGGGTTAGAGTAAAACTCAATAAGCCACCACCAACGATGTTGCTAAATATAACGAGTATGAAAAAAATTCCATGTTTATTTGATCAAGGTAAAAAGTTAATAATATAACCATTAAAACATTTAAATTCCAAATTATTAAAAAAACACCAAACTTGGGCTTCTTGGTGATATCGGGTAATGATATATACTTTCTTCATCCAGTGTCAAGGTCTCTTTGAGAACATCAAGATGGTTGTGCCAGCCTACCTCCCCTAGGGGTAATATAACCATCCTTGGTCAAACAACCAGTTCTTTGGGGTAATATACCCATACTTAGTGCCCAACATGTCCACTCAAGTGTTGGATTCAACCCAGATATAACCATAAAGCACAAACAAACCACTCAAGGTCGGTTTCACCTCAGTTCTATCGAGCACAACCAATCCACTTGGGGGTTGGATTCACCTTGGGTCCATTGACCACAACCAAGAGTAATTTCATTTTATATTGAATGTATAACATACATGGATAATCATTTCAATATAAAAACAAAAATTAAGTAATTTAAACAGTTACGTAATTCTTTACTTTCTAAGTAGCCTCAACATTAACATTCAATATTTACTATTTATAAACCTCTCTCCTATGGTCCTTTTCATTTCCCATTATCCCATATCACATTATCAAGGATACTAAAATTTATAATGAATCATTTAGTTATTAATCCTATTTTGGTTCACAAGCCTCACATCACAAGGTAATTCCCACTCACAACACATAACTATGGTTTAAAAAACAACCATACCATTTTTAGAAATAATTTATAATCCTACATTTCATTTTAAAGGAAAATATTTTGATTTGGAGTCTCATCCTCATGATCATAATTGGTTGTAAAATTAAATTTTATAATCAATGATCTAAACATAAATTCTCTTTTTGACCATTAAAGCACCAAAGCCACACAATGAAACCCAGCAGATTTTCAAATCTTATTTCCCATTTCAAGAAGTCAATTGAAATTAAAATTATATTTAATGGGAAAATATAAAATTAATTATTTCCCTTGGAATCTCCCCTTTCCTTTTTTTTCAACACATTATAATTGAGTCACCTAACTAAGGCAGAACACCATTGAACCATTTAATATGAATTGGGTCATATCATAATAAAACCTACATGATACACTACACATGCACTATAAAAAATAGTCAAGACTAAGGGTAAATTAGAAGGGAGAATATAGTTTAACCTTAGAGGTTCCCACATGTCTAATATCTGCCCTTGGTTCCAACTAAAATAGGTTAAATAAGGTAATAATAACGAATACCTTCAAATAATGTGTATTAGGATTAAAATTTGAGGGTTTACCTAATAGTGAAAGGAATAAAGAAGAAAGTGAAATAGGATTTTAGACTTACCTAAGGCTCACCAACACCATAGATAGAATTGAAATTAGAAAAAATATGAGGTAGATTCATCCAAACCACATGGAGGATGACAAAAAATGCATGGATAACTACTATCGGGCAAAGGGGGGATCAAAATTAAGAATGGGGTGTTAAGGGGGTAGTCCAAGTGAAATTATTGAGTTTCCCCCATTTTAAAAATGGTCTTATGATCCATAGGCTAGCTAGTTACACTGAAGAAATCTTTTTATAGACCTTAGATCCTCCCAAACCATCCTAATGACACTGTGACCACCCCAACCCATTTTACCATGTCTAAAAAACATTATTTAAGGTGTTTAAAGCCTCATAAATTTCTTCCCAAATATGATTCAAAATTTGACCAACCTACTAATCCAAAGTCTCAAATTTATCTTGAATTACAAGAACTAGTATATAAAAAGGAATCTACAACCTCCCCACCTTATGACATCCCATACTTGAGATATATCTCTAAGTATTTTTTTAACCCCATCACCAAACCTACTCCTCAATAACAGAAGCCCCATTTTTTAAAATCTCATAGGCCAGTGCCTCACAACACTACTCATTTCAATGAATTATGAACAACACACAACTCTCAGTGGATTTTTTGAATCATATATCCATCAATGTAACCCCTTTATGGTTGATTCTATAGGTCAATACGAGTCCATTCTCACATGAAATTCACATTGGAAATCACAATCTCTCCTTAAGACTATATATAATAGAAAGATTCACCTCATTAATGCATTGAAAATTTTTAACTGATCAATGAATCCTAACAACAAAAATATTTTTACCAACTTTTTTCTAGAATATCACACCCGATCATTTCCTTTGACTGTTACCCCGCATCTAGAAATCATTGAAAATGAACCATATTAGGTTCGCCCAAAATTCATCATCCAGCACCCGCACTTGGGTGCCTTCCATTTTCCTACATCTATCTCAAAAATTCTTTCCTAATTGAGTTAAAAAACTAAAACCACACATGGGGTGGGTTCTATCACATTCGATTATATATGATCATTGAAACTACATAAAATAAGTGTCACACACTCACTAACCCAAAACTAGCTACCCGGTTATTTTCTATCCTATTATAGCCTGCCACCCAGCCTTCCCAATGACCTAGTCATATCCTTGAATACACCAGTTTCATCCAATAAAATACACATTTAATAGTATTTATTTCAACACAATTAATTACCTAAGTGGATGATGGTTAAGCCTCATCTAGATGACCGGCCTTAGGAACGTGTGGCCCCAGTTTCCAGTACAATATCAAACTTCCTACTCACATTTCATTATTCAATTGATCCATTCACCTAAATATTATAGTTAATATAAAAAGGCTCTATAAACATCCAAAACATACCCATAGTATCCAATATGACATGCCCAATGCAGTTGAAAATAACCACATCCAATATTGAATGAGCTTGCAAGTTGAACCTCCTCCAGATGACATGTTCAAAAAATACCTGGTCACCCCCACTAACACATTACTAAAACACCCATTAATGATGCCTCATATCCTAGTTTAATACCATGATTAAAACCTCAACCAATCATAACTGCCATCAAGTTTTATCGTGAGCACCGAATTACCCTTTATCCAACTCTCACTCAAATCATCGGATTCTACCTTACTTTTAATGCTAGCGTTTGAACTCCCCACAATGTCACCATAGAACTCCAAACCCGGTACTTCCCAAAAAACCATATAAAACCAAATTAACCTATAAAATGCTGTAAAAACCACCCAACTTCTATTTTCAAAAATCTGTAATGTCTTCCATTCAAAAGTTATTATCACCTCTAATAAAATCATACTCCCCACTATAGGAGTTTCTTTATCCCCACATCACCAAACCAAACACTTGGATCTCCATGAAACATGTTATATCCATCACCATACATGATTCTTAGATAGGGTTGAAAATGATCATCCATGAGCATTATCATGAATGGTAATTCATTACTTATTCCTAGATCATGATAACATAATGCATAATGCAACCCAAAAATCTACCAATAATTAGGTCCACACCATAATAAATTGTTGGTGTACCCCACACCCTTTGGATCATCCCTTACGACTTCCATAACTATTATTTTAAACAAGTCTCATAAGAACCACATGTTTGATGTGATTTCCAAGCCACACTCTCGTATCTAGAACATCAATCTATGATGCTTCCATCAAGGTTCAACCCAAGATCATCATTTTCATCTCACCCAATCGGTTCAAAAAATTTAATAACCTATTGTAGGGACACCACAATTGTCAACCAATTCCCTGAGATTACCTTACCAAAAACTCTTAATTGATTCTAAATTGACCCCAGTCTATGAAAACAATTACATTCTTACCCAAACAACATGGTTTCATGCTTTAGCACTCCCTGATCCATCAACCAAATGACACAAAATTTATCCAATGTGAAATTTCCTAAAAGATTCCACCAAATATCAATAGTTGAAATCTTCTATGAAACCTGATCATGACAACTTAACTCGCACTCCATCAAGCCATGTTTCATCAAAACTAATCCCATGTACTTTAGACAATGTCCATCCCTCCACCATATGTGAGTCTCATCAATAAAAAAACCTTGAAACTTTTCAAAAACCATCACATCTTAGCATAGTGAACCATTAACATGACTACTGATAACCGAATTATAGGAACTAATATTTCTAACCATTCTCCAGTCACCCTAGATTCATCCATATAGGGTTACAACCAACTATCACATCATAAACTTCACTAGAATTTGACAAGGATAGTTATCCAAATGATTCTACCTTTCAAGAATGGTCTCGATACCCAATATAGATTGAAGAAGCTACATACTCTTCCTCTAACCTATCCAAGGGAATTTGTATATAAATAACCCAACTCTTGATCTAGATCATAACCACTAGGACTATGCTAAATATACTAACGTTTCCAAGGAACATTTCATGCCAAAAAAACATCCCTGAGAACCTCCCATTGTTTTTCCTCTAATAGAGTATTTGATAACACATTTATGGTTTTAGTTATATCATCTAAGATTATCATTGATCAACCTACCAGAATCCACATTATGGAGTTAATAGGGATAGGAATCTGAATAAGACCACCCCTCCTAAAACTATCCTCTAGATATAAAGCACCAGCACACAAGTTATTATCATAGAATTAAAAAGGCATTCATCATGCCTAAACCACATATCTAGTATCACCCTTTATTTTTTAACGTTATGTGTCAAAGAATCCATCCTTTCTTCACACACCTAAATCCACTCGCAAAATCGGTCAACCCCACTCTTGGGTCACCCTCAAAATTCATAAGTAACCTACTCCTAAATCTAGAGTCGTGTAAAATAAGTTCATTGGGATCTCTTTCCTAGCCCATGCTTCCTATATCATATAGGCCACAACTACAAGGATTACACTCACCTCCCACTCCATGATCACATGGAAGCTAATGTGATAAATTCCCACTATGAGGTATCATACACCAGCCATAATCTAACCCATTATACCCATTTCATAATTTAATTACAAGATATAAGATCATTATCATCCCCAATAAATCATATGTCTCAAGTTTATAGGGGATAATACATATCTTGGGCACTCACATAGATCCAGACACCCATATATATGGTTAACACCAAACACCCACTAATTCCACATCTTATATATATTGGGTTTACAATTATTTCCTTTACACTTTTCCATTTTACATTCTACAGAATTTTTTTTGCATAACAAGGGATCAATTAAATAATGTTTAGGTATAAGTTATAGAGAAAAATGATTTAAAATTTATACTTGCAATTTTATTTAGTTGATGCCACATAAAAACAAAAATTTAGTTATGTTTATTTTTTTTAACCATTTACTTTAACTATAATTCTTAACAAATGAGGCTCAGTTAAATATGTTGTAAATTTAGAGTTATAGATCGAAAAAACTCTATAAGTATTGATTTGAATTTTATTTAGCCGATTCTCTATAATATTCAAAATAAATATCACATAATAGGTCTCTTAGTTTTTAATGGATTGGTTAAATAAGATACAACCAAAACACATATATAGTAAAATGTTGTATAAATGGTTGAAAACACTTTAAATAACTTACCCATGTCACAACCTAGGTAATCAGATAATCAATCATATCTAATCACAAAAATGACGTGTAAATCCTACCTATATAATATGATGCATGGTCACATGCTCTCTTTTCATACCTAGACGAGTGTAAAAATCCCAGGAACCATCACCTTATAAATCAAGTGCATCAATCAAGGTTAAATAAAATCAATTATAAAAATAAATAGTATAAACAACAATCTTGTACTTGGAAACACGGTATTCCCTCATACATGGGGTGTCTGGTCCAAGGAAAAGTTTCAGACCATCTCCCAAAAAAATCATATCTAATGTATACTTTCCCAAATAGTAAAAAAAAATAAGGGACTATAATATCACTTTTTAATGTCCAACTACCCCGATACACAACTCAGTGACCAAAATGGTGGTCACTATAGTACCTCAGGCGCACCTCCCCATACACTAGAGGTTTTCGACTGGCAGCAAAGGTCTAGGGTGGTACAATGAGGATATTATACCTGAATATTAGAGTAAAATAACATTGGAAATGAGGGAAATCATATACCTATTCCAAGTAAAATAACAAACAAGCTCGCAGGAAAGTACCGACTAAAATCAAAATAGACAAGAAATAAGAAATTAATTATATACCATACATGTTAGGAAAACAAAATATAAAACCTGAATGACCAATAGATAAAACTGGAAAAACTATGACAACTAGTCCCAAGTCCTGGTCTGTTCCTGACTCCAATTATCAATCCTATAATCCTAAATAAATCCAAGTATATGTCCCTTGCCTAAAACTATACCTGAAATCATGTAGCATTTATTCAGGTACCCATGTGACATAACGACCTAATAATAGTGTGAGTAAAACTTGATAGACCACCAACAAAAACATCCCTAAATATAATGAGTAAAAAAAGTTAAAAATGAGGTTCTCAAGGTAAACAGTTACAAATATAACCATTAAAAAAACTCCAAAGCATAAAAAAATGTCGAACCCTGGATTTGTGATTACCCCTGAGAATGGTGCATACCTTCTTTAGGAAGTGCTCATGAGTCTTTCAAAAGATAACAATGTCCATGATGACCCATCTCTTATCGGGGGTAATATACCCATTCCCAGTCACAAAAATAGTTCCTAAGTGTAATATAATCATCCTCAGGGCCAAACATATCCACTCAGGGCCTAATTCACCCTAGGTTTAACCATCAAGCAAAAAAAACCCAATGGTGGGTTTCACCCTGGGTCTATCAAGAACAACCAATCCACCTAGGGGATTGATTCACCCAGGGTCCATTGAGCACAACCAATATCAATTTCATTCTACATTTAAGGAAGATTTGACATATATCATCATTACCATATAAAGATAAAATCCACGCTATTGAAATTTTTAGTCTAATATTTACTTTTTAAGTAACCAATTTATTTCCATTAAACTATTAAAATTTTTAAACCAATACCTAATGGTCATATTCATAGACTATTCTACCGACTTCCATCGTAAAGGAAAATAAAATTTTCAACAAACCATTTAGTTATTAAACCCATTTAGGTTCATTAGCCTCATATCTGAAGGTGATCCCCACTGAACAAACATAACCATAGATTAAAAAATAATAATACCATATCTAGTAATAATTTATAAAGTTATATATTATTTTTAAGAAAAAATCATTCTTTGGAGTCCCATCCAAATGATCATAATTTCTTGTGAAATTTACTTTCATAATCAATGATCTAAACATAAATTCCATTTTTTAACTGGTAAAGAACTAAAATTCACATGATGAATCCAAGGGTATTTCTTAATCTCATTTCCCATTTCAAGAGGCCACATGAAATTGTTATTCTATTTTAAGGTCAAATCTAATGTAAGTCATTCACATATAATTACACCCTTACTTAGGTCCATCATATTATAATTAATTCACCCAAGTAAGTTAGAAAACCATTTAACCATTTAATTTAAACTAGGTTATATGATGATGAAAATGACATGAAACACCATATACACACTTAAAAAAATATTTTAGACTAAGGGTTAATTTAAAGGGACCAATTACCCTAACATTAAACGAACCCAAACATCGAGTATCATCTCTTGGTTCTAGAAAAATGGGGGAAATATAGAAAAAAAACATAGACATAAAAATATGGCATATTAGAATTAAACAGTGAGGGATTAACTGATATAAAAGAAACTAATAAGGCAATAGACTCATATCCTTACCTTTGGCTCACAAACACTATAGATGGAAGTGAAATTAGACAATGAATGAGGGATATCCATCTAACCCTCATGGGAGAGGATAAATAATTCATAGAGGACTACTCCTAGACAAAATGAGGATCAAAACTTTAAGTGGGGTATTAATTGTGTATTCCTGGTGAAGTTACCAGCCTACCCCCATTTTAAAAATGGTTATGGGGGCCATCATATAACATTGGGCCCCCACTGACTATTCTTGGCTCTGAACCATCTTACTAGTAGCTCTGTAGTAGTGTTTTTGTAAGAACTATGTAAAACCCCAAAAAAATAGTTTAAAATAATAATAATCTTGATAGATTTCTTAATACGCAACACTGAGCTTCAAGCGAATTGAGATGTATTATAAAAATATTATTATTTAAATGTGACTGAGTCGTTGAATTTGTGGGTATAAATATAAGTAACCATATAATGAAATATATATATATATTATGTTTATTGAATACAAATTTATTTAAAAATGACTTGGAAATAAGCAATCATTTTTTAGTAAAGTCATTTTATGCTACAAAAATACATTTTATTCAAAAATTATTTTTATTGAATTTTGTGCAGGGGAATTATAATGGATTTATACCACTTTTAAAAAAATTATTTTTCAAAAATTATTTTTTTTTAATAATTATATCAAAATTAAATTAGGGTTAAATTTTGATATTTTTTTGAAATGATTTATTTTTTAGTGAATAGTGAAAAATATAAATTTTTCCAATACTGTCATTTATTTTCAAAAAATAAAGTAATTAAAAATTATAATTATATTTTGAATCTGGTCTCAAAGTTAAATATGATTCATTTCTCTTATAATATTCTATTTAAGTCCATTTGAATCATAAATATTAAGGTTTTTTATTTAAGTTAATTTTTATGCTTAAAAACACATTTTTCTAAAAATTATTTATCATTGTGTTTAATGAATTTATATTAAAATTGATTTATAAATATTATAGAGAATTAATCTTACAAAATGGATTCCATGTCTAAAATTATTACTTTCAAATTTGGTAAATAGACAACATTTATTTTTTTATCATTATGAATAGTAATTGTGATAAATATTTGTCACATTGGTAAGGGAAAAGTGGGTAAAACATGGTAAATACCATGGTATAAGGTCTCAAAATCATACCAAAACTTGGATTTATTTACTTTTATGTAATAAATTATAGAATATACATCCCAAATATTAATATATGTAATTTTTGTTCCATTTTCCATTGATAATTAAATTTATATTATTTTTAGTAAAGAGAATTTCAAAATTTCAATCTCTTGAATTTAAGAACTCTAAATATTTTACATAAGGATAAAATAAGATAATTTTGGTTTTAAATGTAAATTTGAAATATTAATTAATATTTTTCATCATGGTAATTTATTTTTAATTTTTATTTATGGAATAGTTATATTAAATCTTTATGCAACGTTGACATAGTGCTTGTGCAGGCAGTGAAAAAATCAAGTAAATTATTATAAAAACTATAAAAGTAATATTTTTTAGGATATTTATAGTTCCTAATTAATTTTATACATTAATAAAAATATATTAGGTATGTGTTAAAGGTTTATAATTTAATTAAATTACTAACTTCACGACTTTAAATTCAAATTATATGAATAGTGTCAAATAGAATTAATGATATTTTATGTTAAATAATATTTTATTAAATTATTTAAATTTCATAAAAGTATTAAAAGAGGAAAATTAGGATGATAAATATTAAAAAAAATAACCTTTTCCATTTATGATCTAATTTTTATCTTATAATTAAAATTATAACTCTTTAATATTGAAAATTCATTACCACATTTAAGGTTAAAATTAGTTAATGAAGGGGTTAAACCAAAATATAAGTTTTAAAATGATTCCAAAAACTATATAAATTTATATTTTTGATTCTATATTGACCATATATTATTTTTATTTTAATTATAGTCTATTTTTAAGCATTATACTTGAGAAATACATTAATTATATTTATATCTTGTTTTTTTATTCCAAGTGTACTGTTTTCATCCCTTATTAAAGGACACCCCTTATCTCTTTTTTTTACAAAACTTTGAGCCATATAAATTGACTAAACCCCAAAAAAATATCTTCTAAACATACATAGATATTAATTATTGGTTATTTTATTCTTCAAATACCATTCCAAGGGTCCTTAATAAGGGATATAAAGGAGGCATGCTGAAGAAGTGGCTATCATATTACCCACTGCCTCTTTTAATATATTTCTTTTTCTAACTATAAAAATTTTTTGGTATTCATCATTATACAAAAAATCCAGTACCCAAAACATACGTAAATGTTATTATGATAATTTAACCTCTAATATACATACTCTATTCCATCAAATGTTAGGTTAAAGTATCGCTTATGTGTACTTTTAGACTATCTCCTTCATGTAGCGATATAATTCATTTTCTATAACCATATTTTATAGATGATTATTATAATAGATTTAATGTTTATAAATTATATTTATAAAATAATTATTATTAAATAATAATAATATCATATATACCTTATTACCTTTGAATTAGTTGGAAAATTATAACATCGCTCATGCGTACATGTGGACTTCCATCTCCACAAAGTGATGTTATTATTTTTTTCATTTTTGATTTACATTGATGGTAATAAAGACAGATTTAATGACGATTTATATTATATATATGATTAAATAATGATTAAATAATTATGAGTTATTATTTACCTTTCATTCTTTCCATCCATGTAAAAGTAAAAAAATAATGTTTATGCGTATGTACGGCCTACCATCTCCATCAATAGTAAAATTCATTTTTCTATCACTACCTTTGATGAATGAATATAAATATTTATATAATGAATATATTTGAATTTTATTCTATTATTAAATTTATATATATGATTAAACCATGGTTAAAGTATAAGGATCGAAGAAACAGGACCAAAATTCTCATGAAAAATGAAACTGTTGACATCTAGAAACGATGATTTTAATAAGGAATTATTAAAAAAAATGGTGTTGAAATGTTATAATTATATCATATACAATGTTATAATAATTTAAATGACTCATTAATAAAATATTAATTAATTATAATTTATTATACATAAGGTTAGAGCACCTTCAAAGTAATTCAAACTCTAGGTAAGATATTTTAAACTCACTTTTATTTATATGAGACACATGCCATATTCATTACTTGTTTTTATTATGTGGTGTATATAACACCCATTAATGTATTTTATGTTTCTTCTTATAAAAATTATAGAGATTTAAATATCCATATAATTTTACCTCTTTCAAGATATTTTTATTTTAATTTTACCAAAGTGGTATGAGATTTATGTTACAATCTCATTATTTATCAGGAATGTTTATGATTAAGTTTCTGAAGATCAAATATTATAATATACCTCTCAAGAAACTCATGAATTTTATTATACTCTAGTTATTTCTAGAGATTAAATTTTTTTTCCTTTAATTTGTTTCTCTTTAATTACTCGTGATACTTAATGAAAATTTTTTAAGGAAAACCTGCTTTATTTCTCTCTTCAACTGAAAAAAAAATTCTTCCATATCCATGTTTTATAAAAATAATTTAAAAAATAATTTTATATTATTATATGATTATTTGAAGTAATTTTTAACAGTGATGCAATTTATTTTCAAAATGTTTTAAAAGGAATATTATTTTTTTCTAAACGAGGTACTTTTGACTTTTTAAAGAAAATATGAAAGGAAAATATATTTTATCATACTTTACATTAATAGAATTTAAAAACATAATGAATGTTCCGTGATTGGAATCTTACTTTACAAGTTTCCAAGTTTATTTTCAAATAAAATTTTTTCCTTAATATTTGGGAAATTTTTAGGTTTTAATATGTGTTTTACAAATGAAAAGATTATTTTCCTCATGAAATATTTCAGTTATCTTTTAAATGAATTTTTCATCTATGGTAAAATCCTTAGATGTTATATAGGATTTACTCTATATATGATCTAATGATACCATATTTATTATTTATTTGGATTGTTTAAGGTTATGATGATTAAATATTTATGAATCCCATTTTCTTTTCCATGGGTTAAGTCATAATGAACGTTTGTATGATCTTGTGGAAAACATTTGAATAGATTTATGATTTTTGATGGGTGGGCCAATAATTATATAGAACTCCAATGCATTAGGTAAATATTAATGTTCTATGAACTCAATGTTTACCGATATTTTATCCAAATACTAAAATAGGGTACATAGAAGGTCATCTTCAGCCCAAAATACGATACATGAGAGGTTATCCAAAGCATGAAGTAGGTACAGGGGAAGTTATCCCAAGATTAACATGTTATGAATGTCTTAGTCAGTATCCTTGACATAATATTTATATAATTATGATTATGAAACATTTTATAGCACTATTTTATGACATGATATTATTCCAATGTTATGTTCTCATGGCTCGTGTTATTTGATCCCTTTATGATTCATGTCTTATAAACTACCATGATTTATGCCATAACTCATGTTTATGATCATTGAATTATTGGATATTATTTTAAAAGGTTAATATTTTTTACATCCTTTATGCACAAATTTTATTTAAATAACAATTTATATCTCCCAATTTTACACTTAATAATCATATAATCTCAGACTTTATTATGTTTTCTTTTCCTCGGGATATGGAGAAAATTTTTATGTATGATGTTTATAAGAATGGTTTTAGTTGTTAATAACTAAGAGGGAGATGATGTAGATCTTTTATGAACCAGTTGTTTATATATCAATTTTTTTAAAAAATCTAAACCTTTATAGTTCTGGTATTAATTCTAATGTTATATAATGAATATTTATCTAATAAGATGTAATATTTATGCATAAAAATTACAGGTCTCCATAATTGGTATCAGAGTACGGTTTAGTCAACCTTTAGATATCATGATTATAGAACATTGGTGAAACACTGTGGATAATTCTAAGTATAGGATAATATCCTAATCTTTTGGTAAGATAGATATTATGTGATTTTCCTAGAAATATATCCTTATTTAGATAATACAAGTGGATGTGGTTTTCACACATATTCATCTAGGGGTAATAATCCAAGAAATAGTTTTTTGATTATATCACAACTATCATTTTCATAAACTATGAGTGTACCCTTATTGAACTCCTAATTTGATACTCCTGGGGGATATACTTGAGTTCATTTACATTTTCTTTATAAACCATTATGAATGATTCCAATAGATTATAACCATGGATGAACTAGGTTAAACCTAAGGTGTCATAGATTTAAAATAAGTTTTTATTATTAAGACATTCAATAATTTTTTTCATGATCTCTTACTATGATTGTTATTTCTCACACTATGGTTTTCGGTTTTAAACAATGTATGGAACCAATAGGATTTATTTTAATGGTTAATGTGACAAACAATGCAATGATTTTACTCACAATAAACAAAATTAAATAGGATATGGAAGGAGAAACCTTGTGATTATGAATAATCATCTATCATCATATATGGTTAAAAATATAAACTTTGGTTTGTTTCCCAACTCTTCAAAAAATATAAATATTGAATTTTATGAAAGTTCATTTTGTAATGAACATAGAGTAAAGAAAGTTCAATTTTATTCATGTAGAGAATTGGTGGAGAATAACTCATAGGAATATATCAAAGGAAGTGTATGATGTTTTCTATGTGGATATTATAGTCCTAGAGAAATAAATTTCCAAGATATTAAATGTATTATTTATGGAGAACTCATGAATTATCTGATTTAATATCCTGATCCAATTGTCAACTCCTAGTCCAAGGAAGGACTTATGTTATGTTGATTATTTAAGTGGAATAATTAAATTGTTTATATATTGGGATCAAAGAATTTTTTTTATATAATTTTTTATTAATGATATTCTTATTGTAAGAGTCATGAAACATATAATAATTTTTCAATTAGATTTATTCATTATGGATTTTTAAGAATGTGTTTTTTGGTACTGATTAACTAGAAAATTGATTTAATGGTAAGGTGATATTTTATGTAAAAAATATTGAGGGAAAGAAAACCCTTAATATGAACCCGATATTGAGATAATAATGTGTATTTCAGATAAAGAGATGATTGATATTGATAAACTGGGATAGTATTGGTGACATTGAAAAATATAAGTGATTTGATGAAAAAGTGGTTTATGTTACCTTAATGGATTTTAATGAATTTTTGGATTTATGGTTTATATTAAATATTATATTATTTTATTGAAGAATAATTATTTTGTAAATTTTTGGAAGCATTAATGTTGTCATTGAGGTTTTATGAGGATTAATTTTATTACCATGTTTTAAGTGAATGCATGATCAATGTATGCAAATGTTTGGTATGTGACATTATGATCTAATTTATGTTTTTTGAGGATAAATTTTTGATCAAATCATTCATATTTTGGAGTTTTGAATTTGGTCAGAAATATTTTGGTGTAATCTTAATGGTAAATATTTATGGAGTGGATTAAGTTGAACTTTGAGGTTTATTGTTAAGGTTTTAGAGATTAATGTCTTATATTTATCCATATTGGATAACTTCTTCTAATCATTTTGTATTTCTTAAATATTTAAATAAATAAAGATTTAATATTTAGTCTTTTAATAATCTTATGCTCCATAAAAAGTTAATTTTTTTTCTTTATGAATTAAAAATTAATCTTGAATATTCATTTACTTCAATAATATATGAAGTGTAAATTCATAGATGTGAAACAAAAGGATGAAACTGTTGATATGAAATAAAAAGAAATAAAGTAAGTGTATTTTATCATGTTCACTATCTTCCTAGTAAAGTAATCCCTCAACTTTAAGAAATGGTTCTTGAAATAAAAATTTCACCCTTTTTACTTTATTTCCAATGAATTAAAGGTCTATTCACACCTCACTATTTTATGGTTTTTTGGTTGTTAACATTCTCATTATTATATTCTCTGTCAATCTCTATTAGTCCTTGGATTGTCTTTTTCTTCTATATTTAAAAATTGTAACTTCCCACAAAATTTCATCTTGTCTAGGAACCTGATTATGCATTATTTCAGGTAACCTTTATCTATCACACTTCCCATTTTTAAAATAAGTATTATTATATATATATACAATGTGGGTTTTTAATAAAGGTATTTTTGAATATTGAACCTTTGATGGATGAGATAAAATTTTGAGGGAATAATTTATTTAGGGGGTGATATAACACCCCAAGAATTTATTTTAATAGAATAATAGGCTCGGTAACTTTCATAACATGAAACACCGAGCTTTAAGCGAATTGAGATTTATTATAAAAATATTAATATTTATATGTGATTAATTAATTGAATTTTTGGGTATGAATATGAGTATATGCATTATAAAATATGAAATATATATATAGTAGTCCTACTTAATAAAAAATTATTGATTAAATATTAGGACATTCGAACTCAATTTTTAGTGAAGTCGTTTTCTTCTTCAAGAACTCATTTTCTTCCAAAATGATTCTTATTTCATTTTATGATGAAAATTATTATTAATTTAAAATAATTTCATAAATGGAATTTTAAATAATTAATTAATTTTTTAAATCATCATATAAAAATTAAATAAGGGTGAAATTTTGGTATTTTTCAATAATGATTGATTTTTTAGATAATAGTGAAAATACTTATTTTTTAAATACAATCAATTATTTTCAATGAATAATGTAATTTAAAAGTACCATTATATTTTTAATTTGGTCTTAAAGTGAAATAATATCCATTTTATTTTTAATAATTTAATTAATTCTATCTGAATCAAAAATATTCATGATTTTGATAAAATTTAATTTTTATTCTTAAAAACAAATTTATCTAAAAACTCACATTTATTGTGTTTTATGAATTTATATTAAAATTTATTTATTCGAATTCCTGATAATGAACCTTGATAAATTAATAAAATAAATGTAATAATTAGGTTTAATTTTTTTAAATAGTTCCCTTTTATTTTTTGTCATTATAAATAGTAACTGTGGTAAATATTTGTCACCACAGTTAGGGTAAATTGGGTAAAACAGGGTTAAAACCATGATATATAGACTCAAAAACAACCCAAAACATTCTTTTTTTATTTAATGGATTAAATTAGAATATATACATTCCAATTACTAATATATGTAATTTTTTTCATTTCCCTTTGATAATTAAATTTATATTATTTTACGTAAATAAAATTTAAAAATTTCACTCGCTTGAATTTAATATCTATAAATATTTTATATAATGATAAGGTGGTTTAGTTTTATTATAAGTATTTATTTGTAATATTAATTAATTTTTTATTATCATGTAAATTTATTTTTTAGTTTTATTGAGGAAATAATTACCTTAAATGATTACATAAAGCTGACACTATGCTTGTTAAAGTAGTAGAATTATCAAGTAAATTATTTTAATAACTCTAAAAGAAATAATTTTTTTGTGATTTATAATGCCCCTTGGATTTTATAGATGAATATAACACTTTAGTAATATATTAAAGGTTTATATTAAAATTAAATTACTATCTTCACTTCTTTAAAGTCAAATTAAATGAACAATTTCAAACATGACACTAATGATATTTTATATTAAATAAAATTTTATTAAATTATTTAAAAACTATAAAAATATTACCAGAGGACAAGTAGGATAATAAACTGTCTAAAATTTCACCCATTTTCCATGTATGAGTTAATTATTAACTTATTAGTAAAATTATAACCCTTTAATATTGAAGAATTCATTACCGCATTTAAGGTTAAAATCAATTAATGAAGGGTTTAAACCAAAATAAAATGTTAAAATTGACACAAAAACAAATATAAATTTATTTTGTAATTCCAAGTGTGTCCTTTCTCTCTCTTATAAAAATACACTATTTCTCTATTTTCTTTACACCATTTTGAGTCATCTAGATCAACCAAACCATGTCCTATTATCTTATAAACTTACCTATACAATAATTATATGTTATTTGCATCATGAAAGGCCATTCTAAGGGTCATTAAAAATGGATCTAAAGGAGGCCTATGAAAGAATATTTAATTTCCTTAGCCAACCTCCTTTAAATTATTTCTTATTTTACCTCCTATAAATATGTGGTATTCATCATAATATAATAAATTAATTATCCTAAATATACTAAAATTTTATTATTATTATTATTATATAACCATAAAAATCATTCCTTTATCCCATCAAATGGGGAGTAAATGTATCTCTCATGCGTACGTCTGGACTATTGCCTTCACGTAGTGATACAATTAATTTTACATCATCATAATTAATGGATGGTTATTATTCTAGGTTTAATATTTATAAATAATATTTATGAAATAATTATGCTTCTAGATTTATAATATCATATATACTTTCTTACCTTCCAATCCTTTGGAAAAATATAATGTCGTTCAGGCGTACATGTGGACTACCACCTCCATGAAGCGATGTGAATAGTTTTTCATTTATGTTTTACATGGATGGTATTAAAGATATATTTAATCAATATATTAATATATATGTGTGTTTGTGTGTGTGTGTGTGTGATATAATAATGATTCTAGAAAGTTTAATTATTATTTACCTTTCTTTCTTTCCTTCCGTAAAAAATTAAAAATAGATTCCATGCATGATTAAAATTCTAGATATGATGGGACCATTATTAAATTACAAGGATGAGAATTATCAAACCAAAATTATCATGAAAAAAACAGAGTTAACACACTAAAATGATTATTTTAATAAGTAATTGTTAATAAATGGGTGTTGAAAAGTTATAAGTGGGTCATATATGATATTATAATTATTTACATGAATATAGAATATAATTATAATAAATTTAAATTTATTATATAGGAGGTTAGAGTACCTTCAAAGAAATTCAGACTTGAGGTAAGGGATTTTCATCTCACTTTTATTTCTATGAGTCACAAGCCACATTCACCACTTGTTTCTATTATGTGTTGTATATAATACCCATGAATTTATTTTATGATGCTTCTTGTGAAATTTTTTGGGATTTATATATCCATCTATGGTTCTCTCTTTCATGAGGTTTTGATTCAAAAGTTTCCAAAGTGTTAAGGGATTTATGTTATAATATCATTATTTATCAGGATTATTTTTGATTAAGTATATAATGATGAAATTTCATGATATACCTCTCAAGAAAATCCTGAATTTTACTCTCCTAGGTTTATTTCTATATATTTAATGTTTTCATTTCATTTTACACTCTTTATATACTTAAGAGACAGAAAAAAAAATTATTTTTAATGAAAAAAATCATTTCTCTCTTCAATGAAAAAATAAATTTTTTACATTTCAATGTTTTCTAAAAAAAATTCAAAAGAAATTTATATTATTATATGATTATTTCATTTCATTTTTACCCATGGTTGAATTTTTTATAAAATTATTTAAAATGAATCTTCTTTTAATTTTTTGAATGATGTATATTTGAATTTCTACTGAAAATGTGAAAGGATTACTTGTTTTAACGTTCATGACATGAACATAATTTTATATCATCCTGAAAAATAAATTATTTAAATATTTATTTACAAATTTTCATGTTTTTTTTAAAATAAAATATTTTCCATAATATTTATGGAATTTTAATATTCTGATATATGATTTAAAAATGAAAAGGGTATTTTTCTCAAGAAATATTACAGTGATCTTTTAAATGAATTTTTCATCTATGATAAAATACTTTTATATTACTTAGAATTTATAGGGGATATGATCCAATAATACCATCTTTACTTTTTCTCTATATGGTTTATGGTTATGATGATGAAATATCAATGAAACACATTTTATTTTCTATGGGTTAAGTTGTGATGATTATTTTTATGGTATTATGGAATAGATATGAATAAATTTGTGATTATATGATGGATGGGCCAGAAATTATATATCCTTATAATAAATTTTGTAAATATTAATTTTCTATATGATAAATATGTACATAGGATATTATCCTAACTTGAAATAGGGTACACAAGAGGTTATCCTAGTCCCTAAAGTGGGTATATGAGAGTTTATCCCACACCCAAAGAAGGTATATGGGTAGTTATCCTAAGCTGAACATGTTATGAATGTCATGGTGGGTAGAATTGAAATAATATTTCTCTTGTTATGATTATTTCTCACTTTATTCCACTCTTTTATGACATGATCTTTTTCCAATGTTAATTATCATGGATCATGTTCTTTGATCCCTTTATGATTCATGTCTTATGAATTTCCAAGAGTTATGCCATCACTCATGTTTATGATCAAATAATTGTTAGGTATGATTTTCAAAGGTTAATATCATGTTCTCATGCCATTTATTCTCATGTTATATTTAAATAAAAATTGATTTCACATTTTTTTTACCCTTACTGATCATCTGAGCTCACTCTTTATTATGTTTTGTTTTCCTTGGTATATCAAGAAAAGTTTTAAGTATTATTTTTCTAATAAAGCTTCTAGTTTTGAAGAATTAAGTGGGGGATGATGTAGATATTTTATGATTTTTTTTTTATGTATCCAAGTTTCCAAAGACACTAAAACTTTATGGTTATGGAATGGTTCTGATGTTATGTAATGAATATTCATCTAATAAGATGTTATATTTATATTTGAAAATTTTGGGTCGATATACCCCAACTCCTTTTATGTACTATGAACGCCTCAACAGCCACCATGTACCCCTATTCTACATCTAACTCAACTATTTATGGTGTTCAAAGCCTTATAATTTAGTTCCAAACTTCATTTCAAAATATAACCCACCTACTAATCAAAAGAGTCAAACTTATATTGAATGTGAAAACCCCATATGGATACAATATTTTGTAGCATTGAAGGAATTTTTACCACTAATACAACCCCTATCAAATCCCTAATGGGTCCAAAATTTCATAAAGGTATAACTAAATTAACCATAACCCATGGAGATATGGGAATTTATATCACAACTCTTCCTCTGTGGAAGTTAGTCTTCTATATATTGAGGGAGAATACACTTCAAAGATCCTTACAATTCCTCCCACAATGTGATCATCCCATTTCATCAATTACATACTCAATAAATGTTATCTGGGATTCCCTTAGGATTACTCTATAAAATCATTTTTAGGAGAATGTGAAAGAGAATAAGTGAAGCCTTGCAAGGGTTGTAAACTAAAATGGTGCACCAAAAATGGAAAAACCATGGATAGTTATGAATTTAATCTAGATAGATATTTAGAAGGAAACTAATCCCCTTATTCTTATGATGAGAACATAGTCCTTAAATCCTTGTATCCTTCTGATGAGGATTCCCTTAGGATTACCCTATAAAAATAATTTTTGGGAGAATATAAAAATAAAGATGTTGAGCCTTACAAGGTTCGTAAGCTAAAACGGTGCACCCAAAATGGGAAAACCATGGAGGATTGTGAATTTCATCTTGATAGGTATTCAAAATGAAACTAATACCCTTATCCTTCTGATGAGTACATGTTCTTGACATCATACTACACATTAGTGAATGTAATTTTCACTCGCCCTATGGATTAATTAGAACACAATTCTAGTGAGTAAGAGTAGGATGAGGAAGTTTCTGTTTGAAATGTGGTTCACACTAAAACACTTGAAGAGGGTGTTTATACCTAGATATAGATATAGGTTCAAAAATTTACGGGTTCCCTGGAATGATTAGTTTCCACCACCTTGAGAAACATTGAATAAAGAAATGAAGAAGAATGTATCCACAATGCACCCACCACCTAAATAATTTGATATTTTTTATATATAAGAAATATTTGATCAATATGAACTATAGTTAAAGGATTTAAAATGACTTAATACTAAAATATTTATGTGAAGTATTCCTACTAAGTGTAACCTTTAAGAATAGACTCACATTTCTCATTAGGAAAATCTCCCTCAACACATAGAAAATTCTTAATTGATGAGATTATAATCCATCCATCTGACTAACCAAGAACCTAAAAACTATTTTATCTATGCCCGATTCCTAGGGAATATCAGTAGTTACGTCTTCTGGGTAGGTATACATAACTATGTTACGAGAGATACCCCAGGAAAACTCACATTATTAAACAATGGAATACATGGTAAATATAGCTATATCAATATGTAGATGTTGAATTTACTTAGATTCCCACTAAACAAACATTTCTACGATATCTTATTAACTTCATATATTCCTTGAAAACTCAAATAGAGTCTATGGAAATACATTGAAGACCAGTGAAACCAGTTAGGAAACTGTATTTTGGGTGGGTTGAAATAACTCTTCCCCCACCCAACTTCAAAAATCTAATATTCCCATTTTTAAGGGAATTGGATACCTGGAGAAATATATGATGATTTTTTTTCTCGATGTGATTCCATGATTGGAACACTCAAGTAGTAAGAGTATACAAGATCAAATGTTTTGTGTAAGCTCTGTAAGAACCAGTGTTTGTTTGGTATAGTAGTTGATCATCTGGGTCTATCACCAATTGGAAGGATCTCTACCGGTTGTTTTTACACCAATTTATCTCAATGATTCAAAAATAAAATGGTCATTAACCTCTCAAATTTCAATTAGTGTGAGAATGAGGGGTCTCAGAATTCATTTCTGGATGGAAAGATCAGAACTACTCCTTAAACATGAAACTCCCACAGGAGAATCTATTGGAGATTTTCATGTATAAACTTTCTTAATATTTGAATACTCCATTAATACCACTCAAATACCCTATTAGATTATATTAGTTTTCCAAGGTGGAATAAAGGTTGGAAGATGTTTTTCAGCATACCTAGTCTAACTCTTATCCACCACCATCATCTTAAAGAAAAAGGATCAGAAATGAACAAACAATGACTATTATGCTTAATATGACCCTAAAACTAGCTCCAGTTCCCAAAACTACACAATTTCACATTAAACCTCCTCAAAAATAGAAAAACAATAGAAACATCCTTATCAAGATGGAATAAAAGTTCATAGGTTTCTTCCATATGAATATTGAAAGAGTAAGGTTTCTTCTCTATAAAAAGTTCATGTTCCTAAGTACTTCATCACAGTTATAGAGAATAACCTATTAAATCTTTTAGAGCCTGATAATCTAAGTGAATTTTCCCTCAATTACCACCCTAATTATTTCTCATAAAATTTAATGTTAGGGAATATCATCCAAGTGTGATTTTTCATTAAGTAAATCCTCTAGATAATGGTTAATTATGGGCATGTAAAGATTATAAGACAACCAAAACAAGTTCCTTGAAATTATATCATCCTAGAAAAATATTTAGGTGAATTATAGTAATTTTTAATAAGGAAAATTAAATTTTGATGATTAGATGAACAAAGATATAGTCAAATGAGAACATGTTATCTTCAGGGTGTATCTAAATCAATTTGTTGTGACCATATATCCCTCTAAGATGATTGATTATACTTCATTAACACTACAGTCTTCCATGATTTGGTCTTATAAGAACTTGTGAAACCATCCTAACAAAATTAATATGAAATAAGGGTAACTTTAATTGTTTTCTAAGATAGTTTATACTATACAGTATTTCATCCCTTTATCATTTTGAGGTCAGGAACCATCCCACAAAATAATCCAACATACACCATCCAACCAAATCGGATCCTCATCTAATGAAGATTCTAAATGAAAATATATCAATGAAATTCACTTTTAAAATACCCTCTCTAAAAAAGAACACACATATGAACATGAGTTCCCCTACCACAATTGGGGAGAAGAGATAATGATTCCATTGAAGATAATAGGTCTTAGGAAGACATGGTTGACACTAATATTGACACTTAGGTTATATCCCTACTGAAACCATATATACTATAAAGACCTATAGAAAGGCACTCCAATAGTCTCAAAATGAACAATAATATTCTCTTGAATAATCTAGGGATAATTTATATCTAATAACACTCGATTATTAATGAATAACCACCCACCCAATCAATATTAAAATGTGGGTAGGTAATATCAACTCAACCTATAAATAATGAAGATTCCCTCAATTTATGATTAGGGAAGGTATCCACCAGCACAAGAAGCCTCGACTTCAATGCCTTGTACTAGGGATAAACCTCATGAAAATAAGTGTAGTCCTCTAGTCCAGAATTATGAAATCTTGAAATATATTTTCATCACTTAGGCTATGATTCAATCCTAGATACCTTTAGTTTTTTAAATATATCAAGAAATCACATGTTTAGGCTCTTATAAGACCCTCACAATTCAAAGATGAGGTCACTTCTATTGAATCATATCTCACAATGACTGCACCTACCAAATTCTATGTGATCACCTCCTTTATAGATCAATATGGAGAGACCACCATATAGGTTTATATCAATCTTGTATACATATGTATAAATTTGTACAACACTAACATTCATTGAGCCCTCATTGATAATAGATATTTAATCATTCTCATTCCAATATAGACACTCTAATTATTGGGTTAAGGAAAATCCAATTTGTATCACTCTACCTTTAAAATAAAATGGTATGAAAAGTGTGAGAAAAATCATCTCTGGTGGATCAATATTATATCCAAATATAGAGACGTAGTCTCTAAGTATATGTTTATTTTTTTCATCATGATATGACTTTCAACATTATTTTTGAAAGATCGTGGTTTTATTCCCATGTGGAAATTCCTTTATCATACCATAAGTGTCTTAATTACTCCATAAATAGATAGGTTGGAGTGTTTTATGGTGACATTTCCCCATTTTATTTTCTCTAATATTAATATATAGATACATAATTTTTTCAATGAATGGAATATAGATAGGTAAAGGTGATTTCATCTGAAGCACTACCCCCTAGAGTTTGTAAATGTCCCCTATCGATCCATTCCATGAAATCAGTGAATATTATGTATTTCTCATTAATAAAATTAATTAAGACCCTCCATATTTGGGGATTCATCAAGTCTTATGAACCCCTTTTGATAAGATGAAGAATTTGATCACCTTTTTATCATATTATGTCCTGGATAAGATCCCCAAGAATAGCGACCTCTAGTAGATATAAGGAATTACACACCTTTTATATAGATCAATATCATCCCTCAACATCTCTACGAAAAGTATAGTCTGACTGATCTACATTACTATTCAATGCGACCAAGACTATTCAACCAAGTGGGTATGAATCCAATAGGAAGAATTAAGGTTCGATGTTTGGGAACATTTTCCTATGTCTTCACGATATCAGTCACATTGACTGAATCCAACTATGCAGAAGAAGGGTCTGATCCCAATCACGATGATAATACCCTAGATAATAATTCTTCCTTGTTTCTTTAAGATCTATATAGATACTCACACCACTATATGGATCAAAATAAACCTCTATGTCACTTTAATAAATTTAAAATTCACTTATGTCATCTACCAAAACTCGGGATGTAGTAACTCCTTCTTTTGGTGATCATGGATAATAAGGAAATAATATCAAAATGTACCTAATAATAATGTTCATTAATTTGAACCATCAGATTATAGATACCTATCCTTTTCATTCTGGGAAGATAAAATTTCACTTTCATCATCTTACAGTCCCAGGAATGTCCCCTCATCACCCACTTAAACTGAAAATCAAACTTGAGGAAGAATATGGTGAAGAAGAATAAAATCACAGAGATTCCCCTCCCAAATTTAAGGAAGGAATCTATACCACAATTTATGAACTAAAAAAGTTAGTGTTGGTATATTGGATGACCCACAACCTACATTAATCATTTCATCCATGTATCCCTAAGAACAAGAGATATAAGTATCTTTATTGAAGTATCACAAGAATTATTCACAAGGAATTACATAGAAATTCTTGGAATTTATCCTAATGTTCCCACCCATAATTTAGGTCTTCCGGAATATCACTATGGCTATAAATATGTGGCCATGAGAATTTATTTTAATCATGCTACTAATGTTATATATGAAGTTGATAAGCTCATCAAAGATAACTTTATTTGAGAGGTTTAGTACTCAAAATGGATTGTAAACATCATCCTTGTCAAAAATGAAAATGGGCATATTGGGATTTTCATTGAATTCATGGATCTCAACTATAAATTACCAAAATATGATTTCCCAATTCTGATCATAAAGCTTTTGATTGATGTAATAACTTTTATATAGGTTATCTTATTAATTTAAGGATATTATAGATAAAACGGAATTTTAATGGATCCCAAAGAAGAAAAGGATACTACTTTTAGAGAACCCAAAGGGGTGTGCTATTATTGAGTGATTCCCTTTGTATTGAAAAATACTAGTTCCACATATCGATGTTCCATACACCATGTTTTTAATCCCATTCTAGGGAAGACTTCAGAATGTTACATGGATGATTTAGTGGCCAAATCTAAGCCATATTGTGACCATCTTACTGATATCAATAACTTTCTCAAAAAAAATATAAAAACATAGCGTGTATATAAACCACTTAAATTATGCTTTTTGAGTGAAATTATAAAATTTTCTATGCTTTTCAATATTGCATCACATCATCGAGGTTGGCCCTGAGAATACTATGTAAATCCTCAGCATTCTACCTACTTGAAATCTCAAAAAAAATTATAGGGATTCAATGAAAACTCATCTATATTAGATGATTCATAAAACATTATAGGAAGGTTATTAACCTTACCAAACTTATGAATAATGGAATAACCTATCAATGGGAATAATATTTCTATTAATCTTTTAATAATATTATGAAAAGCCTCTCGATACCACTAATGTTAATGTCGTTGGTTGTTGGAAATCCACACATTCAACATGTGGAATACTTGGAGTAGTCACATAGTTATTTTATTGCATAGAATAAATTTTTGAGTAAATATAGTGGTCAATAATGTCATTTTATAACTATTATATATACTGAGACTTGATATTCTAACATTGATAAAAATTTCGTTACACAAATATTCATAGTTCAGATGCTGAGAACTTACCTCTAGAAACATGAAGTCTATTTATTTTTTCATATTGACCCTATAAAATACATCCTTAATCTTATGATGTTGACTATATGGATGAAATGGTGGTTCTTCATCCTATATTAGTTTTATATCCATTTTATATCGAAAAGGAATGCCAATTAGAGAACACTGGGAAACTTTCTCAAAACACATCCCACCTCAGAAAGCACACTAGTGGATATAGAACTTCCTAATGAAGATTTATTATCCATTTTTAAAAATCCATATACATGGGAGATTTATTTATATGGTTCTTCCCAAATCCCAATAGGGAGAAGGATGGAAAACCAAAAACTCAATAGGATTGGCTTGAGAATTATCATCATCTCTCCTGAAAAGGTAGTTTTTGTAATGCCCTGATATTTTAAAAGATGACCATCATGTTTAATAGTGTATATAACATGAAACACTGATATTATAAGATAATTTAACACCCTGATACTTTATAGTATATTTATTTTTAAATAAATTTAATCTCTTTGATTTCTTGGGGAACACTCAACCACAAATCTAAATGAATTGTAATATAGTGTTCCCTTATAAGCTAAACATTAAATTAGTGGGTATTAATAGGACTAAATAATTATTAAAATTATATTTTTTAAAAATATATAAAATAAATTCAATTATAATCAATTTATTTGAAATAAAATTAGAATTATTTGAAAGAAAAAAAGAAATGTTTTCTTAAAATATGTATTTTTCTAAAAGTGGTTTCATCGCACTTTCCCACATATTTTAAAATTAATTATTAATATTTTTAGATAATTTATGTAAAAAAATTAACTTAATTTTTTAAATAATAAAATAAAAATTTTCTTAGGGGTAATTTTTTTATTTTTTGAAATGTTTCATTTTTCGATGTATGGTGAAAATACTAATTTTTATTAAAAAAAATATTTTTGGTTGAAGAATTTACAAAATCCATTTTATTTTAATTTGGTTTTAAAATTAAAATTTGTGAAATTATATATTAATTAATCCAAATTATTTTATTTTAATCAATTTAATTTTTAATTGTGATATAAAAAGTTTTTAAGATTTTGAATTTTTTTCTTTTTGAAAACCATTTTTTCAACACATATGCGAGTTTAATTTTAAAATAAATTCTACCACTTTTGTGACTTGAATTTATAAAAATGTATTAAATATTTGTAATAATAATAATTTATGTTATATAATAATATTAAATTAATTTTTTACCATAATTAATTTCAAAAATAGTAAAAATTATTTACAATGGTTAAGGTAAAAACAGGTTTACCAGGGGTTAAACTAAAAAAGAAGGGGTTTATAAATGACACATATTACTATTTTATGTTTTTATAAATACCTTATATATTTTTAGTCTTTCAAATGGTCCATTTTGGATCGTTTTTACCAGAGAAAAACATGGTTGGAATTCTTTCTTTTCAAAAATTTCAAGTTTGTCCTCTCCCCCACTTATAAAAGGTCATTATCTCTCCGCTCCTTTACACACTTTAAAAACTCATTTTTTTCTTCAAATAAATTCCAAAATAAATTTCATAAATCCCTCCAATCATTTTATAATCCTTTTTTATCATAAATCTAGGAATTATTTTGGTGAAAAACAAAAAATGTTATTTGAAGAAGTGGTAATGTCGTTAACCGGGTGTTTTATATAATTTATTCCTACACCACCTTAAAATATTATTAAAACATGATGACTAAATAAACTAATTATATTAAATATACTGATATATTATTTTAATGAAATTTTCTAAAACTATCTCCTCCTCTCTCAAATGTTAAATGAAACCATTGATCATCAGTACAACAGACTACCACCTCACAAACCAATGTTATTTGTTTTCCATCAACTCTTCTCAAGGATGAATATAATGATGTATATAATATTTATATATGATATTTATAATATAATTATACTTATATAATTATAATATCATATATACATTTTTAATTTTCATTCGATAGATAATATGATAATGTCACTCATGTGTACAGTGGACTACCGCCTCACGAAGCGATGTGATTCATTTTTCACTTATGATTTAAATAGAAGGAAATAAGGATTAGTTTTATGTTGATACATTATATTTATGAAATATTAATTATTCTGGAAAATATATATATCTTATATTTTATTACCTTACCCTCCATTGAATAAATGATAATGTCGCTCGTGTGTACGGCAGACTACCGCCTTGCGAACTGATATGATTCGTTTTTTACTAACACGCTACATGGAAGGTAATAAAGGAAATATTGAATGAATATAGGTGATATATATGATATGATATTTATTATATAATATTAATATTCCATCTACTTTCATAGTCTTTCACCCATTAAGTAAATGATAATATCGTTTGTACGTACGTATGATCTACCATCTTTATGAAGCAATGTGATTCATTTTCCATGTTCAAAATTCCATAATGAATATAAAGAATAATATTATGAAAAAATGATATTAATAAAATTAATATCATTTAGGATGACATGTAACTATATCTTATGTTCAATATCTGGAACTCTCATGATAAAACATGCATGAGAAAACAAGGTAGATAACACCCCAAACAATATTGATGATGAAGTATTATTAACGAATGGGTAATAATATGTAATAAAAGGATAATATATGATATTATAAATATTAATATGTTTATATTATAAGTTCATAACATATTTAAAAAAACTATAAAAGAGGTTAAAGAGCACTCAACCATAGGTAAGTGTGAGGTAAGGGGTCTTTTAACTCAATTTTTATTCATTAGGCTTTACATCTACTCCATTGATTATTTTATGCCAAGATTATGTGAAAAATAACTTTTTATTAATTTATTTTGTTTTTAATATTTTTTTTATATAATTGTTTCACACATAATCACCAAATTTATTAACTCTCTCTTTAAGTATAAAAACTTTATAAGGTTTTCCATCTCAAAACGTTCTTCTTTCAAACACATGTTCTATTATACACCTAATTTATTTTTGATGGTGTATATAGTACCATTAACAAATTATTTAATAAATCCTTCATAAATTATGATATTTTAAGTTACAATTAATTTAATTAAATTATGGGATCTATGATTCAAAAGTTACCAAAGTGGTAAGGCTTTATTTTTCAATCCAATTTAATCAGGATTGTTTATGTTTGAATGTACATTGTTGTAAATTATTTGATCATTGATTTATAAAACACTTATATTTTATCCTCTTATAGTTATTCATGATATTTTCAAGTAAAATTACCATTTAACTCTCTCTTTGGAACTTAAAATTATTGAGAAAATGTTTTCATGAAAATTTGAATTCATTTCTCTTTTCGATCGAAAATCGGTTTTCTTCCAAACCCATGTTTTCTAAAAAAAATTATCAAAAACGTTTTTCTATGCTTGTTTAAAGTAATTTTTACCCTTAATTTTATTATTTAAAAAAATTAAAAGGAATCTTCCTATTGTATTCCGAACAATGTGATTTTTGAATTTTCTTACTAAAATGTGAAAGGAATATTTTTTTTTAATAAATTTGGCATGAATGGAACTCTTTTACCATCAGGACCACTCAATGTTTTAAAGATTCTTATTTAAGTTTCAAAGTTTGTTTTCAAAAAAATATATTTAATGTTTTTTAAATCATTATATTTTAAATAAGTTTTCTAAAAATTTAACGGATATTTTCTTTAAGAAATTTTCTAATTGATCTTTCAAAATAATTTTCTATATAAGATAAAATCCTTTGATGTTACTCAATAAGAAAAGGATATTTTACTAAATAATGGTTTTAATGTTATTAAGAGTATTTTCATCAATGAAAACAACCTTTGATGTTATGAATTTCTTCTAAATTATGTATATATGTCTCCCACATAAATACCTAGTTTATTCTCCCTTCCTTTTATGCATTTATACATTCCTTATGATCATTTCTCAAATACATTCATCATGAAATTTTTTTTAATTATGATATAAAGAAATATTATGCAACCCATTTTATATATATGATTAATTATTATGTTATGATTTATTATTGATTTTCTTTATGTGTCATGCATAGATCATGGACTTGTTATGATGGGTGTGACCAAATAGTGCTCTAATGCATTGGGTAAAGCTTTAGTCTCATGATACATCATGTATGGGATTAGGGAGTGAAGCTAATCCATTATGGGAATATATCCACCATGTGATTTTATCTTGGATTTTATCCTTGAATTATATTTATGTCTTGTTTTATGTTGCCAATATATTTCATATGACTACATGATCTTATGATACCATGTTATTTGTTTTATGCTTACATGTGATTACTCTTGTGTATTCTATTTTATAATATCATGTTATAACCTTGACTCACATGATATGTTTCCTTATCATGTTTATCACCATTCTAGGATTTTTATTTCACCCCTTTATTTATGAATTCCCTAGGTTATACCATGAATATTTAAGAGATCTAATGTATTTTTGGAGCTCACTATAGAAAATAAAATAAGGATGACATGTATTATTCATTAAGAACATAGTATTCCAAAGAAATTGGGCCTTTACAGTCCTTGTGTTGTATTATTGGACATTTATAATTAATAATGATGTAATAAAATGTGTAAAAGGCATGGGTCACTATAGTTAGTATCAGAGGAAATGTTTAGTTAACCTTTTTAATTAGGATGAGAAAAATATAGTTATAATCCTAGGGATAATTCTAAGAATACTAAGTATAGAAAAAATATCATATAATCTTAGTGAAGTATAGAGTAAGTAGTTTATGAGTAATTATATCCCAATAATGACACTACAAATGGATGTTGTTCTAGAATAAATGTTCATAGGGGTAATAACTCCAAAAAAGATGTGTTGGTCTTGACTCAAGTGTTACCTTATACATGATAATGGGATTTACCGCACACCTAATTTGACACTCCTAAGGGATATGATTTAGAATTTCACCAACTATTTATGAATCATCAGGAAGGATTGTAATAGATTATGACCGTGAATAAACTTAGATAAACCTAAGGTTTCATATATTGAAAAGAATATGACATGATTTAGACATCCTATAAATTATTTTTTAGGATTATGTGGTTTCCCACTATGATTATTATTTCTCATACTATGCTTTTTAGTTTTGTTCAATGGCTAAAAAAAAGAGGAATCCTGTTAAAAATGAATGTGATGGAAACTTTTGTGATTATGAATAACCAAATTGGGTAATGTTTAGTGAGAAATATATTATAATTATTCCTAATATTCTATCACAGTATATGATTAACAACCTGAAATTTGGTGAGATTACTAACAAGTAAAATGAGAGGAGGATGGTCTTTTATGAAATTTCATATGGTAATGAACATAGAGAAAATAATATTCATATTCCAACGTATCAAGAAGGTATTGTGAAGCACCTAGAGGAATATCTCCAATGGAGAGGAATATGTTTTCTATGTAGAAATAGAGGTCATAAAAAATAAATTCCCAATGAATTTGATGTCTTATATGTTAGTAAATTGGGAATTATCTGAGTTAATCACATAAACAAAAGGTTATCCCTTAGACCAAGGAATGATATATGTTATAATACATCATTTAAGTAAATGGTTTCAATTATTTATGTATTGGGATTCAATAATTATGTTGTAGAAGTATTTTTATAAATGGTATTTTGGTTATAATAATCCTGAAACTTGTAAAGATTATCTTAATCTTGGAATAATATATGTCTTCAAGATTAAATTATGATTTATGGATACCATCCTGGGTTTATGAATTTAAGGCTAATCATAAGTTCAATGTCTTAGACATCCCTTTTTAGGTATTAAGTAATTAGATTTTGATGTGACTAATGGTATTTCATGAGACTTTTTATTGATTTTAAGTATATATAACCTTTTGGTTTAATTTAAAGGATTATTTGGGATGAATTATATTATGTTTTTGGATATATAAGATTAATAATTTTAAGAATATACCCTTATGGATTGGATTAAGTTGAAATTTGGGGTTACTATTAAGGTATTAGTGATTAATTTATTATATTTTATAGCTTGTGATAATCAATTAAGTTTTATTATATACAAGAGGAAAAAAATTATTATTTGGGGATTACATTACCCCTTAGAGGTTAATTTTAGTAATTCAAAAACACACAATAATTCATCATTAATACTAATCGTTGGTAAAATAAGAAGATATTGTGGTGGAAATTGATTAAATGATGAAATTATACTGGAAAATTAAGTATATTTTCTTATGTTCTTAGTCTAGATTATTAAGTAATTTATTAAATTATCTTAGAACAAAAATATTATCCTATTACCTTCATTTATAAGGAATAAATGATTACTTAACTTGTTATAGATTTATGGATTTGAGGTCCGTAACTTTATATTCATCATTCACTTCTTTATGATCAATGATTTCTATCACTCAATTAATTATTTATGCTTTTATTCCATGTCTATATATTCACTTTCCATCAATGTAATCATATTTGAAAAACTAGTACGTGTTATTCCAGATAACCTTTATACTTTTATTTATCTCTTATTAATAGTATGTTTTATTAACCCTTTTTATGATGTGGGTTTTTCCGCAATGAAATTTGTAAACACTTTATTTTAGAGATCAAAATTAAATTTTGAGGACATAATTTATTTAAGTGGGAAGAATGTAACATACATTGATTTTAAAATAGAAACATCATGTTTGATATTATATATGATAGGAAACACAAATATTAGAATATAATTTAACACCATGATACTTTATAGTATATTTATTTTTAAATACACTCAACCTCTTTGATAGCTTGCTTAACACACAACCCAGAATCTAAATAAAATGTAATATAGTATACTATTATAACCAAGCCATTAAATTAGTGGATATGAATATAAATAAATAAATTATGAATATTATACGTTTTAAACATTTATAAAATATATTATGTGATTATATACCGATTTTAAATAAAATAATAATCATTTTAAATAAAAAGAAATGTTTTCTAAAAAGATGTATTTTTTTAAAAAGAGGTTTTGTCGCACTTTGTGCACATATTTTAAAATTAATTTTTAAAAATTTTAGAAAATTTATTTTGAAATATTAAATTCATTTTTTAAATCTTCATATCAAAATTATCTTAGAGTGAATATTTGGGACTTTTTCTAAAAAGTTTTATTTTTCGATTAATAATGAAAAATATTGATTTTTATTAAAAACTGTCTTTTCATTTAAAGTATTTACAAGAAAAATTTTATTTTAATGTTGTTTTAAAAGTAAAATGAGTTAAATTATATATTTATTAATACATATCAGGTTATTAGAATATATTTTATATTAAGACTTTTTAAGAATTTGAAATTTTTTCTTTTGGAAGACTCTTTTTTCAACACGTATAAGGGTTTAATTTTAAATTAAATTATATCAATTAAATGAGTTTATTTTTGAATAATAAATTATATATTTTTAATAATAATAATTTATATTATCTAATAATTTCAAGATAATTTTTTACCCTAATTAATAGTTAAAATAGTAAAATTATTTACCATCGTTAAGGTAAAAAGAGATTTACTAAGTTGTTAAACTAAAAAGATAAGTTTTAACAATAGACCAAAACTTGTCTAATTACAATTTTATAGTCATAATTTGACCTTATATATTATAAGGTTATAAAATGTCCTTTTTTATCCTTTTCCTATGATAAAAATATGGGTGGAATTCTTTATTTTCAAAAATTTGAAGTGTTTCCTCTCCCTCACTTATAAAAGGTTTTCCCCTATCCTCTATTTTCAACATTTAAAAAACCCATTTTTTTAGAAAATATTTAAAAAAATAAATTCATTAAATCCTTAAACTCATCCTATAATCCTTTTTTATCACAATGAAAACATAGGAATTATTTTAGTTCAAACCAAGAGAAGTTTTCCAAAGAAGAGGTAACGTCCTTAACCGAATGTTTTATTTTATTTATTCTTACACTTAATTAAAATATTGTTAAAACATTATGATATAATAACATGTATATATTACATATAAATTTATTTTTTTATGTTATAGTAATTACCTAAATCCATTATTTCCTCCTTCAAATGGGAAATGAAATTGTTGATCGTGTGTACGGTGAATTACAGCCTCGCAAACTAACGTAATTTGTTTTTCATCATTGATTATAATATATTAATATATTGTTGTATATAATGTTTATATATGATATTTTTTATATAATTATACTTTTTAAATTTTAATATCACATATACCCTCTTACATTACATTCTTTAGATAATATGATATTGTCGCTCGTATGTATACGGGACTACCGGCTTACAAATTGATGTGATTTGTTTTTCAATTGTGCATTATATTGAGTGTAATAAGGATTAATTTTATGTTGATATATTTTATTCATTAAATATTAATAATTTTTCATATAAATATATCATATAATTCCTTACCATTCCATCCATTGAATAAATGATAACATCGCCCGTGTGTGCGGCAGACTACCGTCTCGTGAAGTGATGAGATTTGTTTTTCAATAATGCTTTACATGGTTGGTAGTAAATGATAAATTTAATAAATATATATGATATATATAACATTATATTGACTATTTAATATTAATATAACTTCCACTTCCTTACTAAATTACCTGTTAAGAAAATGATAATGTTGTTTGTGCATATATACAGCCTACTATCTCCATGAAGCAATGTGATTCATTCTCGATGTTAAAAATTAAATAATGATTATAAATAATAATATAATCAACATAAATGATAATTTTAACATTAATATAATTTTGTATATTATGGAACCATATCCTATGTTAAAGATCCATAAATTTCATGATAAAACATTCTTGATAAAACATGCTTGATAAAACAAGGAAATTAACACCCAAAACAACAGTGATAATGAAAGATTATTAACAAATGGGTAATAAGATGTTATAAAATGATCATATATGATATTAAAAATGTTAATATATGTATTTTAAAAGTTAATAACATGTTTTAAACCACTATATAGTAGGTTAAATATAACTCTAACTAAAGGTAAGTGTGAAGTAAGGGGTTTCTTAACTCAATTTGCATTCATTGGATCATACATCTACTTCATTGATTATATTATGCAAAGATTGTGTATGAAACAGATTTTTATTTATATAGTTTTTATTTTCACTTGAATTTTTTTATATTAATTTTTTACACATAATAACACCATTGATTAACTCTCACCTCAATGATCTATACTTATTAAGGTTTTCAATCTAAAAACTTTTTCACCCTTGTTTGCTTAAATTTATTGACAAATTTTTTTAAGAAAATATGACTTCATTTCTCCCTTCGGTTGAAAATACTTCTTCTTACAAATCCATGTTTTCTAAAAACATTTTCAAAAAAAAATCTATGAAAATTTAAATTAATTTATACCCATAATTAGGATTTGAAAAAATTAAAATGAATCTTCCTGTCATTTTATAAATAAGTTACTTTTTAAATTTTCTTACAAAAATTTAAAAGGAATATTTTTTTATTAAACTATTAAGAATGAATAGAATTGTTCCACTATCATGACAAATTAATGTTATAAAGATTATTTTTTAGGTTTCAATGGTTTTTTATAAAAAAAATTACTTAATGTTTTAGAATTTTTTAGATTTTAAAAAACTGTTTTCAAAATGGGTAATTTATTTTCATAAAGAAATGTTCAAAGTGATCTTTCAAAATCATTTTCCATCTAAGATGAAATCCTTTTATGTTACTCAATATGAAAAGTATATTTTACTCAAGAATGACTTTATTATTTTTATAAGTATTTTCATCAATTAAAATAACCTTTAATGTTATGGATTACTTATAAATAATGAATATATGTCTCTCAAAAATATACCTAGTTTATTCTCCCTTTATTTTATGGGGTAATAAAATCCTTATTATCATTTATAAAATGAATTCATTATGATATTTTCTTTTATTATGAAATAAAAAAAATATTATGAAACCCATTTTCATTCCACAGTAAATTATTATGTTATTCCTTATGATTGATTTCCCTTATGTGCACACATAAATCACGTACATGTTATGATCAGTGTTCCAAGATATTTATCCAACTAATTGGGTAAATATTTAGTCTCATGATATGTTATATATAGGATTAGGGAGTGAGCTTAATACATTATGGGACTCTGTTATGTCATGTTTTATATTGCTACCACATTTCCTATGATGTTGTGTTCTTATAAAACCATGTTCTTTATGTGATGTTACCATTTTATTACTCATGTTACTTATATTTTATGATATCATGTTATAACTTTGACTCAAATTTTATGTTTCCTTATCATATTAATTTCCTTACTCGTCTTTTTATATCACCTCTTTCTTTATGTATTCTCCAGGTTATCGCATATAGATTTAGGATCTCGAATATATTTCAGGAGCTCACTATGGAAAATAAAATTATGATGTCATGTTTTATATATTAATAACCTAGTATTCCAAATACACTAGTCCTTTGTGAATATTTTTTATATTAATGGATATTTATATTTAAGAATCATGTAATAAAATGTGTAAGAGACATGTGTCGCCATAGTTTAACCCTGTTCCTTTTGGTTGTTATAAGGTTCCACTAATAATAAATTATAATACCAAGACCTAATTTTAAGTATGTAATTGGATCTTTAGATACATGTTTCTTACCTCAACATCAAGGGTAGTTCTTATTTGTAAAAAAAGATCAATGGATAATATTCCATTAAAAAAGTGGGATTAATTTCCCTACTTAATTATGTATGAGGGTTGATAGAAGAATTCCCATATGAGCCAATATTATCTCATGTCCCACATTTATAAAATGCCTAGGTAGATTATTTGGATAATACAACCACAAACATGGAAGATATAGAGTATTAAGAGACAATCATTTTCATCACGCATCATAGGTTAGTGTTCGAAATCATTGGAAACAACAGGGAAGAGAATGATGAGATAAACACAACTCCTGATCAAGGAGAGATGATAGCCTATCTTTATTATTAATCAATTATATAGATTTCCCCCATGATGGATAACCACCTAAGTATAATTCTTCCATAAGATCAAGAAAATAAAGATAAGATCATATGTAATATTGTAAACTTCATCCTTTATGATGGATGAATTCTGAGAAAATCCTCTACAATGAGGCTTTGATGGATTCATCCTTGAAGTAATTTAAGAAGGAGAGACCCTATATATTATGAAAGAAGACCATGTAGGTGCGTATAGTTCCCATTAATTAGGAATCATGCACTCCCACTAGATCAGATAGCTTGGATAATTTTGGCCACTAAAAACATAATATTTCATTGCATCATCATCCCAATCCTAGTTCATGTCGCATGGATTTACTTCATGAAACTTATATTATTATCACATGATGTTAAATATTATAGAAACATACCAATAACAAATGATAAATATCATAGTGTGTGTTGTAAATTCCTTGGTTATGTTCTCAAGTTTGGTATGGGAAATCCTTATATTGGCTCTTATTTCTCACATTGAGCATGACTCGTGTGAGCATATAGGTCTTGTTTGATCAATACATTTAAAATGATTGAGAATAAACATGACTAAGGATGGGTAACGATATGATCCAACCTGAATGAACTAAAACAAATTAGATCATCCTACTCTATATGGCCTAGTTCTCCTACATAAGATCTAGATCTATATAGGGATTCCCAATGCACAACATGTTTATGTCTAGGAACATAAATACCCTCACCCGTATGCAAGGGTTTTATCTAAATTGGGAATCATATTCAAGATTAATATTAATCTCTTGATTCCTATTCTAATGGGATATATAGTGATGTCTAGATCTTTTATCCCAAGCTCAGTAATAAATACAATTAAATAAAATTCCCTCTTTTACCTTAGTGTTTGGGACTCTTCGATAATATTTATATTTCCTGGTCTAACTACATTGAGGTGAATCTTGATTTTATTTCCATATAAATAAATAAAATCTATATAGAATAAGTCTCACAAAAACTATATATGGCTCGATAAAAATTATTTACCCTATTTACAATCTATATTTATTTAGAGAACCCTAGTATATATTTATCCATTAAATTTATTACTAAAAATCCCCCTTCTCATATGTATGAGTTAGTTCTAAATAGTTTCATACATCATGGAGTTATTAATATATGAACCAATGATAAAAATTATTCCCCCAATATAGGATATTGATCTATATTGGGAACCATTTTATAATAACAATGTGGGGATTGATTCCTATTTTTGTAGGATACATAGTGACACCTGAATTTTTTATCATATGCCCAACTACAAACCCCCAACAAATCTCCTCTTTGTTTTGAGTCCTTTTTTCATGAAATTAAATAGTATATCACGTGTTCTATCATGAATGAATTTTAAATTCTTAGAGTAACCTAAAAAATGGACACATTTCCCTATATGATACACAAATCAATGTAATGATGCCCGATACAGGGTTGTTCTCCAAAAAAGCATCAGGGTAAAATGACTTGTTCCCAATATTGAATCCTAAATGTTTCCATCATACAATAGATTACCTAATGAAGACTATATTGACTTTATTAGGTACTTATATAACATGGTGTAGTAGGATCCACTTAAAGGGATGCATGAAGAGGAATTAAAAGTGATATTTTTCCCATTTTTCTTGAAAGGAAACGATAAAAGTTAGTTTTAAAAAATGGAGGAGGAAACTTTTGATAAATGTGACTAACTATTCATTTATTTTTTTTATGAAATTATATCTAAGAATAATAAAAATTAAACTTAGGAAAAAATAACTTGGTTTATTCAAGATGATTATGAGTTGTTTCATGAATCTTGTGATAGATTTATGGGTTACTTAGGTAGTTTTTGAATCACTAATGCACACAAAAATTACTTATAGACAAATTCTAAAATAGTATAACCCCATATCACCACAAAAATATTAATAAATCCTCATGAAAATATTTTATTTATAAAAAGTATAAGGAATTAAAGAAATTTTTTAACGCTCTAGGACACAAATAATAGTAAAAATTCCCAAGAAGAAGAACCATTTTCAAGGAAATAAAGAAATTTTTTTCAAAATTTTAAGTTAATGGTTATAGTAATTATAATTAAAGTGTTAAAAACATAGTTATGGAGTAATTAAAATATTATGGTATGTTTGGACACTCACAATCTTGCTTCCCAACATTGACATGCCTTCCCAACCACCTAAAAATTCCAATTTTGCTGGGTATGGAACCAAGATTCAGCATAAGGAAGATCCTTTCTCTAATAATTACAACCATGGGTATAAAAACCATCCAAATATCCTATGTAAATAAAAAGGGGTGCTTAAACCAGATGTTCCCCTTGGGTTTCAACAATATCTTAGGTAATAATTTGACAACCAAGGAAGGGTTGATATTTCTAATATCTAAGGGAATTTTGAGGGATAAATTTTTTCAAATATAGATAAAATATTAATTCTAATTGATTCAAAAAATGAAAATATTAAAGTTAAATTTTTGTAACAAAAATCTTAACATAATTCATATAAAGATCAAAGAGATGTAAGTATTCATAATCTTGAATTGAAAATGGGGAAGCTGGTTAGGGGAATGAACATAAGAGAAAAATATAGACTACAAATTACCACTAAAGTGAATCCTAGGGAGAATATAATAGATATCACAACTAGGATTGGATTTTAAACTCATTAGGAAGTTTAAAAAGATCTTAAACCTGCTCAAAATGATGACTGAGATAAATATTAAAACCAAAATCTTAAGAACCAAAATTTTTGAAATTTTGAAAATAATAATGAAATCACTTTTAAAACTATAGTTATGATTGAAAACCAAAACTAAAAAAGTCTTGAAAAACAAATATAATAAAAGGAATAAAAATATTGAGGTGATTCCAACTATAATAAGTATAGAAACGCAAGCCATTTACCCATATTATTACATGATTTTTAACATAAATATCCACTATATTCAACCAAAAGATCAAAAAAATACTACTGTATTTTAAAGACTTTGTACATTAAATTATAACAAGAAAATAAAATAAAACTTATTTACTTTCATTCTCTATAATTATCTCCTAACTTTCTTTTATCTCCTAAAACTACATAGGATAACTTTGGAATACATGAAAGAAAAGGGATGACCAATAAGGCCTAGTAAAGGAATAATCATGATAATGAGGCATAACATGTTAGTCAAATGACATAACAATATATAATAAAAGATAAAGCTCATGAATAATCATTTGGGATTATAGCATAAAGAATATGGTATCAGAGTCTCATAGGCAGGATGATGTAGCAGATAGCTATTGGTCATGTCACAGGTGGGGATGGGCGGGGGAGTTTACCTGTTACTAATTATTCCAATATTTAGATTCTTTCTTCTTAGGTTTAAGGTTCTTATTCAAGTTTATTTCAATAGGAGCTTTCAAATATTAAACCCATAGGGGATGATTCCACTTTTGTGCAAGAGAAAAAGGAAATGGTCTCCCATCATACTATTATGGTGGTTAATAACACTTATGGAATCACTAGAAAATGAGGCGATAATTTAAACTTGGATAAATATGAAAAATTATAGAATATAAAATCTGTTTATAGATACAAATTTATTCAAGGTAGGTATATGGTTGGTGATCCATCACATTCTCCTATGATGAAAAAAAAGAAGTATAATAGATTATACCAATTTTATAACCACGATGAGTACCAAGTCCACTTCCTTGATTATTAGAACAAGGTATAACTACAACATGTTCATTTATTTGAGTGATGACTTCTAATAGTATAAAAGTGATGCCAATCATTTTGATTTGGACTTTTAACTTTTTTTTACCATGAAAAAATGTTCTTATTAACCTTTATCTATTGGTTGAGGGTAGAAATTCTCTATTTGGTCACTTTATTTCTTTTTTATATAATTTTTTTGTTTTTATTTAATAAAATGTGTTTATCTCTATAACATTATCACCTATGATAAATAATGATTAATTTCACATTTCTAGAGGTGTATGTTTCATGGTTATATGGTTGTATCACTTTTGGTTAATGATTGATATTATTTTCAAATAGATTGACAACTCTAAAAGTGAAATGAAAAGGTATTAATAACCTTTACAAAATTGAAATAGTCATAAGTATCCATATGTTTTCTAACATATAGATGACTTATTAAGAAAAATGTTAAAGTTATTTGGTTAGTTAATTTTGTCAGTTTTACTGACCATCACAAACCAATTTCATTTTATTTAATATCAGGAATATATATTCATCACAGAATGTTAAAACAAAAATAATATGCTTATTTAGTTTAAATTAAATAATTATAAGTCAATTTAAATCTACCAGGACCGTTGTACTAAAAAATTAAAACTTAACAAATGTGGTGAACTAATATAATATAAAAAATGGTTGCATTTTTCCTTAAATAAGAGGAGTTGAGAAAGTTGTGGATGGTAGATATTCCATTATAAATATTAAATTATAGTATATATATGATATTTGAGTTATTATTCTATTTTGTATTGTAATATCCCAGAGTCTGCACTTCTGGATTTGGAATAAAATACATAAAATTTACAAATATTGCCCAATTTTTCTACCCAAACATACAACATAAAAAGGGAATACTGGATCACTTACATACCCAAGGACCTTTTAGTTTTATAGTTTTAGAGAGTTATGAAAAAATTATTACTTGGATTCATAAACAACTGGTTCATAAAAATTAACATTATCTCAAAATATACCTAGATTTTTTTATGTCACAATATATCATCAACATTATCCATGTGAAATCCTTCTAAAAAAACTCATTTAATATATTTCCTCATATACTAAGAAAAAGAAACATAATAAAAGGTTGATATTAGAGGCTCAGTAAGCGTAAATATAGAATATATCCAATCATATTATAATCATAAGACATAAGAACATAAAAAATCTGAAAATTATATCAGGAATATCAAAGAATCATAATATCATGTTTTTTTTAAATCATATAAGTTTATAAAAATAAAAGAAAATTTTACATGGGAGTGTAAAAAATACATAAAATTGTGGAAAACGCAAAGGCATAGAAAATAATTTTCATATTAGTCAAGGCTCACTGTCATGAAAATCATAGTATAAAAATTCCCTTACTAAATAGTGTTCACTTCTCATTCCATACCTATATTACTAAACGGGGTTTATTATCATTCTAGTTTGGTATTACTGAACCTAGTTTACTCCCTTTTTAGTCTTGTATTACTAAAATTAGTTCACTTCTTGTTTCAGTACTATCTATATCCTGAGATATTAATCTTTACCCAATGAATTGGATGGAGATATAGCTACTACCCATCACATAATGAAACACATACATATGTGTACCATAAGATCAAAAATCATTCATCATATCATAACCCATATAAAGAAATGGGTTTCATAAACATTTCATTATAACATAACTCAGGGAAAGGAAAAAAAATTCATAAACATAAATCCATCATAAACATATACCATTATTTGAAAGAATAATAATAATTGTATAATTGGATCATATCCCTAGTAAAACATAAGTAACATCAAATAACATTGTCTTTTATGGAAAATAATTTGAGGGATCACTTGAACTAATTCTTGAAGAAAATGTCCTTTCCATTTTGAAATTTTTTTTAAAAATCATAAAAAATTTAGAAAATATTTTTCATTAAAAATAACCTTGAAAGATTATAAATGAATATTTTAAAACTATTTTAAACATATTTGAAATTTTTTTCCCTTAAAAATTCATAAAATATCATTTAAAACACTTCTAAAACATTTTTAGAAAACATTGATTTGAAGGAAAACCAATTTTCAAACGAAGAGATAATAAAATTACATGAATCTTATAATATCATGAAAATAAGGATATTCATGATACAACATGTAAAAGGTAAATATAAACACCACATAAAAAATATAGGTCCATAACATAACATGTGTCTTAAAGAAGGCAAATTGAGGAAAAATTCCCTTTCCAATTTGGTAAATTTTGAACCGTAAACCCCATGAAATAGAGATCAAAAAAATGGATATGTAAATACACAAAAATTTATGGATAATAATAATAGATTATATTCATGGTAATTATATTCACCATAAAAAATAAATGAGTGGAGAATATGGCATAAGTCTAGCATAAATAAAAGTGAGGATAGAAATCAATTTACCTTATGTCTTGATTTTCATCGTACATGTGAAAAAATCCTATGTCATAAATATAATTTTATTATAAATATATTATAGAACCTTATTTATTTATTTAATACCATATATTCTTTACTTATGGCTTATTATTACCCGTTTATTAACAATTTTCATGTTAAAGTTACGTTTTTGGTAATAATTGTTGTGTTTCTCGCATGTGTTTTGATTTGTTGTATTCTTAGTCCTCTTAATTATATCATTATTTCATAATATATATAATGATAAATATGATATAAATATCATATATATTCATTACATAAGTATTTATAATAATCTATAAAATATAGAAATTAAATACATAGTTCATTGAGACGGTAGGTTGTACGTACGCATGAACGTTGTTTTCATTTTCTTTTCATATTAAAAGAAAGAAAATTATATGATATATTGTCACTCCGAAATATTTTTATGATATATATATCATATATATTAATAAAATTCTTAATTATTACCATCTATGTTAAATATAGATAAAAAACTAATCACATCGTATCGTAGAGATGGTAAGTTATACGTACGAACAAGCGACATTATCATCTCCCAAAAGATTTGATGGTAAAAAGTAGATTTTATATTATTATTACAGAAGTATAATTATTTCATAAATATCATATATAAACATTAAACCCATCTAAATTCACACTCATTAAATATTTTTATTGAAAACTAATTTCATCTCTATGTGGAGACGGTAAGTTGTACATACGCATGAGTGATACTTTCATTTCTTATTCGATGGGAAAGGGGATGTATAGTGATTTATTCATAATAATAATAACATTAAAGAATATTTAGGATTATTAAGTTATTATTTTATGAAATATATATTATATTAATAGTTGTTATAGAAGATTATAAAAGTAGAGTGATTGGTTAGAGTGGTTACCTCTTCTTCAAAATGAATCCTTTAAATCTCCTCTAAAGGACTCTAAAGTTGGTCTTTTGGGAAGACAAAAAACTCAATAATGTGTCTAGGGACGTTTAGAAGAGAATTTTTCAAATACTTTTCAATCAAGAAGGCTCAAATTTGTGTGAATAAGTGAGGGAGGTGGTTCCCTTTTATAAATGAGGTGATGGTCACTTTTAGAATTGTAAAAATTATTAATTTATAATAAATTCAATATCAATACAAAACTTCCAAAATATAATTGATAAAAAAATAAGATAATATAAGTATTTAATGTCATAAACCAATATATTTTACACAAGTTTTTTTTATTATTTTAAATCTTATCATTTCGGTTAATCCTTAGTTAACCTATTTTAATTTTAACTAAGGTAACAACTTTTTCAATATAAAAATGTGGTAATTTTTACTTATGTGTTGTCAATCAGATCATATATAAACAATTTATAACATTTTAGACCAAATTATAATTTTTTTATTTTTAAATATGTTTTATGATTTTCAAATAATTTAATAAAATATTGTTTTTATAAAATATCATTAGTGTCAATTTTGACACTATTAATTTCATGGACTTTTAAAAATATAAAGATAAAAATTTAACTTCAAGAAAAATATTTTATTATATCCCTAAGGTGTCATTGTCATCAATAAAATTTGTGTATAAACTTAATTAATTAAAATTATATTTCTTTTAATAATTTTAATATCATTTATTTGACTTTTCCAATAGTTGAATAATTACTACATTATAATTTAGTAACTATTTAAGCTTACTATATATTCACTATAAATTATAAATAAATTACTATGATTAATATAAATTATTTATACTTCTAATTTATATTTATAATCTAATTTATCTTCTATAAAACCCTCTATTAAAAATGTTATATTTATTAAAAACATGATTGTGAAAACTTTGACCGTACATTAAATAAAATATTATAAATGTCATAATATTTTCCATGTTGCTTAAAATGGTTAATAATTCAACCCTTGGATGATTATAGTTGATATATACTCAATAAATATTATTTTAATGGTTCTTATCATTTTAATTAAAATCATTTTTTATTTTTATTTTTCATCTACTTTCACAAGCACTATATTAGTGTTTCGTAAGAGTTAAAGGTAATTATTACACATATAAAAATTAAAAATAAATTTATATCATTACAATTAATAAATAAATCTTAATATAATCCTTTATATTCATTTATAACATAATTTTTTCTCAATTTGGAAAAATAAAGGATATTTAAGACAATGAATGTGACATTTTCTGTCTTTATTTGATTTAAATATTATATAAGCCATTTTCTTGGAAAAGTGTCCATTAAACAACTTAATTTAGATAATTATGTATTAAGGGTCGAGTTTTCTTCATCCCAAAAAAAATCATGTGTTAAAGCCATTTTATAATCTTTATCATTCTATTTTTAACCTAAATTACCTAATTTACCCTTCATAGTGCTAACAAAATTTACCATGGTTACTATTCATATTAGTCAAAGATAAAATGGAACTATTCAATAAATTTGTACCTTATGAATCCAATTTTTTCAACCATTTTTCAAAATTCAAAATTCATAAGTTACAAAATTTAATTTAAAATATAACCTGTAAAACACCATGAAAAAAAGCTTATCGGAAAAATGACCTTTAAAATATAAAAAAAATTATAATAAATTAATGTATAAAATACTTTTAAAAAATAATAATTAGATTATTTAAAATTATAATGAACTAATTAAAATTTTAAAATAATCCAAAACATAATTTTAACTTGTAAATAATTTAAAAGAAAATATTTTTTTAATGAAAATCAGAATTTTCACTATTCATCACAACATGAAACTTTTCAGAAAAATACCAAATGTTCACACAAAGTAAATTTTGATATTAATATTACAAATAAAAAGTTAATTTTGTAAAATATAATATATAAAAGTTTCAAAACAATTTTTTTAACAAGTTTACCTTTAAAAGGTGACAAAACTGCATTTTTAGAAAAATACTTATTTTATGTGTAAAATTGGATTTTTTTTTTCATATATAATTTCTAGAAAACGCATAATATAAATGTTAAAAATCATATTGAATATTATATATATATATATATATCATTAATATAATACTAAAAGATTAATTTGTTTATTTATTACTATAAAACACCCTTGTACACATTTAAATAGTTTTTCAAAAAAACATTTCCTTTTATTTAAAAAAAAGTTTTAAGTTAATTTATAATTAATTGGAAAAACAATTTTATATACCTGAATAAATACATTTTTCAAAATTAATTTATTCTTGTTCATACCCGTTATTCTAAAGACTAGTTTATAATTGTATTGTTGAAATAATTATAATTATAAAATTATGTTTCATAGAAATTGAATGGTGCATGTAATGCAAGCTAAGCCAGTGTTTCATGTAGCACAAGCTTAATATATTATAGTGTGAAATGAAAGATATTAAAGAAATACGATTATTTAAAAATCTATTTCATAAAAATTTTGGGGTGTTACATGTTACCTCTTTGAAAATGAAGTTCTCCCTCAAAATTTGTATGGGTTATCAAAGGTTTAATACTTTAATGTTCCTTTCATATAAACCCACATAATAAAAATGAATACTAAAAATCCCTTTAAAAAAGGAAAGTTGGAAACATAACAGTTACCTAAATTAACTCATAACTAATTTTTCTCATTGAAGAACATATATGGAAAGTGAAAACATGTACATGTAAAAGAAATAAAACTATCATGTTTTGATGGGGAGTGACAGGGAACATGGTCCTTATAAAGTTAACCACCTCAAAAGAATAAATATGTTATGGGTTAAAAGACCATTGATTTATCAGAAATAAAAGTAAATGCATAACATTTTTATTTAACATTTTCCTTTAAATATTATTTTCCCAGAGTTTAGGAATTAATTTACCATCTATATTAACTATATAAGAAAACGTACTTACTTGAAAATTAGAGTTTCTTCCATTAATTAATTTCTTCTACAAACTCATATTTTTCTCTAGATGATGAGTATTCGAGATGATTTTTTTATTCCTAAACCATCATAATAATATGATATAGATCACTAAATTCATAAAATAATATAAAAACCTATTTTCCCTATCTTTATAAATTTATCACAACCAAAAATATTTTGTACAGGATAAGATAATTTTCCAAAAAGAAAATTCCATTATATCAATAATACCCAAATTTCAACATTGATTTTTGAAATAATATCTAACATTATAATTCCTCAAAAATATTCTCAACCAATATTTAAACCTAAAAAACATAAAGATTTGATCACATAGTCTTCAAAGATAAATTGTAACATTTATCTACAAGTAATATCAGTCTCTCTTAATGTCTCATACCAAAAAGTAATTTTATTAATAATCCTCAAAGTATGTTAGCCATTTTTATAAATAATCACAATCACCATAAATAAAAAATAAAATCATATATAATTCACCCTTTAATCCTAAAAAAATCTCATAGGGTTCTATTTACCTTAATCATATAAGGTTTCCAAAATAGTTAATTTCTTCCAAAATAACATTAATCACTTAACTACATATCAATTTCTAATCCCATGGTTATCTATATGATAAAAATTATGTTCAAAAAATTAAAATAACCTTTATCCATCAAATTTTTTAACTAAAAATAAAATGAAATACTAAATGGGACTTCACATAATCTAAGGGTGGTTGATACACCCTTATTACCCTTTAGTTGTGGGTTCAATCCCTATGGACTTACTAAACGTGACAAGTTGTCACCCATCTTCCGGGTTTTATTTTTTATGAAAATATATTAATATAATATTTATAAAAATATATAAACGTGATAAAAATCCTCAAAAATAACCATAACATATTAAAAATTAAAGAAATTTTTTAATCTCAAAGGTTATCTCATACCTTCCTTTATCCATCCCAAAATGCAATAACCTTTAATTACCTCAAAAATGTTCTCCAAGAATATCATCAGTCACCTTAAAATTTCATAACTTAAAACCTCAAAAGGAGTTTCTAATTCTCTAAACTTATGGTCTTATATACCCATGATGATGTCTACAAATCTTAAGATAACTTCTCTTGAAAGCATCCTAACATCCAAAGTTATCAAAAACCTGCTCTGATAACGAAATTAATGGCCCAGAATCCACACTTCCATATCCGGTACAAAAGAAATAATCTTTAAAAATGTTACCCAATTTTTCCATCAAAACTTATATCATCAATAGGAAATATCGTATCACTTACATACCCAAGGAACTTTTAGGTTTAGAGTTTTAGATAATTAGGAAAAAATCTAACTTGGATTCATAAACAATCATTTCATAAAAGTCAGCAATATCTCCCATTATTCCCATATTTTCTTATTTCACAATAGTTCATCAATATCATCCATGTGAAATCCTTTAAGACAAAACTAATTTAACATATTTCCTCATATCCTGGGAAAAAGAAAAATAATAAAAGGGTGTTCTCAGATGCTTAGTAAGGGTAAACATAGAAGATATCAAATAGTTTCATAAACATAATACATAAGAACATAAATAAAAAATTTGAAAATTATAAATTTTATATCAAAGAATCATGATATCATGTAATTGAATGAATCAAAGAAGTTCATAAAAATCAAAGAACGTTTTCCGTGAGAGTATAACATAATACATAAAATTGTCGAAAATTTATAACCATAGAAAATCATTTTCATATTAGTCAAGTCTCACTGCCAAGAAAATATTAGTAAATAAAGTCCCTTACTGAACTGAGTTTACTTATCATTCCAGCCTTGTATTACTGAATTGAGTTTATTCCCATTCCAGCCCGGTATTACTGAATTGAGTTTTCTCCCATTCTATTCTTGTATTATTGAACCGAGTTCACTTGTCATTTCTGTCATGTATATATTAAGAGATAATAATATTTACCTAATCCATTTGGGGGATATATAGGTCCTCCCATAAAAAAATTAAAACCATACATATGTGGGCCACAAGAACATAAATCATTCATCATATCAGAACCAATATAAAGAAATGGGTTTCATAAACATTTCATCATAACATAACTCATGGAAAGGAAAAAAAATTCATAAACATAAATCCATCATAAACATAAACCATTTATAGAAATAATAAGAATGGTATAATTGGATCATATCCCCAGTAAAACATAAGTAACTGCAAATAAAGTTTTATTAGATGGAAAATAATTTTGAGATATCACTTGAAATAATTATTGAGGAAAATATCCTTTCTATTTTGAAAAAAAACTTTTTAAATAATAAAACATTTAAAACCCCTTTTTCATTGAAAATAACTTTGATATATTATAAAGTAATATTTTAATACTATTTTAATCATTATTTAAATACTTTTTCTTTAAAAATTCTTAAAATATCATTTAAAATACTTTTAAAACATTTTTAGAAAACATTGATTTGAAGGAAAACTGATTTCCAGACGAAGAATGAATAAAATTACATGAATATTATGATATAATGAAAATAAAAATATTCATGATACAACATTTTAAATTTCAATATACACACCACATAAAAGTATATATGCGCATAACATAACATGTGTCCCAAAGAAGAAAAATTGAGACAAAATTCACTTTCTGATTTGGTAACTTTTGAACCGTAAACCCCATTAAAGAGTGATCATAAAATGGATATGTAAATTTATAAAAATATATAAGGATAAGAATAATAGATTATATTAATGGGCATCATATAGACCTCACAAAAGAAACTAGTGGTGAATATGGCATGAGTCTTAAAAAAATAAAAGTGAGACTAGAAATCCCCTTACTTTATGTCTTGATTCTCATCATACTCATGAAAACCTCTTGTATAATAAATATAATTTTATTATAAATCTATAAAATAACTGTATTCAGTTATATAAAACCATATATTCTTTACTTATGGATTTCTATTACCCGGTTATTAAAAAAATCATGTTAAAGTTACGTTTCAGGTAATAACCGCTTTGTTTCTCGCATGTTTTTTTATTTGCTATATTTTTTTACTATTACTTATATCATGATTTCATAATATACAGAATCATGATTATGATATATATATAATATATATTCAGTACATAATTATTTATAACAACCTATAAAAAATATAAATGAAATGCACCGTTAATGAAGAAGGTAGGCCGTACGTATGCATGAATGTTCTTTTCATTTTCTTATCATATTAAAAGAAATAAAATTATATTATATATTATCATTAAAGAAACATTTTTATGTAATATATATCATATATATTCAAAAAATTCATCCTTATTATCATCTAATTTAAATATAGATGAAAAACGAATCACATAGCATCGTGGAGATGGTAAGCCATACGTACGCATGAGTGGCGTTGTCATTTCCCAAAAGATTAGATTATAAAAAGGTAGATATGAAATTATTATTATATAATTATAATTATTTAATAAATTTAATATATAAAAATTCAACCAATCATAATTCTCACTTATAAAATATGGTGATTGATAATTAATTGTATCGCTACGTGAAGACGGTAAGTCGTACGTATGTACGAGTGATACTTTCATTTCTTATTCGATGGGAAAGGAGATGTATAGTGATTTATTCATAATAACAATAACATTTAAGAATATTCAGGATGATTATTTTATTATTTTATGACAGATATCATAAATTTAGATTATTTATAGAATATTATTAAAAGATAGTGATTTCTTAGAGCGATTTCATCTTCTTTAAAACAGCTCCTTTAGATCACCTCTAAAGGACTCTAGAATTAGTATTTGGGTAAGACCAGAATCTATATAATTTGTCTAGGGAAGTGAATAAGATAATTTGGAAGATTTTTTTTGATCTATAAGGCTCAAAGTTCTATGAATAAGTGAGGGATGTGGTTTCCTTTTATAAATGAGGTGAGGGGTACTTTTGGAATTTCCAAAATTATTAATTTATAATAAATTGATTCTCAATCCAAATACCTCCAGAATTAAATTTATTACAATCTAAGATAATATAAGGATTTAATACCATTAAATAATATATTTTATATAAGTTTTTTTATTATTTTAAATCTTATCATTTTATTTAATCCTTAGTTAACCTATTTTAATTTTAACTAAGCTAACAAATTTTTCAATATTAAAATGCTGTAATTTTTAATTATATGATGTAAATTAGACCATAGATAAAAAAATTAAAATTTTAGATCATATTATAATTTTTTTGTGTTTTTATATATTATTTATTGTTTTTAAATAATTTGATAAAATATTATATTTATAAAATATCATTAGTATCAATTTTGACACTATTCATTTCATGGACTTTTAAAAATATCAAGATAACAAGTTAAATTCAAAAAAATATTTTATTATATCAATAAGGGGTCAAGGTAATATAATAAATTAGTGAATAGTATTAATTAATTCAAATTATATTTATTTTAATATTTTTAATATCATTTATTTGATTTTTCCATTAGTTGAATAATTATTACATCATAATTTTGTAATTATTTTAGATAATTATATATTCACCAAAAATTTTAAATAAATTACTATGATGAATATATATTATTTATATTTCCATCTGATATTTATAAAATAATTTATCTTTTTGAAAATCATATATTAAAAATGTTATAGTTATTGAAAACATGATTGTGAAAACTTTGACTACACATTAAATAAAATATTATAAATGTCATAATCTTTTCTATGTGGCTCAAAATAGTCATTAATTTGACCATTAGATTATTTTTCTCTATATATACTCAAAAAAATAAAATTTATTTACATTTTTTGGTCTTTTAATGGTTCTTATAATTTTAATTAAAATCATTTTATTGATTTTTCTTCTTCTTGCACAAGCACTTCATTAGTGTTACATAAGTGTTAAAGGTAATTATTACACATATAAAAATTAAAAATATATTACTATAATATAAATAAATAAATATTAATATAATTATTTATAATCATTCATAAGCTAATTTTATCCCTATGTGGACACTAAGAGATATTTAAGGCAAAGAATGTGACATTTTGTGTATTTCTTTGATTTAAATATTATATAAGTTGTTTTCATGGAAAAGTGTACATTAAAAAACTTAATATATATCCTTATATATTAAGGGTCGAATTATATTTATACCATAAAATTTATTCATGTTTTAAAGTCATGTTATAGTCTTTATCAATTTATTTTTAACCTAAATTACCTAATTTACCCTTTACCATTGTAATACAATTTACCATTGTTAATATTCATATTAGCCAAAAATAAAAAGGATTTTATTCACATAATTATGACCTTATGAATAAAAGTTTTTGATACATTTTTCAAAATTCAAAACATATCATTTTCATAATTTAATTTAAAATTAAACAGGTAAAATACCATAAAAAACAGTTTTTCAGAAAAATGCCCTTTTAAAACATAAAATGTTTTCATAATAAATTCATGTATAAAATCATTTTAGAAAAATCATAATTGAATTATTTTAAATTAAAATTAATTATTTAAAATTTTTAAACTAATCCAAAACATAATTTTACCTTGTAAAGGATTTAAAATAAAATATAATTTTTAATAAAAATCGGTATTTTTCACTATTTATCAAAACATGAAACTTCTCCAAAAAATAACAAAAGTTCAATCAATGTAATTTTTAATATAAATATTCCAAATAAGAATTTTATTTTGTAAAATATAATCTATAATAGTGTCAAAAATATATTTTTAACAAGTTCACCATCAAAAGTCGGAAAAACTGCCTTTTTAGACAAATATATCTTTTATGTGTAAAATTGGATTTATACTTATATCATGTCTAAAAAACACATAAGATGAATGTTAAAAATTATATTGAATATTATATATATATATATATATATTTCATTAACATAATTTAATAAGAGTTATTTGTTTGTTTATTAGTATAAAACACACGTATTCATATTTAAATATTTATTAAGAAAGGCATTTGCCTTTATTTAAAAAAATTACATTAATTTAAACTTAATTAGACAAATAATTATATATACATATGTAAACCATTTTTTATAATTAAGTTAATCCTATTCATACCCTCTATTCTAAAGACTAGGTTGTAATTTTGTTTTTTTAAATAATTATAATAATAAAATGATATTTCATAGAAACTCACTATTGTGTGTAACGCAAGCTAAGTTGGTGTTGGTTGTAGAACAAGATTAACATGGTGTATCATGCAATGAAATATATTAAAGTAATAATATTATTTAAAAATCTATTTCATAAAATTCTCATAGTGTTACATGTATGAGGGATTTGAAGAGAAAGTATAAGAATAAATGAATTTAGAAGGGGTAAATATAGAATATTATATCTTAAATGTCGCCTCATTGAAATAATTTTTAAGGAACTTAGAATTAGTCTTTATTATATATCAATAGCACTAATACGTGGTGGATAAGTTTGGTAAGGGTATTTGGTAGAAATTTGGAAATCTATAAGTCCTAGAAGGTGTGAGGAGAAGGGCTCATGAAAGGTGATATTTATAAGGGAAGGAGATGGGTGTTTTTGAGTATTATAGTCATTAGTTTGTTATTTTGGAAAAATAATATCAATAGTGTTAATTATTATGATTATACACAGTAAATGGTTCATGTGAGTTCAAATTAATGGGTTTTTACATCATCCATGACTCAAAAATTCATGTATTTAACTAATAATGTTAAATACTATATTTTACCGTATTTCACTATTCACTAAAAATTCAACTATTTTAGAAAAATATATAAAATTAATCCTAACCATTTTTTATGTTTATATTCCAAAAAATGAAATCCGTTTTATGAAAAAAAAAATTATCAATATGATAAATTTAATTTTAAAATAAAATATTCATTTCTTTGAAAAATATAAATTTTAATATTATAATTGATTTTATAACACTTTTAAAAATTAATTATGGTCTCATAAAATTATATTATTATTATAATAAAACCTAATATTGATTTATAAATATATTTTATGAAAATAATCTTTTTTTTAAAATCATTATATTTATTATAAGTGTGATGAAAACATTTATGTTTTATAAAAAAATACCAACACTTAATTTATCATTTTTAAAGGATTTATTTACCTGCACCATGGTATAAATATATCATATTTTCATTTTATTAGATATTTAAATGTTTTTTTACAATTCCATAAGTGAGGATACTATTCTAACAATCAGGTTACTATTTCTAATGATCAAATAACTATTACAATAGTCATATTACTATTCTAATAGTCATGTTACTATTCCAATGGTTTTATTACTCATTTAAAATTTAGAATTGTAATAGTCATATGGGTTCCCTGCTTCCTATAAATACCACTTATTTCATTCATTCTTCAATCAATTTTATTTTCTCTTAGGGTTATATATTTTTATTTTCTAAGATGTTGATTGGTTTACTATTATTCTATTTATTTTCTATACTTTCATTATAGGTGGAAATTATTCTAGCATATTGGTATGATCCAAATTTTCTCATTCTACATTTTTTTATTTTTTATTTTTTGTCACATTGTAATGTTTTAAAATTTTATTGGTTTTGTTTCTGACTAATGTAAAAATATTCATTTATGAAATAAAGTGTTTTTGGTTTCTAAATATTTTGTATGTGTATAGTACTATATATGATTTAATATAACACAAATTTATTTTGAAAAAAAAATCACTTATAAACTATAGGTCTTTACATTCTTCCCCCCATAAGAAATTTCACCCTTAAAATTTTATTTTACATATAATGGTACTTCTTATTCATAGATTCCTCTGGTTCCCATGTCGTATCCTTGTATATATTTTTTCCCATAATAATTTTACTTGGTTTGTTTTCGTAATGTGTAGAAATTTATCTCTATAGTCCAAGATCTTTACTAACATCTCCTCATAAGAGATATCATTTTTCATCTATACCACCTATGAATTTAGTACAAGTGAGATATCTGGTATGTACTTCTTCAAGAGGAATACATTAAATGCATCATGTACTTAAGAAAGGGATGGTTGGTGTTCTATTAGATATTCCACAACTCTAATACAACCAAGGATCTAAAAGGGGCCAATGTACCTGGGACCTAGCTTACCCTTCTTCCAAAATCTCATTACTCTCTTCCTTGTAGTTATATAGAGAGAAAATTTATCTCCAACCTCAAAATATAGGTATCATAAATTATTTTTAGAATAGATATTTTGGTGACTTTGAGTAGCCTTGATGTGATGCTGAATAGTATTGAACTTTTCTATAATTTCCTCAACCATTTCAGGTCCCATCATCTTGTGTTCACTAACTCTATCCTAAATTTCAGGGGTTATACATCTATTCTCATAAAGGGATTCATGTGGATCCATTTGGATTCATGAGTGAAAGCTATTATTGTATGAGAACTCAACCAGAGGAATATACTAATACCATTCTCCTTTAAAGTCCATCATTCATCATCTTAATATGTATTCTAGTGTTTGGATAGTTTACTCATATTGGAAATCAGTTTAGGGGTGATAAATCGCACTAAATTTCAATTCAATTTTTAGAGAATGTTGGATACTTTTCTCAAACTTAGAGGTAAATCTCAAATCTTAGTCAAATACAATCGTTAGTGATGTCCCATGCAGCCCCACCGCTTATCTGATGTATATACTTTTGAGTTGATAGAGTGATAAGGACTCTAAAATTTAAATTAAGTGAGAAATCCTTGTTAAATTATCCACCAAAACCCATATATAATTATTTACTCTTGATGTATTAGGAACACTAGTGACAAATTCCGTGGTTATTTTTTCCCATTTCTATATCGGAATGGGTAATAGTTTCATCATCCCCTTGGAGTTTTTCCTTTCAACATTTTACTTGATGACATATGATAGAACCAATTTATGAATGTATTTTTGGATATAAAATGTCTCATTTGTATAAATTAGTTGATTAAACTTTTCAATATTTAAATATTTTTATGTTTTGTGGCAAGATATAGAGTTTGATCAAAAAAGAAGAAAAAGGAGACAAATTTATTAATTTGAAAGTGATGCAACATGACATCATATTTTTGAAGATAAATTGAAGTTGTAGTAAGTTAAAGGAACAATTTTATGGCTTTAAAGTGAATAATTGGGATGAAAGTGATAAAAATCCATTGGAAGTCAACATTACATGTCATGAATATCATTCATGATGTGAAACAAGAAGTATTACAAGATGTGAAGACATTCCATGAGAATTTCAAGCCTACATATTACATGTCATGTAATTTATTTACAATCCATAAACATTGAAGAATACAAAACATGAAAAATACTCATGGTCTCACATGTTACATGGTGTGAAACATTTACATGACATGAAACCCTCTACACTAACACATAAATGGAAGATTTCATAGAATTAAATGGAGGAAACACCTTCTGAAACCCCAAGAAGACCCATTATGACCCAAAACTCGTTTATGGATCATTTATGATGACTTGGGGGATCTTAAATGCCTATAAATAAGAGGCCATGGTGGATAGATGAAGTATCAATCAAGAGGAGATCTAGATGACGGTCTGCTATAATTTTATTTCACTATGTTTCATTTCCTTTCTTTATTCTACGATGTCTCCCCTCTATTGAATCAACTTGAATACCCCCATCAATAAAGGGTTAGTCTCAATTAGTAATTAGAAAATGGGGATGATTAACCTATGTTCTTTTCTTAAGTTTCTATGATTCAATTAAGTAAAATACATTCTCATTTATACATATGTTTTCAATTATTAATTTTAAATTTAAATCCCGAAAGCGGTTGCATTAGGTTTTGATTCTTTTTATTTTTATTTCCTTGGTCAATGATCCATTTCTCCTCCAACCCAATTATTTTCTATATATAGTTGAACAGATTAGGGTTGTGTGGTGACTACTCAAAGGTCATCAGCACGTGTGTAAAATTTTATGTTGGAAATTTTGGTTTATTATGGAACAATAATTCTTGGTTACAGATTTCCATAATTAATCTTAAGAACAAGTTAAAATTCTACACACACATAAATAAGGTTAAACCAACCTGAGTTTTCAAATAGGAATACTCACATCATAACTATATGGAAAAGGTAGAAAGAGGACTTGATGGATGAATCACTCTCTTACTAGCTAGTAGAACAAAAGGGGGTAAAATTTGGAAACCATGATATCATGGAACTAGCTTTTTCCAAACCATATTTGGTCATCATATTTTCTGGTTATTTTAAAATCAATTAAATTAAACTATTTCCTACTATCACTTTCTCAAAATTAATTAAAACCGTTTTTTTTTTCAAAAAACAAACAATAAGTGACAACCTTGTTTTGTGTGCTCTCATCATTTTGAGTTAACTTAAGGGCTAACCAATATACTATACTTAGTAAACAATAAAAATTGTTTTTACAATCCCTATGATAGGTGAGTGTCAAACTTGGAATTATTTCTAGGGAATCAGTGTCTCAAAACACCGAAAACTAAAAAAATTGAATGACCTATGGTTCAACTAACCATTTTAATTGAATTTGATCTTGAAATTGAAAAAACAATAACCCAATTTAGAAAAAAAAATCAAATATAGTTTGAGTAAATCCACCTCAAAAATTCAAGTGACACTTTAAATGATCATTCATAACCCACAATAATGGATAGAAATCCCAACCAAACTCTATACAATCTATGCACACCACAACTTGATAACCAAAAAAATCAACTAGTTATCTCTACATTAGAGAATGATTTTGAATTATGCATTAACATGATTCAAATTATTCCTAAATTCCGTGGTATTTTGGGAGAATACCCAAACAGAAACTATAAGGAATTCATAAATGTGTGCTCTAGTTACATACCCCAAGGAGTCATGTAATAATAGGAAAAGTGGAGAGTGTTCCCCTTATCACTTGAAGGAGTAGAAAATTAATGGTTCTATAGTCTGCAACCAAGAGTGGTACAAAACTGGGAATATCTCCAAAGATTCTCCATACAAATATTTTTTCCTACATCTTGGAGCACAGCTATATGAAATAAGATCTACACTATTCTATAATCAACCATAGAGACACTTTATGAGTACTAGGAGTGATTCAAGATGCTTTATTCCAGCTTCCAACATCAAACTATGGAGGAACACCACTTCCTTATTTTCTTTAATCAAATACTGTTCGACAATGATCACAACCTACTTGAAACCTCATCCTGAGCATCCCTAATTGACAAGTTGGTAGACGAATTTGGAAGTATAATTGAGAATATTTTTCAAAACATACAAAAATTCAACACTAGAGGTACAAGAATTAGGGTAATCCATGAGGTTATCATATATGATTCAATGTATTTAATCAAAAATGAAATTATAAAACTCACCAGGTAAGTGTGAAAAATGGTTTTAAACCATGTGTAGGAACAACAAGTCCCTACATATGTATGTGGTTTATTCCCTTATACTTTCCATTACACTAATAAGTGCCCATAAGTATAGAGGATAAAAAGTTTTTCTACAACCTATCATCCAAGGCAATTCTAACTGAATCATTCATGTTAACCCCAGACTCAACCAGGAAATGGATAGAATCAAATGAAGCCCTACTATCGAAAACAATACCCAACACATCCTCCTTACTAGAAAAATAAATATTAGAACCCACCCCCATTTCAACAATGATCTCAACCACCATCTTTCTAGTAGAAGACTTTGGAGCATCCATCAACAAATGCACCATCATATGAGAACCAACAACTATAGTACAATGTTGAGGTGTTGAAACATAATGTTAAATATTTGTCCATCTAGTTAATAACATGTATGGGAATTATAACCAATAATCCAAGAAAACTCTCGGCATATATAGTTTTAAATCCCAAGGAAATAATAGGTGTTATTACAACATGAAGTGGGAAAGATCTACATCCATCTAAACAATATGAGGCTGGTGAATCTAAAAATAATGATAAAGATTCACCAATCCAAAAAATTAAAGAAAAAAAACCAAGTCCAAGAAGAAAATTTTAGAAACACCATTCCAAAAACAAAATAGTGATAAAAAATATATCCAAGTACCATTCCCTTCTGCATTAATTGAGTTGAATAAGGGTGAAGAGGATATATTTAAATGGTAAGTTCATAAAACCTTCCATAAATTTGAGATCAATATCTCACTACTAGAGTCCATCCAAAAAATCCAAAAGTATGAAAAAAAAAATTAATGGAACTATTAATGAAAAGAAGGTGGATGGATGGAAATGAGTGAATCAGGTAAGGGAGAAGCATCCCAACACTAATCTCACATCCAATGACACAAAAATTTCAAGATCTAGGGATATTATCTATTCCATAAAATATTTTCTCTTTAAATGTTACTAATTAATTATTTGATCTTGGAGCTTCAATAAATTTTATTCCTCACTTGATATTTTCATCTTTATAGATCATATAACTAAATCCTACTCGATTTGTGGTATAGTTGGTGAATAGATCCACTTTTTTCTCAGATAGAGTTTTAGAATATGTACTCATAGGAGTAAGAGGATTGATCTTTCCAGTAAACTTTTATGTCCTTACCATGGAAGAAGATAGAGAATTTCCCCACTCTACCATAAACCTAATGATACCATTCTTATAGACATCCAGTTCCATTATCAATTTCCATAAAGGAGCACTCACAACAGAAATTGTAAATAGTATAGTACATTTCAACATTCTTGATGCGATGAAGAATTCTTCCAGCAGTTAATCAGTTTATATGCCCTCCCATGAAGAAGTCATATCACCCATTGAATATTAGGGTATTATTCATGAATTATTATCATTATAATATCATTTTTAATTTAAAAATACCAATACCCAAAAACATTAAAATCCCAATTTCATGTTATAAGAAGAGGTTACTTCTATTTTTTTTCAATGATTTAATTATAGATGATGAAATGATACAAGAGAACCAAGATTTAGAATTAGGGAACCTCAACTTAATATCATCCGTAGGACAACCCCATGTCAGGAGCTAAATACACTACTGAGTGATTTAATTAATATTTACCTTATGTAAGGAGGGAAATTAGTAGTGATCATTTCCCATAACCTATCCCATTCCCAATAACAAACTCTTATTTATCTTCTCAAAATAAATTTCCAAGACACAAGATAGAGTTTAAATGATGTACCAGAAATCAACCCTAAGGTATGCACTCATAGAATCAATTTAGAATGTGATTCATAACCAGTTAGATAACCTCTTATAAGAATTAATCCCTCCATTATGGAGGCCCTTAAGAAAGCAAGAGAAAAATGGTTAGTATCCAACATCACTTACCCAATCTCTAATTCACAAAGGTTAATCCCCATTCATTTGGTTCCAAACACTAATAAAAAAACCTTATACCAATGCTTTTGAACCATTGGTATAGGTCTCCAAACCATTGATACAGCCTATACCAATGGTTTGGAGGGTCATTGGATATTATGGAATCGGTATATATACCAGAAGTTTTCGGAAAACCATTTCTATAAGTCATATGAAAAACCTATACCAACGGTTTCATAAAACCGTTGGTATGGGTAATGTAAAAAATAAAACCAAGCTTCGTTTTCATCCCAGCACCTCCCCATTATAATCCAACAACCTAAACACTAACCTAAGATGAATTTTGTGAACATAATTTCATAAATATATATATATATATTCATTAGTATTTTAACTTTTGATTTATTTAATTTTATTTGACAGAATAATCCATAAAAAATTTGGGTGTTTATACCAACAGTTCTCAAAACCATTGGTATAGGTTATTTGATGTTTTGATATATACTAATGGTTTTGGTAAAACCTTTGGCATAGGGTGGACCTATACCCATGGTCTTCCAAAAACCGTTGGTATAGGGTCTCTATAATGGACCTATACCAATGGTTTTGTCGAAAACCATTGGTATAGGTCCATATAAGTGAACTATACCAAAGGTTTTGGCCAAAATTGTTGGTTTAGGTCTTAATTAGTGACATATACCAACAATTTTGTCTAAAACCATTGGTATAGGGTCTCTCCATGGTACCTATACCAATGGTTTCTCTAAACTGTTGATATAGGGTCTCTCTGAGGTACTTATGCCAACGGTTTTGGACAAACCGTTAGTATAGCTTATGTTTCTAGTAGTGAAAGAAAACTACTCTAATAATTGTCAAGAATGAGCCCCATGAAAATCAAAAATAGTTGTAGGGTGTAAATATATTACAGAAATCTGAATCAAGTTACCTAAAAAGATCACATCTCCATTCCATTCATCGATCAGATGCTAGAATGATTAGCTAGAAAAACTCACTATTATTTTTTATATGGTTTCATGGGATACTTATAGGTACTAATTACACCAAAATTCCCTAATAATATGATCTTCACCTATAATTTTGGAACATTATCCTAAAAGAGGATATTATTTGGTCTATGTAATGATCGAGGTACATTTCAATTATATGTGGTGATTATTTTCTATGATCATATTGAGGACATCCTATAGGTATTTCTTGATGATTTCACTATATTCAATAATTCTTTCAATAATTTATTAGAGAATTTGGAAAATGTTTTAAAAACGTGCATTGAGAAAAAAAAATTGTTTTAAAGTTCAAAAATTTTCATTTCATGGATGAAAAAGTAATAGAGTTAGGCCACTAATATCAGATAAAGTAATAGAGGTAGATAAGTCAAAGGTTAAAGTAATAAACTCATTTCCATATCTGACTTGTCTTAAACAGGTTAGATCATTTTTAGGCCATGCAAGGTTCTACCAAAGATTTATTAAAGATTCAGTAAGATTTATCTACCTCTATTAATATTATTGTTAAAATATTCTAAGTTTAATGTTGATTATTAGTGAAGAAAAGTATTTGTTGAGTTAAAACAATGACTGATTAAACTTCCAATAATGAAACCAACCAACTGGGACCATCCTTTGGAGCTAATTTATGATACATTAAATCAAGATGTAGTAGCCACACTCTCATAAATAATTGATAGAAAGCATGAAATCATATCATATGTGTTGAGGATATTGGATTCCATGTAGAACAACTACATATCTATAGAAAAGGAGTTCCTTGTAGTCATATTTTCTCTATAAAAATCCAGATCATATTTACTTGGAACTAAAGTTGTTGTTTTCTCTAACCATGAATCTCTCAGGTATCTAATGAAGAAGGATAATTCAAATCCATGGATGGTGATATGGATTCTTATCTTATAGGATTTCCACCTATAGATCAAGGACAAAAATAGAACCAAAAATAAAGTGGTCAATTTTATGGGTAGATTACCCCACATCGCTAAATCAGAAATTCAAAATCAAAACCCACTCAATGATTAACTACTAGGCGAACAACTTCACATCATAGAATCAAAATTCTATGGTACACAAAGATTGTCAACTTTTTCATCATGTCTCTGGTACCATATCATCTAAACTCTAATCATCTTCACAAGATTAAATATGAACCAAGATTTTATATTTGGGAAGACCCATTCCTGTGGAAAATTTTTAATGATCAAATCATAAGAATATTATTTCTATGAAGCAAAATTGAATTAGTTTTTGAATTTTGTTCATACATTATATTGTGTAGGCCTATTTTGACCTTATATTAAATCCAAAAAGTTTTAGAATTGAGAATCAATTGGATCACCTTTTCAAATATGCTTATGAATTTTCTAATATATGTGAAAAACGCAAGTTTTCTGGTAATATCTATAAACAAAAAGAAATACATCAGAAACCAATTATTTTTTGTGAAATTTTTTACTAATTTGGTGTAGACCTCATTAGACCATTTCTGATGTCATTTGGTAATTCTTATATTCTGTTATATGTAGATTATGTTTTAAAATGGGTGTAAAAAAAGACACCATGACTAATGATGGTAAAGTTGTTTATGATTTTGTTAGGGAGAATATATTCTGTAGGTTTGGAGTGCCACAAGAAATAATCAAAAACCAATGAACTCATTATTTTAATAGTAATATGGATGAATTACTAGAAAATTATTGGTTACATCATGAAACATCATCACCATACCATCTACAAAAAAATATCCTAGCAGAAGTCTCAAATAGAGAAATCAAAGGCTTTCTAGAAAAGACTGTTAAACCCAGTAGGAAGGATTGAATCCAAAGGTTTGATGATACCTTATGGGCTTATAGAATATCCTAAAATACACCCATAGGGATGATACACTATATATTTATTTATTGAAATTTATGCCACCTCACTATGGAATTGTAACACAAATCCTACTAGGTGGTAAGAGAGATATGGGCCTTGATAAAGTTGGGAAAGAGAGGAGATTGCAGTTACATAAACTAGAGGAAATTAGGAGGGAAGCTTTTGAAAATTAAAATATCTATAAGGGGAGAACAAAGATGGACTAGGATAAGATAATTCAACCAAGAACCTTTAACCCTATAGATCAACTACAATTATAAAAATCTATACTTAAACTGATTCAAAGTAAACATTATTCTAGATAGGAAGGTCCCTTTATGGTTATTCATGTATACCCATTTGGTGTTGTGAATATTGAAAAGGAAAGGGGAGAAAAATTATTCATTGTAAATGGAAAGAGGCTGAAGAAGTTCCATTGGACCATACCTCAAGAACTAATGGAGAATATCACACTTCTTAAACCTGATTACCAATGAATTCATACTAGGTTTCATTTTTTTAAAAGGTTGGGGCCGAAGCCTCAATTTTTTATTTAAAGCAAAGACATCTTTAGTGTGGGTAGAGGGTGACCCATTACATATCCTGAAGTCCCAAGGCCAAGTGGCCTGAATACAAGGCTTGAAAGCCCATTTTTTGGGCCAAAGGACCCCTCAGTGAATAGTACTGCTACAATACCCATGCTGCTACAGTACCTGCTACAGTACTCTCCTCCGCTACTATAGTCTTGCGGCTACCACAGTACCCGGAAATTCTTCCCTGTCCGGATTTGATCCTGGGTTGTTTGGATGCCAAGCAGGAGCTTGTACCACTTGGGTACAAGCTCGTTGGCATTCCTACCAGGTTTCATATTTCATTTAAGATTTAGTAAATGTAGTAGATACATTTTTAATCTACATATAGTAAACATTAATTAAAATTCACTGAGTACACTACATCAATTAAGTGTGGGGGAGGGAATCTTGTGGTTGAGGATTTTTCAAAAAAAATTATTTTTTGAGTCGTGTCAACGATGTAAAACAAAAGATATTTTGGGAGTAAACCCACATTTTTTTCTTATTCCACTCTTCCCCTAAGTCATATTTTATTATGATTGAGTAAACCTACACTATATTTTTTTATTCATATTTTTAAAGTTTATTAACAAAGTCGATGAAAGAATGGGGAAACTAAATAGAATGCACATCATCAAAGTTCTATAGAATAGAATTAAAGGAACATGACCTGTGGAACCCAAATGAAGCATCATTTATAAAGGTAGTTTTCTTTAACAATAATTATCCTTTTAATTCCCTGAATTTTTTAAAAAATACTTTTACTAGAACTCTCAAAAAAAATTGCATACCTAAAGTTATTTTTCTTATTTTACTTGACTGATCTAGGAGACATGAATTTCTTAGGAATCCCATGTTTCCATGTTTTAAATATTTATGTTAATAAGATTTAATGATTAAAATATGGAATTGAATAATTATATTGAATAATGGGTATTGAATTAATGAATAATGATTTTATAGAATTAGTTGATTTAGGTAAAAGAATTTTCCCATCCATTTTTACACATTGAATTTATGAAATATATTTGGATTGATTTGATATTTTTATTTCATGTCATGAGTGATTGTACAAAATTACATGTTTCATTATGAAAAATATTTAATGAAAAAATACTTCCTGTTTATATCTTGATCATATTTCTTAAGGGATCTTGAGGTATGCCACCTATTAGAACTTGAATTGGAACTTGTCAAAGCAATGAATGTGAAAAAACACATTTAAAATGATTGAGGAAACATTTTTTAAACCCTTATCCTTATACACACCATTAAATTAATCCTTGTTTATCCTATAGAATAAATAAAGGACCTCTCTAGGAATGATCCATATTACAAGTCATTTTTATCCATTACTACATTTCAATATTTATATTGCATGATATTTTTGTTGAGTCAATAAGGTTTTCCTTATGACTTTTCCATTCCTTCTTATTTTTGAAAATCACAAACACCTTACTTTTAGGGAAATTGCTTTCTTAAGGAAAATTGCTTTTATAAGGAAAATTACTTTCTTAAGGAAAATCGCTTTTATAATAAAAATTATCCTTATCTTATTTTCATCCATATTTTTCTTAAGTATGAGATTTGGATTCATTTCTATTTTCTCGGAATCGTTGAAACTTTGATATGAAGCATTCTGTTTTAGGATTAGGATTCTGGATAAGAACTATAAGGAAGTTTCATTCCGAATTCTGAATATGAACTTTGACTAAGTTCTATTCCAGATTCAGGTTACGAATTCTGAAGAAGAATTCTCATTACGAATTCCAATGAAGAATTCTCATTACGAATTCCAATGAAGAATTCTCATTAAGAATTCTGATGAAGAATTCTCATTACGAATTCTGATGACGAATTCTCATTAAGAATTCTGATAACAAATTATCATTCCGAATCTTGATGATGAATTCTCATTACAAATTCTGATGACGAATTCCCATTCCGAATTCCCATTCTGAATTCACCGATTAAACAGAATCTGATTATCTTTGTTTTATACACTCTGAATTAATTCAGACTCTGAAAAATATTTTGGTTAGACTACAAACTTTTATTCTGCTTACATTTCTATAATCTTTCTACTCTTTATTATATCCATTACACTACGAATCTTCACTCCGAAACTTTCATTCCGAACTTTTGAGTTAGAATTAAAACGATGTTGTACATTCTGTTACACTTTTTTTGTTATAAAATGATGTCTTCTGTTTTGTTATAAACAAACCGTTGTCTAAGTGAAACGTGTACAGGTCCCTCCGATCTTTAAGGAAAATATGACCGTTGAAGAAGGAGCCGACCTTACCTATAAATAGGAGCTCATTTGAAAGAGCTCGGTGCTGAAAGGCTGACAGATCTTCGACTCATGTGATTACATACTTGAAGTGATTTTTAGAGAGAGAGGCTCTTATTAACTCTCAAAGCTTCGTGCAACTCCGAATGTTGGTGATTACATTCGAGGACTTCTGGGGATAGGAAGACAGAGGTGCCGACTACCTTGAAGTTTGAGGGCTTCCTTGCTGAGGAAGATAGAGGTTACCAACTACCTTGAAGTTGAGGGCTTGCGGGGATAGCAAGACAGAGACTCTGATCTTAGTATCGAGGGCTTACCCTGGTGTGGGTAAGACATACTTGCTTGAAAGTATAAATCAAGGGACCTTTATCCAAGGTTGTTGGATACCCTTCTCTTTGGGATAAAAGACTTATATCTTGTTACTTGTAGTTTAACTACTTGTTTTTATTTCCGCTGCATTTTGTATCTTAAGGAAAGTATAACTTTCTTATACTTCCTTACTTTTACTCTGATTCATTTAGATTCTATACGCTTTAATATAGAATCTCATATTGTAACTCTTGTTAAGTTTCAATTTCCGGAACCATATTTCCGGAACCCACTTTCGGAATCTCATTCCAAGTTTGTTTTCGGTGTTAGAGGTGTTGTGAATTTACTTAGTTTAACTTTGTTAAACTTAGCCCTTTCCTTTGCTTAAGGAAAACATAGTTAATCGTAACTAACTTTAAAGGTTCCAAAGGAATTTTTAAAGTATACAATTCACCCCCCTCTTGTATATTGAGCATCTACATCACTATTTTGATCCTACAATTGGTATCAGAGCAGGTCTCTGAAATACTTATACTTACGAATAAGTTTTTCTTGCTCATTTTCTCATTCCGAACTTTTCTATTCCGAAAATTTCCAATACAAACTTTTTTATTACGAATCTTTTTCTACTAACAAGTTTGTGTGTCGAAGGTTTCTAGTATGGCAGGAATTAATGTTGGTTCGATTGATAATCTAAATCCTACAAGACCACCAATATTTGATGGTAATGACTATGAGTACTGGAGAGATCGCATGAAGACTTTTGTTATCAACACTGGAGTAGATAATTTTGTTATGCTTACTGGTGATTATAAAATTCCTGACAAGGAAGTTAGAACTTTTACTAACCAGGAAAAGAAGGAATATCAACTCAACTATAAGGTACGCAATACTCTACTATGTTCAATGACCAGAAATATATATAGCCAAATTTCTTCTTGTGAAGCAGCTAACTGTATCTAGAAGAAGTTAGAGGTTACACACTTTAGGACTTCTAAAGTGATTGAGACTAGAAGATCTATGCTTATAGCTGAGTATCATGGTTTCAATTTTCCTTATGGAGAACCTATCTGTAAAGTTCAACAGAGATTTATGACTATCGTTAACAGTCTACAGTCTATGGGAGAAAAAGGTTTAGATGATGAAGCTCTTGTGGACAAGATAATTGATATTATGCCCAATGAGTGGGAATCCAAGAGAACAGCTATAGATGAAAACAGGAAGGTCACTCAGATCTCTCTTGATGAGCTTTTTGGAACTCTTCTACAACATGAGACTAGAATGAAGAGAGATGCTGAAAACATCAAGAAGAATAATGAAAATGGTACTATTGCTTTTTCTACAACTTCAAATCAGATGAAAGATAAGACTCCTTAGAGAGTAACCAGATCCAAGACTAAGAAAGTTATTTTCCAATCCGAATATAGTGAGAGTGAAGTCTCGGAAAATGAACTAGCAAATCTTGCTCGAAGGATGAACAAGATAGCTGGCCAGAGAAATTTCCAATCCAAGTATAAGAAAAAGGAAAGGAAAGATAAGAAATATGGAGAAGTTACTTGTTATGAATGGAAAATATCTGGACATATTAGACCATATTTCTCTATGCTCAAAAAGAAATAAAGAAAAGAAAGGCATTCAGACAGGAACAGAAAGAGGTATTACAAAGCTAAAGCTAAGAAAGTTTTGAAAGCTAATGACACCTGGAGTGCCAGTGGTGGTGACTCTTCAGATGAATCTTCTGATTATGAATCTTCAGGACAGAATAATCTTGGTCTTATAGCCATATTACCTATTGATAATCATTGTTTCATGGATAAGGTACGAAATGCTAAATCATTGACCAATGTTTCTTTAAATTCTAATAATAGTAAGTATTATAACTCTTCTGATGAAGAATCTTCTTCTGATGAAGAAAATACTTTACCTACATATGAAGAAGTCTCTAGATTTGCTGAACTTCTTGAAATTGAGAATTCCAAACTCAATAAGAAACTTGATAAGGAAAACACTAGAAATTCTATTCTTACAAAAGAGATATCATATCTTTCTAAAGATCTTGATACGAAAAATGATGATTTTGAAAGTATTTCAAAAAATCTTGAGGAAGTAAGTTCTAAGAAGAATAATCTTTCTAAAGAGTTATAAAAAGTAATTTCTAAGAAAAATGTTTTCGAGCCTAACTCTAGTTCAAAAACTAATGATTTTGAGGATAAAAACTTGGTTGTAAAACTCAATTCCGAAATTTTTTCCTTAAATAAGTGTTTATCAAACTTTACCCATGGTAAGGAAAATTTTGATAAGATGTATTCCCAAATACGACCTTTAAGAAATAAATCCGGATTTGGTTATACCCATGCAAAACCTATTTTCAGTAACAATTATTTTGTTCCTCAAAGTTCCCTATTTTGTACCAAGTGTCAATGTGGTGGTCACTGGGAAAAGGATTGTTCCTTAAACAAAACCCAATCTTTAGGATTTCACAAAGCTTACTTCTCTAAGAAGATGTGGGTTCCTAAAATTTTATTATCTGGAAATCTCGGATCCAAACAAGTTTGGATTCCGAAATTCTAATTTTCTTCTTGATTTCAGGAAAACAAAGAGAGTACCAGCAACAATACATGGTACATGGATAGTGGATGTTCCCGGCACATGACTGGTAACAAAAGTTTTTTTGAAAAGATTATTAAAATGAAAGGAGGAAAGGTAACTTTCGGAGATAATGCTAAGGGAGAGATTGTTGGTATTGGTAATATTGTTCTTCTTGGTAAAACCTTGATTTCAAATGTTCTTTTTGTTAAAGGTCTTAAGCACAACCTCATTAGCATAAGTCAGTTATGTGATGAAGGTTACCTTGTGAATTTTAGGAATGATAAGTGCGTTGACATTGAGTCTCAGTTCAAAACATTCTTTGTTGGCTACGAAGCTCATAGAAAATCTTGCAAGAGGATGAAAAATTAGTCGAAGAAGACTGTTGAAGAGATGAGATTATTTGATGAGTTTCAAGACAATGTCAAGGATGCCTTTGAGACTGAGGACAAGAAGATAAATGACCTGACTTCATCCTTTGAAGAAAAGCTGACAGATGAAAAGAACTTCCAGATTCAACAAGTCAGAGATCTGAATGGGAAGTTAAATTCTTTTTCTCAGAACTGGAAATTTGAAAGAGATCATCGGATTGAGTTTGAAGAGAAGATGAAGGCTCAGGAAGAAAAGATAAAAGCTCATGAAGAAAAACTTGAATCCCAGGAAGAAAGAATTGAAGCTCAAAGTACAAAAATAGTGGTCTTAGAGAAGCAAGCTGAAGAAGATCATAAAGACCTGAAGAAGATCAAGACTATTCTTAAGGGGCTCATGTCGAAGGAAAAAGATCCAAAATAACTAAATCCGATCTTTTTGTTGTATCTAATTTTCTTTTTTCCTGAGATTTCAAACTTAGTGAAATTTTTGCTTGTCGTTCCTTTTGTTACTAATGTTTCAGGTACTTTGTTATTTTTTCCCATTCCCTCGATTTCTTTTTGAAAATAACAAAGGGGGAGAAGGAAAAGATCCTTAAGAAAAAGAAGAAACTTTATCTAAAGGGGAGAAGGAAAATATCCTTAAGAAAAAGAAGAAAGTTTATCTAAGGGGGAGTTTTTTTTCATCAAAGAAGACTTTATTTTTCGTAATGAAATGTCACTCCGGAAATCTAGAATACGATCCTTAGTGTTTCAAAGCCTAAGGGGGAGTTAGTCGTATTCATCAATTTCCTTAAAGCCAAGGGAGATAAGCCTTAATGTTTTTATTTCTTCTTAGAATTTCTTTTTCGTAAGGATATTTGTGCTTTCCAAAAAGGGGGAGATTGTTGATTCAATAAGGTTTTCCTTATGACTTTTCCATTCCTTATTATTTTTGAAAATCACAAACACTTACTTTTAGGAAAATTGCTTTCTTAAGGAAAATTTCTTTTATAAGGAAAATTGCTTTCTTAAGGAAAATCGCTTTTATAAGAAAAATTATCCTTATCTTATTTTCATCCATATTTTTCTTAAGTATGAGATTCGGATTCATTTCTATTCCAGATTCAGGTTACGAATTCTGAAGAAGAATTCTCATTACGAATTCTGAAGAAGAATTCTCATTACGAATTCCAATGAAGAATTCTCATTACGAATTCCAATGAAGAATTCTCATTACGAATTCCAATGAAGAATTCTCATTACGAATTCTGAAGAAGAATTCTCATTACGAATTCCAATGAAGAATTCTCATTACGAATTCCAATGAAGAATTCTCATTAAGAATTCTGATGAAGAATTCTCATTACGAATTCTGATGACAAATTCTCATTAAGAATTCTGATAACGAATTATCATTCCGAATCTTGATGATGAATTCTCATTACGAATTCTGATGACGAATTCCCATTCCGAATTCCCATTCCGAATTCACCGATTAAACAGAATCTGATTATCTTTGTTTTATACACTCTGAATTAATTCAGACTCCAAAAAATATTTTGGTTAGACTACGAACTTTTATTCTGCTTACATTTCTATAATCAGTCTACTCTTTATTATTTCCATTACACTCCGAATCTTCACTCCGAAACTTTCATTCTGAACTATTGAGTTAGAATTAAAACGATGTTGTACATTCTGTTACACTTGTTTTGTTATAAAACGATGTCGTCTGTTTTGTTATAAACTAATCGTTGTCTAAGTGAAACGTGTACAGGTCCCTCCGATCTTTAAGGAAAATATGACCGTTGAAGAAGGAGTCGACCTTACCTATAAATAGGAGCTCATTTGAAAGATCTCGGTTCTGAAAGGCTGACAGATCTTCGACTCATGTGATTACATACTTGAAGTGATTTCTAGAGAGAGAGGCTCTTATTAACTCTCGAAGCTTCATGCGACTCCGAGTTTTGGTGATTATATTCGAGGACTTCCGAGGATAGGAAGACAAAGGTGCCGACTACCTTGAAGTTCGAGGGCTTCCTTGCTGAGGAAGACAGAGGTTACCAACTACCTTGAAGTTGAGGGCTTGCGGGGATAGCAAGACAGAGACTCCGATCTTAGTATCGAGGGCTTACCCTGGTGTGGGTAAGACAGACTTTATTGAAAGTATAAATCAAGGGACCTTTATCCAAGGTTGTTGGATACCCTTCTCTTTGGGATAAAAGACTTATATCTTGTTACTTGTCGTTTAACTACTTGTTTTTATTTCCGCTGCATTTTGTATCTTAAGGAAAGTATATCTTTCTTATACTTCCTTACTTTTACTCTGATTCATTTAGATTCTATACGCTTTAAGATAGAATCTCATATTGTAACTCTTTTTAAGTTTCAATTTCCGGAACCATATTTCCGGAACCCACTTTCGGAATCTCATTTCATGTTTTTTCGGTGTTAGAGGTGTTGTGAATTTACTTAGTTTAACTTTGTTAAACTTAGCCCTTTCCTTTGCTTAAGGAAAACATAGTTAATCGTAACTAACTTTAAAGGTTCCAAAGGAATTTTTAAAGTATACAATTCACCCCCCCCCCCCCTCTTGTATATTGAGCATCTACATCACTATTTCGATCCTATAATTTTAGGGTTTAAGCACGAGATATGTGAGAAGTATTGGTGTAAGTGATGTATCATATTTTATATAAAAAGTTTGGGGGTAATATTTTTGGGTATTGGAAAGGTATCATGTTTTATCCATTGTACTTATTTTTTCCCTTATTAAAAAAATGAAAAAACGGGTTATGTTTTAGGGAAAATCAAAAATCTTCATTACCATATTGATGATCAGTACTACAAAATAGGCCTTTAAAAATGCTAGAAATTCCCTTTATTAGTGCTAGAAATGTTCTGACTACATGAGTGAGGTAAAAATCCATGGCCTTTTATCAGCGCTGAAAAATCACTAATAAAGGGGTCCTTTATTGGTGCTAAAAAAAGCACTAATAAATGGGACATTTATCAGCACTTATAATAGCACTAATAAAGGGTCTTTTATCAGTTCTTATAGAAGCACTGATAAAGGAACTTTTATCAATGCTCATAAAAGTGCTAATAAAGTAGACATTTATGAGCGCTTTTAACAGCACTGATAAATGTGTCCTTTATCAGTGCAAAAAAAGGGTTATACTATAGTGTGTTGTAACAGCACACCATAGCACAAGAAACACACCAGATATTAACAAAAACAATTCCCAATATAGGATTTAAATGACATTAAATTTATAATAAAAACACAAGAAAAAATAGTATATTATAGACATATCAAACATTGGTTTATACAATTACATAAATACCAATTATTACATACATTCAAATACATAAATGTTCCTCTATCTTTTAATCCTAACCTAAATCATGATATTACGGAAAAAACCACCCCTTTTATAGAAAAATAAGTCACCTGTATAAGAAAACAATTCTTATATTAGTAATAATATAAATAAATGAATTAACAAAAAGTGTTAATTTCACTAAAATTGATGATAGTTTTAAATAAAAAGATGCACTTGGAGTCGTACTAGTCACACCGTGAATCGCATTGAGTTGAATATAATTCCAACATGTCTCAAATGACTTGTGTATCATTGTCCAAAAGTATAAAAACAATCTGAATGTGTTTGCTTATTTTTGAGTATGTCAGTAGTCTTTTTTACTAAAATTTCATTTTAAACTGGAAACACGCACTTTTGGATCACTCCAATCACATAGTGTATAGGTTTGGCATGAAATGGATTCCAACACATAACAAGTAACTTATGAATTATTTTCCAAATTTATCAAGAAAATAAGAGCATGTTTGATTGGTTTTCAGTGAGTGACACTTTTTGAACAAAAATGTCGATTTTAAACTAATAACGGACACTTTGAGTCATACCGGGGGCATTGTATATCAAATTGAGGTGAAACTGATTCCTACAAATCAAAAATGACTCATATATTGTTTTAATAAAGTATCAAAACAATCTGAATGTGTTTTCTTAGTTTTGAGTAGGATGGTTGTCCATTTTACTAATATTGATGATAATTTTAAATAAAAAGACACACTTTGAGTCATACCAGTCGCACATTATGTGTATTGAGGTGATTCTAATTCCAACATGTCCCAAATAAATTATAAATCATTTTACTAAAGTATAATAACAATTTAAATGATTTTTTTTTTGGTTTTGAGTACGTCAGTTGTCTTTTTTACTAAAATGTCATTTTAAATTGAAAACATATAGTTTTGAATAATTATGATCACATCGTGCATAGGTTTGATGTGAAATGGATTCTTACACATAAAAAATAACTTATTAATAGTTTTCCTAAACTATCAAGAAAATATGAGCGTGTTTCATTGGTTTTTAGTGAGTGGCACTTTTTGAACTAAAATATTGATTTTAAACTGATAATGGACACTTTGAGTCATATCGGGAACATCGTGTATCAAATTGAGGTGAAGATAATTTCTACATGTCAAAAATGACTTATAGATCATTTTCATAAATTATCAAAACAATACGAATGTGTTTTCTCAGTTTTGAGTAGGACAGTTGTCCATTTTACTAAAATTGATGACATTTTTAAATAAAAAGACACACTTTGAGTCATACCGGTCGCACTGTGCATCGAATTTATGTACAGATAATTCCTACACATTCAAAATGACTTATGTATAATTTTCATAAAGTATCAAAACAATATTAATGTGTTTTCTTAGTTTTGAGTAAGCCACTTATCTTTTTTACTAAAATTTCATTTTAAAATGGAAACACGCACTTTTGATTCATTCTGATCACATCATGTATCGTTTTGATTTGAAAAAAATTCCTACATGTCCAAAAATGACTTATGACAATTTTTCCTAAATTATCAAGAAAATATTAGCATGTTTGATCATTTTTTAGTGAGTGGCACTTTTTGAACTAAAATATTAATTTTAAACTAATAACGAACAATTTCAGTCATATCGAGAACATATTGTATTATATTGTGGTATAGCTGATTCCTACACATAAAAATGACTTATAGATCATTTTTATAAAGTATAAAAATAATCTGAATGTGTTTTCTCAGTTTTGAATAGGACAATTTTCCATTTTACTAAAATTGATGAAAATTTTGAATAAAAAGATGCACTTTGAGTCATACTGGTCACACCATGCATAGGATTGAGGTTTGGTTTATTCTTACATGTCCCAAGTTAATTATGGAATATTTTCCTAAAGTATCAAAACAATATGAATGTTTTTCCCAGTTTTGAGTAAGTCACTTGTATTTTTTACTAAAATGACATTTTTAACTGGAAACACACACTTCTGACTCATTTTGATCTCATCATGTATCGGTTTGACATGAAATATATTACTACATGTAAAAAATGAGTTATGAATCATTTTAATAAATTATTAAGAAAATAAAAGTGTGTATGATCAGTTTTCAATGAGTGACACTTTTTGAACTAAAATATCAATTTTTAACTGAAAACAGACACTTTTAGTAATATTGGGTACATCATGTATTATATTGAGGTGTGGATGATTCCTACATGTCAAAAATGAATTATGGATCATTTTCATAAAGTATCAAAATAATATGAATTTTTTCTTGGTTTTGAGGAGGACAGTTTTCCATTTCACTAAAATTGATGACAATTTTAAATAAAAAGACGCACATTGAGTCATATCGGTCACACAGTGCATCAGATTCAGATGATTCTAATTCATGCATGTCTCAAATCACTTATGGATAATTTTAATAAAGAATCAAAATAATCTGAATGTTTTTTTCCAGTTTTGAGTAGTTCGGATTGTTTTTTTTAATAAAATTGATATCAATTTTAAATAAAGACGCACTTAGAGTCATACCAGTCACACCGTGCATCAGATTAGGGTACGGATGATTCCTACACATTCCAAATCACTTATGGATTGTTCTCTTAAATTATCCAAACAATATGAATGTTTTTTCTCAGTTTTGAGTACGTCACTTTCCTTTTTTAATAAAATTTCATTTTAAACTTAAAACACGCACATTGACTCATAAAAAATCACATCATCTATCAGTTTGACTTGAGACTGATTCCTATAAGTCACAAATGATTTATGAATAGATAACCTAAATTATCAAGAATATACAAGTTTTTTTCTCAGTTTTCAATGAATGGCACTTTTTAAATTCAAATGTTGATTTTAAACTGATAACGGACACATTGAATCATATCAGTCACATCATGTATCAGATTGAGGTGTGGATGATTATTACACATCAAAAATGACTTATGGATCATTATCTTAAAGTATAAAAACAATATGAATATTCTTTATTGGTTTTGAGTATTTCGGTTGTCTTTTTTACTAAAATTAATGCCAATTTTGAATAGAAATAAGTACTTGGAGTCATACCAGTCGCGTCGTGTGTCAGATTGAGGTGCAGTCGATTCCTACACATCCCAAAGTCTTAAAAAAATACTAACTATCAATGTTACCATGATTTTTATTAACTTTCTTTGTCTAGCTACCAACACTGCATGAGCATCTTCGAACAAACCACATCAGCTCGAAAAAAAGAGTCTACCAGTATTAGAAAACAATTATTATGAGTAATACTAAAAAGAAATAAATTAAACATAAATATGAAATAATATATTAATTCTATGGAAAATCAATTTACTATATAAATATCAATATTACATCTGTTATTGAGCAGTGGAGGGAACTTTAAAGAATGTGATAAATGTCAATACTGAAGGGGTGAAACATTTTGAGGGAGAAGAAGTATGTAGAAGTTTTGGTGCAGAGTGGCATGAAATATGGACAGATCACCCCAACTTGAACAAAAGAATCCACATGTATAAGAAAAAAATTAATATGTGAGTAATATTAAAAATAAATAAATAAAACATAAATATGAAACAATGCATTAATTCTATGGACAATGATTTTACTGTGAAAACATCAAGATTACATCTTTAATTGAGCATAGACAGTTTCATTTCTCTTCCTACAGAGGCAGTGGAGATAACTTGAAAGAATTTGATAAATACAAAAATATAGTGGTGAAAAGGTTTTGAGGGAGAAGAATTTTGTAGAATTTTTAGTGCATAAAGGAATAAAAGATGGATAGACCACCCCAAATAGAACAAAATAATACACCTATATAAGAAAACAATTATTATGTGAGTAATACTAAAAATAAATAAATTAAACATAAATATCAAAAAATAAATTAATTCTATAGATAAGGATTTTACAATGAAAACATCAAGATTGCCTTTGTAATTGAGTAGAGATAGCGTCATTTCTCTTCCTACAAAGGTAGTGGAGATAACTTGAAATAAAGTGATAGATTCAAAACTTCATGGGTGAAAATGTTTTGAGGGAGAATAATTTCATATAAGTTTTGGTATAGAAAGGTATAAAAGATGGACTACCACCCCAACCTAAAAAAAATCCACCTATATAAGAAAACAATTATTATGTGAATAATACTAAAAAGAAATAAATTAAACATAAATATTAAACAATAAATTAATTCTAGGGAAAACTATTTTACTATGAAAATATCAAGATTACCTCTATGATTGGGTAGAGATAGCATCATTTATCTTCTTATAAAGGCATGACACATGGATATAAATCTTATAAAATAAACTAACTCTATAAGGAATAATGAAAATTAAATTAGTGTTTCATTATATAATTTTTCAGTAAAATAGATAAATTATATCATAACATTAACATTATATCTTTCCAAAGGGATTAGTTCATTATAGTTTGTTCTTCCTATGGATTGATAACATCATCATGTGTAGAAGACATTATCTGTATGAGTAGTCAAATATTTAAATTATATTATGTTAATGTAATAGAGAACATATTATATTATGAGGAATAACATAATATATTAAAAAATAAGTTTATCTTCTCATTGAACTCTCTTTATTTTTTTAAAGGTTTAAAGGATTTGGTTCCTCTAGCAAAAATACAAATACCCTCTTTGTGGTCCCATCTAGTGTACAAGACATTATCTACATTGGGACTAATATGAACTGATTATGATATCCCAATGAAAGGGTCACCCTTGATTGAATTTTCATCTGACTTGACATTTGTTTTAGTTTTCATCAGGACAATCAAAAAATTATTTTTTGTTCGATTAGATACATAAAATACTTTCACTACTTGTGATGCCATTATAAATGACTCGTATTTCCCCTTCTACACTGAAATTCACCTTTATAAAGCTCATTTCATCAACATTGACCCCATTGATATTTTCAATCCATTTGCAATGGAAACTCATAACATGAAATATTTTATAATACAAATCGTATATATGTTCGATAATACAAAAATATGACATATTTTCATAAATTGGATTTCTATCCTTAGAGATAGATTTTTGCATCACTGCAGCCACAAGAGTAACACCACTTTTTTTCAGTGTACTAAAGTCATTATGTTCTTTTATATAGAACATATAACCATTGATTACAAAACTACTGTAATATATAACATTTACATTCATTCCTATGGCTAGACATTTAATTCATTCGGTAATTGAATTTTGATTTTCAGATAACTCCTTATAAATTTGATCTATGAACCATCCTATAAACTGTTTATTATGTGTATTTTATATTCATCCTTCATACTTTGATGGATTTAAATTTATAAGAATTTATTTTTGAGATTAAATGTATGGATCAACATCTTCACTATTATGTAATATGTAAATGTGAACTATCTCCTACAATGGTAAGGTAATTATAACAACATATCTTCCAGAAATCCCTCCACCCAGAAGGTGTTCACTGTGATGAGACTTTGTGAGATTGATTCTTTAAACATATGATAGGTAATTGGTATATAATTAAATAGAATCTTCAATAATACATTGTTATAAAATAAAACCTTCTAGCCGAATTTGATTCTTGACATACCCTTTCAAAATATTCATATACTGTTCAATGGGGTACATCGATCTGTAATGGACAGGACCACATAGTTGAACCTCTCTAACCAAGTGAACCATAAGGTGGACCATTATATCAAATAATTATGGTGGGAAAAAAATATCTAATTCATATAAAATGACTGCAATATCCTTATTCATGATGGGAAACTTCACTGAGTATACAACTTTACTGCATATGGCTTTGAAAAAGAAGTAGAGTCTAGTTAATCTATTTCGTACATTTTGAGGTAAAATGAAATGAAAAGCAATGGGCATTAAATATTACATCAAAACATGATAGTCATGTGATTTTAGTTCTTATCAAATCATTCATTGACACAACATTATTGATATTTTATGAATACCCCTATGGAACTTTTACAATAGTAAGGAAAAGTAAAAATTGAAATTTTTACTATATGGATAGAGTGTAAGAAATTGGAGGAAGAAAAGTCCACCTTTTACCCTTCATTGGTGCCAACACTTCCCTTATCCCCATTTCAATCAAGTTCAACCTAACCTTAATGCCATATTTCTTTTTTCTAAGAACATTTAGTAATATTATAATAACACTATCCAATACATTTTTTATACATGCATAACATCAAGAAAAGTTCTGGCATACAAATAATTCCAATAGAGTAATTCAAATAAAATTGATCACTTCTTCCAACCTGATTTTTTAAGGCTTTTTTAAAATGGTTTACCAAAAACAGTGTCGATATTTTTTACTTTATTGTATAGTTGATCGCCTATTTCTAGAGATGGTATTGTACCTTTTTTTATATTCCCATTTAATTTTTTCATCCAGGATCGATATTTATTCCATAGAGGTAAAAATTTATAACATACTAAAAATTAAGTCTTCAAGTAATGTTTCAACCAAACTGAGTATGTGTGTTTTTCAAAAATGGGACACCCCAACATTCCTTTAATGTTATAGCCTGAAAAATTTATATAAGAGGGGAAGTAATTTATCATTCCATAAAACATGGACCTCAATTTAAATTATTCACTTTTATGAGCATCATATATTGTAACACATGTATCCCTCATCAATTTCAGATCTTCGATCAATGGATCCATATAGACATCAATATCATTATCGGGTTTCTTTGGTCCAGATATAAGTAGAGACAACATAAAATAATTATGCTTCATTCATAACCATGGAGAAAAGTTATAATTTACCAACATGATGGGCCATGTACTGTGAGTACTAATTTGTACACCAAAATGATTTATTCCATCTGTAGATAACGCAAGATGCAAGTTTCTCAGATCATTTACAAATTCAAGAAACTCATAATCAATTTTCTTCCATTGAGGAGAATCTTCTAGATAACATAGGTTCCCATATTTAATTATTTTATCTAAATTCCATGTTAATTGTATCGTGGTTTCCTGATATCCATATAGTCTTCTAAGCCGCATAATGATAGAAAAGTACCATAAAGATTTTAAAGGACTTGATTATTTTTTTTGTACCGATCCACACCACACTAAGGGAATTTTATGAGTGATTCATGGTCCTTATGAAACAATATAAAATCATTTAAACAAGCATGTATTTTTTTAGAGACCATTCCCATTGTATATAACATTTCTTTAGAATCATATTTTCAGCATGGTAGTTCATTTTATTTTGGTATCATATCCTTCAGGAGACCAAGTTGATCTATAATGTTGATGTCACTCAATTTTCTGCAAACTTTCAAATTATATAACTTCACTACAGCTAATAATGTTGTGTATTTAGTACAACCAATATACAATGGTTTCTTGGAATAATTATTTAACTCCTCAAACAACTTTGTAAAATCATGAAGGTCATCTTCAATTTCCATTTTTATTTCTTTCATGTGATCTACATCATCATTTACAAAGGTATTCATATGAAATGATTCATAAACCATGGTATCATCCCAATCAGTGTCCACATTTAGTTTTTTCCTATGTTTAGTACAACATTATATCTTTGATCTATTCCATGAAAAATCAAATTTTCTTCCAACTCTTTCGGACTAATTTTTATTGAATAACAACAATGTAAACACAGACATAGAATTTTAGAAGGGTAGTCTGCATGCTCTCTTGAAAACTTGATGAACTCTTTAACTTCATATCCATAATATTTTGTTAAATGATTAGTCTGAATCCATTTTTGATTCATATCCATCTTATTGAGTTCATAAAAGATTATTTTTGTACAATATATAAATAAATACACATAATATATTCATTATCAAAGGTGAAAGTTATAGACAATTATAATAAGGGAAAATAAACATTTGATTATTTCAAATAATTTTAGTATGTTGAAGAAAATGGGTAATTGGATTTAAGTAAAGAATTACTCCACTATGGGAGGTGTTATCCGATGAATTCATTCAAAGGTAAAAGTTATAGACAACTCATCCTCATTTCATTTTCCATTATGCATACCCACCCTTAATATTTATAGGTAATAAACAAAACATATCTATTATTTCTTCACATTTGATCCAAATCAGATATATATATTTATTTATCACACATTAAGGAATGGGTATTTGATAAAATGACACTCCTTATCAATTATATAGGAACACCTCCACCACCCTTTCATAAAAATAACTAAAATTATGATCCATCAATATAAGATATAAATAATCTTTATAATTTTCATCAATTACACTTTTTAGAGGTCCTAGTCTCAATAGGATGACCTAAATTATTCAATATGAAGAAATATTTCAACATAATATTTGATTTCATTTATGTAATTAACAATTTCTTATATTTATTTTCCATTTAGCTTCTTCCACTACCTATTTCAAATACTAATTTACCACTTTAATAAAATCAAAATAAAATAATTATACTTCTATAATAAATATATTACAATAAAATTAATTTCATATTAATTATCATCCATTGATTATTACATGTTATTTTTTTGGGTCAATTTGACCACCAACATGAAGAATGATATAAAATGATATCATAGATTATTATGAAAACATAATTAATTTCTTAGTTGATATTTTTAATGGAAGTAATTTTTTTTATTGTTTTATTAAGGTAACATGATAGTTTAACACATTCATAATAGACTACCTTATGTTTTTTAAAAATTACTACAACAAGCATGTTATAGATTTCGTGTTGGGGAAAATACCTAAAACATCCATGGGATGAACATGGAACATATTAACTCACAATAGAACTGTAATTATAATACCTTTAGTATTAAGAAGAATGTAAAATCTTGAATAGGGATAAATGACCAAGATCACTATATAAAAATAGATAAGGAATAATTGGAACTATTATCAACCAATGATCTTTATAAATTTAAAACTAGGAATTAAGCTTATGGAGAAAACTGGGGTACAGATGTAGATAGCGAATAAAATTGATTCAAAACAACAATTTAAAAAGACCAAAACAATATATCTAAAATGGTAGTCAGTCAAACAATGGATCATAAACAAATCATTTAGTTAATAATCTAAAATAAAAATAGTATACAAGGACCAGACCATAAATAACAGATGACATCGTTGAACAAGAAATCAAAAAAAAACTAAAAATACACAAATAAAATCGCAAGGCCTACCTCACAAGGTTGAAGAAGATCCTATTTGGAAACCCTAATTACAACTGAAAAATAGATGCTCGACAATATTTGAGCAATTGGAGGTAGTCAAGTGGTGTGATTTGAGCTTCAATTAACTAAGGAGGAGCGCTGGCAGTGGGTGGATTTTATGGAAATATTCTGATATCATGATGGGTTCGAAAATTCTTATTGTTTTTTAAATAGATCAGGAAACTTTTATCAGTTCTTACAAATAGGTGATCATAAAGAGTCATTTTATCAGCACTGAAGTGATAAGCGCTGAAGTGATAAGAGTTGATTAAAGGAATATTTATTAGTACATTTTAGTTCTGATAAATGTAAGTCTTTATCAGCACTAAAAATGATGATAAAATCTATATTTATCAGTGCTAAAGTTTTAGAACTGATAAAAATTATTTTATCAGTACTAATAAAGCCTAATCTTTATCAGCGTAAAAAACATTGATAAATACCTACCTTTATCAGTGCTTATTACTTAAGCGCTGATAAATGATTTATAATTATTAATATAAATATAAAAACTATAAATATATATATATAATAAATATATATAAATATAAATATAGTAAATATATTCCTTTTTAAATATATTTATTATAATTTTATAATTATTTATTTATAATTATAGAAATACTTTTGAAAAATAATATTTTTATCTAATTTTAAGTGCATGAATATGCATATATGTTAAAAATGAGTGAAATTGAATAAATTAAAAATAAGTACACTTTAAAAATATTGAAAAAATGGATAAGTTTTGTGTGTGTTCATTGTATATAAAAATACATTAATTACGTATATATGAAATCAATATAACACACATTTTATTTGTGTTAAATTGAAAAATCAAATGACACATTCAATTATATGTCCATTACACTATGTAATTAGTTAGTATTTTTAATTCATATTAATTTTAAATTATAAACTATTATTCACTAAATATATGACTATTTAATGTAAAGTGCATAAATATATTATAATATATAAGCCATATTTATATGCGTTAATATATATCTATATATTTAATATATACAGTTTATTAACATTAATTATTATAATTATCTAATTAATTAAATTTATAATATCTAATAATGTATAATTAATTTATTCATTTTTATAAATAATTATTTAATTAATAAAATTTGTAATACTTTTTTTAATAAATTCATTTTTTATTTTTTATTTATTTAATTATTTAATTTTAGTTATTCAAACCTTTATCATCACTAAAAAACACTGATAAAATCTATCTTTATCAATGATAAAAATAAAGCGCTGATAAAGGTTCAATTTATCAAAACTAAAAAAACACTAATAAAAGGTTAAATTTATCAGTAGTTTCTTTAGAACTGATAAAGATTCCATTTATCAATGCTTTTTGTAGTGCTGATAAATACCAGCATTGTTAAACACTGATTTTGTAGTAGTGGATCTATCGATCGTATGTGGTTAGGGGGTTGATTTGGTATTTTTCTATGCATAATTTCAAAAAAAAAGAAAAAAACAACTAAAAAATCAAGAAGGTGAAAATCTTTCATTATACTTAAACTGATCATGACCTTACTATGAGTTTGGGGATAGGAATCAATCATTTTACATATGAGGTTTTCATTACACTTTACTTTTGACATCATGTAGTATTCTTTATAGATAACCTCATTTTGGGCCTTAATATTATTAATGTAAAATCATACCAAACTTAAGACTCAAATTCAATAGAACATTTATTATAAATACCTCATGATTTTATGTGAATTTTGTCTTTACGCAATGGAGAAAGTAGTTCCTTTTCAATTCTATGAATAATAAACATGTACTCATGATAAGAGAATAACTCTATATGAATTTGTATCATGAGTGATGAGATAAAATAATCTATTATGAGTTAAATCATGATGTGGTATGTGTGATAATAATGAATTGGGATATATAAATGAATGAGATGAAAAAACCCACCAGTTCTCAATGGGAAAACATAAAATACATGGGTTGATTTTTTTTTTTGAAGAGTGTGAAGTTGAATTGATATTTTATGTGAAACTTTGTAATACCCCAACCCTACCTCATTAGCTTGAGGAGGTGGTGAGGGTTACTTGGCCTTAAGCAACGTTCCCAAGGTGCCAAAGGCTGGAAATAAATGTCGAGGGCTTCCGGAGAAAAGTGGGGAACGATTTTTCCTCAAGAGGATTACCCAAACAACCAACGACCAACAGCAAAAAAATGCATGAATTCCAATTTACCCAATCATTCCATAACAACCCAAGGTTTATACAACCAAACATTACCAAAACATCAGAGTACAAAGGAAACAAAAGACAGCCACGACAATCCGTGACACCTACACAGCTCCACTCCATATCCAAACTCCATGCTCCACCAAGTATCACGAGGCACCGCTAAAAGAAGATGATGTCATACCTTTGTCCATGTCCCGGTATACTACATCTGCAAAGACACCAAAGTGCCAAAGTAGGGGGTGAGTACAACTACTCAGTAGGATTTCCCCAAATGACTTCCCTACACACGCCACTAGGATAAACCGTTAGCACATTTATATAAAACATTTTATATAAAACAATCCCATTTGCAAAATTATTACAAAATCCAAACATGCCACACAAGGTAAAGCCACAAAAATCAAGCCACATGCCGGTTACCATGTTCACATTTCACTCACAAGCCCCATCTATGAACATCACATAGTCAAGCAATCAACCAACAATGGAGGTACTTTCTCGGACAACCCATTCACAACCCGACAAGTGGTACTTTCTCGGCCACTTGCCTATATGGTGGCCCTTCCATCCATTATCCATCCATTTCTTTGATTATAGTGTCAATTTCTCAACCACTCTACAATATCACAACATATTCTAATACAAAATCCCATCCATATCCACACAAGCATGAGCCACACAACAATCTCACATTATCACAAACACCATCACATGCCATTTTCATTCTCCATTTCATTGTCATTTTAAAATCAACATTTTAAAATCATCCAATTGAATCCATTTCCAACAAAACCTATTTTTACCCAAAAATCCAAATTTCATGCAAAAAACCCCCAATTTCGTCACCCATCAATTTTACAAAAAAAATTCCAAATGATTTACCAATTAAATTTCAAGCACAAAATTTAATTTTAAATTCACCACACAATTACACCAAGTGGAGTCGAGGGAGAAGCCACCTACCTTTAGGGTTCCCGAGAAATCGATCCACATGCAACCGCACCTCCAAAACCGGAGAATGCACCACCGAAACCTATTTAGATCCTCTTCCCTAACACCCACAAGCCTTAAAACATCATCCAAGGCCACAAAAACCCTAGATCTTCACACAACAAGTGTAGATCTAGAAAACCAAGAAGGAGGGAAGAGCAGATCTAGAGGAAAACACAAAAAGAAACCATGGGAGAAGACTTACTCAGGAGGAATCGCCTTCAAACCCTCTTGAATCCTCTTCAAAACCCTTCCAAAATGAGTGGGAGAGCCCTTATATCCCCTGAGAACCGAAAATCCCGAGTGAGCCTTGAGTGGGAGGAATAGAGGAGTGTTTTAGGTCAAGCCCAAGAGAGCCCGGGCTTAAAAACCCCAACTTTAAATGGCCGCACGGTTAGCCCGCACGGTTTGGAAAACCATGCGCTAACCGTGTGCATGCCACTTCCTTGAGAGAAGGTGCCCGCATAGTTTCCTCGCACGGTTTGGAAAATCGTGTGCAGGTCGTGCGTAGCCTACTGTCTCTCACTGCACGGTTTCTTAGAGCATCCGCATGGTTTACACTAACTGTTCTCAAACCGTGCGCCCCTTTAAAATCCTCCAAACTCATCCAAAAACATTACAAACTCTCCCGACCTTTTCCCAACTCATCCCATGCCCGTAAACTCATAAAAACATAAACAAAGTCTACATACCTCAAACTGGGGGTACTACATTCTCCCAACCATTGGACTTTCTGTCCTCGAAAAGTAGTGACCCTGCCCTTTGCCGAAAGAGTTCGGGCCACTGCTCAACCATTTCTTTCTCCCGTTCCCAAGTTTCTTCCTGGATCTGGCCATGTTTCCAAAAGACCCGAACTAGAATAATGATTTTACCATGCAATACTTTCTATTGCCTATCCACAACCTGCACTGGCACGTGCACCAATGAAATATCTGGATCTATCTGAACATGATCCCATCGAATAACATGGCCCGGATCTGGCTGATACTTTTTCAACTTCGACACATGAAACACATTGTGTACCACACTAAACCTAGGTGGCAATGCCAACTGATAAGCCACCTCACCAACCCGTTCAGCAATTTCAAAAGGTCTAATGTACCTCAGAGATAACTTTCCTTGTTTCCCAAACCGGAGATGTCCCAACCGAGGAGAAATCATCAAGAAAACATGATCACTCACCTCGAATGAAAACGGTCGTCGACGATGATCTGCATAATATTTCTGACGACTCTGAGCTATCTCCATCCTCTTCCTGATCAACTTGTTCTTTTCTATGTCTTCTAGACAAGACTCGGTCCAACCATTGAAGACTCACTTGTTTCCACCCAACATAGTGGATAACGACACGGACGCCCATACAATGCTTCAAACAGAGCCATCTGTATGGATTCTTGATAACTGTTATTATATGGGAATTCAACCAATGATAGGTTCTCCTCCCACGAGCCACCAAAATCCATCACACAAGCCCGCAACATATCTTCCAAGGTTTGTATCGTCCTCTCGGATTTTCCATCCGTCTGAGGGTGATATGCCATACTCATGGTCAACTTTGTTCCAAGGGCTTGCTGCAAAGATTTCTAGAAACGGGATGTAAACCTCAGATCTCTATCTGATACGATCGAAACTGGAACACCATGCCTCTTTACCACCTATCGGACATAGATTTTGGACAGATCCTCCACCTTATGAGATTCACGAATTGGAATGAAATGGGCTGACTTCGTTAGTCGATCCACTATCACCCAAATGGCATCATGTTTTCTGATTTTTCTTGGGAGACCTGTGAAAAAATCCATCACTATCTACTCCCACTTCCAAATAGGGATAGGTAAAGACTGCAACATTCCCGCTGACCTCTTGTGCTCTTCCTTGACCTGATGGAAAGTCAATCATCGTGAAACGAACTCATCCACTCTTCTTTTCATTCCAGCCCACCAGAACTGCGCTTTCAATGCCTTATACATCTTTTGAATTCTAGGGTGAACAGCCCACCTGGAATAATGGTACGCCCTGAGATGATCCTCCTAATAAGCCACTGGTACAACTTTCTATTTTCGGAAACACAAAACTAATTCTTTATTCAGCTACCAAACCTCAATGGTCTCCCCACCATTGATTTTCGACCTCATGGTCTCACACTCCGAATCAGACATCTGTGCCTCTTTAACCAGGCCTATCAAGTTAGGAATCAAGGAAACTGGAAAGAAGACCACTTTATTTCCTTGGTCCTCACCTTCTAGCCTCATGTCATCTATCACTGACATCAACTACCACTGGTCTGATGCCTGCTTCACCACCTGAGCATATTATTTCCTACTTAATGCATCTACCACCAAATTTCCCTTACCCAGTGTGTACATTAAGTCAAAATAAAACATCTAGAGATATTTTATCCATCTCCTTTGCCTCAATTTCAGATCCCTTAGTGAGAAAATGTGCTTCAAACTCTTATGATCCATGTAGACTGTGAATTTCTCACCGAAGAGATAATGGCGCCACATTTTCAAAGCATGGACCACTGCTGCCAACTCTAAATCATGAGTTGGGAAGTTCTTATCATGCACCCTCAACTACTGTGATCCATACGCAACCACATGATCCCCTTTCATGAGGAAGCACCCCCACCCTGATCCCGATGCATCACAATACACCACGTACCCTTTCCCCAGTTCTGGAAAAACCAATATTGGTGCTGATGTAAGTCGACCCTTTAGTTCTTCGAAACACTACTGACATTGTTCATTCTATTGGAATGGAACATTCTTCCTTGTCAAAGTTGTCATTGGTGGAGCCAACCATGAAAAGTCACAAACAAAACGCCGATAATACCCAGCTAGACTAAGGACACTTCGTATCTCAAACACATTCTTTGGAGGTTTCCATGAGATAATGCCCTCTATCTTTTCTGGATCTACTGAAACACCCTTTTCAGAAATCACATGGCCAAGAAAACGAACTTCCTATATCCAAAAGTCACATTTTGAAAATTTGGAATACAACCGATGATCTCTCAAGAACCCTAGCACTATCTCCAAGTGTTGTTCATGCTCCTCCCTTGTCTTTGAATACACGATAATATCATCCACAAACACCACCATGAATGAATCTAGATATCTCTGAAATATCTGATTCATCAATTCCATAAACACTGTTGGTGAATTCGTTAGACCAAAGGGCATAACGACGTACTCATAATTTCCATATCGACTTCTAAACACTGTTTTAGGAATATCCTCCTTCCTTAATCGCAATTTATGATATCCCAATCTCAGGTCAATAATAGAGAACCATTGTACTCCCCTCAACTGGTCAAACATGTCATCAATTCCTGGAAGTGGATATTTGTTCTTTATTGTCACTTTGTTAAGTAGAAGATAATCAACACAAAGTCTTAAAGTTCTATCGGCCTTTTTTACAAACAATACTGGCGCTGCCCACTGAGATGTGCTAGGCTGGATAAAGACTTTATTTTATAACTCCTCCAACTGGACTATCAACTCCCTCAATTCTATAGGTTCCATCCGGCAAGACGGAAGTGAGATAGGACTGGTCCCCGGAAGGAGATCAATCATAAACTCCACTTCTCTTATAAATGGTAACCTGGAGAATTCTTTGGGAAAAACGTCCATGAACTGAACAACCACTGCTGAAAAAACACTATTCTCGACACCCTCTATTGATTACAATGACACTACCACCAACTGATACAATAACGTGCCAACTTTCGGTGCCAACAAGACTGCTACAACCTGCTTCTCATGCCTCTCTCCTCTGAAGAGATGTCTAACACCATCGTGTGTCGTAAAACTCACTATTCGCACATCATAATTGATGTGGGCCTTAAATTATATTAGCCAATCCATGTCCAAGATTGCATCATATACATCCATATCAAGTATTGAGAAATCCCACACTATCTCAATCTCACCCACAACGATACAGCATGCTCTATACAAGAAGGCTCGGCACTCTTTTCTACCTAGAGGGGTTTGAAGTTTCAAAACCGAAGGCATCATCTCTAACTTTAAACTCAACAACTCATAAATGCGTGCAGCAATAAAAGAGTTTGAAGCACCCATATCAAACAACACTTGCATGCATGTAGAATTTAAAAGAATAATACCTCGTGTTGTGGATGGTCCTGACTGATCATCCACCACAATCTGGTCAGCTCCGAACAACGTCTTAGTTGATGCACCCTGGTCTTTACTCCCTTTTTGAGGTTTCATGGTGTTCCAAGAATCACCATGACTAACCTTACCTCGCTGACGAGGGGTATGTTTCTACCCCCGTCCTGTCGAAGCATAGGACGCCTGCGATCCTTGAAGAGTTTCATGCACACTCATCCTTGGAGCATTCCTACAGTAGAGCTGGAGATGCCCCATCTTATTATAAGTATAACATGATCTAGGTTGTGCCATGAAATACTGCTTGATATGCATCAAGGAGCCACACTAAAAACATCCCAATTTACTCTGGGTCATCGGAGGAAGGTTCACTGATCCCGTCGTCGCATTTTGTGTCGTGATCCTGCTCTGGGAATATGTGTCCCTCTTCCACTTGAACCCATTGTTAGAGTTCCCATTAGTCCATGTGGGTATTACCACGCTTCCTCTTCCCAGAGTTCCTAGTAGATCTCGCTCAACTACCGAGGCTTGATTTACCATTTCTGTGTAGTCTCTGATACACAGCACTGCTATTTTAGAACGGATTTCCTGCCTCAAGCCCGCCTAGAAAATCCTTACTTTCAGTGATGCGCTACCCGCCACCTCAGGTGAAAACCGCACTAATCTCATAAACTTAGCTGCATATTCCATTACCGACATTTGTTCTTACTTCAAACTGAAAAAGTCAGTTGTACACTGAATCTTGAACGTATGAGGGTAGAATTGTTTGTTAAACAATTCCTCAAAAATTTCCCACGTCATACCCTGGTTCATCCCCGATTAGACTACTAGCTCCCACCATTAAAGGGAAAGATCCTCCAGCTTATATGTTTCTATATTGACCTTCATCTCAGACGAGGTTCCCAAGAATTCAAAAATTCTATTTATTCGGGACAGCCATGCCTCTTCCCTTTCTGGGTCTGCATCACCCCTAAAAACAGGTGGGTTCTGCTTCGGAAACTGAGTCGTATAGTCAACATGCTTGGGCTCTTCCACTCTATTTATAATTCCCAATACTTTGAAGTCTTGGACTATACTTTTCACTAGCTGCTGGTTCACCTGGGGCTCAGGTGCAACCACATTCTCATCAGCCACTTCCAATTGGTCTATATGACGCCTACCTGGTGCCATTTCTATAAACATAAAACAAACAAGCATGAGTCTCCCTTCCGTAGACATAATGAATCAACCACATCAAGTACCATTTCATAAAAATCAATCACAAACAGGCTTTCCATTCTTGCACATTTCCGATGTTGCACCATTTTTGAAAATCAACCATTTTCAAAATACCATGTTTATTCACATTTCAGGTTCACACATTTGAAAAACCATTTTTCAATTCAACCCATAAATCATTAAACCCAATGAAATGTGCATCCTAGAGGGAAGTCATTTATATAATATATGTCATGCTCATCTCATTGGCTACACCCACGACAATGAGATTTCCAATGCCTATAAGTGTCTTCAAAACACTTATGTACCCAACTCCCTGGTAACTTGAAGTTCAGCATAAAAGGGTTAGCTACATCCTTTTATGCTATACATTCCAGGTTCCAATAGTCATACACCTTGCTACCATCAAGACTCAAGGAATAACCAAGAATGAATGTCAACTCCAAATCCGAGAATCAACTCCAAAGGACCGAAAAAGCTGATACCACTTGTAATACCCCGCCCCTACCTCATTGGCTTGAGGAGGCAGTGAGGTTTACTTGGCCTTAAGCGACATTCCCAAGGCACCAAAGGCTGGCAATAAATGTTGAGGGATTTAGGAGAATGGTTGGGAACGATTTTCCCTCAAGATGATTACCCTAACAACCAACGACCAACTGCAAAAAAAATGCATGCATTCCAATTTACCAAATCGTTCCATAATAACCCAAGGTTCATACAACCGAACATTACCAAAACATCAGAGTACAACGGAAACAAAAGACAGCCACGAAAATCCGTGACACATCCACAACTCCACTCTATCTCCAAACTCCATGCTCCACCAAGCATCACGAGGCACCGCTAAAAGAAGGTGATGCCTTACCTTTTCCCATGTCCCGGTATACTACATCTGCAAAGACACCAAAGTTCCAAATCAGGGGGTGAGTACAACTACTCACTAGTATTTCCCCAAATGACTTCCCTACACACATCACTAGGATAAACTGTTAGCACATTTACATAAAACATTTTATATAAAACAATCCCATTTGCAAACTTATTACAAAATCCAAACATTCAACACAAGGGAAAGCCACGACAATCAAGCCACATGTTGTTTACCATGTTCACATTTCACTCACAAGCCCCATCTACAAACATCACATAGTCAAGCAATCAACCAACAATGGGGGTAATTTCTTGGCCAACCCATTCACAACCTGACAAGTGGTACTTTCCTGGCCACTTTCCTAGATGGTGGACCTTATGTCCATTATCCATCCATTTCCCTGATCATAGTGGCACTTTCTCAACCACTCTATAATATCACAACACATTCTAATACAAAATCCCATCCATATCCACACAAGCACGAGCCACACAACAATCTCACATTATCGCAAACACCATCATATGCCATTTTCATGCTCTAGTTCATTTTCATTTTAAAATCAACATTTTAAAATCATCCAATTGAATCAATTTCCAAAAAAAACCCATTTTTACCCAAAAATCCAAATTTCATGCCAAAAACCCCCAATTTCGTCACCCATCATTTTTCCAACAAATTCGCCACATGATTTAAGAATTAAATTTCAAGAAAAAAATTTAATTGTAAATTTACCACACAATTTCACCATGCGGAGTTGAGAGAGAAGCCACCTACCTTTAGGGTTCCCGAGAAATCAATCCACACGCAACCGCACCTCCGAAACCGGTGAACGTACCACCGAAACCTCTCTATATCCTCTTCATTAACACTAAAAGTCCTTAAAACATCATCCAAGGCCACAAAAACCCTAGATCTACACACAAAAAGTGTAGATCTAGAAAACCAAGAAGGAGGGAAGATCAGATCTAGAGGAAAACACAAAGAAACCAAGGGAGAAGACTTACCAGAGGGGAATCGCCTTCAAACCCTCTTGAATCCTCTTCAAAACCCTTCCAAAATGAGTGGGAGAGCCCTTATAGCCCCTGAGAACCGAAAATACTGAGTGAGGATCAAGTGGGAGGAAGAGAGGAGTGTTTTAGGTCAAGCCCAAGGGAGCCCGGACTTAAAAAAACCAACTTTAAGTGGTCGCACTGTTAGCCCGCACGGTTTGGAAAACCGTGCACTAGCTGTGCGCATGCCACTGCCTTGAGAGCAGGTGCCCACACGGTTTCCTCACACAGTTTGGAAAACCGTGCGCAGGCCGTGTGTAGCCTACTGCCTCTCCCTGCACGGTTTCTTGGAGCATCTGCATGGTTTACACTAATCGTGCTCAAACCATGTGCCCCTTTAAAAGCCTCCAAACTCATCCAAAAACATTCCAAACTCTCCCGACCTTTTCCCAACTCATCGCATACCCGTAAACTCATAAAAAATATAAACAAAGGCTACATACCTCAAACCGGGGGTACTACAACCTTGACAGCTTTACTCCCCTTTGATAATCATTTTATTTAATTGATTGGGAATTTGAATATTGGTAACATGTTTTTCTTATTTTATTTATGTTGAGATTACATTCTTGAGGAAAATAAAGTTCTAAGTGTGGGGGAATCAATCGAACCATTTTATACATGTATTTTTTGATATAAAATGGTCCATATATATATACTAATTGGTTAAAACTATCAATATTTAATTACTTTTATGTTTTGTGGCATGATACATAGTATGATCAAAAATAAAGAAAAATGAGACAAATTTAGTGGGCCGAAACAACTTTTTGGCGTGACATGACACTAAATTATTTAAGATAAATTAAAGCTTTATCAATTTTAAGCAACAAGATGATGGATTTGAAGTGATGAATCAGGATTAAACTAAGAAAAAACTATTATTAGTCAACATTACACATTGTCAATATCATTCATGATGTGAAACATGAAGGATTATAATACGTGAAGGCAGGCCATGAGAATTTTAACCTCGCACATTACACCTCATGTAACTTATTTACTCATCGTGATCCTTAAAGAATACGCCACATAAAAATACTCATATCCCCATATTTTACACATCGTGTAACATTAACACAATTCCAGACCCTCGATGTTGATGCAGAAATAGAATCATTGATGGATTTTAATGTCATACACACCATATGATTCCCAGGGATGACCCATTATGACCCACAACTCATATATAGATCATGTATGATAAATAAGGGTCTCTTCTATTCCTATAAATAAGAGGCCATGGTGGATTGATAGAGTATTGATTGGGAGGAGCTCTAGATGATGGCATGATCTAGGTTTGTTTCCCTACTTTTCTTTTCTTTTCTTTTCTTCATTTTGTGATGTATCACCTCTCTTGAATCAACTCAAATACCCCATAAATTGAAGGTTAATTTTTGTGAGTGATCGGGAAAAGGGGAGGCTTGACCTATGTGCTTTGATTGAGTTTTTTATTTAATTAATTATAATCATTTATTATTTCTACATCTGGTTTCAATTATTAAATTCATATTTAAATTCTGAATGTGATTATCTTAGGTTTTGATCCTATTAATTTTAATTTCCTTGGTCAATGATACATTTCTCCCACCACCCAATTATTTTTTTATGCAGTGGAACAGATTAGGGTTGGGTGGTGACTATCTGGTATTCATTAACACATGTGTAAAATTATAAGTTAAGAATTTTGGTTTATTAGGGAAAAACAATTTCTAGTTAGGTATTTCCCTAATTAATCATGATAACCCACTACAATGCCACAAAAAAATGAAGGAGGTTAGACAAACCTAAGGTTTCAGATAGGAATACACTCATCAAAACCATTTGGACAAGGGGGATAGAGGACTCTATAGATGAATCTCTATATTATCATCCAGTAGAATAAAAGGGGGTAAATTTTGGAAACCATGATATCACAAAACTGGGTCTATCCAAATCTTCATTGGTCACCTTCTTTCTTAGTTATTTTAAAATAAATTAAATCATACTACTTCCTACTCTAAATTTCTTAAAATTAATTAAAAGTAAATTTTTTAGAAAACCAAAAAAAAGTGACAACCTTGTTTTGTGTTCTCTACTCCTTTGAATAAAACCTAAGGGAAATCTCTATACTATACTTAGTAAATAAAAAAATTTCCATTCCCACGATAGTCATGTTCCAAAAAACCAAGAATTTTGAAATATATATTTCAATCTCCTTTTTCATATTGTCCCGCCAATATTTATCTTAGATATCTTGATACATTTTCATGCTCCTTGGGTGGATGGAGAGGGTCGAGCTATGTGCATCATTTAACAAAACCTTCTTTATCTCAGTATTTGATGGTACACATACACATGACCCAAATCTTGCAAATCATTATTCGTCAATTTTAAAATCTATGGATTTATCTTTCCTTATAGATTTCACCTTCTTCTATATTTCCATATCATCTCTTTGATCATCCTTTATCTTCTTCAAAAGGGATGTTTGAGAAATCATTTTAGAAATGAATTATGATGCTCCTTCCTTTATGATTCACATATATATCCATTTTAAGTATAACTAGATTGGATCATTCTCAATTATCATAATTGATATGGTTATAGGATCCTTTCTACTTATAGAATATTCCACTTTATTTATGTTCCCATGGTGGGAGTGGATTGAACTCTTATATTCCTTGATTATCTCTATCCATATTTGATGGTTCATATTCAGATCCTTATGCATGAATATTTACTTGAGGTTATTATGTTTTTTATATATTTCACAATTCTACTCATAGAGATAATGCCTCAATATTTTCATTGTTAAGATTAAAGTATCAAAATCTAGATCATTCATTGGGTTGTTATGATCATGAACTTTAACTTACCTTGAGGTATACGTTATAACTTTTTCATTTTTCATCAATACATATCCTAAAACCTTCTTTGAAGAATCATGGTATACCATAAAAATTTCCCCACTTGTGGGTAGTGTAAGTACGGATGCAGTGATAATACTCATTTTTAATTCATTAAATCTCTCTTTGAATTCATCAATCTAGAAAAACATTACTCCCTTATGAGTTATCTTGGATATTGGGTTTCACAATTATGATAATTTCCTCGAAAATCACTAGTAATACCCAGCTAGACCAAGGAATCTATGTATCTCGATTATAAATATTGACCTGGGGAACTCCTCAATTTCTTTTTCCTTAAAAGTATCCACAGATATCCCTTTTCTTATGATAACATGACCCAAGAACAATACACCCTCCATCCAGAACTCACATTTACTACACTTTTCATATAGATTCTCAGTTTGAAAAGTTTTTAGCATGTAAATAAAATGCTCCTCATTCTCCTATTTCTTTTATAGTATATCATAATAACATCTATAAAGACTACCATAAATTTATCAAGGTAATATTTAAAGTCTTTATTCATTTATTCTATAAATATTATTGGGGAATTATTGAGTTTGAATAGAATCACTATGAAATCATTGTGTCCATACCTTGTTCAAAAGGCAGTATTGGGAATATATTCCTTATTCACCTTTAATTAGTGATATTATGACCGAAGTTTCACCTTAGATAAATATTGGGCCACATGAATTTAATCAAACAATTCATATATTTTTGGTAGGGAATACTTGTTCTCTATCATTATTTCATTGAGTTCATGATAATAAATGAATTTGTGTATTGAATCATCCTTCTTCTTGATGAGGAGGACCAACACACCCCTTAGAGAAGCACTTGGTTGTATAAAACCCTTGTCCAAATTTTCTTATAACTGCTTCTTTATTTCTTCCAAATTGATGGTGGCCATTATGTAAGGAGTATTTTTTAGGGTAATAGATCAATATATAAGTTCAATTTTGAACTCAACTTCCTATCAAGGAGGAATACCGGGAAACTATTTGGGGAATAAATCAGTATAATTCAACACAATGGGCATGTCTTTAGGCATGATTGTATCTTTTTTATCAATCATTTGAGCTATATGTAATTACTCATAAAGCATTAATATCCATAATTTATATGATGAGTCCAAATTAGATTCATCCACCTCCATACACTTTTACAAAATCATTGGAAAAATATATATGTGAAGAGTTATCTCCCTCTTCTAATAGTTGGTGTTGGGTTTATATAAGGATAGTCTGTCCATACCCAATATATCATTAGAATCCACTAAATAAAGTATGATAATATTTTCTAGTAGGTTCAGTCCACAATCATTGACAAGGGAGGATTTATGTACTTGGGGTGGAATAATTTGTCCATTTTTTGTTCTCATGGATAGCTTAACCCCCATGTTTCTAGGTTGTGTTTGAATAATTCTACAAAACCTTCAAGATATGAAATAATGCATAGAACCAAAATCAAAAAGTATGTTCACTCTTCTTGAATGAATAACCAGCATACTTGTCACTACACCATTGTCGGGATTCACCCTAGAAGTTGTGATAAAAAATGACCTTCTTTAATCTCTAAACCTTATAGGTTTTTTCATTTATTGTCTTTGAAAAACCTTTGTTTAGGGAATTGTCTCATATAATGTTTGTTCTCATTGTAGTTGAAACAATAGACCATATAATGAGAATTGATTGGAACCTTCTTTTCTTCTATCACATTAATGGGTTTATTTATATCCCTTTAGAATTTATTTTTTTGATTCCCTTATTTTCCACATTTGAAGCATCACCCAATTAACTTTAAATAGTTTTTGGGATGCTTATTACCACATTTTTTCATGTGGAGTGATGGGTTTTATTTTCACTATGGGGTTTATCCATTGATCCTCCCAAATAAAACTCTATTTTATACTATTTATATCTAGGAATATGAGACCAATGTGAGTCTCCAATATCAATGTTTACCTTGAGGGAACAATCTAAAATTTCTTCATAGCTGTCAAAGTCTCAAATCACTAAATCTTTTCATAGATTCATATTTATCCCACTAAAGTAGTGATCCACCTTGCTTTCATTGTTCTGGAAAAAAGTAGGAGGCATACCATGAAATCCTTTTAATGTTTTCCTCATACTCCTTGATATAATCATCTTCTTTTTTTCATTAGTTTGAGGATATCCATATTCATTTTATGTTATATAGTTCTAGAAAACTTTTATTGAAAAATAGTTTATTGAATCCTTTCCATTCCATGGAATAAATTTCCTCTTTATACTTCATGTTCTTGATCAGTGTCCACCTCTGATCATCTTCCCCTTTAAAAGGATAGATATCCAACATGATTTTTTCTTATTATGATAATTGAAGATCAGATAATATATTCTCAATGGAGTTAATCCATTGCTTTGTAATGATGGGATTATAAGATCCACTAAAGTTGTGAGGAATTTGTCTCGTAAAGAACTTGATTGAAACTTTCTCTTTATTATGAGTAGGGATTTCCACATTATTCAACTTATTATTCATAGCATGAGACAGATAAGCTAGTACCACCATGATATTTCCAGCTCCCGCTTCCATAAGGTTGGACATATCATTAGGAAAATCATCTCATTGCCTACAATGTTGTTTGTTAGCATGGTTCCTCCTATTTCCTTCCATTAACTAAAATAAAGGAATAATGGGATGAGACTACTTTAACTAGTAAACATATAATATGGAAACTATGAACTTAGAAGGAATAACTTATAAATGACATGTAAATACTAATTTATGAGTCTATAGGTTTTCAATGTTGGTTATCCATGGTAATTTACCTATTAGATTTTATAACATAATATTTTTTTTAAGTCTTTAATAATGGTTCATAAAGAGTTTTTTAATTTCCAAGGTATATACCCCGGAAGTTTCCAACCAAGTGTGCAGAAAGGACTCTTTATCACGAACCAAGTGATGATCAATTCAATTCCCAATGAACCCTTTTAGAGGTTATTACCCCTAGGTTCAATTATTCTAGAGACACATCCACTTTAAGTATCAATACAATGATGCATTTTATTAGAAACCACTCATTTTATACTTCAAAAAATTATAAGATATTTTTTGATACTTAGATGTATCTCTAAGTTTATTACTAAATCATTATAGTCCTAATATGTAAAAATAACATAAATTTCCTTTTATTCCAAAAATAGTGACCCAAGAATTTTACATATATTATTACATGTTTTTTAACATAAATATTCATTAAATACAACCAATGGATTGAAAAAACTAGTGTCCCTCGATGACTAGGTACATAAAATAGAAACATGAAACTAAATAAAACTTATTTATTTTAATATCCATAATGATCCTCTAAATCCATTTGATCCCCTAAAAATAAATAGGATAACATGGGGAATACATGAAAGTAAAGGGTATATCTATAGAACTAGTATGGGAATAATAATTATAATGAAGCATTACATGTGATTCAAACAAAATAAAATGATATCATTAAACAGAAGGGTCGTGAATAATCACATGGGGGGATAACATAAAGAATATGGTATCATAATATCATAGAAACATAGGAAAGTGAAATCAATTTAAAACATAAAATACTCATAAGTAAAGGCTAACCATCAATACAACATCACATGGAGGACATAGTCTCATAATAGATTAGGTTAACTCCTTAATCTCATACATGACATCTCATGAGACAAAAAATACCCAATAAATTGTAGCACTATTTAAATATCCTAGTTAATGATAGAATAATTCATTTTCATATTTACTAATATTTATGAATTAAATAATAATTTTTCACAAATGGGATACTACGTCTAATAGCTTACCCTACATGAAACAATGAGTTTCTTCGTAATATTGTGTCGCATAGAAGAGTGAGTTATACCAAACAATAATATACTATTATTATTATTATTTTAAGTGATAGATATAACCTAGAAATTATCTTAGTGTGTTTGAATAGAACTAACTATATTATTTTTATATATTTCTATAAATTTTTTTGAAATTCATACAATAAATTTTATAGTCGTAATATAAGGATAAATTGAGTTTTATAATGGTGAACCTGTTTTAAATCTAATTTTTGACAATTTTATAATTTTTATATGACAACATAAACTTAATTTTTAAAATTTAAATAACAAAACTTAATTTGGGTGAATTTTTTGTATTTTTCTAAGAACTTTCATATTTTGAAGAATAGTGAATAATACTAAATTTTAGTTCAAAACTACATTTTCATCCAATTTATTTATATAGTTATATAATGTTTTTATTCGGTTTTAAAGTATAATAAGATCATTTTTATATAATTTAAATCAATTTAGGTTATTTAAAACAATTCTACATTGAATTTATATATACAAACATAGCAAGTTTTTAAACATTTTTACTTTAAAAACTCATTTTTTCGTCCCGTCTATGGGGTTAATTTTAAATTAATTTCTATCACTTATTTGATTGGATTTTGTAAAAATGGATTACATATTTGTAATAATAATAATTTATAATTTATAATAAATTCAACTTATTTTTTGACAAAAATTATTAGTGAAAGCGATTAAAATTAATTACAGTGATTAATGTAAAATTGTGTTTACTTAGTAGTTGAACTTTAATATTAAGAGACCAATTGACCTATAAACATGTAAAAACACATTTTATGGAAATTATTCAAAAATATACCCAATTTTAGTTAATTGAGACCATTATTTTAGTCACATTATGTAAGTTATACCTCTCATTACAATTTATCTTTTTATATTTACAAGAATAACACCCCCCTCCACTATAAAACGGAACTCAACCTTCCCATTTATTCACACATATAAAGCCCCTTTTCTCATCTAAAACCTACCAAAATAAGCTCCCAAAATCACTCCCCTAACTTTATAGGCCTCACTTTGGGCATAAATCCAAGCAAGAATCCCTCTGGTGAAAACCCAAAGGAGTTACCTGAAAAATAGGTAACATTCTTCAATGTGTATTTATGTTTTATTTCTTTCCCCACCCCTTGATTTAGTATTATTCCATGATTATATAATAAAATAAGTAACCTAAATATACTTACATGTTTTAAAGTTAAGTTTTAGACCTATACCTACACACACTTCCATCAAATGGGTAACGAAATTACCATTCGTGTACGGAGAACTACCACCTCAAATAACGATGTCATATGTTTTTCTTTTACCACCACTAATGGTTAGAAATTATGAATGAAACAATATTTTTATATTATATATATATGTGTTTGTGTGTGTGTGATATTTATAATATATTAATAGTTATTTAATTATTACATACACATACCTTTATGCTTTCCATTTTTTTGTAAATACGATAACATCGTTTGTAGACGTATGGACTACTGCCTTCTCAAAGTGATGTGATACATTTACACATTATAAAGAATTTATTAAGGATTGGTTTAACCAAAAATATGTGACATTAATAAAATACATATTATTCTCCTAACATAATTACCTTTCTATAAATATAATATATCATTCTTTTTATTACCCTTTCACACACTAAAAAAGTGATAGCGTCATATATGGATGTGTAGAATATTGCCTCCTTAAAGTGATGTGATTCATTTTAAATAATAATAATTCTATGTATAAGTATATATTATTAAATAATATGGTATATATAATAAAATTATCATTATGAAAAGATAAATTTTATATAATTTATTTCCATAACGATCATTGAAAAATGGGAATGTTACTCCTGCATAAATATGACCTACCATCCCCATGATTGTAAAGTTGGTTCATTTTTCATAACCATAATTTATGATTGGTTTTAAAAGTTTAATTAATGTATAAATATTATAATTATTTCATGATTATTATTCTTTATATGTTTATATAATTAACTCTTTGACCACAGTTGACCTACAAAAGTTGTTTTGACACATGAACCAAATACAGTCAAAACACACGATGTAAAATTAGGTGTTTAAATAGTTTTTTACAGAATTATAATTAGTGAAATAAAAGTAATTATAAACATAAAAAAGTTTATGAAGTAATAAAATGATTAATATAAGTTTATTATTGAATAATATAAAGACACCCATGACAAGTCGGACTCAAGGTAAGGGATTTTGTCTCATTCTCCTTTTATTGAGACATTTCTTGATGATATGAACCTTTATTATTTTATAAAGAATGTATCAACCCCTTTGAAATTACATATCAATATTATATATATTATCATGTTATTTAATGTTCTTTTAAATTTTATTATTTCATATGTCTTTTTATTTTAATGTTCAAGGTGGTATGGGATGCTTTGAATGATTAAAGATTTAATCCTTTCTTATATTTCAATATTCTTGATATTATTTTATATGATTATTTATGTGGATATAAAATGAATATAGAGTAAATTTAATGTCTATTTTTATATTTGGATTTCTTGACAAGCCTTCATGTTTTTAAATTAAAATAAAACCCCTCTTTTCCATTTTTTTTATTTTTTTATTGAAAATGGGTTTTGAAAATGGATTGATTATTTCAATATCTTGAAATTTTTTCTTGTAATTGAAAATGAAATTTTATGAGTGAGATGTTGAAAATTTAAACCTTTTATATGTTATTATTATATAATAGTACTTGGAAATTGGAAAAGTGGTTTCGTAATAAACCAATGATGGGTGGTTCCATGATAAACCATGGACAGGTGGGTCTGTGATTGACCTCCAATGCATTGGGCATGGAAGTTAGTCGTATGGATATTCCATTTATAAGAGTGACATGTATATAAGTTGACTGCATGGTTATTCCATTTATAAGAGAGAAAAGTATAATAATTCCCCAAGATAACTTTATGTATTTTATATGATTTCTATGGGTTTTATGGTAATCTTGTGATTATAAAAAAGTATTAAATGAGATTACTTTAAAAGGAAAATGTTTACTAATTATTAAGGTTGAAAAGTATTAAATTATGATAAATTTTTTAAGGGTTTAAATATTTATCAATAGACTAATAGTTTTATTCTTTTTATATCCATTACTTATCTTCTTATACTCATATCACATTTTTTAATGTTTTTCTTAGGACTTAAGTGTAAGAACCTGAATATTCTTTTTCAGGTATGTTTTCCTTTTTCTAATGTTTTTAAATAAAAAAGAGGATTTTCTGTAAATTTCTTAAGTACACACCGTGTACTTTATGAGTATACGTCGTGTACTCGGTTACCATGGGTAGTTGTGTGCTGGCTGTTTACACACGGCCATGTGGGGGTGACCTGGAGGCTATCTAAAGCGGAGTACAAAAATGGCAAGTACATGTCGTGTACATAAAAAGTACACACTGTGTATTTTCTTTTTTTTCATTAAACATTTCGGGGTCGCATCTAATTTCCAGAAACATCTTCTTCTAGGTTCTGTTCGGCTAAGAGATCTCGTATGGACACAATCTTCCTCCAAGCCCCCGATTGAGCATCCAAACTTCGATTCGACCACAATCGATTGCGTTGGGATCACCTCAGTAATCCCTTCCTTCTGCTTGAGATTATTTTCATGGTTCCTCATATTTCTCAAGTTATCCTCTGTTGAATGTTTTAGACGTTTTTGTAGATCTTCAGCATTCTAAGGAGATTCAAGTCCTAAGATTCAAGTATATTGATCTCCCAACACTGAGGTAGGTGGTTTGTTTCTTTCTGTTGAAATTATTTGAGTTATATGTGAAATATTTTTTAATACCCTTAATCGGGGTATTGTGTGTTTACCGTTTTACCCATGTTTATTTCCTTCCATGCTTGTATGCTTGAGTAGAGGTTATTTTGATGAGAATATGGTTGATTTATATGCTTGGAAGTGTTTTCCCATGCATGTTCTGTTTATGACTGTTTGGTCCTATTTAGCCTGTTATGCTTCCTTGATGTTTTCCCATGCCTAGTATGGTAGGATGGAGTGATTTTTTTAATTAACATGCTTGATATGTTGTAGACTATTATCCAAGTAGTTTTGGAGGTTTACTTTGGCTGTATGGAATTGATATGCTCGTTTACTTACACAGGGTCATGAGAACCTGGTGCATTAGACTATAAGGGGGATTGACCGTGTGATCTTCCTCATAGAGTCATAGATTACTTTGGGGATATAAGGGGAATTGACCGTGTGAGCTTCCTCAGAGAGTCCTTGACTACCTTAGACTATAAGGGGAATTGATCCTGTGATCTTCCTCAGAGAGTCTTAAATCACTTTTTATTACAAGGGGAATTGACTGTGAGTGCTTCCTTAGATAGTCTTTATATATTCTTATGACATAACCATAGGGTATAGGCTCCGTGTACTTCCCAGAGGGTTACCTTGCTTTATTAGATGCTTATTAATATGTGGAACTGTTTATTTTTGGGTACTTTCTTATTTACTGTATCTTTGTTTATTACCTGCCATATATATTCACTGACTGTTAGGAACAGATCTTTGGATGGTTTCCTACTGGGATTTAGTCTCACACTCTGTTTTTGTCATGATTTTGGGCCCAAACATATTATATTGTTGCAGGTATATATAAGGGAAAGCGCCCTTCTACTTCTGGTACTTGATTATTGTGGAGGTGGAGAGCATGGGACCAAGCTGAGGTTTGCGATGCTGAGGAGTTTTTTATCTATTTTCTTTTGTACTTTGGTTTAGTACTATTTTTATTCCATCATTGTGATTTGTTTGTCAGCTTTCCTAGACATATGTATCATGCATCATTTATATATATGTGTGCTCTAGTTTATTATTTTCAGTCTTCTGTTGTTTACTATTTTATGGTATTATTACTGCTTCCTATTTTATATATCACTTCACTTCCATAGTGTACTCTTCCAATGAGGGCATAGTTTTCCCACTATCACACCCAAGGACCTCACTACTAGTCAGTAGCCTCTGGCGTTTGGGGAAATGCACTTGAGGCCATATGACCAACCGGGTATGGGGCACCTCTGGGTGGCTTCTGGAACTGGGGCGTTACAAAGTGGTATCAGAGGAATTATTTTCTTCTTGACTTACTATTTGGAGCATATATCCAAGGATGGGACAAAATAGGTACTTGGTAATAAGTTGTGCCCGGGAGTAGCTAACATGTGTACAGGGAAAAGCCAATCTACCTCGTTTATTGCAATTTTTCTAGTTTTTCAATTTTATGGTTCATTTGATTTCATCGTTGGGTGATTTACATGTTTTTTTCTATTATTGTTGATGTTATTGAGGTTCTATTTTTGTTGCAACCTGATGAGATGAGGGTATTCCATCTCATGCATCGCATAGGCACTTTCTAAAATCACATGTCATGTATTCTTTCCATGCCATTTAGGATGCATTATAAATTTCATGTTGTTGTGATAGATTCTATGCTAGATATGCATGCTATTGTGATAGATGCTTTGATATAATACCTTTTGTGTGACATAATATTGTTTGTGTAAGGTTTTGTTTGGATAAACACCAATCTTTGGTTATTGAGGTGTTATGGGCCCTCATGGACCAGAATTTGGTGGATCATTGGTTTATTTTCCTTGTTTATAACTTGTATAAGATGACAATCTTTGATTCCCGGGGAGTTTGGGCCCTCAAGAATTGGAATTTGGAACTTTCAATGTTTGTTTTAGTGGTTTTATAGGTTCTGGAGTAGTTTCTGAGGCTTACTATCCAGAAAAACCCAAGATACACACCGTGTAGTTTTGACTACACCCCATGTGTTCTTCTATTCTGGAATAAACTTTTTTTCTTAAGTACATGTCATGTACTGTATGTACACACCGTGTAGTCTCTAACTGTGTCATAGGATGTGTGGGAAAATACACGGGATATGAAATTTTCTTGCAGGAACACGTCATGTATCGGTTGTACACGTCGTGTTGTGTTGACCATGTGCCTGCCCGTGTGACTAACAACACGGATGGATAAATATTAAGTTATACACATCGTGTCCCATTTGAACAAGCTGTGTAGATTAACCCTAGAATCCGGCCGTGTAACCAATAACATGGGCCTGCGGAGCTCGTCTTGTACATTCTGTGTCTGGTACCAACATTTTGTGTAGTATCAGCCGTGTATCCGACTGTGTAACCAAAAACACGGGTCAATGAAGCTTGTCTTGTACACGCCGTTTCTGGAACCAACATGTTGTGTAGTCATGTTTAAAGGGAACCGTGTGGGTTATCCATGTAAGGGGACTTGGGCAGGTGGAAAGGATACAAGTACACTCCATGTGTTAGGAAAAAACGTTGTGTGTTTGGGGGGTTACACGACCTGGGGTGGTAGAAGTACACACCCATATGAAGGGATTAAGGGAACACACCATGTAGGGTTTATACATGTCGTGTATTCATATTTTGTAAAACTTAAATTCTTCCTTCTCTTGTACCCTTGTAGCTTTTCTAGTTTTCATTCCTTGATAATCTTGACATAAGGTGTGTTTTTGACCTTGCAGAGTCATGCCACTGAGATGTCCTTCGGTTGTACGCCAGTCACAAGGTGGTGATCAGACACTGGACATGGTTGATCTGGGACTTCTAGCAAATCCTCCAATTGTGCCAGTCTTGGAACCAGCCATTATACCTAATGTAGGTGATGATGCACAGTTCAGAGTGGGATTTATGAGGATGATGCAGACCTTTCAAGGAGTGTCGCCTCCTTCCCCGTCAATGGCAGAATTGACGCGGGTCTTTGAGTAGTATCATATTTTCACTTTATTAGGGGATGGAGGGACCTAGGCTGTAGAGTCATGCCTAGAAGCCACGATGATAATCTTCGAGAATCTGGAGATACATCGAGAGAAGAGGGTGAAGTTCGCTACCTGCATGCTTTGAGACTCCTCCAAGAGGTGGCGGGATGTGATCTCATAGGCGGGCAGTAAGAAAAATATGGCTTGGGATGAGTTTCAGCACATCTTTTATGATTACTTCTATTCGGAGACCTTAAGGGCCAATCGAGCCCGAGATTTCATGAGTCTGGAGCAGAGTACTCTTTCTGTTATGGAGTATTCCTCTCGCTTCACAGAGTTATAGCATTTCACGCCTATCCCATGAATTGATGAGTTGTTCCTGGCAAGGAAGTTTGAGGATGGTCTTAGGCAGGATATCTAATCCCAGGTGAACATCTTTAGGTTGACTTTGATATCCTCTATAGTCAACCAGGAACTGATCACAGAGTGAAAACTAAGGGATTTTGGAGCTATGGGATAATTCAGTTCAGCATCTGGAGTTAGTATCCCTCCTACTAATATCAGGAAGCACCGCAGGGAGACTGCAAGAGGAGATCAGAGAAGACGGGATGCATCTTCTGGTAGCCAGGTGGTGAGCTACTAGTGCGGGAAGAGAGGGAATACAATACCACGTTGCCCGAGAGACCTGGTGGAGTGCCTATCTTTCAGAAAGATGGGTGATCTTTTGTGTTTCTATCAGTTCTTCTCACCAACAGCTGGTGACAGGGGTTCTTCTATGACCCCGCGTTCAGGAGCAGCACTACCAGTTTCTCACCAGTCTGGGAACTAGAGTTCTTCTGGCCATTTAGTCCAAGGTGGAGGTCGCGGCCGTGGTGGTCAGTCACCAAGCTATTAGTGACAGCAGGGTGGATCAGCTCAGAGTGGTCAGGTAGAGTCACAGTGTCGCGTTGTAGGCCAAAATTTTGTAGTGGAGTAGACCCAGCAGGAGTACGATCTCAGACCCTCTACAGTGCGAGGTATGATCTTAGTAGCCTCACTTTAAGCTTTTTCTCTTTTTGATACATGGGATTCCCAAATATTTATATCTATTTCTTTTGTAGAGAGCCTTGGTCTCTTCATCTTTTCTTCTGCTGATATCTTAACACTAGACACTCCTTGGGGACTAGAACGGCTAGTGTATGTTAGTGCAAGGAGTGCCTTCTATAGGTTGGTGGGTGTCACTTCTTATGGTACCTCAATGTCCTAGAGATGATAGGATATGACGTCATTCTTGGAATGTACTGGTTAGTTCCCTTTTGGGTTGTTGTCCACTGTTATTACCGTAGGGTGAGTTTCACATCACCAGAGGATAGATATTTTCTTCATAAGGGCGAATGTAATGTCCAGACGAGCAGAGCAGGACCTGAGCATCATGGGTTGGGAGGAGTTATAGCCTATATTGCTAGTCTATATCTGGATGACCAGGGGACTTCATAGATGGACTTTCCTCCAGTGGTTGATCATTTCAGATATGTCTTTCCATAGGAATTTTCAAGTTTACCTCTAGAGAGTGAGGTGGAATTTTCTACTGAGCTTGTGCTAGGAGTGGCACCGGTGTCCATTCCTCTTTACAGGATAGCAACACCAGAGTTGCAGGAGCTCAAGAAGCAGTTGGAGGAGTTGAAGGCAAAGGGTTTCATCTGACCCAGTACTTCTCCTTGGGGTTCGCCAATCCTGTTTCCGAAGAAGGCAGACGGTACCCTCTGGCTTTGTGTGGATTATTGAAAGTTGAACCAATTAACGGTCAAGAACCGATATCCTTTACCGAGGATTGATGATCTATTTGATCAGCTTCGAGGAGCCCAGGTGTTCTTGAATATTGAATTGAGATCTGGTTACCATCAGTTTCATGTTAGACTATCAGATATACCTATTACCTCCTTTCAGAGTAGGTATGGTCTATACGAGAATACGGTTATGTCGTTCGGTCTCATGAACGTGCCTGCAGTTTTCATGGAACTAATGAACTGAGTCTTCCATCCATTCTTGGATTCTTTTTTGGTGGTTTCCAGGGATGATATCTTGGTGTACTCACACACTAGACACGACCATGCCACACACCTTGAGATCGTTTTGAGTACACTGAGAGAGCATTAGTTATATGTTAAACTCCCAAAATGCCACTTTTGTATTGATCAGATTCACTTTTTAGGTCATGTCATCTCAGAGACAAGAGTATCATTAGACCTAGAGAAAGTGAGGGCGTTAGTTTCATAGGAGAATCTGAAGAACATATTTGAGGTATAGAGTTTTCTAGGGATGGATGGATACTAAAGATATTTCATACGGGACTTTTCACATTTAGCAGCACCGCTGACGAGTCTAACTAAGAAGGGTTCAAAGTTCTTGTGGTTAGATTCTTGTGAGTCATCCTCTCAGATGCTGAATGAGAGGTTGACTTCAGCATTGATACTAGTATTTCTAGAGCTAGGAAAGAGATATACTATGTATTGTGATGATTCAGGTATCAGGCTGGGAGATTTGCTTATGCAGGGAGAAGGATTCATCGCATACGGGTCTCGACAGTTGCAGCCACATGAAAGGAATTACCCGACGCACGATCTAGAGTTGGCTGCAGTTTTTCATGCTTTACGCTATTCGAGACATTATCTTATAGGAGAACATTTTGTAGTTTTCACCGACCACAAGAGTCTCAAGTATATCTTCAGTCATCATGATCTGAATTTGAGACAACAAAGGTGGGTTGAGTACCTTCAGTCTTTTGACTTTGAGCTTGCCTACATGCCAGGGAAAGGAAACGTAGTGTCTGATGCACTGAGCAGAAAGACTTAGATATAGGCAGTTTAGGATGCTAGCAGTGAGTGTCATCTTATGACTCTGTTCTCTAAAATTCATTTAGAGGTTCATGATAGATAGGGGAAGACTTTTTTATCTTCTATAGTTGTTACCTATACTCTTCTTGATTGAGTGCGAATGAGTCAGCTATTAGATCTTGAGGGACTAGTCCTAAGGGATAGTATGTTAGAAGAGAACCCTATTCCTGTATGGAAAGTAGGCGAGGATGAGATCTTTCATTTTTAGGGGCGCGTATGGGTGTCAGCAGACATACGCGAGGAGATGATGCAGGACTTTCATTCCTCTTTTTGGGAAGTTCATCCCGGTGTCACCAAGATATATCATGATATACACCGTTAGTATTGGTGGCCAGGTATGAAGAGAGATGTTGTAGGTTTCTTCATGTGGTGTTCCATCTATCAGTAGGTGAAGACGAAGCATCAGCGACCAGCAGGCCTTTTGTAGCAGTTATCCATTCCCAAGTGGAAGTGGAATGATATCACGATGGATTTCATGACAGGGTTTCCAAGGTCACCTCGAGGGAATGATGCAGTTTTGGTTGTCATTTAAAGACTCAAAAAGGTTGCTCACTTCTTTCCGATCAAGAAGAACTTCAGTGTTGATGAGATGGGAAGGTTGTACATATGAGATATTTTACGTCTACATGGAGTTCCACACTCTATTGTTTCAGACAGGGATGCACATTTTACTTCTTAGGTCTGGAAGGGGCTTCAGAAGGCTTTGGGAACACAGGTACTTTTGAGTACAGCTTACTATCCCCAAACAGATGGCCAGTCTGAGTGTACGATTCAGGTGCTTAAGGACATGCTTCGAGCATGTATTCTGTATTTTTGAGGTTCTTAGGAGAATCACATACCTCTTGTGGAGTTTTCCTACAAAAATAGTTTTCAAGAAACTATTCAGATGGCACTTTATGAGGCTTTTTACAGTAGGCCATGTCGATCACCCTTATGTTGGCTGGAGGTAGGAGAGGTAGTTATGCTGGGACCTCGTCTTGTTTAGGAGACCACAGAGCAGATAGAGTTGATTCGGAAGAGGATGGCTACTGCACAGTCTCAAAAAAAGTCTTATCTTGATCGAAGGAGAATACCTCTGGAGTTCGAGGTCGGAGATCAGGTTTTCCTGTGTGCCACACCGAGGTTGGTACACAAGAGGATTAGGAGACAGGGTAAGCTTTCACCGAGGTATGTTGGGCTGTTTGAGGTGTTGGAGAGAGTTGGGCTGGTTTCCTATCAGTTGCAGTTACCTCAGAGGTACCGGGCTATGCATGACGTTTTCCACATTTCTCAACTTCAATGTTACTTCTCAAACCTATCTCATGTTTTCAAACCAGAGGAGGTTGAGTTGGAAGTGGATGCATCATTCGAGGAGAATCCTATCTGGATTGTTGATCGAAGTATGAAGGTTCTCTGTGGATGGTCTGTTCCTCCGGTATGGGTGTTATGGCAGCACGGGTCAGTACAGGATGAGACTTGGGAGAGGGAAGTCAATGTACGATCGCAATGGTCGGAGCTGTTCGGAGTTTCTTCTTCTACGCCGCCTTGCTAGGGAAATTCAGGGATGAATTTCTTTAAGGGGAGAAGTTTTTAAGAACTCGAATATTCTTTTCTAGGTATGTTTTCCTTTTTCTGATGTTTTTAAGGAAAAAGAGGAGTTTCTAGAAATTTCTTTAGTACACATCATGTACTTTATGAGTACACATTGTGTACTCGGTTATCACAGGTAACTGTGTGTTGGACGTGTAGCGGCCTTACACATGGCCATGTGGGGGTGACCTGGAGGCCACCTAAAGAGGAGTACATAAACAGAAATTATACGTTGTGTACATAAAAATTACATTCCATGTGTTTTCTTTTTTTTCATTAAATGTTTCGGGGTTGCGTCTAATCTTCAGAAACATCTTCTTCTAGGTTTTGTTTGGCCAAGAGATCACGTACGGTCATGATCTTCCTCCAATCCCCTGACCGAGCATCCAAACTCTAATTCAACCATCGTAAATTGCATTGGGATCACCTCGGTAAGCCCTTCCTTCTTCTTGATCTTCATTTCATGATTCCTCCTCTTTCTTAAGTTATCCTCTATTGAACATTTTAGATATTTTTGTAGATATTCTGCATTCTAAAAAAATTGAAGGCTTGAAATTCAATTATATTGATCTCCCAGTGTCGTGGTAGGTGTTTTGTGCCTTTCCGTTGAAAGTCTTTGAGTTTTATGTTCAATATTGGCCAATACCCTTAATCGGGGTATTGTGTGTTTACTGTTTTACCCCTATTGATTGCCTGCCATGCTTTTATGCTTGAGTAGATGTTATTTGGATGAGAATAGGGTCAATTACTATGCTTGGAATTGTTTTCCCATGCATTTTATGTTTATGACCATTTGGTCTTGTTTAGCCTGTTATGCTTCCTTGATGTTTCCCATTCCTAGTACGGTAGGATGGAGTGATTGTTTTATTTGACATGCTTGATATGTTGTATACTGTTAGCCGAGTAGTTATGGATTTTTACTTTGGTCGTGTGGAATTACTATGCTCATTGACTTACATAGGGCTACGAGAACCTAGTATAGTAGACTATAAGGGGGATTGATCGTGTGAGCTTCCTCAGAGAGTATTAGATTACTTTGGGGATATAAGGGGAATTTACTAAGTGATCTTCCTCAGAGAGTCTCTAATTACTTTTAGACTATAAGTGTAATTGACCGAGTGAGCTTCCTCAGAGAGTCTTTGACCACTTGGGTAGGGAATTGACCGTGTGAGATTCCTCAGAGAGTCCTTGACTACCTTATACTATAAGGGTAATTGACCGTGTGAGCTTCCTCAAAGAGTCTTGAATCACTTTTGACTATAAGGGGAATTTAATGTGAGTTCTTCCTCAGAGAGTCTTTATATATTCTTATGATGGAACCAGAGGGGATAGGCTATGTATACTTCCCAGAGGGTTACCTTGCTTGATTAGTTGCTTATTGATATGTGGAACTGTTTATTTTTGGGTACTTTCTTGTTTACAGTATCTTTGTTTATTACCTGCCATATATATTCACTTACTATTAGGCACATATCTTTGGGTGTTTTTTCTAATGGGATTTAGTCTCACACCCTATTTGGTTCATGATTTTGGGCCCAAAAAGATTATATTGTTGCAGGTATAGATAAGGGAAAGCGCCCTTCTACTTCAGGTACTTGATTGTTGTAGAGATGGAGAGCATGGGACCAAGCTGATGCTTGAAATGATGAGGATCCATTTATCTATTTTCTTTTGTACTTTGGTTTAGTAATATTTGTATTATAGCATTGTGATTTGTTTGGCTGCTTTCCTAGACATATGTATCATGCATCATTTATATTTGTGTGTGTTCTAGTTTATTATTTCCAGTCTTCCGTTGTTTACTTTTGTATGGTATTATTACTACTTCCGCTTTTGTATATCTTTTCACTTCCACTGTGTACTCTGCCAATGAGGGAATAGTTTTCCCACTATCACACCCAAGTCCCTCGCTGCTAGTCATAAGCCTCTGGTCTTTAGGGAAATGCTTTTGAGGCTATGTGACCAACCTGGTACAGGGCGCCTCCGGGTGGCTTCTGGAACTGGTATGTTACATTAAGGATGAGTAAGGAATTGGAAGAAGTCATGTTAAAATTCATGAAAAATTTTCATAAAAGAGATCGTGATTTATTTTTAAAAGTTTTATATGGTGGAAAAATGGATACTGATAAGAATTTTCCACTTCTTATTTTATGTTTTTTTATGTATGAGTTATGGAAAAATTATCTAAAACTCTAAACTTGAAAAGATCCTCAATGTCAAATAAAATAATTGGTTGACTAAAACTCAAGATTATGTAATGTTTTAAGGTTTTGTCCTTATATTTAGCATCAAAGGAAAGGTTTAGATGACTTTAAAGGTTAGGGTAGTGTTAATATAATTCCCTTAGAAGATTTTAATTTATGGTTAAGTTAGAATAATTCAGAATTTAATTATTACCATGTTGTTTCATATAAAGTATGTTTTCTAAGAATGTTTTTCTACAGAGTAAATAAGGAAGCTATAGTAGGAAGGCACTAATAGAAAAATATACTTCTAAATCTCCATCCCAAGATGGTTGTAATTAGAACTGAGTAGTCTTTTATAGTGATGACTCAGGTAACATATGATATAAATAGTGGTGGTGTCCATGTAAGAGAGAAACCAAATCTACCACATAGGAACATGATGATAGTGGATCATTTTATGTGACAACATCCACCATCATTCAGATGATCATCTTAACCTATGATAGCTTAAGGATGGATTAAAGCCCCAAAAAAGATATTTGATGTCATCAGTTTCTCTTATCACCAAAAGGTAACTCTTTAAATTTATCATTTTGAAGGTGAAGCTAACCAATGGTGGTCAATGGTTAATAATATCAGGGAAAGTAAAGATATTGATGCCTTATAATGGAATGAATTTAAGAATATTTTCCTTGAGAAATATTTTCATAAGGTTGTTCGACTTAGGATGGGAAAACATTTCTTGGGATTGAGACAAAAGAAGGAATATTTGGTGGTTTCATATAAAGAAAAATTAACTTTACTGGTGAGGTACATCCCAAATTTAATCTAAGATATTAATAGTAAGATAAATCAGTTTAACTCAGGATTAAAGCCAAGATATAGAAGGTAATTGGCTTCTTGTGAGTTCAAGATCTACAATAAACTTGTTCAATGTGATGATAAGTTAGAGAAGGAGTTTATTGATGATCATGTGTCCCATGAAAGTAAACAAAATAAGAGGTCCAGTTGGAAGGAAAGGGGAAAGAATTCATCACAGAAGTTTGGAGGTAAGAAAACCAAATTCCCATCTTGGAGGAAGTGTAGTAAAAAGTATCTTGTAGAATGTATTTCAAATTTTTGTAAGTGATTATGATGTGGTAAGTTTTGTCATATGGCTTGTGACTGCAAGGAAGGTGATCAGTAAAGCAATGAAAATCTATTGGTAAGATGTTTTATTTTTAATGAGTTAGGTAATTATTCAAATGTGTGTCCCAAGTTGATTACCCATGGTGGAAACCATTAAGATCAAAATAAAAAGGGTGTAGAACAATATTTTTCTACTACTACAGTTGATGTTGGTCCATTAAATGAAGTGGTGATTGGTATTCTACTAGTTTATTCAAATTATACCAATACTATGACTCTGGATCTTCATATTCATTAATTTTTAATAAATTTTCAAGTAAATTGGAAATATCACCTCATTAAAGTAAGATAGAACTGTCGGTAAAAACTATGGGTGGGAGTATTAGAGCAACCAAGGTTTATAGGAATCTTCCTATTGTCACTAGTGGGATGGTATTTCCTACAAATATTATTGAACTTCCCATAGTATATTTTGATATCATTTGGGTATGGATTGTCTTTTAGTTTATCATACTAAAATATATTTCAAACATAATAAATTTTTATTGAATGATTTCATACATTTGATAAAATACCAAGAAGTTTAGAAATTGATGAAATATGGTAGTGAAAGTTATCTAGATCATGTTTTTTAAAAGAAAGAAACAGTTTCAATTAGTGGAATCCTAGTAGTGAATAAATTTACATATGTTTTCCCTGATGATTTTTCAAGTGTTGTTTTAGACTAGGAAGTTGAATTTACTATTGATTTGGTGCCTGATGATAGTCTTATTTATAAACCTCCTTATAGAATGGTTAAAGTGGAACTTTTGTAATTGAAAAACCAGTTGAAATAATTTCTTGATAAAGGTTTAATCTAACCTATCACTTCACCATGGGGTGATCCTATTTTATTTTTGAAAAATAAAGATGGTTTCATGATACTTTTCATTGATTATAGATCCTATAATAAAATTACTATTAATAAAATGTATCATTTTCCTCATATCGATGATTTTTTTATTAGCTCTAGGGAGTTCAGTGTTTTTTGAAGATTGATATAAGGTCAGGGTACCATCATCTAAAGGTGAAAGTGGGTGACATTCTAAAGATTGTGGTTTAAACTAGATATGGCCATTTGGAGTTTTTAGTTATTCCCTTTGGGTTATCAAATTCACCTTTTGTATTTATGAATATTATGAATTAATTTTTCCATCAGTTTTTGGATTAGTTTGTGGTTATGTTTATAGATGATATTTTAGAAGATTCTAAAATCCATTGGGAACATGAAAGGAACTTAAGGATTATTTTCCAAAACTTAAATAGAAAGAAACTATGTGTAAAGTTTAGTAAGATTGAATTTTGGTTACAAAAAAATTCTTTCCATAAAAATATTGTTTCTAAATATGGAATAATTATTGACCCTACTAAAACAAAAATTGATGAATAATGTCCAAGACCTACCAATGTCACTGAAATTATTATTTTTCTTGGATTATTGGGTTATTACTGAATTTTTGTTAAAAACATTTCTTGGTTATCTAGCCCATTGACTAAGTTAACTCAAAAAGGAGTTAATTTCATCTCTAAAGAATAATGCAATGTTTGTTTTTAGAAACTAAAAATAAGATTGGCAGTGCTCTAGTTTTGGACCTACCTTACAAGAATGATGAATTAATCATATATAGGGATTATTTGTTAAAAGGACATAGTTGTGTCCTAATTCAGAATGATTAGGTAATTTCTTATGCTTCACATCGATTGAAAACTCATGAGTAAAATTACCCTAAACATTATTTGGAATTTTTTTTTTTACATTAAAATTTTGAATCCATCATGTGTATGAAGTGAATATTGAAATATATAATGATCACAAAAGTTTGAAGTATATATTAACTCAGAAAGAGTTGAACATGAGACAAAGAATATGTCCATAACTGATAAAGGATTATGATTTCATGATTTATTTTCATCCTGAAAAAGAAAACAATGTGGATGATTCTTTTAGTCAAAAAAGAAATGCCACATTAAACATTTTACATTTGTAATGTTTCACTTTGGTTAATAATTTAATGATTTTTTTCCTAAAAGTTGTGGATGTGGGGACATACTCTATTTGGTTTCAGGTTTCATTGCTGTTGAATTTTGTTATAAGGAATTAATATGACTCAGAATGTGGATCAATTTTTGAAAGAAAATGTATAACCCGTTAATAACGGTAAGTTTATTTATTTTAATATTGATGAAGAAGGTGTTTTGTGATTTGGAAAATGATTATGTGGGCCTTGTGATTCATAGTTGAGGAAAGAGTTGTTGATTGAAGCTCATAGTTATCTATTTATATTCATCTTGGTACCACTAATATTTATCGAGACCTTTAGAAGTATTACTGGTGGGATGAAATGAAAATTGATATTTCTAAATTTACTAGGAAATGGTTGAATTTTCAGTAGGTTAATGAAGAATGATAGTTACCAAAGGGGATGCTTCAATTATTTCCACTAATGAAGTGGAATTGGGAGAAGATATCAATGGATTTCTTGATGGGATTTACAAAGAAATCTCAAGGTGATAATATGATTTGGGTTGTAACTAATCAATTAACCAAATCTTCACATTTCATTCCTATTCGATATATAATGTCTTTATATAATATTTATAAAATGTATATAAAATATATTATTAGATTAAATGGATTGCCTCTCTCCATTATATCATACCATGATCTAAGGTTCAAATCCAATTTTTGGAAATGACTTTAGAATTCACTGGGTACAAAATTAAATTTTAGTACAGCTTCTTATCATCAGTCTGATGGATAGTTTGAGTGGAAAATCCATACCTCAGAAGTTTTTCTTACTCAATGTATTACCAAAGAAGTTGGGATAAAAATATTTCTTTGGTTGATGTTTATTATAATAAAAATTTTCACTCTAGTATATAGATGGTACCTTTAAATGAATTATATAAAAATCAGTTTCAAACACCGGATTTTTGGGATGATGTAGAAGAAAGAAATTTGATAAGATCAAAGTTGGTAGAGGAAATGGTAGATAAAGTTAAATTGATTTTGTGACACATGAGAGAATATAAAAGTAGGTAGAAAAGTTATATAGATAACCGGAGAAAATATCTTTATTTATAGGTAGATGATCATGTCTTTTTATAATTTTTCCATGGAAAAGTGTGGTGTGTTTTGGTAAGAAGTGGAATCTGAGCCCACAGTTCATTGGAACATATAAAATCCTAGAGAAAGTTGGATCATTTTCCTAGAGAGTGGATTTACCTCCAATTTTATCCTAGGTATAAAATTTATTTCATGTTTCAATGTTAATTAAGTATGTACCAGATTCATCTCATGTTTTTATCCCTAACGTAGTTCAGTTGGAAGAGAAACTTTCTTATGAGGAATAACGAGTTTAGTTTCTCGAGCGTAGAGAGAAAGTGTTGTGGAATAATATGATTCAAAAAGTTAAGGATTTATGTAAAAACCATATTTTTTAAGAGTAAATGTGGGAATCTGAAAATTCTATGAGGTAAAAATATCCCCACTTATTTGATAAGTGAATAAAATTGCGAGGATGCAATTTCCAAAAGGGGGTATAGATGTTACATCCAAGGTAATGATATAATAAATCATTTTCATATTTATTAATATTTATGAATTAAATATTAATTTTACCTTAAAATGGATTCTATATCCAATATCATACTTGACATGTAATAATGAGTTTCTTTGGAATCTTGTGTTGCACCCAAGAGTGTGTTATACCGAATAACAATATACTATTAATAATTATTTTTTTAAGTGGTAGTTATCGCTGAGTCATTATATTGGTGTGTGTGAATATAACTAAATATATTATTTTTACATATGTTTATAATTTTTTTTACATTAATACAATAAATTATATATGCATGAGATAAGGATAAATTTAGTTTTATGCTTAAAAATGGTATTTTTCTAAAAATAAGTTTTACCACCTTTTAATAGAACACCTATTTTAAATATAATTTTTGACACTTTTATAATTTTTATATAAAAAAATAAAAGTAATTTTTGAAATTGAAATATCAATTTTTATTTTGGGTGAATTTTTGGTATTTTTCTAAGAACTTTCATATTTTTATGAATAGTGAATAATACTAAATTTTAGTTCAAAAATACATTTTTTTCAAATTTATTTATATAGTTAAATAATGTTTTAATTTATTTTTAAATTATAATAATAAATTTTTTTATCAGTTAAAATAATTTAGGTCATTGTAAATAATTTTATATTGAATTTATATTTAAAAACTTAGAAAACTTTTGAACATTTTTACTTTAAAAACTCATGTTGTTATCCCATCTGTGGGATTAATTTTAAATTAGTTTCTACCAATTATATGATTGGAATTTTGAAAATTGGATTTAATATTTGGAATGATCATAATTTATAATTTATAATAAGGTTAACTTAGTTTTTTACCAAAATAATTAGTGAAATTGATTAAAATTAATTACAGTGATTAATGTAAAATTATGTTTACTTAGTAGTTAAACTTTAATATTAAGAGTCCAAATAACCTAGAAATTGTCCAAAACACATTTTATATACATGATCCGACAATATCCCCACTTTTCACTAATTTGGATCATTATTGGAGTCACATGGTGTAAGGGATGCCTCTCAATAGTGTTTACCTTTTTATATTCACAAGAATGCCACTCCCCCACCACTATAAAAAGGAACTCACCCTTCCCATTTCTTTACACATATTAAACCCATTTTTATCATCAAAAAACTGACCAAATAATCTCCTAAAATACCTCCCCTCACCCTATAGGCATAACTTTGTACATAAATCCAACCAAGAATTACTTTGGTGCAAACCAAAAGGAGTTACCTAAAAAAAGATATAACATTCTTCGATGTGAATTTATGATTTATTTATTTATACACCCATTCATTTTTTATTATTCCATAATTATATAAGAAAATAATTATACTCAATATACATATATTTTTTATATTAAGGTTTATACCTACACCTACACACACTTCAATAAAATGGGTAACGAAATTACCATTCATGTACAATGAAATATCGCCTCACATAAGAATGTCATTCATTTTTTATTTACCACATCTCATGGTTGGTTTTTAGGATGGACACAATACTTTTATATGATATATATATATATATATGATATTTATGATTTATTAATACTTATTTAATTTTTATATATATACACATTAATGATTTCCATTTTTTTAATATGATAACATCGTTTGTAGATGTGTGGACTACTGCCTCCTCAATGTGATGTAATACATTCACACATTACATGGAATATATTAATGATGGTTTTAAAAAAAATATGACCTAAATAATATATATATATTATATTAATTACATAATTACATTTCTTTAAATATAATATATCAGTTTCTTTATTACCCTTTCACACACTGAAAAAGTGATAATGTCATTTGTGGATGTGTGGACTACCGCCTCCTTGAAACGATGTGATTCCTTTTACATCACAAGAATTATATGTATGAGTATATATGATTAAATAATATTTTATATATGATATAATTATTATTCTATAAATATAAATATTACATACCTTCTTTGAAAAATGGGAATGTTACTCATGTGTACGTACAGCCTACCATCTTCATGATTGTAACATTGGTTCATTTTTCATAACAGTCTTGTATTATTGGTTTTAAAAGTTTAAATAATGTATAAATATGATAATTATTTCATGATTATTATTCTATATATGTTTATATAATGATATATTTGACCATAGTTGACCTACCAATTTTTTTTGACACATAAACTGAATATGGTCAAAACACCCGACGTAAACTTAAGTATTTAAGTAGTTGTTTAAAAAATTGTAATAAGAGAAATAAAATTAATGATAAACTTGAAAAAACTTATGAATCAAGTAAAAAATTTAACATAATTTTATTATTCGGGAAGATAAAGACACATGTGATAAGTCAGACTCAAGGTAAGAGATTTCATCACAATCTTTTTTCATTGAGGCATTTCTTGATGATATGCACCTTTATTCTTTTATAAAGTGTATATGAAACCAAATTTACATTAAATATCCATATTTTATATATTATAATGTTTTGTAATATTTTTTTAAATGTTATTATTTCATGAGGCTTATGATTTGAATATTTAGAGTGGTATATAATGCTTTGAATGTTTAAATATTTAATCCTTTCCTCCATTTCAATGTTCTTGATATTATTTTATTTATTTATTTATATGGATATAAAAGAACTATAGAGGATATTTTATGTATATTTTCATATTTTTATTCATTTAAACGCCTTCATATTTTTAAAAGAAAATGAAACCCCTCTTTTCCTTTTTGGGTATTTTTTATTAAAAATGGGTTTTAAAAATGGATTGATTATTTCAATATATTAAAATGTTTTATTATGATTGTAAATGAAATTTTATGTGTGAAATGTTAAAATTTTAAATCTTTTATGTGTTATGATTATAAAATGGCACTTGGAAATTTTATGGGTGGTTCCTTAATAAACCAATGACAGGTGGTTCTATGATAAACTAAGGATGGGGGGTCCATGATAGCCCTCTAATGCATTGGGTATAAAATTCAGTCGTATGGTTATTCCATTTGTAAGAGTGAAATGTATGGAATTTGACTGTATAGTTATTAAATTTATAAGAGTGAGTAGTATAAAAATATCCCAAGTTACCTTTATTTATTTTCTATGATTTTTATGGGTTTTATAGTAATCTTGTGATTACAAAGAAGGTGATAAATGAGCTTATTTTTAAAAGAAAGTATTTAATACTTATTAAGGGTGAAAGTTATTACCTTATTATAAATTTTTCAAGGGTTCTAATGTTTATCAATGTACTAGAGGTTTAATTTTTTTTATCCCTTACTATCATTTCAATGCTTATCCCATGTTTTTTAATGTTTTTCTCGGGACATAAGGATGAGTAAGGGATTGGAAGAAGTATTGTTGAATTTTAGTAAGAGTTCTCATAAAATATATAATGATTAATTTTTCAGAATTTTTATATGGTGTAATAAATGGATATTGATCATAAGTGTCCAATTTGTATTTTATATTTTTTTATGTATGAGTTATGGCCTAATTATCAAAAACTCTAAATCTAAAAACATCCTCAATGTGAAAGAAAATAATTGTTTGAATAAAACTAAAGATTATGTAATTTCTTAAGGTTAGTTCCTTATAAATATCTTGGTGCACCCATCATAAAATTTACATGCATATATGCTCCACAAAATGGAATCGATCTTAAGTTATAAACATAAAAGTTACCCAGGGAAAGAAATGGGTTGAATTTGAGAAAATAACTTATAGAATATATTACCCCATAAAATGAATAGATGATAATATAGGTATATATATAAGATAAATATAAATAAAATTATAATCATTCCACAATATAAAATAGAAAAAATGAGTTAGAGAGAGAAATTTCATAACTCAAAGGAAAAGGTAGTCGAGAGATATGACTAACCTTATGTTTGGATCTATTCTGCACTTGAAGTTAACACCCTAGATAATAAATTTATATTAATTAATTAATTAATTAAAAAAATTCTATATATGTTTTATTTATTATAATTTTATTATGTTAATTAATGTCCACTACTTTGAGATATAAAGCTTAATTTCACTATTTCAGGGGTGTTAGTTTCATGGTTCCTTGGCCGGATCACTTGTGGTTAATTATTAATGTTCTTATAAAATGGAAAAACTACTCCATAAGTGAATTTAAAGGGTATTAATAACAATATATAAATTTAAATGGTAATAATTATCCTTTTTTTATATAAGGATTAGTCATTTAGTAAAACATTAACATTATTCAGTTAGTTCATTTTGGTGATTTTACCGACCATCAAGAACTAGTTCCATTTTATTTAATATTATGACTATAAAATCATCCCATAATGTGAAACCATATATTATATAAATATTTAGTTCAATTTAAAAAATTATATTTTAATTTAAACTAACCATGAATGTGGAAGTAGAAAACAAAAACACATCATCAATGAAGGCGGTGAACCGACAAAATATGGATAATAGTTTTCTTTTTCTTTGAATAAGAGGATATGAGAAAGGGGGTGATAGATAATACATTAGAAATATAAAATTATAGTATATATGTGTGTGTGTGTGATACTGTAGTTTTAATTCTATGTTGGATGAGGGAAGTGAGGAGAAGGCAGTATAATAAATGAATTTAAAATAATTAAATTAAAAATATTACCTATTAAATGTCACCTCCTTGAAATAATCATTAAGACACATGGAATTGGTCTTTTGGTTATTAAATAAGTAAGAAAATTTATTTTAGTGGTCTGGGAAGGTAATTTGGTATAAATTAGTAAATATCCTAGCCTTAGAATGTGTGATGAGAGTGGTGGTGAGTGGTGGTATTTATAAGGGGAGGAGAGGGGTGATTTTGAATATTATAATCATTAGTTTATTATTTTGGCATAATAATATCAATATTAAATATTTTTGTGACTATATACAGTAAATGGTGAATTTTATTTTGAACAAATGGGTTCTTACATCATCCATGATTTAATAATTCATGTATTAAACTTATAATGTTAAATACTGTATTTTACTATGTTTCAATATTCACTAAAAATTTCACTATTTTAGAAAAATCCAAAAAATTCAACCTTACCATTTTTTGATGTGTAAATTAAAAAAAAAAAAATCAATTTTATGATAAAAATTCTAAATATGATAAATTTAATTCTCAAACAAAATCCTTATTTATTTGAAAATATATAAATTTTAATATTATAATTGATTTTTTGACCCTTTTGAAAAATTATGTATGGTCCCATAAAATTATGTTATTATTATAATAAAATATTATATTTATTTATAAAATCATTATATGAAAATAATATTTCTTTCAAATCATTATATTTATTATAAAATTTCAATTAGTACATTTGTGTTTTATAAAAAAACAAATAGTTAATTTATCATTTTAAAACATTTATTTACTTTCTCCATGGAATAAATATATAATATTTTCAATTTATAATATGTCTAAATATTATTTTACACTTCTATAGGTGATGATACTATTCTAATAGTCATGTTTCTATTCATAACAGTCATATTACTATTCCAACGGTCCTACTACACTTCCAACAGTTAGGTTACTATTCCAACAGTCATATTACTATTATAATGATCAGATTTTTAATATTCATATGGGTTCCTTGCTTCTATAAATTCATATTATTTAATTAATTATTAATTCACTTCTATTTTCAATCAAGTTTATATATTTTCATTTTCTAATATTTTGATTGGTTTAATAATATTCTATTTCTTTTCCATAGTTTTGTTTGTGGGGGAAATGATTCTAAAAGATTGGAATGGTCCAAATTTTCACATTATAGTTTTCTTATTTTATATTTTTTCCCCATTATAATTTTTGGATTTTTTATTATTTTAATTTCTAACTAAAGTAATAATATTCATTTATGAAATAAAGTGTTGTTGGTTTCTCTATGTGATGTATGTGTATAATACTATATATAATATAATATAACACACTTTTATCCAAGAAAAAAAATATCACCTATAAACTCTAGGTCATTATAATCACAAATTTAACTCCAACCAATCCATTACCTAAAATAAAAAAATAATAAAAATGAAGAAACCCAACTTCATAAATTTTTTAAACTCTTCAAGAAACTTGAAATAAATATTAACTTTCTTCAGGGTTTAATTCAAGTTTCATATTATTATAAATTATTAAATAAAATTTTTCAAATTAAAAAACCTTGGGAGATTTTACTACATAAAATATCATAGAGTATTATATTGTATTCTTGAATAATATGATACCTTCTAAACTTCAAGATCGAGAAAACTTTGTCATCACTTGCACCTTGGGGGATAGTGTCCTGATTAAATGTTTCTATGATCTTGGTGTGAATATCAATCTGATTCCATTATCATTATTTCAACACATTAAATTAAGAGTGCCACAACCCATAGTAGTTGTCCTATATTTAGAAAATTGATCTATTAACCACCAAATCGGGAGGGTTGATGACTTTCTTGTGGGAGTAGGTAAGTTATACCTTCTAACTGATTTTATTATTTGGGATATAGATTATTACAAGTAATTTACTATTATACTTTTTAGTCTCTTACTAGACACAATAGTATCTATCATATATGTTTCTAAGGGTAATATTATCTTCAATCTGGGATAATAAAAAGATGAATTCAATGATTTTAGAAGAACTAAATAACTTTCAAAAAGTCAAACTTGTCTAAGAGTTGAGTTTTTAAAATTAAAATAAAATATTGGTGAATAAGATGAGGAGTTTTTTAAAATGATAGATGAAATTATGAGCCAACCAATCCCAATAGAAACATTCATTTAAATCTTCTCTAGTGAGGAGGAATAACCATTTGATGAACCTTTGTGAAAAAACATAGAACACTTAGATGAGTTTTTCTCTCAAAACATTCTGAGCCTGGATATCAAATTTGAATATGAGAAACAGTTTTTTTGGGACACTAATGATGAAGAGGATTCTTTCAACACTTCCTTATTTAAGATATAGATTAAGGAACTCAGGCCTTTAATGCCCAAGTGTCTTTCCCCATATTAAAAATTACCAATTTTAGAGCTTAAACCCCTACCATCTCTTCTGAAATATTCTTTTCTAGTAATGTATTACTCATTACATATTATCATCCCATCCAATCTATAAAGAAGTCAATAGGAGATTTTTTTGAATATCTTAATTAAATTTAAATCATTTATTAGTTATAACATAAATTATATAAAAGTTAAAAGTTCATCATACTATATATATAAAATACCCATGGACCTTGAAGATAAACCTAGAGTTATGGGGAAGATAAGGCTTAAGTCCAACATGAAATAAGTGGTCAGAGTGGTAGTGATAAGACTTATCTATACTTGAAAAAAAATCCCATTTCAAACAACCCATGGGTTATTAAAATTCAAGTGGTACCTAAAAGAGTGGATTTATTACTGCTACAAAATAAAATAATCAACAAATCTAAACTAGGATAGTGAATAAGTGAATAATCTATCTAGATTATAAGAAACTTTAAATTTCCACTATGAAGTTTCATTTTCCAAATATTTTATAGACCATATTCTTTATAGGATGGCTAGAGATGATTTTTCTATTTTCCTAATGGATATTATTATTGTAACTAAATCCATATAGCTCTTTAGGATTGGGAGGAAACCAACTTCACTTGTTCATTTGAGACGTTTTATTACTGATGAATTACCTTTATATTGTGTGGTTCTCTAGCCACTTTTTAGATATATATGATGGAAATTATCTTGGATATGACTAAAATGATTATTTAGGGTTTCATGGATGATTTCTCAAAAGTTTTAATTAATTGAAAAAAAATCATTAAAAAATAGAGATTATTTTTGGAAAATTTTCAAGAAACAAATCTTGTTTTAAAATAGGATAAGTTTCTGTTTATGGTTACTGAAGGTAAAAATTTGGGTCATAAAGTTTATAAGTGTGAAATTGAGGTTTATAATGATAAAATTAAGATCATTCAAAAACCAAAACCTCCAAAAAAATTCAAAGGAATTATAAGTTTCTTAGGATATGTTGGTTTCTACATGAAATTCATCAGGGACTTTTCAAAGATAAATAGAAAACATTTCCATCTATTTATCAAGGATACTCTTTTTTTCTTTGATGAAATGTGTTTAAGATCATTTAACATTCCTAAGTAAGATCTCACATCATCACTAATTATTAATTCACCTATTTATAAGTTACCTTTTAATGTGACGTGTGATTCCAGTGATGTGGTTGTGGGAGTATTTCTGGGGAAATGGAATGAGTAGAGGTTTCATATGATTTATTATGCTAATAATATTTTATATAATTCCCAAAATAATTACTCTACTATTGAGAAATAACTTGAATATTTTTTTACCTTGAAAATTTTATGTAACGTTGGATTGGGCTTAATGTTATCATTTTCACACACCATTATGCTATCAAGAATCTTTTGACTGAGAAAGAGACCAAACCAAGGCTTATGATATTGACTCTTTATTTATTGAAGTTTGATTTATAAATACTGAATAATAAATGTGTTAAGAACATAGAACTAAAAAAAATTCAATCACCCAAGTTAATGAACGAGACAGATAAACACTTCATTTCCTGGTTAACAGCTACTTTTTTCCTTAGTTAATTAGTTTTATTGGTTTAAATGCTTTTCCAGTTTTCTAGTTTTTTGTTTCATACCAAAATAAATTTCATAGAACCAAAAAAATCATTTATAAATTAATATATTACTTTCGGGATGACCCCTTTCTATTTAGGAGATATTTTGATTGTATACTAAGGATATGTGTGGATGAGGAGGAGATATTACCCATCGTTTAGAGTTATCACTCATCGCCTTGGGATGGAAACCATAGGGGTGAGAATACATCCCCAAAAAATTTGAACGTTATTTTCTACTAGCCCAATCCTTTAAAAGATTAAATGAGTCTACTGATTTTCTATAAAAAAATTAAGAGGCTTGGGAATGTTGGTGGAAAACATAAGCTTCCCTTAATGGGGATTTTAGAGGTTTAATTTTTTAATGTCTAAGGTTTTTACTTCATGGGACTAAACTTTTATGGTTGTAGAATATGTGTCTAAATTGGTAGAGGTTGTAGCACTCCTAAAAAACCTTGATATCAGTATGGTCAAGTTCATCCAAAAGAATATCTTTTCCTAATTTTGAGTTCTGAAGGAATTTATCACTAATAATGGAACTCTTTTCAATAATTATAAGTTCAAATATTTAGTGTAGAAATATGGTTGTGCTTATAGAACTAGAATAACCTGTCATCCATAGTCCAATGGTCGAGATGAAATTTTAAAAAGAGATCTTAATCAAAATTTAGATAATATGGTGTTTAGTTTTAAGAAAGAATGGTTAGTTAAATTGGATGAATCTTTGTGACCCTACAATACTTCTTATAAGATACTTATATTAATGTATCATTTTAGGATTCTCATTGGGAAAAAATTTCATTTACACATGGAGACTCATCAAAAGTCTTTATAGGCTATGAAATCCCTAAACTATGATTTAAGATTGACTAGTGGAAGAAGTTTGTTATAATTGAGTGATGTAAATGAGATTAAAATGGAATATTATGAAAATACTTGGATTTATAAAGATATAACAAATTCCTTTCATTATTTTTTTATTTAGAATAGGGATTTCAAGGTTAGTTAGAAGGTATTTATTTTCAATTATAGTATTAATTATTTTCCTAATAAACACAAGAACAATTGTTCTAGACCCTTAACCATTCTAAGAGTGCTGGTAAATGGGGCTAAAGAGATAGTGGGAGAGGATAATCAATTATTTATGGTTAATGGTTAGAGAATTAAAAATTAATTTGAGGGGAGAGAAAAAGGTCTTTTCAACCATCTCCTTTATTGAAATCCAAAATACCAATGAGTCTAAGTAAGGACTACAAACTTATTTTTCCCTAGGATTTAACCCATAGTTCCTTATCTTTATTTTCATTTGTTCAATAAGAATAATTCCCATTATTCCTTCTTCATGGTGTAACTTTTATACACACAGACACTTCTATTCACTTGTGGATGAATAGTTCCTATTTTTTTGATTGGTTTTGATCTCTAATATATTACCATGTTCAATTAAAGGTAAGTGAATTCATTAATTTTTTGAAGTTGAGTTGATCATCTGGAGAATATTTTCAAATTTTTTTAGGGATGGAGGAGTTTTTTTAGAATCTTTTGGATAAAAATGCCCACAAAACTAAACTTTGGTTTCATTTCTCTGGTGATTTGTTAGTTTTATGATAATTTTAATCTATTTTATCCTTTTAGGATATATAAATTATTATCCATGGGGACTTTTAAAGAATAAAAAGTGGAGAATACTAGTGGTTGGACTCTAATTTTAAAAGCTTCCATAATTAGTGTAGTATTTTTATAATATTTTTTTTCATTTCTACCCATTAAGTTATTTTTTATATATGATATTGAGAACAATTATGGGGTTTATTCCTTTTCTCTTTATGTTTCTATAACTCTATATTATGTGTCTATCTTACTGGTATATATAGTTTTGTAAATGAAATTGAACTGAATTTTAAAACTTATTTATCACCCTAAAAAATGATATGGATTAAAATACTACTTTTTGTGTACTTAATGGACAACATTATTTCATTATAATATTTATTTAAATTCTATTATACTATAATCAAGTTAAAAACCATAGTATCTTTCAAATCTATTTGATTATTCTGTTTATTATGGAAAATTGTCTATGAACTTTCTTATAACCCTCTAAATATACTATGAACCGTTGAATTGAAAATATGATTTGAAAAAACTATTTTTAAATTTTTATCCCACTTTATAATTTAACATTGGGTATAATTTTGAGCTTTAGAAGTGGAAAAAATAGAGGTTTCTTTCACTGTGATGAGTTATGCTTTAATAATTGTACAAATCAAAATGTCTTGAAAATAAAATTATATTTTTTTTAAAAATTACGAAGTTTAAGATTTAATTTTATTTTAGTGTTTTCATGCCTATTTGATAATTGTATATTATTTAATGAGTATTTCATTTATGTTTAAATTGTTTAATTATCATGATTTTTTATTAATGTTTTTTTCTGACTTCAGATAAATTTTGTTTAGGAACTGGGAAAGGGAGTGTGATAGGAAATATCTTTGTGAAATAGGAATTAAAAATGAGGAAATTTAATCTTTGAACATGAACTTAGGTAAATTATATTTTTTGAAATTTAACACATCAATTATTCAACTCAAAATAAATTATTTTATGCCCTTTGAAACTTTAGTAAAATGGGAAATTAGGATCACATAATAAATCTCTAAGACATTAGGAAGTGGTTGTGTAAGTAAATAAAATACAATTATAAATATAATAAATGATTTACATATACATGGTAGTTATAAAATAAAATAAATTTTCTAATTGTCAATAATTTATTCATTAATGATAGGGTAATGTCGGACCTAAATAAATAAAATGTAAATAGAGTTATAATAAAATCATTTAAGTTATGTCAAGGGAATTGGATATGGATCTTTGGTTTGAGGAACCTATGAGAGAGTGATAAATGAATGTGGATTTTGTTAAGGTTTTAATTACACTTAAATATAATCTATTTACACCCTTATAAGTGGAACTCAAACTTATATTGAAGTAATTTTGTGACACCCCATACCCGCACTACTGGATCTGGTTCTACAAACACATACTTTACATACTCGCTTTTGATGTCAACTATAAAATCCTTGATATATACATCCTTAATTAAAAAATAAATTAATATTATTGAATCTATTAAAAATTATGTATCTTCTCAGGTATATAACTTTAGATAATTAAGAAAAAGTAATAACTAACAAATCCCATGTTATTTTTATCAAATATAAATTTTTCCATTATATTAGAAGCTACTCAATCTATAATGAGTTTTCAACATTACCCAAAAATTATTTTATATATTTTATCCTATTAGTCATATTATGTGTAATAATTTTCTTCATAACCTAGAGACATCTAAATATAAGAAGGGGTGAGAAAAAATTCTTAGTAAGGTAAAACATACAACTAAGGAAATCATGAAATAAACATGGAATAAATATTATGGAAGGAATAATAAAAAAAATATAAATCCATAATCAACTTGAAACTGAGAGAATGATATATCCATTAAAAAATGAAAAAATGGATATCAATAATACTGATCTCATTCTGATGGAAGGAATAATTTTAGACATCAAAAAATGTTTTTAAGGGCTTATTCAAAGACATTTACTTATCATTGATACCATGGTCAAGACATAATACAGAATTGGGTAGGCATGCACCAAATATCTAAACCTATTTTATCTGATAAGACTTGTCGATACATCAAGGGGATATATAATTTCAGGCCCCACTTATCACCTAATCAACTCTAATGTATTCACCATAAGATTCAAAAAAAATCTTACCATTCCATAAGGAACATATTACTGAATAAAACATGGATATCTATATCATGAAGAATACGAAATATCGATACAAGATCAACCTGATTTAATAGTCAATAATTGTCAATAATTTCAATACTTTTCCCCACATTAATAAAAGGGATTATGTGATCTTAACTTATCCTAATAAATAAGGAGGTTAGTCAAACAAATCTTAGTCCACTTCCCAACAATCATTCATATTGGAGTAAAAATTTATGTTAATCCAACACTTTTCCTCATGTCAATAAATGGGATAAAATGATCATAACCCATCCAAATAAATAAGTTGGATAGTTAGACAATACAAGGTCAACATTCCATTAATTATCCATATTGGAATATTAATTTACAGAACACTAATAATTTTACTCATTTCAATGAAATGGATAACATGATCATGACCCATATAGAGGAAGAATTTGGATGGTTAAACAATAAAAATTCAACTTGTTAATAATCATCTGTATTGAAATAACAATATACAGAATGCCATTACTTTTCCCCCACATCAATAAAATGGATAACATGATTATAAATCTTCTAAATAAATAAGTTTGATAGTTTCAAAAAAAGATAACCCAAGTGCAAAAAATAAAACATAGAAAGGTGTTTCCATAAATTAAAAACACCCTCACAAAAATAATGCTTCGAATAGTATCGCAAAAGAAGGGAATAAGAATCAAATTGTTTGATACCACAGGTTCAATCCCCCAAATGATATATATATATATATATAATATGATAAACCATGAAACATAAACCTCATTAGGGAAAATCCATCTGAAAATGGTAAACTAAATGGAAGTAAAAAAAACTTAAAAGATCTTTCTGAAATTGTTTTTAATATAGACATAAAATAAAAAAATTTAATGTCTCTATCAAAGGTAAATTTTTTAAAATGTAGCATGAAAGATTTTGAAAACATTTATTTTAAAATAATATCTAATAATGGTTCCTTTAAATACATAAATTTTATGTTTCTAAAATGAGGAGAGGAAGACTAAACTGATGGAAGTGAAATGAAAAACCCTTTTTATTATTTTCAAAAATACCTTTGTTCAAAACTCACATTGTAAAAAGATTAACAAACATTCATTTATATTAGAACATAGTTTTAAAAAATTGAATAATAAAATACCATGTAATAAAATATTATGTTGGGAGAACCTAATAATGTAATTATGGAGTTTATAATGAAACAATATAACTCAAGGAAAGGAGACTTGAGTTATCAATATTCATTATGAGAAACATACTTCATGAAGTATAAATTGTTTAAAAAGGGGTTTATGTGGTAAGAATGTATAAAATGATAGAATAGAACATAATATAATCATATTATATAATATACCCAAATTATATGAAAATAAGTTCAAGAGAAAAATCATATACTCAATGAACGAAACTTGAGTTATCAAAAACTCTTACGACTAGGGTAACACTTGAGTCGAAATACATTTGAAGAAAAGAAATTGATTTGGCTTAGTATATACCATGGATTACAAGGAATTAAAGTATAGAAAATTCATGAGATAATAATTCAATAGAACACCATACAAAGGAAACATAATTTATAACATGTAATATGCCTCAAAGAATCATGGTTGACACTAAGAAAAGCCTCACAACTTTAGAAAATTTTAAATCAATACAACTTAAAAGTGAGGTTTCTGAATTAAAATTAAAATTCAATGACAAAAATATAATTCATGATATTATATCTCAAAAAAATATTCATATATATAGTGAGCCTAATTTTTCTTACATGACTATTACATAATTTCAAAGATAAACAAAATGATAGTCATATATTCAAGGATCGAAAGGTTTAGTATCGTGGGAAAATTAGGATCACACATAACTAATACATAATAAATCATAAACATTTAACTAAGTACTTACTATTTATCCTTATAAAATATCTTTTTCTACTTAGTACATATAGTCACCTGAGGATATACATCAAAGAAAGGGGTGAGCTAAAAGCTTGATAATGGGAAGGATAACATATCAGAAATAAGAGACATAAATAGATATCACATGGGTGAGAAAAATCACTACCATTATAACATAATCATAGGATCATCATCAACATCATGAGTGAAAATTTTGATAAAGTCATGGAATGTAGAAATGCATAAAAATGAAACATCATGTAATAGTGGTCAAATACCACACATAGTTGTGAAAAAAGATAGCATCATGTTCATGCATAATATATGTGAATAATAATAAAATAACCATTTTTAATAAATCCATCATCGTCGCAAAACATTTTTTTCCATTTTCAAAAAGTCTCTTTAAGGAAAGCAGGAAACCATACAATTCAAACAAAATGATCATTCAATTCAAAATACAACTTTCAAATACCTAATCACCATCTTGGTTCCCATGAACCAAGAGTCCGACACTTCGTCAACTCCATATTTGTTGTTTTCATGGCCAGCATTCACCGCAGATCCATCCAATAACTAGATCACTACCAGCTTAAGCACATCTAAATGGGAATACCCAGAATCACCCAACACCAATGGAAAAATCAACCAACAGACCACGAATAGTGTCGCCGGAACCTAATCTGGGAGATTCTCAACTAAAACAAATAAAATTAGACACACAGTAGAAAAAAATCCTCAACCAGGTCACGAAAACAAACATACATCGCCGACGAGAACCATCGTACGTCTCCACCGCAACTCCAAAACATCATATAGAACAACATCACCTGTTTCATCAAATCACCAACGGATGCACAGAAATCCAACACCCAACATCCATAAACCTCACGACGAACAAATTATCAGAGCCGAAGATCCTTAAATTCAACACGAGATCATGGAAACATAAAGGGGAAACCATCACCGTCGCACAGATAGATCAAAACAGACCCGCAATTCCAAGCCAAAAACAACTACAAAAAAGAGGAAATTAGAAGATATCACCAGACACCAGAAGAAATTCTCGCCGTGTAGATCCCGTCGCCGCCAACCAGTACGCACTCGGAGCCCATGACGAATCTCCCACTGTGAACACCGTAGGCAAGGAAGATCCACCAGGACGCAGGAACTCGGAACTCAAACCCAGACCATCAGGGGTGCCCTATCCATCTTTGAGGGAGTCAGGTAAGAAAAAGATGCAAAGTCCGAGTCCACAAAGCACCGCCACCACCGAGAATACACCACCAGATCTCGACAAGCACAGGGAGTTCACAACATCAACCTGAGGCAAAGGAGGCGGCGGTGAGGGAAGAAACCCTAACGCGCTATGCCCCTTATGGGATCATCCCAATAAATCTAGCATCGTGTTCATGAATAATACACATTTATCTCATTAGATACATCACATTACCCAATGCATTGGAGGGATATATAATTATGGTTCTAGCCATAACATCATAATATTTACATAATTATGCATGCCACATAAAACATATAACTATCATAGTCAGGAAATAAATTATGGAAAGGAATAGATTTCATAAGTATTTCATTAAGAATAATTTCATGAATAAACTTGGGGTTAAAAAGTGAAAAGGGAAACATATTTGGAATTAACATAATCATTATTTAGTGAAGAATAAACAACTCTAGAGGAGTAAAAGATGTGTTTTGTAAAGAAAAGTATTTTTAAAAATATTTATATTTGGATTATAAATCTAGGTGGTAATATTTATATCCATGAAATAAAATTGAGTAATATTAGAAGGATATTTAAAAAATATATAAGAATATACATACCAAAAATTATGTGAAGGAGGTACAACCCAAAGAAAGAGAGTTGGGTTCAAAAATCCTCTTACCATAAATCCCAATTTATTTTTTTCCTTTTCCACCTCCTAAATAATAAAATTGGGATTATAAAAATGTAGTTCCATAATTTAATTGTGTTAATTTGTTCCACTATTTATCCATTATAATTATTGGAGTTTAATTTATAATACTCTTTGTTAAATATGAATTATTTTGACATCAACTTTTCATTAAATATTTTCTTTTTGTTTCGATGTTGATATTTTTACTCGAGGTTCCAGAATATTAAAAAACATATATTTATACCTTTATATAACATAAATAATTTATTGTAACCAACAATGGGTTTTTTGATAAGAAAATTATTGGCAATGTCCTTGTTGGTGATTAACCGAATGTTCATAGGATATTGTCGATAGAGAGATAAAGTGATGTTTGGAATTTATATATGTCATAATTATGATACTTATAGTAGATTAAATTCATTAATATAATGTTAACATACTACCTAATTAATTATATAATAGTTTTTTTAAAGGAATTTAGAAAAAATAAAGAGAAGAATAAAAATAGAAAAAATTTAGATAGAAACTTACTCTTTCCTCGGTGTAGCCACTCTTGTACGAAACTAAAACTCACTTAATGTTTGGAGTTGGTTTACTCCATAATGTACCTAGGTAATATGAGTGGATTAATAGGGAGTATTTAGGTAGATCTTTTGATTTTTCAAGTGAGGGGGATTGGTTTTCCTAGGGTAGGGAGAGAAGTTATTTTTTTTAGGAGAGGAGTATTTTTAGAATAAAATATTGAATAAAAACTATATATAAGGTAAACCAGGTAATAGTAATATTTTTTACATTATAAACCATATTTTAATTAAATAAAAATATTTTAAGACTTTGAATCACTTAATAATTTAAATTAATTAGTTTAATTAAAAGGAAAGGTGGAAAAATGATAAAATTTTATTTTAATATAATACATTAAATTTTACACTTTGTAAAGTACTTTATGTTGGGAATGAATTTTCTCAAAATTAATCTATAATATATGATGATTTTGATGCTCATAAATACCCTTGTTTGTTTTCTAATAAAGTTTTGTTAAGTATGTTTTAGGAATATATATCATTATTTTTTTTATATCTTTGATGGAATTAAAATTTATGGAATGTGTTAAGGAAACACTTTGCAAACCCTACATTCGTTAAATGAACGTATAGATCATCATCCCTATGTTATGCTGAACAGTTTATGTATGGATCATCATCCCTATGCTATGTTGAACAGTTTGTGTATGGATCATCATCCTTATGCCATATATTAAACATATGTATTTCCACCCCTACGTTTATAGGAATGACAAGCATATTGAATATCAACCCTATGTTGGAATATGGAAACACTATTCATAACCTATGTTCAAAAGATTTAATGTATGATTAATCAATGATACATTTGGAATCAACCTTGTGCTAGAAGTTTGAACGTATTAATTATCATCCCTATGTTAATTATGTTCCCTACGTTATGCACATATTAAAGTGTCGTTAAGGAACCATATGTTGGTAGGAACCCTACACTACCAAAGGAACCCTATGCTGAGCAAAGGAATCCTACGCTAGACATTTGAACCCTACTTTTTACTATTCAATGGTAGAGTTTTAATGTCATGATATAATCTAAGATTCATGCAACGGTCTTGAATATTTTATAAACTGATTGAAAGATTCTCTAAGACTGATTCAAAGACTCATTATGATTGATTTAAGAATTATATTCAACAGATCAAATCACTCATATTCTTTAGGAAACTTACGACTCCCCTAGGCAATTTGAATTTGAATATCCACGTTCTATCAGTCAATTTTATTGGATATTTAATACCAAATCAAGCTATATGATCTATATATTATATCACAATTCCTTTGTAATATAGACACATATATACACATATGATTATATTTTTGTGAATATCTTTTACATTACTGCTGCAAAAATGATCGAATTTGTTATTTTCTAAAGAGGCTACACTTTGGAGACATAAATTTTCTACCTCATTCAATTTTAAGATTACTTATATTGATTGTTTCAACTCAAATTGAAGATCATTTGAAACCAGGATCACTAAAAAGTTATTATTTCTTGAAGTATTTCATTTATGAAGAATAATACCCATCTACAGTCAATTATTGCTGCTGAAATTGTGAAGATCAACCTAAACAGTCAATAATTCAAAAAAAATTGATTTATTGGAGTATCAACTACTTGTACTTAGTTTTAGTTTAAGTATTAACTTATTATTTTAATCTATGGATAATTGGTTCCTTTTGAAAGAACTATAAGGATCTGTTTATCCTTGTTGTAAAGGTGTCAACTACTTGCACTCGGTTGTGGATTTGAAGGTCTAGTGATAAGAGAACCTTTATAGTGAAATTCAACAAGATCGCAGAGACAGTGCTGGTGGAGTGGACTAGGGGATCTTTTTTCCCTGAACCACTATAAAATTGTTGTGTTCATTCTTTTTGTGTATCCACTTCTTATATTTTATACAAAAGGGAATGATATATATCTACATAAATCGCAAATAGATTTACAAACCAGAATCTACAAAGATTTTTGAAAAGACACAATTAACCCCCATGGAATTAAGATCATATTTCTCTCTAATATTCTTAACCAAAGACCACAATCGATCATCTTAACCTTTAAAATGATAAATTTAAAGGGTTACCTTTTGACGTTTCAAACATCCCATGACTTAAAATATCTTCTCTAGGGAATTGATCAATCCTTTAGCTAACACTGGGTTAGATAATCCATTGAATTATGGGGGATTTTGTCTCATAAAATTCTCCACTATAGACATATTCCACTATGGTATATTAGGTTCCACTCTAGTCTAGATACCACTGCCATTAATAGCTTGTGTCAATTGATCCATCACTATAACAAACTATTCCATTCTGATTCCAACCTTCTCAGGATGCTATTTTGGAAGGATATTTTCCTCTTTATTCCTTCTCATTATAGATTTCATGTTTCATTTATGGAAAACCATTCTAAACAAACATAGTTTGGATAAAGAAACATGTAAATCTTAAAATGTTTTATCATTGCAACTTAACCATAAAGTAAAATCTTCTAAGGTAATTCTATTAACACTATCCTAACATATAAATTTGTCTAAACATTTCCCATGATTCAAACTATAAGGAATAATCCTTAAAAATTACATAACCTTGGGTTAAGTCAAGAATTTTACTTTCTCTCACATTTTGGATCTTTTCAGGTTTAGAGTTTTATAATATTAGGCCATAACTCATACATAAAAAACCCATAAAATAAAAATTGAACACTTCCGATCAGTATCTATTTTTTCCATAATATAAAACTATTAAAATAAAGTATTAATTACTTTAATTTAAAATCTCCATGAATTTAAAATTTAATTCTACATTTCCCTTACCCATACTTAAACCCTGTGAAAATGTTTAAAAAAATTAGGATGAGAAAAAAATCTCAGTAAGGGATATAAAATGAAATAAAACCATTAGTTCAGTAAAAACTTGAAAACATATATAATGTTTACCTTTATATGAAATGTTATTTGAGCATATGAAATAAAACATTTTCACATGAAAAAAACACACATTTTTCTCAAAGAAAATAATTAAGTCCCATATTAAGAAATTTAAACCTCTTTTGGTGACTTAGATCATAGTATTCATTAAAACCTTTCAAATCCCATTTAATTGGAGTATATGTATGGAAAACATCCAAACATTTCACTCTTATAAATGTAATAACTATACAGGTGACTTCTATACCCAATGAATTTGAGGTTTATCATGGATCCACCCTTCCTTTAAGCTATAACGGGATCACCTGGTGCTATCTAAGTCACCTCATATATGATTTGTAATGGGATCAAATGGTGATATCTAGGACACCCCATGTATAAGCTGTAATGGAATCACTCAGTGCTATCTAGGCCACCCCATGTATAATTGTCACGACCCGACCCTACCCGGGCTCGAGCCGCAACTACCCCAAGCCCGCCTCTATAGGACAGGGGCTGGTAAAAAGCGCCGAAGGCTAAACAACTCAGGGAGACCTTTTCCTGAGTACCTGTACACACACACGGAGCCCACTCAATGCAAAAGTTCAGAGTAAAAAAGAAAAGCAAAGTACCAACTGCTATAAATAAACCACATTGTGCACCGACCTCTAAAAGTACAAAGTAAAAGCTGAAGGTAAAATGAAAAGAAAAGGGTCAAAACATGCACCCAACCAAAAAAAGTGCCACAACCCGGCAATAGGTAAACAAAAGAAAAACAGCTGGAAGGGTCCTCCCCCCCACCTGGAACCTGACTCCGACCACCGCACGTGGTCCAAGTTCCCAAACTCCTAAGCTCCGCTGAAGTCACGACCAACCTGCCTATCATCTGCAAGGGAACACCAAGTGCGGGCAAAGCCCAAGTAGGGGTGAGTATAAGAATACTTATTAGGATACCCCGAGGGCTCGAGGGAGCAACAAAGAAGGTACTAAAGGGTGAGAAGTAGATCGAACAGGGAAAGTTGAGGAGTACAACCAAAAGTGCAGTAAAGAGTACAGTAGAGAGTCCAGCTCAACCCAACAAGAGAAAGGAGGTAGATTCATCCAGACACAAAAAGATTGAAATGATGAGAAGATTAACTTCTCATCGAGTCTTTGCTACATATGGCAGGAGATTAGACTCGTCCAACCACGAGAAGCTAGACACAGAAAGAACGCGGCATACCCCGCGCGTCTTCGCCTCTCCTGGAGGGAGAGTAACCAAAACCCAAGGAGTGGGTACTGGAATAAGGTATACATATATATATGCTCTGTAAAGAAACCCGAACAAGATGGTAAGGGGATACCCGTCCTATAGCTCATCCCAAGAAAGTGAGTCGCCAACAGTCCCAGAAGTAAACACCATCGATGCCCCAGTATCCCGCACGTCTGGCCCAAACTGCAAGTCAAGGGGCTCAAATCACCTCACCTTGATACTATCCACTTTGGGCGGCACTGACTCGCCCACACGGTTTTAGGTCGCATCGCAAGGATGCGTCTCGGTGGGAAAAGTCCCCCTCGTACTTGAGAGTTTTGGGTTAAGTCAAACCACACCTCGTCACTGTCACACATTCAAGAGGTCTGCTCAAAGTCAAAGCTGTCACATCACTGACCCGTACAAACAAGGGTCTCGCTCCGGTAGTCACGGATTAAAGCCACAGACTATCCTAGTATGAAGGACTGAGTCTGAAATACCAACAGGTGACCCACTGCCCAGCCCTATTAGAGGGTAATTCATAATAAGATATTGGGTGACCCACTGCCCAGCCCTGCTGGAGGGTAAACCCTAATACATCATCAGGCGACCCACTGCCCAGCCCTATTGAAGGGTGGGCCTGGAACAAGACGATAGGCGACTCACTGCCCAGCCCTGCTGGAGGGTAGACCTGGAACAAGACGATAGGCGACCCACTGCCCAGCCCTGCTGGAGGGTAGACCCTCAAGAGTCATCGGGTGACCCAATGCCCAGTCTCTACTGGAGGGTAAACCCTAAGAAGTAAATGATCAACCCACTGCCCAGCCTCACTGGAGGGTAAACCCTAAGAATTCAATGAGTAACCCACTGCCCAGCCCCGCAGGAGGGTAAACCCGAATATGCTCTGGCCATTTTTACCGGATGGTACAACACTGGCCAACTGAACTCGGAGTGGGTATCGTGCAACCACCCAACTCCAGAACAAAACTAGGGAAAACCACTCAACCCTGTTGGTCAGCCAAATGAGAATAGAGCTAGGGGAAAACTCAACCCTGCTGGTCAACAGACGAGAACCGAGGAACCCTCTATGTCATGAGAGGTCAAAAGTACGTAAAGCAGAACACGGCATGCACTTGGGGACCACACGACGTGTGTCCCCAAGTCAACCCCAACCAAGCGCACAAATGTTCTCAGGTACAAACATCCACATGTACCTCCCAGTGTTATCGCATACTCCCAGAATGTGCCACGTCTCCAGCCAAAAATTCTAATGTGCGCACATCACCCATCGTCAATGATAAGGCGTAAACATAACAACCCCAAATTTCCACCTCAACGACTGAGTCACGGCTAACCACATCTCTTTAAACAGCAACATCACTCTCTCGGGAGTGCATGCGATCACACACCAAGGGTCCGCTACAAACACGGTAGAAGAACTGCCACCGGGGAACCTTTCACATTTTCACATTTAATAAGATCTCATAAGAGGCTCTACTTGCCTGAACAGATTACACCGTTGTAATCCTCGCAGAAAAACATGTGAGATCAACCACTTACTCACCTCCAACGTATATCCGATGGAAAATTCACCAACACTTCCTTACACTCGAACGGCGTCTCGTGATCCCGAGCCTCGGCCCTGAAAATAGTCGGGCGCATCACACCAATGTGATCCCCTCAGGAAAACACATCAAAAAGACTGCTCACTTGAGTGCAACAGATGTCCAGATAAAAAGATGCATTTCGTCATACCGCACACGAGCGGTGCTATGTGGGATCTGCATCCCGGTCCCAAAACACACAGAACAGATCGCACTGTTGCAATCCTCTCAAAAAAGTACAGAAGATGGACTATTCAATTGTCCAAAATGGACACCTGGTGATAAAGCAGGAAATCACTGTCAACTTATGAAACGTCCCTTGTGGGACCCGCACCAGTGTGTGGAATTAGAGCGGGCGGATTGCACCATTGCAATGCCCTCGGAAAAACACCCAAAATTGACTGCGCGCACGCCCCGAACGGATGTCCGGTGAGAAAGTAGCTAAACACTGCTTGCAGCTAAAAAGGAATCCCATGGGTCCCACACCTCAACTCCGGTTTCAACGCCCTAAACCATATTATAAAATCTCTGCCTCAACGCCAGGGTCTTAGCACCACTGACGGCACTCAAAACGGACTCCGGATGTGTTTGTGCCGCCCAAAACAAGAACTCTCAGGATAACGACAACCCACTTTACGGGCGTGTCGCACCACTGGGGCCTCCGTCCCAGGATTCAAAAATCCTTGAGACCATATCAAAAGGTTTTCCTTGATGTGAGGTCCACGCTGCCAAAGACGGCACGCGAAACGGACATCCGTAGCAAAAGATATGGGCGTCCGAATTTTTTTTTTATTTTTTTTTAAGGGGAAAACCCCGTTAGGCCGGACCGGCCCGGTCCAGCCGGTCCGCCCCACTCGGGCCGGCCCCTCCATCCGTGGCCCATGGCTCCCAAGACTCTATGCTGGCCATGTCTCCGCCACCAATCGGCCCTCGTGGCCGGTCTCGTTCCCCGCAGCGACCCGCGTTACGCGGGTAGCTGTCGCGCCGCACGGGGTCGCGCGCCTCACGGCCCCCTCCCCCTTGTACCCTACGCCGGCGGCTGCCACCTAGGACCCCGTCGGAGTCCCCGCCTCGCCGTCGTCTGCCTGTTGGAGCCACCTACTGGAGCCTCTCCGCCCGCCGGAGCTCGCCAGACTGCCCTGCCGACCGCCGGAAACCGCCATAAAACCCCAAAACCACCCCGAATCTTCGCCGGACCGCTGCAGACGCCTCGGAGCTCAGAATTCAAATACGAAAGATGCGTCGGAAATCTCGGATAGAGATCTACTAATATATGGGACTTTCTCGAAGATCATGCAGCAATTCAACAGTATAATTTGGGCTCAAAGAATGTGGGAATAAAAAAACAGAAACAAAACCTCCTACCTCTTGGGCGTAGCCCGATGCTTTGTCGTTGACCCACCAGAGTGGTCGCGCCTCGCCGGAGTCGCCTCGCCAGAGCCACCTCACCGGAGTGGAGGAGGAGAGGGGAGAATCTTGCCAGGGGAGGGGGAAATGAGGGAGAAGAGAAGGGGGATTAGGTTAATTAAATAAATTAATTAACTTAAACACCCTCCCGTGGCCCCGTACCCGAACTCCCGACGGGGTCAAAATTAAGCCTCCCCTAGGCTAAAAACCATGCTCTGAGCGCAACAACGGTCTCTGAATTTTAATCTGAGGCCCCATTCAAAAGTTATTAAACTCAACGCCCGAGGTCACCAAATTATGAAAATGCCCCTGGGGCCATTTTTCACTGACGGCCCGCGCTCGCAAAACTTATACTCCTCCTAGGGTAAACGTCACACTTCAAAATCAACGGTGCCCTCGGTTTCCCCATCTGAGCCACCGTTTTAGAGATACTACGTTTAGACATTAAACGGATAAATTAATTATTTAATTTATCTATTTAACATTCCGAAAGTGAGCGAGGGGTCCAAACATTCCGTGCCGACATGTTTTATGTCGTTCCTAGGGTAAAAACCTCATTCCGGACCCATCCGTACACTCAGATCTCTGATCCGGATCACCGTTTAGGAGTTAACCCATTTATTTGGTGTTTCCAGTGTGAACGCACTGAAAATTTAATTTCGGCCACACCGGGGCTTCGAATCGCACGACGTCTGAAGGCGCTGCTCTGGAGTAAGATCAAGAATATTACAAAGTACTTTATATCCAAAAACCGGGTTTTTATATCATTCCCTCCTTCAATATTTTCATCCCCGAATAGAAAAACTAGAGAACAACTCAGGGTACTAAGCCCGCACCTGGCTCTCCCGTACCCAGAAGAACTCTTGCACAGTTATGCGTCACCGCTCATAGACCAAAGGATTTGATTTATTCATGCGAGGTCTGCCCTTGCCGATGACGTGCATAGGAGAACGTACACATCTTCTCGGGTAAGTCACGTGGGAGACGTGTGCCTACTTCAGACTTTGGGGTTAGGGAAAGGCGGTAGGGAACCTCGCCATCCCTCTACATAGTCTTAAACGGCCCGAAGGCCCTCGGGGGTAGCTCACCTCCCCGGCCAAACCCCTACGTCGCACGCCACGACTGGAATCACCGCCCACACCTGGAATAAGGCCCAGTGATTCCCTCCTTCAGAATATCCATATGGTGAAACACCCAAGGATATCTGGTCACGCAAGTTTCCACAGTTGATGTACCACAACCAAGACCCTCTTACACGCTCGGAAGTGAAGGATTCAACACCATCGACTAAATGGAAAGGTTCTACGCCTTCTTACCTTACCAACACATGGCCACGACGATGCCCCGCATCACCCTGGTAACACCTCAAACAAGGAGTAGGGAGAAAATCATTTCAGACACAGAGTCTAACAATTCTACTGCAAAAAGTAGAATAGCTGTAGAGCGTACCTCTTATCACCTCATGTTCCGTAGGATCATAGACATCCAAAGCTTGCGGCTGTCCGCGGTCCCAACTGTCAGCTCCCGGAGCCTGACGTGGACCACCTAGTGGTGATGGGAAGACCTCGTAAGTTCATCCCCCACTACCAGCTCCTCCCGCTCCTCTGCTAACACCACCTCTCTGGGCGCTACTATCATCACGGCGTTGCCTCCATCGTGGCAGCGCACCTGCTACCTGCCTGAAGCTCTCTGCATACCTAGTCAGGCAGTCCCGTGCCAGGTGACCTCGCCCATCGCAAGCATAGAACTGACTCTCTTCGGGATGCACTGGTGCCCTCCGGCACCATTGTGGTGTACGACCACGCCCCTAAGTCCGGTTATCATAAATCCACCTGAGTCGAGGTTCTTCTTGCCAATGTCTGCTAGCTGCGGCAGACGTCTCGGCTCCAATGTGTTTCTTGCCACCACCAACTCTAGAACGTGACAGGAAGCTCTCTTTCACCAGCGCCTGCTCTAGAACCCCGGAATATGTGGAAATTCCCAAGTTTACTATGACAGCACGAATCTCTCGGCGGAGACCCTGCTCAAAATTCCGTGCTCGGATGTAGTCGTCATGGACCAAATCCAGGTAAAAGCGTGCACGGTCTGCGAAACTAGTCGTGTACTAGGCCACCGTCATCCCTCCCTGCTGAAACTACAGGAGCTCCTGAATCTGAATGGAGTGCAAGAAGGAGGGGAAAAACTCTTCACGAAACATCAACTGAAAGTCTCCCCATGAAAGCGACGAATCCTCAAGAAACCGAGTCACCAGACTTCCCCAACGCCAAGATGCTCCATGAAAAAGGCTGGCTGCCAAAGCCACTCTCTGATATGTCGGTGTCTGCACAAGCCTGAAAAGGAGAACCACTATCTCTAGCCAAACATCTGCTCCCTGAGGGTCTGGCTCACCACTGAACCTCAGCGGTCTCTACCGCTGGAACTCGCGGAGCGCGCTCAACTTGCTCTCAAGCTCAGCCTGCTCTACTGAAGTTGTCTGCTACTCAACAGGTGGGGGTTCTGCTACCAAGCCACCCGGAGAAAGGGGCTCGCATGATGGGTCCTGGACTGTGGCCTCGTAGCTCACAGGGTCGTCGTCACGAACCAAAGCTGGTATCCTAGCTGGCTGTCTTCGCAGAGACATCCTGAATATTATCAAGGAGTGTCACGATCAGATGACCATATATGTATATCACAACAACCACAACAAGGGGGAGATGACTCAAGAAGGACAATCAAAGACTCAATCCTATGTGATGCACAAACCAATTTTCCCTGCAACGAGTGTCTCAGCATGCCGAGTCGACAAGCGGGTTATCAGGGTCCTGGTGAATGGATACGTCGGTCGCCGCACCATCACTAGACTCCCAGGCCTGAGAGCCGCTCTCAAGACACGTTAACACTGTTTCCCTAAATCCCAACCAATTCCTTTTTAGGGATGTCCGAACAACATCCCAAGGTACGAACCACCTCTGATACTACTTTGTCATGACCCGACCCTACCCGGGCTCGAGCCGCAACTACCCCAAGCCCGCCTACATAGGCCAGAGGCTGGTGACAAGCGCCGAAGGCTAAACAACTCAGGGAGGCCTTTTCCTGAGTAACTGTACACACACACGCAGCCCACTCAATGCAAAAGTGCAGAGTAAAAAAAATCAAAGTACCAACTGCTATAAATAAACCACATTGTGCACCGACCTCTAAAAGTACAAAGTAAAAGCTGAAGGTAAAGTGAAAAGAAAAGGGGCAAAACACGCACCCAACCAAAAAAAGTGTCACAACCCGGCAACAGGTAAACAAAAGAAAAACAGCCGGAAGGGTCCCCCCCACCTATAACCCAACTCTGACCACCACACGCGGTCCAAGCTCCCAAACTCCTAAGCTCCACTGAAGTCATGACCAACCTGTCTGTCGTCTGCAAGGGCACACCAAGTGCGGGAAAAGCCTAAGCAGGGGTGAGTATAAAAACACTCAGTAGTATACCTCGAAGTCTTGAGGGTGAAACAAAAGAGGTACCAAAGGGTGAGCAGTAGATCGAACAGGGAAAGTAGAGGAGTACAACCGAAAGCGCAGTAAAGAGTACAGTAGAGATTCCAGCTCAACCCAACAAGAGAAAAGAGGTAGACTCGTCCAGACACAAGGAGATGGAAATGTTGAGAAGATGAACTTCTCGTCGAGTCTTCACTACCTATAGTAAGAGAGTAGACTCGTCCAACCATGAGAAGCTAGACACGGAAAGCATGTGGCATACCCCGCACATCTTCGCCTCTCCTGGAGGGAGAGTAACCAAAACCCAAGGATTGGGTACTGGAACAAGGTATACATATATATATGCTCTGTCAAGAAACCCGAACAAGATCGTAAGGGGATCCCCATCCCGTAGCTCAGCCCAAGAAATTGAGTCACCAAAAGTCCCATAAGTAAACACCATCGATGCCCCAGCATCCCGCATGTCTTTCCCAAACTGCAAGTCAAGGGGCTCAAATCACCGCACCTTGATACTATCCACTTTGGGCGGCACTGACTCGCCCGCACGGTTTTAGGTCACGTCACAAGGACGCATCTCGGTGGAGAAAGCACCCCTCATACTTGAGAGTTTCGGGTTAAGTAAAACCACACCTCATCACTATCACACATTCGAGAGGTCTGCTCAAAGTCAAAGATGTCACATCACTGACCCGAATAAACAAGGGTCCCACTCCGGTATTCACGGAGTAAAGCCACAAACTAGCCTAGTATGAAGGACTGAGTCTGAAATACCAACGGGTGACCCACTGCCCAGCCCTGCTGAAGGGTAATTCATAATAAGATATCAGTTAACCCACTGCCCAGCCCTTCTAGAGGTTAAACCCTAATACATCATCAGACGACCCACTGCCCAGCCCTGTTGGAGGGTAGACCTGGAAGAAGTCGACAGGAGACCCACTGCCCAGCCATGCTGGAGGGTAGACCTGGAACAAGATGACAAGCGACCCACTGCCCAGCCCTGCTGGAGGGTAGACTAGGAACAAGATGACAGGCGACCCACTACCCAGCCCTACTAGAGGGTAGACCCTAAAGAGTCGTCAGGTGACCCACTGCCCAATCTCTGCTGGAGGGTAAATCCTGATAAGTAAATGAGCAACCCACTACCTAGCCTCGCTGGAGGGTAAACCCTATGAAGCCGATGAGTAACCCACTGCCCAGCCTCGCTGGAGGGTAAACCCAGATCTGCTCTAGCCATTTCTACTGGATGGTACAACACTGGCCAACGGAACTCGGAGTGGGTATCGTGCAACCACCCAACTCCAAAACAAAACCAGGGGAAACCACTCAACCTTGCTGGTCAACCAAACGAGAATAGAGCCAGGGGAAAACTCAACCCTTCTGGTCAATAGACGGGAACTGATGAACCCTCTACGTCGTGACAGGTCAAAAGTACGTAAATTAGAACACTGCACGCACCTGGGGCCCACACGACATGTGGCCCCAAGTCAACCCCAACCAAGCGTACAAACATTCTCAAGTAAAAACATCCACATGTACCTCCCATTGTTCTCATATACTCCCAGAGTTTTCCACGTATCTAGCCAAAAAGGCTAACGTGCGCACGGCACCCATCGTCAATGCGAATGCATAAACGTAACAACCCCAACTTTCCACCTCAACGGCTGAGGCACGGCCAACCACATATCTTTAAACACCAACATCACTCTCCCAGGAGTGCACGTGATCACACACCAAGGGTCCGCTACAAACACGGTAGAAGAACCGCCACCGAGGCACCTTTCACATTTCCACCTTTAATAAGATTGTGTAAAAGACTCCGTTCGCCTGAACAGATTATACCGTTGTAATCCTCAAGGAAAAAAACATGCGAGATTGACCACTTACTCGCCTCCAATGGATATCTGACGGAAAAGTCACCACCACCACCTTACGCCCGAACGGCGTCCTGTGATCCCGAGCCTCGGCCCCGAAAACACTCGGGCGCATCGCACCATTGCGATCCTCTCGGGAAAACACGTCAAAAAGACTGCTCACTTTAGTGCAAAAGATATCCAGAGAAAAATATGCATTTTGTCGTACCGCACACGAGCGGTGCTATGTGGTACCCACATTTCGGTCCCGAAAGACACAGAACAGATCGTGTCATTGTGATCCTCTTGAAAAAGTACACAAGATGAACTATTCACTTGTCCAAAACGGACACCCGGTGATAAAGCTGGAAATCACCGTCAACTACCGAAACAGCCCTCGCGGGGCCCGCACTAGCGTGCGAAATTAGAGTGGGCGGATTTAACCATTTCAATGACCTCGGAAAAACACCCAGAATCGACTGCTCACACGCCCCGAATGGATGTCCGATGAGAAAGTCGATAAACGTTGCTCGCAGCTAAAAAGGAGGCCTATGGGGCCCACGCCTCAACTCCGGTTTCAATGTCCGAAACCATAGTATAAAATCTATGCCTCGACACCAGGGTCGTATTGCCGCTGACGGCACTCAAAATGGACTCTGGATGTGTTTGTGCCGCCCAAAACAAGAACTCCCGGGATAACGCCAACCCACTTTACGGGCGTGTCACGCCACCGGGGCCTCCGTCCAGGGATTCAAAAATATTTAATACCATTTCAAAAGGTTTTACTTGACATGAGGTCCGCTCTTCCATAGACGGCATGTGACACGGACGTCCGTAGCAAAAGATACGGGCGTCCGAATTTTTTTTTTTAAGGGGAAAACCCCTTTGGGCCGGACCGGCCCAGTCCGGCCGGTCCTCCCCGCTTGGGCCAGCCCGCGCCTTGAGCGTCCCAGCCCTCCATGGCCCATGGCTCCCGCGGCTCTCCATGGGCCTCATCTTCGCCTTTGACCGGCCCTCGTGGCCGGTCTCGTTCCCCGTAGCGACCTGCGTTACGCGGGTCGCGGTCGCGCCGCACGGGGTCGCGTGCCTCGCGGCCCCCTCCCCCTTGTGTCCTATGCCGGCGGCCGCCGCCTGGGACCCTGCCGGAGTCCCCACCTTGCCGCCGTCTTCCGGCCAGAGCCGCCGGCTGGAGCCGCTCCGCCCGCCGGAGCTCGCCGGACCGCCCTGCCGACCGCCGGAAACCGCCGGAAAACCCCAAAACCACCTCGAATCTTCGCCAGACCGCTGCGGATGCCTCGGAGCTCGGAATTCAAATCCGAAAAATGTGTCGGAAATCTCGGATCAAGATATACTAATCTATGGGATTTACTCGAAGATCGGGCAACAATTAGACAGTATAATTTGGGCTCAAAAAATACGGGAATAAAAAAATGGAAACAAAACCTCCTACCTCTTGGGCGTAGCCCGATGCTTCGTCGTTGACCCACCGGAGTGGCCACGCCTCGCCGGAGCCACCTCACCGAAGCCGCCTCACCGGAGTGGAGGAGGAGAGGGGAGAAGATTGTCAGGGGAGGGGGAAATGAGATAGAAGAGAAGGGTGGTCAGGTTAATTAAATAAATTAATTAACTTAAACACCCTCCCGCGACCCCGTACCCGAACTCCCAACGGGGTCGGGATTAAGCCTCCTATAGGCTAAAAACAACCTTTGAGCACAACGGAGGTCTTGGAATTTTAATACAAGGCCCCGTTCAAAAGTTATTAAACTCAACGCCTGAGGTCGCCAAATTACGAAAACACCCTTGGGGCCATTTTTCACTGACGGCCCGTGCCCACAAAACTTATACTCCTCCTACGGTAAACGGAATGCTCTGAAATCAACGGTGCCCTTGGTTTCCCCATATGAGCCACCATTTAAGAGATACTGATTTTAACCATTAAACGGATAAATTAATTATTTAATTTATTCGTTTCACGTTTCGAAAGTGAGCGAGGGGTCCAAACATACCGCGCTGACCTGTTTTATGACATTCCTAGGGTAAAAACCCCATTTCGGACCCATTCGTACACTCGGATCTCTGATCCGTATCACCGTTTAGGAGTTAACCCGTTTATTTGGCATTTCTAGTGTGAACGCACTGAAAATTTAATTCCGGCCACACCGAGGCTCAGAATCGCACACCGTCTGAAGGCACTGCTCTAGAGTAACATCAAGAATATTCCAAAGTCCTTTATAGCCAAAAACCGGGTTCTTACAATAACCTATATCGGGCTCACCCATTTCATATAATACTCAAGAACCATTTCATGAAATAAAAAAAATCATTATAAAACTCATATAAACATTCATTATTAATTTATAACCTTATAAAACCATGGAAAAGAAATGGGTTTAATGTCAATGTCTTCAAAACGTGGTTAAACCGTGGAAAAGAAACGGGTTCCATAAAAATATATTTGAAACAGCCTTAGTCCATCTAGATAAATAATGAGGATGTTATAAATACAAAATATTCATGATGGAGGATAAGTAACAACAAGGTTTTTTTATTTTGATTAATGAAAATACCATTAAAAGATCATTAAGAACATTATTGAGGAAGATAATCTCTAAACATTCCAAAGTATCTCATACCAATTTGAAACATTTGAGTCATATTCCCCATGAAGGAATAACATTTAATAGAAAATTAATTAACATGATAATAAATAAATTCAAGATATAATATTTCAAAGTTGCTATATATACACCTCATAAAATAATATGGGTGTATAACATCAAAAGAAGTTCCTCAAATAAAGGAGATTGAGACGAAGTCTCTTACCTTGAGTCTGACTTGTCCTGTGTGCATTTATCTTCCTGAATAATAAACTTATGTTAATTATTTACTTGACTCAGAATATTTTTTAATTTATCGTTACTTTTATTTCACTTGTTATGTTTTTTTATATAACTACTTTAATAATTAATTTTACGCTGGGTGTTTTGATCATATTCAATTTTTGTGTCAAAACGCCTTTGGTAAGTTGACTAAGGTCAAATGTATCATTATTTAAAAATATCTATAATAATAATCATGAAATAATTATCATATTTATAAATAAATTATACTTTTAAAATAAATCATGAAATATGGTTATAAAAAAATGAACCAACATTACAATTATAGAGACGGTAGGTCGTACCTATGCATGAGTAACGTTCCCATTTTTTAATGATCGTTATGAAAAGAAGTTAAGTAACATTTATATTTATAGAATTATAATTATATAATATATATAATATTATTTATTCATATATACATATATATATATAATTATTATGATGTAAAAGTAATCACATCGCTTTGAGGAGGTGGTAGTCCACATGTCCACGGATGACATTATCACTTTTTCAGTGTGAAAAGGTAATAAAGAAAATGATATATTAAATTTATAGAAAGGTAATTATTTCATGAATATAATATATATATCATTTATTTCGCATATTTTTAATTAAACTCATCCTTAATACATTCCATTTAATGTGTGGATGTATCACATCACTTTGAGGGGGTGGTAGTCCACACATCCACAAACGATGTTATCATACTCCCACAAAATGAAAAGAAATAAGTCATGTGTTATATAAAAAATAAATAAGTACTAATAAAACATAAATATCATATATATCATATAAAAACATTATTTCCATAATAATTCCCAACCATTAGAGGTGGTAAAGTAAAAAAATGACATCATTTTGCAAGGTGAGATAGTCCATCATACTCATGAATGGAAATTTTGTTACCCATTTGAAGTAATTGTGTGTTGGTGTAGGTAAAAACCTTAACATAATGAAATATTAGTATATTTATGATAATTATGTTATTATATAATTATTTAATAATAATAATTTAAGTGTTTTGATAAATAAAAAAATACATGTTGAAGAACATTGCTTATTTTTTAGGTTACTCTTTTTGGTTTTCACAAAAGGACTTCCTTGGTTGTATTAATTCCCAAGGTAAGGATTCTAAGATGCGAAGATGGGTTTTGTAAGCTTATTTGGTTAGGTTTGTTATGATACAAAAGGATTGATATGTGTGAATAAGAGGGGAGGATGAGTGCCTTTTTATAGTGGAGGGGGAGTGGAATTCTTATATATATATAAAGGTAAACATTATTGGGAGGTCTCCCTTACATTATGTGATTAAAAAATGAAAAATAATTGATTAAAAGGGATTTATGGTCGAGACACACTCACACAACATAAAAAAATATTTTTATCATTTGTTTCTTATTATTTATGATTTCTTATATTTTTCTATTTTGCTTTTTCATTTAGGTAGCTAGTTTTCTAACCTATTTAATTCATACATTAAGAATAAATTAAAGTAAAAATTATTAGAAAATTTAGAACCAATGATTATAAAATATTAAATATAATTTATAAAATAAAAATACTATATTTTTTTAAATGAATTTTAATAGAAACGCATGTAACATGCAAAAAAACTACTTTATCAATAACTACGCTAACAAAAAAATCCTAGATGGATCAAAGTAAACTTGAATGGAACCTCTAAAGGCAACCCGTGTCCTATGAGTTGTAGTGCTATCTTCAGGAACCACCTTAGTTAGATCCTTGGATGATTTCTTGGTAGTTTCAGCATTTCCTCTTCTCTAGAGTCTGAAATGTTGAGTTTGATACATGCTATTAACTTCACCAACCTCTATGGTTAGAACAATCTCTGTATTGAAAGTGACCTGACTACCATTGTGCAAGCAATTTGGAATGGTGTGACACATCTAGCGTGGACGATCACTACTCGTTGGATGGATTTCACCCACGATCTTCTCAACATCAATTACATCATCACTCATGTTTATCATGAAGCAAATAAGGTAGCATATGGCCTTGAAAACAAGGGAGTAAACCAAGACATAACCTGGATTGATGATCTTCCAGTTGACCTTCTCCCTCTTTATTATAAAAATTGTAATATGATTCCATATTTTAGACTTTTGTAACCACTTTATTTTATAATAATTTTTCATTGTTCTTTTGTCCAAGGCATCATCCTTTTAAAAAAAATATCATTTATTTTATTTTATTATTAACTAAATAATCCATGCATTGGAGTTTCTTAAGAATTTAATGTGATTATATCATCTATAAAAATTAAATATAAATTATTGTGATAATAATAACTTATTTATCTTCCAAAATTATGTTTATTACCAAACCTATGTTGTAAAGACCCATAAAATTCAATAAAATTTTTTTTTAATTTTATTTGGGATTTTAAAAGAACGCAGTTTCTGACGGCACCTGATTCCGAGGCCCGGTGTGCCCGGAATCAATTTCCGAAGTTTAGCTCGGGTACGTTTAGTGAACGAACGAGCGGTTTTTTCTAACTTTTAAACCGATGCTCAGAATCGGAATCCGAGGACACCGATGGAATCGCAGCGCCGGTAATTGCTTAGGAACACCTTTTCTGGAGTTGCTTTTTCTCGGGTGTGGTTATTAAAAATAGTGGGTTAAGTAATGAATAAAAATAAAATTTGTGCAACCAATTTTATTTTTATTTAAGGTAGTTTAAACCTATACTTGGTGGTTGGAGTGGGACCCACTAATATCCTAACTCCACTAGGTAGGATATTAGTGAGGTGGGGCCCACACGAGCCCCACCCCTTTATTTCCTTTTACCTCCCATGTGCATTTAATATGGTAACTCACCCACACCCCCTCTTAAATGCCAAGTCAACTCCCGCGTTTAATTGGATTATTAAACACCTCATTAATTGGTCAACGCTCGATAATTAAATCGTGATTTAATTTTGAATTTCAAAAACAGATGGCATGAGTAATAAAATAAGGCAAATCCTAATTTTATTATTGTTTTTGTGTTGTGCGAGAAGATTTGGGGAGGAAATACTCCAATCTTGAAGAACTTCATTCCTCGTTGAAGAACGTGAAGAACGCACCGTCGCCGATGAAGAACGCCAGCCTCCAACGAAGGACGACGAAGAACGCCGAATCCTCGGAGATCGACGACGTGACGCCGTGTACCGCGACGCCAACGATTCTCTTCTCCGTGGCGTCGATGACGCTTATAGAACCTTATTCCGCGACGTCGTCTTCCACGACGATTATTTCCCGCGACGAACCTTCGTTCGATGACACCTTGAGGTAGGGGGTTCAGTTTAATTTAATTTATGTGAATTATATCTTCGAAATATGATTCAATTGTTGAAAATCGTTTGAACCACTAACACAGTGGGTGCGGACCAACGAACAAGTCCGAACCCACCAATTCTTTGTTCTTGATGCACGGAACGTTGGGCGACGATGAAACGGGACCGTTGAGCGATTGGAGGCCGTCGCAGTAATCTACGGGTCCCGAGATGACCCCAGGTGCAGACGGGAGAAATAACGGACCACCGGAGCCGCTCCGGTGGCCCGAGGATTTCACCAGCCGGCCGGAGGCGACGGCGTCCCGGCGCGCCGCAAGGAGGGACCGTCGCGGCTTTAGCCGCGGCGGCAGGCGACCGGTCCCGCGGCCGCGCGGGACCCGGGGGAGACGCGGCGCCCAGCGCCGCGTCCATTGGCAATGAAGCGGCCCCCATGTGGGGTCGCGGCTTCAATCAAGGGGGGAATCCCCCCCCCTTTCCGCAGCGGCACGGCCAGCACCGAGCTGGACGTGCGGGGCGCGCCCGCGCCGGGCCAACCGGCCGCCTAGGCCGGACCGGCCACACCGGGCCGGGCCGCCCAGGCCGGGTCGGGCCACGCCGGTTGGGCCAGGCCGCGCCCACCGGTCTGATCCGCGCCCAAATGGGCCGGACCCGGACCTGGTTTGGGTCGCCCCAGTTCGGGCCGACCCAGGGGGTCTCAGGTCGGGTCGGTCCGGGCCCAAAACCCCCTAAAACCGGACAGGTTCATTATTTTGCACATATCTTGGGCTACGGACCTCTGATCGTAGCACCATCAGTTGAGATGTGATCCTTGGATCGAGACGGTCGTTTCGGTATATTACACTCAAGGTTTTGGAGGACTTTGGATACGGCCGGGTTGGTTCGAACACGAAACCAACCGGGCCCTCAGGGCGGAAACACTTATAACTTGAGCTCCGGACATCCGATTGACGTGTCGTTGACTTTGTTGGATTCCTCTTAGTGAGAGGGACCTTTTGGATTACTCCACTCGAGGTTTGGATGTAGTTGGAGTGCGGTCGGGTTGGTTTTGACTTAAAAACCAACCGGACCCCTGGAACGAAAAGGCCAATAACTCTCAACCGGGCGTCCGATTGACACACCGTTTGTCACGTTGAGTTCCTCTTGTCGAGACGGAACTTTGAGATACATCAACTCCGGACTACGTGTCAGTTGATGTATCGACTCCCCTTTGGCTCGTGGAGTGGACCCTCTCGGAATCAAGCATGTTGTGTGCGGGAACCCTAGAGCTGGCTGTGACTGTGACTGTGACGACTGCACTGAAATCCTATGTGGGTTCGGTAGCGATGAAGACCGTACTAAAATCCTCCGTGGATTCGACGGCGATGAAGACTACACTGAAATCCTATGTGGGTTCGGCAGTGATGAAGACCATACTGAAATTCTCCATGGGTTCGACGGCGATGAAGACTGCACTGAAATCCTCTATGGGTTCGACAGTGATGAAAACCGTACTGAAATCCTCCGTGGGTTCGATGGAGATGAAGACTGCAATGAAATCCTCTGTGGGTTCGGCAGCAATGAAGACCGTACCGAAATCCTCCGTGGGTTTGATGGCGATGACTTTGTTCTTGTTATCCTACGTGGGTCTGGCAGAGTAGCTGTTCTGTATCATATGTGGGTCCGACAGCTTAGCTGGTTTAGTATCCTACGTGGGTCCCAGCTTAGATGAATCAGTGGCTATATCTGATCATCTCTATCACCTTATGAAAAAGTATACCTGTGTGAACTGAGTCTTGAATTTCAATCATTATCTTCGATATGATTGACTTGCTTTCCTATGTGGATTATGTTATGCTTTCCTGTGTGGATTGGGTTGTACTATCCTGTGTGGACGTGATCGAACTTGAACTCGGATTTTGGAGCCGAACTGGAAATGATGACTTTGGTATATGTATGGGCATATACCTAAGTAGTGTTGGTCGTTACTTCGTGATTGTATCTTTCCTTTGTGGATTATCCTTTGTGGATTCTGGGAGACCTTTGGGGGTCTTGGGGTCCCTACTGAGTAGCGTATACTCACACCTGCATGGGCTATGCCCGCACTACGTTGTGTTGGATGCAGACGACAGACAGCACTGATCGTGGTTGAGGCTTGTGGAGCAGTCAGTTCCTGGAGGTGGACCACTGGGCGGGTCATACACGGAGCGAACAGCTGGACCCGAGGAGCTGAGGAGGCTATTTGTACCCACCCTTTAGGTGGGACTTCCAGTGGACGGCTCGACATTGCTGCTTTACCTTCAGTTTTTGGATTTTTCTTTTCAATTGTACTTTACTTTCAGTTTGGGTTTGTATTCTAGCCCATTTAATTTCCGCACTTACTTTTTTACCCAGTTTTACTTCGTGTTTACTTCTGCTGGCTTACTCTGTGGTGTTTGTTTAATTTATAAAGGCAACACCTTCCCCTTTTTGTCAGTATTTACACCTTGGTTCTAGTCGCCATCCCCTGGCCTATGGGAGGCGGGCTTGGGTTAGTCACGGCACGGGCCCCGAGGACAGGTTATGAAAAATTGGTATCAGAGGAGTTCGGTTCTACCGCAAAAATAAGGACTCTGATCTTTCTTCTATGTGAAGAAATAGTGTTAAGGGTATTGAGTGTGGTTATGAGTCCAGGGAGTCCAGTGTTGGTGCGGCGGCCGACGTATCCGTACACCAGGACCCTGACTTCTGATTTCCGACTCAATGCATGAAAACATTGATTGCATGTGTGTTTCAAAAGTTTTCTTTGTGATTACTTTGTGTCAGCTCACCAGGTATACTGTTTTTACCATGGCGCACCTGTTTCTTTTCAGTATGGCCCCACGACGGCAGCCAGCTAGGGTTCTGAGCTTTGTGCGAGACGACAGCCCACCGAGCGACGAGGCCTCGGTGTAGGGCCCTTTTTCAGCGGAGGCACCGATGGTACCACTACCTTCTGAGTCACCGATGCTACCAGCCCCAGCCGCTAAGAGTGCACATCGCCTTAGTGCACTGCACGAGTTTCAACGTCAGAGACCGCCCAGGTTCCGCAGGGAGACGGACCCTCAGGCAGCCGAGGATTGGATGGAGGCGGTTTTGCGAGTTTTTAGGTTAGTGGGGACACCAGCTGACCTCGTGGTGATCCTTGTAGTGAGCCTCCTGCACGTGGCAGCAGGAAAATGGTGGAGCTTGATGCTCCAGGTGCACGATGAGGCATCTCTCCTCTGGACGGACTTTGAGAGCCTCTTCCGCTCGGAGTTCGTCCAAGCCACCCTCCGTGCGGTGCGCATCCAGGAGCTTCTACATCTGCGGCAGGGAAGCAAGATGGTCGCCCAATACTCAGCGAGATTTACCGATCTCTTGCGCTATTCGACAGACATGGTACGGGACCCATTCTTCTGGGCCCGGACCTTCGAGCAGGGACTGAGGCATGAGATCAGGGCATTGATGATATCCCTCAGCATTCCGACACAGGAAGGAGTACTGGAGCGAGCCCTTCTCATAGAGAGCTTTCTTGCCAAGCTTATTCCAGCAGCAAGACCTACCGCAGGGAGGCACGTAGAAGATTCATCTGCATCTGGCAGTCGAAGGATGTCACAAGGGTCCAGGCAGACTGGACCATCAGGCAGACGACCTCAGGACACTGGCTCGGAGGTGCGAGGCACAGGGTGCAGAGCCAGCCTTCCGAGGAGCAGACAGTGCTACGCATGCGATGGGCAGGGCCACATGGATCGTGACTGCCCGACCCACCGCGCAGAGGAGCAGCAGACGGTTGAGGGGCCACCCAGGCAGAGGCAGAGGGTCGACCGTGGTGGTCCGCCGAGAGCAGGCGGACGAGGTAGGGGAGCTGGCCGAGCAGCAGGTGGTGGGAGACGCTTTGAGGATTTACCACCACCACCACCAGGAGGTCCACCCCGACCACAGGGAGATGGCGGGCAGAGACAGGCTCAGATTCAGGCAGTAGATGCCTACGACCATGGCGTGCCAGAGATAATTCGAGGTACTATCTGTGTCTACTCCACCATTGTTGCAGTTCTTATAAACACAGGAGCAAGTCATTCCTTTATTCCAACTGCCCTTGTTCGGAGCTCAGAGATTCCGACAGAGCCGTTGGCTCGATCCTTACGGCTAGAGACTCCTACGGGAGCAGACTCGACGATTACGCACTGGTGCCGGTAGTGTGAGCTTACTCTAGGAGGTGATAGATTCGGCTAGGATCTTCTTGAAGTGGCGTCGAGGCCTTACGACATCATCTTGGGCATGGATTGGTTATCTACAGTCCATGCTCAGATCGACTGTATTAGGTGCAAGGTGCGATGTGTTCGCACCGATGGGAGCAGGTTTACCTTCACCGGTGAGAAGGGAGGCTTTTCAATATAGGATGGACTCACGCAGAGGAGAGGATAGCCCATCACTCATTAGTTAACTAGCCTCATCCTAGGATCAGTTGACGTGCGGAGTCCTAGTTTTTCTGTAGTGGTGGATCAGTATGCAGACGTTTTCCCCGATGACGTCCCAGGACTACCTCCTCGCAGAGAGGTAGACTTCTATATTGACCTATACCCCGGGACAGCCCCGATATCCACTCCAGCATATCATATGGCTCCCGCTGATCTTCGGGAGCTACGGGTACAGCTGGAGAACTTGCATAGCAAGGGATTCATCTGACCCAGTGTTTCACCCTGGGCTTCCCTGATATTGTTCGCCAAGAAGGCGGACGGGAGCTTGCGGCTGTGTGTCGATTATCATCGCCTGAACCAGGTGACCGTGAGGAACAAGTATCCACTATCGAGGATTGAAGACCTCTTCTATCAGCTCAAGGGAGCACGGTGGTTCTCGAAGATAGACCTTAGATCAGGCTATCATCGGCTCAGAGTTCGGGACGAGGACGTGCAGAAGATGGCCTTCAGATGTCGGTATGGCCACTATGAGTTCTTGGTTATGCCCTTCGGCGTAACCAATACTCCAGCAGTGTTCATGGGTCTTATGAATAGTATCTTTCAGCCATACCTCGATCTATTTGTCATGGTCTTCATCAACGACATTTTGATTTACTCGACCACTGAGGAGGAGCACGCCTACCACTTGCGGGTTGTTCTAGACACACTCTGAGAGCACCAGCTTTATGCAAAGATCTAGAAGTGTCAGTTCTGGTTACGTGAGGTCCACTTCTTAGTACATGTCATCTCTAAGGCGAGAGTTGCGGTGGATCCTACGAAGATCGAGGCAGTTCTAGCTTGGGATCCACCCAGGAGCGTGACAGAGGTGTGGAGTTTCTTGGGGCTAGCTGGGTACTACCAGAGGTTTGTGCCAGACTTCTCCAGATTTGTGGAACCACTCTCAGCTTTGAAGAAGAAGGGGAAACCCTTTGTGTGGTCAGACATATGTCAGCAGAGCTTCTAGGAGATGAGACAGAGATTGACCAGCGCACCTATCTTGAGGCTACTGGAGGAGGGAGTAGGGTACGTAGTCTACTGCGATGCATCAGGGACCAGACTCAGATGTGTCCTGATGTAGGAGCGGGCATTGATCGCCTATGTATCACGTCAGTTTAGGCAGCATGAGCGGAACTACGCTACCCATGACCTGGAGTTAGTAGCAGTGCTCTTCGCTCTGAAGATGTGGCGACACTATCTGATGGGCGAGCGCTTTACAGTCTACTCTGACCACCAGAGTCTCAGGTACATCTTCTCACAGAAGGACCTGAATCTGAGACAACGGCGATGGCTAGAGCTCCTCCAGGACTATGACTTTGAGATATTATATACTCTTGGAAAGGGGAACGTAGTAGCCGATGCTCCCAGCAGGAGGACGGGCATTCAGCTACTCAGGGAGGTGACGGAGCAGCTAGCCGCTTTGCAGATATCCTTCATGGATAGAGATGGGGCAGCCTTTCTTCAGTCACTCACAGTCACTCCTCCACTACTGCAGTGGGTCAGAGAGGCACAACGTGGGGAAGTTGACTGTAAGACGCGGCATGTGCAGATATCCTTAGGACAGGCACCTGATGGATTCTCTATAGGAAGAGATCACAACGTCCTTTTCAGAGGACATACCATGGTACCATCTGCTTTATAGGAGGAGGTGCTGAGAGAGTTTCACACTTCCCCTTTAGTGGTACATCTAGGAGTGGCGAAGATGTACCGGGATCTCAGACGATAGCACTGGTGGCTGGGTATGAATAAGGCTGTGACAGAGTTCGTTTCTCGATGCCTCACCTTCCAGCAGGTGAAGGCAAAGCACCAGGTTCCAGCAGGCTTGGTACAGCCCTTGGAGGTCCCAGAGTGGAAGTGGGATGGGATATCTATGGACTTCGTTACTAGACTTCCACATACTTCCAGAGGTCACGACTCTATTTGGGTGATTGTCGACCAACTCACCAAGTCGCCCCACTTCTTACCCATCAGAGAGCAGGGCTCAGTGGAGATCTTGGGACGCCTCTAAGTTCAGGAGATCGTACGGATTCATGGTGTGCCATCATCTATCATCTCCGATCAAGATTCTCGCTTTACTTCCCGGCTTTGGAAGGGGTTACAGGAGGCATTAGGGACGCAGCTTCATCTGAGCACCGCCTTTCAACCTCAGACGGATGGTTAGACGGAGAGGACCATTCAGACTCTCGAGGACATGCTCCGTGCATGTGTCCTCGACTTTGGTTGTAGTTGGGAGGACCATATACCCTTGGTGGAGTTCGCGTACAACAACAGCTACCACTCCACCATCGGGATAGAACCATACGAGGCATTGTACGGCCGACATTGCAGATCACCTCTGTGCTAGAAAGACCCTGGGGAGTCAGCACTTGTGGGACCAAAGATGGTCCAGGCCACGACAGAGAAGGTCCAGGTCATCCAGGAGCGGATGAGGATAGCTCAGATCTGGCAGAAGTCTTATGCTGACAGGAGGCGGAGACCAATGGAGTTCGAGGATGGCGACCACGTCTTCTTGCAGGTCTCACCTCGACGTGGATTACGGAGATTTGGCCGGGGCGGAAAGTTATCTCTGCGCTTCATCGGACAGTTCCAGGTTCTCAACAGGATAGTCGAGGTGGCTTATCGCCTGGCTCTACCACCTCAGTTGCACCGGGTGCACGACGTCTTCCACATATCTCAGCTGAGGAGATACGTGCACGACCTGACGCATATCATCGACCATGGGGAGCTATACCTTGACGATGGGGCGACTTTTGCGGAGGTCCCGGTGGAGATCGAGGATCGACAGGAGCAGGTCCTACGTGGGTGGTCGATTCCTTTAGTGCGCATCAGATGGAAGCACGGGAACCTCCAGGAGATCACTTGGGATCGGGAGGCTCAGATGCGTGCACAGTACCCACAGTTGTTCCCCTAGTTTATGATGTATCTTTATGGGGACGTAAAGCCCTGAGGTGGGAGTAATGTAAAGACCCTTAAAATTCAATAAATTTTTTTTTAATTTTCTTTGGGATTTTACAAGAATGCAGTTTCTGAAGACACCTGATTCCGAGGCCCGGTGTGCCCGGAATCAATTTCCGAAGTTTATCTCGGGTACGTTCAGTGAACGAACGAGCGGGTTTTTCTAACTTTTAAATCGGTGCTCGGAATCGAAATTCGAGGACACCAATTGAATCGCAGCGTTGGTAATTTCTTAGGAACATCTTTTCTGGAGTTGTGTTTTCTCGGGTGTGGTTATTAAAAATAGTGGGTTAAGTAATGAATAAAAATAAAATTTGTGAAACCAATTTTATTTTTATTTAAGTTAGTTTAAACCTATGCTTGGTGGTTGGAGTGGGACCCACTAATATCCTAACTCCACTAGGTAGGATATTTGTGAGGTGGGGCCCACACGATCTCCAACCCTTTATTTCCTTTTACCTCCCACGTGCATTTAATATGGTAACTCACCCGCACCCCCCTCTTAAATTTCAAGTCAACTCTCACATTTAATTGGATAATTAAACACCTCATTAATTGGTCAACGCTCGATAATTAAATCGTGATTTAATTTTGAATTTCAAAAACAGATGGCATGAGTAATAAAATAAGGAAAAGCCTTATTTTATTATTGTTGTTGTGTTGTGCGAGGAGATTTGGGGAGGAAATACTCCAGTCTTGAAGAACATCCTTCCTCATTGAAGAACACAAAGAACGCACCGTCGCCGACGAAGAACGCCAGCCTCCGACGAAGGACGACGAAGAACGCCAGCCTCCAATGAAGGACGACGAAGAACGCCGAATCCTCAGAGATCGACGACGCGACACCATTTACCACGACGCCAACGATTCTCTTTTTTGAGACGTCGAAGATTCTTACGGAACCTTGTTCTGCGACGCCATCTTCTGCGACGAACCTTCGTTCGACGACACCTTGAGGTAGGGGGTTTGGTTTAATTTAATTTATGTGGATTATATCTTCGACATATGATTAAATTGTTGAAAGTCGTTTGAACCACTAATGCGGTGGGTGCGGACCAACGAAAAAGTCTAAACCCACCGATTCTTTGTTCTTGATGCGCAGAACGTTGGGTGGGGATGAAACGGGACCGTTGAGCAATTGGAGGCCGTTGCAGTAATCTACGGGTCCCGAGACGACCCCAGGCGCAGACGGGAGCAAGAATGGACCACCGGAGCGGCTCTGGTGGCCCGTGGATTTCACCAGCGGCGCGGGTCGCCGGCGCGGCGATGCCGGCAGCCGCCAGGAGGGACCGCTGCGGCTGAAGTTGTGGCGGCAGGCGACCGGTCCCGTGGCCGCGCGGGACCCGGGGGAGACGCGGCGCCCAGCGCCGCGTCCGTTATCAAGGAAGCGGCCCCCACATGGGGCCGCAGCTTCAATCAAGGGAGGTAGTCGTCCCCCCCCCTTTCTGCAGTGGCACGGCCATCACCGAGCTGGCCGTGTGGGGCGCGCCCGCGCCGGGCCAACCGGCAGCACCGGGCCGGGCCGCCCAGGCCGGGCCGGGCCGCGCTGGTTGGGTCGGGCCGCCCAGGCCGGGCCGGGCCGCGCTGGTTGGGTCGGGCCATGCCCACCGGGTCGGGTCGCGCCCAATGGGCCGAGCCGCGCCCAAATGGGCCGGACCTGGACCCGGTTCGGGTCGACCCAGTTCGGGCCGACCCAGGGGGTCTTGGGCCGGGTCGGTTTGGGCCCAAAACCCCCTAAAATCGGACAAGTTCGTTCTTTTTCCCATATCTTGGGCTACGGAACTCTAATCGACGCATCGTCAGTTGCGATGAGATCCTTGGATCGAGACAGTCGTTTCGGTATATTAAACTCAAGGTTTCGGAGGATTTTGGGTATGGTCGGGTTGGTTCGAACAAGAAACCAATCGGGCCCTCGGGGCGGAAACGCTTATAACTTGAGCTCCGGACGTCCGATTAACGTGCCGTCGACTTTGTTGGATTACTCTTAGTGAGACGGACCTTTTGGATTACTCCACTCGAGGTTTGGATGCAGTTTGAGTGCATTCGGGTTGGTTTTGACTTAAAAACCAACCGGGCCCCTGGAACGAAAAAGCCAATAACTCCCAGACCGGGCGTCCGATTGACGCGCCATCTGTCACATTGAGTTCCTCTTGTCGAGACGGAACTTTGAGATACATCAACTCCGGACTACGTTTCAGTTGATTTATCGACCCCCTTTGGCTTGTGGAGCGGACCCTCCTGGAATCGAGCATGCTGTGTGCGGGAACCCTATAGCTGGCTGCGACTGCGACTGTGACGACTGCACTGAAATCCTATGTGGGTTCGGCAGCGATGAAGACCGTACTGAAATCCTCCATGGGTTCGATGGCGATGAAGACTGCACTGAAATCCTATGTGGGTTCGGCAGTGATGAAGACCGTACTGAAATCCTCCGTGGGTTAGACGGCGATTAAGACTACACTGAAATCCTCTGTGGGTTCGGCAGTGATGAAGACCATACTGAAATCCTCTGTGGGTTTGACGGCGATGAAGACTGCACTGAAATCCTCCGTGGGTTCGACAGCAATGAAGACCGTACTGAAATCCTCTGTGGGTTCGACGGCGATGACTTTGTTCTTGCTATCCTACGTGGGTCTGGCAGAGTAGCTGGTTTGTATCCTATGTGGGTCTGACAGCTTAGCTGGTTTAGTATTCTATGTGGGTCCCAGCTTAGATGAATCAGTGGCTATATCTGATCATCTCTATCACCTTACGAAGAAGTATACCTATGTGATCTGAGTCTTGACTTTCAATCATTATCTTCGATATGATTGACTTGCTTTCCTATGTAGATTGTGTTGTGCTTTCCTGTGTGTATTGGGTTGTACTATCCTGTGTGGACGTGATCGAACTTGGGCTCGGATGTTGGAGCCGAACTGGAAATGATGACTTAGGTATATGTATGGGCATATACATAAGTTGTGTTGTTTGTTACTTTGTGATTGTATCTTTCATTTTTGGATTATCCTTTGTGGATTCTGGGAGACCTTCGGGGGTCTCGGGGTCCCTACTGAGTAGCGTATACTCACCCCTGCACGGGCTATGCCCGCACTACGTTGTGTTGGATGCAGACGACGGGAAGCGCTGATCGTGGTTGAGGCTTGTGGAGCAGTCGGTACCTGGAGGTGGACCACTGGGCGGGTCATACACGGAGTGGACAGCTGGACTCGAGGAGCTGATGAGGCTATCTGTGCCCACCCTTTAGGTGGGACTTCCAGTGGACGGCTCGACGTTGCTGCTTTACCTTCAGTTGTTGTATTTTTCTTTCCAATTGTACTTTACTTTCAGTTTGGGTTTGTATTCTGGACCATTTACTTTCCGCACTTACTTTTGTACCCAGTTTTACTTAGTGTTTACTTCTGCTGGCTTACTCTGTGGTGTTTGTTTACTTTATAAAGGTAATGTCTTCCCCTTTTTGTTGGGATTTACGCCTTGGTGCTAGTCGCCAGCCTCTGTCCTATGGGAGGAGGTCTTGGGGTAGTCACGGCACGGGCCCCGAGGATGGGTCGTGACATATGTATCTTATTCCCCACTCCAAATATTTATAAGTGTTAAAGGCAAGGAAGGTTCCTTTTTTTTATTTTTCTTTACTTAACTTATTATATAGGTCGCTTTCATAGAATAGAATTCTAATAACTCATTAAAATATATCCTAAGGTGGTGGGGTATAAATATGTCCATAAAATGGGTGATTTACAATTTTTGGGTCATTTATACACCTTATATTCTAAGTTTAATCATTATGTAAGCTCGTTCTTACCTTAATCTCTGTAATTAATTTTAACTATTTCCACTAATCATTTTGATAAAGAAAATTAAGTTTATCTAATTAGACCAAAAATTTAATACTAATTCCAAATAAGTATATCCGTTTTTTCAAATTAAATTTACATAAGTGGATAAAATTAATTTAAAATTAATCTCAGAGATGTTGGGAGACAACAAGTTTTTAAGGGGAAATGTTCAAATGTTTGAAATGTTTTTATATCCAATTTCAATGAGAAATTGAATAAATTTACCAAAATTGTATTTATTGATGTATATTTGAACTAATTATACTTTTAAACCAATTTAAAATATAATTTAACTATATAAATAAATTAGATGAAAAGGAAGTTTTCAATTAAAATGTAGTATTTTTCATTGATCATCAAAAATAAAACTTCTCAGAAAAATACCAAAAATTCACCCAAAGAAAATTTTTATTTTACTCTTTCAAAAAATAAGTTTATTTCGTAAAAAAATTATAAAACTACCAAAATTTAGTTTTAAAAAAGTCTTCCATTAAAAGTTAGTAAAACTATTTTTTAGAAAAATACAGTTTTTAAGCATAAAATTGGATTTATTGTTATCTTATTCCTATCAAATCTACTGGATGAATGTAAAAAAAATTATACACTTGTGTAAAAATTATATAATTTTTTTTATTCACACCATCTAATAAAATGGTCAGTTGATAACTTCTATATTAAATAATAATATCAACAGTATATTATTATTCGGTAAGACTCATCCTTGTGTGTAACATAAGTTATCGAAAAAAATTGAGGTTACGTGAAATGAATGATAAAATTGGTATTGTTTATAACAAAATATGAACTTTTTATTATGTGTAACTCAATATATCAAATAATTTAAATAAATTTCAAAGAATATATTTCATAAAATCTTAGGATGTTACATGGGAAGCACATTCCCGCAAACTTCTATCATAGAGGAGCTATGGAATTGAGATATGATCATCATACCATTAAGATTTTTCACTAATAATTAAACATATAGTTCTTGAGGTGGTGATGTGATAACCTAAAAAATAGATATAAAATATTATATAGATCTAGAATCAGATAATATTTTTTTAGTTCTAGAGTGGATAGTAAGTGTATCTTTAACCACTTTGTTCTTGTAAACCACTTCAGAAGTTGTAATTTCATGATATTTCCCTTTGTCTCTTGGATTAAGAGGTTACAGATTCAGATTCTATTTTTTATCCCTTAGATTCATTCACTTTTTTCGTAATGTATATGCTCATTGTAATTATAGAATTAGAGTGTGTGTGGCCTATTCAGTTGAGATTTCTCTCCATTTATTTCATTGACTATCCTCTTGACATTTCTTTGACATTATTTTTCTTGATGAACTTATTTTATACACATAAAACATTTACCATACCCTATAAGAAAATTTCCTTCATTCTTCCTTTCATACTTTTTTCATGGAGGAATATTAATTTTCTTTCCTCTTTGGGTTTTATTATTAGAATATCCTCAAAATTCCATCTTTCTTTTTTGTCCCCAAAACCATGAGAACAATGAGAGTATTCAAACTCTATTTCTAGTTGGAGATCACATTGAACGATTTATTCGTAGATATGAAATTCACTTATATCCATTTCCTTTTAGTGACTTGTTCTTAAATCACTAAAGAGATGGCCAAATTTTCTTTCAAGGTTTATGATAAAACCAAAAGAATACCTTTCAAGTCTATTAAAATTTTCCTCATAAATAAAAATATATTCCTCATCATTAAAATTTATTTCTAGAAATTATTTTTCCATTTTCATGAAAAGATTTAAAGGGAAATACTTATTGAAAAATACCTTCTTAAACTCTTACCATGTCATAGAGTCAATATATTTCTCTTTACTCATATTATTGAAAATATTCCACCATTGATCAGCTTCACCTTTTAAATTATACACACACAAAATAAAATTCTCATGGTCCAAGAATTGGAGAATAAAGAATATATTTTCTATAGCATTGATCCATTTCTCAGTAATAAGTGGGTTGAAGGAACCTCTGAAGGATGGTAAACATTACCACATAAAATAATCAATAATGAGTTTTTCATTCCTTTAACCATTGATAAGGTCATCATGATTCATGTTACCATTCATATATTAATATATTTGGGTGATCATATCCATAATATGTTTCATCCCAATATTCAATTCATTTAGTTTCACATGAAGTAAATTATTTCATTGTCCACCATATTCATTGTTCGCGTGATTCCTCCTAGTTAGATAAATTGATTAAAACCAAAGAACTTACTATGAGTATCAAATATTAATAATAATAGTAATCAATCATTTTATTTGAAAATCATTATTATCATTTCCTAAATTATTAAACCTTTTTTAAAACCATGACAATTTAAGTTTGCATCATGTCACTATGTCTTATCATTGGTTTTCATATATTTTATCTTCTCATTCATCATAATGGTTAATAAAGAGAATATTAATTAAAAAAATCATGTCTTATGGTCATGTCTATCTAGGTGTATAGTCTTATACCCACTCATCACGCACTGAGTGAAGATTGATTAGATACTCAACTAGTCTTTTTCAGGGTGTTTACCTCTAAGTGGATCAATGTTATGGCCATATCCACTTTCTAGTATCTATATAGGGATTTAATTACTAAGAAACCACACAATCTCTACTTTATCAAAACTTTAGGATGTTATCATAACTTATACATACCCATAGGGTTATCATCAAATTTCTCTAATATTAATCTCTAAAAATAACTAATCCCCACTCTAATACCAAATGAGGTCACCCGAGCATTACAAACATAAATATTACATCATTTTAGATGAATATTTAGTACATATAATAATAATAAACTCTCTAGAATCATAAATTTTTAGTTTATTTGGAGACTAGATACATAATTATATTATTTCATGAAAGATATTAAACATCTTACAAAAAATACTTCTCACATATCACACTTCTTAGACATTCCATACTTAAAAACGTTATTTATAACCTATGAAAGGAAACATAGTAAAGAATAATCTCATATGTTGTGTAATGCTAAAAATATGAGATATCAATTAATGATCATAAGTGAGCATAATATAAGAATAAGGGTATCATAACATGATCATATCTTATAAAATTTATACCCAACTAGTCAATGATAATTAATCATTAATCAGGGAATAAATATTTTTCATAAAAAATGCATAAATCATAGGAGTGTGGATTCATCAATAATCACTCATGAGCCTTGAGAACATATCATAATCTTTAGGTATTGGTTTGTGGCTTATATATAATTATATAAAATCATATAAAATCATTTACTTAATCATGTATTACTACCAATAATATCATATTGGATTGGGTTCACTCCCCATTCCATCATTTCCTTAGTCAAGGTTCACTCCCATGACTATTATAATGGACAAAGTCCCTTACTAAATTGGGTTTACTCCCCATTCTAGTTTATATTATCTCATGAGATATAAATATTTACCCAATTAATTGGGGGGATATATAATTATGGGAACACAAGTCACATAATGAAAACCCTACATATGTGTGATGAAAGATCATAAACACATTCATCATTTCATCATATCATATCCCACATAAAGGAATCTACTTTCATAAACATTTCATCATTGTGTCACATCATGACTTTTGGAAAAGAAACAGGTTTCAAAAGAGTTCATCATAACTTAATTAACTTATAGAAGAGAAATAAGTTTCATAGATTCATCATTAAATCATAATCATCATAATATATCTATAGAAAAAAATTAAATGGTATTATAAGTTCATATCCCTAATAAATCATAACAATCCTTAAAGGATATTGTCATAGATAAAAAAATAACTTTAAAAGTGAATTTGAATATTTCTTTAAAAATACTGAAAATACAATTTTCTTTTGGTATGTTTAAAAACTAATAATTTCCATAATATTGAGAAAATTATTTTCTTTGAAAATAACCATGTAAACTTGTAACTTAAGCTTCAAATATAATAATAGTCATGCAGAAATGAAATTTTTTTCATGTAGTAAATTTTAAAAAAAATATTACTTTTATAACTTTTTATAAAAATACATAAATAAGCTCTTATAAAAACATTGTAAAATATACTTTTAAAAAAAATTAAAGTAAATAAAAATATAGTAAAAATTTCATTAAATAACTATTTCTTCATAAAAATAACATTCTTGGAAGTATTTTAAAGAACATAGACATGGAAGAAAAGTTTCATCAACCAAAGAAGAAATAAGGTCAATTTTTCTTAAAAACATGTTCTCAATATTTTTATTTACCAAGTAGAGGAAAATAGTATTGATACTTAAAAATTATAGGAATAACTAGATGATAAAAAACTATATGGTGCCTTAATGAAAATTTAGTATAGAAAATCTTGAAAAGAAATGAGATTGTAAAATAAAATCTTACCTTGGGACTCGTCTTGCTTTGTATGCATTCAAAAAACCTATATAATAAATATAAATTAATTATACATATATTATAGAACCATAATAATATAAATATTTCTATTTATATCATTCCATTATGATTTTTAATTACCATTTTATTAACAATTCTTCATTAAAATGAACATTATGGTGAAAACGGGTCTATAATATATGCATGTTTTGGTTCGATGATTTTGATCCTTGCTATTTATTCATGTTTTAATCATATAAATAATATTAATAATATAATATTAATAATATATATTCATTATATACACTTTTATAACCATTCATATAAAGTGGTGATAAAAAATTAATTACATCACTTTATGGAGATGGTAATCTGTATGTACACACAAGTGATATTTCCACTTTTTGATGGATAAAACCAAAGAAAGGAAAATAAAAAATTTCCTTTAAAGAATCATAATTATGTCATAAATATAATATATATTCATTTAATTTATTCTTAATACCATACATTTAAAGAAGAAATGAAAAACAAATCACATCACTTCAAAGAGGTGGTAGTCCACACATATTCACGAGTGATGCTATCATTTTCCAATGGAAGGGAAGGGGATATAAAATGGATATAACATTAACATAGAAACATATTATTAAATTAAATAAACTGATTAAATAATTTTAATATGGTTATAGAACATTTTTAGGAGGTTTAATAAGAAATAAACATCAAAAAGATCAGTAAGAACATATATATCTTCTTTGGGTATCTTTATTTGAGAAGCACCTTAAGGATTATTGGATGGGTATTTAGGGAATAAAGGAACCTAAAGATCATGGATAGTGATTTTTGGAGTATATTTGGGAAGGTATTGGTTGAGATAAAGGTCTCAAGTTATGTAATTAATAGAGGATATGTGGTACCCTTTTATAAGTGAGCGGAGTTGTACTCTTGTAAATACTTAAAAAATAAAAATATAATAAAGTAAAATTCAAGTGAAAGTAGAACCAAAGAAAAAAATATAATATAATATAAGTTTTGGTATAAATACACTTAACAAATAATATTTAGACATGTTTTTTGATTATTTTATCCTTTATCTTCTTATTTTAACCCCTCATTAACCTTTTTAACCTTTACCGTTGTAATGAATTTTTACTTCAGTTACTATTCATAATGACCAAAAATGAAACTGACCACCTAACCAAATTTTTAAATTTTGATTAAAAATATGGAAAATATTTCTATATTCAATTTTTATAAGTGACATAAATCCATTGTAACACCCTGAGATTTTAAAAGAAGAACATTGTTTTTTATAGCTTGCAAAACACGCAACACTGGGTCTAAATGAACTGTAATATAATATATTGTTATAACCAAGTATCTAAATTTAAAATTATTAATATTAATAACTAAATTATGAAAATTATATTATTATATTTATTATAAATAAAACAAGATTCATTTATAATAAAAAGAAATGTTTTCTGAAAAAATGTATTTCTTTTAAAAAGATAGTTTAGTCGTGCTTTGAGCACATAATTTAAAATTAATTTTTACCAAAAATTTATTTGAAAAAATAAACTTAATTTTTAAAATCATAATATTAAAATTATTTTAGTTTGAAGTTTTTGTATTTTTCTAAATAGTTTTATTTTTTTGATGAATAGTGAAAAATAATGAATTGTAATTGAAAATTGAATTTTCATTTAAAACATTTATAAAGTTAAATTATATTTTAAATTGGTTTTAAAGTAAAATTAGTTCAATTATATATATATTAATCCAAGTTTTTTCATTTTAATATTTTTATATTTAATTTTGATGTAAAAATTTTGTAAACTTTTGAACATTTTCTCTTTAAAAATCATCTTTCTTGTCGCTTTTTCATGATTAGTTTTAAATTGATTTTTTTCACTTAAGTGAATTGAATTTGAGAAAATGGATTACATATTTGGAATAAGAATAATATATATTATCTATTAAGTTCAACTTAATTTTTTAGCATAAGAAATAGTAAAAACAGTAAAAATTATTTATCATGATTAAGGTAAAAATGGGTTTACATGGGGTTAAACTAACAAGATAAGAGTTAAAATGACATAAAAACTTGTATAAAATCTATTGTATGGACATATTTAGACCTTATAGTATCTAATTTTCATGAATAATCCATTTTTTACCCTTTTTTCATGTGAAAAACATGGTTACACCTTTCCTTTTCAGAAATTACAAGTGTGTTAATCTCCTCACTTATAAAAGGGCACCCCCTATCCTCTATTCTTCACACCTTAAAACAATTTTTGTTCAGAAAATACCTTCCTAAATCACTTCCCAAATTCCCTATTCTCATCCTATAATCCTTATTTTTGTCATAAATTCAACCTTGTAAGGATATTTGTGCATACTTAAGGATGTTACCTGAGGAAGAGGTAACGTTATTCATCGAGCATTTTTATTTTATTTTCTCCTCCAAATCCTTAAATTATTATTAAACCTTGATGATATAATAACCTTAATATATTCCATATACCAATATGTTATTATGTTAAGTTCATGACCTATAACCATCCCCAATTCCATCAGATGGGTTAAAAAATCATTATTCATGTATATGGTGGACTACCGCCTTGCAAACCAATGTCATTAATTTTTACATTGCAACCTCTCACGGTTGGGTATAATGATGGATATAATGTGTATATATATATATATGATATTTATAACATAATTATACCTATAAAGTAACTATATCATATATATATTTTTACTTTCTATTTCGTAGGGGATACATGACATAATTATGATATTCATGAAATATTTATCATTATAAAAAGATAATATATCATTTTCTTTCTTTCCTTTTAACTCACTTAAATATGATAACATCATTCATGTACGTGTGAACTAATGCCTTCATTAAGCGATGTAAATCTCTTTTCATCACCACACCACATGGATGATATATCTAAGTATATTTAAAGAAACAATATGGTATTTGTGATATTATGATCATTCTTTAAAGATAAAATTATAATGAACTCCTTTTCATAATGATTGTAGAAAATGGAAATGTTACTTAGGAATATGTATGGCATGTAGTCTCCAAGATCATAACGTACTTAATTTTTCAAAAAAATCATGATTGGTATTAAAAGTATAATTGATGTATAAATATGATAATTATGTCATGATTATTATTTTTTAGATAATTGAATTATATAATATGCATAAGAAATGAAACTTTCATGACAAATCATGATTGAGAAAACAAGGGAATTAACACCTGAAACAATAAAAATAATGAAATATTATTAATGAATTGGTGATAAGATGTTATAAAAAGATCATATATTATATTATAAATATTAATATGGTTATTTTATAAGTTAATAAAAATTTTAAAACCACTATATTGGAGATTAAAGCAAGTTCAACCAAAAGGAAGTGTGAGGTAAGAGACTTCATCTCAATTTCTCTTCATTGAGTCATATTGTAATGTTATAAACCTAATTTATTTGATATGGTTTATATACTTCCCATTTGACAATTAATATCATTATTCCTTAATAATTCATGGTATTTTAAGTATCAATTTGATTTATTTCATCCATATGGATTTGAAATGAAAATTACCAAGTGAAAAATAATTTTATAACTCAATTTCCTTTTATGGGGTTATATTACTCCTTCATTGTCTTTGATATTCTAAGATTATGTGTGTAATGAATCATGATTATCTATTATTGAATTGAAATTTATTTTATGTGGATTTAAATTTGATACACTTAATCTATTCATTGATTAATTGTCACTTCAATGTTATGATCTTTTGTAACATCCTGACCCGGGTGCCACGCAATGGTGCCCCGAGCTGGTTGGTGCATAACACCATGTATAACACCTAAAATCTCATTGGTGTAGAAAGCCATGTCTAATACCCAAATCCCATCCATTAATTAATTCATAAATTAATTAATCAAGTCTGTTAATTAATTTAAAAACTAATTAACAACATCAATTTCCTATTAATTAATTCTATAATCAATTAACCATCCTAAATCTCAGCATTCAATAATTAATTAACCAATTAATTGTTCTTAATCACAAAAATGACAACTTAATAATTATCATAACATTTAATTATCCCAATTTCTCAATCATTTACATTGATAATTAATTCTCCAATTAATTATCCTTATTTATCATTCAAATAAACAACTCAACTATCTCAATCCCATCATAATTAATTCTCACAATTAAATATCTTATTCAAAAATCCCTAAATTCCAAAATTTCATAACTTTCACAATTAATTAATTTACAATATTAATTAATTAAAATAGTGGTATCAATTTCTAAACAAATATATAAACCCTATAACTTTAATATAAGAGAACAATCATGACTATGGGATTTAGAAATTAGATCACCCACCTCAATTCTGTGATGGATGTTCACTCAATTGAAATCCCTAAAATCTGAGCAACACAATGACGTAGATCTAAGTTCCAGATCTAGATCCCTAAACTAAGATCAAAGATATCAAGATCTAATTAATCTATATCTGGATCTACTATCCTAGATCTAGATCTCACCAAAATGGTTTAGATCTAAATAACCATAGGATAAAATCCACCAAAGGATTAAAATAAGAATAAATAATCAAAAAGATAAGGATCGGGATGAGATCCAATTTATAGGATAAGAACAGATCTTCAATTTGGGATTTTAATCTTGAAGAAAGGACGTAAAACAACCTTGGAACCCCTATAGAAAGCTTTGGAATCATCCAAAAATCTTGAAGTCTGATCCTAGGTCAAAATGGGGGTTTTTTGGGAGTTCAAGGGATTTTAAAACTAATTTCAGATAAAATAAAATTATGTGCACAATTTTATGGGTAGGGGCACACTATTTTATAAATCATGCACCAACCATGTAGACCTCATTGCCCATGTCTACACACTTACCTAGGTTTAGATGAATATTTTGTTAAACTGTTTTCCATTTGTGTGAATCCCCTCTACTTGGGTTCACACGGTTAGCTAGGTTGGGCGCATGGTTTCCCCTAACCATGTTCCAACCATGTGCAGTCCCCTTTTTCATATTTTTCTTAAAAAACCACCCAAACACACCCCATGTCATAACTTCAAACAAAGGTACTTAAATAAATAAAAAAAGTACCTTAATTCAAGATTGAAATACTCTAGAAAATGTCAGGGTCTTACAATCTCTCCACCTTATAACAGCTCGTCCTCGAGCTACACTTCCAATCTTCTCTAATATTCCATGCCAAAAAGACTGGGACACTGAACCCACATATCTACTTCCATTTCCCATGTCTCTTAATATACATTCCCATGTTTCTATAATACATAAACTATCAGTATGGTCTTTCCCCTCAACACTTTATCACGGTGATCCAACACATGTATCAGATGCTCCTCAAAGGACGCATCTATCTCAAGCTCGACATCATCCACATCGATCACATGAGAAGGGTCAGGGTGATATTGTCAAAGTTGTGATACATGGAAAACATTATTCATAGCATTGTGTTTCAATGGAAGATCCAATTGGTATTCTACTAGCCCAATTCTCTCCACAATCTCGAACGATCCAACAAACATGGGCACCAACTTACTCTATATCTATATCCTACAATGACCCAACCTATGAGACACCTGAAGGAAAACATGATCACCCTCTATAAATGATAGGGTTCATCTCTATCTTTCAACATATTACTTATTCCTACTTTGATTCATATCCATATGTTTCTGAATCAGTTGAACCCACTCTGTTGTCTCCTATACGAGACTCGTTCCTAACAACTCTAACTCACCAGTCTCTATCCAGCATAGAAATGATCTACACAGCCTACCATAAAGAGCCTCATATGGATCCATCTATATGGTTTCCTAATAATTGTTTTTATAGGAGAACTCCACTAAATCAAAGTGCTTCTCCCAATACCCACCAAAGTCGAGAACACACACCCATAGGATATCCTCAAGTACCTATATAGTACGCTCCAACTACCCATCTGTCTGTGGGTGAAAATATGTACTCAATAATACATGTGTTCTAAGATCCTTATGTAATCCCTTATAGAAGCACAAATCATGGTCTAAAACTATAGTATGTGGAACCCCATATATATGGACTATCTCTTTAACATATAGTTCTCCCAACTACTCTACTTTTAAGGTTCCCCGTATTGACAAGAAATGTATTAATTTGGTCAATAGATCCAAAACAACCTAGATAGAATCATTATTATTAACAATATTTGGAATACCAATCATAAAATAAATGGTCACGTCCTCCCACTTCCATTCTATAATGGGAAAAAACTGTAGAAAACCTTCGAGTCATTGATGTTTTTCCTTCACATGATGATAAGTGTAGCATCATGTTACAAAACCTGTTATCTCTTTTTTCTATGCCCACCAAAACTATCTTTGTAGGTCACACTACATTTTGGTCACACCTATATACACCACCCACTTCAAGGCATAAAATTACCTCATGAGATCCTCTAACATACTCATTGGTATAACCACTCAATCCTTTACATAGATAATCTCATCATCATCTATCATCTAGCCTGAAGGTGTCTCCCCGCCTTCAAAGATTTCCCTCAAGGAAAATAACTTTAGGTTATCATATTTCTTATCCCTAATATGTATCAATAGTTTAGAATCTATTAAAACTACTATAAGAATCATCTTCTCCAAACTCTCTTGAACCACCACATGCATTTCATCTAATAAAGTCATCATCTTGCACTCAACACTAGATTCCTGAACTATCTGAGTCTGAGTTTTCCTACTCAAAGCGTCAACCACATTATTTCCCTTTCCTGGTTTATATTCCAGTTCAAAATAAAAAAAATCATATACTCAACCCATCTACACTACCAAAGATTCAAATCTCTTTGGGAAAAGATATACCTCAAGCTTCTATGGTTAGTATAAACTGTAAACTTTTTTCCCAAGAGATGTCACCAATGCTTCAAATCATATACCACTGCTACCAACTTGAGGTCATGTGTAGGGTAATTCTGTTCATGTGGCCTCAACTTATGAGACCCATACGCCACAACTTTATACCCCTTCATTAACACAACTCTTAGTCCAATCCCAAAATCATCACAATACATCGTGTACTCCTTACCTGACTCAGGTAGGATCAAAATTAGTGCTGATATCAAATGCTTCTTCAACTCCTAAAAATCTTTCTCACAATCCTATTACCATTCAAACGTTACTACCTTTTTTTCAATCCTAAGAGTGGTGCTACTAATTAATAAAAGTCCTATATGAACCTATTGTAATATCCATCTGATCCTAGAAATCTTTAGATATCAAAAACATTATTAGGTTGCACCCAAGAAACCACTACCTAAACCATCTCTAGTTCCACTAACACACCTTCCTCTAAGATGATATTCCCTAATAAGTGTACATGTTTAATCTAAAACTGACACTTAGATAGCTTGTCATATAACTGATTCTCTCTTAGTGTAATCAGGATGATGTCAAGATGTTGGGAATGATCATCATGAGTCTTGGAGTGCACGAAGATGTCTTCCAAAAATAAAACCACAAATTGATCTAGGTATGGATGGAAGATTCTATTCATCAAGTCCATAAACACCGCTGGTGAATTTTTCAACCCAAAAGGCATTATGATGAACTCGTATAGGCCATACCTTTTTCTGAAAGCAGTCCTCAGTATATTAGAAGTCTGAACTCTCAGCTGATGATACCATGATCTCTGGTTGATCTTCAAGAACACACAAACTCCTCTCAACTTGTCAAAAAGATCATTAATATGCAACAGAGGATATAAGTTCTTTACAGTCATCTTATTAAACTTCTGGTAATCAACACACAAACATAAGATCCCATCAACCTTAGTTTCAAACAATACTAGTGATCCCCAAGGTGACGTACTTGGAGGGATAAATCCCTTATCCTCCAACTCCTCTAGTTGAGTCTTGATCTCTTGAAGCTCTGCCAGTGCCATTCTGTATGGTGGAATAGATACTGGCCCATCTCCCAGCATGAGATCAATAGTTAATTCCACATCTCTCTCAGGTGGCAGCCCTGAGAAGTATTCTGGAAAGATATCCTAAAATAATTCCACTACCAATGGAATGAAATCTTTCCTAACACCCCCTTCATACAGCAATAGACTAAAAACTTGGGCTGTGAGCTCTCCCAGTTGCTGAGTAATTATCCCTTCTCGTCCCACCTGGATATCCCACCCTCCCTGGTGAATGTAATGGTCACCCTTAGGAGACGTAAAAATAAATCTCCTATGGTAACAGTCTATGTGGGCTCGATATGCAATGAGCCATCCCATACCCATAATTAGGTTAAATACAATCATATCAAGGATATAGAGATCCCACAGAAAACATTACTCCCCAGTCTCAAGAGAAAATCCCTTGCACATACAGATGTCTCTAGACCGCACTCTCAATGGTGTATCTATAGTCATAACCCCACTCACAAACTCCACCACCAAGCTCAACCCATTAACAATTTTGGAAGATATAAAGGAATGAGAGGAACCAGTATCAAATAAGGCACTAGATAATATAGAATCTATAAGAATATTACCTCTCACTATTGATTCTCCAGCCTCTCTATCCACAAGTGTAGGTTGTACCACATGAAAATGTATTTTTCCTCTTCCCTATGATGTTATATGACTCCCCTAAGTTGAATTGCTCTACTGATATTGGAGATCTGTCCCAGAAGCACTACTTCCACTACCTCTACTGCCTCAGCTAGTAGAACTCTAGATTCCATACCGATATGGTGCAGAAGTCCCCCTTCCCACACTCTGATTCTGTCTAGATCCTCCATCACTACATGATTCCTTTGGGTTCCTGCATAACCTCTACAGATGTCTCATATTTTCTTAGGCTCAGCACACTACTAGAGATTGGGAATAATTTTTTCAAAATTATCCCAACCTAACACACTGGTTTCAAATCACATGGTTAAGATCCTATATAATTGATCCCCCAAATTGGAAACTCTGCTTCCCACTACTCTAGCTGACATTCTCATAATTTCATTTCCTGCTCTCAAAAGTCATACCACTTTATCATTCAATAGAAATTTCTTTTCCACCACTGGAATCCTTCTTTAGGTTCCCCTCAGTAATGAGAGCATGATTTACCATTTCCATAAACTTCTTCAGCCTTAAAATATTCACCTAGGACTTAATTTCACATTTAAGTCCATATTGAAATCAACTTATTTAAGTAGTCTCATTTGCTACCAATGATGGAGAAAAATGTTGTAAGTCTGTAAAACATCCATAATAGTCAATCACAGACATATTCCCCAGAGTCAACCTCATAAACTCATCTTCTCTTTACTGCCTCAGTGTATCTGGGTAGAGGTGTTCAAGGAAATTCTCCTAAAAATCCTTCCATTCCATACCATCAGCCTGACCAGTCCACGCATGAATATCCCACCAACGCTTCACTGATCCTCTTAGCATATAAGTGGCCAGATTGACCCTCTTCTGAGAATGAGTATCTAGATTGTCAAGTATCATCTCAATTGACTCAACCCAAAACTCAAATTCCTCTGGTGCACCCTCTACAGTAAAAGTTAGAGGGTGTTGTAACTGAAACTCCCTCATCAGATCAGACTTAATTTTCATAACCCACCTTGGGTATCTTTCCATCAATTACATAAAATTAGTGAAGTTCTCTCGGAACTTCTCTCATGCTTACTCCCCTAGCACTATTGATGCCTTAGGTTCCACTACTAGAGGATCATCCACAAACATGTCCTCCGGTCATCCTCTCAATAAGCATCTTCATAGAAGAATATTTATACAAATCCAAACACATATCTAAGGACTCATAACACAACTTTATCACATTTATGTTAGAGGAAAACTGTAATAATACACAATAATTATTTTTCAAAACCCTCGCCACACAGTCAAAACTGAGGTCTTATTACTTCCCTTAACCACCTTATACCTAAGTCCGGTTAACAAGGGTAACCACATTATCACATTCAAGTTTCTTATCTAGAAACCCATTTATTCACATCATTTCATCATTTTAAATTATTTTCAATTTCATGTTAGGCATCATTTTTATTTCAATTCCATGAGAAAGAAAAATAGTTTAAGTTTAACAACTCACCCATAACTCATTTTCTCATGCATTCCTAGAATGATGTATGTCATAAATAATCCGAAGTTCCTAGAATGATGCATGAAAAATCAAATTCATTCCATTTCGAGCCATGATTCAATTCTCATAAATTTAAAACATAATAATCACATCACAAAACAAGTTTTTCACCTAAGGTGAAATAATATTCAACTATAACAATGAACAATAATAACATCAATCCCACCCAGAGTACTTGGGTTTTCCCCCATACATGGGTTTGAAACTCCCATGGAAAATCTCATTACCAAGCCCCTACTCTTCCTAGTCTCCTATCTACCTTTCCCAAAATAGTAAGACAAAAGTGGAAGAAAAGAAAAATGGACCTTTGATACCACTTTGTAATGTACCGACCTGGGTTCCATGCAATGGTTCCTAGATCTGATTAGTCACATGACCTCAGGCGCACCTCCCCATAAGCTAGAGGCTTCTGACTAGTAGTGAGGGTCTGGTAATTCATTCATGTGGTGACTATACCCTCTTTTATCAGAGTAAAATACTAGAGAAAATAAATGGATAATGGTGGAGAGAATATATAATCATAAACAGTACCATTGTCACAAGATAGTAAAAACAGAAAAATATAGTACTCAACTGAAGGGGAAACATTTCATGCCAAAGTAAGTGTTAAAGTGTCTAAATTAAAACTGAAATTAAAGACATTGGTGACTTCTAAATGGGTCCCAAACCATGTCTGGTTCCTTCATCCACACTCCATCCCCAATCAGCAGTCTAATCCAAGGTATTTTCCCTTAACCTTTTATGCAATAATAAATTCTATTCAAGTACCGATCAGGCATCCTAAATAGAGTGTGAGTATGACTCAGTAGACCACCACCAATGATGTCTAAAAAATCCAATCAATAGAAAGTGTATGTAGTTTTAAAAATAAAATAATTACAATGTATAATTGAACAATCATTATATTATCAATTAATCTTTATTAACCACATAGACTATTAGGTTTGAATCATATCACACATTAAATTCACAATTTTATACATATTTATCCTTAGTGTAGAACACCATGTCTAACACTAAAAATACTATCAGTGTAGAACTACATGTCTAGCACCAAAAATATCATCAGTGTAGAACGGCGTGTCTAACACCTAAAACCCCATTTATTATTATTTATCATTTGTGAATAACACCATGTATAACACTCAAAATATCATAATATAGATTGATCTATCATCGATGTAGAACACTATGTCTAGAACCCCCAAATCAAATCAGTGTAGAATTCCATGTCTAAAACCCAAAATCCCATTCATTTATTTATACTATTAGTGCATAACACCATATCTAACACCCCAAATATCATTCGTATAGAACGTCATGTCTAACACTCAAATCCCATCTATTAATTAATTCATAAATTAATTAATAAATTATGTTAATTAATTAAACAACTAATTAACAACATCAATTTATTGTTAATTAATTCTACAATTAATTAACCATTCTAAATCTCACCTTTCAATAATTAATTAACAAATTAATTACTCTCAATCACAAAAATGATAACTTGATAATTAACATAACATTTAATGATCCCAATTTCATGATAATTTACATTGATAATTAATTCACCAATTAATTATCCTTATTTATCATTCAAATAAATAACTCAACTATCTCAATCCCATCATAATTAATTATCATAATTAATTATATTTTTTAACAATCCCTAAATCCCATAATTTCAAAACTTTCACAATTAATTAATTTACAATATTAATTAATTCAAATAGTGGTATCAATTTCTAAAAAAATCTATAGATCCTACAACTTGAATATATGAAAATAATCATGACTATGGGATTTATAAATTAGACCACCCACCTCGATTTGTTGATGGATGTTCACTCAACAAAAATCCCGAAAATCCAGGCAACAAAAAAACATGTATCTGTGTTCTAGATCTAGATCCCTAAACCAAGATCAAATATGTTAAGGTCTCATAAATCTAGATATAGATCTACAATACTAGATCTATATATCACCAAAATGGTTTAGATCTAAAGAACCAGAGGATAAAATCTACCAAAGGATTAAGAGAAGAAGAAATAATTGATGAGATAAGGATTGGGATGAGATCCACTTACCAGGAGAAGAATGGATCTTTGATTTAGGCTTCGAATTTTAAATAACAGAGGTCAAACTGCCTTGAAACCCCTCTGGAAATCTTTTTAATCATTCAAAAAACATCAATTAAAAGACTAGATCAAAATGGGGCTGTTTTGGGGGTTCGGGGGATTTTAAAACTAATTTTTGGATAAAAGAAAACCACACACACGGTTTTCTAGGTAGGGGTGCATGCATGGTTTGATAAACCATGAACCAACCATGTAGACCTCACTTCCCATGGTTTCATGCTTAATTGGGTTTGGGAACATTGTTTATCAAACCATGCACTAGTTGTGCGAATCCCCTCTTCCTGGGTTTGCACAATTAGCTGGGTTGGGTGCATGGTTTCCTCTAACTATGCACCAACCATGCACAGCCCCCTTTTTCATATTTTTTTTAAAATCCACCCAAACACACCCCATGTCATAACTTCAAATAAAGGTACTTAAATAATGAAAAAATACCTAAATTCAAGAATAAAATACTATAGAAAAATTCAAGATATTATATATTTTCAAGGGTTTATTTCACAATCTCATTTTAATCAGGATTGTTTATAATTGAATTTCCATTGAAGGAAATTATTTGAGCATTGTTTAATAAAACATTTAATTTTCTTATCCACTAGTTATTCATGAAATTTTTCAATTAATAATACCATATTTCCACTCTTTGGTACATAAAATTATTGAGAAAATGTACAAATAAAATTCATTATCTCTTTAGTCAGAAATACTTTTTATTCCAAAACCATGTTTTCTAAAAATGATTTCAAAAATGTTTTTCATGTTCCTTTGAGATGTATTCTTGGGGTTATCTTTCTACATTTCTCAGATTATGGAAATAAATCCTTCATTCCTCTATGGTCTCCACCACTCTAGCTCTTAGCGAACTCCATCCTTATCTCTTTTGGTGAGTACAAGAGTTGGTTAAGGTATAGATTGTTAATCATGTTTTAGGATAACTTATTAAGAATAATAAAAATATATTTCACTCTTATAATCATCCCATTTTTTTCTCATATTCACCACATTTTCCTTCATGTTAAATGTTAACAAAATTCCTTTGGGTTTCAACCATTGACTAAAAATAAAAAATATAGTGTGAGAAAAAATAATCATAGTGGGAAAACCATATAATCATTTATAGTTTTTCTAAATTAAGAAATCATATTTTCAATATAATATACCTTACGTTTAACCTAGTTAATTCATTTTCATCATCTATTAAAATCCTTTATAATGTTTTGTAAAGAAAATTTTGAATTATCAAAATCATATCCTACAGGAGTGTCAAACCAAGTGCGCAGTAAGTTACATTGTCATGCACTATAAGACAATTGGGTCAAGCCCAATACACCCTTTTCAAATTTATTACCCCTAGGTACAACTATTCCAAAATTAAATATGGTTTTAGTATCCATATGGGGATGTATTTCTAGGAAAACCCACATAATCACTAACTTACCAAAACTTTAGGATGTTCTTCTATACTTATCCTCAAATTTTATCATAGCATTATGCACACTGATATATTTTTTATTAAACATAGTTCTTAATGTTTCTACTAAAATTCATTTGATACTAATGGTAGAAACCCCATACCCAGTATCTCAGAGCCAGTGTCTTACATTATTACATTGGCATAAGATACAAGGAATTTTATCTTGAAGGAACAAATAGTTTAGTAATCTTGGTAAACTAGATATGAAAATTATTCCCATATTAAATTTTAAAACACAAATTACAACATATTTTTTTGATAATAACATACCCCCTCTAGCATATCCTTTCATTTCAATAATAGTACACTTCATGGATTCCTGGTAAGGGAAACAAAATAAGGGTGAGCTTAAATTCTCAGTAAGAGTTATTTAGAGTGGCATCTATCATGAATTAATAAGAATAATCAACATAAAAATTTAAATAACTAAACACATGTTCCATTTAAATAATTATACTATCATGATAAGATAATGCATAATCAATACGATAAGGTAAATATCTGAGCACACATTCCATTTAATCAATAAAATGAAAATGAAATGAACACAGATATAATATCACTGAAAAAGTCTCATGGATAATAAGATAAGGCATAATCAATATAGAAAGGTAAATATATGAGCACATGTTCCTTTTAATTAATAAACTGGTAATCAAATAAATTCAGAGAAAATATCATTACAAAAATTTCAAGGATAATAATAACTAAATTATTAATAAAGGAAATGATTAATCATTGGATGTCATGTTCTCAGGCACATGATACCTCTACCATCAATACCTTTAAAAAGACAGTATAAAACTATAGGTAAAAACCCAATTAATTATACTTACTTATTTGACTCATGATATCAATGATGCATTAAGGGGCTATATAATTATGGGGGGAACTGGCCACTTCATGTCTAGATCATTCTTTATATATCGAATAATAGATTTAATTCATGAAAATTTTTCCTTATCATCAAATATTCAAATTGATTAAAGAATTCTCATTTATCAATATTTCCCCAAATAAATAACTTTAAATGTAGAACATTTCATTTATAAATGATATATAGTTTAGGAAATAAACATATCCATCATACAAAAAATATGGATATCTAAGATAAAAACCATATGTAAAAATAATATATGGTTTAGTAAATAATAATATCCATGATACAAATAATATGGACATTTAAGATAAATTAATTTTATAATAATCACAATAGAGTGAATATTTCAAAGGAGAGTTAATGACTACAAAAAAAATGAATCAAGAAAATGAATATCAATACATTATTGGGTAAAAATGATCAAAAACCATCCAAATAAAGAATAATTATGATATCAATACAACATATCCCTAGTGGATCACAAGTGAAATAAAGGGTTGATGTTGCTGATGAATATAAATACGATAAAAATTCCATTAAAAACATTCTTAAGAAAAATGACCTTTTTACTTTGAAAATCATTTTAAGACTAAAATTTCACAAAACATCTTGAAAATAAATTTATTTTAAAATAAACTTTGAAACATATAAATTAAGTTTTAAAAAATTTAGTGGCCATGATAGTAGTAACTTTTTTACATGTAGAGTACGTTAAAATAAAGATTCCTTCCACATTTTTAGTAAAATCCAAATGGAAATTGTTTTGAAAAAAACATGAATATTCCTCTAAAAAATTATAAAAAATAAAATTGGGTAAAATTTTATTTAGTAAATAATTTTTAAAATGTTAAAAACATTTTTATAAAACATAGTTTTAAAAGAAAATGGATTTCTAACCGAAGAGAGAAATGAAGTTAGATTTTCTTTAAAACATTTTCTCAATCATTTTAAGTACCAAAGAGTGGTAAAATGGTATTATTACTTGAAAATTTAATAAATAGAAATAGTATAAGAATATTAAATGGTTTTATTAAACAATGATAAAATAATTACCTTTAATGTAAATTCAAGAATAAACAATCCTGATTAAAAGGAGATTGTGAAATAAAACCTTACAAAGATCATGACGTTGAAGTGATAATTAACCAATGAATCGATTATATGTATCAAATTTAAATCCATATAAATAGATTTTATATACAACATAATATATTCAAAATTAAATACACACATAATCATATAATATAAAATACAATGAATAATCAATATAACCTAATGAAAATAAATTGAGTTATGAAATGTTTTACCACTTGTTAATTTTCATTTCAAATAAAATTGGATGAAATAATTAAAATTGAAACTTAAAATACCATGAATTATTAATAAATCATGATATTACATATAAAAGGGGAATTATCTTCACCATATAAAAGAAATTAGGAGCATAATATTATATTATGCCTCAATGAGGATAAATTGAGAGGAAGTCTCTTACAATGATCATAACGTTGAAGTGAGAATTAATCAATGAATAGATTTTTTGTATCAAATTTAAATTCAAATAGAAAAATTATAATTACAACGTCAGATAATAAAAATTCATTATGCACATAATCTTAGAATATCAAAGTTAAACAAAGAAGTAATATAACCAAATGAAAAGAACTTGAGTTATGAAATTCTTTACCACTTAGTAACTTTTATGTAAAATACCCTTGGATGAAATAATTAAAATTAAAAATTAAAATACCATGAATTATGAATTATTCATGATTTTACATGTAAAAGGGTCAGTATGTACATTGTATAAAATTAATTAGGTGCATAAGAATAGATTATGCCTTAATGAAGGGAAATTGAGATGAAGTCCCTTACCTCACACTTCCTTTTGGTTGAAAGTTATTTAAAATCCTATATAATGGTTTTAAACGTGTTATTAAATTATACCATAACCATTTTAATATTTATAATATCATATATTATCCTTTTATAGCATCTTATCACCCATTCGTTAATAATATTTCATTGTTTTGGGTGTTAATTGTCTTGCTTTCTCATTCATTATTTGTCATGAAAGTTCTTATTCTTGTGCATATTATATAGTTCCATAACCTCCATAATAATAAACAGGACATAATTATCATATTTATACTTCAATTATACTTTTAATACCAATCATGAAATATGGTTTTGAGAAATGAAGTATGTTATGATCATGGATACGGCAGGTCGTACGTACGCATGAGTAGCATTTCCATTTTTTTAATGACCATTATAGAAAGCAGGTAAGTAATATTTTATCTTTAAATAATTATAATAATATCATAAATACCATATTATTTATTTAAATATACTTATATATATCATCAATGTGGTGTGATGATGGAAATAGAGTCACATCGCGTTGTGAAGGCGGTAGTCCACATGTACACAAACGACGTTGTCATCTTTCAATGAGTGAAAATATAAGAAATAAAATGATATACTATCCTTTTATAATGATAAATAAGTCATTAATATTATAATTATATCATTTATTATTACATATATTCATTAAATTTATCCTTATTACCTTCCATGTAAATTATTAGTGAAAAATGAATTGCATCACTTCACGAGGCAGCAGTCCGCCGTAAACACGAGCGACTTTATCATATCCCCTACAGAATGGAATGTAATGAGAGGTTCACAGGGTTTCCTAGTATTCATGGACTAGGGATTCAGATTAATTATGTGGTTTAGATCTAAGTAGTGGATGATGGGTATGGATAGTAGATGAAATTATTCAATCAATGTTATAAAGAGAATGACCTACTACTTAGACAACACACTCAAGGGGGGGTTTGATGGAAAATCCACACAAAAATGAACTTGATTTGAGTCATAGAATTGGGGGATTTTTTATCTTTTATCACCAATCTAACTTGTATATTTACAAGGCAATAATGCATAAGAGCAAGGGGTAAAACCTGGTATAATCCTCACGCAACAGAGAGAAACAAAGTATAAGCTCTCTATATCAATATTGAATGACATACAAGTGCCATGGGGGTGGTTATTTATATCCAATGGGTGATACAATATTCAAGGTTATAATACCCTAAATTCATAATGGCTAAACCTACTTTGTTCCCTTAAATTCAAAAATATAAATTATACCAAAGAAGGTTTTACAAATAAGCACAAAAATTTCCAACTATAGCCCACCAAATTTAATTTCGAGTGCCTAGACCACTGGATTTGACTTTGATATCCAAATATGACATTATAGAATCATCCATATGGGAAAGGCTTCCAAAATTCGTTCAAACATGTGTATTGGGATTTAATAATCTCATTTGGGCTTAAATAAGGGTGATAATGAGACCATTTTCCACTTCCATGCATGCACCTTGGATTTGAGACTTTAAATACAGCAAGATAGGATCTCCTTGCCTCTTATAGTCTCTTTAATATTACTTTCATCATTGGTCCTTGAAAATCCAACTCTGAACATGCCACCAAGTCAATATTATCTATCAGTTCCATATCACTCCCCTCTTGAAAAGGAGTCATCCTTGACTCTTCATCATCTGCATCCAAATATAAGGAAAGAATATAAACATTGACTCCATACTCACCTTGTAATGTGGTCTTGTAATCAGTCATATCAAGCACTAAGTATGGTCTATCTCCATGTATCTTGATCTTTGAATTCCATTTCTTTTGAGGGCTCTCCAACTTCTTTTATAAATCCAAAAGGAGTTATAGATGGATAAAATTGAGATGTAGAGTGATCTCCCCTTTTGTAAGAAGACTCCACATGCAATAGGAACTCCTTACAATCCTTTAGACCCATGATTTTGTTAATGGATCTTTGAGTTTCTTCTATCTCACTAATAGGTAGAAAACAAGGTTGCACCTCCTCAATAATGACTCCATCGTACACCTATGAAAAATATTTCATAACAGTTGATAATGTAAAAGTTAAGTTGTTAGTGTTCAACATCATCTCTTTGTACATAAGTACTAAAAGGTTTTTTTGAGAAATAAAATCTTCCTTAACCTCTCTCTTCTCTATCATCACATTTTTCTTCTCTCTCAAATCTTTTTTGCCTATTGATTTTTATTTGTTTTCCATTTTTGTTCTCTCATTTTCTCTTATTTACTCATTCACTCGTTTTTCTCTTTCTATCATCTTTTATTGATAACTCGTTTTTTTATTCTCTCTCAAAATATGATCTTACAGAACTTATTTGGGGGACATTGATATAAGGGTTATAGGTTCCCCTCAAAGTACAAAAGAATGATGGTTTAGAAAACCATCATGGGTCACACGTCGATCATGTTTCCATGATCAACCTATAATTATGTGGCACACCTTCATTGGTACTGCATCATATAGTACCTCATCATTATACTTTCCAACGTTGAATAAGGAATCACCTGTTTGGTGACCTTCATATCTCCATAATCATTTAACCATTGAAGTTGGTATAGATTTTGGTGCCTCAAAGTCAGGGGTCCCAACTTCTCCACCAATTCAATTCTTTCCATATTGCTACAACTTCCCCCATCAATGATAAAACTTCATACCTTCCCATTGATTTGGCATTGGTTATGGAAAAGGTTCTCCCTTTTATCTTTCTCTTTAAACATCATTTGAGCACTCAAAACCTTTCTTATGATGAGAATATCACCTTATTCTATAAATTTTACATTTTCAATTTTCAAGGAATCCTCCACCTCTTCCTCTAACCTCTCTCTATCAGTCTCCCATTCTCCATACTTGTTGATAGTCATGGTGCACCGGTTTGGGCATTCACTAGCAATGTTAACCCTTCCTTAACATATAAAAAATTGAATATCTTGATTCCTTATTTGGTTAGCCTCGAAAGTATATTTCTTAGGTGGAATAATTAACTTTTCACTTTTATAATCAACCATATATTTTTGGATTTTATTATTATTAAATTTCCTTCCTCACATTTCTCCATGGAGTGAACAAGGTAGTGGGTTTCCTCATGTTGCTCCTCCTTTTGATTTGTTGCTCAATCTTGGTGTCTTGGTGGATCATATCTTCTATCTCTATATGATGGTACATATCCACTTGATCATAAATCTTCTGATTGATCACATGTAAAAATTGTTCCATGGTTTACTTCAGATCATCCTTTATGTTTTCTCAAATCATGGAAATTTTAATCTCCTTATAATAATCTTATACACTCTTACTCCCATGCATGAGCCGTTGAAGTTTGTTGTGGAGGTATCTATGGTAGTGTGAGGGTAAAAACCACTTCCACATAGAAAAATTCATGTCATCTTAAGTGTTGATGGGACGTCCTCCATATCTATCCCTCTCCTTTTACATTTTATCCCACAAAATTAAATCATAATCAAAAAATTCTAGGGAAGAATGTTTGACCTTTTTCTCCTCAGAATAGACATGGCATGAAAACACTTCCTCAAACCACATCTCCCGATCCAAGTATTCTTTTAGATCGTTTTTCCCTTGAAATGAAGGTACCTTCACCTTGATTCCATTAAGGATGTAATCATTATGTGATCTCCATTGGCCTCATCTAGGTTGTTGAAACAACCTCTTCCATTGTGGGACATCCTCAAAATAATCATCAAAGTTATCTATCTCATCCTCCACGATGTGGGGTCGATGTGGTGCCAGAGTGCATCGTGGGTTACCATAGATCATCATTGGTCTTAGTTGATTCTAAAAGTTTTCAATACTATCATGTAGCTCCTCCAACTTCCTATCAAGAATCTTTTCTAAATGTATCACCAAATCTTGCATTTGGAGTTGCAAAGCTTTCAGTATGGGAGACCTACTTCATATTCCCCTATCACTAGCATGAGTAATTTTCTTCTCACGATATTCAGCCATGATATGTAACAAAAAGTCAAACACACATGGGGATAAACAAACACCATGATACACACACACTCACACACATGAAGATACACACACACACAAGATATACACACTCACACATACAAGATGTACACACTCACGTGCACAAGGATACACACTCACGCATGCAAGATATACACACTAACACAGAAAAGATGTACACACTCACACACACAAGGATACACACTCCCTCAAATAAGATATACAGAATCACTCACACAAGGGCACATACACACACAAGGATTTTTTTAATTTCTCTCCACTCTCAACACTCAATTCAAATACCAACCCCTTATGAAATCTAATACCTTTTTTAGGAAAATCACATGCCACCAATCCCTTACAAATAAATATTCTATTAGGGGATGGTATAAAAAACCCCATTTGAGTGGTAATGGATTAAAAAATAGTAGAGGGTGAAAATAAGGTATAAAATATGGGTAAATGGCGGATGTATGTAATAAAAGTGTTTTTCCCAATTGTGCAGGATAAGAATAATTAATAACAATATGATCCAAAAATGATATGGATATTAAGTAAAATGATATAGAAAGTGATGTATGGAAATGGAAAGTTTTAATAATTTAAATCACAAAGAAGCAATTGTATCTTCTTTTTTTCTTTTTCTTTTTTTTCAAATCTCCCCAAAAAGTGTTGTGCTTAGAGTTTAAAAATATAATATGATAAAAGGAGAGTAAGACATTTTTTTTTGAAATATCTAAAAGAAAGGATGTTCTTAATTTTGAAAAGAATAAAATGATTAGTTGAGAGAATTTTTTTATTTTATTTTTTCCAGATACAAATCACATATAGTGAATTAAATGTGAAAAGAAGATGGATGAATAATTAGATCAATGTAAAAATATTTAAATATTGGACAAAGTAGGACAATTATAGAGGTTAATATGGAAAGATAATAAAGGTAATAGTTAAAATTAATATAAATTAATAGATAGATTCCTACCATGTTAACCAGATCTTTGATACCAACTAAAGTGAGATTCACGGGGCGGTTCGATCTTCACGGCATAGGACAACAACTGAAGAATGCGGTTTGGAGCTAAGTAGAGGATGATGGGTATGGATAGTGGATGTAATTAGTCAATCAATTCTATAAATAGTTCAGCCTACTAATTAGACAATACACTCAAGGGAGTTGTGTGATGGACGATCCACACAACAATGCACATGGGTTAAGGCATGGAATTTGGGGCTTTGTGATATTGGATCACTAATCTAACTTATAGATTGAAAAGGAAAGAATGCACAAGATGAAGTGGTAAAAACTAGTATAATCCTCACATAATGGATAGAAACAAAGAATAATATCTCTATATCAATCTTGAATTCCATACAAGTTCTATGGGGTGGCTATTTATAGCTAAGGGGTAATACAATAGTCAATAGTCTAATACCCTAAAGTCATAAAGGCTAAACCTACTTTGTTCCCTTAAATTCAAAAAAGATAAAGTCTATCAAAGACTTTTTGGAAAATAAGCACACAATTTTCCAACTATAGCCCACCAGATTTGAATTTGAGTTCCTAGACCAATAGATTTGACTTTGGTGTCCAAATATGCTATTCTAGAATCCTCCATGTGGTCAAGGCTTCCAAAATTTGTGAAACCATGTGTCTTGGGATTTATGCATCTCGATTGAGCTTAAATAAGGGTGATAATAATCTCATTTTCCACTTCCATGCATGAACCTTGGGTTTGTCCCTTTTAATGCATTAAGATGGGCTCTCATTTCCATTTTTAGTCTCTTTAATCTTCCATGCATCATTGGGCCTTGCAACTCCAACTCCGCACATGCCATCAAGTCAACATCATCTACTGATTTCATATCAAAATGTAAAAAAGTTAAATACTATATAATGACTCCAAAAGTATAATTATGTTATAAATATCATAAATATACTTTATATCGATCATCAATCCCAACCATGAGAGGTGTTTATGGAAAAATATCACATCGATTCACGAGGTGGTGGTCCACCGTACACACGAGTGATGTTATTATTTCTCATTTGAGGTAAGAGGAGGTGGATATAGGTAATTACCTTAATATAATAACATCTCAATATGTTAGATAATTTTTTTATTATATAATCATAAATGAAAAATATTTTTAAGTATGTGGAATAAGAAATAAAACAAACATGCATGGTTATGAATTTTACCTCTTCTCGGACCACCTCTTTAGGATTATACCTAAATTATTCCTTAAATGGATTTCTGAAAAAACCAAGGATTCTAGAATGATTTTATGGAATTTTTTAAGTAATTTTAGTATTTATTGTATGAAAAAAAATTGTGAATAAGAGAAAAGATGGGTGGACTTTTATAAGTGAGGTGAGTGGCATATTGTAATTTATGAAAAGAAAAAGGTTTACCCACACTTTTCACTTGTCACAAGGGTCAAAAATAGAATATTATAAATCCTTATACATTTTTAGGTCTAAATATTTCCATAAAATATATTTTATAAACAAAATTAGGTCATTTTAACCCTTATATTTTTAGTTTAACCCTCCAATAAACTCATTTTTACCTTAACCATGGTAATTAATTTTTACTATTTTCACTATTCATTTTGGTCAAACTTTAACTTGACCTTATTAGATAATATAAATTATTATGATTTCAAATATGGAATCAATTTTTTCAAATTCAATTCACATAAGTGATAGGATTCAATTTAAAATTATACCCGTAAATGTGATGAAAAAGCGGGTTTCCAAAGAGAAAATTAACACAAGTATAGAAGGTTTTAATACCAAAATTCAATATGAAATAGATTCCAATGACCTAAATTAGTTAAATTATAATATAATTGAAATAATTTTACATTAAAAAAATTATTAATATAATTTAACCTTGATAATTATTTAAATGAAAAGGCAGTTTTAAATAAAAATTAGAATTTTTCATTATTCATCAAAAAATGAAACTTTTCAAAAAAATCCCCAAAAAATACCATAAGATAATTTTTATATGATTATTTAAAAAATAAAGTTAATTTTATCAAATAAATTTTCTAAAATTGTTAAAAAATAATTTTAAATTATGTATGGAAAGTGTGATTAAACCGTCTTTTAAAAAAAGAATACAGTTTTCAGAAAACATTGTTTTTTATTATAAATGATTCTTATTTTAAAATATAATAATTAGATATCCTTTGAAATTTTTTAATATGTGCTTAAACAATAAAATATTCATAATTTAGTTAGTATTATTTATACCCACCAATTTAATGGCTAAGTTATAATGGTATACTATATTACAGTTCATCTGGACTTGGGGTTGTTTGTTTCAAAATCTATCAAAAAGATAAAATTTAAAGAAATATATTGTAACAAACCAATATTTTATGGTATTTATATTTTAAATATCACGTCTTTGATAGCTTATGTTGCATGTAACACTGAATTTAAAACCACAATATACTATTTAAAATGTGACCATTATAACCTAACCGTTAAATTGGCGAGAATAAATAATATTAACCACATTATGAAATTTATATATTATATATTCAACCAAATATTTTTACATTCATTATAATTATTCTTATATGCATAAGATAAGAATAAATCTAATTTAACATATAAAAGGCTATATTTATCCTAAAGACAGTTTTACCGCCTTTTAATGGCACACAGGTTTTAAAATTAAATTTTGACACTTTTACAAATTCTATTAAATAAAATAAACTTAATTTTTAAAATCATAATTTCAAAATTATCTTAGGGTGAAATTTTGTTATTTTTCTGAAAATATTTATTTTCAAATGAATAATGAAAAAGACTGATTTTTATAAAAATTTCAATTTCATTATATTATTGGTATATTTATGATTTTAATGTGATATAAATGTAAATTAAATACTATTTAGTTATAAATAATCTAATTTATTTTCTCATTATACCTTATTTTGTTATTAGTACATTTTTGTTCTTAATAATGCATTTTCAAAAAAAATGTTTTTAGTTGCATTTTATCGGATTAATTTTAAATTAAATTATGACACTTACTTGTTTTTAGTATTGAAAAAAGGATTTAATATTTGGAATAATAAGTTAAAAATTTATTAAATAGGCTCCATTTATTTTTGGTCAATATGAATAGTAACTTTGATAATTTTTTTACCATAGATAAAGGGTAAATTTTGAAATTTAGGCTAAAAATAAAATGATAAGGATTATAAAATTACCCTAAAACTTTCCAAAATTTTATTATATGATTTATATTTAACCCTTAACACCTAAGTTTATAATTTAAGTTTTTTATTGGATACTTTTCCATGAAAATTACTTTTATATTATTTAAATTAAAGAAAATAAAAAATGTCACTTTCGTTGTCTTATATACCTCTTATGTGTCCACATGGGGAAAAAGGTTGGTTTTGAATGAATCTAAGTATCACTTGTGAAATTAATAAAATTATTTTAATGATATAAATTTATTTATAATTTTTTAGAACCATTTTTATGTGGTTATGATATTTATAAAATTTTGTTTAAGGAAAATAAAAATATGTCACATTCATATTGTAATAACTATATTATTTTTACTATTGTGTTAATTATAAGATATCTTCAACTATAAATATTATTTTTAAATATAACAGATTTATCTACATCATGTAATTTTATTTTTAATTTTTTAGGAAGAAATAATTACCTTAAATAATTATGAAATGATGATGATGTAATTATTTTATTAATGAGGAAATCAAATAAATTATATTAAAAATATTAAAATAAATATAATTTTAATTAATTAATATTATCCATGAATTTTATGGATTATTATGACATATTAGGGGTGTATTAAATATTTTATTTCAAAGTTATCCTTCTTTCTTGTTTCCCTTAAGGTCAAAGTAATGAATAGTTCCAAAATTGACACTAATGATATTTTATCAAATATTTTATTAAATTATTAAAAATATTTAAAAATTAAAATTGATTATTATTTGGTCTCAAATTTAATAAATTATTAATTTATGGTCCAACTGACATTTTATATATAAAAATTACAACCTTTTAATATTAAAAAAATTGTTACCATAATTGAAATTAAATTATGTTGAATAAAGTCAATCAAATTGATAATGTTTAAAGTAAAACCAAAAAATGTCAAAATTTTAATTTATAGTGAGATTAAAAACTTATATCAAATTATATTCAAATCCTTGTTACTTTTTTTGTATTTGGATAGAAAATGAATTTATTATAATTTAATATTTTAAGGATTTCTAAGGGTGCCCCTCACTTTAATTATAAAAGGGCACTCTTTACTTCATTTCATTTTGCATCCTTGAGCCTCTTAGATTGAACAAGTCCTACCCATTTCTCCTAATAACATACTTATAAAAGTTTTGGAAGTCCTAGATTTCTAGAAAGACCATCTCTAGATCCCTTAAGAAGAGATCTAAAGGAAGTCCACCGAAGAAGTGGTGATCATTTTTACCAACTCATTCAAATTAATTTCTTCTTTTACTTAATCTTGATGTGTTATTTCCCTTATAAAATAATAACTCCAGTATAATCTATAAACTGAAATTTTATTATTATTATTATGAAAAAACCATATTCTGTCTTTTATCCATCTTACAAAAAATGAAAACATTGCATGTGTGTACGTACGGCTTACCGTCTCCATGTAGCGGACTAATTCGTTTTATATAGTCAACATTAAATAATAGTTATAAAAATTTAGTTAGTGATTAAATATGATATTTATGGAATTAACTTTCATTTATAAATTCTAGATCTATACCCTATTCAATATAACTGATACTTTTATGATAAAACAAGAATGATAAACAATGCAATTAACACCAGAAATAGTGAAATGAATAAATATTATTAATAAAAGAGTGGTAAAATGTTATAAGGTAATTATATATTATATCATAAATATTGATATTATTCTGTTATAAATTAATAATATTTTTAAAACCACTATACAGAAGGTTCGGACATGTTTAAAGAAATTTGGACCCGAGGTAAGGGTTTTCTCATCTCACTTTTATTTCTTTGAGATAAGCCTTATTCACAAATTATTTCTTGTGTGTGGTGTATTTTCATTTCCCTTTGATATATAATATCATAAATTTATTTATTTTCATGTTATTTAATGTTTTATTAAATTTTATTCCTTTATGGGGATTATGATTCAAATGTTTCAAAGTGGTATGGGAAACTTTAGAATGTTTAAAGATTATCTTCTTCAAGAATGTTCTTAATGGTATTTTAATGGTATTATCATTCTTTAGGTTAAAATTCTAATCCATTGATTATGTAATTATATGATTATGTTTTAAATTAATATTGGTTATATTAATTTTTATTTCAACTTGTTTTATGTTTATTTACACTTGATACACATAATCAATTCATTTGGTCAATCCTCTCACTTTCTTTTAAAAACACTCTTTTAAATGTTTTTTTTAACATTGAAAAGAAATTTTTTTAAAATTATATATAATGAATGTATTTTTCCATTTTCATGATGCATTAATATCTTGAGGAATCCTTTATAATAGTACAAGTTTATTTCCAAATAAAATTTTTTCTTTTACAATTTTGTGACTTTTTAAATAAATGATTCCAAAGTAAAAAAAAGGTATTTCTCTCAATAAATTTTCAATGATTTTGTTTTATTATTTTATTGTATGTCAAAACCATATATTTAATATTATGATTAATTTAGTTTGATATCTTATGATACCATCTACTATATTTTATTGAATAGTTTATGATTATTATTATTTTGCGGATGTACTATCTTGATATCATTCTCCATATTACTTTGGATGTTTTTTTATTATGTTTATCGTTTGGGGAAAGTTATTAACATTTCATATAATAGTTTCAATATTAATGTATATGTTTATTATGTTTTATTACCTTCATATTAGGAATTCATTGGACATAGTAAGTGATGGTTTGGGCCCACTATAACCCCTTGATGCATCGGTAGGTCTCATGAGACAAACTAGACCATATTTTTACCTATTTATGTATGGTATCTTGGATGAAGACTTGATGGTATTTTTATGATGTCCCGTATTATGAATTCCCACATTATTATATTAGTAATTGATAATACATGTGATTATTTGACTAGTAGAGTATCCATAGTTAAGTTTCAATCTTATGTGATTATTTATATTGTATTATTTATTCTGCTTTTAGTACTATCATATTATGCTGAAGATTATGTTTTAAAGGCATGTTTTTTAGTTATTATCCTTACCTTATTATTTATGTTTCATATGATATCTTTCAATATAATAATTACCCTTACTGAGCATCTGAGCTCACCCCTTTCTTATGTTTTATTTTTCCCCAGGATGCGAAGATGTATATTATGAATGACTTTCAAGGATAATTTGAGAGTTTATGGGTGTTTCCAATGGAGTTTCTATATTTTTTCCTTCCAATTTGTAATATATCAATAATTATTTTATCTTTTTTTCCAAATCTACTAAACTATTTGGTCTTTTGGTATGTGATTGCTTGTTCTTAGTACCAATGTAATAAAGTAAGGCATCGGATCTGGGCTAATGAGGTTGGGGTCTTTAAAGTTGGTATTAGAGAAATTTTAGTAGAAACTTTGGAAACTAGATTTAGAAAAACATATATTATGGAATATAATCCTATGATAAACTTTGAGGATAACTATAGAATAACATCCCAAACCTACCATGTTTATGAGATTAGCTACATGTAAATTTTTCAATTTATGTTAAGAAATTCACTAGTTTTGAGATTATATATAGTGGCATGACCTAATATAGGGTACATCATCATTTAGAAATGGTTTCAAGTAGAAGTAATGAGAATTTTCTCAATGCACATGATCCAAAGTGTAAGAAGGATCATATCTTTTATGGTATTATACCAATATTTCAAAGGGAACTAGTCTCCCAATCATTCTCATTATACAAGGATATAATATCATGTTCCATCAAGGTGGAGAAATAATTTTCCAAGCCATATTGCTTCTAAATAAATCAAGATAAGAAGAGTATGGTAGATAAAAAGATGGATAAGGGGAATAAGGTAAAGAATTATTTCCCCATATGTGATAATTGTGGAAGGAAACACTCTAGTACTTGTTTAAAAGAAATGGGAGTTTGCTACAAGTGTTGAGAGAAAGAACATTGTTCTTGTTATTTCAAAGTTAATAAAAAATTTTCCAATATAAAATTCTTAAACTATAAGGATATTGGACACTACACAAATCAATGTATCAAGCGTCAAAGGAATATACCCAAAAATAGGATAATGGGTCATGGTCAATCTTATGTTACTACCTAAAATGGAGAGGAATGGTTAATATTAATGTGTTTGGATTCAAGAATTATTTTATTTGATTATTTTATCAACAATTATTTTTTTATAATAATCACAAGATATATAAGGATTGCACTACAATACTTTTTCTTTAAGAAGTTGGAAGCATGTGATGAACAGCACGAGTAACCATGATAAGTTATTCTATTATAATTTGATATTTGGAAAACACATGACTTGGGAAAGATAACCCTAAATATGTGATTGGTGTTGAGATAATAATAATTAGATGTTTGTGGGATGGTATTGGTGACCATGAATGTGGTTAGTGATTTTAATGGTTTATGTTATGTTGGAATTATTAGTTGTTTGGATTTAAGGAATATATTCAACAACTTGATATTTTTAATCTTTAAAGTATGCATGTTTTATAAAGGTTTAAAGGAGATTAAGGTATTCATATATTTTTTATGTGACAATAAGAGATACATTATTTGGGGAAATATTATGTTAAGTTTATTTTGGTAAATTAGTGACCTTCCTTCTAAGTTTTCAGACTTTGAATTTGGAAAAATGAATTTTTAATGAGTCTTAAGGTTAACTGCTTATGGAATAGATTAAGGATATTATTGATTAATATTAAAGTATGATTTATCATATTTTATAACCTATTATAACCTATTTAGTTTCAGAAATCATTTAAATTCTTAAGGAATGACTTATGGATTATTTGATAAAATTTATTCAAGCATAAAAAATCATCTTGAATATCCATATTTTGGTTTAAGAAATGAAGTGGAAATATATTGAAGCACAAAAAAAAGGTTGAGATTATGCTTATGACATGGGAATAAATCAAGTAAGTTTATTTTCTAAAGTTATTATCTAGATAGTAAAATAATCTATAAACTCTAGGAAAATTATTTTGGAACAAAAATGTTATCTGTCTACTTTTCTTACTAAGAAATAAATGATCTTTTAATTGATCAAAAATTTATGGCTTTGTGATGGTAGACTTTCTAATTACCATGTTCTTTATCCCTCTACATAAAAACTTTATAGTTATATTTATCTTCCATTTAAACATTTTTACAAATTTTCTTCTATTTTATAATCCTAGTTTTTTTGTGACCTTCTTGTTTCTCTTTACCTCTTTTTAAGAGGAATTTTTATAAACCCTTTTTACAATGTGGTATTTCTACAAAGGATTTTTCAAGTATAGGCCTTTAATTTTTGAAGTTTAATTTCAAATTGTAATGATTAAATTTACTAAATGAGGGTATAATGTAACACCCCAATATTTTATGGTATGTATATTTTAAATTTAACATCTTTGATAGCTTATGTTGTATGCAACACTCAGTTTAAAACCACGATATACTATTTAAAATGTTACCATTATAACCTAGTCATTAAATTAGAGAGAATGAATAGTATTAACCACATTATAAAATTTATATATTATATATTCAATCAGATATTTTTACATTCATCCTTGTGATTTTTATATTCATAAGATAAGAATAAGTCCAATTTTATGCATAAAAGGCTATAATTTTTCTAAAGGCAGTTTCACCGCCTTTTAATGGAGAACTTGTTTTAAAAATAAATTTTGAAACTTTTATAAATTATATTGATCAAAATAAACTTCATTTTTAAAATATTAATTTCAAAATTAGTTTAGGGTTAAATTTTTCTATTTTCTGAAAATATTTATTTTCCAGTGAATAGTGAAAAATTCTGATTTTTATAAAACTGTCAATTTCATTATAGTAATAGTCTATTTGTTAATACACTGCAACAATTTCCCATAATATGTACCTTATTTGATTACATTGGAATGATTCTAAGAAATTTGTATCCCAACATTCATAACTCCTAGGTTATTTCTACATGTCATTCATAATATACATCTTCATGTCCTATGAAAATGAAACATAAGAAAAGGGTGAGCTCAAATTCTTAGTAAGGGTAAGAAATATAGTAGAAGATATTATAAACATAAACATTAGGCATGGTGAATAACTAAAAACAGATGCCTTTAAAAATGAACTTGAACACATTATGGAAGGAATAATAGCTGAATAAATAATGTCATAATAAAGCATAATCATGGGTATTCCACTAGTCTAATAACCTCATGAACTTTCAATTACTAGTTTTATAATGATGGAATTCATAATTCCAAACATAATAACCATACTTTCAAGGCCTCATGCCAAGACCATAAATAATCATTTTGTCAAGGCCATGTACCAAGACCGTAGTTTGTCTCATGAGACATACTGATTCATCGAGGGGATATAGTGGGCTCCAACCATCACTTAATAATTAAAATGTATTCATAATATGAATGTTTATAAAAATAAACAACATATACATTAATATTGAAACTAACATATGAAATGTCAGTAAAGTTCCCCAAACATTAAGCATAAATACTAACCATTCGGAGTAACTTGGTGAATGGTTTTAAGAGAGCACATCCACAGTCAAACTAATCATAAATCATTAAATTTAATATGGTATATTATATCATAAAATATTAATCCCAATAATATATAATAATCAAAAATAGTGTTTAAATAGATGAAGTACTCTTATAAAATCATCGAGTAATTCTTGAGATAAATACTCTTTTACTTTGAAAATAATAGTTCTTTTGGAAAAGTATTTGTATAAAACCATAAGTGAAGTAAGATATTATTTTCATAATAAAATTAGTGTTTTTATAAATATAATTTTCACTAAAAATATATTATATAGTTCCCTTGAAAATAGGTAATAATTTTAGAAATTCTCTTAAATCTGGCTTGTATTTTAGGAAGAATTTTTGAAATATCCTTTTAAAACATATAATTCCCCATAAATTAAAGTAGGATTATAGTTGGTACATATATATATAAAATTATCATATAATATATGAGGAGTAAATATGAATTAATAATAATTTAATTGAGTTAAGTATAGAATAAGAGTAACCTGAATGAAAATGGAGGTTTGGGTGGAAAACCCTTACCTTAAGTCTGAAGGTGTTCCTCACTTGATCTTAATGATCTGAATAATAAAATTTAGGTTCATAAATTAATGATTCCATAATCTCCCATAAATTTAATTGATTTAGTATAACCTTATTAGGTTCATTAATGGCCTTTTGATGGGTTAATATATTCAATTTCATTGTTTGGGAGTGTTTTCTTCCTTGGTTTTCATGATCAGTTTACTTATATTCATGTACGGATAAACATATAAAATGAGAATGGTTATAACACCCCAAAAATTTTATGGTATGTTTCTCTTAAATACTTTCTATTCATTATATATCCCATATTGCATGAAGCACTAAGTCTTTTGTGAAACAAAAAATTATAGTAGAAAGTTATATGTTATCCATTAAACATAAATTTTCCACTTCTATGTTTTGAATTTCGAAAAACAGTCATCTAGAGTTGTGACCAGTAATTAATTTGGAGTCTGATAGAACCAACTTGATTTTTTTATGAATAGTAACATACTCTTATGAATAGTAATATGACCCTTATAAATATTAAATAATGATAATATTTTATTTTATTAAGTTAATAAGATAATGAGAAGTTAATTAATTTTTCAATGTATTACAAAACTAATTATACCTTTAAATTGTTATTTTTTAGAATTAACTTTATTTTATTTAGAAATTAAATTAAAAATACTTAGAAAATTATTTTCAAAAAATGGAGTTCATTTTTTAATTCTACACGTCGAAAAATGGTTAGGGTGAATTTTTTGAATTTTTCTAAAATACTTGAATTTTTTGTGAATAGTAAAAATACAGATTTGAGTTTTTGGTAGTTTAATGAAATCATAATGATGAAATTATTAATATAAAGGGATGATCGAATTTTTTATAGTATCTTATGACATGATGTGTCCCAAGTGTCTTAAACCATGGGAAAATACCATGGGCAAGCCCATGGTTTTGCGAAAACCACTAGCGAGGTGTCCCTTTTAAGTAATAAAAAACTCACTCTTAATTACTATAAATACCCACTCACCCCCTTCATTTTATTTCATTAAAAACTGAATATCCTCGAATATATGGTAGTATTACCTCCCTAGGAGTCCTCCCAAGGTGTTCTTAAGCCCTCAAGGTCCCATCCTTCAAGATCTAGGAGTTACTCTATAAGGTAAGGGATCCTCACTCTCACTATTGTTCAAGAATCTCCCCTATGTTGTACCCTTTTATTTTTAATTCCTAATGATAGGGTATGTTTTTTCACCTCCTCCATACTTCCCTTGTGACATATAAATAATTTAATACCCATATACCTCTCATTAATCCCTCACAATAACACTCGTTATCATGCTGAAATGTTTGTAAGGGGTTTCTCATCTCACTTTCATTTCTGTGAGATTTTCATTGTTCACCGCTTATTTCTTGTATATGGTATATGTGTACTGCTATTTGATATATAATAACATGATTATATTTATATTAATTTTATTCAATGATTCATTTGAGGGTTATTAAGTTCTTGTCATATGATTCGACCGATTACATTGTGGTAAGAGACTTTGTCTCAATTACTATTTTGTTATGACTAACTTTGTATTATGCACCTAATAATTCTTATGTGGTGTACCTACTACCCATTTGAGATCACTTGAAATTTTATTTATATTAAATATCTATAATCTCATATCATGTATATGTTTTTTGTCTAAATCGTATACCATTTTATATAAGGTGTTTATTTGGAAAGTTATTTTAACTATGGAAATATTGATGAATCTGTATACTCTACTCTATATGGATATTGAAAAGTCATATTTTTATTGTATTGAATTGATGTATAAAGAATGATTTGTACATGCAGTGGTGGGTGGGGTCTGCTATAGCCCCTCGATGCATCGGTAGGTCTCATGAGACAAATCAGTTGGCGACAAACCCTTCGAGTTTGTTTCTAAAAATCAAACATGTTTCTACCCATAGAACTAAACCATTTTTACGGTATTATTGGTTCATGTTCTTGATACATGACTTCCAATTAATAATCATTCTCTTTATTCATTATCAGTTATTACTATCCATGAGGTTTTCACTATGAAAAAATCCATGGATGTAGTTTCATTCTCAGTTTATTAATGTCATTAGTTTTTCATTTATTCACCATGACATATTGATTATGTCAGATTGATTATGATTCACTTATTGTTACTTCTGCTATTTGTAACTCTTACTGAGTGTTTGAGCTCACCCCTTTCATTGTTTACCTTAAACAGGTGATGAAGAGAAGGTCATTTATTGAGTTCATGTGGTTACAGTTTTTAGTTTTGTAATTTATTGTATATTGTAACATTTTTCAATATAATTTGTGTTACATCTGTGTATCTAGTTTCTTTAAGACTACTAAACTGATCGTTCCTTCGGGATTTTCATTCCTTCTAACCATGCCAATATCACAAGTAACGCACCGGCTCCAGTTTAGAGGGTTCGGGGTGTTACAATGGTTGTATAGAACCTTAAATAAGTTATAATACAAATATTATAGTCTGTTTAAATCATAAAAATGGTTTCATGACCATAATTGAAGACAGTAATAGAAATTGAAAACCCATCGTCCTTGAATGTGATAAATTAACACATCTCGGATGTTGTTTTCATTTATAGTATAAAAGAAGGGGAAAAGAGAAATAATGAAGAATTATTCCTTTATCATAACAAAATTATAGTACATTTAAGGTATTTTAGTTATCACAACATTTGGATGAAAGAAGGTGAGGAAAGAAAAAGAAAATAAATGAACTTGAAATAAAAGAAATGAAAAGAGGAATTTACCTCTTAAAGTAATCTTCCTTGAGATCCTCTTTAGGGGAGAGGTTTTGTTCTTTTTATGAGACCAAGGGATGATGGACATGGAGGATTATCTTGGGAGGATGTTTGAGCAGAATTTATACAAGGAACAATTCTTGGGAGGAGTTAAGAGAAGAGGGAGTGAGGGGGTGATTATAGTGGAGGAGAGGGGTGATTTGTGAATATCTTATTCATTATTTTATTATTTCCCTCAAGACAACAAATAATGTTGATTCATGTGACCCATAATAGTAATAAGTTCATGTGAGTTCGAACCAAGTGTGCTTAAATCATCCATGATTCTAGGAATAGTTAATTTAACTAATAATGTATATATACAGTAAATTACCATATTTTACTATTCATAAAAAAATCAAGTATTTCAGAAAAATTCCAAAAATTCACCCTAACCATTTTTTGATGTGTAAAATTCAAAAATGAACTCCATTTTTTGAAAATAATTTTATAAATATGATTAATTTAATTTTTAAATAAAATCATAATTTATTCGAAAAATAACAATTTTAAAATAATAATTCATTTTATATCACTTTGAAAAATTAATCAAGATCTCATTATATTATAACCTTAAGAAAATAAAATAATAATATGATTTACTATTCATAATTTTTATATTACTATTCATATTAATATTCATAAGGGTATATTACTATTCACCAAAAATTAAGTTTGTCTTATTATACTCCAAATACCTTACTGAACGCAACCGTGTATATCCGTTTTTTGAAATTCAATTCACAGAGGTGGAAAATTATGTTTACTAGCTAGGTTATAACAAAGTGTTGTTTTTTAGAGACCCAGTATTTCATGCATTCAATGTTAAATTTATTTATAAATCCTTGGGGTGTTACATTCTCCCCTCCTTACAAAAAAATCATCCTCAAAATTACCAGAATTTTACCTCACAAAAAGATTTGGGTAGTTCTTCATCATAATCTCTTCAGGCTCCCATGTTTCCTCTTCAATTTTATGATTTTTCCAAATTATCATTACTATTCGATTCATTTGATTCCTCAACACCTATTCTTTAGTGTCCAGAATCCGGATAGGATCTTTAAGTAAGATAGCTCAAGCTCCAATTCTATACCTTCATAAGTGAGGACATGTGTTGGGTCTGGTATGTACTTTCTTAGTAATGAGACATGGAACACATTGTTTACTTTAGATAGGCTAGGCGGCATATCCAAATGATATGAAACAACTCCAATTCTCTCTAGAATTTCAAAAGGGCCTATGTACCTAGGGCTCAATTTCCCTTTCTTCCCAAATCTTATAACATCATTCTAGGGAGATACTTTTAAGAAAACATGATTTCCCACTTGAAATTACAAATCCTTCCTTCGATTATCAACACAGATTTTTTTTCTGCTTTGATATGGCCATGAATAGTCTTTACCTTCACTATTATTTCCTCCATAAGCTCTAGGTCCACTAGCTTCCTTTCACCAAATTCATCCCAACATGTTGGTGTATGACATCTTTGTCTATACAATGCTTTATATGGTGTCATTTGAATAAAGGAATGGAAAATATTATTGTAGGCAAACTCCACCAAGGGTAAATACTGATCCCGCAAACCTTTAAAGTCAAGCGATAATGATCTCAACATGTCTTCCAAAGTTTGGATCATCCTTTTTAATTACCCATCAGTTTGAGGATCATAAGCAGTACTCAAATGAAGCTCAGTATCCAAAGATTTCTGAATAATTTTCTAGAATTTTGATGTGAATTGAGGATCGTGATTAGGCACTATTGAAATAGGTGCTCCATGAAGTCTTACAGCTTCATTGATATAGAGTCGTGCAATCCACTCCAGTGGAAAATCCTCCCTTATAGTGAGTAATTGTGCATATTTTCTAAGTCGATCAAAAATTACCCATATTGAATCATTCTTTCTTAGACTTTTCGGTAATCCAGTGACAAAATACATGGTAATGTCATCCAATTTCCATGTAGTAATAGGTATAGGTTTCATGACTCCTCTAGGATGTTTTTGTTCAGCCTTCACTTGTTGAAAGAATAAACATCTTGATACATAATCAGCAATTTCCCACTTCATGTTTTCCCACCAGAAATGTTCCTTCAAATCTCTATACATTTTAGTGCTACCAAGGTGTATAGAGAAATTTGAGCTATATTCATCATCCAATAACTCCCTTTTTATCTCAGTTATAGAGGGAACACGTAGCCTCTTCCCAGATGTTAGAATTCCATCTTCACATATGAAGTCATCCAACATCCCATCTTTCACAACATTAATTTTCTTTTAAAGGTTCTCATCATTAGGCTAAGAGATTTTAATAATTTCTAATAAAGATGGTTGGGAAACCAATTAAAAAAGTTATGATGTTTCACCTTATTTGATAATTTCCATGTTCATCCTTATTAGATCCATGAATACAAGATCCCTTTCAATCCTCATTTTGTTTAAAGCTCCATGATCCTTCCTGCTCAATGCATCAGCTACCTTGTTTACCTTTACTGGGTGGTAGTCTATAGAACAATCATAATACTTGATTAGTTTGATCCATTGAATTTTTCTGATTTTAAGTTCTTTCTATGAAAATATGTACTTCAAACTCTTGCGATCCGTATATATCTCACATCTTTCACCATAGAGATAGTGTCTACATATTTTTAGAGAAAAGATCATAGCATCTAACTCAATATCATGAGTAGGATAGTTTTGTTCATGAATTTTTAACTTCCTTGATGTATAGGCAATAAATATTTCATTCTGTATAAGGACACAACCAATTACTTTCTTTGATGCATCACTATAGATCGCAAACCCATCATTCCCTGGTGGTAGAGTTAGGATCGGATCATTCACTAATATCCTATTAAATTATTTAAAATAGTCCTCACATTTTTTTCCATACAAACTTAACCCCTTTTACGTGTAATATTAGTCATTGGGTTGGCTAGATGGTTAAAGTTCTGAACGAAATTCTGAAAATAACTTGCTAAACCAATAAAACTATGTACCTCAGTTATGTTCATTGGAGTAGGTCATTCTTAAACAGCCTTTATCTTCGCAGGATCAACAGATATTCCATCCTTAGAGATAATGTGAACAAGAAATGAAACTAATTGAATCCAAAATTCACACTTTCTAAACTTCCCATATAATTCATTTCTTCTAAGAGTCTTCAGAATAGTGCACAAGTGATTTTCATGATCTTCATAGATTTTGGAGTATACCATGATATCATCAATAAATACCACCACAAATTCATCAAGATATTCCTTGAAAACCCTATTCATTATATCCATGAATACATAAGGCGCATTATTCAGTCCAAAAGGCATTACTTTAAACTCATAATGCCCATACCTAGTTCGAAACATTGTCCTTGGAATATCTTCCTTCCTTACTTGCAACTGATGATATCTAGATCGAAGTTCAATATTCAAAAAATATTGGGCTCCATAAATTTGATCAAATAAACCATCAATGTGAGGTATGGGATACTTATTCTTTATTGTTATAGCATTGATCTTGTAAAGACCCAGAAATTTCAAGGAAGATTTTTTCTTAATTTTCTTTGGAATTTTACAAGAACGCAGTTTCTGACGGTGCCTGATTCCGAGGCCCAGTGTGCCCGGAATCAATTTCTGAAGTTTGGCTCAGGTACGTTCAGTGAACGGACGAGCGGGTTTTTCTAACTTTTGAACCGGTGCTCGGAATCGAATTATGAGGGCACCGATGGAACCGTAGCGCCGTTAATTGCTTAGGAATGCCATTTCCGGAGTTGCATTTTCACGAGAGAAGATGATAAAAATTGTGGAAGTTTAGTTTATAAATTAAACTATAATTTTATCTTTAACTAAGTGGTTTAGGCTTTGGGTGGAAGTTGGGTTACTACCCAACTTCCCAAGGGAGGTTATAAAGGTGGTGGGGCCCACACTAACCCTACCCCTTCACCTTCCCTAACCTTCCATAACTCTTCACACTCTTTAACCCCCCCTCAACTCACATTTAATATTTGACAACTTAATTTTAATAACTTATGTTATTAATTAAGTGATTTAAGTGTGGTTATTTGAATTTTAAACTCTTGAAATTCAAATATTTGTTATGTTAATAAAATAAGAGGTAAGCTTATTTTATTTTGAGGTTGGAACCTTTGTTTCTTGAAAGGTTTGGGGAGAAAAGCTAAGGAAAGCTAGAGTTCTTCATCTTCTTCGTCGAAAAACACGAAGAACGCGAAGAACGCATCGAACTCCGTCGAAGAACGTCGAGTCCTCGGATACCGACTACGCGACGCCTTTTACTGTGACGGTTCTTCCGTGACGTCTTCTTCCGCGATGTCTCTTTCCACGACGAATCCTCGTTTGATGAACCTCTGTTCAAACTCGCACGAGGTAGGGGAATATTAGTACGATTCTTTTTATTTAAGAGGTTGAAGGGAATTATTTTGAGGGTGATATCTTTTTCCAAGGATTTTCCCTTTTGAAAACAAAGAATGCGGATCAACTCAATATTAAGTTGATCCGCGAAGAATATGTTTGCAGGTTGGGAATTCTTGTTTGTGGGGAAAACTGTAGGGGGTTTACGTGATTTTTCCTTACGTGATTCTCTTCCGTCTTTTATCCGCGTTTATTTGGACCGCATGATATCAGTTAACGGGAGGAGGCCGGACCGCACACACATGGCCGCTCCCCTCCCTATTGTTTTTCTTGTTATTGCGGATCGAATGAAAGTGACGCGGTGCCGTCGCACCGCGTGGGTTTGAGCGGCAAGAAATGTGCGACGTCGTCACGCCGCGCATTCAATTCTTTTGAACCAGTTCTGCGGCGCCGTCGCGCCGAGCCGAAGAACCGCAAAGGAACCACGGCCGGAGTCGGGCCGCGGCGAAGGGGCGCGGCGCCATCGCGTCGCGCCGGAAAACCACAAAGACGGTATGTTTTGTTAATTGACGTGCGGATCAACGAAAGACGAAGAAGCAGGCCGCTATGGCGTTTGAATTCCTTCGCAGTGAAGGTCAGGTCCCAGGAGGAACATTGGCGAAGACGGCAGGAGAAACGGACAACCGGAGCGTGTCCGGTGGTCCGCGGAAGGCGGTGGCGGTGCGCCACATCGGCGCGGCGGTGCCGGCGACCGGCGGCGGCGGCGCACCGCCGGAGGGCTGGCGGCGGCGGTTGCTGCCGGCCTCAATTAGCGGCGAGGGTGGGGGAGCCGCGCACCCCGCCCGCGGCTTCCGCTCGACCGCGCTGGCCGAGCCACAGCTGGCCGGTCGGGCCGGACAGAGCCGGTCGGGCCGGGCCGCGCCGGCCGGACCGATCCGGGCCCAGCCGGGTCGGTCCGGGCTCAGACCCCCCGTTTTCGGACCCCTCATGGTCTTTCGCCCATATCTTGATCTGTAGACCTCCGAACGACGCACCGTCAGCGGCGATGCGATCCTTGGATCGAGACGGTCGTTTCGGTATATCGCACTCAAAGTTTCAGAACACTTTGGGTTCGGCCGGGTAGGTTCGGATACCAAACCAACCGGGCCCTCAGAGGGGAAACGCTCATATCTTGAGCTCCGGACGTCTGATTGACGTGCCGTCAACTTTGATGGATTCCACTAAGTGAGACGGATCTTTTGTCTTACTCCGCTCGAGGTTTGGATGCCGTCGGAGTGCGGTCGGGTTGGTTCGCTCACGAAACCAACCGGGCCCCTGGAACGAAAAAGCCACTAACTCACAGATCGGGCATCTGATTGACGCGCCGTCTCTCTCGTTGAATTCCTCTTGATGATACGGAACTTTTGGCATACTTCGCCCAAGTTTTGGATGCAGTTGGATAGTGGCCGGGTTGGATTGCACCCGAAATCCAACCAGACCCCTGGAACGGAAAAGATGATATCTTTCAGACCGGAAGTTTGTTTGAAGAACCGTCAGCAGCGTTGGTGATCACATTGAGAAACGATCCATATGAGTTTACCCTATGATAGTTTGGGGTACAGTTGAGATACGTCCGGATTAGTTCGCACACGAAACCAACCGGGCCCCTGGAACGAAAAAGCCAATAACTCACAGACCGGGCGTCCGATTGACGCATCGTCTGTTGCGTTGAGACCCCTATGACGAGGTGGTCCTTTGAGATACTTCTTTGTGGGACTTTGTGATACTTGGATTATCGACCTATAGCTCGTGGAGCGGACCCTTCCGGAGACGAGCGTATGGAGTATGGAGACTGTGTAGCCGGCTGAGACCTGACGACTGCTTGACCGACTCGACTTGGAGTGAGTCGACTAGCCCAGTGGACGGAGCGCCCGGTATTTGGAGACAGACCCACGGCGGACGGAGCGCCCGGTAGTTGGCCGCAGACCCGCGGTACTCGACAGGAGGAGTACCTCTGTAGGCTATTAGGGGGAGCGCCCGGTATTTGGCGACAGACCCACAGCGGACGGAGCGCCTGGTAGTTGGCCGCAGACCCGCGGTACTCGAAAGGAGGAGTACCTCAGCAGTCTTAGGTTAGTGAGCAGTACCGCGGAGTCGTGACAGGACCACTGCACACTTCAGAGACGGAGCTCTTCAGCAGTTATGGTTTCGATAATGAAAATCCTGGTTTGAGCTGAGACTTTTGACCTTTGTGTTTACCTCATGATTGATATGGTTCACTTGATAACTTAGGTATATGTATGGGCATATACCTGGGTAGTGGTTATCCGTTGATTTCATGATCTTGGTGTTTTCCTCATGATTGAGATGGGTTACTTGATAACTTAGGTATATGAATGTGCATATACCTAAGTAGAGTTTATCTGTTGAGATCTTCTTTTTGGTTAACCTTGTTGGTTTTAGTGAGACCTTGAGGGTATCGGGGTACCTACTGAGTATCGTTATACTCACCCCTGCACGGGCTATGCCCGCACCTCGTTGTGTTGGTTGCAGATGACGGGCAGTGTTGATGGAGGCCGAGTGTTCGAGGACTGGACGGTACCCGGAGGTGGACTACATGATGAGTCACTACCCGGAGGTAGACTTCACGGCGAGATGACACTCGGAGGAGGTTGACAGGAGAGAGCGTTGTGGAAGCTATTGGTACCTACCCTTCAGGTAGGATCCTTGGTGGATGATCAAGGAGCTGCGCCATCTGTACCTACCCTTCAGGTAGGATCCGAGGAGGACGACCCAGGAGCTACTTCCTTTCTTCCAGTTGTTTGTCTTTTTCTGTTGTACTTTCATTCAGTAGTAGTTGTACTTTCAGTTGGGTTTGTATTCTGGCCCATTTACTTTTCAGCACTTTCTCTTTGTACTTAGTGTTTTACTTTTGCTTGTACTCTGTGGTGTTTTGTTTACTTTTATAAAGGAAATGCCTTCCCAGTTATCGGGATTTACGGCTTTGGTGCTAGTCTCCTGCCCCTGGCCTATGGAAGGCGGGCTTGGGGTAGTCACGGCACGGGCCCCGAGGACGGGTCGTGACAATTTGGTATTAGAGGAGCCGGTTCTACCGCAGAACTTATAACTCTGATATTTTCTTTCTGTGAAGCAATAGTGTTAAGGGTACCGAGTGTGGTCTTCAGTTCAGGGAGTCCAGTGTTGGTGCGGGCGGCCGACGTATCCATACACCAGGACCCTGACAACTGATTTCCTACTTTGTGCACGAAAACACTGATTGTGTGTGTGTTTTCAAAGGTTTTCCCTTAAAACAGCTCAAACCAGGTCAGCTCACCAGGTATAATCGTTTGACCATGTCACGTTGTTTCTTTCAGGATGCCTTTTCTCGGACGACCAGCTAGATCCCATAGGGATGTGCGTACTAACAGCCTGTCGAGCGACGAGGCTTCTGTACAGGGCCCTCTTGCAGTTGAGGCACCAGCGGTACTACCATACGTTGGGCCACTGATGCCACCATCCCCAGCAGTAGGCGATGCACGCCACTTGAGTGTGCTGCACGAGTTCTAGCGCCAGAGGCCACCCAGGTTCCGGGGAGAGACGGACCCGTAGGCGGCTGAGGATTGGCTGGAGGTTGTGGTGAGAGTCTTCAGGCTAGTGGAGATGCCGACAGACTTCATGGTGATCTTTGCTGCCAGCCTTCTTCAGGCAGCAGCAGGCAGGTGGAGGAGCCACTTGTTCCAGTTTTGCGACTGGATGACCTTCGCATGGGAAGACTTCGAGACCTTCGTCAGGGTGGAGTTTGTGCCAGTAGCTCTAAACCCTGAGCGTGTACAGGAGCTTCTACCTTTTCTGCGTGTTTTTCGATCAGTAGCCGAGTCATATGTGGGTAGTAGACAGATGATGCAGAGGTCCAGGAGGACCAGACCAGCAGTTGGATGATCTCGGGTTTTACGATCGGTGGTGCGGGGCACCCGGGGTGGGGACAGAGCTAGGCGTGCCAGAAGTAGACAGTGTTACTCATGCGGCGGAAAGGGTTACCTGGCACGTGACTGTCCGAATCCTCGTACAGTTGATCAGCGGGTGTTGGAGGAGCCACCGAGACAGAAGCAGCGGCTGGTGCTTGAGCAACAGCCGATCAGTGGACAAGGCAGTAGAGCTCCAGGAGCAGGTGGACAGGAGCGGAACTAGTGGATACATCCCTTGTACTTCTAGTTCCATGTTTCTGTTGTATTTGTGTCTTTGTACTATGAGCTGCAATAATAAAAAAGACACTTATCTTTGTTTTCTTTCCTGTCCTTTTGTTTGGTTGATACTGAGTGGTCCCGGTTAAAACTATTGACTTGACCCTCACTTTTGAGATTTCTACTGGAGGAGACCCAGTGACCTCACACTGATGCCGACAGTGTGACTCGACCCTTGGAGGCAAGAGTGGCAGTTGGATCTCTTGGTAGTTACGTCGAGGCCTTACGACGTCATCCATGGAATGAATGCATCATTCATGTCGGGATTAACTGTATTAGGCAATGGGTGTGGTTCATCTAGGGGATGATACCGAGTTTCTCTTTTCGGCAAAGGAGAAATTTTAGAAGCTCTTCAGATCGTAGGCAAAGAAGGTGCAGATCATCCAGGAGCGGATGAAGACTGCACAGTGCAGTAAGAATCAGGAAACCGTCTCCAGTCTTGGAGACTCGGGCATGTTTAGATTTTCAAGAAGAGGAATCTTTAAGGAGAGATGAGTCTGCGGAGCAGCAGACGTGGAGGCAGAGCTAGGAGAGCTGCATGAGGTGGTATACATCTTAACATGCTACAACCACCCGCCTTAGTTATCCCCGCCAGGCTCAGGGAGCTGGAGGGCGGAGGAAGAGTGCGGCTGCATGCGGTCAAGGAGTGTGACCCAATGGCTCTAAAGATTATTCAAGGGATAGTTTGTGTCCACTACTAGCTGCTGTAGTAACGGACGTCGATATGAACCATTCCTTGCTTTCGCAAATCTTGTTCCAGACCTAGAGTTTCCGGAAGCCGTGGACTTGACCCTCGCGTCTGGAGATACCTTGGGAGGAGACTCGATAATCACACTTACGCCGACGGTGTGGTCAGACCCTCGAGGCGAGAGTTTCGGTTGGAATCTCTTGGTGGCAGCGTTGAGGCCTTACGACGTTAGTTTGAGTATGGAGTGGGCAATAACTATTCATACTCAAATTGACGGTTTTAGGAAAACGTCGGGATGGGTTTTCCTTGGTCGGCGAAAAGGAAACCCCAGGCAGCATAGGATAAACTCCTTCATAGGAGGGTGCGACCGATCACTCTTGAGTCAGTCAACCATACCCTCATGGTAGCAGTCGTTTGAGTTTCAGTTCTAACAGTAATTAGAGACCTCTAGAGTTCAAGGATGACGATCACGTCCTTATACGGGTCTCACCTCGACGAGGTTTATGGAGATGTGACCAAGGCGGCAAGTTATCTCCGAGGTTCAGCGGACCTTCTTAGGTCCTCAGCTGGGTAGGCGGGGTGGTTTACCGCTTGACCCATCCACCTCAGTTGCACCAGGTGCACGACGACTTCCACATATCTCAGCAGAGGAGATACGTGCTTGACCCTTCGCATATCATCGACCATGGGGAGCTGGACGATGGCGATGGGGTGACTTTCACGGAGGTTCCTGTAGGGATCGAGAATCGACAGGAGCGGATCCTATGAGGACGGTCGACTCCTCGGGTGCGCTTTCTTTGGCAGTATGGGAATCTCCAGGTAAGCACATGGGAGCGGAAGGCTCAGATGCGTGCTCAATTCCACTTTTGTGACCCTAGTTTGTGTTGAAGCTTTACGGGGACGTAAATCCCTAAGGTGGGAGTAATTTAAAGACCCGTAAATTTCAAGGAAATTTTTTTCTTAATTTTCTTTGGAATTTTACAAGAACGCAGTTTCTGACGGTGCCTGATTCCGAGGCCCGGTGTGCCCGGAATCAATTTCCAAAGTTTGGCTCGGGTACGTTCAGTGAACGGACGAGCGGGTTTTTCTAACTTTTGAACCGGTGCTCGGAATCGAATTTCGAGGGAACTGATGGAACCGTAGCGCCGGTAATTGCTTAGGAACTCCATTTCCGTAGTTGCGTTTTCATGAGAGAAGATGATAAAAATTGTGGAATTTTAGTTTATAAATTAAACTAAAATTTTTATTTTTAACTAAGTGGTTTAGGCTTTGGGTGGAAATTGGGTTACTACCCAACTTCCCAAGGGAGGTTATGAAGGTGGTGGGGCCCACACGAACCCTACCCCTTCACCTTCCCTAACCTTACATAACTCTTTACATTCTTTAACCCCCCTCAACTCACATTTAATATTTGACAACTTAAGTTTAATAACTTATGTTATTAATTAAGTGAGTTAAGTGTGGTTATTTGAATTTTAAACTCTTGAAATTCAAATATTTGTTATGTTAATAAAATAATAGGTAAGCTTATTTTATTTTGAGGTTGGAACCTTTGTTTCTTGAAAGGTTTGGGGAGAAAAGCTAAGGAAAGCTAGAGTTCTTCATCTTCTTCGTCGAAGAACACGAAGAACGTGAAGAACCCATCGAACTCCGTCGAAGAATGCCGAGTCCTCGGAGACCGACTACGCGACGCCTTTTACCGCGACGGTTCTTCCGCGACGTCTTCTTCCGCGACGTCTCTTTCCACGACGAATCCTCGTTCGACGAACCTCTGTTCAAACTCGCACGAGGTAGGGGAATATTAGTACGATTCTTTTTATTTAAGAGGTTGAAGGGAATTATTTTGAGGGTGATATCTTTTTCCAAGGATGTTCCATTTTGAAAACAAATAATGCGGATCAACTCAATATTAAGTTGATCCGCGAAGAATATGTTTGCAGGTTGGGAATTCTTGTTTGCGGGGAAAACTGTAGGGGGTTTACGTGATTCTCTTCCATCTTTTATCCGCGTTTATTTGGACAGCATGATATCAGTTAACGGGAGGAGGCCGGACCGCACAAACACGGCCTCTCCCCTCCCTATTGTTTTTCTTGTTATTTCGGATCGAATTAAAGTGACGTGGTGTCGTCGCACCGCGTGGGTTTGAGCGGCAAGAAATGTGCGACGTCGTCACGCCGCGCATTCAATTCTTTTGAACCAATTCCGCGGCGCCATTGCGCCAAGCCGAAGAACCGCAAAGGAACCGCGGCCGGAGTCGGGCCGCGGTGAAGGGGCGCGGCGCCATCGCGTCGCGCCGGAAAACCACAAAGATGGTATGTTTTGTTAATTGATGTGCGGATCAACGGAAGACGACGAAGCAGGCCGTTATGGCGTTTGAATTCCTTCGTAGTGAAGGTCGGGTCCCGGGAGGACCGTTGGCGAAGACGGCAGGAGAAACGGACCACCGGAGCGCGTCCGGTGGTCCGTAGAAGGCGTTGGCGGCGCGCCACGCCGGCGCAGCGGCGCCGGCGACCGGCGACGGCGGTTGCCGCCGGCCTCAATTAGCGGCGAGGGTGGGGGAGCCGCGCACCCCGCCCGCGGCTTCCGTTCGGCCGCGGCTGACCGGTCGGGCCGGACCAAGCCGGTCGGGTCGGGCCGAGCCGGCCGGACCGGGCCGGGCCCCGCTGGGTCGGGTCGACCCGGTTCGGGCCGACCCAGGGGGGGTCAGGCCGGGTCGGTCCGGGCCCAAACCCCCCGTTTTCGGACCCCTAACGGTCTTTCACCCATATCTTGAGTTGTAGACCTCCGATCGATGCACCGTCAGCGGCGATGCGATCCTTGGATCGAGACGGTCGTTTTGGTATATTGAACTCAAAGTTTCGGAACACTTTGGGTTCGGCCGGGTAGGTTCGGATACGAAACCAACCGGGCCCTCGGAGCGGAAACGCTCATATCTTGAGCTCTGGATGTCTGATTGACGTGCCGTCGACTTTGATGGATTCCTCTAAGTGAGACGGATCTTTTGGCTTACTCCGCTCGAGGTTTGGATGCCGTCAGAGTGCGGTCGGGTTGGTTCGCTCACGAAACCAACCGGGCCCCTGGAACGAAAAAGCCAATAACTCGTAGATTGGGCATCTGATTGACGCGTCGTCTGTCTCGTTGAATTCCTCTTGATGAGACGGAACTTTTGGTATACTTCGCCCGAGTTTTGGATGAAGTTGGATAGTGGTCGGGTTGGATTGCACCCGAAATCCAACCGGGCCCCTGGAACGGAAAAGCTGATATCTTTCAGACCGGACGTCCGTTTGACGAACCGTCAGCGGCGTTGGTGATCACGTTGAGAAACGGTCCCTATGAGTTTACCCTATGAGAGTTCGGGGTACAGTTGAGATACGGCTGGATTGGTTTGCGCACGAAACCAACCGGGCCCCTGGAATGAAAAAGCCAATAACTCACAGATCGGGCGTCCGATTGACGCACCGTCTGTTGCGTTGAGACCCCTATGACGAGGCGGTCCTTTGATATACTTCTTTGTGGGACTTTGCGATACTTGGAGTATCGACCTGTAGCTCTTGGAGCGGACCCTTCCGGAGATGAGCGTACGGAGTACGGAGACCGTGTAGCCGGCTGAGACCTGACGACTGCTTGACCGACTCGATTTGGAGTGAGTCGACTAGCCCAGTGGACGGAGCGCCTGGTATTTGGCGACAGACCCACGGCGGACGGAGCGCCCGGTAGTTGGCCGCAGACCCGCGGTACTCGACAGGAGGAGTACCTCTGTAGGCTATTAGGGGGAGCGCCCGGTATTTGGCGACAGACCCACAGCGGACGGAGCGCCCGGTAGTTGGCCGCAGACCCGCAGTACTCGACAGGAGGAGTACCTCAGTAGTCTTAGGTTAGTGAGCAGTACCTCGGAGTCGTGACAGGACCACTGCACACTTCAGAGACGGAGCTCTTCAACAGTTACGGTTTTGATAATGAAAATCCTGGTTTGAGCTGAGACTTTTGACCTTTATGTTTACCTCATGATTGAGATGGGTCACTTGATAACTTAGGTATATGTATGGGCATATACCTGGGTAGTGGTTATCTGTTGATTTCATGATCTTGGTGTTTTCCTCATGATTGAGATGGGTTACTTGATAACTTAGGTATATGCATGTGCATATACCTAAGTAGAGGTTATCTGTTGAGATCTTCTTTTTGGTTAACCTTGTTGGTTTTAGTGAGACCTTGAGGGTCTCGGGGTCCCTACTGAGTATCGTTATACTCACCCCTGCACGGGCTATGCCCGCACCTCGTTGTGTTGGTTGCAGACGACGGGTAGTGCTGATGGAGGCCGAGTGTTCTAGGACTGGATGGTACCCGGAGGTGGACTTCATGGCGAGACGACACTCGGAGGAGGTTGACGGGTGAGAGCGTTTGGGAAGCTATCTGTACCTACCCTTCAGGTAGGATCCGTGGTGGACGATCTAGGAGTTGCGCCATCTGTACCTACCCTTCAGGTAGGATCTGAGGAGGACGACCCAGGAGCTGCTTCCTTTCTTCTAGTTGTTTGTCTTTTTCTGTTGTACTTTCATTCAGTAGTAGTTGTACTTTCAGTTGGGTTTGTATTCTGGCCCATTTACTTTTCATCACTTTCTCTTTGTACTTAGTGTTTTAATTCCGCTTGTACTCTGTGGTGTTTTGTTTACTTTTATAAAGGCAATTCCTTCCCAGTTATCGGGATTTATGCCTTTGGTGCTAGTCATCAGCCCCTGGCCTATGGAAGGCGGGCTTGGGGTAGTCACGGCATGGGCCCCAAGGACGGGTTGTGACAGATCTCCCTGTAGTCAATGCACAACCTCATAGATCCATATTTCTTCTTAACGAAAAGGATAGGGGCTCCTCATAGAGAAACACTAGGGTGAATAAATACTTTATCACTAAATTCCTATAGTTGTTTCTTTAATTCTATTAATTCCATAGTGGTCATTCTATAAGGGGTCTTTGATATGGTCCTTGAATCGGGAATTAAGTCAATGGAAAACTCAATTTCCCATTCTGGAGGATGTCCAGGTAAATCCTTTGGAAACACATCAACATATTCTTGCACAATAAGTACATCCTCTATTTGAAAATTCCTTTCCTCACCCATAGTTATTGAATTACATTCATCCCCAATAATTGAATTCAGTAGGGCTACTGGGGGTGGATCTAGATGAGAATCAGATGGTGATGTTTCTGCCTTAAAGATAAGGTATTCTACATTGTCCTCAAAAATTATAACCTACTTATTCTTGTAATAAATTTTTATATCATGGTTCGAAATCCCATCAATACTGAGGATTATATTAAATTAAATCATGGGTATAATAATAAAATCAGTAGATAAATCACATTTATATACCATAATGGGGACTACCTGACATAACTTTTTTGCAATGATACTTCCCTTAGGAGTTTTGACTAACAACTCCTTTATTAAATCAAATTGGAAATATCTAATTTTATTGAAACACTTGGAAGATATGAAAGAATGTAATGATTCAGAATCAAATAAATTATTGGATAAGTTTGAGTAAATAATTAAAGTACTTGCCGCCACATCATTAGGGACTTCAATATTAGTAGTTTTGATCGTATAAGCTTGGCCTTGCTCCCTTGGCCTTTTATGGGGGATGTTTCCTTGACGCCTAGGATAATAATTTGCATAATGTATCCTCTCACTAAAATTTTAGCATCGAACATTGTTAGCTTATTTCTTCCCCTTACAATCTTGGTATTGGTGGAATTTTTCTTCACACTTGCAAAAAATACCCATACCCTTCAGGAAAGTACCAGGGTGTCTCTTCCCACAATTATCACAAGGTAGAAGGTAAACTCTTCCCTTCTTCCCCATTTTCTTATTTCCTTTCCCAAATTTTCTATTAGCCCTCTTATTCTCTTCCTTTCCCTTAAAATAATAAGACTTAGATAATTCATTTTCCATCTTGATAGCACATGAGACTATATCTTCATATGATGAGAAACTTTGGGAGACTAGAGCCCTTTGGAGGAATGGTTTTAAACCACCAAATAATAGATCAATATTGCTCTTTGGATTACGTATGTAGTATGTGGCATGTATTTCTAAACTTGTGAAGTTAGCTTCATACTTTGAAACATTATTTTCCTCCTTTTGACTCAGATTTAGAAACAGTCTTTCCATATCTACTTTTTATTCACGAGCAAAGTATTTTTCTAAGAATATTTCCTTAAAATACCTCCATTACATTTTTTCTATTTCTTCCTCCTCCTTTGTGTTTTGGATTAAATACCACCACTGGTCTGCATCTCGTAATAGTTGATAAGTTTTCATGAAAACCTTCTCTCTTTCATTACATCCCAAAGTGAGAAATATGTTCTCTAATGAACTTATCCACTACTCCACTATGAATGGGTTTTTTGTCCCATTAAATGATGGAGGATGTTGTTGCATAAAGCATTCTAACATAGCTCCTCCACATTATAGGTTTGGATGATCCATATGGGTAAGGTTATTATTCATAACTGGGGTCATTTGTCTCAGTATAGTTATAAGTTTCTCATCACTAGTCACAGCACCAAAGCCAACATCATTATCTTGCATCGGAGGTAAATCCCTATATGGGACACACGCGTTCATGCGGTTTCCATTCATTTCACTATTCTATATTTCTAAATAATGAAATACACTAAATTATGTTATTAATCATAATGTATAATCTCAAAATAGAAAAATACTTATCATAAATTTAAATTCTATACATAGCTAATCTCATAATCATAAACATGGTTTCTTTGAGGAAAAATTTTCATTTAAATCCTTCATAATGGCTTGTAAATAAAATGTGAATTATCCTAAGTATATACCCTGGGAGTGTCAAACCAGGTGCGTAGTAAGGGTCATTTTCATGTACCAGGATACCCCAGTTCAAGCTCGAAACTTTTTGTTGGAGTTGTTACTCCTAGGTACATCTGTGCAAGAACCACATCCACTTGTAGTATCCAGATAGGGATTTATTTGCTAGAAAAATACATACAATATATTCCTTACCAAAAATTCCAAGACGTTCTTGTATTTTTATCCTCAAATACAATCTTAGGGTTTTTTCCCTAATCTACATTTTCTAAATCTATTTTCCAAGATTTATACTAAACTTCCTCTAATACCAACTTTAAATACCCAAAACCAGTTACCTGGAGTTGGTGCCTTATTTGATTACATTTTCATGATTACAAGAAATTTGTATCCCAAAGGAACAAATAGTTTAGTAGTTTTGGAAAACCAAATACATACATAAGTTCATTATTACAACTTTAAAGGAAAAAAAATTAGAAACTTCTTTGACAGCATCCATAACTTCTAGATTATTTCAGCATGTCATTCATAATATATCTCTTCATGCCCTAGGAAAATGAAACATAAGAAATCGGTGAGCTAAAATGATTAGTAAGGGTAATAAATATAGTGTAATATATCATAAGCATTAACATTAGGCATGTTGAATAACTAAAACCACATGCCTTTAAAAATGAACTTGAACACATTATGGCAGGAATAAGAGATGAATAAATAGTTCTATAATAAATAATAATCATGGGTATTCTACTAGTTGAATAACCTCATGAGATTTAAATTACTAGTTTCACACTGAGGGAATGAATAATTTCATACATCATAACCATACCATCAAGGCCTCATTCCATGACCATAAATAATCATTTTGTCAAGGCCTTGTGCCAAGACTGTAGTTTGTCTCATGAGACCTACCGATGCATAGAGGGGCTATATCAGGCCACAACCATCACTAAATAAGTCCAATTCATTCCTCATATTAATGTGGATAAACATAAACAACATATACATTCATATTGAAACTAACATATGAAATGTCAATAACATTCCCCAAACATTAAGTATAAACACTAACCATTCGTAGTAACTTGGTGAATGGTTTTAAGATAGAACATCTACATTAAAACTAATTATAAACCATTAAATTAAATATGTTATATTATATCATAAAATATTAATCCCAACAATACATAATAATCAACAAGAGTGTTGAAATAGATGAAGATACTCTTATAAAATCATCGAGTAATTTTTGAGATAAATACCCTTTTACTTTGAAAATAAGAGTTATTTTGGAAAAGTATTTATATAAAACTAGAAGTGAATTAATATAATATTTTCAAAATAAAATGATTGTTTTTATAAAGATAATTTTTTCTAAAAATAGATTATATAGATCCCTTTAAAATAGGTAGGAATATTAGAAATTCCCTTAAATCTGGCTTGTATTTCAGGAAGAATTTTTGAAAGATCCTTTTAAAACATATAACTCCCCATAAATGAAAGTAGGATTCTGGTTGGTACAAATATATAGAAAATTCTCACAGAATATATGAAGATTATATATGAATAAATAATAATTTAATTGTGGTAAGTAGAGAATAAGAGTAACCCAAATGAAAATGGAGGTTCGTGTAAAAAACTCTTACCTTAAGTCCATAGGTGTTCCTCACTTGATCTTAATGGAATAAATAATCAAATATAGGTTCATAAATTAATGAGTCTAAAACCTACTCTACATTTAATTAATTTATTATAACATTATTAGGTTTATTCATGTCCTTTTATGGGTTAAGATATTCAATTTCATTGTTTGGGAGTGTTTTCTTCCTTGGTTTTTATGATCAGTTTACTTATATTCATGTATGGATAAAAATGTAGAATGAGAATGGTTGTCTAAAATATAAGTTGTATGTTATTAGTGAAAAAATATAATATTACATGTTCATTAAATTTTTTTGGTTATTGGTAGTGAAGATGAATCATTATATAAAACTTTAATGACAATTGTTTGTGTTAATTGGCGATTCTTGATCACAATGAACTCATTTTGATTTATAAATTAATATCATGTGTAAAAAAAGATTCCAGAACCTTACATAATTTATAATACATATATTATATTCTATTTCAACCATAAATTTTTTTTCATGACTAGAATTGAATATGGTAATAGAAATGGAAAACTCGTCGTCCTTGAATGTGATAAATTAACACGTCTCGGATGTTGTTTTCATTTCTAGTATAAAAGAAGGGGAAATGAAAAATGATGAAGAATTATTACTTTATCTTAACAAAATTCTATTACATGTAAGGTACTAGAGTTATCACAACATTTGGATGAAATTATGTGAGGAAAGAAAAATAAAAGAAAGGAACTTGAAATAAAAGAAATGAAAAGAGGAATTTACCTCTTGAAGTAATCTTCCTTGAGAGCCTATTTGGAGGAGAGGTTTTGGTCCTTTTATGAGACCAAGGACTTTTGGAAGTGGGGGAGGATCTTGGGAGGATATTTGAGTAGAATTTATACAAGTCACAAGGCTTGAGAGGAGTGAAGAGAAGAGGGAGTGAGGGGGGTTTTATAGTGGAGGAGATGGGTGATTTGAAAATATCTTATTCATTATTTTATTATTTCCCTCAAGACAACCAATAGTGTTGATTCATGTGACCCATAATAGTAATAAGTGCATGTTAGTTTGAACAAAGTGTTCTTACATCAGAAATTATGCTAAGAATAGTGAATTTAACTGATAATGTATATATATGGTAAATTACGGTATTTTACTATTCATCAAAAATTTGAGTATTTCATAAAAATCCCAAAAATTCACCCTAACCATTTTTTGACATGTATAATTCAGAAATGAACTCCATTTTTTGAAAATAATTTTCTAAATATGATTAATTTAATTTTTAAACAAAATCGTAATTTATTCAAAAAATAACAATTTTAAAACAATAATCTATTTTATATCACTTTGAAAAATTAATCAAGATCTCATTATCTTATTACCTTAATAAAATAAAATAATAATTTTATTTACTATTCATGAGGTTCATATTACTATTTGTATTACTATTCGTAAGGGTATGTTACTATTCATAAAAAAAATTGAGTTTGTCTTATTAAACTCTAAATATCTTATTAAACACAACTATGTATGTCATTTTTTTGAAATTGATATCATAGAGGTAGAAAATTTATGTTTACTATCTATGTTATAACAAAGTGGTGTTTTGTAGAGACTCGGTGTTTCATGCATTCAATATTAAATTTATTTATAAATCCTAGGGGTGTTACATTATTTATGAATTGAATGTGATCTAAATGTAACTTAAATACTATTTATATATAAATAATCTAATTTATTTCATTATTATACCTTATTTTTGTAGAAGTACATTTTTTGGCTTAATAACGCATTTTCAAAAAAAATAGTTTTTAGTTGCATTTTATTAGTTTAATTTTAAATTAAATTCTACCACTTCTGTGTTTTGAATTTTTAAAAATTAATTCTATATTTGGAATCATAAGGTCCAAATTTATTAAATAGTATCTATTTATTTTCTTTCAATATGAATAGTAACTTTGATAATTTTTATTACCATAGTTAAAGGGTAAATTTGGAAATTTAGGCTAAAAATAAAATGATATAGATTATAAAATTACCCAAAAACTTTCCCAAATTTTATTATATGATTTATATTCTACCATTAACACATAAAGTTTTAATTTTAGTTATTTATTGGACACTTGTCCATGAGAATGGATTTTATATTATTTAAATTAAAGAAAATCACAGATGTTTCTTTCTTTGTCTTATATACCTCTTATGTGTCCACATGGGGAAAAGGTCATTTTTTAATGCATATAAGTTTCAATTGTGAATTTAATAAAATAATTTTAATGATATGAATTTATTTATGATTTTTGGGAACCGTTTGGATGAGGTTATAATATTTATAATATTTTATTTAAGGAAAAGACAAAAATTTATCATTCATATTGTAATAACTATATTATTTTTACTATGGTGTTACTCAGAAGATATCTTTAACAATAAATGTTCTTTTTAAATATAACATATTTATATAAATCATGGTATTTTATTTTTATTTTTTAGGAAATAAATAATTACCTTAAATGATTATACAATGATGAAACAATAATTATTTTATTAATGAAGCAATCACATAAATGATATTAAAAATATTAAAATAAATGTAATTTGAATTAATTAATATTATCCAAGAATTTTTTGGATGGTTATGACATATTAGGGGTGTGTAAAATATTTTGGTTTGAAGTTATCTTGTTTTCTTGTTTTCATTAAGTCCAAAGTAATGAATTGTGTCAAAATTGAAACTAATGATATTTTATCAAAATAATATTTTATTAAATTATTTAAAAATAATAAAATAATATTTAAAAATAAAAATTGATTATTATTTGGTTTAAAATTTCATAAATTATTCATTTATGGTTCAATTGACATTTTATATGTAAAAAATACTACCTTTTAATATTAAATAAATTGTTACTATAATTAAAATTAAATTATGTAAACTAAATTGAATCAAAATGATAAGGTTTAAAGTAAAATAAAAAAATGTCAAAATTTTATTGGATTATGATATTAAAACCTTATCTCATCTTATATTCAAATCCTTTTCCATTTGGTTGTATTTGGATAGAAAATTAATTTATTATAATTTAATATTTTGAGGATTTCCAAGGGTACCCCTCACCTCAATTATAAAATGGAACTCCTTACTTAATTTCATTTCACCACCTTGAGCCAAGTCCTGAACATTTTTACTCATAACATACTTATTCATGTTATTGATTTCATGGATTTCTAGAAAGATCGTCTCTAGATCCCTTAAAAAGGAAGTGTGTCAAAGAAGAGATAATCATTTTTACCAACTAATTCAAATTAATTTATTATTTTATTTCTTATTGATGTATTTTTTACCTTCTAAAATAATAACTATAGTATAATATATATATTTAGATACTATTATAATTATGAAACAACCATATTCTACCCTTTATCCATCTTATGAAAAATGAAAGTATCACACATTCATATGTACGACTTACCATCTCCACATAGTGGTGTAATTTTTTTTCTATGTTCAACATTAAATAATAGTTATAAAAATGTATTTAGTAATTAAATGTGATATTTATGACATTTATTTTATTCTATAAATTTTGGATCTATACCCTATTCAAGAGAACAGGTAATTTTATGACCAAACAAGCATGAGAAACAATTCAAGTAACACCCAAAATAATGAAATGAATAAATATTATTAATAAAATAGTGGTAAAATGTTATAATGTAATCATAAACATCGGGCACATGTTAAGGTTTATCCTCCCTCGATCATGTGTTTTCCAAGAAGTTTAACTTTCCACTAAATCACTTTTTCTGGCCATCAGTACCATTCAACATATGCTCTCAACTCCTTAAAGAAAGAGTACTATAGTATAATCCTTATATATTTCATAATTATTATAACTAGAATATATTTGATAAAATTGTCCTATAATATAATTCTTGAATCCAAACACAGGAACATTAATCATTCCACTTTGTTTTTAGTAATATCATAAGCTTTACCTTGATCTTTTAGCTTCTTTTGAGGTATATTACCTTGACACTAAGGCCATTCATTTGTGAAGTGCCCCATATCCTTACAAATGAATCATTTTACATTGGAGAATTAATTATTTCCCTTAATATCATGATAATGGTGTTCTTTCTATCCACACTTCTATCAAACTCCCATTTCCTTCAAGAAATTCCCAAAGTGTTTCTTTCCACAACTATCACATGGGAGAAATCCTTCTTCACCTTTTTCCCTTTATCTGTATTTTTCTCTACCATCCTCTTCTTCTATTACTTCCTTTAAAATGCATAAGACTTTTAGAATTCATTATCTATCTTTATAGCCAACGAGCTCATACCCAAGTGGTAAGGGCTCCTGCTTGGCATCCAAGAGACCCAGGTTCAAAACTGGGTGGAGGCGAATTTTTGGGTATTGTAGTAGTACTGTAGCAGGACTGTAGCAGGCACTGTTCGGCACTATAACAGTCGGACTATTCACCTAATTTGGTCTTTCGGGCCACCGGTTTGGGCCTACGGGTTTCTGGGCCTTCGGGCCATCAAAGGCCTTCGGGCCATAGGGCCTTCGGGCCATTAAAGACCATGAAGTAGCCCAGTTCACACAAAGTAGGCCCCAAATGAGGATTAGAGCACCAGTAGCAGTCACCAGAAGCAGAGCTAACCGGATTGTAAGAATTAGAGGGTATGGAAACTGCCATCGGGACCAGGCACTGTGCAAATTTTTACGGGGCAATGCTAAACGATCAGCAATTTAGTTGGGGAGCTAAAGGCAATCAATGGTGTAGAAGCTGGGGAGGGGCAGTTCTAGTGGGCTAGGCCTACGGGTCATGTATTGGGCATGGTTTCCTCTGGGCCTTCGGGTCATGTATTACGGGTCATGTCGGGCCTTGTGCCTTGGGCCTACAGGTCATGTACGGGTTCCCCTTCAATCCTTTAAAGGGGAATTATCTATAATAAAATAAAAAAGAAGGCCTTCGGGCAATTTGGGCATTATCTATATTTATATCACATGATATATTTCCTCATGTTATGAGAAATTTTGGGAGACTGGTACCCTTTTAAGGATTAGATTAATCCCATCAAAGAAATGGTTAATCTTTCTCTTTGGATTATGTATATAGTTCTCAGTATGCCTTGATAACCTTGTAAAGTTTTCTTTATACTTAGAAACATTTTCCTCTTAATTTTTTTTAAGTCTCAATAATTTTCTTTCCATATCTACTCTTTGCTCCTGAGAAAAATATTTTTCCAAGAAAGGTACCTTGAAATAATTCCATTCCATGTTTGTTATTTCTTCTTCATCCTTAGTATTTTGAATCAATGACCACCATTGATCTGAATATCCTGAGAGATGATAAATTTTCATGAAAACCTTCTCCCTCTCATTACTTCTCATAGTGAGAAATATCTTCTCTAAGGAAATTATCCATTTCTTAACAACAAATGGATTTATAGTTATACTGAATGATGGAGGATTCTAATGAATAAATTCTTCTAGCATTGTTACACCACATGGTGGATCAGCAGGCTACTCCATATGGGCAAGGTTATTACTCATAACCTGAGTCATCTTCCTCAATATGGTTATAATTTGATTGGTTCCAACTATAATTATAGCTCCAACTTCATTATCTTTCCCATGAGGGAAATCCATATGTGGTGTGCATGCATTGATATGGTTCTCATTCCTTCTTCTAGGTAGAATTTCTAAACAATGGCATACACTATATTATATCATAACAATATGAAACATAATGTATAATCCCAAAACTAGTGAAACAGATAACATACATTGAAAATTTTATTAATGGATAATTTCATAGTCATAAACATGGTTTCTTTGGGAAATTTTAAAATTTTAATTTTTTTCAAACCCTTCATAATTGTTTGTAAAGAAAATGTGAATTAACCCAAACATATCCCCATGGAGTTTCAAACTAGGTCTATTATAAGGTCTTTTTTCGTGTACTATGTAATGGTCAATTCAATCATGATGTGACTTTTTTAGGGTTTACCCTAGGTATATCTATGGCAGAACCAAGTCCACTTGTAGTATCCAGACAGGGTTGTATTTCTAGGTAAACCCATATAATCTCTTCCTCACCGAAACATTAGGATTTCCTTCAATAATTAATCTAAAATTTTATCATAGGTTTATATTCCCTAATCTATGTTTTCCTAAGTCTAGTTCTCAATGTTTCTACTAAACTTACTCTAATAATAATTATAAAGACCTTGACCCTAGTAGCCTAGAGTCGGTGGTTACTTTATTAAATTTCCATAAGATATAAGGAATCACATCCTGAAGTTTCAAATTGTTTATTATTCTTGTTAACTAGATACATACTTGAATATCATTTTACAAATGAAAACATAAAGTATAACAAAGTTTTTTCTTCAATTGAACCATTATTTCCTCTAGCATACCCTGCATATCAATCATAATACTTATCTTGTAATCCTAGGGAAAAATATAATAAAGGGGGAGCTCAAATATCAGTAAGGGTATGAGTACAATGGAATTTTTGAATAAATAAAGAATAATAAATATGGAAAGGTAAATAATGGAAACACATGCCATTTAATTAATAACTTTATCATAATATGATAGGAATAAATAATGATCAAATAATGTCATATACGTAATCACATGAGCATGAAACATTTTCATGGATATTCTAACTGATAAAATAATCACATGGATATCAATGAATAATCTCATAATTAGTAAATTCATAATGTTGTACAACAAAACTATATCGCCAAGGTATCATTCTAAGACATATTACATAAATAGGTAAGGCCTCAGCCAAAAACCCAAGCTAGTCTGTCTCATGAGACCTATCGATGAATCAAGGGGATATAGAGGGCTATGACTATCACTTATTATGTCCAATTCATTCCTCATATTAAAGGTTTGAAACATAATAAACTTTAAAAATTCATATTAAAAAACTAGCATATGAAATGTTAACAATTATCCCAATTAATAAACAAAATCATAAACCATCCAAAGTAATATGAATGTTATCAAACTGATACATCCCCAATCAAACTGATCATAAACCATCTGGATAAATAATAAGGATGGTATCATTAAAATATATCCCTAGTGTATCATAAGTATAATAAATTGTTTATGTTGTTGATGAATAGAAATACCATAAAAATTCCATTAAAAACATTTTTGACGAAAATAACCTTTTTACTTTGAAAATATTTTTAAAACTAAAAGTTCAAAAAATATTTTGAAAATAATTTTCTTTGAAAATAACATTTTAAATTTATAAAGTAATATTTAAAATATTTATTGGTTATAATGGTTAAAATTTTTTACATATTATACATGTTAAAACAAATATTCTTATCACATTTTTGGTAAAATCCAAACGGGCCTTGTTTGGAAAATGACATGAAGATTCCTTTTAAAAAATTAAAAATGGGTAAAAAATTATTTAATAAATCATTTTGAGAATGTTGAAAACATTTTTGAAATTATTTTTATAAAACATGGTTTTGGAAGGAAAATGATTTTCGACCAAAGAGAGAAATGAAGTCAAATTTTTTTAAAAACATTTTCTTAATTATTTTAAGTAACAAAGAGAGGTAAAATGGTGATATTACTTTATAATTTCATGAATAACTATATTAGAATAAAATTTATTGAGTTTAAGATATAAATATAAAATAATTCCCCTAAGGGAGAGTTAAACATAAACAATCTCGAATAATGATGAGATTGTGAAATAAATCATTACCACTTGGTAACTTTTAATTCATGAGCCCCATGAAATAAATAACATAAAATGAAACTTTATATATAATTAATATAAATATATTAATGATATAATATATTAATAAGGGGATTATATACACCACACAAAGGAATAAGTGGTGAATATGGAATATGTCTCACTGAAGTAAAAGTGAGACGAGAAACCCTTACCTTAGGTCTGACTTCCTTCATACATGTTCAAAACTCCTGTATAATAAAAAATAGGTTTATTATAAATATTTTAGAGAGCCATAATAATATATATAATACCATATATTATTTTATTATAGTATTTAATGAACCATTTATTACTAATTCTTTGTTAAAATCACTGTTTCGGGTGATAATTGCATTGTTTTTCATGTATGTTTTGGTTAGGTAATTTTAGTCTTTTTACTTTGATAATGGTTAAATTATATCTAGAATTTAAAACATGATATAATATCATATATATTCAATATATATTTATTAATATGAATCCATAAAAATTATAGATATAAAATGCATTACAACGTTCATGGAGACGGTAAGCTGTATGTACGCATGAATATTCTTCACATTTTTGACAGATATAATGAAAGGAAAATAAATATTTATTAAACTTTATAGAATAATTATTATCTTATATAAATAATTTATATTAATCAACTCCATCCTTATTACCATACATGTAAAAATAAAATGAAAAACATTTCACATCGTTGTGTGGAGGCGGTAGTCCACACGTACCCACGAACAATGTTATTATTTTCCAATGGATTGGAAGGTAAGAAGTTAGATATGAAATTATATTTATAGAATTATTTTTAGGTCATAAATAGAACATATTTTTAGGTTATAAATTTATCCTTACTAGAATGTTTGGAACGATATTATTTGGTGTGGTCTGCTAGGTTTGTTCTTGGCGAAAGGCTTGTTCCCCTGAAATCTTACGCTTCTTGAACCCTGCCTTAGACCCAAGTTCTATTTCTCCTCTTCAGGTCGATCAAGAGAAATGGTTCATCAGATATTTGGGAGGTGGTGTTCAGGCTATCATCGGTTCTTCAGGTAATGATACCCTAGTTCTGATTGTTCGGTGAAGGGTGGTGACGATGTTGGAGTTTCTTTCTTGAAGTGTTGATGAAGATGATAATCAAACATGATGTGTGATGGTGGTGGTGGTGATGGTGAAGATACGTTGACATTGATGGTAATAGGTAGGTAGTTTGATTATGGTGGTTAGGTGATGGTTATTGGTTGGAAGTTATTTGAGGTGGTTTCTCGATTTGATGGTTTTTTGAAATTTGAATCTGGCATCGTGGTTTTTGGCTAGGTTGTTTTTGGCGGTTGGTTGAATTTATGAATTTTGAATGTGATGTGTAAAGGATTTAGGTTATGTGGGATTTTATGGTAGCTCATTTTTGGTTCCCACTTTCCCAAAAATTGGTTTTTTAAATAATACAAAAAAATGGATTGTGGAGAGGATACATGGTATTTTTGAAAAGATAAAATGATGCCCACATTTTTATCATTCCACAAGCCTCAAAAATGGTTCATTATCAAAAATTATAGGTTATAATGTCAAAATATGGCTATAAAATTGGTTTTTTACAAGTTTTATGTCATTTTAACCTTTTTCTTCTTAGTTTAACCCACCTGATAAACCAGTTTTTACCATAACAGTGGTAATTAATTTTTACGGCTTTTACTCTTCATAATGTCAAAAAATTAAGTTTAAATTATTAGATAATATAAATTATGATTATTAAAAATATAGAATATATTTTTTCAAATTAAATTCATATAAGTGGTAGATTTCAATTTAAAATTAAACCCACAGATACATTGAAAAAACGATTTTTCCAAGGAAAAAATGATTTTTCCAATGAAAAAGTTTTAAAAAAATTTATATCATATTTCAATATGAAATTGATTCCAGTGACCAAAATTAGTTAAATTTTAATATAATTGAACTAATTTTAATTTAAAACCAATTTAAAATATAATTTAACCTTGTAAATAATTTAAACAAAAAGGCAGTTTTTAATAAAAATCAATATTTTTCACTGTTCATCAAAAAATTAATCTTTTCTAAAAAATCCCAAAAAATAAAACAAATATAATTTTGAACTATATATTTAAAAATTTAATTTTATTTTGTCAAATAAATTTTCTAAAATTGTTAAAAATTTATTTTAATTATGTGCACAAAGCACGACTAAACCGCCTTGTAGAAAAATACAATTTTTCAAAAAACATTTCTTTTTCTTTCAAATGATTATTATGTTATTTACAATCAATAAATAACCATTTGATTTGTTTTATAAAAGTGTAAACTATATAATTTTCATAATTTAGTTAGTCTTATTCATACCCTCTAACTTAACGGCTAGGTTATAATGGTCATGTTTAAATAATAATATTTTAATAGAGTATTATGTTTCGTTTAAACCTGACATTGTGTGCATTGTAAGCTATCGAAGATATTGAATTTATTTAAAATGAAATATATCCTAAAGTCTAGTTCATTACATTATCTTCCAAAATTGGCTTTTCTTTCCTTATATGCTATCGAAGATGATTTTTCTCTTTTAAAATCTCAGGGCGTTATAGGTTGGGAGGGTGTTTATAGAAAAAGAGAGGGGAATTATTTATTAAATTATAAACTAAGGGTTTAGACTCTATATGATAAATTAATCAAAATCATAGACCTTCCCATGGTTTTTTTCATGGTTTCTACCAAATGGGAGTGGTTTCCAATATTTTATGAGGCTAAGAACTGAATATATTAAAATAATACCATTGGTGATGTAGAAGTGAGTCATGTTCATAAAGAATTGATTTCAAAACCTTAAAACATAATATAGGTTTTAGAGGATCCATTAAGGATTTATAAAACTAATCAAATAACTTCAAAAACGCATTATTTTAAATATAAAATCTATATTTGGTTATGGATTCAATTTATAGCATCACTTTTGGGCTATTATGATGTCATAATATAGATCGTATATTTATACTGTATTTAATTTTTAACCGAAAAATCAATTGTCTTCTAACATTATAAAAAATTCACCATTGAATAATTTTGATTTTCTGATTTCAAAAGAAAATATTTTTAAAAAATAATTTTATAAATATGATAATTTTCACTTTTAAATAAAAAACTTTATTTAGCGGAAAATACATGTTTTTAAGACAATAATAATTTTCTGACCCTTAAAAAGATTGCATAGGACTTATTTAAATTATATTATCATTTTTATATAAATAAATATTATTTAATGATACTTTTATATAAAAATAACATTTATTTCAAAATTCTAGAATTTATCAAAAAGTGTGTTTTAACTAAAACCATATATTTTCCAAAAATACAATTTTTTTCTTCGTATCAAAATATAATTTTCATCAACTCATATATAATTGTATATATAAAGTAATAATGAAATGGGGAAAATATAATCATTATTTTATTACAAAAAAAACACAAAAATTCATACTACTGAGATCTAGATATTGGCCCCTTATTACACCAATGTATGCACTAAGGGTGAGGTGTATAATGGCGGAACTTTCTTGGGGTGGTTCAGAGAACATGGTTTGGGTCATGATCATCATGAGCTTGAAATCATCTTGTAAATGGTTTTTTTTCATGTTTTAGTTTTTTGATTTCATCTTAGTCTTGATCAAGGGTTAATACCATTGACACCATCTCCCTCAGAAGCTCTAATAATTGGGCTTCATATGGTAAGATCCTATTGGTCGAGGCCATCGCTTCTTCCATATGTTTCAATTAGACTTTACCATAACCCTTAATATATATACTAATCTTAATTATCATTGTACAATGAATATATTATTAATGGTTAATATTATTAATAGTCTTTTAAATACAACCAGATATATTTTATTATGGTCCAAAATAACTAAAGTAGTGCATGTGTTTTCTATAACTAAATAAGGCATTTATTCATTCAAAATGGGAATTTCATTTATAAATGTTCAGGTTATTACACCAAATCAATATGCATGGTATAAATTAATATTTTTATAAATTAAAAATATTTGATAACAATAAAAACATAGCAGAAATTCTAAATACCAATCAGTTCAAAAACAATACATGGATTAAGGGTTACAATCCTTGAACTCCAAAGGGATATTATTACCAAAACACACTTTTAACCCAAAGTGTAAGGAAGATCAAAAAACACGATCCAAATAATCATGTATTCATATCCTCTAAATACCTTGATTGTAAACCTATCATAAGGTGTATCTAGATTCTTATCCTTGAAATCCCTTGATCATGATGATCAGAATAACCCTATAATACCTCAATCACACAAGATCAAAAAACCCTCTATCTTTATATCCCTAAAATCCCTCAATCACACTAGATCAGAAGAAGAATTAATATAATTACAAAATTATAAATATCTTTACAAAAGAAAACCTCACATAGAGGTATCTCTTAGAAAAACACTCATAAATTAAAAAAAATACACCAATCAAAAGCACTCTCAGTAATAAGTAATTTTACAAATTCAAAATTTCTAGAAGCTTTCAGAATGATCATTGTATATATGTACTTTTACTTTTACTTTTAATTCTGATCCATGAAGCTATATTCCTATTTATAGATGAAGTTTAAACATACTCCAACATTTTAATTCCACATTATTTGGGAATATTTGTAATGGCATCAAAAGCGGAAACTCTATATTTTGATGGACTCAGAAACTTCTACATGTTCTGATAGAATTATTCTTTTTTTCTACAACACTCTTACATACGATGAATGTAATCTGACATAAAACCCCAGTTCTTTGAATTTTATCATTTCAATATAAACCTCTAGAAATAAATTTATTATAAATTCATTATGCCCAACAAAAGCAACAAAAAAAACTTTAAGTTAACTTAAGTTCTTATTAAGTGTATTTTTATTTTCAAAACAAAGGAGGAAAATAATTCATTGACTCAACGGTCCCCCATTTTTTAAAATCACAAGACACATAAGAAAATTTAAAGTTTTACTGAATTTTAAAGAAATACTCCCTATAAGTTTCGATAAAATAAATTTCTTCCCCTTTACTCACAATATTCAAAACAAACACATCATTCATAAACACGATACTAGAATAAATATCCCTTGAGTAAAATATTATCAATTTCAAAAATTTCTCCTCCTTTATGAAAAACTAAAAACTTATACAATTTCAAAATTTTCTAAAATTTATAACCCAAAAAAACTTATAAATATACAATTTTTCTGAGCTTTCTCCCCTTTTATGATTTTCAAGGAAGCAGAAAAAATGTGTAAAATGAACCAAATTACTAAACAAGATAATTTATATTAATTTATTAAAAATAATCCCCCATGAATATTCAACAAATGAATAATAATTGGCAAGTTAAAATTCAATAATGAAACAAAAAATGATAATATTAAAGAAATTGAACCTTCTATAAGTTATCTTTTGATGACTATGGATGATCTTATTCAACTAAAGATGGTTTCAAAAAAATTTCAAATTGTAACTTATTATCTTTCATTATATTGAATATTGAAATGTGTTGCAAAGTAAATAAATTTTCCTTTGTAATAAAAATATCTATTAAGTTTAACTGAAAATTTATCTTTTGTTAGATGTAATTATGGTGAAATAAAAATTCTTTTTATTAAACCTATGGAAAATAATAAAATCTACATAAAAAGTTATGACAATTCAAAAATAAATTTCCTACCCCTTTCTAAAGTATTTTTTCAAGGTTATGAGATAGGTTTAAATAAAAACTGAATTTAAGTTCATTTTAAATTGATTGTTCCCAAAAAAAATTAATATATTTAAATCTATAAGATCAAGGATAGTGTCTTCTTTTTTTTCATTAACAATTTTTAAAACAAACAAGATAATAAAGTTAAAGTCAAATAATTTTCAATACCATACACAAAATATGATTTTTTAAAGAAAATATATAGAAATAGAATTTTAAAAAAATCAATGAATCTTTCATCTACCGATAAACTCACCATATGATATAAAAATTCTCTATAGAAAAGTTATAAAAAGAAATAAAAACTCCCCCTAAACAAAGAAGTTAATATTTTATGGAAAAATTTCATAAAAATAATAATTTTAAAAATAAAAAGGTTTTCATGTACTAAAGATAAAAGTTATATTGCCAGTACATGGCCTTTTTTCCTAAAATTGTGAAAATTATGTTTTTGGTACCCAAACTTGCTTGGGTCCAGAAACATTAGAAAATAAAAAAATAGGAACTCACATCTGTCCAAATCCTTTTTATTGAACAACTACAAGCTCTTCAGAAATAAAAGATTTACTATAACCAAAATATTGAACTCTATTTAAAGAATAATAAATTTTCCATTGACCTCTCCTCTGACATTTAGAGCAAAAATGTGCGCTTCTAAGAACAAAATAATTTGACTGAAAATGTGATTTTCCAGAAGTATAACCTATTCTATTTGAATTTTTAGATGGTTTCAACTATTTATAAAATTTATTAAAATTTTACCTATTTAAATTAAAATTAGAAGAAAAAAAATATTCAATCTATTAAATTTATATTTTAGTTTAACAACTAATTTTTGAACACAAGGAGTCAAACTCATATAAGATTTAGACTCTAATTTCACTGAAAATTTAAAAATTTGGAAAGTAAGTTTTGAAATTATGTTATTTTCTTTAGAAAGGTCATCTTTAGCATGATTATAGTTATTTTTTTACTTTTTTTTCCTTTTCTATGAGATTCATAAATCTCATAATTTCCTCATAAATAGGAAAATCATCCTCATATTCCGATGAATCAACTGTTTCATCATCCGATAAAGTTGTATGATTATCATCTGAAGTATAATAAAAAATAGAATTCAAAGTTAAGTTTGTGATAGATCCATTAGTTATCTTATCCATGAGACACTCTTCATCCTTAGGAATGTTTGTATATAATCTAATAAACTTATAACTCCCATCACTATCTTCTGATGAATTATCAGAAGTAGTATCTTCACCACTTGATCTCCAAGTGTCAAACACCTTTAAACTTTTCTTTCCTTTTCTTATATAAGATCTATTTAATTTTATTTATTTATTATTTAATATAGGGAAATCCATATTTATATGGAAAACCTTCTTACATTCATAAAACATAACATCTAAAGAGTCTTTCTTATCTTGTATTTTCCTTTTTCCTTTACAACAATCATAACAGAAGTTATTATTTTAAATAATTAAATTCATTCTCCTTGAAATTTGAGAAAATTCATTCCCACTGTCATTGGAATCACTTTGATCAGAATGATTCTTATATTTATTTTTATAAGTATTTAAAACATTAGCTCCAGTGTTAATAATACCAGAAGTAATATTACCAAAAGTAAATGAAAAAGATATTTCATTCTTTCTCTTCACTTTCTTAGCATATATTTTTGTATTGCATAAGAGTCACAATTAAATCATCAAGACTCATCTTAGTAAAATAATCTGTATCATCAATCACAGTGCACTTAGACTCCCACTCCTTCAAAATTATATCAATATTTTTTCAACCATTTGATCATACACCAATTCCTTCTCACTAAGGGATTGTAAACTATTCACTATATTCATAAACCTCTAATGCATTTGAGTAATATATTATCTAGGAAGAAAATCCAAATCTTGATAATCTGCACAAGGCATAGATGTCCTGGTTTCAATAACTTTGTAATTTCTGAAGTTTTTGATTTCCAAATTCTTCAAAATTTCATTTTTTATTTAAAAAGAATATATATGACTATATATATTTCTCATCATTGAACATAACAAACTATTTCTCACTTTATATTTAGCCTAAAACTCAATCTTCTCATCTTTAGAAAACATAGAAACATCCTTCTCTAGAATTTTGTAATTACTAATCATCAAGAAATAAGTCTACACACCGTTATTGATAAAAAATGTTCATTTAATCACACAAATAATCATAATAATTTCCATCAAAAATTGGAAGGTGATTTGGATTCTGATTATCTATATATCCACCAGGTATTCCTGCCATCATAAAAAATATATTTTCTCTACCACATAGATAATGTAAGGAAACTGATATATTTTTGATAAACCAATAGAAAAAAATTAAGACCAATATTATCTCAAATGAAGATACCCGATATGATACCAAGTATTATTCTAGATAAACAAGGTAGGTAAAGTTGTAAGAGGGGTGAATTGTAGTCAAAATTTTCACTTACAATTTATGTCCACCTCAAGGTATAAATTGATTTGAAATTTTATCTTCAGATCAAACCACAATTTATTAGAGTAAAAAAATATAAATGCAGTGGAAATTATGATATTCATAAGATAACACTACTAGACTAAATCAATATACACAATAGAAATTAATATTTTCAGAAATTCACAATATTTAAAAACTATAAGAACATAGATTAAATTAAAAATACAACATAGTTTTTAAAACAATTTACAAAGTAAGGATTTTAACCCTTAAATAAAAAAGGATATTATTACCATACTACACTTTTAACTCAAAGAGTAATAGAATCAAAAAACATGATCTAAGGTATCTTATCTTCTTATCCCCCCAAACCCTCAACAATAAACCTGTTAAAAGGTGTATTTTTCTTTGTATCCTCAAAATCCCTCAATCATAAAGGATCAAAAAAATAATGAATACAATTGGAAAATTATAAATATATTTACAAAGGAAAACCTTACATGGTGGTAGCTCTTATCAACACACTTAGAAATAAAAATCTTACATTGATTGAAATCACTGTCAGTAACAAGTAGTTGAAAAAAATTCAAAATAATTGGAATCTTTTAGAATGTACACTATACATATATACTTTCACTTATACTTGTACTTATAATCCATGAAGTTTTGTTATTAGTTATAGATGAAGTTATAAAAAAATCCTATGTTCGAATTCTATATTCTTTGGGAACATTTGAAATGACATCAAAAGCAGAAACTCCATATTCTAATAGAATTATAAGCTTCTACATATTCTGATGATATTAATTTATGTTGCTATAATACTATTACATTGATGAATGTAATCTAACATGAAACCACAGTTCTTCAGATTTTCAAATTTTAACTTGAACCACCATAAATAAATTTACCATAAATTCATTCTTCACAACAAAAGAAACTAAAACACAACTTAAAGTTAATTCAAGTTCTTATTAAGTGTATTGTGATGTTTAAAAAAAAGTAAGAAAATGATTCATTGACTCAACACATAATTGTGTCTTGTCATAAACACATAACCATACCAACTAAATTCATCCATAAAAGTAATAAAATTCATAAAACCACAACTTTCTTGTGTATCCATTAGTCCACATGCATAACCATGTATATGATTCAATTATACACAATCCCTTCCAAATTTTCCACTAAAATTTGATTTGGTCATTTTTCTAATAAAAAGGATTTAATATTTTCAAATGATTCATAATCAAATGGTTCCAACAATCCATCTTTATGGATTCTTTAGATTTGTTTCTCATTTACATGTGCAAGGAAATAATGTAAATGGTAGGTGGGATTAGAATCAACCCTGAACTTCTTATTCTAAATGTTATAAATAGGATTATCAATGTATAGAATATATAAATCAATTCTAATATTCCCAATGCCGTAAAAAAATCCATTCATATATATAAAAAACTCATAATCTTAATAATGATCGAAAACTCTTTCTTGTCCAAATATGATACATAAATAGAATTTTTGTTTATAACGGTAACATAATATAAATACTACAACACTATAATTAATCCACTTAGTAAATTTAGATCATAAGTTATGAATTCTAATGCAGAAACTCTTTCTCTATTATCGACATGGAGATCTACTTCAGCCTTTTTTAATTCCATCTTATCTCTAAGTCTGTGTTTATAATCAAAAATGTGTGATGTATACATGTATCCAATATCCATGAGTTAGAGTTAATGAAATTTACTTCAATAACATCCACATATATATGCACAGAATGCTTCTCTTTGAGAACACTTATCAAACTTAGATACCAATATAGAATTATCTTATAGGTTATACCTATAAGTTATCACAATATGATTATCATGAAGTAAGTCATAATATACAAAAAAAATACATATCTATGAATGAGTATCATGTTTTATATATTTTCATCAAGGAATTTTAATGAAATTATTCCCACTAAAAATGATGACCCCATACATCATATCTATTTAGTGAGAGAAGATCCATATTTCATTAAGTAATGAAACTAGTGTAGAAAACGTTATTTACGTTGGTTATTTTTCATTTTTTACATTGGTTTTTAGCCGACATTAATACGGACGACGTTATAAATAACATTTTTTACGTCGGTTATTTAAAAACCGATGTAAAAAACATAAAATCGCGGTGTTTATCACGTCGGTTAATTAATAACTGACGTGCAAAAACCAAGGGGTTTATAACGTTGGTTATTATATAACCACCATGATAAACCGGGGGGTTTATCACGTCGGTTATATAATAACCAACGTGATAAACCCATGCGGGGGATGTTTATCACATCAGTTATTTAATAACTGACGTGATAAACCCCTGGGAAATATTTTATCACGTCGGTTATATAATAATCGACGTGCTAAACCAGTCCGGGGGGGGTTTATCATGTCGGTTATTAAATAACCGACATGATAAACCATTTACCAAGCCTTTTCTCACGTCAGTTATTAAATAACTGATGTGATAGACCATTCCACAGGTGTTTATCACATCGGTTATTCAAAAAACTGATGTGATAAACCCTTCCTGATTCCTTTATCACGTTGGTTATAAAATAACCGATGTGGAAGACAAATTTTTTTTTAAATATCGAATGTAGTCCTCTGCTCTCCCTAGAAACAACCAGAAACCAAATCAAGAATTCATACCACAAAAATAGAAGTAGATCAAAACAAGAACTAAAGAAAAATTAAGAATTTACATTGATAACATTTAAAACTTACCCCACTGGACAGCCCTCCCACCACCCCCTGAATAGCACCCCTCACCCCACTTGACAGCCCCCGCCACACCCTTGGACTACCCCCCAACCCCCTGGACAGCCCCAAACACCCCAGGACAACCCCCCACCCCTCCTGAATAGCACCCCCTCACCCCACTTGATAGCCCCCCACCACACCCCTGGACTACCCCCCCGACCACCTGGACAGCCCCAAACACCCGGGACAACCCCCCCACCCTCAAGTATACCCCCCCCCCCCCCCACACCCTGGACAGCCCTCCCCCACCCCATTGGACAGCCCCCACCACACCCCTGGACTGCCCCTGACCCCCTAGATAGCCCCAAACACCCCTGGAAAACCCCCACCCCCCTGGACAGCACTCCCACACCCTTGGACAGCCCTCCCACACCCCTGAAACAGACCAAAAAGTTACCAAAAACAAACCATAACCCCATCACCCCCACTAGACTTCCCCCACCACACCCATGGACACTCCCCCCCACACCCCTGGACATAACCACCACCCCCGGACATCCCCCCCACCCCCTTTATAGCACTCCCACATCCCCATACAGCCCTCCCACACCCTTGAAATAGACCAAAAAGTTACCAAAAACAGACCAGAACCCCCTCAACCCACTAGACAGCCCCAACCACACCCCTGTACTGCCCCCCCCCCCCATCCCCATGGACACCCTGGACCCCCCCCCCCCCCACTGGACACCCCCCCTGGAAACCCCCCTCACCCCACATGACACCCCCACACCCCTGGACAGCCTCCCACTCCCTTGGACATCCCTTCCACCCTCCTGGAAATGCTCTCACCCCCCTGGATTACCCCCCCCCCCCCCCACTCTCATGGACACCGAGGACCCCCCCCCCCCCCCACCACCCCACCAGACAGCCCTCCCAGACCCCTGGACACCCCCCCACCCCACTTAACACCCCCCCACACCCTTGAAACCCCTCCCCCCCAGGCCAGAATCCATACCAGAAAAACCATCATAAGTAGAACAAAATAAGAAGTAGAGAAAAATTAAACATTCACATATATAACATTCAAAACATACACAGTCAACTTCAAAAAAAACTAAATACAACATAAAAAACTACCAAATACACAATTACAACGACAATATTCAAAATTACATTTTACATTACAAACAAATAAAATTCAATCAAATCTATAAAATAATTTGACCACTCCACTTGTAAGTGTTTGATGTCTTCAGCAGTATAGGGTTGAGGGTCATCAAAAAGATACAAATGAAAAGGATAGTAGTTAACGTGTATAATGAATAAATCAAATTGAAATATTATGGAAAATTTTAAGAGGAAATATTACCAGGTCAAAATTCACAACTGTCCCAGTTGTTATTATTTCATACATAAATCTTAACATATAATATCCGTATTCGATGACACCTTGTTGTTCATGAAAATTCTGTTTGAATGAGTGTAAATTCAATATATTATTTTTATGTAATAAGTCAAAAAGTAAAAATTATAAATGGATATTTACCTTCACATTTACATATTTGATCTTTGCACTCCTTTTCTTTGTGTTTTTTCGAAAGTAGACCCATCCCCTGTTAGAAAATAATACATATGGGATAAATTTAAAATTCATTATAATATATAAAACTATTGAGAATTGAAACTTACTTTTCCAATATATTCTTAAAACTTTCCCGCACATCATCATGGACAGAGCCATATCAAATAAAGTTTGTTATCCGTTGGGCAAAAAACCCCTAACATCCAATGATCACTGATAAAAGGAAATTTAAGGTTAGTGGTTTTTTATGTTAAAAGATAATGAACTCTTTGATAGATATGTGTTTCATACCTATCACAAAAAGGCATCATCCAACATTGTGTGACTATATTCTTTTCAAGTCTTTCAGCAATATAAAGCATTCTTTGTTCCTCATCCAATGCACATGCTTCAGGGGAAATCAATTTCGGGTCCATGAATCCATATACATCTGTCAGCTCATTCCTCTCAAGAATTTTATAAAGATACCTAATACAAAACAGACATAAGTATACATTTTTAATAAATATAATGCATAGAAAAGGTGTTAAGACTTACATGGAAAAAATTTGCACCACGTTGATGCCCAACTTATCTCCAGTAACAAGATCCATGATATCAGTTTTCATAATCCCCACAATTTTTGCACGTCCACAAACATGATCTTCCATTGGAAACTCATAATGACCCACCCAGCAAATTTCAATATCTTGACAATCTATCAAGACTACTAGAATCTATATCTGATGTCATAGCCATTTGTCTTTGTTGTTGTCTATACAGTATTTATTTACCTTTGAAGTATTCATGTAAAAATAAATTGAAAAATATATTAGTTTTCAAATGATAAAACAACTTTAATAAAAAAAAAGATATAAAATTCATAACTCTATGGTAATGAGTCGAAGAGGTCTGGATGTCCAAATTAAAAAATGGTCGATACTATGTCCAACTGTCGTCACCTCATCTGTAGGTAATGGTACTCGAGCTGATCTATCTATAATATCCCTGTACAGTGACCCTCCGATTCTCTACCTCTAATTGTTGATGATGAACTGTATCTCCTATACAATATATCAACCCATATGAAACTATATTATGTTGAGGATCATCAACATACAACACGCAATAAGTAGGAAGATGCGGCAGAAGAGTAGGATAAAAATGGGGTCCATAGGCTAAGGTGGGGGAGTGGGAGCTATTGGCGGAGGTGGGGGATAAATAATGTGGTCTGTAGGGGGAGGTGGAGGAGTGGGAGCTGCATTCTGAAATTGTCTTTTCATGTCTGTAAACATAGACTATACTGATGCTCTAATTTTTTCCTCCATTGTCGCATTAATATTATGAACTTCATCCTCTGGGGATTCTATTTTTTTATAAACCCCCTCAACGTTAGAAGTTGAAGAACGTGGCAACACTTTTCTTACCGATACACCTACCGGATATCCTCTTACATGACCAGGATGTTCGGGGTTTCCCAATGATACAGATAAAATATCTTGCCTCCCAATAGCTGTAGATGCCCCTGTGAACTCTGCTCCTCAAGAGAGTCCTGTATTGATTAATTGAACAGTTCTGTAATGATTGAAATTATATGAAGAAAATAGTTAACTTAAATAAATAAAATAGATATCTTACAATCCTCTCAGCTACGATTCTCAATTCTTCTGAAAGATATTTCCATTTTTTCCCATCCGAGGTCTCTTCCATTTTTCATGTCTAGATGGAGGGGATGTAGGGGCCACCTCTCTAGAGCTTGAAGACTCAGCTCTTAGTTGTTGAAATTTTTCCGCCATCATTTGTTCTTCCAAAAATGCATACCCTCCCCGAGATAAACTATGATGGTATACATTTTTTAGATTGGATCTACTGATGAGATTTACTTGTTTTCTGTAAATTAAGAATAATAAATCATTAACAAAACATTAATAAGATCATTTATATAAGAAAGCTTATAAAAGTTTACATTGCTCTTACCAAAAATGAATCTTTTCTTCTACTTTCAAAAAACTGTCTCCATGTGTCTTCATATATAAAAGGATATATATGACATTGGATTGTCATGACTCCTATGACCATAAATGAAATCATATGAGAGGGTTGATTTGAAATCCCTCCATCTCCTGGTAGCCAAAGATAAGAATTTCTTCCTGACTCCTCCAGTGTTAGTAATATCAAATGTCATCTGATAAAGAATATGTTAAACATATTATATATACTAGAAACATTTAAATAATAGTCAAACAATAGCAAAAGATCTTACCAAAATTGTCTCCCAAAACTGAGAGATTATCGCTTTATCCACACTTCTCCAGTCATCATACAGAATGCTTACTTTTCTCTTAGCCTGAGTTGATACAAAACTCTTAAAATCTTTTGCATTTGGACCACTAGGAATATCATCATCATCAAACTCAACGATTATCCTCTGATCCTGCCGTACGGGAAGTGCTAATTTTCGTAAACATGTGCACCCACGTTTACTAACCTTTTAACTCTTTGTCGTAATAGGATCATATGAGGAAGATTGGGGAACATCAAGAGGAGCATGTGAATGTTCCTCCCTAGAGGTATGACCAATATGCTCATCTCCAGAATCATGTGGTTGATCAACTGAATGATCTGTCATTATCCTTCAAATCAAAAAAAACAAACATTAGTTCACAAATATACAAATTCAAATATTTTAATACTACTGTAATCAGAAAATAGAAAAGTGTAATAAGTTACGTAATAGTAAACATTGTTAATGTGGTAAGCATGTTAAATAATGGTAAAGATGGTCAAGATGGTCAAGATGGTAAACATGGTAAACATGGTAAACCTGGTAAACATGGTAAATTAATTGTCACTGAACAAAAATAATAGATATATAATTCATGTAATGGTAAACATGATAAAGTAAACTAAACAAACTTAAAACAAACAAAAACTTATACTTATTTTGTTTTAATACATGTTTTAATAAAGAAAAAACTTACAATATCTAACATTTTATGAAAAAAATAAATGTAAACAAGAAATAAACATATGTTACCTGTAATTTTAGGAATGTAAAAATGGATTGTTTTCCCAAATTCCTTCGTCGTGATCGTTCTTTATGGAACAAACCATGTATTCAACATGCTCATCATTATGTTCTGTTAATCTTTCCATGGAAGTAGGGATCTCACATAAATCAGCATCTTCATCAAGTTCATCCTCACCAACATATTGTTTTTTCCCTTGTAAAACAACAACCCACTATATATCTGATTGATCTACTACATAGAAAATTTGTTTTGCATGTGTTTCCATTATAAAAGAATCAGTTTTGTCTTCCAATCTATTCAGATTAACAAGTGTCATTCCAAATTCATCATGTCTGACATTTTTGTTACCGATAAACCATTTACAGTTAAAAACAGGAACTTTAATTTTAAAGTAATCACCCTCTCATATGTCTTCAATCACTCCATAATATGCACTTGATGCATAAATTGGGTTTTTGTCTTTAGCACTGGAAAAATGCATTGCTTCTGCAAACACCAATACACCACTATTCTGAACTGCACTTCTGTTGTCCTGAGCTTTCATATGAAATGTATATCCATTAATGTCATAACCGGACCATGTTATCACATTTAAACATGGACCACCCACTATCCATTTTAATGTCTCTAATACATCTGATCTACCAAGCAAGGTCTTTTTAAACCATGAAAAAAAGTTTTTTTGTGCTCATTCAAAATCCACATTTCTTTCTTCTTTGGATGACATTGTTTCAACTCATTAATATGCAATGTGATATACAGTTGAGCATCGTCTATGTTATTCAAGATATATGATTCTAACTTCTTCATCTGTTCAGCTGACAATGATTTGACTTTCAAGCCACTAATCCCATTTCCCTCATTATTAACTCGTTCATGGCGAGATGGAGGCAAACCTATGTGTTGCGCCACATCCAAGTAGCTCGTACAAAACTCTGCTACCTCCTTAGAAATATACTTTTCAATAATGGAGGCTTCAGGTCGATATGGATTCTTAACATACCCCTTTAATATTTTCATATACCTTTCAAAAAGATACATCCAATGAAGATATAAAGGTCCACAAAGCTTTATTTCTCAAACCAGATGAATCATTAAATTCACCATTATATCAAAAAAAGTTGGAGGAAAATACATTTCCAATTGACACAGTATAAAAATTGAATCCTTTTCCAAAATTTTCAAATCATTCACATCAATTTCCTTGTTACAAATTGAATTTAAAAAATAACACAACTTCATTATAGTCTTTCTGACACGGATGGGAAATATTCCACACAATGAAACTGGTAGAATTTGTTGCATCATGACGTGACAATCATGTGATTTCATACCTATCAACTTCAAGTCCTTCAATGAGACAAAATTTTTTACATTTGAAGAATAACCTTGAGGCACTTTGATATCATGAAGACACTGACAAAAGCTAATTTTCTCCCTCTTCGATAATGTATGACAAGCCAGGGGAAGAAATGTTCGTCTTCCTTTAGGAGTGGGAGCTAACTCCAAACATATTCCCATTGATAGTAGGTCTAATCTTGCATTCAACCCATCTTTTGTCTTTCCTTTAATATCTAACAATGTTTCAATCAAACAATCACGGATATTCTTCTCCACATGCATGACATCAATATTATGTTTAACTTCATGATACCTCCAATATGGTAGCTCAAAAAATATTTACCTTTTCTTCCAAATATGTCTATCATTACCAAATTTATGTGTCTTTCCCAATGTCACATCAAGGTTTTTCACCCTATTAAAATACAGATTAGGGGATAAAGGTTTTGGAGCAGTATCAAATTATTGTGAGCCATTGAATGCCTTTTTTAGTCTTCTATAAGGGTGATCTATAGGCAAAAACTTTTGATGACCTGTGTACACTGTTTTCCTCCCATGATGCAATTGACAATATGACGTCTGTTGTTCTCAAATTGGACATGATTTATGCCCTTTAACACTATATCCAGAAAAATTTCCATACACTGGGAAGTCATTTATAGTGAATAGAAGCACTACATGCAGTTGAAAATATTCCATTTTATAAGAATCATACACCCTAATACCATCTGCCCATAACAGTTTCAAATCATCAATCAACGGTGACAAGTAAACATCAATATCATTGTCGGGTTGCTTTTGACCAGAGATCATTATACTCAACATGACATATTTTCGCTTCATACAAACTTCAGGAGAGAGGTTGTAAATTACCAATAAAATAGGCCATGAACTATGTGTTCTACTGAGGGTTCGGTATGAATTCATTCCATATGTGCACAACCCTAGTCTGAGATTTCTAATTTCATTTCCAAATATAGAATACTGCTCATCAATTTTCTTCCATTGTGGACAATCAGCTGGATGACGTATTTTTCCATCACATACCTGCTCATCAGCATTCCATCTTAACCTTTTTGCATCATGTGAATTAGCAAATAAACATTTGAAATGATGAATTATAGGAAGATACCAAAATACCTTTGAAGGGATCTTTGTAATCTCTACATCAGCCTGTGATTTTTCTTTCACCTTATACCATGATGTCCCACATTTAGGAAACTCTGACAGAAATTCATATTCCTTCCTATATATAATGCAGTCATTCGGATAGGAATGTATTTTCTTGTATCCCAATCCCATCGGGCATAATATTTTCTTGGCCTTATAATGTGAATCTGGAAGATCGTTATCTTTTGGAAGAATGTCTTTCATCAATTGTAGCAGCTCTGTAAAACTTCTGTCACTCCATACATGTTTCGCCTTCAGGTTAATCAATCTTAACACCACCGAAAAAACTGTAAAATCTGTACAACCAGGATATAATGGTTTTTCAACATCACTATATAGACGCGCAACTGTCGGTTCTATCTCAATTTGTTCTGCTACAATATCGCGAATCATTTCTTCAATTCCATCGGAGTTACCATCTTGCGAATCATCATCATCAGTGACATTCCATCCAGTTTCACCATGCCAAATCCAAGGGCTATAACTCGGATTAAAACCATGACAAATCAGATGATCTTTTATCTCTCAACTTTTCAACTTCTTCATATTCAAAAATTTAAGGCATGGATAGAAAAAAATGTCACTACTTTGAACATTTTGTTTAGAAAATTCTGAAAAGGCATCAACACCTTCCTCATATTCATTGCTCATTCTATGTGCCATAATCCAACTTCGACTCATTATTACCTATAAAAAATATCAAAATTATATATATTTTTAAGATAAGACAAATATATGTTTATATGAAAAAAATCATAATTTGAATGTAAAACAATTTTGAAATATAAAACAAATCTATGCGTATTTAAAAAAATATGCTTGAATATTATTTTAAAAACAAAATACAGTTAGATATAACAGTTTTAAATTCCATTGAATCAAAGAAAACCATGGGGCCTACAATGGTTGATAGAAAATTGGAGAAAATGGAGTAAACCTGAGAATCAAATCAAATTTAAAATAAAAACTCAGGTGGAGAAAATCACAATGTAAATCCAATCATCATGGAAAAATAATCATTTCATAATCTCAGAAACCACAATGCAGTAGTCAATCCCAACTGACATTTATCCCCCACCCCCTTGGACACCCCCTTGGACACCCCCCCCCCCCCCCACCCCCTGGACACCACCCCCCACCCCCTTGGACACCCCATGGACACCACCACACCCTTGGACAGCCCCCCCACCCCTCTTGGACACCCCCACCCCCTGGAAATCCCCCCACACCTCTAGAAAGCACCCCCAGCCCTCCTGGACACCACCCCACACCCCCTAGCCCCTTGGACACCCCCCTGGATAGCCCCCCACCCCTCTAGATAGCACCCCCCACCCCTCCTGGACACCACCCCCTACCCCCTTGGACACCCCCCCTAGACACCCCACAACCCTCTGGACAGCACCCCCACCCCCTGGACATCCCCCCACCCCTCTAGACAGCACCCCCCACCCCTCCTGGACACCACCACCAACCCCCTACCCCCTTGGACACCCCCCTGGACACCCCCCAACCCTCTAGAAATCCCCCACCCCCCCCCCCCCTCGGACAACCCCCCAAACCCTCTGGACAGGCCCCCACCCCCTTGGACAGCCCCCCCACCCACCCACCCACCCCTTGGACACCCCCCCTGGACACCCCCCAACCATCTGGACAGTCCCCCACCCCCTGGACAGCCCCCCACCCCTCTAAACAGTACCCCCACCCCTCCTGGACACCACCCCCCACCCCCTACCCCCTTGGACACCCTCCAACCCTCTGGACAGCCCCCCCCCCCCCCCCCCCCCCACCCACCCCCTGGACAGCCCCCCACCCCTCTAGACAGCACCCCCCACCCCTCCTGGACACCACCCCCTGTCACGAACCAACCCGGGTCGACCCTGAACTGGTCACCCGAGCCGGTCTGCGACATGGCCCGAGAGGCGTTCCCGATCCTCCCGGGCTGGCGACAAGCGCCAGGGCATCAACAGAGGATATGGGAACGATTTCACCCAATATAAATAAATAAGACAGCGAAAATAATACAGAGCAGCGCAGAAAAGATAAACCAAATAAAGTGACTAAACAGAAACAAACAGGTGTCAAACTAACCAAACACGACGTCCGAACAAACTCCGTGCGACCTCGCGGGTCGCTCTCCGACTCAACGATCAAGCGTCGCCCTAGGCGAGCGCACTCAAGCTATAGCCTTCACAAACACTAAAAATAGAAAAGAACTATAGGCGTGAGTATTAAAACTCAGTAGGCTAGCCCGATATCTATTCCCAATGCACTACCTTTAAAATAAAAGAAACATCATTTCAAGTTTGAACTACAATTTATAAAAGTATATTTTTCTAAGCATTTTACTTAAAAAAAAGTATGAACCATTGCCCTTAGCCATTTCAAAATTTGGGTTCATTTCATTAGTGTCAATGACATTTCAGGAAAGGGGGAAAGTGATGTTTAAATTTTCAAATTTGTACAAAAGGGATTAAACACTTTCATTTGAAAACAATTTTTAGAAACCTAATCAAAAGCAATTTACCATTTTCCAAGGAAAACAATACACCAGAATGCACAAAGTAAAACACACAGCAAGGGAAATGTGGGTATACATGTGAGCATCATAATCATTACTGCAAGCTACAAAATCTGAATAGACATGGGTGAACCTAGGAGATCGAGAATAAACCAGAAGACACCAATACATGAGAAATCATCCTTATTGACATTTCACGATGAAATCAAAACGCACAATACGCTCGACCATCCACTCACGGGCAGGTCAAGGGCAAATCCCATAGTAATAAAACCAATATATCCACCTACTATGGGCCACTGGTCAGTACCATAACCTACCAGTGCAGCAATCGTTCTTAGAATATTCTCTCAATATTCCAGATTCCCATGTCTCAAGTGTTTGAAAAAGGGGTGAGCCAACTGATGCCAACCGAGCATCCAATCATATACATATATATACAAAGCACAACAAGCATCACCCCGATCCACTCCGTGGAACAACCTCATGCCTTTAAACTTCTCACGTACCTGGGGGCCACTAAGCGCGGCCTCCCAAACAATCAATTGGGACCAAGGCATGAGAGTCGTCCTAAGAGGGTTTTTATCAAAACATTTTCATCTCTTTCCATAAAGTGACAAACGGGCATTTAATACATTTCACAGTCACTACTCAAAAAAAAGTACAGCATCTTTATAAGACCAAACCCAGTTTAAAACAATTTAAAGAACCCACAAAACACTACTTCACAGGCTGCCAATATTTTTATAAACCAAACCAAACCATTTTCTTTTTCCAAATAATCTTTAAGATCCAACCGGGCAATTTCTCAAAAGAACCAAAGTATTTGTTCACGCTTCAAAAGAAATCATTTATCATTAAACAAGAACTCTATTTTATATTCCATGAATTATGCTTAAAAGCCAAACGGGCATTCTTTCATTATTGGGTGTCCTCTCGTAAAAAGGATGTTTCATGTGTCGTGTATAAAATAAACGGCTCCTTTTGACATTAAATAACCATTTAAAAATTAACCCTCTTATATTAAAAATTAATTATCGTATATTATCTCATATTTATTACAATTAATAAAATGTTGATTTTGAACAATTAGGGTGCGCAAACGGCATGAAATAATATAACTTAAATTTTAAAAGCAGTGTAAAGGGAACCTACCTCAAGATCAAGCGCGTCGACAAAACAACCTCGGAAACAAAGCGCAGCGATGGCGCTCACTCGGAAACGCCCTACGCGGGTCCTAAAAATCCTAAACCAATAAATAAAAACCCATCATCAATTAAAACCCATGATCCAAAAAGAGTACGGTGATGAAGATAATAATAATAATAATAATAATAATAATAATAATAATAATAGTAACAATAATAATAAAAATAATATTAATAATAACAACAAAATAATAATAATAATAATAACAATAATAATAAAATAATAACCATAATAATAACAACGAAATGATAATAATAATAATAATAATAAAATAATAATAACAATAATGATAAAAATAGTAATAATAATAATAATAATAGCAACAATAATAAGAAAAATAATAATAATAACAATAATAAGAAGAAGAAGAATAAGAATAACAATAAGAATAATAATGATAATAAAAGCAAAAATAAATTAAAATAAAAGAAATATTTCAGAGGGGCTTACGGCTTGAGGGGGCCTTGCCGGAGGCTGGGGTGTGGTGGCCGGGAGAAGCTGGTCACTGAGGGGATACAGTAGGTCGGGAAGGGAGGCGCCGGTAGGGGTGTCGCGCGGGCCGTTTCAGTGCGCAGGTCTGGCCGCATGAGAGGGCATCGGGGGGCAAGGCGGAGCAACAAGGGTGATGCGCTGGGCTGCTGGATGGGAGCTGGAGGTCGAGGTGAGGGGGGGGGGGGTCGTGCGCCTGCTGGGTGTGGCGCAACAGGGGAGTCGGAGCGCCGAGAAGCAACGACGCGCCAAAGGATTTTCCGGGGGGGCTACTGTCGGTTAGGAGGGCCGGTGCATGGGTTTCTGCAAGGGAGGAGGGAACAGGGAAGTTCAATGCGGCCGGCAGGGGGGTGTCGTGCGGGGGATGCTGGGGGTGAGGAAGAAGAAGGAGGTCGGCGGAGGCGAGCAGTGGGGTGCGGGAGATGGATGCAGGGGGTTGGCCGGGTATTGAGGGCCGCGAGGTGCAGATGGCGCGCTGGGGAGAAGCCGAGTAGGGGGGGTGAGGCGTTGTTGTGTGACGGAATAGAGGAAGAGGAAGGTAGGGGTGTTGCTGCGTGGAGAAAGGGAAAAAAACCAGGGGGTGGTGGTGCGTGGGAGAAGGAAGTATGGGGAAAGGAGGGGTTGCCGCAAACCCTACTAACAAGGGGGATATATATATATATAATAATAAAATAAATAAATGAATAAATAAATAATGACAATAATGATAATAAGGAAAATAATAATAATAATCAAAAACTTTAATAATAACATAAAAATGGTTAAAAGGAAAATTCCAATAACAACAATTCTTTAATAACATTATTATTATTATTCATGAAAAAAAAATAACATTATTATCACAGTAATTTATTTACTTAATTTAATGTTTTTCTTATTTTTAACTCAATCAATTCATATTCTTTTAGCCGATACAAATACCGCAATCATGCGGTATCCGGGATAACCGTACGGCTTCGGCTAGCCGTGCGGTGCGCGCGCACTGGCCTAGAATAGTAATAATTATAATAATAATAATAATAATATTTATCATTTGGCCTTTAATAATAATTATAAAGTTATCAACAATAATGAAAACTTTAAATAACAAAATAAATCACAAAGTTTACTCATTTTCGTTTTCCGAAGGCAGACGGACTGTTCCGTTGCATGGGCGAAGCCGTGCGGGGTTTCCAAAACGCGTTGCACCCAAGTGCCAATGACGTCAACCCGAAACAGACACTTTTTAACAAAAACTCAAAGACCTGGTCCGATACTGAACACGAACCGCATCAAAATAATTTAAAGCCAAAGAAATCATAAAATAAATGAACTTCACGGGTCGGGGTGTGACAATTCTCCCCACCATAACGCTTTCCACCCTCGGAAAGCCACAACACTATCCAGCCGATCGATCAACACCTAAGGATTCTACATTAACAAGATCCAACCTCTTAACCAATGGACATTTCATCAACCATCTACGGGACTCAACCTCTTCTCAAAACAGACCAACAGTAGAGGGGAGGCTTGAATGGACTCCCCACCATAAGGACTCCACTAGCCCCCGATGACGACTTAAGAGAAAACCCAAAGAGACTCATGGTGGGTCTCCCCACCATAAAGAACTAACCTACTAGAGCCCAACCAGAAAACCAATTTAGGCCTGCATCAGGCCTTACCAAAGCTAGAAAGAGCACAATAAGAACATTTAAAACATTCACTCCCATCTGAATGGGATAAGAAATGAATCAAAACTCCATGCGAACTGTAAACCCTAACCCCATGGGCGGGGAGGGTGGGCCCAAGGATCAAATCACTGAAACTACGACATACAACTACTCACGCCCCATCACTTCGGGATGGACACAAACCAGGGCCGCAACTGATTTACATCAGTGGCCCACGCAAAGTCACTGATCAGAAACTTACATCCAAGAGGCACAATTCCCGACATTACATGAGGGATAAGTCCATTGCGTGCTTTGCGACAAGAGGAAAACTACAAAGATAGAGAAACCAGAGCAGCAACACCATAATTATCTCACCACACGGTAGAGGCTCAACTTTAACCAGACTCCTTAAATCCCCCCCCCCCCGGGGTGTTCCTGACTACGCGCCGGATTCACTCCGAGACCTTTTGGCTGGAGCTCTGATGGATGAAGCATCTCCTGCCTCGCAGTCAGGTTCTGATAATCCCTATGAGATACATACATCTTTTGATTTAACAAAAAGAAAGGACAAGATTTTAAAATTTAAAAACATACCAGCATTGAAAGCCGAGGTTCGTCAAAAGACCCATGACATTTCCATACATTTCAAACCCAAAACACCATCAGTACAACTACAACGATAAAAGATCCCTTAAACTGAAAGGAGACTTACACCAGAAACTCTGAACAAAGACCCAACAGCACATTACTTCTGAGAACTTCCTCTGCAACGCTTCCTTGCAACACCCCGACAAAATCGTCGCAAGTGACCCAGGCGTCCACATGCCTGGCAGGGCTTCGGAGTGCTTGGGCACGATGACTTCTTGTGACCCCGCTTGCCACACTGATAACACACAATAATCTATCGCTCCTAAGAGGTTGATGAAAGATCCCGAGGCCTATTGATTCCACGACCTGCTCCATTCACATTAATTTTCTTACTCATCTCCTTTCCAGAATCTTCACCACTGCTCTTAGGGATCGAAGGAGGGAGGACTACTTCGAGCACTCCTACCATCGCGGCTTCGACATGAAAAGATTGTCTCGCCACATCAACAAAAGAAGTCAGGTTGGACTCTGAAACCTTCGACTGTAGATCAGGGCGGAGACCCGCCTCGAAGCATCGAGCCTTCACGGGGTCATTTGTGGCATACTCTGAATCATAAGGTACTAGCTCCATAAAGCGCTGGAAATATTCCAACATGGATCCGTCACCCTGCTGCAGACAACACATTTCCATCCCCTTTCTCACCCTTTCTTCCTCAGAGAGATACTGATGAATGAACAAAGACTTGAAGAACTCCCAAGTAATCTCTTGACGAGGCTTGTTCCGAGACACTGACTTCCACCACAGCCACGGTGAACCTTCAAGCATGAAGGTCGCAAACTTGACCTTCAACGAATCGGGCAACTCAATGAGGCTAAAGTCCCTTTCAATCTTCCGCATCCACTCCTCTGCCACAGAAGTTTCTGCTTGACCATAAAATAGAGGTGGATCCAACTTCCGAAACTCAATCATAAAATCCTTAGGTTGATCAACCGCACTACGATCACCCATCGAAGCTTCAAAGGATAACCTTTGGACAAGGAAAAGTCAAAAACCCAATTCAAGACCAACTCAACGAATGAATAAAAACCTCAAAATCAAACACTGCATAGGTGACAAGCTTGAAATCCGAGAAAACAAGTTATCATAACATCAAAACTTTTCTCTTTGAAAACATCTTTAATTTAGAACAAGCTTAGTGGGTTAAACCCCTGCCATTGGTATTCTTTAGAGCCTCACTCACATGCATGTATTCGTGCCACCCAGGGCATCCATCCACCATACCAGAGATCCATCCACATTTCCAACATACCAAAATGCATGTGAGTACTCATCGGAACACCAAGGCCAAAAAAAAGCAACTTCATTTTCCAAAAACAATTTATTCATACCACTTCTTTTAAAACAAACTACAAATTAAACATGTCATTTCAAACAACATTTTTTTTCTCAAAACCAACTTTCTAATTCAAACCACTTTCAAAAATCAAGGGAAACCCAAAAAAAATCAAACAGGGGACTAGTGTTAGTGGGTGACTTGACCATATGGTCGGCGGCCATATGCCAAACACGTCACTGACACAGAGAGCCTTCTTGGACCATGCCCCTAGCTCCACATGGCTTGCCAGGCCATGCGGCTTAGGACTATTAGCCCAACTCCATTTGTCGTATCCCAATCGAAAAACATTTCCATAAAAAACCCAAACAAACCAATTAAACTGGACTCCCCCTGGAAACCTGAGGATCAGTACGGGCAAGAGTTCGCGATGCTCTTCTCGCACCTACCCCTCAAGTCCCGACAATCCTACTCCATCTACCTTGACATCCCAAATAACAAAGGGTGCTCTGAAAAAGTGAGGTCGCTAAGAGCTGACCCCTCTGATACCATTTTGTCACGAACCAACCCAGGTCGACCCTAAACCGGTCACCCGAGTCGGTCCGCGACATGGCCCGAGAGGCGTTCCTGATCCTCCCGGGCTGGCGACAAGCGCCAGGGCATCAACAGAGGCTATGGGAACAATTTTTCCCAATATAAATAAATAAGACAGCGAAAATAATACAGAGCAGCGCAGAAAAGATAAACCAAATAAAGTGACTAAACAGAAACAAACAAGTGTCAAACTAACCAAACACGACGTCTGAACAAACTCTGTGCGACCTCGCGGGTCGCTCTCCGACTCAACGATCAAGTGTCGCCCTAGGCGAGCGCACTCAAGCTATAGCCTTCACAAACACTAAAAACAGAAAATAACTATAGGCGTGAGTATTAAAACTCAGTAGGCTAGCCCGATATCTATTCCCAATGCACTACCTTTAAAATAAAAGAAACATCATTTCAAGTTTGAACTACAATTTATAAAAGTATATTTTTCTAAGAATTTTACTTAAAAACAAAGTATGAACCATTGCCCTTAGCCATTTTAAAATTTGGGTTCATTTCATTAGTGTCAATGACATTTCAAGAAAGGGGGAAAGTGATGTTTAAATTTTCAAATTTGTACAAAAGGGATTAAACACTTTCATTTGAAAACAATTTTTAGAAACCTAATCAAAAGCAATTTACCATTTTCCAAGGAAAAAAATATACCAGAATGCACAAAGTAAAACACACATCAAGGGAAATGTGGGTATACATGTGAGCATCATAATCATTACTGCAAGCTACAAAAGCTGAATAGACATGGGTGAACCTAGGAGATCGAGAATAAACCAGAAGACACCAATACATGAAAAATCATCCTTATTGACATGTCACGATGAAATCAAAATGCACAATACGCTCGACCATCCACTCACGGGCAGGTCAAGGGAAAATCCCATAGTAATAAACCCAATATATCCACCTACTATGGGCCACTGGTCAGTACCATAACCTACCAGTGCAGTAATCGTTCTTAGAATATTCTCTCAATATGTCAGATTCCCATGTCTCAAGTGTTTGAAAAAGGGGTGATCCAACTGATGCCAACCGAGCATCCAATCATATACATATATATACAAAGCACAACAAGCATCACCCCGAGCCACTCCGTGGAACAACCTCATGCCTTTAAACTACTCACGTACCTGGGGGCCACTAAGCGCGGCCTCCCAAACAATCAATTGGGACCAAGGCATGAGAGTCGTCCTAAGAGGGTTTTTATCAAAATATTTTCATCTCTTTCCATAAAGTGCCAAACGGGCATTTAATACATTTCACAGTCACTACTCAAAAAAAAGTACAACATCTTTATAAGACCAAACCCAGTTTAAAACAATTTAAAGAACCCACAAAACACTACTTCACAGGCTGCCAATATTTTTATAAACCAAACCAAACCATTTTCTTTTTCTAAATAATCTTTAAGAGCCAACCGGGCAATTTCTCAAACGAACCAAAGTATTTGTTCACGCTTCAAAATAAATCATTTATAATTAAACCAGAACTCTATTTTATATTCCATGAATTATGTTTAAAATCCAAATGGGCATTCTTTCATTATTGGGTGTCCGCTCGTCAAAAGGATGTTTCATGTGTCGTGTATAAAATAAACGGCTCCTTTTGACATTAAATAACCATTTAAAAATTAACCCTCTTATATTAAAAATTAATTATCATATATTATCTCATATTTATTACAATTAATAAAATGTTGATTTTGAACAATTAGGGTGCGCAAACAGCATGAAATAATATAACTTAAATTTTAAAAGCAGTGCAAAGGGAACCTACCTCAAGATCAAGCGCGTCGACAAAACAACCTCGGAAACAAAGCGCAGCGATGGCGCTCACTCGGAAACGCCCTACGCGGGTCCTAAAAATCCTAAACCAATAAATAAAAACCCACCATCAATTAAAACTCATGATCCAACAAGAGTACGGTGATGAAGATAATAATAATAATAATAATAATAATAATAGTAAAAATAATAATAAAAATAATATTAATAATAACAAAATAATAATAATAATAATAATAATAATAATAATAAAATAATAACCATAATAATAACAACAAAATGATAAAAATAATAATAATAATAAGAATAAAATAATAATAACAATAATGATAAAAATAGTAATAATAATAGAAATAATAATAATAATAATAATAATAATAATGATAGCAACAATAATAAGAAAAATAATAATAATAATAATAATAATAATAATAATAATAAGAATAACAATAAGAATAATAATGATAATAAAAGCAAAAATAAATTAAAATAAAAGAAATATTTCAGAGGGGCTTACGGCTTGAGGGGGCCTTGCCGGAGGCTGGGGTGTGGCGGCCAGGAGAAGCTGGTCACTGAGGGGATACGGTAGGTCGGGAAGGGAGGCTCTAGTAGGGGTGTCGCGCGGGCCGTTTCGGTGCGCAGGTCTGGCCGCAGGAGAGGGCATCGGGGGGGGCAAGGCGGAGCAACAAGGGTGCTGCGCTGGGCTGCTGGATGGGAGCTGGAGGTCGAGGTGAGGGGGGGGGGGGTCGTGCGTCTGCTGGGTGTGGCGCAACAGGGGAGTCGGAGCACCGAGCAGCAACGGCACGCCGAAGGATTTGTCGGGGGGTACTGTCGGTTAGGAGGGCTGGTGCATGGGTTTCTGTAAGGGAGGAGGGAGCAGGGAAGTTCAGTGCGGCCGGCAGGGGGGTGTCATGCGGGGGCTGCTGGGGGTGAGGAAGAAGAAGGAGGTCGGCGGAGGCGAGCAGTGGGGCGCGGGAGATGGATGCAGGGGGTTGGCCGGGTATTGAGGGCCGCGAGGTGCAGATGGCGCGCTGGGGGGAAACCGAGTAGGGGGGGCGAGGCGTTGCTGTGTGACGGAATAGAGGAGGAGGAAGCTAGGGGTGTTGCTGCGTGGAGAAGGGGAAAAACCAGGGGGTGGTGGCACGCGGGAGAAGGAAGTATGGGGAAAGGAGGGGTTTCCGCAAACCCTACTAACAAGGGGGATATATATATATAAGAATAAAATAAATGAATGAATAAATAAATAATGACAATAATGATAATAAGGAAAATAATAATAATAATCAAAAACTTTAATAATAACATAAAAATGGTTAAAAGGACAATTCCAATAACAAAAATTCTTTAATAACATTATTATTATTATTCATGAAAAAAAATAACATTATTATCACAGTAATTTATTTACTTAATTTATTTTTTTTCTTATTTTTAACTCAATCAATTCATATTCTTTTAGCCGATACAAATACCGCAATCTTGCGGTATCCGGGCTAACCGTACGGCTTCGGCTAGCCGTGCAGTGCGCGCGCACTGGCCTAGAATAGTAATAATTATAATACTAATAATAATAATTATTATCATTTGGCCTTTAATAATAATTATAAAGTTATCAACAATAATGAAAACTTTAAATAACGAAATAAATCACAAAGTTTACTCATTTTCGTTTTCCGAAGGCAGGCGGACTGTTCCGTTGCATGGGCGAAGCCGTGCGGGGTTTCCAAAACGCGTTGCGCCCAAGTACCAATGACGTCAACCCGAAATAGACACTTTTTAACAAAAACTCAAAGACCTGGTCCGATACTGAACACGAACCGCATCAAAATAATTTAAATCCAAAGAAATCATAAAATAAACTAACTGCATGGGTCGGGGTGTGACACCCCCCACCCCCTACCCCCTTGGACACCCCCCCCCCTAGACACCCCCCAACCCTCTAGATATCCCCCACCCCCCCGGACAACCCCCCAAACCCTCTAGACAGTCCCCCACCCCCTTGGATAGCCCCCCACCCACCCACCCCCTTGGACAGCCCCCCCCCCCACCCCTTCGACACCCCCCACCCCCTTGGATCCCCCCCCCCCTCTACACACACACACACACCCCTGGACTGCCCCCCCCCCCCACCTCTATAGACACCCTGGACAGCCCCCAACCCCCTGGACAGCCACCAACCCTCTTGACAACCCCCCGGAACCATGGGATTTTAACCTCAAGCTACTAGTTTTGACATATCTATAGATTTTAACCTCAAGCTACTAGTTTTGGTATCATGCCATTATTCAAAATGATAACCATGAATTGTATCTCCTACTAGTCTAAAATGCTCTATTGTGCAATGAATCGGGTTTTAATAGCATATGAAGACTTATAATAGTCCACGAAAATAAGCGACGTAAATAGATTATGGAACAACAAAAGGTCATACCCAAAATAGAAACAACCAAGGATCCAAAACAAACATTCCACCATGAAAAACCATATATACTTATAAAATAAATCACACTGGTACACGGAATGGGTGTATCACAATGGTTTACATATAAATTGCAGTAATATAGGTGAATGAGATCATTAGTTGTCAATGAAAACAAAAATTACCATCAATGTCGGGCATTCATGAAACAAAAACAAACGAAATAGAAGTAGGTGAGGCTTACGTGAATATTGTGAGTCGATCTAATAGATTTGGGGACAATAAATAAGATGATGATGGAAAAATGAGGTAAGAGGGTTCGAAATCGAAGAATCTTACCTAGTTAAACAAAAAAATCGCAAAACGTAAATATAGACTATCCGGGAAAAAAACGAACGAAATAAAGTCATGGGAGGCTTACCTGAGTGTTGCGAGTTGAGATTATAGATCTGAGGAGAGTAAAGATGATAAACGATGATGGAAAAATGAGTTTAACGCAATGAGATCGAAGAGTCGATTAGGGTTTTCCGCGCGAGAGAGACGAGTCGCCGGACTGTCGATCGAAAAATCGTAAATGACAATCCACGGGGCGTGTTAATTTTTTAAATGTTTTATAACATCGGTTATTTAATAACCAATGTTATAAACTATTTTTATTACATTTATAACGTTGGTTATTATAATAACTGACGTTATAAATGTATCAGATACCGCTTTTTTTACATCGATTATTTTATAACCGACGTAAAAAAATCTGCGTGTTGGTTTTTTACGTCGGTTATAGAATAACCGACGTAAAAAATACATCATAAATCACAGTTTTTTACGTCGGTTATGATATAACCGACGTAAAAAATTCTGCGGGTTGGGTTGTTACGTCGGTTATCAAATAACCGACGTCAAAAAGGTCTCAAATGCTGCTTTTTTTACGTCAGTTATTTTATAACCGACATAAAATTTCGTAGATATATCGTTTTTTACGTCAGTTATTTGATAACCGACGTAAAAAACACCGCACTTTGGTTTTTTACGTTGGTTAATTTATAACTGACGTAAAAAATGAACGCGCGTGATTTTTAACATCGGTTATTAAAATAACCGACGTTAAAAATTTTCTCTCCGCATTTTTTACGTCAATTATAAAATAATCGGCGTAAAAAACCACATATCACAGATTATCACATCGATTATATATAACCGACGTAAAAAATGTTGACGTTAAAAACATTTTCTGCACTAGTGTGAATCTTCTAGGGTGTTCCTCTCACCACTTAGTTAGTTAGGTAGAAAATCATCCCAATCATAACAATTATGATTATTGGATATTTGAGTAAGGAAATCTTTTCCTATATCCATCATATGGACAATCTCAAATCTATTCCTTTTTTATCCTAATTCTTAGAGTTTCCCAACTAAATTTCACCCAAAGCTCATGATAGGATTTAGTTACCTAACTTCTAGGGTTAGATATTTTCACCATGCCTTACATAAGATAATCCATGGGAACCCTATTATAGAATAACCTACTCAGTTGGATGATAAAGGTCTTAACATATTCTACTTTAGAAGGAATCTCACACTTAGTATTTGATGGGTTTAAAAGTATCATCAATTTAACATACATCGCATGCATACTAAACCCATTGCATCTCATGTGATCATTATCATCTCATGTTTTATTCATTTTTGTGTGCATTATTTTAATGATTTAGTTTGGAATCCCTATTCCATCCATTAAATTAATGTGTTAACACCACATTAATTTGTAACTCTTTACAAAACCCATAAGTTTTTTTTACTCACCCAAAAATAGAAAGAATGTTTATACATGTTCAAATGAATCTCATGCATAAAATATATAAACTATTTAAGTAAAGGCTTGGAGTTATATGAGATTAACAATATCTACATGGGTAATCCTAAATAGATAGATATCCAACCCCTCACCTTTTTAGAATAAATCATAATCCTCTGGGCTAGTGGGTAGTCTGGCCCCAAGTCCCTCTCCTCATTAAGACTTTACCTGATATAGAATCCAATTAATAATAACTCTAAAACCTAATATGAACAAACTATATTCAATAACTATTTTCAGTATCATAACTCTAATATCAAACTGAGGTCAAGGTAGATAAAAACTAAATCTTATGATATTGTACCTTGCATGTAATGCATGGAACTATCTCCTAAAAGAAATTTATCATATAAATTAAGAATAGAAAATATTTATATTCTATAAAAAATGTATAAACAAGAATATTCTAAAATAAATTAACAAATAAATAAACACTTTATTTATTTTCTAAAACATGAGAAACCAATATGGACTTTTTATATTTAATATAGGCATGAAAAATCTCATTTTATAAGGCCTAACACTTATAATTTATAAAAAAAATTAAAACATAAGTAAATTTATCAAAATATAAATTTTTTAACATTTTTAGGTATGTTGTACTTTATGAATGATAATCCTATTATCAATCATAAAATATGACCGATATAAGAGAGAAAAATACCATTTAGCACTCATACTCTATGATACAACTTCCAATTTACACTATGATTGAAATCACCAAATATGAATACCTTTATCATAAATTTTTTATCCTATTTAATGATATAGTCAATATCATATTTATGATATGATCATTTGTTTTCAAGAAACTTGGAATTGTGTCATATTTTATGATATCATATATTGTATAATACGACATAGTACAAACCCTTAGGTTTTCTTTATATCATACCTTATAATATAAACTAGGTGTATGAAAAATATAATAAAAATAGAATATTTTATTCATATCATATTATATGATATGACTGAAAACAATTTATGATATAAAATTCATTGAAAATTTAGTAGAGTCATGCATATATTCATTGAAAAACAAGGCTCTGATACCATTAATTAATTTTTGGGGATCTTCTAATGATCATTGAAAACAGAAACAACCCCATATAAACTTGATCTATCATCAATAATATCAATGGGTGATGGATAAACAAAGAATATCACACCTGAAGTGTCGAGTAATCCATCTTATACTCTTCATTTTACACATGATGATGATCACAGAAGCAACAAAAAATGCTTCCTACCTTCAAGGGAATTACACCATCCAATAGATCCACATTCATAACTTGAGGATCCCCAATCATTGAAGGGGTGATAGAACCTTCACCAAGTGATAAACATTTCTTTTGGAAGAAGATATATTTGTAAGTCTTGAATGTGATTAAGTTAATCCAACAAGAGGAATCTCATACCTTATATATCCATCATTGACACTCTTAATTAAATGAATAGTTTTAGCTATATCAATCATATTGTGTGTTGTCTCATGGCACACATGTTTTATAGCCTATTGGAATATCATTCATTGAACACTTCAATGAACATGTGCTATGACATAAATGAACCATCTCATGGTTCATAAATCGAAGAAACTATGCGTGAGGTGGTATCCAGATGCATTCACTCGCATCACATGCACATATCGTAAGCCTTATCATATTATATTATATAAGAAAAGGTATAATCCTAGGACATTTTATGATATAAGAACATTTTATTCTATAAAAAATCTATCATTCAAATCATTCCATATTATATAGGGTATATTTTTAAATATGATACACCCTTTTAGTTAACTTCCAACATGGACTGCCTCCAGTTATGTGGTAAGATAGTTTGGGCAGAGGTTGTATACAATATCCTCTACATTTTAGCCTATAGTTCCCAGATCAATATAAGATCACTAATAGGGGGAGGGTTTGAATCGGCAATCACTTTATTTTATGAATTCTTCTTATAACTCAACCTTTGAAACTTGTTACAGTTCTTGATCCACTCAAACATATCTCACAATCTCACCTCGTATGTAGTAAATATAAATAGAGAGAATAATACATGATATTTAAATGGTTTATCCAATGTGACCTACTCTTTTCCATATTGGTTATACCCCCAGCATGGATTATCCACTAACTTCAATAATATTTATTTAAACCCCCTAATTAAAAAATTTAGTAACTGGTTATACCCCCCATTTACAAACTTCTTCAATGATTGGTTATACCCCCCAAATCATAAGTCTATGGAAGTAGGTTTTACCCCTAGCCACAAGATCCTTCTTCAGTGTTGATCTAGTATAGAAATATCTTCTTCGCCAGATGGTATTCCTCCAAAGGAAAGTTGTATTTCATTTTCTTATGTACAACTTCTTCAAGATCTTCAATGGATCTCTAAAAATTATGATGGTCTCGAAATTTACTCATGATCTTGAAAGATCTAGATATACTCAAACCACAATAGAAATTGTCCTTCCAATAATACTCCATCTAGTATATTGTGTCCAGTAATCCCTAGTATGGTGTGCCTCTATCCATTTTACCTCCATATAGTATGCCTTTTGGAATCTATGTTCATATCTCCTCAATTTGGTCTCCTCTGTCTGATGAACCTTTGTCTGATACATTGTGCCTGATACACCTCTTGTCGATATACCTCTGTCTGATTCACCTTCGCCAGATACTCCTCTTATTCAACCAAGTAGATTTTTGGTAAGAAAATAACACTAAACTTATAATCCTTACTCTCAATATCAATCAATAAAAATATTTTCATGAGTTATACTCCTTTTATTGACTCTAAAAAGTAATGAAAAAAGGTGGGATCCAAATTTGAAATTCCCTCTCAACTCAAATTTCATTTGACTACCTTCAATGCCTCTGAAAAAATCGGAGGCAATATTATTTTTTAGAGTTTCCTAAAATCTAGGCATCAATGAACTCTTCAAATCTTTCACAAATATCAGGTAAATTTATAAGCATTGAAAGTAAATATCAACATCATTGCAATGTTTTACTTTACAAATCTTTTTAAAGATACTCAAACCTCCATCACGTTATTCTTCATAACAACTACTCTGTATGGTAATTCTTCATCTGATAGTTCTTTATAAGAACTCCTTCATCTGGTAAAGCTCCATCAAGATCTTATTTTTTTGGCACTTCTTTCTCTGGTTCTTCTTCTTCCATATCCACTTAGTCCGAAAACCTCTATTCGATGAAGTTAAGATTTTCCATCCAGTAATCTTTATAGATTTCTTGTTTTCTCCATCCAATGGACTTACAAAATTTCTTCTATTAGATTTTATATTTATCTTTATCTGGTATACCATTATTCATTCAACTCAATATGCTAAACTCAGTCCAGAAACATCATAACTTATGAGATAAATCTTTGTATTCTGTGTCTAATCATAACTTCATAGATCAAACTTTGTATAGTTGAAACTCTATGAACTTTGTACAACTACAAATTCAACTGATGGTGTTTTTATGTTATCCTTTTAGAAAAATCAATTTAGTAAACTACATTTGGAACCAGTAGAAAAAATAAATTTTAATTTTGGGGTTTTAACATTAACTATTTAATAATTTATTTTTACATCAATTATATAAATAAATGATGTAAAAACACTTTCTTGTTGGGTTTTAACAATGTTTATTTATATAACTAAAGTTAAAACCCTTTCACATTGGGTTTTAATATTAGTTATATAAATAACCAACATTAAAACCCCAGTGTGAGAAGGTTTTTAACTTCAGTTATATATATACCCGGTGTTTAAAGTAAAATTTCAATCATGTAGAATCGATATTTCAATTTTTCACAGCATGGTTTCAATTTTTAAAATCCCACCTAAATTTTATTGCATCATCTCTAAACATATTTTCATGTACATTATATAACTTCTCATTCTCTCTCTTTCAATATTTTTGATCTAGTCCTCTTCGATCAACATCAAATTTCCATTGCTTCTTCAATCAACGATTTCAACATGGTATTTATTCTCATCATTTAGTTTATTTATTATTTCTTTTCTTCATTGATAAACTTTTTTATGATTTATTTTTTATGAAAAATAGCACTTCTTCCAATCAAGTTAAGAAGGTAAATCTTATGCATGAGATTTACCAGATGGAGTGTAAAATTGATTATCAACTGCCAATGTGGATTCCACATGAGATCTTTACTAAAAGTAAGAGGAATATCAATAAACAAAATATTGATTCAAATGAAACCACCACAAGTAATGAAATTAAGTCAAAGATTTAAATTTATTTTTCTTTTTGTCATTTTTTTCTGCAATTTTTAGTTCATATTTCTTATATTTTCTTCTAAGATATTAGTCTGCATCTATATTTTAAAAAAAATCACACACTTTCCATAATGTTTATTTTGATAATGGAAAGTGAATTTTTATGTCGGCTTTTTGGAAAAAGGATGTCAAAAGTTGAAATTTTCACTTTTGATGTCGGTTATCAGAATAACTGACATAAAAAGCCGCAAAAATAAATATTTTAATGTTGGTTTATAAAATTTGATGTTGAATGTCCCACTTTATATGCCACCTATATTAATGTTTCTTTATAACCGATGTTAAAAGGAAAAAAACCAATGTTAAAGGTGTTTTTTCCACTAGTGCGAAAGACTCATTCTGATAACCTCGATCTGATATCCGTTGAGTTCCGCCAACTTCTTCCTTCGAACAAATTTAGCTGGGAATCATGAACTTCTTAGAGAAATTATTATTTAAGAAATATTGAGGATCATAAAATCATCATCAAACTTTTTAATGTTTCTCTAAACTAATAAACAAATCTTTTATCCAACTTCTTAAGGTAACTTATCCTACAAACATATATTGACATATTAACAAAAAATGAAACCAATGCACTTTGGATTAATAATATCTCCCTTTGTGTTTTCTCCAATATCCCCACACATCTTTGACATCAATATGTGAGATCAATTCTTTCTCCCCCATAATTTTGTATTTTATTTCTCCCCATTTTTATCAATCAAATGCAAAGGGCAATATAGGGTTCATCTCAACTTATCTTCTTTCATCTCAGAATCCCAAAAACTTTTATCGATAGAATAATAGTATCACATGAATCTCTAATAAAAGAGCCTTTAATTAGTTAATTCTAAGTCTATGTAGGTGAACCCGATGTAGAAAATAAGATTATATAATCAAGGTGATCGGTGTTGTCCATAAAAATTATTTTTATGTAATACTTTACCCAAGATTATTGAATCATCTTTATATCAGAGTCTATTTGAGTAAGTTTGTTAAAATAAAATCTACACTCATCTTAGCAGACACATCAAAATAATTAAATTGCATAAACACAACTCCCTTTTCACCTCGACTTTCTCAACAATCATCACACCTTGAAGATCAGTTTGATATAACCAAGGATAGTGCTTAAAGTGTGATAGCCATACCTTGGATTCATCTTTTCTCCCCTAAAGGTTAGCATAACACCCTTCATCATGGTGATCGTAATGTTCCATGATAGATATATCTTATTACTATAAAACCACTACAACACTTATCCCTATCCTCTATATCTTCTCCTCCAATTCCCTACAAGTTGGTTCAAATAAACAAGAATAGTGGGAATAAGGAGGAACCCATATGTTCTTTAAAAGTAACTTTCAGACTAAGAATCTAGTCTAGATTTATTATTTTTCTTCTTCTTAGACTTAGCATGGGATGTGTTTTATTCCTTGTGATTATCCTTCATAGATTTTGTAATGGGTTTATTCTCATCCGTTGAGTCTTTAAATGAAGTTTTCATCTTCTCTTTATTTTTCTAAATATCTTCATTACCTTGATCTTGAAAAATCTTTTTCATGCTTTCCTCTTAGGCTGGTAAGATATTCATATAGTCTTTAGTATCATGACCATCTTGATGACACCTCTTACCTTTCTTCTAAATCTTCAAACCACCATCTGTAGATAATATATCATAAAATTTATTCACATCGTATGAAGCCTATATCTTTCCTTTTTATTTATTATGATTTTTTGATTACTCTATATTTCTATCCTTGTCTATTTGATCTATCTAAATGACTACACACTTTTTCTTTTCTTACTCCACTTTCCTGAGTTCCTCACATTTATTACTTGAAACTTTATCATTTTTTACCTACTATACTTTCTTTTCTTTATCATCCTTCTTTCTTGAAAAGTTTTTCTTATCTATTTATCATAAATCCCCCTTGATTCATGCCTATTTTATGGTAGAGACATATTTTACCAGCATGAGTAGGTTTTGTGACCAAAAACTCCACAACACTATCAATGACCTATGAATCTTGATCTTTCATATTGATAGTAGGTTTTTTGTGAAGTTTGTTGTTATTGTCTCTTTAAAAACTGTGGGTATCTTTGTTTGAGGGAAATATTCTTGAAGTATTCCATTATTTATTTATAGAATATGATTTATCATTAATCTTCTTGGTCCCAGTTGATTCAGTCTTATCTTGTGAACCTTCATTGTTAATAGATGTAGATGTAAATTGATATTGTTTGGGGAAAGAATCAATATGCCATTATAGGCCCTTCTTTTCACTATCTTGAGAAGATTCACCTTAAACCTCAACTGCTTTGGTAAAGTATTATCTAATATTATTTGACTTACTTTTTTTGTAAGACATGTTGATGGTGTCTCAAACAACTCTTCCAAATTATCAACCAATCTTTCCTTAAGATCTTTTACTATCTTCTCAAATTAAACCAGCTTCAACCTATTTTTCTTACTTTACTCAACAATGGTTGTTTCTTCCTCGTTAAGCTCGTCCTGCCTGGTTTATGTTTCTTTATCATCTTTTTACTTATTTTCCATCTCATTCACTTTCACTTTATATGCTCTAATCACATTTTAGTGTTTCATTCCCTTTTTTATATGCTTATCATTCTCAAAATTTATCTCCTTTTTTTTTATTTCTCCAACATTTTCTTCTCTTTCTTGAGTTGTAAAATTTTCTCAAAAGGTTATTCCAAATGTTATTTTAGAATCCATTTTAGTTATGTTATATTTTCTTCATCATCACTTCTTGATGAAACACTTTTACTTTTAATATAAACTAAGAAGTTGACTTCACCATCAAATTCATTGTTGGATGATAAATTATCCAGCTCTCTTCTACTCAAAAAAATCTTCTTATTATTATAAAACCTTTTATTATGTCTCCTCAACTTATGTTTCCAAGAATTCTTATCTTCTTCTTTTGATTCAAAATTAACAATATTTTTCTTTAAACAATTACCTAAAAAATATCCATTATTATTACAATTCTATCACTTAAGATATTGTTTACCTTTTCCTTTCCAATTTACCTTTTTGTATCTCTTAGAAAGAAGAGTAGTGATCTTTTTAAAATCCTACTCATCCTCCTCAGCATCAGAATCACTTGATTCTTCTTCTATTTCTTTATCTCTGAACTTCCCTTTTAACATAGATTCAAAAACTATTTCTTCTTTAGCCTTATTCTTAAATATGGTTTCTTTTATCATTTCATATGTGATGATAAAATTATGAATTTCATCCAAAGATAGATCCTCTCAGTATTCTAGATATGAAACCTTGGGATCAAACCTATCAGAAAAGTTTCTCGTTAGTTTCTAAACAATGGTAGAATCTTCCAAATTCTCATTAAAACCACTAATATTAATGATAATTTCATTGACCCTTGAAAAGTGATCATCGATATTTTCATCATCATCCATCTTGATATCTTTAAACATGATTCTCCATATTTGTAACTTAGCATCCTTAACTTTCATATTTCCTTCATAACTACTTATAAACTTATCCCACATCTCTTTAGTGGTTGGAAACATCATAAATTTTTTATAAACCTTCTCAAAGAGAACCATCAAAATGGTATTTTGAGTTTTTCCATCAACTTCTAGATTTCTCTTATCAGCATTTTTCATAGAAATCTCATTAAAGGGAGGAAATATCAGTATGGCGGTATCTCTAACTTCTAGATTAAGAAATAGAAGGTAGGGTAACATTTTTGTCCTCTAAATATGATAGTTCTTTCCATAAAATATAGGAACATCCTTGTTATTAACTAAATTTATATTCTCTATCCTTAGTAGATAGTTGGATCTTTCAGAGGAAACCTTCCTTTTGATACCAATTATAATTACCAGATCAATGTATGATCATTATGAGGGGGAGAGGTGAATTAAAGATCGCTTTCTTTTATGAATTATTCTCAGAACTCAAACTTTAAAACTTGTTAGAGTTCTCGATCCACTCAAAAATATCTCACAACCTCACCTCGTATGTAGTAAATATAAAGAGAGAGATTAAAACACGATACTTACAAGGTTCGACCAATGTGACCTACTCCTTTATATGTTGGTTAACCCCCTTCCCCAACATGGATTACCCACTAACTTCAACAGTAATTGGTTAACCCCCCCCCCCCAATTACAACCTTCAGTAACTGGTTATACCCCCTAGTTACAAACTTATTTGGTGATTGGTTATACCCCCCAATCATAAGCCTCCAAAAACTAGTTATACCCCCATCCACAAGCTTCTTATTTGGTGTTGATGCGGTGTAGAAATATCTTATTCTTCATATATTATTCCTCCACAAGAAATTTGGATCACCTTTTCATGTGTATATATTCTTCAATATCTTCAATAGCTCTCTAAAAAGTATGATGGTCATGAAACTTCCTCCCAATATTGAAAGACCTAGATATACTCAAACCTCGCCAAAAATTGTTCGTATAGTAATACTCTATCTGATATATTGTGTCTCGTACTCCTTGGTTGGGTGCACCTCAGTTTATTGCACCTCCCTCTGGTATGCCTTTAGGAAGTTGTATCCAATTATCCTATGTCTTGTCTCTTATGTCTGATTCACCTCTATCTGATACATTGTTTCCAGTACACCTCTGTCTGTTATACCTCTATCCAATACACCTCTATCTAATACTACTCTTCTTCAACCAAGTAGATTCTTGGTTAAAAACTCACACTGAACTTATAATTCTTCCTCTCAAGATTAATCAGCAGTAAGCTATGAATGAGCTCTCCTCTTTTTATATGCTCAACTTCCTTTGAAAAGTAAGGAAAAAATACAAGCTCTAAATTTTGAGCTTCCCAATAAACTCAAATTTTGTTTGGATACCTTCAATGCCTCCAAATAAATCAGAATCAACAATCTTCATCAAGTTTCCCTCAAATATCAGCATTAATAAACTCGTCAAATATTCCATAAATATTGGCTATATTTACAAGAATTGAAAGTACAACTCTGTATGATTATAATGTTTGAATTTACAAAGCTTTGTAAAGATCCTCAAAACTCCATCGGGTTCTTCTTCATAAGAACTCCTCCATCTGATAGTTCATCATAAGAACTCCTTCATCCGGTAAAGCTATGTCAAGAGCTTCTTTGTTTGTCACTTCTTTGTCCAGTTCTTCTTCATCCAGATTCACTATGTCTAGAAACCTCTATCTAATGAACTCAATATTTTACATCCAGTAGTATTCATATATTTCCTCTATCTATTTTTCTCCATCTAATGGACTTATAAAAGTTCATTTAGTGGACTTTATATTTCTCTCCATCCAGTGGACCATTTTCTATTCAACTCGACCCACTAAAATCAGTCTGGAAACATCATAAACTTTTGAGATTAATCTTTATATTTTACATCTGATCATAAATTCAAAGATCAAACATCGTACAACTGCAACTTCATCTGATGATGTTTGTATATTATCCTTTTGAAAAAATCAATCCAGTAAACTGCATCCGGAAGACTCATTCTGATAATATATGTCTAGTATTTATCAAGTTCCACCAACTTCTTCCTTCAAACAACTTTAGCTGGGAATCATGAACTTCTTTTAGAAATAATGATGTAATAAACTTTGAGTATCAACAAAGCATCATCAAACTTGTTAATGTTTCTCTAAACTAAGAAAAAACTCTTCTCTCCAACTTTTTAAGGTAACTTCTCATAAAAATACATATTTATATACTAACAAAAAATGCAACAAATACACTTTAGAACAACATAGCCATTCATGTAAGCATATAGTATGTTACTTTGTTTGTAAATTTTTATTTAATTTAATGTTAGCTTTAAAAAACCATTCATAAAAATTATTTCAAAAGTTACAATACTTTGAATGGATTCAAAAATTCCAAATTTTAAAATTTAATTCAACATTCATATAGGTTTTAGGAACATCATGGCGTATCTTTTCTATTGGTCAATTCCACTCCTGTCTATTGGTTTGTTTCACTCCTATTGATCAAAAATATTGGATAAACATCACTCATGTAATTTTAAATAATTCCATGGGAATGATTGAAAAAGTATATATTTTCATTATTTTTACTTTTTAATTTAATGATTTAATTCCCACCATTTTGATATTTTAAGGGTAATTATCCCAGATTTATTTTATAGGCTTATTTTGGGATTATTATAAAAATGGACTAATTTCATGAATTTTCTGATTTAATTAATATTATACAATTAATAATCATGGACATATCTTTTAAATTGAGTTTTGGTTGTTTTTATAGATGAAACCATTAATCATACATGAGAATAATGGCTCGCATGAGGTTAAAAGGATAATTTTAAATTCACATATGATTAAAAGGAAATTTGGGAAACTATGTATGAATAAAGGTGAAATATTGAGTTGTGTAAGGATAAATCGATGCAGCTATGAAGCTACATAAGAATCATCCATCTAGGGTCACACCAGATTAAGAGGAGCACTCCACTACTCGTGTAAGGTAAACCAGTGTGCATACATATGAGTAACCCTGTAGCCAAGTGATGCTTAAAGGTTTATGCCTTTTTCGCGAGGATGATATAAATGATACATGAGAGTCTTACCGAACTCCCCTGAAATATGTAAGAGTAAAATTTGATGATACATAAGGGTCATAGAATTAGCGAAGATTTAGCCAATCTTCATACATGAGAGTCTTTTACTTTTCCAAGAAAAGGAGAATCGTGTGATACATGTGAGTTATCCATGCATATATAAAGGTCGTGTTCTTTAAAAATATGAAGAATCAAATTTGTCATGGTGTGGAGTTGGATGTTGTGGCATGGAATACCTCTCACAGAATTCACAATTAATATATTTCCATACCTTTCATGGACCACGTTCATTCATTTAAATGGGAAGATAAATGATCAAAGAACATGGGAGGAATTCAAAGAAAAATAAGAGATCATTTTCGCATCAAAACATTATACTACTCAACATTGTATACGTGAAGACCATTCCCCATGCACTCAATCGAAGCTTGTAGGAGCCACTATTCTCAAGATGTTTCCTATTTAAATTATTTTCCCTCCAATGAAAAAACTCTCTCCCTAGTTCATAAACTGACCTCCAACCTTACAAATAGAATAGGGTTTACTATTATTTTGTTTTGTAATATTTTTTTGTATTTTAATATATAAAATTTCTCTTTCTATCTATTCTATCATTTTGTGTTTCCTTTTGTCACACCTCTCTAATATTCATGGTGGTGAGTAACTAGCTTAAGGCTTGTCCTTGGGGGGTTCTCTCGGTGTTCCCAAATCCCCATTCTTAAATTCTAAATTTTATTTTTTTTGTTTGTAATAAAACAATGAGTGTATCAAGGTTTGATGTGGTGATTGTCCATATTTCCAAGGTATTATCCACTGTTTTATTTTATTCCCTAACAAACACCAATTCCCTCTCTTAGGTAAACTCTCCATATGATGGAGTTTCTTTTGGTCGAGATATGAAACAACATATGATGTAGTTGGGTCTTGGAAGGTGTCACATGCTCGATTGAGGTGTGTTCGTCATTCTTGACTTTTGAAATAGGTGAGATTTGGTGTGTCGAAGACATTTCATTGGCATGCTAAGTTTCACACTCAAATTAGGGGATGGTGTCTCATATATGATGGGATGAGTTATCAAATAAAATTTGGACAACAAAATGATGATAATGATGGGACCTGAGTAGTCAGCTCTAGGACTGAGACCTTTCTTGCTAACTCTTTTTTTAGTTTTTACTTGCTTTCATTTATATTTCATACATTTTCCATCACATCCAATACCCCTATTTTTCTTCTTTTCTAAAAAAACATTAAAAACAAAAAAAAATATAATAAGTGATTAAAATAGCAAGTGATCCAAAACTAGGATCCTCAAGAGAGATAAATCTGGCCAGCCATTGTGTTGCACTAGAAAAATAAATATTATTTTTATATCACCTTGTGATAGGTGTACCAAAAATCTAGCGTCATTGTGAGGGATCCAAACCACTCACTTGCTACTCTTTTACTATTTAGTAACTATTATTCTGTTTTCATAAGGGACAAAACTAAAAAAATATGGAATCAATGTTTGAAACACCTTAGCTAATTAGGTGGGGGGTCTAAAGGTCATGTTGTGGAGAGAATACATCCAAGGAGTTAATCGAGGACCTGAAGGGAGTCCCTGAGAAACCAATTTTAGAAGCCTTGACCAAGAAGCTTGAATAATTTTCACACCACTTTCCGAAGTTCCATCAAGAGGTGGTTGAGGCACAGAAAGATCCCATCCCTCCTACTTTTGAAAAGGACATCATAGAGGTGAAAACTGAACTGCACAACCCTTCTCACCCACACAATTCTACAATCCTCCCAGTGGCCTTACAAGAAGAACCAACACTTGAAGTTGATCGGTTGAAGGGAGTGGTCTTAACACTGGATTCTCTTGTTTTTTATTTGGCATTGTTATCAAAATCAATTCACTGCCTTTCTTTGTGTTTTATAGAATCAGCGTTTGTGTTTTCCCAGGAGAGTGATGATGAGGATGAAGTGACCACTATCGTGGAGGTGGTGGTGGTGGAGTTCGAAGTTGAAGAAGCTCCAAGGGTTGTGCAAGCTGAAATGGAGCTAAAAGACAATAAAAATGAGGGGGATCATGCACATTTGAATTATTCTTGTTTTTATCTTTATCAAATAGAATTGTTAAATGGTTTTACTCATGCTTTTCATATAGAGTTGGAACTTTTGGAACCAGTCCTAGATGTTACCAAAGAAATCACCCAAGAGGTAGTGGTTAAAGAAGAGGAAGAGTTTGAGGAGCCTGTGGTGATGTGGCCGCCTCCTCTACATCAACATGCATATCATATGGAGGAGGAAACCATGAAAATTGATGGGGAGTACCCCTTCCTTCTCCCCCCCCCCAACTTGTACTTCTTTCCTTTTCCTATTCTAGGGGTGGGATCGTTTTTCTCTTTTCTTAGGGATTTCCACTTTTGGTATCCACTTACAAATATTGAGAGAAATAAAATGTGATGGTTCACATCACAAAAACCTCTTTCATCTTCGGATTGGGGATAACTAATTGTAACTTCTTAGCTATAGCTAATCAAAACACAACACCTCTTGGGGGATTACCCAAGTTTATCTTTACTTTTTTACATTTACTGTTTTCTTTATTTTTTATATAATTAGTAATTTTGTTGTTTTATTTTGTAGGTTGCTAAAGGTGATAATTAGAAGATTAACTCAAAACCACCGCCAGAATAAACCAGGTTGTATTCCTTCTTATTTGATTCATGCCCAGCATTTTATGTGCATGCCGCTTGTGCTTCAATTCAAATGGGTTGTTTCATTTAAGTGCGGGGGTGTCAAGGTGTTTCGAGGAGTCTTTCTTTTATAATTTTTTAAAAACTTTGAACTTAAATGAGTATTCATTATCATTTTTCACTCTTGAACTTATTTTGAGAGTTTACTTGATTTTGGAAAAAATGATTTTTGAATGATTATTGATGTGAAAACTTTTCTTTGACTTTGATTTTCAAACATTTTTATGAGTTTGATCGAATTATGAAATCCATGTCCATAAAACACTGGCTCAAGATATTTTTCCAATCCTGAGAGGTATTTTAAACCCTTTTTTACATACTCTTCCTAATACTCTTACTTTCTTGAGAGAAACTTAGAACTTGTGTGCAAACTATAACTTATGATTATTTTTATTTCAATGCTTTGGAGTTCATGAAATGTTTTTAATATGATTGAGGCGATTCTTTGGCAAACCCATATCTTAAACTTGAGCCTTACCTTTACTTTTTTCAAGTTTGAGTGTGAAGATGGTCGTTTATGTGTGTTCTTTTGTGGGAAGTAACTCATTGTTGAGTGTGTGAGGCGGGTCACTATAGGCAAATGTTTTTAATATGATTGAGTCAAACCCATATTTTAAACATGAGTCTTACCTTTACTCTATTATTTTTACATGGATATTTCGAGTTTGAGTGTGAAGATAATTGTTTATGTGTGTTCTTTGGCGGGAAGTAGCTCATTGTTGAGTGTGTGAGGTGTGTGTCACTCTTCTAGGCAGTGGAGAGAGGGAAATGAACATCAGACATTATCATCATTTTTGCTTCATTCATATCATCTCTCAAAAAACAAAAACAAAAAAAAAACAAAAAATACAGATGAGGTTGAATTATTTATTGTGATTATTTTTATGACTCATGTCCCTTTCAAAAATCAAGGGTAATAACTTTCATTCATTTATTGTATTCAATTGTCATCTAATCCTAAAAAAATGATAAAAAAAGATAATTAGTATAAAATCATTATTGCTTTTATTGTTTGACTCAGCTCATGCCACAAAAAGTTGAGTGAGATATACTTATTTTTCACTGAATATATTAGGGCAGGTCTCGATAATGTACTCAACAAATTCGGGTCTGGTAATTATATTTTGTATTTTACTCATTTTTTCTTCTGAAAATCCATATAAGAACAAGTCGTTACGATTAATTTTTTATAAACCAAATAAATAAAATCAAAATATTATTCTTCGCCCAATTCTTTTTTTCTTTTTTTTTTAATGCACGATCTCTCGTCTGGTATCATCATTTCAAGTCATCGTAATCATATGTAGAAACCAATTACGGAATTTTATAAAAAAAAACCCGCATTCAATAATCACGGAACGAACATCGAGCACCCGCAGACAAAATTCTTCAGAAAATGCGGGAAAATAAAACGATTATTTAACCTATAATTCCCGTTTTTTTTATTCTTTGTTTCTTCAACGGGGCGCGGCGCCCTGGTTTAGCTTCAGAAGAGGAAGCCGGCAACCGCAGCAACTCCGGCGACGGCGGAAACCGTGACAGCATCGGCAGCGCTGGACGGAGCAGCGGCATCGGCCTTGGATGGCGAGTCCGCGGCCGCGCTGGGGACGGGGGCCCCCACCGGCGCCTCCACTGCAACCGCACTTGGCGCGAGGTCGCCGACGCCTCCACTCCCACCTCCAGCGCTCGGCGCCGGGGATTCGGCAGCGGTCTCCGTAGAGATGGCGAGAGCGAAGACCAGAGCCAGGATCAGGAACCAGCGGGCCATTCTGGGCGAAGCCGAGGAAATTCGGGGATGAGCTCGGCTTCGGAAGGAGGAAGAACGCAGCGATCCTCTCTATATATATCTTAAGGGATCAAGAGAATCGCTGCATTGAGGATGGAGATGAGATTGATTCATATATAGAGAGACTGGGAAGAGGAAGAGGAGGGAGGAATGGTTCGGCGTGGATGGCGGGAAGGGAGGAGCCAGTGGTTCATTGGAGGGGCGTGTTTGGGTGACCGGAAAATTAGGGTTTTCTTTTTTCAGTTAGCTAAATCCCAACCCTTGAAACAAACGAGAACCAAAGACACGGACAAGAGTATAGTTTTGATATTGGATCAAAAAAGCAAGATTCAGCCTGGGAAACAAACATGAACTTCAAAGAAGAGATTTACATGTCCAATGCCCTGCATTCTGGAGCTGCATTTGCATCCGAATTGCGGCGGCTGCAGCTGAAGCAGCTTGAGGACAGTTCTTGATGAAACGGGTCGTCAGAGCTCAGGCTCGGCGAGAAGTTGCAGCCCGTGAGCCGGTCCAGCTCGTTACTGGTGGATCCGACGGTTTCATCCTTCAACTTGGCAAAATATATGGATGACCAGTAATCCTTTGCAAGGTTCTTCACCACAGAGCAAGATGAATACACATCAGGGATGCATGCAAAATAATGGGATCATGAAACAAACTGAGGCCCCGTTGGGTTCCGCTTCATATCAGATTCCTTGAACCAAACCGAACGGGGCATAAAATCAACGGCTATGTTTGTCACGGAGAAGATAGTTTCCTGAAGAACCTACCATTTTCATCAGCTGGATCACCTCATGTAGCGCATTGTCGAAGAGATTGGGGTGCGTCAAATCATGTGTTCCCATGATTTCTTGTCGGCTCCTGTGGGATATGTTCACTTCCATGGCAGCGCCTGTTTGGCAAACAATGATCGCACCAACAACATTGATAGCTAAACTTGTGCTGACGATCCAAATTATAAGGTTGATTAAAAATATTGGGAACATGGGAATGCGTGTGTGAATGCGTGCTTGTTGAAAAAATATTTCCATGAACTAAACAGAGCATGTGTATTTGGCGATCAAAACATATGAATGGATAATAATTAAATCCTAAATGACTTTAATTTTCATATAAGCAATCCAAATGGAACCTAAAATCTGTAGCAAGCGCTTACAAGTAGAAGTCGTATTACCTGCAACTATATACCTCTCTATAATATGCCGAACCATGTAGATTCTTCGTACTAGGTCATCAGGATGTATCTTACTCAGCTCGTGCACTTCATCAAAGAAACAGACACACTCCACAGCAAAGCAACTGTATTTACGCAGAAAACACGAAAATCACATGCATGTCTGTACAGTTGAAAAGAAAAAACAATTCAAATATACTCCACACCTTTCCGCAAATGCCATGAAAGATTGACGGAATCTTCTGTTCTGAAGTAGCACATCGAGAGGTTCACTAGGGTTTATAACCCGGCACGACTCATCAAGTGATAATAGCCCACTATCGGGTATTCCAAGGGCATGGCCCATGTTATCGAATTTGGGGACTTCTGGTCTCTTTAGGCTCATTTGTGAGATTAGAGGTTGAGAGCTTGACACGGAGAAGAAGGCCAGAATAAGAATACTTGCCTGCGAAAAAAAAGAGAAAAGAAAACTCAGAAACATCGACAATTGCATAAAGGGGTTTCATGGAAAACACACATCCGATTGACGGACCATCTGCCTAAGCATCCTAAGAAAAAAAAATTGGGTACAACCGCGAAGGCGGCACACGACAGAAGAAAGAAAATACATTTAAATCGCTTGTTCGGGGACTTGACCCCGCGACCACGCCCCAAACCCCTCCCCACCCTTACCACCCCACCCGAGCGTGGAGGGCAAAACTGCCTAAGCATCCTAAGACTGTTTGACAGCACTTATTGAAAATTGCGGGCTCTGTTTGATAACACTTCTTGAAAACTGAAATGCCACTTACCACTTACGATAAGTGTTCCTGTATAAGCTTCTCTAAATTGCTCATCGGTGTTCCTGTATAAGTCTCTAATTTGCTTATTAAAAAAGTATTTTTCTATCAGTTGATTGGTTTTCTTATAATCAGTTTTTAATAAGTGTTGTCAAACAAGCCCTCGTCATAAGTGGTAATTGCTATAAGCAGTTTTTAGTAAGTGGTGCCAAATGGAGTCTTACAGTACTTATTGATAGAGTTGTGCCGTCTTACATAGTTCATATAATTTTAACTATCTTTTGTATTGCACGATTCATCTATAATCATATTGTACCACTGAGGTATTCCATGTACCATACTGATGCTTGATTCGATTTTTGCTACCTGTTGAAATTGTTGCTGCGTATGCTGTGTTGCAATTTAATTGTTTTGTTCGCTAATTTGCTTATTTAATATGCTTGTAATTGTTTGCACTCTTTGGCTGCATTCTCCATTCACGTACTCCTGTTTGCATGCAAGGCTGTTTACCCTTATTGCATGTTTTGCTCGCCTTTACGTATTGTGTTGCTTGCCCTTCCGTGTGGCATTTCATGCTTACCCTTACTTGCAGCATTTACCCATACATGTAACATTTACTCTTGCATGTAGCATTTACCTTTACGTGCGGTATTTCTTCGGTTATATTCTCCATGCAATTAATATTTGAATTCCCGGCTTGGGTTTTCCTTATTTGTAGCGGGTGTGGGCTGTGCTTTAAAAGAGACCATTGATCATGAGCGATCAACCGGCCCCTGCGCGCTTTCAGTGTGTTTGCTTCACTCACGCAGATTGGCTTTGATCCCCGTCGCGCCCCCGTGGCCCTTTTTTTGCCTCCACGTGTCCCGGCTAGCTGTTCCGTGTTCTGTTATTTGAACAGCCCTTTGGGCCCAGGTCATCCATGTGGCTTCCATCCCACGTGCCGGCCTGCGCTCGCTGACGCCCCGCCTGCCCGTCATGATGGCTCTGTGGCATTCTCTCTCGGCATTCAATCGAATCGGTTCATTCGACCTAGTTCTGGTTTAGAGAGAGAGAGCGTGGACTCCTAGTTCTTGGCGAGATCTCAAAGAAGGGGAAACTGAGGTTCTCGGCCGACTCTGCGTCCCTCGATCCTTGGCGCTCCAATCCCCTGTAACCGAACCTCAGCTCCGGTGGAGATTTGGAGGAGACGGCGAGTTCTTGGTCATTGAACGACAACACAACAGGCTTCAAGGCTCCGGATTTGATTCCTTCCATCATAACCAAGTTTCAGTGTAGAAACCTCACTCTGTAAGCAATTCATTTTCTTTTATCATATCTGATATTGTAACCTTTTGCTTGTGTGCGTGCGTGAGTCCATCCAGGAGTGAACAATACGAACTCCTCATGACGGAGTTGACCACCACCACCAAGTTCAGCTTGGATGGCCTCCTCACATAGTTTCTTTGATTCTTGCTTTGTCTTTCAAATCTGTAATCTTGCATGTTTTGCTTTAATGATAAAGTGTCACCTGGGATGGTGTTCTCGCCGTGCATGTAGGATCAACACGATCCAAAGATGTTATATCTTGGACTCCTTTTACTGCTTTCTGTTTTTCATTTCCGGAAGAACGCTCATCTAATTCCGAAAATTTAATTCATGTTTTTGTAAACAAAACTTAACTAATCATTTCGTAAGTACAACTCATTAGATCTTGGTTGTTCTTGAGGATAACCACTTCAATGCTACCCTCAACAATTGGTATTGAGTCATCTGAATCGTAAAGATTAAGGTCTACGAAATTCAAGATAGATAAGTTTGATGGTGAAAATGATTAAAACTTGTGTTGAATAAAGATGAGCGCTCTCCTGGATCATAACGAACTCCTTGATGCACTCATTGGTCCTAAAAAGGAGGTTACCACCCAGTCTCCTGATGGACAAATTGTCACTACCTATGTTGATGTTTTTGAAGACGTCCTTGGGAAAGTCCATAGCCTAATGGTTTTGTCTTTTAGGCGATAAAATTGCTAGAGAAATTGCTTATGAGTCTTCTATCGTTGGTATTTGATCCCATTATAATAGAGAAGTAACTTTACCCAAGATACCTCTCTAAGGGAGGTCTTGGTGTTTATTTATAGTGAATGGTAACATGCTCTAACACTCTCCCTCAAGCTAGATGTACCTAGCTTGGATACACAAGAAAACAAAAAAGAAACATTTCACTCCTAATACTCCCCCTCAAACTGGGACATATATATTTATCATGTTCAACTTGTTACACAAAAATTGGACACGTGGTCTAGATATCTCTTTTGTGAAAACATCTGCAAGTTGATCAGAGGTGTGAACATGGTCGAAGGTGATCTTTTCAAAGTTTTCTCGAACGAAATGACAGTCAACTTCAATATGCTTTATCCGCTCATAAAAGACTGGATTTGTGACAATTTTGATAGCAGCTTGATTTTCACACCAGATATGTACCAGTTTCTTGACCGTATTGTTGGATTAGTGTAGCCGGTCCTCTTTGGATGATGTTGGGCTGAATGTTTGCGGCCCATACTGTGCACTAGGTAGCAACTCCGCGGGTTGAGCTCTGCAGTGAGCTCTTTGGGGGTTGCAGGGGCAACGCGCCCTTCTTCCGGGGGTCCGAGGGCCAAAAGCCCCGACCCAAATCTGGGGGCACTGTAGCATCTCTGACCAACTGTAGCAGAGCTGACCGACACCGACAAGGCACTGTAGCAGTGCGGATTTTGGGACAACTACTGTACCTCCACGGACTTCCAGACATCGGCCATTGTAGCACCTTGGACTTGGGTGGTCGCGACACTGTAGCGATGCGGACTTCCAGCCGCCGGGCACTGTAGCACATTGAACTTGGGTGGTCGCGGCACTGTAGCACAACGAACTTTCTTTACAGTTGGTGGAATAGTGCTTATTAGCCCATTTCGGGCTAGGGTTTTTGTATGTGAAGCTCTGATACTCCGTGTAATTTGTGCTCGACGTAGATCTCTTAGAAGAGAGATATCCAGCCTAATCTGCATCATAAAATGCCTCAATATTCGTATGTTCATGATCAAAATATAAAAGACCTAAATCTGGTTCCTTTTTCACATATCTAACAATGCGAAGAACAGTCTTCCACTGCGTTTTTGTTGGAGATTCCATAAACTAACTCACTTTAATAACCGCACAAGCAATATCAGGCCGAGTCATCGTCAAATAGTTAAGTTTCCCAACAAGTAAACTATATCTGTCTGGTGATGAAAACATCTCACTGACAGTATGAAATGGCATTTCTCCAAGTTCGAGAGGTGAGTCAACTGAGTCAGCTCAAATCATGTCAGTCTCCTGCAACAGATCAAGAGCATACTTTCTCTGAGATGGAAAAATTCCTTTATTACATCTGGAAACCTCAGTTCCTAAGAAATATCGCAGTGGACCCAAATCTTTTGTTTGAAAATTCTGATGAAAAAGACTTGAGTTGACTAATGCCATTAGCATCACTGTCAGTAATAACAATTTCATCCACATAAACCATCAAGAGAATGTTTCCTGTTGCATATTGATGATAGAAAACAGAAGAATCTTTTATGTTTTGGCACATGTCAAAGTTAAGCATAACGGTGCAAAAAACGGCCGAATCAAGCACGTGGCGACTGCTTGAATCCATATAGCGATCGACGAAGACGGAAAATCTTAGAGGACTCTCCTGGAGCAACAAACCCGGGTGGTTTCTCCATATATACTTCATTAAGAAATCTATGAAGAAAAACATTTCTAACATCCAACTAACGGATAGGCCAGTGAGATGGGGCAATAAAAGAGATAAGTAGGCGAACTGAGGTCATCTTTGCCACTAGAGAGAAAGTGTCAAAATAATCAACTTCATATGTCTACGCATAACCTTTGGTAACAAGGCGAGTCTTGAGACGATTAAGAGAGTCATCGGCGTTGACGCGTACTGTATAGATCCATTTGCAACCGACCACCTGCTTACCCGACGGAAGAGGGACAAGATCCCAAGTATGGTTGGCATCCAGAGCCTGAAGTTCATCTTGCATAGTCTATAACTAGCTGGGATGAGATATGGGCTCGACAACAGTGTGCGGTGTCGAGTAAGCAGCCAGTGTCTCAATAACTCGTGAGGTAGCCGCAGATAATCCCTAATAAGTCTAACAGGAGCGCGAGTCTTTGCGAAGCGCAATAGGCAACTCTAGTTATTGAGCATCAGGAGCAGGTGAGTCGTCGGGTGTGGTAGCGACATTAGGTGGCAGGTGTGGTCGGCGAGTATATACCTGGTCAAATCGTGATCCAACATCACTAGGAAGAGATAGGGGTAGTGGTGTATCGAGAGAATATGGTAAAATAACTTCGGAATCAGGAGAGGTTGGTGGTGGTGGGAACTCGGGAACAGAAATAACTGATGATTCGACAAAGGAAATATCAGCTGAGACAACATAACGATGCAAATCTGGAGAGAAGCATCGATATTCGCATTGGGTGCGGGAATATCAAAGAAAGATATATTTTAGAGCACGCACGTCAAACTTGGTAATCGAGGGGTGAATATCTTGAACATAACACAAACAAAAATGCATAGGGGTAGGGAATGAGGGGGTGTTGAAAATAAAGAATGAAAGTGTATCCCCCTGAAGAAGAGACGAGGGAAGTCTGCTAATAAGATAGGTGGCTATGAGAATGACATCACCCCAAAAAACGGTTGGAACTTTCTTCTGAAATAAAAGTGTTCGAGCTACTTCTAACAGATGACGGTTATTTCGTTCAACAACACCATTTTGTTGAGGTGTGTCGGGACAAGAGGTCTGATGGATAATGTCATAGTCATCAAGAAAAGACTGGGATGATCCAGATAATTATTCACAACCATTGTCAGAACGAAAGCGGTGAAATTTAACGGAAAACTGGGTGGTGATTTCTTGATAATATGAGCGAAACACGGAAAAGATTTCAGAATGATTTTTCAACAAATAGATCAAAGTCATCCGTAAAAAATCATCAATGAAAGTAACAAAATATCGATAACTCAGTTTAGATAGACTAGGACTGGACCCCCAGATATCAGAATGAACCAAATGAAAAAGATTGGATGCCGGGGGATTGCTCGGGGAACTGGTGATGCTTGGCGTAGTAACAAGACTCACATTCAAAAGGAAGAAGAGGTCTCAACTCCAGAAAAAGGTTTTGAAGAATGGGGGCAAGTGGATGACCAGGGCAATAGTGAAGCTGGAGGGCATGATTAGTGGTGGCAGGACAGGCAAGAGTTGGGGCTGAGTCAAGCATATACACACCACTCTAAAGACGTCCACTACCAAGCACCTGAGTCGTCAAATTCTCCTGAAATATAACCGAAGCAAGTGAGAAGATGGTCTGACACTGTAAGTCAGCTATAAGTTTACTAATTGATAGTAAATTAAAAAGACAACTAGGAACAAAGGCAACAACGAATAGTTTCAAGTTAGGTGTAATTCAACAACTCTCATAACCAGCAATCTGCACTGTCTGACCATCGGTTACAGTAATATTACCTCCAGTCGAAGTCAATCTATAGGACCGAAGAATACCTGCATCCCCAGTGATGTGCTCTGAGGCACCAGAGTCAAGAACCCATGAGGTGGGCCGTTGGGACAGACATGCTGTTGGAGAATCGCCATGGGCAACAATGGTGTTTGATGATGCCATGAATTGTGCGCTGAAAATGCACGTCGACAAGGTGTTGAAGGTGCACAGTTGGTAGAGAGTAAGTGTTGAAATTGCACGACTAGAACATCCAGATATCAATTAGGTTATAGAATAAAGATCAACATGGATGGCGACGGGACGCGGCTGTGCATTTTGAGGCGTCGAATATGCGGTTCGGAGGGGTTGGCGTGTAGGAAGGGGGCCAACAGCTGGAGGGGTGGCGCACGGGGGGGGGGGGGGGGCACGAAGGCGTCACACAGGAGCTCATGGCGAAAGGGGGGCGGGGCGGGGCGTAGCGCAGGGGTGGAAGGACGTCATGCAGGGGCGAAGGAGGGACGTCGAGGGCTGTCGCAGATGGTCGTCGCAAGGGAAGAGGAGTCGTCGCGCAGGGGCGCCATGAGGGTGGGGTTGTGTCGAGAGGGGGTTGGCGGGGGCTATTGTGGCCGCGGGAGAAGAGCAACGCAGGGAAGATCGAACGCACAGGGGGGTTGTCGCCCTGGGAGGGCACAAGGAGGTGTGGCGGAGAGGTTGGGGAGGGAGGGCTAGGGTTAGAGAACCTGTTCTAATACCATGTTATAATAGAGAAGCAAGTAATTCAATACCCAAGATACAGGGGAGGTCTTGGTGTTTAATTATAGTGAATGGTAAAGATAACATGATACCTCAACTTCGATGTGGGACTCACGTCCTCTACCAGGTTCAAATTGGAAGCCCTATATATGACTAAATCTCTAGTTAGAAGACTTTATAAAAAAATGAGATTATATACATTCAAAATGCACCTTGAGCCCCCGCAGGCGGCTGGGGTGGCGCGGGGGGTTGGAGTTTGGGTCGTGCGTCCCGGGGTTGAGTCTCCGAGCGCGTTTCTTTCATTGCATGTGTTGTACAGAAACAACCTTTGAAAACGCACCCTGGAAATGCAGTCAAGGCTCACGTTGATGAATTTAATAAAATCTCGTTAGATCTTTCCAACATAGATGTTGAAATAGGGGACGAGGGCCGTAAAATAATACTGTTAACATCATTAGATGACTCTTTTAATTCTATTAAAGATTCAATGATGTGTGGCACAAATACTCTTTAACTCTCGAAGAAGTTAAATTTGTTTTGTTCGCTAAAGATCTTAAAAAAAACAATTTTAAAAATGAGGTTGAGGGTCTAAACGTCGTCAAATGTAGGGGTGAGTCCAAGGGAAGAAGAGAGGAGAGTCGGTGTAGGACGCATAGGTCTAACTCCATGAATAAATTGATTAAATGTTTTGAATGCAAACAACTTGGGTACATAGAGGAATTGTCCTAACAAAATAAATGATTATAAAGATAATAACAATGGTCATTCTTTGTTAGTTGAACAAGACTTCGACGCTGCTGATGTGTTGAACACTTGTGATCATGTCATCTCTGGGGAGTGGATCCTAGATTGAGGATGCTCCTTCCACATGTGTCCTGGAAGAGAATACTTCAATAAGCAAGGGAGGTTGTGTCACGACCCCCCTCTCCACAAAGTGTACCCCTCCTGGGCCGGCAATGTGAGAAGGAAGATAATGACCCCCGAGTCCCGCCTCCAGTAGGCCCCGGGTTGGCAACTAGCACCGAGGGTATAGTAAACACACAAATGGGAGGCATTACCCTCTAAGAGAACACATGCGGAAGAGAGAGATAAGATAGACACCAATCAACTCCAACTCAGAACTGAAATATAAAAGAAACCCAAGTACATATATGAAATGTCATGCAAAAGTACTGCAACTGAAAGGGGAAACTAAAAGTACCCAAAAGAAAGTAAAACGGTAGCGACCACAAGCCCGAACAGCTCCTCCTCCAACCACAAGCTAGTAGTAACCAGCTTGATGTCCAACCTGCTCCAAGTGACCTGAAAAACAGTTTATATATACATAGGGTGAGTATAACAGTATACTCAGTAGGATCCTCCCCAAGCCTCTCGTGCAAAAGTAAAGAAAGAATGCTAAACCCTAGTGAACAACAAGTGAAACTAACTCGTCACCTAAACAGGCATACTAAGTTCCCAACCTCACTATGGCTACTCTCACCAAGTAACGCATACAAGAATATAGCATATAGTAAAGATTATCAAGGGTACTCCGCTACTACTTCCCCACTGGTTTGCCGCTTTGCCCCAACAACACACGTCCTGTGCATCTCTCTCCAAAGGTCTGCCCGCAGACACCTGGGCTAAGCTCCACAATCTGCACCTCGTGCACCACAAATGCTTGCCCGCAGACACCCGGGCGAAGCACCACACCATCCTCACAACCAAAAGCAACCGAGTAAGTTCTGAGAGCCACCACAGCCCGCATAACGTGTATCATACATCGGGTATTATACCTCAAGCCATTATAGCTCATACACCGAGTAGGGATCCTCAAGCCATCACAGCCTATACACGTTACACCTATAGTAGTCCATAGGATACTATATCCAGAATATATGTGTGAAATAATCACAAGCCATTACAGCCCTCTACACACATATATGGGTAAAACTAACCACTGTGCCTACCAGCACAAAGATCTACCAAGAGAAGAGAGCGGGGTCAAAGGAGGTAGTCAGCCATTCAACCTCCCATCAAAATGTTGGGCAAAACACCCCCCAGGGCTCAGAATCCCCGGGGTGTCAGTTGCCCTTACCGACAGGGTGGAGTAGCGTATAGAAACACAAAAAGTACAGAATATATATATAACTCACATCCACACTATGGGCATTACCTAGTCTTAGATACAACTGAAGCTAACGTCTCTCAGACTCCAGGCTGCTACTTCTAAGACTAGGTATCCTATAAGCACACAAACGTTTGAAGAGTTTTATTAGATTACTCCATTCTCATTTTATCAGTTCCGTTGTACGTTAATTAATTCTTTAAACATTAATTAACTATGAACAATTCCACATTAAACTGAATTGGCATCACATTCAAAATCAACTGCTCCTTTTAAGATTCACATCACCTTTAAATTCCAGTATCTCCATCCCCGTGGATTTTCACCATTTAATCAAACTTTCATTACAGAATTACTTTCCCATATTCCCAGGCATTCTAGAAAAGCATCCTATGCTACTAAACACAAAGGAGGCTCAACACGGTGAGTAGATATACTACCCGTCGAGTCTTTGCCGCCTATAGAAAGAGCATAGACCTATTCTCCTTCGAGAGGCTAAACACGGAAAACACGTGGCATACCCCGCGCGTCTTCGCCTCCTTCGGAAGAAGGGTAAGCAAGACCAGCTGCCTTGAGCAGTGGGGAAAAGCAAAGCAGATAAACATTCAAAGAATCCACAAGCATCCAGCAACCACATCCATCCCATTCCATCACCCCTGGTGTCCTCCCCGACACCCACATGCATAAGCTGATGCATCTCGCCACCCTAGGCGTCATCCACTGCCACAACCACAAGTCCCCATGCCTCCACATATCACAACAGCCATCCAGGCTCACATTACATCACAAGCAGCAGGAAAACAAACATCACATCAATGGGCTCTTGGCCCTTTAACAATCAAGAGGGTAACTCAGAACCCCTTTAAGAAATTCTCACACAATCTGTTCTTTAATCCATATTGAATTAGCATATTTGTTATTCGTAGGTTCCAAATACGGGATACCTAATCAGTAAGCTATCACAAATAAATAATCATGCTTACTTCCCTAATTTGATTAACCTCAAATTAGAATAACTACAACAACGGCAACAACTAGATTTATTTACATGCCTCTTTATCTTTAGCCAATTAATTAACAATTAATTCCGGCTTTACGTTCATTATCAATTTCCATCAATAACGAACAACTAATCAAAGAAACCATAGATATCACTCTATCTAGCAAAACATGAGGCAAACCGTTATCACGGTACAAAGCAACAACATGCGATCAACCAATTCTTTTAATCCGGTTCAAGTATTTAGTTAGGTCAATTTCATTGTGATCCAAAGGGCTAAATCATGCAAATTTTACGATTGCACATATACAATTAGAGAAGCCACGAATCCCCTACCTCGAAGAGTTCTTGACGTCCTTTATCCACACAACGGGTCACAATCCTCCTCTCACGACAACTGCATCCACCAGAGGATGCCACGGAACGACAGTACCAACCAACCCCAAGAAAAACCTATTAGAATCTTGGAAATTACATGGTATAATATGGAAGGGAGAAACAAGAGAAGATGATCCCCAAAGGAACAACGATAAAACATATCTTATTGGGAAGATTGACCGACACAGCTCGATTGCATCAAAACAGAGCAGAACCAATCCTAGGAGTAAAGATTGATTGTGCAACTCCTACGTGAATGATTTAAAGGTTCTAGCGTCTCATAGCTGAGAACAAGGAGGAAGAACAAGGGAGAATGATATCTGGTTCCTTTTTGAAGATTTAACGAGGCGACGGTTTAAGATCCTGTTAATTCTCCATTAAAAACGGATCACATTAACCCACGCGGTTTGACCAAGTAAATACATCCCGGCCTTAGGAATAATTAATATAGGATTTATGGCATTTGAATCGACCTTAAGAGTCCTTAAAACAAGGCTTTAAATGTATTTTACGTCAAAGGAAACGTCAAAGGGGCGAAACTGTAGGAAGCTGGAAACACTGTTCGCATACTCAAAATTTGGCAAAGGAAAGAAAAGGTCACCGTTAGACCTCACCGTTCTGGAAACACTGTTCAAGTCCACCGTTAGAAGGTCACTGTTAGAAGGTTACCGTTCTGGAAACACTGTTCAAGTCTACCGTTATAAGGTCACCGTTAGAAGGTTACCGTTCTGGAAACATTATTCAAGTCTACCGTTATAAGGTCACCGTTAGAAGGTTACCGTTTTGGAAACACTGTTCAAGTCTACCGTTATAAGGTCACCGTTAGAAGGTTACTGTTCTGGAAACACTGTTCAAGTCTACCGTTATAAGGTCACCGTTAGAAGATTACTGTTCTGGAAACACTGTTCAAGTCTACCGTTAGAAGTCCACCGATAGAACATCACCGATAGAAACACTGTTCAAGTCTACTGATAGAAGTCCACCGATAGAACCTCACCAATAGAAACACTGTTCACTGAACCTCACCGATAGAAACACTGTTCACCTACCGATACTGTTAATAAAACTGGAAACACTGTTCACAGAACTGGAAATTTGGCAAAGTGTTGGGGATAAGTCACCTTGACCTCCCGGAACACCTCCAACACCACATTTTCACAAAGTAATGGACCGGAGAGGTCCGGGCCATTACATTAGATACCTCTCAAAACATTCTCGTCCTCGAGAATTAAAAACCAGCCCAGAAGAAAAGAGGGGTCCGAACAACCACCCCATAAGATACCTCTCAGGGGAAAACCACCATGAGTTGTTCGAAAGCTGGAACAAAACTACGACATCCGAGAGTATGGGAACAAACAATCCATATCCAAACAATTCAATCATAACATCACATCAAAGGTACATAAATAAAACATGAATGGTCTAACCATAAAGGAAACATCATTACATGAAAGGAGTTAAACATTAAACAACTCTGGGTACTGAGCACGTATCTGTGACTCCCGCTCCCAGGTACTCTCCTCCATGCCACCGTGTCGCCACAAGACACGAACTAAGGGGATAGAACGCCCACACAACACCTTCTCCTTGCGGTCTTGGATCTCCACAGGTCGCTCCTCGAAGGTTGCATCATCATCAATATCGATCTCTCCCCAATCGATAACATGAGATTCATCATGAAGATAACGATGGAGCTGTGATACATGGAAAACATCATGTATCCGACTCATCTGAGGGGGAAGTGCTACTCGATACGCCACAGCTCCAACACGAGCTAACACCTCGAAAGGCCCAACAAACCGGGGAGAAAGCTTACTTCCACGACCAAACCTTCGCTGCCCACGACGGGAGTCACCTTCAGAAACACATGATCCCCAACATTAAATTCTAAGGGTCTCCTTCTTTGATCAGCATATGATTTCTGACGATCTTGCGCTGTCTTCATCCTCTCACGAATCACCTGAACCATCTCTGTTGTATTCTGCACTAGTTCTGGTCCGAGAATTGCTGACTCTCCGACCCCAGTCCAGCACAACGGAGAACGGCATGGCCGACAAGGCTTCAAACGGCGCCATACCGATGGTAGAGTGAAAACTATTATTGTAAGCGAACTCTACCAAGAGTAAGTGCTTCATCCATGAACCTCCAAAATCAAGAACACAAGAGCGCAACATGTCTTCAAGAGTCTGGATGGTTCGCTCTGTTTGACCATCCGTTTGAGGATGAAAAGGAGTGCTAAGGCACAGTTGAGAGCCAAAAGCATGCTGGAGACCTCTCCACACCCTGGAGGTAAAACGAGGATCTCGATCAGAAATGATCGTCCTAGGTACTCCATGAAGTCTCACCACCTCCTCTAGATACTGCCTCGACAAAACTTCCACTAAGCTCGACTCCTTGATCGCTATGAAGTGGGCCGATTTTGTTAAACGATCCACTACCACCCATATAGCATCATGTCCTCCCGGAGCTCGAGGTAAACCTGTAACAAAGTCCATTGAGATGTCCTCCCACTTCCACTGAGGAATCTCTAATTGCTGGAGAAGACCATCAGGAACACGGTGTTCGGCCTTCACCTTCTGGCAGACTAAACATCGAGACACACACTCTGCAACCGCACGCTTCATCCCAGGCCACCAAAACTGACTCCTCAAGGATCGGTACATCTTTGTCACACCAGGATGTACTGCCAAAGGCGAACTATGGAACTCTCGGAGAACCGTCTCGCGCATCGCCAAGGGAACAAAAAGTCTGCCATGATACAACACTCGGTGTTGTTCATCCTCCGACCAACCATCAGGGGCCTCACCACAAACAACTCTGTCTCTCCAAACTTCCACATCTGGATCACCCAACTGGGACTCTTCCACCTTCTGCATCAGGGACGACTGCACCGTCATCTGGAAAAGACAACCTCTACCTCCAACCTCTTCCATATCAAGATGCAAAGTTGATAGCTCTTCCATCACTCTCCAGGAATCACCAGATTCACGCACAACATCATTACGTGACTTTCGGCTCAGTGCATCAGCTACAACATTCCCTTTTCCAGGTGTATACGATATTTCAAAGTCATATTCCTGCAAGAACTCCATCCACCGACGTTGCCTCAAGTTCAAGTCACGTTGGGAGAAAACATACCTCAAACTCTTATGATCGGTGAAAACCACAAAGTGTTCACCAATGAGGTAATGTCTCCACAACTTCAGAGCAAACACCACGGCTGCCAACTCAAGATCGAGGGTGGCATAGTTGCATTTATGGGGACGCAACTGCCGAGACCCATAAGAAACAACTGAGCTCTGCTGCATGAGAACACAGCCTAGCCCCAGATGTGAAGCATCACAGAAAACATCAAACTGGACTCCCTCCGCTGGAAGACAAAGAACTGGAGCACTTACCAACTTCTCCTTTAGATACTCGAAAGCTGCCTGACACTGATCAGTCCATATGAACGCTTGATCCTTCCTGGTCAAAGCTGTCAGAGGAGTTGCAACTCGGGAGAAATTGGCTACAAACCTCCTATAATAGCCTGCAAGACCAAGGAAACTTCGCACCTCTGACACGGTCTTGGGGGCTGCCCAAGACACCACTGCTTCTATCTTCGACGGATCCACAGCTACTCCCTGTTGGGACACAACATGCCCCAAGAAACGAACTTCTCGAGCCCAAAACTCACACTTCGACAACTTCCCAAACAACTGATGTTGGCGAAGAACTCCCAAAACGGTTCGTAGATGCTCTGCATGCTCCTCTTCAGATGTGGAGTACACAAGGATGTCGTCGATGAAAACAACAACAAACTTGTCCAGGAATTCACGGAACACAGCATTCATCAACCCCATGAAAACAGCTGGAGCATTCGTCACGCCGAATGGCATTACAACAAACTCATAATGCCCATGACGACAACAGAAAGCAGTCTTCGGGATATCCTCATCCTTTACACGCATCTGATGATATCCTGACCGCAAGTCGATCTTTGAGAACCAACTTGCACCCTTCAGTTGATCGAATAAGTCATCAATCCGCGGGAGAGGATAGCGGTTCTTTATTGTCACTTTGTTTAATCGACGATAATCGACGCACAACCACAAACTGTCGTCAGCCTTTTTCACAAACAAAACTGGTGCACCCCACGGTGACACACTTGGCCGAACAAAACCGCACTGCAACAGACCATCAAGCTGAATACGTAGCTCTCGTAACTCAGAAGGGGTCATCCTATACGGAGACATAGAGATAGGAGACGCTCCTGGCTGTAGCTCGATCCCAAACTCGATCTCTCGTCGAGGGGGTAAGGCTACAACCTCTTCTGGAAAGACGTCATGGTACTCCTCTACGACCCTAGGAAACGTCAACTGCTGAACCTCTAAAGAACTCAGCATCATCTCAGCCATTATGGATGATAAGGATGGAACTCGTCTATGACCCATCCGAGGATCTCGCTCACCAACAAACACCACTTTCTCTCCATCTGCATCAAAGAAAACGACCTTCCTGTAGCAATCCACAATAGCCTGCACCGAATACAACCAATCCATGCCCAGTATGACATCATATGGTTGTATTCGTAAACATAGGAAATCTCCCCAAGAGCGGTGTTGCCCCAATACTAGCTCACAGTCTCTACATACTTCAAACAAGTCGACTCGACCTCCAACTGACGTAGTCAACGCCAAGGGCACTGGAAGCCTCTCTACCTCAAGTCCCAAAGCATGGACAAGAGTAGGTGATATGAAGGAGTGTGTTGCTCCTGAATCAAACAAGGCATACACCAAGGTAGAAAACAAGCAAAGGGTACCTCGAACGACATCTGGCTCACCTGGGGCTGGCAACGCTAGAGCATGAAGCTGACCACGACCTCCTCCACGACCTCTCTGACCCTGATGACGACCACCACCACGGCCGCGCTCTGCTCTTTGAGGACGGGGAGCGTCATGGGGCTGTCCTCTGCCTGCTCCATCTACCCTCTGGTGATCTAAAGCTGGTGCAACCTGCTGCTGCTGCCTCGGCTGGAACTGCCTCAACGGAGGAACCTGGAGCGGAGCGCCCGGTGCACGATGACTGCTCTGAAAAGTCGGGCACTCCCGCTGCTGATGACCACGACCACCACAAGAAAAACAAGCGTCTGATCCCTTGGCATAGGCCTGATAGTTGCTGCCTCCGGAGAAACGAGATGGGAAGGGCTGGGACCTACCCCCAGGTGAACGGAAACTCTTCTGCCCTGAAAACCGGGATCCCCGGACCACAGCTTTGCTTCATGAGGAATCATGACGATTCCCCTCTCGTGACGATCCGGTCCTAGCCAAAGTCCTCTCAACAACCTCTGTCCTCGCCAGCACCTCAAGATATGACTTTAGCATAAATGGGGTGACCTGGCGCTAGATCTCTGGACGCAAAGCCTCCTCGAAATGCCTCGCCCTGGCCTCCTCATCTGGTAACAGGTCTGAAGCATATCGTAGAAGGTTCCTGAAACGGATTCCAAACTCTCGAACACTGGAGCTCCCCTGTCGAAGGGTAAGAAGCTCCTAGCGACTGGACGCCTTCACAGTCGAAGAAAGAAACTCGACTTTAAACCTGTCTCGAAACTCCTCCCATGAGATCGCTGACTCCTCACGATCCCCGAGGAACAGGAACCACCACTGCCTCGCTGCTCCACGCAGCATCGTCACAACCAAGGACACCCAGTGTTCCTTCCGAGCACGAATCGAACTGAAGCCTATCTCGACCTCCTCCAACCAGTCTTCTGTGACTGCATCTGAAACGGAGCCCTCGTACTTCTGTAGACTCTGGCGTTGAAACTCTCAGAGTGTCTTCCTCCAAGTGTCATCGTCGTCAACCCCTACCCGGCGACGATCTGCTGGAACAGCCTGCTGGACATCTTCTGCGCAAACCTGACGAGGACGTCGACCTGGAGCCATACCTGTAAAATAACAACTGTTAGAGCTCCTAAGCCTGGAATATGGAAGACTCAACATTAATAAATTAATTGTTTTCTTTTATTAATTTTTAGGTTAACCTATCCCAAGGTCTACCCATTCAAACACAGGCGCAAAGAAGAATGATGCATGATCCTTTCCTAGCTCTCTACCCTGCAACCAGTATCACTTTGTTTAGTAGCCATCGTAAACTTAAAGGTCCGTACGTCAGATCATAGGGGGCACTAAACGCCTATGTCTCAGCCGGTCTCCAGTGTTTACCTCACTTACTAAACATGAATGACATTGTTGCCCTACCAACCCATGCAACCTCACGTGTGCCTAACTCCAAACTCCATCCTATCCCTCAACCAGACCTCTGATACCACTCTGTCACGACCCCCCTCTCCACAAAGGGTACCCCTCCTGGGCCGGCAATGTGAGAAGGAAGATAATGACCCCCGAGTCCCGCCTCCAGTAGGCCCCGGGTTGGCAACTAGCACCGAGGGTATAGTAAACACACAAATGGGAGGCATTACCCTCTAAGAGAACACATGCGGAAGAGAGAGATAAGATAGACACCAATCAACTCCAACTCAGAACTGAAATATAAAAGAAACCCAAGTACATATATGAAATGTCATGCAAAAGTACTACAACTGAAAGGGGAAACTAAAAGTACCCAAAAGAAAGTAAAACGGCAGCGACCACAAGCTAGTAGTAACCAGCTTGATGTCCAACCTGCTCCAAGTGACCTGAAAAACAGTTTATATATACATAGGGTGAGTATAACAGTATACTCAGTAGGATCCTCCCCAAGCCTCTCGTGCAAAAGTAAAGAAAGAATGTTAAACCCCAGTGAACAACAAGTGAAACTAACTCGTCACCTAAACAGGCATACTAAGTTCCCAACCTCACTATGGCTACTCTCACCAAGTAACGCATACAAGAATATAGCATATAGTAAAGATTATCAAGGGTACCCCGCTACTACTTCCCCACTGGTTTGCCGCTTTGCCCCAACGACACACGTCCTGTGCATCTCTCTCCAAAGGCCTGCCCGCAGACACCTGGGCTAAGCTCCACAATCTGCACCTCGTGCACCACAAATGCTTGCCCGATGACACCTGGGCTAAGCTCTACAATCTGCACCTCGTGCACCACAAAGGCTTGCCCGCAGACACCTGGGCGAAGCACCACACCATCCTCACAACCAAAAGCAATCGGGTAAGTTCCGGGAGCCACCACAGCCCGCATAACGTGTATCATACATCGGGTATTATACCTCAAGCCATTATAGCCCATACACCGAGTAGGGATCCTCAAACCATCACAGCCTATACACGTTACACCTATAGTAGTCCATAGGATACTATATCCAGAATATATGTGTGAAATAACCACAAGCCATTACAGCTCTCTACACACATATATGGGTAAAACTAACCACTGTGCCTACCAGCACAAAGATCTACCAAGAGAAGAGAGCGGGGTCAAAGGAGGTAGTCAGTCATTCAACCTCCCATCAGAATGTTGGGGAAAACACCCCCCCAGGGCTCAGAATCCCCGGGGTGTCAGTTGCCCTTACCGACAGGGTGGAGTAGCGTATAGAAACACAAAAAGTACAGAATATATATATAACTCACATCCACACTATGGGCATTACCTAGTCTTAGATACAACTGCAGCTAACGTCTCTCAGACTCCAGGCTGCTACTTCTAAGACTAGGTATCCTATAAGCACACAAACGTTTGAAGAGTTTTATTAGATTACTCCATTCTCATTTTATCAGTTCCACTGTACGTTAATTAATTCTTTAAACATTAATTAACCATGAACAATTCCATATTAAACTGAATTGGCATCACATTCAAAATCAACTGCTCCTTTTAAGATTCACATCACCTTTAAATTCCAGCATCTCCATCCCCGTGGATTTTCACCATTTAATCAAACTTTCATTACAGAATTACTTTCCCATATTCCCAAGCATTCTAGAAAAGCATCCTACGCTACTAAACACAAAGGAGGCTTAACACGGTGAGTAGATATACTACCCGTCGAGTCTTTGCCGCCTATAGAAAGAGCATAGACCTATTCTCCCTCGAGAGGCTAAACACGGAAAGCACGTGGCATACCCCGCGCGTCTTCGCCTCCTTCGGAAGAAGGGTAAGCAAGACCAGCTGCCTTGAGCAGTGGGGAAAAGAAAAGCAGATAAACATTCAAAGAATCCACAAGCATCCAGCAACCACATCCATCCCATTCCATCACCCCTGGTGTCCTCCCCGACACCCACATGCATAAGCTGATGCATCTCGCCACCCTAGGCGTCATCCACTGCCACAACCACAAGTCCCCATGCCTCCACATATCACAACAACCATCCAGGCTCACATTACATCACAAGCAGCAGGAAAACAAACATCACATCAATGGGCTCTTGGCCCTTTAACAATCAAGAGGGTAACTCAGAACCCCTTTAAGAAATTCTCACACAATCTGTTCTTTAATCCATATTGAATTAGCAGATTTGTTATTCGTGGGTTCCAATTACGAGATACCTAATCAGTAAGCTATCACAATTAAATAACCATGCTTACTTCCCTAATTTGATTAACCTCAAATTAGAATAACTACAACAACGGCAACAACCAGATTCATTTACATGCCTCTTTATCTTTAGCCAATTAATTAACAATTAATTCCGGCTTTACGTTCATTATCAATTTCCATCAATAACGAACAACTAATCAAAGAAACCATAGATATCACTCTATCTAGCAAAACATGAGGCAAACCGTTATCACGGTACAAAGCAACAACATGCGATCAACCAATTCTTTTAATCCGGTTCAAGTATTTAGTTAGGTCAATTTCATTGTGATCCAAAGGGCTAAATCATACAAATTCTACGATTGCACATATACAATTATAGAAGCCATGAACCCCTACCTCGAGGAATTCTTGACGTCCTTTATCCACACAACGGGTCACAATCCTCCTCTCACGACAACTGCATCCACCAGAGGATGCCACGGTACGACAGTACCAACCAACCCCAAGAAAAACCCATTAGAATCTTGGAAATTACATGGTATAATATGGAAGGGAGAAACAAGAGAAGATGATCCCCAAAGGAACAACGATAAAACATACCTTATTGGGAAGATTGACCAACACAGCTCGGTTGCATCAAAACAGAGCAGAACCAATCCTAGGAGTAAAGATTGATTGTGCAACTCCTACGTGAAGGATTTAAAGGTTCTAGCATCTCATAGCTGAGAACAAGGAGCAAGAACAAGGGAGAATGATATCTGGTTCCTTTTTGAAGATTTAACGAGGCGACGGTTTAAGATCCGGTTAATTCTCCATTAAAAACGGATCACATTAACCCACGCGGTTTGACCAAGTAAATATATCCCGGCCTTAGGAATAATTAATATAGGATTTATGACATTTGAATCGGCCTTAAGAGTCCTTAAAACAAGGCTTTAAATGTATTTTACGTCAAAGGAAACGTCAAAGGGGCGAAACTGTAGGAAGCTGGAAACACTGTTCGCATACTCAAAATTTGGCAAAGGAAAGAAAAGGTCACTGTTAGACCTCACCGTTCTGGAAACACTGTTCAAGTCTACCGTTATAAGGTTACCGTTAGAAGGTTACCGTTCTGGAAACACTGTTCAAGTCTACCGTTATAAGGTCACCGTTAGAAGGTTACCGTTCTGGAAACACTATTCAAGTCTACCGTTATAAAGTCACCGTTAGAAGGTTACCGTTCTGGAAACACTGTTCAAGTCTACCGTTATAAGGTCACCGTTAGAAGGTTACCGTTCTGGAAACACTGTTCAAGTCTACCGTTATAAGGTCACCGTTAGAAGATTACCGTTCTGGAAACATTGTTCAAGTCTACCGTTAGAAGTCCACCGATAGAACCTCACCGATAGAAACACTGTTCAAGTCTACCGATAGAAGTCCACCGATAGAACATCACCAATAGAAACACTGTTCACTGAACCTCACCGATAGAAACACTGTTCACCTACCGACACTGTTCATAAAACTGGAAACACTGTTCACAGAACTGCAAATTTGGCAAAGTGTTGGGGATAAGTCACTTTGACCTCCCGGAACACCTCTAACACCACATTTTCACAAAGTAATGGGCCGGAGAGGTCCGGGCCATTATAGGTTGAGTCAGATGAGGTCTTCTTGGGAAATAACAGGAGTTGTTGTATTATGGGAATAGGTTCTTCTGTTTCTTTAGAACTTCATGATAAGACTGTGAAAACTCTTGAGAAGGTTTAATGGGTTCCCGAGTTAAAGAAACCCCACTTCTCTAGGATTTCCATATTAGAAGGGGCTGGAAATTGTCTTTAGTGTGTCCACTCTGATCTCTAGGGTCCCCCCTCTAGGATTGTTTCCCACGGTGGAGGTATCAAAAATGCATCATCAACCATGATGTTGTATTCCATGAGTTTGGACCATCTAAGAAGAAGCCTGTCGAGCCTAGACAGCCTAGAGACACGACTGTTGAGTCTGATAAGGCTGTTTCCCAGCCTTTAGGTGTTGAAGTTCCCCTAGAGTTTAGAGAGCACCCCGAACCACGGGTTGTCACCACTGACCCTTCTCCACGGAATCTAAGAGATTATCAGTTAACCAAAGATAGAGAAAGGAGGATCATTAGGCCCCAACCTAGTTCAGCCACGCTGATGTGGCTGCTTATGTGTTTAGATCAAGAATTGAATAGTGAGGAACCACAAACCAATAAGCACGCTACGAAGTCTAAAGAATCCAGGCGGTGGTTGGTTGTCATGCAAGATGAGATGAACTCCCTTTCCAAGAATAAAACCTGGGTTGTTATGATTAAACCTAATAATGAAAAGGTTATTTGTTGCAAATGGATATTCAAAAGAAAGGAGGATGTATCTAAAATCAAATATAAAGTCAGATTAGTTACAAAAGGGTTCCTTCAACGTGAAGGGATTGATTATAGTGAAAAAATTTCTCTTGTTGTTAAACATTCAACAATTCGAATTTTGCTTGCTTTTGCCGCTAAATTTGATTTTCATATTGAACAGTTGGATGTTAAGACTTTTTTTGCATGGAAACCTTGATAAACGAATTTATATGATGCCAGGTTTTTCAAATGAATTTATACCTAATCAAATTTGTCTTTTAAAGTCCTCGTATGGACTTAAACAATCTTCAACGCAATGGTATAAGAGGTTTGATTCATTCATGATTGAAAATGGTTTTAACATAAGCAAGTTTGATGCATGTGTTCACTTTAAGCATGTTAAGCATGAATTTATTTTTCATCTTTTATATGTTGATGACATGCTCATAATCCGTAAAAACATGAGGCTCATAAACCGTGTCAAGGCCCAACTTGATTCTATCTTTGAGATGAAGGATCTTGATAATGCAAAACAAATACCTGGTATGGAAATTGTAGAATGAGGAAACCCTCCTGCCTCCTTACCTCAAAGTGAGGCGGAGACGTTCTTTTATAATGAATGAGAAACTCCACATCGGACCACAAGTCCGATGTGGGATACAGACTCTAACACTCCCCCTCAAGCTAGGTGTACCTAGCTTGGACACATAATGAAAAGAAAACAATAAAACAGACGCTAACACTCCCCCTCAAGCTGGACATACCCAGCTTGATGACAAAATAAGACGAAATAAAATATTAAGTTGTTGCTGCTCCCCCTCACGATCGCAGCTTCTGCGCAGCGGGGAAGCAGGCGCCGGCAGGGGAGACCCGCCGGAGAAACGACCCGGAGTGGGGGGCGGCGGTGCCGTCGGCGAGGAGGGCTGGCGCTCAGGAGCAGCCGTCGTGAGGGAGGGTCGCCGTGGGGAGGAGCCACTGGGAGTGCCGCGGGAAGGGAGTCGGGCCGAGGCCTCGGGAGGGAGGGGAGACCCGCCGGAAAGCCGCGCAGGGCAGAGGCGGAGGGGCGGCGGCGGTAACCCTACGGGGCTTTGAGGCCGCCGCCCCCGGACGGGGAAACCCTAAAGGAAGGGGGGAAAGGAAAGAAAAAAAATGTGAGGGAGGAATCAAACCTCCTCTGATACCATGTAGAATGAGGAAACCCTCCTGCCTCCTTACCTCAAAGTGAGGCAGAGGCGTTCTTTTATAATGAATGAGAAACTCCACATCGGACCACAAGTCCGATGTGGGATACAGACTCTAACAGAAATAATTAGAGACATGAAGGATATAACCTTGAATCTCTCACAACATGCTTATGTGAAAAAGGTTTTAAAATAGTACCTCTTTGAGCACATTAAATCGATACATTCCCCTTGGATAGCACCATAGTTATTTACGGCACATGGCGCACAACGGCGACAAGAGCCCCCGGCGCAAAAGCGCACGGCGCGGCGCACGGCGCGTGGCAATATTAACTTGCGGCGCACAAAAGAGGTGTATACATATATCAACAATAACAAATAATAAATTATACAATTTATATATAAAAAACAAAGATTTATGTCAATAATTCATATTTCATACATCAAAAAACAAATGAAGTCAACAATGACACCTACAATTAAATATTAAAAACTATATATCTCAAAAAATCATATATATCAATTCCTGAAATATATTAAAAACCATATATCTCAAAAAACCAAGACGGGAGTAAAAAACCATATATCTCAAAAAAACAACAGGAGTAATTCGAAAAAAAATAAGGGGCGAGCAACATAAATAAAATTGAATTAAAAACAAAAAAAAAAAGTTACTGATTCGCACAGAAGGTGCGCCTGCTCTGGACAACATTGCGTATCTAAGTCGCGGTGGTTGAGGGAGCTCGGCTAAGTCGTGGTCGACTGAGTCACGACGGTCGAGGGATCTCAGTTTGGTCGTGGCGGTCAATTAGGTCCAACACCGGCTGGGTCGCTATGCTCACGAGAAGAGTGTTGCGTAGAGTCGAAAGGGGAGGTCGTTGTTTGACCTCAAAAGAGGTATTTTCAATCGTGGCATAAGAGTTGGTAGGTTAAAAAAATACAAAAAAAAACAAAAAGGCTCAATGGCGCGCGCCATTGGCGCAACATGGCGCGCGCCATTGCGCAATATGGCACACGCCACAGTGAGCCATCTTAAATGAGCCATGGCGCGGCGCACCACTCCCTGGCGCTAGCCATGGCGCAATGGCGCGCCATGGCGCACGCCATTAATAACTATGGATAGCACTTTAAAATGTCCTTAAACCACTCCCCCAGTAGTGAAGCAGAGGTTTCCTTGATGAATAAGATTATTTATGCTAGTGTAGTAAGAAGTCTTATGTATGCTATGGTAAACCTCATTGGCATGCCTAAAAATGGCTCATCAGGTATATTTCAAAGTCTAGTATCTTGTGCATTCGATATAGTAAAAAAGATAGTTTTGGTAATGACAATGTCGGGTTTGTATTAATTATGCTACGGATATTGACACTCGGAAATCACTCACTGATTTTGTGTTTCTTGCATATGGAGGACTGACCTCCTGGAAATACAATATGGAATTTGTTGTTGCACTTTCCACCAATGAGGCGGAATATATAGCATTGATTGAGACAATTAAGGAAGCTATATGGTGGAAAGGTTTGATTAACGAGTTGTCTTTATCTGTTGATAGTACAGTTGTTCACTGTGATAGCCAATCTGCCCTCTATTTGTCTAAAAACTATATTTGTCATGGTAGATCGAAGCACATAAACATTATGCTTCATTTTGTTGGGGATATTATTGAATCTAGGACAGTGTGTCACAAAGATACACACTGAGGATAATATGGCCGATAGTTTGACTAAGGTCATGTCATTGTCCAAATTTAAACATTGTTTGAGTTTAATGAATCTTGTCCCAGTTCAATAGTCTAGGTTGCGAGAACACCATCAGTAAATCACTTTAATTGCAAGGTGGAGATTTGTTGAAATTGTCATTGCATGTGGTGTGTTGCAATTAAATTGATTTGTTCATTAATTTGCTTATTTTATATGCTTGTAATTGTTTGCACTCTTCGACTGCATTCTCGGTTCACGTACTCCTATTTGAATGCATGGTTGTTTACCCTTACGTGTGACATGTTTTTTGCTCACCTTTATGTGTTGTGTTGCTTACCCTTACATGTGTTGCTCACCTTTTAGCATTTACCCTTACGTGTGGCATTTCATGTTTACCCTTATGTGCAGCATTTACCCTTACGTGTAGCATTTACCTTTACATGTGGTATTTCTTCAGTTATATTCTCCCTGCAATTAATATTTGAATTCTCGGCTTGGGTTTTTCTTATTTGTAGCGGGTGCGGGTTGTGCTTTAAATGAGCCTGTTGATCATGAGCGATCAAACAACCCTTGCAAGCTTTCGGTGTGTTTGTTTGGTGTGTTTCTTCACTTTCACGGATTGGCTTTGATCCACATCGTGCCCCCACGGCCTATGATTTGTCTCTGCATTCCCCAGTCAGTTGTTCCGCGTTCTGTTATTCAAACGACCCTTTTGATCTGGGTCGTCCACGCGGCTTCCACCCCGCGCATCCGCCTGCACTCGTTGACGCCCCGTCTGTCTGTCATGATGGCTTTGCGCCATTCTCTCTTGGCAATCGATCAAATCGGTTCATTCGATCTATAATTCTGGTTTAGAGAGCGAGCGTGAACTCCTGATCCTTGGCGAGATCTCGAATAAGAAGGGGGAACCGAGGTTCCCAACCGGCCTCAAGTCCCTCAATCCTTAGTGCTCTGATCCCCTGTAACCGGACCTCAGCTCCGATGGAGATTTGGAGGAGACAACGAGTTCTTGGGTGTTGGACGATGGCAAGACAAACGCGAAGGCTTTGGATTTGATTATTTCCAACATAACCAGGTTTCGGTGTAGAAACCTATATCTGCAAGCGATTCCTCCAGGAGTGGACGGTGCTAACTCCTCACGACGAAGTTGACGGCTGCCACCAGGTTTAGCTTGGCCAGCCTCCTCGAATAGTTTATCCGGTTCTTGCTTTGTATTTTGAGTATGTAATCTTACATGTTTTGCTTTAGTAATAAAGTGTCGCAGGGGGTGGTGTTCTCGCCGTGCATGCAGGATCAATGCGATCTGAAGCACGTTATATCTTGGTCTCCTTTTACTGTTTTTTGTTTTTCATTTCTGAAAGAACAATTATCTAATTCTGAAAATTTAATTAGCGTTTTTTTGAACAAAACAACATACCTAATCATTTCCTAAATCATCGCATACGACTCAGTGGATCTTGGTTGTTCTTGAGAGAAACCACTTCAACATTGCTCTCAACACTACCTAAGCTGCCAATGACAGATTAGTCATCATGTGATTGAACACTATAATTTGGCAATATGAAATGTTCATTTTTTTATATGGAATGTTCATATTATATTTATGAAATGTTCATAGAATATGAAATATTCATAATTCTCACACTTAAAAATATTTTCTTAATAAATATGAATTGTTCGTATTTTGTGCCCAATCAAAAATGGTTTCTCCAACATTGACCCATTGTATCTACATGGGTTTAAATCGTACCAAAATTGTTTTGGAGATCTGAATTTAAGTCTAAAAGGTGACACTACGGGTGAGCAAACCTCAACCCGTTCCAAGCCTCAGGCCGAATACAGCAGAGTTCTCTCCCTCTTCTATCCTTTCCCACCTGTACTATTTAACTATGGATCCAGGGAATCTTCTAACAGCTGTCAAACAAACTCCTAACAGCCTCTAACAGCCTGCTAACAGACCATTGGGACCACAAACTGGATATACACCGGCTAACTGCTAACTGCCTATAGGGACCGCCTTGCCCCTCCTGGTGTAAACCCTCCTGAGTACCTGTTCATCCCTTGCCGTAACAGTCTCCCCTTCTGAAATAACAGCCCTGTCCTCAAGGCTGCAAGAAGGAAATTGGATCTGAATCACATAGTCGTCTTCCCACGTGGCGTCGTCTACTGAGCGACCCATTTGATGGGGTACTGGGGAGTGGTTGCGCCACTCGCGGAGCTGGCCCGCCTGGCAAGAACTAATTCGGGCTCCAGCGCTGCTAATAAATCGGCATCCAAGTCTGTTGGCAGGTTGGTGTGTAGAGTATGATTGCCAAGTGCCTTCTTTAATTGGGAAGCGTGAAACACAGGATGGATCTGAGCTGATGGAGGTAAATCCAGGAGATGAGCCACGCTACCCACCCAACGAAGAATCAGAAAAGGACCATAAAAACGGGGGGACAGCTTTTGGTGGATGTAGTGATCGACCGACTACTGGCGGTGGGGTCGGAGTTTGAGGTAAACGTGGTCGCCGGGCTGAAAAGTGGTGTCTCAACGGTGTCGGTCCACTTGCTGTTTCATGCAGCTTTGTGTGCGAGAGAGATGATGTTGGAGTTGCTTAAGAGCCTCATGACGATCAAGTAAAGTCGATGCTACGGCCTCCACCTGTATTTCGTTGGGCAGCCCGGTCACAAGGGCAGGGGGTCGGTGCCCATATACTACTTCAAGGGGGGGGGGGGGGATTTGATGGAGGAATGCCAAGTGGTATTACACCATAGTTCTGCCCAAGGTAACCGAAAAAACCAATTCTTCAGTTGCTCTCCAACAAAGCACCGAAGGTAAGTTTCCAAACGGCGGTTAACCACCTCCGTTTGGCCATCGGACTGGGGATGATAAGCGGAACTCATTTGAAATGTTGTTCCTTGCAGCTGAAAGAGTTCTCTCAAAAAGTGACTAAAAAAAAAGAGGATCCCGGTCGCCGACAATAGATTTTGGAATACCGTGAAGGCAGACGATCTCTTTGGAAAAGGTGTCGGCGACCCCCTTAGCGGTGAAAGGGTGCTTTAAAGGGATAAAGTGAGCATACTTTGAAAGTCTGTCAACAACGACGATAATGACATCGTACCCCTTTGATTTGGGCAAACCTATAATGAAGTCGGTAGAAAGGTCCTCCCATATGGTTACCGGGATGGGGAGTGGTTGGAGTAGGCCCACAGGAGAAGGTGTGGAGTACTTGTAGCGTTGGCAGGTGTCACACTGCTGAACATACTACACCACTTGGCGTTGCATGCCCACGCAATATAAGTTGGCAGGCAAGTTTCGGTAAGTGTGGTAAAAACCGGAGTGGCGCCCTTGAGGGGGGGCATGAAATTCCTTGAGGAGGTGTGGAAACCAAGGAGAAGAGGTTGGGAGGACGAGTCGGGCATGGTACAGTAGGGTGCCACGTGAAAGATGAAAACCTTTTGGGGGGGGGGGGCGCTATTGGATTTAAGTTGCTACAAGATTCTGATGATGAAGAGATCATCTAATAAGTCGGCTATTAAGTTTGAATTGTTTTTCCATACCGAAGAAGAGATGGACAACTAACAGGTAGAGGCTTCGACTTTCCTGGGCAGAACATCAGCGGTCGTGTTTTCTTTGTCGAGTTTTGTTGGAGTCTGCATCCCACATCGGATTAGTGTTCCGGTGTGAGTCTTTATTATTCATTATAAAAGAACCTCAAGGCCTCCTTTAAAGAGGACTTTGGAGATTCGGATCCATCTCCTTTTATCATTTTACATGGTATCAAAAGGAACCTAATCTCGAGCCCTCCCTCCCATTTTATTTTCCCCCATCTAGGGTTTTCCATTATTTCTCCCCTGTGCGGGGCGGCGGCCTCCATGGCCAGCGAGCCATAGGTATCTCCCGTCGCCCCCCCCTGCCGGTCTCTCCACCAGCCGGCCTCCTCCCCTGTGCGACGGACCTCCCCTCCCTCCTCGCACGTGACTCCAGGCTAGTTCGACGTCCTCCTCCCGACGCCTCCTTGCGCGTTGCTTCTCCCGACGGGGTCATTCCTCCTTCCGTCGCGACTCCCGTGCAATGACCCTCCACACGGTCGGATCCCGTCTGCGCTCGCCACCTTCCGCTCCGACGCGACTCCCCCTTTCAGATCCGCCGCGACAGCACGCGACGACACCCTCCGGCGCAACCCTGTGCGCCCGTCGGCCCCCAGCGGCCCTCCCTCTGCGCGCAGCGTCTCCCTCCCGGTGGTCTCCTCCTCTGCGCGCGATGGACCAAGCTGCCTCCCTTCCGTCGCGTCGGCTTCTCTAGCGCGTCACCTCCCTGTGTGCGCGACGGACTCCAGGCGACCCCTCCCTCCCTGCGCGTGTCCACCTCCTGCGGCCTATCCTCTCTCAAATCCGGCCAGATCTGATCGGATCCCATCTCCCAATGCCGGATCCTTCCCTGCGCAGGAAGACTCCAAACGACCACCCCCATCCAGACGCCTCCTCTCTTGGCGGACTTGGCCTCTTCCGCGCTTGCATCTCCGCTGCTCCCTCCCGTGCGAGCTCCCTCAATGCGCGCAATTGCCCCCTTCTCACGCGCTGCTCTCCCAGCAGTCGCCTCCCTTTCCCGGCGAAACCATTTCTGCGCGCTCCTTCCAGATCTGGAGCGCTTCCTCCCCAGTCCGCCGGCACGCCCTCGCGCTTCCTCCACCGTGGCACAGCACCCCGACCGCCTTGGACCTGTGTCCTTTAGCACCGCCAAATCCAGCAACGATTATGCGGAATCACCGCCTCCTATCGTCGGCCCCACAAGTGTGGCTTTCCCGGTGCTAGTGTGACTTTCTCGGCATCTCATCGACCGGCCCCGCTAGTGCGGCTTTCCTGGCGCTTCGTCAACCGGCCCGGTTTGTGTGGTTTCTCTGCTGCGCCCGCGACATCTTTCATCCATCATCCAGAGGGGGAGCTGCGATCTTGAGGGGAAGCAACGATTGCAAATGATTTATCTTTTGTTTTTTGCTTCGTCTTGTTTTGTAATCAAGGTGGGTATGTCCAGCTTGAGGGGGAGTGTTTGCAGTCTTCTTTGCTTTCTTTGATTTCGTTTCTTTTCTTTATGTGTTCAAGCTAGGTACACCTAGCTTGAGGGGGAGTGTTGGAGTCTGCATCCCACATCGGACTAGCGGTCCAGTGTGGTCTTTATTATTCATTATAAAAGAACCTCAAGACCTCCTTTAAAGAGAACCTTGGGGATTCGGGTCTATCTCCTTTTATCATTCTACAGGTTTATAGCAAACGTCAAAATTATAACTGAGCAACTAAGCAATCCAGCACTGCTAATCCACCGAGGTGATGCGTTGATGTAACAGGTATTTGAGACTATGTTGGTCAGAGTATACGACGAAGGGGCGACCCAAGAGGTATGGACGCCAATGTTGGATGGCTAGGACGAGGGCCGTAATTTCCTTTACATAAGTGGATTTAGAGAGATTTCAATCAGGTAGTGTTTTACTGAAATAAGTGATGGGGCGTTGATTTAGCATGAGGATGGTGAAACGCACGGCCGATTGTCGCCTATCGACCGGTCAAGGTTCCGGTGCTCTGCTAATGTGTATAGCAGCACTCGGGTCGAATCCTCGGAGACGATACTTTGTAATAGTCGTTTGTTTTTAGTTGACTGTATTCTGAATGGGGGGTTTGTTTGCAGAGCTTAAATGAAGTGATTAATGATTGGTGTTGGATTTAACAATTTGATAAATATTGGGGTGAGTTCATTTTTAGGGAGTTAAGCTTGTGATATCATGGAGCTTTACTTTATATTGCAGTTAATTTAACACCCACTTCGCAAGATAATGTTGATTGGAATTACTAAGTGTTAAGGCTTTAATCCAAGCCTTGACTTAACTTAGGGTTCTAATCTCAATCAGAGCTTGTTGATGGTAGTATATTTATGGTTCCAATAATCCATGGAAACCACACGTTAAACAAAACAAGTCATTAATCCATGACAAGTTAAGTCCAACATACACAATGTTAAATTAAAGAATATTCATCGAGCAAATACTCTCAATCACTAACATCCCTAAATTTGACTCACCCCAATAATATATTTACTCAACCATTGATATTAATATTAATCTGGTTTATATATTTAGGATGATGAATTAACAAGAGAAGAAAAAGAAAGGGATAAGAAGACAGTGGTACGTCGAACACACACACACGAACAATGATGAGAATTAAAAAAAAACAGAATTTCGATTGAATGAGGAAGCAAAATAAGAGAAGGGGATTCAACTGTATTTAAACTATTTTAAGAACATTAATATTAAACTACAGAAGGTGGATGAGAATAAGAGATATTGAAGAAGAAACTTGCATTAAAACAGAATTACAAAACACAAACTTACAAGATTACAAATGAAGAACAACACAAAAGTGAAAGGAAACAAAGAGAGGAGGAATGGTATCTCAAGTGAAAACTTGAGTATGGCAGGTCCTCCCAAGCCCTTGGCAAGGCTTTGGTCGTGTCAATATGTGCTCCTCTCTTCTGAAATGCCAACCCCTTTGAAGGAGAGGAGGGGGATGCATTTATAACCCAAGTGGACTGTTTTCATTCTCAATCTGTCCCTCCACTTGCATCGCCAAGTTGGCTATTCAGACAGCCGAATCTCAAGAAATCTCCATCTTCAAAGTTGTAGATAATAAAGTTGGCCGACCACTCTCAAAATTTGGAGTCATTTGGACCTATGGAGCCAAAGTTATGGTCAGCTGATTAAACAATTTTAATCTGTCCATTTCAATCCAGTCTTTTTGAAGTCCAAAATGTGAAAGGATTTTTGAATAGGAAGATGCCTTCAAAACCGAATGATTTCTTCAACAAAGTCGGCCGCCTATATCTCCTCTTTCACACTGCAAAATCTCAGCTCGATTTGATGACTACATCATGAGATATGTCATGAATAGTGTCCGGATTTTAATTCTCGTCTAGAATGGTGGGCTAGACTTCAAAGCTTCATTTGGGCTCCTTGTTCTTAGAGTTGGGCCCTGAAATTTTTACCCATGATTCTTTTGGATAATCACGAACACATGGTGGAGTTTCACAAAATATGGGCTTCGGGAGTGAGACCAGTAACTCAATCATCATGGCTAGTCCAGTTTCTTCACAAATTCTTTGGGTCATCTTGTGTGATCCATATGAGCCTTTAAATGGCAGAATTGGCTCATGATTCCTTCTAATGATTTGTGAGAAATTGAATAAAGAATCCTACAAAACAAGAACCACACAATTTGAATCAGTAGGGTGAGGAGTTATAAATAAAATAGTAAACTGACTCAATTAGACTACTAAAAATGTTCAAAAATTATACTTAGTATTAAAACATTAATATTTCACACAAATTATGCATATTTCATATAAAATAAGTAAAGGGAGTATATAATAAGTCATGAAAATATTAATAACATCAAATGGCACCCACGCCGCGACCCGACGCATCACACTCTACTTCGAAGAGCTGCAAGAAATCTAGCATGGCCAGAACAGGGGCTACTGTCATGGTGTTTTTTAGCTTGTTAAAATGCCCGATGCGCCTCCGGAGACCAGTGAAAACAATCCTTTCGAATCAGTTGAGTAAGAGGTTGGGCTATCTTTCCGTAGTCTTGTACAAATCTGCGGTAGTAGTCAGTCAAGTCGAGAAAATCGAGAACGCCACGGACAGATTGAGGGATCGGCCAATCAAGAACGGCCTGGATTTTTGAAGGATCCAACGCAACGCCCCCGTGTGAAATATGATGGCCCAAGTATTCCACCGTTTTTTGAGCAAAGGGGCATTTCCCTGCATTAGCAAAAAAATGGTTGTTGTGGAGGAGCTGTAGGACTATCGCCAAGTACTGAATGTGGTAATCTCACTACTGGTTATAGACTAAGATATGATCAAAAAAATATGAGGACAAACTGACGTAGATGCGGCCGAAATAAATCATTCATTGTAGCTTGGAAGGTAGGAGCATTGGAGAGACCGAAAAGCATTACCAGATATTCGTAGTGGTCATTGTGTGTCCGGAATGCTGTTTTCTCCACATCGGCCTTTGTCATCCGTATTTGATGGTAACCAGACTGGAGGTCCAGTTTAGAAAAATAGGTAGCGCCATGTAATTCATCCAATAATCCTTCGATCACAGGAATGAGAAATTTGTCCCGGATGGTGGCTTTGTTTAGCGCTCGGTAGTCAACACACATTTGCAGGGAGGAATCTTTTTTCTTGACTAATAAGACCGGACTGGAATATGCACTGGTACTAGAACGAACAATCCCTTGCTGAAGTAGCTCCGTAATTTGTCGTTCAATTTCTGTTTTATGGGAATGTGGGTAGCAGTGGGGGCAGACAGAAACGGGGCCATGGCCAGGAAGCATGGTGATTTTATGGCCGTAAGGGCGTTTGGGAGGTAAGCCAGTGAGCACCTGGAAAACCGAGTGGAAAGACCCAAGTAATTGCTGCAACTGATGTTGTTGAGGCGTGTTCTGGGGGGCACTGTAAGTCCCACGATTGTCAGCCACCAAACCCAAGTGGTGGTTTCTTTCTCAACCCTGGTTGGCCAGTGCGTGCAGAGAGGATAATAGGGTGGTGACGTTGTGAGCCCCCTCAAGGATATAGAGTTCTTTTCCTGCATTGAATTTCATCGTCATAGTCTGACAATTGATTTGGACGTCACCAAGTGTCCGAAGCCATGCGATGCCTAAGATGAGGCCCAGGCCCCCGATATCCAACACATGAGCATCGAGGCTACAATGATACGTGCCCAAATCAAGTTGAAGGTGCTAACAAAAGCATCTGGTATAGAATTGGTGACCATCGCCGAACTTGACGGTTTGTTTGATGGTGGATTAGACTGTTAGGCCGAGAAGTGTAGCAAGGTTAGGAGAGATGAAGTTGCGTGTGGCTCCACTATCCAAGAGAACCAATAATGGAATTCCACCGAGCTGGCCCTCCACTTTCATAGCTCGGGTGGTTAAGACAAGGCAATGGTCGTATGGTAGTCTAACAACAGGCATTCGACATCATCTAAATGGGGGTCCCCCTGCTTTTCCCCCCGCCTCCTAAGGATCGGCGGTGTCGTCTAGTGGAACAAGCTCATCATCTCCCAATAGTATAACCCGTATTTTAGAGTCCTGACATTTGTGCATGGGATTAAAAGGCTTTCCGCATTTGAAACAGAGACCCTTCTTACAACGGTCCTCCCACTCGTGTGGCGTAAGATGTCGAACGCTTCTGCCAGCTGAGGAGTTGTGTTGTATAGGCACTTGGGCAAAGGTGTTCTTCTCGATGGAGGCATGGTGATCAAGTTGTGTAGGTGACCAAATGTGGGTGGGCGCACTGGGTCGTTGTGGCGAAGGCCAACCCGACCCCTCTTGAGCAGACCAGGTGCGGGAGTTGGAGGTGCGGACATGGCGAACCACCCTGCGCTTAACAGCTAGCTTGACGTGACGAGCAAGACGCATGGCATGTAGTTGGGTTTCTAGGTTATGGATATGAACCTACTCGCAGATTTCATCTTGGAGACCATGCAGAAAATAACCTATGTAATGTTGCTTGGGTTGTCGGGGGATCAAAGAAGCTAAGTACTTGAAATGTTCCACATAATCTTGCACCGTGGTTTGTTAACGAATGGCTGCCAACTCTCCATAAGGGTTTTGGATTTCCAGGCCATCAAACTGTGGCAATTCCAGCCGACTAGTTGGAGGTGCGTAATGCTGGAAAGCCGCGATGGGGTGGGCGGTAGCTCCTGGCTCCCAAGTGGATTTGTTGGCAGCATCAGATGGGATGGCGTGGGAGGCCGATAAAACTGAAGCAGTGGACGGGTGCTCCACTTTGAGGAGTGGTGCCTTTTCTGGACAGCGAGCTATTGTGGTGATGAAGTGGCGGAGTTCCGCCAATTCCATAGCTAGAGATTTAAAAATTCAGCATGTTCCATGCGTTCCGAAGACGGAGCTGATTAAACATTTTTTAGAGTGGTTTTGAGGAGCCCCACCCTGTGGTCGAGGCCATCTTGACGAGACTGTTGGCGTGTCTCCATGCCAATGGGAGGAGGTGAAGTGGCAGGTCGAACCAATTTGATAAGAACTCAGCCCAGCGGAGGCACTTTAGTGTATTAGAGAGAATAATGGAGGGAAAATACAGTGGGGAAGAAGCAAGAAGGTAGGAACTTACAGCAGAAAAGACACTAGGGTGAACAAACCCCACAACCCATCCCAAGCCCCAAGCCGAATAGAGCAGAGTTCTCTCCCTCTTCTATCCAGTCCCACCTGTACTATTTAACTATGGATCCAGGGAATCTTCTAACAACTGTCTAAAAACTCCTAACAGCCTCTAACAGCCTGGTAACAGATCGCTGGGACCACAAACTGGATACACCAGCTAACTGCCTGTGGGGACCGCCTTGCCCATCCTGGTGTAAACCCACCAGGGTCCCTGCTCATCCCTTTCCGTAATAGTGATACATTATATGAACCGTTCATGTATATTGCCTATCAAATGTTTTGTGCTCAATTAAAATTGGCATACCATGCATTTAAATTGTTCCATTTGATTCAATTTATTTCAACCAAATTTGATGATTTTGTTTGTTATAATTCCAAAATAAAAATTTGTTGTATATTCTTACATATTTGGTTTCAAAATCATTAACTGGAACGTTAATCAATCTTAAATATTGAGTATGGATAGTGGAGTTTCGGGACAGACTTTTCAATAGCCAGGAAGCTTAGGATCTATCTAGAAAGGTAAAAGTTGACAATCTGTCACAACATACCTTTTTAAGAATAGGATTTTTGTTTCCTGTGATTTTAATCCTTGCATAAAAGGTGTTTCAAATACCATCTGCGTATGATGCATTTGAGTATTTTGCAGAATATTACAATTAAATCATATACTGCAGGTGTGTAACACAATTGTTAGTTGTACAAGGAATGTAAATTAATGTGTTTGTGATAGAGACCTTCTATGAGGGAGCGTGGATAAAAACGTCATTATAGTAGGAGAATATTAGTTGTTAGAATATGGTTAGTATGTTGTTAGGTTTAGACCACGTGGAGGTGGGAGGATCTATTATAAATAAGTAGCAGGGGTGAGAGGAGGGGAGAATTAACCTGGAATCGACTTCGGCTTGGATCGGCCTTCTGGCTTGGGCGAGGCGCACTTGCTCTCTCGAAGTGTACTTCATTCATCATCTATCCACTATAGTTCTCTCGTTCGATTCACAGATATATATACAAGAAATCTTATGCTCTTATCAATTGGTCCGACCTGCCGCCCATTTCCCCTTCGTTAATCCTCTCCTACGTGTCTTACAAAACCGCATCCACTACCGCCGTCTTGCTCACTTCCGCCATCATCAGCACCACTGCACACTGTCAGCGCCTTCCGCACCAGCAGCAGACACACGCACAGCAGGCGCATCGAGGCATCGCTCACACCATCGGCAAAATTCCTCCAGCTACGCCATAGTAAAATCTGTCGGCTCACGTCTGGGACAAGGAACACATCAACGAACCTTCGTCGATTCTCGTCTTGCTCGGACGGCGCGCAACCTAACGGGATTTTGCCTGGAGGACACACCCTTCGCCATAGCACGCTTGGAGACAGACAGCGTGGACAGGTATTTTTCTAGCATTGCTTCCCGATCAGCCAGGCACCTACCGTAAAAAAAATAAAAAAATAAAAAAAGTGGGAGCGTACCCAGATTTTTGGCTCAACTGGACACGCGCCCGACAGTTAGGCTGGATGCGCACAGTGTCAAACGCACTGTTGCTGCCACCTCATTTGATCAAAAGTGGCGCACTGCTGTTTTAATCTAGCGGAGCCACACATTGTTGTTATCAAGCAAGGATGACGATACACCAACAACTAAAGCAGCTCAACGCAACCCTCACCTCAATCCAACAACGCCAGCTCGAACACGAAGAGACTATGACTTCTGGAACGGCTGTTCGCGAATTTTTCGAAGTTGTCGGGCGTCACCAGGAGCAGATGTCGCAGCAGATGCTCGACCTCTCATGACATCAAAGGTGCCTTCGGTGCAGTCAAGGGCGACGACGGGGACGATGGTGCCGGAGCACAACGATGCAGCTGACGTTAAATTGTTGTGCGGTGAATTTCCTACAATGTCGCTGACAGTTGCTCGGCCAACACTGGTTCTGGAAGTTGATCGACCGACACAGGCTTTGGAGGCGACCAACGAGCATCCTGTTGGGGGTGGCTACAGGGCGACAACCGTAGGCCGTGAGCTCTGGACGTCAGACACAATTGGCCTGAACGCATTTTGGGAATTCAATAGGAAGGTGTACCTTTCTCTGACGACTGGCGCGAACGCTGGCGAGACGAGGAAGGCAGTGGGGTACGACGAAGCAGCGATGAAAATAAAACGTCTCATGTTGGGCCAACAGTGGAAGGATCGTGAGCAACAAAGGGAGCGACCCTCGCTCTTGACAGTGATGGCCGACGCGCGAACACGGGTAGCTAGCGACACTGTGACATGGGGATACAAGTCACCTATTTTTTGTCCACTACAATATCATGCAGAGTCAACAGTAATGGGAACTGACCTTTCACCTGCACTGCGAGAAGTATTTTCTTCCCTAGTGCAAGGGTGTGATGTGCCGACACTTGGGAAGCAACAAACACGTTCGGCCTATAATGCAGGAAGGACCGTCAGGGAGATCGTCTGGAAAGTAAATGAAGAAATGGTGCATCGCCATAAAGCAGGGAGGACCATCAGACAGATTGCTTAGAGACTGTACCGAAAGGGGGCAGGACCAAGTCGATCACTATGGCGACACACGCCCCAACGTACAACCCATGGGAATGGCAGTTGCACAAAAACTTCATCATGTTCTTCACCTTGAGGACAAGGTGAATTTGAAGGGGTGGCAGTGATAGAGACCTGCTATAGGGGAACAACGGTAAAAGCGTCATTATAGTAGGGGAATATTAGTTGTTAGAATGTGGTTAGTATTTTGTTAGGCTGGGACCCACATGGAGGTGGGGGGATCTATTATAAATAAGTAGCAGGGGGTGCGAGGATGGGAGAATTAACCTTGAATCGGCTTCGGCTTGGATCGGTCTTCTAGCTTGGGCGAGGAGCACTTGCCCTCTCGAAGTGTACTTCTTCATTCTTCTTCTACTCCACTGTAGTTCTCTGGTTCGATTCACAGATATATATACAAGCAGTCTTCTCCTCTTATCAGTTGGAAACACGTTAATTTGGTTGAATGTGCATAAGATGCAAAAATTGAATAACTAGAAACATGCATACATACACAAGGATTGCATGAGATGCAATGAGTTATGTATGAGATGCGTATTTAAATTAAATAGTGAGATCATTAAAATCTCTTACAAATACCAAGGTGTAAGATTCGCTCCAATGATTGCACTCATCAATACCTCGAACCAAACAGGTGGATCATGCCAAAAATGGACACCCGTAGTTTATCTTATACAAGACATGCAGAATAAAGGTTAAATGTTTGGAAGAGTTGAATAAAACTTGATTGCATGACCCAATGGGATTCAGTGCCTAGAATAACTGAGTTAAAATAATTCATCGGATAAATATGTCCACCTAACTATTCAAGAATTGCATATGATGCAATTGATTAAAGTTGTCTACCTAAATAGTCGTTTTGAAAGAAAAGCTTAAGCTGAAACAAGGCATGATAAAATATGGATCTCAGTCCATTGTAAGGATCATTATTTCAGTGAGAACATATTTAATAAAAGTCTATTGGATATTTATATAAACATGATACACACCCGACATAAATTTTTGTTGTAAATTGTAAATGACAGCAAACATTGACACGAGCTTTTCACTGAGATTAGCTCTCGAGAAAGAAAAACTGAAAAGGAATAATTTCCTTAAATGGTACTGAAATCTGAGAATTGTTCTCAAACAAAAGAGAAATATGCTTACATGAAGCATAAGAAAGACCGACTTGATGCCTCAACACTCGTGTTGGTGTACATGAACTAGGGACTACAAAAGCAACACTTATTCAAATTGAATCAACTATACATCTTCACTATCTTCGCTTAATTCTCATGGCCCATTCCCGAAATTGATCTTAGATCCACGGAGAGTTAAAATTAACTCAATTACATAATTAAATTTATTGTAAAATTCCCAAATTAAATAATTATGATGTTCAACCATAATTAATAAGTAAATAATTACAAAAAATTAGTGGCCTTGCCACTTTCATCATTTTCATCTCCAACACCCCAAGCATCGTTAAAATTTATTATATGTTATCCCTTGACAACATTAAGCATAAGAAAGACCAACTTGATGACTACACATTCGTGTTGGTGTTCATGAATTAGAGGATAGTGAAGACCCGAATCAATGAAAACATTCAATATAAATGACAGGCTCAAATGACTTTATGAAGAGCAAGTTAAGCATGAGCGGGATGAGGTATCGAAAGTACTCTTTTGATAGTGGAGTGTGTGCCTATAAAGCTCATTTGGTAGTAAAAGGGTATAAACAAATTCGTGATATTAACTATGAAGAAACTTTTTCACCGGTAAATGATAGATTCTATTTGTCATAACATATTCCATAATAGAAACTTAATTGAGTACATCTAGATGATGATACAATCAGAAAGTTTGGTTTTATTAAGAATAGAGATATATCTTCTGTATGCAAGCGAATTAGTGAGTGTGTGGTCATCTTTCTAGTATTGTGTGTGAATGACATACTTCTCATTAGAAATGGAATCCTGACTTCACAGTTTGTAAAGAATTAGTTGGGAAGATGTTTCCCAATGAAAGACATGTGAGAAGGTTCTCCGTATTAGATATGAATATTGTTAAATCCAGTTTTATTATATTGGGTATTTCCGAGTCCCCTATCGGAATACTCTACAATGTATTCATTTTTACTCATCTATAAAAGAATGTCTCCATCTCACATTTAGGTAAGGGGGAATTCGCAATCTACATGGTATCAGAGGGTACTCCCTAATTATTTCCCTCCTCCCGTCTAGGGTTTCCCGCAATTCCCCGTGCAGCCTCTCGGTTCCAACTGGCTCTGCCCTCCCTGCGGACTCCCGGTTCTGTCCGTCCCCGCGCTGCTCCTCTCCAATTTGGACCCCGCCAGAGAGGCAACCTCCTCCCATCGCGAACGCCCCCCCCCCAGCGGCGCCCTCCCGTCGCGAACGGCCTTCTGCGCCTCCTGATCCCGACGGCCAGCCCCGCCTCCCGCAGCGCTCCCGCATCTGTCGCACATCCCGTCACGGCTTCCCGGTTTTGCCCGGCCTCACCCTCCGCGATCCCGACGCCGTCGCCTGGCCGCCCGCGATCCTCCTCCCGCGACACTTTTCCCCGACGGCGCCCCTCTTGCCCGCCCTCTCGTGGCTTCCCAGTCCCCGCCGGCCAACACCCTCCTCCGGCGTCGCCCGCCTCCAACGCCCCTCCCAGCTTCGCGATAGCCCCCCCTACTACATCTTCCTCGGATATTCACGCACTCAACGCGGATACCGATGCTTCTCTCCGGACCTACGGCGGTATATCATCTCTGCTGATGTCTCGTTTATTGAGAGTTCTCTATTCTCACTTCTCTCTCCCCATCCAGACACTGACATCGATGATTGTCTTCCTCTCATCATCCATCCTCCTCTGGTGTCTCCCCCAGCTGATCACCGTTTTGGTACGGTCTACACTCGTCACACATCGACGGTGCCCCCTGTCCAGGCCGAGGACACCATCGTCTCAGCTTCGTCCGATGCTCCTGCCCCAGCACCAGACGACTTGCCTATTGCACTCCATAAAGGTACTCGTTCTTACCAGAATACTCCTCTCTATACATCTTCATAAAGAGGTTTGTCAGCTCTGGAGACGATATATATTCCCCGCACGATTGGCGATGCCAAATCTCACCCAGGGTGGCTATAGGCGATACGGGATGAACTGCAGGCTCTGGATGACAACCATACTTGGGATCTGGTGTCTCCCCCAGCTGATCACCGTTTTGGTACGGTCTACTCTCGTCACACATCGACGGTGCCCCCCGTCCAGGCCAAGGACACCATCGTCTCAGCTTCGTCTGATGCTCCTGCCCCAACACCAGACGACTTGCCTATTGCACTCCATAAAGGTACTCGTTCTTACCAGAATACTCCTCTCTATACATCTTCATACAGAGGTTTGTCAGCTCTAGAGACGATATATATTCCCCGCACGATTGGCGATGCCAAATCTCACCCGGGGTGGCTACAGGCGATGCGGGATGAACTGCAGGCTCTGGATGACAACCATACTTGGGATCTGATCCCCCTTCCAGAAGGAAAACAGGCGGTCGGTTGCAAATGGATTTATATGGTCTGTCTCAATGCTGATGACACTCTCCATCGCCTCAAAGCCCGACTGGTGGCGAAGGGCTTTGCTCGAACATATGGCATAGACTATTTTGAGACCTTCTCTCTGGTTGCCAAGATGACCTCATTCCGTTTATTCATCTCTCTGGCCGCTCATCATCATTGGCTGCTTCATCAACTGGATGTCAAGAATGTCTTTCTCCATGACTTTCTTGAAGAAGAGGTCTATATGCAACAGCCCCCCGAATTTCGTGCATCCGGTGCCGACTCCCATGTCTGCCGACTTCGTCGATTTCTATATGGTCTCAAGCAGTCTCCTCATACTTGGTTCTGCCGCTTCAGTACCGTCGTCACCGCCTTTGGACTCTCGCAGTATGAAGGAGCACACCGTCTTCTACCGTACGACGTCCAACAACTGCATCTTACTGGTGGTATATGTTGATGATATCATTATCACGGGGAGCGACTCCACTGGAATCGTCCAACTCAAAGGGCATCTTCACCACCACTTCCACACCAAAGATCTTGGTCCTCTCATATACTTCCTTAGCATCGAGGTCTCCCGTTCTACAGACACCATCTTTCTCTGCCAAAGGAAATATGCCATGGATATTTTGCAAGATGCAGGGTTGAGTCAGGCAACTGCTATGGACACTCCTCTTGAGCCTGGAGAACATTCTCTCTATGACGACATAACACCCTTTTCTCACTCAAAGAGCTATCGTCGTCTGGTGGGCAAACTCAATTACCTCACCATGACACAACCCGATATTATCTGTGTCGTTGGCAAAGTGATCTAGTTCATGGAGCATCCGACCAAATCTCAGTGGGATGTTGTCCTCCGCATTGCCAAATACATCAAGAAAGACTCTGCCCGTGGTCTTCGGTACTCTCATCACGCTCATCTGAATGTTGACGCCTTCTGTGATGCTGACTATGCCGGTTGCCTTGTTACCCGCAAGTCTACTTCTGGGTATGTCGTCTTCTTGGCAGGTAACTCCATCTCTTGTCGCAGCAAGAAACAGACTGTCGTTTCCAGATCTAGTGCGGAAACTGAATACCGTGTCATGGCAACAGTCACTACTGAGATCCTCTGGTTTCGTCATCTCCTCCATGAGTTTCGCTTCCCACCGCAGACCTCTGCTCATATCTGGTGTGACAATCAGGCGGCCACGAAGATTGCTTCGAATCCCGTCTTCCATGAACGGACGAAGCATATCGAGGTGGATTGTCACTTTCTTCGCCATCATCTTGAGCAGACCCATATCAGTTTCGGCCACATTCCGACGGCGGATCAGTTGGCCGACATCTTCACAAAAGGTCTCCCGAGAGCTCGTTTGGACTCTCTCAGTACCAAACTGGGTATCAACAGCATCAACAGCCCAACTTAAGGGGGAGTGTGTGTGGTCTTGTTTGCTGTCATCTTTCTTTTGTGGGACTCTTGATCCAAGTTGGGCATGTCCAGCTTGAGGGGGCGTGTTAAACCCAGTTTTATTATATTGGGTATTTCCGAGTCCTACATCGGAATACTCTACCATGTATTCCTTTTTACTCATCTATAAAAGAATGTCTCCGCCTCACATTGAGGTAAGGGGGAATTCGTAATCTATAAATATCTATAGAGATGGATCGAATAGTTTATTTGGTCTCAGTTAGAACACGTATATCAATAAAATATTACAGAGGTTTAGCAGGCAGATGTTTCCCAATGAAAGACGTGTGAGAAGGTTCTGTGTATTAGATATGAATATCTATAGAGATACATCAAATAGACTTTTTGGTCTGAGTTAGAACACGTATATCAATAAAATCTTATAAAGGTTTGGCATGGAAAAATTCAAGAAGGAATTCTTACCAGTTTTACATGAAAAAAGCTTTACGAAGCCTCGATGCCTTAATACATATGTAGAAAGAGAGCACGTGAATAAGATCCATTATGTTTAAGCAATAAGATTTATCATGTACATCATGTTGTGAGCTCAATCAAATGTCTCGTATATTTTGAGCATAGCCGACAAAAATGATTTGAAACCTCAGTCAGAGTTTGTGTTTTGCCTGAATAGTGGAGCGGTGAGCTAAAAGAGTTCCAAGTAGTCAACCATAGCTGATTCTAAAACAGAAATTGAATATATCGCAGCATCGGATGTGTTGGAGTCTGTATCCCACATCGGACTTGTGGTCCGATGTGGAGTTTATCATTCATTATAAAAGAATGTCTCCGCCTCACTTTGAGGTAAGGAGGCGAGGGGGTTTCCTCATTCTACATGGTATCAGAGGGATTTACTCCCGACCCTCCCTCCCGAATTATTTTATTTTCTTCTCCCTTCCTTTAGGGTTTCCCCGACCGGGGGGCGGCGGCTCCAATCCAAATAGCCGCCGCCCCCCCTCCCTCCGTTGCTCCTGCCGGTCATCATTCCCGGCGGCCCTCCCTGCCCCGGCGGCCCTCCGCCTCGTGTCCCACCTCTGCCCTGCGCGGCTCCCCGACAGCTCTCCCTACCGACGCGACAGCCTCCCGCGCGGCAGCCTCCCGCGCGACAGCCTCCCGCTCCGGCTCTTTCCGGCGACGCTCCTACCTGGCGCGGCTCCCGGCTCCCCGGCGTCTCCTTCGGTAGTGGGTCCCTCCGCGGGTCTCTCCCACGGCTTCCCGTCGTCGGCCCTCCGCGGATCTTCCCGGCGGCGCTTCTACAACCCGCGACTCCCGCCGATCCCGACGAGGTTCTTCCCGAAGGCGGTTCCAGGTGCGCAACTCTCGGCGTCCTCGCCCGCTGCTCTCCGACGTCCAAGCCCCGACGACCTCCTCCCGCACGACTTCCGGCGCGGCTCCCTCCTTCGCGCGATGGCCTCTCGGCGGCTCCCTCTGTCAGATCCGGCCGGATCTGGCCAGATCCACTCCCTGCACGCAACATCTCTCAGATCTGGCCAAATCCGGCCAGATCCGGCGATCTCCCGTCCAGATCCAGTGCACCAGCCCTGCCGGCGATCCCTTCCCGACGGATTTCCTTCCTGCCGGCGCCTCCAATTCTGTCGGCCTCTCCCCCTGTCGGTGCCTCCGACAGCCGGCCCTCCAGCAACCGGCCTCCACCCTTGCCGGCCCCTCCACACCGGCGGCCTCCTCCGGCTTCCAGCGCCGCCTCCCGCTGTCCTGCTCCCTCGCCGGCCTCCTCCTGCGCTCCTCTTCCGGCAGCCAGCCGACTCCCGTTTCTCCCAGCGGCTGCCCAACTTCAGTTTCGGCTCTCCGGCACCTCCTGCGGCATCCCCGCCTCGCCGGTATCTCCCGACGACTCCCGACAGCCGCATCTCTATCCGTCGGCACGTCCATTCACTGGCGCAGTAGCTCGACCACCTAGGATTTGGGCCCGTTGGCGCCGCCAGATCCCGCAACACTTCTGCGGAATCCCCGCCTCCCGTCGCCAGCCCCGCAAATGCGGTTTTCCCGGTGCTAGTTTGGATTTCCCGGCGTTTCATCGACCGGCCCCACTAGTGCGGCATTCCTGGCGCTCCGTCCATCGGCCCGGTTTGAGTGGTTCATCTATTGCGTCCGCGACATCATCCATCCATCATCCTGCGGAGGAGCTTTGATCGTGAGGGGGAGCAGCAGCCTTTTGCAGCTTTCTTTTTTATTTCGTCTGTTTTGTAATCAAGCTAGGTCTGTCCAGCTTGAGGGGGAGTGTTAGCGTCTGTTTTGTGCTTTCTTTTCATTATATGTTCAAGCTAGGTACACCTAGCTTGAGGGGGAGTGTTGGAGTCTGTATCCCACATCGGACTTGTGGTCCGATGTGGAGTTTATCATTCATTATAAAAGAATGTCTCCGCCTCACTTTGAGGTAAGGAGGCGAGGGGGTTTCCTCATTCTACAGGATGCAACAAAGGAAGTTGTGTGAATAATGAAGTTCATAGTTAAACTAGGGATTGTTTTGAGCATAGTGTATCCTTATAGACCTCTATTGTGACAATAATGAAGTCATCGCTCGAGCGAAGGAACCCTGGTCTCGTCAAAAATCCAAACACATTTTCTGAAGATACTATCTTATTAGGAAAATTATTAAGAAGGGCGATGTAAAGATTTGTTTAGTGGCTACTGATGATAATGTAGTGGATCCTCTGACAAAATTATTAGCACAACAAAAGATCGAGTAATATGAAGTCATTGGGTATTAGATACATGGGAATTGACTCTAGCATGTACAATTTTGTTTATATATGTGTGATAAAGTTGTTCATATGATACAATTTTAAGAACCCACTTTGTATCATGTTTTACTATAAATATCAATTCACAAATTATCATCCATATATGTATGTTGCCAATGTGATACAATAATGAACCCCTTAGAGGTAAAATTCCAAGTTACCCCTAATTGATGATCATCATGGAATGTCATGAGTTATGATGATATGTTAAGATTTGCGTTAGTAACTGATATGGAGATATAGAGTTTACTCATTGGAAGCAGTTTCAAGAACTTGTTGTCTAAATTGATCCACTTTAAATACACCACATGGAACGTCATATACATGTGTCATTGATGTACTTGGGGTGTATACCGCATAATAATCTTAGACCTAAATTTAACAAGGTTCCCAATATGTGAATCATCATACTCATCTTACAATGTTCTTAAAGAATAAGCCAAACAAATGGAGGTTAGGTATGATGTTGATCATGCAAAAGGTTTTTCTTAACCATATGACATGCACAATGGAGGTTAGGTATGATGTTGATCATGCAAAAAGTTTTGCTTAACCATATGACGTGCACAACATTCGGGTCCTCGATTGAGTGAGACTGAAAAAATGCAGTCATGCTTAGGTGAGTGACATTTGATGTGTTCATCTACTTGTATGAATGACATGTTATGTATTTATCTGTTTTAGTCTATATACTTCGAGAATCAAGAACGTATGAGTTAGTCAATATGGGGTTGATATATTCCACATATTGTTACTATATTTGATGTCATGGACAAAAGGATTGTATGGGTATACATGTGGTTAATGGAGATCACACCAAAACCCTTTCTAGCTTAATTAACATTGATATGTTGCTAGATACTACTCTTTGCTTATGATTATGGATTAAGACTTCATAATCATTGTCAATGTTACATAGGTCCACAAGTTCATACATAAGGCTATGTGAATGGAGATTTATTTTTGTACAAAATGTTGTCCAAAATATGTCGGTGCTTACATGATATCTTTATATCCAAAAAAGTTTAGATATGATTATGTATCTTGTTACTTTTGAGAAAGTTAAATGCACTAAAACCATAATGCGACCAATGATATGATATCGCTACTCAAAACATAGTGAAATATGGATTTATGCTCACTAATAGATATGATATATGGAGTTATCATTTTAGTGGGCGTATATTCAATAAAAGTTTTTATTGAACACTGTAAAATATGATATTCACCCGATAAATATATTTAATGTTTCACTTTTCGCTCGCACTAAATAGGTTTCAAGATCATTTTTACCTTGAAATGATGGAATCCTCAACATTACACCGCTGAGATCATTTAATCTATTATAGCATTCAACCACTAAAATTGTTCTTGAGCGGCTCTCATGAACATCTTAATATCCATTTCATTGGTGTCACTTCCTTCCATCATTTAGAAATCCTGGAAGAAAATTTTAATAGAAAGAAATATGGACCTCACGCATTCCCTCATATATTTACACTCGAAAAATAGAGTTACGCTCATGTTTCACACAATTTACGGCTTTTAAAAAATATATATATATAACTCTCTTTCCTTTCGCCGGTCCACTTTCCTCCTACGGTGCTCTTAGTCAATGCCAACTGTAGAATGATAAAATAGGAGAAACCGAACCCCCAAGGTGTTCTCTCTAAAGGAGCCTTTGGGGTTCTTTTATAATGAATAATTAAGACCACACCGGACCTCAAGTCCGATGTGGGATGCAGACTCCAATACTACCTAGCTTGGACACATAAAGAAAAAAAACAAGTCAAACCAATGAACACAAAACAATCAACAGACTGCAAACACTCCCCCTCAAGCTGGACATACCCAGCTTGATGACAAAACAAGACAAAGCAGAATAAAAGATAAAGTTGCAAGGCTGCTACTCCCCCTCACGATGATGGATGGATGATGTCGCGGGCGCAGCAAAAGAAACCACTCAGACCGGTCGGTTGACGGAGCGCCAGGAATGCCGCACTAGTGGGGCTGGTCGATGAAACGCCGGGAAATCCAAACTAACACCGGGAAAAACGAATTTGCGGGGCCGGCGATGGGAGGTGGGGATTCCGCAGAATTGTTGCGGGAGAAGGCGGCACCAAAGGGCCCAAATCCAAGGTGGTCGAGCTGCTGCGCCACGGTAGAGGAAATGCGAAGGCATGTGCCGGCAGACAAGGAGGCGGTTGCCGGGAGTCGTCGGGAGATGCCGGCGAGGCGGGGATTCCGCAGGAGGTGCCGGAGATCCGAAACTGGAAGCAGGGCAGCCGCTAGGAGGAGGCCGGCATGGAGGGAGCAACGGAAGAGACGGGAGCCGCTGGATGTCGCAGGGCGGAGCGAAGCCGCAGAAGGCGCAACGATTTGAGGTGAGCGCAGGGGGTCGCCTGGATGAGGGCGCCGGGAGGAGGAGCAACCGCCGAGAGGGAGCACCACAGGAGGGTTGTCGCGCGGAAGCGGTGCAGGAAGGTCGTCGCACAGGGAGGTTGGCCAGCGGGGTTCCGCTGGAAGGCACGGCTGATCGCGGGGCGAGGCGCGATCCAGAAGGCATCACGGGAGGGTGACGAACGACGCGTTTGGCAGCGCTGTCACAGGAGGCCGACGCAAAGGGAGCAGCTTCGCAAAGGCGGCTCGGGAGGCCGGCAGGGGTGGAGGCCGGCTGCTGGAGGAGCCGGCAGGGCTGGAGGCCGACTGATGGAGGAGCCGGCAGTGGTGGAGGCCGGCAGGGCTGGAGGCCGACTGATGGAGGAGCCGGCAGGGCTGGAGGCCGGCAGTGGTAGAGGCCGGCAGGGGTAGAGGTCGGCTGCAACAGAGCCGCGGGACGCCGAGGGAAGGGTGAGGCCGGGATCGCTGCTGGGAAGAGTGATCGGGAGTCGCCGCTGGGAAGGGTCGGAGCGTCGGCCGAGCGCGCCTGGACGAGGGTGCAAGGAGACGCGCGCGGGGAGGGCAGGGCCATCGCGCAGGGAAGCGAAGCAGCGGAGGAGGCCGTCGTGGAGCGCCGCGCGCAGAGGTGGGATTCTGTCAAGAGGGACAAGGGTGTCGGGCAGCGTCGTGACGGAGGGGCGCAGGGAGATGCTGTCGCGGGAGGGTCCTGCCGTAGGAGGAGGCGACGCATAGGAGGAGCCGTCGTGAGCCGTCGCGGGAAGAGGAGGAAGCGCCGCGGGAGGAACGCGCGGGAGGACCGTCGGCTACAGGGTACCGGCAGGGGGAAGGCTGGGAGATATCTGCCGCCTGGGAGATGATCCCGGAGGGGCGGCAGCATAAGATTAACCTAGCCCTACATGGGGCCGCCGCCCCCCCTCGGAGGAGAGGATATGAGAAACCCTAGATAGGGGGGAAATAAAATGGGAGGGGTTCGGGAGGAGGTTCCTTCTGATACCATGTAGAATGATAAAATAGGAAACCGAACCCCCAAGGTGTTCTCTCTAAAGGAGCCCTTAGGGTTCTTTTATAATGAATAATTAAGACCACACCGGACCTCAAGTCTGATGTGGGATGCAGACTCCAACACCAACAAATCTAAAGGATTGTTGGAATGTGCCAATCATGAACTAGATTTCAAAGATAAACAAATGAGGAAATGATAAAGAAAATAGTTAAAGAAAAAGATGATGAAACAAAGGATTCAAGATGCCGAAATAATAATTTTTTTGGCCTTTCTATGTCATGGCTTTTTTTTTGCTTTTTTGGCTGTTTTTTTGGGGGGGTTTTGAACAATAGCAACAACAATAAACTGAAATTTCAGTACATAGATAAGGGAGAAGCAACAATTAGTGATCCAATTGAAATCAAAGAGGGAGATGCATGGATTTTGTCCATGCAAATTTTTTTGCAAGATTTAAATCCGCAATATCTTACACGATATAAATCAGATTTTGATTATTCCAAATGGAGAGGAAAGATCAGCTTCTGAACTATCTATATGTCCAAAGTGACAAAGAAATTATGTTCGTGGATTATGAAGAAAATGGACCATAATTGATGTTGGCCCAATTCAAATAAAAAGGATATGAAAGAAGAAATAAATAGAATAATAAAGGATCTCAGGAAAACAAAAAGAAGGGTTTATGAATGGTGGAAATAAGAAATAATAAAGAATGGTCAAGGTAGAATCCAAAGAGAACTTGTCTCTAAGAACTCTAACAACAAGATGCCCCAAAAACCAAGCAAGAACACAAGGTTGAGAGCAAAACTCGCCAAAGTAATACTAAAATTTTTTAGTGCATTTGATACAAAGAGTGGCTATTTATAACCAAAGGGTGATAAAAATGTCTAATACCCAGTTCTCACAAGTCAACAAGACTAAGCAATACTTTTTGACAATTTTGGCACATGCCAATAACTTTAGGAGACAACTAGCCCACCTCATTTGAAATTCATGCACCTGCCAAAGACTTTAGAGAAAAATAGCACACCAAACATGACTTTCATGGCACCCTCATTGACTTTGAAGATGATTTCGTGGGATGGAGCTTGAATTTCATAGCACCACTTGGGTTGGGATTTTAAGAGCATGTTTTGGCCTTAATTAGAGTAATTATAGGCCCAGTTGCTTCCTCCAAGAAAAGGTTGGCCCACCTCTTGGATAACCGGTGAATTTCACTCACATTTTCGATCCCAGATTCAATTAACTGGTGAATTACCTGTGGAGACGCATATCCGTTGATTGATTCTTATAATTTTCATCAAACACAAAAAAGCAGAAATTCAACAGAGGGAATTGTAAGTGAGTTGCTTCATTCATTTCATTTGATTTACCCAATTCCTCTCCTAGTTTGTGGTTTGGGTTTTGTTGTTTTTCTACTACTTTTGAGGTATATAAGATGCTTACAAAACCCAACACTTATCAATCATTGTAAGTGCTTCGCTATAAGTGTTTCCAAATTGCTAGTGTTTTTTCAGGAAAACACCACTAATTTTTTCAACCTGCTTATCATCAATGAACTATTATAGTACTCATCACTTCTGATAAGCAATTTGAAAAAAAAAAGTGGTGTTTGTTCTGTTTTTTTAAGACTTAAAATTAAATTCCAGAAGAAAACCACTAAACTAAGTGGCAGAAAAACATTTTTTTAATAATCAATTTGCAAACAGTTGTACAAAAACATTTATCGTGAGTGATAAGGGCTACAAGCAATTTTCAACAAGTGTTTTCAAATGGGATCATAATGAGTTTTCATTAAGCGTAGCCAAACAAAGCCTAAGACATCACCTAGACATTCAACACAAACCACAAAGATGAGTAATAATTAGAATTAACCATGACTAGAGTGAAAAATCTGGAGGAAACTTGAAGCCCATGTATTTCTTCATGGATTCCATTCAAAATATAAGAAATGACAAACAATCCTGGAAGGAATAAAAGGTAGTTGGTTAGAACTGGTGCTTATTGAAGATGCCTCGTTAAAATATGGGGCCATGCACAAATCAAAAAAACAACCGGAAAACATAGGCTGTGTAATGTTATGAAAAACGTTTCTTGTTTTCATTTTTCAAAAATATATTAAACAATGTGTTAGAAAATATGCTTGAAAGTATGAAAAAACAAGAAAATGTATGATTTATCTTTTATTGCATTTTCATTTTTTAAGAAACATGAAATCTATTTTTCGTATACTAAAAATTTCTCATTTCCATTTTCATTTTCTATAAAAAATGTTTTCCACTTACCTGATCTAATACAGTTTTAGAAAATGAAAATAGAAAATGTTTTTCATAACCACCAAATGCAGCCATAGTTTGTAAGCTTGCAAAAGAATGCGAAATATATATATATATCTGAGTGTACCGATGGCAGCAGCAGAGACAAGTACCCCTCGCCATAGGTCCGTTAGTTCATGAAACCTGAACTCTATATGTCGAATGGCCCATGTAAAAGCTACCAACACAGCTATATAGAATATGTGCAGGCACATTATGGGGATCATAGACTGGATCTCCAGGTGGCAGCGGGGATTTACAAGCTTCTTTTTATGAACCACTGCAATAACAATTAACAAGCGAGACTTCTAAAGTCAGATGTGTCAAGTGGATCTTTGAACAACTTTTTGTTTTGATAATTATAAAGTTTTACTTTTTTTATTTAGCATAAGTTTAAATACCTTCAGTTGTGTAATTATAATTTCTCATATAGCATTATTATGTTTTAATCTTGTTTTAGTTTATCATTATTTGTTTAATTATTCATTATTCAGTGATTATATTATATTATGATTAATTATTATTTCTCACGTCTTTATTAAGTGTTATCTTTGGTTTATCATATGTATTTGTTGGAGTCTGTTTCCCACATCGGACTTGTGGTCCGATGTGGAGTTTATCATTCATTATAAAAGAACGTCTCCTTCTCACTTTGAGGTAAGGAGGCGAGGGGTTTCTCCATTCTACATGGTATCAGAGGAGGTTTGATCCCTCCCTCACATATTTTTTTTTCCCGATCTAGGGTTCTTTGGAATTCCCCCTTGGGGGGCGGCGGCCTCAAAGCCCCGTAGGGTTACCGCCGCCGCCCCTCTGCCTCAGCCCTGCGTGGCTCCCCGGCGGGTCTCCCCTCCCTCCCGAGCGCCGCTCGGCCTGCTGCATTTCCGGCGGCTTTCCCCCTCCGCCTCGGCCCGACTCTCCTCTCGGCGGCCCGATCTCCCTCACGCGGTGCCCCTCTCCTACGCGGCTCCCCTTCCCGTCGCGGCAGCCCTCCGGTGTGTCTTCCCTCCCGAAGTCCGCTCCTCCTGCGCAAGATCCCTCCCGGCGCGGCTCCTCCTGCGCGCAGGCCCTCCCCGCCTCGGCTCCCCACGTCGCCCTCCTGCCTGGCGCGGCTCCCCGGCGGCCATCCTGCCTGGCGCAGCTCCCGGCTCCCGGCGCCTCCCGCTGCTCCAGCGGCTCCCGCCTCCCTCCCGCGGCGCGATTCGCGGCTCCCTCCGGCGACGGCCCGACGTCTCCCCTCAACCCGACCGCCTCTCCTGCACGGATCTCCTCCCGTCTTCTCTCCCGGCGCCAGGCCCCGCCTTCACTGCGGCTTCCCTCGCGCCGGCCCGACGACCCCTTCCGGCGCACTCGCCCAACGACGCGGCTCCCCTGCGCCTTCCCTCCCACGGCGCTGCTTCCTCCTACGGCAGACTGGTGCCTCCCGGCGAACCAGTCCCGGCGCCCCCCCCCCCTCCAGGCAGCCCGGCTGCCCCCTCACCGGCGGCCTCCTTCACCGGCCTCCATTCCTGCGGCTTTCTCCCAAGCTGCGGCCCTCCAGCAGCGCTCCTCCAAGGCAGCCTCCTTCACCGGCCTCCATTCCTGCCAGCACCTCCGACAGCCGGCCTCCAGCAACCGGCCTCCACCCTTGCCGGCCCCTCCACACCGGCGGCCTCATCCGGCTTCCAGCGCCGCCTCCCGCTGTCCTGCTCCCTCGCCGTCCTCCTCCTGCGCTTCTCTTCCGGCAGCCAGCCGGCTCCAGTCTCTCCCTGCGGCTGCCCAGCTTCAAGTTTCGGCTCTCCGGCACCTCCTGCGGCATCCCCGCCTCGCCGGCATCTCCCGACGACTCCCGGCAGCCGCATCTCTGTCCGCCGGCACGTCCATTCGCTAGCGCAGCACCTCGACCACCTAGGATTTGGGCCCGTTGGCGCCGCCAGCCCCGCAACAATTCTGCGGAATCCCCGCCTCCCGTCGCCGGCCCCGCATATGCGGTTTTCCCGGTGCTAGTTTGGATTTCCCGGCGTTTCATCGACCGGCCCCACTCGTGCGGCATTCCTGGTGCTCCGTCAACCAGCCGATTTGAGTGGTTTCATCTGCTGCGCCCGCACCATCATCCATCCATCATCCTGCCGGGGAGCTGCGATCATGAGGGGGCGCATCATCCATGCATCTTTTATCTTTTATTATGTTTTGTTTTGTTTTGTCATCAAGCTGGGTCTGTCCAACTTGAGGGGGAGTGTTAGCGTCTGTTTTTTGTTGATTTCTTTTCATTATGTGTCCAAGCTAGGTACACCTAGCTTGAGGGGGAGTGTTGGAGTCTGTTTCCCACATCGGACTTGTGGTCCGATGTGGAGTTTATCATTCATTATAAAAGAACGCCTCCTCCTCACTTTGAGGTAAGGAGGCGAGGGGTTTCCCCATTCTACAGTATTAATTAAAAGAATGCTTAACTTTGATTATATCTTTTTATTTTTTACTTAATTTATCTTGAGATTTCATGTTTTGATTGTTCATAACATGTACAAGTTTCATGAAGTGTTCTTAGGCTAAATAAGTCATCTGGGACCCCAAGATATCATTTATACGTGATTTTTTACTCTTCCCACATAGCCAAAGTATTGTTCCCACGTGGTCAAATCTCCCACATACCCAATTCTCTCACATAGCCGATTTTTCAGAATCGGTTACCTTCTGTATTTCGAACATAAGTTGAGCTACAAAACTCCAAATTGAGTGATTCTTATTGCATTGGAAAACTAACAAAATTATCTACATTTCGTTAGAAGACATCAAATTCTGAATCGATCTTTATCAGGTCCTAAATTAGATTACAATGATAACTTTAGCTATAGAAGTCCGATTAAGGTGATTCTTGATTCTCTCAAAAGCTAATGAAAATGTCTAAATATAAGAACGAGAGCTAAAGCTGGTTCAGCAGTTTAGAAGGTCTATTTTAAGTCTGAATTTGATAAGTCAAGCTGTTTACAGATTTTAGAATTCAAGTACATCAAATTTTAGATACGTGATGAATTTGCTTACATGGTGAATCGTCTACGTCAATCCCCTATGTGAAGTTTATTATGAATATTGTAGAATGAGGAAACCCCCTTGCCTTCTTACCTCAAAGTGAGGAGGAGGCGTTCTTTTAGAAATATCCAAATTTAAATCTGTTGAAATATGAAGGGTTGGTCTCCAATTTGACAGGGAGTTTTTCAAGGATATTAATATGGATTATTAACTACTATATTAATTATTCTAAACTTGATATGGAGAGAAAGCTCACTTGGATGTCAATTATCTCTCTTTATCTGGGAAATAAGCATGAGCAGTACGAATGAAAGAACAAAGCTTAAATTAAAATTGTTCGGGAATGTCAAGAGTTAGTCTCGCATGAATTATTTGAGCATTTCAAGGAATTTATTATCAACTTTTATGGATATATTTACTGCTATATTGATTGTTTATTATTCTAATGATTATTTGTATATAGCATGTTTTTCATTTTTACAAAATATCAAAGCTAATTAGAAGTTACTTCCATGTGAGGATTGTATTTTTGGAATTTATTATGGAGTTTAAAGTGAAGAAAATAACCGTTGTTATTTCGGATATAAAAAGACCGAGGCATGCAATGAAGAGAGAAGAGACGTGATTCTACTTTTACTCTTTCGTGCTGCATAGTTCGCAATTGCGTCTTGGCGCTTCATTGTTCAACTGCTTGTCGAAGTAAACTGTTAGTTGTCTCAACTTCACTGTTTCAACATCTTGAAGGGCCTGAGCACTACCTAATCCATTTGCCACCATCTTCATCGAAGATCATTCACCGGGTTGAACTGTTTTATTCTTTCATTGTGTTGTAACTGTTCGGACTGTATTGTCTCACTTAGTGCGTCTTGCACGGGGTTATACTACCCTAACAAAAGGTACGTCTAGGTTTAGTTTGTCCCCATAGAAGGTTGGGTTTCACTTAACCCGTAAAACAGTAGAGGAAAAGACCTCTTCTGTAAAAGTTTAGGCTGGGTTAGGTTTTCCCCCGTAAAGGACTGGGTTCCGTCTAAACCCGAAAAAGGCGAGGTTGGGATTGAGCCTGTAAAAGTCTAGATTGGGACTTCTCCTGTAAAAGGCTAAGTTTTTGTTTAAACTCATAAAAGACAAGAGAATTGGGTTAATCTTCCATGTGTTAAAAAGGTGGATGTAAAGAGTTGTCACTCTCCTTAAAAAGTGATATACCATAGTGGGTGTCATCGCTCTCAGTTCGTGAGAGGGATGGAGAGTAAAATATGATCATTTAGATCAGAACTACTATAAAAATCTCTTGTGTTCATCTTTTACTTTCTTGCATTTTCTTCTCTCTCATTTCTTATATCAGTGTAGTTGAATTGTTTTGTTAAACCCAGTTTACTGTATTTCTGGGTAAAGGGTGTTTCCCAATCCCACATTAGATTATTCCGACTTGTAAATTTTGTCCTCTATCTATAAAAGAATGTCTCCACCTCTCCTTGAGGTAAGGGGAATTCACCACTCTACATGGTATCAGAGGGTAACTCCCGATAATTCTTTTTTTCCCTCCCAGCCGCTGCACTCCGCCCTCTAGCGAGATTCATCTCCGACATCGGCGGAACCCTCCTTGCGCGCTTCGCTCGCAGCGCAATTCCTCCCAACGGAACCCTTCGACCGCCTCCCTGTGCGGCTTCCCAGCCTGCCTCCTTCCTCGGCTTCCCGGCCCCGCCTCCCGTTGCGGCCTCCCGGCCCTGCCTCCCGCTGCGGACTCCTAGCCCCACCTCCCGCTGCGGCTATCCCGGCCCCGCCACCCTCCTACGGACCCCCGCCTCCCTGTACGGCTATCGAGGCAACCCCCGTTGCCGACTCTTCCTGTGTTGAAGTCCCGCGCCCTCTCACTAACGCCTCCTGTGCGGAAACCCCGCACTACATCTCTGGTTGTCTCGCGCCCTCTCGTCGGCCTATCTGCGCGGCTCTTCCGCTACACTCGGCGCAACAACGCCGCTCCTCCGGACGGCCCACCTGTACGCAGGCCCCTTCGAAATCCCGTCGCCAGCCCTCCAACGCGGTCATCTCCTACGACTTGCCTCCCGCGCGACGACCCTTCGACGGCGATGACACCAGGCGATCCCCCTGCGCGCGACACCACCCGGCAGCCCCGCCACCACCCTGGTGCCACCCATCCATCGGCAGCCAGATTCACCGGTTGCTCCCTGCGCAACAGCGTTGCCCTCCTCCCATCGCCAGCACCTCCTGCGGTTGCTCGCGCCCTTCTCCGCCGACACCATCTTTTCCCGGCGCACCATCTCTTCCCGGAACACCATCAACCGGCCCCGCCTGTGCGCAATCCCGACGTCCTGTTGACCGGCCCTACCTGTGCATAGTCCCGGTGTCCCGTCGACCGGCCCCGCCTGTGCGGATTCCCGACTCTCCAATGGAAAACTCTTCCGTCCTTCCTCGCCTGATCACAGCCTCCACTCGCCTTATCGATGAGCGGCTTGATTCAACAAATTTTTCTGTCTGGCAGAAGACGGTCTTGATGTCTCTCACCAGCATGGACCTCGACTCACACCTAGATGCTTCTCCGCCACCATTGTCAGATCCGAAATACAGGGTCTGGAAGATTGTTGACAGCAAAATCTTCGATTTGCTTGTCAATTCTATGGATCGCTCGATAAAGGATGTAACTCGGACGGCAAATACGGTCAAGGAACTCTAAGACTTCTTAAACCTCTTGTATTCCGAAACAAACAATTTGACTCATGTGTCGGACGTTCTTCACCGCCTGTCCATTATCCGCCAACAACACCATCCTTTTCCGGCATACTTCATCGAGTGAAAAGCCCTCCGTGATGAATTACTTGAGTTGCGACTCATTCCTCAAACACTAGAGGTAGCTTTGGCCCAGTGGGACCAATTATGTCTCTTCAGCCTTCTCCATAGTCTTGATCCCGAATATGCGACAACGGCCACAGAGATGCTCATCAGCCCCTCCTCGCTTGAGATTTCGCTGGTTTATCATCGCCTCGGAAAGGCTCATCAGGTTCTTCCCCCACCAACTCACAGTATCGATCCTACTGCCCTTCTGGGTCGTGGCAGTGGACGTTCTTCTGGTGCTCGTGAACGTGGTCGTGGTGAGGGTTGTACTCGTCCTTTATGTCAGCACTGTGGCAAGCTAGGCCATCTCATCGAGCGATGTTGGGTTCTTCATGGACGCCCGTCTCAGCCACATCGACAAGGTCAGACTGCGGTCCACGATGCTTCCTCGCCAGCTTCTGATCTTCCTTCCACTTTGGACCTCTCCATGGATGAGCTCCAGCTTATTCACACTCGTCGGGATGCCTCGCTACCTAGTTCTTCTTCGGCATCTATTGCCCATACTGGTGGCCCAACTGTTTGTGTCACACATCGCCCACCTGCTTGGATTCTTGACTCAAGTGCATCCGATCATCTCACAGGTGATGCAGGTATGTTATCTACTTACCGTCCATATACTAGCTCCACAACCATCACTGTTGTTGATCGATCCACTATCCCTATTGCGGGATTTGGCGTATACTCCTTGAATTCATGTATTCGCGTGCCGTCTGTAGCACATGTTCCTTGAAGTCTTTTTAATCCTCTCTATTAGTAAGCTCACAAAGGACTTCGACTGTATTGTTATTTTTACATCTTCTGATATGTTTCAAGAGCGAACGATGAATCGAAAACTTGGTAGAGGTCAACTTCGTGAGGGGGTGTACATGTTCGATGGTCCGACATTCATACCTGCACGACACTCTCTGCTTGTGCATTGGATCTTCATTCTCGATTGGGGCATCCACTTGCCTCCACCCTTCATCAGCTTTTTCCTGAGATTAGTCCGCATATTTCTTTTCATTGCGAGTCATGTAAATTTGCGAAACATCATCACATATCATATATTCCTCGGTTGGTAACACGGGTCTCCAAACTTTTTGATTTAGTTCATTCAGATGTATGGGGTCCCTATACAGTCCCGAGTCAATTAGGGTGCCGATATTATGTATCCTTTATTGATGATTTCTCATGTATGACATGACTTTACCTTTTTCGTGATCGGTCTGAGATGTTTACTACTTTTCAGATCTTTTATCATGAAATTCATACTCAGTTCTCTGCCTCCATTAAATGTCTCCGCTCGGACAATGGACGGGAATATTTATCCACTCCCTTTCAGCAGTTTCTCAAGGATAAAAGCATCATTCATCAGACATCCTGCCCCGATACACATTAGCAAAATGGAGTGGCCGAGCGTAAACATCGCCATATTCTGGAGACTGCTCGCGCTCTCTTATTCCACATGCAGGTGCCTCTTCTTTCTTGGGGGGGTGTCATCCTTACTGCTACATACCTCATAAATCATCTTCGTTCTTATATCCTTCAGGGAGAGACTCATTTTCGGGCTTTGTTCTCCTCTCTCCCTCTTCACCCACTTCCACTCCGTGTGTTTGAGTGTCTGTGTTATGTCTGTGATACTCGTGTCCCAACCTCTCAAAGTTTTCTCCCAAATCTATCTGTTGCATCTTCCTCGGATATTCCCGCACTCAGCATGGATACCGATGTTTCTCTCAAGACTTACGGAGTTATATCATCTCTGTTGATGTATCTTTTGTTGAGAGCTCTCATTTCTCTCCTCCCTCTTCCCATCCAGATATCACTATCGATGATTGTCTTCCTCTCATCATCCACCCACCTCTGCCTCAGGTGTCCCACTCTACTGATCACTGGTTCGACACTGTCTACTCTCGTTGTCCATCGAATGTGTCCCCCATCCAGGTTGAGGACACCATCTCCCCAGCTTCGTCCGACGCTCCTGTTCTGGCAACAGACGACTTGCCCATTGCATTGTGAAAAGGTACTCGTTCTTACCAGAATACTCCTCTTTACACAACGTCATATAGAGATCTTTTTGCTTTGGAGACGATATCTATTCCTCGCACGGTTAGCGACGCCAAATCTCACCTTGAGTGGCTTCAAGCAATGCGAGATGGATTGCAGGCTTTGGACGACAATCAAACTTGGGATCTGGTCCCCCTTCCGGCAGGTAAACAGGTGGTCAGCAGCAAATGGATTTATACGGTCCGCCTCAATCCAGATGGCACTCTTCATCGCCTTAAAGCCAAACTTGTGGCAGAAGGCTTTGCTCGGACATATGGTGTCGATTGTTTTGATACTTTCTCTCTGGTTGCGAAGATGGCATCTATCCGATTACCCATCTCTCTTGTCGCTCATCATCATTGGCTTCTTTATCAACTTGATGTCAAAAATGTCTTATACATGGTTTTCTTGAAGAAGTATATCTGCAACAACCTCCTTGCTTTCGTGCCTCAGGAGCCGATTCTCATGTCTGTCAGTTTCGTCGCTCTCTATATGGACTCAAGCAGTCTCATCGTGCATGGTTTGGAAGATTTTGCACCGATGTCACAACATTTGGCCTATCTCAAAGTATGAAGGACCACACTAGCTTCTACCGCACGACTTCCTCCGATTGTATCTTGTTGGTTGTTGTCTATGTTGATGATATCATCATAACTGGGAGCGACTCAAATGGAATCATCCATCTAAAAGTGTATCTTTAACAACAATTTCAAACCAAAGATTTGGGTCCTCTGATAAGCTTCCTTGGCATTGAGGTCTCTCGTTCTCTGAACACCATCTTTCTTTGCCAACGGGAATATGCTTTGGATATCTTACAAGCTTCCTTGGCATTGAGGTCTCTCGTTCTCCGGACCCCCTTTCATGTTCGAACACCCCCATTTACAACGCATACTCTGTGCCCGGAAAGGTCTGCACCCCCATAATCATCCATGGCCATTGGAAATGGAAGGTCAGTATCCTGGGGACACCTTTGTTTGTCTATGCACACAATGCCCCGACGGCTCTGCATAAGTTGCCCACAAAAAGGTATGTTAACCAAAGTCAAATTTGTCCTCATGAGAGGTTTATCCTACCACTGTATGCCCCTGTGACGTTTACATCTCACCTCACTCCCTGGTTTCGGAAACCCCCCGGATTACAGTTTACATTTTCTCTCCCCTTTTATCCCTGAACATGATAGAATGTTTCTGGTCAGGCTCCCGTGGAAAAGAGAAATCGCCCCCCCCCCCTCCAGTTAGGGTAAAATGACATTAAATCATAAGTCTCAAATGTCCTAGTTGCACGACGTTAAACTGCACCATGCTTCAACCCTCCTTTACACAAGCCAAATACATGTAGGAGTGGTCTCTCATTCATAATCACGATTGATACAAATGCCCTCATACTTTTCAGACAACACTCCTTTGATGAGCCACCCTTGGTGGTTTTGAGAAGTTCATATTCCCATAAAATTTTCATGCCATCGGAAATGGAAGGTCGGTGTCCTAAGGACACTTTTGTTTGTTTATGCACACAATGCCCCGACGGCTCTACATAAGTTGCATACAAAAAGGTATGTCAACCAAGGGAAAATTCATCCTTAGGAGAGGTTTTTCCTACTTCCGTACGCCCCATGGCTTCCACACCCCATATCATATTCTATATCCAGAAACCACAAAATCAGGGTCAATAAAAATCCCCCATTCATGTCTGAAAGATGTTGGGACATCCCTGGTCAACGAGTCTTAAATTGGGGCTCTTGCCCTGCAAATCATGGTCAAAGTTGTTCGACCTAAAACATCAGTAATGATAGTCCGGTTTGCAAGACTCTAAACTACCCACCAAAAGAGACACGGAACTCACTAGGATGAAAACCTATAAAGGGCATCCTGGAAAAAAGTAGAGTACCAGCTCGCTAAACCTGTGCTACATACGATTTTGGCAAAATATTGAGCAATCAAAAATCAAGAGACACAAAGCTTGTTAGGTCAAAAACCTGCAAAGGGCGGCCTAAGCAAAAGTCAGGTCTTACCTGCTAACCCCACACTAAATCAGGTTTAGGCAAAAATTAGGGTAATAACGAAAAGACGAAAAGTTTGCAGGGTTTTCCTAATAACCCTAGCAATAGTCAAACTACGCTTGCTGAGTCCATCGGCTCAGGCAAAAGTTAGAGCTTGATTGGGTTATTTCAATTTAATTATCCTGGATCATGAGTCAAATGTGCATTCGGTTGAAGGTTATCATTCAAATGTAGTCAATTGCAAATAATTGACATTGCAGGAAAAGGTAAAGGAGAAACACTGGAGAGCAAAATGTTTTCATTCCATCAAATGAAACGAGAATGGGGGAGCATCCACAATCTGGAGTCTCTCCCCGACATCAAAACAAAGATGATACGGGGCAACCCAACAGATTACAATGAAGCCCGACTCGCTCTTTCCAGTAGGTTGATAACCGCCTGACGTGGGTCATCAAGGGCCTATTCCAAAGCAACCTCTGTTCAGCTTCAGTGATAACTACGGGACGCACTCGCTTCATAACAGCCCTGAGGTCTCGTCCCTGCTGTTTCACGGCCTCATAATTGGCACTTGATGGTGTCAGTTGCGCCTTCAGTTTGGTCACACGAGCCTCGCACTCCCGCAGTTCCTCCGACTGGGCGATCACTAGGTCATTAGCTTTTGCTTCCTCAGGCTCCAAATGGTGCAACTCCTCTGTAATATCCCGAAAGGTCTTCGTTTGGTGATGGGAATCATTGAACTGAACAAGGCTGCCTTCACAAGCAGCTAGGCCCTCGCGGGCTTTGATAATTTGGTATACTAGAAAGTGCATGTGTCGATAATCAAAGTCGCCTGAACCCAAATCGATAAACAATCGTCGAAAATTTTTCTCCTCATCAGCAATGTTTGCGAGGGGAACTTTCGTGGCAAGGGTACAGATCTGAAGCCATGCTCGTCTCTGTGCGGCTCGGCGCCTCTGGTTCTCCCGGCGGAACAACCATCTCCAGCCACGACCCTCCAGTCAGCCTCCTCTGCGCGCGCCGGCCAGCTCCCCCCCCCCCCGAGTTCATCCCGGATCCCCTTCCGACGCTCCTTTCGGCTCCCACCCGACGCAGTACAACGCCTCCATCACGCCTCCTCCCTCACGAAGATCGGTCTGCCCTCCCAGCACCTCCCGATCCCGACGCGGCTCTCTCCAGACGCCGCACGGCCCACCTGTCCCGACAGGCTCCCTTTCGGTGCTCCCGCAGCACGTCCCAGCCTGCTTCCGAAGCAGCCACCAGGCACCGCCCTCTAGGCGGACATCACCCGGCCCACCGACACTTCAATGGTTGGCTTGTCCACCCACGGCCCTTCAGCACCACCTCCGGTCGCCAGTTTTCCTGCAAAGATGCATCCTCACTTCCATTGTCAGCCTTCCCGTGCGCCTGTGCAACCGCCCAAGCAGTTGTCCCATCCTCCATCATCGGCTCTACCGCAAGACGGTCCCCCTTCATCCAATGACCATTACAGACGGTCGCTCTCGCCGGAGGAGATTGCTTTGATACACTCTTATCGGGCAACTGTGCCACCATCCTCTTCTCCAGCCCCCATTGCTCAGACTGGCAGCTCTACCGCATGCGTTTCTCATCAACAGACAGCTTGGATGTTTAACTCTGGTGCATCAGAACATCTCACAGGGGACTCCGGTATATTCACTACCTATCATCCGTACACAGGTGCCTCTACAATTACTGTTGCTAATGGCTCAAAAATCCCTATTACTAGATTTGGCACCTGTCCCTTGACCCCGTCTATTCACCTGACGCCGGTCGCTCATATTGCTCAAAGTCCATTTAATCTTATCTCCGTCAGCAAACTCATCACAGACTTAAATTGTGTTGCTACTTTTACCTCATCTGATGTTTTTCAGGAGCGAAAGACGAATCAGGAACTTGGTCGAGGTTATCTTCGGAATGGGGTTTACATGTTTGATACCCCACCATCTCTTAGCTTGCTTATCCACCTTAGCCCATGCTCTTGACCTACATTCTCGGCTTGGTCATCCACCCCAGCCCATGCTCTTGACCTACATTCTCGGCTTGGTCATCCACCTGCTTCCACCCTACATAAACTTTGCCCCAATTCAGTTCTCACCTATCTTTCCATTGTGAATCTTGCAAGTTTTCCAAACATCATCGGGCGACGTATGTTCCTCAATCGGAACCATGTGCAGCGAATCCTTTCGATCTTGTTCATTCCGATGTCTGGGGTCCTTGCAAGGTTCTTAATCAGTCCGGGTACAGTTATTATATCACCTTTATTGATGACTACTCCCGCATGACCTGGGTTTACCTGCTTCGTGATCGGTCTGAAGTTTTTTCTACCTTGCAGACCTTCTATAATGAAATTCATACTCAATTCTCCACCTCCCTTAAAAGTCTTCGCTCCAACAATGGACGAGAATATTTATCCACTACCTTTCAGCAGTTTCTCAAGGATAAAGGCATCATTCATCAGACCTCCTGCCCTAACACACCTCAGCAGAATGGAGTGGCCGAGCGAAAACATCGTCATATTCTGAAGACTGCTCGTGCCCTCCTATTCCACATGAAGGTGTCTCTCCTTTTTTGGTCTGATGCTATCCTGACTGCTACCTACCTCCTAAATCGTCTCCCTTCTTCTATCCTTCAGGGGGAGACTCCCTTTCGGACTCTCTTCTCCTCCCTCCCTCCTCACTCACTTCCTCTCCAGATGTTTGGGTGTTTGTGTTATGTTTGAGACACTCGCCCCAACCTCTCTAAACTTTCTACCAAATCCCTCCGGTATATTTTCCTCGGATACTCCCGCACTCAGCGTGGATATCGATGGTTCTCTCCAGACTTACGGTGCTATATCATCTCTGTCGATGTGTCGTTTATTGAGAGTTCTCCTTTCACTCCTCCCTCTCCTCATCCAGACACTCCCATCGATAAGTGTCTTCCTCTCATCATTCACCCTCCTCTAGTATCCCCCCTACTGGTCATCGCTTTGGGACGGTCTACTCCCGTCGCCCATCGACTGTACCCCTCCTCCAGACCGAGGACATCATCATTCCCACGACGTCCGATGCTCCTGCCACACCACGAGACGACTTGCCCATTGCACTCTGGAAAGGTACTCGCTCTTGTCGGACTACTCATCTCTTTACATCTTCATTCAGAGGTTTGTCAGCACTGGAGACGATATCTATCCCTCGCACGGTTGGCGATGTCAAATCACACTCGGGGTGGCTACAGGCGATGCGGGATGAACTGCAGGCTCTGGATGACAACCATACATGAGATCCGGTCCCCCTCCCTACAGGCAAACAGGCGGTCGGATGCAAATGGATTTATACGATCCGTCTCAATGTCGATGGCACTCTTCATCGCTTCAAAGCCCGTCTTGTAGGGAAGGGATTTGCTCAAACATATGGCAACGACTACTTTGAGACCTCTCTGGTTGCCAAGATGACCTCTGTCCGCCTATCCATATCTCTAGCCGCTCATCATCACTGGTCGCTTCATTAACTGGACGTCAAGAATGCCTTTCTCCATGGCTTTCTTGACGAAGAAGTCTACCTGAAGCAGCCCCCCAGATTTCGTGCCTCTGGAGCCGACTCCCATGTCCGCCGCCTCCGTCGATCCCTCTATGGCCTCAAGTAGTCTCATCGTGCTTGGTTTGGCCGCTTCAGCACTGTCGTTACAGCCTTTGGCCTCTCTCGCAGTATGAAGGATCACACCATCTTCTTCCGTACGACGTCAAACGGTTGTATTTTGTTGGTGGTATATGTTGATGATATCATCATCAAAGGGAGCGACTCCACTGGAATCGCCCAACTCAAGGCGCGCCTTCACCACCACTTTCACACCAAAGATCTTGGTCCTCTCACTTACTTCCTTGGCATCGAGGTCTTCCGTTCTGAGGACACTATCTCTCTCTGCCAACGAAAATATGTCCTTGATATCTTACAGGATGCAGGGTTGAGCCAGGCGACTGCAATGGACACTCCTCTTGAGCCTGGGGAACGCTCTCTCCATGCCGACTCGGCACCCTTTCCTCACCCAGAGAGCTATCGTCGTCTGGTGGGCAAACTCAACTATCTCACCATGACACGATCAGACATTGTCTGCGTTGTTGGCAAAGTGAGCCAGTTCATGGACCATCCAACCAAATCTCAGTGGGATGTCATCCTCTGCATTGCCAAATACATAAAGAAAGACCCTGCACGTGGATCATGCTCATTTGGATGTTGAGGCCTTCTGTGATGCGGACTATGCAGGTTGCTTTGCTACCCGCAAGTCTACTTCTGAATTTACCGTGTTCTTGGCTGGGTAACCTCATCTCATGGCGTAGCAAGAAACAGACTGTCGTCTCCAGATCTAGTGCAGAGGCAGAATACCGTGTCATGGCCACGGTCACCACTAAGATCCTCTGGCTTCGTCATCTCCTCTATGAGTTTGGTTTCTCAGGGCAGACATCTGCTCATATCTAGTGTGACAATCAGGCAGCCACGAAGATTGCATCGAATCCCGTCTTCCATGAACAGACGAAGCATATCGAGGTGGACTGCCACTTTCTTCGCCGCCATCTGGAGCAGAACCATATCAGCTTTGGTCATATTCCGACGGCGGATCAGCTTGCCGACATCTTCACAAAAGGCCTCCCAGGAGCTCACCTAGACTCTCTCAGTACCAAGCTGGGTATTCATAGCCTCGACGGCCCAGCTTGAGGGGGAGTATGTATGGCCTTGTTCGATGTCTTCTTTTTTCCTTTTGTGGGACTCTCAGTCCAAGTTGGGCATGTCCAGCTTGAGGGGGAGTGTTGGACCCCATTTTAGTATAATGGGTATTTCCGAGTCCCACATCGGAATATCCCACCTTGTAATTATTTTTACTCATCTATAAAAGAAAATCTCCACCTCACATTGAGGTAAGGGGAATTCGCCACTTACAATGTTAAAAGGGTTTTTTCAAGATGTGAGGATAATAATCTCATCCTAAATTGGAAAAAATGTCATTTCATGGTAAATGAAGGACTTGTTTTAGGCCATATGGTCTCTGGTAGAGGGATTGAAGTTGATAAAGCTAAGGTTGATATCATTCGTCCCCTTCCCTCTCCTAAAACTGCCAAGGAAGTGAGGTCCTTCTTAGGACATGCTGGTTTCTATAGAAGGTTCATTAGGAATTTCAACTCTATTTCTCGACCACTTTGTGCTCTGTTGGTAAAAGATGCTCCATTTTTATGGATAGAGAACTGTGAGGAATCATTCTCTACACTCAAGTCAGCTCTTATCTCTCCACCTATCATGCAATCTCCCAATAGGAAACTTCCGTTCGAGCTCATGTGTGATGCGAGTGACTTCGCTGTAGGAGCAATCTTAAGGCAACAGTATTAGAAAAATCCATGTGTCATTGCTTACGCAAGCAAATCTTTAAATGATGCACAAATAAACTACACCACCACTGAGAAAGAGTTGTTTGTTATTGTCTTTGCCTTAGAGAAATTCAGGTCCTATCTCTTAAGATCACCCATCATTGTCAGCAACGACCATTCAACCCTGAAATACCTTTTCCAAAAACAAGATGCCAAGGCTAGATTGATTAGGTGGGTCCTTCTTCAAGAGATTGATTTAACCATTAAGGATAAAAAGGGTGTTGAAAATGTTGTAGCTGATCATCTCTCTAGGATGGAATCCAAAGACAACTCATATCACCTTTCTGTGTCTGATTCATTTCCTGATGAGCACCTCTATTTTATGAGTGATTGCCCATGCTATGCTGACATAGCAAACCATTTGGTGACGGGTGGCATTCCAAAATTCCTCAAGACCCAAGCTAAGAAGAAATTCTTTTCTGATGTCAAACACTATATGTTTGATGATCCATACCTCTTCAAGTTATGTCCTGATCAAATCATTAGGAGATGTGTTCCAGAGTCTGAGCAAAAGTCCATTCTAAAATTCTGTCATGGAGAGACATGTGGAGGCCACTTTTCCACAAAGAAAACTACTGAAAAGGTCCTCCAAAGTGGTTTCTACTGGCCTAACCTCACTAAGAAATCCTACCAATTCTGCCAAAGTTGTCATCAATGTCAACAATTAGGATCCATTACCAAAAGGAATCAAATGCCCCTCACTCTCATTCTAGTCGTTGAAATCTTTGATTGTTGGGGAATTGACTTCATGGGATCGTTCCCAAACTCTAGGGGATATCTCTACATCCTCTTAGCGGTTGATTATGTCTCAAAATGGGTAGAGGTCATTCCCACCAAGTCCAACGACCATCATGTTATGATCCGATTTCTGAAAGAGCACATATTTTCTCGATTTGGAATTCCTAGGACTATAATCAATGATCGAGGAACCCATTTCTGCAACCATCCATTCTCTTCACTCATGTTTAAGTATGGGATTTCTCACAAAGTTTCAACAGTCTACCATCCACAAACCAATGATCAAGCTGAGTTGGTAAATAGAGAGATTAAGCAAATTCTTGAAAAAACTATCAATCCCTCAAGGAAAGATTTCTCTGAGAAACTCTTGGATGCCCTTTGGGCTTATCGTACTGCATTCAAAACCATCCTAGGAATGTCACCATATAGGTTGGTTTATGGAAAAGCATGTCATTTACCAGTTGAAATTGAACACAAGGCCTTTTGGGCAATCAAAAAAATGAACTTTGACATTTTTTTTGCTGAAGAAAAGAGGAAATAGATCTTAATGAACTTGAGGAACTTAGGATGGAGGCTTATGAAAATTCAAGGATAAGTAAATCTAGAGTTCAAGCCTACCAATCTAGGAATCTCAAAGTCAAACACTTTGAACCAAGAAAATTCGTGCTCTTGTACAGTTCAAAACATCATTTACATCCGGGAAAGTTAAGGTCTAGATGGTCAGGTCCATACATAGTGCATCATGTGTGCCCTTATGGGGCAGTAGAGATTCAGGATCCTACTAGTGGTCACATCTTCAAATTCAATGGCCATAGGTTAAAACAATTCATTGAATCATTCAATAAACAAGAAACAAGAGTTAATTGAGCCAGCCTATGAACCAGAAAAAAATTGATAAATTTAGAGTCCATTTGGGCTGAAATTTTACAGACAGTTGGGAGACATCCGGAGCTTCATTTTCTTCTTCTATGGCCCACTCCAATTCGTCCATCTAAAAGCTAATTTAGGCGCCTCTGTTTGGTGGATACAAGCTGGATGTCATTTCAGGTCAAGGGTGAAAAAGTCCAAATTCCACAGGTTTTCCACCACCCTAAGCCTACCATACTCATGTGGGAAGACATGGATTGTTGGGGGCTCGACCCATGCCTCTTGAAATGCCTATTTAAGGCTATGGTGGTGAAGGAGTTAAGCATCTTTGGTGCTTTGTTTCATTGTAATGTTATGCTGCGATTTTGTTGTCTTGAGTTTGACTTTCAAATGTAAGTTGTTCTAATTCACCTTAGTTGCTTAATAAAAGTTCTCCTATTATTCTATTCTTCATATCACGTTGATACCATTGCCTCACGTTGTAAATTTATTCACACTAAACCTTGTGAAATTATCACACAACGGTGGAGTGATCGTTATTTCATTATTTTTCACTTTTTCAATTCCGTCCTCATGAGTCTACTTTCCGCTTCCATTGAGATCATAGAATCAATGGAGGGTTAATCCTCTTATGGGTTGATCCAAGAGAGTAGCAAGGAGCTAGATTGGATGTTATTTCTCACTCTATTAATTTCTAATCACTTCTTTTAATTGAGAATTTCATTTAAAGATTTTAAAACTTCTTCGTCCTTTTTGAATTTTAAGGTCGCACATTTCAAGTGCTAATACGAACCTTTACCTTGGAGTGCTCGAAATTTTGATCCTCCAAGTGTATAGGTGATTAGTATTACGGTGTGTAGGTATCAAACCAAGAAGTGATGGTATTGTTTGATCTTCTTAAATTAACCCATCTCAAATATAAAAAATTGAATTAGTCAAAAAAGGAATGCATCCAATCTACCCCAAGTAATAACCTAGGATCAACTCATTCTTTTAAATTGAATTCACTCAAGTCTCTTAGTGTTCACTTAAAACCATCTAAAATCAACCCAAAGTTGGTCACTTCATAGCTAAAAACAGTTCATAGAATGTATGTGTCTGTAGGTTTCTTCTTAGGTCTCTGAGGATTCGACAACCCAAACTACATTACAAGCAATCGCTTAACCCTAAAAACTTGGGTAAATTTGGGCGAGACCAACCTCCACCTTGTGGACAAGGTGGATTTTCAAGGGGTGGGTATTGATAGGTATATAGGTGATAATAATATGGGATGGGGTTTCTTTTAATTACCAGGGACAAGTTTGTAAATGCCCTGTTAGTTTGTTAGGAAGTTGTTGGGAGGGGGTGTCTAGAATGTTCCAGTGGAATCCATAAAATAAGGGAATTGTGGGCAGTTTGAGGGCAGGGATTGTATTTTGGAAATTATCAGCTACTGCTGATCGGAGGGTTAGGCCTCGACCTTGAGAGCAGCGCCTTCCAGGGAGTTCTTCCTCAATCTTCTTCTTCTTTTTCTGTTATTCTGTAATTCTGTCGGTCTAATAGAAATATTTTGTTTTCTCTCTCTTTCACTTAGTCGCCTAGTGTACGATCGAAGGCTGAGAAAGGTGAGAAAGGCAAACGGGAAGCTTTCGATGGAGACGAAGAAAGGGGAAAGCGCGCAACAGATTGGGAAGTGATGCAAGTAGTAACCAAACCGGTGGAGATGTCTGCCTTTTCTGACAAGGATCATGTCTCATGGATCATCAGGGCGGAAATGTTCTTCTCAATCCAACGCATACGAGAAGAGATGAAAGTGTCGCTGGCACAGTTGAGCATGGATGGCATGGTACAATATTAGATCATCTCATTGAGATCTGTTTGGCCGACTCTGACTTGGATGCAATTCAAAGAGGAAAACCGGGCAGGTACAGAAATGCAGCAGAGGAAGATCTGCTAATCTTCTTGAAATATTTACGACAGACTAGAGTTGTGGATGATTATATCGAAGAGTTCGAGCGTGTTGCACTGCGAATTCCAGATTTAACAGATAAGCGGTATACTAGTTTGTTCGTAGGAGGATTGCAATTAGAGATCGGGAGCACAGTGATGACTCATGAACCAACAAACAAGGCGCGGTTGTTAACTTTGTCCAGGAGGATAGACAGAGAGCTCCAGGCCAAAGGAATAATTGAACACCCTGAACCGCGAGACAAGAAATATATAAATAGTAGCCACGAGAGGAGCCAGAATGCAAGCACAGTGAAGTTGGTTCCAACAATGGAAGAGGAGAAAAGGAAAAAGGAAGTGGTAATTCTACGACGAGCAAGAGGGGAATACAGAATTTATCAAAAGAAGACTGTTGGAGTCTGTATCCCACATTGGACTTGTGGTCCGATGTGGAGTTTATCATTTATTATAAAAGAATGTATCCGCCTCACTTTGAGGTAAGGAGGCGAGGGGGTTTCCTCATTCTACATGGTATCAGAGGGTTTTCTAACCCGATCTCTCCCTCCCGTCTAGGGTTTTCCGACTCAAGTCCCCCGTGGGGGGGGGCGGCCTCGGTGGCCATAGGTTTTAGGTCGTCGCCCCTCCGCCTCGTGTCCCTCCTGCCCTAACCGGCTCTCCCTCCAGACGGCGCTCCTTTCCCGGCGGCCCTCTCTGCCGGCGCGGCTCCCCTCGCTCAGCGGTGCCCTCGCCAGCGCCTCGCCCAGGCGCTCTCGGCCTCGCCCCAGCGCCTCGCCCTCGGCCTCACACCGGCGGCCCTCCTTCCTGGCGCGGCTCCCGGCTCCCCGGCGTCCCGGCTCCCCGACGTCCCGCTCGCGCTCGGGTTCCACCCCAGCACGCTCCCGTCTCAGCGCCCTCGTCCCGCGCCTCCCGGCCACCCTCTCCCGGCGCCTCCAGCGCCTCCCGCGCCTCCCGCTGCTCCAGCGCCTCCCGCGCCTCCCGCTGCTCCAGCGCCTCCCGCGCCTCCCGCTGCTCCAGCGCCTCCCGCGCCTCCCGCTGCTCCAGCGCCTCCCGCGCCTCCCGCTGCTCCAGCGCCTCCCGCGCTGCTCTCGCCCAGCGACTCCCTTTCCGCCGCCCTCACCCCAACAGGCGCGGCTCCCCTCACCCAGCGGCGTCCTCATCCTGCGGCGCCCTCGTCCTGGCGCCCTCGGCACGCAACATCTCTCAGATCTGGCCAAATCCGGCCAGATCCGGCGATCTCCCGTCCAGATCCAGTGCGCCAGCCCTGCCGGCGATCCCTTCCCGGCGGATTTCCTTCATGTCGGCCCTCTCTCCCGGTGGCCCTCTCTCCCGGCGCGGCTCCTCAGTCCCGGCATTTTTTTTTTCTGGCGTTTCTCCCGCGGCGGTGCGCCTTCCCCTCATGCGCCGCAGACCCTCCCGATGCCGGCATCTCCCTCAAATAGCCCTCCTCGACGGCCGCCTGGTTCTGCCTTTGCGCTCGCGGTGGACCAGGCCACCTGCGCTCATCCGGCCTCTATATCTGTCGGCACCTCCAGTTCTGCCGGCCTCTCCCCCTGCCGGTGCCTCCGACAGCCGGCCTCCAGCAACCGGCCTCCACCCTTGTCGGCCCCTCCACACCGGCGGCCTCCTCCGGCTTCCAGCGCCGCCTCCCGCTGTCCTGCTCCCTCGCCGGCCTCCTCCTGCGGTCCTCTTCCGGCAGCCAGCCGGCTCCAGTTTCTCCCAGCGGCTTCCCATTTTCAGTTTCGGCTCTCCGGCACCTCCTGCGGCATCCCCGCCTCGCCGGCATCTCCCGACGACTCCCGACAGCCGCATCTCTGCCCGCCGGCACGTCCATTCGCTGGCGCAGTAGCTCGACCACCTAGGATTTGGGCCCGTTGGCGCCGCCAGATCCTGCAACACTTCTGCGGAATCCCCGCCTCCCGTCGTCGGCCCCGCAAATGCGGTTTTCCCGGTGCTCGTTTGGATTTCCCGACGTTTCATCGACCGGCCCCACTAGTGCGTCATTCTAGGCGCTCCGTCCATCGGCCCGGTTTGAGTGGTTCATCTATTGCGTCCGCGACATCATCCATCCATCATCCTGCGGAGGAGCTTTGATCGTGAGGGGGAGCAGCAGCCTTTTGCAGCTTTCTTTTTTTTTCGTCTTGTTTTGTCTTCAAGTCGGGCATGTCCAGCTTGAGGGGGAGTGTTAGCGTCTGTTTTGTTGATTTCTTTTCATTATCTGTCCAAGCTAGGTACACCTAGCTTGAGGGGGAGTGTTGGAGTCTGTATCCCACATCGGACTTGTGGTCTGATGTGGGGAGTTTATCATTCATTATAAAAGAATGTCTCCGCCTCACTTTGAGGTAAGGAGGCGAGGGGGTTTCCTCATTCTACAAAGACTATGAAGAAAGGCGTGCTAAGGGGCTGTGTTTTTCTTACGGACAAAAATTCACTCCAAGCCATAAATGTCCTGACAAGAGATGCAAACTCATGGTCTGGGAATATATAGAGCCTAACGAAGACGGAGTTTCAAAGGATTCACCAAGTTTTCCACCTTGGGGACAAGGTGGAAATTCAACAGGGCAGAATTGATAAATGCGAATGGATGTTGGGAGTAGGGTGTTGTGAGCTGGCTTAGGAATTAGGATAATGTTTTGAAGGGGTATGATATGAGGGGGTGTTTTAATTGCCAGGGGCAGTGTAATAAATGTGGGACGGTGTAATAAATGTTGGGCGAAGTTGTCAGTGTAAGGGCTGACAGCTGTAATACTAATAGGAGGGACCAGCTGTTGTTATAACCTTCCAGTTGTTGGGGACCTCTTTAAATAATCTAGCTAGGGCCAACATGAGGGATGCAAATTGTTTTCTAAAAAAGGGATCTGTTGTGCAGATAAAAGGGGCCGCAGCCATTGGTCTCGGGGTGCAACCACAGGGAGTCTTTTCTTCTACCTTTCTCCTACTGTTCTTCCCTAATTCTACTGTAAATTTTGTTCGTTATTGTAGAAGATATCAATAGAAACTCTTGATTTTTCTCTCTCTCTGACTTGAACACTAATCAATTGGTGCTCTCGTTGAGAGGTGATTTTACCTTGATCACGTTCGGATAGAGAGATTTTTTTTGTAGGGTTCTTGGTCGAGGATTTGTGGAATCTAGGACACCTATGCCCACTCGGATGGAGAGTAGACTTTCTACTTTGGAAGCTAGACTACAGCGGCAGGACGTACAGATGCAGGAATTGATAGCGGTGATGAATCGGCTCACGCAAAGTCAGACACAATTGACGTGATTGATCAAGGAAAAAGGTAAGTCCAAAGTTGCTGACGAAGATGAGGGTAGTGTACAATCGGAGGCTGAGAAAGGTGAACGAGAAGCTTCTGCTGGAGACGAAGGAAGGAGAAAGCGCGAAGCAGATTGGGAGGTGATGCGAGCAATAACCAAACCGGTGGAAATGCCTACCTTTTCTGATGAGGATCCTGTCTCGTGGATCGTCAGGGCAGAAATGTTCTTCTCAATCCAACGCATTCGAGAAGAGATGAAAGTGTCGCTGGCACAGTTGAGCATAGATGGCATAGTACAATATTAGATCATCTCATTGAGATTTGTTCGGCCGACTCTGACTTGGATGCAATTCAAAGAGGAACTCCTAGACACGTGCGGAAATGCAGCAGAGGAAGATCCGCTAATCTTCTTGAAATGTTTACGACAGATTGGGGCTATGGATGATTATATCGAAGAGTTCGAGCGTGTTGCACTGCGAATTCCAGATTTAACAGATAAGCGGTATACCAGTTTGTTCGTAAGAGGATTGCAGCCAAAGATCGGGAGCACAGTGATGACTCATGAACCACCAAACAAGGCACCGTTGTTAACTATGTCTAGGAGGATAGAAAGAGAGCTCCAGGCCAAAGGAATAATCGAACACCCTGAACAGCAGGACAAGAAATATGTAAATAGTAGCCACGGGAGGAGCTAGAATGCAAGCAAAGTGAAGTTGGTTCTGACAATGGAAGCTAGAGAAAAGAAAAAACGAAGTGGTAATTCTAAGACGAGCAGGAGGGGAATACATAATTTATCTAAAGAAGACTATGAAGAAAGACGTGCTAAGGGGCTGTGTTTTTCCTATGGACAAAAATTCACTCCAGGCCATAAATGCCCTGACAAGGGATGCAAACTCATGGTCTAGGAATATATAGAGCCCAACGAAGACGAAGGAGTTTCAGAGGATTCACCAAGTTTTCAACCTTGGGGACAAGGTGGAAATTCAACAGGGCGGAATTGATGCAAATGGTTTTTGGGAGTAGGGTGGTGTGAGCTGGCTTGCAAATTGGGATGTTGTTTTGAAGGGGGTATGAGGGAGTGTTTTAACTGCCAGGGGCACTGTCATAAATGTGGAACAGTGTAATAAATGCTGGACAGAGTTATCAGTGTAAGGGTTGATAGTTGTAATACTAATAGGAGGGGCCAACTTTTGCTAGAACCTTCCAGCTGTTGGGAACCTCTTTAAATTATCTAGCTGGGCCAGCATGAGGGATGCGAATTGTTTTCTAGAAACGGGATGTGTTGTGCAGATGGAATGGGCTACGGCCATCTGCCTCGGGGTGCGACCACGAGGAGTCTTTTCTTCTACCTTTCTCCTACTGTTCTTCTTCCCTAATTACTGTAAATTTTGTTTGTTATTGTAGAAGATATCAATAGAGACTCTTGGTTTTTCCTCGGTAGTCCCCACTCTTCCACCATCTCTGGACCTGTCTATGGCCGACATCCGGCTGACTCATGATCCTCGGGACCCCGCAGGACCCGGTCCATCCTCGGCTTCTCTGGCCCATTCTGTTCGCTCCGCTGCCTTTGTCGGTCGTCGCTCCCCTGCATGGATGCTCGACTCAGGTGCCTCCGACCACCTCACCGGTGATGCTGGTATGTTAACCTCCTACTGCCCTTATACCAGTTCATCAACCATCACCGTCGTTGATGGCTCCACTATCCCCATTGCGGGTTTCGGCGCATGCTTCCTGACTCCATCGATTCACCTACCCTCTGTGGCACATGTGCCCCGCAGTCCATTTAATCTTCTTTCCATCAGTAAGCTGACAAAAGATTATAATTGTGCTGCCATATTTACCTCCTCAGGTGTTGTATTTCAGGAGCGAACTACGAACCGGGAACTTGGTAGAGGCCAGCTTCGGGACGGGGTCTACATGTTCGATGGACCGGCACCCATCGCTTTCACGTTTGCCTCTGCTCGAGCATTGGATCTTCATTCCCGGTTGGGACACCCGCCTGCCTCCACCATTCATCAGCTTTTTCCAAACTTTAGTCGGCATAATTCTTTTCATTGTGAGTCATGTAAATTTGCAAAACATCATCACACTACATACATTCCTCGAGTGGATACAAGGGCCTCAAACCCTTTTAATCTGGTTCATTCAGACGTCTGGGGTCCTTGTACCATTTCGAGTCATTTGGGTTATAAATATTATATATCTTTCATTGATGATTTTTCACGAATGACTTGGCTTTACCTCCTTCGAGAACGCTCCTAAGTGTTTTCCACATTCCAAACCTTTTACAATGAAATTCAAAACCAATTTTCCATCTCTGTAAAATGTCTCCGCTCAGATAATGGGCGTGAGTATCTCTCCACTCCCTTTCGGCAGTTTCTCCAGACAAAAGGCATCCTTCATCAAACCTCCTGTCCTGATACACCCCAGCAGAATGGCGTGGCCGAGCGGAAACACATACATATTCTAAAGACTGCTCGTGCCCTCCTCTTCCACCGACAGGTGCCTCTGCATTTTTTGGGAGATGCAATTCTCACCGCCACCTACCTTATAAACCGTCTTTCTTCCTCTATCCTTCAGGGGGAGACTCCTTTTCGGGTTTTGTTCTCCTCTCTCCCTCTTCACTCTCTTCCCCTTCGCGTGTTTGGATGCCCTCTGTTACGTTCGCGACACACGTCCTGACCTCTCCAAACTCTCTCCCAAATCCCTCTGGTGCATTTTTCTTGGCTACGCCCACACTAAGCGCGGATATCATTGCTTATCACCCAACCTACGGCGGTATGTCATCACGGCCGACGTCGCATTTGTTGAGAGCTCTCCGTTCTCCCTTCCCTCTCCTCATTCTGACTCCGCCATCGATGATTGTCCTCCTCTCATCATTCACCCTCCACCGGTGTCAACCCTTGTTGACACCCATTTTGGTCAGGTTTACTCCCGTTGTCCATCAACTGTATCCCCCGTCTCGGCCAATGACACCGTCGTCCCCGCTTCGTCCGATGCTCCTGCCCCGCCGCCCGAGGACTTGCCCATTGCCCTACGAAAAGGTACTCACTCCTGCCAGAGTACTCCTTTATTTGTATCTTCATACAGGGGTTTGTCTGCTCTGGAGACAGTTTTTATTCCTCGCACAGTTGGTGATGTCAAATCTCACCCCAGGTGGCTAGCAGCAATGCGGGATGAATTGCAGGCTCTGGAAGAAAACCATACTTGAGATCTTGTCCCCCTTCCAGCGGGCAAACAGGCGGTCGGCAGCAAATGGATTTACACAGTCAAGCTGAATCCCGATGGCACTCTCCATCGCCTCAAAGCCCGCATTGTGGCCAAGGGCTTCGCGCAGACTTACGGTATTGACTACTTTGATACCTTCTCACCAGTTGCCAAGATGGTCTCCATTCGATTATTCATCCTCTCTGGCCGCCCATCATCATTGGCCTCTTTATCAACTAGATGTCAAAAATGTCTTCCTCTATGGATTCCTTGAGGAAGAGGTTTATCTACAGCAGCCCCCCGGATTTTGTGCCTCCGACGCCGAATCTCAAGTCTGTCGACTCTGCCGCTCTCTTTACGGCCTCAAGCAATCTCCCCGTGCTTGGTTCGGCCGCTTTAGCATGGTCGTAACCGACTTTGGTCTCTCTCGCAGCATGAAGGACCACACTGTGTTCTACAGGACGACATTCGCTGGCTGCATCCTATTGGTAGTTTATGTGGATGATATCATCATCACCGGCAGCGACTCTGCGGGTATCACTCATCTCAAGGGGGATCTTCACCAGCACTTTCACACTAAGGATCTCGGTCCTCTCACATACTTCCTAGGCATCGAGGTATCCTATTCTTCAGACACCATCTCCCTCTGCCAACGGAAGTATGCGTTGGATATTCAGCAGGATGTTGGGCTGACACAGGTCGCTGCTGTCGACACTCCTCTGGAGCCCGGGGAACGGTCTCTTTATGCCTCCTCGGCACTGTATCCACATCCAGAGCGGTACCATCGACTGGTGGACAAACTCAATTATCTCACCATGACTCGTTCCGACATTGTTTGCACTATTGGCAAAGTGAGCCAATTTATGGAGCATCCGACCACCTCTCATTGGGATGTTGTCATCCGCATCTCCAAATACATCAAGCGAGATCCTGCCCATGGTCTTCGCTACTCCCAACATCCTCATCTGCATATTGAGGGCTTTTGTAATGCTGATTATGCCAGTTGTCTTGCTACTTGGAGATCTACTTCTGGGTTTGCCATATTCTTGGCAGGCAACCTCATCTCTTGGCGCAGCAAGAAACAGACTATCGTCTCCCGATCCAGTGCGGAGTCTGAGTACCGTGTCATGGCCACCGTCACTACGAAGATCCTTTGGCTTCAACAACTACTCCAAGAGCTTGACTTTCCTCAGCAGACATCTGCTCACATCTGGTGTGATAATCAGGCAGCAACCAAGATTGCTTCGAATCCCGTCTTCCATGAACGCGCGAAGCATATTGAGGTAGACTGCCACTTTCTTCGACACCACCTGGAGCACAATCATGTCAGCTTTAGCCACATTCCGACGACGGACCAACTTGGTGACATCTTCACCAAAGGTCTATCAGGGGCTCGCCTAACCTCGCTCAGTTCCAAGCTGGGCATCCACAGCATCTGCAGCCCAGCTTGAGGGGGAGTGTGTCTGGTCTTGTATGATGTCATCTTTATTTTTTGTGGGACTCGTTGTCCAAGCTGGGCATGTCCAGCTTGACGGGGAGGGTTAAACCCTCTTTCTATTATTGTGGGTATTTCCGAGTCCCACATCGAAATACTCCTATATGTATTTCTCTTTCTCAATCTATAAAAGGTCTTTGTCTGCCTCACCTTGAAGGTAAGGGGTTTTTCCCATTCTACAGTTCTAAACTTGATATCGAGAGAAAACTCACTTGGATATTGTTAAACCCTGTTTTTATTATTCTGGGTATTTTCGAGTCCCACATCAGAATACTCCATCATGTATTCCTCTTTCTCAATCTATAAAAGAAAGTCTTTGCCTCACCTTGAGGTAAGGAGAATTCCTCCTCTACATGGTATCAGAGGGTAAATCCCGTTAATTTTTTTTCCTCCCGGTTCCTGCCCCACGCCCCCCCCCCCCCAACCTGCTCCTGCCCTACGCGGAGAACCTCCCGAATCCCGCCCTACGTGGCTCCCCTCCCGGCGTCGCTCCCAGCTCCCGCCCTACGCGGCTCCCCTCCCGGCGCTCCTTCCGGCTCTCGCCCGACGCCGCACATCCAAGCGTCGCTCCGTTCGGCTCTCGCCTTACGCGGCTTCCCTCCAGGCTGCCCTGCTTCCAGACGCGGCTCCCGGCTCCCGCGGCACATCCCGGCGGCCCCCGCTTCCCGGCTCCCACCTCGCCCACGGCGCCCCTCCCCGATCGGACCTCCCATTGCGACCCTCCTCTAACGTCGCGGCCCTCTCCCAGCGGCGCTCCCAACTCACGGCGCCCAGCCAGGCCTCCTGCTCACCATCTCAGCAGCATCCCTCCCGGCGCAGATCTCCACCCAGCACTGCCTCCCGGCGCGGCTCTCTCTCCGGCGGACCTCCGACATCGGCGCCCGTCCATCTGCCTCTTCCAGACGCGGCGCCCTCCAGTTGCCGATCGGCCGCCTCTCCCTACGACCTCCCGGCTTCAACCGGCCCCACCTCCCCGCGACCTCTCACAGGGAATTCTGGTATGTTCACTACCTACCATCCGTCTACTAGTGATTCTACAATCATTGTTGTCAATGGATCAACGATCCCCATTGCGGGATTTGGCACATGCCTTTTGACTCTGTCTATTAGCTTGCCTTCAGTCGCTGCATATTCCTCGACTATTCCCGCACTCAGCACGGATATCAATACTTCTCTCCGGACCTACGGTGGCATATCATCTTTGCTGACATCTCGTTTGTTGAGAGCTCTCCGTTTTCACTTCACTCTCCTCATCCCGATACTAACATTGATGATTGTCTTCCTCTCATCATCCACCCTCCACTGGTGTCTCCCCCTGTTGATCACCGTTTTGGTACGGTCTACTCTCGTCGCCCATAGACTGTACCCCCGTCCAGGCCGAAGACGCCATCGTTCCCGCTTCGTCCGATGCTCTTGTCCCGGCACCAGACTTGCCCATTGCACTTCGGAAAGATAATCGTTCTTGTCAGACTACTCCTCTATTTACATCTTCATACAGAGGTCTGTCAGCTCTGGAGACGATATTCATTCCCCGCACAGTTGGCGAGGCCAAATCTCACTCGGGGTGGCTACAAGCGATGCGGGATGAATTGCAGGCTCTGGAAGACAACCATACTTGGGATCTGGTCCCCCTTCCGACAGGCAAACAGGCCGTTGGCATCAAATGGATTTTTACAGTCTGGCTTAATGCCAATGGGACTCTCCATCGCCTCAAAGCCCGCCTTGTGGCCAAGGGCTTTGCTTAGACATACGGTATTAACTATTTTGATACCTTCTCTCCAGTGGCCAAGATGGCCTCCGTTCGATTATCCATCTCTCTGGCCGCTCATTATCATTGGTCCCTTCATCAACTGGATGTCAAGAATGTCTTCCTCCATAGATTTCTTGAGGAAGGGATTTATCTGCAGCAGCCCCTCGGATTTTGTGTCTCCGGCACCGACTCCCAAGTTTGTCGACTTCGTCGCTCTATATGGTCTCAAGCAGTCTCTCCATGCTTGGTTTGGCCGATTCAGCACCGTCGTCACTGACTTTGGGCCCTCTCGCAGTATGAAGGACCACACCATGTTCTACAGGACAACATCCATCGGCTGCATCTTGTTGGTAGTATATATGGATGATATCATCATCATCGGGAGCGAATCCACTAGAATCGCTCACCTCAAGGGGCATCATCATCACTTCCATACCAAAGATCTCGGTCCACTCACATACTTCCTTAGCATCGAGGTCTCCCGCTCTCCGAACACCAACTTCCTCTGCCAATGGAGATATGCGTTGGATATTCTGTAGGATGCCGGACTGACACAGGTCACTGTCATTGACACTCCTCTTGAGCTTGGGGAACGGTCTCTCTATGACTCCACGGAACCCTATTCACACCCAGAGATATACCGTCGACTGGTGGGCAAACTCAATTATCTCACCATGACTCATCCAGACATTGTCTGCGTTGTTGGCAAAGTGAGCCAATTCATGGAGCATCCGACCACCTCTCAGTGGGATGTTGTCCTCCGCATCGCCAAATACATCAAGAGAGACCCTGCATGTGGTCTTCGCTACTCCCACCACGCTCATCTGAATATTGAGGTCTTCTGTGATGCTGACTACACTGGTTGTCTTGCTACCCGAAAGTCTACTTCTAGGTTTGTCGTTTTCTTGGCAGGCAACCTCATCTCCTAACGCGGCAAGAAACTGACTGTCGTCTCCAGATCCAGCGCGAAGTCTTGAGTACCGGGCCATGGCCACCGTCACTACGAAGATCCTTTGGCTCCGTCATCTTCTCTAGTAGCTTGGCTTTCCTCTGCAGACATCTGCTCATATCTGGTGTGACAATCAGGCAGCCACCAAGTGTAACAACCCAAAGTTTTATCAATAGAAATTATATTCTTATAATTATGTCTTATAGTATAATCACATAAAATTACTTTTAGAACACAATACAAACTTTATAAGTGAAGAATAAGTGAAAAAGGTATCTTTAGAAGTTAATGAACATATAGCAATAGTAACTTGACCTTTGGAATAGTAATGTGACCTTTATGAATAGTAAAATGGTCAATGTAATAGTAACCTCTCCAATGTAAGTATAAATAAAATTTATCTTTTTATAAATGACTATTATATCATATTATAAGTAAATAAATATTTTAAAAATTATTAATAAGGTGTCGGTATTTTTATAAGTCAGGAATATTTAATTACAATTTTATGAATAATTTAATAATTTAAATGAAAATGTAGTTTCGTGAAATATATTCATAAATTAATATTTTGATTCTAAGATAATTTTATATGACCTTAAGTAATTTTTCAAACCTAAAAAGAACTTTCCAAAACCTAAAGTCAAAAAGTGATTCTGTAAAAATCATTTTCTCTTTCTTTTCACTTTCCTTTTAATAAATTAATGAATTCGAATTATAAAGATGATTTAAAGTCTAAAACAGATTATATTATATTAATATATGATTTATGTTGTCAAAAAACTACTATTACAAGTCTAACATTTGATATATTATTTTAATTAATATTTTATTCTAAAAACACCCCCTCCTCAAGTATAAATAACCCCTCACTCCCCTTGGCAAACCACTCCTCTCATCCTTTACTAAGCCTAATCTCTGCCCATATTCTCCCTCTCAACCCTCTTACGTTCTGGAGCCCTCCAACTCCAATCACCAAGGGAGTTATAGTTTCGTGCAAGAGGAGCTACATCGAGGAGAGAGTAAGACTCTATTAAATCTTCTCTCTTTTCTTCCTTTTTTTTTTCTTTTACCCTATCCCTTTCAAAAACTTATGATACAAAATTGATTATACAGTAAGTTAACATTATATTAATGATGTTAACCTACTGTAATTATCATATTAATGAAAAATATAAATGTCATACTTCCCTTTCCCGCACTATGGACAATGTCCCGTTAAAGGTCGATTAACCATCTACGGAGACGTTGCCAAGATAATTATTATAAACACCTTCATGTATGGACAATATAAATTATATACAATATATTAATATCAATTTACATGTATTCTATGCTTCTCAAACTAATTATACTAATTTATAAATTACTTTTAATAAAAGTGAAATCATCGACGAAAAAAAAATTATGATATCAAAACACTTCAATTTCATCAACAAAAATTATGAAATAAAATCCAATGAATATAATTGATAAATATTTTTATAAAATGACTATAATTCACTTTTAGATCATTGTTTTAATAAACATAAATTTATTATTCAGGAGGCGCAGAAGAGACGAAATTAAGCGAAAATTAAGGTAAAGGATCCTCTCCATTTCACTCTTAATCAAGATTGTCCTCTATGCTATGTCTTTTATGTGTAATCCCAGATGATGGGGTATGATTTCGCACCTTCCCCATACTGCCCTTTCGATGTATAAGTGATGAGAAACCTCTTTTCTCTCTCATCAAGCCCTTTTAGGTACACACGATACCATACCGATAATCCGTAACGAATTCTACTCGAACCCCTTTATTCATTCGCATTGCTCTTTCTTTTTACCCAAATGAAGTTGTCTTTTTCTTTTTATGTAAAACTTCTACATGTTGTCTATATGTTTCAAACTCATGTTCCAAGATCCATCTCTTAGTCTCTTTCGGGGATATACATGCTTTTAAGTGGATCTCTCCTCGATACTTCCCAATAAGCAAACTTGTTTTAAGGGAACTTCCCAAATTTTTACCCAATTTCAAGTGCACTCTATCCTCTATTTTATGCCACCATTGTCTTTATAAAATCAATCTTTTTATTATGAAAACCTTCTTGGTTCACTTCTGGTTTTATATAAAAGGTTGCACCCTTTTCTATTTTGAAAGCTCTATAGTATCTTCCTTAAAACCGCACAAAAATGTTTTAAATACTAAAATTTTTCAAATACATTTCTTACATGTTATCACCTCTGTTTGACATCACTTACCGTGATATATGTCTATTTTACATTATGAACGTCCATGTATATTCTAATTCCTTTCTTTCATGGGCACTTTAATGATACGCCCATTGGTTATGTTTTATGTCATGATTGTGGTACTCAATTCTTTCCATGGGTAACCCTTATGTTTATGTAAGATTGATTATGTATGATTCTTTATGTGGCAAACATGTTCATGAAAAGTAAGATGGATGCGCCCAGATAGCGCTCCAATACATTGGGTAAAGTTAAGTCTCACGAGATGCTATGTGCAACGATCTTGGCAGTTAGCCTTGGCTTGTGCTGCTATGGGAAACGGGATTGGCGGTTAGCCTTGACCCGTACTACTATGGGAAACGAGATTGGCGGTTAGTCTTGACTCGTACTAAAGACATCTTTTATGTTTCTGCCACATTTATATGATTCCATGTTTATATGATCTCATGTTTATATGTTATGATTTCATATGTTCCATGCTTTTAGTATCATTATGTCATTCCTCCTAACTCGTGCGCTTAAGTTTTATTCTTATGTTTTTTCTATTACTGGGCTTTTTAGCTCATCCCTTTGTTCATGTGTTCCCCAGGGTACCCTATGCAGATGTAAGGGCTCAAAGGAAGTTAGGAGCTCTTTATAGATAATAAAAAAAGAAGTGTTTTTTTTTAGCCTCAAGTTTCATGTTTTATGTACCTAGTCTTCAAAGACGCTAGACTTCACGATCCTTGGCTGGTACTCTGTTGTATAATTATGCTTAAAATCATGTACTGTTATATGTAAAAGGCTAGGGTTTCTATAGTTGGTATCAGAGGATGGTCTAGTTATTTTTGGAGATTAGGAATAGAGCACCTTAGTGGGAACCTTAAGGATGAGACTAAATATAAGAAAACATCCCTAAATTTTGGTGAGTATTGAGTAAGTGGTTTATCAAGCAAATATATCCCTGTCTGGATACGAGCAGGTAGAGGTGGCTCTGGCACAAATGTATCTAGGGGTAAAACCCGAAAACACCGCTTTGAGCTAGACTCAAACGGGAACTGTTGCACGACAACAGGTCTTGCTGCACTCTTGGTTACGACACTCCCATGAGCTTAGTAAAAACCATTATTAAGGGAATAAAAAAAATCTCATAAGAATATAAGTTAAGAAATAGATAAAGGATAACCTAGATTTAAATAAGGAATCACAAGTTAGGATATACTTCTCCTTTACAAGTTTATCCTCTTACGTTCAAAGTTTCCTTTTTATGATCAATAGCTAAGTATTCAAGCCCTCTAATTGTAGGTTCTTTTTCTTAGTTAATGGCGGGAAATAAAAGAACACGTTCCAACAACCAATGTGATAGGCAATGTGGAGATTGCCCTAATGATATGTCTGATATAACGGGAACGGGTGCTCAAAACTTCATGACAGTACTTGCTCAGCTGGCTCAAGTTATGAATAATAACTTGAATCGTGTGGAACGCCCTCCTCCTCCAAGGAAAGAGCAAGTTGTCGTAGAATCTTTCATGCAACAAAGGCCTCTCATGTTTAGCGGATCTTCTGATCCCCTTCTCGCGGAACAGTGGATTAACTCCATTGAAAAGATATTCTTCGTCCTCCAGTGCTCAGAAGAAGAGAAAGTTGTACTGGCGGTCTATCGTTTTGATGGGGAAGCTGATCAGTAGTGGACATTGATCAAAAATACAAAGCCCCGGGAGGAAATTGATTCCAAGGATTGTGAGGAATTCGAGAGGATGTTTTTCAATAAATATTTTCCTCGAACCCTCCGTCTCAAGATGGAAAGAGAGTTCCTCGAACTCAAGCAGAAGGAAGATGAGTCCATTGGGGCGTATAAAGCAAACTTTACAAGGCTTGCAAGGTACGCCTCTGGCTTTGTCATGAACACCGAAAGTAAGGTGGATCGCTTCTTTAGCAGACTAAAGCCGAATCTATGAAAAGCATTGGCAATTCAAGACTTTGACACCTATGAGGAGATTGTCCGGTGTGCCCTCAAGGTTGAAATGGAGATTGGAGACTCTCAGTGGTCTCGTGGGCCCGATGACAAGAAGCGGAAAATGGAGAACATGGGTGGTTCAGCAAACAAATCCCATGATGGAAAGAAGCCCGAATATCCCACTTGTAAAAGTTGTGGGAAGAAGCATCCTGGGAACTGTCTAAAGGGAACCATGAATTGCTTCAAATGTGGAAAGCTGGGACATCTGGCCAAGAACTGCCGAAGCTATATGAAAAACCCCGCTAATGTGGAAGAAGAAAAGAAGGTTCAAATCAATGCTCAGCCAGTGGTGCAGTGTTACAACTGCAGGGAGCATAGGCATTATGCAAACAATTGCCCTAAGCCAAGGGTTGTCAGAGGAAATCAACAACAACCTCCAAGGCAACAAGGAAGGGTTTATGCTATCACTACTGCTGAGGTGGAGCCGGACAACGATGTGGTGACAAGTACGCTAGTTATTCATTCAAGAATAGCAAACGTACTATTTGATTCTGGTTCTACGCATTCTTTCATATCTCGCAAGTTTAGTAGAACTATTCAAACACCACCTCAAAATTTGGAGGACAAGTTATCTGTGAGAACAGCGAATGGGGAAATTATTGCGTCCATGGTATATAACTCATCCCCGGTTAATGTTTATGGACTAAACCTCCCAGTAAATCTTGTCATACTTCCTTTTAGTGGAGTTCGATGCTATCCTGGGCATGGATTGACAATCTTTATACAAAGCCAACATCAACTGTCGGGAAAGAGAAATCACTCTTCACATCCCGAAGCATCCTCCAATTCTTTACAAGCGTATGGAGGAAGATGAATCTCCTTTAGAATCAGTGTCTCAAGTGTGAATATATTAACTCCTTATGAGCGAGCATTTCTAGCTCAAATGATTGAGACAAATGAGAGAATCTCGCTCGAAAACATGCTCATTGTTAGGGATTACACTGATGTATTCCTTGAAGAGTTGTATGGTCTTCCTCCAGACCGAGAGGTTTGAGTTCTCAATTGAACTTATTCCTAGATCTCCGCCTATATCAAAGACACCTTATAGAAGTACTCTTTAGATTTGCAGAGGATGGACATGAGAATCATCAAGGGAGGAACATCATCAATCTTTTCTTAAATGATTGCTCAATCGTCCCTCATGGAGAGAATAAAGGATGCTCAAAGAAAAGATGTGGAAATTCTGAAAAGGGTGGAAGCTATCAGAAATGAGAAATCCTCAGAGTTCATGGTTGAAAGGATGGAGTTGTAAGATTTGGGACACGATTATGTGTATCATCCGATCCAGAGATAAAGAATGAGCTTCTGAATGACGCACATAGTTCAACTTTCTCTATCCACCCAGGGAGCACAAAGATGTATCGAGATCTCTGAAAAAACTTTTGGTGGGACAATATGAAAAGGGAGATTGCTCAATATACATCAAAGTGTCTGGTGTGTCAGCAAGTGAAGGCTGAGAGGCAAAAGTCTAAGGGGATGATGCAACCACTACCATGTCAAGTTTATTTGTGTTCGAGTGACAAGAATTAGAAAGATGGAAGCTGAAATGGCGGGAGAAGTTATGATATTACCAGTAAGTCTTTATTACAACAGAATGTGAGCTACAAGAAGAAGAAGATAAGATGGAGAGTCATCCTCCAGGTCTTCCTTCTGCTGTTGGCGGCACAAAAGCGAGAAGTTGTCCGCAGCTCTCTCTCTCTCTCTCTTCCTCAGGTTATGTTCCAACAGAATACCCCTTCTGTCCTAACTGCCCCCGAACTAAAGAGTACTTCTATATATATTCCTGACTTAACAGATTACAGCATAATTCCCTTTTTACCCCTCCGCTGATATGTGTGAAGGATGGGAGGGCGCGTGTTAGAAAAAGGATTAGCCTCCGGATCAGCCTCCGGATCCAGGCTACTAACAATTCCCCCGTCCGCAAGTTGCACCTTGTCCTCAAGGTGTAAATCAGGAAATTGGGACAACATTTGTTCGGTATCTTCCCAGGTAGACTCTTCTGTAGGAAAACTTTTCCACTTTATCAACCACTGCCCCTATGGATGTCCAGGAACTGCTCTAGTAGCCAAAAAATTTTCTGGTACAGTAGTAATAGAAAGAGTGTTATCCCAAGGTTCTGGCAACCTGGAAGAAACCGGAGAATTCCCAGCTACCCTTTTGAGTTGAGAAACATGGAAAACTGGGTGAAGTCTAGAATCAGCCGGCAAGGAAAGTCGGTAGGCAGTGTTTCCCAAACGGGCGACAATTAGATAGGGACCATAAAATCGGACAGCTAACTTGGGATTCAGCTTTGATGACTTAGAGGTCTGAACGTTGGGACGTAGTTTAACAAAAACAGAGTCCCCAACATCAAAAGAAACATCCCGACAATGTTTATTGGCAGCCCGTACCGTCAATTGTTGAGCTCGAGATAAATTGTGCCGAAGTTGGTCAAGTAGTTGATCACGTTCTGTGAGAAGTGTAGCCACTGTATCTACTGGTGAATTCCCACCCAGAAAGCGCTGTAGAAGAGGAGGTTTGCGGCCATAAACAGCCTCAAAAGGAGACATTTTAGTAGACGAATGTATTGTTGTATTGTAACAATATTCGGCCCAAGAAATCCATCGTGCCCAAGTAAGGGGTCTCTCCGAGGTAAAGCAACGCAAGTAAGTTTCCAAACATTTATTAACGATTTTTGTTTGTTCATCCGTTTGTGAATGATAGGAGGAACTCATCTTTAAGATAGTACCCTCCAAACGAAACAGTTCCAAAAATTATTTACAAAAATAGGATCCCGATCGCTGAGAATGGAACATGGAATGCCATGTAAACGGACTACCTCCTTAAGAAACAAATCTGCAATTTTAGCTGCATAAGGATGTCGGAGTAATAAAAAATGAGCATATTTGGTTAAACGATCCACAACAACCAAAATAACACAATATCCCAAGGATTTTGGCAGCCCAGAAATAAAATCCATTGAAATTTCGTCTCAAACTAGATCTGGAATCGGCAGTGGTTGTAGAAGGCCCGCTGGAGACATAGCTTGATATTTATGGCGTTGACAAGTATCACATTCACGGACAAACTGTTGCGGAATCGTCGGGAGACACAACGACAGAAAATGAGAAAACGAAAGAAAGAAAAAAAAACAACAATGAACACAGCGATTTACGTGGTTCGGGAAAAATCTCTACGTCCACGGGAGAGGCAGAATTTCACTATGATTCGGGAGCACAAAAAATTACAGAGGATTTCAGTAGTAAACCCTAGCCCGAAAATGGGCTACATATGAAGAAGACGGTCCACTGTTCTGAATAGTAGTCCGCGTTGCAACAGTGATCGGCAGCTCACTTTGTCAAAAGCGCTACAGTGTCTGCCGGCTGGAAGTCAAAAGCGCTACAGTAAAGTTGACCCCGAAGTCCGCACCGCTACAGTTGCGGGCCACAAGCATTCGGCCCAACCGGATCGGGCAACACCAAATCCAACACAAACTGTTGTACCCTACTGGACATTCCCTGCCAAAATAATCCAGCAGCCAAACGCTTGTATGTTTTGTGAAACCCAGCGTGGCCACCAACAGGAGATGAATGATTGTGTTGGACCCCATTTAAGTGTAAATGGGTATTTCTGAGTCCCACATCGGACTTACCCATCTTGTAATTAGATTTACTCATCTATAAAAGAGTATTCCCACCTCACATTGAGGTAAGGGGAATTCATCATCTACATGGTATCAGAGGGATCTTCCCGACCCTCCCTCCCAGCGGTTTCCCGGTTCTGACCGGCCCCGCCTCTCTCCCCCCTCTGGCTCTACCCTACTCTCCCGGCAGCCCTCCCTCCCTCCAGGCGGCCCTCCCTCCCGGCGGCCCTCCATCCTCCTGGCGGCCCTCCTGCCTGACGCGGCTCCCGACTCCCCGGCGTCCCAGCTCCCCGCATCGCCCCCCCCCCCCCCGTGGCTCCCCGCGTCGCCCTCCTGCTAGGCACGCGATCTCCCCGACCGGCGCCTCGTCCCGACGCATCGCCCTCACCGGCCTCGCCCCGACGCCTCGCCCTCGGCGCATCCCGCCCTCGGCGCCCCGCCCAGGCACCTCGCCCTCGGCCTCGCCCCGGCGCCCTCGGCTTCGCCCCGGCACCCTCGCCCTCACCCCGGCGCCCTCGCCATCTCCCAGCGGCTCCCCTCCCGGCGCCCTCTCCCGGCGTTGCTCCCGGCCCTGGCTTCCGGCGCCCGGCGCGCCCAGGTCCAGCCCTGCCCTCGGCCCCGCGGCGCTCCTGCCCAGAACCCGCGCCCTAGCACCCGCGCCACCCCTGCCCAGCCGCACCATCCTGAGCGCGACCCCCTGTCGCTGCTCCCTCCGGCAGCATCTCCGGGCCGCCTCCCTTCCATCGCCCGACTCCCGGCGAACGGGTCCAGCGCCCGCCCTCCATGGACGCGTCCTCCGTTCTGTCGTCTCTGATCACGGCCACCGCAGTGGACACACCACTTGAGCCTGGGGAACGCTCCCTTCATTCCGACTCGGAACCATTTCCTCATCCCGAGAGCTATCGACGCCTGGTCAGTAAACTCAACTACCTCACCATGACGCGTCCCGACATTGTCTGTGCCGTTGGCAAAGTCAGCCAGTTCATGGAGCATCCCACCAGATCTCAGTGGGATGTTGTCCTCTGCATTGCCAAATACATCAAGAGAGACCCTGCACGTGGCCTTTAGTACTCACATCATGCTCACATGGATGTTGAGGCCTTCTGTGATGCGGACTATGTCGGTTGTCTCGCTACCCGCAAGTCTACTTCGGGTTTCGCCGTGTTCTTCGCCGGCAATCTCATCTCTTGGCGCAGCAAGAAGCAGACTGTCGTCTCCCGATCGAGTGTCGAGGCCGAATATCGAGCCATGGCCACCGTCACGACTGAGATCCTCTGGCTTCGCCATCTCCTCCATGAGCTCGGTTTCCCCGCATCGACTCCTGCTCATATCTGGTGTGACAATCAGGCCGCCACGAAGATTGCCTCGAATCCCGTCTTCTATGAACGGACAAAGCATATCGAGGTGGACTGTCACTTTCTCCGCCACCATCTGGAGCAGCACCATATCAGTTTCGGCCATATCCCGACGGCCGATCAGCTTGCCGATCTTTTCACCAAAGGTCTCCCAGGAGCTCGCCTTGAGTCTCTCACTATCAAGCTGGGAATTCACAGCCTCCATGGCCCAGCTTGAGGGGGAGTATGAGATGGTCCTATGTCTTGTCATCTTTGTTTTCTTTGTGGGACTCTATCCAATCTGGACATGTCCAGCTTGAGGGGGAGTGTTGGACCCCATTTAAGTGTAAATGGGTATTTCTGAGTCCCACATCGGACTTACCCATCTTGTAATTAGATTTACTCATCTATAAAAGAGTATCCCCACCTCACATTGAGGTAAGGGGAATTCACCATCTACAGATTGTAATGCAGAAACTCAGGTATGAGACTGGACTGGGAAGAAAGAACTAACCATTCCCTGAAATACAGCAGTCCGTGATGTAAAGAATATCCGGGTCGAGTAGCTGGTTGGAGTTCTAAGGCTGAAATTAGTTTGGTTATCCAAGGATCATGTTGGTATTCTGTCTTCACAATGTTAATGTCCAGCCATAATGGCTCTGAAACAGCAGAACCCAGAAATAGTGGCTCAGGGCAATTTTCTAGATCTGATGTATCCCGGCGGGAAAGGGAATTTGCCGCTTGGTTATGTCACCTAGGTTTGTATAAGACTTCAAAATCGAGCCCCAACAACTTAGCTTGCCAATCTTGTTGATTTGTGGTGTGATATCGCTGACTAAGATGGTGCTTTAGGGCTTTGTGATCAGTGTACACAACGAAATGCCTGCCAACAAGATATTGTCGCCAATGCTGTACAGCTAAAACAAGGGCCATTATCTCATTGTCATAAACAGACTTGGAAAGATTTACCTCAGCCAGGGCTTTACTAAAATACGCTACAGGATGACCAGACTGCATTAGGACAGCACCAACACCACAACCGGAAGCGTCACACTCAATGGAAAACGGCTGAAGAAAATCTGGCAAAGCTAAAAGTGGCACTGACACCAAACATTCTTTGAGGGCGACGAAAGCTTGTTCAGCGGTAGGAGACCAACAAAAGTTATTATTTTTAGTCAACTCAGTAAGTGGTTTTGCTATTTTGCCATATGCTGCTACAAACTTTCTATAATAACCAGTCCATCCCAAAAATCCGCGAACTCCCTTCACCGTTTGGGGGCGTGGTCAGCTAAGAATACATTCCACTTTTGTGGGATACATGGAAACTCCTTCGGAAGAAATTACATGACCTAGATATTCCACTGTTGGCTGTGCAAAGAAACACTTATTTAAACAAAGCTGATTTTGCTGCAGCACAAGAAAAATGGTTTCTAAATGATGCATATGATCAGTCCAAGTCTTACTATAAACAAGAATATCATAAAAAAAACCAACACAGTTTTTCGGAGGAATGCTTTGAACATTCTGTTCATAGTTGATTGGAAGGTGGCCGGGGCATTCATCAATCCAAAGGGCATTACAAGAAATTCATAGTGCCCCTCATGCGTACGAAAAGCAATTTTGTGAACATCCTTCGTGTGAACACGAATCTCATGAAATCCGGACTTTAAATCCAACTTGGTGAAAAAACCAGCTCCATGTAATTCGTCTAGAAGTTCCTCTGTTATCGGAATTGGAAACTTGTCCGGAACTGTAAGCTTATTAAGTGCCCTGTAATCAACACATAACCGCCAACTTCCATCCTTTTTCTTGACAAGAATAATAGGACTAGCAAAGGGACTATTACTATACCTGATTATTCCTTGGTCCATCATTGTATTAATTTGCTGCTCTACCTCGTCCTTAAGGTGGTGAGCCAACTTGTATGGTCTAATACTCACCGGTAGTGCCCCTGTCACTAGTGTTATTACATGGTTTGTTTCTCTGCTAGGAGGCAAACCTTGTGGATTATCAAACAGAAATTGAAACCTTGTTAAAAGTTTGTCCAAATGTTTTGTTTCTTCTCAAACTTCATTTCCATTCAGCAATAACGGAAACTGGAGTTGGGCCCCTCCAATTCCATCCTTCTACGAGCAGATTCCTCGTCTGGAAGTGATTCTGACACAAAATAAAGCCCCCTTACCAGCAGAATTACCCTGTAATTTAATCTCCTGTCCTTGCCAAACTAACTCCATGGTTTTATGTCCCCAATTTTTCATCACACTGCCTAAACTCCTCAGCCACGGCATTCCCAAAATCAAGTCTGGTCCTCCAATATCAAAAACATATGCATCGACTAAAATAACAAAATTTTCTAAACTGAGTTTTATCTGTTTACATAATCCTTGAGAGAAAGCTCTTGAGCCATTGCCAAGAGTAATTCCAAAAGTGTTAGTTGGGCTGACAGATACATTGGCAAGCTTGGCTAGTTGCCTTGATATGAAGTTATGGCTAGCTCCACTATCAACCAAAATAGAAACCGGTACTCCGGATAGTTGTCCAGTTAGCACCAAAGAATCAGCTCCAGCTTCACTCAAACTACAAAATTCGATAGATTCTCGTGTCATAACTGCTAGATTTCCAACTGAATCATCTTCCTCTGACTTCATTTGGCCTTCACGTTCCTTGGAACTTTCCTCCCCTTCGGATGGTTCATCTGGCTTTTCAATTTCCCAAACCAGCATCCGAAGATTCTTATTCGGACATTTATGCATTGGTCCAAACGGTTGTCCACAACGAAAACATAGCCCTTTCAGTTTGCGGTCCTCCCACTCCTGTCGGCTTAATGCTCTTACCCCATTCCAGCGTTCCTCCCCAACATTTTTCTTTAACACCTCCTCTCGCCGATTGCGAACATAGAGGGGTCGATTCACAGACAAGTTAGTCGCCACCACTCCAGGACTACGCATCACAGGAAGAGTTTCAGAACGAGGACGAACATTACGAATCACTCCTTCACTGATCAACTCTTTCTCCACCTTTTTCGCCAAGACTAACATTCGAGCTTTATTGGCCGGCTCATGTGTAACGACCCGACTCTTTGACAAAGGTACGGATCGTTAGTTTTCTTTCAAATATTTCATTTAAGCTTGTTTAATGTGTGTAACATCCTAAGGAAGGTTCGGGGTTGGTTCGGAGCCCGGGAGTTTGAGAAATGGGCTTACGGGCAGTGGCGCACAGCTTGCGCACGGTCTGCGCACGGTTTGGGATAAACCGTGCGAGTGCAGACAGGGGCACCTGCAGGGGCGCACGGCCATGCGGACCAGGCCGCACGGCCATGCAGCTTTGGTCTGGGAGGCAGCGAGGTGCGCACGGTTTGGGTAAACCGTGCGCCTAAACCGTGCGACCATGTTCTGGGTAAATTTACTTTTTTGCCCTTAAATATCTTTTAAGGCCTTAAGCCTTTCTTTTTCCTTCTTCCAGCGGACAGAACCGGGGGGAGCCCTCTTTTGAGCTCCAAAACCCTCCTTCCTCTAATTTCTTGGTGGATTCTTCATCCGGAATCCGATCCTCGATCCGTCGAAGGCGTTGGATCACCCTCGGTAAGGCTTACCTCACGCACCCTTCTTTCCTCGGTGAATCTTGCCTTTTGTCTTGTTATTTTGATGCAGGATCATATGCCCTATTTTCAGGGCATTGGACTGGAACTCAGATCTCTTCCAACCTACTGCGAATCTGAGGTCGATATCAAGCGAGCCTACGCCTACAGCTCTAAGGTAGGTGGTCACGTGGTTTCCATTTTGGGTTTTCGCATTTTTTAGTTATTATCGTCGTGTCGTGGTTTGTCTTTCGCCAAACCCCTTATTTGTAATGACTGCTTCATATCTAAATGACCTGTGTGGTATGAGATTGATGAATCTAACCTTGTTAAGGTGTTTAGATGAGGTGTGGACCGGGAGTGGTCAACCATAGGTGATATGCCTTGAGATTTGGCCCCTTTTTACCTTTGGACCTTAATGCTATGTCTTGAACGGGATTTGCCATGTTAGGCAAATGAGATGGTTTGGTTAGAGGTTGGCTAGGATGAGATAACCCGAACCCTTTAATGAATTGAGATGTATGTTTTCCTTATAATGTGATTTGGAAAGGTCATGCTTTGTTAATGTGATGTGATATAAGATTGATTGCCTTATATATTGTGATGTGAATGGTTGTGTCATACTGTGTTGACATGCTTGTGATAACCCGTGTGTGGGCGGGAGGCATTCTTACCCCGTGCCAGATGAATCTCCATGTGTGGGCGGGAGGCATTCTTACCCCGTGCCAGCTGAATCTTTGTGTAATGGTACGGGAGGCATTCATACATTGCGCCTATATATCCTTTATGGGTGGGAGGCATTCTTCCTCACGCCAGCTACAGCGCTTGTGGACGAGAGGCATTCATACCTCGTGCCAGTGATGATTATTACATATGTGAGAAGCATGGACGAGAGGCATGTTTACCTCGTGCCAGTGAGAACCTATATCTATGTACTTATCCCTCTGGTGATTGTTCAGATTACCAGCCATGAGCTGAAGCAGGTAGACCCGCCAGGTGTCCTTTCGGAACCTGAGCGGGAGGGTTGTTTATTACTTTGCTTTACTTACTTGCAGTTTACTACACACTGTTTATCTTGCGAACACCTATTTGGATTACACGTAGACACCGTTGGTGGTGGCCTACTGAGACTTGTCTCACACCCTAACCGGGCGGCCGTTGGCACCCGTGTAGACTTTGCTGCTGCAGGTACTAGTAGGGGCAAGGGCCCTGTTTCAGGTTGTTGATACACATATGTTCTAGCTGGAGTTCCAGAGCAGAGGACCGAGCTTGGCTAGAGATGCTCGTGGACTACTTTTGTTCTCTTTTGTATTGTTGTATAGCATGTTTGCCATCTATTTTCATTGTATCGGAATGTCATTCATCCATTTTGTATCAGACACTGCCTATGTGGCTTTTGTATATTTATCAGGGTTTTCCTTATTTCTGTTGTTTGGTTTGTATGTTTCATTTTTTCTTTTATTTATCCATTAGTAGTGCTTCCGCTATTTAATCACTTGCTGCTATACTGCTGTGTACTCTGACATGGGGGTACAGTCTCCCCACTGACTTACCATTACACCTCCGCTGCTAGTCGACAGCCCTTGGCATATGGGGAGACGAGCCAGGGGTCATGTGGCCAACCGGGCTCGGGGCTCGGGTTGAGGGGCAGCCGGGTCCGGGACGTCACATCATGTGTTGAGACTTGATTTTCCACTTCAGGACGCAACCCCCCATAAGCATACTCATATACCATGTTTCCGGAAAGTCCATCATTCTCAAAGCTATCTGCTCAAATTCTTCAATATATTCTTCCACTGAACCTGTCTGCCTCAAGTTTTTAAGATATTTCAAAGGATCTCCATCTGTATTTTTACCATATCGATCCATAAACACTGGCTTGAACTGATTTCAAGTCGATCTAGGAGAATCCTTGTGCCATGATAGGAAGCAATATAATTTTGTACATTCCATACTTATCTGTGTATAATGTAGCTTCATTTCCTCTGGAATTTTGTTAATCAGAAAGTAGGCATCAGCCTTGGTGATCCATCCGAATGGATCATTGCCAGAAAACATAGGCAATTCAACTCTCCGAGAAATATTGCGCACCCCATCAAGAAACATTACTTCCTCAGCGGAACAACTCTCCCCAAGACGCGCACCAAATTGCATTGTTTCCGACTCTCTTCCTTCGAAACACTTAGGCGCGGCTTTGCCACTTTTCTCGGCTCCCGATTCATGTTCTATCAGTTTTTCCACCCCCTTCAAGCGATCCACAGTCTGTTCCTCCAGATCGCGTACTCTCTATGACACTTTTTCCTCTGTCTATTGCGCCATTTCTACTGTCACTCGTTGGCTCTCATTCTGCATACGCATAATTTTCTCCATATTTTCCTGCATCGAGGTCATGGCTTGTTTAATACTTTCCATGGTTGACTCAACCATTACTATCTGATTCTCCATTCTGGTTTGCATCTAAATCAGTTCGCTACCGACCAGATTAAAACAAAAGAAAGAAATATAGACTCAATTCCTCTGACACTAGTAGCGCAATTCGCTCAAACGGAAACAGCAAGAAAAATTGCTCCAATTCGCGACGTCGTCTCTGCCTACAAGACGTGTTTCCCAGCGGAGTCGCCAATTTGTCACGTTTATTTGTGTTTGAGTGACAAGAATTAGAAAGATGGAAGCTGAAATGGCGGGAGAAGTTATGATATTACCAGTAAGTCTTTATTACAACAATATGTGAGCTACAAGAAGAAGAAGATAAGATGGAGAGTCCTCCTCCAGGTCTTCCTTCTGCTGCTGGCGGCACGAAGGAAAGAAGCTATCCGCAACTCTCTCTCTCTCTCTCTCTCTTCCTCAGGTTCTGTTCCAACAGAATACCCCTTCTGTCCTTACTGCCCCCGAACTAAAGAGTACTTCTGTATATATTCCTGACTTAACAGATTACAGCATAATTCCCTTTTTACCCCTCTGTTGATATGTGTGAAGGATGGGAGGGCGCGTGTTAGAAAAAGGATTAGCCTCCGGATCAGCCTCCGGATCCAGGCTACTAACATACCCATACCATCATGGAAATGGGAGAACATCGCCATGAACTTTGTCACTGGACTTCCAAGGACATCCAGAGAAAACAATGTTATATGGGTCATTGTGGATCGTCTTACAAAAACAACTTACTTTATCGCAATTCGAGAGGACTTCTTATTGAATCAACTTTCACGAATTTACATCAAAGAAGTGGTAAGACTGCATGGAGTGTCACTATCTATTGTATCTGATCGTGATCCGAGATTCACCTCAAAATTCTGGAAAAGTCTCCAACATGCTCTAAGTAATGAACTGAACTTCAGTACGGTCTATCATCCTCAAACTGATGGTCAATCTGAGAGAACTATTCAGACACTAGAAGATATGTCGAGAGCATGTTCTATGGACTTCAAAGGAGGATGGACCAACATCTCACACTGGTTGAATTCTCCTACAACAACAGTTTTCACTCAAGCATCTGAATGGCACCATATGAAGCCCTTTATGGGAAAAGGTGCAGAACACCGGCGTGTTGGGATGAAGTCGGTGAGCGTAAGCTGCTAGGACCTGAAATGGTCGAAGAAATGGTGGAGAAGGTGAAAATCATTCAGCAGCACATCAAGGCAGTCCAAAGTCGACAAAAGAGTTATGCAGACAACCGTCGACGAGACCTTGAGTTCAAAGTTAAAAACATGGTATTTCTACGCATATCTCCATGGGAGAAGGTCATGAGATTTGGGAAGAAAGGGAAGCTAAGTCTCAGGTACATCGGCCCCTTCGAGATCCTTGATCGTGTCGGAGTTGTGGCCTATCGACTGGCACTTCCGCCTACCATGTCCAAAGTACACGATGTCTTTCATATATCCCTCTTAAGGAAGTACATATCAGACCCTTCACATGTACTCTCTTCAGAGGTGGTACAGTTGGAAGATGATCTTTCTTATGAGCAGCAGTCAGTGAAGATCTTGGATTGTAGAGATAAAATTCTACGTAACAAGACTACTCACCTGGTCAAGGTGCTATGGAGAAATCATAAGTACAAAGAGGCAACATGGGAACTGGAGGAGCCAATGAAGGAAAAGTATCTGCACTTGTTTATGGCCTAGAATGTAAAACGAAATTTCAGAGGCAAAATTTCTTAAAGGGGGAAGAATATAACGACCCAAAGTTTTATCAATGTAAATTCTCTTCTTATAATTATGTCTTATAGTATAATCACATAAGATTGCTTTTAGAACACAATACAAACTTTATAAATCAAGAATAAGTGAAATAAAAGGTATCTTTAGAAGTTAATGAACATGTGGCAATAGTAACTTGACCTTTGAAATAATAATGTGACTCTTATGAATAGTAAAATGGACAATGTAATAACCTCTCCAATGTAAGTATAAATAAAATTTATCTTTTTATAAGTGACAATATTATATCATAGTAAATAAATATTTTAAAAATTATTAATAAGGTGTTTGTATTTTTGTAAGTCAGGAATATTTAATTACAATTTTATGAATAATTTAATAATTTAAATGAAAATGTAGTTTCCTGAAATGTATTCAGGAATTAATATTTTGATTCTAAGATAATTTTATGTGACCTTAAGTAATTTTTCAAAGTGTTAGAAAAGCAGTTTTAAATTTAAAATTTGTATTTTTCAAGTAAATTGTGATTTTAATTAAATATTAAATTAATCATATTTAGAAAATTATTTTTGAAAAATAGAGTTCATTTTTGGATTCTAAACACCGAAAAATGGTTAGGGTTTTTTTTTGGTAATTTTCTGAAATACTTCAATTTTCGAGTGAATAGTAAAAATACAGTTTTTCACATAACCGGTATATCTTAAATTGCATCATTCATGATGTAATGATGACGTAAACTTTCTAGAACTTTAGGTTCGGCCATGTTCTATTTAATTTCATAAATGGTTTCTTAAAATACAATAAACTCAATTTTCAAACCTAAAAAGAACTTTCCAAAACCTAAAGTCAAAAAGTGATTCCTTAAAAATCATTCTCTTTCTTTTCACTTTCCTTTTAATAAATTAATGAATTCGAATTATAAAGATGATTTGAAGTCTGAAACGAATTATATTATATTAATATATGATTTTTGTTGTCAAAAAACTACTATTACAAGTCTAACGTTTGATATATTATTTTATTTAATATTTTATTCTAAAAACACCCCCCTCCTCAAATATAAATAACCCCCTCACTCCCCTTGACAAACCACTCCTCTCATCCTTTACTAAGCCTAATCTCTGCCCAAATTCTCCCTCTCAACCCTCTTAGAATACTTAGGGACATTCTGGAGCCCTCCAACTCCAATCACCAAGGGAGTTATAGTTTCGTGTAAGAGGAGCTACGTCGAGGAGAGAGTAAGACTCTATTAAATCTTATCTCTTTTCATCCTTTTTTTCTTTTACCCTATCCCTTTCAAAAACTTATGATACAAAATTGATTATACATTAAGTTGACATTATATTAATGATGTTAAATATTAATGAAAAATATAAATGTCATACTTCCCTTTCCCGCACTATCGACAACGTCCCGTTGAAGGTCGATTAACCATCTACAGAGACGTTGCCAAGATAATTATTATAAACACCTTCATGTATGGACAATATAAATTATATACAATATATTAATATCAATTTACATGTATTCTATGCTTCTGAAACTAATTATACTAATTTATAAATTACTTTTAATAAAAAGTGAAATCGTCGCAAGACGGAAAAATTTTTATGATATCAAAACACTTCAATTTCATCAACGAAAATTATGAAATAAAATCCAATGAATATAATTGATAAATATTTTTATAAAATGACTATAATTCACTTTTAGATATTATTCAGGAGGCGCAGAAGAGACAAAATTAAGCGGAAATTAAGGTAAAGAATCATCTTCATTTCTCTCTTAATCAAGATTGTCCTCTATGGTGTGCCTTTTATGTGTAATCCCAAATGATGGGGTATGATTTCGCACCTCCCTCATACTGCCCTCTCGATGTATAAGTGATGAGAAACCTCTTTTCTCTCTCATCAAGCCCTTTTAGGTACACCCGATACCATGTCGATAATCCGTAATGAATTCTACTCGAACCTCCATTATTCTTTCGCATTGCTCTATCTTTCTTTTTACCCAAATGAAGTTGTATTTTCTTTTTAAGTAAAACTTCTACATGTTGTCTATATGCTTCAAACTCATGTTCCAAGATCCATCTCTGAGTCTTTCGGGCATATACATGCTTTTAAGTGAATCCCTCAATACTTCCAAATAAGCAAACTCGTTTCAAGGGAACTTCCCAAATTTTTACCCAATTTCAAGTGCACTCTATCCACTGTTTTATGTCACCATTGTCTTTATAAAATCAGTCTTTTTATTATGAAAACCTTCTTGGTTCACTTCTGGTTTTATATAAACGGTTGTTCCCTTTTCTATTTTGAAAGTTCTATAGTATCTTCCTTAAAACCGCACAAAAATGTTTTAAATACTAAAATTTCTCAAATACATTTCTTACATGTTGTCACCTCTGTTTGACATCACTTACCCTGATATATGCCTATTTTACCTTATGAACATCCATGTATGTTCTAATTTCTTTCTTTCGTGGACACTTTCATGATACGCCCATTGGTTATGCTTTATGTCATGATTGTGGTACCCAATTCTTTCCATGGGTAACTCATATGTTTATGTAAGATTGATTATGTATGATTCTTTATATGGCAAACATGTTCATGAAAAGTAAGATGGGTGCGCCCAGAGAGCGCTCCAATGCATTGGGTAAAGTTAAGTCTCATGAGATGTTATGTGCAACAGTCTTGGCGGTTAGCCTTGGCTTGTGCTGCTATGGGAAACGGGATTGGCGGTTAAGCTTGACCCATACTACTATGGGAAACGAGATTGGCGGTTAGCCTTGACTCGTACTAAAGACGTGTTTTATGTTTCTACCACATTTATATGATTCCATATTTATATGATCTCATGTTTATATGTTATGATTTCATATGTTCCATGTTTTTGATATCATTATGTCATGCCTCCTAACTCATGCGCTTAAGCTTTATTCTTATGTTCTTTCATTTACTGGGTTTTTTAGCTCATCCCTTTGTTCATGTGTTCCCCAGGGTACCTTATGCAGATGTAAGGGCTCAAAGGAAGTTAGGAGCTCTTTATGGATATTAAATAAAGAAGTGTTTTTTTTAGCCCCAAGTTTCATGTTTTATGTACCTAGTCTTCAAAGACACTAGATTTCACGATCATTGGCTTGTACTCTGATGTATAATTATGCTTAAAATCGTGTACTATTATATGTAAAAGGCTAGGGTTGCTATACCAAGATTGTTTCAAATCCCGAACGAAGCATATCGGGTGGACTGCCACTTTCTTCGTCACCACATCGAGCACAGCCATGTCCGCTTTAACCACATACCGAGGCAGATCAGTTTGCCGACATCTTCACCAAAGGCCTCCCAGGAGCTCGTCTGGCCTCGCTTAGTTCCAAGTTAGGAATCCACGGCATCTGCAACCCAACTTGAGGGGGAGTGTATATGGTCTTGTCTGATGTCATTTTTCTTTTGTGGGACTCGTGATCCAAGTTGGGCATGTCCAGCTTCAGGGGGAGTGTTAAACCCTGTTTTTATTATTTTGGGTATTTCCGAGTCCCACATCAGATACCCCATCATGTATTCCTCTTTCTCGATCTATAAAAGAAAGTCTCCGTCTCATCTTGAGGTAAGAAGAATTCCTCCTCTGCATGTATTATCTCTCCAGAACTGGGAAATAAGCATGTGCACCACGAATATATTGAAAGAGAAAGTTTTAAATTAGATTGTTTGGGTATGTCAAGAGTTAGTCTCGCATTAATTATTGGAGTATTTCAAGGAATTTATTATCAACTTTTATGGATATATTTAATGTTGTATTAATTGTTTATTATTCTCATGATTATTTGTGTATAGCATGTCTTTCATTTTTACAGAATAACAAAGCTAACTAAAAGTTACTTCCACATGAGGATTTTATTGTTAGAATTTATTATGGAGTTTAAAGTGAAGAAAATAACCATTGTTATTTCGAATATAAAAAGACTGAGGCATGCAGTGGAGAGAGAAGAGACGTGACTCTGCTTCTACTCTTTCATGGTGCATAGTTCGCAACTGAGTTATGACGCTTCATTGTTCAACTACTTACTGAAGTAAATTGTCGGCTACCCGAGCTTCACTGTTTCAACATCTTGAAAGGTCTAAGCACTACTTGATTCATTTGTCAGTATCTTTCATCGATAATCATTCATCGAGTTAAATTGTTTTATTCTTTCATTATGTTGTAACTGTCTGGGCTGTATTGTCTCACTTAATGCGTCTTGCACGGGGTTATACTACCCTAACAAAAGGTGAGTCCGGGTTTAGTCAGTCCCCATAGAAGATTGGGTTTCGCTTAACCTATAAAACAGCAGAGGAAAGGACCTCTTCTGTAAGAGTCTAGGTTGGGTCTACACCTGTAAAAGGCGAGGTTAGGTTTTCCCGCGTAAAAGACCGGGTTCCGTCTAAACCCAAAAAAGGCAATAAGTTAGGATTGCGCTTGAAAAGGTCTAGGTTGGGACTTCTCCTATAAAAGGTTGGATTTTTGCCTGAACCCGTAAAAGACAAGGGAATTGGGTTGAGCCTCCAATGGTGAAAAAAGGCAGATGTAAAGAGTTGTTATTATCCTTCAAAAGTAATATACCATAGTAGATGTCATCTCTCTCAGTTCGTGAGAGGGATGAAGAGTAGAGTAGGATCATTAAGATTCAAACTACAATAAAAATCTCTTGCGTTCATCTTTTACTTTCTTGCATTTTCTTTTCACTCTTATTTCTTATATCGGTGTGGTTGAATTGTTTAATATTTGAACCGATCACTTTCCGCTCATAAAGTTTGAACTCTGATTAATTTTTAAAGAAAGACAATTCACCCCCCCTCTTGTCCATTGTCATCACCCCTTCAGGACCTAACAAGATGAATAAAGAGAAAGCTTTCAAATATAACAATCCTTCACTAGGAATCCATGTGGGTGTGTGTATAGTTTTTTGTTTTTATGGGATTAATGAACTAAAATTTTAAAAGTATAATGTTTGCGAAATCACAGTTTTGTTTGCAAACAATATCATTTGCTATAAACACTTGAGCTATGTTTGGTAAAAAAGAAACACTGGTCAGGGGAAATGAATGAGTGAGAGCACAGTCAATAAACCGTGTTTGATCATTGAAGGAAACCATTCCTCAGCCCGCGAGTCTTGCCCTCGTGGAAGTTCTCTATGGTGAGTTAGGGGAGGTCTCGGGTTTGAATCCCCCCACTTAAATCCCCCGTTAAGCATTTCTCGGGACCAAAACATGCGCAAACATGTAGTAAAACAATCACATGTGCTTGAACCCTAAAGCATACCTGGTGTTAGGTGGCGGCCCGGAATATGGGGGACACCCACCGAGTAGCGTTGGAACTGGCTACTGGTTAGCTAAGTAGTTGGGTAATATTTCAAATACGCTTGGAATAATACTTTAGGAAATCATTCCTAAACAAATTATTGACTCGCTAATCCTTTTCTCATTTTCTCTCTCATACCTTTTCCGCTTCCCTCATACCAAACATAGGCTTAAAAATTTCTATGTAAACAATATCATTTCAGTGTGCTGTGCATAAGGATACATAAAATTTCACATGTTCATTTTTTTGTATACAAATATGCAAAATTAAGAAGTACAAAATCTTTAAATGATTTGTGAACTTAGCTGGGTGAGAAGTGGATAAAACAATTAATACAAAAGGTAAAAAATTTGAGAACAATATATAAATAGCCGACAAGGGAAATAATGAGTCTTACATGCAGCTGCTGCAATCCAGGGCACCAGAATCAATGGAAGAAATATATATGATCTGATGGGAGGTAAACGCCTCCTGTCATATCAGTTAGAAACATAAACCAACAGAAAATGGGTTTTCAAATGCAAATAAATTAAACTGTATTGTCTCATATGGGGATTAAGCTTTAAATTATTCATTCAATCTCCAGTTTCTCCAGACGAAAAAAGACTAAAGTGGGAGAAAAGTTATGTTGGAACTTGGAAGTAAAATCCAAGATTGGTATTTCATGTCATGAAAGTGCTGACTTACTTTACAAATATGAAATAAAGTTGGAACACCTGGAAAATGCGACAGCACAACAGCAAACCAAACCCAGCTGGTCCTTCAAACCACACTGGAATCAAATGATAATTGAAAAAAAAAACATAAGGTGGCATGTAATTAGAATGAAGTCGTAAATGATAACAAAGTCAATGATTAAGGGAACAAAGAATGGATGATTACCTCTCCAAAAATAACAAGACTGCCACCAATGCTTCCTTCCATGTTTCAAATACCGGCCAGGGATCTGCCAGCAGGTTGGGAAGTAACAGATCTAGAAAAACAATAACAGGAGGCAAAAGGCATAAACACAGAAAAAATTGGACATACAGCAATGGATGCCAGAATGTTGATACTTGCAAAGACTTGAACTGCTGGAAGCCAGAATGCACTGCCTCTGGGAAGAGGAAACTTATGAATCAGAAATGGTGCCGTTGCTCTAGCCAGAAGTCTGCAACAGAAGAGGACATAATTACTCTGAAGCTGAAAGAGAAAGATGGAGAAACCCCGACTTTACAGCCTCACCTGCAAATTTCTTAGACCATCTCCGACCCAAAACTCCAAAATGGAGTACGATTACTCCAAAATGGAGTATCACCGGTGAAAACATACTCCACCCGTTACTTCATTTCTAACTCTAAAAAGAATATTATTTGAATATTACTATTATTTTTAAATAAATATAATCCAATCCTATATATATAATTAAAGAAAAATTTAAAAAAAAAAAAGAATAATAGGGATAGCGCTGGTACAGTGCAGCGCCAAATATGGCGCTGCACTGTAAATCCCCTCCAAAATGGCGCCAGAAATGGCGCTGGTTGGAGGGATTGGCGTTTTTACGCTATTGGAGACGCTCGATATTATCGAACGGAAAACAAACAAACCGCTTGTTACAGATTTCCAACAAGAAGGGTTCAAAAAAAAAAAACCCCGCCTATAAGTAGAACCCATGTCAGGAAAAACCCTTGAGATCAACCCAAACTAATAACCAGGAAATCAAATTCGTAATGATACCATCACCAGAACAATAGAAGCCGTGCCAGCTAAAAGCCCAACCACTACCACTATCCATTAGTTCCGATTTCCAAAGACGGCTTCGATAAACAAAAGATTATGATGATTTTAATTTTGTACAAGAAAACAGGTAGAAATTGTAAAATGAAACGAAAGGGTGGAGAAGACACACGTGATCAAGGAGAGGAGGGATATAGCAACGGCAAGGTAATCGGTAGGACACCCTCCTTCCGCGGAGCAACTAGCCATGACAATTGCAGTCCCTTCCCGGCTTATCTAAGCTTTAACCCTTGTGTTCTGAACTGAAATCCATCAATTCTCCCCCTCGCCGCGATCAAAAGCAAAGAGGCGCGGCGAGTCCGCCCCTACAGTCACAAACCGTCAAAGGTATCTACAGATATTTCTTGCAACACTACGCATCCGTTCCACCTGATTTATTTGACGGAACAGTGGCAAGGCCTAGATCCCTGCATGCCGCGGAATCTCCCATCGTGGGTTTTCGGTTTTTCGTTTACTAGTCCTTCCGCAGTGGATGTGTGGATCGCCGTAAGAATCAGTGTCAAGTTTTGATCGTCGACGGGTGGGCTGATCCCAAATATATATATATATATATATATATATATATATATATATATATATATATATATATATATATATATATATATAATCATAACAGAACCAAACCGTAAATCAAACGATATAAAATCAAAATATCACTTTTTTTTCTTGTTACGATTTGATTTGCGGTTCGGTTTAGATGTCAGATCAAGCGGTATATCTATTTAAAAAAACATGATTTTTTTAGTTTTATCTCATCTCATCTCCTCGATGTCTTCCTTTGATCTCTCAGTTATGATCATTACCCATTTTAATTTGATCCCCTCCACCTTCTTCATCCTCCTCCTATATCCTTCTCTGTTCCCAAACTTCTTTCCCATTGAGAATTGACCTCTCCCTCTAACCTAATTTATTTGTAAATATATTGTTGTTGTACGCAAAACCATCAACTATCCAATCGAGTGGTCTCTCTACTCCTACCTAGCAACGGAGGCACCTGCCCTCCAAGGTCAACATTCTCAATCAACTCTTATAGTTATAACTAGTCATATCTTTAGGTTAGCATCAATGTTTGAATAGCCCTTGAGGCACTGAATCTATAAATTCCATATCACTTTCATTTAGCCATGGAGGAAGTTGGAGATGATTTTGATGACTTGAACTTAAATGATTTTTTAGATTTCATGTCGTATTTGGATGTGTCTAGTGCTCTTCTTGCTTCAGTTTGTGTCATGGCTTGTTGTGTAACGACCCAGGTTTTTTGAACGAGTCAAAATCCCCACCCGGTTTGAATTTTTCAACTAGTGACGATGATACTTTTTGTTTCGTTGATCGGAACTCAATTTTGAGAGTTATGTTGACCTTAAACGGTGTTTTGGGGTTGGTTTAGAGGCTAGGAGAGTGTCTCGAGTATTCAGAAGGGTTTTGGGAGCATCAAGGGTCTGAAGACCTAGTTTTTTGAAAACAGGTGCAGCCGTACGGTTTAGGGAAACCGTGTGAGTGGTGACGCACGACCGTGTGACCACCTTTACAGTTTTGACAGAGGGTTTCCGCACGATTTGTGCACGATATGACAAACCGTGCGGGGTGGTTGTTCAGGTCGGGGATGCTACATGTTGTTCATTCCTGAATTGTGGTATTTTAGGTTTCTGGTCTCCACTACTAATTGGCATCCTATTGTTGGTCTCAATGGCATCCTTTTAGTCTGAGGTAGCATCATGCTTGAAGTGATTGAAAGCAGGTCTACGAGGTTCATGATAGAGCAAATGTTTTTGTCTTGCTACTACGCGTTGCTACAGTTGTTGTTGTTGCCTGTGTGGAATTAAATATCATGCTATTGGTTATGTGATTACATATTTTTTTGAGGGGAAGGTTATACATTTGATTTAAGGCCTTGTTTGGTTGTCTACTTTCAAGGGGAGAAGGGAAAAAAATGACCTTGCTTTTTTATTTATCATAATCAACTTCTTATTACTATAGTGTTATTTTAATTATATTGGATTACTTTCCATTGCAAATTATTCATCATCTTTTTTTTCTTTTCTTTCCATCGCACTCTCTTCATTTCAATCAATTTACTTTATGTTAACCAAATTGGGTCCAAGGGCTTTGTAATCTTCATTGTTTTTGTTTTTTTTCTCTAGACCTATCTGAGACTCTTTTTATTGTTCTTGCCACAACTTACCTTGGCAGGGCTTAAAAGCTAATACTAAAAATCAAGAATATGACAGGATGACTGAGAAGAACATTCTTACTCTCATAGACGTATATCCTTACTAGCTTCTTTGACCGTGCTGTGAGAATATGATAACTTAGATACTCTTTGATTTTGTTTTAAAAAAAAGTGTACCTTTGTCCATCAATTTTCAAAAAATTGAAAACATTAAAAAGACGCTTTTAGAATTTTATTTCACATTTCATTCATCACCTTATGTAAAAAAAACTAAACCAGTCATTAATATATAAACTAAATACTCTTCCATCGTTTATAAATTATAAAACACTAAACTTTCAAAATCCTAAACCGTAAATGTAGTCACTGAATTCTTGAATCATAAATACTATCCAAAGACTTTAATTATAAATTATTAACTTCAACTTTCTTAAACTTTAAATCTTGAACTTCTACACATGAAACCTGAATCATGTATTCAAAATCATAAATAATGATATGTTAAACCTAAAATGCTTAGATTAGATATCTTTTACCTATCTAAACTTGAAACATTATTATGAATTCTTGAATCATAGATATACTATCCAAATATTTAGATTATAAATTACTAACATCGACTTTCTTAAACTTTAAATCTTGAACTTCTACACATGAAACCTGAATCCTGTATTCAAAATCATAAATAATGATCTGTCAAACCTAGAATGCTTATATTAAATATCTTTTACCTCTCTAAACTTGAAAAATTATTCTAAAAACCTTATTTATTAATCCTTAAAGCTTACATGCATTTTGGGGGTTCTTTATCCACAATCATATGTTTCAGGGGGTCCTTTTTCTTGGGTCATGTTCTCCTTTGGTTATGGTTGGATTTGTACTTAAAAAAAGGTTAATCTACAATTTGAACGGAACCAAACCACAAATTAATGGTATATAAATTTTCTAATCCAAACTAAATCGCTATTAAATGGTTTGGTTTTTGTGTATAAGAACCGAACCACAAATCATGGCTTGGTTTGGTTTTTAGTCAAAACCGAACCGAACCAATCCATGCCCACCCCTGGTCCACAATCATTTTCCCTCTTTAAAATGATACCGGGTGACACCACAATTAATATCATGTAATATTATTCATTATTAAGTTTATTATGTTTTTTTATGCATGAATCCCAACCCAAATCATATATAGTGATATTCTTAGTGTATCCCTCCCCACCAAAGCGGGTAAAACTCTCTTTCCCATGTCATCCAGTATTGTTGGAGACCTTAAATCATCTGGTTGTGTAATTGTGATGTTGAATCACAACTTGTGGAAATTGAATCTCCACCTCTTCAAAGTAAACATCCAACCCTAATCACCACACCACCTAGGAGGGGAACCTTTGTTATGTTTTATAATACAAAAACAATATGTCTTTTGTGATGCAAAATATAAGAAAAGTAATGCATTTTATTATTTGTGTACCTCCTCCACTCTTAATGGCCCCTTCATTCAATTCTCAACCATTTTACTGTGAGCCATATTAATTATTTTTAATGTATTAGGTTTTTTGTTAGTCATAATATTATGGGAAATAGCAAGTAACGTCGTAATTTTAAGAAATAAATTGAGAGTACCAGATTCGCATACTATGATGCTCAACATAATAAAGAAATCCCCTTCGTCTTGCAGTGTCACGTTCCCCTCCCTCCAAAGGCACCCCTCATGAGATAACAATGGATAAAGAGAGATAATAACCCCCGAGTCTCACCTCTAGTAGGCCCCTAGTTGATGACAAGCGCCAAGGGTATAAAAATCTCACATATGTGCGACATCACCCTTTATAATGCATAAGATCAGGAAATATGATATCAGTGATCAATCAACTCCATGACATAATATAAAATAAAGGTATACCCAAAACCATCTCACAATGCACGAGTAGTGTAAATAAATACAAGAGTCTCCAAATAAACACCTAAAAGAAAAAGATAAGGTAGCGACACAACAACAGTCCCAAGTGTTGGAGTTGGTTTCATAGGACCAAATTTTTGTACTTTGATTACATGTATATTTGATGTATTGAATATTAATAAAACTTCTTGTCACATATTGTTCATTGTTCTGCATGAATCTAATGTAATAATGTCTTAGAGTATACATTGCATTGATAAGGTCATACCAGTTCCCCAATATGATGAGAATCTTGAAGTGTTGTGATGATATTCTTAAATAATGTTATGTAGTTGGATAACGTACTATGATGGGACACATAGTACATAGACTATCAAGTGCAAGTACTCAAAAGTGGATGAGACTTCTTCTTGTGAAGTTTGCACTTGATAATCTTCAAGATGAGAGATTATGAGAATAGACCTGCCAGTAGGAATTCCACATGTTTTGGTGTCATCGAATATTCTTACCCGTGAGTGTGTATAATGGTCCTTAGACTTTAATATTATCATTAATGCATGTCATGTATCACACACTTAAATTTGTGGATGAAAACTGTGTCAACATATGTTCGCAGCGAGGTATGGTACGTTGGGTGTGTTATAATTGACATGTCATTAATGGATAAGTCAAGGAAAGATTTGTCCCTTCTATCTTTATGGAAGTTGATATCTCGACCATTTGATTGGAATAGAACTATCGTATTAAATTCCATGGTCATGGTGTAACGATGTTTTTATTTCAGATAGTTAAAGAAAGACATATTGAGCATATAGGTCGGTGACATAGATGTGAAATCTGCTTGATAAGATATGTAACAAAGTGATTATATTATACAGTGAGTGTTCGTATGTGGTTGTCGTTATTACGACATTAAATTCTTTCTCTTGTGTTCCTTGACCCGTTGTTAAATAGTAATCTTGGACTTTCGGCAAGACCGCCTAATGCCAACGAGAAAGAATCCTAGATGGTCACAAAATAAGTGTTTCCGGTGATCTAGATTAAATTATATTTGAATTTAATTAATTGAATAAATATCAATCTCAAAATTGAGAGATAATTTTATATACGTTTTATTGATTGAAAATATTTATTGATAAATGAAATGTTTAAATTAAATATTTATTTGGGTGTTCAATAAACGAAAGAGAAGTTTGAGTAGACCACGACCATGTCCAGTGAAAAATATTAATTAACAAGCCGGTTAAATAATATTTGTTACTGTGCAAGTTGGCGCACACCACAAAATAATAATATTATTATTATTATGCGGCATGAGGTTTATTAAGTTTTATTATATTATTTAATGGAAAACTTGCAATTAAATAATATTTTAATCTAAACCCTATATCTATAAATAGATGATTATGTCTATTGTGTAGGGTGTGTGAAAACTAATCCGTGTAATCAAAATAGAGAATTTTTGCGCACAACGAATTCTCTCTCGACTCCACCTTCTCTCGCCTCAAGAATGAAGAATGCAAGAGAGATTCCTTTAATACTGAAAGATGAGTGATCAACACAAACAATTCAAGACAATCGATTCGACCCACTAGCACCGAAAGATCAATTGACATTGCTTGGAGATCAAAGGAGTATGTGTGAATCACCGTTAGAGGGATTCTATCATTGGATCCTTACAGCGCAACAAAGACAATCCGAAAGGATCTTTTCAGATGATCAACATCATCAAAAAAGAAATATCATAAACCCATGTATTCGTTTCTTTTGATATTAAATAAATTAATTATAAATTTTATGTACAATATCCTCGCTCTTGATTTCGGGCAACTCGAATATTAAAATAAATTTTAATATATCACCCACCACCGCATGCTTCCACTGCACCCAAAACCAACAAGTGGTATTAGAGGGAGGTTAAGTTTAAATTTATAATTATTTATTTTATTGTTGATCCATAGGCAATCATGGATGTATTTTCATTTCATATTATTTTTTATTTAATTCATTTTGAATTAACATGTTATCGAAATATTAATCATGTTTGTTCAGTGTTTCATTTTCTAAGGGTCTAAGAACAAATAAAGAATGACCAGAGATTCCATCGGGAACTACCATTTTTTAGATGGTAAGATAGGGTTACATGGCGTGTACTCGGATATACACATTGTGTACCCTAGTACGCTGCATCTAGCCATGTCGTGGGATACATGACATGCCATGCAGTTATTACACACAGTGTACACCATGTGTTGATTGGCTAACCTGGAACATGATTGTCGAATTACACGGCGTGTATCAGAGTACATGTCGTACAGTCTACACGGGTTAGCAGCGTAAATCGTGCAATTCATGTGCTCATTATACATGGTCAAACCATGTGATACTGATAACCTAGAGAATTTATGATATACACAACGTGTATGCAGTGTACAAAACTTGTAACTGGAGTGCACATGTCACGTTCTATCTTACTCGAGAACATGTCGAGTCTTTCAGCAGGTTGCACAAGCACACACCATTCAGATCACATGGTGTGCAGCTGGCCTGTACACACCGTGTAATCGGTCGAGATACATACTGAAGACCCAGGCGAGTATCTCAAGCACACAACAAGTGGATACATGGCGTATAACTGGCATGTATACGCCATGTAGTCCGGCCGAGTTAACAAGATGAATCCCTAACCGTGTGACCCAGATACACGACAACCAATGTATATGATGTGTAACTAGATAGTACACACTGTGTAGTCTCCCAATTACTGGAAGAATTAAATTACATTTAATTTAAAATTGCATCATTAAACCGTATTGCTTTGATTGAAACTTTATTTGTTTGAAAATTTAATAAGGGTTTTAAAGAATTTCAAATGATCGGTTAATTTATTGTAATAAATTTTCAACTATTGGTCCTAACATTTATTTTACATTAATGCCTTTATAATGGTTATCTATGAGAGGATTCAGATGGTCATTAAGATAAAAGGGAATTGATTAATTAATTAATTAATTAATGCAAGTTTGTTTATCTTAATAATAAAAAATGGATAAAGAAATAAATGTTAGCCATTTAATTTTGTGTGTGTGTTATATTTATGATCATTCATGAGTTAGACCAACACTAATGTATGTGTTAAAATTTATTTAATTTAATTTATTGCATGGGTTTATAATTATTTATTATTAAATTAAATTTGATGACCTGGGAGTCATCCCTCTCTCCATTATTATCTAGGACCTACATATTCAAAGATATTTATGTAATCCCCCTTTAACCAATTTTTTGGTTCCCCTCACCTATGTGTGAGTTATAAATACATGTAATTAATGAAGTTTCCCAAGGCATGTAGAGACAATTCAAGATGGAACCATAGTGATGTCAACCCAGGAGTTACATAGGTGTATAGGTGGAATGTTTTAACTCACACAAAGACCGACAACAAGAGTTATTTTCCCTAGGTCAATGGTTGATTTAATGTACAATGATTAAATCAACAATTAAATAACACTAATGAAAAAATTTCCTATAACAATGGTTTGGAACTATTGGTATAGGTCCCCAAACTATTGTTATAGCCTATACCAATGGTTTGGGAAGCTGTTGGGTGATTTGGCGTTGAGAAAGACCTATCCCAATGGTTTGGGGAAAACCATTGGGAAAGACCTATCCCAATAGTTTTCCAAACCATTGGGATAGGTCTTTCCCAAAGATTTTTCCAAACCATTGGGATAGGTAAATCTAAAAAAAATTACAGCAGAGGTTTGAACCCACAACCTACACATTATATATCAAAGACTTTACCACTACCCTGTTGGAGTTGGTGGTATAGAACCAACTACTTTGTATTTTATTCATTAAATAAAAGCCTTATCACATCTTGATTGTTCTTCTGCGTGACATGTCATGTGATAATGTCCTAAGGACAGCTGTTGCATTAAAGGGTCGTAGCGGATCCCTGCTATGATGAGAACCCGGAAGTTCCACAACACTGTTCTTGAATGTATGTTCTATGGCCGGATGATATTATTTGAGGGACACAAATAATACAGGTCATTAGGGGTGAGGACTCATAAAACTTTGAGGCACCTTCTCATGGTGTGCGCCCTTGGTAATATCCAGGAGGATATTATGATAACGAGACCCGCCAGTAGGAAATCCACATTTCATAGTGTCATTGGATGTTCCTATATGCGGACGTGTGTATTGGTCCTTAGACTTTAAGATTATTATTAATGGGTATTACAACTCACGCAATTAGATGTATTGATAAAAACTGCGATGACACACTGTTCACAGCGAGGTAGGATACGTTGGGTGCGTCACGAGTAATACTGCATTAATAGATAATGCAAGAAAGGATTTGTCCCTTCCGTTCCATAACGGAAGTAGATATCTCAGGCCCTTTGATGGAATTGATATAGACTAAATAAATCCATGGCCATGGTAAGGTATGGGCAAGTTCAATTCCGGGAAGTCAAAGAAAGAATAATCAAGCACATGAGTTGATGACACTAGCATGCAACCCGCTTGATTGGAGATATCGAGACAAAGTGATTATATTACACGGTAAGCGTTCGTAGGAGGTAACACATCATTGCGGCGTTAATTTCTTTCTCTATGGGTGCCTTGGCGTGTTGCTAGATGCTAACCTTGAACTTTAGGCAGGCTCAGACTAATGCCACTGAGAAAGAGGCCTAGAGGGTCACACACTAAGTGTGTCCATGTATCTCAGTTAAATATTAATTTAACAAGTTAAATAAATATTATTCCCGACTGTGGTTTAATAATTATTTAAGGATGTCTGATCGTATTTATTTTGACACTAGTTATTCGAGAGAATATATTATGGACGAAATAATATATATATATTTATTAGTGAGTAATGCAGTTACATTTATTTAAGAAATAAATAGTCATTACTCAAGGTCTAATAAATGTGGTGGAGAAAAATGGAAAATAAAAGTACACGCCGTGTATTAATTATTACACACCGTGTAGTTTTTCCAGTTTGGATTTTTAGGATTTAATATTGTTTTATTAAATAATATTTATTATAATTAGCATGGGCGCATGTCAAGGAATTAATAATTCGACACGGGGGTTTTCAATAAGAGTTAATGAAATAAATAAAATGCGTAACACGTTTATTTATTGAAATAACTCTATTAACCTCAAACCTGATTATAAATATCCTCGCAACCCCAACATATTAGAGAGTCATTGTTGTGAACAACGGATTTGGAAATACTCTCAAGCCAAGAGAGAATTCCCTTTCCACCAAGAACGCCCTCAAGTTACGAGAGCAAGATCCTCCACCGGATCAAGGCGGTCGAAGGCGGACATCGCAAGCGAAGGTTCTTCCGCGCTAGCACTCGGAGATCCCTTCGGCGACGTCCGGAGATACGTGACACACATGTGGATCACCGCTAGAGGAATCCTACACTTGGATTCTATGACGCAGCGACGGATCACCGAATCGTGACCGGACACATCAACGAAGAAAGAATTCCAACGAGGTAATTCTTATGCATTAATTAAATTAATTATAATCAACATATGATGATCCTCCTCAAGGGTTCCATGACTCTTCTTTTCTTTTCGTTCTTCGTTCTATTTTGAAGATTCGGCGTTTTATACCATGACAGATCTCGGATTGAATGTTGTTTAACGCTAAAATTAAAGTTGGGATAACATACCAACGCGCTTCCGCTGCGCCCGGAACCTACAAGTGGTATCAGAGTGGGTCATATCGTTGGTTATAATTATTTAGTTTTTCATTGGTGATTTACGCATTTAATAATTTAGTTTTTTCAATTCATGTTTAATCGTTCTGGAAATCTGAATCTCGAGATATGTTCCTCCTCCCTCGTTTCTTGTTCACCTCACAGAAACAATTTTTTCTTTTAATTTTGATTAAAATAAAATAGAGGAACTCATTCGGAGGAGCCAAACGTTTCTGGCCGTATAACACCAGAATACACGGCGTGTATTCGGAAGTACACATCGTGTAGTCTAGGTTCAATGCATTGACTGATCCGCCAAATCAGGCCGTGTATTGGATTCTTTATAAGAATTTAAGACACCGCGTGTTGACCAGAAACAGGTGGCACACGGTTTCCGGAATACACGCCGTGTGGTCTAGTGAACACGGCGTGTAGTCCCTTCGGGTTAGGGTTAGGTCGTGTACTCCGTACACGGCCTACCCGGCTGGAAACCGTGTAACGCGGAAACTACACGGCATGTGTCCCAATGTACACATCGTGTACTCCAAAAATTTCCGAAGTACATTAACACGCCCTATCCCCGGGCATGTACTTCAGATGGAAGGTGAAGAAAAGTACACGCCATGTAGTCGGAACTACACGCCGTGTACTCACCCAAATTATGCAGATTTATTAAAATTTATTATTATATTATACAAACCCTTGAGACGTGTATCATGGTGCAGGCGTAAAGCTGAGGCACAACACGTGATAGGTGTTTTATATATATGTGTTTAATTTAACATCTGCGTAATAAACGGGAATTCGCCGGGTTGCCTCCAAGGTACAAGTTACGTACAAGGATAATTTTAAATGAATTTATTTGTTTAAAATTATGATGGATGAGAATCTCAAGGAAATTCAGAAAAGGGATTTAAGATAAAAGGATTGATTAATTAAATATAATTAATTGATTCGAGCGTGATTTATCTTAAACAAGAACGATTAAAGAATTTAATGCTAGTTTTATTTATGCGTAAATATCGTTGCATGTATGGATGATCATGAGCTAGACCGGGACCTTTGTATGTGAATGGTTTCTTTTAATTTATTTATTTAAATTAAATTTTTTGGCCTGCGAGCCATCTCCTCATTAATATGTAGGGCCTGCGCGCCTAAGGATTCTTTTATGTAAAAACCCCTTTTTACCCCTCACCTGCGTGTGAGATAAATGTATATGTAATGGATGGAGCTCCCAAGCTAGTGGAGGCGGCTCAAGTCAGAAGCCAAGGTGAAACCAATCCAAGGAGATACAAAGGTGGACAGGTGGAAAGCTGTAAACACGAACCCGAAAGGTTCAAGGTGTTTCTCCCCTAAGTCTTGGGTTAGTTTATCAACCACTAGATAAACTAACCAATAGAAAAGCTCATGATCATACCATTTATTTTATTTCTTTCAGTTGCATGGTTTATTTATTGTGGGTGTGTTGTCACGATCACACAATTAATGAATTAAATGAGCATGCAAGATGGAACTAAAATAAAACTGGCTTATACGTAAATATTATCTTAGACATGGTTAATCACTTAAGTATATCCCACTTAATATTAACAAGCATGTAATCAAAGATAATAAAATGGAAATTTATGTATAAGGATAAAATCTCTCAAAATAAATATTAAGTCGGCATAGCCTTCCATAATCTTGGTTAGAATCGAACCATAGTTCAAAGTGCTTGACCAACCCTAGTTGGGGTGCTTTCAATTATCGGGGAATTCTAATTCAAGGTTTTGGGTTGACTTGACTTGGTTCGCATCAAGGGTTGACTGCCACAGAAGGACTTGGTGTGACCAAGAGGCAAAGTTTGAGGAAATCCAAAAAGGATTTCAGGATTGGGGAGTCCACTCAGCGGATCAAGGAGCTGCGAGTTAATGCAGTTGGCATTTGGAATGCCTACCTAAAACCCTTCAAGTTGCTTGACCAACCCTAGTTGGGGTAATGCGAAGGGCAATACGGATCCTTGCCACTAGAATATTCACCCAACAGAATATTCTGAATTCAATGGTGAGGGCTATTGGATTTCGATAAAATAGTGGGAGACTAATAAGTATTTATTTATTTATTTGTCTCAATTTTTGTAATAAAGTACTAAACCTTTGCTCATCTTAATTTGTAGAAACGACAAGAAAATGACTTCAAACATATCATTGTACACCATACTTGAAAAAGAAAACCTTCTCACCGGTACCAATTTCCAAGAGTGGCAGAGGCGTTTACACGTCGTCCTTCGCCACGAAAGAAAATTATATGTGCTGGAAGAGCCTATTCCAGTTGCTCCTGGGAAAGAGGCTAGTGATGAGGAATTATCTCTCTACATGAAACACATGGATGATGCCACAAATGTTCAGTGTTTTATGCTATCGACCATGTCTAATGAGCTCTTTAAGCAACATGAAAACATGGACGTGTATATCATGATGTCTCACCTTAAAGATCTCTACCAAGAGAAGGTGAGACAGGAGAGGTATGAGATCTCCAATGCTTTGTTTACCACGAAGCTTGGAGAGTCTGCGCCAGCTGGGCCTTATGTAGTCAAGATTATTGGCTACATTGAACGCTTGGACATCTTAGGGATTAAATTCCTGGATGATTTGCATACAGATCTCATCCTATCATCACTGCCCAAGACCTTCTCTAGCTTCATTGTCAACTATAACATGAGCGGAAATGAGAAGAGTCTATCGGAGCTTCTGACCTTGATTCTCCAGGTAGATAAGGACATGGGGCGTGATAAAACCGCGGTCCTTATGGTGAACAAGAAAAGGAAGGACAAGGCAAAGGGTCCAAAGACTTATAAACGGTCTGAAGCCCCCGAGCACCGTCCCTCCAAGAAGGGGAAAATCCAGAGGCAGGGCAAGGAACGGGAGGCAGTGTGTTTTTCATGTGGCAAGCAGGGCCACTGGAAGAGGAACTACACCCAGAAGCATGGGGACACTAAAGGTGCGTTTGTTATCGAGTGCAATCTTTTTATTTCTACACATTGGGTATTAGATACAGCTTGTGGGGCTCACATCTGTATTCAAATGCAATAACCAAGTAGATTTAGAAAGATCACCAGAGGAGAGGTGGATCTTCGAGCTACCAATGGCGTAAGGCTGGCTGCATTGGCTATTGGCGACTACCACCTCTCATTGCTGACTGGGATGATTTTGGTTTTAAATAACTGTTATTATGTGCCTAGTGTTACCAAGAACATGATTTCTGTATCTTGTTTTGATATGGATGGATTTGTTTTCAAATTTGGAAACAAGGGTTGTCTCTTTTATAAGAACAACGTATGTTATGGTATGACACATTTAAATAATGGTTTGTATGTATTGAATTATGAAAACCAAGTGTTGGCAATCGATAACAAAACAAACTCACATGACTCATACATCACCCAGTTATGGCATCACCGCCTTGGTCATGTGAATGAGAAGCGTTTAACAAAACTCTGCCAAGATGGCTATTTAGACTCTACTGAGCTAAAACCACTTGATAGATATCACGCTTGTTTACAAGGAAAAATGACCAAGCCGCCTTTTGGTGGACAAGGTGAAAGAGCCACAGAGCTTCTAGGATTGGTACACACAGATGTGTGTGGACCATTTCCAGTAGAAGCTATAGGTGGATATTCTTACTTCATTACTTTTACTGATGATTTGAGTAGATATGGCTATGTCTACTTAATGAGGTATAAGTCAGATTCCTTAGAGAAATTTAAGGAATTCAAGAATGAAGTAGAGAATCATCTTGGTAAGAAGATAAAGAATCTTCGATCGGATCGAGGTGGAGAATATCTGAACCAAGAGTTCATCGATCTTCTATGGGAGTCTGGGATTCTATCTCAGCACACTCCTCCTTATACACCACAGTGGAATGGTGTTAGTGAAAGGAGGAACCGCACCTTGTTGGACATGGTGAGGTTGATGATGAGTCATGCGGATCTTCCATTATCCTTTTGGGGATATTCATTACAAACTTCAACATACACATTAAACCGAGTACCAACTAAGGCGGCAAATGGAATTCCATCCGAGTTATGGAATGGAAGGAAACCCACTTTGTCGCACACACGTGTATGGGGATGCGAGGTTTTTGTTAAGGCCTTCTCAGGCAACAAACTAGCACCCCGGGGCACGAAGTGTATCTTTATAGGATATCCCAAGGAAACGAAAGGATATTACCTATATAACCCTCAAGACAAGAAAGTGATTGTCGCCAGACAAGCCGTCTTTCTTGAGAGGGAGCACATCCTCAAGAAGGATAGTGGGAGAAAGATTGAATTCGATGAAGTTGATGCTCAAGATACATAGGAGTTGGTACAGGAACAAGTTCCACATGTCCCCGTGGAAGAGGTTCCAGAAACACAAGTACTGCATAGGAGCTCAAGAGAGGTAAGGGAACCAGAGAGATTTGGTTTCCTAGTCACCGAGGATGGTGAATCATTATTGTTGGACAATGATGAACCTATATACTACAAGGAAGCATTAGAAAGATTAGAAGCTGTAACATGGCTAGAAGCTATGAATTCTAAGATGGATTCCATGTATCATAACCAAGTTTGGGTTCTGGTCGATGAGCCAGTTGATGTAAAGCCTGTTGGATACAAATGGGTATTCAAAAGAAAGATGGACATGGAAGGTAAAGTTAGAACCTATAAAGCAAGGCTAGTGGCTAAAGGATTCAGACAACATCAAGGAACTGACTATGTTGAAAACTTTTCGCCAGTTGCCATGTTTAAATCCATAAGAATCATACTTTCCATAGCAGCTTACCATGACTACGAGATTTGGAAGATGGATGTCAAAACAGCATTCCTTAATGGGAACCTTCAGGAAGATGTCTATATGACACAAACAGAAGGGTTTGTGACACCATGTGAAACCAAACGGGTTTGCAAGTTGCAGAAATCTATTTATGGATTGAAGCAAGCATCCAGGTCATGGAACATTTTATTTGATGAAGCCATAAAGGAATTTGGTTTCATTAAGAAAGAATGTGAGCCATGTGTTTATAAGTGGTTTAATGGGAATGCGGTCACCATCCTAGTGGTATATGTTGATGACATATTGCTTATTGGAAACGATGTACCAGCCTTACAGTCAGTTAAGGACTGGTTGAACAAGTGTTTCTCCATGAAGGACTTAGGAGAAGCAACCTAAATTCTAGGGATCAAGATCATTCGTGACAGATCCAAGAGGTTGCTTGGACTAAGTCAGGGTACATACATTGACCAGATACTAAAGAGATTTAGTATGGAAAAATCCAAGAGGGGATTGGTTCTAGTGTCACATGGCTTACATCTTTCTAAGAAAATGTGTCCCCAGACACAAAAGGAGAAAGATAGGATGTGCAAGATCCCATATGCTTCGGCTATAGGATCCATCATGTATGCCATGTTATGTACCAGGATTGATGTTTCCTATGCACTGAGCATGGTAGACAGATATCAACCAGATCCAGGAGAACAACATTGGACTGCTGTTAAGACTATCCTTAAGTATCTGAGAAGAACTAAGGATATGTTCCTGGTGTATGGAGGAGACGAGGAGATTGTCATCAGAGGGTATGCTGATGCTGGTTTTCAAACAGATCAGAATGATCTGAAGTCACAATCTGGATATGTTTTCTGTCTCAATGGAGGATCTGTGAGCTGGAAGAGTTCAAAGCAGCCAGTTGTCGCCGATTCTACAGTGGAGTCTGAGTATATAGAATCTTCTGATGCAGCCAAGGAAGCCGTCTGGATTCGGAACTTTGTCCAGGAGCTTGATGTGGTTCCTAGCAGTAAAGATCCCATTACATTGTATTGTGATAATACTGTAGCGGTGGCTCTTGCAAAAGAACCAAGTTCACATCAATGGACAAAGCACATAATCCGGAAGTATCACCTCTTGAGGGATTTATATCAAAGGGGTGAAGTTGCAGTGAGCAGAGTGTCCACAGAAGAGAACGTAGCGAACCCCATGACTAAAGGTCTATCTCAGCAGAAGCATGAATATCATGTGAGAGCTAGCGGGTTAAAGGTTGTTAGCAGTTGGCTTTAGTCCAAGTGGGAGTCTGTTGGAGTTGGTGGTCTAGAACCAACTACTTTGTAATTTATTCATTAAATAAAAGCCTTATCACATCTTGATTGTTCTTCTGCGTGACATGTCATGTGATGATGTCCTAAGGACAGTTGATGCATTAAAGGGTTGTAGCGGATCCCTGCTATGATGAGAAACCGGAAGTGCCATAACACTGTTCTTGAATGTATGTTCTATGGCCGGATGATATTATTTGAGGGACACAAATAATACAGGTCATTAGGGGTGAGGACTCATAAAACTTTGAGGAACCTTCTCATGGTGTGCGCCCTTGGTAATATCCAGGAGGATATTATGAGAACGAGACCCGCCAGTAGGAAATCCACATTTCATAGTGTCGTTGGATGTTCCTATATGCGGACATGTGTATTGGTCCTTAGACTTTAAGATTATTATTAATGGGTATTACAACTCGCGCACTTAGATGTATTGACGAAAAATGTGACGACACACTGTTCGCAGCGAGGTAGGATACGTTGGGTGCGTCACGAGTAATACCACATTAATAGATAATGCGAGAAAGGATTTGTCCCTTCCGTTCCATAATGGAAGTAGACATCTTAGGCCCTTTGATGGAATTTATATAGCCTAAATAAATCCATGGCCATGGTAAGGTATGGGAAAGTTCAATTCCGGGAAGTCAAAGAAAGAATAATCAAGCACATGGGTTGATGGCACTAGCATGCAACCCGCTTGATTGGAGATATCGAGACAAAGAGATTATATTACACGGTAAGTGTTCGTAGGAGGTAACACGTCATTGCGGCGTTAAATTCTTTCTCTATGGGTGCCTTGGCGTGTTGCTAGATGGTAAACTTGGACTTTAGGCAGGCTCAACCCAATGACACTGAGAAATAGGCCTAGAGGGTCACACACTAAGTGTGTCCATGTATCTCAGTTAAATATTAATTTAACAAGTTAAATAAATATTATTCCCGACTGTGGTTTAATAATTATTTAAGGATGTCTGATCGCATTTATTTTGACACTAGTTATTCGAAAGAATATATTATGGATGAAATAATATATATATATTTATTAGCGAGTAATGCAATTACATTTATTTAAGAAATAAATAGTCATTACTCAAGGTCTAATAAATGTGGTGGAGAAAAATGGAAAATAAAAGTACACGCCGTGTATTAATTATTACATGCCGTGTAGTTTTTCCAGTTGAGATTTTGAGGATTTAATATTGTTTTATTAAATGATATTTATTATAATCAGCGTGGGCACATGTCAAGGAATTAATAATTCGACATGGGGGTTTTCAATAAGAGTTAATGAAATAAATAAAACGCGTAACACGTTTATTTATTGTCGTAACTCTATTAACCTCAAACCTGATTATAAATATCCTCGTAACCCCAACATATTGGAGATCCATTATTGTGAAAAACGGATTTGGAAATACTCTCAAGCCAAGAGAGAATTCCCTTTCCACCAAGAACGCCCTCAAGTTACAAGAGCAAGATCCTCCACCGGATCAAGGCGGTCGAAGGCGGACATTGAAAGCGAAGGTTCTTCCGCACTAGCACTCGGAGATCCCTTCGGCAGCGTCCAGAGATACGTGACACACGTGTGGATCACCACTAGAGGAATCCTACACTTGGATTCTACGACGCAACGATGGATCACCGAATCGTGACCGGACACATCAACGAAGAAAGAATTCCAACGAGGTAATTCTTATGCATTAATTAAATTAATTATAATCAACATATGATGATCCTACTCAAGGGTTCCAAGACTCTTCTTTTCTTTTCGTTCTTCGTTCTATTCCAAAGATTCGGCATTTTATATCGTGAAGGATCTCGGATTGAACGTTGTTTAACGCTAAAATTAAAGTTGGGCTAACATACCAATGAGCTTCCCCTACGCCCGGAACCTACATACCCTACACTTAACTTTGTGAATATATTTGGATAAATATATATATTGATTTATTTGATGATATTCAACAAAAGTATTCATAAAAAATAAGGGTACTTATCCCAATGGTTCTCAAAACCATTGGGATAGGTCTTTCCCAATGATTTTGAGAACTGTTGGGATAAGTACCCACCTTTTTCTAACAGTTTTCCCAAACCATTAGGAAAAGTGGTCACAAAGTACCCTTTCCCAATGGTTTTGAAAAACTGTTGGGAAAAGTGGACCCTTTCCCAATGGTTAAGTGGTGTCAAAGTACCCTTTCCTAATGGTTTGAAAAAACTGTTGGGAAAAGTGGTGTCAAAGTACCCTTTCCCAATAGTTTTGGCACAACCGTTGGGAAAAGTGGACCCTTTCCCAATGGTTTGGACAAACTATTGGGAAAAGTGGTCTCAAAGTACCCTTTCTCAATAGTTTGGGAAAACTATTGGGAAAAGTGGTCTCAAAGTACCTTTTCCCAATGGTTTTGGAAAAACCGTTGGAAAAAGTGGACCCTTTCCCAACGGTTTGGGCAAACCATTGGGAAAAGTGGCGTTAAAGTACCATTTCCCAATGGTTTGTGTAAACTATTGGTATAGATGCGTTGGTATAGGTAGGATTTCTAGTTGTGTAAATCTTATGAACATGTCATTTAATTAATTAATTATTTTTTTCTATGTAATTATTTATTTTATGGATGCAAGACCGTGATCACATAAATAAATGAATTAATATTTGAAGATAGAATTTAAATAAATGCATTATGTGTAAATTTTTTATTCAACATGGTTAATTAATTAAGTAACATCCAATTAATATTAACAAGACATGTAAAGGATAAAACAAGATAAAATTTATGAATAAAAAATTAAAATGCATCAATTAAATATTAAGTTATACTTGGCCTTCTATTACTTGATTAGGAATGAAAGCCTTAAAACTGAGTGTTTGACCAACCCTCATCGGGACACTTACTTTAACATGGAGTTATTATGAAGGTTTTTGGTTGACTTAACCATTTTTCATCAAGAGAATTAGAATTCACTGGACATGATGTAACTTGGAGGCAAGTGTTGAGGAAATCCAAGTCAGGATTTCAGGATAGGGGAGTCCACTCAACGGATCAAGGAGTTGCAAGACCACAGTTGACAAAGAAACGCCTACCTAAATACCTTCAAGTATCTTGACCAACCCTCATTGGGGTTATAAAAATGGGCATATGAATCCTTTTCACTATAATGTCATAGAAACTAAACATTTCAAGTTCAATGGTGAGGGCTATTGAGACTTGATAAAATAATGGGAGAATTAATAAAATCAATTAATTTATTATTTCTCACATAATTTGTAATCAATAAAAGTACTAATAATCTTCTCTTCTAATTATCGAATAAAATGAAAATCTCATCATCCACACTATCCCTACGATCAATATTGGAGAAAGACAACCTCCTAACTAGAAGTAACTTCTAGGAGTGGTTTAGTCGCCTTTGGGTTGTTATACGCTATGAATGAAAATCATTCATTCTAGAGTCCTCAATGTCTGATATTATTACAAAAGAGGAGAGTGATGAAGAGTTCATCATCTATGAAAAATATTTGAGCAACGCGGTCAACATTCAATGTTTTATGCTTTTATTTATGTCCAGTGAACTCATGAAGTCTCACAAAAATGTGGATACGTATATCATGATTGAGAACCTCTGTGGTCTTTACCAGGAGAGAGCTAGACATGAATGGTTTGAGATTTATAGGTTCTATTTTAAATAAATATTGGAGAGGGTTCCCCAGCTGAGCCTCAAATAATCAATCTCATTGGCTACATTGAACGCTTAAAGGTTCTCGGGTTTAAACTCCAAAAATATATGAGCACCGATCTCATTCTGGCATCAATTCCTTAGATATTCTCTATATTTGTTGTAAATTTTAATATGAAAAACATTGAGAAGTCTATGTCAGATCTTATTAATCTCATTTTCTAAGTAGATAAAGATACAAAGCATGAAAATACTTCCTTCCTTAAAGTGAAAAAGTGAAAAGGGAAATCAAAGAGCTTTAAGCCCAAAGATTCTTCACTCCCTTCCAAGAAGAGGAAGATCATGGGGAAAACAAGGGAACACAATAATTTCTTTTTTTCATGTGGTAATAAGGTCCACTAGAATAAAAACTACACCCATCCAAATAAGTAATAAGAACATTCAAGTGCATTTGTTATCGAGTTCAATTTATCTATTTCTATAAATTGGGTATTAGATACAGTTTGTGGTGCTCACATATGTATTCAAATATAGAAATCAAGTAGATTTAGAAAAATTGGTCAAGGGGAGGTAGATATATAAGAAACCAATAGAGTTAAACTTGTTGTTGTAGATATCAGGGACTACCACCTTACGTTTCCAACCATAATGATCTTGGTTTTAAAGAGTTTTTATTGTGTGCCTTCAATTACTAAAAACATTATATTTGTATCCAGACTTGATATAGATGGATTTACTTTCAAGTTTTGAAATGAATGGTGCTTATTTTATAAAGATATCATTTTCTATGATAAGTCATATTTAAATAAAAATCTTTTTGTGTTGGATTACACAAACCAAGTAATGATAATTGATAGCAAAGCTGCTTCACATGACTCATACCACACCCAACTATGGGATCACCGGCTTGGTCATGTAAATGAAAATTTCTTGACAAAATTATAATAAGATTAATATTTAGATTATTTTAAACTAAAACCACTTGGTCTATGTCATGCATGTTTACAAGGTAAAATGACCAAAGCCCCATTTAGTGTAAAAGGTGAAAGGGCCAAAGTGCTTCTTGAATTAGTTCATACAAATGTGTGCGGAACATTTCCTGTTGAAGCAAGGGGTGGGTACTCATACTTCATAAATTTTATTGATTATTTTAGTAGATATGGATATGTATACTTACTAAGGTATAAGTTAGATTATTTTGATAAATTCAAGGAATATAAGAATAAAGTTGAGAACCATCTTGATAAGAAGATTAAGAAACTCTGCTTAGATCATGGTGGAGAATTTCTTAATCAATACTTTATTGATTATTTATAAGAGTTAGGGATACTATCTCAACTCACTCCTCCTTATATGCCTTAGTGGAATAGTGTAAGTGAAAGGAGGAACCACACCTTGTTAGACATAATGAGATCAATGATGAATCATGAGAGTCTCCCATTATCCTTTTGGGGATATGTGTTTTAAATAGAGGCATAAATATTAAACCAAGTGCTAACCAAAGTGGTAGACGGTATACCATACCATTTATGGAATGGAAAGAAACTTTTGTTTTCATACTTACATGAGTGGGGTTGCGAATAATTTGTTAAGAACTTAGGTAACAAACTTGTACCTCGAGGCACAAAGTGTACCTTTATAGGATACCCTAAAGAAACAAGGGGATATTACCTATATGACCCCTCATAAAAAAGGTAATAATGGAAAGACACACAATATTACTTGAGAGGGAGCACATATCTAAAAGAGATAGTTGGAGAAATATAGACTTTAATGAAGTTAAGGCCCAAGGTATACAATAGTTGGAACATGAATATATTTTATAAAGCCCCATAGAATAAGAAACTATTCCAGAGACACAAGTACTATGTAAGATTACAATAGAGGTTAGAGATATAGAATGGTATGGTTTTCTAGTCACTAAGGATAGAAACTCATTATTAGTTGATAATAATGATCCTCTAACCTACAAAGAAGCAGTAAGTGGCACATATGTTTCTAAGTGGTAAGAAACCATGAATTCTGAATTCCATGTACCAAAACCAAGTATGTATTTTGGTAGATCCTCTAGTGGATATATAGACCATTGGTTGAAAATGGGTATTTAAGAAGAAACTAGATATATAAGGACAATTCAATACCTGTAAGGAATGACTGGTTACAAAAGGGTTTAAATAGTGTCAAGGCATTGACTACAATGAAACCTTTTCACCAGTTGCAGTGCTGAAATCCATCAGAATTCTACTTTCCATGGTGGATTACCATGACTATGAGATTTGGAAAATGGATTTCAAAATAGCCTTCCTTAATGGGAACCTTCAGGAAGATGTATATATGACACAACCTTAAGGGTTTGTGACTCTAAAGGATTCCAGCAAGATATAAAAATTGCAAAAATCCATTTATGAATTAAAGAAAGTATCTAGGTCATGGTATATTCATTTTTATGAATCCATAATGAAATTTAGTTTCATAAAGAATGAGTGAAATACTTATGTTTTTAAATGGTTTAGTGAGAGTGCAATCATTTTCTTAATAGTATATATTGATGAAATATTACTCATTAGAAATAAAATATCAATATTACAGTCTATTAAGGTGTGGTTGAATAAATGAATCTATATAAAGGTCTTAGGTGAGGCAATATATATTATTGGGATTAAGATCCATCATGATATATCCAAGAGTTTTATTGGCCTAAGTCAAAGTACATACATTGATAAGATACTGAAGATATTCAGTACGAAACAATCCAAGAGGAGATTGTTTCCAGTGTCACATGAAATTCATCTTTCTAGGAAAATGTGTCCTTAGACACATGAGGAAATAAATAGAATTCCAAGAATTACATATGAATTAGCGATTGGATCAACCATGTATTCTATGTTATGTACTAGGTTAGATGTCACCTATGCATTAAGTGTGGTAGGAAGATATCAAGATGACCTAGGTGATCACCATTAGATGGAAGTCAAGACTATACTTAACTATCCAAGGCATACTAAGGATATGTTACTAGTTTATGGAGGTGATGAAGAAATAATCATTAGAGGATATGAATATGCTAGTTTACAAATTGATCAAGATGTCATGAATTCAAAAACATGATACATCTTTACTTTGAATAGAGGTGTTGTGAGCTGGAAGACCTCAAAGCAGGTTGTGGTCGTAGATTTTACAGTAGAGTCTGATTATATTGCAGATTTTAAGGCAAATAAATAAGTAGTATGGATACACAACTTTATCCAAGATATTAATGTGGTTCCTAGCAGTAAATATCCCATCATAATCTATTGTGATAATACTGCAATAGTGACTCTTACAAAAGATTCAAGGTCACATTAGTGGAAAAAACACATAATATAGAAATATCATCTCTTGAGAGATTTTTCTCAGAGAGGTGAGGTTACAGTGAGTAGTATTTTCATGTAAGACAACATTGTGGACCCCTTGAATAAAGACTTAACTCAGTGGAAATATGATTATCATGTGAGGTCTAGTAGACTAAAAGTCGTTGGCAGTTGGCTCTAGTCCATGTGAGAGTTTGTTGGAGTTGGTGTCTTAGGACCAATTATTTTTACTTTGATTACATTTATATTCTATGTATTTAATATTAATAAAACTTCTTATTACATATTGTTCATTGTTTTTTCATAAATCTAATGTAATAATGTCATAGATTATATGTCACATTGATAAGGTCATAACAATTACCCATTATGATGATAATCTTTAAGTGTTATAACAATATTATTAAATAATATTATGTAGTTGGATAACGTACTATGGTGGGACACGTAGTACATAGACTAGCAGGTGAAAGTACTCGTAAAAAGATGAGGCTTATTCTCATGGGTTTTTCACTTGGTAATGTCATGACCCCCTCCCCACAAAGTGTACCCCTCATGGGCCGACAATGTGAGAAGGAAGATAATGACCCCCGAGTCCCACCTCCAGTAGGCCCCGGGTTGGCGACTAGCACTGAGGGTATAGTAAACACACAAATGGGAGGCATTACCCTCTAAGAGAACACATGCAGAAGAGAGAGATAAGATAGACACCAATCAAATCTAACTCAGAACTGAAATATAAAAGAAACCCAAGTACATAAATGAAATGTCATGAAAAAGTACTACAACTGAAAGGGGAAACTAAAAGTACCCAAAAGAAAGTAAAATGGTAGCGACCACAAGCCCGAACAACTCCTCCTCCAACCACAAGCTAGTAGTAACCAGCTTGATCTCCAACCTGCTCCAAGTGACCTGAAAAATAGTTTATATATACATAGGGCGAGTATAACAGTATACTCAGTAGGATCCTCCCCAAGCCTCTCTTGAAAAAGTAAAGAAAGCATGCTAAAGCCCAGTGAACAACAAGTGAAACTAACTCGTCACCTAAACAGGTATACTAAGTTCCCAACCTCACCATGGCTACTCTCACCAAGTAACGCATACAAGAATATAGCATATAGTAAAGATTATAAAGGGTACCCCACTACTACTTCCCCACTGGTTTGCCACTTTTCCCCAACGACATACGTCCTGTGCATCTCTCTCCAAAGGCTTGCCCGCAGACACCTGGGCTAAGCTCCACAATCTGCACCTCGTGCACCACAAAGGCTTGCCCGCAGACACCTGGGCGAAGCACCACACCATCCTCCCAACCAAAAGTAACCAGGTAAGTTCCGGGAGCCACCACAGCCCACATAACGTGTATCATACATCGGGTATTATACCTCAAGCCATTATAGCCCATACACCAAGTAGGGATCCTCAAGCCATCGCCGCCTATACACGTTACACCTATAGTAGTCCATAGGATACTATATCCAGAATATATGTGTGTGAAATAACCACAAGCCATTACATCCCTCTACACACATATATGGGGAAAATAACTGTTGTGCATGTTGGCACATGTATCTACCAAGAGAAGAGAGCGGGGCCAAAGGGGGTAGTCAGCCATTCGACTTCCCATCAGAATGTTGGGGAAAACACCCCCCTAGGGCTCAGAATCCCTGGGGTATCAGTTTCCCTTACCAATAGGGTGGAGTAGCATATAGAAACACAAAAAGTACCGAATATATATATAACTCACATCCACACTATGGGAATTACCTAGTCTTAGATACATCTGCAGCTAACGTCTCTCAGACTCCAGGCTGCTACTTCTAAGACTAGGTATCCTATAAGCACACAAACATTTTAATAGATTTATTAGATTACTCCATTCTCATTTTATCAGTTCCACTGTATGTTAATTAATTATTTAAACATTAATTAACCATGAACAATTCCACATTAAACTAAATTGGCATCACATTCAAAAAACAACTGCTCCTTTTAAGATTCACATCACCTTTAAATTCCAGTATCTCCCTCCCCGTGGATTATCACCATTTAATAAAACTTTCATTACAGAATTACTTTCCCATATTCCCAGGTATTCTAGAAAGGCATCCTATGCTACTAAACACAAAGGGGGCTTAACACGGTGAGTAGATATACTACCCGTCGAGTCTTTGCCGCCTATAGCAAGAGAATAGACTCATTCTCCCTCGAGAGGCTAAACACGAAAAGCACGTGGCATACCCCATGTGTCTTAGCCTCCTTCGGAAGGAGGGTAAGCAAGACCAGCTACCTTGAGCAGTGGGGAAAAGTAAATCAGATAAACAACCAAAAAAAAACCACCAACATCCAGCCATTACATTCATCCCATACCACCATCCTTGGTGTTCTCCCTGACACCCACATGCATAAGATGATGCATCTCGCCACCGTAGGCATCATCCACTGCCACAACCACAAGTCCCCATGCCTCTACATATCACAATAGCCATCCAAGCTCACATTACATCACAAGCAGCAGGAAAACAAACATCACATCAATGGACTCTTGGCCCTTTAACAATCAAGAGGGTAACTCAGAACCCCTTTAAGAAATTCTCACACAATCTATTCTTTAATCCATATTGAATTAGCAAATTTGTTATTCGTAGGTTCCAATTACGGGATACCTAATCAGTAAGCTATCATAATTAAATAACCATGCTTACTTCCCTAATTTGATTAACCTCAAATTAGAACAACTACAACAACGGGAACAACCAGATTCATTTACATGCCTCTTTATCTTTAGCCAATTAATTAACAATTAATTTCGGCTTTACGTTCATTATCAATTTCCATCAAGAACGAACAAATAATCAAAGAAAACACAAATATCACTCTATCTAGAAAAACATAAGGCAAACCGTTATCACGGTACAAAGCATCAACATGCGATCAACCAATTCTTTTAATCTGGTTCAAGTATTTAATTAGGTCAATTTCATTGTGATCCAAAGGGCTAAGTCATGATAATTTTACGATTGCACATATACAATTAGAGAAGCGATGAATCCCCTACCTCGAAGAGTTCTTGACGTCCTTTATCCACACAACGGGTCACAATCATCCTCTCACGACAACTGCATCCACCAGAGGATGCCACGGTACGACAGTACCAACCAACCCCAAGAAAAACCCATTAGAATCTTGGAAATTACATGTTATAATATGGAAGGGATAAACAAGAGAAGATGATCCCCAAAAGAACGATGATACAACATACCTTATATCGAAGATTGATCGATACAGCTCGGTTGCATCAAAACAGAGCATAACCAATCCTAGGAGTAAAGATTGATTGTGCCACTCCTACGTGAAGGATTTAAAGGTTCTAGCGTCTCATAGCTGATAAAAAAGAGGAAGAACAAGTGAGAATGATATCTCGTCCCTTTTTTGAAGATTTAATGGGGCGACAGTTTAAGATATGGTTAATTCTCCATTAAAAACGGATCGCATTAACCCACGAAGTTTGACCAAGTAAAAACATCCCGAGCCATAGAAATAATTAATATAGGATTTATGGCAGTTGAATCGGCCTTAAGAGTCCTTAAAATAAGGCTTTAAATGTATTTTACGTCATAGGAAACGTCAAAGGGGTGAAACTGTAGGAAGCTGGAAACACTGTTCAAGTCCACCGTTAGAAGGTCACTGTTAGAAGGTTACCGTTCTAGAAACACTGTTCATGTCTACCGTTATAAGGTCACCGTTAGAAGGTTACCGTTCTGGAAACACTGTTCAAGTCTACCGTTATAAGGTCACCGTTAGGAGGTTACCATTCTGGAAACACTGTTCAAGTCTACCGTTAGAAGTCCACCGATAGAAGCTCACCGATAGAAACACTGTTCACCGAACCTCATCGATAGAAACACTATTCACCTACCGATACTGTTCATAAAACTGGAAACACTATTAACAGAACTGAAAATTTGGCAAAGTGTTGGGGATAAGTCACCTTGACCTCCCGGAACACCTCCAACACCACATTTTCACAAAGTAATGGACCATAGAGGTCCAGGCCATTACATCAGATACCTCTCAAAACATTCTCATCCTCGAGAATTCAAAACCTACCTAAAGAGAGAGAAAAAAAGAAACGGGGCCCGAATAAACACCCATATAGCATCATGCCCTCTCGGAGCTTGAGGAAAACCTGTAACAAAGTTCATTGTGATGTCCTCCCACTTCCACTGAGGAATCTCTAATTGCTGGAGAAGACCACCCGGAACACGGTGTTCGACCTTCACCTTCTGGCAGACTAAACACCGAGACACACACTCTACAACCGCACACTTCAGCCCAGACCACCAAAACTAACTCCTCAAGGACCAGTACATCTTTGTCACACCAGGATGTACTGCCAAGGGAGAACTATGGAACTCTCGGAGAACCGTCTCGCGCATCGCCAAGGGAAAAAAAAGCCTGCCATGATACAACACTCGGTGTTGTTCATCCTCCGACCAACCATCAGGGGCCTCACCACAAACAACTCTGTCTCTCCAAAATTCTACATCTGGATCACCCAACTGGGACTCTTCCCCCTTCTGCATCTGGGACGACTGCACCATCATCTAGAAAAGACAACCTCTACCTCTAACCTCTTCCATATCAAGATGTAAAGCTGAAAGTTCCTCCATTACTCTCCAAGAATCACCAGATTCACGCAAAACATCATTACGTGACTTTAGGCTCAGTGCATCAACTACAACATTCCCTTTTCCAGGTGTATACGATATTTCAAAGTCGTATTCCTGCAAGAACTCCATCCACCGATGCTGCCGCAAGTTCAAGTCACGTTGGGAGAAAACATACCTCAAACGCCTATGATCGGTGAAAACCACAAAGTGCTCACCAATGAGGTAATGTCTCCACAACTTCAGAGCAAACACCACGACTGCCAACTAAAGATCATGGGTGGAATAGTTGCGTTCATGGGGACGCAACTGCCAAGACCCATAAGAAACAACTGACCTCTGCTGCATGAGAACACAGCCTAGCCCCAGATGTGAAGTATCACAGAAAACATCAAACTGGACTCCCTCTACTGGAAGACAAAGGACTGGATCACTTACCAAATTCTCCTTTAGATACTCGAAAGCTACCTGACACTAATCAGTCCATATGAACGCTTGATCCTTCCTTGTCAAAGCTGTCAGAGGAGTCACAACTCGGGAGAAATTGGCTACAAACCTCCTATAATAGCCTGCGATACCAAGGAAATTTCGCACCTCTGACACGGTCTTGGGGGCTTCCCAAGACACCACTGCTTCTATCTTCGACGGATCCACAACTACTCTCTGTTGGGACACAACATGCCCCAAGAAAAAAACTTCTCGAACCCAAAACTCACACTTCGACAACTTCCCAAACAACTAATGTTGGCGAAGAACTCCAAAAATGGCTCGTAGATGCTTTGCATGCTCCTCTTCAGATGTGGAGTACACAAGGATGTCATCGATGAAAACCACAACAAACTTGTCTAGGAATTCACGGAACACAGCATTCATCAACCCCATGAAAACAGCTGGAGCATTCGTCATGCCGAATGGCATTACAACAAACTCATAATGACCATGACAACAACAGAAAGCAGTCTTCGGGATATCCTCATCCTTTACACGCATCTGATGATATCCTGACCACAAGTCGATCTTTGAGAACCAACTTGCACCCTTAAGTTGATCGAATAAGTCATCAATCCATGGGATAGGATATCAGTTCTTTATTGTCACTTTGTTTAATCGACGATAATCGACACACAACCGCAAACTGCCGTCAGCATTTTTCAAAAAAAAACTGGCGCACCCCATGGTGACACACTTGGCCGAACAAAACCACACTTCAACAGACCATCAAGCTGAATACGTAGCTCTCGTAACTCAGAAGGGGCCATACTATACGGAGACATAGAGATAAGAGATGCTCCTGGCTGTAGCTCGATCCCAAACTCGATCTCTCGTAGAGTGGGTAAGGCTACAACCTCTTCTCGGAAGACGTCAGGGTACTCCTCTACGACCCTAGGAAATGCCAACTGCTGAACCTCTGAAGAACTCAGCATCATCTTATCCATTATGGATGATAAGGATGGAACTCGTCTATGACCCATCCGAGGATCTCGCTCACCAACAAACACCATTTCTCTCCATCTGCATCAAAGAAAACGACCTTCTTTCTATAGAAATCCACAATATCCTACACCGAATACAACCAATTCATGCCGAGTATGACATCATATGGTTGTATTTGTAAACATAGGAAATATCCCCAAGAGCGGCGTTGCCCCGACACTAGCTCACAGTCTCTACATACTTCAAACAAGTCGGCTCGACCTCCAACTGGCGTAGTCAATGCCAAGGGCACTGGAAACCTCTCTACCTCAAGTCCCAAAGCATGGACAAGGGTTGGTGATATGAAAGAGTGTGTTACTCCTGAATCAAAAAAGGCATACACCAGGGTAGAAAACAAGCAAAGGGTACCTCGAACAACATCTGGCTCACCTGGGGCTGGCAACTCTAGAGCATGAAGCTGACCACAACATCCTCCACGAACTCTATGACCCTGATGAAGACCACCACCACGACCGCACTCTACTCTCTGAGGATGGGGAGCGTCATGAGGCTGTCCTTTGCCTGCTCGATCTACCCTCTGGTGATCTAAAACTGGTGCAACCTGCTGCTGCTACCTCGGCTGGAACTGCCTCAACAGAGGAACCTGGAGCGGAGCGCCCGGTGCACGATGACTGCTCTGAAAAGTCGGGCGCTCCTGCTGCTGATGACCACGACCACCACAAGAAAAACAAGCGCCTGATCTCTTGGCATAGTCCTGATAGTTGCTGCCTCTGGAGAAACGAGATGGGAAGGGCTGGGACCTACCCCCAGGTGAACGGAAACTCTTCTGCCCTGAAAACCGGGATCCCCGGACCACAGCTTTGCTTCGTGAGGAATCATGACGATTCCCCTCTCGTGACGATACAGTCCTAGCCAAAGTCCTCTCAACAACCTCTGCCCTCGCCAGCACCTCAAGATATGTATTTAGCATAAATGGGGTGACCTGGCGCTGGATCTATGGACGCAAAGCCTCCTCGAAATGCCTCGCCCTGGCCTCCTCATCTGGTAACAGGTCTGAAGAACATTGTAGAAGGTTCCTGAAACGGATTCCAAAATCTCGAACACTGGAGCTCCCCTGTCGAAGGGTAAGAAGCTCCTGGTGACTGGAGGCATTCACAGTCAAAGAAAGAAACTCGACTATAAACTTGTCTCAAAACTCCTCCCATGAGATCACTGACTCCTCACGATCCCCGAGGAACAAGAACCACCACTGCCTCGCTTCTCCATGCAGCATCGTCACAACCAAGGACACCCAGTGTTACTTCTGAGAACGAATCGAACTAAAGACTATCTCGACCTCCTCCAACCAGTCTTCTGTGACTGCATCTGAAACGGAGCCCTCGTACTTCTATAGACTCTGGCGTTGAAACTCTCGGAGTGTCTTCCTCCAAGTGTCATCGTCGTCAACCCCTAACCGGCAACGATCTGCTGGAACAGCCTGTTGGACATCTTCTGTGCAAACCTGACGAGGACGTCGACCTGGAGCCATACCTATAAAATAACAACTGTTAGAGCTCCTAAGCCTGGAATATGGAAGACTCAACATTAATAAATTAATTGTTTTCTTTTATTAATTTTTTTTAGGTTAACCTATCCCAAGGTCTACCCATTCAAACACAGGCGCAAAGAAGAATGATTCATGATCCTTTCCTAGATCTCTACCCTGAAACCAGTATCAATTGGTTTAGTAGCCATCGTAAACTTAAAGGTCCGTACGTCAGATCATAGGGGGCCCTAAACGCCTATGTCTCAGCTGGTCTCCAGTGTTTACCTCACTTTCTAAACATGAATGACATTTTTTCCCTACCAACCCATGCAACCTCACGTGTGCCTAACTCCAAACTCCATCCTATCCCTCAACCAGACCTCTGATACCACTCTGTCACGACCCCCTCCCCACAAAGTGTACCCCTCCTGGGTCGACAATGTGAGAAGGAAGATAATGACCCCCGAGTCCCGCCTCCAGTAGGCCCTGGGTTGGCGACTAGCACTGAGGGTATAGTAAACACACAAATGGGAGACATTACCCTCTAAGAGAACACATGCAGAAGAGAGAGATAAGATAGACACTAATCAACTAGAAATCAGAATTGAAATATAAAAGAAACACAAGTACATATATGAAATTTCATGCAAAAGTACTACAACTGAAAGGGGAAACTAAAAGTACCCAAAAGAAAGTAAAACAGCAGCGACCACAAGCCCGAACAGCTCCTCCTCCAACCACAAGCTATTAGTAACTAGCTTGATCTCTAACCTACTCCAAGTGACCTGAAAAACAGTTTATATATACATAGGGTGAGTATAACAGTATACTCAGTAGGATCCTCCCCAAGCATCTTATGAAAAAGTAAAGAAAGCATACTAAAGCCCAGTGAACAACAAGTGAAACTAACTCGTCACGTAAAGAGGTATACTAAGTTCCCAACCTCACCATGGATACTCTCACCAAGTAAAGCATACAAGAATATATCATATAGTAAAGATTATCAAGGGTACCTCGCTACTACTTCCCCACTGGTTTACCGCTTTTCCCCAACGACATACGTCATGTGCATTTCTCTCCAAAGGCTTGCCCGTAGACACCTGGGCTAAGCTCCACAATCTGCACCTTGTGCACCACAAAGGCTTGCCCTCAGACACCTGGGCGAAGCACCACACCATCCTACCAACCAAAAGTAACCAGGTAAGTTTCGAGAGCCACCACAGCCCACATAACGTGTATCATACATCGGGTATTATACCTCAAGCCATTATAGCCCATACACCGAGTAGGGATCCTCAAGCCATCACAGCCTATACACGTTACACCTATAGTATTCCATAGGATACTATATTCAGAATATATGTGTGTGAAATAACCACAAGCCATTACAGCCCTCTACACACATATATGGGGAAACTAACTGTTGTGCATGTTGGCACATGTATCTACCAAGAGAAGAGAGCGGGGCCAAAGGGGGTAGTCATCCATTCGACCTCCCATCAGAATGTTGGGGAAAACACCCCCTAGGGATCAGAATCCCCGGGGTATCAGTTGCCCTTACCGACAGGGTGGAGTAGCGTATAGAAACACAACAAGTACAGAATATATATATAACTCACATCCACACTATGGGCATTACCTTGTCTTATATACATCTGCAGCTAACGTCTCTCAGACTCCAGGCTGCTACTTCTAAGACTAGGTATCTTATAAGCACACAAAAATTTGAATAGATTTATTAGATTACTCCATTCTCATTTTATCAGTTCCACTGTACGTTAATTAATTATTTAAATATTAATTAACCATGAACAATTCCACATTAAACTGAATTGGCATCACATTCAAAAAACAACTTCTCCTTTTAAGATTCACATCACCTTTAAATTCCAGTATCTCCCTCCCCGTGGATTATCACCATTTAATCAAACTTTCATTACAGAATTACTTTCCCATATTCCCAGGTATTCTAGAAAGGCATCCTATGCTACTAAACACAAAGGGGGCTCAACACGGTGAGTAGATATACTACCCGTCGAGTCTTTTCCGCCTATAGCAAGAGCATAGACTCATTCTCCCTCAAGAGGCTAAACACGGAAAGTACGTGGCATACCCCGCGTGTCTTCACCTCCTTCGGAAGAAGGGTAAGCAAGACCAGCTTCCTTGAGCAGTGGGGAAAAGTAAAGCAGATAAACAACCAAACAAAACCACCAACATCCATCCATCACATTCATCCCATACCATCATACTTGGTGTCCTCCCTGAAACCCACATGCATAAGCTGATGCATCTCTTCACCCTAGGCGTCATCCACTGCCACAACCACAAGTCCCCATGTCTCCACATATCACAACATCCATCCAGGCTCACATTACATCACAAGCAGCAGGAAAAAAAACATCACATCAATGGGATCTTGGACCTTTAACAATCAAGAGGGTAACTCAGAACCCTTTTAAGAAATTCTCACACAATATGTTCTTTAATCCATATTGAATTAACAGATTTTTTATTATTAGGTTCCAATTACAGGATACCTAATCAGTAATCTATCATAATTAAATAACCATGCTTACTTCCCTAATTTTATTAACCTCAAATTAGAACAACTACAACAATGGAAACAACCAGATTCATTTACATGCCTCTTTATCTTTATCCAATTAATTAACAATTAATTCCGGCTTTACGTTCATTATAAATTTCCATCAAGAACGGAAAACTAATCAAAGAAAACATAGATATCACTCTATCTAGCAAAACATGAGGAAAACTGTTATCATGGTACAAATCAACAACATGCGATCAACCAATTCTTTTAATCTGGTTCAAGTATTTAATTAGGTCAATTTCATTGTGATCCAAAGGGCTAAATCATGATAATTTTACGATTGCACATGTACAATTAGAGAAGCCATGAATCCCCTACCTCGAAGAGTTCTTGACGTCCTTTATCCACACAACGGGTCACAATCATCCTCTCATGACAACTGCATCCACCAGAGGATGCCACAGTATGACATTACCAACCAACCCCAAGAAAAACCCATTATAATCTTGGAAATTACATGGTATAATATGGAAGGGAGAAACAAGAGAAAATGATCCCCAAAAGAACGATGATACAACATACCTTATATCGAAGATTGATCGATACAGCTCGGTTGCATCAAAACAGAGTAGAACCAATACTAGGAGTAAAGATTGATTGTGAAACTCCTACGTGAAGGATTTAAAGGTTCTAGCGTCTCATAGTTGATAACAAAGAGGAAGAACAAGTGAGAATGGTATCTCGTCCCTTTTTTGAAGATTTAATGGGGCGACAATTTAAGATCCGGTTAATTCTACATTAAAAACGGATCGCATTAACCCATGCGGTTTGACCAAGTAAAAACATCCCGAGCCATAGGAATAATTAATGTAGGATTTATGGAATTTAAATCGGCCTTAAGAGTCCTTAAAATAAGGCTTTAAATGTATTTTACGTCAAAGGAAACGTCAAAGGGGCGAAACTGGAGGAAGCTGGAAACACTGTTCAAGTCCACCGTTAAAAGGTCACTGTTAGAAGGTTATTATTCTGGAAACACTATTCAAGTCTACCGTTATAAGGTCACCATTAAAAGGTTACCGTTCTGGAAACACTATTCAAGTCTACTGTTTTAAGGTCACCGTTAGAAGGTTACTGTTCTGGAAACACTGTTCAATTCTACCGTTAGAAGTCCACCGATAGAAGCTCACCGATAGAAACATTGTTCACCGAACCTCACCGATAGAAACACTGTTCACCTACAGATACTGTTCATAAAACTGGAAATACTATTCACAGAACTGGAAATTTGGCAAAGTGTTGGGGATAAGTCACCTTGACCTCCCGGAACACCTCCAACACCACATTTTCACAAAGTAATGGACTGGAGAGGTCCGGGCCATTACAGGTAATATCTAAGATGGGAGATTATGAGAAGAGGTCTGCCAGTAGGAATTTCACATGTTTTGGTGTCATCAGATATTCCTATCTGTGAGCATGTGTAATGGTCCTTAGACTTTAAGATTATCATCAATTCATGTCATTACTTGCACACTTAGATTTTATAATGAAAACTATTACAACATATGTTCATGGTGAGGTAGGATACATTTGGTGCATCATAATTGACATGTCATTAATGGATAAGTTGAGGAAGGATTTATCCCTGACATCTTTATGAAAGTTGATATCTTGACCCTTTGATTGGAATAGAACCGCCACATTAAATTCTATGGACATGGTGTAATGGTGTGTTTATTTCAAATAATCAAAGAAAGACATATCAAGCATATAGGTTGGTAAGATGGATGTGAAACCTTCTTGATGATATATGTGACAAAGAGATTATATTACACAATGAGTATTTGTATGTGATTATCATTATTGCGACATTAAGTTATTTCTCTTGTGTTCCTCGACTAGTTTCTAGACAAAAATCTTGGACTTTAGGTAGACCCGCCTAATACCAATGAGAAATAATTATATTGGGACACACGCTAAGTATTTTTGATGATATTGATTAAATTCTATTTGAATTTAATTAAATAAATAAATATTATTCTCAAGTCCGAGAGATAATTTTATTCACGTTTTATTGATCACAAATATTTATTGATGAATGAAATATTTAAATTAAATATTTATTTTGGTATTCAATAAATGCAAGATGAGTTTGAATGGAACAAGTTTGTGTATGGTGAAAAATATTAATTAACAAGACAATTAAATAATATTTGTTATTGCGCAAGTTGACGTGACCTGAATAATAATAATAATAATAATAATAATAATAATAATAATAATACTATTATTATTATTATTATTATTATTACGTTGAATGAGGTTTATTGAGGTTTATTATATTATTTAAGGGTCAATATGCAATTAAATAGTATTTAACCTGAACCCCAGCTCAATAAATATATGCGTATGTCTATTGTGTAGGGTGTGTGAAAATTGATCGGTGCAATCAAAATAGAGAATTTTTGCGCACAACGAATTCTCTATTAACTTCTATTTCTCTCTCCCTATTAATAATAAGAAACTCAAGAGAGATTCCTTCAAGACTGAAGTACACACGATCAACACAAACAAAACAAGACAATTGATTCTCCGTTATAACACTCGAAGATCGATTGTCCTTGCTTGGAGATCAAAGGATCACATGTGGATCACCATTAGAGGGATTCTATCGTTGGATCCTCACAACACAACAAAGACAATCCAGAAGGGTCTTTTCAGATGATCAACATCATCAATGAAGAAAGATCCTAAACCTAGGTATTTATTTCTTCTGATATTAAATAAATCAATTATAAATTTGATGTGAAAGATACTCACTCTTGGTTTTAGGAAACTTGAACTTTAAAATAAATTTTAATATATCGATCACCACTGTACGCTTCCACCGTACCCAGAACCAACACTAAGGTCCAAACTAGTAATGTCTAGTACAGTCCACACAGTCCTCCTAGAAACCTGAAAAACATTTTTCATATACGTGGGGTGAGCATAAAAGTATACTCAGTAGAATACCAAAATCCTCTTATGTACATGTGAAAGAAGTTATGAGGATCATGGAACACATGGGTATTGAGGGGTTGTAGGTATACTTGACGAGGAGGGAAGAATGCACATGATTGTATAAGACCCACTGTGAGGAATTGGTGGCCCAATGATAAGGGAGTGAACCAAGAGGATGAAGGAGGCCTTACATGGATTAATCATGAATATACACAGGGAGGACTAATAACCTTTCTTGGGGGAAGCATCCATGCCTATATTTACATTAATTAAGGCCCAAACATGCTTTTAAAGACCTAACCCATGGTGTTTTATGAATTTCAACCCCACCCCACCATGGAATCTTTAATGTCAAAAGTGGTGGGATAATTGTCTTTACTTTCCAAAATGGTGTGCTACTTGTATCTTAAAGTCATGGGCATGTGTAATTTTTTTTCAAAATCATCATTTAGGCTTTTTGAATTATTGAAACTAGATGTTAAACTTCTGTATCACTCTTTGGCTATAAATAGACACCCCTTGTACTCTTTGGATATCATGAATGAAGATAATGTTATTATGGTGAGTTTTGATTGAAAACTTTGTGTTCTTGCTTAATTATTGACTTATTGAATGACTGATCATCTTTTGTGGTGTTTTTGTGGCTAGAGTTCTTAGATACAAGTTCTCTTTGGGTTATACCTTGATCAACTCTCTCCATTCATCCTCATTTTCACCATTTATAGCCCTTCTCACTTGTTTTATTGAAGAGATATGAGTGATATGAAGGTTCCGGGCACAGCGGAAGCGTGTGGGTGGATGTGCCCACTTGGATTTTTGTCATTAGCAATGATCAATCCAGGATCAATACGAGGATAAACTCCAGTCTCCACGAATCGAATCACCGAAATAGACAAAAGAAATAGAAAGTCCTGGAACCACAAAGTAGAATCATTATAGGTTGATTATAATTAATTTAATCAATTGAAAAGAAATACCTTTTGGGTGTTCTTTCTTCATTGATGTTCTTGATCACGTTCCGATGTGATTCGTCGTTGCGTCGCATAAATCAAGTCTATAATTTCTCTAGCGGTGATCCACACGTGTACCTTGTATCTCGGGACGTCTCCAAAGGAGTCTCCGAGTGCTAGCATGGAGAAACCTTTGCTTGCGTTGTCCGCCTTAGATTGTCTTGATCCGATGGAAGAAGATCTCTCTCAGTCTTGATAGCGTTCTTGGAGGAAGATATTCTTTCAGCCTTGAAAGAATTCTCCAGAATTGTTGTGCACAATGATTCTCTTGTGTAGGAAAATAGTTGGGGTTGTGAGGATATTTATAATCGAGTTTGAGGTTGTAGAGTTATGACAATAAATAAACGCGTTACGTATTTCATTTATTTCATTAACTCTTATTTAAAACCCTCATATAGAATAATTAATTCCTTGACATGCGCTCACGCTGATTATAATAAATATCATTTAATAAAACAATATTACATCCTCAAAATACCGACTGGAAAAACTACACGGCGTGTATATTAAATGTACACGGCGTGTATATCTTGTTTTAATTTATTCATTTCCTTTCCAAAATGAAAAATACACGGCGTGTACATTTAATAATACACGACGTGTACTTGTTTTCAAAATAAAAACTACACGGTGTGTAATAATTAATATACGGCGTGTACTTGTTTTTCATTTTATTCTTCCTCCAACATTAAAATGATTTAGGCTTCCTTGAATAATTATTAAATCATGTACGGGAATAATCTTTATTCTACTTGAGATACTTGAATACACTTAGTGTGTGACTCTCTAGGCCTCTTTCTCATTGGCATTAGGCGGGCTTGCCTAAAGTCCAAGATTACTGTCTAGCAACGGGTCAAGACACCCAAGAGAAAGAAGTTGACGCCACATTGACGTATCACCTCATACAAACACTTACTGTGTAATTTAATCCCTTTGTCTCAATATCTCATCAAGAAGGTTTCATGGCAGTGTCACAAACCTATATGCTTGATCCGTCGTTCTTTGACTACCTGAAATAAACTCGTCGTTTACACCATGGCCATGGAATTTAATGCGACAGTTCTATTTCAATCATAGGTCCGAGATATCAACTTCTATAAATGGAAGGGAAAAATCCTTCCTCGACTTATCCATTAACAACATGTCACTTGTGACGCACCCAACGTACCCTACTTTCCGCCAACTGTCTGCATGACAGTTTTCATTAGTAAATCTAAGTGCGCGAGTCATGAAATGAGTTAATGATAATCTTCGAGTCTAAGGACCATTACACACGCTCATAGATAGCAATATCCGATGACACCAAGACATGCAGAATTGCTACTGGTGGGTCTGTTCTCATAATCTCCCATCTTGGAGATTACCAAGTGCGAACTCCATGAGAGAGAGTCTCGTCTTCTTACGAGTACTCGCACATGACGGTCTGTATACTATGTGTCCTATCATAGCATGTCATCCAACCGTAGAACTTTATTTAAGAATATTGTTATAGAATTTCAAGGTTCTCATCATAGCGGGGATCTTCCATGACTTTATTAATGAAAAAAATATTCCAGGACATTATTATATTATAGTCATGCAGAACAATGAACAATATATAATAAGTGAATATTCATTTAATCAAAGTACAAAACAGTTGGTTCTCAGGACACCAACCCTTACAAACTCCCACTTTGGACTAGAGCCAACTACCTACAACTTTTAGTCTGCTAGACTTCACATGATGAACATGTTTCTGCTGAGTCAAGGCTTTAGTCAAGGGGTCCTCCACATTGTCTTCTGTGGAAATACTACTCACTGTAACTTCACCTCATTGAGAAAAATCCCTCAAGAGATGATACTTCTGAAGTATGTGCTTTGTCCGCTGATGTGACCTTGGCTCTTTTGCAAGTGCCACCGCTGCAGTATTATCACAATAGAGTGTGATAAGATCTTTACTGCTCGGTACTACATCTAACTCTTGGACGAAGCTTCGCATCCATACTGCTTCTTTAGCTGCCTCAGAAGCTGCGATATACTCGGACTCCGCTATTGAATCTGCCACCACACTTTGCTTTGAGCACTTCCAGCTCACTGCACCTCCATTCAAACTGAATATGTATCCAGTCTGCGACTTCATGTCATCTTGATCAGTCTAGAAACTAACATCTACATGTCCTCGGATGACTAGTTCCTCATCTACTCTATAAACCAAGAACATATCCTTAGTACGCCTCAGATAGTTAAGGATAGTCTTGACTACCATCCAATGGCGGTCTCTTGGATCAGCTTGATATCTGCCTACCGCACTTAATGCGTAAGCAACATCTAGCTTCATACATAGCATATCATACACGACTAACCCAATCACAGATGTTTAAGGGATCCTTGACATTTTGTTTCTTTACTCATGTGTCTGAGGGCACATTTTCTTGGAAAGATGAATGCCATGTGACACTGGCAACAATCCCCTCTTGGACTGTTCCATACTGAATCTCTTCAATATCTTGTCAATGTATGTACTTTGACTCAGGCCCAGAATTCTCTTGGATCTATCACGATGGATCTTGATCCCTAGAATATATGCTGCCTCGCCCAAGTCTTTCATGGAGAAGCATTTATGCAACCATGCCTTAACTAACTGTAAGATAGGTACTTCGTTTCCAATTAGTAATATGTCATCAACATATACTATTAGGAAAATGACTGCACTTCCACTAAACCTTTTTTAGATACAAGGCTCACATTCGTTCTTAACAAATCCAAATTCTGTTACAACTTCATCAAAACGAATGTTCCATGACCTTGATGCTTGCTTTAATCTATAAATGGATTTCTGCAACTTGCATACCTTGTTGGCATCCTTTGGAGTCACAAACCCTTCAGGTTGTGTCATGTAGACATCTTCCTGGAGGTTCCTGTTAAGGAAAGATGTTTTGACATCCATTTTCCAATTTTCATAGTCATGGTAATCGGAAATGGCCAATAGGATTCTGATGGATTTCATCATTGCAACCGGTGAAAAGGTTTCATCTTAGTCAATTCCTTGATGCTGTCTAAAACCTTTTGCAACCAGTCGTGCCTTATAGGTGCTGACTTGCCCCTCCATGTCCAGTTTCTTCTTGAATACCCATTTATTACCAATAGGATTTACATCAATTGGAGGATCTACCAAAATCCAGACTTGGTTTTGGTACATGGAATCCATTTCAGAATTCATGGCTTCTTGCCACTTGGCAACGTCTATGCCTTCAACTGCTTCCTTATAGGTAAGAGGATCATCATTGTCAACCAATAATGATTCACCATCCTCAGTGACAAGAAAACCATATCGTTCTGGTTCTCTCACCTCTCTCATGCTCCTATGTAGTTCTTGTGTCTCTGGAACAGATTGTTCTTCCACTGGACTTTGTGGAATCTGTTCTTGTACCAACTCTTGTGTATCTTGAGCCTAGACTTCATCGAAGTATATCTCGATCCCACTATCTCTTTTGGAGATGTGCTCCCTCTCAAGGAATATGGCGTGTCTTTCCACTGTAACCTTTTTTTCGGAGGGGTTGTATAGGTAACATCCCCTTGTTTCCTTGGGATATACTATAAAGATACACTTTGTGCCTCGGGGTGCAAGTTTGTTACCTGAAGAGGCCTTAACAAATGCTTCGCTACCCCACACATGTAAATTTGATAACATGGCTTTGCGTCCACTCCATAACTCATATGGAATACCATTTATCGATTTAGTTGGTACTTGGTTTAGTATGTGTGCTGCTGTTTGTAATGCATATCCCCAAAAGGATAATGGAAGACTTGCATGACTCATCATTGATCTCACCATGTCCAACAGGGTGTGGTTACTCCTTTCGCTTACACCATTCCACTATGGTGTATAAGGAGGAGTGAGTTGATATAGAATCCCAAACTCCCATAAGAAATCAATGAAGTCCTGATTAAGATATTCTTCTCCTCTGTCTGAGCGGAGTTTCTTAATCTTCTTACCAAGATGGTTCTCAACTTCATTCTTATATTCTTTAAACTGATCAAAAGAATCTGACTTATACCTCATTAAGTAGATATATCCATATCTAATAAAATCACCAGTAAAAGTTATGAAGTACAAGAACCCACCCCTTGATTTAACTGGAAATGGTCCACACACATCTATGTGAACTAATTCTAGAAGCTCTTTATCCCTTTCACCTTTCCCACTAAATGGGGCTTTGGTCATTTTTCCTTGTAGACACGCATGACATACACCAAGTGGTTTTAGTTCGAAAGAATCTAAATACCCATCTTGATGTAATTTTGTCAAATGTTTCTCATTGACATGACCTAGCTGGTGATGCCAAAGTTGGGTGTGGTATGAGTCATGTGAATCAACTTTGTCATTGATTTCCACTACTTGGTTTGTGTAGTATAACACATAAAGGTCGTTATATAAATGTGCCCTACCAAAACAAATGCTATCTTTATAAAAGTAGCAACATCCACTTCCAAACTTGAAGATGAATCCATCAGTATCTAATATGGATAATGAAATAATGTTTTTGGTTACAGAGGGTACATAATAACATCCTTTCAAAACCAAGACCATCCCAGTAGGCAATGTGAGATGGTAGTCTTCGATAGCTACATCAGCGAGTCTGACTCCGTTGGCTGCTCGTAGATCCACCTCACCTCGGTCAATCTTTCAAAATCTACTTGGTTCCTATATTTGGATACATATGTGAGCACCACAAGAAGTATCTAATACCTAATTAGTAGAAACAAATAGATTGAATTCAATAACAAACTCACCTGAAGCTTCCCCTTGCTTCCTTGGATGGGTGTAGTTTTTCTTCTAGTGGCCCTTCTTGCCACATGCGAAACAAACAACATCATGTTCCCTTGCCTCCCCTTTGATCTTCCTTTTATTGGAAGGCCTTGAAGAATCTTTGGGCTTAAATATCTTCGCCTTCCCTTTCCTTTTATTCACCATAAGGACAGAAGGTTTTTCATGCTTCATGTCATTATCCACTTGGAGAATAAGGATAAAAAGATCAGACAGAGACTTCTCAATGTTGTTCATGTTGAAGTTCACAACAAAGTTTGAGAAGATCTGGGGGAGTGATGCAAGAATGATATCGGTACCCAGTTCTTCGGAGAGTTTAAATCCTAGAACCTCCAAGTGCTCAATGTAGCCAATGAGCTTGACTACATGAGGCCCAGCTGGGGCACCCTCTCCAAGCTTGCTCTGAAATAGAGCCTTGGAGATCTCAAACCTTTCCTGTCTTTCTCTCTCCTGGTATAGACCATGGAGGTGCTCAAGCATGCTATAGGAATCTATGTCTTCATGAGACTTCATGAGATCACTAGACATAGATGACAACATCAAACATTGAACATCAAGTGCATCGCTAAAATGTTGATCATAGATAAGGAAATCTTTATCACTCTCCCCTTGGGTAGGGGGATCAAGAAGTGAGGACTCCAACACATAAAACTTTCGTTCATGGCGTAGGATAACCCGAAGGCGCCTAAACCATTCCTGAAAGTTACTGCTGGTGAGGATATTGTCTTTATCCAGAATTGATCGCAGAGAAAATGTGGTTGATGAGTTTGTCATTCAGTTTCTTCAAATTAAAAGAGCAGATTTATCAGTACCTTTTGATTACATTTTATGAAAAATAATAAATGAATTTATTAATTCTCCCACTATTTTATCAAGTCCCAATGGCCCTCACCATTGAACTTGGAATGTCCAGTTGCTTTGAAATTCTAGTGTCAAGGATCCATATTCCCCTTCGCATAACCCCAATAAGGATTGGTCAAGCTATTTAAAGGTATTTAGGTAGGTAGGTCTTTGACAACTATGAGCTTACAGTTCCTTGATCTGTTGAGTGGACTCCCCAATCCTGAAATCCTGACTTGGATTTCCTCAACTCTTACCTCTAATATTACATCAAGTCTAGAAAGGGCTACTCCTCTTAATGTAATATGGTTAAGTCAACCCGAAACCTTTCATAAGGGATTCCTTTATAAAAGTAAGTTTCCCAAAAAGGGTTGGTCAAACACATAGTTTTATTGAGTCTTGCCCTTAATCAAGTAACGGAAGGCTTGATCTGACTTAATATGGTATTTGAGGGATTTTATTCTTTATGCATAGTTTTACATTATCACATGCTTGTTAATATTAAGTGATGCTTTCTTAAGTGATTAACCATGTTCTGATAATGTTTACGCATAGTCAGGTTTTTTATTTTATTCCATCTTTGCATGCTTTTTCATTTTATTAACTATGTTATCGCGAAAACACATAAATAATAAATAAAACATGAAATTTAGACAAAAATAAAATAATATGGCATGATCATGAGATTCTATTGGTTAACTTATCTAGCGGTTTTGATAAGCTAACCCTAACCTAGGGAAAACACCTTGAACCTGATGGTTCGTGTTTTTCAGCTCCCACCTGTCCACCTTTGTATCTTATTTGGGTTGGTTTTGCCTCAACTTCTAATTTCGAACCATCTCCTCTGGCTTGAGAGATCCTCCATTACATGAGGTTTACATTAAAGAAACCATGGGAACACATGCCCTACATTTTATTAGAAGAAGGCTCGCAGGCCAATGAATTTAAATTAAACAAATTTAAATGAAACCATACACACATACAAAGGGTCTTTGGTCTATCTCATGATCATCCATAGCATGCAACGACATTTACGCATATTTAGAATTCAAATTCTTTTAATCATTCTTTCATTTAAGATAAGTTGTGCTTGAATTAAATTAATTATGATCTTATAATTAATAAATTCTTTATCTTAAATTCCTTTCTAAATTTCCTTGAGATTTTTCTCATCCATATCCCTTGTACAGGTCTTTGTACTTTTGGAGGGAACCTGGTGAAATTTCTGGAAAGTACACGGCGTGTAGTTTATATTTACATGACGTGTATTTCTTTTCACCCTTTATCCAAAGTACACGCCGAATATTTGGCGTGTTTTCTGCACTTTGGAAATTTTGGATTACACAACATGTAGATAAATCATACACGGCGTGTACTTCCTTGTTACGCGGTAACCGGCCTGGCGATCTTGTGTACGCGGTATGCGGCTTATCCTTGTACACGGTTTCACCTAGGCCGAAATGGACTACACGGCGTGTTGCTCCAACATACATGCCGTTTATTCCGGTTTCCACGCACCGTTCAATTCTAGTCAACACGGTGTGATTAATACTTAGGCATATTCAATTCACATGGCGTGGTTTGGTGGACCAGTGCCGGTTCATTGAACCAAAGTACACGGTGTGTAGTTTTAATTACATGCCATGTAATCCCGTGTTGTACAGATAGAAAGAGCGGCTCCTCTGGATGAGTTCCTCATTTTTATTTTAATCAAAAATTAAAATTAAAAGTTTGTTTCTGTGATATGAATCGATAAACAAAGGAGGAAGAATAGATCTCATTTATTCAGATTAATAGAACAATATATTTCTAATTGAATCAAATATAAATGTGTAAATTATCAACGAAAATTAAATAACTATAATCAACATTGTAACCTCCCTCTGATACCATTTGAAGGTTCCGGGCGCAGTGGAGGCGTGTGGGTGGATGTTCCCACTTGGCCTTTTGTCATTAGAAATGATCAATCTAGGATCAATACGACGATAAACTCTAGTCTCCACGGATCAAATCACAGAAATAGACAAAAGAACTAGAAAGTCCCGGAACCACAAAGTAGGATCGTTACATGTTGATTATAATTAATTTAATAAATTGAAAAGAAATACCTTTTGGGTGTTCTTTCATCATTGATGTTATTGATCATGTTCCGATGTGATTCATCGTTGCGTCGCAGAAGTCAAGTGTAGACTTCCTCTAACGGTGATCCACACGTGTACCTCGTATCTTAGGACGTCACCAAAAGAGTCTCCGGGTGCTAGCGTAGAGAAACCTTTGCTTGCATTGTCCACCTTAGATCGTCTTGATCTGATGGAAGAGGATATCTCTCAGTCTTGAGAGCGTTCTTGGAGGAAGAGATTCTTTCGGACTTGAAATAATTCTCCAGAATTATTGTGTACAACGATTCTCTTGTGTAGGAAAAGAGTTGGGGTTGTGAGGATATTTATAATCGAGTTTGAGGTTGTAGAGTTATGACAATAAATAAATGCATTATGCGTTTCATTTATTTCATTAACTCTTATTGAAAACCCCCATGTCGAATAATTAATTCCTTGACATGCACTCACACTGATTATAATAAATATAATTTAATAAAACAATATTATATCCTCAAAATACTGACTGGAAAAACTACATGGCGTGTAATAATAAATACACGGTGTGTACTTGTTTTTCATTGAAAACTACACAGCGTGTACATTAAATGTACATGGTGTGTATATCTTGTTTTCATTTATTCATTTCCTTTCCAAAATGAAAACTACACAGCGTGTACATTTAATAATACACGATGTGTACTTGTTTTAAATAAAAACTACATGGCGTGTAATAATTAATACACAGCGTGCACTTGTTTTTCATTTTATTCTTTCTCCAACATTAAAATGATTTAGTATTAGTTGAATAATTATTAAACCACATACGGGAATAATATTTATTCTACTTGAGATACTTGAATACACTTAGTGTGTGACCCTCTAGGCCTCTTTCTCGTTGGCATTAGGCGGGCTTGCCTAAAGTCCAAGATTACTGTCTAGCAACGAGTCAAGTCACCCAAGAGAAAGAAGTTGACGCCGCATTTACGTATCACCTCATACAAACGCTTACTGTTTAATTTAATCCCTTTGTCTCAATATCTCATCAAGCAGGTTTCATGGAAGTGTCATAAACCTATATGCTTGACCTTCGTTCTTTGACTACCTGAAATAAACTCATCGTTTACACCATGGCCATGGAATTTAATGCGACAGTTCTATTTCAATCAAAGGCATGAGATATCAACTTTCATAAATGGAAGGGGAAAATCTTTACTCGACTTATCCATTAACAACATGTCACTCGTGATGCACCCAACGTACCCTACTTCATGCCAACTATCTGCGTGACAGTTTTCGTCAGTAAATCTAAGTGCGCGAGTCATGACATGAGTTAATGATAATATTCCAATCTAAGGACCATTACACACGCTCATAGATAGCAATGTCCGATGACACCAAGACATGCGGAATTGCTACTGGCGGTTCTGTTCACATAATCTTCCATCTTGGAGATTACCAAGTGCGAACTCTATGAGAGAGAGTCTCGTCTTCTTACGAGTACTTGCACATGACAGTCTGTATACTATGTGTCCTATCATAGTATTTCATCCAACCGCATAACTTTATTTAAGAATATTGTTATAGCATTTCAAGGTTCTCATCATAGCGGGGATCTGCCATGACTTTATTAATGCAACAAATATTCCAGGACATTATTATATTATAGTCATGCAGAACAATGAACAATATATAATAAGTGAACATTCATGTAATCAAAGTACAAAACAGTTGGTTCTCAGGACACCAACCCTTACATGATAAACATGTGAAAATTGAAATGGATTCCTAGGAAACTTTCTAGAGGGTCTTGGATCATGTATCATTTGGTATTAGTGCTAGGTTCCAAGAAATCAGGTTCATCCTTTCTTTCCTCTTCTTCCATCTTCATTTCTCTTTGAATCAAGCCAACATCAATTATGGTCTATTTTCTTCTTCACCTACAGATGTAATTTCTTAATAATTTTGTAAGTACAATATATCATTCTTATATTTGAGAATACCATATTTCTTCTTCATTTGGAATCATCAAAATCAAAGCTATAAATTGTGATATACAACAGGATCAAATTTTGTGATGAATTCTGTAATTTTAAAACTACACATCTCTCACTTTGATTCTATTTGATGTTTTAGATTATTAGTTATCATACATTTAACAATTTAAAATTCATCTTTTTGTTACTTTTATTATTCAAAAAGAGCCCAAAAATAAAAAAGGATAAAAAATTGCTATATTTTGAATCCTACATCCCATTATCATTTTTTATCCATATATTTTCTTCCCCTTACCACATTTTTCATCTTAAATAATTTTTTAATTTTATCTTTGGATTATAGTTCGGTATTTACACATTCAAATGATTCTTTATATTTGTTGGAATTGGGTAAGAATTCTATAAGAATAAAGTTTAGTGGTAAAAGGAAAGAGTGTTACATTTGGTTAAAAATCCAAAATTGATTGAAACATGAGAGAACATATTATTTTTGAGTGTAAACGCATGAGGGAGTGTGTGTGGTCCATATTAATTTATCTTCAAATTTTCTTGAAGGATTCCTAAATTATAGAAGCAATTAACACCAACAAATGAAAATTAATATGTTCATGAGGGATTTTAAAGAACAATTCCAAAGGTTGAATGTGAGAATGAATGAATTGTAATCTCCTTCGAATTCTAGAGAACCACCAAAGAGGTGGGTCGTTAAAGAAGAGGAGGAGTTCTTAGATTTACTTGAGTCAAAAATTCAGTGAAATAAAACACCATGGAGGAAAACCAATGATCTTTGGGGATTAAAGTTTAGTATCCCTTTATTCCAAGATAATAATGATCTTGAAGCATTCTTGGATTTGGAACAAAAGGTAAAGCATGGTTTTGGTTGTTACAACTATTCATAGGGAAAAAGGTGATGTTTGTGGCCATGGAATTCACCAACTATGCTAGTATTTGGCGGGAACAACTATAAGTGAGTCAATGATGAAGCGAATAAAGACCCATCCACACTTGGGATGAGATGACAATGGTAATGTGTACGTGGTTCATTTCTATCCATCATTATCATGATTTGTTCCTCAAGTTTCAAGGTTTAAAACTAGGATCCATGAGTGTTGAGGAGTATCAAAAAGAGATGGATATCATCATGATTAAATACAATGCTGATGAGGAGTTAGAGGCCACCATGTAAAGGTTTGTGAATGACCTCAACCATGACATTTGGGAAATAGTGTACATGCACCACTACTTGGACATGGATGATCTAATTAACATGGATACTAAATCAGAGAGTCAATTAAAGGTAAGAAGGATGTTCACTACATCTTATGGTAAGGATTATAAATCTTCTTTCAAGTTCAAGGATTCCAAACCACAATAGCATGTATTGTAAAACAAAAAAGGATTAAAAGGAGGTGACCAAACCAAAACCATTCTTTCTATAATCCAAAGGTAAAACATAGGGTAAGGTTGTTTCCAAATCACATGATATCAAATGTTTTAAATGTAAAGGGTTTAGAAATTCTTCCTCATAATTACCAAATAAGAGGACCATGATCATTTTGTATTATGAAGATGTTTTTAATAATATCTCAATTGAGGATTAAATTCCACCACTTGAGGAGTGTCTATATATGAAAATAAAAATCCCCGTACATGGATAAATGCTTGTGGCAAGGCATAATTTGAGTGCTCAACCTAAAGGAGAACGTGATCAAGAGAAAAGGTAGAAAAGTTTTCATACTATATTCCTATTAAAAGATAAGGTATGTAGTATGATCATTGATGGGGTAGTTTCAAAAATGCAACAAGTAGTTTGATGGTTGATAAATTGAGATTAGCTATAACCAGACATCCCAAACCTTATAGATTGTAATGGTTAAATAAAAATGGAGATGTTAAAGTGACTAAACAAGAACAAGTTCCATTTTCTATTTTTAATTATAAAGACAAGGTGATATGTTATGTTTTTTCCATGAATGCTAGTCATATCTTGTTGGGAAGGCCTTGGAAATTTGATAGGAGGGTCACACATGATGGATACACTAACCACTATTCTTTTGAGTACAATAGGAGGATGATTATAATTACACAATTAAGGAATTTTCAAGATTATGAAGACCAAGTGAGGATTCAGAGAGACTGTGAAAAGAGAGAAAAATAAAATAGATAAAAAATATAGAGAATGAAAAGAGTGGAAAAATCAAGAGTGAAAAAAGAGCGACGAGTGAAATCAAAATAAATGAGACAAAGAAAAGAGTTGAAAATAAGAGTGTTGAGGGAAAAAGTGAGTTTATTTTTAGGAAAAAGAGAGATATAGAGATATTTTTAGGGGGAGGAAACTCTCATGCTTCTATTCAAGGGATAATGTTTCACCACTAACACTCTTAACCCATCAATGAATTATAGTGTTTTATAGGAATTTGGTGACATGTTTCTAGAGGAAATTCCTAATGGCTTACCTCCCTTATGGAGTATCGAGCACCATATAGACTTCCTACTAGGAGAAAAAATCACTAATAAACTAGTTTATTGGTATAATCCAGAGAATATTTAAGAAATCCAACGATAAGTGGAAGAATTTCTAAGGGGTTTTCTCAAGAGAGATTGAGTCCTTATGTGATTCCAGTAATTCTTGTCCCAAAAAATTATGGTAAGTGGAGATTGTATGTTGATTTTCGACCCATTAACAAAATCAAGATAATGTATCATTATACCTTACCTCATTTGGATGAGATGAAATCTATAATTCATGCTTGTTTATTAAAATTGACTTAAGGAGTGGATACCATAAAATTAGAATGAAAGAGGGAGATGAATGAGAAAACACATTTAAAACTAATTTTGGGTTGTATGAATGGATAATTATGAATTTTGGGATAAATAATTCCCCAAGTACATTCATGAAATTAATTAATCATGTTTTCCATCTGTTCATTGGGAAATATTTGGTTGTTTATTTTGATGTCATCCTTGTTTATTCTAAGATCCTTGTTGAACATCCTGAACACTTAAAACATGTTTTTGATACTCTTAGGAAAAATAGGCTATTTGAAAAGTTATAAAAATCTACATTTTGTTTAAATTAGGTTGTTTTACTTAGTTTTTTGGTAGGAGATAATGACATGAGGGTTGATGAAGATAAGGTGAAGGAGATTCAGGATTGGCCAACACCAAAGAATGTCAAAGAGGTGAGGAGTTTCAATGGACTTATGAGTTTTTATTGAAGGTTTACGAGGGAATTTTTGACCATTGCGACACCATTGAATGATTTAGTAAATAAAGGAGTGAGCTTCAAGTGAGGAAAATATTAATAACATACCTTCTCCACACTCAAGACATAACCATAAGAACTTCATGTAACAAGTAGATCATAAGCTCCACCGGTCACTGCTAACTCTCAAGGTCCCACTAATCAAGAACATCCACCAACCTCGAGTGGTACATTACCATTTACTAAACCTAGAATCATAAAAAATAAAAATTCCTGAAGGTAAATGTAGTGTGTGAGAAACAAATCCCAGCAAGATTTCACTAATCATTTCATAAGAAATCCATATCAACTAAACCAATTATGTTCAATTTTAAATAAAACATGGCATGAAAACATTTTCAAACTTCATTTTCAAACAAGATTTCCAAAAAATATTTCAATAGATAGTATAAAACGGATACAATAATACATTTTTATCAAAATATGCATGAATAAGAATTTATATCAAAATAGACATGAGTAAATTATATCACAACATTGACATGTTTAGATCATTTTCAAGAATCCATTTTCAATCATTGTACCATGGTTAAGAGACCCAGGAATAGGTTTATACAGGGATTCTCACACATATCAATGAAGTATAGATCCCAGTGTGTACACATCCCTAGATCATGGGCCTAAGGGTAATAGGAGTACAACACACCTAATGATTAATTCCCTACCATCAAGTAATTTAGTTAGCATTATCATCATCAATCTATTTCCAAGTGGAGATAATACATACCTAGCGTATGTTCCTCCCACCTAACTACCCAGGATCCCATATGCTTCAAGGAAAACAAAAATATACAAGTAGATATCATTAGTTCAAACATTCTAAAATAATTTCAATCATCATTTCATTTGGTCCCAAGTTCAAGTTTCAAAAACATGTCATTCATTTCAAAAACCAACATTAAAAGGTTTTTATAAAAGAACTCATGCTTTTCAAATCAATTCACTTCATTACAAATCATCAAAAACTTCATGCCTTTCCTTCTAAAAAGTCATCATAAAATTCATGCTTCAAATAATTCTTTTAATTTGAGATTATTTTTCTAAAAAACACACTTTAATTCAAAATGCATTTTCAAAGGAATTTCATCACACACACACTGTTCCATTTAAAAATTATTTATCAAAGCCTAAAATCTAGCCTTGAACATAAATCAGGAATCCAATTTCAAATTAAGAAAGAAAAAATAGTTTAAGTAGATAGTAATTTCCTTAGGAAATCACCTACCTCAAGAATGGAAAAATCAAATTCCCAAAAAGGAAACCATAACCAAAGAGGATGAGGAATCCTATAACAAAAAAGTAGGCCCTAAACCAAAGGCTACACATCACCAAACAAGAAGACACATACTCAAATTCAAAAGAGATAGAAGAGAACACATACCATAAAGATTCTCACAAAGCAATCAAGAAAAAAAAACTCAAATATCCCTTCACTGGTCCCTTAGATAAAATGAAAAAGGATGAATATACAAAAAATGAATCTTCTTTTATGGTATATGGATTCCAAAAACTTCCCTCAAGAGGATACCGAAGATCAAAGGCAATAAAGGATCAGGTATTTTAAAAATCATAGGAGATGTTCTGATTCACAACATTAAAACCCCAAATTAAAACCACTATTTAATTTTTCATTTTAATGAAATATTAAATTTGTAATGTTTAAAAACATTTTAAAATAGGAGTTACATCCTTTAAATAGGTTAAAGAATCAATTTCCATGATTTTGGGCTTTTAAAGTCGTAAAAATGAGTTACCAAGGTGTTCTGGAAGAAGAAGAATGAATTTTTTTTTAAAAAAAGGAGTCTTGTAATGGTAACATGGTTTTAACCTTACACAACCCATAATTTTTATGTAAGAGTAAGGATTTTTACCCTTACAAAGCATTTAGATACAAACTTATCCTTATTCAGTGAGGGTTTACCCTTACACAATGTATATAAAAAAGGAGTTACCCTTACACAACGCATAGAGTACCCTTACACATCCTTTGAAAACAAGATTTTACCCTTAAAAAACCTTTAAAAAATAGTTCTATATTTATATAACCCTTAAAACTAAGGGGTTACCCTTAAAAAACACCTTAAAAACCAACCTACCCTTATACACCAACTGATTTTCTCTTACGTAACCCATAGAAATTTAGGGTTACCTTTACAAAACTATGGAAAAACTCTTCTTACCTTTATGCAGCCTTCGTAAAACAATATTTACCCTCACGCAAGACATAGGTCCTACGTAAGGGTAAAATTTACATTAAAAATTATTAATTTTTTATAAAAATACTTACAAAATAAAACAAAAAGGGTATTTAAAAATTATGAAAACAATTGTGTTAAATTCTCCCCACCATAAGGTTTTATACCCTAGAAAGATTCAAGGAAATTTGTTGATCATGATTAGAGAGAGAATACAAACCAATATATACCATTGAACCCAAAACATCAAAACAACTCTAAATGTTCAAATCTCATAAATGGAAAACAGAAAGGATTTTAATAAAACTACAAAAGAAACTAATCTTAGAGAAATAAATTTCCAAGAGAACTTAAGAGGAAACATAGGATAATTGGAAAAGACTTCCACCTCAAGTAACAAAAACTCAAAGGTCATGCAAGAGAACCAAAAAGGAAAATTATAAATGCATCAATAAGAAACATGCCTCTCCGATAAAAACATAGTCTAGCCTTAAGTCAAGTTAGGGTAACTCGTGACTGCATTCCCAAAACACTAACTTATGGGAAAACCAATCAAAACCTCAGACCACCATCAACAATAATTCCCAATCACCCGAATACTTACCCATGCTATACCAAAGAATAACTCACACTAGTCTTGCACAATGAGATGAACATACATCCTTATTTGGATATAAACTAGAGAAGTTTAAAATCGAGGAAACCAAAAATCTAAAAATTATGTTTTCCAGATCATATAAAAAGTATTATCATGGAAGAGAAAGGATAAAATTTAACACAATAAATTCAATATCAGTGATCTCCCCACCATATTGAATCTCCCTTATATTCAAACTCCTCAACCCAACTCTTTAAAATAGGAAAATAAACAAGTAGAAGTAAACATGTAAGTATATAAAACTAGATTCTTGCATCACCAAGATAAAATCCAACAATGAGATTGAAAAATACATAACATAACTAGTGAGAAACCTATGAATAAGAAAGACAACTCCTAATGTCAAAAATGTTTACAAGAGGAAAATAGAAAAATCAAGGAAAGATCAAACGATCTTCACTTTGACATCAAGATCAACACAAGATAAACCGACATCAACTTCCACTATAAGCTCAACCACTACATGAAAGGATTCACACTTATCTTTATGGATTAATTCATATTTTCATGTATCTTATGGATGTGTTGTAGTTCCATTAGGAGATGGTGATACCCGACTATGTTGATAAGTAAAAAGACCATGATAGAATCTCTATAAATGAACTAGACAGTCACAAGCACTATAAATTTTGGGAGAATTCTTACAAGTTTGATTTTCATGACCCACCATTCTACACCATTAGCAAGAAACATGTTTATTCCCATAGAAATTTGGCGATAAGAAACAAGATAAACCTTTAATACCACTAATCATAGGTTCTGAATCAACACACTTCCCATTTTTCCTTTCCTAGAGTTTCCACCAGAAATAAGAGAAACTATCAATGTATTTAGCTTTTCTATAAAAAGTTCTTAAACCTTGAAATAATTTATAAAAAATATAACAAAAGAGTTAAGGATGAGAGGAAACACATCCTATGATAGATCTAAATGAAGGCCTTCTCGAAAACACCACACCATAATAGAGTCATCTGTGGGAAGATGAGGAGGATACAACACAAAATCGATGAAATGATGAGTGTAGTCCAACACCATTTTATCTCCTTGTTAGTGACCAAAAAAAATCATATCATTTTACATCCTCAATGAACTCGGAAAGAAATATTGAATGAAATGAGCCTTGAATTCTACCAAAGAATGGTCCTTCTATGTCTTATCTTGAGTAACAAAATTCCACCACATCCAACCCAGACTCTCAAGCAAGAAGGTCTCAAACTTAACCTTGAGATATTATGGAATTTCAAGTAGGGAAAATATATCCACAATCCTCTTCAGCTATGTTACTGCTTCCTAATAATCCTGTTGTCCAAATAAGTGAAGAGGATTTAGGATTTGAGACCCATAGATGTAATCTTCATTCTAGGGTATGAGAGGAAGAACATAGAGCCCTGAGTCTAGAGCCCTTGGAAAAAATTTTCCAAGAGAATATTGATTAAACAAAATTTCCATTATTCTGAATGGGGGATTACTCTAAAAATAATGAAAAAAACCCATAAAAACAAACATTAGGAGCTAAGATCACAAGTAAAAACACTAAACATAATATAAACTAACAAACCCAAAACCTAAATTATTTATGAAATAATTTCACCTCATGAACCCAAGATGGGTTTATAAAAGTTAATTTCAAAATAATTTCCATTATATGAACCAATATTTCTACACCTTTGAAATTTTTTAAAGGAAAATGGGTCTTATCATTGAAATATTTTAAAAAATGGTATTTAAAACATTTCACACCTAAATATTTAAAATATTTCAATTAAAATTTGTTAACACCATATGAAAACATTGGAAAAGGATAAAACTTTAACCCTTTATCATAATAATGAGCTAGATTTTCAAAAAATATTTCATTATTTTAAATCAAAAATATTTTTAAAACAACCAAATCCAAACACCATTTTGATTTTTTCCTTCAAAACTCCAATAAATTATCAACTCTTTTCCAAACATCTCAAGGTTTTTATTTTAAAATAACACTTAAACAAAACCAAAACAATAAATAATTCTACTAGAAGAATTTCCCAAAATTAGCATAAACCAAAAGCAAAGGAATGGAAAAATCAACCCAACACTTGAAATAAGAAAACAATAAAATTCCAAGAAATACTAGCTACACATGAATTGACCACATAGTTTGGATGATGGTTCACCAATCATGCAAAGTATACTTAGAGTCAACCAAATACCAATGTGTGATCTATGAATGGGTCTCCAAACAATGTGTAGTAACATGTACCCATATGAATTCCCTATAAAGATCACACCTTTCAAAAAAAAATCATGAACTCACAACACCACAAAGAAGAACTCAAAAAGCCAAAAGGTCTCAAAAACATATAAGGACTAGGATCAAACTAGAGATATACTCATCCCAGACAACCTTGGTAACCCAAAATTCATCTAAAATGGGTGGTGATCAAGCACCCTACCATGAATGGCTACTTGAGTTCGTACAGTCCTACCTCCAAACTACCAAACACCCCAGAATAATTAGTAAGGACCTCCTTTGATACCATTTATAACAAAATGACCCCAAATACCATCTAAACTAACACCCAAATTAATCCACCATTAGAATGAAGGGTAATATTAATCCCTGTGGATTGGAGACAATCACCTGGGCATCAGAAAGAATGAGATAGGAACAATTTCTCCTAAAACCACAAACTTAAAATAGATGAAAAATGGAAAAAAATCCAAAGTAATTGATATATTCAAAAGTAGAAGGTATAATTCCCCAAAAATAGGATTTCCACCCAAGTCATCACATAAAACCATCAAGACATCACAATAATAACTCTATGTAACAAGTGGATTACAAGATCCACCGATCACTGATAACTACCAAGGTCCTGCTAATCAAGAAAATCTACCAAATCAAAGTGGTGAATTCCTAATTCCTATACTTAGAATCAGAGAAATTACAAACACCCAAAGGTAAAGGTTGGGTGTGAGAAACAAATCCCAAAATGATTTCACCAATAATTTCATAAGGAATCCATATCAACTAAACCAATTATGCTCAATTTTAAATAAAACATGGAATGAAAATATTTTCATATTTCATTTCAAAAAAATATTTCCAAAAATATTTAAATGGGTAGTATAAAATGAACAAAACAATAAATTTTCATCAAAACAGGCATGAAGAATCATTTATATCAAAATATTCATGAGTAAATCATATCACAACACTGACATGTTTAAATAATTTTCAAGAATCCATTTTCATTCATTGCACCATACTTAAGAGACCCAAGAATAGGTTTATGTAGGGATTATCAAAAATCTTATTGAAGTATGGATCCCAGTGTGCACACATCCCAAGATCATATGAATATGGGGAATAGGAGAATAACACCCCTAAGGATTAATTCCCTACCCTCAAGTATTTTATTTAGTGTTGTCATCATTAATTCATTTACAGGTAGAGTTAACACATTCCTAGTGTGTGTTCCTCCCACCTAACTACCTAGGATCCTATATTATTTAAGGAAAACAAAAATATACAGGGGTATATCATTTTCTTAAACATTCTCAAATTATTTAAATCACCATTTCATTTGGCCACAAATTCAAGTTTCAAAAGCAATCCATTCATTTCAAAAACCGACATCAAAAGGTTTTTATCAAAAACTCATGATTTTTAAATCAATTCACTTAATTAAAAATAATCAAACACTTCATGAATTTCTTTCTCAAAATTCATCATCAAATTCATGCTTTAAATTATTCTCTTAATTTGATATTATTTTTCATAAATCATAGTTTAATTCAAAATCCATTTTCAAAGAAATTCCACCACACACACACTATTCCATTTAAAAATTATTTATCAATGACTCAAATCCATCCTTGAAAATAAATTTGAAATACCATTTCAGATTAAGTAATAAGAAATGGTTTAAATAGATAATAATTTCCTTAGGAAACCACATACCTCAAGAATGGAAAAGTCAAATGACTAACAAGGAAATTATAAATAGCAAGGTGGGAAAATACTACAGTAGAAAAAGGAGGCCCTAAACCAAAAGATATGTGTCACAAAACTAGGGAACCCATACTCAAATCTAAAGGATACATAATAGAATACATACAAAAAAATATTCCCACAAAGTGATCAAGGAAAATGAAACTCAAATATCCCTTCATTGGTCACTTAGCTGGAATGAATAAGGATCAAGATGAAGGAAATGAATCCCCCTTTACAATAAATAGATTCCCAAAAATCCCCTTAAGAGGATAGAAAAAATAAAAGGTATTAAAGGTTTGGGTTCTTTAAAAACATAGGATATTTTCTGTTTCACATCATTAAAACCCCAACTTAATACAACTATTTAATTTTTCTTTTTAATGAAATCTTGAAAGAAGAAGGTTTAAAACCATTTTAAAATAGGATTTACAACCTTTAAATGGGTTAAAGAATTTATTTCCATGATTTTGGGGATATTAAGTCATAAAAATGAGTTATAGAGGTGTTCTAAAAGAAGAATAATAAAAAAAACATTTAAAAAAAATAGGTGTTGTGTAAGCATAATATGGTTTTACCCTCACACTACTTATAGCTATCACATAAGGGTAAAAAGTTTTACCCTTACACAGTGGCTAAATAAAAAATTACCCTTACACAGTGAGGATTTTCCCTTATAGAGTGTATAGAAAAAAGGAGTTACCCTTACATAGTGAATAGGGTACCCTTACACATCCTTTAAAAATAAGGGTTTACACATACATACCATTTAGAAAAATAGGGTTACCTTTACTTAACCCTTGAAACCAAGGGTTTTCCCTTATATAACCCTTAAAACACCCTATTACCTTTATACAACACCTTAAAAACCAACCTACCTATAACGTCCCAGACCCAGGTGCCACGCAACGGGTGCCCCGAATCCAGTTCACCACATGACCTCAAGCACATTTTGATATCATAATTAAATACCTAATCAATTATAGGTGTTTAATATAGCAACGACCTTAGCCACACGACACCCCAACATGGGTTCGTGGCACGAAAATGCACAAAAATGCATGACAGTTGGAAAACTAAACACCAAGCCACCTACCTTATACGCCAAAGAACGTTATACCCGAACGCCGACTACAAAAATGCCCAAGAACGGTGTAGATATGATGAAGAACAAAACCCATTCAAACATAAATAACTTCCCCTCGGGAAAGAATTGGTAAGAACGGTACTAGGAGAGGAGAGGGCTTACCCGTGCGGTTCCAACGAGATCATCTAAAGCCGATTCGGATTCCAGACGAACACCCGGTGGATCTTCAAAGCGTTGACCATCCTCCTTGGCTCCAAAACGGCTCAAATGACTCCTCTGCCAAATGAGGAGGCTACTTCCTGTTTTAATCCGAAAAAACAAAGTACACGGCGTGTACTTATGAGTACACGACGTGTACTTATTTCATTTAACTGTTCATTTGGCGGCACCGCCACACTGTTCATCCGTCGACATGAGTACACGACATGTACTCCTAAGTACACGACATGTACTGTCACCCAGCTGGCGACGACTCCACCACCTTACTGTTTAAGCCTGATGACTGACTACACGGCGTGTAAAGGACCACTACACGGTGTGTAGTTGGTTCCTACACCCTTTGCCACCGGCAAGGCTACACGCCCCGTGTATTCATCCCCACATGGCCAGAAGTACATGACGTGTGGAAAAAGTACACGACGTGTAGTTCCAAAATTCAGGATTTTTCCCCATTTTCCATATTTTCTCAAAAAAACTTAAGGAAAAGGAAAAAGAAGAAGCCCGTACCTCAAACTAAGAACCGGGTTCTTACAAACTTCCCCCCTTATAGCAATTCGTCCCCGAATTTCCCTTCCAAGGGTGGTGAAGATCAAGCTCAGAACAGCTCTGGCCACTGAGCACGTACGTCGGTCTCCCGCTCCTAGGTTTCATCCTACACCCAACCATGCTGCCATAGCACCCGTACGAGAGGAACTGACTGGCCTCGTAGAACCTTTGTGCTCCTATCAACGATACGGATCAGATGATCCTCAAAGGACACATCATGCTGAAGCTCAACCTCCTCTGGCTGAAAGGCATGAGACAGGTCTGAATGATAGCGACGCAACTGAGACACATGGAAGATGTCGTGCATGGCTCAATATTGTTGTGGTAACTGCAACCGATAAGCAACCAGCCCGACTCTCTCCAGAATCTCGAATGTCCCCACATACCTCGGTGAAAGCTTACCCTGTCTCCTGATCCGTTTGTGTCCCAGCCTCGGTGAAACATGTAGAAAAACCTGATCCCCAACCACGAACTCCAAGGGTCGTCTACGGCGATCAACATAAGATTTCTGACAAGACTGCGCGGTAGCCATCCGCTTCCGAATCAATTGGACCTGCTCAGATGTCTCCTGCATGAGCTGTAGCCCCAGTAAAGCTGCCTCATCTGCCTCTAACCAGCACAAAGGTGATCGGCATGGCCTACCATATAAAGCCTCGTATGGTGCCATCTCAATAGTTGTCTGAAAACTATTGTTATAGTCAAACTCGACTAAGGGTATATGATTTTTCCAAGAGCCCCCAAAGTCTAGAACGCATGCATGCAGCATGTCCTCAAGCACCTGAATCGTATGCTCCGACTGACTGTCGGTCTGAGGGTGGTATGCTGTGCTCAGAAGCACCTATATACCCAGTGCCCTCTGAAAGCTCTGCCAGAAACGAGACATAAAGTGGGCGTCCCTATCTGAAACGATAGAACAAGGGACCCCATGAAGACGAAAGATCTCTCGAATATACAGCCGCCCGAGCTCGTCAACACCGAAGGTCTCCTTGATCGGCAAGAAGTGAGCTACCTTCGTGAGTCTGTCCACAACAACCCACACAATGTCATTGCCTCGAGGTGACCTTGGCAGTCCCGTCACAAAATCCACCGCGACATCATCCCATTTCCACTCTGGAATGGGCAACTATTGTAACAACCTAGGTGGCCTCTGGTGCTCTGCCTTCACCTGCTGACAGGTGGAACACCTCGTCACAAAACTAGCTATCTCTCTCTTCATACCCGGCCACCAGTACTGACGCCTCAAGTCACGGTACATCTTGGTAACCTCGGGATGAACTACCCAAGCTGAAGCATGAAAATCTCGTATCAGCTCCTCGCGTATATCCCCTATAACCCATACTCGTACATGGAAACACAAAACCTCATCATCGCATATCGTCCAACCGGGAGGAGGGTCCTCAATTTCCACTGACTCCCATAGAACTAGGCCTTCTGAATCAGATAGCTGTCTCATCCACACTCTATCCAGGAGGGTAGAAGTCACAGCTAAAGAGGAAAGATAAGTCTACCCTTGAATGTCGTGCACCTCTAGATGCATCTCAGAGAACAAGGCCATAATCTTCCACTCACCGCTGGCCTCCTGCACTGCCTGTATCTGAGTCTTCCTGCTCAGTGCATCAGCTACCACATTACCTTTACCAGGTGTATAGGCAAGCTCAAAATCGAAGTACTGTAGGTACTCAACCCACCTTCACTGCCTCAGATTCAAGTCACGCTGAGTGAAGATATACTTGAGGATTTTGTGGTCAGTGAAGACCACAAAATGCTCCCCCAACAGATAATGTCTCCAACAGTGAAACGCATGAACAACTGCTGCCAACTTGAGATCATGCATCGGGTAATTCCTCTCATGCGACCTCAACTGCCGAGACCTGTACGCAACAAATCGATCACCCTGCATCAACACTGCTCCCAGCCCAATACCTGATGCATCACAGTAAACTGTATAGCTCTTCCCCTACTCTGGGAGTATCATGATTGGTTCTGATGTCAACCTTCCCTTCAGGTCCTGAAAAGCTATCTCGCAAGCTTCTGACCAAACGAACTTCACACCCTTCTTAGTCAGACCCATCAATGGCGCTGCTAAGCGGGAGAAGTCATGTATAAAACACCTGTAGTAACCATCCAACCCTAAGAAACTCCATATCTCAAACACGTTCATAGGCTGCTCCCAGGAAACTACTGCTCTCACCTTATCTGGGTCTACTAAAACTTCTGCCTCAGAGATGATATGACCCAGGAAGTGAATCTGGTCCATCCAAAAGTGGCACTTTGAGAGCTTAGCATATAGTCGATGCTCTCTCAGTGTACTCAATACGATCTCAATATGGGTGGCATGGTCGTATCGAGTGTGAGAGTACACCAAGATGTATTCCATGAATACTACCACAAAAGAATCAAGATATAGATGGAACACACAATTCATCAGAGCCATGAAAACTGCTGGCGCGTTCGTGAGTCCGAACGACATAACTGTATACTCGTATAGACCATACCTGCTCCTGAAAGATGTGAGAGGTATATCAGATGGTCTAACGCGCAGTTGATGATATCCTGACCTCAAATCAATCTTCGAGAACACTCGTGATCCACGAAGATGATAAAAAAGATCATCAATCCTCAGTAAGGGATATCAGTTCTTAACCGTCAACTGGTTCAGATTACGATAATCCACGCAAAGTCTAAGGGTACCATCCGCCTTCTTAGCAAAAAGGACCGGCGAACCCTAAGGAGAAGTATTGGGTTGGATAAAGCCCTTTGCCTGCAACTCCTCCAACTGCCTCTTGAGCTCCTGCAACTCAAGTGTAGCCATCCTATAAGGAGAAATGGACACCAGTGCTACTCCTGGCACAAGATCAATAGAGGAATCCACCTCACGCACTGGAGGTAGACCTGAAAAGTCATCCGGGAAGACATCCCTGAAATGATCAAAAACTGGAGGGAAATCCGTCTGACAAGTCCTCTGATCATTCAGATATAAGCTCGCAATCTGGACTGTGACTCCACCTCGCCCACGATGCTCTAGTCCAACTCGACTCGCCTGAACATCCCATTCACCCTTGTATAGAAACTCTCCGCCCTCTGGTGACGTGAAACGCACCCTACGACGATAGCAGTCTATAAAGGCTCGAAAGGGAACCAACCAGTCCATCCTGAGAATGACTTCATAGCTCGTCATCTCCAAGACATAGAGGTCCCAAAGGAAGTGACACCCACCAACCTCAAGGGGGCACTCCTTGCACCGACGCACACCAGCCTTCCTAGTCCCCGACGGGGTGTCTAGCATCAAGATATCGAAATAAGTAGAAACACAGAGCCCAAGGCTCTCCACAACAGGTACAGATATGAAACTATGTGTAGCACCCATATCGAAAAGTACTGAAGATAAGATAGAAGCTACTAGAATAGTACCTCTGACTATCAAAGGTCCGAGATCCTACTCCTGCTGGGTCTGTTGCACTGCATATGCCTGCACAGTGCTGCGGCCCTGTGACACAACCTGGATACCCTGATCTGTCCTGCCCTGCTGCCTCTGCGATCCTGGTTTCTGGCTACCACGGCCACGATCACCATCTCGGCCTGCATGCCCTGACGTATTCCAGTTCCCTGACTGGTAAGAATCCATTGGTCCTGCTCCCGCACGCGGAGTCTGCACAGAACCCCTCTCACTAGCCACTGGTGGAAACACCCTACAAAAGTGCTGCAGATGACCCATCTTACCGCAAGCTCGGCACTCTACTGGGTCTCGTGGACACTGCGGTCTCTTATGCCCCTCTCTGCCACACTGGTAGCACCTGACCAGACCACCTGAAGAAGCTACCTGGCTGGTACTTCCACCCTGAGAGAAGTCCATCTGTCTCTTCCTCTTACCAGCAGAAATAATACCAGTAACTGGTGTTGAACCGCCCTGGCCCACACCACTAGATTCCCAAAGGTTTCTCTCTGTAATCAACATCTGATTCACAATCGCGTGTACAATAGGCAACCTGAAAACATTTACCAACACTAAGATGTAATACTGAAGACCATCCTCAAAACTTCGGGCTCTCAACGTCTCATCACCCACTAGCACGGGTGAAAAACGCTGAAGCTACGTAAAATGAGCAGAATAGTCCATCACCGACATGGCGCCCTGCTGCAGATTCATGAACTCTCGAGCTTTATCTGCCCTCAACGTCTCGGGAAAAAAGAAGTCATAGAAGACTGCCTGAAAATATTCCCACTCCATGTCTCTGTGATTCTCTAAATAGGTGGTAACATCCCACCACCTCTTGGAAAAATCACGCAACATGTAAGTCGCGAGCTTGACCCTCCACCCTGGAGGCGTCTCCAGATGCTCGAAAATAGTCTGCATCGATCCTAGACAAGACTCCGTAGCCCGCGGTCTTCCATCCCCTGAAAACGTAGGCGGATTCTGCTACTGGAAGATACGAGTCAGCTTAGCCATAGATGTAGCAGCCTGCGGTGCTCCCTGAAAGGTCTTCATGAACCGCATAAATCCTTCATGGAACTGCGCCTCCGTGCTTGTGTCCGGTATAGCAACTGGAGCCGCATCTGGCTCTGCTGGAGGATCAACTGGTAGCCCATGGACCACCATCTCCAGAGTATAATTGTCACCGCTCTCCTAGAGAACAAATCGCGGTCGTCTAGGCGGCATGACACTACAAGGTCAAAAGCACGCCTCAGATTCAAGATTATCATGAACGAAAAGCGAAGGAACCACAAAGGAAACAAGAGGAAGAAGGCATTCAAAATTGGCAAAACAAGACTACACGGCGTGTACAATGACTACACGGCATGTACTTGACTTCCCTTCCCCTGCACGGGTCCTTCTACACGGCTAAGCCACATGGCTTCCGTTGAACAAAACTACACGACGTGTATAATATATACATGGCGTGTATGATGTTATTTTCCAACTGCCTGTGTCGTCTGTGACACGGCCGACTACTCGGCTTGACACTACACGCTGTGTTACACCTGCACATGGCGTGTACACCACCCCATTTCCCAGCCACACAGCTAACTCCACACGGTCTGTCCTCGGACCAGACTCCACGGCGTGTCCCACAGGTACACGGCGTGTTCAAGGAGAGGTGACACCGGCCCGTGTTGTTAGTTACACGGCCGATTCCCCAGTTCACACTACATGGCGTGTCCATAATTGACACGACGTGTTCTATCAAGAAGTTAACCAACCCGTGTTGTTAGTTACATGGTCGGACTCCGGGTCAACACTACACGGCATGTACAAAAATTACACGACGTGTTTTACCCAAGCCTTCCCCATCCCGTGTCGCCACCCACACGGTTTGTGACACGAGAAGAGACTACACGGCGTGTATAAAGTACTACTTGATGTGTATACTGGGTTTCCAGACAGTATGTCTCAGAAACTTCCCCGGAACCCAGAAAATACTAAAACCAACACCTAAGTGTCAAATTCCGACCCGTGGGGGCCCATACTCCCCACGAATCAAAGTTTGACATATTATATGTGTTATAACCAATAAAAAGTTAATGATCCACCAAATTCCAGTCAATGGGGGCCCATACTCCCTAAAAACCAAAGTTTGGAATCCATTTCATAAACAAGCTTAAACAAAAATACCATATCACAAGGCAGGTATTTATCAAACAACTATCACAACAACATAATTTATTAGCACAACAACTATCACAACAACATGAAAATTCTAATGCACCTACATGGCATGGAATCTATGCATGGAATGTGATATCTAGCATGTTCCTACATGATGCATGAGACGACATACCCTCATCTCATCGGGTTGCAACTAAATAGAACCCATAGATAAAATATAAACTACACAATCTCAAAGTGCGTTACCCAATGATGAAAACATATCAACCGTAAAATTTAAAAAATAAATAAAATTACAATATGAGGTAGACTGGATTTGCCCTGTACACGGGTTAGCTACGCCAGGGCACAAATTATTACCAACTACCATTCCGTCCTATCCCTGACTACAGCTCCAAATAGTAAGTCAAAGAAAAGAACTCATCTGATACCACTTTGTAACGTCCCGGACCCAGGTTCCACGTAACGGGTGCCCCGAATCCGGTTCTCCATGTGACCTCAAGCGAATTTTGATATCATAATTAAATACTTAATCAATTCTAGGTGTTTAATATAGCAACGACCTCAGCCACATGACACCCCAACATGGGTTTGTGGCATGAAAACGCACAAAAACGCACGACAGTTGGAAAACTAAACACCAAGCCACCTACCTTATGCGCCAATGAACGTTATACCCGAATGTCGACTCCAGAAACGCCCAAGAACGACGTAGACCTGACGAAGAACAAAACCCATTCAAAAGTCAATAACTTCCCCTCAGGAAAGAATTGGTAAGAACGGTACCAGGAGAGGAGAGGGATTACCTGTGCGGTTCCAACGAGATCGTCCGAAGCCGATTCGAATTCCAGACGAACACCCAATGGATCTTCAAAGGGTCGGCCGTCCTCCTTGGCTCCAAAATAGCTCAAATGCCTCCTCTTCCAAACGAGGAGGCTACTGCCTATTTTAAGCCGAAAAAACAAAGTACATGACATGTAATTCTGAGTACACGACGTGTACTTCTTTCATTTAACTGTTCATTTGGAGGCACCGCCACACTGTTCATCCGTCGACATGAGTACACGACATGTACTCCTAAGTACATGGCGCGTACTGTCGCCCAGCTGGCGGTGACTCCACCGCCTTACTGTTTAAGCCTGCCGAATGACTACACAGCGTGTAAAGGACCACTACATGGTGTGTAGTCGGTTCCTACACCCTTTGTCACCGGAAAGGCTACACGCCCCGTGTACTCATCCCCACACGACCAGAAGTACACGACGTGTGGAAAAAGTACACGGCGTGTAGTTCCAAAATTCAGGATTTTTCCCCATTTTCCATATTTTCTCAAAAACACTTAAGGAAAAGGAAAAAGAAGAAGCCCATACCTCAAACTAAGAACCGGGTTCTTACACTACCCTTACATAGTGGCCGATTTACCCTTACATAAACCTTATAAATCCAGGTTTAGCTTTACGCAACTAAGGAAAAAAATCCTCTTACCTTTATATAGCCTTTGTAAAATAAGAGTTAGCCTTACACAAGGAATATGTCCTATAGAAGGGTAAATTTTACATTAAAAATTATTATTTTTTCACATAAATTATTACAAAATAAAACCAAAAAGTTTCTTTAAAAATTATGAAAAATGAGGATGCTATAGTCCATGAATCTATACATGAATATTATTTCATTTTGGATGCAAGGAGTATAAAGATAGCTACTCAAACAGTAAAATTCATATATTTTAATTTAAATTCAATCAATGAAAGGGAAATAAATATCATAATCAACTTACATGGAAAATATTTTCAACACTTCAATATCTAACATATCAGCAAATACAATCTTCATAATATTTTTATTCATTATCGTTGCTACATAATCTCATCCATGAATGTTAGAAGTAATAAGAACTTGATAAAAATCCTCCAACATAAAATCATATGTATATAATTTAAATAGTCTTATAAATACATAAAAAATAGTATTTGAAGGCATTATAGCCTGAGATTATTATTTATACAACATCGAATATTTACATTTCAGACATTATTATAAAAATACATACATAAAAACTACACTAAATAAAACAACACTAAAGAAAAATATATTTTACACATAACTCAGTGTTCATTTAATGTAAAAATTTAGATAGCCAAAATAAAAAATGTCTGACACTTTTTCTAACTACATCCACCTCATGAGTAGGGAACACCATTATATTTGATAAATTTGTAATATCTTACATCATAACACTTAGTTGATCTGAATCCAGATATTGATGGTGTGAAATATCCCAAATATAACGTATGTTCTCATATGCTAAAATATGATATTAGGGATCCAAAATGTATAACTCATAATAGATGGTTAACTATAGAGGAGGTGGAGGAGAAAAATATACAGGCTGAGATTTTCTCAATATTTTAGCAAACATCGATTACACCATTAATCCAATCCTATCTTTTATCAAATAACCCAACTTCTGAACTTGAGTTTTCAAACTTTTTTATTTTTTCTTTACATGATTTCTTCCTCAAAGGGGCACCAAAATGAGAAAACACTTTCTTAATAGGTACACTATTCTCATATCCTTGTATGTGATTTGAGTGTTTTTCCTTCTCCAACACTGTAGAAATTATGTCCTTCCCACCCTCTGGTATGAGGGTCCCCTATGTGGTCCGATCTTATAAGGCATCCTATAAAGAATTTTTAAAATGTTTATTGTTATAAGAAAATTAAAAAGGCTTAAGAAAAAAATAATTTCTTACAATCTTATCAACTATTTTCTTAGACTATTCACTCTTGCAATAATGCATACCCTCCTTGAGATAAGTATGAGGCTATACATTCTTCTTCTGGATATCTTAGTGTGATATCCTTAATGTTTGTTATTTGAGAAATAAAAAATCATTAATAATATTTTTTAATAATTATACACATAATCACTTTACATAGAAAATATATTACACTTACTAAAAAATGAATCATTTTGTCTTTTTCGATAAACTTTTTACACATCTTTATCCAAAAACTCATACTTTCTACATGAATTTTCATTTTTCCTCCAAACATGTAATTTAAAGTTAATGTTGATTTATAATACCTCAATCCCTTTACATCAAAATAAAACCATCTCCACTTGATCTCTTTTGTATTATTCATATCAAATGTCACCTGTAAGTGAGAAAAAATTGGTTATATAAAATAGTTAATGATTTTCATGATAAATAAAAGACCCATGAATGATTTTATTATCACGATCTCACATAATTGATCATGTTTTTTGAAGTAGATGCTCATACAATCAAAAAATAAAATGACAATTTTCTCTATACCTTGTTAATCTATAAAGTTACGATTTTTTTACAACTATTCAAATTATATTACCATTATCATAAAAAATGACATGTGTCCTCTGGTCCTTTTTACAATCCACTAGTAGAAAATATCACTTTGACATCAGTTTTTTTTCTTTTAACATCAGTTTTAGAGGAGTCATCTTTTCATGTGATGTTTTAAATATATTTTTAACATCATTTACAGAAACCTAAGTTAAATATTATTTTTAATGTTTTTTGTTTTGAAAAAAAGTTTTCACATCAGTTATTTTAATATTTGATGCGGAAAATTATCTTTTTCATCAGTTATTTGAATAATTGATGTGAAACATTATTTTTGATGTTGGTTGTTCAAATAACCAATATTAAAAGTATAATTTTTTTAAAAAATAAAAATATTGATATAACATAAAAGACTTCAAAATTATTTTGTAGAAGCAACATCAGTAGAAATTATGGTTCAATAATGCATATCAATTTCAATATTGAATTAAATGTTCATATAAAATATATAAATATTTTAACATTATATGAATGAAAAAAATAAAGATCATCCATGAAAACATGCTAATAATCAATGAATATTATTAAAAATGAATGAAAACAAAATCAAATGAGAATATAAGAGAAAAATCAAATCATTTTACCTCTATAAAAATCATTGATCAAATAATCATTTTCAAACATATTCCTTCATAGAAAAAGCATTCTCTACTATCATCGCTAACATTTATCTGGACAAAGACTCCAATGTATCCCTCATTTATTTAACTAGTGTAAATATTCAAAATAGTTGAAAGTATTGAAACATGATTTTAAATATGTGAATGGATAATGTGAAAATTTAGAAGAGGGAATATGTTAGGAATAGAGAGGAAACATATAAAGTTTGGAGCGAGAATAGAAAAAAATATAGGTGTCATGATATATTTATAAGTAGAAAAAATTCCTGAGGGAAATTGTATAGTGACGGGGTGTGACACGATGTGAAAATATGAAAGTCCGTTTTAGGGTTATCTTTTTTTTTAAAGTTTTTAACACCCTTTATTAAAAACTAATGTTAAAAATTACTTTTAACATCAGTTATAATAAACAAAAGATGATCAAAATGATTATTTAATGTTAGTTATTAAAAAATGATGTTAAAAGTAATTTTTAATGTTGATTTTTTAATAACTGATATTAAATGTGATTTTTAACTTTGGTTTTTAATACCCAATATTAAAAAGATTATGTTAAATGTAATTTGTCTACCAGTAAGGAAATTTTTAAACTAGGTAAATATGTAATACCACATTTACCAATTATGGATGTCTTCTCTTTCCATATAGAAGAAGGAGGATCATGTGTATAAGAATGAGGATGATCTTGTCTGTAATATTGAGAAGTCCCAAGAGTTTGATCAGACATGTACCTACAAATCAAATTAATAAAAAATTAATACATAATATCGGTAAATTAATTTAAATAATAGTTTCATATATAAAATTAAATAAAAACTAGAAAGAAAAAAAAATTAAATTTTGACTATAATAGCTATATAAAATCAAATGAAAACATTTATAAAACATATAAAATTGTATAAAAACAAGAAAACTAAACATAAGTGATATTAAAATTGATATAAAATTGGAAATAAAAGTAATATTGTAATCAAATTACAAATAATATACAATAAAATTTGTGTAGTTGTTAAAATAATTAATTTTTATAATAATACTTATAAAAAAATATACTTCATAGTTTGTACAGTTTGAAAAGTAAATTGAAATAGTTATACAATACCTGAAATATTATGAGATTATTAAAGGATCGTTTTCTCATATACCTTCTTCATGATTGTTCTATATAGCACAAACCATGTCTACATTATAGTCATCAGTATCCTCTGATAATCATGTCTTGAATGAAATAATCTCATATAATTCATTAGCACCATCAATATAATCATTTAAAAAATACAAGTTTTCCTTATAAAATGATAGACCAATATCCATTTAATGGATTTACACCATAATCTTTTCATCTCATTCTTTTCAAATATACAATTATAAATCCAAATTAATAAAGTTTAACTACATTGTTACCATCAACCTAGTTACACTCGAACACATGTACAATTTATTTTTTTAATTAATCTCTCATATATATTTAACAACTCCATAATACATAATTATGAAAAGATTGGGTTTTTGAATCTTGCACTCAAAAAAATAATTGCTTTAGAGAAAGATATTACTCTACTATTATTAACTTCACCTTTTTGTCCTAATATTTAGTATAAATGTATAACCATTAAATTAATACCTAGACCATGTGATGACATTTAAACTAAGTCACTTGATAACCATCTCAATGTTTCTAATGTAGTTGAATAACTAGTCACATTATCTTTAAACCATAAAAAATAATTTTTATGCTCATTCACCACCCACATATATTTATTCTTTGAATAAAGTTTTTTAGTGCATTAATATGTGATGTTATATATGCTTGAACCTCAGTTGTGTTATTGAAGATGTATAAATGTGCATGAATTATTTCATCACGTGTCATTGAATTTATTTTTATAACAAAAACCCCATTTTCTTTGATATCGATTACTAAATCACTATAAAAAGTATATTCAATAGTATTAATTTACCAAACCATCGCTAAATAAAACATATAGTGGTAGTTTTTTTAAAACCCTCACTACATGTTTCTAAAAAAATAAACCCTAACCCCAACCCCCATCTCATAGTATTACTTCACCCAACATCATATCCTCCATCTAAACACAACTCCACACATCCCCCCAGTATCCTTTTTATCCAAAGTTTACCCCATGTCCCCTCTTCGAAATCCAATAACCCTGAGCCCCACTCTCCCCTCCTCCTCTGTGTAGGTGATCAAACACCATCCCCCTGATCCTTCCCCACACCATTTGACACTACCCCTACCCCTATAGATCCCATTGACTCAATCCCCCCTATACCCTCCTCATTTATTTATCCAGTTGGACTCTAGCCCCCCTCTCCCTATGTGCATCATCTGATACAACCCCCTATCCCTACAACTCCACCACCTCCCCTCTAGTATATTATTAGTTTTTAAATTTATGAATTTTTATTGTATGAAGTTGTTTTAAGTTATATAATTTTAATTCTAATTTTCAATTAAAGTTTCCATGTATTCATTTACTTTTAATTACAATTATAATTATTTATTTTTCTTTAACTTTATGTAATGCAGTTTCATTTTCTATTCAAATATTTATAATGTCAGTTTATATTTTGTTTTCTAAAGTTCTTGATCAATTCATGGATTCTCATGTAATGTAGTTTTATTATAGCTATACAATTATTTATATAATATATGATTTTAATGGGTTTTTTATGATCATACCATGTCCAACAAAGTAGAAGAAACCCAATAAAAAAATAGATCTATCATCATTGAATCAATATATAATGATGAACATAAATATTAAAAGGCATACCTCTCTACCAGCATGTCCCATATTAGATGATCTCAGTAGAGTATGTTTGATGGATACCACCAAGTGAAAACTAAAGTAATCTCACCTACACATGTTGTATATCAACCACTATAATCCTCATATGCTACAAGAGGATACCTTGAACTCTAAAGATGTAATATATCCTTCTCCAAAAATATTAATGGAGATTAGGGAGGAAGAGAGAGATTAATCTTAGAAAAATAGTGTCAACCCCCCAATATAAGGTTCTAATCATTATATTGACCCACATTCATTCATTGAAGGAGATCAAGCATTGACTTCCAATGCTTGAAAACCAACATGCATTACCATAGAACATGATCATTGGAGTGTTTATGATCATTTAATGTTTAAATGATCATAATAAATTGGAAATGTCACAAATTAATCATCTTGATGATTTATAACCATAAGAAAACCATTTTTAAGATATGACAGTAATGAAGGACCCCAGAACACCCCGAGAGGGGAGGGGTGAATCAGAGTGTCAACTTTTTCTTCAAAAGTGAGGGATCTTGTTCCCATGTTTGTAGGAACCAATTAAACCTATCTGAAGAGAATGTTCACAAACAAACAACCACATGCAAAGAGATCACACAAAAATTTTACTTGGTTCACCACTAAGGGATAGTCCAAGGATCATATGCTGATAGTGTGTTGGTCGTACCTAAATTCACTAATCTTCACTAGTTGTGGAATATAAGAGTTTAGACATAGTCAATATGTTCCAAGCACACTAACTTTACAAGATTTTAGGGATAACACACTGCGTCCCTTGGAACACTTCCATTGAATCCCCCTAGCTCTCTACTTAGAGAGAAGTCTAACTCAGTTTATCAACTTGAAGGTAGCTTCAATGTATTGGAATTAAAGTCTTTGTCCCTATATTATCACGAGACTTTTCTTGCACCATAGACCTGAGTTGATGCACTTTGGAAGCCCTATTCACCGAGAAGCTGATATTCAAAACTACCTTTTGTGAAGCTCCTTTGCAAAGCTCCCTACCTTCGCAAAGCACCCTACCTTATGGAATAATATTCCTTTGTGAAGCTCACTAAGTAAACATAGAATAACCCATCATCGTGAATCACTCATCAATCAAAATCATCGGCATCAATCAAGTCTCAAAAAGTCTTTTTGCGATGCTCAAGCTTGCATAGAAAGTCTGATTCCCAAAGCTCCCCTAGCTTAGTGAAATCAGAGTAATTATGGATTTTCCTTGGAAAAATTCATGTAAAATGAAGAGGGATATACTTATATTTATAGGCTCAGATGATCATGATTCTCCACCACCTCTTAGTGTATTTTTTAGATCTTTTAAAACCACCTTCACATATCTCCTCCATTCATGATGATCCATTGTGATTTATCATTACTGCAAAGATTTTTATCAAACCATCACACGCTGTGATGCTCCAATTCTCATAATTGCAGAGACCATCATCACCGTTCGTGATGCTCCAATTTTTGTCATTTGCAATGCTCATTGTTTTCACGTAGATCACCCTCAATTTTCTTTGATACTTTGAAAAACACAATTCGTGAAACCCATCTCCACAAAACTCATGCTTTTTTCCATATTTTCATAAGGCATTCAAGGAAATCCACTTTTCGCGATACAATCCATCCTCAAAATTTTAAACCCAAAAATTTAGGTAGCACTGGGTAACGACACCACCTTCAATACTACTGTCAACTTGAACTGTAAGATCCATTTCCTTGCAAACTCCCTAATCTTCCATGAAAGGATTGACAAAAAACAAAAACCATACTCCATTTCTAGAAAAGAATATCCTTGGTTTTAACAAGTAACTCATGCACTTGATTTGAAGGTTATATGACACAATAGAAGTGGTTGGAACCAATACCAACAATGTTTTTCATCAGTTTCTTTAGATTAAATCCTCAGAACTAGATGGACACAACCCATGAATTGTAAAATACCAGCTTGGTCCACCCGAAAAACACCTGTTCATGGACACTAAAACACCACAAGCATGCCTCTCTATATCCCAGAGGCTATCGACTAGTAGGGAGATCCTAACATAGTCATGGGGAGACTATTTCCTCTAAAATAAAACTTGAGGTTCATGCCCAAATCTACCAAAAATTTGATATGACCCATCTATATATTGGAAATCCCAAAAACCCATGAATAGATAAAGAGGGATCCAAATAGGCCCCTATAGTCCAAAATATAAAATAGTTTATAGTCTATATGATGCGACAATATATAAAAGAGTCACATCAGATAAACATGGCATAAAATTCATCATATATAAATAAATGGCACATTAGACTGTACATGTAGAAGAATAACTGTAAAATAAATACCTTATCCTTTAGTCCAACTCACATACCAGCTGGATGAATCCTCTACCTCCATAACTTTCCTGATTTATATCATGTGTCCAGCTCTAAACAATACCCATGTATTGAGAGAAAATAGGATATTCTACACTCGTACATCGAAACCCATGTCATGTACATGGGTAGGGGTGAGCCCAAAGACCCAGTAGGAATACAAAATGCCTCAAAATACTAAGTGTTGTTATAATAAAGTGTATGTGCATGATTTACATATAATGGGTGCATCCATGTCCATATAACCCAACCACCTGAAAACATAACATGCAATGCACATACAATCATACAGGTTAGGTCACTGTGTGCTAGCCAGACCACCACAACACCCAACCCTATACACTTAAACTCCATCCTAGAATGAATACAAACACCATGCACCATAACCAAACCCATAATTGAAGATACAAAACCCAAATACTTAGAGTGGGGCATCATCCAAACCTCGACCCACTACCCAAAGGAACGTGGCACAATCATATGTCCATAAGCCTTGAATCATCCCTCCTCACTTGAGGGAGTTCCATAATCCATGAATCACATAAATCACACCAACCTATCCCCTAGTGTAGTCCTCAACCCAAACCTACCAATCCAAGGTCCCAAAATCACACCAACCCATCCACTCGTGATCAAGAGAGCACACAAACAAGCACATTGAACTATCCCTATGAACTCAAGGGAGGTCATAATCAAGCACACCGAACCATCCCCACATATTCTAGGGAGGTAAAAATCAATCACACCAACCCATCCCCATGGACTCTAGGGAGTTCACATTAAGGAAAGGAAAGAAACAAAAAATAGGGCACACAACCCATCTCCCAACTCACCAGCTCATCAGTAGGGCCCTAGTCCTGCATCTTGAACAAAATAAAAACCCACCTTGACCCTCCAAGGGGTATGTCATGTCCATCTAGATCAACCTAACTTTGATACCATAAGAAAGTTCTCATAGGGTTACACACAACACATAAATGAACATGAAAATCACGTTCTCATGGGCTATACACACAACACACATCATAATGCATCATGCCACACAAGGCTATCACATCAAGGGATATGAAAAATACACATGATTTAGAAAGCTAGGAATTTACTACACATGGTCAAACTGACCAAAACAAGTCAAGACAAGCCCTTCCAACTTCCTTTAAAAATCAAGTTAAATACCCTTTTCCTATTTTTTTTAAAAAGGTGTTGTACACCACTTTTCTCACACTAGGACTTTGGCCTAAATCCCATCATCATACTATAGAAAACCCATTTCAATTTTGAAATACCATTTCAAAAACCATTTATCAAATCACTAATTTTCATTTAAATTCCATTTTAGACAAATCCCTTTTTTTTTAAATCAAATTTCAAAAATGAAATTCATTTTAATTTTCAAAATAAAATAAAAACCTCTAAATAGTATATAAGGAGGGATATTGGAACTTGTTCAACCACAACACCACCATTGAACTGTTTAACAGGCTATACGGTCTATGCTGACTATTAGGCCGATGCAAGCTCATCCCAACCTTATGGGATTCTCACCCAAATCATGAAATACATAGGAAAATATACTAATGAGTCACACATATATAAAATCACCAAATAAACAAGAGGCTTAAATAAATACAACCCCTACCTTAAATAAGGCCATTCCCTTTAATTCACAGCTCAAGTATGACTACATAGGCTCATACAAGCATCAACTCATCTCATGGGAACCTATATCATCAAATAACATCATTAAATTAATTAAATAAACAATTTAAACATAAACCTAAAATGGAATAACCGATGCCCAACTCACCAGGTATCCCTACGATGCCGAATCCACAAGTAAGAGGGTGCGGTTTAATTTGGATATACCCCCATACCTAAGATAAGAAAAATACAAAATTATATCTTTAAAACAAAGGTAAATTTCACCCAAATTATCTAGAAAACCTAAATATATTCACATAAATACTTACCTCACGTTAAATGATGAATTACGAATTATTTGCAGCCTCTCAAATTCTTCTCTACATACTGTATATGAAATCCCCATAAAGAGCATTAATTTTTCTATGCTCTGAAGAAATCATCCATTCAAACCCTAAATAAAAATATAAAAATAATAGAAGAGATAAGAGGAATAAGGAGGGTAATAATCTTACCTAGAACCTTCATGACAAAATGAGCCCGAACCACTCAGATCGAACACTTGAAATGAGGGGGAAGAGGGAATTCAAAGAGGGATTCCCCTCTCTATTAGATGACTAAGAACAAGGGAACCTCAAGGGGTTCCCAAAATAAAAAACCCCAAGAACAATTAATAAAAATTACCCCAAAGGGATTTCCACACATGTTTCATGGCATGAATATAGGTTTATTCTATGAATAACCTCCTAGAAGAAACCTTGAGCTCCTGAACTAATGATTTCATGACATGAAGCTATGTTCACACCATGAATGGCCTACAACAACTACCTTTTATAAGTTTGGAAACTTTTCCCTTCCTTGATGTTATACTAAATCCTAAAATACCCCCTAGACTTAAAAACCATCTAAATACACATTTTATGGATTTCTAGACTCTCAGAATCCCATTTTGAGTCCCGATTCTCAAAATGAACCCCTCAAAAAATAAAAAGTTCAAATTCCCTCGGGAATTTCCAGCTCGTAATGATGCAGGTCATTACAAACTCCCCACTACAAAACTTACCATCCTTGGTAGGACATGTTAGTCCTCTAACCCTAAACCCCAACTTATCTCATTCATAATTAAGCATGAACGCTCCATGTTTAATCTATAAATGCCCCACAAACATCCACTTTGAAACTCCAAACCCTAATAAAAAACACCATATTTTCTTCAAAAACCCCAATAAACCCCTCAAAACTCATAAACCATGTTACAAAAAGACATTTTTGATGCAGTTTTCAACTCAATTCATCTATATCCATTCCAAAGCACTGGTTGGTCCATCCTCGACCAACTTTGCATAAAAATGATTGGTGTAAATGATCGATGTATCGATACATTACCAGAAATGATGCCTTAATCCAAGAGGAATCAATACATCACCGCACTACCCATATTGATGTCCCACTCATAATTTGAGTTCGAACCACAAAAAAATCACTAAACATGAAGACGACGCTCAACCACAACCATCGATCCCAACCACCAAAGTGTCAACAACCAAACCATCCCAAGACTTGTGGTTCTCCCTACTATAAGAATCCATTAACAATGATCTATTCCGTCTAATGGTGATCTTATAAATAGAAATATCCTATAAAAAACACAACCCAAGCGATTGTAATTTTAAAATCATCAAACACGTATCAAATACTTCAACTTAAAAAATCACTAAAACAAATATCAAGGGGTCCGATCCCCAAACCATATAAAATATCATCCGGATACTCAAGCCCAATGTTAGGCATCCACATCATGAGACCACCACATGTGACTTTATTAAAAAAACCATGGTACACTCACTGAACACACAGTCCAACACTCAAGGTCATTCCTAATCCACCGCTAAAAATCTAGAAAATCGATCTATATGGGCATCTGTTGCATTCCCACCACTCAACCAAAACAAGACCATGCTTTCTAATCATGCATTTAGGTTTAAGATAAGAAAAACTCATCAACTAAACACAAAATTCAAGCATCCAAGTCACTCTTGGCCAAAACATAAAAACCTAATAAGTTTGGTTTCCATGGAACTTGTTGCTTATTTACAAACCCATTCAAAAAACTTCATACACACCAAAACTCACTTTAGTTTTCAAGGTACCCCTTGGAATCCAAGGTTTTTCACCAAAAACCAAAATCATAAAATACCAAGTCTATCCAACCACTTCCTCAAAAACCAATCCTATTTTCCAAAAAGAATTTTGAAATGCAATTTCAAAATCCATTTTCCTTATGTTTTCTCAAACAGAAAAATACCAATCATTTCAAAATCACCAGATCCACAAGCCATTTTGAGTAAAACTGAACTGAAAAACTATTTTTATGCGCACCTCACACCACCGCACAAGTTTTATTTTTCAAAAATCACATTTCCCTAAAAAATCATCCATCTCAAGAATTATTTACCTGCAACATACAAAAAATCATAAACACAATCATCAATAAATAAAACAAGTCCCTTGTATCCATATTAATCTAATCACCCCTTATAATATATGCAAGAGAAAATCATTTATATTAAAATTTTCTTCAATTAATATGAATTCTGATGAGGCATCTTGTCAAATAACACCGCCTATAGGAAGGCATATCATGCCCTAAGAATTCCACTATCATGATGAAGAAATAACCTACTGGATTCCGATCGACCCATATGACTCATCCTAGGTCTCATCCATTCCACATTGGGATTATCATCCCATACCAACACCTCATTAATCCTATATTTACTAGTCCTAAAACTAGATATCCCCAAAAAACTCGAGTTTCAACCGACGTCATGCTAGCTAGGCAAGTGATTGGCCTACCTCCCGAGTCCCGATAATCTAACTCCAACACTAACTACACTATCCATCCCAAGACACACCATGATACCATTTTGTAATTCCTTGACCTAAATTTCTTGAATGACACCTCTACAGGGACACTACAACAACTCAGGAATACCTCCATGTATCCTAGAGGCTATCGAATAATAGTGAGGGCCTAACATAGTCACGGGGAGACTAACCCCTCTAAAATAAACATGAGGGTCATGCCTGAATCTATCAAAAATTTAGCCTGATCCTTCTATACATTTGATGCCCTAAAAATTTGTGGAAAAATAAACAGGGATCAAAGTAGGCCCCCATAGTCCAAAATATAAATAAGTAAATAGTCTACATGATACAAAAATACATAACAGAGTCATAGTAAATAAACATGGAATAACGAGCATCATATATTAGTAAACAAAACACTTTCTAGTATATATTGAATAATAATTAGAAAATAAATTCACTAGCCTCTAGATTAACTCACATACTAGCCTACTGAATCCTTGATCTCTATAAACTTATAGATATATACTATGTATCTAGTTCTAAATAATACATGTGTACTAAGAGAAATCATGGGAGTCTACCCATGTATATTGAAACCCATTCCATGTATACAGGTAGGGGGTGCGTCCAATGACCTAGTAGGTATCCCCAATGCCTCAAAAATAACAAGTGTTACCATGATCAAATCTATGTGTATGAAATATATATAATAGGTGAATTCATGTCCATGAAACACACCCACTAAGAAACATAACATGTAATGAACATAAAATCATATAAGTCAGGTCATCATGTGCTAATCAGGCCACAATAACACCTGACCCTACCTGCTTCAGCTTCATCTTTGAAGGAAGAAAAACACCACGTACCATAACCTAACCTATACTTGACGATATTGGGTATAGTTCCAAATGAAGTGATTTCCATACCATAACCAAATAATTAGGGTTAGAAATCATATAAAACTTGACACACTACCCAAAGGAATAAGGCGTAGTCACACATTCATAAGCCTAAACCCATCCCTCCTCACTTGAGGGAGTTCTATCATCTATGAATCACATAAACCACACCAACCCATACCTCCTCACTTGAGGGAGTTCTATCATCTATGAATCACATAAAACACACCAAACCATACCCTAGGGAATTCCTAGACCTAATCCCACCAAGGAAAGGTCCCATAAGCACATCGACCCATCCCCGCATGCTCAAGGGAGGTCACACACAATCACACCAACCTATCCTTACGAACTCAAGGGAGGTAACAATCGAGTGCACCAAACCATCCTTGAAGAATAAATGGAGGTCATAATCTAGAACACCAACCCATCCCCATAGACTATAGGGAGGTCACATTAAGAATACATAGGTAACGACAAATAGGGAACACGACCCATCTCACATCTCACCAACTCATCACTAGGGAACTAGTCCCTCGGGTCTTAGTCATGCATTTAAAACACAATCAAAACCCACATCGACCCTCCAAGTGGGTATGTCACACCCATATGGATCAACTATCACTTTGATACAACAAGAAAGTTCTCACAGGACTACAAACACCACACACTTCATCATAACAAACAAATTTTCATAGGCTACACACACAACACACATCATCATGCACCATGCCACATAAGTTAGTCACCCCAAGGGTAAATACAAAGAAAACATGCTTTAAAAAACTAGGAATTGTTTACACACAGTCAAACTGACCAAAACAAGTCAAGACAAGCCCTTCCAACTTCTTTTAAAACCCAAGTAAAATCCCTTTTTCCAAACCATTTCAAAAATGCATCACACAACACTTTACTCACACTAGGACCTTGGCCCAAATACCATCAACATCCTTTACTACTACTAACATCATATATTTATTTTAAAAAAAGAGGGTCCAATAAAAGGAAGGAGACATGAAAACATGTGGAGGATAGCCAAGAATTAGGGAGCCCTAAAATAATTAATTCTAATTGCATCTTCTTCCACCAGATTCACCCCCTCGACTGTAAAAGAGCTCATGCTAGGGAAGAAATAAACCCTATATTGATGTCCCACCTTTGAAGAAAGGAAGTCTGATAATTTTTTCCCTCCTTCCATGCGTGAAGGACTTTTTTTTATTGTTAATGAGTCTCTTAAACCTTCTAATAATATATGAAATCGACCAAGGAATGGTACCTGGGCCATGAAAGGAGTTATACAGAGTAATACAATTCATTTATACTTCCTCTAGTCTGATATTTTTCTATATGAATAACAAGAGACTTGTGACCAGTACCATTGCCTCATCTTGGATAGATTCCTCAATGCCATAAAAAACTGTGAACATGAGGTTAACAACCCACCACTGGTCCCACACCATACCTCCTCCCCTCATGATGCCTGAGCTAAACGAACCATCAATGTTGAGTTTTAAGCTGAAGAAAGAATGTTTCCACCATACCCACCATCCCTATTTAACATTCATAGTAGAGTGGGAGGTGGTCATACCATCATGTAACAGTCTTATCATGTGGTAATCCTCCCAATTTTGACGTAGTGAATCAAATCAACCAGTAGGTTTTCTGGTCTGGATAGATATGGTTCTTCCTGTGCATGGGGTGCCATCAACTCGAGCACTATTCCGCAACTGATATATGCTTCAATAGCCTTCCAAGAGGACTAGTGCTATAGTTTTCCATTCTTCTCCCTTAGTTTCCATTCCCTAGAACTAGATATTAAGAAATATTGAACCCTATTAATACTGGGAAAAAAGACTAGTGAAGTCCCTAAACACATTCCACACTGCATGAGCCCAGTTCCCTTAAAATAAAAAATAGTCGGAGCTCTCCTCCCTTCGGTTCTTATAGCATGAGCACCTATACACCGTGTAAATGCCTAAATTTTTTATATTATCATTAGTTAGTATATCCCTGTACCAGATTCACCATAGAAGGAAGTTATATTTTGTTGGAGACTCCTTACACCACAACACCTCACCCCACTTGTCCTAGAGATTTGATTTCATCAACACCCTCCTAAATTCCTTCACCAAGAAACATCCTGATGATGATTATGTAAACACACACCTATCAGGTTCATTATTCATCTCAATGAGGTCAAATAAATCTCGTTTTTGTTTGTCCATAGTTGCATTGATGAATTTTTGCTGCATGCTAGCACTCCTAAAAGTAATATCCAGGACAAGGCAGTCGGGGAACCTGAGCTTGGAACCATCACTCATTTAACCAAGGTGCCACCATTGATCTATTTAAGAGGCTATATAGTTCATGTTGAATATAAGGATGACATGGTCCCATACCAAACTTATGGGGAACTCACACAAATCATGAAATATACATTTAGATATAATAATGAGGCACATATATATAAACTCACCAAATAACCAAGAAAATCAAATAAATCTAAGACCCCTAACCTCAAACAAGGCCATTCCATTTAATTCACATCCTGACCATCACTACCTAGGATCATCTAATAATATAATCAAATATAAGTCACCTATCACATAAAAAACATTATTAAATTAATTAATTAAACAATTTAAACCAAAAACCCAAAATGGAATAACCAATTACAAACTCACCAGGCATCTTTATGGCATCAAATCTATGAGAAACAGGGTGTGGTCTACTCTTGACACACCTCTAGACGCAATCCATGAAAAAACCCCAAATTATATCTTTCAATAAAAGGTAAATTTTATGAAATTTTTCTAAAAAAACTAAATAAATTTTCAGAATAACTTTCCTCCCATCAAATAATGAAATATGACTTGTCTGTAGCCTCTCGAGATCTCCTCTATGAGCTGCATATGAAATCCTGATCAAGCATAATGATTTACCCATGCTATGATGAAATCATCAATCCAAACCCTAACCAAAAATTTAAAATATGTGAAGATACAAGAGATAGATGGAGGGGAAGAATATTACCTAAAACTAGTGTGATAAGATGATCTCAAACCACCTAGATCAAATGAATGAAAGGAGGGGAAATAGGGAATACAAAGAGGGCTTCCCCTCTCCATCTAACAACCAAGAACATGGGAACCCCAAGAGGTAACTAAAATAAAACCCCAAGCACAATTAATAAAAATCTATCTGAAAAGGTCTACCCTGCATGTTTCATGGTGTGAACACAGGTTCTCTCCATAAACCACCTTCACACAAAAACCCAGAGCCCCTGCCTTGATGATTTAATGGTATAAACCTATGTTCACACCATAAATGGCTTGAAGTTTCTACCTTTTAGCATTCCATCCACCCATACATTCCTAAATACTCTCCCAAACACCTAGGACACCACTTGAGCCTTAAACCCCATCCAAAAATACATTTTAAGGACATCTAAGCTCTCAGAATCCCATTCAGAGTTCCAATTCTCAAAAAACGCCTTTCACCAAATGAAAAAAATTCAAATTCTTTGAAGAATTTTCAACCTGTAATGATGCAGGTCATTACATGAATATTTATAAAGATGAAAATTTTCACATATAATTTATAATTAATTTACATTAATAATTACCTTGAATTGATAATTTTTTCTTCATTGATGAATTCATCTGACCTTCTTATTGTGTCATAATTGAAATGAATAATCCAAAGAAAAGTTCCTATATTGGTATCCATACATGCTCCATAAATCTCAAAACATCATTGATGATAATCAAGTTTATAGCGTGGAGGTACCAATCTTCGTATTTCATTCTTCGATCACAAATAGAATCCTTTCAGTATTTAAATATTCTTTCTCTTGTTATCTCGGTCTTGAGAGGGAGGCGGATGATGACCATCTCTTATTCTTGAGATAATTTTTGAGAGGTTCTATTAAGTTCGTATGGAGAATTCTCTATAGGGAATATCGTTATGTACAAAAAACCTCTACCTCTCAAAATGATATAATTAGTTTAATATACTTAAGATTAGACAATTAACAATTGCACAAGGCACTTATCTAATTGTTAACTCTAAATAAACCTCACGTCAAATAATAATAATAATATATTCTATGAAATGCGCTAACTCATGGTAATTTAAATATAATTTCTTAAATAAATATTTATTTATATGATATTAAATAAAATATATCATTTCATCTAGATCCTTAACTCGGTCCATAAATTATCCTCAACATTTATCAAACCTTTAATAATAAATATTTATTTAAATAAAACACTACTGGGAATGGAGGCTTTCCCAATGCTTCTTTACCAAAGGTTTTCTTAAACTGTTGGTAAAGAAGGTCCAGGACACCCTTTCCCAATAGTTTTAAGAAACTGTTGGTAAAAGGGTGTCCAAGGCACCCTTCCCCAATGGTTCTAGTAAACCGTTGGGAAAGGGTGCCCCTTTATCAACGGTTCTACTGAACCATTGGGAAAGGGTTCCTTAGACACCCCTTTACCAACGGTTTTTAAAAGCCGTTGGTAAATTTTTACCAAATACAGTCGGTCGCCACTCCTCTCCCCCATTCATGATAGAACCCTAAATCTCTCAAGGGCTCGGCTCCTCTCATGACTTCCCCCATCAGAACTGCTGAAAATCCATCAGAATCATCTCAAATCAGGTATTTTATTATTTATACACATAAAATATTTAAGTTCTACCTTGTTTTTATTATTATTCATCTCATATTTTAGTTTTAAGTTTTGATTTTGATGTGTATATCTTTTTTTTTGTGTTTTGATTTAATCTAGACTTTCTCCATTCCAATCCATTTAATTAATTAAATCTTTAACCCTCCATCAAAGAAGAAACATCTCAAATTCATTGCGGTTGGATTCTAGATTTTCTAAGTATGTGTTTTTATGCTTTTTCTTCATTTTGTAATTAATTGTTATTTGGAAATTTATTTATATGTGTTTATTAATTTTTAGAAAAGTTTTTATGAATGTTTTCCTTAAAATTCATTGAGGAAACTATTTTATTAAAATAATTTTTTTAATAAGGCTTGTGTAATGTAATTTTTTATAGTACACTATCTGACTATGTTTGGTATTTAGTAACACATGAGATAACTGGTGTGTGAGAATGTGTTGTGAAAGAGATTCCATGGTTGGTTCAAGATTATATTTACGTTTTGAGCCTATTAATGAGTTGTTTTAAAGATATTCTGAGATATTTACCTTATGTTTATTGGTGAAAACTAGGATCTATAGAGGTGGTTCATGATTAAGACATATAATTACTTCTAAACATGTGGATAAACCATGCATAGTAGTGAATTATTGAAATGTTTGATGTTTTTAGTCCTTTTTTATTTGGAGTTTCTTTTGATGATGATGTTTCTTATTGATACCTATGATGGGAATTTATTTTAGTTTCTAAATCGGCTGAGACTCCCCCACCATGCATAGTGTATGCAACCTCTACCCTTATTTAATCGTTCTATTTACACAGCCTATGCAACCTCTACCCTCATTTAATCAGTGAACTCAAGTCATTAATTCAATCCTTCATTCTCACTAGCATGTAAGAAATTGAATGATGTAAACCCATCCTCACATGATTTCTTACCTTAGATAGTGTCCAACATATGGAATACAAGCTTTTGAATTCATCAGTTAACCAGGATCATATATTCCATTTCCCCCAAGATGACTGTACTAATATAACTTTAGGGTCAATTAAATATGGTTCTCATTGTATGTTGTATATTATGTGTCCTTCTTGGCCAATACTCACTTTTATGAGTGTGGGGTGCTTTTCACTACCCATGCTGGCATGTGTAGACATCCATAAAAATGTTTGATAAGTCACAAGTTTAATTCAGTAATGTTGTTATCATTGAAATACTTTATTATTAATCTCAAATTTAAAAATAAATGTTTTTCTCTATACTTAATGAAATTAAATCATTTTACAAGCCATGAACAACCTATTAGTGTAGAAGCCTAAAATTTATTCACCCATGGGGTGTGCTTGACTTGGGGAAGTAATTTGGTAATGAAAGGTATGGCCATAGAGGTGCTAATAATGAGTTATTGAACATGAGTGAATGATTTGGGATGCCTATAACACATAATGGAACCTGAGGCATGTGCCTCTTATAGACCTAATGAAAATGAATATAAATAAATTTTAATTTAATTTATGAGTACTTGTTCTTTACATTATTTTAACAGTTCAATACATCGACTAGAAACTTCTTCCTTTATCATTTACTTAAATGTATTTTCTATTAAAGTTCAATCCTATTGAATTGTTTATGAAAAAATGAATTATATAAATTCTTTTTACAGAATGGACAGAAGTTGGATGTATGAAACTGATCAGATCTCAAGAGATTTTCAAAACAATTTGGAGAGTTTTATAGATTTTTCATTTCACAATGCTTCAGATAGTGGTCTCATACACTTCCCATGTTCTAATTGTGTTGGTAGACCTTGGTTGATTCGTGAAGAAGTTAGCTACCACATAACCAAAAATGGTTTTCAAGCAAACTACTTTGTGTGGTATTACAATGGGGAGAAAATGAAATCTCAAATTGGTGATGATTGAAATGAAAGGTCTGGAATGGAGAATTTATTAGATGATCGGTTTCCGTTTATTCGTCATCATGAAAAAGAAAGGATTTCGACTCAAGAAGACTTCAATATGAGGACAGCTGATGCATCTAGTGAAAATGATGATATTGATAGGGTGAAAAAATTGAATGATGCTGCCACGACTCCAGTATATCGACAATGCGATAAAATGAAAAAGCTGGAATTTTTAATCCGATTATTTCATGGGAAAACTATGTACGGGATTTCTAATACAACAATCGATTACATTCTTACCCTCTTGAAGGATTTACTTCTAGATGATGCAGATATTCCCTCAAACCACTATATGGAATGGAAGTTAGTTAAGGAACTTGGATTTTCAAGAAACAAAATTCATGTTTTCCCGAAAGATTGCAGTTTATTCTGGGAAAAAACCGCTGAACGAAATGATTGTATAAAATGTGGCACATCCCGCTAGAAGTCAAAATCTGATGGAACACCATCCCGCGTTCCACAAAAAGTAATGTGGCACTTTCCATTGATCCCCAGACTCCAGAATATTTTTGTGTTTGATGACATATCAATAAAAATGAGATGACATGATACTGAGATAAAGAAGACTAATGATGAGTTGGTTCATCCTGCAGATGGATTTTCATGGCAAAGATTTGATACTCGACATCCTGATTTTGTAGATAACGTGTGTAATGTGAGGATGGGTCTTTCATGCAACGGTTTTAATCTGTTTGGGTAGATTCTTACTTCGCACAACACATGGCTAGTTTTTATACACATTTATAATCTTCCCCCATGGTTGTGTATGAAAAAACCTTTCACTTTCATGAGTATACTCATATCTAGTCCTTCTGATCCCGACATTGATATTGATGTATACATGCAACCTTTAATAAAAGAGTTGAAACTTATTTGGGATGTGGGTGTGCGCACATACGATGCATGTTCGAAAGAAATATTTCAGATGCGTGCTGTGCTTATGTGGACGATCAATGATTTTACGGCTTATGCAATGATTTATGGATGGAGCACAAAGGGAAAACTGTCATGCCCAGTTTGTATGAAGAATACGTGATCCAGAAGACTGAAACATCATTGTAGTTTCAGTTTTATGGGACATCGACGATTCTTTACAAATGATCATCCATATAGAATGAATCGTCGAAGATTTGATAATACCATAGAGACCGATGATCCACCTCAGCATATGTCTGGAACTGATGTGATTAATAAATTGAAAGATTTCAGTTTTTCATTTGGGAAGGGTCAAATGAAATCTGGAAAGAGAAAGAATGTTTCCACTGAAACTATTACAATTGGAGGAAGAGGAGTATCCTTTTTGATTTTCCTTATTGGTCAACCAATTTTTTACATCATTGCTTAGACATAATTCATATTGAAAAGAATATATGCAAAATGTTGCTTTCAGTTCTTCTAAATGTCAAGGGGAAGACAAAAGATGATTTATGATCTTGGCGTGACTTGGTGGATTGGGGAATCAGACCAGAATTGCATCCTATGCGTATCAGTGAAAATAAATGGCAACTTCTATGTGCTTATTATGTGATGAAACCTATGAAAAAAAAACAATTTATGTAAGTATTAGAGACTATTAGAGTTCCTGATGGCTATTCAAGCAATATATCTAAACGGGTCTACAGAATAGAGTTGAAGCTAAAATCTTTGAAGACTCATGATTATCACGTTCTACTGCATGAGTTTCTTCCAATAGCAATCCGTTATCTTTTTTCCAATAATGTAAGGGTGACTATTATTCGGTTGTGCCATTTTTTTAGAGATCTTTTTGCTAAGAAGTTTTCAAAGTCTTTCTTGTAAAAAATGTTGACAGATGCCCCATTAATTTTGTGTGAGTTGGAGAAAATATTTCCTCCATAATTTTTCACATATATGCTGCATCTGACTGTCCATATTCCCACTGAAATACTTATCAAAGGACCTGTTTCTTTTCATTGGATGTATACAACTGAAAGAAATATGTACACATTAAAGTCTTATGTCCGAAACAGAAATCATCCTGAAGGTTCTATCATGAACGGTTACTTGGATCAAGAATGTATGGATTTCTGCTCAATGTATTTGTCTGATATTACTACAAGAATGAACAGACCAATGAGAAATGAAGAAGAAAAGTATGAGAAAATTGAACCCAGTTTTCCATCACTTCCTCAAACATGAGGAATTCCTAGATTATATAAATTGAAGACATTAAGCCATGAAGAGCGGGAGATGACACATCACATAGTTTTGTTCAACTATGATTTGTTCGATGACTATATCAGGTAACTAAATTGAATATGTATATCTTACATATATATATGTTAAACTATTCATATTTTTTATCTACAGGGAACATAAAACAATGATAAATAGGAAACATCATTCTTTATCTTTGAGAAGGAGAGAGACTTTTCATAGCAAAGAGTTTTCTGCTTAGTTAAAATTGAAGGTAAAAATATTATTGTTTAAAATAATTATATTAATATTTAACTAAGTTTAATAGTAATTTATATTGTAGGTATTTAGTTTGTCTTCTGACTCTATCTCTGAGGAAATAAGAGCTTTGGATTTTGGCCCTAATACCGTGGTTCGTGATTCTAAATCAATTGTTATAAATGGGTACAAATTTATTGTCACTGAACGAGAAAAGAACATGAGAACACAACATGATGGTGTTATGGTTACTTCCACAACAGATTGTTATGCCAGTGCATCGGATAGTAGACCGCGATTTGAAAATGTGGGTTATTATGGAGTCGTTGAGAAAATAATAATATTGGATTATTACTCTCATGGACGAGTCACAATGATAAAATGCCATTGGTTTGATTCGATGATGAGATAGGTCACATTTATTGATAATTGTGGATTTCGAGTAATTAATATGACTTGCACTCTTGCTACCGAAGAACCATATGTGTTGGCATCAATGGATAAACAAGTTTTTTATGTCAAAGACCAACTTCGACCTGAATTTGGTGTCATAGTTAAAGTAATTCCAAGACATATTTTTGATGATGGTGATGATGGAATTGACACTGTCCCTAGTGCCATTGGAACCAATCCAATTATTTCTTTTGATGACTCCAATAGCTCAATTGTTAGAGTTGATTGTGAACTTGAAGTTGTGGTTGAAAATATATAGAATCATTCATCCATGTTCTCAATTATTTTGGTTTACCTCGATTTGGGTTGTTAAGGTTGGTAATATTCAAATTGATTTAGTATTGATCACAAATATGTTTTAGCTGACTTGACCGTTATGTGAATTTTAAATTTTTATTGGTTGCAGTTTTATTTAAATTGTATTTTCTAATTTGGAATTGAACTGTATTCAAACCTAGTCAAACAATATTTCTAACTTGGTGAACATTACAACTTGTATGATTTATTAAATCCATTAAAGCTCTTCTAAAACAATTGATATCTAAATTACCAATGAATCCCCCTATTCCCTCATATATTTAGTTTTTTGGGTTACACATTAGTTTCCTTTTTCTAATTAATTACATATCTGTTTTCAAAAGCAGGAAATGCAGCCAATAGAAGAGAGACGAAGGAAAAAAATGACGGAGAACAATCGTCGAATGGCGGAGATGGGAGTTCCACCATTAGTGCCTAAAGTGATTACTTTATTTCAAGTATATATATTTAAATAATATATAATTTCATCTGATTAATTTTTTTGTAAACATTTTTGTAGGATCCACCTATACGTCAAAAGTTGTTCGATGAGGAGCCTAGTACTGGTCCTAATACTCAGGCCGGTGGTATGAGGAGGGTTCGTACCAGAGGTGGAGGAGCAGCTTCACATACCCGACTAGACCCTGCCCCTCCCACTGACATGTCATCATTCCGACATTCTGATCCTGATGTTTCATTAGGACACACAGGATATTTAGGCCTCCCATGTTTTCGCTACCTTTTGCATCTTCTAGCCCATCATTTTCATATCCCATGATGATTCCCACTCCCCATTCAGAATCCAGTCATACAGCTGTCCCATCTTCTCTTCCTTCTACTTCTGTCTCTCTATAGTGACCCGAAGCCTGACATACATTGACATTACATTACTTTTGCGGAATACTTGGTACATTAAAAAAAACACACACACAAGGACCGTAATAGTTTAGTGCCTTTGGAAACTCGGACTATAATCTTCTAATCGTGGTGAAAGATCTTCAAAATCTCCCATAAAGATCTTCCTTTTTTTTTACCTAAAACCTTTCTTTATATCCTGGGGAAAAGAAAACATAAAAGGGTGAGCTCAAATGCTCAGTAAGGGTAAACAAAATAAATATCAATCACATCATATTCATAAGAACATAACATTTTTGAAATCATAACCTGCAAAAGAGAGCATAATTTCATAATCATGGGATAAATCATGGCAGTGAAAAAGTAATCCCAATAATCATAACTTAAAACATGAAACTTTGTGGCATACACACATAATCATAGAGAATCATTTCTTGTTAGTCAAGACTCATTGCCAAGACTATCTTAGTGGACAAAGTCCCTTTCTGAACGAGTAACCCTCGTTTCAGTCCTATTTCACTGAACCGGTATAACCAACCATTCCAGCCATGTCTATCTCATGAGATATAAAATCTTTACCCAATGCATTGGAGGGAGATATAGGTCCCACCCATCTTATAATGAATCCTTTCTTATGTGTGCCACATAATCATAAATCTTACATCATCACATAACCCATGTAATAAAAATGGGATTCTTAAACAACATGACATCATAAAACAATTCATATAAGATAAAGGAATTCATAAAAATAATTCCATCACAACATGATCAAATCAATTTAATAATAGGGATAAAAATAGAACCCTTTATTATCTTGGATGGAAAATAATTTTGATAAAACACTTGAACTCCATTCTTGAGGAAAATATCCTTTCTTCTTCAAAAACATTTTTCCTTTCATAACATGTCATACAACTTTAAAATAAAAGAAGTTGATTAAAAATAAACTTGATTACTTATAAAGGAAGATTCTTGGAAATAATGTTTTAAAAATCCATTCTTGTCGTATAAGTTAAAAAAAACATTCTTCGTACTTTTGTCGGAAAAGTCAAAAAGTACCTCGTACGAAAAACGACAAAAGATTCCTTTCATATTCTTTACTAAAAACTCACCGAAGGGTAAAATTGGATTTAAACTATTGTAAGTGGATGGAAACAATATTACATATTGATGGAACATGGATGTGGATGATAAAATACACCCCATTAAATGCCAAAGTAAAAACAATCTCGGATAAAAATGAGATTGTGATATTTTCCCTTACCTTAGGTCCGACTTGCTTTGTAAGTGTCCGAACCTCCTGTATAATGATTTAAATCATGTTATTGACTTATTCCAGAATCATATTCATTGTTATTATATCATATATGGTCCACTTATGACTTTATATTACCCGTTCTTTTGTAAATTTATGTTAAAGAAGCGTTTTGGGTAAAATCGTCTCATTTGTCGTTCGTGTTTTTAACTTGTAATTATTCATATGATTACTTAGATCATGATTAATTAATTACAGAATATAAAACATGATTTATATATACATATTCAGAATATACATATATAATAAATCAGTAAATGGAAAGAAATACACCGTTCATGGAGACGGTAGTCCGTACGTACGCATGAACGCTGTTTTCGTTTCCTTATTGAATTGAATGGAATTAAGTAGATGACATACATATAAATATAAATAATTCCAGTATCATTATTATGTCATATATTTCATTAGAACTTATTATATATACTTTATAATCATTCATGAATGGTTAATCATTGAGAATGAATCTCATCGCATTGTGGAGACGGTAGTCCGTACGTACGCACGAGCGATGATATCGTTCCCATGGTCGTGGAATTGTGTTGAAGTGTATGTATACTATTTCAGTATCAATATCACTTTATAATAATCATATATAGTTACTCATTAAACCATTATACCCATCCAATTAATGTGGTGGTGGAAAATAGATTACACCACGGCGTGGAGACGGTATTCCGTACGTACGCACGCGCGATGATTTCCTTTTTTCCGTAGGATGGATAGATGGTGAAATAGGGTTGTTTCATACTTATAATAACATATCAGTATATGAGTGATACTGATGTTATTACTTCATAATGAAACAACCTAAGAAGAAGAAGTGGAAGAAGAAATAAAGATGAAAGAATTGGTAACGGTAATTACCTCTTCTTTGAAGCGCCTCTTTGAGACCTCCTCTTAGGGCACTAAAATTGGTCTTTGAGGAAGCCCAGAACCTCTAGGATTATTCTAGGGAAGTGTAGAATGGATTTTGGCAGAGTTTGGACGAGCTTGAGTGCTCAAATTGGTGTGAGGAGAAGGGGGAGGAGGTGCCCTTTTATAAGGGAGGAGAGGGGCACCTTAGGAATATCTCAAAATATTATTTTATATTAAAGTCAAAATCGGTTTATAATGGTTCCAAAGGGTCTTATTTAGAAGCTAAAGTAAGGATGGGTCGAAATCATATCAACCAATAAGATTTAGACAAGTTTAGGTTATTATTTTAACCTTATCAATTAGATTTAACCCTAAGTTAAATAATTTTACTTTTACCGTTTATTTTTGTTTTCTTTCACTATATGGTTAATAAACTTACTATAACATGACAAACGAACCCCAAATTGTATATTATTAATACATATATCCTTATCTAAGTCATTTGGCCGAATATTAGATTTTTAGGAATAAAATAACAATTAATAATATAATATTTGATTTAAAAACTATTTTGTGTCAATTTTGACACTATTTGATATATGATTTTTTTGAAAGTCATAACAGAATGATAAGTTCGAACCAAGTTATTTAAATTAACAATAACATGTGATATTAACCTATAAAATTAGTTTAAGTCATAAAAAGTCTCAAATTACATTTATTTGGGCATTTATAACATCAATTATGTCAATATTTCATTAATAAGACAATTACTGCATCATCTATGTGTCATAATAAATGATACTTATTTAATCCCTAAAAATTATAAATAAATTCCTATGATGTAGATAATTGTATTAGCTTTCTGGAGACTATTCATGTTCTAAGTTTCATGAAGTTTATCACTAGATTAAAATTATTATACTTATAAGAATTAAGAAAGTGACATGTTGTCACATTCTTTGGTTTTAATAATAATTAAATTATTTTCATTGACAAAATTTAATTAAATGAATCTAATCAGACCCTTAGGTGATATGGGTCGACTTTTATTCATCCAATAGGATTTTGACATTTGTTAGGGTAATTTTAAAATATTATATTTACCCTTAATTACCCGATTTACCTTTCACTATGGTAAATAAAATTTACCGTAGTTACTATTCATAATTTCCAAAAATAAAAAGTAGCCTATTAACATAATTTGGACCCACTGATTCCAAATATGGAATCCATTTTTTAAAATTCCATACACAGAAGTTGCAGAAATTAAATTATAATTAATCCCGTTGTCGAATAAAAACGGGTTTTTGTTTAAAACATTGCAAAAGATTGAATTGATTTAACCTACGAATTCAAGGTAAAATCAATGCTAATGACATACATTATATTTAATGGTAAAAATATATTCTATTTGTACTTTAAAACCATTCAATATTATAATTTAACCACATAAGATATTACGATGAAAAAAGTTGTTTTTAATTAAAATATAGCGTGTTTTTACTATTCATTAAAATGTGAAAGTTACCAGAATAATATGAAAATTTTATCCAAAGTAAATTTTTATTTCTTGATTACAAAGAAGAATTTTATTTTGTCAAATTGAACTTATAAACATGTCAAAAATCAGATTTAAAGTGGATGCGCCATCCAAAGGCGGCAAAACTGCATTTTTTGAAAAATACTTATTTTACCCAAAAAATTTATTTTGTTCTTATACCATGTTCTAGAAATGTGTAAGATGAATAATAATGTTATAAAATTCAAAATTTAGTTAATACTATTCATAACGACTAGTTCATGACAATATTATAATAATATAACATTGTTTATTAAAACCCGGTATTGCGTACAACACACGCTATCGAGGAAGGTCGCGATTGCGTGTAATGCAAGCCAAGTCAGGGTTGCGTGTTGTGAAACAATCCTTCGTTGTTTCGTATAACAGAATCCAACCATATTTCATTTATACATTTAATATATATATATATATATACTCAATGTTGCGTAGAATAACTATTATCAAAATTGTATGTAACACGATCCAAGAATAGTGTTGCGTATACTGCAAGCTAATACGGTGTTGCGTATAGCGCAAGGTAATCTTGGTGTAGAATACAACACAAGACATTAATGAAATTAAAATAATATTTTTCATAAAATCTCGGGGTGTTACATTCTACCCCCCTTAAAATGAATTTCGCCCTCGAAATTCGTCGGGGTTATAAATGGTTTACTATTTGAAAGTTTCTTTGATAGAAACCCACATCGTAAAAAGGAATACCAAAACTTATCTTTAAAAACAAAAGTATGAAATGTAACGGTTACCCAAATAAACTAATCACTGGGTTTCCACATAGGTGAAAATATGGATATGGAAGAGAAATCTAACCATCATGTTCTGATGGAGAGTGGTAGAGAACATGGCTATGGAAAAGCTAGCAATCACAAATCCATAAATTTGTGACGATCTAAGGTACCATCTGATTAATTAGATATAAGAGCACTAGGACAACATTTTTGGTTTTCAAGATCATTTCCCTAAAGTTGATGAAATTGGAATTAGAAGAAATACTTTCGTGATTTTGGTATAGTCTCACTATTTGTCGTTCTTTGGACAATTTCTACTTCATTTCTTAAAGAAATGAAGTTGAGTTTGTCATTCGTGATGTGTTAACAGATCATGTGATAGAATGATGGGTCATTCCATCTGTCTCAAAAGGTTAGAAAAGTTATCAAAAAATTCATAAGTCCATCTAAAATGAACTTATACTTCATATATCATAATGCTTAATATAATAAAATTAGTTTCTACTAAACAGGGACATCCTGTAGGCCAGTGGTAGGCGATAAAGGCCAGTCGCACTTCGGTTGTGGGTTCGATTCCTATAGCCTTGTCCGACGCGATGGGCTGTCGCCCGTCCTGCAGGTTGTCCTTTTTCTAAAACTATATTACTATAATATCCCATCAATAATATCGAAAAAACTTCTATCCTTAAATAATACTAACTTATGTCCAACATAATCCATTCCAATCTTTAGGTTTATCCATAATACTGCATTCCACTCTCATAACGATTACCAGAGATTTAATACCATCGTTGATCACCATATATCATAAGATATGTTTTGTTGGTCACATTCCAAACATTCAAAGGCCTTAATCATGTATTCTCTTGAATACCCATTGAACCTTATTGAAAACATGAGTGCTGTTAAAAGTTAACTCTTTTCACATACCAAAATCCTCAAAATTCTATATACTCAAACCATGATATCACTTAGTCCTTATATCAATCATGAGCTCATGCATACAATCAAACATCTCATTATCGTCTTATCCCTTCATTATGTGCATATCATCTACTTTCCAAAAATACTGGTACCATTCATCACATACTTTCAAAACTTAAGGAAAGACAACAATGTAACAATCCTTAGATGTCTCTTTATCCCATAGTACCATGAGATTACTTATACAACATTACACTTGATAAACATGTAATCATTCCACTACATTCTTAAGCCATTGACCAAGCTTCAACAATTCTTTCATCTCACATATCATTTGTAGTCTCATCATCATCATCAACATAAATACTACCCATACGACCATACTGATTCTCTTCATGAGACTTTCCCTTAGGGCATTGGTTTTCATAATGCCCGTACATTCCACATTTAAAACATTTAACCATTGTTGATGTCGTAGCAATACCATTATCCTCATCCCTGGTGTTAACTGAACCTTTTCCTTTGCACTTACTGGCTTTGTGTCCTTCTTTTCCACACCCAAAGCATCTTCCAGTTCCTTTGAAACATTCTCCTTGATGCCTCTTCCCACATGATTTACATAGGGGAAATTGAACTTTCTTTCCTCTATGATCATCATGAAACTCCATCTTTCTCTTATTAGCCGAGTCAGGAAACTTACCAAATTTTACATTATTAATCATATTATGAGATTTCTGATTCGGCATAATAATTATGTTTGGACTTCCAAATCCCATTTCATTTGGTTTCTCATGAAGGATATCAGTCCATTGTCCATCATATCCTCCATTATCGTGAATCACCTTGTTTCCAGCCATTTTCTAAAACCCAAAAAGAATAGTGCGAGAGGCAAAAATCATAATAAAGGGGGAATATATAACATCTTTGGTTTAATCTAATATCGTTACCATAGTTCTAGGACTATATCCTATACGTATACTTATCCTTAGGGGCATCCCTAGACATACCTTAGAAATATCTCTAGGGATCTCACTAACGTTTTCGCATCCTAGTTTCCAAAGGTTGACTAAACCTTTCCTCTGATACCAACTGTAGTGACCCGAAGCCTGACGTACATTGACATTACATTACTTTTGCGGAATACTTGGTACATTAAAAAACACACACACACAAGGACCGTAATAGTTTAGTGTCTTTGGAAACTCGGACTATAATCTTCTAATCGTGGTGAAAGATCTTCAAAATCTCCCATAAAGATCTTCCTTTTTTTTTTACCTAAAACCTTTCTTTATATCTTGGGGAAAAGAAAACATAAAAGGGTGAGCTCAAATGCTCAGTAAGGGTAAACAAAATAAATATCAATCACATCATATTCATAAGAACATAACATTTTGGAAATCATAACCTGCAAAAGAGAGCATAATTTCATAATCATGGGATAAATCATGGCAGTGAAAAAGTAATCCCAATAATCATAACTTAAAACATGAAACTTTGTGGCATACACACATAATCATAGAGAATCATTTCTTGTTAGTCAAGACTCATTGCCAAGACTATCTTAGTGGACAAAGTCCCTTTCTGAACGAGTAACCCTCGTTTCAGTCCTGTTTCACTGAACCGGTATAACCAACCATTCCAGCCATGTCTATCTCATGAGATATAAAATCTTTACCCAATGCATTGGAGGGAGATATAGGTCCCACCCATCTTATAATGAATCCTTTCTTATGTGTGCCACATAATCATAAATCTTACATCATCACATAACCCATGTAATAAAAATGGGATTCTTAAACAACATGACATCATAAAACAATTCATATAAGATAAAGGAATTCATAAAAATAATTCCATCACAACATGATCAAATCAATTTAATAATAGGTATAAAAACAGAACCCTTTATTATCTTGGATGGAAAATAATTTTGATAAAACACTTGAACTCCATTCTTGAGGAAAATATCCTTTCTTCTTCAAAAACATTTTTCCTTTCATAACATGTCATACAACTCTAAAATAAAAGAAGTTGATTAAAAATAAACTTGATTACTTATAAAGGAAGATTCTTGGAAATAATGTTTTAAAAATCCATTCTTGTCGTATAAGTTAAAAAAAACATTCTTCGTACTTTTGTCGGAAAAGTCAAAAAGTACCTCGTACGAAAAACGACAAAAGATTCCTTTCATATTCTTTACTAAAAACTCACCGAAGGGTAAAATTAGATTTAAACTATTGTAAGTGGATGGAAACAATATTACATATTGATGGAACATGGATGTGGATGATAAAATACACCCCAGTAAATGCTTACGAATAAACAATCTCGGATAAAAATGAGATTGTGATATTTTCCCTTACCTTAGGTCCGACTTGCTTTGTAAGTGTCCGAACCTCCTGTATAATGATTTAAATCATGTTATTGACTTATTCCAGAATCATATTCATTGTTATTATATCATATATGGTCCACTTATGACTTTATATTACCCGTTCTTTTGTAAATTTATGTTAAAGAAGCGTTTTGGGTAAAATCGTCTCATTTGTCGTTCGTGTTTTTAACTTGTAATTATTCATATGATTAATTAGATCATGATTAATTAATTACAGAATATAAAACATGATTTATATATACATATTCAGAATATACATATATAATAAATCAGTAAATGGAAAGAAATACACCGTTCATGGAGACGGTAGTCCGTACGTACGCATGAACGCTGTTTTCGTTTCCTTATTGAATTGAATGGAATTAAGTAGATGACATACATATAAATATAAATAATTCTAGTATCATTATTATGTCATATATTTCATTAGAACTTATTATATATACTTTATAATCATTCATGAATGGTTAATCATTGAGAATGAATCTCATCGCATTGTGGAGACGGTAGTCCGTACGTACGCACGAGCGATGATATCGTTCCCATGGTCGTGGAATTGTGTTGAAGTGTATGTATACTATTTCAGTATCAATATCACTTTATAATAATCATATATAGTTACTCATTAAACCATTATACCCATCCAATTAATGTGGTGGTGGAAAATAGATTACACCACGGCGTGGAGACGGTATTCCGTACGTACGCACGCGCGATGATTTCCTTTTTTCCGTAGGATGGATAGATGGTGAAATAGGGTTGTTTCATACTTATAATAACATATCAGTATATGAGTGATACTGATGTTATTACTTCATAATGAAACAACCTAAGAAGAAGAAGTGGAAGAAGAAATAAAGATGAAAGAATTGGTAACGGTAATTACCTCTTCTTTGAAGCGCCTCTTTGAGACCTCCTCTTAGGGCACTAAAATTGGTCTTTGAGGAAGCCCAGAACCTCTAGGATTATTCTAGGGAAGTGGAGAAGGGATTTTGGCAGAGGTTGGCCGAGCTTGAGTGCTCAAATTGGTGTGAGGAGAAGGGGGAGGAGGTGCCCTTTTATAAGGGAGGAGAGGGGCACCTTAGGAATATCTCAAAATATTATTTTATATTAAAGTCAAAATCGGTTTATAATGGTTCCAAAGGGTCTTATTTCGAAGCTAAAGTGGGGATGGGTCGAAATACTATCAACCAATAAAATTTAGACAAGTTTAGGTTATTATTTTAACCTTATCAATTAGATTTAACCCTAAGTTAAATAATTTTACTTTTACCGTTTATTTTTGTTTTCTTTCACTATATGGTTAATAAACTTACTATAACATGACAAACGAACCCCAAATTGTATATTATTAATACATATATCCTTATCTAAGTCATTTGGCCGAATCTTAGATTTTTAGGAATAAAATAACAATTAATAATATAATATTTGATTTAAAAACTATTTTGTGTCAATTTTGACACTATTTGATATATGGTTTTTTTGAAAGTCATAACAGAATGATAAGTTCGAACCAAGTTATTTAAATTAACAATAACATGTGATATTAACCTATAAAATTAGTTTAAGTCATAAAAAGTCTCAAAATTATATTTATTTGGGCATTTATAACATCAATTATGTCAATATTTCATTAATAAGACAATTACTGCATCATCTATGTGTCATAATAAATGATACTTATTTAATCCCTAAAAATTATAAATAAATTCCTATGATGTAGATAATTGTATTAGCTTTCTGGAGACTATTCATGTTCGAAGTTTCATGAAGTTTATCACTAGATTAAAATTATTATACTTATAAGAATTAAGAAAGTGACATGTTGTCACATTCTTTGGTTTTAATAATAATTAAATTATTTTCATTGACAAAATTTAATTAAATGAATCTAATCCGACCCTTAGGTGATATGGGTCGACTTTTATTCATCCAATATGATTTTGACATTTGTTAGGGTAATTTTAAAATATTATATTTACCCTTAATTACCCGATTTACCTTTCACTATGGTAAATAAAATTTACCGTAGTTACTATTCATAATTTCCAAAAATAAAAAGTAGCCTATTAACATAATTTGGACCCACTGATTCCAAATATGGAATCCATTTTTTAAAATTCCATACACATAAGTTGCAGAAATTAAATTATAATTAATCCCTTTGTCGAATAAAAACGGGTTTTTGTTTAAAACATTGCAAAAGATTGAATTGATTTAACCTATGAATTCAAGGTAAAATCAATGCTAATGACATACATTATATTGAATGGTAAAAATATATTCTATTTGTACTTTAAAACCATTCAATATTATAATTTAACCACATAAGATATTACGATGAAAAAAGTTGTTTTTAATTAAAATATAGCGTGTTTTTACTATTCATTAAAATGTGAAAGTTACCAGAATAATATGAAAATTTTATCCAAAGTAAATTTTTATTTCTTGATTCCAAAGAAGAATTTTATTTTGTCAAATTGAACTTATAAACATGTCAAAAATCAGATTTAAAGTGGATGCGCCATCCAAAGGCGGCAAAACTGCATTTTTTGAAAAATACTTATTTTACCCAAAAAATTTATTTTGTTCTTATACCATGTTCTAGAAATGTGTAAGATGAATAATAATGTTATAAAATTCAAAATTTAGTTAATACTATTCATAACGGCTAGTTCATGACAATATTATAATAATATAACATTGTTTATTAAAACCCGGTATTGCGTACAACACACGCTATCGAGGAAGGTCGCGATTGCGTGTAATGCAAGCCAAGTCAGGGTTGCGTGTTGTGAAACAATCCTTCGTTGTTTCGTATAACAGAATCCAACCATATTTCATTTATACATTTAATATATATATATATATATATACTCAATGTTGCGTAGAATAACTATTATCAAAATTGTATGTAACACGATCCAAGAATAGTGTTGCGTATACTGCAAGCTAATACGGTGTTGCGTATAGCGCAAGGTAATCTTGGTGTAGAATACAACACAAGACATTAATGAAATTAAAATAATATTTTTCATAAAATCTCGGGGTGTTACACTCTCTGAGCTTCTATATTCCATCATCTTCAACTCCTGTTCCACCATAGGATGTTTCATCAGTTTCTGTGGATCCAGCGGCGCTCAGTGATTAGACTGGCACAGGTATATTTATAGAACCCTAACACATTTTTATAGTAATATTTATTTTCATTATAACATGTTTTGATAAAATATTTGTTTTTCTTTCATGAAAGATACATATACTGACAGGAGGTGGGGGCAGGGGCATACACGCATGCGTTCGGTGTGGAACCGCTGCACACAGGTTATGGTGGATTATAATGAAGACAACCAAATGGTTGAGAAAACAGGGCAGTAATGTCAGAGTTTTTTGGCGACGCTTTCCAAATAATCCAATATCATTCCCATCAGCCCGCTATCGTGGAGACATTTGCCACATGAGGTCAAGGATAGAGATTTGATAGAGATATGGGTAAAAAAATCTGTTGTATTTAATGACATGAATTATTTTTGTATTTATATGAATTAATATTTTGATGTCAGCTTCGATTTAATTTTCCCGATGGTGAGGGTGACCGACCGGAACGTCTAAAGGATTTAGGCGAGCTTTGGAGAGCCTACAAGCATGAGTTGTATATTGGCTGACGTGCTAGAGTTGGAACTGAGTTAGAGGTGGTACCAGTCATGGATTATTGTCCTATAGAGCAGTATCGTCAGATGATTACTCATTGGATGACTACCCAATTTAAGGTATGAATTACATTTGAGGTATTTAAATAATAAATTTCATGTTTTTCATTAATATTATCCTTTTCATTATCAAATTTTATTTAGGAATCATCTAGAAAAAATAAAAAAATATTTATGCAAAAAAATACCTCCACACACTAGGATGTACTACGATGCTAGATCATGAGAGGAAGCAGGTATGAAAATTGTTTTTAAGTTTTCTTTACGAATTACACTTTCTTTTGTTTCCTCAATTATTTAATCATTTTCTAAATTTTTCATATAACTTTAGTTTTCAATGTCATTTTAGAGGCAAATACAGAATATTGAAGGACGTGTGCCTCGAGCAAAACTGTTTTTCTCGAGTAGACGGAAAAAGGATAGAAGTGCCGTCAACGAAGCGACTTAGTAGCAGATTGTAAGTTTTAATCTGTTGATTTTATATTTTAATATCTATTTTGTAACTTAATAATATATTTATATTTGTAACAGGCTACTTTAGAGGCCCTCGATGCCCAAGAACCAGACAATTTTGGGCCCATTGATCACTTACATCAGGTGTTGGGAGAGGAGCATCCTGGCAGAGTACACTGCCGACCTAGGATAGCCCTGACAAGGTATTGGCCCTCCTCAGGTACAAGTTGTAGTGCCACTGATCTGTAGAAAGTTAAGGCACATGCAGAACAGGATGAGAAAAGGGCCATAGAGATGGCAGAACAATATGCTACAAAAAACAGTGCATTTATAAAATTTATTGAAGTTCTACATCTAACACTTCCACTAGAGGCCAGCCCAGCTTTTGATGAATATATTTCATCGATACGTTCTATATATGGTGCACCAGGTGGTAGTTCTAGTGGTGGTTAAGACGATATCCAGCCTAACGATGATGATGGCGAGGAGTCTGATGCGGAAGAGGAGGGAGAGGAGGAGGGTGAGGCAGATGGCGAGGGCGAGGAGGAGGGTGAGGGTGAGGAGGAAGGAAGTGAGGAGGGTGAGGACGATGATGGGGAAGAGGACGAGGGTGATGATGATAGTGATGGTGATGTGGGTCAAATTGATCTATTACATTTTTGACTAATATTACTGAGATTTGATGTTTAATCTATTCTAGTTTTTGGTTTTATCTAGACCCGTAGTATAGTATTGGAGTTGAGTTATTTTTATATAATGTCTGTTTTCATGGATTTTGTTGTCTTTTAGTGGTTGCGGTGTATCTTGAGCATGTTTATAGAGTTTTGTGTGTTTGGGAACTCCCTGGACAACCCCCCTCCTTCCTGGACCCTGGACAACCCCCCACCATCCTCCTTTGACCCCGGACAGCCCCCCGTATATCCACCCGGACAACCACATGGACAACCCCCCCACCATCCTCCTTGGTCCCCAGACAGCCCCTTGGACACCCCCGGATAGCCCCCCAGACAGCCCCCCCACCCTCCTCCTTGGACCCCGGACAACCCCCCAGACAGCCCCCCCGGACAGCCCCCCGGACAGCCCCCCCACCCTCCTCCTTGGACCCTGAACAACCCCCGAACACCCCCTGGACAGCCCCCCCACATCCCCCCACCCTCCTCCTTGGTCCCCGGACAGCCCCCCAGACAGCCCCCAGACAGCCCCCCGGACAGCCCCCCAGACAGCCCCCCACCCTCCTCCCTAGACCCCAGACAGCCCCCTGGACACCCCCCGGATAGCCCCCCCACCCTCCTCCCTGGACCCCCAAACAGCCCCCACCCTCCTTGATTTCACATGCTTTTTTTATTTCTCTGATCATGCAATGTTATTTATGATTATTCCATTTCTGTATGTCTAGAATTATATGAATGTCTTGGTAATCTTATTAAGTGAAATAAACAACTAGCATATGGAAAACCGCCTCAATATGAGGCCCGGTGTGGCCAGCACCACTCAAAGTGTCTCTCTTTTGTTTAAAATGGACTTCATTTTAAGTGAAAAAAACAACTAGCATATGGAAAAATGAACAAACATATTTTGATTATGTCGATACTTTAGAACAACGATCCAAGGGTCATATGTGACGTGTACGAGTCAACCCCACCTCAATCCGAGGCATGGTGTGGCCGACACCATTCATAGTGTCTCTCTTTTGTTTAAAATGGATATCATTTTAAGTGAAAACAACAAGTGACATAAAAAAAACTAACCAAACAAATTTGAAATGTGGTTATGATTTAGTAAAATGATACATGGGTCATATTTGACGTGTACAAGTCAACCCCGCCTCAATCTGAGGTGCGGTGTGGCCGACACCACTCTAAGTGTCTCTCTTTTGTTTAAAATGGACAACATTTTAAGTGAAAACATCAACTGGCATACGGAAAACTGACAAACCACATTCAAATTGTGTTTATACTTTAGGAAAATGATCCATGGGTCATTTGAGACATGTATGAGTCAACCCCATCTAAATTTGAGGCGTGGTGTGGCCGGTACCACTCTAACTCTGTCTCTTTTGTTTAAAATGGACAGGATTATAAGTGAAAAGAACAACTGGCATACGGAAAACTGACCAAACGCATTAGGATTCTGTTGATAATTTATCACAATGATCCATGAGTCATATGTGATATGTACGAGCCAACTCGGGCTCAATCTGAGTCATGGTGTGGCCGAGATCACTCTAAGTGTCTCTCTTTTGTTTAAAATGGACAACATTTTAAGTACATACGGAAAACCAACCAAACGCATTAGGTTTCTGTTGAAACTTTAGGATAATTATCCATGGGTCATATGTGACGTGTAAGATCCAACCTTGCCTCAATCCGAGGCGCGGTGTGGCCGACACCACTCAAAGTGTCTCTCTTTTGTTTAAAATGGACTTCATTTTAAGTGAAAACAACAACTAGCATATGGAAAACCAACCAAAAGGATTCTTATTGTGTCTATACTTTAGAAAAATGATCCATGGGTCATATGAGATGTGTAAGAGTAAACCCCGCCTCAATCCGAGGCGCAGTGTGGCCGACACCATTCATAGTGTCTCTCTTTTGTTTAAAATGGACATCATTTTAAGTGAAAACAACAACTGACATACAAAAAACTGACCAAATGCATTAAAAATGTGTTTATGCTTTAGGAAAATGATCCATGGGTCATATGTGACGTTTATGAGTCAACCCCGCCTCAATATGAGGCACGGTGTGGCCAGCACCACTCTAAGTGTCCCTCTTTTGTTTAAAATGGACAACATTTTAAGTGAAAACATCAACTAGCATATGGAAAACTGACCAAACGCATTTGGATTGTGTTTATACTTTAGGAAAATGATCCATGGGTCATTTGAGACGTGTATGAGTCAACCCCGTCTAAATCCGAGGCGCAGTGTGGCTGGTACCACTCTAACTCTGTCTCTTTTGTTTAAAATGGACAGGATTATAAGTGAAAAGAACAACTGGCATACAGAAAACTAACCAAACACATTCATATTCTGTTGATAATTTATCACAACGATCCATGGGTCATATGTGACGTGTACGAGCCAACCCGGGCTCAATCCGAGTCACGGTGTGGCTGGGATCACTCTAAGTGTATCTCTTTTATTTAAAATGGACAACATTTTAAGTACATACAGAAAACCAACCAAACGCATTCGGTTTCCATTGAAACTTTAGGAGAACGATCCATGGGTCATATGTGACATGTAAGAGTCAACCTCTCCTCAATAGGAGGCCTTGTGTGGCCAGAACCACTCAAAGTGTCTCTCTTTTGTTTAAAATGGACTTTATTTTAAGTGAAAACAACAAATAGCATACGGAAAACCGACCAAGCAGATTATGATTGTGTCGATAATTTAGAACAAAGATCCATGGGTTGTATGTGACATGTAAGAGTCAACCTTGCCTCAATACGAGGCGCGGTGTGGCTGACACCATTCATAGTGTCTCTCTTTTGTTTAAAATGGACATAATTTTAAGTGAAAACAACAAGTGACATACAAAAAATTGACCAAACACATTCAAAATGTGTTTATGATTTAGGAAAACGATCCATGGGTCATATGTGACGTGTACGAGTCAACCTCGCATCAATCCGAGGCATGGTGTGCCTGGCACCACACTAAGTGTCTCTCTTTTGTTTAAAATGGACAACATTTTAAGTGAAAACATCAACTGACATACGGAAAACCGACCAAATGCATTCATATTGTTATTATACTTTATAAAAATGATCCATGGGTCATTTGAGATGTGTACGAGTCAACCCCGTCCAAATCCGAGGCACGGTGTGGCCGGTACCACTCTAAATCTGTCTCTTTTGTTTAAAATGGACAGGATTATAAGTGAGAAGAACAACCGGCATATGGAAAACTGACCAAACGCATTCAGATTCTATTGATAATTTATCACAACGATCTATGGGTTATATGTGATATGTACGAGCCAACCTGGGCTCAATCCGAGTCACGGTGTGGCCGAGATCACTCTAAGTGTCTCTCTTTTGTTTAAAATGGAGAACGTTTTAAGTACATACGGAAAACCGACCAAACGATTCAGTTTCCATTGAAACTTTAGTAGAACTATCCATGGGTCATATGTGATGTTTAAGAGTCAACCTCGTCTCAATATAAGGCACGGTGTGGCCGAAACCACTCAAAGTGTCTCTCTTTTGTTTAAAATGGACTTTATTTTAAGTGAAAACAACAACTAGCATACGAAAAACTGACCAAAAGGATTATGATTGTGTCGATACTTTATCACAACGATCCATGGGTCATATGTGACATGTACGAGTCAACCTCGCCTCAATACGAGGCACGGTGTGGCCAACACCATTCATAGTGTCTCTCTTTTGTTTAAAATGGACATGATTTTAAGTGAAAACAACAACTGACATATGAAAAACTGACCAAACACATTCTAAATGTGTTGATGCTTTAGGAAAACGATCCATGGGTCATATGTGACGTGTACGAGTCAACTCCGCCTCAATCCGAGGCGCGGTGTGTCCAACACCACTCTAAGTGTATCTCTTTTGTTTCAAAAGGATACCATTTTAAGTGAAAACATCAACTGGCATACAGAAAATTGACCAAAAGCATTTGGATTGTGTTGATACTTTAGGAAAATGATCCATTGGTCATTTGAAACATGTACGAGTCAACACCGTTTAAATCTGAGGCGCGGTGTGGCCGGTACCACTCTAACTCTGTCTCTTTTGTTTAAAATGGTCAGGATTATAAGTTAAAAGAAAAACTGGCATACAGAAAACTGACCAAACACATTCGTATTCTATTGATAATTTATCACAATGATCCATGGGTCATATTTGACATTTACGAGCCAACCCAGGCTCAATCTGAGTCGCGGTGTGGCCGAGATCACTCTAAGTGTCTCTCTTTTGTTTAAAATGGACAACATTTTAAGTACATACAGAAAACTGACCAAACGCATTAGGTTTCCATTTAAACTTTAGGAGAACGATCCATGGGTCATATGTAACGTTTACGAGTCAACCTAGCCTCAATCTGAGGTGTGGTGTGGCCGACACCACTCAAAGTGTCTCTCTTTTGTTTAAAATGGACTTAATTTTAAATGAAAACAACGACTAGCATACGGAAAACTGACCAAATGGATTCTGATTGTGTCGATACTTTATCAAAATGATCCATGGCTCATATGTGATGTGTACGAGTCAACCCCACCTCAATCTGAGCCGTGGTGTGGCCGACACCATTCATAGTGTCTCTCTTTTGTTTAAAATGGACATCATTTTAAGTGAAAACAACAACTGATATACGAAAAACTGACCAAACACATTCGAAATGTGTTGATGCTTTAGGACAATGATACATGGGTCATATGTGACATGTATGAGTCAACCCCGCCTCAATACGAGGCATGGTGTGGCCGGGATAACTCTAAGTGTCTCTCTTTTGTTTAAAATGGACAATATTTTAAGTATATACGGAAAATGGACCAAACGGATTCTGATTGTGTTGATACTTTAGAAAAACAATACATGGGTCATATGTGATGTGTACGAATCAACCCCACCTCAATATGAGACGCGGTGTGGCCGACACCACTCAAAGTGTCTATCTTTTGTTTCAAAAGGACATCATTTTAAGTGAAAACATCAACTGACATACGAAAAACTGACCAAACACATTCGGATTGTGTTGATACTTTAGGAAAATGATCCATGGGTCATTTGAGACGTGTACGAGTCAACCATATCTAAATACTAGACGCGATGTGGCCGGTACCACTCTAACTGTGTCTCTTTTGTTTATAATGGACATGATTATAAATAAAAAGAACAACTGGCATACAAAAAACTGACCAAACGCATTCAGAATCTGTTGAAACTTTAGGACAATGATCCATGGGTCATATGTTACGTGTACAAGTCAACCGCACCTCAATCCAAGTCACGGTGTGGCCGAGACCACCCAAAGTGTCTCTCTTATGTTTAAAATGGACACCATTTTAAGTACATACAGAAAACCGACCAAATGGATTATGATTGTGTTGATATTTTAGCACAACGATCCATGGGTCATTTGTGACATGTACGAGTCAACCCTACCTCAATCCAAGGCACAGTGTGGCTGACACCACTCAAAGTGTCTCTCTTTTATTTAAAAATTACTTCATTTTAAGTGAAAACAACAACTGACATACGGAAAACCAACCAAACGCTTTTGGAATATGTTGATACTTTAGGAAAACGATCCATGGGTCATTTGTGACATGTACGAGTTAACCTTGCCTCAATCTGAGGAACGGTGTGGCCGGTATCACTCCAGGTGTATGTATTTTTTTTTAAATGGACATCATTTCTAGTAAAAACATATGGTATACGAAAAACCGAACAAATTATGAATTGAATTCCAGATTCCACATATAATTGTCATCTAAATTTTAAATTTAATTCTATATAAATTATGTATGTTTATAATTACGTTATGAATTATGATTTAATTCTGGATCTGTATAGTTTTAGGATGCATTATATGTTAAATGTGTATGAATTTGTTCTCTATATGTATGTGTTAGTTGGTTATTGTAGGTACAATAATTGTATATGTATGTGTTAGTTTATTGGAGGTAGAATAATTGGAAATGATTGAAAATGAGAGGGAATGGACTGGCTGCTGTGAAAATTTCACAAAAATGAGAGGGTCGTTGCTGTGCAAATTGCAGGCTGCTGTGCAATTTGCACAGCATAGGCTATGACAATGGTTTGAAACCGTTGGCATAGCCTCTCCGAGTATTTTTTTTACCAACAATTCTATGAACCGTTGGTAAAAATCCTTTCCTAAAGGTTTAGAAACCGTTGGGAAAGAATCCATCTGCTTGGTTTTCCCAACGGTTCCAGCCAAACCGTTGGAAAAAACTATCCCAACGGTTTGGCACAACTGTTGGGATAGGTTCATTTTTTCTAACCTATCCCAACAGTTCAGTGTAAACCGTTGGTAAAAGCTTTCCCAATGGCTTACTTCCCTACGGTTTGCAGAACTATTGGTATAATATATACCAACGGTTCTGTAGCCTTTCCCAACGGTTTAGAGTTGTTGGGAAATCCTGAATTTCCATTAGTGAAAAAATATATCTATATTATTCATCCATTAAATAAATAAATAAATATTATATTCCCAAACCAATGAATAAATATTTATTTAATATTCAACTCACATATATTCCAAACTAAAATAACTGGTGATTGAATTTATGTGATCAATATATCTTGAAAAATTATTATTTCTCGGTTTATAGAATAATATTTACTCTAATATTAAATTCAAAGAGAATTTAACTAATATTATGGATACACTTAGTGTGTGTCACACCCCGACCAGGTTTGACATGCGACTTGCACGTGAGTTATAAAACTGCACGACAACATGCAGTTTGACTTTGTAGGCAGTCAGTGCTGAGTAGCATGGTTCAAGCGCAGCTCACTCAATTACACACTTGACAACACGAGAGCCGTGTGGATCCTCGACTTTCGAAATAAATAAATTAATCAATTAAATGATAAATGAAATAAAGTAAGATAACAATGAAATAAAATATATTTTTAACAAAAAAAATGTTTAATCAAAATAATAGTAATAATATTATGTTTTTTAATAATTATAGTATTATTATTTATTATTATTATTATTATTATTATCATCATAATCATCATTAAGATGAAAAAATGCTGGTCGAACCCTAGGGGGGCATTGCCCCCCTTTTCTATTTGCTTTTGTGTGAGGTGGTTGGGTGGATTGTCGCCCTCTCCTGCATCTGGCATGAGGTGTATTCTCCCCATTCCCATGGCATGGCACAGCGAACCCCCACCCCCTCAACCACCTCCTATGCGCATAGCCGACCGACACCCTCCAACCTTCTCCCTCTCTCCCATGCGGCGCGTTCGGACCCCAGCGTGAGATCCTCCCTCCGACGGCCTGTGCGTGGTGAACCCCTCCCCTCCTCCCTTGCTTCAGTGGGCCAACCTCACCGATCCGAACCCCCCAACTACCTCCTCTCATCCGACGTCACACCCCCTTCCACTAGAAATGAAAAACCCAGTGTAACCCCCCTGTTCTAGTGGCTCGAACCCCCCTGCACACACCTGTCTGACCGGCACCCTCCAGCTCATCAGCGTGAGCCCCCGGTCTGACAAATCTACCCTGCTTCGACCAGCACCTCCTTCACACCTCTGGTAGCCTCTTCTCAATTTATTTTCCTTGTTTTCGATGGTATTTTTTGTTTTTTAAGGGTTAATTTGTTGGTTTTGGGTTTTACTTGTGAAATTTGTGATTTTTAGGGTTGGTTTTTAAATTGTATCTTGATTACTTTGTTTGGATTAAATTTTATTTTAGGGATTTGTGGTGTTTTTGAGTCCCTGGGATTTATCGTAGGGATTTGTGGTCAGTTTCGAAGGCGCGCACGCATATTACCATGTATGGATATGTATAGATATATGTATCTTCTGTGTGCATGTTCCCACATGGTGTGGGGAACACATGCATCATTTTAAGGATATATATATATATATATATGAAAGTGAATGCGTGCGAGCGAGCTGCTATTTGAGTTAGAAATCATGGCGTGACCATTGTTTGAGGTAGGCGTTTCCAATATTTTCATTCTAAAATGGTTCATTGGCACTTGCTTGTTTTCAATTTCTTCTTAAAGGTTAATTGCACATCTTTTATATTTATGGTTTGATGTGATTAGTGTTTTTTCTTTGTTATAATTTACTAAAAATAAGTTTTTTCTAGGGGATTGTGTGAATTTCCCAGGTTAAGATGCCTAGGATGTTTATTTTAAATGTTTTGGTTCTTCAAAATGGGATTGGGGGTTTCCACTAAACTTTTTAGTCTATTTATAAGATTATCTATAAATTGTTTTATTCATTTATAAAAGTGTTTATAAAAATTTATTTATAAATTGTTTAGTCTATTTATAAATTGTTTGGTTTGTTCTAAAGTACATTTATGAGACTATTTTGGAGTAAGTTTGGAAAGAACAATGCCTGTTTGGCTTTATAAATTTAAAAGCAGTATTGGTAAGATGTTTTGGGTAAATGTATTTAAACTTGTCAACTCAAAGCCTATTTGGAATTTTCAATTAAAATTTAATGTTTGTGTAATGCTTTTAGAGACTTTGGACTTAAAGGCCCATTTGGATCTTCCAACTCATGGGTGAAGTTGTGTTAACTTTTAGAATGATTTTCATTTGGAAGTTGTGTGTGCCTGGTCGGATTTTTTAAATGTTTTTAGAAAATGGTTTCAACATGGATGTGACTTGATAGCCCGGTTGGCACTTTGTTTAACGTAAAATCATTGAATGTGTATTTGGGGGTGCTTCTGTCTAGGGTAACCCTTTATGGGTGAACGCATAGGAAGCGTCTGTGTTTGGGGTAGGCAAGTGTGGTGATATGAGTCACGCGTGCGAGGGCCTTCCTACTTACATAGTATTGTTATAACCACCATGGGTTCTTGGGCGTCTTTTAGATAATCGAGTGATGGTTTCTGATCAACCCCGATTAGACGGGTTGGTACCCCCTGGATTGGTTGTTGGGCTAGGCGGTCTTTGGCATTGGATTGGTCAGTTATAGGATGGCTAGTTGGTTATAGACTTAGGGGCTTCACCATATGCTGACAGGTGGTTCTGAACCGAGTACGTCTGGGGGTCTGCTAGGGATGTTTAGGATCACCCATGGTTACTGGATTATTTACATTGCTTGTTTACTTTCTGTTGCACTAGTTATTTTCATTTTTCACCTTTTTACATGTTTTAATCTAGCCTAGTTTTGGTATATTCTGATTTAGATTTTATTTATAAAATAACAAATGATTTTGGAAATGGTATGTAACATGTGTTTGGTTTTTAAATGGTAAAACATGTTGGTTATTTTAAAATGTGAAAACCCTACTTTTATATTTTTCTTTCAAACTTGTGTCGTTGGACTGTTTTGGGAAAGGGAATACTTGGATTCCGTGGTTATATTTGGCATACCTACTGAGAATATTGGTGATCACGCCTATCATATTCCTTCAGTTGAAGATTTATTTCTTTTTCAAGTTCCTGATTCATCTACTCAGTGTTGGAGCAGGCTTGAGTCTGAGTTGGGTGGTGACCTAGAAGGTCACAAGGAGGTATGTTCAGTTTTATTTTCTTTTCGCTGCTAGTTTTATTTTTATCGTTAGTTTTTTTTATCTATTTATCTTTTGTTCATGGGAAAAATCATTACCAATAATTAAATTTTGATGACCGACACTGGTTTCCAACCCATGGGGATCAGGAACGCCCTTCGGGCCATGTCGTGGACTGGCTCGGGTGACCGGTTTAGGGTTGACCCGGGTTTGTTCGTGAAAAAATTGTATCAGAGGAGGTTCTTGCTATTTGGGGTTTCTGGTAGAAGGAGATTAAGATTGTTAGGTCTTAGGAGGTAGGTTATGGGTCGGTGCCTGATCACCACTACTCATGATGAGACATGAGTTACCAGGGATAGTCTGGGTTTTGAGTCTTTTTTCTTAGGTTGTTTTGGATTTAGGGATAACAATGGAGGCGAATCGGCTCATGTCATGGCCTCACATGGGATGGTGACCCATGTGAAGTCCAAGTGACCAATTAAAGGTCCTCTTAGTGCTATTCCTTACTTGAGACATGGATCACCACTATGTCGTTGGGTTAGTCTTATGCACTAGTTCCTCATTCTGGTGGTTTGTTATTGGTTGTGTTTTGCTTTAATCTCTGTTTATGTGAATGTGTGTTAAAAGTGGAATTGATTTTTAAATGGAAAAAGTGTTTCTTTTAAATTGTTTTGAAATTGGTGAAGTGGTTTTTTAAAGGGAAAGTGTTTTGATTTGAAAAAATTTTGGGGTGTGTTTGGATTTGATAAGGGAAAGAGATGTTTCAACCTTGGAATTATTTATAGAGGGTCACATGTGCATGGGTATGTACAGAGAGTGCATGGGGGGAAATTGTTCGCAGATGATGTAAGTGGGATTGAATGAACTCACATGTGATGGTTCATAGGGGGCCATAGGTGAGTTTTAAAAATTTAAAGGAAGTGGGGGTTTTTGGAAAGGAAAATTTTACTCATGTTTGTTTATGTTTGGATTATATGTCTGTTTCCCTTGGCTTAGGCTGTTTCTTTTATTGAGATTTATCTTGATGTCGATCACAATTGTGTTTTTAGTGTTGTTCTGAGTATTCCGCCCATAAAGGTCGCTAAGGTTGCCAATGATTCATTCCCAGTTTTAATTTTTTTTTCGTGTGTTGCCTATATATCAAGGTAATCAAAGTTCATTAGGGTAAGTTCTGTGGTCTGGATAATTAGACTGGGCCTTCGGGTTGTTGGGAACTCCCAGGGTCGTTAAGATTCGTGTCGTCTCGGGTTTGTGTGAGGGTCTAGTTTTGGACTAGTGGAGGTTGGGTATCTCATCTTCATCAGTATTTGGAGTGTGGTCAGTTTTCATGAGGGTTCCCCATATGGTGAGCGAGGTGTACCAGAGGAACCTGTTTTTGAAGGATCTTGTTCATCGGTGCCGAATTACGGTTCATCGGACCGTTCTCTTGCATGCCACTAGAGTGCCCGGTTCGAGCATCCTAAGACGTCTTGTCCCATACCTCTGAAGTTTTGCTATTATGTGACTGTTTAGGTCACTGGGAAAGGTTCTGAAGGAAGTGTCATTTGAGGAAGGAGTTATGATCGGGGGATTCTTGTGTCTGACTGTGAGGCATAAGATGCTTCATCCATTAGAACCCAACCTCAGGTCTCGAGGTGAAGCTCGCACATAGTCAGGGTGTCAGTGGCATGTGAGACCCTTTTCTTGGTTCTTTATCTTTCTTCTTGGAATAGAGACATTCATGGTTTCATTGTTCTTGTTTTCCCTATATTGTAAGTTCACATTTTTCGGTAAAAGTGCGATGGACTTATTATTTCGTGATCATAGTAGTCACGTTCTTTTAAATGTGGATTCTAGAATCATTTGTTTTTCTTAAAAGTATATTTGGCCTTGTGTGGGTTGGTATTAGTTTTATTAGTGACTGTTTGGAGATGTGAGGTTTTGGGGAGTTTTAGATCACTGTGGGAAATTCTTAGTTCGACGGTGTTGTTATAAAGAGTTCCTTATTTCGGCGCCCCAGTATGTAGGGTTTCCTTATAGTGGTTTTCAATTTAAGTCTCAAAGGTCATGTTCAACTCATGTGGAGAAGTTGGTGAGCTTGAATTGGGAGTCCCCGAGTTATCCCTCCTTGGGTTGGCATGTGTGGGTTTTATAGTTTCTGTGTTAGATGAGTTCTTGTGGTGGGGAGAACTCTCCTGTGTTTTCCCCTCGTTTTATGCCATGGTTTCTTCATGATTGGTCAGGTGTGACTAGTGGAGTGAAAGGTCACATGAGGTTCTTTTCCTCTCTTAGTTTTGATTGGGCATGGACTTGAGTTTTGGTTATCCTTTGGATTGGTGACTTTCTGGGGGAATAAAGTGTCTGTGATGGGGAGAATTGTCACACCCTAACCGAGTTTGACGTGCGACTTGCACGCGAGTTATAAAACTGCACGATAACACATAGTTTGACTTTGTAGGAGGTCAGTGCTGAGTGGCACAGTTCGAGCACAACTCACTCAACCACACACTTGATGGCACGCGAGCCGTGTGAATCCCCGACTTTTAAAATAAATAAATAAATCAATTAAATGATAAATGAACTAAAGTAAGATAACAGTGAAATAAAATAGATTTTTAGAGAAAAAAATGTTTAATTAAAATAATAGTAATAATATTATGGTTTTTAATAATTATAATATTATTATTATTGATGTTATTATTATTATTATTATTATTATTAAGATAAAAAACGATGGTTGAACCCTAGGGGGGCGTCACCCCCCTTTTCTTTTTACTCCTGCGCGAGGCGGCTAGGCGGACTACCACCCTCTCCTAAATTTGGCACAAGGAACCTTCTCCCCCTCCCCACGATGTGGAGCAATGACCCCCCAACCTCCTCCTGTGCGTGCAGCCGGCCGATGCCCTCCATCCTTCTCCCTCTCTCCCGTGCGGTGCGCTCGGACCCCAGTGCGAGCTCCTCCCTCTAGAGGCCTGTACGTGGAGAACCCCTCCCCTCATCCTTTGCTTCGGCAGGTCCGACCTCGCCACTCCGAACCCCCAGGCGCCTCCTCTTATCCGACACCGCACCCCCTTCCACTAGCATCACACAACCCAGTGGAACCCCCCTGTTCCAGCGGTTCGAACCCCCCGACGCACACCTATCCAGCCGGTACCCTCCAGCTCGCCAACGTGAGCCCCCGGTCCGGAAATACTTCAACTAGCACCTCCTTTACACCTCCAGTATCCCCTTATCAATTTATTTTCCTTGTTTTCAATGGGGGTTTTTGTTTGTTTAAGGGTTAATTTGTTTGTTTTGGGTTTTACTTGTGAACTTTGTGATTTTTTAGGGTTGGTTTTTAAATTGTATCTCGATTTCATTGTTTGGATTAAATTTTATTTTAGGGATTTGTGGTATTTTTGAGTCCCAGGGATTTATAATAGGAAGTTGCAGTCGATTTCAAAGGCGTGCACGCATATTCCTAGGTATGGATATGTATAGATATATATATCTTATGTGTGCGTGTTCCCTCATGGCGTGGAGAACACATGCATCAATTTAAGGATATATATATATATATATATATATATATATATATATATATATATATATATGGAAGTGTGTACGTGTGAGAGACCTGCTATTTGAGTTAGAAATCATAGCGTGACAATTGTTTGAGGTAGGTGTTTCCAATCTTTCCTTTCTAAAATGGTTCATTGGAACTTGCATGTTTTCAATTGCTTCTTAAAGGTTAATTGTACATCTGTTATATTTATGGTTTGATGTGATTAGTGTTTTTTATTTGTTATAATTTACTAAAAACAAGTTTTTTCTAGGGTATTGTGTGAATTTCCCAGGTTAAGATGCCTAGGATTTTTATTTTAAATGTTTCGGTTCTTCAAAATGGGATCGAGGGTTTCCACTAAATTGTTTAGTCTATTTATAAGATTGTCTATAAATTTTTTTATTAGTTTGTAAAAGTGTTTATAAAAATTTATTTATAAATTGTTTAATCTGTTTATAAATTGTTTGGTTTGTTCTGAAGTACTTTTATAGGACTATTTTGGAGTAATTTTGGAAAGAACAATGCCTGTTTGGATTTATAAATTTAAAAGTGATATTGGTAAGATGTTTTGGTTAAATGTATTTAGACTTGTCGACTCAAAGACCATTTGGAATTTTCAATTAAAAGGTAATATTTGGGTAATGTTTTTGGAGACTTTGGACTTAAAGGCCTGTTTGGATCTTCCAACTCATGGGTGAAGTTGTGTTAAATTTTAGAATGTTTTGTGTTTAGAAGTTATGTGTGCCTGGTTGGAGTTTTTAAATGTTTTTAGAAAATGGTTTTGACATGGATGTGATGTGATGAAACAGTTGAAACTTTTTTAATGTGAAATGATTGAATGTGTATTTGGGGGTGCTCCTGTCTAGGGTAACCCTTTATGGGTGAACGCATAGGAAGCGCCCGTGTTTGGGGTAGGCAAGTGCGGTGAGATGAGTCACGTGTGCGAGGTCCTTCCTACTTACACAATATTGTTATGACCACCATGGGTTCCTAGGTATCTTTTAGATGATCAAGTGATGGTTGTTGATCAACCCTGATTAGATGGGTTGGTACCCCCTGTATTGGTTGTTGGGCCAGGCGGGCTTTGCCACTAGATTGGTCAGTTATAGGGAGACCAGTTAGTTATAGACTTAGGGGATTCACCATATGCTGGTATGTGGTTCTGAACTGAGTACATCCAGGGGTATTTCATGGATGTTTAGGATCACCCATGGTTACTGGATTATTTACATTGCTTGTTTACTTTCCGCTGCACTATTTATTTTCAGTTTTTACCTTTTTACTTGTTTTACTCTAGCCCAACTTTGGTATATTCTGTTTTGTATTTTATTTATAAAATGAAAAATTATTTTGGAAATGGTATGTAGCATGTGTTGGGTTTTTAAATGGGAAAAAATGTTGCTTATTTTAAAATGCAAAACCCTACTTTTATATCTGTCTTTAAAACTTGTATCATTGGACTGTTTTGGGAAAGGGAATACTTGGATTCCGTGGTTATATTTGGAATCCCTACTGAGAATCTCAATGATCATGCCTATCATATTACTTCAGTTACAGGTTCGATTATTGTTCAGGTTCCTGGTTCAGCTGCTCAGTGTTGGAGCAGGCTTGAGTCTGAGTTGGGTGGTGACCTAGAAGGTCACAAGGAAGTATGCTCAGTTTTATTTTCTTTCCGCTGCTAGTTTTATTTTTATCATCAGTTTTATTTATCTGTTTATCTTTTTTTCATGGGAAAAATCATTCCCAATGGTTAAATTTTGATTCCCGGCACTGGTTTCCAGTCCGTGGGGATCAGGAACACCCTTAGGTCCGTGTTGTGGACCGGCTCGGGTGACTGGTTCAGGGTCGACCCAAGTTGGTTCGTGACCGTGTGTGATCCTCCAGGCCCCTTTCTTAGTGACATTAAGTGAGATGGCCTAAAGTATAAGATTAGTACCTAGAAACATGTTAGGAAACCCATAGAGAAACATGTTAACTTCATAATTACAACAACCTCATACAGATGCTCACTGTGTAATATAATCCAGTTTTCATTGATATCTCATTATGAAGGTTGCATATTCATGTCATTAACCTATATACTAGACATATCTTTCATTGAACACCTGAAACGAACTCATCAATAAAATACCATGGATATAGACTTAATCAAACATTTTCATTTCAATCAAAGGGCTAGAGATATCTACTTCCACTAAAATGGAAGGGATAAATCCTTTCTTATCTTATTTATTAATGTAATATCCCTTGTGAAGTACCCAACATATCCCACTTCAATGTAATCATATGTCATCACCATTTTCATCAATTAATCAAAGTAAGTGATTCATGATATACATTAATAATAATATGAAATCTAAGGACCAATACATACATTTGTAGATAAGAATATCCAATGACATATATAACATATAGAATTCCTATTGGAAGGTCTGTTCACATAACCTTCCTTCTTAGAAATCACCAAGTGTGAAATTAATTAAAATAATTCTCAATGTATTATGATTCCCTAACAACTGATAGTTAAAAATCATCTGTTCCCTTTTAGATATATTTCATCCAAACATAGAACATATGTTTAATAATATTATCATAAAACTTTATGGTTCTCATTATATCAGGGAATTACTATAACATTTTGATGCAACACATACTCTAAGGATATTATCATATTAATATTATATAGAAGAAAAATCATCACGTGATAATATATTTATTAATATTTAGAATACACCCGAGTATATAGGTAATCAAAATTATAATTTAAGTTAGTTCAAGGGAACCAAATATAATAGACTCCCACTTACACTAGATCCAACTGCTAATAAATTTCAGTCCACTAGATCTCACATGATTTTCATTCTTTTGCTAAGATATGGATTTAATCAATGGGTCCACCACATTATCCTATATGGGAAATTTTCTTACTATGACCTCACCCTTTGAGAAAATTCCCTCAATAAGTGATACTTATAAATTATATACTTCATCCACTAATGTGATCTTGGATCATTGGATAAAACAACTATTGTAGTATTATCACAATATAGTGTGGTAACTTCTTTAATACTAAGAACCACATCAATATCTTGGATGGAGTTGCATATCCAAAATGATTCTTTAATGACACCATAGGCCAAAATATACTTATACTCTGCTATAAAATCAGTTTCCATTGGCTACTTTGAGATCTTATAACTCAAAACTCCTCCATTAAGGCAAAAGACATATCCTGACTATGATTCCAGATCATCCTGGTCTATCTAAAAACTAACATCTATATATCCCCTGAGGGATAGTTCCTTATCTCCTCCATAAAACATGTAACATATCCTTAGAATGCATTATATACTTAAGAATACTCTTAATAATAGTTCATTATTGTTATATTGGGTCTTCTTGATATTTTCCTACCATGATTAAGGTGAATAAAACATCAATCCTAATACTCAACATTACATACATAACAGATCTTATCACTGATGCATAAGGAATCCTTCTCATATTCTCTTTATTATATTGTGTTTGAGGAAAAATTTTATTAGAGAGATATATATCATGTGATACGTGAAACATTATTCTCTCGAAATGTTCCACATTGAATCACTCTAGTACCTTGTTAGTGTATATACCCTGACCTAGTCCAAGAAACATCTTATACATATCATGAATGATCTTGATCCCTAGAATGTAAAATAATTCATTTAAGTATTTCATGAAGAATAATTTGTTCAAAAACCTCTTAATAGATTTTAATACTAATATATCATTTCATATTAGAAATATATCATCAACATATATTACTAGGAAAATGACTACACTCCCACTAAACATCTTATAGACATTAGGATCATATTCATTATTTACGTAACCAAATTGTCTTATGGATTCATCAAAATGAATGTTCCATGATCTAGATACATTTTTCAACCCATAAATTTATCTATGAAACTTTTATACATTATTGGTATCCTTTGGTGTCACAAACCCTTTTGGTTGTTTCATATATAAATCTTATACAAGGATCACATTAAGGAAGGCTATTTTGAAACGTTTTTTTTCAAATCTCATAATCATTCTAAAATGTCATGAAAAGTAGAATTCTGATGTATTTTATCATGGAGACTGGTAAAAATATTTCATCATAGTATATGACTTGACATTACTTAAACCCTTTAATAACTAGTTATGATTTATGGGTATTAACTTCACCATACATTTCCTATTTCTTCTTGAATACCCATTAATAGGATTTCAATCCACTAAATGATCTATAAAAAACTATATTTAGTTATAATACATGCGATCTATTTCATAATTCATGTCTTATTTCCACTTTAAAACTTTTGAGATGCTTACTGATTCCTTGTGGGAAAAAGGATCATCATTATCAACTAATAATGAGTCATCATCCTCAGTGACTAGAAAAGACATCTCTCTAGTTATCTAACCTCTTTGGTGCTCCAACACAATTCTTGTGTTTCTGGAACAACCTATTCCATATGGATTTATGGAATTTGTTCATGTTCCATCTCTTGTATATCTTGACCCTTGACTTCATAGAAGTTGATCTTGCTTATACTATCTATTTTAGAGATGTTCAACCTCTCAAGGAATAAGGATTTTATTTATGCTATTAGAAATTTTTCAAAGGGGTCGTATAGATAACATCCCCTTGTTTTCTTAGGATATCCTATAAATATAAACTTTGTTCCATGTGATGCAAGTTTATTTTTAGTGATATCCTTAAAAAACACCTCACATACCCATGAATGAATATGTGAAAAAGAGGTCTCTTCACACTCTATAACTTAAATGGAATTCTATTTTCTACTTTATTTGGAACTCTATTTAGTGTGTATGATCTAGTATATAGTGAATATACCCAAAAGGATAATTGAATATTATCATGACTAAATATTGACATCATCATGTCTAACAAGGTATAATTCCTCCTTTTACTAACACCATTACACTATGGTGTATAAGGAGGATTGAATTGAGATAGTATCCCAAAATCCCTTATATTGTTGATGAAATCTTTGTTAAGATACTCTCCACCATGATTTGAGTGGATTTTCATTATCATATTACTCAAATTATTCTCTACTTAATTATTGTAATATTTAAATTTCTCAAAGGATTATAACTTATAACCCATTAAGTAGAAAAATCCATATCTACTAAAGTCATTAGTAAGAGTTATTAAGTAAGAGTATGAATCTATATCTTCAACTAGAAAAGGTTCACATGAGTCTATAAAAACTAATTCAATAAGCTATATGGACTTTTTACCATTTCCATTAAATGTAGCTTTAGTAATTTTTCCTTGAAAACAAGTGTGACATATATTAAGTGGTTTTAGTTCAAAAGAATCTAAATACTCTTCTTGATATATCTATTCTAAGAAATTATCATTTACATGTACAATCTAGAAATACCACAATTGGTTGTGATATGCGTCATGTAAACTTTATTTTCTATCAATTGACAACACTTGGTTTTCATATTCTAGTGCATAAATACCATTATTAAGATGTTCTATCCTATAAAATATGATATCTTTATAAAATTAGAATCTCTTAATTCCAAACATGAAAATAAATTCCTCTATATATAAACTAAACACACATATAATGTTTTTGGTTACATTGGGTACATAATAATTATTATTTAAAATTAGAATTAAACCCATTGGTAAAGTAAGATGTTAGTTTCTAATTTCTAGTGTATTCAGTATTTCTCCTTTGGAAACTCAAATATCTACCTCACCTCCAAAAATATTTCTGAATCTAATTGACTCCTATATTTGGATACAAATAGAGAACCATAAGACCTATCTAATACTAAATTTGTAGAAATGAAAATATTATTCATTTCTTGTTCCACTATTTGAAATGAAAATATTATATTTGATCCAAAACACACCCAAAGATTACCCTTACTTCTTCATCGAGGTTCAATTCTTCTACTGGCCCTTCTTTCCACATGAAAAAAATTTCGCATCTTATTCCTTAGACTACCATTTGGTCTTCCTCTTATTAGTAGGCTGGTGCAAAGATACTTTAGACTTGGTACTGGTCTTAGGGATTTTTCCTTACCCTTTCTTTTATTAACCATTATGATTGAATTTTTTTCATGAATTATGTCCTTATTCACTTGGATAATCTTTTTAAGGATATCTATGAGTGACTTCTCATTATTACCCATATTAAAATTCATAATAAAACTAGATAATCTTAAAGATATTTAGGTGATCATGAGGCTCGTGAAAAATTCCTTGTGTAGCTTGAAACCCAAAATGTACAAATGATCAATATATCCATTCATCTTTACTACATGATGAAGAGATGGCGCACCTTCTCTAAGATTTCATATAAATACTGCCTTAGAGATCTTGTACTTCTCTTGTCTTGCACCCTGATATTTTGTGAAATATTTTATTTTTTCAAATAAATTTAATCTTTTCGATATTTTTCATTATACCCAATATAAAGTTTATCTTTCATTACCCACAAAACTGAGTTTGGTTTACATTACACGTAATACTGAGTTTATCTTGCATTACATGCAACACCGAGTTTAAAAAAATCATGACATATTATTAAAATATTATTATTTAATATGATAGTTATCACTTAACCATTGGAATGAAGGGTATGAATAGGATTAACTAAATTATGAAAATATATGGTTTAAACATGTATATAAAATGAATTCTTTAGTGAACAACTAATTAAAAATGAAAATAAAAACTATTTGAAAATAAAGAAAATCTTTTTCTGAAAACTATTTTTATGAAAAAAACTGGTTTTACCTCAATAAATTAAACAAAAGACTTTTAGTGAATAATTTTAATGAAATTTATATAGTATATATTTAATAAATTTTTTAACAATTATCTTATGTTTTTTCTATAATAGATATAAGTATAAATCCAATTTTATGCTTAAAAACTGTATTTTTTATAAAAAAAAAGTTTTGTCGCCTTTTTGCACACTTATTTAAAAAAAATTATTAAAAATTTTAGAAAATTAATTTGAAAAAATAAAATTAATTTTTGAAAACATCATGTCAAAGTTATATTATGGTAAATATTTTGGTTTTTTCTGAAAATGTTCATTTTTTGATGAATAGTGAAAAATACAAAATTTTAAATGAAACTACCCTTTTGTTTAAATTATTTATAAATTTAAATTATATTTTAAATTGGATTTAAAGTAAAATTAGTTCAATTATATATCTATTAATTCAATTTATCTTATTTTAATCATTTTCATATTGAATTTTTATATAAAAACTTTGTAAACTATTGAACATTTTCTTTTTAAAAATGCGCTTTCTTATCGCGTCTCTGTGATTAATTTTAAATTAAATGTCACCACTTATATGAATGTAATTTAGAAAAATTGATTCAATATTTGAAATTATCATAATTTATATTATATAATAAGTTCAAATTAATTTTTAACCAAAATTAATAGTAAAAACAATAAAAATTATTTACCACAACTAAGGTGAAAATGGGTTTACCAAGGGGAAAAACTAAATAGATAAGAGTTAAAATGATATAAAAACTTGTCTAAAATCTATTTTATAGAAAAATTTATACCTTATATCTTCTATTTTATATAATGTACCATTTTTTATCCTTATGTCATTTTAAAAACATGGGTACACCAATTTCTTTAAAAAACTACAAGTGTGCCACTCACCTCACTTATAAAAGGCCACCCCTTCTCCTCCCTTATTCACACCTTAATACCCTTTTTTTTTGGAAAATACCTACCAAAATCTCTTTCTAAAATCCCTAATATCATCCTATAATCGTTATTTTGTAAAAAATTCCAACCATGGAAGGAGTTTGGTGCAAACCTAAGGAGGTTACCCAAAGAAGATGTATCATTCTTCAAAGAACATTTTTATTTTATTTCTTCCTACACCTCCATAAATAATTATTATACCATAATGATATAATAAACTTAATTTATTAAATATACCAGGATGTTTTTATGTTTAAGTTATTACCTAAAACCATCTCCACTTCCATCAAATGGGATATGGAATCATTATTCGTTTGTACGGCGAACTACTCCCTCACAAACCGATGTCATTCATTTTTCCATTACCACCTATCATGGTTGGGAATGATGATGTATATAAAGTATATATATGATATTTATAACATAATTATACCTATTTATTCATTATATCATATATAAGTTTTTAATTTCTATTTATTAGGGGATATAATAACATCGCTCGTGTGTATGGTGGACTACCGCCTCACGAAGCGATGTGATTCATTTTTCACTAAGGATTTACATAAAAGATAATAATAATAAATTTAATGAATATATATGATATAAATGAAATAATTATGATATTAATGACAAATTTATCATTCTTAAAAGATAATATATCATTTTATTTCTTACCTTTTCACTCACTGAAAGATGATAACGTCATTTGTGTATGTGTGGACAACTGCCTTCACGAAGCGATGTCACTCTCTCTTTTCATCACCACACCAAATGGATGATATGTATAAGTAAATTTTAAGAAATTATATTTTATTTATTATATTATTATCATTATATAAAGATAAAATATCACTTACCTACTTTTTATAGTGATCATTAAAAAATGGAAACGTTACTCATGCGTACGTATGACCTACCATCTCCAAGATCGTAACATACTTCATTTATCAAGACAATATTTAATTATTGGTATTAAAATTATAATTGATGTATAAATATTATAATTATGTTATGGTTATTATTCTATATATTATTTAACCATTATCAAAGTAATAGGACTAAAAATAACAAATCAAGACATATGCAAAAAACAAAGCGGTTATTACTCGAAACATGATTTTAAAAAGAAATTTTTAATAAATGGGTAATAAATAATCATAAGTAAATAATATATGGTATGATATATATATATGTTTATGTAATATTTTTATAATAAAATTATATTTATTATATAGGCATTTTGAATGTGTACAAAGGAAGTTGAGACTTATGGTAAGGGTTTTCTCGTCTCACTTTTATTTATATGAGATATATGTCATATTCACCACTTATTTTTGTTGTGTGGTGTATATACTAACCATAAAAATATTTTATGATTAATTTAATGAAAATTATTATGATTTAAAAATCCATATGATGTTCTCTCTTTCATGGGGTCTTGATCTATATATTACCAAAGTCATAAGGGATTTTCATCTCACTTTTTTACTTCTATGAGACACATGCCATATTCACCACTTATTTATTTTATGTTTCATGTATACCAACCATTAATGTATTTTATGATGATTAAAATGAAAATTATTGTGATTTACTTATCCATTTTAGGATCTCTATTTCATGGGGGTTATGGTTCAAAGGTTACCAAAGCGGTAAGAGATTTTTATCTTAATTTTCCTTCTTTGAGACATATGCTCGGTTATACACCTATCTTATTCTATGAGGTATATTTAATACCTAATTTAAATTTTATATTATGAATATAATTATTTTTATGATATTATAATTTTCATTTAATGTTATTATTTCATATATATTACGATTCAAAGTCACCAAAGTGGTAAGAGTTTTATGTTAGAATCTCATCCTTCATCGGGATTGTTTATGATTATGCCTCAAATGATGAAATATTATGATATATATCTAAAAAACTCATTAATTTTATTTTCCTTTGTTTATTTCATGGGAAAAAATATTTTCCATTCATTTTCCTCTCTTTATATACTCAAGAGTCCAAAAGAATGTTTTTAAGAAAAATCGTCTTTACTTCTCTCTTCAGTCGAAAACGATTTTTATTCTAAAACCATGTTTTATAAAAATGTTTCCAAAAAAATGTTTTTAAAATTATTCAAATGATTTATTAAAGATGTTTTTACCCTTTTTTTTTAATTTTTACAAAATAATTTTAAATTAATATTCATGTTTTTATCCTAGACAATGCCTGTTTGGATTTTACTGAAAATGTGAAATAAATCTTTGTTTTAACATGTACAACATGAAAAAAATTTACCACCATAATGAACATTATTTTCTTTAAAGATTAATTTATAAGTTTTCAAGGTTATTTTCAAATAAAGAGATTTTAAAAATGTTTTAAGTTTTAAAAAGTGTTTTTCCAAGTAGAAAGGCTATTTTACTCAAGAAATATCCCAAGTAATCTTTCAAAATAATTTTCCATATAAGATAAAATCATTTTATATTACTTATGATTTACTGGGTATATAATACAAGGATACCATTATTATTATTTCTCCAAATGGTTTAGGTTTATAATGATAAGATGTTTATGAAACCCATTTCTCTTCTATGGGTTATACTATTATAAAATGATTATGAAACCCACTTGTTTTTCGATGGGTTATCCTTTAATGAAATGATGAAATGATTATGAAACCTATTTCTTTTACATAGTTTATGTTATGATGAAATTTTTATGAAACCCATTTCATTTTATGGGTTTTGATATGATGAATTTTTTATGATATTGTGTCACACATATGTATGATTTTAATTATGTGATGGTGGTTATGTTATAACCAAGGATGGTAGTTGCGTTATAAACAAATAAGATGGTTACATTATAACCAAGTTGGGTGAGAACTATATCTCCTGCAAATGAATTGGGTAAATATTTATATCTTCTGAGATATAGAGGACTAGAATAGGGAGTGGACTCGGTTGAGTAAGGTACTTTGTCCACTATGATGTTCTTGGGAGTGAACCTTGACTACTAAGATGGTTTGGGGAGTGAAACTATTCCACTATGAGGAAAGGGATTCTACTAGGGATGGTGGTATGTCCCACTTAGGAGGTGTAACCACCCATGGAGTGCCCTAATAAGTTTCGGAAATGTGCCTTGACTACTATTGAAATGATTTTCTATACTTATGTGTATTCCACAACTATATGTATTATTCTAATGTTATGCTCTCATAACTCATGTTTTTTGATTTTATTATGATTCATGTCTTATGAACTACCAATATTTATTCCATGAATCAAGATTTAGATATTTGATATATAGGGTGTAGTTTTCAAATATTATGATCATGTTTTCATACCCTTATGTTCATGTTATACTTACGTATCTTTCTTGCTTACACTTACTATGCATCTGAGCTCACCCTTCCTTATGTTTTCTTTCCCTAGGTTATGAATAAAGGTTTTAAGTAGGGTATGTTTTTTAAGATTCCTAAAGGATAATATCTCTATAGGATATGTGGAAGATATTTCACCAAATTTAAAGATTGTGTACCTAGTCTCCAAAGAAACTAAACTATTATGTTTCTTAGGCATGTGTTTGTGTAATGTATTTAATATTAATATAAAAATATAGAATATATATGTATGAAATTTCTGGGTTGCTATAGCTTCTATCAAAGGAAAGGTTTAGTTAAACTTTGTAAAATAATATGAGAAAACATTAGTGAGATCCCTAGGGATATTTATAAAGATATGTTTAGGGATGTCTCTAAAGATAAGTCTAAAGATGAGTCAAAGTATAGGAAAATGTCCTATAATTTTAATAAAGGATAAAGAGAGTGGTTTTCTAGAAATTAAATCCCTATCTAGATACTATAAGTGGATGTGGCTCTAGAACATAGGTACCTTGGGGTAATAACTCCAAAAAAGACGTATTAAGATGGACTTGATCATCACTCGGTGCATAATAATGGGCCTTGCTACAAAATTTGTTTTAAAATCCTAGGGGATATTCTTTGGAAATTCACAAACTCTTTACAAACCATCATAAATTATTTAAATAATAACCCCGAATGACCTAGGTTAAGCCTAATGTGTCATATATTGAAAAGAAGGTGTCATGATTTAGACATTATATAAGTGATTTTTCATGATTATATGGTTTCCCACTATAATTATTGTTACTCACACTATAATTTTTTGTTTTAGTCAATAACGAGAATAAAAAGGAACTAGGTTAACATTGAATATGATGGGAAATATTTTGATGAGTAGCTGAATGGGATGATAACTGGAGTAAAGGATATTATGATTATTCCTAATCAATTATCGCAAAACAAGATTAACAATGTGCACCTTAACTAACTCTCAGACTCACCAAAGAAGATAAGGATAAAGTTCTCTAAGAGCTTGGGTGGTAGAGACCTTGGAGGAAAGAAGACTCTGCTTCATTTATGTCGATAATGTGGGAAGAAGCACTCAAGGGAATGTCTCAAAGGGACAAGAATATGTTTTGAGCATGGAAAAGAAGGGAACAAAGTAAGAAATTTCTAAGGTAAAATGAAAATTTATGTTAACAAAATGGATGAGAATAATGGTCTCCCTGAGGTATCATTGACTATTGATTTTTTTAAATGTGGAAAGTATGAGCATTATGAAAATCTATGTACTAAGGGAAATATCACGAAGAAAATCAAAAAGGTTGTATGAGTAATTATTTTTCTATTGATGATGAAGAGACTATGGATAACATATGAAAGTAAGGAAGTATTACGAAAAAATATGATGAAGCCTAGTTAATGGCTTAAGGATAAGGTGGAATAATTAAAGTGTTTGTGTATCAGAATTCTAGAATTATGTTATATGAATCATAATATATATAATGATTGTTTGTAGAAGTTTTTCATTAAGGATTTTCAATAATATGTTGAATGGCAGTGATGAACTATAAAATCGATTTAACAGAAAGGTGATAATTTATGAAAAAAACATAATTATGGGAAGATAACCCTTAATATTTTTCAAATTTTAAGATAATGATGTTGGGATAAATAGATGTTTGATATGAATAAATTAAATTAGATAGTATTGATAACCTTAGAACCAATTAATGATTTGTTAAAAAAGTGGTTTATGCTATCATTGATGGAGTCTAAAACATTATTATATTTATGGAATATATCCAATAATCTATGTTTTATTTAAGGAATGAGGAAGAATTTATGTTTTCAATAAGGTTTTATGGTAATTCAGGTTATTAACATGTTTCAAGAGAATATATGATGAAGGTATTCACATGTTTGGTATGTGATAATCAAGATCTATTTTATGATATACGAGGGATAAATTTTAAGTTGATTTTGAGAAATTTAATGATCTTATTTATAAATTTTGAATTTTGGAAGGGTTATAAGGTTAACCATTTATGGAATGGTTTGTGTTTAATTTAAAATGAGGTTTTAGATATTAATATATTACTTCACCATATGAAGATTTATCCATATTGGATAACCAGAGTTAACCTTTTTTTAACTGGAGATATAAGGATTAACTTATCATTCTTTTATGGATCATATTTAGTGATTCATACATGAAAAATTTATCTCTTAGAGTAATATATGAAGTGGGAATTGATCATGTCACAACTAAAGGATGAAATTTTTCCTATTAAATAAAAATATATCAAGTAAGTTCATTTTTATATGTTCTTAGTCTAGATTAAAAAATAATTCCCCAAAATTAGGAAAAGGATATTAAAATAAAATATTGTCTTGTTATCATAATTTTTGATGATATCAATTAACCTTTTCATGCCTATTTGGTTTATGGATTTGTGTTTGTTAGCTTTCTCCTGAACATATTCTCAATCACTCTCCATCAGTATTTGGGTGTTAGTTTTCTCTTATATGTCCATGTTTTCACTTCCCACCTATGTTCTCCTATTTGGAAACTTAGTATGTGTTATTCTAGATGAATTTTAAAAATCTCTTTTTATTTTTCAAGATGATTTTTATTAACCTTTTTTATTATGTGGGTTTCTATAAAGAAATTTTTAAATGTTAAACCTTTGATTATTAAGACGAATTTCTAGTGTGAAATTCATTTTAAGGGGGGTATAATGTCACACCCTGAGATTTTTTGAAATATATTTTTCAAATAAATTTAATATTTTATATATTTTTCATTACATTCAATATAGAGTTTATATTTCATTACATGCAACACTGATTTTGGCATGCATTATATGCAACATTGAGTTTATCTTGCGTTACACGCAACATTGAGTTTAAACAAAACATGACATATTTTTAAAATATTACTATTTAATATGATATTTATCACCTATCCATTGTAATGATGGATATAAATAGTATTAACTAAATTATTAAAATATATGGTTTACACATGTATATAAAATTATTTTTTGGTGAATAATTAATTAAGAATGAAAATAAAAACTATTTGAAAATAAAGGAAATCTTTTTTTGAAAAACTATTTTTATGAAAATAAACATGTTTTACCTCAATAAATTAAACAAACCACTTTTTTTTAACCATTTTAATGAAATTTATATATTATATATTCAATAAACTATTTAAAATTCATCTTATGTGTTTTTTAGAAAAGAGATAAGAATAAATCCAATTTTCCACCTAAAAAACTGTATTTTTTTTCTCTAAAAAAACAGTTTTGCCACCTTTTTGTGAACTTATTTTAAAAATAGTTTTAGGAAATTAATTTTAAAAATAAACTTAATTTTTAAAAATATAATTTCAAAATTAGTTTAGGGTGATTTTTTGGGTTTTTTTCTGAAAAGTTTCATTTTTTGATGAATAGTGAAAAATACAGAATTTTAATTGAAAACCGCCTTTTTATTTAAATTATTTATAAAGATAAATTATATTTTAAATTAGTTTTAAAGTAAAATTAGTTAAATTATATGTCTATTAATCCAATTTAGGCCATTGGAATCATTTTTATATTGAAATTTGATATAAAAACTTCATGAACTTTTAAACATGTTCTCTTTGAAAGCCCGCTTTCTCATCACGTTTGCAGGATTAATTTTAAATTCAATTTTTGGAATTTGTAAAAATTTATTCCTTATTTGGAATAATAATAATTTATATTATCGAATAGGTTTAAATTATTTTTTTTACTAAAAATAATAGTAAAAATAGTAAAAATTATTTACTGTGGTTAAAGTGAAAATGAGTTTACCAAGGGGTTAAATTAAAAAGATAAAGTTTAAAATGACATAAACACTTGTATAAAATATATTTTATGGGAATATTTAGACCTTATATCTTCTATTTTCTATAATTTTTCATTTTGGAGCCTTTTTTCATGTGACAAATATGGGCACACCTTTTTCTTTTCAAAAAATTACAAGTGTGCCACTCCCTCACTTATAAAAAGACACACCTTCTGCTCCCTTATTCACACATTCATAACATTTTGGCTCAGAAAATACCTAAAATAATCACTTCCAAAAACACCTAAAATAATCATAGAATCCTTATTTTTTAAATAAATCCAACCTATGAAGGCCTTTTGTGAAAACCTAAGGAGGTTACCTGAATAAGAGGCAATGTTCTTCAATGAGCGTTTTTATTTTATTTCTTCCTACACCTCCTTCAATTATTATTAAAAAATGATGATATAATAACATAATTATATTAAATATACTAATATTTTTTATGTCAATTTTATTACCTATAACCATCTCTACTTATATCAAATGTTTTATGAAACCATCATTCGTGTGTACAGCGGACCACCGCCTCGCGAACCGATTCATTTGTTTTTCCATTACCACCTCTCATGATTGGGTATGATGATGGATATAAAGTATATATATGATATTTATAACATAATTATACATTTTGAGTCATTATATCATATATAAATTTTTTACTTTCCATTTCATAGGGGATACGATCACGTCGCTCGTGTGTACGGCGAACTACCGCCTCACAAAGTGATGTGATTCATTTTTCACTAATGCTTTGCATGGAAGATAATAAGGATAAATTTAATAAATATATATTATATACATAAAATAATTATAATATTCATGAAATATTTATCATTCTTAAAATATAATATATCATTTTATTTCTTATTTTTTCACTCACTGAAAGATGATGACGTCGTTCATGTACGTGTGGACAACCACCTTTACGAAGCGGCATGACTCTATATTTTCATCACCACACCACATGGATGATATGTAAATGTATATTTAAAGAAATAATATGTTATTTATGATATTATTATCATTATTTAAATATAAAATATTACTTACCTCCTTTCCATAATTATTTTTGAAAAATAGAAACGTTACCCATGCATACATACGACCTACTATCTCTATGATCATAACATACTTCATTTATCATGACCATATTTAATGATTGGTATTAAAATTATAATTTATTTATTAATATTATAATTATTCTGGATATTATGTAACCATGATCAAATTAAGAGGACTGAAAATAAAAAATCAAAACATATGCGAAAAAACCAGTTATTACCAGAAACATGATTTTTACAAGGAATTATTAATAAATTGGTAATAAATGGTCATAATTAAATAAAATATGGTATGATATATTTATTTATGTTTATATAATAGTTTCATAATAAAATTATATTCATTATAAAGGAGGTTTGAATTTTTACGAAGGAAGTCGAGACTTATAGTAAGGGTTTTCTCGTCTCACTTTTATTTCTATGAGATATACTCCATATTCACGACTTATTTTTATTGTGTGGTGTATATACAAAACATGAATGTATTTTATGATTAATTTAATGAAAATTATTTTTATTTACAAATCCATATGAGGTTATCTCTTTCACAGGGTCTAGATCCAGAGATTACCAAAGTCGCAATAGATTTTCATCTCACTTTTACTTCTATGAGACAAATTCCATATTCATCACCTAATTATTTTATGTGGTGTTTATAATGAACATGAATGTATTTTATGATTATTATACCAAAAATTAATTTTATTTAAATCACCATTTTAGTTTTTATCTTTCATGGGGTTTATGGTTCAAAATTTACTAAAGCGGTAAGATATTTTTGTCATAATTTTCCTTCTTTGAGACACATGTTCTGTTATACACCTATATTCTTCTATGAGGTGTATATACCAACCATTTTACATTTTATATCATGAATATACTTCTTTTAAGGATATTATAAGTTTCATTTAATATTATTATTTCATGTATATTATGATTAAAAGTTACCAAAGTGGTAAGTGTTTTATGTTACAATCTCATCATTTATCAGGATTATTTATGACTATGCTTCCAATGATGAAATATTATGATCTATCTCTAAAGAAACTCATGAATTTTCTTATCATATAGTTATTTCATGGGAATACATGTTTTAATTTCATTTCCCTCTCTTTATGTACTCTAGATTTTAAAGGAATGTTTTTAAGAAAAATCATCTTAATTTATCTCTTCAGTTGAAAAACCTTTTTCTTATAAAACCATGTTTTCTAAAAAAAAAAATTTAAAAAAAAGTTTTTAAAATTCATAAAATTATTTATTAAATACATTTTTACCCATATTTTAATTTTTAAAAAATGTTTTTAAAGGAATCTTCAAGTTGTTTTCCAAACAACAACGCCTGTTTGGATTTTACTGAAAATGTGAAAGGAATATTTGTTTTAACGTGTACAAAATGAATGTATTTTTACAAAATCATTACCATTATTTTATTTGAATATTAATTTATAAGTTTTCAAGGTTATTTTTAAATAAATTTATTTTAAAAAAGTTTTAATTTTTAAAAAGTGTTTTTTCAAGTGGAAATGCTATTTTCCTCGAGAAATGTCCTAAGTAATCTTTCAAAAATCATTTTCCATCTAAGATGAAATCATTTGATTATACTTATTATTTTCTAGGGATATAATCCAAGGATAAAATTATTATTATTTCAATTAATGGTTTATATTTATGATGATAAGATATTTATGAAACCCATTTCTCTTCTACATGTTATACCATGATAAAATACTTATCAAACCTGCTTCTTTTTCCATGGGTTATGCTTTGATGAAATAATGAAATGATTACGAAACTTGTTTCTTTTCCATAGGTTATGTTATGATGAAATGTTTATGAAACCCATTTCATTTCATGGGTTTTGATATGATGGATGTTTTATGATCTTATGTCACACATATGTATGATTTTCATTATGTGATGGTGGTTATGTTATAACCAAGGATAGTGGTTGAGTTATAACCAAGGATGATGGTTATGTTATAACCAAGGATGGTGTTTATGTTATAACTAAGATGTGTGGGACCTATATCATACTCAAATGCATTGGGTAAATATTTATATCTCACGAGATAGATAGAAATGGAATGGGGAATGGACCCGGTTCAGTAAGAGACTTTGTAACAACCCAAACTTTTGAATAATATTTGTTTCCTAAATTTGTGTTTTATTTTATTTTATACTCAACAAAAATATATCCTTTAATTAATGAAGTTAGTATAATTAAAATTAGACCGTTGGATTTTGACTGTTATATGACTGTTGGTCAATATGACCATTGGTCAATATGATCGTTGGAAGCTATAACGTTATGATTATTGTTTATAAATACAAATAATCATGGTCAATTAATACAGAAAGAAGAGTTGATGGCCTCATCCAGTATACTTGGGCCATACGAAGCCCATATGTCGAAGCTTATAAAGAAGGTTGCATCACTGGGTTTTGCTCTGGACCAAGCCCAAGACGAACTCCAACATGTGAAGCTTGAATGGAATTTCTTAAGGGAGAAGTTCAAGATGATAGAAATCACCACTCGAGCAATGTTTTCCAAGATTCCCCAAGATTCTATCACCATTGCACATATTACTCTTAGGTCCTATGCATGTGTTATAAGGGGCTATGTAACGAGGCCCTTGTTACTTTGTGTAATCCTTTTGTATAAATAAAATTGTTATTTCTTATTATGGTAAATTTCAAATGTTAAAAATAAATATAAGTTGAATTTATAGAAGTTACATATTATTGGTGAATTTTGGAAAAAGGGTATTTTAAAATATTCTTGTATACTTTAAAAATAATTAATAATGTGAAATGGTTTTCGAAAAATGGTCTTCTACAGTTGTGTTCAGTAAGAAATTTAGATTCTAATAAGATCAATTTATTTTTTAGTGAATAGTAAATTATGAATAGTAATATTACCCTTATTAATAGTAATGTGACCAATGGAATGGTAACCTCACTTAAGAAAGTATAAATATAATTTATACATCTTGAATGGTGAAGTGATATAATAGCATACGTAAATAACTGTTTCAGAAATTCTTAGTTAAGTATTAGTATTTTTTTCATGTAAATAGTGTTTTTAATTAAAAATTAAATAACTCATAGTTAGAAAATTATTTTCATATAATGGAGTTCATTTTTGAATTCAGATCATCGATATTAGGTTAAGGTGAATTTATGATATTTTTATAAAATGTTTTTTTTGATGAATAGTGAAAATAAAGTCATGAGTTTTAGTGTGTTTAATGACATAATTAATGATGTAATAATGATGTCATAATTATGGTCTAATTTTGAATAGTAATATATTTTATGAGGTGTCCCAATTGGTCAATAACATGGGCAAATACAATGGGCAAACCCATGGTTTTTCAAATACCACTAATGGGGTGTCCCTTGGAAATTGATAAAATATTCCCTCACTTTTTCTATAAATACCAAGACATTACTTCATTAATTTCATTAAAAATTCCTCCTCAACAAAGATATGGTCTTTTTACCTCCCAAAGAGTCCTCCAAAGGTTAACTCAATCCCCCCAAGGTCCCAACCTTCGAGATTTTGAAGTTACTCTTCAAGGTAAGAGAACCTTTCACCCTCCTCTTTTAGTCATGACTTCCTTTATGTTATGTATTATATTTTACATTTTATTATATGGGGGTATGTTATTCTATATCCTTATTACTTTCCATTTTATGTCCAAATTATTATAGACCCTTTCTTCTCTCATCAACTTATTTTCTTAATTTTTAAGTGACACCGTTAGGCTGCCGAATTTTTGTAAAAGAAATCACATCTTCTCTTTTCTTTCGAGTTTCATTTTCATGTGGTATATCATTAAAATAACCATACCATGTTCTTATCTCCATGTTATTCTATCCTTATACTATATTATGAATCTCTTATTAATTTTTTACCTCTATCCCCTCGCTTTTTAATGTTTTCTAAAACCATGTTGCATAGCCGTTATGCCGCATAATTTTCGTCTCAAAATATCTTTCTTTTTCTCATGAAATTATCTTATTTTATTTACGTGAATACCCAAACCAATTTCATTTATAGGGGTATTAATAAATACCTAATATTGATATATTTTATTCTGGAATTGGCATACATATAATCCTCACTCCCTTTCCATGGGTTATAAATGACATAATGATCTTATTTTTAAGCACTTTTTAAACATCACGATTTTGACATGAAACCCATTTATTTTATTCTATTTGAGTTATTTATGAAATGTTTTTATTATTATCTATGTGGATCACATAAAAATAAAGATATATTAAGGGTGCGACCTGATAGTACTCCAATGCATTGGGTAATGAATTTAATCTCTAGAGATGACAAGTTTCACGATACCTTGGTAAATAACCTTGATAATTTTTATGACACCTTGGGGATGAACCTTGATGATATATTCATGAATGTCTAAATTAAATTTTGTAACAACATATTCAATTTATGATTCATTATATTTTTATTATGATATTCCTCTTCTTCCATTGCTCATGTCTTTATGTTTTTCATCAAGTTCTTATTGATATCACAAGTAAACTGATTCCCTTGCTTTCCTTACTGGGCCTTCTACTCTCTCTTTCCTTTGATGTACGTCTCTAGGTTATTATATGAAATAATTGTTCATAGGATGAAATTTTAAATAATATTATCAAAGGCATTTAAAATATTGTTTTAAGTTTTCATGTATTATGCTCCTGATTTCCAAGACACTAGACTTTAAAGATCCTCTGTTCGTAAAATGTAATGAAAAGTTATGTAATAAAAAGGTAGGATACCATAGTTGGTATCAAAGTATAGTTTAGTTATTTATGTAAATTAGAATATGAAAAATTTAGGAACAACCCTATATAAAAGTTTAAATATAGGAAAACTTCATGGTATTTTGGTGAAATATTAAGTGGTTTTTGAAAAAATAAATCCCTGTTTGGATACGAACAAGTGGATGTGGCTCTAGAATAGATATAACTAGGAGTGAAAACTCTGAAAAAGAGTTTTAGGTTTGACTTGGGGTATCTTGGTACATGAAAAATGTCCTTTTTACACTCCTGGTTTGACACTCCCAGGGGATAAGTTTGGTTAATCACAAGATTTTTATGAATCATTATGAAGTATTTATAGAGAAATGTAATTGTTGTTAAAGAATAATATGTTTAAGAATAAAGTTTTAAGACATAAAAATCCTTTATAGTTAAAATATTAGTGAATAAAATAATTTTCTCACTGAGGTTTTATTTCTTTAGAAAATGGATAGCAATAGGAGAAACCATGCTAATAGTGACTACAATGGACCATGTACTGACGACCCTCTAATGGAAGCCGGAATGGAAAATTTTATGAGAATGATGAACCAAATGACTCAAGTTATGGGAAATAACTTGAATCAAGATGAGAGACTGATTTCACCATGAAGGGAACAACATTATGTTGAGTCCTTTATCCGTCAACTACCGCAAACCTTCAGTGGAACTACCAACCCATTGATTACTGAACAATGGATCAGCTCTATCGAGAAGATATTTTCTGTGATCTGTTGTTCGAAACAAGAGAAGGTCACCCTGACTATTTACCGCTTAGAGGGAGAAGCTTATCACATGATGCCAATAGTTGAGGTTTAATCTTTGGAGTGGTAAGAGTTCAAAGGGATCTTATTCAATAAGTATTTCCCTCGTTCTATGAGAACAAAAATGGAGAAGGAGTTTCTCGAGCTGAAGCAGAAGGAGAATGAATCTGTAAGAATCTATGAGATGAACTTCACAAGGATTTCACGTTACACCTATAGATTTTCCATGGATCCAAATGGGAAGGTTGATATATTCTTTGGTGGACTAAGACCTCATCTACAGAATAATTTATCCAACCAAGACTATGAAAACTATGAGGAGATCGTGTGGAGTGAAATGAAATTCGAACTAGAGTTTGGCGAGACACAGTGGTCTCATAAATCCAACTACAAGAAGAGATCAATGGAGCCAATATTAGGGAGGAACTTCGAGCATAGAAGAGGAGGCAAGAAAGTGAAACGTCCCATGTGTAATAAATATGGGAAGAAGAATTTGGGGAACTGCATTCTCGGGAGCGAGAAGTGCTAAAAATGTGGAACAGATGGCCATATTGCACGGAATTGTCACAGTGAGGTGAAGACACAACTTACCAACACTAACGACAAGGGGAAGATGGTGTAGGACCTACCTAATGTCCAATTCTATAAGTGTAGAAAACTTGGGAACTTTTCCAATCACTGTCTAAATCTGAGGGCAATGGAGGGGAATTACTATCAACCTCAGAAAAGTCCAAGGGAACAAGTTTGTGTTTTTTCTATCACGACAGCTGAAGTTGAAGCACCAAATGATGTGGTGGCAGGTACTCTTGTTGTTCTCTCAAATATAGAAAGTACTTTTTTTGATTTTGGTTCTACTCATTCATTTATTTCCTCCAAGTTTTCAAAGAATTTAGAATCAACCCCCAAATTGCTAAAAGTAGAGTTATCAGTCAAGACTCTTGGTGAGATTATCCAAGCATCATCAGTGTTTAGAAGCTCTAGTATCTACTTTAGTGAGCATAATCTTATCGCAAATATAGTAGTAATTCCTATGATAGAATTCAATATTATACTAGGGATAGACTGACTCTCAAAGTATAATGCTAATATCAAATGCAGAAGTAAGGAAATATCAGTAGTCTTGAATGGAAAACCAATAGTTATCTTCCAAGGAGGGATATATCAACCTGATATTTGTCTAGAAGAACCTCTTATATCCTTCTTTATGGGGTTGATCGGTGAATAAGAAGGAAATGAGAGTATAAGGATAGAAAATGTACCCATTGTCCAGGAATACATTAACATATTTTATGAGGAGTTACCGGAACCTCCCCTAGAAAGAGAGGTAGAGTTCTCCATTGAACTCATAGCTGGATCTCATCCAATATCAAATACCCCATATAGGATGGAAAATGTGGAGATGGAGGAATTAAAGAAACAACTCCAAGATCTTTTGGATAAGGGTTTTATCCGACTGAGTGTGTCTCCTTGGGGAGCACCTGTTCTCTTTGTGAAGAAGAAGGATGGATCAATGCGTCTATGCATTGATTATAAATAACTAAATGGGATCACAGTGAAGAACAAATACCCTCTTCCAAGAATTTATGACTTATTTGACCAACTTCATGGGGATCAATTCTTTTCTAAGATTGATCTTTGATCTGGTTATCATCAATTGAGGGTGAAGAAAGAAGATATTCCAAAAATTTATTTCCGATCAAGATATGGGCATTATGAGTTTTCTGTTATGCCCTTCAAACTGACTAACACACCTACTATTTTTATGGATTTGATGAATAGAGTATTTAAGGACTGCCTTAATAACTTTTTGGTATTTTTTATTGATGATATTATGATATATTCCAAAAGTCATGAGGAGCATGAGGATCATCTAAGGGTTATTTTGCAAACTCTATAGAAGGAGAGGCTTTTTGGAAAGTTTAGAAAATGTGAATTTTGGTTACAACAAGTTTCTTTCTTAGGGCACATTATAACCAATGAAGGAATCACAGTTGAACCTGAAAATACAAAAATTATAGAGGAGTGGCCTCAACCTATAATAATAATTGAGATTCATAGTTTCCTTGGATTAGTGGGATATTATAGGAGGTTTATAAAAAACATTTCACAAATTTCTAATCCATTAACCAAGTTAACTCGAAAAGGGGTCAAGTTCATCTGGACAAAGGAGTGTGAGGAAAGTTTCTAAGAGTTGAAGAAGATATTGGTTACTACACCCGCGTCAACTCTGCCCTCAAGTGGAGAAGGATTTGTTGTTTTTAGCGATGCATATCTGAAAGGTCTTGAGTTCATAATCATGAAAAATGACAAAGTCATTTCTTATACATCTCAACAGTTGGAGACTCGTGAGTAGAACTATCCTACACATGATCTAGAGCTAGCTACAGTCATTTTTTATTTGAAGATATGAAGGAATTATCTTTATGGGGATAAATGTGATATATACAGAGACCATTAAAGTTTGAAGTATATTTTCACACAAAATTAATTGAATATAAGAAAAAGGAGATGGTTGGAACTTCTTAATGACTATTATTGTTCAATTCATTATCATACTGGAAGAGAAAACAAAGTCACAGATGCATTAAGTAGGAAAGACCCAATTATTCTATCCATGATTAGGATTCAAAGAGATACTTTGATCAATGAACTAGTAAAGCTGGACATGGGAATTATAAGGGAAGGGAAATCATAAACCCTAACCCAAATGATTTATCAACCGTCATTACTAGAGAAGATCAAGAAAGCTCAAAAAGAAGATCCTTTGTTACAGAATAAGTTTGAGGCTATGATGGATGGGAAGTTTCCTGAGTTCAATATTGACCAAGAAGGTGTACTAAAATTTCATACAAGACCATGTGTTCTATATATTCTTGAAATAAATAAGGAGATTATGGATGAAGCTCATAATTCTATGTTCTATATACACTATGGAAGTAAAAAAATGTATAGAGACCTTCATGATCATTATTGGTGGGATAATATGAAAAGAGAGATTGTTGACTACACTTTAAGGTTCCTAGTATGTTAGTAAGTAAAGGCAGAGTGACAACTTCCTAAAGGGGGATTTCAACCACTACCCATACCATCATGGAAGTGGGACAATATCAATATGGACTTTGTCACTAGTCTCCTGAGAACCTCCAAAGGAAATAATGCGATATGGGTTATTATGGACCGTCTCACCAAGACTGTCCATTTTATATCTATTTGGGAAGATTTATCTTTTGATCAAATTTCCAAGATTTATGTGAAGGAAGTAGTAAGGCTGCATGGAGTTCCACTTACTATCGTATCTGATCGTGATCCAAGGTTCACATAAAAATTCTGTAGAAGTCTTCAATATGCTCTAAGTACCGAATTGAATTTCAATATGGCCTATCACCCCCAAAATGATGGCCAATCTGAAAGGAATATTCAAACACTCGAGGACATGATGAGAACATGCTCAATGTAATTTAAAGGTGGATGGGATCAACATATCCCATTAGTTGAGTTCTCTTACAATAACAACTTCCACTTGAGCATTTAAATGGAACCCTTTGAAGCTCTATATGGAAAGCGATGTGGAAATCCTACTTGTTGGGATGAAGCTGGTGATAGAAAGATTCTTAGGACTGATCTTGTGCAAGATATGATAGAAAATGTCCATGCCATCCAATAACACATTAAGGCTTCTTAGAGTTGTCAACATATCTATGCTGAAAACCATCAAAGGGACTTGGAGTTTGATGTTGGTGACAAAGTATTTCTTTGAATTTTATCCCTAGGTACATTGGCCCCTATTAAATCCTTGATCGCGTAGAATCAGTGGCCTATAAACTTTCACTTTCTCCAAATATATCACAAGTTCATGATGTCTTCCATGTATCCCTCTTGAGGAAGTACATACCTGATCCTTCACATGTACAAATCTAGAGGTGGTACAACTAGAACATTACCTCTCTTATGAGGAGCAACCGGTGGAGATCTTGGATCGTAGAGACAAGGTTATACGTAATAAGACTACCCACCTTGTTAAGGTGTTGTGGAGGAACCAAAAATGCGAAGAATCCATGTGGGAACCAGAGGAGTATATGAGGCAGAAGTACCCACACCTTTTCGCTTATGAGGGTACAAGTTGAAATTTCAGGGATGAAATTTCTTAAGGGGGGAAGAATTTAATGACCCAAACTTTTGAACAATATTTGTTTCATAAATTCGTGTGTTATTTTATTTTATACTCAACAAAACTATATCCTTTAATTAATGAAGTGAGTATAATTAAAATGAGACCGTTGGGTTTTGATTGTTATATGACTGTTGGTCAATATGACCGTTGGTCAATATGACCGTTGGTCAATATGACCGTTGGTCAATATAACCGTTGGTCAATATGACCGTTGTAAGCTATAACGTTATGATTATTGTTTATAAATACAAATGATCATGGTTACTTAATACAGAAAGAAGAGTCGATGGCCTCATCCAGTAGACTCGGGCCATATAAAGCCCATTTTTCGGAGCTTGGAAAGGAGGTTGCATCACTAGGATTTGCTCTGGACCAAGCCCAATCCGAACTCCAACATGTGAAGCATGAACAAAATCGCTTAAGGGAGAAGTTCAAGCTGATAGAAATCACCGCTCGAGCAATGTTGTCCAAGACGCCCCAATATTCTATCACCATTTCACACCTTACTCTTAGGTCCTATGCAGGTGTTATAAGGGGCTATGTAACTAGGCCTTAGTTACTTTGTGTAATCCTTTTGTATAAATAAAATTGTTATTTTTTATTATGGTAAATTTCAAATGTTAAAAATAAATATAGGATGAATTTATAGAAGTTCCATATTATTGGTGAATTTTGGAAAAAGGGTATTTTAAAATATTTTTGTATACTTTAAATAATTAATAATGTGAAATGATTTTTGAAAAATGGTATTCTACAATTGTGCTCAGTAAGAAATTTAGAGTCTAATAAGAAGAACTTATTTTTAGTGAATAGTAAATTATGAATAGTAATATTACCTGTAACGACCCAATATTTTTCAATGGAAATTCCTTTCTTATAAATAAGTCATAATCACATGAAATCACAACATAATTAACTACTGTGTTCTATGTGACCCTTAAAACATAATTTTTTCACTTCTGTGATGTGAATTTCGAAAATCTGACATACACGGTTGCGATCAGTAAGTTATTCAGAGTCCAATAAGAAAAACTTAATTTTTGGTGAATAGTAACCTACCCTTATGAATAGTAACATACCCTTATTAATAGTGATATAACCTAATGAATAGTAACCTTACCTATGATAGTATATAAATAATATTCAAGTGAAAGTAAGATATACCTATGCTTTGGAAATAAATGTTTTAAAACTGTTGTTTTTAGAATAAATTATGATATTAAATAAATATTAAATTAATAATATTTAGAAAACTATTTTTGAAAAATTTACTTTATTTTTGGATTCTACACGTTGAAAAATGGTTGGGGTGAATTTTTGGGATTTTTCTGAAATACTTGAATTTTTTATGAATAGTGAAATACCATAATTTACAAAATAAGCTAAATAAGCTAATTATAAAGTCATGCATGATGTTCTGATGATGTAAGAACAATTGGTTCGGGTTTAAATGATAAAATTACTATTCTTGGTCATGTAATACTCATTATTCCTTGTCTTGTGGGGAAATAATAAATTAATGAATTTTATATTGAGAAATCCCGTCTCTCCTCCACTATAAACCCCCCTCACTCCCTCTTCCATTCACTCCTATAAAGCCTTGTTACTTCACCAAATTCTGTCCAAATACCCTCCCAAACTCTTCTCCCATGTCCAACAAGCCTTGGTCTCATAAAAAGACCAAAACCACTCACTTAAAGAGGCTCTCAAGGAATTTTGGTTCAAGAGGTAAATTCCTCTTTTCAATTCTTTGTGTTTCCTTTCAAGTTCATTTGTTTCCTTTTCCTATTACCTATCCTTATCCAAATGTTTTGATGACTCAATTACATTACATTTAATATAATTTTGTCATGATAGTGGAATAATTTATCATCATCTCTCCCTTTTACCTTCTATTATACTAGTAGCAAGAACACCATCCGAGATGTGTCAATTTACCACATTCAAGGACGATGGGATTTTGATTTCTATTATCATTATCAATTCTAGTCATGAAACAATTATTGTTATGGTTTAAACAGATTATTATATATGTAATATAACCTATGTAAGGTTCTGTAATCCTTTTTTACAAATGGTATTAAGTTACAAAGAAAAATGAGTTCGTTGTTATCAAAACCCACAATTTAACCGAAACAGTTTTCATTAAAGATCTATATAATAATTCATTCTCATGACATGTAACCAAGTTATATAAATTACCACTAACACCTATGGATGATAATAAATAATATGAAAATTTAATTATGGAGATTTACATCCATTCCTCAAGAACTCCATTACTTAAGAACAAGTGAACTGATTAGGAAAATAAAGAAAACGAACACTCCAGAACGACGAAATTCTATATAATAACTTATCAATAAGGGCATAATTGAACTAAAAATAATTATAATAAAATAAATACATGACTAATAGGTTATTAATTATATTATTAATAATTATAATTTCATATTACAGGATATTAAGTTCAAGAGTGGAACACATTTGGAGTTAAGGTAAGGGTGTTTCCACCCGAACTTCCATTCTCATTAGGGTTACTTTTATTGTCTAATTATCTCAATGGAAATATTGTGTATTATTATGTAATACTAAAATAAATTATGTGTGTGGGTTATATATATGTTTACCAACCATAATCTTTCCTTATATTATGGATGGTTACATGTTTTAAAAGGAACTTTTGAAATTGTTTCCGAAATACAAGCCCGGTCCAAGGGAATCTCTCTAATTCTTACCTATTTTCAAGGGAACTATATAATCCATTTTTGGAAACCATTATATTTATAAAATCTCTCATTTTATTATAAAAATTATATCTCACTTCACTTCTGATTTTATACAAATATTTTTTCCAAAAGAACTCTTCTTTTCAAAGTAAAAGAGTATTTATCTCAATATTTACTCAAAGATTTTGTAAGAGTATATTCATCTATTTCAAAAATCTTGTTGATTATTATGTATTATTGGGATTATTATCCCATGTTATCATATACCATATTTAATTTAATAGCTTATGATTGTTTTGTCTGTGGATTTTCTATCTTGAAACCATTCACCAATTTACTACAAAAGGTTAGTATTTATGCTTAATGTTCAGGGAAAGTTATTTTCATTTCATATATTAATTTAAATATGAATGTATATGTTGCTTATATTTATCCCCATTCATATGAGCAATGAATTGGATATAGTAAGTTTTGGGTGGGGCCCACTATATCCCCTCGGTGTATCGGTAGGTCTCATGAGACAAACTACGGTCATGGCATAAGGCCTTGACAAAATGATTATTTATGGTCTTGGCATGAGGCCTCGACGATATAGTTATGTTGTCCCAAATTATGAATTCTATAATTATGAAAATAGTATTGATGGTTCTTGTGGTTATTCTACTAGTAGAATACCCATGATTATGTTATATTATGACAATATTTACTCAGCTCATATTTCTGCCATATTATGTTCAAGTTTATTTTTAAAGGCTTATGTTTTTAATTATTCACCATGTCTAATGTTTATATTATCTTCCGCTGTATTGATTACCCTTACTGATATTTTGAGATAACCCCTTTCTTATGTTTCATTTTCTCAGGACATGAAGAAGTTTACTATGAATGACATGCTGAAATAACCTAGGAGTTATGGATGATTTCTAAGGAGTTTATATATTGTTTTTATTTTTAAGTTGTAATGTTTAACTTATGTATGAATCTTGTTTCCAATAATACTAAACTACTCAGTCCTTCGAGATTCTTATTCCTTGTATGTATTCTAATAAGGCACCAGATCTGGGCAACTGGGGTCGGGTCTTTACAGTTAGTATCAGAGGAAGTTTAGTAGAAAACTTGGAAACTAGATTTAGCAAATGTAGATTTGGGAAGAGTCCCTAAGATAGTCTTTGAGGATAAGAATACAAGAACGTACTAGTATTTTTTTAAGGAATAGATTATATGGATCTTTCAAGCAATACATCCCTGTCTGGATATGAGCATGTAGAAGCGGGTCTGGCACAAAGGTACCTAGTAGTGAAAGCTCCGACAAGGAGGTTCGGATTTGACCCGTGGTATCCTAGTAAATGAAAGTGGGCCTTGATACACTCTTGGTTACAACACTCCTGGGGGACATGCTTAGGATAATTCACATTTTCTTTACAAACCATTATGAAGGATTTAAATGTAAAATTTTCCTCAAAGAAACCATTTTGTGATTACGGGATTAGCCATGCATAAGATTTCAATTTGTGCTAAGTATTTTGTTAAGTTAAGATTATGAATTATGATTCATAACCTAATCTAGTGTATTACATTATCTAGAAATGATGCCTAGTATAAGGAATGGAAACCGCACGAACGCACGTGTCCCCTGTAGGTATTTTCCTCCGATGCAAGATAATGATATTGGATCTGGTACTGTGACTGGTGCTGAGAAAATTATAACTATACTGGGACAACTTATTCAGGTTATGAATAATAACCTTACCCGTATGGAGAATCCAGATCCAACACATGGAGGAGATATGTTAGATTTATTTATGCGAAAACAACCTCCATCATTCAATGGGACTACAAACCCATTTGTATCAAAGCAGTGGTTATATTCCCTAGAGAATACATTTCTTGCCTTGGGATGTAGTGAAAGAGAGAAGTCCGTTATGGCATTTTATCGTCTATCGGGAGATGAAAATCAATGGTGATCATTAATCCAAAAAACAAAAGAGGATAAAGAGATAGAAGAGATGGAATAGAGGTACTTTAAGGAAATATTCTTAGAGAAATACTTTCCTCGTGAACAACGAGTAGATATGGAAAGGCAGTTTTTGAATTTGAATCAAAAGAAAGATGACAATGTTGAAAAGTATGAAGCTAACTTCACAAGGTTAGCAAGGCATGCTATGGACTACATACAAAATCCAAGGAGAAAAATTGATCGATTCTTTGATGGTTTGAAACCATTCCTCCGAAGGGCGCTAGTCTCCCATAATTTCTCATCATATGAAGATATTGTTTCATGTGCTATCAAGATAGAAAAAGAATTTTCTAAGTCTTATGACTTTAAAGGAAAATAGGAGAAGAAGAGGGCTATCAAAAACTATAGAAAGGGAAATATGGAAATAGTGAAAAAGGGAAGAGTTGAATTTCCACCCTATGACAATTGTGGGAAGAAACACCCTGGAACTTGCCTGAAGGGAATGGGAGTCTGTTACAAATGTGGAGAAAAAATCCACCTAACTTGGGATTGTAAGGGGAAGAAAGAAGCTACCAATGTTCAATGCTATAATTTTCAGGAGATGGGACACTATTCTAATGATTTTCCAAAGCATCAAGGAAACATGCAGCAAAAAAGGCCAAGGGAGTAGGGACAAGCTTATGCGATCACAACTGCTGATATTGAAGTTCCTAATGATGTGGTGGTAGGTACTTTAATCATTTCCTCAAAATTAGCGAATAATTTATTTGATTCTAGATCATCACATTCATTTATATCTTCCCGGTTTTCCAAGAAAATTAGATATTTCCAATTTGATTTAATAAAAGAGTTATAAGTCAAAAATCCTAGTGGATGTATCATTGCAACAAAGGCGTGTTGATTAGTCCCCCTCGTGACACATAAACATGCTTTAGTTTCTAACCTTATCATTATACCAATGGTTTATTATGATATAATTCTCAGTATGGATTGGCTATCAAATTATGATGTGAAGATCTATTGTAAGAACAAGGAAGTTACAATTTTTGAGAATGGTGTATAATCCCTTGTCTTTAGAGAAGAAACCTCACCATCTGGTTCTCATCTAGATCCACCCCCATTAGATCTACTGAATTCAATTATTAGGGAGGAAGGGAATGAAATAAATATGGGTGAGGAGAAGAATGTACAGATAGAGGATGTACCCATTGTGAAAGAATATGTTGACGTATTTCCAAAGGGTTTACCTGGACATCCTCCAGTATGGGAAATTGAGTTTTTCATTGACTTAATTCATGGTTCAAGGCCCATATCAAAGACCCCTTATAGAATGTACACTGTGGAGTTAGTGGAACTAAAGAAAAAAATAGAGGAATTGAGTGATAAAGGATTTATTCGACCTAGTGTTTATCCATGGGGAGCCCCTATCCTATTTGTTAAGAAGAAAGATGGGTCTATGAGGTTGTGCATTGATTACAGGGAAATCCATGCTATTAAAATAAAGAATAAGTATCCTATTCCATGAATTGATGATTTATTTGATCAACTTAATTGAGCCCAATATTTTTTGAAGATTGATATTCGATCTGGATATCATCAGTTGCTTGTGAGGAATGAAGATATTCTAAAAACAGCATTCCGAACCAGTTACGGGCATTAAGAGTTTACAGTAACGCCTTTTGAACTAACTAATACACCATCTGTTTTCATGGATATGATGAATAGAGTTTTCAAGGAACATCTTTATGAATTTTTGGTGGTTTTTATTGATGAAATCTTGGTATACTCTAAAATCTATAAAGATCATGAAAATCACTTGCGCACTATTCTGAAGACTCTGAGAAGAAATGAATTATATGAGAAGTTTAGAAAGTGTGATTTTTGGCTCCAATTATTTTACTTTATGAGCCACATTGTCTATAAGGATGGAATATCTGTAGATTCTATGAAGAAAAAGGCTGTGCAAGAATGACCTACTCCAATGAACATAACTGAGGTACATAGTTTTATTGGTTTAGCAGGTTATTATCGGCGTTTCGTTCAGAACTTCACCCGTTTAGCCAACCTAATGACCAAGATCACATGAAAAGGGGTTAAGTTTGTATATACATAGGAATGTGAATAATGTTTTGAATAATTTAGGGGGAGGTTAGTGAACGCTTTGATCCTAACCCTACCATCGGGGAATGATGGGTTTGCTATCTATAGCGATGCATCAAAGAAAGGACTTGGCTGTGTCCTTATGCAGAATGATCGAGTGATTGCCTATGCATATAGGAAGTTAAAAATTCATGAACAAAACTATCCAACTCATGATCTTGAGTTAGCAGTGGTAATATTTTCTCTGAATATTTGGAGACATTACCTCTATGGTGAAAAATGTGAGATATATACAGATCATAAGAGTTTGAAATATATATTCTCATAAAAATAACTCAACATGAGAAAAAGGATATGGATTTAGCTACTCAAAGATTATGATTGCATAATACACTACCACTCGAGGAAGGCAAATAAGGTAGCAGATTCTTTGAGCAGAAAGGATCATGGATTTATAAACAATATGAGAGTTGAAAGGGATCCTATGTTCATGGATCTAGTAAAGACGAATATGAGAATTATCAAGGAAGGTAACACATCAATACCTTTTCAAATGGTTTCCGAACATTCTTTACTGGAAAGGATAAAAGGTTCTCAGGCTGATGATGAGGAGTTTCAAAAATTAAATCTATAAATGATGGGAAGTTGATTGACTTTGCATATGAAGGTGGAATTTTAAAATTTAGGAAGAGGATTTGTGTTCCCACTATTACTGAGCTAAAGAGGGAACTATTGGATGATGCTCATAGCTCTAATTTCTCTATACACCCTGTTAGCACAAAGATGTATAGAGATCTAAAGTAGCATTTTTGGTGGGAAAATATGAAAAAGAGAGATTGCTGAATACACATCAAAGTGACTTGTATGTCAACAAGTGAAAACTGAGAGGAAAAAGTCCAAGGGGATGATGAAACCACTACCCATACCAACATGAAAGTGGGAGAACATTACCATGGACTTTTTCATTGGACTTCCAAGGACATCCATAGGAAACAATGCTATATGGGTCATTGTGGATCATCTTACAAAGACAGCTCACTTTATCGTGATTTTAGAGGACTTCTCATTGGATTAACATGCACAAATTTACATCAAATAAGTGGTAAGGCTGCATGGAGTACCACTATCTACTGTGTCCAACCGTGATCCTAGATTCACCTTGAAGTTCTGGAAAAGTCTCCAACATGCTCTAAGCACTGAACAAAACTTCAATACGACCTATCATCCTCAAAATGATGGCCAATATGAGTGGACTATTCAGACACTGGAAGACATGTTGAGATCATGTTCTATGGAATTCAAAGGAGGATGGGACCAACATCTTCCACTAGTTTAATTCTCCTACAACAACAGTTTCCACTTGAGCATCCGAATGGAACTATATAAAGCCCTTTATGGGAAAAGGTTCATAACACCGACATGTTGGGATAAAGTTGCTGAGTGAAAGATACTAGGACATGAAATGGTTGAAGAAATGGTGGAGAAGGTGCAAACCATTCAGTAACACATCAAGGCAGCCCAAAGTCAATAAAAGAGTTATGTGGATAACCGTCGATGATACCTTGAGTTTCATAGTTGGAGACCTAGTATTTATACGCATATATCCATGGAATAAGGTCATGAGGTTTGGGAAGAAAGGAAAGCTAATTCCTAGGTATATCAGCCCCTTCGAGATCCTTGATCGAGTCGGAGCTGTGGCCTATCGACTGACACTTACACCTACCATGTCGAAAGTACATGACATATTTAATGTATCCCTCTTAAGGAATTACATATCAGACCCTTTACATGTACTCTCTTCATAGGTGGTACAGTTAGAGGATGATCTTTCCTATGAGGAGCAGCCAGTGAAGATCTTGGATCGTAGAGACAAAGTTCTACGCAACAAGACAACTCATATGGTCAAGGTACTGTAGAAAAACCATAAGTATGAAGAGGCAGCATGGGAATTGGAGGAATCAATGAATGAAAATTACCCCCACCTATTTTTGGCCTAGATTGTAAAATGAAATTTCGAGGGTGAAATTTTCAAAGGGGGAAGAATGTAACGAACCAATATTTTTCAATGGAAATTCCTTTCTTATAAATATGTCATAATCACATGAAATCACAACATAATTAACTAATAAGTTATATGTGACCCTTAAAACAAAATTTTGTCACTTATGTGATGTGAATTTTGAAAATGTGACATACACAGTTGTGATCAGTAAGTTATTCGGAGTCCAATAAGAAAAACTTAATTTTTGGTGAATAGTAACCTACCCTTATGAATAGTAACATACCCTTATGAATAGTGATATAACCTAATGAATAGTAACCTTACCTATTATAGTATATAAATAATATTCAAGTGAAAGTATGATATACCTATGCTTTGGAATAAGTAAATAAATGTTTTAAAACTGTTGTTTTTAGAATAAATTATGATTCTAATTAAATATTAAATTAATCATATTTAGAAAACTATTTTTGAAAAATGGACTTCCTTTTTGGATTCTACACGTCGAAAAATGGTTGGGGTGAATTTTTGGGATTTTTCTGAAATACTTGAATTTTTGATGAATAGTGAAATACCATAATTTACAAAATAAGCTAAATAAGCTAATTATAGAGTCATGCATGATGTTCTATTTATTTAAAACCAATTGGTTAGGGTTAACATGATAAAATTACTATTCTTGTTCATGGAATACTCACTATTCCTTATCTTGTGGGGAAATAATAAATTAATGAATTTTATATTGAGAAATCCCCTCTCTCCTCCACTATAAAACCCCCTCACCCCCTCTTCCATTCACTCCTCTCAAGCCTTTTTAATTCTCCAAATTCTATCCAAATACCCTCCCAACCTCTTCTACTACCTCAAAAAAGCCTTGTTCTCATAAAAATACCAAAACCTCTCCCTTAAAGAGGCTCTCAAGGAAGTTTGGTTCAAGAGGTAAATTCCTCCTTTCAATTCTTTGTCCTTCCTTTCATGTTCATTTGTTTTCTTTTCCTAATACCTATCCTTATAAAAATGTTGTGATTACTCCAGAACCTTACATTTAATGTAATGTTTTCATGATAGTGGAATAATTTATCATCATCTCTCCCTTTTACCTTCTATTATACTAGTAGCAAGAACACCATCCAAGATGTATCAATTTACCACATTCAAGGACGATGGGATTTTGATTTCTATTATCATTCTCAATTCTGGTCATTAAACCATTCTTGTTATGGTTGAACCAAATTATTATATATGTAATATAACCTATTTAAGGTTCTTTAATCCATTTTTACAAATGGTAGTAATTTATAAAGAAAAATGAGTTCGTTTTTATCAAAACCCATAATTTAAACGAAACAGTTTTCATTAAAGATCTATATAATAATTCATTCTCATGCCATGTAACCAAGTTATATAAATGACCAATAACACCTATGGATGATCATAAATAATATTAAAATTCAATTCTCGATATTTACATCCATTCCTCAAGAACTCCATTACTTAAGAACAAGTGAACTGATTAAGAAAATAAAGAAAACGAACACTCCGAAACGACGAAATTCTATATAATAACTTATCAATAAGGGAATAAATGAACTAAAAAGAATTATGATAAAATAAATAAATGTATAATAGGTTATGAAGTATATTATTAATAATTATAATCTCATATTCCAGGAGCTGAAGTTCAAGAGTGGAACACGTTTGGAGTTAAGGTGAGGGTTTTTCCACCCGAACTTCCATTCTCATTCAGGTTACTTTTATTGTCTAATTATATCAATGGAAATCTTGTTTATTTTTATTTACTCCTAAAAAAATTATGCGTGTGTGTTATATATATGTTTACCAACCAGAATCCTTTTTTATATTATGGATGGTTACACATTTTAAAAGGAACTTTTGAAATTGTTTCTGAAATACAAGCCCGATCCAAGGGAATCTCTCTAATTCTTAACTATTTTCAAGGGAAATATATAATATGTTTTTAGAAACCATTATATTTATAAAATCATTCATTTTATTATAAAAATACTATCTTACTTCAATTATGGTTTTATACAAATATTTTTCCAAAATAACTCTTCTTTTTAAAGTAAAAGAGTATTTATCTCAATATTTACTCGAAGATTTTATAAGAGTATCTTCATCTATTTCAAAAATCTTATTGATTCTTATGTATTATTGGGATTATTATACCACTTTATCATATACCATATTTAATTTAATGATTTATGATTATTTTGTCTGTGTATTTTCTATCTTGAAACCATTCACCAATTTACTATGAATGGTTAGTATTTATGCTTAATGTTCGGGGAAAGTTATTTGCATTTCATATATTAATTTCAATATGAATGTATATGTTGTTTATATTTATCCCCATTCATATTAGGAATTCATTGGACATAGTAAGTGTTGGGTGGGGCCCTCTATATCCCCTCGGTGCATCGGTAGGTCTCATGAGACAAACTACGACCATGACACAAGGCCTTGACAAAATGATTATTTATGGTCTTGGCATGAGGCCTCGACAGTATAGTTATGTTGTCCCACATTATGCATTCCATCATTATGAAAATAGTATTAATGGTTCATGTGGTTATTTGAATAGTAGAATACCCATGATTATGTTATATTATGGAAATATTTACTGAGCTCATATTTCTTCCATATTATGTTCAAGTTTATTTTTAAAGGCATGTGTTTTGAATTATTCACCATGTCTAATGTTTATGTTATCTTTCATTGTATTGCTTACCCTTAACGAGCGTTTGAGCTCACCCCTTTCTTATGTTTCATTTTTTCAGGACATGAAGAAGTTTACTATCAATGAAATGCTAAAATAACCTAGGAGTTAGGGATGTTGTCTAAGGAGTTTCTATGTTGTTTTTCTTTTTAAGTTTTAATGTTTAACTTATGTATGAATCTTGTTTGCAATAATACTAAACTAATCAGTCCTTCAGGATGCTTATTCCTTATATATATTCCAATAAGGCACCGGATCTGGGAAACTGGGGTCGGGTCCTTACATTACCCTTATGAATAGTAATGTGACCAATGGAATAGTAACCTCACTTAAGAAAGTATAAATATAATTTAGGCATCTTGAATGGTTATGTGATATAATAGCATAAGTAAATAACCGTTTCAGAAATTATTAGTTAAGTATTAGTATTTTTTTCAATTAAATAGTATTTTTACTTAAAAATTAAATATCTCATAGTTAGAAAATTATTTTCATAAAATGGAATTCATTTTTGAATTTAGATAATCAATATTAGGTTAGGGTGAATTTATGAGATTTTTATAAAATGTTTTGTTTTTCTGTGAATAGGGAAAATACAGTTTTGAGTTTCAGTGTGTTTAAAGACATCATTAATTATGTAATCATGATTTTATAATTCTGGTCTACTTGTGAATAGTAAGATATGTTGTGAGGTGTCCCAAGTGGCCAATACCCTGGGCAAGCCCACGGTTTTTTCAAATACCACTAATGAGGTGTCCCTTTGAAATTAATAAAATATTTCTTCAATTTTTCTATAAATACCAAGAAATTTCTTCATTAATTTCATTCCAAATTCCTCCTCAATGAAGCTATGGTCTTTTTACCTCCCAAAGATTCCTCCAAAGGTTTCCTCAATCCCCCTAAGGTCCCAACCTTTGAGATTTTTGAAGTTACTCTTCAAGGTAAGGGAACCTTTCACCCTCATCTTTTAGTCATGACTTTCTTTATGTTATGTCTTCTAGTTTCCATTTTATTATTTGGGGGTATTTTCTTCTATATCCTTATTTCTGTACATTTTATATCCAAATGATGATAGACCCTTTGTGATCTCATCAACTGATTTTCTGAATTTTTAAGTGATTCCGTTAGGCTGCTGAATTTTTGTAAAAGAAATCGCATCTTCTCTTTTCTTCCGAGTTTCATTTTCATGTGGTATGTCATTAAAATAACCATAAAATGTTCTTATCTCCATGTTATTCTATCCTTATACTTCATTATGATTCTCTTATGAATGTGTGACCTCTATCCCCTCTCTTTTTAATGTTTTCTAAAACCATGTTGCATAGTCATTATGCCACAGAATTTTCGTCTCAAAATCTCTCTCTTTTTCTCAAGAAATTATCTTATTTTATTTATGTGAATACCCAAAAAAAAATTATTTTTAGGGGTATTCATAAAGACATAATATTGATATATTTTATTCTATAATTTACATACATATAACCCTTACTTCCTTTCCATGGGTTATAAATGACATAATGATCTTATTTTTAATCACTTTTTTAACATCACGATTTTGACATGAAACCCATTTATTTTATTCTCTTTGGTTTATTTATAAAATGTTTTTATTATGATCTATGTGGATCACAAGAAAATAAATACATATTAAGGGTGCACCTTGATAGCGCTCCAATGCATTGGGTAATGAATTTAATCTCTAGAGATGACAAGTTTCACAATACCTTGGTAAATAACCCTGGTAATTTTTTTGACACCTTGAGGATAAACCTTGGTGATATGTTCATGAATGTCTAAATTAAATGTTGTATCCATATATTCAAGTTATTATTCATGTTCTTTTTTTATGATATTCCTCTTCTTCCATTGCTGCCAAAAATTCCATTTTTATTTGATTTTTGGATAAACCGCTTTATGGGTGCGCAGTAACCTCACAACAACTTGATTGAACCCAAACCACCATATTAAAAATTAAAAAACCAGATAAATATCCCAAATTTAAAATTAAAAAAACCCACGTTCCATCCCATCACTACCGAGGAGACCTCGAACAGAGAACTCGAGCCGCGCCCCTGACTGATGAGTTCAGCACGTCGCCTCCTGTGGCCAGAACAGAACCTCCATAGCAACAGACCACCATCATCAAAGGTACCAGACGCCCGCGGGAGCCGCCCGCTGGAAATCATCAACGTCGTCGAAAAGAAAACCATCGTCGCCATTGTAACAGGACTGTAGGACCATCAAGAAAAGAAGGAATCCAGTTGCCCTCTTGGAGACTCACGCCTCGCACCATCACCGAGGAAAGAAAACCGCCTCCACCATCAAACCATCGAACCATAAACAGAAAACCAGATAAACCATTGCCAAAAAACACCGCCTCTCCGAAAAAGAAGGAACCCAACAAAGAATCGCCAATCCAAACACCAATCCGCAGCAAGAAGCAGCAGGGAACCTCCGACACTACCACATCTGCCACCACACCATCCAAACTCCATCATATCAAAGGTTAAATCAAACAGATCAAAAAAAAAAAAAATTCAACAACCAACATCGCTAGATCAGCCTCCACCACATAGCTACGCCGGAGGAAGGTCACGCCGCAAAGAAACTAAAACTAACAACATAGCCCGTCGCCTCCTTCAAACCCACCAAAGAAGACCACAAAAACCCCCAAGGAACTCGCATCCACCATAGATCGAAGCTAAGACCCCAAAACCACCAAGAAATCTCAACCCAGGACCAAATACACACCGCCATCAAACCCACGAACCCGCCAATGGCGCATGCCAGAACATCCAGCGACCTTTGTCGCAACCCGGTCTTCCGCTCGTGACTCCAGATCTGATAGTGTTGAAGAATCTCGGAGCACAAGAAACCCAGAGAAGGGTAATAATCCACTAACCTCATAGCGAAGGAGAGCCAAAGAGGAGATTGCAAGACATCTGCCACGGGAGAAGGAAGGCGGTGATGGGGGAAACCCTAGCGCCAGAGAGCCCCTTACGGGCCCATTCCCTCTATCTCTCACCTACTCTGCACCTCCTTGTAAAGTAATTATATATATATATATATATATATATTCTTCCATTTCTCATTTATTTATGTTTTTCATCAAGTTCTTATTGATATCACAAGTAAACTAATTCCCTTGCTTTCCTTATTGGGCCTTCTGCTCACCCTTTCCTTTGATGTATGTATCCAGGTTATGAGATGCAGTAATTGTTCATAGGATGAGCTTTTCAATAATATTTTCAAGGGTATTTAAAATATTGTTTTAAGTTTTCATGTATTATGCTCCTGGTTTCTAAGACACTAGACTTTAAGGATCATCTATTTGTAAAATGTAATGAAAAGTTAAGTAATAAAAAGGTGAGATGCCATAGAATTTGTTTACTATGATGGTATTGAGATTAAAACTTGACTTCTATTATGGTTTAGGGAGTGAACCCATTACACTATGTGGAAAGGTATTTCACTAGGGATGTTGGTATGTCTCGCCCAGGAGGTGTATCCACCCATGGAGTGCCCTAATATGTTTTGGAAATGTGCCTTGACTACTAAGGAAATGATTTTATATACTTATTTTTATGCCAAAATTATATGTCTTATGCCAATGTTATGCTCTCATGACTCATGTTTTTTAATTTTATTATGATTCATGTCTTATAAACTACCAATATTTTTTCTATGACTCAATATTTTATCTTTGATATGCAGGGTATGGTTTTCAAATGTTATGATCATGTTCTAATACCCTTTTTTCATGTTATGATTACTTATCTACCTTGATTAACCTTAATAAGCATCTGATCTCACCATTTATTATGTTTTATTTCCCCATGTTCTGAAGAAATATATTAAGTAGGATATGTTTGTAAAGAGTACAAAAGGGGAGTATATTTATGGGAGATGTTGAAGATATTTCACCAAATTAGAATATTTTGTACCTAGTCTCCAAAGACACTAAATTATTATGTCCCTTAGGAGTGTTTTTGTGTAATGTATTGAATAATCATCTAAAAATACATAATATACATATATGAAATGATTGATTTTCTATAAACATGGTGTTTCATCCATTTATTTTTGAAACTTTTAGATCTTGCTAGTCATAGATTATAACATGAGGAAGTGGACATCCAATTCACCATCTATGTGTTTCCAAAAGACATTATGCTCCTCCTAACTAGCATATTTATAAGGTGATTTAATAATTGGGGACTCTAGCATGTAAAATTTATACTCTTGAAATAGTATGATGCGTAAGATCCAGTACCACTACTATAATTTTACTCCAGTTAGAAGATTTTATTTCTCTAATAATGATAAAAAAGATAATGTTGAGGTCATATTACTTTCCATTTTCAATAAAAAAATAAAATCAGGTTTTAATACTTTATCTTTATTTATAAAAATGTTCCATAATAAATTTTATTTTATCAGTATCCCACTATTTTATCAAATCCCAATAACCCTCACCATTAGATTCAAAAATCATGTCATGTAGATATTCTAGTGGAAAGGATCCACATTTCCCTTCTCATAATTAAAAATTAGGACTGAGAAATTATTCAAAGGTATTTAGGTAGGTGATATTTCCAATTATATTAACTCATAGTACCTTGATCCATTGAGTGAACTCCCCAATCCCGAAATCCCAGAATTGAATTTCCTCAAAACTTTCCTCCAAGTTACACCAAGTATTTTTTAAGAAATCAACCCTTGATGCTAAATTTTTGAAGTTGACCCAAAACTTTTATTAGAAATCCCTGATAATTGAAAGAACCTTGACTTTAGCTACACAAGAACTTTTAACTATGGTTTCAATCTAATTTAAGTGATGTGAGTCTTTTTTTATTCAATATTTTTATGAGGTATTTTAATCTTATGCATAAATATTATTTATTTTATCTTTTACAATATTTTTAATATTATGTGAATATTACATAATTAATTATCTATGTTTGATTAAATAATTTGCAAATAATGCATTTATTTCATTTTATCTTAGCATCCTTGTTAATTTATTTACTTTATGTGATTGTGTTTAAACGTCAAATAGACATGTATCTCATAAATAAATAAATAAATATGCACTAGACAAAATAAAATAAACTAGTGATATGATCATGAGATTTTAACTAATGATTGGTTTATTGAGAAGTTAATAAATTAACCTTTGACCCTAGGGGGATAACTCCTTAAATCGGTCTTGGATCAAGTTCTAGAAAACCACCTTTAACCTATGTATCCCCTTAGTTGGTTTCAACTAGGATTGGTCTATAACTGTATCCTGTAACCTATGAGATCCTTCCTTTTACATATTCTCACTCACACGCAAGTTAGGGGAACCTGGGGTTTTGGGTTACATAAAAGAAACCATGGACACACATGCCTGTGCATAATAAGAAGTAAGGGATTATTCATAGATCATCACATTTAATTTAATAATAAATTTATCACAAAGCCCATATAATAAATAATTAAATTAAATAAAAACCTAACACATACATAGGTTGGTAAAGCTCATGATCATCCATGCATGCAATGACTACACATTTGACCAAGCTAGAATTTATCTCAATCCATTCTTTATTAAGATAAATCTCTTGAATTAATAAATTAATTATCTTATTAATTAATTGATTGATTTATCTTAATTATCCACCCAAATAGTTCTTGATATTTCCATCCATTATAATTTTACATAAAATAAATAAATAAATTTTAATTTAAAATTAAATATGTACATGGAGTGTACTAGAGTCGGCAGTGCATGTACTGTTCCACTTCTACTTAAAACCCATTTATAGAGTTTTAACTATTACATGGTGTATACCATCACATGAAATGATGTGTGACTAATTCTATGCATGTTCCCTGTCATGTACAATATACCTTCACAACATATTTCTATATACACAACATGTTGTTCCATGAGTCAAACCGTGTAGTCTGTGCATCATTTATGGCTACATGACACCTTGAATATACATGGAGTGTACTACTAGTAGTTTCTATGAAGTAAAATGTATAGGAGAACAATACACATCATGTATATATAAAATAACACACAAAATAATTAATAAATAATTTATAATCACACATGACCTATCAAAATCATTCAGTGTGCAATTCAGGTGAAAAACCATATCACATGGTGTTTACAGCCACCTATATGCCATGTATTTTTGTTTTTATTTAATTGATTTATTTATTTGTGTGTTGATTCACATGAAACACCTATCTTGATGCGTTCATTTCATTATTTGTCTCTAATTACATGGGATTTACAACCAGCTACACAATTTGTGATTTGTTACTAGCCACCCACATTTCACGCCTAGGGACTCAATTTGTGCTTAATGTGGTTTATTATGTGTTACATTGAATGAAAAAATCACTGAACATTGAGTACTTCATGTAATGTCATGTTGCTTAGCTGATAGTCATTACATGGTGTGTATTAATTAAAAGTTGAGTACAATGACCACATGAATTCTGTAATTCTTGTGAGATCAAAACTGTGTGGGGCTACACAACATGTACATTGAATACATGTTGTGTAACATTTTCAAGATTCATTCTAAATCATGGTTGATACACGATGTGTAATGACTCCATGCACAAAACCCTCAAAAGTAGAATTAATTTAGTTGTATCTACACACGATCCACAAATTTAAATTAAGAATTACCTCAGCTTGATAATTATTTCTTCATTGATGAATTTAGTTTACCTTCTTATCATACCATAATTATGATGATGAATCAAAAGTAGAATTAATTTAGTTGTATCTACACATGATCCACAAATTTTAGAATGTTTCTGATGGTACTCTGGGTGCTAGTGTCAAGGTATCGACCATCTTGCATCATTTTCCATCGATTAAAACTAGAATCCTTTCACTCTTAAAAGATCATTTCACTTATTATCTCAATATTATGATGAAGGAAGATGATTATTGCCTCTAGTTATTGAGATCATTCTTGAGAGGTTCTCCCAAGGTCTTAGGGAGAATTCTCTATAGAGTATCATTGTTCACAAAAAACCCCTACCTCCCAAAATGACATAATCGAGTTAATATATTTAGGGTTTGAAAATAAATAATTACATAGATGTCCTTATGCAATTATTAACTCTATATAAAACCCCATTTCAAATAAGAATAATAAATTTATTATGTTCCATGACATGCACTAACTCATGGATATTTAAATATCATTTCTTAAATATATAAATAAATAAATATTTAAATGATATTAACTAAAACATATTATTTCTTCTGAACCCTTAACTTGGCCGTTAAATTATCCTCGGAATATATCAAATATTGAATAATAAATATTTATTTAAATAAATAAATATCTCTATATTATTTTTTCAATAAATAAATAAATATTATATCTACTAACCAAAAAATAAATATTTATTAAACACACAACTCACATAGATTACAAACTGGAAAAACTAGTGATTGAATTTATACGATAAACATAACCTGAATTATTATTATTCTTTAGTCTAGTGAATAATCTTTATTCTAATATTAAATTAAAATATAATTTAACTTAGATTCTATATACACCTAGCATGTGACCCTCAATGCCTATTTCTTAGTGGAATTGGGTGAGCTATCCCCAAGTATAATATTAGCATATAACAACACATCAAGAAACCCATATAAAAAAATGTTAATGATGCAAAAATAACAACCTCATACAAACACTTACTATGTAATATAATACCCTTTTCATAGTATATCATTAATTAGGTTTCATACTTGTGTGATCAACCTATATTCTTAATATATCTTTCTTTGACTACCAAAAATAAACTCATAGACAAAATACCATGGCCATAGAATTAATTATATATTTCTATTTAAATTAAAGATCCATAGATATTTAATTCTATAAAAATGGAAGGGAAAAATATTTTATTGACTTATTAATTAATGTAATATCACTTACGACACACCCAACGTATCCTTCCTCACCATGAGCATATTTAGAAACAATTTTTGTCAATACATCAATGCATGTGATTCATGATATACATTAATAATACTATCAAGTCTAAGGACCAATACACATGATAACAGATAGTAATATCCAATGACACATATAATACGTGGAATTACTATTGGAAATTCTATTTCTATAACCTCTCTTCTCAGATATTAGCAAGTGTGAACTTCATGAGAATAAGTATCAATGTCTTATGAGCCTCCAAAACCTGATATTCAAACATCATACATGTCCTGTTAGATAGATGTCATCTAACTATAGAACATATGTTTATTAATATTATCATGACACTTAAAGGTTCTCATTATAATAGGAAATTGCTATAACATTTTTATGTGAAAAATACTCTAAAGAAATTATCACGTTAATGTTATGTATAAGAAAAATCATCACGTGATAAAATATTTATTAATATTCTGAAGTCACTTTAATGTATAGGTAAATGAAGGTATAAATTAATTTGGTTATAGGGAACCAATTCCAACATGATTACCCATATCTTGATCCATATTGTTCAAAATGATATAGGCATCACATGTCATTATATAAATTTATGATATGGATGAATCATATAATAAAATTATTCCCTTTTAGTGTATATATAACAATTTCTCACTTTCACTAAAATCCCATAAATACTTTATTCAAAACCTCACAACTATTTTTGAATCCATACAAAATCTTTTGGATATGGTTTTATAAAACTCTCTTCATTTTAGAAAAAACACTTTATTTAAAATTTTAATCCTTATTCTAAGGCCCAACTATGTGACCCTACGACCCTTTATACCATTGAAAACAACTATTAATTCTCTAATCCATAGATGTAAGTAAAGATAATCCTCTAGAAAAACATCAGTACTACTCAAGCTACAATGAGTTTTGGTGTGATCTTAATTAAACACACTCATATTTCTATATGAACATTTACACCACAAAATTTATCATATAAATCATATATAAACTTATATATGTACTTATATCCTTTTTTATTCTTAAGTACTTAAGGATATTCCTTATAATAATAAAGTTATTCTCAATGGGATTGGATTGGTATATTCTTGTTATGATCAAAGAATAAGAAATATCAGGTTGATTATATAACATGGAATACATGATAGATCTTATGGTGGGAACATAAGAAATTCTATTCATCCTTTATAACTATTTATAAGGATCTTAAATATTCCTATGATTAATGCCATTAAACATTAGTAAAGACCCATTTTAGAGTTATCCATGATAAAACTTTTTAATACTTCACTAATATATGTGTTTTGATCCAGTATAATCAATGAATTTAACCTATCTCTATAGAAATTCATACCCAGTATGTAGGTTACTTTACCCATGTCTGTCATCAAGAAGCATTTTCCCAAACACATCTTTACAAAATGTAAATTTAGGATATCATTTCAAATAAGGAGTATTCCATTCACATACAATATAAAAAATTTCACAACACTCCCAATAATAAAATCATATACACAATAATCATTCAATTTCTTAATGAAAATAAACTCTTTGATTTCACCATTAAATCAGATGTTCCAAATATGACAAACTAACTTCAATCCATAAAATATTTGATTTCATCATTCAATCAGATGTTCTAACTCTGAAAAAATAACTTCAATCCATAAATGGACTGTTTCAACTTATAAACCTTATAAGAATCATTCATTACTTAAAAACCTTTAGGTTGTATCCTATTAATGTCCTCGACTAAATTCCCATTAAGGAAAGTGATTTTAAAATCTATATGATATATCTCATAATCATAATAATCTATTATATATATCAATATTTGAATAAAATTTATCACAAAAAATGGTGAATAAGTTTCTTCATATTCAATACCATGATTTTTTTGTAACCCTTTTCCACCAAGAGAGATTTATAGGTAAAAAATAATCTATACATGTTAGTTTTCTTATGGAAAAAATACTTTCACCCTATGAGTCTCACCCCTTCAGGTGCATCCACCAAGTTACAAAATTGGTTAGTGTACATGGAATATATCTTAGATTTCATGGAATTTAACTATTTCTCAGAATAAAAACTCTTAATGTACTCTAAGTAGGTATGAGGTTAACTATCTATGAATATTACCTCATCATACTTTTTTATAAGAAATACATATCTCTCAGGATCCTAAAAAGATCTAACAAACCTTTGAGGTTCTTGTGTAACTTGGGTTAATTTTTCTTCCAAAAATATTCATAGAACTATCACAACTTCCATCTCAATAACAATTACTATTTTTTGGTCTTGAAATTACCCAAGTTTAACTTTCCTCTCATAGAATTTAAAAACATGTCCCTTCTCAAGAAAAAAACCAAGATGGGACACAAACACTTTGTATTCAGTAGGATTATAAAAGTAATATCTAACAGTATATTTAGAAAAACCATAAAAAATGAGTTTATATGATTTGGGTTCAAGTTTATCAAAATGAAAACATCATAAGTATGTGTTGGAACGAAATTTGTTTGGTGTTTTTTTTCAATCACTGGATTTGTTGTCAATCATTGAAGAAGACAAAATTTATTTAATAATGGGAAACATGATTATAAAATATATATAGAAGTCGTGTAAATGGATGTAGTAGTAGAGAAATGAATCGAATAACCTTTATGTCTCTTTGTATCAAGGTTATGATTTTAGAAATGGTGTGCATTGATGAAGTTTAAATGATAAGGCTAAGTTGTATTATGGAAATAACTGGCATAAGTCACGCCATGAGAATAATAATAACATTATGATTTGGAATTCATATAAAATGGGTAAGTGATGATTCATAAGAGTCATGGAAGTATTTGAATAGGCATTAAGTTAGATCCAAGGAGAACATCCAAGGAATCCCATTACCATATATTATATTGATTATAATCATAATAAAAATGGATGACCATATACAAAGTTTGTTACACATCACATGGTTAGCCTCACAAGAGAAGAACCTTGACCATCATCGTCATCTCACGAGTTCTAAGGTGACACCCACAATTGATGATAAAATATCCTTTATATTACCCCTCTCTAAGGTCAACATAAATTTGAGGCACCCAACATGGTCCCCTATTCCATAAAATAATAAAAAAACCCTAAATTTGTTCCTTTATCTCTTTCTCATATCTAGGGTCCAAGCTCGACACTCAAAGGGAATAACATCACTCAATATGTTGTCATCATCTCATGACCTCACTGGTCTTATAGGATAAGCTAGTTCAACATCACTCTAGAGGGATAACATAATGCCCATATCACTTCCCAAGTCACATGTCAGTCCTCTTACCCAATGATGCATCATTTTCATGCACACTCTCAAAAATATCTATAACTAATTCCAGCATAGGGTCTAACCTAGGTCATTCTCTCGAGGAGCTGTTATGATCAATCACTCACTACTTATAATTCAAATTTTTATATATTTTTGTTATTTATGAAATAAAATGAATATAAATGGATATTTTATAATTTAAAATGAAATACTAAAATTAAACATGAAAATACAATGGAAACACAATGAATGAAAACAAAATGAATTTATAAAGAAAGGAGACATTCCTGAGAGAATCACCCTGAGTGAACCTTCATTGTCTATTTATTAGTTTTGAATTTAATTAATGAACAAAATCCATAATTTTCATGAAAATAGTAATATGAATATAGTTGTGAATATATGGTACTCTCAATGATCTCTAAGAGACCACACATCTACCTCCTCGATTGAAGGAAAATATTGCAGAAGTAAAAGTTAAACCTCAGGTGGAAAGTGGAGACACAAAGGTGCCTTGCCAGCTAAGATACCCCTTGTAATAACTCAAATAAAATAAGAAAAATTAATAATTAATGTTCAAATACTTAAGTTAATCACTGGATTAATCCCCTAAGAACTTCCTCGGGTTAGGTACTCATGATCATGAGCATAAGAGTTCACAGTGAAGAAGAAAATGGGGAAAGAAAAAAGAGAGAAAGAATATGATAAAAAGGAGAAAACTTAAAATAAAACATGAAATAAAATTATATAATTAAAATAAAATAAAATTAAATACTAAACTATAGAAAATGGAATAAAAAGTATACCCCTAAGTTTCCAACACTTTAGAATGAAGAAGGGACACTCTTTTATAGGGAGAAGAGTGGTTAAATATTGGATCCAAAAATCTTCTCTAATATATTACACATAATAGACCTATTAAATGATAGAATATGAAAATATGGTCATATTAAAAGTTGTTATTATATGTTTTCTCTATCTACCCAAAAAAATTTAGATTCATTTCCTTTGTTTTTTGAAAGATATATCCTATTTAATTCAGGAATTTATTATAGATAGGTGATTGTTCGTATTCCGATTCATCTGAATTCCTATGCATTTATTGCCTTAAAAATGATGGAATAACGTGTGGAAACCTCAATTGAAATTGTTCCTATGAATTTTATATGTCTCCATGTTGAATTTCATCTTCTTTGAACCATCCCTGTATGAGATACGAGACTATCATAAAAAATCTTCATATTTGTGCATAGTTTTCAAGGCTGGACTTGTGAGCTGGATTTGGGCCTCCAAATAGTGGATTGAGATTTGGGTCCATAAGAATGAAATGAATAACTGTGAACATAGAAACCTAAAGAAGAATAATTTTGTAATTTGGATCAGTATAGAAAATTTTATGTCCAAAATATAGAATAAAAATAAAATAGTTAAAATCCAAATAGACCATTTTATCAATAAAGCTCAAAATACCACAAAAACCATAAAATGTGATGATTTACCTTAAAATAAAACCTTATTAGGATTCAAAAAATAAAATTAAAAGTTAAATAATTTAAAATATTTACTATTTCAATTCCCCCAAACTTAAACATTGCACTCCTGGGCAATCATCATATACCATGGCCAGAACAAACTTCCCAAACCATAAATGACAACATATCCCAATTATCATATCAAAGAAGATACCATGCCTCATACATGGATAAAAATTTCCTAAATACTAAAAAATCATAATAATCCATTCAATTTCATGTTAATCATCACATTCATGTTGTACCTACCTCCCCCAAAAAATATTTCTATCTTCACTCAAGGATTTTTTTGTAGAGTTTTTCTCATTCTCAAGAACATGTATGATCTATATAGGCTTTCTATCCTCCTAGTATCTCCACTTAATAGAGACAAAAATGTTTCAATCATGAGGTATTTTTCATGGGTTTTTCTAAGGCTTAGGGTTGGTATATTTAAAATGTAAAAAACATCTGAGGCATAATGAGGAGGGTTAAGATCTAAATTGAAGTAAATGAATGAAAACGGGTTTGCTCAAGAATGGAGTGCTCCTCAATTAGCTAAAAAACTAATCATCTACAAAAAAATATTTATTTGGGAAGTTCACACTTAGAATAAGTTTCAGCATAAATTATAAATTTTACCCTCTTTTCCTCAATTTATAGCATTGTTTCAGCTTGAATTTAGATATGGATTTCTCTTTAGAATCATGTTTTTGAAGAAAAGATAGGAATATTTTGATCTTAATAAATTGGTGAATATACGACACATATTTGTAATGATATTTTGGTACACACATCCATATTTACATCATAAAATTTCTTCCACCCAAGTATAAATAAATATAATAACACTTTCAATTCAGGTCAAACAAATTCTTTAAGAAAGAAAAAAACAGCTAATCTTCTCCATCCCCTACACTTGAGTTCAACAATAATCATGAATTTAACTTCTAGATTAGGTTTGAAAAGGATAAATATATTATAATGTGGATTCATAATAAGTTATTTCATGGATAATAGGGGCTTAATAAAGGTCATATGAAAAGGTAAGTCAAAATAAGAGTTGAATGAAAAAAGGGTTTTCAAAGTGGTACCTTCATCATACTTAACATATTTTATGAAATCTAAAAACATTGAAAAAGAGAAAAATAGAAAATTTTGGATAAAACAACATGTATCAAGACTCTCATGAAAAGGAAAAATGTAATAATATGTCAAATAGGTTTAGAAACCTCTCAGGTTGGTCAAGATTTTCAATTTGGATAGTACTAGTGCATATGAGTTTCAAAAGTAGTCAAACTTCATCAAATGAAAAGATCAAAAATCAAGAAACAAAATACATTAATAAATCATTTAATTAATCAAACATTAAAATTAATTAATGTGACAAAAATACCAATATGGTTTGAATTTTCCAAAGTATTCATTTTAGCTCAAGAATCCTATAAAAAACACCAAAAATGAAAAAGGAAAACATGAAAAATAATATAGAAGAACACGAAAAATTATTAAAATAGGTTGAAATCCCACCCCCACACTTATTACATTTACTACCAAATTTTTATCTCAAATAAGATCAAGATAAATTTTCATGTAGAATTTATATTGGGAAGAAAATAAAATAAAGAAAAAGAAAGACACAACCTGATTTATTTTTCAGTGGAAGCCTTGAGTTAAGCTCCTAGTTGCTACCACTTTAAAACTAAAAGAATAAAATGAAAAGAAATAATAAAAATAAATAAAAATAAATATAAATAGGATATAAAAGAGATAATGCTTCATTTATACACCTAAGTTGATGTTAGGTTTTTACTGCCCATAGTTAGGACGTTTCAGTGCATTATACCCAATCAGAAGGTGGGTGTGGTTTCATTGATATGAACCACTACATGTGACTTTTCCCAATGTACATCATTAGACATTGAAAGTAGATAATCCCAAATATGATAAGAAAATTCCCAACCCCAAATAAAGAATAAAGAGAGAATTTAAGGTTAAGAGTGGGAGGTAAAAGAAAATAGGGTTGCTACATGTTAACTTATGTGGTATCCTCCATATGAATTCCAAGTTATTGTAGAGGAGGTAGTCACACCACCACCAGCTTCCCTGGTTGTTATTATTAAATCACCACCACTTGGGTAGTATCTTATTTAAGATACAAGGTGTGATTCATTTTTTTTGTATCGTAAATTTCATAGGAATAGAAGTCAGAAAATAATTCAACTTGAATAATATTAAAACATGACGAATCAATAAGGAAATATTCCATTTCAAGTAAGTCAACTTGGAAATTGATCTCTTTGGATATTACTAATGTAAACTCCATATCAGTAGGTGTATATTCATAATAATATTCAAAAGTAAGATATAGGTAGTTTGGTACTGATTTTTCATTATCAAGGATGGGAAGATCATGTTTTAGGTTATCTTTAACAAAGATATTATAAGATTCTTCAAAAAACTGTTGATCTCCCATAACTGTATCAGTTGGAATGTGTACATCAGGGACCTCCTAGAGAAATGGTTGAGTGTAGGATGATGTTATTAATTCATTTAGTAGATCCTTATCACCCACCTCAGGTTCTTTAAGATAAAAAATGATTGGTGAAATCTATTCCACCAATCATTCTAGTTCTGGTTCTAGGTCAGGTTCAGATTGCTCTTGACATGCATGTACGTATTATGCTATCCATTCTATTTGGATCTACAAGTTTTCCACTACATAACTAATCATTTGAAACTTAGCATCAATATAATTGTAAACATTTTATTTCATATGAGATCAGTCAATCCATGCATAATAATCACAATTTTAATACATCATGAACAAAGAAGATTTTATTTTTAGTTTTTTAAATTTATAAGTTTTTTATGAAAAAAGGAAATTATTTAAAAAAAGTGAATAAAAATAGTGAGTGAAGAACTCTTGGCTCACTAGAAATGGAGCCAATTTTATTTAGCATTATTGTGTGTGCTCTCAAAAATATTTATAACTGAGTACAGCACAGGAGGTGACCCAGGTCATTCTCTTGAGGAGCTGTTACGATCAATCACTCACTACTTCTAATTAAATTTTTTATATTTTTTATTTATGAAATAAAATTAATAGAAATGGATATTATAGAATTTAAAATTAAATACTAAAATTAAACATTCAACTGTAATGGAAACACAATTAATGAAAATAAAATGAAGTTATAAAGAAAAGAGACATTCCTAAGAGAATCACCCTGAGTGAACCTTCATCGTCTCTTTATCAGTTTAGAATTTACTAAATGAAAACAATACATAGTATGAATGGAAATAATCCTATAAATATGGTTGTGAATATATGGTACTCTCAATGATCACTGAGAGACTGCACATCCACCACCTCGATTGAGGGAAAATATTACAGAAGCAAAAGTTAAACCTCAGGTGGGAAGTAGAGACACAAAGGCACCTTACCCACTAATATCCCCCTAGAAATAAATATAAGAAATTAATAAACATTAAGCATGAATTTTAAAATGATTGGTTTCATCACTGGATTACTCCCTCAGGAACTTACTCGGGTTAGCTACTCATGATCATGAGCATAAGAGTTCACAGTGAAGAAGAAAACAGGGGAAGAAAACAAAAGAGAGAAAGAATTAGATAGAAAGAAGAGCGCTTAAATTAAAACATGAAATGAAATTACAAAATGAAAATAAAATAAAATTAAATTCTAGACTACAAAAAATGGAAAAAAAGGCTACCCCTGAGTTTCTAACTCTTTGGAATGAATAAGGGACACTCTTTTATAGGGAGAAGAGTGGTGAAATATTGGATCCAAAAATATTCTCCGAAATATACGGTGTGATATAACCATTAAATGACAGAATATGAAAATGTGGTAATCTTGAAATTTGTTCTTATATGTGTCATATATCTATCCAAAAAATTTTATCTTAATTTTACACTTTTGTTGAGATATATATTCCATTTAATATGGTAATTTATTCTGGACAAGTGTCTGTTTTCATTCCAATTCATCCGAATTACCATGAATTTATTGCCTTGAAAACGATAGAATAACGTGAAGAAAACTTAATGAAAGTTGTTATTATAGATTTTATATGTCTCCATGTTGAATTTAATATTCTTTGAACCAGTACTTTATGAGATGTGGGTTATCATAAAAAATATCCAGATCTTTGTACAGTTTTCAAGGATGGACTTGTGAGCTGGATTTGGGCCTCCAAATGGTGGATTGAGCTTTGGGTACATTAGAATGAAATTAATCCCAATTAACATAGAAAATTAAAGAATAATAATTTTTTAATTTGGATCAATGTAGAAAATGTTATATCCAAAATACAGAATAAAAAAAACATTTAAAATCCAAAATAGGCCATTTTATCAATTAAGCTCAAAATACCAAAAAAGCCATATAATGTAACAATTTAACTTTAAATAAAACATTGTTGGGATTAAATCATTAAAATTAAAAGTAAAACAATTGAAAATATTTGCCTTTTCACCCAACTTAACATAATCTACCCAGAGAATACCCACTTGGGTGCTCACATACCTATGAGGGAGGAACACTTCTCCCACTCTCTAATTTTCTATCCCAAGCCTATAAGGAATCTCAAGGTCATGTTAAGGACTAATAACATGTTTTAAGATTACACTTGAGGTTTTCCATGCCTAGTCCACCATTGATCCCTGCTCATGGGAGCTAAGGGTGCCTATACCAAGGGATACTAAATTTATTTATTTAATTAAATTAATACCCCTAAGGGTCCATATATCATAAGGAATATATTTTATAATCAATCCCTCAACCATCAGTGACCAAGGAATCAAGATAGTGCTCTAAGGTCTATTCTGGACCTAGACACTGTCCATACACATACATTTTATTTCAATAAAAAATTAATTTAATTAAAAAGGTTGATCACCCACAACGGCGAGACCACATATCCCATGATACATACCAAAATAATAAAATAAGGCATATTCTAAAGGAACCACCTACTTTATTTACAGAGTCATTTTCTTTATAAGAGAAGATCAACTATCCCCACCTAAGATCATCCAAGTCTGAATGGCTATCATCTATCAATATAAGGCCCTAAATCCATGTTTAGAACATTAATTAATTATAAAATAATATCACAATTTATTTTATAATTAATTCCATAATTAATTTACATGGAATAATTAATCGATTATTCTCCCTAAAACCCCATTTTATATCTCAAAATAATCCTTTAATAAAAGTGAAAGAAAATTGATTTTTTTTTTCAAAATCATATTTTCCCTTACAGGGGGAGAGGTACCCCCATAAGGGTAACTTTGGATACCTTACATATGTCCCCTATGTAAGGGTAACAAGTAGTTACCCTTATACAATACTTCTATGTATGGGTAAGATATCACTTAAAGATAAAATAAATAAGAATAAAATAATAATAATAATAATAATAATAATAATAATAATAATAATAATAATAAAATCTTATTCTTATTCTTCACATAACACATAAAAACCCTCTCAAAATCACAGATCTTTTCAAAACATAAACAATAATTGAAACCATAAAATTAAATCCCTGTTTTACCCACAAATCATTCCACTATGGCACTAGACTAAAACATAGCGATCCAACTACCAAATAAAAAATTGAACAATGATTAAAATGAGAATTTTACAAAAACAAGATAACCAACCTACCTAATGGTGAATTGTCAAAGCTTTGAGCTCAAACCCATGCTCCATGGCTGCTGTATCCTGATCCGTCTCTGATCGAGCTCCCTAATGAAACCATTCTTCCTTCTACTTTTTTGACTCTCTTAACTCAAATAGATTCTAGGGGAATCCTCCCATTACCTTATAATAAAATTATGGAGATACAAAAGTTGGAGGTATTAGAAAAAAATAAAATATTTTAAATTAAAAAACAAATAAAATATAACACCCATTTAAGGGCCTGAATCAGACCCAAAACCTAAGCATAGTTTATACCTCATCTAGGTAAAATCTGTTGGACCCATGACACTCCCGAAAAAGGACTAGAACCCTGCAGAGCCCACTAACTCATGGGATGCACTCAACTGGGCCACTAACTAGGCCGGGTTCAAGTACTGTCCCATAGATAGCTGGGGATTTAATCTCGCCTCCCCAGTGAATAAATCTCAAGGATGACTGGAATTTAACCAACTAGGGAGATTCTATGGGGAGGTGAGATTAAATACCCAGCAGTCTAGGGGATAGTACTTGAACTCGGCCCAATTAGTGGCCCATTTGAGTGCATCCCACGAGTCAGTGGGATCTGTGAGGTTCTAGTCCATTATCGGGAGCATCACGGGTCCATCAAAATCACCCATTCCAAACTCAACCATGAAGTCAAAATTTTGACCATGGACTCTATTTAGTATATACCATCATTTGTGTATGTAGAATAATTAATATTCATTTAATAAATATTAATATATTCTAAAAAATTCAACTATCTCAGAATATCACCATATTCCAACCAAAGGGTAAATACCACATCCCGAGATCAAAGAAATTTTCAGAAAAAATTTCAAGGACCACATGTGAGGGAAATTACCATTTTAACCCTCATAAGTAGTTGGGTTATAAAAATTAAAATTTCCACTTAGAATTTAAAAACTAGAAAAACATGAGTATTTATAACCTCCCCAACATAACACTTCTCATCCTTGGGAAGTGCCATTGGACCTTAAACCATTAATCCCAACCTATATAGGTTATTAATTATAAACCAACTCATCACATTCTACTTTGGAATTATAATTGATCTTTTACCATGGAATTACAAACATGAGGTGCACTATTCATCAAAATTTGATCTACCACTCACCACCATCACTAAATCAATGAGACAATGCTTAAATACTAACATCCATCCTGATACATGATTAATCTATTAACCAAATAATTCCTAAGATCATGATTCTCTCTACCATAAGTCTCTACTTGTAATGGATGATTCTGAACCGTGGTTCTCCCCACCATTGGAATCACCTAGCAAAAATGTATTATTAGCAGTCCAAGGACATTCTCGACATAGTTTTCATTTTACCACACCCAATATCATAAATAAATACTGGTTATTCCTCTTATATTTGGTCATTATAAAAAATGATCAGACACACCCACCAACACCATCACACTATCTGATCACGATGCCTTAATTTCTGATGGAAACCTGAGATTGTCTAAACACCAAACTGAATTACAACCCAACATTCAATGTAATTCCATGATTGGTTACTCAACCAACCAAATTTTTTATCATACTACAATCCTGAGCATCGACACATCTTTGATCTGAATCACCTTTGAATCAAATTAATTCTATCTTGATCTTGATTCCAACATATAGACTCCGTTTGATATCATATATGAACCCAAAATCTAGTATTCACCAAGGAACCCAATAAAATTATATTCACCTATTCAATGATATACAATTCCACCTCAACCATCCAAATAAAAGTATCATAACACCCACAACCTTACCTGCACAAGTTTCATTCCTCCATAACCCACACTTCCTCCTTTACACATGTAATTACTAGATGTTACTATCCCAATCACACGCAAGAGATAATGAGAAACATCATCCAATAACCATTCTTGAATCATCAATAATGTCATCCTAAACATCCTCTTTATATAATTAGGGTCACACCCTCCATGGAAAATAGCGCAATCCCCACCATATGGATTTTTTTATACCTATCCCCGAGTGGAATGATGAAGAATTTGTATATCACGCATGTGTTGCTACTCATATGACACACTCATCCACATGATAGCCCCTATCAAGGAAAAAAATTATTTAAAAAATAAAACAATACCCCAATGTATCCATGAAATTCCCATCAGCATTGAAGGTTCTGAGGCACATCAAAATTGGGTAGGGCCTGTGCTCAACAAAATTTTCTATCAAAATTTTCATATTTATCCTCATAACTAGATAGAAATGTGTTCCCAGAATCCATATAGTCTAGATATTTCACATATAATTTATAATCAATTTATTCAATTAATAATTATCTTATGTTGAATTATTTATTCATTGATGAATCAGTAGACCAATGTTGTTGTACCATCATTGCGTTAGAGGAATCAAGTATAGATTCCCTCTAGTGGTGATTCACATGTGCACTGTGAACCTTCGACCATCTCTATAGAATTCATTGGGTGCTATCATGGAAGAATTTATCACTTATGATGATAAATGTAGATCAAAACTGAATTATTCAAGAGAGAAGCAATTAATTCTAATTTGAGAGTAGGAATGATCTATGATCTTCAGAACATTCTAGGGAGGGATATCTCTATATATTGAGAGGTTCTCTATGGATTTTATTGTATACAAAACTATAATAGGCTCTCACATTTTTCATTCATTCCCAAAATGTCATAATTTGGTTTATATAGTGCTAGGGTTATAAAATAAATAAATTCACAAAGACTCTCATTATTTTTTTAATTATAAGAGAACCCCATGTATAAATAATAATAATAATAATAATAATATTACTTGACATGTGATAAATTCATGGATAAAATAAATATTATTTTATTTAATAAATAAATATTTATTCAAATAATATTTAATATGAAATTTCTCATCCAACTACAAAAATCAGCCTTCCAATACTCCTCAATATTTATCAGTTCTTGAATAATGATTATTTATTTAGTTAAATAAATACCACTAAATTATTCTCTAATAAATATATAAATATTAGATTCACAAAAACTAGTGAATAAATATTTATTAAATATTTAGATAAGAAAAATAAATAAATATTTTGTTACCTTATGAATAAACCAAAACAAATAAATATTTTATATTAATGTAATTAAATAAATAATTATGTCATGAATAAATATTTATTAAATATTCAAATCAAATATATATTCTCCCGAATAATAGGTGATTCAATAATTGTAATCAAACAAACATGAATAATTATTAAACCACTATTTCTGATGATTTCCACTGGGGATTCATGTCATCTCTCCATCTGGCAGCGACGTTCTTTCTTCTTGCCCCGAATTCCTTTTTTCCAAATGTGGGTGACTTCTAACACTTTAATCATTGATGCGTATCCTTAATCAAAATGGGATGATGGGATGGTGGTTCCTACTTCCATGGATTCCTACTTGGATATCTTCACCTAGTTTGAGTCTCCCCCATAGATTTAAGTCATGTTCGTGAAACTCATTCCTAGTGCCATCTCAAGGTAGACACCAATTAATTACACCGCTTCTATCTCGATAGGGAAGCAAACTTCAGTCATATTAGATAGTAACATTGGGAATGAATGGGAATTTCTAAACATTGGGAAGGTTGGGTATCTATAAAATATCCCCCTTTTGAAGTCGGTGGCATCTCTTATGAGCCATCTTAGTAATGACTAAGGAATCTAATGTTGTCCATGAGGTTATTGATGTGAGGGGTGTAAGTATTCCAAGGGTTTTTACCTTAAACATCCCATATTTATTTTATGGCACATGGATTATGAATCAGATCACAAGTTTAATGTCTTGTAGAGATGGATCAGTCACATATTTAATATCCTGTGGGGACAAGTGGGTCTCAGGTTTAACATCTTATGGGGACAGATGGGTCATAAGTTCAACATCTTGCAAGGATAGGTGGGTCATATGTTTAATGTCTTATGGGGGTATATGGGTTACATGTTTAACATCTTGAGGGGATAGATGGGTTAAAAATTTAATGTGTTGTAGGGATAGGTGGGTCACATGTTTAATGTCATGTGGGGAAAGGTGGGTCACATGTTTTACATATGTGGGGACAAAAGGGTCACAAGTTTAACGTCTTGTAGGGACAGGTGGGTCATATGTTTAACATATTTCAGGGATAGATGGATCATAGGTTTAACATATTATGGGGGCATATGGTCCATAGGTTTAACGTCTTGTGGGGACAGATGGGCCATAGGCTTAACATCTTGTGGGGACATATGGGTGGTTAAGTGTGTCCCCCCAGGGGGGGGAGATGATCACACTTGAAGGGTTTGGTCAAGTGTTTAACCAGGGGGAGATGATCACACTTGAGGGTTTTATGGCGGTGTTGGGGTGTCAATATTGAACCTTATTGAGGTGTCTAATTTATCATGTTTAAGATATAGAGATCAAAACCCACATAGTTTGATGCCACAGTTTAAGGTTGTGTGACAGGACCGATCCATAGAGTTTAACGTCGTGTGTTAAGGATTATTATGTCATGAAAGGATTGTAAAAAAGGGATGGTGTGGGGATCACAAATATGGGATTCCAATGTTATGAAATGGTGTAAAGATGGTATAAATGGGGCTTATGTGTGGGAGCTTCCTAGGTGCTACTATAGGACAATGATAGTAAGATTGAGATTATGCATGGGAGAAGCCTAGGTGTTGCTATGGGGAAGAAATGGTATGATTGGGGATTATGTTTGGGAGATTCCAAGGCATTTTTAGGAGAAATTATGGTGTGGTTGGGGAATACAAATGGGATATTCCCAGGTGATACTATAGAGAAGTGATGGTATGATTAGGGATTACGCATGGGAGCTACCCAGGTGGTACTAGGAGAAATCATGATGTGGTTGGGGATTACGCGTGGGAGCTACCTAGATGATACTATGGGATAAAAATGGTATTATTGGGACTTACGTGTGGAATATTCCTAGGCGTTTCAATGATAATCAATGATGTGGTTAGGGATTATGTGTGAGAGATTCCCAGGTGTTGCTATGAGGCAAAAATGGTATGATTGGGGCTTACATGTGGAAGCTGACCAGGTGATATTGATATATTCTCATTCTTATCACATGAGGCATACTATATTTATCACACAAGGCATACTTCACTTATCATACAGGTAATCCCATGTTTATTTCATAGGGTAGGGCTATAATTTAATTTCATGTGCAAGGAAATTGTGTGTGGGGATTATGCATTGAGCTGCCCATTCCGTCTTCCTCATATCAATTCATAAGGTAATATCAACCTTCTAGTGAGTCAAGGAATATTATTTAGGAATTAAACTTGAGGAGGAGGTCTATGGGGGTTGCTTGGGAGAAGTTATGATACATGTGAGTCTTGAACTCTAGTCTTGCTTGATGTTCTTCCTCATGATGGGTCATAAGGTCATATCAACCCACTAGTGGGTTGGGGAATATTATTGGGGCTTACACCTGATGAAGATTCCAATGGGGGATGTTTTGGATAATCAAGGATACATGTGGGCCTTGCAATCTAGGCATTCCCATTCTTCTTCCTCATGTTGGGTCTTAAGGGAATCTCGATCTGCTAGTGAGTTAAGGAATATGATTGGGGCTTACACCTAATGAGGAGGCCCATGAGGGGTGATTGATAGTAATAGGGATACATGTGGGGCTTTCAATCTAGGGGTTTTCATTCTTCTTCCTCATTTTGGATCATAAGGGCATCTTAACTCGCTATTGGGTTGAGGAATATGATTAGGGATTACACCTAATGAAGAGGACCATGGGGTCTGCTTAAGGGCCATCTCATGATCATTGTATGAGTTATCTTACACTTGACACATAAGGCATCTCATTTTTATCACATGAGGAATCCTATTATTTTCATATAGGGTATACTATAGTTTAACATCATGTAGTGAGGACTAAGGGGGTTGTATCATGATCACTACATGAGGCATCTTGCGCTAGATACACAAGGCATATATTGTTTACCACACAAGGCATCCTATACTTTCCAAATAGGGTATACTATAATTTAACATCATGTAGTGAGTACTAAGGGGGTTTTCTTTTCATCATGTAATTAGGAATATTATTCTTGAAGAATAAGGTACCTCGTGTTTTTCATAAGAGTAATCCTATGCTTGTTATATAGGGTATAAAAAAATTTAAAGTCATGTAGTAAGGACTAATAGGTGGAAGATTATTAACAGTGGATGGTGTGGGAGTTATACAAGAGTTATCCTATTTGGTTCAACCTGGTATAAGAGTTAGGTGATGGGGTTTTAGGATTTGGTTGAGGATTATTTCGACTCAATGTATTCAAGTAATCAAGGGGGAGAATTTCAACTCATAGAATAGTAAAGGGACCAAGAGGAGTAGGCTGAATTAAGGTATTTTAGGGAGTGTAGAAGAGTATCTTGACTCATGGTATTAAATGGGGTGTATGTTAGGGATACATAGGACATAACCCAAAATTTCCTTACCCCAACTAGAAAATTTCGCAGTGCGACTATCTATTTTTCATGGGAGTCAGTGAAGGTAGTGAAGGGATTGTGTTGGAGGCTTGAAACCACATCTCATCACTGATTATGAGAAGGGGTGTGGAGGCATATCCCCCATGGTATAGAATAGTGGGAATGTGTCTAAACACTATTTCATGCAATTGGGTTCTATTTTTCATAACTATGCATTGGGTCATGAAAATTTTCATTGTGTCATGCAATTTTTCAATTACATGCAAAAAAGAAGTTTGCGTGCGGCATGAACTATAAGCATGTTTTTTAGATAACATTGTGTCATGAAACTTTTTACTTGCATGAAAATAGAGTTGTGTGAATTTTTTTACTTTTCATGAAATTATGTTCACAATGGATAAAGTTGTGTGAAAACATCTAAGTAGAAGCCTGTGCATTGAGGGACTTAACTGAGGTAATTTCATGAAAGTTTGAGACTTGGGGGTTGTATGAAGTGTGATACCTTGAGTTGAATGATAAAGGGATTCAACACCTGAATCATAGAGGTCTTCCTCAAAATTAGGGTTTGATGCTATATTTATAGGCATTTCATCCGTGTCACGAAACTTAGCCAGTGTCTTGCAACTTTATGGAGTTGCGTGAAAATTCCTTTGTTTTTGGAGGCCAACTCATGTATGTGTGGAACCTCTACATTTGATGTTGCCTTTCTTGTGAAACTTAGTTTCATGAATATGAAGTATTTTCATGCACTTTTGGAAAGTTTCATGTATCCATACTTTTCTTCTAAATCACCTCAGCTGGTATTTTTTAGAATTCTAACTTCAAATGAACATAAATTTTGATCCGAAAGTTTGTTTGGGATCCACAACCAGGAAAATTGATGCCTGCAAAATGAGATATGCTTCTAGATTAAGTTATTAAGAATTTATTCCATTCTTGGACACATTTTTTTAGAACCAACAACCAAATATGAGAATAATATTTATCTAACATGTTAAATTCATATAGAATTTAACTGAGGTTCCAAATACACTTAGTGTGTGACCCTCGAAGACCCTTTCTTAGTGGCATTAGGCTACACTACCTAAAGTCCAATGTTAATATCTAGTAACACAATAAGTATCCAATAGAGACATAATTTAATGTCACAATGATATCTAACCTCATACGAACATACACTATGTAATATAATCTCTTTATCTTGATATGGTTTCATGCTAGTGTTATCAACTAATATGATCGATGTATTTTTCTTTGAATTTTTGGAAATGAACTTACTAAAAATAATTCCATGGGAATTTAAATAATTAGAAAATTTTATTTCCATTAATAGGGATTGAGATATCAACTTCCATTAAATAATAGAATGGATAAATATTTTCTCACATAATTCATTAATACAACATCACTTGCGACACACCCAATGTATCCCACCTCACCGTGAGAACATGTCATCATAATTTTCATCAATACATAAAAGTAAATGACTCATTACATGTATTAATAATAATATTATAATAAAAGGATCATTAAAAACATACACACATAGGAATATCCAATGACACCCATAAAAACATGGATTTCCTATTAGTGAGTCATGTTTTCATAATATCCCGCACTAGAGATTTTCATGGGTGTACACCATGAGAAAGTGTCTCAATGTCCTATAAGTTTCCACTCCTGATAGCCTGTATCATTTGTGTCCTATCAAATGATATCATCCAGCTATACAACTTATTTATTTAAGAATACTATCATGTAACTTATAGGTTTTCATCATAGCGGGGAACTAATATGACCTTTTAGCATGACAAGTACCCTTAGGACCTTATCATATACCATGTCACATAGAAGAAAAATCATGTCGAGATAAGATATTTTATAAATATTCAAATACATGAATACAAGTAACTATAAAGTACTTAGAATTTGGTTTTAGTGCACCAAATCTAATAGACTCCCAATTACACTAGAGAAAACTTCTAACAACCTTTAGTCTTGTAGATATCACATGATGCTCATGCTTTTGCTAATATAAGGCTTTAGTCAAGGGGCCTGCCATATTTCTATCTGTGGAAACTCTACTTATAGTGGATTCACCTCTTTGATAAAAACACCTCAATGTGTGATATTAGTTTAGCATGTGATTTATCCATTGATGTGGCCTTGAATCCTTTGCTAGAGTCACCGCTGTAGTATTATCAAAATACAGTGTGATAGGATCTTTAGTGATAGACACCACATCAAGATATTAAAAAAATTTCTAAATACAAATGGATTCTTTAGATGCATCAGAAGCTACTATATAATCATACTCCACTATAGAATTAGTTATAACTGGATTATTTGAACTCTTCCACCCCACATCTCCACCATTGAGACTGAAGACATACCCTGACTATGAATTCATATCATTATGATCTATTTGGAAATTATAATTAGTATATCCTTTATTGAATAGTTCCTCATATACTCTATATATTAGGAATATATCCTTAATATGCCTTAGATACTTATGGATAGTCTTAACAGTTACCAATGATGTTCACCTATATCATCTTGATATTTACCTCCCATGATTTAATCATAGGCAACATGAAACCTAGTATATAACATGACATACATGATCAATCCTATCACAGATGTGTATGAGTTCCTACTCATTCTATCTCTCTCTCATTATGTCCGAGGACACATTTTTATTAAGTATATGTATACTATGTGACATTGGAACCAAACCCATCTTGTATTATTCCACACTAAATATCTTTTGTATCCATTCAATGTATTTACTATGACTTAGTCCAAGAATCCTTTTGGATCTATCAAAAATGATCTTGATCCCAAGGATATATGCTGCTTCACCGAAGTCCTTCATAGAGAAACACTTTTTAACAAGTCTTTAAGTGACTGTAATACTAGTATTTCATTTCCAATAAGTAATATGTCATCAACATATACTACTAGGAATACAACCAAAATCTCACTAAACTACTTGTAGATACATAGATCACATTCATTCTTTATGAAACTAAAGCCTCTTATAGCTTCATCAAACCAAATGTTCCATGAACTAGATACCTGCTTTAACCCATAAATGGATCTATGTAACTTTCATTTCTTATTGGAATTTTATGGAATCATAAAACCTTCAGGTTTTTTCATATAGACATATTCCTAAAGGTTTCTGTTAAGGAAATTTATTTTGAAATCCATCTTCTAAATTTCATAGTCATGGAAAGCAGCCATGGAAAGTAGAATTTTGATGGATTTAAACATGGAAATTGGAGAATTGTTTTTTCATAGTTAATGCCTTAATGTTGTTTAAACTATTTATCCACTAGTATTTCTTCATAGGTACTTATTTTAAATTATATATCCAATTTTATTTTGAATAACCATTTTTACCCAACAAAAATTACATCAATCGGTGAATCAAATAGAATAAAAACTTAGTTTTAATACATGGAATCCCTCTTAGAATTCATGGATTATTTCTATCTTACAAATTCTTATCTCTCCACCACATCCTTATAGGATAGTGAATCATTATTTTCAACCAATAATTAGTCACCATATCTAGTGACTAGAAAACCACATCTTTCTGGTTCTCTAACCTCTCTGGTTCTTCTTCAAAGTACTTGTGTTTTAGGAACAATATCTTCCATAGGGACCTATGGAACTTGTTTTGGTATCAAATCTTGTATATCTTGATCATCAACTTCATTTAAGTAAATTTTTACCCTACCATCCTTCTTTAGGTGTGCTCCCTCTCAAGAAAAATGGATTGTCTTGTGACAACCACATTCTTTTTTAAGGGGTTGTATAGATAATATCCCCTTATTTCCTTGGTATACCCTATAAAGATAAAATTTATACCTCGGGGTTTTAGTTTACTTCTAAATTTTTTCTTTAACAAATTCCTCTCAACCCCATGCATGATTATATGACAACATAGATTTCTTTCCATACATTAATTCATATAGCATTCCAATTACTTCCTTAGTTGGAACTTGATTTAGAATGTGTGTTGTAGTATGAAATGAATATCCCTAAAAGGATAATAGAAGACTTTCTTTACTCATCATTGACCTTACCATGCCAATAAATTTATATTTCCTCCTTTCACTAACACTATTCCATTGTTGTGTATAAGGAAGAGTGAGTTGGGATATGATCCCATCCTCCCATAAAAAGTCAATAAAATATTGTTTAAGATATTCACTACCTAGATCAGATCAAAGATTATTTATCTTATTACCAAGTTTATTCTATACTTAATTCTTGAATTCTTTGAATTTCTAAAAGACTCAGACTTTTATCTCATTAATTATACATAATCATATTTACTTAATTCACCATTAAAAGTTATAAAGTAAGAATCTCCACCTCTAGATTTTATGGAAAAGGTCCACACACTTCAGTGTGTAAAAATTATAGAATCTCTGTATCCATTTCACCTTATCCACTAATAGAAATCTTAGTCATTTTTCCTTGTAAACAAGTATGACATCTATAAAGTGGTTTTAGCTCAAAAGAGTATAAGAAACCATCTTGATAGTGATTTTTCATAAGATTTTTGTTTACACGACCAAGATAATGATGCCACAACTGGGTGTGAATTGATTCATGTGAACTTGATTCATTATCAATTAACAATACATGTTTTTCATAATTTAATACACAACCATTATTTAAATGTACCATACTATAATATATACTACCTTTATAAAATAAACAACTTTTATTTACAAATTTGAAAATAAAACCATTTGTATCTAGGAAAGATACATAAATTAGGTTTTTATTAATAGTAAGTACATAATAAAAATATTTTAAAATCAAGATTATTCATATTGGATACAGAAGGTGGTAGTCACCAATAGCCAGAGTATCTATCCTTACACCATTGGAAGCTCGCAAATCCACCTCTCCTTTGGAAATATTTTGAAATATGCTTGTTTCTTTCATTTGAATACATATATGAGAACCAAAATATGTATATAATACTCAATGTATAGATATATAAATATTTTACTCAATAAATAACACACATGAAGCTTTCCCTTTCTTCTTTAATTGGGTGAAATTATTCTTCCAGTGGCCTAAATTTCAACATTAAAAACATACTAATTCCTTTTATTTCACTTGACTTAGTATCTTATTTTTCTTGGAATTATGGTGTTTGGGAGCCTTAGACTTGCAATGATTCTTGGGTCCCTTCACATTGTTCTTCCTTTTTTATTCATTATAAGGATCATAGTTTTTTCACACCCCATGTGCTTATAAACTTATAAAATTAATGTAAGGAGTTTCAAAAGAGTTTTCTCATCATGGATCATATTATAATTAGGAATAAAACTAGAGAAACTCTTAGGTAGTTAGGAAAAAATGAGATCTATGTGAAACTCATCAGGGATATTAAAACCAAATATGTATAAGTGAATAATGTATAAAATAATCTTGACTATATAAGGCCTAGATGTCTCCGACTTTCCATGTTTGCATGTGAATAGTACATTAGAGATCTCATATATCACTTGTCTCACTTTCTCTTGATAGAGATCCCAAATGTGAAACATGATAATATACAAATATTTATCCTTATGTTACTTTAGAGTCTCACTCTACATGGAAGATAACATGAAAAATTAGACATCTATGGAATCATTCAAATGTTTCATAAAGTGATAGATTTTTTCCTCATTGGCCTCTTTTCTAGGTGACTTTGGAATCAGGTTTTCCAGCACATATAATTTTTGTTCATGGAGTATTATAACCCATTGGAATCTATACTATTCTTAGAAATTCAATCCAATGATAAGGTTATCCTTATCTATAATGGACCGTAGAGATATTTTCTAAGTTATAAATATTTAAATTTATTAATCTCTCACTATTTTATTGAAACCCAATATCCTTTAACATTGGTTTTGGAATATCCTATCACACAAATATCCTAGTGGTAAAGATTCATATGTCACTTATCATAACCCATACATAGGGTTTAAAAGATACTCAAAAGTATTTAGGTAGGTGTAACTTTTAAACTACATTAACTCACAACTCATTGATTCATTGAGTGGAATCCCCAATTATGAAATCATAGATTCGAATTTCCTCAACACTTTTCTGACTAGTTTCACTTAGACCTGTAGAAGTGATAAACCCTTAATGAAAGCTAGGTTAATTTGACCCAAAACTCAAGATATAGATTCCTTGATAATTGAAAGAACACCAACAGAAGTTGGTCAAGCACTTTGAACTATTATTCATTTCTAATAAAGTAGTGGGAGGATATACTGACACAATATTTTATTTGATGGATTTTTATCTTTATGTGTAAACTGCCCATTTTATCATATCACATGATTTTTAATATTAAGTGAATTTTAATTAAGTGATTAGCCATGTATTAGATAAAGTTTACACATATTATAATATTTATTTTACTTACATATTGCATGTTTGTTAATTAGTTTATTTAATGACTTAAATATCTTTAAATAATTAACCATGATGCTAATAGAAATAGAATAAAGTGGAATGACCATGAGCTTATCTAATGGTTGGTTTATCTAGCCTATGATAAGCCAACCCTTGACCCTAGGGAATTGACTATATAAACTAAGTATAGTTTGATCTTATAGCATTTCACATTTACACTTGTGTACCTCCTGGATTAGTTTCACTTCAAATCCAAACTTGAACCATATCCACTCGCCTGGGTGCTCCACACATTACACAATATTACTCACATTAAGGTGATGGGAAATAAAGGACTTGTTAGGGGGTTTACATAAAAGAAACCATGGACACACAAGCATTTACATAATGAGAGGAGATGGATGAAACACATTCCATTATTTAATTTAATAAATTATAACAAAAACCATGAAATAATAAATTAAATAAACCAATATCATAAAAATACTCATCTAATATCATATCCATCCATATATATGTAACAAATATTAAAAATTATACTAGAAAAAATTCACTTCAATTTATTATTTATTATTATGATAAACATGATTGAATTAATTTAATTAATTAATTAATTACATTATCTCAATGATCATACGAAGTATCTTAGAGATACCCATCATAAATGAAATATGGAAAATAAATAACTTGAAAAGTAATTATAGATAATTACATTGAATTAATTGAGTATTTATTAATTCTATAAACCTTTATTACACAGTTAACACATTAAATGCGAGCAGTGTAATTAGATTTTTAATGTTATAATTAATTATTTTTATTTAATTTTATTACGTCCTTTACTGGGATACTATAAGGTGTATACTAATGATCCACACACCATGTTACATGCTTTATATGTATCTGTGATAAACATCTAGGGACTCAGCTTATATCTCATCCAAATTACACAACATGTATTAATGAGATACATGCTGCGTGTTCCATTTTCCATGTGTCCGCATAATGTACCAATTATCTCAACGTGTTCTTAAGATGTAAGGATTAATGAGGTATACAATGTTCACACCAACTACCTTCCATGTATCATATTAACGATTCTTCTTGTTAGTCTCACATGATGTTATGCCTTGTATTTTACCACCAGGTTAACACAAATTTCACCGCTAAACCATATAGACTATATGATGAGTAAATCAGATACATGAAATGTAATATGAAATACTGTGTTCTAGGATATCTCAGTCAATACACAGTGTTGGTTGGAGTAGAGTACTCAATGGGGGGGGGGGGGGTGAATTGAGTTCCTATAAAAATTTCTGTTAAAAATTGATTCTTTGAAAATTTCCTCAATTAAAAATATAATCCAAGTCATTTTGTTGTGAATTTATAAGAGTCCTGAATGTTCAATTAATTTCTCAATATATTGATTAGTTCTCAGATATACTAATCTAAATATTAATATAACTTTTGAAACTAACCTACTGGTTCAAGACTGTTATAAAAACTTGCTAAACTAACTATCAGAGTATGACTGTTTGAATGAAATTTGTTATAAAACATAATAAAAGAAAATAAAAATAGTCACAATGGAATTTAAAACAAGAGGTTTAGTCTCAATCTGAGACTTAGTCCTCTCCACTTGGTGATCACCCACCACCAAACAATTTAAATTAATAAAAAAGTTTAATCCACACCCTGTATCAGGGTTCACAACAAGAGACAAGGCTGTCTAGGTCACCCTTGACCTCTGCCATAGATCTTTGTGGAAAAAACAACAAATAGGTCACACACGACCTCTTCCACAGTTCTACATGGGATAAAAATGGATAAATAGAGGGTGATATTGAGGATATTAAGTACCCTATAGTTATGCACATGAGTTAGTGTGCATGTAACAGAAAGATATACACACTACTTAGAAATGTAAATAAATGAAAAAATAGAGTTAAAGATGTATAGTTAGGTTTAGAAGGCTCTATGTGTTATGCGGTGCATCTCTGGACTTATTTGATGTAGTGGAATTGAAGTTCAAGTCCTCTTCTGGAAGTTGACTCCAAAATAGAGTATCGTAGCCTCTGTGTTCTAGATTCCAGGAGTATGATATGTTCAACTTCTTATTCGAAAGATGTTCAGGTCATCTCAGTAGTTTTAGCTAGATTTCTTGATCTCCCCATATGTTCTTCCTTTTGAGTTCTTGGGTTTTGGAAGTATGCTTGAGAGCTGCAGGAGTTCTTCTCTTTTTCACATTTTGTTACTGCTATTATTTGTGTATTTTGAATGATCCAGCTTTTTATCCTTTTATTATTTGAGGTCCAGTAGGCATAATGATAACCCCATGTGTATATACCTTGTACTGTACTCTTAATATCCTACAAACTACATTAATTAATGTCATAAGAATTAATTTTTCTAAATGTAACCGCTAGATATAAAGTTGAATTAATAAAAAAACAATTTTTATGAATATCGGTGAGTCATAAGTATTAATGAGTCATTAGCATCGCTCTATCGGCATCGGTGATTCCTTTCCATTGGTATTGGTGACTCTGAGCATAAGTGAGTCATCATCGATGACTCATTTTGAACTATCAGTGCGTCTTTCTTTGGTGAGTTGTCCATTGGTGAGTCCTTTGAACTATCGGTGCATCGCCCATCAGCGAGTTTTCCATCAGTGAGTCCTTTTAACTATTGGTGCATCGCCCATTAGTGAGTTTTCCATTGGTGAGTCCTTTGAAGTATCGGTTCATCGCCCATCAGTGAGTTTTCCATCGGTGAGTGCTTTTAACTATCAATGTGACCAATCATCAGTGACTTGTCCATCGGTGTGTCATTTGTTCTATCAGTGAGTCCTGCATCAGTGTCTTCTTAGATTGGTGAGTCCTCATTAGTGAGTCAGCCATCGATGACTCCTTTCAACCAATTAGTGACAGAGACTTTGGAAAACTTTCAAAGTCTATGTATTATATAGAACAATACCAGATTAAGTGAAATTCATAATTATATGTAAATATACACTTATAAATATATTGAAACACAAATATCCATAATCTATTGACATATTGAAATTTATTATACCATGTGAAATAATCTATTCATTTATAAATATTCATTGACCTGATTATCATAACTTAAAGCCTAATATCTGAATTGTCATGATTTATAAATTGGAATGATTTGTGATTATTAAAACAACTATCTCACAAAGGGTCCTACAATATCCCCCTTTTTATAATAAAAAATCATGGCATGAATGATTTATATATGATGTTAAGGAATAATAATTAATTGACTTAGCATACCAACAATGAGTGTGAATTTTCAATATAAATATAAGGTCTTTCCTTTCATGCCCCCCTCAATAATTGTATAAGATCATATATAGAAGGTTCTTATAAGAGAGTTATATCAAAGTAATTTCATTCTCCCCCTTATTTGTATTTGAACAGTCTTGGTGATTTATTTCAGAGTTGGGATATATATAGATATTCTCTATTGATTACATGCCATATTTCCTATTCCATAGTTAGTCTCCCCCTTAGGTTAAGAGTTTATGCCATCCATAGATTTATCCCCCATTTGGGATTAGAAAAAAGGTGAAAAGAAACATGAAGAATAAATAAAAAGAACACAAAGAAACTTGAAACACATTGAAGTCAAACTGATATTCATGAAAGTACAAAAGAGTACAAACACCAAAAGACACTCATAAAAAATAAAAGTACAAAGCCCTATAAAATAATTATCCAAAAATAAGGCTTGGGATCTAGATGAGCTTTCCCTTTGTTTAAAGGGTCAATAGTGGGGCTAAAAGGTGGTGTTGTGGATGTAGGAATGACTGATTGACTTGTTACACCAGGTAAAGAAATGGTTGTAGGAATAATAGATACAAGGCTTGGTCTCTAATCTAATAGAACCTGACTGGGAGGCGGCTCTTGGATCACTGGCCTGATCTGAGATAAATCTTGAGACACTAACATCTGAGTAGGAGGTAGTGAAGAAGGTCTGATGGAAGCAGCTGTAGGGACCACTATAGCTTCATACTGTACATACAGGCATGAATTTAAAAGCTTAATAAAACCATTGATGATTTCACCCCCATACTACATGTCCTTCTCAAAATCCTCCTTATTTTCCATGAATTTATCCAATGTGGGTGTAAAATCTTTCAAATGGTTCACTTGATTCTTAAATGCCTCGGTCACTGGTGGTGTCTTGAGGTTCTCATCCAAGAACTTAAATTTGTTATTCAACTCATGCTTTGTGTAGATTTTATAAAAATACTTGTCCACTTTGTCTCTGATCTCCTTTTGAGTAGCAGTTGCCTCATTTGAATATTGTCTCACCATGTTATAAACACGGTCACTATTATTTTTCACTTTGGAAAGGGTCTCTTTATCAGAGTCATTCTGAATGGGCTTGAGCTCTTCTCTTATCACAGTCCTAAAGAACCCCATATTAGTTGTAGGTCTGGTAACACTAGAACCAGATTCCCCAAAAATCATCTTTCCAAGATCCTTCAAATCTGCATTCTGTAGTTTTGTAACAAGGTTCTTAATAACCTCCATAACACCACCAAGTGTGGTTCTAAATTAATTAGACATGGATACCATTTCATGACCCATTTTATTAAATTATTCTCCCAGCACTGAATTATTTCTCACAATGGTATTTGCTGTAGTGATAAGGTTGGGCTGTATTTCCTGAATTACCATTCTTGAAATCTGAACAACATCTACCTCTGAAATACTCACAGATGTAGAAGCTTCATTTCTGACTGGAATAGAAGATCTCACAGATTCACACACATCAACCTTGATTTTTTTGAGATCATCCTTGGTGACATAGTCATTAGGAATTTCCTATATAGCAGGCTCATTATCACTAGGTAAGATAGGTGAGGAATGGAAAGTAGGTTCCACATTAGCTTGTAGAGAAGGAGAGGCTACCATCTCCTCATCTGAGTCACCATAGTATATCCCAAAAAAGATATATCTTGGATACTTGTTCCACTAATTAGAATATGTTGCATCTCTAGGATCCAGAGTATCTATTCTCACTCTTTTACCTCGAGGATCCCCCCTATTCTGATGCATATGTACAATTTTAACTTCAGATTCTTCCTCTTGAACTCCAGCCAAAATATAATTCTAAGGCACAAGTACAATCCAAACTTCAGATTATTCCTCTTGACCTCCATCCAAAATATCATTTAGTTCCTGAATGATTCCTTGAGCATCATCAGGGTGGTCATGTCCATCCTCATTTCCAACATCTCCATCATCATTTCCATCATGATCAACATTAGCCTATCCATTAGGATCAACATTATTCTGTCCATCAACTGTATTATTTGATTATTATTCATCTCTATGTACAGAATCCTCACTAGAACTAAATACTTCTTGTCTTTCTTTCAGTGAGTCACTCACATGATGGCCATCATTATCCTCATCCTCATCATCAGTCCTTCTCACATAACCCTCAACTCCAGAGACTTCAATATCTTCCTCATCTTCATCATCATCTAATAAAGTTTCATTAGAAGGTAATTATAATGGTGGAATTGGTGGTCCATATGAAGTTTCTTTAGGAATTTCAGAAATATCTAGGTCACTTATATCATCTATGGAAGATTCCTTTTCTCTTTATAACTCATGCTCAGCTTGCTCTTCATCTTAATACACAACCTGCTCACCGGGTTTAAGACCTGGATCAACTTGATCCCTTGGTTTGGTAGGATGATCAATGAGATTATAATCCTCATACAATTTCTACTCATATTATACCCAAATTATCCTCCATGGTTTCCAATATATTTTCATCCTTTTGCAGATGTCTTTGTGCAGGAAGAAATCACTACATGCAGTAATCAACTCATCTTCATCCTCCACACATCCTAGCCTCTTCAACATTGTAAAAATCATCCTCAGATAATATAAAAAGGTTGATTTTTGAGAAGGTTTGATCATTTCACAAATATATACCATAAGGTACATACACAGTTTCAATTTCACCTTATTCTTCAACAAATAAATCAAGAAGACATCTAGATACTTTAAGGAAGAAAAATCTCTATTCCTTGGGAAGATTTGGTGTTGGATAAAATTGAATAGAATTCTGGCCTCTCCATCCAATTATAAAGCTATTTCTCTCCTTTATTCCTCATTTCTAGTTAACTCCTTCAAATCATTTTCATAAGAAAATAAATTTAAAGTTTTTGGAATGTTACCCTAATAGTCATCAAATATGCCCTCATGAGGTATCTTTAAGTAATTAGCCAACTCTCTTAAAGAAAATGAGATATCCTTTACCTTTACCATAGATTTCATCTGAGCCTCCTTATATCCTTCCAAAAACACTTCCATATATAAATAAAATTGGTGAACTAACTTGGGATAGAATGGTCTCTCATTATCTACAAACTAGATAATCCACCCTTGTGATTTTAATTTTTTTAACAAAATAGACTTGCTCGATAGCATCCATTCTATAGACACCTCTTTCTCAGAAGTTACTATGTAGATTTACAACTCCAGATTCACAAGACTTGCAGCATTGCTCAATTATCCTTTCTGGTGCTTGGCCGATGATGATTCACTCGATCCTTCCATCAGACGCTTTTTCCTCACCATTTTGAAGGTTTGGGTTCAAATGATGAAGTCTAAAAGTTGAAGGTTTTAAGGTAGTGAGGGTAGTGAAGGGTCAAAGGGTAGAAGTAGTGTGGATCAATTTAATTTTATCATTCAGGGTTTATACTTCGTAAAGACATAAAATAGAATATTTGTAAAATAATAAAAATGAAACTGTGTCATTTTACTTAAAATATACAGATATACAAATTTAAAAAAAGGTCCTTATCGGTATTAGTTTCATCTGACCAGTTTCATACGATTAGTTTCACACTGATCGGTTTCACACTAATTAGTTTCACACGAATGGTTTCACACTGATCGGTTATGCACTGATCGGTTTCACACTAATCGGTTTTACATACAAACTTAATTTTTAAAGGGATAAGGACAAAGAGTCTTTATAAATTTATCATTCCTAGTTCATGTCTGATGGAGCTCATTCTCTTAGATTTTAAGGGTTTGGTAAAAATGTCAGCAAGTTGATGTTCAGTCCCAATAAACTCAAGAGTTATGCCACATTTTTGATAATGGTCTCTCAAAAAGTGATGTTTTACATCAATATGTTTTTTTCTAGAATGAGAAATTTTATTTTTAGAAATTTTAATATCCCTTGTATTGTCATAATTTATGGGGATGTGTATGAATTGAAATCCACAGTCTAATAAAGTGTGTTTCATCCATAAAATTTGTGCACAACAACTACCAGCAGCAATGTGCTTTGCTTCAGTAGTTGATAATGTAATAGAATTTTTCTTTTTTACTACACCATGATGTTAGAGACTTTCCCAAAAAGTGATATGTTCCAGAGGTGATTTTTCTATCCAACTTACATCCACCAAAGTCAGCATCAGAATAGCTAACCATATCAAAAGGCTATTCTCTTGGGTAGAACAATCCTAAATTAGTCGTATATTGGAGGTATTTGGAAACTCTTTTAACAACATTTAAATGTGACACTTTTGGGTTTTCTTGAAATCTTTCACATATACACACACTAAACATGATGTATGGACTACTAGCAATTAAGTAGAGTAAACTCCCAATCATTCCTCTGTAAGTGGTTTGATCAACTGATTTCCCATTTTCATCAAGATCCAACTTACAAGTAGAAATAATAGGTGTTTCACTACTCTTAATCCCATCAAATCCATATCTTTTCAAAATATATTTATTATATTTACTTTGATTTAAAATAATACCTTATTTTTTTTTGAAATATTTGAAATCTAAGAAAATATTTAATTTTACCCATCAAACTCATTTCACACTCACTTTGCATCATTTTTAAAAAATCATTGCATAATGAATTTTTAAAAGATCTAAAAATAATATCATCTACATATATTTGAGCGATTAAAACATCTTTAGAAATTCTATTTATAAATAGAGTAGGATCTGCAACTCCTTTTGTGAAACCTTTAGAAATAATAAAGTTACTTAACCTATCATACCAAGCTCTTGGAGCTTATTTCAAACCATATAAATCTTTAGTTAATTTGAAAACATGATTTGGAAAATATGGATTTGTAAAACCTAGGGGTTGTTTAACAAAAACATCCTCAATTATATAACCATTTAAGAATGTACTTTTGAAATCCATTTGATAAAGTTTGAAATCCAAGTGTGCTATATAGGAAAGTAAGATTCTAATGGCTTCAATCCTAACTGATGGTGTAAAGACCTCCTCATAATCAATTACCTCTTCTTGATTATAGCCTTTTGCAACCAATATAGCTTTTTTTCTAACTATATTTCCAGATTCATCTACTTTATTCCTAAACACCCATTTAGTTCACATGGTCAAGGCATATTTTGGTCTATCAACAAGCTTCTAGACTTTATTTATCTCAAAATGATTAAGATCTTCTTGCATAGCCATCACCCAAAATTCATCATTGATTGAATCATTGATATTTTTAGGTTCAACATGTGACAAGAATGCTTGATGTTCAACCTGATTTCTCAAGGAATCTCTAGTTTGTGTTTCTTTATCTAAATCCCCAACAACAACATCTAAAGGATTGTTTTTAAGGGTTCTAGTTGGTCTAGAAAAAGAAGAACCAATCATTTCAGGTTCATCACTTGGTTCTGGTTCATTATGGCTAAAATCCGGATAATTTCTAGAATTGGAAGTTTTAACAGATTTTTTTATAGGATGGTTAGAGGGTTTAACATTAATGTCAATATTTGACACATCCTCTTCAAGATTTTTTAGAGAGGTCTTAGGTTCATGTGGATCTATTTCATCAAACTTGACATGCACATATTCCTCCACACATTTGGTTCTCTTATTAAAGACTCTATATGCTTTTATTGATGTTGAATATCCAAGGAATATTACTTCATCAATTTTGGAGGAAATTTTATCTAGATTATCTTTAGTGTTGAGAATATAAAATTTACATCCAAACACTTTAAAATAATTTACCTTGGGTTTCCTATTATTCTACAACTCATAAGGAGTTTTCTTAAGGATATTTCTGATTAAGACTATTTATTATATAACAAGCTATATTAATAGCTTCAACCTAAAAATAAATAGGTAGGTCATATTCATTGATCATAGTTTGGAAAATTTATTGTAAGGTTCTATTTCTTCTTTCTACTACACCATTCTATTGAGGCGTCCTAGGGGAAGATAAGTTATTCCTATAGCCATTATGTGAGCAAAAAGATTCAAAGTATTGATTTTAAAACTCACGGACATGATCACTTCTTAGAGATTTAATTTTGAGTCCACTAAGATTTTCTATAGTCCTAACATACTTTGTAAAATGAGATAAAGCTTCACTTTTGTGAGCTAAGAAAAAGGTCCAAGTATACCTAGAGAAGTCTTCTATAAGAACATAAACATAGTTATTCCCATTGAGACTTGAAACTCTAGATAGTCCAAATAGGTCCATGTGAACCAACTTGAGAGGTTGATAAGTTGTAACTTATTTCTTTGGTTTGAAAGAGATTTTATGTTTCTTTCCTTTTTGACAAGGATTGCACACTCTATTTTCTGGAAACTCTCGTTTGGGGAGTTCCTTAACTAAAACTTTTTGAGTTAATTTATTAAGGGAGTGTACATTAAAATGTCATAGTCTTTTGTGCCAGAGCCAAGACTCTTTGTGAAAGGCACTTAGGTATGAAACATTTTGTGATGCTAGTGTGTCTAAACTAACAACATATACATTATCATTTCTAAAAGCAGTAAATACTAAGTTATTTTTGGCATAAAAAACATGGAATGAATCATTTTAAAATTTTAAATTAAATCCATCATCACACAATTGGGATATTATAAGAAAATTATATTTTAATCCATCAACATATAGTACTTTGGAAATTAAAATAGATTTAGGGTTACCAATCTGGCCCAAGCCAATGATTTTCCCTTTACCATTGTCTCCAAATGTGACATTTCCTCCATCAATCTCGATGAGATTCTTGAAGCTCGAGTAATCTCCTATCACGTGTCTTGAACAACCACTATCCAAGTACCAAATATTTCTATAGGAACTCTTTAGGCAATTTACCTACAAAACAATTCATCCAAGAAAATATTTTGGTACCCATATTTGTCTCGGTCTAGAAATATTAGTAATAAATGCTTTGGGAACCCAAAAATTTCATATGAGTTTCCTATATGTAGATAGTAAATTATTTAAAAAATAAACTTTATTTGGTCCAGAAAATCTTGATGCAGTAAAATATTTTTCAGAACTGGAACTTGTAGTAGAATCTTGATTTTTGGATAGAGAATCAGATTTTCCAGATTTAGTTATAAAATGTGTTTTGGATAAATTTATTTTTCCTGGATGATATCCTATTCTAGTATTATATATAGGAGCTATCTGTTTACCAAGTAATTGAGTAAGTTTGTTTTTCTCATTGGTAAAATTTTCCAGATCCTTCTTTAATTGATCATTAGATAACTTTAGGTCATTATTTTCCTTTAGTAGTTGTGCATTTTTCTCTTTCTCAATAGTAAGTTCAGCTTTAATATTTATAGAGAGTGCATGTTGTTTCTTTAATGATTTATACATATCCTTCAGTTCATTACAAGTTTCTTCTAGCATATTACAATACTCAAACAGTTCATCATTTTTCATATTTTTAGATTTAGATTCATCTCTAGAATAATATTCATTAGGTACAGGAGAGTTTAAGAGTATCTTTGAGGTATTTTTCATAAAGCACATTTTTTCCATATCTTATTTCTCATTCTGAGAAGAAGTATATTCACTGGATATTTCCTTGGATGCACTCCATGTTTTCTTCATTTCTTTCTTATATTTCCTATCTTTATACTCATACTTATTTTTATACTTTAATTTGGGACAGTTAGCTTTTACATGACCTCTCCTTTTGCATTCATAGAAAACTATTTCTTCTGATTTGTTAGGCATCTTCCAATAATTTTTCCAATTGACTTTGTCTTCATATTTTCCTTTATAGTTTGGTTTCTTGAAGAACTTTTTGTTTTTGTAAAATTTTCTGAATCTCCTAGACAGCTGGGCCATTTCCTCATCACTGTCTGAAGCTGATTCTTTACTACTTGTGCTCTCAACAGCAACTTGAACTTTTTCTTTGCCTTTGCTCTTGGAAGTGGTAGTCTTGAAGGCTATAAATTTTCTATTTGGCTATTCCTCCTATTAATTCACCTTTAATTACTCTTCATACATAATTAATTTTCCAATTAGTTTTTTCATTGTAAGTTTATCAATGTCTCATGATTCTCTTATGGATACTAATTCCCCTCTCCATCTCTCCGGTAAGCATTGCAGAATCCTTATGATCTTATCCTTTTTTGTTACAGCTCTTCATAAAGAAATCATGGTGTCCATAATTTCATTGAACTAGAGATATATATCAGAAATAGATTCATCAGGCTTTATTATAAATTTTTTATATTTAATAGTATAAGTATTTAATCTCATCTCTTTCACATTTGTTGTTCCCTCATGGGAAACAGTTAAGTGTCCCAAATCTCATGAGTAGTTTTACAGGCAGAAATGCGATTAAATTCTTCATCTCCTAGTGCACAGTATAATGCATTCATATATTTACAGTTATTGTTATAGGCTATCTTGGTAGTTTCATCCCAAGTGTTTCTAGAAGTATCAAGGAGTGTATATTTACTTTCAATAGAAGTCCAGATTTCAAATCCCATTCTTTCTAAATGTATTTTCCTTTTAAGATTCCACTGAGCATAATTTGTTCCATTAAAAAAATATGGTCTATTCATAGAATATACTTATAATCTATTGTCCATAATATAATTTTGGAAAAGATTTCAAGAGATAAAAATTTAGAAGTAACAAAAATTCTAAGATCCTAAAATAAAACTAAAATCAAAATTGAAAAGTATTTGAGAAAATATTTTGAAAACCATATTGTTTTGAAAACTAAACTCTTAACCTATGATACCAATTGTTGGTTGGAGTAGAGTACTCAAGAGGGGGGGGGGGGGGTGAATTGAGTTCCTATAAAAATTTCTGTTAAAAATTGGTTCTTTTAAAATTTCCCCTAATTAAAAATATAATCCAAGTTAGTTTGTAGTGAATTTATAAGAGTCATGAATGTTCAACTAATTTCTCAAGAGACTGATTAGTTCTCAGGTATACTAATCTAAAGATTAATATAACTTTTGAAACTAACCTACTGGTTCAGGACTGTTATAAACACTTGCTAAACTAACTATTAGAGTATGACTTTGTTTGAATGATTTTTTTATAAAACATAATAAAAGAAAATAAAAATAGGCACAATGAAATTTAAAATAAGAGGTTCAGTCTCAAGACAATACTTAGTCCTCTCCACTTGGTGATCACCTGTCACCAAGAAGTTGAAATTATTAAACAAGTTTGATCCACACCCTGGATCGAGGTTCACAATAGCACACAAGATTGTCTAGGTCACCATTGACCTCTTACACAGTTCTCCGTGAAAAAAAAAACAAGTCGCACACAACCTCTTCTACAATTATATGTGGGATAAAAATGGATAAATAGAGGGTGATATTGAGGATATAAAGTATCCTCTAGTTATGAATATGAGTCAGTGTGTGTGTAACAGACATATACACACACTGCTCAGAAATTTAAATAAATGAACACAACATAGTTAAATATGTAGATTTGGGTTTATAAGGCTCTGTGTGTTATACGGTGCAGCTCTGTACTTGTTTGATGTAGTGGAACTGAAGTTCGAGTCCTCTTCTAGAAGTTGACACCAAAATAGAGTGTCATAGACTCTCTGTTCTGGCTTCCAGGAGTATGAGACGTTCAGTTTCTTGTTTGAAATATGTTCAGGTCATCTTAGTAGGTTTAGTTCCATTTCTTGATCTCCCAGTATGTTCTTCCTTTTGAGTTCTTGGGTTTTGGAAGTATGCTCAAGGGTTGCAAGATTTATTATCTTTTTTTTCTTTTTTAATGTTATTCTTTGTGTATTTTGAATGATCCATCTTGTTATACTTTTATCCTTTGAGGTCCAGCATGCATAATGATCTCCCCATGTGCATGTACCTTATATTGTCCTCTGAATATCCTATAAACATCATTAATTAATTTCAGAAGAATTAATTTTTCTAAATATTAACATTAGATATAAAGTTGAATTAATAAAAATAAAAATAGTTTTTATGACTATCGGTGAGTCATAAGTATTAGTGAGTCATTAGCATCGCTCTATCATCATCAGGGAATCTCTGTATCGGTGATTCCTTTCCATCGGTATCGATGAATTTGGGCATCGGTGAGTTATCATCAGTGACTCATTTTGAACTATCAGTGCATCACCCATGAGTGAGTTGTCCATTTGTGAGTCCTTTAAACTATCGGCGTGTCACCCATAGACGAGTTTTCCATTGGTGAGTCCTTTGAACTATTAGTGCGTCTCCCATCAGTGAGTTTTCTATCAGTGAGTCCTTTTAAATATCGGTGTGTCTCCCATCGATGAGTTGTCTATTAGTGAGTCCTTTGAACTATCAGTGTGACCGATCATCAGTGACTTATCCATCAGTTTATTGTTTGTTCTATCAGTGAGTCTAGAATCAGTGTATTTTTCGATCGGTGAGTCCTCATCGGTGAGTCAGCCATTGGTGACTCCTTTCAACCAATCAGTGTCAGAGACTTTGAAAAACTTACAAAGTGTCTGTCATATACAGAATAATACCAAATTAAGTGAAATTCATAATTACATGTAAATATACACTTGTAAATATATTGAAACACAAATATCCATAATCTATTGACTTATTGAAATGTATTATACCATGTGACATAATCTATTCATTTATAAATATTCATTGACATGATTATCATCACTTAAAACATAATATCTGAATTATCATGATTTGTAAATTGGCATGATTTGTGATTATTAAAACAAACATATCACAAAGGGTCCAATACAAAACATTTAATAAATATATCACATGTTATTACTGATTGATGCATCATGTATCCCATAACACATCCAGGTGAAATTCACTTGGGTACACAATATGTACATCAGTTACACATTGTATAACCAAGTCTTCCGACCAGATTCCACAACACCTCCTGATGGAATCTACGATCATTATTCATCATATATTAACCTATTTAGGATGATATGAAACTTAAATGAAAAAATTAATATATTGAAAACATGTTAATTAAACTCTAGATTAAATATTAAATAAAATCTAAGTGAAAACTAACAAAAATTTAAATATAATTGATCAATGAATAATAAATAATTATAAATTATCATGTTATTGATTTATCATGTGATTGATTTTATACCACTTAAAGGTTCTAGGTCATAGTGGAAGTGGTTCAGGCCCATGCACAACAAAATTTTTACACCAACTTATTCATATTTCTCCTCAAAACTAGATAGAAATATATTCCCTAAATCCTCGAAGATATAATCTTTCACATGTAATTTATAATTAATTTATTTAATTAAGAATTAAATTATGTTGAATTATTTATTCATTAATGGACAGGTAGAACACTATTTTTTTACTATCGTTGTGTTAGAGGAATCAAGTATATATTTTCTCTAGTGGTGATCTACATGCATACCATGAACCTCCAAGTGTCTCTATAGAATTCAATGAGTGTGAGTGCGGAAGAATCTATCACTTATGATGATTAATTTTGATCACAACAAAATCATTAAAGAGAGAATCGATTTATTCTAGTTGGAGAGGAGGAATGCTCTATAATCTTTAGAGCATTCTAAGGAGGGAGCTCTCTTGGGTTTGAGATATTCTCTTTAGATTTTATTGTGCACAAAAATGGAATAGAATCTCAACTTTTCCACCCATTACCAAAATATCATAATTAGGCTTATATAATGATAGGGTTATAAAATAAATAATTTCACAAGGGTTATAATTATTTTCTTAATTTTTGATGAACCCCATGTTTAAATAATAATAATAATAATATTTTTTACTTAACATGTGCTAAAATATTATATAAAGAGTATTATTTTCTTGAATAAATAAATATATATTCAAATAATATTTAATATGAAATCTCTCACCGAACCATAAAACTTAGTCTTCTAATCCTTTAATATTTATCAGTCCTTTAATAATGAATATTTATTTAATTAAGTAAATACTACTTCATTATTCACCAATAAATATATAAATATTATATCCACCAAAACTAATGAATAAACATTTGTTAAATATTCACATAACCAAAATAAATAAATATTTTTTTACCTTATGAATAAACCATAATAAATAAAATTTTATATTCATGTAATTAAATAAATACAATTGGGGTCTAGATTAGTGGAAAAAGAACCTCATAATCCTGTATCAAGCCCATGATCAAATCCCAGTATCCCCAAATATTTGGGGTTTCATTTATGTCTGGATGTGAGGAGGACCATAACAATGGATAGAGGGAGTGAAATTCTCAACACCGATAAGGGGTAGGTTGTAGTTCGTGATGATGGGAGGGTATATCTTGGCGAGGCAAGGGATTCAATGTCAACCACATTGACAACTTCATGTTGTAGGTTGGTTGGAGAAGTGGGCACAGTAATGGGGATGTGATGGTAGGAAGGATCCTCAGTGACATGGAAATGTCAGCATCAACATAGTCTGTAATGTCAGGAGGTTTCATAGTGAGGGCGATGATGTGGTTTATAGGTTAACGACAAGCCATGAAAGTGGCAGAGAAATCACTAGTGCACACAATGGAGGCAAGTTGCAGCAGCAGGGCTTGACAAGCTACAGGTGTGGGTCACGCTAGGGTGACTAAAGATAGGCCTAATTCATAGATACATGCACATATAAGGATATATAGAGCATGAGGAAACCGCCTATAGAGCTAAATAGATTGGTAATAAAGAGAGGATTTAGGTTTAACCATCAGTATTAGGAACCATGCAGTTCTTCATGGGGTAATTCTAGCTGTCCAGATCTTCAAGGTTGGGAGCTTAGGAGAATAAGGGAAAAATAAATGATCTAGGAAGGGTTTGTTTTGTGCATCTGGCCCTTGGGCCCTAGGGTCATGTTCAAGGCCTTGTGCCTCTAAGCATACAGGTCATGTAATGGTTCCTTCTCAACCCAATTAAAAAAGAGGATTTATACAAAAATTTAATAAAAATATAAGGCCTTTGGGCTTGATGAGGACATAATTAAATAATTAATTACCTAGTAAATAAATGTTGATTAAATATTAAAATAACATATAAATTCTCTCAAATAAATGGTGATTGAATATTTGTGATAAAACCAACATGAATAATTATTAAACTACATATGGTATTAATATTTATCTGACATTTTAAATTTATATAGAATTTAATTTAGGTTATGAATATACTTAGTGTGTGAACCTCCTGACCCCTTTCTTAGTGGAATTAGGTTACACTACCTACATTTAAAGATTATCATTTAACAACAATCCAAGGCTCACATAGAGAAAAAATTTAATATCTCAATAGAATGTAACATCATAAAAATGTACACCATGTAATATAATTACTTTATCTCGATATTTCTAATCAAGTAAGTTGCATTCTAGTGTCATCAACCTATATGATCGATGCATATTTCTTTGAATTTATAGAAATAGACTTGCTGAAATAACACCATGGGCATGGACTTAATTTAGTAATTCTATTTCCATCAAAAGGGCCTAAGATATTAAATCACATTAAAGAAAATAAGAGATAAATCCTTTCTCCCATTATTTATTAATATAACATCACTCGTGATGCACCCAACATATCCTACCTCTCTATGAGCATATGTCATCATGGTTTTCATTTATACATCAAAGTACGTGACTCGTGACATGTATTAATAATAATATTAAAGTCTAAGGATCATTACACATGTCCACAGATAGGAATATCCAATGAAATACATAAAAATGTGGATTTCCTATTGGTGAGTCATATTCTCATAATCCTCTACACTGGATATTTGCAAGGGAGCACACCATGAGAAAGTGTCTCAAATTATTATGAGTCTCCACCCCTGATAGCATGTATCATTTTTGTCCTATAAAATGACATTATTCGACTATAGAATATTTTTATTTAAGAATACCATAATGGAACTTCTAGGTTCTCATCACAGTGAGGAACTACTATGACCTTTTAGTGTGACAAGTACAATTAATACATTATCAAATACTATTACATGTAGAATAAAAATCATGATGTGATAATATATTTTACAAATATTAAAATACATGAATACAAATAATCCTAAAGTACTTAAAAGTTGGTTCTAGGCACTAACTCCAATAGGTGTCAGGGGTAACATTTATCACTCTCATAAAAACCCTAGGAAACCAATCCCATAAGTGTTTCATCAAAGCCATCAGTCCTCTACTCACACATGACTTCTCACTAATCTATAATCAATGGGAACAATGTGTATCCAGTGCACACTACCTTGATCTCATCGAAACCTAATGGGTGTATGCTCCTGTACCACATGATTGTGAAAAACCCAACTCACAATCCCATGAATCACACATCATAAAATATACTATTATTCACCTAAACTACTAAAAAAGTCCCACTTCATGTTGATCTCATCTGTCTAGAAGCATTGTGATGCTCTCTTCCAACAATCTTGACATTTTAGCCATTGCAAGGCGCCTACTATACGATCACCCACCACACCAAGCATCGTTACATAAATCAAAAGAATCCAAAAAAGATTTATCCATCCTATAAAAATCATATAGTATCTAAATACACTATCTTATAGGGAACCACACCTAAAATCATCAGGGTTAGGTATCCAACAGATCATGCCCTCCAAAACCCATCCATAATACCAAAATCACTCTAATTGCTTCACATAACGAATCCCAAGGCATTACCATACCTATAAAATATATCCAACTACACTTACCTTGCATCAATATGACAACTATAAGAATTTAACCATGCTTATAATCTATAATAGAACTCAAAACCCTAGGCTAACCCCTCTACTAGGTTACCCTTGCATATCACAAGGCACCGAGTTATCCCACATAGCCAATAAACCATGTCTTTCATTAGTTATAAGTCATGGAGAACATCCATACCCCCATATAAAATATCACAAGGAAAATAATGTGAAGAAACACCCACTATAGGGTTCCCATATACATATACATTAGGCATCACATTCTAATACATCAGCCTACTAGATCACCGATCCTCATCAGGAATTTGCAAATGAGACTACCCATAGAGGACAATGATCTATTCCATGTATATAAAGACATTTCCCTAAGATGATACGTGTTGAGTAAAACCAATCATATGGTATGGTTAAGTATAATTACCCCAATAATCTATATGGTAAAACACCATATAGGTTGTTGTTAACAATTTAAATAACCAGACACATTTTCTTTTTAAAACCAGTATCAAGGAATCAAATGCCTATATCAACCAAGGGTCACTATACATTCCTTATGAGAGGTAATGTAGAGTAACCATTAAGGAACACCCCTACATAAGATTCCCATGACCTTTCATCATAATAAAATTCTTTGATTTAGTTGAGTATAGTTCCACAAATAAGTTATATGGGAAAATTACATATAAGTTATTATTAACACTTTAAACATCTAGAACCTCATATTCAGTAATATAAATCCCACACAGACATATGAATGTCATGATAATATTGGATTCTACTAATTATTCATGTATATAGGCTTCTTTCCAATAGGAAAAGTTCCAAAAAACACAATAACTCATAAATCCAAAAACCCAAGTGTGTCACAATTGGTGAAATCATACAACCATAAAAGAGAAAACTAATAAAAACAATATCATATCCACAGTAATATGGAATTTCCATCAAAAAAGGTTCTTTTGATTCACTAGGATGAGGTCCAACACAAGCTCTGACACATATCTAATCACCTATATAATATATCCTAAAATAGTAAGACAAACAAAATACACTGATATCACTATGTAATGGCCCACAACCTTGGACTACTCGACTGGTGTCAGGAACAATGATAACTACTTGACCTTAGGCATGCCTCCCCATATTCCAAATATTACCAACTAGTAGCAAGGGTATAGGGTGATACCATGGGGATATTATACCCTTATGTTAGAGTAAAACACAATAAAAAATAACAAAAAAACATCCATCACCAATAATAAAAGTACATGGAAGCAATAAAACATAATATTTTATAACATATGAAAATGTAAAAACATACAATAATATATGAAAATTGGTTTACCACTGAGCCAACCATATAAAAAAAGGATAAAAATTAAAAGATTTTAAATATTATCCTTGAGCCTCACCTCATCCATCTCAAAGTCCCTCTCAATCCCCTATAGTCTGATCATGTAACACTGGCCCTCTACCCCACCCGAATATGTGAATAGTGAAGTTTTCTCGAGTACCCAAGTACCATGGATGTCTGATAAGGGTGCGAGTATTAGGATGAGAAGCATCATTCCAAGCATTGAATGTTTATAGCATCATACATTTAAGTATCAGAATTAAATTCAGTGGAAATTCAAACAACATTAGATGGATGAGCTTGGTGTGTAGGAAAAGATAGTTCATCTCTTCAGCTATAAACAAGGCATCAAATTTTTTATCTTTTGATGAAATCAAAGGTGGTCCATAATTTTGGAGAACCTTATAGTAGTAATTCTCTATAAAGAATAATATAGAAGTGTTTACCAGGGAAAACCGTTAAGTTCAACATTGTTATGGGAAATCAAAAGTGACATTCCATTTGGAGGCTTCTCCATGAACATGGGAATTTTGTGTAACCTAGAAAACCAGAAATGTTTCATATAAAGGAAATGGGAACCAAACGTAAAAAGTGTGGAAGAGCATGGAATAGTGAATTTTATGCTTTCACAATACATCACAGTTTTACAGAGTGTTAATCACCTTGTAATGATATATTACTAATAGGTTTGTTAGTTAATTATAATTATTTTATACTTATAGTAATAGAAATAAGCCACAATGGTTCCTCCCAATGCATATAGTATAAAAGTATGAAGCACATTAAAATATCCTATGTTTATTCATTGCTTTATATACTTCAGTTTCTTGTATTTATACTTATTTTTTTCCATTAAGGTGTGTGTGAGTTCAAATTTGTGCAGCGGATAAGGTATAATTAATTCCTACTTCTAGTACACTTAGTTAAGTAGGAAGAAAAGTTTTTGAGTTTTTTCTACTACACTATTTTGGGTATGATCTTTTAGTGGATCTATAGATTGTACTTCTAGTGGGTCTCATCGGTATTATAAGGTTATTGGTTTATTTCTCCTTATCCCCCCAATAAGTGGTATCAAAGGGTTTGTTCCAAGTTCATGGTTTTCACACCAGTAACAACATAGGTATGGAATCATAAAAAGTGAAGATTCGAATGGAGAAATTTTATGGAATAGATTTTGGATTTTGGAGAATACAGATTGAAGATCATTTGATTGATAAGGACCTAGAATTTCAATTATTTTAGGTAAAGCTGGTGTTAATAGAGAAAAATTAATGGGAAAAACTGGATAGAAAGGATTTAGTGTTGGTAATAATGTATCTATAATGACATGTTGTGTTTAAAATTTAGGAAAAGAAGGCAATATAAGAATTTATGAAGGCCTTGATAGACTTGTATAAAAAAATGAAAACCCTAAATAAAGTTTTCATGTTGCGATGGTTGTTTGGATTAAGGTTTTCAAAAGGAATACAAATAAAAGATCATCTAAATGACTTAAACATGATTCTTGGGAAGTTCTAATTGGTATAAGAAATTTTTACTGATGATTTATGGGCATTGCTACTTTTATATTCAATTCTAGAGAGCTAATATGTGACAGTTACAACAATTAGTAAATCCAATGTAAAAATTGATATGGTATTTGATAATATCCTAAACTTGATCTTGAATATAGAACTGAGGTAGAGGGAAGTTCAGATACTAACCGGTAGCACCCTTAATACCAATGGAAGAAGAATTCCATCCCATTATAAATATAGAAAGAAAAAAATATAAGAAAATTACCATTAAATGAGTCAAAGTAAGTCAGATGGTCTTGGTCCAATATGATAGAAATGTGGAAAGAAAGGATATACCAAGAAGGACTAGAATATTTAAAGGGAGAACACTAAAAATGTGTCAGCATTTGGTAGTTCATATTTTTTCAACTTAATAGGAGAAGGCCAATGTCACCTATTGAGTTTGAATAGTCCTGTAGAAGTTTAGGTGATTGAATTTGGAACATCATTTCATTCAATTGTAGATCCAAGATGAATAAAAAATTATGTATTAAAAAAATTTGGGAAATTACATCTGGAAGATATTGAATCCTTGGATTTTTTTTTGGAAAATGAGATGTAAATAACTGAATGAGGAATGGAGGATTCTTGAAACTATTGGAAGTTTTCCCCATATCTAGCATTAAGAGGAATCTAATTTCCAATGGGATACTTGATGATATAGGATATCGAACTAAACTTGTAAATGGGGTATGGAATGTTACCCAGGGATCCATGGTGGTTGCAAAAGGTGTAAAGGATCCCTTTACATGATCAAAAATTCAGATGATAGCACAATCATCATAACTACAACTTCTGATTATTCATAAGTATGGAACTGTAGGTTCGATCAACTCAGTGATAAAAACATGATGGTTCTAAAGGAAAATGAAATACTAAATATTGGTCACATATAAATTATAAAATATGAAATTTGTGTGATGGGAAAGAAAAAAAGAGTGTCTTTTAACTTAGATGGTTGGAAGCCTAGGTTTCAGAAGTTGGAGCTTGTACACTTCGATGTTTGGGGACCTCCCCTTATCAATCTTGTTGTGGTTGCCTTTAATTTATAATTTTAATTAATGATGGTATAAGGAAAGTATAGATTTACTTACTAAATCACAAATCTAGTGCATTTTAGGTGTTTGTTGAGTAGAAATCATTAAAATTAATGGAATGCATCTAGAAGTTGAAGTGATTATGAATAGACAACCGTGGCGAGTACACCAGATACAAATTCTAGAATTTCTATAAGAAAAAAGGCATAAGGAATGATAATATAGTTCCCAAAAACCCATAGTAAAATTATGTAACTTAAAGGATGAATTGGACTTTGATAGAAAAATTTAGAAGCATGTGGCTACACTCAGGAATGCCAAAGTATATTTGGGTAGAGTCACTCAATAAAAAAATATATCTAAATAATAGAAGTCCAATATATATAGTGGGAAGGAACTTCTAGAGGAGTTATGGCTTGGAAAATGATTGTAAGTTAAAAATATTAAATTTTTTATTAGTATAACATATGTGCATGTAAATGATAAGGGCTATGATAAACATGAATCAAAATCCAAAAAATATTTTTTCCCTTGGATATAGGGATGGAAATTTTGGTTATTGCTTGTGGGATGATATAATTAAATAGATCATCAAAAGGAGGGATGATATTTTCAATGAGAAGATTTTTCAAAAGTATTGAAACTTGGTGGAGCAAGAAGTTGAAGGAGAATCAACTATTGAAAAATAGGTTGATCAGAGTATCAATAGTTCATACAAAATAGATAACTCATATACAAATACTGAAGGCATAAAAATTCAATATGTAAGACCATTAGAAGTACTATAAATTTCAAGGGTAGATAAAGCTTGATTGGGATCAATGAAAGTACATTCTATATATGCTCATGTATCATAAATTCAGGCACTGATAGATACAAGTAGTTTAATTCATCCGATTTAGTTGAGGAGATCTACCAGAACCAGGAGACCAATATAGAGTTTTGGGTGTGATTTTAAATATATACTCATAATAGATGCATGAGAACCTTAAAGTCTAGAGGATACATCTTATCTTAGTGAATCTAATTAGTGGGAGTCATTCACGAATGAGGATATGGATTCATTTAAGTTCAATGGAACTTGAGAAATAACTAAACTACCATAGGGTAAAAAGACACTTGAAAATAAGTGGGTTTACCAAATTAAGAAATGGGATGATGATAAGAAAAGATAAAAATCATGGATGTTATTGAATTAGTTTTAATATAAGTAAGGAGTATATTTCTTATAAATATTCTCACCGATAGTTAAATTTTCTATCATTATAATAGTGATAAGTATGGTTGTATCAGAAAATATGTATCTGGAGCATATAAATGTCAAGATAACTTTATTTCATGGTGAGTTCAAGGAATATATTTATATTAAATAGCCAATAATTGCACCATAATTTGATCATCAATTTTTTATGTACGATGATGAAAATCTTGTATGCTTTAAAGCAATCACCACAATAGTGTAATCATAAGTTCAATGGATTTATGAAAAAACAAGGCTTTACTAGGTGAACTGTTGTTCTTTTATGTTACAGGAAACCCTGGGATGAATAGAAATTGATCATTTTTATATTGTAAATTTATGACTTGTTGCTAGTTGAACCTGATGTACATAAGATTTAAAAATTCAAAAATAATTTTTCCAAAAAATTCAAGTTGAATGATCTTTATAAATCAAGGGAGATACTGGGGATGAGGATAAAAAGAGACAAGAAGACCATGACCTTGGTTCTATCTCAGAAGGAATATATCTAGAAAATCATTAAAAGGTTTGTAATGATTTAATGAAAACCAATTTCTACCCCACTTTATAGACACTTTAAACTGTCTAAGTTATAAACACCCATAATGGAAGATGGGTGTCAATACATAGAGAAAGTGACATTTTCATCACTTGTTATAAGTTTGATGTATGAAATGATCTATACTCAATTTTACATTGAATTTTTAGTGGTATTTTTAATAAGATTTATGTATAACCCTATAAATGAACATTAGGAAGTATTAAAATGGATCCTTTAGTATTTGAAAGGATCAGATGATCATTAAAAAGGTTTTATTGATACCATTTTTATGGAGATTCAGATAGTCAGAAAAGCAGAAAAAGGGTTTGTATTTACTTATTGATGAAAAAAAATCAATTATATATCATGAAATAGATGATTTATACATTAATTATAACTGAAGTATAATACATAGTGGTGAAGAAATTTGGTAATGATATGGTTTGGTTAAATCAGTTTCTAAATGAATTAGGAATAATCTAGGAATGAGGGTTTATTTTCTATGAAAACCAAGTGGAATCCACTTTGTGAAAAATATGGTGTTCCTACAAGGATAAATAACATCAACTTGAAGTACCAATTAATCAGAGCTATGATATAGGAGAAGGTGTTAGATCTTCAGAAGATCGTTGGATGTTAAAATTTGGTGGACATGTTCACCAAGACTTTAGATTAGGAATGTTTGAGGAAGTATCAAGCTTCAGTGGGGTCTGGGTGAACAGAAGAAGTAAAGTTGGAGGAACAATGCTATTATAGAGAAAGGAAGTAAGTTTTTTAAGGAGAGTTTTTGAGTTTTAACTTGGAATAGGTATTTAAATGGGAGATTGTTTACAAGCATCATAAGTTTAGCGCATCAAAAGTTAAAGCATCAAACTTACATTCAGTGGAAATTTGATCAATGGTAGATGGATGGGATCAGCGTGTAGGAAATTATATTTCATCTCTTCATCCATAGTTGGTTCATTAGAAGTTTATATCCTTTTATGATATCAAGGGTGGTGTATAATGTTGGTGAACCTTCTAAAAGGAATTATCTAGAAAGAATAATCTTGAAGTGTTTATTGAGGCAAGTGGTTGAGGTTAATAGTGTTATAAGTAATCAAAAGTGACATTATATTTGTAGGCATCTCCTTGAATTTAGGAATTTAGTGTAGCCTGAACAACCAGAAATTTTTCTTATAAAGGAATTGGGGACCAACCCTGAAAAGTGTTAAAGATCATGGAATAGTGAATCTGATGTATACATAGTACATAAGAATTTTATAGAGTTTCAATAACCTTGTAATGAAATATTAATAATGGGTTTTTTAGTTAATTATAATTATTTTTTTACTTTTGATAATACAAATAAGTCATTGTGGTTCCTCCAATACACATAGGATAAAATTCTAAAGAACATTAAAGTTTCCTATGTTCATTTACTACTTTATGTAATTTAGTTTCTTGTATTTATGTTTCATTTTTTTCCTAATAAGGTGTTTATGAGGTTGAATTTGTGAGGTGGTTAGGGTGTAGTGACTTCCTACTTTTAGTACACTCAGTCAAGGGGGGAAGAAAAGTTTCATAGGTTTGATTTTCTACTATGCTGTTTTTCATGTAAACTTCTGGTGGGTCTATTGATCGTACTTCTAGTGGGTCTCATCAGTAGTACAAGGTTATCAGTTTTTCATTACTCTTTTTCCCCTTGAAAATGAGTAAAAATTAATAGGGTAACACCAATGGGGTCCCTAAAATAACTTATAAACATAATGTATGCACATATGATATGCTCAGAATAAATTAACAGACATTGAAGAATAATAAAATAATCATTTTCGATTCTTGGGTTCTACCATAACACCTGATATTAACTATACCTACTTAAACCACTTCTAAATGTATCTAATAATTATACATATCCTTAGGGGGATATAATTCCTACCCTAAGATATCATGAACATGCCTCCACCAGGTGTAAACACTATATCCTAGGAAGTATCCTAGGTGTCCCATATAGTAACAGGCTCAAATCTAGATTCTAGGGAATATCCTAAGCATCTCAGATAGTAAAAATCTCAAAGATAGATCCCAGGGAGTATCCTATACATCTTAGATAGTGGAAGACTCAATATCTAGATATTAGGGAGCAATCTCAATCATCTATATAGTGCTAGTCATAATAGCTAAATCCTAGGAGGAAATCCCAGTAATCCATATAGTATCAGGTATAAAATCCAATTTCTGGGAATTCTAGTCATCCATAGTCATCAAGTGTAAGAGATGGATCCTAATAATACTTAGAATTCATATTCATCCGGAATAATATCCATATCCTAGGTATACTAGGTATCAATAGTGATTAGGTGTAAAGATTAGGATCCAAGGTATACCAAGCATCCATAGTCATGAGGAATAAAGTTGTATCCTAGGAAGATATCTAAGGAATCCCATGTCCAAAGGCATTAATATGGATCCAAGGAGAACATCCAAAGAATCCTATGCCCATATATCATAATGATAATAATTATAATAACAAGGGATGGCCATACACTGAGTTCATAAAAAATATCCTAGGTTGTCTTAATAAGCACACAACCTAGACTACTATCTCCGTATCCCTAGTTATAAGGTTCCACTCATAATCTATGATATAAGTTACTCTGAACTACCCATCTCTAGGATCAAAATAATGATGTGGAACCCACCATGGTCCTCTATTCCACAATATAATCTAGACACCCTGCATGAGTTCCCTTATATTTATCTTATCTCTTGGGTCCAAGCCTGATGATCATAGGGTATAAATCCCCTAAAAATGTGATAATTATGTCATGAACTCACAAATATCATAGGACATGCCACTTTGGAATCACTCTAGAGGGTGGACATAATGACTATCTCACTTCTCAAGTCACAGATTGGTCCTCTCACCCAACCTAAAACAATCCACCTAGGGTATACCCACCTAGGTGCTCACATTATAGCAGAGGAGGATCACTCTCCCTACTCTCTAATAATATATTACAAGGATATAAGTCACATCAAGGTCCCATAATGGACTAATCCTGAGTTTTAAGGTGTCATCCAAGATTGTAAATTCCTGGCCTATCACCATTCTCTACCCAAGGGATCCAAGGGAACCTATACCAAGGGCCACTATATTAATTCATTTAATTTAATTAATACCCTTAAGGGTCCATATATATCAATTAATATATTTTATAATCAAGACCTTGACCATCAATGATTGAGGCATCAATTTAGTTCTCAAGGGAATCATATCCCTTGACACTTGTGTCCATCCACATACATTTTACTTTAATAAAACAATTCATTTAATTAAAAAGGTCAATTATCTATAGTGGTGAGACTACACATCACATGCTACACACAAAAATCATAGACCAAAGGGTATGATAAAAGGACCACCTAACTCATTTAAAGAGTTATTTTATTCATAATCATAGCTCTTATATCCCCTCCCAACCTATTCCAAGTTTTAATGACCGTCATCCATCAATACAAGATTTTAAATCCATGTCTATCACTTTAATTAATTTTAAAATAATATCACAATTTATTTTATAATTAATTCCATAATTAATTTACATGTAATAATTAATTAATTATTCTCCCCAAAACCCCATTTTATACCTCAAAATAACCCTTTAATAAAAGTGTAATAAAACTCACTTTTTAATTTTTTTCAAAATTATGTTTACCCTTACAAGGGTACCTATGTAAGGGTAACAAGGCCCACCCTTATGTAGGTCCTCTGCGTAAGGGTAATATGTTAACCAAAGAAAATGAAATGATAATAATAATAATAATGATAAAATATTCTTTTTATTCTTCTTCACATAACACAAAAACCCCTATCAAAATAGAAAATCTTTTCAAAACCTAAAAAACAACTAAAATAATAAAATTAAATCCCTATTTCACCCAAAAATCATTCCAGCATGGTTGTCGACCAAAAATAAGGGTCCAACTACCAAATAAAATTTTTAATGGAGATTAAAATGGAAATGTTTTTAAAATAATATAACCACTGTACCTCATGATGAATCACAAAAGCTTCGAGCTCAGACCCACACTCCATGGATGTTGCATCCTGATCCGACTTTGATTGAGCTCCATAATGAAACCCCTATTCCTTCTCACTCCTTCCCTCTATTATATCAAATGAATTATAAGGGAAGTCTCCCATCACCTCATATGAAATTTATGGAGATATATAAGGATTATGTATTAAAATAAAACAAAATAATTTAAATAATAAATAAATAAAATATAACACTCATTTAAGGGCCTGACCTGGGACCCAAAACATGATCATAATTTCTACCTTTCCTAGGTAAAACCACCTATTCTAGACTGAACTGTGAAGTTATAATTTTGAATTGAGACTCTGTTTAAAATACATCATAATTTTCATATGTGGAATAATAAATATATATTTAATAATATTAATATATTCTGAAAAATTCAACCAGCTCAGAATCCCATCATATTCCAGACCTAGGATAAACACCCCATCCCGAGATCAATAGAATTGTTAGATTTTTTTGTGATCATATACTAGGAAAATTATCATTTTCCCCTCACCAGTACTCATGATCCAAAATTTCAAATTTACATTGAAATTCACAACCTGAAAAAATACTAGTCTTTAAACCATAATAGTTTAGCAGTGGAATAAGAGTACATTCCATGAATTATATCCTAATGTTGTGACATATTTGAAGGTTAATCAAATTTAAGAATCATGCCATAATTCTCAGGGAGTTAAAGAGGATATATTTAATTGGAGTTTATGGATTTTATTATTAACTGGACACCACACTATAAAGAATATTACTATGTTGTGAAGTGTGTGAAGTCTTAAAGTTTATACTGTAAATAAAGAGTTAACATCACGATGGGATACTCTCTATAATTACTAGAATATTTTGTTATAATTTAAAAAGAAGATATTTTTATTAAGTTTTTTGGGATTTATTTGGTTTAATTGAAACTTTTATGAACACATTAACTCATGTGGTATAGCTAATATGATCTTAATGGGGTATAGGAAGAAGAATCAATAAAAACCCTTAGATTAAGGGTTTTATTAAGGTGGGATTATAAAACTACTTATAATAGTTATAAAAACGGATGGAGAGAACAAAATTGCATATTTTAATTCATGAGAAGAGAAAATATATCTATAGAAGATTCTAATGATATATCTAGTTTAGTTTGAGAGTGAAGGTTCATAGAATAAGGAGGATAACATGAATATATCTGATTGATAAAGAAGTAATGAAATATGGTAATTATAGTTTGGAATTATCCTTATTTGGAAGGAGTTTCTACTAATATATTTCTATGGAAGAAAAAAAATTCAACACTCCCATTAAGGAGATGATCTCATTAGGTATTTACAAAGAAGTTTGTAATAAATTAAAGTTCAAAGGAACATCTATTTAGGAGAAATAATTCAAGAGGAGTCTCAAAATGAAAAAATACTGACAATTATGTCCTTAAAATGTTAACAAAGACCCAACACATATAGTACACAATGTTAAATTCTCAAAAATATACACACTTTTGGTGTATTATCCTTAGATTATCCTTTAGTGGTGAACCATATAAAATCATCATGTCTAGTATACTTTACTTTCTATATCTACATTTATCATTTGGTTTTTTTATTAGAATAAAAAATAATGTGATATTGAACAAGTTATCACTAACATTGAAAAAATTTACATGTAGCTAAAAGGACCAATAAAAAAGGAAAAGTTTTAATTTATTCCCAATAAATAGTGTAATATCCAGTATGTTACTTATAGTTCAATCTCTATATCTATTTGGATTTATTGTGCACATGGAATCTATGATGTGACCTCCATTTTTTAGGGGAAAAACTTTTATGGTTGGAAAAAATAAATAATTTTATTCCTCTAGGATTGAGGTAAGGTGTTAATGGAATATATTCTACAATATATTGATTTGAATAAGCATAGTGAAAGAATGGGTGATGAAAGGATGGAAAATATCTTAGAAAGTTCACCATCCTATGAAGTTTATAGTAAAGCTACTCATCATGCTAGTTTATTAAATATATGGAAGACCCTGGAGTTTATTTATAGGAGAATAGTGAAGGTGAAGGAGTTAGAGGAATCATCCTCAAAATCTAGTGAAAAACACCCCATGTTAAAAAGTCTAGAAGAAGAAAAATAAGAAGAAGGATCCTATGAATAAATACTATCATATTAAGGTGAATAATTATTAATTTAGTGATAAATCTGAATCTAACATTATTTTGTAGGATATATGAAAATATATAATATTAGATTCACCCTTAAAATTTCAAGAGGATAATGATTTATTAGATGATATAACAATGACAGCTAGTCATTAGTCCGGTAAATGTACATGAAATGATCAATAAAATATCTAATTCCTATATGAGAAGGTGTAATTAATTCACCAAGTGGGTATAACATTCATTAAATAAATATCAATGTAGAAAAAAATATTTAATGGATTGGAGGTGGCCTTTAATGTAAATATAATGAAAATGGGTGAAAATATGAATGGATATAACAACCTACATAAAATATATTTCATAATAAATAGGAAAAAATGGCCATGGATAAAGAGATTAAAGTGATAATTATCCCTCTAAAGACTCAACTTTAATAAAGGTGAAAATATAAACAAGAATCAGATTAAATGTTGAAAGATATGGTTTCCCAATTGAAGAATAAAGATGAAAAAAATCAAGGAGCTTGAATCTAAGATCAGATTCAAAAATTGAAAAGAGATGGTAAATATTCCTCCCAAGGAAGCATAAATAAATGTAACATTCAAAGTTCAAAATATGAAATCAGTGTATAAAAGTAATGAAAAATCAAATATAGAATCTATAAGTTAACATAAGTATCTTTATAGATCTGGAGTAAAAGTATCTTAAGAGAAAATAACCTTGAAAATATACTTTTTATAAAATATTGGGGCACAAAATTATCATGTTTCTAGAAGCCTAAGGTCTCAAAGTAATAATACATTATACTAATTTTTTATGAAATATTGGGAAACACAATTAGCATATTTCTATAAGCCTAAGGACTCAAAGTAATAATACATTCTATTATATCAACATCTCAACTAAGAAATGAATACATGATTAATTATTTTAATGATACATGTTTTACATATTCTAACCATATAAATTTGGAGATAAATTATAGAATAAAGGAATCTAAAAGTTTCATAATAAATTCCTTTATTCCTATGATAATTTAGAAGATAAGTAACATTGAAATAAAACCTGTTAGGTCAGAAAACAAATTTACAAAATTGGAGGAACATAATGGAGCTCAATGAAAGGTGCATCAAGAACCATTAATGGTATACTCACAACATACCTCATGGTGAGAAAGAAAATCAATCTAGAATATAAATAAGGAAGTTACTCTGGCTATGAGAAACAATGAAGTGAATTTTAATAGAGAACCACCAAGTAAAAATAAGCCTAAAGTGACTCTCATGGTTATTGAAGAGGAAAAACATAATATATTCCTTAGTGGTTTCACAAATCTTACCTTTAGTAAATAGGTGAATACATGTGAAAAAACCCTCTTATAGTAGAGGAATCATGATGAAGGATTTAAGAAAAAATCATCATTGTATTAAAACTATATATGTGGGATTAACCTCAAAATAGATTAGAAGATAGAACCCAAGCCAAGGAAGCTAAAGAAACCTGGAGAGAGCATCTTAAAAAAAAGTTGTACTAGTGGTATTGTAAGAATAACCACTAATAAAGCTTGGAAAGAAGGTAGAAGAAAAAGTTTGGTTTATCATGACCAACCACATTCCTCATATTTAGGATATTAGAGCTAACCATATTCCCATGTTTTAAATATTTATAATATCCATTGAAATTTGTGCAAGATTATAGAGAGATATATCTATGGTCTGATTATTTTGAAAGGAGATAAGTGTAACAACATGTATTCATAGTGATTGTAGTTATTATTTATTATCAGGCCTAAATAGAAATATAAAGGGTATCAAGGCCTTGCTATGGCTCAATAAGTAGTGAAAACTAATCACATTTTATTTTGAAGATATATCTATATGTTTCATGTTATGATATAGGAGAACAAATTATATAGAGCTTGATATGAATTTGAAGAGGTGTTAAAGCTATATACAAAAATTCCTATGGTATTGATCCACTAATGAAACAAAGTTACATTAGACCATTTCTCAAGTGGTATATGAACACTAAAAACAAAGAGTAGAAAAATCTAAATAAGAAGAAACAATATTCTATGAAATTCATGGTTATCTATTAATATACTAACAAGTGGTATAAACTAACTATTTTTTAGATACTAAAAGCCACTGGAAGTAAGATAAAATTACCAATAAGTGGTTCCCCATCCTAAAAATAATCTCAAGATATGGTTTCTAGAGGTGAAGACACTTAGGGGGAGTTAGTGATGATCACTCAAAGACTATATATCCTTATCTAAAAAACGAATAATACCTATGAATAAATAAAGGATAATGGACATCAAGTGTCATCACAGGTATATCCAAAAAATGTGGTATAAGATGATTCAACATGTGGACAAGTTTTTAAAAGAAGTAAAAAAACCATGATACAAGTTTTTATTGATATAAGTAAGTGATATGAAGAGATTTAATGTTTTTTAACTTAAACATGTAACACCCCAAGCTTCCACGGTATGCTTTTCTTTGAATAATATAGTAGCGTGTGTTGTACGCAACTTAGAGTTCTAACACACACCACAACCAATCAAACTAGCCGTTATGAATAGTAATACCCACTTTTTAAAATTTTATACATTTTATCTTTCAAAATGGACTTCATTTTTGGATTCGGAATATCGAAATTAGCCTAGGGTGAAATTTTGGTATCTTTCTGAAAACTTTCAATTTTTGGTGAATAGTGAAAAACACTGAGTTATAGTTTAAAACCAAATTTTTTATTTAAATAATTTTTTTTATTTAAATTTAATTAAGGTCAAAATAGATACATAATACCTATATAAGTTCAATGTAATTAATTGGATTTAGTTTAGAATAATTTTAGAAATATAAAAATTTTATTGAACTTTCACCGTCTTTTACCCACCTCCTAGGAGAATTTGCAAATTCACATAAAACTTAATTTGACCACTTCTGTGAGTAGAATTTTGAAAATCCAAGAGACCCAGTTAATATCAAGGAGTAAAATTTGGTTCAATAAGATGAAAATAATTTTTGGTGAATAGTAACCTTTTACTTTTATTTAGCACGGTTAAAAGTAAATAGGGTAATTAAGGGTAAAAATGATATTAATATTACCCTAACACATGTCCTAATTCTATTGGACAAGTTTATCTCGACCAAAAACAACCTTAGGAATAAAATTTTATCATTTAGGTCTAATTGGATAAGATTAGGACATTTATTATTATTTAATTCAAAGAAGAGTTAAAAGAGTTAAAATCAAAGTTTAATTACTAAAACATTTTTAATATAGGGTTATAAATAAGATAAATTCAATTATAAATATTCCTTATAAATATAAAGATATTTCATACATGTTGGTATTTTATTTATAATTTTTATACAATAAATAATTTAATTTATTTATGACACAATGGTGATGCAGTAATTACCCAATTAATGAAATAATAAAATAATTGATATTATAAATATCAAAATAAATGTAATTTGAGAATTTTTATGAATTAAAATAATTTTATAGGATAATATGACATGTTATTATTTATTTAATTAAGTTTTTTCTAAGTAATCATGCTGTTATGATTTTCAAAAAAATCAAATACCAAATAGTGTCAAAATTGTCATAAAAGAGTTTTTAAAACAAATATTAAATTATTAATTGATATTATATTCCTAAAAATCTAAGGTTCGGCAAAAGTACTTATATCATGATAGGTTCATCATTAATGGACCAATTTGGGGTCTCTTAGAAGTTTATAGTAAGTTTATTAACTATATAATATAAAAATACAAAGTGACATGGTAAGTGTCAAACTAATTAACTAAGAGTTAAAACTAAAAGATAAGGTTAATAAAGTGACCCAAAACTGACTAAAATATATTTGTTGAGTTTTTTTCAACCTATAACCACATTATAATTTAAATAATCCACTTTTTAGCCATTATAAACTGAATATGAATTTATTATAAAATAATACTTTAAGTTCTTCCTAAAGAGCCCCTCCTCCCCCTTATAAAAGGACACCACTTCTAACCAATTCTTCACACCTTAAAAGCCTTTTGGTTCATCCAAACCCTGCACAAATATTCTCTCAACTTCCATCAATTCAACCTGGAGTAATTAGTTTGATCATAAATCCAACCTAAGGATCCCTTTTGATCAAATCAAAAGGAAGAACCCGAAGAAGATGTAATATTTTCACCACCCTCTTTCAAGTTCCTTTCTTCTTCAACTTATTATTTATTTGTTATTTAAATTCTAAAATAATAACTCCAGTATCTCCTATATATTGTGATGTTATTATAAATATGGTACAACCATATTCAGTATTCTATCCATCCCTTGAATGACATGTCACCATACGTGCGTACGTACGACTTACCGTCTCCACGCCGTGGTGTAATTGTTATTCAATACATTATTATTTGTATGGGTATAATAATGATGCGTAATTGATTTAAATAATAAATATAACATGATAATGATTCTTTATATATGATATAACATCCAATTATATATTATTTTAATATCAAAAGGGTGATATTTTTGCTCGTGCGTACGTACGGACTACCGTCTCCACGAACGCGATGAGATTAATTCCCCATCATATCCATTCAAGAATAAATTTAATTTTAATGATTAAAAATAATGTTTAAAGACTTAATATAATTCTGGACATGAATAAGATACAACCTATCCATAACAATCATGGCTTATGAAACAAAACATATAAAAGAAAATGAGTAAGTTAACACCCGAAATGACGATAATACTAAGATATTATTAACAAAGCAATGTTAAAAGATCATATATTATATCATATTAAGGTATATGATTAGTATATAATTTTATAACAATTATTTCACCATTATACAGGAGGTTAACCTACCCTTAACCAAAAAAAAGTACAAGGTAAGAGTTTATTTTACAATCTCTTCATTATCTGAGGTTGTTTATACATAATTATCTACTGGGACCACTTTATCATCCACATCCATGTTTCTTAAATATGTATTTCAAAACATTATTAATATTTTACATAATATGGGTTAAAGTAATTTATACCCTTGTTTGACTTTTTATAAGAAGTTTATAAAGGAATATTTCAGTCATTTTCCAAACAAGGTCCTTTTTAACCTTTTCGACATAATTAAGGTAAGAATGTCTTTTTTTAACTTATATGGAGAGTGAGGCTATTTTCTACCACTATAAAATCGTCTAAAATTCCATTAAAATCTTATAAGAATATTTTCAAAGTAATTTTAATAATTATGTGGCTTTTAAATGATTTAAAAAAAAGAGATTTTTCTGTCAAATAGTTTTGATTTCATCTATGTCAACATCCTTTGATGGATTTTAAGCTTATTTGAAGTTGATTTATTATGATACAATATTTCCATATAGTATTGAAGGTTTTGTGATATTTTTGAATGTGGATGTGTTATTTTTGTACCATACATGGTTTATGGAGAAAGTATTGACATTTCGTATGCTAGTTTTAATACGAATGTTTATGTTATGTTTAAACCTATTCATATGAGGAATGTATTGGACATAATAAGTGACGGGTGGAGCCCGCTATAGCTCCTCGATGCATCGGTATGTCTCATGAGACAAACTAGTGTCTTGGAACAAGGCCTTGAAAAAATCTTATTTGTAGTCTTGGCACGAGGCGTTGACTATGTGGTTATGATAGTCTGGCATTATGCATTCCATCATTATGAAAGTGGTTATTGATATTTCATATGATTATTCTACTAGTAGAATATCCATGTGAATAACTAAACGGTATTATTTCATTTTATCTTTTCCATATTATGCTGAAGTTCAAGTTTAAAAGTCTTTTGTTTTAGTTATACATTGCCTTAAATGTTTATTCTTATTTATGAAAGTTTCCACTATATTGTTATCCTTACTGGGCATTTGAGCTCACCCCTTTCTATGTTTTATTTTTCCCAGGATGTGAAGAAGTATTTTATGAATGACCTGTAGGGATAGTATGAGGATATGAGTGTGGTATATGGAGACAATATATTGTTGTAGTTTTTCACTTTATGATGTAATGTAAACTTTATGAATGTATATAGTGATTACAAGGCTACTAAACTAATCGGTCTTTAGAGATTTGATCTTTTGTGATCATGCCAATGTTATGTAATAATGAACAGACTCTTGGTAACTGGGTTCGGGGCGTTACAGTTGGTATTAGAGGAAGTTTAGTACAAACCTTGGAAGCTAGATTTAGATGAACTCTTATTAGAGCATGTAGACCTAAGATGGACTTTGAGGATTAGTATAGAAGAACTTCCTAGAATTTTGGTATTGTAGAGATTTTGTGAGTTTTCCGAGCAATACATACCTGTCTGGATACGAGCAGGTAGAGGTGGCTCTGGTACAGATGTACCTAGGGGTAAAACCCGAAAACACCGCTTTGAGCTAGACTCGAACAAGAACTGGTGCACGACAATAGGCCTTGCTGCACTCTTGGTTACGACACTCTTGGGGGATATGCTTAGGATAATTCTCATTTTCTTTACAAACCATTATGAAGGGTTTATGAGTATATACATCCTCAAAGAAAACATTTTTTTATGACTATGGATTATATCCATAAATAGTTCAATTTATGTTAAGTGTTTTATAAGTATAGAATGATGTATTTTGATTCATAAACTGTTCTAGTGTATTCCATTGTTTAGAAATAGCACCTAGTGGAAGAAATGGAAACCGTATCAATGCATGCACTCCATGTAGGGATTTCTCTCCTGCTCAAGATAATTATAGTGGAGCTGGTGATGTAACTGGTGCTGATCATCTAATCACCATACTGGGACAACTCACTCAGGTTATGAATAATAACCTTACCCTTATGGAGCACACTGATCCACAGCATGGAGGATCAATGTTAGATCACTTCATGAGGAAACATACACCAACATTCAATGGGAGTACAAATCCATTGGTAGTTGATCAATGGATAAGTTCCCTAGAGAAAATATTTCAGGCCTTGGGGAGTAGTGAAAGGGAAAAAGTTGTCATGGCAGTTTACCGCCTCACTGGAGATGCTGATCAATGGTGGTCATTGATTCAAAATACGAAGGAAGATGATGAAGTATCAAATATGGAATAGAGGGAGTTTAAATATATTTTCTTATAAAAATACATTCCTCATGACCATCGAGCATATATGGAAAGGCAATTTCTGAGTCTAAGACAAAAGGAGGATGAGAATGTCGCAAAGTATGAAGCTAACTTTACAAGGTTAGTGAGGCATGCAACAGTTTATATATGTAACCCAAAAAGTAAGATTGATCATTTCTTTTATGAGTTAAAACCATTTATTTGTTGAGCATTAGTATCAAAATCCTTCTTGTCGTACAAAGACATTGTCTCATGTGCTATCAAGACAGAAAACGAATTCTCTAAGTCTTATGACTTTAAAGAAAAGTAAGAGAAAAAGAGATCTGCTGATCAATTTTGGAATGGAAATAATGGGAAGAAGGGAAAAGTTGAATATCCATACTGTAGTAAATGTGGGAAGAAACACCCTGGTACTTGCTTGAAGGGAATGGGAGTTTGTTACAAGTGTGGTGAAAAAGGCCACCAAGCTCATGATTGCAAGGGGAAGAAAGAAGCTACCGATGTTCAATGCTACAACTGCATGGAGATGGTACATTATGCAAATGAATGTCCTAAGCGTCAGTGGAACTTACCTCAAAAAGGCCAAGAGATCAAGGACAAGCTTATGGTATCACTACTACTGAGGTAGAAGCTCCGAAAGATGTGGTGGCAGGTAATTTAATGGTTTCTTCAAGTTTAGAAAATGCATTATTTGATTCTGGATCATCGCATTGTTTCATATCTTCTCAATTTGCTAAGAAAATTAGATATTTCCAATTTGATTTAACAAGGGAGTTATCAGTCAAAACTTTTAAGGGAAGTATCATTGCTACAAAGTTTTGTGAATCATTTCCCATTAGAGCACATAAATTTTCTTTATTTGCTAATCTCATCGTCATACCCATGATTTAATTTGATATAATCCTCAGTATGGATTGGCTTTTGGACCATGATGCAAAAATTTATTACAAGAAGAAGGAGGTTACGATTTTTTATGATGATGATAAGGAACACCTTATCTTTAGAGTAGAATCGTCACCACCTAATTCTTATCTAGATCCACCCCCATTAGCTCAACTAAATTCAATTATTGGGGAGGAAGAGAATGAAATGACTGTGGGTGAGGAAAAGAATGTTCAAATAAAGGATGTACCTATTGTGAGAGAATATGTTGATGTGTTTCCAGAAGATTTACCTAGACATCCTCCAGAACGAGAAATTGAGTTTTCCATTGATTTAATTGCTAGATCAAGGACCATATCAAATACCCCTTATAGAATGGAAACTGTGGAATTAGTGGAACTAAAGAAACAACTATAGGAATTGAGTAATAAGGGATTTATTCTCCCTAGTGTTTCTCCATGGGGATCCCTTGTCCTTTTTTTAAGAAGAAAGATGGATCTATGAGGTTATGTATCGACTACATGGAGATCAATGCTATAAAAATAAAGAACAAGTATCCCCTACCACGCATTGATGATTTATTTGACCAACTGCATGGAGCTCAATACTTTTCAAATATTGAAATTCGATCTGGATATCATCAGTTGTGTGTGAAGAAGGAAGAAATTTCAAAGACAACATTTCGAACTAGGTACAGACATTACGAGTTTACAGTAATTCCTTTTGGGCTGACTAATGCACCCTCTGTTTTCATGGATCTAATGAATAAAATTTTCAAGGAATATCTTGATGAATTTTTAGTGGTATTTATTTATGATATCTTGGTATACTCAAAAATACATGAAGATCATTAAAATCACTTACGCATTATTCTGAAGACTCTGAGAAGACATGAATTATATGGGAAGTTTAGCAAGTGTGAATTCTAGATTTAGGAGATTTATTTTCTTGGAAATATTGTCTCTAAGGATATAATATATGTTGATCCTTATAAGACCAAGGCTATCTAAGAATGTCCACCACTGACGAGTATAAGTGAGGTACGCAGTTTTATTGGTTTAGCAGGTTATTATCAACGTTTCGTCCAGAATTTTGCCCGGTTGGCTAACCCGTTAACAAAGCTCACACGTAAATGGTTTAAATTTGTTTGGAAAAAAGTGTGTGAAGAATATTTCGAAGAACTGAAGAGAATATTAGTCAATTCTCCTATATTGACTCTACCATTGGGGAATGATGGGTTCGTTATTTATAATGATGCATTGAAGAAAGGACTTGGTTGTGTCCTTATGCAGAATGATAGAGTTATTTTCTATGCATCACGACAGCTGAAAATTCATGAGAAAAACTATCCTACTCATGATTTTGAGTTAGTTTCTCTAATCTTTGCTTTGAATATATGGAGACACTATCTCTATGGTGAAAAGTGTGAGATTTATACTGATCACAAGAGTTTGAAGTATATTTTCTCACATAAATAACTCAACATGAGGCAAAGGTGATGGCTTGAACTACTCAAGGATTATGATTTCACGATACACTACCACTCTGGGAAGGAAAATAAGGTGGAATATGATTTGAGTAGAAAAGATCATGGAGTTTTGAACAAGATGAGAGTTGAGAGGGATCCTATTTTCATGGATCTAGTAAAGTTGGATATGGGAATAACTATGGAAGGTGAAATATAAATGATTTTTCAAATGGTTGCTAAACCATCTTTACTAGAAAGGATAAAGATTTCTCAGACTGATGACGAAGAATTTCAAAAGAAGATTAAAGCTGTGAATGATAGAAGATTGAGTGACTTTGTGTATGAAGATATGATTTTGAAATTTGGTAGGAGACTTTGTGTTCCCGATATACCTGATCAAAAAAGAGAATTGTTGGACAATGATCATAGTTCCAATTTATCTGTACACCCTGGGAGCTCCAAAATGTATAGAGATTTGAAGGAACATTTTTGGTGGGACAACATGAAGAGGGAGATTGCAGATTTCATGTCAAGATGTATGGTTTGTCAACAAGTGAAAGCTGGAAGGCAACAGCCTGGAGGAGTCATGCAACCTCTTCCCATACCTGAGTGGAAATGGGATAATATCACGATGGACTTTGTCATGGGACTACCAAATAATCCTAGAAATAATGATGCAATATGGGTCATTGTTGATCGTCTTACCAAGTCAGCACATTTTCTTTCTATAAGATAAGATCTACCACTTGAACATCTAGTAAGAATATATATTAATGAAGTTGTGAGACTTCATGGAGTACCCCTATCGATTGTTTCTGATCGTGATCCCTATTTTAATTCAAGATTCTGAAAAGTCTTCAGAAAGCCCTGGATACTAAACTTCATTTAAGCACTGCCTACCACCCTCAAACAGATGGACAATCAGAACGGACTATTCAAACCTTAGAATACATGTTGAGATCTTGCTCACTTGACTTTCAGGGTACGTGGGATCAATATTTACCTCTGGTAGAATTTTCCTATAACAATAGCTTCCATTCAAGTATATGGATGGCACCATATGAAGTGTTATATGGAAAGAGATGTCGCACACCAACCTGTTGGGATGACGTTGGTGAAAGAAAACTTGTAGGCCCAGAACTGGTGGAGGAAATGATGGAAAAGGTAAAGGTAATACAAAACCACATCAAAGCAGCTCAAAGTAGGCAGAAGAGCTATGCCGATAACCGAGGGAAGGATTTGAAATTTTAGGTAGGAGATCATGTTTTCTTGAAGGTATCTCCATGGAAGGGAGTTATATGTTTCGGTAAGAAAGGTAAATTGAGTCCCAGGTACATCAGACCTTTCGAAATTCTAGAACAAATTGGGGTTGTAGCTTACCGTTTGGCAATGCTGCCAAATCTCTCCAAAGTTCATGATGTGTTCCACGTATCAATGCTGAGAAAATACATGCCTAACCCAATGCATGTACTCACTTACGAGGAATTAGAACTGGAACTTGATCTATCTTATTGTGAAGAACCCGTTAGGATTCTTGATACAAGAGAACAAGTGCTGAGAAACCAGACGACTCGTCTGGTAAAAGTTTTATGGAGAAACCATAAAATGGAAGAGGCAATGTGGGAACCCGAGGAACTTATGATGAAGAATCACCCGAGTCTTTTCATGTGGTAGAATTATAGAATTTCTAGGACAAAATTATTTTAAGGAGGGGAGAATGTAACACCCCAAGCTTCCACGGTACGCTTTTCTTTGAATAATACAGTAGTGTGTGTTGTACGCAACTTCGAGTTCTAACACACACCACAACCAATCAAACTAGCCATTATGAATAGTAATACCCACTTTTTGAAATTTTATACATTTTATCTTTCAAAATGGACTTCATTTTTGGATTCAGAATATCGAAATTAGTCTAGGGTGAAATTTTGGTATCTTTCTGAAAACTTTCAATTTTTGATGAATAGTAAAAAACACTGAGTTATAGTTTAAAACCAATTTTTTTTAAATAATTATTTATTTTATTTAAATTTAATTAAGGTCAAAATAGATACATAATACCTATATAAGTTCAATGTAATTCTTTGGAGTTAGTTTAGAATAATTTTAGATATATAAAATTTTTATTGAACTTTCACCGTCTTTTACCCACCTCCTAAGAGAATTTTCAAATTCATATAAAACTTAATTTTACCGCTTCTGTGAGTGGAATTTCAAAAATCCGAGAGACACGATTAATATCAAGGAGTAAAATGTGGTTCAATAAGATGAAAACAATTTTTGGTGAATAATAACTTTTTTACTTTTATTTACCACGGTTAAAAGTAAATAGGGTAATTAAGGGTAAAAATGATATTAACATTACCCTAAAACATGTCCTAATTCTATTGGACAAGTATATATCGACCAAAAACAACCTTAGTTTGATCATAAAGCCAACCTAAGGATCCCTTTTGATCAAATCAAAAGGAGGAACCCGAAGAAGAGGTAATATTTTCACCACCCTCTTTCAAGTTCCTTTCTTCTTCAACTTCTTCTTTCCTTGTTATTTCAATTATAAAATAATAACTCCAGTATCTCCTATATAATGTGATGTTATTATAAATATGGTACAACCATATTCAGTATTCTATCCATCCCTTGAATGACCTGTCACCATACGTGCGTACATACGACTTACCGTCTCCACGTCGTGGTGTAATTGTTATTCAGTACATTATTATTTGGATGGGTATAATAATGATGTGTAATTGATGTAAATAATAGATATAACATGATAATGATTCTTTATATATGATATACCATCCAATTATATATTATTTTAATATCAAAAGGATGATATTGTCGCTCGTGCATACGTACGGACTATCGTCTCCACGAACGCGATGAGATTCATTCCCCATCATATCTATTCAAGACTAAATTTAATTTTAATGATTAAAAAACATGTTTAAAGACTTAATATAATTATGGACATGAATAAGATACAACCTATCCATAAAAAACATAGCTTATGTAACAAAACATATAAAAGAAAATGAGTAAGTTAACACACGAAACGACGATAATACTAAGATATTATTAACAAAGCAATGTTAAAAGATCATATATGATATCATATTAATGTATATGATTCTTGTATAATTTAATAACAATTATTTCACTATTATACAGGAGGTTAACCTACCCTCAACCAAGGAAAAGTACAAGGTAATGGTTTATTTCACAATCTCTTCATTATCCGAGGTTGTTTATATGTAATTATCTACTGGGACCTCTTTATCATCCACATCCATGTTTCTTAAAAATGTATTTCAAAACATTCTTACTATTTTAAAAAATATGGGTTAAAGTAATTTATACCCTTTTTTGACTTTTTATAAGAAGTTTATAAAGGAATCTTTCCGTCATTTTCCTAACAAGGTCATTTTTAACCCTTTTTAGAGAATTAAGGTAAGAATTTATTTTTTTTAACTTATACAGCGGGTGTGGATATTTTCCACCGTTATAAAATCGTCGAAGCTTCCCTTACAAGATTATATGAATATTTTAAAATTAAATGTTTTAATTATGTGACTTTTAAATGATTTAAAAAAAAGAAATATTTCTCTCAAATAGTTTTGATTTCATCTATGTCAACATCCTTTGATGGATTTTAAGATTATTTGAAGTTGATTTATTATGATACAAAACTTCCATATAGTATTGAAGGTTTTGTGATATTTTTGACTTTGGATGTGTTATTTTTATACCATTCATGGTTTATGGAGAAAGTATTGACATTTCGTATGCTAGTTTTAATACAAATGTTTATTTTATGTTTAAACCTATTCATATGAGGAATGCATTGGACTTGATAAGTTATGGGTGGAGCCCTCTATAGCTCATAGATGCATTGGTAGGTCTTATGAGACAAACTAGTGTCTTGTCACAAGGCCTTGACAAAATCTTATTTTTAGTCTTGACACGAGGCCTTGACTATGTGGTTATGATAGTCTGGCATTATGCATTTCATCATTATGAAAGTGGTTATTGATATTTCATGTGATTATTCGACTAGTAGAATATCCATGTGAATAAATAAATGACATTATTTCATTTTATATTTGTCATATTATGCTTAAGTTCAAGTTTAAAAGGCTTTTATTTTAGTTATACATTGCCTTAAATGTTCATACTTATTTATGAAAGTTTCCGCTATATTGTTATCCTTACTGGGCATTTGAGCTCACCCCTTTCTATGTTTTATTTTTCCCAGGATGTGAAGAAGTATTTTATGAATGACCTGCAGGGATAGAATGAGGATATGAGTGTGTTATATGGAGAAAATATGTTGTTGTAGTTTTTTCAATTTATGATGTAATGTAAAATTTATGAATGTATCTAGTGATTCCAAGGATACTAAACTAATAGGTCTTTAGAGAGTTTATCTTTTGTGATCATGAAAATGTTATGTAATAATGCACCGACTCTGGGTAACTGGGGTCAGGGCATTACAAAACACTTTTTTCATATACAAATATTTGACTTATTAGGATTAGTGAATTTTTTGATTACTCAATGATAAGTGTTAATTTCACCCACTATAAAATTATTGAGTAAAATACGACTATAGAGGATAAAGTGGCTCGAAGCATAAAAGGGTTTAAATATAGAAGTGTACTATTTAAAAAGTGATTTTAAGGATGAAATGAAAATCAAGAATTATGTTTATTAAAAAAATGGTATCAATAATTGGAATAATGGTTGAATAGAAAATCTAAAGTTTCTTTCCAACTGTGGTACCAAGTTGTTGCACAAGATGTAAAGGATCAATTAAAAAAAGGTTGATCCTTAGGTTGTAATGGTGTTGAATGGAGCCAAAAGTTTAAGTGATGAGACTGACATGGAATGGTTAAAACAACCAAATGTCTTTAAGGTAAATTTCTCAAGTGTTTTATAGAGCTAAGAGTATTAGGTTTTCAACTAATGGTATTAAGTGGGTTTAGAAAGGATTTTATGATAGAGGGGGATAAAAAAGTTTTAAAATAAATTTTCTATCAGTATTTAAGAATAATTAACTACCCCTACAATTCCTTTTTGAAAAACATAGAGAATATCCAAAGTAATATTTACATGGTTGAATGGGGAGTAGATCTGAGAAAGTACCCACATGGTATTTTGTGAGAAATAGATATAGAATAAAAAAGAAAATCTAGATGATAAGAACCCTTTAATTATTAATTTCAAAGGGGGAGTGTAGATATTGAAAGTGGACCTTTTCATTTTGATGTCAAAGGGGGAGGATGGATGATAATATTAGCAGAAATATACAAGGGGGGGAGATATTGGAACCAAAAGTTTTTTATTTTGTATTTGTTTCCAATCAATGGATTTTTTTCAATATTTGAAGAAGAAAAAGTGTATAAAATAATGGGTAGCATGATTATGTAAGATCTAGAGAATATGTTCACATGGATTCACTAGTGGAGAAATGAAAAGAGACACCTTTATATATCTATGTATCAAGGTTTTGGTTTTGGAAATAGTGTTCATTAATGAAGTTAAATTGATAAGGATGAGTTATATTCTGAAATTAGTAGGCATAAGTCAAACCATGAATATAAGAATCATGTAATGATTTATAATTCATATAAAATGGTTAATTGATGATGCCTAAGAGTCATGGAAACACAATTAGAATGTTTATAGAAGACTAAGGACTCAAAGTAATAATACATTCTACTACATCAACATATCAACTGAGAAATGAATATAAGAATCATGAAATGATTTATAATTCATAGAAAATGGTTAATTGATGATGCATAAGAGTCATGGAAACATTTCATGAGGGTAATTGGATTGATTTTTAAGAATTAAAATATTAGTGTTGGTGGTAAAATTTACAAAGTCCCATTGTAAGAGTCATTGGGGAACATCATAAGAGACATTTACACCATGAAGTAATGTATTTCAATGTTAATAGGGTTGGTATTGAAAAAATGGAAATTTCCCCTGAGTTACATAAGTTTTATTTTGTTAATACATAAGGTTTATTAATTTTCTATATTTTTTTTAGGTTATATTCCGTGACATAGTTATCATGTCATGAAGGATGTTTTGGAGAGATTTATTTCCATTTCATTCTATAAATTTTATGAAAATATTTTAAATTTTCAAAATTTTAAAACTTTTTTATTAAGAATATATAACCATATCAACTGAAGTCACCAGTAAAAATTATGAAGTACCTAAACTCAACACTTTATTGAGTAATCAATGGTATACATACATAACTATGTATAAGATACAATAATCCAATACCCTTCTCAAATTTTCCAATAAAATGTACTTTTGTTACTTTTCCTAATAAAAAAGTTTCATATGTATCAAATGATTCATAATCTAGTGAGTCTAAAAATCCATCTCTATGGAGTCTTATAATGTGTTTATCATTTATATGTCCAAGATGACAATTCTAAAAGTAATTGGGGTTAGAATAAATATTTACCTTATTATTTTGAATGTTATATATTGGATTATCCATTGAAAAAATATATAAATCATTTACCATATTCAAAATTCCATAAAAAAATGTATTTATATATATAGAATAACTCTTATTATTTACAATGAATAAAAATACCATATTTTCCAAACATGATATATAAATAAAATTCCTGTTTATGGAAAGAACATAATAAATTTTTTATAATTTTATTACTAATAAACTAGGTAGACTTAGATTATATGTGACAATATATAATAAAGAAAATCTTGACAAATTTCCAAAACATATATCTACTTCACCTTTTATTAATTCTACCATATTTTTGAGTATGTGTTTATTAGCTCAAATGTGTGATAAAACTCCATTATCTAATACCCATGAGTCAGAATCATAGAAATAGATTTCTATAAAATTGACATTCATGATTCTATTTCATAAAACTTCTCAACCTCAAGTATAAATCTAGTATTACTTTGTAGGTATTACCCATGAGATATCTCAAAATAATAACCATGATGCATTCCATAATCTACAATAATGATATATCTGTGGGTGAGTACCATGTTTATATCTTTTCATTAAGTAATTTTAATGAAATTAATCCCACTAAAAATGATGACCCCATACATCATATCTATTTATAAATCCAATATCCATATTTCATTATGGATTACATTGGTTGAGTACATAAATAAGTCAAGACTATATATGGTAACCAATCATGCCAATCATATCACATATAACTCTTGCATAGTTGAGAAAATCAATAATTATCCCAATCTATCATATATATTCACTCAACTAGATTTATCTAGTATCTTAATGGTTAGGGTTTCTCAGCTAAGTGTAACTCAAATATTAAATCATATATAATAACCTAATGATTAGAATCACCTATGATATTATTTCCTCACATAAGATAATTTATAGGAACCTAATGATCAGGGGTTCCTAAACCAAGTGATTGAGGCCTTGACAAGTTTTTTCTTTGTAAGGAATCTCACACTTATTATTTGAGGGGTTTTCCTTTAAAATCTCACTATAACTATTTCATTACATGAAATATTTATTATCTCATGTTTTATTCCTTTACGTATGAATAATTTTAACAATTTAGTTTTGGAATACCTATTCCATCCACCAAATTAATATATTCAAACCATATTAATTTATAACTCTTTATATAACTCACAGTTTGTGTTACTCACCAAAAATAGAATCCAAATATATTTACACATATCCAAATGCATCCATGGATGAGGTACAAAAAAATCTTTCATATAAAGGTTTTAAATTATATAAAACCAAAAATCTCTAAAACATTAATCTTGGAGCCATAGATAGTGAACCCCCACTTTTTTAGACAAGGTATAAGCCCCTATACTAGTCATTAGTCTAACCCAAATTCCCTCAACCAATGATTCTCTACTTAATAGATATTTCAATTTCATTATAAATCTAACACCTAATATGTATAAACTATACTAAACCTCTATATATAAGCCAATAAATTTATAACAAACCAAATTCAAGGTATATGAAAACAAAATCTTATGTTACCGTACCTATAATGTAATGCATGGCATGAAAATTTTATAAGAACAAATTTACCACATAAATTTAAGCATAAATAATATTAAAATTATATAAATATTTTATAAACATTAATATTTAAAGTAATAAATAAATAAATAAACATTTTATTTATTTTAAAAACATGAGATATTAATATGAACATTTCATATTTAATTAGGGATAAAATATTCCATTTATAATGCATAACACTTATCTTTTATAAGAATTTTATAAACTATAAATAATTTTACATAAAAATAAAATTTTCAAATTTTTTCCTTATATCATATTTTATAATAGATATTAGGAATATATATTATAATTCATGACTCTATCGTGACATACAATCTATGGGTATCCTATTTTTTCTTATATGAGTATCACACTGGTTGTAATTTACGATATACACTATATCACCTTTATGATGTGATCCCCTATTTTGCAAAACCCATATTATCTATTGAGGCCTATGATACCTTTTATCATATCCAAAAATATGGTGTAAAATTATGGGATTTGATGAATTGTACACTACGACTCAACTAGTCATACCTACAACTATGAAAAACATTGAACCACATATTATGATATCCTATATTATAGCGAAAGGTAACACAATCCAATGAATAAAATTCCCCCACATCATATCATACCTTATGATATCACTATAAGAAAATTATGATACAGATTTTATTTATGAAATTATTAATAAAACAAGTTTAATCAATGATGAAGGTGGCTCTAATACCATTGATTTATTTTATAGGAACATATCATGTCTAAAAAAGTGGAAGAAACCCAATAAAGAACCAATTCTATCATAATTGAATCATCATATAATGAAGAACATACATATTTACAGGTATACCTCTCAATTATTATACTCTATCTCAGATGATATTGATAGAGTAGGTTTGATAGAGATCACCGAGTGAAAGGTAAAGGACTCTCACCTCCACAGATAATACATCGACCACTAAAACCTCATACACTACAAGAGGATCCCATGAAATCTAAAGGTGTTCTAGCACCTTATCCTCAAATATTAATCGATATTAGAGAGGAATGGAGATATTTATAATTTAAAGATAGTTTCAAACCCCCAACATGATGATTATATCATTATATATACCACTTTATCCATTAAAGAAGATCATGCATCAGATTCCAATGCTTGGGAGATGAAATACCTTACCATAACTAATGTCTGTTAGAGTGTTTACGATATTTGAATGTTTCAATGATCATAATTTTTTTTTCATGCCATAAATAAATAAAACCAATTATTCATAATCAAATTAAAATCGTTTGGAAGATGTGGAATTATTCTATGCACCTGATTACTCATATCATAATCCATATAATTCAAAATGATATAGACATTATATGTTATTATATGACATTATAATATAAATAAATCGTATAATATTATTCATCCCTTTCAGTGTATATATAAAATTTTTAAGTGATATCTATCTAATAAAATAATTTTAAATGAGTTTTGAACGTTAAAATGGATTTAAAATGAATGTTTCTAAGCAAGATTTTATATAAGTGCAATTATATATATATATATATATAATTTTATTAAGTCACATTTTTTTTCATAATTGTGTTAGGAATTGATATTAATGTTTAATTAAATATTTTTATATTTATTTTGAATTTATAGGGAAATGATTCATAATCCAATATGTATGGATACAAATTGTATTAATTTACCCCATAATACACCTTACTATGCTAAGTTATTGAAGGAATTTTTAAATTACATAATTGAAAACTGATTAGTGAATGGTAGAATAAAATTATCATGTTTTGATTATAAATGTTGGTGACATTTGAATATAAATGAATTTTATAAAACTTGATCCTAAAATAGTTTCATTCTTAATAGATATATTGTTTTTGGCATAGAGAATCAAATTCTACAAAAATAAAAAAGAAGTAGTTATCCTATCAACGAAACACAAAGTGACCCACCAAAGGAGAATTAAATTAGAAACATGATAAATGATGTGTTTTAAATTTTATGATACCTTGGAAAATATTTTAATAGATTAACATGACCTTTAATTTATCCCTAGTAGGTGAATTTTTCTTAGATCTTTAGTGAGAAAATAAATGAGTTTTATGAATTAGTTGAAGATGGAAATAAATAATTGTATGAAGGATGTGATAAATATTTGATGGTTTATTTTTATTAATTTTTACTATAACATTATATTATATTTTTTTAGGTACTCCTTGACCCTAATTTTTGATCATGCTTTGGTTGGGATTTATCTCGGGTTTTTTTCGGGTGGAAAGTTGATTTTTTTGGAAAATTATGGGCTATAGACAGTTGGTGCACGACTTTCCAAAACTGTGTGCCCACCCAGTGTAAACTGTGTAACCCTAAATAGTGGGTGTTTTCATGGTTGGTTCATGGTTTTAAAAAACATTCACCCTAGTATAGGGGTTCATGGTTAGGGAACATGGTTTGTCTAACCGTGTGTCCCCGCCTAGCTGATAGTGCGGATGAGAAATTTTAATTTCAAAAAATATTTTAAAATTCCCTAAACCCCATTTTTACCTCAATATTGACCCTAACTTGAGGTATCTCTAAATCCTAGGTCTTATAGGCTCTCAAGAACCCCCTTTTTATCCTCTAAAACCCTTTCTAGGTGGATAAAAGTGTTGAAGATATCATTCAATCCTTCTCTGGCAAGTGAATCTTCTCCTATTCCTTCTCTCCCACTCTCTCTTTCTTTACTCCTTAGCGAGTTTTAGATAATATTATTTTGGATGGATCTAAACTCCTTTTTTTAGATCTTGAATCTAGGTTGGATTTATAGATGTATGTTTCCATCATTCATCGTAGGAAAATCCTACTGTGGGTGTTGAGTTTTGATATTGTGATTAAAGGTAGGTGGTTCTATTTAAGATTGGCCAATTGATTTAACCTTGAGTTTCTTGATGTTTGAAATTGATTTCAATTGAATTATGAAAAACCCAATTTGGTGTAAATTAGGAATTGAAATTAATTTGGTATACATTTTGGGAAAAAACCCCAAATTCCAATGGAATTGGAATTTAGGGTGTGATTTGAAATTGATGGAAATTTGTAAATTGATTTGTAAGTTGATTTTTGAGAAAAATGGGTTAAATTGATTTAATAATAACATATGATTGGTTTTATTTTTAAAAGAAATGAAATGACAAAAAATCGATGTTTTGTTTTAGAAAGAAATTGGAATATTGAAACTAGAAATGGGGAAATTGTATTTTAAACTGATTTGAAATGATTTTCCTATTATTTATTGATTAATTGATAACATATGTGCCTGGGTAGTTAGTGGGTTATTTTGAAAAAACACGCTAGGATGGTAATTACCTAGAAACAGATTTATGATGAAAACTCTATCAAAATCTAGTTAGGTAGATCATATTATTGATAGAATGTTGATGAGTCCTATTCAACCTAAGCCTGAGGGATGTGTGTACACATATTACATGATCACTGATATGAGAGTGTGGGGATCCTATAACTGGGATCTATCATACAATAGGGAATATGACCATGGTTCTTATTGTGATTAATTTTATATATATGAAATTGATTATGAAACTAATTTACTCATGCCTAGTTATTTATATAAGATTTTTTATATAAAATGTTTACTTAATAAATTATTTGAAATGTTTCCGTCATTTGAAATGAAAATCATGTTTTTTTAAATATGTCATTATACTTTCATGAATATTTTATTTAAAATTGAAAGCATGATTTGGTTTAATTTTATGGAATTTTATTATGGAACACTTGGTGAGACCCTAGTAATATTCTATCTCACACCCTACCTTTGACTTCAGGTGTTTGTAGATTTTTTTATTCTAAGTCTGAGAAAAAGAAAAGCACCTATTAGAGGAGGTGGATGTTATTTATACTTTAGGGCTTGGACTAATATGTCTTTTGTGATTTTTTGTTATCTTTCTAGTTTATAAGTTCTTTTATGATTTATTGTTTGGGTTTTGATATACCTATTTGGTTTCTGGTAAAATCACCCTTTGGAGTTTTCAAGCATACTGATATGTATCTATTTTCTTTCGCTGTTCTTGTAGAAAATTCATTCACACTTTTATCTTGTATGATGCTCGGTGCTAGTAACCAACCTATGGGGTTGGGAATGCCCTTCGAGCTATGTCAGTGTTGGATCATATGTTAGGGTACCGGGGTATCTGGGATGGTTCGTGACAAAGTGGTATAAAAGGTGTTGGTTGAGCATATTTCCTTGATGTCAGTATGTAGTTGCGAGATATTTTCAGGACTTAGGAGGTAGTTAAGAGTGATTTACTATCCATCTCCCATCTTAGAAATCATTAAGTTACCATGGGTGGTTTGGGAAAGGCATTTTGAGGATTAAATCCAGTATTTTCCTTACTTTAGTGTTGGATAATTAGAAATCCAAATCTTGTTTTCTTATCTGATGGGATTAATTTTCCTATTTCTATTGTTTGAGTTATTTATTTGAGTAATATTTTTATGTGTTCTATGTTGTATTCTGATGTTTTATAGAATAATGCCTCTAAGAAGACGCATGTATAGGATCCAAGATAAAGTTACTGATGAACCTCAGTGAGTGAATCCTCATGTGGACCAAAATCTCATTGAGATTATTGTATACGCTGTCCAAGATCTGGGATAGGCACCTTCAACCATTCCCATTCGGGCTCTAGATTTGGAAACTTAGAGTGATGAGTTTTGGAATCATTCTCAGGAGTTCCTTCACTAAAATCCACCGGTATTCCAAGGATCTAATAATCCTCAAGCGGATGAGGATTGGTTGATCAAGATTGAGATTTTTTTGTGTTCTTGGAAATTCCTGATGCAATCAATGTGAAATGTACCACCTTCAAGCTGGAAGGACCTAGTAGGAGATGGTGGGACACGATGGCGATAGAGAAGAAGAACAAGTGTTTTGAGTGGAAGGACTTTAAAGTTATTTTCACTGACCAGTTCTATCCAGAGTTTACAGTGCTGGATAATTCCATGTAGTTTTTCAATCTTGAGAAAACTGAAAGGACCTTGAAAAAAATATGTGAACCGATTCACTAATCTTATACAGTTTTCACTTGAGCTTGTATTGAATGTGAAGATGAAGACTTGAAAATTATATATGGGGATTCAATCTAATATTAATTCTCTATTTTTCTTGCTGAATATCTCTTCTTATGATGATGTGATAGATAGAGCGTTGATGGTTGAACTTGATCTGGCTTGTAAGTCAAGGTTAACAGGAGTTCCTTTTTCTCCTAGTGGTAGTTTTGTGATTCCCTTTAAAGGAAAGATAGATTTTTTTGAGTCTCATAATAGATCTCGATGGTAGGGTTCTTATAGACCTCATGAAGTGCATGAAATATATCCATTGACTTACTTCTAGTGTGGAAAGTCTAGATATACAAAATGGGTTTTTACTGAGGAACCCAAGATATGAATCTCCTATGGATGTTTAAGACACTTGAAGAAGTTATTTTATATCTTATCTACTCCACATAGTGGAATGGGATCCTCAATACCAAAAATTACTATGGTGAAATCATATGATTCAAGATCTAAGGGTTTCTAGCCATAGATATCTGGAACAAATCTTCTTCACAGAGTGGAAGAGCCTCTAGAGGAAATAGATACAAGTACAACAATTGTGAGAGGTAATATCACTATAGATTCATCTTTAGTGAATTATTTATTTGATACCGATGCATCTCATTCATTCATTTCAACTTATATTGTAAATATTCTAAATCTTCGTATAGATATTTTATCTTATGTGATGGATATTACTACACACCTCAGATCAAAGAGAGAGAATGGTATTCATTGTCCTGCTTGTGTTTTCTATTTATCAGAGATTGATCTTACTTGATATTTTTTGGTTATCTACATAAAAACTCTTGATGTCATTTTCAGGATTTATTGGATCATATCTAATAAATTCTGAATTGATTGTTATATTCAAAGGGTCTCCTTTACTATGCCCGATGGGGTGTGTCATGTCTTTTCAGGAGAATGGGACCTGAGGTTGAGTAGAGATGGACCTTATTATCTATAGTTGGTGAAAGTAATATCAGTGTTTTATTTTTACCTAAAGAAAGAATCCTTGAACTATTATCTCCCTCGAGTTGTCATCAAGTTTCCTAATGTTTTTCCTTCTCACTTCTTTGGTTTTACACCGGTAAGGGAGGTAGAATTTCTATTGATTTAGTGCCTGGTGCTCAACTGGTGTCTATAACTTCTTAATATATGGAACCAAATGAAATGAAAGAGTTTAAGACTCAGTTAGATGATCTTTTAGAGAAAGGATTTGTACATCCGAGTGTTCCACCTTGGACGATTCCTGTTCTCTTTACTAAGAAAGCTGATGGAACACTTCACCGATGTTTTTATTACCAGAAACTCAATCAAGTCATGGTAAAGTACATGTATCCATTACCTCATATTGATGATCCATTTTACCATTTTAAAGGGGTAAAGTGGTTCTCAAAGATTGATCTATGATATGGTTATCACCAGTTGAGAATAAAATAATATGACATTTATAAAAATTCCTTTTGGAGAAAGTATGGCCATTATGAGTACCTTTTCATGCCATTTGGTCTAATTAATTCTCCTACAATATTTATGGATTTTATGAACAAGATATTCCATGAGTATCTTGATAAATTCTTGGTGGTCTTTGTGGATGTCATCCTAGTTTACTCTAAGTCCAAGGAGGATTATGTGTGTCATTTGAGATAAGCCCTGGAATTGTTGAGAAATCATTGAATTTATTCCAAGCTATAAAAATGTGATTTCTGGATTTTGGAAGTGAATTTCTTGGGACATGTGGTCTCAGAACATGGTATTTTAGTTTATCCTAAAAAGGTGAAAGTTTTTATGACATGGGAGCATCCACGTAATATTTTCAAGATTCAGAGATTCTTGGGTTTAGCAGGATATTATCACCGGTTTATAAAGGATTTATCAAAATTATCTTCTTCAATGACCATAGTCACTCGGAAGGGAGTTAAGTTTTCGTAGGATGAGAAATATTAGGTTTATTTTTGAGGTGAAAAATATTTTGACTTCTACATCAGTGTTGAATCTTCTAGAGGCTGAGAAAAGCTATGTGGTATTCTATGACACATCATGTTTGGGTTTGGGATATGTTCTTATATGGGGTGATCACATGGCAGCCTATGTATCTCGGTAGCTTAGGCCGCACGAGAAGAATTTTCTAACCCATGACCTTGAACTTATAGTCATGATGTATGCTCTTAAGAGTTGGTAGTATTAAATTTTTGGAGTAAGGTTTACCATGTATTCTGACCACAAGATCTTGAGTTATATATTCTCCAAAAAATATTTAAATATTCACTTGAGACGTTGGTTGGAGTACCTATAATTCTTTTATTTCTACATCACCTATACCTCGGGGAAAGTTAATGTTGTTTCTGATGCTTTGAGTAGGAAAATTCTGACCCATACCATGAAATAATCATTGAAATAGTGGAAATTGTTGTCCCTTTTTTCATATTTTCATATAGGAGTTTAAGAAGCAGGTGTTGAGGTTGTTTTGGATAGTGTTCAGTTGACCTATTATCTTCTTGAGATGATTTATCAGGAACATTATCTTGATTATTAGTTCTATAGCATTAGGACATCTTTTTATGGTGGAGAAACCATTGCTAGGTGTTCATTCTCCAAGGAGGGTGTTCTATATTTTTGGAATTAGTTTTTTTGTGTCATTACACATGAGAAAAGTTGTGATGGGGGGTTTCTATAATTTCTAGTGGGTAGTGCACCCATGAACCACAAAAATGTTTTATGATATGAGACAATTATTTTGGTGGCTAGGTATGAGATGGGACATTGCTGATTTTGACTCTCATTGTTATATTTACCAACAGGTCAAAGAAGAGCACCATATACCTTTGGGTTTGCTACAACGATTTCTAGTTATGAACTGAAAGTGGGGTGAGATCTCTATGGACTTTGTGGTGGGGTTTCCACATACCTAGATAAAGAAGAATGTGATATGGGTTGTGATCGATAAGAAAATCGAATCATCCCACTTTATACCCGTTCATGATATAACCAAATTTGAGGAGTTGAGAAATATATATGTGAGAGAGATTTTTCATTTTCATGGAGTTCCATCTACTATAGTATTTGATAGTGATCCTCATTTTACTTCTCTCTTTTGGAGAGTCCTTTAGGAGGCATTGGGATCATAAGTTCATTTGAGTATGACATATCATCTATAGATGGATGGCCATATAGAGAGGGATATACATATTCTTGAGGATATGATTCGTGCCTACTTCCTTGATTTTGGTGGAGCTTGGGATGAATATTTAGGAATGATTAAGTTCGCTTATAACAATAGTTACCAGTCTATGATCAGAATGGTTCCTTTTGAGGCCTTGTATGGCTGAAATTGTAAATATCCATTATGTAGGTCGGAGATCATAGAAAGTTCATTGGTTGGAATGAGATTGGTATAATAGATGAAAAAAATATTCTGTTGATTCATTAGATAATGTTGGAAACATAGAGTTGGTATAAGTCTTATGATGATTATGGTTATAGACTATTGGAGTTTTTAGTTGGTGACTCGGTGTTCTTGAAAGTTTCACCTTGTTTGGTTCATTGTTTAATTGAGAGGAAATATAAGATTTCTTCTCATTTTGTGGGACCTTTTGAGGTTGTTGAGAATGTGGGGAAAGTGTCTTAACATTTATCACTTCTACCACAGTTTATGTCAATACATATCACGTTTCACGTATCCTAGATAATATCATGTTTTTAGCAGGAGTGATCTTGATATTGAGCCCAATTTACCTGTGACTAAGCATCTAGTCAGTATTGTTGATTTTGAGACAAGGTTACTTCATGGGAGGAGGATACATTTGGTTTTAATGGAATTATAGAATAGTTTTGATATCCATGAGATGTGGGAGAGAGATACCCTAATGAGAGAGTAGTGGCCTCACCTTTTAGATATGGAAAATTATTGATAGATTTTATGAGGACAAAATATTTCTATGGTGGGTAGGTTGTGACATCATGTTACTAGTTTTAAAGTACTCCTAAACCTGCATTTTTTTATCATGCTTTGGTTGGTGTTTTTCTTAGGTTTTTTTGGGTGGAAATTTGAAATTTTTGAAAAATTATGGACTATACACGGTTGGAACACAATTTTCTCAAACTGCGTGGCCACTCAGTGTAAACCGTGCTACCCCAGGAAGTGGGGGTTTGAAAAATTATGGAATGGTTTGAAAAACCATTCCCCTACCTAGTATAAAACACACACCTTATTATAGGCGCACATAGTTAGGGTGCACAGTTTGTCTAACCACACGACCCTACCCAACTAACCATGAGAATGAAAAATTTTAATTCTGAAAAATATTTTAAAATTCCTTGAACCTTCTTTTTACCTCTTAATCAATCTTTAATCAAGGTATCTCAAGATCCGATGTCTTAGAGGATCTCAATAACCCATTTTTTATCCTAAAACCCCATTTTTAGGTGGATCAAAGCACGACGGATCTCGTCAATCCCTCTTCAGTAAGAGAATCTTCTCCCATTCCTTCTTTCATACTCTCTATTTATTTCCTCCTTAGATAGTGATAAATTATCTTGTTGTTGATGGATCTAACCTCATTTGTTTTGGATCTTGAATCTAAGTTGGATTTCTAGATCTCCATTTCTATCGTTCATCATAGGAAAATCCCACTGCAAGTGTTGAGTTTTGATACCATGATTAAAGGTAGGTGGTTCCATTTAAGATTTCCCAATTTATTTAACCTTGATTTTATTGATGTTTTAAATTTATTTCAATTTAATTATGAAAAACCCAATTTGATTCAAATTGGTAATTGAAATTGATTTGGTATAGAATTTTGGGAAAACCCTCAATTCCATTGGAATTGGAAATTGGGGTGTGATTTGAAATTAATTGAAATTTGTGAATTGATTTGTAAATTTATTTTTTTTGAAAAATGGATTAAATTGATTTGATAAGAACCTATGATTGTTTTTATTTTGAAAAGGAATGAAATGATGAAAATACCATGTTTTGTTTTTGGAATGAAATTGGAATATTGAAACTAGAAATGGGTCAATTGTATTTTAAAATTATTTTAAATAATTTTATCATTATTGAATGATTGATTAAGCACATTCCATCCTGGTTAGTTAGTGGGTTATTTGGGAAAAGCATGCTATAATGGTAATTCCCTAGAAACAGATTGAAAATGAAAACTACAATAAAATCTAGTTTGGAATATCATATTCTTGATGGAATGTTGATAAGTCCCATTCAGTCTGATCCTGAGGGACGTGTGTAAACACACACCATGATCAATGATATGAGAGTGTGAGGATCATATAATCAGGAACTATCGTATCGTAGGGAATATTACCATGGTGATTATTGTGATTAATTTTATGTATATTTCATTGATTGTGAAACTACTTTACTCATGCCTAGTGATTTATATAAGCTATTTTATATAAATTTTTTTACTTAAGACATTGTTTGAAATGATTCCATCATTTGAAATGAAAATCATGTTTTTTTAAATATTAAATTGTATTTACATGCCTATTTTATTTAAAATTGGAAGTATTATTTGGTTTTTTTATGGAATATTCTTATGGAAAACTTGGTGAGACCATACTGGACTTTTATCTCACACTCAACCTTTGCCTTCAGGAATTTGTATATTTTCTTCTGTTAGGTCCGAGCAATGGGAAAGCACCTCTTAGAATAGGTGGATGTTATTAATCCTTTACGGCTTGTAGTTATGTGTATTTTAGGACGTTTGGTTATCTCTCTAGTTCTTAAGTACTTTGATGATGTGCTTTTTGGGTTTTTACATACCTATTTGGTTTTTGGTACAGTCTCCCTTTGAATTTTGTTAGCTTACTGATATGTATCTGTTATCTTCTGCTATTCTTGTGGAAAATTTGTTCCTACTTTTATATTGTATGATTCCAGGTGCTAGTTTCCAACACATGGGGATCAGAAATTCCCTTCAAGCTATGTCGGTGCTAGCTCAGATATTAGGGTACATGGGTATCCAGGTTAGTTCATGATATATACCACATCAAGTGTCTATTTAGAATTACTAATAAACAATGTTCATGATATTAGAGTCACTTCATGATGCATTTAGTAATGATAAGATCCATGTATCATTTCATGAGATAAATAAAATTATCAATAAACTTGGCATCAATTATAAAAAAATGCATTCATGTCTTAAGGACTACATGATTTATTGGAGGAAAAGATCGTGATAAAGAAAAAATCATAAGATTCCATACAAGTATAAAAAAATAAATGAGTAGTGGTGAGAGTATGAATGTATATAACACTAGGAAGAAATAGAAGAAGAAAACATCTATGAAGGTACTTTGTTTTTTTCCTCTAAAATCATGCCTAAAAATATCATTCATGTCGTCTAAGATTGCAGGATACATAAAGTGGCATGCTTTGGAAAGTAACAATGTTAAATTAATGAGACATATAAAAGATTAAATTTCATGGAGTATGTTTAATTAATTATATTTATATTTTTATTTATAATATAGGAATTTTCATTTGATATTGTCTTCTTATTGCTTTAACCCTTTCAGTACTTTATGTACCAATTATAACATATGCCCAATTGTTTTGATCCCTTATAATATATTTCCCTAAATGTGTATGAAGTAGAATTATTTCACTATTCTAATGATTTTTATAGGAAATAAAATTCCTTGAAATGAAATTTATGTATACTTTCAACCCCTAATAAAATAATTTCAAGAATTATGGAATGAGGGTGTGGAAACATTAGATGAATCAATGTGAAAAATGTTCAAAATTAATACTACTTTAATGTGGAAAATTAGTGAATTTTCTTGGATAAGAAACTTATCCAATTGGAAAATTGATACTATTTTGGGTTTTCTAGTTTTAAAATTTGATTTTTAACCCCAAAAATTAACTCATAATAGAAAATAGTGCTTCATGTTCTATTATTGATTTCTTGACGCGTCTCATAAATTAAAGTTTAACAAGACTAAATTCAATAGAGAAAATGAATTGAAAAAGTCATTATAGGTGTTGTATAGTTTATAAATAATGGGAAAATTAAAGAATATTATTGTAAAATTTAGATAATTTAATCAATTAAAATAAAGGTGGAGAATGATATGAGGTAGGATATCTGATGTAGTTAGAACAAAATAGTGGAAATATCAAATGGATATTCAAGCAACATTTAAAAGTTTTTTAAATTAAAACATTAAAATTTACATTTATTCAAAATTTATGACTCATATATTCTGATAGAGTAGCTACTACCATTGGCATTTCATAAAGTGTTACAAAACAATTAACTGTAGTTGTAGTTAAGTTGTAAACCTTCTTTAGATAGATTTTAAAAAATAATCTGAATCTAGTTGAGCTTAAAAAATTTCATAAAAGAATTGCAATGATACTTTTTCAATTGGTGATACTATTTTCCCATTCATTTTTCACTATCATGATTTATTTAACTTTTCATTTAGTCATGGAAGCTAAAATTGGTGGACCGGTACATTATTTATGGATGCATCCAATTTATAGGTACATTAATATTATTTTTATCTTCATTAATGAATTCAATCTTATAAAAATAGTATGTAATTTTTTTAAATATGTTTCTTATATTTCATTTATCATATAATTAGGTTATTTGAAGTCATATGTGAGTAATAAAGCTCAACCAAAACACTCTATTGCTGAAGGTTACATAAACAGAGAGTTCTTGGAATTCCATTCTAGGTATTTATATAGAATTAATAAAATATTAAATCATATTGGATATGTTTATGATATACACGACTATTGTTATTTCAAAAATCAATCATCATTTCTTCCTACTATAGGCCATCCAATTTGAAAAGGATCAAATTTTATACTAATTGAATTTGAATTACTATAGGAACATTGATATGTGCTACTCAATATTCATATTGTAGATACATTCATTGAATAGTTGATATTTCAAACAAAGAGACAATTGGGGGGTTGAGCTCGAAATGAGACATAAATAACAATGTGATTACTAAAGATATTGTTGAGTTCTTTGACTGTCTTATATGTACATAATCATATTCATACTATCAATATGTTGTTATTTAGTATATATTAAACATAATAGCTTATATTATTTTTTATAAAACATGAATGTTGATAATAAGGAAGATATGTTAAATGAATTAAAGTTTTTAGATTGAGGTCCTTTACAATAGGCTAAGATATTTGTTTCCTATAATATTAATGGATTAAAGTTTGGTACAATTAATCATGAAGAAGTCTTGAAAACTCGAAATAGTGGTGTATTTATAGTTTCAAAGCTGAGATACTATAGAAAGAAGGTTGATATCATCAAATTAAACTATTATGGTCAATTTTTAGTTGTCTTATTTAAATAAAAGTGGGTCAACATTCACAGTGTTATAATGAAAGATTCATTACATTTTACTTATGTTGACTTCTCTCTCTTAAGTATATCAGTGTGTGTTGATAATGATCTATTTATATTGGATTCATAATTGAATATATTTTATTATGTGGATGATGAAGTATATGAAGGGTGGAGTGTTGTTTTACACTTAAAATAGAGAGACTTTTATTAAATGGGTGATGGAGCTCAGTTGATATTAAGTGATAGTGAACCCCAATGGTAACAAAATATTCAATAGTTTTTTCCTAAAAATATTGAAATTATAGAACTTGAAAAAGAGGGGTAAAATGTAGAATTAATTTTAGCAATAAATCTTGATAACATTGTGGATAGTGAAGATTAATATAATTGAATGTATAAATTTGTAATGTCACTATGTTACACTTTCACATAAATAAGCGTTTTCTTATCTTTAATGTATAAATGTTTCACTTATAATATCATGTATATCATTTAAATTGTTTTTAATGTATATCCATCAAGGATAAAAAAATTTATAGCTAAACTCATCATCTACTAGGTTATTATGATTTTTATACATACATATATATATTTTAAATTTATAATTATTTTAGTTATATTTTTTCTATACATTGAATATATTCTAAGTTATTTGAAATGTAGGGATATTTACAAGAAAAAAATTGAGATCCTAACAGTTCATCATCTTAGAGAACACCGCTTATACTATCAATTATAGTGGACCTGAGCGATTCTTCTATACTAGAGATTATTAGTTATCCACCAACTTCCTTAGTCAATATTGCTAGTTCACCATTTGACGATCTCTAAAAAGTGAACAGTTGGTTACTCCTCTATCTAGGGGATACTAATGGGTTACCATTACTAGTATATATGTCATTATAAAAAAATATATTTATGTTAATTGTTTATTTTTTTTAAAACAGATAAAAATAATAATAGAATAGTTACAAATATGAATGCATTAGATGAATGAAACTTGAGAGAAATTAAAATTATTGTTCTATTTGATGAGTTTGGGGTGTTTACTGGTGATGCTTCCAGAATAAATGGATGGATTAATGGGAATCTTTCTTGTGATATAGCGAGTCTTCCCATTAATTAAAAATATTAGAGGCATATTACCATTACTTACAAGAATGTGTTCTTTGATAGTCAAAAAATTTAATATTAATTTAACATTCATTGAAGATTTATTTAAAATACACGAGTAAAATAATCAATATACTTATCAATTGTTATGTATTTCATTTTCTAGATGTTTTTCCGTTTCAATGTGCCAAAATCCATTTCACACCCATGAACCATGGATAATTTGGGTAATAAATGGAGATAATTAAATTAGAGATTATGTCATGAGTTCAACGACACATTTTTAAACACTCAGTATATGTATGAGAAAGTTCCTGAAGGCATATCTCTAGGCCAATTAAAGTTTTTTTAATATTAAAAAATATTTCCATGACCCAAACCATCAGGACCCCACTCATGTTAGTGGTAACCCAAGCATACCACCCTAATCCCACCTACAGTAGGCTAGGGGTGAATAATTAGCACCAAGTAGGAATAACTCACAATATCGGAGGCCTTAACCTATATCCACCAGCAAGAGACACATATCTCCAGTGCATAAAAAACCCAATATATATATATAAACACTAAATTATAAATAAAACCATCATTATACAACCACTATGATCCTCATAAATAAATAGTATATAAACTATAATGTAAAAAGGGAAAGACACATGCCCAAAAAAGAAAAAGAAAAACCAATATAAGAAGTTTAAATGAAAAGGTCCCCATAATAATATAGCTCTGAACATCAATGTAACCCACTAATATCACCTCCTGATACCACCAAGATCTTCCAACATTGTATACCCTAAGGATGCTAGGTGTTAGCTTTGAACAATCCACACCAAATCCATATTGATAATACCATCTCTGAACTATGCTTCATCTTCATAGACACATCATGTGTGGGACCAAGGCCAATGAAAGGGTAAGTATAAAAATAGCACCTGAAAACCATAATGGAAAAAACAAATCAAATCATATGTTCAAAAACCATGGTACAAGAGAGTAACCAAGAGGGATACAAGAAAGAATCCAAATACAGTAAACCACCAGAAGTCTCTAAGACATAGAGATGTATTAGTCATATTAGCTCCAACCCATGAAGGTTTGTACCTCAGGAGAAACTATGGATGCTCAAAGAACCAAAAATCCCAAAAAGTATGAAGTAAATATCCATCTATATATCTCATATCAAAGGAAACTTAAGGGTTCATAAGGAATCAAAAGTCTCAGATTATCCATTTTGATCATCCTTTATTTTAAAAAACCTCCAAAATATATAAAGGGGAACCCGCTCCTCATTGAGTTAAACATGTCATCCAAGGGAATAATACACCTTATTTTCTGCTACCACCGATACCAATCCTCCATATGATAAACCCATGGGGAAACTGAAACCTTAACCAAGAATTGATTTCAGTCAAGGGAGTATTGATTCTCACTATCATAACAACTCAGGTATGCTATAATAGGGGGAACCTGAGGTATAAGAGAGAGTCATTCTATACATAGCTTATTTGTAGGAGAAATCAACACACAACTCAAATAATCAAGAATTCCAAAAAATAAAAACCCATATAAAATTTCTAGAACTATAGTGGAGGACCCACTCCATTCTGAAAGACACCTCAGTCAAGGGAGTACCAAACCCTATCTATAGTTTGTGGGGGACTCACACCTCATTGGTGTTGAGGGAACACCAACCCCATGTTGATATATAGGACCCACACCTCATATATGTTAGGGAGTATCACACCCTATTATAAATTAATATGGGGGAACTACACCCTATCACATCACACCTCCAGGGGTGTACTGACCACAAGAACACTCTGATCATCATGACCAATCCCCATCATCAGTACCATGGAACTAAATCTAAAATATTTCTATATTACATTGAAAATGTATTTTTATGGCCAAATGGACTCAACCATTACGATCTATGTGAAAAAAAACTCAAGATAGGCTATTAAATTTTTTAAAATTGACATTCGATACATTGGATCTAAAAAAATACCCCATAAAAGAGTCGACGAGCCACATGGTGGCCTCTAGGTGAACCATGTGGCTCCCTTAGATTTGGGAGTCAATTTAAATATGGGTGCATGACTCCTATGAATGGTGAAACATATGGTCACAAGGCGTCCCATCCACCGTATGCCTGGCACCATTCCCCCCTCCTATATTGGGATGGGCGGGACCTAACCCAATTATTTTCCCCACCTGATGGGTGTCTGGGCCCACACCGCTTGACCTATGAAGGGGATGGTCCCAATACATCCCATCCCACCACATATTTGGCAGGGATTCATATAATCATATATAATAAAATGATTGGGAGAAACCCTAGTGGTCTCCACTGATTCCTTTCTTGCACCATGATGTCCCCTTGTGGCCACAACCTTACCTTTGCATTGTCCATGATGCAACCAACCCGATTTCTATGCTCTGTTCTATGTACCACTTTACGCATCGAGACAACCTTGAAACCTCTTCTAGTTCCACTATCCCAACATCACCACCTCTTCCAACCCTACTTGAAGCTGCCATGACCACGGAAACATCACAACCTCCTTTAACTATTATTGTTGTTCTCAAGATATTCCATGGAGGTGAAAAACTATTCCATGGGGGGAGGGAGGGGGGATCCTATGAAAATCCTCTAACAAGCCATCCCATGATGAACCAAAATCAAAATTTCCCAAAAAAATCAAATCAAAATATAGGAAAATATTATTTCTATCCTAAATCCATACCTATGGGATAAAAAAACTCAACAACAATTATGAATTACAAGTTAGGAATAGAATTTTGTCAAATAAGGGAGAAAAAAATAAAATAAAAAAATACTACCTTGAATTTGGCTTGATCATTGGTGAAAAATCCACCTGATCCAAGTGTCATTGACAATCTTCTCCACATCAATCATGATCAGCTGTTCCAAAATCCCCAAAATCTCCCCCTCTCCTCTCATACTTCTAATTATGGTTTATGACCAAAACTAATTAGAGGTCATAAGTAGGATTTTAATTAGAGTTTCATTAATTAATTAATTAATTTATTAAAATTCCACTCATGATATCCTCCCCCAAGAATTATGATGAAAATGATGTTTATTCCTTCCCTAGGGTAAAAACCTTGTTATATACAAGAACACGAGCTTAGATTTACCATCGAATGCTTCCTTTTGATGTGAAATCATAATTTTCTAAGAATAATTGTATGCGGGTTAAAAATATTATTTTTTATGCTTAAAATATTATTATCAAGGTTCCTCTATGATGAAAATTCTGCATTGGCTTATAATTTCATCCACAGTATAATTTACAAATATTCCAAAGTTCAAAATCCAAAAACCCGGGTAACCACATCACCATTTGATCTCCATGAGTAATATTTATTTGAGTAATAAATATTAAAAATCTCATAATAGTCAACATGATCAGATTTCACCAAAACTAAGCCTAGGGGTAAACACTACTTTCCAAGTTTAATTGAACCATCACAATTTTCAGGTCATATGCAAGTATAAATTTACAATTTTATACTTGAGGAGCTCCCAAGACTCTTAAAATCAAAATTTATCTAAGTATTGTTTGGAAAAAACTTAGGTCACCACATCCTCCCCACCTTAATCCCTCCCCAAAAGGAAATAACTAGAGCTGATTAATAGGGATGCTCATGAAAAAATCTCACGTAGAAAACAACCCACCATCACATGTACTCCCCTCACCTTTGAATGTATGAGATCCAAAAAAACTTAGTACACAATCATTTAGAAAGTGATTATTCTATTCCATCCATAAAGACATTGGATTCAACCCATATCATAGTAATAACTAAGTGGGAACATGCCTCTGCTCAAGGTAAAATTTTCCAATCTTCTGCACCCAAAACAAAACTTTATCTGAAGGTCATCTGCCAACATGGGATGATACAAATCCATAAGTCACTAAAATATAACTAAATTTGGTTCATTTACCTCAGGTGGGAGTACTTCACTCCTCAACTTTAAAGGGATTTCCAAATGGCTGTTTTATGAGGGCAGACCATCCATGATTCACTCTAACATTGAGCGCTTCATAAAGATTTCACACTAACAGGAGAAGAGTCACAAAGCAACATGATCTTATAGAATCATTCTACATTTTCCATCATATCTTGTTAGTAAGGAACATGGAAAAATATCACTAACTCATCCCAAATAGGTGATATGGTCCTTCTTACCCAATATCAAACATCCATGGGAATCTTCTATCAGTGTATCGATCTCCAACAGGCTCATGCTCACTGTCAAAGATAACCTGGTTGTGTTGTCGTCACTCTTTTATAAAATTTACTAATGATCACATCAGAGAAAATACCAACACCCAAAAAATTATCAAAATCTCCACTACTCGTTGGGTTTCCCAATCCACCTCAATATGAAGTGGTTGGTCATGATCGTTCAAATGACCCTACTCCATCGGCCCCAGACCCTGAGTAACACCTATCCCGGTGTACAAAATCTATAAATTCCTAAGAAAACCTCTTCATACAAAATATATGAATGGACTTCATGTGATGGGAAAACCCACAAAGACCCACTAGATATACCACACTAAGGTCTATGTTCTATTAGGGATATCTTTACTCAATATGTCCATCGTGATATTCACCACGATTACCAATGGAAAATAGCTATCCACTTAGGGAAGTGGTAAAAATTCCCCCAACTTTAGGAAAACCCTTAAAGTACATTTTACGATAATGTTTTATCACACTATATAACTATGTTGATATCACATCCATGGTACTCTCTCACACAAGGGGAGATTTTGGAGCCACCATTTCAATCGAAGGTGAGAAATGTATCCCTCTCAGTGCAAGAAAAAACTAATATAAATATAGCTATTCATGAATATACCTTATCATCTAGAGATAAGGTACCCTACTAGATTCATTAACAACCACACCACTACTGAATTTCTTTGATCACATCAACTAACTTGGATTCATTTTCAAAAAGGCCAATTACTACCCCATGAATTCAGGTGTCACACTACAAGAGTCTATTACACTATTGATACTCTCTTGATAAGACTAGAGAAATTAAAAAAATTCCTAATGGATCATACTCAAACCGAAACAAGTAATTATTCAAAACACATACTCCAAAAACACCATAAGAGGTTGATCACCCCACCCAATAATACCTAGACACCGTATATTGAATGCAAGCCAATGCACATGTCAGTCTCTTGATAAGGGCCAACCATGGGATACCCTTTAAAATCATATGCATGTTCCTCCATATTCATAGGAATTGAACTATCATCCAAGCACATAGAAATTAAATACATGATTACTATTTGATGGGTAGATGATTACAACACCTTAATGGTGGGATCCTTTCAGCACACTTAAGGGGATATCACTCACTATTGGGGATGGAAATCACCTAATTTTCTCAACTTTACATCACCATATAGTACTATTATTGGTAACCAATATATACCAAGGTAGATACCAATGGATATCATTTTTTTCATGAAGTATTCTCATGGAATATCTCTTTTAACACTAAGGATAACCTCACCCTAGTAAGGGTGAGTGAAATATAGTTACCATTAGTGGAAACTCTATAGTTGACAAGGGCCTGGGTAGGGGTTCCACTAAAATATTCAACTCCTAAACATCTAATTCTGATAGAATAAATTTCACCTATATCACCCAGTACATGGGATATTGAAGAGATTACATGAATCATACTTTGACCTGAACCCATTGATGCTTGACCATATTCATCTATCACACTCTTCCTCCTATAAATTTGATTATCATCACTATGTGCCTGATAGGAACCAACCAAAGATAACGATGATAAGAGAAGATTGTAGCATCATCCATATTCATCAGATCCCACACAAGTGACACTAGTATTAAATAAATACCTAGTAGGAAACCAATATCACAATGGGTAAGTCTCAAATATCAACACTATCTCCCATATAGAGGTTCATCTACGAAACTACTTTGGCTCTCATCAGGTAATACACTAGCATACTCCCAAATCTAGGGTGCATACACCAAGGATTATCAATCTATCAATGCTCACTGGGGGGGATATAATATAGATAATATTACATGGAAACACAACCATGGGTAAATAAATCCTCCACCAAATTCTCTACTTTAACCACTTAGCTCAAAAAATTAAATTTGAAAAACATGTCCAGGGAACACATCATGAGTTCCATAAGGCTAAAAATGTGGTAAAACACGGTTGATCTACCCTACAGAGGATTCAACATCCTATAATTAATACAAATCATAATCAAGGGATCAAACTATAACCATAATAGTGAATTTTCATCCTGATTTTGAGAAAACACATCATCCACCACTGTCTCACTATTCCATATAGGGAGATCAATGAAAAAAATCAATATCTAGTCAATAAAAGCCCTAGATAGATGAAAAAATGAATCTAAAGACTCAAAAACCTCTATCTCCAGAGGATTATTCTCTACTCACAAACCCATGAGGCTTCTGTCATAAAATTCAATAAACAAATCTAGTCTATAGGTCACCTCATCAAACTCAGTGAAAACTACTATCCACTATACAAGAAAAAAATCCATACTAAGCATGAATGGGAGAGAAAACACCTCAAAACAAAGGGAAAACACATCTCTAAATTGATTATTAGACACAAAACCTCATCAATCATCTTGAATAATATGGTAGAAACCATACCTCATCAGATAACACATAATTGGCGAGGGTCACACACAATAATCGTGTGTAACACACAACATATGATAGCACAAAACAGACAAGGGAGAGAATTTTACTTCATAAATAAAGGACCCACATCTTGGGTAGCATACAAAAAGAACATAATAGATGAGGGTATCATATAACTAGTGGGAATAATACAGAAAATATGGGGGAAAAATACCTGACCCATATTGAATTCTCAAATATAGGGTATTACCGATAAGGATTAGAGCATATCTGGATGAGATGACATAAGAAGGACATAAAAGATCATAAATTACCACTATATGATGCATGTACCAAATTCATTGCACCCTACAATGATGTCTTAGTGTATCAGGTTGACTAATAGATTATTAAAGTTTTGGTGAAAGAATACATTAACTATAATACCTATGTCGGTCTCCTTGGTATGATAACTAAAATCAGGACCCCTTTAACATCATTTCCCTAAATTCCCAAACCAATCCTCACATGACTATTAAATCCAACTTTTACCTAAGATACAAATACTTTGATACCCCTCATACATTACCCAACCCATTGGGATCCAATCTAGGTTAATGGTAAGATGAGTGCGCTACCCCAAACTCACCTCTAATTAGCCAGGGGATAGTGACTAGCACCAAGTAGGCATAACTCAAAATATGTGAGGACTTAAGCCTATATCAACCTACAATAGATAAACATATCTAATGCATAAATAACTAGTAGTATATATATGAACACTGAATTATATACAACACATGCATGGGATAATATCTAAGATACACATAGATAACTTGTATATAAACCATAATGAAAAAGGGGAAAGATACATTCCCAACAACCAAAAATAAAAACTAACATAAGAAGTTGAGATAAAGAGGTTACTATAGAAATATGGAACTGAACATGAAAATTTCTCACTACTATCACCTCTTAGTACCACTAAGATCTTCCAACACCACATCCCCCAAGGTTTTTTGGTGTTAGCTCCAAAATGAGTGAACTCATGGCATAATAGAGTCCCACTCTTCCTATCCCAACTGTAAGAGAAATCAACACATAGCTCTAATAATCCACAATTCCCAAAAATAACAACTCATTTAACATATTTATAACTATAATAGAGGATCCAAACCTCACTATAAGACACCTCATTCGAGGTAGTACTGAATCCTTGGATAGTTGACCCACTCTTCACTGTAAGGAACCTTAGTTGAGGGAGTATCAAACCCTATCCATAGTGTGTGGGGGACTTGTACATTGTTAGTGTTGAGGGAGTTTTTACCCCATGATGATCTGGGGGACCTGTACCCCAAGTAAGTAGGGGAGTACCAAAATCCAAGATGAATTAATAAGTGGGACCTTCACTCCATCACAACATGCCACTTGGGGAGTATCGACCTTGTGAATGATCCAATTATCACACCTGATCCCCATCATCAGTCATGAAAATATAAATATAAAATATGCCTATATTGCCTAAAAATGGTCCTTTATGGATGAAAAAACTAAACCACTATTATTTATGTGAAAAAATATTCAAAATAGGCTATATAATAGTTTGAAACAGACACCCGATACACTGGTTCTAAAAGTCACTACATGAAAGAGATGGAAGACCATGTGGTGGATTTTAGGAGTTATATATGGAATGCTAGAATAGGGGAGGAATGCTTAGTGTGGTAATTTTGTGCCCATGTGCACTACATGTATGACACCATGTACTCCTCTTGGGTTAGGTTGGGTGAGTCTCGACTTGGTCTCCTGCCCTGCCCAGTACACACTTGGATACACATGCTTGGGTCTATGATGGGCTAGCCAAACCATTCCACACAACCCATGAGGTGGTACATCCTAATTTATCCTCACCCACTATGTAGTGAGAAGGATTTTGTTTGATCACACGAGATGAGATGACTAGGGGAAACTCCAGCAGTCCCCCTGCTTCCTTACTTGTGCCATGATGAACCCTCGAGAACACCACCTTCCCTTTTCTCTAGTCATGATATGACTAGACCTTCAACTACTTCCTTAACCTAGAACTATATCCATCCTTGTTTCTAATATCCTCTCTTTGTGCCACCGCATGTGCCACAATATCCCTGAAACCTTTACCGATGCCGTTGTCCCAACGTCACCGCCTTTGCTGACCTTGCTTCAATCCGCCGTGTCCAAACACATATCATGACCTCCCTTATCTATCACTACTGGACTCAAACTGTACTAAAGAGGCATGAGTCTAAACCATGGGGGGGGGTATCCTTTATCCAACCATCCCATGATGATCTAAAATCAAAATCACCACAAAAAATAAAACAAAAGTTGAGGGGAATATTATTTATACCCTAAACCCATACCTTCAAGATCAAAAAATCAACAAAGATTAAAAAAAGAAATTAAGAATATAATTTTTTCAAATACCATAGACAAATAAAATAACAGAACCTACCTTGAATTCAGTTCTATCGGTGGTGAAGAACACTCCCAAATCGACTACCATTAATGATATCCTCCACATCGATCATGATAAGTAGCTCCAAATCAACCAAACCCCCCATTAATCTCCTCCATATAATTAAGGTTTATGGATAACCCTAATCAGAATAAATAAAAAGGATTTTATATGTAGAAAATTAGGGTTTCCCCAATTAATTAATTAATTAATTAATGAAAATTCCACTCGTAACATCATTACTCAAGAATTTCTACGTGAAAAAAGTTTATGCCTACTCTAGGGTGAAACCCTCATTTTGGATGAAACTACGGGATCAACCATAAAATTATTATTTTTTTAAGGGAGATCATAATTCTTGATAATACGTGCATGATGAATAAAAATAATATTTTTTATACTTAAAATATTATTATTGAGTCACCGACGTGCTCACAATTATGCGTCGGCTCAAAATTTCATCTGAAATATATCTTGAAAATATTCCAAAGTTCAAACACCAAAAATTAGTTTTTACACGTCCCCATACAAGCTTCAAGAGTAATATTTATTTGATTAATAAATATTAAAAATCCAATAAAAATAAACATGCTTGGAATTTCACGAAAGCTCATCATGGGAGTAAACACCACATTCTGAGATCAATAAAACCATAATTTTTTCCAAGTTATTATACTAGGGTAAATATAATATTTTAACCCTAAGGAGGTCCTAAGACTATTAAACTTGAAATTGTGCCAAGTCTCATCCAGAAAAAAGATGGGTCATAATAGGGATAAATCCCATGAGGTATTTGGTTATTTTAAAATATATTGATATCATAAAAAAATAATTAAAATAATTATTGATGTTAATTTTTTTAAGAAATATCTAAAAAATGAATTTAGTCGTGAAAAAAAATTCATTCTTCATACTACTTGCTTGAATATTATTTTTCAAGAAAATATCAAATTTGGTTTTATTTTATTCATTATTATTTATGTTCCTATATTATACCTGAATTTTCTTATAACTTCATATGTATAATTTTTTTTTGTAAATGAATGGATTATGTCAATCAGTTGGATGAATAGAGACGTGATATCTTGTTCATCAGAAAAATGTTGGAAATTTCATAAATGAACTTATTAGAGACATTTTGGATACTATTTTTACATTATAATTTAATGTTATTTAATTAATATAAATACATAATAATGGAAAATAAATAAATTAGATAACATTATAGTGTTTTTTATAATTAATAAAATAATTTTAAATATTATTGTATTTACGATCTAAAATTAAAGAAGATTCGGATGTGAACATTGCACAATCACCATCAGTTTCCCAGTTTGATATAGTTTCACTCATTTTAAGGAACATCTTGAGCATTTATATGGGATGGGTGATGGATTGACTCCATAAAATATTTTTCGTAGTCCATATTCAGTCAGTTATGCTATAATATCTAGTGGGGGTTCAAGTAGTGTTATTGAACAAGATGCGCATAGATAAATTTCAATATTGAAAGAAAAAAATGAAATAACATGTATCCTATAGGAAAAAAAGGTTCATCGGTGTTTCAAAATGGAAAATTCCTTAGTTTATTTTCTCTGTAGGATGATGTGCACAATACCCAAGAAAATTATTGTCTCATTGATCAACCTATAGAGGTAAATTCTAAACTTAATCCTTGACAAGTTTAAATGACTAGTTTCATTATTTCTATGATTTTATTATATCATGTTGGGGATATTTATATAATAGGGATTTGGGGTGATGGGATATGAGTGTTTTCTTTGAAATATGTGATTATATTGGTTGATTATTTTTTAAATTTTTGTAAAGTGTTAGATATGTGTAGTGTAGTCCTGAAATTTGAAAGAGGTTTTAAAGAATCATTTATATATTTATGTGAATGTATATTTTTGACTGAAGGTTATGTTTCTTATAATTTTATTTGTGTTGGGAAATGGGTATTCTTTTTTATGTTTTTTTTGAGTATGGGAATATATAGGTGTTATTTGATTTTTTTAATTTATGAAATACTCAAAAATTATTTTCAAGAGTTATTTCAATTTCAAAAAGAAAAGAAGTTATATGTTTTAAGGTTAAAATATAATGTACCTTATTTAATATATGAAATATGGTATGTAGTATCTTTTTTTGTATTCAAATACAATATATGATTGGTTAGGAAAATAACAAATTTTATGAGATTTTTTTTGAATATGTTATGTGTCTAATCTATTTCATGTTTATTTTCTTAAATGTCATAGTTTTGTATTATAGGTGACATATATTAGTAGTAGGAAAGTGGTTGAGCCTTCTAACTCAAAACACTATTTATAAGGTAGTCAATATTGTTTTATATTTTTTATCATATGGTCAAACATTATAATGGATTATATTGTACCTATTGTTAATTGTGCTAATTTGTTCTAATTTTTGTATTATTTTTGTTTTAGTTGATATAATAGTAATGTTTTGAGTTCCATGTATGATAAAATTAGATAAATATACAAATCTGGTTGTATAGTAGGGGATTTTTTGGAGTGATGGATGTGACGGGATGATGGTGGATGTATGGGCTTATATATATTGTGTAATTGATAATTTAATTTCTTACTGATGATTATTTAATGGTTTCTATGCGTATAGGTGTGTTATATATTATTTTTATGATTATGTTGTTTATGTTTTTTAAGTGAATAAATTTTAGTCAAAATCCTATTTTAGTAGTTATTTTTTAATATTTTCATTTTAGTGGTAGTTTGGGTAAATCACCACTAAACTAATCTACCACTAGATCGTTCAACAGTGGTTCTGTCTAGAAAAAAATACAGAACCTCCACTATATCATTTCAAGGTGATTTTTTTATTTTTTTAAAAAATCAATATATATAATTATGATATGAATCACCACTAAATTAACCTATAACTTCCATGAAGTGTGGAAAAATAACACTAAATTAAACCACCAATAAGTAGACTAGAACCATCATGAATGGATTGCCAACAATATTATACATAGTGTTTTAAAAAACCACCACCAAATTAATTTGTAGTAGTTTAAACCACCACTAATCACAAAAAAAATACACCACTAAACCTTTTTTGCCTATCATGTATGGAGATATATAGGGATACCTATGTGATATAATTCAGATAAATAGTCTGTACAGAAGTCAACCACCACCTTAAATTTATACTTTTCAATAGTATAAGCCTCTGTTTGATGTGTATTCCAAAAAAATATCTTCAAAATATTCATATAACATTTAAAAGGATATATACAATTTAAGAATATTTATCTACACAACTTTATTTATTATACCAATTGTATCATTAAATATTAAATTATATCAAAAAATGATAATAGAAAATATATTTTAACTTAAAAAAAGTATATTGATAGTTTCATTCTCTAAAGTATTTATTGAATTTGTATCCATCACTTTTATACAAATATAATTGAAAAAGTAACACAACTTGATGATAGTTACTCTTAAATGGATTGATAATATTCTATTAAGTGTAACCAGTAGTTTTTATTGTATTAAAACATGAAAATCATGAGATTTCATGCCATTCAAATTTAAATATTTTAATGACCCAAAATTTTTCATATTTGAAGGATATTCTTGAGGCACTTTAATACCATGTAAACTTAATAAAAACTCATATTCTCTCTCTTATATAACATATGACAAGCTAGAGGTAAGTATGTTTTCTTTCCTTAAGGGATGTGATATTTCTCTATACATATTACCATTGATATTAAGTCCAATATTATATTCAATCCATTATTAGTCTTACCTTTAATATGTAAAACATTCTAATAAAACTATCACATATATTATTTTGAACATATATCACCTAAATGTTATGATTTAACTCTAGATATATCTAATAAGGAAGATGAAATATGATTGATCATTTCTTTTATATATTTCTATCATTGCCTAATCTTTGTGTCTTCCCAAATGTGACCTAAATGTTTCTCACCCTATCAAAATATTACATCTCTGAAAAAGGATTTGGTGAAAAATAATATTTTTGTGATCCATTATATCATGAACCATCCCCACCGGAACCTATCCTAGATCAATAGTGAAGATAGGTTTTCCCTTAAAGACTATCCTCAATAGGCCACAGGTTAAAGACTAGCACTGAGGGTATAAAACACACATAATGGGAGGAATTACCCCCATATATCCCAGGAATGATGAAGAAATCCACCAATAAACTCCATATAATGAAATAAAACCAATTAATATACATAATATAAAATAAATATTATTCCATAAAAAAATAAAGCCTCTAAAATAAAATAACAAGGAACAACTCTTATGACAATGATAGAAACGACAAGCGAAAACACCGTGAGCTAGTAATATCCATATTGATCACCAAATCCATCCTAAAAATCTATAAAAATATGATATAAAAGATAGGGGTGAACATAAATGTATACTCAGTAGGTTTCTACCTAGAAACTCTCATGAAAATGTGGAAGAACCATACCAAATCCTCTATAAACAAGTAGTGAAACTGAATCATTACTTATCCCATGGTCAAATAAAAACCCAACATAAAAAAGGACCATTCAAAACATCTACATGCAAGTAAATAATATAATAATAAAGAAAATAAATCAAGGCACCTCACACTTGCTTCCTCACCGATCTAGTTATCCTCACATCACAAAGAAATACATAGTGGCACTTCCTTTCCTTTCTTATCCACATGACCATATACCACATACCCACATCATAGATACAACTGAATATAAAAACCATATATTTCTTACCAAATACACAACCACAAAAAAACCACATACCCTAACCACAACCTCACACCACAACCATAATAATATACCATCATATAATGACATCATCGATTCCCACCAACCACTTTATCCCATTCCACTAAGACTAATATATCAAATCATAAAATATATTAGATATACCAAGATGTACTTCTATATGTGAGATATGAACCTCAAGAAACACCACCTCTTACATCATTTATAGAATAAAAAATTTCTCATAAAATTTCACTTGATGCTGATAATCCTATGACCATCCCTCAGGAGAATCCACATAGACTATGTGATCTCTCTACACCTCCAACTTAAAATATCCTAGCCAAGAATCCTCCACTTTCTACAATAAATAATAATACACTATAATCAAATAAAATAAAACTCCACCACTAAATTTCTCCATATCTAAATGAAAACCTACAAGTTCCTATATCATCTTCCACTCATCTCTATCCTCTTGAGAAATGTCTCCCCATTAATTACAACTTACTAAATCAACTATTATATTCTATTTATTGAGAGTATAGGATATCTTAAAGTCATATTCCTACAATAAATCTATTCACCTCTATTGATACAGATTCAAATATCATTGAGAGAATATATACCATAGGCTCTTGTGATTTATGAAGACCACAAAGCACTCATTGATAAGATAATTCCCCTATAACTTCAAATAAAACATAATTGTTGTGATATTAATATTATGGGTAGTGTAATTATTCTTGTGAGGATATAACTGCTGAGGACCATAAGAGATCTCCATTCTCTATTACATCATAAAACAACCTTGCATAAGATGAAAAACATCATATAAAACCTCAAACATGACTCCCTCTTATGGTAAGTAAAGAACATGATCATTGATCTACTTACCCTTTAGGAACTAAAATGATTCTTGATGATGATATGTCTATAAAAATTCATAATCCTTCTTGGTCAAAGTTTTCAAAGGTTTTTCAATTTGAGAGAAATTAGATATGAACCTCCTATAATATCCCACAAAACCAAGGAAACTATGAACCTCTAAAAAATTCATGGGAACCACCCAAGAAATTACTACCCCAATATTTGAAGGTTCTACTACCAATAACTACTAAGACATGAAATTATAAAGGAAATAAACCTCATGAATTCATAATTCACACTTAGAAAACTTCCTATATAGACGATATTAGTGAAGGGATTCAAAAATAACCCTCAAATGCTCTGCATGATCCTCCTATGATCTCAAATACATGAGAATTTCATATATGAACACAACTAAAAACCGATATATTAACTCATGAAATAATAATTTTATAAATACCATGAAAAAAAACTAGGAAATTTATGAGATCAAAAGGAATAACCTTGAACTGAAAGTTTTCATAACAATATCTGAAATAATATTTCAAGTTATTTCTCTCCACCCCCATTTGATGATACCCAAATAATAAATTTATCTTTAAAAATAATATAAACCCCTTTAATAGATCAAAAAGTCATCAATTATTTAGAGGGGATAGTGAATCTTCACTATCATCTTATTCAATTGATGAAAATCTATGCAAAACCATAAAATAACACTCACCCTATTTACGAACAACCCCAAATCACCCCAAGGAGACAGAGTAGGCTATATGAAACCTTTTCTACAATAGATCATAAATATTAATCCATAGTTCTATCAACTCAGAATTAATCATCCTATAATGAGGAATATAAATTATAGATACATCATTTTGAAACTCTATTCCAAACTTGATATCATGTTGAAGGATTCACGTCACAACCTATTCAAGAAAAAAATATGGAATCCCATAAAAAAACTTGCATAAAAATTGCCACCTGAACTTATATGAAACACAAAATTAACTCTTATAGTTTATAATAAAGGGGTTATAGCAAAAATAAAATTTAATGATCCTGATAATTAACAAAAACCATGATCTCACTTTCAAACTTGAATAAAAAAACTCACCTTTGATGAAAATCGATTCCATACCCTACAAAATACAACCAATCTATTCCAAGGATGAAATCATATGGTTTTATGTGTTGGGTATTAGTGGAGATTAAACAAAACTTGTTTAGTCAAGTGAAAGTGATTAAAACATTGTCCAAGGATCTCACATATAGAGACCCTAGCCTTTTACACATAACATTACATGATTTTAAGCATAATTAAACATCATATTACAAGCCAAGGATTATGAAGTCTAGTGTCTTTGAAGACTGGGTACATAAAACATAAAACATGGGACTAAAAAACACTTCTTTATTTAATATTCATAAAGATATCTTAACTTACTTTGAGCCCTTACATCTGCATGGGGTACCTTGGGGATCACATGAACAAAGGGATGAGATAAAATCCTAGTAAGGAATTAAACATAAGAATAAGGCTTTATAAAAATGGTTAGAGATCATGACATAATGATATAAAATGTCATATAAAATCATAAAATATAATCATGGGATCATATAATAATGAATTAATATTATTGTGTCAGCTACATAAATCATGACTTCAGCATGAGTCAAGGCTCATTTCACATAGTGGAGCACAAGTCAAGGTTAATGATTAGCCACTAAATGAGGATAATATTCATTGTTAATATATATAATATTAATTTTATTTATTATTCATAAACACTATTTTAGTGCATTCTACACTTTGAACATTATTTCACATTATGATTGTAATTCCTTCTTAAAATGCACTATTATGTGGTACATTTTTGAACATCATTTAAAGTACCCAATGATTCATAGGATTTTAAGGAATTTAATTATCTATATTTTAATTTTATATTTATTGAAATTTATTTAAACTTTAATATGAACATGTTTCATTCAGGGATCAATGGAGGATTCATAAAGGATGAGGGAGATATTTGGAGATGAATGGAAGCAATTCTAGAGAAGGCATATTGGACACCAACCCACTGATGAGAATGTGGGACCCACATTACAAACACAATGAAGCCCAGATTTTGTGGTATTATATAATAAATATAGATTAAAAAATCATTTTTCAGGATCCAGTGATAATTCGGCCTCCATTGTGGTTATTTAGTCATCCCAAGTTAGAGATAAAATTCTGGGCCAGATTCTAAGGCCCAGAAAAACATCCCACTAATCTAATCATATCTCAGAATCCACAACTCAAAATAGGCCCAAATTTTACAGGATGTTAGGATACATCTGGGGATCCATTTTATTATTCTATGGTCCACACTAAGTCTTCCATATAGAAGGTCTTATAAGTGAGTCAGTTCGGTGGATGAAAGCTGGATGCCACCTCAGGTCAAGGGTGAAAAAATAAACTCTCCCTCAACTTTCCACCCACCTATGGCCTACCAAAATTAATTTAGGAGACTTGAACTATTGAAGGATCGACCCAAGGCTTCAAAAATTCCTATTTAAGGCAGTGGTGGAGGAGTAGTTGAGGATATTTGAGCTTTGTTTCATTTTAATGTTATGATGCCAATTTGATGTTGTAATCACATTCCTTGAATTGTAAGTTCCTTGAATTACCTTAGTTTCTTTATAAAAGTTCTTCATATTCCCTTTTTTATATTCTTATTCTTATCACTTTGATATCGTTTCCTCAAGGGTGAACTTGTTCATACCAAACATTGTGAGAGTATCACACAACAGTGGAGTGATTGTTTTTTTCATTGTTTTTTTTACTTCTCTAATTCCTCCATCATGAGTCTACTTTCCGCTTCCATTGAAACCATGGGATCAATGGAGGGAAAACCCACTTATGGGTTGATCCAAGTGAGTAGAAAGGGGATGTATTGGATGTTATTTCTCACTACATTAATGGATAATCACTTCTTTTTAAATGATATTTTTATTTTATGACTTTAAAACTTCTTTATCCTTATTGAATTTAAGGTCACACATTTCAAGTGCTATTAAGAACCTTTACCTTGGAGTGCTCAAAACCTTGTTCCTTCATGTGTATAGGTGATTAGTATTAGGGTGTGTAGGCATGAAACCAGTAAATCATGATTTTGTTTTATCTCTTTAAATGAACCCATATCAAATATAATAAATTGAAATATTTTTACAAGAAAAAGAATGCATCCAATCCACCCCTTGTAATAACCTAGGATCAACCCTTATCATAATTTGAATTCACTTAGGACTTTTAGTTTTCACTTAAACCCATATAAAATCAACCCAAAGTTGGCCACTCAATAGCCAAAAACATTCCATAGAATGTACGTGTCCATAGGTTACTTCTTAGGTCTCTGAGGATTCTACAACCCAAGCTAAACTACAAAGACCATTCTACCTTCTTCTCTTGGGTAAATTTGAGCGTGAATCAAATTTTGGCGTCGTTACCGGGTATCCAAGTAAGTCATCTAAACACCCATTATATTCTCCCCCATTTCTTCTTTTCTCATCCAAATTCTCTTATCTTGTCCCTTTCTCATTTTTTTTTCTTTTGGCGCATGTTCGCCTACACCCACGATCAATCAAACCGTCTAGTTAGGGTGGATAGTCCTGGGGTTGGGGAGTCAAGTACACCAAGAAAACTCTTTACATTAGATCCTAATCTTACTAATACTCCATATTCAAAAATTGATCCCATTTAAATGGAAGGTCTTCAAATAAACCAACTCATAAACACGGGTGGAAACCAAATTGGAAATCCAAATGAGGCAGCCCCAAACTTGGGGAATGCGGTCGATCAAACCATGAATGACAACCTCACAACTTCCTGAACCAATGAACCCTCATGAATTAGACAAAACTCCCTAAGATATGTCAACTACATCTTTAAACCCCATTTCTTAAACCACCTTCCCACATTCCATGGAATTGAGTCTAAGATGCCCTACCCTCACATTAAGGAGTTCAATGACATTGTAGAAACCATGTGTCCAACACATCAAATAGAATCTGCTAAGATGAGGCTATTTCCTTTTTATTTAAAGGATCGAGCTAAAAATTGGCTAAAAAATTTGTGACCATCATCCATCAACTCTTGGGACCAATTACAAAGATAATTCTACAAAAAATACTTTCCTTACCACAAAACAATTGCACTTAAAAAGAGCATCCAAAACTTTTTTGAAAAAGAGGGAGAGTCATTCTATGAAACATGGGAGAGGTTCAAGGACACTCTAAAAATGGTTCCACACCATGTTTTTCTATTCCTGAACAAGTAATAATTTTCTATGAAGGTTTGGGTCTAGGGAACAAACAATTCATTGACATGATGTGTAATGGAACCATTAAAAACAAAGCCCCAAATGATGCTTACAAGTATCTAGAAATCCTTTCTGAACAAAACCAAACATGGGGAACTTCAACTTATTATGAAAAGACACAAAGAACTACTGGAATTCATACACTTAGAGAAGAGTAAAGCCTTAGGGATAAACTTGCAACACTCTCTAGGAAGGTTGAAGAGATAGACCTTAGGAAAGTCCATGAAATCCAAACTGTAGACCCTGTTTGCACAATTTGTGACAAACATGACCATAAGACAGGAAACTGACCAACCATTCCATCTATAAAGGATGTTATTTTATGAGGAACCCCAGAATAAGTAAATGCCTTAAACTTTCAAAAGCCTCAATACCAAAACAACTTCAACCCAAGGTATAATGACCACCCAGGATTCCACTAGAAAGATAACCATTAACCTAGCCAACCACAGGGACAAAATCCTTACCCCCAACAGAACTACCAAACCCATAACCAGTTCCAAATCCAACCTATCCAATACCAATAGCCACCGGTCCATTTTCAATAAACCATCCCACCTCCAAAATATCCCCCCTGGGATAAACCAATCGTCTCAAGCACCAACCAAACTATTCCAAAATCCTACTAGAACAACTATGAAAACAAATGGAGATAATGAACTCAGAAGTATCTTCCCTAAAACAAGAACTTCAAACCATCAAAACTGGAAATGCACCCATGCCTACTCATGCGGTACCATCCTCAACTTCAAGGGGAGAGTCGAGTTGCACTCAAACAACTCATGAACAACTAAGGGCTGTGACTGTTTTAAGAAGTGGGAAATCAATTGAGAAACCTGAACAACTAATTTAGAACCCACCTGAAGATTCAAACTTGGATGAAAATTCAAATGAACCAAATGATCAAACTGAAAAACACGATAAAATTGTCAAAGAAATAACTCTTCAACAAACAACTCCACAACCTGCACCATTTTCTCAACACATGAGGGGGAAAACCAAGCCTGAATTGAGTGAAACATTAATGTAAATATTCTCACAAGTCAAGTTGAACATTCCCCTTCTCGATGCAATCCAAACCATACCTGCCTACTCAAAGTACCTTAAGGACTTGTTCACTTTTAAAAGAAAATTTTCACATAAAAACCAAGTCATTTTTGGCTGCTAATGTGAGTACCACCATTCAAGGGACCATTACTCCTAAGTTGAAAGACCCGGGTTTCCCTTACATAAATGTTGAACTAGGAGAGAGAAAAGTTGTCAAGGAATTGTGTGACCTAAGTGCTAGTTTCAATCTCATTCCCTATACTGTGTACTGCTAGTTAGGCCTAGAAGAACTCCAACCCACATCTATCACACTTCAACTTGCTAATCGTAGCATTAGGGTTCCAAAGGGTATTTTAAAGGACATTATGGTAAAGGTTGAAAACTTCATCTACCCTGCTTACTTCATTGTCCTTGAAAACCATCCAAACTTAGGAAATAAGGAACAAACCCCAATTATCCTTGATCGTCCCTTGCAATAATCAACTCTGTTATCTGAGTTTGAAATGGGAAAATGACCATCACCTTTAGGAACATGAGTCTAGACTTGAACATCTATAATGCAAGATCACAAATAGGGGATGATAAGGACATTCATGAAGTAAACATGATATGAAGAATTGATAATGAATCCATAGAACATCAAGGAATTTTTGATGGATGTTTAAGTTAGGATGATATTTATTTCCTTTATTCACATGAAGGAATTCTATCTCCTTGGATTGAATCATTTTCAAATTACTCTTATGATAAAGTATTAGGTCCAATAATCAGTGAAAAATTTCAGGAAACCAATTTCATGGAGACCAATCAAACTTCCTTCCCTAAATCTGATCAAGCTAATCTAGTAGATGAAATTTCTACATGTGGGGAATCAATCCTATCTAAAACTCCAGGAAACAAAATTGATATTGATCCAATGTCCCAATATTCTTCTGAAATTCTGAACCAACCTGATCTTGAATTTAAGGAACTTCCCGCTGCACTCAAGTATGCCTTCCTAGAGGAAAATCAAACACATCCTATTGTCATTTCTTCTTCTCTTGAATACAATCATGATAGGATTCTTCTAGATGTCCTTAAGAAACATAAAAAAGCCATTGGTTGGACCCTGTCTGATATTCCTGAGATTAGCCTACTTATCGGGACTCAAAGGATTGTTCTAGAATCTGATTCAAAGTCATGTTTTCAACCTCAACGACAACTCAATACTAATATCATAGAGGTAGTAAGGAAGGAACTTCTAAAATTGTTAAAAGTTGGTATCATATATCCCATATCTTAGATTGAGTGGGTCAGTCCAATCCAAGTGGTTCCCAAGAAGGCATGAATCACAGTGATAACCAAAAAGGATGGAGAGATTATTCCAACTAGGGTGAGTAGTGGATGGAGGGTCTGCATTGATTATAGGAATCTAAACCCATTCAACAAGAATGACCATTTCCCCTTACCATTCATTGAACAAGTTCTTGAGAGAGTGGCAGGTCATTCCTTCTACTGTTTCTTAGATGGGTACTCAGGGTATAATCAAATTGAGGTCTCCCTAGAGGAACAAGAGAAGACTACATTCACATGTCCATTTGGAACCTTTTCTTTCAAACGCATGCCCTTCGGGTTATGCAATGCCCCTGGAACCTTCCAGTGGTGCATGATGAGAATATTCTCAGACATGGTAGGGGATTTTATAGAGGTCTTAATGGATGACTTCTTTGTGTTTGGGGATACATTTGAGGGATGTTTGAGGAATGTAGAGAGAGTCTTGTCAAGATGTGAAGAAAATAATCTAGTCCTAAATTAGGAAAAATGCCATTTCATTATTAAAGAGGGAATAGTTCTAGGCCATCTAGTCTCATGTAGGGGGATTGAAGTTGATAAAGCCAAGGTTGACATCATTTGTCACCTTCCATCACCCAAAACTATCAAGGAAGTGAGGTATTTCTTAGGACATGCTGCTTTCTATAGAAGATTCATCAAGGACTTTAGTTCAATATCCTATCCCCTTTGTGATCTCCTAGTAAAAGATGCTCCATTTGTTTGGATAAAAAGCTGTGAGGGTTCATTCTCAACCCTCAAATACCCTATCAACTCTCCTCCCATTATGAAATCTCCAAATTGGAACCTTCCTTTCGAACTTATGTGTGATGCCAGTGACTTTGCTATTGGAGCTGTGTTAGGACAACATTATGATAAAACTCCTTATGTCATTGCATATGCAAGAAAATCCTTAAATGATTCCCAAATCAACTAAACCACCACTGAAAAGGAGTTACTTGCTATTGTGTTTTCCTTAGAGAAGTTTAGGTCCTACCTCTTTGGATCCCCTATCACTGTGTTCACTGAACATTCTGCACTAAAATACCTCTTCTAAAAACAAGATGCTATGGTTAGACTGATTAGGTGGGTCCTTCTCTTACAAGAATTTTACCACACAATCAAGGATAAAAAGGGCGTTGAAAATGTTGTAGATAATCACCTCTCTAGGATAGAATTAAAAGACCACTAAAATCACATTTATGTGTCTGATTCATTTCCTGATGAACACCTATACTCTGTGAGTGATTTCCCTTAGTATGCTGACATAGCCAATTTCTTAGTTACAGGAGTCATTCCAAAATTCTTAGGGACTCAACCTAGAAGGAAATTCCTTTCTGATGTTAGGCACTATGTGTTTGATGATCCATACCTCTATAAGTTCTTCCCTGAACAAGTCATTAAGAGGTGTGTCTCAGAATCTGAACAAGAGTCCATCCTTAAATTCTGTCACAGTGAGGCATGTGGAGGTCACTTTTCCTCTAAGAAAACATCTGCTAATATTCTTTAGTGTGGTCTCTTCTGGACCAGTCTCTCAAGGGACTCCTACACATTTTTTCAAAGCTGTCCTAGGTGTCAAAAAGTAGGGTCCATCACAAAAAGAAATCAAATTCCACTCACTCCCATCTTAGTGATTGAAATCTTTGACTGCTGGGGATTGATTTCATGGGTCCTTTCCCAAACTCTAGGGGATACCTCTACATTCTCTTAGCTGTTGATTATGTCTCAAAATGGGTTGAGGCCATTCCCAAAAAATCCAATGATCATCAAAATGTGATTATATTCCTAAAAGAAAACATATTCTCTAGATTTGTAATTCCTAGAGCTATCATTAGTGATCATGGAACTCATTTTTTCAATCGTCCATTCTCATCACTCATGGAAAAGTATGGAATTTCTCACAAAGTATCCACTGCATACCACCCATAGACCAATGGTCAAGATAAGTTAGAAAATAGGAAGATTAAGAATATTCTTAAAAAAAATATCAATCCTTCTAGGAAATATTGGTCCGAGAAACTCTTGGATGCTCTTTGGGAATATCATACAACATACAAAACCATCCTAGGAATGTCACCATAAAGGTTGGTTTATGGAAAAGCATGCCATTTACGTGTTGAAATTGATCATAAGGCCTTTTGGGTATTAAGAAAACGGATTATGACCTCTCATTGGCCAGAACAAAAAAGGAAAATAGATCTCAATGATCTGGAGGAACTAAGGATGGAGGCTTATAAAAATTCAAGGATCAATAAATCTAGAGTTCAAGCCTATCAATCTAGGAATATCAAAGTCAAAAATTTGGAAAAGGGAAAATTTGTGCTCTTGTATAGTTCAAAACTTCATTTACACCCAGGAAAGTTAAGGTCTAGATGGTCAGGTCCATACATAGTGCATAAGGTGTACCCCCATGGGGATATAGAAATTCAAGATCCCACCAATGATCAAACCTTTAAAGTTAATGGTCATAGAGTCAAACCATTCATTGAACCATTCCAAAAACATGAAGTTGATGAAGAATTGTGTGAAACCACCTTAGATGACGAAAATAATTAATCAATTAGGGGTCCAAGTCGAGCTAATGACGTTAAACAAAGCACTACATGGGAGGCAACCCATGGTTTTAAATTTTCCTATCATTTTGTTGTTTTAATCAACTTTATATTTTAAATAAGATTAGTTAATAATTTTGATATTTAATAAAAAAATAGACTATTGACCTGTTCTTCTATTATGAGTATGGATGGGTACGAAAGGGGAGCGCCATATTCATCCGTGTCACGTGGTGTGATATTTGAGTAATACCTTACCCAGAAATTTAAAAATAAGACAATGTATCATCAGTTTATTTTATTTTTATGTGTTTTTCGGTTAAAATAAAAATACAAAAAAATAAAAATAAAAATAAAAATATAATAATAAAAAAAGGCCACATCGTAGGTCGTGGGGTAAACCCCATCACAACCGGCGAAGCTGCGGGGATTCGAACCCGTGTCCGAAGGGAGACAGGGGCGCACACTTACCAATGACCTACAACTTTATATATATACTTTTTTTACTTTCTTTATTATATATATATATATATATTGTTTTTTTCTTTTTTCCTTTTTTTACTAGGGAACTCTGCAAGTGACATGGATATCAAAGGACTAAATTAGAGCAACAAGAACTTCAACTCCAACCACCAGGTGACTTCATTCCATGATCCTCATATTTCAATTTCCTTTTTGAAATTCCCTTACCTAACCCTACTCCTTCTAAATTTTCATTTATTCAAACACTGGGGACAGTGTTATTTTAAGTTGGGGGGGGATATAAAATTAAAAAAAATGTTTTTGTGTCAAAAAAAATGAAAATGAATGATTTGAAAAAGATGTGTGTAAATGTAAGGAAAAATTCCTTTAACTTTGAACATGGTAATACACATTGCACACTCTTAAACTGAATATCAAATAATTTAGCATGCCTCGATTCTGATTTTAATCCTTGTATAATTTCATGAGCATTGATTTTGGAAAGTGTGGCTGTCTAATGTGATAGTTCATTGTTTATATTTTCATCTAAAATAAAAAGATCACAATGCACGTCCTTTGGATAGTGGGGTATTAGTTTGAGTTAATGGAGTCCCACAAATAAATAGCATAGGTTTGGTTGTCATTTTAGTTTTAATATGAGTATTCAAAAAAAATTTAATAAAACAATAAATTTTCATGTAGAGTAATGAAATGACCTAATGCGTGGCTTTCAGCACTTGGGGATCGTGACTCCATAGTTTTCTGGCCCAGAGTTAGTAATTTTATCTCTATTTTTGGTAATTTGATTTTTTTGACTGAGTTAACTTGAGATTATGATCGAGTATGTGGGCTTCACTTGGTTCCCTAAGGTCTTTGAGCCTGGGAGTCATCGGCAAAGTCTTGCTATAGGGATTGACTCTTTTGAGTGCAATTTCAATTACCATGGCAAAATTGCAAAAAAAAAAAAAACAAAAAAAAAACAATACAATAAAAAAAATTGAATACTCATCTTAATATTGAAATGCGATTCCACCTAGCACTTCAATCATTTCCCCCTTGAATAAAGATAAACCCCCATGTCTATTATGATGCACAACACATCCTCATACTTAATTGATATTGGATGAAATATAGAAATCAATTTGAACAAAGGAATGGGCTTGGGATTGAGATCTGATTATGAAACTATCTTGTATTAAAATATTTTTATGGGTTTCATGATTTTTTGGTATAAGGGTTTTGGTGATCATTGTGTATTAAAATGTTTTTGGAAAAGGGAATTCAAATTTTATATTGTTGAGATATATTTTGCTCGGGACTAGAAAAACTCAAGTTGGGGGGTGTGATTAGACACTAAATGAGGATAATATTCATTGTTAATATATATAATATTAATGTTCTTTATTATTCATAAACACTATTTTAGTGCATTCTACACTTTGAACATTATTTCACATTATGATTGTAATTCCTTCTTAAAATGCACTATTATGTGGTATATTTTTGAACATCATTTAAAGTACCCAATGATTAATCTGATTTTAAGGAATTTAATTATACATATTTTAATTTTATATTTTTGGAAATTTATCTACACTTCAATATGAACATGTTTCATTCATAGATCAATGGAAGATTCATAAAGGATGAAGGAGATATTTGGAGATGAATGGAAGCAATTCTAGAGAAGGAATATTGGACACCAGACCACTAATGAGAATGTGGGACCTACATTACAAACCCAATGAAGCCCAAATTTCGTGGGATGCTATAATACATATATAGGAACAAATAATTGTGTAGGATCCGGTGCTAATTAGACTTCTATGTGGTTATTTAGGCGGCCCAAGTTAGAGATGAAATTAGGGGCCAGATTATGTGTCCCATAAAAAAATACCACTAATCTAATCATATCTCCTAATCCACAACTCAAAATGGGTCTAAAATTTATAGGAGGTTAGGAGACATCCGAGGCTCAATTTTCTTCTTCTATTTCCAACGCTAATTCCGTCATATAAAAGGTCTTCTAAGCGCGTCTGTTCGGTGGATGAAAGCTGGATTCCACCTCGGGTCAAGGGTAAAAAAGAACCACTCTCCATCAACTTTCCACCCACCTATGGCCCACCAAAATTAATTGATGAGACTTGGACTATTGAAGGCTCGACCCAAGTCTTAAAAAATTCCTATTTAAGGTAGTGGTGGATGAGTAGTTGAGGATCTTTGAGCTCTATTTCGTTTTAATGTTATGCTGCCAATTTGATGTCGTAATCGCATTCCTTCAATTGTAAGTTCCTTGAATTACCTTAGTTTCTTCATAAAAGTTCTTCATCGTCTCTTTTTATATTCTTCTTATTATCACTTTGATACCATTGTTTCAAGGGTGAACTTGTTCGTACCAAACCTTGTGAGATTATCACACAACGGTGGAGTGATTGTTTTTTTTCATTGTTTTTTTACTTCTCCAATTCCTCCCTCATGAGTCTACTTTTCGCTTCCATTGAAACAATGAGATCAATGGAGGGCTAACCCACTTATGGGTTGATCCAAGTGAGTAGCAAGGGGATGTATTGTATGTTATTTATCACTCCATTAATGGATAATAACTTCTTTTAAATGAGATTTTTAATTGATGACTTTAAAATTTCTTCATCCTTATTGAATTTAAGGTCACAAATTTCAAGTGCTAATAAGAACCTTTAACTTGGAGTGCTCAAAACTTTTATCCTTCAAGTGTATAGGTGATTAGTATTAGGGTGTGTAGGAATTAAACCAGTAAGTGATGATTTTGTTTTATCTCCTTAAATGAACCCATCTCAAATATAAGAAATTGAAATATTTTTAAAAGAAAAAGAATGCATCCAATCCACCCCTTGTAATAACCCAGGATCAACCCTTCTCATAATTTGAATTCACTTAAGACTTTTAGTGTTCACTTAAACCCATCTAAAATCAACTCAAAGTTGGCCACTAAATAGCCAAAAACAGTATATAGAATGTACGTGTCCATAGGTTACTTATTAAGTCTATGAGGATTCGATAACCCAAGCTAAACTACAAAGGCCGTTCTACCTTATTATCTTGGGTAAATTTGAGCATGAATCAGTTAACGACCAAGACCATTGCACATGGCAGCACGAGTCAAGGCTAATCGCCAAGACCATTGCACATAACGTGTCATGGGAATAAACTTTACCCAATGAATTGTAGTGCTATTTAGGCACACCTATGTTAACATGTTCATGAATATTCTTTCCACATAAATAATCATACATAATCAATCATACCTAGACATAAGGTGACCCATGGAGAGAAATGGGTATCACATTCATGTCATAAATCATAACGCGTGTGCATATCATAAAAGTGTCTTTGAGAGAAAGGAATTAAAAAATAAATGGACATTAATATGGTAAAATAGGAATATATCATGTTAAGTTATGTAAAACATAAGTGAAAATATGTAATAAGAGTATTTAGGAAATTCTTAGCATTAAAACATTTTAGTGTGGTTTTAAGGAAAATACTAAGGAGCATTTAAAATTGAAAAGGGAATAATATTTTATTTAAAACCAGAAGTGAAACAGGAATGTTTTAATAATAAAAAGTCTTATTTTATGAAAAAAATGGTGGCTTAAAACAAATTGTAGAGTGCAGTTGAAATTGGGTAAAAATTTGGGAAGTTCCCTTAAAACGAGTTTGCTTATTGGGAAGTATCGAGGAGGGAATCACTTAATAGCATGTATATCCCAAAAATAGAATGAGGGATGGATCTTGAAACATGATTTTAGATCATATAAATAGTATGTATAATTTTTACATAAAAAGAAAATACAACTTCATTTGGGTAAAAAGAAAGATAAAGCAACCTGAAGGAATTGAGGTAGTTTGGGTAGAATCCCTTACGGAATATCGACATGGTATCTGATGTACTTAGGAGGTATTAATGAGATAGAAATGGGTTTATAATCACTTATAAATCATTATGGAAGTATGAGTTAGGTTCTAAATCATACTCCATCATTTGGTATTACACATAAAAGGGCATAACATAGAGGACATTCTTGAATAAAAGTGAAATAGAGAGGATCCCTTACCTTAAGTCTGATGGTGATCTTTGATTGATCTTAATGACATGAACAATAAAATTAGGTTCATTAATTAATAATTCCATCACATATTTTACATTTAAATTATTTAGTATAAACTTTTTAATTTCATTCATATCCTTTTTGATTGGTTATGAGGTTAAATTTCATTGTTTGGGTCCATTTGTTTCCTTGGTTTTAATTATTGGTTCAATTATATTCATGTTAGGATACACAAGTATTATGAAATTTGTTGTCTATAATTGAAGTTATATTTTATTATTAAACATATTAAAGGTTACATGGTTGTAAATTTATTTTTTTTACTTAGAGTGAAGTTGAATCATTATATAAAACATTAATGTTAGACACTTGGATTAATTTTGATGATTTTGCTCTTGTTTTGTATTATTATTTTACATCATGTGTGAAAAAGGATTATAGAACATCACATAAGATAAAATACATATATTATAATCTAGTTCAACCATTAAAATTGTTTCATGACCAGTCTATACGATGGTAAAGAATATTGAAAACCCATCATTCTTGAATGTTATAAATCAACACATCTCGGATGATATTTTTATTTATAGAATAAAAGGAGGGGGAGGGAGAGATTATGATAAAATATTAAATTAGCATAATAGAATTCCAGTACATGTATGTTACTGGAGTTATCATAGCATTTGGGTGAAGGGAGGTGAGGGAAGAAACAAGAAAAGAAAAGAACTTAAAAAAAAATAAAAGAATCGGAAAGAGGAATTTACCTCCCGAGTTTCTCTCCTTTGAGAGCCTCTTAAGGGGAGAGGATTTGGTATTTTAAGGAGACTAATGGATGTTGGACGTGGGTGAGGATCTTGGGGATATATTTGGGCAGAGGTTAGGGAAGGCACAAGGCTTGAGAGGAGTGAAGATAAGAGGGTAGTGTGGGTGGTTTTTATAGTGGAGGGGAGAATGGTTTTCTTAATATTTTAATCATTAGTTTATTATTTTTCCATAAGACAAGAAATAGTGATGATTACATGACCAAGAATAGTTATAATTTTATGTGAGTTCAAACCAATGGCCATTTACATCATCCATGACTTAAGCATGATGCAGAAATTTAGGTTTTAGCATTTATTGTGAATTATCATATTTTACTATTCATAAAAAATTCACGTACTTTTAAAAAATACCAAAAATTCACCCTAAACATTTTCAATGTGTAGAATCCAAAAATGAACTCCATTTTTCAAAAATAATTTTATAAATATTATTAATTTAATTTTTAAATAAAAACATAATTTATTTGAAAAAACATTAAAACTTTAACTCATTTTATAACACCTTGAAAAATTAATCAAGGTCCCATAAAATTATCTTATAACCATAATACAATAAAACCAAAATTTATGATTACATTTTATGAAAATAAATTTCCATTTTAAATTATTAAATTAATCATAAAATTTTAATTGAAATATATTTGACATACAAAAATACCAATCTTATACTATGATCGTTTTTTCACTAATAAGATGTCTAAATTGTATTTTTACATTCATGGGTGAAGTTTCTATTTTTTTGGACAACTTACTATTCATTTCTATTCATAAGGGTATGTTACTATTCATAAGCGTATGTTACTATTCATAAAAAACTAATTTAATTATATCAGAATCTAAATATCTTACTGAACATAACCATGTATGTCAAATATTTGGAATTCAAATCACAGAAGTGTCAAAATTATGTTTAAAGGTCACATAGTACTTAGTAGTTCATTGTGTTGTGATTTCATGTGATTATATGACATAATTATATGAAGGGAATTTCCATTGATAAAACATTGGGTCGTTACATTATTCCTCCCTTATGAAATTTCACCCTCAAAATTTTGTTTTACATTCTAAGCCATAAACAGGTGCTGGTACTTTTCCTTCATTGCCTCCTCTAGTTCCCATGTTGCCTCTTTGTACTTATGGTTCCGCCATAGTACTTTGACCAGGTGATTAGTCCTATTACGCAGAACTTTATCTCTACGATCCATGATTTTCATTGGATTCTCCTTGTAAGAAAGATCATTCTCCAACTGTACCACCTCTAAAGAGAGTACATGTGAAGGGTCTGGTATGTACTTGCTTAAGAGGGATACATGAAAGACATCGTGTACTTTGGACATGGTAGGTGGAAGTTCCATTTTATAGTCCACAAACTATATAATCAAGTCATATTTAAAAGCATGACCAATAAGGGTGTCAAAGCTGTAATCAACATCCAAGAGTCATAACATAAGAATGTTGTGTCATAATCATAGGAAATCATAACCTTGTGAACAAAGCTATTAATATTAATATCCATGCATAATATTGTGAGAAAACCTAGAAAGTAATCATAATCATGCATTGAAACTTGAAATAATCTATTCACAATCCTATCTACACATAATTATATAAGAAAAGATAAAAAGAAATCATACTCACACATAAAAATGAAAACAAAGCTATTCCCAGACATGTACATGCTGATAATCATCATATCATGAGATATAAATATCACATTACTCAATTAATTAGAGGGATATAACAAAACCAACCACCACATAATCATAATCTATTCATATGTATGCCACATGGTCATGAAAATATTCATCATTTCATCATAACTTAACCCGTGGAAAGGAAAACAAGTTTCATCAAGATTTCATGATCATAATCAATAATCATCCAAAGAAAGAATAAGGATAGTATCATTAGATAATATCCACAGTGAAACATAAGTAACATCAAAGGATGTTATCATAGATGAAAAATTAATTTAAAATATCACTGGAATATTTCTGAAGGAAAATACCCTTTTCATTTTTAAATCACTTATTTAAAATCTAAAATATTTCCAAAATATTAAGGAAAACATTTTCTTTGAAAATAACCCTGAAAAATTGTAAAGTAATATTAAAAACATTGAGTGTTCATGAAGGTGGTAAATTAAATTATGGTTATAATTTTTAAAAAATGATTCTATTCACACATTCGGTAAAAAGTATCTTGTACGAAAAACTAAAGAAAAATTCCTTTTTATTTTTTTATAAAAAGTCAAACATGGGTAAAATATATTTAAAAAATCATTGTAAAATAGTAAAAATATTCTTTAAAAAAATTTAAAGTGAATATATACATGAAAGAAAAATATTCCTTACCAAAGAGGAAATAAAGTCTATTTTTTTAAAAACATTTTCTTGATCTATTTAAGTTCCAAAGAGAGGAAAATGGTACAATTACATGAAAATTCCATGAATTAATTGAGGAGAAGAAAAATGAAATGGATTTATCATATGAGGACCATTTAATTTATTCAATTTAAATTAAATTATAAATAATCCTGATTAAAATGGGATTGAAGCATAATTACCTTACTTTAAGTCTTACCTTACTTCATATATGTTCAAACCTCATCTTCATTGAGAAACCTCCTTTTTATTACAACTTAAGCCTTAAAAAGACGGTATTATGATCAAAATAATAACTGTAGGATTTGGGGATGGATGTTAGGAATGTATTAGAGTAGGTATTTTCCAATATATAATACTCATGATGTGTTGAGAATAGAGGATAAGTGGTATCCTTTTATAAGAGAGGGAAGGGACACACTAGGAAATTTTCATAAGATTAAAATATAATATTTTAATAATCAATAAAAAGGATTCAAAATGACTAATATTAGAAGGTGAGATGATATATGTTCAAAATATGTTCATAAAATTGTATTTTTACAAGTTAAAATGGAAATATCACTCTTATATATTAGTTTAACTCATGGTAAACTCGTTTTAACCTTAACCGAGGGAACATAATTTTACTATTTTTACTATTCATTATGAAAGAAAATTAAGTTGAAATTATTAAATTATATTAATTATTTTTATTCAAAATATTAAATCCATTTAAAAATATTCAATTTCTATAAGTGGTAGAAATTCATTTTAAAATAAGTGCTCAAAACACAATGAATACCGTTTTTAGAAAAAATGTATTTCTAAGCATAAAATTCAGTTTACCTTCATTAATTTCCATGTAAAACTATTAGATGAATGTTAATATATTTTATTAAATATTTAATCTATACATTTCAATAAAATAATTCATCAATGTAGGTTAATTTAATTTATTAAGATAAAAACACATTGTGTACAAAAAATAGTTTTTAGAAAAAATGTGTTTTTATGTCCAAAAATGAACTTATACCAAAATAAAGTATAATGATGATTCCTTTGAAATTAATTATATATTTTTAATTAAATGATAATTTTTTTTACTTTAATATCAAATTTAAATCATGATATTACTTTTAATTTGAAATAAATGGTAGTTTTACAAAAATATGTATTTTTTCACTATTCATTGAAGAATTGATCTTTTCAGAAAATACCAAAATTTCACCTTAATATAATTTAGATATTATAATTTAAAAAATGGTATCCTTTTTATAAAATACAATTTATAAGTATAAGAAATTAATTATAATATCCATGCCAAAAATGCAGTGAAATCCATTTTTGAAGAAAACGGATTTTTGAAGCATAAAATGACTTTACTAAAGGTTGAGTATTTATTTGTTTTGAATTAATAAATAAATATAAATTATTTAAAACATTTATATATATATTTTCATAAAATTTCTATTCCTATTTGTACCTCTAATTTAATGGCTATGTTATAACAGTATACTATACGAAGGTTTATTTGGAATCGAGGTTACATGTAAAACAAGGTATCAAATACTTCATGTTTATTTCAAATATATATATATATATAATACAGGGGTGTTAAATTCTACCACCTTAAAATATTTTTCCCAAGAAATACCATAACTCCAATAAAAATAACTAAGGATAATTCTTCCACATCACATCCTCAGGTTCCCACATAGGTTTATCAAATTTATGGTTTCACCATAAAAATTTGACCAGGTGAGTAGTCTAATTACACAACACTTTCTCTATTTGATCTAGAATCTCCACCAGTTGTTCCTTATAAGAAATACAACTCTCTAGTATTTTAACTCCAAGTTTATTACATGTTAAGGATCAAGTATGTACTTCTTCAAGAGAGATACATGGAAACATCGTGAACTTGAGAGAGATTTAGTGGAAGCACCAAGAGATAAGAAACCATCCCGATACGATTAATAATTTCAAAGGGACCGATATATATAGGGATAAAATTTACATTACTTTCAAATATCATAAAATTTTTCCTAGGATATATTTGTAATAATTCCTTTTGACAAACATTTAACTTTAGATCTCAATGATGATTGTCAGTATAACTTTTCTGTCAACTATAAGATTTCATGATGCACTACTGAATGACTAACATTTTCTACCATTTCCTCAAATTGATCCAATACAAATAGTTTTATTTATCTATTTTTAATTCAAAATATTAGAGTTATAAACCTCTTACCATATATGTTTTCATAAGTATCCATATGAATGCTCGTGTGAAAGCTATTATTACAAAAAAAATTCACCAAAGGAAGGTGTTTATCTCAATAGACTTTTAAATACATAGAGTAAGAATTCAACATGTATTATAGATTTTGAATTGTCCTCTTAGGATGACCATATATCGAAGGGTGATATACAGTACTAAAACTCAACTATGTATCCAGAGACTGCTACAGGATTCTCCAAAACATCAAGGTAAACCTTGGATCCTTATCAGATATAATATAATGTGGTTCTCCATGAAACCTTAACACTTTCATAATGTATATATTGGAAAACAAATCAATATAGACATCTTATCTAATAGAAATTAAATGTGATAACTTTTTAAGGTGATCAAATACAACCCAAATATCATTATTCCCCTTAGATGTATTGGGGAGTCCGACGAAAAAATCCATAGTAGCGTTTTCCTATTTCCATTTTAGTATAAGTAATGATTGTAACATCACCTTAGATTTTTATCTATCAACATTAACTTTATGACATACCTAGAATAGAGATATATACTCTAAAATATACCTTTTCATGTTTTCCCACTAAAAATACTGTTTCAGACATCTATACACATTCATACTTCTAGGATGAATAGAGAATGATGAACTATGAGCTTCATCCAATAGCTCATTATTTAGATTTGGTATTGACGATACACATGCTCTCTTTCTGAACATTATCATCCTATCACAATCATGGTTCAACTCAATAATATTTCTTAGATTATTCTATAGCTCCAAATCCTCCTTCTATGACTCTTTAATCCTCATATGGATGGATAATTGAAAATTCATTTGAGAAAGATATGATCTATCCCATTTCCTCATGATTTAATGATCCATATTATATAGATAAATAAATATTGGGTCTTTTTCAATCCTTATCATGAGAAAACTATCATGGTATCTATTAATTAGAGAATTATCCACATTTTTCTCCTTCCTTGGTTGGTAGTGTATTGAGCAGTATAATCTTTGATCAATCCCAACCATCTACTTTGATGCATATTAAACTCTTTCCACAGGAATATATACTAGATGCTTTTATGTTTAGTATATATATCACATCTTTTACCATAAATATAATTATTCCATATATTTAATATAAAAATTAATACATCTAGTTCCAAATCATTAGTTGGGTAATTTTTATGATGTATTTTTAATTGTAAAGAGGCATATGCTATCACCATATCATTCTTCACGAGGAGGCATACCCATCCCTTATTCGATGCATCACTATAGATTAAAAACCCTTCTCCACTATAGGGTAGTGTAATCATAGGTTCAATGAACAAATTATTTTCCACTCCTTTAAATATCCCTCACATTCATATACCAATCAGAATTTTTATCCCTTCTATGAAAACTTGGTTAGTGGATTAGATAGTTATGAGAAATCACTCACAAAGCATTAATAGTATCTATCCAACGCAAGAAAATGATGGATCTTCATTACCGTGATTATTATGAGAAATTTTCTAATAAATTTATTCTTTTAAGGATCCAACAATATACCATTGATTGAGATTGTATGATCTATGGATGAAACTTTTTGTAACCATAACTCACACTTTCTGAATTTGGAATACTGCTTCTCTTTCCTTAGGGTATTCAAAAAAATATTCAAATGATCTTCATGATATTCCTTACTATTAGAATATATAAGAACATCATATATAAATATTACCACAAATTGATCAAGGTAATCGCTAAATAGTTTATTAATTAAATCCAAGAATATTGAATGTGCATTGGTAAGTCCAAATGGAATTGCTATAAATTCATAATGACCATACCCTGCACATAAGGCTGTCTTGGCTATATCCTCCTTCTTTAACCTCAATTGATGATATCTAGAATATAGTTAAATCTTAGAAAACTATTAATATCCATGAAATTGATCAAATAAGTCATCAATAAGGGGTAAATTATACTTGTTCTTGATGTTGATTTTGTTAGGTTCTAGACAATTAATACAAAGATGCATTGAACCATCTTTATTCTTAAAAAAAGAATAAGTACACGCCATAGTGAGGCACCAAGATGAATGAATCCATTATTTATATTCTCCTAAAGTTTATTCTTCAATTATTACAACTAAATTGGGGCTATTATATAAACATTATTTGAAATTGGTGTAGCACTATGTATGAGTTATATTGAAATCTCAACTTCATGATTTAGGGGAAGACTAGAAAAGTATTCCAGAAATACATCAGCACAATACCGAATGACAGGAATATATTAAATTTTGAGTTTATTTCCAACCATTTAATTTAAATATATCTTATAAATATGTAATACCCTAAGAATTATAAAAGAGAAACTTTTATTCGATAGCGTGTATGACACGCGACACCAAACGTAGAATGAAATATAACCTCTCAAGAATTTATGGTATATTTAATATTTTAAATAAATTTTATATATTATATATCTTTCAATTCACGCAATACTGAGTTTTATTTCATCTCGTACAAAAAATAATTTCTTAGATATCCTAGGTTACACACAAATTAATGTTTTACCGAACACCAATATATTATTAAAATATTATTATTTAATATAATAAGATAAAACCTAGCCATTAAATTAGAAGTTATGAATAATATTGAATAAAATATGAATATATATTATTGAATTTATTGGTTACCAATTAGTTAGAAATGGATATAATAACCAATTTAATAAAAAGGGGATGCTTTAAAAAAAAACTATTATTATGCGCCAAAGGTGTTTTATCATAGTAAATTAAGTTAATTACTATTATTGAATGATATTAATGAAATATAAATATTATATATTCAATAAAATATTATTTATATTCATACAATATATTTTATTAGCATAAGATAATAACAAACCCAATTTTACACATAAAAACCTATATTTTTATAAAAGTAGTTTTACCACCTTTTAATGGCGCACCTATTTGAAATTTGAAATTTGAAATTTTTATATTTTTTTTATGTTAAAATAAAATTCATTATTTAAATATTAATTCCAAAATTATCTTATGGTGAATTTTTGGAATTTTTCTATGAAGTTTCATTTTTTGATGAATAGTGAAAAATATTGAATTTTTATCGAAAACTGCTTTTTTTGTCTAATTTATTTATAAGGATAAATTATATTTTAAATTAGTTTCAAAGTAATATTACATAAATTATACATAAATTAATATAATTTAGTTCATTTTAATCAATTTTACTTTGAAATTGAATATAAAAACATATCAAACTTTTGAGCATTTTTACTTTAAAAACCCATTTTGTCATCCCATATAGAAGATTAAATTTAAATTAATTTTTGCCACTTATGTGATTTGAATTAGAAAAAATGGATTCCATATTTTTAATGAGAATAATTTATAATGTATAATAATTTCAACTTATTTTTTTACCAAAAAGATTAGTGAATGCAGTTAAAATTAATTATAGTGATTAAGGTAAAATTAAGCTTAATAAGGAACTAAACCTTAAACTTAAGGGCAAAAATAAACTATAAAATTATCCAAAATACATTTTATGGAAATATATCAACCTTATACTAAATTTTATCTATTTTTTTTTATTATTTTATCCACTTTACATGGAAAAAACTTGGGTGGAATTCCCTTTTCAAAAATTTATAAGAATACGACTCCTCCTCCACTATAAAAAGGCACCATCCCTCCAACTTATTAACAACTATAAATCCAATTTTATTATAAAAAATTATACCTAAAAAATCTCCCAAATTCCCTATAATAACACTATAGGTATCACTTTTTGCATAAATCCAACCAATAATCTCTTTGGTGCAAACCAAAAGGAGTTACTTGAAGAAGAGGTAACTTTCATCAACATAAATTTTTACATTGTTTATTTATACACTCCCTTAATTTAATTTTATATCATGATTATATAATTACCTTAGTATATTAAATATAATTATATTTTTTTATGTTAAGTTTTTTACCTACACTTACACACACTTCCATCAAATGGGTAACAAACTTACTGTTTGTGTGTTCGACGAACTACCGCCTCGTGAAACGATGTCGTTTGTTTTTTTCCATTACCACCTCTCATGGTTGGGAATTATGATGGAAAAAATATTTATATATTTTATATGTTATATTTATGTTTTATTAATACTTTTTAAATTTTAATATAACACATAACTCATTGTTTTCTATTTTTATGTAAATATGATAAAATCAGTTGTGGACGTGTGGACTACCACCACCTCAAAGCGATGTGATACGTTCACACATTACATGGAATTTCTTAATGATGGTATTAATTAAAAATATGTGACATAAAATAAATAAATATGATATTAATGAAATAATTACCTTTCTTCAAATATAATATATAATTTTCTTTAACACCTTTTCACACACTGAAAAAGTGATAACGTTGTTCGTGGATGTGTGGATTACCACCTCCTCAACACGATATGATTCCTTTAACATCACAAGAATTTTATATATAAGTATATATCGTTAAATAATATTGTATTTATGATAAAATTATTATTTTTAAAGATAAATTTTACTTTCCTTTTTTCTATAACGATCATTTGAAAATGTTACTCATGCGTACGTACGACCTACAATCTCCATGATTGTAACATTGGTTAATTTTTCATAAACATATTTCATGATTGAATTTAAATGTATAATTGATTTATAAATATGATAATTATTTAATGATTATTATTCTATATATGTTTATATAATGACCCCTTTGACCATAGTCGACCTACCAAAGTTGTTTTTGACACATGAACTGAATTTGGTCAAAACACCTGATATAAACTTAATTGTTTAAGTAGTTTTATAAAAATTTGTAATAAGTGAAATAAAAAGTAATAATAATTTTTTTGTAAGAAATTAAATAATTTACATAAGTTTATTATTTAGGAAGATAAAGACACACGTGGAAAGTTGGACTCAACATAAGATATTTTCATCTCACTTTTTACATCTTTGAGATAAATGTCATTTTCACCACTTAATTATTTTGTGTAGTGTATATACTAACCATTTTGATATACTATATCATTAATACTTCTATATTAATGGTGTTTAAGGTTTTAATTTTAATCACCCCATCCAAGGGGTTTTGACTTGAAAATTACCAAGTGGTAAAAATTATCTTTGCAATATCACTTTCTTTTATGATTATTAACATTATCTTGAAAAAATCACTTCCTTATGATCATTTTTATTGTACATTAAATTTATATTTAATATCCATATTCTCATTCAATGTATATTTTTATTTCTTAAACCTTATATAATTTTTACATATGATGTTCACTTTGGTAGTTATTTGATTAACTAGGGAATTATTGATAAATCCATATCTTTTTATTAAACATAGATATTTGATATGGAATGATGTTCATTAATTAATTCAATTATTTGACATATGTGGAATGATTTGTGCATGAAATACATGTTTTTATGAACATTTAATTCAATCCCTACAGGTTGGGGACTAGTTAATGAAATCCCACAATGCATCAGTAATCTCATGAGATTAAATCAGTTAGCGAAAAACCCTTAGATTTTGTTTCCAAGAAGAATAGATAGGTTTGTACCCATATATTTAAACTATCTTAAAAATAGATCTTTATGGTAAAGTTATCATGTGCTTGGGAAACATGGTATTTAATAATTAAGCATTTACTTTATTGAGAATTCAGTTATTATTATTATCCATGAGATTTTTTCATTGAAATATCTAGGGATGAATTTCCTTCTTAGTTTATTGATTAAATGGAATGTGCTTCAGTTATCTACCATTCTATATTGATTGTTCCTTATCGATATATTTATATGGAATTTTTTCTCAGTTATTTACCTTTCTATGATGGTTATTATCATTGATTCATTATTTCTTTTATTGTACTTACCCTTACTGAGCATTTTAGCTCACCCTTATTTTGTTTCCTTTCCCTAGGATATAAAAATGAATTCTTGGAATGAGTTTCAAGGATGCTATTTATTATTATTTTTTATGTATTATTTTTTATTTCATATTTAAAAATGTAATATGGGTATCATATATGTAATCTAGTTCTCCAAAACGGCTAAATTTCAATCCTTCTGGATTTGATTTTTTTATTAATATTGACAATGTAATAGTGGTAGACACTGGATTTGGGATTACTGGGGATGAGTTGCTATAGTTGGTTTCAAAGGAAGTTTACTATAATTTTGGAAAGGTAGATATTATGTGTGTATTACTATAAATACATCCCTGTCTGGATAATACAAGTTGATGTGGTTCTGGAATAGATGTAACTAGGGGAAACAAATCCGAAAAGGTGTGTCATACCTGACTCGAGTGTAACCCGGTACAAGACAACAGACCTTACTACACACCTAGTTTGACACTAGCAAGGGATACTCTTAGTATAATTCTCATTTATTTACAAAACATTATTAATTATTTGAAAGTAAATATATCCCCAAATAAAATATGTTAATTATTATAATATTATATACACATAAATTTTGAAATTTATGTTATGAATTTCACTAGTTTTGGGATTATACATTATGTTACATAATGTTATGATCTAATCTAGTATATGCCATTTTTTATAAATGGATCCCAAAAGGAAGAATGGTATCACTACTTTTGAACAATGTAGAGGTTTCTATACTGAGAAAGATTATATAATTGGTATTGTAATGGAGAAAATTATGGATATATTAGGTAATATTGATTAGGTTATGAAAAACAAACTTTCATGAATGGAGAAATCTATGGCACAGTGAGAATCTCCTATATTGGATCACCTTATGCAATAGAATCCCCAATCATTAAGAGGGACTACTAATCCAATTGTATTTGAGAAATGGATTAAGTATTTGGATAAGATATTCATGGAATTAGGATGTGGTGAAAAGGAAAAGGTTACACTTGTAGTGTATTATCTAAATGGTGATGATGATAAATGATGGTCGTTAATCTAGAATACTAGGGAGAAAAATAAAATAGAACTCATGAAATAGAGAAAATTTAAGGTTAAATTATTTGATAAATAATTCCATCATTATCAAAAAACTGAGATGAAGATGAATTTTCTTAGTTTAAATAAAAAGGAGGATAAAAGTTTTATAGAGTATGATACTACCTTTATAAGGTTATCAAGGTATTCTACAGATTTCATTTGTAACATAGAGTTTAGAATTGACCACTTATTTGATGGTCTTAAGTCAAATCTATGTAGTTCATTGGGTTCTCATGCTTTTTCATCATATGAAGAGATAGTTTTATGTTACATCAAGATAAATAAGGAATTATCAAGATCCTACATATTATAAGGAATCAAAGAGAATGAGTGGTATTTTTAACATAATGAAAAAGGGAATGAGTCATAGAAGAATAAGGGAAAGAAGGATTTTCCAACATGTGATTACTGTGGAAAGAATCATCCTTGTAAATTTTTGAAAGGATTAGGAGTTTTTTATAAGTGTGGAGAAAAGGGTCACCTAGAAAAATAATGAAAAGGGAAGAAGGAAAATGATTCTATTCATTGTTACAACGGAAATGATATGGGGCACTACGAAAATGAATTCCCTAAGTATTAAGAGAATATAACTCTAAAGAAACTAATAGATGAAGGTCAAGAATATGTTATTGAAACAACCGAAGTGGAACGATTAATGTTCTTCTGTATTTGGATCTATGATATATGATGTAAAATTATTTTATTAATGATGTTCTCATCATATGAATTAGGAAATATATAAGGATTGTACTATAGTAATTTTTCACTAAGTATTTGAAATAATATGTTGAATGGTACCAAGAAAAGTGATCCGGTAACAAGTTAAACTTTTTGAAAAATATATGGTTGAGGGAAAGATAATCCTTAATATATTCCTGATGTTGAGATAATGGTGATTGGATAATTATTTGAGTAATATGAATAAAGTAAACTGGATATCATAGACTACCTTGGAACTGATTATAAAGTTTTGGATCATAATAGAACCTGTGCTAAAAAAAGAATAAATAGTTCAAGGAATGACCAAAGTATAAGATTTTTCTTATATAAATTTATCAAGTAAATTTATTTACATACATTATTATAGAATGAAATAAATCCTAAACTCTAGGAAAAATGGTCTCGAAATAAAAATCTTGTCCTATTATCATCATTTTTATGATATTAATGAAATTTATTCACACCTATGGTTTATGGTTTTATGGTCAAAAACATTCTCATGAAAATGTTATATATCACTCTCCATTAGAACTTGATATTTATATTTATCTTCCATATCCACGTTTTCATATTTTTCTCCTATTCAAAATCCTAGTTTTGTGGTGACCTTCACAATTCCTTTTCCCTCTTATTAAGAAGATGTGTTATTAACCCTATTTACGATGTAGGGTTTTCAAAAACAATATTTGAAAATATCAAACCCTCAATTACCGAGATCAAGTTTAAATTGTGAGGATGAAATTTCATTATGGTGGGGATAATTTTACACAATGAAAATTATAAAAGAGTAATTTTTATTTGATAGCGTGCATGACACGCGACACTAAACAAAGAAAGGAATATAACATCTAAAGAATTTATGGTATATTTAATATTTTAAATAAATTTAACATAATATATAGCTTTCAATTCACAAATTACCTAGTTTTATTTCATTGCACGTAGCAAAGACTTTCTTTGATAGCTTGCGTTACACGCAAGATCGAGTTTTACCAAACAAAAATATATTATTAAAATATTATTATTTAATATAATAAGATATAACCTAGGCATTAAATTAGAAGTTACGAATAGTATTGACTAAAATATGAACATATTTTATTTAATTAATTGGTTACCAATTAATTAGAAATGAATATAAGTACAAATTGAATATAAAGGTGATATTTTTATAAAAAAACTATTATTATGCGTCAAAGGTTTTTTATCATAATAAATTAAATTAATTAATATTAGTGAATGATATTATTTAAATATAACTATTATATATTCAATAAAATATTTTTTATATTCATCCAATATATTTGATATGAATAAGATAAGAACAAACCCAATTTTACACATAAACCTATATTTTTATAAAGGCAGTTTTACTACCTTTTAATGGCGCAACTATTTTATATCTGAATTTTGAAAATTTTATAAATTTTATATTTAAAAATCAACTTAATTTTTTAAATTATAATTCCAAAATTATCTTAGGGTTAATTTTTTTTAATTTTTCTGTGAAGTTTCATTTTTTGATGAATATTGAAAAATATTGAATTTTAATTAAAAAATGATTTTTCATCTAATTTATTTATAAGGATAAATTATATTTTAAATTGGTTTAAAATTAAAATTATATCAATTATAAATAAATTAATCCAATTTATATAATTTTAATCAATTTAACTTTTAAATTGAATATAAAAACATAATTTTTTTGACCATTTTTACTTTAAAAACCCTCTTTGTCGTCCCGTCCTCAGGTTTAAATTTAATTTAATTTATACCACTTAAGTGATTGGAATTTTGAAAAAAGGAATAAATATTTGTAATAATAATAATTTATAATTTCTAATAAGTTCAACTTAGTTTTTGATAAAAAATATCAGTGAATGTAGTTAAAATTAATTACAATGATTAAGGTAAAATTAAGTTTAACAAGTGACTAAACCTCAAACTTAAGGACCCAAATGACCTATAAAATTTTCAAAAATAAATTTAATGAACTTATTTTGACCTTATAATCAATTATATAGAATTTTTTTCATTATTGGAGCCACCTGACATGGAAAAAATGTGGGTGTAATTCCCTTTTCAAAAATTTACAAGAATGCCACTCCTCCTCCACTATGAAAATTCACTCACCCCTCACACTTATTCACACCTATATATATACCTTGAGACTATAAAAAATCTACCCAAATAATCTCAAAAATTTTATAACCTCACCCTTTATGCCTCAATATGGGTATAAATTCAATCAAGAATCCCTTTGGTGCAAACCAAAAGAAGTTACCCAAAGAAGGGGTAACTTTAATCAACATGCATTTTTTACTTTGTTTCCTTATAAATTCCCTTAATTTAACTTTATATAATGATATATAATGAAATTATTATCTTCAATATACTTATATTTTGTTCTTATAATGTTTTTAACTACACCTACACACACTTCCATCAAATGGGTAACAAACTTACCGTTTGTGTGTACCGCAAACTACCACCTTGTGAAATAATATCATTCATTTTTTACTATAAAACCTATCATGGTTGGGAATCATGATATAAAACCTATTTATATTTTATATATGTGATATTTATTTTCTCTTAATACTTATTTAATTGTTATATAACACATAATACTTTACATTTTGTGTAAACACGATAACATTGTTGTGGATGTGTGGACTATCGCCTCCTCAAAGAGATGTGATACGTTCACACATTACATGAAATGTATTAAGGATGAGTTTAACTAAAAAAATGTTAAATAAAATAAATATATATTATATTAATAAAATAATTACCTTTATGTAAATATAATATATCATTTTCTTTAACACCTTTTCACACACTGAAAAAGTGATAACGTTATTTGTGTATGTGTGGACTACCACTTCCTTGACACGATGTGATTTATTTTACACAAAAATAATTATATATATGTATATATTATTAAATTATATGGTATTTATGATATAATTATCATTATTTAAAGATAAATTTTACTTAACTTCTTTCCATAATGATCTCTAAAAAATGGGAACATTAATCATGTGTACGTACGACCTACCATCTTCATGATGGTAATGTTGGTTCATTTTTCATAACCATATTTAATGATTGGTTTTAAATGTATAATTTATTTATAAATATGATAATTATTCAATTATTATTATTCTGGATATGTTTATATAATGACCCCTTTGACCATATTTGACCTACCAAAGTCATTTTTGACATGTGAACCTAATTTGGTCAAAACACCCGACATAAACATAATTTTTAAGTAGTTTTTTACAAAATTTTAATAAGTGAAATAAAAATTAATAATAAAATTAAAAAAGGTTATTAATAAGGTAAATAATTGACATAATTTTATTATTCATGAAGATAAATACACATGTGACAAGTCAGACTCAAGGTAAGGGATTTTTATCTCACTTTTTACATATGTGTGATAAATGTCATATTCACAACTTAATTATTTTGTGTGGTGTATCTACTGACCATTTTGATATATTATATCATTAATCATTTTATATTAATGTTATTTAAGGTTTTAATTTTAATTTCCTCATCTAAGGGGTTTTGTCTTGAAAAGTTCAAAGTGGTAAAAGTTATTTTTGCAATATCACTTTCTTTTGTGATTGTTAACTTTATCTTGAAACAATCACTTACTTATGATAATTTTTGATATACATTACATTTATATTGAAGATAAATATTACCATGAAATGGATATTATTATTTCATAAACTGTATAACATTTTTACATAATTTGTTTACTTTGAAAATTATTTGATTAACTGGGGAATTTTTGATAAATCAATATCTTTTATTCAATACAGATATTTGAAAAGGGATGTTGTTCATTAATTAAATCGATTATTTGATATATGAGGGATGATTTGGACTTGAAAGAAATGTGTTAAGGACTATTTAATACAATCCTTATGTATTGGGGACCAATTAATGTAAGCCCCACGATGCATTAGTAGTCTCATGAGATGAAATCAGTTCGTGAAAACCCTTCGAGTTTATTTAAAAGTATAATAGATGGGTTTCTACCCATAGATTTAAAATGTCTTGATAATATATCTTTATGGTAAAGGTATCATGTTCTTGGAAAAAATGACATCTAATAATTAAGAATTTAATTTATTGAGAATCCATTTATTATTATTATCCATGATATTTTTTCTTTGACATATATATGGATGCATTTCATTCTCATTTTATTGATTAAATCGAATGTGTTTTAGTTATCTATTGTACCATATTGATTATGACTTATTGAGATATTTATATTTCATGTGTGCTTAGTTATTTAACTTTCCATGATGATTATGGTCATTGATTCATTATTGATTCTATTGTAATTACCCTTAATGAGCATTAGAGACCACCCTTATTTTGTTCCCTTTCCCTAGGATATGAAGATAAATTCTTGGAAAGAGTTTCAAGGATGCTGTTTATTGGTCTTTGTTATAAATTAGGTTTTATTTTATATTTCCTAATGTAATATGGGTATCATGTATGTAATATGGTTTTCCAAAACTGCTAAACTTCTAGTCCTTCATGATTTTATTTCCTTATAATCATACCAATTTAATGATAGAAAATTATGACTATGGGCTTACTGGGGTCAGGTCACTAAAAATATATAGTAAAACCCATAAAATTAATGTAATTCCCATTAGAAGTTCAAGTTCATCCTCACACTAATATACAATCATTTGTTGATTCAGAATATTAAATGTGACTTCCATTCCTTGAAAACTACTATGTGATCTATATAGAGAGATCCAATCCAAGACCAAAATAATATAAAATTTAACTAGAGGAAGAATCAAAATATTTATAGGAAGAACATTCCCACAAAGTTCTATAAGAGATGAGATATAGACTTGAGATGTAATCATCATTCCATTAGGGGTTTTACTACCAAATTAATATCTAATCATCATGTTTGTGATGTGATACCCTAATAAAATTATTCATATATAAAAGAGTGGGTTGAACTGGAATCAAATAAAACATTTTCAATTTTAGAGTGGATAATAAGTGCACCTTTCAATTTTTCGTTCTTCTGACTCACTTTAGCTATGATATAAAAGGCCTTAACTTTATCCTTTTTCTTAGCTGGAAGTTGTGGTATACCTTATTCATTATCTCTTAGATTAGATAATTGATTACTATAATACCCAATATCCCTATATTTGAAACATTGGACTTTATTAGTTGAATCCTTATTATCATTTGTTGCATTTGATGACCTTTTTATCCCCCATAAAAACTCACTATATTGATAGAAAACATTTAAACAGTTGAAAAATTTCCTAATTCTTTTCATAAAATTTATATAGTGATTCCCCCCACATTTTTGGCATTAAGGAGGTTAGAATTTATTTCCTCCTTGGGATTTATTATTTCCTTGAAGCTATATTTTTCTCTTATTGTCACTAAATCTAGAAGAATAATTGGATTTCCCACTCTCCATTTATACCTTCATATAAAATTGAAAAATTTATTCATAGATACCAAAGTCTCTTATGGATAACAACTTTCAAATAATTTGTTTTGGGATTCTAAATAATATATCAATTTTTCTCGTAGGGTCAATTATAAATCCAAGAGCATACCTTGAAATTATTGTAGAGTTTTCTTCATAGGTACTAATGGATTAATCATTATTCCATTTCAACATTATAATATTACCTTTTTATCATATTATGGAGAGTTTTAGGAAATTATTTATTGAGAAACATCCTCTTAAAATCCTCACATTCCATGGAGTTTATTTTTTTCCTCTTGTATCGTGTTCTTGATAAGAGTACACTATTGATCAGATTCTCCTTCCAAGTGATAGAATACCAAGAAAAATTTCTCATGGATTGAGAAATAAATAATAAAAATATATTTTCCATATAATTGATTCATTTCTCTGAAACTAGTGGATTAGAATACCCATATAATGAGGGTGTACTTTGTCTCGTAAAATACTCAATGGAATGTTGCTCTCTCGGTTCATTTGGAAGCTCAAAATGATTCAAATTATTGCTCATAGATTGAGAGTGTTTAGTGATCATGGTCACAAGATATTTAATCCCAACTCCAAATCCATTTGGTTGCTCTTGAGGATGGTTATTTCATTAGCTGCAACATTCATTGTTCACACGACTCATTCTGGTTCCATCCATTGTCTAAAAGAAAAAACATAGTGTATAAACCAAGATAAAATAATCAAGATGAATAATAATGTATTCATAAAAATAATTCCTAATATGACTTGAATTATGAAACCGTCTTATCATCCTAATACACTTTAGCTTTAACCTATATCAATTTTAGTTCATCATAGTCTTTTCTTAGGTTATATCCTAATATTTCTCATAAACTAATATAGAAAATGACTAAACCATTCTATGATACCAACTATAATGAATAAATAATAACATACATAGATATTTTAAATTTTTGATGAATATTAAATATATCTCCCAAATAAAAATGCTCAAGAACCATTAAGGTTAAGTGTACTTGGAGACTAGATATATAAATATATTATTTAGGTACAATATTAATCATCTCAAACATATTTATTTATATAAAGTACCCTTATAAAATCATCACACTAAAATCATTCCTTAAACACCTATGGAAGAAAAAATATAAAAAAGGGTGAGCTCAGATGATTAGTAAGGGCAAGAAGGAGAGATATCAATAGTAAGAAAACATAATATTATCATAAGGGTATGATAACATATTGAAGTTCACATTTTAAAAATTAATATTCATAACCATAAAATCTTATATCATCAACTGTAAAATTAATTCATATCTATAATCATGATTAAAAAGGGTGTCAAATAAGTAGTCTAAGAGTCATAACATATGCATGTGGCATCATAAGCATAAGAAATCATAATATTCTAAATTTTTTTATTCAAAATCATTTACATGAATAATCATTTGAGAAAATATAAAAATAAATCATACTCATTTATCAAAATTTGAAAAAAGATATTCACAATCATGTCCATTTATAATCTTGCGAGAAAATCTAGAAAACAATAATACTCATGAAATAAAATGATAACAAAACTATTTCAGTCATATCCACCCTTATCATCATCATCACATTAGATATAAATATCACATTAACCAATTTATTAGAGGTCTATAATGAAACCAAACATCACATAATCATAATACATTCATATATATATATGACATGGTCATGAAAGCATTCATCATTTCATCATAGATTAACCCATGGAAAAGAAAACAAGATTCCTCAATATTTCATCATCATAATCAATAACCATATAGATAAATAATAATAATGTTATCATTGGATCATATCCTTAGAGAAACATAATTAATATCAAAGGATGTTATCATAGATGGAAAATTACTTTAAAAGTCCATTGGAATATTACTTGAGGGAAATACCCTTTTCATTTTGAAATCACTTATTTAAAATCTAAAATATTTCCAAAATATTAAGGAAAACGTTTTATTTGAAAATATCCTGGGAAACATGTAAATAAAGATTCAAAACATTGACTGGTTTCAATGATGGGAAATTATATTCATGCCATAATGGTTAAAATAAATATTTTTTTCACACTTTTAGTAAAAAGTACCTTATTCCGAAAATGACAAGAAAATTAATTTTAAACCATTTTATAGAAAGTAAAACATAATGAAAAATGTATTTAATAAATCATTGGATGATAGTAAATAAATTATTGAAAACATTTTAAAGAGAATATAGAAATGGAATAAAAATATTCCCAACCAAAGAGGAAATAATGTTGTTTTTTCTTAAAAACATTTTCTTGATCTTTTTAAGTACCACAAAGATGAAAATGGTACTATTACATGAAAATACCATGAATAAACAGAGGAGAAGAAAAAATAATTGGATTTATCATATGAGGACCATTTAATTTATTCAATTTAAATTAAAGTATAAATAATCCCAATTAAAATGGGATTGAAGCATAATTCCCTTACTTTAAGTCTTGCCTTGCTTCATATGCATTCAAACCTCCTCTTTATTGAGAAAAATCCTTTGGATTACACATTAATACTTGAAAGGATGGTATTATGATAAAAAACCCTATAGGATGTGGTGATAGATTTTAGGAAGGTATTAGTGAAACATTTGGCTGAGATATAAGGCTCATGAGGTGTGGATAAAATATGATGTGGGTTATCCTTTTATAAGGGTCAGGGGGGGACACACGTGGAATTTTTTAAATGATTAAAATATAATAATTTAAAAATCAATTAAAATGATTCAAAATGAATAATATTATAAGGAGAGATGATATAGGGTTTAAATATGCACATCAAATATTTTTTAAAGAAGTTTAAATTGAAATATCACCCTTATCTCTTTGTTTAACCCCATAGTAAACTAGTTTTAACCTCAACCGAGGTAACATATTTTTAATGTTTTTACTATTAATTATTAACAAATATTATGTTGAACTTATTAAATTTTATTAATTATTATGATTCTCAATATGGAATCCATTTTACAAAATTCAATTTTTATAAGTGGTAGAAATTCATTTTTAAAAAAGGGTTCAAAACACAATGAAAACTATTTTTAGCGAAAATATATTTTCAAGCATAAAATTGAGTTTAATTTCATTAATTCCCTTGTAAAAACTATTAGATGAATGTTAAAATATTTTATTGAATATATAATATATATATCATTAAATTAAGTCATCAATAGAGTTTAATTTAATTTTTTAAGATAAAAACTCACTGTGTTCATAAAAACAGTTTTTAGAAAAAATGTATTTTTAAGTCAAAAAATAAACCTATAACAAAATAAAGTATAATGATTATTTATATGTAATTAATTATATTATTTTAAATTAAATTTTTATTATTTTAATTTATTATCAAATTCAAAACATGATGGGACTTTTTCTTGGAAATAAATGCTAATTTTACAAAAATCAGTATTTTTTCACTATTTATTGAAAAATTAATCTTTTCAAAAAAATCCTAAAATTTCATGTTAAGATAATTTTGAAATGATTACTTAAAAAAATATATCATTTTTATAAAATAAAATTTCTAAAAGTGACAGAAATTAATTATAATATCTGTGCACAAAATACAATAAAAACCATTTTTGAAGAAAACAATTTTTTGAAGCATAAATTGACATTACTGATAATTATGTTTTTATTTATTATGAATCAATCAATTTTTTTGAATTACATAAAAAATTTACAAATATTTTTTTATAATGTGATTAATATTATTTATACCACCAATTTAATGGATATATTATAACAGTATATTATATTATAGTTCATTTGGACTCAGGGTTGTGTGTAAAACTAGTTATCCAATACTTAATGTTTATTTCAAAGGAATATATATATATATATATATAATCTAAAGGTGTTTCAATTCCAAATTGGGTTTAATCTCACACTGGCTATGCCATTTACTAGTATTTTTTAATATTACGTAGATACCACATCATGTGAGCTAATCCTACACAGGTTCCTAGTGCACAGGTTTAATATCACATGAAATATACCATAAACAACAATATATATTCACACATGAATATTCCCACATAGGTTTGAGCACAAAATATTATTCTTACACAAGATACTTTTCACAATATTTATTATCATGTAGTAGATTATTCTAACCTTTGAATTCCAGGTGTACTTGTTTACTACCACGCAGGTTCCCACTATTGAGTTAATCTCATGAAGAGGCTTGTCATGGGAAACAACTGTTGATTCACATTATTTAATCATACATATAAATTATTGTGATATTTTTCCTTATAAAATCCATATAATCAATTTTTTATGATTCATAGCATTTAATGGTGTTGCGAACTATATCATTAAATATGATATAAAGGGAATTTTTTTCTTGAAGTTTATTTATTAATTGATTTAAAATTTTTAAATATTGTTTATAACTCTATATAAAAGATATTTTGGGATAATTAATTAATTATAAAATGGTTGTAATTAATTATTAAATTTTTATGAAATATTTAATAAAGAAATTTCTCATAATATTAAAAGGTAATATTAAAATACCTTTAAAATTATATGGCATAACTTATAATTTAGATATAAAATTTTCTTATGGAAATTATAAGGGTAATTTATAAAATATTTATAAATTACTGAAATAAAGGAAAAAATATAAAATGGTTTATATTTAATATTATGAATTGTTCATAATATCTAATTTGAATTTTTCAAATTAAAAGTCCCTTATTTGATTTTTTTTAAAACCATATCAAAATGGGTTTTTTCTAATTAATATGATCAATGTTTAAATAATATTAATTATGTGATACTTATATTATGTAAATTTTTTAGATAATATATTTGGAATATAAAATTATTATATTTCATTTAATACCATATATTTAACATAAATTACATATAATGAATAATATAAAAGTATTCATGCTGGGAATGAACATAAAATGTATATATTTATTTAAATTATGGAATGTTCATCTTAAATGGTTAAATTATAAAGTGTTTATAATTTACTTATTTAAGAATTGTTTATAAATTATTTATCTCAGGTTTAAATTTACTAATTTTTTATTAATTTAATTTATTCCTCACTTTAATTATAATTATTATTGTTATATTATTAATTGTTATTTATTCTTTAGTGTAAATGTTACACTGCTTCTATAAATTACCATGCATGCATCTAATGATTTACACGCAAGGTATGATAATTGATTTAGTTTTATTTTAAATTGAATTTGGACTGTATTGGTTTATGATCTTGAAATTAAAGGTTAATTATAGTCTATACATATTAGGATTTAGAATTATGATGTAATTAAAGTATTTAATGAGTAAGTATATTTGAGTAGAGGGACTTTGGGTTGGAATGCTCACTGACTTGAAGACTTATGCCTTGTATAGATATGTGGGGGTTGGATATATATTGTTCTAAGATTACTCAAATGAGGATTATTGATTTTATATGATTATAAGCCTTTACTTGAAAGGGTTTCACATAACTTATTCATTGGATGATTTTGGACATGTATGTATATAGTTGAATTTTAATTTGGGTTAGTAACACAAGCTATGAATTGTGTAAATATTTACACATCAATGTGGTTTGAACATATTGGTCTTGTGGAAGGAATATGATTCCAAAATAAATCATTATAAGTACAAATACATATGGTAATACATGAGATAATATATTGAAATTAAAACCCCTTTAGAATATAAAGTGTTAGGTTCCTTCTAAAGTATCACATGTCAAGATCTCAATCATCCAACTGAGTAGGTTGTGCCAGAGTTGGGTTCCCATAAATTATCTTGTGTAAGGAAAAAAATTAATTGGAGACCCTAATAGTATTAAGTTCTCATTCTTGGAATTTAATTTTTGATACACTTAACTGAGATACCCTAATAGAAATTGGTTACTAGAGGAATAAATCCAAGTTTATCCATACAATGGATTGAGAAAAGAGTTTTATAATCAACCATTCAAGGTCATATATGATATGATTGAAATAATTGACTACCTAAATTATTAAGTAGTGAGAGAAACACTATATAAGACTCATTTATTAGTGAAATATGGATCTTTCCTCATTGATAGATATAATGAATCTAAAAAGTGTCATCAATTTAGTGGGAGCACATTTAATAGAATCCATTATTAAATGAAAATAAAATTTGATACTCATCTGATAAAAGTTTATATTGTAGAAAATGATATCATTAAAAAACATAAATTTGAGATATATCTTAAAAAAATAATGATCTTAATGAAACAAACTTCTTAGTCCGATATACAAACATAAGAAACATTCTCAAGAAAAGGAAAATTCTTTGTGTTAGAGTGAACCCTTTCTGAGTAACCTACTATTGAAGTTTCTCAACAAGGGAATTTAAATGATTATGTTAAGTATATAATTATTCACTCAAGTTTTCTTAAGTAATTCTCAGGATATTAGATCCATTATATTGTTATTGTCTGAAATGTTCCAACAACATGGATGTGTTATATAAAAGTTTACTATATTTTCTCAAATTATTGAGACTAAATGACCTAGTCTTATGATGACCAGGATTTGGTACTGTTTCGATAATAAAAGTGGTTAAAAATTTAAACTATAAGAATAAAATTTAGTTAAAGATTCCAATAATGTTTCTTTGATTATCTATTCATGGTCATTGGAACCTAAAGAATATTCAAGATGGAGGGAGTTGTTTTCTATTTTATCCTGATTCTCCATCGAGATAATGTTTCTTTATGATTCTATAAAACCTCTCATTTTTCTTCAAATGGAAATTAACAAGGGGATAATGGAGGTTTTAGGAGTGTTACAATGGGTTTGGTGGCTCAAAGATAAGGTTTTTGGGGAAACAGGATGACCCACACGATTTGTATAAATATTCACCTTAATTGTGTAGCCCAGAACAAAAAGATCATAATTAGTTTAACTGTGTGAAGGTAGACCATAAACCATGAAAACTATAAATTCTATTTAAGGTACATATTTAATGGTTTTCACATGGTTTTTCTAATAATAATTATAATCCGTGTGAGGTAAGGTGCACCGGGAAGTAACTACACAGAGTTTGGAAAACCATGCAACCAAATGATGTGCCCTATTAAAAAGATGGAAATTACCATTTCACCTTCTTGACTTTAAGTATAATTACTCATTATTATCTCCTAATTTTAGTATATTAGACACCATATGGATCTCTCCTCCCTATCTTTAAGGTTTTGGTTAAACTCTTTGATTCAACCTTTGATTCATTCTCTGTTGGTGATGTTGGATTACCCTTGATAAGTCTAACACTCATTTGTCTTATTTCTTTCGTTTTCTTCACCATTTTTAGTGTAATATATATGTGACCTTATATTCCTTATTTTAAGGTATTTTTTCTAGTTTACTAATTTCTATCATTGTATCCTAAATCTAAGGCTGATACTAGCTATAGAGTCTTCTACAAGGCTAAGTTAGGCATTCTATTACCTTTACCTACAAGTCAATATTTTTATGACATGTACCATTATTCTGCATGCCATACCTTCCATGAATTACTTATAAAATATTTAACTCCTTTATTTAATTACCTATACCTTGAACTTGATGTTCCATGAGTCCCTCAACACCATTGGAGGTTGATGATCTCAACATGAACCACCTCTTTGGGAATGTATGATTAAATTGACTTGAAAACCCTTCCTTAATTATAACCAAAATACATCAAATGTATGTCTGGACTATCAATTATAAAATCAATGATCAAAATGACTTAATTGAACTATTAAATGGTATTAATACTTAACTTTACCCTTTTTCACTTATTAAATTATGCTTGATTATTGTTATGGACATGGATCACTATAAAGGCATGGCCTGCCCAGATTAAGACTTGGATTCTAGAACTATAATTCCTTGAGAGAACTCATAAGATGCCAACCAATTCATTGATATATATTCCAAATATACATACCAAACATGGATTCGGTCTATGTTTTAGATTCATGAATTCCTCATCTAAACACCAATGATTCACTTACATACTATAGAAAATATGAATGCCTAGGATGAGATCTTTAGATTCAAATTGATGTCCCCAAAAGCATATGAAAATGTTTGATATCCTTGGAATCCAATAAATTATATCATGATATTAACCTATAATTTTCCTCAATTTTCTTTAGAAACTTTTAGGGTGGAATGGAAAGGGTTTACCCCTCAAATTACACTCATACCCCATAGCCAAATATCTCGGTTGATCACTGTGAGTGGGCCCAAACTTCTAAGATCATGGTTGCCATGGGTTTCCCATGGATCACTGATAATTATTATACTTAGATTCCTTGGATATGTTCCTTAGGTTCCTATCTAATTAATGGTCATATTATTAGAGACATCCGACTAAGGTCGAAATAGGTAGGGTCGACCAAGTATCCCATGAGTATCATAAGCTCGACATGGATTATATTTACTTCGGTTCTTTACATTTATTATACTTACACATCATAAATTTTATATTCACAAACTATATTTTCACTATACACCTTTGGTGGTGGCTTATTGAGTTTTAATCACACGCTATTCAAGCCTCTATTTGGTACCTAGAAATACTTCATGGATGCTGGTAAGGATAAAGGGAATCCCCAAGCTGTGTTCACTTGATTTTCTTTTTAGGATGGGAGTTTGGGAGAAGATGACTAAACCAGTGCATGAGATGCTTATGGAGATAGTGGTTTTTGGTATTTTTTGTTTTATTTTTATATATTTTGGTACTCTTTTATGCCTGATTCCATGTCTGACCTTCTCATATTTTGTATAGACTTGAAATCAAATTTATGTAGCATTTTCTATTGCTTCATGTCTTACTATTCTGATCTGCATGGATTACTTCCACTGATTTATTATACCTTTTCTATGTTCATATAATGTTTTAATTTACTTTATTTACCATTGTGTTGAACTCTAATAAAGTTGGTATAGTATCCCCACCATACCACCATAGACCCTCGCTTCTAGTCGACAACCTCTAGTATACAGGGAACCACACTTGAAACCATGTGGCCCTCAAGTTCAGTTAATTAAGAGTGAATCGGTCCTAGGAAATAAAAAAGCGGTATATGATATTTTCTTTTATTTTTTCTTACTATTTAGGGTTTCTAGATAGGATTACAAGAAGTGTAGTAACTTGGTAATAATCCATGAATGGGAGTAGCTAACCTATGAGCGAGGGAAAACCAAGTTTCTCTAGATGGGATTTTTTATTCTGGTTTATACCCATTATAGTTGTACCATTTTCACCATTGGGTAAAACATATAGTTTATGATGCTACGTTTTATATATTTTCACCCTTAGGATGATAAAAAATGAAACACTATATCATGAATCATCATAGGCATGTATGGATTTATATTCCATTCATATTACATGCCATTAATAATTCATTACTTGATTACATGTTTCCTTTTTGGCTGCATTGAGTGTTATACATGTGATTTCTAACGTCTCTTGTAGGAAAAGGGTGGGGAAAAAATTTAGCTACATAAAGTGTCTGTATCAACCTAAATAGTGTTTTCCCATATATCTTGATGATGAAACACTATCTAACCAATTTTATATAGTTTAAGCTATGTAACCTTGGTTATATAAGATGAAAAATTTGGTTGGTTACTATTAAATGGACTTCCTATTGAAATTTATATGGTGATTCCTATATAAATTGGGAATTAAAATCCATGTAACTGAACCAATTCATATAGAATTGTTACATTTAGAGACCAAATGTAAAAGGGAAGTTATATTTAAATATAATTCCTAAGATAACTTATAATGTTTAAGTATTTATAACTTGGGAATGGAAATCCTTATAACTAAACCATAAAATTCACACTTTCTAATTTAAACTTCTAATGTTTATGAAATGGTAGTTGTTAAATGGGGATTCCAAATACAACGTAAAGGGTGGTTTCTTATATAAATTGGAAATTGAAACCTCATATAATGGAACCTTATGATTAGAACTTGAAATTTAATTTTATGAACATACTTTAGAATGGAAAATTGGGTTAATGTACCCCTTATAGAGAGGCATTGTTCTTTTATTATTTCTTATATGTGTTCTCTTCTTCCTTATATCTCACTTGAGGTGTGTTCTTGTAAATGTAGATATATGACTCCATAATGGAATTAGGTCAAATTCTTGGAGGGTGGAAAAGACCATGCTTCTGAGGTGGTGGGACCTGAATCGCCTTTAGTGACACCTAAAACACCTCCCATATTACCACCTGTTGTTCCTAGACTGGACATTAACACTCCAATCAAAGAGGGGTTATTATGCCTAGTGTAGTATATAGAGGTAGCTCCACAACCTGAATCAACTACGTTATAGTTAATGAGGGAGTTACAATAGTAGTATCCACCCACTTTCTCAGGAGAAGGAAGTACCCAGGCTTCTGAGTCTTGGATAGATGCCATGCTTACTATTTTTGATCATTTAGAAATGCCTCTATAAAGGAGTCTGAAAATAATAGCAAATATGCTTCATAAATATACCAGGTGATGGTGGGATGTACTCACATAGGAAGATCATCATCGAGGCATTATATAGATAGACTTACATGAGACTTTTTACAACCACATATTCCTAGAAACACTAAGATCTTATTGATCAAGGAAGTTCATGCATATAGAATAAGAGAATATGTACATCATGGATTATCCAGGTCATTTTACAGTGCTCCAGTGCATTTTTACTACTTTATCTGGTGATGAGATGTCCAGAGTGAGGCATTTTGAGGACCAAACTAGGTATGCCATTTGATCTCAGGTGAATATATTTCTAATGTATTACATATCTAAAATAGTGAACCAAGGCCTTATCTCAAAGCATAATCTAAGGGAACATGAGGGCATGGGGCATAATAGTTTATCACTAAGACTAGTAAGTGGTTCATCCAGTGACAGGAAGTTTCATTTTAAGACATCTCATGAGGGAAGTGGAAGTCAGAGTATGCACACTAGCAGTTATATAGTATTGCATCAATATGGAAGGCCCTGTCACATGAATCTATAGTGTAGTAGAGACCCAATAAAGTGCTAAGCTTATGTTAGAATGAGACATATCTAAATATTTAACATGATTTTTTCACCAATTCCTAATGAGTGAGGATATTTAATGACTCTTAATTATAGAATGGGATCTATGGAACCATGCTAAGAAGGAAGCTAGAGTAGCAATGGATGTACAAGGAAAGGAATTGGTTGAGGTAAAGGAACCTAGATACAATCTATGTAACACAAACAGAGTGTACCTTCTCAGGGAGGAAAAATTATAGCTCCAAGCCATGAATCTAGAAAGCTATATGTAGTACAACCTACACCTAAGGAACAGAGTTACAGACCATCTATAGTACAAGGTACAATCTTAGTAGCCTTGAATATAGTATATGTGTTGTTTGACTGAGGATCTTCACACTCATTTATATTTTCAACCATAATTGGTAGTCTTGGTATCTATATTGAATACTTCTATGGGGTGATTAATATTTACACTCCATTGGGATTATGGTCATAGAGTGTTCTCTAATGCAAGGAATGTCTTCTTGAGATAGTTGGATACTATTTATTATGGAATCTATTAATTATTTAGATATTGGGATTTGATGTAATTCTTAAGATGGTTTGGTTAGTGACTTATTAATACCATATTGATTATTATTGCTGAAGGGTGTCTTTCTCATCACCTAAAGGTGTTAGCTACACTCACAAGGGATAACAAGATGTCTAGAAAACTTGAGCTGGACCTGAGAATCATGGGTTAGGTGGAGTGTTGACCCATATTTCTAGCCTTTATCTTGATGTACATGGAGTGTGAAAATCTATCGTTCCCCCAACAGTGAAACAATTTATAAATTTATTTTATGATGAATATTCTAGGATAAATAATACAAGAGAAAGGTAGAGTTCACTATCAAACAGATTCCTAGAGTAGGAATGGAATTTATTCCTTTGTACAAGATGGATCATATCGATCTTTAAGAACTCAAAAGGTTGTTAGAGTACCTGTAATAAAAAGGGTTTATAATACCCAATACTTCTCTATAGGGTCCACCTATGATTATTTCCAAGAAGAAGGATTTTACCCTAAGGTTATGTGTGGATTAACGATGGTTGAATAATCTTAAAGTTAATAATTGGTACCCACTTACTCATATAGATGATCTCTTTGACCATTTATGAGGATCCATGGTCTTATTGATGTTCGATATAAGATTATTCTATCACTAGATGAGAGTTTGACCTATAGATATACCACATAAAACATTATAAAGTAGGTAAGGTCTTTAAGAATATTTGGTAATGTAGTTCATTATAATGAATGCACCCATAGTATTTATTTCCTTGATGAATCTGGTTTTACACTTATATCTGGATTCCTTTTTGGTTGTTTTTTTGGATGACATCTTAGTGTACTCTCATACTTGACATAATCATGCCAAACCCCTTAAAATCATACTGAGCACACTAAGAGAGAATATGATCTATTCCAAGATCACCAAATTAAACTTATGTATTAAAAAATTTAATCTCTTGGGTCAAATTATAGCATAATCCATGGTATATATGGATCTAGAGAAGGTAAGAGACACTATTTACTAGGATACGCCCAAGAATGTTTTTGATTTTTGAAGATTATTGGTATTATCTAGCTACTATTGGTGGTGTATCTAGAAATTTTCACACCTTTCATCACCATTTATAGGCCTGAATAAGAAGGTTGTAAAGTTCACATGGTATGAATCTTGTGAGAGAGCCTTTAAGAAGCCAAAAGGAAGGATGACCTCAACACCAATCCTAATTATTCTTGAGCCCAACAGAGGCTACATAGTTTTTTGTGACACATTTAGAGTTAGGTTAAGATCTATTTTGATGTCTGAGGAATGAGTTGTAAAATAAAAATTCCATCAATTGTGGAATCATGAGTATAATTACCCAACATATTACCTCTAGTTAATAGTTTTGGTTTAGGACTTGTGTTTCTAGAGATATTATTTGCTGGGGGAATAGTTTTTGGTATATAAGAACCATAAAATAATCAAATAAATATTCTCTCATTGTGAAATAAAGTACAAAAAGTAGAGATGGGTTCAATACTAATAGTATTTTGACTTTGATCTTACTTACATTCCAAGTAAAGGAAGTGAAATTGCAGATGCTTTGAGATTAATATCTCAGAATCAAGTTGTTTAGGAGGCTAGTAGTGAATGTTAGTTGATGGATATACTTTATGAAATTCATCTAGAAGTTTAGGAATTTCATGATTATCCAGTCATCATGACTTTATCAGTGACATAATCACTTTTGGATCAAGTAAAGAGGAGTAAAATTTCCAATCCTAAAGGCTTGGCCCACAGGGGAAGTGTTTCTGGTAAGGAATCACCATCAAGTTAGCTCATTATTGAGGATGAGATCTTACATATCCATGGGTGTGTCTATGTTTCTATTGAAATATGAGAGGAACTATTGTGATAATATCATGCTTCTATATTGGAGTTAAATCTGAGACTCACAAATATGTATCGTGACTTGTTCCACCAGTACTTGTGGTCTGTGGTGAAAAAGGAGATCACATGCCTTTTTAGTCAGTGTCCCACCTATTTGCTAATGAAATCATAACATCAATGGACTAATATCCTTTTAAAAATTTTACCCATTCTTGAAAAAAATAGGATAATGTCACCATGTATTTTTAATAGGCTTACCAATTCCTCATCAAGGTAGTAATGTGGTATGGGTGATTATAGACAAGGTGACAAAGGTCAATCACTTCTTGCCTATCTAGGAGACCTCATCAGTGGAATATATTAGGAGGATATATGTCTGATAGATCATAAAACTTCATGATTTTATATGTATCATTGTTTCAAATATGGATTATTGGTACACTTCTTAGTTATATAAAGGGTTTCATAAGGCTCTTGGTTTACAAGTAGTTTTGAGTACAACATACCACCCTCAGAATGACGATTAGTCTGAGTCCACTATACAGGTAGTGGAGGACATGATATGTTCATGTATACTTTATTTTTGAATATCTTGGGAAGATAATTTACCTTTTTTGAGTACAACTATAAGAATAGTTTCCAAGTAACTATCTAGTGCCGCCTTATGAGGAAATCTACAGTAGGCCATGCCGTTCACCTCAGTCTAGTTAGAGGTATATGGGTCAGTGCTAATGAGATCATATCTCATTTTAGGAAACATCGGAATAGGTATAGATGATCAGGAAACATATAGAAATAACTAATTGTAGGAGGAAGCCATATAAAGATCATTGTTACTAACCTCAATAGTTTTAGGTGGGGGATTAGGTCTTCTTGCAAGTCTCACCTAGATTGGGTCATCAATGGATTATGAGACTAGGTAAGTTAGAACCTAGATTTTTTGAACCTATTTAGATATTAGAGAGAGTCAGACCAAGAGAATATTATATGTATCTCCCTTATATATATAGGTATATAGATGATGTCTTACATGTTTCTCATCTTTGATATTATTACTCTGACCCATATCATACCCTTGATTCTGAGAAAGTTGATTTGAAGACTGATGCTTATTTTGAGGAGTATCTAGTTCGTATCATTAATCATAGAATGAGGAATATTCAATGGAATATGGTTCTTTTGGTTTGGGTATTATGGAAGCATGACTATATAAAAAAGTATATGTTGGAATGAGAGTTCAATATATGTTATTAGTGGTTGGAGTTGTTCTTGGATGTAGTTGAACCACCATCAGAAGGTAAACTAAGAGACAAGTTTACTTAAGGAGGGGAGGTTATAAGATCCCAATTTTCCATTGAGTTAAAAATTGTTTATGATTCTATAAAAAAAATATATTTTTTCAAATGGAATTTCCCTAGGGTATAATGGAGGTTTTTGGAGTTTTTGGAGGGTTTCAGGGCCCAAAATTATGGTTTTTGGGGAAACAGAATGAGGCACACAATTATTGCACATTTTTTCTAACCATAAACCTCAACCAAACAACCTAGAAAGAAAGGATAATAGTTATTTTAACCATGTGAAATTGGATTATAAACAATTAAAACTATACAATTTATTACAAGTCTATATCATATAGTTTTCATATAGTTTTTCTAACCATGCGATGTATGGTGAATCCAGACAGTAGCAACACATGATGGGTGCATGGTTTGGAAAATCATACGACCAAACCATGAACCCTATTAAAAATTTAGAAATTTCCATTTTTACCTCCTTGACATTAAGTATAATTACTCATTCATTTATTCTCATTTGTTCATAACAGCCACTATAGGGATCTCTCCTCTCCCCTTTTATGGTTTTGGTGAAACTCTCTAATCTGGTATCCGATTAATTCATCGTTAGTTTCATTGGATCACCCTCAGTAAGTCTAAAAATAATTTGTCTCATTTCTCCAGTTTTTCCATCATATTTGGTTTAATATCCATGTGACCTTATATACCATATTTTTATGGATTTTCTTAGTTTCATGATTTCTATCATTCTATCCCAAATATGAGGACTTTCGGGGATAGGAAGACAGAGGTTCCGACTACCTTAAAGCTTGAGGGATTATTGGGATAACAAGATAGATTCCAATATTCCTATCAAGGGATTAACCTGGTGTGGGTAAGACATACTTTCTTGAAAGTATAAATAAAGGGACCTTTATCCAAGGTTATTGGATACCCTACTCTTTGGTTTAAAATATTTCATACTTATTACTTGTTTTTTTAAGGTTATTTTTGCTGTATTTTGATAAAGGAAGAATGTATAACATTCATATACTTTCTTGTATTTTTGTATACTCTGATAAGTAATATTCTATACTATTTAAGGTAGAATCTTTTCCTTGTAAAATTTTCTTAAGTTTCATTTCTGGAACCATATTTCCAAAACCTAGAATGTTTGTAGAACTAAAAGAGGTATTGTGAATTTACCTTGTTTAACTTTGTTAAGCATAGTTTTTCTTAAGCATAAAAACTAATGTTTTTAAACTTACAATTCACCCCCTCTTGTTATTGAGAATCTACATTCATATTTCGATCTTACAGGTGGTATATTAATTTTTCCTAAAAGTCTTGATGTTTATGACATGTTCCATTTTGATACATGCCAAACCTTCCATGAATTTTTGATAAAATATGTAACTCATTTAATTAATCACTTAGTTCATGACCTTGATGTTCTATGAGACCCTTGACACCATTGGAGGTTGATGATCTCAACCCGAACCACCCATAGGGTATTTCCAATTAAATGGACTTGATAACCCTTATTTTCTTATAACCAAAACACCTCTAAAGTGTGTTTGTGTTATAAATAATAAAAGGAATGATAAAATTGAGTTAATTTAACTATTAAAAGGTATATATACTTTACTTTCACCTTTACCACTTATTATATAATGCTTTATTATTATAATGGACCTGGATCAATATAATGTGTGTCCTACCTTGAGTAATACTTGGATTACCAACATGGAATACCTTGGGTGAAATCATAAGATTCCGGTCAATTCATTTATGTGTCTTCCAAAGTGAAATACCACACTTTTATTCTATCAAAATATTAGATTCATTAAGTAATAATCTAAACACCGATGATTCACTTGCATACTCTAGAAAATATGAAATCCTGGGATGAGCTCCTTGGATTCGACTTGATGTACTCACACACATAATATCTTGGATGATCTCCTTGTAATCTAATAAATTTTATCCTAATATTACCTTGGACTTTTACTTAGGCTTGTTTAGAAAATTTTAGGGGGGAATGAAAAGGGTTCACCCCTTTGATTATACTAATTCCCCATATCCTAACATCTCGGTTGATCACTGTGAGTGGGATCGACCTTCTAATGTCATGGATTTACCATGGATACATAGTGATTCTTATACTTTTACACCTTGAATATGTTATTTGGTTCCATGTAAAATTAATGGACATATGATCAGAGACATCCAACTTAGTATAAAGTTGGTAGGGTTGGCCAGGTATCCCATGAAGATCATAAGCTCGACATGGTTTATATTTAGTTTGATGATTTATAATTATTACAACTTCACACCATAAATTTTATATACATAGATTCTATTTTCTTAGACACCATTGGTGGTGGCCAACTAAGTCTTACTCACACCCTGTTTAGACCACTTTTTGGTACCTAATAAGACTTCATGGATACAAGTAAGGATAAAGTGAAGTTCCCAGTTATGGAAACTTGATTTATTTTTAGGATGGGAGATTGGGAGTACATGACTAAGCCAGTGCTTGGGATGCTCATGGGGATAATTTTTTTTGGTATTTTTATTTTATTTTTGTATGTAGTGGTAACATTTTATGAATACTTCCATGTCTTCCTATCTCATATTTTTTATATGAATGACCTCATCCTTACACAAATTTTTTTACTACTTCATGTCTTACTGTTATGATTTGGATGGTTTAATTTCACTGCCTTATTATAATTCTAATGTGTTCATATAATGTTTTTGATGACTTTATTTATTATGATGATATACTATAATAAAGAGGATATAATATCCCCACTGTACCACTATACACCCTCACTACTAGTCAACAACCTCTTGTGTATGGGAAGTCATGATTGAGAACATGTGGCCCTTGAGTTCAGTTACTTATGAGTAAACTAGGCCTAGGTTGTCACTTTTTTGTATGATTGAATTTTTCCTAGATACCTAATTTTTTTAGAAAATATATAGAATTTATTTTTCATATACTGATGTTATAGAAATCTATTATTTTATTTTAAATGGTATATAATACCAAATGTGTACTTTATAAATTTTATGAGTATAAAGAATTTTAAAATCAAGGTAATATTTGATTAAGATTATAGTTTTTATTTACATAATGAAAAAAAGGGTTGGTAAATCATGGAGTTGTATATATAGGAAAATATCAAGCTCAAATGGATCTTATTAAAGGATGTGTATTTCCATCTAATTCCTCTTATGCAATAAGAGAAGTTTTTTTACTAAAAAATGTTATTATAAACAATATGAGATTAATATACATGGTTTATGATTTATTGGTTTCCATAACATACTTAAGTAGAAGATAAGGAGGTTTAAGGGGTTTTTATAGATGTTTTTTTAAAATATGAGAGATATGATCTCACCACTATCTATGAAATATTTTGAAGAATAATGCATTATTTTCAAGATAATTCTCTAAAAACATAGAATACCATTTATGAAATAGGTACAATTTTATATTTTTTAAATATTATCACTAAAAGAAATGAGATCTATTTCTTAAACACAAAGCAATTTTGTGTACCTTAGTATGATATTATAAAGATAATATAGTGTTTAATAGTATATTTAGAGTATGTTTGGAATTTACGAAGTTTAAAGTCAACAAATAAAATAACATTCTAGTCAAAATTAAAAGTGAATGTCACTTAATATCCTAAAATGTTTAGGTTATGTCATTAAAAGTTTATTGTTACATTAGTTACCATAATATTTCAATGGAAAAGTTTGATGATACAGGTTTTAAGGATGACGATGAACATAGAAAGAGGCCAATGTAGAAAAAAAGTTTTAACACCATAACATTGGATTTTGTGAAGTTGATGAGTTTGGATATTTTGTTTAAGGATTTGAACATTAGGAATATGATTCGAAAGTCTCACCATTATTCAAATTATATTACTATAAATATGTTACTCACTAAATATTTTAGTGGGAGGGTTTTATCATATGATTACATAGTGATTTGGAAATAATTACATAGAGATTAATGAGTTTAAAACCCCCCTAAAATTGATGAAAACATATAAATGATATGGAAATATATCATATGTGATATGATAGATAGGAATAACATCCAAACCCAATTCAATCTATATCTACCAACATAGTTCACCATGTGACCTCAGGTACACCTCCCTATATGTTAGAGATTGTTGACAATTAGAAGGGGTCTAAGGTGTTACTATGGGAAGACTATACCCTTCTTTTTTATTGATTTTTTGATAACCCCCATTTCAAGGGATGAGGGGGATCCCTTACAAGTCCCGTAGGCTAAGAGATTACATGAACTGTAGGTTATAGTAAATATAAAGACTATAATTGGAACTCCACCTCCCAGCTTATTCATAGTGATATTTTCTCTCCAACTTCACATGACTGTTCGGCTAGGATTCCTGTGCAAGCATAGGATGGTCCCGATGCCAATTCCATACCCTCACTTTCTGAAAAATCTGGTTAGCTTCTGCTCTGGTGAATTTTCCTGCTCTGAATCCCCATATGGAGTCTGCTCCTTGTAGAGTCAGTTTGATAATTTAAGCACAATTTCAGGTGGCCCGAATGCCTTGAGGTGGACCGATGGCCTTGAGGTGGCCCGAAAGCCTTATTGGCCTGAAGGCCTTGGGTGGCCCGAAGGCCTTAAAGGACCCGAGACCCAAACCGATATCCCGAAAGCCCAAACAGATGAATAGTTCCAGCTGCTATAGTGCCGAACAATGCCTACGACAGTGCTGCTACAATACCAGAAATATGTCTCCACCGGGTTTTGAACTCGGGTCTCTTGGATGCACTTGCCGAGTCCTCACCAATTGGGCCGAGGCTGTTGTACTAGGAAGACTATAACCTCATATCATATTAAACCACAATACAAATCACTAAAAATAATCCAAAAAAATATAATCAGAGTACACATAATATAATAAGAAAGAATTATTTTATAAAAAACACAATGTAGAAGCATACAATCATACATTCCAAACTTCTCACCCACCAATATAATCACATATAAAAATACTCAAAAGAATAAAAATACAAGGAGGATTTTCTACAATCCATAAGCCTTATCAAATATATATCCTAACTTTGACTAATCTATCTATCCAAATGATCCAATCCTAAGCCTCTACCCTACCCGAACCTATGAACATGAGATTTACTTGCGTACCAAAGTGCTAGAGCCACCCAAGTAGGGTGTGAGTAAAACTCAATAGGCTACCACCAATGGAATCCTTAACATTAGCAGTAAAGTATTTTATATTAAATATGATATGATTAGAATAAATAAACACTTTATAAGTGAAATAAAAATAATCATTGTTGATCCTTAGGTTCTAATGTGATACCTACGATTGATAATACATACTTAAGATAATGATGGATGTCTCTGAGCCTATCAGATAACCACCCAGGGGGACCATGTCCTATCCCATAACTTATATCAAAAAAACATATCTTCTTTTACTAGTGAGGGATATCTCTGATCATACCACACCCCCAAGGGGAACCACATCCTACCCTGGAACCACATAAAAAATCATACACCAAGGGGTAACTCATCTCACCCCAAAATAATATCACATACACCCAAGGGGAAAATGAACTCACCCCATAAATACATAGAAAAAACACATTAGGGGAAACTAATATCACCTAAGAACCATATAAGGGAAAACACCTAGAGGAAACTCATGTCACCCTGAAACCATATAGAAACATACACCCATGGGGTCACACCACACTCTTGAATAGGTAACAATCCATCATTACTTGAGGAACACATCCACCCTAGTCCCTAGAACCTTATTCTAATATCATGTACAATTGGGGGAAACTAAACTATCCTCATAACCATATAAAGAAAATAAACTCGAGGGAAACTTAGGTCACCACAGAACCATATAGAAACATACACCCAGGGGGTCTCACCCCACCATGGAATAGGTAATGAGGCATCATTACTCATGGAACATATCCTCCCTAGTTCATGGATCCTTATTCTCATATCACACACACACACATAAAAAAAATACATAGGTTTACATCCTCTATGAAGCATCATATCACACTTATCGGGTTGGAAACCTACCCAAACCCAATACACATCTCATAGTATTTCCTCTCAAGTGAACAACCCATCCCTGTTACTATAATCATGCTAGGATATCCCCTTCAATACTAGGATTGTAAGGTGACACCCAAGATCAATGATACCTTCTCCCCCACACTAACCCTCTCTAGGATAAACATGAAATGGAGAACCCAAAAAGGGTTCCCTAAATCAAACCATATATAGTTCCAAAGGACTCATCCCACCCATGGAAATCATCAAGTCCATATTCAATCCTTATGAGGATATTCCCTATTAAGAGTTAAACATATAACCATATCACCCATCATAATGGGCCTAAACCTCTTATAACTTCCCTACTAGACATAGGAATCCAACCTAGGAATATGAATATCTAATCTCAAGCCTAAGGACGTATCTTGACCAAATCGTAATTCCAATTATCATCATATCCCCTTGGAAATGTCATCGTCAAGAAAGTATGTTTTTCAAAATTATCTCACAGAACTCACTTCAGGCCTAGGTAAAATAATCCACGATTTTATCACAAAAACCTTGGCTATTAGCAGCTAAGAAATCACCCATGTTGCAAGGGACCATATTGAACTAAGACATTCCATTCATTTAGTGGGAGATAAAGAAAAATATTTCATTTAATTTTATGATTGATAACACATATGGGTGAGACCACATATCACATGTTACATAATAAATTCATATACCATGGGGATATTTTCAGGGACCACATGCCATACAAACAGAGTTACTCCCTTTAATAAGTTTGACCATCACCGCCTAAGCTCCTCCAAGACTTTTCCATGCTCGTCTCATCACCGGAGCTCCAATATCAAGAAAAAACGTTCAATCTATTCAATTATAATAATTTATAATTAATTTATCAATTTAATTAAAATAGGTATAATTGGATAAAATATCATTGATTAATATATCCACATAGAATACATGACCAAATTCATCCACAAGGTCCATGTAATACCCTTGACACTATCACAAGTAAAATCCCTATCAATTAACATTGATTCAACTTTCAATTTTACTCAATTTAATTTAAAAAACATAGAAAAACTCATAGATCAATGTACATTTAATGAAATAATAAGAAAAAACATGTGATCAAGATTTTGAGACATCCTCTAGTAATTTTGATCAAAGTCCCCATCATTTAAAGATAATTCCACCATGATAAAATGGAATCATCACTAAAATCCTAGGTGGAAACACTTAAAATCAGAGGAAGAATAAGAGAAGTTATAATAGAGGAATAGGAGGAAGGGAATCCCCTAGAATCATCATTATAAGCCTTCAATAAAACCCTTATCTAAGGGAAATTGAAGTATGAATAGGGGGAATACTTCAAGCCTCCCTAGTTCGGTCATGTGATAGGGGAGGAAATAGGGGAGGGAGACTTAAAATCAAGTGAGGGTAAAATTGATTTTTCACACTTTTCGAGGAATTAAAGGCTGATGCATAGTTTGGAAAAATCATATGCCAACCATAAAACACACACTGTCTTGAGTCACACACCTTTCTTGGTTTGGCTGTATGTTTTAACAAACCGCATGACAACTGCGTAGCTCACTCTAAGGAATTTCAGCATTGTGCATGGTTACCACTACATAGTTCTCTAAAACCATATGAAAACCGGGCACCTCAACCCCAAGTGAAAACTCACCCCACATAGTGTTCTGTATTCACTCATACAGTTTTCCCTAACCATGTAGTGACTATGCACAATGATAAAACCATTTTAAAAATTATAGACTTTAACCCTATGCTTCAAACATTAACTCAAGCACTTGAACTTCAAACACAAGGAAAAATATTCATCAAAATATGAGATAAATACTTGTTACCATCACCCACATAGATATGATGAACAATGAAACCTATCCATCTTGAGACACTATAGTATCATCAACCGATTCATCCTTGAGATTATGGTGATCCCCACTATAAAAATATACTCATAAAGGTCAATTACCAAGCTATAGTGCTCCCCAACATTGGAATTGACTACCAAAACACATTTACATTGGTTCATAATCATGATCGATGTGGTTTATAACACACCAAATAAAATTCCATATAAGAACATCAGTCAGTCCTTCTTTGGTTAACCTCTACCAAAAAATGCTCAGCCTCCCTATTGACACACTATCTCATCACTTGACCATGATGCCAAAATTTTTGAATTCATCTCAAGATCATCTAAACACCCACAGTGAAGCCCAAACCCAACAATTAGTGTAATTCCATGGTTGGATCAAAAACTAACCACACTATCCATCACACTCCATCCTGGAGTACTGATGAAAACTCTATCCAACTAACTCTTAGATCATACAATTTCTCTCCCAATCTTGATTCCAACACTCATACACCACTAAAAACAAAATTTAAATCCCAAATATATTATTTCTTGAGGAACCAAATAAAATTAGATCTAAATACCCAATGGAATCCTAGTTCCTCTACAACCATACATAGACCAATCTCACCACATCGACGACCCTTCCAAGATGAGTGTCGTACCTCTGTGAACGATAAGACACTCTCTATCATAAGAGTATCCTTATCACCATGCCATGAAAAAAAAACATTAATCTTTACATCTCACACTTTATCCATTTATGTACATAATTACTATACATGTCCATCCCACTCATACCTATAGTAATCCTAACTCTAGTAACCCAAATTTGTGCTTTTACTTTATTACATTAGTCCAAGATACAAGGGATCATTCCATGAAGGATCTATCAGTTTAATAGTATTGAAAGGATATATATATACCTGAATTCCATATTATACTAGAAAATAAAAGTATATCATGAAAACATTTCTTACATCCTTAAAAAACATTCAAGGATTCATTCTTCATATCTTGGGTAAAGGAGAAAAAATAAAGGGTGAGATCATATGCTACATAAGGGAAAGTGTATAATAGAAGCTATCAGGAATACATAAGGAATACACAATATTATAGAGTAAATAATCAATACATATTCCATTTCATCAATAAATTGAGCTTCAAAATATATCCATGAAAAATTGAATAATCACATGGATAATAATAACTGAAATTTTAATGAAGGAAATGCATAATAATAGATGTAATGATATTTACATCAAGGCCTCATGTTAAGGCATCATGAACCTTACTATCAGGGCCTTGTTCTAAGAAATTTGAATGAATGGGTAGGTATACACCAAATACCCAACTAATTTGGCCAACTATTTTTCTCAAGAGAGATATCGATGCATCTAGGGGTTTTTATAACTAGGCCCACCCATCACTTACATATGTCTGATGAATTAATCATATATTGAATTTAAAATACATAATCAATTTTTTTTATCAATCAATAGATATCCATATTTAATTAATAATATATAATGACAATATTTTCTCAATAAATGATTTTTTTAATAAGATTACTCCAACTAACATTGTATATTGAAATGGTATAAGGTTAAAAACATAAAAAAGTATTAAAAATGATACTGAATAGATCCATGATACTAAAAATATAGATATAAAGGAGAAAAAATAATGTAAAATGAATAATGAATAGTGATAGAGAACATGATAATATAAATGTGAATGACCAAAAAATACAGTAGAATACATAAATTAGTAAAGGATGATAGGAAATCATCAATTCATCAGAAATAATGGTTTTAAATAAAAAGAAAATATTTTTATAATTAGAGAGGAAAATAGAAGAGAAAATTAAAAAATAACTTTCTTTAAATCTTTTGTAACTTTGTTATAAAAAAGTTATAAATTATTTCCAAAATTCTTTTCAATATTTTAGAAAATAATGTCTTTTCATTTTAGTATAAAATATAAAAATTCATATCATAATGAAAAATTTATTTCTTTAAAAAACCATAGAAACTTTTAGAGGAATATAAATAGAAAATAATGACCATGTAGGTTAGAAAATCCATTAATATCATACATTTTAAAAAGAAAATTCCTTTTAGACTTTAGTAAAAAGTCAAAAAATGAATTTTTGTAAAAAATATAAGAATATTCATTTTAAAAATTTGTTAAGAAAGTGAAAGGTAATATAAAAATACCTTTAAAAATAATTTAAAAGTATATCAAAACTTCCATAAAGCAATTTTAAGAATATAAATATGGAAGAGAAATAACCCTGATCTAAAAAGTGAAACTAAATTAGTTTTATTTGAAAACATTCTTTCAGTCTTTGAGTACCCAAGAGAGGAAAAGTTTAAAGAAAAAAATTTAAAACCTATAAATAACTAGGGGATAATAAAATATATGTGTTTTAAGAAGATAAATATCATATAGTTCTTACAATGTAAATTTAAACATGAATAAACCAAATAAGAGTGAGATTGTAAAATAAACCCTTATGAATTTAATAATAATAGAATAAAAAACCCCTTATAAGATAAAAGTTAAATTAAAACATAAAATATCATGTTTAAAATTAATTAATGATATAATATGTCAAGGGTAAGTGTATACACCATATAAAGGAAATTAGGTGCATAATATAAAATATATATAAATGGTGTAGAATTGAGATGAAAAACCCATACCTGGGATTTATTCTTGTATGTAAAAATTATATCTTCCTGAATAATCAATTTAAATTTATTAAATACTTTTATAAGAACATTTTTTATATATATTTCATTTTTAAGGTTCTTTTATAATCATTTTACATCCATACATTGTATAGTTCATGCTTATGTTGACCACTTAATGTTGTTCGATCAATTCCCCTAAAACTAATTTGGTATATTGAAAATGGTTAAAGGTGTTATGAAATGGTTCCATAATCTATATATTATTAATAATTCCATGAATATAATTTTTATTCATTTTATAAAATTTTAGAATCATCCATACAAATAGGTAATAAAAAAAAAATGAAACACGTTGTTCATGGAGGCGATAGTCCATACATACGCATGATGAACTTTTCATTTTTCTAATGATTGGAGAGAGAATAAGGTATATAATCATTAATATTTATAGAAGTTATATGATAATCTATTTAAATTGTAAATAAAAAATTAATTACATCACTTCGTGGAGGTGGCAGTCCACACCTATGCATGATCAATGTTATCATTTTCTAAAGGATGGGAGGGTAAGAAGTTAGATAATATTTTATCTTTATAGAATAATAATTATTTCATAAAACTAATATATATATATATATATATATATATATATATTAAATCCATATTTATAACCATCCATGTGAGTTGATGCTGAAAAATGACACATGCTGCTTCATGGAGATGGTAGTCCGTACGCATGCATAAGCGATGCTTTCATTTATCATTGGATGAGAAAGAAGATGAAAAAGGGTTATACCATAAACATAATGAAATTTTAGTATATTTTAGATACTTATTTTAATATATAATATTTTTTATAATAGTTTTAAATGAGGTAGTAGAATAAATAAAAGAACTCGCTTAAGAGTAATACCTCTTCTTTGGAAAACCTCCTTTGGCTTACACCTTAAGCCTTCTTAGGTTGGTATTTTAGTGAGACCAGGACCTCCAAGACGTGGGTAAGGTAGTTATAAAGGTATTTTGGTAGGTATTGTTTAAGATAAGTGGACCAAGAATCATGTAGAATATAAGAGAGAATGCACCCTATTATAATTGAGGTGGGTGGAAAATTTGTAAATATTTGAAACTGTATTATATAATATATGTATTACTTAAGTTAAGTTGATCCAAATTATCATATATTTTAATATATGGATGGTAATGTCGAAATAAAATCAACCAATGATATTTAATAAAGTGTTTTATATTATCTTGAACCCTTATCTCTTTATTTTTAAACCTTTTAACTCATTTTACCCTTAACTGAGGTGATAAATATCTACCATGGTTACTATTCATTATAACCAAAATTAAAGTTAAAATTATTAACTAATATTAATTATTATGATTAAAAATATTCAATCCATTTTATAATATTAAATTTTCATAAGTGGTAAAAATTAATTTTTATATAAGTTCACAAAATTCAATAAAAACTATTTTTAGAAAAATGATTGTTTTAAACATAAAATTGATTTTATCGAAAAATCAAGTATAATGTTGATTCAATTGGAATTAATTTTATTATTTTAAATGAAATGGGTATTATTTTTCTATAAAAAAAAAACTTAAATCAACCTTCTAAATAATTTATTAAGAGATAAGAAGAAAAAATAATTTGAATTTGAATAAAAATGTTACTTAGATTTTCAAAATGTAAAAAATAGACTTATAAGTTTAAAATTATATTTTTTTAAATGAATTCTATTACATATTAAATATATATTTGGACTATAAAAATTTTTTCATAAAATTTCAAGTCATTATTATGTCCTGATAATGTCATAAAAGTGACATTATTTTTAAAATCAGTAGTTTTCACCATTTTCCCAAAAATCAATTATGTTTGAAAAATTCGAAAAAATCACCCCAGTATAATTTTTATATGATAAAAAAATAAAATATTTTTTATAAAATTAAATTTATAAAATGTATAAATTTATCTTTTGAATAAAAACAAATAATACACATCAAAACAAATTTCATAGAAAAATGAACCTTTTAAACATTAATCGTTCTTAGCCTTATGTGATTTAATTTGTATCATTCAAAACTGAGTACTTATTACTAGGAATTAATCAATATATTTTTATTAGGAAAAACTTTCTAAATATAGTTCATAATCTTGTAATTCCTATTCATACCTTCCAATCGAACATCTAGGTTATTACAATCATATTTAAATAATAATATTTCTATTGTATATCAAGATATATTTAACCTTGGTGTTGTGTGTATCACAAGATATTGTACATAGTATTCATAAACTAAAATAATGGGGTGTTATCGTACTTTTTAATCTATGAAAAAAACTAATTGATACTCATTTCTATCTCACCAGGAATGTCATCCTTGACATCCACTAAAATTCCATCTACCACAAGGGCCACACCCTCCAACATCCAATGGTGCACTCCACACCATCTGGCTTTCCATATAATGATCCTCAAGCACCGACCTAACTGGTTCCTATCATCACATCCATGTCACTCCTCCCGAGACATTTTCATCTATCCTATTAACCCCCGCACCATACATCCATGGTTTCACCATCATTATAGAGGCAACACCTCCCATTCTCATAGAACACCCCACACCTCCATGCCCGCAAGTGACTCATAGAATCCATATTTTCTTCGCCCGTACATATCCAATCATTTATATATAACCCAAACATTCACCACGTGTAACCACATGCATATTTTACCTCAAACATCAATTATTTTCTTGAAAATCCCTTTGTACACCCACTATCCTTTACAAAGGCAGAGTGAATATCTAAAGAACCTTCTCATAGGTTCTTACCCATTATCCTGATTAGTCTCATCTAAGCTCAATAGGGATGAATTCCGACACTACTTGATCACACAAATAGATTTATGATCCCTTGATTAGTATGTCATCAAACCTAGGCTCTCATGATTTCACCACTGACCATGCACCCTCACATGTCAATATCATCCAACGATCCCAAGGAATCTCGCTCATGCCAATTCCAACCACATGATCACCTTCCACTCAACGTCTTCCCCAAAACTAGAAGTGTCTACCCACAATCTATCCACCCTTGATCATACTATCTAGGACTATAATCTTCAATCTCATTAGGAACCAAATTCAAAATCAATAAGGTCAAAAATACCACCAACATTTCCCTCCCAAACTCAACCTCAATACAAAATATCCTCAAGTTATTTACATCATTAAAGCCCAAGGGAACTAGGCATTCCAACCTAAGGGAACTAAAAAGGGAACTTTTCTCAATACCAAATCAATGCCATCTCATGGATAACTTACAAAAATAGTATAGCCCCTATATTGGTTCACCCTTATATATTACATCTATCCCCAAAGGAACTAGTATCTCCCACCTAGCCCATAAACCATATCTCACATAAGCTATAACTCATAGGGAAACATCACTTATCCCATAACTAATATCAAAATAAAACTCACATGCTAAAATACTCACTCGAGGGTTCTCACATATACACATCAGACATCACATGTCGAATATGATGACATATTAAGGACTAGGTCACATCCATGTGCATATGATGACATATTATGACAATTTATACTAAGTAAAATCATATTTATATGGTTTTTTGAAGTTTAATTCCACTAAGAATCTATACAATAAAACACCACATAGGTTTTTGTTGATAGTTTAAGTAATTGAACCTATTTCCTTTCCAAAACTTTTATCAAGGCATCTAATTCTTATACTGAGCCTCTAAGGGTCACTATAAATAATTATCATGGAGGGACTGAATAATCATCATCAGAGAAAATATCACCATAAAATACACATGAATTTTCATTGGATGATAATATCACATTTTAACTAGATAAAATTATACCAACAAGTTATATAGTAAAAAACTATATAAGTTATTATTGAAACTTTAAACAACTTAACCCTTTATTATTAGTAATATCAATCACATGTAAGAACATGAATGTCATGTGAGTCCTATGTGATAAAAATGATGTTTGTATGTAGGTATATTTTCAATGGTCCAAGAGACAAAACACAATAACAATATTAAACACAAAAATCACACTTAAAATAAATATCTAAATCATAATATTGAAAACTAAAAACAAAAATCCCATATCCTTGATAACCTAGAATTCCCATTGAAAAAGGTATTAATGAATCACCATTCTGAGGTCCATGAAAAGATTATACAATTCCATATTCCATATATACTATACCCCAAATAGTAATACAAAGAAAAAGATTCTCTAATAACACTTTGTAACATCCCAACCCAGTTCACTCTATAGTTACTATCCCAGTTCTCCACATGAACTCAGACGCACCTCCCCATACTCTATAGGTTGTCGTCTATTAGTGAGGGACTATGGTGTTATCATTGGAAGACTATAACACCACATTAGAGTAAAAATATAGTGCAAATAACCAAACATAATATACAATAATAGAATCAGATTTTACAAAATATAATAAACAATAATCATGCTATATAAAGTGTAATATGGAAGCATATAGTCATACATCCCAAACTGATTTCCCACTAGACTAATCAAATATACAATTACTTATAAGAATTAAAATACAAGGAGAATTTGATACCATACTTGAGCCTCATCATACCCATATATTGAATCCTTCTATGATATGTAGCTAAAAAATCCAATATTAGGCCTCTTCCCAACCTAAACCCATGAACATGAGGTCTATTTGTACCACCTATGAAGGGTGTGAGTAAAAATCAACATGACACCACCAAATAAATCCCAAAAATAACCATTAAATGAGTGAATGTGAAATTTGATATTCCCAGAATAAATTAACACTGCATAAGAATAATAAAAATAATCACTATTAATCCTCAGGTTCTAGAATAACACATGAGATTGACTGTACCTACTTTAGACAATGCTAGATATATTTTATATAGTCAAATAACCACCAAGGGGACCAATTCTTACCCCAAAACCTATATCATAATATCATAACCACTTTATCCAGTGAAAAATGTATTTGATCTTGTCAAACCACCTAGGGGAAACCACATCCTACCCTGGAACCACATAGAAAATCATACGCTCAGGGGAAACTAAGATCACTACAAAATCATATCACATAAACCTAGGAAAACATTATCTCACCCTGAAACCATATAGAACATACAACCAAGGGAAACACAGTTCACCCTAGAATAATATCAAGAAAAATCACCTAGGGGAATCCCAGTTCACTCTCAAACCATATGGAAACATACACCCTGAGGGTCTCAACCCACCCTAGAATAGTTACTTAACCATCATTACTCAGGGAAAATATCCTCCCTAGTGTCTAGAACCTCATTAACAAATCCCATACACTTGAGGGAAACTCATCTCACCATAGAAACATATAAAGAAAATTTACCTAAGGGTAGCTCATCTCACCCCATAACCATATAGAAACATACACCTAGGGGGTCAAACCTGACCCTGGAATATGTACCAGGCCATCATTACATGAGGAACATATTCACACCGACGCCTAGATACTTATTTACATATCACACACACACACTCATCACAAATACTCAGAGGCACATCCTCCCTAAATCCTGATTCCACAACACACAGGTTGGAAACTTTATCGATCTCAACACATATTTCTTAGGCTATCCTCTAAATTTAACAACCCATCCCTATGACTACATCGCTACTAGGCTATCCCTATCAATCATCAAGTTATAAGGTGATACCCAAGATTTAAGGCACCTACTCTCCCACAATAAACATCTATAGGGCCCACATGAACTAGGTTACACACAAAGTGTTCAATAATACACACCACATATATTTTTAGAGGACTAATCCTACTTATGGAACTTGTCAAGTCTCTACTTTACCCTCACGAGTGCGTTCAATATCATGTGTGATAAATATAATTGTATTATCCATTTCACTAGTCCTAAGCCTCTCATACCAGACCCACTGGCCCTAGGAAACCAACTTAGGCCTATGAGTACCTCGCCTCAATCCAGATTACCTATCATGATCCTCTCATAAATCCAACCAATATCACCCCTTAGAATTATCACCACCAAGTGAGTCCATTTTCTACAATTATACTAGATAATCTTCTCCAAACCTAGGAGTCCCAAGACACACATTTGTATCCAAGCCCTCAACCATCAATGACTCAAGAATCACCCTAGTGTCAAAGTTCCATCACGGACTAAGACACTCTAGTCATTCCATGGGAGAAACAAAAACAAATCATTTAATTTTAAGGATGATCATCCATACATGGTGAGACCATATATCACATATTACAAAACATGAGGAGATGTTCAGGGACCACATACATCATATATATAGTTACACCCTTTAATAAAGATCATCCATCACTGCCTAAGATCAACTAAGTATTATACATTCTTGTATCACCATCCGAGCACCTATTTCAAGCCCCAAAATCCAATTTAATTAATTATAAAAATTTAAAATTAATTTATAAATTTAATCTAAAGAGGAATAATTTCATAAAAACTCACTATACCATCTTTCTACTCTAAAACCATAACCAACCACATTCAAAAGGTCCATAATATACCCCCAACACCATCATGGGTAAAATACCTATTAACAAATATTGATTAATCCATCAATTTCATCCAATTTAATTAAAAAACCTAGAAAAAGGGTGACATGCATCCAAAAAAATGGAAAACAATGATGTGTAATAATCTTTTTATGATATCCTTTAGTTATTTTGAGAAAAGTCCCCATCATTTAGAGATGATTACACCATGTTCCCATGGAACCATTACCATAAACCTAGGTGAAACCACTCAAAATAAAAGGATGATTAAGAGATGTAAAAATAGAGGAATGGGAGCAAGGGAATCACCTTGAATCATCACAAAAATTTATCAAGAGGACCCCTATTAAAATTAAATCAAAGGAGGAAGAGATAAAATGGATATCCTTCGAGCTTCCCTAGTCCAGATATGCAATAGGGTAGGAATTATAGGAGACATGAAATTAAGTGGGGGGGGGGGGAGAGGGAATAGAATTTACCACTTTTTAAGGAATTTCAGGTTTCCATACAGTTTGGACATATAGTTTCCCAAATATTTCAGATCACATTGTCTCAATACACACCTCTTTGAATAGTTTGGTTGTATGATTTACCAAAACATTCACCAAACCATTCACCAATCATGAAACCCTCTCTAAGGAATTTCAGTACTGCACATGGTTTTCTTGCACAGTTCTCTACAACCATGAAAAAACAATATGCCTTAACCCCAAGTGAAAACTCACCCTGTATGGTTTTATCTACTCACCCAAACAATTTTCCCTAACCATTTATTGATCGTGCATAGGGGTAATACCATTCTAGAAATTAAAAATTCATTCAAAAACTATATAACTTCACTCGAGCACCTGAAAAACCTTACAGGCCCGGATCCATGTCTAAAAAAATCTACTTGAGATTATATAATTCTTATAATTATTATAATTCTGATTTGAATCTTTATTCTTAAAACTTCCCCTACTATTGGACCAAAATTAAAATTGTCTTTGAATTGAAAAACCTATAAAGATGTAAGATGTTATAACATGATCTTATAAATAGTTTTGTTAAGCATTCTTAATAATATTTATGGACATAAAATGTATCATATTATAAAAAATACAACCACTACTTTATCATTCATTCATATTGTATGCATATATATATATATATATATATGAAAAAGAAAAACAATATAAAATCCTCACTTGTGGTGAAGTAAAACAAAATTAAAAAAAGATCATAGAAAAGAAGGACAAGAACAATGAAAGAACAAAAAACAAAAAATATCATTTATCTTCCACTAAAAAAATATGGATTGATTTATCCCTAAATAATTCTGTTCATGGAGTATTATATATTGTGATGAAATGTTAATGTCAGTGTGAGTAAGATTCTTGTATTAAGATATGAAATATGACTATGAGGCACAAAATGAGTTTTGTGCACTAGGTGACCCCTGAAGTATATCACATAGAGTGTCATACACTTTGTATTTGGTATACTAGGGGTGAATGGTTAATATTTAGAGTCCCCATTACCTGATGTTGGTGAGATACCTATCATGAAAAACTTTATACTTTGATACCTTTATTACACAATCCTCGAGGGTTTTCTAATCAGGGGGTGGTTTTGTATATTTTTGATCATTTCATTAGTTAGAAATTAACCATAATGGGATTTATCCTCTCATATAATGCGTATAACATATATGCCCTCAATTGAGATAGTGTGATGAAGTATACGACCATACCTAGATAATATATATGATATTATTATCTATCAGGTAAGGGTAATGTGATGTACACATCCATAAAGGTGAGTGAAATTTCATGTATTCATCAACATGGTTAGTCTATACTCAAAGAATAAATAATTCATTTGTAGATATATAGGATTGAAATGCCCTATGTCCTATAGTTTCTCAATGAATTGGATAAATAGATAATATGAACATTCATACTTTTATATTATGAAAATGGTGGACATAGGCATATATATACATGTGTTTGATAGAGATCATGATATATCCCTTACTAGATTGAGTTACACTGTTTCTTTTCTAGATATTACTCTTTTCTTACATTTATAAATTATGGAATTCATATATGTTATCGATTTTATAAAGTCATATGGGGTTATAATTTTGGATTATTGAATGGGGATTGAGTTTTACTCATAGAATTACTCTAAAAATGTTTTAGATCCTATCCAAAAGGAGTTTTGGATGGTTATTAACAAGATATTACATATGATGGAATATAATGTCAAGTTAATGATAGAATTTTTTTTTTGGAAATATTCAAAAGGATTTATGGGTATAGTTTCAAAATTTATTTTATATGATACAATATAAAGTGAAATTTCACTAATTTTACAAGGATTTAATGCAAGTGGGATATTGAAGGACATATTCTCTAAACCCTTATATCATAGTAAATGATATAGAAATGTCCTATTGTATTAAATTTATGATTCCAAGGCATATCATATTCCTTGGTATGGAATATCATAAGGTGAAGTATATGAGATATTGGACCACTAAATTTATCACATTGTATTATAAAATTAATGAGGCAACTGAACATCAAGAGTTAATATATGAGAGTTCTTACACATTGGATATCATTAATATTACCATTTCATTTGATTAAATACATTTTAGGATTAACATAATTATGTTAAGAATTAATTAGTATCCAAGTCATTAACTATTGATTTATAAATGAATAAGTTAATGTAAGGAAACATCCTGATAGCTATATAAGGAGGTGATCACCATGAGATGGATATTTTATGAGCTTGAAAAATCCTTATGTTATTCTCTCAGATCTCTATTCTTTATCCAACCTTAGTTTCCACGAGATACTAGTATATCATGGTTTTGAGGAGAGTCTCACCCATGTGATGGGTGACTCACATCATCTCATGGATACACTATAAATATGTGAGTCCATAGGCTTACTTTTGAGTGACATTCACTAAGAATAAAAATTAATATAGTAGAAAAGGAATCTTCAGTGTAAGTTACATGTGTTTTTTATTTATTTATGTTTCGTAGTTTTGAGTTTTTTGCATGGAAATTTTGGGAATTTGGGTTTCCATTTATTTCTACAGACATGATTATATTTTAATCAATCCAAAAAATAGCATAAACTAGGATAAAATTGATACATATGGTACCTATAATGATCTCTAGACATCATAGTTCTAGAAACTCTAAGGCATGAAACTGACCACTGCCCACTTCTTTTCTTTACTAACCCTAGTGATGTTCATCTCTATGGAAACACTTATCCCTGAGACCCTAAGGATGAGGAACATCATGATGTTATCGAATGAAATATCTTTAACCTCTATAATATCTAAAAAACCGACCAAACCAAATTATATTAACAAGGTATCATAGGAAACTCTTATAGAGTCTTCACATAAAACCGACTACCTTCCCCATACTGACCATTGAGAATTGTCATAAATTGGAACTACCAATAGACTTGGACCCTACAAACAAAAAAGACCACACTATAGATTCCAATAGAGGAATGAGAACATCCATATATAGAGAAATGACAAGAATAGAGAATATAAAAACTCCATGTTGTACGAAACCTTGACTTCCCTAACAAACAAGATCTTCCATCCACAACCCCACTCCTTGATAAGATTTTATGGTTTCCCACTCGAGATGAATATATTCATGTTGATACATTTTATATCACCTCATCCTTTTCTATAAACTAAAGATACATTGAAAAAGTAAAATGAGTGACATGGTGATAGATCTTTAGGCACAATACCACATCATAATGTCATACACTAACCTCATCACCAGAGAGAAGATCAGAAATATAACAAAGTAAATTAATGAACTAAACTACAAGATCTCTCATTCTTAATCTACCCTACAAAATAGTGAGTAATTACTACCACCATTCTACCTTCAACATCAAGTATAAAATCCATGCCTGAAATTGACTCAAAAAATTCTCACAGGATACCTAAAACTCCCTACAATCACTAAAGAATATGATCCACCACTAAATTTCATCTCCTCCCAATAAGCTAATAACTAAGGAAATCCATTTATCCTTCCTCAAATGAATCAAATCGAAATTAATTTTGAGATATTTAAATTAATTATCTATCTCCTCATTAGAGGAAGTCCCCATATATTTTGGAAATCTCTAACACTAAAAATAACACAACACCGTCCTCTATAAATTATATTCCTCAGAATCAACAAAACTATGATCAACTATATCACTCCACATCACCATCCAAACATGAAATAATTCCAATATTCATATCTACTATAACAAATAATAACTCCTAAGCCTAATATATGAAATTCATTTAAGATATTTTAATTAGATTATTTTTAATTTTCTTAGAATCTCCCAAAATGAAATACATGCATAAATAAGAATGATGAATATAACACACACAAGTTTATACCCAAAAATCATAATGATCTCAATTTTTTATGTTCAATTTTCTTAAGTTCCGTGCATCAGACTAAATGAGACCTGTCTATGTCTTAGCTAGTCTACCTTTCCTATATAATGTACTTATTTTGAATAATATTTTTACTATAATAACCCAATAAAATACTCAATAGTGACTAACTATAAACTCTATTGTAACTCTCAAACAAAAATATAATATCACTCTATCATTACTAGCCCCCACTGGAACCCCTCCTAGGATAGTAGTGAAGAAAAGTGTTCTCCTCAAATCCCACCTCTAATAGGCCACAAGTTTTTGACTAGAAAAAATGGTATAAAACAAACATAATGAGAGACATTACCCTCATTAATCCTAAGATGATAAATAATTATACTAAGAAACTCTATATTATAAAATAAAACTAAATTCAATCCATAATATAAAATTAATTTAATGGAATACAAAAAAGTCTCCAAAATGAAATACAGAGGAAGAAATCCCACGAAAAAAACACCAACACCACGTACAGACACCATACTCTCGTAATGTCTATCCAAATCACCAACTAAATCCTCAAAATCTTCAAAAACAAGTTATAAAATATACGGTTGAGTATACAAGTATACTCCATAAATGCCACCCCAGATCCACTCAAGAAAATGTGGAAGAAGCATAATAAATCCTCTATAAATAAGTAACCAAATTGACTCCTCAGATATTCCACAATCAACTGCAAACCCAAAATCACAAAGGTTATATCACCATATTTATTCACTAGTAAATAATACTATAATTAATAAAATAAATTGAAAAGTTATCCCACACCATATTCCCCATTAATCTAGTTACCCTCACATCTCAATGACAAACCTCCTGAGGCTCTCATCCATTTCATATCCACATATCCACATACCACATAACAATAGGATCAATGTGTTTAGAAACTAAAAAAGATGACAATTTAAATTAAACTAATTAAAGAAAATACTACATTATAATACATTCTTAATAACTTTTAGGTTTAGAGTTTTAGAAAAATAGGATAAAACATTAACTAACAAAACTCATGTCTTTTTAAACTAATGGATATTTTTCTCACTATGTAAGAAACTACTTAATACATAACAATTATTAAAAACATCACACTAATTATACACATAAGATACCCTTCTAGACACATATTATGTAACTTGGGTAAAAGAAAGCATAAGAAAGGGGTGGGATCAAATGCTCAGTAAGGGTAAACATAAGAGATAATAACCAAAGATCATAAGTGAGTATATGATGAGAATATAGTTATAATTAGGATATATAATATAGTTATACCCAAAAAATTATAGATTATAAATCATGGAATATGTCTTTTAATATCATAATATATGATTTAAAAGAGTTAAAAAACATGAGTCAACAAACACGAGCCTTAAGAGTATAACATAGTCATAAGAATAATCATAAAAGTATGAAATATCATGGAAAACAACTTGTAAATACGAAAAAACCATAATAATTGGAAAAAATTTGTAAGAAAACCCATTATGATCATTCTTATGTAAAAAAATCATTATGTCCATTCCAGAAAATGTGAGCAAACCCATTATTCCCATGCCCATGTGAACAAACTCATTATGTCCATGTCTGATTATGTCATGAGATATAAACTTAAACGAATGCATTGGAGGGTGATATTGGACCCCACCCATCATCATCTATACATATGTGTACTACATAAAATCAATCATATCATAAAGAACACATGGAATGAAAATTAGTTTCACATCCTTTTCAAATATAATCATATAAGGAAAACATTCATAATTACATCAATTATTGTAACATGATATACGTATGGAAAATTAAGGGGTTTATAAAGATATTCATTAACATTATAGGTAAATACAATTTAATAAATATAATAGAGCATATGTAATTTACACTATATAGATAAATGTTATACAATAAAGATAATAATTTATTCAATCAATTTATATATGGAATCTAGCTGAAAACCCTTTAATCAAATAAGGAAAATAGGGTATTCACAAAGTAAAGTAATTGAAAGAAAATTTATGGATATTTATAGTGGATGGTTAGTCAAGAAAAATGAAGTGATGGATCATATTACATAATACATCCATATAAAGAATGTGGATAGTAATATTTGAATACTATCTTTGACTCAAGTATAATATGAATTAATGGACAATGACTTAGATGAAAAAACTTTTTAGAAGTTTTTGAAATAAAAGTTTGAAAATATGAAATTTATTTTATCTTTTGAAAGTATTTTAAAAGAAATGTTTTATAAAACTTGGAGAAAAATAATTTATTTTAGAAACCACAAAAACATATAGGTAAAGTTTCATATAAAATGAAATAGTCATATAAAATATGTGTTCACATGGAATAAAAACTTAAAAATATTCTTTATAAAACCTTTTTAATATTATCTAAAAAATAAGAAGTTACATGTCATTTTAAAATTTATTTTCTAAAATGTGAAGTGAAAACTTTGAAAACATTTAACTTTGAAAAAGAAACTCCAAAAATAGATACTTGAAAAGATAAAAAGTTTATAAAAAAAGTTGAGTGGAAGATAAAAAATTTGATTTTTAAAGGATTTATTTTTTTAAATATTTTGAAATACCTTTTTTTCGAAATCCCACATCATTAAAAGATTATTAAAATTTCCTTTTGAAAAGTGGTAAATAGTATTATAAGAATCATATAAAATAATCCATAGAAGATTTACCAATAAGATATAAGTACATTTTCATAAAGGAAATTATATAAATGTAATAAAGGTTTCATTATAAATAATGAGAGTTTTTACCAATGTAATCTTTAAAGGTATATTCAAGTAAGAAAGACTAATACCCAATGAATTCGAAGTTGAGTCGATAAGACTTTTATGAAATTGGTAACATAAGAATCAAAGGATATTGAGAGGAATATCATCAAATAGAAATTATAATCTCATGAAATGGAAGATATTTTCATATGTGAAAGTAATTGGACAATGTATACACCATATAAAAGAAATTATGGTGCATAATATTAAACATGTCCCATAGAGTTGAAAATGAGAAAAAGAAATGCTTAACTTGTTTCCCTATTTAGTTAAATGCACTACAAGTTCCTTTTAAAAAAAATAAATATCTTAATAACCTATTTCATAACTTTGTTAATATAAATAAAATTTTATAAACTTTATTTTAATTAATCTAATTATTTTTATTAGTTAGTTTATCATCTATATTCAAATTGGGTGTGAGTATCCTGGTCATTTTGAACTAGTTTTGTAATAGTGGTGTTGTCATTCATTATTCTCAAAAATTTTATCTTTACCATGTCGTTAGAGTTATTTTTAGGTATTATTTATAATAATTTATTATGTTTTAAATTCCATTTAGAAGTTATTTATTATTTATCTTTTAAGGTGAAATTAATAACAAGCATGTTTTGGTAATTCTTAATGAACAAAATGTGTTTTATTATTAAATGAGTTAAATAATAATGTTACCACTATAGAAAAAATAGTTATTTAAACATTTATAAAATATTATACTAGTAATTAAGTTCTTATAGTCATATATGATATAAATTCATAACATTTTTCAAGTAGGTGGTTAAACCAACCCAAACCTGAACATGACATGATTAATGGATGATTATGTGGTGGTTTAGTTGTAATGAAATTATAATATAAGAATAAAAATCATATTTATTGTTTATTAGTGTGATATATATAATTTTTATGGAATTAAAAGAGGAATTAATGGATATGAAAATATTACATAATATGAATAAATTGTTTTTTATTCTTAGTTTTCTTATTTAGGATGGTTAATTTTATAAAAAATGTTAATATTTCATATCATTAATATGTTATTAAATTTGTATGACCATACAATTATTCATATCATAAATAAAATATTTATCCCTGAAAACCATTATTATAACCAACCATGAAAGGTGGTAATGAAAGACAAAATACACCATTCCATGGAGGTGGTAGTACGCACATACGAATGAATAATAATTTCATTTTAAATACAATGGGGAAAATAAGTAATATGGATTATCATTTAAGAATATAAAATATTTCATAAATATCATACTTATATATTAAATTACCTATTAGGACCATCATTTTAAGGTGGTTATAGAAAACAAAGCATGTTGTGTCGTGGATGCAGTAGTTCACATAATATATGAAAGAAGGATTAGTTTTTATTAATAGAAAAGGGAAATGTGGTTAATGATTATAACATAATTATAATAAAATACTAGTATAATAATTATACTTATGTTATAATTTTAATATTTTTTAATGAAATTTGAGGAATAAGAAGTTCACATAATGAAATAGAAATGATAAAGGAGAAATTAAAAATTTATACTGCACTTATTAGATTATCTCATTTATAAAGAGGTTAAGACATTGAGGGATGCACTTTTTAGAAGGAAAAATCCTATGAATGGTGTATATTAATGTTCAAGAGAGGTTTGGGTATATTTTGGGCTGAAATAAGTGGGTTTTTTTGTGATAATAAGTGAAGAGAGGAGTGATCCATTTATAAGTGGAAATGAATAATTTTTTTGTAAATACCTAAAAATTTTAAATAATGGTAAGTTAATATCAAATAAAGTGAATTCGAAATTTAGTAATAATAGGTTATGGAATATTTAAGGTTGATAAAAACCTAAAATAATTAATTAAAAACATTTTTTATACATGTCAGTCCCTTTACCTCTTAGGTTACTCATCCATGCAATTTTGGTTTTTAACACAGTATCTTGTTTTTACTTGGGTAATTTATCATTTACAGACAAAAATAAAATGGTATTTATTATATAGTTTGGTCCTAATGATTCAAAATTTGAAATCCATTTGTTTGATTCAATTTTTAAAAGTGATAAAAATTATTTTTTAAATACTAATTGTATAATGTATTATTTTTTTTTTGAAAAATATAACTTAAGTACTAAAATGTAAAATATGTGTTTGTAAATTAAAATCTACATTTTGAAAATTAAAAATTCACTTATAAAATACATATTTGGTATTATAATTTTTTTTCATGAATTTATAATTCATACTTTTATACTAATAATTTCATAAAAGTCATGTTATTTGTTAAAATGGAATTTGACACTATTCAACTAAAAATCAATATTTTTAGAAAAATCCCAAAATTTAATATTAATATAATATTTTAACGATAAATCCAAAAATGAAGTTAAAATTTTTAAATTCACATCCTAAAATTTATAAATTTTATTTTTATTTAAAAATATAATTTAAAGAGAAAACTTTTTTTATAAGAAAAGGAATTTTAGTATATTAACAATTTATTTTCATTTAGATTACTAAATAATATAGTGTTAATACATATTGTTATCAAATTAAACATTTTTCCTTGAAATAAAATGCCAATTTATGAAAAATACATTTTTAAGAATAAAGATAATTGAGAAAAAAATCTTTTTTAAAAGTATAAAAAATCATTATATACATATACATATAAATATTTCATTAAATATTGATATAATACTAATTTCTAATTACATAACTCCTTTTTATCTCCACATAATAACTATGAATTAGATATGATTGGGTTTTAGTATTAAGTAGTGGTTCAACTAGCATGGATCATGTAGCAATCTCCACAAGATTGAAATTCTTCCATATATGGTTTTTATCAGACCATAATTGATTGAGTTCGAATTGGGATTGGTCAAAGGTAAACCCTAGTGAATCTAACTCTCTTCCAAGACCATTCAGATGGAAATTTTAAGGATGAATTCTGATTTTTAGATTCCATTTCTTGTTACTTTATTTATTGATTTTTTTGATATGGTTACTTCATTTTATAGGTGCTATGTTTTAATGGTAATATTTAATATTCAAAATATGTAATGGATTTTCATTTTAGTTTGGTATAGTGTGTGAAACATAATATTTGAATTTAATGATAATATATATTGAAATCTTAGGTTGTTATAGTATGAGAATCCATTTTTTTGTTGAATATAAAAGTTATAAAAAAGTCATAACTTTTGATACCCTTTATGTTCTACCATACATGGGGGTGAAAGTTTTAAGAACACCATAAGTCCAGATCATTGTAGTAACAACAAAAATAATAGTAGATACAAATTCTAGAGTATAGGAATGATTTTTGAACACTACAACCTATAACGACTAATATAGAGGGAAAAAATTCATTCCATGAAGTCTCTAAACATAGAAATTATTTATCGTGTAATCTTGTTGAAGTGGTGATCACCCTTGACTAAATGATTTGATGAATGTGAAGATCAGATACATGGGTGTATGTTTCTTGAAGTTTTTTAGTGGTGAAACTAGGATTACTAGTAAGTAGTGGGTATTTATTTTGGGGACAATATCACTTGTTTTGTGAGACACATTATAATTGTGATTATAGTGATTTACTTGAGATAAGATTCAATAAAATTATTCTTTATAGTTGAATATTCAATTTTATTCTCTCTTACAATCTCTTTAGTGAAGTTATTTTTTCCCATATACTAGGAATATATTAAAACTATATAACTTCTTTATGTTCATTCATTTTTCTTCACTTTCCATTACATTACATGTTTTTCTTGGATTTTATGCTGTGAGTGTCTCTTGAGGTTTCTAGAAGGTGTGAGGTTCAGGTGAATATATGTTTTTCATGGATTCTTGGTCCCCTAAGAATCCATCACTATAACTGATATCACTTAAAAAATACAACTCCTTGTTATACTATTAAGGACTAGATGTTGGTTTGATCGAATGATAGTGAATATAGTGAAATAAGTCATATTAGGATTGGTTTAGAGTTATTAAGGTAATCTCAAATAGAGATGTTCAAATATCAGGGGATAATTTATCTTTACCCTCATATAATTTAGTGGGAGTTTTCTATCTTTGAAATATAGAATTAGATGGGAGAAATTTGATTCTAGATAGATTTTATGGCTCAGAATTTGGATTTTGGAAGATGAAGGTAGAAGACTACATGTTTTATGAGGACCTTGATCTAAATTTGGTTGGGAAGAATCAAAATTAAATGGTTAATATAGAATAATAAAGTATTTATAGGAAGGTACTTAAAATCTTACAGATGATGCTGTCCTGAAACAAAACCCTCAATATCTATGATGTTGGAATAATTATAGTGTTGATGGACATGATTATGAAAATATATGAGAATCCATTTGTGATGAGTAAAGTATTCATTTTATAGTTATTTTTTTGTCATTTGAATGTTCGAAGGAAGGATAATGACCAATCTTATGAATGAATTAAGCATTATATAAAGTTATATGGTGTCTGTTGGATTGATTATAGTTGAATGCATATGGGAATTGATTCTTCTATCATGACTTCAAAATACATGGGATGTGACGGTGACCTCTATGAGTAACTCCAAAAAAAATACTGGGTCTCGAAGGAAATAAATGATATGATATTTAGTTAGTATACTTGAAGGAAAGACATTTCATAAATGTATGATAGTGAATTCAAATTCTCATCATATAGGGAATTCTTATCTCGAAGGAGTTAAGAGAAAATGGAAAAAATAAAAGAGAAATTCCATGGAAAGTCTGTTGGTCCTGGTGACTCCACATGTTGGGACTATAGAAAGAAGGTTAATCTTTAAAAATATTACCATGGGTGGTGAGTAAACTCTAAAAAGTATTATTCTAGATTATCTGTAAATTCCACAACTAAAGGAGATAATAGTACATTGGTTCAATGTATCATGATTTCATTGGGTTCATTGATCTATGTTTTTTTTCTTCATTTCACTCAAATTATTATAGTAGATCCATTCACAATTATGTATTTGGAATAATTGGAAAGGTTTTGTTAGGATGGAGAGGTGTTTGAGGTTTTTGGTAAATGAGATGTGAGTGTAAAAAAAGAATGAATGTCAACTAAATTTATAATGAATCCACCATATCCTAGGAGTATGGAAGAACCAAATTTCAATTGGTTAACTTGATGAAATATTATTTTGCACAATTTTTTCATACAATGTGTTGAAAATTACATGAGGTTCCATGATCATGGCCTATGGTTTGAAATACAAACACTGTACCCGACTAGTGTACCATAAGGTATTATGAATGTTGTAGAAATAAATTCTAGATCATATTCTAGATTAGAAAATTTGTATTCCTAATATGATTCTAATAAACACAAGCTAACACATCTTCTAGAAGGCTATATATAATACTAAAATTCATTGTTTTATCATCTGAAGGAGGAAGAAAATTTTAGATTCTAGTACAAGGTGTGACTGGTTGTGAAGTGATTTAAACCATTAGAAAGAGTGTATTTCATTGATATTTTCTCTCATGTTGTGAAACATAAAATGATTTGAATGATTCTAAGCCTGGTTTCCATGAAAAGTTTGTTTATTTAATAACTTAATGTTTGGAATGAATTCCTTCATGGAGATTTAGAGGAATAAATATACATAAAGTAACCAGAATGTTTAATACTAGAATGGAATGAGGACATGGTGTGAAATCTCAGGTAAAGTCACTATAGGATTAAATAGGAACCGAGGTAATGGAATCAGAAGTTTAATTCCATAATAATGGAATTTGGGTTCATCCAGAGTAATGAGGACCATTTTTTTACTATAAGGTGTATAATGATGTAAGTTTCTTCTCAGTTCTTCTCTAAATTGATGAACTACTCTTGGAAATACCTATGGTGAAGATGTTGGAAGAGTTGAAGTATAAGTTTCCTGAATGTTTCCAAATGAAATATGTTAGTTTCTATAAGAGAATATTAGTTATTAGAATCATAAGATATTTTAGTTATTGAAAATTATTCCTTTATCACTTTGAGTATTTCCGAAAGTCATCATCTAGATTCAATATGAATGAGTCAAATATTTTTTGTACCCCCCTTTCTAGAAACTTTAATATTTCAAAGTAGAATACACCTAAAATGGATGAGGAGGTAAAGTACATGGTGAAAGTTACATATAAATTGGTTTTGGGAATCCTGATGCACACTATGATATGTACTATGATTGATACCACTTAATAAATATGTGTTATTATAAGATTCATGGAGAATTTAACAAATGAACATTGGGAGGCTGGTAAGTGTGTCTTTTAGTACTGAAGGTTGAGTAGATATTTCACTCTATTTACGATTGATCTATAACTTATAAGGGTTTGTGAATTTTGACTTTGGGTGAGATGTTGACTCATGGAAGAGAACTAATGACTACATATTTTATTTTAGAGGCACTTCCATGAGTTGAATGTCATATTTATAAATGATAGTCACACTATTGACCATGAAAGCTAAGTACATTGCAATAACAGAATCATGGAAGGAGTTGGTGTGGTTGAAGGGTCTACTAAAGAAAATCAACAGGATGTATGATATTGGAATGATGTATCATGACATCCAAATATCAATCTAATTAGATAATAATCTGAAATTTCACTCTCCGACAAAACATATTCATTCAAAATACCATTTCATCTAGAAACCTTTAGAAGATGGTGTGCTAGAGCTATAGATAGTTGAATGGAATTAGAACCTATAAAATATTATAACTAAATTTATTTACTAGTAAATAATAAATAATTATTATGATTTATTAGGTCTTGGTTAACATGATTATATTTGGATCTCATCTGCTTTGATATACTAGAAGAGGTCATCTGAAGAAGAGAGTTATAGAAGATGATGTATGTGACCCAGTGGACTTAGTGTTGGAGCCTGAAAAATAATTCTCAAGTGTGAGATTGTTAGGCTTGGTGTGAGAATACATTTTTAGGTAAATATGAAAGTCATACAAAATGAGTAACTTCTTATTCCCTTGATGTTTTATCAGATGCATAGGTGGAAGTTATCAGAACACTAGAAGTGTGAATCATTTTAGCGATGGTATAACACCTGTAGATATAAGTTCCATAGAGGAGGATGAGTTACAAACACTATAAACTATAAATAATAATGTGGGGGGGGGGGGTGAAGTAATTACCTAAATTCTCTATATACAGGAACTATTCATTGAGTAATCTAGTTATGGTGGTGATCTCCCATAACCAAATGATTCGATGACTATGAAAATCAGATACACAAGGTGTATAGTGCATAGAGTTCATTTAATGGTAAAACTAATATTACTGGTTAGTAATGACTATATATGTCAGATTTGGAATCACTTTTTTTGTGAAAAAATTTAAAGTGTGATTAGAGTGACTTACACAAGCTAAAATTTTGTTATCTTTAGTATATTTGTTGTTTCACATCGACTAAGACTCTAACCAAACCATATAAATTCCTTATATTACTTTATTTTTATTTATGATATATCAAATTTCTTGATTTTTCTTCTATTTTCCACTGTGACGGTATCCTATGGTTTTAGTAAGATGTGAGGATAAAGTATGTGGTTGTTTTTGATGGATTCATATTCCCAAAGGAATCTTCTAACAACACTAGTATTTTTTTAGAAAATCTGGTTCCTTGTTCTGCTATTGAAGACTAAACATTGGGTTGATCAGATTATAGTATACATAGTGAAATAATAACCACACAATAGCCATATTCACATACCGAAATCTCATTCTGCATACCAAAACTACAACCATACACCACATTACAACCAATTACTATAATCAAAACCATACACCATATCCAGAACTGTATACCATTGTATAAACACATCACTATAATATAATCACATAACTACATCACTACCATATAACATTACCTCATTCCATCAAATAATATGCACACTATGTTTGGAATAGAGAGTGAGAGTGTGGGGGGGGGGGGTAGTCATCCATCTATACCACCTACATCCTAAATGATAAGGGTACATTCAGAACCCAAAATCTCATATGGGCATTGGTTGAATTACTTGACTTAGGTGGTGTTGTATAAGAAATAAAAAACTTCAATTCATATAGAAACATACCAATCCTAACCTATTGGTCAAATTCCTATAAAAAACCTCTATAAATACTTCCCAAATCCATGTCTCCACTGCTACACAACAACAATCATAGCCAACTATAACCACACTAAAACACTAATACCTAATAATAAAGAATATTTACCCCATTTATTATTTCATTAACAAATTATACTTTTGTTATTTTTTATATTCATTAAATTCAATTAGCATAAAATATTTTCATCCACCACTATTTGACATCAACAACTTTTTCTTCCACAATTACAATTCAATTACCAAATGATTAATTTTACTACATCAATAAAAATTAGCTAATAATTCATTAACCCAGTATAACCTATACCTATACCACCTTTATTAAAATTCATTAATTAATTTCAGAAAGCATCCATATTCTTGGGAAACTAAAACACACCAAATCCATACTAAATCCACAATATAATCATGGACAATTTCATGAAAACATACCATACTAAGTTATATAAATAAATGAAAAAACACCCCTTTCTCTTTACCATAAATAGTAACTAACCAAAATCACCACAATAATCATAAAAAATTTTCAACAAAGAACTAATCATAGTAGTAAAAAAACGATCTCATATAATTATAATTACTCATTTATTTGTTAATTCTTTCTCAACAATATCAAATACCAATTTATATATTTCCAATTATTCTTTCCATTATTGACTTTATGTAATTTAACCAATTATATCATGCTTCAAAAAATAAATATCAACATAAGAAAAATGTCAATAATCTTATTATAATCAATTAACAACATATGTTCAATAATAAGAGAAATAAATAAAACATTCTCAATTCTTCCAATACCAAATTATTTTCCAATTAATATTATCTTAATTAGGTAAATTTCACCTCCTTAATCAAATAAAACTAAATCATAATTAATTTTAATTATTAAATATAAAAAAAATGAGAATATAAATCCCTAACCATGAAAGGATACTCAATAGTATGGCACTAAGAAATAAAAAGAAACTGATGATCAAATACCAATGATACAATGTGAAACCTTTAATAACCTAGAATACATAATCTTTAAACAATACCTTAACCAGACTTAACTAAAACAAAATTCCAACCTCTAAAATAAACTTATGATAAGTAATAACAAATGATAATGGAGGAAAAAGGAAGATAAAATCTCAATTGATCATAAAAGATTGATCACATAGAACTAGGGCTTGATATCCACCAAATAATGAACAATGGAACCAAAACCATGACTTTGAGGCATCTAGGGTTTGATATGAAGAAAAATAATGGAAGAAATGTAGATATATGATTGAATTAATAAATAAAATTAAGATAAACACACAGTGACATGGTAATGTATTGACCATGTCGTGGTAGAGCTTAGTCAACCCTGATATGAAAACTATGTCCTTCAAAACACCCCATTCTCTCAAATCTCATAGTCTATTTAACTCCCTTGAATAATCCTATGACAGAGGCCATGGAATAACCCTCTAGAAAAAAGTGTTCCCCCTATCAACCAAATAATCTATGATAAGAACACAATTTAGTTTTCATGAAACCATGGAATAACCCATTATGATGACCGCTGCATCCATTTTCACACTCCCTATGGTAGACAAAGATTCAAATTTCCAAATACAACTAAAAAGGTTTCTACTACCACACCATAACTAATGAACACAATATAAACCTATCCTAAAATTACCATAATCAAATATAACTATACAAACATGAAAAACAACATAGACACTACATCTATAACTAGACCACGACCAACCCTAATCTCACCACAATATAACAAGTCCCTAACCATGTAGTGGTTGACTTAATGAATCCTAGAATAATATCTCTACCCTTTATCCACTTAAAAACAATCTTTTTCCACCTATAAATCTTAAAATAAAAAAATAAAAGGACTAAGAATATATATACATCTATACATTAAATAGTTTTTGAAATATTAGTTAAGAGTGATCCATATGAAGAATCCTTTGATGAACTATATACACAATTTTCTTTGATATTATAGTTGATGATATGAAGTACCTTATTCACAAATTATACATGCTTCATGTCCCTTATCACTATATCTAAAAAATTATGTATGTTGGGAAATTGTTTATATTAAACATTATCATGACTTGAAATTAATTTTTTTGAGAATAAAAAACTTTGACAACTTCCTCCTATAAAAGTTTTAAATCATTAATTAATAGTCATAAATGAACAAAAAATTTATTTTTAGGATATCTTGATTTAGAAATAATTAAAATTATCATTCATAGGATATTTTTGGTATATGTTATAAATTACCAATATAATAGGCCATGGAATATATTGGTTTTTGGGGATTCAGTTCAAATTCATTCCATTTTTTCATAGTCTAAGTCTAATATTTCAAAATTAATTTCAAAAAATAGGAAAATTTTGATTAATTTTTTTCCATTATGAAGAATATGCTGAATAACACAATTTTCTATTGGATATTCACTCATTTGTAATCTATCTTAACATTTTTTCATCATTTGAATTTGCAAATAAATGTTTCAAATGATGAATTATGATAAGGTACCAAATTTAATTAATAGCAGGTTTGGTACATGGAATAATACATAAATAAACATGATATTTTTTTCAAACTTATATTGTGATGTCACACATTTAAAAAACTCTAATAGACCTTCAAATTCCTTTCTAAAGTACCTAATGACTTGTGTAGTCACAGATGGGGGGTGAATCAATGTAAACCAATTTTAACAAATTATTTTCTATTTAAATTAACCAGCTTAATATTGAACCTATACAAATATTAGTATGAATGTATCTAATTATAAATTCCCAACACACCACACCACATGAAAAGTAGTAAAAAAATAAGAACAAAACACACACAATATTTTTACGAGGTTCACACCCAATGTGGTTGACTATGTCCTTGTTGTGTATGGGTAAAGTTTGAGACAAATGTGTTCCATGAATATGATAAAGTGAATACACATGGAAAAGGTATCATCCTTTACCCTTGAGGAAAACTATTGAAAGTATTACTATCTATCGATGTGTTATTTATAGTAAATTCAACCAATTTTTAATGGAACTCCTCCTACACTAATAAACAAGATCTTATTATCTTATCCTAGATTTCACTGCATCAAATGATAAGATTTTTTTAATTAGAGTCTTTGATACTGATATAGTAACATGAAGGTCAATTTATTCATCTTAATTTTAAAGTGATCAACACATGTAAATAGAAGGATCTTATATGTTTTCTTCTTCCCCATTCACATAAGATATTTAATATACAGAATATAATAAAACTGTAGTATCACATTGGTCTTACCTCAATTTTCTCCATATTATTCAATATATCTGACACACATAATATGTATAGGTAGTAGTAATTTAAACCATCCTAAATTATCTTCTTCTTTCTCAAATTTATCATTTATGATATGTGTAAATCATAGATTGGCCTTCTATCATCTTATTTCACATTCTTTGATTCTGATAATTTATTCAAGTTAGTTCTTTCTTAGCTCATCTCACTTGTTCTTCAATACACATGATCTTCAAAAATAGTAGTATATGTTTCTTCACACTTCGATAATTATTAAATAATTTGACTCATTCCAAAATATCAATCCGATATCATCTCACACTCATTTTCAAAACTGGATGATCTTATTTTGATAATTCTATAAATCCAAATTATGGAAATTTCAAAAAAACTAGGCATCGATTGTTCTAGAATATTTTTCTAAAACTTTTAATTGATTTTCTAAATTTTATTTATCATGATATTTTCCCTCTAACTAGACATGTGGGTTAGTTTCCATGGTACTCAATTTATTTAAATTCTCAATTAACAACATGGGTTTTCTCCCCACAATCCTCAACTAAATTTATACAAATACTCATATTATCTTTTCAATATTTTTATGTAGGTATTTTCATGCTATAATCATTTTTTTGTGTAGTAAAAAGTTATCATGGCTTGGTAAAACTCATAAATTTCTCAAGATATCAATGATTATGGTGTGGGACCAACTATTATGGTGAAATATATATATCCATATCCAAATATCACAATGATTAACTTTAATAGATTATCATTACGGTGTGAATTGTAACAACTTGAGATTTTATGAATTATTATTTTTTGAATTAATTTAATCTTTTATATATTTTTCATTTCAAATGACACTAGATATTGATCTTATATATGTAAACCGTAATTTTTTTTTCATTATACGCCACATGATGTCAATCTTATGCATTACATAATACTAAGTGAGCTTTCTTTACACGCAAGAACGAGTTTTACCTCCTTTTAATGGAAAACCTATTTTAAAACAAAAATTTGACACTTATAAAAATTTTATTTAAAAAAATATTATTTTTTGATTCAGAATTTGAAAATTATCTTTGGGTGATTTTTGGGTATTTTTCTGAGAAGTTTCACATTTTGATGAATAGTGAAAAATACTACATTTTAGTTGAAAAATGACTTTTTATTTAAATAATTATTAATGATAAATTATACTTTAAATTTGTTTAAAAGTAAAAATAGATCAAATACATTTCTATTAATCCAATTGAGATCATTTTAATAATTTTTAAATTTAATTTTGATTCAAATACTTAATGAACTTTTGAGAATTTTAGGTTTAAAAACCTGTTTTCTCACCACGTCTGTGGGATTAACATTAAACTTAATTTTGAAACATATATGAGTATAATTTGTAAAGAAGGAAATAAACGGTTGTAATAATTATTATATTTATATTATAATAATATGAACTTAATTTTTTACCAAAAATATTAATGAAAGTGATTAAAATTCATTATAGCCATTAAGGTAAAATTATGCTTAACAAGGGACTAAACCTTAAACTTAAGGTCCAAAATGACATAAAAACTTATCCAAATTCTATTGGATACCCATATTTATACTATATATATTCATTTTTCTAATTTTATGATTTAATTGGATACTATTCAATGAAATTTCCCTATTTCATGAGTTAAGTAAGGAAAAGACAAAAAAGGAATTTTTCTTACGTTTAACATTTATAAAAAATTGAGATATGGTAAAAAAAATATTTTTTGTTTATAAATAGAATTTTAAAATATAAATGAGTTATTTTTATCATAATGATTTATCATTAATTTTTAGGGATGAACTAGTTACATTAAATGCTTAATTAATGCTAACGCATGAATTGTTTAGTTAGTAATTAAATAAATAAATGATGCTAGAAACATTAAAAATAATGTAAATTTAATGAATTATTGTGTTACATTATTTTTTAGATAAATATATCAAGTTAAACATATTTTAACTTAATATATTTTAATTTCAATAATTTTTTGATATTTTTAAGTTAAAATTAAATAAATAATTTCAAAATTGAAATTAATTTTATTTTCCAATAAATTATATTTTATTAAAAGATTTAATATTAATAAAAACCATACCTTATTCCTAGTGATTTATAAATATTAATTAATATAAAATATGTTATATTAATAGAATTAATTATCTTTTATAATGAACATATGTACCCCTAAATATTAAAAACATTGTTAGCACAGTTCAGGGAAAAGCAACGTTTTTACGCGTTACATGATTTTGTTTTAAAATTAATTTCACACAGACATGAGATTTATATTTTTTTAAATTAGATATAATATTTATAATTAATTTTTAATATATTTTCTAGTAAATCATACCTTAATTTAGTCTTAATGGTTAAATTACATAGGTTGGAAAATGGGTTACCTAAATAAAAAACCAAAATGAAAAATATAAGGAAACCTAAATACTATGGAACAAAATTATAAAAAAGAACCAATTTTTGTGTGGTGTATATTTTATTAGACCATTATTTAAATTTAGTTCATTATTTTTCCATTTTCTAAACATATAATGTTAGGGATACCTCCCATTAGTGCTTACCTTTTGGCATTTACAAGAATGCCACTCCTTCTCCACTATAAAAAGGTACTCACCCCTCCCCCTTATTCACACATCTAAATCCATTTTTATCACACAAAATATACTAAAATAAGATACCAATATCACTAAACTCATTCTATAATCCTTCCTTCTGGAATAAATCCATCCAAGGATACCCTTTTATGTAAACCAAAAGGAGTTACCCAAAGAAGAGGTAACATCCTTCCTCAAGCACTTTTGTGTTATTTTCATTATAAAACACCTTAATTATTATTATATTATTATATAACAATTTCTATATACTAAATATACTGAGATTTTTTTATTCTAAGGGTTTAAACTACACTTACACACACTTACATCTAATGGGTAACAAACTCACCATTTGTGTGTACGGTGAACTACCGCCACATGAAACGATGTTGTTCATTTTTCCTTTACCACCTCTCATGGTTTGATATTATGATAAAAACTATATTTTTATATGATATATATGATATTTATGTTTTATTTTATGCTTATTTAATTATTATATGAACATACGTTCATTATTTCTATTTTTTTAACTATGATAACCTTGTTTGTGGAAGTGTGGACAACTGCCTCCTCAAGCGATGCAATTCATTCAAAATTTAGAAGGAATGTATTAAGGATGTGATTAGTAAAATTATATGATATATATGATATAATAATTTTAATTTAATGATATTATATATACATATACATATATGTCATTTACTTTCTTTCTTTCAACACGATAATAAAACGAAAGTATTGTAATGCGTACGTACGTCCTACTATCTCCATAAACGATGTATTTCGTTTAATATTTATATCCTTAATATATTACTATAAATATTTATAAACTGATTATATATGATATATGAATAATTTTGAAATTATTTAAATTTGTAAATAATAATCTAAGTAAGAGGATCAATAATAATAAGTCAAAACATGTATGATAAACAAAGTTATTATTACCTGAAACATTACTTTAACATGGAATTGTTAATAAAAGGGTAATATAAATTCATAGGTGAATAATATATGATATTAGATATAATAATATGGTTATTTGGTATATTTATAATAAACTTATGTTTATTATACAAGAGTTTTGAATGTGTACAAATAAATTTAAGACTTAAAGTAAGGCAATTTCATCTCACTTTTTATTTCTGGGAGATACATGCCCTATTAATCACTTGATTATTTTGTGTGGTGTATATAATTACATATGAAATTTTATATAATTAATTTAATTAATTTAATTATATTAAAATATTTAATCTATATTATTATTTTATGGGGATCACAATTCTAAAGTTACTCAAGTAGTAAGGGGTTTTCTCATTGCACTTTTATTTTCCATGAGACGCAAGCCATGTTCACCTCCTATTTCTTATATATGGTGTGTACAATGACCATGGATGTATTATAATATCATTATACTTATATTTATGGGTATTTAAATATCAATTTTATGATCTCTATTTCATGGGTTTTATGTTTCAAAAGTTACCAAATCAGTAATGTAATTTTGTCTCAATTTACCTTCTTTGAGACACATGTCAAGCTATGAACCTATATTCTTTCATGAGGTGTGCATAATGAAATTTTAAATGTTATATCTTGAACATAATTCTTTTAATTATATTTTAAACTTCATTTAATTTCATTTTATTACATGGGGAGTATAATTCAAAGTTACCAAGTGGTAAAAGTTTATTGAAACAATCACATCATTTATCAAGATTGTTTATAATCTTGATTCCATTGATAAAATCTTATGATCAATATCTCAAGAACACTCATGAATTTTATTCTCATATGGTAATTAATTTTATCTTCATGTATTGGTATAATTTTTTCCACACTTTGGTACTTAAGATATTTAATAATTTTTTTAAGAAGTTCTAAATTTATTTCCCCTTTTAGTCAGAAGTCTGTGTTATTTAAAAATCATTTTTTTCTAAAAATGTTTTCCAAAATGTTTTAATATTATCATATGATGTTTAAAGGATATTGTTTACCCATGTTTTAAATTTATTGAAAATGTTTTTAAAAATAATATTCTAACTATTTCCTGGTCAAGGCACTTTTCTAAACTTTTAAGTTGAAAAAGGAATGTTCGACATATACAGACTTACCTGTCATCATGACTGCCATTTCCTTGAATCTTCCTTTATAAGTTTAAAAGTTTATTTTTTTAAAATGTTTATAGAATTATTTTGGAATTTGTTTTGAATTTAAATTGTTTGGAAGAAAAAGTTTTTAAAAAATTTTTATGATCAAAACTTGTTTTAAATGATTTTGAAAGATTCCTTTATATGTTTTCAAAAGGTTACTATCAAAGAAAAATATTTCAAAGATTTCAAGAATACATTATAATTTTTCAAATAATTTTCAATGAAAATGTTTTTCAAAATGTTTTACAGATTATTTTATAAGATTTCAAGGAAAATATTTTTCAAAATGCTTTATGTTTTAAAAAGTGTTTTTTCATAGAGGAAAATATATTTTACTGAGGAAATGTTTTAAATGAAATTATAAAGAATTATTTATAAGAAATGTATTTTTTAAATGGTTTTATGAAATGTATTTTAAAATAAAGGATATTTTACTTATGAAATGTTCCATGGGATATTTCAAAATATTTTTCCATCTAAGATAATATAATTTGTTATAGTTTATGAATTCCATTCTTATTATTTATTTAATGGTTTATGTCTTGATAGAATGATGTTTATGACAACCATTTATCTTAAACGGGTTATATAATGTTAAAACTAACTTATTTTCATTTGTTATTATTTGATGAAATGATTATGAGACCTATACATTTTACATCAGTAATGATATAATGGAATGTTTATGATACCCATTTCATTTCGTGGGTTATGATATTATGTTTATGAAACCAATCTATTTTTTTGGGTCATGATACAATTAAAGTTTTATTATCTTTCAAAACATGTATGGATTATTTTATTATGTGATGGGTGGGAACTATATCTCCCTCCAATGAATTGGGTAATGATAAGTGGTATATGAGCTCAAAGGGAATACTAGTTGTAGACCAATCCTGAAAAAAGATACTTGGGTTGTCTCCAAATACTGAAAATAAGAAGGTACACGGGTTTTATCCCAAGCCTAAATATAAGAGGGTGCACAGGTTATATACCAAACTTGAAAAATAAGAAGGTACATGAGTAGTTTCCCAAGCCTAAAAATAAGCCGTAATATGGGTTGCATCCCAAGACTGAATGTAAGAGGGTACATAAGTTTTAGACCAAACCTGGAAACAAGAGGGTACATGGGTTTTTAGCCCAATACTGAAGTAGGTACATAGATTATTAGATGAAGAATAACATGTTATTAAGGTCTTGGTAGGTATCCTTAACATAATATTTTCTATGATTTGGTGTATGCCACAAATTCCATCTCTTATTCCTATATTATGGTTTCATGGATTATGATCTTGATTCCATTATGATTCATGTATTATGAACTGCCCATATTTATTCCATGATTCATGTTTATGGTATTTATTATGAAGAGTATGATCTTATAATGTCATGATCACATTAGCATACCCTTATGATTACATATATCCTTTGTTTACCCTTTTCACCCCTTCCTATGTTTTCTTTCCCTATGTTTTGAAGAAAGGTCTTTAAGTAGGAGTAATAAATGGGGAATATCTTTAATGGATATTTTTAATAACTTTCACCAAACTAGAATATTATTCTCTAAGTTTCCAAAGACACTAAACTATTATGGTCCTTGGGAAAATACTTTTGTAATGTGCTGAATATTCATCTAAAATGATGTAATATCCATGTTTGTTAATACTGGGTCTATATAGTTGGTATCAATAGAAATATTTAGTAAATCTTTAGAAACTAGGATGATAAAACTTTAGTGGGATACAAAGGAATATTTATAAGGATATTTATAGGAATTTATCTAAGGATATGTTTAACTATGAGGATAAGTATAGAAAAATTTCCTAGAATTTTTCTAAAGGAAATAACAAGTCGTTTCCTAGAATTTCATCCCTACCTGGATAATACAAGTGGATGTGGCTCTGGAAAAAATGTTCCTAGGGGTGACAACTTTGAAAAGGTACATCAGGACTGAATCAAGCATAACCTAGCATATGACAATGGGCCTTGCTGCACAAATGGTTTGACACTACTGATGGATATGCTTTGGGAATTCACAAACTCTTTATGAACCATCATGAAGGACTTACATAGAATATGATTATGAATATCCTAGGATAAACATAAGGCTTCATAAATTAATGAAGTATGTGTCATTATTTGGACATCATATAAGTAAATTTTTCATGATTATATGCTTATATGCTATGATAAGTGTTTCTCACCCTATTCTTTTTGGTTTTATTCAATAGAGGGAACTAGAAAGAACTGGGTTAATATAGAAAGTTTCATATGTGTAAAGTATGGGCATGGTGAAAATAAATCTTATAAGTAGATATTTCATGAAAATAATTAGGAAGGTCCATGAGTATTTTCTATACTACTGAAGATAAAGAGACCACAAACGACTTGTGAAATGTATGAGATGTTCTTCGAGTATTATTTATATTAAAATTAATAAGCATGATTATATTGATGTTGAGGAACCTTAATACATGATTCATATTTCATATTCTAGGAAAGATGTATTAATGAACATGTTAATGAATCATGAGTAATGGTTTAATAATAAAGTTGGGTGATTTAAGTGTATATGTTTTAGAATCAAAAGATTATGTTATATGAATCATGAAGTATATAAGGATTGTTTATATAAGTTTTATTTTATTATTTTAAATAATGTGTTAAATGATACTAATGACCTAGAAAATTTATTTAATAAAAATGCTACATTAAGGTAAGGTAACCTTAACATGATCCTGTGGATGAGAAAATTAAATTTTATATGGATAAAGAGGCAATGATGTGGATAATGTAAATTGGATAGTATTTATGACATGATAACTGATAAAGGATTTGTTTAAAAAGTGGTCTATGTTATCATACATGAAGTTTAAAACTTCATAGAATTAAGGAATATATCCCATAATTGTTGAAATAACAAATAACTCATGTTTTCAAAAAGAATTTATGACAATTCAAGTTATTAACATGTTTTAAGAGAATGTATGATGAGGGTATACACATGTTTGGAATGTGACAACCAAGAGATACTTTATGATACCTATGGGATAAATGTTAAGATGATTTGATGAACTTATTTCTAATGTTTTAGAGTTTCATCCTATAGAATCAATATAATTTTAACCATTTATTGAATAGTTTAAGTTAAACCGCAGATGAAGTATTATCTCACAATATAAGGATTTATATATATTGGATAACATGTGCTATCCATTTTGCTGTGATTCCAAACAAATATAGATGAAATGATGAATCATTATATTTATGGATCTTAGGATCTGATAATGGTTCATGAATAAAAAATTAACCTTCATTTCTTGGAATAAGAGATGATGTGGAAGTTGATTAAGACAAAAAAGGGAAAAGTTGTACTGAAATCATGTAAGTATATATTTTCATAAAAAATTATCAACTTTAGGAAAAAGTGTCTTGAAATATTTTTTTTCAAGTTATCATAATTTTGTATTACATTAATGAAATTTTTCCAGCATATTTGGTTTATTTATTTTTGATTGTTAACTTGATCCTAACCATGTTCTATACCCCTCTCCATCAGAACTTGATAGTTAGATTTCTCTTCAATGTCCATGTTTTCACTTGACACCTATGTTTTCTTATATGGAAATCCTAGTTATGAGTTAATTTGGATAACCGTTATGTTTCCAACTTTACCATTTTAAAGGAAGTTTTAGTATTAATTTTCACAATATTTTTTTTCTATGAAATTAACTTTCAATTATTAAACATTTAATAACCCATATGAATTTTTAGAGAAAAATTATTTTTAATGGGGGTAGAATGTAATACCCCAAGATTTTGTGATTTTTTTTTCAAATTAATTTAATATTTTAGATATTTTTAGTTTCATAAAAAATGAATATATCTCTTCTATATGGAAATAATAAGTTTGGATTTCATTATATGCAATACCATGTTAAGCTTATGCAACACATAACACTAATTTAGCTTGCGTTACATGCAAGATCGAGTTTTACCACCTTTTGATGGCACACCTATTTTAAAACTAAATTTTGAAACTTCTAAAAATTTTATTTATAAAAAAAAATTGAATTCTGAATTTCAAATTAATATTAGGGTGAATTTTTGTTATTTTTCTAAAAAGTTTCATTTTTTGATAAATAGTGAAAATACCGCATTTTAGTTGATAACTACCTTTTCATTTAAAAAATTATTAATGTTAAATTATATTTTAAATTTGTTTTAAAGTAATAATAGATAAAATATATTTCTATCAATCCAATGTAGTTTATTGAAATAATTTTTATATTTAATTTATATGTAAATACTAAATGAACTTTTGGGCATTTTATTTTTAAAAACCCACTTTATTTCCACATCTATGGGATTAGAATTAAACTTAATTTTTACACTTCTATGAGTTAAATTTAGAAAAATGGAAATACATGGTTGAAATCATTATTATATTTATAGTATGATAATATCACCTTAATTTTTGACCAAAAATATTAGTGAAAGTGATTAAAATTAATCACAATGATTAAGGTAAAATTAAGCTTAATAAGGGACTAAACCTTAAACTTAGGGGCCAAAATGACCTAAAAACTTGTCCAAAATCCATTGGATGGTCCTATTTAGACTATATAAATTCATGGTTCTAATTTTATGAGTTATTGGGATACTATTCAATAAAATTTCCATATTTCATAAGTTAAGTAAGGAAAAAGACAAAAAAAGAATTTTCCTTACCTTTAACATTTATTAAACTTTGAATATGGAAAAAACAGAATATTTTCAGTTATACATATCATTTTAAAATATAAATGAGTTATCTTTATCACAATGATTTATCATTAATTTTTAGAGATGAACTTGGTACATTAAATGTTAAAAAAATTCCAACACATGGATTATTTAGTTAATAATTAAATTAAATAAATGATGCTAATTTTTTTAAAAGTAAAGTAAATTTAATGAATTATTGTGTTATATTATTTTGTCGATTAATATATCATTTTATGCAGATTTTAACTTTATATATTTTAATCCCAATAATTTTTTATATTTTTAAATTTAAATTAAATAAATAATGTCAAAATTGAAATTAATGTTATTTTACAATAAATTATATTTTATTAAAAGATTTAAAATTAATAAAAATAATAACTTATTCATACTGATTTATAATTGTTAATAAATATAACATATGATCTATTAATAGAACAAATTATATTATATAATGAACATATAGACCCCTAAATATTAAAAACATTGTTAGCACACTTTGGGTTAAAATAGAGTTTTTGTGCATTACATGTGTTTGTTTTAAAATTAATTTCCAACACACATGATATTTTTATTTTTTAAATTATATATCATATTTATAATTTATTGGTACTATATTTTATAATAAATTACACATTAATTTATTCTTAATTATTAAATTACATAGGTTGAAAAATAGGTTGCCTAAATGAAAAACCAAAATGAAAAATATAAGGAAACTTAAAGACTAAGAAACAAAATTATAACAATAAACATATTTTGAATGGTGAATATTTTTTTGACCATAATATACCTTTAATCCATTATTTTCCATTTTTTAGGTGCATGAGTTAAGAGAGACCTCCCATTAGTGTTTGTCTTTTGGTATTTACAATAATGCCACTCCTCCTACACTATAAAAAGGCATTGAACCCTCCCCCTTATTCACACCTCTAAAGCCATTTTTCTCACCGAAAATCTAATAAAATAATATAAAAACATCCCTAATACAATAATAGTACCCTCTATTTGGGAATAAATTTATACAATGAATCCCTTTGGTGCATGCTAAAAGGAGTTACCCAAAGAAGAGGTAATATCCTTCATCAAACCCTTTTATTTTATTTTCATTCAACACCACATAAATTATTATTATTACATGATTATATAATAAAAAATATCATCAATATACTGAGATATTTTTATTATAAGGTTCTACCCACAATTACAAATACTTTCATCTAATGGATAATGAACTTATCATTCTTGTGTACAACGAACTACCACTATATAAAACGATGTTGTTCATTTTTCCCTTACCACATCTCATGGTTGGAAATTATGATGAATACTATATTTAAATATTATATATATGATATATATGATGTATTTATTCTTATTTAATTATTTTATAAAACATACCTTCACACTTTCCATTTTTTGTAACGACGATAACTTCATTTGTGGAAGTGTGGACTACCGCCTCCTCAAAGAGATGTGATTCGTTCAAACTTTATATGGAATGTATTAAGGTTATATTGAGTAAAAATATATTACATATAAGAAATAATAATTCTAATGGAATTATATATTATATATATATATTCATATATTTCATTTACATACTTTCTATCAATATGAAAATAAAATGGAAGCAGTGTTCATGCGTACGTACGGTCTACCATCTCCATGAATAGTATATTTCATTTAATATTTCTATATTTAATATATTAATATAAATATTTATATAAAGAATATATATGATATATAAATAATTTTAAAATATATAAATAATTAAATCATGATCTATGTAAGAGGATCAAGAATAACAAGTCAAAACACGTACAAAAAACAAAACAGTTATTACCCGAAACATTACTTTAACATGGAATTGTTAATAAAAGGGTAATATGAAGTAATTAGTGAATAAAATATGGTATTATATATAATAATATGTTTCTTTTATATATTTATAATAAACTTATATTTATTATAATGGTGTTTTTAATGTGTATAATGTAAGTCAAGACTTATGTTAATGGAATTTCATCTCACTTTTTATTTCTGTGAGTTACATGCCATATTCACCACTAAATTATTTTGTGTTGTGTACATACTGAACTTTGAAATGTTATATAATTAATTTAATTAATATAATTATATTAAATCTTTAATTGATGTTATTATTTCATTGGTATCACAATTCTATAGTTACTCAAGTAGTAAGGGGTTTTCTCATCTCACTTTTATTTTTCATGAGACATAAGCCATATTAACCTCATATTTATTATATGTAGTGTGTATAATACCCATGGATTCATTATAATAATATTATAACTAAATTTATTTATATTTACATATCAATTTTATGATATCTATTTCATGGGGTTTATGTTTCAAAAGTTACCAAATCAGTAAAGTAATTTTGTCTCAATTTTCCTTCTTTGAGACACATGCCATGTTATGCACCTATATTATTTTAAGAGGTTTATATACTGACATTTAATATATTATATCATGAATATAATTCTTTTTATGATATTTTAATTTTTATTTAATTTCATTTTCTTACATTGGGAGTATAATTCAAAGTTACCAAGTGGTAAGAGTTTATTGAAAGAATCACATCATTTATTGAGATTGTTTATCATTATGCTTCCATTGATGAAATATTATGATCCATATATCAAGAAAAGTCATTAATTTTATTATCCTTTGATTATTTATGATATATTCATGTATTGGTATCGTTTTTTACAATCATTGGTACTTAATATATTTAAGAAAGGTTTTTAAGAAGATCTGACTTTATTACCCCTTTCGATAAAAAATCTATGTTATTTCAAAACTGTGTTTTCTAAAAATGTTTTCAAAAATATTTTAATATTACCAAAATATTTTTCAAGGATATTTTTACCCATGTTTTAACTTTTTACAAAATAGTTTTGAAAATAATATTCTTATAATTTTCTGATCAAGGGATTTTTCCAAACTTTTAAGGTGCAAAAGGAATGTTTGGCATATATGGACATACCTTCCATCATGACCATAATTTCCTTGAAGATTAATTTATAATTTTATAGGGTTATTTTTTTAAATAACTTTTTCCTATTATTCAAGAAATTTGTTGAATTTAAAGTGGGTTTCAAAAGAAAATGGGTTTCAAAAAATTTTGATGATTAATTTTTTTTAAGTGATTGTCAAAGATTAATTTATATGTTTTAAAAAGGTTATTTTCAAAGAAAATGATTTAAATTATTTTATGAATTTGTTATAAGTTTTCAAATAATTTTCAAAGAAAATTGTTTTCAAAATATTTTCAGGTTTATTTTATAATTTTTCAAGGAAAATGGTTTTCAAAATTCTTTATATTTTAAAAAGAATTTTTTCATAGTGGAAAATTTATTTACCTCAAGAAATATTTTAAATGAATTTGTAGAGATTTATTTATAATAAATGTATTTTTCTAATAATTTTATGTAATGGTTTTGCATTGAAATTATATTTTACTTAAGAAATGTTTCTTGTGATATCTCAAAATCCTTATCCATCTAAGATGACATACTTTCTTATAGTTTATGAATACCATTAATATTTTTTATTTAATGGTTTATGTATTTATAGAATTATGTTTATGAAAACCATTTCTCTTCCACATGTTATATGATATTTAACCCCACTTGATTTCATGGGTTATTCATTGAGGAAATGATTATGATGCCTATCTATTTTCCATAGGTAATTATATGATTACATTTTTATAATACCCATTTAATTTCATGGGTTATGATATGATGTTTATGAAACCAATATCTTTTTACAGGTTATGATATAATGAAAGTTTTATTATATTGTGGCATATTTATGCATGAATTTATTATGTAATGGGTGGGACCTATATCTCCCTACAATTAATTGGGTAATGATAAATGGTATATGAGATTAAAGGGTACATAATTTGTAGTCCAATCTTGAAAAAAATAAGATACATAGGTTGTAGCCCAAGCATGAAAATAAGTAGGTATACAGGTTTTAGACCGAGAATGAATTTTAGAGGGTACATAAGGTATAACCCAATATTGAAAAAAATAAGGTACATAGGTTGTATCCAAAGACTAAAAATAAGTAGGTATATGGGTTGTAGCCCAAGACTAAATGTGAGAGGGTAAGTGGGTTGTAGACCTAGCCTAAAAACAAGAGGGTATACAAGTTGTTATATCAAGACTGAAGCAATTACATGGGTGATTAGTCCAACACTAACATGTTACTAAGGTCTTTGTAGGTATCCTTAACATAATATTTTCTATGCTTAGGTGTTTGAAAAAAATTCCATGTCTTATTCCTATGTTATTATTTTATAGATTTTCTCTTTATTACCTTATGATTCATGTCTTATGAATTGCCAATATTTATGCCATGATTAATGTTTATGATCTTTGTTATGTAGAGTATGATATTATAATGTAATGATCAGGTTCTCATACCCTTATTCCCATGTTTATGGTTACATATCTACTTTGTTTACTCTTACTAAGCATCTAATCTCACCCCTTTTTATGTTTCTTTTCCCCAAGTTTTTAATAAAGGTTTTTAAGTATGAGTACCAAAGGGTAAGATCTTTAAGGGAGATATTGATAATATATCAAAAAAATAGACGAATGTGTTCCATGTTTCCAAAGACACTAAACTATTACGGTCCTTGGGCATGTAATTTTGTAATGTGTTGAATATTCATCTAAAATGATGTAATATCCATGTATGTTAAGATTCAGTCGCTATATGAAGTCTTCCCATAACACTCACTCCTTTATATACTATGATGTAGAATTCTCTATGTGACATTATTGTTCTAAATTTAGAAGAGCCTATTCCAACCATCTCAAATCATTTTAATCATCCATAGCATTCATTGCGGTGTGAATATATTCTCAGGATGTAATACCACTCTCTAAAACTTCATATTTTATCATGATCCACATGAACTATCATGATGTTTGATTCAGTAAATGATGATGTAGCACCATTAGATTTAATTATATATAATTATCATATTTTTCAAATATTTTATCTCATGTAAGAAATGTATAATCATACATACTACTCAGTGAGATAAACTTTATATATCCTAAAAATTATCTTTTATATGCGCAAAAGGATCTTATATATTCTGATGAAAGAGTAAATATTATGTACTATCCATGAGATTTTACTTATCGCTTTGTAAGTATTCCATATACTTTGAATTATCTTACACATTATATTTCAACTTTTCCTTCACTGCATTTTAGCATGAACTCATGATTTCTATTCTATACTCATTAGGAGATCCTACATATGCTCAGATATATATTACATACCATTTGAAAGATAATTTACCTATAATTATTTCTAATTTCTCCTTAATAGAATCTTATGTATCTTAGTGAGATTTGGTACTTTTCAAATATTATTTTTTGATGGATATTATATATTATTTTATAAAATATTCAATTATAACTCATAATTCTTGAACTTCTATAACTTAGCTAAAAAATTCATCAAAAATTATCTAGTCATCTATAACCACTCCAACTCATCTCAAAACAACTTAAATGAATTTATAAATTTATAAAACCTCCATAAATCTCTTGAACACAATTCCTAAAGACTTTTATAGCATATAAATACTCTTCTTTAGTATTTCAATAAATCTCCACCAACTTAAATAATTCCTTCTTATTTTTTGATCAAATATACTATAATTGTGAATAATTAATTATTGAATAAATGAAGTACTTGTTTAATATTATCTTAGAATAAATAAATTAAATTTCATCCAAGTGTTTCTATATTTTTATGCATATTTCTTTATTCCAAGAACACAAGGACAAATACCCATTTTAATTCACATCCATCTTCACTCTTAAAATAAATACCTCTTTAAGATTTTCAATTGCATCTTAAACTCATAAAAATCATATAGTTAGTGGTTCTTTCATCTTCTATTAACACTTAACTTTGCTTCCCATAAATTTATACTACATAATAATCAAATATATAATCAACTTCCAACATAAACCAATTTATCCAAAAACTCCATGTATTATGTTGTTCACTTTGTCAATCTTCATTACCAACATGACTAGATCTACAATATACAACAAAAGAAAACAATTCATATAATCTAGGGGAGCTCCAAGTTGTTTATCACACCTTTAATATATTCATTCATTGGGCTCTTCATCATCACCCATAACATTTTGATAACCAACTTACTTATTGACAAAAAATACAATCATTACAATCCATTGGGATCTTCAGTTTCTATAAAATAGACAATCATTGGGGAATAAATATATCTTCTTATACCCCAATCCCATAAGTTATACTATATATATTTTTTAATTATAATTTTAATCGAATATTATATTTTCTTCTATAAGTATGACCTTTTACCACTCTATTAATTCCATACATTTTTTTTTTCACTCCATCCACTCCTGGATTTTTTATTAATTAATCTCGATAAAGTAAATAAAACTATAAATTTCTTACAACTTGGATATAGTAGTTTTTCAACACCACTATATTATCAATAAATTGTCGATATTTTCTCAAAAATTTTTACTTTTATATCATGAATCATTTCCTTTATCAAATCCTATTTTTCATTTTGAAAATCTCTATCACCAAAAAATCTTGAATTCTATTTTATTTCACTATACTAGATCCAAGGGATGTAACTTGAAGAAAAAAAATTGAAAACTAAATGACTATTAGTTGATCTGGTTCCTAGTTTCCTCATATTCAAACACTTCATGCATGGATAGTAAAACATTTTTTTGGTGATATTCTTGTTGGTAAATTCCATGAAATCATTAACCTTTTCTCACATTCATCACTTTTTTAGCATTAATCCAACTATAATTAATTATCACCTATAAAAACTATCAAATAAAGAATATAAATTTCTATATATCGAAAGATTAAATTCAAATTTACTTAAGAAATATTTTATACAGAATTATATATATATACAACATTAATAATAAAAAAAGTTAAAATAATAACTATACATGCACATTTTTTTAACATTTTATACCTTGTATATAGTTTTAGGGTTTTTACTTATTTTATGTATTATTAGTTTAATAAAATTTCTTTTAATATATTTATATGTATATATACGCACATATTTTTTTTAGAATATACATATAATATTAATATCATAGATATATATGTTATGTTTATATATGTGTTATAAAAGAATACATATATTTTATTAATATAAGATTAATAAAAGTGTTTATATATATTATAGTAATATATATATATATATATATATATATTTTAAAAATATATAATTTTTTATAAGTAAAAAATTAATATTATTAATATTAATATCAATCATTTATTTTTCTAATTTAATTAATAAGGAATAAAAAAAATAATCAAATCAATTCAAATTTTAAACAAAAAACTATAGAAAAATTTAGAAAAAATTAAGATGTAAAAATTCAAAGAGAAGATTTTAAATTGCATAAACAAAATATTTAATTTTAGTATAAACTATAAAAAATTTTATAAAGAGTAATTTACAATACATAAAACACAATGATGTACATACCTAAATATATAGATTGGAAAAATTCAAAATTTTAGAGGATAATGGATCAAAAAATAATATGGAAGAGTAATATACAAAAAATAAATAAATATAAATAATTAATATAAAATATATTTATTGAAAAATTAAAAAATCATAGAAAATACAAAAATATTATGTGGGGATGAGTAGAAATTTAGTTACAAAAGAGGATAGATCTTATGTGTAGCCGGTAATAAGGGTTCATGACATTAGAGAGAGGATGATCATACTATGTTTCATAAATGAAGAACAAAAGGAAAATTTATAATTACATGTATCTTATAAACATACCATTACATCATTTTTAATATAAATATCCCTAAAAAATTCCAAAAAATCTAGAGGTTCAATGTCTTTGGGATATTAAGTACCTAATACATCATCCTAAAAATAAGCTGCATCATATTTTATTTCAATATTCATTATTTTATTCTATATCTCATCATACCTATATCACTGTATGTAATCCCCTAGGTACATACTATAACACTTGATATTCAATTCTAGTAAGTAAAATTTTCATTCTAAAGAAACAATAACATAATTCACCTAACTTTATTCAAGAATGTGATTAAAATATAAATTCAAAAAATTCCTAAATTTAATTTTATGAAATTAATTGAATTTTTTAAATCATTAGGTCAGAATTATATTAGGGATTTTTTTTCATTTTGATAAATAGTTTATTTTTTGATGAAAAGTAAAAAATATCGATTTTACAAAAAATTGGCCAAATTTTGACATTATAATGATATAAGAATAACTTGAATGTTTATGAAACATTTTCTTGGGGGAAAATATATATTTAATAAGTAATATTATTATATAAAAATATATTGTTAAATTTATAAATATATTCTTAACATTTTGGAAATATAAGTAATTTTTTTGTTCGAATAAAAACTATTTTCAATTCTTTTTTTTAATAAAATATTTACAAGGTTCCTTTTAGTTTTGGTTTTGTTTTAAAGAAAAATAAGCCTCATGTTAAATAAAATAATAAAATTAATTCCATTGAAATCAATATTATACTTTATTATTTTATAAAATCATTTTTTTACTTAATACTATCATTTTTCTAAAAACGGATTTCATTGCGTTTTATGAAAAAAATATTAAAATTAATTTATTCCATTTCTAAGAGTTGAATCAGGAAAAATTGATTCTATATTTGGAATAAAAATAATCAATATTAGTAAATATCATGAAATTATGTTTGTGGTCATAATGAATAGTAGCCATGTTAAATATTTATCACCTCGGTTAAGGGTAAAATGAGTTAAATGGGTGAAAAATAAAGGGACAAGTCTTCAAAATATAAAAAAATTATTAAATAAATATTACTGGTTTTATTTCAAACTTAAACTTATAATATTTTAATATATGAAAATTTGGTGCCAATTTTACAAGAAAATGACTTTATATTATTTAAACCTTTTAAGTAATACCATGTGTGTCCCTCCCTTCACTTATAAAAGGGCATATATTCTCCCCCCTTATTCAAAAAACATTGATCTCTTTAGCTCAAAAAATACCTACCCAAAAAATTACTACATTTATTCCTTTCCTTCTATATCTCTTGGTCTTACCCTAAGACTGTCCTAATAAGGATTAATGTTTAATCCAAAGGAGGCCTCTCAAAGAAGAGGTAATCCTCTTACCCAACTCTTTTGAAGTTTATTTGTTCATTTAAATCCTCTAAATATATTATATTTATCCTAAAATAATTAATCAAGTATCACCAATATATGTATATTTTATTATTATTATGGGAAAACAATTTTCTACCTTCTTTCTATTCTACAGAAAATGAAAACATCGCTCATACGTACATACGACATACTATCTCCACGTAGTGGTGTAATTCATTTTTCATCACTGCATTGCTCAGATGGTTATAAAAGTGAAATTGATTAATGTATATATGGTATTTATGACATAATTATTATTTTTAATATAATATATCATCTAAATTCTTACCCTCCAATTCGTTGGAAAATGATAATGTCGCTCGTGTGTACGTGTGGACTAGCACCTCCACGAATCGATCTGATTTATTTTTCTATTACTACTATGAATGGATGATTATAAAATTGTATATAATCAATAAAAATTATATTCATGACATTTTTAACATTCTTGATATTATTTAACCATTTCCTAACAGCTCTAATCATGAACAATATACTGATGTAATTTTGGAGAAATTGGCCGAATAATATTAAGCAGTCTGTGTAAGCAAGAATTATTCAATGAATGGATTTAAAATTTTTATAAAAAGACCTCAAAAAATTTAATATAGATAAATATGTTATTAATATATTATTTAATAAATTTTAATTCATTATACAGTAGGATGAAACATGTATGACTAAGTAGAGACCCAATGTAATAGATTTTTGTTACAATCTGATTTTATTTCAGGATTGTTTATGTTTAGATATCCTTTGGAAAATTATATGATCCTAATATATTAAAACATATTAATTTTATTATCATTAATCTATTTTTGGTGTTTTCAAGTTTTCTATTCCTTCTCTTTTTGAATCAATAATTCACAATTAAGTTACATATAAAAGACTTTATTTTAGAAAATATATTTTTTAAGTCTTCATTCAAACTCTTCTCCTTCTATTCCAAGATTCATTTAAATATTTCAATAATTTTGTTATTTAGGATAAAAAATTTAATGTTGTTAACATTATTTACAAAGGATTAAAATTAATCTTTTCAACATTTACCATATGGGTTATTTTCATATTTTTACAAAATAAAAAAAATGTTTTTTCTGTAAATGACTCAAAAACCCTTTCCCACTACCATAACTATTATAAATTATTAATATTACATTAAAAGTTTTCATGATTATTTTCAAATAAAATATTTATCTCAATATTCTAGGAATTATTCTGTAATATAATATCAAAATAAAAAGGTATTAATATATCAAAGGAATAAAAATAATTTTGAAAAGTGATTTATAAATCCGTTCTTACACGAATTTACAAGGAAGTTATTCCTAATTTATTTCTTCTATTTTCTATTATTTAGGCTTTATTTTACTACAAAAACATCATATATGATGAATTGATGGTATTTTATTATCCTTTATTGATAATAGATTATACCGTATTTTGATATTATTCTCTTTATTGTGATCATGTTCTCTATCACTCCCTAGTATTCATTATACATTATTTTTATCCTCTATGTCTATATTTTCAATATCATAGATAAATTCAATATTATTTACATTAATTTGATTAATTAACAACCAAATACCATTTATATATATGTTATCGTTTGAGGGAAGTTTATTAATAAATTTATTTCACTGACTAGAGAAATATTCCATATTATTAATTCAATATATATAAATATTGATTTATAAAGCATTATGAGAATGATTTATCAGCGCTTTTTAACACTTATAAAGGGGATCCTTATCAACACTAGCTAAAAGCACTGATAAAGGCTCCGTTTATTAATTCTAATAAAAAATGATGATAATGGGGTCTTTTTATTAGTGATACTAAAAAAACGCTAATAATGTAAAGACCCGCAAATTTCAAGGAAATTTTTTTTCTTAATTTTCTTTGGAATTTTACAAGAGCGCAGCTTCAGACGGCACCTGATTCCGAGGCCCGGTGTGCCCGGAATCAATTTCCGAAGTTTGGCTCGGGTACGTTCAGTGAACGGACGAGCGGGTTTTTCTATCTTTTGAACCGGTGCCCGGAATCAAATTCTGAGGGCACCGATGAAATCGCAGCGCCGGTATTTGCTTAGAAACGCCTCTTCCGGAGTTGCGTTTGCTCAGACGTGGTATTTAAATTTTGCGGCTTAAGTCAGAAATAAAATAAAGTTTGTGCGACAACTTTATTTTATTTCACTTAAACTGCTTGGAAGCCACTTAAAGTCACTTAAAGGCGGCTTGAACTGAGTTGAACTGGATAGGATGCTATCCAGAAATATCCTACCCCTTGGTAGGATATTTGTGCGGTGGGACCCGCACGAGCTCCGCCGTTTCTTTCGCTAAGTAACGCACCCGCGAAAACCCGTCAAAGTAACTGAAAAGTCAACCGACGCATTTTCTTTAATTCTTAACAGACCATTTAATTGGGCGGTTTATTTCGTGAATTAAATGGACTGTTTCTTCGTGAATTAATTGGGTCGTTACTTATGCGTTTTACGTTTGTTGGCAAAATAATAAACTTGTCTATTTTGGAGGATTGCTATCGTTGTGCAATTCCTCTGAGCCTCCACCCTCTCCGCGAAGAACGCGAAGAACGCGAAGAACGCGAAGAACGCCGGAACCGGAATCCGACGACGCACGATCCGCGACGTCAACAGCTTTTCCGCGACCTTCTTCTTCTTCTTCGGTGCCTCTTCTTCCGCGGCGAACCTGCGATCGGCGGTTAAAGGTGAGAATCGAAACTTCTAAATTCTCCCTTCTTAATTTCAATAACAACGGATTTAATTAATTAAATCCGTTTGTTCTTGATCCGGAGTTTGGCGACGCGACGCCGGATACCGCGACGACGCAACGATCCCCCCTTCTTCCGCGACGAGCGATTCCGCGACGACCTCTCATCCGACGACGACGACAAGGTAGGGGTTTATTTTCCTTGATGATTCATTCCCGTGTTCTTATTTCTTTTAAATAAAGAACCGGCATGAATAATTTCAATTAATTAAAAATTGAAATGCCGTTTAAAAGAAAAGGAGTGAACAATTTTTATCTTTGATTAAAAATTGTTGTAGCCTTTTCTCCCGTTGATTATGACTAACGCGGAGGGTGCGGGTCTAACGAACAAGACCCGACAACCCTCCGCCGATCTCTTTTGTTGTGCGGATATGACGGACGACGACGAACCGCGCGGCAGGGGCGATCTGTTGTTCCCGCAGTGAAGATCGGCCCCCGGGAGGAGCATCGGCGCAGACGGGAGGAAAAACGGGCCACCGGAGCAACTCCGGCGGCCCGCGGAAGGTGGCGGCGGCGCGGGTCGCCGGCGCGGCGGCGGCGAACCGCCGGACCGCGTCCGCGGTCCGGCCATCCAGCACGCGGCCCGCGCGGGCCGCGTTTCTCCAAAGCCGCAGGTTTGACCCACGGCGGCTCACTCGGCCGCTCGGCCGAGGGCGAGCCGGCCGGTCCGGTCGGCCGGGCCGCGCCCAGGTCGGACCGGACCCGGCCTAGCCGGGTCGGGACGGGTCGGGCCGACCCGGTTCGGCCGACCCAGGGGGGTTCGGGCCGGGTCGCCCCGGGCATAGAACCCCCGTTTCGGGCCCTCTTCGGTCTTTTGCCCATATCTTGGGCCTGGGACCTCCGATTGACAAACCGTCAGTGGCTACGCGATCCTTGGATCGAGACGGTCGTTTCGGTATATTATACTCAAGGTTTCGGAAGACTTTGGGTTCGGCCGGGTTGGTTCGTACACGAAACCAACCGGGCCCTCGGAGCGGAAACGCTCATAACTTGAGCTACGGACGTCCGAACGACGTACCGTCAGCTGTGGTAGTTTCCTCTAAGTGAGACGGAACTTTTGGCATACTCCGCCCGAGGATCGGATACAGGCGGAGTACGGTCGGGTCGGTTTTGCCCTAAAAACCAACCGGGCCCCTGGGACGAAAATGCCAATAACTCTCAGACCGGGCGTCCGATTGACGCGCCATCTGTCGCGTTGAGATCCTGTTGTCGATACGAAACTTTTGGATACATCAACTTCGGACTACGTGTCAATTGATGTATCAGCCTCTCGGCTCGTGGAGCGGACCCTCCTAAACGAGCTCGCTATGTGCGGGAACCCTAGCGCTGGCTGTGACTTCGACGACAGAGCAGAGATCCTCCGTGGACTGCGACAACGGCAGAGCAGAGATCCTCCGTGGACTACGACGACGGCAGAGCAGAGATCCTCAGTGGACTGTGACGACGGCAGAGCAGAGATCCTTCGTGGACTGCGGCGACGACTGTGCAGAGATCCTCAGTGGACTGCGTCGACTACTGCACTCAGCGATCCTACGTGGATCAGTGCTACAGGTTCTGTGTGAGCCCGATCCTATGTGGGTCCTTACTACCGGTTCTGTGTGAGCCACTGCCTACAGGTTCTGTGTGAGCCCGATCCTGTGTGGGTCTTCTGCGGGGGTTAGTACCTATCGATCCTTCGTGGGTCTGACGACTTAGACGGATCAGTGATCGTCTTTGACGTCATCTGAAAAAGTATACATGGTTGAGCTGAATCTTATGTTACTCTCCTTTGTGGATTGTGTTGAACTATCCTATGTGGATTTACTGTTTACTCTCCTTGTGGATTTGAGTCTTGCTTTCCTTTGTGGATTGAGTTGTTCTTGAGCTCGTGAGCAGAGCTAGAAATGGGGACTTAGGTATATGTATGGGCATATACCTAAGTCGAGTCAGATGTTACTTCGTGATTGCATCTTTCTTTTGTGCTATATCCTTTGTGGATTTCGGGAGACCTTCGGGGGTCTCGGGGTCCTTACTGAGTAGCTTGTACTCACCCCTGCACGGGCTATGCCCGCACCTTGTTGTGTTGGTTGCAGACGACGGACAGCGCTGATCACGGTTGGGGCGTGGAGCAGGACGGTACCTGGAGGTGGACCACTGGGCGGGACGTGCTCGGAGCGGACGTGGGACCCGAGGAGCCTGGAGGCTATCTGTACCCACCCTTCAGGTGGGATTGCCAGTGGACGACACGAGGCCGCCGTCTTTTCTTCATTTGTTGTACTTTACTTTTCAGTTGTACTTTACAGTTGGGCTTGTATTTCCGGCCCCTTTACTTTTCTGCACTTTACTTTCCGCTTGCTGACTCTGTGTGGTTGTTACTTATAAAGGCAATGCCTTCCCTGTTTACTGGGATTTTACGCCTTGGTGCTAGTCGCCAGCCCCTGGCCTATGGAAGGCGGGCTTGGGGTAGTCACGGCACGGGCCCCGAGGACGGGTCGTGACAAATTGGTATCAGAGGTGGTCGGTTCTACCGCAGACTCTGATCGTCCTTTCTTTCTATGTGAAGCAATAGTGTTTAGTGTATTGAGTGTGGTTATCAGTTCAGGGAGCCCAGTGTTGGTGCGGCGGCCGACGTATCCGTACACCAGGACCCTGACTCCTGATTTCCGACTTAATGCATGAAAACATTGATTGCGTGTGTGTCTCGAGTTTTCTTTGTGATTACTTGTGTCAGCTCACCGGGTATACTGATCTGCTTTATGAAAGTCTCAAGTTTTCCTTGTGATTACTTGTGCCAGCTCACCAGGTATACTATTCTGACTGTGGTGCTCTTGTTCTCCTTTTCAGGATGGCCCCGCGACGACTGCCAGCTAGGGTTCCGAGTGTAGGGCGCGACGGCAGCCCACCGAGCGACGAGGCCTCGGTACAGGGCCCTTTGCCAGCAGTGGCACCGGCGGTAGCCTTACCCGCCGAGCCACCGATGCTTCCAGTACCAGACGCTGACGATGCACGTCGCCTCAGGGCACTGCATGAGTTTCAGAGCCAGCGACCGCCCAGGTTTCGCGGTGAGGCGGACCCCCAGGCTGCCGAGGACTGGCTAGAGGCGGTGGTACGGATCTTCAGACTAGTGAGGACACCAGCGGATCTCATGGTGATTCTCGCAGCGAGCCTCCTGCAGGCGGCGGCAGGACGATGGTGGAGCCTGATGCTCCAGGTTCACGATGAGGCATCCCTGCTCTGGACGGACTTCGAGAGCCTCTTCCGCTCTGAGTTCGTCCCGGCCACCCTCCGAGCGGTGCGCATCCAGGAGCTTCTCCAGCTGCGCCAGGGCAGCATGACGGTCGCTCAGTATGCGGCGAGGTTCACTGACCTATCTCGCTACTCGACCGACATGGTACGGGACCCCTTCTTCCGGGCCCGGACCTTCGAGCAGGGCTTGAGACAGGAGATTCAGGCGTCGCTGGTCTCCCTCAGCATTCCGACCCAGGCGGGAGTGCTGGAGCGAGCCCTCCTGATCGAGAGCTTCCTGGCAGAGCCTTCTTCAGCGGCGAGACCTAGCTCAGGGCGGCAGGTAGCTGAGTCTTCGGCAGCAGGTAGCCGACGGATGACTCACGGGTCCAGGCAGACCAGACCCCCACGCAGACGGCCTCAGGACACCGGCTCAGCAGTACGAGGCACACAGCGGAGTGCCAGCCTTCCGAGAGGCAGGCTATGCTACTCCTGCGGCGGGCAGGGTCACATGGCCCGTGACTGCCCGACCCGCCGATCAGAGGAGCAGCAGACGGTGGAGGGGCCACCCAGGCAGAGGCAGAGGGTCGACCGTGGCGGTCCGCAGGGAGGAGGCGGACGAGGCAGAGGAGCTGGCCGAGCAGCGGGTGGTGGGCGACGCTTCCAGGCTCTACCCCCACCACCACCAGGAGGGCCACCTCGACCACAGGGAGCTGGCGGGCAGGGACAGGCCCAGCTCCAGGCAGTGGAGGCCTACGACCCCGACTTGCCAGAGATGATTCGAGGTACGATCTGTGTCTATTCCACCCTTGCTGCAGTACTTATAGACACAGGAGCGAGTCACTCTTTCATAGCCTCTGCCCTTGTTCGGAGCTCGGAGATTCCGACTGAGCCGTTGGCTCGATCCTTACGGCTAGAGACTCCTACGGGAGCAGACTCGACGATTACGCACTGGTGCCGGCAGTGTGAGCTTACTCTAGGAGGCGAGAGCTTCGGCTGGGATCTCCTTGTAGCGGCGTCGAGGCCTTACGACGTCATCTTGGGCATGGATTGGCTATCCACGGTTCATGCCCAGATTGACTGTTTTAGGCGCAAGGTGCGATGTGTTCGCACCGACGGGAGCAGGTTTACCTTCACCGGCGAGAAGGGAACCTTTGCAGCACAGGATGGACTTCCGCGGAGGAGAGTGCAGCCCATCTCTCATCAGTTGGCTAGCCTCATCCTAGGAGCAGTGGACGTGCGGAGTCCGGCTTTTCCTGCAGTGGTGGACCAGTACGTAGACGTCTTTCCCGACGACGTTCCAGGGCTACCTCCTCGTAGAGAGGTAGACTTTTACATCGACTTGTACCCCGGGACAGCCCCGATATCTACTCCAGCATATCGGATGGCCCCCGCCGAGCTTCGGGAGCTGCGGGTATAGTTGGAGGACTTGTAGAGCAAGGGGTTTATCCGACCCAGTGTTTCACCCTGGGCTTCCCCGATTTTGTTCGCCAAGAAGGCGGACGGGAGCTTGCGACTGTGTGTCGACTATCGTCGCCTGAATCAGGTGACGGTGAGGAACAAGTATCCGCTGCCACGGATTGATGACCTCTTCGATCAGCTCAAGGGAGCGCGGTGGTTCTCGAAGATAGACCTCCGGTCAGGCTATCATCAGCTCAGAGTTCGAGACGAGGACGTGCAGAAGACGGCCTTCAGGTGTCGGTATGGCCATTATGAGTTCTTGGTTATGCCGTTCGGCGTAACCAATGCTCCAGCAATGTTCATGAGCCTCATGAACAGGATCTTCCAGCCTTACCTCGACCGTTTTGTCGTGGTCTTCATTGATGACATTTTGGTATACTCGACGACTGAGGAGGAGCATGCCTACCACCTGCGAGTTGTGCTAGACACGCTCCGAGAGCACCAGCTTTATGGCAAGCTCTCAAAATGCCAGTTCTGGTTACGTGAGGTCCATTTCTTGGGACACGTCATTTCTGAGGTGGGAGTTGCAGTGGATCCCGCGAAGATCGAGGCAGTGCTAGCTTGGGAGCCACCCAAGAGCGTGACAGAGGTGCGGAGCTTCTTGGGCCTAGCCGGATACTATCGGAGATTCGTGCCAGACTTCTCCAGAGTTGCGGCACCACTCTCAGCGTTGACGAAGAAGGGGAAACCCTTCGTGTGGTCAGACAGATGTCAGCAGAGCTTCCAGGAGCTGAGGCAGAGGTTGACCAGCGCACCTATCTTGAGGTTGCCTGAGGAGGGAGTTGGATACGTAGTTTACTGCGATGCGTCAGGGACTGGACTCGGGTGCGTCCTGATGCAGGAGCGGGCCGTGATCGCCTACGGATCACGTCAGTTGAGGCCGCATGAGCAGAACTACGCCACTCATGACCTGGAGTTAGCAGCAGTGGTCTTCGCTCTGAAGACTTGGCGGCACTATCTGATGGGCGAGCGCTTCACAGTCTTTTCTGACCACCAGAGTCTCAGGTATATCTTCTCTCAGAAGGACCTGAACATGAGACAGCGGAGATGGCTTGAGTTCCTCCAGGACTATGACTTTGAGATAGTCTATACTCCTGGGAAGGGGAACGTGGTAGCCGATGCCCTCAGCAGGAGGACGGGCATTCAGCTACTTGAGGAGGCGACGGAGCAGCTAGCCTCCTTGCAGATATCCTTCGTGGATAGAGACGGAGCAGCCTTTCTTCAGTCTCTCACAGTCTCTCCTCCACTTCTACAGCGGGTCAGAGAGGCTCAGCGTGGGGACGCTGACTGTGAGACCCGGCGTGCACTGATATCCTCAGGTCAGGCGCCTGATGGTTTCTCCCTTGGAGCAGAGCACGACATCCTTTTCAGAGGGCGTACCTTCGTACCAGTTGCTTTACGAGAGGAGGTGCTAAGAGAGTTTCACACTTCTCCCTTGGCGGTGCATCCCGGAGTGACGAAGATGTACCAGGATCTCAGACGACAGCACTGGTGGCCGGGCATGAAGAAAGCTGTGGCTGAGTTCGTTTCACGATGCCTCACCTGCCAGCAGGTGAAGGCAGAGCATCAGGTACCAGCAGGCTTGGTACAGCCCTTGGAGGTCCCGGAGTGGAAGTGGGACGGCATATCTATGGACTTCGTGACTGGACTTCCACGCACTTCCAGAGGTCACGACTCCATTTGGGTGATTGTCGACCGACTCACCAAGTCGGCACACTTCTTACCCATCAGAGAGCAGGGCTCAGTGGAGAGCTTGGGACGTCTTTACGTCCAGGAGATCGTACGGCTTCACGGTGTGCCATTGTCTATCGTCTCCGATCGAGATGCTCGTTTCACTTCCCGGCTTTGGAAGGGGTTGCAGGAGGCGTTCGGGACGCGGCTCCATCTGAGCACAGCCTTCCACCCTCATACGGATGGTCAGACGGAGAGGACCATACAGACACTCGAGGACATGCTCCGTGCATGTGTTCTCGACTTTGGTCGCAGCTGGGAGGACCACCTACCCTTGGTAGAGTTCGCGTACAACAACAGCTACCACTCCACCATCGGGATGGCACCATACGAGGCGTTGTACGACAGACCCTACAGATCACCATTGTGCTGGACAGACCCTGGGGAGTCAGCACTCGTGGGACCAGAGATGGTCCGAGCCACGACAGAGAAGGTCCAGATCATCCAGGAGAGGATGAGGACAGCTCAGAGCCGGCAGAAGTCATATGCTGACAGGAGGCGGAGGCCACTAGAGTTCGAGGACGGCGACCACGTCTTTTTGCGTGTCTCACCTCGACGTGGTTTACGGAGATTTGGCCGAGGCGGCAAGTTGTCTCCACGCTTCATCGGGCCTTTCCAGGTCCTCAGCAGGATAGGAGAGGTGGCTTATCGCCTAGCTCTACCACCTCAGTTGCACCGGGTGCACGACGTCTTCCACGTGTCTCAGCTGAGGAGATACGTGCACGACCCGACGCACATCATCGACTTTGGGGAGCTGGACGTGGACGATGGGGCGACTTTTGCGGAGGTCCCAGTAGAGATCGAGGATCGACAGGAGCGGGTCCTACGTGGGCGGTCGATTCCTCTTGTGCGCATCAGATGGCAGCACGGGAACCTCCAGGAGAGCACTTGGGAGCGGGAGGCTCAGATGCGTGCTCAGTACCCCCATTTGTTCCCCTAGTTTTTGATGTATCTTTACGGGGACGTAAAGCCCTGAGGTGGGAGTAATGTAAAGACCCGCAAATTTCAAGGAAATTTTTTTTCTTAATTTTCTTTGGAATTTTACAAGAGCGCAGCTTCAGACGGCACCTGATTCCGAGGCCCGGTGTGCCCGGAATCAATTTCCGAAGTTTGGCTCGGGTACGTTCAGTGAACGGACGAGCGGGTTTTTCTATCTTTTGAACCGGTGCCCGGAATCAAATTCTGAGGGCACCGATGAAATCGCAGCGCCGGTATTTGCTTAGAAACGCCTCTTCCGGAGTTGCGTTTTCTCAGACGTGGTATTTAAATTTTGCGGCTTAAGTCAGAAATAAAATAAAGTTTGTGCGACAACTTTATTTTATTTCACTTAAACTGCTTGGAAGCCACTTAAAGTCACTTAAAGGCGGCTTGAACTGAGTTGAACTGGATAGGATGCTATCCAGAAATATCCTACCCCTTGGTAGGATATTTGTGCGGTGGGACCCGCACGAGCTCCGCCGTTTCTTTCGCTAAGTAACGCACCCGCGAAAACCCGTCAAAGTAACTGAAAAGTCAACCGACGCGTTTTCTTTAATTCTTAACAGACCATTTAATTGGGCGGTTTATTTCGTGAATTAAATGGACTGTTTCTTCGTGAATTAATTGGGTCGTTACTTATGCGTTTTACGTTTGTTGGCAAAATAATAAACTTGTCTATTTTGGAGGATTGCTATCGTTGTGCAATTCCTCTGAGCCTCCACCCTCTCCGCGAAGAACGCGAAGAACGCGAAGAACGCGAAGAACGCGAAGAACGCCGGAACCGGAATCCGACGACGCACGATCCGCGACGTCAACAGCTTTTCCGCGACCTTCTTCTTCTTCTTCGGTGCCTCTTCTTCCGCGGCGAACCTGCGATCGGCGGTTAAAGGTGAGAATCGAAACTTCTAAATTCTCCCTTCTTAATTTCAATAACAACGGATTTAATTAATTAAATCCGTTTGTTCTTGATCCGGAGTTTGGCGACGCGACGCCGGATACCGCGACGACGCAACGATCCCCCCTTCTTCCGCGACGAGCGATTCCGCGACGACCTCTCGTCCGACGATGACGACAAGGTAGGGGTTTATTTTCCTTGATGATTCATTCCCGTGTTCTTATTTCTTTTAAATAAAGAACCGGCATGAATAATTTCAATTAATTAAAAATTGAAATGCCGTTTAAAAGAAAAGGAGTGAACAATTTTTATCTTTGATTAAAAATTGTTGTAGCCTTTTCTCCCGTTGATTATGACTAACGCGGAGGGTGCGGGTCTAACGAACAAGACCCGGCAACCCTCCGCCGATCTCTTTTGTTGTGCGGATATGACGGACGACGACGAACCGCGCGGCAGGGGCGATCTGTTGTTCCCGCAGTGAAGATCGGCCCCCGGGAGGAGCATCGGCGCAGACGGGAGGCAAAACGGGCCACCGGAGCAACTCCGGCGGCCCGCGGAAGGTGGCGGCGCCCGGCGCGCCGCCGGAGGAGTCCGCCGCGGCCGAGCCGCGGCGGCGGCGAACCGCCGGACCGCGTCCGCGGTCCGGCCGTCCAGCACGCGGCCCGCGCGGGCCGCGTTTCTCCAAAGCCGCGGGTTTGACCCACGGCGGCTCACTCGGCCGCTCGGCCGAGGCCGAGCCGGCCGGTCCGGTCGGCCGGGCCGCGCCCAGGTCGGACCGGACCCGGCCTAGCCGGGTCGGGACGGGTCGGGCCGACCCGGTTCGGCCGACCCAGGGGGGGTTCGGGCCGGGTCGCCCCGGGCCTAGAACCCCCGTTTCGGGCCCTCTTCGGTCTTTTGCCCATATCTTGGGCCTGGGACCTCCGATTGACAAACCGTCAGCGGATACGCGATCCTTGGATCGAGACGGTCGTTTCGGTATATTATACTCAAGGTTTCGGAAGACTTTGGGTTCGGCCGGGTTGGTTCGTACACGAAACCAATCGGGCCCTCGGAGCGGAAACGCTCATAACTTGTGCTACGGACGTCCGAACGACGTACCGTCAGCTGTGGTAGTTTCCTCTAAGTGAGACGGAACTTTTGGCATACTCCGCCCGAGGATCGGATACAGGCGGAGTACGGTCGGGTCGGTTTTGCCCTAAAAACCAACCGGGCCCCTGGGACGAAAATGCCAATAACTCTCAGACCGGGCGTCCGATTGACGCGCCGTCTGTCGCGTTGAGATCCTGTTGTCGATACGAAACTTTTGGATACATCAACTTCGGACTACGTGTCAATTGATGTATCAGCCTCTCGGCTCGTGGAGCGGACCCTCCTAAACGAGCTCGCTATGTGCGGGAACCCTAGCGCTGGCTGTGACTTCGACGACAGAGCAGAGATCCTCCGTGGACTGCGACAACGGCAGAGCAGAGATCCTCCGTGGACTACGACGATGGCAGAGCAGAGATCCTCAGTGGACTGCGACGACGGCAGAGCAGAGATCCTTCGTGGACTGCGGCGACGACTGTGCAGAGATCCTCAGTGGACTGCGTCGACTACTGCACTCAGCGATCCTACGTGGATCAGTGCTACAGGTTCTGTGTGAGCCCGATCCTATGTGGGTCCTTACTACCGGTTCTGTGTGAGCCACTGCCTACAGGTTCTGTGTGAGCCCGATCCTGTGTGGGTCTTCTGCGGGGGTTAGTACCTATCGATCCTTCGTGGGTCCGACGACTTAGACGGATCAGTGATCGTCTTTGACGTCATCTGAAAAAGTATACATGGTTGAGCTGAATCTTATGTTACTCTCCTTTGTGGATTGTGTTGAACTATCCTATGTGGATTTACTGTTTACTCTCCTTGTGGATTTGAGTCTTGCTTTCCTTTGTGGATTGAGTTGTTCTTGAGCTCGTGAGCAGAGCTAGAAATGGGGACTTAGGTATATGTATGGGCATATACCTAAGTCGAGTCAGATGTTACTTCGTGATTGCATCTTTCTTTTGTGCTATATCCTTTGTGGATTTCGGGAGACCTTCGGGGGTCTCGGGGTCCTTACTGAGTAGCTTGTACTCACCCCTGCACGGGCTATGCCCGCACCTTGTTGTGTTGGTTGCCGACGACGGACAACGCTGATCACGGTTGGGGCGTGGAGCAGGACGGTACCTGGAGGTGGACCACTGGGCGGGACGTGCTCGGAGCGGACGTGGGACCCGAGGAGCCTGGAGGCTATCTGTACCCACCCTTCAGGTGGGATTGCCAGTGGACGACACGAGGCCGCCGTCTTTTCTTCAGTTGTTGTACTTTACTTTTCAGTTGTACTTTACAGTTGGGCTTGTATTTCCGGCCCCTTTACTTTTCTGCACTTTACTTTCCGCTTGCTGACTCTGTGTGGTTGTTACTTATAAAGGCAATGCCTTCCCTGTTTACTGGGATTTTACGCCTTGGTGCTAGTCGCCAGCCCCTGGCCTATGGAAGGCGGGCTTGGGGTAGTCACGGCACGGGCCCCGAGGACGAGTCGTGACAAATAAAGGGGGCCCTTTATCAATGCTAAAAAAGAATTAATAAATGAGACCCTTTATCAAAACTATTTAAAAAGTATTGGTAAAGGGTATATTTCATAATATAAAATATATTTCATTAAAAATAATATATAAATATAAATATATATAAATATATTTATATTGATATAAATATAATATATTTTTTAAAATATGATTTAAATAAGTCTAAATGCGCATTTACACTTACTATATAAGATATTTTGTGAAAATGACTTATAAAATAATTAAAAAATATTATTAATTAATAATTTTCTATTTATCATTGAGTGATATTTATTTTTTAATAATTGGATGATAGAAAAATTAAATGAATTAATTAATGGCTAAAGCTAAGTTGAAAACATGACTTGAACTTTATATGGACATTCTTTTTGATCTGAGAGTCTGCTTGGACTCTAATATAAATAAAATTGAAGCCTATGAAGATATCTACACCTTTATGAGTGGGGAGATTGTTGTTTTATTTTTTTTATACCAAAAAAATACTAGAAGGCCTCCAAAAATAAGTTTTATTTGGGATATCCTATTTTTTAATATTTGATAGTATTCTAGATTTATTTAAGAAAGCATTATTATCCATTTTTAGTGGGTATTAAATTTATTCCCAAGGATTACATTCATATAGATATTATGGTTTTGAAATTTTATCATTTTGAATAATTTAGTTTAATTTATAATTAAATATTTTCATATTTTCTTATATTTACTTATAATAAATCAATTTTTCTAATTACACATTTAAACATACATAAATAAATATATGAATAATTTTTTTATGTTAATATATATATTTATAAATAAAAAATATATTAATAAAAAAATATTTTAAAAAAAATGTTTTTAAATATATATAAATAAATATAAATATCTTAAAATGTGTAAGAAATCAACTTAAGGTCATGGTAAAGCACATCCCTTATCGGAAGGAGGTCTAGGGATTGAATTTGGGTGAACAAGGCTTTTTGGGGCACCAACTAGTTTCGTGGAATGTGTAGGGTCTAACACCATTGAAGGGGGTAAAAAGCACTGAGAGGGGGGGGGGGGTCTAGTGTTGAGGAATAGGGAAGGGGCGCTAAGAAAGGAATTTTTTTTAAACACCTATTTATCAGTGCTAAAAAAGTACTGATAAAGTAACCCTTTATTAGATCTAATAAAAAACGATGAAAAATGACCCCTTTATCAGTGCTAAAAAAAATCACTGATAAAGATGGTATCTATCAGTGATTTTTCATAGCGCTGATAAATGTGACCTTTATCCATGTTTTTTATAACTGATGATGAAGACCGAACTTTAAAAGATCCTAGGTTGTTAGTGTAATGTCTCAGATTTCTCTATATTTTATTTTAATATTATGTGGGAATTATTTTGAGACCAGGCGATGTAACGACGTGCAGTTTCGAGGCCCGGTGAGCTCGGAACAAATGTTTGAATTTAATTTAAAAATTAAATTACGCGCGTGTGTGGTTTTCCTGAAAAAGTGGAATAACTTCTGAACGGGTGCTCAGATCAGAAATATGAGGGCACCGTTGTGTTCAGAGCAGCGATTTTACCCTAGGTGAGGCCTAACATTAGACGGCGCAGGTCGGTGGTGAAATCTAGTTTTTGGACGTAACAGTAATAAAATATTTAATAAAAATATTTTATTAAATCTTGTTGCAAAGGATATATTTTATCTTTTTAAATAGAGATTTACGCAGGGGTCTAGGGTTACATACCTCATAACCCCAAAACCTTTGGAGGCTTTGGAAACTCTTGAGGAAATCCCAACGAGGAGACGATTTTCTTGACGAGATTCACCGGCGACGACGATGCGGTGATCAGATCTTCGCCAACGAACACTACGAATCTAGGTAGAACATTTGATTTTGGTATCCTTTCCCCATTCTTGATTCCTACAACGAATGTGGACTAATCCACAAACAGATTTGCCCGTAGATCGATCGTATTCATGGGATGGGCTTTTTGCGGGGATTCTGGGGAAGATCTTAATCCTTGTAATCTAGATCTGATAATTGTTTAGAAGATCGTTCTTATGGGAATGGATCAAGACCGGAACGAACAACGACTGAGTTTCGTTCGTCGGGTTGTTTATTTGTGAATCCTTTTCCCCATTATTTTTCTGCACATTCTTCATTCTTCGTGGGATAAGAACAACAATCGATTGCGCCTTCGATCTGTGGCGTAACGATCCTAGATTATTGATCTGACACCGAGATGAACTAACAGAGCTGCGATGATGACGACGATCGAAAAATCTAAGCGATTCGAGAGAAATCTCTCTTCGAGCGTATTTTTCATCAGAAGATCATATGTTGTTTGTCGAGCCGATTCAAGGCCCGAAAGGCTAGGATTTAGTGATAGGGTGTTGGGACAACCCCCGATCTTGAGTTTCTCGGAGAATAATTCATAGAAACCGAAATTGGAAGATCGGCCGAGGCACGGAGGAAGAACAAGGTTCTGGAAATTTCCCGACTACACGACGTGTAGTATGGGCTACACGACGTGTGTTTGTTGGCGGACCACCTGGCGTGTACTCTAGGAGTACATAGACACGGGTTGGGTACATGACCAAGGACACGACATGTATACCCTTCCCCGGCTAGACCAGGCCAGATACACGTGATACCTCGTGTACTGGTACACTGGCAAGGCGACATGGACATAGATCGTGTACGGGCACATGGCCAGCGTACATGGAGCGAGCCCCAGGTGCTCAGACACGGCATGTTATCCTACTACATGCTGTGTAGTTAATTTTTGTATGAGAATCCTAATGAAACGGTCCGTTTACACGGGTAGTACCTGGAGTCAAGGAACACGACGTGTGATCCTTCTACACGCCATGTAGTGTAGTTTTACACAGCTTGGACGGATGACACATGCCATTTACACAGGCAGTAACCAAGGTCAAGGAACACGTCGTGTAACCATACTACACTCCGTGTAACATGTTTTACATGGCTTGAGCCATTTTTCTTCTGTTACTTGGACTAGCTTTCTTAGGGTTCGTTCCCTTGGTCTTTCCCCTGAAGGTTTCTGGTATCATTTCCTATGTATAGGAGTATGATCCCTTTAGCAAGACTTCCTGAATAGAGTTTATGGAATCCCCTCTGTGAGACTTGGAGCAGGATCCTCTATTCCATCCTGGAACCCTATGTGGAGTTCTTGGTATCGACGTGACCTAATTTACCCAGGCGCTGATCCTCTTCTTAGCGGATTAGTTCAAACTGAGTTGTTAGAATCACCCCATGGCTATTAGTTGCGATCCTCATCTGAGCATCATATTCTCAAGTAATTTTGGAGTGTGTTCTCCAGGAATGAGTACTTCGTATCTCTCTCTTCATACCTAGGACTGTGTTCTCCTTGTTTTGTGCTTAGTGGAATATTTGAGCTGGATCTTAGTGGTGGTTTCGCGATGGTCGATCATGTATGAGTATATCTGGATATTCTTACTATATGTTCTGTAAACATATACTGTGTAGAGATGACTATATCTTTCCTTTGGGGTATTTTCCCTTTTTTTATTCTTTTGTGGTTTCAGGGTGTCCTACTGGGTATTATTATACTCACCCATTCACGGGCTTTGCCCGCACGTGTCGTGTCTTGTGCAGACGAGCGAGCCTTTGACAGGATTCTAGGTGGACCAGGACCGGATAGTGCTCAGTGAGATCAGACAGTCCAAGGTGTGTTTCTATGGCTACAGATTGCAGTCTCAGTACCTTTATTTACAGGTTGGACTTTGTTGCAGACTCCCTTTTGGTGGGCTTGTACTTTTGGCCCAGGGTTTTACCTTACTGTACTTTACTTTCCTGTCGTACTCTGTTGGTTGGGATTTTAGTGTATGCCTTCATTTCCATTTTTAGTATCTTTTACTTTTTTAGCTTTGTGGGCTTGGATATGTGTGTGCGTGTGTACAGGTTTATAGGAAATGCCTCCCATGTTAGTAACATTCCTACTCGGTGCTAGTCACCAGCCCCTGGCCTATTAAAGGTGTGCTTGGGGAGTTGTGGCTCGGGCTCTACTGGGATGGGTCGTGACAGAGTGGTATCAGAGGTGGTTAGTTCAACCTTAGGATCGGGAGTCTGTGAGTTGGTTTGGAGCAACAATGTTAAGTGTTTTGAGTTTGGATTTCAGGCCAGGGACCCCAGTGTTGGTGCAGGTAGCAGACGTATCCATACACCAGGACTATGATAACTTGCTTTTCGACTTTGAACACGGGAACACTAGTTGTAGGGGAAAATAACGATACATGCATCATATAGGAAATGGGTTGTGGTTTCCATGTCCTTCTTGAGTCAGATCTCCAGATATACTCACTAACTGAGATACATCTTGTTTCTTTACAGGATGCATCCGCGACGCGCACCCACTAGGATCCAACAACTTGATCACAAGGATGACCCCCTCAGTGATGAAGCTTCGGTACAGGGACTGGATCCCCTAGTTTTACCATCGGGTGGTGTGCCAGTTATTCCACCACATGTGGTGTAGAGTTTAGTTCCTGCTGTACCAGTAGAGGAGGAGCGCAGGCTGAGCGCACTCCATGAGTTTCAGAGATAGAGACCCCTCAGGTTTGGAGGCGAGCCTGAACCTCAGGCAGCAGAGGACTGGCTTGAGGCAGTGGACAGAGTCTTTCGTTTGGTCCGAACACCATCATACCAGATGGTGATCCCGACAGCAAGCCTTCTGCAGGGCTCGTCTAGGCGGGGGTGGAGTTTGGTTATCCAGACTCACGACGAGATGAATCTTGCATGGTCAGAGTTTAAGCATCTCTTCAGAGAGGAGTTTTCACTGGTTATCCTGAGAGCAATACGTATACAGAAGATTCTTCATCTCTAGCAGGGAACCATGATGGTGGATGACTATTCATCGAGGTTTACCGATCTCTCACGGTACTCGATGGATATGGTCAGGGATCAGTACTTCAGAGCTCTTACTTTTGAGCGGGGCTTGTGTAGAGACATCCAAGCTACCATCATCCCTTTGAGCATTCCTACTTATGCAGGGGTGATCGAGTGGGCTTTGGTGGTTGAGAGCTTCTTGGCAGAGCAGAGACAACTGACAATTGTCAGTAGTGAGCGAGCTAGAGCAGAGACCTCGGCAGCAGGGAGCTGATGTCAGGGACCCGAGCATGGGAGAAATTTTCAAAGGAGATCCCATGACAGGGGATCTTCCGTATAGGGTTCACAGGGCGCACCCAGCCAGCCTCGAGAGAGGCGATGCTACTCATGTGATGGCAGGGGAAATATCGCTCGACATTGTCCGACCCTCCGTACTACTGACATGGGAGCAGTGGATGGACCACCGAGGCATATGCAACGTGTGGAGCAGACAGAACCGCAGGGCGGCGGACGTGGTAGAGGAGCTGGGAGAGCAGCTGGAGGTGGTTGGAGTTTTGAACTTTTACAACCACCACCCCTAGGAGGTCCACCCCTAGTTCAGGGGGCTGGTGGATAGAGGCAGGGACAGCTGCAGGCAGCAGAGGCTTATGACCCAGGTACTCCTGGAATGATTAGAGGTACAATCTATGTCTTTTCTACCTTGGCTACCGTACTAATAGAAACATGTGCTAGTCATTCTTTTCTGGCTTCTTATCTTGTTCGAGACCTTGAGATTCCAGTTGAGCCGTTGACTCAACCCTTACACTCAGAAATAACAACTGGAGAAGATTCAGAGATCACACACCTTTGCAGATAGTGTGACCTGACCCTTGGAGGCGAGAGTTTCGATTGGAAACTATTGGTGGTAGCGTCGAGGCCTTACGATGTCGTTCTTGGTATGTATTGTCTATCCATAGTTCATTACCAGATTGACTGTTTTAGGCTAATGGGGTGGTGTGTCCGCAGTGATGGAATGAGTTTCTCCTTCGTCGGTGAAAAGGAGACCCAGGCAGCACAGGATGGACTCGTGCGTAGGAAGGTACAGCCGATTTCACATCAGTTGGCTAGCCTAGCCCTTTGAATAGAAGATGTTGCGAGTTTCCAGTTTCCAACAGTAGTGGCTGAGTACGAGGATGTCTTTCTGGAGGATTTCCCCGGACTACCTCCCCATCGGGAGATAGATTTCTGCATTGAGTTGCAACCCGGGATGACACCGATATCAGCATCAGCATATCCGATGGCTCCTACAGAGCTTCGCGGGATGAGAGTGCAGTTGGAAGACTTGTAGAGGAAGGGCTTCATGAGACCCAGTGTTTTACCCTAGGCATCCCTAGTATTGTTTTTTCAAGAAGGCAGATGGGAGCTTGAGGCTGTGTGTGGATTACCGGTGCTTGAATCAGGTGACCATGAAGAACTGGTATCCACTATCGAGGATCAATGACCTCTTCGACCAGTTAAGAGGGGAATGATGTTTCTCAAAGGTTGATCTACGATCAGGCTATCACCAGTTGTGAGTAAGGGATGAGGATATACCGAGGACGGCTTTCAGATTTCGCTACGGTCACTGTTAGTACTTGGTGATTCCCTTCGGCATGATGAATGCACCGACAGTGTTTATGGGACTCATGAACCAGATCTTTCAGCCCTATCTAGATCGGTTCGTAGTGGTATTTATCGATGATATCCTTGTGTACTCTGTGTCTGAGGAGGAGCATGCGAGGCACCTAAGGATGGTTCTGGACACACTCCGAGAGCACCAGTTGTACGGGAAACTCTCGAAGTGTAAATTCGGGAAACAGGAGGTCCACTTTCTGGGAAAGGTTATCTCAGTAGATGGTGTAGCAGTGGACCCAGCCAAGGTAGAGGTAGTGTTAGCATGGGAGCCACCCCAGAGCGTAACGGAGGTGCAACGTTTCCATGGGTTAGTAAGCTACTATCGGAGATTCATTCTTGATTTCTCCAGGATTTCAGCACCCATGACAGCTTTGACCCGAAAGGGGTAGCCTTTTGTGTGGACCAAGAGATGCCAGCAGGCTTTTCAGTAGTTGAGACAGAGTCTGATGAGTGCCCCGATCTTGAGACTACCAGAAGAGGGTGTTGAGTACGTGGTGTTCTGCGACACATCAGGAACCAGGATTGCTTGTGTTCTAATGCAGAGGCAAGTGGTGATTGCCTATGGCTCACGCCAGTTGAGGCCACATGAGCAGAACTATATGACCCGTTATCTTGAGTTGGTAGCGGTAGTCTTCGCATTGAAGATGTGGCGAAACTACCTGATGGGAGAGCAGTTTACCGTCTACTATGATCACAAAAGTCTCAGATATATCTATTCTCAGAAGGATCTGAATTTGAGATAGAGGCAGTGGCTTGATTTCCTCCAGGATTATGACTTTGAGATCGTTTATACTCCTGGGAAGGGGAATGTAGTGGCATATGCTCTTAGAAAGAAATCTAGTTTGCAATTTCTGGATGATGCGATGAGGCAGTTGGACTATTTACAGTTATCCTTCGTGGATATAGTTGAGGGAGCTAACCTTCATTTTATGGTTGTTACCCCTACACTCTTACAACGAGTTAGAGAAGCATAGCTCGAGGATTCTAGCTATGAGACTTTACGTGCTCAGATATCCGCAGGCGATGCTGCTGATAGATATTCAAAAGTTGGGGAGCTCGTTGTTCTTTTTAGAGGGCGCATAGTTGTACCAGTGACATTTTGGGAGGAGGTTCTGAGGGAGTTCCATACATCTCCTTTGGCGGTGCATCCAGTCATGGAAAAGATATACTAGGACCTCCGACGTCTGTTCTGGTGTCCAGGAATGAAGAAGAGTGTGGCATAGTTTGTTTCTTGTTGCCTTACTTGTTAGCAAGTAAAGGCTGAGCACCAGGTTCCAGCAGGTTTGACTCAGCCCCTTGTGGTTCCAGAGTGGAAGTGGGATGGGATATCCATGGACTTCGTGACAGGTTTACCACGTACGTCTAGGGGACAGAATTCCATCTAGGTGATCGTTGACCGACTCACCAAGTCAGCCCACTTCCTATCCATATGGGAGAAGAGTTCAGTAGGGATCTTAGGACGCCTCTATGTGCAGGATATAGTTCGACATCATGGAGTTCCATCCACGATCATCTCAGATCGTGATGCTCATTTCACATCCCGTTTGTGGAAAGGATTGCAGGATGCTTTTGGGACTCAGTTATGCTTGAGCACAACATTTCATCCCCAGACTGATGGTCAGACAGAGTGGAACATCCAGGTTCTGGAGGATATGCTAAAAACATGCATACTTGACTTCAATCATAGTTGGGAGGATCTTCTACCACTGGTGGAATTTTTTTATAACAACAATTATCATTCCACTATTGGTATGGCACCATTCAAGGATTTGTACGAGTGACCTTGTAGGTCACCACTTTGTTGGACTGACCCAGGAGAGTTAGCACTCATGGGCCTAGAGATGGTGCGAGCTACTATGGAAAAGGTGTAGGTCATCCAAGAGCGGATGAAGACTATACAGAGTCGGTAGAAGTCTTATGCCGACTAGAGACGGAGGCCTTTGGAGTTCGAGGAGGGAGACCATGTGTTCCTTCGGGTCTCACCTCGACGGGGACTTCAGATATTTGGATGAGGCGGCAAGATATCTCCGAGGTTCATTGGCCCTTTTCAGATTCTGAGTAGAGTTGGTGAGGTGGCGTACCACTTGGATCTACCTCCTCAGATGGATAGGGTACACAACGTCTTCCATGTGTCGCAGCTGCGGAGGTACATGCATGATCCATCAGATGTTATCGACTGGGGTGTGTTGGACATCGATGATGGAGCGACCTTTGCTAAGTACCCAGTGGAGATCAAGGATCGGAAGTAGAAGATCCTTCGTGGGAAAGCTATTCCCTTGGTGCGTGTTCAGTGGCAGCATGGGAATCTCCATGAGAGCACGTGGGAGAAGGAGGCTCAGATTCGTGTGCAGTACCCACATCTTTTTGAGTAGCCTTTGTTTTGGATTTTTGGGGATGGAAAGCCCTAAGGTGGGTGTGATGTAATGTATCATATTTCTCTGTATTTTATTTTAATATTATGTGGGAATTATTTCGAGACTAGGAAATGTAACGGCGTGCAGTTCCAATGCCCCGATGATCCTAGAACAAATTTTTGAATTTAATTTAATAATTAAATTACGCGCACGTGTGGTTTTCCTAAAAAAGTGGAATAACTTCTGAATGGGTGCTTGGATCAGAAATCCAAGGGCACCGTTGTGTTCAGAGTAGTGATTTTACCCAAGGTGAGGCCTAACATCGGACGACGCAGGTCGGTGGTGAAATCTAGTTTTTGGACGTAACTGTAATAAAATATTTAATAAAAATATTTCATTAAATCTTGTTGCAGTGGATATCTTTTATCTTTTTAAATAGATATTTTCACAGGAGTCCAGGGTTACCGACCTCATAACCCAGAAACCTTTGGAGGCTCTGGAGACTCTGGAGGAAACCCCAACGAGGAGACAACATTCTTGACGAGCTTTGTCGGCGATGACGACACGCCAACCGGATCTTCTCCAACGAACGCCGTGAATCTAGGTAGGACATTTGATTTTGGTTTCCTTTCCCCGTTCTTAATTCCTACAATGAACGTAGAATAATCCACAAACATATTAGCCCACGGATCGATCGTATTTGTGAGATGTGCCTTTTTTGGGGATTCTAGGGAAGATCTTAATCCTTGTAATCTAGATCTGATAATTTTTTAGAGGATCATTCTTATGGGAACAGATCGAGGTAGGAATGAATAACAGTCGAGGTTCATTCCTCATGTTGTTTCTTTGTGAATCCTTTTCCCCATTCTTTGCCTACTCGTTCTTCATTCTTCACAGGATAAGAACAATGATTGATTTCACCTTCGATCTGCGGCGTAACGATCCGAGATTATAGATCCGACACTGAGATGAACCAAAGGAGTTGCGATGAAAATGACGATAGACGGATCTAACGATTCGGGAAAAATCACTCTTCGAGCGTATTTTTCATTAGAAGATCATATGTTGTTCATCGATTCGATTCAAGTCCCGAAAGGCTAGGATTCGGTGCTAGGGTGTTGGGATGACCCTTGATGTTGAGTTTCACGGTGAATGGATCATGGAAATGGAAACCAGAAGATCTGCCGAGGCGTAGAGTAAAAATACGGTTATGGAAATTTCTCGACTATACGGTGTGTAGTATGGGCTACACGACGTGTGTTCATTGGCGGACCACCTGGCGTGTACTCCGGGAGTACACAGACATGGGTTGGGTACACGTCCAAGGACACGGCGTGTATACCCTTCCTCGACCAGACTCGGCCAGATACACGGGATACCTAGTGTACTGGTACACAAATAAGGTGACACAAATAAAGACAATGTACGGGCACATGGACAGCGTACACGAAGTGAACCCCAGGTGCTCGGACACAACATTTTATCCTAATACATGCCGTGTAGTTACTTTTTATACGAAAAGCCTAATGACATGGGCCGTTTACACGGGAAGTACCCGAAGTCAAGGAACACGGTGTGTGATCCTTCTATATGCCGTGTAGTCTAGTTTTACACAGCTTGGATGGATGAAACGAGCCTTTTACACGAGCAGTACCCGGGGTCAAGGAACACGGCGTGTAACTATACTACACGCTGTGTAACCTGTTTTACATGGCTTGAACCATTTTTCTTATGTGACTTGGACTAGATTTCTTAGGGTTCGTTCCCTTGGCCTTTCCCCTGAAGGTTTCTGGTATCATTTCCTATGTACAGGAGTATGATCTCTTCCGCAGGACTTCTTGAATAGAGTTCTGAGCATCATATTCTCAAGTACTTGTGGAGTGTGTTCTCCCGGAATGAGTACTTCATATCCCTCTCTTCAGACCTAGGGGCGTGTTCTCCTTGTTACGTGCTTAGTGGAATATTCGAGCTGGATCTTAGTGGTGGTTTCACAATAGTCGATCGTGTATGAGTATATCTGGATATTCTTGCTATATGTTCTGTAAACATATATTGTGTAGAGATAACTGTATCTTTTCTTTGTGGTATTTCCCCTTGTTGTATTTCTTTTTGGTTTCGAGGTGTCCTACTGGGTATTGTTATACTAACCCCTACATGGGATTTGCCTGCACGTGTCGTGTCTTGTGCATACGAGTGATCCTTTGACATAATTCTAGGCAGACCAACACCATACGGTGCGCAGTGAGATCAGATAGGCCGAGGTGTGTTCCTACGGCTACAGATTGTAGTCCCAGTACCTTTCTTTATAAGTTGGACTTTTTTTCAGACTCCCTTTTGGAGGGCTTGTACTTTTGGCCTAGGGTTTTACATAACTGTACTTTAATTTTCTGTCGTACTCTGTTGGTTGGGATTTTAGTGTATGCATGAATTTCCTTTTTTAGTATCTTTTAATTTTTCAGCTTTGTGGGATTAGAGATGTGCATGCTATGTACAGGTTTATAGGCGATGCCTCCCATGTTAGTAACATGCCTACTCTATGCTATTCAATATCCCCTGTCCTATTGGAGGCGGGCTTGGGGAGTTGCGGCTCAGGCCCCACTGGGACGGGTCATGACAGAGTGGTATCAGAGGTGGTTGGTTCTACCTTCGGACCGAGAGTTTGTTAGTTGGTTTGGGGCAATAGTGTTAAGTGTTTCGAGTTCAGATTTCAGGCTAGGGACCCTAGTGTTAGTGCGGGCGACCGACATATCCATACACTCAGAATATGATAACTTGATTTTCAACTCGGAAAACGAGAACACTAGTTTCAGGAAAAAATAACGGTACATGCATCATATAGAAAATGTGTTGTGGTTTCCATGTCCTTCTTGAGTTAGCTCTCCAGATATACTCACTGACTGAGATACATCTTGTTTTTCTTTACAGGATGCCTCCACGATGTGCACCCGCTAGGATCCAGCAACTCAATCATGAGGATGATCTTCTCAGTGATGAAGCTTCAGTATAGGGACCAGATCCCCCAGTTTTACCATCGGGTGGTGTGACAGTTATTCCACCACCTGTGGAGCAGTGTTTTGTGCCTGCTGTACCAGTAGAGGAGGAGAGAAGGCTGAACGAACTCCATGAGTTTCAGAGACAGAGACCCCTCAGGTTTTGAGGCGAGCCTGACCCTCAGGTAGCAGAGGACTGGCTTGAGGCAGTGTCCAGAGTCTTCCGTTTGGTCAGGTTACCATCAGACCAGATGGTGATCCTGGCAGAGAGCCTTCTGCAGGGCTCAGTAGGGCGATGGTGGAGTTTGGTTATGCAGGCTCACGACGAGGCAAATCTTGCATGGTCAGAGATTGAGCATCTCTTTAGAGAGGATTTTTTACTGGTTACTCTAAGAGTAGTACGTATACAGGAGATTCTTCAGCTCCAGCAGGGAACCATGATGGTGGATGACTATTCCTAGAGGTTTAACGAACTCTCATGGTACTCGATGGATATGGTCAAGGATCAGTACTTCATAGCTCAGACTTATGAGCAGGTCTTTCACAGAGAGATCCGAGTTAGCATCATCCCTATGAGCATTGCTACTTATAATGGGGTGCTCTAGTGAGATTTGGTGGTCGAGAGATTCTTGGCAGAGCAGAGACAACCAGTAGTTGTCAGTAGTGAGCGTGCTGGAGCAGAGACCTCGGTAGCAGGGAGCCGACGTCTGAGACCCAGGTATGGGAGATGTTTTCATAGGAGATCCCAAGATAGGGGATCTGCTGTATAGGGTTCACAGGGTGCATCCATCCAACCTTGAGAGAGGCGATGCTACTCATGTGATGGCAGGGGACATCTCACTTGTGATTTTCCGACCCGCAGTACTACTGACATGGGAGTAGTGGATGGACCACCTAGGTAGAGGCAATGTGTGGAGAAGAAAGATCCATGGGGTTGCAGACGTGGCAGAGGAGCTGGGAGAGTAGCTGGAGGTAGTCAGCGTTTTGACCTTTTACCACCACCACCCCCAGGAGGTCCACCCCTGGTTCAGGGGGCTGGTGGACTGTGGCAGGGACATGTGCAGGCAGTAGAGGCTTATGACCCAGGTACTCCTAGAATTATTAGAGGTACAATCTGTGTCATTTCTACCTTGGATTCCGTACTAATAGACACATCTTCTAGTCATTATTTTTTGGATTCTTATCTTTTCAAGACCTTGAGATTCTAGTTGAGCCGTTGGATCAACCCTTACGCTTAGAAACACCGACTGGAGAAGATTTAGAGATCACACACCTTTGCAGACAGTGTGAACTGACCCTTGGAGGCGAGAGTTTTGGTTGGAACCTCTTGGTGGTAGCATCAAGGACTTACGATGTCATTCTTGGTATGGATTGGATATCCACAGTTCATGCCCATATTGACTATTTTAGGCGAAGGGTGTGGTGTGTCCGTAGTGATGGAACGAGGTTCTCCTTCATCGGTGAAAAGGAGACCCAGACAGTGTAGGATGGACTCGCGCATATGAAGGTATAACCGATTTCACATCAGTTGTCTAGCCCAGCCTATGGCACAGTAGATGTTACGTGTTTGCAGTTTCCAACAGTAGTGGCTGAGTATGAGGAAGTCTTTCCAGAGGATGTCCCCATACTACCTCCCCATCGGGAGATAGATTTCTACATTGAGTTGCAACCCGGGACGATGCCGATATCAAAATTAGCATATTGGATGGCTCCTGCAGAGCTTTGCGAGTTGAGAGTGCAGCTGGAAGACTTTCAGAGGAAGGGCTTCGTGAGACCCAATGTTTCACCCTGGGCGGCCCCAGTATTGTTTTCCAAGAAGGAAGACGAGAGCTTGAGGCTGTGTGTGGATTACCAGCTCTTGAATCAGGTAACTGTGAAGAACCAGTATCCACTACCGAGGATGAATGACCTCTTCGACTAGTTAAGAGGGGAACAATGGTTCTCAAAGGTTGATCTACAATCAAGCTATCACCAGTTGCGAGTACGGGATGAGGATATACTGAATATGGATTTCAGATGTCGCTACGGTCACTATGAGTACTTGGTGATGCCCTTCGGCGTGACGAACACCCCGACAGTGTTTATGGGACTCATGAAATAGATCTTTTAGCCCTATCTAAATCGATTCGTAGTGGTCTTCATCAATGATATCCTTGTGTACTCTGCGTCCGAGGAGGAGCACGCGAGGAACCTAAGGATGGTTCTGGACACACTCCAAGATCACTAATTGTACGAGAAACTCTCGAAGTGTTAATTATAGATACAGGAGGTCCACTTTCTGGGAAACATTATCTCAGCAGATGGTGTAGCAGTGGACCCAGCCAAGGTAGAGGCAGTGTTAGCATGGGAGCGACCCCGGAGCATAACGGAGGTGCAAAGTTTCCTTGGGTTGGCAGACTACTATCATAGATTCATTCTTGATTTATCTATGATTTTAGATTCCATGACATCTTTGACCCAAAAGGGGCAGTCTTTCGTGTGGACCGAGAGATGCCAGCAGGATTTTCAATAGTTGAGACAGAGTCTGACGAGTGCCCTGATCTTGAGACTACCAGAAGAGGGTGTCGAGTACGTGGTGTTCTGCGACACATCAGGAAACGAGCTTGGTTGTGTCCTGATGCAGAGGCAAGTGGTGATTTCCTATGGATCACGTCAGTTGAGGCCACACGAGCAGAACTACGTGACCCATGATCTTGAGTTGGAAGCAGTAGTCTTCACATTGAAGATGTGGAGGCACTACCTGAAGGGAGAGCAGTTTACCTTCTACTCCAATCATAAGAGTATAAGATATATATTTTCTTATAAGGATATGAATTTGAGATAGAGGCGATGGCTTGAGTTATTCAAGGATTATGACTTTGAGATCATTTATACTCCTGGGAAGGGGAGTGTAGTGGTAGATGCTCTCAGCAGAAAAATCTAGTTCATAGTTGCTGGATGAGGCGAGGAGGCAGTTGTCCTCGTTATAGTTATCCTTTGTGGATAGAGATGAGGGAGATTACCTTCAGTCAATGGTTTTTTACCCTCCAATCTTACAATGATTCAGGGAACCACATCTTGAGGATGCTATCTATGAGACTTCACGTGCTCACATATCCACAGACAATGTTGTTGATGGATATTCAAAAGGTGGGGAGCACTTTGTTCTTTTCAGAGGGTGCACAGTAGTACGAGTGACGTTGCGAGAGGAGGTTCTGAGGGAGTTCCATACATCTCCTTTGGTGGTGCATCCAGGAATGGAAAAGATGTACCAGGACCTCTGACATCAGTTCTGGTGGCCAAGAATTAAGAAGATTGTGGCAGAGTTTGTTTTTAGGTTCCTTACTTTTCAGCAAGTAAAGGCTGAGCACTAGGTTCCAGCAAGTTTGACTCAGCCCCTTGTGGTGCCATAGAGGATGTGGGATGGGATATACATGGAATTCGTGATGGGTTTACCACGTACTTCCAAGGGACACGATGCCATCTGGGTGATCATTGAACGACTCACAAAGTTGTCCCACTTCTTAGCCATACGGGAGTAGAGTTCAGTAGAGAGCTTGGGACGCCTCTACGTGAATGATATAGTTCTACTTCATGGAGTTCAATCCACGATCATCTCATATCGTGATGCTAGTTTCACATCCCATTTATGGAAGGGATTGTAGGAAGTTTTTGGGACTCAGTTACGCTTGAGCAGAGCATTTCATCCTCAGAATGATGGTCAGAAAGAGAAGACCATCCAGGTTCTGGAGGATATGAAACGAGCTTGCATACTTGACTTAGGTCATATATTGAAGGATCACCTACCACTGGTAGAATTTTCTTATAAAAACAGTTATCATTCCACTATTGGTATGGCACCATTCGAGGCTTTGTACGGGCGACCTTGAAGGTCACCACTTTTCTGGACTGACTCAGGAGAGTCAGCACTCATGGGCCTAGAGATGGTGCGAGCTACTACGGAAAAGGTGCAGGTCATCCCGGAGCGGATGAAGACTGCACAGAGTTTGCATAAGTATTATTCCGACCGGAGACGGAGGCCCTTGGAGTTCGAGGAGGGAGACCATGTGTTCCTTCGGGTCTCACCTCGACAGGGACTGGATAGATTTGGCCAAGGCGACAAGCTATCTTCGAGGTTTATCATCCCTTTTCAGATTTTGAGTAGAGTTGGCAAGGTGGCGTACCCCTTGGCTCTACCTCCTCAGATGGACTGGGTACACATTGTCTTCCATGTGTCGCAGCTGCGGAGGTACCTACATGATCGCACATTATCGACTGGGGTGAGCTGGACATCGATGATGGAGAGACCTTTTCTGAGTACCCAGTAGAGATTGAGGATCGGAAGGAGAAGATCCTTTGTGGGTGAGCTATTCCCTTGGTGCGTGTCCGGTGGCAGCACGAGAATATCTAGGAGAGCACGTGGGAGCAGGAGGCTCGGATTCATGTGCAATACCCACATCTTTTTGGGTATCCTTTGTTTTAGCTTTTCAGGGATGTAAAGCCCTAAGGTGGGTGTGATGTAATGTCTCAGATTTCTCCATATTTTATTTTAATATTATGTGGGAATTCTTTCGAGACCAAGCGATGTAACAGCGTGCAGTTACGAGGCCCGGTGATCCCAGAACAAATTTTGGAATTTAATTTAATAATTAAATTATACAGGCTTGTGGTTTTTCAGAAAAAGGGGAATAACTCCTGAACAGGTACTCGGATCAGAAATCCGAGGTCACAATTGCGTTTAGAGTAGCGATTTTACCCTAAGAGAGGCCTAACATCGGACGACGTAGGTCAGTGGTGAAATCTAGTTTTTGGACGTAATCGTAATAAAATATTTAATAAAAATATTTTATTAAATCTTGTTGCAGTGAATATCTTTTATCTATTTAAATAGAGATTTGCGCAGGGGTCCATGGTTATAGACCTCATAACCTTAAAACCTTTTGAGGCTCTGGAGGCTCTGGAGGGAACCCCAACGAGGAGATGGCGTTCTTGACGAGCTTCGCAGACGAAGATGACGTGTCGACCGGATCTTCACCAACGAACGCCGCGAATCCAGGTAGGAAGTTTGATTTTGGTTTCCTTTCCACATTCTTGATTCATACGACGAACGTGGACTAATCCACGAACAGATTAGACTATGGATCGATCGTATTCGCAGGATGGGATTTTTGCGGGGATTCTGGGGAAGATCTTAATCCTTGTAATCTTGATCTGATAATTGTTCAGAGGATCATTCTTATGGGAACAGATCGAGTCCGGAATGAACAACGACCGAGGTTTGTTCCTCGGGTTGTTTCTTTGTGAATCATTTTTCCCATTATTTTCCTGTGCGTTCTTCGTTCTTCATGGGATAAGAACAACGATCGAATACGCCTTCGATCTGCGGCATAACGATCCAAGATTATAGATCCGACATCGGGATGAACCAACAGAGCTACGATGACGACGAAGATTGACGGATCTAAGCGATTTGGGAGAAATCACTCTTTGAGCGTATTTTTCATCGGAAGGTCACATGTTGTTTATCGTGCCGATTCAAGGCCCGAAAGGCTAGGATTCGGTGCTAGGGTGTTGGGACAACCCCTGATCTTGAGTTTCATGGTGAACGGATCATAGAAACAAAAACCAGAAGATTGGACGAGGCGCAGGGGAAGAAGACGGTTCTGGAAATTTCCCGGCTACACGGTGTGTAGTATGGGTTACACGGCATGTGTTCGTCGGCGGACCACCTGGCGTGTAATCTGGGAGTACACAGACATGGGTTGGGTACACAGCCAAGGACACGGTGTGTATACCCTTTGTAACAACCCGAGATTTTATGAGAATTATTCTTTTTAAATTTCATCGATGTCTTGGGTTGTACGCTACATCAAATTTAGTTTGTGCTCTACGCAACACCGTATTAGCATGCAGTATACGCAACACTATTCTTGGCTCGTGTTACACACAATTTCAAGTTCGTTTTGTAGAAATTATTCTACGCAACATTAAGTATAGATTTTGTTTGATGTATAAATGAAATAAGTTTTGATTATGTTATACGCAACAACAAAGGGAGCTTTCACTACACGCAACCTTGACTTGGATTGCGTTACATGCAATCGCGACCTTCCTCGATAGCGTGTGTAGTACACAATACCGGGTTTCACTAAACAACGATATATGGTTATAATATTATTATGAACTAGATGTTATGAATAGTATTAACTACATTTTGAATTTTATTACATTATTATTAATCTTACACATTTTCTAGAACATGGTATGAGAACAAAATAATTTTTTTTGGGTTAAATAATTATTTTTCAAAAAATGCAGTTTTGCCGCCTTTTGATGACACACCCACTTTAAATCTAGTATTTGACATGTTTATAAGTTCAATTTGAAAAAATAAAATTCTTATTTGGAATCAGGATATAAAAATTCACTTTGGATAAGATTTTCATATTATTCTGATAACTTTCATATTTTAATGAATAGTAAAAGCATGCTATATTTTAATTAAAAACAACTTTTTTTCATCATAATAATTTATATGGTTAAATTATAATATTTAATGGTTTTAAAGTATAAAGAGAATATATTGTTACAATTTAATATAACTTATGTCATCATCAATTATTTTACATTGAATTCATAGGTAAAATCATTTCAATCTTTTGCAATGTTTTAACTTTTAAAACTCGTTTTCTTAACAACATGATTAATTTTAAATTATTTTCTGCAACTTATGTGATTTGAATTAGGAAAAATGGATTCCATATTTGGAATCATTATGTCCAAATTATGTTAATAGGCTAATTTTTATTTTTGGGCATTATGAATAATAACTACGCTAAATTTTATTTACCATAGTTAAAGGTAAATCGGGTAATTAAGGGTAGATATAATATTATAAAATTACCCTAACACTTTTACTAATATAATTGGATGATTATATTTTACCCTAAATCATACTTGGTTTGAAATAGAATCTAATGTAACCCACTTGTATTTGATTAAGACCTTTTATTTATTTATTTAAAGGAAAGTGAAATGTCTATCTCAAACTTTAATAATTAGATTATTTTTAATATAAGGTTATATAGAATATAAATTCTATTATAAATACTCATTTGAAATCTAAAAAGTTTTTCTTTACCATGGTAATTTATTTGTAATTTTTAATAAATATTTAATTACCTTAATAGCTTATACATTAAGGATGAAGAAATTATTTATTTAGTAAAAAATCAATAATATAGGTTTTATTAAAATAACAATACCTATCAAAAGGACCCGAAACTTGACAAAAAATTATTGGTCGAGTATATATATAACCCAATCATCCAAGGGTCTATTTTTGGATTATTTGGAGCCTTATAAAATCTATTTGGACATTTATATTATATTATTTTAAATGATGTCAAAGATGTCACCTCCATAATTTAATAAATATAACAATTTAGATGTTTTTATTTTAAGATGATAAATTCGAGTAAAAATATTATTATGAAAGGTATTATATTTATATTCATCATAGTATTTTATTTTTAATTTTTATGGAACAAATAAGTATATTAAATAATTATAAAAAAATGTTGTAGTAATTATTTTATTAAGAGATATACCAAATAAATGGTTTTATAAATATTAAAATAAATATTATATGAACTATTTAATGTGATCCACGAATTTTATAGAAAACTTTGACATGTGAAGAATCTATTAAATATTTTGGTTAGAATATATCCTCTGTGTGGGTTTTATTTAAATTAAAATAAATGAATAATGTCAAAATTGACACTTGTAATTTTATAAACATAACATATTATAAAATTGTTTAAAAATTATAAATTTAAATTTATATGGTCTAAAATGTGATAAAGTATCTAATTATGGATAATTCACAGCACATAAGTAATTATTTATATCAATTTAAAATTTAGAATATTATTACAACAAATAAAATTAAATTCATTAAATAAGGATAAATCAATTTGATAAGGTTTAAAATAAATTCACAACAAATCTAAATTTTATTGGTTGATGTGATTAAAACCCTATCTCATCTAATATTCAGATTTGATTCATTTTTGGAGGTTTTTAATTGAGGTTGAATTTATTATAAATTAATATTTCTTATGTTACCAAAGGTGCCCCTCTCCTCCCTTAAAAAAAGGGCACCCATTCCCTCTTCTCTTAACACCCTTTTGAGCCTTGAATCTCGGCCAAACCCTACCAATTCCTCTTATAAACCTCCCTAGTTATATCATAGAGGTTCTGGTATTCTCAAAAGACCAACTCTAGTACCCTAAGAATAAGTTTAAAGGAGGTGCGTCGAGGAAGAGGTAATCTCTTCTACCGACTCTTTCAAGTTTCTTTATTCTTCTAATTTATCTTATTTAGTTATTTCAATATAAATTAATAACATCAGTATTACTTATATACTGATATGTTATTATAAATATGAAACAACCATATTTCACCTTCTATCCAACCTATGGAAAACGAAATCACCGTGCGTGTGTACGTACAGAATACCGTCTCCATGTTGCGGTGTAATCTGTTTTCCACTACCACCTTACTTGGATGGGTATAATGGTTTAAAGAATAACTATATATGATTATTATAACATCATACTGATTCTAAGATATTATATAATCCACTCCAATTCCATTCAATAAATATGGGAACGACATCATCGCTCATGCGTACGTACAGATTAATGTCTCCACGACGCGATGAGATTCATTATCCATGTTAACCACTCAAAAATGATTATAACGTATATATAATGAATAATAATGAAATATATTACATGATAAATATACAGGATTTAAATATAAATATATATATATATATCATCTACTTACTTCCATTCAAGTAAATAAGGAAATGAAAACAATGTTCATGCTTACGTACGGCCTACCGTCTCCATGAACGGTGTATTTCATTTCATTTATCTATGTATTATATATATATATATAATTTTATATATATATATATACTGAATATATATGATATATAAATCATGATTTACATTCTAGAAGTAATTAAATAATGATATAAGTAATAATAATATCAAGAACAACAAGTCCAAACACGTACGATAAATAAAACGATTTTACCCAAAACACTGCTTTAACATGGAATTTACAAAAGAACGGGTAATATAAAGTCATAAGTGAACCATATATGATATCATAACAATGAATATGACTCTGTAATAAGTCAATTACATTATTTAAATCATTATATAGGAGGTTCAGATACGTACAAAGCATATCTGACCTAAGGTAAGGGATAATTTTGCAATCTCATTTTTATCCGAGATTGCTTATACGTAAGTATTTACTGGGTTATATTTTTCATCCATGTCCATAAAAATGTTTCTAATAAATTGTTTAATATTCTTCCATGTATGTTTAAATTCATTTTACCCCTCTTTGAATATTAATTTTTGTTATGGAAGGAATCTTTTTTTTGTTTACCATATGTGGTACTTTTTGACTTTTCCAGAAAAAGTACGAGAAGAATGTTTTTTTAACTAATACAGAATGAACAGATTTTTACGGTTTCATAACGCCTTATTTTAATAAATCTTACTCTACGATATTTCATGACTATTTTCAACAAAATCCCTTTATTTTAAAATTGGATGGCATTTTTTGAAAAGAAAATGATTTTGAAGAAGAAAGGATATTTTCCTCAAGAATTCATTTCAAGTGTTTTATCAAAACCATTTTCTATCTAAGATGATATTATTTTATATGTGTATGTTTCAAGTATAATATCTCTATGATTTATATGGTTTCACTTTTCTTATGATGAAATGATATCCATTTGTTTTATATGGATTATGTAATGATGGGATGATGTTTATGAAACCCATTTTAATTATTTGGGTTATGATGAATGATTTATGTTTATGTTGTGACACAAGTAAAATGATTTCATTATGAGATGGGTGGGAACTATATCTCCCTCCAAAGCATTGGGTAAAGATTTGTATCTCATGAGATAGGCATGGATGGAACGATAAGTTAATCTGGTTCAATGATACAGGACTGTAACGAGGAGTGAACTCGATTCAGTAAGGGACTTTGTCCACTAAGATGGTCTTGGAAGCAATGCCTTGGATACTATGAAAATAATATCATGTGATTAATTGTTTTCCACAATTACATGATTTATTCCCATGCTATTTTATGATGATTTATGATCCATTATGATCTATGCCTTACGTACTGCCATGTTTTATGTCATTGCTCAAGATTTTGATGTTTAAACATTATGTTCATGTTTTTAAATTCAAATGTATATGGTTTGTTTTGTTTTCTTCATGCATACCATTACTAAGAATTTGAGATCACCCTTTATATGTTTTCTTTTCCACAGGATATAAATAAAGGTTTTATGTAAAAAAAAGGAAAGATCTTTATGGGAGATGTTGATGATCTTTCACCAAGATTAGAAGATTATGTTCCTAGTTTCCAAAGACACTAAACTATTACGGTCCTTTGGTGTATGTTTTTTTATGTATTAAGTATTCCGAAAAAGTAATTTAATGTCCATTTACATCAAGATTTGGGTCTCTATAGTTGGTATCAGAGGGAGGTTTAGTTAACCTTTGGAAACTAGGATATGAAAACATTAGTGAGATCCCTAGAGATATTTATAAGGTATGTCTAGGGATGTCACTAAGGTTTAGTATGACTATTGGTTAAAGTCCTAGAATTATGATAATGATCATGAATAAACTAGGATTAAATCTATGATGTTAGAGATTGAAAGTACTCCCCTTGATTATGTTGTTTTCCTAGCATGATTTTTGCCTCTCACACCATTCTTTTTGGGTTTTAGGAAATGGCTGGAAACCAGAAGATTCATGTCAATGGAGAATATGATGGAAAATGGAACGATATTCTTCATGACCGAGCAAATGAAATGGTATTTGGAAGGTGAAACATCATTATTATGCCTAATCATCAATCTCATAATATGATCAATAATCTCAACTTTGGTAAGTCTCCTGACTCAGTTAATAAGAGGAAGAAGAAGTTTCATGATGATCATAGAGGAAAGAAAGTTCAATTTTACTCATGTAAATCATGTTCGAAGAGACATCAAGGAGAATGTTTCAAAGGAACTAGAAGATTCTTTGAGTGTGGAAAAGAAGGACACAAAGACAGTAATTGTAAAGGAAAAGGTTTAGTTAACACCATGGACAAGGATAATGGTATTGCTAAGACATCAACAATGGTTAAATGTTTTAAATGTGGAATGTATGGGCATTATGCAAACCAATGTTCTAAGGGAAAATTTCATGAAGAGAATCAACATGGTTGTTTGGGAAGTATTTATGTTGATGATGATGAAGAGACTATAAATGATATATGAGATGAAAGAAATGATGAAGCTCAGTCAGTGGTTTAAGAAGGTAGTGAAATGATTTTATGTTAATCAAGAGTAATGTTGTATAGGTAATTTAATGGTACTATGGAATAAAGAGACATCTAAGGATTGTTACACTATTGTTTTTCCTTGAGTATTTGAAAGTATATGTTGAATGGTACCAGTAACCATGAAAGGTTATTCAAATATTTTTTTGAAGGTATATGATATGTGCATAATGAAAGGATAAGGAGATAATGAGATGTTTGATAGTATTAATGAGCTCATGACTTGTATAAGGACAATGTGATATCATGGTTTGAGTATACAGATTTTTGGGATTTTGGCATGTAGAAAGAGTTAACTTTTGACAACATTCATGTTTTCACTAAGGTTCAATGGGTATTAATTTTTTAAGAGAATACATGATTAAGGAATTCACATGTTTGAAATGTGACCAACAAGATATATATATCTTATGATATACGAGAGATAAATGATTGTATTCAATGCTTGGTAGATGAACTTTCTAGTAATCATTTTATTTATACAATGAGATTGGACATAAGTATTTTTGATAAACCTAATGATTGGAATAGATTAAGTTCAACATCAGATAATATTATTTAAGGCTAGAACTTTTTGTTATGTTATAATAGTATAGTTTTAAAAAAAGGACAACCCATAGGACGGGCGACAACCCGTCGCGTCAGACAAGGTTGTGGGAATCAAACCCACAACCGAAGTGCGACCGACCTTTGTCCCCTACCACTGGCCTACATGAAGTCTCTGGTTAGTAGAAACTAGTTTTATTTTATTAATCAGTATGATAGATGAAGTATAAGTCCATTTTAGGAACCATATACGATTAATCTCACCATAGGTGGACTTATGTATATAACTTTTGCTAACCTTATGTTTGAGACAGATGGAATGACCTATCATTCTATCACATGATCTAATAACACTTCACGAATGACAAATTCAACTTCATTTCTTTAAGTGATGAAGTGGAAATTATTCAAGGCACAAACAATGGTGAGATTGTACCAAAATCAAGTAAGTATTCAAAAAAATTTCAACATTAGGTAAATGATCTTGAGAACTAAAAATGTTGTCTTAGTGTACTTATATCCGATGAATCAGATGATATCTTAAGTCATCATAAATTTATGGCTTTGTGATTGTTGGTTTTTTCATAGCCATTTCCTCTACCACTCTCCATCAGAACTTGATGGTTAGATTTTTCTTCCATATCCATATTTCCACCTATGTTCTCCTATGTGGAAACCTAATGATGAGTTAATTTGGGTAACCATTATGTTTCATACTTCACTTTTTAAAATTATGTTTTAGTATTCCATTTTATGATGTGGGTTTTATGAAAGAAACTTTCAAGTAGTAAACTATTTACAACCCCGACGAATTTCAATGGCGAAATTCATTTTAAGGGGGTAGAATGTAACAAACTGATATTTTATGAGAATTATTCTTTTTAAATTTCATCGATGTCTTGTGTTTTATGCTACAACCAATTTATATTGTGCTATATGCAACACCGTATTAGCTTTCAGTATACGCAACACTATTCTTGGCCCGTGTTATACACAATTTCAAGTTCATTTTGTAGAAATTATTCTACGCAACATTAAGTATAGATTTTGTTTAATTTATAAATGAAATAAGTTTTTATTATGTTATATGCAACAAAAAATGGATCCTTCACTACATGCAACCTTGACTTGGCTTGCGTTACACGCAATCACGACCTTCCTCGATAGCGTGTGTAGTACGCAATACTGGGTTTCACTAAACAACGATATATGGTTATAATATTATTATGAACTAGACTTTATGATAAGTATTAAATACATTTTGAATTTTATAACATTATTATTCATCTTACACATTTTATATAACATGGTATGAGAACAAAATAATTTTTTTGGGGTAAAATAAGTATTTTAAAAAAAATGCAGTTTTGCCGCCTTTTGATGGAGCACCCAATTTAAATCAAGTTTTTGACATGTCTATAAGTTCAATTTTACAAAATAAAATTATTATTTGGAATCATGACATAAAAATTTACTTTGGATAAAATTTTCATATTATTCTGATAACTTTCATATTTTAATGAATAGTAAAAACATGCTATATTTTAATTAAAAACAACTTTTTTCATCATAATAATTTATATGGTTAAATTATAATATTTAATGGTTTTAAAGTATAAATAGAATATATTTTTACCATTTAATATAACTCATGTCATTATCATTGATTTTACATTGAATTCATAGGTAAAATCATTTCAATCTTTTGCAATGTTGTAACTTTTAAAACTCATTTTTTTACAAAGAGATTAATTTTAAATTAATTTATGAAACTTCTGTGATTTAAATTAGGAAAAATTGATTCCATATTTGGAATCAGTAGGTCCAAATTATTTTAATAGGCTACTTTTTATTTTTGGGCATTATGAATAGTAACTACGGTAAATTTTATTTACCATATTTAAAGGTAAATCGGGTAATTAAGGGTAAATATAATATTATATAATTACCCTAAAACTTGTCCTAATATAATTTTATGATTATATTTTAACCTAAATCATACTTGGGTAAAAATGGAATCTAATTTAACACACTTGTATTTGATTAAGACCTTTTATTTATTTTATTTAAAGGAAAGTGAAATGTCTCACTAAAACTTTAATAATTAGATTATTTTTAATATAAGGTTATACTGAATATAAATTCGATTATAAATACTAATTTGAAAGCTAATTTTTTTCTTTACCATGGTAATATATTTTTAATTTTTAAGAAATATTATATACCTTAATAGCTTATACATTAATGATTAAGAAATTATTTATTTAGTGAAAAATCAATATTATAGTTTTTATTAAAATAAAAATACCTATCAAAAGGACCAGAAACTTTACCAAACATTATTTTTCGAGTATAGATATACCCTAATAATACAAGGGTTGATTTGTAGACCATTTGGAGCCTTATAAAACCGATTAGGACATTTATATTATTTTATTTTAAATGATGTCAAAGATGTCACCTTCATAATTTAATAAATATAACAATTTAAATGTTGTAATTTTAAGATGATAAATTATAGTAAAAATATTATAATGAAATGTATTATATTAATATTAATCATAAGATTTTATTTTTAATTTTTATGAAACAGATAAGTATATTAAATAATTATACAAAAATGTTGTAGTAATTATTTTACTAAGATATATACCAAATAAATGGTTTTAAAAATATTAAAATAAATATTATATGAAATATTTAATGTTCTCAACGAATTTTCTAGAAAAATTTGACATTTTAGGAATCTATTAAATATTTTTGTTAGAATATAACCTCTGTGTGGGTTTTATTTAAATTAAAATAAATGAATAATGTCAAAATTGACACTATTGTAATTATATAAAAATAACATATTATAAAATTGTTTAAAAATCATAAAAATATTTAAAAATTATAAATTTATATTTATATGGTCTAAAATGTGATAAAATATCTAATTATAGATAATTCACAGCACATAATTAATTATTTATATCAATTTAAAATTTAGAATATTATTACAACAAATAAAATTAAATAGATTAAATAAGGATAAATCAATTTGACAAGGTCTAAAATAAATTCACAACATGTATAAATTTTGTTTTTTGATGATATTAAAACCCTATATCATATAATCTTCATATTTGTGTTATTGTTGAAGGTTTTTAAGTGAGTTTGAATTTATTATAAATTAATATTTCTTATGTTACCAAAGGTGCCCCTTTCCTCCCTTATAAAAAGGGAACCCATTACCTATTCTATTAACACTATTTTGAGCCTTGAATCTCAGAAAAACCCTACCAATTACTCTTCTCAACCTCCTTAGTTATATCATAGAGGTTTTTGTATTCTCAAAAGACCAACTCTAGTGCCCTAATAAAGAAGTTTAAAGGAGGTGCATCGAGGAAGAGGTAATCTCTTCTGCCGACTCTTTCAAGTTTCTTTCTTCTTCTACTTCCTCTTATTTAGTTGTTTCATTATAAAGTAATAACATAAGTATTACTTATATACTAATATGTTATTATAAATATTAAACAACCCCATTTGACCTTCTATACATCCTTCGGAAAATGAAATCACCGCATGTGCGTACGTACGGAATACCGTCTCCACGTTGTGGTGTAATCTGTTTTCCACCACCATGTTACTTGGATGGGTATAATGGTGAAAAGAATAACTATATATTATTATTATAACATCATAATTATTATAAGATATTATATCATCCACTCCAATTCCATTCAATAAATATGGGAATGATATCATCGCTCGTGCGTACGTATGGATTAACATCTCCACGACGCGATGAGATTCATTATCCATGTTAACCACTCAAGAATGATTATAACATATATATAATGAATAATAATTAAATATATTACATGATAAAGCTAAATGATATATATATATATATATATATCATCTACTTACTTCCATTCAAGTAAATAAGGAAAGGAAAACAGCGTTCATGCGTACGTACGACCTACCGTCTCAATGACTGGTGTATTTCATTTCATTTATCTATATTATATATATATATATACTGAATATATATGATATATAAATCATGATTTACATTCATTAAGTAATTAAATCATTATATAAGTAATAATAATATCAAGAACAACAAGTCCAAACACATTCGATAAATAAAACGATTTTACCCAAAACATTGCTTTAACATGGAATTTACAAAAGAACGGGTAATATAAAGTCATAAGTGAACCATATATGATATCATAAAAATAAATATGATTTTGTAAGAAGTCAATTAAATTATTTAAATCATTATACAGGGGGTTCGGAAACGTATGAAGTATATCAGACCTAAGGTAAGGGATAATTTTGCAATCTCATTTTTATCCGAGATTGCTTATATGTAAGTATTTACTGGGGTTATATTTTTCATCCATGTCCATAAAAAAGTTTTTCATGAAGTGTTTAATATTCTTACATGTATGTTTAATGTCATGTTTACCCCTATTTGACTATTACTTTGTGTTATGGAAGTAATCTTTTTTTGTTTACCATATGTGGTACTTTTTTACTTTTCCGGCAAAATTATGAGAAGAATGTTTTTTTAAACTTATACGGCATAAACAGATTTTTACGGTTTCATAACGCCTTATTTTCCATAATCTTACTCTACAATATTTCATGACTAATTTCAACACAATACTTTTCTTTTAAAATTTCATGGCATTTTGTGAAAAGAAAAATATTTTTAAGAAGAAATGATATTTTCCACAAGAATTCATTTCAAGTGTTTTATCAAAACCATTTTCTATATGATATGATATTATTTCATAAGTGTATGTTTCAAGTATAATATCTATATGATTTACATGGTTTCACTTTTCTAATGATGAAATGATATCCATTTGTTTTATATGGATTATGTTATGATGGGATGATGTTTATGAAACCCATTTTTATTCCTTGGGTTATGATAAATGATTTATGTTTATGTTGTGGAAGAAGTAAAATGATTTCATTATGATATGGGTGGGACCAATATCTCCCTCAAATGCATTGGTTAAAGATTTATATCTCATGAGATAGGCCTGGATGGAATGGTAAGTTAATCCGGTTCAGTGATACATGACTGGAACGAGGAGTGAACTCGATTCAGTAAGGGACTTTGTCCACTAAGATGGTCTTAGCAGCAATGCCTTGGCTACTATAGAAATCATATCATGTGATTAATGGTTTTCTAAAATTACATGATTTATTTCCATGCTATTTTATGATGATTGATGTTCCATTATGATCTATTCCTTACGTACTGCCATGTTTTATGTCATTGCTCAAGATTTTGATGTTTAAACATTATGTTCATGTTTTTAAGTTCAAATGTATATGGTTTGTTTTATTTTCTCCATGCTTACCCTCACTGAGAATTTGAACTCACCCTTTATATGTTTTCTTTTCCCCATGATATAAATAAAGGTTTTAGGTATAAAAATGGAAGATCTTTATGGGAGATGTTGATGATCTTTCACCATGATTAGAAGATTATGTTCCAAGTTTCCAAAGACACTAAACTATTACGGTCCTTTGTGGTTTGTTTTTGTTATGTATTAAGTATTCTGCAAAAGTAATGTAATTTCCATGTACATCAAGCTTTGGGTCTCTACAGTTGGTATCAGAGGGTGGTTTAGTTAACCTTTAAAAACTAGGATGTGAAAACATTAGTGAGATACCTTGAGATATTTTTAAGGTATGTCGAGGGATGTCACTAAGGTTTAGTATAAATATTGGTTACAGTACTAGAATTATGATAACGATCATGAATAACCTAGGATTAAACCTATGATGTTATAGATAGAAAGTACTCCCCTTGATTATGTTTTTTTCCTAGCATTATTTTTTCCTCACACACCATTCTTTTTGGGTTTTAGAAAATGGCTGGAAACCAAAAGATTCATGTTAATGGAGAATACGATGGACAATGGAATGATATTATTCATGACTGAGAAAATGAAATGGGATTTGGAAGGTGAAACATCATTATTATTCCTAATCAACAATATCATAATATGATCAATAATCTCAACTTTGGTAAGTCTCTTGACCCAGTTAATAAGAGAAAGAAGGAGTTTCATGATGATCATAGAGGAAATAAAGTTCAATTTTACTCATGTAAATCATGTGGGAAGACATATCAAGGAGAATGTTTCAACGGAACTGGAAGATTCTTTGGGTGTGGAAAAGGACACAAATCCAGTAATTGTAAAGGAAAAGGTTTAGTTAACACCATGGACAAGGATAATGGTATTACTAAGAAATCAAAAATGGTTAAATATTTTAAATGTGGAATGTACGGGCATTATGCAAACCAATGCTCTAAGTGAAAATTTCATGAAGAGAATCAGCATGGTCATATGGGTAGTATTTATGTGGATGATGATGAAGAGACTACAAATGATATATGAGATGAAAGAAATGATGAAGCTCAGTCAGTGGTTTAAGAAGGTACTGGAATGATTTTATGTTTATCAAGAGTAATGTTGTATAGGTAATTTAATGGTACTATGGAATAAAGAGACATCTAAGGATTGTTACACTATTGTTTTCCCTTGAGTATTTGAAAGTATACGTTGAATGGTACCAGTAACCATGAAAGGTTATTCAAATATTTTTGGAAGGTAGATGATATGTGAATAATGAATAGATAAAGAGATAATGAGATGTTTTATAGTATTAATGAGCTCATGAATGGTATAAGGAAAATGCGATATCATGGTTTGAGTATACAAATTTTTGTGATTTTGGCATGTGGAAAGAGTTAACTTTTGACAAAATTCATGTTTTCACTAAGGTTCAATGGGTATTCATTTTTCAAGAGAATACATTATTAAGGAATTAACATGTTTGGAATGTGATATCTTATGATATACGGGAGATAAATTATTGTATTCAATGCTTGGTAGATGAACTTTCTAGTAATCGTTTTATTTGTTCTATGAGATTGGACAGAAGTATTTTGGATAAACCTAAAGATTGGAATAGATTAAGTTTGACATAAGATAGTATTGTTTAAGTCTAGAACTTTTTGTTATGTTATAATAGTGTAGTTTAAAAAAAAAGGACAACCCATAGGATGGGTGAAAACCCGTCGCGTCGGACAAGGTTTCGGGAATCGAACCCACAACCGAAGTGCGATAGGCCTTTATCGCCTACCACTGGCTTACATGAAGTCCCTGGTTAGTAGAAACTAGTTTTATTTTATCAAGCGGTATGATAAATGAAGTATAAGTCCATTTTAGGAACCATATATGATTAATCTCACCATAGATGGACTTATGTATATAAATTTTTCTAACCTTATATTTGAGATAGATGGAATGAACTATTATTATATCGTATGATCTGCTAACACTTCACAAATGACAAATTCAACTGCATTTCTTTAAGTGATGAAGTGGAAATTGTTCAAGGCATGAACAACGGTGAGATTGTACCAAAATCAAGTAAGTATTCAAAAAAAATTTCAACATTAGGGAAATGATCTTGAGAACTAAAAATGTTGTCCTAGTTTCCTTATATCCGATGAATAAGATGATACCTTAAATCATCACAAATTTATGGCTTTGTGATTGTTGGATTTTTCATAGCCATGTCCTCTGCCACTCTCCATCAAAACTTGATGGTCAGATTTTTCTTCCATATCCATATTTCCACCTATGTTATCCTATTTGGAAACCCAATGATGAGTTAATTTGGGTAACCGTTATGTTTTATACTTCACTTTTTAAAATTAAGTTTTAGTATTCTTTTTTACGATGTGGGTTTTATGAAAGAAACTTTCAAGTAGTAAACCATTTACAACCCCGACGAATTTCGAGGTCGAAATTAATTTTAAGGGGGGTAGAATGTAACAACCCGAGATTTTATGAGAATTACTATTTTTAAATTTCATTGATGTCTTGTGTTTTATGCTACACCAAATTTAGCTTGTTCTATACACAACACCGTATTAGCTTGCAGTATACACAACACTATTCTTGGCTCGTGTTACACACAATTTCATGTTCATTTTGTAGAAATTATTCTACACAACATTAAGTATAGATTTTGTTTAATGTATAAATGAAATATGTTTTGATTATGTTATACTCAACAAAAAAGGTAGCTTTCACTACATGCAACCTTGACTTGGCTTGCGTTACACACAATCACGACCTTCCTCGATAGTGTGTGTAATACTCAATACCGTGTTTCACTAAACAACAATATATGGTTATAATATTATTATGAACTAGCCGTTATGAATAGTATTAACTAAATTTGAAATTTTATGACATTATTATTCATCTTACACATTTTCTAGAACATGGTATGAGAACAAAATAATTTTTTTGGGTAAAATAAGTATTTTTAAAAAAATGCAGTTTTGCCGCCTTTTGATGGCGCACCCACATTAAATATAGTTTTTGACATGTTTATAATTCAATTTGACAAAATAAAATTCTTATTTGGAATCAGTATATAAAAATTTACTTTGGATAAAATTTTTATATTATTCTGATAACTTTCATATTTTTATGAATAGTAAAAACACGCTATATTTTAATTAAAGACAACATTTTTCATCATAATAATTTTTATGGTTAAATTATAATATTTAATAGTTTTAAAGTTTAAATAGAATATATTTTTACTATTTAATATAAAGTATGCCATTATCATTTATTTTACATTGAATTCATAGGTAAAATCATTTCAATCTTTTGCAATGTTTTAACTTTTAAAACTTGTTTTCTTAACAATGAAATTAATTTTAAATTAATATCTGAAACCTATATGATTTGAATTAGGAAAAATGGATTCCATATTTGGAATCATTAGGTCTAAATTGTGTTAATAGACTAATTTTTATTTTTGGGCATTATGAATAGTAACTACAGTAAATTTTATTTACCATAGTTAAAGGTAAATCAGGTAATTAAGGGTAAATATAATATTATAAAATTACCCTAAAACTTGTCCTAATATAATTGGATGATTATATTTTACCTTAAATCATACTTGGGTTGAAATGGAATCTAATGTAACCCACTTGTATTTGATTAAGACCATTTATTTATTTTATTTAAAGGAAAATGAAATGTCCCACTCAAACTTTAATAATTAGATTATTTTTAATATAAGGTTATAAAGAATATAAATTCTATTATAAATACTCATTTTAAAGCTAAAATGTTTTTCTTTAACATGGTAATTTATTTGTAATTCTTAAGAAATATTTAATTACCTTAATAGCTTATACATTAATGATGAAGAAATTATTTATTTAGTAAAAAATCAATAATAGTGTTTTTATAAAAATAAAAATACCTATAAAAAGGACCATAAACTTGACCAAACATTATTGGTAGAGTATATATATACCCTAATAATCCAAGGGTATATTTTTGGACCATTTTGAGCCTTATAAAACCGATTAGGACATTTATATATTTTTATTTTAAATGATGTCAAAGATGTCACCTTCATAATTTAATAAATATAACAATTTAAATGTTATTATTTTAAGATGATAAATTCTAGTAAAAATATTATTATGAAATTTATTATATTTATATTCTTCATAGGATTTTTTTTTAATTTTTATGCAACAAATAAGTATATTAAATAAATATACAAAAATGCTGTAGTAATTATTTTATTAAGAGATATAACAAATAAATGGTTTTAAAAATATTAAAATAAATATTATATGAACTATTTAATGTGATACACGAATTTTATAGACAAATATGACATGTTAGGAATATAATAAATATTTTGGTTATAATATATCATATATGTGGGTTTTATTTAAATGAAAATCAATGAATAATGTCAAAATTGACACTATAGTAATTTTATAAAAATAACATATTATAAAATTGTTTAAAAATAATAAAAATATTTAAAAATTATAAATTTAAATTTATATGGTCTAAAATGTGATAAATTATCTAATTATGGATAATTCAGAGCACATAAGTTATTATTTATATCAATTTAAAATTTATAATATTATTACAACAAATAAAATTAAATAGATTAAATAAGGATAAATCAATTTGATAAGGTTTAAAATAAATTCAAAACATGCCTAAATTTTTTTTGTTGATGAGATTAAAACCCTATATCATCTGATATTTGTATTTGAGTCATTTTTTGAGGTTTTTAAGTGAGGTTGAATTTATTATAAATTAATATTTCTTATGTTACCAAATGTGCCCCACTCCTCCCTTATAAAAAGGGAACCCCTTCCCTCTTCTATTCACACACTTTTTAGCCTTGAAGATCAGAAAAACCCTACCAATTACTCTTATAAACCTCTATAGTTATATCATAGAGGTTCTAGTCTTCTCAAAATACCAACTCTAGTTCCCTAAGAAGAATTTTAAAGGAGGTGCGTCGAGGAAGAGGTAATCTCGTCTACCGACTCTTTCAAGTTTCTTTCTTCTTCTACTTACTCTTCTTTAGTTGTTTCATTATAAAGTAATAACATCAGTATTAATTATATACTTATATGTTATTATAAATATGAAACAACCCCATTTCACCTTCTATCCATCCTATGGAAAACGAAATCACCACGCGTGCGTACATACGGAATACCGTGTCCACACTGTGGTGTAATCTGTTTTCCACCACCACCTTACTTGGATGGGTATAATGGTGTAAAGAATAACTATATATGATTATTATAACATCATACTGATTCTAATATATTATATCATCCACTTCAATTCCATTCAATAAATATGGGAATGATATCATCGCTCGTGCGTACGTAAGGATTACCGTCTCCACGACGCGATGAGATTCATTCTCCATGTTAACCACTCAAGAATGATTATAACGTATATATAATGAATAATAATGAACTACATGACATGATAAAGACACTGGATTTATATATATATATATATATATATATATATACCATCTACTTACTTCCATTCAAGTAAATAAGGAAAGGAAAACAACGTTCATGCGTACGTACAACCTACCGTCTCCATGAACGGTGTATTTCATTTCATTTATCTATCTATTATATATATAATTATATATATATATACTGAATATATATGATATATAAATCACGATTTAGATTCTTTAAGTAATTAAATCATGATATAAGTAATAATAATATCAAGAACAATAAGTCCAAACACGTACGATAAATAAAATGATTTTACCCAAAATGCTGCTTTAACATGGAATTTACAAAAGAATGGGTAATATAAAGTCATACGTGAACCATATATAATATCATAAAAATGAATATGATTCTGTAAAAATTCAATGACATTATTTAAATCCTTATACAGGAGGTTCAGATACGTACGAAGCATATCAGACCTAAGGTAAGGGATAATTTTGCAATCTCATTTTTATCCGAGATTGCTTATACGTAAGTATTTACTGGGGTTATATTTTTCATCCATGTCCATAATTTTTTTTCATAAAGTGTTTAATATTATTACAGGTATGTTTAAAGTCATGTTTACCCCTCTTTGAATATTACTTTGTGTTATAGAAGGAATCTTTTTTTTGTTTACCATATGTGGAAGTTTTTGAATTTTCCGAAAAAAGTACGAGAAGAATGTTTTTTTAAACTTATACGGCATGAACGGATTTTTACTGTTTCATAACGCCTTATTTTCATGAATATCACTCTACAATATTTCATGAATATTTTCAACAAAATCCTTTTCTTTTAAAATTGCATGGAATTTTGTTAAAAGAAAATGATTTTGAAGAAGAAAGGATATTTTCCTCAAGAATTCATTTCAAGTGTTTTATCAAAACCATTTTCCATCTACGATGATATTATTTCATATGTTTATGTTTCAAGTATAATATCTCTATGATTTAAATGGTTTCACTTTTATTATGATGAAATGATATCCATTTGTTTTATATGGATTATGTTATGGTGGGATGATGTTTATGAAACCCATTTTTATTCTTTGGGTTATGTTGAATGATTTATGTTTATGTTGTGGAACAAGTAAAATGATTTCATTATGAGATCGGTGGGACCTATATCTCCCTCAAATTCATTGGGTAAAGATTTATATCTCATGAGATAGGCATGGTTAGAACGAAAAGCTAATCCAGTTCAGTGATACAGGACTGGAACGAGGAGTGAACTCGATTTAGTAAGGGACTTTGTCCACTAAGATGGTCTTGGCAGCAATGACTTGGATAATATGGAAATCATATCATGTTCTTAATGGTTTTCCAAAATTACATGATTTATTCCCATGCTATTTTATGATGATTGATGTTCCATTATGATCTATTCCTTACGTACTGCCATGTTTTTTGTCATTGCTCAAGATTTTGATGTTTAAACATTATGTTTATGTTTTTAAGTTCAAATGTATATGGTTTGTTTTATTTTATCCATGCTTACCCTTTCTGAGCATTTGTGATCACCCTTTATATGTTTTCTTTTCCCTAGGATATAAATAAAGGTTTTAGGTAAAAAAAGGGAAGATCTTGATTGGAGATGTTGATGATCTTTCACCAATCAAAGTTTCTAAAGACACTAAACTATTACGGTTATTTGGTGTCTGTTTTTGTTATGTATTAAGTATTCCAAAAAAGTAATGTAATGTCCATGTACATCATGCTTTGGGTCTCTACACCATTTCCCAGCTAGACCCGGCCAGATACACGAGATACCCCGTATACTGGTACACGGACAAGGAAACGAACAAAAACCATGTATGAGCACATGGCCAGCATACACGAAGCGAACCCCAGGTGCTCGGACATGGAGTGTGATACTACTACACGCCGTTTAGTTACTTTTTATACGAAAATCCTAATGACACGGGCCATTTACACAGGAAGTACCCAGAGTCAAGGAACACGACGTGTGATCCTTCTACATGCCGTGTAGTCTAGTTTTACACAGGTTGGACAGATGACACAGTCTGTTTACATGGGTAGTACCCAGGGTCAAGGAACACGACGTGTAACCATGCTACACGCCGTGTAACCTGTTTTACATGGCTTGAACCATTTTTCTTCTGTGACTTGGACTAGCTTTTTTAGGGTTCGTTCCCTTAGTCTTTCCCCTAATGGTTTCTGGTATCATTTTCTATGTACATGAGTATGATCTCTTCAACAAGACTTCCTGAATAGAGTTTTTGGAATCCCCTATATGTGGCTTGGATCTAGATCCTCTATTCCTTCCTGGAACCCTAAGTAGAGTTCTTGGTATCAACGTGACCTAATTTACCCGGGCACCGATCCTCTGTTTAGCGGATTAGTTCAGACTAAGTTGTTGGAATGCCCCCATGGCTATTGGTTGTGATCCTCATCTGAGCATCATATTTTCAAGTACTTGTGGAGCGTGTTATCCCAGAACGAGTACTTTGTATCTCTATCTTTAGACCTAGGAGTGTGTTCTACTTGTTACATGCTTCGTGTAATCTTCGAGCTGGATCTTAGTGGTGGTTTCGCGATGGTCGATCGTGTATGAGTATATCTAGATATTCTTGCTACATCTTCTGTAAACATATACTGTGTAGAGATGACTGTATCTTTTATTTGTGGTATTTTCCCTTGCTGTATTCCTTTGTGGTTTTGGGGTTTCCTATTGGGTGTTTTTATACTCACCCCTGCATGGTATTTTCCCACACGTGTCGTGTCTTGTGCAGACGAGTGAGCCTTTGACAGGATTCTAGGAAGACAAGGACCAGACGGTTCTCAGTGAGATCAGACAGGCCGAGGTGTGTTCCTACAACTATGGATTGCAGTCCCATTACCTTTCTTTATAGGTTGGACTCTGTTGCAGACTCCCTTTTGGTGGGCTTGTACTTTTGGCCCAGGGTTTTACATTACTGTACTTTACTTTCTTGTCATACTCTGTTGGTTGGGATTTTAGTGTATGCATGCATTTCCATTTTTAGTATCTTTTAGTTTTTCAGCTTTGTGGGCTTGGAGATGTGTGTGCATGTGTACATGTTTATAGGTAATTCCTCCCATGTTAGTAACATGCCTACTCGGTGCTAGTCACCATCCCTTGGCCTATTGGAGGTGGGCTTGGGGAGTTGCGGCTCAAGCCCCACTGGGACATGTCGTGACAGTTAGAGATTTTAAAGTGTTAATAAAGCCTATTTATAGCATTGTTAAAGGTCGTTTCAATAGTAGTGACTTTATGACATATCTTTTCCCTCATAATAATAATATATTAAAAATATCAATAATTTATTCCAAATACACCTATATATCTAAGTCTTATTTGTTTATAGATACATAAATTCCATAAATTCATTTTCAGGGTCATATTCCCAAGAAAACAATAAATCTAAAATGGTTATGATACTATCCAATAAAATCAGAATAAATGATCTTATGAATATGAAAAGTCAATCCGAAGATATATTCTCTAATAAAATCTTCATTTCAACCTATTATACTTTCATTTAAACTATGTCAATCTTGGTTCATCCTATAACTCTCTTGGTTCAACCTAAACAACATTCTGTTCAATCTAGGTTTCTTTAGGTTTCATTTTTTCATACTCCTTGAACTAATTCCTTAAACATAATAAATCCTTCATAATTTCATAAAAACAGAAAGTGATTAACCAAAGAATATACCTAAAGAGTGTATATTAAGGTGTGTAGTCTTAGAACCACTTATCATTCACTAAGTAAATATCAAGTTAATACTCAACCTAATTTTTTTCAGGGTAATTAACCCTAGGTGAATCAATACTATATCAACACCAACTTTCCAGTATCTAGACACTGATTAAATTACTAGGAAACCACAAGATATTTACTTTCCCAAAACTATATGATATTTTCCTATAATTAGGATTATAAATAGGGTTTTCACTTATTTTATCTCATACTAATCCCCTAAAATAAATAAACTAATCCTCAAAAATATCTAAACCCCACTCCAAGAGCAACTGAGGTGCCCCAGATCTACACTCCTATATATGTTTCCAAAAACACTTTCTCTAAACATTAGCTTTGATACAAAGGGAGATGAACATATATTTATTTTATATCATTTCCATAATTTAAGCATTACATCTCATAATAATCACACAATCCCATGAAGATAAGGTATAATTTATTTGAGGACCCATTACATAGGAAACTTATTTTACAAAGTGAGTAACATTTATTCATAATCGAACCATATCAATTATATATTTATCATAATTTATACCAATCTTTATAACACGGGGAATTAAAACATTAAAAAGGGGCGAGATAAAATTATCAATTTGGGAGAAACTAAATAATATTTCATCAAGGGTTAAATCATAATAAAATTAGAAAACATGACCGTGAGGGAAATATCTTATTAAAAAGAACATGGGAAAATAAGAGTTCTCCATAAATCATGATAGAAGGGCATGTAATAGTAAATAAAAAAATATACCGTCGAAAAATAGTGTGAGATAATAAACATAATACATGAAGGATAATCACAGAAATATGACATAGAAACATGTAATTTCATTGAATCATAACATAAAAAGGAATTACAAAACAAACATAATCAATAAAAACATCATATTGTGAGAAAATAAAAGTATGTATACCCTTTATTCTATGAAAAAAAATCCAAAAATGTACAACCTTTAGGTTATGAAAAACTCCAAGCATGTCAATGATTTCTATTGTAAAAAAATACATGAATATCTATGCATTATCTAATGAAACAAAATCCAACCATGTCCATGCTTTATTTTTTGAAAAAATCCAAGCATGTTAATTCTTTATGTTTTGAATAAATCCAAGCATGTCCATGATTTATGTTGTAAGAAAATATAAACATGTCCATGATTCATTATATCATGAGATATAAAACCATAAAATTTCATTATAGTGTGATATAGTACCCAAAATTTCATCATGAATTCATATTTGTTCCATAAGATATAAATAATTCAACATATCATGAAAACACATTGGAAGAAAATGGATTTCAATCATTAAATTATAAATAACACTTGAAAAGAAAAATGGGCTTCATAACATTTCAAAATGGTATCACTAAAATTTACATCAAGAACATAAATGGTTGATACCCAAAATTAAATCATCCCAAAATATATTTCATAAGAATATTTGAAGGAAGATTCAAGAGAAATAAATTCTAAGGATATAAATCCATTATAGATAAAGAGGAAAACTGGTAGCGAAACCCCTTTTTTGAAAGGTTTAAAAATTACCTAATTTTTTTGTTGAAAATAAAATTAATTGATCTTAATAAAAATTATCATTTAAAACAAAGAAATTATTTTATAAAATAAATTTTATAAAATAAATATGATTTCAAAATATTTCTTTCAGAAGACAAATAAATGGTGAATAATCCTTTCTATTTATTTTCAGAATAACAAATATTTAAAATAAATTTAAAAAACCATTTTTAAATATGAAAATTAATATTTTCGAATATGTATTCTAATAAGTTGGGATAAATCATCAATGAGTTTTTAGAATATGTTTTTAACATTTCAATAAAAGAAGAAGTTACAGATCACATTTAAAAGTCATTTTCAAATATTTGTAGTGATTTTTTTAATTCTTTTATTTAGAATGAATATTAAATAATATATCCTTAAAAATATATAAATTTTCTAAAAATTTAATGTGTATTGGAAGATAAAACATTTTATTATAGAAGGATTAGTAACCTTTTAAATATTTTTAAATACTTTTATTGATAGCCCATATAAAAAAAGAGCAACCAAACTTCATTTTTTAAAAGTGGATAAGGAAAATATGAATGTCACATGAGATAACACATCATCATGTTTTAAAATATAAAGGATAATATTTATGGGAAGAGAAAATATGGAATGGAATAAAAATTCATTATTTAGAGAGGATGAGAATTATTCTTAACATCATCAAAATTTATGGAGAAAGAAATCCATAAATTTAATTCCATAGAAAATAAGTATGAAATAAATTGTAATATCATTATATTATATATGATAACCATTATGTGAAACCATAATCAAAAAACAATCATTATGACTCAAGAAAAGAAGTTATGTGAAGAAGAAACCCTTATAGTGGTGGTAATAAAAGAATAAAATACTAGAAAGTAATCAAACCATATCAAAATTAAGGATATTAATTATAGTTTATTTAAATAGGGCAATGGATATACCATATAAAATAAATGTTGGTGTACAATAACATACATGTATCATAGAATGTAAAATAGAGAAAAATAACCTTTACAACCTTGGTATCCTTTGAATCAAAGACAATTTAAAGAAAGAACATGATATGTATTTTAAAAACCCATTAAATATATGAATTTGGTAAAATAAATTTAGTTGGAAGTAATAAAACCATATCAAATATATATTGGTTCATAATATGGAATATGTCTCAAGAAATTAAATCTGAGACAAGGAACCCCTACATTAAATACTGCTTAGTAAAACATGATCTAAACTCCTATAAAATGAACATAATAATATTAATAACTAATTTAAGAGAATTATTATAATATATTACCATTTATATGAATCTTTTATAACCATATATCATAATTATGTTACCTAGTTATAGTTAATATTTATCATCGGATGTTAGGTTTTTTTGATTGTTTGTTTCTTACAAGTTTCATAGTGAAGAGATTTATTCTATGTTATTAGTTCAAATTTTATAATTAATAGATTTATTTAAGATATAATAATAATTGTCTTTCAATTATTTCTTAATTCCCATTTCATTAGGATAAATACATGAATATGGTTTGTGAAAAAGAAAATTGTGATGAACTAGTTTCGATGTATTTAATGATCAAAAGGTGCTATATTAATAAATATATTAAATATTAATAATATATTTATGGAATAATTAAAAAATACTAAATAAATTATTAGTATATGATATTACCAATAATAAAATTCCTTATTCATTCATGATATAAAAATTATAACATTTTTCACATAGGTGGTAAAACCAACCGAAATGTGGTCGTGTTATAATGATTTAATGAGTAAGAACATGTCTTTAGATATTGTTAATATAACTTTTATATAATATTTAAAATTTCATAAATCTAATTTACCTTAATTAAATTCATTCTAAGAACCATCCATGTAAGGTGGTGATGACAAATGAAATTCATTGTTCGTGGAGGCTGTAGTCTGCACATACACACGAGTAACTATTCCATTTCTCAATAACTATGATAAAATGAAGGTATATGATAAATTATAATTTAAGAATATTAATTTTTATATATTAAACATATTCATTCATAAAATCCATTCTTGTTACCAACCATGAAAGGTAGTGATGAAAAACGATCCATAACACTTCGTTGGGCTGGTAGTCCACAAGTACGCATGATCAATGTTGTTTTATTTTTCTTAGTGGATGGAAAGGATTGAATAATGATTGATAAATGAATATAATAAAATTAAATTAATAAAATAAATTAAATTATATTTTTGTGGATTAATTTTTTTTGAAGAGGAATATTAAGAAAAAAGACTAAGGATTAAGAAATACTCATGCTGAGAACTTGAGATTTATCTTGGAAATCTACATGGAAATGGATGCCTTAGGATAAATAATTGATAATAAAGTATTTTGAAATTGATATAGTATTATATAGGGATAAAAATTTTATATTTTGAAGATGAAATTCTAAGCTATATGTGTAACATGAAGTGGTGGAAGTGACCCCTTTTTTAAGTGAAGAGAAGGGTAATTTTGGAAGTATTAGTTACATTTCAGTAATGGTATGTCACTATTCAAGATTCAATGGCGCATAATCTAGTAAATAATACATTTTTGGGTTTTATAAGGTTAATAAAATCTCTAACATTAATTTTTAAACATGTTTTTAACATGTTTCAAGTATTTCACCATTATATTTTTACATTTTACCATTTTGGTTTTTAGCTTGGTTACTAGTTTTTACACAAGTAATTTATATTTTATTAAAAATATAAGGTAACCTATCTTAATTTTTTATGTTTTGAAACTATATTTAATATTAATATAATCTAATTAAACATTCAAATAATATATAATTAAATTTTAAATTTAAACATTTAATATATAGAAAACCATTTTGTAGAAAAATATTATTTTCACCGTTAAGTGTTCTTAATCTTATATATCATTAATTAACAATTAAATGTGTGATAATATATATATATATATATTAAAAATAATATAAAATTAATTATATAAAATATATCAATTTAATTTTTTAGACAAATTTATACACCATTAATAAAACAATTCTTTGAAAACAACAATTTCACCATTATCATGGTTATTAACTTTAATCTCAATAATTATAATTTTATTCCTAAAGAAGAAATTTAACTTATTAAATAATATCAAAATTTCTATATAAAATATTTAATACATTTTTTTAGATTTAATTTCTACAAGTGATGAAAAATAATTTTTTAATATAGGTGAATAAAAACAGTTTTTAGAGTAAAAAATTGTTTATGTTCCCAAAATGTTAAGGACGGGCTTTATAAATTAAACATAATATTTTTAAATTATATAATTTTAATTATTAAATACATATATGATTAATAAAAATATTTTTTAATCTTAAATATCTTTATTATATAATGATAAAGTCAAAAAATTTACAGTTTTGGTAAAAACTATATTTTTCATTATTCACCTAAAAATCAATTATTTCAACAAAGTCCCAAAATTTCATATTAAGATAATATTGTTATAATAAATCCAAAAATTAAGTTCCTTTTTTAAAATTAAAAATCTAAAAATTTTGGCCTTAAATTTTTAATAAAAAATTAAAACATAATGAAAATTATTTTCATAGGAAAATAACTTTTTAAAATATTAACTATTATTATTATTATTTCCCACAAATTACTAATAAAATTAGAATTAATATATTATTAATATAAATAATATATTTTATACATAATATATTTATTATATTAAACTAAAGTGCACAAAATCAAATTTTAGAAGTGTCACATTTTAAATCATAAATCAATATTATTAATTACTTAGCTAAACTAATTGAATTTTATCAATGCCCTAATATTAATAATAAACTTTATTTTTATTTCTACATATATTTCATAATTTGGTTACCTCCTTTTTTGTCCACTAAGTCTATGACTACATTTTAATGGTTATATAATTTTCCATAGTTTTTTTAGTTCGATGTTGTATGTGAAGAAATCTACCGATACAATGTTTAAAGGAAAATATATTCCAAAATCTTGGGGTGCTACATTTTATCATTTTTCATGAGTATAAAATCTAATACTTTATTTTAAGAATCATTATATATGAAAAAAACTTCTCTAATTGAGGGTATCATGAGTACAAGTGAAATGAAAGACCTCTTATTCAACTCCTTGGTACTTTCTTGAAATTCATCTAACTATAAAACTTTTACTCCTTTTCGAGTTATCTTGGTTAGCGGTTTTGAAAATCATGAGACATTTCCCAAAAACAATTTATAGTACCTGGATAATCCAATTAAACTACATATCTGCATCATAGATATCGGTTTGGGCCATTAATCTACCACTTTTGCCTTTGAAGTACTAATAGATATCCCATTTCTTGTGATTACATGCCCAAAAAATGAAAATTTCTCTATCTGAAAGTCATATTTACTATAATTTTCATAAAAATTAACCTATTACAAAGTCTGTATCATAATACTAATATTATACTCATATTATTCCTTTCTTTTATAGAATATGAGAATATCATCTAAAAATTATACACAAAATTTATCGAGGGAATCTCTTAAAACTATATGATGTTCTTAAAAATTGTTTGAGCATTAGTGAGTAAAAAAGAAATCACTATAAAATCATATTGTTCATATGTTATAGAAAGGATATATTTTTAATATTCTCTTTTCCACATTTAATTTATGACATCCCATTCAAATATCTACATTTAAGAAGTACTGATCCCTACATAGTTGATCGAATAAGTCATCAATCCATGGTAGTGGATACTTATTATTTATCATGATATTGTTAATCTCCTAATAATAAATGAAAACACATATTTAACCAACTTTATTCTTAAATAATTGGATTAGATAACCCCATGTTTAATCACTATAGTGGTTAAAACATTTATATATGTTCTCTTGTAGTTTATACTTCAACCTTTCCAGTTCAATAGTGTCCATTATATATGGACTCTTGGATATGGACATATCTTTAGGTATAATTTCAATTAAGAACTCAACCTCTCAACCAATAGGAATACTTAGAAAATCTTCAAATAATACATCAAGATATTCCCTCACAATATGAATGTCTTCAAGGATGATGCTTTCCACTGTCTTAATAATTTGAGCTATATATTCTTTCTCAAAAGGAAATAATATCCACACTTGAGGAGTCACTAAAGGAGATTCATAATTATCCTTTTACTTTTATAGAACTGGAGGATGGATTTGGATATAGAATAAGATTTTTGTAACACCCCGAGATTTTATGAAAAATATTCTTTTTAATTTCATTAATGTCTTGTGTTATACGCTAAACCAAAAGGAGATTTCACAACACACATCTCTGACCTGGCTTGAATTACACGCAATCGCGACCTTCCACGATAGCGTGTGTTGTACGCAACACCAAGTTTCGCTAAACAACAATATGCTATTAAAAAATCATTAAAAATAGCCGTTATGAATAGTAATAACCACTTTCTGAAATTTTGTAAATTTTATTTTTCAAAATGGAATTCATTTTTGGATTCGTAATATCGAAATTAGCTTAGGGTGAAATTTTGGTGATTTTCGGATAACTTTCATATTTTGATGAATAGTGAAAATTTTTAATTTTAATTAAAAACAACTTTTTCAATCGAAATAATTAATAGTGATAAATTATTAATATGAGTGGTTTTAAATTATATTTATAATATATTTTTACAATTTAATACAATGTTGGTCATTGGATGTAATTTCACATTTAAACCAGACATAAACAAGTGTCAATCTTTTGATAGTTATTATCTCTTAAAAACACGCTATTTGTTGTGACAGCGTAAATTAATTATAAAATTAATTAATGCAACTTATATGTTGGGAATTTTGTAAAATAGAAAATATTTTTGAATTCGGAATATCAATTATAGCTTAGGGTGAAATTTTGGCATTTTTCTGAAAAACATCAATTTTTGATGAATAGTGAAACCACTAAGTGGTAGGTTAAAAACTGAATTTTGCATAAAACTTAATTTTACCGCTTTTGTGAATGGAATTTCAAAAATCCGACAGACACGGTTGATATCAGTAAGTAAAATGTGGTTCAATGAGATAAAAATAATTTTTTGGTGAATAATAACTTTTTACTTTTTTTACCGCGGTTAATAGTAAATAGGGTAACTAAGGGTAAATATGATATTACTATTACCCTAACACATGTCCTAATTCTATTGGATAAGTATAATTCGACCAAAAACAACCTTATGAATATAATATGGCCATTTAGGTCCACTTGGATTAGATTATGACATTTAATATTATTTTATTTAATGAATAGTTAAAATAGTTAAAATCAAAGTTTAATAAGTAAATCATTTTTAATATGGGGTTATACATAAGATAAATTCGACTATAAATATTCATTAGAAAGGTAAAAATATTTCCTATATAATGGTATTTTATTTGTAATTTTTAGACATTAAATAATTTAAATTATTTATGACACAATGATGATGCAGTAATTATCTTATTAATGAAATATTGACATAATTGATGTTATAAACACCAAAATAAATGTAATTTGAGACTTTTTATAAATTCCAGTAACTTTCTAGGTTACTATGATATATTAGTGTTGATTTAATAAACTTGTTTCAAACATATAATTCTGTTATGACATTCTCAAAAATCATATATCAAATAGTGTCAAAATTGACACAAAATAGTTGTTAAATCAAATATTATATTATTAATTGTTATTTTATTCCTAAGAATCTAAGGTTCGTCCAAATGACTTAGATAAGGATATATATATTAATAATAAACAATTTGGGCTTCGTTTGGCATGTTATAGTAAGTTTATTAACCATATAGTGTAAGAAAACAAAAAGACACGGTAAAAGTTAAATTATTTAACTTAGAGTTAAATCTAATTGATAAGGTTAAAATAATAACTTAAACTTGTCTAAATCATATTGGTTGATAGGATTTCGACCCATCCCCACTTTAGCTTCGAAATAAGATCCTTTGGAACCATTATAAACCAATTTTGACTTTAATATAAAATAATATTTTGAGATATTCCTAAGGTGCCCCTCTCCTCCCTTATAAAAGGACACCTCCTCCCCCTCCTCCTCACACCAATTTGAGCCCTCAAGCTCGGCCAAACCCTGCCAAAATCCCTTATCAACTTCCCTAGAATAATCCTAGATGTATTTTTCTTCTACAAAGACCAATCTTAGTTCCCTAAGTGGAGGATTCAAAGAGGCGTTTCAAAGAAGAGGTAATATCCATTACCGATCTTTTCAATTTCTTTCTTCTTCAACTTATTCTTATTTAGTTTTTTCATGACAAAGTAATAACATCAGTATTACTTAAATACTGATATGTTATTATAAATATGAAACAACCCTAATTCACCTTCTATCCATCCTACGGAAAAATGAAATAACCGCGCGTGAGTACGTACGGAATACCGTCTCTACGCTGTGGTGTAATCTATTTTCCACCACCACCTTAATAGGATGGGTATAATGGTGTAATGAGTAACTATATATTATTATTATAAAGTGATATTGATACTGAAATAGTCTACATACACTTCAACACAATTCCACGACCATGGGAACGATATCGTCGCTCGTGCGTACGTACGGACTACCGTCTCCACGACGCGATGAGATTCATTCTCAATGATTAACCATTCATGAATGATTATAAAGTATATATAATAAGTACTAATGACATATATGACATAATAATGATACTGTATTTATGTAAATTTATATGTATGTCATCTACTTAATTCCATTCACTTCAATAAGGAAACGAAAACAGCGTTCATGCGTACGTACGGACTACCGTCTCCATGAACGGTGTATTTCATTCCATTTATCGATATTATGTATATATATATATTCTGAATATATATTATATATAAATCATGTTTTACATTCTGGATATAAGTAATCATGATCCAAGGAATCATATTAATAATTACAAGTTAAAAACACGAACGACAAATGAGACGATTTTACCCAAAACGCTACTTTAACATGAATTTACAAAAGAACGGGTAATATAAAGTCATAAGTGGACCATATATGATATAATAACAAGGAATATGATTCTGGAATAAGTCAATAACATGATTTAAATCATTATACAGGAGGTTCAGACACTTACAAAGCAAGTCGGACCTAAGGTAAGAGAAATATCACAATCTCATTTTTATCCGAGATTGTTTATACTTTGGTATTTACTGGGGTGTATTTTATCATCCACATCCATGTTTCCTCAATATGTAATATTGTTTCCATCCACCTACAAATGTTTAAATCCAATTTTACCTTTCGGTGAGTTTTTAGTAAAGGATATGAAAGGAATCTTTTATCGTTTTTCGTACGAGGTATTTTTGACTTTTCCGACAAAAGTACGAAGAATGTTTTTTTATCTTATACGGCATGAATGGATTTTTAAAAAATTATTTCCATGAAACTTCCTTTACAAGTTTTCAAGTTTATTTTTAATCAACTTCTTTTATTTTAAAGTCGTATGACATGTTATGAAAGGAAAAATGTTTTTGAAGTAGAAAGGATATTTTCCTCAAGAATGGAGTTCAAGTATTTTATCAAAATTATTTTCCATCTAAGATAATAAAAGGGTTCTGTTTTTATCCCTATTATTACATTGGTTTGATTATGTTGTGATGAAAATATTTTTATGAATTCCTTTATCTTATATGAATTGTTTTATGATGTCATGTTGTTTAAGAATCCCATTTTTATTACATGGGTTACGCTATGATGTATAGTTTATGATTATGTGGCACACATAATAAAGGATTCATTATAAGATGGGTGGGACCTATATCTCCCTCCAATGCATTGGGTAAAGATTTTATATCTCATGAGATAGACAGGGCTGGAACGGTAGGTTATACCGGTTCAGTGAAACAGGACTGGAATGAGGGTGACTCGATTCAGAAAGGGACTTTGTCCACTAAGATAGTCTTGGGAATGAGTCTTGACTAACAAGAAAAGATTCTCTATGATTATGTGTGTATGCCACAATGTTTCATGTTTTACGTTATGATTATTGTGATTACATTTCACTTCCATGATTTATCCCATGTTATGAAATTGTGATCTCTTTTGCAGGTTAAGATTTCCAAAAGTTATGTGCTTGTGTATACGATGAGATTTATATTTCTTTTGTTTACCCTTACTGAGCATTTGAGCTCACCCTTTTATGTTTTCTTTTCCCCAGGATATAAAGAAAGGTTTTAGGTATAAAAAAAAGGGAAGATATTTATGGGAGATATTGGAGATCTTTCACCACGATTAGAAGATTACGTTATGAGTTTCCAAAGACACTAAACTATTTCGATCCTTGTGTGTGTATTTTTTGTTATGTACTAAGTATTCTGCAAAAGTAATGTAATGTTCATATACGTCAAGCTTCGAGTCTCTACAGTTGGTATCAAAGGAAAGGTTTAGTCAACCTTTGGAAACTAGGATGCGAAAACGTTAGTGAGATCCCTAGAGATATTTCTAAGGTATGTCTAGGGATGTCCCTAAGGTTAAGTATACGTATAGGTTATAGTACTAGAATTACGCTAACGATCATAGAATTAAACCTAAGATGTTAGATATTGAAGGTAATCCCCCTTTATTATATTTTTTTCCCCTTTATTATGATTTTTGCCTCTCACACTATTCTTTTTGGGTTTTAGAAAATGGCTGGAAACAAGATGATTCACGATAATAGAGAATATGATGGACAATGGAATGATATTCTTCATAATGAAATGGGATTTGGAAGTCCAAACATCATTATTATGCCGAATCAGCAATCTCATAATATGATCAATAAAGTAAAATTTGGTAAGTTTCCTGACTCGGCTAATAAGAGAAAGATGGAGTTTCACGATGATCATAGAGGAAAGAAAGTTCAATTTCCCCTATGTAAATCATGTGGGAAGAGGCATCAAGGATAATGTTTCAAAGGAACTGGAAGATGCTTTGAGTGTGGAAAATAAGGACACAAAACAAGTAAGTGCAAAGGAAAAGGTTCAGTTAACACCATGGATGAGGATAATGGTATTGCTATGACATCAACAATGGTTAAATGTTTTAAATGTGGAATGAAGGGGAATTATGCAAACCAATGCCCTAAGGGAAAGTCTCATGAAGAGAATCAGTATGGTCATATAGGAAGTATTTATGTTGATGATGATGAAGAGACTACAAATGATATGTGAGATGAAAGAATTGATGAAGCTCGGTCAATGGTTTAAGAAGGTAGTGGAATGATTACATGTTTATCAAGTGTAATGTTGTATAAGTAATCTCATGGTACTATGGAATAAAGAGACATCTAAGGATTATTACACTATTGTCTTTCCTATGTTTTTAAAGTGTATGATTAATGGTACTAGTAACCATGAAATGTTATTCAGATATTTTTTGGAATGTAGATGATATGCGCATAATGAAGGAATAATAAGATAATGAGGTATTTGATTGTATTCATGATCTCATGACTGATATAAGGAGAAGGTTATATCATGGTTTGAGTATATAGAATTTTTGGATTTTGGTATGTGGAAAGAGTTATCTTTTAACTGCATTCATGTTTTCACTAAGGTTCAATGGGTATTCAAGATAATACATGATTAAGGCCTTTGAATGTTTGGAATGTGACCAACAAGACATATCTTATGATAAATGGATCAACGATAGTATTAAATCTCTGGTAATCGTTTTCACTATATTATGAGAGTGGACTGCAGTATTATGGATAAGCCTAAAGATTAGAATGGATTATGTTGGACATAAGTTATTATTGTTTAAGGATAATAGATTTTCGATATTATTGATGGGATGTTATAGTAATGTAGTTTTAGAAAAAGGACAACCTGCAGGACGGGCGACAGCCCATCGCGTCAGACAAGGATGTGGGAATCGAACCCACAACCGAAGTGCTACTGGCCTTTATCGCCTACCACTGGCCTACAGGAAGTTCCTGTTTAGTAGAAACTAGTATTATTATATTAAGAAGTATGATATATGAAGTATAAGTTCATTTTAGGAACCATATATCATTAATCTCACTATAGATGGACTTATGTATTTTTTGATAACTTTTCTAACCTTTTGAGACAGATGGAATGACCCATCATTCTATCACATGATCTGCTAACACATCACGAATGACAAATTCAACTTCATTTCTTTAAGATATGAAGTATAAATTGTCCAAAGAACGACAAACAGTGAGACTATACCAAAATCACGAAAGTATTTCTTCTAATTCCAATTTCATCAACATTAGGGAAATGATCTTGAAAACCAAAAATTTTGTCCTAGTGCTCTTATATCTGATTAATCAGATGGTACCTTAGATCGTCACAAATTTATGGATTTGTGATTGCTAGCTTTTCCATAGCCATATTCTCTACCACTCTCCATTAGAACATGATGGTTAGATTTCTCTTCCATATCCATATTTTCACCTATGTGGAAACCCAGTGATTAGTCTATTTGGGTAACTAATACGTTTCATACCTTTGTTTTTAAAGATTGGTTTTGGTATTCCTTTTTACTATGTGGGTTTCGATTAAAGAAACTTTCGAATAGTAAACCATTTATAACCCCGACGAATTTCGAGGGCGAAATTCATTTTAAGGGGGGCAGAATGTAACACCCCGAGATTTTATGAAAAATATTCTTTTTAATTTCATTAATGTCTTGTGTTATACGATACACCAAAAGGAGATTTCAAAACACACATATCTGACCTATCTTTAATTACACGCAATCGCGACCTTCCATGATAGCGAGTGTTGTACGCAACACCAAGTTTCGCTAAACAACGATATGCTATTAAAATATCATTAAAACTAGCCGCTATGAATAGTAATAACCACTTTTTGAAATTTTTTAAATTTTATTTTTCAAAATGGAATTCATTTTTGGATTAGTAATATCGAAATTAGCTTAGGGTGAAATTTTGGTGATTTTCGGATAACTTTCATATTTTGATGAATAGTGAAAATTTCTAAATTTTAATTAAAAACAACTTTTTCAATCGAAATAATTAATAGTGATAAATTATTAATTTGAGTGGTTTTAAAGTATATTTAGAATATATTTTTACAATTTAATACAATGTTGGTCATTGGATGTAATTTCACATTTAAACCAGACATAAACAAGTGTCAATCTTTTGATAGTTATTATCTCTTAAAAACACGCTATTTGTTGTGACAACGTAAATTAATTATAAAATTAATTAATGTAACTTATATGTTGGGAATTTTGTAAAATAGAAAATATTTTTGAATTCGGAATATCAATTATATCTTAGGGTGAAATTTTGGCATTTTTCTGAAAAACTTCAATTTTTGATGAATAGTGAAACCACTAAGTGGTAGGTTAAAAACTGAATTTTGCATAAAACTTAATTTTACCGCTTTTGTGAATGGAATTTCGAAAATCCGACAACACGGTTGATATCATTAAGTAAAATGTGGTTCAATGAGATAAAAATAATTTTTTGGTGAATAGTAACTTTTTACTTTTTTTACTGCGGTTAATAGTAAATAGGGTAACTAAGGGTAAATATGATATTACTATTACCCTAACACATGTCCTAATTCTATTGGATAAGTATAATTCTACCAAAAAACAACCTTATGAATATAATATGACCATTTAGGTCCACTTGGATTAGATTATGACATTTAATATTATTTTATTTAATGAATAGTTAAAATAGTTAAAATCAAAGTTTAATAAGTAAATCATTTTTAATATGGGGATATACATAAGATAAATTTGACTATAAATATTCATTAGAAAGATAAAAAGATTTCATATATAATGGTATTTTATTTGTAATTTTTAGACATTAAATAATTTAAATTATTTATGACACAATGATGATGCGGTAATTATCTTATTAATGAAATATTGACATAATTGATGTTATAAACACCAAAATAAATGTAATTTGAGACTTTTTATAAATTACAATAATTTTATAGGTTACTATGATATATTAGTGTTGATTTAATCAACTTGGTTCGAACATATAATTCTGTTATTACTTTCTCAAAAATCATATATCAAATAGTGTCAAAATTGACACAAAATAGTTGTTAAATCAAATATTATATTATTAATTGTTATTTTATTCCTAAAAATCTAAGGTTCGTCCAAATGACTTAGATAAGGATATATATATTAATAATAAACAATTTGGGGTTCGTTTGACATGTTATAGTAAGTGTATTAACCATATAGTGTAAGAAAACAAAAAGACACTGTAAAAGTTAAATTATTTAACTTAGAGATAAATCTAATTGATAAGGTTAAAATAATAACTTAAACTTGTCTAAATCCTATTGGTTGATAGGATTTCGACCCATCCCCACTTTATCTTCGAAATAAGACCCTTTGGAACCATTATAAACCGATTTTGACTTTAATATAAAATAATATTTTGAGATATTCCTAAGGTGCCCCTCTCCTCCCTTATAAAAGGACACCTCCTCCCCCTCCTCCTCACACAAATTTGAGCACTCAAGCTCGGCCAACCCCTGCCAAAATCCTTTCTCCACTTCCCTAGAATAATCCTAGAGGTTTTGGTCTTCTACAAAGACCATTCTTAGTTCCCTAAGTGGAGGATTCAAAGAGGCGTTTCAATGAAGAGGTAATATCCATTACCGATCTTTTCAATTTCTTTCTTCTTCAACTTCTTCTTATTTAGTTTTTTCATGACAAAGAAATAACATAATTATTAATTACATACTTATATGTTAATATAAATATGAAACAACCCTAATTAACCTTCTATCCATCCTACGGAAAAATGAAATCACCGCGCGTGCGTACGTACGGAATACCGTCTCCACACTGTGGTGTAATCTATTTTCCACCACCACCTTAATAGGATAGGTATAATGGTGTAATGAGTAACTATATATTATTATTTTAAAGTGATATTGATACTGAAATAGTCTACATACACTTCAACACAATTCCACGACCATGGGAAGGATATCATCGCTCGTGCGTACGTACGGACTACCGTCTCCACGACGCGATGAGATTCATTCTCAATGATTAACCATTCATGAATGATTATAAAGTATATATAATAAGTACTAATGAAATATATGACATAATAATGATACTGGATTTATGTAAATTTATATGTATGTCATATACTTAATTCCATTCACTTCAATAAGGAAACGAAAACAGCGTTCATGCGTACGTACGGACTACCGTCTCCATGAACGGTGTATTTCATTCCATTTATCGATATTATATATATATATATTCTGAATATATATTATATATAAATCATGTTTTACATTCTGGATATAAGTAATCATGATCCAAGTAATCATATTAATAATTACAAGTTAAAAACATGAACGACAAATGAGACGATTTTACCCAAAACGCTACTTTAACATGAATTTACAAAAGAACGGGTAATATAAAGTCATAAGTGGACCATATATGATATAATAACAATGAATATGATTCTGGAATAAGTGAATAACATGATTTAAATCATTATACAGGAGGTTCAGACACTTACAAAGCAAGTCGGACCTAAGGTAAGGGAAATATCACAATCTCATTTTTATCCGAGATTGTTTATACTTTGGTATTTACTGGGGTGTATTTTATCATCCACATCCATGTTTACTCAATATGTAATATTGTTTCCATCCACCTAAAAATGTTTAAATCCAATTTTACCTTTCGGTGAGTTTTTAGTAAAGGATATGAAAGGAATCTTTTATCGTTTTTCGTACGAGGTATTTTTGACTTTTCCGACAAAAGTACGAAGAATGTTTTTTTAACTTATACGGCATGAATGGATTTTTAAAAAATTATTTCCATGAAACTTCCTTTACAAGTTTTCAAGTTTATTTTTAATCAACTTCTTTTATTTTAAAGTCGTATGACATGTTATAAAAGGAAAAATGTTTTTGAAGTAGAAAGGATATTTTCCTCAAGAATGGAGTTCAAGTATTTTATCAAAATTATTTTCCATCTAAGATAATAAAAGGGTTCTGTTTTTATCCCTATGATTACATTGGTTTGATTATGTTGTGATGGAAATATTTTTATGAATTCCTTTATCTTATATGAATTGTTTTATGATGTCATGTTGTTTACGAATCCCATTTTTATTACCTGGGTTACACTATGATGTATGGTTTATGATTATGTGGCACACATAAGAAATGATTCATTATAAGATGGGTGGGACCTATATCTCCCTCCAATGCATTGGGTAATGATTTTATATCTCATGAGATAGACAGGGCTGGAACGGTAGGTTATACCGGTTCAATGAAACAGGACTAGAACGAGGGTGACTTGGTTCAGAAAGGGACTTTGTCCACTAAGATAGTCTTGGCAATGAGTTTTGACTAACAAGAAAATATTCTCTATGATTATGTGTGTATTCCACAATGTTTCATGTTTTAAGTTATGATTATTTTGATTACATTTCACTTCCATGATTTATCCCATGTTATGAAATTGTGATCTCTTTTGCAGGTTAAGATTTCCAAAAGTTATGTGCTTGTGTATACGATGAGATTTATATTTCTTTTGTTTACCCTTACTGAGCATTTGAGCTCACCCTTTTATGTTTTCTTTTCCCCAGGATATAAAGAAAGGTTTTAGGTATAAAAAAAAGGGAAGATCTTTATGGGAGATATTGGAGATCTTTCACCACGATTAGAAGATTACGTTATGAGTTTCCAAAGACACTAAACTATTACGATCCTTGTGTGTGTATTTTTTGTTATGTACTAAGTATTCCGCAAAAGTAATGTAATGTTCATGTACGTCAAGCTTCGGGTCTCTACAATTTTACTCTCTAAAAATTTTATACGGTCTCTTTATAAGGATAACTAATATATTCCTGCTATAAAATTAATTTCTACTAAATAGATAATAACTAGAATTTTTGGGAGATTCATCGCACAAATGTTAATTAAGGAAGAGTTAGATACTTGAGATACGATGATTATACCAATTAGTTTTTTATTGATAACTCAACCACCATTAAATGAGGTATACATTAATTTATAGTACTTATCCACATTCATTAAATGAAAAATAAATTAATAATGAATTTATTTTATATAAAAAAATGAAGAAAAAAATAACATTCTTGTAATGTACCGACTCAGATCATTCAAACTAGTAGCTGATCCGGTTCACCACGTGACCTTAGGCATTCCTCCATGTATTCCATAGGGGGCTGACTAGTAGTGAGGGTCTAACATAAAATGTGGGGAGACCATAACCTATTTATTAGATTGACACAATAGTGTAAATAATATAAATACAAAGTATAATATTGAAAAATAATCATACATAACATAAAAATATTCCAAAATTGGGTAAATTCCCACAAACCAATATAATAAATATTACATATCATAATAGTTTCATGTTTCAAATGAAACCCAAAATAAATACACATTGACAATACAAAAAAATGTCCAAACATCATGTTATTTTCCCTCATCTATGCTCCATCCCATGTCCCAAAATCATCCATCTACCACATAGCCTTTTCCCTTATCTAGACCTACATCCATGAAGTTTTCTCGGGTACCCATGATGTCCTGAGTAGGGTGTGCATATAACTCAGTAGTACATATCAAATAGTTTCTAATACAATATCAAGTCTAAAAAATAATGGATATAATAAGAAAATAAAAATAATAGAAAATGAAAATATTGATGCATGTTTTAAAATTCAAAAGTTATTCATTAATCACTTTGGCCCTCGAGTTCCACCATGTTAGTCAGGCCAACCAAACCAACTTTATCTCATGTTAAAAGTCCGAACCACACACCATAGGGGTTAAACACTTTATGTAAAGTTGGTTTTTCATTATTAGTTTCAATTTTTGGCACTGAAGGGAATTATTCCAATTACTTATACATAGTCAAAATTATATTCATACCTAGAGCGTCATGTCAGCTCCCAAGCCAAGAAGAAAGAGCACCATGTCCAATTTTCATGTCCAGGATACTGAAAAACATATCTATCTTTCCTAAATAAAGGATATGGAATGTCATTACCATCATCCTTACCCATAGTTGTGGAGCTTCAGGTCCACCATTTCCCTCTTGGTGTTATGGAGAATCATGTACATCATCCAAAAACCATTCCTTAATGATACACTATTCAAGGTTTAACATACATGACCTTTAAACATAATAAAAAAATTGAGTGCACCTTTTCAATAATTCATTATTCTCTATAGTCTATAATACCTAACATATTTAACTCCATTTCATATTTAAACCATTTCACCATTTATTCACTTAACACAGTCATAAAATCCTCTTCAAAACCATTTAAAAACTAAAATAAAACTCCCTACTAACTTTTTACCATTCCATCAATCTATCATGTCATAAAACCCTTAATTACCAAGCAAGAAAAACAACCCCAAAATCCATGATCACAAGGTTGTTAACCTCCTAGTTTTAATGATCCCAAAATCATGTATTTAATACTAATAATGAATTTCTTGTTTACCTATAAGTAATCTATATTATGAGAATATGTGATAAATCTATAATTATGAGACACTGTTGGTCATGACACACTTATAGTACAAAAATTTCCTAAGTATGAGATACCTCTAGGACTTCACACCATCATGATGTCATACCGACGGAGTGAAGACTTGAAAAAGTATGTGACACTGTTGAGTCAGACACCATTGATCGACAAGACACCAGGATTTCATGATGTTAAAACACAAAAATAGAAAAGTATGATATATTTCTAGATGAGATACCATTATATCATAAACCACCAAACTATACATCATTATCCATGACACTGCTAGTGTCACACCGCCAGTGTCACACCACATTCTTTTTGAAATATTTACCAAGTCTAAGACACCTCCAGAATAACATAACTCCAGAGAAACATACCTTCAATATCATACCATCAGTATCATACTACCAGAACATAAGCCACCGCCAAAACATGTGACACTTCAAGAGATTAATAAAACTTCACTGTTTATATTACTTTACTTATTTTGTTTTTAATTATATCATTCTAATGTATATATTTATTAGAGTGAATGTTATTTACTATTTTAATGATTGTGCCTTAAATGAATGATAGAAATCATGTTAGAATGAGATGTAAGAGGAAGCAGCTCTGTATATTCTTCTTGTTTCTACTGTTGATAAAAATCGCCACCCACTTCATCATTGAGAAGTGGAAAAGATAGAGAACACATGTAAGAAATAGTAGAGGATCCTGAAATACCTAAAAATATCAAGCTAAATCTATTGAAAATAAAAATCACTAATTTTCTATGAAATATCTAAGAGGAAGCTAAACTTCATTATTTATTTTTTCCAGTTAGAAAACAAGAGTTTGAGACACTCTATTTTCTGAAGATTTCAAGAAAACTCAACTTGAGCCTTATTGCTTAACCAAATAGAGTCAAAAGTTGCATTAAAACTAACTGAGCATCTCTAAACTGTATACATAGAGATTTTTCATTTATGTTTATATTTTATTACATTCAAGAAGCGTCTTTTATACTCTATTTTATGTATGTACACCTTCTCTTGAGCTAAATTGGAAGATACACGATATCTTCTCAAACTTTATTCTTATTTGTTTTTCCCATGGATAAGAGTGGTAGAGGTCCCTATGTGTCTTGTTTTTCTTTACTCCCACAAATAACTATGTAAGAGTTCGTGTGTGACATGGATAGTATTATTTATTATAAAATCTGATCCAAGTTGTGGATCACCTATTTATTTTATATAAACTTCTTGGTGTTTGGTGATCACCAAGTGGATAGGACTAAGTCTTGACTTGAGAATGAACCTCTTGTATTCACTTTTCTCTACTATGTGTTTTCAACTTTGTTTTACTTTAAAATTAAATATAGTTTTAACCATAAAAAAAATTTATACTTTGAAAGTTTATCTCAATTTGTGTTCATATAGTATTTTTATAAAGTAAATTGATATCAAAGGATTCAATAATATTGTCTATATTATTCATCTGATACCTAACCAATCTTTAGTGAAATCTTTAGAATGCTTAATATATATATCATACTACTTATTTTGATAAACTGGGATATTTTTGAATATTTGGGTGATTTCAAAATAATACATTTTAGATATAAATCTTATTAGGTACTTAATTCACCCCCTTTATACAATGGTGTTAATTAATCCCAATAGAAAATAAAAATGAAAATTCATTTTGAAAGTATGGGTTTTGAGGTTTGGTCCTCCAAATATATGAGTATAAAATTCCTACTGATGCTAGAAATACTTGGGATTGTGAAAATAATGATTCTTATAATAATAATTGAATCTCTATGAATGACTTATATTGTGCCTTAGGTGGTGAAGAGATTAAAATAATTTCTACATGTAAAACAACTTTTTGAGATTTGGGATACTCTCGTTGTCTCACCTAAATGAACTATAAATGTCGAAGAAATGAGGCTTAATACTTACACTATTCTATACAATAATTTTAAAATGAATCCTGATGAGCCTATTTCTGATATGTATTTTTGGTTTAATGATATTGTTAATACCATGAGATCACTAGGAAAGCCTGTATCTGATAAGGACTATATAATGAGATTGCTGAGATGTCTACCTGAAAGATAGAGAGGCACTTCGATGTCAATTAGAGAATCCTACGATATCAGTAAGTTTCCAGTCAAGGAACTAATAGGTAATATTATTATATATGAAGAATAAATTAAGGTAAACCATGAGGATGATGATGAACCAAATATAAATTCAGTATATTTTAAGACTGCTTTCCATAGACAACAGAAGGAAAAATAAAAAGAAAAGGTACAAGATGTTGATTCGAGTGATAGTGAATCTGCTTCAGATAGTGATAAGGAAATGGATCAACTAGATAGACAATTTAAGAAATTATATAGGAAGAAGGCGTTTTTCAGAAAACCAAACTATATAAGAAAATATAAAAAAAGGGAATTAGAAGAAGAAGGATGATAATTTAAAGGAAGTTGTCTGTTATGAATGTAAAAGGAAAGGTCACATAAAATTTTATTGTCCTAAGGTCAAATAAAAAAAGAAATATTAAGACAAGGATAAAAGATATAAATAGGCTATGAAAGCCACCCGAAGTTCATATGACGATAGTTCAAGTGACTCAAATTCTTCACCTGAAGAAAATTTGGTTAGAGTACATATGTGCTTTATGACTAATGTTAGTGAGATATCTTATTTACCCACTATTTCTGATATTATTCCTATATATGAGTATGATGAATATAATGAGTCTGATAATGAAAATCCTAATGATGAAAATATGACAAATGAATATTTTTTTGACTACTGTAATATGTTTTAAGACTCGTTTAATGAGTTAAAATATAAATAAATTTTTTTAAAATACATCATTCTCTAACTATAAACTATAAGTCTGATCTATCTAAATAAATAGATAATAATAATCAACTGACTAAAGAAAATGATGAAATTAAACTCTCAAATGATAAATTAAAGAAAAAACTTTAAAAATTTACAAATGGTAGATAAAAATTGACACAAATCTTGGGAAATCATGTTTCCCCCAAATATGTTACTGGAGTTGGATATGAACCTATAAAAAGGAGAATAATTAAAAATAATTTTATTCCAAAATCTAGACTTGAAAACTATACTGTCAAAAACTTTTCAAAAGGAATCAACAAGGTGTTTATTTATAAGAGTCTATAATCTATTTATAGGAAACCCATGAGGAAAATATGGGTTTCTAAAGTTTTTATTACTATCATTTATAGACCCAAACATATTTGGGTACCAAAATCATTTTTTATTTAGAATCTATTTTGTAGGAAAATTTATTAAAGATATCCAGTAGAAGTATATGGTATTTGGATAGTGTATATTAAAGACACATGACATAATAATATTCCTACTTCAAGAGTCTTATCAAGGTTTATGGTGACCTTGTAAACTTTGGTGATAATGAAAAAGGAAAAATCATTAGTCTAGGCCATATTGGTAACAAAAATTCAGTTTTAATTTACAAAATTTTATATGTTAATGGTTTAAAATATAATATTCTTATTATTTATTACTTGTGTGATGATGATTTCCATGTTATTTTTTAGAATGATTCTTTTAATGTTTTTAATTCTGAAAATTATTTAATTTTTACTAACTTAATAAATGACAATGTTTATGCTATAGATTTAATTTCTTTAGTTTCTCAGAATGTTTCATACTTGAGTGTCTTTTATAAGGAATCATGACTTTGGCATAGAATACTATTACATTGCAACATTTGCTCACTTATAAAGATAAATAGAAAAGGATTAGTTAGGGATCTACCTAAACATGAGTGTCTAACTGATAATGTCTGTAACCCTTGTCAGAAAGAGAAACAACACAAAATCTATTTTAAACTAAAGAAATAAGTGTTATCTTCTCATCCTCTTGAGTTGGTTCACATGGATTTGTTTTGACCTTATAGTGTTTGTAGTATTAATGGTAAGAATTCTTGTAGATTATTATTCTAGGTATACTTGGGTATATTTTCTAGCTCACAAAAGTGAATCCTATTATTACATTACCAAGTATACTAAGTCTGTATAAAATCTTAGAGGAATTAGGATTAAAAACTTAAGAAGTGACCATGTGAATGAGTTTGAAAATCAAGATTTTGAATCATATTTCTCAAAAAATGGCTACACTTATAACTTCTCTGCTCTTATGACCCCTTAGCATAATGGAATAATTGAAAGAAGAAAACCAACCTTACAAGAGATAGCCCGGACTATACTAAATGAGTATGAAATACCTATCTATTTTTGGGAAGAAGCTGTCAATACAACCTAATAAATCATAAATAGAGTTTTTATTAGATATATACTTAATAATACACCTTATGAGTTGTTGACTAATAGGAAAACTAAATTTAATTATATTAGAGTGTTTGATTGAGAAGTATTTATTATTAACACCAAGGAACATATTGATAAATTTTCCTCCAAAAGTGATGAAGGAATTTTTCTTGGTTACTCAGTTTCTAATAAATCCTATAGAGTGTTGAATAAGAAGACTAAGACTGTAGAAGAATAATTATATTTCAAATTTGGTGAAACTAATTCATATGGGACCAATACTTATTTATAAAACCTTGAGGATGACCTATCTTCACTAAACATAAAATTTGAACCTTTGGATTTTGCTGTGAAACAAGAAGAAGAATCATCCAGTTCTGAAGAATTTCTAGAACATCTACCAGAGAATACATAAGTAACAAGTCCTACCTTCTCTATAAGTATTAGAACTCTCAAGAAAAATCTTTTAGATTCTATTGTAGGAGATCTAGATAGTAGAGCGCAAACTAAATATCATGTTAGAAATCAAGTTGAATATCAAGCTTTCTTATATCATCTTGAACCTAAGAACATCAATGAAGTAATTAATGATAAATTCTGGGTGATATAAATGCAATAAGATTAGAATAATTTTGAAAGAAACAAAGTGTGAGAACTTATAGATAGACCCAAGTATACCATGAATATTGGAACTAAATGGGTATTTTGGAATAAAGTGGATGATTTAGGTAATATAGTTAGAAAAAAATCTAGATCAGTTTTACAAGGTTATATCCAGGAACAAGGAATTGAATATGAAGAAAAATTTGTACATATAGATACTTGTGTCTATAAGAATACTGCTTTCCTATGCAGCTCATCTAGATTTCAAAATTTATCAAATGGATGTCAAGAGTTATTTCTTAAATGGTTTTATAGTTGAGGATGTTTTTTTAGAAAACCCCCTAGTTTTCATAATCCTCGTTTTCCTAATCATGTTTTTAAATTTACTTTTTCTTTATATGGTTTAATACAATATCATAGAGCATGGTATGATAGGATTAGAGATTTTATGATTTTAAAAGGTTTTTAAAAGGAATATATGATCCTACACTTTTCATAAAATGAATTTTAAAAGACGTACTTGTTGTAAAAATATATGTTGATGATATTGTTTTTGGATCTTCAAAAAGTACTCTTTGTACTCATTTTTCTAAAATAATATAAAATGAATTTGAAATTAGTTAATGGGAGAACTCATGTTCTTTCTTGGATTTCTGATTTTTCAAAACAAAGAAGGAATTATTTGGAACCAAAGTAAATATACAAAAGATCTTTTAAAACATTTTAATCGGGATAGTACTAAAAGAAGTGATACTCCTATGAGTACCACCTGTAAGTTGGATCTTGATAAAATTGGGAAACCAGTTGATAAAACCAGTTACAAAGGTATGATTGGAAGTCTTATCTACATAACTTCTAGTAGACCAGACATTATGTTTAGCGTGTGTATGTGTACTCTTTCTAAAGAAAATCAAAAGGATTCACACTTACTTTCTTTTAAAATAATTTTCAAATACCTAAAATATACAAATAATTTAGGATTTTTTTACCCTTGAGGAAAATAATTTGATTTATTAATTTACCATGATACTGATTTTGGTGGATGTAAGTTAGATAGAAAAATAACCTCTAGAACATGTCACTTTTTGGGAAAGTATCTAGTTTCATGGTGTAGTAAAAAGAAAAATTATATTGCATTATCTACTGCTGAATCTGAATAAATAACTGTTGGTATCTTTTTTGCACAAATTTTGTGGATGAAACACACTTTAATAGAATATGGATTTCAATTCCAACATGTCCCTATAAACTGTGACAATACAGGTGAGATAAACATATATAAGAATTCTATTTCTCATTCCAGAACAAAACATATTGATATAAGACATCACGTTTTGGTAGATCATTTTCAAAAAGGAAACATCACTCTTGAATTTATTGGTACTGGGCATCAACTAGATGTTATATTCACCAATCCTTTCAATCTATAGAGAATGAATTATATCAAACATGAATTAGGGATGATAAATTTTGGTTAAGTTTTATATTGGTCATCATACTGTTGGTTGTAATATCGTTGGTTTTCATACCATTGTGTTTTCTACCATTTGTTTTCATACCATTGGTTATCATACCATTGGTTTCCATATTTTTATTTTTTATACTATTGAGTTTTCATTCTGTTGATTCTACGACTTGAAAAACTATTCTATTTTCTAATACTTTGAACCTCTAGTTTAATTTTCAGTTTAGTTTATTTATTGAAACCATATGCATGTTTTTCTGTCTTGATTTTAATTTTTATTTAACATATAATTTTTATTTTAGAACACATAATATCAAAAATTATATGAATGTGACATAAGTCTTTTCCCAATAAATATTGATCCCCTTGCTATATTTTGTGTATCTCTCTCGAGCTGATAAAAACTATTTGACTTTTTTTTTCAAACCTTCACCTTATCTTCAACAGAGTTTTTCGAGATTATATGGATTCCAAGAATGAAGAAACCTTTTATTTATTCTCTGTTTAATTAGATATATTCAAATAAATAGAAGAAATAACCAAAAGCACCTGCTCTGGTTTCTCCAGTTAACCTTGAGATTTCTAGTTGAGTTGCTGCTGCAAAAAAGGAAGTAGATTCAATGTGGATGTTGTCAAGTTAGTCTTTAGTACTCAAGGTTCTACAAAACCAAGGATGGTTGGAATGGTTCTCCTCAAATGAAATACCCTTTTACCCAAAACTGGTACATGAGTTCTATCAACATGTGCAATTTACATTCAATAAAGATGGTGCATATTGGTTTAAAAGTTGTGTAAGAGGTCAGGTATTTGGTTTCTCTTCAAGAAAGTGGGATAAGTGTTTGAATGTACCCCGTGATGGAGTTTTTGATGATTATCAAAGTAAAATTCCTAAAGATAATAACCTATTCATTTATGAGGATCCATTACTATGTTAATAATAGATGGTTCAACAAGATGACCTATTTCTTATGAGCTTTATGGAGAGTGTATGCTTATTTTCAATTTTTTTGAAGCATCTGATTTGTCTAAGGAAGGGATATTTTTTTCTTTGAGATACTAAGATGTGTATCTTCTATCCCTAATTACAGAAGGCCATAATATTAATCTTTTTAGATATCTAATGTTACCTATTTGGGAGATGAACAAATCATCATCTAGATCTAATTCGTTGATCTAATCAAAGATGATTTATTTTATGTTGAGGGAAAAGGGCCTAGTTCTTGATGATAATGAGTTAGTCATTGATTATGGTGGTTTCTATATAACAAGTTCCAATTGATCTAGAATGAAGATAAGATGAAATCTATGAAAGAGACAATGGGTTGAAGATTTCGAAAATTTGTATACAGATTACAATCTAGTTGATCATCCATGCAGACCTAAGGATAAAGTTGATCCTAGTTTTGAACCTGATGAGGTTGTGATCTAATCTAATGAAGAGAAAGAAGAGGATATTGTTGAGGAAGAAAGAGAACAATCTATTGATGCAGCGAGTGATCCTAATTTGTCTCCCAAAGCTTCTCCCATCACCAATGGAGCTTATAGTCCACCTAGGAGGTTCCCTAAAAAAAATAAATTCATCAAAAGTGATGAATAAGAGACTAAGGTCTCTTGAGAAGATCAATATAAAAGTTTAAAGTCAACTTATGTTGATGATGATTATGATGATAAAGACAAAGAAGAAAATTATGTTAATGAAAAGGAGGATATATATGATGAATGCGACTTTGAATCAGATAATTATAGTGGGAGAATCAAGAAGAAAGAGTTATAACTTCTATTGATAAGGCTAGTTCAGTTTCCACTAGTAAAGAAGTTTCAGATTCTGCTATGGATGAACAATTGAGAGTTATATCTTTTGTTGAAAAACATATTTCTGAGAAAGAGAAAAAGGTTCTGATAGAAGAATAATTTGGGAATGAATAGTCCATTTATATTCATAAGTCCCTTTCAGAAGAAAATGTAGAAGGTGACTCCACTACCACTGATTCTTAGAGAGATGTTGAGATAAAAGATGTACCCACTGTTAATGCATAGTTGGAAGCCGAACCTGCTAGTGTCAGACACCCTATGGCTACTCAGAGTACAGAAAATCAAATAAACTAGGAAGTTTCAATTGTTTTTACTATTGTGGTACCTACTTCCAGAGTTTAAGTTTCTGAGATATGGTTTGATCTTATAGAAGTGGAGTGGAGAAAATTATCTACTATTTTAAGAATACCTACAAGGGTTGAAAAACCTAAAGTCAGTATGGAGGTGATCTTAAAGGATCCTTGATAGCCCAAGTTGATCTTGACATTATACTTGAGATTTTTAGTTCAATGCTACCTCCTATTCTAGAATTTACTCCATCTCCTCCAGTTTTTCCCTTGTACTTTGTCACTCAATCTAATTTAAATGTTTTTGGTTAAAGGATTATGATTGAGTTTCACAAGTGTGTATGAAAAAAACAGATATTTTGAAAAATATTTGTGAAATATATTCAAGGAATTTATTTGATTTTGTTATTCTGCATGTCCAACCAAAAATGATGCATCACATTTAGGTTGTGGAAATTGAAAATAAGAGGATTGGAAATGATTTGACATATCTAAAATCATTGGTTGAGGAAATCAAATATGAGTTTATAGCTTCTTTGGATGGTATTATTAAAATTATTGGGGATAACTCCTTAGATACATCTATTTCTAATGTTCCTCTTCCATTGGTTAATACTGATATTATCTATTTATTTGTTAGAGATGAATTTGTAGCTTCCTCTAGTGGTCCATCTAGTAGAGAACCTATAATTCCTTTAGAAATTATCATTAAATTTGAATAGGGAACTAAGAATGACCACATGATGATCTGAAATTATTCCAAGGATATTAATGAAGACCTATATACTATTACAAATTATATCAAGTTATATCTCTCGAGAATCTATACCAAACATGCTAAGAATTATCATTTTATGTACTTAGTTGAGAATATGAGATTTCTTCCAGTGAATCAATCCTTCAAAGATAAAGTTAGGCAACTCAAATAACTCACTCCTTCTCTTCAAACTCTCATGGAGAATAAGTATTATTTCAAAATGGCTATGGAAAAGGGAGGACAGATTATTGTGGATTTTATCAATATCCTAAAGCCTTATCTGTATGTCAGGACTTTTTTAGTTGTAGTTCTAGATGCCTTTCTGATTTATTCAACCTCCACTGGACTAACTGCTGGACTAGTTTACTCTTCACCTCATCCACACTATCTTTCTTCCATGTTCACCAATCCCTTTTCACCTTTACCTCCTCACCTTCAACCTTTTCCAATGTCTCATACTAAAGATCTCAGAAATATCAGGCCAACTGTGGTTTCAGAAGTCCATTATCAAACTTTTGATGGGTATTCTTCTGGTGTACCATCTCTTTTTCCTCAGGCTGATCATACTACCTTGGACCAGGTCAAAGAGCGAGCCCAAGCTAAAGGAAAAGAACTGATGGAACCTTATTCCAACCCTTAATCTTTGTATTTTTTTGTATTAGACTCTTATGTCTTTGAGTGGATCTAGATTTTAATATTTTTTTTTCATCTCTCTACATATATCTTACTATGTTTATTCTTCTCTCCTTTACATTTTTGATAATACCAAGGGGGGGATTTTATGGAATTACTTAATCCTTATCTTTAATAACATCTACTTTACATATTTCCATCTTTATAATATCTTATTATTGTATCTCTGATACCATCTCCCCAAACCATGAATGATAAGTCTTTTTTTCTTAATAGATATAATGTTTACTCTTCTCTAATACTTGTGATGAATTTTTTTACTTCTATAGTATTATTTTCATGCCATAATTTTTGATCATCAAAAGGGGGAGATTGTTGGCCTCTTGGTTTTAATGATCTCAAAATCATGTATTTAATAATACTAATTAATTTCATGTTTACCTATAAGAAATATGTATTATGTGGAAAGGTGATAAATCTATAAGTATGAGACATAATTGGCCATGGCACACCGCTAGTACAACAATTCTCTATGTCTGAAATACTTTCAGTACTTAATGCCATTAGACTATTATACTGCTAGACTGAAGACTTGACAAAGTATGAGACACTATTGAGTTAGAGACCATTGATCGACACACCACCAGGATGTCTACTGTCATGATGTAAAAGGGAAAAGTATAAGATACTGCTAGATGAGACACTATCAGAGCATACACCGCCAAACCTTACACCATTATCTATGACACCGCTAGTGTCACACCTCTAACTTTATAAATATTTAATAAGTTCGAGACCACTCCAGGAAAACATACTTCTAGAGAAACATAATATCAATATCATACTGTCAGTATCATACTGCCCGAACATGAGCCACCTCGAGAACATGAGACACCACCAGAGCTTAAGACATTGTCACTATTTATATTACTTTAATTAGTTTTCTTGAATTACATCATTATAATGGATATATATATTTAAGTTATTTCTATTTACTATTTTAATGACTATTCCATAAATTTACAAAAAAAATCATTTCATAATGATCTGTATGAGGAACTAGCTCTAGATATTCTCCTTGATGCTATTATTGATAAAAAATGTAGCACACTTCATCGTTGAGAAGTGGAAAAGAGAGAGAACACTAGAAATAAATAGTATAGGATCTAGAACTACCTAAAAATATGAATCTTAACCTATTGAAAATAAAAAACAATGACTTGCTATGAAATCTCAACAAGGAAGATAAACTTCATCAATGATTTCTTCCAGTTATAAAACAAGAATTTGTGAGACTTTGTTTTTCTGAATATTTCAAGAAAAATTGACTCAAGCATTATTTTTAAACCAAATCAAGAGTTAAAAGCTACATTGAAATATACCAAGCATATATAACCTCTATACTCCAAGATTTCTTGTTTATGTTTATATTTTATTACATTTTATTACATTTGAGCAGTGTGTGATTTACTCTATTTTATGTATGAAAAATGTCTCATGAGATAAACTGGATATAATATATCTTATCAACCGTTATTATTATTTGTTTTTTCCACATATAAGTATGGTGGAGGTCCCTATGTGCCCTGTTTTTTCTTTACTCATGAATAACTGTGGAAGAGGTTGCATGTGACCTGTAAAGTGTTATCTATTGTAAAACCTGATCCATATTGCAGATCATCTATTTATATTATATAAAATACTTGGTGGTGGATGATTAACAAGTGGAGAGTACTATGTCTCAACTTTATACTGAACCTATTAAATTCAATTTTCTCCACTGTGTGTTTTTGACTTTGTTTTACTTTAAAATTGAAAACTATTTTAATTGTAAACAAAATTTATACTTTGATAGTTTATCTTAATTTGTGTTCATATATTATTTTGATCAAGGTAAATTGATTTCAAAGGATTAAATAATATTGTGTATATTATTCATCTGAGACCTATTCAATAATTATAGAAATATTTATAATGATTAATATAAATATCATACTACTTATTTTGATAAATCAGGCTGTTTTTGAATATTTGGGGATTTCAAAATAATCTATTTTAGATAAAAAATTTATTGGGTAATCAATTCAACCCTTCTTAATATACTCACGCTGACCAAAAAAGGCATGAAACAAGTGTAAATTGTTTCAATCCACAATCCCTATATTCTATAATTTACATCATACTTTACCATATTCAATGGATTGGTACCGCCCATGGGTGACCATATGCCTGGTCTCATAACCATTATTAAACCTGAAGTGATTCCTAAAGGGTCAAATATATCCATTAATGATCTAATATTTTATTATTTAACAAGGAAAATAGTTCCATAGCTTTTTGGAAAATAAGACATACCACATACATAATAATAACATAAAGACTGTGGGAAATAACTTAGAAAACACTAACATTATTCTTATAGAAAACTATGTTTCTAACGATGAACTTTAATTCAAGATAAATTGATTGAAATAAAAAAAGTGAAGAACTAACAAGAAATAGGGAACATTAGAATTAGAGGAATAGGGGAATCTAAGTAGTAAATCATCCAAAAAATAGAAACAAACAAACTCATAGACGTACTAAAGTTTTCAAACCATAATAAATGGCACATAAAAACAAATTTTAATCATAGGAGAACCACCATAGGGCGAGAAAGGAGATCTTGGTTTACACCTTAGGCTAATGGGAGTGAAATTAGAAAGAAAATCAGGTGGAAAAGATATAATCTTGGAAGGAAAAATTCTAAATTCTCCACTTTTAATGAGGTACATGGTTTGGCCACATGGTAGAACACAGCATACACTAACCATGTGTGCTACTCTATCAAAGGAACATGATTTTATTGTCCCCATAACATGGTTTACAAACCCATGATTCCCCCTGAACCATGCTGCATGGTTATGGTGCACGGTTACCACTAACTGTGTGGTAACTATGCACCATGTGCTGTAAGGCCATGTTTTTCACTTTTTTAAGTCCCAAGCCCCTGGTACACACCTGTGACCTTCCCAAATCCCATAAACCATCACAAAAAAAAAAATTAAAATGATATTAAACATAAAAAACATACCACTTCAAAGGGTTGGGATATTACAATAGCCTCACTATATAACAGCTCGTCCTTGAGCTGCACTCCTAGGCACAACTAAGCCTCAAAGGAAAAAAGGCCAGACCACTATGCTCGTATATCATCTTCACTATATTAAGTTTCTTCTTAAACATGAACATGCTTCCACAACACTTAGACCAATGACATGGTCTCACCCTAATGAATTTTCTCACTGTGATCCACAATATGAATCAGATTCTCCTTAAAGGGCGTATCTACCTCATGCTCAAAATCATCAATAGTGATTACATGAGAAGGGTATGAGTGATAGTTATGAATAAATGATAAATGAAAAAAATCTTTCATATATCACTTTAGAATATCTAATTGATATGATACCAGATCAATCTTCTCTATAATCTCAAATGACCCGACATACGTGGGTGCTAACTTACCCTACTTCCAAATCTGATGGTGACCTAATCTTAGCTACAATTAAAGGAAGACATGTTAACCCATTGAAAAAATAAATATTTTGATGTAATAAATAAAAATATTACTTCTATATACTCTATTCTATATACATACACTTCTGGATCAACTAGACCCGCTTCGATGTCCCCTGTATGAGACTCAACCCTAACAACTCCAAATCTTTTTCTTCCAACCAAGATAAAGGTTGATATGAATAGAATTACATAAAGTGACTCATAATATTCCATTTTAATGGTCACATGATAACTATTTTTATATATGAACTCAAAAATAACTATGATATTCTCCAAATTTCCACCAAAATCTTAGATTCATGCTCCCATGATGTCCTTTAACACCTAGATAGTACATTATGATTATCCATCATTCTATGGGTCCTAAGATTCAATCAAAATAAATTGAGTACCAAGAACCTTCTGAAACCTTTTCTAGTAGTATTAAGTAAAATTAGGATCATTATTTGAACTAATAAATTGAGGCACCCCATGCCAACGTACTATATATCGAACATACAAGTCACCCAATTAGTTAATGGTGAAAGTCTCCCAGATTTGAAAGAAATGAGATAACTTTTTCAAATGATCCAAAATAACCCATACCACATCATTATTTCATGGATTCCTTTTTATACATAATAAAAATCCATTATAACATAACACCACATCCATTCTGTAATGGGAAAAAATTTCATTGACTATAAAACCACTGATTCTTGGCCTTAACCTACTAATAAGTGTAACATCACTTCATAAAACCTAAACATTATTTTTCATTCTTTTACCCAATAATATCTATAATGATCATGGTACATTTTGGTCAAACTAAGGTTCAACACCCACTTCAAATTATGAAACTCATGCATCATATCCACTCGCATACAAATAGGCACACAAACACATCCATGAATATAAATAATCTCATCACCATCGATGGCATATTGGGGAGGTATAACCCTATTAAATATATCTATCAATACTAGGAACTATGGATCCTTATACTAACTCCTCTTAACATGGATCGAGAGATATGTTACAATGGGCAAGGACATGAGTTTTATATGCTCTTGCTCCTCATGAACACCTATATGCATCTCAGTGAACAAGAACATTATCTTCCACTCAGAACTATACTCCTAAACTGCACAAGTTTTTATCTTCAAAATCAAAGAATTAGAAACACTGTTCACTTTCCCCATAATATAATCTAGCTCAAAGTTATAATATTACATATACTCAACCCGATTTGAAGCATGAAACCCATATACTTAAGGTTTTTTTGTTTAGTATAAACTATAATTTTTCACCTAGGAGATAATGCTGCCAACATTTTAAGTTGTGAAATACCATGAAAATATTGATATTGGTAATAGTATAGTTCCATTCAGGTCACCTAAACTATTGGGATCCATATTCCATTACTCTATCTCCCTATATGGACACTTCTCTAAGCCCAATCCCAGATGCATTATAATACATAATATAATTTTTAATTGATTCGAGTAAGATAAAAATAAATGATGTGTTCAAAATACTCTTCAAATCCTAGAAATCAATCTCAAATTCCCTATACTATTCAAAAATTATTCCCTTCTTGGTCATCCCTGAGATTAGTGCTTCCAAGAAAGAAATGTCTTCAATGAACCTTTGGTAACAACCCACTAACCCAAAAAGATTTAGATGTCAAAAACTTTCTTGAAATTCTCCCAAGAAACCACCACTTGGAACTTATCATGGTCCACTAACACACCTTCTTATGAGATGACATGACCCAGGAAATATACCTTGTAGATAAATAAATTACACTTACATACCTTGAAATATAGCCTATTCTCTCTCAGTGTACTCAAGATGATGCCAAGATGTTTGGGATGATCGTCTTGAGTATGGGAGTACATTAATATGTCATTAAAAAGGAAAACCACAAAATTACCCAAGTACGTGTGAAATATTTGGTTCATAATGGCAATAAACATAATAGGAGTGTTCATCACCCCAAATGGAATCACGAAAAACTCATATAAACCATACCTACTTCTGAAAGTAGTCTATGATATATCAGAAGTTATCACCCTTAGATGGTGACACCTTAACCTCAAATCAATATTGGAGAACATATAGGAACACCTAATCTAGTCAAAATATCATCAATACATGGAAGATGATATCTGTTATTAATGATCATATGGTTCAGCTTTCGGTAATTGACACATAAATGCAATATTTTGTCAGTCTCTTAGAAAAAAGGGTGAAAGATTCCCAAGTCTATGTACTCAAATGGATGGAACCTTTAGTCCCTAATCTCCTCCATCCAAGACTTAATATCTAAAGGATATTTTATTTACTTTCTATAAATTTTCATGGAAATTGGCTCAGTTTCAGGAATCAGCTCAATAATAAACAAAAGTTCTCTCTCAAGTGAAAATCCTAAGAACTCCTAAGAAAAAATGTCTTGAAACTGATATCCTATAAGGAGGAAGACATAATGTACCACTAAACCATCATATATTAAAATAATTACAACCTAGGATATGATCTCACCTAGTTTATGATGAACTGGACCTATATGGAATACTTTAATAACCCACCCCCCTGATGAACATATATGCCACTCTTAGGAGACATGAAATTTAGTATACTAAGGTGAAAATCAATGTGAACTTAATATGAATCCAACCGGTCCATACCTAGTATCATGTAAGAACCTAACATATTAATCACATAAAAATCCCAAAGAAATCAGTACACACCAACCTCAAGAGAAAACCCCTTACAAAGATAGATACCCTCTGACTGCACACCCAAGGGCGTGTCGATCAACATAACCCTAAACATAGTCTCTATCACCAGACCCAAAACATTCACAAGACAAGAATATATAAAATAATTTGATTCTCCTATATTAAAAAGTCACTACAATTCATAAAAGATATAAGAATCATACCTCTAATAGTTAAAAACTGACCTAGTTACCAATAGGTGAAGGCTGAAGTTCATGCTATTGAACAATCACTATACCTTGAGATTTTGTCCGGGTTCTATGAATTTAACTACTCCTATAATATAGAAACTATTATCTTACAGAACCTCATACCCCACCTTGATTGGTACAAATAACAGAACTCTAACATCCATAATCATACTGGGTAGAAGATCCATTTTTAGTGCTCTACATCCATCTAGGTCCTCCAAAATAACCCATTTTTGAGGTTTCTTACAAAACTCTATATGTGTCCCAATCACCATAATATTGGATCTCCACTAGTAGTATAAGACACTAATATTGAATGTGACCAGTCTTTCCACATTGATAGATAAATATCTGGCCACTTCTCTGGGAGGACAATCCTATCCCTTGAATTCTCTATCTTCCAACACTTTAGTGAAAATTATTATAATGATGCTTCCTACTATCAGAATACGACCACTAAATAAACCAACCAAAACCATATTAACAACACTAAAATAATTCTTTAGTTTCCCCTAAAAATTTAGATCATGATTCACTACCTCTGTGAACTTCTTCAAATGGAAGATATTTAGCTGAGACTTGATCTCACATCTAAGTCCTTCCAAGAAATATTTTCCTATATTTTCCTCATTCCCCATCAATTTTGGAAAAAATGTTGTAATTAGGTAAATATTACAATATAATAAATCAGTAAAATATATCTTAATACAAACATATAAAATCCATGGACCTTTCATGGAATAGAGTCTCTAGGCAAAAGTGTTCCAAGAAATTCTCTTGAAAGCCCTTCCAAATCATTCCCTCTAATTGCTCATCCAAAATATGGATATCCCACAAGTGCTTTGATGGTCCCAATAACGTATAATATTCCAACTTAACTCTCTTCTTTGTAGGAGTCTGTAAGTGATCCAGAATCATCTAAATATTCTCAATCAAGAACTTAGCTACCTCATTCCTACCCTCTCCAGTGAACGTTAGAGGATGCTACAACTGGAACTCTATTATTAGGTCAAACATACTTGGAACCAACCACACTGGATGTCTCTCCATAAGCTATATAATTTTATAAAAATTCATATAGAACTAATCTTTGTCTCTATAGACTAGAACCAATGGGGGATCTAGTTCCACTACCAGTGTTTCATGATCTGTAATGTACTCCTATCTCCATACTAGGAAATGTCATTGTGGAGGAATCCCTCTATAAATTCAAACAAACATGTCAGGGAATAAAAAATATAGTTTCCATAGTTAAAAAAAGAGGGTTCTCAACTATCCATTTCAATATAGTTCACATTGACTATTCCAACAGACATTACCACAACACCATTATTACTCCCAACCATCTCTATATAGGGACACTGTCTAACTTAAGGTAAAATAATGTTCCAATTTACAAGATTTTATTTAAAACCATTTTAAACATTTAAAATGAAAACCTTCAATTTAAAACCATTGAAACCTATTTATTAGAAACTATTAATTTAAAACCACAAAAGAACCAAAACAGAATTTAATTTCCCATAACCCAAACATAATAGGATTTTCAGCATGTGCCTAATATGATACATGTCACATAAATCCATGAGTGCTTAATATTATATATGAATACCCAAATATTTTTTCATATCGATCGATGAGTAATACCTCATAAATTGATAACATAAAAAATAAGTATTTCACCCAAGGTGAAATAACATTTCAACCATAATAATAAAACATCAATAATAACAATCCCACTCTAGGAACTTGGGTTTTCCCCCACAGATGGGTTAGCTACTCCCATGCATGATATCATTACCAAGTATTAAAACATCATAGTATTTTATATACCTTTATCAAATGGTAAGATAACAGAAAATAATATTGGATTTGATACCACGATATAATGTCTCAGACTGAATCACATGAAATAGTTGCTAAAACGTTTCATTACAAGACATCAGGCGCACCTCCCTGTATTTCGGCTAGCAGTGAGGGTCTATAATAAAACATGAGGAGCCTATAACCTCATTATCATCGTGATAAGATAGTATAATTAATATTAAATAAGGATATAAATATCCAATAATAATCATACACCACATAACAAAATCCTAAAACTAGGTAAATTCCCAAAAAAACAATATAGTAAATATTCCATGTCATAATAGTGTCATGTGAAAAATTAAAACCAAAATAAATACACATAAAAAAATGCCCAAAAATAAGTCATGACATCATGAATGGTTCCCTCATCCATGATCTATCCCATATCCCAAAATCATCCATCTATCACATGGCCTTTTCTCTTATCCAAACCTACAACCATGAAGTCTATTCTAGTACCCACAACAGCTCGATTAGGGTGTAACAACCCCAAATTTAGTAGCCCAAATTTGGTTTATAATTTATTACAGTGGAACTAGATACAAGTTATCACATATCAAAGGACCAAATAGTTTATTAGTCTTGATGAACTATATACATACATTATTCCAATTTTATATTAGAAATTAAATATAAAACATAGTGAAAGTAATTATTCTACACTCTTAAACTCATTAAATTATTCCTTATTTAAATTCTAAGGAAAGTAAAATAAAATAAGGATCTTCTCAAATGACCTTTAAGGGTTATATACAATGTAATGTATCATTATTGAGTAAGTCATAATCAACATGGAAAGGTAAATAACTAGAAACACATTCCATTTAATCAATATCTTGAGCATGAAATGTATTCATGGATAATATCAATATAGTAATTTCATGTATAATAATAACTAAATTATCAATGAATGAAATGATTAATGTTGGATTCCATGATCCAAAACATCATAATATATTTACCATCAATAATTTTCACCAAGAAAATTTAATTAACAAGTAGATATACACCAAAACCCATTTAATAAGTCTATCCAGCTATTTTGTCTCATGGTACATGATGATGAAATGTGGGGCTATCTATAATCGGGAAACAACCATCAATTCATGTCTAATGTATTAATTAAAAATTTAATGACCGGTTTAATACTTAAACAACATTCCTTATCAATAAATGTCTTAATTGATTAAGGAATACATAATATTAATAGTTCCATAGTCACTCAAATAAATTTCACAGTAAAAAAAATTATATAGAAATGATATATGGTTTAGGAAATAATAATATTTTTTATACAAATATTATGGATATTTAAGATAAATTTAATATCCAATTATCATAAAAAATTTTAATGTTTCAATAGAAAGTTATTGACAAGAAAATTAATAAGAGATAAAATAAGACCATTAATTCATCAGAAATACAGGTGTTCTAATAAAATAAAGTCCTTTAAAAAAATAAAGAAAATGTAAGTGAAATATTAAAATAATATTTCATTAAAGTATTTTCTTTGTAAAATCATTGAAACATTTAGAATAAGCTTAAGTAAATAAAATGATTATGGTGGTGGTAAAATATGTTAACTCCATATATATTTAAAAAATACCCCTTTTGATTTTTTGGTTAAATAATGTCAAAAATGAAACTTTTGTAAAATCCATTTAAAAATTAAAGTGTGAAATAAAATTTTCTTAATAAATCATTTTAGTAAATAAGAATTGATTTTGTAAAATAATTTTGAAAAATATAGACATGGAAGAAAAATATACCAGATCAACAAGAGAAATAAGATCCATTTTTCATTTAAAAATTTCATAGATTGATTCATGTTCCAAATAGAGTAAAATTTGGAAGAAAAAATGGAAAATCCCTAAATATATAGAAGATAATAAAATATATAGAGTTTTTAAAGGATAAATTATAATATTCCTTTAATGAAAATAAGAGCAATCTTAAACAATTTTGATTATAAAATAAATTCTTACCTCTTTGGTAACTTTTAAATTGTAACCCCTTGAAAGAATAAACATGAATTTAAACACTAATAATATTAAATAATTATATATTCATGTTAAATACATAAAATTTTCAGCACATACACCATATAAAAATTAAATGATGCATAATACCAAATATGTCTCAATAGAGTGGATATTGAGATGAAACCCCTTATAAAGATCATATCATTGAATTGATAATTAATCAATGAAGTGATTTTGTGTGAGAAATTTGAATCCATAAAATTGTAAATAAAAAATACTAAATCAAAGTTTATTTCACACATAACTAAAGAATAATGTAGTCAATAAAGTAATTATAACCCACTGAATGGATATTGAGTTAAAAAACCCCTTACCTCGCGATTTCACTTTGTTGAACATGATTTAAACTCTTTTATAATGTGGTAAAAATTGTTATTAATTTATAAAAGAACCATATTTATATTTATAATATCATATATGATCATATTTTAATATCTTATCACTTATTAGTCAATAATATTTCATTATTATCTTTGTTTCAAGTGAAAACTGCTTAGTTTTCTAATGTATGTTTCGTTGAGAATATTATGGTTCTTGTGAATAGGTGATAAATTCCTCATATCCAGAATAAAATTAAAGTTATAAATATGAAATTTATTCATTATATATATTTTTATAATCATTCTTGAAAGGTGGAAATAGAAAAATGAATTACACCATTTGTGGAGGTAGTATGCTGTACATACACATGAACGCTATTTTCACTTTTTAACGAATGGAACAAAAGAATGGTAAATAATAATTAAATTTTACATAATAATTATTCTATCATATATATTAATTATATCTATTATTATTACTATCCACGTAATGTGGAAATGAAAAATGAATCACATTACTTCGTAGAGGTGGTAGTCGACACGTATGCACGAGAGAAGTTATTGTTTTCAAACAGATATGATAGTAAGAAGGAAGATATGATATTATAATTATAGAAGAATAATTATATTATAAATATAATATATAAACTTTAAACCCATCATAATAAACTTCCATAAAAAATGATCAAGGAAAATGAATGTATCGCTACGTTGAGGTGGTAGTCAACATGTACACACGAGCGATACTTCCACTTCCCATTTGATGAAAAAGATAGTGAATAATGGTGGTTAAATAAACAAAATAAAATTTTAGTATATTGAATATATTGAATTTATAATTTTATGATGAATTACATGGATTTATAGGAGGTATAATAAGAAATAAATTTATATAGGTCGAGTAGGATGACTACCTCTTCTTCAGTTTACCTCCTTTAGATCCTTTCTTAAGGACCGTTGGAGTAGTATTTTATGAAAAAAAGAACATCTAATTCATGGATATGAAATTTTAGAAGAAAATATTTTTGGGTACTGTTGATCTCGATAGCTCAATGCAGTGTAAAGAAGAGAAATGAGCGATGTCCTTTTATAAGTGGGGGAAATGACACACTTGAGACTTCTTAAAAGATTAAAATATTATAATGAAATTATAAAAAAAATGCTTTCAAATGTAAATATATTTAAAGGTGCGATAGTATTAGGTCTAAATATGGCTATAAAATAGTATTTATACAAGATTAATTATAAAACTTAACCTTATCTCTTGATTTAACGCATCGGTAAACCCATTTCAACTTTAATCATGATAATAACTCTTTCAATATTAGAGGGTTATAATTTTAATTATAAAGTAATAATTATATCATAAATGTATAAGGGTTTAAATTTTAAAAAATTTCTCATCATACTTGTCCTCTTTCAATATTTTAACTATTTTTAAGTAAGTTAATAAAATATTATTTTTTTATAAAATATTCTTAATGTTATTTTAACAATATTCATTTAATTTGACTTTAAAGACATCAAGAAAATATCGATTTAGAATATAATCCTTTTAAACATTAATAATAAATGATTATTAACTATTTTTTTTGAAATAATAATTTATCCAAAAAACATTAGTTTTAATATTTTTAAAATTATCTACTTTGATTTTTCTATTGCTTGCACACACATTATGTCAAACGTTGTATCAGAAATTTAGGTAATTATATAATAAATAAAAATTATAAATAAACTAACCTAATAAAAATAATTTCATAATACAAAAAATAACCTTTAATATTCATTACAACTTATTTTTATCCCTATGTGAACATATAAGAGAAATCTAAAATAGAGTGGCATTTTGTATTTTTCTCTACTTAAAAATAGTATAAATGCCATTTTACAAAACAAATGACCCATAAATTCCATATATTATAAGTTAAGATGAATAAGGTAGAATTAATATTATAAAATTAAAAAAATATAAGTTTTTTATATATTTTTAATGCTTTATCACATCATTTTTAACCTTAATTTCTCAATTTACCCTTTACTAAGGTGACATATATTTACCACAGTTACTATTCATAATGAATAAAAATAAAAGGAAAATATTTCATAAATTTTAACATCATGATTCCAAATATGTTATCCATTTTTCTCAATACGACATCTCTAAAATTGGTAGAAATTCATTTTAAAATAAATGCATAAAACATAATGAAAAACTATTTTTAGAAAAATGCGTTTTTAAGAATAAAAATTAACTTATATCAAAATCATGAATATTTTTGTTTAATTATTAAAAATTAAATGGATTATATGTAACATTAATTACAAATACAAAATATAATGATAATTTTAAATTAATTTATTTCATGGAAATAAATGAGAGTATTTGAAAAATCTGTATTTTCAATATTCACAGAAAAATCAATTATTTAGGAAAAATCCCAAAATGTCACAACAATATAATTTTAATATAACTATTTCAAATGTTAAGTTCATTTATTAAAATATTCTTTCCAAAATTGGTATAAATTAATTATATTATTTTCTCACAAAAAACATTAAACCAATTTTTGAGGAAAAATATATTTTTGATTTATGAAATGACTTTACTAAAAATTGGTTACTTATTTATTATTAGTAAATAAATTGTAGAAAATATTTATACTTATTTTTCATAATGTGGTTAATCATATACACACCTTCCAATATAATGTCTAGGTGATAACTATCATAATAAATAATAATATTTTAATAGTATATCGTGGTTCACTTAAGGCTCGATGTTTCATGTTAAAAAAACTATCTATAATAGTATTATAAACTTTAAGGGTGTTAAATCCTACCCATATTAAATAAAATTCACCCTAAAATTTTTATCTTAGTGATCAAAGGTTCAATATTTTGAAATACCATTATTCCAAACCCAAATTGTAGAAAGGGATAATTAAACTTATTTTGAAAAGTTGAAAAGGGAAGGATAAAGGTTACTTAGAAAACATAAAATCAGGTTCCTAGATAAGGATAACATTAATGGGAAGTTAATATGTATTCATAATGGAGAAAACTAATGTTCATAGACTAAAAGAGAGTGATAGAGAGCATGTTCATGAGATAGTTAATGACCACAAAACAATAAATTAGTGAGGGGTGAAAATAATATCAAATCATCATAAATGAAGTTAAAAGGATATAATTTTTATTTCAAGATAATTTTCCTAAAGTATAGGTATTATTTTATTACTAAGATAAAGAAAATAAAAAAATTTACTTTATTTCTTTCAATTTTATAAGCATAATTCCATCTTTTGGTTTTACTTCGATGAATTTCCATTTAATCTCTTATTATAATAAATAAATATTCAAGATGAATTTATGATACCTAAAGAATTAAAATTAACTTTTAATGGATCATAAAATCCCCAAATTAAAGTAAACTAAAAATTATTTCTCAAAATATTTAACAAAACCAAAATGGTTAACACAAGTTACTGAATATGGATAAATATAATACATTAATATCTAAAACCTTGTCATTAACCCTCATAGTTCAACCTAATCCATTCCATAAATAGTTAACCTTAAGACTTTTATAAAATATGTTTGACCAAATTGAAAACCCAAAAATCTAAACGATTTGATAAAAAATTTATCCCTATAAAAAAAATATAGCTCATAATTTCATATACCAAACATGTGAATACACTGATAATATATTCTCTAGAATATACTAATCATTTACTAAAATAACCTACAACAACATACCACTAAAAAAATATATATGCTTCCATAATTTACCTTAATCTTTATCCCTTGAATTAAATACCATCCAATAAAATAATATTAACTTTAACTTAATCATATAATGTTCCCCCAAAAATATACTGAGATTCTTTGGAAATAACTTTAATCACTTAGTAACTAAATAATTTTTTAATCCCATGGTTATCTATATAATAAAACTTCTATTCCAGAATTGTAATAACCCATAATCATCATCTTCAATGATAATATTAAAACTTAAGGTTATTGGTACCTTTCATCACAAATTTATATAATTTACATTTTATAACTGTTTTATACAGCTTAATTACATTAAATATTGGTAACATGATCCTTATATGTCAGAATACCATCAATGAACATCAATACATCATAATTTTTAAAACCCAATCCACAGGTACACTAATTATTCAACTTTATAAAATTATAACAAATATTTGTTTTGTTATTCCATAATAATTCCTTTATACAATTTAAAATATTAATCATATCTCAAATTCACTCAATATCAATCAAATCATATTTTATGTTAAGGGAAAATTATAAAATAATTCACACCTATTATATGTTACACATATACTATTCATCTTCACCTATATAATATATAAATCTACTAATAATTTATTCATATGACCTTACTAATACTTATCTTGAGCTTTCATCCTATGAAATTTTCGCTGGGGATTTTATTTCTTGATTCTATATTTATCAACATTTAAAACATCATCCCATTCCTTTACAAAATTTCCCTAAGTTCCTCTTCTGACATTCTTGACATATAGATTGCTGAATAATTTTCTTCCCATGGTTCTTATCACCTAAAGTTATATGAAACCCAATATTTCTGATATTCAGTGTGTCAGTAAACACACCGAATTTGATATTGATAATAATATTTTAAGATAGCCAATTAGGCATAGTAACAAGGTTTCACATTCCAGTTCCCCTTTTATTTGGTTGATCATGAGGAAAATCATTCCATTGTCCATCACATTCACCATTAACATGGTTCCTTATAGTTCCATCCTCTAAGATCCCAACCTATTGAGGAGGTATGTTATTGTTTATTTTTTTCAATCCCTTTTATTTGGTTAATGTAATGATTCATTATATTATAGAAGGTCTCAGTGGTGTTTTGAAGGTCCGAGACATAAAAAATAGGGAAAAGAGTCAATTTTATACTAGGATAATTGTTGGTTAATGGTTTGTACTAACCATGCTCCATGGACTTGGAGACAATGTGGCCTAACTCCCTTGAACAGAAGTATGAACATGGACAACACACATTTTTTCAAACCACACGGGTGGCCCAACCAAACTCTATGTCTCAACCCCCTATTGGATATAGGGTTCCACATGGTTGACGCTTGGTTTGTCTAAACGTATAGAAAAAAATTCACCTCATTAAAAGTTGGTGATTTTATCATCTCCCCCTAATAATTTAAGAGTTCTTACACAATTTATTCCTAAATTCCTCCTCCAATAGACTATGCTGTGAACCCTTTCCTCCCAATCTTCCCAAGGGTGATTCCCCTTCAATCTTTGGTCATTTGAGGCACTCTTGGTTGTGAATCAAAGTTTCGGGTGAGTCTACCACACCTAATTCTTCTATTTTATAGAATAATCATGGTGGAATGTCTTATCTCCTTCCAAATACCTAAAACCTTGTTTTTCAAAAAAACTATTAGATTAGGTGTTTGAGGTTGTTTAATCTTGAATCGAGGGTCTTGGATGAGTGAGTGATTATCTATGAGGTTGAGGTAGGTAATATACAAGTTATATCCTATATTGTTTTGTGTTTATTCATTTGTATATGGTTGTGACTTTGTGCCATTATTAGATGCATTTAATTCCTTAGAAGAAAATGATAAATTGGGTGTTTAAATGATGTGTTGGACCCCTAACAATTCCTACTACAACTGTTGAGGATGATTAGACCATGCATATGGTCACCAACGGGGTGTTACACTCACTCAAACATGGGAATATAGTTTTTAAATGAGGAATTGAAGGTTTTATCAGATTAAACCAATTATAACTACGTTTATCATATTAAAATGGAATAAAGGGGTGTCTGACTTAACTTGAATAAGTCAAATGAGTTATGGATTTTGAATGGGTAAATTTGATAAATGGATAAAGAGGAATGTCTATGTGGTTAAATGTATTTAAAGTTGTGAAAAATAGTTTTAATGTGTTTAAATGGTGAAATTGAAATATTATGGGAATTGAGAACATTTTGAATGTAATGAACCATGGAAATGAGACAAAAGAAAAGGTTCAAACTTATTATTATTGTGTGACCAGTGGTCACTAATGTTTACCTTTATAAATGTGACAAATTGTTTGTTAATATATTGGATTGATTCTTCTATCCTTTGGGAGTTCTAGACTGATACTCTAGGGGCCTCGATGCATCACAGTTTTGGAGGATTGACTGATGCTCCAGACTCCAAGGGTATGAACATGGAATTTTATATCATGGTTGGGATGTTCAAACATGGTGATCGGATTCCCTATTATATACTTGGGCTTATACTCCTTATATGTTGACCTATGACCCATTTTGGTATATTTTTCAAATGAATGGTATGGGATGAAGTAGGTTTGATGTGTATGTGCATCACATGAGAATGAAAATAAATGTGGTTAATTTAAATATTTTTAAATAACGAAACATGATTATCTAGTACTTGCCACTTGTTTACTATACTTTTAGATACACTGTTTATTGATTTGATATTGTTGTATAAATTTTTTTTACTGGCCTATGGATTTATACTCACACCCTGCTTGGGCCGCTGTTGGGTACCCGTGAAGACTTCATGGTAACATGTTATGATAAGGGCTAATTCCCTATATTAGATGGATGATTTTGGATTTGGGAGGAACATGGACGATGGAACTATATGTGATGTTTGGAAATATTTTTTGGGATTGTCTTTAGTGTCTTATTTTGGTTTTTTTCACATGAAATTACAATGACATGAAATGTTCATTTATATGGTTATGGGCATTCACCCATTTGGGAAGTTTATTTTATGATGCATGGTTATAGATCATTATTATATATCGATATTTATTTTTATTTTTGTTGTTGGTTTACTCTAGTAAAGAGGGTATAGTATCCCAACATACCTCTTGGGACCCTCACTACCAGTTTTTGGCCTCTAGCATATGAGGAGGTGTTCTTGAGGTCATGTGGTGCACTGGCTTAGGGCACATGTTTAGTGGAACCTAGGAAGAATGTAAAAAAGTGGTATTAGACCCATTTTATTTTCTATTGTAGAAATATTTAAGAACTATAGAAAGGATTTTAGGATGTGTTAGGCCTTTTAAATGATATATTTTATGGGAATATGTAACCCACATGTTTGAGGAAAACTAAAGTTCCAAAAGTGAGATTATTTTCCTTGTTGTTTTCTATTATAGTTGGATATTACTTTACCTTGGGTGATACAATTATTATTTGATTTTTTTTATGAGGACTTATACACAGACCAACATAGAATTAGGTTTTTATATGCATGCATCATTTTAGGAAATTAGGATTTATGTTACACGCATCATAATGGGAACTCACAGAAAAAGAGGTTATGGTGGGTTGTGGTAAATGAAAACACTTGTCTATTTTCTATTGATTTTAATAAATTAGTTTATAATAAAATTTTTAACTAGTTTTAACATTTAAGTGATAAATTAAAATGGTTAAAATGGTTCCTAAATGAGAAATATATAAGTTTTTTGAAAGTGAAATGGTTAAAATGGTGTCTAATGAAAGGATTTTATTTTTGTAAGTTTAGTTTACCCTAAGTTATCCATAGACCATGATAGTGATAGTTGAGGGTAGTGGCATAGATTCAATTATATCCATTGGGATAGTGTGTGTAGAGTGGGTTATTTATGAATATTAGTGAGCCATATTTTATGTAAACTATTGAAATTATATTTTATGTGTTCTATGTATTTTGTTTAGCATTGTAGAGATATTCCACAATGAAGACATTTACCAGTTGGGAAACAAGTGGGAATCACTGAGAATTGTCCTCCAATAGTGTGTAAGGAACCTCTATTAGTCTTAGGTGGTAGGGGGAAGAGAAGTTCCATGATACATTTTCTCATTTTATATAGCTCATTGAGAGAGATCGAGGGAGAGTAGTGATGATTAAGTTTGATTTGATGAGATAATTTTAGCTACAACACCCACTAACATTTTTCAGAGTGGGTGGAATTGATTCAATAAAGTTCTAGATTGAGTCTATCTATATGATTCTTGATCACATATATACTCATCCCGAGAAGAGAGTCAAGTTTGAAGCTTATATGTTATGAAGAATAGTTAGGTACTAGTGGTATATTTAGGCTATGGATGAGTAGCTGGAAGGAATGGATTAAAAATACATCCAAGATAAGTTCCTAAAACACTTTTATCCTGAGACCCTAAGGAAAATAAAATATTAAGAGTAAATGTGTTTGATATAAGGAAGTATGATGGTGATGGATTGCACTGTTCACTTCACTGACTTGTAGTGTTTTTCTCCAGTGTTGATGGGAGATGAGGAATCTATGGGAAAATGTTTTTAGGATATAATTAGATGTGAGATCAAGTACTAGTTAAATATATTTCATTTGAATAGGTTATATGAAGTAGTGTATTAGGATATCATTTGTGAGGGGAACCTAAAGGAAGATTCTATTGGAAGGTATACAATTTTACTTAGGTGATCTGAGAGTACATCTTCTGATAGCAGGAAACACCATTATGATAACTTCCACCAGGGTGGTGGTAGAAAAGGTAGCCATGGGATAGAATTAGTGTCACATGGAATTTATCAAGTGATCTTTTATCTGTGTGGAAGACAGATCCACATGTATCATTAGTTTCCAAGAACACAAGTAGAATTCAGAGATTATGGGAGGATGGGTCAAATACATACGTTTTTTAGGAACCCATGATAGATGGGTAGTTATGGGGGACCTAGACTAAGGTAAAGAACTAGAAGGTTGTCTGTTACCCCGTATCTGTTGGGCTGTTGGTGTTCCACTAGATGTAGAATTTGGGGTGGTAGACGTGGCAATTTAGGACAAGGGAACCCTTATTAGAAGGTATGTCCAACATTGGGGACCCATACAATATCTTAGGGTATAGGGGAATTCCAGTTACATGATGTTCAGTCTACAATCATTGGTGGCCATGCGGTACTATCGACTATTCGAGGTATGATTATTATAGATTCTATGATTTCAGTTCTTTATTTGATATAGGATCCTCAAATTATTTTATATCTACCCAATTTGTATGCTTTCTGGGTTTTGAAGTGGAGTATATGTTTGGGGTTATATCGGTCAGCTCACCATTAGGGGTATGATCAAAGGCTATTCATCAATATAAGGAGTGTTCCCTTAAGGTTGGTGGGAATTATCTCTTTTGGGACTTGTATGTGATTAAGATGATAGGTTTTGACATGATATTTGGAATGGATTGGTTGGTTACATACCTGGTTCACATTGAATGTTATCATAAGAGAGTATGTTTCATGTCTTTTGAAGGTCACACTTATATCTATCATTGGGAGCATAATTCCTAGGCAGGTTATACATGGCTAATTCATTAGAAATTTTGTGAGATTACAACCCATGTGTATGGTCTTATGATTGATTATGGGGGATAGGAGAATGATGTATTCTCTCTTATAGTGGATTAGTTTTTGGATGTGTTTTGTGATGAATTAAATGGTTTCCAACCAAGAGAGAGGTTGAGTACATAATTGAGTTAATTCTTAGAGAAGAGCTGGTTTCCATTCCACTATATAGAATAGTACCAGTATAACATCAAGAGTTTAAAACTTATCTAGAGTAATTATAGGATAAGGGATATATCACCTTGGGGTTGTTTGGTGTTGTTTTCTAATAAGGATGATAGAACATTGAGTTTGTATGTTGATTACTAGAAGATTAATTGTATATAGATTAAGAACTAGTATCCTCTTCCATATATCAATGATATTTTTAATAACTAAAGGGTTCATGTGTGTTCTTAAAAATTTATATGATGTTAGGGTATCATTAGTTTAGAGTAGGAACTTATGATATATCATGAACTACTTTCAGGAGAAGTTATGGTTTATATGAGATCATCGTAATTCCTTTTGGGTTGACGAACACACTTACTGTGTTTATGGATTTTATGAACTGAATCTTTCACTCGTATATGGATCATTTCATAGTTTTTTTGTGAATGAATTATTGGTGTAATACCGGACTAATGATAATAATTACCAATATCTTCACATCATCTTGAGTATACTGAGAGAGAATTGAATCTACACCAAGCTATCTAAATGTTATTTTTGGATTAACTAGGTTCATTTCCTAGGTCACACCATATTATATGAAGGTGTTTTAGTGGACCTTGAGAAGGTTCAAGAAGTTTAATATTGTGAGCATCTCAATAATTATTTTGATTTCCAATGAATTTTGGGATTATCAGGTTATTATCAAAGGCTCATTGAATACTTTTCTCACTTGGTAGTGTCACTCTAAAGCTTGAACAAAAAAGGTATAAGGTTTTAGTGGTATGAATCATTTGATAATTATTTCCAGTACCTAAACAAGAATTTGACCATAACACTAATTATGATCTTACCTAATCTAGTTAAGGAGTATAATTTGTTTTATGATGTATATGGGATTGGACTTTTGGTTGTGTGGATGTAGGGAGATCGAGTCATGGAATCTAGATCATGTCAATTGACACCACATGAATGGAACTATCATACGAATGATCTCAAGTTGTTTAGAGTGGTTTATGCTTTGAAATATAAGTGATATTATCTTTTGGGTGAGAAAGTTATTGTCTATATTGATCATAAGAGACTCAAATATATATTTTCCTAGAGTGATTTCAATATTTTAAAATTGATATGGGTTGAGTAAATTTAGTCTTTTTACTTGGAGCTAGTTTATATGTCAGGGAAAGGAAATAGTATTGCAGATGTATTGAGTCAGAAAATATAGACTCGGGCTCTTTAAGAGTATAGTTTCAAGTGGAAGATGATGGATTTGTTTGTTGAGATACATATCAGTCGTAGTATTGAAATACATATGCAGATGGAAAACTATAAGAGGAGGGGGGTGGGGGTGAATTTTATGTATAAAAACTTCCATTTTTAAACTTAAAAATAATCTTTGATTAATAAAATTAAACAAAAAGTATTCAAAAATCCTTTTATATATTAAAACTATAATCATACTGGGACCTAGGTTCTGATGAAAAGAATATCATAATCAAGTTGACTTCGATATGTAATCCACAAGTTTGTGATCATTTAATCAAATTCACTATAGAAAATGATATATCAGAGTATTCATAAAACGTATCATAATCACACTGGTTACAATAAATTAGAGCATTACAATAAATTTTTATTCTATCTTAAAGTGTATAGAATAACATTTATAGTAAAACAAATGAATTTTAATTGAAGATATTACTATAAATGAAATATAAATAGAAATGTGAATAAAAAATATCAATTTCTATTAATTTGTAGTGGAATATAAAATACATATAAACAAACAAGTAATAAAATTGAATAAGATTATTTTAACTAAAATATAAGTTCAACCAATAACCTAGGACACATTTTCCTTGATTTATACTTTCTAGAAAGTCTATCTTATCCACACCAGGTTAATCCCATTATATGATGATCAGATCAATCCTGTTGTATCCACAATCCCTCAATCAAGTAGGTGATCGGTTCCTCTGTATTTATATACTTGGATAACCTTGATCTGATAGATCATATTCTATCTTTCTATACTCACAACTCTCTGATTAATCTAATTAGATTTTATATTTTTATACCCAAAAGTCCTCAATCATAATTAAAATAATCAGAGTTACACAAAGTAAAAAAAACTCTAAGATTACAAGGATAAGGAACAAGTAGTTCATTTGTATAAACATCCTAGTTATTACACAAAATAGATAATTCACCAGATATCTCACATAGTTTTTTCATGTCGTGTTATGTCTCTCCCTAAAATGGCATGGTATTTAAAGGCATGTATCCCAACAATCATCTTGATCTTTAATGGTCATATTTTCTCTCAGATTTTAGGGAGGACATGGACATCTGGCACTTCAATGGTCATATTGTAAATAAAATCACAACACCATTCTGATAATATAGTATTTTAGTGTAAATAGTAAAAATATGTCAATATGATAAAATAGTTCTTCATATTTAGGATTAAAACATAATATGATATAATAAATTTTCAATATGATGGATTCACTTGAAGGGTCTCATTATGATTTTCTTTATGAGTGTGGATATAGTGGTATCAGTTCCAATGTAAAATTTGATTAAGAATTTTTTCAGCACTAATACATGAAACAAAGTCTTTAAAGTTATTTGATAAGTTGAACTCATAATATCATATTATTTCTTATTTTGATAATTGTAATTTAAATTCATGAATACTTAAAAAACTATTTTGAGTATGGTAAAAGTATATGTTTTCTATAAAAACATTGTAAAAATATTTTGTAAATAAAAAAATTAGATATTGTGTATTTAATAATGAGTTTGTGATTTCCAAAACAAAAGGAATGGAAAAGTCAAAAAATAATTTTGACGTAACATAGATGTCGTGGAGGAAAAATAGCTAATGGAACTTATTTCTATTTCTATTAACCCATCTCTTATGAACCATGTTAAGAGGAGATAGAATGAGGAATCAAAATTTCTTTCCTTTAGAAATATTTTTAAAGGTGGTGATCCAAATTTTGGTTATACTATTTATGAGGACGTGATTATTCATGTTTTTTCTCGTGTTTTTGTGCTTAATTGTATGTGGGAAGAAATGATGTGTGATTTTAATACAACGAAGTGGGTAGTGCACCCTGGTTTACCAAACATACCATGATATTCATAGACAGTATTGGTGTCTGAGAATGAAAAATGATATTATAGGTTTCATGACATGATACTACACCTTACAGTAGGTGAAGTCCAAGTATCAACAAAATTTTGGACCTTTATAGATAATGACTATTTCATAATGAAAGTGGGTTGATGTTACCATATATTTTTTGGTAGGTCTTTTGAGGATGACTTAGAAGAATGACATGATTTGGTTGATTGTGGATCAATTGAAAAAGGTTGCTCATTTCATGGCAATATGGGATACTTTCAATGTTGACCAGTTGGGTGACTTATATGTTTGTGAAATAGTATGTTTCCATGGGGTTCCATAGACTATTGTTTCATATCATGATTTGTGTTTTACTTCATGATTTTGGCAAGGGTTGCATAAGGTTTTGGGCACTTCGGTGTTCTAAGTATAAATTTTCACCTATAGACAGATGAAAAATTAGAATGTATTATCCAGGTATTAGAGGTCATGTTGAGGGAATATGTCCTAGAATTTAGTGGGTATTAAGAAAAACACTTAGCACTTATTGATTTTTCCTATAAAAATAGTTATTAGGAGTCTATTCTGATGTAACCACATGAGGAACTCTATATAAGGCCATGTAGATCTTCCTTATGTTGGATGGAAGAAAGGGAATTAGAGTTGTTTGGATTGAGTCACGTGCAGGAGATGTCAAAGAAGGTTCAATTGATTTGAAAATGTACGGTTATGGCCCAAATCATACAGAAGTCATACACTGATCAACATTTTCGACCTATTGAGTTTATAGTGGGTGAACATTTGTTCTGTTGGGTGTTGTTTAGATTGGGTCACCATCATATTTTGAAATAGGTAAATTTAGAACCTAGGTATGTGTGGCCTTTTGAAGTTTTAAAGAGGACCAAATCAGTATAATATTGATTGGATATTCCAAATAGGTATAGTATTATGCATAATGTTTTTCATGTATAAAATATTCTATAGTATTACCCCGACTCGTCTCATGTGATTGATGTTGATGATTGGAGCATGAGGCTGATGCATCCTTTGAGGAGTATCCAGTTTGTGTTGTGGATCACAGTGAGAAAGTTTTGTTGGATAAGACTATGTCATTTGTATTATTGATGTGGAAGAATAGTAACATTTGGAAGGAAACATGAGAGTGATAGGCATATATATATTCCCAATAAACTGATCTTTATTACGTTGGACGCTTAGTGACGCTTGGGAGAGCAGCTCGAAATGAGTTGTTATAAGGTGGGAGGTTTTAAGATCCAAAACATTTGAGGAGTTAAATTATTTTTTAAAATTTTATTTTCTATCCCTTTAATTTGGTTAATATAATGCTTCCCAATAGTATAGTCGATCATGAGGGTGTTCCTGGGGGTTTGAGGCATAGAAAAGGGGAAAAAATAGAACATTATGGGATGTGAGCATGGTTGGCACATGGTTAATACTAGTTGTACAAGATATCTCAAGAGACTATGCGGATTGAACCCCTTGGATAGAGGCAGGTGCATGAACACTTCATGGATTTCCAAACAATACGGGTGGCATAACAAAACAATGCAGCTCATTCCCCTCTTAGATATAGGGTTCTATACGGTTGGAGCACTGTTTGGGAAATAGTGAATCCAAACCATGTGACTCATTAAAAGTGGATGATTTTACCATCACCCCTTAGGGATTAATATTTATTACCATATTTTTTCCTCATTTAATCCACTAGTATCCTTGGATGTGAACCCTTTCCTCCCAAGCTTTCTAAGGGTGGTTTCCCTTTAATCTTTGGTCATTTGAAGCACTGTTGGCTGTGAATCAAAGATCTGAGTATGTTTAAAACTCCAATTTTTTCTATTTTCTATGAGAATTGAGAACATGTCGAATATAATAAACTAGGGAAATGTGAAAAATGGAAAGGTGAATCCTTGTTTTTATTAAGTGATAATAGGTTACTAATATTTTCCTTTAGCTTTGTGACTAATGGTTGGTTGGGATGTTGTAATGATTCTCCTCTCCCTTGGGCATGCTAGACTAATGCTCTAGGAACCCTGATGCATCATATTTTTAGAGTATTGACTGATTCTCCTAACTCCAAGGGTTTGGACATGACATTACATATATGGTTTGGATGGTCAGACATGGATTTTAGAATATTGGTTAGATAATTGGATTGATTTTCCTTGTATGCAGACTAGTGACCCATTTTTGGTATATTGTTTTAATGAATGAAATGGGATGAATAAGATTTGATGGGAAAGTGTATAAATTTTGGAAATGAGAATATATGTGGTTAATTTAAATATTGTTAAATAATGAAACCTAGTTATCTACTATTTTTCACTTGTTTACTATACTTTTTCATACACTTTTTATGGATTAGATATTGTTTTCAACAATATTATTGGTGGTATACTAAGTTATAATCACACCCTATGCAGGATACCATTATGTAAAAGGGAAAAAAAATCCTATTTAAGTTAGGATAATGGAAAAAGATCTATGTTAGATGGTTGATTTGGTATTTGGGAAGGAATGTGGATGTGGGAACCAGATGTGACATCATGATATTTTTTAGGGATTTTATTTAGTGTCTTATTTTGTTTTCTTTTTACACTTGACACTGATATACCATGAAATGTTTATTTTTCTGGTTGTGGGAATTTAACATTATGGGGAATTTATTTTATGATGCATGTTTTTTGAAAATTATAACATGTAAATGTTTATTTTTTTCTATTTTTTTACTCTAGTAAAGGGGGTATAGTCTTCCCACACACCTCTTGATACCATTAATACTAGTTGGTAGCATCTCGCATATGGAGAGGTGTGATTGAGGTCATGTGAAACATAGGTTCGAGGCACCAGTTTAGTCCGACTCATTTGGAGAAATTACGTGTCCATTTAACGAAAACAAAAAGCATAGTATGATAAATAATAATCATATTGGGAGATAATATAGTCATGAAATCATTTATAGGATGTTAAAATCATGACACCATATTTTTAATATAAGAAACATTAGGTTTAACCTAGGTCATTAATAGTCATTATCTATTCAAATACATCATAATGGTTTATAAATAAAATGTGAATTAACTCAAGCATATCACTATGGAGTGTCAAACTAGGTATGCAGTATAGACACACTCAACATGAACTAAAATAATTTCCAAGATATATTCAACCAAATATTTTTAGGGTTATTACCCCAAGATGCATCTTTAGAAAAATGAAACCCACTAGTATTATACATATAGGGATGTATTTTATGGAAAAATACATAATATTTACCTTACCAAAACTTTGTGATATTATTTTATAATTAAAATCTTTCTCAGAGTCAGTCATAGGGTTATGTTTCAAAATATATGTTTTTCTATATATAGTTCCCAACATTTCTACTAAAATTTCTATGATATGAACTATAAGAAACTCACATCCAATATCCTATTGTATATTTGTACTTTATTACATTAGGACTGATACACGATATCACATCCCAAAGGACCCAACAATTTACTAGTCTTGGTAAACTAGATACATGCATTCTTCACATTTTACATTGGAAATGAAATATTAAACATAGTGAGACTAATTATTCTACATCCTTGAACTCATTAAAATTGTACTTCTTCATATCCTAGGGAAAGGAGAAAAAAATAAGGGTGATATCAAATGATCAGTAAGGGTTATTTACAATGGAAGCTATCATGATTGAATAAGGAATAATAAACATGGAAAGATAAATAACTAAAAACAAATTCCATTTAATCAATAACATGAGAATCAAATGCATCCTTGGATAATATAAACTTCATAATATCATGGAGAATAATAACTAAATACTCAATTAGGGAAATAATTAATTTTGGATGGAATGATATCAGACATCATGATATCTTTACCATTAAGGAATTATGTCAGGACTGTTTAATCGATGGGTAGGTATACACCAAAAACCCATTTAATAAGGCTAGACAACCCGTTTTTTTTTCATGAGACCTATCAATGAATTAAGGGACTATCTATAATTGGGCCCCTCCCATCAATGAACATCCAATGAATTCCTAATATATTCAATGACCAATTTAATTCATAAATAATATGCCATATCAACAAATATCCAAATTGAGAAAGGAATACAAAATATTAAGATTTCACTAGTCAACCAAATAAAAATGATACATAGTTTAGAAAATAATCATATAAATGATGTAAATATTATAGATATTTAATGGAAATATATTTTCCAATGATCAAAATAATATTTCAAGATAAAGTTAAGGACCCCAAAACTAATAAGAGATAAAAGATAACCATCAATTCATTAGAAATATTGGTTTTTTTATAAAATCATGTCCTCTGGATAAATAAAAAAATGGAAGTGAAATAGTAAAATAATATTTTTTAATTAGTTTTCTTTGTAAAACCATTAAAAACTTTTAGAAGAATCTAAATAGTATAAAATGGTTATGGTGGTAGGGAAATATCTTAACGCTGTATATGTTAAAAAGAAAATATTCCTTTTGACTTTTTGTAAAAGAAATTTGAAAATGTACCTTTCATAAAATATTATAAATATTTCATTAAAACCATGTAAAAAGTAAAGTATATCTTAAATTTTCCTTAATAAATCATTTTGACTAAATAAAAAGGACTTTTGTAATTTTTTTTTAAAAAATGGGCATGGAGAAAAAATATACACGATCAAAAGGGGAAATAAGATCTGTTTTATTTTAAATATTTATTATATGTATATAAGTTCAAAATAAAGTAAAAGTTAGAATAAAACATTATAAATACTTCAATATAAATAGGATATGAAAATTTATGGGGTTTATGAAGGATTTATTAAAAGACCCCTTCAATGAAAATAAGAGCAATACCCAAAAAATGAGATTATGAAATTTATTATTACCTATTTGGAAACGTTAAAATTTTAACCACACAAAATAATAAACATGAATTGAAACTTTAATATTCATGAATAAATATATTTTCTTTTTAAATACATAAAAAGTGAAATTATATACACTACATAAAAATAAATAGGTGCATAATACAAAATATGTATCAATGGAGTGTAAATTGAGTTAAAATATATTACAAATATCATACCATTGAAGTGAGAATTAATAAATTATTTGATTACGTGAGATCAATGTAAATCCAAAAAAAGTGTAAAAAAAATAAAATATAACCAGGTTTTGTTTCACACATAACCATGGAATAACAAATTCAATGAAGTAGAAGTATAACCCAATGAATAGAAATTGAGTTAAGAAACCCCTTACCTAACGCTTACGCTTTTTTTAACATGATTTAAACTCATTTATAAAGGTTTGAAACTTTTTATTAATTTATAATGGAACCCTATTAATATTTATAATATCCTATATGATCCACATATAACATCTTATCATCTGTTCATCAATAATCATTCATTTTTTTTCATCGTTTCATGTGTAATCTACTATGTTTTATCATGTATGATTTATCATAGATGTTTAGGTTCTTGAAAATAAGATATTATTTACTAATATCCATAATTATATTAATATTATAAATATAATATTTATTAATTACATATATTTCTATAATCATTCTTGAAAGTTGGAGATATAAAAATGGATTACAATGTTCATGGAGATGGTAGGTCGTATATAAACATGAATGTGGTTTTCAATTTTTGAAGGATGGAATGAAATAAAGTTAAATAATAACTCACCATTATATAATTGTTATTATATAATATATATTCATTAAATATATCCTTATTACCAACCATTTAAAGTGGAAACAAAAAATGAATCACATTATTTCGTGGAGTTGGTAGTCCACATGAACACACGAGTGAAGTTATCATTTTTCAATGGATAGAAAGGTAAGAAAGAGGATAAAATATTATAACTATATAATTATTTATATCATAAATATCATATATAAATATTTAACCCATCATAATAACCTTCCATGAAAAATGGTGATGGAAAATGAATTGTATCTCTATGTGGAGGCGATTGTCCACAAGTACACTTGAATAATACTTTGACTTCCCATTTGATGGAGAAATGGTTAAATAATGGTGGTTATATAATCAAACTAACATTTAATTATATTAATTATGTTTAATTGACTATTTTATGATGAATACCATTGATTTATAGGAGGTATAAAAAGTTATAAATTACGTGTAGGATGATTACCTCTTCTTCCGCTATCCTCCTTTAGATCCTTTGTTAAGGACCCTTGTAATAGTCTTTTAAGAAACTAGGAACCTCTATTTCATGGATGTATAATTTTAAAAGATAATCAGTCATTTTTTGGTCGATGAAGATGAATCAAAGTGGTGTAAATAAGATAAATGAGGGGTGTCCTTTTATAAGTGGGGGAGATGACATAATTTGGATTTCTTAAAATAACAAAATATTATGATTTCATTCTCAATAAAAATGATTCTAAATGTATAGATATTAAAATTTGGGATAGTAAGTGGTATAATTACAGATAAAAAAATAATTTTTAGACACTTTTAATTGAAAACATTAACATAATTTCTTGGTTTAACCCCCGATAAACTCGTTTTAACCTTATTCGCGGTAACAAACTTTTCAATCCTAAGGGAATATAATTTTACTTATCAGTAAATATTGGATCATAAATGTAAAATGGATGAAATTTTAATCCATTTTTATTCTAAATTTTCCTATTTAAATATTTTTTATGATTTTTAAATAATTTAATAAATATATTATTTTTTATAAAATATCATTAATGTCATTTTGACACTATTCATTTAATTTGAATTTAAAGACATAAATAAAAAAATGGAATTAAAATACATTCCTTTTTACCATTAATAATAAATTATTATTAACTATATTATTTTTAGAACCATAATTCATCTCAAAAACATTTGTTTTAATGTTTTTAAAATTATTTACTTTGATTTTTCCACTGATTGCTCAAGCACGGGGTCAGCATTGTATAAGCATTTTAGGCAATTACATAATGACTAAAAATTATAAATAAATTAACATTATAAAAATAATTTCATAATGAACAAAATAACCTTTAATATTCTTTAAAAACTTATTTTTATCCCTATGTTAACATAAAAGATAAATCTAAATGCAAGAGAGTGAAATTTTGTATTTTTCTTTATAAATGTTATTATCTATGGAAAATGAAATGAAAATTACATATATTACAATTTTAGATGAATAATATCAAATTAATCTCATAGAATGAAATAAATTAAATCATTGGATATATTTTTAATGCTTTATCACATTATTTGTAACCTTAATTACCTGATTTACCCTTTACTGAGTTGAAGAGTATTTACCATGATTACTTTTCATAATGACTAATAATAAAAGCGACATTTTTTATAATTTGAAACTTATGATTCTAAATATGGTATCCATTTTTTAAAGATCTAGTATCTAGAAGTGGCATATATTAATATTAATATAAACACGTAAAACACAACAAAAAATTCCAAAAATGTGTTTTTAAGCAAAAAAATTAACTTATATCAAAATCTTGAATATTTATGATTAAATAGGTATTAATTATATTATTATAATTAAAATGAATCATATTTAAATTTATTTATAAATACAATGTTGGGTGGGGGTTTTAAATTACATGATTTAATGAAAATAAATGAGATTATTTAAAAAATTGGTAAATTTCACTATTCATGAAAAACCATTTATTTAGACTTGTCCCAAAATTTCACCCTTTTTTAATTTTAATATAATTATTTAAAAACTGAAGTTAATTTTTTTAAAATAAATTTTCTAAAATTGGTGGAAATTAATTATATTATATTATCACAAAAAGAAATAAAAACCATTTTGAGGAAAAAGGTACTTTTGAAGTATAAAATGACTTTACTGAAAATTGATTACTTATTTATTATGAATAAATAACTTATATAAAACCTTTATACAACTTTTTAATAATTTGTTTTATCATATACATACCCACAAATCTAATGACTAGGTGATAACTATCAGATTAAGTAATAATATATTAATAGTATACCATGTTTTTCTTAAAGCTCAATGTTAAAAGTTAAACTGGAAATTGAGCATAGTATTCTAATTTTTTAGGGTGTTAAAAAGGGAGTGATTACAACTAATTAGTCCACAAAAAATTATGTATAAATTAATATGTAGTCTAAACAAAAAAGTGTATGTATTAGAACAAGAAAAATAATAGACAAGGGAATAAATGAAGCATGTTCTATATTTTAACAATTATCCATTAACCACTTTGGACATTTGGTTACACCATGTCACCTAGGTCATCCAAAACTTCTTCATTCCACTCCAAAAGTCTAAACCAAAAACCCTAGGAATTAAAAAATTTAAGTCATCTGAGGTGCTCATTGTTCATTTCAATTTTCTATACCACGTCAAGAGATACTGGTACCCAAAGCATCATGTCAGCACCCAAGACATGAATAAAGAGTTCCATGTTAAAAGTATCAAGTAAAGGATTCAAAACATATTTTTTATCCATCCTAAATAAATGATATGGAATTTCATTACCATTATACTTACTCTTGGGTGTAGAGTGTCAAGTCCACTATTTCCATCCCATAGATATAGAGCATCATGTACATTATCCCCAAACCATTCCTTCATGATCTAACATTAATGTTTCACCATAACTAACCTTTAAACATAATATAAAATGGGGTTATCATATTCAATCATACATTATTCACTATGATCTATAATACCCAACACTGTTAACCCCATTTCACAATTAAAACATTTCACTATTTATTCATATAACACAACCATCAAATACACTTCAAAACCATTTAACAACTTAAACCACACCCTTTTAACCATTTACCATTCCATCACTCTATCATGTCATAAACCCCTTAACTTACAAACAAGAAAAACAACCCCAAAAGTAATGCTAACAAGGCATAAAAAAATTATAACTTTTTTAACCCATAAGCCCTCTTTTCCATCATTTATATCACACTTTACCATTTTAAAGATATTGGCACACCCCATGGGTGACCGTAGTCGTAGTCTCATAATCATCAACAAACCCGATGGGATCTATGAAGGGTCAAACATATCCTTTAATGACCCAAAATATTATTCTTTAATAAGGAAAAAAGTTACACAACACATTAGAACAATAATATGTACCACACACACAAGAACAATATGAAGACTATGATAAATAACTTGTTGAACACCTATCTTAGGCTTGTAAACAAATACTCATACAAGTGAAACCATTAATTCATGATAAAATTGTTTAAATCCTTGGAAATATATCCGATTATACTTAAAAGAAGAGGGGAAACCAAGTTGTGAATCATCCAGAAAATAGAAGGAAATAGAACTATAGACTTATCAGGGGATTAAAATCACAATAAACAACACTTAAAATTCATTTTAAAAAACTTAAAAACACCCTTGGGAGAGAAGGGAGAGATTGGTTCACACGTTAGGATAATGAGAGTGAAATGAAGAGAAAAATCAGATGGAAAAGATATAAGATCGTGAGGGAAAATAGTAAATTCTCCACTTTTAACGAGGATAACTATTTGGCCGCATGACTTTCTAAACTATGAACCAACCATGAATGCTTCTCTATCCATGTAAATAAGAGGATGCATGGTCTTCTGGGCCACCATACATGGTTTTCAAAACTATGCTTCCCCATGAACCACATCACTCGATTATGATGCATGGTTAACACTAATTATGTGCTAACCATGTGCTATGTGCTGTAAGGCCCCATTTTCCACTTTTTTAAGTCCTAATCCCCTAAGATTCTCTCGTGACCATCCTGACTCCGTAGAAGCATTCCACCAACCATTTAAAAAGATTTTAACCAAAAAAATAAACATACCCCATCAAATGGTGAGCATCTTATAATTATAATGGAATTTCTCCATTGATTCAATATTCATAGATAAAAAGATCCAATAAAAGTGGGTAGTCATATCCCTATAAATTAATCAACCACAAATTTTTAAATTTTGGGATAAATAGGGTTCTCCACATGTTTTATGTTATTATTTATTACATGATTCAATTGAGAGGTTTGTGACTCCCAATCCCATCATATTATATATATCGTTTGAGAAACATTATACTATCCATAATATTGGATGTTGACATAGTTCCTACTATTTCTATAAATTTACGAAAACAAATTAAAGTTAGGGATGATAATATTCAAATTAATAAGTATATAAATAGAAAATTATAAACATAAAAATAGTAACTAAAAACTTCTTGCATATCCAAATCCATGACTTCCTAAGTATTAATCTAGACTATTTATAGTGTATTTCATACAATGATTTATAAATTAATATATAAAAATAACTAAAACTTTATCTAATATGAACTATAATGAGTTTTATCTAATTAAAATACTATTAAATAATTTTTTAAAAAAATATCCATAAAACAAACCCATAAATCAAGAGGTTCAATGTATTTTAGAGATTAACTACATAATACATCATCAGAAAAATAAACTAAATCATCTTTTATTTTGATCTTCATCATATACTCTAAGATATCATCATAATTCTATCCCAACATGACATACATTAGAGACATGAATAAAATGTGTGAGTTAAAAATCTCAGTAAAGAGATAATCAATATAATAATGATATTGAGATATCATATGAGTCAATAATCAAAACACAGAATCATAAAGTGAAGTAAAACTGATCATGACATATGAAAATAAAATAAGTAAATGACATAAAAGAAACATGGAAATCATGAGGGTCATAAAAATGTTGCTCAACCATAAAACATGTCATCATAAACATAATTTGAAGCTTGTTTCCATTTAATCATATCATGATGTCCTATTCACACTACCCATTCACCATACATAGTATCTCATGAGATGTAAGCATTACCCAAGTTATTGGGGGGATTTATAATTTATATACCATCCATAAAATCATAATATTTTTTTCATATGTGTTCCATTTGAAAGGAAACATATATAAATCATATAAAATAAATAAACTCATGAGGAATCAATAGGTTACAAATTAATGAATAATTCTTTAACTATAAAGGTATTATTTAGAATCCAAATAAAATAATGGATTAAGGAATATTTGATGTTTATAATTTTATATAGAAGAAATATTCATGGAAATATAGCTCAATGATAATTGAAAATCATAAGAAAAGATGACAATGAAGTTATGAAATTGTAATCTATTATTAAACTTTTAAGAAATAGGAAAACAATCTTTAAAGGATATAAGATCATAGTGTATCCCTAAAACTAAAAATAAACCACCATATTTTATGTTATAATTTTTTGGTTTTTTAAATCATAGAAATATAATATTATTTATGGGAGTAAAACATTAAAATCATGAAGCAATAAAAGTATTCAATTTATCTGATATCATTTATAGATTTTTTTTGAAAGGGGGATGAAAAAACAAGTATATCCCCAAAAAAGGAAGGAAAAATAAAATAGTATATATTAAAGAAATATTTATATAGAATAAATAAATAACATAAATTCAATGGATAAAGTGAATATGATAAAGAGAGAGAGGGATAGAGTATAAACAAAATAAAAAAAGGAAAATGGGAGAGTCCCCTTACCTCATGTCTGAATCTATTGGAAACTCCTATAACTATATGAATTGTAAAATTATATAGGTTAATTTAATACTAAAAAACTTATTAATATTTATTCAATCAGATACAATTTATTTATTATCACTTTATTTATTATATAGATGTTTCTCGAATGCATCGTTTGGAGTTTTTCAGTCACAACTCCAAAAACTTATTTAGAATAATAGTGATGGTCATCGATTTTTTACATGGTTATATAATTTATATAAGTCACAAAGTAGATATTGAAATCATTACATTAGTATAGTATTTTGATAATTTAGTGTATACTCTAAAATAATTTCATGTTTATATACTTTTCTCACTAAACTAGTTTCTAAGAGGTTTCAAATAGCCATCCCAATTTATTTTAATGTTCCTAAAACCATACCTATTTTATCATTCTAAAATATAAAACATTAAATTAACTTTTATATAAATTAATAATTTGTTTAATGAAACCCATTATATATTTAATTGAAAATAAAACATCATCGTTCACTTAGGTAGTATAAACCTACCATGGATGAATGATGTGTTTTAAGAGAGTTTAAAAGAGGAAAAACTAATCCATTTTTTATTTTAATAAATAAATTAATATATAATTATACTAATATTTTAATATTTTTGAATGATAACATTTATAGAGAGACAAAAAATATAGGGAATAAAATTAAAGCATGGGAATTTGGAAGGCATACCTTACTCTTTGAGATGCATCCATTGGTATTTACCATAAGGATTCTAGGAATGGTATTTTTGTTAGAAAAATAATTCAAAAAAATGGTTAGAAGGTTTTGGAGATGTATTTTGGAATATCTTTATCTAGGTAATAATTTTTTATGTGAATAAAAATGGGTGTAAGAGGGGTGTAATTATAAGTGAAGAAGAGGGGTTTTTTTGAATAACTTATTGAATAATTTATTATTTTTTATCAAGAAAGTGAATAATATTTATTTTTATGACTATTAATAGAATTTTTATAAAAAAAATATATTTATATATATTTAAAAACTTCCTTAATAAAATGGTATCTTTGGAACATTTAATTTAAATTAAAGTATGATATATAGTTTATATTATATTAAAATATAATTTAGACTTGGTAAATTGATTTGTATGTTTCAAAATTAATTTTTTATTTTTAAATACATTACTATACTCAATAAATACACTTAATTTCAATATTTTTTTTATAAATTATTAATGAATTTACCATATTTATCATGTCTTAAAACTTACTTTATACCTAAAAAACATCATTTTTACTATTCTCCATAAAATTTATTTTTTTTAAAAAATCATCCAATTCTAATTTCAATGTGAAGATTCAAAAAAAGTGATTTATTTCATAAAAATAAATCTCGAAATTATGTAATTTGAATATTTAAATTTTAACATAAAAATAATACATTGCTAATTAATTTAAAACATACTTTTATTAAAATACACATTTATAAGTAGTTCAAGTTAAATGTTTAAAGAAATATTTTTATAGTATTTATAGTTAATTATTTTATTAATTATTTATATTTTTATTATAAATTTTAATATTCCCAATAGTGTGATTACTATTTCAATGATCAGTTACTATTCCAATATTCATATAATCTTTATACTCCATATAAATATCTCTTATTTTTTTATCCATCATTTACTTAGTTTTATCTCAAGGTTTTCCGTATCATTTACAAATTAAAAGAATATTTATAATGTTTTGTTTTACTTTTTATAGTTTTTTTCCTGATTGTGATATTTTTACAGGACCACAATTCACTTAAATTTCAAATTCTAGTTATGCTAGTTACTTATCATTATTGTCCCATTGCACTATTTTAAATTTCATAGAATGTATTTACCCTTCTTATGTAATTTTATACATTAATAAAATAAATTAGTGTGTTACCTAATTCATATTATACCTTATAATATATTCCTAAATAAAACGTGTTCTATGTATGAAACATAGATGGAAATTTAATTTTAAAAAATTTTGGGTTATTATATATTTTTGGCATAGAATTTTCAAATCATAGTGTGACATATTCTAGCTGGGGAAGGAAGATGGGTTAATTGTTTAGGAGGAATCTATTTTAATTTTTTTAAAAGAACCTTAAAATTATTTATTTAAAAACCAGACATTAATAATTTGTTTTTAACATTTATTACTAAATAATAAACATGAAAAAAGAATGCTACATTTTATTAAATCAACCTTTAAATAAATGACATTTGAAATTCATCATTAAAAATATTTTTTTAGTAATGATAATTGCAATACAGGTATAAGATAAGGATTGACCCATTATTTTAATTTTCTCATTATTGGTTCCTTTTTTAAGCTTGTCACTATCATGACGCATTAAAGAAATGAATTAAAAGCTAATAATATGAATGCCACACTATAATAAAAATAAATAATTAAAAAGGTTTATAGATTTGGTATAATATTTAGAAGAGGTAAGATAAAGGAATGAAATGTGAAATTCTTGAATAATGTGTGTTCTATGTCATGATTAAATGAAATAATATATTTTTCCTATAAATAGAAATGATTATTCATGAGATATTATTTGAAATGAAATTGAAAAAGGAAAAATGAGTTAGCTAGTGAGTCTAGGAAAATGATTGTTTAGTAGAAATATGATGATAATGATAAAATTATCCTATTAATGTAAAAAACACTAAGTTTGATTAATTATTGGGCAATTTATTTAGATAAATATTATTTGATGATTTTTTCATGAAAATATTATTTTATTTAAAGAACTAGACATACATCATTAAATTGGATAAATTGGTTCATATATATAGGTATAATGTAGTGTTCAAATAATTTTATGTTTGATACATTTTATACTTGTTAATAAATATGATTTATTTTGGTATCATGGAAAAAAGTGATGGATATATGGAACTAAAGAACTTTATCAAAACTTACAATATAACCTTATCACTATATGCAACATAAGTTCTCTATAAACATTTGTTTGAGAAATATAGGTGTACCTCTTGAGGTAGTATATATGATATAAGAGTTAATTTAGTATAAAATAATGTTTTTCACATCATGTTATAATATTTTTTTTAATGTCGTAACTATTTCATATTTTCTATATTAATTTAACATTCATTAAATCATTACTCCATTTGACAGTGTAACCTTGTAAAATTTTATAGAAAGTTATATTCAATGAATAATATTCTTTATTAAGAGTTTTTATGACATGTATAATATTAATTGTCCCTTGGAGTGTACAAGGGTTTCTTATATAAATGATTCCAAACCAAATATGGATTTTATTGTTGAAATAAAATTCTATTATATCAAAATTTATCTTTATTTATTTCTTCCTTTTCTAAGAAGAGGCTTTGACATATCTTAATAGAAAAGATCTCCCATTGAAGGAGTTAGTTATTATTATAACCTATGGAAAAGTAAGGAGACAAAAGCCTATTGGTTTATATTGGGTTATCCTTATCAAACAATTTTTAAATTAATACCCAATAGTATAAATGTATTTTCTTCATTTTACATCATTATGCTAAAAATATATTACATAAAAGATAAAGTGACACATGGTGATCTAATGTTTTGTAGTTATTTATAAGTATTGATATGTTTATTAAAATCCTTTAGTAGCATCAAATACACTTTTTATGAATTATGAATTTTGTAATTTTTTTGAAGATGTTTTATGAATAATGTTATCATATGTAGTGATATATCAATATCTATAATCACAATACGTGCTTTCCATAAGAGGCCTATTTTCAATAATTGATCTTAGAATCACATGTAGTGACATGGTACAACATTGAGAACGATAAACCTGGTATACATGTTCCAAAAATAGAGTATCCTATAAAAATTATGACATGGTACATCATCGTTTATGTTAGTTTAAAATGATTTTTTTTGGTTTAATGCGAGTAGATACATGGAGATATTGCCTTATATAATTAAAATCATGGATAATAACTGCGACACATGGAAGTTCTATGATAAATGTTTTTGTATTGAAATAAGTGATATATGATACCACTTTTTTCATTACGTATTAAAAAAAAGAGGTTTATGACATGGGATACCATGACATGAAATTTTTTAGTGATATAGGTTTGCCTATATAACAACTAGTGATAATTGTGTATTAAACTCTTTATTTTATATTCATTTATTAAATGAAATATAAATGATAAATAGTTTAAAAATTGTAATAAAATGAATTTAAAACATTTAAATAAATTTATGAACTATTCATAAACTAAATTTTATAATTATAAATTGTTCAAAATTAATTATTAAATGTTTATAAAATTTTAAATAAATAAAATTTTAATATTAAATGTTGATAAATAATGATATAATTTACATGAAAAAATTATGATTCTCATATAAAATATTTTTTTAAAATTATAAATTAATTTATAAAATGTCAATCAATTATAGAATGAGGTAAATATATATTTTTATATTATTTTATGAAATATTAATAAATTATAATATGAAATGTTCATATTAATTTATTATTCATATAATTTATTTAAATAAAATCAATATCTATTTTGGTGGACATGGTCAATAGTTTAAATAAATATAAAATATATGATATTTATACTATGTAAATTATTTACATTATCGAATATGAAATTTTCATGTGAATTAAAAATGTCAAAATTTTATATTTTTATAAATATTATATTTTCAATATTAAGGAGTTAATATGTATACCATGTAAATGAGAAATATGAAGTGTTTATATTTTTGATATAAATGTAAAGTGTTTCCATTTTTATAATTTAGAAAGTTCATATTCCTTTGTAATGAACTATAATTATTTTATATTTATAATTGATTAAATGTTCATTATATCTAATGTATAAATTTTTGAATTGTTAATTTATTTATTTATTCCCTATTCATGAATATAAATATTTAATATTTTATTTTTTGTATGTTCGTTTTAAATTTTGTAAATTTCCCCTATAAAAATTCATATCTTGAATTTAAGGAGTTTAATGCTCAGATAAAATATAAGAATTAATTTATTTTAACCAATGCTAGTGGTTTATTAGATATCATTCCAAAGTAAATGTTTTATTATAATTATTCATTTATATTATAGTAAAAATAATGCTAAAAATTTAAATTATTATAAAGTAATGATCTATGGATAATGGGACTTGCACATGAGCCTTAGACAAGTTGGTAAGGACTCCATAAGTGCATCCGGGAGACCCGAGATCAAATCCAGGTGGAGACATTATATCTGAGTACTGTAGCAGCATGGTTGCAGGTACTGTAGTAGCACTGTAGCAGAACTATAGCAGGTACTATAGCGGGAACAGTAGCGGGTACTATTTGGCACTATAGCAGCCGAAAATATGCCCCTTTTTTGGCCTTTAGGCAACCGATTTGGTCCCCAAGTCCTTTAAGGCTTTCGAGCCACCCATGCCTTCAGGTCAGTAAGGCCTTTGGGCCACCTCAAGGCCTTTGGACCACCTTAAGTGCAGATGAAAACCATATGACCTATAAGGAACAATCTCTACAAGGAGGATGAGCAAGGAGGTTTCACCACATCAGAAGCTAAATGGATTGCAAGAATGAGAGGGTATGACACCTTCCATTGGGACAAGCCTGTGCATGCATGAGAATGCCTAGACGAACAACCATGTAAAGATAGAGAGATGATTTCATGATGAAGATGCTGGGGAGGGAAAGTTCCAAGTAGTTATTCTGGGTTGTATGTAATGTTTGAATCCTACAAGAAAATGAATTCTTCTAAGGCCTACCATCCATGTAATACTTACACCTACGGGAATTGTAAGGGTTCCACATCATCCCTTGAAAGGTGGATTATCAAAAATCAATAAAAAATGAAGGCCTTTGGGCTATTGGATGGATGGATGGATAATGGTACTTTGTTATGATCTGGTCCTACCAAGACTCATCTCGAGTCAACAAAAAATCAAAGAGTGACCCTTGAAAACCTCCTCTAATTGCCCATAGGGATACAACTACCATTAAAGATATAATCAAAATATTACAAAAGGTATTAACTTTTTTAAAATCAAAATTAATATATCATGTAACCATAATAGATAAAGAACCCAAATAAAAAAAATTCCATAAAGTGTGTCTAATAATTTAAATGTGCAAATTTATGTTATGTCACACACAATTCGATATAAATATTATATAGTATAGTCCGTAAGACCTAAATTCAAGTCTAAATTACTCAAAAAGTATATGATCAACTCTTCTTACCTCAACTAGTTCACCATATGATTGGTCTAAGGTCACTCGACACTAACTTCAACTCAAAATTGTGATCTTAAAAACAACATATACTAATTAGGCTAAGAATAAAAGTTTATGGATTTATGAACTAAAGGAATGACCATGGTGCAGTAGTTTAGACAACACCATGGTCTATCCTTTTATGCACCATAATATAGTGTAAGTGACTATGTCATGGTAATTCTTTTTTAATATTTTAAATTCATATGATAACATGAAAGAATCATACATATTAATCAAATTTAGCTATCAATATCAGTTATTCAACATTTGATGGTGATTATAAAAAGTTAGAACATATTGCATGATTTTTTAAATGTTAAAAAATCAATAAGAAATTTAGCATTTTTTTTGAAGTCTTGAAACATATGGAATATTTATGAAATGTTCCAATAAATATTGTTCCACTATTTGAGGTTTTGTATGACCTGTATAAATTAGTTCATTCCTCATAAAAGTTTTTCAATTTAATACTATTGAGAATCCTATTATAACTCTAAAAATTAAGACAATCCTCGAGCTATCACTTCTCTCCATTATTTAAACATAAGGTCTTATAAAACCCTAAATAGAGATAGAACCTTCTTGAGAATATGGAGATTCATATGATCCATGGACACCTCCAGAGGAAGGATCCTTTTGGATTCTTCTTAGTGATCTTGATAAAATGACTATGAAGATATATATTATGAAATATTAACTAGTGTAAGGTATGTTGTTATTATTTTTCTTTTATTATATTCATTACAAACATATATATGTATTATAGGTTTAATATATGTTTAAATTTATTCTTTTTTTTGTATGTTTTTGATTTTATATTTCCCTGTAAGACCCTTCAGTGGTATCAGAGCTCATCTATCAATGTATGGTTTGAATTTTTAGTGGATGGATAATAGTAATAAAAGATTTCCAGATTAAATGACATATAAGAATCCAAAACACCAGTTTTATTCCTAATAATCCAATACCACGATATATTTCTTCTAAAAATGGTATTTTTGGTTCTTTATGTGAACAAGATGTGGAATAATTCTAGAAAAAGCAATATTTTGGTCATCGTGAAGAAATCCAAAATAAATATAGCATCATAGGTTGATTCTATATGATGTGGTAATGAGACCTGTGTCATAGTAGCCTTCAAAACCAGGACCGCTATGAAATTATCAAAAATGGAAATCCATTTAAAAAAATGGACTGGTTTCTCAAAATTATAGTAATAAATATGAAAAAAGTAGAAAATTATCCCAAAAATCCAAGATCTAAATGTGTTGTCCAACCAAAATGACCATGTCCTTCCCTCTATAAGAGTTGTAACCACATGGAAGACTACACCATGATGTAAGGTTTTCAGAGAGTATTTTTAAATAAAATAATATATTTTTTTAAAATTATTAAAAACCTTCATTAGTGTAGGTCCTTTGGGACCACACCTAATTAATGGGGTGCTTTAAAATAAAATAATTTTTTTTGGTATTTTTGGTCTTGGTGTAAAGTGTATTTACATGGTAAATAATTTATAAAATGTTTTTAAATTTAAAATATATTAAAAAAGTGGGGTTTTTATTATTTTATGAATAGTTAATAAATTAAAATATAAAATGTTTATATTAAGGCCTTACTTGAGAAATTATTTAAGCCATTTCCAAAGAAGTTTTGAATGATATGGTCAACGGTTTAAATAAATTATAATATGAAATATTAATTTTATGTAATTTGTTTACAAAAAATAGTAATGTTTATTATTAAATAATAAAATAGTTCCTACCATAAATGTTCTAACAGTTCTCTGTAAACTATAATATGAATAAGTTCAAAGAAACTTTACCCAATCTCCAAAGTGTGTCGGGGATATCAGGGAAGAACATGGGAAGTATAGGCTCAAGTTCAATGATAACGACATGGAAGGATAGGGGTAAAATTTTTATCTAGAAATATAATAATAATGATCATGGAGATTCCACAATAACAACTAAAATAAAGTAATTGAATTAAGGGAAGCTCTTTAATTATGGTAAACCAAGTCATCAGAGAATCAATTGGCCAGATTACCAGAATCATTATAAGAAAATATATAGAGAGTCTATATTTGGTATTAATTTTATAGAATTTCCTTATTGTCACGAACCAGGCCGGGTCGCCATCCGACCCGGTGCCCGACCCGGTCCGCGGCAAGGCCCGAAGGGCGTTCCCGATCCCCACGGGCTGGCACAAGTGCCCGGGTATCAAGTTTAACTGGTGGGAACGGTTTTACCCGAAATACAAGACAAAAAAAAAACAACAACTAACCGATAGATAAACTGAAATTAGAAATAGACAACAAAACGTGCCTTTAAACTATGAACAAGTTTAAAGTCTACAACTTGAAGCAATAACTAAAAAGAAAAGACGACAGCGGAAACTAAAACTCAAACTCAACCTCTCGGCAGAAGTGAGACCACATCAACACCATTCTGCATGAGAAGACCAGCTGCAACCTGAACCACCATCACTGAGCACACAGTCACAACCTGGAATTCACAAGAAACAAAGTCTACATACACCCAAAGGTGTATGTAGGGTGTGAGCCAAAAGCCCAATAGGACGTCACCCAATAAAAAGGTTCCATGCCACAACATCAAAAAGACAATTTAATGTGTTTATTCAAAATTATACTTTCAAGATGGTTTTAAAGAAAACGTTTACAAGCCAAATGCTAAAGGAAAACACTAAAAGGAATGCATTTCACAAATATGATTTTTGAGAGGAAGGGAAAGGTTTAATATGGGCACACACACACACACTCACGCACACACACACACTCACACACCCATACACACACACACGCTAACCCGCATGGTCCTCCATATGCCGATGGAAGGCACCATGCCACAGATGGTAGAGCACTGTAGGTAAAACCCCTAAGGATCATCTAGCTCGAGTGGGACCCTAGAAACCTCGTGTCTCGGTGTAGCGTGGCTTAGAAGGCCACGACCCTCAGAAAACGTGGCTTAGAAGGCCACGACCCTCAGAACACGTGGCTTAGAAGGCCACGACCCTCAGATATCATATATTTAGTTAGTGTTGCAATCGTCAATCCAGCTAAGTGAAACAGGGACGATACCCATCCGGCTCACTAGCACACTAGTTCTAGTCTGCCCACCTAGATACCCAGGGTTTCCCTTGTGCTCAATCAAGTTTCACATTCACATAATTCACCACTTTCACATTTCACAAACCAAGCTTGACATTACACCAAAAAGTCACCACTTTCATACCAAAACACTATTTCAAAGACACGCACACAAAGGACACGTCTCATTTTATAAAAATACACCACTTTAAAAAAATGAATGCGTATTCAACTCCTTCAAAATACCATTTTCACATCATAAAAATGTACCAAAGAACCATTTGCACAATTAATTAGACACTTTAAAAATTTACCACAACAAGGTCGAAATAAATAAATAAATAAAAACATAACCACTTCTAAAGAGAGTGCAATTTTTACCACGCACGCATGTCAAACAATTTTTTAAATCGCATTCCGTGCAACTTATAAAACACAACCATTCATTTATACAACAACACATATAAAACACAAAAACATACCATTTCGAAAATCCAATTTTTATCAAACGAGCATGGCAAAGCATTATAAACAAATATAGCACCATGCAATTAAATCATAGAACTTATCAAGTTTAACTAAATAAACAAATTAAGTTATCTAGATGATGCAAAGGCATGGAACCACCTACCTCGTCATCGCAGACTTCACGACCGTGGTGCGCAACGACCGCCGCACATCAACCGCGACTCAAACAAAACCAAAATTGATCCTAAACAAACAATTGAACCAAAACACCAATAATTAAACCAGAAATTCATTGAATTCTTCAACCGCACATAATGTGCACCATGAACGAACTCAGAAAAAGAACCTAAAGAACAAAATATCGACAGAAGAATTAAATTCAGACCAAATTTAGCACAAATTGGACACCAAACCACATGAGACTCTCACCGGCAACTCAACAACTCAAATGCGAACCCTAATCACTAAATCGAACCAACAATAATCAATATCAAACCATAAAACAAACATCATACCTGCTGGAAGATGAACATATAATAAAAATAAAATAAAACTCACCTAATAGGAGGGGTTCGGCAGAGCTGTTTGACGAGGGGAGGAGGATGCAACCGAGAAGAAGGAACTGGAGGACGACGGACCAGGGAGCGCGACGGGAATAGGGGGCGACGCCGGATTAGAGTCGGCAGCCATGGGAGGGGTGCGGGGTTGCTCTTCAATCGGGCTGAGAGGGGGGAGGCCACCGCATAGTAGTGCTCCAAGAGGAGAGGGAGCAGGGCGAAGCGGTGGTGGTCTGGTGTGGGAGAGGGCTTGGCGCGACGGCGAGGGGTTCCAGCGGGAGGGGGTGCGGTTTTGGCTGATGAGGAAGGCAGTAGGGGGGGCAGGGTGGTCGGCCGAGCGGCGGCGTGAAGAGGTAGGCCGGTGGAACGCTGGACGGAGGTGCGGCCGGGAGTGAGGTTGGCCAGTCGACGAGGTCGCCGGAGAAAGGGAGGGAAGTTTCGGCGGAGCGTAGGAGGCCGGAGCGATGAGGGAGCAAGGGTGCGGTCCGGCGAGGGGACTCCGGGTTCTTCGGACGGATGGAGGAAGGCCGATGGGGTGCGACGCTTTGCAGGTGGCCGGACGGGATGCAGGGGGGCGACGGGAAGTCCACCGGATGAAGGAGGCCGCAGGGAGAGAAGGGTGCGGCGCAGCCAAACCCTAGGAGAGTGGGGGGAAACATCGACCGAGAGAGAGAAAAAAAAAAGGGCGGGGTAAGGAGGGGGCTACGTCCCAACCCAGCAAAGGAAAAAAAACAAACAAACAAAGAAAGAAAAATAAATAAATAAAAAGAAAAATAAAATAGATGGTAATAATAATAATAATAATATTAATAATAATAATTAAAATAAACTTAACATGATATAAATAAACATAATAAGATTTAACAAAATTTAATAAAGTAAAATTCAATCAAATTAACCTAATAATAATATACCTTATATTAATAAACACAACGAACATATTAATGAAAATATTAATAATAATAATTGTAACGATAATAATAATTATTATTATTTTCATTATAATGAAAATACATACTTATTTAATATTCATTTGATTATCTTCATTTTTAAAGAGTCGGGAAACTACGCGGTGACTCTGCGTGGCCCATAAAATATTATTTATTTATTTATTTTTCCACGGAAAGACGATGATAATAGTAATAAACATAATAAAATTATCATCTTTAATACATTTTCATTTAAATCTTTTGTTAACCAATTAATTTGATTAATTTGATAATTAATTAATTAATTGTGCACCGAGCAGGCAGTGTGGTTACTCGGGCGAGGTCGTGCGACGACCGGAGTGAGGTCGCACAACTTCGAACGCGATGCGTTAGACGCACTTGAAACCATTACAAGCGTTTTTAAATTAAAACCTCAAATTTTAAGTCGGACCTAACCCCGCACTACCCGACGTAGAGAAAATTAAAGAAAAGCTTATTTAAAGATGACGGGTGTGACAATTCTCCCCACCATAAAGCTTTCCGTCCCCGGAAAGCCACAACTAAGGCCAAGACTCAGAGAAGAAGTTGTTTCCCCACTCAAGTTTAAAGAGGATCACCAGAATCAACAAGCGAAAAGAGGCCAAAGCATCGTGCTCAGACAAAGTGATTCAAAGACAACTTCATAAAATGTGTCAAAAGACATTCAGATATGTGTCGCCCGCCCCCAAGAGCTAGAACGCCTCCAGTTGACTAATTTAGGAAGGGAACTCTCGCACCCACAGAAACCAACTTCACAAGACGAAATAACTCAAACACTCTGAAACCGAAACCACACCACTTGGCTAATATGAACAAAAGAGGTCAAACCACGTCCTCGGAACACTCCTATCACTATCAACAAACTATCTTTGAAAACAGAAGCTATAGATCAACGTGGGGAAGCTCGAGGGGCTCCCCACCATTAAGAAATCACTGATGCTCGAAATGAGAGTGGACAACTGACAGGGGGAGGTTCGAGCAGACTCCCCGCCATTAAAGAAAAGTCCAGCACTGATTCATCCTAGAGACATTCGTGCGAGACCCAATGTGGGTCTCGCCACCATTAAGAACCTGTCAACGCCAAAGGTGAGACTAGAAAACCAGCATGGGGAGGTCCATGAGAAATCCCCACCATTAGAACTAACAAAATGCATAGAACATTGAAAAACTTCTCAATGGTGACCAAACACCCCACCACAAGGGGCGGGGAGGGAGGGGCCTAACCACCTGGGTGTCAGAACCATGACCTAAGACCTGACCAACACATCCACATCCCGGGATGAGCATTATAAAATTTTGGGACTGATTTTTCCCCAACAGACTCTCAAGGACCACTAAAGGTGATTGCATCCAATGGGACGCAACCCCAAAGACTTTAAGTCAACGAGACGAACAAGCCTCCACATGATCATGAAAACCTTCTGCAACCAGATGGTTCGTTTGGAGCAGAACAACCGTAGAAATCAATTTGAGCTGCATTCACTTTCAACACCGATGACAGAAATAAAGTCGGGGTCTCATACCCCTTCGGGGTTCCTGACCACGCGCCAGCTTCACTCCGAGGCCTATGGCTGGAGCCCTGATGTTTGAAGCATCTTCTGCCTCGTAGTCAGGCATGGAAAACTCCCGAACGGAGCTTCTCCACTTTGGTGTCACACGAAATCTTATTGCACCTGAGGATACACCATCAGACACAACACACCATGGCATCCAACTGATCATACACAAAACATTAACCAACATAAGAGCTGCAATGGTGCATGCGCATCACCCTTTGTCACACTGGATGAGAACACGACACCGCAAATCGTCACCGAACATGACCATTACTGTTGAGAGGAACATTATACGGAGAAGGACGCCAAACTAGGTCTTAAACAACACATGATTCCTGCAATTGACCGTAGCATCCCCATGTGACTGGGTCTGCCACACTAGTGGCCTAACGTAAACCTCTTTCTTAAACAAGACAAACCAAAGATCAGAGGTCATTTAGAATGATTGGCTACACCGACGACTTAGGGTTGCTTCCAAACCACTGTTGATTATCAAAGAGGTCTCACGCTGCAAGACGTCACCGAACATGACCCTTGCGGCTAATGTAAACACTACCAACCATTCAAAACATCGATAAGCACTGACAGCTCTCAATCGCCTTCACCCTTCCCCACTGTAATTTCTTTTGCCGTTTCCAGGGGGAACCCTCAAATGCAACGACGCCAAATTTCATATCTGACGACTCAGATAACATAAAGAAACCAAAACCCTATTCAACTCCCCTCACATATGCCATCCCGCTGTGGGAGGGTCCACTTGTTGTAAAAAGGAGGGGTGGGTTCAATTCTAGAATTCAAGAAGATACTCCTCAGATCAACTGGAGGGTCGACCAACGACAAATTGCCCGTGGCCACACTTAAATCACATGTCAACACTTTATGGGGGCGTACACTAATCAAGAAAGAAAAACATGGACCTAAATCAAACTGGTCCTACGGTCAAGACATACTGCAGGCGAACACCAAACGTGCAGGGGAAACCACTGCAAGTGCTCCCCGATGTACTCTTCAAAGGAATTTACTAACCACACGCTTACATACCAACTTACAAATAAGAACTCAAACTTGGGACATAAACCATTCAGAAATAATACTCAGTTCAAAACGCCACGCATCCAACATATCAAAAACACAAGGACACGCCACACAAACACTGTTTACTAAAACACCAAACATTTTCTTTAACAAGACATTTTAAAAATAAGCAAAGCCAGTGGGTTGCACAAACACCAATGGTGTCTCATGGGCCTCGCACATGCATGTTCTCGTGCCGCACTGGCACCCACCTCATATCCATCAGAGCACTCATCCGCTCGTGCCATTAACCATTTTTTTCCATATACACTCATGCATGTGGTTTCCCACGAGAACACCAAGGGTCAAAAACAAACCATTCCATTTTTTTTTTTTCAAAACCAAAACATCCAACCCACACTCTCCAAACCTTTCGCGTCATTTTCTTTTTAAAGCCTTTCATTTGAAAACATTTTCCAAGACCAAAACATATTTACCTAAAAACCAAATTCTCACGAATCCAAAACAAAGAGACGAGAAATGACGCAAGAAAAAAAAACTTGTGTCAGCGGGTGATTGAAGCATATGGTTGGCGGCCATACGCCAATCACGCCACTGGCCACGGAGAGTATTTTAGGACAGTGTCCCCGGCTCCACAAGGTTTGCCAGACCCTGCGAGCTCACTAAGACCACTGGCCCCACTCTCTTTTCATTTCCCTTAAGCAAGATTAACCACACGGAACAATGACTCGGACAAAACCCAACTTACTTTGGTAACTCGAGTCCCGCCACGAGGTGTGCTGGCCAGGCACATTGCTCGTAGCTAGAACGTTGAGTTCCAACAACCTTAAACTTGGTCGACTCTGACTCCATCTCAAAAGAAAAAGACCCAAGAGAGCAAACCTTGCCCTCTGATACCATTTTGTCACGAACCAGGCCGGGTCGCCATCCGACCCGGTGCCCGACCCGGTCCGCGGCAAGGCCCGAAGGGCGTTCCCGATCCCCACGGGCTGGCACAAGTGCCCGGGTATCAAGTTTAACTGGTGGGAACGGTTTTACCCGAAATACAAGACAGAAAAAAAAACAACAACTAACCGATAGATAAACTGAAATTAGAAATAGACAACAAAACGTGCCTTTAAACTATGAACAAGTTTAAAGTCTACAACTTGAAGCAATAACTAAAAAGAAAAGACGACAGCGGAAACTAAAACTCAAACTCAACCTCTCGGCAGAAGTGAGACCACATCAACACCATTCTGCATGAGAAGACCAGCTGCAACCTGAACCACCATCACTGAGCACACAGTCACAACCTGGAATTCACAAGAAACAAAGTCTACATACACCCAAAGGTGTATGTAGGGTGTGAGCCAAAAGCCCAATAGGACGTCACCCAATAAAAAGGTTCCATGCCACAACATCAAAAAGACAATTTAATGTGTTTATTCAAAATTATACTTTCAAGATGGTTTTAAAGAAAACGTTTACAAGCCAAATGCTAAAGGAAAACACTAAAAGGAATGCATTTCACAAATATGATTTTTGAGAGGAAGGGAAAGGTTTAATATGGGCACACACACACACACTCACGCACACACACACACTCACACACCCATACACACACACATGCTAACCCGCATGGTCCTCCATATGCCGATGGAAGGCACCATGCCACAGATGGTAGAGCACTGTAGGTAAAACCCCTAAGGATCATCTAGCTCGAGTGGGACCCTAGAAACCTCGTGTCTCGGTGTAGCGTGGCTTAGAAGGCCACGACCCTCAGAAAACGTGGCTTAGAAGGCCACGACCCTCAGAACACGTGGCTTAGAAGGCCACGACCCTCAGATATCATATATTTAGTTAGTGTTGCAATCGTCAATCCAGCTAAGTGAAACAGGGACGATACCCATCCGGCTCACTAGCACACTAGTTCTAGTCTGCCCACCTAGATACCCAGGGTTTCCCTTGTGCTCAATCAAGTTTCACATTCACATAATTCACCACTTTCACATTTCACAAACCAAGCTTGACATTACACCAAAAAGTCACCACTTTCATACCAAAACACTATTTTATGGTTTGATATTGATTATTGTTGGTTCGATTTAGTGATTAGGGTTCGCATTTGAGTTGTTGAGTTGCCGGTGAGAGTCTCATGTGGTTTGGGGTCCAATTTGTGCTAAATTTGGTCTGAATTTAATTCTTCTGTCGATATTTTGTTCTTTAGGTTCTTTTTCTGAGTTCGTTCATGGTGCACATTATGTGCGGTTGAAGAATTCAATGAATTTCTGGTTTAATTATTGGTGTTTTGGTTCAATTGTTTGTTTAGGATCAATTTTGGTTTTGTTTGAGTCGCGGTTGATGTGCGGCGGTCGTTGCGCACCACGGTCGTGAAGTCTGCGATGACGAGGTAGGTGGTTCCATGCCTTTGCATCATCTAGATAACTTAATTTGTTTATTTAGTTAAACTTGATAAGTTCTATGATTTAATTGCATGGTGCTATATTTGTTTATAATGCTTTGCCATGCTCGTTTGATAAAAATTGGATTTTCGAAATGGTATGTTTTTGTGTTTTATATGTGTTGTTGTATAAATGAATGGTTGTGTTTTATAAGTTGCACGGAATGCGGTTTAAAAAATTGTTTGACATGCGTGCGTGGTAAAAATTGCACTCTCTTTAGAAGTGGTTATGTTTTTATTTATTTATTTATTTCGACCTTGTTGTGGTAAATTTTTAAAGTGTCTAATTAATTGTGCAAATGGTTCTTTGGTACATTTTTATGATGTGAAAATGGTATTTTGAAGGAGTTGAATACGCATTCATTTTTTTAAAGTGGTGTATTTTTATAAAATGAGACGTGTCCTTTGTGTGCGTGTCTTTGAAATAGTGTTTTGGTATGAAAGTGGTGACTTTTTGGTGTAATGTCAAGCTTGGTTTGTGAAATGTGAAAGTGGTGAATTATGTGAATGTGAAACTTGATTGAGCACAAGGGAAACCCTGGGTATCTAGGTGGGCAGACTAGAACTAGTGTGCTAGTGAGCCGGATGGGTATCGTCCCTGTTTCACTTAGCTGGATTGACGATTGCAACACTAACTAAATATATGATATCTGAGGGTCGTGGCCTTCTAAGCCACGTGTTCTGAGGGTCGTGGCCTTCTAAGCCACGTTTTCTGAGGGTCGTGGCCTTCTAAGCCACGCTACACCGAGACACGAGGTTTCTAGGGTCCCACTCGAGCTAGATGATCCTTAGGGGTTTTACCTACAGTGCTCTACCATCTGTGGCATGGTGCCTTCCATCGGCATATGGAGGACCATGCGGGTTAGCGTGTGTGTGTGTATGGGTGTGTGAGTGTGTGTGTGTGCGTGAGTGTGTGTGTGTGTGCCCATATTAAACCTTTCCCTTCCTCTCAAAAATCATATTTGTGAAATGCATTCCTTTTAGTGTTTTCCTTTAGCATTTGGCTTGTAAACGTTTTCTTTAAAACCATCTTGAAAGTATAATTTTGAATAAACACATTAAATTGTCTTTTTGATGTTGTGGCATGGAACCTTTTTATTGGGTGACGTCCTATTGGGCTTTTGGCTCACACCCTACATACACCTTTGGGTGTATGTAGACTTTGTTTCTTGTGAATTCCAGGTTGTGACTGTGTGCTCAGTGATGGTGGTTCAGGTTGCAGCTGGTCTTCTCATGCAGAATGGTGTTGATGTGGTCTCACTTCTGCCGAGAGGTTGAGTTTGAGTTTTAGTTTCCGCTGTCGTCTTTTCTTTTTAGTTATTGCTTCAAGTTGTAGACTTTAAACTTGTTCATAGTTTAAAGGCACGTTTTGTTGTCTATTTATAATTTCAGTTTATCTATCGGTTAGTTGTTGTTTTTTTTTCTGTCTTGTATTTCGGGTAAAACCGTTCCCACCAGTTAAACTTGATACCCGGGCACTTGTGCCAGCCCGTGGGGATGGCGACCCGGCCTGGTTCGTGACACTTATTCTATTATAATGGGTATATAATACCAATTGTATGTTTCATAGGTGTTGTAAATATACAAGAGTTAGGTATTGAGGAAAGGTTGAAGAATAGAGATTACAATTTACATTTAACTACTAGAGAATGGGGTTAATACATCAAAGAGTTAGATAAAATGTATAACTTTAATATTGATTGGATAATAATAAATATTTTGTTGTTTTAATATCATTTACTTCTTATGTGATATAAATATTTTTTTGTGAATAAGTTATTATTACAAATAAAGAGATATGGTAGTTTTGATACAAATTGTTATGAATGTTCCAATGTCTATAACATGCTTGAAAAGAATAAACTCTTATTTATAATAATGATTCTCTAGAAACATAAAATACCATATATGATATAGAAATAGTGAGTTTATTTTTTAATAACCCTACTAAGGTAAACATGTTTTATATCCTAAACAAAAAGGAGTGTGTTTCTTAATATGGTATTGTGTAAAGAATATTGTTTCAAAGAGGCTAGTGGGAGTGTTTCTAGACTTACAGAATTTAAAAGTTAACAAAAAAATATTATCCAAGTTAGTATTCAAAGTTTATATCACTTTATATCCTAATAGAGTTTGGGGTGTTGGTAAAATATTAATTTAAATAGTTAAATTGTTTAACAAAGGATTTCAAGGAAAAAGTTTGATGGAATTATTATAAAAATGGTGATGAAAATGTGTTAGAAAGAGTTATCAGTCAACAAAAAAAATCAATAACATCATAAAATTTAATTTTTTAAAGTAAAGGGTTTTAAATACCTATTAAAATAGTTGGAAATTTGGAATATGATTCCTATGTCTTACCATTATTAGAACCATATTTCTTTATATATGTTACCCACTAAAGAATTTAATGGGAGGTATTTTTATAAAATGGTCATATAAATATGTGGAAGGAATTACTTAGAGATGTAATGAGTTTAAAAAACATGATAAGTGCAACAAAAATAAGGATAATCTGGAATTCTATCATATATGATATGATAAGGACCACACTTATGTATGGTTTTGTTAAAATTATTAAAGGAGTTTTAAGAATATAAAATGTATCATGTTATACAAAAAAGGAAATATCCACTTTATCATTGTTTCATGTTATCTTTATGTTCCAATGAAGTGAAATGATAATTTACCTATCAAAATATGACCATTAGTTATCTATAACTGATTTTCATCACTGAGTTATAGGTTGTGATGAAATGTAAAGGTATCATGAGTAGGATTACTGTATAGAGATATAAAATATGCTCATAAGGCACAAAATGGGGTTTGTGCATTGGATGACCTGCTAAGTATATCCAATCAGATTTCCATACACTATGTATTTGGTATATTAGGGGTGAATAGTTTATATTGGATCCCCATACATGAGTTTGGTGTTGTGCCTTGAATTATAACCTTTATACTTTAATACATTTCTTACAAAATCTAGGAAGCATAGAGAATCAGGGGGTGGTTTGGTATGTTGTTGATCATCTTGTTAGTTGGAGCTTAACCAAATGATATTTTTCCTCTCTTATGATGAATATGACCTCTGGTCTCTTGACTAAGATGACGAATATATTATCTAATCAATTATATGTATATTATACATATATAATTTATATAATTAATTTTTTTTTATTTTCAGGCATGGGTATATAATTTCATATAGTTCAAATCTACACTGAACACTCAAGTTATTCACCCACATAAGATATCATTTATTAAATTGTTTCCTATGATAATTTTTTTAGGGGATATACATTCACTTATGAAATTAATGAGTTTCCGGAGAAATTAACTCATTCATTATAATGCATGATTTAATGTTCAATAAATTGAGGATCCTCATCAACAACTTATATAAGACTACCTTGAAATGTATCTTGTGGCGGTGTGATTTCTTGATGCTTTCCCAAACCTCTTTGAAAAATGTATATCTATTATTCTTATTCCATATAAAAATTAGGTTCTAATACACAATAGTTGTAAGAAGAATCCCACTTGAACGTTGAGCGATTTAGTGCAGCCTGTGGATTCCCATGGAGGTAGGAGGAATTCAACAGTAATTGAAGGTTTACCTTAATGTTTCTTGGCTAGGATACACAAAAGTAATTGAAGGTTTACCTTAATGTTTCTTGGATACACAAAGGTAAAAGTTCTTACCTTGACTCTGGTGACCATTGCTATGTAAGGGTAAACAAATACTTTCAATTTTTTTTATTTTATTAAGTTATCTTATAATTTATAAATTGTTTATTTTTTATGAAAAAAGTTATTTTGGGGATATTTATTAATTAATTAAGGGTTAATTAATTATAAAGGGTTTATAATTAATTAATAAATATTTATCAATCATTTTTTATTAAATTATCCACAAATATTAAATTTTAATATTTTAAATAAAATTTTAATAAAATTATATAGAATATATTATGATCTATAAATAAAAGTTTTTATTTATAATTCATAATACTAAATTATAAAGTGTTTATAATTTTAAAAATAAGGCCAAAATATAAACTATTTATTTTTAAAATAATGAATCGTTTATAATTAATTATTTTAAATGTTCAAATTAAGAGACTTATTTGTAATATTATTTATGATATATCAAAAGTAATTTTTTGGTATAAATAATACCAAGTATATGATATTAGATTATATACAATGTTTACATAATAGAAATTGGATTATAAATTGTTTATAATTCATAAAATATCATATAATTAAAGTTAAATGACATATAATGAATAATATGATAGAGTTCACATTAGAATGAATATAAAGGGATTATATTAAACATTATGGAATGTACATAATGATAAAATATTTATAATATGTTTACATTATTCTTTTATTTATGAATTGTTCATAAATAATTATCTTATGTCAAAATATTTAAAATTTTAATTTATTTTTAAGACATTACTTGTTTTATTCATTTATATAAACTATTTATATGGTAAATGTTGTGTGAATTAGTTTAAATGTTTATATAATTCTAAGAGATAGAGTCTTGAATTATATTATAGTTATGAAAATGAATTTAGTTTTTCATCTAACTTGACCTCAGTTTTTAATTAAAGTTATAAACTTGAATTTGGTTGTTGAATATAATTTTTGAATATTAGGTTTTAGAGTTACAATGAATAAAATTATCTCTTAGGTAATTCTCCCTAGGTAAAGGGAAATGGGGTTAGTGAACCTTCCATCCTATAGGATTATTCCTTGTCTATAAAGCTGAATGAAGAGTGCTATCTGTCACTTCGGGATTACTCATTCGGAGATTTTTAATCTTATATAAGTCTAAAACTTTACATTATGTGTTAATATACCATATGAATATGATGTATTTAGATTGGTATGAATATAATTTACTTATAATTTTGGTTGAGTAACACAAACTTTTAGGTTGTGTAAAGAGTTAGACATTAATATAGTATGAACATATTACTTTGGTGGAGGGAATATGATTCCAAAAAAAAATCACTATAATTATGAATATATAAAGGGAATAACTTGAGATAAGTTGGTGAGATTAAATCCCCCTTTAATAATAAGTGTTATATTCCTTCCAAAACGACACTTATCAAGACCTCAATCATCCAATTGGTTAGTTTTGTGATTAAATGGGTTCCCCTAGATTATCTTGTGTATGGAAGGATTTCCTTATTGTATAATTTTATAATTAACTAGGTGACCCTAGATTGTTTTGTTTAAACTTTTTTTTGAAATTTTCATTGAGTTAAACTAGCAAGAAAACCCTAATGGTTTTGGATACCATATGAATAGAGTTGGATTTACCTCTATAATGGATTGAATGAAGATTTATCTTCTCCACCATCTAAGAGTCATATATGATATAATTGAGATTATTTCTAACCCAAAAAAAAGGTTTTGAGATGAATTCTATAATATACTCATTTCATAGTAAAATATGGATTTTGGTTCACAAAATGAACATGATATATTTTAAAAGTATTCTTCATTTTAGTTGGTGATCATTTAATAAAATTCATTATTAAGTGGTTATAAAATGTAATACTCATTAGATAAAATATTTTATTGTAGATAAATAAAATCATTATCAAAATAAAGCTTTGTGATCAATATTTTATTTGGAAAATCATAATGTAAGTAACTATCAATATTTTTATCATATGAGAAGCTATTAAGTAAGTAAATATTCTATGTTTCAAAACAATTCCTTCATGAGTATCCAAGTGATGAAATTGTTTAAAAATTCAATCTATATTCTCATGGAAGCATACAATGATTCATTTAATATTTCAAAGGCATTAGATGTTAGATCACTAAAGGAAACTCAGTATCTACCCATGCATACAATATTATTGATTATTCTATTATTTTGGGAAGGACAATGCATTATTTTTAGAAAAATTGGATACTGGTGAAAAAATTGTATACATTACTTAAAGGGTTGTAGTAGCCTAGTGGAAAGACCACATATAGAAATTTTTTGATAGAATTAAATTCTATTATTTTAAAAATTATATGATATTGATTGTATCTTTTAAAAAATGTGTAAATATATAAAAGGTGAGAAATAGAAAAGAATTAAAGAATAAAGCTTTAAGTAATAGAGTAATGGAGTTGTTTTATATATAACTTGGATGATAAAATATTTAATAAACTTACCAAAAGACATTTATTATCTCATTTTTCTCTAAATAAGAGAATGTAAATAATTATTTTTTAATAAAATGTGATGGGTGTTTTTAATACACACATTTATGATTTGTTTAATTATTTAACATGCTTTAAGCGAGACTAGAAATGAATTTTTTTGGTCGGATAATTCTTATTATTTTCATTTATGAAAATTTTCCCATAATATGATTGAATTAAATAAAATTTTACCCAATATGATCATATTTTTGAATATAAATGATTTAGGAATATTATGTCTAAGCTTTAGTACTACATGGATAGTGCTAGTAGGTTAAAGTTCAAACTAGAAGTATATTGGTTAGTTGAATGGTTCAACAATGTTTCTTTAAGAATATAATCAAGGGAATTGAAATATAGGGTTTTTAGGAAAGATTAATAATATTTATATATGATATAATGTTAAAAAATACTTGAAATAGTTTAGAAAACTCCAAGGAATGTGTATATTACGTACATGGGTTATAAAAATCAATTATTATGTTTTTAAGGGTATGTCATAAAAAATGTATATTTTATAAGTGTTATAAATATAAAGGAGTTAAAAATCAAGGGAATAATCGATAAATATTCTAGTTTGTAAATATAAAGAATTTTAAAATCATGGGAATAATTGATATAGAGTTTTATTTTCATATAAATTTTGAATAAATTAGTTTCTAAATTAAGCATTTGAATATAAAATAATGTATCAAGTTCAAATGAATAGATTTAATTGATGTGTATCTTTATCGTATTTCTCATATATGATTATATATTTTGTTAGTTAGAAATATTTTTTATGAACAACATGATATGATTTATTTCATACACATGGTTTATGGTTCATTAAGATTCTAAAATATATGTTTTGAAAAGGACACATCGAAAAAAAGAATTATTAAGGATAAATTGTTTTTTCAAATGCTTGTTAAAATATAAGGGAATGAGTTCTCAAATCACATCAGAGTTATATTTTAATAATGGATTTTTTCAAAAGAAAAATTCTTCAAACAAATATAATACCATATATGATATGGAAACAATATTTTATTTGTTAAAGATTCATAACATAAATAAATAAATTTATCTCCTAAAAAAATTAGTATGTGTATCTTAACAAGATATGTTGAAAAGAATATTGTGTCTATGTGACTAGTGGAAGTATGTTATAACTTATAGAAGTTTAAATTTAAGAATTAAAATATAATATCAATCTAAGACAATAGTGTTTGTCACTTGATATCCTAAAAGGATATTAGGATGTGTTATGGGAAATAAAAATGTAAATATTTACTTTTAATTACTATTACAAGTGAATATCACTATTTCTTGAAGGATAATACTATTAAAATTAAAAATTAAATTAAAATTTATATCCTAAAATAGTTTAGGATATAGAGGTAAAGAAAATTATGAATATCAGAATTAGTTATCATAACAAAGTAAATGTAACTTTATCCTAAAATGGTTTAGGATACATTCGTAAATAGTAATTTAAGTAGTCACATTATTTCAATGAAATTTTTGATTGAATATGGTTTTAAGGATGATGATGATATACATAGAAAGATTTTATAGTAGACAAAAAAAGTCAACATTCTAACTTTTGATGTTGTGAATTTAAAGAGTTCGAGTATGTTGAAAGAGTTGAATGTTAGGAATATGATTCCTAAATATCTAAATTATTCAAACTTTCTTTCTTCATATATGTTTCTCATGTCACGACGCATCCTTGGGGCCCATGACGTGACTACCCCAAGCCCGCCTTCCATAGGCTAGGGGCTGGTGACTAGCACCAAAGGTGTAATCCCAAAAATAGGGAAGGCATAGCCTTTAAACCTGTAACACACACTGTTTGAACACAATCTGTAGAAGAAACAAGTACTAAAATAGAAAATAAAAGTGTGATGAAAGTAAGTGGGCTAGTATACAAACCCAAATGAACAACAAGTACAAGTAAAAAAGAAAAATAGCTCCTGGATCATCCACTGGGAAATCCTACCTGAAGTGTAGGTACAGAACTCTAAAAACTCGTTCTTGCAGTATGTACCATCTAGTCCAGCTCCGAGAAGCCTCCCATCCGTCACCCTCAACCTCGATCACTGATGTCCGTCGTCTACACAGAACACAACAAGGTGCGGGTGAATCCTGTGTAGGGGTGAGTATAACAATACTTAGTATGGGACCCCGAGACACTCGGAGGTCTCCCAGAATCCAAAAAGGATAAACCATAGTATAAAGATAAAATCAAGAAGTATAAAAAAACCCTAATTAGGTATATTCCCATACATATACCTATGTTATGAATTATAGTATGACTCCAAGTCTCGATCCCAAGCACAAACCATTCCATAAAAGGAAGTAAATTCAATCACCACGATGATAATGGTTGAAAGACATGACTCAGTTCACACAGGTATACATCATTTGTAGAGTGATAGAGATTTTCAAATGTAGTCACTGATTCATCTATGCTTTCAGACCCACATAGGGTACAGAAGTAGCTAAGCTGTCGGACCCACACAGGACATAGGACCAGCTATTCTGTCAGACCCACACAGGATACAAGAACAGAAGTCAGAACTGTCGAAACCACAGAGGATCCCGGTGCAGTAGTCATCGCTGTCGAACCCACGGAGGATTCCGGTACAGTAGTCATCACTGTCGAACCCACAAAGGATTTTGGTACAGTATCGTCACAGCCATCCCTAGGGTTCCCACACACAACACGCTCGATTCCGGGAGGGTCCACTCCTCGAGCCAAGTGTCGATACATCAACTACCACGAAGTCTCAAGGTGATGTATCCCGTGGTTCCATCTCATCATAAGGAACCCAACACGATAGACGACGCGTTAATCGGACATCCAGTCTGAGAGTTATTGGAATTTTCGTTCCAGGGGCCCGGTAGGTTTTTAGGCTCAAACCAACCTGGCAGTACCCCAACTGCATCCAAACCTCTGGTGGAGTATGCCAAAAGAATTGTCTCTCTCCAAGAATTCCATCGCCATAGGTGGTACATAAATCGAACACCCATAGCCCTAGATGCAGGCTAAATGGTGTAAATGTCCATAGAAGGTCCGGGTCCGATCCGACCCAGTCGGACTGACCTGGTCCGACCTGGTCTGAACCGGTGTCTGACCCAGTCCATGGGTCTGACCTGGTCCGAGGAAGCGACCCGAGCTGAGTGGACGACCCGACCTGAAGGGACGACCCGTTCCGACGGGCAGCCCGGCCTGAGGTGGCCCGACCGAAGGCGGCCCGACCTAGGGGTGGCCCCGTCTTGGGGGGCCCAACCTAGGGCAGCCTGGCCGAGGGCGGCCCGGCCTTGGGTGGCCTGGCCGAGGGAGGCCCGGCCGAGGGGCGGCCCGACTATGGCGGCTCAGCCGGCTGGCGGCCCGCATGGTCCGGCTGGCCACACTGCGGGAGGGGGGAGCCACGCCCCCTGGTTCGTTGAATAGAACCGGCGATTTGTGCCGGTTCAGGAGCTGTGGGACCCGACTGGTCCAGCTCCATGGCATCCGCATTGACCGGCCACCTCTGCACCTCCACCGCGGCACGAAAGTGCCGCGCCACCACCGCTGCGGCCCTACCTGGCTGCGGCCTTCGGCTCCACCGCGCGGCGCGACGACGCCGCGCTTCTTTATCCGCCGTGGCCCTCCCGGCCGCGGTTCCTCTTTCATCCGCCATGGACCTCCTGGCTGCGGTTCTTCTTCGGCACGGTGCAATGGCACCGTGCCCTTTCAGCTCCGCCTTCGACGTCAACCAGACAAGAACTAATAGAGGGGCATCAGGCCGGGTTGCTTCGGCCCATGCCCTCAGCATTAGGTGATAACAAGTGGCCATCATCGAACCCAAATAAACGACGAGGAACGAGGGTATAATTTATATGTTAAATTAATAAAATCCCCCATACCTCGTATTTGTTGTTGTACGTTGACGAGCCATGGAAGACGGACGTCGCGGAAGAGGGACGTCATTCCATCAATGTCAGTGGAGGTAGACCTCGGTGAAGACGAGTCGAGACGACACCCTCTGTGTACTTAGTGGGTGGCGGTGCTTCCCTTCCTTGCTCCAGTTGAAGAAGGAAGAAGATGATGCTTCACCTTCTTCGAAGATGAGGAGCATTATTCATTGGAATAGGTCATTCTTCATTGGAAGAAGTCGTTTCTCCCAGAGTTCTCCCAAAGCTATTATGTGTCAACCCAAAATTAAATAATAGCCTCTCTATTATTTTATTCATTCCATGCATTCCAAATGGAATTAAAAAGAATTCAAATCTCTAAAAATTAATTAATTAATTATGGGAGTTCAATTAATTAATTAACGGGAGCTCAATTAATTAATTAATGGGTGTTGGCATTTTAATGAGAGAAGGTGGAAGGTTCAAAATTAAATGAGGAGAGTTCTAAGGGTTAAGAGAGTTAAAGGGGGGAGTTGGATGTTTAAGAGACTCTCATAAATTAAATGAGAGTTACTTGTGGGTTATAGGGGGTTCATTCTAGAGTGGGCCCCACCATGTTATATCCTCCCAAGGGAGGTTAGAGTGTGGTGGGCCCTACCTCTATCCTCCACTTGGTGGTTTTAACCACCAGTCAAATAAAAATATGTACACATATTTTTATTTTATTTTATTTAGAATCCCCAAAAAAAATTAACATCTATCCTTGATAAAACGTAACCGCAGTAAAGGTCTCCTTAGAGAATACCGGTACTGCGAGTTCAGCGGTGCACTCAGATTTCAATTCCGAGCACTGTTTTGAAAAGTTATAAAATCCCACACATACATTTACTGAACGTACCCGAGAAAAGAGTTAACAAAACCCCAAACTAGTGCAGAATACATAAGGTTGATATATAAATTTATCATATATGTCTTGATCGATAAGTGATTATGTTGTATTTGATAAATATTCATAAAATAGTTTTAAGAATATAAAAATGTATCATCATAGAAGGAAATTTACACTTTATAATTATTTTATGTTATCTATATAAATGTATATATAGATATATATTTTTCAAACTGTAATGATTATTGATCTCTTAAAGTATGAATTTGAGTTATACCTTACCAACGTTCTTCATGGAGTATTATAATTTATGAAAAAAATTTAAGGTTATCATGAGTAAGATTCTTGTATAAAGATATAGAATATGCTCATGAGTCACAAAAAAATAATATGATTTTGTGTGTTCATTGGATGGTCTATGAAGTATACCACATAGAGTGTCATACAAATGTATTTTGTATATTAGGAGTGAAATAACCATGACCCCAATAGTCCAGAGCCGGTGTCTAATTTATTACATTGACAAGAAATAAAAGTAATAAAACCCATAAGGATTGAATAGTTTAGTAGTATTTGTAAACTAGATACATTATTGAAATTCAAATTACATTTTATAACATAAAATAAAAAAGAATTTTCTTTGAAAATTCCATTATTCTTCTTTTTATATCCCTGCATATCAATTAAATAACACTTCCTCATATCTTGGGGAAAATAAAACATAAGAAAGGGGCGAGATCAGATGATTAGTAAGGGTAAGCGTACAACAAAATATATGAATAAATAATACATAATTATTATGGAAAGGAAAATAACTAAAAAAATTCCATTTAATCAATAAGTTGAGCATAATATGGAAGGAATACACGATGATAAAATAATTCCATATAAATAATCAAATGAGCATGAAACTTAACCATGGATATTTAAATTAATTGAATAATACATGGAATATAAATAACTAAATTTATAATTATGGAATACATAATTATGGACATATAAAAAATACCATCGATTCCTTATTCCAATACATCTAATACTATCGAGGCCTTGTACCAAGACATCTATTACTATCAAGGCCTTTTTCCAAGACGTCTATATAAATGGATAAGACCTCAGCCAAAAACCAATATAGTTTTTCTCATGATACCTAACAATGAATCAAGGGGATATAATGGTCCTTATGTAGTGCCCTGGCTGGGTTTTCCATCCCAAAAGTGCTTCAAGCCGGTTGGCTACTAGGCCTTAGGTGCACCTCCCAACATTCTAAAGGCTACCGGCCAGTAGTGAGGGTCTTAGAGGTGATTGTGGGGAGACTATAACCTCTCATGGTGATAATAATAATGTTCCATATATATATAATATATTTAAATAAAGAGAAAAAAAAACATAAGAAACAATAATCTCAGTGGAATTGTATTCAAATTAGCAGTAATAATAATACCAAAACACACCATTTATAGATGAAACATAACATGGCATAGAAGGGTCATACATGTAACAAACCATGTATTTATAGAATAATACTTTTTTATTTCTATTAATGTTTATGAATAAGATATTAATTTTATGTTAAAGGGAATTTATTTTTTAATAACGTACTCGACATGCAATAATAGGTTTTTCTGAAATCTTATGTTTCACACAACATTGAGTTATACTGAAAAATAATACAACAATATTATTATTATTTTAAATGGTAGTTAATGCCTAGACATTGGAATGATGGGAATTAATAGTATCAAATAAATTTTAAAATATGGTTTACACATGTTTAAATAATGATTCATTGATTACCAAATTTATTAGAAATGGAAATAGAAACCAATCGAATATAAAGGACGTGTTTTTATGAAACCTATTTAAAAGAGAATAATTATGTTTATAAAATAATATCAGCCTTTATGAATTTTTATTTAAGGAAAAATATATGTTATATATTAAATTTTATGTTTTAAATACATCTTATATGTTTTCTAGATGTTATATAAGAACAAATTCAATTTTTCGGATAAAAGAAGTATTTTTCTAAAAATGCAGTTTTATCTCCTTTTGATGGTGAACCAATTTTTATCGTTTTTGCCAATTTTATATGTTATATTTTGAAAAATAAATCTCTTCTTTATAATCGTAACATAAAAATTTACTTTGGTTGAAATTTTGGTATTTTTATGATAAATGTTATATTTTAATGAATAGTAAAAAATACAGCATTTTAATTGAAAATTGCAATTTCATCTAATTTTTTTATATAGTTATATTACTATTTTAATTGATTTTAAAGTGTAATTGGATTACGTTTTTATCAATTAATCCAATTTTTGTTATTGGAAGTAATTTTCCATTGAAATTGGACATAAACACATGTCAATCTTTTGGTTGTTTTTACTTCTTTAAAACATGCCTTTTGGTTTTGACAATGGGAATTAATTTTAAATTAAGTTTTGAAAATTATATGTTTTGATTTTGGAAAAATGGATTCCATATTTTAAATTAGAAGGTCTAAATTTATTAAATAATTTTCTTTTGTTTTTGGACATTATGCATAGTAACTTCAGTAATTTTTTTTATTTACCATGGTTAAAGGGTAAATTTGGTAAATAAGGGTAAAAAATAATATTATAATAATATAAAGATACCCTAAAACGTATCCTTATACTCTTTGATGAGATATTTCTGACCATGGGCATCTTTGGGATGATTATAGGACCCCATGGATTCACCTGGAAGTGATAATGGCATGTTATTATAATTAATTTAAAGTAAAGAGAAAAATAACATAAACATATATCATCTTACTAATTTTTTTTTATATGGGGTTATATAATTTATATTTTAGAATATAAATAGTCATTAGAAATATAAAAATATTTAATACATCATGATATATTATTTATAATTTATATACATTAAATAAATAAATTTAATTATGTCACAATGACGAGGCAATGATTACTTCATTAATAAAGGATTCAAACAAATGATGTTATAAATATTAAAATTAATATTATTTGACATAATTAATGTCAGAAACTAATTTTATAGATGAATATGACATGTTAGGATTGATTTAATTTTTTTTCGAAGGAATCAAGTTGTTATGAATTTTTATAAAATTCAAGTATGAATAGTTTACAAAATTGACATAATTCATAACTTAAAATATAAAATAGTTTATTAAATGATATTAATTTCCTAAAAATATAATATTTATAAAATAGTTAATATAAGTCCAAATATGTAATAATTTACCTTTTTTGGATAGTTTGACATGATAAGGTAAATACATTATCCCACAATATGTAAATAACATGATATCACGATAAGATTAAAAACGGTAAAATAAGGGTTAAACAAAAATAGAAGGATAAAAAATATTAATTTTTTTTCTAAAAATTATTGGATGATGGGTATTCAAAAAATATAATCGTATCTTCAAATTAAATGAGTTTTGACCATTTATAATCAAAATTGAATCTATAATAAAATAATATTTCAAGGTTTTCCAAAAGTGCCCCTCCTCCCTCTTATAAAAGGAAACCACCTATACCCAATTAATCTCACCTATCAAGCCCCTTGTCTCATAAAAATTATTCTAAAACAATATACCAACATCCCTCCATTCCTCCTACAATCCTTACCTTGGGAAGAAGGTAATTAAAGAATTCCTTTTGGAACAAATCAAAAGAAGTTACCGGATTTAGAGGTAACGTCTTCTCTCAAGTTTTTTCTGTTATTTTCCTTCTCTACTCCATATGATCTTATTATTCTTTGATTACATAAAACACCAGTATAATCAATATATTATTATTTTTTATGAGAATAATTCTAACTACACTTACACACACATTATTATAATGGATACAAACATACTGTTTCTGTGTATGGAGAACTAGTGCCTCACGGAACAATGATGGTTCAATTTTCCTCTACCACATCTCATGGTAGCCATTATGATGGAACTGTATTTATATATGATATATATTATATATATATATTGTTTATATTCTTCTAAAATTTTTTATTTACAACATACCTTTATGCTTTACGATAATTTCTTTTGAGGAAGTGTGGACTATGACCCCCTCAAAGTGATATGATAGGTTCATGCTATACATGGAACATATAAAGGATGGATTTATTAAAACTATGATAAATATATGACATAAATACAATACTGGTATTATAATATACATTTATATGATTTTATTAATATTTTTTTAATATGACAAAGAAATGAAAGTAGCCTTCATGCGTACGTACAACCTACCGTCTCCATGAACGGTGCATTTCATTTATTATCTAACAATATTATGGAAATTATAAATAAATATATACTAGATATATATGATACTTAATTCATGAATAATATTTTCCAGATGATGGAATTTCGACCACATGGACAAATTTCACCAAACAAGTTCATTTTTGACTCAAGTACCAAATATCAGAAAACTGACCGATATGAACTTAAATAATTATGTAATTTTTATAACATGATGATAAGGAATATAAAATGAATAATAAACTTTAAAAATTTTCTAAAACAAATTTAAATTAACTTAAGTTTATTATTTAGGAATATAAAGAATGAACAAGACAAGTCATACTCAAGGTAAGGAACTTCTTAACCCAATTACCATTCTTTGGGTTGATCTTCTACACCTTGACTATATAATGCTATGATTAAGTGAGAAATTAATATTCATATATTATCATGTATTTATACTTGACTTATGGATATTTATAGTGAATACACATAATCAGTCTATTTGATTAACAACGTGATCTTTGTAAGGGAAATGTTAACTCAATTTCCATTCATTGAGTTAAATATCCATGTCATTGGTTTTGTTTTTCCAAGAATATGTGTGAATGACCTCTGATTGTTTTACACTAAATATCCACCTATATTGAGTGTATTTATATTTTTCACACATAATTATTTCATTGATTTATCCTTAATCAAATTATACGATCTTTGTAAGGGACTTCATCTCAATCTCCTTTCATTGAGGCATATTTTGATAATATACACCTTCTTTATTTATACGATGTATAATAAACCCCTTTGAATTTTAATTCCATTCAAAGGGGATATTTTTTAATTAATAGTTTTACTAAATGAAAAAAGGAATTTTTTTAATATATACAGCGATAATGGATTCTCCGTTGCTGTAACCGTTATTTGATATTTGGATTCCTCTATAAGATTTAATGTTTTTTAAAGGAAAAGAAATCTATTATTTCTCTTTTTGGGTGTTTTGGAATTGAAAATGGTTTTTGAAATGGATTGAGTATTTAAATATACTCAAATCATTTCTTGTGATTTCAAATGAAATGTTATTAGTGAAATGTTGACATTTGCAATATTTTATGTGTTACAATTATATAATGGTACTTAGACATTTGAAGAGTGGTTACGTTAAAAACCAAAGATGGGTGGTTATATGATAAACTGAATGATGGGTGGTTCGATGATATACCAAGGATGGGTGGTTACATTTTAACCTCCAATTCTTTGGGTATGGATGTTAACCGTACGACTATTCCATTTAGTGATATGTGTGGAAGTCGACCGTATGGTTATTCCATTTAAGTATGTTTATGTCCCACGTTACCTTTATATGCTATATGTTTCTTTCTATGATATTTATGGTAATATTTTGGTTACAAAGTGTATCCAATGAGCTTATATTTAGTGAAGTGTTTTTGCAACTTCTTAAAGGTGAAAAGTATTACTTTATGATAAAGTTTTAATGGTTTACATTTTTTCACAAAACTAATAGTTTTCATTCTTTATGTATCCCTTACAGATCTTTTAATGCTCACCCTATGTTTTGAAATGTTTTTCATAGGACATAAAGAATAATAGTTTCAAGGATGGAATTAAGAAAAAGTTATGCTGTTAAAACATGAAACGATACTATGTTTCTTTTTAAAGAGTTTTTATTTTATGAAAAAATAGACAGTGAGTGGAAGTGTCTACTTGTAATTTTTAGGTCGTTATATATGAGTTATGACCTAATTATCTAAAGATATGAACCTGAAAAGGTCCTCGATGTGATTAAATGTGGAATTATTGACTTAACCCAAGATTACATAATTTTTAATGCTGGGGGCTTATAATAAAACATGATAAACAATCATGGTCTCCTATAACTCACCATTAGTACATACATATATAGAGAATAATAAACTCAAAAGTAAACTTTGGATGATTTAGAGGAATATCTAAGGTCCACTGAAATCCATCCCATTATAAAATGTACAACATGATCACTAAGTTCCTATTCTCAAGCTTGAATCCTTACCTGATATCAAAATCATAAAGTCTACACACATCCTGAGTGGCCCATGTAGGGTGTGTGAATAATTTCAGTAGGGCACCACCAATGTATTTCTATCTTAAATCCATAATTACACAGGTGTTTCTAAATATAAATAAAAAGTAATCATAAGAACATTTAATAAATAAACCACTTCCCTTGTGCTCAACAGCCATAAGGAAGTGACCACCTACTTTGTCCATTTTCAGTATTCTATGAAAATGTTCCCCAAAATATACATATATAATATGAAAAACATATAAATAAATAAATAAATAAATATATATTTATATTTAGTGGTAAGGATCCCTGGATTAACTCCTAAGACATCCCCTAACGAGTGTCATTCTAAGTGAACCCTCAGGTTCCACCTATAAAATATCACATGAAAACTCATTCCAACTAATACCTCCTTTTTCATCAATCATGTACCTGATATCCAATGACATTCCTAAACAAGTCCTCAGTCTCTTGAAGCTCAGATCAAAATATCACTTTTGGTTCGAAGCCTGAAATTCTAAGGCACAAAGATATCTATCCTTCAATATATAATCACCACTAACTCAATAGCTGGCATTCCAAGGCAAAATGATATCCATCATCCCAAAGTCCCATCCCAATGGTCTAAATCATAACTGTGATCCTCAACCCCCAATTGATGGTCGTGACATAATCGACCGATGGTCCATCACCATCCACATGGCTTTCTACAGTGATCACCCCCAACATATCTGATTATCAACACCATAACCTAATCCAAATAATCTATGGGAGCCTCCTCACATAATGAGTTGTCAATACAACCTATATATGAGTCCTCTATATGTGCACACCACTTCGATGGTGTGTCGGTCAAAAAACAAATGACCAGAAATCACCAAATAACCTAAGAAACATCATATGGAACCTCATGCCCCTATGACCATGTCACTCATCCCGATGGTCATCACCACCTAATGTCACATGGGCCATTCCATCATCCTAACGACCTCATCACCTCAATCTGAAGACCACGTCACCTAAACTTGGTGATCAACCTCACCCCATGTAATCTGAGCCTCTCCCAACCTAATGAACCAAAACACATCAATCTAGGTGATTAAAATCACCTCAATCCTCAAGACAATCCCATCACGTTCCCAATGGAACTAAATCATATCTATATATACATCACATTAATTTAATTAAATTTAACACTTAGCCTAATCTACCCAGTTTGGTCCAATACCCTTACCTAGATTAATGATGTGTAATGAAGTAAGAGAATGCTGATATGAATCTCATCACATCAATTTAACAATTTAAAAGGAAGAATTAAATATTTAGGGGTCTATTGTGGACTAAACACATGGAATATTTTGAATGCACCCCCAAAAAACCCGCAAAATCAAGGAAAAACATATGAACAACCTAACTTGTACTAATAGGAACATGCTCATCTAATATCAACCTCAAAATCAAGATGAATTGGAAAAAAAAATCCTTAGATGAATTCCATGAAAATAGGGTAAAAGGGTTCACAGAAATTTAGCATGCTATATATAAAGAAAAATAGAAAATAAAAGATATCAGATCAAAGGTCTTACAGATGCACTTCCAATGAGAATGATGATGATCAAATCAGAGTGTGTATGTGGAAGAGAGGCCAAAGACTAAGGGGGAAGGAAAAGGATAGCTCCCACTTCTATGTGTGTGGGTGGATAAGAAAAATGGAGGAAAGAAGATGAATATTGGGAGGGAAAATTTGGCAACATTTCCAAAATAAATGAGATTCATGGGTTTTCCACAGGGTTTGGCTAATCGTGCACAAACTTTGTGGTTACCTCTACCTGAACATGACACACACAAAGGCTAGGTGCAAAATTTTCAAAACTATGCACAAACCATGTGAAATACTTATATTAAAAAATTAATTTGCCTCACATGGCCATGAAACCCCTCATAAATAGTTTGAAAAAATATGTTTAGTGCAACTCAAGGGCTACACGATTTGTCCTAGGAGGCCGCATAGTTTGTCCAAACTATGTGCCTCTATCTAAAATTTCTCGAAATTGAGTTTTCAGGCCCTGTTACACCCATAACTCAAACTAAACCCCAAAGAACTTGTTAGGACTTAAAACCCATATTAAAATAAGTCCTTGGTTCAATAAAACTTTATAAATTTGGTTCCAAAGACCAAAAAAGGGTTTTTCTGAACACCAAAAACAAAAATTTTAAATGGTTTGGAAAATATGACCTGATCAAAAACTTAGGGTTATACAATCTCCCCACCTTAACATATCTTGTACTCAAGCTATAAAGTATTACTCATAGGTGGTAATAAAAATACCCATATCATTTGAATCAAGATGGTCTACCCCAGTCATTAAGTCATACTATAACTCCCCTCAAGGTGACCTCTACCTTATGAGTTACCTACTAGGACACTTCTGACAAAAAAAACATTTTTGATGGTCCACAAGCTATCCCTAGAATCAAATGTCCTCTCATGATGCATCATCATCCCCAAACCTCATCAATTTCTCAATTAGTGCTTATATCATATTTGAAAACCATCTTGTCCCTCATCTCATTAAATTCTCAAAGTACCCATACCACATATTTCACCCATAAGATTCTGCATCTCATCAAATGCCCATATATCCAACATCTCAAAAGATGTTCAAAATAACACCGCATCATATATAAATATTCATGACCATCAAAATTTCAATTCCTAAGAACCTCATATAGAACCTATATTATATCGATGCCCCAATTCCTATTCAACACATATGAAAATCTATATTGCATCTATGCACACACAAATCCTAGTTCCACGTACCTTATATATATACCACGCATCATTACTGATGAAAAAACTACTAAAAAATACGTTTATTCCCCAAAAAATATCCATGCACCACATGTATAAAAACTGGAAAAAATCCCAAAAGAAAAAGAACCCTGGTCATTCCCATCATTACAACACACCTCTAACATTTATTATCTCCCTATCATGCTCTGCACCTGAAAACTCAACTTCTTACACTTGGAATAATGCTTTACTTCCTATATCTTTACCTCCTTATAGATATACACTAGCTACCAGCCACGAAGACTACTTCTAGGTCCCACTATCTCTACCAAGACCTTAATGTGGAGCTGAATCCCAGCTACCCACTCCTAGTACTCCTCTAAGTACTATGTCAGATCCTTCATTCTGACCTAGTACTAAGATCCCAACTATACAATAAGGCTTCATGCAGAACCTATCTAGATGCCCCATCTAACCACATTCCTAAAACTCATTTGGAGGTGACTCAATCTATGTCCAGAAATTCCCTAGATTCCCACAATAGAAGCACACTGCTGAAGACCCACTCCTCAGTGGTGTGCACGAATCTCTAGCCTAATTTCCCTACTAATATTCCTCATGACCCCGATTCCCAAAACCTGAAGCATCAATGTTTGGATTACTTGAAACCATCACCAGACTTGAATTTGGTCAACCTGTTAGATTCACTTCAGTTATTTGTGCCTGATTGAGTACCTATGAGAATGAGGTCTAACTGAAAATGTTTACCTGCCCTCTGGTGGAATTCCACAAGATATCCTCAAATCTTCACACACTGTTGATGTTGTCTCCCACCATAGAAAGTAAAAATTGTGACAATTTTGTGAAATTAGAAGCATAGTCCATGAAAAAAGTGTGTCCCTAATAAAAATTCATGAACTAATAGGCTCTATCTTCCCTTAAAGTAGATTAGAAGAAGTGATCAAAGAACCTAGACTTGAAATCCTTCTAAGATGGTCCCTCATGTATGCCTTCCTATATCTATGCATCCCACTAGTACTTTAATGACCCCCAGAGCATATATGTTACCAAATTCACCCTCCACCCTGGGGGTGTCTCATGGTGTTCAAAGGGAGTTTCGACTAAATATATCCAGTTATCTGCCACTTGTTGTCCATCCTTACCTTCAAACAATGGTGGGTTCTAAAAATGTATCTCTCGTGTCAAATATTCCATCGATGGATTAACTCCCAAGTTGACACCCTTTATGACCCATATTAATCTTTCTCTGAGCTACTCGTCAATCTAAATACCAATGTATTCTATATGTGGCTTTCTTACCTATATCAGAGAATGTACATGAAGATATTGATCATCCCAAACCTCTAGAGCCTCATCCAGACCCTCAGGTCCCTCATCCTATGCACACTCATGTGGCACCATTTCATCACCCTCCTGAATCTCCCCCAGAGCTTGTCTAGTGACATATCATGAATACTAATCATGATGATTAGACAACCATATATATATATATATCACTGGTAGGGAAATCTGTTACAAAAAACAGATTTCATCACCCATACACTCCCCTACCGCACCATGTCACATGACATCTGGCATCAAGGACCCTTACATACCCATATCAGGGTCATGTATCAAGTATAACCTGGGCTCATGGCCCACTTTCTACCCACATCAGATTATGACATCAAATATCATATATATAAATCTAGGATAGCTGAGAAGAATTCCACCAAAGAGACTATACAGAAAAAATTATTTTTCTTCTTTGTTGAAACTATAAAAAAAATCACACCATATCATCATCCCTGCCTACAATTATCATGGTCAGGATAAATATCACATTCACATTGAATCACATATATATTTCATTGGAACCAAATTATTTGGATGGTTGAGTATAATTCCACTAAAAGAGTCTAAGAAGGAAAATAATTGTTTATATTTTTTGTTGTGATATTAAATAACCCAACCCCTCTCAGAAAAACATTGGTTTCCATTTAAAATATCAAAAAAAAAACACATCATATGAGACTATCTGCTTATCATGATGTGTAAAAAATCATCATTTTCCATACCTATCGATGGTTTAAAACCATATAATAGATAAATATTAAACCAATGTTCAAAACTTGATGTGGAAATCAAATAAAATATAAAAGATAAAAGTAGAACATCAATTTCTCACCCCTAGAAACTTGTCCTGTCTCCCATGTATGGGGATATAGGCACTCAAACATGAGATCTATACCCTGTTCTAACTACATCATAGTATCCAATATACCTTATACCAATTAGTAAGTCCAAATATGAAAATAAAACTTCTATAATACCATTTGTTGCACCACGACATAGTTTTCCACCCAAATAGTTCTCCGAGCGGGTTAGATACTAGACCTTAGGCACACCTCCCCAAATGCCAAAGGTTGTTGAATAATAGTGAGGGTTTAAGAGGTGATAGTTTGGAGGATATACCATCTGGTGGTGATAATAATAGTGGTAAAGATATATATAACATAGTGGAAGAAAAACATAGTAGAAGAAGCAACAATAAACTCAGTGGGAGAGTATACAAAGCAGTAGTAATAATAATACTGAAAGATACCATTTGTAGATGAAAAAAAATATGGCATAAAAAGTCATAAAATAATATAAAAAACTAGGTTAACCCATGTATCATCATCATTACATAAATATATAAACAACGATGAACTAAAAATTAAACTCTAGTTATTATAGAGGAACCTCCAAGGTCCACTTCTATCCATCCCATGCTAAGCAGTACAACATGATCACTAAGGTCCAGATCCCAATCCTAAATCCTTACCTAATATCAAAAGCATAAAGTCTACACATGTCCCAAGGGGCTCATGTAGGGTGTGAGAATATTCTCAGTAGGCCACCACTAACATGTTCCTATCTTAAATCCATAATTATGTAGGTTTTTTCTAAATATAAATAAAAACGAACCACAATAACATTTTATAAATAACTCACCACCCTTATGATCGACATCCATAAGGAAGAAATCACCTACTTCATCTACTTCTAATAATCTATCAAAAATATTCCCCCAATTATAAATATGACATATGACACATGTCTCCATATGTATATCTGTAGTGGTGATGATCCATGGCTTAATTCTCAATGCATCCCTTATGAGTAGCTTACTAGGTGAACCCTCAGGTACCACCTATAAAATATCACCCAAAAACTCATGCAAAATGACACATATTATTTCATCAATCATGCACTCGACATCCAACGACATTCCCAAAATAGTCTTTGGTCCCTCATTCCCTAGCTCAAAAAATAACCGTCATCCGGAAGCCTGACATCTCATTGCACAATGATATCTATCTTGCAATACATAGTCACTGTTAGATAAAAAACCGTTTTCCCAAGGAATGAATATATCCATCCTCCCAAAGTCTTAGAATAATGGTCTCCAGCAGAAAGATGAGCCTCACCCCCCACCTGTTGGTCGCAACACCATCCACGTGTCTTTCTAAATTGAAAATATCTAACAAATCAGGTGGTCAACACCATCACCAAAGTTGTGAAATCTATGGGGACCTCCACCCACAACTAGTGGTCAAAACTATCTCGATCATAGTCCTATATATGTGATAATGACTCCAATAGTGTTTTGGATGAAAATGGTGATCATTAATCACCAAAAAACATAGGTCAAATCATTTGATACCTAATTACCTGATGCCCATGTCGCTCATCCTGATGGTCATCACCACCTCAAGTCACATGGGCCATTCCCTCATCCTAATGACCTCATCACCTCAATCCGATGACCATTTTTCCTCAAACTAGAGATCAAAATCATCCCATGTAACTCAGGCCTCACCCAACCTGATGAACCATGACAACTCAATCCAGGTGATCGACATCACCTCAATCCCCAGGCTAAACCCTTCACACTCCCATGGAACTCAAATATATCCATATATATATATCACATTATTTTAATTAAATTTCAAACTAGGCATAATATTCATAGGTTATGCAAAGACCGTTACTCAACTTAAGCATGTGTATTAAAGAAAGATCATTCCCATAGAAATCTCATCTCATCAATTTAAAAATTTAAAAGTAAGCCTTAAATATTTTGGGGTCTCTCTTAGACAATCCACATTCTATATTTTGAATGCACCCCAAAACACCAAACAAATCAAGGATAAAGATATAAAACACATAAATTTTTTGTATTTGGTGATTGATCATTTGATATCGGCCTCTAAATTGAGCCAAATCTGAAAAAATGATGTTTAATATGAACAACCAAAAAATAAGGTAAAATGGATCACACAGATTTAGCATTATGTGTGGCGAGATAAATAGAAAAGAGACCCTATTTGATAAAAGGTATTACCATTGCACTTCCAAAGAGACTAAAGATGATAAAATAAATGTTTGTATAAGGATAAGAGGTTAAAGACCATGGAGGAGGGGAAAAGGAGACCCCCCTCTATTGTGCATGTAGTTAGAGAAGAAAAGAGAAGAAAATATGATAAATATAGCAATGTAAAATTTGGTAATTTTTACTAAATAAATGAGCCACATGGTATGGCCACAAGGTTTGGCTAACCATATGCCAACCCTGCAGTGCCCTCTGCCAGAACACCACACACGCACGAGCTAGTCATAGGATTTTCCAGACAATGTGCAAACTGTGTGAACTCCCTCTATTAAAAATTGATGAGGCATACAATTTCCGTGTTACCCCTCATGAATGTTTTGACAAAACATGTCCAGTGCTTTATCAAGGATTAACGGTTTTCCCTAGGAGGACAAACTATTTATTCAAACCGTGCACCTCTGTTGTACTTTCCCAAAACTGAGCTTCCAGGCCCCGCCACACTTGAACCCCACCCAAAAAATCCAAGGAACTTGCTGGGCCTTAAACCCCATCTAAAAATAAGGCCCCAGGTCAATAAAACTCTTCTAATTACATTCTAAATATCTATAATAGAGTTGTTCTGACCCCTAAACACAGAAATTCAAAAAATCTTGGGAAAATCCGACATGCTAAAAAACCTAGGATATTAAACCTTTCCCATCACTTACAATGTTCAATTCATCCATTATATGAAAGAGGTAAATCATAATTCACATAAATATTCATATTTAGACTAGTTTATGAAATTTAAATACTTTCCCCAATCAATAAACATAATCATAAACCGTCTAAAGTATAGTTAATGGAATCAACATAGTAAATCACTAGTCAAACTGATCATAAACCATCTGGAGAAATAATAGGTATGACATCATTACAGTATATTCCAATTAAATCCTAAGTAATATAAAATAATTTCTCATTATATATAAAATGACATCTAAATATCACTTGTAACATTATGTAAGTAAAATACATTTTCTTTGAAATCACCCTTTTTATTTAAATAATATAAAATTCAAAAAATATTATCAAAATAATTTTCCTTGAAAATTATTTTAAAAAACTAATAATTTACCAAATATTAGGAAAAAATTTCTTTAAAAATAACCTTATAAAATTGTAAAATTATTATCAAAACATTGATTGTTCATGATGGTGGAAAATTACATTCATTCCATACATGTTAAAACAAAGATTCCTTTCACATTTTCTGTAAAAGCCAAACGATCATTATTTTGAGAATGATAAGAAGATTCCTTTAATTTTTTTTAAAAGTTAAAATGGGTAAAAAATTCATTAATAAATAATTTTTAAAAGGTTAAAAAAATTTTTGAAAGAATTTTTATAAAATATAGGTTTAGATGAAAAAGGATTTCTGACCAAAATACAGAAATAAGTCAGATTTTCTTAAAAACATTTTATTAATCATTTTAAGTAACAAAGGCTGAAAACATGGTAATAGTACTTGAAAATTTTAATTAGTAACCAAATTAGAAAAATATTTTTTTAATTTAATATAGAAATATCAAATATGTTTTCTAAGGGACACTTACACAAAAATAATCTCAACTATTGATGAGATTGTGAAATAAACCATTACCACTTTGGTAACTTTTGAATCATAAGACACATGAAAAAAATAAATTTAAATGAAACATTAAATACCAAGAATATAAATTAATTCATTATATAAAATAAAAATTTGATGTATATAAATCACATAAAAAAATAAGGGATTAATATGGTGTACATCTCACAGAAGTAAAAGCGATATGAGAAACCCTTAACTTGAGTCTCACTCATCAAACACATTATTTTATTTTCCTGAATAATAAAATTATGTTAATTATTTAATTTATTAAGGAACATTTTCAAGTTTATTATTCTTTTTATTTAACTTATTACCAAGTTATATATTATTACTTAGTCAATTAAATTTACATCATATTTTATGATGATATTTGGATTATGTGTCAAAAGTGACTGGTAAGTTTAAAATGGTTAAAGAGTATGTTGTTTAAACATATAAAGAATAATAATCATGAAATAATTATCATTTTATACATGAATTATCATTTTAAAACCAATAATGAAATGTGGTTATGAAAAATGAACTACATTACCATAATAGTGATGGTAGATTATACGTACGCATGAGTAACATTTTGATTTTTCAATGATCATTATGGAAATAAGGTAAGTAATGGTTTATGTTTCCATAATGATAATAATATAAGGTATAAAATATTATTTATTTAAATATATTTATATATATAATCCAGTTTTTGTGGTGATTAAAAAATAATCACATTGCTTCGTGAAGGCGATAGTCCACCCATACACGAACTACCCTATCATTTTTCAGTGTAAGAAAGAAAATTATATATATATTTTTATTTTATGAATTATAAATATGTCATGAATATAATAATTATATAATTTCTTTCAAATATAATATTTAAAAATATCCCCATCACCTTCCATGTTTATTCTTAGTGAAAGATGAATCACATCACTTGGTGAGGTGGTAGTTTTTCATACACACGAGCAATGTTATCATACCCCCTATCGAATGGAAATTAAAAATTTATATATGATATAATGTCTCATGATGTATAATTATGCTATAAATATCATATATATTAATTATATACATCATCATATCCAACCATGAGAGGTGTTAATTGATTTTTTTTACATTTGTTCACATGGCGGTAGTCCACTGTACACACAGATGATGATTTCATAACCAATTCGATGGAAGTGAAGATGGTTTTAGAACATTTACTTAATATAAAAAAATATTTTTATATGGTAGATACTGTTTTTATCATATAATAATATTTTAATAATAAATGAAGGTCATGGAGGAAACAAATAAGACTAAAATGTATAGTAAATAATTTTGCCTCTTCTCGGACCACCTCTTTAAGATCATACCTAAAGTATTCCTAGAATGAATTTATGATAAAAAATATTTTTTTAATGAGGGGATGGAATTTGGGAATTTATTTGGATGGGTATTTTATAGAAAAAATTGTTATGAAGGTGTGAATAAGAGAGAAGAGGATGTGGTCATTTATAAATGAGGTGAGTGGCACACTTGTATTTTTTGAAAAAAAAATGTGTACCTACATTTTTCAGATTTCACAAGGGTCAAAAATAGAGTATTTAGAAAATTGGACATTATGAGGTCTAAATATGTCCATAAAATAAATTTTATAACAGTTTTTATGTCATTTTAATACTTATATTTTTAGTTTAACCCTCCTGGTAAACACATTTTTACCTTAACCGCGGTAAATAATTTTTACAATTTCTACTATTCATTATGGTGGAAAAATAATTTGAACTTATATGATAATATAAATTATACTCATTTATAAGATTTAATCCCTTTTATAAAATTCCATTCACATAATTTCATAAATTTAATTTAAATTCAGTCTTGCATACATGATGAGAAAGTAGGGTTTTAAAGAGAAAATGTTTAATAATTTACAATGTTTTTATATCAAAATTCAATATGAAAATGATTCAAAGGAACTAAATTAGATTAATATATATAATATATATAATTTTATTTTTATTTATATATATATATTATTTATCTTTACAAATAATTTAAACAAAAACTTTGTTTTCAATTAAAATTCAATATTTTTCACTATTCATCAAAAATGAAAATTATCCAAAAAATAACAAAAATTAAACTTAAGATAATTTTGACATGTATATATCAATATTGAAATTTATTTTTTCAAATAAATTTTCTAAAATTGGTAATAATTAATTATAAATTATGTGCTTAAAGAGATACAAAACTGTTTTTTAGAAAAAATATAGTTTTCAGAAAAAATTTATTTTTATTTTAAGTAATTATTATTTTATTTATAATAAATTAATAACCATAAATTTCATAATTTAGTTAGTAATATTAATAAAATTTAATTTAATGTCTAAGTTATAATGGTAATGTTTAAACAATAATATTTTAATAAAGTATCGAATTTTGTTCAATGCTGGTATTGTGTGCATTGCAAGCTATCGAGGATTTTGAATTTATTTGAAAAATAAATATATAGTAATGTCTTGGGATATTATATTACCTTATATTATTGTTTTTCAATGTCATACATACTATCAAATATGATGTTATTATTTTAAATTCTCATGGTGTTACATTCTCACCACCATTAATAAATTGTATTCTCTCAATTTAAACTCGATCTTAGTAATCAAGGGTTTGATATTTGAAACTTATTTTATTCAAAACCCAAATAATAAAAATATTTAATAAAAAATAAATTTAATAAAAGATAAAGGAAAGTACACAAGTCATATGTAATAACACATAAATAGGTTTTTAAGTTGTAGAAAACTGGTGTAAAGTGAAGATATGGACATGGAAGAAAATAATAAATAATTATAGAGAGTGATAATGGTCATTAGTCACAAGAAATTGAATGATCAATAGAAATTTAATGAACTAAAACTATAAATCTGTGGTGATTTCAATGACCATCGATTCAACATAAATGAGGGTATTATGATATCATTTTATTTCAATATCCTTTTTCTAGAGATAAGAAATTACCTTACCATCTAGAATGATAATATTTGAAAATATACTTACTTGATATATATCTATTTCATAGGAAAAATTGCATATTTTGGTTGTGCTTTGATCATTTTCCACTTCATTTCTTACAATAATAAATGAATAAAAAAAATTATTTTTTTTATTTCTGAAGTATTAAAATGTACTTTTAACATATCGTAAGATCCATAATAGAATGATAAGTCATTCCTTTAATCTATAGTTAATATTATGAAAAAAAATTTGCATAGGTTATTCAGTATGAATAAATATTCATATAGTGAAGTAATATAATAATCTTTAAAAGATTTACCAAATTTCAACTTTGTCTATTTCATAAATGGTTAAACTTATGAACCTTCCAAAATATTATGATAAAAAAATTTAGAAATAAGTTTACTAAATTTAAAAAATTTAATTAACCATAATCCTACAAACAACATGATGTATCTCTTAATCATAACATACCAAACATGTGAATACCTTCATCATGTATTCTCTTGAAACATATTATAAAATTGAATTACCATAAAAGTTTATTGAAAAGATGTATGATTACTTATTTCTTAAGTAAAATGTAGATTATTAGATATATTACTTATATCAAATAATACTATTAACTTTATCAATGACAGCAGAAACCATTTTTTCAATAAATAATTAACCAGTTATAAGGTAATATGTAATATCCAGTTTACTTTATCCATTTCCATCATCTCTTTATCCTAACAACATTATCTCAACATTAGGAATATATTAAGGGTTCTCTTTCCATTAATCATGTTCTTTCCACGAATTACAACTTAGTGCTGAATAATTTTTTTTCATCGATATTATTGAACATATGCTCAAAAATACTTCATAAAATGGTACTATAGTATATTTCTTATAAATTTAATTATTTTTATAATGATAATTTCATTAATAAAATGATTTTACAACATATTTCTTAGATATAATTACAAAAGAATAGTAATCATTCTACTTCTTCTATAGTAATAACATAAGATCAACTTTGACCCCTTAGATCATTTTTAGGTATTTTTCCTTGTTTCTTGGGCAATTAATTTTTATAGTTCCCCATTTTCTTATATTATAATAATTTAACATAAGCATATTATTTCTTTCCCTTTCAATAATGACCATGGTGTCATTTTTCTACATACTTAAAGTAAACTCCTTTTCCTTTTAAGCATGTACCAAGGTGTTTCCATTCAAAATTAGCACATGTTAGAAAATAATTCTTTCCTTTTTCCATTTATCTATTTTTAATCTTTATTCCTATTCTTATATTGATTCTATTCAAATCTAAAAGACTTGGAGAATTAATTCTCTTTCTTGATATCACATGATACTATTTCCTCATATGATGCAAATTTTTGGGAGACGGACGCCCTTAGAAGGATAGGATTAATCCCAACAAAGAAACAGTCAATATTGATCTCTTGATAAAGAATGTAGTCCACAACTTGTATATGTATAGATAATATCATAATCATAAACATGGTTTCTATAGGGATATCACTATTTTTAAATTTTTTAAAATGGTTTTTAAGGAATATGTAAATTACCTTAACCATATCCATTAGGAGTGTCAATCCAGGTGTGATGTAAGGCCTATTGACATGCACCAGGTGGCGATTAGGTCAAGTCCAATGCACCTTTTTTGGATTAATTACCCATAGGTGAATCTGTTTCAGAACCCCATCCACTTTTAGTATCCAAGAACAGATATATTTCTTGGAAAAACCATATAATATCTGGCAAAAACTTTAGGATTTTATTCTATAATTATCCTCAATTTTTATCATATTATTATGTTCCCTAATCAATGTCTTCCTAAATCTAGTTTCCAAGGTTTCTACTAAACTTACTCTGATACAAAGAATAGTGACCCAACCCCAATAATCCAAATCTAGTGTCTCCTTTTTCATATTGGAATGATCTATAAGGAATCGTATCCTGAAGGACCAAATGGTTTATTAGAATTTGTTAATTAGATACACACTTGAAATTCCCATTATATTTTAAAACAAAAAATACACACAAAATTTTCTTGGAGAATTCAATTATTCCCCTTAGTGTATCCTTTCATATCAATCACAAAACACTTCTTCATATCCTGGGGAAAACAAAACATAATAAAGGGCTGAGATTAGTTTCTCGATAAGGGTAAGTATACTGTGGAATCTGTTAATAAATAATACATAATCAATATGTCGGGGTAAATATATAAAACACATGTTGTATAATCAATAACATGATCATAATATAGTAGGAATAAATGATGATAAAATAATTCCTTATAAATAATCACACGATCATGTAAATTAACCATGTATATTATAAATAATTGAGTAATCATGTGGAATAATAATAAATGAATTCTTAATGATGGAATACATAATGATGAACATCTAAAACATTTTGTCGAAGCCTTGTGCCAAGTAATCTAATACCATTTTGGTCTTGTGCCAATAAATCTAAAACCATTGAGGCCTTGTGAAAATACATCTATATAAATGGGTAAGGCCTCATCTAAAACCTAATCTAGTTTGTCTCGTGAGACATACTGGTGCATCGAGGGGCTATAATGTACCTCGACCATAACATACCAAGTCCGATGCATTCCTCATATAAAATGGGTGAAAAATAATTCACATAAACATTCACATCCAAACTAGAATATAAAATTTAAATACTTTTTCCAATGAATAAAGATAATCATAGTCTATCTAGAGTAAAGTGAATTGTATTAACATAGTACATCCCCAGTCAAACAGATCATAAACAATCTAGAGAAATATTAAGGATGGTATTATTGGAGTATATCATTATTAAAGAATAAGTAATAAAAAATAATTTATTATTAGATGAAAATGATTTTGAAATATTACTTGGAACATTACATTTGGAAAATAACCTTTCTTTGAAAATCACCCATTTTATTTTAAAACTGAAAATTTCATAATATATTTTCAAAATTCTAATATTTTAAAATAATTTTTAAAAAATTATAATTTATAGAATATTAGGAAATTTTTTTATTAAAAATAACCTTATAAACTTGTAAAATAATCATTAAAACATTTATTGGTCATGACAGTGGAAAATTGTGTTCATGTTGTACATGTTAAAAAAATATTCCTTTCACATTTTTGGTAAAATCCAAATAATCATTGCTTTGAAAACAATAAAAAGATTCCTTTAAAAAAGTTTTTTTAAAAAATAAAAAGGGGTTAAAATTTATTTTAAAAATAATTTTTAAATGTTTAAAAACATATTTGAAAACATTTTTAGAAATATAGATTTTGATGAAAAAGGATTTTTGACTGAATAGAGAAATTAGTTGATTTTTATTAACTACTTTAATTAAAAAATGGTGAAAAAATGGTACTATTAATTAAAAAATTTCATGAATAACTGTATTATAAAAAATAGTTTTATTTTAATATAAAAATATCAAATAATTCCCATAAGGGAGATGTAAAAAAAAAACAATCCCAAATAACAATGAGATTATGAACCAAACCCTTACCACTTTGGTAAAATTTTAATAATAAGCCCCATGATAGAAATAAAACTAAGTGAAAATTTAAATACCATTAATATAAATGAATTCATGATATAAAATAAAAAGTGGGTAGTATATACACCACACAAAAGAAATAAGTGGTGAATATGGCAGATGTCTCTGAGAAGTAAAAGTGAGATGAGAAACCCTTAGCTTGAGTCTGAATCGTCTCGTGAATTATTTTATATTCCTAAATAATAAAATTATTTTAATTATTTAATTTATTAATATCACATTTCAATTTTTTATTACTTTTATTTTACTTATTACCATGTTATATATTATTACATAGTTAATTAAGTTTACATCAGACATTTCGACAATATTGGGCTTATCTGTCAAAAACAAATTTGGTAGGTTGACTACGATCAAAGAGGTTATTACTTAAACACATACATAATAATATTCATGATATAATTATCATATATATACATAAATTATACTTTTAAAATGAATCATGGAATATTGTTATGAAAAATTAACAATGTTACAATCATGGAGATGGTAGGTCGTACATAGGCATGAGTAACGTTTCCATTTTTCAATAATCAATACGGAAAGAAGGTAAGTAATATTTTATGTTTCCATAATGATAATAAATTAAAGTATAAAATATTATTTCTTTAAATATACTTATATATACCATACATGTGGTGTGGTGATGAGAAGAGGGTCACATCGCTTCGTGAAGGTGATAGTCCACACATACACGAATGAAATTATCATTTTTTAGTGTAAGAAAAAAATAGAGATATATATATATATAACATTTGAATAAGGATAAATATGAAATGAATATAATAATTATTTCATTTATATAACATATAATCCTTAAATTTATCTTTATAACCTTCGATAGTAAGTGTTAGTGGAAGACGAACCACATCATTTCACAAGATGATAGTCCGACATACACATGATCCATGTTATCACGACCCATAAGAAATATAAAGAAAAAATGTGTATACGATATAATGAATCTATAAGTATAATTATGTTATAAATATAATATAAATATACATTATATCCATCATCATAGCCATCTATGAGATGTGGTAATAGAAAAACAAATAATCGTGATTTGCGAGGCAGTAGTCTACTGTAAACACGAAGATGATTATGTAACCCATTTGATGGAAGTTGATTTGGTTTTTGGTCATCAAATTAACATAAAAACATATCATTATATGTTATATACTGGTTTTATTATATAATCATAGTTTTTTAATAACTGAAGTTGGTGAAGGAAGAAATAAAAAAAATATATAGTTAGAAATTTTACCTCTTCTCATACCACCTCTTTAGAATTATACATAAAGTATTCTTAGATTGGATTTATGAAAAAAAATTCCTAAAATATTATTGGATGGAATATGGGATGTTATTATTTAGGAATTTTATATATAAAAAGTTTTTTAAGTCATGAATAATAGAAGAGAAGGGGTGGCCTTTTATAAGTGAGGTGAGTGGTACACTTGTATGTTTTTGAAATGAAAATGGTGAATCATCATTTTTCACGTGAAAAATGGGTTAAAAATAGATCATTATCGATCCCTAGAGGTGATAAGGTCAAAATATGTTCATAAAATAGATTTAGAGAAGTTTCTATGTAATTTTAAGCCTTATCATTTTATTTTAACCCCTGAAAACCCCATTTTTAACTTAACTGTCATAAATAATTTTTATAGTTTTTTACTTTTCATCATGGTCAAAAAATCATTTGACTTTATTAAATAATATAAATTATAAATATTCATAATATGGAATAATTTTTTTCCAAATTACATTCATAGAGTTGAAAAAATGTAATTTAAAATTAACCCTGTATACGTGATGAGAAATCATGGTTTTAATGAGAAAATGTTCAAAAGTTTACAAAGTTTTTATATAAAAATTCAACATGAAAATAATTAAAATAAACTAAATTTGATTAATAGATATATAAAAGAACTAATTTTACATTAAAACCAATTTAAAATCTTATTTAACTTTATAAATAATTTAAACAAAATGTTAACTTTCAATTAAAATTCAATATTTTCACTCTTCATCAAAAAATGAAAATTCTTAGATAAATAACAAGAAATAAAACTAAAATAATTTTGACCTGTAGATTTAATAAATGAAATTTATTTTTTAAAATAAATTTTCTAAAATTATTAAAAATTAATTATAAATTATGTTTGTGAAGCTTGACTAAACCATCTTTTAGAAAAAATGCAGTTTTTCAGAAACAATTTCTTTCTATTTTAATTGATAATTATTTTATATATAGTAAATAGATAACCATAATTTTCATAATTTATTTATAACTATTAATAACTTCCAATTTATCTTCTAGGTTATATTTGTAATGTGTAAATAATATTAATTTAATAAAGTGTCGTGTTTCGTTTAAACCTGGTGTTGCATGCATTGAAAACTATTGAGGAGATTTAATTTATTTGAAAAATAAATGTATCATCTTTAGATGTTATATCCAATTATGTTATCGGTGTTTCATTTCATATACACTATCAAATATCATGTTATTATTTTAAAATCACAGGGTGCTACATGCTCTCCACCTGAAATAAATTGCATCCATTTAATTTAAATACGATATTGGTAATCAGGGATTTGATATTTGAAAATTATTTTGTTGAAAACACACATAATAAAAATATTTAATAAAAAATTATATTAATAATAGATAAATTGAAGTAGAAAGGTCATATGGAATAACAAATTACTAGGTTTCTAAGTAGGATAACACTAATGGAAAGTGAAGATATGAAAATGGAAGAAAAACATATATAATTATATAGAGCAATAGAGGTCATTGATCAAAAAAATTTGAATAATAAATGGAATGTTAAGGACCTAAAAAGCATAAATATATGATGATTTAAAATTCCATTGGTTCAAAATAAATGAATTCATTAGGATATAATTTTGTTTTAATATATTTTTTCTAGAGATGAGGAATTCCTTTACCATCTATATTGAGAATATAGTAAAATATAATTACATGATATATTACTATTTCATTGAAATAATTTAATCTTCTGGTTATGATATGATCATTTTCCACTCCATCCCTTACTATAATTAATGAATTTATAAGATGATTTTTTTATTCCTAAAGCACTAAAATTCACTTTTAATGAACTGTAAGATCCATACTAGAATGATAAGTCATTACTTAAATCTTTAGTTATTATTATAAAAAAATGGTTAGTACTTGTTATCAAATATTAATAAATATTCATATGGGGATGTAATAAATTAATCTTTAAAACCTCATATAAATTTCAACTTAAAAAAAATTAAGAAATGGTTAACCTTATAACCGTTCCAAAATATTAAGATCCAAAAATTTAGAGACAAAGTCACACAATTTATAAAAATGAACTTATCATTAATTACAAAAAATAATTGAAGTAGATCTTAATGATAACATACCAAACATGTGAATACATTCATCATGAATTCTTTTGAAACATTTTAATAAACTGAATTACAATAAAAATTTATTTAAAAAATGTATGCTTCTTTATTCCTTAATGAAAATATAGATTATTGAATGTATTCCAAAAATACAAAAGTGTTGTTAACTCCATCAATGATAGCATATTTTTTTTAGAATATCATTAATCAGTTTCAAGGTAGTCAATAATATCCAATTTACTTTATCCGTATCAATCATATTATAATACCAATATTGTTATCTCAACATCAGGAAACATATTAGGGGTTATCTTTCCCTCAATCATGTGTTTTCCAAGAAGTTCAACTTTCCCCTAAATAATTTTTCTTGGTCATCGGTACCATTCAAAATATTATATCAAATACTTTATCAATTGGTACTATATAAAATCCTTATATATTTCCTGATTTTTATAATAATAATGTCATTAATAAAATACTTTTAAAACATATTTCTTGGATCAACATAAACAAGAACAATAATCATTCTACTTCATATGTAGTAATAACATAAGCTTAAACTTTACCCCTTAGATCCTTTTGAGGTATTTTCCCTTGACACATGGGGAATTAATTTACATAGTGTCCCATCTCCCCACAATGTAAGCATTTCACAATAGTGGATTCTTTATTTCTATTACAATCATGAGCATGGTGGCATTTTTCTCTACACTTGAATCATACTCCATTTCCTTTTATGTATATACCAAGGTGTTTCCTTCCACAAGTACCACATGTTGGAAAATAATTATTTCCATTATTCCCTTTATCTAATTTTTCTCTTCCATCATCTTCTTATATTTATTCGCTTAAAAGCCATAATACTTGGAGAGTACTTTATTTTTCTTGAAATCACATGATACTATGTACTCATATAATGAGAATGTCTGGGAGACTAGTGAACTTCAAAGTATTTGATAATGCCATGAAAGAAACAATAAATATTTATCTTTAGATTACATACATAGTCTGAAACATGCATTTATAACCTTGTAAAGTTGGATTTATACAAAGAAACATTTTCCTCTTCTTTCGGTCTTAAACTCAAGAACTTTCTTTCCACATATGCTCATTTCTCAGGAGGAAAATATTTTTCCAAGAATAGAACATTGAAATCCTTATACCATATGATTTTTATTTCATCCTAATACTTAATGTTTTGAATTAATGACCACTATTAATCCACATCTCTTGATAGATAGTGAACTTCCATGAAAACTTTTTTCCTTTTATTACTTCCTAGAGTGAGAAATATCCTCTCTAAATAACTTATCCATTTCAAAGCTAAAAACGTATTTGTATTCCCATTTAGTGATGGAGGTTATTGATGAATGAAGTGGTATAACATCACTAAACCACATGGTGGATCAAAATTAAACTCTCTATGCGAAAGTTAACGACTCATAACATGAGTTAGCTGTCCCAATATTGTTATAATTTGATTAGTTCTAACTACACCTCCAACTCCAGATTCATTATCTTGTCTGGGAGGAAAATATATACATGGAGTACATGAATTGATAAAGTTTATAATCCTTACTTTAGGTCCAATTTATATAAAATGTAATATACTAGATTAGATCATAACATTATGAAACATAATGTACAATCCCCAAAATAGAGAAATATATAACATAATTTAAAAAATTTATGCATATTTAATCTCATAATAATAAACATGGTTTCTTTAGGGATATATATATCTTTAAATCCATCATAATGGTTTTTAAATAAATTTTTTATTATCCCAAGTACATACCCCAAGAGTGTAAAACTAGGTTTGGAGTAAGGCCCATTTTCATGTAGCAGGTAACAATCAGGTCAAGTCCAATGCACCTTTTAGTGTTATTACTACTAGGTAAATTTGTGTTAGAACCAAATCTACTTCTAGTATACAAGAAGGTATTTATTTATTTTAAAAACAATATAATATCTTCTATACATAAAATTTATGATGTTCTTCTATACTTATCCTCAAATTTTATCATAGGATTATGTTCCCTAGTCAATTTTTTTTTCTAAATCTTGTTTCCATGATTTCTACTAAAATTTATATGATAAAAAATATTGTGCAACTATCCCCAATAGTCAAGATTTGTTGTCTATTTTATTATATTGGAATGAGATACAAAGAATCACATCCCAAAGAAACAAATATTTTATTAATCTTGGTAAAATAATATATAATTTAAATTCACATTTTATTTTAAAACATAAAATACATAAATAATTTTCATTGAGAATTAAATTATTCCCCTTTGTATACCCCAAAATATCAATCCTAAAACGCTTCTTAATATCCTAGGGAAAATAAAACATAAGAAAGATGTTAGCTCAGATGAACAATAAGGGTAAGCATACTGTGAAAGATATGAAAAAATAAGAAATAATTAATATGGAAAGGTAAATAACTAAAACACATTCCATTTAATCAATAACATGATCATAATATGGTTGGAATAAATGATGATAAAATAATTCCATATAAATAATAAAAAGAGCATTAATATTAACTATTTATACTCTATGTAATCAAATAATCCCATAGAATATCAATAACAGAATTCATAGACAGAACGCATAATGTAGAACATCTAAAACATATCATTGAGGCCTTATTCCAAGATATTTTTTTTGGGAAAAAATTCCTCAAGGTAACTTTGCAGTGTTTTTAGGTTAATTGTATTTGTTGACAATGTAGGTTCACAAGTTGATTTGTGTAGTTCTAGAGAAATTTCTGAAATGTTATGTTGAAAAAGATCCAAGATAATGGAATGGATTCTCTGGAGGTCGTACAAAAAATTGTGTATACAAGGTGGAAATGTAGCATCCTAGATAAATAAGAAATAAGAAAAATTTCATATTTATTAATATTTGATAATTAAATATTAATTTTACATTAAAGGGGATTCTATGTTCCATAGCGTACCCGATATGCAACAACGAGTTTCTATGAAATCTTACGTTGCACACTAATAATATAATATTATTATTTTAAATGGTAGTTAACTCCAAGAAATTTTATTGGAAGGAATGAAAAAAACTAACTAAAATTTGATTATACATGTTTGTTAAATTTATTTACATTTATCCAATAAAAGTAGTCTTAAAATGTGAATGAATTTAATTTTAAGCATAATTTACATTAAAACGTCAATTTCCCACCTTTTAATGGAGAACCCTCTTTAAATATAGTTTTGGTCACTTTAATAAATTCTATTTGACCAAATAGAAACCTTATTTATAATGAGGAAATCAAAATTTACTTTGTGTAAATTTTTGGAATTTTTCTGATAAAGTTCATTTTTTAATGAATAGTGAAAAATATTGTATTTTAATTCAAAATTGTGTTTTAATCTAATTTATTTATATGGTTAGATTATCTTTTTAATTGGTTTTAAAGTTTAATTAGAATATATTTTTACCATTTAATCCAATGTTGGTCATTGGAATTGATTTCACTTTGAAAGAGGAAAGAAACAAGTGTCAGTCTTTTGATAGTTATTGTTTCCTTAAAAACACGCTATTTCTTTTAAAAATGGGAATTATTTTTAAAATTAATTAATGCCACTTTTATGTTTTGAATTTGGAAAAATAAACATCATTTTTTAATTCGAAATATCAAATAATTATTAGGCTGAATTTTTGGTATTTTTCTGAGAAACTTCAATTTTTGATGAATAGTGAAACCACTTAGTAGTAGTTAAAAATCCGAATTTTTCATTTAAATGAAATTTTACCACTTATGTGAATTGAATTTCAAAAATATCACATACATGGTTGTCGTTAGTAAGTAAAATGTGGTTCAACAAGATGAAAATATTTTTTGGTGAATAGTAACTTTTGACTTTTATTTACGGCAGTTAAAGGTAAATAAGGTAATTCAAGTTAAAAGAATATTGTAATAATTCAAAATTACCTTAACACTTTTCCAAACCTTATTGGATGAGTCATGGCACACCATGGGAATCTTTGGGTCTATTTTGGGACCCCATGGATTCATTTAAGAGTGATAATAACACATTAGATTAATTAATTTAAAGTAAAGGAAAAAATGACAAAAGCAAAAATCTTTTAGTAAATTAATTTTTATATGGTGTTATATAAGTCGTATTTTCAACTATAACTATTATTTAGAAAGATAAAAATATTTAATACATGATATTATTTTTTGTAAAATTTTTAGACATCAAATAAATTAAATTATATATGACACAATAATGATGTAGTATTTACCTGATTAGTAAATGATTTAAATAAATAAGATTATAATGATTAAAATATTATCCAAAACCTGTAAAATTCTTATTGGATGATTTTCTTTCAACCATGAGTCATCTTATCTTCTCATATAATGATTTTTGAATCTTTATAAATCGAATATCATTATATAATAAAATAATATTTTCACACTTTCCTAAAGAGCCCCTCCTCTCCCTTATAAAAGGAGACCACTTCTAACCAATTACTCACATATCTCAAGCCTTTAGGAATGTCCAAACTCTTTCCAATTAATCTAAATACATCCCTATCCTACTCTTATAAGCCTTACCTTAGGCTGAAGGCACTTCAAGAAGTCCTTTTGGGTCAAACCAAAGGAAGTTACCCAAATTAAAGGTAACGATTTCTCTTCACTACTTTTCTTTTATTTTACTTCTCCAACCCCTAATCTTGTTTTATTACTTTATTTTATAGAAAAAATATCATCCTCAATATACTATGATGTTGTTATGAGAAGGATTCAAACTACACTTACACACACCTCCATTTAATGGGTGGAGAACATAATTGTTCTGTGGATGACAAACTAACGCCTCATGAAATGATGATTGTTCAATTACCTCCTACCGCCTCTCATGGTGCAAATTATAATGGAACTGTATTTATATATGATATATATTATGTTTATTGTTTCTTTATTCTTCTATATTTTCAATTTATATCATACCCTTATGGTTTCCATTATTGGTAAACACGATAATTTCATTTGAGGAAGTGCGGACTACCGCCCCCTCAAAGTGATATGACCCATTAACGCTACTTGTGGGATATATAAAGGATGGATTTAATGATATTATGTATGATATTATACTGTAATTATAATATAACTATGTATAATTATGTTTTAATTCCATTAAAATAAGAAATAGAAATGAAAGTAGCGTTCATGCGTACATACGGCCTACCGTCTCCATGAACGGTGCATTTCATTTCTTATCTCCAAAATGATATGTACTATTATAAATACATATATATTCTTGTTATATACGATTTATAGGATATCTAAATCATTAATATCATTTTGGAGATAATGTACTATTGACTACATGGACAAATTGTAATTATTACAAGTTCATTTTTGACTCAAGTTCCGAACATCGATAAAATATCCAATTTGAACTCAAATAATTAACGAGTTGTTATAGAAAGATAATAAGTGATATAAAATTAATAATAAACTTCAAAAATTTTCTCAATGAAGAAGATAATAACTTCAGTTTATTATTCATGATGAACACATAACATACGAGTCTAGTAGGACACGAGGTAAGGGATTTTCTTATCTCCCTTTTAATTCTGTAAGATTTCCATTGTTCGACACTTATTCAATTCATGTGGTGTATTGTGTACTGAAATTTGATATATATAATCATGATTATCATTATATTAATTGTATTCTATGATTAATTTGGTGTATATTAACTTTTTTTCATACGACTCAGTTGATTACAACGTGGTAAAGGGTTTCATCTCACTTATCATTCCCATGAGATTCAAGCTATATTTGCCACTATTTCCTTTTGTGTGGTGTATTTACTTCCCATGATTATAATATTTGTGTAACATACTCTCATTTATGACTATTTACATCTTCATTTTACAATCCTTATTTCATGTGGTGTATGTTTTGTAAGTTACCAAATCGGTAAGGGAACCTTTCACCCCGATCTTTTTAAAAGACTTATTTTTGTTATGTCTTTTAATTTTATATCTTATTATGTTGAGATATGTTCTTCTATATCCTTATTTATGTCAAATTTATTTCCAAGTGATGAGACACCCTTTTTATCTCATCATATCATTTTATGAATTTTAAAGTAACGCCGTTAGGCTGTTGAATTTTTACAATGGAAGTTCTTAACCCAATTTTAATTATTTGGGTTCAACTTGTAATTCTTGAATATGTCATTCTATGAATATGTGTGAATGACCTATGATTGTTTTACACTTAATATACCCTTATATAGGGGGTATTTATAATTTTCACACATAATTATGTGATTAATTTATCCTTAATTTAAGGATACCATCTTTATAAGGGATTTCATGTCAGTTTACATTTCCTCTGAGACTTCAGTGTTGTTATGCACCAATTCACTCTTATATGGTGTATATACTATCCGTTGGAATATTATATCATGAATAAATTTATTCTAATGGAATTATAATGTTTTTATTAAATTCTATTACTCAATTATTTGTATTCAAGCGTCTCTCATTTTGTTAAAAACACTTTAATTGGAATATTATTTTAAATGTTTTAAAGATTTATTCTTATAAATATTTCTCATTAATTTCCATGTTTTAAAAATGGTTTTTAAGGATTTATTTATATGAACATTAATATTTTAAAATGTTAATTCATTTAATATCTTCAAAGTGGTATGGGACAGTTTGATTCAAAAATCTCTTTTTAAATGGTTTTGAAAATGATTCGACAAAGCATTGTTTATTTCAATATCGTGATTTGATATATTGGAATGTGGAAATGTTATCTTTAATTTATACTTGTGTTATGTGTTATGATTATGTTATGGTTATTGGGAATTGTTTACGTATACGGGTGGTTCTGTGATAAACCTCTGGTGGGTGAGCCCGTGATAGCTCTCCAATGCATTGGGTAACGTGACTGAGGTAAATGTGATGTTTCTCATAAGAGATTTAGGGAATATAATATGATGGGTATTCCAAGTGTAACTACCTATGTATCTGTGATAGCTACAATGTAAGTTTGATATTTATTCCATAAGTAACCTTTATGATTTATGATTTGTGTGTGTTATTCATAAATCTTTTGATTTTGTATGGTATGTTTTGATTGAAAAGTATGGTTTCATTGATTTGTATTTATTGATGGGAAAATGTTTTCCTTCCTTATTTTATAACCCTTACTGAGCTTTTTATGATCATCCCAAGTTAATGAAATGTTTTCCACAGGACATAAAGATGAATAGAGTCAAGGATGTGATCATGGAAAAGCCATGCTGTCTAAAATATGGAACTAAACATGTTTCTTTTTAAGGGTTTTTATTTTATGAAAAAAATGGTTACTGAGTAGTAGTGTATACATGTAATATTCAAGTTTTCATGTAATATTATGGCCTAATTCTCTAAAACCCTAAACCTGAAAATATCATCAATGTGAATTATTCATTTAATTTAATATTATGTAATGTTTTAAGGCCGGGCCCTTATAGTTGGTATCAGAGGACGGTTTAGATAACTTTAGAGTTTAGGGTGTAATTTATGCATAAGTGAAATAACCATAATGGCTAACATAATATAAAGAGACATAGTTATTTTTGAAGTGATAAATAGTTATTACATTTTGGGGAGGAAAATGAAAGGTATTAGATAACCTTTGAGGATAAATTATGTTATGGTTATTTCTGAGGAATTTGTCTCTTTTTTTGGAACGTTATGAAATTTTATATTTTTTGAAAAAGGACAACACGCAGATCGTGTGACAACCTGTCGCATTGGAAAAAGCAATGGGAATCGAACCCACAACCAAAGTACGATTGGAATTTCTTGCCTACAACTGGACTACGTGAAGTCCCAGGTTAGTATGACTAAATCTTTTTAGCTAAATGATTTTATTGAACAATAATAAGTTTATTTGGTATTATATATTTTATCAAATGGATATTCTTAGTATAGGAAAATGATTTGGTGATTAAGTGATAAAGGTTATTTTGGAAGACATTCTCTCTTTTGGGAACACTATATGCTTAAGGAAAACAGAATACCTTGGGATTTAAATTATGTAGTAATGGTTGAAATATTATTTTGGAAGAATATATATTTTTATTTTGGAAATAAGGTGATTTGGGTTATTTATGGAAATGATTAAACTATCACAGGGAATATGTAATTAGGACAATTACACTTCAGTATGAGACCTTAAGAGTAGTCGATGTTTTTGGGGATAAATATTAAGATTTACTGTGGAAGACTATGCAATTTAAATCCTTATGAGTTTTGGGTTTCAATATTTGAATTGATTATTTTGATGAATTTTAAGTACAATTGTATATTGAATGGTCTTTCTTTAACTTTGGGTACTTTTGGTTGAATTTTGGAGATTAATAGTAGTAGTTATTTTTATAAATAACTATACTTTTGTGGATTATCTGATCATGTAATAACCAATTTTGGTTTTGGTTAATGTATAAAGATATGAGAAATATATGATTCATATTTTTTGGATCATGTTATTCTCTAGAAGTTGATTATAGTGCTTTCAATGGGAACACGTCATCTTGAATACTTACCATTTGGAGAAAAGATGAGTTTGTGGTAGAATTTTATTAAAGGATGACACTCTACATGACAAGTAAGTATATTTACTTACAATATTAGTCTTTTTATTAATAAAATTATTCAAATATATGTAAAGGATATTTAAGAAGAAATATTTATAATCCCTATTTTATCATCATACTTTTACCCAAAAATAAATTTATGGTACTCTGGTGGTTAACTTTCCGTGATCGTGTTCTCTATAACTCTCTATTAATCTATGAGAGTTAGTTTCTCTTCTATATCCATGTTTTCATGGAATTTTAGTATTTTTTGTCTCAGGTAACATTTTTACTTCTATACCTTTATTTTAAAGTTATAGTTTTATTGACTCTTGTTCCGATGTGATACTTTAAATGATGTTTCCAAGACCAATTTTAAAATTGCAAGGACGCAATTCCCAAAAGGGGGTAAGGATGTAACATCCCAGATAAATAAGGAATAAGACAATATTCATATTTATTAATATTTGGGAATTAAATATTCATTTTACATTAAAGGGGATGCTATTTTCGATAGTGTACCCGATACGCAACAACAGGTTTCTTTGAAATCTTACGTTGCACACTAATTATATAATATTATTATTTTAAATGGTAGTTAACTCCTAGCCGTTGTATTGGAGGGAATGAAAAAAACTAACTATAATATTATTATACATGTTTTTTGAATGTATTTACATTTTTCCAATAAAATTAAGAGGCTTAAAATGTGAATGAATTTAATTTTAAGCATAATTTACATTAAAAGGTCGATTTACCGCCTTTTAATAGAGAACCCTATTTAAATATAGTTTTGGTCACTTTAATAAATTATATTTGACCAAATAGAATCTTTCTTTATAATTATGAAATAAAAATTTACTTTGTGTAATTTTTTGGAATTGTTCCGATAAAGTTCATTTTTAATGAATAGTGAAACATATTGTATTTTAATTCAAAACACTCCTTTAATATAATTTATTTATATGGATATATTATTATTTTTAATTGGTTTTAAAGTGTAATTAGAATATATTTTTACCATTTAATCCAATGTTGGTCATTGGAATTGATTTCACTTTGAAATTGGACATAAAAAAGTGTCAATCTTTTGATAGTTATTGTTTCTTAAAAACATGCTATTTGTTTTAACAACGGGAATTAATTTTAAAATTAATTAAATCCACTATTATGTTTTGAATTTAGAAAAATAAACATCATTTTTAAATTCGGAATATCAAATAAAGCTTAGGCTGAATTTTCGCTATTTTTCTGAAAAACATCAATTTTTGATGAATAGTGAAACCACTTAGTAGTAGTTAAAAAACTGACTTTTTTATTTAAATGAAATTTTACCACATCTGTGAATTGAATTTCAAAAATCCAACATACATGGTTGTTATTAGTAGGTAAAATTTTGTTCTATAAGATGAAAATATTTTTTGGTGAATAATTACTTTTGACTTTTATTTACCGCGGTTAAAGGTAAATACGACAATTCAATGTAAAAAGAATATTTTAATATTTCAAAATTACCGTAACACTTGTAAAAACCTTATTGGATGAGTCATGTCCAACCATGTTCAATTTTGGGTCGATTTTGGGACCCCATAGAGCAATTTAAAAGTGGTAATAAAACTTTAGATTAATTAATTTAAAGTAAAGGTAAAGATGACAAAAACAAAAATATTTTAGTAAACTAATTTTTATATGGTGTTATATAAGTCATATTTTCGAATATAAATATTTTTTAGAAAGATAAAAATATTTCCTACATTATAGTAGTTTTTTTAAAAATTTTAGACATCAAATCAATTAAATTTTACATGACACAATAATGATGCAATATTTACCTCCTTAATAAATGATTTAAATAAATAAGATTATAATGATTCAAATATTATCCAAAACCTATCCAATTTCTATTGGATGATTTTATTTTAACCATTAGTCATCCTATATTAGACTATAATTATTTTTTACCTTTAGAAACCGAATATCATTATATAATAATATAATATTTTCACACTTTCCTAAAGTGCCCCTACTCTCCCTTATAAAAGAACACCAATTCTAACCAATTCCTAAAACCTCTCAATCATTTATGCTCGTCCAAAATCTGCCCAATTAATCTCCACACATTATTCTCCTCCTCCTAGAAGCCTTACCTTAGGCAGAAGGCAATTCAAGAAGTCCGTTTGGTTCAAACCAAAAGAAGTTACCCAAATTAAAGGTAACAGTTTCTCTTAATTTATTTTATTTTATTTTACTTCTCCAACCCCTAAACACTTTTTATTACTTTATTTTATAGCAATAAAAGTATCATAAATATATTAGTATGTTTTATGATAAGGATTATAACTAAAATTACACACACCTCCATCTAATGGGTGGAGAACATAATGCTTCTGTGGATGACAAACTAATGCCTCACGAAACGATGATTGTTCAATTACCTCCTACCACCTCTCATGGTGGCCATTATGATGACACTGTATTTTTATATGATATATATTATGTTTATGTTTGCTTTATTCTTCTGTATTTTTCATTTATAGCATACCCTTATGGTTTTTGTTATGTGTAAACGCGATAATTTAATTTGAGGAAGTGCAGACTACCGCCCCCTCAAAGTGACATGACTTGTTAATGCTAATTGTGGGAAATATAAAGGATGGAGTTAATGATATTATGTATTATATTATAATGTAATTATAATATACCTATGTATAATTATTTTTTAACTCCATTAAAATAAGAAATATAAATGAAAGTAGCGTTCATGCGTACGTACGGCCTACCGTCTCCATGAACGGTGCATTTCATTTCTTATCTTTAAAATCATATGTACTATTATAAATACATATATATGTTGGTTATATATGATTTATATGATATATAAATCATTAATATAATTCTGGAGATAATGTACTATTGACCACATGGACAAATTGTAATTATAAAAAGTTAATTTTTTACTCAAGTTCTGAACATCGATAAAATATCCAATATGAACTCAAATAATTAACGAGTTGTTATAGAAAGATAATAAGTGATATATAATGAATAATAAACATTAAAAATTTTCTTAATGAAGTATATAATAAATTATGTTTATTATTCAGGAAGAACACGGAACATACGAGTCAAGTAGGACACGAGGTAAGAGATTTTCTTATCTCACTTTTAATTCCGTAAGATTTACATTGTTCGCCACTTATTCATTTCATGTGGTGTATTGTGTAATTAAATTTGATATATATAATCAATATTCTCATTATATTCATGGTATTCTGTGATTCATTTGGTGTATATTAACTTTTGGTCATATGACTTAGTTGATTACAATGTGGTAAAGGGTTTCATCTTCCATTTTATTCCCGTGAGATTCATGCTATATTTGCCACTATTTCCTTTTTTGTGGTGTATGTACTGCCCATAATTGTACTCTTTGTGTAACATACCTTCATTTAGTAGTATTTACATCTTCATTGTATGATCCTTCTTTCATGTGTAATATGTTTGGTAAGTTACCAAATCGGTAAGGGAACCTTTCACCCTCCTCTTTTTAAAAGACTTCTTTTTGTTATGTCTTTTAATTTTACATATTATTATTTTGGGATATGTTCTTCTATATAATTATTGATGTAAACGTTATTTAAAACTGATAAGACACCCTTTTTATCTCATCAAATCATTTTCTGAATTTTAAAGTGATGCCTTTAGGCAGCCGAATTTTTACAAGGGAACTTCTTAACCCAATTTCAATTCTTTGGGTTCAACTGGTACTTCTTGAATATGTCATCTTATGAACATGTGTGAATGACCTCTGATTGTTTTACACTTAATATCAACTTATATTGGGTGTATTTATATTTTTCACACATAATTATGTGATTGATTTATACTTAATTTAAGGATACCATCTTTATAAGGGATTTCATCTCTATTTACATTTCTACTGAGACTTCATCATTGTTATGCACCGATTCACTCTTTTATGGTGTATACACTGTAATTTTTCATATTATATCACGAACACCTTTATTCTAATGATATTATAATGTTTTCATTAAATTATATTCCTCAATTATTTGTATTCAAGCGTCTCTCATTTTGTTAAAAACAATTTAATTGAAATATTGTTTTAAATGTTTTAAATATTTATTCTTATAAATATTTCTCATTAATGTCCATGTTTTAAAAATGATTTTTAATGATTTATTTATATAGAAATTAATTTTTTAAAATGTTAATTAATTTAAAATCTTCAAAGTGGTATGGGACACTTTGATTCAAAAATCTCTTTTTAAATGGTTTTGAAAACGATTTGATAAAGCATTGTTTATTTCAATATATTGATTTGATATATTCGAATGTGGAAATGTTATATTTCCTTTATACATGTGTAATGTGTTATGATTATGTTATGGTTATTGGGAATTGTTTACATATACGGGTGGTTACATGATAAACCTAGGACGGATGAGCCCAGGATCGCTCTCCAATGCATTGGGTAACGTGACAGAGGTAAATGAGATGTTTATCCTAAGAGATTTAGGGAATATACTGTGATGGGTATTCCAAGTGTAACTCCCTACGTAGCTGTGATAGCTACAATGTATGTTTTATATGGATTCCATAAGTAACATTTATGACTTACGATTTGTGTGTGTTATTCATAAATCTTATGATTTCGTAAGGTATGTTATGATTGAAAATTATGGTTTCATTGATTTGTATTTATTGAAGGGATAATGTTTTCCTTTCTTATTTTATAACCCTTACTGAGATTTTTATTCTCATCCCAAGTTTTTGAAATGTTTTCCACAGGACTTAAAGATGAATAGGGTCAAGGATGTGATCAAAGAAAAGTCATGCTGTCTAAAACATGGAACTAAACATGTTTCTTTTTAAGAGTTTTTATTTTATGGAAAAATGGATACTGAGTAGTAGTGTCTACATGTAATTCATGTTGTCATGTAATAGTATGTCCTAATTCTCTAACAATCTAAACCTGAAAAGATCCTCAATGTGAATTATTAATTTAATTTAATATTATGTAATGTTTTAAGGCCGGGTCCTTATAATTGGTATCAGAGGTCGGTTTAGATAACTTTAGAGGTTAGGGTGTAATTTACATATAAGTTAAATAACCATAATGGTTAACATAATATAAAGATTCATAGTTATTCTAGAAGTGATAAATAGTTATTATATTTTGGAGAGAAAAATGAAAGGTATTAGATAAAATTTGAGGATAAATTATGTTATGGTTATTTTTGAGGGATTTTTCTCTTTTTTTTGGAATGTTATGAAATTGTATAGTTTTTGAAGACCATGTGACAACTGGTCACGTCGGACAATGCTTCGGGAATCGAACCCACAACCAAAGTGCGATTGGGATTTATCGCCTTCCACTGGACTACGTGAAGTCCCTGGTTAGTAGGACTAATTATTTTTAGTTAAATGATTTTGTTGATAAATTATAAGTTTATTTGGGATTATATTTTTTATCAAATGGACACTCTTAGTATAGGAAACTGATTTGGTGATTAAGTGATAAAGGTTATTTGGGAAGACATTCTCTATTTTGGGAACACTATATGCTCAAGGAAAATAGAATACCTTGGAATTTAAATTATGTAGTAATGGTTGAAATATTATTTTGGAAGAATATATTTTTTTATTGTGGACATAAGGTGATTTGGGTTATTAATGGAAATGATTAAACTATCACATGGAATATGTAATTAGGATAATTACACTTCAGTATGAGACCTTAAGAGTAGTCGATGTTTTTGGGGATAAATATTAATATTTTCTGTGGAAGACTATGTGATTTAAATCTTTATGAGTTTTGGGTTTCAATATTTGTTTTTATTATTTTGATGAATTTTAAGGACAATTGTATATTGAATGGTCTTTCTTAAACTTTGGGTACTTTTGGTTTAATTTTGGAGATTAATAGTAGTACTTCTTTTTGTAAAGGATTATCCTTTTGGGGACTATCTGATCACGTACTAACCAATTTTGGTTTTGGTAAATGTATAGAGATATGGGAAATATATGATTCATATTTTTTGGATCATGTTATTCTCTAGAAGTTTATTATAGTGCATTCAATGTGAACAAGTCATCTTGAATAATTACCATTTGGAGAAAATATGAGTTTGTGGTAGAATTTTATTAAATGATGACACTCTATATGACAAGTAAGTTTATTTCCTTACGATATTTGTATTTTTAATAATAAAATTCTTCAACTCTATGAAAATGATCTTGAAGCAAAAAATTTTATAAGCTCTATTTTATCATCAGACTTTTACCCAACCACAAATTTATGGTATTGTGGTGGTTAAATTTCTGTGATCTTGTTCTCTATCACTCTCTATTAATATATGAGAGTTAGTTTCTCTTCCATATCCATGTTTTCATGGAATCCTAGTATTTGTTGTCTCAGGTAACCTTTTTAATGTTCTGCATTTATTTTAAAGTTTATTTTTATTGACTCTTATTCCGATGTGGGACTTTAAATGACGTTTCCAAGCCCAATTTTAAATTTTTGAGAACACAATTCCCAAAATGGGGGAAAGATGTAAAATCCCAGATAAATAAGGAATAATAAACTTTTCATATTTATTAATATTTGTGAATTAAATATTAATTTTACATTAAATGGGATTCTATGTTTGATAGCATACTCGATACGATTATACATGTTTTTTAAATGTATTTACATTTATCCGATAAAATATTGAGGCTTAAAATGTGAATGAATTTAATTTTAAGCATAATTTACCTTAAAAGGTCGATTTACTACCTTTTAATGGAAAACCCTCTTTAAATATTGTTTTGGTCACTTTAATAAATTCTATTTTACCAAATAGAATCCTTCTTTAGAATTAAGAAATAAAAATTTACTTTGTGTAATTTTTTGGAATTTTTCCGATAAAGTTCATTTTTTAATGAAAAGTGAAAAATATTATATTTTAATTCAAAATTGTGTTTTAATCTAATTTATTTATATGGTTATATTATCTTTTTAATTGGTTTTAAAGTTTAATTAGAATATATTTTTACCATTTGATAAAATATTGATTATTTTAATTGATTTCACTTTGAAATTAGGCAAAAACAAGTGTCAATCTTTTGATAGTTATTGTTTCTTAAAAACACGCTATTTGTTTTAACAACGGGAATTAATTTTAAAAATAACAAATTCCAATTTTATGTTTTTAATTTGGAAAAATAAACATCATTTTTGAATTCATAATATAAAATAAATCTTAGGCTTATTTTTTGGCATTTTTCTGAAAAACTTCAATTTTTGATGAATAGTGAAACCACTAAGTAGTAGTTAAAAAATGACTTTTTCATTTAAATGAAATTTTACCACTTTTTTTAATTGAATTTGGAAAATAAAACATACATGGTTGTTATTATTAAGTAAAATATGGTTCAATAAGATGAAAATATTTTTTGGTGAATAGTAAATTTTGACTTTTATTTACCGCGGTTAAAGGTAAATAGGGTAATTCAAGATAAAAAGAATATTTTAATAATTCAAAATTACCTTAACACTTGTCCAAACCTTATTGGATGAGTCATGGACGACCATGGGCATATTTGGGTCGATTTGGAGACCCCATGGATCCATTTATGATTGATAATGACACTTTAGATTAATTAATTTAAAGTAAAGGCAAAACTGACAAAAAACATAAATCTTTTAGTAAATTAATTTTTATAGGGTGTTATATAAGTCATATTTTCGACTATAAATATTATTTATAAATATAAAAATATTTCCTATATGATAGTATTTTAAAAAAAAATTAGACATCAGATAAATTAAATTATATATGACACAATAATGATGCAGTATTTACCTCATTAATAAATGATTTAAATAAATAAGATTATAATGATTAAAATATTATTACAAAAATGTAAAATTCCTATAGGATGATTTTATTTCGACCATGAGTCATATTATCTTCGACCATAATGATTTTCGGACCTTTAGAAACTGAATATCATTATATAATAAAATAATATTTTCACAGTTTCCTAAAGAACCCCTCCACTCCCTTAAAAAAGGGAGACCACTTATAACCAATTTCTCACACCTCTCAAGCCTTTAGTCTCGTCCAAAATCTACCTAATTAAGCTCCATACATCCCTATACTCATCCTAGAAGCCTTGACATAGGCAGAAGTCACTTCAAGAAGTCTTTTTGGTTCAAACCAAAGGAAGTTACCCAAATTAAAGGTAACCGTTTCTCTTAACTTATTTTCTTTTATTTTACTTATCCAACCCCTAAACTCTTTTAATTCCTTTATTTTACAAAAACCCAAGTATCATAAATATAATAGGATGTTGTTATGAGAATTATTCGAACTACACTTACACACACCTCCATCTAATGGGTGGAGAACATAATGTTTCTGTGGATGGAAAACTAACGCCTCACGAAACGATGATTGTTCAATTACCTCCTACTACCTCTCATGGTGGCCATTATGATAGAACTATATTTATATATGATATATATTATGTTTATTATTTCTTTATGCTTATGTATTTTCCATTTATATCATACCCTTATGGTTTCCATTATGGGTAAATGCGATAATTTCATTTGAGGAAGTGTGGACTACCGCCCCCTCAAAGTCATATGACTCGTTAATGCCACATGTGGGACATATAAAGGATTGAGTTAATGATATTATATATGATATTATAATGGAATTATAATATACCTATGTATCATTATGTTTTAATTCCATTAAAATAATAAATAGAAATGAAAGTAGCGTTCATGCGTACGTACGACCTACCGTCTCCATGAATAGTGCATTTCATTTCTTATCTCCAAAATGATATGTACTATTATAAATACATATATATAATGGTTATATATGATTTATATGATATCAAAATCATTAATATAATTCTGTATATGATGTAATATTGACCACATGGACAAATTTTAATTATAACAAGTTCATTTTTGACTCAAGTTCTGAACATCAATAAAATATCCAATATGAACTAAAAAAATTAACGATTTGTTATAGAAAGATAATAAGTGATATAAATTGAATAATAAAATATAAAAATTTTATTAATGAAGAATAGAATAACATAACTTTATTATTCAGTAAGAACACGAAACATACGAGTAAAGTTGGACACGAGGTAAGGTATTTTCTTATCTCGCTTTTAATTCCGTAAGATTTCCATTATTCGCCACTTATTCATTACATGTGGTGTATTGTGTACTGAAATTTGATATATATAATCATTATTCGCATTATATTAATTGTATTCTGTGATTAATTTGGAGTATATTAACTTTTGGTCATACGACTCAGTTGATTACAATGTGGTAAATGGTTTCATCTCACTTTTTATTCCCATGAGATTCATGATATATTTTCCACTATTTCCTTTTGTGTGGTGTATATACTTCCCATTATTGTAATATTTGTTTAAAATAATTTCATTTATGAGTATTTACATCATTATTTTATGATACTTTCTTCATGTGGCGTATGTTTTCTAAGTTACTAAATTGGTAAGGGAACCTTTCACCCTCCACTTTTTAAAAGACTTTTTTGTTATGTATTTTTATTTTACATATTATTATGTTGGGATATATTCTTATATATCCTTATTGATGTAAAATTTATTTCTAAGATATGAGACACCCTTTTTTTCTCATCAACTCATTTTTTTAATTTTAAAGTGATGCCGTTAGGCTGTCGAATTGTTATAAGGGAACTTCTTAACCCAATTTCAATTCTTTGGGGTCAACTTTTACTTCTTGAATATGTCATCCTATGAAAATGTGTTAATGACCTCTGATTGTTTTACACATAATATCCACTTATTTTGGTTGTATTGATACTTTTCACACATAATTATGTGATTGATTTATCCTTAATTTAAGGATACCATCTTTATAAGGGATTTCATCTCAATTTACATTTCCAGTGAGACATCATTGTTGTTATGCACCAATTCACTCTTATATGGTGTATATACTGTACATTTTCATATTATATCATTAATACCATTATTATCATGATATTATAATGTTTTTATTAAATTTGATTCCACAATTATTTGTATTCAAGCATCTCTCATTTTGTTAAAAACACTTTAATTGAAATATTATTTTAAATGTTTTAAAGATTTATTCTTATAAATATTTCTTATTAATTTCCATGTTTTCTAAATGGTTTTTAATTATTTATTTATATGGACATTAATGTTTTAAAACTTTAATTCATTTAAAATCTTCAAAGTGGAATGGGACACTTTGATTCAAAAACCACTTTTTAAATGGTTTTGAAAATGATTTGATAAAGCATTGTTTATTTCAATATCTTGATTTGATATATTTGAATCTAGAAATGTTATCTTTCCTTCATACATGTGTTATGTGTTATGATTATGTTATTGTTATTGGGAATTGTTTACGTATACCACTGGTTCTGTGATAAACCTAGGGTGGGTGAGCCCGTGATAGCTCTCCAATGCATTGGGTAACATGACGGAGGGAAACGTAATGTTTCTCCTAAGAGATTAAGTAATATACTGTGATGGGTATTCCAAGTGTAACTCCTTACGTAGCTGTGATAGCTACAATGTAAGTTTGATATGGATTCTATAAGTAAACTTTATGATTTATGATTTATGTGTCTTATTCATAAATCTTATGATTTCGTAAGTTATGTTATGATTGAAAAGTATGGTTTCATTGATTTGTATTTATTGATGGGATAATGTTTTCCTTACTTATTTTATAACCCTTACTGAGATTTTTATTCTCATCCCAAGTTTTTGAAATGTTTTCCACATGAATTAATGATGAATTGGGTCAAGGATGTGATCAAGGAAAAGTCATGTTGTCTAAAACATGGAACTAGACATGTTTCTTCTTAAGAGTTTTTATTTTATGAAAAAATGGATATGGAGTAGTAGTGTCTACATGTAATATTCAAGTTGTCATGTAATAGTATGGCCTAATTCTCTAAAAATATAAACCTAAAAAGATCTTCAATGTGAATTATTAATTTAATTTAATATTATGTCATGTTTTAAGGATGAGTCTTTATAGTTGGTATCAGAGGTCGGTTTAGATAAATTTAGAGGTTAGGGTGTAATTTAAGCTTAAGTGAAATAACTATAATGGTTAACATAATTTAAAGAGTTATAGTTATTTTAAAAGTGATAAATAATTATTATATTTTTGGGAGGAAAATGAAAGGTATTAGATAACCTTTGAGGATAAATTATGTTATGGTTATTTTTGAGGAATTTGTCTCTTTTTTTGGAATTTTATGAAATTGTATAGTTTTTGAAAAAGGACAACACTTAGACTGTCTGACAACCCATCACGTCGGAAAAAGATGCAGGCTTCAAACCCACAACCAAAGTGCGATTGGGATTTATCGTCTACCACAACACTACGTGATGTCCCTGGTTAGTATGAGTAATTATTTTTAGTTAAATGATTTTATTGATCAATAATAAGTTTATTTGGGATTATATGTTTTATCAAATGGACATTATTATTTTAGGAAAATGATTTGGTGATTAAGTGATAAAGGTTATTTTGGAAGACATTCTCTCTTTTGGGAACACTATATGCTTAAGAAAAATAGAATACCTTGAGATTTAAATTATGTAGTAATGGTTGAAATATTATTTTGGAAGAATATATGTTTTTATTTTGGACATAAGGTTATTTGGGTTATTTATGGAAATGATTAAACTATCACAGGGAATATGTAATTAGGATAATTACACTTCATTGTGAGACCTTAAGAGTAGTCGATGTTTTTGGGGATAAATATTAAGATTTACTATAAAAGACTAGGTGATTTAAATCCTTATGACTTTTGGGTTTCAATATTTGTTTTGATTATTTTGATAAATTTTAAGGACAATTATATATTGAATGGTCTTTCTTGAACTTTGGGTACTTTTGGTTGAATTTTGGAGATTAATAGTAGTACTTATTTTTATAAAAGATTATCCTTTTGGGGATTATCTGATCACGTACTAACCAATTTTGGTTTTAGTTAATGTATAATGATATGGGAAATATAAGATTAATATTTTGTGGATCATGTTATTCTCTAGAAGTTGATTATAGTGCTTTCAATGTGAGCAAGTAATTTTGAATACTTACCGTTTGGAGGAAAGATGAGTTTGTGGTAGAATTTTATTAAAGGATGACACTCTACATGACAAGTAAGCATATTTCCAAATGATATTAGTCTTGTTATTAATAAAATTCTCCGACTATATGAAAATGATATTGAAGAAAAAAATGTTATAAGATCTATTTTATCATCAAACTTTTACCCAACCACAAATTTATGGTGTTGTGGTGGTTAACTTTCCGTGATCATGTTCTCTATAACTCTCTATTAATCTATGAGAGTTAGTTTCTCTCCCATATCCATTTTTTCATGGAATATTAGTATTTGTAGTCTCAGGTAACCTTTTTACTTCTCTACCATTTTTTTAAAGTTATAGTTTTATTGACTCTTGTTCCAATGTGGGACTTTCAATGATGTTTCCGAGCCCAATTTTAAAATTGCGAGGACACAATTACCAAAAGGGTGGAAGGATGTAATATCCCAGGTAAATAAGAAATAAGAAACTTTTCATATTTATTAATATTTGTGAATTAAATATTAATTTTACATTAAAGGGTATGTTATGTTCGATAGCATACCTAATACGCAACAATGAGTTTCTTTGAAATCTTACGTTGCACACAAATAATATAATATTATTATTTTAAATGGTAGTTAACTCTTATCCATTGTATTGGTGGGAATGAACAAAACTAACTACAATATTACTGTGCATGTTTGTTAAATGTATTTACATTTATTTAAGAAAATTAAGAGGCTTAAAATGTGAATGAATTTAATTTTAAGCATAATTTACATTAAAAGGTCGATTTACCGCCTTTTAATGGAGAACCCTTTTTAAATATAGTTTTTTTCACTTTAATAAATTATATTTGAACAAATATAATCCTTCTTTATAATGAGGAAATCAAAATTTACTTTGTATAAATTTTTGGAATTTTTCCGATAAAGTTCATTTTTTAATGAATAGTGAAAAATATTGTATTTTAATTCAAAAAATTATTTTAATCTAATTTATTTATATGGTTATATTATCTTTTTAATTTGTTTTAAAGTTTAATTAGAATGTATTTTTACCATTTAATCAAAATTTGGTCATTGGAATTGATTTCACTTTGAAATTGGACACAAACAAGTGTCAATCTTTTGATAGTTATTGTTTCTTAAAAACACGCTATTAGTTTTAAGAACAAGAATTAATTTTAAAATTAATTAATGACACTTTTATGTTTTAAATTTTGAAAAATAAAAATCATTTTTTTTATTCGGAATAACAAATAAATCTTAGGCTGAATTTTTGGTATTTTTCTGAAAAACTTCAATTTTTGATGAATAGTGAAACCACTTAGTAGTAGTTAAAAATTGACGTTTTCATTTAAATGAAATTTTAGCACTTCTGTGAATTTAATTTTGAAAATCCGACATACATGGTTGTTATTAGTAAGTAAAATGTGGTTCAATAAGATGAATTTTTTTTTGTGAATAGTAACTTTTGACTTTTATTTATCGCGGTTAATGGTAAATAGGGTAATTCAAGGTAAAAAGAATATTGTAATATTTCCAAATTACCTTAACACTTGTCCAAACCTTATTGGATGAGTCATGGCCGACCATTAGAATCTTTGGGTCGATTTTGTTACCCCATGGAGCCATTTAAGAGTGATAATGACACTTTAGATTAATTAATTTAAAGTAAAGGCAAAAATGACAAAAACAAACAACTTTTAGTATTATAATTTTTGTATGGTGTTATATAAGTCAAATTTTAGACTATAAATATTATTTAAAAATCTAAAAAATATTTACTACAAGATAGTATTTCTTTTAAAATTTTTAGACATCAAATAAATTAAATTATATATGACACGATAATGATGGAGTATTTACCTCATTAATAAATGATTTAAATAAATAAGATTATAAAGATTAAAATATTATCCAAAACCTATCCAATTCATATTGGATGATTTTATTTCGACCATGAGTCATCTTATATTAGACTATAATGATTTTTGGACCTTTATAAACTGAATATCATTATATAATAAAATAATATTTTCACACTTTCCTAAAGAGACCATCCTCTCCCTTATAAAAGGAGACCACTTCTAACCAATTACTTACACCTCTAAAGACTTTTGGATCATCCAAACTATTCCAAATCACGCTACATACATCCCTTTCCTCCTCTTAGAAGCCTTACCTTAGACAGAAGGTACTTCAAGTAGTCTTTTTTGTTCAAACCAAAGGAAGTTACCTAAATTAAAGGTAACAATTTATCTTAACTTCTTTTCTTTTATTTTACTTATCCAACCCCTAAAATATTTTTATTCCTTTATTTTATAGCAAAACCAGTATCCTAAATATACTAGGATGTTTTTATGAGAATAATTTTAACTACATTTACACACACCTCCATCTAATTGGTGGAGAACGTAATGTTTCTGTAGATGGAAAACTAACGCCTCATGAAATGATGATTGTTCAATTACCTCCTAGCTCCTCTAATGGTGGCCATTATGATGGAACTGTATTTATATATGATATATATTATATTTATTTTTTCTCTATGCTTTTGTATTTTCCATTTATATCATACCCTTATGCTTTCCATTGTGGGTAAACGCGATAATTTAATTTGAGGAAGTGCAGACTACCGCCCCCTCAAAGTGATATGACTAGTTAATGCCACATGTGGGATGTATAAAGGATGGAGTTAATGATATTATATATTATATTATACTGGAATTATAATATACCTATGTATCATTATGTTTTAATTCCATTAAAATAAGAAATAGAAATGAAAGTAGCGTTCATGCGTACGTACGACCTACCGTCTCCATGAACGATGCATTTCATTTATTATCTCCAAACTGATATGTACTATTATAAATACACATATATACTGGTTATATATTATTTATATTATATCTATATCATTAATATAATTTTGGAGTTTATGGAATGTTGACCACATGGACAGATTGTAATTATAACAAGTTCATTTTTGACTCAAGTTCCAATCATCGATAAAATATCCAATATAAACTCAAATAATTAATGAGTTGTTATAGAAAGATAATAAGTGATATAAAATGAGTAATAAAATTTAAAAATTTTATTAACTAAGTAGATAATAACTTAATTTTATTATTCAGGAAGAACACGGAACATACGAGGCAAGTATGACACGAGGTAAGGGATTTTCTTATCTCACTTTTAATTCCATAAGATTTCCATTGTTCACCACTTATTCATTTCATGTGGTGTATTGTGTACTTAAATTTGTTATATATAATCATGATTATCTTAATATTCATGGTATTATTTTATTGATTTGGTGGATATTAACTTTTGGTCATACGACTCAGTTGATTACAACATGGCGAATGGTTTCATCTTGCTTTTTATTCCCGTGAGATTCATGCTATATTGGACAATATTTCCTCTTGTGTGGTGTATATACTTCCCATGATTGTAATCTATGTGCAACATAATTTCATTTATGATTATTTACATCTTCATTGTATGATACTTCTTTCATGTGGCGTATGTTTTGTAAGTTACCAAATCGGTAAGGGAACTTTTCACCCTCCCCTTTTTAAAAGACTTCTTTTTGTTATGTCTTTTAATTTTATATCTTATTATGTTGGGATACGTTATTATATATCCTTATTTATGTAAAATTTATTTCCAAGTGATGAGACACACTTTTTATCTCATCAAATCATTTTCTGAATTTTAATGTGACGCCGTTAGGCTATCAAATTTTTACAAGGGAACTTCTTAACCCAATTTCAATTCATTGGGTTCAGGTTGTACTTCTTGAATATGTCATCCTATGAATATGTGTGAATGACCTCTTAATTTTTTACACTTAATATCCACTTATATTGGGTGTATTTATATTTTTCACACAAAATTATGTGATTGATTTATTCTTAATTTAAGGATCCATCTTTATAAGGGATGTCATCTCAATTTACATTTCCACTGAGACTTCATTGTTGTTATGCACCAATTAACTCTTATATGATGTATATACTTTACTTTGGAATATTATATCATTAATACCTCTATTCTTATGATATTATAATGTTTTGATTAAATTCTATTCCTCAATTATTTGTATTCAAGTGTCTCTCATTTTGTTAAAAACACTTTAATTGAAATATTGTTTTAAATGTTTTAATGATTTTTTCTTATTAATATTTCTCATTAATGTCCATGTTTTCAAATTTTTTTAAGGATTTATTTATATTGACATTAATGTTTTAAAATTTTAATTCATTTAAATGCTTTAAAGTGGTATGAGACACTTTGATTCAAAAATCTATTTTTAAATGGTTTTGAAAATGATTTGATAAATCATTGTTTATTTCAATATTTTGATTTGATATATTGGAATGTAGAAATGTTATCTTTACTTTATACATGTGTTATGTGTTATGATTATGTTATGGTTATTGGGCATTTTTTACGTATGCGGGTGGTTCCATGATAAACCTAGGGCGGGTGAGCCCGTGATAGCTCTCCAATGCATTGGGTAACGTGACAGAGGTAAACATGATGTGTCTCCTAAGAGATTTAGGGAATATAATGTGATGGGTATTCTATGTGTAACTCCCTACATAGCTGTGATAGCTAAAATGTATGTTTGATATGGATTCCTTAACTATCCTTTATGATTTATGATTTGTGTGTGTTATTCATAAATCTAATGATTTCGTAAGGTATGTTATGATTGAAAAGTATGGTTTCATTGATTTGTATTTATTGATGGGATAATGTTTTTCTTCCTTATTTTATAACCCTTACTAAGATTTTTATGATCATCCCATGTTTTTGAAATGTTTTCCATAGGACTTAAAGATTAATAGGGTCAAGGATGAGATCAAGAAAAATTCATGTTGTCTAAAACATGGAACTATACATGTTTCTTTTTAAGAGTTTTTAATTTATGAAAAAATGGATACTGAGTAGTAGTGTATACATGTAATATTCAAGTTTTCATGTAATAGTATGGCATAATCCTCTAAAACTCTAAACCATAAAAGATCCTCAATGTGAATTATTCATTTAATTCAATATTCTGTAATGTTTTTAGGCTGGGTCCTTATAGGAAACATTTCCCAATGTTTTCCGTCTTTTTAGGTCTAAAATTTGGAGGACTTAAGCTTCATGAAAGATGTATTTCTAAGAATGTTTCATAAAATTATGGAAAATGAATGTATTTTTCAATGTTTTAGTGGTTTATAAAGGACTAGTTCTTTGGGAGGTTTTAGTGATTTGTTAAGGTCTATAGGTTCATGAAAGATAGATGAGTGTGAAGGAATGATGATAATCTACACGACTATGAGAAACTATATGAATAGGAAAACGTCCTTGGTCATTTCTAAAAGTTGGGGATATTTGAAAAAAATAATATATATCTTTAACAAAAGGTGGTGGTGAGCTTGGAATCTTCACTTAAAGGAGGAAATGTCTAAAAATAGGCATCTACCCTCATATTTTGGAAGATGAATCCTTAATAAAAATACAAGGGATATGAGTTCATGAAGGTTATTATTGAATGTTTTTTATTGTATGAATTTTTTCATATGTCTATCTATTTCACAAAGAAAATAATTTGGTAAAGGTGATATAAGATTTGAGAAATTAATGAGATTCAAGAAAGTGTTGTGCATAGTGAAAGTGTTCAGCTTCATGAATGTTACAATCTTTTGAAAACTGGTGAGCATCATGAAAGTTTTGAGATTGGAAAAAGTGGTGAAAATAATGAAAGTTGTGGGGTTCATGAAATCAGGATATTCTTGTGAGGAATTGATATGTTTCACAAAGGGTGAAAATATGGTTTTCCCAAAAGTAAATCTTAAGAGAACCATAAGGGATTTCCCAATAAATCTGTGGTAAAGTGGTATTAATTAAATGAATGAAATTAAAAAAAATGATACAAGAAATGAGGTATAAAACATATTAGTTCAAGTGATCAAAATAATAATAATCTGATGTAAAAGTGAGCACTCTTTAGTTGATAAAACAATGGGCTTTTAAATTGTGATTGGTTGTAAACCATGAGGGAAATGGAGTCTACTCTGAAATTTGTTACAATAGTGCACTTTAGTAGATTTACTACATAGTCACATATACTTTTTATGCTCCATGGATGTATCCTAGTGAGGGTGAACCATGTAAAATTTATATGACTTGTTCATGCTTCCATTTATGCACATACATTGCTATGGTAAAGGGATAAAAGAGTATTCTGTTTAGTAACAAAAAATGATCCAAATGGGAAGTACTCTTATTCTATCATACATTTATTCACCCCCATCTCAATGTATTTAACTTACTTGGGATAAAAATTGGTTTCATTGTAAATTATTAACATTAGTGTTTCTCTCTCAAGGGTTTTAATGGAGGTTTTTAAACATAAAGGAATTATGATCTTTGATGGAATTTTTTTTCATTCATGGATTAATTGAATGCATAACTACTTTTTATATTTAGGTATGGATGTATTTAAATTATAAATTAATGTTATTTGATCTAGTGTGGACAATTATTTTTTATCAGAAGAACACTAAAGGTATTTGGATGATGAATTTATAGGAATCAATTAATTAGGGGGAGCTTTTACAATGAAATACACACAAAGGTTATTTTATGTAAGTCAAATCATGCCATGTGGGAAAAGATGTTAAATATATATAAAGGATATTCAAAATTCAGAGAAGATAAATTGTGAGTTCTATGGAATAAATATGATTATATGAGAATAAGCTCCAATGAGTCTGTATATAAATTATTTGATCAGGTGAATGTTGTTATGGAAGACATGCATGGTCTCAAGGATATTATTGAAGATGTAAATATCATTAAACACATCTTGAGAATACTTACACCTTGGTTTAATCTAATAGTTTATGTACTAGAAGATAAATATACAAATGAGATGACATTGGTTATACTAAAAAGTACTATTTTAACATACGATATGAAAAATTATGATAGAGAGTATGTGGAAAAAGGGAAGTCCAAAGAAGTGGAATTAAAATACATGAATATTCTCACTATTGAAGATAGAAATGAATAAGAATAGATGGATGAGGTCATGTCATTAATTACATAAAATCTATAATGATGAAAATGAAATCTCATTGGTGAAATTCTATTATTATGCTTTTAATGTGGAAAGGATGGACATCTTACAGAAAGGTTCCCCAAGAAGTTTCAGGATTCTCAAGAATATAAAGAGAAAATTTACATGAAGAATTCGCAATCCTATGTAAAAGGAAAGAAATATTTAATGTGAGATTTATTTAAAAATAAAAATATTTTTCACACAAAAATAGAATTTGTAAAGAATATAAGGTTGAAGAGATGGAGAACTACAATAATCATGGAGAAAATGATATGGAGGTAGTTGTAGGTGGCCCCATAAAAGGGAAGAAAAAGACAATGATGAAGAATAAGGAAAAGGAAGAGTTGATATCATAGATGAATTATAAGCTACTCTTGATGATATATATGTTTGGAGATCCAAAATTAAGAATGAAAACATAGTGGTTCATAGTGCCCAATTTTATATACAGAAACAAGAAGAAGATAAGTATGAGCTGGATGATGAATTTGAAAAGATTAGTTATTCAATTCCATAGAACTTAGTAAAGGTTTTTGAGTACAAGCTCAAATTTGAATAATAGAAAAGTGTGATATTTTCTTTAATGTTATATAAAAAAATAATATCAAGCATATTGAATAAATGGAAGAGAAAATTGTCAACCTGTGATGAAAATTAGAAGATCAAGAGAGACTCTTGACTCTTGACAGGATAAAAGCAATATTCATATCTAAATTACAATAATGATATGGAGATTCATAAAAAATTTGTGGTTACTAATGTTAGAACACAAGTGACCACTCCAAGGATGAAAATTGATTTAGGTATAAATTATAATCAAAAGTCTCATAGAATGAAATAATGAATTGGTTATATAATTATGGATAGGAATACACCTTATTTTAGGTGTTATTATTTTGGAAATATGAGACCTTCTCAAAATGTATGTTCCATAAACTAAAGGTAATTAAGGGAATAAGTGAAAAAATTCATCCACATATAGTTTAATATTATAGGAATGATTTTTATGGTCACTATTTATTATATAGAGGATTCAAACACATGACCAAAAATTTCTCATCAACAATGAAAAGGAATTTATCGAAGTATACTAAAAGCAGTAATAAGTAGAAACTAAATGAATCATCATATTCATTGAAAAAAAATTTCCGTTATGAAATATGAATTTGGTCTATCATAAATTGAGGATGATCAAGATTATCAATCTATAAAAGGTATAAAGTCAATGACATGGATTAAAAAGAAAATAGATGAGCATGTAGTGGTTGTAGAGATTTCCCTTAATGCATCAGACCATGATGATGTATGGAACCTTGTTAGTTGACTCATATAATAGATGATGGTAAATAAGGATCTTGTTATAGGCATCAAATATGAAAATGAGGGTCTTTTCAAATTTGGAAATTATTAAGGCCCAAAGATTGTGGAATCGGGAAAAAACAAATTTGGGAGAAAAGATACGAGACATGATGATGTCTTGGCTATTGAATTTCTCACTCACAACTTGTGAAGTTTATGTCAATTGTGTGACTCAGGTCATAAAATATGCTTTACCAAGAAATTGTCTATCATCAAGGGAAAATGTGGTATAATTGTTTTATCGGGATAGAACACGAAGGGGGATCTCTGCCTTGTGACTGGAGAAGAATATATGTGATTTCTATTCATAGAGGAAGAAAACTGGTTGTTAAATAAATTTCTCATCCATCTATGTCAATCATACCTAGAAGATCTCACAAAATGTGATACAACTTGATATCTTCCCATGATATCATGTGATCATAATTACACATGCTATTCTTGTCTACAAGGGAAGACAATAAAAAATATGTATAAGGGAAATGAACAAAAGTCAACCAGAGTGCTTGAATTGGTGCATATAGATGTGTGTGGTCCTATCTCACCAAGATATATTGATGGGAAGAGGTATTATGTTCTTTTAATTAACGATTTCAGTAGGATGGATTGGGTATTTTTCATTTCCTAAAAGTTCTATGTGTTTAGTTGAATAAAACAATATCATAGGGAATATAAAAGGATTATTTAATAAAATATTATGAAGTTTCATACTGATAATGGAATATAATTCACAAAAAACAAGTGGAACATTCTCTTGAGAAACATGGGATAAGCTATCAAGTTTTAGTAGTGACAACTCTTCAAAAAAAAATAGAGTGGATTAAAGGATAAATCAGATCATAAACAATATTTATAGAATAATGTTTATTGAAAAGGAACTAGCTGAGAAATTATGGAAGGAATAAGTCTTGGAAATAGTCTACATATTCAATAGGGATTTATTGTGTCCGAAGGAAGAAAATACACTATATGATCTGTGGTATAGAAAGAATCCAACACTAAAATAATTTTGAATATTTGGAATTAAGTTTTTTATTATTAATTAAAAGAAACATAGGAAATTTGAATCTCATGGAGCTGGGGGTATGTTGATTATATTTTAAGGAAAAATAAAAGCATATAAATGTTTTAGTGAGAGGTTGGGAAAAGTAGTTAAAAGTGAAAATGTCACTGTTATAGAGAATGAATAGAATCTTCAATAATATAGTGAACAATTTTCTGATGAAATAGACGAGGACATAAGAAAATTAGGGGGAGTAGAAGTGGTAAGTGCTGATTTAAAAGAATATACTAGTGATGAAATAGAGAAATTAAAATCCATCTATGAATGAATGCAAAATTTTCAAGAAAAAATTAATATATAGAACATTATTTGTGATCAGGTAGACCGAGTTCAAACATGGAGAATAAAGATTTTATAGTAATAATCCTTCCTATCCTTGGTAGATTGTAATTTTTTTGAAGAATCAGCTGGAGATGAGACTTTGGTCTAGGATATGAATAACTATCTTAAAAATTTGAGCAGAATATGACACAAGAGATTGTCTTGGGACTAGAAGATAAGAATGTCATTAGAACCATATGGGTCTCCTAAAAAAACTAAATGAAGATGGATCAGAAATTCAGAAAAAATCCCAACTAGTGTGAAAGGGATACTCCCAAATCAATGGAATCGACTTCGATAAGATATTTTCACATATTTCATGGCTCAAGATTGTTCTCCTATTATTATACATAGAAGTACAAAATAAATTCAATATTTTCCAAATTTATTCAAGGTCAACATTTTTGAATGGGGTTCTTGAAGATAAAGTGTATTTAAATTACCCATATGGTTTTCTAATTATTGAAGATGAGAATAGAATTTTTCATCTAAGTAAGGCACTATATGGGTTAAAGTAAGAATTGAGAGTTTAATATTAAAGACTAGAACAGTTTCTGAATAATATCATTTTCAGTATGGTGGAGTTGATTAAAATTTATATGTAAAAAATTATAGTAATCATAGGAAGATAGTGATAGTATTTTTATGCCATAATATTTTGTGTATCAGATGGAGTGTAATGAAATAAATTCATAGAATTTATAAAAAGTGAGTTTTAAATGTCAATGATTGGTGAACTGATGTTTTTTCGTAGTTTATAGGTGACACAATGAAGTCATGACACATTTATTTCTCAATAAAAATACACCAAGGAGGTTCTGAGAAGATTTTTAGTGGAAAATTCCAAGGATATAATGAATCTGGTGGCTACTCAAATGAAACTATTATGATATGGTTAAGGCACAATGGTTAATGTCACATAATATAGGACGATCATTGGTTATCAGTTGAACTTAATAATGACACAACTCGATATTATTCTTTCCCCATACCAAGCCATATAAAAATAATCCTAATGAAATCCACTTAATTTTAGTGAAAATAATACTATAGTATATCATGGGAATAATGGATTTTAGATTTATATACAATGAAAAATATCAGCAGAATTTATTAGGATATATAGATGTAGATTGGGCCGGTTCAAAATATGATAGTAAATAAACATTATGTGGTGCATTATATCTTTTAAAATTTTTTATTTCTTAGTTAACAAAGGAACAAGATTTAATTTTGTTGAGCACTGTAGAAGCTGAATATATTATAACTACTCAATCTTTTATGTAGTTATTATAGATGATACAACAACATGATGATATGGGATTTGGAGTGAAGTCTTTGATTAGAATCCATTGAAATAATTAAAAAACTATACATCTTAACAAAAAACCATTCCATCACTTCTATATGTATAAAATTAAAATCAAGTATCATTTTATCATGGAGAGGGTTGAGAATGGTCTTATGAAGTTGAAGTATATGTATACAAAACTATAGGTTACGAACATTATAATGAAGGCCTTTCCCAAATAAGTATTTGAACATCATCGAATGGATATTAGAGTTCAGTTTATTCCCCACACATGAAAAAATATGGATGGAGGACCTCTTCTCCCTGATGTATAATTTGTTTTTCCCTAATGTGATGATATGTGTTCTTAACAATATTTTAGCCATAGAATAATAGCCTTTAGGTTCATTGACAAAGGAGGAGAGAATATCCTGATCAAAATAGGGGTAGAAGATTATAAGTAGAGTAGTTAAGTAGGGATATTTTTAAATATATTGATTCCAAATATGTTTGATCAATGGTTATATATCATGAAAGATGGGGTTCATGGTGAAAGAAGTAGTCTGTTTTGGTAGTAAAGTGATTCATTGATGAAATTTTCATGATACTTTGGTTTCTCATGCTGGGCATGGATCATGTGGGCTTAGAGTGTGTTATGGGTAAATCTTTTGTGACTATATAGATCATAATAAGTTAATTTTGGTTAAATATGGAAGAAATGTTAAAGTTCTATCACAAAGGTGAAGAGTTTTAAACAAACATAAAGTGGAAGATTGTTGTGAAAAATCCCTCAAGGTAACTTTGCAGTGCTTTTGGGTTGATTATGTTTGATGAAAAATAAGATTTAAGAGGTCATTTTTGGAGTTCTAGAGTTATTTTCGACAAGGTATATTGACAAAGATCAAGGAAAAAAGAATGGATACTCTGGTGGTGGTATAGAAAATTATGTAAACAAGGTGGCACCGTTTCCTAGTGTTATCCAAATTGTTGGGTCAAAAATTTGGAGGTGGAAAGAAGAATCTCAAAAGTTATATTTCCATGAATGTATCATAAAAATATGGAAAGGGCATGAATTTTGTGGAGGTATTGTTATTTGAGATGGAATGGTGCTTCACAAAAGATCAATGATTCCTGAAGGTTTGTATGTTCACAAAAGAGGACTGAGTGTGATAGAATTATGGTAATCTATGTGATTATTAGAATCTTCAGAAATGAGAAAATTTACCTAAGAATTTTGGAAAGGTAGGGATATTCATGGAAAATAGTGGATATTTTCATGAAACTGTGGTGGAAATCATGGAATCTTCGTGAAAGGGAGGAACCATATATAAATAGAAGTCTACCCCCTATTTTGGTAGATGAATCCTTAATGAAAATCCAGTGGATATGAGTTCACGATGGTGATTCGAGAAGGTTTTTTATTACATTAAGGTTTTCATAATATCATCTATTTAATGAATAAAGGAGGTTCACAAAGTCTGTTTAAGCATCGTGAAAGTTGTGAGCTTCGTGAATGTGTTGAGATTCATGAATGTTTTGAGCTTTGTAAAAGCTGTGAGCTTCATCAAAGTGGTGATCATCGTGAAAGGGTTGTTCTTTGTAAATGTGGTTAACATAAAAAAAGTAGTGGGGTTTCTGATTGAATGATATTATTGTGTGTAATTAGGAAGTTTATCAAATTTTGAAAAGAGGGCTTTCACAAAAGAAAATCTTAACTGAGCCAGAATGGATTTCCCAATAAATCTATGGTAAAGTGGTATTCATAAAAAGGAATAAAGTGTAACTTAATGATGAAAAAATGAGGTGTAAAACATATTGATTCAAGTGATAAAAAACAGAATCATCTAAAGGATCAATGAATACTTTTTTAGTTTAGAGATTAGATTGATTTAAAATTTTGATTGGTTTTTAACCAAGATGGACAGTGAGTCTTCTATAAACATTGTAATATTTGTTCACTTTAGTGGATTTGGTATATAGGCACATTGAATTTGTATTATCCTTTTACATATCCTAGTGTGGGTAAACCAACTAAATTTTTTGTTTCTCATGCATGATTTCATTTTTTCTAATACATTTCTATAGAAAAGGGAGAGAAAAGTGTTTTTTAAAATTGAAATTAGATCTAATGGAGAAGTATTTTTAATCTGCCATAGCTTGATTCAACCCCTCTTAGGGTATTTAACCTAGTTGGGCTAAAAAAATATAATAATGTTAAGTCCTTGTTCTAATACATATAATATCATATAAGAATTGTACCAATACATCTATACTAATGGGTATGACCTCATCCAAAACCCAATCTAGTTTGTCTCATGAGACCTACTGATGCATCAAGGGGCTATAGTGGGCCCCATCCATCACATAAAAATTCCAATGCATTCCTCATATAAAAGGGGTGAAAAAAATCCCATAAATGTTTTTATATAAACTATAATAATAAATATAAATACTTTCCCAAATCAATAAACTTAATCATAAACTATCCAGAGTAAAGTGATGGTATCAATATAATACTTTCGTAGTCAAACTGATTATAGACCATCCAATGAAAGAATATGGATGGTATAATTAGATTATATCCCCATTAAATCACAAGTAGCCTAAAATTTTGTATTCCTAGATGGAAAATTATTTTGAAATATCACTTGGAGCATTCCTCGAGGATAATGACCTTTCATTGAAAACCACCCTTTTTATTTTTATGCTATAAATTTTATAAAATATTATCAAAATCCTTTTCATTGAAAATTAATTCTAAAAGATAAGAATTCCCAAAAGATAAATATTTTTTTAAAAAATAATCTTATAAAATCGTAGAAGAAGTATTAAAACATTGATTGGTCATGAAAGTAGGAAATTCTATTCATTACATACCCTTTAAAATAAATATTCCTTTCACATTTTTTGTTAAACCAAAATATACATTGTTTTAAAAACAAAAATATGATTCCTTTCCAATTTTTTTTCAAAAGGAAAAATGTGTAATTTTTTAATAAATATATTTTAATTTGTGAAAAATATTTTTCAAAGCATTTTTAGAAAACCTAGGTTTTGATGAAAGAGGTTTTTTTATTAAAGAGATAAATAGGTCGAATTTTCTTAAAAAAATTTCTTAAACATTTAAAGTACCAAAGAGTGGAAAATGGTTCTATTAATTGAAAATGTTCATGAATAACTAGATTAGAATTAAATATTTTTATTTTAATATAAATATCATATAAATCTCTCCAAGGGTGACTTACACAAAAATAATTCCGAATAATGATGAGATTGTGAAATAAACCCCTACAACTTAGGTAAATTTTGAATCATAATCACCATGAAATAAATAAAATTAAATTAAAATTTACACAACATGGATATAAATTAATTCATGCTATAACATAAATAATTTTTTGTATATAATTCACATAAAATAAATAAGTGGTGAATATGGTGAATGTATCATAGAAGTAAATGTGAAATGAGAAACCCTTACCATGAGTCTGACTCATCTCATACAGTCTTTTATATTATTGAATTATAAAGTCATGTTAATTATTTACTTGATTAATAAAATTTTTCATGTTTATTATTCATTTTATTTCACCTATTACCATGTTATATATTATTACTTAGTCAAATAAGTTTGCATCAGATGTTTCAATGGTATTTGTCTTATGTGTCAACAATGTCTTTGGTAGGTTGAATATGGTCAAAGAAGTTATTATAATAAAATAAAAAAAATAACAATCAGGGAATAATTATTTTATTTATATATAAATAATACTTTGAAAACCATTCATGAATTATGGTTATGAAAAATAAACTATGTTGCAATCACAAAGATAGTAGGTCGTACGTATACATGAATAACGTTTCCATTTTTCTATAATAATTTTGGAAAGAATATAAGTAATATTTTATCTTTACAGAATAATAATAATATATTTTATAAAATATTCTTTATTTAAATATACTCATATATATCACCCATGTTTTTTGGTGATAAAAAGAGATACACATCGCTTCGTGAAGGCGATAGTCTACACATACACGGACAACTTTATCATTTCTCAGTGTAAGAAAGAAAATAATATATATTTATACATTATATTTTTTTGAATGATAAATATGCAATGAATATCTTAATTAATTCATTTATATCATATAAAATAATTAAATTCATAGTTATCACCTTCCATTTTAAGTGTTATTTAAAGGATAATCATATCATTTCACATGGCAGTAGTATGTCGTACACATGAGCGACGTTATCATATCCTCTACGGAATAGAAATTAAAAATTTATATATGATATAATGAATAAATAGGTAAAATTATTTTGTAAATATTATATATATAATTTATATCTATCATAATACCCAACCATAATAGGTGGTAATGAAAACAATGACATTGGTTTGGGACGTGGTAGTCCATCATACACACGAATGATGAATTCGTAACACATTTGATGGAAGTGGAGATGGATGTAGGTCACTAATTTAACAGAAAAACATATTAGTAAAGGTTATATATGTGTGTTATTCTATAAAAATAGTTTAATAATAATTGAATGAGGTCGAGGAATAAATAAAACAAAAACTCATAGTTAGGAATTTTACCTCTTCTCAAACAACCTCTTTAGGATTATACCTAAAGTATTTATAGAATGAATTTAAGGAAAAAATAATTCAAGGATGATGGTATACATTTTTGTATGTTATTTGGGTAGATATTGGATGAAAAAAATTGTTTTATGGTGTGAATAAGAGAGGATAGGGGTTGGCCTTTTATATGTGAGGTGAGTGTCACACTTGTAATTTTTAAAAATAAAAATGTGTACCCATGTTTATAACATACCAAAAGGATTAAAAATGAATTATTATAAATAATTATATATTATAAAGTATAAATATTACTATAAAATATATTTTAGATAAGTTTTCATCTCATGTTAACCGTTATATTTTTAGTTTACCCCCAATAAACACATTTTTAACTTAACCACGATAAATAATTTTTACAATTTTTTGATATCCATTATGGAAATAATTTATTTGAAATTTTTAAATAATATAAATTATTTTGTTAAAAATATAAAATCCATTTTTACAAATTACATTCATATAAGAGGCAAAATTTATTTTAAATTTAATCATGTATGTTTGACGAGAACACATGTTTTTGAAGAGAAAATATTCAAAAGTTTACAATGTTTTTATATCAAAATTAAATATGAATATTATTTAAATAAACTAAATTATATTAATAGATATATAACTTTTTTTTTACTTAAAAAAAATCTAAAATATAATTTAACTTTATAAATAATTCAAACAAAAATGTAGTTTTCAATTAAAATTCAATATTTTTCACTATTTATCAAAAAATGACACTCTTCATAAAATCCAAAAAATTCACCCTAAACTATTTTTTACATAAATATTTAAAAAATTAAGTTTATTTATTAAAATAAAATTTATAAAATTCATAAAAATTATTTATAAATTATGTGTGCAAAGCGCGACTAAACTGCCTTATAGAAAAAACAAAGTTTTTCAAAAAAAAAAATATTTTTTATTTTAATTGATTCTTATTTTATTTATAAAAAATATATAAACATAATTTTCATAATTTTTTTTAATACTATTCATACCTTAAAATTTAATGGCTAGGTTTTAATGGTAACTTTTAAATTAAAATATTTTAATAGAGTATCATGTTTCCTTCAATCTTGGTGTTGTGTGAATTTAAAACTATAAGAGCGATTGAATTAATTTAATATATATATATATATATATATATGTAAAATAAATTCTTAGGTTGTTATATCCTATTTTACACTCTGTGTTTCATTTCATACAAAATGTTGAATATGATGTTCTTATTTTAAAATCTCAGGGTTTTATAAGGGGTGCATGAACCATCTTTGGGTCCATACTACTTGATGTTATTTAGATTCCTAAAATGAGAACCATCATAATTACATAATATAATTACACAAATCTAAATGTTCAAATTTATAATATAGGGGGTCTCAGGTGCATTACTAATCCTGTTGTTAGTTTGGGATCAACTAGATATGGGATTTTCCCTCTCATATGATGATCCTAACATATGGAATCTTGATTTACATAGACTAAGGAATTGTGTAGCCACACCTAGATATTATATATATCCAGATAAAAGAAATTTTATGTTCTTATACATAAGAGTGAATCACATTTTATGTATTCATTTAATAGTTCAGTCTATACTTTGAAAATTGAGAATAGATTTGTTGACTATATGGGATTTAAATGCTCTATGTCCCATATTCACTCGATGTATTGAAAAAAGAGAGAATATGAGAATAAATGTTTGCATATGGTGCACATTTTTTGACACAAGTATAAAGATACATGGGTTTCATAGATATAATTATTTATCCCGTTATATATTAAGTGGAATTGATTCTTTTATAGAGGATTCAATTTTCTTAAATTTATGAATAAGAAGATTCATATTATTTGTAAATGATATAACCACCCATGGGGTCACACTTTGTGGATGACTAAAATTAGGATTTCATTTGACTCAAATAGATATTCTATAAGTGTTTTAGAGTAAATAATAAAGTTTATTGTGTGATTATTCAAATGGTATTTCATATGATGTGATGGAAGGTGAAATAAATGATAACTTTACAAATGTTTTTTTTGAAGATATCTAAAATGAGTTTTGGATATAACTTCACAATTTATTGTTTATGATACAATATATGGTCAAATGAAACAAATTATATTGGGATTTTGTATGTGGGATATTGAATAAGATATTCCCTATATCCTTATATATATGATACATGCCGAAGTTATATAACCTAATTTTATATTTCCATGTGGGGGTATATCATTTCATGTAGTTGTATCCTACACTAGACACTTGAGTTATTCACCCACATAATCTCTCATTTATCAAGATGTTTTATAAGATAAAATGTTGGGGGGGGGGGAGGGGGGATACATTCATGCATTCAAAGCATGATGTGGTTGAGAAATTAAATCAAACATTATAATGAATGAGTTAGTATTTAAACAATTGAGGATCATCCTCAACCGCCTATATATGATTTCCATGTTATGACTCCTATTGTGGTGTTATTACTTGACACTTGGATGAACCTATTTAAAACCTATAGGCATCTTATTATTTTTCTTCTTCCATAGCACACCAAGGTGCAAAACAGCATGGTTTAAAGAAAAATACCTCTTGAACATTGATAAATTTAATGTTGTCCATTGATAACAATAAATCATACCCAGTTTTAGTCATCCAACACATAAAAAATAAAATGTAAATATTAGATCAATTAAATTTCCCAAGACCTTTTATGTTTAGAGTTTTAGATAATTAGGAAAAAATTTCCAAAACAAACACATGAATTATAAACTACGAACATACAATTAGTATTCATTTTCCCACAATATAAAACTTTTAAAATGAAACATTTTTTCTTTTTATGAAAAATATTGATGACTTTAAACATGGAATGTTATTTTTTTCTTACACATCTTTAAACCTTATGAACAATATTTGAAAAATGGGATGATAAAGAAAATATCAATATGGGATATAAAAGAAATAAATCTATTAGGATAGTGAAAAGAAATTAAAACCCATAAAATATTTAATCTTTTCACATTATTCTTTTATCATATAATATAAATCACATCCACATGTAAAACACACTTTTTTATTAAAGAAAAACTTTTAAACCCATAATAAGCAAATAAAGACCCTTATAGGTATCTTAGAGGACTATATTCATAACCATTTTTCACTTATGTTAAAAATAACCAAATCCTAGTTAATTAAATAGGATAAACCTCCCTAGTTAACTCCCTACTTCATTCCTTTGAAGATAAGGAACATTACCCAATGCATTGGAAAGCTATATCAGGCTCACCTGCCGTATAAGCTGTATCAGGATCACCCATCATATAATCTAAATTGGGATCAACAAAAATTATCTATAAATATCAATTAATAAATCATAATTTTTTTATAATAATTCACCTTTTAATCATAAATACCTTTAAAAACTCATTTGTACCAACAAACAAAGAACTTTATATTTTCACATAAAAATAGGGAGAAATAGCCCTTAATTTTGAATAATATTTTAAAAGAAAAATTCCAAAAATATATTATAAATGATTTAATTTGAATATAACCATTGAAAATTTAAAATAAATCTTCAAATAAATGAAAAATCATGATGATTTTTTTTAATGTCGTAAAAGTTAAAACAACAATTCCTTTCACACCTTCAATAAAAGTACCTCTTAAGGAAAATGAAAAAAATATTCCGTGTAAAACATTGTAAAAAATTAAAAGGTAGTAGAAAATTAAATTTTATATTCTTTAAAGTATAGATAATAATATTCCAGAAAATTTTTATCATACATGGATATGGAGGAAAAATATAATAAAAATGTTTAATCTTTTAAAATAAGGTTTTAATGGAAATCCCCTTACCATAAATACAATCAAGAATTGGGCATTCTTGAATTAATGAATAATAAAATTATATTAGTAATACACATGGTTAATAACCTTTTTAATGTTAATTCCATTATCATTATCCTTTTAATGTCATTTATGACCATGTTTCATTTAGTTACTGCATTTGTTATGTTTATGTCAGGCATTTTGAGGATGTTCGGTTCATAATATAAAAATGAATCTGGTAGGGTGAATGTATAAAAAAGGTTATTATTACATCATATATATAATAATAATCATGACATAATTATGATTTTTATACATTAATTATACTTTTATAAACATCTCTGTAAGGTAGTTATGAAACATGAATTATGTTACAACAGAGAGATAGTAGTCCATACATACACATGGGTAACATTTCATTTTTTCAACGAACATGAGGGAAAGAAGGTAAGTATCATATTATATTTATAGGAATATTATTTTATTATAAATACCATATTACCTATTTAAATACACTTATATATACCAGCCATGTGATGCAATTATAAAAATCTAATCACATCTCTTCGTGGAGGTTGTAATCCACACGTACAAATAAACAATGATTTCAATTTTCAACGGATGAAAAGATTATAAAATAGATTATATATTATACTTAAAAAATTATAATTATGTTATGAAAATAATATATACACATTAAATATAACCTTATTAACATCCATGACAAGTGGTGATGGAAAAAAATTACATTAGTTCATGAGGCGGTAGTCTACCATACACACAAATGATGGTTTCATTTACTATTTTATAGAAGAGAAAATGTATAGTATAAAAAATATGGTTTTAATAATTATATCCTTTGAATATTTCTTTATATATATATTTGGATTCTTCTTTAGAGTTTGTGCTATATTTTGGGTGTTGCAAGACCCGAAAATTAATATATTAAAAATATTAAAACATTCACATGAATATTTTTGGAATGAATGGTTTTCTTGTATATTTGGACCTCAAATAGAAGATGAAAGACCACAATTGTTTCCATAATCTGGGGTTTACCCTAGATATCACAAGAGTTTGTTTGACATTAGATGTTATATGGAAGGAATTCGTTATCTGGGCATGTTAAATAAATTAAATGATGAATTTTATTTAATTTATTAAATTCCAAAACCTATACCTCTCCTTATAAATATTACTTTATGGAAAATCTATAAGGTTATCTATATAACAATGGGAGATTATTGGAGAGTAAGAGATCTACTATTGGAAATTTCAAGATTTAGACCATGGATCGACGAGGAAAAAATTAACGAGAGTCATGGGATGGATGATGAACATAGAAAAATCATCAATGAAATCACTATAGAATGGGTTCCACACCACTGATTGAATTTTTCATTTGGAGTGGCTTGTTATTTTATGTATTTTCCCCCTGTGTTCTTGATTATGGAGTTTTGATCATACATTTTATTAATTCATTAATTTCATTCTTTACATGATCTATAAATTTAATTAGCATTCTTGATTCAGGTTAATTTTTTATTTCACCCATGTATTACCCTTTTTGGTTTTCAAAATTATGATCGTTGTCTAGGATCATATCATCCAATGATGTTTCTCACCTTATTTTTATTTATCTAAGATCTAAATTCTTTATTTTCTTCATTGTTGTTCCATGGTGTTAGCGATTTTACTATTATGAACTGGTTCTAGTATGATTGAACCTCTATAATTCTAATGGTTTAATGGATGACCATGGGATCCACGACTTATGAGTGGATCAAGGTGGTGAAACAGTCTGTGGGTGATGGTTCTAGGCATCGAAACATCATTTTTGAAATAGGAGGCATGATAAATCGTGTGTGGGTGATGAGAATCCTGATTTTTTAACATTGGAGGTTGGGAATCAATGATAGGTGATTTTTCCTTCTATTTGGGCAGATTAGTCATGTCAAAAGTAGTCATGGATGATTTAACATGGATCCATACCCCCTTTATGGTGATGGGAGGCATAATAGACCAGATTCAGGTCAATTTAAGAACCATTTTCCTATTGTGGAAGCCCATAAAATGATAAAGGAAGAGGTTTCCATGAAGATTCGGCCTTCGGTGGAGATTCGGGAAAATATGGTGACAAATTTGGTTGAGACAATGAAAATAAAGGAAGAATCCATGTCTGGAATGAAAATCCTAATTAAATTCGATGTAATTCATAGAAACAAGTGTAGTATTTCTCATTTTCTCATGGTGTATTGGATTTATACCCACTATATATATCAAAATCCATGTGCAAGATGCACATTTCATGTGACCATATCTGGGTAGCCTAACCTTGTACATGGGGTCCATGCTCAGGAAGTCAGTGTGACCTATAATCCATGTACCTTATCCATACCCCATGTACCCCGACTCAGATAGTGATAATGTTTTCAGTGAGGAACATATCTTGGACACTGGGTGGTCCCAAATTCCATGTCACCCAGATGAAACAATGAGTACATTGGATTTGACATACTGAGTGTAGCGATAGGACATGACCAGGCTCCGGCTTCAGAGTACACACTATGTACCCCAGAAGAACACACTACTTAATTTTCCCACTATATTCTTCCATGCATACATCCTTCCCTTGGACTCATATTTGGGATCGAGAGTTTCCTTTCCTAATTAATTTTCCATGTATGATGTGATGGGGGACTTTGTTTTGGAATTCAGGATATGATGAAGTTTATATGAGTGGGAAACTTCTTCAGTGATGCTCTATTGGTTGAATGTTTGGGTTTGATCATTAGAGAGACACTAGGGTTAGTACTCCCTTATCTAAATAGGTAATCATCCCCCAATACAATTTTTATAGGTATATTTGGTAATCCCTCACATAATAAAGGGAGATATTCCCTTTTCTATAGAGTGGTACTCCCCCATCATCATACTCCAATGGAGAGAAGGTCCTTCATTAATGATAGTGATCTCAAAACTATGGAGCATAGTGGTGAGGAGTGAGCCATACACATTGATTTTTTTGAGGTTGTGTGTGGTGATTGGTATTAAAGATGGGACCTTTAGACATTAAATAAGACTCATCATTCTTTAATAGCTGTGGAGATTGAGACATCTCTCCTTTTGTTATTACAGTTTCATCATGAGAATATCTGATGTTGGGTTTATTTTTCTACTTGACTATTGGTAGAGATAACTATTTTATACTATTTCTTCCGTATTTATTTTCAAATAATTATACTAGTTATGTATATAATCACACCTCCACATGGTTTTCCATCATGTGTCATTATTAGGAAGATGAAAAACAGATTTTCGACGACTTGGGAGGACCCGATATTGGTGGATCTTATAAGTTCTTGGTGGTGATGACCGTGTTCAGTGCACAGACTCTAGGATCTTGAACTGAGATCTCCCATACATTTTATTTTTCTATTATAGCTAGTTTGGGATCTTCTTTCTCTCTAGTTGGGAATGTATTTTTACCCTTATACATTTGAATTATATGGATTTACTTTAATGTTTTCTTTAGTGGATGGTGCATGCATTTTTTTACTCTTTAGTGGTTTCAGTATAATTTTATCTCATCACTATTTCATGGAGTTGGTTGTGTGTGTGTGTAAAGACAATTTATGGTAAGTTCTACCATTTCAGTGATATGAATTCTCAGTTCAAGTCTCTAGCCCTTGGACTATTGGAGGTAGGCTTTGAGTGTCACTTTTGGATAATTGACAACCTAAGAATAATCTTGGTGGGTTGGGTCATGATAGGGTGGTATCAAATGTGGTTCTGTTTTAAGGATGATGTTTAGAGTTATAAATTTTGTGAGGATTGATTTTATAACTTAGGGAAATAATGTTGGAGTGTCTCGCGTTTGGATATTTGGCCAGAGAACCCAATACTAGTGTGGTGACCGACGTATCCATACACTAGGATCCTGATTACCCACTTGTCGACATGGTATACTAAGGCACCGGTTGTAGGGAAATAAATAATACATGAATCATATAGGATTGGATAATCTGATATCCATTTCCTTCTTGGGTTATCTCCATATATATTCTCTTTTGAACATGGTACGTCTTGTTAATTTTCAAGATGAAACCATTATGATTGCCATCTAGGATACCAAGAAAGGTTCATGATGATGATTAGTTGAGTAATGAAGCCTCAATTTAGGGAATTATTATTGAGGTGTTCCCTTAATTAAATCATAGATTAGTGCTTCAACCTGATGAACTGTAACATACCAGTTCGGGTTCCACTATAATCGGATCCTCGAGCCACATCACAAAATGACCTGAGGCATGCCTCCCTATATAGAAAAGGCATCCAAATAGCATCATGGGTATATGGTCATACATTTAGGAGACTGTACCTAATTGTTAGAGTAAATAAATAGTATAAATGATATCATTATATATAATTATCAATATAAAAAGCAATTGGAAAACCAAATTCATGTGACAATAATAACCAAAGTGAAGCTTGGGAAAAAAATGAAATTCATACTTTACATCCTATGCATTTATACAATAAAAACATAAAAAAACTATGGAAATTGAAAAAAATGGTCCCTAGTATAAAACCATCCCTGAAATCCCATGATCTAACCCATCGACCAATACATAAACCAAAAATCAACTCCCTATCTTGAACTTGTACCGGAAACCAGTAGAATCTTTCTGAATACCCAAGTTCCATGGAGGCCTGAGTAGGGTGTGAGTACGACATAGTAGCCCACCAATAATCGTGTCTATGAAATAAATAGCCAATGAAGAATTAAGTTAAATAAAACACAATAATAGATGAACCAAGTATCACTATTTAATAATATTTAACTTGCTACTTTTTCTCTCAGGTACCAAGTGACACCCAAACCCATCAAAACCGCTTCAACCTGAACTGAATGTATGATCCATATATCAAGATGTTATATAATTCCATACAAGAGTCGTCAATATTATTATACCAACCATGGTGTGGAACCCCAGGTCCAACACCCATTCCCAATGTAGACCTCCGTGACCAACATCTTTGCCTTAGTATGGACTGCCATGAACAACACCCATTCATCAATGTGGACTAATATGAATAACATATTAAGCTCAGTGTAGACCACCATGACCAACACTCATTCATCGATGTGAACTACCATGACCAACATCCTCACCATGGTGTAGACTATAATGACCAAAACCCTTAACCATTTCATCAATATTCACCATTCATGATTCATTGTGCTAAGACTTTTTATCACATTAGAACAACAAGGCTGAACTCTATCCATTTATCATAATTTTATTTATCTGATATATTCAACACTTTCATCCAAAAAATAAATTAAAACTATTAACCGTCTATTAACATGATACAATAGTTGAAAAATATTTAATCTCAGAACCATCTTTTTCATCATTTATAGAGGTCTAAATGAACCTTTAAAATTGAGACATGACTCAAATAAAACCCAACCCCTTTTTTAAATTTCCTAAAACATTAAAATAGACAAGGGCCAAGACCTTCATTCCGGTTACCACTTAGTAAATTTTTTCACAAAAGGGGAACCACACCCTCATTTAAAAACTACCCTTAATTAAGGGTCTTTATTATTTAAAACCAAAACAAGGCCAAATAAAATATATTCTATTTCAATTCCTTTAATAGAATCCACAATGGAATTTTCACAAGTGCTAAATCACTCATTTTGAGGTTAAAACCTCTTTTTATAACATTACCCACTTTCATAACATCATTTTTCTTCATTGAAAACTATAACTGAATGAAAAATCCAAAAACACATTATTTAATCCATTTCAAAAGACTACTAGGAATTTTAAAATGCTTTCGTATAAACATTAAAATTTTCCCTTTAACACTGTCTATCTTCCAAATAGAAATTACAACCTATTCACTCTCATGATTTACGTATCTCACCATTTTCCAATTAATTTCACCACTTTCAAAGGTTTAGCATACCCCATGGGTAGCCCTAGGTTCGATATAATATCATAAATGGACCCAATGGGGTTTGTAAAGGGTCTCACGTCTCAATTTGATTCTCAATTTACTTTCCTTAGTAAAATATACCAAAATGAATCTAGGTAGAAAATTGACAGAACTAAATACACTTATGATAATAATTTGGGGAAAATATTATAGACCACCTAACTTATGCTCATAGACAACCACTCATCCAATCTCAGGCCTTGATTAAAAATAAAATATCCTCAAACACCAAGGTTAAGAACACATTTGAAAAAGGTTTTATAAGATTCAAAAGGAGTGGAAACACACAACAATACCCCTTCCATAAAAATGGAAGGAAACAAAGTCAAAGATTTACATGAAGCATCCATTCACAATCCATGACACTCCAAATTCTTAGTAATCAAGAGAGAAACATCCATGTTGGAGGTGGGAGTTTTTAGTTTTTACCCTAATCTACTAGATCGAATGGGGGAGAAAATCACTAGATAAATCTTTAATACTGAGAGGAAAAAATGATACACCCACCTATATTAATGATGGACATGGTTCAGCTACATGGTTTTCCTAACCTTTCACTAACCACATGACCTCTACTGTCCAGAGTTGCAGAATTTGATAGGGAGTTGAATGGTTTGGAGAACTACGTGGAGGTCATGAATTTATCCATGTACAAACATGTATTATTTCTTCTTCCTACTTGAACATTTTACAAACCATGCACCCTTATCCAACATGTCACACGACCTTGGGACATGGTTAGTACTAACCATTCTCCAACCATGTTCCATGCACAGTGTGAACTCTTTATTTCACATCCCAAACCTAAAAAACACCCCCAAGACATCTCATACTCTTAGAAAACACTTCATTAACCATTTTAGGAGGAGTTTTGCCGATATTTAAAATGAAACTAAACTTCGTTAAACACTAGGACTTTACAACCTCCCCAAATTTAATAGATGATCCTTGATATACACTTTCAAACTTTACTAAAGACCTAAGGAAAAAGTGTTGGGGTACTAGGCCTTCTTACCCACTTCCCACTCCTAAGCTTCCTCCGGAACACATCCATTTTGTCACAAAATTCAGATCAAAATCAAATTCTTACCCCGTAAACTATATAACTATGTTTTAAAACACAAGTAGGATGCTCATCAAAGGATGAATTAGTCATAAGATCATAATTATCAACATCAAACACCTGATAAAGTTAGGGTAATACTGATGAAACTACCACACAAGGAGAACCTCAAGAAACAAAGCAACACCTCATTATGTTATCCAATTTGTACACTTATAGTACAATTATCTCCACAATATCAAATATCCCAACACAATTGGGGTCACCCAAAGATACATACAATTATACAAGAACATTCCCTAACCTATGTTAGTACCCAACTCGAGACCCAATGGCCTCGTCCCATATCGCAAAATTTGAAACAAAAAAAGAATAACCTTAAACCTAACACACTCTGCTGGTAAAAACCCAAGCTAACACCCATTAGGAAAACCAAACACCACGAGAGTGATTATACAACCCTAACAGCCCAAAACACATATCACATCACCAACCAACCACTCACTGTCTATGGCGATCTCCACAATACACTTGTGCTCGCAACCACCAAATTTTAGTGTTTGGATCCTCCACTATATAAAAAGACCACTATGACCTCAAACTCATGATTTCAAAACATAATTATTTGTTTCACAACTTACCACTCCCAAACATCCAAGAGAACACCATCCAACATTGGCATCCATCCTTATAACCAAAATCTAAAAGAAATGGAAACATACCCATTTTTTATCCACAAACCAAAAAAACTAGTTTTTACTTAAGAGTATATTTCAATTCTGAAAATTCATCCTCCATTTACAAAACATAAAACTAGATATGGTTTTCAACTAGACAGAACCTCTATATTTAATGATCGGGTTCATTCAATCCCTGAACGGCTCATCCCAAAAATTCACAACTCCCACTATCAGCACATTACCACATTACCTAGCCACAAATCCTTCTCACTTATGGAATTCCATCACCATATGAAAATTCCTACCAAATTCTATCCCCAACATTTGGTGAAATTTCACTATAAAAGCATACAATACTCCCCAAACCATTATCGTTATCTACTAAACCTACTAAAAAATCTCCAATCCAAACCAAGCCTAGAGCCAATGCTTAGCTTAATCAAACCCCACAAAAAAGGGCCACCTGGACTTCCCCAAAGATTCCAAATATGTACCTCATAGGTTCTTTATTGGAATCCTGATGAAACCACATCAAACCCGTGGTCTGTTCCACATATCTATGACTAACATATCTCTCACCACATTCAGAGTGTCATTTTCACTACCTCACCCAAGCAATTCCAACCACCACGACTCATGCTCCCGTAACCATAGATCACAAGAAGTGGATGTGGCCATCTCACCCTCAATAGAGTGATAGAATAGAACATCACAATCACTAATTCCTATAGTTTGAGAATGATCCCCACAACATTATTCAACATCCAGTCCATCCCAATGACCTCACCACAATCTGTTGATGGTTCACAACCTACTATACATCTTCACTATCACTGATCCACCAGAAAAACCTCCAAGTGGATCTTCCTTAAACCAGAAATATCATTTAAGTAGGTCAGTGTATAGACCTTTCTTTCTTAGTTTACTCATGATGATGTCAAGATGTTGGGAATGATCATCTTCAATCTAAGAGCACACCAAGATGTCATCGATGAATACCACCACAATCGATCTATTTTCAATGTCAATTATAAATATTGTTAAACATCATGCCCTTAAAAGAACCAAGTCCTCCCTTCCTGAAAGTATCTCATCAACCACTATCTTCTATGATTAAACATGGATTCGTTAAATAAAACTCACCACTGCCTCATGAATCTCTAACAAGTAGTCATAAACTAAACACTATTTGGGGAACTACTTCCACCACACTACTTGAGGTCCTTCACCATGACTTGAATTATTATAAAAAAATTTACACACAATCTGTCACACTAATTCGAAACATAATAGTCTCACACATGCCGATGTGCATCACCTCAATTTTCATTGAAAATGACAAGTGATATTTTCTATGCCACATATTGACATATCTCAAACAACACCACTCATATCTATCATTTGACTATCACCCTTGCCTTACCATAAACCTTGGTCACATGATTTCCTATGAATATTAACTAAATCAATCATAAAATTAAACGAGTTATATACTATTATAACTAGGCCAAAATTCTCACTCAAACAACTATCTATGTCTCTTTCCCTATCGTCCACATCAGACTCAAGGTATCCTTGATGTTCTCATCCAACACCTCAACCATTGAACATATCAAGTCCAACCACATGACCATCCATCACAATGGACATCATTCCTATATTAGAATAATTTATCTATGCTCATGTTACCACTCCCTTATCTCATCCATCCAAATCCAACATCGATCATCGCATCAAAGATGACCAATAAAGTAGGGGAAGATATCCGAACAATCCTTCCATTCAAAAATGGAATTAAATCCAACCATAAGAAATCAAGGTGATTCCCTTATAAGAGAAACTAATACCTAATCATGCCTTTTTACCAAAACTTGATAGCACCTACCATGGATAGATCCCACCTAAAAATCATCCACCCGTGATTCTCATCCCAATGCAACCACAATACTAGGTTTACTTCTATCGTAGTTACCCATAATTACCACAACCCACCGAATCATGACCATAACCCAAGTGACATTTCCCAAAGAAATTGGGTCTACCACCTATCCATTTACTTAGATTCTCACACAATACACAAGTCACTTTCATCATTCCTTCCCCCATTCCACAACACATGATGCCCGATGTGTCATGTAAGACATGTAACCAATTTCTTGTGATGACAGTTACACAACAACTACCAATGGTTTCACAATCAAAGACACCCATTATCGGGTACAACACAAAACCCACACTATTACAAACCACATGTGTTACCATATCCACATTATCAATTGACACCTCACAACCTTAGAGTAACAACCTAATTGAAGGATCCAAGAGTAACATCCCACTAACTAGCACATAAAAACCAATCAAAGCCTCACTACCCATAACTAAGTGTCTCAAAACTAGGGAATTATCAAGACCAACCCACCCATAGATGATTCCAGATGAACAATATAAGAGACACTCATTTTCAATGTATCAAGGTTCCATAATTTCACATTTCAATTTTTAATTGATGTCTTCCATTTTAAAACCATTGTATTTCCACTTTCCAAAAAAAATTTATTAACCCAAATTTCAAAATTCCTAGATTTATTAAATTTCACGATTAATACTGTTTGGTTACACATCATGTCATTCATAAGTCAATTATAGGAAATATATAGTTGTCCTATCAATACTATATTCCTAACATGATGCATGAACCCACAAAACCTCTCTTTCTATACCGATCCAAGAGATAAAAGATCATAAATCAATAACATCACATACAAGTGAACCAATTGAGATGTAAATGTCAATAAATGGTAAAAGAAAAAAACATATAATCAATTCCCGCCCCGGGTAACTTGGGTTTTCCCACATTATTGGGGTTATAGGCATCCGTAAATGAGATCATTACCAATACTCGATAATATCCTACTATCCTATCTACCATTATCTAAATAGTATGAAAAAATATAACCCTTTGATAATAATTTGTAACATCCAAACCCGGGTACCACTATAATCGGTGGCCTGATCCGGATCACCACATGAACTTAAGTGCACCTCCTTATATTCCAGAGGCTTCTCACTAGTAGTGAGAGTTTATGGATGCATATTATGGAGGATATACATACTTATTAGAAGAAAACAATATAGGAAATGATATAAATAGATATAAAAATTAGAATGAATAGTAATTAGACTAGCTAGAGGAAAGTTCCAACAGTATCCAGAGTGAATCATGATATAATAATGAAGTGAATACTCTACATGACAGGTGGTAATACAATAAAAAACCCAAATACCAAACTATGAAAATAATTTAACGGGGTCCTGATTCGAAACCCAGTCTGGAAATCCCATGATCCAACCCATTATCCCATGCATAAACCAGAAATTCAGTCCTTATCTAGAATTTTTATCTAAAACAAGTAGCATATTCTCAGGTACCCAGGTGTCATGGTGGCCTAAGAAGGGTGTGAGTATAAATCAGTAGGACATAACCAATATTTTATATACAATAACCAATCTACAATAGTGTGTGTAAAAGTAAGGTAAATAAAATAAAATAGTATATGAACCATGTTTTACTATTTTATAAAATTTAACATATTAATTTTTTCTCTCAGGTTCCATGTGACACCCAAAAACATAAAACCTGCTTCATCCCAATCTCAATTCTTGAATCATATATCAAGGGGTTATATAATTTCATATAAGGGTAATCAATCTGAGTATCCCAATCATGGTGTTGAAATCTATGTCTAACACTCATTCCTGATGTGGAATTTCATGAACAACATATTTACCTCAGTCTGGACTGATAGGACCAACACCCATTCCTCGATGTGTAAATCCCTAAAAAACATCATAACCATGATCTGGACCTCCACGTATAACACCCATACCCATTTCATCAATATTCACCACTCACAATTAAACATTCTTGGCCTTTTTATCACATTATAACAACAATGGTTAACCCTTTCCATTGGTAACTATTTTCACTGTATGATAAATTCAACACTTTCAACTAAAACCCAAAATTAAACCGCTTATCCATTCAATCAAATGAAACAGTAGTTAAAAAAGTTTTAATATCATAACCCTATATTTCATCTTTTACCAAGGTCTCAACTAACCTTTAAAATCAAAACATGGATAAAAAAACCCAACCCCTTTTACATGTCCTAAAACACTAGAACCAAACAAGTCCAAATACCATCATTTCCATTACCACTCATCAATCCTTTTTAAAAAGGGGAAATTAAACCCTCAATTGAAAACCACCCTTCAACAAGGTTATTTTCCCTTGAAAACCAAAATAAGTCCAAAGGTCATCCATTCCATTTTAATTCATTTAAAACAAGACACCAATGAATTTTTACAAGGGGTAAATCACACTCACAATTCAAATCATCATTTTAAGTATAATAATAAAACCATTAATAAGTCACATTGAGGTCAAAAAATCCTTTTAAAACATTACCCACTTTCAGAACATCATTTTTACATCATTGAAAACCATAACCAAATCAAAAATACAAAACGTTTTATTTAAACAATTTCAAAATACTTCTTGGAATTTCACATAGCTAGCATATAAAAATTTCAATTATTCCCTTAACTATTCCCATATACCAAATAATAATTAAAACCTATTCAATCTCATGATTTCCTTATCTCAACATTTACTAATTCATTTCACCACTTTCAAGGGTTTAACATACACCATGTTTAGCCCTAGGTCTAGTATCAAATCATCAATAGACCCAATGAGGTCTGTAAAGGGTCTCAAACATCAATTTCATTCTCAATTCACTTTAATCAGTCAATTATAAAAGAAAATATAGAACGGAATAAAATCATCACAACTACATACTCTTATGATACATTATGACTATGGTAAAAAAGCTTATAGAACAACTACCTCATGTTCATAGACAACAACTCATCTAACCTTGAGTATAGATTCAAACTATAATGGCCTTAAACACCAAGGTAATTAACACACTAGAAAAATTGGTTCATAAGATTTATAAGGAGAGGAAACACAAAATATGACATCTTCCATAAAAATATAAGGAAATGAATTAAAATACTTACTTAGAGCTTTGATTCTAAACCAATGACACTAAAAAAACCTAAGAATCAAGAGAAAAACATCCATAGAGGCGGAGTGGGATCATGGTCCAAAATCTAATCTACTAGGTGTTTAATGAGTGATACATTTAGGGATAATTCTTTAATACCAAGAGATAAAATTTTAAATACCCCTCTTTTAATGTGGTTCATGGTTAGGTCATATCTGTATCCTAATCCTTCACCAGTTGTATGAAATCCTATATCCAGAGTTATATACATTACTAGGGAGCCAAATGGTTTAGAGAACCATGCAGAGGTTATGTGTTTGGATCTATATAAGACCACATGATTTCTCATTCCCCTTACCTGGTTTAAAAATTGTGCACCCTTGTCCTCTATGTTGCATGACCTTGACTTACAGTTAGTACTAACCATGTTCCAACCATGTGCTATGAAAAATTTGGATTCTTTTTCTTTATTTTCACCCCAAAACACCCTAAAAAATTCTTATCCTCTTGGGTAAAAATTAATTATCCTTTTTAGGAAGAGTTTATCCAAAATTTAAAATGAAAATGAACATCATCAAACATTGGGGCCTTACACGAGCAGTGCATGGACGTAACTCTACTGGTTCAGGAAGATGATTGTCTTCATGTTGAGAATTTGATAGATCCAACATGTTAGGATAATGATTACCATAGTATTATCATTTTTTAAAATTTCAATTCATATATACCATTAAACATTGAAGATAATTTTGACCATTAGGTAGTATATTCTTGTATTGAGGTATAGATTAAGGTTTTTTGACTTGTCTAAAACCCCTAAAGATCATATGGTTATGCTCAGAACTAGTCTTCTTATTAGAGTAAAAGGGAGATAGTGGGGTTATATTATTTAAATACATGACATGGTGACCCTATATTATATTGATACAACCATCTCTTAAGAGTGGGTTACTTTCTAGCAGCCCCACAGGTAATCGAGGTTTATCTAGAGGCGTATGGGGGTTTCCAACTGATGTGAGACCCATCTAAGTTATATGGTGGTCCTAAAATCTATAATTATACAAGGAAACATAGGGAATTTATAGATCCCAATTTTATTGATATGTGATATGTTTTCAAGTATACAAATAAGAGGGACACTTTCCGCACTATGACATGTTCTCTCGTAATGCAATTTAATGCTATGCGGTTGAGTCAGTTTCATCCAAAAAGATAGTGTAAAGATATGGTGAATGAATTACTTTGATTTTTATAATTAAGGCTATTTTGGAAGTTCTAAGTTGGAATATATAACTTTGGTTGTAGAGAATATAACGTTGCTTCAAATATGGTGATTCTAGTTGAGCCTTTAGCTCGATCCTTGCATTTAGTGACTCATACCAAGGAAGTTATGAAAACCACAATTATCTTTTTGGAATTTTATCTTTACTCTAAGATAAGATAATTTATTGTGGGATCTCTTAATTTTTGCGATGAATCAATTTTTTGTTTTTCTTTGTATGAACTAATTTTGTACTATTCATACCCAGTTTGACTACTACAAGTGTGGGTTGGAGTGTGTCTAAGTGGTCAAAATGATATTTCCTCTATTGGTGTGAATAAATATCAATAATAGTAGGATGAGAATAGATGTAGGAGGTTACAATTTATTTCTCAGTAGTTTGATAATACAACCCTTGGAGTGGTAGATTCTATGGCCTTTCAATTTTCATATTATTGTGGAGGTGTTTGAGGATGTCTTTCTAATGGATGTTCTTAGTTTACCTACCAAATAAGAAATAAAATTATTCTTTGACTTGTACTATAACATCCCAGGTAAATAAAGAATAAGACATATTTCATATTTATTAATATTTGTGAACTAAATACTAATTTTACTTTAAAAGAGTTTCTATGTTCGATAGCGTACCCGATACGCAACAACGGGTTTCTTTGAAATCTTACGTTGCGCACTAATAATATATTATTATTATTTTAAATGGTAGTTAACTCCTTGCCATTGTATTGGCAGGAATGAACAAAACTAACTAAAATATGATTATACATGTTTGTTAAATTTATTTACTTTTATCCAATAAAAGTTAGAGGCTTAAAATATGAATGAATCTAATTTTAAGCATAAATTACATTAAAAGGTCGATTTACCGCCTTTTAATGGAGAACCCTCTTTAAAAATTGTTTTGGTCACATTAATACATTCTAATTGACCAAATAAAATTATACTTTAGATTTGGGACATGAAATTTTACTCTGGGTATTTTTTTGGTATTTTTCTGATAAAGTTCATTTTCTAATGAATAGTAAAAAATATTGTATTTTAATTCAAAAATGTGTTTTAATATAATTTATTTATATGGTTAGATTATCTTTTTAATTGGTTTTAAAGTGAAATTATAATATATTTTACCATTTAATCCAATGTTAGTCATTGTAATTAATTTCACTTTGAAATTGGGCATAAACAAGTGTCAATCTTTTGATAGTTATTGTTTCTTAAAAGCACGCTATTTGTTTTGATAACAGGAATTAAATTTAAAATTAATTAATGCCACTTCAATGTTTTTAATTTGTTAAAATAGAAATCATTTTATAATTCGGAATATCAAATAAATCTTAGGCTGAATTTTCGGTATTTTTCTAAAAAACTTTAATTTTTGATGAATAGTGAAACAACTTAGTAGTAGTTAAAAAAACGGACTTTTTCATTTAAATGAAATTTTACCGCTTCTGTGAATTTAATTTTGAAAATATTACATACATGGTTGTTATAAAAAAGTAAAATGTGGTTCAATAAGATGAAAATAATTTTTGGTGAATAATAACTTTTGCCTTTTATTTACCGCGGTTAAAGGTAAATAAGTTAATTCAGGGTAAAAAGAATATTATAATAATTCAAAATTACCTTAACACTTTTCCAAACTTTATTGGATGAGTAATGGACGATCATGGGCATCCTTGGGTCGATTTTGGAACCCCATGGAGCCACTTTTAAATGATGATGACACTTTAGATTAATTAATTTAAAGTAAATCCAAAAATGACATAAAAAAATATTTTAGTAAATTAATTTTTATATGGTGTTATATAAATTATATTTTCGACTATAAATATTCATTGAAATCTAAAAATATTTCCAACATAATGATATTTTTTATATAATTTTTAGACATTAAATAAATTAAATTATTTATGACATAATAATGATGCAGTATTTACCTCATTAATAAATGATTTAAATAAATAAGATTATAATGATTAAACTATTATCCAAAACATGTAAAATTATGATTGGATGATTTTATTTTGACCATGATTCATATTATCTTCAACTATAATGATTTTTGGACCTTTAGAAACCAAATATCATTATATAATAAATTAATATTTTCACACTTTCCTAAAGAGACCCTCCACCCCCTTATAAAAGGAGACAACTTTTAACCAATTTCTCACACCTCTCAAGCCATTTGGCTCGTCCAAAAACGGTTCAATTAAGTTACATATATTCCTATCCTCCTCCAAGAAGCATTACCTTAGGCAGAAGGCACTTCAAGAAGTCCTTTGGTTCAAACCAAATGGAGTTACCCAAATTAAAGGTAAGGGTTTCTCTTAAATTGTTTTCTTTTATTTTACTTCTACAACCCCTAAACTCTTTTTATTCCTTTATTTTGTAACAAAAACAGTATCATAAATATACTAGGACGTTGTTATGAGAAATATTTTAACTACACTTACACACACCTCCATCTAATGGATAGAGAACATAATGTTTCTGTGGATGGAAAACTAACGCCTCACGAAATGATGATTGTTTAAATATCTCCAACCGCCTCTCATGGTGTCCATTATGATGGAAATGTATTTATATATGATATATATTATTTTTATGTTTTATTTATGCCTCTTTATTTTCCATTTATATCATACCATCATGGTTTCCATTATGGGTAAATGCAATAATTTCATTTAAGGAAGTGCGGACTACCGCCCCCTCAAAGTGATATGACTCGTTAATGCTATATGTGGGACGTATAAAGGATGGAGTTAATGATATTATATATGAAATTATATTGGAATTATAACATACATATGTATAATTATATATTAATTCCATTAAAATAAGAAATAGAAATTAAAGTAGCGTTCATTCGTACGTACGACTTACCGTCTCCATGAACGGTGCATTTCATTTCTTACCTCCAAATGTTATGTAATATTATAAATACATGTATATACTGGATATATATGATATATATGATATATAAATCATGAATATCATTCTGGATATAATGGAATATTGACCACATGGACAATTTGTAAGATAAGGTGTTCATTTTTGGCTCAAGTACCAAATATCGAAAAAAAGACCATTATTAACTTAAATCATTACATAATATTTATAACATGGTATTAAGTGATATAAAATGAATTATAAACTTGAAAAAGGTTCTTAAGAAAGTATAAATTAACTTTAGTTTTTTATTCAGGATATTAAAGAACGATCGAGTCAAATCAGATACAAGGTAAGGAACTTTGTCTCCATCTCCTTTCATTGAGGCATATTTAGTTTCATACACAACTTTATTTTATACGTTGTATAAACCCCTTTGACTTTTCATTTAATTCAAAGGAAATATTTTTATACGAATCATTTTACAAAACAACAAAAAGGAATGTTTTTTTAACGTAAGTGGTGACAATGACCTTTCCGCCGCTGCGAGTATTATTTGATCTTTGGCTTCCTTAACAAGCTGTAATGTTTTAAAAAGGAAAAATAAATACCATATACTATTTTTATGTATTTTGGTATTGAAAATGATTTTGATAATGGATTTATTATTTAAATCTCTTCAAATGATATTTTTTTTATTATAATGTGGAAATTTTATCTTTCCTTTATGCTTATGTTATGTGTTATGATCATGTTATGGTTATTGGGAATTATTTATGTATACGGGTGTTTCCATGATAAACCTGTGGAGAGTGAGCCCGAGATATCTCTCCAATGCATTGGGTAACATGACGGAGGTAAACATGAATGTTTCTCCTAAGAGATTTTGGGAATATACTGTGATGGGTATTCCAAAGTAGCTCCCTATGTAGATGTGATAGCTACATTGTAAGTATGATATGGATTCCACAAGTTACCTTTATGATTTATTATTTCTATGTGTTATTCATAGATCTTATGTTTTCAGGAGGTAAGTAAAAGTGTTTATGTTTTGTATGTTTTTATGAACACATGTTTTCTTTATTTGTTTTATAACCCTTACTGAGCTTTTTATGCTCATCCCAAGTTTTGAAATGTTTTCACAGGACTTAAAGATGAATAGGGTCAAGGATGGGATCAAGGAAAAGTCATGCTATCTAAAACCAAGAACTAGACATGACTCTTTTTTTCAAGAGTTTTTATTTTATGAAAAAAATGGAAACTTTTTAGAGCTTTCTACTTTGTAATCTTTTAAGATGTAATAGTTATGTCCTAATTCTCTAAAACTCTAAACCTGAAAAGATCCTCAATGTAAATTATTCATTTAATTCAATATTATGTAATGTTTAAGGTCAGGTCCTTATATGTACCTTGGTACCACATAGATATCTTTTACGGTATATTGGATGACCCCTACTGAGCTCTGAGAGCTAAGGGTATAGCTGTAATACCTACATGAGAAAGGTTTTATTAGACCCAGTGTGTACCTTGGGTGTCTCTAGTGTTGTTTGTGAAAAAGGTAGATGGGATGTTGAGGATTTTCATTGATTAACATCACTTGAATCAGGTGTAGTTTGGGTTTGGATTAGTGGTAACAACCCTGTAATACTACATGGAAAATGGGGGTTCAAAACCCACTGGGCGCAAGTACTGTAGTGGTAATGTAGCAACAATGATACTGTAGAAACAACAGAACTGTAGCAGTGGCAGGGCATTGTAGCAGTGGCAGGAACTGTGCAGGTACTGTATCAGAGGTGTACTGTTGCAGTACTATTCCCCAAATGGGCCTTGGCCCAAAAAATTGGGGCTACGGGCTATGTAATGGGCTACATTCCCACTAGGCCTTAGGCTATGTAATAAGTCTCCCTCTACCCAGTTAAAAGAGGTCTTTTCTTTGAATTAATAATAAAATGAGGCTTAGAACCCAACTTTCAAAAAAAATCACCTGAATCAGGTGAAGATCAAGAAAAAGTAACCCTTGAAAAGGATTTATGACCTCTTATACTAGTTGAAGGTTGATATATTTATCTTAAAGTTTGTCCTCATGTTTTACTACTATCAAATTGATGTTCAAGTGGAAGAAATTACGAAGATGAAATTCGTTTTCTCTATAGGCATAATGAGTTTTTGGTGCTTCCCTTTCGTGTGATGAATTCCCCCATAATGTTAATGGAACTTATGAACTAGATATTCTAGCCATTCATATATTTATTAGTGGGTTCCTTTATCGATGAAATTATAGTTCAATCTGTGTATAAGGTGGTGCATATATAGATTTTGAGGATAGACCTAGAATTACTCTAGGATCACTAATTTTAGAGAAAGCTATCAAATTTTCAGTTTGGGATTTGAGAGGTTCAGTTTTTGGGGAATGCCATCATTGAGAATGGTGTAGCTATGGACTTGACCATGATCTATATATGTATTTCCCAAGATCCACCAAAGAGTGTGTTAGAGGTGACAGATTTCTTCAGATTATAAAGTACCATTAGAGGGTTGTGATATACTTTTCCAGGTTTTCAACCACTTTTACAGCCTTGACATTGAGAGGGAAGTTATTTTCCTAGCCTGAGCAGTGCCAAAGCCTTTGAGGAGCTGAGGTAGAGCTTGATCATTTCTCTTATGTTCAAACTTGTAGAGGAGATCATAGAGTGCATAGTGTTTTATGATGCGTCTAAATATAGTCTTTGATACATGTTGATGAAGTGGCATTAAGTGATTTATTATGGATTGATACAGTTGATACCCCATGAGAATAACTATTTGAACCATAAATTTTGTTTGGAAGTTGAAGTCTTATCCTTTATGACATGGAAGTGTTATCTCATGGGTGAGTGTTTCATTATTTTCTTAGACAACCAATGTTTCAGGTAAATATCTACCTAGAGAAGAATCAACCTAAGATAGGGGTGTTAGTTAGAGTTAATAAAGGATTGTGAATTTGATATAGTCTATACTCTAGGGAAGGTCAATGTGGTGGAATATTTCCTTAGTAGGAAATAATATTTTTGTTTAGTGGAGGAGGGGATAGTGAAATTGTCCTTATTATAGCTTACCCTAGTGAAGAAGAGGGGTGAAGAATATATTACATTGATGGTGGTGAATCAAATCCTTATTTAAAAAGTGAGTGAGGATTACTTGAGATATTTTGAATATGAATTTATATATTAAAATATATCATTAGTAGATACACCAGATGGGTTTCTTAGAGGTTTGGGAACACACCATCTTTTTATAGGGACAGACATGGGTTCTAGTCACCTTACATGAGGAGGTTTGGAGGGGGTGTTATACCTCCCACTAGGTTGTAAATTTTGAAGTGGTAAATATTTTATATGACCTATAGTGATAGTTTCTTTTAGGATGGTATGAGGCATATTATTGTCAAGTTTGTTTCTTGATGTCTCAGATGTGAAAAGGTAAAGGCTAAAACTAAGGTTCCAACAGGTCTAACTCAACCTATTATGATTCTTGAATAGAATTGATATGGAATACTGATAGATTTTGTGATGGGGATTCAACATACGACAAGAATACATGAGTCTATGTAGATGATTGTTGAACGAATTACCTAGTCGGTACACTTCTATTCCATATGAGGATAGATTTCAGTCGAGAGTTTTGGGCACTTATATGTGATGAATATTTTATGTTTTTCTATAGTACCCATGATGAAAATATTAGACTATGATTCTTAGTATATTTCATGGTTTTGTATATGTTTTCAAGAGGCTTACGAGACCAAGTTATGGACAAGAACAATGTTTATCCCCTAAAAGGATGGATTGTTTGAGCAGACCATCCAGGTTTTGGAAGAAGTACTACAATCCCACATTTTGGTTTGTAGTTGGAGTTGTGTGGATCTCTTACAGTTGATGGTGATCACTTACAATAACACATATCCCTCTACTATCTACATGTAACCATTTATGTCACTATACGGGAGTTCCTATAGGTCTCCCTTGTGCTGGAATGAGATTGGTGAGAAATATATTGTTGAGATATAGTTGGTGTAAGTGATGACTAAGATGGTTTAGGTGATCCATGAGAATTTGAGGACATAGAGTGTTGATATAAATTTTACATAGACTGACATTGTAGACCATGGTAATTTTATTATGGGGCCATGTCTTCTTGAGTGTCTTCCCATGAAGATATTTTTAGATTTTTGGGGAAACAAACTATTCCCAAGGTTCATTGGACCATTCTAGATTATATGTAGGGTTGATGAGGTTGTATACTTATTATACTTACCCTCATATCTGGACAACATTCATGAGGTTTTAAATATTTCAAAAATGATTTTATATGTGCACAACCCATCAAATGTTATAGATTTTGGAGAGATAGACATTGAGGGTGGAGTCACCTTATCAAAGTACTTAGTAGAGATTATGGTTCAATAGGGGAGATACCTATATGGGTGGATAATTCCTAGGGTTTGAGTGGTTTGGATTTTTGATAACACTTCTAAGAGCTCATGAGAGCGATATATCTATATGTGGTATCATTACTGTCACCTTTTTGTATATATTTTTCTTTATAGTGTTAAAATACTTTATTTTGGTGAGAATACAAAAACTCTAGTTTTCATAATTTGATCCTTTGAATATTTCATTAGCTATCTATGGATTTTACCTCAAAGTTAGCATTGTGTTTTGGGTTTCATGGGAACCCATAATTAATATATTAAAATTATTAAATACATTAAAGTGAAAAATTTCATATTTTCAGAATGAATGATTTTAATATTGACTAGGGCCTCAAATGAATGATCTGAGATCATAGTTGTTTCTAGGAATATGGTTTACTCTAGGGACATGATAAGGTCAGTCAAGGTCAATGTTCTATGTAAGGAAGTTGTTGACAGAGTGAATTTAATAAATCAAATGATTAATTTTATTTAATATATTAAATTTCTAAAACCTAAACATATTCTTATAAATATCACACTATTGAAAATCTATAGTGTTAGCCACATAACCCTGGGATATTAGATGATAGGAGGAGTTCCACCATTAGTGATAACAAGCTTGAGCATGTGGAAAAATGAAGAATGAATCAAGGAGAGTCATGTGAAGAGTGTTGAATGTAGTATAATGTTCAATGACATCACTATTGACCATGTTATTTACTAATAATTTATCTGTTTTCATGGCAGGGATCATTATTATTTGGATTTATGTCCTTGTGTTCTTGTTTTATAAGCTTGGATCATATATATACTTAATTATTGAATTTATTTATTATCCTAATATGTAAGTTTCATCTGTATTCTTGATCCTAGTTATTTTTTTATTACACTATTTCTTCACCTTTTTTGGTTTCCACAATCATGATATTTAGCCAGGATTGTAGCATCCAATAATGTCTCTCACCTTGTTTTTGTGCCTATTTCATCTATATTCTTCGTGTTATTCATCATTAAACCATGGGGTTAGTTATTAGACTTTACCATACCAGTTGGAGTGTGATAAAACCTCTAGATTCATGAATGTTTGATGAAAAACCATGTGATTAATGGATTATAGATGAATCGAGGTGAAACAATGGTCTTCAGGTGATGATTCTAGGTATCAAAACCACATTATAGAAATGAGAGGCGTATTCGATCATGCATGAGTAATGAGAATATTGATTCTTTACCATCAATTGGTGTGAATTGATGACCAAAGGCTCTTTTCCTTCAATCTTGACTAATTAGGTGAGTCAATTACAGATCACATATGACATTATGGGGATCAAGACACCATTTTTAGTGATGGATGACAAAACATACCTCATCAAGGTCAACAAAAGTACTATTTTCCAACCATTAGAGACTGAAAAATGACATCATAAGAGGTTTCTTACATATCAGGGCTCAAGAGTAGATTTAAGAGAAGCTATTAATGGATTTAGTGAAGCCAGTGAGAATAAAGCATGAAACCACATCTTCCAAGAAAATCATGATAACACATAATGTAATATGGAGGAACACACTTCATGTTTCATAGTTTATTGTGGGGGATAGGTTTTATCCCACTATAAATATCACACTCTATTTTTAAGACCCACATATTGTGTGACCTTGGTTGGGTTTCCCAATAGTTTCTAAGTGGTAGATGCTCAAGCATTCCGTGTGGACTACACACCATGTACATAATCCATAGCCCATGAACCCCTACTTAGACAGTGATACTATGTTAAATGATGAATATGGATTCGACCCTAGGGGTTTCCACCCACCATGTCCCTAGGATGAAATTACACATACATTGTCTTTTACATGCTGAGTGGAATAGTGGGACGAGGTTAGAATTTATCTTCAGAGTGCACCCTATGTACCCAAGAAGAACATGTCATGTAATTTTCCTAGTATTTTTTACCTTGCGCATCTCCTTATCCAGGAATCAGATTTGGGACAATCATTTTCTTATAATGAGTAATTTTCTATATAGGAAATGATAGTGGTATTTGTTTGTCATCATAGATATGGTGCAAGGTGATATGATAGATTTACTTATTCAATGATTCTCAGCAGGTTTTTGGGTTCAGGATTGATAATATGAGAGATTATGGGGTTGGTACTCCCCTGTAACACTAAGGTACGGGTCCCCATTCTCTTTATATTAGTAGATTCAGTACTTCCCCACTTTACGGAGGATCTAGGTCTTCTATCAATGGAGTTTTACTCCCTTGTCATCGAGCTATTATGGGGAGAAGTTCCTCTACTAGAGATAATGTTCCCTCAGCTATTGAGCTAGTGGTAAGGAGTGGTCCCTCCACTCTGATTCTTGTGAGGTTATGCAAGGTACTTGGAATCAAATATATGTGTAATGTAATGAACCCTTGTAGCCCACGTATAGTGGTTAATTTATTTTATTTGTACTTAATACAAGCATATATCATTAAAAAGGACATAATATTTTAATATCCTTGCTAAACTAGATACATACTTGGATCCCATATTACATTTTAAAACAAAAAATACAACATAGTATTTTCTTTGGGATCATATTTATTCCCTCTATAAAATCCCCGAATATCAATCATAAAATATTTTCTGGTGTCCTCTCGAATGGAAACATAAGAAAAGGGTGACTTCAGATTCTCAATATGAGAATTCATACAAAAAAAGTTAAATAATTCACTAATAATATAAAATAATAAATGATATTCATATAATTCCATATAAATAATCCAATGAAATTGAAACTTATCCATGGAAATCACAACGAATCAAATAATCACATGAAAATTAATAACTGATTTTACAATGATTGAATCCATAATTATAGATATCTAAAACTTATTGTTGAGGAATCATGCCAAGATATCTTAAACATACATTCAAGCCTCATGCTAAGAAATATTATATAAATTGGGTTTGCCTAAAAAAAACTGATGTAGTTTGTCTCATGAGACCTACCAATGCATTGATGGGATATTTAATTCCGGTCCCCACCTATCACTAAATAATTCCAATGCATTAATTATACAAATAAAAAACATATTTTAATCACTATATCATAAAAATAAATAACGGTTTGTATTGGAAGAACTAGTATACCGAATATCAATACTTTCCCCAACAAGGATGAAAAAAACCATATAAAGAAATATTTTGGATGGTATAATAAGAGTATAACCTAAGTAAAACATAGGATTCAATTAAGGATTTTTGACATGGATGAAAATAATTTCATAATCTCACTGAAAAACTTCTTGTGGAAAATACCCCTTTTCACTTTGAAAACAATAATTTGAAATACAAAAATTTCCCAAATATTAATGAAAAAATAATATTTTAAATGAAATTTGTAAATTTATAAATAAATATTCAAAGAAAATAATTTTTATGACATCAATAAATTTCATTCATGTCATATAAGTTTAAAAAAATTCCTGTCACACTTTTGTAAAAAGTTTAAAAAGTACCTCGTTAAAAAATGACAAGAAGATTAATTTTAAAAAATTTATTTTAAAAAGTAATTTTTTCAAAAGTAATATTTAATAATAATTCTATAATAGTAAAAAAATTCATGATAATATTTTTAGAAAACTTAGACATGGAAGAGAAAGATTTTTTGATCGAATGGTAGGTCATATGTATGAGTGAGCGCTGTTTTCACTTTCCAATGGATGAAACGAAACAATGGTAAATAATAATTCAACCTAACAGAGTCATTATTATAAAATATAAATATTATATATATATATATTCATTTAAACTATTATTATTACAATCATTATAAAATGGAAATGAATAACAGATCACATCGCTTCGTGGAGGTTGTAGTCCACACGTATGCACGAGCGACATTATCGTTTTCCAATAGATTGGAAGGTAAGAAGGTAGGTATGATATTATAATTATAGAATAAAAATTATTTCATAAATATCACATATAATTATTAAGCCCATAATAATACCTATCCGTAAAATATGGTGATGAAAAATGAATTGTATCTTTATGTGGAGTCGGTAAGTCGTACATACATACGAGCGACACCTTCAATTTACATTTTTATGGAAAATAGGGTGGATAATTGTGGTTTTATAATAATAATAATAAAATAATAATATATTTAGGACTTTTAAGTTATTATTTTATGATAATAACATATATTTATAGGAGTTAAAAGAAAGAATAAATTTAAATAGGACTGGTAAGACGATTACCTATTCAATGGGATACCTCCTTTAGACCCTTTATTATTGAACTTTGGGGTGGAATTTTAAGAAGAAAAAATATATAATATTTATAAGAATTTTTAGAGGAGAAATTGTTTGTTTTTTCTAATATAGAAGGGTCAATGTGGTGTAAATATGAGAAAGGATGGGTGTCCTTTTATAAGTGGGGGATAAGATACACTTGGAACTTTTTAAAAGAATAAAATATATCAAATCCTTTATCAAGATAAATGATTCCAAATGGATATATATTTGAATTTGGTATATTATGAGGTTATAATACCATCAAATAATATAATTTGGATAGGTTTTAGTGGTGTTTTTAACCTTATCATTTGGTTTAACCCCACAATTAACCCATTTTAACTTTAACCGTTGTAATGACTTTTTTCACACTTAAAGTGACATAATTTTACTTATAAACTAAATATTGACTCATAAATGGAAAATAGATGATAGTTTTTACCATATATTATCCTCCATTTCCTATTTTATGATTTTAATAAATTTTAAATAATTTAATAAAATATTATTTTCACAATATATCATTATTATCTATTTTTATACTATTAATATAATTTGTCTTAAAATACATAAATAAAAAGTTGTAATTAAAATATAATACTTTAAAACAACAATAATTTGTTATAATAAAATATAAAATTCATGGAAAACTATAGCACATTAAAATTATAACACTTTTAGTATGTTTAAAATCATTTATTTTATTTTCTGATTAATGTAAGAAATACCGCGCCAGTATTGCATAAGAATTGAAGGTAAATATATAATTAATAAATATTATAAATGAATTTAAATAATGAAAATAAATTAATCATTCAAAAATTATACATTTATTTTCAATAAATACTTATATTTTTCCATATATGAACACATAAGACATTTTCTACAGTAATTGAGTGATATTTTGTATTTTTCTATTCCTTAAATATTATATAGGTCATTTTCAGGGAAAAGTGTCACTTAAACAATTAAATTTTTATAATATGTGATAAGGGTCAAATTTAATTAATCAATTAAGAATTAATATGATAAATTATGGCCATATCATCTTAGTTTTAACTTAGATTAACCCAATTTACCCTTTATTGGGGCGATAAATTTTACCATAATTACTATTCATAAGACCTAAAAAGAAAAGAGAACTATTTACTAAATTTGGAACTCTAAATAAAATATATTGGATTATTTTTATCAAATTCAATCTCTTTAAGTAGAAAAAAATAATTTTAAAATAAATATGGAAAAAATGTTGAAAACAAACTTTAGAAAAATAATATTTTTAACCATAAGACATGATATATTCTTATCTCATGAAAATTAAAAATATTAGATGAATACTAAATTTTTTATTGAATATATAATATATAATATTCATAAAAAATTATTAATCTATAGTTAGTAATTTAAATGATTAAGATAAAAACATTTTGTGTGCATAAAAACTGTTTTTTTCTTCAGAAAAACATCTTCTTGATTTTAAATTGTTTTTTATATTAATTTATAATTAATTCATAAAAAATGAATTTATTTTATGCATGTCTATACCATAAATTTTCATAATTCAGTTGGTCTTATTCATACATTCTAACCAAATATCTAGAAGATAAATATTAAATAATATTTTAATAGAAAATCACGATTCGTTTAACCGTGGTGTGGCATGTAATAGAAGCTATTGAAGGGAAAAAATATTAAAGAAAATTATAATATAAAATCTCAAGTTGTTAAATTAAAACCCACTTAAAAAGAATTTTTCCAATAAAATTCCATTACATTGATACAATGAAATGATGTTATATCATCCTAATATCATTTTTAGGTTCCCATGGAACTTTAAAAAATTTATGGTATTGGCAAAAACATTAACTAATTGAGTGATATTATTTCATTTAAATTTTACTGTATGATCTAGAATCTACACCATTTTTTCCTCATATAAGATATTTCTCTCTGATGTTATGGCCTCTGAGTTTAGTATATGTGAATGATCATGTATGTACATTCTTAGGAGAGATACATGGAACACATCATGATCATGGGAGAGGTTTAGTGGAAGTGCAAGATGTTAAGATACCATCATGATATGATTAATAATCTTTAAAGGGCCAATATACCAAGGGATATGCTTTCCCTTGTTTCCAAATATCATAAGTTTCTTCATGTAGAAATTCATAGAAAAACCTTATCAACAACATCAAATTACATATCACACTAATGATTGTAATCATTACTTTTCTGTCGACACTAACCTACCTGGATGTGCTATTGAGTGGTTATAACTTTCCCTTCCTTTTCCTTAGCTATATTAGACACCAATAAATTTATTGGTCAAAATTCATCGAAATAGGTCGAAGTTCCAAACTTCTTTCCATTGAGGGATTCATGAAAATTCTTCTGAAAGTTCAAGTTAAAGGTATTTTTGTAAGAAAACTCAATCAGAGGAAGGTTTTGATACATACCACATTTGAAATCCATAAAATAAGCTCTAAACATTTATTCTAGTGTATGAACAGTCTTGTCAAAGTGAACATATATCTGTGGATGATTAGTAGTACTAAAACTCCATTTTATATCCAGATCTCATAGAATACTTTTCTATAACTTCGAGTCATGCCTCATATCTTGATCAGATATAATAGAAAATGGTACTCCCTAAAACCTTACAAACTCCTTTATGTATTTTATAGTATTTTTATCAAGAGATAAATATACTATGATACCAAATATAATGACTCCAACCTTAGAATCCCATACCTATGGTTAATTTATTACACTCGTACGAAATATAAGTAACAAAATCTCAAATTACTAAATAGTTAAGTAGTATTTCTTAACAAGATACATACATGAATCCCATATTACATTTGAAAACATAAAATACTACATAATATTTTCTTTAGGATCAACTTTATTACATCTAGAAAATCCATGCATATCAATCATAATATAAGTCCTGGAATCATGGGGAAAGGAATGATAAGAAAGATATGATCTAATATTATCGATAAGTGAATTCGTATATAAGATGCTAAATAAGGAATAAATAACATGGAAAGAATAAATGATGATCAAATAAGGACTTCTAAATAATCAGTTAAGCTAGAACCATATCCATAGATATCACCGCTAATAATATAATCACATGGACATTAATAACTGATTTCATAATGATATAATGCATAAGTATGTCCATCTTAAACTTACCCTTGAGGCTGTATTCCATGTCATCTTAAACATACCATCAATGCATCATGCCAAGACATCTTATTTAAATGGGTAAAGCCTCGACCAAAAACAAATCAATCTTATCTCATGATACCTATTGATACATAGATAGGTTATGTAATTTTGGTCCCCAACCATCACATAGTAATTCCAATTCATTAATTATATGAACAAATAACATAACTTAATTAACATAGCTTAAAAATAAAAAACGTTCCATATTGGAATAACTAGTATATAGAATATCAATACTTTCCCTAGTCAAGATGATCAAAAACCATATAGATAAATATTTCAGATGGGATCATAAGAGTATAACCTTCGTAAAACAAAATATTCAAAAAATGTTGTTGACATAGATGAAAATAATTTCAAAATCTCACTGGAAAATTTATTGAAAAAATACCCTTTTCACGTTGATAACACTTATTTAATATAATAATTTTTTTCATAGATATTAAGAAAACATTTTATTTGAAAATAAAATTTAAAAATTTTAATTTAAGATTCAAATTGAATACTTTAAAAGATGGTGGAAAATTCCATTCAGGATGTATAAGTTAAAAAAATACTCCTTGCACACTTTTGTAAAAAGTTCTAAAAGTACCTCATCTAGAAAAAGATAAGGATTTTACTTTTAAAATAGTTTTTAAAAAGTGAAACATGGGTAAAAATGACATTAAAAAATCCTTGGATAATTTTAATTACATTCTTGAAATAATTTTTAGAAAACACAGACATGGAAGAGAATGAATTTTCGATTCAAGAGAGAAATGAAGTTATTAATCCATAAAAACATTTTATCAAGGTTTTGAGTACTTAAAGATAAGATAATTGTAAGGAAAAATATTAATTTAAAGAAATAACTAGATGAGAATAAAATATATTGATTTTATGACCAAAATATAAAATAACTCCTTCAATTTTGACTCAAATCGAAAAATTCTCAAATAATGATGTAATTTTGAAATAAACCCTTACCTTAGGTTCAACTTCCATCATATGTGTTCGAACCTACAGTATAATAAATATAGATTTATTATATATATATATATAATAGAACCATAATCATATATATCATAATATATATGATTTATTTATAATTTTTTATCACCCAATTATGAACAATTCTATAAGATAATCATCATTTCGGGTACTAAGTACTCCATTTTCCAGGTATGTTTTGGTTTAATAGTATTGACCATTATAATTTGATAATGGTTCAATCATCTTCTAAATTTTAAACATGATATAATTATTATATATATATATATATTCATTATATATTAATTTATATTAATTCATAAAATTTAGAGATATACAAATGAATTACACTATTCAGGGAGGCGGTATGCTGTACACACACATGAACAATGTCTTCACTTTTTAACGGATGGAAAAAAAGAAAGATAAATAATAATTAAAATTTAAATAATAATTATTATAAAATATTAATCATATATATTCATTAAATATCTCCTTATTACGATCTATAAAAAATGAGAATAAAAAATAGATCACATCGCTTCATAGAGGTGGTAGTCCACATATATGCACGAATGAAATTATCATTTTCGCAGAGATTGTAAGGTAACAATTTAGATAAGATATTATAATTATAAAATAAATTATGTCATAAATAAAATATATAAACATTAAACTCATCCTAATGCTCATCTATAAAATATGGTGATGAAAAATGAATGGTATCGCTACGGGGAGACAATAAGCTGTACAAACACACGATCAATACCTTCAATTTCCATTTGAGGGAAAAGAGGGTGGAGAATTGTGGTTTCATAATCATAATAAAATTTAAATATATTTAGGATAAATAATTTATTATTTTATGATAATACCACTTATTTATAGGAGGTAAAAGAATAAATAAACTGAAAGAGGTCGGGAAATATAATTACCTCTTCATCGAGAGACCACCATTAAAACATTTCTAATGAAACCAAGGGTTGGTATATTGAGAAGAAAATAACATATTTTAATTTTCTGAGAATTTTAATAAGATAAATTATTTGTCTTTGTTCAACATAGAATGCTAAATGTGGGGTAAATATGAGAAAGTATGTGTGTCCTTTTATAAGTGATAGTGATGGAACACTTAAAATTTCTTAAAATTATAAAATAAAATAAATTAATTATCAAGAAAAATGCTTCAAAATTTCTATATATTAGAATTTGGGATAGAATGAGGATGTAATAAAATCAATAAATAGAATTTTTATAGGTTTGAGTGGTGTTCTAAACCTTATCGTTTGGTTGAACCCTATAATTAACCCATTTTAACTTTATCCACTATAATGAATTTTTCACTCTTAAAGGGTTATAATTTTAATTATAATTTAACTATTAACTCATAAATATAAAAGGTATGATATTTTAGTCTATATATTATCCCCATGGAAAATTTAAATATTTTAATAATTTTTAAATAATTTAATATTGTATTTTTTTCGTAACAAATCATTATTATCAATTTTGACACTATTCATTTAATTTGACTTGAAAGACATAAAGACAAAGTTGAAATTAAAATATAATCCATTAAAATAAATAAAAAATTTCATAATAATCTATGAAATTCGTGGAACACTATAAATAATTCAAATTATATCACTTTTAATATTTTCAAAATCATTTATTTTATTTCTCAATTAATTAAAGAAATACTGCATCGATGTTACATAAGCATTTAAGGAAATTATTTAATTACTAAAGATTATAAATAAATTTACATCATGAAAATAATTTAATTATTCTTAAAATAGAAATTTAAATTCACTCAAAACATGTTTTTGTCCCTATTTTAACACATAATACATTTTTAAAATAGAGTGACATTTTGTATTTTTAATTGATTTAAATATTATATAGTTCATTTTCATGAACAATTTTCCCTTAAAAAATTCAATTTATAGCATATGTGATAATGGTAAAATTTAATTCAACTATTAAGAATTAAGATGATAAATTATAAACTAATCATATAGTTTTATCTAGAATAACCTGATTTACTATATATCGAGGTGATAAATTTTACCACAATTACTATTTATAACACCCAAAAATAAAAGGACCTATTTAAATATTTCGTAATTTTGATGCGCATGGATTTAACTAACATTTTTTGGTTTTCTAACTGAGTTTTGATTAATTATTTTATGTGTTTTTAATATTTATAGTTTATTTTCGTAATTTTATAGTGTTTTTATTATTTCTAATAATTTTTAGTCAACTATACATTAATTTTAGAAATTTATTATTATTATAAGTTTATATTAATTGTATATATTATTAATAATTAATTTTTAACACCTTTTTATTATTTTTAGTTGTTTCAATAATATTAGTTTTATTGTTAGTATATTAATATTTATTATTATATATATTAATATTATTTAATAGTATTATATATTATTATATATCCTTATAAATATTAATTATAATTGTATTAATATTATTAGTCTATTATTATTATATCATATTAATATTTAAAAGTGGAATTATTATTAAGAATATAGGTAGTAATTTTATATAATTATTAATTTTATTATATTAATTTACCTAATTATCTATATAGATATATATATTTATATAACCCTATTTTTTAATTATATCTATTTCTATAAGTAGTATAATATATGTATAACTTTTATTCTAGTACAATTTGATTCTTATTTTATTATTTTTATTATTACCATTATCATCATCATCATCATCATCATCATCATCATCATCATTATTTTTATTATATATAATTTATGTTTTTGATAATTTATTTTTGAAATTTGATCTTTTTTTTATTTCCTATTTTTCATGCAGCGGATCTACTACTTCTTCGATAGAATTGGAAAACCCCTACAAATCAACAAACCACACCATTCTTTCTTCCTTGGTTATAGCACCAAAGTGCACCACCAGGCCGACACCACCTCCACTTCATACACCATATTCATCCTCTCCTCATATTCAACACTATGATTACACCCCTACATGACACCACCACCTCTCCCTCTTAGTGAATTCTCCTCCTCTGATGCATCTAACTAGGTACACCGGTAGCATGCATCCTCCCTAGCATTACACCACTGTCTGATCGACCAAAAAAACAAACCCACATATGCACCCCTTTTGATGAATCCTAAGGCACACCACCCCTCTATCTTAACACATCCACCTGTAGACCACCATCACTGGTCCATTCTAGCTCTTCCCTCCTCCCCATTCTAAGACAACCCCATGTCATCACCTAGTTCAACATTGAAAGACAAGATAACTCACATGCTCTCCCTGATGTGCACCACCATCGGTAACTGGAACCTCATTATCATCTTGAAAAAATCAATGGCGCATCCTCCCTACATGCATGCCATCACCTACCCCATTCACAGACCACCATGTGAACCATTATAGAACACCCCCACAGCTGAACCCATATGCATCACATATCCTCTATTCACCTTCCTCCTCAGTTCCAGTTTCAACAATGATGGAGGGATCACACCAATAATGGATAATGTTCATATATCATTCCAGTTTTGTGAAATTTCACACAAATCATGAGGCATGTGATGGTTCATCTTGATATTGTGGTGATTGGAAGAGCGATGGTTTTCATTCAGTGACTATCTTTAACAGGTTATAGTAACATTTATGTTGACACAGAATGGTGATATCTTATGTTTATTATTTTATATGTTGTGCTTCATGATGTTAGAAATTTTTTTTGATGTCTGGGTTATGATGAATGTGACAGTAATTTCACATCTTGTTTTATTTTCATATTTTGATTTCCAGTTAATTCATATCGATTGGATTTTTTTTATTAAATTATATTTGTGTTTTTTAATCTTTTTTGGGAACCACACACATGACTTGGTACTTTTCCGTGTGATACTTAATAAGTGATCATGGTTGGGAGATCATCATAGAAATTATTTATCTAAAAATCATTCTTTGGTGTAGCAGAATCAAAAATCACACATGAGTGTGTTTTAAATATATAAATTTATTAATTGAAAAAAATTATATTTTTTTAATTTCCATTTATACATTAATGAGTGATACCTAATAAGTGATCTCATGTGAGTGAACCTGACACAGACAGATACTTTGAATCTGTGAGAAACAGGACGTTGCATTTCACTAAGTGATTAGATACAAAAATTCTGTGCATGTTATTCATCAAATCAGAAAATGAAATTATTTATTATTTTGGTGAGTAATTAGAATGCTATCCAATATCATATAATGGGACTTGATAATGTTTTAATTAATATTTTAATCATTGATAATTGAATGAATAAATATTCTGATTTGAGAATTAAATAATTTGTATTGCATACACCTGAACAGAATTCACAACTCTGGAAATTTCATCTCCACATGTTTCTTCCATATATTAATTTAGTTAACTTAAAAAGTTTTAGTTAATTTAACTATTGTTTTTAAATATATTTTTATTATTTAGAATTTTTAGTTGTTAATCACATTAAAATATCATCTACCTGAATATTCCTCTATATGGTTTGACCCTTCTCACCACTATTATAGTATTTAGCAGGTTAATAAATTTGAAAATTAAATGCACTATGATACAAGTACCAAATTTGTGGAACCATTTTTTTGGAGAATAGTAGTATTACGATATACTTAAAAAGAGTTACTTATGTAAAAATTAAAAAAAACATAAATAATAGAAGAAATGTTATGATATACTCTGGGTATTTTTTTGTGTCATTGTAAGAAAACCTAAAACACATAGAAGTTCAGAATGTCATGGTCTGCACCATACAGTTACAACCAATATCTAGCCTACACATCCATGTTTAATGGTATGGAATAAAACATTACACCACACATGATCTCTTTTGGTAATTATGTTTATTTTAATGATTATTATTTTAGTCAGTCTTGATCCTTGTGATAACCCTTCACCATATCCTACAACTAGTTCGTACCAATAATTTGATAATTTTCAAAGTCAAATCACTCTTGAAACTATAAATTTTCATAATTCATGCTCAATATCTACTTTGAAATATATTTTAGAAAACTTTCAAAACCCATGTCCACAATATCAATACTTTATAGTTTATAAATCATCTTGCACACTACATTAAGACATAAAACTTAACCAACTATCATGTGAACCGAATGATTCAATAATTGGGCACATGTTGACCTATTCTATTACCGAGACAAGAAGTTTGATCTACAAGATTAATATAATTCAATGTTTATTTCATCAATGAAATATATATAAAGGTAGATCAATGATCTAGAAAATCAAATGAATCATTTTGTACAACTAGCTACCTCAATACCACTCGATGATCCAATTCAGAATAATTATTTTTTAGGAAAGTTCATTGGAGGCTTCATTTGAATAAAATTAATCTTCTAATTTTGATAATGAGAATACTCTGATCGATCCTTCTTCTTACCATACCATTGATGAATCATATCCATCAAAATTTTATTCTTTCAATCTAATCAAATTTCAAGAATATTAGAGTTCAATCTTCCACCATTTCCAATATAAAGGTCACTCAGAAAATAAGATTCCACATCCTTAATAAGTGAGTTCACAAATTTCCCATCTAAAATTGAATTAAGATATATTAAATGTGTTTCAAATTAAATTATTTTCTTATAAAGAGAATATTTTACTTGGAACCATATTTACTATGATAGAGTTAGGATTGATCTAAGATAATATGAATTCCCACATGCAAGATGATATCCCTTCAAATGACACTGACTCTCATATTTATAAAAAACATTCTTAATTCTAAAGAATTTTCCAAATTTAAAATTTTGAAATATTTTTTGAGTTAAAAAATTAATTAGGGATTATGGTGGAGAACACTCAAAATATTATAACTGTAATGGAAAAATGGAATTTCTTAGAGGATCCAGATTTCATGATTCCACATGTTCCAATAGAGAAATATGAAGAAGGGATTATTAAATAAACATTTGAAAAAAATATTTCATTATTGACACAGTGGAGTCACCTACTCCAATTTAGATCTCCCCAACTACTCCATTCATCAAGGTTAAAACTACTTCCCTTGAAATACCCAAAAATTCTAGTAATACTCTTGACCATTATATTATTAATGAAATAGTCTAACATGAATTGAGTTGGAAACTAGTGGATTTACCTATGATATTGGTTTGTGATGAAAAAATATTGGGACCTATCATCAACCTAGATACTTAGTTCTTGTATTTTATGGATATAAGCCAACTAATTAATGATTTTGGTAAGGTAATTTCTTCCCTTTTAAAAATTTCAAATGGTAATGTTCTTGATCTTCATGAAGATTCCCTATGTGAAAAATTAAATTATTCGGTGTGTTTTTCATCAGATGAGGTATATTCATTCCTAAGTGAGTTGTTATAATTTTATTTTATTCCACAAATCAATTTGATCAAGAAGTTTCCATTGAGACATTGTACAACATTTAAGATAATTTCCTTTTCAATGACTAGATTCTACACTTTCACAGATAAATAAGTCGATGCATGGTTTCTATTTTTGTTTGATCTTGGCGCAGTTTTAGTAAAATCTTACTGGATATGAATTAAACTTAGGCCTCAATAGGAGGAAACCCATCATTAGTTTATTTTCCTTTAACTGCATTTAGTTTTGTTTAATTTTTTATATAATAAAATATCATTAATTTAATATAATTTATTTTCTCTTGGAACTATAGTAGATGTGAATTTGTTAGAATAATTTTTATCATCCAAATTCTTTTTATTATGTTGTGACTTTTTTGAAATGATTTGGGTATGTGATATCCTTATACTGATTTTATAGGAACATAATTTCTAGAGATTCATCAGATACATGTAGCCTCTCTATGTCTATTTCCACTCACTCAGGAAGTTTTTATATTTTATGTCATTTTTTATGCTTCCAAAAATACCATGTAAAATAAATAACTCAAAAAATTAGAAAAATTGAAAAATGAAAAAAACTAGTATTCCTATCATTATTGAACCCATATAAAAACTATTTTATTTTTATAGTAACATAGTCAAGAACATACCAATTATGTCCAAGTTAGTCTGAGAAAATGATTCTTATTTGGAATTATTTCATCCATTATCTCATGACATAGATGATTAGTGATATTATTCTATGGTTCAGAAATATTTATTTTGAAACTTGTATATGTTTGAGACACTTGTTTGAACCCATGATCATCTATTCTATCCAACATTTTATTTCCATACCCATGAGGATTTTGTCCCATTTTTTCATTCTATCTCGTTTATATTTTTCCTCAGGGAATCTTAACCATGTTATTTACTCTAAAACATTCCATGTTTTCCAATCAAATAAATCATAATTTTGGAATTTTTAAGAAAATGAAGGAGCATTTTATTGATTTATTTATCCTCTTTGAACCACTGATCCACCCAGACATTTTTTTTATAGATCATATCTTAGAAACCAAGGAGAATACTTTTAGTAAGAGGCCAAAAATGATACCCTTCCCTACCCATTTTGTGAATTTTTTCATGATGATTTTCAATCTATGCATTATTGAGAGATTTATTCACAGAGAGGGTTGTTTGAGTGATAATGATAAACTTAATGAAAATGGATCAACATTATTCCATAATGATTATATTTTTTATATTATATAGTATCTACATGCATTAAAAGTATTTTTTATATTGGAATATAGATTCATTTTGGTTCAAAAAATGAGTATATATTTTTTCATTATGTGGAAATCCTCACCTTTAGGGATACCTATTAAAGTGATGCTCCAATAATCAAAGAAATGGAGAGTTTTATATATGAACTACCTTCATTGAGATTCTATAGAGAATGGGCTACTTTTATACCTTTCTTTGAGATTATTTCAGAGATATATATATATATATAATGGGGTTTGAAAGATATTACTCAATTGTTTACCTATATATTATGTTTGAGAGAGTTGTGTTCTTAAAAAAAGATAAGAAAAAAATTGGGAGATATTTTTTTAAAAAGATATAAATTTTTTGATAGAAACATTGTATTATCATATACTTGGGGATAAACAACACTTTATGTGTGGGGGAGTGAGATATTTAGGTAGACATTTGGATTGTCATTTATTATTAATTTATTTCAATATTAAACCCTCATTTTTTTATATAGACCTTCAATTTTGTATGACCCACCATCCTGTAGCCTCATAGAAATTTGAACCTAATGTTTTGTCCTTGTGATTGATGAATTCTTTTGATTTACATGAGTAGAGATATAAAATTCATGGAAAGAATATGGTATGAATTCATGTGCATGATAATTGAGTATATAGTTTTCAAAGAATTGTTTTGAGTGATGCGTGTGATGGTGAGGTAGAGCACATGATACATGAGTGCATGTACTTGTTTTAGAAAGACTGTAAGAAGAAATAAATATTTTTGAAAATTGGAATTTTAAACAAGTCATGATATTTTGTGAGTAATAGGGATTGATTTTTTTTAAATTTATAATTTTGATGGTTTGAATTGTATTCATGTCTAGTTGTGCATTACTTATGATTGTTTTCACGTGAGTGAAAATGTTTAAGTGTGGGAGATTTAATGAACATGGATTTCACTAAGATTTAATAGTGCATATGGATTTGATTCACAAGTATTTTATAGAAATATGATAAATAGTTTAAGTGTGAAAAAGTTAGTTTTAATTAATTAGTTTAACCAATTTTAATATTTTTAGCATAATTCCATATTTTTATTGTGTATTTTTGTAATTTGTAGTTAATTATATATTAAATTTATTAGTTTTTTTATTATTAGTTTATATTAATTTTATATGTTATTAACATTTATTTTCAAACACTTTTTTATATTTTTATTTGTTTCACTAATAATAGTTTTATTATTAGTTTTTTAATATTTATTAGTATATATATATATATTAATTTTCTATATTAGTATTATATATTATTATATATCATTATAAATATAAATAATATAAAATATAGTAGTAAAAATATTATTAGTCTATTATTATTATATTAGATTTATATTTAACAGTGGAATTTTTATTATGAATATAAGTAATAATTTCATCTAATTATAATTTTATTATATTAATAAACCTAATTATATATATGTATATATATCCCTATCTTTTAATTATATTTATTTCTATTAATAGTATAATTTATGTATAACATTCAATCTAGTACAATTTTATTATTATTATTATTATTATTATTATTATTATTTAACATTTAAGATCTAGATAATTAGGTTTTGAAGTTTGAACTCATTTTTTTTGATATTATATTTTTGATGAAGAAGATCTATATATTCTTTAGCAACATCGGAAAAAACCTACAAATCAAAAGGTCACACCCCTCCTTCCTTAGTTGTAGCTCCAAAGCGCACTGCCAGGCCAATGCCACCTCTACTTCCCACACTATCTCTTTCCTCTTCTCCTCTTGTGAAACGCCACGACAAAACCCCTATGCGACACCACCACATCCTTCCAGGTGACATCTTCTCCTCCGTTACAACAAATCTGGAACACCAGCAGCACACCTACTCCTTAGAAACACACCACCAACTGATCTTCCACTATCCACACACCCTCTACTCTCCCCCTGTGTAATAGCCTAAGGCATGCCACCCCTCCATCTTCATGCCTCTACTCATAGACCCCCATCTTAGGGAACGACCTCATGACTACACTTCACTAAAACACCACCATCAGTAACCAATGCCTCATTATCCCTTATTAGTAGTCACCAGCGCCTCCTCCATACTTTAATTCTAGTACCCCTTCATTCGTAGACCACTACATGCACTAGCCAAGAACACCCTTCATAGACAACCCCCTATGCATCGCACATCCGCCCTCAAATGTCTTCATTGGTTGTAGTTATATAAATGATAGAGGGATCATTTTGGTTGTTGATGTAGTTCATATATCATTCAATTTTGGCAGTAGATCATGAACATCATGAGGCACATAATGGTTCATCTTGATATTACGACGATCGATGTAGAAATGATTTTTATTCAATGACCATCAGTAGAAGCTTACTATGGAATTTATATCGACACAAACTCAATGATATCTTCTAATTATTATTTTATGTTTTTTTTGTGTGTTGGCGGGCTAATTATTTGGTGTCGTAGTTGTGATGAACATGGAAGTAATTTCATGCCTTATTTTGTTTTAATATTTTTATTTCCATTCAATTCATATCAATTGGACTTTTATTTAATAAATTATATTTTTGTTTTATTTAATTTTTTGTGGGAACCACAAACATTCTTTGGTATATTCTATGTGATACATGATATATTATCATGGGTGGGATATCATCAATGAATTTATTTATTCATAAATCGATCATGTGCATGAGAAAATTAAAAATCTAATGCAAGTGAGTTTTGAATTAATAAATATATCAATTGAAAAAACTAATGTTTTGTGGGCATTCACATTCAAAACTGCATGTGTGATACCAAACAAGTGATCTTATCTAGGTGAACCCGATATATATAAATACAATAAATTTATAAGAAATAGTTCGTTTCTTTTCACCACGTGATTCTATGAAAAAATATCACACAAGTTATTCATCAAATTCGAGAACGAAATAATGGTTGATTTTTTGAATAATTATATTTTTGTATAAAATTATAGAATTAGAATTGATAGAGTTCTAATTAATATTGTATTCAAAGGTAATAAAATGAATAAATATTTATTTGTGAGAATTAAATAATTGGTATTTCAGGCATCTGAATGGACGTCATAACTGTGACACTTTCATAACCACCTATTTCTTATATATATTAATTTAGTTCACTTAGATAGTTTTAGTTAATTTAAATATTCGTTTTTAAATAGTTTTTTAGTTTTTAGAATTTTTATTTTTTAATAACATTAAAATATCATATGCATGAACATTCCTCCATGAGAATATTCCTAGTGTCTATACACATTCTCTATGTGGTTCGACCATGTTCACCACATCTACAGTATTTGGAAGGTTAATAAATTTTCAAATTAGATGTGCTGAAATATGAATAAAAAACTAATAGTTAAAAATATGGAATCCATTTTATCAAATATAGTCTTTATAAGTGATAAAAATTAATTATAAAATGAGTACAAAATACGTGATTAAAATCTCTTTTAAAAAATACAATTTTTAAGCATAAAATTGGATATATTCCTATCTTATGCACAATAAAAATATTGGATGAAAGATAATTTTTTTATTAAACATATAATATAAATTTTTTATTAAAATCATTCACAAATATTGACTAAATTAATTTGTCAAGATAAAAACTTGTTGTGCATAGAAAAATGGGGGTTTTCATTAAAAATATAATCTATTTTCAATTAATTTTTATTATCACATCAAATTAATGGATTAAAAATGAATTTATTTTATACATATATAAAACATAAAATTCATGATTTAGTTAGTCTTATTCATACCAGGAAAATCAATGGCTAGTCAATTACTATTGAATAATATTGTAGTAGAAGACCAATATTCATTTAAACTCGGGGTTTAATGTAACAAAATATATCAGAAAAATAAAATTTATTAGAGAAAAATATATTATATAATCTTGGGGTGTTACAATTGGACCACTGGTACTGTATGAAGATTCATCGTTCTAAGATGATTTTGGAGATTGAAACTTCTCTCCTTTTATGATTAAGATTTCAGTATAAGCATATATGATGTGTGGTTTCTTTTTCCCTCCTAATAATGGTTTTAGATGATAGTTTTATACAATTACTTTCGTATTGGTTTTTTCAGGTGTCTTAAAATATATGTATATAGTCACCTATTCATGAAATTTTCCTTCACATGTTTGTCTTAATCAGACGACATACAAATTGGTGGTGACTTGAGTGGACTTGGTATCAGAGGAGCATAGAAGTTTGTGGTGGCGTTGACCGTGTTCAGTGGAAAGACTCAAGGATCTTCAATAAGGATCTCCCATGCTTTTACATTTTTAGTTTTATATTTTGTTACATCCTTTATCTCTTGTTGGGTGTGTATTTTCACCCTTATAAAATTGTATAATCTTATTGCAATTTACCATTTTCCTTAGAGGATGTCGTGTGAATTTGTTTACTCTGTAGAGATTTCAGTTTAATTTTCTATTTGTACTATTTAATGGATATAGTATTGTGTGTGGTTTTATAGTTACTTTATTCTAAGTAATAAAATTATAATTATATTCCTTATAAGTGTTAGTTTCCATCCCTTGGCCTATTACAGGCGGGCTTAGAGTGTCACTCTCAGCTTACTGCTGACCGAGGAGGGGTCCCGATGTGTCCTATCATGATAGATAATGGTTATTAAAAATAATATTAATATATTAGTATATATAATATTCTAATGTTATTGTATGACAATGGTTTGAAGATTTTGGGAGGAGTTATAAGAGTAAATAAAACTAAAACATTTGGTTAAATTCTATACCTCTTCCTGAGACAACCTCTTTTGTTTCTTTAATTCATATAAGGTTAGTATTATACCCAAAATAATCCATTTAGGGAGAAAGGATAGATTATATAAATGTTTTTAGGTAGATGTGGTAGAAAAAAATGGCTCTTTAAGTGTGGAGATAAGAAGAGAGATGGCTCCCTTTTATAGGTGAGGGAAAGGACATACTTGATATTTTTGAAACTATTTAAATATTATTAATCAATTTTCATGGAAAAGTGTCCAATGAAAAATTTAATGTAAGGATTAAGGTTTTAAGGGTCAAAATAAATCCATATAATTATAATTTATATGAATTTTTTTGTCCTTATCCCATAGTTTTAACCTTAGTTTACCCATTTTACCATTTTTATTATGGTAGTGATTTTTCTAGCATAGTTCCTAAACATAATTGTCAAAATGAAATTTATCACATTACTAAATTTTTAAATATTGATTCAAAAGATATAATCCATTCTTATAAATTCAATATCTAGAAATGATAGAAATTAAATTATCTTAAAAATGAAAACCACAATAAAAAATGCATTTCTTAAAACAATTTCTTTTAAGTATGAATTTTTTTATACCAAAAAAGAAAAAAAATTATTTCAATGAAAATAATTGAATGAATTTAAATTAAAAGTAACCAACAAAATCTTAAAACCAATCAAAATCAAAATGGTTCTTTGAAAATACTAAAATGAATAGACTATTTTCTTTAAAATCCGGTATTTTCCCCAATTCACCTAAAAATCAGCTTTTTGAAAAATTATCAAAAACAAAACCAAAGATAATTTTGGAATTATATATTAAAATATGTTATATAATTTATAAAATAAAATTTATAAAAGTGGGTTAAATCAATTATAATACCCAGGCACAAAATTCAATAAAAATCATTTTTTATGAAAATGTACTTTTGAAGTATAAAATGACTATATTCTCATTCTCTTCCTAATAACGATAATTAAATAAAGGTTAATTAATTAAATTGAATATATAATATACTTATTTAATTATAATAATTTATAAATATTGATAAATTTAATATTATATTATAAAAATACATTTCACACATTAAAACTATTTTATTGAAAATACCTCATTTTCCTAAAAAAGATTGTATCTTCATTTATAATAAATTGAATATAAATATACCCTATGAATATATATATATATATACTATATATATAAAATGGATATGTGTCCAAAAACCATATATATATATATATGTTATATTACATTCCTATATATATCATTACATGCATCACTAAAATTTATTAATTTACTTCTATCTCATCATGTCTATTGTATTCCTAATTATTTTCCTTGATTCCTTAGTTGAATTTGGGGTCACAGTCTTCATATAAAACTATTATGATAAATATTTTATATTTATTTAGTATTTTTATTTATTTGTGTATTTACTCCACTTTTAATTTTCTTCGTGTTATTTCATATTACAACCTCATAATTTATTAGTGTTTATTTTTCATTGTAATCTGTTAATTTAATAAATTTATTATGGTTCATTTGAGTGTGATGTTGTGTGTATAAAAATATACTAAAAATAATATTCATTTAAAAGATAAATACATATTTAAATTTCAAGGTGTTATATCCAGAGGAGGGAGACCTCCGTCTAGAACTGTGTGATATTTTTCAATCACATTGGATGATGATCAAGACCATTTATGATGCTCTTTTTTAAAATATATAAAATTTTTATAACAAGTTATCTATTTTAGTTTTTATGCAAGGATTCATATTTATTTCATGGAGATCCTTAGGTAAGGTATTCTGATTGTTTTTATAGCTTCTAATAAATTTTATTTAACTCATTTTATCACTTTAAAATTATAGACCAAGGAGTTGTATGGACATACCTACTAAAGTGTGTATAATTTAATCATCTATTTGGATGTGGGACATGTTATTTTGTAATTTGTTAAGATGAATTACATGCGTCGTATTCATCGATAAGAATAGTCTACACTCAAATAATCAAGAATGTATGAGTATGTTATATTGTATTGGCATAGTCTATGTTCAATGGTCACTTGGTGTCTTAGACAATGATATTATAAGATTATGCATACTACTATATGTTGTATCTTGTGGAAATAGGTATAGAGATCCATGTTTTTGATGGAGATCATGATAAATATGTTAGAAACATTAGTATCATTGTTTCTTTACTAGTGGATGATCTTTTCTTATATTTAGGAATTTAGAAATTTGTATTTTCTTTCAATTTTACAAAGGCCTACAGGTTAACATTTTATGGTCGTAATAATGAGGCTTAAGTTTATAAAACTATTAGGGGTACTCCAAAAGTGTTTTTGAGGACATGTGGAAGAAGTTATAGATAAATTCTCAAAGGTTATTTCATATTATGTTACATGTTGTGGAAATGGTTGAAATCTTTTCAAAAAAGATATTTTGAAATATCCAAAAGTATTTTTGGGAATGTTTCAGGAAATGTTTCATATGATGTGACATAAGGTGAAAATGCACGAAGTATATGAGGCTTTAGTGCAAGTGGGATATTGATAGTATTTTTCACTAAAGGAACCACTACAATGTTGTGGTTTTGACTATGCCATCTTTTATACTTGTGTGCACCATGCCATAGTGTTAGAAACTATGCTATAGTGTTTTCTTCTTGGTATTATCATATCATTCAATAATGTGATGGAATCAATCCTATTCATCTCATTTTGACATCACTATCGGTTATTCATAATTTGATAATGATTATGAGGATTTATAACATCCAGCATGATTCTTTAAATGTCAAAAAATAAATTTGTAATTTTACAAAGCATTTGAAAGTGTTGAAGCATTAAAAATGTTTATGAAACATTCCAATAAATATTTCCCAACCACTTGAGGTTGTGTAGGGCTTATAAAAATCAGTTCATTCCTCATGAATGTTTTTTGGTGCAACAGAGTTGAGACTCCTGTTATTACACCATAATCCAGGAAAATCATTGATATCTCTCTTATCTCTATTCTATAAACATGAGTTGATAGAAAACCAAGAATAGATAAATATACTTTATAATAATTGTTAGATTCATATAATATATTGATACATTCGAAGGAAGGATACTTTTGGTTTCTTCTCAGCGATCTTGATAAGATTCTTTTGAAGGGCCATGATAGGCCGAATCTACCAGTGTAAGGTACATTGTTCTTATTTATCTTCATTTATATTCATTCCAAACATATAGATAAAATATATATTTAATTAGGTTTTAGAGTTGTTCTTCCATTGTTTTGTAGATGATATAAATCCCTATCAGACCCATCATAAGTTACCCAGTATATTCATCTTCTAACCTCTCATATTCTAAGTAAATAAGAATGATAACTACTCATTTAATGACATATATTTATTCATTAATATTAATTATTAATTATAAAAACAAATAAAATATATAGTAAATAAAATTATTCTAGTCACCCAACATCTCACTTAAATTCATATTCTTTAGAAATATATGTTAAATATTAATATAACACATACCACCCAAAAATGTAAATATTAATCAATAGGTCCCCATCATAGCAACAATTACCGATTCATCCCCTTAAATCCAAAAACTTAATATTTGACTCATAATCCACAAGTTACAAAACCAAATAAAAAATCATCATATTATCTTCATCATCACACTAACCTCATCATCACATCTTAGGAAAGGGGATGGGAAATTCATTACCCAACCAATTGAATATCACTATATGGATGATGGTTGTTAGTTTCCTAGTCAATGGTACTTTCAAAAATTGTAAGGAAATAAAAAATAAAAAATAATACTTTTATAAACCAAAATTATATTCAAGTCACTCTCATAATTTTATATTTTAATATTTATGATATTTACCATCAATTTTATCTCATACCACATATCATTGATCATCATGTAATCAAATTTGATAAATATCTCATATAATCATTATTACGATAGCAAAATATTATTAAATTTATCCAATTTTAGTCAGTATAAGAAACTAAATTCTTCTGTCAGTTATTATATTCTATAATATGTATTAATATTAAATTATATAAAAAAAATATCAATCATATATTTATAAAAAATATGTATTAAAGAATAAACAATGGCATGGTGAGATTCAAAAAACACTGATTAGTGTTATCTATTGGTTCATGATAACGTGTCATGGTGTATATAATTAATGATATTTTATATCATTTAGTAAACTCTCATTCACTAATTATCATATTTAATTTGGCTTTTGTCACATCTTGTGATGATGTGTGGGTACTTCATTAATTATTTATGTAGTTCAACAATCAAATTATTATAATGAGAGACTATTGTAATAATTACAACATAAGATCAAAAGGCTTGGTTTTTTCATATCAGTAGAAACATCAAGACTCCAACAAGATCCTTAATTCAATAAAAGTTTTATATATAATGGGCTTCATTGAAATCATTTGATAAGTGTTGATATATAGTAGATATGACTCTCAAAGTCAAATATCCCTCATTCTACTCTCCTCATTCACCATTGGGAGGAAGTTCTAGAATACCTTCGAAGGGGAAAGAGTCTTATAATTTTTTTGAATATTACAATGGATAGTTGATACCTCTGAAGGAGGGAATATATTATTTCTATTGAGGGATATCAATCAGAATCATTATTGTTAAGGATTCAACATGTATAGTGGCGTATTCTACATTTTATGTTTTTCATTTTATTTTATTGAATTTTCTATTGATATATCTTTTAGATGGATTTTTATGTTTTTATTATATATTTGGTTATATAGATGTCCCAAAAAACCCTTTAGTGGAATAAAAGAAAATAATGGTGAAGAATCGATAAGATGAATATTTTAAATTGAAATAAGTTTGACGCTTTCTAGGTTCAAAATCATAGTTATTATAACCACATCATGATTTATGAATTTTTTTAAAAAAATTATTTTTATAAATAATTCATTGTTTTCTTATCATAAAATAGAGAATTATAAATTAAACATTTTTATGTCATAGGTTTTGACCAAAAGTGTCTTGATTTTAGGAAATTTGATTTCCATGAAGAAAAACCACAACCTAGAAAATGTTCATAAACTATGGTTTATGGTATGGCCATAAAAAAAGAGATTTTGATTATAAACTATGGAATAGATCAAGGTTGAACCACTATTTAATTCTCTATCTGAAATGGAGAGTGTAGAGAAAACAAATTTTGGTCCGTGGAAGTAATTTTTAGAAATTATTTAATAAAATTCATAAAAAACAAAAATCATATCAAAGGATTTTAATAAAAATTATTATTATATAAAGTCGAAACATATTATATTAAATATTTTAATTTTTAATATATTTATGAAATCTATATTTAATATGATATAATTTTTTTTAATATTATAAATATTGGTATGCGAAACATCTAGACCTAGACCACTAGTTCAGATTTGGAGTTTCACATGACCTCATGCACGCCTCTCCGTATGTAAGAGGTTTCCAACTAGAAGCGAGGGTCTAATTATCTTAGTTGGTATAATATTACCTTAGATACATATCCTTGAAACAATAATAAAAAGTAAAAATATAACAACTAAGTCTAAATAATGTAGAATAAATATAATACTAGATTACAGACATGTCAAATAATAAACAAACATGCTCCCTTTTAGAAAATCATAACTATAGTAAAAGTGTAGGCTGATAAATAAATAAATAAAGCAAAAGAATTATCTCAAGTAAATTATTGAACCATTACCAGCTCTAATATCCTCAACTCACCCATCCTCCATTAGCCCTTTTCCCTTTCTTGGATCCCTATACATGTAGTCTGCATGCACATTGAAATGCCCGTACATGGTGTAAGTAGTAACACGTACCAGGACACCCCTAATTCATACATAATAGGAGTGAACATTTATAAGTGTGTATGAAAAGATAATAAATAAAATCATAGACAAGAAAACAAAATGTAAAAAGTGTCTGTACACTAACCAAACCACCAACAAACCTTATTGTACCTGCATCGAGTCCTTTATAAAAAACAATTGAGTGGCCATGGAAACATTATAAGCAATGGATTCATCCTTGAAGTTTCTCAATAGTAGTACAATCCCTAGGCCTATTGGTTAGAACATAATAGGAAATCATTCCCCATTACCATCTCTCAGTTCAGGTCACATAAACCATCATGCTGCATTATCGCCTCATGGGTCAGATCACATAAACCATCATGTCTACAGATCAGGCCACACTAGGACATCATACCCAATCATCCAACCCAGTCTAGTCATTATGTCATATGAAATGTCATAAAATGATCCCCCTCTAGGGCCATTTAGCCACAACAAGTCAACCTGTGACTTTGGTACTATACATTGAATATAATATAACATATACCAAGTAAAAACACAAGGAAATAAGGCATAACATAAAATGGAACACAAAGCATATCATTATTGTGAAACAATATTCAAGAACAAAAAAATGTGATCAAATTAACATATTATAGAGAATACTAACACACAACATAAAATATTGATAACAATCATATAGATAAAATATATGAGGTGAGGAACTTTCTACCTTAAACTCTAATGTTTCACTAAATAATCTCCACCCTAATCACATCCGCATATTTGATGGTTCAAACTTCTCACAAATGACTCCAGGAATCGATTCAAAATATTTTATTTCGAAAAGAAATAGAAACACCATATGCGATAATGGTTTCTCTCTCCTGGATAATTTTTAAATTATCGATTTATTCCATAACATATGTTAACCATAACTTCCTAAAATAATAATTATCAAACCACTGTGATAATATTCCATCTCTATAAAATAATCTATGATAATCATGTGGTAATTATTTATTATTATTCTTTGATAATTTTGGGTTATTTCCATTAAATATATTTTTAATCATATTTCCAAAAATCATATGTTTTCCAAATTAATCAACTAGACATGAAATATAGAGGAGATAAAAATACAAATTTTTAATAAAAATTATTCTTTTAAATTTATTCACCCAAATAGAGGAGAGAGGTTGAGGGTTTTATCACATCTAGAACCTAGAAAAAGAACTCGTATTAATTGAATAAGGATTCACCAATCTTGAACAAGGGTATTTCTAGACTATCCGGACTCAAGTTAATAACAAAAAAAGTTTTTTGTTTAAGGTATTTTTAAGAAGACCATATGGAATTTAGGTTCACAGGGATAGAATACAAAAATTAAACCTACAAATTAATTTATCATTTAAAAGGATCTTAACAGTGAAGCATTTAAAATCAGGAATAAAATGTGTAAGGAATTTTAAATGAGTAGAAATATTTATTTCAATGATTTTATGCTTTTAAAATCATCAACACATGTTTACAGGTTTGATATGGGAAAATAAAATGAAAATTTGGAATAAAAATTACGTTTTCTTCAAAAAGGGTCCTGCGTAAGGGTAATATGATTTTACCCTTTGGTAAATCGAAGCTGTCGCATGAGGTTATTGAGTTTTACCCTTACATAGGTCCAAGATACATACTTATCCTTTTATAGACTTTATAATATAGGAGTTAACCTTACAAAACTTGGAATTACCTTTACATAACACCTTGGTAACCTTACACATCCTTTTAAATTAAAAGGATACCTTTAGAAGACTATGAAAATAGAAAGTTACCTTTACAGAACAGATGTAATTTCCAGTTAACATTACAAAAAAGTTAGTTTACCTTTATGATACTCATGTAAATACTGATTTACCACCAGTAAACTCCCAAAACACCACCGTCCATATAGATAGAAGGAATTTACCATTATACAGGCTCTAATCCAATGTATGGGTAAAAATTTAGTTAAAAAATTATTCAATTTTTTTTTAAAAAAACTTGTGAATTATAACCAAAATGGGTTTATAAAAATGGGGAAGTTATAATTAACCCCTAAAACAACCACTCTTCCTCAATAACTACATTCAAAGGTATTTCCCAAATAACTAAATCCATTATTCCTAAACAAATGCCTCTTACTCTAATGTCTCCATTTGAATCTACCCATGTTTCCATAGAACATGAACAAGTAGGATTGTCTTCCCTAGGAATAATTTTTTTTCTCCATTAAATGATCTAAATTAGGTTCTCTATAAAGGATGTGTCAATTAATAACTCAAAATATTTATAGTTGATCACATGTGTAGGGAAATACATATACCTCCGAAGCTAAGACTCATGAAACACATCAAACACCACTATTCTTCTGAAGGTCGTTCACACGTCACATGAGCTTCCTGCGATGTATATCTAAGTTCACATCAAATGAAAATACATTTACCTAGTTTATAGGACATATAAAACTCAAAAAACTATAGGTACTTTACATAGTGAATATACCTCAGATTTGTGTCCCTCTATGTGAAGATATAACAGAGGCTCTTGTGGTATGTGTAGAAAACAAACCTCTCACCAAAGAGATATCATCACCAACACTTAAAATCATGGACCACAACTACTAATTCAAATTCAGGGGTAGGATAGTCCCACTATTTGGGTCATAGGTGATGTGACCCTTCATCTACTACCCACTCCCTCTAAATCAAAACTGTTCCTAATAAAACTCCCATTTCATCACAATAAATTAATTATTCAATTATAGGATTTGTTTAAATCAAAACTAGATCTATAGTTACCCCCATATTTTTCCCAAGAAATGCCTATTCACACTAGTCCAAACATTATAATTTCTCTCCCTCCATCATCAACATAACCATAGTTGTTGATAAATGAGATTATCCCTAGATAACATAACAATAGTATAAAACTAAAACTAGAAATATCATGATCTCAAATACATTCTGAGAACATGTCCATGACAAAACCACATCTACTTTATTTTTGTTTAAAGATATAATAGTATTACAAATGAAATTCCCAAAGAACTTCACATCCCAAATCCAAAATTCAATCTTCACCAGCTTAGCATAATTTCGGTGTGCTCAAATTGTACTCAAGATTATGTCAAGATGTTTGGAATACTACTATAGGGTTAGAAATTCGATGAGGATGTCATGAATAAACACCATGATGAATGAATCAATATAAAAATTGAAGATCTTATTTATGAGATCCATGAACACTTTCAGTTCATTATTCAGTCCAAGAGGAATCACCAAGTAATCATATATCCCTTACTTTTTCCTAAATGATATCTTTTGGATAGATACCAATTTAAGTCAAAAATGGTGATAGACTAATCATAAATTTATCTTTAAAAACATATGGCTCTTTGTATCTGATAAAAAAGATCATTGATCCTAGAAAAATGATACTTATTATTTAACACAATTCTTTAAAATCACCTAGTTTTTCTTCCAGAAATCTACACATATTCAAATAATACTATCTGAATTCTTGGATAATAAGATATGTAAACCACAAGATGATGTACTAATCCTAATAAATCCCTTCCTCTCTAATTAGTTGAGTTGTACGTTGATCTCATTCAACTCGGATAATGTTATATGATAAAGGGGCATCAAAATGGGATGTGAACCAATCATGAGATCTATCTCAATATCAAATAATTTATCAGGGGGATGTCAAATTATGTCATCCAGAAAGAAATATTGATAGAGACTAATGACTATACGAAAAGATGAGGGGCCTTCTAGTGATCCTTCTAAAAGATTGAAGCCTGAAATCCATACTGCGACCACCCCTAGATGACTCATGTTGAGAAATACTATTCTAACTCCAAACCCCATTCACTAATCATCACAAAATTCTATCCCATATGTGATCTAAATGATACCCATATATGATATAAATCAATTTGAGCTTCAATGTTAGACAACCAATCCATACTGAGAATCATATTGAAACTCATAATCTCTAGAATCATGAAGTCCCACAAATATATATTTACAAAAATACTATAGGACACTCGAGGAATCATTTGATATGATCTAATTTCATTAACAATGGTGTATCAAGGGATAGAAACTCATATGAACTTAAAGGATAAGTCTATCAAAACAACAAATTGGGAAGATATACATGAATGGGAAACTCAGGAAGTAAGAAAGATGCTAGATTAACCTAATATTCCTTTAGAGTCTCTACTAGGTCAAATGTCTGCATAATGATGTCAACCCATTTATTAGCATCCTAAGGGACTCTAGCTCCTTGTAAGGATGAATAATGATGGATTTACAAGTCGTTGAGCATAATAAACCATAGTTTCAAGATCCCATTCCTTGAAAAAATCACTACACGAATGGCTTATGGTTGAAGAGGCCCCATTACAAAACCACTAACTAGGTGAATAAGCACTATCACCTACATTATATAAAATTTCTAGTGGTAAATAAATAACATACTCCATTATAGGAGTATTCTTAATCACTTACCCAGTAGTCCCATAAGACTACATCATTAAAAAATTGTATGAAATGCTGAAATAATGTTTAAGGTGTCTGAAGAAATTAATTCTAGTTAGATCCTAACTAGTATATGGGATTACAAAAATATTCTCTTAAGAGGCTACCCATAACTCCAAGATATATTCATCTTATAACTAAAAAATGTTCTATATCCATATATTTTATTCATAGTTATATATATATATATATAAATATAATATAAGGATTAGGTTCAATTAATTAATTCTATCATAGATATATCACAATAAAAAGTAAATAGATATATTAGAAATGAGATAATATAATTATATCCTAAATAGAGAGTGTATATCAAGACATTATATTAAAGAACCACGATACAATACATCAATAAGTAAATACACGGTATGTGATCTTATGTGCCTAGTCACGAGACATGTATCCGCCCCAAATCTCATAAAAATGTAATTGTAATCCCTTCAATAGTTACTCGGAGTCCTGCTACACATAAGATAGCCATAAACATGGAAAATCTCCTATCCAAGTACCACACAACCAATATTATTTCTACCATATCCTAGGTTGTTCAAAATAAAAGAATAAATTTTTTCTATGATACCGATTTGTAAAGCTTCGACCTAAACTATTGGGTCCAATTCAGAGTGCCACAAGACCTCATGCATGCCTCCTCGCACCAAAAGGTTGTTGAATTGTAGAAAGGTTATAAGTCTATTAGTATGGAGACTATAACCTAAATATCATATCCTTTCACAAATAATATTAAAAAATATATATCAACATAGATTAATCAATGAGGAATAAAAATAATACTATATGGTATACATGTCAAACAATAAGTAAACAAGATCTTTAGGATACATGCAAAAACAGAGTTAATGTGGAGGTAGATAAATAAATAAACTAAATAGTAGAATCCTCCACATTATGTTCTAATACCAATATCATCTCCAAGGTCCCCATCTCAACTATCTATTGTGCCCCCTTCCCTTACCTATATCCAGATTCATAAAGTCTTCACCCGCATCGAAACACTTATACATGGTGAAAGTATTAAAAACACATAGGACACCACCAATGAATCCTTAACACAAGTTAACATGTATAATATTGTATGAAATGATAATAAGTAAAATCACACATAAGAAAAAAAACCTTAAGAAGTTTCCATATGAAATTAAATTTTCTACAAACCTTGAATATACATGTTTGAGACCGTTGTTAGAAAAAAACTTAGTGGTCCTTGAACATCACAAGAAAAAGAGATAGCCTCGAAGCTACTCAATATCTATAATGGTACTAGGACAATGAGAAGACCAAAATATGCCATCATTCCACATTGATATCTATCAAGTCAGGTCACATAGACCATCATTCCAGTTTTCACCTTATGGGTCAGATCACATAGACTATCATACCCCTAGGTCAAACCACACTAGGCCATCATACCATGTTGTCTAACCTAGTGTAGTCATAAAGTCATATGAAGTGTCATAAAACAATCCCAAAATAGGGCCACCAACCCATGATGGGTCCACATGTCACTTTGGTACATGTATAGATAATAATATAACATATACCAAGTACAAACACATGGAAATATGGCATAATATAACAAGGCACACATAACATATCATTAGTGTGATATAATATCAAAGCACACACACATGTGACTAAATCAACATAGTCTAGAGAATATTTACCTATTAAATCATATCATGCGAATGATCATATAAAAAACCTTAATGAGGTAATGAACTTCATACCTCAAGCTTTCTAATGAAGTACCCTAAAGGTTCACCAATGAATCTCTACCTGAATCACACTCACATATTATATGGTTCAATCCACTTACTATGGATTCTTATAATTGATTCCAAATATTTTATTTAAAAAATAAATAGAAACACCACATGTGATACTACTTTATCTATCCAATATAGTTTTCAAAATATCGATTTATGTAATAGAATATGCTAACCACAACTTTCTCAATGAATAATTATAAAACCACATGTGATAACATAATATATCTATAGAATAATTCATGACAAGAACATTGTAATTATTTATTATTGTTATTAGATAATTATATTTTATGAAAATTTAATAAATATTTATCATATTTCTATAAAGATTAAGAATTCAAAATTCATCAATTTCACATGATATATAGAGGAGAGAGAAATACAGATTCCTACAAGGGAATATTATTTTAAAATTATTTATCCAAATAGTGGAGAGGGGGTGTGGGTCCTTCCACACCTGGACCCAAAATAATAACTCATTTTGATCGAATAAGGCTCGAATAATCTTGATAAAGGTGATTACTAGACTACCTTGACTCAATGTAATAATGAAAAATAGAGGCATTAATATTCAATCAGTTTTAAAAAGAACATATGGATTTCACATTTGCAAAGAGATAAAACTGAAATTAAATTCAATATTTAACTTTCCTTTTAATAGAATCATAACATCAGAGCATTTAAAAAATATAATAATATGAGTTACGATTTTTAAACAAGTCAAATATTTGATTTCAATGATTTTAGGCTTTTAAAATGATCAATATGAATTTATTGATTTGAGATGGGAAAGGAGAATGAAATTTAGGAATACAAATCAGTTTTTCACCAAAATAGAGCTTCATTCGGGTAACATGGTTTTACCATTACATAGCTCATATATGTCACATGAGGGTATTTATTTTTATCCAGTCATATTTACTATATATAGACTTAACCTTACACAACTTTTAGAATTTATTATTTACCCTTACGTAACTCATGATTACCTTTACATAGCACCCAGATACACTTAAACATCCTTTGAAATTAAAGGGCTACCATTACCTATCCTATGAAAATAGGGAATTAACTTTACAAAATAGTTTTAATTTACCAATACCATTATGCAGTGACTGATTTACCTTTACACAACACATGTAAATTTGGAGTAACCCTTAAAAATCTCAAAAAAATCACCTTGCATATATTAGAAGGAATTTACCTTTATGTATTCCCGAAGCCATATGTAAGGTTAAAAAATTATTTTAAAAACTATTAAATTTTCACAGAAAAATATTTGTTAATTATAAGAAAAATGGGGTTATAAAAATGAGGATTTTATAGTATGATTTATTTTATGTTGTTTAAACTACTTATTTTAATTTTCATACCATTAATATAAGAGTTAAATGTTAGGTATGTCATAAAATATATAGTTTTTTGTCAACCATGAAAATTATTATTTATTTTAGTTATAAATTCCACAACGAAGGTCAGTTATGATTTATATATACTAGGTGTTAGATTTATTTTGAAATTTAGGAATCTATTGAGTATTGATTTATTGATAGCGAGACTTAGTGTCAAAATTCTCATTTTACTTGGAGAATAGACTATATTAATGAAATTTAGGTGTTGGATATCTGTTAAAAAATACTCTCTCTTATAGGGATTTTAATTCCACGTTCTTTTAAGTCTTTATAAAAAATTGTTTCATTTACTATATACACTGGTTTTGTTTGAATGTGTGTGGATATAATTTAATTTTTCTACTGGGTAAGTAACACTACTCATGAGTTATACAATGTGTTTTAAGATAATATGTTTAGAACATATTAATTAAGTTAATGTAATAAAATTCAAAACTAAATCTCTTGAAGCATAAATATAAATTTGAATTATATGAGATATAAAGTTTTCATGAGAAGAAATAGTTATGTATGATATTCATAAGATGTATATAAAACTGGTGAGACTAAAAAACCTTGAAAATAATTTGTGTGATATTCCTTCCAAAGTAGATACATGTGAATACCTTGATCATTAAAATAGTATGGTTATGTGAAAATAGTGAGCCCATAAACTATCTTTTATAAGTCATTATTGATGTGGATATATATAAGAGTTAGGTAACCATGTATTATTGTGATATTTTTGTTACCCTTATCTTGGAAACCCTAAGAGTTAGGATTCCAAAGGAATATGATTATGTTTTTACATGTGATGGATTTTGGAAAAGATCCATCAACATATCTATCTAAGAATTATATTTTATATGATCAACATGATGAAAAACCTAAATATTTAAGTTTTTTAATTAACAAAAAAGAGGACTCATAACATAATAAAATATAGATGATTAACAAAAAATTTATATTATATATAGGGTTATCAATTTTTGTGGAAGTATATTCAATAACATTCCTAATTGAAATAATATAGAAATTGTTACTCACATAAAGATATAATTTGTTTTAGATTATAGAATGTATGATGAACATCATTTTGAGATATATTATAGGTTGTATCTATATTTTACTAGAATGGTATATAAGATTGAAAATTTTTCTTAAGAAGAACTATTATGAGCATAATGACGTGAATGTTACAGAAATCATTTTTTCTAATTTTGAGTCATGGGTATTTCCTACCAGGTTTGCATGAAACATTTTTTTAATAAATACAGGCGTATAAATATATGATAATTTGGAAATTTTAAGTATATATATGTATTAGAAATATGGGAATAGTTTTTGTCTTGGATATTAACACTTATTATCTAAGGACATGTAGTGGTTTAGTTCTAGAAATTGAAAACTATTACAATTTTCTAGCCATAAATAATTTTTTTTATTTCTATATATTATTTTAACAAGAAGGTATTTTGGTCATGATTAATAATCATAGTTTTTATATTTACATTAATGAAACGTTTTTTTAATGAGAATATGGTGAATGATTTATATATTTTGGACTTGAATAATCTAATATATAATATTTAATATAATATTTTTATTGTATTTAATTATAATTCCACTTATATTTATAATTATTTCCTTGATCATATCATTGAGGAATACATCCAAAGAATCCATAAAGATAGAATATTAGACACATTTGATTATGAATCATTTGACAAATCAAAATCATGTTTATGAAGAAAAATTATCAAAACACATTTTAGTGGAAAATTTATGACGGAAAATAGTATATTAGGCTAATGTGACCCATGAATTACATAAATAAATATTAAATAATTTTATATGAATATTCAATACATGTCGTAAAAATAAATTCCCTAGAACCATAAAGGTTTAGTGTCTTTGGGGACTAGATACATAAAAATATTATTTCATGAAATATCTTCAACATATCTTACACATTTCTACTCACATAGAACATTTCTTAAATATACCCTATCAAAAAAATTTCTTAATAACTTGGGGAAAAGAAACTTAAGAAAGGGTGAGATTAGATTCTTTGTAATGATAAACACTGGGGATATAAATCAATGATCATAATTAATAACAAGTTAGACATAAAGTTATGCCAACTTGATCCTAACTTATGATATTCATACTAAATTACTCAAATATATTTAATTAATGAATCAAGGAACAAGGATTCTTCATAAAAAAGTTACAATTCATAAGAGTACAGAATAAAAAATAATCCATCATAACCCATGAGAAAATACCACATTCATAAGAAATATGTTAATGGAATACACATAAGTATAAAAACCATTTCATTAACTAGGGTTCTCTACCATGTCTATCATAGTGTATTGGATTCACTCACCATTCCATCATTTCCTTAGTAAAGGATTACTTACAAGACTATCACAATTGATAGAGTACCTTAATTGAGTTTACATTACATTCCAGCCCATATTATCACATTAGTTATCAATATTTACCAAATTCATTAGAGGGATATATAATTATTGGCACAAAAATCACATAATTAAAGACATACATATGCATTACACAAGTTCATAAAAACATTCTTCATTTTATCAAATCATAACCCATGTAATGGAATCATATTTTATAAAAATTTAATCATTATATCCTATCATAAACCACGGAATGGAAATGGGTTTTATTAATGTTTCATCATAACTTAATTTACCAATGGGAAATAGATAAGCATCATGAAATCATTCTTAATTATCATCATATCAAGACATCCAGAGAATGAATGTGGATGTTATTATAATATAATATCCCCAATGAAGTATAATAATCCTTAAAGTATGTTTAAATAAATAAAAAATACATTTTGAAGTGTATTTGGACATTTCTCTGAAAACACGGAGACTACCATTTTCATTCAGTATATTTAAGAACTAAAAAATTCTAGAATATTGTGAGTAAAAATTTACTTGAAAATAACTAATTAAACATATAAATTAATATTCAAATAAAATAATAGACATGATATTTGGAGAATACATTAGTGTGGTAAATATTAAAATAATGATCCCTTTCACACTTTTTTGTACGAATCCATAAATAACCTCATCAAAAAATTGTGAAAATTAATTTTTAAAAAATTTAAAGGAAATTAAAATATGGTTGTAACGAATTTAAATAATATTTTCACCATAAAAAATAACATTATTGAAAATTTTTTAAAGAAAAATGGACATGGAATAAAATTTTCATTGACCAAAGAGGAAATAAGGTAGGTTTTTCTTAAAAATATTTTCTTGAACTTTTTAAGTACCAAATAGAGGAAGATGTTACTAATACTTAAGAATACATGACATAAACAGATTAGAATAAAATATATTGGGTTTAAATTATATGTATCATATATTTTCCCTCAATTAAAATCTAACATAAACAATTTCAAAAAAGAATGATATTGTAACATAAACCCTTACAATAAGTCCAATATTTCTTTGTACACATTAAAACATAATCATCAGTAAATATAGATTCATTATTAATATGTTATATAACCATATTCTTAAATAACATACTATTTTTCATTCCTTTATAATTTCCAGTTATCCTTTTATTAAAAATTCTTCATTGAAATGAATATTTGGGTGAAAACTTGTCCATTTTCCATTTATGTTTCTATTTAATAGTACTAGTCCTTGCACCTTGGTCATGTTTTAATATTATAATTAATATTAATCATTTAATAAGTATAATATTTATTCATTTTATAAAATTTTATAACTAATCATAGAAATTAGTGATGAAAAATGAATCACATCAATTCATGGAGACAATAGTTTGTACATGCGCATGAGTGATGTTTTTACTTTTTGATGGATGAAATTAAAGAAATGTATATAATAATTACCATTTAAAAAATAATAATTATATTATAAATATAATACATATTCCTTAAATCAATCATTTATACCATCCATTCAAAGATAAAATGAAAAATTAATTTCATCGCTTTGTGGTGGTGGTAGTCCATACATACACATGAGTAACATTATTATTTTCTAAATGATGAGAAAGAGATATAAAATGTATATTAAATTAGAAAAAAGACATATAATTATTGTAAATATAATTATTTTATCATGATAATATGTATATATATAATTTAGAAGAGTTTTAAGAATAAATAACCAGGAAATATATACGCAAGAACACATAAATTTTCTTCAGATATCCTCCTTAGAAAAGATTATTAATGTTTATTGGATGGATATTCTTGGGAAAAATCACCTAAAGGTAAAAAATAAGAATTTTTTGAGAGTATTTAGGTAAATATTTATTGATTGAAATGTCTCAAGTGGTGTGGATAAGAGAGGATATGATGTTACCTTTTATAAGTAAGGGGAGTGACACTCTTTCAAATACTTAAAAAATGAAAATATAATAAAGTCATATTCAAGTGAAAGTTTCTCCAAAGAAGCCAAAATTTAATGATAAGATAATTTAATGTCTATATATACTAAAAAAGGAGTTTTATACTAGTCTTTAGGTTATTTTAACCCTTATATATTTAGCTTAATCCATTGTTAAAACTTTTAACCATTATTGCAGTGTTAAATTTTTACCTCAATTGCTATTTATAATGAAAAAAAAGAAATTTAAATGCTTAGAAAATAAGGAAATGATGATTAAAAATCTGGAAACCATTTTATTATATTATATTTTTATAAGTGGTAGAAACTAATTTTAAATTAAGTGTGAAAAATTAAATGGAAAACATTTTTTTAGAGAAATGCAATTTTAAGAATAAAACTGAATTTATTCTTATTAATTTCTCAGTAAAAACAAATATATGAATATTAAAATATTTTATTGAATATTTTATATAACACTTTTATTAAAATCATTCATAAAATGTGATTAATATAATTTATTAATATAAAAAAATACGAAATTAATGAAAATAGTTTTTAGGAAATTATATCTTTTTACTTTCAAATGCTTTTATTTTGTTTTCAAACCAATTGATAACCAGTGAATTATTATTTTTACATGTGTAATTTTTTTTTAATATTTTAGTTTTTTCTATTCATACCCTCCAATATAACGTCTATGAAAGATTTTTCCCATTTAATAATAATATTTCGTTAGTGTATTGTGGTTTATTTAAACTCAGTGTTTCATATAATAAAGTAGTTAATGACAAAAAATAATTAAAACGGAAAAATATCATAAAATATTAGGGTGTTACATAGACCTAATACATAGATATGTATGTGGAATAATATATAAGAAATAAATCGGTGGGTATGTGTACTTTTTAACCTTTAATGATGACATCAATCTATATAGTGATTTGTTTCATATGAGATAGAAAATTAAAACTTTTTAAGAGTTTAAGGAGTTCCAAATAAAGTACTTTATAAAATAATATAAATTATTAATATTATTTAACTAGATTTGTGTGGTTAATACTTAGGCTAAGAATTTTCTAATCATTTGAGAGATGGTTGAATTGTCTCACAATGTAATCCTCCTACAACACCATAGTGGAATGATGTGTTTGAGAGGAGGAACCAAACCTTGTTAGACATGGTTATATTGAAGATGAGATGGTGTGACCTTCCTATATAATTTTTGGGATATGATTTTATTTATTTTTTCATTCCTACTTAACTATATTTCATCTTATATTTTTATAAATACACCATATTATATATATGGATCAGGAGGCATCCCGATTAGTATTTTATGAATATTTGGGGATGTGAAGCATATACATGATGTTTAGATTCTTATAAACTGATCCTAAATAAACAATTATTTATTTATTAGTTATTATAAGGAAACTGTAGGATATTATTTCCTTAATCTTAAAGATCAAAATGTATTTTTGGCGTAATTTGGTATATTGTTTGACAAGGAACATATAAATAATGGAACTAGTGGGAGGAAATTTAGTCTTAGAGAAGATGAAAACCAAAAAATAAGAATGGTCCATGAGATTTAAAGTGAATTGATTTCATAAGTGGTTATAGAAAAACAACTGAATCAGGATTATATAAGAACCTTAAAGGTCTTGTAGGATTTTTTAGGATCATGAGAGATATGGATTTTGAATAGAAATTGATAACAAAGTCGTTTTTATAAATGATTAAATAAGTATTTATCGATAGTCCTTTGATATTTTTGATTCTAGGGAATAGTTAGAGGTTATGAATTCTATGCTTGATTTCATGAACACTAACAAAGTTTGTAACTTTATAGATGAATATAAAGGGCCGAAAACCATAATGTGTAAGAGTAATTTACTTAATAAATATGAAATTTTTGTTATAATATTTTCATATAAATATTTCTTGATAGTAAAGGGTTTTAAAAAAATTAATGGCATTAGTAATGAAGATACCCTTTCACTGGTAGTTATGATAATGTCCATTTAGATATTACTTATCATAATAGATCTTTATGAATATAAGATATAACAAATGTATATCAAAACCAATTTAATTATTTTAATTTATTCAAGGATATGTTTATAATAAAAAGGAATATTTTATGTTCCAAATGACATTGCTAAGTTATGATAGTTTCACTAGTACATTTAGGAATCTAAGTAATCTTCTCATTGTTTGATAATATGGTGTGATGATACAATCAAAGAGTTTGGTTTCATAAATAATATGTATAATTCTAGTTTAGACAAGTTGGATATTGGGAATAATGTGGTTTTATGTGTTGTATTTAAATAATATATTATTCATCATAAATTGTAAATAAAATTTACATACTATAAATGTATGGTTGTTAAACTTCTTCTTAATAAAATACATAAGAAAATAATCCTACATGATGGTTATGAATACATTTGGATATAGGTAAACAAAATTTCTTGTATTGAGTTAAAAAACTAATATTTTTAAAAGATAAAGTGGTTTAGAATAGTGAACTCCAAGAAGGGGTATATAATAGTGTTTCATAGAATGAGTATTATGAAAAATCAATGTAATTCTAAAGATTTAGAAATATAAACATAGATAATTTTTATTTTTATTACACTATAGTATCTATAATGTATTCCATGTTGTGTATGGTTCCTAATTTATCTTATTATTTGAGAAAATCAATTAGATACTAATCCAATCTTGATGATAGTTCGTAGATAAATATTAATAACATATTTAAGTACTTGAAAATAACTAAAGATATGTTCTAAACCTATGGATGTAAGGAATAATGACATAAACCGACCTTCTAGGGCCCTAACTGGTCTAGTAGTTAGGTCAAGCATGCCACTCCAATCCCACCTCTAATAGACCATGAGTTGGTGACTAATAGGAAATATTCATACCATACATGGGATGAATTAACCTATATAGATACTGAAATAGATATAAATATCTAACATACATAATAATTAACACCCACCAAGCATACACAAACAACTAAGATAAATAATAATAATAATAATAATAATAATAATAATAATAATAAAAATTCATGTGTGTAACATAAACTATAAAAAACACTACCAAGGAAATTGATGAAAAATAATAGATATAAATGATAATATAACCAATAATGATAAACATATAATAGAGGAAAAATATATTAAGCTCTAATAACACCTAGGAATATATTAATAATAATCACCATTATCATTAATCACCACAATATGACATTAAGAATTAGCTACACCAACTCCATGCCCATCAATGTCACCTCCAAACTGTACTTTATTTTTATAGACACAACATGTGTGGGAAGAAATCCCATGTAAGGATGAGTTTAAAAATAACCTATAGGATTTTCCAGAGACATAAAAGAATGATAAAAATAACAATTCATCAAAAATCCCAAAATAAAGAAGGTATTGGGAAACCCATATATTATCTAAGGATTAAAAAAACCATGATAATGAAAGAAATCCAATATTTATAGACTAGATTTACATATGATCATGTCTCAAATGTGACCAATGACACTTAAAATATTCCAATTACCCACAAAAATATACCCAAAAAACAATTTGTATGATGTATCATAAAGGAAATAAAGTATACATATCATTCCATATGACCTGGAACATCAGAACTACCCAACCCGTATAACTTCCATATAATATCTTATAATTTTAGTTGGGAACCATTACTCATTAAGGAAATGTATATCAATCAATAGAATATCAAGACTTATGGAAAACTAAACCTATAAACATGGTGTATTATTGAATCCATGGATGGAAAATAGTTTCTTGACACAAAATGGAGTACCTAAAATACATCTACTCATCTTCCATCATTCTATTTCAATATTCCTCAAACTATAGTAGGGGAAACATGCCCTATTATGTGAAAAGTATATTTATTGAAGGAGATACCTTCCCCATATCGATGACCATTCCCTAACACATGGTGGTGTTCTGACACCATCTATCATATGGGGGACCAATCCATATTTTGAGTAAATCGTTGGGGAATAACTAAACCCCGTACGTGGAGGAATATGCTCCAACACATGGGGAACTACATGAAATCTATTTATACTCTAGAGACATAAAATAAACCCTTCCAACATCTCTATGGATCTATGAATCTCAAACCATCCAAAACATATAAAAAATTACATCAATTCCAATTTGGATCACACCATCACATTCTATATAGAAAAAGACTAGAATGAACTATTTAATTGTCAAATTCTAACACCCAAGTGAGAAGGTATAAATGAAACCAAATAACACACAATACACAACATGTACCCTTTTAGATATGGAATTCAAGTCATGTTCAATCTTTATGAAAGCATTGATAAAATTACTTCATGTCATGTAAATCTATATATAATTTCCCTTAGGTTACCCAATACATAGGATTTCATTGTCAAATGAGCATGTACCATAATGACCCAAAGTCTTGTCTCCTATAATACATGATATATCCATTATGTGATATGTTGTTTGGGTATACATGGATTCCTAAGTGTTTACTCATAGCCCACATAATTTCTTGTATTATAAAAGGAATGTTCTCTAAATATACACTATGTAAACCAGATGGGGTGGATGATAATGTACTTTTCTGGAACCCCAGATCATGTGGATAAGAATATATAACATTTCCTTAAGCAGGAAAAAAGTGTGTTCTATTTAACTGAATCACACAATCCCTAGAAATTAACAATGATAAAAATTTAATGAAACTAAATTCTAAATATCATGTGATATTTAAATGATTTAAAAAAACTCTTTCCATAGACTGAAACTGAACGCAACACATTCTTTCAGAAAGCACACCATGTGATTGTGCCTTCTTTTCCGGATCTAGTTTCATCATTATTTTTTAGGATTTCTATCACTGATCACCCTGAATGAAAAACCTCCCAACTAGCACCATCGAATCACCCCTCATTAGTAACCCACCAGTCCTCATCTATATCCATAATGAGAAGATGAGCTACCATCTGATCCCCCTTCCCCACCATCTATTTTCACTATGCTTTCCATGTGGGCTTGATACATGTGTTACAACTGCACTCCTTTTTTATTCATTACATTTACATTCCCATTCTATTTCCCTCGTTTTAGACTATAGAACATCATAAAGTGTGAATATTATTACCTCATACAATAATATGAATAGGTAGATGTGAAAAAAAGAAATAATGAGGGAAATAAAAAGGGGATGCTATCTAATGTTTCATCCATCCATCACTCCTTCACTCAATAGCTAATGAAAAATCTGAATCATGATACTCAAATAAAATATAAATGGGCTAAAAAAGAAGAAGAATATTTAAATTTAATGAATAAAAAATTTATATTAATTGGAATAAAGAACCAGGAAAAAGGAACAGTTAAAGATCTAACATGTCATTGGATCATCATTGCTTCAAGATCTTTTCACCTTGATCCGCAGGTCCATTGGATCCATGAATTAAAATTATCCAACCCTATGTCCTTGGATTTCATCATTACTGTATGTGAATAAAACCTTAATTGTAGGATTAAAAATGATTCTCACATATTCAAAATATGTTAGTCAAGTAATTTAATTAAAGTCTAAAAACTAGCCCAATCCAGGGCCCAAAACTTGAACAAAAAAATTATTCCTCTTTTAGGTAAAACACTACATTCAAAACAAAACCATGGTGTCAGAATTTTTATCTAGGTATATATCTAGGATACATATTCATTTTCATGCATAGAATAAATAATATACATCCCTTAATACTTTACTATCCTGGAAATTTACCAAAAACACCTAAGGGTAAATAGCATGCCTTGAGACTAACATGTTGAATAAAATTTTTTAGGGGTTTTTAATATGTTAAAATTTACATTCCACCATATTTAAGTTTTTGGAATATAATTATAAAGAATGAGATATGTTTAGATAAATGGGGAAACCTAGGCCACTATATTCTCCCTAACTTTAAACTCTTCTCCATGAAAGGAAATAATAGGGGTTTCTATTCATAAAAAACCCTATGTGAAATAGTGTTAAAACATGAATGTGTTTTATCCACTAATGGAAGTTCAAGTTTTATGCAATCCATTAAAAATAACCACATAGGGAAACCATTCTCTTATATGAACATCATATGGAATTCATTCCATCAACATATACCTATTAAGAGGGATGATCGACTCATGCTCTATCTAGGGAAATACCATAGGATAAGAATAATATCATATTATATAAATATTGTTAAGGTTTATCACCTAAAACACCCCTTATATATAGGTCTTCCATCATTTATACATAAAGAAAAACCTTGAACCTTTAATATAAAATTAGAGATATTTTATAACTATGGAACCTAATGTGAGAGTGTTAAGATACCCACCTATTGTGAGTAACCTATAAGACTAACACATAGGGATAATATATCCATATTAAACTCTACTACTAATAACAATAACAAATATTCAACACTGACCCTATAGGTGATTCATGGTTATAAACTCTTTGAGGTCAACATTAGCATTCCATATTTTTCTATTGATAAAGAATAAACACCAAAATTTCATGCGTAATGAATATAGAAAATATAGGTATTATAGATTAATACATTTTGAAACATAATTTGAAACCACACATCCATACCCCTAACTCCAAATGAGGTCACCTCCATCCTTAAAAATAACCAGATTGGGTTATCATTTCTCTCTCATGAAATCAATGAACAGACTTCAAGAAATAATAAAACTTCCTTAAACCACCAAATAACAATCCATTTCTCATTGGTGACTCATTAATCTATAATTCAAAAGTGAACTATTTCACCCTGAGGTTTTAGGATTTATGTTTTTTTCAAATAAACTAAATTTATTTGATGTCTTACATTACATGATACAATAACTTATTATTTTCTTTATATGCCACACCAGGTTATTATTTCACCAAAAAAAACACTAAAATTAGCCTTTAATACACACAACACTATGTTTGGATTATGTTACACACAATTTCAAGAGCCCTGGATAGCTTTCATTACACAAAAGATTGGGTTTTTCTGAACTACAATATACTATTAATAATAATATTAAAATATTATTATAGTTTTCACCTAGCCATTGGAATGGATGTCATGAATGAGATTAAATAAAATTATGAAAATATTCTTTACACATGTATATAATAAGATTTCTTTGTGACCCATTACCAATAAATGAAAATAAAACCCTTCTGAAAATAAAGGAAATCTTTGGCCGTAAAACCATATTTATGCAATCAAACACATTTAACAACAATAAATAAATTAAATAACTTTTGATAATTTATTTTAATTATATATATATACATAATATTCAATCAAATATTTATCATTAATATTAACAGTTTTCTAGAAAAAAGATTTGAATAAAACCAATTTTATGGATAAATATATATATTTTTCTAAAAGATAATTTTAATATATTTTATTAGAGAACCTATCTTAAAAATATTTTTTCCAATTTTATAATTTTTATTTGAAAAAATAAACCTAATTTTTTAAATTTTAATGGTAAAATATATTTTTGGTGAATTCTTTTTATTTTTCAAAGAAGTTTCCTTTTTTTATGAATAGTAAAAAATACTAAATTTTAATTGAATTTTTTTTTTCATGTAATTTATTTCTTAGATAAATTATATTTTAAATTGGTTTTAAAGTTTATTAAGATAAATTATAAATCCTTTAATGAAATTTTATGTCATTGGAACCAATTTCACATTGATATTGGTTATAAAAACATTTCAAAGATTTAAACATTTTCCCTCTAAAAACCAGGTTTTGTGACATGTGTGCGGGATTAATTTTAAATTAATTTCTATCACTTATGTTATAAAAATTTGTAAAAATGTATTAAATGTTTTTAATAATCATAATTTATAATATATAATAAGGTAAAAATAGTTTTTTATGAAACATATCAGTGAAATTAATTAAAATTAATTACAGCGATTATGGTAGTAATGAGTTTACTTAGTGGTAAAACATTAACATAAGGGAAAAAATATCCTAGAAACATGTAAAAAAAACATTGTATGGATATATTTATTCCACATAATAATTTTTTTCCAAAATGGTCTTTTTTGGAGGCACAATATGTAAGGGAGACCTCTCAATATTGTTTACCTTTTTATATTTACAATAATGCCACTCCTCCTCCACTATAAAAGGGAACTCACCCCACTCACTTATTTAAACCTATAAATCCCTTTGTCTCATTAAAAATATGAAACAATATGATCCAAAATTCAATCCTATCATCCTTGAAGTATCACTTTGGGAAGAAAACATACCAAGTCAGTTCTTTGGTGCAAACCAAAAGGAATTACCCAAAGAAGAGGTAACTTTCTTCAACAAGCACTTTTGCTTTATTTCCTTCTCCACCCCATAAATTATTATTATTTAATTATTATATAATAAAATAATTATCATAAATATACTAATATGTTTTTAGTTTAAGTGTATTTCCTACAGTCACACACACTTCCGTCAAATGTGATACACAATCATCCTTTGTGTGTATAGTAGACTACCACCTCATGAATCAATGTCATTTGTTCTTCGATAACCACCTATAAAGCTTAGTAATAATGATGTATATACTATTTTTATATGATATATATTATTTTTATGATTTATTTATTCTTATATAATTATTATATAACACATACCATTATGATTTCTATTTTGAGAGAATACGATAACTTCGTTTGTGGACGTGTGGACTACCGTCTCCTCAAAACGATGTGATTCGTTCACACATTACCTGAAATGTATTAGGGTTGGGTTTAGTGAAATTATATGATATATATGAAAAAATAATTATACTATATTTATAATATATATACACATATATTTCATTTACATTCTTTATTTTAATACGACAAGGAATCAAAAATAATGTTCACGAGTACGTACGACCTACAATCTCTGGGAATAGTGTTTTCTATTTAATATTTATATATTTTTTAGATTATTATAAATATTTATATAATAAATATATGTGATATTTAAATAGTTTTTACATTATTTAAATAATTAAATCATTATCTAAGTAAGAGGATCATTAATAACATGTCAAAACATGTACAAAAAACAAAACGGTTATTACCTAAAACATTACTTTAAAATAAAATTGTTAATAAACAGGTTGTATAAATCATAATAAAATCATATATGGTATAACATATAATAATATGGTTATATGATATATTTATAATAAAATTATTTTTATTAAATAAGAGTTTTGAATGTGCATGAAGAAATTGAAGACTTAATTTAAGGGTTTTCTTCGCTCAATTTTATTTATGTGAGATATATGGTATATTTAAAAATTATTATTATTGTGTATTGTTTATAATTACATATTAAATTTTATATCATGAATTTATTTTAATTTATCATATTAAAAGTTTTTATTTTGTTATTCTTTCAAGGGTTTTATGATTCAAAGGTTACTAAAGTATTAAGGGGATTTCTAGTCTTACTTTTACTATTGTGAGACCTATGCCATATTCACCACTTGTTTTTTTTGTGGTGTATATAATTCCAATCAATTTATTATATTATTATTATACTAAATTTTATTAGTATTTAAAAATAAATTTGAAGATCTCTATTTTATGGGGTTTACAGTTCAAAAGTTACCAAATCAGCAAGGTAATTTTATATCAATTTTCCTTCTTTGAGACACATGTTATGTCATGAAACTAAATTCCTCTACCAGGTGTATATATTTAACATTTAAATTTGATATCATTAATTTAATTATTCTCAATATATCTTAATATTAATGTAATTTTATTCTTTCACGGGGATTTATAATTCAAAGTTACCAAAGTGGTAAGATTTTATTGCTAAAATCACATTGTTTATCAAGGTTGTTTATGATTATGCATCCATTGATGAAATATTATGATAACTATATCAAAAATTATAATAAAATTACTTATAATATGTTTATTAATGATATTTTAATTTAATCATACCATTTTACACTCTTATTTAATTAATATAATTTAAAAAGTGTTTTTAAGAAAATATGACGTTATTTCTCCCATCGGTTAGAAATATGTATTATTCAAAAACCATGTTACCTAAATATGAATATATTTTTTTAAATGTTAATTTAATCTCATTTCCAAGTAAAAAGTATTTTAAAATTTTTATGTTTTTTAAATTTTTTTTGAAATGGTTATAAAATCATTCTTTACATATTTTAAGGTAATTTCCAAAGAAAAATGTTTTCAAAATGTTTTATGTTTTAAAAATAAATTATTAATATGGAAATGATATTTTCATCAAGAATTGTTTTAAATGGTTTTTAAATCTTAAATCATATGTTCTAAATGTTTTTTTTCAATGAAATTTATTTTGAAAAAGTTTTATGTATAGAAAATATTGATTTTTAATAAAAGAGTATTTTCCTTAAGAATTGTTCCAAGTGATATTTTAAAATATTTCTCCATCAAAGATGAAATCAATTGATATAATTTATGGTTCACTAGGGACATTATCCAAGGATACCATTCATATTATTTCCTTGAATGGTTTATATTTTTATGGAAAGATAATTATGAAACTCGTTTCTCTTTCACAAGTTATATCATGATAAATTATTATGAACCTCACTTCCTTTCTTCTATTATGCTAGGATGAAATGATTATGAAACCTATATCTTTTCCATATATTATGATATGATGAAATTTTTATGATGACCATTTCATTTAATTGGTAATGATATTATGTTTATAAAACCCGTCACTTTTTATGGTTCATGATATGATGAATGTTTTATTATCTTGTAGCACATGTATGTATGATTTAATTATGTTATGGGTAATACCTATATATACATATTATGAATTAGGAAATGATAAATTTTATATCATCTCAGTGGGTATGCAGGTTTTAGTTGAAGCCCAAAAACAATAGGGTACATAGGGTGTGGCCCAATCCTGAAAGAATAGGGCACACAGGTTGTAGACCATTCTTGAAAACAACAGCATACATGGGTTGTAGATCAATCCCAAAAAAGAGTGTACATGGGTTATTTAAAAATTCCAATACCCATATGTTAGATAAGTTATTATCCAAATTGAAAAGCAGGTACATGGTTAGTCATCCAAATCCTATCATGTTATAATGGTCTTTGTGACTAGCCTTGCCACAATATTTTCTATGCTTGTGTGTATACCAAAAATCTGTGTAGTATGCCTATGTTATGCTCTAATGGAACATGTACATTGATTACCTTACGACTCATGTATTATGATCAACCACACTTTATGAAATGACTCATGTATACGATCTTTGATATGGAGGGTATGATATTATAATGTTATGATTATGTTCTCATACCCTTATTCTCATGACTATTATTATATATCTCCATTTTCCCCTTACTGAGCATATGATCTCACCCATTCTTATGAATCATTTATATAGGTTATAAATAGATGTTTTATTTACGATTAATTAAAGGGTAATATCATTATGGGAGATATTGAAGATATTTCACCAAATTAGAATAATGTGTTCCCAGTTTCCAAATTCACTAAACTATTATGGTCCTTGGGTACATGCTTTTTTAATGTGATGAATATTCATATAAAATGATGTAATATCCATGCATTTTAAGCTTGGGTCACTATAGTTGGTATCAAAGGAAAGGATTAGTCAATCATTGGAAACTTGGATAATAAAATAGTAGTGAGATCCCTAGGGATATTTCTAAGTATATGTCTTAGGATGTCTCTAATGATAAGTCTTAGGATGAGTTAATGTATAAGAAAATGTCCTCGTTTTTTGGTAAAGTATAGAGTGAGTGGTTTCTAGGAAATTACATCACTTTTTGGACACTAAAAGTGTATGTGGATCTGGAAAAAATATACATAGGGGTAACAACGCCAAAAACACCGCATTGAGATCGAATCAACCAGGAATTGGTGCACGACAATAGGCCTTGCAACACACCTACTTTGAAACTCATGGGGGATATGATTTAGGAGTTCACAAACTCTTTATGAACCAAAATTATATATTTAAATATAATATAACTATATATAACCTTGGATAAAACTATGGTGTTATATATTAAACAAGTAAGAGATATGATTTAGACATCATATAAGTGATTTTCATGATTATGTTGTTTTGTCATTATGATAAGTGTTTCTCACACTATAATTTATGGTATTAGTTAATAGTGGTAAATATAAGTAAATGGGTAAAAATTGAATATTTCATATGTTAAAATTATTGGAATTATGAAAATCATCATCCAAAGTAGAAATCTCATGAAGAGAATTAGGAAGGTAGAACAAGTATTGGTTATACCACTGAATATAAAGAGACCACAAATAAAATGTGAAATTTATGGGATGTTATAATAGTATTGTTTACATTAAACATAGTAAGCCTAATTAAAATTAGGTTGAGAACCTCAATACACGATTCATATTTAATATTTTAAGAAAGGGGTATTAAGGAATAATATGGTGATGTCTAAGTAATGATTTAAGAATAAAGTTGGTTGATTGAAGTGTATATATATTGGAATTCAATAATTATGAATCATGAAGTATATGTTTTCTATTAAGGATTTGAAAATATATATTTAATAGTGATGATGACCTAGAAAAGTGATTTAATGGAAAGGTGATATTCATGGAAAACACCAAATTAAGGGAAAGATAACCCTTAATATGTTCCTGATTTTGAGATTAGGATGTATGATTAAAGATATGTTGGGTATTAATAAGTAAATTTAATGTTAATAATTACCTTGGAATTGATTAATAATTGGTTAAAAAAGTGGTTTATTCCCTCATGGTCAAATTTTACCATTTATTTGGATTTAAGGAATATATCCAATAATATTTGGAATAAGGAAACATGCATGTTTTCATTGAGGTTTTATGGTAATTCAGGTTATTACTATGTTTCAAGAGAAAAGAAGATAAAGGAATTCACATGTTTGGTATGTGAAAACAAATAGATACATTATGATATATAAGGGATCAATTCTATTATGTTGTTGATAAACTTTAGTGGCTATATTTTATTTTTTTGGAATTTTGTATTTTAGAAGGTTTATAAGGTTAATCATTTATGGAATGGTTTATGTTAAACATTGGATGAGGTTTTAGGGATTAAATTATTTTCTCTATACATGAGGATTTATGTAAATTGGAAAACATGTGGTAACCATTTTGTTGTGATAAAGACATATGTAATGACCTATCATTCTATTTATGGATCTCATGATCTGCCAATGCTTCAAGAATGAAAAATAGAACTTCATTTCTGGGAATAAGAGATGAAGTGGAAATTGATCAAGACATAATACAGGGTGAGTTTTTTTATGTATTCTCATGAATATTCATTTATTTTAGTAAAAAGGGTATTGAAATAAAATTTTTTCTTGATATCATCATTTTTGATGACATCATTGAAATTTTTCAAGACTCTTTTGTTTATGGATCTATGATCAATAAATTTCTCTTAAACTTGTTCCCTATCACTATGCACTGGAAATTGATAGTTATATTTCCCTTCCATGTCCTTGTTTTCACTCTCCACCTATGTTCCCCTATATGGTAACCTAGTTATGAGTCACTTTGGGAAACTGTTATGTTTCAATGTTTCCATTTTTAAAGGAAGTTTTAGTATTCATTTTTACAATGTCAGTTTTTATGAAAAAAAAATTCAAGTATTAAACCTTTGATAACCTAGAATAATTTTGAGGGTTAAATTAATTTTTTATGGGATATAATGTAACACCCCTATATTTTATGAATTATTTTTTTCAAATAAATTAAAATTCTTTGATGGAATGAATTTCACGCTACCCCAAGTTATGATTTCTTTTTACACTACACCAAGTTATTATTTCACTACTCACAACACTTAGATTATAATTTAGTGCCTGAAAAAATATGTTTGGGTTATGTTACAAAGAATTTCTATTTCCTTCAATAGCTTACATTACACGAAATACTGATTTTTAATGAACTACAATATCTTCTTAATAATATTATTAAATATTATTATAGTTATAACCAAGACATTAGAATTTTAGTTATTAATAAGATTAATTAAAATGATATAAAATGGTTTACAAATTTATATAATAATAATTATTTTGTGAATAATTAACAAGAAATTAAAATAAAACACTTTAAAAAATATAAGAAATCTTTTGCTGAAAAACCATATTTATACAATGAAACATGTTTTCCCTAAATAAATAAATTAGACCAATTTTGATAATTTATTTTAGTTAAATATATATAAAATATATGTAATAAAATATTTATATTTCATTCTATGTGTTTTCTAGACTAGATATAATAATAAAACCAATTTTACGCAAAAAGATATATATTTTTCTAGAAGTACATTTTACAAATTTTTAATGGCATTCATATTTTAAATATAATTTGTTACACTTTTATAGTTTATATTTTAAAAAATAAAGAAATTTTTTTATGTTGGGTATTAATATATACTTTTGGTGATTTTTTCGTAGTTTTCTAAGATGTTTTATTTTTTGATGAATAGTAAAAAAAATTATGAATTTTAATTGAACACTACTTTTTCATCTAATTTATTTATATAGTTAAATTATATTTTAAATTATTTTTAATGCTTAATTTTATAAATTATACATCAATTAATATAATTTAGGTCATTGTAACTAATTTCACATTGAAATTGGATATAAAAAAATTTCAATCCTTTAAACATTTTCTCTTTAAAGACCTCATTTTGCGATATGTTTCTGAGATTGATTTTAAATTAAAACTTTCGAGTAATGTGATTAAATTTTTTAAAAATGGATTCAATATTTTTAATAATAATAGTTTATAATGTATAATAAGGTAAAATTAGTTTTTGATGAAAAGTACTAGTGAATGTAATTAAAATTAATTACAACGATTATGGTAAAACGAGTTGTCTTAGTGGTTATAAAATAACTTATGGGAAAAAATACACTTTAAACATGTCCAAATTTCAGTTTTTGGAAATATTTACACCATATAAACTTTTTTATATAATATTTATCATTATTGGTGGAAAATTATGTCAGTGAGACCTCTCAATAGTGTTTACCTTTTTATATTTACAAGATTGCCACTCCTCCTCCACTATAAAAGGACACTCACCCCGCTCACTTATTCAAACATTTAATTACATTTGTATCATACAAAACATACCCAAATAATCTCCCAAATTACATAATATAATCCTATAATCATTACTTTGGGTAGAAAAAAAACCATGTTAGTCATTTAGTGTAAAACAAAAAGAATTACCTGAAGAAGAGGTAACATCCTTCAACAATCACTTTTTTTATGTCCTTATACATGCCTTAAATTAATCTTAATAAATGATTATATAATAAACATAATGTAATGAATAAATTAATATGTTGTTATGTTAAGTTTTTTACCTACTCTCACACACACTTACATCAAATGGGATACACAATCATCATTTATGTGTACGACTAACTACCACCTTACAAACTGATGTTCTTTGTTATTCCATTAACACCTTTCAAGGTTGATAATAATGATTGAATTATTTTTTTATATTATATATATTATTTTTATTATGTATTTATCCTTTTTTAATTATTACATAACACATACCTTCATGTTTTCTATTTTGTGGGAATACGATAACTTCATTTGTGGGCATGTGGACTACCGCCTCCTCAAAGAGATGTGATCCATTTTCACTTTACATGGAATATATTATGGGTGGGTTTAGTAAATGTATATAATAAATATGAAATAATAATTCTAAAGTAATTAATATATATATATATATATATTTCATTTACATTCTTTCTTTTTACATGACAAGAAAACGGAATTGGCGTTCATGCGTATATACGGTCTACCATCTCCCTAAAAGGTGTGTTCAATTTCATATTTATATCTTTTATGGATTATTATAAATACATATATACTTAATATATATGATATTTCAATAATTTGTTACATTCTATAAATAATTAAATCATTATCTAAGTAAGAGGATCTATAATAACATGTCAAAACATTTACAAAAGATAAAGTGATTATTACCCTAAAGGTAATTTTAACATGAAATTGTTAATAAACAGGTAATATAAAATCATAGTAAAATCATATATGGTATGAAATATAATACTATTTTTATTTAATGGTTGTATAATAAACTTATATTTATTATATAGGAGGTTTTATTTTTTACAAAGAAAGTAATGACTTAAGGTATTGGTTTTCTTATCTCACATTTTTTTATATGGGACATATACAATATTCACCACTAATTATTATTGTGTGGGGTTTATAATTACCTATGAAATTTTATATTGTGAATTTAGTTTACTTAATTATATTAAACATTTTAATTGATGTTTTTATTTCAAGTGTCACAAGATTCAAAAGTTACTCAAGTAGTAAGGGGATTTCTCGTAATACTTTTATTTCTGTGAGACTTATGACATATTAAATGATCATTTTTTTGTGGTGTATATAATATACTTGAATGTATTATATGATTATTATAATTAAATATTTATTTATTTATATATCCATTTTACGATATCTATTTCATGGGGCTTATGGTTCAAAAGATACCAAATGGGTATGGTAATTTTCTCTCAATTTTCCTTCTTAGAGACACATGTTATATCATACACCTAAATTTTTTTAGGTCTATATAGTTCCCTTTGACATTTTTTATCATTAATTTAATTATTATAATTATATTTTCAAATAAATTTAATGTTATTATTTCATCTGGATTTATAATTCAATGTTACCAAAGCTATAAGAGTTTATTGCTACAATCTAATCATTTATCAAGATTGTTTACGATTACGATTCCATTGATGAAATATCAAGATCCACATCTCAAGAATTATCATAAATTTAATTATTAAATATTTATTCATGAAATCTTCATGCAATGATATAATTTTTCCACTCTTTTATACCTAAGATAATTAATAAATTTCTTTTAATAAAATATGATCTTATTTCTCTCTTCGGTCAGAAATATGTATTAGTCAAATATCAGGTTTTCTAGAAATGTTTTAAAAACTATTTTTGAATGGTATTTTAAGTTCATTTTCAATGAAAATGGATTTTAAATTTTTTTGAAGTTTTAAAAAGTGTTTAAAAAGTGTTTCAAATATTTCTTTATGTGTTTTTGAGGTTATTTGAGAAGTAAAAGTTTTAAAAAATATTTTATATTTTCAGAAGAATTTTTCAATGTAGAAAGTATGTTTTTCTAAATAAATGTTATAATTATTTTTAAATAATGATTGATATGTATTAAACATGGTTTTCAAAGAAAAGTATTTTCAAAAATTTTTATGTCTTAAAAATAATTATTTTTAATGAAATGTTATTTTCCATAAGAATTTTTAGAAGCGATCTTTAAAAATACTTATACATATAAGATGAAATCCTTTTATATAGTTTATAATTTACAAGGTATATGATACATGATACCATTCATATTTTTTTGTTTAATGGTTTTTGTTTTTAAGGAATGATTTTTATGAATCTCGTTTCTCTTCCATGGGTCATACCATGATAAATTCTTATTTAACCCGCTTCCTTTCACAAGTTATTCTAAGATGAAATGATTATGAAAAATATATCTTTTCCATAGGTTATGATATGGATAAATGTTTATGATACCCATTTCATTTAATGGGTTATGATATTTTTTTTAAACTAATCATTTTTATGGGTCATGATATGATGAATGTTTTATAATATTACAGAACATGTATGTATGATTTCATTATGTGAAGTGTGGGAACAATATATCCCTATAATTAATTGGGTGATGATAACTTTTATATGATATTAGAGGGTACACAAGTTGTATAATAAGACAAAAAACAATAGGGTACACGGGTTTTTTCTCATGCTCGAAAATAAGAGGGTATATGTGTTGTTTCCCAAGATTGAAAACAATAGTGTACACAAGTTATATCCCTAGCCTTAAAAAAATAGGATACACACGTTTTATCACAATCCGAAAAACAATAGGGTAGATGGGTAATTATCCCAAATCTAAAAGTAGGTACATAGGTGGTCATCACAAGCCTAACATGTTATGAGGTTCTTTGTGACTGTCCTTGATATAATATTTTCTATGATTGTATGTATACCAAAAATATATATAGTACGATGATTTAATGATCTCATAGAACATTTAATTTTATAAACTTATGATTCATGTATTATTATCTTCAATACTTTATTACATGACTAATGTATATGATATTTGATATGCATGGTATAATAATTTAATGTTATGGTCATGTTCTCATACCCTTTTTCACATGATTATGCTTACATATCTCCCTTGTTTACCTTTGCTATGCATCTGAGCTCACCCTTTCTTATGTTTCCATTCCCCAGGTTATGAAGAATGGTTTTAAGTAAGATTACTAAAATGGGATGTTCTTCATAGATAGTTTTAAGATCTTTATCCAAATTAGAAGAATGAATTCCAAGTTTATAAAGACAAAAAACTACTATGGTTATCAACCATGTACTTTTGTAATGTTGAGAATATTAATCTAAAATGATGTAATATCCCTGTATGTTAAGCCTGGGTCGCTATATGGATAGTTATAAATGTTCAAATGAACCTACTCCACTGGTTCTAAACCTCAATATAACACCTTATAGAATTAGAGTAACCAAAACCGTAACCCATAAAGTAATGTCCCTTGATCATGTAGCTAGATTTGACACAAAAGAACATATAAAATATCAGTTTGACACACATCATAAATGAACCATTCTATAATGAGGTTATTATTTCTAGAAATGTCTATAATTGTACATAATATAAGTCCTAAATAAATATCACCATCCAAATCGAGAAGAGTAGGATGTGATACCCATATTTAGAGAGTCCTTCTGGTCTATTTCCAGAGAACTTCTTGTCATAAAGGATATCACAATTGATATTTCCATGATAGACCACCCCCACTTGATGAAAGAATTTTGGGAAACCACCTTTTATTGTTGGTAAGTGACATACCCCTCTCCAATGGGAACAAAAAACACCTTTGCTAGATTTTCATGGGACCCCTCTATCTGCTGAGCATGGAATTTACCACCAAGTGAATCATCTATCACTCTACTTCTATGCTACTCTGATCACATTATCCATCAAAGACTCAATATTAGTGGAGGAAAAAAACTACACTCTTTGAGATTACATGCCTCAAAGAAATAAAAATCAATAATCTATAACTTTTAATATGAGAGTCCATCATAAATGTGATAATCCTGGGGAAAGGCTAGGATATTCCCTAAATTATCATCATGAATCTTTTTATCCAAGAGGATATTAGATTTTTAGTAGTGATGACTCCCATGAACCAGTCAAATAAAAATATACAGTTCAAGGGTCCCATGAATATGAAAATAGATTTCTCCACTCTAAATAAAAACACTAAGAACTAAAAATGTTTACAGTTTTACCCTAACACTATCTCTAAAATATAGGTTGATATAATGGTAGATATCTAAATGAGGTGAAACCCTGTGATACCATTTAGAAAAATATATGAATTCTTCAAAAACCATAAGAATATGATTCTTAAACACATTTATAACATAGAAATCCAATCTTAACAACTAGTGGGTGATCAAATACAACTTCTCGAGGGTTAGAATTGCTCATCCCACCCAAGTCCCACTCACCAGTGAAGTTATACCTTGACCCATCTACTCAATTATGTAATGTACATGAACTAGAATCCACTAAACCAATTCTCTAAGATGGTTTTCCACATGACCTCAAGCACTCCTACTCGTACACTAGAGTGGCCGACTAGCAGTGAGGCTCTAATAAATCAAGTGGAAAGACTATACCCCATTTACAAGAGTAATCCATGAAAGATAACCATTTAAACAGAGAAAAAATATATAATAACCAATGAACATGCATAATCAAACATCTCCCAAAACTGGGTACAATCCATGAACTAAATAAAATCATTCCATGTCACACTAGTCATGTCACAAATACAGAAAACCAGAAATAAATAAAAATAGAGAAATCCTAAAATCGGACATGACTATAAGACATAAGCCTCATCCATTCACAACCCAAGCCTGACCAAACTCTCTAGAATATATATTTTCCCTTATCCTGACTTGTAATAATAAAATCAGCTTGGGTACCCAACAGTGGCCCAAGTAGGGTGTGAGTACAACTTAGTAGGCCACCACCAACGATTTCTACCAAATATCCAGTCAAATAGATAGTACATGCAATTACTAAAAATTTTACCAGTAAATAAAGACATTTCAGGTTCCATTAGTTAAAAAACATTACATTGATCATTTTTAACCTTAATAAAAAATATATCATTTTTATCTTCTTTATTACTTAATCCATTATCAATATGTGTTCCATAGGGAGGGAATTTACATCACTCATACAAAGGGGTTTAAGGAATTAATCAATATAATGAAGGGAATATATCAATTACATATATCACTAGGGATAGACACATCACAACAACCACATTATCCTCACCCAAAGCCTCAGTTCGGGTGGAATGCAACCGTTAGGGGAATAGAACTCTGTCCCCTTCCCTAACCTATTCATCGTGCGGTGGAGTTTAGATCCTTAGTCTAAATTGACTCTTGGGAATAGAAATTTTATACTAATACCCTAATCTACCAAGCCATGTTGAAATGATTTTATATCCAATCACCACACACATATCACATTAAAACCAACCATATCCAATACTAATATTCATATCAAAATCCATAACAACAAATATGGAAATTAATATTTTTCCACAACCCATTAACACATTTTCTATTTACTTCTAAAATCCCATTTCCATTTATTATGCCTAGATCACTAAGGATATTAAATAATTATCACACATTATCCCATTTAGAATAATCTTCCATTCCCATATGTTAACCCATTTAACTCATTTCTCATTTCACATAAGGCAACCCAGTTTTGAATTTTATATAAAATTAATGAGACATTTGGTATGTTTACATTAATCCAATTAACTTATTTAGCATATTTTACAATCTATATACATAATATCATTAAAAATTCCATTAAATAAAAATCCATGACCCCCTCACCCATTCACATTTACATGCCTTAACCCAACTAGCCCATTTTTATTCACGAGCCTTAGACTATCAACCAATTACCCTTTTACATTTCATAGCCCATAGAACCCATTATCATTTAGCCAAATTACCCCTTATTCCGTTATACAATTCTATAGAAACTTATTAATATTCATCTTTCAACTTAACATATCAATATATTCATCATGGACCCTTTTTATCACACATCAAAACCATGTTTAACATCACAAATGTCAAGGTTTAGAAATGTCAATGCACCCCATGGGTGGATCTAAGTCGCTAAAATAATCCTTCATGCATCCCACAAGGATCACGAGGGGTTCAATTCATCATTTAGACACCTTCTTTCCCAAATAATACTAACAACACCAAAAAAAAACAAGGGGGAAACAGGAACACAATCCCATATACACAAATCAATTTAAACACTATAGTATATAACTTGTAGACCAAAAACCTGAAGTCTGTTGAAAAACACACTATTAATTGTATACTTAGATCCCAATACAAACCCGCTTTGAATTCTGATCCTAGGTTCCACTAGAAAAAGTGGGTTTTAGAGATTCAGAAGAATATGGGGGAAACTTCAAACCCTAATCCAGAAAAGAGAAGCAAGGGATGTGTTAGACTTACCTGAAGAATTAATACACGTATAAAGACACTTGAAATGGCCTAGAATCGAAGGAAAACACCCCTTGGAAGGATTTTTTTCATCCACCTTTATTACTAGGGCTGTAAGGGAGGAAGTGGGGACGAAAATCATGTAGTAACATAAAAATCCTGAAGTGGAAATTATGAAATAAATTCAACTTTTATGGGGAACACAGTTTACCCTCATGGGTTTCCAAACTGTACAAAAACTATGCACAAGACACTATCCAAAATAAATCGGGTGTCACAGTTACCTAGGAAGCATTACATGGTTTGAAAACTATGCACCAACCATGTATAACTCCACTGTCCAAAATTGTACAACATGTCCTCTCACCTGGCATGATTTACTTAACCGTATTCAAGTCATGTGGAAACTATCCTCCTTCAACATGTTGGATCTGTTTTCCCTTATTTTGTGTCTCAAATCCCACAAAACTCCCCAAATCACCTCAAAATATCGATAAAAACTTAATTAACCAAAAAACAAGCAATTGAAACTAAAATTTAAATGAGGACACACCTCCACAATGTCTGGGATCTTACAAACTCCCCACCTTATAATGACTCATCCTCAACCCATACTCTCAGGCATCACTAAAATTAAAAGGTAAAGAGATCAGGACACTTGGACCACATATCCATCTCCCTTCCCCATATCTCATTTTGAACATTATCATGGTTCTACAAAACTCGACCAATAGAAAAATCATTCCCCGTATGACTTCTTACTACGACCCACAATGAACTGGATTCTCCTCAAAGGACGCATCACTCCAAACCATACATTAAGAACCAAAATTTAAAAAGGAATCCTGGGAAATTACACCTATATGAAAACATAAGTAAGAATCACATATTTAATTATAAAATCATAAATGACTGAATCAACACCTCTTTATCCCAATCCTCTTCGTAACTCATGGCCCAAATCAGTTGGTGCTATTTTACCCTGCTTTCAAACTCTAATGGGAACCCAACTTGACACCACCAAAGAAAAAACATGGTTCAACCAACCACATTACTCGATCTATTTCAATCCACAACTTGAGGATCAATGATCTTATTCCATAATTAAACATCCAAAACACAATCAAAACATTCAAGGAACCCCAATTGGTCAAACCCGAGTCAATTCTCATTATCAAGGACAAATAACCAAATGGTACTTAATCGAGTCCCTTCAAACCAACACACCAATCAAGCCACCAACTAAGCAATTCCCCATTAGGGTGATCCCACTACACACTTTAGCTCACCCCCACCATTCATGTGATTGGAACCTGCACTACCAGAAAAGAACACTAGAAAACCAACACAACTATCACAATATACCTAACTCATTCCAAACTCACCATGCCATAAAAAGTAATAAGGACAACACCCTGTATTGGAATCCAACATCATCATTGAAACCACCCAGAAGGAAATCCATACACCATCTATATGTAGATTAATAATTTGACCTCACTCAAGTTCTCCTTTATTCCAAAAAAACAATTTCCACTATAAACATCGAATTGGATTTGGGTCACAACTTCCCAAGGTACATACAAAATTTAGGTCTATAACTATTCAATTCACCTATAGGGATTCTTCTCCAAAATTGGGTATAAATCCACTATTAATGAATCCACTACCATCCAAACCATCATCGAGATCCACCACACCCATCAGCATTCCCAACACAAAAACCTTCATCATCCCTACATTGTCCAAGGTCAACTAGGTCCTCCCTCAAACCCATTCCCATTACAGAGATGCACTTTTCATACCAAAAATTCCCCTAGTAGTAGTATTTAACTCACCACTTTTGTACCTATTTTTAACAGAGTCATGCAATCCCTGATCAACTCACCATGGTACACCTAGATTTACTAATGGCATGTCATTACTTTACATGAGCAAGTTTTCTTCACACATAAGGACACTCCATTGTAACTCAAACACACTTACTAGATTCCATGCTCCGTCTCCGTTGAGTATTTTCAATAAACCTCCATTATTACTCCATAAAAAATTCTAACACATGCATTTCATATTCCTCCTAGAACTGCCCCGCGTTCAAATCCAACACTTTGATCAACCAACCACCACATTAAATGTCCACCTGGACCTCTTCTAAGGAACCCAATGTGCACCTTGTAGATTTCCCATTGACATACCGATGACACCACATAAACTCTACTCTCTACTCCACACATTAAGGATGGAATTATCACGCCCCACTATAGGAGTGTTCTTACCATCTCTTACCTCAATGAAATTTCCCACCACCCCGGTTCACACATGGATCATAAGCTGAACCCCAAATCTTGGATGGGGTCATATAGATTTTCACAGGTCAAGAAAAAAACATCTTATGATACCCATTCCCAACTTCCATGAATGACACCCATGACGTTTCTTGACACCCAATCCATCCCAAGGACCATACCCATAAACTGTCAATGGTGTACATCCCACCAACTATCTTCACATACCGCTCTATGAACCCAATATCCATGATGTCCCACATCCAACCCAAACACATTCAAGTTTCTTGGCATAAATCCAGAGCTTTCAAAGAATACCTGTATTGATTTCAAGATGTTGTGCATGATCATCACTAGAAAAAAGTATGCTAAGAAGTTATTGAAGAACACTAAAACAACTTATCCAACTCTGATGTCACCTCCCACTATGGAAAACTATTACCTGCCAAGAGTTTTGGTCCTCCCTGCCCACCCATGTCTTATCAATGCTTAACCACCACCGCTTAGGCATGATTTCTAAATAAGACTCTCTATTGCTCCATGATTATCCTCCAAATAGTCATGAACCAATGATTTCTTTGTAACTACTGCCACCACACCAATCGTGTCCTTATAGAATAACCCTGGTAGTTAATAACTATTACAAAATGGTCCACCACACCAACCAAACCCAACAACCTCTCACATAACAATTCTTCCAACTTTGGTTTCACATAGAATGAAAAGGGCTTCTCCTAATCCACCTATTCACTCATCTAGAAAAGAATCATGCCTTACCAGCACGTTCCTGCATCTGGACCTTATCAGAGTCCTCAAGGTCTCGCACCTTCCTATGACCAAACAATTAAACAGAATTTAGATCACCTGGGAGAAAAATCACTAGAGCCCAGCCCAACACCTACTTACTCATCTGACCATAACTCAAATCCCATCATTCCTACCAAACATAAGAATTCCCAAACTTTTACCCAACAACCGAACCATTTGAATGAGTAAACCCAACCACATGAACATCCTCACCTCAAGATTTTATTTTATAATGAAGAATCTCACCAAACATCAGTCACCACTATCCTTACTGCTCGAAATCAACAATGGGGAATCCATTATTCATCGTCCAAATAGACATGTTTGATATAAAAATGATACAATCCTTTACAACTAACCTTAAACTAACCACAACCACTCAGGTTCCCTTATAAAATTCCTAGGTCAAAACCATAAGATTTACCAAAACTTGATGGTACTCATTATATGTTGATTCCAATTATGAATCATCTCTCATGATTCATATTCTAAGGAACCTACAAAACTTGACTAACCTCCCATGAGGTCACTATTTATTTTAACAAGACTTCCAACTCAACACAACAAGTCAAGTTGTTCTCCAAAAACCATTGACCTTCCCCCTAATCCATCAAAGAAAATTTTCACCTATCAAAATCCAAAACATCCATCCATGTCTCACACACCCAAGAGCACTAGAAAAACCGATGACCAGTCTCACAGGTCACCCTCAAGGATCAAATGATGAAAACATACCAACTAGGGTAAGGGTAAATATCCACATACCTCCCTCTCTCAAGATCATATATATCAAACCCCAACAAGTCACTATCCCTAATTGGATCTCCTTCACCCATTCTAGAACCATTCATCTATGGCACTTAGGTAACAGTCACATTATGATTCACAACAAACATACTCACACACATACATCAACACCATGAGCTGAAACCCCCACTCTAGAGTCCCAAACACAACTCACATAGTATGAATGACATGGGTCATGAAACCCATATAAAAACACCCATAACTAATTTCTCCACAACCAAGACACTCATCCTTATGTCCAACATACAACCCACATAATTACAACCCAGATGTATTTACACCTTCACATCATTAAGAAACATCTCAAAACCTCAAGGTCATAGCTCGACCGAAATTACAATAAGGAACACCCCTTTTTACACACATAGAGACTCATCAAGCTCCCTGGACATATAAACAAGCTTGTGTCCTAGGTTACTCTCACAACCCAAACCACCCATGCAAAGAACCATATAAGAAACACCAAGAATACTCAATACCAGTATTCACCAAAAATTCCATCATTACACATTTTTTTTTAATTAACATCACCAAATTGAAAATTCAAAGGTTCAAGTTTAGAACATTTTACTTAACCTACATTTCAAATATCCATACTTATTCAGATTCATACTTAAAAAAATTTCAATTATTAAAAATTTCAATTAAATTACCATTAATGCAGACCACAATTGAAAATACACTACCTTCCATACTCAACCCACTCCATCTACACTATCCCAAAGGACATGATCACATCTCTAATACTACCCTCAACAATTTCCATCATGATTCATGGTCAAAATTGGGTAGAAAAACTATTATAGATACAATTCTTACATTATACACCCTTTTTAAAAAGGGGAATTATTTTCCTTGTGAGTATAACTCAGTAGGCCACCACCAACGATGTCTATAAAATATCAAGTCAAACAGATAGTGAATGAAATTACTAAAACATTTACCCATAAATAAAGGATAGTTCAGGTGACATTAGTTAACAAAATTTACTTTGACTATTTTTAACCTTAGTACAAAATTCATCATTTTCATCTTCTTTATTACTTAATTCATTATCAATATGTGTTCCTAGGGTTAGGAATTTACATAATTCACACAATGGTTGAAGTCATTCATCACTATGAATAAGGGAATAATTCAAGACCATATTTCACTAGGGATAAACACATCACAATAACCACATTATCCTTATGTTTAATCCTTAGTCCGAGTGGAATAAAATCGTTAAGAGAATAAAACTCCATCCCCTTCCTTAACCCATGAATTATGGGGTGGAGTTTTGATCCTGAATCTAACTCAACCCATGGGAATGGAATCCTCATGCCAATACCCTCCTCCTCAAATATATATTTTTATTAAGCCACTTTAAGGAAAAGTAGGAAACAAAAGTTCTCAAAACAAAAATCACTACGCACTGAAATAACTAACAAAATGATTAAACATGAGACTAATATTATTTGAGTCAAACAGTCTATATAATTCCCAGTGTAGAGTACTAACATGAGTGTATGGGTCCTCACTTATAATTTCATCAAGGTAACTAACCATTCTTTCCATTTTCTTAATGAATTCCTCCAAGGTTATTTTTCATTAGTTGAAGCACCGAACTATGATTCAGTCTTGGTTGTATATCCACACTTCTTGCACCTTGGTGGCATAAAATTTAACCTTCTTCCATAAATTCTTAAAATTTCCCCATTTGATACATTGGGACGAAGTATTTTTTCAATCATTTCCTCCTTGGAGTAAAGGATGAGCTTTAGACACCCCCTTCCTCTTCTTCCATCACTCTTGATTCTCTGCTTGGATATCCACTTTTACCTTCCTGTTGGACTTTTATTTCCAAGTCTCCACCTTTCTTGTGTGACTCGGTTTCCTTCAGTTTTGGAAAGTGAGAGTAGTATTTTTATCCCTTGGGGTTTTCCCTGGGACCACAATTCATTTCCTTGAGTCACGCTTTCCTGTTCCCCTTCTTCCTTCTTGGGTTGTGAGGGCCTTTCCCTTGGAAACGGTCCAAACTATCCATTGAGAATAGTCTGTAACTGTCATCACCTGAATAATCCTCCTCATGTGTAAATGTTTGTTCTTGATCCTCCAGACCTTCAAAACGGATTTTCAACTCCACCCCTTTGTCTTCTTTGAGGGACGTTGGCCTGCACATAGAATCTACATTGCCTGCTTTGACCTCCATGACATTATTCTTCTCCTATATCCTAACCTTTTAAAGGGAAGAGGTTTTAGGAATGGGAGTGTTTGGGTTCAAGGGCCCGAAGACACTAACCCCATCCTTTCTCCCTTGTATACGAAGTGAATCTATAGTAGCTTGAAAAAAATACTTTCCAAGCAATGACATTCCAGATGGCTTGGCCTCCATGTTGTTGTCAACCAAAGGGGTAGCACTACACGAGGGTACTGGAATATTTGGACCTATGTGATGCTCGAATCCTCGACCCATAAATTGAGGTTACTTGTTATTATCCTCCTAGCCCCGACCTTGCGGTTCAACATGATTGATATTACCTTCAAAGGAAAGCTCGATGTTTGGAAACTCCTTCCCATGACTTGAACTCATCCCAGTTGAAATACTCACCCACTTACCACTATTATCATTTGATCCACCTTTCCTAGATGCTTGCATGTACTTTACATGGACATCCCTCACCTCCTCTTTTCCACCTAAAGGTTCATACATGTCTTGATGTGTCACCACTCCTTCAATTCCAGTACCCATGTGCGCTTCACTATCCTTGGAAACCATTGTTAATGGATTGGACACCCAAAGGTCATGTTTCAGTCTTTCAAACACCTAAAAAAATATCAGGTTCACAGACTTCTACGCTGTCTCCTTCAAGATTCCCTGTTCTATAGTACCAGGACTAGACCCCACCAGCTCCCCATCGGCTAGACCCTAATTCCCCTATAGATAACATGTTATCAAATAGTCTTTCACATCCTCAGCCACCTATAGAATCAACTTCTTACCTCTACACTTTTCTGGCTGATGTCCAATTTTGAAGCACCCGGAGCAGAAATCAATCCAGGAGTCAAAAACCACAAACTGCTTATACCTAAACTCCTAACCCACAACAATCAGAAAAAATTTAATTGGAGGGATGGAGATATACACTTCAACACAAATCCTTGGTGAAACCGGGTGACACCCTTCCCTAGTTATACTATCAGAGAAATGATAACGACCGACCATATTTCCAAGAATATGGATAATGGATGGATTCTGAAAGTGAAGTGGTATTTCTGGAGAACTTACCCAAATTTTTTTGGTTGGAGAATCCCAATTCATATGATAGTCTTATGTCACATGCAACAAACCACTTATTCATCCCATGTAAAATTCGTAATCCATTTGGAAAATTCACATTAATATAATTAAATTATTTAGCATATTGAAAAATTTCTTTCAGTTATCCCATTAACACTTCCATCAAAGCAGAAGCCTTGACCTACTCACTCATTCCCATTCCCATTTGTTAACCCAACTAGCCCATTGTCGTTCATGAGCCTTAGACCATCAACCATTAACCCTTTTATATATTTTTGATCATATAACCCATTATATTTTATCCAAATGAACCTTTATTCTATTATCGGAGTCTAGAGACACATTTCAATATTCCTCTTCCAAATCAAATTAATATATAAATATATTCATCAAGGCTCTATTTTATCACAAAAAAAACCATGTTTAACATTACTAATGTCAAGGTTTGGAAAGGTTGGTGCACCCCATGGGTGTACTGAGATCAGTATAATAATCCCTCATGCATCCCATGAGGATCATGAGGGGTTCAAGTTATCATTTAGACACCCTTTTTTCAAAATCTGACTAACGACACCAAAAAAACAACAAGGGGAAACAATAACACAAACTCATATGTAAAAATCAACTTAAAAACTATGAGATCTAACTTGTAGACCAAATACATCGAATCTATTAAAAAATGAACTATTAATTGTAGCCTTAGATCCTGATCTAAAACCCCATTGAATTCCCCACCTAGGTTACACTAGAAAAGAGGGTTTTCGATCTTTGGAAGAAGATAAGAGAAACTACAAACACAAATATGGAAAAGAGAGGCAAGGCATGCGTTAGACTTACCCGTAGTTTCGATCCACAACCAATAGTTCCCCAAATGGCCTAAGATCGAAGTAGAATGGCCCTTGGGAAGATTTGGTCATCCAATTTCACCATTAGGGTTTCTAGGGAAGAAATGGGGGGAGAAAATAAGTTTGGTACTTAAGAATCCCAAAGTGGGATTTTTCAAAAAAAAAATAACTTTTGTGGGGCGTATGGTTTACCTACACAGGTTTCTAAACTGTGTGTAATACATGTGAAAGTCACTGTCTAAGGGAAATGAAGTCTCACATATACTTGGGAATATCTACATAATTTGAAAACCATGAACCAACCGTGTGGAACACCACTATCCAATATTACACAGCTTGGCCTCCCAGCTTGCATTGTTTAATTAACCATGTGCCAATCATGCTCCAACTTTTCACATTTCATAGTTTGGACCATTTATGCCTTCTTTCATGTGAAAAATCCCCCATAGAACCTCTGAATCCCCTCAAACTCCCAAGAAACACTTTATTAACCCAAAATGGGAGATTGAATCCAAAAATTAAACATGGGTGTACCTCTAGAAAAACAACGATCTTAAAAACTACTTATCACCGAGATAAAATATATCCAAGACTGTAATGATGAAAAAAAATCCATACAAAGGATGGTGTCACATAAGGTTGTCTTCACTAGAATTATATTCCGATTAGAAAACTTTTTTCCAAGAGTTAGCTCATATTTTCAAAAGGTGTGGGTGATAGTGTGATCACTGCTAGTAAAACTATTTTTCTGAAGATGGAAAGTTAGTGGTTCTACTTGAATCACTAACTCCTAGATAAGTTATGAAATAAGAAAATAATGGATTATTCTACTGTCTAAGAGTATGTTTTCTAGAGTATACAGGATACATATTATCCCTTGGACTACACATATAATTTTCTTATCAGATCCATCCATCAAATGAATTTTTCTATGAACGTAACCATCAACACCCTATGTCATAAATGAACTATTTAGAGGTGGTTATGGAAATAGATTTAAGTTTAATCCGCATATGGAACATCCTTCTGTGCCACTAGATCCTCTATTAGAACCACCTTCTAGGAAAAAACCTTACATACTATAGGGAGGTCCATAACCTAAATTCTACCTTTGACATGGAGGAACATTCAGGGTACCCACTTATCTATCATCAACTGCTTACCTAGAGGATCAAACATGTGACAAGTGTCCTATTCTAGGAATATCTCTATTCCTAATGCTTTATCAAGGGATCCAACATTAGTGGGGTTTCTCATGTGTATAAAAATAGCACAAATATTTCTATAAAGGTTCTTCTTGAACTACCTATCATAAAGAAATCCATCATGTATCACATCAAAGGATACTTTGAGAGGCCCATAAACTTTAATGTGCACCAAATCATGGTATGAAAACAATTATAATGGTCCAAAATATCTTGAACTCAAACTATCTTAATTTTTAAAATATAACACTCTTCCCTAATCAAGATATAAAACATTTAATATCATAGATTTATCTTATAGTGTGTTTTATTAAGCATTTTCCACAAAGGGCTCACTATGTCACGAAGGAGGATCAATACATGAATCCTCAACTGGTCAGTGGGTGTCAAAAAATAGACATAATATGTGTTTCAATGACTCTAACCAATACTTTTATACCTATGGATCAAGTTTACCTATACATTTAGGATGCCTATATCACTGTAACTTATAAAATTCACTTAGACTGTGGGTAGACTTTCCCTTATTAGAGGGAAATGATACCTCTCAATCAAGTCTTGGAATCAATGCCTCATTGATCTATTCATTTAAGAAGAAAGGATCTATCACTAAAATAAAATCATCATAACATTTACACTATATATAAGATTTCTATCTATCAGGTGGAATATTATAGTAAATTGTATGATATTATGGTTATTAAATTATACCTAAGTGAGATAACTCAAGAAAGACACGAAGGTCCACAATTTTCTCAGTATTTGATGCATATACCGACATTTTTATTCCAATAAAGTGACAATTTAGAGTTTTGAGTAAATTAATATACAACTAGAGTTCTTATAAATGTATACATAGGAATCCATACCAATCACTAAGTCCTATAGAAGGAAAATTGAACTCAGGATTCTTTAACTTTTTCCCCTAAATTATCCTAAACCAATACTCACATAAATCTAAACTCAAAACTCCATTCCTAGTAATAATCCAATATAATAATACTTTGAAATTACTAGACCTATTAGGGTCCCATATAGGTTGAATGTTATAATTAATGTGTCATCCTAAACCTACCACTAATAGGCTAGGGATTCATGACTAGTTCCAAAAATTAATATCACACATTAGAAACCTTATCCTCTATGAATCCATCAATATATATATATATATATCCATTATATATAAAAACCAATACCCACATAATATAAATTAATGACAAAACTACATAATAATAATAATAATAATAATACATATATGTAACATTAACTATCCAAAATAATTCCACATAAGAAAATCCTAAAAGATAATGGATAAAAGCATAATTTCACTATGAATGATTAACATATGGAAGGAGAAAAACACTATTTAGTTGTAAGAAACTCTTAGAAGAGGTCTCTAATAGCCATAATTATAACAATAACCACTACACACCACTATTAACCTACTCCACCAACTACTCATCCATTGAGGTCACCTCCAAACTATGTGTTGTTTGTGTAAACATAACACATGGGGGGATAAAGCCTATATATGGGTTATTATGAAAATACATAGTATAACCCATCAAAAATAAATACAAAAGATAGAAATAATAGGTTATATTACAACAAAAAAATAAGAGAGGAACTGGGAAACCTTGATATTCTTTTAAGGGTTAAGACAACCAAGGATAAAGAAATAAACCTTGTTTTTAGAGCACATATCCACATCTGAACATGCCTTGTAGGAAACAAAATACACTCAAAATATCAAAAGTCCCACAAATATTATACCTAAACTAAGAAGGCATGAATAGTAATAACCACAATAAAAAAAATAAGCATGAAAGTTTTAAATAATGAAAATTCATTGATTAATTCATAAAAAACAAGTAATCAATTTATAGAAAAGTCATTTTATGCTTCAAAATTATTTTTTATTCAAATTTTTTTTTATTGATTTTGGTGGGTAAACATTATAATTAATTAAAATAATTATTAAAAATTTTATGTGAGGGAATTAATATTTTATATTTTGAATCAGAATATCAATATTATATTAGGGTGAATTTTTTGTATTTTTCTATAACGATTTATTGTTTTTATTGAATTTTAGAAATACATATTTTTTTAAAACTATCATTTCTTTTCATTAAATCACATAATTTAAAATAACCATTATGTTTTTAATTTTTATTTAATGTAAAATAAGTATAATTTAATATGAAATAGTCTAATTAATTATTTAATAATCATTACTACACTTTATTTTGGTATACGTTCATTTTCTGGCTTTAAAAAACATTTTTATAAAAACTGTATTTCTACGTGAAATGTGTTTTTATATTAATAAATTGAATTAATCACTATTTATTAATGTTTTTAATAATATTTATTTATTATATATTCAATAATATATTATAACATTCACTTTATGTTTTTTACAATGTGGGGAATGGAAGAAAATTTAGTTGTACATTGAGAAATGAATTTTTCAAAAAAATGTGTTTTCATTTTGTTTTCTGTGATAATTTAAAATTACATTCCAAAACATATATAAATTTAATATGTTAAAATGTATTAAATATTTTGAATCATCATAATTAATATAATTTTATATTTTCAACTTATTTTTTTCTTATTATGAATAGTAAAAATAGTAACATTCTGTTACCATGATTAATGTTTAAATAGGTTTACCTGGGGGGGTTAAACCATGATAGATGGGTATTAATTAAACCCAAAAATAGTTTAGTTATTAATTTTTGAGTCATTTAAACATTATATTATCCTAATTATAAATTCATGTCCATTTGGATCCTCCTTCACATGATAGTAACTTTGTATTTTTGATTTTTTTAGAAATTACATGTGTGTCTCTCCCCACTATTATAAAAGTGAACCTCTTATACTCCCTTATTAATAAAATTTTAGCCTCCTATATCAGACAATACCTACTAATATTATATCATATATACCTCCCTTAATCCCATATATTATTCTATTCTCTTAAGACCAATCTATCAAGGATTAAGGCTTAATCCAAAGGTAGTCTCTCAAAGAAGATTTATAAATCTTAACAAAGCCCTTTCAGTTTTATTTATTCATCAATATTTTATAAACCTTTTATATACATACAAATATTAATACAATATCAAATATATACTTTTTTTTATTCTCATAAAATTACCATATCCCTCCTCTTTTTCATCCAATGTGAAATAAAAGTATTGCTCATGTATACATGTAGACTAACGCCACCACATAATAATATGATTCATTTTCAATCACCATTTTTCATGGTTTTTTATAATTATGGATTTAATTTTTATATATTATATTCTTGAATTAATTATTCGTATAAAATTATAATATATTTTCTTTTTTATTTCCATCCCATCTATTGAAAAACGATAATGTCGCTCATGCGTAAGTGAGGACAACCACCTCCAAAAAGCAAGGTGATTCATTTATCATTTATAATTTAAATGGATGGTAATAATAATATATTTAATGAATATAGATGATATTTATTATATTATAATTATTATTTAAGGTAAATTATCATTTACCTTTCTTCCATTCCATCGATTGAAAACTAGAAACATCGCTCATGCGAACGTATAGAATACCATATCCACGAAGGGTTATAATTCAGTCTTCATCCCAACATTATATCAATGGTTATAAAATAATATAAAATGATTAAATATTATAATTATTAAATTATTAATATCATGGATATGATATAACCATGATCAAAGTATAAGTACTAAAACATTTTAAATGAGACATACAGGAAAAATGAAACTATTATCACCGAAAAAATGAGCATTATAAAGGAGAATTATTAATAAATGGGTAGAAATGTTATACATGGATAATATATGTTATTATAAGTGTGTAAATGGTATTTTATATAAATATAATAACCAAAAATTTATTATATATGAGGTTTGATCGCTTATAAATCATGTTAGACATTAGGTAAAGGTTCTTTGTCTCTGTTTTGTTTCATCAAGACATGATTGATATTATGAACTTATTTATGTTAATGATTTACATGTAATATCATGTATCCTATTTAATTAATGATATTTAATGTTTCAATTAAAATTACTTCATCCAATGGTATTTGATTCGAATGTTACCAAAATGGTAAGGGTTTACCCTCACAAATTTCCCCCTTTGGGTCATACGTTATATTATACACCTAAATTATTTTATGAGGTATATATAATAAATAATTTATATTTTTTATTATTAATATATTGTTTTAATGATATTTAAAATTAAAATTTATGTTATTACTTTCATGGGGATTACGAATCAAATGTTACCAAAGAATTAAGGGTTTTACACTAAAGTATCATTTTATTACGAGGATTGTTTATACATAAATATATAATGATGTTATTATATAATATATCTATTAAAAATGTTTTATATTTTATTAACCTATGATACTTTATGGAAATTATATTTTTTCCTTTCATTTTACTCTCTTTAAGAACTTAAGATACTGAAATAATGTTTTAATGGAAACCCAAATTTATTTCTCTCTTCATTTGGGAATGGTTTCTTCCATGTACATAGTTTTTAAAAGAAATAATTTTTTTTAATATTATCCACTTATTTATTAAATTAAATTTTACCCATGTTTTTATTTATATACATTTTTGTTAAAATGAATATTCTTTTAATTTTTTGAATGAGGTACTTTATATTTTTTATCAAAATTGTGAAAGGAATATTTTTTTAATGTATACAAAATTAAATAATTTTACCACTATAATGACTTTTATATAATTTAAATATTATTTTATAGGTTAAAATATTAATTTTCAAATAAATATTTTCCCTTAATTTTTAGTAAATTTTTAAAATTTACCTAATCGTTTTCAAAATAAAGAGTATTTTTCTCAAGAAATGATCTAGTGATATTTTTAAAGGTATTTTAATATATAAAGAAATATTTTGTTGTTTATTATGATTAAATATAGATATGGTGAAATTTTACCGTATTTATTCTTTTTATGGTTGGTGATTTATTATGATTTTGAAATCAAGAGGAAATTTCTTTTTTCTTACAGGTTATGCTATGATGAAAAGATTAATGTTTTTATGATCTTATAGAATACATATGAATGGATTATTATTATTTTATGGGTGGGTACATTATATAACTCTAATTAATTGGGTAAATATTAATGTTTTATGTAATAAAATGGTATATATGGGTTTATCACATGCCTAATAATGGGTATACAAGAGGTTATCCCTATAGAAAAGTAGATACATGGGTGTTTAGCACAATTCTAACATGGGATGAAGGTCTTGGTGGGTAGCCTTGATATAATATTTCTATTATTATGATTATTACACACTTTATGACACTTATTTTGAAATGATATTATGTTAATTTTTCTCTCTCATGGCTCATGTTCTTTTATTTATTCATGATTAATGTCTTATGAACTTCCATGATTTATTCCATGACTCGTGATTATGATCTATGAATTGTTGGGTTTGAATCTGAAATTTTAAGATCATGTTATTATATGATTATTGTCCGGATGGGATTATATATGATCATTGATTAAAACCTAACTTTTTTACTCTTACTAAGAATCCATGGTCACCCTTTATTATGTTTCCTTTTCACAAGGATATCAAGAAAAGTTATAAGTTTGATATGTCTATGAAGGGTAATATTTGTGAAGAACTAAGTGGGAGATGATATTGATCCTTTATTTAAAAGTTATATATATATAAGTTTCCAAAGATAATAAAACATCCCAATTATGGAATATTTTTCAATGATATATTATGAATATTCATCTAAAATGGGGTAATAATTATATATAAAAAGTGTGTGTCACTATATTTGATATCAGAGCAGGGTAATTTTTTTTTGGGAAACTAGGATAATAAATATTTAGTGATATCCCATACTATAATCATTACTATAGAATAATATCATAAGATATGATAAATAATGGAGTGTGTATTTTTAGAAAATAATTCCCATATGAATACCAATAGGTGGATGCAACTGTGGAATGGATGCACATGGGGGTAAAAACTTTGAATGGGGAAGATTTGATATTAACTAAATCATCATGAGGGCATGATGGGTGGACATAATATTTCACACTACACTAGACACTCATAGAGTATATTATTAGGTTAATTTACAATTTATTTATATGAAATTATAAAGGATTTGAATAGATGATCACCATGAATGAACTAGTATAAATCAAAGGGTCATAAATAAAAAATAAGGTTTCATGGTTTAAAGAAAACAATGAATTATTTTTCATGATTATATTATTAGACACTACTATATCAAATAATATTTTTTTGGTTTTAGTTAATTTATGGAACCAGGAGGAATCATGTTTATGTTGAATGTGATGGACGATGCAATAAATGTCTACAAGAGAAACCAAATTAAATGGGAGATGTAGGTGAAAGATTGTTATTATTCCTAACTCGATATCTGGATATCTAATTGAAAACCTGAACATATATGAGTTTTTTTTATTGAACCAAATAATACAGAAACATATATTCATGAATACCCTATGGGAAAGAAGATTCTGATTTCTAAATGTCAAGAATGTGGGAAGAAACACCCAGAGAAATTTATCAATGGAACAATAAGTTGTTTTTGGTGTGGAAAATAAAGACATAGATATAAAATAATGTTTCATGACTTCAAAACCATTTGAATGTTTTTTTTGTGATTATAAGATTACTCCCTATTGTTTATTATAATATTATTTTGGTTTTAGATAATGGACAGAACCAGGAGGAATCATGTTAATGATGAATGTGATAGATGATGCAATTATTTTCTTCACGAGAAACCAAATTAAATTAGGGATAGAATTTGAAATATTGTGATTATTAAAATCATGTTATCTTTATATATAATTAAAAACCTGAACATAGGTGAGTTTATAAATAAATTAAATAATAGAGAATATATTTTCATGAATACCAAAGGGGAAAGAAGATTGAGGTTCTTATATGTAGAGATTGAGGGACGAAACACCTAGGGAAATGTATCAATGGAATGAGAATATGTTTTTAGTGTGGAAGTACATAAATAATGTAATTAATATGATGATGAATCATTTTTAATTGTTTAAGGAAGTGGAATGATTGAAGTGTTTTTGTATTAGTATTTAATATTTATGTTGTAAAAGTGTTTGATCATTGATTTTATGGTATTAATTATCATGAAACATCTACATATTTTACTCCATTATTTTTTTTATTTAAATATTTTGAAGAATTTATTCAATGATATGGATAACCTAGATAATTGATTAAGTTATAAGTTGATATTTTAGGAAAATACATGATTGGGGGATAAATAACAATTAACATGGTCTTAATATCGAGATAATATTTTTTATTTGGAAAAAAGAGTTGATTGAAATTGATACAGTTAAATGGATAGTTTTTATATCCTTGAAATTAATTAGTGATTTTATTATATGTTGATTTAGGTTATCTTGGAGGAAATTTATTGAAATTTTGGATTTATAAACTATATTTGATAGTTTTTGATCTTATTTGTGAATCAGGTTAAATTAAAATTTTGAAAAATATATTTTTTCATAATTAATTAGGGTGATTTGAGTTATTTTCTTATTTTAGGAGAATATACGATCACGGTATTCATGTATTTTTTATGTGACATGAAGTGTTATTTTATGTGATTTGGGGATAAATTTAAAAGCTGATCTTGAAGAAATGTATAATCAAAATTTTCAATTTCTTATGGGTTTTTAATTTCTCTAGACATATTTTGGGGGATTTATAATGTTAACTATTTATGGACTGGTTTAATTTTATCATTGGTTGTTATTGTTGAGGATTAAGAGAATAATGTATTATTTCATAATATATAATTACTTATCCATATCAGATAACCTGTGAAAACCATTTTGGGGATGGAAAATACCTATAGATAGAAGGAATGAATTTTCATTCTTTTATAGTTATTATGATCCATATAATGTAAAATTTAGTTATTTAAGAATGGACAATTCTTCTGAAATATTAATCTCTTAGATTAAGAGATGAGATTGAAGTGGGAATTGATTAAAGAATAATAAAAGGATGATATTGTTCTTATAAAATGGAATGAAATAAAGTAATTAAATTTTATCACGTACACTATCTTGAAAGAAAAATAATTCCCCAAATCTTGGAAAAATGACCTTGAAAATGATTTTTCGTTATTTTTCAATTATTTCTCATGAATTGATGATCTTTTTTCCCCTAAAAAATTTATTGATTTGTGGTCATTAACGTTATCATTAATGTAATCTATATCACTATCAACAACTATTTAGAAATTATATTTCTTCTCCAGGTCCATATTTTGAATTCTCTCTAATGTTATTCTTATTTGGGAACCCGATTATGTGTTATTCTTGGTAACCACTATGTTTCCCAATTTAATTTTCAAATTATGTTTTATTATCCCTATGTAGGATTTTGGTATTCAAAAAAGATATTTTAAAATATTGAGACCTTTATTACCAATATAAAATGGACAGGGTTAAATTTATTTAATGGAGATAGTGTTACACCCTTAAAATTTAGTTAAAAATAATAATATACTTAATGGATTTCTTAACAGGCGACACCAAGATTTAATAAAATTACAATATATTATTTAAATATTATTAAAGAATTTTTACATTATAACCAAGAAATTAAATTGGAGTGTATGTATAGTAAAAATAAAATTATGAAAAAAATTTATAGAGGTTTTAAATAAGTCAAAATTATTAATTTTTGTATAAAAAATAAGTACTCAATTTTCAATAAAGTCATTTCATGCATCAAAAATATGTTTCCTTCAGAAATGATTGTTATTGAATTTTATGTGTGTAAAATATAAATAATTTATAACTTTTTTTATAAATTATATTTAATGTATTAAGTATATTTTTTTTAAATGATAATTTTAAAATTATATAAGGTTAAATTTATGGTATTTTTCAAAAAAGATATATTTTCCAGTAAATAGTGAAAAATACCGATTTTTGTAAAAATGGAATTTATTTTCATTAAATCTAGTAATTTTAAAGTCCCATAATGTATTATGTTTTATATTAAATTAAAAATAATACTCCATTAATTTGAAATAAAAAAATTTATTACATAATAATCATCATTATACTTTATTTTGGAGTAAGTTCATTTTTGGCTATAGAACACATTTTTCTAAAAACAGTTTTATTATGTGTAATGTGTTTTATCTTAATAAATTAAATTAATATTTATTTAGTAATGTTTTTATTTAAATTTATATATTATATATTCATTAATATATTTAATGTTTCATGTTACGGTTTTCACAAGGAAATTAATTGATGGAAAATTAGTTTTATGCTTAAAAATGCATTTATCTAAAAATAGGGTTTCATTTCATTTTGAAAACATATTTAAAATTTAATTCTTCCACTTATAGAAATTTAATAATGTAAAATTTATTCCATATTTTAAATAGTTACAAATAAAATATTATAATAGTGTCAACTTAATTTAAGGCATATGTTAGGGAAGCAATATGTGATTATTTTAAAGGTTGGGTGTTTCTGAGGAAATTGTTTCCTTATAGAATTGATATTATTATAAAGGTACAAGATCCCATTGATCTCAATAAATAAAGACTATATACTTTTAATCTTAACATATAATATTCTTTCATTCATTTTTAATAGAATGCTCAGTTGGGTTATTCCAAGATAAATCTCAAAGGAGTAACATTGTTTCATCCATGGATGATGTATCCAAGGGGTGGTAGGGATAGTGAAGGAAATGGTGGATAAAATTAATAATAAAACTCACATATCCAATATTGTGATCAAATTTTATATGTAAAAGTATTATGATTGGATAGAGTAGAGTTTAATTTGTAGGTTCATGAGGTAATTTTGGTTCAAAGAATGGTTTTGTGACATGTTATTTAGGTGTTATGCTTGATTGTGGATCTCTAATTACGTCATGTGAAATGGAATTATAATTTTTAATACCACGTGATGATTAGAGAAGGGATAAATGCTTTCACCAAGAATTTATAATATGGATTAAGAGGTGCTAATAAGAAATATAAAATGTGGTCTGGGGGAGGGGAAAATATTACTTTACAGGAACAAGTCTAGAGATGGTCTTATTTCTCATCTCATTATGCTGATGATATTATTTTCTTCATTAGTGGTAGGAAAAGGAGCAACAATAGGCTTAATAAAATCATTGATGCATATGGAAAAAAAGTGGCCAATGAATCAACTAGGGAAGAATAATGTTTACATCAGGAAAAATACATAGAAATGTACAATAGGATTATCCAAGAAAAGATGGGCATGTGAGGACACCAAATGCTAATCAGGTATCATGGTTCACCCATTTTGGAAGAAAAAATCCATAATATATTCTTTTAAGTAATCATAAATTAGATTACTTTGAACACCTATAATATGAAAAATAAATGTATTTCATTTGGAGGATGCATCACATTAGTGAATAGTGTACTCACTTCTATTCCAATACACTTATTTTTTATCATTAAATAATTAAATGGGACCATTTAGTGGCATTAAAAAAATCAATACATCCTTCATCTTGGATGGAAGATGAAATTGGGTGTCTTGGAAGAGGATGGATAAGTGAATTGAAGAATGTGGAATTGACTTAAGAAGTATTTTAGAAGCCATGAATTCCATACAAGACATGAAATCTAAGCAAGTTTCGGAGATTATATAAGGGAACTCACTATGGGTGAGATACATGGGAAACAAGTATGGTTAAGACTAAAGAAAATGGGTAGATCATGATTGGATAAGGTCAAGCCTTACATGGTTTATGATTGATCAAAAATAGATTTTATAAGATAACGTATGGTGTGCTGTGGTTATTGGAGATATAAACAACTTGATGAAGAACTCATATAGTGAATTGTTATTCTTTATGGTATTTTCATCTCCATAGATTTCATTCAAGGAAGAAAGTTTGTTTCATGGTTTTATTAATATAACTCTTGAGAAGAAATAAAGGATCATTAGTGGAAATATTAATATGTTTGATGATGAAACAATCCAGGACATTAAAATATGTTAATTTTAGAATAAATTTTATTTTATTAATAGCTTGGAATGCATGTAACACTAAGTTATCTTTCATTATACGCAACAATGACTTTCTTTCACGGCTTGTGTTACACGAAAGATCATGTTTTAATGAATACTATTAATATTACTATTAAAAATAAAAATTATCCCCTAACCATTAAATTTGTAGTTATTAATATGATTAACTAAACTATGAAAATATATGGTTGAATTCATTGGTCTCCAATTAATTATAATTGAATATAAAAACCATTTGAATGTAAAAGAAATGTTTTTCTAAAAAAATATTTTTTCATGCCAGAGTCATAAAATCTTAATAATTTAAATTATTTAATATTAGTGGATGATATTAACGAAATTTATATATAATATATTCAAAAAATATATTTTATATTCATCCTATATATTTTATAAGAATATGAGGATAACAAATCCAATTTTACGCATAAAAACTATATTTTTCTAAAGGATGTTTTCCCATCTTTTAATGGCACACTTATTTTAAAACTAAATTTTTACACTTTTATAATTTTTTTTGAAAAAATAAATTCAATTTTTAATTTGTAATTTAAAAATTAACATAGGGTTAATTTTTGGTATTTTTCGAAGAAGTTTCATTTTTTGATGAATATTGAAAATATAGAATTATAATTGAAACCCGAAATTTCATTTAAATAATTTATAATGTTAAATTAAATTTTGAATTGGTTTTAATGTAAAAATATTTCAATTATTCATCAATTAATCGAGCCTAGGAAATTGGAATCAATTTTATATTTATGTACAATATAAAAACATTGTGAGCTTCAGTATATTCTCACTTTAAAAACCCACTTTCTAAACACATTTGAAGGATTAATTTTAAATTAATTTTTTCCATTTATGTGATTTGAATTTGGAAAAATTATTTCATATTTGGAAAAAGAAAAATTTATAATTTATAATAATTAAAAATTAATTTTCGACCAATGTAATTAGATAAAGCAGTTAAAATTAATTACAACGATTAAGAGAAAACTAAGATTACCAAGGTACTAAACATTAATATTAAGGGTCTATTTGACCTAGAAACTTGTCCAACACCGATTATATGTAAATATTAATACATTATAACTTACAAGATATATTTATTTCTATTATTAGATAAAATTAACAATGAAAAAATATGTGTGGAATTCACTCTTTCAAAAATTTACCAATTTTCCACTAACACCACTTATAAAAGGCCGCCAACTCTCTCCCTCTTTTCACACATTGAAAAAAATGGTATTGAAAATTTCTAACAAAATAAATTATAATATTACCTTAAATAATCCTAGAATCCTTATATTTTGAGGAATTCCATCTTTGGGATACATTAAGAAAAACCTAAGGGGGACACCCGACGAAGAGGTATTGTTTTTCCAAAGGCGTTTTCATTTTATTTCCTTATCCACCTCATTAAATTTTTCTTATATCCATATTATATAATTAAATATTTATATTGAATATAATTAGTTGTTTTTATATTATTTATAATTCCTAAAACCACACACACTTTGATCAAATGCATGACAAAATCATCATTTGTGTGTACGATGAACTATCGCCTCGTGAACAGATGTCGTTCATTTTTCTATTACCACATATCAAGGTTGGGAATAATGATGTAAATACACATTAGATTTTATATTTATGATATTTTTGAGGAACTTATCCTTCTTAAATTATTATATAACACATACATTCATTCTTTCCATTTTTTGGGAATACGATAACGTCGTTCGTGTGTGCGACGGACTACCTCTCCAAGAAGTGATGTGATTCATTCACTCTTTATATGGATTTTATTAAGGATGGTTTTAATAAAAAAATTTTATATATATGAATTAAATATGATTATTTAATGATAATATACACATATATCATTTAATTTTATAATTTTTAATGTAAAAATAAAATGGAAACAACATTCATGCGTACACACGACCTATTATCTCCACGAATGGTGCATTTCATTTTGTATCACCAAATTTTATGTATTAAACTAAATAAAAATGTAACATAAAAAGTAAGTAAATAATAATATATTTTCATATCTATGTCTATTTATAAATTAGACAGTGTTTTAGAGGCTTAAAATGAGAATAAATCCAATCATAGGCAAAGAATACTCTAATATTTTTAAAAGATTGTTTTACCGCCTTTGAGGAAAACCATTTTTAAATCTAAATTTTGAAAATTTTATAAGCTCTATTTTTCAAAATAAACAATTTATTTATAATTGGGACATTGAAATTAACTTTTTATAATTTTTTGTATTTTTCTGACAATGTTCATTTTTTTAATGAATAGTGAAAAATACTGCATTTTACTTCAAAACTGCTTTTTCATCTAATTAATTTTTATGGATATATTATCTTTTTAATTGGTTTTAAAGTGTAATTAGAATATATTTTTAACATATAATCCAATTGTGGTCATTATAATTAATTTCACTTTGAAATTGGACATAAACAAGTGTCAATCTTTCGATAGATATTGTTTCTTAAAAACATTCTATTTGTTGTGACAACGTGAATTATTTTTAAACTAATTACTGCAATTTATGTGTTTTTAATTGGGTAAAATGGATTACATATTTTTAATCAGAAGGTCCAAATTATGTAATTACGACTCTTTTGATTTTGGACATTATGAATAGTAATGATGGCAATTATCTTTAATTATCGTGATTAATTAGCAATCGGGTAGTTAAGGGTAATAAAATAATATAATAATAATATAAAATGACCCCAACCTGTTACCTAATACTATTGGTTATGTAATGGACGACCATGTAAAACCTTGGTCTAACTTAGGGACCCCATGTAATCACTTTTTTGTGATAGTGACCTTTTATCATATTATTTTTAAAGAAAGGGAAATATTATAAAAGTATGTAATACCTAAGTAAAATAATTTTAATTTAGTTTATATAAATGATATCTTTGACTATAAATAGTCATTTGAAAGATAAAACAATTTCCTACATCATGTTATTTGTTTAGAATTTTTAGACATTAAATAAATAAATTTAATTATGACACAATGATGATGCAGTTATAACTTCATTAATGAAAGATTTAAATATATGATATTATAAGTGTTAAAATAATTTTTTTAAACTTTTGATGCTATCCAAGAATTTTATAGATTATTATGACATGTAAAATATATGTTAATTTTTTTATTTCGAAGGAATAAAGCTTTTATGCCTTTACCAAAAGTCAACTACCAAATAGTGTTGAAATTGGCATAAATGGGTTTTTAAAAAAATGTTATTTAATTAAATGGTATAATAGTATAATTTTTTTTAATATTATTCCAAATTACATATAATATATTAATAATTTCATTATTGATATAATTATGGGGCTATTGGCATTTGAAAGTAATTATTATGACCTTATAGATTGAAAATAAAAAAAGACGTGGTAAGAATTATTAATTTTAACTAAGGGTTAAAATGAAACAATAAGGTGAATTATATGACCTCCACTTGTCTAAATACTATTGGTTGAGTTTATTTCTCACACTTATCCTCTTATATATGAAATATTTTATTTTGGAACCATTATAATTTAAAAAACAATTTATAATAAATTAATTTTTCATGACTTTCCAAGAGTGCCCCTCCCCCCTCTTATAAAAATCCCCCACCTATACCCCTTAACCACAACTCTCAATCCCTTTAATCATCCAACCTCTTCTCATATTATCTCTAAAAATCCCTCTCTTACTCCTAGAATCCTCAATTTTGGAAGAATTATTTTCAAGAGATCCTTTTCCTCAAATCAAAAAAAGTTACCCGATTTAGAGGTAACGCCTTCTCTCAAAATCCTTTTTTTTTTGTATTTTCTTTCTTCACTCCCCTAATAGTTTTATTCATTGATTCCTTAATAAAAAAAGTATCCTCAATATACTAGAATTTTTTTATGTGATGTATTTTATTTACACTTACACACACCTCCGTCAAATGGTAAAAGAACATACTGTTTCTGTGGGTGGTGAATTACTGCCTCACGAAACGATGATTGTTCAATCTTATTTTAACCCCATTCATGGTGGACATTATGATGGAACTATATTTATATATATGATATATATTATATTTATGTCCTCTCTATGCTTTTGTATTTTATATTTAAAACATACCTTTATTCTTTGCAGATTGTGAAAATGCGATAATTTCATATGAGGAAGTGTGGACTATCGCCCCCTCAAGTGATGTGACTCGTTCATGCCAAATATGGAATTTACAAAGAATGTAATTAATGAATATTTTTTACCTATATAACATATTTATTATAATTTAATTATAATATATCAATTTCTAATTTAGTTTTAATTCCTTTAATATGACAAAGAAATGAAAGTAGCGTTCATGCATACGTACGACCTACCGTCTCCATGAACGGTGCATTTCATTTTTTATCTCCAAATGTTATGGAATAGTATAAAATCAATATATAATGTATATATATGATATTTAAATCATTAATACCATTCTAGAGATGATTTAATTATAACTACGTGGGCAATTCTTTTCAAACAAGTTCATTTTTGACTCATGTACCGAACATCGACAAAACATATGATATGAACTCACATAATTAACCAGTTATTATAACATGATAATATGTGATATGAATTGAATAATAAAATTTAATGTAATTCCTTAAGAAATTATAAATTGAACAATGTTTATTATTCAAGAATATAAAGAAATGAACAAGACATGTTGGACTTGAGGTAAGAGACTTCGTCTCAATCTCCTTTTGTTGAGGAAAACTTCAATTTATATGTGAACTTCTTTTAATAGTTGTATAATAAAACCTTTTGACTTTTAATTTCATTCAAAAGGAATATTTTTACACAAATCATTTTACTAAATGAAAAAAAGAATATTTTTGTCTTACGTATGCAGTGATAATGACTTCTCCGCCTCCATGACCATTATTTGAGTTTCAGCTTCATCTACAAGCCATAACTTTTTTTAAATGAAAAATAAATACCATGTTTTACTTTTATTTTTTTGGGTATTGAAAATGGTTTTGATAATTTTTTTATTATATCAATGTGTTGTGTTGAAATATTTTGATTGAAATGTGGAAATGTTATGTTTTCTTTTATGCATGTTTTATGTGATACGATTATGTTATGGTTCTTGGGAATTGTTTATGAAGTCAGGTGGTTCTGTGATAAACTAAGGGTGGGTGATCCTGAGATAGCTCTCCAATGCATTGGGTAACGTGAAGGATTTAAATGCTAAGGTTTCTACGAAGAGATTTAGGGAATATATTGTGATGGGTATTCCAAACGTAACCATGATGGTTACTCCCAACATTAAAATGTTATGATTGCCTCAAGTTACCTTTATATCTTAGGATTTCTATGAGTTATTCATAAATATTATGATTTCACGAGGTATGATAAAGTGATTATGTTTTATGAGTAAAGTATGATTTCATTGATTCTTATGTATACATGGACTAATGTTTTCTTTCCGTATTTTTATATACCTTAATGAGATTTTTATTCTCATCCCATGTTTTTGAAATTTTTTTCATAGGTTAAGGGAAAAGTACATGATGTGATGATAGTTTTGAGGAAGTGTCAATAAAGAATCCAGGTTTTATTTTAAATATGTTTCCTTTGATGAAAAAAATGAATACTGTCTTTGATGTAGCCACCTTGTTTAAATGTGGAATGTAATGCATGAATTATGATCTAATTATCTAAAACTATAGACCTGAAAATATCCTCAATGTTAATTATTGAAATAACCCAAGATTAAGAAATGTTTAAGGCTGGGGCCTTATAGTTGGTATCATAGGTCGATTTAGATAACTTTAAGAGTTAGAATTATTTTAAATGATTATCCAATTTTTTTTAGATTATGGTCAATTTTAAATTATATAGAATTTGAAGATTACCATGTTTCTTCATCTAAGACATGTTTGTTCAGAATGGTTTTCTGTATAGGAAATAAAGAAGCAGTTCTAGGAAGGCATACAGAAGGAAATGCCCTTCCAAATAAGCATCCTGAGATGGCCGGAATTGGAAATGAACCGTTTGATGCAGTAATGGGGTAGTTGACTGAAGCGATAAATGGTGGTGGTATTCATGCATGAGATCAGATATATCAACCATAGAGGAACATGTCAGTGGTGGAACATTTCATGAGGAAACATCCCCCATCATTCAGAGGATCATATGACCTTGTGCTAGCTGAAGGGTGGATTAAAGCACTGGAGAAGATTTTTTATGTCATGGGGTGTTCATACAATCAAAAGGTTAGTCTTTCTATTTACTATTTGGAGGGTTAATAAGATCAGTTGTGGTCGATGGTTAAAAATATCAGGGACACTGATGAGATTTACGCTTTTGACATGGATGAATTCAAAGGTATGTTCCTTGAGAAATATTTTTATAATGACCCATACTTTACATACATTGTTAGTGCTTCAAAATTTAAGTACACTTATTACAACATATAACAAAACCATGAAAGGACCGTATAGGTATAGTGTCTTTAGAAACTGGGAAACATAAACAACTGGTTCATAAAGCATCTACACTGTCTCCCATTTATTTCATCATATCTAGAGTCCCTTTTGGCATATCCTACTCAATATACTTATTCCTGACCTGGGGAAAAGAAAACATACAAAAGGGTCAGCTCAAATGCTCAGTAAGGGTAAACAAAAGAAATATCAAACTTATAATATTTATAAGAACATAACATTTTGAAAATCTTATCCTGCAAAAGAGATCATAACATGGGATAAATCATAGAAGTGAAATGTAATTCCAATAATCATAACTTAAAACACGAAACATTGTGTAATACACAAATAATCATAGAGAATCATTTCTCAGTAGTCAAGACTCATAGACAATACTATCTTAGCGAACAAAGACCATTTCTGAACCGAGTTCACTCCTCGTTTCAGTCCTATTTTACTGAATCGGTTTAACCTGCCGTTCCCGCCATGTCTATCTCATGAGATATAAATCTTTACCCAATGCATTGGAGGACGATATAGGTCCCACACATCTTATAATGATACCATTATTATGTGTGCCACCAAAATCATAAATCATACATCATTGCATAACCCATGTAATAAAAATGGGATTCTTAAACATCATGACATCATAAAACAATTCATATAAGATAAAGGAATTCATAAAAAAAAATTCCATGACAACATAGTCAAATCAATGTAATAATAGGGATAGAAACAGAACCCTATATTATCTTAGATGGAAAATACTTTTGATAAAACACTTTAACTCCATTCTTGAGGAAAATATCCTTTCTACTTCATTTTTTTTTCTTTCTTAACAAGTCATACAATTTAAAACTAAAATAATTTGATTAAAAATAAACTTGAAAACTTTTAAATGAAGCTTCTTGGAAATAATTTTTTTAAAAAACCATTCATGCCGTATAAGTTAAAAAAACATTCTTCTCGTACTTTTGTCAGAAAAGTCAAAAAGTACCTCGTACGAAAAACGACAAAAGACTCATTTCATATCATTTAATAAAAATTCACCGAAGGGTAAAATTGGATTTAAACAATTGTAGGAGGATATAAATAATATTACATATTGAGGAAACATGGATGTGGATGATAAATATTCCCCAGTAAATTCTGAAGTATAAACAATCTCGGATAAAAATTAAGATTGCGAGATTGTCCCTTACCTTAGGTCCGATTTGCTTCGTAAGTGTCCAAACCTCCTGTATAATGATTTAAATAATGTCAATGACTTATTACAGAATCATACTCATTGTTATGATATCATATATGGTCATATTCTTAACTTCTTATTAGTAATATTTCACTGCTACTTGTTATTCGGGTGTTTATTACTTTTTGTTCTTATGCGTGTTTTGTCGAATAAATTCTTATTATTATTTTTAGGTTATAGATAAATCATTTCTAGAATGATATTAGTGTAATATATATAATATTTATTCACTCAATTCATTTATGTAATCATTATGCAATGAAGATCATGTAGAACGAGTCACATCATATCGTGGAGACGGTATTCCGTACGTACGCCCGAGTGATGATATCGTTCCCATGATCATGGAATAGCATTGGAGTGTATGTATACTATTTAATAATCAATATCACTTTACAATAATCATATATATTTATTCTTTACACAATTATACCCATCCATGTAAGGTTGTAGTGGAAAATAGATTACACCACAACGTGGAGACGGTATTCAGTACGTATGCACGCGCGGTGATTTCGTTTTCCGTAGGATGGATAGATGGTGAAATAGGATTGTTTCATACTTATAATAAAATATAAGTATATGAGTGATACTTATGTTATTACTTCATAATTAAACAACTAAATAAGAAGAAGTGGAAGAAGAAATAAAGTTGAAAGAATCATTAACGGACATTACCTCTTCTTTGAAGCGCCTGTTTGAGACCTCCTTTTAGGGCAATAAAAGTGGTCTTTTAAGAAGACCAGGACCTATAGGATGTTTCTAGGGAAGTGGAGAGGAGAAATTTTCAGGGTTTGGCTGAGCTTGAAGGCTCAAAGTGGTGTGAAGAAGATAGGGAGGAGGTTCCCTTTTATAAGGGGGGAGAGGGGCACCTTTGGAAAAACAAAAAATATTATTTTATTATAAAGTCATATTCAGTTTTAAATAGCTCCAAATTGATTTATTTCTAATATAAGGTGGGTATGGATTTAAATAATCTCATAAAAAAGAATTTATACAAGTTTAGGTTTCTATTTTAACCTTATCATTTAGATTTAACTTTAAGTTAAATAATTTTACTTTTACCGTGTCTTCTTGTTTTCTTACACTATAAGGTTAATAAACTTACTATAACAAGCCAAAAGAAACCCAAGTTGTTTATTATTAATATATATAACCTTATATAAGTAATTTGGCTAAAAAGTATATTTTTAGGAATAAAATAACAATTAATAATATAAATATTTTTTTAAAAACCATTTTATGTCAATTTTGACACTATTTAGTAATAGATTTTTGTGAAAATCATAACAGAATGATTAGTTCGAAAAAAGTTAATTAAATCAATACTAACATGTCATATTAACCTATAAAATTAGTGGAATTCATGAAAAGTCTTAAATAACATTTATTTGGGTATTTATAACATCAATTATGTCAATATTTCATTAATAATATAATTACTGCATCATCATTGTGTCATAAATAAATTAAATTATTTAAAGTCTAAAAATTAAAAATAAAATACTGTTATGTAGTAAATATTTTTATCTTTCTAATTAATATTTATAGTCTAATTTATCTAATCTATAACCCTATATTAAAAATGATTTACTTATTAAACATTGATTTTAACTATTTTAACCCTTCTTTAAATAAATTAACAATAAATGTCCTAATCCAATCCAAGTAGGCCTAAATGGTCATATGATATTCTTAAGGTTGTTTTTGGTCGAATTAAACTTATCCAATATAATTAGTACATGTGTTAGGGTAATAATAATATCATTTTTACCCTTAATTACCCTATTTACTTTTAACTGTGGTAAAAAAAAGTAAAAAGTTACTATTCACCAAAATATATTTTCATCTCATTGAACCAAATTTTACTTACTAACATCAATCGTGTCTCTTGGATTTTTTAAATTCCATTCACAAAAGCGGTAAAATTACATTTTATGTGTATTTGGAAATTCTCCTAGGACGTGGGTAAAAGACGATCAAAAGTTCAATAAAATTTTTATATATCTAAAATTATTATAAAATGACTCCAATGAATTAAATTGAACTTATATAGGTATTATGTATCAATTTTGACCTAAAATAAATTTAAATAAAATAAATAATTATTTAAATAAAAAGTCGGTTTTTAAATAGTAACCCAGGGTTTTCACTATTCATCAAAAATTGATTTTTTTCAGAAAAATACCAAAATTTCACCCTAGACTAATTTCGATATTCCGAATCCAAAAATGAAGTCCATTTTGAAAAATAAAATTTAAAAAATTTCAAAAAGTGGTTATTACTATTCATAACGGCTAGTTTTAATAATATTTTAATGGCATGTCATTGTTTAGTGAAACTCGGTATTGCGTACAACACAAGCTATCGGGGAAGGCCGCGATTGTGTGTAAAGAAAGCCATGATAGTGTTGTGTGTAGTGAAAGATTCCTTTAATGATGTATATAACATAAAAACAAAATATTTCTCATAAAAGTCTCGGGTGTTACATTTTATCCCCCTTAAAATGAATTTCGCCCTGGAAATTCATCACTTTGTAACAAACAGATGAGGATACCTCTCCCTCATCATATCCTCAAGCTCCCATGTAGCTTCTTCTATTTGGTGGTTCCTCCATAAAACTTTCACCAAGCGAGTGGTCTTGTTCCGTAGGACTTTTTCGCTACGATCCAGAATCTCTATCGGCTGTTCTTCATAAGAAAGATCATGCTCTAACGGTACAACTTCTGAGATGAGTACATGGGAAGGATCGGGTATGTACTTTCTCAGGAAAGATACATGGAACACATCGTGAACTTGGGAGAGATTCGGTGGAAGCGCCAATCGTTAAGCTACCTTCCCAACACGATCCAGTATTTCGAAAGGACCGATATACCTAGGGCTCAACTTTCATTTCCTTCCAAATCTCATGACCATCTTCCAGGGAGATATTTGTAAGAACACTTTATCACCCACTTCAAACTCTAGGTATTTTCTTCGGTTGTCGGCATAACTTTTTTGTCTACTCTGAGATGCTCTTATGTGTTGTTGAATAGATCTGACCTTTTCTGCCATCTCATCAACCAGATCAGGTCCTAATAGCTTTCTTTACCCAACTTCATCCCATCAAGTTGGAGTCCTACATTTCTTTCCATAGACAGCATCATAAGGAGCCATCTGAATACTGGAGTGAAAGCTATTATTATAAGAAAATTCCACCAAAGGTAGGTGTTGATCCCAACCACCTTTGAAATCCATAGAGCAAGCTCTCAACATATCTTCTAGAGTTTGAATTTTCCTCTCAGACTGACCGTCTATCTGAGGATGATAAGCAGTGCTGAAACTCAACTCTGTATCCAGAGTATGCTGAAGAAATCGCCAGAACACTGAGGTAAACCTTCAATCCCAATCAAATATAATAGAAAGTGGTACTCCATGCAATCTTACCACTTCCTTTACATATATCCTGGCAAGCTGATCTAGAAAGAAATCCTCTCTAATAGTAATGAAGTGTGTAGAATTTGTAATATGATGAACTATGACCCAGATAGAATTATTTCTTTTAGATGTTTTAGGAAGTCCGGTGACAAAGTCCATAGTGATGTTTTCCAATTTACATTCAGGTATGGGTAATGGTTGTAACATCCCCTTAGGCTTCTGTCTCTCATCTTTAACTTGCTAACAAACCAAGCATCAAGAGACATATTCATCAACAACTCTTTTCATGATATTCCACCAGAAGTACTCTTTTAGGTCCCTATAAATCTTCGTGCTTCCAGGATGAATAGAGAATGAAGAACTATGAGCCTTATCCAATAGCTCCTTCTTTAATTCAGGGATGGTAGGAACACAAACCCGATTCATGAACCTTATTATCCCATCACAATCAACGTTGAATTCAGGAACATTTCTGACCTTCTTTTATAACTCTACATTTTCTTTCTGTGCCTCTTTAATCTTCACATGTATAGATGGGTGAACATTCATTTGAGAAAGATAAGATTTTCCCTCTTCCATTATAATTCCAAGATCCATCCTTTGTACATACATAAATATTGGATCTTTTTTGATCCTCATCATGGATAAGCTAGCATGGTCTTGTCGACTTAATGCATCTGCCACCTTGTTTGCTTACCCAGGGTGGTAATGAATTGAGCAGTCGTAATCCTTAATTAGCTCAAACCATCTTTTTTGGTGCATATTCAGCTCCTTTTGTGTGAAAATATACTTTAAAATTTTATGATCAGCATAAATGTCACACCTTTCTCCATAAAGATAATGCCTCCAAATCATTAATGAAAAGATTACCACAACTAACTCCAAATCATGAGTTGGGTAATTTTGCTCATGGATTTTCAACTGTCGTGAGGCATAAGCTATCTGTTGGCGCCAAAAAAATGTGGCCCGAAAGAAAGGAACGAAAAAAAGGCCGGCGCGCTGCCTCGCGAAGCTCCGCCGCGAAGCCTCGCCGCGAAGCGCCCCTATCATGGCGGCACCGCGAAGCGCCAGAGGCGGTAATCCTCCGCGAACCCGTTTGACGTTCGCGAGCCGCCGCGAAGCGCCACAGGCGGTAATCCTCCGCGAACCCGTTTGACGTTCGCGAGCTGCCGCGAAGCACCACAGGCGGTAATCCTCCGCGAACCCGTTTGACGTTCGCGAGCCGCCGCGAAGCGCCACAGGCGGTAATCCTCCACGAACCCGTTTGACGTTCGCGAGCCGCCGCGAAGCACCGGAGGCGGCGCGCGAGCCCTGCTTCGCGGCGCCCCTTCCCTATAAATACTGGACTCCCCCTGAGTCCAAAGACGGACAATCCGACCTTTCGGCTTCTCCTCTCCCGAATCGCGAAGCACGCTTTGCCCCGGGAATCATGAGCTCCGCGAGGTATTTCTACTTCGCGAGACGACTCTGCTTTGTCTCGTTTTGAGCCCCCTCTTCCGAGAGGGATGCCCTTCGCGAAGCTCAAGGGCATTCGCGAAGGAAGGGGATTCCCAAGGGAACCCGGGTAGCCGCGGAGCACTTGTGCTTCGCGAAACACCCAACCCATACGAGTGATCCCTATGCTAAGGCAGGACCGCTCCACTTCGCGAAGCACACTGCTTCGCAGGACCCTGCTTCGCGAGGAACCCTTTCTTCGCGAGGTAGTGCTCCGCAAACACTGTTCCACTTCGCGAAGCACCTCCCACTCACACCAATGCCCCATGCTAAGGCCAAGGCACCCCACTTCGCAAAGTACACTCCTCTGCTTAGAGATTCCTCTTCCCGTGCGGCCCTCCAGGTTTGCACGATGTGATTTCAAAGTCCCATGGACAATATCACCCGTAGCGTTGCTTCGCCTAATGCTTCTTCGCATAGGCACGCTAATGGCTATTTCTTCTTCGCATAGCCATGCTAACGTGGACCCCTCGATGGTTCGTCCCTCGACCCCCCTTTACCATGGCCTTACCGGCACCTTCCCTTCCCCAAGGACCAGAGGGTACCGGTTATGTAAGTCCTAGGGGTGTGGAGTGAACCCACCTTGTCCGAGCTGCAGGACGTTAAACTGCCAAGCACCACGTCCTCAACACATGACGTTAAACTGTGACCCAACCTCGTCTCCCTCACGAAGGGTCCCCCCCAGCTCGAACATTCTTTACACCACTCGTCTCCACTGGATTGGAACTCTTCCGCACATGGAATGAGATCCTCCTTGTCGGAGTGGTGTATGTTCGCAGGGGAAGGGTCGCCTCAGAGCGTAAGCCCCTAACCTTTGGTACGGATGATTGCACCCGTGCATCTCCGTACTTCCCCGCTACCAAGGTCGGTGGAAGACGTGATAGGGAACGAGGCACCTCCCTATGGGCCTCCATCCTGGACTAAGTCCCAACACCATGGGCCGCTCAACGCGTAAGCCCCTTTTCGCTTCTCACGGATGCACCCTTCGCGACGTGATCGCCAGGTCCTTGCAACCTCTTGTTTCTCACACCGAGCATGACTCACGTGGGCTTAGAGTGTGCACCGATCCTGACCACCCCATCCGAACTACGAGGTCTTTGATCCATTTCAAGGCATGGTACGTAGGAAGCCTCCATGAGGTTCAAGCCCACCCGTCTTTTATTCACGTCAGGGTTCAATATCGTCCCGCATGACGTTAAACTGTATTCTCCGAACTACGAGGTCTTTGATCCGTGTCAAGGCATGGTACGTAGGAAACCTCCATGAGGTTCAAGCCCACCACCCATTGGACCAAGGTCCACTTTCACGTCGGTTCACCGACACACCCACCCATCGTTTCTTCACGTCGGGACCCATCTTCGTCCAGCATGACGTTAAACTGCACTCTGGTCCAGTGGTAAGCCATTGCGACCCAACCCCGTTTGAACTACGAGGTCTTTGATCCATGTCAAGGCATGGTACGTAGGAAGCCTTTATGAGGTTCAAGCCCACCAATGGTAGACCAAGGTCTACTTTCACGCCGGTTCACCGACAAAGCCCCATTTGAACTACGAGGACTTTGATCCATGCCAAGGCATGGTACGTAGGAAGACTTCCCAAGGTTCAAGCCCAACTCCCATCGGACCAAGGTCCATCTTCACGTCGGTACGCTGACGATGCCCATCGGACCAAGGTCCACCTTCACGTCGGTACGCTGACGACATTCATCGGGCCAAGGTCCAGCTTCACGTCGATTCACCGGCACCATCCCGAACTACGCAGACTTTGATTCCCTGCCACGGGGATACGTAGGAAGCCTCGTCAAGGCTCAAGCTCAACTGCACTATCGCCCCCCCCCCCTGCGATGGTTCCACTTCACTCTCCTTCTACTCCATTCACTGTCGCCCACGGGCTAGCCCCGCTGTCGATATCCCTTCAAGGAGGATCCCTCAATCCGATTTATCCCAGCTAATGCTCTGGTTGGGTTGATCCGTCTCCGCTGGACGTTAAACTCGCGGCATACCTTGTGTTGAACACGGGAAGCTGAGGAAAACCTCAGATATGTGTCTACGACATGTAATTCCCCGCGCCCGATGTGGGATGCCTCGGGCTTCCACGCCCTCGAGAAGCCTTGTGATCAAGGATAACGGACAGACATGCCAGGTACCCCAGCATCCAGACACGCTACTAATGCCTCAACGTGACTACTCCCCTGACCGAAGGTTGCTGCCCTGATTGGACCCTTTGGAATGTCCCGACAGAAGCAGTGTAATTAACCGGTGTCCATGGAAACATGGCACTGGGATGAGTTTCACGAACTACGTATTAAATCTACAAGGGAGACCCAGACTAGGTGAAGAGTTCTGAGGAGGAATCCACAGGAGGAAGAACCGACATCCCATCATCCCGTTTCGATAAAGGAGCAGACGTCCCTGAATAAGGAGCGAATGCCACCAGCCTTTGGAAAGCGGGAATGCGGGGCAACAAAGCCGCGCGTCCTCCGCAGACGGATGCGCGCGCCCCAGCGAAAGCGTCAGAAACAGAAATGGTGAACCCGACGTGACTGTCTTCTCCTCACAATGGAGATTAGTAGCGTTCGAGACACCAGTAGATTGACGTGTCACCGGATCCAGATATCTGGTGCCTGGTCCCGCCAAGAAAATAGCGGGCCTGTCGTGGAACTCACCGGAAGTCGGGGTAGTAGAACGTGGGGCACTCCACTCTGCAGCGTGTTGGCGTGGATCCTTCTCACAGACATGGAGGATGGAAGAACGCTGGGGCAATGGCTGTCAATCCTTTTCCTCTCAGTACTAATGAGTTGATCCCTTCACTTTCCAGGAACCAGGTTTCTATTTCGGAGATGCGGTCACCATCTGCTCCTCGCCCGCGCAAGGGCAGGGGAAACACCACGACGGCCACTCCACGTGGCGCCACTACCGCCACGACGGCTGCCACGTCACGGAATACGGGACGCCCACGTCCCCTTTCCCCATCAGAGGTCATCCAACGAAGGGTGATCAACAGCCTCGTGCGCAGGTATGAGGAAGAAGGGGTCATCCCGACCAGGGATATGACCCGCTTGGACCTGGAGGCCTCCAGGCCCCGCCGTCAACACCGCCCTAACAGGCCGCGCAGGGAGCCCCTGCTCCCCACCCCGACATTCAACCGTTTCGGGAGCCTATCCCCGGAACGCCTTGACGACTCTTCGCCTTACGCTGAAGAGGCAGGCGCTGTCCGGCTCAGTCCGCTCAGGGCCCCGACCCGGGGCCCCTAGGAGAGGGCTCCCGTCCGGCCGCGTCAGCGCCGCCGTCCGGCCCCACAGGAAGAGCAGGCAGACTACGTCCCTGCACCACCTGCACCGGCTCGCCTGACCCGACGTCAGCGCCGGGCCCGGGCTGAGGACGCTCGCTCAGGCGCATCCACGTCGACAGCTATAGTGGCCCGAGCCACCGCCGACGTACATTATGAAGCCCCCACGTACATTGAGCAGGGGCACTCCTTCGCCCAACCAAGATTGAGACCCCAACCGCCCCATGGGCAGGCTGGGTTGACTCTCCGGGTTGCAGGCCCCAGTGGTGATCGCCGCGAGCTAGCCCGCGGTGATGCCACCCCGTACGGAGGTCCTCCCCGTACCACTACTCCACAGAGCGTGGACCTTCCCCGCTCCGAGGTTTGTCATGGAGGCATGCCTCGTGCTTCCCCCATCCTGCAGGAAGACCTTCCCCGCGGCAGTGGCGCTCAGCGCGGAAACATTTCATGCGCCCGCTATACAGGGTATGAAGTTCATCCTGCTGAAGGCACCGTCCATCCGGTCCTCCTCCAACTTGGGGGGCGTCCCTACGTCCTCTCTGCAACCGGCGAAGGTCCTCCTCGCTCCACTCGCATCGACCATGGAGGTCTTCCCCATGCTCCTTCCAGTTCCAACAGAGGCCCCGCCCACATGGGTACTGTTCATGGAGGTCCTCCCCATGTACCCTTTGACATTTTCCCTGGTGCCCCTCACACCCCGGCTGTCTCGAGTGGGGGCCCTCTCCGCCACAGCGCCAGCGCCGCCCCAAGGCTGCCTGATAGGGGTCAACCCTGTCCCGAAGAGCCACCCAGGGGCGGAAGAGCGGGTCGTCACCGCCACAAGAAGAATCCTGGGAAGGCCCAGGTGGAGATCAAACCTGCCCGCTTCTCTGATTCGGAAGCGGAATGCGATTCAGCGATGGAACCTTCTCCCAGCTCCTCCGTATCAAGGAATGGGGCAGGAACCAGACGCATCAGCCTCGTTCTCCCAGAATTTGAGGCCTACCGGATTCCCGTCTCTCTCCGCAGGTACATTCAAGAGGAAGAAATCCTGGGAATTCCGCTGGTCTCGGCCACGCAATCATCGCCCTTGTCACCAGAAGAGCCCTCTACCTCTACCAGGGATCACGTAGAGTTATTTTGGGGGCCCACAACGGTAGAGCGACGACACGACCCGTCACCGGTAGCCGCGGCTCCTGTTCCGGAAGCTGTGATTATCAGCCCGTCGTATCGTGACATCGTGGCCAGGTCACCTCACTCTTCGGAGGATGGCCCGGAATTCGGCGGCCGGTCAGCTCGTTTGCCGTATTCTCCACCGCCGAGCTTATTATCCCAAAGGTCCGCCTCGGTACCGCTTCCGGTTCCTCAGCCGCCCCCGGTTGATGATTGGGGCAACACAGGGCCAGACCCTGAGTCCGAGCCTAGGAGCTTCTTGAGTATCCTTGCAGCGGATTACTTCCCGGAGAAGTTCTGGCCGATGGCGGCACTGAATTTCCGCGTACCAGAGTCTCTTACCCCTGAAAACGTGGGGTGCCTTTGTCGAACCCTGTGGGCGACACACTTCTGCCTCCGTTTTGAACGGGTGGTGTACCCCAGAAGTCGTGAGCACTTCGAAGAAATCGGCGAGCAATGCCGCATGATCGATGTAGCCGCACTTCTTGCAGCCCAACACCCTGAGTCACCAGGCCACCAGAGCGCCCTTCAACGAAAATGAGTTCAGAGTCTTAAAGCACTCCGCAGAATCGTCAGGGAAGCCACCCCCCATGTGCAAGTCCGTGGTTGGGGACGCTATGCCGCTCTCCTCTTCGACCCTATCCGACGACGGCCCGATTCGCTATGCGACATTGAGGATATGACCTCAAGAGGGGTCACAGTCCACATGGCCGACATTGTGGATAAGGAAGATGAGCTTGAGTTCCTTGATGGAGACTTACCATCCGAGGGCGTACCGCCGCTTCTCGACCCGTCAGGGAGAGTTACCCGTCATCAGAGGAACCTGCTAGGCCTCCCCGTACCCACCGAGTCGTTGGCACTCGGTCGAAGCACTGGCAAGGGTAAGGAGCACGTCGGAATAGTCAACCACTCCGACCCGTCCGCCTCTGTGCAGAAAACGGACGAAGATCCTTAGAAGGCCACGTTGCGCTAGCATCTTGCTGAGCAGAAGAGGCTGGTTGACGAACTCTTGGCTGAACGCGCCGCAGAGCGACGACCCGACTATGGTAATCCCAGGCCGGGGCAGCAGGGGCAGGAACAACTTCCCCCCGGCGATATGCCTCCGGGAAACCCTGATCATGATACTGCCGCGGACAGGGCGGAAGCCGGAACATACGGCAAGAGGAAGCGATACGTCTTGCCAAACCCCCCTGAGCGACGGGGCAATCTGAAGAATCCAACCTGGGTTCCCCCAGTCGCCCAGCAGGTCGTCCAGCCAGTCGACCCGCGAGCAGCCGAAGCCGTCTACTGTGTTGAAGAACCTGGCAATGCGCTTGTGGTTAGGGATCCCCGTCAAGACAGGGACCCCCACCCAGAGGACCTTATTGCGGCACTCACAGCCCGCCTTGAGGCATTGGAAACACGGCAGGTGGCGGTCCCACCGGATGGCAAGCCTTATCCCGCGTGGGTGGATGATATGCCCGCGCCTATGGGTTTTTGGGAACCCCACTTTCTCGCCTTTTAACGGGACAGGGGACCCACCCCAGCACTTGGCTCATTTCTCTTCCAAGTGTGGCCCCATGATGGGGACCCCGGCTCAGCAAGAAGCCGCCAAGCTCCGATGATTCGTACAGACATTGGAAGGTCCGACATTCGTCTGGTACAGCCAGCTTCCTATCGGATCGGTGACCGGTTGGGAGGATCTTCGCTGGCAGTTGTTATACCAGTTCAGCTCCACCACGCGAAAGACCAGCATTGCGGACCTCTTTAAGTGAAAACAGAGGCCTGATGAGCGGGTTGCAGACTTCATCGCCCGGTGGAAAGGACTTATGTAATCCCTCGATATGTCACTGACTCAGGAGCAATTACTGACGATGTGTGTGGGGAACGTCAAGACAGAGCTGGTACCCTCCTTGATTACCCAGAACTATCCTGGAGGGTTCATATATTTCTCGGATAAGGCCCAGCGCCTCGAGGAGGCCATGCAACAGGCTAGTCAGACACGTTTGCTGCCCCCTATGATCCCAGCCAGGAGGGCCGCCAGGGCTGAACCCGCCGCAGTGGCTCAAATAGAAGCCCCGAGGCGGCTGGAATTGCTGCCGGCGGCACCACCCCCGCAACCCCACAGAGGTCCTCCACCTCAAGCACAGGCTCCTGCCCAGCAGCGACCGCCTCAGAACCGACAGGTTCCCCCGTGCAATGCGCCACCGCCACCTAGGCGAGACAACCAGGCGCCGCCTCCTCGGCAGGCCCCTCCGGTCCCTCGACAGGACCAGGCCCCCAGGGCCCCCTATCCGGAAAGAAGGTACCAGACCTATTCGTTCAACGAAAATCAGGTCCCTGGCTACTTCCGAAGTGCTCTAGGGTAAGGGATTGTGCGTCTGCCTGAATGCAGAAGGCCGGCAGAGGCACATCTCACCGATCACCCCAACTACTGCCCTTATCATCGAATCCTAGGGCACACCCTCAAGCGATGCTATGTGTTTAAAGACTGGCTTCAGGACCAGGTCAACAACAACATAGTCAAGTTGGGCCCAGCGCCAGCGCATGTGGCAGGCGTCTTTGTGGGATCAGAAATCGGCAGCGACGGCGAAGGTGAGTGGCAGCAGGTCCCTAGCCGCGGGTCCCAGAAATACGACAACTGGATGGCTCGAAAAACCGTTGTCCGTGCCCAGGGTATCATCCGGGCACGCCTGAAGCAGTCGGAACCTTCAGAAGAAGTAGCCGGTGCCTCAGCATCGTCTTCACAGTCGACCTCTGCCCAAAAGGGCAAGCAGCGGCGACGCAAGAAGAAGCAACGTGCACCGCCAGTTCCGTCGTCATCCCGCACTCTTGGCGACTTTATGCCTCCCGAAATGGGAATTCTTCCCAGAATCCACCCAGAGGTGGATGACTCTTCGAGCGACAGTCAAGGGTATGCTTCGGTTAACACCGTGGAGCTGGTAAAGCCCTATATGACCCCCGACGAGGGGGAACCCCAGGCAGACCTCCCCAACGTTTCCAGCCGACATCAATGTCAGCAGAATCGCAATCGCGCTGGTCATCGAGGTATGTTAGCAGGCACTTGCGGCCAAGCCGTGCACGCTACCGAGACCAGGCAGCAGGCTCAGCACAGATCTCAGCATGCGCAGACCCATCCAGCACCCTCGGCTCTACCTCCACCGCCGTTCGTGCTGCTGGATCGGGGAGAGCCGCCTCGTTCGTATCATAGCCAGTCTTGTCCGGCGACAGGCCAGCCTCCGCTGTCCAATCTTAGTCCAGTGACTACTCTTCAGGATTCTACTGGTAGGCAGCAAGATGTACCCAGTACTAGTTAATCGCCGGTTCAGCCAGCCGAACCCACTGTGCACCCAAATGCCGAACGACCTCCTGTAAGCAGAGGTTCGCGTTTGGCACAAAAGTACGATGTTCTGAAGCATCTGGCCGGCATCCCAGCGAGGCTTTCCATCCTCGAGGCCCTTCGCCTGTCATCTGAAATGCGCGAGGCACTTTCCGAGGCCCTAAGGAGCCCCCTCCAGTTCAAGACGGAAGTAGCAGCTGCGGAAGCCTTCTATACCGAGACGATTGAAAACGCCGAATGTCAGGGGGTTATCTCGTTCTCCGGCGAAGATGAGGACCCCCCTATATAGGGGCACATTCGCCAACTGTATATCACCGGCCACTTCAACGGTGTGGAAGTCGGCCGATGCCTCGTTGACACGGGTTCTGGAATCAACTTAATTCCGACCCGGACGCTGCGAAAGCTGGGTCTGTCCGAAGGTAATTTAACTCCCTCTGACCTCAGGATCCAGGGGTATGACAGGACAGAGCAAACCCCAGTCGGCAAGATCCGCCTGAAGACTCAGTTCGGTGGCTTAATTTCCAGTACCGAGTTCATGGTTGTTTCTCAGGACACCGCCTAAAACGCATTGATGGGTAGGCCATGGCTCCATCTGCATGCATCGGTCCCCTCGTCGTATCACCGGTGCCTTAAGTACTCTCTCAACGGTCGAGTAGGCGTGCTCCAAGGAGACGCATCCCCTTTCTCTTCTTGTGAGGCCCGCTATCTGGATGCGGGTTATTACAAAAGTAAGGACAAGCAAATCCTGGTAAGCGAGGATGAGCCTGCCCCGATCACAAGTGATCCCTGGGCAAGCATGGACGACGCCTACATCCTCCCGATCCACCAGTTGGAGGCCACGACCCCCGACATGGGGAAATGTTTCGTTGTTTCAGGTACGCAAGGAAGGCATGTTCCCGTGTCCAAGCGGCGGCAGAAAATCACCTCGTACTCCTACATCAACCAGGCTCGGGTCATCCCGGAACCTCCTACCCCTGTACGGTACCGGGACGTCAAGATCATGACAACGACGGTGCGCCATACGTGTCTATTCCGCCGGGCTGGAATTAACCGACTCAGGCCGACACGTCACCACTGCTTTGATATCATCAGGCGTGGCCCCTTAGGCCAAAGGCCGGATGGGATAGGATCAAAAACATTCATTGCTATGGTCTCAACGACAAGTGAGTCTCCTGATGTGATGACCGCTGCTGCCCAAGCCGGCACCAGCTGCCCCTCGGGTTTTGAGAGCCCAGAAGTATCTTCCGTCGCGGGAAGTCCCCCCACGGCTGGGGAGGAAGACTTGGAGGATGCTCCCCCAGCCTTTGAAGAAGGCGTCTCTACCACGGTTGATGAACTGGTACAAGTGAACCTTGGTAGCGAGGCAGATCCAAGACCCACATTGATCAGTGCGGCCATGTCCCTCGAGGAGCGGCAGCAGTATGTAGACTTCCTTAAACAGCACCGCGATGTGTTTGCCTGGAGTTACGATGAGATGCCAGGGCTGGATCCCCAAGTGGTCGTCCACCATCTGGGCCTCCCAGTAAAACATCGTGGGTTCAAGCAGCCCCCCAGGAAGATGCACCCTTCCCATGGCGCTATGGTTGAGGCCGAAGTTGATAAGCTAATCAAAGCCAACTTCGTCAAGGAGGTCCAGTACCCCAAGTGGCTTGCCAACATTGTGCCAGTCAGGAAGAAGAATGGGCATATCAGAGTCTGTATCGACTTCCGCGATCTTAATCGCCACTGCCCAAAGGATGACTTTCCACTCCCGGTGATGGAGCTGTTGATTGACGCCATGGCCGGATTCCAAGCCCTCTCTTTCATGGATGGGTATTCCGGGTATAACCAGATCCGGATGGCCCCCGAAGACGAGGGGTCCACTGCCTTCAGGGCTCCCCAGGGTATCTTTTGCTACCAGGTAATGCCATTCGGTTTGAAGAATGAAGGTGCCACTTATCAGAGGGCCATGCATCGCATATTCAAACCGATCCTCGGGACATTGGTGGAATGCTACGTGGATGACCTTGTAGTCAAATCACGCCAGCACCAGGACCATCTCAAAGACCTTGAGAAAGTGTTCGGTTTCCTCCGTTCCCGTCGCTTGAAGATGAACCCGCTGAAGTGTGCCTTCGGAGTCACCTCTGGGAAGTTTCTAGGCTTTGTTGTCAGATACCGAGGTATCGAGATCGACCCGGAGAAGATCAAGGCTATCAGCCAAATGCCTCCCCCGAGCAACATTCGGGAGCTCCGAGGCCTTCAAGGCCACTTAGCCTATATACGCCGATTCATTGCGAATTTGGCTGGAAAGTGCAAGACCTTTTCCCGGCTCATGAAGAAAGACGCTACCTACGAATGGGATGAGGAGTGTTGGGCCGCCTTCGAGGAAATCAAGCAGTATCTGCTCCAACCTCTGGTCTTGATGCCACCCGTCTCCGGAAAGCCGCTGGTCCTTTACGTGACCGCCCTGGAGAGATCCCTCGGTGCGCTGCTCGCCCAGAAGAATAATGAGGGCACTGAGAACAGTCTCTACTATCTCAGCCGCATGCTTCTCGATATGGAGGTCAAGTACTACCCTATCGAAAAGAGCTGCCTTGCGCTCGTCTTCGCTGTGCAGAAGTTGCGGCACTACCTACAACACCGGGAGGTACAATTGATCTCTCGGGTAGATCCGCTGAAGTACATCCTGAACCGCCCCATGCTGACTGGCCGACTAGCACGGTGGGCGGTGATTCTCTAGCAGTTTGATATCAAGTTTATACCTCAGAAGGCCATTAAGGGACAGGCATTGGCAGACTTTTTAGCTGCCCATCCAACCTCCGCGGATCAATCCCTGGACCTGGATTTCCCCGATGAGACGATCCTCTCAGTCGATCATGTTGTCCCGTGTTGGCAAATGCATTTCGACGGTGCCTCCCGGAGCCCCACCTGTAGAAGGCTCAACGACCCCAAGCTCAACAGAGTGGGCCTGGGTATTGTTTTTATTACCCCGGCGCAAGCCGTCCTGCCGTACTCGTTCCTGTTGTCAGAAGGTTGTACAAACAATGAGGCAGAGTACCAGGCTCTCATCACCGGCCTCGAGTTGGCCCTTGAGAACCATGTTCCCCATCTACATGTGAAGGGAGATTCCGAGCTGGTAATCAGACAGGTTAATGGCGACTACGTCGCCAGGAAGCCAGAGCTTGCACCGTTGCTGGAGTACACCCTCCTCCTAATGGCCTAGTTCTCTCCTCGGCCAGAGGTTACCCATGTCCCACGATCGCAGAACGGACAAGCGGACGCCCTGGCTGGCTTAGCCGCGTCGCTCGCAGAACCCGAGCAAGATGATTTGGTCATACACGTGGCCCACCGGAGAGTCATAGCTCCCGTCACCTAAGAGGACTGTGATAGCCTGCGGGTAAGTCATCTCACCGCCAGACCCTCCATATCGGGAGTCCCGGGTTCGTCAGACACAGTGGTTGAAACCACCCCCGACTGGAGAGCACCTTTTGTCGAGTATCTCCAAAATGGTCAACTCCCGGACGACCGGGCCGAACGCGAGCGAATCCGACGCCGCGCGCTGCAATTTACCCTCCAGAGCGGCCCCAGTCTTGAGCAGATCCTCTATAAACGGAGTTTCGAGGGTGTCCCCCTCCGTTGCATCCAAGGAGTAGAGATACCTCAAGTTATGCAAGAGGTTCACGCCGGTTCCTGTGGCGCCCATCAAGCTGGGCCGAAGCTGTCCCAGCAAATCCGGAGGTTAGGGTACTTCTGGCCCTCCATGATCCACGATTGTATTGGATACGCCAAGAGATGCCACGCGTGCCAAATACACGCCAACTTCTTGCATCGGCCGCCAGAACCCCTCCACCCCACCAAGTACTCTTGGCCATTTGTGGTATGGGGACTCGATGTAGTGGGACCGTATCCGCCGGCAACAGCCCGCCAATGCAGGTTCATCCTGACTGCTACAGATTTCTTCTCCAAGTGGGCAGAAGCAGTTCCGCTCAAAGAAGTCAAGGCCCGTACCATCGTTGACTTAGTGAGCTCCAACATTATCCACCGGTTTGGAGTCCCTCACGCCGTCCTCACCGATAACGGTACCAACTTCCGAGCAGCTGAATTGAAGAAATTGTACGCTAAGTACGACATCCGGTCGAACCATACCTCCCGCTACCACGCGCAGGCGAATGGACAGATCGAGGCGTTCAACAAGACCCTCTCTAACATTCTGTAGAAGATGGTTGGTCAGAACAAGAAGAGTTGGCCGGACAAGCTCCCCAACGCCCTCTGGGCTTACCGGATGACGAATCGCAACTCTACCCAGGTGACCCCATATTCCCTGGTGTATGGAGCTGAGGCCGTCCTACCCATTGAGATCCAGCTGCCGTCGCTGCGCACTGCAGTTTATGATCACCAGACATCAGATGAGGTAGCCGAGATCCGTCTAGCTGAATTGGAAGCACTAGACGAGAACCGTCTCCGTGCCCTGCACAATCTGGAAAGGCATCAGGACAAGATAGTGAGAGCCTTTGACAAGAAGGTTCGTCTCCACTCTTTTCTGCAGGGTGACCTAGTATTGGCCCTTCGAGCGCCAATGATTCCCGGTAGGAAACCGCCCAAGTTAGAACCCAAATGGGAAGGGCCTTATATCATCCATAAGGTTTACCCCAATGGAGCATACTCTTTGGTGACCACGGATGGAGAGCGTACAACCCCTCCTACCAATGCCAAATTTCTCAAGCGATACTTTGCCTAGGGCAAAAGTGGTCCTGCACGACCCTAAACTGTGAGAGGGTCCTGCACGACCATAAACTGCAAGAGGGTCCTGCACGACCCTAAACTGCAAGAAGGTCCAGCACGACCCTAAAACTGCATCCCCGTCCTTATTGCAAGACGTTAAAACTGCAAGCCAGTCAGGCCTTCTTGACTGATACCCGACTTTAGGCCCCCTGGCCTTCTCGGACCTCTCCGCCCAATCTCTTACCAGGGGCGTACGGTGTAGTGTAGGACTACTTCCTCATTCACGTCGGGATCATGTACCATGTCGTACTCCCCCCCTCTACGAGGCTCGGCCTCAGGCCACTTGGCCTCCTCGGGCCCCCGGCCCCGTCCTTACTGTAAGACGTTAAACTGCAAGCCAGTCAGGCCCCTTGGCCTCCTCGGGCCCCCGACCCCGTCCTTACTGCAAGACGTTAAACTGCAAGCCAGTCAGGTCTCCTTGACCGCGGTTTGGCCCCTAGGCCCCCCTTTCTTATTTCTTCCCGACTTACCCTCTTGCGGGGTTGTACGGTATGGTGTAGGACTACGTCCTCATTCATGTCGGATTACTTGTCGTACCGTACATATCCCCAAATGAGGTGCCCCCCCTCGTCCAGTATGACGTTAAACTGCACTTCAAGAACTACATATGGCTTGATTCTCATCCTTATGAGATACGTAGGAACGCCCGGACATTTCGTCCGTTGGCCCAGCCCAAAAGCCAAAATCTTCCCCTCGGGTAAAGACATGGCAGGGTGCACACTTTTTCTCCGACCCACGTCGAGCAAGCCTCGACTCGGCTGCACATTCCCCCTGGAGGTGTTTTCCCCTTTCGTGGATGGATGCAACTAAGCTTCACCCACTCCTTGACTGGGATTCTGTCACCTTTCACACCCGGAGGGACCCTCGGTAACGGCCTGGATACAATGCCCAAGGGCTCTCCTACCGATACGGGCCGACGCCCCCAAGGGTTTTCAAGCAACAAATCGATACAAGTCCCGTGTTACGAATTTGGTCAGCGGTCGACGCTCATTTGTTGCCCCCATGCGGGTCACCATAGGAACGCTGTGTTTCGAATATGGTCAACAGTGTCCTGGATTTTTGGGTCCATCCCGAGATGTCCCAGGCATCAAGAACAGTGATTCATTCTGCCCCATCCCGAGGCGACGAACTTCCCCTAGGTGGTGCTAGCGATCGGGCCCACCGCCCCGATTCCTCATAGGAGTGTACGGTGTGGTGTAGGACTACGTCCTCATTCACGTCAGGATCATGTACCATGCCGTACGACCCCCCTTGCGGGGTCCAGCCTCAGGCCCCTTGGCCTTTTCGGGTCCCCGACCCTCGTCCTCATGTAAGACGTTAAACTACAAACCAGTCAGGCCTTCCTGACTGATGCCTGATCTTAGGCCCCCTGGGCCTTCTCCCCAATTTCTCACCTGGAGTGTACGGTGTGGTGTAGGGCTACGTCCTCATTCACGTCGGGATCATGTACCATGCCGTACGACTCCCCTTACGAGGTCCAGCCTCAGGCCCCTTGGCCTCCTTGGGTCTCTGGCCCCTCGTCCTCGTGTAAGACGTTAAACTACAAACCAGTCAGGCCTCCCTGACTGATGCCTGACCTTAGGCCTCTTGGCCTTTCTGGGCCACGGCCCAGGTCCCCTCTTACCCAGGGTGTATGGCGTGGTGTAAGACTACGTCCTCATTCACGTTGGCTTCTTCGCCATACCGCACACCTCCCTTGTTTCGGAGTATATTACTCCCCTCCTCGTCCAGTATGACGTTAAACTGCATTTCAAGAACTATGTGTGGCTTGATTCCCATTCTAATGGGATACATAGGACCACCTGGATGTCCAAGATTCGGGTCCAGCCCCATCTCTCGGGAATCCTCATCCCATCTTGGCCCCTTGGCCCATCCTTCCTCCATGAGGGGATCATATGGTGCGGTGTGGGATTATGTCCTCATTCACGACGGTCTCGTGATGACCACGCCATGCTCCCACCCCCTACTGAGTTGTTTCGTCGATCCCTCTTTTTCGGCAGGTTACCAATGTGCTTAAGAGTACTCTGGTTTATTACCTGGAATGCCAAGCTTTAGTCGGACACATCCGCACTCACTTTCCTGGCTTTGCGTATCCTCGCATCAGGGCTTTCATCATCTTTCACACCCGGAGGGACCCCCAAGAACGGCCTGGATACAATGCCCAAGGGCTCTCCTACCGATACGGGCCAACGCCCCCGAGGGTTTCGGACAACAAATCGATAAAATCCCGTGTTGCGAATATGGTCAGCGGTCGATGCTCGTTTGTTGTTCCCACCTCAGGCTAACGCGATACGAGCGCTGTGTTTCCATCATGGTTAACCATTTCCCTCTATCGCCACGTCAACCCATTAAGCACAAATGCCGGGTACACAATTCACACCCTTCATCACTTCATCATGTCCAAGTAGAGTCTCATGACTCTTGGTACTTTTCCTCCGTGCACATCTGCGCGTTGGAGGAACAAGCTATGTCAAAAGTGTCTTTTGGAACTCTCTGCTGACTCCCCTTTGATGGACGCCCCAAGTATTGCAATGGGGATACCCCCCTTGTTTCCCACACTGAGTTTATCTCACGTGGGCTTAGGGATTGGGTCAACATCTGTGCTTACTCGGGAGCTGTCACCATCCACGGTCCGAGCTCTAAGACCATAAACTAAGAATCTCATCTGGAACCACGTTCAAGACCCCTTCTCTTCAGACCCAGCTTGAGTTCAGCAAAATTACCTCTCTAATCCTGCCTTCAGGACCCTAATCATAGGGCTGCGTGGCGTAGTGTAGGACTACGTCCTCATTCACGTCGGGTTTGCAACAACTGCACCACGCACGCCCCCGTTCTGAGGTTCAGTCCTCCTATTCCCTGTCCTGCATGACATTAAAAGGCACCCTTCAGAACTATGTGTGGCTTGATTCCCATCCTAATGGGATACGTAGGACCACCTGGATGTTTACGATTCGGGTCCAGCCCCACCTCCTGGTGATCCCCTGATCTCCCAGTCACCTAGGCCACTTAGTTTATCCCTCTCCAGAAGGGGGATGTGTAGGTATGATACGAGGTTTTGGGCACCATGCCCCCTTCCCCTGGGAATCTGCCATCTCTCGATCACCTTCAAGATTGAGTCCCTTGACTCCCTGCAGTGGTTCACCCATGTATTAAGAGCACTCTAGTCTAGGACCAAGATTTTCAGATTCAACTTGATCAAGTTCCTTCCACTTGTCAAGCTTCGTGTTCCCCTCTATTCGGACTTCCATCATCTTTCACACCCGGAGGGACCCCCAAGAACAGCCTGGATACTACGCCTAAGGGCTCTCCTACCGATACGGGCCAATGCCCCCAGGGTTTCAGACAACAAATCGATAAAATCCCGCGTTGCGAATATGGTCAGCGGTCAATGCTCGTTTTGTTAGTCCTCATTTCAGGCTAAAGCGACAGGATGCTGTGTTGCGAACATGGTCAGCAGTAATCCTCTGTCGTCACGCCAGCCCCTTCAGTCCTTGAATGTTGGTTGCATGATTCAAATAATTTTCCACCCCATCATGTCCAGGTGGAATCTTGACACTTTTGGCGCTATCCCTCAGTGCACCTTTGCATGCTAGGGGGACAAAGCTGCAATCTGGCGCCCTTTCAGGCTCCCATGGTCCGAACTCTAAGACCATAAACTAAGATCCATTCGGGACTACATTCAATTTGATTCCCATCCTCATGGGACACGTAGGACCGCCCAGACGCCCTGTCTCCAGGTACGACCCATTCAGGAAGCCAGTCTCTCTCCCTGTTTCATCTCTGTGTAGGCCCCTCGGCCTAAGGTTTCCCTCTCCGGATGGCGTACAATCTGATGTGGGATCATGTCTCCGTCAATTGTGTTTTATAACACTGCGCACATTTCCCGCCTAGCATCGTCTTTGCTACGTCTGCGCTGCATGACGATAAAATGCATGCTTGGTCCTATCATACGACCCTAAACTGTGACATTATCGTCCTGGCCGCACGACGAAAAACGGCACCGCATTGAGGTGACCTCGCTGTAGAGGAAATCACGTTGGGTATTGGTCATGTGCCATGCCGTTTGTCAATGCCCATCACGGCTTGATTCTTGTGGCGACATCACGACCTACTGTTCTAGGCCTGTCGCTTCACAAAAAAAAACCATTCACCTTAAAGAACAAACAAGATACATCAAATTCCGCTTCTTTAGTGCAAGAGCCACGTCCGCACTCCCCTTTTCCCCTGGCACTGGTATCCTACCATGTCACTTCCAGAACTACGTATGGCTTAATTCTCATCCTTATGAGATACGTAGGAGCGCCCGGGTACTTCCCCACGGGCCCAGCCTAACCCTGGTGTTCGGTCCCTCGACTCGAGCATTTCCCCAGAGAACGCATGGTAAGTAGGACAATGTCCTCATTCACGTCAGGTTTTGATGTCATGCGTCCCCTGATCCCTTTTCCCATCCATGGTCCGAATTCTATGACCCTAAACTAAGATCACCCCAAGGGAAAGGAATCTTCTCTCTCTCTCTAATACGTTTCGTTGCCGTATTCAGATGTGTTTTGACAAAGAGCCCGAAGCGTGTGATTTTCACAGGAACATTCCCCTCATCCCATGACCAAGCTTCATGAGCTCGCTATTTGGATCCTCATCCTCTTCCACATCCAAAAGGACCCTCGGACGATGTGGATACTAAGCTTAAGGGCTCTCCATGAATGCTGGACCTAAGGGCCCTTCAATCGTTTCGGGCCAACATCCCTACGGATATCTGGCAACATTTGTGACATGGTCCCGTGTTTCGAACATGGTCAACGGTCGACCCTCATTTGTTTGTCCCCATTTTAGGCTAACGCGATAGGATGCTGTGTTGCGAACATGGTCAGCAGTAATCCTCCATCGTCACGCCACCATCATTGTGATCTGAATCTCGAGCACCATGATTCACACATTTGCACTTCCGCATGATCAAGTGGAATTCCGTCATACTCGGATCTTTCTCTTCACGCATCTAGGTGCACTAAATGATCGTGTTAGTGTCATTGGGCCGGTAGTCACCAAGTGCCCCTTTGTCCTAACCTGCCCCCTTTGTGTCGGGAAATTCCCACCACTGCTGCTTGTTTCCCACACCGAGTACGACTCACGTGGGCTTAGTAGTTTTGGAAGGATGTGTACCAACATGATTAGGCCCCTCCCCGTCCCACATGACGTTAAACTGCGCTTCCAGAACTACGTGTGGCTTGATTCCCATCATCACGTGGGATACGTAGAGACACCCAGGCATTTCGCCTAGGGTTCAGCCCCTGGAATCACAAAACCTTGTTCCTCCCCATTTCCAGCCCTCACCAGAGAGGCCCTATCTGGAAGAAAGAATGATTCGTGATCAGGCCGATGCGCCCATCTGGCGTACTCCCACCACGGTGGTGCAACTACCGAAGTGTTGGATTCTGTTTGAACAAACCACCACTCCATGTTCCATGCTTTGCGTACCCCTTATTCGGACCCTCGTCCTCTTTCATGTCTGAAGGAACCCCCTAACGGTCTGGTCCCATGCCGCATCGGCTCACCTACCGTCCTGGGCCAACGTTCCGGAAGACTGGTCATGTTTGGAGGGACCCCCAATAACGGCCTGGATGCTACGCCCAAGGGCTCTCCTACCGTTACGGGTCAATGTCCCGAAGGATTGATCGACAAAAAATCGATAAAATCCCGCGTTGCGAATATGGTCAGCGGTCGATGCTCATTTGTTGTCCCCATTTCAGGCTAACGCAGTAAGGATACCGTTTGTCCGCCACGGTTAATGGTTGTCCTTTATTGTCACGCCATCCCCACAGTGTTCCGAATTTGGGTATCGTGATTCACACTTCCCATTTTCATCTGTTTGAACCGATTTCAGCGCCACTGGCGTTGCCCCGTTCGTGCATAAGAGCACGTTGAAGAAACGGTAATTCGGCTATCCTGGAAGTTCCTTCTCCGATCAAGCCTTCCCCATCTTTCGGGAATCTGGACTGGCTTGAGGAATTGTCGTCAAACGTCCCGCAAACATTGTAGGGATGTAACAAGGCAATTCAACAGTGGAAATCGTGCGTGCCACGACACTCAAAACAAAGGAGAAAGAAAGAGTCGAAGCACAAAAGTGTTAATAAAAGTTTCTTTCGGGCTTGTTACAATACTCGGGGGTTGATTTCCCCCATGGACGGGTTGACCCCGTCAAAGGAGCGTTGCAGCTCCGCCACCCGTTGACTTGCGGCGTCCAAATCGATGCTGCATCGCGAACCACCGACAGTTTTGGCGATTGTCCCTCAGACATCGACCCTTCGCCCTCCGTGGCTCCAAGTCTGAGGGGGGGAATTTGTTGGCGCCAAAAAAATGTTGCCCGAAAGAAAGGAACGAAAAAAAGGCCGGCGCGCTGCCTCGCGAAGCTCCGCCACGAAGCCTCGCCGCGAAGCGCCCCTATCATGGCGGCACCGCGAAGCACCAGAGGCGGTAATCCTCCGCGAACCCGTTTGACGTTCGCAAGACGCCGCGAAGCGCCACAGGCGGTAATCCTCCGCGAACCCGTTTGACGTTCGCGAGCCACCGCGAAGCGCCACGGGCGGTAATCCTCCGCGAACCCGTTTGACGTTCGCGAGCCGCCGCGAAGCGCCACAGGCGGTAATCCTCCGCGAACCCGTTTGACGTTCGCGAGCCGCCGCGAAGCACCAAAGGCGGCGCGCGAGCCCTGCTTCGCGGTGCCCCTTCCCTATAAATAATGGACTCCCCCTGAGTCCAAAGACGGACAATCCGACCTTTCGGCTTCTCCTCTCCCGAATCGCGAAGCACGCTTTTCCACGGGAATCATGAGCTCCGCGAGGTATTTCTACTTCGCGAGACGACTCTGCTTTGTCTCGTTTTGAGCCCCCTCTTCCGAGAGGGATGCCCTTCACGAAGCTCAAGGGCGTTCATGAAGGAAGGGGATTCCCAAGGGAACACGGGCAGCCGCGGAGCACTTTTGCTTCACGAAACACCCAACCCATACGAGTGATCCCTATGCTATGGCAGGACCACTCCACTTCGAGAAGCACACTGCTTCGCAGGACCCTGCTTCGCGAGGCACCCTTTCTTCGTGAGGTAGTGCTCCGCAAACACTGTTCCGCTTCGCGAAGCACCTCCCACTCACACCAATGACCCATGCTAAGGCCAAGGCACCCCACTTCGCAAATTACACTCCTCTGCTTAGCGATTCCTCTTCCCGTGCGACCCTCCAGGTTTGCACGATGTGATTTCAAAGTCCCATGGACAATATCACCCGTAGCGTTGCTTCGCCTAATGCTTCTTCGCATAGGCACGCTAATGGATATTGCTTCTTCGCATAGCCACGCTAACGTGGACCCCTCGATGGTTCGTCCCCCGACCCCCCTTTACCATGGACTTACCGGCACCTTCCCTTCCCTAAGGACCAGAGGGTACCGGTTATGTAAGTCCTAGGGGTGTGGAGTGAACCCACCTCGTCCGAGCTGCAGGACGTTAAACTGCCAAGCACCACGTCCTCAACACATGACGTTAAACTGTGACCCAACCTTGTCTCCCTCATGAAGGGTCCCCCCACAGCTCGAACATTCTTTACACCACTCGTCTCCACGGGATTGGAACTCTTCCGCACATGGAATGAGATCCTACTTGTCGGAGTGGTGTATGTTCGTAGGGGAAGGGTCGCCTCAGAGCGTAAGCCCCTAACCTTTGGTACGGATGATTGCACCCGTGCATCTCCGTACTTGCCCGCTACCAAGGTCGGTGGAGGACGTGATAGGGAACGAGGCACCTACCTATGGGCCTCCATCCTGGAGTAAGTCCCAACACCATGGGCCGCTCAACGCGTAAGCCCCTTTTCGCTTCTCACGGACGCACCCTTTGCGACGTGATCGTCAGGTCCTTGCAACCTCTTGTTTCTCACACCGAGCATGACTCACGTGGGCTTAGAGTGAGCACCGACCCTGACCACCCCATCCGAACTATGAGGTATTTGATCCATGTCAAGGCATGGTACGTAGGAAGCCTCCATGAGGTTCAAGCCCACCCGTCGTTTATTCACGTCAGGGTTCACTATCGTCCCGCATGACGTTAAACTGTATTATCCGAACTACGAGGTCTTTGATCCGTATCAAGGCATGGTACGTAGGAAACCTCCATGAGGTTCAAGCCCACCACCCATTGGACCAAGGTCCACTTTCACATCGGTTCACCGACACACCCACCCGTCGTTTCTTCACGTCGGGACCCATCTTCGTCTAGCATGACGTTAAACTGCACTCTGGTCCAGTGGTAAGCCATTGCGACCCAACCCTGTTTGAACTACGAGGTCTTTGATCCATGTCAAGGCATGGTACGTAGGAAGCCTTTATGAGGTTAAAGCCCACCAATGGTGGACCAAGGTCTACTTTCACGTCGGTTCACCGACAAAGCCCCATTTGAACTACGAGGACTTTGATCCATGCCAAGGCATGGTACGTAGGAAGCCTTCCCAAGGTTCAAGCCCAACTCCCATCGGACCAAGGTCCATCTTCACGTCGTTCCGCTGACGATACCCATCGGACCAAGGTCCACCTTCACGTCGGTACGCTGACGACATTCATCGGGCCAAGGTCCAGCTTCACGTCGGTTCACCGGCACCATCCCGAACTACGCGGACTTTGATTCCCTACCACGGGGATACGTAGGAAGCCTCGTCAAGGCTCAAGCCCAACTGCACTGTCGCCCCCCCTGCGATGGTTCCACTTCACTCTCCTTCTACTCCATTCACTGTTGCCCACGGGCTAGCCCCGCTGTCGATATCCCTTCAAGGAGGATCCCTCAATCCGATTTATCCCAGCTAATGCTCTGGTTGGGTTGATCCGTCTCCGCTGGACGTTAAACTCGCGGCATACCTTGTGTTGAACACGGGAAGCTGAGGAAAACCTCAGATATGTGTCTACGACATGTAATTCCCCGCGCCCGATGTGGGATGCCTCGGGCTTCCACGCCCTCGAGAAGCCTTGTGATCAAGGATAACAGACAGACATGCCAGGTACCCCAGCATCCAGACACGCTACTGATGCCTCAACGTGACTACTCCCCTGATCGAAGGTTGCTGCCCTGATTGGACCCTTTGGAATGTCCCGACAGAAGCAGTGTAATTAACCGGTGTCCATGGAAACATGGCACTGGGAAGAGTTTCACGAACTACGTATTAAATCTATAAGGGAGACCCGGACTAGGTGACGAGTTCTGAGGAGGAATCCACAGGAGGAAGAACCGACATCCCATCATCCCGTTTCGATCAAGGAGCAGATGTCCCTGAATAAGGAGCGAATGCCGCCCGCCTTTGGAAAGCAGGAATGCGGGGCAACAAAGCCGCGCGTCCTCCGCAGACGGATGCGCGCGCCCCGGCGAAAGCGTCGGAAACACTATCACCATATCATTTGGCATAAGAACACACCCCAACCCATTCTTGGATGCATCACTGTAGATCACAAACCTTTCTCCACAACAAGGAAGTGTGAGTACAGGTGCATTGGATAACTTTATTTTCAACTCCTTGAAATTCTCTTCACATTCCTCGGTCCAAACAAACTTAACTCCTTTCCGAGTCAACTTGGTGAGTGGATTAGATAATCGTGAAAAATATTTCACAAAACATCGATAATATCCAGCCAAACCAAGAAAACTTTGGATCTCAGTTACTGTGGTTGGTCTCGACCATCTTTCGATAACCTCTGTTTTTTTGGGATCCACAGATATCCCCTCTTTAGAGATTATGTGACCCAAAAATGCAACTTTTTGAAGCCAAAATTCACACTTGGTAAATTTGGCATAAAGCTTCTCCTTTCTCAGGGTCTTCAATATAATTCTCAAGTGATATTCATGTTCTTCCTTTATCTTTGAATATACATGAATATCGTCTATAAAGACTACCACAAACTGATCAAGATAGTATCTAAAGACTCTATTCATCAGATCCATAATGATAGCAGGGGCATTAGTAAGACCAAATGGAATCACTATAAATTCATAGTGTCCATACCTTGTACGGAAATCCATCTTTGGTATATCCTCCCTTTTGAACCTTAATTTATGATACCCTAAACGAAGATCAATCTTGGAAAAGTATTGAGCTCCGCGTAGTTGGTCAAATAAGTTATCAATGTGCGGGATAGGATATTTGTTCTTGATAGTGATCTTGTTAGGTTCTCGATAATCAATACAGAGTCTCATTAATCCATCGTTCTTCTTAACAAATAGAATAGGTTCTCCTCAAGGTGATGCATTAGGGCATATGAATCCCTTATCAAGATTCTCTTGGAGTTGCTGATTCAATTCATGCAACTCAATTGGGGCCATTCTATAAGGTGTCTTTGAAATAGGCAAAGCACCCGGTATGAGTTCTATTGAAAACTCTACTTCAAGATTTGGTGGAAGACTCAGAAATTCCTCTGCAAAGACATCATCAAACTCCGTACAATGGGAATATTCTAAATCATGAGTTTATATCCAACCATTTGAGATAAATAACCTTCATTTAGTGGAATCAAGACCCATAAGATGGAAGAAATTTCCACTGGAAGGTTATGTTGATCCTTGCATCGATAGACGATCATAGATTGATCTGGAATATGAAATGTGACTTCCCTTATTGGTAAATTGATATGAGATCCATATATAGAAAGCTAATCCATGCCAAGAATCACATCAAATTCCACTATAGGAAGAATCAAAATATTTGCAGGAAGCACTTTCCCACAACCTTCAATCGGAGAAGAATTATAAACTTTTGATGCGACTGTTGTGCCATTAGGGGTTGTCATAGCTAACTCAACATCTAATTGTTGAGGTAATATGGTGATACCCTTATAAAATTCATCAAAAATAAAAGAGTGGGTGGATCTAGAATCAAATAAAACATTTTCTACTTTAGAGTGGATGGTAAGTGTACCTTTCACCACTTCGTTATCGTACTCCACATCACTGATAGAAATTACATGTGACTTTCCTTTGTCTTTAGCCTTAAGAGTTTGTTGAAGTCGATCATCATCAACAACCCTTGGATTAGGTCAATGATTGGAATAATGCCCCATTTCCTTGCACTTGTAACATTGAAGTGTATGAGGTGCACTCTGTGTAGCCTTTTCTTTGTTTTCATCTCTAGACATCTTCTTCCCATCATTGCGGAATTCAAATGCCCGATGACCTTCCTTTACACATTTGAAAAATTTACTTTTCCCTTTAAGACAACTCCCTCCATGTTTCTTTCTACACTTTGAGCATAAGGGAAAACTCATCTTCTTTTCAGTGTGCTCTTTAGATTTTCCTTTGAATTCCATTTTCCTCTTCTTATCAAACCCATATGACTGATGGGTTACTCCAATCTTCATCTCAACTTTGAGATCACATCGAACAATTTCCTCATTGCTATTGAAGTCCCGTATAGCTAACGCCCTTCGAAGACTTTGTTTTAAGACACTAAAGAATCGATCGATCTTACTCTCGGGTTGGATAATAATCCTAGAAGCGTACCTTGAAAGTCTTGTAAAATTTTCTTCATAGGTACCAACAGATTCATCATCCTTTTGCTTTAGTTCAAGTAACTCCTTCTCCATCTTTGTTCGAAGAATACGAGGGAAGTACTTATTGAAAAAGAGGTTCTTGAAATCGTCCGATTCCATGTACTCAATTTCATCTCTTGGCCTCATATTCCTGATAAGATTCCACCATTGATCAGCTTCACCTTCCAAAGGATAAATTGCTAAGATGACTTTATCATGTTCAGAACATTGAATAAGTGAAAATATCTTTTCAGTAGTACTAATCCATTGTTCAGCAACTAATGGATCAGTAGACACGCTGAATGAAGGTGGACCCTGCCTCATGAAGGATTCAACAGAATATTTCTCCTTCCTTTGCTCGTTTGGAAGTCTTTCATGATTCATAGCTTGATAAAGTTGTGTGAGCATGGCTACAAGATTTTGTATTCCAGCTCCCATAATGTTTGGTTGCTTAGGGGGACAATCATTGCATTGCCCGTCGCATTCCGCATTAACACGGTTCCTTCGGGTTCCAGCCATTGACTAAAACCAAGAAGACTAATATGAGAAACACTAATTATAATTGAAAAAACACATAATCAAGAATAAAATTTCACACTTAAGGTATTATCATAGGTTGTTCATGGCCATTTCTAAGATTGTGTTCTATGATTAGACATATCCTTAGGTTTCTTACTAAGGCTTTCACATCCTAGTTTCCAAAGTTTGACTATACCTTTCCTCTGATACCAACTATAACGACCCATACATTACATAAAATGTTAGTGCTTAAAAATTTAAGTACACTTATTAAAACATATAACAAAACCATGAAAGGACCGTATAGGTATAGTGTCTTTAGAAACTTGGAAACATAAACAACTGGTTCATAAATCATCTACACTGTCTCCCATTTATTTCATCATTTCTAGAGTCCCTTTTGGCATATGATACTTAATATCCTTCTTCTTGACCTGGGGAAAAGAAAACATAGAAAAGGGTGAGCTCAAATGCTCAGTAAGGGTAAACAAAAGAAATATCTGACATATCATATTTATAAGAACATAACATTTTGAAAATCTTATCCAGCAAAAGAGATCATAACATGGGATAAATCATAGAAGTGAAATGTAATTCAAATAATCATAACTTAAAACATAAAACTTTTTGGAATACTCACATAATCATATAGAATCATTTCATAGTAGTCTAGACTCATATCCAAGACTATCTTAGCGGACAAAGTCCATTTCTGAACCGAGTTCACTCCTCGTTTCAGTCCTGTTTCACTGAACCGGTTTAACCTGCCATTCCAGCCATTTCTATCTCATGAGATATAAATCTTTACCCAATGAATTTGAGGCAGATATAGGTCCCACCCATCTCATAATGATACCATTATTATGTGTGCCACAAAATCATAAATCATACATCATTGCATAACCCATGTAATTAAAATGGGATTCTTAAACATCGTGACATCATAAAACAATTCATATAAGATAAAGGAATTCATAAAAATAATTCCATAACAAAATACTCAAATCAATGTAATAATAGGGATAGAAACAGAACCCTATATTATCTTAGATGGAAAATACTTTTGATAAAACATTTGAACTCCATTCTTGAAGAAAATTTCCTTTCTACTTCAATTTTTTTCCATTTTTAACATGTCATACAATTTAAAACTAAAAGAAGTTGATTAAAAATAAACTTGAAAACTTGTAAAGTAAGCTTCTTGGAAATAATGTTTTAAAAAACCATTCATGCCATATAAGTTAAAAAAACATTCTTCTCATACTTTTTTCGGAAAAGTCAAAAAGTACCTCGTACGAAAAACGACAAAAGATTCCTTTCATATATTTTACTAAAAACTCACCGAAGGGTAAAATTGGATTTAAAAAATTGTAGGAGGATATAAATAATATTACTTATTGAGGAAACATGGATGTGGATGATTAATATTCCCCAGTAAATTCTGAAGTATAAAAAATCTCGAATAAAAATTGAGATTGCGAGATTATCCCTTACCTTAGGTCCGATTTTCTTCGTAAGTGTCCGAACCTCCTATATAATGATTTAAATAATGTAATTTAATTATTCCAAAATAATACTAATTGTTATTATATCATATATGGTCATATTCTGAGCTTCTTATTAGTAATATTTCAGTGCTACTTGTTATTCGGGTGTTTATTACCTTTTGTTCTTATGCATGTTTTGTCGAATAAATTCTTATTCTTCTTTTTAGGTTATAGATGCCTCATTTCCAGAATGGTATTAGTGTAATATATATCATATTTATTCACTCAATTCATTTATTTAATCATTATGCAATGAAAATCATGTAGAACGAGTCGCATCACATCGCGGAGACGGTATTCCGTACGTACGCACGAGCGGTGATATCATTCCTATGATCGTGGAATTGTAATGGAGTGTATTTATAATATTTAAGAATCAATATCAAATTAAAATAATCATATATATTTATTCTTTACACCATTATACACATCCAAGTACGGTGGTGGTGGAAAATAGATTACACCACGGCGTGGAGACGGTATTCCGTACGTACGCACGCGCGGTGATTTCGTTTTCTGTAGGATGGATAGATGGTGAAATAAGGTTGTTTCATAATTATAATAACATACCAGTATATGAGTGATACTGATGTTATTACTTCATAATGAAACAACTAAATAAGAAGTAGTGGAAGAAGAAATAAAGTTGAATGAATCGGTAACGAACATTACCTCTTCTTTGAAGCGCCTCTTTAAGGCCTCCTTTTAGGGCACTAAAATTGGTTTTTGAAGAATACCAGGACCTCTAGGATGTTTCTAGGGATGTGTAGAAAAGAAATTGGCAGGGTTAGGCCGAGCTTGAAGGCTCAATGTGGTGTGAGTAAGAGAGGGATGAGGTGCCCTTTAATAATGGAGGAGAGGGGCACCTTTGGAAAAACTAAAAATATTATTTTATTATAAAGTCATATTCGGTTTTAAATAGCTCCAAATTGATTTATTTAGAAGTTAAGGAGGGGATGGGTCTAAATAATCTCCTCCAATATAATTTAGACAAGTTTAGGTTTCTATTTTAACCTTATCATTTAGATTTAACTTTAAGTTAAATAATTATACTTTTACCGCGTCTTCTTGTTTTCTTACACTATAAGGTTAATAAACTTACTATAACAAGACAAAAAAACCCCAAGTTGTTTATTATTAATATATATAACCTTATCTATGTCATTTCCCCAAACCTTAGTTTTTTAAAAATAAAATAAGAATTAATAATATAATATTTGTTTGAAAAACTATTTTATGTCAATTTTGACAATATTTAGTAATTGATTTTTTTTTAAAAAAAATAACAGAATTATTAGTTCAAAAAAAGTTAATTAAATAAATAATAACATGTCACATTAACATATAAAATTAGTGTAATTCATAAAAAGTCTCAAATTACATTTATTTGGGTATTTATAAAATCAATTATGTCAATATTGCATTAATAATATAATTACTGCATCATCATTGTGTCATAAATAAATTAAATTATTTAAAGTCTAAAAATTACAAATAAAATACCATTATTTAGAAAATCGTTTTATCTTTCTAATGAATACTTATAGTCTAATTTATCTTATGTATAACTCTATATTAAAAATTATTTACTTATTAAACATTGATTTTAACTATTTTAACCCATCTTTAAATAAATTAATATTAAATGTCCTAATCTAATCCAAGTGGGCCTAAATGGTCATATTATATTCCTAAGGTTTTTTTGGTCAAATTACACTTATCCAATAGAATTAGGACATGTTTTAGGGTAATAATAATATCATTTTTACCCTTAATTACCCTATTTACTTTTGACTGTGGTAAAAAAAGTAAAAAGTAACTATTCACCAAAAATTATTTTCATCTCATTGAACCACATTTTACTTACAGAAATCAACCGTGTCTCTCGGATTTTTGAAATTCTATTCAGAAAAGCGGTAAAATTAAGTTTTATGTGAATTTGGAAATTATCCTAGGAGGTGGGTAAAAGACAGTCAAAAGTTCAATAAAATTTTTTGATATCTAAAATTATTATAAAATGACTCCAATGAATTACATTGAACATATATAGGTATTATATATCAATTTTTACCAAAAATAAATTTAAATAAAATAAATTATTATTTAAATGAAAAGTCGGTTTTTAAATAGTAACCTAGTGTTTTCACTATTCATCAAAAATTGAAAGTTTTCAGAAAAATACCAAAATTTCACCCCAGGCTAATTTCGATATTCCGAATCCAAAAATGAAGTCCATTTTGAAAAATAAAATTTACAAAATTTCAAAAAGTGGTTATTACTATTCATAACGGTTAGTTTTAATAATATTTTAATAGCATGTCATTGTTTAGTGAAACTCGGTATTGCATACAACACAAGCTATCGAGGAAGGCCGCGATTGCGTGTAAAGCAAGCCAATATAGTGTTGTGTGTAGTGAAAGATTCCTTTGATGATGTATATAACATAAAAACAAAATATTTCCCATAAAAGTCTCGGGTGTTAAAACTTTCCTAAGGCTTCTCAACTTAGGATGGAAAAACAATTCTTGGAATTGAGAAAAGAGGATGAATCAATGGATACTTATGAAGATAAGTTCACTCGATTGGCAAGCTATGCTCCAAATTTTATCCGAGTCCTTGATAGTAAAATCAATCATTTTTACTCATGATTAAAGCCAAAATATTGAAGGGCATTATCCTCTCCTGTGTTCAAAAGTTATGAAAATCTTGTTTGATGTGCTGAGACGATGGAAATGGAGTTTTCCAATGATCAAGTGTTATATGAAAACCAACAAAATAAGAGATCAAGGTGGCATGAGAAAGGGATGAATCCTTCAAAAAGGTTTTATGGTAAGAAAACTAAGTTTGCATTTTGTGATAAATGTTGTAAAAAGCATGATGGGGAATGTTGGTTGAATTCTGGAAAGTGCTTCTGATGTGGTAAGATGTGACATAAGGCTCGTGATTGCACTGGAAAAGATCAGGGAAATGGTAAGACAAAATTTGATTTATAGTTTGTGAAATGTTTCAAGTGCAATGAGATGGGTCATTATGAAAACGAGTGTTCGACAAAGAGCTCGAATGATGGGAAGAAGTCAGACTACAAGTAGAAAGGTGTGGTGAAATCCTTTGAAACTACTTCAGCAGATGTTGGGCCATAAAATGAAGTGGTGTCAGGTACTATGTTTGTTTTTTCAGATTATTCCAATGTGTTGTTCGATTAAGGGTCTACAAATTATTTCATCTCTGAAAAATTATCTAGTAAATTGGGAATTCCATCTCAAGAAATGACTCCTGAACTTGTGGTAAAAACACATGGGGGGAAATGTTGAGGCAAAAAGAATATATAGAAATATTCCTATACTTATCCATGGAAATAATATACTTGAAAACCTTATTGATTTACCTCTAGTTGAGTTTGATGATATCCTAGAGCATCCCGCCTTTTTATCACATAAACATTCATTACATTTTACAAAACCGAGGATCTTTATGGTTTAGTGTCCTGGAAACCAGGAAAACAAAACATGAAACCAAAACATTCTTCTTAAAAACTAGAAAGGATTTTTTATTTGTTCATCCTAGCTTAATTACTACATATCATAACCTGGGGACATACATCAAAAGAAAGGGAAAGCAGAAGGCCCAGTAAGGGAAACAAGGAAAACATTTAACATGTGAACTTGAGATACATCAATAAGGTCATGAAAAAGAACTTAAAGGCACTAGAAAGAAATCATGAGTCATATCCTAATAAAAATAACTCATTTCATAACTTGAATATGTGGCTACAACATTTAACATAGACAATCATTTCTGTTTCACCAAGGTCCATCCCCAAGGTGTCATTAAAAATTACCAAGGTTATTCACCAAGGCGTTGTTAAAAATGGCCATCTCTAGAGATTAAGTCTTTACCCAATGCATTGGATCGCTATCAGGGTGCACACTTAAATTTGTCTTTATCATCATGTGAGCCACATATATCATCATTATATATTTCATAAACATCCCATATAGCATAAAACAAATGGGCTTCATTTCATAGTCATCACATTTTAAAAACTGCTTTAAAGACGTGATCTTTATGTCACTTTAAACCCACAAAAAAAGGAAAGAGGGTCTCCTGTTTGTAAATCCCAGAATTAAAATAGATTATTCTGATATATATGTGAATACCCATGTAGAATAAATAACTTTGAGTATTCACTTAATAAAATAAAATAATTTGAGAAAAAGAGAACGACATTTTGAGACGAAAATTCTGCAGCATAACAGCTATGATATAAGGTTTTAGAAAACATTGAAAAGAGAGGAGACGTGGGTCAAACACAAATAAATGATACATAAAACAGTAGGGGAACATAATATAACGGATTTAAGAACATGTTAATGAAATTTTAATGATATACCATATGAAACGAAGAACTTGAAAGGAAGGAAAAAATAAGATTTCTCTTATGAAAATTCGGCAGCCTAACAGCGTCACTTAAAACTTCCAAAAATGGATTTATGAATTGAATAGATCAAATAGGGTCTTTCATAATATGAAAATAAAAGATAATTATGATATATATAGAGATCATACCCCAAAAAAATAAAAAAGGAACTTGAAATACTTGACATGAAAATAGAACTTGAAAACGAGAAGGGTGAAAGAATCCCTTAAAAATTCAGCAGCCTAATGGCGCCACTTAAAACATCAAAATACTGAATTGAAGAGATAAAATAGGGTATCTCATCATATGGTCATAAAAGATCAGTATGATATATTTATATATCATACCCCAACATAATAAAAAGGAACTTGAAAGACTTGACATGAAAGTAGAACTTTGAAAAATGTGAAGGGTGAAAGAATCCCTTAAAAATTCGGCAGCCTAACGACGCCACTTAAAACTTAAAAATACTTAATTGAAGAGATAAAATAGGGTATCTCATAATATGAACATAAAATATCAGTATTATAGATATATATATCATACCCAAACATATGAAAAAAGAACATGAAAGACTTGACATGAAAATAGATCTTGAAAACGAGAAGGGTGAAAGAATTCCTTAAACATTCGGCAGCCTAACGACGCCACTTTAAAATTATTAAAATGAAATGATGAGAGAAATAGGGGGTATATCATCATATTAAAATGAAAAGGACAGTATGACTAATATAAAAGAACATCCTCCAACATAAGAACATGGAGCATAAAAGATATGACATAAAAGAGAGTACTTGGAAAGAAAGAGAGAGGTAGGATCCCTTACCTTAAAACATAACTCTTAAAACTCGAAGGTTGGGACCTTGAGGGCTTGGGGGCAGCTTGGGAGGACTCCTTAGGAGGTAATTATACCATATTTTCATTTGGGGAGAGTTGGGAGTGAAAATTAAACGAGTAAAGGGTGGGTATTTATAGGGAAAGTGAGGGGACAATGCATTAATGGCCAAGGGACACCTCATTGGTGGTATTGGAAAACCATGGGCTTTCACATGGTATTTGCCCATGGTATTGGCCACTTGGGGCCCCTCATACCTTATATTACTATTAATAAGTCGACCATATTTATTACATACTTAATAAGTCACTTAATGACGTCATTAAACACCCGTAACTAAAAAACTGTATTTTCACTATTCATCGAAAATCCAACTTTCTTAGAAAAATCCCAAAATTTCACCTTTACCAAATATCGATGCTCTAATTTCAAAAATGAACTCCATTTTATAAAATTTATTTTCTAAATATTTTTAATTTAATTTTTAAATAAATACACTATTCACCGAAAAATTCATTTTTTTCAAAAAAATCCCCAAATATTATCTTAATATAACATCGATGCTCTGAGTTCAAAAATGAAATCCTTTTTATAAAAATAATTTTCTCAATATTTTTAATTTATTTTAAAAAAAACACCATTCACCCGAAAAAACTAATACTTGAATAATAATTTCTGAAACAGTTATTTACCTATTTTATTGAATCACATTACTTAATCAAGGTGCCTATATTATATTAATACTTTTTTTAAGTGAGACTACTAATCCATTTGGTCACATTACTAATCCTAAGAATAAAATTACTATTCATAATTTACTTTTCATAAACTATTAAGTTGATCTTATTAGACTCTAAATTTCGTACTGAAAAAAATTGTAGAAGACCATTTTTTGAAAATCATTACAAATTTTTAATTATTTAAGGTTTACATAAACATTTTTAAAATATCCTTTTTCTAGAATTCATCAAAAATATGCATACTATATTTATCCGGACATTTGAAAATTCACAAACTTCACCATAAGAAGAGAACACAATTTTATTTATAAAAAAGGATTACACAACATTGCTATGGTCTCCTTACATAGCCCCTTACATAGGACCTAAGTGTAAGGTGTGCTAAGGTGAGAGAATATGAGGGCGGCTCGGCCAACATCGCATGAGTAGTAATTTCTATCAGTTTGAACTTCTCGCGAAGGCGATTCCGTTCTAGCTTCACACGATGAAGTTCAGCTTGGGTTTGGTCCAGAGAAAAGCCCAGTGGTGCTACCTCCTTCCCAAGTTTCGTTTGATGGGCTTCTATTGGCCTGAGACTGCTGGATGAGGCCATCTAATCTTTTTTCTATATTAATTAACCAATATCACTTTTATTTAGAGGCAATAATCGAAACGTTTAGTTTCCAGCGGTCATATTGACCAATGGTCATATGACGGTCGAAACCCAATGGTATCATTTTAATTATAATCATGTTATCAAATGAAATAGTTTTGTTGAGTATAAAATAAAATAACACAAAAAATTAGGAAACAAGATTTATTCACAATTTCGGGTCATTACAATCTTTCCCCCTTAAGAAATTGCATCCTTGCAATTTTTAAAATTGGGCTTGGAAATTTTAATTGAAAGTCCCACATCAGAAAAAGAGTCAGTAACACTATTACTTTAAAATAAATAAAAGAAAGTACATTGGTCACCCAAGTTAACCCATACTAGGATTCTATATAGGAAAACATGGACATGGAGGAGAAAAAAAGGGTCACGTTCTGAGGGAGAGTGATAGAAAACATGATTAGGAGAAAGTTAACAACAATAAAATCACAAACTTATGATGCGTGTAAACGGTCTTTGGTTACCTAGTAGGAAAATTAAACCAACAACATTTTTTTTACGTTCCTTTTAATAATTATGAGGAATTCATTTACTACATAGAATTAAAACATAAGGAAATATACTTATCTTCATGTAGGGTTTCATCCTTTAATAAGTTTAAACCAAAACTAATATTTTCTCCAAACGGCGAGCATTCAAAAACACTTGGTCTCATCAAAAGAACAAGAATCATGTTCTGGAGAGTCACATAATCCACAAAAGATTAACTATCTATTTCATCTATATTTAAACATTATCCCAAAAATAGAACGGGTAAGATAAACCAACTCTTTAAAAAGAAAGAATCCCATAGGAAGGAAAACTTATTTAAATATTCAATATTCCACGGTACTACCCAAAGTTCATCATAGACCATTCCATAAACTATTTTCCTTTAAATTCCTCAAAATAAAACAAAGTAAGATTGAAACCCAAATGCAAGAAGGGTTTGATAACACAGTCTTCCAAAATAATCTTTTTCGTTCATCTCCAAACAACATCAACCACTCTTAACATCTTATAACAAAAGTATCTAACCTAAACATATTTTCCCCAATATAGGTTAATAATTTCCATAAGTAACCTATATTTCCATAAGTTCACCTTAAATTCATCGATTATTAGAAATATAATTCAACCTTTACTCCTCAAAGAAAATACCGTAGTAATCTGTTTACCTCGATCAAATAGGGTTCCCAAATTAGTGAACGTCTTCCAAAATAATAATCATCTTTTAAATCCCCTAATTAACTTTATCAGATGAACATCCTTGAGACTTCCTCTTATTCTTACTTTATGAATTTGGGCATTCAACTAGGTACCAATTATTAATTGTGATTTTTGATAGCTGGTTTGGCATAATCACAATATGTTCAACTTGATCTCTCGTCATCTCTATCACATTAATAGGGCAATCATCACATTTCCTATCACATTGGTTATTGGGACATGTTCTTCCATTTCCTGCCATTAACTAAGAAAAGAAAGTATAATTAGGGGGCTTAAATACTTAGCCAATAATCATGAAAAGGAAACTTAAAGCATAGAAGGATAAACTTGTAGAAGAAATGTATACCCTAACTTGTGATCCCCTAGGTTACAATCTAGGTTATCCATGATCATATATTCTTATGTGAATATTTATTTTATTTTATCTTTATCCCTTTAATAATGGTTCATACTAAGCTTATGAATTTACCAAAGCATATCCCCCAGGAGTGTCGTAAATAATAGTAGAGCAAGGCCCGTTGTTGTGTACCAATTCCCATTCGAGTCTAGCTCAAAGTGGCGTTTTCGGATTTTACCCCTATGTACATCTGTTCCCGAGCCACCTCTACCTGCTCGTATCCAGACAAGGATGTATTATCTTGGAAACCCCTTACTCAACACTCACCAAAATACCAGGAAGATTTCCTATATTTAAACTTTTTTGGAGGGTTCTTCCTAATGTTTTCATATCATAATTTCCACAAATAACTAAACCATACTTTGATACCAACTATTGCATCCCGCCTTTTTATCACATAAACATTCATTACATTTTACAAAACCAAGGATCTTTAAGGTTTAGTGTCTTGGAAACTAGGAAAACAAAACATGAAAACAAAAAATTCTTCTTAAACACTTGAAAGGCTTCTTCATTTGATCACCCCAGGTTCATTACTGAATCTCATAACCTGGGGACCTATATCAAAAGAAAGGGTGAGCAGAAGGCCTAGTAAGGGAAACAAGGAAAACATTTAACATTTGAACTTGAGATACATCAATAAGGTCATGAAAAAGAACATTAAGGCACGAGAAAAAAATCATGAGGCATATAATAATAAAAATAACATATTTCATAATGTGAATATGTGGCTACAAAATTTAACATAGAAAATCATTTCCATTTCACCAAGGTCCATCCCCAAGGTGTCATTAAAAATTACGAAGGTTATTCACCAAGGCGTCGGTAAAAATGGTCATCTCTAGAGATTAAGTATTTACCGAATGCATTGGATCGCTATCAGGGCGCACCCTTAAATTTGTCTTTATTATTATGTGATCCACATATATCATAATAAAAAATTTCATAAAAAACCCATATAGCATAAAATAAACGGGTTTCATTTCATAGTCAACACATTTTAAAAACTGCTTTAAAGATGTGATCTTTATGTCACATTAAACCCACGGAAAAAGGAAAGCGGGTATCATGTATGTAAATCCCAAAATTAAAATAGAACATTTTGATATATATGTGAATACCCCTATATAAGAATGAACTTTGAGTATTCAATTAATAAAATAAAATAATTTCAGAAAAAGAGAAAGACATTTTGAGACGAAAATTCTACTGCATAACGGCTATGATACAGGGTTTTAGAAAACATTGAAAAGAGAGGAGACATGGGTCACCCACTCATTAATGATACATAAAACAGCAGGGGAACAGAATATAAAGGATTTAAGAACATGGTAATTAAATTTTAATGATATACTATATGAAACGAAGAACTTCAAAGGAAGACAAAAATAAGATTTCTCTTATGAAAATTCGGCAACCTTATAACGTCACTTAAAACTTCCAAAAATGGATTTATGAATTGAAGAGATAAAATAAGTTCTCTCATAATATGAACATAAAATATAATTATAATATATATAGAGATCATACCCCAAAAAAATAAAAAAGGAACGTGAAATACATGACATGAAAATAGAACTTGAAAACGAGAAGGGTGAAAGAATCCCTTAAAAATTCGGCAGCCTAACGACGCCACATAAAACTTCAAAATACTGAATTGAAGAGATCAAATAGGGTCTATAATCATATTAACCTAAAATATCAGTATGATATATTTAGATATCATACCCAAAAATAATAAAAAATAACATTAAAGACTTGACATGAAAGTATAACTTTGAAAAATGAGAAGGGTGAAAGAATCCCTTAAAAATTCGACAGCCTAACGACGCCACTTAAAACGTAAAAATACTTAATTGAAGAGATAAAATAGGGTATCTCATCATTTGAAAATTTAATATCAGTATAATAGATATATATATCATACCCCAACATAATTAAAAAACATGAAAGACTTGACTTGAAAATAGATCTTGAAAATGAGAAGGGTGAAAGAATCCCTTAAAAATTCGGCAGCCTAACGGTGCTACTTTATAGATTTTAAAATGAAATTATGAGAGATAGAGGGGGTATCTCATAATATGAACATGAAAAGGACAGTAGTATGAATATAAAATAACATCCTCCAACATAATAACATGGAGCATAAAAGATATGACATAAAAAAGAGTACTTGGAAAAAAAGAGAGAGGTAGAATCCCTTACCTTAAAACGTAACTCTTAAAACTCAAAGGATGGGACCTTGAGGGCATGGGGGAACCTTGGGAGGACTCCTTGAGAGGTAATGAGACCAGATATTAGTTGGGGGAGAGTTTAGAGTAAAAAATAAAGGAGGAAATGGTGGATATTTATAGGGAAAGTGAGGGGACAAGGCATTAATGGCCAAGGGACACCTCATTTGTGGTATTGGAAAAACCATGGGCTTGCCCATTGTATTTTCCCATGGTATTGGCCACTCGGGACACTTCATTCCTTATATTAATATTCATAAGTCGACCATATTGATTACATACTTAATACTTCATTTAATGATGTCATTAAACACCCGTAACTTAAAAACTGTATTTTCACTATTCATCGAAAATTCAACTTTCTCAGAAAAATCCCAAAATTTCACCTTAACCAAATATCAATGCTCTGATTTCAAAAATGAACTCCATTTTATAAAAATAATTTTCTAAATATTTTTAGTTTAAGTTTTAAATAAAAACACTATTCACTGCAAATTTATTTTTTTCAGAAAAATCCTCAAAAATTATCTTAACATAATATCGATGCTCTGAGTTCAAAAATGAAATCCTTTTTTATAAAAATAATTTTCTAAATATTTTTAATTTAATTTTTAAATAAAAAACACTATTCACTCGAAAAAACTAATACTTGACTAACAATTTTTGAAATAGTTATTTACTTATTTTATTGAATCACATTACTTAATCAAGGTGCCTTGATTATATTAATACTTTCTTTAAGTGAGATCACTAATCCATTTGGTCACATTACTAATCCTAAGCATAAAATCACTATTAATAATTTACTATTCATCAAAAATTATGTTGATATTATTAGACTGTAAATTTCGTACTCAACATAATTTTAGAAGACCATTTTATGAAAATCATTACACATTTTTAATTATTTAAGGTTTACATAAACATTTTTAAAATATCCTTTTTCTAAAATTCATCAAAAATATGCATACTATATTTATCCGGACATTTGAAAATTCACAAACTTCACCATAAGAAGAGAATACAATTTTATTTATAAAAAAGGATTACACAACGTAGCTATGGTCTCCTTACATAGCCCCTTATAACCCCAGCATAGGAACTAAGTGTAAGGTGTGCTAAGGTGAGAGAATCTGAGGGCGGCTCAGCCAACATCGCACGAGTAGTAATTTCTATCAGTTTGAACTTCTCGCGAAGGCGATTCTGTTCTTGCTTCACATGATGATGTTCGGCCTAGGTTTGGTCCAGAGCAAATCCCAGTGGTGCTACCTTCTTCCCAAGTTCCGTTAGATGAGATTCGATTGGCCCAAGACTACTGGATGAGGCCATCAAATCTTCTTTATATATTAATTAACCAAGATCACTTGTATTTAGAGACAATAATCGAAACGTTTAGTTTCCAGCAGTCATATTGACCAACGGTCATATAATAGTCAAAAACCAACAGTCTCATTTTAATTATACTCATGTTATCAAATGAAACAGTTTTGTTGAGTATAAAATAAAATAACACACAAAATTAGGAAACAAGATTTATTCAAAATTTCATGTTATTACATATCCTGGGTATGGATTGGCTCTCTGTTTACCATGATAAGATTGACTGTAGAGATAAAGAAATTTCTTTTTAGAAATAATTTTAGTTTGGGTACAATAATGAACCCTTACTGTTGATAACATATCAAGAGGTTGAGAAACTTGTAAAAGATGGAAATGAATGTTACCTTGCAGATATTGTTGAAAAAAAATGAACCGTTCAGATTAATGATGTGGCAGTGGTAAATGAGTATCCTGATGCTTTTCTTGATGAGTTTCCTAGAATAATACCAGATCGAAAAGTTGAATTTAATATTGACTTAGTTCCTGATTCTAAGACAATTTCAAAAACCCCTTATCTAATGACTCAAATTGAACTTTTAGAGTTGAAGTAGCAATTGCGACATTTATTAGTGAAAGGTTTCATTCGACCTAGCACATCACCATGCATTTCTACTGTCATATTTGTTAAAAATAAAGATTGTTCAATGAGACTTTGCATTGATTATAGAGCCTTGAATAACATCACTGTAAAGAAAAAATATCCTTTGACTCATATCGATGATTTTTTTTATCATCTCTAGGTAGTCCAGTATCTTTCAAAGATTTATTTGAGATCAGGGTACCATCACATGAAGGTAAAGGAAGCAGATGTTCTGAATACCACTTTTTGTACAATATATGTCCATTATGAATTTATTATTATGACTTTTGGGTTAAACAATGCACCTACTGTATTCTTGGACCTTTTGAATAGAATTTTCCATGAGTTCTTGGATATGTTTGTGGTTTTTTTCATTGATGATATTTTGTTGTTTTCTAAAACTAAAGAGGAGAATGAAAGTCATTTAAGGTTTATTTTACAATCCTCAAAAGAAAAGAAATTGTATGGGAAATTCATCAAGTGTGAGTTTTGGTTGCAATTTTTTTTCCCTTGATCACATTGTTTCTAAAGATGGAATAACTGTTGATCCTGCAAAAAACAAAAGTTAGTGAAGAATGGCCAAGACCAAAAAATGTAACCGAGATTCGTATTTTTCTTGGTTTGGCAGGATATTACCGAAGGTTTGTTAAAAATTTTGCATGGTTTTACCAGCCCATTGACTAAGCTAACTCAGAAGGGTTTCAAGTTTATCTGGACAAAAGAATGTGATGATTGTTCTGAGGAATTGAAAAGAAGATTGGTGAATGCTCTAGTATTGGAACTACCTTCTAATAATGGTGAGTTTGTTATCTTCAGTGATGCTTAATTGAAAGGACTTGGTTGAGTTCTAATGTAGAATGATCAGGTAATTTCTTATGCTTCACGTCAGTTGAAAACTAATGAGATAAATTACCCTACACATGATTTGGAATTAGTTTCTGTTGTTTTCACTTTAAAAATATGGAGGCATCATTTGTATGGTGTAAAGTGTGAAATATATACAGATCACAAAAGATTAAAGTATATATTCACTCAGAAAGAATTGTACATGATATAGAGGATATGGTCAGAATTAATCAAGGATTATGATTGTACAATTCGTTACCATTCCGGAAAAGAAAATAAAGTGGCTGATGCTTTGAGTCGAAAAAGTAATGCTTCATTAACCATGATATGTTTGGAATGAGATCCTTTGGTTTTTGATTAGATGAAATTTGGTTTGGAAGTTGTTGGTGTAGGAAATTCTTCTATTTTTTTTAGGTATTAGTTAAATCTTCTCTATCAGACAAAATTAATCAAGAACAGAAGCAAGACACCGAGTTGCAGAAAAAGGTAGAGTTGGTTCCGAAGGGTATGTTACCTAAATTCAACATTGATAATGATTGTGTTTTGAGATTTGAGAAGAGATTTTTGTGCCTTGGGATTCACAGTTTAAGAGAGAGTTTTTATGTGAAGCTCATAGTTCTCCATTTTTAGTTCATCCTAGTAGTACTAAGATGTACGGAGATCTACAGGAGTATTACTGGTGGGATGGAATGAAAAGAGATATTGCTGATTTTACTGTGAAGTTTTTGACTTTTCAACTGGTTATGGTAGAGAAAAATTTACCGAAAGGGATGCTTCATCCATTACTAGTGCCAGAGTGGAAATGAGAGAATATATCGATAGACTTCATTGTGGGATTACCGAAGACACCTCGAGTTAATAATGAAATCTGGGTTATTGTTGATTGTTTTACTAAATCTTATCATTTCCATGCTATACGAGATACTTGTTCCCTTGATCAACTTTCTCGTTTGTATCTTAAAGAGATAGTCAGGTTACACGGAGTTCCCCTCTCCATTGTATCTGATCGTGATCTCAGGTTCGCTTTTATCTTTTAGAAAGGCCTTCAGAAGTCGTTAGGTACTGAATTAAATTTTAGTACAACTCATCATCCTCAATCAGATGGACAGTCGGAATGAAAAATTCAGACTTTGTAGGATATGCTACATGCTTGTTTGATGGATTATCAGGGAAGTTGGGACCAACATATTTCATTGGTTGAGTTTTCTTATAATAACAGTCTTCATTTCAGTATACAGATGGCACCATTTGAGGCATTATATGGGAAGTGGTGTCGAACTCCAGCCTTTTGGGATGAAGCAGGTGAAAGGAAGTTGATGGGACTAGAATTGGTAGAAGATTTGGTAGAAAAAGTTCATCTGATATAGAAACACATGAGAACAGCCTAGAGCAGGCAAAAAAGTTATGTGGACAATAGGATGTAGGATCTCTCTTTGGAGGTTGGTGGTCATGTCTTCCTAAAAGTTTCACCTTTGAAAAGTGTGATGCGATTTGGTAAGAAAGGAATGCTGAGTCCAAGGTTCATTGGACCCTATGAAATTCTGGAGGGAGTTGGATCAGTTTCATACCGAGTGGCTTTACCTCTAAAATTATCTCAGGTACAAAATGTTTTCTTGTTTCAATGTGAAGGAAGTACAAGCCAGATCCGTATGATGTTTGGAGTCCAGAGGTAGTTATGCTGGAAGAGAATTTATCTTATGAGGAACAACCGGTCCAGATTTTTTACCACAGAGAGAAAGTATTTCGGAATGAGGTGATTCATCATGTAATGGTTTTGTGGAAAACCACATGATTTAAGAGGCAACATGGGAATCTAAAAATGCAACGAGGGATAAATACCCCCACTTATTCGATAAGTAAATAAATTGCGGGGACATAATTTCTTAAAGGGGGGAATGATGTAACATCCAATGTAAGTAAATAATAATATATTTTCATATCTATGTATATTTATGAATTTGATAGTGTTTGAGAGGCTTAAAATGAGAATAAATCCAATCTTAGGCATAGAATACTCTAATATGTTTAAAATATTGTTTTACCACCTTTTGATGGAAAACCATTTTTAAATATAACTTTTGAAAATTTTTAAGCTCTATTTGTCAAAATAAACTATTTATTTAGAATTGGGACATTGAAAATTACTTTGGATAAATTTTTGGTATTTTTCTGACAATGTTCAATTTTTTAATGAAAAGTGAAAAATACTGCATTTTACTTCAAAACTGCTTTTTCATATAATTTAATTATATTGTTAGATTACCTTTTTAATTTGTTTTAAATTTAAATTATAATATATTTTTACCATTTAATCCAATGGTGGTCATTAAAATTAATTTCACTTTGAAATTGGACATAAACAAGTGTCAATATTTTGATAGATATTGTTTCTTAAAAACACGCTATTTGTTTTGCCAACGGGAATTATTTTTAAACTAATTACTGAAATGTTTGTGTTTGTAATTGGGTAAAATGGATTCCATATTTGGAATCAGAAGGTCCAAATTATGTAATTAAGACTCTTTTTTTGGACATTATGAATAGTAACGACGATAATTATCTTTAATTATCGTGATTAATTAGTAATCGGGTAGTTAAGGGTAATAAAATAATATCATAATAATAAAAAATAACCCCAAAATGTGTCCTAATACTAGTTTTTGTGTAATTTCCAACCATTGACAGACTTGAGAAAACTTAGGGACCCCATGGAATCACTTTTGTGTGATAGTGACCTTTTATCATATTATTTTTAATGAAAGGGAAATATTATAAAAGTATGTAATACCTAATTAAACAAATTTTAATTTTGTTTATATAAATGATATCTTTGACTATAAATATTTATTTTAAATCTAAAAATATTTCCTATATCATGGTATTTTATTTTGAATTTTTAGATATTAAATGGATAAATTTAATTATGACACAATGATGATGTAGTTATTACCTCATTAATGAAAGATTTAAATATATGATATTATAAGGGGTAAAATAATTTTTTTTTAAACTTTGGATGCTATCCAAGAATTTTATATATTATTATGACACGTAAAATATATTTTAGTGCTTTTATTTCGAATTAATAAAGCTTTTATGCCTTTATCAAAAGTTAACTACCAAATGGTGTCGAAATTGGCACAAATGAGTTTTTAAAACGAATGTTATTTAATTAAATGGTATAATAGTCTAAAAAATCGAAAATTATTCAAAATGAAATATAATATATTAATAATAATATTATTTTTAAAATTATGGGACTATTGGCATTTTAAAGTAATTATTATGATCCTATAGTTTGAAAATTAAAAAAGACGTGGTAAGAATTATTAATTTTAACTAAGGGTTAAATTGAAAAGATAAGGTTAATTATATGACCTCCACTTGTATAAATTTTATTTTTAGAGTTTATTTCTTTCCCTTATCCTCTTATACTCTAAATATTTCATTTTGTAACCAATCTAATTTGAATTTTTTTTAATAAATTAATATTTCATGACTTTCCAAGAGCGCCTCTCCTCCGTCTTATAAAAATCCCCCACCTCTACTCCCTACCCACACCTCTCAAGCCCCTGGATCGTCCAAACTCTACTCATATTATCTCTACATATACCTCTCTTCCCCCTAGAAGCCTCACTTTGGGCCGAATTATTTTCAAGAGATCCTTTTCCTCAAATCAAAAGAAGTTACCCGATTTAGAGGTAACACCTTCTCTCAAAATACATTTTTGTATTTTACTTCTTCTTCACTCCCCCTAACATTATTATTATTTGATCCCATAATTACTCCAGTATCCTTAATATAATAGGTTGTTTTCATGAGAAGGATTTTATATACAGTTACACACACCTCCATCTAATAATTAAAGAACATACTATTTCTGTGGGTGGCAAATTACTGCCTCATGAAATGATGATTGTTCAATATTCTTTTAACACCTTCCATGGTGGACATTATGATGGAACTATAATTATATATATGATATATATTATATTTATTTCATCTCTATGATTCTTTATTTTATATTTAAAATATACCTTTATGCTTTGCATGTTGTGAAAATGCGATAATTTCATATGAGGAAGTGTGGACTACCACCCCCTCAAGTGATGTGACTCATTCATGCCAAACATGGAATTTATAAATAATGAAATTAATGAACCTATGTTACCTATATAAAATCTATATTATAATAAAATTATAATATATCTATGTCTCATTTAGTTTTAATTCCTTTAATATGATAATGAATTGAAAGTAGCGTTCATGCGTACGCACGACCTACCGTCTCCAAGAATAGTGCATTTAATTTTTTATCTCCAAATGATATGGAATAGTATAAAATGAATATATACTTGATATATATGATATTTACATAATTAATACCATTCTTAAGATGATGTACTTATAACCACATGGGAAATTCTTTTCAAACAAGTTCATTTTTGTCACTTGTACCGAACATCGACGAAACATATTATATGAACTCAAATAATTAAATAGTTATTATAACATGATAATATGTGATATGAATTGAATAATAGACTTTATTTTAATTCCTTAAGCAATTGTAAATTGACCACAATTTGTTATTCATGAAAATAAAGAAATGAATAAGACAAGTCGGACTTGAGGTAATGGACTTCATCTCAATCTCCTTTTGTTGAGGCATACATCAATTTATACATGCCCTTATTTTATTAGCTTTATAATAAACCCGTTTCAATTTTAATTTCATTAAAAATGAATATTTTTACACGAAGCATTTTACTAAATGACAAAAGGAATGATTTTGTCTTACGTATGCAGCGACCGCGACTTCTCCACCGTAGTGACCATTATTTGAGTTTCAGCTTCCACTACAAGACATAACTTTTTTTAAATGAAAAATAAATACCTTGTTTTACTTCTTTGATTTGGTATTGAAAATGGGTTTTATAATGTTTTGATTATATAAATGTGTTGTATTGATATCTTGTGATTGAAATGTGGAAATGTTATGTTTCTTTTATGCATGTTTTATGTGATATGATTATGTTATGGTTTTTGGGAATTGTTTATGATGTCGGGTGGTTCCATGATAAACTAAGGGCATGTGAGCCTGAGATAGCTCTCCAATGCATTGGGTAACATGAATGGGTTAAACACTAAGGTTTCTCAGAAGAGATTTTGGGAATATACTGTGATGGGTATTCAAAACGTAACCATGAGGGTTACTCCATACGTAAGAATGTTATGAATGCCTCAAGTTACCTTTATGTCTTATGATTTCTATGAGTTATTCAAAAATCTTATTATTTCATGAAGTATGTTAATGTGCTTATGTTTTATGAGTAAAGTATGATTTCATTGATTCTTATGTATACATGGACTAATGTTTTATTTCTGTATTTTTATATCCCTTACTGATCTTTTTATGATCATCCCATTTTTTGAAATGTTTGTCACAGGTCAATGGAAAAGAACATGATGTGATAATATTGTCAAGGAAGTGTCAAGAAAGAATCCTTGTTTTATAGTAAATATTTTTCCTTTGATGAAAAAATTGGATACACTCTTTGATTTAGCCACCTTGTTTAAATGTAGAGTGCAATGCATGATTTATGATCTAATTATCTAAAAATATAAACATGAAAAGATCCTCAATGTGAATTATTTAAATAACCCAAGATTAAGTAATTTTTAAGGCTGGGGCCTTATAGTTGGTATCATAGGTCGGTTTAGATAATTTTAGGAGTTATAATTTCCTTAAATGATTATAATTTTTTTTACATTATGGTCAAATTGAAATGATATAGCATTTGAATATTACCATGTTTCTTCATCTAAGAAATGGTTTTTCAGAATGGTTTTCCACAGAGGAAACGGGGAAGAAGTGTTAGAAATGAATACAGAAGGAAATTACCTTCCAAATCAGAATCCTGAGATGGTCGGAATTGGAACTGAATAGTTTGTTGCAATAATGGCGCAATTGACTGAAGCGATAAATGGTGGTGGTATCCATGCCCGAGATCAGTCAGATCAACCGTATATGAACATGTAAGTTGTGAAACATTTCATGAGGCAACATCCCCCATCATTCAGAGGATCATCAGACCTTGTTCTAGCTGAAGGGTTGATTAAAGCACTGGAAAATATTTTTTATGTCATGGGGTGTTCAGACAATCAAAAGGTTAGTCTCGTTTTTTACCATTTGGAGGGTGAACCGGATCAGTGGTTTTCGATGGTTAAAAATATCAGGGACACTGATGAGATTGATGATGTTGACTGGGATGAATTAAAAGGTATATTCCTTGAGAAATATTTTCCTAATGCTGTTCTACTTAGGATGGAAAAACAATTAATGGAATTGAGGCAAGAGGACAACTCAGTGGCCGATTATGAAGAGAAGTTCACTCGATTGGCAAGGTATGCTCCACATTTTATCTGAGACCTTGATAATAAAATCAATAATTTTTACTCAAGATTAAATCCAAAATATCAAAGGGAATTAGCTTCTCGTGAGTTCAAAAGTTATGAAAATCTTGTTCGATGTGCTGAGAAGGTGGAAATGGAGTTTTCTGATGATTAATTGTTCTATGAAAACCAACAAAAGAAGAGACCGAGGTGGCAGGAGAAACAGAATAATCCTTCAAAAAGTTTTGATGGTAAGAAAATTAAGTTTGAAGTTTGTGATAAATGTGGTAAAAAGCATGCTGGGGAATGTCTTTTGAATTCTGGAAAGTGATTCTGATGTGGTAAGATGGGACATAAGGCTCGTGATTGAAATGGAAAAGATCAGGGCAATGGTAAGATCAAATTTGATTTATAGTTAGTGAAATGTTTCAAGTGCAATGAGATGGGTCATTATGCAAATGAGTGTTCGACAAAGAGATTGAATGATGGGAAGTAGTCAGACTACAAGCAGAAAGGTGTGGTTAATTCCTTTGCAACTACTTCAATAGATGTTGGGCCATCAAATGAAGTGGTATTAGGTACATTGTTTGTTTTTTAAGATTATTCCAATGTGTTGTTTGATTCAGGGTCTACACATTCTTTTATCTCTAAAATATTTTCTAGTAAATTGGGAACTCCATCTCAAGAAATGACTACTGGACTTGTGGTAAAAACACCTAGGGTAAATGTTGAGGCAAAAAGAATTTATAATAATATTTTTATACTTATTTGTGGAAATAATCTACATGATAACCTTATTGTTTTACCTCAAGTAGAGTTTGATGTTATCATGGGTATAGATTGGCTCTCTTTTTTCCATGGTAAGATTGAAAGTAGAGATAAAGAAGTTTCTTTTCAGAAATACTTTCAGTTTGTGTACAAGAATGAACCCTTACTGTTGATAACATATCAAGAGGATGAGAAATTTGTAAAAGATGGAAATGAATATTACCTAGAACATATTTTTGAAAACAAAGGAACCGTTTAGATTAATGTTGTGCTAGTGGTAAATGAGTATCCTGATGTTTTTCCTGATGAGTTTCCTAGAATAATACCAGATCTGGAAGATGAATTTACCGTTGACTTAGTTCCTGATGCTAATCCAATTTCAAAACCTCCTTATCAAATGGATCAAATTGAACTTTTAGAGTTGAAGGAGAAATTACAAGATTTATTAGAGAAAGGTTTCATTCGACCTATCACATCCCCATGGGGTGTTCCTGTCTTATTTGTTAAAAAAATATGGTTTAATGAGACTTTTCATTGATTATAGATCCTTGAATAACATCACTATAAAGAAAAAATATCCTTTGCCTCATATCGGTGATTTGTTTGATCACCTCTATGGAGCTCAGTATTTTTCTAAGATTGACTTGAGATCGGGGTAACATCAGTTTAAGGTAAAGGAAGTAGATATTCTAAATACTGCATTTCTTACAAGATATGGCCATTATGATTTTTTAGTTATGCTTTTTGGGTTAACCAATGCACCTGCTATATTCTTGGACATTATGAATAGAATTTTCCATGAGTTCTTGGATAAATTTGCGGTTGTTTTCATTGATGATATTTTGGTGGTTTCTAAAAGAAAAAAAGAGCATGAATGTCATTTAATGTATATTTTTAAAACCATAAAAGAAAATAAATTGTATGGGAAATTCAGCAAGTGTGATTTTTGGTTGCAACAAATTTCTTTCCTTGGTCGCATTGTTTCTAAAGATGTAAGAACTGGTGATCCTGCAAAAACAAAGGTTGTTAAAGAATGGCCAAGACCCACAAATGTAACTGAGATTTGTAGTTTTCTTGGTTTGGAAAGATATTACCAAAGGATTGTTAAAAAAATTTGCATGGTTGTCCAACCCATTGACTAAGCTAACTTAGAAGGGTGTTAAGTTTATCTAGACAAAAGAATGTGATGATTTTTTTAGGAATTGAAAAGAAGATTTGTGAATGCTACAGTATTGGCACTACCTTCCAGGAATGGTGAGTTTTTTTATCTCTAGTGGTGCTTCATTGAAAGGACTTGGTTACATCCTAATGAAGAATGATCAGGTAATTGCTTATGCTTCACGTCAGTTGAAAACTCAGGAGATAAAGTACCCTACATATGATTTGGAATTAGCCGCTATTGTTTTCTCTTTAAAAATTTGGAGGAATAATTTGTATGGTGTAAAGTGTGAAATATATATAGATCACAAAAGATTAAAGTATATATTCACTCAGAAATAATTGAACATGAGACATAGGAGATGGCTAGAATTAATCAAGGATTATGATCGTACAATTCATTACCATTCGGGAAAATCAAATAAAGTGGCTGATGCTTTGAGTCGAAAAATTAATGCTTCATTAACCATGATATGTTTTGAATGAGATACTTTGGTTTTTGAGTTGATGAACTTTGGTTTGGAAGATGTTGGTGTAGGAAATTATTCTGTTTTGTTTCAGGTATCAGTGAAATCTTCTCTATCATACAAAATTAAGCAAAGACAGAAGTAAGACAATGATTTGCAGAAAATGGTAGAGCTAGTTCAGAAGGGTACGTTACATGAATTCAATATTGATAATGATTGTGTTTTGAGATTTGGGAAGATATTGTGTGTTCCTTGTGATTCACAGTTGAAGAGAGAGTTGTTATGTGAAGCTTATATTTCTCCATTTTCAGTTCGTCCTAGCAGTACTAAGATGTACAGTGATCTATATGAGTATTGCTGGTGGGATGGAATAAAAATAGATATTGCTGATTTTACTATGAAGTGTTTAAATTTTCATCAGGTTAAGGAAGAGTGGCAGTTACCAAAAGGGATGCTCCATCCTTACCAATGCCAGAGTGGAAATGGGAGAATATATCCATGGACTTCGTTGTGGGATTACTGAAGACACCTCGAGGTAATAATGCAATCTGGGTTATTATTGATCATTTGACTAAATCTGCTCATTTATTTGCTATACGAGATACTTTTTCCCTAGATCAACTTTCTCATTTGTATCTTAAAGAGATATTCAGGTTACATGGAGTTCACCTCTCCATTGTATCTGTTTGTGATCCTAGGTTCACTTCTAACTTTTGGAAAGGCCTTCAGAATTCCTTGGGTACTAAATTAAATTTTAATACATCTTTTCATCCTCAATAAGATGGGAAGCCAGAACGAAAAATTACAACTTTGGAGGATATGTTATGTGCTTGTTCTATGGATTATCAGGGAATTTAGGACCAACATCTTTCATTGGTTGGGTTTTCTTATAATAACAGTTTTCATTCCAGTATACAGATGGGACCATTTGAGGCATTATATGGGAAGCGGTGGTGAACTCCAACTTTATGGGATGAAGTAGGTTAAAGGAATTTGATGGGACCAGAATTGGTAGAAGAGTTGGCCGAAAAAGTTCAGCTAATAAAAAAGTACATGAGAACAGCTCCGAGTAGGCAGAAAAGTTATAAGGACAATAGGTGGAAGGATCCCTCTTTTGAGGTAGGTGATCATGTCTCCCTCAAAGTTTCACTATGGAAAAGTGTGATGTGATTTGGTAAAAAAAAAAGCTGAGTCAAAGGTTCATTAGACCCTATGAAATTCTGAAGAGAGTTGGATTAGTTTCATACCAAGTGGATTTACCTCTGAATTTATCTTAGGTACACAATGTTTTTCATGTTTCATTTTTTAGGAAGTACATGCACGATCCATCTCGTGTTTTGAGTCTAGAGGTAGTTTAGCTAGAAGAAAATCTATCTTATGAAGAAAAAACCAGTCCAGATTCTTGACCATAGGGAGAAAGTGTTGCAGAATAATGTGATTTATCAAGTAAAGGTTTTGTGGAAAAAACCACATGATTGAAGAGGCAACATGAGAATCTAAAAATGCAATGAGGGATAAATACCCCCACTTATTCGATAAGTAAATAAATTGCAAGGATGAAATTTCCTAATGGGGGGAAGGATATAAATCCCAAGTAATAAAAGAATAACATATTTTCATATCTATGACTATTTATGAATTAGATAGTGTTTTAGAGTCTTAAAAATGAGAATAAATCCAATCTTAGGCATAGAATACTCTTATATTTTTAAAAGATTGTTTCACTGCCTTTTGATGGAAAACCATTTTTTAATCTAACTTTTGACAATTTTATGACCTATATTTTTCAAAATAAACACTTTATTTATAATTGGGACATTGAAATTTACTTCGGATAAATTTTTGGCATTTTTCTAACAATGATCATTTTTTAATGAATAGTGAAAAATACTGCATTTTACTTCAAAACTGCTTTTTCATCTAATTTAATTATATGGTTAGATTATATTTTTAATTGGTTTTAAGGTTCAATTAGAATATATTTTTACCATTTAATCCAATTGTGGTAATTATAATTAATTTCACTTCGAAATTGGACATAAACAAGTGTCAATCTTTTGATAGATATTGTTTCTTAAAAACATGCTATTTGTTTTGACAATGGGAATTATTTTTAAACTAATTGCTGAAATTTATGTGTTTAGAATTGGGTAAAATGGATTCCATATTTGAAATCATAAGGTCCAAATTATTTAATTAAGACACTTTTGTTTTTGGACATTATGAATACTAACGAAGGTAATTATCTTTAATTATCGTGATTAATTAGTAATCGGGTAGTTAAGGGTAATAAAATAATATAATAATAATACAAGATGACCCCAAATTGTGTCCTAATACTATGATTTGTGTAATGGACAACCATGTACAGCCTTGGGAAAACTTAGGGACCTCATGGAATCACTTTTGTGTGATAGTGACCTTTTATCATATTATTTTTAAAGAAAGGGAAATATAATAAAAGTATGTAATAACTATTTAATTTTTTTTAATTTTGTTTATATAAATTATCTCCTTGACTATAAAAAGTAATTTTAAAGCTAAAAAGATTTCCTAAATCATGGTATTTTACTTAGAATTTTAAGAAATTAGATAAATAAATTTAATTATGACACAATGATGACGCAGTTATTACCTCATTAATGAAAGATTTAAATATATGATATTATAAGTGTTAAAATAATTTTGTTTTTAAACATTGGATGCTATAAACGAATTTTATAGATGATTATGGCATGTAAAATATATGGTAATGCTTTTATTTCGAAGGAATAAATCTTTTCTTCCTTTATTAAAAGTCAACTACCAAATAGTGTCGAAATAGGCATAAATGAGTTTTTAAAACAAATGTTACTTTATTAAAGGGTATAATAGTCTAAAAAAATCTAATATTCTTAAAAATGACATATAATATATTACTAATATTATTATAGATTAAATTATGGGACTATTGGCATTTTAAAGTAATTATTATGATCTTAAAGTAAGAAAATAAAAAAAGACGTGGTAAGAATTATTAATTTTAACTAAGGGTTAAAATGAAAAGATAAGGTTAATTCTATAACCACCAATTGTCTAAATCCTATTGGTTGAGTGGATTTATTCCCCATATCCTTTTATCCTATAAATATTTCATTTTGGAACCAATCTATTCTGAAAAAAATTTATAATAAATTAATATTTCATGACATTCCAAGAGTGCCCCTCCTCCATCTTATAAAAAGCCCCCACCTCTACGCCCTTACCCACACCTCTCAAGCCCCTGGATCATCCAAAATCTGCTCATATTATCTTTACACATCCCTCTCTTCCCCTTATAATCCTGAATTTGGGCCGAATTATTTTCAAGATATCCTTTTCCTCAAATCAAAAGAAGTTACCCGATTTAGAGGTAACACCTTCTCTCAAAATCCTTTTTTGTATTTTCCTTCTTCACTCCCCCAAATATTCTTATTCTTTGATCTCATAATAAAACTAGTATCATAAATATACTAGGATGTTTTTATGAGAAGTATTTTATTTACACTTACAAACACCTCTTTCTAATGGTTAAAGAACATACTGTTTCTGTGGGTGGTGAATTACTGCCTCACGAAACGATGATTGTTCAATATTCTTTTAACACCTTTCATGGTTGCGATTATGATGGCACTATATTTATATATATATATATGATATATATTATATTTTTTCCTCTATATTCTTATTTATTTTATATTTAAAACATAAATTTATGTTTTTCTTTTTGGGAAAATGCGATAATCTCATATGAGGAATTGTTGACTACCGCCCCTCAAGTGATTTGACTCTTTCTTGACAAACATAGAATTTATAAAGAATGTAATTAATGAAATTATGTTACCTATATAACATATATATTATAATGTAATTGTAATATATCTATTTCTCATTTAGTTTTAATTCCTTTAATATGACAAATAAATGAAAGTAGCGTTCATGCGTACGTACGGCCTACCGTCTCAATGAATAGTGCATTTCATTTTTTATCTCCAAATGTTATGGAATAGTAATAAATAAATATATACTGGATATATATGATATTTAAATCATTAATACCATTTTTGAGATGATGTACCTATAACTACATGCACAATTCTTTTCAAACAAGTTCATTTTTGACTCAAGTACCGAACATCGACAAAACGTTTGATATGAACTCACATAATTAACTAGTTATTATAACATGATAATATGTGACATGAAATGAATAATAAACAGTAAAGAAATTATTTAAGTAATTAAAATTTTTCCAAAGTTTATTAATTAGGAATATAAAGAAACGAGCAAGACTAGTCGGACTTGAGGTAAGGGACTTCGTCTCAATCTCCTTTCGTTGAGGCATAATTCAATTTATATACGACCTTCTTTTATTAGGTGTATAATAAACCCTTTTGAATTTTAATTTCATTAAAAAGGAATATTTTTACCCGAAGAATTTTACTAAATGACAAAAGGAATGTTTTTGTCTTATGTATGAAGTGACAATGACTTCTCTGTCGTTGTGACCATTATTTGAGTTTCAGATTCTTCTACGAGCCATAACTTTTTTAAACGAAAAATAAATACCATGTTTTAATTTTTTTTTGGTATTGAAAATGATTTTGAGAATTTTTTGATTATATCAATGTGTTTTATTGATATATTGTGATTAAAATGTTGAAATATTATGTCTCCCTCATTCATGTTTTATGGGATACAATTATGTTATGGTTCTTGGGAATTTTTTATGAAGTGGGGTGGTTCCATGATAAACTAAGGGTGGGTGAGCCCGAGATAGCTCTCCAATTCATTGGGTAACTCGAAGGAGTTAAACTCTAAGGTTTCTCCGAAGAGATTTAGGGAATATACTGTGATGTGTATTACAAACATAATCATGAGGGTTACTCCCTAAGTAAGAATGTTATGAATGCCTCAATTTAAGTTTATGTCTTATGATTTCTATGAGTTAGTAATAAATCTTATTATTTCATGAGGTATGTTAAAGTTCTTATGTTTTATGAGTAAAGATTGATTTCATTGATTCTTGTGTATACATGGATGAATGTTTTCTTTCGGTATTTTTATATCCCTTACTGAGGTTTTTATGGTCATCCCAAGTTTTTGAAATGTTTTTTCACAAGTCAATGGAAAAGTACAGGATGTGATGATAGTGTCGAGGAAGTGTCAAGAAATAATCCATGTTTTATTTTAAATATGTTTCCTTTGATGAAAAAATTAATACTATCTTTGATGTAGCCACCTTGTTTAAATGTGGAATGCAATGCATGATTTATGATCTAATTCTATTAAACTCTAAACCTGAAAATATCCTCAATGTGAATTCTTGAAATAACCCAAGATTAAGTAATGTTTAAGGATGATGCCTTATAAAAAATATAATGAATATATATTAGATTTAAATGATGCTTAAAATTCTATATATTATGAAATCATGATCAATGTAGGAGGGAAAAAATAACATGGCAAAATATACTCGAAAAACAAGGCAATTAACACGCGAAACAATGAAAAAACTTAAATATTATTAAAAAATAGGTAATAATATATTATAAAATGATAATATATGATATTTTAAATATTAATATGGTTATATAATAAGTTAATAAAATTATTAAAACCATTATATATGAGGATAAATAGCATTCAACCAAAAAGAATCCTATGGTATGTGATTTTTTATCAATTTACATTTTATTGATACTTGTTTGTTATTATGCACCAATTCAATTTTATATGGTGTATATACTACCCATTTTAAATTTAATATCAGTAATAAATCATTATACACTGTATTTTAAGTTCCAATTTCAATTCTATCATCCCAGGTTATTTGATATGAAAATTACAAGGTGATAAAAGTCATTCTATAATATCAGTTTTTTATTGTTAGATTTATCTTAAAATAATCACTTTATTATAACATATTTTTATTGGAATTTATATTTATCTTATATATCCATATAATTTTGCGATGAATATGAATATTTCCTAAACCTTATATCATTTTTACATATGGTGTTTACTTTGAAAGATATTTTATTAACGAAGGAAATATTAATAAATCTGCATTAATTACTCATTGATGATATTTAATGATAAGGAGAATTTTGAAATCAGTTATTTGATATCATAAAAATGGTTTCGACCAATAGAAATGAATGGGTTCTGGTTAATGATATACCCTTGATGCATCAGTTGTATCATAAGATTAATCAGTTTAGCAATTCAGATGGGGTTTTAACCAAAAGTTTTAAACTCTCTTGAGAATATATCACGATGGTAAATGTACTATGTTCCTAGGAAATAAGAAAGAAAGAAATTATCAATTTACATCATTTATATGTTAATTATTATTATCCATGATATTTTAACTATAAATAAATATGTGGATAAATTTCATTATCAGCTTATTGATTAAATAGAATGTGTGTTCAATTATTTATCTTTCCATAATGATTATGCCTTATCCTGTTATCTAAATGGAATGTGTGTTTAGTTATTAATGTTCCCATATTGATTATGTTGTTCCCAATTATCTAAATTTAATGTTTATTCAATTGTTTACTTTTAAATATTGAATACTCATTATTGATTCATGAGGGATTTCATTGTACTTAACCCTTACTAATAATTTGAGCCCACCCTTTTTTGTTTCCTTTACCTGTGATATGATGATGAGTTCTTGGATTGAGTTTCATGGATGCTGAGATTTTACTTTTATTATGATTTTTTTTAAATGTAATATGGGTATCGTGTTTTTAATATGGGTTTCCAAAAATATTAATCAATTCTATTCTTTGGGATATCAATCTTTTATCTATGCCAATGTAGTAAAGTAAGGCACCAACTTCGATATACTAGAGTTAGGGTTTTTATAGTTGGTATATGAGGAAGTTCAGTAGAATCGTTGTAAACATTAATTTAGAAAATACATTTTATTGAAAATAACCCTAATATAAACTTTTAGGATAAGCATAGAATAATATCCTAATATTTTGTTAAGGTAGAGTTATGTGGGTTTCTTTAGAAATACAACCTTATATAGATACTATAAGTGGAAATGGTTCCACAACACATGTACCTAGGGGTAATTAATCCAAAAAGGGAATGTTGGGATTGATTCGAGGATAACCTCATACACGAAAATGGGCCTTACTATGCATCTAGTTTGAAACCCCCTAGAGATATGCATCATATAATTAAAATTTTATTATACAGACCATTATGAAGGAATTGAAATAAATATATCCCCAATGAAAAAAAAGTTTTAGATTCTAAGATTAACAATGTATACATTTTTAATTTATGTTAAGTGTTGCAAAATATTTGGAATTATACCTTACAATTTGAAATTCATAATTTTTTAATCTAATCCTGTATATACCATTGTTCAAAAATGGAAGCTGGAAGAATGGTATCATTACTCCTAGAAAATGCACATTTTTCCCTATCAATTAAATCAATATAGCTGTTATTGGAATAGAAAAAATTATTTCTATATTACAAAATTATAATTATAATATAAAAATAACCTTTCCTGAATGGAAAATAATATTTCACCATTATAATCTCCTACTATGGATTAAATTATGAGATAAAATCCCCCATCATTTAGTGGGACTACTAATCCAATTATAGTTTAGAAATAGATTTTGTTTCTAGAGAATATATTTATGGCCTTGGGATGCAGTGAAAATGAAATGGTTACACTTGTAGTGTATTATCTCAAAGGATATGATAATCAAGGGTGGTGAATGATCCATAATACTAGGAAGGAAGAATAAATAAAACTCATGTATCCAAAATATTTTGAGGAGAAATTATTCGATAAATATCTCCCTCGTCAGAAACAAATTAAATGAACCGATATCCACCCATAAATCACACCATTGGACACAAAAATTCTAGATGAAGAAGTATTTATACTAATGGAACTACCTGAACATAAGACATGTATTTTGATGGTACCTCATGATTTCCTATTAGTAAGAGACTTTAAAATAAAAGGATTAATTAGGTTGATGTGGGGGTTGTATTTTTTTCTCCATACAAATCAATTTTCAACTAATCCATATCATTGACTAAAGGCTACAATAATAATGAGGACTAATTGTAACATCCAAAGTAAGTAATGAATAATAGATATTTTTATCTATGTATATTAATGAATTAGATAGTGTTTTAGAGGCTTAAAATGAGAATAAATCCAATCTTAAGCATGGAATACACTAATATTTTTAAAAGATTGTTTTACTGCCTTTTAATGGAAAACAATTTTTAAATCAAACTTTTGACAATTTTATAAGCTCTATTTGTCGAAATAAACTTATTTTTTATGATTGGGAAATTGAAATTTACTTTGGGTAAATTTTTGGTATTTTTACGATAAAGTTCATTTTTTTAATGAATAGTGAAAAATGTTGTATTTTAATTCAAAACCTCTTTTTAATATAATTTATTTATATGATTAGATTATCTTTTGAATTGGTTTTAAAGTGAAATTAGAATATATTTTTACCATTTAATCCAATAGTGGTCGTTGAAATTAATTTCACTTTGAAATAGGACTTAAACAAGTGTCAATCTTTTGATACTTATTGTTTCATAAAAACACGCTATTTGCTATGACAGCAGGAATTAATTATTAAATTAATTAATGTAAATTATATGTTTTGAATTTTGTAAAATAGAAATAATTTTTGAATCCAAAATATCAAATATAGCTTAGGGTGATGTTTTGGTATTTTTCTGAAAAACTTCAATTTTTGATGAATAGTGAAACCACTAAGTGGTTCTTAAAAAACTGATTTTTCGTTTAAATGAAAATTTACCACCTATGTGTTTTGAATTTCAAAAAATCTGACAAACATGGTTTTCATTAAGAATTAAAATGTGCTTCAATGGGATTAAAATAATTTTTTTTTGAATAGTAACTTTTAAGTTTTAAATCGTGATTAGAGGTAATTAGTGCAATTTAAGGCAAAAATGATATTATAATAAAATGAAAATTCCTAGACACATGTCCTAACCTTATTGGATGTGTCATAGCCGACCAAAAAAATCCATGGGATTACTTAGGTACCCCATGGAGCCACTTTGGTAAGAAAATGACATTAAATACTTTTTATTTAAAGTAAAAATGAAAATGTCACAAACATGAGTTGTTTTACTAAACCAATTTTTAAATGGGGTTATACGAGTCATATTTTTGACTATAAAAAGTCATTGGAAAGTTAAAAATATTTCCTACATCATGATAGTTTTTTTAAAATTTTTAGATATTAAATAAATTAAATTATTTATGACACCATGATGATGCATGGATTACCTCATTATTTGACGATTTAAAAAAAATGAAAAGATAATGTAAAATATAAGACCTGCACATGTCAAAAACCTATTAGATGGGTTTATTTCAAACTATTATCACCTTATCCTAGAAATATATAATTTTGGGACGTTTTTTATCCGAAAATCATTTTATAACAAAGTATCTTTTCTTAACATTCCAAGAGTGCCCCTCCTCTCCTCTTATAAAAGGCCCCCACCTCTACCACCATACCCACACTTCCAAATCCTTTGGATCGGCCAACCCCTGCCCATTTTGTCTCTAAAAATCCCTCTATAACTCTTATAAGCCTCACTTTGGGCAGAAGTCTTGCCAAGGAAGCCTTTGAGCTCAAATCAAAAGGAGTTACCCGATTTAAAGGTAATGTCTTCTCTTGCGTTCTTATGTTTTATTTTGCTTCTCCAACACCCTAAAATATTTTTATTCATTTATTTTGTAAGAACACCAGTATCTTACATATACTAGGATGTTGTTATAACAAGGATTCGAGCTACAATTATACACACCTACATCTAATGGTTAAAGAGCATACTATTTCTGTGGATCACGAATTTCTGCCTCACGAAACGATGATTGTTCAACACTCATATAACACCTTCAAAGTTTGACATTAAGATGAAACTATATTTATATATGATATATAATATGTTTATGATTTACTTAAGTTTCTGTATTTTTCATTTATGGCACACCTTTATGGTTTCCATTACGGGTAAACGCGATATATTCATTTTATGAAGTGCGGACTATCGCCCCCTCAAAGTGATTTGATTCATTAATACCATATGTGGTACGTATAAAGGATATATTTAATGCTATTATATATAATAACATACTGAAATTATAATACTATTATGTATCATTATGTTTTAATTCCATTAAATATGAAATAGAAATGGAAGTAGCGTTCAAGCGTACGTACGGCTTACCATCTCCATGAACGGTGCATTTCATTTCTTACGTCTAAATGTTATGTAATATTATAAATGCATGTATATAATGGATATATATTATATATATGATATCTACATATGAACATAATTTTGGATATAATGGATATTTTACCCCATGAACAAACAAGTAATTATAAAGAGTTTATTTTTGACTCAAGTAGCAATGATCGACAAAATGACCATTATTAACTTAAATAATTACATAGTGTTCATAACATGGTAATAAGTGATATAAAAGGAATAATGAAATTGAAAATGTTTCTTAAGAAATTAGAAATTAACTCATGTTTATTATTCAGGAGGTTAAAGAACGATCGAGTCAAGTCGGACCCGAGGTAAGGGAACTTCTTAACCCAATTTCCGTTCTCTGGGTTAATCTCCTACTTTCAAATTATGTCATGATATTATTATGTAAAATCTTGTATTTATACTTTCTTTACGTGTAAATATAGTTAATACACATAATAGATCTACTTTATTTAAAAAATGATCTTTTTATGGGACTTCGTCTCAATCTCCTTTCATTGAGGCATATTTTGGTTTATACACAACCTTCTTTGATACGGTGTATAAAACCCTTTGACTTTTACGTTTATCCAAAAGGAATCCTTTTATACAAATAATTTTACTAAATGACAAAAGGGAATGTTTTTGTCGTACGTATGCGGTGAGAACGACTTCTCCGCCGCCGTGACCATTATTTGGGTTTCAACTTCCTCTACAAGCCATACCTTTTTTTTAAATGAAAAATAAATACCATGTTTTACTTTTACTTCATTTTGTTATTGAAAATAGTTTTCATAATGTTTTTATATCAATGTTTTGTATTGATATCTTGTGATTGAAAAGTGGAAATGTTATGTTTCCTTTATGCATGTTTTATGTGAAATGATTATGTTATGGTTCTGGGGTATTATTTTGAAGACAGGTGGTTCCGTGATAAACTAAGGGCGTGTGAGCCTGATATAGCTCTCCAATTCAATGGGTAACACAAAGGAGTTAAACGTTGATGTTTCTCCCAAGAGATTTAGGGAATATACTGTGATGGGTATTCCAAACGTAACCAAGAGGGTTACTCCCTACGTAAGAATTCTATGAATGCCTCATGTTGCCTTTATGTATTATGATTTATATGATTTATTCATGAATTGATGAGGTATTTTAAAGTTATTATGTTTTATGAGTAGAGTGCGATTTCATTGATTCTTATATATACATGTACTCGTGTTTCCTTTCCATATTTTTATATCCCTTACTAAGCATTTTATGCTCATCCCAAGTTTTTGAAATGTTTTTCATAGGTCAAGGGAAGGGTACATGATATGATGATAGTGTCAAGGAAGTGTCAAGAAATAATCCATGTTTTATTTTAAATATGTTTCCGTTGACGGGAAAAAATGAATACTATCTTTTATTATAACCACTTTGTTTAAATGTGGTATGTAATTTATGTTTTATGATCTAATTATCTAAAACTCTAAACCTGAAAAGATCCTCAAGGCGTAATCTCGAAATATCTCAAGATTAGGTAATGTTTAATGCTGGGGCCTTATAATAATACCCAACCATCATTGATTTCTTGGAACTAGCTCAATAGATGAAGATATCCTACCTGATTATCAATGGGGATTTAGAGCTAGTGATAAAACAAATCCATTGTGAGTATGCCATCATGAAGGAATAATTGTCCACCCTCGTTAGTTATGTCAGGGTAATGATGGAAGAATTCAACTTTGAACTAGAGTTTCATTATTTCGCTCGATCAAAAATTTATCATGTCAATGCATTAGGTAATGCATCCGTAATACTGGGAAACCTCAATCAGTATGAATTGGTTTCTTGCATTATGCACTGAAGTATGGGGATGTTAACCATCACATGTGATATGAAAAAAAATCAATCGGGCCATCATTAATCTAGATATTGATGAACTGATATCCGCCCATAAATATATGGATACCATAATCAATTATCTCTAAAATGGGAATCTTATATTAGACTGAGAATAAAGGGAACAAACTCGATGTTGACAAAAAAACATTATCCTTCAAGATGGGCCAATTGACTAAAAATACCTCTTCAAAAGAGGATTCTATGGAATCATCCTCAGATGCATAGAAAAAGGAGATGCTATCAACATCATTAAATAAGTTAATGAAGGATCTTACAGTGCTCCTCAGCATGGGACCAGAATATCCCCTCAAATTAGTAGGCATGGTTACAAATGTAAAAAATGATACATAAATCTTTATAATTCACCAGGAAATGTCATGCATTCCAGATTCATGAAATATTTATCCATCAACCCCTAGATTCATTACAAAGAGATAAATATTCCTAGCCATTTATGTTATGAGGAATTGATGTTTTGGGGCCACATCCCACATTCATAACTAGGTATTTTAAATATATCCTTACTACTATTGAATTAATTTAGAAATGGGATAAGTCAATAACCATCAATGAATTTAGGATGAAAAATATAATTAACATTTTAAAGTCTAATATTATAACTAGATTCAGAGTCCCTCACATGATATTGACAAAGAAAGACACCATCTTCTACCCTACCGAGTTGAATAAATTGTAATGAGAGTAAACCATTGAATCCAAACATTCATCCTCCTATCATGTAGTAAAAAATGGATAAATAGATGCCTTCAATAAGACTCTATCAAATATACCCAAAAGATAGTGGAAAAGGACACATAGTCCGGTCCAAACAAGATCCTTCATGTTTTATGGGACTACCACACCACTACAAGAATTTCTAGTCAAGAAACTCCACTTTCATTGGTGTATAGAACTGAGGTGGTGTTTACTATAGAAGCTCAGTTTCCCTTGATCGAAATAGTTATCTATGAACAACTCTCAAATGATGATAAATCCAAAATGTGGCTAGATGAGTTGGGAAATATCGATGAGATAAGTTTGTGTACACTATATAACCTTGATGTACATCAAAATCTGATCAAATGATCCTTTAATAAAAAGGTTCACCTTTTATTGTTCATTCATAGAGAACTAGTATTGGCTCTCAGAACCCCAATGATACCAGTAAAAAAACCAATGATGATGGGACCCAAATTGGAAAGGCCTTACATCCTAACTAATTTCTTTTAAAATAGAAATTACTCATTATCCATAATTAATGGGGAATGTGATATGCCTCGACCTATGTAAGGTTTATCAGGAAGTAATTTTCATATGCTATCTTCATGTATATAGATCCTAGTTGTTTGAACTAAAATTACAAGACACCATTCTTCCTTACTGAATGATGATAAACTACAAAGATAGGTCCTTATCACATGACCCTAGATGGCATGAACCATATGGTCTTACTCAAAAGATGTTAAATTTTATGACAAAATCATCAAAATGTGATGTTAAAATGTTGTCTTACCATATGTTCCATGAATACGATTCATTGGGAAACAATATTAAGAAGCCTTATGTCACAAATAGGGGATTCCTCTAATGAGATGATTTTTAATGCCTGTATAATGTTTATAGGGTAGCATTAATTTATTTTCATGTATGGTAACCTTCATCCATACCAAATGATGTTAAACTACATAGTTAATATATATCTCATTTTATGTTAAATTTATCCGAGAAGTACAAATAACTTGATTCTCATTAATATGAGATACATAGAGAATCCTTGATCCTATATCTTTTCCCAACCACTACATGATAAAAAATTCCCTTTCCCTTCATTTTAATTACCTATGTGTGGTGAAAGAAACCTCTTCCATTCCATATTTCTCACACTGAGAATAGATCACTTGGTCTTATGAATTTTGGTAGGGGATTCCATGCATGATTGAGACATATCAGTTCAAATCAGGTTTAGAATGGTCATATTTGAAATATGTTAAAAGGAAAACCAAACATCTATGATGTATGACATTAAACAACATGGGTTAAATATCATTAATGATGTAAAATTTCACATTACTATGAACCCTTCCCAAGGGGACCACTTTACTCAGTGTTGGTATCCCACCTAACCTTCATTCAAGAACTATGTGTGTCTTGATTCTTATCATCAGTAGATAAATAGTTGAACCCAGATCTCCAATCCTAGGTCTAACCCAAGTAATCAATAGAACAATCCTCCCCTCCACATATGTTCCATACCTATGTGGAGAGCTGAAAATTGAATACCTATGTGTAGATTCATTCCTTCCATCACAAGATATGTGGTGAATCTCAGATCTCAAATCCTGGGTCCCGCCAAAATAACAAATCAGAAAATTACCCCCTCTATGTATGGTTCCGACATACATAGAGAGTTTCTCATTCCAGAACAACATATGGATTGATTCATATTATCATAGGATACATAGTGACACCCATATCTCCAATAGCTGATCTAACTAAAATATGAATGGGAAAAATTACCCCCTCCATGTATGGCTCAGAACTACATGGATATTTTCTAGTTTAATATTTATACATGACTTGATTATTGTTAGAACCTGATATATAGTAACACCAAAATATATAATCATTGGTCCAGCTATAATAATCAATTGAAAAAATGTCCCCATCATTGTATGGGGAAGAATTTTGTGTAGAGTTTTCCATAAAATAACTACATGTGGATTCATTCCCACCATCATAGGATACATAGTGATGATTGGATCCTCCATTGTTTTCCTAGACCTAGATTTCCATCACTCCCAATCACATCCCCTATATAAGAGTCAAATATATGTAGATGGATATACTTAAATGGTATAATTATAGAATAATTATTACTATTACATCATGAATAGGGATTCAAAAGGAATTCCAACTATAAAAATTAAATATATTTATTTTTGAAGAGGCCTAAATAATATAGACTCACTCTTCAAATATAAGATTAAGATCTACAAACGACTAGCTTGTACATGAGATAAAGGTGCTCAAGAAGGTATCCAACATACGACTATCCATAAATAAGCCAATGCATGGATAAAAGGTGTTGACCACATCTAAATTCCCCACATAAGTAGTTAAAATAATACCCAAGGATATCTTTCAAAATTTCATATCGAAATGAGCATCCTTAAAACATGATGTTAAACTGAAAGGAAAGAGTCCTTATTGCATGAAGTTAAATTAGACGATAGATACTTCCTCACTAAATGATGTTAAAATGTGTAAAAGATCACCCAATACCATTCCTTATCAAAATACCATAAGATGCTGACCCCATGCTACTAGTGTATGGGTTTCTTCCATCATCTTTTAAGAACATCATCTCGTAATTTACACTCCATGCCTCCAGCACCATGGGATTCTGTAAAAATTACATTGACATTATAAAATGAACCCCAAATTCAAGGGAACCATTGTTTGAATATGAATTCCTACCCTAGGTTCCTACATATGAGCTCCTGGATTTCAATAAAATGTGTCATTACATTACAATTAGGGATTTTGATCCTTGTGAGCCCTGACGTCATCATAGTGGAGCTCATCACCTTAGAGTGATTCTGGATCATTTAGTAAGATTATCCCATACCATTACCAATGACATGTGAACTTTGAGACATTATTTTCAACATATTAATTTCCCATAAAAAAAGATATTGAAGTACTCTTGAACCTGGGTATCCTAATTAGGCTGGTGTTTAATGTTTACCTCATAATAGGCCCATGTGCATCATGAACTCAAACTATATGAAATTTGGTCAATGTTGTATGATAATGAAATCTATCATTGGATGGACCAAATCATAAGACCCTAAAAAACTAGTGAAAGAGACATAAAACTTATCATTTTGAAATCCCAAAAAGGGAGTACTGAGAAAAATTCAAGTCTCCACTCACTATACACTTCATCTTTTGAGTGTAGGAACAATTTTAAGAATAAATAAACAATAAATGATGCTCATGGGTTTTATCATGTGGTTATAGTAAGTTACGAGATATGATCACGAGACTCCCCGATCTAGGAGAAATATAGGGAAATGATTTGTCACATATCAACACCAAAAAAAAATTCACTAGGGGGGAGGAATTTTTTTGGGTGCCTAGTCCATTCATTAATATTATTTTTTTCGTAAAAACCCTTTATGAATTTTATGTGTGAGCTGACACAACATGTTCCTTGATTTATAATACTTATCTTGAAACCCCATGGGTCTTAGGATTCATTGATACTAGTATTTCCCTATAGAAACCAGGTAATAAGGACTGTCTAATCCAAATGGACCCCACTTAGATTTGTTGGAAAACTTCACCCACCAAAGCGATTGTTCCTAGAGGATGTTTAGTACTGAAAAGACCCCCCTTAAATCCAAGATATATTTTCTTAATCATGTGGAATATAGAATTACACCATTACCAATGGTTGACCTGTACCCATTTTTTTCTACCTCCAATCAACTTAGATATTCCTAGATCATGATTTATTATCCCCATAACCAGAATATTTAAGATGATTAGAAATACTTGATGAAATATCACCATGTATTCTTACCTTTATCAAATTAGTATTGAAATATTCCCTTCCTGATCATTTTTATGACCTTCACTATGTGAATCGAAACCGTATGTCGTAGGGGCCGAGCTTCCCAACTAGAAGCTAAAATGAACTAGGGGTTCAGAAGCCTCCTTGGATAACCATTTTATCTATACCCAAATTCATTTTATAGACATTTGTGTCATCATAATTTTTTCAGAGACCATGGAAAATAGTGGGGATCCTCTCTACATGACCTTTCATATAAGACTTATGGGATAAATCATAAGGACATCTGACCCACCAAATAGAGGTATACCCTTTTACAGGAAAGGAACTTCGATCATGGTGATCCCTAAAAACACCATAGTGGTGCTCAACACCTTAGGGTGTTTTGGGTCATCCTAGACATGTCTTCCCTATTCTCTATTCATCGATTCAACATTTGGGTTATGATTTACACCACTAATATTCTAACTATTCTAGTGTACTAGAAATCCTAAATATTTTACCATCCACTAATACTATCTTCACAAAACCTTCCATGGACATTGGAAAATAATGGGGACTCCCTTAACTTGACCATGCATGTAAGAACTATGGGCCCATGTATAAGGGATTAATCCCTACCAATTATAGGAATATCATCTTTTTATTAAATTAATTATAATATTCATGAGACCCAACAATATCATAGAGAAAATCAGAATGTAATGGTATTTTAGTTCTTCCATGACAGGTTTCCCCCATTCCATATTCATTGATCAAGTCCTAGAAGCAAGAATAAAGTACACAACATCTCAAGTCTTGGAAGTAGGAATTTAAAAATATATAGAAGTTATTGTCCATACCATATTAATTTAAACTAAATGTAAGATTTATTTACCAAGTCATTTTAAACAACATGAGTGACATGATTATAACATGCAGTTAAAGTTTATAGATGACATTACTTCATGAATGGTACAATAAAAACAGTAGAAGTTCCTATATAAAATACCATAAACTTCAACAAATAAAGTTCTCTGCTAGAAGGCCCTACAAAAATAGAAGAAGGTCTTAACTAGAATACCCCAAAATACAAAAAATAGACAGTCTAAGGTGGAAGACCCTAAACTAAAGTAGCAGATGGTATAAGCTAGAACAACCTAAAATATCGTTGCAGAAGGTCTAAGATAGAAGAACCTAAAGAACAAAAATATATGGTTTGATCTAGAAGACCCTAAATAAATACATGACAATATTCTAGTTTGAAAGACCATAAAATAACCAATTGAAAGGGAAATAACAATCGTCATGCTAGAAACTGAAAAAGGGATACATTGAGAAAAGATGAGACTCTGCTCACTGGTGATGCACTTTTTGTGATCCATGAATTATTGATAACTTATAAAATGTAAAAGGTATAAAAATGTTCAGGTGAAAAATACATAGGAGTGAAACTTGAGAAAAATCAAATTCTACACCTTATTTGATTTCACCATATGAAGCTTATAATTTTTTTATCTATATAAAAAAGGATAAAAATCCTGTATGAATCATTATTTTTTCTTATAAATAATCATTTTTTGCTAACTATGTCAACTGGTTTAGGGAAAAAAATAATAGCATTATCCTTTCAGAGAGTATGTTTGCCCAAATTATCCTTTTAAACCTGGTGATCCCAGGAAAACTGTAGAAGATACATCAATGAGGAATTTTATTTTGGTAGGCATTCATGAGCAATTATCAAGATAAATATTTTATGATTCAGGCATTCAAATCCTGGTGTTTGAGTATAAATGGTATTATAAAAAGGATGGGTATCATTAATGATCTATATAATATCAAATCAACAAAATTTCATGGACATCATGAATAAAAGAAAACTAAGAAATGCTATATAAAGTTTAGAATATTTATTTATGGATAATGTATAAAAGAAGGAGGAATATCCAGATTATAGAGTCTCTTAGGAGAATCCAAAAATAAATAGAGGTTCATGAAAGTATTGGCCCATCATAGTTTGTGCTCAAATGGATTCATGAGCTCTAAACTATTCTACTCCTTGAAAGAAATAGATTGAACCAACTAATCAATAGATTCAGTTTCTACCTCCACAATCTGATAAAATTCTTCTACCTTGGAAATAGTATCATGTATGGCCTTTTATTCCTGGTTAAGGAGCCCGCATGGATCCAATATAGTTTTCCAATGTTTTTAGTGCATGCAACAACTGATATAACTCTTCTTGGGGATGGATGATTTCATATTTTAATCAGAACATTTTAACCTTCACAACACTTATCATGTTTAGGTGAGTTGTCACCTCCATCACACATTGGGAATCCTCATTCAATGCCTCCTCCCAAAATCACTATATGAATCCACTACTACTACTACATAAAACTCAAGGTCCATCCTTTTATCACTCAGGTAAATTGATTCCTTCACCTGAGCATGAAGAGTAGTATATTGAAAACCCCCTATATCCAAGTGTGGTAAACATATACCTATAATGAACCAGTTGGACCTTGATAACTTCAAAAGGATTCTCTGAAATTAGGATCCAAATATAAATAAACACTTTCTATTGCTTGACTTGATAGAGTGATGTAGAATCCAAACATTGAATCAATCCAATTTTGAGAACAAGAATATATTCTAAGAAAAGGTTACCGAGTGGGGAATCATGTCCAAGAATTTTTATGAGGTGGGTATGGAGCTAACCTCTTTATTAGCAAACTCGGTTAAATGAATTCTTGAAGAGTAAGGGACCAGAGCATCCATTATTTGAAGTGAAGGTACTAAAACAAGAGGTAATATTTTAACATCTAGTAGGTAAATAATATGATGTAATCAGAGAGTAAATAGATGTGATCAATAATAGAAAATAACCTTTTGGGTTGCATCACTGTCAATGTCTATCACCCCAACCATATCTTCATGTGAAGAAGTTAAACCCTATTTTGACGAGCGACCTAGTGGTACCATTGATGTTTTCTCCATTATTGTACATCAGTTTCCACATTTATGGGATAAAATAGGGAAATAAATGTTAAATTTAATGACACAAGGTGCACTATGTATTGAAATTCTGAAGAAGTGAAAATCTTTTCAAAACGATTCCCCTATAAATGATAAATTAGTAATGAAGTGTCTACTTGAATAATAATCATATAGAATTTTTATTTCCAGTGTTGGTTTATATAACAAAACAACTATAACATCATTAGAAATCACCTATCTTGATTATTCTAAAACCTCTACCATCTCCAGTTCTTGATGGGTAGGGTCAATTATTGAGGGATCCACTGGTGGAACATAACACCCACCCATATCCCCACGAATAGATGTATGTTCTTATAAGTGGTCTTCATGGGGACCTGTACAATTTTTTTAAAAATATAATGAGCTACTAGAATGGTTTGGAATAGTAAAAGTTTAAAATGTAGTGCCTACGTTAGGATTCTTAGTGTGGGGGATCTGAAATTTTAATGCGATTCCATTTCCATTTACTCTATGAGGAAGGTACCCTAGAAGGTTCCAATAGTGAAGGAATTTAAGATGACACTGATGTAAGTGTATATTGTGATGCGTGAGGGATAGTAATCACCACCCTCATCAGAGCCAGTTGACCCATGGAACCCTCATCATCAGTCCCCTAGACATCTCCCAAGTAATCTATGGAACCCATACCCTGAGAGAGTATATAGGGGATAACAGGAGTAATAATCTTCCTTTAGTTTCCTACCATACCAATATAAATGAAAAATACACCAATAAGGTCAAAACAACAACATATCCATTTGAATACCGTTGAAAGAGTAGTTTTACCATTTCCTTGATTATATGATAGACATTTTCTCCCATATGATCATCTAATGTGTCAGGAATTACTATATGCTCCACCAAAGGATTATATTGGATTTGAGGCTTCATACTTTCCATCATCGAATCGAGGTCTTGATTGAAATCACAAACATCAATAGTTAGGGTTTTGAAGGAGATATCTACAGGATATATAATAGATGAAAATCCTTCCAAGTGTATCTCCACCTATAATAGTACTCCCCAAATCATAGAATATTATTTTTATACCTTCTAGATCATGTAATACTAAAATGAAATGGGAAACAACATTATATTAATAGATTCATTCATTGTCACGACACTCACCACAATCATGCTAGCTGTCACTTCTCCTAATAATGAAACTAATGGTAAACGTCTCACCTCTTTACGTAGAACCTATATGGTTGTTAGTATACTTAAAGGGAGATGATTATCAGACCATGCATTAGTTTTAGTGGATGGTGGTAACGTTATTACATTAGTTACTGATGTGAATAATTATTCATTCAAATATGATTGGATCCAAATCTAGGAATAATGTTTGGAAAAATAAATATCAACATCATATGGTGGGAATTGTATTTGAATTTGTGTCTTCTCTCTGGTAAACATCAGCCAAAATAGATGAGAAACAATTGGAAGATCTTTGTGAATGCTATGTTCTATGTTGGCTAAGCATTAGAGATTCCTCCTCCACTATTAGTTATAGTACTGGTGTGCATTTATTAGGGTTTGAAAGATAAGTGGTCGTAATGACTTAGGTCGGACTTGATTTTCCAATACTTTAATGTGATGGGCCTCACCCCATAGATAAACATAAAAAAATGTTTGAAACAAATGTGAGGGATGGTCTTGATGTTTTGGTATTCGTAGCTTCCCAAATGAGTCCCCATCCAACCCCATAGAACATCAAAGGGACCATAAATCCTATGTTGGGGCCTCCCTAATAAATATGGTGCATGAGGTTGTATAGTTTGTCTAACTCAGAGATATGAAACCCAAAATGCCTCCCAACTTCCATATATGCCTCCATTATAAAGGTAGATACTAGAACCCCACCCTTCTACTTTGTTTGGAGCAGGCACCCACTTAGGTACATAGCAAGAATTCCAAAATATAGATTGGGTTAGGGAATGTCAAAATAACCTACCACCCCCAGTTGGTAAATGAACCATCTTTGACTAAGGGACTGTAAGAACCCTCAACACTCTGTGAATTTTTTTGGTACCTAACATCAGCTTCTTGGCTTAGGGTTCTAAATGGTATTTCATGATAAATTATCCATCCCATTTCTTAAACAATATGTCATCCATAGTAAGTAGGGACCTATCAAGTGTATTGCCAACCATTTTCATCACCTCCTTCAAAATGGTAGGGGTGTTCTCCACATCAACCCACATAGATGATAGAGGGAGAACCTTATCATACATGTCTCCTAATATGGGTGCACCAAAAATCTGTTCGACGCCCCAAAGATTGATGCCAACCTCACCATGAATCAGATGAAAATTATTTTTTTCTAGAATCCATCAGCGGACTAATTCCACCAATAATCCATAATTATTTTAGTATAATGTTTGGGAGATCAATAAATTTCCATTCATCCAATTTTTTTTCTTCATATTCAAGGAAATTTCGGATGATGCATGCTGCATATAGAATGGCCAACCCCAATCCATATTGAAGATCCATCCTGATTAAAGGTTGCATCATGGAAACCATCCAAACCTTTGGTTTTTGGTATATTTATACATTATAAATGTATACATTTGTATTCCTTAATTGGATTTACTATGATTATTTCCAAAAGTATATTTTCATAAAACTTATCATATACATGAATGAGAACTTTTCCTCAGCAATAAATTGTCCTATAAGGAAGATATTGACTCTAAAGTTATTATGGATTCTCAGTACCCAAGAAAAAAGAATGATAAATTATTTTGGAGGATGTATTAGTTGTTAATTTGTAATACCAAACCCATAAATAGGAAAGAGTTTTGATAGAGGATATTCTATAAGACTTTTCCCGCTCAAGTCTATCGTGTTATTCTATGATGACTTGACAACTAAATTATAGATGGAATCCATAGTTGTTAAAATGGTATTATGAAATGTCACCATTGATGTCACCACTTTCTTTCAAGGATTAATTGAACCAGATGAAGTATATATAGAGCATGAATAATATGTCAGATGGGTAAGAAACCATCCCAAAGAAATTCCAAACTCAAACATCATCATGGGAATCTCAAGAACCATAGAGGTGTTTACAATTTATGACCCTAATATAAGTTTTTCTAATCACATGACCCATGGAGAATCTTTTAACTACACGATATGTTTTAATACTTGAAATTGTATGACCCTGACATGGTCACACGAATCGTGGAAAGTTGAAGCGATCATGAGCCCAAATCCATTAGATTATGTGAATCCTATAGGATATCTTTGAGGATGAGTATAGGTGTTATGGTACATGAAAATGACATTTAATTGTTTTGTAGGTGATTTTAGAAATTAGAAAGACAATGTGGTCAAGCCTCATCCCTCCCCACATGGAAGGAAAATCACCCCTTGGACCTATTTTGTTATATATTAATGATCTAAAGGCCCAAGTTCTTGATAATCTAATGTAACAGTTGAATGTGTTCAATAGGCCTGTGAAGTAGATTGATTAAGAACATTTGAGTAGCCAAGCATCACTATGAGTCACCAGTGTGTAAAATCTATTCCACGTCTCCTAATATCAACAACACACCCTGTTACATTGACGTATTGTGGAAGATCAACCCTTTGTACCATATCCAAAATTCATGTCGATATAGGAAAAGTTTTTGGGTTATAAAAACCCATCATTATTTCAAGTTACCCACCTAGATTCACCAGTATGTCTTCATGTTGTGCCACCCTCTAGTCAAAACACATCCTCCTCCTAGTCACATAATAAATAGTGTCACCAATCAACACACAACATCTCACCCATTCCAACAACCATTGTTCCATGCTTCCCACCATTTAAAAATATAAGGGAACCCCTCCATTCCACCTAAGAGATATGTGTTGTTAGAGGGTTTGTTGAGAAGGGATAAAATACTCATTACTCTATTTAACCACTCACCTAGCTATGCCTCTGTGCTATCATGTCCTGAAACAAGAATTTTCATGTTGCACCATCCTTCATGGTCCCATTATACCACAAAACATTATGACATTGGTGGAACATAGGTTCCATGTCCCAAAGGCCCAATACATGGCCTAAAGGCCAAAAAAATTGAATAGTACCAAAATTAAAATACTTATTACAATACTACTACAGTAATTGTGGGAATACTTCCCCTGCTCAGATTTGATCTTTGTATTTTCATTTATGATTATGGGTAGCTTACCTCTAAAATACCCCAAATTCATTACTTATTTATTTTTTGGGAAATTCTGGAAGAACTTTTTACTTTTTAAAAATTTAACAAATTCTATACCATACTGATAATTATCATACATATCAACTCCAGGGATCCCATGCATAAGATATATAATATCTTACATTTGGGTGTTCAAAAAAATCAAAACATTACCCTTCGTATATAAGATCCCTATACAAACGTAATTTTTTCCTTCTCAAAACTCCACAAATAATATATTTTATGAATTTTTAATATATTTTGAATGGTTATGGGTTTTCTCTTGATGAAAAATTAACGTGTGACATATTTCTTTAAAAAATTTATATATTAGTTATTTTTATCATATTTTACTTCAATATAATTAAATACATAATATATTTTACCAAATAAAAAATAAATTTTTCATATATATGATATTTTTCTTAGTCATATTTCAATTTGTGATATATTTTTAATCCATGAGTAAAATAATTCAATCTAAATAATATATTTCCCTTAGGAAATATTTGATATAGAATATATTTTAATATGTATGATATTTTCCTTTTCAAAAAAATACATAACTTACCATAAATATGTTAGATATTTTCCTTATATAAATATGAAATACGTAAAATAATTATTCAGAGCATAATATATTCCCAAACATAATTTTTTATTATGTTTAAATATGTAATATATTTTAACTCATGCGTAATATACTTTTTTTTATCTATAATATATTTCCCTTAAGAAATATCTGGTACACAACATATTTTTATACATGTAATATTTTCAATAGGTAATATATCCATATGTAACATATTTTTATTCCATGTGTAATATATTACCTATACATAATATATTTTTTCTGATAGATATTTTATTATACTCAGGTAGAAATATATATGTAATATATTTGTTTCATATATAATATATTTCCATATGTAATATATACATTCTTTATAAATATGATATTTCTCTTAGGAAAATATCCAAACATTACATATATATATATCTGAATTATATATTTGTTCATATATAATATATTTTCTTTAGTGAATTTTTGATAAGTAGCTTATTATGAATACATAAAAAATTTAACTTAGAAAAATATTCTTATATAAGATATTTTCTTCTTGAATAATATATTTTTTTTAATATATATGAAAAATTTTCCTCCCATTTTTGAGACAGATGGTTTTATAATTGTAGAAAAATTCAAAAATAGTCAAAACTCAAAAATTCATAAAATCAATAAAAATTATTTCCAATCCACTACAACACCCCCAGGCATCTCTAGGACCCATATTATAGAAAAATAGAAGCAAACAAATTCTTAACTTTAGAAAATTCCAATGGTTTAATTACTAACCAATTCCAATACTCCCAATACCACGTCCAGTTCTAAAATATCATTTCCATGTACTCAATAAGTCACACTATCCATTTTTAAACACTAAAACAAGAATAAAATACATTCTCTAAGATTCTAAAGATATAAAAAAATATGACTAGAATGTTTTCCAACACCTGGATTCCCAATTCATGTCATATGTCTCAAAATGTTACCCTCTTTCAGACCAAATTTTAAAAAAATTAAATTTATACTAATTTTAGTAACCCTTAACAAAAAAGTAATTACATTTTTCTAACACCACTAATGTGGTATTATTATTATCAATTGTTGTAGGATTAATTTAGATAGGAATAATGCCAAGGTCTAGGTCATTACTATTTTTCCAGAATACTTATTCAACAACACCAGAATCCATAATACACTCATACTTTACTACATTGTATGTGAACACTAGTTTTTTGACCTTCTCAATCTCACTGTATCGTCATTAACATAAAACATATATACCAAATGATATTTAAAATATTTCCAATATAGTGTATGTATATTCCCTAAAAATCAGTTTCCTATCTCATCTATATACTAAGAACACATAATTCATAAGTCTAAAATACTTTAGGGTTGTTTCAAATGATACCCAATGAAACTATTATATATTTTATTGACATGTTACCACAATTCTCAAGTCACAAAAAACATCAATTCTAGTAGATAGAATTTCATGATTCATATAATTGTTAAAAACATCATTAGGAAATCTAATCATTTTTATCTACCATATTATGTAATATGATATATTTTCTTAAAGAGATGTATACAATGGAGAATAGGTGTCAATAATCCTTGAATTATTCTTTATTATATCTTATAAATGCCTTATCAACATATTTACTATAACATAATACATGTTTCTATTGAATATATCTCTTCAAATCATGATCCAAGAATATAGGTGATTCTATCTAAGTATTTCATAATTAAAAACCATTTAACCAAGTTTTAAATGACCACAACACTAGAATCCCATTTCTAACAATTAATATATTATTCACACATATATAACACTCCCAATATCCCTTTTATAGACACTTGGTGCACATTCATTCTCAATGAAACCAAATTATGTTATGAGATCATCAAAATGAACATTACATGGTCTTGATGCCTATTGGAACCCACAAATTGATACTGATACGTTTTATACCTTATTAGCTTCCTTTTATTCCACAAACCCTTATAGTTCTATCATATATAAATATTTTACTAGTCTTCCATTTAGAAATTAAATTTTTATACTTTGTGTTCCAAATATCATAATCATGGAAAGAAGCTATAGAATGTAGATATATAATGTATTCTAGAATAGAAACTGGTAAAAATTTTATATCATTTTATTTGAGTTGAGATTTCTTGAAAACTTTTATAGTAAGTAATTTCTTATAGATATTAAATTTAACATTCACACATTATTTTGTCAAATACCTATTTATATTCAATATGATTTACTAGAAACACAAGTTCTACCTAACTTTACACATTATTTTGGTATATGGAATTCATTTCCAAATTCGTAGATTATTTTTATTTAATAATTTTTTGAAATTTACAACATCTATATAGGATATTGATCCATTATCCTCAATGAATAACATGGCAGTTTCTACAGTAATATGAAAACCATATCTTTAGGGTTCTTTAACTTCCTTAGTTATAATACACAATACATATGTATTTGGAACTATTTGGTGTATTGGTTCATGTGCAACGTGTTCCCATGCCAACTCTTCTACATATTGTACCTTGACTTAATGAATGTCCAACTTATTTCCAGATTCTCCTTTGGAGATACGTTCCCTTTATATAAATATAGGCCATCTCTCAAATATAAATTTTTATCTAAGGGATTTAATATGTAATATACTTCTATTTATTTAGGATAACCTGAGAAGATGCAATTTTTACCTCATTATACAAGTTCATTTTTATGATTAGGCTTAAAAATGATTCACATCCCCATACACTAACATGTGATAAGGATGGTTCCTTACAATACCATAACTCAAATGGGATCCTGTTTTACACCTTTTTTAGCACATAGATAAGTGTATATACAACTAAGTGAATTTTATATCCCAAAAAATATTATATATGTTTTGTATGAATTATAATATATATAACCATGTTTAACAAGGAATTACTCAACCTCTCACTTTAATAATTCCACTGAAATGTATAAGGAGGAGTGAGTTAATATATTATCCAATAGGATTTCAAATAATTGATGAAATATATGTTTGAATACTAATTTTATATTCGATTTATATTTTTTTTATTCTTTCCATTTTGATCATCTACTTTAATTTGAAATTCCATGATCATTACAATGGAATTTGGCTTGTTCCTTATCAAGATGATATATACATATCAACTGATTCCATCAGTAAAAGCAATGAAGTATAAGATTATATATATTTCATTTACTAGAAATTATACACATAAACTTATAGTACTAATTATATATTTTTTTGGATCTTTTAACTTTAACTATAAAAGTTAATATGGTTAATTTACCTTATAGAAAAACATGACATATTTCATTGGGTTTTTACTCAAAAAGGTATAAATAACCCAATGTAAGTAACTTTTTCATATGCTTTTAGTTTACATGTCCAAGTTCATAATTCCACAAGATGGAGTAATATTAGCCATGTGAATTAAATGGATTATTTATTACCAATATATGATCTTTCTAATTCATTTGTAAATTAATAATTATTTAAATGTTTCATACCATAAAGTATATTTCCTTCATAAAGGAAAGAACATTTATTTCCAATATTTAAATATAATCAATTTGTTTATAAACCTAAAATCGAATAATTTTATTGGTAATGCTAAGAATGAAATAAAAATCACTTTGGGAAAACAAGACAATACCAAGGGTTATAAATTGTTGGTATTGGTCGGTAAACAGTTTGTATAGCATATAACAACAATTTCCCAAACCATTACTAAAATAATTATAGGGATAATGCTATATAAATTATTCTAAGGGACCATTGGTATATGACTATACCAATAGTTTCTTAGAAAGGTTGGAATAATCTTATTCCAATGATTTAGGGAAACCATTATTATAATCCCTCAACTAGCAGGCAACTTCATTCCAATATTCCCCCAATAATGAAATAAGAAAAAAAATCATATATACAACCAATCATAATACATATTAAAAATATAAAACATATTATATATTTTATATTCTACCAGTTAATAACTAAAAAACCACATAATAACACACATATACAATTATATTTATTAATATGTCACTATACACATTGTAACAGTCCGAACTTTTTTGGATGAAATATCATGTAATTTCTTTCAAGGAAAAGAAATAGGAAAAACAAGACATGACAAGCCCTAGGACCCAAGGACATGAAGAGAATAAGGTGGCCTAAAATAGTGAATACCATGGGAACCCCCTGTTAAAAAGTATTTTGGTGTATTAAAGATATTTTATCAATACCCTTGCAATATTATTATGTACATTATTATTTTTATAAAACAATAAATATATTTTCATCCTACCACTGTTACACTGTAAATGATTTTCATACAATAAAGTAAAAATTGAATTTTTATTTCATATTAAAATTCAATTAAATAATTAATGAAATTTATGAAATAAATAGTATTTTAATAAAATATATTTATTAAATAATTTTTTTCAAATATTAATGATCATATAATTTCTATAGAGTCAAATGTAATTTTTATAAGGGTTTGAAAAACTTATATTTGTCAAAAACCCATCATTTTCAATAAATATCGATTATTATATTAAAAGTTTTAATTAAAATATTTATCCAATTTTTTATATAAAATGAATATTATATTTGGAATCGGAACATTAAAATTATCCAATAGTGAATTTTTCATAATATTCAGAGATATTCAATTTTTTGAAAAAAAATTAAATACCTTATAAATATACAATGTGTTTTATGGCATCCTAATGACCAAAAAGTGATGTAATAAGTAATATAAATGTTATTTATGGTAAAATATATTTTTCCCTTCAAAATAATGTGATTTTATTTATTTTTGATATATTTTTTAAAGCCATTATGAGTCCTCCAATGCTTATAATATATTTTGAGATCTTAAAATCATTTCTCGAAGAGTGGGACTCACTTCCACATCACCAATAGTATTATGATAATAATTTTGGCACATATAATTATAAAATAATGTAATCCACTCCCATTTTTTATAAACCATGGTATGGTTTCTGTTTTTGGATATTTTATAATGTAGAGTCCAACACCTAAATAATAATGAAATCCCCATCCTTTCCAATATAAACCCACCCAAGATCCCATTTATCTTCACTAAAAATAATTTTATCACATCCATTATCTTCCCTACACTCCCGATAGTCCTCACATGCGGTTCCCAAGCTTTCAAGAATCCCCTCCCAAGCCTTTGGGGTCACACACTCAAGTAAGTGAATTTTCACTCTCCTCTTGTGTGAAGCACTCCTTTTATGTTATGTCCATATATTTTAGTTTATTATTATGGGATTTTATATTAAATATACCACTTACATTAAATTTGATGAATAAATAATGATATATTCCTTTCAATATCATTAATCCTCACACTATCCTTTATGTGCACTTGTTACCATGCCATAATTTTGTAAGGATTATTTTCCCAATTCACATTTCTTCATTAACTTGTGCCTAATATTTCCAAATTTCTATTGTTAGGATATTATTTTATATGTATATAAAACATCCAATTTTATGTCCAAATAATTAGATACCCATTTCTATCTCATCGACTATTTTTATGAAGTTTTATGTAACATCATTATGCTGCTGAAATTTCACTGCGATTTTACATGCCAAAACAATTTTGTAGTGAATACCATACCCATTTTCTATCATGATTATTCACCTTTATGAACATATACTTATTCATTAGGTGATTACATGTACTAATTACCCATTTTTTGATTATGGAATAAATTATAATGATGAACGAATTCATGTTGTATGATCTATGTGGAACACTTAAGCATGAGAATGAAATGATTATGATTGGTGCACGCAGATAGAAATCCAATAAATTTAGTAATTTTTAGTATCATGATATGTCATGATGGTATATGGGTGTACCTAATTACATTATAGGAATTTTTCCACCATGAAGTATTGGAAATTTAGCCTTGACTTATGTTTTTGATGCAGTTTTTTATGTTATTGTCACATTTCCCATGTTATGGTTATCATGCTATATCATGCCTTATTATTCATGTTCCATTTATTCCTCATTGATATACCAATTTTATAAAATTTATTATATCCTTCACTTTATAATTTATTATTCCCTTACTAGGATTTATATCTCTCCCCTTTATTTTTCTAATCCCTAGGTTATCCCATGTAGTTTTAAGTTCATTGGAATGTTATCATCATGTCACAGAAGTTTTAAATAATGTTTTATATCCGATGTTATATGTTGTTATGTAATGTAACTAATTTCTAAATACACTAGAAATATCAATGTTTTTTATTGTATAAATTTTAATTTTTATGTAATAAATCATGTATTAATGTGTAATAAAGAGAAGGGCTGTATAGTTGTTATTAGAGATTGGTTTTAGATATATTTGGGATTAGGATTAGAAACCTCTAGATAAATCCTTCGGGATAAGGATAAGAATCAGAAAAAATATCTAAATTTTTTTAGTATATAGTATGTGGATTTATAGAGAATACGTCTCATTCAATACACTACAAGTGGATGTGGTTAGGACACAAATGTACCTAGAAGTAACAACTACAACCAGGTGTTTCAGGATTGACTTTCAGTAAACTTTTACATGTAAACAAGCCTTACTGAGCACCTTTTTGACACTCCTAGGTGATATGATTTGGTAAATTCATAATCTCATTATGAATCATTATTAAGGGAATAAAAAATGACCATAAGAATATATGTTAGGAATAGATCATGGATAACATAGATTGAAGCCTAAATTTTTTTTAAGAATGGAAATAAATGTTATTTATAAGTTATCCCTTTATTCTACATGGATTCCACTTTAGGAGTTTAATAATTTAAGATACTTATCCCTAATTTTACTTTTATTCTTTACAATTGAAAAAATTGAAGGAATCCATTTAACAACTGATGTGAAGGGTAATGTGAGGACTACCCTAATGTGATAGCCAACCTGATGGGAGTGGGAATAACACACTTTCCCCTAATACTCTCTCAGGAAACTCAAGTTTTGAATATAAACCATGATCAATAAGAGTTAAAAACACCCCATAAGAGAGAACAACAACAATAGAGATCTTCATATGACTAAGGATTCTAATTTTCAATGGATCATATGATCCCTTAATCATAGAACAATGGATCAAATACATTGAGAATATCCTCTCAATCCTTCAATGTTCCAAACTAGAGATGGTTCTTCTGAATGTTTATTGTATGGAGGGATAATCTAATTAGTGATGGAAATTGATCAATAATAAGAATCCTGATGAAGAGATTGAAGCCATGGAGTAGAAGGATTTCCAAAAAAAAGTTTCTTGATAAATATTTTCCTACCACTCTTCATCTCAAAAAGGAAAGAGATTTCCTTAAACTCAAGGGAAAAGAAAATGAATCAATTTGGGAATATTATAAAAACATCACAACACTTTCATGATGCACCTCTGCCTTGGTCGTTACCGCTGAATTCTTGGTTGACGGTATATTTTGTGGTATAAAAAATAGTCTATGAAAAACATTGGAAATCCATGAATTTGATAGAAATGAAGAAATTGAATGACGTGGCCAAAAAGTTGATATAGAGATCAATAAATCTCAAGGGTGTCATGGGGATAAGAATAATAAAGTGGAGTTTTGTTCTAGTGGTCCGATAGAGTGATCTAACAGTGCTAAGAAATTTCAACACCCCACTTGTCAAAAGTATGGGAAGAAGAACCCTAAAAATAATTGAAAGGGGACAAAGAAATGATTTAGGTGGGGGAAGGAAGGACATCAAGATAATAATTGATGACAAGAGAAGCCCACATCTGTGAAAGAGGAAATTAATGCTCTAGTTAACCCTTAGTGCATTTTTCATTGATATAATTTCAAGGAATCAAAGAACTTTGCAAACCAATGCATTAATACAAGGTTTTATAGAGGAAACGAACAACCTCCAAGGTAGTACATGTGAACTTTTTTCCATCACTACCATTGAAGTGAATCCAAAAAATGAAGTGGTGATAGGTATTATAGTTATTCATTAAATAAAAGAAAATGTACTATTTGATTATAGTTCAATGAATTCCTTCATATCATTAAATTTTAGTAGAACTATCCAAAAAACCACAAAGCATGGAAGTGGAGAATCAATGAAAACAACAAATGGGGGAATTATTGCATCCCAAGTATATAACTCCTCTACTGTCAATGTTTGTGGGATGAACATCCCAACTAACATTGTCATTCCCAATTTTGTGGAATTTGATGCAATTTTAGGAATCGATTGACGTTCCCTATATACAGCGAACCAAAATTTCCATGAAAAGAGAATCACACTCCATATGGCGAATGAACCCCTGATTCTATAAAATTACACAGAAGAGAATGAATCTTCTTTATTCACATCATCTAATGAATGGATATTATTTCCTTATATGAAAGTGTATCTAGCTCAAATGACTAGGTCTATGTAAATAAAAGTCCTCTAAGACATGCCTATTTTGAGGGAATTCACTAATGTTTTTCATCAGGAATTGCCTAATCTTCCTCATAGCAGGGAGGTTGAATTTTCAATCGAGCTTTTACTTGGGGAATTTCCAATATCCATGAATCCATATAGGATGGATATTAAGGATCTTGAGGAGTTAAGGAAAAAACTAAAGGCAAATCTAGTTAAAGGGTTTATATTCCCAAGTGCTTCACCATGGTGTACAAAAGTACTCTTCCTAAAAAATAAGGATTGGTAAATGTGCCTTTGAATTGACTATCATGAGCTCAACAAGATCATGATTAAGAATAAGTATCCATTTCCATGGATTGATAACTTGTTTTCTAAGCTATTTGGAGAAAAATACTTATCCATGGTGGATCTGTGGTTAGGAAATTACTATGTTAGGGTGAAGAATGAGGATATCCCAAAGACTACTTTTTGTACAAGGTATGGGCACTACGGGTCCAAAGTAATTCCATTCGGACTCACTAATTCTCTAGATATCATTAATAACATGATGAATAGTATATTTATAGATTACCTTGAAAAATTTGTTGTAGGATTTATATACAATATTACAGTATAATTCAAAACCAAGGAGGAGTATGAGGAGCATCTCGGTGCTATTCTAAAGACCTTGTGAAAGGATAAGCTCTATTAAAAGTACAAAAAGTGATAGTTCTGGATAAAGGATGTCTCATTCTTGGACCATATCATCAGAAGCAATAGGATATCTATGGATCCTTCAATAAGAAAAGAAAAATTATTTATGGCCAAGGACATCATCCATGATAGATATATGTATCTTCCTTAGGTTAGAAAGATATTATCACTAATTTGTGAGAAACTTATCACGATTTTCAAACCATATTTGTAGAGACCCGAAGCTTGACATACATGTACATTACATTAAATTTGTGGAATACTTTATACATAACAAAAACCAAAACTCAAGGATTGTAATAGTTTAGTGTCTTTGGAAACTCGGAAAAATAATCCTCTAATCGTGGTGGAAGATCTTAAAAAACTCCCATAACGATCTTCCCCTTTTTGTTTCCTTACCGAAAAACTTTCTTTATTTCCTAGGGAAAATAAAACATAAAAAGGGTGAGCTCAAATGCTCAGTAAGGGAAAACATAGAGAACATAAAACAATCCATAAACATTTGAAAGGAAAACTTGAACATGAAATTTAAACATTAAAATCTTGAGAAAAGACATAAATCATGGAAGTACGTAAGGTATATATCATAATGGAACATCAACCATGATAAAATATAATGGGAATAAAACATGTAATTGTGGAAAACATTCAACACATGTTTTGATTTCCATATTAGCCAAGGCATTGCTGCCAAGACTATCTTAGTGGACAAAGTCCCTTTCTGAATCGAGTAAACTCCACATTTTAGTCCTGGAACACTAAACAGGATTAACTTACCATTCCAGCCATGTATATCTAATGAGATATAAATCTTTACCCAATGCATTGGAGGTATATATAGGTCCCAACCATCTCAAAATGAAATCTTTCTTACTTGTGCCACAAAATAAACATAAAACATTCATCATAACCCAAAGAATAAAATGGGGTTCATAAACATCATCCCATCATCACATAATACATATAAAACAAATGGATATTTCATCATAAGAAAAGTGAAACCATGTAAATCATAGAGAAATTATACATGAAACATACACATAGTAAATATTGTCATCTTATATGGAAAATGGTTTTGATAAAACACTTGAAATGAATTCTTGAGGAAAATATCCTTTCTTCTTCAAAATCATTCTCTTTTCACAAAATTCCACGAAATTTTAAAAGGAAAGTATTTTGTTGAAAATAGTAATAAAATATTGTAGAGTAAGCTTCATAAAAATGAGGATTTATAAAAACGTAAAAATCCGTTCATGCCAAATAAGTTAAAAATAACATTCTTCTTGTACTTTTGTCGGAAAAGTCAAAAAGTACCTCGTATGGTAAACAAAAGAAAGATTCCTTCCATACGATGTGGTAAAAGTAAAAAAGGGTAAGAATGACTTTAAACATAAAAGGAAGAAAAGTTAAAATTTTATGAAAACATTTTGAGAACATATGGACATGGATAATAAACATAACCACAGTAAATACTTACGAATAAACAATCTCAGATAAGAATGAGATAGGATTAATTATCCCTTACCGTACATCTGATATGCTTCATATGTATCCAAACCTCCTGTATAATGCTTTAAATAATGTCATTGAATTATTAAAGAATCATATTCATTGTTATGATATCATATATGGTTCACTTATGAATTTATATTACCCATTCTTTTGTAAATTCCATGTTATAGAGCGTTTTGGGTAAAATCGTTTCATTTGTCATCCGTGTTTTGACTTGTAATTATTCATGTGATTACTTAGATCATGACTACTTAATTCCAGAATATAAAACATTATTTATATATAATATATATTCATAATATACATATATATAATAGATCGATAAATGTAATGAAATACACCGTTCATGGATACGGTAGGTCGTACGTACGCATGAACGCTGTTTTCGTTTCCTTGTTGAATTGAATGGAATTAAGTATATGAAATAATTATATATATACATAAATATAGTAGCATTATTATGCCATATATTTCATGATTACTTATTATATATACTTTATAATAATTCTTTAATTGTTAACATGGAAAATGAATCTCATTGCGTCGTAGAGACGGTAATCCGTACGTACGCATGAGCGATGATATCATTCCCATATTTATTGAATAGAATTGGAGTGAGTGATCTAATATCTTAGAATCAGTACGATTTTATAATAATAATATTTATTTATTATTTACACCATTATACCCATCCAAGTAATGTGGTGGTGGAAAAACAGATTACACCACGTCGTGGAGACGGTATTCCGTACGTACGCACGCGCGGTGATTTCGTTTTCTATAGGATGGATAGATGGTGAAATAGGGTTGTTTAATTCTTATAATAACATATCATTATATGAGTGATACTTATGTTATTACTTCGTAATGAAACAACTAAAGAAGAAGAAGTGGAAGAAGAAATAAAGTTGAAAGAATCGGTAACAGACATTACCTCTTCTTTGAAGCGCTTCTTTGAGACCTCCTCTTAGGGCACTAAAATTGGTCTTTGAAGAATACCAGGACCTCTATGATGTTTCTATGGAAGTGGAGAAGTGAATTGTTCAGGGGTTTTCCGAGCTTGAAGGCTCAAAGTGGTGTGAGGAAGAGAGGGAGGAGGTGCCCTTTTATAAGGGAGGAGAGGGGAACCTTTGGAAAAACTAAAAATATTATTTTATGATAAAGTCATATTCGGTTTTGAATAGATAAAAATTGATTTATTCAGAATATAATGTGGGGATGGGTAGAAATCATCTCATCCAATAGAATTTAGACCAGTTTAGGTTTCTATTTTAACCTTATCATTTAGATTTAACATTAAGTTAAATAATTTTACTTTTACCGTGTCTTCTTGTTTTCATACAATATAAGACTAATAAACTTATTATAACAAGACAAAAGAACCCCAAGTTGTTTATTATTAATATATATGACCTTATCTAAGTCATTTTGCAGAACCTCATATTTTTTAGGAATAAAATAACATTTAATAATATAATATTTTTTTTAAAAACTATTTTATATCAATTTTGACACTATTTGGTAATTCATTTTTTTAAAAATCATAACAGAATGATTAGTTCGAAACAAGATACCTTCATCCATACTAACATGTCATATTAACCTAGAAAATTAGTGGAATTCATAAAATGTCTCAAATTACATTTATTTTTGTATTTATAACATCAATTATGACAATATTTTATTAATAAGATAATTATTGCATCATCATTGTGTCATAAATTAATTAACTTATTTAATGTCTAAAAATTATAAATAAAATACCATTACGTAGGAAATATTTTTATTTTTCTAATGAATATTTATAGTCGAAATTATCTTATGTATAACCCTATATTAAAAATGTTTTACTTATTACACTTTGATTTTAACTATTTTAACCCTTCTTTAAATAAATTAATAACAAATGTCCTAATCTAATCCAAGTGGGCCTAAATGGTCATATTTTATTCCTAAGGTTGTTTTTGGTCTAATTACACTTATCCAATAGAATTATAACATGTGTTAGGGTAATAATAATATCATTTTTACCCTTAATTACCATATTTACTTTTAACCGTGGTAAAAAAAGTAAAAAGTTACTATTCACCAAAAATTATTTTCATCTCATTGAACCCCATTTTACTTACTGACATCAACCGTGTCTCTCGGATTTTTGACATTCCATTCACAAATGCGGTAAAATTACGTTTTCTGTAAATTTGCAAATTCACCTAGGAGGTGGGTAAAAGACGGTCAAAAGTTCAATAAAATTTTTATATATCTAAAATTATTATAAAATGAATCCAATGAATTACATTGAACATATATAGGTATTATGTATCAATTTTTACCTAAAATAAATTTAAACAAAATAAATAATTATTTAAATAAAATGTCAGTTTTTAAATAGTAACCCAGTGTTTTCACTATTCATCAAAAATTTAATGTTTTCCGAAAAATACAAAAATTTCACCATAGGCGAATTTCGATATTCCGAATCCAAAAATGAAGTCCATTTTGAATTATTGAATTTAAAAAATTTCAAAAAGTGGTTATTACTATTCATATCGGCTAGTTTTAATAATATTTTAATAGCATATCGTTGTTTAGTGAAACCCGCTATTGCGTACAACACATGCTATCGAGGAAGGCCGTGATTGCATGTAATGAAACCCAAGTCAGGGTTGCGTGTAGTGCATGACTCCTTTTTTGTTGCTTATAAAAAAATCCAACCATATTTCATTTATACATTGAATATATATATATATACACTCAATGTTGCGTAGAATAACTACTATAAAAAACATGAAATTGTGTATAACACGATCCAAGATTAGTGTTGCGTATACTGCAAGCTAATACGGTGTTGCGTATAGCTCAAGATAGTCTTGGTGTAGCATACAACAGAAGATATGAAAGAAATTAAAAAGAATATATCTTATAAAATCTCGGGTTCTTACATTCTACCCCCCTTAAAATGAATTTCGCCCTCAAAATTCGTCGGGGTTATAAATCGTTTATTATTCATAGATTCCCACATCGTAAAAAGGAATACTAAAACATAATTTTAAAAAATATAGTATGAAACGTAACGATTACCCAAAGTAACTCATCATTGGGTTTCCATATAGGAGAAAATAGGTGAAAATATGGATATGGTAGAAAAATCCAACCATCAAGTTCTGATTGAGAGTGGTAGTGAACATGGCTGTGAAAAATCCAACAATCCGAAATCCATAAATTTGTGATGATCTATGGTACCATCTGATTCATCGGATATGAGGACACTATGACAAAATTTTTGGTTTTCAAGATCATTTCCCTAAAGTTGATGAATTAAAAGAAATACTTACATGATTTTGTTACAATCTTATTGTTGTTTGTTCCTTGAAAAATTTCCACATCATCTATTAATGAAATGAAGTTGAATTTGTATTCCGTGAAGTGTTAGCATATCATGCGATAGAATGATGGATCATTCCATCTTTCTCAAACAAAAGGTTAGCAAAAGTTATACATAAGTCCATATATAGTGAGGTTAATCGTATATAATTCCAAAAATGGACTTATACATCATCTCTAATACCCCTTAATATAATAAAACTAGTTTCTAATAACCAGGGACTTCCTGTTGGCCAGTGGTAGGCGATAAAGTCCTGTCACACTTTGGTTGTGGGTTCGATTCCCACTGCCTTGTCCGACGTGATGGGTTGTCACCCGTCTTGCAGGTTTTCCCTGTTTCTAAAACTACATCATTATAATATTCCATCAATAATATTGAAAAAAGTTCTAGACTTAAACAATACTGTCTCACGTCCAACATAAACCATTCCAATCTTTAGGCATATCCAAAATACTTTTTTCCAAGATCATAGTATAAAGAAAACAATTACTAGAAAGTTTATCTACCAAGAATGTGAATACAAGAATTTATCCCACATATATCATAAGATATAACTTATTGGTTACATTCCAAACACATGAATACCTTAGTCATGTATTCTCATGAAAAATAAATTACCATAGAACCTTAGTGAAAACTTGAATGCTGTCAAAAGGTAACTCTTTCAACATACCAAAATCCCAAAATTTCTACATACTCAAACCATGTTATCACTTTGTCCTTATATTAGTCATGAGCTCATGAATAATATCAAACATATTATTTTCTCTGTATCCTTTCATCATGTGCATATCTTATTCTTTCCAAAAACATCTGAATAACATTTCGTGGTTACTAGTACCATTTAACATATACTTTCAAATACTTTAGAAAAAACAATAGTGTAATAATCCTTAGACGTTTATTTGTTCCATAGTACCATTAAATTACCTATACAACATAACTCCTGATAAACATACAATCATTCCACTACCATCATAAAACATTGAATGAGCTTCATCATTTTATTCCTCAACAGTTCTTTCATCTCACATATCATTTGTAGTCTCTTCATCATCAACATAAATACTACCCATACAACCATGCTGATTCTCTTCATGAGATTTTCCCTTAGGTCATTGATTTTTATAATGCCCGTATATTCCACATTTAAAGCATTTAACCATTGTTGATGTATTAGCAATACCATTATCCTTGTCCATTGTGTTAACTGATCCATTTCTTTTGCAATTACTAGCTTTGTGTCCTTCTTTTCCACACCAAAAGCATCTTCTAGTTCCTTTGAACCATTCCCCTTGATGCCTCTTCCTACATGACTTACATGAGGGAAATTGAACATTCTTCCCTCTATGATCATCATGAAACTCCAACTTTCTCTTATTAGCTGAGTCAGTAATCGTACCAAAGTTTAGATTATTGATCATATTATTAGATTGCTGATTAGGCATAATAACGATGTTTAGACTTCCAAATCCCGTTTCATTTGGTTGCTTATGAAGAATATCATTCCATTGTCCGTCATATCCTCAATTATCGTGAATCTTCTTGTTTACAGCCATTTTCTAAAACCCAAAAAGAATACTGTGAGAAGAAAAAATCATACAAGGGAAAAACGGGGGAGTACCTTCATTATCTAACATCTTAGGTTTAATTCTAAGATTGTTACTGTAATTCTAGAACTATAACCTATACTTATACTTAACCTTAGGGACATCCATAGACATACCTTAGAAATATCTCTAGGGATCTCACTAACGTTTTCGAATCCTAGTTTCCAAAGTTTGACTAAACCTTTCCTATGATAACAAATATATAGACCCGAAGAATGATGTACACGGACATTAAATTACATTTGCGGAATACTTAATACATAACAAAAACCAACGCTCAAGGACCGTAATAGTTTAATGTCTTTGGAAACTCGGAAAAATAATCTTCTAATTGTGGTAAAAGATCTTCAAAAACTCCCATAACGATCTTCCACTTTTTGTTTCCATACCTAAAGCCTTTCTTTATTTTATGGGGAAAATAAAACATAAAAAGGGTGAGCTCAAATGCTCAGTAAGGGAAAACATAGAGAACATAAAACAATCCATAAACATTTGAAAGAAAAACTTGAACATGAAATTTAAACATCAAAATCTTGAGCAAAGATATAAATCATGGAAGTACGTAAGGAATATATCATAATAGAACATCAACCATGATAAAATATAATGGGGATAAAAAATGTAATTGTGGAAACCATTCAGCACATGTTATGATTTCCATAGTAGCCAAAGCATTGCTGCAAAGACCATCTTAGTTGACAAAGTCCCTTTCTGAATCGAGTTCACTCCTCGTTTCAGTCCTGCAACACTGAACAAAATTAACTTACCATTCCAGCCATGTCTATCTCATGAGATATAAATCTTTACCCAATGCATTGGAGGGAGATATAGGTCCCACCCATCTCATAATGAAATCATTCTTACTTGTTCCACAAAATAAACTTAAAACATTCATCATAACCCAAAGAATAAAATGGGTTTCATAAACATCATCCCATCATCACACAATCCATATAAAACAAATGGATATTTCATCATAAGAAAAGTGAAACCATGGAAATAATAGATAAATTATACATGAAACATACAAATAGGAAATAATGTCATCTTAGATGGAAAATGGTTTTGATAAAACACTTGAAATGAATTCTTGAGGAAAATATCCTTTCTTCTTCAAAATCATTTTATTTTTACAAAATTGCATGAAATTTTAAAAGAAAAGTATTTTTTTGAAAATATTCATAAAATATTGTAGAGTAAGCTTCATGAAAATGAGGCTTTATAAAAACGTAAAAATCCATTCACACCAAATAAGTTAAAAATAACATTCTTCTCGTACTTTTGTCAGAAAAGTCAAAAAGTACATCGCATGGTAAACAAAAGAAATATTCCTTCCATACGATGTGGAAAAAGTAAAAAAATTGTAAGAATGAATTTAAACATATAAGGAATAAAAGTAAACATTTTATGAAAACATTTTGAGAACATATGGACATGGATAATAAACATAACCCCAGTAAATACTTACGAATAAACAATCTCGGATAAGAATGAGATAGGATTAATTATCCCTTACCGTACGTTCGATATGCTTCATATGTATCCGAACCTCATGTATAATGATTTAAATAATGTCATTGACTTATTACAGAATCATATTCATTGTTATGATATCATATATGGTTCACTTATGACATTATATTACCCATTCTTTTGTAAATTCCATGTTAAAGAGCGTTTTGGGTATAATCATTTCATTTGTCGTCCATTTTTTGACTTGTAATTATTCATATGATTAATTTGATCATGATTAAATAATTCCATAATATAAAAAATTATTTATATATAATATATATTCAGAATATACATATATATTATAGATCGATAAATGTAAAGAAATACACCGTTCATGGAGACGGTAGGCCGTACGTACACATGAATACTGTTTTCATTTCCTTATTGAATTAAATGTAATTAAGTATATGACATACATATATATATACATAAATCCAGTATCATTATTATGTCATATATTTCATGATTACTTATTATATATACTTTATAATCATTCTTTAATTGTTAACATGGAAAATAAATCTCATCGCGTCGTGGAGACGGTAATCCGTACGTACGCACGAGCGATGATATATTTACCATATTTATTGAATAAAATTATAGTGAATGATCTAATATCTTAGAATCAGTATGATGTTATAATAATAATATGTATTTATTCATTACACCATTATACCCATCCATTTAAGGTGGTGGTGGAAAAACAGATTACTCCACGGTGTGGCGACGATATTTCGTACGTACGCACGCGCGGTGATTTCATTTTCTGTAGGATGGATAGATGCTGAAATAGGGTTGTTTCATAATTATAAAAACATATCAGTATATTAGTGATACTTATTTTATTACTTAATAATGAAACAACTAAAGAAGAAGAAGTGGAAGAAGAAATAAAGTTGAAAGAATCGGTAACAGACATTACCTCTTCTTTGAAGCGCCTCTTTGAGACCTCCTCTTAGGGCACTAAAATTGGTCTTTGAAGAAGACAAGGACCTCTAGGATGTTTCAATGGAAGTGGAAAAGATAATTTGGCAGGGTTTTCCGAGCTTGAAGGCTCAAAGTGGTGTTAGGAAGAGAGGGAAGAGGTGCCCTTTTATAAGGGAGGAGAGGGGCACCTTTGGAAAAACAAAAAATATTATTTTATTATAAAGTCATATTCGGTTTTAAATAGCTCCAAATTGATTTATTTAGAAGCTAATGTGGGGATGGGTCAAAATCCTCTCATACAATATAATTTATACAAGTTTAGGTTTCTATTTTAACCTTATCATTTAGATCTAACTTTAAGTTAAATAATTTTACTTTTACCCCGTCTTCTTGTTTTCTTACACTATAAGGTTAATAAACTTACTATAACAAGCCAAAAGAACCCCAAGTTGTTTATTATTAATATATATAACCTTATCTAAGTAATTTGGCCGATCCTTAGATTTTTTGGAATAAAATAACAATTAATAATTTAATATTTGTTTTAAAAACTATTTTATGTCAATTTTGACACTATTTGGTAATTGATTTTTGTAAAAATCATAACAGAATGATTAGTTCGAGAAAAGTTAACTTAATCAATACTAACATGTCATATTAACCTATATAATTAGTGTAATTCATTAAAAGTCTCAAATTACATTTATTTGGGTATTTATAACATCATTTATGTCAATAGTTCATTAATAAGATAATTACTGCATCATAATTGTGTCATAAATAAATTAAATTAATTAATGTCTAAAAATTATAAATAAAATACCATTATGTATGAAATCATTTTATATTTCTAATGAATATTTATAGTTGAATTCATATTATGTATAACCCTATATTAAAAATGTTTTACTTATTAAACATTATTTTTAACTATTTTAACCCTTCTTTAAATAAATTAATAATAAATGTCCTAATCTAATCCAAGTGGGCCTAAATGGTCATATTTTTTTTCTAATGTTGTTTTTGGTCTAATTAAACTTATACAATAGAATTAGTACATGTGTTAAGGTAATAATAATATCCTTTTTACCCTTAATTACCCTATATACTTTTAACCGTGGTAAAAAAAGTAAAAAGTTACTATTCACAAAAAAATTCATCTCATTGAACCACATTTTACATACTGAAATCAACCGTGTCTCTCAGATTTTTGAAATTCCATTCACAAAAGAGGTAAAATTATGTTTTATGTAAATTTTCAAATTCTCCTAGGAGGTGGGTAAAAGACGGTCAAAAAGTCCAATAAAATTTTTATATATCTAAAATTATTATAAAAGTACTCCAATGAATTACGTTGAACTTATAAAGGTATTATGTATCAATTTTGACCTAAAATAAATTTAAACAAAATAAATAATTATTTAAATAAAAAGTCGGTTTTTAAATAGTAACCAAGTGTTTTCACTATTCATAAAAAATTGAATGTTTTCAGAAAAATACCAAAATTTCACCCTAGGATAATTTCGATATTCTGAATCCAAAAATGAAGTCCATTTTGAAAGATGAAATTTACAAAATTTCAAAAAGTGGTTATTAATATTCATAACGACTAGTTTTAATAATATTTTAATAGCATATCGTTGTTTAGTGAAACCCGGTATTGCGTACAACACACGCTATCGAGGAAGGTCGCAATTGCATGTAATGAAAACCAAGTCAGGGTTGCGTGTAGTGCACGACTCCTTTGTTGTTGCGTATAACAAAATCCAAACATATTTCATTTATACATTGAATATATATATATATATATATACACTCAATGTTGCGTAGAATAACTACTATAAAAAAAACATGAAATTTTGTGTAACACGATCCAAGATTAGTGTTGCGTATACTGCAAGATAATACGTTGTTGCGTATAGCACAAGATAATCATGGTGTAGCGTACAACGAAATATATGAAAGAAATTAAAAAGAATATATATTATAAAATCTCGGGTTGTTACAATATTACCAAGATAACCTGGAAGGGAGTAAAGTTTTCATAGAATTTGAATATAAATAATGCTTCATGGAGTTAAATAGGATGCTTATCACTACACCCACTACTGGAAAACTAACCTATACCAATGGTTTGGAGGACCGTTGGAAAGTAAGCCGTGGGGATAGATCTATACCAATGGTTTTTGGAAAACTGTTGGTATAGACCAATACCAATGGTTTTGAAAACCGTTGGTATAAGTAATATGAAAAATGATACCAACAGTTCCATAAAATCATTGGTATATGTATTTAAAAAAATTCAGTGGGATTTGATCCCAGGACCTCTAGTTTATCATTGAACGACCTAACCACTATCCTAAAATGACTTTTGTGAACAGAATTTCATATATATATATATGTATTATCATAATTATTTTAAATTTTGATTTATATAATGTTCTCAGTAAGAAGATTCGATTAAAAATCAAAGGACCTTTACCAACGAGTTTCAAAACCGTTGGTATAGGTCCTTTGATTTTGGGGTAACATTGGTATATGGGGGACCTTTCCCAACATTTTGTCCAAACCGTTGGGATAGGTACCCAACCTTTCCCAACGGTTTGGCCAAACCATTGGGGAAGTGGCCTCAAAGTATACTTTTCCCAACGGTTTGGCCAAACTAGTGGGAAAAGTGACCTCAGAGTGGGCTTTCCCAATGGTTTGGTCAAACCGTTGGGAAAGGGGACCTATACCAATAGTTTTTACAAACTGTTGGTATAGAAGCATTGGGAAAGGTCAGATTTCTAGTAGTGACATATGCTCACACTACCCACATATGGGGATCTTTTATTAAATTTTAGCGATGATTTGAAGAAGGGATTGGGATGTGTGTTGATGAAAAATGAAAAAGTCATATCCTATTCTTTATGTGAGTTGAAAATTAATGAGAAAAAAAACCCCACACATGATCTGGTGTTAGTATCTGTGATCTTTGTGTTGAAAATATAGTTTCATTATCTCTATGGGGAGAAGTGTGTGATATACACTGATCATAAGAGCCTCAAATATACATTCACAGAAAAAGAGATTAATACCCTCTAATGAATATGGTTCATCAAGGATTATGACTTCTCAATCAACTACCATCCTAGTAAAGAAAATAAGTTGAAAGATACACTAAGTTGAAAGGAACCAATAATTTTGTCATTGATGAGAATTGATAAGGATCCTATCTTTTTGGATTTATAGATGATTTACATGGGAATCATAAATAAATGAACATAATAAATCCTTTCATAATTGTTTTCTCAACCATCTCATTTTGAAAGGATAATGGGTTCTAAAAAAGATGATGTGGGAAATCATAAGAAAGTGAAAACTATAAGAAAAAGGAAATCCTTGGAGTTCAATGTTAATGAGGAAGGAATTGTGAGATTTGGGTCAAGATTTTTGGTTCCATAATATCATATATTAAATAATGAACTTCTGGATTATGCACATAGTTCGACTTTGTACACTCCCAAACGAAATCACAAATATGTATCGAGATATTTGAGAGCATTATCGGTGGGTCAAATGAATAAAAAGATCACTGAATATACATTAAAGTGCCCGATATGTCAGCAACTGAGGTTTGGAACACCCGTCTAAGTGGATGATGCAAGAATTACCCTTGCTAATATGGAAAGGGAAAAAACATCACTCTGAACTTTTTTAACAGATTTATGAAGGAATCTAAAAGAAACAATGATATCTGGGTTATTGTGGACTGTTTTACAAATATTTCACACTTCATTGAAATTTGAGAGGATCTATCACTGGATCAACTTGCATGGATATACATCATAGAAGTAGTAAGTATTCATGGAGTACCACTATCGATTGTGTCTAATAAAGAATCACGATTCACCCCTTGTTATGAAAATTTTTTCAACATGCTCTAAACATTAAGTTGAACTTCAGTATGACATATCATCCTAAAAATAATGGTAAATATGATTAGATTGTTTAAAAATTGTAAGATTTTTTTGAGCATGTTCTATAGACTTCAAAGGCATGTGGGACCAATATCATTTCTTGGGTAAGTTCCCTTACAATGACAGTTTTCACTCAAGAATCCGAATGTCTCTCTATGAATCCATTTATGAGAAGAGATTAAGTACACCAACATGTTGGAATGATATTGGGGAACAAAAACTTCTAGGTCCTAAAACAGTTTAGGAAATGGAGGGAATATTTAAGACTATTCATAAACACATCAAGGATCCCCAAAGTCGATAGAAGAGTTTTGATGAAAATCATCAACGAGACTTAGAGTTTGATATTAGAGATATGGTATTTCTTTGAATATCTCCATGGTAGAAAGTGATGATATTTTGAAAGAAGGAAAAGCTTAGTAAAAGGAACATCGATCGTCTTGAGATCCTTTATCACATCGGAGAAGTGGACTATAAACATGCACTCCCACCAATAAAATCTCAAATAAATGATAAATTCTATGTATCCCTCTTGATAATGTACATACTAGACCCCTAATATATAGTCAATCTAGATGTGGTACCATTGGAGAATGATCTTTCCTATGAAGAGGGTGAAGATTTTTTATCATAGAGAAAATGATCTATGAAATAAGACAATGAAATTCATTAAAGTGTTGTGGAGAAACAAAAATTTAAAGAAGAATCTTGGGAACCAGAGGAGGTGGTGAAGTAGAGTTACCCTCTTCTATTTTTTTATTGAATGTAAATATTTCCTGGGTGAAATTTCAAAACGGGGTAAGATTATAATGACCCAAATAGTTATAAATAAAATATCAATTATTATTTAATTAAAATTCATATTATGTATTATAGTTATAGAAAAACATGCACTTATTTTGTTTGATTATATTAAATTAGAATATAAATGACCTTAATGTATCATTACCATGGATAATATAGGCAATGAATAATGATCATATGATTAGTATAAATATAGGGTTTTGACAAGACAAATTGAAACATAAAAAAGAAGTGATGACCTCAATCAGTAGAATTGTACCCTATAAAGCCAATTTATCAGAGCTGCTAAGTGAGATCGAATATATATGATTTTCCCTAGAACAAGACTAAGTTTAGATCAAATAACATAATAATGGGTGAAACTATTTGTGGGAGAATTTCAAGCTCATCGAGATCACTTCCCAAACTACGTTTGTAGAACTGCCCCATTAAAGTCCCACCATCACACACCTTACTCTTAGAGAGTATGATGATTTATTAACAGGATATGTATCAATACCCTAGAAATATGATTATTTAAAATATTTTTTATGTAATAATATATATGTTTTTATCATATTATTGTTACTTTGTAAATGATATTTATTCAATAACGCTCAAATTTTATTTCTGGTTAATATTTAAATTCAAATAATGAATTTATAATTTTTTTGAAATAAATATTTTTTAATAAAATATTATTATTAAATAATTATTAACAAATATAATTGATCATATAATTTTTATAGAGTTAAATGTAATTTTTATAAGGGTTTGAAAAACTATTATTTGTAAAAAACCAGTCATTTTCAAAAAATGTTGGTAATTATTTAAAGAGTGATAATTCACATATTTATAAAATTATTAGGATAAAATAAATATCATTTTTAAAATTATGACCTCAAAATCATCCATTGATGAATTTTACTAATTTTCTAAGATAGTCGAATTTTGGGGTAAACATTATATATTGTATTGATATACTTTGTGTTTCATGATGTCACAATGAACCAAAAGTGATATAATAAGTATTAAAAATGGTATCCATGAACAAATATATGTTTTTAATTTAAAATAATTTTATTTTATGTTCATTTTATTTATTTTTTAAATCCGTTATGAATCCTCTAAGGCTTATAACATATTTTAAGATTTTAAAATAATTTCTTTAAGAGTGACACACCTCCACAAAACCAATGTTAATTTTTTAAAAATTAATTTCATTGAACATATAAAATAATGTAAACCACTCACATTTGGAATAAACCATGGTAAAAAACAATGGTATGGTTTGTTTTTTTGATATTTTATTATGTGGAGTCCAAAACCTAAATAATAAAGAAATCCCCCACCTGTCTTACATAAACCCACACATACCCCATTTCCATTCACTCAGGCTACTTGTTGCATTACCATTGTCTCACCTCCACTCCCTATAGTCCTCTCAAGGCACTCAAAGCTTTCAATAATCCCGTCCCAACCCTTTATATAACACATTCATGTATGAGATTTCCCACTCTCCAGTTTTATGAAGCACTCATTTTATGTTATGTCCTATATATATCATTTTATTATGACAGTATATGACATTACTAATTGATATTACTATCCATTTTATGCATAAATTATGAGATATTCCTTTTACTCTAATTAATCCTCCCATTATCCTTTATGTACAGCAGTCATCATGCAGAAATTTTATAGGGATTCTTTTATCTATTCATGTTTTTTTTGTTACCTTATGCCTTTATCTACAAATTTATAATGATGGGATATGATTTTCAATGTAACTAATACTTTCCATTTTATTTCCAAATAATTATAGGCCACTTTCACTCTCATTAAAATTTTTTTATTAATTTTTATGTAACGTCGTCATGTTGCTAAAATTTCACTGTGATTTCCATGCCAAAACAATTGTGCAGTGAATACCATACCTATTTTTCTATAAAGGGTATCCACTATTATGTACATTATGATATTGATTATGGGAATATATTTATGTATTAGTTATTTCTTGATCATCAGATAAAATATGATGATGAATGAATTCATTTTGTATGATCTGTGTGGCACACTTGAGCATTCGAATAAAATGATTATGATGGGTGCGCCTAAATATCTTTCTAATGAATTAGATAATGTTTAGTATCATGATACATCATGTTGGGATGGGGTTGTACCTAATTAATTTATGGGAATTTGTTCACAATGATGTCTTGATGGGTTATATTGGACCTACACTGATGTAGAAATGTTTTAAGTTGTTGCCACATTTCCCATGTTATGATTATTGTGATATATCATAGCTTATTATTCATGTTAATTTTATTCATAATTGATATGTCTGTTGTATGACATGTGTTATAGTCATCATGTTATAATTTGATTATTCCCTTACTAGGATTTATATGTAACCCCTTTCTTATGTTTTCCCCCATGTTATCTCAAGCTGTTTTAAGTTTGCTAGAATATTATGATCATGTCAAGGATATTTTCAATATAGTTTTGAGTCCCATGTTGTAACTTGTTATGTAAGGTACCGAATTACCAAATAATATATAATTATCTATCATTGGGTTTTGTATATGTGAAATTTTATGTAATAAATCATGTATTAATGTGTAATAAAGTGGTGGGTTGTTATAGACAAGGTAGTAAGTTTCATCAATATAAATCCATAAATTGAATGGATTAATATCTCACTAAAAAAATTATCTTCATGACCACCACAACTGACTTGGTAATAAATACCATCACTATTGTCACCATTATCATTTACATAATCACTAGTATCACCATATTCGACTACATCATAACTATTATCACCAAGAAAGTAATCTCTTCAACCATCACTATGATTATCATCGCCATCCCTCAAGGAATTATTTAAGGAGCCGAACATCAATATGCTTGTATAAAAACAATAGATGTGTTAGGTAGAGGTGATGGGTATTATGTTATCAAAACCTTTATATAATTATTAGTGACCATTTTAATTCATTCACACTCTTTTAGGGACAATTTTTTATCCAATAGTACATATGCAGGAGCCTCTTGCAACTCAATACTACCAGTGGTGTTCGAGTTTCCAAAAATGAACCAATACCAAGTGGGAATGATAATCTTCTAAAATTGGTAAAAAAAACCTACACTAGTGATCATAACCTAATAACTATTGAAAATTATTTTTTTATCTTGAAGTATTCACATTATTTCTCATCAAGGGCCTATAAAAAAATTTATTGACAATATAAATGATATATTTTGTTAAAAAAATATATATGAAAATTTTCAATTAGTAGAATAATTCTTATTGAAATTTCTTTTTTTTCTTAATTAATAAAAATACAATCATTCTTCTATATTATTATGAAAAATAATTTCCCATGGTACATATGCTTCAATGTTTAACAACACCCACTATAAATAACAATGGTTGTAAGAAAAATATACTCAGTAAAACTATATTATTAAAAAAAACTTAATATAATTCAACTAAAAATATACTATAATGTTTTTTATTCATTTAAATGGATCTATTAAGAAATATAGGCCAACTTAAACTGAAAATGAAGGATATTAGTGGGGGTTATTTAGAGGGGGTTATTCCCAACCCCCTCTAAATTAATTTTCTGTATAATTAGAGGGGGTTCTGCACAACCCCCTCTAATTATCAAATTTAGAGGGGGTTTTGAACGACCTCTACATTAATTTTCCTGAAAAATTAAAGGGGGTTTATGTACAACCATCGTAAATCATAGAATTTGGAGGGGGTTATATACCCCTATAATTTCTTAAATTAGAGAGGGTTTTTAACCACCTCTTAATTTTTTAACATTATTTTTTTAATATCCAGTTTTTTTAGAGGGGGTTCAAAACCCCCTATAATATCTTAAATTAGAGGGTGTTAAAAACCACTTCTAATGTATTTAAATTAAAATGGGATAATAACCCTTTCTAATGACATAAATTTGAGTGGGTTCAAAACCCACTCTAAAGTCATTAAAATGTGTTCAAAACTACCTATAATTTAAAAGATTATAGGGGTTATTAACCCCCACTATTTTTTTAAAAAACAACATCCATATATATATATATAATTAAAACAAAATATAAAAATATATTTAAACACATTATATCAACATATTATATAAAATATTTATATTATTCTATTTAATTTTATTTATATGTATACGTAAATATAATTTTTTAATATTATCTTTATTAACATATATTTATTTGTATAAATTGAATTTCATAAAATATTAATAATTAATAACATAAAATCATTAACATATTATATAAATATATGCATAGATATAATTGTTTTAAAAAATATATCATATAGAAACCCGAGAATGTAGTTTTTTTATAATTTATATTATAATATTGATAAATATATTATTAAATAATAATATGTTTATTATTTTTATTATATATATTTAATTTTATATGATGTTTAATTTATAAAAATAAATATATATTTTTGACATATAAAAATAAATATATATTAATGTGCAGAATATTACGCAATTATATTTCTTGAATACATATATATTAATGTACATTGTAATGAATTTATCTATTTAAATACATTATATTAATATTTTTATAAGTTGTATTTCATATAATATTAATTATATATAATATAAAATTTAATTCCTATAATATTAAGTATATATCTGTATAAATTTTAGTTCATAATATATATATATTAATTATATATAATATAAAATAGTACTTCATCTAACATTATATAAATATTTGTATAAATCATATTTCATATAATTTTAATTATATATAATATAAATATTTTATAAATATTATATTTCATATAATAATAAATTTATATTATTTATATATAATATTATATAGTTTATTAAAATAAATATACATATTAATGTAAATAATAATAAATACATTTATTAGAATACGTTATATAAATATATTGTTAAACACCTTATAAAATTATATTAAGTAAAACTTATATATATATATTCATTAAATAAACATTTATATAATATATAAATATGTATTTAAGTATATAAATAATTTTGATAAATATATAACATAAATATGTTTAATATAATATATGTATCATATAAATCTAAAAATAAATTTAATTGTGTATATAAAAAAATATATTATATATAATTATGTATATATATGTAAATATAGTAAATAATATATATTATATAGTAAATATATTATATATCATTTTATATAGAATTAAATATAGTAAATTAAATATATTATTATTTACATATATTAGAGAAATCATATTTAATAAAAATAACCGACAAATTTATATTAATATATTCATGTGTAATTTAATATCAGAAATACATTTTTCAGAGTGGTTTTGGCTTTGGGGATGCATCAGTCCTTGTTCTTTGCATTTCTGTGTTCAAATCCCACGAGGCATTGTTTCTTATATCTACTGTGGTTGGTGAGTCAAAGGGTGCTGTGGGTGCGGTGTTGACCATCAGTTGGAGTAGGACTAGGTGGAGTGAACCAGATGGGAGCGAAGGTGGGACCGGGGAGCGAACGTGGAAAAAGGGAGCCAATAGAGGGGAGATAGGGGGCAGTGGTGAACACTGGATGTGGGTGGAGTGAACAAGAGATAGAATTGGGAGAGGTCAGGACTGTGATATGGGTGGGGGGCGAACACATGATGTGGGCGGGACTATGATATGGGTGAAGTGGAGGGGGAATGGGAGGGATGAGGTGGGTCTGAAATGAAATGCTGAAGAATAAAAAAAATAACCCAAACCCACATTTAGGGAGGTTGAAAACCCACCCCTATATGTATAATAACTTATTGGAGGTTTTTCAAACCCACTTTTAAATGTAGGTCTTCAAAAAATTTAGGGTCGGTTTTAACTGCCCCTAAAACCAATATATCGATTATAGGGGGTTAAAACCCCCTCTAACGTAGCCGATACTAATTTTCTCCAAAAACTACCAACGCTTTCTCAAAACTACCCATAGAAACATAGGGCAACCACTTTAGTGGCACTTTTCCATAACCGTCGATAAAGCCTTTAGAGGTGGTAAAAAACCCCTTCAAATCAACTTATTTTTTTATTGTTAGTTGTACATGAAAAATAAATGATTCCTCTGATGTTCATACATGGTAAATCATAAAAAACTATCCAAATATTTTATAGAATCAGTTTTTTATTTATTTTTGAGGAATATTGAAAAATAAATTTCAATAACATGAAATAAATTATTAACAAAAATCATAATAATTTTCAATAAAAACTATTAAATTCGAATAAAACATTAAATAGGTCACTCTTATAATAGGAAATCATCTCTATGTATTATGTAACTGGAAAATCATTAGGGGTTGGTATTAACTCTAACTCTATTGATATTCCACTGTTCCAACCAAAAAATAATTCATGCTTATATTCTCTCTACAATTACACTAATTCCATCAATCATGCCTCCCTCATATCTTGACCGTCAGTAATGTTAATGTGAATTTTCATGAAAAATATTACTTTGTATAAAAAAATAACAATTTGAATTATAATTTAACCAATTTTCATTCCCATATCTCATATCACGTGTTATCCTTTATTTCATCCTCAATGTGTATTCATGTGATTGGACTCCAAGGAATGATTTCAATATATTTTGATAGCATCTTCATAAAACATATACACTCACTACCATATCATTTGATTTTAGAATTTCTTTGTAAAAGTTTCTTACCCATCTGACATATTATTCATGCTCTATATACATTTCATCCGGTTTAATTAAATATATACATAATTCAGGACGATCAATTGGATTTTATTTTTATGTATGGTGTGGTGGATCGATAGATTGTTATGAATGGGTAAGATCCATTGTTTGCAATAGATGATCAACAATTTATAAAGTATAAGTCACAGAAATATGGGTATAAAATCATAGAGAGATAAGAAAAGTAGGAAATAAAGGTGTCATAGAATTGGGTGGAAAATTATAGAAGAGATGATGATCCATAAAGGGAAATAGAAAAGGTATATGAACAACATATCTTTTCTTAAATAATAGGAAGTTTGTATGTTAGAACACCCTGAGTCCCTCAAGTGGAATAAAGGGAAGATAAAGTGCATAAGATGATATATAAAATGGGGGTTATATGTGTTAGGAGGTATGTATGGTTCTCTAAGTATCTATAGTATGACCATCACTCAATTTTCCATGATTCTCACCACTTATAGTAGTCTGAATAATGAACAATTTTCTCCCAGATAGTTTTTACTTAAATATATTAAAAAATGATTAAAAAATGAAATTTTTTGTATTGTAATTAAAATGTATTAGTTTTAATATACTATCTATGGGTACCATAGGATTCAGTAACATGCATCACATTCATTTATCATTCATAGAAAATAACTTCCTATATATATCTTCAATAATTTTCATATTTTTCATAAAAAGAAAATTTAGTTTTTTATAAATCCACTACTAATGGTAAAGATAGATAATGAATAAGAGTTAGAATGAAATAGTTAAGGTATATTAATTTTCAATACAAGTAATGAAAAATTGGCGAAGAACCGTAACGATGCTATACTAACAAAGGAATATAATTTATAATCATGATTATACAATTTAGTTTATTATACTTTTGTTTTTATCATATCATCTTAGTTCTTGTTTTTCTAGATCATTCTGGTTCAATTTAGGGTGCTTTGATTTTGTTATATATATATATTAGATTTATTTTAATATGATTTTTTTATCTATTGTATTTATTTAATCTTACTTTACTATTGCTATAGTAAAATTGATTATGGTATGTTTTTACTGGTTTAGTTATTATCAATTAGCTTTAGTTATATCTAGTTAGACCAAGTGAAATCAAATCAGTTATCTTTGATTAGTCTTAGTTTCTCAAATTCAGTTTAGTTTGGTTTGACATGGTTTTATTTGAGTCAGGTTTGGTATATTGTTCCTTTGAGTTCGTATCACTTAGTTCTTTTTTACCTTTGGGTTACTATATTTTGGTTCTATAAGATTTGGATAAAATTCGGAAAATGCATTTTTGGGTTTGTTCATTTTTTTAAATCTAATTCATTTAGTTCATTTTATTATTCTTAGTTATTTTTTTCAATTGGTCAAATGATAATTTGGTCTTTTGGGAATTTGGTCATTTTGTCATTTGACCATTTTGAAATTTGGTGCATTGGTTATTTGGTCATTTGTTTATTTTCCCATTTCAGCATTTAGTCATTTTATCATTTCATCATTTAACATTTGTTCATATAGTCATTTGTTCATTTGGTTATATGGTCATTTGAAAATTTGGATAATTTTTCTTTTAGAAATTTTTTCACTTAATCATTAACCCATTCTAACATTTGGTCATTCCATCATTTATTCATTAGGTCATTTGGGATTTTTTTGGTATTTTGGTGCTTTATTTATTTTTGGGTTAGGTAATTGGGTTTTTTTGGGAAGGTAATTTGATTCATTTTAGTTCAATCTGATTTGATTTGCATTTATGTTAGGTAATTTGTGTAAGGTCATTTTTTTTAGCATTAGGTTATGCCATTTTAATTTATATTTATGGTATATTATTTTGTTCCAATCCATGTAAATCTAACTTAAATGCATAGGAACCATATCAAAACATTATAAATGAAATTTAATGAATTGAAATGAAATAGATAGAATAAAATTTACTAAAACATATAAAAATTTAATTAAATTAAATAAAAAAATGGGAAATGAAATATATCCTTCCAAAACAAAAACCAACAAGAAATTTTTTGAACATTCCCAAGATTAATCATATGAAACCAAAGTAAATAAATATCAATATTACAAACCAAAAAGAACCTATAGGATCCTAAAATTTGATGAGATATGTTTTTGTTTAAAATTTGATTTAATTCAATTTTTGAATGATTAATGAACTGTTTTATAGGAATAATGAAGGTCTTGGGAGTGTTATGGTGGTTTAAGACATGGAAAATATGAAAATGGATCAATAAAGTGCATGGAGTAGGGTTGGAACATTGTTATTTCTAATCATCCACCCTAGAGGAGGTGGGTTCATGGCTTATAAACAATTCTATGGGGCCTTGGAAACTATGTTGTCTTCGACAGCTCCAAACACATAACCTCTTCATGGGTTGAAAAAATTTGTGGGATCCATAGAGAACTACAAAACCTATGCCTCCCATGGACATAATAGACCATAAGATTTTCCAAAACTGGGTAGCCTAACTGTGTGGACCTTTAAAAGAGGAAAGTTGATTAATTTTCACTCCCAAAAATTACGTGGTATGAATTGATTTTGTTCATCATTTTAATTGAAACAACCATTTTTGCAAACCAAACCCTCCAATATCTTCCAAGAGTGAGCATCCTTTGGTTATAGGTAATCTTATGTGCCTTTTAGTGTGATTCAAAGAACCGAGTAAGTCTTTAAATCTATTTCCATATATTTTATCGAAGAATATTTATTAGGTTGTAATTATTCTTTTGAATCTCATGATCCCTATTTCTAGACTGATCTTCTCTTTAGGATTTGTGGCCATTATAACCGAAATTGAGGACTGTGGTTGGACGAATGGTTGTATATGAGGATAAGGTAAGTGGCATATAATGTATTTCCTTTTATCTTGATGTTTTTTCATGATTATATGGTATATAATATTGCTTATTTATGTTGTGTTTCTTTTTTACTTGAATAAGAAAATTAAATTGGGCCTTAAATTAAGGATACAAACTCTTCATAGACCCTATCATGTATGTTTATGTCTAATAGAATGGGTTTGATTCCACCTATGGGGTGTTCCAATTCATTGAAAATGGTGAAATTAGTTTTTAAATATATATATAAATGGTTTATGTCATTAAAATGGCAGTGATCATTGTTTAACATGTTAGTAAGACCCAAGGGGTAATTTGAATAAAATTTGGGTAACATAAGTGTTATGACATGAATAAGGGGGGAAATTGCTAAATGAAAAAATGGGCTTCTTTATGTTATCAAATGGTTTTAATTAACATTTTATGGATGTGTTATATGAATAAATGGATGAATGGTTTGATCATGCTATTTGGTTATTGATGTTAATTATAATAAACCATGTGAATATTGATAATGGAATAATGTGGACCCTTGATATGTATGTGTTTAAGAGAATAATTGTGTTAACCATGGAAATTTATTATTAATGAATGATATGAAATGTTTGAAATGATGATCCAAATCCATGGGTAAGGATGTTGGAAATGAAGTTCCTTGTGCTTGATTTAGGATGGATTTACATGGTGTTGAATATCCTTAACATGAAATTATGGACATGACATTCCGTATTCTTGGATAAGGTGCCAGTATGGAGACCTGGAACTAATGTCTTATGACGTGAGGTGGGTAATTGGTCTGATAATTTTTGGGGATTATGAATTTAACTGAATAAATGAATGTCCCCCATTTTTTTTAAATTTTTAGAACCTATAATTTTTGGTTCATGGTTCATATTTCTGATAAGGATGAAGTAGGTCTAGTTGGTTGGGTGTCATGGTGGAACCCACGGTCCCCAGTGGAAACATAATCAATGATTATTATGATACATGCTTCAGTTATTAATTTATTTATTAGTTACAATATAATTATATATAATGTTTGGTTTTTTATACGCTGGATATTTATTTAGAATCTATTTTTGGTGGCCTAAGGTGTTTTAGTCACATGCAACATGAGCCACCACGGGTACCTAAGAAAATTTTATTTTTTCTAATTAGAAATAAGGAAAATTCCTTATGATACATCTCTTACTTAGGAATTTGGGAAAGAGCATGGATTGGAGGACCTGACTTGATATTAGGACCTATTTGGGGAATTTTTATTCCTCATTTATTTTGGGTTTAATTAACACATGACACTACTATAAGATGTTGTGATTATTGTATTGGTTTTTGGGAACTTTCCCAGTTTTGGATTTCAGTTATAAGATTCATAGTAATTTTTGGGTAATGAAAATTATTACATGTATATTATTAATGTTTATTTAGATTATTGTCTTACTCTTGTAATGAATGAAAAGTCTCACCATATATTTTTTTAGACCCTCATTATTAGTCAGAAGCCTCTGGCATACCAGGATACATTCCTGAGGTCATCTGGTGAACCTGTCTGACTACTAGTTAGACTGATCTAGGATGTGACTTTACAAAGTGGTATCAGATCCATTTTATTTTCCAATGCGTTACTCTTTAGGAAAGGTAGACAGGAGGCTAGGATGTGTTAGGACTTTGTAATTAGATCATGTATGGGAGGAGATAACCCTTGTATTGAGAGAAACCCATGTTACAAGGGTATGATTTCTTTTCATGATGTCCCCCTATAAGAGTTGGATGTTATCTCACATGATGTGGTACACATTTCGTTTGATGTTATTATTCTTAGATAATTTAATTATGGCATGGAATTGAAATAGGTTTGAGTTTTCATGCATCATTCTAGGAACATATGGATTTATGTGACATGCATATTGTTAGTAACACAAAAATATAATTTATAGTTGGGTTGTAGGAAATGAAATTTAACTTATTTATGTTTATAGTTTTTAAAAAATGGTACCAATTAAAGAGGTTGAAATTGATTAGAGTTGAAAGTTGTTAAATTTAAATGGTTAAAATGGTTACTAGTGGGGATGTTTTAATTATTTTGAATGTTTAAAGATATTATAATGGTTTCAAATGATAATTTATTAATCATAAGTTTAGGTTTATGCCAGTTTATCTATAGCCCTAGATATTGATGGTTGAGGGTCATGATGGTGTTGCAGTTATTATTTTATGGATTGTGGATGATGAGTGGTCTGTTTCTGGATTTTTTAAACCCTATTTTTTAAAATTATGGAAATGGTGTGAAATTTTTCATGATAGGTGCATTTTTCATTGTTAAGGGATTCCACCATGATGATGTTCTTGGATAGGGTTCTGGGAATTCATCACTAAGAATAATCCTCCAATAGTTTGACCAGAACCATAGTTTGTTTCAAGTGATACAATATAAGGAATGATCTGTAATAATTTTTCTTAATCGATGTTTTTTTATATATACTCATGGTGGTATGTTCTGAATATGTTTAACCTGATTAGAGAGTTATTATACAACATCCTATAATTTTTTTTAGGGAAGGTGGAAATGTGGTAGATGAGTTCTAGATTGAGTCTATCCCAAATATGATGACCACTTTTTGAAACCCCAATGAAATATGATCAAGTTGATATCTTATATGTTTTGAGTACCATTGAATAAATTGTGATCTATTTTAGCACGAGTTGAGTAGGTAGAGGGTGAAACATTGAAATGATTCCAAGAGAATTTCTTGGAAGTATTTTATCATGGGAATATGAGATGGGAGATAGTTGATAATTTTATGTGGTTGGATTACGGATTATTTTAGGTGTTATATTATAATAGGCAATTCACCAATTTGAAGTGTTTTGTTCTAAAACTTATGAGAGATGAGGAAACCATAGGCAAACATTTTCAGGTTATTCTTAGATTTGAGATTATGTCCTAGGTGAATATATTCTGTTTGAAGAAGTTTAATACGGTGGTGAATTAAGATCACAATTTTGAGAGATTTTTAAAGGAGGACCTTAGTGGTTAATAAGTAGGATCAGTTGGGAGATATGGTGGTATATATTTAGATAGTAGGAAGTGAGGTTATGATAGACTTTTCTAAGGTTGTGGAAAGAATAAAATCCAAGGGATAGGGTTAGTCTCTTAGGAAAGTGGTCAGGTTGATTGGTATCAGTGTGGAAAGACTAGTCACATGTGTGGTCAGTTTATTCGACCCCTAGTGGAGTGTCAAGCTTATTGCAGTTTGAGACACAAATAGAGATTCTACAGGAACGATAAACAAATGACTAGTGTTTTAGGATCTAGGCTAATGTAGAGCATTGATAGGGGATATAATACCACATATCAATCAATAGGTTGGAGTTCTACTAGTTGTACTAGTTCAGGTGAAGGATAATATTCTTCCGTATAGGAATAACCATACCACTAGAGTACTACACTGCATGATACTAAAATGGGAGCCCGAAGTAGGGGGAAGCTCAACTTCATATAGTTCAACCTACTCCTGATGGTTGTAAGGATGGACTATTGACTTATAATAGTATAAATCATGTATAGTGCATGATTTGTAGTTATTTATTTGAGATAGGAGCTTCAATGTAACGTCTCGGTTCTGGGTGCCACTCAACGGGTGCCCCGAACCTGGTTCTCCACGTGACCTCAATTGTGTTCCCCAAATGCCAGAGGCTGCTGACTAGCAGCGAGGCCCTAGGTCTGATAGTGGGGAAACTATGCCCTCATTTGTCAAAGTGCAGCGCATCGTAATATAAATAAAACATACAACGAACAGAGGAAGTAGTAAAACATACACAACTGAAATAAACTAATGCAGTGGATACAACCAACAATATATAAATAATGATGCTACATGTCTCAAGTTCTAATAAAATTGCAAGAATCTATTATTTATCAATACAGTACAACAAAAGTAGAGTATAGCGAAACAAACCAAAACAGCTGGCAGCGGCATCGCGAGCCTAGGCTCAGTCCCATGCCCTCCTACTCCTCAGCAGCAATCATGTACCCATATAGGGACTCTTGCCCCTATCCACACCTGCAGTAATGTAATCTATTTGGGCCAAAAAGTGTGACCCAAACTGGTTGTGAGAAATATATCTCAGTAGGCACCCACCAAAGGCCCATGCCGAATTGTGTGTAAACATGCAGCAAGTGTGCAGTAATAAAGTACAATAAACCAAGAAGTACTCAAAAGTAACTAACTTACCAGTTATATTGTCATTTAATTATTTATTTAATCCATTTAATTTAGTATCATTCTGTGCTCAATAGCACCAAGCCCTCAGGCCAACCAGTATCTTTCCCTCAGGCTAATATAGTGAACTAGGCCCTTAGGATATACAGAATCCAACCCGCAGGTATTTCCCTCGGGTGTAACAGAATTTTCCCCTAGGTGTAGAAAGTGTCGCCCTCAGGCACAAAAGTCAAGCCCTCGGGCACGAAAGGATTCCCTCAGGTGAAATAGAACGTTTCCCTCAGGCTAATACCGTCACGCCCTCAGGCTAATCACAACAACACCCTCAGGATAAAAAGTAACCGGGCCATGCCCAACATGTCATTATGTAGGAAACAAGAAATTCCTCTCGAGGAAATTCTACAATTACTTCTTTAAAGGTATACCCTCGGGTATCCTGGACAAACAGCTAAACAGTGGAACACACCCTCGGGGTGGTCCCGAATCCAAGAAACGATCCCAACAAGAATTTTAATATTACAATTAATCACCTATTCGATTCTAGGTATTAAAAATAACCACGGCCTCAGCCACACGACACCCCAACATGGGTTCGTGGTACATAAATGCACAAAACGGACAGCAGTTGGAAAACTAAACACCAAGCCACCTACCTTAAACGCCAACGAATGTTATACCCGAACGCCGACTCTAGAAACACCCAAGAACGACGTATATCTAATGAAGAACAAAACCCACTTAACCTCAAATAACTCTTTTTAGGAGAAGAATTGGTAAGAAGCAGCCAAGGAGATAGAAGCCCTTACTCGTGCGGTTCCAACGGGATCGTCTGAGGTGGAAACCAATTCCAGACGAACACTCGGTGGATCTTCAAAGGTTTGGCCTCCTCCTTTGGCTCCAAAACGGCTCAAATGCCTCCTCTGCCAAATGAGGAGGCTACTGCCTATTTTAAGCTGAAAAAACAAAGTACACGTCATGTACTTCCGAGTACACGGCGTGTACTTTCCAAATTTTAAACTGTTCCTCTGGCGGCTTCCCGCCAACGCGGCAATGTTCGCCTTCCGACATGAGTACACAACATGTACTCCTGAGTACACGTCGTGAACTGCCGCCCAGCTGGTGGCTGCTCCACCACCTTACTATTTTTGCCTGCCGACTGAATACACGGGCTGTAAAGGACCACTACCCGACGTGTAGTCTGTTCCTACACCCTTTGCCACCAGCATGGCTACACACCCTGTGTACTCATCCCTACACGGCCAGAAGTACACGGCGTGTAGTTCCAAAATTTAGGATTTTCCCGCATTTTCCATATTTTATTAAAAAAAATTAAGGAAAAGAGAAAAGAGAATCCCGTACCTCAAAGATAAGAACCGGGTTCTTACAAACTTTCCCCTTATTGCATTTCGTCCCCGAATTTCCCTTCCAAGGGTGGAGAAGATATAGCTATGAAAAACTCGGGCCACTGAGCACGTAAGTCGGTCTCCCGATCCCAGGTTTCGTCTTGCACTCGGCCATGCTGCCATAGAACCCGTACGAGAGGAACTGACCGACCTCGGAGAACCATCATGCTCCTATCAATGATACAAATCAGATGCTCCTCAAAGGACGCATCTGCCTCTAGCTCAACCTCCTCAGGCTGAAAGTTGTGAGATGGGTCTGAATGATAGCGACACAACTGAGATACGTGGAAGACGTCGTGAATGGCTCAGTACCACTGCGGTAACTGCAACCGATAAGCAACCAGCCCGACCCTGTCCAGAATCTCAAATGGACCCACATACCGTGGTGAATGTTTACCCAGTCTCCTGATCCGCTTGTGTCCCAGCCTCGGCGAAACACACAAGAAAACCTGATCCCTGACCACAAACTCCAAAGGTCTTCTACATTGATCATCATATGACTTCTGACGAGATTGTGCGGTAGACATCCGCTTCTGAATCAACTGGACCTACTCAGAATTCTCCTGTACGAGACGTGGTCCCAGCAAAGCTGCCTCACCTGCCTCTAACCGGCACAAAGGTGATCGGCACAAACTACCATATAAAGCCTCGTATGGTGCCATCTCAATAGTCTCCTGGAAGCTATTGTTATAGGAAAACTCAACTATGGGTATATGCTTCTCCCAAGATCCCCCAAAGTCAAGGACGCATGCCCGTAGCATGTCCTCTAGCACCTATATCGTACGCTCTTACTGGCCATCGGTCTGAGGGTGGTATGATGTGCTCAGAAGTACCTGTGTACCCAACACCCGTTGAAAACTCTGCCAGAAATGAGACGTAAAGCGGGCGCCCCTATCTGAAATGATTGAACTAGGGACCCCATGAAGACGTACGATCTCTCAGATATACAGCCTTCCGAGCTCGTCAACACCGAAGGTCACCCTGATCAGCAAGAAGTTTTCTACCTTCGTGAGTCTTTCCACCACAACCCACACGACATCATTGCCAGGAGGTGACCTTGGAAATCCAGTCACGAAATCCATCATGACATAATCCCACTTCCTCTCCGAAATGGGTAACTGCTGTAACAGCCCAGCTGGTCTCTGATGCTCTGCCTTCACCTGCTGATAGGTGGAACACCTCATAACAAAACCAACTACATCTCTCTTCATACTTGGCCACCAGTACTGACGTCTCAAGTCATGGTACATCTTGGTAACCCCAGGATGAACTGCCCAAGCTGAAGCATGAAACTCCCGCATCAACTCCTCACGTATATCCCCTGGAACCCAAAGTCGTCTATGGAAATGGAAAACCTCACCATCGCCAATCGTCCAACCAGGAGGAGGGTCCTCACTTGCCACCGACTCCCGTAGAACTAGGACTTCTGAATCAGACAGCTATCTCATACTCACTCTATCCAGGAGGGTAGAAGTCATAGCTAAAGAGGAAAGATATCTATGCCCCTGACCATCGTGCACCTCTAGATGCATCTCAGAGAACAAATCCATGAGCTTCCACTCACCACTGGCCTCCTGCACTGCCTGTATCTGAGTCTTCTTGCTCAGTGCATCAGCTACCACATTACCTTTATCAGGTGTATAGGCAAGCTCAAAATAGAAGGACTGTAGGTATTCGACCCACCTCCTCTGCCTCAGATTAGAGTCACGATGAGTAAAGATATACTTGAGGCATTTGTGGTCGGTGAAAACCACAAAATGACCCCCCAATAGATAATGTCTCCAATAGCGCAACACATTTACAACTGCAGCTAACTCGAGATCATGTGTCAGGTAATTCCTCCCATGTGGCCTCAACTACCGAGAACCGTACGCCACAACTCGGTCGCCCTGCATCAACACTGATCCCAGCCCAATACATGATGCATCATAGTACACTGTATAGCTCTTCCCTGGCTGTAGGAGTATCAGGATCGGTGCTAATGTCAACCATCCATTCAGGTCCTGAAAGGATGCCTCACAAGCTTCCGACCAAACAAACTTCACACCCTTCTTAGTCAGACCATTCAACGGTGCTGCTAAGAAGGAGAAGTACTATATGAAATGTCAGTAGTAACAATCCAGCCCCAAGAAACTCCGTATTTCGAACACGTTCTTAGGCTGCTTCCAGGAAACCACTACTCTTACCTTCTCTGGGTCTACTGAAACTCTTGCCTCAGAGATGATATGACCCAGGAAGTGAATCTGGTCCATCCAAAAGTGTCACTTTGAGAGCTTAGCATATAGCCTATGCTCTCTTAGTGTACTCAATACGATCTCAAGATTGGTGGAATGGTCGTGTCGAGTGTGAGAGTACACCAAGATGTCGCCCATGAATACTGCCACAAAAAAATCAAGATACGAATGAAACACATGATTCATTAGTTCCCTGAAAACTGCTGGCGCGTTTGTGAGTCCGAACAGAATAACAGTATACTCATATAGACCATACCTACTCATGAAAGCCATGAGAGGTATATCATATGGTCTCACGCACAGCTAATGATATCCTGATCTCAGGTCAATCTTCGAGAACACTCGTGCTCCACGAAGATTATAAAAAAGATCATCAATCATCGGTAAGGGATATCAGTTCTTAAACGTCAACTGGTCCAGCTTCCGATAATCCATGTAATGTCTGAGGGTACCGTTCGCCTTCTTCGCAAAAAGGACCAGTGGACCCCAAGGAGAAGTACTGGGACGGATAAAGCCCTTTGACTGAAACTCCTCTAACTGCCTCTTGAGCACCTGCAACTCAGGTGTAGCCATCCTATATGGAGGAATGGACACCAGTGCTACTCCTAGAACAAGCTCAATAAGGAAATCCACCTCTTGATCCGGAGGCAGACCTGAAAAGTCGTCCGGGAAGACATCCCTGAAGCGATCAACAATGGGAGGGAAATCCGTCTGACAAGTCCCCTAGTCTTCCAGATATAAGCTTGAAATCTGGGCTGTGACTCCACCTCACCCATGATGCTCTGGTCGAGCTCGACTCGCCTGAACATCCCATCCACCCTTGTATGAAAACTCCCCGCCCTCTGGTGATGTGAAACAAACCCTGAGACGATAGCAGTCTACAAAGGCCCGAAAGGGAACCAACCAGTCCAACCCGAGAATGAAGTCATAGCTTGTCATCTCTAAGACATAAAGGTACCAAAGGAAGTGACACCCACCAAACTCAAGGGGGTACTCCTTGCACTGACGCACACCAGTCGTTCTAGTCTCCAACGGAGTGTATAGCATCATGATAACAGAAGAAGTAGAAACACAGAGCCCAAGGATCTCCACAACAGGTACAGATATAATACTATGTGTAGCACCCGTATCAAAAAGTACCGAAGATAAGATAAAAGATACTATAATAGTACCTATGACTGCAGAAGGTCCGGGATCCTACTCCTGCTGGGTCTGTTGCACCGCATATGTCTGCCCAGTGTCGCGGCCCTGTGACACAGCATGGTTACCCTGAGCTGTCCCGCCCTGCTGCCACTAAGATCCTAGTGTTTGGCTACCACGGCCATGACCACCATCTCTGCGTACATGCCCTGACGTATTCTAGTTCCCCGGCTGGTAGGAAGCCACTGGTCCTACTCTTGCATGCTGAGTCGCATAGAACCCCTCTCACCAGCCACCGGTAGAAACACCCTGCAAAAGTGCTGCAGATGACCCATATTGCCGCAAGCTCGACACTCCACTGGGTCTTGTGGACACTGCGGTCTCTTGGTCCCATCTCTGCCACACTAGTAGCACCTAATCAGAACACCTGAAGAAGCTGCCTGGCTGGTGCTGCCACTCTGAGAGAAGTCCATTTGTCTCATCATATTTCCAGTAGAAAAAGTACCAGTAACTGGTGATGAACCGCCCTGGACCACACCAATAGATTCTCGAAGGTTCGTCTATGTGATCAGCGCCTGATTCATGATAGCGTGTACATTAGGAAACCTGAAGACATTCACTAGTGCTCGGATGTCATAACAAAGACCATCCTCAAAACGTCTGGCTCTCAATGTCTCATCACACACCAGCCCGGGTGCAAAGCGCTGAAGCTCCATAAAACGAGCAGAATAGTCCATCACTAACATAGCAACCTTCTGAAGATTCATGAACTCTCGAGCTCTATCTGACCTCAGCGTCTCTAGAAAGAAAAAGTCATAGAAGACTGCCTGAATGTTTTCCCACACCATGTCCTTGTGATTCTCTGACTGGGTGGTAATATCCCACCAACTCTTTGCGGAATCACGCAGCATGTAAGTCGTGAGCTTGACCCTCCGCCCTGGAGGCATCTCAAGATGCTCGAAAATAGTCTACATCAACCCCATCCAAGACTCCGCAGCCTGTGGTCCGCCATCCCTTGAGAACTAGGCGGATGCTGCGACTGGAAGATACATGTCAGCTCGGCCATAAATGTGGTAGCCTACGGTGCTCCCTAAAAGGTATGCATACACCACAATAAGCCTTCACGAAACTGTGCCTCCACGCCTGTGTCCAGTATAGCAGCTGGTGCCGCATGTTGCTCTGCTGGAGGATCAACTAGTAGCCCATGGCCCACCATCTCCCGAGTATTCTCGTTGCCACTCTCCTGGTGAACAACGCACGATCGTCTAGGCGGAATGACTCTACAATGTCAAATGCACAACTTAGAACAATATTATCAAAGACCGAAGATGAAGAAACCCAAAAGGGAACAGGAGGAATAAGGCATTCAAAATTTGCAAAACAAGACTACACGGTGTGTATACTGACTAAACGGCATGTACTTGACTTCCCTCTTCCTGTCTGGCTTCTTCTGCATGGCTAAGCCACATGGCTCCCGTTGAACAAAAACTACATGGCATGTATAGTATCTACACGGCGTGTATGATGTTATTTCCAACTGCCCGTGTCGTCTGTGACATGGCCGACTACTCAGCTTAAAACTACACGGTGTGTTACACCCGCACACGGCGTGTCAACAACCCCACTTCCCAGCCACAGGGCTAAGTCCACATGGTCTGTCCTCGGACAAGACTACACGGCGTGTCCCAAAGGTACACCGCATATTCAAGGAGAGGTGACACCGACCTGTGTTGTTAGTTACATGGCCGTGTCCCCAGGTCACACTACACGGCGTGTACATTATTGACACAGCGTGTTCTGTGAAGGATTTCACCGACCCGTGTTGTTAGTTACATGGTCGGTCTCTAGGTCAATGCTACACAGAGTGTATATCTGGTACACGGTGTGTTTTACCCAAGATCCTCCCTACCCCGTGTCGCCGCCCACACGGTTTGTGACACAGGAAGAGACTACACGACGTGTACTCAGAGTACACAGTGTGTATTTAAAAAGTTCATTTTTCTTCTCGAACAGAAGGCCATACACGGCGTGTGTAAAAATACTACATGGCGTGTATACTAGGTTTCCAGAAAGTATGTCTCAGAAACTTCTCCAAAACCCAGAAAATACCGAAAACCAACACCTATGTTTCAAATTCTGACCCGTGAGGGCCCATACTCCCCACGAATCAAATTTTGACATCTTATCTATGTTATAACTAATAAACAGTCAATGATCCACCAAATTCCAATCAATGGGGGCCCATAATCCCCAAAAACCAAAGTTTGGCGTCCATTCTATAAATATTATTACACAAAATACCCTATCAAATAGCAGGTATTTATCAAGCAGCTATCACAACAACATTCTTTCATAGCACAACTACTATTACAATAATATGCAATTTCTAATGCACCTACATGTCCTGGAACTATGCATGGAATGTGATTTCTAGCATGTGCCTAAATGATGCATGAGATGGCATACCCTCATCTCATCGGGTTACAAAGAAATAGAACCCATAGATAAAATATCAATAGCACAATCCAAGTGCTTCACCCTTCGGTGAAATTATATCAACTATAAATTGCAAAATAAGTAAATATTGAAAAATACAAGGTAGATTGGCTTTTCCCTCTACACAGGTTAGCTACGATCGAGCAAAAATTATTACCAAATACCGTTCTTCCTATCCCTGACTATAGATCTAAATAGTAAGTCAACGAAAAGAACCCCTCTAATACCACTTTGTAACGTCCCGGTTCCGGGTGCCACTCAACGGGTGCCCCAAACCCGGTTCGCCACGTGAACTCAAGCGTGTTTTCCTAAACACCAGAGGCTGCCGACTAGCAGCGAGGGCCCATGTATGATAGTGGGGAATCTATGCCCTCATTTTTCAAAGTGCAGCGCAGCGGAATACAAATAAAACATAAAATGAACAGCAGAAGCAGTAAAACATACACAACTGAAATAAACAACTATAGTGGATACAACCAATAGTATATAAATAATGATTCTACATGTCTCATGTTCTAAGAAAACAGCCAGAACATGATATATATCAATACAGTACAATAAAAGTAGAGTACAGTGAAACAAAGCAAAAAAGCTGGCAGCGGCATCGCGAGCCTAGGCTCGGTCCCATGCCCTCCTACTCCTTAGTAGCAATCATGTACCTGTATAGGGACTATTTCCCCTATCTAAACCTGCAACAATGTAATATGTTTGGCCCAAAAAGTGTGACCCAAATAGGGTGTGAGAAATACATATCCGTAGGCACCCACCAAAGGCCCGTTCCCAACTGTGTGTAAACATACAACAAGTGTGGAGTAATAAAATGCAATAATCCAAGAAGTACTCAAAAGTAACTAACTTAACAGTTATATTGTCATTTAATTATTTATTTAATCCATATAATTTAGTATCATTCTGTGCTCAACAGCACCAAGCCCTCAGGCCAACCGATATCTTGACCTCAGGCTAATATAGTGAACTACACCCTCAGGCTATACAGAATCCAACCTGTAGTTATTTCCCTCAGGCGTAACAGAATTTTCCCTCAGGCGTAGAAAGTGTCTCCCTTAGGTACAGAAGTCAAGCCCTCAGACATGAAAGGTTACCCTCAGGAGAAATAGAACGTTGCCCTTAGGCTAATACAGTCACACCCTCAGGATAATCACAACAACGCCCTCAGGCTAAAAAGTAATCGGGCCATGCCCAACAAGTCATTATGCAGTAAACAAGAAATTCCTCTCGAGTAAATTCTATAATTACTACTTTAAAGGCATACCCTCGAGTATCCTGGCCAAACGGCAAAATAGTGGAACACACCCTCGAGGTGGTCCCAGATCCAAGCAACGATCCCAACCAGCATTTCAATATCACAATTAATCACCGATTCAATTCTAGGTACTCAAAATAACCACGACCTCAACCACACAACACCCCAACATGGGTTCATAGTACAAAAATGCACAAAACGTACAACAATTGGAAAAATAAACACCAAGACACCTAACTTAAACGCCAATAAACGTTATACCCAAACGCTGACTCCAGAATCGCCCAAGAACAGCGTTGATTTGACAAAGAATAAAAACCCACTTAACGTAAAATAACTCCTGTTAGGAGAATAATTGCTAAGAAGAAGCCAAGTAGATGGAATCCCTTACCCGTACGGTTCCAACGGGATCGTCCGAGGCAGAAATCGATTCCAGATGAACACTCAGCAGATCTTTAAAGGTTCAGTATCCTCCTTTGGCTCCAAAACGGCTCAAATGCCTCCTCTTCCAAATGAGGAGGCTACTGCTTGTTCTAAGCCGAAAAAACAAATTACATGGCATGTACTTCTGAGTACACAGCGTGTACTTCCCAAATTTTAAACTGTTCCTCTGGCGGCTTCCCGCCAGCGCGACACTGTTCTCCTGCCGACATGAGTATACGACATGTACTCCTCAATACACGGCGTATACTGGCACCCAGCTGGTGGCTGCTCCACCGCCTAACTATTTTGGCATGGCGACTGACTACACGGTGTGTAAAGGACCACTACAAGGCATGTAGTCGGTTCCTACACCCTTTTTCGTCGACATGGATACACGCCCCGTGTACTCATCCCTACACGACCAGAAGTGCACGACGTGTGGAAAAAGTACACGGCGTGTAGTTCCAAAATTTAGTATTTTCCCAATTTTACATATTTTATTAAAAACACTTAAAGAAAACAGAAAAGAGAAGCCCATACCTCAATGATACGAACCGGGTTCTTACATTCAAATTATTTTATATCTGATCAATTCATGAACAATCTGAGTCTAAAAGTGGGGTTCTTGTGTGGAGTTATGATAATTGACACATCATTGCGGGTGTGATCCGAAGGAATCTATCATTACAGAGGGTGTTCTATTGATGTTGGTTATTAACATTTACTTTCGGATTTTTATGTTCTTGATCTATCAGGTTTGGAACTTATATTAGGTATGGACTGATTAGTATCATACGAAGACTATATTTACTATTACTATAAAAGGGTAAAATTGCTGTCTCCTGAGGGTGGAATATATCTCATTCAAGGGGGATGGAATATCTAGGTGTACCATGAAGGTATAGTTCATCATCAATTGGTTGATATTCCTACCCATGTAGTGAGTCTAATACATAGTGATGAGGGAGTAGAAAATGATGTCTTCCCTACTATGATGGATCAATTTCATGAAATAGTTCCTTCTGAGTTCTCAAGACTACCACATGAGAGAGAGGTTGATTTCATAATTGAGTTGATCCCCAGATATGAGATAGTGTTTCTTCTACCTTATAAGATGGATCCAATAGAGATTTTGGACATCAATACTCGACTATAGGATTTGGAGGATAGATGACTTATCCATATGAGTTTGTCACATTAGGGATCCTTAGTTTTTTTACCTATAAGGATAATGGAACATTGTGTGTATAATTAAACTAAATAAAACTAATCCAGTTTAAAATTAATAACTAGTATCCTCTTCCACGTATTTAAGATATTTTTTGCCAACTAAGTGGTTCTTGTGTATTATCCATGATTGTTTTGATATTGGGGTTTCACTAGCTGATGGTGAGATCTTTTCACATACCATGTACTTCTTCTAGAACTAGCCACTGTTTTTAGAAGTTCATTATTATTCTGTTTGGATTAACAAACTCTCTGGATGTGTTTATGTATTTTATGATCTGAATCTTTCACCTATAGATGGACTAGTTTGAGGTTGTCTTCGTTAATGAAATCTTAGTGTACTCCCTGACTCATAATGATAATTCCAAACATATTGATATCATCATCAGTACACTTAGATCTCATAAAATATATTAAATTATATCAAAGTTATCTTTCTAGAATGACATGGTACATATCATGGGTCACATCATCTTTGAGGGAGGTGTGTTAGTATTCATAGGGAAGGTTCTAGTGATTGTTTCATTGGAGCATACCAAGAGGGATTTTAATATCCAAAGCTTATTTGGTTTGGAGGGTTAGAAAAAATGGTTTATGAAATACTTTTATCACTAGGAGACACCACTCTCAGGAATGACTAGGAAGTTTACAATGATTGATTGAAATGAGTAATTTAAGATCGCCTTCTAGGAGCTAAAGCGGAATTTAAGAGCTACACTGGTTCTGATTTTACCCGAAATGGTTGAAGAGTAACTCAATCTTGTGATGTTTTTAGAATTATACGTGGTGTAGTGTTGATTTAGGGAGATTGATTTTTGGTGTATAGATCATGGTAGTTTAAGAAATATGAATGGAACTATCCTAGAAATGATATCAAGTTGTACATAGATGATTATGTCTTAACATTTTTGTGGAATTATCCTCTAGGTGAGAGGTTTATAGTTTACAATGATATTAGGAGGCACATATATAGGTATATATATATATTATCCACATTATTTAAGTATATTTAAGTAGATATGTGTTGAATATATGAAATAATACAATTTTGAGATAGCTTATATGATAGGAAAATGAAAAAATGCTATTGATGATTTAATCTAGAAGACGCATACTTTGTTGGTTCAAGAGTCGAGTTCTAAGTGGAAGATGATGGAATTTTTTCATAAAATTAATATGGGTGTTCAATAGGGGTGGGAATAGATAAATTTCATGTCTTTATCTATCATGAACACACTTATGATATGGATCAATGAAATTGAGTATGATATTCAGAGATCCTAACATTGAGGGATAGTTTTAGTATTGGGGAGATACGTAATAAATGGACCATTTATGATGATTATATAATCCATGTTCATGGACACATTATTGTGAGAACCTATATGCATGAGGAGAAGATGAATGAGTTTTCTCCTTTATTGTCATAGGTACACCCTAGTTCAACAAAAATGTACCATGACATTCATATATAATCTTGGTGACCAATAATGAAAAAAGATATTATAGGTTTTATTAAATGATTCTACAACTGTCAACATGTGAATGATGAGAACCAGTAGTCGGTTTCTCTGTTTCATCCTTTTCCCATTACAGAATGGAAGTGGGATGATGTTACCATTGATTTTGTGGTGTGTTTTACAAGGAAATATTGTAAGAGTGATGGGGTATGAGTTATTTTGGATTAGTTGAAAAAGGTATCACTTTCCCTACCAATTCAGGCGAATTTCACTATCAATTAGTTGGTTCACTTTAATGTGTGATAGATATTATATTTTTATGTGGTCCCTCAGACCATTATTTTAGATAAGGACTCTAGTTTAACATTATTCTTATTAAAATTATTGCATAAGGTTCATGGTAATAAAATATTTTCTTAAATATATTTTCACCCAAATATTGATTGGAAATTAAAAAATACTATCCAAGTATTAGAGGACATGATGATAGTATGCATCCTAGATTTTGGTGGAATATAGAAAAGAAACTTGTTTTTTTCAGTATACCTATAAAAACATTTATTAGGTGAATATTCACATAGATCCATATAGAGAAGTATATGGTAGGCCATTTGTATCACCATTGTATTAGATAGAATATATATAATCATATTTGTTTATACAAAGACACATATAGGAGACATAAGTGCATGTTTAGTAGATTCATAACCATATGTCTATAGAACATTGTAGAAAAAATTTATATACTAACTGACATATTCACACTCTTTAGTATATGTAGGGTGACCATGTGTTCCTTTGGGTGTCCCTAAGATTAGTTCACCATTAAATTAAAAAGTAGGGTAATCTGGAACCCAAGTATGTTGGGCCATTTGAGATTGTGGAGATGATTATAATGTTAGCATATTAGTTGACTCTTCTATAACGATATAGTAATATGCTTTTTTTTTCACGTCTCACATCTTCAAAAATGTCTCCTCGACCATTATCATGTAATTGATGTTGATGATGTTGAGTTTGAGGTTGATGAATCCATTGAAAATCATCTAATTTATATTGTGGATCACAATGAGAAACCTATTTGGGTGTAAGAGAACGCCTTTGGTCAAAGTGTTGTGGCAACATGCTAGTGTATATGTGGAATGTTCAAAGAGGGAAGATGATATATGGGTCTAGTGACCTAATCTTTTTACCTTGGAGGATTTGCATGTCTTTGCAGACCAGATCGAGGATGATCCATTATAAGGTTGTGGGGTTTGAAGATTCATAATAATGAAGAGGCATGTTTTGGTTTATATTTTGGTTAAAACCCTTTTTAAGTAGTTAATGGAATCATTTTTAGGATTGGGGATGGTCTTGAGAGTGTACAAGGGGTTAGGATATAAAAGAGAGGAATAATTTTCCATACAATGCATGTTTTATAGCTTGAAAATAGAAAATAACAATTTTCCACCATGACCACACACCCTAAAAAATGGGGGTTTATAGTTTATAAAACATTCAAGGGGGTCTTAAAAATTGTAGGATCATAGAGAGAGTTAACTGCACAGACTTCGCAAGGTATGGAAAACTGTGTTGTCTCCCTAATTATCGATGTAGTAACACCAAGAAATTTTGTGAAATATAATTTTTTTAAATTAAATTTAATCTTTTGGATATTTTATATTACATACAACACTGATTTTAGCTTGTGTTACATGCAATACTGAGTTCATTATTGTTTTACATGCAACACTGAGTTTAAAAAATATGAAATAAAATTAAAATATTATTATCTAATATGATAGTTATTACTTAACCATTTTAATGGAGGGTATGAAAGGTATTAAATAAAATATAAAGATATAAGATGAAATCATTGGTGACTAAACAATTATAAATGAAAATTAAAATAATTTGAAAATAAAAGAAAACATTCTCTAATTTTTGTTGAATTTTTTTTATGTAAATAAATTAAAAAAATCACTTTTGATGAAATATTTTAATTAAATTTATATTATATATATATTATATATATATTTAACATTCATATTATGTGTTTTTTGGACAAGAGATAACAATAAAAAGAATTTTTTCCTTAAATATTTTATTGTTCTAAAAAGTAGTTTTGTAGTGTTATGTGAAATTATTTTAAAATTATAATTTTCCAATATTATAATATTAATTTTTAAAAAATGAATTTATCTTTTAAATAATCATGTAAAAATTATCTTAGAGTTATTTTTTAGAGATGATAATTTTGGTATAAATAGTGAAAAATACTGGTTTTTATTAAGAATTTTCATTTCTTTTAAATAATTTATATACATAAAAATTGTTTATGATGGATTTAATGGTAAAATTAGTTAATATATATATATATATTTTAATCCAATTTATTTAATTTTAATAAATTTTATAATTAATTTTTATATAAAATGTTTCTAAACTTTTGAACATTTTCTCCTCAAAAAACCGCTTTCTAATTTTGATAGCCACATCAATTTTAAAATAAATATTTCCAGTTTTTTGAAGGGAATTTTGAAAAATGGATTAAAAATTTGGAATCATAATAATTTATATTATACAACAATTTCAACTTAATTTTGGACCATATTTAATAGTAAAAATAGTAAAAATTATTCACCACGCCTAGGATAAAAATGGGTTTATCAGGGGTTAAAATAAAAAGATAAGGGTTAAAAATGATCCAAAAATTTTCTAAGAGAAATTTAATGGAAATATTTGCACTATATATATATTATAATTTATTTTATGGAACATTTTGGGTCCTTTTGGTATGTAAAAAATGTGGGTACACCTTTTTCAATTAAAAATTTACATGTGTGCCACTCACACGACTTATAAAAGGCCATCCCTCTTCTCTCCTATTCACACTTCCAGAACCCATTGATTCATAAAATAAATATTAAAATAACATACTTAGTTCCCTCCTATAATATTATTATAATTATTTTAGTCATAAATCCATCCTAATAAGGCCAAACAAAAGAAAATTTCTGAAAAGAGGTGACGTCCCTAACCAGGAATTTTATTTTATTTCTTCCTCCACATCCTTCAATTAATTTTAAATAAGAATTATATTATATGATCAATAACTTATATATAATTAAATGTTTTTCTACTATTTTAATGGCCTATCTCAATCTCCAATTCCATCAAATGGGTTATAAAATCATAATTCATGTGTTTGTTAGACTACCGCCTTGCGAACCAATGTTATTTTTCTCCATAACTACCTATTAAGGATGGATATAATGATGCATTTAATTTTTATATATGATATTTTTGATATTATTATTGTAATGTAATTATAATACCTTATATTCCTTCTTACAACCTAAAACATTGTAAAAAATAACATCACTCATTTGTACGACGAACTACCGCCTAACGAATTGAGGTGATGAGTTTTTAATTTTTTTACTTGAAAGATAACAAGGATAAGTTAAATTAATGCATAAAATATATATAATATAATTATAATTATATAATTAATATATTATATATACCTTCTTACTTTTTATTCCATAGGGGATACGATAACGTCGCTTGTGTATCCAACAGACTACCATCTCACAAAGTAAGGTGTTTTGTTCTTCAAGTAAGCTTTAAATGAAGGATAATAAAGAAAGGTTTTAATAAAAATTTGTGATAAAGATATGAAATAAATTTTATTATATAATAATAATTTACCATTTTTTATTTCATTCTTTTGAGAAAATGGAGGCATCGTTCATATGCACAAATGACCTACCATCTCCAATAATTGTGTATTTCATTTTCTATCTCTAAATATTATATATTACTCTAAGAACATATGTAATTAATATATATGATACTTAAATCATGGTTTAAATTATGAAGATTATGGAACCATGATCAATGTATTAGGACCAAAAATAATAAATCAAAACATACATGAAAAACAAAGCAGTTATTTCCCGAAACATGACCTAAACATTGAATTATTAGTAAATAGATAGTAAAAGGTAATAAGAAAATATTATATGGTATAATATGTATAATTTTTATTCTATAATATATTTTTTACAAACATATATTTATTTTAAAAGTGTTTTGAATGTTTAATAAGGAATCTGAGACTTAAGGTAAAGGATTTCTATCTCACTTTTCTATTTGTGAGTTATATGACATATTTTACACCTATTTACATTATGTTTCATATATAATGAACATAAATTTATTTTATGATAATAAAAATGAAATTTTTTGGGAGTCACATATCCATTTTTGGATCCATTTTTCAATGGGGTTATAGTTCAAAATTTTACACAGAGGTAGGATATTTTCATCTCAATTTTCCTTATTTGAGACATATATTGTGTTATACACCTATCTTTTCTCATGAGGTGTATATAATACCGATCTTTCATGTAATATCATGAATATACTTCTCTTCCTGATATATATGATGTTTAATTTAATTTTATTATTTCAAGGCTCATATAATTCAATGTTACCAAAGTGGTAACAGTTTTATGATACAATTTTATTGTTTACCAGGATTGTTTATGTTTATGGATTTTATAATGAAATATTCTTATCGATCTCTCAAGAAACTCAAGATATTTATTATCATATTGTTATTTCATGACAATACACATTTTTTATTTCATTTCCCTCTTTTTATGTACTAAATAATTCAAAGGAATGTTTTTATTAAAAATCTTCATGATTTATCTCTTCGGTCGAAAACCCATTTTTTGTCAAAAACCATGTATTTTTAAAATTTATTCAATTTTCTTATCATTTTAAAAAATATTTTTTTATATATTTTTTACCAACTCATAATGTTTTACAAATTTTTTTAGAAGGAACCTAATTATCATTTAACAAATAATTCCCATTTTTATTTTTCTGTATGTTTGAAAGGAATCATTTTTTTAATGTGTACATCATGAATTAAATTTACTTCCATGATATAAATTATATTATTTGAATATTATTTAATAATTTTCAAGTATATTTTCAATGAAAAGTACTTTGAAAATGTATCTTGTTTAAATAAGTATTTTTCAATGTAGAATTTATATTTCCCTCATAAATTGTTTTAAATGATTTTTAATGTGTAATTTATATGTTTGAAAGTTTAGTTTGAAATAAAATAATTGAAAAAATGTTTTAACATTTTTTTGATTTAAAAAATGCTTTTTAATAAAAATTTATTTTACAGAAGAAATGTTTTAAATTTATTTAAAATATTTCATTATAAGTCTCAATGATTATTTTAAAAGAAAAGGATTTCCAATTTTTTTTTATAAAAAATCACATCATACAAAATTATTTTCAATGAAAAGTTATTTTGATCGAGAAATTTTTAATGTATCTTTGAAAAATCATTTTCCATCTAAGATAATACCCTTTTATGATAACAATGAATTACTAGGGATAGTATCTCAAGAAAACCATTATTATTATTTTTTAATAGTTAATGTTTATGGTTAAATTATGTCTATGAATCTTATTTCTCTTCCATGGGTGATACCATGAGTAAATGTTTACGAAAATGGATTCTCTTCACAGGTTATACTATGATGAAATGATGAAATTATTATGAAAAATGTCGCTTTTACACATGTTATGATATGAATAAATTTTTATGAAACCCATTTCATTTATTGTGTTAGGATATAATGAATGTTTCATGATCTTGTGGAATACATACATATGAATTTCATTATGTGATGGGTGTATCCAATATTTTCCTCAAATTAATTGACTCAATGTTTATATCACATGAGATAAATAGGACTAGAATGGGGAGTGAAGTCAGTTATGTAATGGAATTTGTCCTTTATGATGGTATTGCGAGTGAACCTTGACTAATATATTGGTTTTGGGAGTGAACCCAATCCACAATGACACCCTTGGTAGTGATAATTGACTAATATGTAAATGATTTTCAATAATTTTCTATATTCGATAATTAAATGTATTATGTAAATGTTATTCTTTAATGGCTCATGATATTTGATTTCTTTATGATTCATGTCCTATGAACTGTCAATATTTATTCCTTGGATCCTGATTTGGATCTTTTATATGACAGGTGTGGTTTTTATATGTCATTCTCACATTCTCATATCCTTATGATCATGTAATGTTTATATATTTTTCCTTATTACCATTACTGATTGTCTGATCTCACCCTTTCATATGTTACCTTTCCCAGAGTTACGATGAAATGTTTTATGTAGGGTTTTTCTATGAAGAGTACTAAATGGGAATACCATAGTGAGAAACATATAAGATATTTCAATAAATAAGAAGATTTTGTACCTAGTATCTAATGGAAAACCACTTTACAATCCTTATTCCTGTGTTTATGTAATGTAAGGAATATACATCTAAAACATATAATATCTACTTATGAGATATATGGATTATTATAGTATGAATTGAAGTAATGTTTTAGATAATCTTTGAAATATTAGATATGAAACATTTTTTAGAACTAAAAAAATATTTCTAAGGATAATTCTATGGATGCATCAAAGTATAGGAAAATGACCTAGAGTTTTATTGAAGGTTAGAGAAAGTGGTTTCTAGTAATTTACATCCCTGTCAAGATACTACAAGTGGATTTGGATTTTGAATAGAATTACCTAGGAGTAATAAATCTGAAAGGGGAACATTGGGATGGACATAATGGTCCCCATATTCATGAAAATAGGCCTTGCTACACACCTGGTTTGACACTCCCAGTGGATATGTTGTGGAAATTAAAAAAATATTTATGAACCAACTCGAAGTATTTAAATAATGACCATGAGTAACCTTTGATAAACCTAAGGTTCAAAAATTAAAAATAAGGTGTCATAAATCTGTAATCTTATAGTTTATTTTTCATTATTATATAGTTTCCCACAAAGAATATTATTACTCATACTATGATTTTTGGTTTTATTCAATACTGGGAACCATAAATAACTAGATCAATGTTTAATGTGATAAAAAAAATGTATTGATTAGAAACTAAATGGGATGAAAACTAGAGTGAAGGATATTGTGATTATGCTTAATGAGTTATCAAGGTTTATTATTAACAACATTCAGCTTAACCAACTCTTGAACACACTAAATAAGAGAAGGAAAAACCTTATTGTGAGTTTGGGTGGTGGAAACCATAGAGAAAATATTATTTTGATTCCTATAGGTTGAGAATGTGAGAAAAATAACCAAATTGATTGTCTAATATGAATGATAAGATAACTTGAATGTGTAAAAAGACAAAAATTATGTAATCTAAGAGTAAAAATAATAATTCTAGTTATTATAATGTATGATAATAATAGACTCCCAAAGATATAATTGATGGTTAAATGTATTAAATGAGGAATGTATGGGAATTATGTAAATCTATGTCTTAAAGGGAAATATCTTGATGATAATTAAAATTTTTTAACAAGTAATTTTTATTTTTATGATGAAGAAGTGAAAAAATGACATATGAAATGAAATTTTTTTTAAGGAATAAGATAATGAATCTTGGTTAGAGTGTATGAAGAATGTGTAATTATTGATTTATTAACATAGTTTGATTAAAATGAATATATCAATGGCATTCATGTAATTAGAATCACGAAACATAAATGGATTGTTCCATAGTAGGTTTTGATTAATGATTTACAAGAATACGTAAAATGGTACATATGAACTAGATAATGGATTTAATAGAAATGCAATACTTTTATTAAAGTAAGATGACCCTTAATATGTCCTCGATGTTGTGGTAATGGAGTTTAGTTTGGATAAAGAGATGATTGATATGGATAACGTAAATTAGGTAGTATTAATGGTCTCTAAATTGATAAATCATTTGATGAAAAAGTGTTTTATAGTATCATTAATTGAGTTTAAAACATTTTTGGATATAATGAATATATTCAATAATATATTATATAATTTGAAGAAGGAGGAAAGCGTAAATTTTTGAAATAATAATTTTTTTATTATGGTTTTAAGGAAATTAAAGACATTTCTATTTTACAGCAGAATATATGACCGATTTATTCACATATTTATCATGTGACATTAAGATTAGGTTATTAGTTTTTTTGGGGGATTAATGATAATTTGATTTTTAAAATTTAGTGACATTATTTCTGAATTTTTGTATTTCAATTTTGGTGAGACATGTAGGTTTCTTAAGGTTAACTATTCATGAAATGGATTATGTTTAACTTTGGATGTTATTGGATAACTCTAGCTGAAATTTCTATTTTTTATAACAACTACAAAATGAAGAATGACTTATAATTATTTTATGGATATTATTAATGACTAGTGGTTCAAGCATAAAAAATCAACTGTTAGAGTGATATATGATGTAGAAATTGATTATGGTAAAACCAATGGTTGAGATTGTGCTTATGAAATGGAATGAAATTAAGTAAGTATATATTCATAGAAAAAAAATTCAACTTTATTAAAAATATCATGAAATAAAATGTTCAAATTTTTCTTCATTTGTATTTAATGAATTGTCTTTTCACATATCATAGATTTTTTGATTAATGTTCATTAATTTCCTCTTGAATATATTCTCTATCATTCTCCATCAGTATTTGGGTGTTAGTTTTCTATTCAATTTCCATGATTTCACTTCACACCTATGTTCCCCTATTTGTAAACTTATAATGTGTTTTTATAATTACCATCACACATTTATTTCTCTATTTTAAAGAGTAATTTTTATTAACCCTTTTTACTACGTGTGTTTCCCATTAAGCGATTTTTAAATGTTAAATCCTTGTTTACCAGAAACAAGTTCAAATTCCTAGAAAATAACTTATTTAAGGGAGGTTGAATGTATCACCACGAGATTTTTGGATTCTTTTTTCAAATAAATTTAATATTTTTCATTACACTCAAGACAAAATTTATCTTTTTTTACATGCAACACTGAGTTTAGATTACATCACACACAACACCTAGTTTAAATAAAACATGACATAGTATTAAAAAATTATTATTTAATATGATATTTACCACCTAGACATTGGAATGGAGGGTATAAATAGTATTATATAAATTATGAAAATATATTATGAATTATTTTGTGGATGATTAATTAGAAATAAATATTAAAAACATTTGAAAATATGTAAAATATTTTTCTAAAAACTATTTATTGCACGCTAATGCATTTTATGTAAATAAATTTAACAAATAACTTCATATGAGTAATTTTAATAAAATTTAATTATTACATATTCAATAAATTTTTTTAACATTCGTCTTATGTGTTTTCTATAAAATATATTTGAATAAATCCATCATTTCTCTTAGAAACTGTATTTTTCTAAAAATAATTATTATCATACATTAAGAACGTATTTTAAAATTAACATTTTACACCATAAATAAATTAATTTTAAAAAATGAAATTAGTTTTTGAAATAATCATGTAAAAATTATCTTAGGGTGACGTTTTTAGAATTGTTTGAGAAGATAAGTTTTTTGATGAATAAGGAAAAACACTGGTTGTTATTTACAATTGTCATTTCTTTTAAAGAATTTTAAAAATAAAAAATTATTTTAATATGGTTTTAATGGATAAATTATTTGAAATATATAAATTTTAATCTAATTTATTTCATTAGAATTAATTTCATGTTAAATTTTGATATAAAAACTTTTTAAACTTTTGGGCAATTTCCCTTTGGAAAAATAATTTTTCATCGCAACTACGGGAATAATTTTAAATTATCCGTTTCCACTTATCTGGATGGAATTTAGAAAAATTTATTACATATTTATAATAAATATATTTTTTATTATCTAGTAATTTAAAATTATTGTTTTACCATAATTAAATGTAATAAAGTAAAGAATATTTACAGTAGTTAAGGTAAAAATAAGTTTACTAGGGGGCTATCGTAGAACGTTAATGGTTAAACACAACAAACAAACTCATCTAAAACTCATTTTTTTGGAAATATTAAGATCTTATTTAATCCATAATATATAATTTTAAATTTTTGATCCTTTTCATTTGGAAAATGGGTGCACAAATTTATATTTTCAAAAATTACAAGTGTCCTAGTCACCTTACTAATAAAACACCACCCCATATCCTCTCCCCTTCAAAATTTTAAATACCATTCATTAAAAAAATAACTATATAAATAAATTATTTAATTATATAATATCATACCATAATCCTTATTTTGGTCATAAATTCAACCTAAGAATAATTTTGGTGTAGATCAAAAGATGTTTTCTAAAAAAGATGTAACATCCCAAACCAAACATTTAATTTTATTTATTCATATACCTCCTTCAATTTTTATTAAATAATTATTATATAATAAAATAATTATATTAAATATATTTATAATTTTTTATTTTAATTTATTAACTAATAATCATATTTAATTCCATCAAATGGTTTTCTAAAATATCCTCTCCATGTACATAGGATTACCGCCTCACGAACTGATCTTATTTGTCTTCCATTACCACCCATGGTGGATGAATATGATGATTTATTTAATTTATATATTATATATTTATGATATTATTATACCTATATAATTATAATAATAAATATACCTTCTTATTTAGTGATCTATTGAAAAAAATAACGTCGCTCGTGTGTATGGTGGACTACCACCTCACGAACCAATGTGATGTGTTTTTCAATGTCATTTTACATGGGTGAAAAAAGTGGTAGATTAAAAAAATAACTATGATAGTTTTATTTTAATTATACTTATGGAATTATGATATCATATATACCATCTTACTTTCAATTCCATGGGTGATATGATAATATCGTTTGTGTGCATGGTTGGCGACCACCTCTCCAACCTATGTGATTATTTTTTCACATATGATTTACAAGGAAGGTAATAATGGTAGTTTTAAATAAAAATATGTAATATATATGACATAAAAATTATTATTTAATGGTAATATATCATTTAAGTTTATTTATTTCTTTTATTTTAGAAAATGGAAACATCATTCATGTGTACGTATGACCAACCATCACCATGAACAATGTATTTCATTTTCTATATATAAATATTATAGATTAAAATAAATACATATATGCTGAATATATATTATATTTATATAAAGGTTAAAATTCTGGATATAATGGAACCATTATCAAAGTAGTATGATCAAAAATAACAAATCAAAACACACACAAAAAACAAAATAGTTATTTCTCAAAACGTGACCGTAACAAGGACTTGTTAACAAACAGGTAATAAAAGGGAATAAGAAAATAATATATGGTATGAAATATATAATTATGGATAATATATATATATATATAATTAAATGATTTTTATTATACTGGATGTTTTTATGTGTACGAAGGAATTTGATACTTAAGGTAAGGGATTTTCGTCTCACTTTTATATCCTTGAGATGCATGCCATATTCACAACTTATTTTTTTGTGTTTTATATACTACACATGAATATATTTTATGATTATTATCCTGAAAATTATTGATATTTACATATAAATTTTAGGATCTCACTTTCATGGGGTTTACTGTTCAAAATTTAGCAAAGCAGTAAGAGATTTTTATCTTAGTTTTCCTTCTTTGAGACAAATGTTGTATATTTGCACTATCTTATTTTATGAGATGTGTATACTTAGAAATTGAAATTTTATTACATTAATATCATTCTACTCATGATATATATTATGTTTAATTAAATATTATTCTTTCATAGGGAATACGATTCAATGTTACCAAAGTGGTAATGGTTTTATGATACAATCTCATCATTTATCAGGATTGTTTATGTTTATGCCTATAATGATAAAATATTATGGTATATATCTCATGAATCTTATTAATTTTTATCCTATAATTATTTTATGATAATTAATGTTTTCCATTATTTTTTATCTCTTTATTTATATAATAATTCAAAGGAACGTTTTCAAGAAAATTCGTTTTAGTTCTCTCTTCGATTGAAAACATGTTTTTCTTCAAAAACCACGTATTTTATTAATTTTTTGAAATTGTTTTTAACATTCTAAAAATTATTTATGAAATTAATTTTTACCAATTTTTGTATTTATTCTGATTTTTATTAATTTAATATTAATTCCATTTTCCAAACAACCCGTGTTTGGATTTTACAAAATATTTTTATGAAATATTTGTTTAAATGTGCATGGAATCAATGAAATTTTCTTTCATGAAGAAAACTATTTTATTTGAATCATAATTTATATGTTTTCAAGTTTATTTTGGAAAAAAAAGGATTATCAAAATGTTTTATGTTAATAATTTTTTTCTTAAAGGGGAAAGGATATTTTCCTCAAGAAAAGTTTTAATTGATTTTAAGGATTTATTTATAAGTTTCAAGGTTCATTTTATAATAAAAGGATTTCCAAAATTTATTATAATTAAAAAATGTGATTTCAAAGAAAATTTATTTTCCCTATGAAAATTTGATAATGTTTCTATATAATATTTTATAATTTTAAATGTTTTTTGTTAAAATAAAATGATTTACAAAATGATTTATAAATTTTTAGTTTTAAAAATTGATTTTGAAGAAAAATTTATTTTTCAAAAGAAATACTCTAAGTGTATTTTAGAAATCATTTTCTATACAATATGATATCGATTGATGTTACCTATTCTTTAATGGGGATATGATCCAATGATATCATTATTATTGATTCTCTAAATGGGTTATATTTATGATGGTATAATGCTTGCGAAACATGTTTCTCTTCTATGGGTTATACCATGAGGAAATTCATTGAAAACCCACTTATTTTCAAGGGTTATAATGTGATGTAATGATCAATTTTTTATGAAACCCATATCTTTATATAGACTATAATATGATGAAATTGTTATGAAACCCATTTCATTTCATGGGTTGTAATATGAACAATGTTTTATGATCTTGTGGAACACATAAATTTTTTTTAATTATGTGATGAGTGGGAGCTATATATCCCTCAAATGAATTAGGAAAATATTTAAATATCAAGATATAGATAGAAGTGGATTGGGGACTAAACTAGGTTCAATATGTGACTTTCCCCGTTATGATAGTCTTGGGAGGGGACCTGGACTACACTTATGGTTTTTTGAGTGAACCCATTTCACTATGGTAACCTTGGTAGTGTGCCTTTAATACCATTGAAATTGTTTTATATTGTTATCTGTATTACAAAATAACTTGTATTATATAAATGTTATTGTATCATGGATTATGTTCTTTAATTTTTATATGATTTGTTCTTTATTAACTGTTAATATTTTTTTCATGACTCAGGATTTTAATATTTGATATTAAGGGTATGGTTTTCTTATGTTATGATCATGTTCTAATACCCTTATTATCTTTCTATATTTACATATATTTCTTTTTTTACCCTTACTAATCATCTAATCTCACCAGTTCCCATGCTTCCTTTCCCTAGGTTATAAAAAATGGTTTTAAGTTGGGTATGTGTTTTAATATTACAAAATGAGATGATCTTCTTGGGAAACATTTATGACCCTATACTAAATAATAATATCATGTACCTAGTAACCAAATGCACTAAACCACAACAATCCCCAGCTGTGTCTTTGTGTAATTTAATGAATATTCATATAAAAATATGTAATATCTATGTATTATATTTTTGGTTCTATAAAGTTGATATAGAGGAAAGGTTTAGTTAACCGTTTGAAACTAGTATATGAAAAATTTAGTGCAAAATCTATGGATATATGTAAGGATAATTCTATAAATGAGTCAACGAATAGGAAAATGTACTGGAATTTTTGTAAAGTTAGATAATGTGGTTTATAAGAAATTATAACCCTCTCTAGATACTAAATGTGAACATGGATTTGGAATATAGGTATATAGGTGTAATAAAAAATAAAAAGGGCGCATTGAACTGTAAACGATCACTATCGAGTGCACAACAATGGTCCTTTCTCATTAATCTGGTTTGACAGTCCCAAGGGATATACATTGGAAAATAAGACTATTTTTATAAACCATCATGAAGGATTTAAATAATGAACATGAATGACCTTGGTTTATCCTAAGATGTTATACAGTGAAAATAAGTTTTCCAAAATTGGACCTACTATCGGAACTTTTTAATTATTTTCTTGTTTCCCACTATGAATGTTGTAACTCACACTATGATTCTTGGTTTTAGTTAATAGAAGGAACCCAAATTAATTACATCAATTTTGAATGTTATATAATTTTTTTTGAAGAGTAACTAAATGGGAAAAATAATTGGAATTAAGGATATTATTATTTTTCCTAATTAGTTATCATGGAATATGATTAAAAACATTCTCCTTAATCAACTCTTGAACCCATATAAGAAGATAGGATATAGTTTATTGATATTTCAAGTCATGACCATCAAGGAAAAAATATTCTATATCTTATATGTTGATATTGTTCGTAGAATCACCGATGTGAATGTTTCATAGATGCGGGAAGATATTTTGAGTATGGAAAGGACACACAAAAAGTAATTATAGAGGAAAAATTAAAATTTTCTTTAACATAATGTATGAGAATAATGGAATACCAAAGATATCATGTTTCAAATGTGGAAAGTATGGGAATTATGAAAATCCACAACTTAAATGGAAATATCATGAAGAAAATATGAATGTTTTTACGAGTAATGGTTATATTTATGATGATGAGAGACTAAACATTTCATATGGGAGAATTATATTTTAATGAACTAGATGAAGAATCTTGGTTCATGGTGTACGAATAAAGTGGAATGATTTATGTACATATGTGTTGGGATAAAAATAATTATATTAGTGGTATTTTGGTTATTATAATCATCAAAAATTAATGTATTGTTCCATAATAATTTTTCATTAAGGATTTATAAGAATATATTAAATGGTACTGATGACCTTGAAAATGGAATTCATTTATAGTTAATAATTTATTAAGGGAATAAATCTGATAATATGTTATTGATGTTGAGGAAATAGTTCTTTGTTTAGATAAAGAGATAATCAATATGTATAAAGTAAATTGGATATTATTGACGATATATGAAATGATAAATGTGTTGATGAAAAAGTGTTTTATGTGACCATTGATGGAATTTAAAACATTTTTGGATTTTTGTAATATATTTATTATTATGTGAACTTATTTTGGGAATTAATAAATTGATAATTTTCAAAATAAGGTATGTTTTTATGAATGTTTTATGGAAATTAAATATATGACAATGTTTCAGAAGAATATTTGATCAATGTATTCACATATTTGTCATCTGATATTAAGAGATACATAATCTTCTTTAGGGGATTAATGAAAAATTTATTTTGGATATTTAGTGACTTTTTTATAAATTTTTGGATTTCAATTTTTCTCAAACATGGACAAGACTTAGGTTTAACTTTTCATGAAATGTATTATGTTTAGCTTTGGATTTTACTTGTTAATCTATGAGAATTTTTTTGTTTCTTATAATTAATATAGAAATAAGGAATTAATTATCATCCTCTTATGGATATTATGATCCACTGATGATTTAGGATTTTTTTTCTCTTCGTGTAATAGATAAAGTGGAAATAGATCAAGGAACCACAAAAGAATATGATTGTGCTTATGAAATAGAATGAAATTAAGTAAGTATATATTCTCATGAAAACTATCTATATTTGAGGAAAATGATCTTGAAATAAAATGTGAAACATTTACCTTAATTTCTATTGAATAAATGTTTTTTTCACCTATCATAGACCTATTTATTTATTGTTGTTAATTATTTTGGTAGCATGTTCTCTATCAATATACATTAGTATATGGGGGATATATTACTATTTTATGTCCATGTATTCAATTATCTCATATTTGCTTCTATTTTTAAAGATAGAATGTTTTTTCTTAATGAACTACATACATTCCTTCCATCTTTTCAAGAGAAATTTTTTTAAACTTTTTTTACGAAGTGGGTTTCCCACAAAGGGATTTTCAAATGTCAAACCGTTGTTTACTATACATAATTATAATTTGGGATGAAATAATTTATTTGAGGTTGTAGAATTTAAGACCCTAAGAATTTGTGAAATATGTATTTTTAATATAAATTTAATCTTCTAAATATTGTTCATTATTAAAAAAACATATTTTAGATTTCACTATATGAAACACTTTGTTCATCTTGCAATACCCACAACACCAAGATTAGATGAAATGTTACATACTATTAAAATAATAATATTATTTAATATGATATTTACCACTTAGACATTGGTATAGTAGGTATTAATAAGATTAAATAAATTATGGAAATTTAGGATCAATTATTTGGGGACTAATTAATTAAAAATGAAATGAAAAACCAATTGAAAACAAATGAAATATTTTTCTAAATGTTTTTTGTGAAAAAAAAATCATTTTAGGTAAATAAATTTAAAAAGTAACTTTTAATGAATGATTTTAATAAAATTAATATATTATATACTTAATAAAATGTTTTAACAATAATATCACGTGTTTTGTAAACAAGAGATAAGAATAAAAATAATTTTTTAATTTATAACTATAATTTTCTAAAAAGTAGTTTTATCGTAATTTGAAATATAATTTTAAAATCAATTATTTCCAGTTTTAGAAAATTTAATTTAAAAAGATAAATTAAATTTTTATAATTTGAATTTTAAAATTATTTTAGTGTTATTTTTTAATAAATTTTGGAGAACATAAATGTTTTGATGATTAGTGAATAACAACAGCTTTTATTAACAATTTTCAATTATTATAAATTATTGAAAAACAACCAAATTGTTTTATGATTGTTTTAAGGGTAAAATTAGTTCAATTTCATATCTATTAATTTAATTTATGTCATTTTAATCAATTTCATATTTTATTATTATATAAAAACTTTTAAATTTGTTGAACACTTTTGCTTTGGAAAACTGCATTCTCATCATGAATATAGGAACAATTTAAAATTAAATATTTCTAATTATGTGAATCAAACTAGGAATGTTTATTCCACATTTGGAATCAGAATAATTTATATTATCTAATTACATTAAATTAAATTTTCACCATAATTTATAGAAAAAAGAGTAAAATGTATTTACCACGATTAAGGTAAACATATGTTTAATGGGGGGTGAAACTAAAATGATACGGGTTAAAAATGAAAAAAAAATGTATCCAAAACCCATTTAATGGAAATCTTCTGATATTATTTATTATATTATTTATAATTTACCATTTTGGTTCTTTGTTTCATGCAGAAAATGTGAGTAAACCTTTTTATTTTCTAAATTTACAACTGGGTCACCCACCTCACTTATAAAAGGACACCCCTCTTCTCTACCCTTCACACATTAAAAACCAATTGACTCAAAAAATCCATAAAAAATAAGTTAATTAATTCCATATTATCATCCTAGAAATGAAATTTTATCAAGAAATATTTCCTAAGAATCCTTTTGGTGAAAACCATATGAAGTTGTATGATGAAGAGTTAATGTCCATAACCAAGCATTTTATTTTATTTATTCTTCTAACCCATTAAATTATTATTAAATAATGAAGGTATTATAAAATCACTATATTAAATATAATTATATTTTTTTGTTATGTTAATGACCTATATCCTTCTACACATCAATGAAATGGGTTACGAAATCATCATTTGTTTGTGTGGGATACCACCACCTCACAAACTACTATAATTTGTTTTCCATCACCACCTCTCACGAAAATACATAAGGATGGATTTAATGCTTATATATTATATTTATTATATTATTATACTTTTATAATTATAATACCAAATCCATGTACTTACTTTTCAACCCATTGGAAAACAATAACGTCGCTCGTGTGTACTAAAGTCTACTGCCTCATGAATGAATGTGATGAATTTTTCATTTTTGTTTTAATTAGATTGTAGTATGGATAGATTAATTGAATATATATTATATTTATAATATAATTAAACTAATTAAAGTACTATATCAAAAATAACTTCTTCCATTACATTCCTTGTGGGATATGATAACATTATTCGTGTGTACAACAAACTACTACTTCGTGAAGCGATGTGATTCATTTTTCACATATTCATTACATGGAATGTAATAGGAATAATTTTAAAAACAAATATGTGATATAGTTTCAATAAAAAAATATTATGTAATGGTAATATATCATTTACTCTTTTTTCTTTCTTTCTACTGAGAAAATGGAAACATCGTTCAAGCGTATGTACATCCTACTATCTCCATGAATAGTGTATTTCATTTTCAATCTATAGATCCTGTTGGCTAAAATAAAAATATATAATCAATATATATCATATATATATATCATATATACCATTATGTAGATAATTTAATCATGATCAATGTAAAAGGATAAAAAATAACAAATCAAAACACATGTAAAAATGCAGTTATTACCCAAAATGCGACCATAACATGGAATTTTTAAGTAATGGGTAAAAAAGGTCATAAAAATAATATGTTGTATGATATATATACAAATTTAAATATTTATAATAGTATTATTCTTATTATATAGGATTTTTTAATGTGTATAAGGGAGGCCGAGACTTTAGGTAAGTGATTTTCGTGTCAATTTTATATCTATGAGATACGTGCCATATTCACCACCTATTTATTTTATGTGGTGTATATACTGAATAAGATTGTATTTTATTATTATTATCATGAAAATTATGCATATTTAAATATCCATTTTATCATCTCTATTTCACGGGGTTTACGGTTCAGAATATTTAAAAGCGGCAAGATATTCTCATCTCAACTTGGCTTCTTTGAGTTATATGTTGTGTGACGCACCTATCTTCTTTTATGAGTTGTATAAGATGAAAATTTGACATTTTATATCATTAATATAATTATATAAATTAAATATATTATGTTTTATATCTTTTTAATCTTTGATAGAGATTATGATTCAATGTTACCAATGTGGTAATGGTTTTGTGATACAATCTCATCGTTTATTGGGATTGTTTATGTTTATGCCTAAGATGATAAAATATTATGGTCAATATCAAAATAAACTCATTAATTTTCATCTACATTGGTTATTTATGGGTAATAATTGTTTTATATTCATTTTCCTCTCATTATGTACTCTATAATTTAATAAAATGTTTTTAATAAAAATTTTCTTTAATATTATCTTTGGTTGAAAACTCATTTTTTTTCCAAAACCAAGTTTTCTTAAAATGTTTTCAAAAATGTTTTTATAACAAAAAATGATTTATTGATAATATTTTTAAAAATTTATTTTTCTTTTATATATTTTTGAAAGGAATAGTCAGATTTTTTTCTAAACAATTCTAATTTTGAGTTTACCGAAAATGTTAAGGGAATAATTGTTTTTGATGTGTACAATATTAATTGAATTCACCTCCGTTTTATTTTTATTGAATATTAATTTATATGGTATCAATGTTATTTAAAAAAAATGGATTTCCATAATGTTATATTTCATTTAAATTGTGTTTCGAAGAGGAAATGATATTTTCCTCATGAAATGTTTTAAATGGATTTATAAAAACCCTTATATGTTTTAAAGTTCATTTTAAAATAAAATATTTTCCAAAATGTATTATATATTTTTAGTTTCAATAAGTGATTTTAAATGAAAATTAATTTTACCTAATAAATATTTTATATGATTTTAAATGATTTATTTAAAAAATTTAATGTTTATTTTCATTGAAAAATATTTATAATTTTTTTATAAATTTGTAGACATAAAAGTTAATTTTAATGAAAAGTTATATTCCATAATAAATGTTTCAAGTTTATTTTAAAATAATTTTCCATGTAAGACAACATTCGTTGATGTAACCTATGCTTTACTAGGGACATGATATAATAATACCATTAATATTATTTCTCTAAATGTTTTATGTTAATTGTTTCATGATGTTTATGAAATATGTTTCTATTCCATGAGTTATACAATGAGGATATTCTTATGAGACGAAATTATGTTCCTAGGTTATAATATGATGAAATAATAAAATGATTATGAAACCTATATTATTTCCACATGTTATGATATGATGAAATGTTTATGAAACCGTTTTCAATTTTTTTGTATGAGATGATGAATTTTTATGATCTTTTAGAACACATAAATACGATCTTCATTTTGTGATCGTTGTAACCAATATCTCCATCCAATGTAATGGGTAAATATTTATATCTCAATAGAAATATAGGAATGGAATGGTGAGGGAACATCATTCATTAAGTGACTCTATACACTATGATGGTTTTGGGAGTGAAACTTGACTACTCTCATGGTTTAGGGAGTGAACACATTCCAATATGATATCTTTGTATGTGATCCATGATTTTAATGATAATGATTTTCTAGGGTTATGTGCATTCCAAAATTTTATATCTTATTTCAATGTTATTCTCTCGTGGGTCATTTTATTTTATATTCCTACAATTAATGTCTTATACACTGACAATATTTATTTCATGACTCAATATTTTGGTGTTTGATATGAAGAGTGTTGTTTTTATATGTTATTATCACGTTGTTATACCCTTATGATCTTGTTATATTTACTTATTTTTCATTTGTTAACCATAATGAGAATCCAAACTCACACTTTCACATGTTTCATTTCACTAGGTTTTGAAGAATGTATTTAACTATGAAATTTATATTAAGATTAATAATGGGAATATCATTGTGGGAATCATTAAATATCTTCCACTAAATAATAATATTTTGTACTCAGTCTCCCAATCTGTCACGACCCATCCCCGGGCCTGTGCCGTGACTACCCCATGCCCGCCTTCCACAGGACAGGGGCTGGCAACTAGCACCAAAGGCGTAAATCCCGATAAAAAGGGAAGGCATTACATTTATAAAAGTAAAGAAATACAACAGAGTATGCAATAGAAGATAACATTGTGTAATACTGAATACAAAAGTAAGTGCTAAAAGGAAATGGGCCGGAAATACAAGTCCAACTATAAGTATAGTACAATTGAAAAGCTAGTACAACTGTAGTAAAGTAAAACAGAAACCACTGAGTAGAAATCAGACCTAAATGGTGGGTATAGATGGCCTCCTCAGCACCTCGGTTCCGGCTGTCCGCTCTATGTACGTCTCGCCAAGTGGTCCACCTCCAGGTACCGTCCAGCTCAACAAGCCTCCACCTCAATCAATGCTGTCCGTCATCTACATCCAACAAAACGTAGTGCAGGCATATCCTGTGTAGGGGTGAGTATACGATACTCAGTAGGGACCCCAAGACCCATGAAGGTCTTCCAATATCCACGAAGGATAAACCACATAAGAAAGAAACAATTAGGAAATATCAACCAACTCTAATTAGGTATATGCGAATACATATACCTAAGTTATCAATCACAGTCCGACTCCAACTCTCAAGCCCAAGCACAACCCAGTCCATACAGGAAAGAAATTCAATCACATCGATGATAATGATCAAAATTCAAGACTCAGATCACACATGTATACATCTTTCGTATTGCGATAGAGATGATCAGAAGTAGTCACTGATTCATCTATGCCGTCGGACCCACGTAGGATACTAGACCAGCTAATCTGTTTTACCCACGTAGGATACTAGACCAGCGACTCTATCAGACCCACTCAGGATACAAGTATGGAAGTCAAACTATCGGATACACTTAGGATAAAAGAACAATAGTCATTGCTGTCAAACCCACGGAGGATCCTAGAACGGTAGTCCTCGTCATTGAACCCATGGAGAATTACAGTATGGTAGACGTCATTGTCAAACCCACGGAGGATCCTAGTATAGTAGTCATCGTCATCGAACCCATAGAGGAAGCCAGTATAGTAGACGTCGTAGTTGAACCCACGGAGGATCCCAGTACGGTAGTCGTCGCAGTCCTAGCCAGCTCTAGGGTTCCCGCACACAGCATGCTCAATTCCAGGAGGGTCTTCTCCTTGAGCCAAAGGTTCGATACATCAGCTATCAAGAAGTACTAAGTTGATGTATCCAGAAGTTCCATCTCATCATAAGGAACCCAACACAATAGACGTCGCGTCAATCAGACCCCCAGTCTGAGAGTTATTAACATTTCTGTTTGAGGGGCCCAGTTGGATATTGGGTACCATCCAACCCATCCATACTACAGTCTCATTCGAATCCCAAGTGAAGTATTCCAAAGGGAGCTTCTCATCAAAATTAAACCAACGTAGTTGACGTCACGTCAATCGGACGTCCAGTCATTATGTTATAAGCGTTTCTACTCCGAGGGCCTGGTTTGTTTTGATTCCAAACCAACCAGACCATTTTCCAAAGTCGACCAAAACTAACATAGAGTAACTAAAAGGACCACCTCGTCTCAAGGGTCCTAGTACCACAGACGACACATCGATCAGACAAATGATCGTGAAGTTATTCGCATTTAAGCGAAACGGGCCCGGCCCGTCAAGCCCGGTGGGCTGGCGGGGCGGCCCGTCCTGGCTCGGTGGGTCCGAACCGGCTAACGGGTCAGCCCAAAATGATATAGTGCAACCCGGACTAGTGGGGCACGGCCCGGCCCGGTGGGGCGCGGCGCAGCCAGACCAGCTGTTGGATGCAGCTCGAAAAACTGGCCGAGCGACGCGGAGCGGGGGGGGGGGGGGGGACTTTCCGAACCGGCGACGCCGAGCGGTGCCGCCCTCTTTCACTGCTGGCCAAAGTCAGCCGACTTCTCTAGTGGGAGCGGCCCTCTTGGGTGGGCCGCTGTCCACCGCATGCGACGCCGCGACCTCCTCCAACCCAGCCAGCTGACGAGCCAGCCGGTTCACCCGCCGAAGCGGCCCGAGGAGTGTGGGCCACAAAACTCCGTAGCGCGGCACCTTGGGGCGCCGCAGTTCCACCAGCCCGACCGGTTCATCTTCAGTCGAGCGGCCCACGGTTGCGGGCCGCAGTTCTTCCGCACGCGGCTGGTGCGCGGTCGCCGCCTTCGCTCATCACCGCCTCTTTCAACACACCTCCATCGCAAATAAAAAATCAGGAAACATCGGAGGGTCGTCGGTACGTGTTCGTTCGGCCCGCACCCTCTGCGTTAGGCGGTAGAGATTTGCTGAAGACATTCCAATGGATTCAACATGAACAAGATAATTTATTCACGTAGAATGGTACAAAACCCCAACCTCGTAATTGATGTCACACATCGACAAGCCGCGGAAGATGGAGGGACTCAATCCAACGTCACCGTCTCAGGTCCAGGACCTTCTAAGAGAAGACACACCTCAGACTTCTGAGTTTAGAGTAAATTGTAAACTGTTCGCTCAACGAACAGTGGGTGTGACTAGACATTTGTAAAGAACGTTACTACAACCTTTTTCACTTACGTCCTACAAGAGATGTTAATATTTCTCCTTTTTTGAAAAGAGAAATATGGTCTCATCCCTGGGATAAACCACGTTATTTTTCTAACACAGTAATTTTTGACATGAACGATACTATTTATTTCCATGGACGACGTCGTAACGCCTCGACGCTACTACCAGGAGATCCAACTGTTACTATTTCCCCCAAGGGTTGAGTCACACTGTCGGAAACAGTGTGTGGTTACTGGGTCTCCTCTAGTAGGAATCTCAAAAGTGAGGGTCAAGTCAACGATTTTAATCGTAACCTCTCAGTATCAACCATACAAAAAGGAAATGAAAGAAAACGTTACAAGGATAAGTGTATTTTATTACTATAACTCAATGTACAAAGACACAAAGCATCCAAAAACAATGACAACAACAAAGCTAGTCCCGCTCCTATCCACTTGCTGCTCGATCATCTCCTATGCCACGTCCGCCCGCTCCCGGCGGACCTCCATGGTCGAACCTCTACCTCTGCCTGGAAGGTCCCTCTACTACCTACTGGTCATCCGCTGGATGGGTCGGGCAGTCTCGAGACATGTGACCCTACCCATCGTATGGATAGCACTGCCTGCTCCCCGTATGGTTGGCTCTGTTGCGTGTGCCCCGCATAACTGAACCTGTATCCTGAGGTCTCCCACCTAATGGCCAGGCCCGGTTGGACCTCTGCATCAACTGTCTACTGCCAGCTGCCGAAGACTCCGCTACATGTCATCCTACGGAGGGCCTCGCTGCTGGTGACTTCCCAGCAAGAACACTCTCTACTATAAGGGCTCTCTCCAGCACCCCCGCCTGCGTCAGGATGTTGACGGGGATCATCGAATCCCTGATCACATGCCTGATTCCCTGCTTGATGGTCCAGGCCCTGAAGAACATGTCTCATACCATATCCATAGAGTAGCGTGAGATGTCAGTGAACCTCGCTGAGTACTAAGCTACTGCCATACTTCCCTACTGCAGATGAAGTAACTCCTAAATCCGCACCGCACGGAGGGTGGCCAAAACACACTTTGAGCGGAAGAGAATCTCGAAGTCCGTCCAGAGTAAAGATGCCTCGTCATGCACCTGGAGCATCAGGATCCACCATCTACCTGCCATTGCATGTAGGTGACTCTCTACAAGGATCACCATGAGGTCAGATGTTGTCCTTACCAATATGAAAAATCTGATGATAGCCTCCAGCCAATCCGCAGCTGCCTAGGGGTCTGTCTCTCCCCGGAACCTGGGTGGCCTCTATCGCTGGAACTCGTGCAACGCACTCAGACAACATTCACTCTCTGCTGCTAGGGTTGGTGATATCGGTGGCCCAATGGGTAGTGGTACCACTGGTGCTTCCGCTGTGATGGGGCCTTACACCGAGGCCTCATCGCTCGGTGGGCTACCATATTGTACGTAACTCGGAACCCTAGTTGGCTTCCTTCGTGGGGCCATCCTGAAAAGGAACAGGTGCACCATGGTTTAAATAGTATACCTGGTGAGATGACATAAATTAATCACAAAGAAAACTTTTGAGACACACATGCAATTAGTGTTTTTGTGCACTTAGTCAGAAATCAGAGGTCATAGTCCTGGTGTAAGGATACGTCGGCCGCCACACCAACACTGGACTCTCTAGAATGAAAAACCTACTCAAAACCCTTAAAACTATTGATTCACAGAAAATAATGATCCGAGACATAAGTTCTGCAGTAGAATGGACTCCTCTAATACCAATTTTTCACGACCCATCCTCGGGGCCCGTACCGTGACTACCCAAGCCTGTCTTCCATAGGCCAGGGGCTGGTGTCTAGCACCAAAGGCGTAAATCACGATAAAAAGGGAATTCATTGCCTTTATAAAAGTAAGAAAACAAAACAGAGTAGGAAAAAAAAGATAACACTAAGTAATACTGAATACAAAAGTAAGTGCTGAAAGGAAAGGTGCCAGAAACACAAGCCCAACTGTAAGTACAATACAACTGAAAATCTAGTACAACTGTAGTAAATTAAAACAGAAACCACTGAGTCGTCCTCCAGAAATCCCACCTGAAGGGTGAGTACATATGGCCTCCTCATAACCTCAGGTCCGGCCATCCTCTCCGTGTACGTCTCGCCATGTGGTCCACCTCCGGGTACCGTCCAGCTCCACAAGCCTCCACCTCGATCAATGATGTCCGTCGTTTGCATCCAACACAACGTAGTGTGAGCATATCCTATGCAGGGGTGAGTATATGATACTCAGTATGGACACCGAGACCCCTAACGGTCTCCCAGTATCGACGAAGGATAAACCACATAAGAAAGATACAATCAGGAAGTATCCACCAACTCTACTTAGGTATATGCCCATACATATACCTAAGTTTTCAATCATAGTCTGACTCCAACTCTCGAGCCCAACCAAAACCCAGTCCACACAGGAAAGCAAGTCAATCAGATCGATGATAACGATCGAAAGTCAAGTCTCAGTTCACAGAGGTATACATATTTCGTATTGTGATAGAGATGATCAGATGTAGTCACTGATTAATCTATGCTGTCAAACCCACGCAGGATATTATACCAGATTAGCTGTCAGACCCACCTAGGGTACTAGACCACCTACTCTGTCAGACCCACTCAGGATAAAAGTAAAGAAGTAAAAATTTCGGACCCACTTAGCATACAAGAATAGTAGTCACCGCTGTTGAACCCATGGGGGATCACAGTACAGAAGTAATTGCCGTCAAACCCACGAAGGATTCTAGTACGATAGACATCGTCGTCGAACACACGGAGGATCCTAGTACGGTAGTCGTCATCATCGAACCCACGGAAGATTACAGTACGGTAGATGTCATCGTAAAAACCACGGAGGATCCTAGTACGGTTGTAATTATTGTCAAACCCACATAGGATTCCAGTATAGTAGACATTGTAGTCAAACCCATAGAGGATCCCAGTACGGTAGTCGTCGCAGTCGCAGCCAGCTCTAGGGTTCCCGCACGCAGCACGCTCGATTATGGGAGGGTACTCTCCTCGAGCCAAGGGGTTGATTCATCAAATATCATGAATTCCTGAGTTGATGTATCTAGAAGTTCCGTCTCATCATAAGGATCTCAACACAATAGACGTCACATCAATCGGACGCCCGGTCTGAGAGTTGTTGACATTTCCCTTCTAGGGGCCCGATTGGATTTTCGGTACAATCCAACCTGGACATACTACAGTCTCATATGAATCCTATGTAGAGTATAAAAAAGGATCATCTTGTCAAAAGTAAACCAATGGAGTTGACGACACATCAATCGAACGTCCGGTCCTTAAGTTATAACATTTCTGCTCTGAGGGCCCGGTTGGTTTCGAGTCCGAACCCACCCGACTGTTTTCCAAAGTTGTCCAAAACTCACTTAGAGTAATGAAAAAGGACCGACTCATCGCAAGGGTCGCAGTGCTGCAGACGGTGCATAGATCGGACGCAAGGTCGTGAAGTTATTCGCAACTAAGCGAAACGGGCCCGACCTATCAAGCCCGGTGGGATGGCAGGCCGGTACGTCCTGGCTCGGTGAGCCCGACCCGGATAAGGGGTCGGACTGACCCTATATAGTGTGGCCCGACCTGTTGGGTAATGAAATGGGCCATGGAAGGAGGCCCATCCCGGTGGGGGGCAGCCCGGCCCGCTGCGGGGTGCGGCCCGGCCTTGCTGGTGAGTCCCGACTCGGCTGGCGCGGCCCGACCAACTGTTGGTCGTGGCTCGACATACTGGTCGAGAGACGTAGAGCAGGTGGAGGGGGGGGGGGGGCTTCCCAAACCGGCGGCACTGAGAGGCGCCGCCCTCCTTCCCGGTCGATCAATGCCAACCGGATTCTCCAGCACGGGCAGCCCGCTTGGGCGGGCCGATGTCCACTTCACACGGCACCAGGCGACGCCGCGGCCTCCTCCAACCCGACTGGACGGTGAGCCAGCCTGTTCAAACTCCGAAGTGGCCCATGAAGTGCGGACCATAGACATCCGCAGCACGGTGCCTTGTGGCACTGCGGTTCCACCAGCACGGCCGGCTACGGCCGACCGGTTCTTCTTCGGCTGATCAGCCTGCGGTTGCGGGCCGCGGTTCTTCCGCACGTGGCCGGCGAGCGGCCACCGCCTTCGCTTGTCATCGCCTCTATCAACACACCTCTATCGCGAATAAAAAAATCAAGAAACATCGGAGGGTCGTCCGAAAGTGTTCGTTCGGCCCGCACCCTCTGCCTTAGGCGGTGGCAATTGGTCGAAGACATTCCAATAGATTCAACATGAATGAGATAATTTATTCACGTAGAATTGTACAAAACCCCTACCTCATAATTGACATTTCATGTCGACAATAAGCGGAAGATGATCATCGTGGTAGATGGCGTCATGGAGAACGGCATCGTCCCGTCAACGTTGGAGGAAGAGTCGTTGACGTAGCCAACGCTTCTCGCGAGCGGTGTCTTCTCCCTTGATGCGGAGGAAGAAGAAGGTAGAAGAAGTCATAGAGCGTTCTTCGCCGAGAGAGTATGATTTTCGTCATGGAAGAATTAAGCTCCTCTAATTCTCCAATGGTTCTCCACTAAAATATTTTCTAATGAAAATATTATAATAGTCTTCTCCAATTTTAACGAATTGTCATGCGAATAAAAATAATTCAAATGAGAGGTGGAAATTAATTAATAAGGTTATTAATTAAAGGGGTTGGCATAATCAATGTTTGGGAGGTGGAGGGGCTCTACCCTAATGAGGAGAGGAGTTAATTAATTAAGGGGGGTTTAAGGGAGTTATGGGAAGATGAAAGGATTAGGGATCGTGTGGGACCCACCACACTAAATCTTCTCATGGGAGGTTATGTGGGTGTGGGACCCACCCTTAACTCCTTTTGGGAGGAAAAAACCTCCACTGAATAATAAAATTGGGTACCAAAAATTTTATTAATTTATTATGAATTATCAAAATATAACTTTCAACCCGTATAAAACGCAACTGCGGTAAAGGTCCCCTTAAGCGAATACCGGCACTACGAGTTCATCGGTGTCCTCGATTTTCAATTCCGAGCACCAGTTCAAAAGCTAGAATACCTGCACTTACGTTTACTGAACATACCGGAACAAAACATCAGAAATTGATTCCGGGCACACTGGGCCCTGGAATCAAGTGCTGTTAGAAACCACAGACTTGTAAAATTCCAAAGTATTTAAGAAATAAATTTCCTTGAAATTTCTTGGACTTTACACAATCCACTAAATCATTATGATCCTCAGGAATTTGTTTGCATAATGTAATGAATATTTATCCAAAAAGACTTAATATCTATATATAATTGGTAATATAAGAATGGTATATTTATCTATTAGAAACTATGTTATAAAAAATTTAGTAAGGATTCTTAGGATATGTATGAGGATAAGTACAAGGATGAGTCAAATTATAGGAAAAGTTCCAAAAATAATGAAAATGGATATAAAAAGGAATTTAAACTAAATTGCATCCCTTTTGTATACTAAAAGTGGATGTGGGTCGAGCACATTGGTTCCTAGTGGTAATAACACTAAAAAGGGAGCATTGTGCTAGATTGAATCATCACCTGGTGCATGATAATGGGCCTTGTTGCACACTTAGTTTGACACTCATAGATGATATGGTTTGGCAATTAAAAAACTATTTATGAATTGTAATGATGAATTTTAATAATGATCATGAATGAACTTGATTATGACTAAGATATCATAGATTAAAAAAGAGTCATTATTTAGAAACCCTATTGGTGATTTTAATTAATATGTGGCTTCACATTATGAATATTATAAATCACACTATGATTTTTGTTTTTAACAAATAGTTTGAACCAAAATGAACTAGATAAAAATTTAACGTGATAGAAAATGAATTGATGAGAAACAAGATGGGATGATAAATGGAGTTAAGAATATTGTTAGTACGGAAAACAAGTTATGAAATTATTTTATTAACAACAAGCACCTTAACCAACACTAAAACTCACCAAAGAAGATAATGATAGAGTTTTTTGAGAGTTTGGGTGTTAGAAATAATGGAGGAAAGGGGATTTTGTTTTATATATATCATGAATGTCAGAAGATTCATCGAAGTACATGTATCCAGGGAATGAGAAGCTGTTTGGAGCGTATACAATAATTACATAGAGAAATTAATTGTAATGGAAAAATGAAAAGTTAAGTTAAATAAATGTTTGATAATAATGGAATCCTTAATATATCATTGGTAGTTGAATTTTTCAGATGTGGAATGTATGGGGATTATAAATATTTATTTCTTAAAGGGTGATCACTTGATGATAATAATAAATATTATATGTTTAAGAGACTAAAAATGACATATGAAAGGAAATAAGTGTTAGAGGATTAGATGACCAATACTATTTAATGGTGTATGATGAAAGTGGAATGGGTGATGTATTTATGTGTGGGGATTAAAATAATTATAATAGTGGTATTATGATTATTAGAATCATGAAAAAACCATGGATTATTCTATATTTATTTTTCATTAAGGAGTAGAAAGAATATGATAAATGGTACGGATGAACTATAAAATGGGCTTAATGGAAAGATGACATTTTGATTAAGGTAATATAACCCTTAATATATTAATGATATTGAAAAAATGGTGTGAAGTTTGGATAAAGATATTTTTTATGTGGACAAAGAAAAATTGATAGTATTGATTATCTAAGAAAAATAAAATGGTTTCATGAGAAATTGTTTTATGTTATAATTAATAGAGCATACAGTTTTTTTGATTTTATAGAATATATTCAATAATATGTGATTTTATTTAAGGAAAGAGGAATGAGATAATTTTTGAAAGTTGGTATGTTTTCATTATGTTTTTTGGTAATTAAAGGTATTACCATGTCATAAGAGAATATATGATCCATGTATTCACATATTTTTTATGAGACATTAAGAGGTATAAAATATTATTTGGGGGACTAATTGTCAGTAGATTTCATAAATCTAGTGAAATTATTTGTAATTTTTTTTATTTTATGTAATGTTAAACATAGAGGATCCTTAATGTTATCTATTGTAGAAATTCATTAAGTTGAACTATATTTGTTATAAGATAACCTATTCTAATTATTTTGATAATAAATATATAAATAAAGGACTAAATATCATTATTTGATCGATATTATGATAAATTAGTGATTAAGGAATAAAAAAAATTCCCTTAGAGTAATATATGATGTTGAAATTGATCAAGGCACAACCCTAGGACGAGATTGTGCTTATGAATTTGAAGGAAGTAAAGTAAATATATATTCCCATGAAAACTATTCAACTTTATGAAAATGATCTTGATTTTTTAAAACATTTTACTTAATTTCTGATGAAGGAATGGTATTTTTACCAATCTCATATTTATGGTCTTGTGGACGTTAAATTTCTTTAAACCATGTTCTATATCACTATCTGTCGGTATTTAGGTGATAGTTTTCTATTTTGTTTACATTTAATCACTTCCAAACTATTTTACCCTATTTATAAACCTAGTATGTATTTTTATAGATGACCTTTACACATCCATTTATCTCTTTTCAATATTATGTCTTAATAAACTTTATTACGATGATGGTTTCCCAAAAAGATATTTTCCAATGTTAAACACTTATTAAACTAACACAGATTCAAATTGGGAGAACATAATTTATTTAAGGGGGTAAAATATAACACCTTGATATTTTTTAAAATTTTCTGAAAAAATTAATATTTGAAACATTTCTTGTTACCTAAAACACTGAGTTTAGCTTTCAATACACACTCACAGAGTTTATGCTGTGTTACACACAACACTGAGTTTAAACGATATGCGAAATACTAATAAAATATTATTATTTAATATGATACCTATCACCTAGCCATTGGAATTAATTTTATGAATTGTAATAACTATATTATGAGATTATATTATGAATTTTTTGATGACCAATTAATTATAAGTGAAAATAAAACCCATTTGAATATAAAGAAAATATTTTTTCTGAAAAACTACTTTTTGGAGAACAATGATATTATAATTTAATGATTTAAATAAATAACTCTTGGAGAATTATTTTAATGAAATTTATATATAATATATTCGATAAAAATGTATTAACATTAATCAAATGGGTTTTTTTGATAAGATATTAAAATAAATCCATTTTTCTCTGAAAAATGAATTTATCTAAAAATAGATTTTCCATATTTTATGAATTTATTTTGATTTGTTTTTCAATATAATAAAATTATTTTGGAAAAATGAAATTAATTTTTTAAACCATCAAGTAAAATATATCTTAGGTTTAATTTTTTATAGTTTTCTAAAATGATAAAATTTTCAATGAACAACGAAAAATAATTTTTTTTATTAAGAAATGTCATTTATTTTAATGAATTTAAAAACATAAAATTTATTTTAAGATGGTTTTAAATCTAAATTTAGTTCAATTATATACCTATAAAATCAATTTAGGTAATTGGAATCAATTTAATATTTTTTGTATATTTTTTTTTAAAACTTTTGAACATTTTCTTTTTGGAAAAATGCTTTCTTGTCATGAGTGTGGGATTAATTTTGAATTAAAATTTTACAATTATCTAAAAGGAAATTTTAAAATGGATTAAATATTTTGAATAAAATATTTTATATTATTTAATAATAATAACATTATTTTTACCATAATTAAGAGTAAAAAAAGTAAAAACTATTTATGACAGTTAAGGTAAAAATGGATTTACTAGGGGGTTAAACTAAAAAGATAAGGGATAAAAATAATATAAAAATTTTCCACCACAAATTTTATGGAAATATTTTTATATTATATTTTTAATTTCATTTTATGGGCCATTGATATCGTTTTTTTAATTTAGAAAAATGGATATACCATTTTTTATTGAAAAAGTGCATGTGTGATACTCACCTCACTTATAAAAAGCCACCCCCTGTAATCTCCTCTCCATAATTATAAAAACCATTGGTTTGAAAAATATCTACAAAATCACTTACCTAATTTCCACCACCCATTAGATAATCCATTTTTGGTCATAAATCCAACATAAGGATCCTTTTGGTGTAATCTAAAAGATGTTGTTCGAAGAAGAGGTGGCACCCCTTGTATAGCATTTTATTTTATTTATTCCTATACCTATTTAAATTATTATTAAGACATTATGATAGAACAAAATCAGTATATTAAATATAATTTGATTTTTATGTTATGTTAATGACCTATATCCATCCCAACTTCCATCAAATGGGTTATGAAATCATCATTTGTGTGTATGGAGGACTATCTCCTCGCGAACTGATGTTATTTTTTGGTCGCCAAATCTCATGGATAGAAATAATGATGAATTTAAAAAATATATATTATATTTATAAAATTATTATAAAATTTCAACTATAATTACACATCTAACTTCTTAGCTCATAACCCAATGGAAACCAATAAAGCCGCTTGTGTTTATGACAGACTACCGCCTTACGAATCGATTTGATGTATTTTTTATTTTTTCCATAATTGCATGGAAATAAAGATAGATTAAATGAATAAATATGATATTTATAATATAATTAACCTTATGGAATTATTATATCACATATAACTTCTAACCTAACATTCTATGGGAGATACGATGACATTATTTGTGTGTACAAAATAATACCACCTCACAAAGCAATGTGATTCATTTTTCAAGTATGATTTACATAGAATGTAATAAGGATAGGTTTAAATAAAAATAATTGATATATATGACATAAAAATAATTTATAATCGTAATATATCATTTACCATTATTTAATTCATTACATTCAGAAAATGGAAATAATATTCATGCATACGTACGACCTACCATCTCCATGATCAATGTATCTTATTTTATATCTCTAATTATTAGTGATTATTCTAAACAAATAATATATATATATATATATGATATTTAAATAATGGTTATAATTATGGATATTATGGAACCACAATCAATGTAAGAGGATGAAAACTAACAAAATCAAAACATACATGAAAAACAAAGCAGTTATTGCCTGAAACGTGACCTTAAAATGGAGTTATTAATAAACAGGTAATAAAGGTTCATAAGAAAGTTATATATAGTATGATATATATAGTTTTAGTTATGTAACATATTTCTATAATATTATATTTAGTATACCTTATTTTTTCACATGTAAGAAGGAATTCAAGGCATTATGTAAGGGAATTCCATGTCACTTTTATATCAGTGAGATACATTCCATATTCAACACTATTTTATTTTATGTGGTTTACATAATTCACGTGAATTTATTTTATAATTATTATACTGAATATTATGGGGCGATACATATCCATTTTAGGGTCTCTATTTCATGGGTTTTACAGTAATAAAGTCACCAAAGAAGTAGGATATTTTCATCTCAATTTGATTTCTTTAAGACATATGTTGTGTTATTCACTTATAATATTTCATGTCTTGTATATAATACCCCTTTCACATTATTATAATTAATATACTTCTATTAGTGATATATAGATTAATTTTTATTTAATTTTATTCTTCCACGGGGCTTACGATTCAATATCACCAAAGTGGTAATGGTTTTATGATATAATATCATCGTTTATGAAGACTATTTATGTTTATGCCTCCAAATATGACATCTTATGATAAATATATCATGAAAGTAATTAATTTTCTTCTACAATATTGATTCCATTACAATACATGTTTTCTATTCATCTCCTTGTCTTTATGTACTCAACAATTCAATGGATTTGTTTAATAAAATTCGTCTTTATTGGTCTTTTCGGTCAAACCCCCGGTTTAATCCCAAAAATATGTTTTCTAAAAGGGATTAATTTTTTTTAACAAAATACAAATTATTTTTATGTAAATATATAATTTTTATTGATTTTTTACTTTTTTTGAAAGGAATCATCAGGTAATTTTCCAAAAAATTCCTATTTTGATTTTACGTAAAATCTAAAAGAGATGTTTATTTTAACATGTATGACATGAATAGAATTTACAAACATCATGACCATTATTTTCATTGAAGATTAATTTATTGGTTTTCAAGGTCATTTCAAAGAATATTAATTTCCAAATTTTTTATATTTTAAATTTTTTTCAAATCAGAAATTTTATTTTCCTCATGAAATATTTTAAATGATTTTTAAATATTCCTTTATATGTTTTAAATTTTATTTTCAGTGAAAATGATTTTTTAAATTTTTTAAGAATGTTTAGTTTTAAAAATATATCATTAATTAAATTTTTCTCCACAATAAATTTTTGAAATGATTTTGTAATGATTTTTTTATAAAATTCAAATTTTATTTTCAAAGAAAAATATTATAAAAATGTTTTATAAATTTATAGCTTTGAGAAGTGATTTTCAATAAAATTTTATTTTACTAAATAAATGTTCCAAATTTCATTTATTAATCAGTTTCCATCTAAAATGACATCTGTTTATGTTACCTATGACTTACTATGCATTTGGTATAAGGATACCGATATTATTATTATTTCTGAATGGTTTATGTTTATGATGACATAATGTCTATGAAACCCATTTCTCTTCAATAGGTTATAAAATGAGTAAATGATTATGAAACACACTTGTTATCATGGATTATTGTACGATGAAATGATTATGAAACTTGTCTCTTTTTCATAGCTTATGATATGATGTGATGTTTTTGAAACCCATTTCATTTTATGGGTTATGAAATGAAAAATTATTTACAATATTATGGAACTTATACATATAATTTATATTATTTATAGGGTGGGACCTATATCTCCCCCCCAAAAGAATTGGGTAAAAATATATTTTTCATGCGATAGTCGGGACTCGAATGGAGAGTGAACCCAGTTCAGTTAGGGAATTTTACTTCTATGATGGTCTTGTGAGTGATACTTTTCTACTATAATGGTTTAAGGAGTGAACTATTTCCAATATCATATCCTGGGTATTGAATCTTTACTAATATGGAAATGATTTTCTATGATTTTGTGTATGTCGTAATACCATGTCTTAGGTCAATGTTATGATCTCACAGATCATCTTATTTCATTTCCTAATGATTCACATCGTTTGAATTTCTACTATATACTATGTGATTCAATATTTTTAACTCTGATATGTAGAGAATGATTTCTCACATTCTCAAACCCTCTAGAAGACATTAGTCGAAATATTTTCCCTTATTTACCCCTACCAAGTATTTTTGCACACTAATATCAGGTTTTATTTCCCTAGGTTACTAATAATGGTTTTAAGTATGGTACTTATGTGAATAAAAATAAATGGGATGATTTTTGTTGGAAATAGTGAAGATATTTCACTAAAATAAATATTTTTTACCTAGTATCCAAAGTAACTGAACCATAATAATGCTCTGGAAAGTGTTTGTTTATTGTAATGAATATTTATATAAAACTATGTATTATCTAATAATGAGAATCTTTAATAATTAAACATGTGTCCCATTACTCCCATGGATAGAGGATACTACACATTTACCAGGCAGTTTTCCAAAACATGAAAACTAACTGTGTGAACCTTTAAATGTGGGGAATTGTTGATTTTCCCCTACCTACCTATATATAATCTAACTTAGTTTTATTCCTCATTTCAGCCCAATTATCCTTTTGTGAGAACCAATCCCTTTTACCTCTTCCAAGAGTGATTATAATTTGATTATAGGGAATTTGAGATGTTGTTTAGTGACATCTGAATTTCTAGGTAATATTCTAACTCCATTTCCGTATATTTTTTTTGGAAGAATCATTATTTGGATGGTATTATTATACTAAATACCTGGATCCCTATTTCAAGAGAGTCCTTCATTGTGTGAATAGGGGTAATTTTATCTTTAATCAACGACTGATGTTGGATGAGTGGTAGTTTATAAGAAAAATTCATGTGGTCTACATGTTATTTCCTATATTCTTGATGTTTTTTCATGTGTATGTGGTATGTTTTATCATTTTGTTATTATTTTTTCTAGTTTCCTTCAATAAAAAATTAAATTGGGCCATAAATTTATGATAGATACCCTTCAGATACCCTATTTATTTCATTAATGTCTAGGATAACGTGTTTGAAGCCACCCATGGGGTCTGCTAATCCTTTGAAGTTAGTGAAATGTGTTGTTAAATGTTGGGATAAGGGGTTTATGATATTAAAATTTATATTATTTTTTTCGACATGTTACCAAGACACAAGGGGTCATTTGGAAAACATTTTTGTATTATAATTATTAGGACACAAATAATAGGGAAAAAGAGACAAATGACAAAACGGTCTTATTTATGTAATTAAATAGTTTTAAAGACACATGAATAGTTTTTTTATATGAATAATTGGTTGAATGATTTGATAATATAATTAGTTTAATTATTTTAAGGGAAATAGAATATTTTAATTTTTATAATTTAATGAGGTTCAACGATGATATGTATGTGTTGAAAATATGAAGTGTGGTAGAAATAAAAAATTGATTGATAATGAAAATATTGAAATATTGGTCACGATTCTCCAAAACCACTGGTATGGATGTTGTACATAGTATTACTTAACCATCATTTAATATGGATTGAAATGGAATGAAATATCGTTGATTAAAAAATGACATACATGGAATTCATTATTCTTGGATTGGGTGCCAGCATAGAGACTGGGAAGTAATATATTATGACATGACATAAGTAAGTGGATAAAACATATATAGAAAATATGATTTAAAATATATAAATGAACATTACATATTTATATTGAATGTGTAACCCCGATGATATGTGGTGCATGGTTTAGACTTTTGGAAATGATGAAGCATTTTTTGTGGATTGTGTGTCACAGTGAAACCCAATAGCCTATGTGGGAGTTTAATACTTCTTAATTATGGCACATTATTTGTTTATTACCATATTTATTAGTTCCTTTATACTAATACATTCTCTAAAATTTTTTATGTATTGGATATAGATTTATAAAAAATTAGTAGGGACCTACTGAGTCACAATAACAACATACTTGGGACCCCATAGTTACCTAAGAATAACTCATTGTTGTAGGTCAGGATAAGGGAAAAGTCCCAATGATATATGGATGAGTTGGGATTTTTGGATATAGCATGGATTAAGGGACCAAACATGATTACAATCCCTATTTTAGGGATTGTGATTGTGTATTTAATTTTGTTTTACTTGACATATGACACCACTATGACATGACATGATTATTGTATTATCTTGTGGGTAAATTATTAGTTTTCGGGTTTTGTTATGAGATGCATGGTTATTATTTCCCATTTATCATTATTACTTTGTTATTTTATGGTGATTTCAAAAATTTTCATACTATGGTAAATAGGGTATAGTATCTACCCATACTTTAATATACCCTGACCACTAGTTGACAACCTCTAGTATACGAGTAGGCACAAATGAGGTTTTTTGAAAAGAATAGTTCAACTATTATATAGTGGGTCATGCCTGGACGTTATAGAACCCATGTTGAGTTAAAATTAAGTAACTCAACACACATATCTTTGATTCTATATAATACCCACCACTAGTTTTTTTATAGTGAAATCTAATAATTGGTATATTTAAGTCATCATGTGAAACATATTCATACAAAGAAATTAAGGAAGTGTTGGTATCAATTTCATCCTCAAAACACCAAAAATATGTCTTTGGATCACTTTAGTATAGGTACTAAATTATGGTTTTAGAGGTTTCTTGACACAATACACTTGTTTTATCACTAATTCCAAAATATTTTGCTGATTGATTGCCTCAAATTGACTAATGTTAGTTACATAAAATCTATATTCATCAATATAGGTTTCCTATCACATCATTGATTCAAATCACAAGAATATCACCCCAAAAAATCAATTATGAATGTAATAATTCAATATTAATATTTTCTCAAAATCATCTTTAAAAAACACATGTTCATATCGAGGTCAACTATCCAATGTCCTATCATAATATTCTGTTTTTATAGTTAACATATCTTCCTTATGACGTGTCCACGTTTTATCTACTCTACTAGTTATAAAAATGTTATATCCCTTAATCACAAGTGATTTTAGTTCACGAAAAAAAGTATTAGGAATAAAAGAAAATACACTTATTTCTTAAGAGACAACATCAATAGGTAAAATCAATACCATCAATATATTTTAATATTAGAATTTAATTAATATTTATTTTTTATTTTATAAATGTAACTGTTCTACATTATATTTCAATTAAGCCTGAAACTCTTTACTATGAAAACACACTCTCATTATCAGAGTAAATGAATAACAAATTATAATTATAATTTTTCCCCCATAAAAAATAGAAAAATTTTAAGATATTTATAAAATTATATAGTATAGGATAATATATACATATTCAAATCACTTACTTGATTTATTCATTGAATAAATCATATTTAATTAAGCCTGTTTGATGTACCATATCCCACTCAATAAGGATTAATGTTTGTAATATATATTATATAGTAATTTAATATATTTGGGGATGTGATGGAAAACTGGGCTCAATTTTATTATACTACTTATTTAGACTTCTCATTGGTTAGTTACATATTGTACACACATTATCCAAATATGTTAAATATAAGTCAATACATTATTAGTCCATATAACCTTTCATAATAGAACCTTTGCGATTATTCCTATTCCTGAAAAAATGCCTTATTAGGTACACATTACTTTTGTTTGGATATAACCAATGAAAATCAACGACCCCCCATAAATTATTTTAGTATAATATAGATAGTTATATGTAACAAGAAAGAAACAAAATATAAATAGAAATTTTTCTATAACTCAAACTAAAATAATATAACCTCTTCTTAAGCTATGTATAACCAAAAAATGGGGTTTCTCTCTAATGGAAGCGACCTCACGAGTAGCGTTGTGGAATAATTTATTCCAAACATTTCATAGTGATTTACTAAATATCGACAATGGTACCATCTCAACTCACTAGATCTAAAACCACATCAGAGATTCCTTTAAACCAGAACTGGAAAGATCATTTGGGATGCCCATCCCACAATCATTGGAGAAAAAGGATCAGTATGATAATGATCTAAATCACAATTTTCCATAAAATTGAATATTGTATCCTTCTTAGAGGTGATTAAAGTAGAATATCCACAGAATTAAACTTTATCAAAGATCTCTATTTTAAGAAAATTAGATGATGGATGATTTTTTATTGATGAAGATCTGGAAACCGTAAGATGAAGGATATTCATGTGTAAGTTCTCTATCATAGGCTATCTTACTTACATAAAAGTGGAAAATCTATGTCCCTTTACTAATCTCAAATCATGAACTTCACAGTACTAGGACAAAAATAATTTTAAGCTAGTCCCAATTGGAAATTTTTTTTATCACATAATCTTTAGGACTCAAGAGGATTTAAATTCTGTTTGGTTGTACGGTAATCTATAATTAAAACATGGATTCCTAAGATTATCTGAATAAGATATTATTTTTAATCCTCTCATGCATAGAAAATATATGGGAAAAATTTGTGTTTGATTTCATAGATTAAATTGGGTATAATTTTACCCAAAAAATATTAATGACATTTCTTCTTGTATTGGTATTCCATTGAATATTGATCAATATACATTAAATGGGGAGATAAGTATTTATGATAGTGTTATGATAGAGGCCAACCTAGATTTTAAATTACTAGAAATACATATTTTCAATGGTAATGAATTTAGAATAGATGTTAGTGTAGAATATGAGGAAAATATGACTTTATATAGGGTTTTTCAGGTAATTGGTAATACCAACTCTAATTATAGGGTGATTCTAAAGCAAAAAATACCACCCCCAAAAAATGAATGGAAAATGGTCAAATGAAAAAATGGAAAATACCCTACTATTGAGAATGATGATCCCCCAAAAAGAATGAGATGGGTCAATGGGTGAAAAAATAGCACCTCAATTCTACCTCAAAAACTAATGATGGAAAACTATGGGCTAATATCGTTGAGGAAGAAGAGATTGATTATTTAGAAGAAAGAATAACATTTGAAATTTCTAATGGGATATTTGATATAGTTAAACATTCATATCCTGATGAAACCCTTAAATATTTGATACTTTGAAATATAATGGCTTTACATAACTATAATTCAACTCAAAATCTTAATTAATTGAATAACCTCTGTAACAAATCAATCCCCAAATATTTATAAGATTCTAAGGTAGTAAATAATTTGTTCATTCATGAAAAAAACCAAGAGGATACTTATCAAAACTCTCATTACCCACTTAAACAACATCTATATGATGCTATATGTAGTATTGAATGTTCTTTAGAACAACTAAATCATGGTGATAGGGCTATCATTTCTACACCTTCAAATGAATTAATGGAAATCAGCATTCAAGAAAACATAGTCATGTTATAGCCTGCATGCACTATTACTCCGGGTGGCATTACAAGACCCCAAACTAATGTTAGTAACACTATACAGTAGACCCCTATTGAACTAAGTAATATTACAATGACACATTCCTCTAAACATATTTCTTATCATGAACAAAAAACTCCCAATTCTCTTAAAGAATGTTCCTATTACATTAATTCTTCTACTTCATCAAAGGTCAAACAGGAAGAAGAGACTTATACTCCTATTGGTAAAATGACAAAAACAATAAAAAAATATAAATGGAGGATGATATTTGGAGGTACAAATAAGGGGGGTTCCAACCCCAAGTATTTGTTTAAATGAATATTCTCTTTTTGAAGTATCAAGGTATTGAAAACTCCAACACTATCATTTCATTAAAAATATTTCTTCACAAAAAAAACCAAATATTTTTTCTATCTCTGATCCCAAAATTAATGTTTCACTTTTCTTCAATGGTTTGTATCATAATGGTTATACTTTTCTTGGTGACAGTAGTAATAATTCTTCTCATGAATGTATTTTGATTTTGTTTCAATACTCTTTAAATAATGTTAGTGTTTATAATATTTCAAACCATTTATTAACCTGTGAACTTATTTTATAAAATTCCCATTTATTTTCTATTTGATTTATGAGAAAATAAGTATCAAGATAGATGATTTTTTGAAATGATATATCCTTATTAATAAATATAAATCATGATTCATGGATTGTTTTTGGGTATTTTAATGATATCCTTGGTACAATTGAAAAAATGGGCCCTGCTCACTCCACTATCTCTTCATAGGAAATTAAATACTCCATTAAAGATAATAACTTAATTTAAATAAAACATGGTGGGTCCAAATAAACGTTGTATATAATTAACTACAGTAGGGCCATATATAGTAAGCTGGATGGAGTGTTTTCTAATGATAAAACTATGGATAATTTTGATAACATCTCCTACATTACCATTCCTAGAATAAATTCAGATCACCACACGATTTTGGTTTGTCTTACAATTATAATATGTAAACCCACAATCACTTTTAGATTTAATAATTCTTGGGTTTAAGTTTTTGAGATTGATAATATTATTAGATAATATTGGAAATCTATGAACTACGGTACAGATGATTTTTCTTGTATCATGAATCTTGAATTCCTTAAACTAAAACTAAGAGGTTGGTGTAAACTCAAATCTTGAAAAATTGAAAAGAACATTACTTCTTTGGAAGAAAATACAAACCAAATTCAAACTGCCACTAACAATTCCAATTTTATTATTGATCCTCATTAATAAATTGACTGTGTAAACTCAAATCTTAAAAAATTGACAACGATACTCCTACTTTGGAAGCCAATATTAACCAAATTAAAATTGAATCTACTAATTATAATTTTACTATTGATCCTAATCTTGAAATTGACTTTTATACCATACTTAATTCATTTCCATATATTATGGGAAGAAATAAAAATTAGTTTTTCAAAATGAAATTCCTTAATGATAGAGATAGAAGCACAAAGTTATAAAACTCTGTAAAATGTGCCAGAAAAGGATGTAGGCCTCCCACACTTCTAAAATATGGAGAAAATTTAATTGATAGCGATGAAGGTCATTCTAATAACATTATTGCATCTTATATAAAAATTTTCAATGGCCCTGATATGAATAAATATCATTTTCCTAATTTCATTCCAATCATTCTTAAAAATAAAGAAAATACTTTCCTCACAAACATCCCACTAGATAATGAGATCAAGAATACAATTTTTAACATCATTCCAGATAGTTCCCTTGGCCCTGAAGGTTTCATTAATTTTTCCTTTCAACATTATTACGATGTCATTCAACATGATGTTTGTATTTTTTTAATGACTACTACTCTAATGGAATTATTCCACGTGGTCTTAATGCTAAATTTCTCTCTTTGATTCCCAAATTTTATAATGCCTTTTATTTTATTTTCTTAAGACCCATTTCCTTTATTAATACTATTTAAAAATTCATTTATAAGATCCTTTTTGGTACACTTGCCTCAATTTCTAATAAAATTGACTCTTGGAATCAGTTTGGTTTTTTCAAGGGTATAACCATTCAAGATTGCATCTTCATTTTCTATAAATGAACTATCTTCTTAAATTATCCTAATATAGGAGGTATTATTTCCATTAAACATGATATTATAAAGGACATTTATACCATGTATTGGAATTTTATCCATAAAGACCTTCAGTGTTTTGGGTTTGATGATCTATTTATTAACATAAATAGAACACTTTTTAGCTCTCTTCACATTTCTATCATTGTAAATGGTTCTCCTAGGGACTCATTTTAATGTTCTGGAATTATTGAATAATTGTTTTAATTATATTTAATTATATCGAGACCAATAAACCTGACGATGCGCGATTCCGAGGCCCGAAGTGCCCGAAATGATCCGTCAATGTTTTGTTAAGATTAAATTATCACACGTCACTAGTTTTCTTGAAAAAGTATTATAACTCTTAAACAGTTTCCCAAATCTAAAATCTAATGGAACCATTTTGATCAGGATGGTAGGTTTACCCCAGGCATGGCTTAAGTTTAGTCGGTGCATGCCACTTGTGAGAAAACCCAAAAATGGCATAACCATAAATAAAAAAATTAAATAAAGTTGTTTTATTTTTAAAATGCTTATAAATCACAAACGGTAACTCAGATTAAAAATCTGAGAACACCAATAAACTCATGATTTTGTGATTTCTTTTGGCAGATACTAACATTGGCCAGCATGGGCCACCAGTGAATGTTAGTTTTTTGCCATAAATAAAATAATGAAGTGACAATTATTTTATTGTAAAATACATAACTTATATACTGTAACTCGGATTAGAAATCTGAGAGTACCATTGGTTTCTTTCTGGTGTGTTTCTCTGAAGCAGAGAATAACCTTGACCGGCGTGGGTCGAGGGTGACTGTTAATAATTTTCTGACTTATTTTTTTTTGAGTACGTTGAGTAAACATGCGAGCCATGTTTTCTAACTTCTGAACCGCTTCTTGGATAAAAAATATGAGGGCACCATTGAACTCGCTGCACCAATTTTCACTTAAGGAGACCTTCACCTCGAACGCAGTAGGTCGAGGGTGAAGTTAGTTTTTATGGATTTTCATGGGAGAGTTAAAAGATTAAAAATAAAATAAAGCCACTTTTATTTTATTTTTATTTTGAAACCTTCCATTTGAATTCACGATTGTGGGGACCACCCAAACCCCCATTTAATGTGAGGAAACTGTTGGAATTAGCCTAGTTTAATGAGCCAATTTATTTGATTTAATGTGCCAACTTAAATTGAATTAACTCAATTAAATTTGACTCCTCACTTCTTTGTTGGGAATCATTGGCAAATGAGAGACTAGGAGAAGCTTTGAAGAAATATTCTACAATGAAGAACATCTCTTCAGATCAAGAACATTGACGTTGGGGCATGGTTTGGAAATGAGTTGCAGGAGCGACGAACGCCGAAACCCCTTCATCGACTTCATCCCCTTCGTCACAACACCTCCAACGAATGTCAAGGTAGGGATTTTAATTTGAATTATGAATAAATATTTTGGATTCTTCATATTCTTGATTCTCAACGACAATGTACAAACCAACATGTCCATTGTTCCAAACTTATACCTTGACTGTTTTCTTTCGTTCTTCATGCGTTCTTCATGCATTCTTCAATGTAAAATAATTAATGTTGCTGGAAACTCAATGTTTTGTTGAGCGCGGCATATGGAGTTGGAGACCTCGGCCCGAGGATCGTGAATCTGAAAACAACATAATTTTTAGGAGTTGAACAAAGCCGCTATGGCTCGTAGAAGAAGGCGGCGACTAACACATGGCCGACCGAGAGGAAGGTGGGGAGGCTCGCGTCCCTGCCGCCGGTTGAGAAAGTGGTCGTGGCCCGTCTGTCGCGGCAGAGCTGGGTGGCGGCCGGAAAACGGCCGGCCGTGTGGAGGAGTGGCGGAGTGCATACCCGCCATAAGAGCAGGAGGCTGCGGCAGAGGCTAGAGGGTGCCCGAGACCCAGCTGGCCGCAGGTGGACAGCATCGCCTTCGTGCCACTGGGAGGGGAACTAGCAGGACGTTTCGGTCAGCTGTGGTGTCCCGAGCTGTCCGGCGTGCCAGTAGGGTGACATAACAACTATCATACCATTCAGAATAACAGGGGGGGTGGGAACCTCACCCTGGGGTGCGGCTAGTGCGGACCCCACCACGGTGGTCCACCAGACCACGGGTAGCGCCATCACCCTACCCCAGCGGGCCACGCCAATGGGCCGCGCCAATGGGCTTCCCCCATCGCGGGTCGGGCCGCCACCCTTCGTGGGACAGCCTACACTACAGCCCAGCAGGTTGCGCCCGCCGAGGCCCAGGCCATCCGAAAAGGGCCAGACTATGTTAGTCAGGACTCAGGCCCATCCAGAACGATTTTCACGTTTATAGCCATATCTTGAGAACTGAGCGTCTGTTTGATGAACCATGTGTAGCACCAGAATCCTTGTATCGAGATAGTCCTTTTTGGTATGATCCACTTGAGTTTTGGATAATGTTGGAGTATGGACGTGTTGAATCAAACATGAATCCAACCGGGCCCTCGGAGTGGAAACACTAATAACTTAGAGACTGGGCATCCGATTGACGCGCAATATGTTGTGTTGGGTCCCGTATGATGCGAATGACCTTTGGGATACTTTTTCATGGAACTTCGTGGAGATTGAGGTATGAACGATGATGTGAGGAGTAGTTATCCCAAACGTTATATAAATGGGAATCTAGTGGCTGGTAGAGAGGCAGACGTTGGAGACAAATCATAAGGAGGTTAGTACCGAGCGATCCTGTGTGGGTCAGCACCGATCCTATATTGGTTAGATCCTATGTGGGTCAACGCTCAGCGATCTTTTGTGGGTCAGAAGATACTTATCCTTTGTGGGTTAGATCCTGTGTGGGTTAGCGCTCAACGATCCTATGTGGGTCAGTGCATACCGATCCTGTGTGGGTCAGATCCCGTGTGGGTAATTACAGGGGTTAGTTACCTATCAATCCTAGGCGGATCAGATCCTATGTGGGTCACTGTGGGGGTTAGTTTTCAATTGATCATGTGTGGGTCAGACACCGTATGGTCAACAACAATGCCTCTTGATAGAATAAGATGATCTAGCTTCACGAAAAATCATCTGTACTTATATATTTCACCTATTCCTGTTGTGAGTTGAGTTTTTACCTTTGTGGATTTACCTGTGTGGTACTTCTACCATCTTGGTGTTATCTTCATGGTGTTACCTATGTGGTACATCTAGCTTCGTAGTGTTACCTGTATGGTATTTCCAGCTTTGTGGTTTTACCTGTGTGGTACTTCTACCTTCATGATGTTTTCTTCATGGTGTTACCTATGTGGTATTTCTAGCTTCATGGTGTTACTTGTATGGTACTTCTACCTTCATGGCGTTATCTTCATGGTGTTACCTGTGTGGTACTTCTAGATTTGTGGTGTTACCTATGTGGTACTTCTAGCTTTGTGGTGTTATCTTTGTGGTGTTACCTGAGTGGTATTTCTAGCTTCGTGGTGTTACCTGTTTTTTATTTCTACCTTCGTGGTGTTACCTTTGTTGTATTCTTCCCTCGTGTGTGAGATGAGTATTTCTTGATAACATAGGTATATGTATGGGAATATACCTAAGTAGAGTTGAAGTATTGCTTTGAGATTTTTCCTTTGTGGAACTTTAGGAGACCTATGGGGTCTCGGGGTCCCTAACGAGTATTTTTATGCTCACCCCTGCACGGTCTTTTCCCACACCTTATTGTGTCTGGTGCAGACAACGTACAACATTGATCAAGGGTGAGGTACATAAGACTGGATGGTGTTAGAAGGTGTATCATTCGACGTGATGTGATGCGGAGGAGACGAGCATGTGTGGAGTACTGTGGAGATGATATGTACCTACCCTTCAGGTAGGATCCGCGGTGGACGATCCAAGAGTTTCTCTACACCTTCACCTATTTTTACGTTTTAGTTGTATTTGTACTTTTCCAATTGTTCTTGTATTCTAGCCTATTTTACTTGTACACACTTTTCACTACATCAGTTTACTTCATGTTTCTTCTTGTTTCATTTTACTTTGTGTGTTTGTATAGGTTTAAAAGAAATGACTTCCCATTTTAGGGATACTTCTTCTTGGTGCTAGTCACTACCACCTGGCCTATAGAAGGTGGTCTTGGGATAGTCATGACACATGCCCTGGGGGACGGGTCGTGACAAAGTGGTATCAAAAGAGTTCGGTTATACTGAAAAACTAGAACTCTAATATATTCTCTGTGGAAATAGTGTTAAGTGTTATGAGTGTGGTTTTTATTTTGGGGAGTCCAGTGATGGTGCGACGACCGACGTATCCATATACTAGGACCCTGAATTCTAATTTCCGACTCAGTGCACGAAAACACTGATTGCATGTGTTTTTGAAAAGTTTTTTCATTTGATTTCATTGGAGTCATCTCACCAGGTATAACTTAATGACTGTGGCTCACCTATTCTTTATTAGGATACTGCCAAATTGACATCCATCTAGGATTCCTGAGAGAGTACCCAATGACGGCCCACTGAGCAAAGAGGCTCCAGTGGAGGGCCCTCTTACGGTGTTATGACCTTTGGGTGGTTCACTTGTAGCACCACCACCCATTGGGAAGTAGTTACCTCTAATAGAACATGAGTACGATGCATGCTGACTAAGCGGGTTGAATGAGTTTCCAGTGGCAGAGGCCTTTGAGGTTTTTGAGGCATGACAAATTCCCAGGCAGCTAAGGACTGGCTGGAGGGTGTGGATAGTGTTTTCCGCGTAGTTGAGACACCAGTAGGGAAAATGGTGAACTTAGTTGTTAGTATTTTTTAGCTAGTGACCATGAAAATGGTCAGTTTAGTGATGAGGCTTCCTTACATGGACCATTGACCAAGATGGTACCTTCAGGTTGAGTACCAGCTATATCACTACACTTTGGTCAGTAGATATGACCGATAGTACTGGTAAATGACACTTGTATGCTTATTGCCTTACACATATTTCAGCATCAAATACCCCTCAGGTTCTGAGGCGAGACCGACTCACAGGAAGCTACAGACTATCTTGAGAAGGTGGCTGAGAGTTACCTAGAGCTTCTATAGCTTCCGCAGGACAACATGTCGGTAGCTGGGTATTCATCGAGGCATACCGACCATTATTTTTACTCAATGAATACGATATTATCAGTGTTCAGGTCTTGGACCTCCGAGCGAGGTGTGTTTAGGGACATATAAGCCATCACTATTCATCTATGCATTCCTACTTTTTTTAGGGTGTTAGAGATAACCTTTTTGGTTGAATGTACTTTAGATGAGTGGATACAGATAGTGAATGTTAGGAGTGGGAAAGTAGGAAACTGGCGCCAGTCTCAGAGACTTGGGCGTGTAAAATGTCTTGGGAAGAGGAGGTAATAAGGACAGATGAATCTACAGGGCAATAGACGTGGAAGAGGAGCTAATAGAGCAGCATGTGGTGGTGCACATTTCGACATATTACAACCACCACCTTTGTGGAACCCACCCGGCTCAGGGTGCTGAAGGATATGAGAAGAGAGTAGTTTCATGCGGTGAAGGAGTGTGACCCAAGGGAATTAGGAATGATTTGAGGTATGGTCAGTGTCTACTGCTAGATTCCGTATCAATAGACATATGTTCCAATCATTACTTCCTTACACGAATATTTTCCATGACCTAGAGTTTCATGTTAAACCGTTGACTTATCCCTCACATCTGGAGGTACCTATGGGAGGATACTCGAGAATCACACTAATGCTGACGGTGTGATCTTAACCTTGAGGCTAGAGTTTTAGTTGGAACATCTTAGTGGAAGCATAGAAGTCTTACGACGTTAGTTTGGGTATGGACTGGACAACCATAGTTCATACTCAGATTGAATGTATTAGGAAAAAATGGTTGTGGTTTCTCTACAACGTTGGAATTGGTTTTCCTTGGTCGGAGAAAAAAAGAAACCTAGGCAGCACAGGATCATCTCATGAAAAGAAAGGTGCAACCGATCACTCTTGAGTCGGCCAACCTTACCCTCGTGACAGTAGGAATTTTGAGTTTTCAGTTCCCAACGGGAGTGGTAGAGTGTGGGGACATCTTTTCAAATGATGTTTCCCGGATTACCTCACTGAAGGGAGAGGGAATTCTGCTTTGACTGGGTACTACCTGAGATTTGTACCTAACATTTCCATGGTATATGCACCTTTTTCAGCATTGGCGAAGAAGTGGGATCCTTTATTGTGGATGGATAAGTGTCAGCAGATCTTTCAAGAGATGAGAGAGTGACGATGGCTAGAGTTCCTCTTGGACTATGACTTCGATATAGTATATACTATTGGGAAGGGGAACGTGGTAGCATATGCAATCAGTAGAATGTCTAGTCTACAACTGCTAAGTGAGGCATCAGAGCAGATGGTCTCTTTGTAGATTTCCTTCATGGATAATGATTGAGAATCTTACCTACAGTTTATGAGAGTCACTTCCCCAATTCTTCAGCGAATTCAAGAGGCACATCTTGGGGACGTTGACTGCAAGGCCCGACGTGCTCAAATATCTTCAAGAAGATCCCCTAAATGATTTTTCTAAAGTTGGGGAGCATGTAATCCTCTATAGAGGATTCACCATGGTACCAGTGATGCGTCAGGAGGAGGTGTTGAGGGTGATCCATACATCCCCTTTAGCGGTATATCCCGAAGTGGTAAAGTTATACCAAGACTTTCAGCAATAGTACTAGTGGCCTATGATGAAGGAAGCAGTGGTAGAGTTTGTATCATGATGCCTCAGTTGTTATCAAGTGAAAACTACTCAGAGCATGTAGAAGTCATATGATGATAGGGGATAGAGACTTTGGAGTTCTAGGAGGGAGACCCCATCCTCCAATGGGTCTCACCCCGATGAGGATTGTAGAGGTTTGGCAGGGGCGGAAAACATTTTTCGAGGATCATAAGACCTTTCTATATTCTCAACAGAGTAGATGAGGTGGCGTGCCATCTATCTCTTCCCCCACTGATGCACCAGTTGCATAATGTTTTTCATGTGTCAAATTTGAGGAGATGAGTTCATTATCCATCGCACATTATTGACTAGGGAGAGTTGGACTTTGACGATGAGGCGAGTTTTATGGAGTTCCCAGTGGAGATAGAGGATCGATAGGAGCGAGTCTTTTGTAGATAGTCGATCCCTCTAGTGTGATTTTGGTGGTAGCATGGGGACCTCTAGGAGATAACATGGGAGTGGGAGGCTCAGATTCATGATCAATACCCTCATTTGTTTGATTTGCATTCTTTTTTGATTTTGGGGACATAAATCCCTAATGTGGGGAGGATGTAATGTCCTGGAATTTCTGTATAATTGTTTTTAATTAAATGGAATTATTTAGAGACTGTGAAATCTGATGGTGCGTTATTCGAGGCCCGAAGTGCCTGGAATGATCCATCAATGTTGTGTTAAGATTTAATTAGTGCATGTAACTTTTTTTCCTAAAAAAGCGGAATAACTCTTAAATAGTTTCCCGGATCAGAAATCTGAGGGCACTAATGCTATCAAGATGGCTTGTTTACCCCAGGAATGACTTAAGTTTAGTTGGCGTATGCCTCCTGTGAGAAAACCCGAAAATGGAATAACCATAAATAAAATAATTAAATAAAGTTATTTTAATTTTCAAATGCTTATAACTCACAAATGGTAACTCAGATTAAAAATCTGAGACCACCGCTGAACTCTTAATGGTATGAATTCTCTAGGAAGATACTAACATTGGTAGGCACGAGCCACTAGTGAATGTTAGTTTTTGGACGTAAATAAAATAATTATGTGGCTATTATTTTATTTTAAAATCCATATCTTCAAAATGGTAACTCAGATTGGAAATTCTAGAGTACCGTTGGGTTCATTGGGTCGTGTTTCACTTAGGTAGAGCCTAAAATCCACCGGCACAAGTTGAGGGTGACTGTTAATAATTTTTGGAATTTTTTTTTTCGGGTATGTTCAGTAAACGCACGAGTGGTGTCTTCTAAATTTTGAACCAATGCTCAGATTAAAAATATAAGGGAACCATTGACCATGCAGCTAAGATTTTTGTTTAAAGAGATATTCAACTCAACCACAGTAGGTCGAGGGTGAAAATTAGTTTTTCTAGATTTTCGTGGGAGAGTTAAAAGAATAAAAATAAAATAAAACAACTTTTATGTTATTTTTCTATTGAAACCATCCATTTTAATTCATGTTGGTAGGGACCACCCAAACAACCATTTAATGTGAGGAAAGCATTGGAATTATCCCAATTTAATGAGCCAACTTATTTGATTTAATGTGACAACTTCAAAGTGAAAATATTAATTTAATTAACTCAATAAATGTTGGATCCTCACTTCTTTGATGGTAATCGCTGGAAAAGGAGATCTTGGGAGAACCATTAGAGAAATATTCTCCAACAAAGAACAAATCTTCAGATGAAGAACATTGACGTTGGAGCGTGGTATGGAAGCGAGTTGTGGGAGCAATGAACACCGATGCCCCTTCATTGACTTCATCTCTTTCATCAAAACACCTCCATAGAACGTCAAGGTAGGGATTTTAATTTGAAGTATGATTAAATATTTTTGATTCATCATATTCTTGATTCTCAATGACGATGGATAAAAAAAACATGGCCATCATTCCACACTTATACCTTGACCCTTTTCTTTCATTCTTCGCGCGTTCTTCATGTATTCTTCGATGTCAAATAAATAGTTATGCTGGAAACTCAATGTTTTTTTGAGAACAACATATGGACGTGGAGCCCTCGACCTGAGGATCGTGAATATGAAAAAAACATAATTTTTGGGCTTGGAACGCAGTCGCAATGGATTGCATAAGAAGGCAGTGGCCGACACACGACCAGACACGAGGAAGGTGGGGTGGCGCACGTTCGTGCCGCTGGTTGAGAAGGAGGTCATGACCTGTTGGCTGTGAAAGAGCTGGGAGGAGGCTGGAATCTGACCGGCTATGTGGATGAGCGGCAGCGCATGTCCACACCTTCTGAGCAGGAGGCCGTGGTGGAGGTTGGAGTGCGGCCGACCCTAGACTGGCCATAGGGGACAGCGGTGCCATCGTGCCACTTGGAGGAGAACCATCAGGCTATTCCAGCCAGCAGTGGCGCACCGAGCGGGACCGTCGAGTAGTCCCGCGTGCTGGCAGGGCATCCGAACCACTATCGATCCATTTGGAATCCCATGGGGGAACTTCCCCCCAGGTTGCGGCTAGGGAGGACCCCACCATAATGGGATAACCAACGGTGGGCTGCACCACTATGTCGTGCCTAGCGGACTGCGCCACTAGGTCGCGCCACCGGGTCGCGCTTGCGGGCCATGCGAGGGGGCCGCCCCCTTCGCGGGTTAGGCTGGGTCTCCCCCTTTATGGGGCGGGTTGGAGAACAGCCTAGATGGTTGGGCTCGCTGAGGCCTAGGCCATCTGGGCCAGACCCATTACGGGCTGGGTAGGTCCGACCGAGTCGGACCGGACCTGGGCCCATCCAGACCCATTTTCACCTTTATGGACATATCAGGAGAACCGGGCATCCGTTTGATGAACCATATATGGAACCATAGTTATATAATCTAAAGAATCCTTTTTGGTATGCTCCACCTGAGTTTTTGATAATGTTTTAGTATGGCCGGGTTGGATCGAACCCTAATCTTACCGGGCCCTCGGAGCAGAAACACTAATAACTTACAGACCGGGTGCCCGATTGACGCGCCGTCTATTGCATTCGATCCCTTATGGCATGAAAGACCATTGGGATAATTCTTCATATAAATTTGTGGTAGTTGAGGTATGACCGATGGCTTGAGGATAGGTTCTCCCAAACGTGCTATTAGTAGGGATCTAGTGGATGGAATTGAGGAAGAGGTTGGTGACAGATCATACGGAGGTTAGCACTGAGTGATCCTATGTGGGTCACCACCTATCCTATGTGGGTTATGCCCTGTGTGGGTCAGTGCTCAGTGATCCTGTGTGGGTCAGCGCATACCGATCCTGTGTGGGTCAGATCCTGTGTGGGTTAGTGCTTAGCGATCCTATGTTGGTCATCGCATATGGATCCTGTGTGTGTCAGATCCTATGTGGGTAATTGTGGGGATTAGTTACCTATTGATCCTTGGCGGATCAGATCCTGTGTGGGTCATTGCGGGGATTAGTTGCCTATTTATCCTATGTGGGTTAGACTCTTTATGGTCAGCAGCAATGCCTCATGACAAAATAATGTGATACAACTTCACTACTGATTATCTGTACTTCTATACATCACTTATTCTAGGTGTGAGGTGAGTCTTTTACCTTTGTTGTGTTACTTGTGTGGTATGTCTACCATCATGGTTTTATCTTCATAGTGTTACATGTGTGGTACTTCTATCTTCATGGTGTTACCTGTGTGGTACTTCTACCTTCATGGTGTTACCCTCATGGGGTTACCTATGTGGTATTTCTAGCTACGTGGTGTTACGTGTGTGGTACTTATACCTTAGTGGTGTTATCTTCGCGGTGTTACCTGTGTGGTATTTCTAGCTTCGTGGTATTACCTGTTTGGTACTTCTACCTTCTTGGTGTTATCTTCACGGTGTTATCTATGTGATACATCTTGTTTTGTGGTGTTACTTGTGGGGTACTTCTACCTTCGTGGTGTTATCTCCGTGGTGTTACCTGTGTGGTATTTCTAGATTCGTGGTGTTACTTGTGTGGTATTTCTACCTTTTTGGTGTTACCTGTGTGGTATTTCTACATTCGTGGTGTTATCTTTGTGGCATTCTTCCCTCATGTATGAGATGAGTATATCTTGATAACTTAGGTATATGTATTTCCATATACCTTAGTAATATTGAAGTCTTTCTTTGTGGATTTTCCTTTGTGGAACTTTAGGAGACCAGTGGGGTCTCGGGTTCCCTACAAAGTATTGTTATGCTCACCCCCGCATGGGATTCAACCACACCTTTTTGTGTCTGGTGCAGATGATGTACAATGTTGATCGAGGCTGAGGGAGCTAGGTCTGGACAATGCTTGGACATGGATCTTTCACCGTGATGTGAGGCATATGAGACAGGAGGACATAGAATATTGTGGAGACGATCTGTACCTACACTTTAGGTAGGATCTGCGGTGGACAATCCAGGAGCTGCTCTTCACCTTCACCTGTTTGTACTTTTCAGTTGTACTTGTACTTGTCCAGTCGGGCTTGTATTCCAGCCCCTTTTACTTCATCACTCTTTTCACTATAGTAGTTTAATTCGCGTTGCTTCTTGTTGCATTATAATCTATGTGTTTGTACATGTTTAAAGGCAATGCATTCTAATTTTAGGGATACGCCTTTCCGGTGCTAGTCGCCAGCCCCTGGCCTATGGAAGGCGGACCTGGGGTAGTCACGGCTTGGGCCTTGGGGGACTGGTTGTGACAGACTTTTACGACACCAGTGGTGTTTGATAGGGTGATCCTATTTCATCTATCCCCTTATCTATTGTATAATATTACTTAAGTATACTTCTCACTCCTTTAGTGAATCAAGGTAATCATAAATATATCTCCGCATCTAGGATCCTGGTTGTTTCTACTCACCTCCACTATGCATATAATATTAACATGTTCTTACCATTGGGTAAAATAAATATTTATAATCTTAAGGCCTTTCTCTCACATTTTAAGGAGATCTCTAGGTGTGGTATAACATATATCAAATACCTTAATTCACCTATCGTGGTGTCCAAATATTTTAGGGTAAACCTAAAAATAGTTACTTTTATAAAATATTTTATCAAATTAACAATCAAATTTCTTATTGGAAAGGAATATATCTATTTATGGCTCATATAATTTGCCTAATTAAATTCCCAATTATTTATGAAATTGGTTACTCTTTGATGGTCTACAAATGGACTACTAGTCTTAATAGATAAATAAATGTCTTCATCCATTATTTTTGAGTGGGAGCACTCTTGAAAGAAATTCAGTTACTATCCCTTGGTCTAATTCTTGTAACCTTCTTGCTAATATTTGTATTGAATTAAAAAATGTCAAAATGTATAATGATTCATTATTGGATATGATCACTCAAAATATTCTAAACAATGACTCCATGTATATTAACTTCCTTGAAGAAAGATTCCATGGTAAATTAAGGAATTGAAAATTAAATTATGTTGAATTGTCAATTTGGTCATCCATTACATACTGATTCTCAAATATTATGTCACACTATAGGTGGATGGTTAATAGAGAGGGTTATATAATTTTTTTAGAGAACTATACCATCTATCCTATTATCTCTATGGTTGATCCCACACACTTACATGAGGATATCAATGTTTCTATAAATGACTTTTTGACCTCTCCAAGACTCGATATACCCAATTAAATTAACAAGGTAATAAAATATTACCCCTTTACTAACTCTAATTAATTTTAAATTTGGTAACATTCCCATAATGGTATGGTAGACTCTAAAATTATCTATAATAATTTTTTAATGGCTAAAATAATGATTTCTCATTGTTGAAAAACATTGGCGAACTTGTTTTAAACCTTTAAGAATCCATCTTGTTTGGGGAATTGTTCACAATTTAATTCCCACTAATTCTTGTATTCAATAATTTAGGTTTTAAATTTTCTCTAAATATCAAAATTTTAATCAAAATAAATGGGAAATATCTATTTAATTATTTCCTATTCTACTACCTATATGATTCAGTTATATATTTTTGATCTCATTGACTATAGATGGATGATTATGGACTCAATCAAGCCTCAAATCCAACATTGTACTACTGATTATTCCACTTAATAGACAAAGAAACCATTTTTTGGATATAGTTTCTAAACTCCTACATCTGATATGGTAGGATATAAATTCATATATTAATTATAATAAGTCTTTCAACTTCAATGAATCCCAAGTGAAGATTAATGATACAATAAAGGATTCTAGTTTAATCCCACAATTTCAATTCCATGACCCTATAAACGATTTCAGCATCATAAACCCCATGGAGGTGAAAGGAATTTATAACCAACCCAATATTACCTTTGAAGGCTTTAGTAAAACCCCACTCTTGGGATGGATCAAAGTTAATGTTGAATGTGCCTCAAAAGGTAATCCAAGACCATTGATCTATAGAGTAGTGTACATGGACCACAATCGGTAGATTCTTGGATTTTTATATGGAATCTATGTCCTTTACTATTAATTGGAAGCATAAATGTTGGGTTTCATCAATGAAGTTACCTTTATAAGAAAAAAGTATGGAATAATGTTGGGTTAGAATTGTTTAACCACCGTCATCCCTAATCTCTGGAATGGCGTAGTACATCATTATTGGCCACATACAACTTGATGGATTGATTTATTAAACTTACTTATAGAGCTCAACCATATAATCAAACACGTTCTTTGAGAAGACAAGTCGGTTTCATACATGATTTCAAATAAGGGAGTAAAAAATGACATCACATAGTCTAATGCCCTTTCTAAGGGGTTTCTTTCATTTTTTATGAAAAAGATTTTAAAAAATTACTGCTTTCTCGCTATTGTAATTTTTATCCTTTTAAATAAATGTTCATTAGGTTTTTAACCAAGGAACCATCTTTATTTAAAATGACACCTATTCTTGATATTTTTTTCAAGAAAAAGTTGGGAAATTGTTTAGAAAAAATATCACTAAAAAATTGAACTATCTAATGACTTTAAAAATTTAATTTTTTTAAAATAAACTATAAATTTCTATTGGAATCAAATTATGATGAATTATGTGATAATCATGAGTTTTCAAAGACATTAGTTTCAACTATATTTTATTGAACCGTTTCATTACGAGTCTTTAATAGAGATCAGGAATGTTCACAGTATATGGTATTTTAAGTGATTTTTTTGTATGATGTTTTCATCACATAAGAATCATGAGGAACTTTCATGTTATTTTGACTAATATACTCATGTTTCAGTTATAGTATGATACCCTAATACATAAATTCATGTTGACATAAAAAATAATCATTGCTTTCTCTCTTGAAATTTAAAATTATTCAATGGATAATTTATAATTTTTTCCCAATATGAATTAAAAATGAACAATAAGTGAAACAATTGGTTTAATAATAAGAACAATTAAAGATGATAATTTTATTCCACCAATTATAATTATATTCAATTGAAACAATATCCATCTATCTAGATTTCACCTGACCTTCCATGAATGAAAAACTAAAAATAATAAATTCATTAATCACAAAATTGAAGACACAAACTAAATTGGATTCTCAATCTAAATGATACTGTAATGCCATTAATAATATTTTCAATATAGGTGATACATTGGAAAGAATCATCTATGTCCTATGAAATAGAAACTATGATGATATTTAAGTCTTATAGACCGAGTATTGTTTATACAAACATGATATGATATTTCAACCTTTATTATCCGTATATGCATAATTTCATAAGCATGAAAATAAATTTCCATCCATATAAGAACAATTCACATATGAAATATTCCTTTTGAAGAAGCATTGTATGTGTGAACACCCAAATTCCGAAGTTTCTTCAACTCTTCTATTAAATGTTGTAAGTATATGTCTTTAATATTTATAGGATCATATGATATTTTTATGAGTATACAAGAGAAAGTAAATGTATTTTTCAAACACACACTTAAAGGAATGTTATAATTTTGAAAGAAAATTTGAAACATTCTATGTGAAGTAATAATCTAACTTAATAGAATAAAAACATCACATGATAGACACAAACTAGAATTGCGCACCTTAGATGAGAAATAAAGATATTGAGCACCAAATGTATATCATGCTAACCCATATTTAGGATAAACTAACTCATCATCATCCTTCATTATTTCAGCATCATATGATTATATATTTTTGAGGTTTCATCATACATGAAACAATTTTGGAGCCTAGAAGTTAATGGAATGTTCCACATTAGGTTATATTTAACACAAGATAGTTTTTGATATATATTTTGATTCCAAAAAGACGTAACACATTATTTAAAATCATTTAGTATTTTGGTTTTACCCTAAAATAAATTTTTATATTCAAGGAAAGCATGAATTTTATTCTCTGAAAATCCTAGATGATTAACTAACTTCCATTACATATAATAATTTTAAAGAATAAATATAAACCATCAAGAAGTAATTCCTTCAATATAATAAGAAGATAAATGATGAGTGTTTTATAAATTAAATATATATTTTCCCCATAATTTAGTCCCATTAAAAATTCAATGTTTTTCATTTCACCATATGCTATATATATAGGAGTATTTGAATCATCCAAAAAAATTTAAATTATCAACATTCTCATTTTCATTAGTTTCAACATGTGTACTCATAAAATTATATTATTTTATTAGAATAATTTATTTTTCATGATGATAAATAAATTAAAACATACTTAATATCAAATTCCCTGTTCCATTCCTTTTATTTTGATCTCGAACAATTTGGAATTTGATTTTCACTCTAATATGAAACCATACAAAATGTTTTTCTGGAAAACAAAATTTTTTTATATGGTTGAGGAATTATTCATGACATAACCATTATATTCATATACATGTATAATAATTGAAGCATATAAGACCCTCATATTAATTAATGGTGAATGGAAATTTCAAAAAATCCAACTTATTTTTAAATTTGGATGAAATTTGATTATTATCATAATTCTAAAATTTATACATTCTATAAAACAAAAAATATATTTTTTTTAAAATTGCCAGATTAAAATATAATTAAATTTTTGATGGTAGTTATAAATATTTTTAATATATATTTGTGAAAAAATAATTCCACAACTAAATACATATTAATATTACCAACCAGATGTAAATATAGTATAATCAATATGTTAAATATATTACAATTAAATTTTTTCATTTTATATTTATTAACAACATAGATAATTATTATGGTAACATAAAATACCTATATCATAGAATCATGTGTAACAATTAAACATTTTATCAATCATATTTCATGAATTTTAGTTTTAATCAATAAAAAAATTTAGTTTATAACATTTCAAACATCTAATTTTATAATTAAATGCAAATTAAATAAATAAACAACAAAATAAATAAATAAATTATACCATTGGTCACACAAGTCCCTTTAAAATTTATGGTATTCATCACCCTTACCCATATACCAATACTCATAGTCACCTGCATCCCAATCAAGCAAAAATAACTTCCAATATACCCAACAAACAAAAAAGGAATACCACACCCTCAACCATAAAATATATAAATGTTTCATCGTAACCAAGCCATTATACTCATATCCACCCAATATTGGGGGTCAATTCTAGCAATCCAGGTTCAATCAACCTCTTTTATACCAAAATAATAACATTCTCAAGAAAACACACACCCAAAAAAATAGAACATTTCCTAAATCCAATTTTAGTATAAAATGACATTCAAGTAAATAAACTTTTATAAACATTATAAATTAAACCATTGATGATTTTTTTATCATTTTTTATATATTATATAAAATGTTCACCATAAAATCAAACATTTTATTTAAAATTTTTAGAAATTTACTTCATATTTTTTAAAACATTAATATGAAATTATAATTAATAAATAATATATAATTCACTTGATTAATTAATATCAATGAAAAATATAATTAAGTTAATTTAATAATTCATAGTTATGACTTCCAATGTGTATAAAAATTCACCTAGTGTTATTCCAATAATAGAAACAATGAAATATTCTTAGTTTAATTTTTATAAACTCTAAAAATAAAAAAACACTAATTAAATTTATAAAACGTGAAACCCTTGGACACCATTGAATATTAGGTAATGAAAATCTGGAAAAAATAGAATAAAATATGAGATAATGTGATGATAAACAATATACATTGATGATTACAACCAAAAATAATTTCAAAAATGATGATGAATAAAAGAATACTAAATGAAATCTAAGGGGAGGGAGAAAAATTCCATAATGGAAGCCCATTTTACACTAGGGAAGGGGGGATTCATGACTAGAATAGGGAGAAACCCTATAATAATGATTATTAGAAATTATTGTCATTTTAAAATATTATACCATACTTATTCAAATTATTACTTAAAAAAGATGGTATAGGTTTTTTGGTATAAAGCAGATTTCCATTAGTGAGTTTTAGAAAACAATAATAATTCCACTTGCTAAAAGAAGACAGAAATATCCTAAAAATAATGTATCAAGAATCAACTCATTAATAACCCAAAATAACATTTAACTTTTATAGTAATTCATATTAAAATTTTATTGTGGGTCCTAATTTATATCTAACACAAAATTTATTGAAACAAAAACATTTCATTTAATTGAAAACTAACCCGAAGAGTCCCCTTTCTTCGTGACTACATTATATTTCTTATTTTAGTTAACATTATTTTCATAAGAAAAGAAAAAAATCTAATGATTATTTATCTCACACTATAAATTTTACCTCTAATATTTACAATGTGTAGGTTGCAGTGGTTTTTATTTTAGTATTATAATTTATTCCTTTTCCTTCTTCTTGTTTACTATAAGGAATAATGGCTAGTTCTTCTTCATATCATTATCATATTGATGAATTATGGTCAAAATATCTAGAAACAATTCCACTAGTTTATTGATTTTAATAGTTGACAATAAATAGTTACACATTATTTCTGAATGATGAGATCTTGTCATCCATGAGTAGTTCCTTATCAAGTAAAAATTCTAACATTTCTAATCAGTTAATGTACTATATCATCTTGAGCACTGATGTGCAACAGAGAATCCTTCTAACAAATTTCATGTGAAAAGTGTGTAGTGTATAAGATTTAATATATCTATTATTAGTTCTTATAATAGTAAATATTCTAGAAACTACACATCATGGTGATGGTATTTTATAGTCATGACACTTTTATAAATCAATACACATCGATTAAAACATGACAAATTTAATATTTAATACATCTCCCTCATGTATCTATTTGACATCATCTCAACATAATTGGATTATTGAGGAGGATTAATTGTCTTTAGGGCAACAAACACATAATATCTTATTTCTTATCATTAAAAAATTATCATGTTCTTGAAGCACTACTAAAAAGTTTTAACAGTGAGAAAAATTTCCTCATTTAGTATTGATGAAAATAATTATGTGTTCGTGGTATTACCAAAAATTATCTCAAAAAATTAAATTTAGTGCTTTATTATATTATCTTGATTAAAAATATAAATTTAAAATTTAATATATTAAAAAAACAATATATATCCCACTATTTATATCGAATCCAAATATCCATCACTATTAGATTTTGAGTATCCAATCACTAGAATATTTTAGTGGGGAATTTTCAATATTTATATTCTTAAATTATAAAATATAGTTATTCTAATACTCATTGATATTTATGGATTTATTTATTTATTCCAACTACATTAACCCACAAATTCTTCATCTATGGGTTGTGCTTCTTAATTTACAACCCTTATATTTGAAATTATTTAATACATGACTCAAAATTACACCAAATATGTTTGGAATAAACTTATTATGATTAAAATTGGGTTATGTTGACCCATTACAATCATTATAAATACCTAATAGATAGAATGTTTATTACCTTTGTGTTATTGTATTTTCTTAGATCGATCATGGTTTATCCTTGGGGTCATTGTAGAGGTTTTAGAGAAATAACGGGGTGGGGGTTGTAAACTTTTATTTTAAGAGAAGACAGTCTGGGAAAATAAATAGGGTTCATGGTTAATATTGATGGTGGGGTAATCATTCATGATGGCTATGTGAGGTTCCATAGATTTTTTTCATAGTATGAGAATTATTAGTGAAATAGTACTACTTTCCAAGGAGAAAGAACGAGTGTCATGGTGGTTTCCCAAAATTTTCATGAGGCTTTAACATTGTTTTCCCAAACTGTGTGGCTCATCTCTATGAAATCATGCACCCTATTTGTCAAATTATAGATGACATAAGTTATTTGTACTTGGGATCTATAACCCTACTACATTAAAATTTTCCTTGAACTAAACTTCTAAAAAGTTGTTAATGACCTCTTTACCCATGCTCATTTTTATGTATACTCACCCCTTAATCCATCATAGGATAAAAATAAACCTTCCCCATAACTTTATAGGCTTATCCACTTTAATCCTTTATTATCGTACTCTATTCTCAATGTATATATTCAAGGTATGAATTAGGTTTTGTTCTTTCTAATCTCATTTTCTTAGATCCTCTCCTGATCTATTATCCTGTTGTCTCGTAGGAACCTGAATGGAATATGGTTTCTAAATCTAATGGTTTTGAACAAGTATTAATGAATTTTCTTATGGATCTAGGAACATGATTACTTAATCTAAGTATTCTCATTCTCTATTACAAAAAGCTAACTATGTTCTGTTTTTTAGGTAGGTGTCTCTATAAAAAGTTTCTAATTCATGAATTACATGATGTTATTGTACAATTACTTTGGTTGGTATTATGAAAAGGAAGTCTATAAAATAATGGATTATTTACTTCTCATAATAAATTTTTAAAAATGGTTTTTACTTTAAAAACATATTTTTGTACACTATGTGCTCGATGAAATTGCTTAAAGTGGGTTTTGATTATAGTATGGATTTTCAAGAATGGAAGTAGTAGTTCTTTACAGTGAATTTTTTTTATAAATAGTGATCAAGGTTTCCAATTTTTTTTTGAAAGGCATATCATATTGGGAACCTTGGGTTTATCAGGAAATGACCTTTTTTTCTTTAGTGCGGGTAATCCCACTACAGGTTTTTGATATCCACAAATTATTACAGAACATGACATTGGTTTGATTCACATAATACCTTTCTTAGTGTTTTCTTTATATTTATCACTGTGTATCCCCATAACAAGAGCCTAAATCTTATTGTTTTTAAATTATGTTTTGTTTTCACATGATGTTATATATCATGGTTCCTTAATCACTTTATTATCTTAGGGTTTATCTATTATTTTTTTATTACATTTTCATGAATCTGCATGTACTTTTTATATTCCTTGCTTGTGTAAATATTTAAGACTTTTATGGAAAAAATGAATGATTTTAAAAAAAATTATTATCTTTAAAACGGATTTATAAACATGTTTTTTTAAAGATACAACTACTATTTTCATGGAAAAAGAAAATTTATAGATTCTTTGGTGAAATCATATTGATATTTGGGATCAAACTATACTTTTTACATGATGAATTTGATGCTGTAGTTTTTTAGAACATAAGTAAAGAGAAGCAAATGATGTGAATCATTAGTTTCTCTTGGGTGTCATCACCTTCTTAGAGAGATGGTTTGGTGGTGATGGATGATCACACAAAAACATGTATTTCACCTTTTCTTGTTTTATATTTAGGATTATTCATATGTATTTACATTGAATGTATCATATATTTTCTCTTTAATTTGATATTCCTCAATATTTGTTTCTATTTATTAGGTAATTCGTAATAAATTTTTTACTATTTGGGGTTATTTATATTGTGGCATGCCAACCTGAGAGATATGTCTAGTTTTCCTGGGAATGTTAATTAAAATATTGTATTAGATCCATTACCTATATTGAATTTTTTTATACTACCTTGTTTTGTTTTAGGGACTTTGGTATAAATAAGTTAGGTTCATCTGAATTCTGGTAGTAAGTATGGGAATGTTCATGAATAAATCACCTTCATGTGTGAACATGAGTTACCATGGGTGGTCAAAATTTTCTTTCCAATCCCGAGAATTTGAAGTTTTTGTTATTACAATGATCTAGATAGGTATTTTTTTTATAAATAAACTATTCCGTTTTAAGGGGTTGTCTTTAATATGTAGTATCAATGATTTATTTCAATTCGTGTTGTTTAAAATAATTGGTTCAGAATCATGAAGCTAGTTTTTCGATTCCATATTTTCTATTAAGATGATTAGAAATTTTATTTTGTATTCATTAAGTGATTCAAACTAGAAAAGATAATATGAATCTAGGATAATAATCTATTATATAAGATATATACGAGAATCCTATAGTGGATTGCTATCATGTGGAAGCTATTATATACACTATTCAGACTCTGGGTAAAGTGGTTGTTAGAAACAATCAACAAGAGGTGGATCACGACACAAAATTTGTTAATCAGAATCCAACCATATTCTATTTTGATAAAGGAACCCATAAATATAAGGAATGTATTGGGTGGATTTAATGGATATTCAATTTTATAAAAACTTAGAGGACTCTATGTTGTATTTTTCATCTTTCATTATTAACGGTCTATGAGGGATATGGCGAGGCTCTATAATGAATGCTAAATTGATTTAGGACCTGTCCTAGATCTATTTCAAGAAAATATTAAATAGAATTTTTTATCTTGAAACATATTATGTGGAGAAGACCTAATAATTTCTAACCATAAATAAAGGGAAGCATTCTGTTTTGGATTATTCCACCTATTTCACTAAGGTGGTTCACTTAGCCCCAGATGTCATCACCAATAATTATCTTCGAGATAGAAGGTTCGATATGGGATTGAGGGTTGATAGTTGATTGATTCTAATTATCTTATTCCATCCAAATATATTCAAAGTGGTGGATAAAGTATCTATTTATGTGGTAGAAATAGCTAGTAATATTAGTTTAGGTGGATTCTTAGTTGCTATGAGTGATAGCCAGGGTGTTTCATTAGGTTAGAAAAGGATGTTTAAGAGTGAAAAGTTTAATGTGAGAATAGTTTGAGGGTATTTTTGAGGGTATTAGTTGGTTTTTTTCAATTAATATAGTAGGTATTATCATACCTACTTTTATTGTGTAGAAATAACCAACATTTATCATGGTTGTGGAAAATCAGGTCATCTTGGGAGTTTTTGTAGAAGGTTGTCCCAAGGTAGAAAGGTTGGATTCACCCTCACCAAGGGATAAAAGGTTTGATTTTATTATTATAAGGGTAGTGGGTATTATTCTATTTCCAGTGGGGATATTATTGATGAAAATAATGCTCAGGGAAGAGTTGAGATAAAACATCTTTATGTAGTAGAGTATATGCCTGAGGAATCTTAAGCAAGGATATCTTTAGTAAGTGGTATTATTTTCATTTCTTCCTCAATGGTACTAAATTATATTGATACAAGTTCAAATAATTATTTTATATCATCAATTTTAATCGATGTGTTGATATTACATTCCATGCTCATTCAATTCCTCTTGGATGTTTCCACACCACTGAGAAAGAGGTCTGTACATAGTTATAAATGTCCCACATGCCTGGTGATGATAAAGAATGATGAAGAAGTGTGTTATTTATGGGGTTTTGATCATGATATCTTCAGACAAATTATCAACATGGATTAGATGACCAACTTCATTTCCAAGATAGTCTATTATCATCAACATGTTTATTTTCCATCTTCTTGTGGGATCTATTATGTTTTTCCAGCTGAGTGAGATTCTAGATTTGGGTGGACATGGCTTGTTTTTCCCCATTTTAGAATGATATCATTTCAGTAGTTTGAAATTGTTCTTGATCCCCTTGATCCATGTTTTATTAGTCCACTTCCTACATTGGTGATTGCGTATGATGATGTATTTCCAGATAATTTTTTCATTTTTACACTGTAGAGGGGGGAAAAGTTCAATATTGACCAACTCCCTGGTATAATTCCCATTTATGTGCCATCCTATCTCATGAAACCTATTTCGTTGAAGGATAATAAATTTTAGCGTGTGAAATACGATGTATATGGATTTATTCATCCTAGCATGTCACACTAGTCTTCACCCATCCTCTTTAAAAAGAAGGTATTTGGGAGCCTTAGAAATTGAATTGATTATCAAATGCTGAATCATGTGGCCATTATAAACAAGTATCACATACTAGGAATTTATGGTATCTTTTATCAACATAGAAGATATGTTCTATTTCAATGATTGACCTCAGTCGGGGTACCACCAGTTGAGTGATTGAGATGTTGATATACCTAAGACAAATTTTAAGAGACATTGTGAGAATTTTGATTTTATGGTTATTATATTAGATATCCATAATGAAAATATTGTATTTATGGAATTTATGAATCATACATTTCATTAATATACTCTATTTTAGAGGAGGAGAACATGAATCATTTGAATATCAACCATAGAACATAGGCAAAACATTGCTGGTATGGTATGATTTCAAAGAGTGAATTTTGGATCCATGAATTAATGTTTCGGGTTATGGTTATATTTGATAGAATAATATCCATAGATAATGAAAATATATAGTAGTTAGTGTCTTTAAAGAATCCTATAATTGTATTTGAGATCCATCGTTTTTTTGTATTGGATGTTTTTATTGGTGGTTTATTTAGGTCTTCTCCTAGATTTCACCTCTAATGATAGATTTCACTCACAAGGATGTTTTTTTGAATATAATGATAAATATAAGAGATATTTTGATGAACTAAATGGATGTTTGAATTCATATCTAGTTCTAATTATACTAGAACCAGGTTTAGGTTAGGATGCATTATGTGATGCTTCAAGTGTGGGGTTGGGTTTGGTCATGATGTTAGTGAAGAAGGAGGAGGCCTATGGATCTAGTCAGTTATACCATCTTGGGAAGAAATACCCCACCAATGATCTTGATTTGGTAGTGGTTATACATGAGATCGTATTATGGAATCACTATCCCTTTGGGGAGAAGCTCATAGTATATTCTGATCATAAGACCCTGAATAAATTTTTTTACATAGAGGGATCTAAATTTTTGATAGAGATGCCATGTTGAGTATCTTTATGATTTCAATTTTGATCTCTCTAATAATATTGATAAATGGAATGTGGAGGTCGATGATTTTATCAAGATATTACTAACTCTGGTATTTAAGGAATTAGTGGAGGACTGTTCTTTGATGAGTTTTTTACTAATATGATCTTGGGAGTAGAAGATCATGGTGAGAATGTGTTCTTAGTATTGATAAAGGATGACTCATTTTTTGATGGGTGAGTTTGACTTGAGAAGGTATTATAAACTAATTTATATCATTTTATTAAAGTCTTAAATACTTGGAAGACATCGGGTGATTTTTGTTGATCTCCAGTGGGTGCCTTGTGTTTACGAGGTCGTTTGGTTGATCCTATGTCTCCGTGAAAGGAATTGATAGTCAATGGACACTAATATTTTTCAATTTTTCACCATAGGACTACCAAAATATTTCTTGATTTAGGACTTCAGTATTATTGGTTGGGGATGAGGAAGTCAAATTCATATTTCATTTCATAGTGGATTACATATTATTGGATAAAAGTAGAACATCAGCGACCATCTATTGTATTAAATCCACTTCCCATTCCAGTATCAAAGTGGGTTGATATTTCCATGGATTTTATCAACAGTTTACCTTATAATTACAGTGGGAAAGATATCATTTGGGTTATCATTGATATAATTATGAAATTATATTATTTTATCATTATCAATGATTTGAAAAAGGTAGAGAAGCATTGGAATATGTATGTCCATGATGTTTTGAGACATCCTGGGGTTCCGTCTATGATTATTTCTGATCATGACCTATTTTTTACATCCTGTTCAGGGAAATTTTTTTAAGAGGTGATGGATTCTGTGTTGAATGTAATCAAAACACACCATCCATAGATGGTGGGATTGACCAAGAAATATATCAAGACTTATGAGGAAATTCTCTAAGAATGTTTTCTTGATTTTGGCTTCTCAAAGGAAAAGCATCTTCCTCTAATAAACTTTTCCTATAACATTAGTTATCAGGATTCGATTAAGATTTCACCCTTATAATAATTTTATGGGTGGCCATGTATATCTCCCATGTAATGGGAAGAGTTAGGAGTATGGTCCTTTGATGGGTCAATCCTTATTCAAGAGACCATTAAAAAGGTGTAGTTGATCTAGAAAATATTGTCACAAAATAGAGTCACAAGAATTTATATTAATACCATCATTGAGGACCTCTAGAGTGTGATTTATTTTATATGGCCTTTCATAAATTTGAAATTCATTTGGGACACCCTCAGTTGGGATAGAAGGGTATGTTGTCATCGAGGTTTTTTGGACTGTTTTTGGTCATGGAGGAACTTGAAAAAGTAGAATATAAATTTTATTTTATATCTATATGAAAATTGATTCATGATGTGTTTCATGTTTCCCAATTAATGAGGTATCAGCTAGACCATTCAAATGTGATTGAGTGGGAATATTTGGATCTTGATCCTAACACCACTATACTTTAACAACCATTTTAGATTATTGATTGATAGGAAAATGTACTTCATAGAAGAATGATTATGTTGGTTCAAGTATTTTGATAGTGTCGATGAGATAATAATGAGATTTGTGAGGGATAATCATTGACGAGGCACCAATTTACTTATATTTTTGTGAGTTTATAATCTTGATCACTTTCTAGAGAAAAACGTTTTTTGGGGGATAATTATTATACCCTCCAAGTCAGAGGTACGACTTAGTTTGATCTTAGATTATACTTGAGGTAGATATATAGGTTTATAATAAATTATTGTCGAAAGCATGGATTTATGGAGAAGACATGCCAGGTTCACAAATAGGGTGAAAGGATTGTACTAACGATTCAGTAACCTTATGGAACAACTCTAAGGGGTTTTAGTGGTTTTTTAATGGTTTAAGAAATGTTATTTAAACTGTGTGGCTCACCAAGGAGTCCATGTAGGTTTCAGGGTTGTTTTCCAGTGTTATATCATAGATTTAACATAGTTTTAAAAAACAATGAAGTTAATATCTAGAGAACTATGCACCATGTTTTACAAAGTAATAGGACAAATACAGTTTCCCTAATGTTTATCTACTAGTGTTCCTAAACCATGAGCCAAAAACTGAACATCTAAAAAGATGGAAATTATCACATTAACATTGGCCATTTTTATTATTTCACCCTAATACCTATTATAGTTGAAATAAAACTCCCCCTCACTATATAGGCTTCGCCACATGGATTCCTGATGATATTCTGTTATTCTCAAGGAATTTCTTCAAAGCATATTCCATTTTATATCTGGTTTCCTCTCCAATTATTAGATCCTCTCTCAATATCTTCCCCTGTTGTCCCATTATGACCCAAATGGGATGAAATTAATAGATATAAGGGGCTTGAAAAAGGATTTATTATTTTTCATATGGATATAGGCTTATGAAGACTTGATCTACTCTTTCGCAATCTATTTTCTTGAAATAATGTAGTTTCTCTCTATTCTCGAGGTAGGTGGATCTATAATAATTTTCTAATTTTTGAATTACTTTGTATTCTTGAAAAATTCCCTTAAGATGTTAAAAAAAGATGTATTTGATATAAAGTTGACTTTTTTCATGAAATGAATTTTTTTTAAATGTGGTTTTTTTTAAAATATGATGTGTGTAAACTATATGTTTGATGAAATCTCATAAAGATAGTTTTTATTAAAAATTGGATTTCAATATTCAAAGAGGTAATTATTGTATATGATTTTTTTATAAATAATGAGAAATGATTTCAAATGTTTTTTTTTCAAACATAGCATTTTGTATTTCTTGGGTGCATTGGGAAATAGAACTTTCCACATTAGTGTGTATAATGACTATAGGTTTTTGATATCAATGGATTTTGACATGACTCGATATCATCAGGATTCCCATGATATTGGGATTAGCATATTATTAATATGTACATGTACATATACCGTATCCAAGATCCTAAATACTTTACATTAAATTTATTCTTCGTTTTTAAGTGATGATAAACATCATGGTTTCTTTCTCACTTTCTTATATTGTGGTGTATATATAGACGGGTTTTCATATATTTTAATTCATATTTATGTACTTTTCATATCCATATTTGTGTGAATATGAATGGATTTTATGAAATAACTTAAGGATGTTTTACAAAATGATTCTCATTATAACTAATTTTTAAACTAGTTTTATTTTAAAGCTAGAACTAATGTTTAAATGGTAATATACATTTTATATATTTTCTTGTTGATGTGTTTTTGAAGGACACAGGTAAATGAATGATCATTTTTTATTTTTATAGTTTTTTATGGGTGCCATATTTTCCTTAGAATGATAGTTTTTTGGTGACAGATGGTCACACTGAGACTTAGTTTCATCATTGTACTATTTTAGTTTAAGGATTATCCATATATCTTGATGTTGTATGTTAAATGGATCGTTTATTTCCTTATACATTGTACACTATTTTATTCTCTTTCTCAGATTATTCATGACACATGTTTGGTTTTTTTTTGATTATTTATCCTATAGTGAGCCAACCTGAGTGACATGTTTGGTTGACCTAAGCTCATTCATTATTGAATTACAATCATCTATGTTTTGATGATCCCCATGAACTATGGTTTTATTCCAAATCAACTAATTGAAGGCAGATTATGAATTAATAATTATTTTGTGGATTTTAATTATTTGTTAACAAGAAATCCAATTTTATTTAATTTTTATTGTTAAATTATACTTTCTGATCTCATAGATAAATAAATAACCATATACAATATAACACATCATACACACAATGATCAATTTTTATCTAATAATTCATGTTAATTTTTCTAATTTATGTGTTCACAATAAAATAAAATATTTAACCATATAAATATTAATTAAATGTGACATGATCATGAATTTTTTAACCTATTATTGGTTTATTTAGTGGTTATAAACCAAGTTATACCCTAAGGGAAATAATTATATGAGTTTAATTTGTTTTTATTTCTAGCATCCTTTATTTTCTTATGACCATCCCTTTATTTGGAATTACTTGGTCTCTGTCTTGAATCTAATCCCCATGTGATCTTCATATTTTACAATTTTACTTATATGAACGTGATGGGAAATATGTGTGACTGATTATATAAAATAATATAAAAAACACAAGTCCGTACATCATAAAACGGATAGTTTATTCACATATAATCTTTTTTAATTTAATAAAAATAATTATAAATTTATATTCATGAAATAATTATAAATATTTTTTAAAAATAAATACAGGGCAATGTGGCTTGCTATTTTGACTTGGGTAAAATGGGGCAAAGGTTTTTACATGTAAAACACAAGAAAAATTATAATTTACTATTTTTATGTGTATATGCACTCATTTGTCTATGTTTGTTAAATAAATCATGGGGTTCTGTATATTTTTTGTTTAGAACGTGACCAAAATATTTTCACCCTACAATGTCTTTTTCTATACCTAGACTCTATTTTACTTCTTTTAGACCTAATCATGTTGATAAATACTTTGATTCATGTGTTTTCGGAACCATTTGAACTATAAAAGTTTTCTACATATGTATTTTAACAAATATAATGGAAATAATAATTATAAATTTGGTGTGATTGCTTAGATACAGGTTATATGGCCTAGAATAAATGAAAGACATGAGTCATGATCTCCATTTAAAATTTTTATGTAGATATCAATGAATGGAATCCAAATTATTAATTGGATCATTAAAAATAATTTAGAATTAATTATTAAAATAAAACAGTTGACGTGATGGTTTTCTTATTGATTCTATTCTTTGAAATTATTGATGATTCAAATTAAAAGATTGAAATGTTAGATACTTTCAATAATTTAAAATATGAATGAGAATTACATTATCGATATCCATATATTCTCTAATAATATATAATATTTATATTGATATATCTACATTTAGTGTAAGGATGTAAAGATCTTCATGATATTAGATTGACCACGTGTGATTAACTCTCTCCATTTCTATCATTACATACTATGAGAATATAAGAACATTTTCCCCCCTTCTATATCTATGTAGTGAGAAAATAATTTTCAAAATTATTGTTTATTATCATGAAATAATAGAAATATATATTTATATATATGTTAAAGTTAATTTTGTTCATAAATTACATTCTTGAAACTTAAAATAAATAGTATCCCCCTTGTCAAATTTATTTAATTAAATATAAAACATCTTAATATTAATAACTATTTTAAGTGTAATAGTTAAAATTAATCCCATAGAATAATTAAATGATTAAATAAACAAATAACTAATTATTAAGACTATGATATGGACTTGGTCCATTATCTCAAACTACATTATCCTATAAATAATTAAATACATAAACCGTAAAATAATTAGGTTCCTTTAATTTACTTAACAAACATTGGATAAATTATTAATAAATATGAAATAAATTAAAACTGACTTATTGTAAACTTGAATCACTTGTTATTGAATTTATAATTGACCTTAACTCAAATAGAAATCATCTCACAATAAATAATTAAATCTATTATTATACTTAAATTCACCAGAATATATTGATATTTTGGATGAATTTAGGGGGTAACTATGTATTCCCTTTTATTAGGGGTAGTGGATACATCTACCAAACAAAGGCCAATATAAAACAACATAAGATTACTCTAGAGTGACAAAGATATGTTATTGAAATTACAAAAAAATAATTGCTTTGAATTATATCATGTAATAAAATCCTTTTTCAAATAATATACCATTAAACATGATACATAGAGGTGTCATCACCCTTACTATGTGATTTAACTTTTCTTGATTTACCAAGATTAACTTTTTTGCAAACACCATGACCATGGATTTTAGGTAAAAAAATTCTATCTGTATCAAACTTATATATATATATATACATTTTACTTTAACATGGAATGGGTAAATTATATCTGAATTATTTAATTATTATTATACCATTTATGAAAATTACGATATAATACACTTTTATATGAAAATAAATGTCACAGTTGTAATCATGCATCTATGTACATGAATAATAACACATAATGAACAAAACATCATGTATAGTGATTGTTATGAATGTGTGAAGTATACATTCATGATATGTTTCCAATATCTATAATGATTAACTACAAAACAAGGGTTTTAGGCTGACAGAGGATTGTAAAAGAAGAATACTAATCAGATAAAGTTAATATTCGAAGGACATGATCCAGAACCACGAGGCCATGTTGACATTTTTTGATAATGTAATGTGGAATAATATTCATAGTTGGATGTTTTTTTTGAGGTTATGATGGAGTAACATGATTACTAAAATGGATATATATGAATTAATCTCATAATTTAATATATGATAGTGGTTACAATAGTGTTATCAATAAGAATTCATTTGTATTCAAGACCAACAATTGTCACTTGGAAAACTATAAAGGAAATCTAGCAGGTTGACTATTTACATCCTTCTATAAATAGGTGGGGCAGGATAACTTGTACATTATTGTATTTAATTTAACTAATATTGAAAATTTTTACTATTTTTTAATGTAATAATTTCTTTTTTCTTTATTAAAAATAATGAATAGTAATTATCCTTTGGATATTGGTCTAATTTATGAACCATGTAATTCTTTGACATTATTTCCGGATTTAATTTTATTTCCAACAATTGTGAGTGTGTTTGATTCAATATAGTGGCTAGGGTGTATTTAGCTTCTTAGGTTTGGTATATAATTTCATATATTCCTTATGATTTAGTATTTTTAAATCATTGTTCAATTCTTGAAAATTTCAGTGGTTTTCTTCCAAAATTATGTGGTTTTATAGATACCAAGAATGAGTATTAGAGATTGTGGTTTATTAAGGCTCATTTCAATCTACCTCCAATTCTTAGGTAACATAATTTATTATTTTATTTTTTTATTTTAGTGGGATTAAATTCTGTTGTAATGAATTGAAGAAAAAATGGAATGGTCTAGATAAATATGTTTAATGGGATAAGTATCAGTATATAGAGGGTGTAGATTGAGAAATTTCCATTTTAGAATAACCTTGAGGTTCAATTTATAGGATTCAAATTGGAAGTAATATAAATATTGAAAATATAAAGGGTTGATAAGAAGGAACTTGGAATGACATATATGGACCTTTGTATAATGTTTTATATATCATCTAAGAGTTCAAGAATATAGATGAGCTAATAAAGGCCCAGATAGATATGTATGAAAATCCAACAATAATGAAGACAAGTGTTCATGATAGGAAGGCTATTAAATATTATAATTTTTTAATTGTGTCTATTATCTTATCATGTCAATAAAATTAAATTGTTTCAATGTCATCTATACTCATTAAATAAGAAATTTTTCCAAATAATGTGAAATTCTTCTGTTATCTTATATTATTTTTGAATTATGAAATAATGTGATGTGGTGTTAACATTCAATAGAAATTATTATAGAAAGATAAAATTGTTTTTTTAACATGTTTTAGATGTCATTATTAAAGAATAGAAAAAGAAGATGGATCCATTGAAACATACTTGGACCATAATTAATTTGTATGGAAGTGGACATTTTTTCAACAGAATGGTTGAATGAAACCGATAGACAGAACAAGATAAAGAATTTAAGGTAAATTATCAAGGGCCAAATATATAGGTTTCCATTTTGGAAAGAAGGGGAACCTAAATAATTATTATAAATATCACTAGAATAATTCCATAATGGAATCAATGAAATTATATGTAATGGAAAAAATATATTTATAAGTGAGATAAATTTATTTCTAAGTGATTATATTACATTATACTCATAGATCATTAATTCTGGGTATTCCTTCAATTCTATGTATGAGAAGTGATACACTATAAAATATATGTATGGATGTTTTTTTGGTGTCTATATATATAATGATTAATCACTCAAGATCGTGGGGGAATGGTGATATGAATGTTCAAATGTCAAACATAAGATTCTTGGATTAATAGGGAAGTTGAAACATAATAGGATTATAGATGAATCTAATTTCCACTGTCCAACCAGATGAATCATGTTTTGGAAAATTATCCATGGATATATTATGAAATATTACTTGGTGTTCCATGGTTATGGATATATATTTTAATAATGATATATTGTTTCTAATAGGAATATTGGGTTTATAAATAATTAATGGAATGAAAACTTCTGAATGTATGGAGCTTTTTTATTTCCATCTGGGGGACCAAAATGAGTAGAACATGCGAGTCTTAGTGATTAAAGTTGTACTAAATATTGATCACTCATATTTTCACTAATATGTGAGTTGTTACCATGGAAGGTAGAGATTTATTTATTTTATCAAAAATGGAAGGACATCTAAGTCTCAAAATTTTAAGCTCTTATATACAATTGTTTGTAAACTTGTTCTAGTCAATTCTGCCAGTGTGTTGATTTACATTTTTACATTCATATATGATTTAATAAGGAAATTATGGGTTTTATTTATTATGAAAAATTTTAAGGCGTTTAAAGTGTTCCTTCTATGGAGAAACATGGTGAACAAAGATTCTAAAAATAAGATAAATTGCATAAGGTCAAATAATACTAGAGAATGTGGTAGCTTGGAATTTTGGAGATTTTGTTGGAAAAAAAGAATTAGGATAGAGAAGACTATTATAAAACACTAGAATATAATGGTTTTGTGGGTCAGATGATCTAGACACTCACTAAAAGGGCTCATAGTATGATAATTCATTTTTGAATACTGAAGGATTTTTTAGAATAATAATTTAATAGTACAACATACCTTTTGAATATAAGTCCATTTTCATAATTGGATCTTGAGATTATAGAAAAAATTATGTCCATAAAAGAAGCTATAGATTCTAAATAAATTTTCTAAGTCTCACATATATCCATGTTGATATAAAGGATTGATATAAATGTGATTCAATGTCTCATTATTTTATATCTAAGCGACATGATCATAACCAATATGTGTTTTCTATTTAAGAAAATAATAAAAATAATATGATTACAAGTTTAAATGTTCTCTTCAATGAAAATATCTTATGTAAAGTTATTAACTTAATAGAATATACACATTATAGAAAATATTCAAAATACTATATCCAAGTTGATTTCGAATAGGCATTTCAAGATATTTCATTTTCCAAAAATTTCATGTAGCATTAAAATTCTAGAAGATTCACTGGTGCTAAAATATGCACTGGAAAGCTATAGAACTATTAAATCTCATGTAATAACTCCATAAGGTGAAATTTTAGAATCAGTGGTTCCTTAAACGGAAGATAAAAAATTTTATACTAGGATGATATGAAATATCTTAAGGAAGAAAATAAAATTTTGGGTATGTAGATCAAATGATATAACAAGACCAGAATAAAGGTTTCTATTTAAGATAATAAATTAAAAAGGTTATGAAAACGTTTTTATTAATTTTATGTATACAAATTTCAATCCCATTTTCAATACCATTCAAGTAATATAAAGACAGGAAACCAAAATAGAAGATGAGGAAATGTACATAAAAAACTATTTTTTTGCATTTGCATTCAAAATCATGAAATATTACAAGGATTATTTAGGCCTAGAAATTTCACATGTAGTTGAATTTTTTAGTTAGTTTATGGGGAATCTTGGAAAGGATTACTAGGAATCTATGAAGTGGATAGTCAAATATCTCAATTGTTTAAATGATATAGTCTTGTGTTTTGAATTAGATGATCCATTTAAGGGATATGTTTGAGTACATTGGAGTGGATTTGGAGGCATTGAAGAGTAGAAAATTATTCCTTCTTAAATTAATATGGACTGTTATTTGTAGTTATTGAGGCTACAACTAGTAGTTTCACTATCAAGAATATAAGGAGTGTAAGTGGTGATCATGGAATTAGGGAAGAAATTAATCTATCTGATGTGTTTTTTGGAAAAACTCATAAGTATTAAAAAAAGGATTTAATTTTCAGGTATATAGAGGTTAATCTATTAGATTATCATATGGTATTTCACTCATAATAAAATCACATTGATATTAAATATCATTTCATTTGAATGATACTTAAAGGTAGAGTGATAAATCTATAGATGATCAGTTGATGTCAGAATCAACTGACATGTTTAGAAAAGTGTTTGTCTAGGAATGTTTGGGGAAACATTTTCCATAGCAGGACTTGGTTGATTCAAAGGTGGATGATTAATACACATTCTATTATTTCAAAATTCAGGATATTTTATATTTTCTGGTGTGTTGGATGAAGCTTGAATCCATTAATGAAGACTTCAAGTGTGCGAATGTTAGGAATGTTTTATGTTTACTTTCATGTTAAATTTTATATGCCTATAAGGAGAGATATATAAATAAGTGAATCAGAGTAATGGAAGATAAAAAAATTAGGAGGCAATTATGAGGAATGCATGGTATAGAGTACATGTTTAAAAACCAAGAATTATAGTGGTTGTATCCAGATGATGTTGTATTAAAGTAGATTCAATGTATGATTTCCACTATGGATGCATTAGAGTAATTTGATGTTTCCAAAGGCTATATATAAATGGATCTTTCTATTCACCCTAAGAAAATGGTTGATGTTTTGTTTTCTATAGGAAATTAAAAGTTGTCCTGAAAAATGGTTGATCCTTTATAACTATTAGAAGGAAATGAAACTGATTGACTGAGTAGGACTCACTATAAATATGTGGGATGAGATCAAATATACAATGAATCAAATGTAGTGGTCTAATATTATCTGACATAATAAATTTTTATTATAATACTTTTTTCTCTAATGAGTAAAAAAGAATTAGTCTTCTCCTATGGATATAATATTTAAGTCTAAACCATGAAATTCATTTTTATTGTCTTCTTATTTTCATTTTTTTCTTGTTTTTTTCTTGGAGTTGTGAGTGTTACGAGTGTGGGTGACTCGTTTTGGTTGCTGGGTTGAATTTGAATTCTTTGTTCTATTGAATTATTTCTTGGGTTCAATAAATTGATTATGTTTCTATGATTTTAGCTACGCTTGAAGTTTCAAGTGGGTTGCTTCAAGGAATTTTTTATTCCCTACTTCTCAACATAAATGAATAATATATGGCAAAAGATACATTTCCAAGAACATAAATGTCATAGATTCATCATATATCAATGTATATGAATTGTAATACATAATGACAATGATCTCATGTATAGGTACTGACACACAAACTCACATATTAGAATATCCAATGTCACATAAGACATAATGAGATATTATGAGCAGACCCACCATCATAACCTTCTAACATGGATATCACCAGGTATGAAAATAATGTGAAGAACCCTGAATGATTATGAACCCATAAAACAAAATATAAAAACTTCATTTGTGTCCTATTAAACCAATATATATATATATATATAACATAGGATATAATTTAAGAATATTTTCCTAGAATATCTATGTTCAGATTATAGGGGTGATCTTCTAGGACCCATTGATGCAAAAAACTCTATAAACACAGAAAATGGTTTATGTAAAAGTTATAAAATTCGATAATTGTAGAAATATATATATAAAATTGAATTCATGATCCATTAATAAAAAATAGATGTTAATTTTGGTTCTAGGGTACCAACTCAAGCATACCCTCTATCCCACACATTTCTCTTCCAAAGAAGGCGTCCCCTTTATCTTAAAAACAATACCTTATACATTTAATCAAATGATTATATATATATATATATATATTACCCATTGGTGTATCATGGACCCCTCCTCCATTTATCAGTAAAAAATTTAATAAAAAATATTCTAAGGTTTTTATAAAAAATATAATATTACAACATTATATAAAAACAATAATAATTAAAATAAATTTAAATATAAATAGAAATATAATAATTCTATCTAAACAAAAAAAACTAAGGTAAAATAATATATATATATATATATATATTACACACACACACGCTCTTATTTTAATTTAATATAAGTAAATTCCATATTGAGTAATTCTTATTCCATTAAATTATAATAAATAATATGGAACTATAAAAAATAATTACAACATATCATATCTCACTAGTTAAATTACATAAAACAAAAAATTATTTTCATAAAAATTCACCAAATGTTTATATTAAAAATAAATTTATAACATATATTTAATAGAATCCTATTGATTATTTATCATAAAAATTTATCTTTTTATTACCAATAAAATAATAATATTTTTTTTATTAAAAAAATTATTTATATGAATCTATTTCATGATTTTATTAAATCAAAATTTTCTGTTTATTCTCAATGTGTAAAATTAAAAAAATAATAAAATTCTAAAACATCAAATTTTAATGTGACTACTGGATTTGGGTCATACTTCCATTATATTAGGGATTGTAATTTTTTCTAGAATGTATTGGTTGAATTCTTGTCAGATCATACATGCTATTACGTAGGATTCAAATTCCTATGGATTTTAATTATTTATAATAAATTGTTCCATACACAATTTTAATGGGATATATAATAATATGGGTTCAATTTTATAATTATTTTTTTACTATGGGTGCATAGAATAAATCACTAATTTTATAAATAATTATACATGAATGTTATTGAAACAAGATATTTTGTTTGATAAACATGAGATTTATAAATTTAGTCAAACTGATGCTTGCATATGTAAAGTGAAATAATGATATGCAATATACATTAAGTGAATTTGTATTTAATATATAATGTAAATATAAATACCCATAAAATAGAATAATGTTTAATTTCATGAAATTTATGCACTTCTCAAGGCCTCGATCATTTAGTATGGATGAACCTAAAAATTATATCCCTACAGATTATCTCATATAAGACAAGTGTAATACATGTGACCTTAATGTTTGGATGCTTATACCTAACAAACAATTTTATATATTCTTAGAGGTGATACATTAATGGTTAAATGACCAATGGAATGGTGTTTGGAGAATTCATTAGATTAAGTATTCTATGTTTGTTTACTTAACTATATAATGGTTATATATGATATAATAGAAATACATATACACTTAAATTGATATATAATTATAAAATATCCAAGTAGAAATCAAAATTTAGTAAAATATGGATCACATGTTAATAATAATTATAAAAAAAATGAATCCATTATTTTAGTGATAATATATTAAATAAAATCTTTCGTTATGTACTTCAAATTTTTTTACTCATATGAAATGTAATTTTATATTAAATTAAAATGGGAATGAATATAGATTCAAAAACAATTATGAGATAATTTCTAGAAAATTAAAATCTAATTTCTAAAAATTTCATCGATTTTAATAATACTTTTAATGTAGTTCTCAAATAAGTGGAAATGTTTTATGTTTTAAAGAAAGTAGTCTCTGAGGAACCTACTAAAGAAGCTATTAAATAAAATAAATATTTTTATATTAAGATAATTAAATATTATATTAACAACTCTATATAGATTCTATTTATCAATGGATCACATGTAATATAAGGAGTTTTAGAATATGTGTGTTTACGGGATGATATGAAGCCTAAAAATGATTTATCAATATCAAGATAAACATAAAATATATGCTATTGTAATGCATTTTTAGTGTAAAATTTTTATGGAACATATATTTCAACTAATGTATTCAATATTATTTTAGTAAATAAATTAATTGAAGATATTAGTGTCACTAATATGGATTGGTTTCTCTAGGAATGTTATCGTGAAATCATTGATTTAAAAATTTTAACAATTTATTATGAAGTGTAACATGAATGTATTTACAAGAGTTTAGTAGATCATATCACTACATTGGGGTATCTGAGAATGAAACAGTTGGTCCAAGATAATGTTTTATAACAATTCTTCAAATAGGAAAACGTAATGTTTTAAAAATGATAATGAAGAAACAAATTGAAGAGTCTACACCTTACTATTTTAAATATAAATAATTTTTCCAAAAAGAAGGTAAATGTTTCCCTTATGATAAGATATGAAATTTGAAATAAAATTGACAAAAATACCTAAAAAAATTAAGAAACATCACATATAGTCCATATTAATTATTTATGTTATAAAAAATCAATAAATCATATTAAAAAGATTATACTTGACAAACTTTACAATATAATATTATTGTACATATATACAAGTTTTTAGAATTGAGGAATGATTGTAGAAGGAAACTCATCATCTTTGTTTATGGAGTAAAAATAGGTGTTTCTTAAATAGAATATATATTTGAGTTACAATTATATTGATTAATTAATTATTATTTTTTATAGTTTTATTTTACCCCATATTCCATGATAAGAGAAATAATCTAATGTTGAAAAAATATGTTTCTGAATAAAATATTATTTTTATTGAATAAATCGATTTAGATTATTATGAAATATATAATTTAATATGGAAAGAATATTTGGATGAAATTATTAGGAATTTTTTTCATTGATATTGAAAAAACACTTTATACAACCTGTAAAATTAATTTTTATTTCATATTTTAAATATTATTTTCAGATTTTTGTTCTAAAAAAATTACATATTCTATAGTAATGTCATATGTGATAATTTTTTGATTCCCATAATGTAAATAATATGAAATGTTTTTTTGGAATGAAAAATGGTTATTTTTTAAAAATAATATATCTGATGAATATATATTCTTTGATAATAGTGGGAGTTAATATTGAGATCAGAAAAAACAAATAAATATGATAGAAATGTTGAAATGCAATATACATGTTTAATACAAGTTAAAGTAAGTAAAAATATATCATAAGTAATTGAGGATAATTTGATATATATATATATATATATAAATATTTATAAAATAAAAAAACTTAATACAACTCTAATATTGTTGATCATTATCATTAATATCAAATAATTTGTGTATTTAAATGTTTCTTATAATACTTTTAAGTGTTATCCATTTTAAATTAAATTTTTTTGGATGCATTAAATTATTTTATCTTATAATGTAAAATTATTTTGATAAAAAGATCTAAAATTGAACATTAAAATTTAGAATCATAATCTCATAATTATATACATGGTTTTTTTGATACATTATTTTGAAAAAGTGTTCAGTTGGAGTGTTAATTCTTCATGTAGATATATTGTGATATAGAAGATAGGTACATGGTAATGTAGAAGGTGTTACATATTTTTGAAACTTGTGGTGATATAATAAATAGAGTTAGTAAAACATAAGGCCATTTTAGGTAATTATATATTGTTATATAACGATTCTAGTTCTTATATGCATGTTTTTTTGGTATTTTCATAATAGTGTTTATGAATATAAAAATTATTAATATTATGTAATGGAATTTTCATGATATTATTCTTTTGTTGTGATATATATATATATCTTTAGAGTTGATTGATAAATAACCACTTATAATTAAACATAAATGTTTTCTACAGTTTATGATCATCATGGAAAGGCATGAAATATAATTATATGTTCAGATCAACATGGATGGGGTATCATATAGAGATACATAATTTAATTGTAAGAGACAACTGTGGGTTTTTATTTGGATTTACCCATTTTCCATACCACATGAAATTTTATACATTGTATAATTGGTGTGCCTAAGGATAATATTTTTATATTAATCCCAATTACACATAGTTAACAATTCACCCCACATGTGAAACATTATAATTTAAAACTTTCCTTACTCTATTCTTGAGACTAATATAATAAGGGGTGGTTGGATATATTTATAGTAATGTGAAAGTATTTTCTTAACCAAGATGAAAACATTCTTTCAATATAACATGTTTAAAATATAGAGACTCAATGATAAATAAGAATGAAGTATATTGTCATACCAAGTTAAATTAAATGGAATTTAGTTTTATTTTTAGAATATTTAAGTGAAATTAATTAATATTAATGAATTAAATGTGACATATTTACGATTCTTGATGGATATTTATTGTGATAATCAAGAATTTATGAGTCGTATTATATGTGTTGTACATGTTCCATATATTAGGGTTCCACTTGATGTCATAGAAAAATGGATTATATAATTATTCATGATGTATGATATACATATAATAGAAACTTTTATAGATATAGAATCACTTAACATAGATCCGATTTGACGTCCTTATATCTTAAATATCATTGATGTTTTTATAAAATATGGTATTTACATGTGGTTATAAATTGAGAATTAATAGTAAGTAATATAACACACACTATGTATATGATATATAATTGTTTTTAAGTTATTTATTGTTATTTTAATAATAGTTTTTTAGAAAAGATATATTTTTAGATTTTTAATTAAGTTCAGGGCTATACATCATGTATGAAAACTATTAATGGAACCATGCATCTTAAGAAGAAACTCTACAGAAAGTATCATTTTGAGGTTCATAGTTTGGATAACCATAAAAACAAACCATTATTTATTAAAAAAATATAATAATTATTAATTTTGAAGTCAATTTTAGGTGATAAATATGTATTCTTCTCCAATTTAAGTGATTTATGGAGTTCCCCTGGGATGATTTTTGTCACCTTCATCTATATTCTCATTATTAACTCTTTTGTATTCATTTCAATCGTTATAGTCTATATTATTTCTTTAATATCTCTTCTGATATCTATTATCTCTTATATAAACACTAATTCACTATGGTATGGATATTTCTTTATTTAGATTTGATTGAAAAATTCATTAAATGAAAAATGGTGAGATTTTAAATATTATTCACTAAAAAATAAACCATGATGTGGTGAATGCTACCATACCATGGTCTATGTATTCTTGTGGTTTATTATACCATGATGTGTTTCCAATTATGAATGATATATGATGTCATTATATATATTCTTCTTTATAAATCATCATGTTTATTCACGCTTGAGAAACATCATATTAGTATGTGTAGATTAAATAAATGTAAAAAGGAATTTTTACTGAACACTAAATAAAATTATAGGAAATCTAAAGGTTTTTTACATTTCATAGAATATGAAACATTATAAACATAAGAAAATAAGTATTTTAATTATTGATCTCCATTTATGGGATTTCATGATCCTTATTTAATGTGAATTGAGCTTATTCTATATACTGGAAAAATACCCTATACCAACTGTTTGAAACCATTGGCATAGGCCTCCAAACCTTTGGTATAGCCTATACCAACATTTTGGAGGACCGTGGTCAAGTAAGTCGCGAGGATAGGTCCATACCAATGGTTTTGGGAAAACCATTGGCATTGACCAATACTAACAATTTTGATAACTGTTGGTATATGTAATATGAAAATCTATACCAACGGTTCCATAAAACCGTTGGTATATGTATTAAAAAAACATTTGGCCGGATTTGATCCCAAGACCTCTAGTTTATGATTGAACAACCTAACCACTAAACTAACATGATTTTTATGAGCATAATTTTATAAATATATATATATATATATATGTATTATCATAAATATTATAAATTTTGATTTATTTAATGTTCTTCGTAAGAATATTCCATTAAAAATAAATGTACCTATACCAACAGTTTTGAGAACCGTTGGCATAGGTCCTTTGATTTGGGGACCTATACCAACGGTTTGGCAAAAACCATTGGTATAGATCCATATAAGTGACCTATACCAACGGTGTTGGCCAAACTATTGGAATGGGTCCAAATTAATGAACTATACCAATGGTTTGGCCAAAACCGTTGGTATAAGTCATATTTCCAGTAGTGTGGGAAACATATTTCTCTTTATCTCCTCCTAATAATTTCATTTATAAAGGATGTTTTAAAACAATTTTTAGATAATATTCTATACCGAAGTGTTAGATGATTATAGGGACAAGTGAGAACCTTTTTATATAGGAGCACATTGGTTTTGAGAAAAATTCATCAACCTCAGTTCAAATAATTATTTATAAATGGAAAATATGGTATTTTAATTTTTTTTTTTCATTTTAACTTATTGATTACTATATCAATAATCCTAGGAAAGGGATTTGGGTTTTCTTCAACTGTGATTAGGCATAGATGTAACAAACCAACTCTAGTAACTCATAACTAGTGTTTATTTTGTTACATTGGTAAAATATATATTATATCACACCAGACCTGATCAATAAATCTTGTTGTCTTGGAAAACAAGGTATATACATGATTCACATATTACATTAGAAATATAAAAATTTATCATACAAAAGATTATTTAATCCTTGAAATAAACTAAAATATCGTTATTCATATCTTGTATAAATCAAAACAAATTCAGGGTGAGCTCAGATTCATAGTAAAATTTATATAATTTCGATGATATCGAGGTTAAATAATTCATAATTAATATGGTCTGGTGGTAATAAAATCACATGTCATTTAATATACATATTTAGTTTAATGAACATCCATGGATAATATCAAAATATATATCATATTGATAATAGAAACTGAATTCTGAATATGGTAAAATCTTAAATTTGGACACTTAGGAACTTTAGGTTAAGGACTCTGTTAATTTTTCATGAATCATACCATAAAATATTCATCCAAGAAATTATTATCAATAAATGTGTTGGTTTAGACTAGATATCAATATATTATTACATGTCTATTATTTTGTGTCATGAGACCCATCGATTTAAAGTGTGGTTATCTATAATCGTGCCCCATACATCACACTCACATCCTAGGCATTCGTCATATATTGAATGATTAATAAAAACCATTCTCAAAATTCCTTATAAATAAATATTTATCTACATTTAATTTAGAATACATAATTTTTCCCCATACAATGAAATAACATTTTTAAAAGTCATCCTTCAATTGATAACATATATAAAGATAGTATATGATTAATAATTCATCACGGTAATATAAAAGATAATTAAATCATATACGATTTTTAAAAAATTGGTATGAAGGAGAAAAATAATGTTCAATGAATAATAGAAAGTGATGGAGAACATAATCAATATTAAGTTAATGATGTCAATGTAATGTATAATTCATTATTTGTAAATGTTGATAGAAGAAAATAGATTCACTATAAATTAATAGTTTATAGTAAAATAAATCCTTTAGATAATATAATAGACATAATAAATTAAAAATAACTTCCTTCAACATTTGTGTGTGAATGTATTTATAAATATCTTTTCAAAATTTTCTTCATTCCATTAAGAAAATAATAACCCTTTTTTATATCATTTTAAATAAAAATTACCAAAATATTGAGAAAAATATTCTATTTTATAATTAAAATCTTATAATTTAAGGTATGTGTGATAACATACAATGGATTTTATAGAGAGAAAGGGAAGCCAATTTTAATACGTACAAAACATTTTTTTGTACTTTCTTAAAAAGTTGAAAGACAACCCAAATACAAAACTTTATTAAATATTTATTTATAATTATTTGTATGTAATTCCAAAAATATTTAGTAAAATTAGCATTATAAACCTTTTATGAATAAATAATAACATTATGGATACATTTTAAATAACCTATTCATAGAAGAAAAATATTTGGATGGAGAAATTTAAAACAAGATTTTTTTAAAAAAATTGACTTACATTTATCTTGTTTATTCGTGATCCAAAAAAGGAATCAATGGAAGACATTTAAATCCAAAATATAACCATAGGATAAGAAAAATGGTTGATGTTTATGATATTAGGATAATATAATTTTCTAAAAGTAAATATTATCATAAACAATCAATAAATAAAATGAGATCATAAAACAATCCCTTACCTTGGGTCCCTCTATAACCATACATGTTTGATCCTCAATTATAATGAATTTTATTTATTAAATACTTTTAAATATACATTTTAATCTATATTTTATTTCTATTTTCCTTTTATAATAATTTCAAATCCATTCATTGAATAGTTTTTACTTACGTATACCACTTAAGGTTCTCGAGGATGCATAGATTTCAACATATGATTTTATATTTTGTGTGACCATACATGTGCAGAAGAATTGTTATTTTTATAGTGTGGGACACATTATGGTTTTTTGATTATATGAGATGAAAATCACTTGGAGTGATGATGCATCGATGGAACACATGGTTCCTGAGGGAAATAATGGTCAGGTTTCTATCTTAGTAAGTTTTGGATGCATCTTTAGGAATATAGAGAGAGATTAAAGTGAATTACTGTAACTTTTGAATAATGCTCAGGACCTAATTGGTTTTGAAGGTGCTTTAGGCACATGTAGTTAACATTGTTTTGGAAATAACCAGGGTAATTTTTATTGGATCATACATTATGAGAGAGTATTCCAAAGATTCGTGAGTTAATTAGGCAGTCATGAGTATGTTGAGAATAGATGTTGATGTGATGAGATTATTCAATGTTGGGAGGCCTAACAACTTTTAATGGGTTCAGCATGTCTCTATAGTTATAAGTGACATCAGAAATAGATATGGGTTGGTGGTATTCATCAATAAAATATTAGTTCACTCCCATTTTGAGATTATCACAGCCAAAATCCTGATGTTGTCCTGAGTAAACTAAGAGACCATGAGAAATATAGAAAGATATCTGGATTTTTTTTATGGATAGGTTAAGGAAATCTAGGTATTTTTTCACTCATAGAGATGTGTGATGGAATTCTAGTGGTGGGAAGTACACCATCAGCCATCTTTGAGTAAGGTACTCATGTTGGATCAGATGATGGTGAATTTTGTGAGTACCAATCTCCGAATTTAAGAACACGTGATAGTTGATGGTTTGTTTATCACTATATTAAAAGTAAGTTGAAAATTTTCATTTCATGGGTTTGTAGTGAATGGAACATGGTCTCTTGTTGTTGAGGTTTCTTGAGTGAGGTGGTGAAGTGGATGCTCTTATGGTGGGGGATAATGTGTCAATGAAAGAGGTGCGACCCACATGCTGTAAGGATCTAAGGTTTATAGAACTGGTTGTGAATAATTAATGATGGAACCTTGATTCTAGTAATTAACCGATGAGGGTAATGTTTACATTATGTAGGTAATATTTATAATAAGTAATTTTTTGGATGATCTAGCCATGAATTAGCCTCAATATCTATATAGTTTTAAAAGGTAATCAGATGTTCTTATTTCAGATATGATTTAGTGGTGTGGTATGGAATGATTAAGGTATTGGTTTTGTCGAAGATATGATTTTTAACTATCATATAGATTTGGGTCAGAATAGTAGTGGGAATTTTTGGGTGTTGTTATTTTTTTCTTTGTGTGTGAAGTCATTATGATTAAGTGTGGTGAATATGTGATTCCAATTAGAGCCAGGAGTTTTTTTGATGTGCCTTCTGAGGATAGTATGACCTAGGTTAGTACATGTAACAGATAAATTGAGTATACAATCAATTTTTTGTGTCATTTTTTAAGTTATAGATGCATTTTTAAAAGTAAACCCAGATTATGTGGAAAATCCATTTTTCTCTTTGTTCATGTAGGGATGGTAGGTATGAATCCAATTTAGTTGGTTTTTGATAATGAGGACACATGTTGATGTTATTTGGAGTTCTAATGAATTTAGGGCACAATAATATTGGGAAACGACATTGGTCATATTGGGGGAGCATCATTTTCAGGTTATATTAGGATTTTTCAATTGAATATGTGCTAAATATCAAATGTTGGTGATTATAAAAAAATAATATATTAGGAAGTTCCATAAAACTAGGTAGTGACTAAGAAATGGAATAATATGTGTTTTGGTTTGGTGGGATAGTGTAAGAACAATAGGTGTGGTTCCGTTTTGAAAATGGGAATCAGATTATGTTTTGGATGGTTGAGTTTCTTTAATTGAAGGTTTTCACATCGATGTATTTCAGGACGTTTGTTATTGGGTGAGGTTGTTGGATATAACCATATATCATTGTAAGTTAGATAATAAATATGGAGTACTATTGAGACTTCATAAGGATAAGAAGCTTTGTAAAGGGGAGTTTGAAATATCTCATGTCTGTATTCGTCGAAAATTTTATAAGGAATATGAAATTTCAATTCTTAATTGTTTAAATTTTTAAGAGACACTTGGAAAGGTATTTTGAGAGTTGTAATGAATATAGGGTTTTGTATTTATATGAGTAATGTTTCTTGAAAATTATATCTATTATTTGGGTGAACCTCAAAATATTTTAGATAGGTTTAGGTAATTTTGGAGTTTTCCTATCAGGGAACATTGTTTGGTGTGCATGACATTGGAGAAACTGTGCGACAACTTGATGCATAGGGTATTTTCAATTCATTTGGAACAAATCATGGTTAATTTATATGGTTAGAGTATATTTTATGGTAAACCATGTGAGATAAAGTAGTTTTTGTGTCAAATTGTAGGGAGAATGAGCCATAGAACATAGTATGGAAATGTTTTATAAAAACAATGTGCCTTGTTATAGAGGGGAGTCAGTGTTGATAGTATAGTTGCTTCCAATTTTTTCTAACCAAGCCGGATGACCATTTTAAAAATATTATAACTCATAGTGATAGGTGCATGGTTGGTCCATGGTTTGGAAAACCATGTGTCTTATCCAAATTTCTTCCCAAAAATTCACTAATAGGGGAAATGACCAAAATACCACCATGGGTATTTAGCCACTCACCCATCTTTCTACCCCATTCAGCAAGAACATACCAAGGGATCTTCAAATCTATTCCTCATTCTCAAACCCTTGATTTAGGTTATCATTCATGGTGATCCATGGTTATTTTCATGCTAAGCATCACCCTATGAAAAACCAATCTATTTTACTTCTTTTTCATCTCTATTTTGGGGTTCTCTGAATTAGGTTTTTTTGATAATCACACCAGATCATGGTAAAATAATCTAGTTCTCATTGAATTTTTAGTTGTCTTGAATATATGAGATCCCATAAATAATTCCTCACATTGATTCTTGGAGTTTCATTAATGGATGATACCATAGTAACTTTTATTGAATTTTCCATAAAATTGGTTTCTTATTAACCATATAGATGGAATCACCTTTATGTATTAGTCATAGAATGTATTTGATGTTTTTTCACTAGTATTTAAGGACTATTTTTTGTCAGTTTCAGTGTGGCCTAGAGGCCTGATGAGTTAATTAACAATATTCCATCATTCAATTTAATTAATTAATTAATTCAAATAGTAATGATTAAAAAATTATTGTTTCTTGCCATGATGTTAGATATTGGGATGTTGAAAAAAGATTATTTTGAAACTAAATAATTTGGATGAGGTTTAGATGATCCACAACAAGGATTTTGAGATTTGGAAATGCTTTATAAATCTCCATTGATGATTTATGTGATTTAATGATTTACCCATAATATTTTTATTTATTTACATTTGTATGTATTATATTACTTCAAAACCATGTGTGGTGTATTTTCTACCTTGGTTTAAGTGAATAGTTTTGTGTCTTATAATAATGTTTTAGGCATTCTAAAGAACAATTTAGATTTTTTGGTGATCATAAGACTAGATCTATATCCACCCATGGGGTGTTCAAAACCATAATATAGAATTATTTACTATTTTGAGTTTTGTGAAATTCCATTAAGGCTCTAGATATTGTTTTACACATGTGAATTGTGTTTTGACTAGGATTTCTTCTTCAGAGGATGAAAACAAAGTTTTGGAGTGTGTTTTTTTATCATTTGATGTGTTTACCTCAATGGTATATTAAATAGGGTTTTTGGGTGGATTTAAAATAATGAATTAAATGAATGTGTGTTTTCTGATTTTTATAAATATTACATTAAGGGTTCTATAAATATTTTAATGGAAGTTGAAGAGGATACACGTGTCATAAGGGTAATTTCTAAATGATTTAAATGGATCAGTATGGTCCAAAATTATCAGTAGAGTGTTTGGAAATGGTTTTTTGATGCGTGTAAAGAGTTAAATATTATTACCCTTGTTTTGATGTTAAGGGTCCATTGGAACCATGGTAATGGAAAAAGGTTTATGTATGGGATTCAAATTTTTGAATGTTCTAGATTTTGAACATTGTTTTTTGAAATATGAGGAAGGAGATTATGTTTGGACATGGAATTACATGTTAATGGTTTAAGGTTGGACATAATGATCCATGTTGATGTGTTTTGGATGGATATGTAATTACATGATTATGAGTTAAGTCTTCACCTGACATTCGCCATTGATGATTTTATGATGGAAATGAGACTCTCTAGCCACGGGTTATGTTTTTGGACATGCCACATTGTATAAGTACCAATAGTTTCAAGCATAGTTTAGGTGATGGTATCATGATTTTTCATCTTTTATTATGAAACATGGTTCTATATTTTCGATATGACATTCCACATATAAGGATTAGGGAGTTGGTAATGATGCCCCAAAGTTACTCTTACAAATGTTTTACATGATTCTACACATCCAATATTGAGTGAGATAGATTACAAATGTTTTACATGATTCTACACATCCAATATTGAGTGAGATAGATTGATGCCTTGTAATTTCATGAGTTAGATAATGGATGAAAATACCATTCCTTTATTTAATGCATCTCTCCACCTATGTTCTATGAATCAGATGACCATCATGGGTTGATGAAGGTTTTGTTGGAATGCATGTTATATTAGAACTCAAGTTACAATGGGTTAATAAATAAATAATTGATTCTTTTTAATTTATCATCATTTTCTATACCCATTATTATTTCTAAAGTCTATCATAATACACTATTACTCTAACTAGTATTTTATACAAAAACCAATGGGGGTGGCCAATTGAGTTTTACTCACACCCTTATTGGGCTGCAACTTCAAATTGGTACTCGAGTATATTTAATATGATTATTAAGGGAACAGTTTTGGACCGGGTCATGTGTAGATTTTTTCATGATCAAGTATGATATCTTAGATGGAATCATAAGACCAGATGAGTTTTGGCCTAAAGATGCAGTAGATCCCCTTTTCTTATAATTTATTTTATTTTTGCATGTTATGTAATAGATCCAATGATTGGTCAGTTTTATGGATAATATTGATGCTTATTCCCTTACTACACATAATTTATCATTCAATCATGTTTACATTTATCTTCTTCAGATTCTAGTTTATTTAGATGTTGATTCTTATTTATTATTTCCAAATAATCTGATGTGTAAGATTCCATGTTATTCATGTTATTATTATTATTTCACACTTCGATATGGGGGTATAGTCTCAAAAATGTACCACCATAGGCCCATAGTGCAAGTTATTAGCCTCTAGCATGTGAGTAGGCATTCTTGAGGTCATGTGTTGAACAAGTTTGGGGAACTAGTTTAGTTGGACTATGGGAAGTGATATTATAGTTGGAATCAATCATTTTTGGAATCATTTTAAAATTAAAAATCATTTTTATTAGAGAAAATGAACAAAATAATTTTTATTGCAAAATGTAAGAGAGATAGAGAACTATTGGATTTAATAAATAGTGATGTGTGTAGACCTATAAGTAAACATAAAAGTGGTCAATTTAGGTATTTCATAACTTTTACATATTATTTTAGTTGGTATGGTTATCTGTTTATTTTCGGAGAAAATATTTAAACATTAAAAAGGTCTAGTTGTTTAAAAATGAAGTAAAAAAAATCAACTAGAATAAAATTATTAATATTATTTGGTTACATGGTAATTTGAATACTTTTTATATGAATCTATGGATCATATGAGAGATTTAATTTTTTTGGACAACTCAATTATCTTTGAACACCATAGTAGGATGGTATATTTGAACAAAATAACACTATATGACATATTTTGATCAATGATGAACCAATGCAACCTTCCAAGGTCATTATGAGGAAATTCTATAGAACCCACTATATTACTACATAACTAATGTCATGTTATGTATTCATAATTAATCCATATCAGATATGGAATGAGAAGTGTCATAATATCTACTTTTTGAGGATTTAGGGTTCTAAAGAATATAAATGACGATATTTGTAATATAAATATAATCATAAATTAGAAAAATGATTATTTATTAGGTGTACCAAGTAAACTACTAGATATTATTTCTATAATCCAACTAATTACATGATTTTATAGCTTAAAGTGGTATTTTCCCTGAGAAGTAATATATTAATCATGAATTCCTTCAAAGGAAAATTAAAAATGGAGAAGCTAAAGAACAAATGAAATATTGGTTCATGAGATATAATATAAGACTATTCTATAAGGTGTTTGTAATGTTTAAATGATTCAATTTGTATAATAACCCTGATGGTATGGTGTGGTTTATTAATATTAAGATATATAGATTTATTTCAGAAAATTTTGATGAAGTGATTTTCATTAATGATGAACAGACTACCTACCAAGAGGAAAGTGAGAGTTTTATTTTTTAGAAATTTTTAGTGGATATGTGATATTAGATGAAATCCTTGTATATTAACCACAGTTGTAACATAGTTGATTCACCTGAAAAACAATATCCATATTTTTCAAGCAGTTTTAACATAGGAAGAATGAAATGGATAATGGAGGGGCTATAATAAAACTACCCATATTGACCAATTGTTTCACTTGAGAAGTCACCCCATAAGCCCCAATGTGTATTCCCAGTCACCAATGATTAGTGACATGCATTGAGGGTATGAAGCATAAACCTTGGGAATGATTTCACAATCTAAAATATAAATAATACATTAGAATGTTATCAAGAATTCAGCATGAAGTATCCATACATTGGATATCTATGCCAATAAAATAAATAATATCAAAATAATAAATCATCAAAATGTGGCATAAGTATTTATAATTGTAATAAATAAAAAAACATTACTTTATAACAAAAAATATAATAAATGATATATAACACGTTAATATATAAAATAGATCCAAATGTAGGATGAAAAAATGTACTTGGTACATAAAGTGTCTAAAAATTAATCCAAACACCCAAAAAATTCTACATGAACAATATTTCTATGACCCAATGTCTCCTTATAATAATTATCATCACTAAAACATGTAGAAGGTGACTAAGGGACACCACTGAAGGAATTTGATCCCTTCCCTTTACCTACATCAGATAAAACGATGTCTATTTACACAAAAGAGTGTGTATATAGGTTGTGATATGTAACCTATTGTGATACCCATAACTGACTAGGTAATTTTAAAATAAATAATTTTAATTAATTTTTAATATCATTTATTTGATTTTATAGATTTATATTCATTATAAAAATATTATGCAGTTTTTTACAAAAAAAGGTATTTTTTTAACCTAATTGGGGTTTCAAGCGATCTCTGGATTAATTTAAAATATTGTTTCAAAAAATTACAGAATTTTAATTTTAAAAAATGAAATTCACTTTTTTATATAGTATACAAAAATTATCTTAAAATTAAATCTGAATTTTTTTTTGAAATGTTAGACTTTTCAAATGAATAATGAAAAATACAAATACATATTGAAAAGTGTCTTTTAATTTAAATTATTTACAGATTCACATTATATTTGAGATTAGGATTAAAAATTAATTATATCCTTTTGATTTAAAATATTCCACTAAATTTTATTATAATTATAATTGCACTTTAATTTGGTATAAAACATGTTTATACATAAAAATAAACTTATCTGAAAAACACTTTTTTGTCACATTTTATTGGTTTAACTTTAAATTAAATTATTCAAATTTTGTGATTATAATTTGATAAAATGGATTCCATATTTATAATACAAATAAATAATATTATTAAATATGTTCAAATTAAATTTTTGACATAAATAATAAAAATAGTAGTTGAAATATGTTATCATGGTTAAAGTCAAAATAGGTTATCCATGGGTCCGGGGGGGGGTGAACTAAATAGATAAAGGTAGAAATGAACTAAAATATTGTATAAGTACTATATTATAGATATATTTAGATCCTATATCATCTCATCCTCATTAATGTTCCATTTTTGATCCATTTTTTTGAGAAGACATTAATACATTTTTATCTTTTTGTAAAATTCAAATCCTTCATCTCCCCCACATATAAAAGGAAACCCACTATCTTATCATACCCACATTGAAATAGCCATTATTTTCAGAAATTTACCTTCCAAATCCATCCTTAACATCCACCCACATTTAATAAAGTTCTTGGTTTGATAAAAAATCTGCATATGAAGTCTTAGGTATAAACAAATAGAGGTTGTCTTGTGATGAGGTATAATTCTTAAAAAAGAATTTTTGATTTATTTATTATTATTAGTCATCAAAATATTTTTAAAAAATGATAAAATATTAAAATTATTATATTGAAAATATTTATAATATATTAATTTAATATAATAACTTATATCCATCTCCCTTTTTGTTAAATGGGATATGAATCAATCGTTTCTATGTACGGCATGCAAATGCCACATAAACCTATGCAATTAATTACCCAGTACTTCCACTCATGGATTGTTATAATTATTTATTATATATATATATATTATTCATGACATAATTAATAGTATTTAAAGAGAAAATGTCATATATGTTCATACCTTTTGATCTATTTAAAAATGATAACATCGTTCGTGAATATATGTGGATCACCACCTCAATGAAGAGATGTGATTTTTTTTCGTCAACCAAAGAAATGGATGGTTGATATAAGTATATTTGAAGAGGTAATAATATATTTATGGTATAATCATCATTATTCAAATATAAAAGAATACTTAAGATCTTTTACTCAGGATTGTTGAAAAATGGAAACGTTACTCATGCATACATACGACCAACCGTCTCCATGATTTTAATGTAATTTTATTTTCATAACCATCATTAATGTATGGTTTTAAAAGTATACAAAATATATTAAAATGATAAATATTTAATTTATATTATTACATAAATTATTTAATAATTACTTCTTTTACCATAGTCAATATAACAAAGTAACTTTGGACAATTGATATGAACAACCTCAAAATAACTGACATGTACATAACCGATTAATTAATTAAAATTGACATTGAAATTAATGGTTTAATGAATATTTATTAATATTGGAAAAGGTTATTATGAAATAAAAAATTGATAAAAACATTTCACATAGGCTCTGAAGAACATATGTGACTATTCTGAATCAGGGTAAGATACACATTACCTTAAAATTCTCATTTTAAATATTTTAATAGTTTTTTTTTAAATATTTTTATTCAATGGACATACTAATATAATCAATTAATTTATGTATTTATATAGACATGAATAAATTATAAAGTAAATTTTACGAATCTTTTTACTATATTTAAATGTTTTTAAAAATGAATCTTTTTGCGTATTTAATATGGAAGATTTTCAAGAAAAGGAATAAATAGTTTTATATTTAATATATATGATGGAACGTGTTTTTTACACCACCATAACCATTTTTATGGTTTTATTACTTGAAAATATTTTATTTTTTTCTTAAATGTAAAATAAACCTTCCCTTTTTTCATGTGAATGTTCAAAAATTATTTTAAGTGGAATTGATATTTCAATATATGAAAATGTTTGTCTTATGGGTGTAATCATTATTTTTTTAAGTGTGGTGATGAAAATGAAATATTTCATGTGTTCGGATTTTTTAATAGTTTTTCGGAATAATTTATGATGATGGGTGTTCTTGATATAGATTATGATGATGGGTGACACTGATATATCTCATGATGATGGCAAATCCTTGTATTTATATCCAATGCATTGGGTAAAGAGATGATGTTTAAATGTAATAAGTTTTTCCTAAGTGATTATATGAATTTATTGGGCAAGTTATTCAAAATTTAAGATTTATTATAAGGGTGATATGTAAATGATTCCCTAAGTTATTTATATGATTTACTTATTATTGCTATGTTTTTTATGGAAATATTATTCATTCACAAGTTAATATAATGAGATTAGGTTTAAAGGTTATTTAAGGTTACATATTAATAGTAAAATGTATAATTTTTTTGAAAAATTCTAAATAGTTTTTCATGATTGGAATAAAATTTTTCTTCTTTTTATATTAATATTTCGTATGATATGTTTTATGCAATTTTTTTTAGGTTATATGATTTCTTATGTAAGAAAATGTTTATTTTTATCTTATGGTTTATTTTGAAAAATGATTTTTTGTAATTGGTATTCCTGGACCAAAAAGATCCTTTATTTTTTTACATTTATTTTACTGGTCTTTATTTTCCTCATCCCAATTTTTAAAATGGTTTAAAAATGGTTTTAATTATGAATATGGACAATTATGAAGTCAATATAAAAAATATAAAGGAATTCCATGAATGAAAAATATTTAATATCTTAAATGTTTTGTAGTATATATAAAATGGATACTGATTGGAAGTGTCCAATTTGTGATTTCATATTTATTTATGTTATGGTAAGGAAATAATTCTATTAAACTCTAAACCATAAAGATCTTTAGGAATAAAATAAAATTAATTCATGTCTAAATATTAAATGTATGGAGTGTTTAAGGTATATCCCTTATAGGTTGTATCAGAGAAAAGGATTAGATATTTTTAGAGGTAAGGATTATTCAGGTAAATACACTCAAAATATTAAAATTTATTATTATGAAGTAATAACATTTAAATAATAAAAATTTTATGTATACAATCTATGTTTTTTGAGACTGGATATATATATAAGAAACAGAGAAGATAAAGTGTGAAGGTGACAGGATGAAAATATCCTTCCAAATCAGTATCCAAGAATAGTTGGAATTCGAACTGAGTATTTTTTATATAATATATCAGTTGAAAGAAGCTATAAATGGTGAGGGTATCCATTATATAGAGAAACCATATCTACTAAAGAGAAACATGTTGATAGTGGATCATTTAATGAGACAACAATATAAGTCATTTAGTGGATATTAAAACCTAGTTGTAGTTGAGGGATGGATGAAATCACAAGAACTTATATTTCATGTCATGGGTTATTCATAGAACCAAAAGGAAACTATTTTATTTACTATTTGGAAAGTGAAATTGATTAATGTTTAAGAATAATAGATAAATAGAAGAGATTTTCTCCATTAAATAGGATACATTATAAATATTTTCCTTGATAAATTTTTTCCAAAAGGTTATTCACCCTAGGATGGGAAGAAATTCAAAGAAATGAGGCATAATAAAGAAGATTCAGTAGCTGCATATGAATAAAACATCTCCAGATTAACATGGTTTTCACTAACATGTATCCATGATTTTTATAGTAAAATTAATCATCTTTACCCAAGATTGGAGCTGTAAGAACCTAGTTCTACCTTAAGGTAAGAATATCTTTTCTTCCATAAATTATAAATTTAATTTCTTATAGATGGCCGAATATGAGAACTCATTGGGTCATAGAGGGGTCATGGGGGTATCGAGCTATTTTGGAGCCTAGAACCTAGGTTTTGTGTAAAAATAGGAAGTCACATGGTTTGATAAATTGTGTAGGTTGAGCTTCACAGTTGTGTGTCATGGTCATCAATTTTAGCACATTTTGATAGAGTCTCTTTCCATGGTGGGTTATTGGTTTTTAATCTGTGTGAGTAAACCTTGTGATTTTCCCTTTGCCTTCTGGGAACTATGTGGGTAAACCGTGTGTCCCTATAATTTTAGGAATTTTTATAAATTTTAAATTTAACTGAATTTATTTTATATACCTAAGATGTGCTCTATCTCCCATGCATAGTATGCCCCACATAAGAAAATATCTCCAAAAAGATATTATTTTAATTCAGATATAATATTTGTCTGAACACTGATTCAAGCGTAGTTTATATCCATGGATATGTAATGGTAAGGCCTTAATTCCTTTTTTCCCTTTCTCGATTCATCTAGCTATCAACTACACTATTTTATTTTAGGATCATATGCATTAAATTCTCATTATTTTTTATTTCAAAATATTTCTCTCAATCTAGTCCAATTCAGAGCCCAATAATAGCTGAGATATCAAGAATGGACCTATGGTAGGTGGTCTCGTGCATTTCTCTTTAAGGAAGGCCATTAATATATGTTTTCATACCACACACCAATTTTATAGTTGTCACCATAAATTAAAATTGAACAATTTTATTTCCAGTAATGTTTAAGGTAATTGAATATGGTTTATAATTCATTATATATGTTGTATAACTTGAATAAGAACCATCCCATTGGCATGTTTTCTTGAATAACCCTTTATGGACTTTGTACTTGGATGAATATGAGGAATTCCCTTAACTCATTTTCTTGGGATATAAAAATTTATGTTGTTTTATCAATTAAATTAAAATGTTATGAATTATAATTGAAATAAATTATGGTAATGGGATGGATGACCTTCCCAATGATCCATAAATGCCTTTGTTTTTTGAATCATGTTTGCCTTGTCTGAGTGAGTAAAGTGGAGTCTATGACATGAATTGATGCAATTGGCTTGAATTTATCTAATCGTTGATTTTACCATGTGAATTATATGATAACTAACCATGTGATATGCCTATTAGGATTTCTGTATTAAAAATGGACATGTGTGTGTTTAAATTGACTTTGAATTTCTAGCACATTTGAGTTATTTTGAGACCATTGTATGTAATGGATTTATTAAGCATGTGAATCTTGTTATCATAGAATGACCACATGAGTAAATGGAAGGCCAAGCCTTTGAGGTTTTTCTTTGCTTGAGATACCCTTTTTCGGTGAGTTACATTGAATGCTCTTGGTTTTGACCATGGAATGTAAAGTGATTTATTTAAATGGAATTAAATTATCTAAATGATAAAATTTCTTGGGTGATACATGGCTTCAAATTATAATTCCATGGAAGGACTCAAGTGACCATTGAACGTTATAAATTCGGTGATACATGGATTCACCATAGAATTCCATAGATGATATCAATGGCTATGTAGATGATGCCATGTGTGATATGTGGATTCATATTACAATACCATATATGGACTCATTGGTTTGGACACTGATTAACCCATGGGTGAAACATGTATCGAAGTGAGCGATTCTGTTGATGAACTCATTGGGGATAAAATAATATTCTATGTGATAGTTGGAATCTAATTTATTACCAAGGAATAAATCATATGGAATATACACCACATCTAGTGTGATACATGGGCCCATGGGTGGTTTACCATGGATGGAATCATTGGTTGTTCGTTGATTACCCCATGATTGATACTTGAATTACAACTTACGAATGTCATGGATTGAATCGGGTTCTAGATGAGTTAAGTGAAATGGAATGAATTATGACACGTCTCCCAGCCAAATCACAAGAATGGGTTATTCTTGACTTTTATTATTTATTTGTCCTTCTAAGGAATCTATTTACATATAGTTACATGGGGATGTAGGGATTAAACTGGAACTCAATACATATAAATTCAATGTAATTGAATCATTAAATAGATATAAATTCATCGAAATAATTGTAAATGGAAACCAATGCATGTGAATGCTTACTTTTGAGTACATACTTTCTTACATATTTTATTATTGAATAATGAAAGCTATATATATTCATTGAATGATTGGCATAGACATCGGAGGTTCCCAACTAGGATTTACTATCAAAAACTGTTTTGGCCACTTTTGGGACCCAAATAGATTTTATGGTTGCAGTTTTAGATAAGGGAAAGTTCAATTATATAGGTACTTAACTTGATAGCAAGGTGCAAGAGAGAATTAGACCATGCTGAGGATTGCTAAGCCACTAATTTTATTTTGGTCCTTTTCTACTTTTGGTAAATGTATTGTAGATGCTTGTTGTATACCTGTTTTGGATGTTTTATTAGAAACATGTGACATATATCATCATCTTTTATATGATATGACTTATGGATTTGTTTATATAATCAGTATTTTGCAGTTTAATTCTATTATATGGTATACAACTCCCACTACATGTATCTGTTATTGACATTCCAATATTCTACAATTAGGTAATGAGGGCCCAGTCTATCCATATACTCTCTTAGGCCCTCGCTGCTAGTTGCAAACCTCTAGAGTTTGGGTAGATGTGCATGAGTCCATGTGACCAACTAAGATCGAGGAACCTTTCAGCGAAATCAGGGTTTGGGACGTTACCAAATCCAAGATACAAAATATATTTTACCTCTCACTAATTTAAAAGTTAAGAATTTTTTTTCACTATATTGTGATGATAGAAACTGAGTTTGATGATGATCACGTTTCCTATGAAAAAAATGTATAAAAATATGTCTTGGTGGTTGGAAAATGGGAAGAATCCATCAGCTAAATTTTATGTTAAGAAAAATATGATTCTAGTTTATGATAGTTTTGGGAAGAATTACCTTGGGGAATGTCTTATGAAATATAGGAGTTACATCTGATGTGGTAAGTTTGGGAAAATATCTAGTGATTGTAATGTTAAAGATAATGATATTTTCATGAAAAACATTGATAAACCTATAATAAGGTGTTTTAAACATAATAAGATGATTCATTAAGAGAATTTTCAGGTAACACCACAAGATTCCACATCATGCTTCTCATTTAATAATTCAATAGCTCGTGTTGTATGCAACTTCGAGTTCTAGCACACTACGACCAATCAAACTAGACTTTTAAAAAGGAGTTATGAATAGTAATACCCACTATTTAGAATTTTATAAATTTTAGTTTTCAAATTTGACTTCATTTTTGTATTTGGAATATCAAAATTAACTTAGGGTGATTTTTTTGTATTTTTCGGAAAACCTTCAGTTTTTGATGAATAGTGAAAAAACACCGCATTATTGTTTAAAAACTGACTTTTCCTTTAAGTAATTATTTTTATATATAAATTTATTTTAAAGTAAAAATATATGCATAATACCTATATTAATCCAATTTAATTAATTGGAGTAATTTTTTATAATATTAAATACAATAAAATTATTGAATTTTTACTGTCTTTTACCCACCTTCAAGGAACATTTGCAAATTTGCATAAAACATAAATTTATCGCTTCTGTTAATTGAATTTAAAAAATCCGAGAGACACAGTTGATATTAGTAAGTAAAATGCGGTTCAATGGGATGAAAATAATTTTCATTTAATAATAACTTTTGAATTTTATTTACCGCGTTTAATAGTAAATAGGGTAATTAATGGTAAAAATAATATTATAATTATCCCAACACATGTACTAATTATATTGGATAAGTTTTTCTCGACCAAAACTAACCTCAGGAAAAAATATCTTATTATTTTTATCCACTTTAATTAGATTATAAAATTAATTATATTTTATTTAAAGGAGTTTTAAAAGTGTTAAATTCAATGTATAATAACTAAACCATTTTTAACATAGGGTTACACATAAGATAAATTAGACTATAAATATTAATTATAAATCTAAAAATATTTCCTACATCACGGTATTTTATGTATAATTTTTCTACATTAAATAATTAATTTTACATATGACACAATTATGATGAAGTAATTTCATTATTAATGAACGATTAAAATAATTGATGTTATAAATATTAAAATAAATTTAAATTGAAACTTTTGATGACATACAAGAATTTTATAGTATACTATGACATGTTAGGGTTGATTAAATATTTTTTTTCTAACTGATAATATTATTATGACTTTCACAAAAAACAAATACTAAAATGTGTCAAAATTCACATAAATGAGTTTAAAAAAATAATTTTATTAAATTAAAATATAGTTCAAAAAATATAAGGTTCATCCAATGGACTTAAATAATATTAGATATGTCATTAATTAACCACTTTCAGTTCTCTAGGTATTTTATAGTTAGTATATTAACCATGTAATATAAAAATACAAGAAGACATGTTAAATGTTTAACTATTTAACTAAGAGGTAAATATAAAATATAAGGTTAATATGGTGTCCTAAATTTTTTGAGAATATATTTTTGAGAATATTTATACCCATCATTACCTTAGTATTAAAATAAATCCATCTTCATATATTATAAACCTAACATTATTTTATAATAAATTAATATTTCAATCTTTTCCTAATGTGCCATTCACCTATCTTTTAAAAGGGTACATACCCTTATCTTAAATTCACACCTCCAATGCCATTTTTCTTGGACAAACCCTACTCAAATCGCCTACAAAATACCCTCAATTAAACCTAGTGGCCTTACCTTGATCTTAAATTGAACCTAAGGGGGCCTTTTGTTCAAATCAAAAGGAAGAACCCAAATGAGAGGTAATTATTTCATCAACTCTTTCAATGTTCTTTTCTTCTTCCACTCCCACTTTCATTATTGTTTCCATACCAAAATAACAAATCCCATAATTTATACATAATAAGATGTTTTTATAAATATGTTACAACCATATTCATTATTTTATCCATCCTATGAATGAAAAAGTCACCATATATGTGTACATACATCTTACCGTCTCCCCATCATGGTGTTGTTTATTACCCAACACATCATTATTTAGATGGGTATAATAATGAGTATAATTTATTTAAATAAGAGATAAAACATGTTAATTATTATACATATATAATATACCATCCAAAAAACATATTATTTCACCATCAATATAATGATATTGTCACTCGTGTGTACATACGTCTTACAGTCTCAATAACGCGAAGAGATTTCGTCCCCCGTTGTAACCATTCAAGAATAATTTTCATTTGATGATGATAAATAATATTTGAAAACATAATATAATTATAGATATGAATCAAATACATCATATCCATAATGAACATGACTTACATAACAAAACATATGAAGATAAATGATTCAGAAACACTCGAAACAATAATACTAATGAAATAATATTAACAAAGAAATATTAGAAGATCATATATGATACCATATTTTTGTATGTGGTTCTTGTATATTTAAATAACAATTATTTAACCATTATAGATGATGTTAACATACCATCGGCTTTGGAAAAGTACAAGGTAAGGGTTAATTTTACAAACTCTTTATTATCCGAGGTTGTTTATACGTAAGTATCTTTTGGGACCTCTTTATCATCCACATCTGGGTTTCATAAAAATGTATTTCAAAAGATTTTTACTATTTCCTAGACTATTGGTTATAGTAATTTATAACCTTTTTTTAATTTTTATAATTTTTTTGAAAGGAATCTTTATGTCATTTTCCAAACAAGTTACATTATGACCTTTTTGAAAAAAAAGGGAAAGAATGGGTTTTTAACTTATATGGTGTGCACAACTATTTTCTGCAATTATAACACCTTCTAAGCTTCCTATCCATGTTTATAAGAATATTTTTACAATTTTTGTTTTAATTAAATTTAGATTATTTCAAAGTAGAAATAAATATTTTACTTAAATAGTTATTGGATTTATTTCATATTTTTGAACATCCTTTGTTGGATTTTATGCTGGTTTGAAGTTGATTCATTATGATATAATCTTCAATATTTTATTAAAGGTTTTCTGAAATGTATGACTTCAGATGTGCTATTTTCATACCATTCATGGTTTATGGTTAAAGTATTAACCTTTTGTATGCCAGTTTGAATACTATTGTCTATGTTATGTTTCACCCTTTTCATATGAGAAATGCATTGTATCTAGTAAGTGATGGGCAGGGCCCGTTACAACCCCACTATGAATCGGTAGGTCTCATGAGAAAAATTAGTTTCTTGAGACAATTCCATTACATAATTCTTATTTGTAGTCTTGGAAAGAGGCCTTGACTATGTTGTTATGATGTTCAACATTATGCATTACATAATTTTGAAATTAACTATTAACATTACATGTGATTATTTGAATAGTAGAATATCCTTGTCAATATGTAAATGGAATTATTTGATTTATCTTTTTCATATTATACTGAAGTCTATGTTTAATAGTCTTGTGTTTTAGTATTATGCAATACCTTAAATGTTTATGCTTATTTATGATAGTTTCCGCTATATTGTTATCCTTACTGAGCATCGGATCTCACCCCTTTCTAATTTTTATTTTTCCCGTGATGTGAAGAAGTATATTATGACTGACTTACAACAATAGTCTAATGGATTTGAGTGTGTTCTATGGAGACACAATGTTTACATTTCATTTCACAATGAAATGTAAAATTTATGTATGTATCTAGTATTTCAAAGGCTACTAAATTGATAGGTCTTTCGAGAATTTCTCTCTTATGATCATGGCAATGATATGTAATAATGATCTGACTCTAGGTAACTAGGGTCAGGCCATTATAGTTGGAATCCAAGGAAGTTTAATTCAATCCTTGGAAAATAGATTTAGAAAAACTGTGATAAAAGAAAATTACCCTAAGATAGTCTTTGAGGATTATTATAGAATAACTTCGTAGAATTTTGGTAATGTAGATATTATGTGTGTTTCTCATGAAATACATCCATGTCATGATACAACAAGTGGATGTGGTTCTGGAATAGACGTATATAAGAGTGAAAACTCGGAGAAGGTGTTTCAAGCTTGACCCGATGTATCTCGGTACATGACAATGGGCCTTACTACTTACTTGGTTTCACACTCCCAGAGGATATTCTTAGGATAATTCAGATTTTGATTACAACCAATCATGAAGGATTTATGAGTAAACACATCACCAAAGAAATCATTATTTTGATTATGGATTATATGCATAAACTTTTCAAATAATGTTAAATATTCTACATGTTTGGAATTATGTATTGTGATTCATAAACTAATATAGCATTTTCTATTGTTTATAAATGGCTCCTAGTGGAAGGAATGGGAACCCTATCAATGCATGTAATCCATGTATGGATTTACCTCATACTCAAAATAATTATAGTGGAGCTGATGATGCAACTAGTGCTGATCAAATTATAACCGTACTCGGATAACTCACACAGGTTTTGAATTATAACCATACCTGTATGGAGAACCTTGATCCACAATGCGTAGGATCAATATTAGACCTCTTCATGAGGCAACAACCACCAAAATTCAATGGGACTACAAATTCATTTGTAGCTGAGCAATAGATAAGTTCCTTAGAGAAAATATTTCATGCTTTGGGGACTAGAGAAAGGGAAAATCTGTCATGATAGTTTATTACCTCACATGAGATTTAGATCAATGGTGGTAATTATTTCAAAACACAAAGAAGGATGAATAAGTATCAAATATGGAAGAGATAGAGCTTAAATAGATTTTCCTAGAAAAATTAATTCGTCTTAAACATCGAGAGGATATAAAAAGACAATTTATGAGTCAAAGTCTAATGGAGGATAATAATGTCGCAATGTATGAGGCTATCTCTACAAGGATAGAATGGCATGCCGAAAATAATATATATAACCCAAGAAGTAAGATTGATCAATTATTTTTTGGGTAAAACCATTTCACTATTAGGCCTTAGTATCACAATACTTCCCATGAAATGAAGATATAGTCTCATGTGCTATCAAGACAGAAAAATAATTCTCTATGTCTTACAACTTTAAAGAAATGAAAGAGAATAAGAGATCTATTTAACACTATAGAAATGGAAATAAGGGGAAGAGGGAATTTTTTTAATTTCCACCCTGCAATAATTGTGGGAAGAAAAACCATGGTACTTTCCTAAAGGGGATGGAAGTTTATCACAAGTGTGGTGAAAAGGCCACCAAGCATGTGATTGCAAGGGAAAGAAAGATATTGTTATTGTTTAATGCTAAAATTGTAGAGAAATGGGGAAATATACAAATCACTATCCTCACAACCAAGGAAACATTCCTTAGAAAAGGAAAAAGGAGAAAGTCCAAGCTTATGAAATCATTACTATTGAGATTGAGGTTCCCAATGATGTGGTGATAGGTAATTTATTTGTTTCCTCAAAATTAGTAAATTCTTTATTTGATTCTGTATCATCGCATTCATTCATATCTTCACAGTTTCCAAGAAAATTAGATATTTCAAATTTGACATAATAAGGTATTTTTTCAGTAAAAAGTCTTAAGGGAAGTATCATAGCAACTATGTTTTCTCAATAAATTACCATTATGGCATATAAACGTGCTTTATCTACTGATCTTATTGTCATATCAATGATTGAATTCGATATAATCCTCGGTATGGATTGTATTTCAGATAGTGATATGAAAATTTATTTAACGAATAATGAGATAACAATTTTTGATGATGATAAGAAATACCATATCTTTAGAGTATAAACATCACCATCTGATTCTCATCTAGATCCACCCTCAGTAGATCTAGTAAATTCAATTATTTTTTTGGAAGGAAGTGAAATAATAATGGGTAAGGAAAAGAATGTTCAAATAGATGATGTACCTATTATTGAAGAATATTTTGATGTGTTTCTAGAGGATTAACCCAAACATCCTCTAAAATGTGAAATTGAATTTTCCATTGACTTAATTATATGTTCAAGGCCCATATCGAATACCCCTTATAGAACGACCACTACGTAATTAGTTGAACTAAAAAAACAAATAGAGGAATTAAGTAATAATGGATTTACATTCCCTAGTGTTTCTCTAAGGGGATCCCCTATTCTTTTTTTAAGAAGAAAGATGGATCTATGAGGTTGTGCATTTACTAAAGGGAGATCAATGCTATAACAATAAATAATAAGTATCCCCTACCTCACATTGATGATTTATTTTATCCACTTCATGGAGATCAATAATTTTCAAATATTTACCTTCGATTTGGATACCATCAGTTGTGTGTAAAACATAATACATTACCAAGACATCATTTCATACTAGGTACGTGCATTACGAGTTTACAATAACTCCTTTTGGACAGACTAGTGCACCGTTTGTTTTTTTGGATCCAATGTGTAGAGTTTTTAAGGAATTTGTTGATGAATTTGCATTGGTATTTATTTATGATATCTTGGTATAATCCAAAAGCTACAAAGATAAAAAAAATCACTTGTTCCCTATTCTAAAGACTCTTAGGAGAAATGAATTATATGGGAAGTTTAGAAATTGTGAATTATAGCTTCAATAAATTTCTTTTCATGGCCATATTGTCTCTATAGATAGAATATCTGTTGAGACTTATAATACAAGAGCAATATATGAATGGATAGCACCGATGAGTATAACAGAGGTATGTAGTTTTATTGATTTAGTATGTTATTATTGGAATTTCGTCCAGAATATTTCCCGATTGGAAAACCCATTAACCAAGCTCACACGTATAGGGGTTTAATTTGTTCAGACAAAAGAATATGAAGAATGTTTTGAAGAACTGAAGAGAAATTTTTTCAATGCTCATATCCTAACTCTACCATATGGAAATGATGGGTTTGTTTTAAATAGTGATTCTTCAAGGAAAGTACATCGTTGTGTCCTTATGCAGAATGATAGAGTTATTTCTTATGCATCACGAACGCTAAAAATTAAAGAACAGAACTATCCTACTCCTGATCTTGAGTTAGAAGCTATAATAATTACTCTGAAGATATGGAGACACTCTCTCTATAGTAAAAAATGTGAGATATATACTGATCACAAGAGTTTGAAGTATATTTTCTCATAGAATGAACACAACATGAGGAAAAGGAGATGGCTTGATCTAATTAAGGATTATGGTTGCACAATATTATACCACATAGGGATAGAAAATAAGGTAGTAGATGCTTTAAGCAGAAAGGTTTATGGAGTTCTGAGCAAGATGAGAGTTGAAAGGGATCATATGTTCATGGATCTAGTAACAATGGAAATGGGAATAATCATGGAAGGTGAAACATAAATACTCTTTTCAAATGGTTGCCAATCCAAATTTACTAGAAAGGATAAAAAGTTCTTAAAATATTTATGAGGAGTTTGAAAAGAAAATTTAATCTGTGAATGATGAGAGATTGACTGACTTAGTATATGAAGATTGAATTTTAAAATATGGGAAGATAATTTGTGTTCCTGATATAGCTGATCTAAAAAGGGAATTGTTGGATGATGTTCATACCTCCAATTTCTCTACACACCCTGGTAGCACTAAGATGTATAGATATTTGATGTAACATTTTTTGTGGGAAAACATGAAGAGAGAGATTGATGATTATGTGTAAAGATTTATGGTTTTTCAATAGGTTAAAGCAAGAAGAAAAAATCTAGGAGGAGTCATGAAACCTCCTCCTATAACCGAGTGTAAATTGTATGATCTTATGATGGACTTTTTAATGGTACTACCAAAGACTCCTAGAAGGAATGATGCAATATGGGTCATTGATGATCGTCTTACAAAGTCAGCACATTTTATTTCTATAGGAGAAGATTTACCATTTTAACGTTTAGAAATAAGATATATTAATGATGTTGTAAGAGTTGATGGTGTACCCCTATCAATTGTGTCCTATCGGGATCCCCATTTCACATCAAGATTCTGGAAAAGTCTTTAGAAAGACATAGATACTGAACATTGTTTGAGAACTGCCTAACACCCTCAAACCGAAGGGAAATCAGAATGGACTATTCAAGCCTTTGAGGACATGTTAATTTCTTTCCCACATGACATTCAAGGTATGTGGGATCAATATTTACCTATGGTAGAATTTTTCTATAACAATAGCTTCTATTCAAGTATTTAGGTGGCACCATATGAAGCGTTATATGGAAAGATATGTCACACACCAACTTATTGGGTTGATGCTGTTGAAAGATAACACGTAGGCCCAGAAAATGTTGAGGAAACAGTGGAAAAGTTGAATATTATCCAAACCCACATCAAATAAGATCAATGTAGGAAAAGAGAAATGGCGATAAACGAAGGAAGAATTTGGATTTTCAAGTAAGAGATCATGTTTTCTTGAAGGTATCTCCATGGAAGGGTGTTATACGATTTGGTAAGAAGGTTAAATTAAGTCCCATGTATATTGGACCATTCAAAATTATAGAATTAATTGGAGTTATAGATTACCATTTAGCAGAGCCACCAAGTCTCTCCAATGTTCATGATATGTTCCACATATCACTGTTGAGAAAATACATGCCAGACCAAACGCATGTACTCACCTAAGATGAAATAGAAATGGAACCAGATTTTTCTTATTGAGAAGATCCAATCAGAATTCTTGGAACTAGAGAACAACTGTTGAGATACCAGATGACTAATCTAGTAAAAGTTATTTGGAGAAACCATAAAATGGAAGAGACAACGTGGGAACCTGAGGAACTTATGATGAAGAACCACCCGAATCATTTAATGCATTAATATTCTTTAAATTTTGGGGACAAAATTATTTAAAGGAGGGAAGAATGTAACACCCCAAGCATCCATGGTACGCTTCTCTTGGGTGAATATAATAGCTTGTGTTTTACGTAACTTAGAGTTCTAGCACACCCCGACCAATCAAACTAGCTATTTAAATAGCAGTTATGAATAGTAATACACTCTTTTGAAAATTTTGTAATTTTTATTTTTCAAAATGGACCTCTTTTTTGGATTTGGAATATCAAAATTAGCTCAGGGTAAATTTTTGGTGTTTTTCTTAACACATTCAATTTTTGATGAATAGTGAAAAATATTGTGTTATTATTTAAAAACAAACTTTTTATTTAAGTAATTATTTTTAAATTTAAATTTATTTTAAAATCAAAATAGATACATAAGACCAATATTAATCAAATTTATCTAATTGGAGTAATTTTATTGTAATAATATATATATATATATATATATATAATTGAACTTTTTACCATCTTTTAACCACATTATAGGAATATTCGTAATTTTTCCATAAAATGTAATTTTACCACTTCTATGAATTTAATTTCAAAAATATAAGAGACACGGTTGAAATTAGTAAGAAAAATTTGTTTCAATAGGATGAAAATAATATTTTGTGAATAGTAACTTTTGAATTTTATTTAACACAGTTAAAAGTAAACAGGGCAATTAAATGTAAAAATAATATTATAATTACCACAACACAAGTCATAATTCTATTGGATAAGTGTTTGTCGAAAAAAATCAACCTTAGGGATTAAAATATTTTCCTTTTGATCCACTTGGATTAGATTAGGACATTTATTATATTTTATTTAATGAATAGTTAATGATGTTAAATTCAAGGTTTAATAACTAAATGATTTCTAATATTAAGTTAAACATATGATAAATTCACTTATAAATATGAATTAGAAATCTAAAAATATTTTCTACATCATGGTATTTTATTTTTAATTTTTATACATTTTATAATTAAATTTATATATGACACAATGATGATGCAGTAATTATCTTATTAATGAAAGATTATAATAATTGATGTTATAAATATTAAAATAAATATAAATTGAAACTTTTGATTCCATCCACGAATTTTCTAGTTTAATATGACATTTTAGGGTTGGTTAAATAAATTTTGTTCAAAGTGATAATGTTTTCATGAATTTCACAAAAAAGAAATAGTAAATAGTGTCAAAAATGACATAAATGAGCTTTTCATACAAATTATATTTTATTAAATTATATAATAGTCCTAAAAATAAAAGGTTCATCCAAATAATGTAAAAACATTATAAATTTCATTAATTAACCACTTGAGGTTCTCCTTTAATTTTATATTATGTTTAGCAACCATGTAATATAAATATACAAGAAGACAAGTTAAATGTTAAACTATTTAACTAAGAGTTAAATCGAAAATATAAGGTTAATATGGTGACCTACACTGGTAAAAAATATATTGGTTGAGAATATTTCGACCCATCCACACCTTACTCTCTAAATAAATCCATTTTTAGCAATTAGAAACTGAAAATGATTTTATAATAAATTAATCTTTCAAGACTTTCCTAAAGTTCCTCTCGCCACTTTTATAAAAGCGCACTTCCCATTATCCTAAATTAACATCCCCAAAAACATTTTTCTCAGCATGAATCTACTCCCAAGCACCCTCAATTCCTCCTAGAGGACTTAGTTTGATCATAAAGACAACCTAAATAGCACTTTTGTTCAAATAAAAAAAAAGAACACAGAAAAGAGGAAATTCATTCATCACCTCTTTCAAAGTTCTTTTCTTCTTCCACTTCCCCTTTCATTGTTGTTTCCATACCAAAATAATAAACATTGTTCATTATACATACTGATATATTATTATAAATATGTTTCAACCATATTCATTATTCTATCCATCATATTAATGACAATGTAATAATACGTGCTTACGTACAGCTTACCATCTCCACGTCGTGGTGAGGTTTTTTATTAAACACTTCATTATTTTGGATGGGTTTAATAATGAGTATAATTAATGTAAATAATAGATATTACATGTTAATGGTTCGTTATATGTTATATACCATCCAACTACATATGTTTTCACCATCAATATAATTATATTGTCGCTCGTGCGTATGTACGTCTTACCCTCTCCGCGACGTGATGAGATTTCATTCCCCATCGTAACCATTCAAGAATAATTCTCATTTTAGGATTAAAAATAATATTTAAGAACATAATATCATTCTGGATATGAATCAAATACATCCTATCCACAATAAACATGATATACGTAACAAAATATATTAAGGAAAATTAATTAGTAACACTTGAAACAATAATACGAATGAAATATTATTAACAAAGCAATATTAGAAGATCATATATTATGTCATATTTATGTATATAGTTCATGAATAATTTAATAACTATGATTTAACCATTATAAAGAAGGTTAAATTACCTATTGACTAAGGAAAGGTATAAGGTAAGGGTTAATTTTACAATCTCTTTATTATACAAGGTTGTTTATTCGTATGTATCTACTAGGACCAATTTATCATTCACATCCGTGATTGATAAAAATGTATTTCAAAACATTTTTAAAATTTCATGGACTATGATTTAAAGTAAATTTTCCCTTTTTTGACTTTTTATAAAATATTTTTAAACGAATCATTCCGTCGTTTTCCAAACAAAGTACTTTATGACCTTTTAGAAAAATTAAAGAGAGAATGTTTTTTAACATATACGGTGGGTGCATATATTTTCTATCATTATAAAACCATAGAAGATTCACTTCCAATCCTATAATAATATTTTCAAAATAGATTTTTTCATTAATTTTAAATGATATCAAAGTAGAATTATATATTTCACTCAAATCGTTTTTGGATTGATTTAATCTATGTCAACATCCATTATTAGATTTTACTTTGGTTTAAAGTTGATCTATTATGATACAATGTTCCATATTGTATTGAATGTTTTGTGATATGTTTGACTGTGGATGTTATATTTTTATAACATTAATGGTTTATGGTTAAATTATTGACATTTCATATGTTAGTGCTAATATGAATGTTTGTGTTATGTTTCACTATTTTCATATGATCAATGCATTGAATGTAGTATGTGACGGGGGGGGGGGGGGGGGGTACTATAGTCCCTCGATGCATCAGTTGGTATCATGAGACTAATTTGCATCTTGGGACAAGACCACGATTTTTTTGTAGTCTTGGCATGATGCCTTGACTATGTGGTTATGATGTCCGACATTATTAATTACATCATTATGAAATTATCAATTGATATTAAATGTGATTATTCGACTAGTAAAATATCTATGTGAATAAGTAAATGGAATTATTTGATTTATCTTTGACATATTTTGCTGAATATTATGTTTAAAAGTCTTGTGTTTTAGTTTTATACATTTCCTGAAATGTTTATGCTTATTTATGATAGTTTTCGCTATATTATTATCCTTTCTTGGCATCTGAGCTCACCCATTTCTTATTTTATTTTTTCCCATGATGTGAAGAAGTATATAATGACTGACCTTCAAGGATAGTCTAAGGGATATGAGTGTGTTCTACGAAGACACAATGTTGTTTTTTCTTCTCATAATGTAATGGAAAATTTATTTATGTATCTAGTACTTATAATACTACTAAACTGATCAGTCTATTGAGACATGATCTCTTATGATCATTCCAATGATATGTAATAATGCTCCAACTCTAGGTAACTAGGGTTGGGGAGTTACATTGTGTATGTGGAAGAAAATGAATGATGGGAAATAACAAGAATATACGTTGAAAGCTATGGTGAAATCCTGTGTAACTAACTCTGAAGATATTGGGAATGCAACAATGTTGTAAAAATTATATTACATGTTTTTTAATATTATGAAAATGTATTATTTTATTTGATTAATAAATATTCCAGAATTTCTATAAAATTTTATAGTAAAATAAAAATTTCACTACAAGAAATGAAGTTAGTATTTTTGGTAAAAACAACTAGGTGTAGTTTTAATGAAACAAGAATTTACAAATATTTTCTTACTATCGTTTATGGAAGGATTTTACATACAAACATTTTTTTATTAAAAACTATATAATTTTATGTTATTATTGGCATGAGTTAGATTTTAGTTCATCAAGATATGATAGATTGTTGAGCCAAATATGTCTTTCTTTTCAGAAATAAGATGCATTTTTATATAATAATGAATTCAAAACACTGATAACATATCAAGAGGATTAGAAAATTTTAAAATATTAAAATTAATGTTATATTTTTCATATTTTTGATAATAAGAGAACTATTTAGATTAATGATTTGTTAGTAGTAAAAGAATATATGGATTTTTTCTCAAATGTATTTCTAGGTATTATACCTGATCAAAATGTTAAATTTACTATTGAATTATTTCTTAATATAAATCCAATTTTGAAACCCCCATATTGAATGTCTCAAGTGTAAAATATGGAATGTAAGGATATATTTCATTAATTTCATGAAAGTGGTTTCATTTGTTATTGAACTTCACCATGTGGTGATCCTATTTATTTGAAAAATGGATCATTAGTTCCATGAGGATGGGTATTTATTATAGGTAAATGAATAACATCCCTATTAAGAAAATTATTTATATTCTCATATTAATGAATAGATTTATAATCTCTAGGGAAATCTAGATTTCACAATGGTTGATCATAGGTTCGGGTACCATTAGATAAATGTGATGGATAATGACATCACATAGACAATATTTCATACTAGCTATGTGTATTATGAGATAGTGGTTGTTACCCTTGGGTTTATAATTTTACACCTTTATTAATGGATACTATGAATATATTTTTCTATGAAAAATTTGGAAAATTTGTTGTTTTATTTTTTTATTATATTTTTCTTTATTCAAAATGTAAATAGGATAAAAATATGGATTGAAATATAAACCATAGGAGAAAAGAATTTATATGTTACATTTAGAAAAAATAAATTTTGTTTATGACAGATTTTTTTCGGTTTATATATCACAAATAAATATGGACTAACTATTGATCCAATTGAAAGTAAACTGGTTAATGAATAGAAAAGAACTACAAATGATATTGAGATTAAAAGTTTTCTTGGATTAGATGTCCATTAGTCCTAGTTTTTTGAAAAATATTAATGGTTATCTAGCCCACTAACAATGTTAACAGGAAATGGAGTTAGTTTCATATGGGTATAGAAATGAATTGAATGTTTCCTGAAATTGAAAAAAAATATTAGGGAACATTACAGTTTTTTCCATAATATCCAAAAAGTTTGTTTTTTATAAACATCAATGCTTCATTAAAGGGATTGTGTTATGTTCTAATATAGAATGATCTGATAATTTCTTATGCATTGCTTCAATTAAAACCCCATGAAAAAAATTATTCTATAGAAAAAAAATAATTTGAAGATGTAGTGTTTTATTTAAAAATTCAAATATGTCATATATATGGATTAAACTGTGAAATATAAACTCATAATAATAGTTTAATGTATATATTCACTCAAAAGGGGTTCAACATGAGACATAAAAGCTGGTTGGAATCAATTAAGGATTATAGCGACACAATTAATTACCATATTAGAAAATAAAATAAAGTAGCTAATGACTTGAGTTATAATGATAATTCCACATTTACTATGCCACATTTGGAACATGACCCTTTGGTTAATTCTTTTATGAATATTTGATTAGAAATTTTTATGTAAAAAAATTGTCTATTTTATTTTAGGTGTCAGTGTTATCATTTTATAAGTAGTACTAATAAATATCAAAATGAAGATCTCGAGATTCACGACAAGGTTGAATTGGTTATAATATTTAAATTTCCTAAATTTAATATTGAAAACATTGTTTTGAGATTTTGAGAAAGGTTACATTATTAATGTGACTCCTAGTTGATGAAATAATATTTATGTGAGGCTCATGACTAATAATTTATGACTTATCCTAGAACCACAAAAATCGACAGATACCTTTGGTAACAAATTTGGTTAGAATAAATGAAGATATATATTACTAATTTTACTAGGAAACTTTTTACTTATCAATTGGTTAAAGTAAAATGATAAATACTAAAGGGGATTCTTTAACCATTTATAGTTTTAGAGTATAAATTATAGAATATGTCCATGGATTAAGTGGTGGTATTTCCAAATACATATTGATGTAATTATGACATTTGGGTAATTAAATATCGAATAATTAAACTTATCATTTTCATCCCATTCAAGATAATATGTATTTTGATCAACATTCATGAATTCATGTTAAATATATAATTAGATTACATGGAGTCCTTATTCCATTATATATAACAAGAATCCAAGATTCATTTATATGTTTTTCAAATGACATAATAAGTCATTGGGTAATGAATTAAATATTGATATGGACTCTCATATGCAATTTTATGGAGAGTACATTTGAATGATTCAGACATTAGAGGATATTCTATGAACTTATTCAATGAATTACCAAATCATTTGGGATCAAAATTTTAATTTGGTTGAGTTTTCTTATAATAATAGTTTTCATTCCAATATACATTTGGCACCTTTTGAATCGTTATATGGGAATTTGTTTCAGACTCTAGTTTATTTGGGAAAAATTTAGGGAATGAAAGTTTTAGGGACCAGAATTGGTAGAAGAAATGGCTGAGAATGTGATTAAACAACACATACAGACATATCATAGCGGGAATAAAAGTGAAGTATATGACTAGATGATAGAACATACTTTTTAGGAATACAATCATATATTTCTTAAAGTATCTCCATGGTAATGTGTTATATGATTTTGTAAAACATGGAAGTTAAGTCCACTATTTATTTTACCATATAAAATAATTGATAATATCAGATTAGTTTTTTATTGAGTGGACCTAGATTTTTGTTTATCATAGTTTCATGATGCATTTTATTTTTCATTTTTATGAATATATATGTTGGGTGTATCTCATGTTTTGAGCCATGAAGTTGTTCAAATGGTAAAACCATCTTATGAGGGAAAAAGTGTAGATTCTTTACCATATAAAAAAATGTTCTGGAATAATGTTATATACCATGTTATAATTTTAAAAAAACTATATGATAAAAGAACCAACATATGAATCATAAAATTCTATGAGGTAAATATTTACACACTTGTTTAAATAGTAAATTAAATTTTGATGATGAAATTTCAAAATAATGGAAGAACATAACAATCCAACTAATGTTAAAATAATTTTTATTATTATCTATATTCTATATTTATATTTTTTGTATTTAATATTCATTAATATAATATCAGTTAATTTTGTATTCAAAAGGAAAAAGATTTATTCCTATAGTTTTATTTAAGTAATTAATTTCCAAATAATATGATACTAGCTTTAAAAATAAAACTAATATTTAAATTCATCATTAAAAAATTAGCTTATAATAAATTTTTGAGAATTATCTAAAATTATTCTTTTGAATGAATAATAAAGTATACTTATTTTTATTGAAAACTATGTTTTCTTTTCAATTATTTAAAAATTCAGATTAAATTTTGTAAAATTTTTAATATTTATTTTTTTAAAATTTATTAATTTTAACAATATATATTTTATTTGAATCATTTTTACAAATGAATTTGGAAAAAAATTCTATACTTAAATATCCATTTTTCAGAAAACTATTTTTAATCACCTTTTGTGGATTTAATCTTAAATTAATATCTACCACTTACTTGAATTTGATTTGATAAAATAGATTCCATATTTGAAATCATAATAATTAATATCATGTAATAATTTTATCTTATTTTTTTCATAATGAATATTAAAATAGTAAAAATCTATTAACACGTTTATTGTTAAAATAACTTTAGTAGGTGGTTAAACTAAAGATATATGGGTAAAAATGACATAAATACATATATAAATCATATTTTATTTCCATATGGACACCATATCTAAAATTATATTCAAAAATTATTTTTTTGGATCCATTTGTATTGGGTAATACATTTATATATTTTAATATTAAAAATTTCATGTCTTTCCTCTCCCACACTTATAAAAGTACAACCCCTCTCATCTCCTTTAAAAAATTCATGTACCATTTTTTAGAAAATACCTAAAAAATATCTTCTTAATCCCTCTAAAATTTACTTGTGTCAATTTTATGATCCTAAAACTTTTCTTGGATTGATTTAGGTATAAACCTAAAGTGGTTGTCCGAAGAAGAGATATAGTTCTTAAGAGATAATTTTTTTACTCTTTTACCTCATTAAAATATTAGTCAACCATTTATTAAAAATAATATAAGTATCTTCCAAATAATGATAATTTTTATGTTAATTTCACAACTTATATCCTTTTCATATTCAATCAAATGGGATATGAAACCAACGTTCCTGTGTACGGAGGACTACCACTTGCAAAGTGATGTAATTTGTTTTCCATTAATCGCATCTCATAGAGGATCTTAATAATGCACTTAATTTATAAATATTTTTGATATTAATAAACTAATTATCAATATTCAATGATAATATATCATATATTTTGTTACAGTTCCATGTATTAAAAAAATGATAATGTCATTTGAGGGTATGTTTGGATTAGTAACACAATGAATCGATGATACATTTTTTGTCACCATATCACATGGAAGGTACATATAACATAATTTTATGATAGAATATTATATTATGATATAATCATAATTTTTTAATGTTAAAATAATACTTAAATTCTTTCCCTCACATTTTCTGAAAATAGAAACATTAGTCATTCGTACATACGATCTACTCTCTAATTGATTATAACATAATTCATTTTTTATAATTATATTTTAGAGATGGGTTTAAAATAATAATTAATTTATAAAAATGATAAATATTCCATTAATATTTATCTACATATATCCTAATAATTACCTCTTTGAATATAGTCAACCTACTAATGTCATTTTGGACATATGATCTGAACATCCTCAAAACACATGATGTTGACTTAACGTATTAAGTAATGCAATTTTATATTTAAATGATAGAAATTAATTGATTATTGAGAAGGTATTAAACCAGTAAATGGTTCTGAAGAATGTAAAAGATTGATAATATGTATTTTATAAAACATGAAGATAGAAAGAGACAAGTCGAACTCGATGTATGGGATAAATTACCTTAAAAACCTTATTTTATATTTTTTAATGTTTTCTTGCAATAGTTCTATTCATTTTAAATATTCGTGAAATTATTTTGTGGATATAAATATATGTAAATAAATTAAATATATATTACATTTTAATTGTCTTTTCAATTTATTTTTATGTTTTTCAAAAGTGAGATTTTTTCATATTTCATACAGAATGTTTTGAAAAAAAAAAGGAATATTCTATTTTATCTTGTATAATTTCATTAGGATTTACCACTAACATAAAAATTAGTTTATCTATGTAATCTAATTGAATAATTCATGTTTTCATCAAATAAAAAACCCTTTTCTCGTTTTTCTATGTATTTTTAGAATTTATATTAAATGGAATGAATATTTCGATATCCCATAATGTTTTTTATGAATGTAAGGAATATTTTTAAGAGCGAGATGATGGAAATTAAATATTTCTTATATTATGATTATTTTATAGTTGTTAGGAATCTTTTATTATGATGATTTAGACATATTATCTCTAATTATGGCTGAAAATAATATATCTATCTAATGCATTGGGTAAAGGGATAAGGATAACTAGTTATAAGATTATCCTATGATATTATTGGAATTTACTAGTAGGTTATTAAAATTTTAAGGGTGATTGTAATAGAGACATGGATATGATTTCTCAAGAAACCTAATTTTTTTCTATTTTTTATCGAAATATTATGATTTCAAAAGGTAAAATAAAAAAATTATGTTTAAAGAGAAGATTATGCTACTTAAAAAGGTTGAAATGTATAAATTTTTTAAAAAGCATGCATGAGTTTTTCATTATTTCCATGAAACCACTGTGATTTCTATTTTTCCCATGGTGTTTTATTATGAATTGTTTTATTAATATTTTTTGGGTTGTAAATTTTATTTCTTGGGTAATAAATTTTTTATTTTATGCTCCAAATTTATTATGAAAAGATATTTTTATATAATGAGTATTCCTGGACTAAAATGTTTCTTTCACTGTTTGTATGTCCTTTACTGATTTTCTTTTTATCATACTTGATATTGAAATGTTTTTCATAGGGTTTTAAAAACTATTATTGAAAAGGATAAAGTGTTGATAAATATTGTGAACATAATACATGAATTGAAAACTTTTTATACATTAAAAGTTTGGTATTGTTGAAAAAATGGATAATGAGTGAAGGTGTCTACATTGGGATGTGATATATATTTATGTATGTGAGGAGAAATAAATCTCAAAAACAATTAAACAAAAATATCTTAGGGAGTTTTCCAAAATGAATTACTTTACAAAGATACAATTTATTGATTGGTCAAGGCCATGAACATATAATTAAACCATGAATATGTGAAATTCCTTTTATAATCAAAACCCAAAACACTATTTTGTAATATAATATAATTTTTTATTATTTTATATAATAATGAAATCTTATAACACATTTTTTATTTTGAAAATTGTATCTATTATGATAACAAATATGATCATTGAATAAGTAAACATAATTCCAATGGAATCATATAAATTGGTGCCAAAAGTGAAGTGAAAATATGAAGTAATCTATATCAAAATATTAAAGCCCAAGATGGGATATAAAATTGAGTCCAATGGGACAACTTAGTACCTTGATAAATGCTGATGCACATAATGGACTAACAAGTCATCTTAATAGTCATATGACTTAACTTTCCCTCATTAGAATCACCAAGAAATAACCAATAATTATGACTTAAACTACACTGAGGGACACTAGCCAGATCATATTTATATCCAGTGAAGCACTCTTCCCAATTAACCACATAGATACCCGTGGTTTCTATGTAAATATAACAAAACACAATTCGAATACACCATGATCAACATTTCACATTTAACAACCATAAAAATAAATATAGGGGAAAAATTGGAAGGATATAACCACAATAAATAATAATATCTAAAATACTAAAGATAACTTTATAAGTTATATTATAATGTAAAACCAAGATAATTTTTTTTAAATACTAAAACATTTATAATATCATTTATAAATAAAAATTTAACTAAAAAAATTCGAATATACATTTTATCAAACTCTTTTTTGCATGAATAGTAGCTTTAGAAAAAAATCCACTAAAAACATTCAAATTCCAAATATGTTAAACAAAAGATCAAAAAAACAAAGAAAAAATGTATTAAATTTTTAATGATATTTTATATAGGTTAGAATTAGGTGGAAATAATTATTAAAAACCATAAGCTTCAAGGGAATGAAAAATATACAAAGCTTATATAGAAACACCAACATCTTTCCAGTGAGAGAAACTCACCTTCTTCAAATAAGAATTCATTGGGACAATAGAGGACTCTCACATACATTATAAACCAAAATCACCATATTTTTACATACCATAGACATATTTTTAGTAAACATGGAATAATAGGGAAAAAAATATAAGGACATGGAATAATAAGGGAATATAAGAGGTTATGAGAATAAATCGAATAAAAATGATGAGTTTACCATAGAATATAACATCAGAATAATAAGAGGAGAACTATTGGGAGGGAGAGGATTAGGAGGAGTCAATTTAGGTGAATCTCCAAGGGAAGTATCATGAATGTAAGAGAATTAATTAGGGGACCCAAAAAAAATAAAAGAGAAAAATTTAAAAACAAAGAAACATGGAAGATCACATGGTTTGGTGGTATAGTTAGGTAATCCATGAATAAACAAGTTGATACCTAGTGAATTAATGTCACCACCCCTACTCATATCGGATATATGGTTACTAATATCTTGGAACTGACCATTGAAACTATATATCCCTCCCATGTTTTCATATTTTAAATATCTATTTCTTAAACAAGTGAAGAAATGAATAGAAAATAAAATAAAGATGAAACAATAACATCATATGTGTCATAATTGTCCCCATAATGTCACTTTATAAACACGTAAATTCATTGATTCTCATGCATAGAAAAAAATGAGGCCATTTTTCCTTTATCAATACCACATTTTCCCAACTATCCTAACTAAATTTTCCATTCCACCATATCATATGGAATAAGGGTTATAGTAATGTAGGGGATTCTTTACACTCGTAATAAAAAAGTCCAATAGATTTCTCCATGATACTACCATCATATTCGAGAACTAATATTTCTAATAAACCAATTTAGATAAATTGAGTTGTTATTTATTTAAATAGGATATTTAAAATTTATCATGAATGGATGTCAAATAAAAGGATAAATATAATTTTTAATCTATCTTTGTGAGTTTACCAACACTATAGATTGGTTTTATGTATCTGAATATAAATTTACCATATTTCCCCAATGTCCGATGTCTGAGGAAAGAATAGACTTTAACAAACACCTGATCTCTAACCAAAAATTACAAAGGATAACTTCCTAAATCATCATATGATTTATGATTTCTTTGAGCTATTGTATTCCCCTTACTAGTAAATGAATCTTTCACATCATACGTTGAACAATGATTGGTCATAATTAAAAACATTCAACCAATTTATCACATAAAAGAGTGAATAAAAATAAATGACTACAAAGTGACTCAAATCAATTCATTTTGACTGATAAATTATTATTAATATTAATATTATAGAAAAAAATAATCAATGAAAAATAGATCTCAAATGAGCCTATGAACTTGAGCACGTGGAAAAAACATATCTTATTAGATTTTAATTTCCCTATTTTTCTAGAAGTTTGTTCATTCATGATATTTCATGATCACTTTCAACTGAGTTCACATAAAATCCCAGAGAACCTTCCAAAAATGTGTGGTAAAGAGATGGTATCGATCAATTAGAATAGATAACAACACCTAAAAAATGAAATGATATATTCCTTATAAATAATTTCAACATCTACACATTATTATTTTATTTATATAGATAAAGTGGTCAAATGTAGTCATGATATAAATAATGATTATAACCCTATTTTCCCATTATAGGATTGATGTAATAAAATCATGGAAATCATGGAAATTACATCTCATTTCAAAAATGAAATGTTAGTGTTTGGAGAAATCCCATAAGATTTTGAAGCCAGACATTCACCCTTTAATAAATAAGTTATTTTTATTGAAATTTAAAATTAGTTAACGTTATACCTGGAAAAAATATATTAATTTAAATTATAAATTTATTTTTTTGTAACTTCGAGGAGTAGAGAAAATAGAATAATGAACCTCTTTCAAAACTTTTTTCAACAAAATTAATGTCACAACTAATCTTCTTATGAAATATATAGTTCCATAGGGATATTTTTACCATTAAATGATGTAATACACACAATTTATAATTTTTAATTTAGCAAAAATATATATTGTAAAATACCAAAATTTTTTGGTATATTTATAATTTAAATAATTTTATGTCTTTGATATCATTCTTTACACATAACACTACATATAAAAAAACCACAATATAATATATAAATATTATAATTAAATGTGATATATATCACCTTGATATTTGATTTGTGGGTATGGATATGACAAAAAATTATGAAAAATTATTTTACACACATGTATAAAAGTTTTTCATTATTTATCAATTTTTTTAAAATAAAAATAAAACCGTTTGAATGTAAAAATAGATGTTTATCTAAATAAATATTTTAATGTGATCACTTTGTTTTTATCTTAATATATAAATATAATCACTATTGATGATTAATTTTAATGAAATGTGAAAATATTATATTCAATATAATATTTTAACATTCGGCTAATAGTTTTTCTATAATGAACTGACTCACTGGGGTCTCCCTAGCATACAGAAAGACAAGCCATCATAAACACAAGCCTAACTCATATAGGATAGATGATAAATACAATCCCCAAGAAGCTATGGCATAAATGGGAGGCCTTTTCATACATTAAATGTACGCATAGACCCAGTAATCTCCATGAAATACTGAAGAGGAATATTAAAAAGGCTTGTAACATCTAGAGTAAAACCATGCATGCAATAACCTCTAGGGAATTCATTTGAGTGTGACAGAAGAAAAACAAGGTGTAAAGGGAAAAAATAAATGCCCAAATAGAAATTAAGTCCCAAATTTAGAACAATTGGAATAAACTAATTCTAAGGGATCCGAAATCTTGATCTCCAAGTTTGAACACATTACACGATAAATATCCCTGAGTATCCCTATGCTTCATAGAAAACACCATTGATCTGTCTATCATCTTCATAACACATGACACATACTGAAAAATACTATTCTTTGGTGAGTATAAAAATACAAAATAGGATGCCCCAAAAACCTAAAAGCATTGATAGAGAGATATAATAATAGTAGTAATCTCAAACCAAATAAATATGGAGAATCAAACACAACAATATATATATATATTCTCATAAAGAAAACTAGAAGTGAGATAAGTGTATATCCATATCATATCCCATCCATAGATGATGAGTCGTTATATGACTCCAAAGGTCCGTCATTGAGGACCAATATCTCATGTTCTTAACTGATATGGTCATGATAAGTAACCACACATCACTACCACTCCATTTTCTGGGTGGACAATCCAAATTAGAATGAGGAATCGTGCTTCAATTCATTAGGGGGATTCCCCTCAGTGATAGATAGAGGACACATTCCCTGGTGAGTCGCTGGTATTCCACTCAAATCATGGATAGAGGATCTAAACCATGGGGCATTTGGGGGATGTCACTATTGGAATGGAGCACCCACACCCTTGAATGATAGGGGTACCAATCAGTATGTACCGATAGAGGACACATGCCCTAGTATATCATGGGGTCCTACTCAAAGGGTATAGGTCTCATAAACTAGTATATCAGGGAACATTCCACTTAGAGGGTAGATGTCCTAAAAGGACCCACACCCTTGTGAATCAATGGGTGCCACAATAATCATGGATAGAGGACCCAAAACCTAGTGCATCATTGGGATTCCACTGCAAAAGGAGTAACCACAACCTAGTGGTTTAGAGGGGTTCCCCTCAACCCATGGTAAAGCGTATAGGGGAATCTCACCCTGGTACAACATGGGGGTTTCAAACCCCAAAATCTCTCTTTGATGATTCTATATGATCACTCCCATCGTAAATAATTTCCTAAAGAAGTTCTTTTCTGGGAATGTTCCATATCATATATGAAAATACAATACAAGTTCTACCATCAAGTTCTATATGAAAAAATTCTATGTATAGGATACTCTTGGGACAAAATTTGAGTCTAGATGAATGAGATACGTAAGGTGGGTGTTGCTAAAAGAGGTAGATGCGGTTTTCTGGGGCCTACACAATAGGTTTCCTTTACCTTTTTGTAACTGCGTTCTCCACTAGACACAACACAGAGTCCATATTATAGTACATGACATATAAGGGGAACCACATGTTGTGTATCATCCCCTCAGGGATTTTTGGTGTGCTCCTGGATGTTCCCGAATTCATTGGTCCATGTCTATGTATGTGTCCATGTAAATGTTCATGACCATGTTCATCCTATTATCATTTATTCACAGAGTAGATGGAGCATCCAGTGGCCTGGGGTCCTAGCCATGATTAGCTTGTACAAGTCATAGCCATCTGAGGAGGGTCACATGGTATGTGTTACCAGCCACATGATGTTTGATCTTTATCTTCTTGAAGACTTAGCCACCATATCTGGGTGGGGATACATGAAATATGTTCTTAATTTACAAGGTGATTAGTCTACTTTTTACTAAATATTTTATATTATTATGAGGATATCGTGTCCACTGTTTCCACTGCTATTTCTACCATTTGGAAACCTAAAACCATTGGGGATTTATTGTTTCCATTTATTCCCAGCCTTCGGTGGGCCGAAAATGGTTTTAATTCACAAAATCCCACACACTTCCCAATGTTCCTCTTGTCATCTGACACCTGATCTCATCACTTATCTAGATTCCAGATCCATAGAGAATCACCCATAACATATGATTAATCCCGATAAATCTCAATTTGAAAACATGTTCTTGATATATAAAAATTACAAAAATCTTGGGGTTTGATCAAGATCAAACCAGCCCTGGAAAAGTAAAACCATGACCTAGTAGTCCAATAGTGGAGAACCGAAAAATATGAGGTGGATAAATCACATAAACAATGTGAATCTATCATTTCCCAATAGTCCGTGTACAATTATCTTAAATTGGGGATTACTATGGGTGATAAAATGCACAATAAGGGAATAATTATATTGAATCAATATAATCAATAAATTATATGGACCTTGAAAACAACATTTGAAAATATTTAAATAAAAGATCATATTCATTATAAATATTTTAATCAAGGGAGGAAATAAAAATTGATGATCCCTACCTTGATTATAGATCAATCTTTGGTGAATAATGCATTCAACAGTGACAGAGAAGTCCCATTTCATTTGTTACCTCTTTATCTACCACGATCTGAGTATCACTCATCATCTTATTCTAATTCTCCAACAATGAACAAATAATTATCCTCTTAAGGATCATAGGGTAATGTTACGGGCCCTAGAAAATTTATTTAGTAGAAATTATATAGGTGATATTAGTTAATGGGTATAAAATAAAACAAAACAAAACAAAATAATTAATTAATCAACTTAATGTACGAACTAATGGATACCACATCTAAAACTCCAATGTTGACCAATATTATGTCATGCCTGGGGAAACCTAGTATTCAAGATTCAAATGTGATCTCATATCTCAAATGTGAGGATCTACACAAGGGATCTACAATTTTTTATAAGAAAAATACACATGTGTGATATTAATATATTTAATATCTTTATAATATAAATTATTGTCCCAATAGGCCATGAAATCAATAGTCGTCTTAGAGATAGCTTTGAAAATATTCATCAATATATATAAAAGTATTATAATGAAAAAAGGGTCACTACATTATTCACCCCCTTAAGGATTAAAATCACCATAAAGAACCAACTAAAAAGGATGTGGTAATAATGATCATGGATCTCACACTCCCAGGAGATATCATGCATAACCCTATACTTCCACAACAAACAAAGCATGGAAATATTATATTCTCAGAGGATCCTATCTTGCCGATCCTCGATCAACATTGGGTTCTCAATGAATGTGGATTCATCTTTGATGCATATATTTCGTGGAAAATGAAATGAATAAGATAATGGATGTATCTCATTATCTATGACACATGTAAGACTTCACACACCTTCTCTAACTATGGGGTTAAGTCTAGGTGATAAGAAACATCACCAAACATTATTAGGATCTCAAATGGGATGGTGAAAATTGAGGGTAGATTTCAATCCTAGAAAAACCTTATCAATCCTCAAGGTTAAGTTACTATACAGAAAATAGGGTCTCCCTCATCGAACTCCAAAAATCCTATGATGTGAATATATGTAATAATGTTTTCATCACTAAGTTATCCTCATACACTTTTGGATCACCAATAAATTCACCTTCATCACACACACCATCTCTGGACCAAAAAAATATGCCTCCCCAATATCCATCTAGAAAAGGGTGACCAGAAGGGTCTCCCATACAAGGCATCAAAAAGATTCATTCTAATAATAGAGTCATAGTTGTTATTATAATGAAAATATACCAATGGAGAGTTATCCCCCCATCTTGGAACTAAGTCGAAAACAAAATATATCAACATATCCTCCCATACTAAGATTGTTAGATTGATTTTCCCATCTGTTTTTGGTTGAAATATGGTACTCATCTACAACAGGATCCTGAATGTATCTTGCAGACCTCTCTACAATAGTAATACAAACTATGTATCAGAGTCCGAGAAAATTACTAAGGGTAACCAATCAACCTAGATGGTATCCTACACATACAACTATCCCAGACTCTCTACTAAACTCAGCTCCCCGGTGGCCAGGATGTCTGTTGACTATGTAATTCAGCAAACTATCACCTAGATAGTATATTGGCCTCTTGTTTTCCACTAAATTAGTTCCAAATTGTTCATGGATATTCCATCCTATTTCTTATCAGGGATCTCAAGAGCCTATTCCAAATCTACTATAACCTGAGGGCTGACCTTCACCTATTGACATGTGAGGCACTATGAAAAGAACTCAGTGCCACTATACCTAATTCCACCCCAAAAAAATTATAGTAAAGTACCCTATACGCATTCCTTACATCGGTATGTACAACCAATTGAGAAGTGTTAAACTTATTCATCATATCCTATGACATCACAACCTAAACCATCATCTATATATAGAAAAGGATGATGTTTCATCATCGTTTAAAAAATCATTCCTCTGAAGACAGAGGTAGAGTCAGAGTTGAATAATGGAGGAATAATTATTGTTATAATATTTATATACTATTTTTTATCTCTTTATGATGAAGTTGAATAATGTGGGAAATCAACTTGTATAGAAGCATTGACCTACAAATAATAAATTATTGGAAAATTACAGAGGTGGAGGTAGAGGTGGAGGCAGTGGTGGAGGTAGAGGTGGAGGTGGAGGCAGAGTTGAATTCAGAGGCAGAGTCAGAGTTCGATACTGATGTGGAGGAGGAGGTAGAGGTGAAGACTGAGGTGGAGGCACTAGTAGTGGAGGATAACAATCACTACCAAGAAAACAATAAAATTGTTGGGAAATTAAGTATAATGAGGACCATACGACGATTTTGTTTGAGGGAAATTGTTTAAAAGTTACCACAACACCTTTTAACCTAAGATAATATCCATAGTGAATGTGTTTAATAATTCATTTGTGAAGAGTATGAATTTGTATCATGTCAAACCCACACACAGTGCCACCATTATGGCTCAAAGTACAAGCTTCTATTTTAAAATTAAATTTTAGTAAAAAAAATAAATAGAATACTCAATAATAATGAATAATATTATAATTGTTTTTATACTTTAGGAAAATGGTCCAAGAGTCATTTGGTATGTGTAGAAATCATCCAAACTAAAATTTGATGCATGGTGTGACTGGTATGACTCTAAGTGGACCTTTTTATTCAAAATTGACATTAATTATTGTCGAAAAATGACATACTCAAAATGGATCAAATACAATTTGATTGTTTTGGTATATTTGGAAAATGATCCATATGAAATTTGTGACATTTAGAATTCATACAAACCTTAATCCTATGCTTGGTGTGTTTGATATGGTGTCAATGTTTCCATTATGTGTTTTAAAATTGACATTTTAATAAAAAATTTCATCAGTCACCAAAATTAGAGAAAACACACTTAGATTGTATTGATAATTTGGGAAAAAAAATTAATTTCTTTGTGATGAGAATCAATTAGTCACAAGTCAAACCCACACAAAATGCCTCATGTATGGATCATAGTATGTTTTTCCTATTTAAAATGACATTTTAGTAAAAAAATATTTGGAATAATCAATAGTGATGAAATATATTCTAATTATTTTGATACTTTTGTAAAATGATCCATGAGTCTTTTGGGACATGTATCAATCAGACGCACCTCAATCGGACATACAATGTGACTGGTATGAATACAACTATGTATCTTTATTCAAAATTTATATTAATAATAGTGAGAAAACAAATGACAAAATAAAAACCAATAAAAAACATTTTTATTTTTTTCTATTATAAGAAAACTATCCATATGCCATCTGGGACATATAGGAATCATCCTAACCACAATCCGATTCATGATGTGACCTGTATGGTTTTAAAGTGTCTATTATCAGTTCAAAATTAAGATTTTAATAAAAAAAATTATCAGTCACCCTAAACTAATAAATCACACTAACATTTTCTTGATAATTTGGGAGAGAAATTCACAATTTAATTTTGATCTGTATAAATTAGTCTCATATAAAACCCATGGTCGATGACCCCAGTATGTCTTAAAGTGCGTTTTTCTAGTTTAATAAGACATTTTATTAACAAAAAATAGTAGAATACAAAAAACCAAGGAAACACATTTTTCAAATTTTTATATATTATGAAAATGGTACATGTTTCATTTGGGATTGTAGTAATTAGTCACACCTCAATCCGATGCATGGTGTGACTGGTATAACTGAAACTGCATCTTTTTATTCAAATTCCCATTAATTTTAGCGAAAAAAATAATTGAAATACTCAAAAACAAGAAAACATAATCGTATTGCTTTCGTAATTTATGAAAATGATATATATTTCATTTTTTGACGTGTAAGAATCAGCCTGACCTCAATCTGACACATGGTGTGACTGGTATGGAGTCAACGTGCCCGTTATCAGTTTTAAATTGACATTTTAAAACAACAAATTTCCCTCACCAAAAATTAATAAAAAGTGATCAGATTTCCATCATAATTTAGGAAAATGATCCAAGATTAAAAATTTATTTTTTATGTTTATGGATATGTATCCTTTAAAACCCACACACAATTCCACGTGTACGAATCAAAGTGCATTTTTTCATTTTAAAATCACAATTTAGTAAAAAAAATGTGGCATCATCAAAACATAATAATCACATTATTATTGTTTTGATACATTATGAAAATTATCCACGATTCATTTGGGTAGTGTATTAATCATCTTATCCTGAATCTGATGCATTATGTGACTGGTATGACTCCATGTGCGTCTTTTTATCAAAATTGACATTAATTTTTATGAAAAAATAACTGAGAAACTCAAAACAGAGAAAATACATTTGTATTGTTTTGATAAATTATGAAAATTATCCATATATCAATTTTGAAGTGTAGAAATGAACAACACCTCAATCTGACACACGATGTGACCAATATAGTGTAAAAGTCTCTGTTATCTGTCTAAATTTGACATTTTAATACAAAAAATCATCACTCACTGAAAATAGAGAAAACATGATCATATTGTCTGGATAATTTTAGAAAAATATTCATAATTTGTTTGTGATGTTCATGAATTGTCCTCAGGTCAAAACCACACACAATACCACATGTATGGACCAATGTGTGTGTTTGTAGTTTAAAATGACATTTTAGTAAAAAAACTGTCTTTCTCAAAACTGAGGAAACACATTCGGAATATTTTGATACTTTAAGAAAAAGATATATATGTAATTTATGATGTGTATGAATCCACATCACCTCAATCTGATTCACCATGTGACAAGTATGACCCCCCAGTGTATCATTTTATTCAAAATTAACTCTAATTTGACTGAAAAATTAGACTACATACTCAAAAATAAACAAACACAATTAGATTGTTTTGGTAAATTAGGACAACGATCCATCTGTAATTTTTGAAATGTAAATATCATACTCACCTCAATATAATGCATAGTGTGACCAGTATAACTCTAATTGTGTTTTTTTATTCAAATCTAAAAATAATTATAATAAACAAACAACTAAAGCACTAAAAATTGGGAAAAAACAATCTGATTGTTTTGTTAATTTAGGAAAAGGATCCGAAAGTCATTTGTGACATGTTCGAATTCATCCTACCTCAATCTGACTCACAGTGTGACCTATATGAATCTATGTGTTATTTTTTATTCAAAATGTACACTAATTTAATAATAATCAACTGATATGCTCTATAAGTGTTTTTTACTTTTACTCGAGTTAAAAATTTTATTTCATTTAAATTCAGTATTTTAATCTTATTTTTGTATGTTCTATTACTATTTCTAGTGATGTTGTGTGTTGTTACAACATAGTGGACCGATTTTTGGTGATGTAGTGTTCTTTATTTTCATAGTGTAGTTTTCACCTTTAACATCACTATTAAATGCGCTGATAAATAAAAAATTTATCATTGATTATAAACGTTTGGATAAAGGATATTTTATAATATCTTTTTAAAGCATTGATAAATACACCTTTATTGACCCTTTTATAAGTGTTGATAACAAGGTTCTTTATAAGTTCTTGAAGAATCTATGATAAATAATTATTTTATTAGTGATAAATAAAAGAGATGATAAATGTTGTATTTTATGATCACTGATAAAAGTATTCTTTATCAATGGTTTTTTTTGCATTGATAAAAGTTTTGGTGTTTTAAATATGCTGAGGTAGTGACCACTTTTAAAGCACTAATAAAGGATGATTCTAGCGGTGTTAAAGGTGTATTTTCTATCAGTGTTAATATAGGACTTCTCAATCCTTTATTAACCTCTTACTAGTCTCACAAAGAAGGGACATATGTTATTGATGCCAAAAGCATGCGAGAAATCCATTCAAGAGCTGAATGGGAGGCTTGTCTCATCACCGATACTGATTCTTCTAGATCCAAGAAGAGGTTATAACATCTTATGTGTTGCATTAGGAATTTTACTAGGTGCAGTTTTCATGCAGGAGGAAAGGGTCATTTCATACGAATCCAAAAAGTTCATGCCTCATGAGGGAAATTACTCAACACATGACCTTAAGCTAGATGCAGTTGTCCATGCTTTATGTTATTGGAGACATTATCTATTGAGTAAATGATTTTTTGTGTATATGGACCAACATATCCTCAAATATATCTCTACACATTGTGACATGAATCTTATATACCCAATATATCTCAAATATCGACAATAATTCAATTTTGAGCCTACCTATATGCTTGGAAAGGGAAATGTAGTCGCTGATGTGCTAATCTAGAAAACTCAAGAAAAGGATGTATGGGAATCCAATGATGAATGAAAACTAATGGACCTCTTTTTTGAGATGGATATAAAGTTTTAAGGTAGTCACGAGAAGTCTTATCTCTCAAAATTGACAGTTAACTCTTCCTTCCTTGAAAATTTTAAGAGAAGGAAATTTTTAGATAATAATTGAATGGTTATCCATGATGTGTTTTAGAATAGGAACCACCTTCAGATTGGTCTCAAGACACAGAAGAAATCCTTATTATACATGTACATGATCGAGTTCTAACATAAATTAAAGTAGAGTTTATGTGCAAGTCCCATGATTATTAATGGACAATTCATCCAATAATAAACAAGATGTATCAGGACACACGACACCAATATTGGAGTCCAGGGATGAAGGATCAGAACATATACGTCATCACTAGGGATTCCACCTATCAGCAGGTGAAGGTGGACCAATAGAAACCAATAGTATTTTTAGAGCTACTTCCCATTCTAGATTTTGAATAGGATGATGTTTCCAGGGAATTTTTAGTCGGTATTCCTAAGTCTTAAGAAGTAGATTTGTTGTATGTGATTTCACTGACGGACTGACAAATGTATCCCACATCATTCCTATTTTAGAAAGTTTCTCTATTTATAACCTAAGAAGATTGTATGTCTCTGAGATAATCCAAGTACATGGGGTCCCTCATAATATTATTTTAGATAGGAACTCTCATTCCACATCACAATTCTTAAAGGGGTTGCAGAAGTGTATGGCGATACATGTGAATCTAAGCACATCCTTTCATCACCAGATCAATGGAAATTTGAAATGGAAGATATATGTTTTAGAGGAAATTATCTGGGCATGTTTCCTTGATTTTTGTTTGTTCTTGGGATAATCCTATCTCTCTAGTCAAGTTCTCCTATAATAATAACATTTATTTCGACAATTTTGATGGCTAATTTTGATGCCATTTACGGTATTCAATGATGTTCTCCCTTATAATGGCTTGAGGAAGGTGAGGTAGCCCTACCCAATTCTCATATTATTCATAAGAAATAGGAGTACATTCATTTCATTAGGAAGCATATGTCTACTACTCAGTCTATACATGAATCAAATTCCAATCACTACAGACAAACTCTAGAGTAGAAGGTTGGGGATCGTGTTTTCCTGCAGGTATCACCCAATCTAGGGAATTGATGGATACAATGGAAATGGAAGCTATCTATTCATTATTTTAGATCTTTTAAGAGTTTGGAGAGAGTCAGGCTGGTTGCCTATAAGTTCCTATTACCCCAGAGGAAACATTCTTTGGATGATGTCTTCCATGTTTCTTAGCTTTGTTGATTTCTTGGCGATCCCTCTCATAACATTGATCTTGTGGAAGATGAGCAGATGATGTTGCTACTTTTGAAATGTTTTATATACGTATCATTGACCAAAGCATGAAGGCTCTCTAAGGTCATACTATCATTGTAGTATATGTGTTATGGAAACACAACCATGTACAAGACACAACATGAGAGAAGGTGGTCGACATATGTGCCCAGTGGCCATAGTTTTTCTCATTAAGTGTTTTCCACCCTTGGTGGGTGAACTCGGCAATGAGTTCCGCTATGTGGGGATCACTATAAAAACCTAGATTTTACCTATGTAAGGATCCTTTAAATTTTTGTCTAATTATATTTTATGGACTTAATATGGATTCCCTATGAGTTAGTGGGGGTATCAAGGCTGTATGGGGATTGTTTAGAGACCCGAACCAGACTTTTGGGAGAAAATGTCCTTTAAAATTGTTTTTTAACCATTCAATGAAAGTCACCGAGTTTGATTAAATTGTGTGTGGATGGAAAGTTGACTGAAATTTGGACTGCCCTTTGATCTTACTATACGAGTGGAGATGCATGACCATGCGAGAATGTAAACTATTTTAATATAGCTATTTTTCATGGTTGGGACATGGTTTACCTAACTGTGTGGGTGATACTTCCTACAGTTTCCCATGTAGGGTTTTCACATAGTTTGGAAAAACTATACTGATAAACCTAGTGAGGGAAAAATGTGGGGGAAAAGAAGGTTTTTCCCTTAAAATATCATAAAAAATAAAACCTAACTCCTAGATTCATTTTCAAGTTGAGGAAACCCCTTTTTATCATCTTTTTTGTGATTTTAAAGGCCTAAAATAGGATTTGAGAAATATTATCCATATTGAGCTTGAATCGACCTTCATTCATCTCACTGGATCCATTCAATTACATTCTTGATTCATTTTTAATCATACATCATTCTTCTTCCAATATATGATACTATTTAGAGGTATGATCATATTCCCTAATTATAGGGAATTTATCCACTATTCATATCTACTCTAATATAGGACAAATTAGAGGCTTCTACTTGATGAGGGGATTCATATGAGTATGATGTAGGTGGTCTATGACTCATTCCTCAATTTTCGAGATTTTATAAATTTTCATATCATCATGTTGATTTAATAGGGTGTAATTTGAGGCAGTCACATGTCATTCTTGTATTCATTATCACCATGTTCTAAGACTATTAATATATATATAATCTATTATCAATGGTTATTTCCACAACTTCATCCACCACATTTAGGGTGATGTTCCATAATTGTGTTTTTAGTGTTTTGACACATTTAATCCACTCATCAGGTGTGTGTAAGCTTGACCATTCTAATTGTAAGGCTTTTATAATAATTGTCTATTGATATGACTAATAGACAATTCCATGATCATTTTTCACTCAACCCATATAAGGAAAGATTGTCAATTGAGCTTTATTTGAAAATTGTGAATGTATTTTGGAAATTATATTTTATATACAATACATGGCCTAATTGATTATAAATTAATGGGTGGTTTCTCATCCTTATCACAACCTTGTCATGTCAAGAAAAGTAAAAGAGATAACCAAATTATTAAATATGAAATGAATTAAATGGTTTCATGCCCATTGGCCTTCCCAAAAAAAATGAAAGGAAATGATTGAATCTCTTGAAATAATAATTCAATATGTCTTAAATAAATGAATTACAAATGTTTATATGTCTAGATATGCCTTCACGCTTGTATTAAATGTGTGGAATGACCTTGGAATATTAATTGGAATAATAACAAGATGGACTAATTTATTAAACGAATTAAATGTAATGTGCCTCATTATACATATAGAACTTTAATTACTTATAGTAGTGGTTAGAATCGAAATAGTTCTAGGATTCCTAAGGGAATTACATGAGTACTAATGGAATCCATTATTAATCAAGGATTTTGGTTACCTTGGTAGAGACCCATCTTGGAACTCGATCCTTGTTTATTAGTGGATTCCCAGTGTGACACTATTGGATCCCTCATTTATTATTAAAAGATTCCTTGGATACACTCCATGGATCCAATGTGGTTTATATGGACATGAGGTGCCTTGTTAATACCCTTGGTCATGGCTACATATTATCCTATTTTTCCTTGGAAGTATTTCTTTTTTCTATTTTTGTATAGAATGGTTGTCTACTAATTGGATACCTATTTTTCAGATTTCTAAATACAAGGAATATAATCATCATCTTTTGTATATTTATATCAGTTGTTAATTGTTTATTACTTCTATCAGCTTCTTTGTGGATTCAATTTTCATATATTTCTTCTACTACTTATTTCCTATTTCTATATGTTTTATCATGCTGATCTGTTGTTTTTCATTTTAATAATGATGGAATATTCTACCCACATACAAACTCTAGGCCCATATAGTTAGTCCATATTATATTTCATTAGGGTAGATTCTCTTGAGGCGATGTGTTTAACAAGGCTCAAGGCACTTTTAAGTGGAATTTGGGTTTGGTACGTCACAATGAAACTCAAATAATAGAGAACATAAACCGTAGTATGATAGGGGGTTTCAATTGCTTGGTTTCAAAATAATATCCCCATCCCAGTATGTTGAGGGAGGGGCACTTAGATATTAGAGAATATATGGCCTGGTACATCAATGGGGGGGGCACAAAAATCCTGGATAAATGACTCCCTCCCTAGTGCTTCTAGGTGATTCTACTCAAATCATAGATGACCCACACCCTAGTGAAATGAGGGGGGATACTATATCTTGTGTACGGATAATGGGGGACGTACACCCCTATATGATATGGGTTTTCCAACCTCAAACTCTCTCTGTTGATCCTTCCTTATAATTTCCATCATCAATAATCGTCGAAAGAAGCCTCATGCTTAGAACATTCCTCATCATATATAGAAAGCCACTATGAATGATACCATCACATTACATGTGAAAAATAATCATTATAGGCTACTCATGGGATAAATTCTGAGTCCATATAATGGACTTACAAAAGGAGGAAATTTTTTTAAGTGTAAATGACATATACATAGTCCACAAAGAATGTGGTCTCACCCCAACATCTTGTTATGTTATCCTCTAGACATGGATTAGAGGACATGTCTTTATAATGGTATGCAAGGTGGACCACGTGGCATGCCTCATCCAGTTGGGTCCTATCATTGTGCTAATGTAAATTCCTGTGTTTTTTTTGATCCATGCCAGTGTAGTTTCCATATAATTGGACAAGCTCATGTTCAGCTCATGCCCATATACTCAAAGAGTTTATGGCATGTCATCCCACATGGTTTCTTATATATGTGAAGTTGTCACATGTATTAGCCTCTTAGGGAGGGTCACATAGTGTATGGGCCCACCCATGTTGTGTGTGGTCTTTATCTTCCTTGAAAACATAGTGCCATAGTTGGGGGGGGGGGTTACATGATGTGTGTTTTCTAATTACAGGGCATGTAGTTGACTTTTCCATAGAAATTTCAGATCCTAAAATAGATCATAGATCCACCAAATTTGATTTTATTTTCACCATTTTCTACCTACAATTGGTGGGGTCAAAACCAACCATCATTTACATGTCTTTGGTGGTATGAAAATATATTTTGTTCGTTCGCATGAAGCCTGCACACTACCTGATGCACCTCTCATCATCTAACTCATGATCCCATAACTATGATGTATCCAAGATCCATGAATTGTCACCCATATCCTATGATCCACCCCAATACATATTTATTTACAATATTTTTCATCATACATGAAACGTCCATGAATTATGGGGTTTGATCACGCTCAAAGTCACACAGAAAAAGTAAAACCGTGACCCCATAGGTCAATGATTGGCAATATAAGTAATGGATAGAATATAAGAACATGAAAAATTTTAATCTATAATTATCCAATCATTAATAGATAATGATAAAAAATTTTGGATTAAAAGGGGTGATAACACATGAATAAAATGAAGAATTATACTTGATCAATATAATCAAAAAATTTCGGGGCTCATGCGAAGAACATTTTAATACATATCAAAAGAAGATACAATTCATGATCAATATTTTAATCAAGGGAATAAATTTAAATTTATTATCCTTAAATTGAATATGGATATTTCATTGGTGATGAATGTGTTTCCTAGTGATGTAGAAGACCCGTTGGGTTTGTTATCTCTCAACCCACCCTGATTTGATCATCGTTCATCACCCTTTTCTAATTCACCAATGAATAATGACCAATTTTACTTTCAAGGATCCAATGGTTATGTGGATATCAATAGTGAATATATATAGAAATAATTATATACATTAAATTTTTTATGGGTATAAGATTAATTAACATAATAAATTTATTAATGAATCCACTCACTGTAACCACCAATGACAGACTCATCCAAAAATCTGTCAACGACCAACATTAGGCCATTCCTAGGATAAAACCAACCTTATAGATTCAATAGTGGTCCTATATTTTGATATGATTCTCTACTAAAGTTATATCCCATTATTTCTGAAATACTGCATTCACGTGACATTACAATAATTACTAATTTAATAATATAAATTCTAGGATCCACGTGCCTTGAAATCTCGCACTATCTCAGCACATGGATCCATAAATAATTTTTAATATATTTAAATGTACTATAATGAATAAATAAGGTCAATACATTTATTAGGAATGGTGTATGATAAAATTTAATTTTATTCTTAAAAATCCATTCTTCTAAAAATGGTAATTATTTCATTTTACATATATATTTTTAAATTGAATTTATTCCATTTATAGAAATTTAATATGATAAAATGGTTTTCAAATTTTAAATATTAATTAAATTTTTAATGTGGTAAATTTAGTTTTTGGTCATTATAAATAGTAGCCAAGGTAACAATTCATTACTTTGGTAAATGCTAAAAGGCTTAATGAGGGGATAAAATAATGAGATCTGAGTAAAAGTAACAAACACACACACACACACAGATATATATATATATATATATATATATATATATATAATTTAATAAGACTTTTTTTGACCCAAAAATGTCTTATACTATAATTTGGGAAGATCTATATCCACTTTTAATTGAGTATTACTATTTTATATTTTAATGTTTAATGTACTTACAAGAGTGACACTCCACTCATATATTAAAGGGTACTTCATTTACACTATTATCTACACCAAATGATCCCATTATATCAAATAATATCATCACAAATATTGCCCCAAAAATATTATCCATGACCTTAAGGATATAGTCTTCCCAAAACACCCATCCAATTGGCCTTAAGGTGTTTTTTAGGGGAGGATATTCAAATAAAATGTATATGTTCAGTCCAAAGATTTCATGTTTTTTTATTCTTTAAAATCATCCAAATGTTATATAATTATATTAACATGATAGAATAAGTATATATACTAGATTGATATGTTTTTTTGTTTATTTTATATCCATTATCTATTTCATCCCAAACCATTGGAAAATTATAACGCCTCTCATGCAAACGTGTTGACTACCACCTCCACGAAGCAATGTAATTCATTTTTAATTTATTATTTACAAGGCTAGCCATCAGGATATATTTTTTGAATATATATATATATACAATATTTTTCATAAAATTATTATTCTATAAAGGTGATTTATTATATACTTTTCTTTCATTCCATCAATTGAAAAGTCGAAACATCACTTGTTTTTATGTACGAACTAATATCTCTATGAAGTGATGTAAATAATTTAACATCTTTAATTTTATATGAATGTTAATAAAATTTTATAAATATCAAGAAAATGTTTCTTTCAAAAATCAACCTTATTATCTATATGGTCAATGATCATTTTCTTAGATGTCTATGTTATTTAAAATGATTTAAATAATATTATATTCCATGAAATTTTTTTTAATTAGTGTCATTTAAATCATAATTTACATTAATTTTAAAATTTTCAAAATGAATTTTATAATGTTTTCGAAATAGGATATTTTTTAATTTTTACAAAAAAGTGGGTAAGGAATATTGTTTTACATTTAGAGCACAAAAGAAATTTCCTAACATCATAATTATTATTTTATATAAATATTCATTTATATTATTGAATTTTTATTTTAAAATTATATATTTTTCATATTATTCTATTAGTTTTATGTTTTTAAAAATAAATAAAGGAAATTTTATTTCACCTCTTTTCAAAGAAATGTCTATATTTTCTTATAAAGGTATTTTTATCTATATAAAAATCCTTTAAGGATTTTAATACTTTGTTGGAAATATGATATTCTGATAACATCCAATTTATGTCTATGTAATGATTATGATGATGTTGATTTTAGTATCTTTCTTATTATTCCCACTACTTTTACATAGACAATTTTGTTATGATGAAATTATTATGATACCCATTTATTTTACATGGGTTATTCTTGGAAAAAATGAAAAAATGTCTATGATTTTTTTCCTTTCCATGGGTTATGCAATGATAAAATGATTAAGGTTATTATGATCTTTTGGTACACATATTTATGATATTCATTATGTTATTAGTGGGAAAATAAGTATATAACACTCTAATGCATTAAACAAATATTGATATCTCATGATATAATATGGACTAGAATAGGGAGTGAACCTAGTTCAGTAATGGACTCTATCCATTCTGATAGTCTTGGGAGTGAATCTTGAATAAGAAATTATGGAATGGGGAGGGAAACCGGTCCACTATAATAGTAATGTTAGTGAGACTTGAATATGGAAATGATTTTATATTCTTATGTGTATTCCAAAAACAAATGTCTTACGGTTATGATATGTTTTCATGGATCATGATTGAATATTTATTATTTGATACTCATATATATTTTGACATTCGTTGTTAAAAAACTTGTGTCATTATTCAATATTAATGATCTTTTATATATTGTTTTTGACATTCATATGTTTTGATCATTTATCATTCCCTTATACTTTTGTTAAGATCAATTACGGTCATGGATTGATATATCCCATGTTTCTCCTTATTGAGCATTAGATCTAACCTTTTTTATTTTTCTTTTCTCCAGATTATAAAGAAATGTTTTAATTATGTATTCTATAAGAAGTGTACTATGCGATAAAACATTATTATAGATTCTTAAGATCTGTCATGAAATGAGATTATTATATATCTAGTATCCAAAGACACTTATCCTTTACAATTAGAGGGAATGTATTTTTATGAGATGTATTTAATATTCATAAATAATTATGTAATATGTATAGATTTTATGCTTGGGTGGCCTCATGGATCAACTCCTTACTCATGTCGATTTCGATTCACTATGGATGGTATATCCTATACACTTTCCATGAACACTTGTTCATCATATTCTTTTACATGGAAGTTAATATCATTAAATATAAATATTAAATTATATTAATCTCCAAATTCATTCATAATTTTCATTTAGAAATTCATACATGGGGCATCAAACACCACATTTTCTTTACCTTCGGTATCCTGTAGATTAAAATCAAAATTCTAGAGATACTTTTCCCAGTATCTCTTCCATAGGGTAAGATCATTATAGGAATAAATGTACATTGGGGTTTTATGAGTTTTATACACCTCAAAACTTTTATATAAATGATAACAAGTCTTTTAAGAACCCAATGATATTATTAAAGTGTTGAATAATGTTATGTATTTTTTTCTTCCAATTGTGAGAGAATTTTTTTAGAAATAATCATTGATGGAAATGTTATTTTTAAAATATTTAGTCTTGATGAATTAAGATAAGGTAACCTGAATCTATATTCAGATGTTGACATGTTTTAATCCATAAAATATTATTTTATATTTAATATAAATGGGTTTCTATATGTATTTTTTGAATTCAGAAGATAATATATTTGATAGACTGTGTTGAAACTATCAAACGAAAGAATCTTATATTGGTATGTAAGATATTTCTCACATGAAAGATTTTTCTGAAACCAACATTGAAATTTAGAAAAGTCAAAAAAGATACATAAATATTTAATATTATTAATTCTACGAAAATTAAAAATATAAAATGTTAATAACGTCACATAATATATAAGAGTAATAAAATATATATATATATGGGTCACTAGTTAGTGGAAATAAAATGAAAGGAAAAAATTATATGATATCTAAGTTTTATTATATATTAAATAAGGGTTATATATTTGAAATATTTTAAAAATTTAGAATGTTACTATCCATTAATTATGTGACGATCTACAAATTCTAGGTTGTAATTCATCCAAAAGATGAGACAGTTTTGATGTCTCGACTAACTAAAAGGTTTGAAAAAAATTTAGATGATACCGAGTCTATGATATAAAAAAATAATTTCATCACTTTTATATTTGAATTTAAATTATTTAATCCCAACCATTTTATTATTTTAAGTGAAATTGAATTATTTTTGGATTATGGATATTTTGGGAATTATTGTGATAATAACCTAATTTAACGTTTTCATGTGTTTTCATTCAATTCTATAATTTTATAAACAATTAATGATTTAAATTGTTTTTTTGAAAAGAAATTGATTTTGAACATGAAGGGAATAATTTTTTTAAATTACTTGAATATATTATTACTTACCAAACTGTGAATTTAATTTATTGGTGTTCTATATTTCTAGATTATAAGGATTTAGATTCTATAAATTTTTGATTTCACTAGACCTATTACCATATGATTTTACACTATATGGATTTAACTTTCTTTAGAAATAACAATATAAAATTTAAATAATTTTCAAAAAATGTTGGATGAGTTTCAAATGATATCTAATAATACTTCAAACGTATTTTGAGAATCTCAAAACCTATCTAACTTTTGAAATCATATAGGAATTTCACCAAATTTCTATTTGACATTGAGTTCTTGTATGACTTAAAAACCAATCCTGTATGACTTTTACATTACATAATCCTCCTTAATATTTATGAAATTGAATTCCTATAAAATAATCTAAATTCCCTATTGATTTATACATTCTGATGTTTTTGGGAATCATAATAGAAGAAGCTTTACAAAAAAATATGGCCATTTGTGTCATAATGGAAACATTGATGTACTTAAATTCCACTAAAATTTTACAATTCCCTATATATATATTATACACTATGTTTAAAGGTGATGATAATTCTATGTATAATTATGAAATGTTGTTTTAGAAAAAATCATCTAGTCTATCGTAAAAAATATTTTAGCTGAACTTATCTCAGTGCCAAAAGATTTCATTTAAAGTGGACATAAAGATTAAAAGTTCATGTAATGGTTTTAATGATAAATAAGATTATACCACACTAGAATAAAATATTAAAACATGCATTGAAACATGTTTCCTCTGTTCATACCACATGGAGGATGACATGAAGGATTTTACTAGTGCATAGGGTTTACACATCTGTAATTTAGAATCTATCAGCATTTAAAATACTTTTACCTTGATTTTATTAATGATATATACTCTAAGAACTAAACTAAAGTGTTGAATGAATGGTAGGACTAAATAGACAAACATTACTTCTACTTTTCAAGTTAGTTGAATGAAAATCAAGGAATAAGGGGAAATATATTTTATTTATCCATGTATGGATTATCTCGTAGGAATCTATGGATAGTAGAGTCCCAAGGAAATTTAGAATCCGATTTTTTATAACAAATTATCACATTTTCAAATTTATATGGAAATAGTATACATAAATGAAGTGTTCATATTCTTTCTCAAATGACCTTTTTCCTAAATTATTCTAGTTCATCGATAATTATATGAGTGTAATGTGGTTGTTTTTTTGTTTAAATTTATTTGGATAGGTATTACATTTTAGCAAAGTATTTGAGAAATCAGATCACTTTCATAAGAGGGTTAATACACCTATTGAGGTCTTGTTGTGGTTTCTTGGACGATTGCAGTGTCCATCCAAATAAATTTGTGTGAATATAGAAAAATTAAATAAGATAATACTTATAGAAAATGAAGAAGAGAGTGTCAAAAAGTCAAAAATAGTCTACTACTGTCATATCATAATTTGATTCTGCTTTTTTATTCAATCCAATTTCAATTTTTTCTTAAAAACAATTTCAATCATTATTTTTTAAATTTAGTTTTTTCCTTTGATTTTAATATTTCTTAAAACTCTTCAAAATAATTTTTTTTACATTCTTAACAAAAATAGAAAACAAAAGTCCTAGTATTGAAAATTTTCATGTGACTAGTTAAGTCTGATTGGAATATGAAAAATATTATAGATAGTGGTTAATATACCATATTAGTTGAAAAAACCATAGATGATGCTATAAAGCTCTTTGATTACATGACCCAAAATTCTCAATAATTTGTAAAAAGAGACCTTATACATCTAAAATATTCTCAAAAATTTTCCACTTATACTTATGAGAACATAATTATTGTATGTTAGCTGGGTGGTCTTACCCCTATGGATCGGTGTATAATGTCATCCAACACATAAAAAACCCAATCAAAACATGATTTTTTTTCAAAATCATGTTTGTTTAGTAATTTATACCTATATTAATAGAAATACAAATATAATCTTACTAATAATGATATATTCAAGAAATAAAAAATATAAACCAAGGCTTTAATAATTAGTATAATGAATGATGTAGTAAATATAAACAACTAATAATATTTTTTCAAGGCGACTCATGTAGTTACAAACATATATAATTTAATGAAAAATAAAATTTTCATTTAGGAAGGAATTTGGAGCTTGAAAATCCTACTCCAAAACCTAAAAATATTCTTAAATATATTGTGTGATAAAAATTTATTATGATAAATACATTGATGAAAAAAAATGTAAAATTGGTTGTTGATGTAGGTAGTATAAAAAACCAGCTTAGTGGAGGATTCCTTTCACAACCACATTTGAATACCAAATAAAAAGGGAAAAATTTTGAGTGTTATTTAAAATTAGATTGTAGTTAATTTAAAAAACCCAACAACTAAAAAAAATAAAAACCTAATTCAAAACCCAGACATATTGAAGTAACTTCAAAACCCTTTTCAATCTCTATAAACCCTATTTAAGAGAGGAAATGTACTAATGAAAGTACATAAAATTATATAAATTTTTTAAATACAATTTAGATTAAAAATAATTGGATTTTATTAACATAAGCAAAAATTATTCGATAATAATGATAGGAATTTGTATCTCTAAAAAACTTCTAAAAATTATCAAGAGCCACCCAAATCACCATGACCTAATCTAAAGGGTAACCAACTAGTGTATATAAGTTCTTTAAGAGAATTACAAAAAATATTTGAGTTAATTTTATAAACATCCAAGTAAATATAATTTTAGTTAATATTGTTGAACATAATCCACAGTATGTGGAAATTTTAAAATAAATGTGTTCTCATAAATTCAAATTCAATGGATATGATATATTAAAATTAGGGTGGAATTGTTTCTTCAAAATTCAACATGTCTTTACTTCCAAATGAAAATTCCATGGACATTTGATATTCTCTGCATAATATGGGAGTATTAATTCATGGATGCTATGCAAGATTTTGGAGCTTCCATAAATTTTAGACAACATTATATTCATTCATATTTATAGGTTAGAGAGCTAAAACCAACATGATTTTTCATCAAATTATCCTTAAATTGTATAACAAAACCTATTAGAGTTATAAATTATTTGTCTTAGGTAAGAGACTTTATTTTTACAATTTATTTACATTTTTTCAATATTAAGATGATTGGATTACTATACATAATTTTCTCATTAATGGGAGAACTTTTTTGAATATTGCTTCTGAAATCATAGATGTCTATAAAGGGATATTTTCACTTGAATTTAAAAGAGATGTTATCCACTTGAACAGTTTTTATTCCATGAAATACCCTATGGAGAATATTTGAACATCTAAATTAGAGATGATAGATTAATTTCTCTTTAATTTAGTTCATTATTTCACATGTTTAGAACCACCTATTTTTTTTAATATAAAAATTTTATTTTTCAAGAATATGACTAAAATATAAAATAAATGATTCTTATGCAGAGTGTTTAAACACTAAAACTGAGGTTTGCAATCCTTTTAATTTTGAAAATACTGCATCTAATTTCTATGTTTTTTTAATATAGAAAATGATGAATCCATTTTCTATATTGGAGAACACCAAAATTATGGATGTCAAATCAATGTTGAGTATGTTTAGACTTTTAAAACAACTACAAATAATTTTACTAGAAAATCTAATTATTCTTCTTATTTCAATGAAACTACTGAAGATCTAGAAACTATATATTATAATAGTTATTTTATTGAAAATAATTACAATTCTACATATAAAACAAGTTCTTAGTACTTTCATACTAAAAAATATTGTATTTAAAATTTCAAGCAGGCATGCTCTTTTAAAATTGGGGTTTTTATAGAAAATAACACCTACAAAAAGAATCATCAACTAATTGTATTATCATACATGAATATAATATTTTCTTATTTTGGGTATTAATTTGGAGATGAAATTGGAGTTATAGAATCATAGAAATGTTCTTTGACAATTGAAAACCTACCTTTTGAGCCAGAACTAGAACCAATTATTGAGAATCTAAAATATGAGTTCTGAAGTGAAAATAAGAAACTACCTCTAATCATTAGAATATGGATAGAAAAATATTAAGGTAGAACACTTTTATGATGTTTCACCCCATAACCACACTCCCAGTATTAGGTGTGAATAATCACATTATTTACATATAATCTTTAAAATGTACACGAGTGACCTAATTTTAACCATCAATAATTATAATATGGATAATAAATATTGAGTCACTTATATTTGGTGACCCTTTTAGGTTTAGTGTTTTAGAGAATTAGGAAAAAATTTAACTATTATAACCCATGTTCATTATATAAAAATGAAATTTTGACCACAATATAAGAAAAATATTAATATGAATCAATCCTTTAACATCACCCATAATTCCACATTTCAGATACTCTTCTAGAAACATATTACATATTAATTTTTTATATGAAATGGGGAAATGAAAATATAAGAAAGGGGTGTGTTAAAATGTTTATTAAGTGTAATAATAATAGATAAAAATCAAAGATAATAGTTCAACATAAGATGGAAATAAATATTATGTTATATATAGATAATTAAAATAATTTCACAATTAAATTAAACTTTGAGCATAAAATATCCATGGTTGTAATATGAAAAATATAATATATAGATTATAAAAAATGGTTCCATAATAGTGAAATACATAATGAAGGATAGGAAATTCTGTTCCCTATTCCAAAAACACCATGATCCTATGGTGAAGGCCCTATGTCGAGGAAATATTTTATTCTAGGAAGGAACACACCAAAATTCCCACAACAGATTGTCTCATGAGATATATTGATGTATTAGGGGATAACTATAATTGGGACATACCTTCTTCTAATCATTCCCAATACATTCATTATATAAATTTATTAATGATCAATAATATAAATAACTAATATTAAATAGTAATCAATAAACATCCATACTGAAAGAGCAATAATTAGGATTGTAAACATATCTCTAATCAAAAAATGGAATATCTTACTATGCAAGAAATCACTCAAAATAAAAATGCAAGGATTAATGGAGTATATTTAAGTAAATAATTTCATCAACTAGTCAATGTATGTCTATATGGGTGAAATTCATTCAATAAATGAAATTGAAAACATGATATTAATAGAGGAAATACAATGCAAGAAAGCACATGTATAAAAAAGTGGATTATTTGAAAAAAATATAGAGACTGATTTCCACAAGTATATACACCTAGAGGAAAGTATAATTATAATATATAGAAATTAATCCATATCAAATATATACAGTACATAAAGAAAAAAATTTGGGAATAAAAATATTATCTTGATGAAAACAATTAAGATTCAAACACCCTTACAGTAATGGTAACATAATATTTAAAAGGCCATGAGAGTGATACCATGAAATTAACATATAATTAAACTAATTATATTCATTAAAATTTAAGGTAATCGGGTAGTGAATACACTATATAAAATAAAATATGGAGGTTAATATCAAACATGTCTCACGGAATTGAAACATGGTAGATTTAGAATCATTCAAACCAGAACCCCTTGAAGGATAAAACATCAAATGATACATTAAATTTAATAAAAATTGAGAGTATCAGGGTCAAAAATAATAAAATAGTACATGATAAACTCTATCAATGAAATCATAGTTTATAAATAGTTTTATTCATCAAAATCTAATATTTTAGATCACGAACCCTTACACCTTAGGTAAAACATGAATTGAAAGTAAAATATAAAATTCCAAATAAGTATTTTTATATCCATTTAATTAGATAAAAATTATATTAAAAAATATCATTAGAATAAAATCATAAGAACACCATAATCTAAAAAATGTTGAACAACATACAACATGTCTTAAAGATTAAGATTTGATACCAATAATACCTTATAACAAGCTTAATCTTTGAGGTAAGATTCCTTTGATAGTGAGGACATAATAAAAGTATTATAAACCATATAAAAGAGGTTTTAAATAAATTAAAAAATATTCATCATGTAAAATAAATGAATCTTGTAACAATAGATTTCAAAAATAATGTTCACAACAAATGGGGTGGAGATTGAGTTAGAAGAAACCCTTACATTGTTTCTGATTTGTTCTGTGCATCTCCAAACATCCTGAATAATTAAATTAAATTTATTAGATACTTATTTTTGGAATGATAATATTTTATATTAAAAATTTTAAGGTTAATTTGTTATCTTCCATGACCCCACCAACTGTGCCCCTCCACACTATCATTGATCAAGGTGTGACACCCCCAGACCACCTCCAATAGGCCATAGGTTGGAAACTTGAGCCGAGTAGGAAAATCTCTGGTATGGGTGACCATAACTTGAAGTATGCATAATAATAAAAAGACACACATCACCATAAACAATTATAATGTAGATAAGATAAACAACTAATACAATATATGCAATCAAAACAACTAACCCAACATTATAGTATTTAAATGAGTACAAAAAAACAAAGGAACTAAATAAAAGTCCATAAATACTAAAAAAGAATCCATCTTAAAAATAAAATGGTGAATGACTACTAAAATTAATATATTTTATTAAAATATGGTATGTATACCAAAAATAATGTCCATCACCTCCTAGTCCGCATAAGACTATATGAAAAGGTATGTCGTTTACATAAGACACAACACGCTGGGGAAAATCTCATGCAAGGGCGAGTTTATGTGTACTCCATACGACCCCCTAAAATGAACAAAAAAACGAATCATGGTGGGAGTCAGATATAAATCACAAATAAAGGGGAAAAAAGATGACCTAGATATATTTAAGAAAGATACTAAGTATCAAGGTGTAGACTATCCTCACTACCAGCCTCGAGATTCTTCTCAATGATCCAAGGAAACTCTTGTTTGAGAGAACTAAATCATTAGGTCTTTCTATACTAATGAATTTAATCCAAGAGGCCATACATGTAACATCCCAGGTAAATAAAGAATAATACATTTTCATATTTAATAATATTTTCTAATTAAATATTATTTTTACTTTAATGGGGTTTCTATGATCGATAGCGTACCCGACACGCAATAATGAGTTTCTTTGAAATCTTACGTTGCACACTAGTAATATAATAATATTATTTTAAATGGTAGTTAACACGTAGCCATTTTATTAGAGGGAATGAATAGAAATAACTAAAATATTATTATATATATTTTTTAAATTTTTTTACATTTATCAAATAAAAGATAAAGCCTTAAAATAAGAAAATAATTCAATTTTAAGCATAGATACTCTAATATTCACTAAAAGGTCAACTTATCGGCTTTTGATGGAGAACCCTCTTTAAATATAGTTTTGGTAACTCTTATACATTATATTGGACCAAATATAATTCTTCTTTATAATCGGGACATCAAAATTTACATTGTGTAAATTTTTGGTATTTTTCCGATAAAGTTCATTTTTAGTGAATAGTGAAAAATGTTGTATTTTAATTCAAAACCTATTTTTAATCTAATTTATTTATATGATTATATTACCTTTTTAATTGGTTTTAAAGTTAAATTAGAATATATTTTTACCATTTCATCCAATGGTGGTCATTGTAATTAATTTCACTTTGAAATTGGACTTAAACTAGTGTCAATCATTTGATATATTTTGTTTCATAAAAACACGTTATTTGTTTTGACAACGGGAATTAATTATTAAATTAATTTATGCAACTTATATTTTTTAATTTTGTAAAATAGACATAATTTTTGAATTCGGAATATCAAATATATCTTAGGGTGAATTTTTGGTATTTTTCTGAAAAACATCAATTTTTGATGAATAGTGAAACCACTAAGTGGTAGTTAAAAAACTGATTTTTCGTTTAAATGAAACTTTACCACTTCTGTGAATTGAATTTCAAAAATCTGACAAACATGGTTGTCATTAGGAAGTAAAATGTGGTTCAATGCGATTAAAATAATTTTTTGGTGAATAGTCATTTTTATCTTTTATTAATCACGATTAAAGGTAATTAGTGTAATTTAAGGTTAAAATAATGTTATAATAATATGAAATTACTTTTACACATGTCCTACTCTTATTGGATGTGCCCTGGACGACCAAAAAAATCCATGGTTCAACTAGGGGACCCCATGGAGCCACATGGATAAGAAAATGTCACTAATAACTTTTTATTTAAAGTTAAAATAAAAATGTCATAAACATGTATTGTTTTACTAAAAAAAATTTATATGGGGTTATACAAGTCATATTTTTGACTATAAATATTAATTAGAAATCTAAAACGATTTCCTATATCATGATAGTTTTTTTTATAGTTTTTAGACATTAAATAATGTAAATTATTCATGACACCATGATGATGAAAAGATTACCTCATTATTTAACAATTTAAATAAAATGAAAAGATAATGTAAAATATAAGACCTAAAATTGTCAAAAACCTATTTGATGGGTGGATTTCAAACTATTCTCACCATATCCTTAAAATAAATTATTATGGGACCTTTAAAATCTGAAAATCATTATATAATAATGTATCATTTTATAACTTTCCAAGAGTGCCCCTCCTCCCTCTTATAAAAGGCCCCCCACTTATACCTCTTTACCCACACCTCTCATGCCATTGGCTCAAGAAAAAACTAAACATTTTATCTCTCCACATCCCTATATTCATCCTAGATGACCTACCTTAGGCAGAAAGCTCTTCAAGAAACCATTTTGGTCCAAACCAATGGGAGTTACCCGATTTAGAGGTAATGCCTTCTCTTATGTCCTTTTGTTTTTTTTTGCTTCTCCAACCACTTAAACAGTTCCTATTAATTTATTTTGTAAAAACACCAGTATCTAAAATATACTAGTATGTTTTTATGAGAAGGATTCGAGCTACACATACACACACCTCCGTCTAATGGCTAAAGAACATACTGTTTCTGTGGTTGGCGAATTTCTGCCTCACGAAACAATGATTGTTCAATCTTCTTTTATCACCTTTCAAGGTGGACATTAAGATGTCACTCTATTTATGTATGATATATATTATGTTTATATTTTCCTTATGATTATGTATTTTTAATTTATGGCATACCTTTATGGTTTCCATTATGGGTAAACACGATATCTTCATTTCTGGAAGTGCGGACTACTGCCCCCTCAAGGTGATTTGATTCGTTAATGCCATATGTGGGATGTATAAAAGATATAGTTAATGATATTATATATGAAATTATACTGGAATTATATTATACCTTTACATCATTATTATTTCACTCCATTAAATATGAAATAGAAATGAAAGTAGCGTTCATCCGTACGTACAACATACCGTCTCCATGAACGGTGCATTTCATTTCATACCTCTAAATGTAATATACAATTATAAATACATGTATATGCTGGATATATATTATATATATGATATACAAATCATGAATATCAATCTGTATATAATTAACCTTTGACCACATGAACAACATGTAATTGTAAGAAGTCCATTTTTGACTTAAGTACCAAATATCGACAAAATGAACATTATTAAATTAAATGATTACATAATGTTTATAACATGGAAATAGGTGATATAAAAGGAATAATAAGATTGAGAAAGGTTCTTAAGCAAGTAGAAATTAAATTTATTTTATTATTCAGGAGATTAAATTGAAATTGAGTCATGTCGGACACGAGGTATGGGACTTCGTCTCAAAATCCTTTCATTGAGGCATATTTTGTTCAAATACAAGACTTTCTTTTATACGCTATATAAATCACCTTTGACTTTTCATTTTATTCAAAAGGAAAATTTTTCTACGAAGAGTTTTACTAAACAAAAAAATGTAATGTTTATTGTAACGTACGAGGTGTCAATGACATTTTCCGCCACAACGAGTATTATTTGGTCTTTGGCTTCCTCAACAAACCGTAATGTTTTTAAAATGAAATAAATACCATAAAATCATTTATGTATTTTGGTATTGAAAATGGTTTTTATAATGGATTTGTTTTATCAATATATTTAGGTGAGATATTGTGATTTAAATGTGGAAATTTTTTCTTTCCATTATATTTTTTTATGTCTTATGATTTTATAATGGTACTTGGACATTTGACGGGTGGTTACGTGATAAACTGTAACACCCTAGAATGATAAAGGGTTAAATGGATTAATGATATGATTCATGTCAACAAGGTGCACCTTTCTTTTCGGGAGCCTACCTGATTAGAACTCCACAGTTAAATGTGCATAGCCTGGAGTAGTGATCAGGATGGGTGACCTCCTGGGAAGTTTCCCAAGGTGTGTGTGAGTTAGGAAAAAGCACACTAGAAAGGACATGTGTTGGCCTATGGAGACTGTCATTAGTCAGATGACTTGTTCAGGCACGTGGGTGGACCCTGGGTGGGCCCAACGTGTCTGTGGGGAAACTGGGGGTACCTGGTAGGTCAGGACCCGACAACCATGTTAAGGTGGGGTAAACCTTATGACGGGTGGTGCCGTGAATACTAGAATGGGTGGTTACGTTATATCTCCAATGCATTGGGTATGGAAGTCGGCCGTATGACTATTCCATTAAGTGATATGTGTGGAAGTCGACAGTATGGTTATTCCATTTAAGTATGTTTATGTCCCAAGTTACCTTTATATGTTATCTGTTCTTTATTTGGGTTTCATGGTAATTTTTTGGTTGCAAAAGGGTAAGTAATTATATTTTGTTTAGTGAAGAGTTTTTACTACTTCATAATGGTGAAATGTATTACTTTGATAAATTATTCATGGTTAACTTATTATTTTGAAAAACTAACAGTTTTCATTCTTTGTGTATCTCATACTGAGCTTTTTATGCTCATCCCAAGTTTTTTTTAAATGTTTTTCACAGGACGTAATGTCGAATAGGGTCAAGGATGGGATCAAGGAAATGTCATGCTGTCTTAAACATGGAACTAGACATGACCCTTTTTTTTCAAGAGATCATGTTTTGTAAAAAAAGGAAACTATGTAAAAGTGTCTACTTTGTAAACTTTTGAGATGTAACAGTTATGTCTTAATTCTCTAAAACTCTATACATGAAAATATCCTCAATGTGAATTATTCATTTAATTCAATATTAAGTAATATTTAAGGAAGGGGCCTTATAATACACATCAAGATATTACTTGATAAAGAATAAAGGAATTGACAGGTCTCATTGAAGGTAATCACTCGACCAAATTTCACTTATTAAGACATAACTGATTTTGATATGCAGATATGGGATCACACCTAGGTTCAATGGGGGATACCTGATCCAAACAATATTTATCCATTGGAAAAGAGATCTACCAAACACACACTCTCTCTATATTACACAATACCTATCCCTTAAAATATAGAATGATGATAATGAAGATCTAACCCCAAGACTTATAGAGGGATACCTACTCTAATCATTCGAGGGGATCCCATGTCTAATTCCCATGACTAGATGCCACAGTAAACCCTAATGAGAGAAGAATAATGAATCTAACCCATAAATAAGTGAAATATAACATAATAAAAGTGAAATAGAGAAATTAACCAAGCTAAAATAAAGATGAACTAAGGAGATTTGGGGCCCTAACCTTTCCTAAAACGAGTACATGAATTGATTGAGGGACTGCACATCATATCTCACTAATTCTTATTATTCCTACATAAATCATTCTTAAAAGAAATAATATTCTCACTACATGGTGTCTTGTTATGAAACAAGACATGTAGTGTTTATGATGGGTACTCAGGGATGTGTTATATTCAGATCTGTGTGTTCTCCCTATAATACATAAGGTGTTCTCTCACACACATGGAATATGAGGTCACATGGTTTACAAGGTTTTTAATCCATGTACACACTAAGATGGCATGATATGAATCAAAAGACGTGTGGGTGTCAAATAGATATTTTGATATTTAAATCTCTATATAACCCCTTCTATCTACAAAGTGGGGTCCACATAACATGTGTTCTTTCAAAATACACAACGTGTAGTTGGGAAAAGCACTGAAAAAACTGAATATTTGTGCATATATTCTTTTGATGATATATCCTCCTCATCCACCACAATTTGTATCCATAATTCGTAGAATTGTATTTACTAGTCTAATATCATCAACAGTGGATCGATTACAACCACCCTTTACTCAGAAATTCCCTATTCTCACATCTTCAAAAGTCCCTACTCAGTACACTCATGAATCCATTGTTGTTCATGCCAAAATTGAATGTATATCAGCATTCTCACACCTTCATCACATCTACAACCCACAAAATGAACTCGATGAAATGTTCCCTTGTACCATGGAGTGATTTCACAATTATTGAGTTATACAATATAGTTAAATCATCTATCAATCAAAATACTAATGAAAAATGGTTGATGTATAGTGGGTGATAAGCATAATAATAAAAGTAAACAAAAACATAAGGCCTTGATTATTTTACCAGCATTGATTATATTATAGGAATGGGGAAGAATAGTTAAAAAATTGAGTTAAAAACTAAATATCAAATTTCATGTCTAGGAATAGAAATAACCAATAAAAAATAAAAACTAACAATCCATGAATTAATTTATGTAAATCATGGGAAAAAACAACGTGGAAACAATAAAAAATTCCCTACCATGGATTTGATTGATCTTTGGATTAATATTCATTTGAAAGAATTGAAAATGAATAATTTGATGTGTTTATCATCGACTCCAAGGATTCCCATGTCAATTCATCATTGATTCTCAATCCCAGGGTCATCCACGAACAAGCTTATCCATGGCCCTCTGATACATTTTATAGGTTTATATAGATATAAATATAGATAAGATATAATAGGGATTAAACATAGTTTGGATAGTTTAAAACATTAATTATCTAATTAATAAATAAATTAGATTAATTTAAATATTTTTCCTAACATTCGATTGACACTTACACTTAGAAACAAAGATAATGATGGAAAATCATATACTGTAATGGTTAAAACCATATTATGTATTTAATGATTGTATTAGTTTTCCCATTTGAGACATCACTTGGGAGATAGTTTACTATTTTTTATAAACAATGTGTTTGTGATAAATTATATTCAATATTTTTAATATATCAATTCAATGTCTCAACAAGGCTTTAAAATCCTCACCGACTTTGTATCTGGCTATAAAAATATTATTTAATATTTTCTAAAGATTCACATGAAAAAAATTGAATCACTACATTCTCCCCACCTTCATGTATTTTCTTCCTAATATAAAAATCCAACATACATAGGTGAGGATACTGAGCTTGAATTTGGTTTTTATGCACTTGCGATCCTTCCATGAGGTTCCCATGATACCTATAATAATGACCCTAGGGTATACCTCATGTACAAATGGTCTTTTCCTTCAATGATTAAATCAAAACTGGTCACATCCAAATGGTAACTCCATCCTCAAAAACAAGTGCACCCCAGTTGACAGTCTATGATAGTCCATTCATATATATCTTTAGCTAAAACATTTGGAATACATAATGAACCCGGTCTGACTATGGTGTTAGGACTTTCAGGTATGCACCCTTGATAACCATAAAATGTATTTGTAAAAGGATAATTAATTTGGGAGATATTATGATAACTTTACCAAATATTCATAGTCCTCACAAAGGTGTGAGCTTCAAAAAGACGTAGCATCCCACAAAGAACTCCAAACCACCCGTATCCTTAGTTCTTATTGGACATATAATGACTATTTTCAATCATCATCTACTCCTAGATAATATACACCTTCTCTAAACTGAATATGACTAACTCTGGGACCATAAGTGTTGTCTTACCTAGATATATCCAACACATCAGTGACCTCCATGGTATGCCACACAAGGACTCAAATGGATTCATACTAATGCTAGATTAGTAGATAATGGTATATGAAAAATTATGAAGGGTAAAATAACATTCTAAATATGGAAAAAATATGACAGACAAGATCACAAAATTTCATCCAGAACCAGAATGGTCCTATCTACCTTATAATTTTCCTATGGGGGGGGGGTGCATGTTTAATCACAATTAAGTCCCAAAATCATAAGGTTACCATATTCATAATAAATACATGAAGAAAAAGTCATGATATTAAACAATATTCAATAGAACTCCATGAATATGATCCATCCCCTATACATATTTTTAGGCCCCAGCCTTAAACATTTCATAATCTTGAGTTAAGTCAAGAATTCACATTTATGATCTCTTCACATTTAGAGTTTTATATAATTAGACCAAAACTATTAAAGCCTCATACTGAAGTGTAATTAACCTAATCACATATTCTCTGTGATAGGTTAATCATTTCAATAAATAACCCAAATTTCCATATGTCCATAATAAAATCATATATTCTTCCTAAATAAAATGTCAACCATTACTCCACAAATGAGATCCCATAGTATTCTATTTTCCTTAAGCATATAATGTTCCCCAAAAGAGAGAATGTCTTCCAAAATAACTTTTATCACATATTCACCGAATCATTTTCCTATATTAAGGATATCCATTTGATAAATCATAACATCCCAAAATCAACTTATTATTGATCCATAATATCATTTAAATAAAAATAATAAGTCATACTAACCAGGGAATTCACGTAGACCAGTGGCAGGCGATGCACCCATGTCACCATTTAGTTTTGGGTTCGATTCATGTGGCCTTGCCGGACGTGACGGGTGTCACCCATCTTACAGGTTTTCCTTTTTATAAAACTCAAAAATAACCCTAACATGTTTTAACCTCATGGTTTTCTTATACCTTTAATTTTAAACCCAATACATTAATACCTCAACATATTTTATATTGTCTTTTTCATTACCTTCATATGATAAAACAAAACTATTCCCAATAGAAAAAACATCATACCTTGATCATGGTGTCCATATTTTTTCATCATCATCTTCTTCATGTAGGTAGAAGGTCCATCCATTACAAAAATGATTTAGATATCCTTCAAAATCATTTTATTCCTTCATCAAAATAAACCATGTACAACTAGGGTCGCATCGGTGTTCGTAGAATAATTTTTTTGGAAAATTACCATTTAGGACATATAATTTAAAATCATATCATAAAACATGATTTTTATAAAATATTTGGACTGGGTTTGAGTTGAAACATTCAATCAATGGTCCTTTTAAAATTCCATATGTATGTGATGGAAGACTATATTGTAAAACAAAATATAAATATGTTATACAAGGGTCTCCTTCCTTAGTAGCTTTTTCAAAATCATAATATGCTTCAAAATCTTGTGATAAGGTAAAATATTTTAAAATGCCCTGATAATATTTACCTTTCTTGACAATATGACAATATTGTGAAAATAGTGTTTGATTAAATACAACACATGATCCACGATGATATCGAGGTATAGTTGATGTGTTTGATATCTCAAATAATAGGTATCAAGTGAGTTGTATGCTAGAAAATGTTTCCCAATCATCTGAACATGACTTTGCAATAATTATTGCAAGCATGTCATCAGGAAGAGAAAGGAATGTTGTCTGATATCCTCCAACTTCCATTTTTAACCATCTTTACTTGATTTTAAATGGTTATAAACCATGATTTAACTAAAATAATAGACATAGGGAGTAACCATGTGTTTATCAAAGACTCCTAATCTATAATGTTGTCTAAACCAAACTTTGATACCATATATAAGGTCCTAGCCTTAAACATTACATAATATTGAGTTAAGTTAAGAATTCAAAATGAGGATCTTTTCAGGTTTATAGTTTTATAGAATTAGGCCATAACAATTACAATACATTTAAAAAATTAGAAAGTAGACAATTCTACTCAATTTCCATTTTTTTCATAAAATATAAACACTTCAAAAAAGTAACATGTATAGTTACATGTTTTTGAAAACACGACTTTTCCATTATCCCATCCTTGACCCTGTTCATATTTAAGTCATGTGATAAACATTTAAAAACATGGGATGAGCATAATAATCTTAGAAAGGGTTATAAAATAACTAAATAAAACATTAGCCCATCAATATATACAAAACCTAATCTCTTTAACATACCTCATGAAATCATAACATGTATGAATAACACATCGAAATAATAAATCATAAAGGTTACTATTGGAATCTATATAATACATACATTTTTTCTTTCAAAGCTACATAGGGAGTTACATTGGAATAACAATCCTAGTATATTCCTAAAATCTATTAGAAAAAATGCTTACATTTTTCCTCCATCATGTTACCCAATGCATTGGAGATCTATCTTGGGATCACCCACCCAAGGTTTATCATAGAACCACCTGTATACATAAAAAATTTCATAAAAAATAACATATTCATAACATATAAAACAAGCATGAAGGAAAGATAACATTTCCTCATTTCAATCACAATATATCAGTTAAAGATATTGAAATAATTGATGCTTTCTCAAAACCATTTTCAATACCCATATACAAAAAAATGTTATATGGTATGTATTTTCCTTTAAAAAACACTACATATTGTTATGGAATCCAAATATCTAATAATACTCACGACAACGAAATGGTCATTTTCCCTATGTATGTTAAAAAGAAACATTCCTTTTTTGTCATTTATTAAAAAACTCCGTATGAAAAGATTCTATTTGAATGATATTGAAATCCAAGGGGTTTAAACACCCTATAAAAGAAAGCTATGTATAAATAAAAATATCTCTATGTGAAAGGAGATTGAGACTAATCCCTTACAACGATTGTATCTTTAGATTAAGGATAAATCAATGAAAAAATTATGTGGGAAAAATATAAATACAACCAATATTAGTGGATATTAAGTGTAAATCGATAATAGGTCATTAAAAAATATTCATTTAATGGAATAATAATGAAGTATAAGTATAAATTAAATAATTAAAATTTTGTTACGGTGTTCCCTTATGAAAATTTGGTAGCCTAACAACGTCACTTATAATTTCAGAAAATGAGTTGATGAGAGATAAAAAGGGTCTCTCATCACATTGATATAAAATGTACATAAATAAGGATAAATAATAACATATCCCATCATTTTAAAATTAAAATTTAAATACATAACATAAATGATGAATTTTACTAAAAGAGGTGTTTAAAAGGTTCCCTTACCAATTTGGTAACTTCAGAAACATACACCACATAAAAGAAGGATCATAAAATGAAGATGTAAATACCAATAAATTAAATAATATTATACAATGAATACAATCATGGTAAGTATATACCCCCTAAAAAATGAAATAGTGGAAAATATAGTATGAATTTCATGGGAATAAAAAGTAAGATGAAAACTCCTTATCTCGTGTCTGACTTGACTCATTTGTTCCTTGTTCTTCCTGAATAATAAACCTCAGTTAATTTATAATTACTTCATAAAGTTTTTTAAATTTATTATTTATTTTTATATAACTTATTACCTTTCTATAACAATAATTAATAATTTGTGTTCATATCATTCATTTTGTCGATGTTCAGAACTTGAGTAAAAAAATGAACATGTTATAATTAAAAACTGTCAATGTGGTCAAAATTATTTTATGTCCAGAATTATATTCACGATTTAGATATCATATATATCATATATATCCAGCATATATTTATTTATAATATCCTATACTATTATTACATAACAAATGTAGTGCACCGTTCATGGAGACGGTAAGCCATACGTACGCATGAACACTACTTTCATTTAATTTTCATTTTAAACGGAATGAAAATTGAATGATACATAGGTATAATATAATTACAGTATAATATATATGTTATATATGTTACATAAGTTCATAAATTACATCCTTTATATGTTCCATGTATAGCATGGATGAGACATATCACTTTGAGAGGGCGGTATTCTACACTTCCTCATATGAAATTATCGTATTTCCCATTATGGAAAGCATAATGGTATGTTGTAAATGAAAAATACATAAGAATAGAGATAAAATAAAAACCATATATATCATATATAGTTATAGTTCAATCAAAATAACCACCATAGAGGTTGTAGGATAAGATTGAATAATCATCGTTTCATGAGGCAGTAGTTCAACATCCATAGAAACAATATGTTCGTATCCATCACATGAAGGTGTGTGGAAGTGTAGTTTGAATCCTTATCATAAAAACAACCTACTATATTTAGGATACTGGTTATGTAATATAAAAAAAGAATAATAAGAGCATAGAGAGTGAATAAGTAAAAAAACATAAGAGAACCTGAAGGAAGACATTACCTTTAAATCGGGTAACTCCCTTTGGTTTGAAGCAAAAGGATTTCTGGAAGAACCTTCTTTCCAGGTGAAGGCTTCTAGGAGGAAAAGAGGGATTTTGGAATCTATTTGGAGTAGAGTTTGGATGACACAATAGGCTTGTGAATAGAACATATAATAGTGGAAACACTACATTTAAAAGGGGTTCTCCATCAAAACGTGGTAAATGGACCTTTTAAACAATATTAGAGTATTTATGCTTAATATTGGATTCATTCACATTTTATGCATCTAAATTCTATTGGATAAATGTAAAAACATTTAAAAAACATGTGTAATCGTATTGTAGTTTGTTCTGTTCGTTTTTTTCCAATACAATGACTATGCGTTAACTACTATTTTAAAATAATGATAATTTATTATTATTTTTTTTGGTATAACTCAACGTTGTGTGCAACATAAGATTTCAAAGAAAACAGTTGTTACATATAAGGTATTCCATCAAAAATAGAATCCCCTTTAATGTAAAATTAATATTTAATTCAAAAATATTATTAAATTTTAATATGTCATATTCTTTATTTACCTGGAATGTTACACCTATAGGCATCCCAAACTCAGTAAGAAACTTCTCTTACAGATGTTTAGGAAGTTGGATGACTAGTAAGTCTATCTATGATAGCCTAGATGGAATCATGACCTTTCTATTATCATGTACGTCCCATAAAGATATATCATCCCACTACTAGTTTGGATCCCCAAGAGGTTAAGCCAAACCGATTGGTACTTAATTCATGGCCTTCACCTACTGTAAAGTGAGGCATTGAGAGATAAACTCTACAACCCACATTTTATTTCATGGACCCCAAAACTATCATCAATTTTCTTAATACATGTTCATGTATCCTATATGTACCAAACATGGGTGGTGTATGAAACTACCTCATAACATCCACTTAGACCAAGAGTGGTACCATCATATTTATTTGAAAAAGGGATGATGTGCTACCCACCTATAGAATGTCCATCAGAATCATGTCATATGGATATTTATCCATGAAATAAATCATAATCAATCTCCTCTATCCCAACATCCCTAAAACATTTTATAAGTATAGTGGTTAAAAACATTGAATATATGTATCCAACCCCACCAATATTTATAAGGGTTAACTATAAGAGGTCTTTCTACTTTATTTATGAACCCATCAATTGCAAAAACAAATTCCAAAATTAAGAATATTCCACAACAGTCTCTATCATGGGAGTAAAGACATTCTCCAAACTATATTCCTAAAAAATCTTCATTAATTTACTCTACTTTAGTCCATGATTTTTTATGATATAATATACATGATATTCTTATAGTCATTATAGATGATGAATCGATATCTTATATGATAGTGTCATTAAGAATCCATCATGAAAACAATTAATTCCAGATTCAAGTCCGGGGTTGTATAATTCAAATCATGGGGATTATCATTTCAATAACCATAACCAATCACCACTAACCTATATATCAAAAAACATCCATGAAAATCTTTGGATTCATTATAGACTACCATGTATTCAACACCCTCCTCTAATAGTCACAAGATATGGGCACTTTACAACAAATACAACTTATCTAGAAAATAATTCTGACACATCTTTTTCCACAGGAATGGATACCTATTCTGTGTTAAAGAATTTTTAATTTCTTCAATCCTATAGAAATTTAGAATGAATCTATAATAATAACCTACCAACCAAGGGATGTCATGAAACTTCGTCACACACTTGGGCTACTACCAAGCTAGTATTACCTCAATCATCAAAGAGTCCATTGCTACTCCAACTTATGAGATGACATGTCCCATGAAGTAGATCATTTTAATCCTAAATTGACACTTCATGATCTTTCCTGTATAGATAACTCTCCTAGAATATTTTCGGGACCATCCCTAAAATTCTCACATGCTCCTCCTCTAACACTGAGTACACCAAGATTTCATCTATTAAGAGCACAATGAACCAGTCTAAGAAGGGATGAATGTTCTATTTAATGAGTATCATGAGAAATATTGGGGAGTTATAAATACTAAAGTGTGTCCCAAGGAACTAAAATTTACCATAGAGGTATTAGAGAACCTTATTATATACAAACTCTTCTCAAACATGGATCTGGAGATAACCGGTCCTGATGTCAAACATTGATATATATTTCATCACCTAACATAATTTGAAGAGTTCATTTATTATCATAAGAGGATACTAAATCATGATAGCCACATAGTTCAAGAATCATTAATCAAATCTAAAACACAAGATCCTATCCACCTCAGTGAACAAAACTAAAGCTTCCCAGAGGGAAACATTGGGTCTAATGAATTTCTTCTTTTGAAGATACTACCAATAAACCTTTATCAATAACATATCTTTGAAGACCATATCATATATTAGTGTAGATATCGAGGCTATCCATTTTTACTTGTCTATATATAAGTAAAACTTTCAATCCGGAGGTAAGACTGCTACATCTTTAATAAAGACATCCTTTTACACCTCCACCACTATAGGTAATTGAAGACTCATATAATCAGATTCTCTAAAAGGTATCATATCCATGTAATCATAAATCTTATGTATAATCATGCATATGAGCTTAGACTACTCTGTATGAGATTATTTCTCACCAATTATGAAAAAACTCATCTTTCAAACACAGTCAAAATATTAACTTATATAAGAATTTTAAAAATGGGTATCGAAAAAATATTAATCTAGAATAAGAAAAACATTATTGATACTCATCAGTTCAAAAATGATATTATACATGAAGCTATCTCCTTCAAGAGCTAAGTCACAATGTCATCATATTTGTGTGATAACTGAATCTCAGCTCGTATGTGTCTCTAAATTAAAGGTTCTTGCAAAAAGGATCCATTATAACCTCTAGGTCCTGAACACGGTATTTGATATGAATAAAGTGGACTGTGTTTGTGTCTATGAATACTATATATAATGTATAGATGGAATTTAGCATACATTAGATATTAATCAGTTCCTCTAGGTCATAATACAACAGTTACTGTAGCAATACATGCCTTTTCACACATGTTCCCCATAACCAAAGATTGTTTTAACACCTTGAAACATATAAAAAGGCTTCAAAAAACATTTTTAAAGTAATCCATCCACCAAATCATGATATTATCAGATTTGGTAGGCCCATTATCTCCTGTACAACTTTAAAAAAATATTAAGAGAATATGTCTTGGTGGGAGAATTGTCCCTATTAATCACATGCTTGAAGCCACATTATACATTTCTAAGAACATGGATCCACCAAAATCCAATTATACAATGAAGAAGGCTCATTACCAATACAACAATCAGGGAGGGTCATAACAGAGAAAAATACTATCCTCGAGACTCAAGTCAGTCCTTTTCTGACTGGTTGGTACATATGAACCAAAAAACAAGGAAAACCTCATCTATGAAACTCAAGAATCACATTCAACATATGTGATTTTACATCCAATATTATTGGGACCAAATATAGCTCAACCTAAGGATGAGTATCAACCTAAAAAATCAGTAGTGCGTTAACATGATTCTCAAAAAGTGGAGGAACCACTAGCTACCCACCGTGAGGGGTTATGTAAATAAAAGTTCCCAACATTGAGGCCTCAAAACTAGTCCAATTATCTTCACAATATAACTATAGTATCCATTTTTGTCTATCTATGTCTTGGAATCATGTGGATTGATATGATGTTACACTATCAATGAGAATATATGGAGAGATGACTCAAGATGTTCATGGAAAACATAAAACTATATTATAGGATAAATGAACCATTTTTTCTTATATATAATTCCTATATGAATACGTTCATCAATTATTTTTTCTATGTTTGTGTGTGGGGATATATAAGCCACCACACCATCACAGGTTTCCCTAACCTAAGAGCTAAACTCGAGACACATTAACATTGTTTACACAGTACTAATCAAAATCATCAATACTAGAATATATCTAAACATTAGTTATATGATTACCTTCATTGAGAAAACTATGAAATGGATCCACCCATTGGAGCCCACCTGATAGGTAGAAAGAAGAGCGTGGCACCCCAGTCCCCCCTCTAAACACAAAGACAAACATCTCATTACACAAATATAATGTGGAAAAGATAAAAAAGTAATGCAATAGATGCATTCATAAAAACTAACTCCACATCAGAGTATGAAAAATTGTATATAAAAAGGAAGTGGTTAAATTAATGCCCACCAAAACATGAAAAGATTTCAACCTTCTCATCAAAAAGGGAACAAATACTAAATTACATCCTTGAGATTCATTCACTTCCACTCCAGCCCATCCAAGCTCCACCTTCTCTTAATTCATCTAAGACTCTACCAAAAGGACTTTCTTCAACATAAGACTTGTAATGTGTGGGAAAAGACAATGGAGGGGTGAGTATATACATAACCTATAAGACATCCTAAAACAACCAAACACAAAGAATCAATGAGGGAGCCGTCTTTAAATCAACAATTTAGGTGGGGAATCATGATGATCGAGATATTATTAATGGATACACCATATACCAGGGTGAGGAATATCCTCAATTTCATGCTAGATATTTTTATCGATGTTCTTATCAAACACATGTCCAAGAGAACTCACTCATAGAGTCTCTCTGTGCTAACTGAACTCAACAAAGAGGTCATAATTGTTAGTAATTTCCATGATAAATAATGAAGGAATATATATGCATCATTTATGATACTAAATTGACCATATTTCACATCATTACAAATAATAGATGTCAATACAGAGATATGGGATCACATCCTTGGCCAATTTGGGATACCCAATACAAACTGGATTTACCAACTAGAAAGGGGATCAAATACCTAGTATGTAGATTACATGATACTTGAAACTTCCAAGGAATAATTATGGGATTGTGGATCTAAACCTAGGCCTCACATAGGATTGGATTCCCTAATATTTCATGGGGATCCTTTTTTCAACACTACAAAATAGATTAAAAACTAAACCCTCATGAGGGAGTACTGATGAATCTCAAACAAGAATAATGAAACTCACCCATACTAAAATTATATGTCGTAACACACAAAAAATATAATGATGCTATACTATGGGTATCTAGGTCTCTAACATTCCTTGAGAAGAGAACACAACATACAAGTGAATGTTCACATCATATTTCACTATGTTCAGTTCTACCCATGTCATAACATCTCACATGACATGTTCTTCTCAAATCATGGTCTATTGTTTTGCATTGTGATGTCTAGAGTTCATTTATGGTTCTCAGAAATGTACTATATTATCATGTTCATGTGACCCCAATGTTAACAGGGCCTGTCCTAACACTCATGACATTTCGGATAACATGGTTTCCTAGGCATATACTCCCATGTAATTTTTTATGTTTTCAGATATAGGTCCCATAATGTGTGGATATCCTACAAGGTGTGAAATATTTAACATTCCATGTCAACCCTAGCCACGACATAGAGGGGTATACCTTATGTGTATTCTTTTAAACAACACACTATGTCATCAGGAAAAATATATAAAATCCATACTATTTGAATGTCTCCACTATCGAGGATGTCACCTCCTCTTCATTCTGCATTTCACTAATGTCATGAACCAACTCGATCAATCCAAAATCAGTCACTCGATCCAATCCATGCAAATACACGAGAGGCCTTTCCGTTACTATCTAGATTGAAAAAATCACTATGGGAATCAATATAGTTAATGATAATGGTTTCCCCCAATAAAAACAAAAATGGAAGAATAATAAATTAAATAAGAAACTAACTAGAATTGATTTCCAAATTTTATATCATTTACATTTACAGATAATGAGTAAAAAAACTAAACAATGGACAAAACCAGAACAACCAATCTAAAACTAACTCAAGTATCATCTTTATGTGACCCTGAGGGTCACTCCCCAACCAAACAACAACCATTTCATGAGGTGTATACAAAAAATATGGAACCTCTAGGAGAAACTAAAAACATGAAAAACTATAGGAATGGGTATTAAAACTCCTCAAGTAGACCAAAATTAATCTATTCCTAATGCATATCTTTAGAATAAAGCAACATTGATTTTAAGGTTTGAATTACAATCTATAATCATTAGTTTTTTCATACTTTACATTTTAGAGAAATAAAATCAAACCCCATTTCCCTCACATTTTAAAACAAAGTTCATTTATTGAGATAAGTTATGTTCATGGGGGATAAGGATAAAAGATAACCAATAAGAAAACATTAATTTTTCATTCTAAATAGAAAGAGGGAAAACAATTGTTCATTCATAATTTTTTTTCTAAAAACATTTTTAGCAATACTAAAATATCACAATTTAACAAAAGAACTCCCAAAACCATGAACAATGTAGTAAAATCACACAACGAGGGTAATAGATATCGATAGTAGTGTCTGAGAAACACGGTAATGCCTAGGAACCCAGAGGATAACCAGAACATACTATACATGTGACTCATCCTGAAGGCATTCCCTATTTGATTACATCAAAAGGATATAATGCTCGAACATCTCACTACCTAGCCTGGTCGAGGCCCCAATCCCATAGAAATAAAACAATGTATCCACCTTCTATGGGATATTATATAGTGAAATAACCTATACTAGTTAAGAAAACTTTATCTGAAATCCTATTTTTTATTCTAGGTTCCCATGCTATATTTGTAAGGGGGTGTGCCAAACAATGAATGAAACAAGTCACACATATATACTATCACACACTACCCACATGACCTCCTCAAGTAGTATCCCATGACTTAAAATAATAATCGTATGGGTGGAGCCTAATGTCGAGGACATTCCCACCCCTTTATTATCCAATAGGAAAAGGCTCCCTCCTAGATGGGTTTTCCAAAGAACCAATTAAAGATGCCAAACATGCCTTATAACATTTTCCCAGAGAATTTTTTTTGTAAATAACAACACACAATCTTCTTTCATAATGAATCACACATTCCTCACACCTTTTAAAATCCAATTCACCAATCCAACAAACCATTCCAAACAAATAACAAACTTACAAGGGCCAAAGATTCAAAATTTTATGAAATTAATGTGAAAAAACCTATTAAAAACTCAAAAAAACCATATCTTACATAACAATGACATTTATGAAAGACCTAATCATGTATTTAGAAACCACTAATCACTTCATTGATCTAATTGAGCCATTTAACGCACACATGGGGTGAAAAATCCTTTCGAACCGTTCCAAACTGTCACAAAACAAAGTGAATATAACTAATTTCACTTGATTAAATTAGTTTAACAATATAAAATTCCTACATAGAAATTAAAGGAGGTGAAAAAATAATGAAATAAATGTAAACCTAATGTAATGGGAAATATTCAATGGGTTCTTACCTCAAGTATAGAAAAACATTCATAAATAGGCTTGAAACTTCAATCACACCACCACCACACCCAAAAGAGACAAGATATGATTTTTGAAATCAAGATTGAACCCAAAAAATTTAGGATTCAAGTGTAAAAATTTAATCCATATATAATATAGAAAGTGATACCCAAGAAAATGGAGTAGAAATCCCTAACTAAAGAGGAGAAATTAGATAGAGGGAACTTAAATGATGAATTGAGGAAGAACAACCCTAATACGACAAGCAATTGAGCTCCCAAGGGAGGGGGTGGAAGGGAAGACATGCATAGGGAGGATGAACCCAAGGGAGGGTAAAAATGAGGGGTTTAGAGGTTTAAAAGTGGGAGGATAGAGAAAAATATCCACATTTTTAATGACCATATAGGCGGCATGGTTAGTCCACGTGGTTTGAAAAATCGTGTAGAAACCGTGAAACCACTTCCTCTAAGGAAACACTGGCTTCACGCTGTCCAGGGATAAGGCATAAGGCCATACAGAGGCTGTGAAGTAGGTTCTATAACCTAAAACATAGGTTCCTAGGTTGGATCATTGTTACTACTAACTGTGTACAAACCATACACCTAGTCTTCCTATCATAAACATTCCTAGTTTTCTCTAAAACCTAAAAAAAGTTACCATTGAGGAGAGATAGGCCAAGGATAAAAGATAAGAACCATCCCAAAACCCAACTCTGTCACACCCGATTCTAAAGAAAAGAATATAAAACTGATCCGAACTAGAGTCAAAAGAGAATTCCAAAAACCATGTGTAACAATTATTCACACCATAATGCTTTCCGGCCAAAGAAAACCAGGCTAAGGATTTTTTTAAATAAGATTCACTACTACTTTAAAACTGAAGGAGATTCCAAAAGAAATATTGTTTAAGAGGTTACTAAAACATCACCACAAGAATACAACCTAATAAAAAGAACCCAAGAAAAAATATTGGACTCCCTACTAAGTGACACCCACCCCAAAAGGTTAAACACCTATTGTTTATTAGTCCAAGGACATGAAACATTCAACACACTCTGATGAGAAACATTTTTAAAAACCTTACCCCAAACAATTATTGGAACACACACATCCCAAATTCATTCTCAAAAGGAGGACATAGTTATAGGTGGTTCCACACAAGACCACTCACTACTAGTTAAAAATAGCAATAGAACGAAGACATCGACCTGGGGAGGCCCGAATGAACTCCCCACCATAAAAGACTAGATCACATGACTTTCCATCATGAGAAGATTTAACCAAGACACTTTATGGGTTTCTTTACTGTATGAATGGACTAGATCCAATGAACACGAAAATTTTCCCACACAAACCAAGGACTCCCACCACAAGAGGAGGGGATGGAGGGTCAATCTAATGGACCATAAAACCCTGACATGCATATGCCCAATACTCAATGCTCCTCAAGTAAACACCATCAACACAAACTTAACTATCACACATCGAATGCAAGGACCATAAAAATGAGGCCCACATTCGATGGAACAGAACCATTGGAATCTTAAGAAAATGATATGGCTATAACTCTTATATGTAATGAGAGAAGTATTACTCCCATATGGTTCATAGTTTCGAAAAAAGGTTCCCACTACCTTAAACCACATGGAACAATTGAAAACAAGACAACTAGACAGGGGGATTAAATTACCTCCACTTACCTTGTAGAGAACATATCAAAATTCTATTCCATTCCACATTGCTGGGGGTTCCCCCAACTATGTCGAAGATTATCCCTGAGACATATGGTTGGAGCTCCGATGATCGAATCATCTCTTGCCTCACAGGTAGGATTTAGAAACCCTGAATAGAACACAATGATCAAAACATCAAAAAACACACTTCAATAGAAAGGGTGGATCAATAGGGTTTAGAAAAAACTATTTTTACAATAGAAGGAGAAAGTACTACAAAAATTAAAACTGAATAAAACTATTAAAATGACAAACATTATAGAAAAAAAGACCCAAAAATGACCCTAAATACTTCCCTACTCTTGAAAATATGTAGGATTTTTTTGAACAGTAGGGACTGGCTTCACAATGTATTTTGGAAACACCTTGACTAAACTCGGGCATGATGGTCTATTATAACCATGTTTTACACATGAAAGATAGGTCACAACATTTCCCCCTATAGAGGTTGATGAGAGGTCTGAAAGACTCTTAATTCACCTACCAACACCACAAACATCCAGCTGCTTCCCATTATTCTCACTCAAATCCTCTTTTCCATTTCCACATTCCAATGAAATATCGACCATCTCAAGCTCTCCTAATAGCCTTGCTCCATCACAAAAGGCTCACCTCACCACATCGAAGAAGGTGGTTTGGTTAAGATATTTCCCATTTGACTACAACTCAGGATGGATCCTAAGCTCAAAATGTTAAGCTTTTAGAAGATCATTTCCAATATACCCTAGTCTATACGGGTCAAGTATAAGAAGTTATGAATTAATTCCTAAAATTACCCAAATTCATGCTGACGATCGCATAGCTCCATCCTCATCCATAACTTTGTTATCTTAGAAATTTACTGTTGGATGAATAAAGACTTGATGAGCTCCCATGTATGATCTTTCCATTACTTTCTTTGAAAAAAATCACTTCTATAATTTCTTGGTTGGGCCATTGAATAGAAAGGTAGAAAAGATTACCCATAATATATCTGGAAAATTGAGAACATTTAAGTCTCTCTAAATCCTTTGCATCCACTCATCTTCTTAAATAGGATCCAGTTGACCCTAGAAAATAGGAGGATTTAACTTCCTGAACTCAAGAAAATAGTCTATGGGTTGATCAACTAAAGCATTCACTAGAGATGCACCACCTGAATCTTCATCGTGGGTATCCATAAAACCATTGTGGGGGTGGAAATTATGAAAAAAATGAAACATAACAAGTCAATAAAAACCTTTCTGACAACATGTATCCTTCACATCAAACTTCCCAAAAGAAAAATCACATCAAAAAATACAAGGGACATGATACACCACCAAAATATATCAAAAATTCAAAATTATCCCTTGAAATACATTCGATTATAAAATAAACTTGTAAGAATTACACACCCACCAATTGTGTCCCATCTTCGACACCCATGAACATTCTTGTGGAATATTGGGCATCCAACCATTTCCCCAAAAATATTTATGCATGTGGTCACTCATGGAAACACCAAAGGTAAAAAACATAACTCACCCTTACTTTTCAAATCCCACAATACTCTTTTCAAAAACCATTATCCACAAACATTTGAAATCCCATCCAAATATCACAAATCTCTTTTCAAAGTAATGCAACCATTCAATCAAAGTACCATTTTCCATCATTACACATCAAATCTAAACCATTTCATTCATTTCCAAAAATTTATAAAACCATCCACAATGACATCAAAACCATCAATATTTTTTCTAAAAAATATTTCAAAAAACCCAATTTTCCAAGACTATCTTAAAGTAAATCTTGTGATTCCCATTTCTCCACTTTCACAAAACATGGTTAGTCCATCTCTCATTAACTAATTTTTCAATTCCAAAACAAGACTATAAGAAACAATTTTCCAAATTAAAGAAGACCCAAATGATTTATAAGGGGGAAACTTGCATCGATGAGTGACTTGTTCATATGGTTGGTGGCCATATGCCAGTCACACCACCATCATAGAGAGAATTAAAGTGTAAATTTACTTGCTCCACATGGATTTCCATGTTCTACGAGCTCAAGGAGGCCACGTACCAACTACCTTTTCATTTCCCAATACAAAACAACCCAGAAGAACCAAGGAGACTAATAACTCGTACATCCCATGGTAACATGAGGTTCAGAACGAGTAAGAGTTCATGATTCTATTCTCACACATACATCCTATGGCTGACAATCCTACTCCTTCTAATGTGACATACCTAAGTAATGATGGTAACTCAAATATGAAAGTTCCTCAAAATAGTTTACCTAATATGATACCATTTTGTCCATGAACCAACCTGGGTCAACCCTAGATAGGTCAACCGAGCTAATCCACGACAATACCAGATATGAATTCTTGATCCTCCCAAGATGGAGAAAAGCGCCATTGCCTTATATAGAGGCAATGAGAATGATATTCCAAATAATACCAAGGAAATATATTAAATAAAAGAAAAAACCAACTAGAATTTATTTCTATATTTTATATTATTTATATTTACAAATAATGAGACAATAAATCTAATCAATGGGAAAAACCAGAACAACCAAACTGAACCTAACACCAAATAACATCTCCATTTGACCATGTGGGTCACTCCCTAACAAAATAGCGACCATAACTTGAGGCGACTGAACTAAAGATAAAACCAATAGATGAAACTAAAAACAATAAAACACCATAGGCATGACTATTATCACTTATTAGGTAGGTCTAGATTAATCCATTCCCAATGCGTATTCTTTAAATAAAGAAACATTTATTTCCAGGTTTGAAATACAATCTATAGACATTGGTTTTCCTATAATTTCAATTTTAGAGTAAGAAAATCACAACCCATTTCACTCAAATTTTAAAACAAGGATCATTCAAGTAGATAAGTAATGGTCATTAGGGAGAAGGAGAAAAGGGAACCAACATGAAAATTTTCATTTTTTATTTCAAATAGAAATAGGGAAAACACATGTACATTCACATTGTTTTTCTTATATACTATTTAGAAAAACTAGACCTTCAAAATATCCTAATAGAACACCCAAAACCATGCAAAAGGTAGTACAATCACAGAATAATGAAAATGGATATCGATACTATTATCAGAGTAACACAGGAACACCTAGAAACTTAGGGGAGAACCAGAACATGGTAGAATTTTGACTCATCCTAAAGGCATGTCCTACATGATGAAATCATAACGGCCTAACGCCCAACCATATCCCTACCTGGAATGGTCGAGGGACCCGATCCCATAGATATAAACCCAATTATCCATCTACTATGGTCCACATGCTAGTGCAGTAACATATACTAGTGCATCAAACATTCTCAAAAATATTCTTTGATATGCTAATTTCACATGCTATGTTTGTAAGGGGGTGTTCCAAACAATGAAAAAAATAATTCAGACATATATACTATCATAAAATACCAAAACTGACACAACTATTTACTCCTCAAGGAGAATCCCATGCCTTAAAACAAGAATCAAACGGGTGGAGTCACATGTCAAGAACATTCCCACCCCTTTATCATCCATTGGGAAAAGGCTCCCTCTAAGAGGGGTTTTCTAAATAAACAATTCAGTATGATAATGGTCCTTATAAACTTATAAAATAATAATTATTTTTTATAAATAAACACACAAAAACTACTCTCACAACCAAACACACCTTAAACACGTTATTGGAAATCCAATTCACCAATCCAACCCACCATTTCAAAAAAAAAAACATAAAAGTGACAGAGGAAAAAAATTATGAAATTAATGTGCACAACCATTTTCTCAAAACACCATTTTGTTAACAAAAAAACGAATTTTAAAAATACCAAATCATTCCTTTAGAAATCACTAATCACATGAAAGATCCAACCAGGCAATTTAACAACAACTTAGTGTGAAAAATCCCTTCCAAACATTCCAATCAATCAAAAAAAGAGAAACCAACTAATTTCACTTGATACGATTAATTTGGAAATAATAAATTCATAATTATTAGTTAAAGGAGGCGAAAACATTATAAAATAAATATAAACACAATTTAATGAGAAATATTAAATGGGTCCTACATCAATAATGGAGAAACATCTAGAATGTAGTGAGAACCTTAAATCACACCACCGCCGCACCCAAGGGAGACATGATCTGACCTAATACATCATGATCGAACCCAAAAATATATGAGTCAACCATAAAAATCAGAACTGTAGGCATGAGATAAAGGAACCCCCATGGAAATGATGATGAATTTCCTAAGTAGAGAGAAGAAATGAGAGAGAGGGAACATATATGATAAATCAAGGAAGAACCACCCAAATCCGGTAAGAAATTAAGTACCAAAGGGAGGAGGATGGAAGGGGAGTCACACCTAGGGAGGAATAATATGAGGGATGGGATAAATGAGGGGTAATGAGCATTAAAATTGAGTGGAGAGAGAATAAAACACAATTTTTTAATGACCTGGAAGGCTGCATTGTTAGTTCGCATGGTTTACCAAGCCGTGCGGAAACCATGTGACCACCTCTTTTGAGGATACACTAGATGAATGCTTACCATGTCCGAGGAGCACAACCATGTGGAGGCCATACAATAGATTTTATCTCCTACCACACCGTTTCCTAGGTTGGCACACAATTATAGCTAACTGTGTGAAAACCGTGTGCCTAGTCTGCCCAACCCAAGAATTCCCATTTTCCCCAAAACCTCAAGAAAAACCCCAAGAAAGAAAGATAGTATAAGGATAAGATACAAGATACTTCCAAAAACTCAACACCAACACACCTGGTTCCTGAGAAAAGATCAAAAAACTGAACTTAACTGGAGTCAAAGATGAATTTCAAATCCCAAGTGTGACAACTATCATAATTTTTGTAATGATATTAAACATGATTACGTTATCACTGATGCCCAAATTCCTGACAACCTTTTCTTATGATTCACTCTTAATCTCAACTATGTAAATCCCCTCTCAATTTAGTAATGATTCTACCATGATCTACCCCAAAATTAGATATTATTCCTCATATTCACACCCTATTCATGTCTCTAAACCTAAAACTGATCCATCCACAAAAATCTATTAAAACAATGAGCGATTAGGTAATTATTAGGCTCTATGGTATAATATAATCAAATGACATAAAAAAATAAAAATAATGAGAAATCATAAAATAGAGGGCGAGAATCATGAAACAAAAAATTGAGCATCAAACAAAGGCCCTTTTCCATTTTTGATTGAATCCATTGAATAAGTAAGGATAATGAAAACATCAAGTTCCAAAAAAACATTAAATATGAAATCCCAAATCATGGAAGACAAATAACCATAATCAAATCATCAATCATGATCAATAAATTAATTTTAATGGAATTAATTCATGTTCATCATGGAAAACAAGTAATAGTTAAATAATCAAACAAAACAAACACCCTACCTCATATTGTACAGAACGTTGGAGTCAAATTCTACCACAACTGTTAAATATTAATAATTATCCATGTTCATCATTGAATCCATGATATCCCATGTATTTGTATTATAAATTACCATTTTCAAGATAATTTTCCAACACATACCTCATAGTATATCTACTATATTCTCCAGTGTTATATGGATGACCAAAGATATGAGCTATTTAATAAATGAAATAGATATTTGAAACTACTCTAAGCCAAAAAATGTATTGAAAAAAAATATTATAAACTAAAGAGGGATAAACCTTGATTCAATAATTAACAATGGTATTAGTTTTCCAATCCAAGACTCCATTTGGGAGATATTCTATTATTTCTAAAAAATTATGTCTATTTGATTTATTATATATATATATATAATATCATATTTTTATTAAATCCATATGAACCCTCTATAGGGTTTGTAACTCCATGTCATCTTTGAAACATACTCTAAAAATACTATTTAAAATATTCCAAAGTTTTTCATGGAAAAAATAGAGTTGTTACATTATCTTTTTTTATTTATTTAAAATAGAATTTCTACTTATGTCAGGTACATAGGGTTGTTTAGTTAATTATGTTTTAATTATTTATGTTTGTTTACTTGTGTAAATAGTGATGTAAAATAAATTCATAATATTAAGAATATTAATATTTTAGAAAAAATAATGTATACTTATATATTGAATATTTTTTCAAATCCTTCCATGTTGGATGATGATGACAAGTGGAATTTGTTACTCACAGATGAGGTAGTCCACACATATGCACGATTATCATTTTAATTTATCAGTGAGTGAGAAGGAATTGAGGTGTATGATAATTATAATTTTATGGTTTATTTTTATATTATTGATGTAATATTTTTAATCAATACCATCATTAAAACAAACCATGAGACGAGGTATGAAGAACTGAATATGTCAATTCATGGAGGCGATAGTCCATACAGACACACAAAATATTGACGCTTTTTTTCTTTGTGGATGGACATGAATAAATTGTGTTAATTCTATTAATATAATAAAATACTATTATAATAATAATGCTGAAATATTTATATTGGTGTGGATTTAAGAGGATAGAATGAGGAATATTAATAAAAATAATTATTGAGAAGGAAGTAATAAATACACAGGGAGCCTAATTTTTCTAATAGAAATATCCTTGAAAATAGAGGCCTTGAGATAAATGTTGGGAACTAGATTCCTAACTAAGTAAGAGAGGGTTTTAGGATGAAGAAATATAATATTATTATAATTAAATTTGAAGTAATCGGTGTTGAAGGATCCCATTTTATAAGATAACAAATAGAGTATTTGTTATTAATATTTATTTAATGTTAAAGGCATGCCATTTTAAAAAGAAGGATAATCCAAAAAGGAAAAATAATTGAGAGGAAAAGAGTATATATCGATCTATATCTCATACCCACAATTAAGATATATTTTTGAGGTATATATACATTTTCTCTTTAATTTATATTTTACATTAATTTACATCTACCACAAGAATTATTTTTATACCTTAGGGAACATAATTGGTTAATCACAATTTAAAATAGATTAATTAATTAATTTTAATATTATTATTATATAAATTATTATGAAAAATTCATTAAATAAAATATCTATAATTTTGAATTTTTATTTTTATAATAAATTCATTTAACACATACATACTAAATTTTTAGGAAAGAGTGTTTTAAGAATAAAATTTATTTACAAGATAACAATATTAATGTTTCATATTTTAGAGAGAGATTTTTTTATTACAAAATTAATATAGGATATTTTTCGTTCAATTTAATACAAAACTAGATTTAAAAAAAATAATATTTAATTAAATTAAATGACTAAAAAAATTAGAATAGAACTATAAATTTTATTCAATATCCATGAACATAGGTTTTATAAAATTTTCGAAACATAAATAAAATGAATATATATATATTTTAAATATACATTTTGATTAATTAATTATATTTTATAAAATTATAGGTTCTTATTATATTTTTATAATGTAATAAAAGTCCTTCTTTTGGAAAAAATTAATTATTCAGTATTTATATAAAAATATTTTAGCTTAATGACGTCCTTAAATTTATACCTAAGATAATTTTTTTCATTATAAATTAAAAAATTAAATTCATTTTATCTAATACTAATTTTGGGAATTATATATTTATCCATTTAGTGGAAAATTAAATTATATAGGTAAGATTATTTTATTTAAAAAATAATGTTATCTAACATTAAGTTTCCTTAGAATTATTTCATACAAATTTCTATTTTAGATAATTATAATATATTAGTTTTTGCATTGAAATATTATATGTTATAATTTTAAATTTTCAATATAATTTATTATGAATAATAAATAATAGTTTGAAAAATTATTTGAGAAGGAGAAGATAAATTACATTAATTATTTCGTCTCTAAACATAATAATTTTTTATTCAAATAATATTTTATTATTTTATAGAGGGTTTACAATTTTTATTTTTATATTAATAAAATTTATCTATTAGGTCACCTTTTGTTTTATTTCAGGGGTGTATATATAAAACATGTTATAAAACATAATGTTTATATAATGGGAAAATTTTTACAGTAATTACATAGGTCATTATTGTTGGAACCATGGTCTTTTATGCATAAATTGGAGTATGGTTTGTGTTTGTTGTCAATCCTTAGTGGAAGTTCAGATTGTGTACCAGGAAAGTGATCATACTGTTCAAGCAATCAATTGTATTGAAGGTGGCGCCGTTTCCCAGTGTTTGCCAAATTTTTGGGCCTGAAAATCGACAAATGGAGAAAAGTGTTTTTGGAAAAGAGACTTGTGAGTTGTGTACTTGAAGGATAGGAAAATTGCATGCCATATGTTTTTCATGATCAAAACATCTAAAAATGGAAAAGGGATAAGGTTCGTGCATGTTTTGGTCTGGTCGCACAAGTGACTTGCGCACTGAGAAAGGACGAGTGCGTCGATGCCTAGGAGGTTGGAAAGTTGCTCACCTATTGTTCTTAATGATCATAACTTCAAAATATGGAAAATGAAAGAGGGTCACACATGTATTGGTTTGGTCGCACAAGTTAGTTACGCGATAGAGGCCAGGGAAGTTGGAGCTACATGTCGGGACTTGCACGCCGTGAGGAAACTTGCGTGCCACCACGCTGGAGGTCCAGTTTGCCTACAAATAGAGGACCACCCTTCCTCATTTGTGAAGAAGTTCAAGACATAGAGATTTTTCGAGCTCCCGTCGCCCATGTAGTTGAGTCGTGCAAGTGGTAGTTGGGCCGCGCAGGTAGAGGCTACACGCCGGTTTTTGGCTGCGCAACCAAGGCAGTTTGGGAGTTAAAGGTGCAGAGTCATGCAAGTTTGGAGTTAAAGGAGGCAGTTTCACGCTAGTGTCTTGGTGTTACCTGCGTGCTGATTTGTACCACGCAAGTGACTTGCGTGCCGTTCTTGAAACTTTTGCACCGGTCTTGGAGAAGCACCTCAGGTGAGGTTGTTGTACGCCAGTCCTTTTGGAGCTGCACAAAATTTGGAAGATTGCCTGATACCTTCGGTGAAAAGTGGGATTAGTATACGAGTGATAGTTGGACTTCAACATAGTATATACATTCAATAGATTATGCATTATTTTTCAATCATGAAGAGACCTTCACGTCTATAAACTGAGCGGGACTTCACCAACGACTGTGATCTAGGGGGAGTCAATAGGAGTGACCCGAGGGATGCAGTGATCGATCCCTAAACAATTGTAAAGGCAGTGAGACTGGGATAGAGTGACTGTTCCCGAACCATTGTAATCCACATGTTGAGAAGTTTAGTTGAATTTGGTACAACCGACATCCTGTTAGTGTATTCTCCTAGGACGTAGCCCTTTGTGGTGAACTAGTAAAAAGTGACGTGTTTTATCTGTGCATGTGAATGTTGTCATTCAATTATTTTTCATCATACAGGTTCAACAAGTTCCTACCAATGTGGGAACAAGATCCATCACATTAAAATCAAAAGTTGTCACCCTGGTTCACCCCTCCCCTTTCAGGGTGTCTAGGGGTACTTCAATTATTTTGTAAAATACTAAATAAATTGTGCTGTCAAAATTTTAATTATGAACAACTAACAAAATTATGTGAGGGAATTCATAAGATATTCGTCATTCTGATATAACTTATAATATGACATCGACCTAAACCCACTTATGCTATATCATGTTACTTATCTTTACTCAAATAATATTAATCATTCATTTGATCATATAACTATTTATAGTACCTAATCATATATTCTCAATAAGATACCAATCTCAAAAAGATTTGAATCACAATTTTTTAAACCACAATGAGATTATATATTTTGACAAAAATTATCTCTATGTTTACCAGCACATGTATTAATCACTACTTCATAAATTCACATACTAGTCAAAATATTACGTAATCCAAAAAATGAGATATAATTCACCAAAAAATACCCTGGATCACTATTTTATTAATTAAATAATAATATAAAATGAAATAAATGCTATCTAGTTATTTTTACTAAAATTAAATGAATCCATTATTTCCTCAAAATCATTTATATATTAAAATAATGTGTTTTCCATACCTCAATTATGTGTTTTTAATAGTTATCGCAAAAAAATATAGCATTGTCATAAAATAAAGTGGGATGGTTATTGATAGCATTTATTTTAAATTTCAATACCAATAATGCTGAACTAATGGATAATAATCCTTATTTGTTTTAAATAATTCTCATAAAATTTAGAATATACAAGAGTATAATCAATTACTATCACTCAATAATGAGAATCGCTATGATTTTCATCATTTAATATCTATTTTGATATATATATCTCTCTACCTAAGTTTATACTAGAAAACTAACCTCTTCAATCACAACATAAATATATTAAGATTCAAAAACATTTATGTATTCTCACTTATTCGGTTATAAGACATAGTTTTTTCATAGATCTATACCTTTATCACCTTCATTATTATGATCTTGTTTCAAGAAATTACACAATTCAAAAAAGGGTAAAGAAATTCAAAATATGAATATAAAAAATTTATAATAAGGTTTATTACTCTAAAACACATTAATTTAAAACATATGACACTTTTGATCTATCCTTTGATTCTATTCTTCAATCCTCAGTTATCTATGGTCATTTTATTATTAGGTTCTCTACACTAATTAGTTGATATCATACTGAAATACTTCATAATTTCTCAATAATGATAATTTGAATTGACCCTAGAATATCCCTTAGGAATTTCAATCTATGTGTGTAATTAAAACACATTGTTGTGAACTAGGTGAAAATTGAATTTTTACCCAACACACCCTTTTTGCAGTTATTACCACTAGTCACATCGGTACTGAATATTATTTTCTATAGTAGTATCTATATACACATTTTATTCATTGGAGAACCACACAATATTTACCTTAACAGATCTTCAGGATATTATACTATACTTAGTCTTATCCTTTAGAATTATCCCTAGGGGTATCATAAATGTCATCTTATCTAAATCCCCATAAAATATAACATATTATGTATAAACAACATTGAGTTTAATATATACCTTTGAAATTCTGATAAACCATAACAAATCAGTCCTCGATGACCTTTATAACTCTTAATTTTCATTCCATTGACAATATCCTAACCTCTAATGTTTTTAAAACCTATCATTCGATACCAAAAATATCACCCTAGACTGAAACTCAAGGTATTTGATGTGAATAATCACTGTCTTTATATAATACAATTGAATTTAATTTGGGAAATGAATTTTAACCACAAATAATTACAATATCATAAAAAAATATTGAGTTACATACATTTTGATGAGATTTTAGGTTTAGATTTTTTGAGAATTTGTAAAAATATTTAACTTTAATATCCCATTTTATATTTATAAAAAGGGGATTTTCCCCACTATATAAGAAATTATTTAATCCATAGCAAGGCTTCAACATCTTCCACAAATCCTCCACAAAATAGTCTTCTAAAAATATATAATGTAATAATTTTCCTCATATAATAGGGAAATGGGAAAATAATGAACATGTGATCTAAAACTCTTGGTATGGGTACAAATAATTTATAATAATAAAAGATCTTTCATGTGAAAAAATTATAATAAATAATATGGTAGTAATGAAAATAAAAAAAAATCCACAATCAAAACATGTTGTGATAAAAACTTATGCATGATTGATATGTCAATAAATAATTACATGGATAAAAATAAATGGTTCCTAATAGTTTAAATTAAAAATTATTTATAGAAAATTATATGTTCTATTTAAAAAAATGCTGGTATTAAAAATCATTATATTACCATCAAGGACCTATTTCGAGGAATTATTTTTTTCTAGGAAGGAATACAACTAAATAACCAAGATAGTAGGAATTATGAGACCTATTGATCCATCTATGGGATTTTTATAATATATCCCCACGAATTTATAATTAATTACAATGAATTTTTCATATTAAAGAATATATAGACTAGAAAATAAATAACCAAAAATACTTTGTAATCAATAAACACCCATATTGAAAAAAGAATACATATTGAAAATAATTATCAAATTAGTAATTGGAATTCGGTTCTATGTAATAATCTATCAAAAAACATTCTGGATTAATTTTATATGGTTAAGTCATTAATTTAATTTTTCATGTTATTTGTGGATAGTATTAATTCCATTTAATTAAAGAAATGGAAAAGATGATATTCATAGAGGAAATGCATTGGAAGAAAAACCATGCCTATGACAGAGGATGATTTGGAAAGAAAAATATAGTGATAGATTTTGAAATGTATAATAACCTGAAGGAAAATATTATGAGGGGATTTATAAATTAATCCATGGCTTATACACACAACAACAAAATGTAACAAAGTGGGTAATAAGAATCGTATCTCAATGAAACAAAATTAGGATACAAACACCACATCGACAATAGAAGTGAATGATAAAAAATAACATGAAAGGGATAAAACGAAATTAAAAATAATAAAATAAAATATATCAATTACACTTGAATGAAATATGTCATAGAATAAAATATATAAAATAAAATATACTGAAAAATATCAAACATGCAACATATGATTTAAAAAAGTGTAAAATAATACATGCGACATTAGAAACCGTCGAATCAAAACCCCTTGAATGAAATAATTTAAAATGAAACATTTAATACAATTAATAATGATTATATAATGATAAAAATAAATAAAGTGACATTAAACAAACCATTCTAAAGAAATCATGGAGTATAATAAGTAATGTGTCTTAAGGAATGAACATTTGAGATGGGAAACCCTTACGACTTTAATAACAGTTTAATTGAAATATAAATGAAGAAAGAAAATAAATTCAGATTTTTATATGCCATAAATTCAAAAAAAAAAATTCATTTGAATTAAATTATATTTAGACCATATAAATTTAAAAATGCAGCAAAAAACTAAAACTTGTCATAATGATTAAGAATTGAGACCAAGAATCACTTACAAGAAGCCTAATCCTTGATGTAAGAATAATTTGATATCAAAGTCTTAAGGAAGAACCATTAAAACTCATTAAATAATTATTAAATTTAATAGAATTTAGTTATCAGGTATAATAAAAAACATAGTCTAAAATAGTTCAATAACTTGGTTTGCATCTCATTGGAATAAAATTGAGTTAACATGGACCCTTACGTTGTTCATGACACAATCATCACATGCACCTAACATTCTAAATAATAAATATAATTTATTATATTCCCTATTAGTAACATTATTATTCTATAAATAATTCGATAAGGTCCATTTTTTATTATTTGACATATATTTTTAATATAATTTCTACTAATATCTGTTACATGGGGTTGTTCAGTTATTTCCTCTTCAATTCATTATTAATTTTATATAGGGTAAAATTTTATTCATAATAGTATAATTATATACATAATATTTAATTTTTATGTAGAAAAATTTAATATATATCAAATACATTTTTAAATACTTCATTGTTTGGTGGTGATGACTAATGAAATTTTTCTAACATTGAGGCAGTAGTCCGACCATGTACACTATTAACATTTATATTTCATGAGGAATGAGAGGTAATTATGGCATATGATAATTTAAAATTTAATATTAATTTTTATATTATCTATTTCATATTTATTCCTAAACATGGTCCTTAATACAAACCATGAGAGTGGCTACAAAAATCATAAGATATTGATTCGTGGAGGTTGTAGTCCGCACACACTCACTAATGATGCTTTTTTATTAGTGGATGGAGAGGAATAAATAATTTTTAAACCAATAGTATAATAACATATCAATATAATAATACATGTTTAATTATTATTTTTTGATATTACATGTTATAAAGTGAAATATTAAAAACAAATATTAAGTGGGAGGTAATACTTTCATATAGAGCTTCAGTTTTATGATAAGAATATATTTTGAAATGTAGGACTTATGATAAGTATATTATAATATAGGCCTGCATAATTTATATGGAGTTATTTTAGGAAAAAAATGATATAATTTTAGAAATAAATTCTATGTAATGTATATGGAATGAAGGTGGGGAATGATCTAATTTTATAGGTGAAAAATTGAATTTTTGTAAGTATTTATGATTCAATGTTAAGGGTGTTTCATTTTCAAAGGTAAGTGCCTTCTGTGATCTAGAAAAATGGAGTGGATAAGAATATTTATTTTTCAATATTTCATTAAACAAGTGATGTATATTTTTTTAGGTATTTATTCATTTCCATTAAATTTATATTTTAAAAATATTTAACTTTTACAATGGTAACTATTTTTTTACCATCAGAAACATTTAAAAATAAAAATAAAAAATGTACCAATAAAATAATTTGGTTGTTTAGATTTAATATATAAATATACTTGTATCAATTAACATTTATAATGGTGTGATAATATAATTTCAAAATAATCGCACATACTAGATAAAAACAGTTTTTATAAAATGTGTTTTTTGATGCTTAAGATTTATGTATAGGAAAAAATTATCATTGTTTTCAATTTTAAATAAATGAATTAGTTTATTATAAAACAAATAAAACAAATATAGTTATCAAATCAAATAAAAAACAAATTCTTTAATTTTTTAAATTAAATGGAAATACAAAAAACAGTTTTCTATTAAAATGAAACCCTTAAATTTATTCTATATGGTGAAACATAAGTTTTATAAATTTAATAAAATATAATTATTGTGAATAAAATTATTACTTAAATACCTTCTAATGAATTAAAAGGGTTTATAAAATATCATTTATTCATAGATATTGATAAAAACATAAAAGTTGGATTTTTGGAAATAAACTTACTATTTAATTTTAACCTAAATTTTGTTTCAGTACAATCCCAAAACATAAACCTTAGATAAATTTTTGTGATGAATTATTAAATGATTTTCTGTTTATCTATTTATAATTCAAAAAATAATTTCTTATCTTCTGAATGAAAATATAAATTATTATGATAAACCACATTTTTAGAATATAACCATTTTACATATTTTGTGTCCTTAGTGTTATTTTACACAAATTTATATTTTATTGAATTATAAAATATATTTTAATACATTGAAATATTATAAATTTTCATTAAAAATTTGTCAATTTAATTTATTAGGATAAAATATTAAATAAATTTAAAAATTATTTGAGTAAGAGTAGTAAATCACATTTATTATTTATCCTATAAATGAATGAATTTTTTTGTGCATTAATAAATTATTATTTACTAAATATTATATTGATCACATAGTTTTTTAATAATATTTATCTAATAGGTCATGGACCATTTAGTTCACTGGTGTATATTTTTTAACGATTTTTTTTGTATATATAAATATTTATGAAACATAATAACTATTAGAATGAAGAATATATTGTAAAATCATGAGTCACTATATAGGAGTCATTAAAATACACAATAAATACATAGGATGGTCCATAACTATCATAACTAGATTTTATCATTTCATTGACTTGAAAATTATTTTTTATAGGAGAATGAATAACTTGTTAGGAAATTTCATATAATATTAGACCACACACTTTTATAGGTTTCTAAAAAGGAAGTGACCACATTATTGGATAGTATAATCTTTTTTACCATCCATTATTTCCAATGGGTCATTCCTATCCAGGTTTTTTTCTTAAAACAATGGATAAAAATTTATTAATATTGAATTTGGTGGATTTTTTCCTATCAAGAATCCAATGAAATAGAGGGTGTATATTGATAATATAAATCTCAATTTAGTTACCTATAAAGGCTATTTTCATATTCTCTTACATAATATAGTTATTTAAATAATAGTTGGAGAAACATAATACCATTTTCTTAATGTATTTTACTATTAATTACATATTTACATAGCACCTAAAGATCTTGAAAAAACCGTTTTCATTTGTCATTTTATTGCCATTTACTAAATAAGAATTCGTTTTTGTTTGTGGAAATACCAAAAACAATTTCAAAGAATTATAGTGATAATTTTATAGAAATTTTTAGAAAATTATGTTGGAGTTTTTATTGATTAAATTACTACACTATGAAAATATTTTGATAATTTTATGAAAATATTAACTACTTTTCATGAAACATTTATTTATAGAAACATTGTTACCAATTATGAAAAATTCCATTTCAAGGATGACCAAGGAATTTATTTTTTTCATGTTCTATTTTAAGATTTAATTAGTGTAGACCCATCCTAGGATGAAATAATTTATTCTCTACCATACACGAGAATAATAAGAGATCTCAGATATTTCTTTATAAATGGATGATTTTTGTAGAATATTTATAACATATTAAAATAATAAAAATTTTACATTATTTAATTTCATAAAAAATAATAATAGTTTCTCTTGAATTAATGTTATAATATATCCTTTAGTGAGTGGATAAAAATGTTAACATCCCAACCAATTATTCAATCACTAAAACATGATTTTCTCTTTGAATTAATAACTCATGCATTTGGGTTTTCCCTTGGGGATGTTTTGAGTAAAATATTCATATATTTTTTTACTTTATAAATGTTTATATGTTATTTATTAGTTTATCGAGTGGTTGTTTTCAAATTCTATTATTGAATCGTATATTTAATTAAGAATCGTGATGAAAAAAATGGTTTTTGGGATATATTTTGTTGTTATTAGTGTTTTCTGTGTAAATGAATGGTAATAAAAGAAGTTAAAATATTGTAAACAACTAATTTATTAGATTAAATAGAACTTATGATGAGAAAAATCATCTTTTTCTACCCATTAATTAAAAAATTTATGATGAGTAATTAAATATTAATAAGTCTATAAGACCATTATTTTTTGAAATTTTCTATTATTTTTCTACTAGTGAACTTCCCAAATGGTGTTCAAATCAATATGATTCAAATTCAGTGATTTAGGGAAGGAAATAAATTTTAGATGATCATTACCTGTGGAATATTGGTTGTTACCATGTAATTAAAAGATGAATTTCAGATTATATATTCAAATTAGTGATGAATATTTGTCACACATTATTCTTTATAGTAAAATTTGAATCAAAATGAAAAAATTTCAAATTATTTGACTTTGGATTTTATTGGAACACCATTTTTATTTTTTACCTTAAATTCGGTAAAAAATATAAAACAAGAAATTTAATGTTAATACTTCCAAAAGAAATTTAATACATCTAGAAAACTTTTTTTGATGTGTTTGAGGTTTTGGGTATGGATTTGATGGGAAAATTTTAAAACTCTCACAAACATATATATATATTTCATGCTAATGAATATTTGTCCAATGAGGTAGAAACTATTTTGAGGAAATTTGGAGTTGGTCATAGGTTTTTGATAACTTATCATCCATAAAAAAATTTAATGTATGAAATATAAAATAGGAAGGTCAAATAGATTTTGGGAGAAAAGTTCCTTCCAAACATTTTCTAAATGATGGAACTGCCTCCAATCTTATCCCTATAGAGAGATATCCTTATCCACTAGTAAATCCATGTCTTTCTCTTTCTAGTTATAATTATCTAAATTTTTATGCTTCAAATGAGGGGAATTCAGGTGACGGACCTCCCCCTATTATGTCATATTCAATAGTTATTGTGTAAAGCCTAACTGTAGTTACCCAAAGTCAGTGAACTATTACATAACATTGGCATGATCACAAGGGATCAAATCCTGAAGGACCGATCAGTTTAGTATTATTGGAAGAATTAGATACATACATAAGTTTTACATTAAATTATGAAATAAAAAACAACAGCATTGTGTATCCCTTGAAAAAAACCATATCCCTTAGACTATCCCCATAGGCCAGTCATAATATAATTTTTCTTATATAGGGAAATATAAAACATTGAGAGGACTGAGCTCAGATGCTCAGTAAGGATAACAAAATTACAGTAACTATCATAAATAAGCATAAACATTTAAGGAAATTTATAAGACTAAAACAGAAGGCTTTTGAACAAAAAATTCAGTATATTATGGAAAATATAAATCAAATAATTCCATTTAATTATTCACATGGATATTCTACTAGTTGAATAATCACATGTAATACCAATAACTAATTTCATAATGATAGAATGCATAATGTCGAACATCATAACCACATATTCAAGGCCTCGTGCCAAGAATACAAATTAGATTTTATCATGGACATGTGCCAAGACACTAGTTTGTATTATGAGACCTAGAAATGCATCGAGAAGCTATAGCTGGATCCACCCGTCGCTTACTAAGTCCAATGCATTCCTCATATGAAAAGATTGAAACATAACATAACCATTCGTATTAAAACATTCATATGAAATGTTAATACTTTAACCATAAACCATGAATGGTATAAAAATAACACATCGACAATCAAAAATACCACAAAACCATCAATACAATATGTAAGATTGTATAATAATAAATCAACTTCAAACAAGTGTAAAATACATCAAAGGATATTGACATATATGAAATAAAAATATTTGAGAGAAATACCTCTCTCTATTTTGAAATCGTTTAGAGGTCACATAATTATAAAAAAAATATTTATTTTGAAAATATTATTATAATATTGTAAGGTAATCTTCAAAGGTATTATAATGGCAGAAAATATCTGCCCCCGCTGTACAAGTTAAAAAAACATTCTTACCTCAATTCGTCAAAAGGGTCATAAAGTACCTTGTTTGGAAAATGACGTAATGATTCCTTTCAAAACATTTTATAATAATTCAAACAAGTTTATAAAAAAATTTAACACATATTATAGAAAATAATATAAATTATTTGAAATGAATTTTCAAGAAACACAGATGTGGATGAAAAAGAAGTCCAAGTAGAAACTTACGTATAAACAACCTCGGATAAATAAATAGATTTCAAAATTAACCCTTACCTTGTAATTCTCATTAGTAGAGGGTAATTTAACATCCTTTATAATAGTAAAATAATTTTTATTAAATTATAATAGAACTATATAAATAAAAATGATATCATATTTGATCTTCTAATATCTCTTTGTTAATAATATTTCAGTAGTATCATTGTTTTGGGTGTTAACTAATTCATTTTAATTTATATGTTTTGTTACGTAAGTCATGTTTGTTATGAATAAAAAGTATTTGATTCATATACATAATGATATTATGTTTTTTAAACATAATTTTTAATCATCAAATGAAAATTATTCATCAATGGTTACGATGGCAATGAAATTTATTGCGTCATGGAGACGGTTGGTCATACGTACACATGAGTGACAATATCATTCTATTGATGGTGAAATTGTATGTAAATAGACGGTATATCATATATAAAGAATCATTAACATGTTATATTTATTATTTACATCAATTATATTCACTATTATACCCATCCAAATAATGAAGCGTTGAATAACAAACTACACCACAATGTGGAAATGGTAAGTCGTATGAATGCATGTATGGTGACTTTTTCATTCATAGGATGGATAGAATAATTAATATGGTTGTAACATATTTATAATAACATCTCAGTATGTATGAGGTACTAGAGTTATTATTTTTGTGTGGAAACAAAAAACAAAGAGAGGTGTAATAATAACAGAACATGGAAGAGGTGATGAAATAATTACCTCTTCTTGGGGCTCTTCCTTTTGATTTGAACAAAGGGATCCATAAGATGGATTTTTGATCAATGTAAGGCCACTAGGTTTTAGTGAGGTTTTTTAGGAAGATATTTGAGTAGGGTTTTACCATTCCAAATGGCTTTGGAGGTGTGACTTTGAGTGAAGGGTAATTACCCTTTTATAAGATAGGTGAGGGTCACTTTAGGAAAAACATGAAATATTATTTTATTATAAAATAATATTCGGTTTATAGTGGCTCAAAATCAATTTATTTCTAGGATATAGAGGGTATAGGTTAAAATATCTCAACCAATAGGTTTTAGACAATATTATGTCACCATATTAACTTTATCTATTAGAATTAACTCTTAGTTAAATAGTTTAACTTTAACAATGTCTTCTTGTATTTTTATATTACATGGTTAATAAACATACCATAAAATGAAAAGATAACCCCCAGTTGTTCATTAATGAAGTATTTATCATTATATTAGTCCATTTTCCAAACATTATATTTTAAGAAATGTTTTAGCATTTATAATATAGTATTTGTTTAAAAAATTAATTTAAGTCAATTTTGACACTATTTAGTATTTGGTTTTTCTAAAAATCAAAAAAACCTGATTACATAGAACCAAATAAATTAAAAAAATCCTAACATTTCATATTAAACTATAAAATTAGGGTAATTCCTCAATAGTGTCAATTTACATTTATTTGGATATTTATAAAATCAATTATTTTAATCATTCATTAAATAGGTAATTACTACATCATCATTGTGTGATAAATAAATTTTATTATTTAATGCCTAAAAATTATAAATAAAATACCATTATGTAGGAAATATTAATATTTCTAATTAATATTTATAGTCAAATTTATCTTATGTATGACTCTATATTAAAATTTTTTTAGTAATGTAAATTTGAATTTAACACTTTTAACTCTTCTTTTTAAATAAAATAACAATAAATGTCCTAATCCAATCCAAGTGGATCAAAAATGACAATATTTTTATCATAAGGTTTATTTAAGTCTCAATAAGCTTATCCAATTGTATTAGGACATGTGTTAGGGTAATTATAATATAATTTTTACCTTTAATTACCCTATTTACTTTTAACAGTGGTAAATAAAATTCAAAAGCTACTATTCACCAAAAATTATTTTCTTCCTATTGAACCACATTATAATTTTTTATGTCACTATGTCTCTCGGATTTTTGAAATTCAATTTAGAGAAGCAATAAAATTATGTTTTATGTAAATTTGAAAATGTTCCAAAAAGGTGGGTAAAAGATGTTAAAAATTCAATAAAAGTTTATACAACTAATCTTATAATAAAATGACACCAATGAATTAAATTAAACTAAAATAGGTGTTGTGTAACTATTTTGAATTAGAATAATTTAAATAAAATAAATAAGTATTGAAATAAAAGTTAGTTTTAGACAATAACGCAGGGTTTTTCAGTATTAATCAAAAATTTAATGTTTTCAAAAAAATATCAACAATTCACCCTAAGCAAATTCTGATATTCCAAATCCAAAAATAAAGTCTAATTTGAAATATAAAATTTATAAAAATTTCAAAAAGTGGATATTACTATTCATAACCCATTTTTAAATGGCCAGTTTGATTTGTCATGGTGTGTTAGAACATGAGGTTGCGTACAACGCAAGATATTGTATTATTCAAAGAGAAATGCACTATGGAAGATTCGGTTGGTACATTCTTCCCTCATTCATTAAATTGCATCCTCGAAATTCAAAATTGTTCTTTTAAAATAAAATGTTAAAAAATAGAAAATACCTTTGTGGAAAACCCACATCAGAAATAGGGTTATTAAAATTAAATCTTAATAAGACGGAAAGAGAAATGAAAAAGTCACTAAAAAATTAGTATTTAAAATATGAGAACATTGGTGGAAATTATAATTGGAGGAAAACATAAATATTTATAGGGAGTGATTGAGGTCATCAATCACAAACAAGTGAATCGAAAATTAAGGGCCTCAAAGCCATAAATCAATGATAATCTAAAATATCATCATTTCAACAAAACATATGGTATTAGGATAATTTTTTTTTGTTTTTAAGATCCATTACCTAAATTTTGAGATTTTATTTATTCATAGAGTAAGAAAGAAAAAATAATTGACCAGTAGATTTCCATCCTATATATAATTTCTACCTAAACCTCATCTTTCACTCTAAAAGATAATAGATCTAAAAAATATTCTGTTTACCATAATCATACAGGGTACCCAAAAAATGAATTTATAATTCATCTATCATACCATTTTAAAAGAATATACATTATACAAGTGAGGACATCAAGTAGGTCATTGGTAGGTGATGCACCCATGTCACCTTTCGGTTGCGGGTTCATGTCTGACGACCTTGCTGGACGTGACGGGTTGTCACCAGACCTCTGGGTTGTCCTTTTTATAACAATACATAAATAATATTAAGAAATAATTTAACCTTAAACAATATTATCCAACTTCCAACTTAATCCATTCAAACCTTTATAGTTATCCAATATACTTCTGTCTAAACTCTCTCTAAAAGGTATCTAAATTTGGAAATCGATTGTAACATCAGATTCCCCAAAAAATATAATTTTTCTTTTATTGTCACATAATAAAAATATTATTACCTTAATTATATTAAAAACATACTGAAAAAATGTACTACAATAAAATCCTTATATATATCACATTATTCTTTTAACAAGAATATTATTCTTGAATACAAAAACCACAAATTCATTAATTAATCCAATTCAACTATAGTAACATCATAATCTTGGGATTTCTCTCTTTCCCTTTTCTAAGGTAAGTTTCCTTGGTTCCCAAGACATTCATTTTCATAATTCCCCATTTATCTACAATTGTATCATTCAACATTGATAGCCTCTTTCTTTCCCTTGGAATCACGAGCCTATTGACATTTATCTCCACATTTGTAGAAAACTCCCATTCCTTTTAGGCAAGTACAAGGGTGTTTCTTCCAAAACTTTTCACATAAGAGAAAATACTTCTTTCCACTTTTCATATTAGCTGTCTCTTTATCCACCATTATCTTCTTCTCTTCCTTTACATTAAAGCCGTTAGACTTAGAGAATTCCTTTTTTGTCTTGATAGCACATGAGATTATTTGTTCATATGATGAGAAGGATTGTGAGACCAATGCTCAACGGAGAAATTGCATTAACCCATCAAATAATCAAACAATCATATTCTGTGGTTTACATATATAATCTAATATATGCATTTCTCTCCTTGTAATTTTAGCCTCATACTTTGGGACGTTCTCACCCTCCTTTTGCTTCAGTCTCAGAAATTTCATTTCTATATCCTCTTGAGGTTCACGAGGAAAGTATTTTTATAATAATTGATATTTAAAATCAATAAAATCCATATTTGATACTTTTTCATCCTCTTTTGTGTTTTTAATTAATGTCCACCACTGATATGCATCTCCTGTGATGCGATAAACTACCGTGACAACTTTTTCCCTTTCGCTAATCTGCAAAGCATGAAATATTTTTTCTAAGGTACTTATCCATTGCTCAGCTACAAATGGATTTATAGTCCCATTTAATGTAGTTGATTGTTTCCTCATTAAGTGGTCTAACATTGATCCTCTTCATTGTGGATCAGGGTCCTCCATACGGGTAAGGTTATTATTCATAACTTGAGTGAGTTGTCCCAGTATGGTTATAAGTTGTTCAGCACTGGTTTAATTACTAGATATTCATTAATTATCTTTAGTAGAAGGTAATTACTTAAATGGAATACGTTTTTTGATATTTTTTCCATTCCTTCAACTAGGAACCATTTCTAAACAATGGCATACACTTAGTTATTTTAGGAAACTCAATGCATAATAACCAACATGTACAATACCTAACATTAATTGAACAATTTATGCATATAATACATAATCATAAAAATGTTTTCTTTGGAGATTTATTTAATAATAATTCCTTCATAATGCATTGTAATGAAAATGTGAATTATCCGAAGCATATTTCTTAGGAGTGTCGTAACCAAGAGTGCATCAAGGACCATTGTCTTGTACCAGAATATCCATGGTCAATCCTGAACCTCATTGTCAGAGTTTTCACTCCTAGGTACATCTGTGCTGGATCCAACTCTACCTGCTCTTTTCTAGACAAGGATTTATTTCCTGAAAAATACACAAAATCTCTACATTACCAAAATTCTAGGAAATTATTCTATACAAATCCTAAAAGTCTATCTTAGGTTAATGTTCTCTAATTATGTTTTTCTAAATCTAGCTTCCATGGTTAGTATTAAACATAATACCAACAGTAACGTCCCGAACCTAGTTACCTAGAGTTGGTTCATTATTACATAACATTTTCATGATCATAAAGGATCAAATCCGGAAAGAACGATCAGTTTAGTAGCCTTAGAAGTACTAGATACATACATAACTTTTAAATTACATTTTGAAATTAAAAACAACAATGTGTCTTCATTTAACACGTGCATATCCCTTAGACTATCCCTGTAGGTCATCTATAATATTCTTATTCACATCCACGGATAAAATAATACATAGAAAGGGGTGAGCTCAGATGCTCAGTAAGAATAACAATATAGAAGAAACTATTATAAATAAAAAAACATTTAAGGCAATGTATAAGACTAAAACACAAGACTTTTAAACATAAACTTCAACATAATATAGAAAAGACAAATAAAATAATGCCATTTACTTATTCACATGGATATAATAATAGTCGAATAATCACATGTAAAATCAATAGCTAATTTCATAATGATGGAATGCATAATCTTGGACATCATAACCACATAGTCAAGGCCTCGTTCCATGACTACAAAAAAGATTTTGTCAAGGAATTATTCCACGACACTAGTTATTCTTAGGAGAGATACCGATGCATCAAGGAACTATAGTGGGCTCCACCTGTCACTTACTAAGTCCAATACATTCCTCAAATGAAATGGTTCAAACAGAACATAAACATTCGTATTAAAAATAGCATAAAAAATGTTAATACTTTAACCATAAAGCATGAATGGTATAAAAATAACACATCCATAGTCAAGCATATCACAAAAGCATCATTACAATATGTAAGATTGTATCATAATATACCCACTTCAAATAATTGTAAAATCAATCATAGGATGTTGACATAGATGAAATCAATATTATTTGAGAGAAATATATCCCTATATTTTGAAATAATTTAAAAGTCACATAATTATAAAAGAAAACATTTATTTTGAAAACATTCTTATAATATTTTATGGGATGCTTCGAAGGTGTTGTAACGACTGAAAATAGCCGCACCCACTGTATAAGTTAAAAAAAATTCTTACCTTAATTCGTCGAAAGTGGTCAAAAAGTACTTTTTTTTTGGAAAATGACAGAAATATTCCATTCAAAAAATTTTATAAAAATTAAAACAATGGTATAAATGACTTTAACCTATATTATAGGAAATAGTAAAATGGTTTTGAATTTTTTTTATGAAACATGGATGTGCATGATAAAGAAGTCCCAGTAGATACTTATGTATAAACAACCTTAGATAATAAGGAGATTGTAAAATTAACTCGTACCTTGTAATTTTCCATATTCGAGGGTAATTTAACATATAGTATACTGGAGAAATAATTTTTATTAAATTATACAAGAACTATATACATAAATATGATACTATATATGATCTTCTAATAATGATTTGTTAATAATATTTCAGCAGTATCGTTGTTTCGGGTTTTAACTGATTCGTTTTCTTTTATATGTTTTATTACGTAAGTAATGTTTTTTATGTATATGATGTATTTTATTAATATACATAAATATATTAAGTTCTTTAAACATTATTTTTAGCCATAAAATGAAATTTATTCTTGAATTGTTACGATGGGGAACGAAATCTCATTGAATCGTGGAGACAATATGTTGTACATACGCAGAAGCGACAATATCATTCTATTGATGGTGAAATCATATGTAACTATATGTTATATAATATATACAGAATAATAAACATGTTATATTTTTTATTGCCATCATTTATAATCATTATTATACGTATCCAAATAATGAAGCATTGAATAAAAAACTACACCACGACGTGGATACGGTAAGATGTACGTATGTACGTATGGTGACTTTTTCATTAATATGATGGATAGAATAATTAATATTATTGTAACATATTTATAATAATATCAAATTATGTATAAGGTACTGGATTAATTATTTTGGTATGGAAACAACCAAGAAAGAGGAGGTGGAAGAAGAAAATAACTTAAAAGAGGTGATGAAATAATTACCTCTTCTTTGGATTCTTCCTTAGGATTTGAACAAAGGACTTCGTAGGTTGGATTTATGATCAATGTAAGGCCTATAGGATTAAATTAGGGTAGTTGGTAAGATATTTGAGTTGGTTTTGGCCGATCAAAATGGATTTGGAGGTGTGATTTTTATAGAAGGGGAGGTACCCTGTTATAAGAGCGGTGAAGGCTACTTTAGGAAAATCATGAAAATTATTTTATTATAAAGTCATATTTGGTTTATAATGACCCCAAATGGATTTATTTATAGTTTACTGTAGGTATGGGTCTAAATAAACTAATAAAATAGGTTTTAGGAAAGTTTAGGTCTCCATATTAAACTTATACTTTAGATTTAACTCTTAGTTAAATAGTTTAACTTTTACAATATCTTCTTGTATTTTTATATTAAATGTTTAATAAAAATACTATTAAATTACAAGAGAACCCCAAGTGGGTTATTAATGAAATATTTAACATTATATAATTCCATTTACAGAACCTTATATTTTTATGAATATTCTATCCTTTAATAATATAGTATTTATTTTTAAAACTCATTTATGTCAACTTTGACACTATTTAGTATTTGGTTTTTGAGAAATTAAAAATAATCTGATTACTTCAAAAAAAAATTTACTCAACACTATCATCTGTTAGACATTAAAATTAGTGAAATGCATCTAAAGTCTCAATTTACAATTATTTTGATATTTGTAATATCAATTATTTTAATCATTCATTAATAAAGTAATTACTACATCATCATTGTATCATAGATAAATTTAATTATATAATTTATATAAATTAAATATAAAATAAAATTATATAAGAAATCTGTTTATCTTTCTATGGAAAAATTATAGTAGAATTTATCTTATGTATAACCCTATATTAAAAAAGTTTTAATTATGAAAATTTGAATTTAACACTTTTAACTTTTATTTAAATAAAATAATTAACAACTGTCATAATATAATGAAAGTGTGTAAAAAGGATCATAATTTATTCAAAAGGATGATTAATTCTAAATAAACTTTTCCAATAGAATAAGGATATGTGTTAGGGTAATTATAATATCATTTTTACCTTTAATTACCGAATTTTTTAAACTGTGGTGAACAATATTCAAAATTAATTATTCTGCAAAATTTATTATCATCCTATTTAACCACATTTTACTTACTAATGTCAGCTGTTTCTCTCAGATTTTTGAAATTGAATTCATTTACCTGGTAAAATTACATTTTATGCAAATTTACAAATGTGCCTTAAAGGTGGGTAAAAGACGTTAAAATGATCAATAAAATTTTATACATCTAATCTTATTATAAAATGACTAAAATGAATTACATTGATTGAATATATGTATTATGTATCAATTTTTTTTAAATAAACTTAAATAAAATAAATAAATATTTAAATAAAAGTCGGTTTTAAACAATAACACAGTGTTTTTCACTATTCATAAGAAATAGAATGTTTTTAGAAAAATACAAAAAATTAACCCAAATATAATTTGGATATTCTGAATCCAAAAATGAAGTCTATTTTGAAGAATAAAATTTATAAAATTTCAAAAAGTGGGTATTACTATTCATAACTTCTTTTTAAATGGAATATTTGATTTTTTGGGATGTCTTAGAACTTGATGTTGCGTACAACATAAGATATTGTATTATTAAAAGGGAAACATACCGTGAATGGTGAGGGTGGTACAACTTGTGACTAGTTCAAGCATTTTAAATCTCTTAGAGGATGGTCTGGCCTCACTTAAGGCTTCTTCAGTGGACCCACGAGTTGTACAAAAGGGAAGAGAAGATAATTCTTCTTAAATTTTTTTCTTCCAAATTATTTGAAGACTTATAATGCACCTCATTAGTAATATCTTCTACATATATGGTTTCATTTGTTTCAGGACCCCTAAATACTTTAGAATATGATCTGACCTCACACCCAGCTTATTCGGTGTTCACTATAGAAGAAGAGATGGAATTATATTACCTTATTTATTTAAATTATTTTTTGAGTTTTTTAGATCATGATAAATAGTTCCTTGTGATTTAGGTTCATGGGGTAGGTTGAGGAATAAGGAACATCTTATTGTATCCCTTGATAGAGTGACATGTAGATCCATTCCATGGGGGCTCTAAAATTTTAGCAAGATTCTTCTCAAATTACAAAGGTAAATGATGTTATGTAACCTCAAATTGTTTTATAATGATATTTATAATTGTATTCAATTATAGAGGCGTTTTCACCATCTAAAAGTGAGTCTCTAACTCACCAATTAAGGTAAAATCACATCACATTGGTTGCAATTATAATGCCCAAATCTGAAGTATGAGCTATTAGCAGTTTTTTCCTCATGTTACATGACCATAATTTCAATCATGAAATTAATAATAATAATTATTTATGATACTTGTTGCATTATAATTTTTATTTAGTGTTTTTTGAATCTTATCCACAATACCTCATAGTTATTATTCAAGAACAAACTCAGTGGTTGTATTTTTATGTAGTTTATTCAAAATATGATCGATATAAAATGGAATTTCTCTATAATATCTTCTCCCCATTTAATTCAATTATCATCCCATTTATCATTAGGGTAAAATATTACTCACCAAATGATTAGTCTAAAAGTATATGCGTATGTGTTTTCTCAAAAAATGGTACATATGATTTGAGGAGCTTTCTAGATAAAAAATGGACTTGTTATCCTTGGTCAAAATGGATATAACTTCTCATTTTTAAAAAATTTAAAAGGAAAATAATTTATATATATATTATTAGATATATTTATTTAAAACCTAAAAGGGATAACTGATTTAACACATTATTTATTTACTCATATTTCATGGGATCTCTTAGATCATTTTCCACATTTCATTCAAATGAATCATTTGAGAAACTCCATACATTCCATATACATTTCGAGTTTATAGATTAATGGAGTTTAATTCATGGATAAGTTCTAGTTTTCATGTTTATATCTTGTTAATGGTTAAACATGGATACCTTTTCCAAACAAGCTACGGGGAAATGAGGGAGAACTTTGGTAATGAAATAACAACATGCCTAATTCCCATCACATACTAGATAATCTTAATGTAAACATCAATCATCTAGATACCTTATTATATTATCATTGTAATGATGATGATTTTTTTGATATAAAATCCAAAAAAATTGTTTGGAAGTCAAATTCCAATAGGTGGAGATGGTTGATAAGAAAAAATTGAATGCTCTTTAGCTAAGGTAAGGTAACTAAAACACTTATTAAATTCAGGTATTAAATATTGTAAATTAATAGTAAACATGATGAAAAAACATGAGAATGTTTCCTTTACTAATTATGTGCATACATTTGTATTTCTTAATATGGATTGTTTTGAATAATTTTTAATAGGATTGAGATATTTTTCAGGAGAAGGCTTTCCAAGGGATTATCCTAGAGTTTATTTACTTAAAAATATAGAGATATTCATTTATGGGGTGATCTATGGGGATATTAGTTTCACTCTAGGAGGGGATGAAATCAATCAATCCTTTATCTCGTTTAATATGTAATATTCATCTATACCAGATGATTTCTAAGGACCATTCAATGTTTTCAGGGGGTATTATTAATGTAGATCTCATCATTGTAGGGTAATACATTTTAGAGGAATTCTTATTATATTCACATATTTAATTACTTTTCTTCTTATTTCCAACGTCAAAATTCCTATTCCTTCACATAATATATAGCCAGTAGTTCATGAAATGATTCCCATAAAATAGTCACTCCCATCCTAAAAAACAAAATATTTTTATATTTTACATAGACTTATTTTGAATGAACAACATGGATTTGTGAAGGGAAGGTATCTACAAGGAGACATCAGTATGGAATAGAAAATTATTGGTTATCGTAAAAGAAAATATGCATAAACTAATGTCATTATCAAGATCAATATGGAAAAAGGCTATGACATGATGTAATTTAAATATATTCTGAAGATTATGATGTCTTCTAGTTTATTGTAAAGGTAGTGACATCTTTTCTTCTAATGTTTTTTATACCCATTGATCTCAATATAACTGATGGGAAATAAAATCAATTTCCTTAAATTTTTTGGGTTTTATTCAATTCTATACTATTTCTCTGATCCTATTCATTCCTATGCTAGATGTTCTGAGTAAGAATAATATCTATGAAATTTATATTTCTGAAATATACTATTTTATTAGTACTTACAACTTCAAAGTAATTTATTACATAATATTTTTAGGCGATATTTTATGTCATTCAAAGGCATGCATAAATAAATTCAGGATTTGAATCATATATTTTCTCATTTAACAAAATGTTGTGGTTAAATGAAAATTAAAGGAAAAGAGAAATGTATATATCTCTAAAAATATTCCACTAACATATCTAATTATATAAAATCATGACTAGGTATATGAGTATGGAATTTTTACATGAAATACTTATGTACCTATCTCTCAACAATGAGAATTAAAATTTATCATTTTTATTGTATTATTAACAAGATAAAATTACACATAATTTAATTTACGTCCATATTTAGTTCCTTTAGTTCTTGGATAACATAGTCCAATGAAATTTCATCATAGATACCTATGCATATTCTTTCCAATATCACAGTTTAAAAGGATATCATTCAAAAAATTAAAGGAACAATGGATATTTTAACATGGACTATCATCTTAAACGAATATGTAACTGGTCTAGGTGGGAGAGGTTTTCATGAAATATTAAAGAAGGTGGGATCAATTTGAGAGTCTATAAATTACTATAAATTAATTCCAGAAAAACATTCATGGAATGTTTTAGATTGAAATTATCAATTGGATGATTTCAATAAATAAAAATATGGGTATTAGAATCATATACCATTTAATAAATGATGTAAAAAAAATACTCTTTGGTGATGTATCCATAATAATCTATATATTTTTTATGGTCATTATTGATTGATTGTGGGGTGTGTATATATTGGTTTTTGGATTAAAAATTGGTAAACAATTCATCTCTGAATTCTAGTTTTCCTTGGTCATTACGTTTATATTAAATGGACTATTATGTTTATCTTATTTACCAATGATGTTCTATATAAAGACCCAAAAAATTACTCTGAAACATTCTTATGGTGTAATATATGGATAGGAGCATCATTACCATTTCATGTTCAGGGAATATCATCATTAATGATTTGCTTCACCTAATTTATCCATGCTAAAACATGAACATTTCCGTGTTGAAGCTTTGGTTTTGGAAAATTACAACCATGTTTAATTTAATGGTATTGGGATTTCACAACTATTCATTACCTATATAATATGTAGTATAGTGAAAGAAATATATCTAGCCTAAAAATGAACCATTTGTGTGAATGATAATGAGGAATCCATTCCTTATCTCTAACTCAAGGGTAATTAGGATCTGTTTATCAATAATTTAATTAGAATCATTATTATATTCTCTATCTACTATGATTATATTCATATCTTACTATACTCTTGGTTCATGGATTATAAATTGTGTTTTGGTGAAAATCATGAAATATTCTCTTGTTATAAGTTAGTAGATGTACCCTTTGGAATATAAGGAATTATTCTTTGAACAATAAGGATAGACAATTTTTTAGGTCTCCGAGTGAATACTATAGACCTCACTACAGAACTAGTATTTTTTCTTAGAGGATATGGCTTCTCTCCAAATTTCTGATGGATTATTCCATACCATATTATTGTTAGGAAAATTAACTCTTTAAGATCACTTTATTTTTAGATTATTAGAAATATCCTAACTATTGATTGATAGTCAATGTAGATGGTTTATGTGATTATGGAATGATGAGGGGTTGTGGTATTTCTTTTGACACCAATGGCTATACAATGTTAGATTTCAATACTTATTATGATCAAGGAAACACTCTAGAGGTTTAATACTAGGATATTTATATCGAGATCACTTTGATTAAAATTTATATTTTGGATATCATCATTGTTGAAATTGATTTCGATTTGGTGTTGAGATTCCTATTAGGGAATTTTCCACTCATTGGAACTTAATATACTACATAAAGAATTATTGATTTTATATTAGGGATAAATTCAACAATTTATATACTTGACATGAAGAGAATAATTTAGGAGATATTATTTCTTCCAAAGGTGATTTCAATGATCCCCTCTACATTTTTTCTAGTTTTGGATAACCCCCATAGAAAAGTAATGATTTTTTATTTTATGGATTCCTAAGGATTTCAATAATTTAGGCCTCCTTGAATGATGTTTTGGGGTGGAATCAAATAAATAAAATTTATATAATTTTCATTCAATCACCCAGTCTATAGAAATAGAAAATAATAGAGTTTGAGATAGTATGATTTTCTTTGATATTATAAAACTACCTTCAATACCATAGTTGTAATGTCACCATTAAAAATTATGTATGAGAAATACTCTTATATAACTATTTAGTTAAACCTTAAGAATTTTTGGTCTGATAAAATCTATAACATTAATATCATTACTATTTCAAAAGGGAAAAAATATTACTTGATGGAGTTGGACGAGATGAGAAATAATTCATATGAAGGATCTGTGATGTACAAGGGGAAGACTAAATATTGTCATGATGGATTTATTTTTATCCAATATTTCAAATAGTTAAACTATGTGACTCCATTATAATATTGAATGAAGTTATTTCTTGGTAAATATTGTTCCAAATAGTGTGAAACTTTCATTATTACTCATGTGTTTATATTTGGTTTTATATAGATAAAATTAATTGGGAATGAATCACCATTCATTGTCAATGGGAAAATATTAATGATTTATATATATATCTCAATTATAACAAACTTTATCATGTGTTTCTTGATAAAAAACACTCATATATGTTTCTAATTTATTCATTTAAGTAAATTATAGTCAATTAAATTTTATATTATGTAATTTCATTGAATGAGTTATTAAAGATGTTCCATATTTTTAAAGGAATATTTATGGACACTCAATTCAGTAATCCCTTTTTTCTTAGTGTCCTTAGAGTTGGTTCCACTGCCTTCTTCCAATAATTCAATCCTTTTATGTATAATTATTGGTCATAGATTAAGTGGTAAAAACCACTACAAATTCATTAAAAAATTTACCAGATTTTGATTTTCGTATATGGATGAATTTTAATTACTAAATTGATTTCTGTATTTGGTAATTCCAAATAAATCCTTATCCAAATTCATCCTAAAAAAGGTTTCTTGAGAAAAGAAACATGTTCTCCTTGTTAAATAATTGTACCAATATCTTTACATATATCGATACCATCTAATTACCACATAATATTCTTATAAAGAAATTGATTAATAATTAAGGTAGAATATATAAAGGTGGAAGATAGCAGGCCATACCAACCAGCTAGAGCCACATGGACAGAAGTCCCCAACTCAAATAAGTGCACCGACCAGCTACTAACCCATTGAGTGTTCTATCATTCTACCTATGTTCCACCAGTCGACTACTGTTCAATATCATCTAGTCAATGGAGTATTTACAATTATTTAAATTATAGGTGTCCCATTTTCTATTCAGGGAGGTGCATCAGGTAGCCTATGGCCTCAAGGTAGGTCATCTTAGGGAGCATTTAATATTGTTCAAAATATCATTAAATCATTCTTCATTCAATTAAATGACCCATATGAATTTAAAAACCTTACTATCACTTTTGAAGGATATAAAAGGAGTTTTATGGAGGCTTGAATAGTTATCGCTGATTTTGAAAACTCTTTTCTTAAATATATGTTGCCAAATCACTAGCAATCAAGATGTTTTCTCAAAGTGAAAAATCATTTCCACAAAAACCAAAAGGCTCGCACAAATTTTAACAATATATAATACTAATTATTAAAAACCATTTTGAGTGATTTTGGAGAATAATTTTGATGAATTATTTTATTTAAAAACTCACATTTCCCATATCCTACTACAAATAAGTTATCACTATCGAAAATTTATTGACGACTTCCTTGGATATTGATGAAACTGAACATAATGATCAAAACTATAATCATAATTTATTAGTTTCATGATAAATTCTATGATCAAAGTAGAAATTTCATAAACTACTCAAGTTCATGGGAGAAGACCTATGGGTTCACATTAAGATATTTACTATATCCTTTATCAATCATTTTATCTCTCTTATTAAATTTATTCATTTCACAATTAAACATAGATACAAATAATTTTATACATTTCATAGAGAATTTTTTCCTGATTAGTCACTTAATATTTTTTAAAATTAACATTTTAATTAGTATTATATTTATCAATTCATCTGTAAATACGTTATTCATTTTTATATATCAAAATATTTTAATTTTGATTTTACAGTTTCCTTCCTCTTTAATTTCTAAAATGAAATTTCACCCCCTCTTGAAATTCATGCCCATAAAATAGTTGGAATCAAATAGAACTTTTTAAAACACTTAAAATATAGTTTAAAACAACACTATTATTGATATTTAGAATTTGAAAATAAAGAAAAAAATCCCTCCATTAATTATAAATAATCTAATTGATTACATAAAAATTAATAATATACTTATTTTTGGTATAAGATTATTTTTGGGTTCAAAAAATCATTTTTCAAAAAAAAAAAATTATCATATTTTGCAGGATTATGATTTAAAATAAAATTTGAATCTTATGTATATTAATTTTATAAATTGAATCCATAATTGAAATTATAATTTTTAAATTTTTTAGTGGTGATAGATTAATTTTTTTATTATTCATAACCATGTTAAAAATTCAATACTACGGTAATAGATAAAATGGATTAACGATGGGGTGTGGGATTAAAATTTGATGATATGGGAAATTTTTTTAAAAATATTTGTATAAATTATATTCTATGGACATATTTTGACCCTATATCATTTAATATTATAATATGATTCATTTGAGATCTATTTTTCATGAGTAAGACCTTAATATAGTTTAATTTTTTTTTAAATTACAAGTATGCCTATTCGCTCCCTTATAAAGGGAAACCATCTCTCAAATATTTTCCACACATAAATATCTTATTATATTAGCCAATAAAGTTAATAATAATTTTCTCATATCCATCCCTAAAACCAATAGCTCATTTTTTGATCAGAATACCGTCATAATAAGGTATTATGTATAAAACTAAGGAATTGTTCCAATAATAGGTATAATACTTAATAAAGTGTTCCATTTTTATTTGTTATTATAACTATTTAATTTATTTAATAACCATGATGATATAATACCGTAAATATCAACCATGTGATTATATTTTATTCTTTCCATGGTTAAAACATTATTCATCTCATACCCCATCAAAAAGAAATTGAATGTATCATTCGTGCATATATTTAGACTACCTCCTCACAAAGTGATGTATTTCATTTTCCATCAACACAATTAATAAATTTTAATTATTTTATATGATATTTATTAAAAAAAATTATTCTATAAATATAATATATCATTTAACTTCTCACCCTTTCACTAGTTAAAAAATGTTAACATTTCTCATGCATACGTGTGGACTGCCCCCTCCACAAAGAGATGTGATTCATTTTTATTTCCTTCCATTCATGGATTATTATAAAAAGGATTATAGTTTATATATTTTATAATTATATTATTATAAAAATTATATATATATTTTTATCCATGACCATTATTAAAGTACAATAACTTTCTAATTGAATTGTATACGAAAAATTAAGTAGTTGACACCCGAAGTGATAATGATAGTAAAATACTCTTAATGAATGGGTGTCAATATTCAATAAGTGGATCATTATTGTTAGTAAATTTATTATTATTATATATAATTATAATAACTTTAAATTTAATATACAGGATGTTAAAATCAATTACATTGAAAATAAATCATGGGGAAAGAGTAATTTTTCTCATTTTAGCTTTAGTGGGAAATATTTATATTATGAAAATAATATCATTTATATAGCTTATATACAATTTATTTGAAGTTTTATATCATGAATAACTCTTTATACATGCTAAAAATATTTTTTAATCATGTTTTCTATTTAATGTGTTTTTATTTCTAAGTTATCAATGTAGTATGGGATTACTATTACAACTTAATTTAATTTTAGGATTGTTTATGTTATAATATCCATTTAGAAAATTATTTGATCTCAATATTTAGTACAAAATATGATTTATATCCCAACAGTTATGATGGGTTTTACATGTTCATATTCCATTCATTCTCTCATTGGATAAAGAATCAATATGTAAATTACATATATGTTTTATTTTCATTATTTTAAAAGAGCATGAAATGAATGTTTTTAATATATAGAACAAGACCGTAGTTTCATGAAATAATAATAATTATAAATTATCAAGAATAAATTACATGTTTCCATTTTTATTTAAAAATGAAATTGTTTTATCAATATTTTTTTTATTTTTGGTTTAAAATTATGTCAGAAAAATATTATTTGTTTCTTAAAAGAATGAAAATTAGTTTGAAAAATTATTTTTATCTATGTTTAAACATAATGTTACAATGAATTTATTTTTAATATATTAATTACATTTTCATCTTTAAAGGATATTTTAAATAAAATCCTCTATTTATTATGAATTTATGGTATTATATCATCTTTTACTAACAATGAATTCTACTTTTTTGAGATCATTCCATTTCTTGTGATCATATTTCATATCACACTGTATTATTATTTAGAAATTATTTTCATCCATCAGGTACATAATTTTTTTTATCATGGGTGAATTTAGAATGATTAATATTATAATGATGATGATTAAACCTTATACTATTTCTATATAAGGTATCAGTTAAAGGAATATTATTATGTTTTTTATTTTATTTACTGTGAAAATTTTAATATTTCATATTCTTGGCTCGATATGGAATATTATTGTCTAATAAGTAATTTTGAAATTTAATTATAGTGATAATTTAAATTATGGGGAATTTATAGGGCATGTAATTTATGAGTGGGGAATAGATATAGATATCCCCACGAGGCATTAATAGGTATTATGAGAAAAAATACCATCAATTACATATTTTATGGGCATCTAGTTTTCATATACCCATTTATTAATAACGATTTATTAGTTTATAGAACTTTATGGTAATATTATTGAAATCCTAGATGATATGCATTCATATAATATTCATAATTTTCCATAATTTTACATATCAATTATTTTGAATTTCATTTCTATTATCCATGTGATTTCTATATTGATAATATCCAGAGTTGTTCATTAAAATCTTGTTATTGATTGAATGGATTTTTTTTGTTTATCCACTCTAACATATTGATTATTGATTAATTAATCAGTATATATTCCATTTTATGTAAGCCTTACTAGGAATCTGAGGCAACCCATTAATTTTTTTCCTTTCTTTAGGATATGATAAAGGAGATTATGAATGAATTTAAGTATGTAAGAATATTTCTTATAATATTTTTTAATATTTCCAATGTAATATAAGAATCATATATTTATATATTTTTCTAGTATTGAAAACAAGATCAATACATCTTGGTGAGATTCCTTGTATCTTGTGCTAATGTAATAATGTATATAGTGGCTTTGGATTTCTAGTGTTAGATTAATATAGTTTATATGAGAGTAATTTTAGTAGAAATAATGAGAACTAGATTTAGGGAAAAAAATATCAGAGAATATAGTCTAATTATGTAGTTGAGGGATAAGGCTATGAATAGGTTAATGTCATGAAATTTTATTAAAGTATAAATTGTGTGGTTTTCTAAAAAATATATCTGTATCTGGATACTGGAATGTGGATGAAACTATAAAACAAATGCACATAAGGGTGGAAAATCCAGAAGGAGTAGATAGGGAATTAAATTGATCATCATCAGTGATGGAGAATGGGCCTAATACTACACACATAGATGTCCAATCCTAGGGGATATGAATTGGATAATTAAAATATTCTTTATGAAATGATTAAATGTATTTTAATAGATGAAGACAATACATGTCTTAGGTAAACCATAACATGTAATAGATTGAAAAGTTAACTTCATGATTTAGAAATCCAATGAATGATTTTTCATGATTATATGCATACTCAATATGATTATTATTTTTCGAAGTATGATTTTGGTTTTACTTAATGGTCAGAACATAGAGGAATCATGTTAAAGTTGAGTGTGAGGGATGATGCAATGATCGGCCTCATGAGTAACCAATTGAATTTGGATATGGAATATGGACGATTTTGATTATGTCTTACCACCCATATAAATATGTTATTGAAAAAATAAACATAATAGGGTTTATGAATAATCCAAGTAAGGTAAAAATGATCTTTTATTAAAACCATGGTGGAATGTATATTTATCGTCCTACACATCTAGAATGTGGTTACAAGAACCTAGGGCAATGTCCCAATGGAATGGGAAGATTTTTTAGGTGTAAAAAATACGAAAATCTAGAAATTAATTACTCAGTTAAAATGATTATTTTAATGTGAAGAAGTAAATTACTTCTTATGTAACTATTTATAGTTCAATGATTGATGTGTGGGAAACATGGGAATTATCCCATTAAATTTCTTAATTGAAGGTCTTACACATAGAATAATAAAGAGTCTATTTAGTTCCAATCATTTTAGTGTAATGATTGATGTGTTTATGTATTGGTGTTTGAGAAATTTTGTTTTATAAGGGTTATATCAGTGCGTTTATGGTTATAAGTATAATAACAAATAAATGGATTACACTTTATTTGTTTTAAATTAAGGATTTTAAAATATATTTAGAATGGTACTAATAACCTAGAAAAGTCATTTAGTTGTAATGTTTTATTTATGGAAAAAATATGACTAAGGAAGTTATAACCCTTTACATATGTATGATTTTGAGGTAATAAAATTTAGCATGGATAAATATATTATTAATATTGATAAATAAAATGTGAGAGTATTAGTGAATTTGAAATTTACTAGTGATTTAAGTTATATTTGATGAATATTATTTTATTTTTGGACATATAGAATATTTTTGACAGTCAGTTATTTTATTAAAGGCATGTGTATAGATTTAATTTTTTGAATCATTTATGCTTTCATTGAGATTTTAGGGTGATTGTGGTTATTATCAGGTTTTAATCAAGGTATTCACATTTATTGTATGTTACATTAATATATAATTTATTTTGTTTGAGGATTAATATAAAAATGCATAACCCAAAATCTCATATCATTTTTTGAAAACCATAACCATACATTTCTGGCTATGATGCCCATAATTATGACAAAAATATTTCCATAAAAACCTTACAACATCAATGGATGACATGTATCACTTACATATTGTATGACCTTTTAGGTTTAGAGAATATGAGAAAAAATAAAGGATCTAAGATAAACAACTCAAAACAACATAGAATCGTAAGCCTTGAAACTTACATTTTCCCATTTTAACACAGGTTTTTTTATTTCAATATATTCCATCAACATTATCCTTGTGAAATCATTTATTGAAATAAACCATTCTAAATCACTCATTAAATCCTTGGGAAAAGGAAACATAAGAACAATGAGATCAAATTCTTGGTAAGGGAAATCTTAATAATTCATTTTTTAGTTTCATCAATAAGAATAAGAGTGGATAATGGAATGATGACTTAATCAAAGTACATGATAAAATCATAAAATAACATATACACATAAAGGCCTATAATATCAAATATGAAAACATGGAAAAGGAAATTGATTTAAGAATCAATAATCAAATTCCAGCTGATATCAATATTAATAATTAGAAACATTATACACTCACAAAAATCATGTAAAAAACATATAGGAATCTTAGGACATCGTTATACTTTTCACTCTTATAAATGAAAAACCCACACAGTCTAATTCCATACAAGTCACTCATACAAATGGAATAACCATAAGGGTGAATTCAATACCTGATGAATTGGTGGACTACCATGGAACCAAACATTCTTGGAATATCATTGAAGAACCCTTCATCCATTTATTATGGAACCTCCCATCAAATTTCCATGTACCATTTGAAAACCATCACACACAAAATCTTGCATAAAATCACATGAATGAACAATAACCAAAATATTAACCCATGGAAAAGATATTTTATCAATAAAAATATCATGGAAATAGGGTTAAACCATGTTAGAGAAAAGGTTTCTAAAAAAATATATATGAAACCAGATTAACCCATTGAAAATATATGGGTTTCAAAAAAATCTCTTTGAAACATGATTAACCCATGGATAAGAATTTGGTTAAATAAAAATTCATTTCAATAAAACTTATTCCATCAAAATAATGAAAGATTATGGTGTAAATATAAATCATCCATAGTTTAGGATATGTAATAACATGAGTTTTTGATGTTTATTAATGAAAATACCATTAAAATATCATTAAAACATTCTCATGGAAAATAATATTTAACCATTCCATAGCTTCCAACACCCCATTGAAAAATTTTAAAAAATATTCCCATTAATTGAATAAAAATAAATGAAACATATAATATATAGATAATAATGATATTCAGGATATAAAATTTCAAATTGATAGTATACACACCTTGTAAAATAATATTGGTGTATAAGATAACAAACATCACAAAGAATAAAAATTGTGACAACAATCCATTACCACTTTGGTAAATTTGAAGCCACAAACCCCATGAAGGAATAATAATTAAATGAATAATTTATATATCACGATGATTAAATAATTCATGATATAATTCATAAAAATGGTTAGTAGATACACCAAAAAATATGTAAGCAGTGAATATCAATTGTATCTCTAAGATCTGAATATTGAGATACAAATCCCCTAAAAATATATTAATAACTTAATAGAAAACCCAAATGTAATAGTTATAAAATAAAAAAATTTAATACCATTAATATAAAATAATTCATGATATAATATACCAAAAAGTGATGTTAATACCCCACCGAAAATAATTAAGTTGTGATTATGATGTATGCCATACAAAAGTAAATGAGAGACAAGAATAAATTAACTTGAGTCCAATTTATCATGTTTTCTACCTATCATCTAAAATAATAAACATATGTTATTTATCAAATTTATTTTTAACCTTTTAAAAGTTTATGATTATTTTATTTCACTTATATTTAATTTATATACAATTACCGGAGAACTATTTAATGAGAGCTCTCGATGTCATCGCCGCTACCCCTAGGGTTTCTCAAATCTTACAAGATCGCCTGCCTCACTTTGATTCAATCACTACTCTCATAATGGCTAGTTTTGATCCAAAATGTGAACTATAATCAAGAAACCTTAAATCTTTTTTCAAAAGGATGGAATAATTTTTAAGGATAAACTGAAAGGTATCTACTTTACTGAGGCCCTCAAAGGAGTCTATCTCTGAAAATCCTCTGAGACGCGTGCGTCTCACTGTAATAAGCTTGAATATGGTAGATTTTCTGTTGAAGCTGATCCAGACATGCTTCAACAGAGGTCTCTACTTGGTATGATCCTTGTCATGGCTCGTATATCTTATCACAAGGGTGATAAACTATTGTCTAACCTGGAGCATAAAGCAATAATTGCTCATATATGGGGATTCACTAATTAGAAATTCGTCCCACATAGTGTGGGATACTTTCATCTCTTACTAAAATCGCAAGATGAGAATGATACGGTCTAGAAATTTGGCAACCTTCAACTCAATCCAGGTGCCCTACGCATTTACAAATGAGTGCTTGCCTTCAAACAGTATACCACAAGAAATACTTTAGTTCAAATTTTGGTTTGTATTCACGGCCTAAATTTGTATTTCTAGAATTTGAGGATCCTCAATGATATCTTATCATTTTCGGTACACCACTTAAGATTCATAAACAAATGATCAACACTGATCTTGGTCTATATTCATGTGTGATGGTGGAAGTGGAGATGGCTGAAAAAGTACCGGAAATCATCGTCTTCAACCCCAATGACTCTCGAGCTGAGGTTCGTGTTGAGTGCGATAGGATGCCCCCATACTGTGAGCTTTGCAAAATTTATGGTTACTATCTGGTGATGTGTCACGTGATCAAAAACCTTGTTTCCCAGCCTTCAGATGATGGGTGGAAAAAAGTGAAGAAGAAGAAATCAGGTAAGGCTTCGGTCCCTGTTATCCTTAAGCCTTCGAAGAAGAAGACTAATGTCTGGGTAAAAAAAACCACATTCCTGGGTGAAAGCTCTGAGATTACCTTGGATGATCAAGGGGAAGCAGAGGAATCTACAGAGCATGATCATGATATTCCGGATGACATCGAGCGACTAGTTCTGGACATCTGCGCGTGTGACCCAGGCCCTGCGAGGTAGTGTGTTGCTTCAGTCTCTCCACCAATGTCCTCACCTTTCCCTGATCTAGTTCTATTCCTCTGATTTTGAAGAATGATTTTTGAAATATACTACCTCCCACTGGTCCAAATGCAATAGTGGCTCCTCAGGTTTCTCATAATTCCAACAATAAGCATGAGGTATAGGTTGAAATTTTCTATACCGCTCAGCCTCCTCAGCCGAAAATTGTTGATTTTCCTCTTGTACTGGATCCACCTCTAGCTAAGGGAGGTCAACCTCTGGCTCAGAAAGATCCTCCCCACAGAAATGCAGCAAAGACTTGAAACTATGGAATGAATTCTTCTGATTCTCTTGTTTTAATTGCTTATCAATGCATAATAGTGATCACTTTTATTCCCTCTGCATACACTGCCACGACACTATCTCCATTGAATGTTAAATTAGACCCACAAAACAATATTGTTATGCCTCTTATGACTTCCAGGATAGTAGAAAACCCAGATAAACATGTCCTACTTACTTATACCCCGTCCATGAACATAAATAAAGCATCACATGATGGTCATATGATCACCCCTATTCCTATTAAATTACATTCTTACACTAAGGATTTGAGTGTCTCAGGTTCCACTAACATCTTGTCTGCCTCTCATATGAGAAAACAGGTAATGAAGACACCTTCGACCTCCAATGAAAACCTTAGAAGATCCAAGATGAACAAGGTCTCGAATGGTTCCATAATGAAAAAGAGGGGCTCAGACTCCAAAAAAATGTTTTAAATGGATGCGATTTTTTCAGAAAAATTAGTGTATAGATAACTCAGACATCCTTTTGGTTATAAAAAGAAACAATTTGACTCAAAAACCAAAAATCTTAGCTTAAGTGGAACCAAAAATTAACTTCTCTATGAATATTTCTCATCTCTCTACTGCTGGTTACAATTTTCTTGGTGCTTTCTCTAATTCTAGTAGTGTTGATTCCATTTGGATCTTTTTTCACACCTCTTTGCAAGATTTTAATATGTGAACTTTATCTGATCAAATGTTCACTTGTGATTTTATCTATGATAACATATATTTATTTTTCACCTTATTTTATGCTAAAAATAGATACTAAGATCATAGGCCTCTTTGTACTGATCTCTCTTCTTTAGATAAATCCATTCATTTTCCTTGGTTGGTGATGGGTGACTTTAATGACATTCTATCCCCCCAGTGAGAAGCTAGGACGTTCTCATTCTCCCATTTCTTCTAGAGAATTTAGAGCCTCAATTGAAGAGTTTAATCTGTCTGAGATCAACCTTATAGGTGATAAATTCACCTGGTATTGTAGGCATTATAATCGAGTTGTTGCTAGTAAACTTGATAGGGATCTAGTGAATGTATCAGCTCTTGATGCATGAGACACTATCTCTAGCATCGCCTTACCTAAACTAATCTCTAGTCATCATCCTATTCTTGTTACCCTTCTCTCAAAAAGAGAAAAACCTAGTATCCATTTCAAATTCAACAATTCTTGGTCTAATGATCTAGGATTTTCTCATCTCATCCAAATTTGTTGGGATTCTATGAATCATCATTCTGGTGCCTTTTCTTGTATCAACAAGCTCAAGCATCTTAAACATTTCCTCAAAGATTGGTGTAGTTCTAAATCCAATCAAATTGACCAAGACATTTCCACCATATAGAATTTTCTCAATCAAACTCAAAACAACTCTACTAACTCTGATTTCTCATCTGATCCCCAAATTGAAATAAACATCTCTTTTCAGCTCAAATCCCATTTAGTGCTCAAAGAAAAAATTAGCAAAAAAGTTATCAAAATTAAGTGGCTAAAATATGGGGATAGAAATACCACATATTACAACACTCTTCAAAGGATCAGAAAAGTCAACCACCCACTATCCATTCTTAAAGGAAATGACAATATCTTATCCTCCATGGCTGCAATTACTAATCATGTTGTCACTTATTTTTGACATCATTTTTAATGGCCCATATATTAATTAGAATATTTTCCCTAGGATCATCCCGACTTTGGTCAATGAGGATGAGAATATATTTCCTGTGAATACTCCCCTAGACCATAAAATCAAAGCCACTATCTTTAGTCTTATTCTTGATAGTGCTCCAGGTCCCGATGGTTTAAATAATGTATTTTTTCAACACCATTGAGAGGTTGTTCATGGAGATGTTTGCAGACCTGTCAAAAATTTTTTTTATACCGGTATCCTTCATTATGATCTCAACTACCTATTCATCGCCTTAATTGCTAAGGTGGCCAATGCCTCAGAAATCCATTTATTTAGACCTATTGCTCTCATCAACTCTATTTATAAAATCAATACCAAGCTCCTTCCCAATATACATTCTTCTCTAGGTAACAAAATCATTTCATCGAATAAATTTGGATTTATCAAAGGTATATCAATTCAATATTGCATTTTCCTTGCTTCAGAATGCACCAACTCTCTAAAAAAAGTCTTAAGAGGAGGCAATATTTTCATTAATCTTGTCATTAGGATGGCCTTTGATACCATCGATCAGTCCTTCATTTTCAAAATTCTATAATCTTTTGGTTTTAATGATATCTTCATTAGCCAGATATATAATCTTTTCAAATTTGCCTCGATCTCAATTCTTATCAGTGGGTCCCCCAAGGGATATTTTTAATTCTCAAAGGTGGTTCGTCAGGGTGATCCATTCTCTACCATCCTCTTTACCATTGAGAAAGACTACCTTAGTAGACAACACACCTCTCTTGTTAATCAAGGTATTCCTAAAACTATTCTGGCTGCCAGAAATCCAAATGCTCCAACCCATCTTCTTTATACCGATGACATAATCATTTTCCTCAATAGGAGTAAAATAAATATTCTTAACCTTAAAAATGCTTTATACCACTATGAAGAGGACACAGTTCAATCCATATGTTGGAATAAATCCTTTATATTCTTTGGTAAATATTTCCCCCTCTCTAAGAAAGGCCACATCATAGAAAATCTAGGCATCGAAGAAGTTTCCCTTCCTTTTACCTTTTTGAGAGTACCCATTTTTTTGGGTAGGCCAAAATATATTTATTTCAACGATGTTGTTGATCAGGTGATTAATTAATTTTACTCCTGGAAAATAAAATCCTTGCCCATGGATGATAGGATATGCCTTGTGAAATCGACCATTGTCTCTAAAATAGTGTATTCCCTCATAATCCGGAAATATCCTCTTGGTCTTCTCATGTGAATAAATACCTATATTAAAAAATTTGTCTGGACCGGCAGCATCATTGAACAGAAACTTCTTACCATTCCCTGGTCGATCTACTGTACCCCTCTTAAGAAAGGTGGCATTGGTATAAAAAATGTCAAAATTTTCAATGAGGCTCTCCAAGCCAGACTCACTTAGAGACCAATCAATAATAAAACTAACTTCATTGCCTTCCTTAGAAATGAATTTCTTGAGAGGCTGAAAAAAGGGAATTTGAACTATGTCCAATCCTATCTTTGGCCTTCCATTAGAAACTTGTTTGTCTATATCATGGAAAACTCTAGATGGTTGGTTAACATG